>CM034413.1:6925000-11925000 GCA_019925095.2 Dendrolimus kikuchii
GTATTTCACACACACGCATATTATACTCTATTGTTTATTGTTCAAGTCAAATTAACAGTGTAGCCTTGGCGAAATCGGTCATTTTAGAAGTTAATTATTATGGTCGGATTTTGGCCACGGGTGACCACTAGTTATCGTAAATGTATGTACATACAGAAAAAAGAATACGCGTAATAAGACGATGTACACGTAAATCAAGAATATACAATTGCAGTTAACAAAACACACAAAAAACGTAAGTACATAACATTCATTATCATATTACCATACTAATACAATTTTCCAGATGTAATCACAATTTTTGTAAGTGGCAGAGTGATACCACGCTCTTATGGAATATCGACGTGAAACGTTTTGCCTTGATAAAGGAAGTGGAGAACAGGGATATTGTTACGAGTGCGGGGCTCGAATTAAAATGCCGTTGTAATGACTATAGAATTTATTAGAACTGTACAAACACGTATAACACAGATACAAATATAACTGGACGCAACCAGTACAAACTGCACAATTCAGTAACACGCGCAAAGTCCGTCACTATATCGCTAATGGAATGTACGTCTTGCTCATATCGTAATCCTCGCTTGACTGCCTCACCCCTCCGTTCGGGCATTCCTTTTATACTGTACAAATACAATATGCCTCGACGCAAAACAATAAATTCTAAGAATTAGTTCGACACACCTGCCTAAAGACTGCCATGAAACAAGTACAGTCACAATAGAATGTTTTTCTTAATTACAAATTTTAAACACAACGTAAACAAAAGAAGTCCAAATGCGGGAAAGGTAATAAACCAGGTTTATGGCAGGCAGATGTGCATTCACTTTTTATCGGCATGTAACAATATGTAGCGTCAAAGAGGTCTTCATCCAGCGATACAACTAGCTGATGATGATCAGCCCATAAACATCCCATTGGTCGGATCGAGCGTACAAATTTCTGGAAAACGGACAATGTAGGTACCCCGCTATGCTTGTCCAATGCGGATTATTGAATTTTATTTACCTACCAATCATTTTGAGATTCAGGTTTCCCATGTTGATTTGCATCACTGTCAGAGTTTTAAACGGTCTAGGCTAGAAATACCTGGCATTTAATACACACTCTCAGGTATGATTCGAATTTCCATCACCATGGCATGTTGATCTAGATATGATACTTAAAACAAAACTTCATTACATAGCAGCTCGCTCCAACCTCTTATACTATATTTTGTATAACGTTTTTATCTTGCCAAGCTTGTAAAGAATTTATGGAGATATATTGCAGCATAACATTTTAGTACGTCATGTCATTATTCTTACTATAATAATATTTTTCTTTCCTTTTATTGTGTCTTGGTCTTATTGAGTATGCACTGTTTCCTACAACTCCATTAATTCTTCAAAAAGTAATTCTGTAACATACTTCTGTATTAAACTTATAAAAAAAAGAACTTGAGATATAAATAGAATAAGAAATATAAAGAAAAACAATGTTCAGCCAGACGTGTTGCTGGGGAGTTTCTTGCCGCTTCTTCTCCTTGACATCAAATAAATAGGAATAATAAATAAATAAGAAGTAAAATTAAATTTTAACTTATATGTATGACCTTCAAAAAGTGTTTTTTTATTTTTATTTTATTGCAGGAGTTCAGCAGACAGGCAGACGGCCCACTTGATGGAAAGCGGTTACCATCGCCTATTGAAATTGGCAACACCAAAGGTGTTAAGTGTTCTCCAGTGGAACTTATTTTGAATAAAAACTTTTGAATTTGAATATATATATATACTCGTATATATATTATATATTTTATTGCCTGAAGGAGGCAAACAGGTAGGCTCCTGAAGGAAAGCGGCTATCGTCGATTATGGACGTTTCAAACATCAAGGACGTCGCTAACGCGTTGCCAATCTCTAGGAATCTTATAACGCTCTTCTTAAAGAACTCTATGTCATAGGGTATTTTAGTTATAATTTAAAACAACACACTTAAAACATTTAAAAAACTTACGGTCTTATTCCTATTGAGTTGTAAGTTTGAGATTTCCTTTAAGAACCGTCTTGAAAGTTATATTAACTTAATATGAATAAGAGTGTTAATCTTCAACAAAGCAATGCCTCTCAATCCGGTCAAAAATCCAGTCTACTTCGCCTTTTTATGTTTGAAATAAATATTCTGTCGTAAAGTTGTAGGTCATGTTACAAGATAAGCAACTAAACAAACAACTGCATCATGCACCTAAAACAGGCTGTACTACCAAATGTGGGCAAGTTACAGCACTATCTATCGTGCCGGTTAGTGCAGTGTCAACTTGGCGCGAAGTCGGACGCTTTATTTTTATAATCTGTGACGTTTGACAGCGCGATCCCGGCGATTGCAATAAAAATATATATAAACTTTTTTTTTAATTTTCTGGTGCAAGGATTCTGGTAGTTTGTGTGTTTTATATTTAAAAACAATTGTGATTATATGGATGTTTTGTAGTGAAGTGGTTTATATTGGATTATTGTTTATAAAGTTATCGATTGTTTTGGTAAGTTTATATGTAAAACTTTTTTTAATCTACTTGGTCTAGTTATAATATTTCGTTGTTTTTATTTTATTTCAAAAAAACGAATATTTAATTAATTATTACAAAGATTAACCATAACATTGCATAGTAAATTAACTAAGTTTTTGATTAAAAAAATCGGAAGAGATTTGATATATTCTGAGATAAACGGTATTCAGTGTATATATAAGTATAGGTGGTCAAAGAATAATTCTATTTTACAATAGATACTTTAATTAAAATTTGTTCATTAGCAAGACAGTGAAGAAAGACAAACTAAGCTCGTATAAAAAAATACCACTTAAATAGATACAATTGGTTGCATTTTTCATTTGCATATTTTATTACTGGGAATGTCATTCGCCGAGTAAAAAACGTAATTCTAAAGAACTTCTACCTCATTAGATGGCGCCATAGGTCATTCATTTCTAGCTCTGTGACATTTTATTAAAATGATATTTTTGTATTTAAAAATAAATTCATTTAAACTATCAATTTATATTGATTTGTTCCAGAAAACATTTATTAAACTATATAACGTGATTATTCTATATACTGTATAATGTGATTATTCTGTGGCGCGATCTAGTTCTATAGGATGTAGAAGCTTTTCAGAATTAAATTTGTAGTGCTCGATTGTCATCCACAGTATTCTTTCACAAAAGAAATAATAAATATAAAATGCACATCTTTTTATCGATATACACTAATAAAAAAGATAAAGTGAATGGATGAAGAAGTCGTGGAAGGCCACGACACACCTTCCATGATCAAATTGATCGTGTACTAGCAGAAGGTGATGTCAGGAGCCTTAAGAGCAGACGAGCGTGCATGACAAGAGTTATGAATGTCAAAGAAGCAAGTAAGGTTGTAAGAATAAGCCTGAATGGCGCTCTGTTGTTCGTGCCTATCCCGCAAGGGAACTGACGTGAAGTTATGTATGTATGTAAAAAAGATAAAGACTACACTAATTTCTTCTAGATTTCTATTGCAATTTGAACATAATAATGGATTATTGTTTTGGAAAAGTCATCAACAGATGGCGCTACTGAGAACATTTTTACACAAAAACCTTAACGGGTTTCGTCGAGGTTAATTCAATGATTTGATTATTATTGAGCCCTCACTGCGTCTCTGATGTCTATATGTTTATTATGTTTAAGAAATTTGATTCTAAAATAACATAACCTGAACACGCAAGTCATAAATCTTCGTACTAAGCAACAACATGGATGAATAGTTGATTATTTAAATTAGGTTTTTGAAATCTACCAAATATAGAAACTTTTTTTTTATTTTATTGCAGGAGATCAGCAGACAGGCAGACGGCCCACTTGATGAAAAGCGGTTACTATCGCCTATAGACATTTGCAACACCAAAGGTGCTTTAAATGCGCTGCTACTCTCTTAAGGGAGACTGGAACCTGGTCACTAATGCCGGAACACAACTCAAGGCTGTTATGGCGACATACTTTAGACCAGGGGTGGTAGCCATCCAGCCGGGCAAATGCCCTACCACCTGGCTGTGGGTTGTTAAGTCGCCTCTTACGACAGGCCGCCCGGCCGCAGGAAATTGTATTCTTTCTCCGTTCCTGCACGGATAAACTTAGACTTATAAGTGTTAACTGATTTGATCTAAAATTCTAAAATCTGTTAAAATATACATGTTATAATTTTATTATGTACTAGGATATGCCCGCGACTTCGTCTATGCTTAACTTGAAATTTCCGCGGAATTCCCGGGACACAAAACACCGCAGCAGACAGAATGTAAGCTATCGTTTTGGTGGAAATTGTGGTGGAATAAGCTCACTTTTACGCACTTGAGCAACTACAAACCGCTCCCGGCAAAATTCCCACGTGATTACCGGGATAAAAAATATCCACACATTTTATTACGTAAAATTTGCTATCGATTAGTGAAATAATCACATTGGAATTCGTTCTTTTTTAATTGCAGGAGTCCAGCAGACAGGTAGACGGCCCACTTGGTGGAAAGCGGTTACCATCGCCTATGGACATTTGCAACACCAAAGGTGCTACAAATGCGCTGCTGCTCTCTTAAGGGAGACTGGAACCTGGTTACTAATGCCGGAACACAACTCAAGGTTGTAAGGTGACATACTTGAGACCAGGGTTGGTAGCCATCCAGTCGGGCAAATGCCCTACCACCTGGCTGTGGGTTGTTTTGTCGCCTCATACGACAGGCCGCCCGGCCGCAGGAAATTGTATTCTTTCTCGGTTCCTGCACGGATAAAATCTTTCGATCGTTTTTTTTAAATGGCCGTTTTAAATCATTCCCAGAAAATTTCCCGCAGGATTCTCACGATAAAAAGTAGCACAGAGGTTAAGTCTAAGAATCAGCTGTTGATCAGCGAAAATCGCATCGAAATCGGCCCAGTAGTTTTTACGTGAATCCCGACCAAACAGACAAGAAATCTAAAAAATGCATCGTGTTCTCCATTGTTTTATAGTCTATTTCAGTTGTTTTTTTTTAATAGCTATAATGTACGGACACGGCATGTTTAGAGTTTTATAATATTATAGATTTATAAAAGTTTACGGTCTAATTTATATGGCGCTAGAGTAAGTTTGAACGCTTCTTTAAGAACCTTAAAGAAGCGTTCAAACCAACTCTAACACAATATGAATAAGACCTCTAGACTTTTTGACTGTAACTGGAAAAACAATGCGTTTCGTCTCATTTTTTTTAAATATTTTATTTTATTTACCAGTTGGTTTAGTTGTTTTTAAAATTTCAAAAATACTTTTACTGATACTAATTGATTTTATGCAAATATTTTGCTGAACACCAAATAATATAGTTATTCTTCATTTTAACTACATCTATACGTTTTGTGGTGATATAAGCGAACAGCAAAATATACTTAAAGTCCCGCCAAAAGCTCTAAAACGAGGCTTAATGACTAACTTATACTGGCCGTAACAAAGTTGTAGACTAAAGAGTTTGAACTATATAATTATTTTAAAACAACTGCAAAACATATATGAAATACCATTTTAATTCTGCAACCAAGTTAACAGTCTATCGTAACAAAATAAACCTTCCTGTCTTTACAATAATAGCTATGGAGAAATTAATAAAACGCAACATTTAAAACTTGTTTAGGAATTACAAAGTCGGTAATTTAATTTGGAGCACTACGAATTTGACGAAATGTATCTTACGTATTCAGTAATAAAGACTAATTTATTTATTCTTAAATAAATCTTTTTTTGAATTCATTGCGACAACCTAACACTGCTATTTCTTACTTTCATATTGGTTCTTATTTCAAATGCAATAAAGATCAAGTTTTATTTTAAAGAGCGTACAATTTTATTAGTATTGCTTGGAACTAACAATTTTATTATTGCTGTTGTAAGTTATATTTATACAAAATTAGACCTTATTGTTTTTGAATTAAGAACAACAGTACTTTCAGATGAAAGTTTATAACAGCAAATATAAAATTGTTTATCTCAATAAACAGGTTTGATACATATTCGTTAGGGACTTGTAATAAGGGCAGGTGTTCAATGGAGGTTCTTTTTTTCAAAGTAACTTTTTTTAATATCTTACGATGTGAAACGATATGGGTGGGGAAGCTGCGGTTTTGGGTCGTAACTCGATATTATTATGGTTTCGGTTAATATCTTCATGATTTTACGTAATATAAAAAGAAGATGTAGGTCCATACTGCAGAATGTCATATACAGTACGAATTTTATATTCAGTTATTGTTAGCTAGCAGTTGAGGCAAAAATGAAACCCTTCTGAAATCGTGAATGCGTCCGTCTCTTTGACATGTCACAGTAATTTTTACATACATACATACATACATACATACATACATAACTTCACGCCAGTTCCCTTGCGGGGTAGGCACGAACAACAGAGCGCCATTTAGGCTTATTCTTACACACCTCACTTGCTTCTTTGACATTCATAACTCTTGTCATGCACTGTCGTCTGTTCTTAAGGCTCCTGACATCACCTTCTGCTAGTACACGATCAATTTGATCATGGACGGTGTGTCGTGGCCTTCCACGACTTCTGCATCCATCCACTTTTGCATTGTATATCTGTTTATTCATTCTTTCATCATGCATTCTTTCCACATGCCCGAACCACCGGAGCATTCCTTTCCTTACCTTCACCCCAACACTCTCTTTCAGACCAACTCTCTTTCTTACTTCGGTATTACGAACGCGGTCCGCGAGCGTCACTCCGCAGATTTTGCGCAGTGCTCGCATCTCGACCGCGTTTACTCTACTTTCATGCTCTCTCTTCCATACCCAACTCTCGCTTCCATGCGTGAGCGTAGGTACCAGCACCGCGTTGTGTACGGCGAGCTGGGCCTTCTGGCTGAGGTTCTTAGCGCCTAGAAGTTTACCTAACGCTCCATTCAAACTATTCCCCAAATTCACTCTTCTTTCTATATCAGCGGTGTACCTTCCATCCCTGCTAAAAGCACATCCAAGATATACAAACTCATTCACTTGCTCCAGCATAACATCATCGACCATTATCCTTGCATTCGTTCTGGTTTCTTCTCTATCAAACAGTAATTTCTCTTGGCAATAATGGCGTGTACATGGGTGAAAGGTAAGGAGTGTGGTAGTTCTATATGGCGCTAGAAAGTTTTGTAATGAAATTTTCTCTTCTAGGTAAGCGTGCTTCTTAGACTGCATTTCCGCCTGACATCAGGCACAATGTCAGTCACAGGCGAACCTATACATTATATATAAAAAAAATTACAAAAAAATAAAGCTTCGGAATGTGGTGGCCATTCCTAAGCTCTATTTTTTTGTAATTTTTTTTTACATGTAAATTAAGGGTTGAATTTTTTTCAGTTCCATAATGTTTTATTTATTTATGGGGGAGATATTAGCTCATTAGAAATTATGATTCAAAATTTATCTATTTGTTAGTAAAAATCCGTGTATTTTATGTGTGTGCATTTATTTCTAACAATAAATATTTTTCTTTCTTTCTTTCTTTCTAGGTGTATATTTGTGTTTGCGTGAGTGTAACTGAGTTTTGTGAGTGAGTGTGTGTGTGTGTATGTGTGTATGAGTGAGTATCAGTGCGTGTGTGTTAGGTTTTATATTTTTAGTTACTATTTGGGATTGACTATATGTGTATGTGGTGAACAATAAAGAATTTTCTATCTTTAGTAAGTTGTATATAATTATACGTACAACTAGCTGATGCCCGCGACTTCATCCGTATGGTGCGGTTTTTTAACTATCCCACGGGAACTCTTTAATTTTTCGGGATCAAAAGTATCCTATATGTTGACCAGGGTTATAAGCTAGCACCATACAACATTTCATTTAAATCGGTTCAGTCGTTTCGGAGATTAGCCGGTACAAACAGACAGACAAACAGACACAGACAAATAGAGAAACCAAAAAATCGAAAAAACAATGTAAATTAGTTTTATTTCACTTCTTACACCCCCCTGACTCGGTTTATAGCGTTTTTTTTTCATTGTACAGAAATTCGACCTGTACAATTTTATTATATGTATAGATATACATGTAACGAATGACTAAACAGATATACAATGCAAAAGTGGATGGATGCAGAAGTCGTGGAAGGCCACGACACACCTTCCATGATCAAATTGATCGTGTACTAGCAGAAGGTGATGTCAGGAGCCTTAAGAACGGACGAGCGTGCATGACAAGAGCTATGAATGTCAAAGAAGTAAGTGAGGTGTGTAAGAATAAGCCTGAATAGCGCTCTGTTGTTCGTGCCTACCCCGCACGGGAACTGGCGTGAAGTTATGTATGTATGTATGTATACATATAACATTTGTTTCCTTCGTGAGCATTCATTTATCGTCGAAAGAGCAATAAACCAAAGTACTGACGTGAATACGTTAATTTACCAGTGTTTTTGTAACTGTAAATCGCTTTTTTCGTGGCGCTCTCCTCATTTCATACCTGTTTCTTGACAAGTGGACCAACTTCATTATGTGACATGGCGGACTGGTTGATTTTAATTTTTATTTTGTATGTTGGTCATGCTGCTTTTATTTTACCGTTAACAAGTTTTAATTCAACCAAAAAATAATCATCGTTTTCTAAAGCTAAAAATATCGGAATTGTATTATTGTTCGCATATGTAATTTATACGTCGTCCTGCCCGGAAAAACTTCAATCGATATGCCGACAGTAGCGCCACCTACCGGGTCCAATTGTGAACCAATTCAGAAACCTTCTTTGGCTCATGCACAACAACTTTGCTAAAGATCATCACATAATCAAATGTATAGTTTACGATTCTATAAAGGACATACAGGCAAACATTCATTTTTATATATAACTAGCTGACCCGGCAAACTTCGTACCGCCTCAGAATCAATAAATGAAAAAAAAGCATTTTTTTCATATTTACTCACCTTTTAAACCTTCCCTGGACTTCCACAAATAATTCAAAACCAAAATTAGCCAAATCAGTCCAGCCGTTCTCGAGTTTTAGCGAGACTACCGAACAGCAATTTATTTTTATATATAAGAAGAAGAAGAAGATGGTTGGCAAGTACCACCTGTTTGGGATCCAATTATCAAAACTATTAAGACCTAAACCCAGCGAAAACCAGCTGCCAGACCTCAAGACACTGTGAGCTCTTTCTGCGTACAATGGAACACAAACCAACTTGACTGATAATTACTTTTATTTTTCCTTTCACCCATTTTAATATTATATAAAATTATTAGAGCTAGGCATGTTTGCTGAAGAGTTTCTTGCGCCGCTTCTTCTCTTCAATCCCTAACATGTTGCGAAGCGGTAGTAAATTAGATTAGGCTGCCATAGAGTAAATAACAGCCATAAACAAAATTAAAATTAATAAGTTGGCGGTAGGCTAAATAAAACTTTAACAATACTCGTTGGCACTTGACATCTTTGTCTTCCGTGATCACGGCCACTGAAATGTGGCCGAAACGTCGGAAAAACCAAAATCAAATAAAATTACCGCGCTTAAAACCGTTAAAACGTAGTTTTATTTATTAAGAAGAAGAAGATAATCTATTTAATTATATATATCTATCTATATTAGTTTATTGTTATTATTTTGGTTTTTCTTGAATTACGATTGAATTAATTTTAATTTAGTTAAACCACCATATATTATTTAATTTTTCCTGTAATGTCTCCTTAGACACCGGGTTGCCTGGAAGAGATCGCTATAAGCAATAAGGCCGCCCATTGTTCTAATGGAAATGTATCTATATTAAACTAGCGGCCCCGGCAGACGTTGTTCTGCTCTGAAAAAATAAAAATCTAGGACCCGATCCCAGCGCCACCTACCGGCTCCAATTATGGATTTAAACCATCCGGGGACCCACTCAAACACACAAAAACAAAATCATCAAAATCGGGACAGGGGATTAGGAGGATTCTAGAACCCGATCTCAGCGCCACCTACCGGTTCTAATTGTGAATCTAAACCATCCGGGAACCCACTCAACCACACAAAAACAAAATCATCAAAATCGCTCCAGGTGATTAGGAGGATTCTAGAACCCGATCTCGGCGCCACCTACCGGTTCTAATTGTGAATCTAAACCATTCGGGAACCCACTCAAACACACAAAAACAACTTTCTTTTATATATATAGATGTCTAGGTTTAGGTTATGATGAACAATAAAGAGTTTTCATTCATTCATTCATCGGCAGACAAATAAACACATTATATGTGTTTATTCCCAATTTAAGGAAGTTATGCTTGTGTTATGGATAATATACAACGGACAACTCTGAGGGCGAGCTCAGACACCCAGACCATAGCATATAATGGTTTCGTTTAAGAAATTTAATATGCCAGGGATCGAACCTGGAGCCTCTGTGTCGCAGTGAGGTCGGTCAGTAAAGGCTTAGACCTCTCCTCCTCAACCACAGGTCGTCCTTTTCATATTACGAACTAATTTAAATAATAGATGTAATTAAAACTAAGTACAAACTATTGTTAGTGATCCGGAACGTTGCCAAAAGGCTGGCGGCGTTGCCACGTTGTTACTTTTGTATATATTGTTTTAAGGCACTTATCACATGTAAAAGGAGGATTGTCGGGTTTCACATATAGGTAATCTTGACTTTCAGATTTTATATTATCTTTTACCTTACTGTCGATACTAGGTAATTCTAAAAATATACATATTTTCACATTAAATCTTAATAATTGTCTAAGCGGTACATGCTTCCTGGCCAGGATTCGAACCCACGTCATTGAAATGGGAAACGGATGCGATGGCCTTTTAAGCGACTTCACTATAATTAATTTGCATAAAATCTATGACCCTGATAGCCAGACTTTAAAAAAACATCGCCCTGCGACGCCAAATATTTTTATGAACCGGAAAGCTCCATGATTCATACAGCGAATGACACGATCCTGCTTTAATTATAATTAACATCAATTAATACATTTGTATGGACAATTTAATGTTTTTGAATCATTCGTTCTTGAAGAGACTAGATAATTCTCCCGCATAAAAGATCAGCGTCGCATGAATACTTAAGCTAATCCTGTGGCCCAATTCTGCTATTAATATCGCGTCAAAATCGCTATCGTCTTAATCGGGGGTTTGTCAGTATTTTGTTAATCCCAATGTCGAACCCGTGGCACACCATCTTTATTGTAATTTAATATTGTATGTCTTTAAAGACCACGGGCCATAGAAATGGCCCGGACTTTTGGAGGCCACCACGTAGAGGCCCCTTGACAAATTTAATCTAAATGTGGCGTGACACTGACCGGCGATTATCCCTGCCTACACCATATAATAATGCACCCAAGGACAAGCCCCGGCCAGTATAGGACTATTGTGGGAAATAAGAACAAAAAGTACTGGGTTATTGGGGTGATCTGCTAGTGGTACTAGGGGTCTGGGATTATGGGGACTATGGCGTCTACCCGTCGCAATGTTCGGAGAACAAGGAAAAATGGGCAGACGGTGACTCGCCACTCCCTGCATGGGCCCCAAAAAATGCCATAGAAGACATGGGCAACATGCGTGTGAGTGGCTAATTTTATATATTATTGTTACGACCGAGGTGCCGACAAAAGTGAATTCACACTTGCATACCATAAAAGTACACTTTATTACCTTTCCGCATTTGGACTTCTTTTGTTTACTTTGTGTTTAAAATTTGTAATTAGAAAAACAGCCCATTCTGTATTGTAATCTCTTATGGTAGTCATTACCCACGTGTGATTCTAAGAAATTCAGTCCACGCGAGCGAGAGACATATTGTATTTGTGCAGTATAAAGCAATGCGCCAATGGATAGATGGTCAGTCGAGCGATAACCAGCTGCGAGGCAAGACTTGTGTACATTTGATAATCTACTTAGTGACGGACTTTGCGCGTGTTATTGAATCGTGCATTACGTTTGGACTGATTGTGTTCAGTTATATTTGTACCTGTGTTATACGTGTTTGTATAGTTCTAATAAATTCTATAATAATAACAACGGCATTTTAATTCGAGTCCAGCTACTCGTAACATTATTATAACTATAATAATATTTATTTCTGTATAAAATTTATTTAAAAAAAAGTTCGAGTTATTCAATTTTTAGCTAGACGTGTTGCTGGGGGGTTTCTTGCCGCTTCTTCTCCTTAACAGCAATAACACAATAAAACTACGTTTTAACGGTTTTAAGCGGGGTAATTTATTCGATTTTTATTATTCCGACGTTTCGGCCACTTTTCAGTAGCCGTGATTACGGAAGACAAAGATGTCAAGTGTCAATGAGTGTTGTTAAAGTTTCATTTAGCCTACCGCCAACTTGTTCATTTTAATTATTTAGTTTTAATTTTTGTTTATGGTTATTATTTACTCTATGAGAGCCTAATCTAATTTACCACCGCTTTGCAACTTGCTGTGGCTTGAAGAGAAGAAGCGGCGCAAGAAAAAAAAGAAATAAATAAAAAGTTGCGAAGCGGTGTACATAGAATGAAAGTAAAATTAAATTTTAACCTTTATGTATGACCTTCAAAAAGTGTTCTCCAATGGAATTTATTTTGAATAAAAACTTTTGAATTTAAATTTATCAAATATTTATAAGCTAGAACTCGCGAAATAATTGTTTAAAATTTTGATAGCTTTTTAATAATAATTTTGGCTAACGCCATTTCTGCTATTGGTAATACATTATCTCTGATATGGCAGTGACATAAATTTTCAGAGTGCCACTGTAAACATTTTTGACTTGTTTTTTGTTACAAAAAGCATTTGTTTGATGCAGCTTCTGTTTTGTTTTTTGTCATCCAATTTAAATGTTCGCCGTCAAATTGCACGTCCCGCTGGACGGTCTCATGCCGGAATAGACAATTATGTTTTATTAAAACGTTTCATGTGTCGCAAGTCGTTTTGTTTTTGCGTTTTGTGACCACACTGTTTTTTGTTTAACTCAAACACGTCGTAGAATTAGATACGTGGCTTATGTTGATTACTTTACTTTGAATTATTTTATTGACGGCTCCTGTGGTTGAGCGGGCCAAGTCTTTGCCGACCTACCTCATTGCAACGCAGAGGCTCCGGGTTCGATACCTGGTACGGTAAATTTCGGAAACGAATTTTCTCCGTTATTTACTATGGTCTGGGTGTCTGGGATCAGCCCCAGAGTAGTGCGTTGTATATTACCTATAACACAACAGTAACTTGCTTTCTTTGGGGGTATAAAATATGTGTGTTTGTTTGTCGATTATTATTATTATTTTATAAAAAAATTTAAATCAATAATAATTCTCTTTTAAAAAATAGACGTTAAAATATCTTGCTATCTATAATAATAATTATTATAACAGCCCATAAACGTTCCACTGCTGGGCTTGGGCCTCTCGCTATTGGAGAATGGACAATATACCCGACGCACTTGTCTAAGGCGGCTTGGCAGGTTTGACATATGGGTTATCTCGATGTGCAGGTTTCATCACGATGTTTTCCTTCACCGTTGTTTGCACGAGGTAATTGTAACAATATGCACATTAGGTCAGAAAACTGCTTAAGTGGTGCATGCGTTTGGTCAGCATTCGAACTATGTCGAGTTTCATTCGTATATATGTTCAGTAGCTTCCAAAAAAGATGCGATCGCAGCTCCATCTTTTTCGCTATTTTTATCTATCCCACGAAAACGGCGTCATTTCTCGAGATAAAAAGTATGCAAAGTTACGTCGCGGAATATATCCTAGCTCTATGTCGAGTTTAATTTAAATCCGTTCAATAGTTTTCACGTGATGTTCTAACAGACCCGCAGACAGACAAAAAATCTAAAAATTGCATTTTCGGTATCTCCTGGTCCAAATTATCCACCGTGAATTTTTTCAAATTTTTAAACGTATGGCACAAACTCGAACCGTTTACAGATTTATTATAGTATAAATTATTAGAGCTAGACATGTTGCTGAAGAGTTTCTTGCGTCGCTTCTTCTCTTCAAGGGATAACACGTTGCGAAGCGGTGGTAAATTAGATTAGGCAGGCTACTATAGAGTAAATAATAACCATAAACAAAAATAAATTAACAAGTTGGCGGTAGGCTAAAGAAAACTTTAACAATACTCTTTGACACTTGACATCTGTCGCGAAATGCGAAAAGGTTAATACATTTCTGAACGCCAAGAATAGCGAGAGTGACGTGTTTGTTATAAAAAGTTGTTAAAAAAAGAACAAAAACAAGATGGCGAACGGGCGACTGTGTAGGTAAGCCGTACAGCCGGATTTGGGTAAGTGATTTGTGAATTACTTACTATAACGTGAATTTCTATTGTCAGAGTCGGTGGATGGGGAATGACTAAAGGGGCGGTAAAGAGAGGTCATTCAAAGGGACTTATTAATATAAGTCATAAAAGAAGAATGATTCAAAGATCATTCTTATATTGTGTGCTAAATGATACCTATGACTAGAACAGTCAAGTTCCATATTGGTTAGAAATATAGGAATGAATTCGTGGATACGTTGATAATGATTTATATCTTGTGTATGTATTGTCTTCCTTGATCACGGCTACTGGAAAGTATCCGACACGTCGGAATAATAATAATCAAATAAATTACCGCGTATAAAATCGTTAAAATGTAATTTTGTTATTTATTAAATAAAGAGTCCTTCAAACTGACTCTAACACAATATGAATAAAGCCGTAACAGTTTTATAGGTCTTATAGAATACTTTTATTACACTAAGAAGCCCCTTAAAAAGAGAATGAATGAAAAGCAATATTCTTAAATTCTCGGCCTATTTATGATATCGAAGTGAAGCCTAGCAAAAGCACTTGGATGTTGAAATCTTATTAACAGTGAAGGAGCAAAGAATCCTTACAATATGTGCCTAGATATATTTACTTTCATATTCAGATTTTCTTGAGCAAATTAAAAGTTAATTTATTTTGTGTACGTTTTAATAAATGCTTTGAAAAAAGTTGTATAATATATTTATTAAAAAAATACCAGCCGAGTGCGTAGGTATTCAAACACAGTATAGATTACGTAAGGCGACGAATGTGTATTATAATATTATAAGCTCAGTTATTCTACTTATAGTCTTGAGGGACTATGGGTAAAATACTTTTTATTTTTTATTGCAGCAGTTCAGCAGACAGGTAGACGGCCCATTTGATGGAAAGCGGTTACCATCGCCTATAGACATTTGCAACACCAAAGGTGCTACAAATGCGCTGCTGCTCTCTTAAGGGAGACTGGAAGCTGGTCTCTAATGTCGGAACACAACTCAAGGTTGTTATGGTGACATACTTTAGAGCAGGGGTGGTAGCCATCCAGTCGGGCAAATGCTGTGGGTTGTTTTGTCGCCTCTTACGACAGACCGCCCGGCTGCAAAAAATTTTATTCTTTCTCCGTTCCTGCACGGATAAATACAATACAAATAAGTTAAGTTTTCTTATATTGTACTAAATTATCTTAAAGTTTAAAATATAAAAAGTTTTTTTTAACAACTCTACGGCCTCGAGTTCCGTATCCTTTTTCACAACTTAATTTCTATGAAAGTTTTTTATAATTCATACACGCTTATTGTTTATTTTTGTTACTGTGTCTGACATTAATTTAGTGATTTTTATATTATGGTGTACCGTAAGAATAAATTATTATATTAATTTATTCTAATTTTAATACTAAACTTATACTAATGTAGAGTGTTATCTGTTACATGCTGGTGTTGTGAGGAAGTGCATGTGCAGTGTGGGCCTTATTAAAAGTTTTTGTTATTGGGTTCCAAATTCAGAAAAAATATTAAATCGAAAATATTTCAAGAAGTAGATACTCAACGTATTCCGATTGAAACAAGTTTCGTCCAAAGGTATTTTTTACTTTTAATATTTTTAATACTTTTTTTTTATTGCTTGAGTTTAGCAGACAGGTTATCGCCTATGGACATTTTTAAAGTGCTTTAAATGTGCTGCCGCGCTCTAAAGAGGAACGGGAACCTGGCTACTAATGCAGGAACACAACTCAAGGTTGATATGGCGGCATACTCTAAACCAGGGGTGGAAGCTAGACGGGCATATACCCTACCATCTGATCGTAGATGGTTTGTCGCTTACGACAGGCCGCCTGGCCGCAGGAAATTGTGTTCTTCCTCCGTTCCTGCACAGATAAAAAATAATAGGAGTTTTGGTTCAAAATACTGTAATAAAATCACTACGAATTTATACAATTATAAAAAAATTACAGGAAATTTTAATATTTTTACTCATAAAAGAACAGACGTTAAAATAATAAATAAATAAAAACAAAAGGTACATTACTTTTCTACTTTGAATATCTCGCCATGTATTTATTTAAACTAGTGGTAGCTCGTGGTTGAAATTCGACCTTAATAATTTGTTGTCAAAGACTATACTTCTGTAATCACCGATATCGCCAAGGTAATGTGTGTAATGTTTTTTTTATTGATTTAATATATTTTATATGCATAATTTAAAAAAAAAATAGCATTCGTCGCTTCTTCTCTATATAAACTATAAGTGTGCGAAATTTCATACTTCTCCGTCCGCGCAATTTTTGTAAAAAGGAGTACAAACTTTTTGCTTCACCTATTAATATATATATATATATATATATATATATATATATATATATATATATATATATATATATATTATAGATAAGTCACTTAAAAACATTGTTATGATATTATTTCCATAAAGATAATCTACACGACTGTGTTTATTTACACTAAAAATTACAACACTCACTTACATAAACTTAATTTTTCGCGATTAAACTCATGATGTCACTCACTAACGTCAACGTAATGTAGATTTTGACAAAAATACTCTGACATAAAAATACAAACAGACAGACGCATTGACGGACATGTCAATTTCACAAAGATTTTTTTGCCAAAATCACAACGGAACCCTGATATAAAAATATAAAAACAAAAACAAACATTGACAAACTGCAAGAACTTAACTAAATCAATAACCATGAAACAAAGTGCACTGTCTTGAAAACTAAACGGAGCATTAAAATTCAAGCCAAGCTCTTGTAATTGTTTAGAACAGTCAAGTCATAGCCGTGAAGCGAGTTTTATCGATTAAAGTGATTATTTAAACAGTCGGGCTGGGTTGCCATTAATTGGATTTTGATTAAAATTCCTTATTTATCGGGATCTGCGGTCATTTCAGCAAAAATAAATATTTTATTAAAGCGTCATGTCTCTCATTGTCTTTTCGTCTGTATAATTAATTTAGGATCGAATAGAATATACTTTATTGCATAATATTTTTCTTTCGCTCGGGACGATATCGAACAAGTTGGCTAAGGTTTTATTATTTTTTTGAGGGTATTTTATATTTCTTAAGTTATCTTATATTTTTATTTTAGTGAAGTCGTGCTAGCGTAATGGCTAGCACACGATTCCCAAACCCAAAGCGCGCGGGTTCGATCCTGGCCGGAACATATGCACCACTTAGGCAGTTTTCTGATCTAATGAGCATATTGTTACAATTACCATGTGCTAACAATAGTGAAGGAAAACATCGCGATGCAATCTGCACGTCAAGATAACCGATGTGTCAAACTTGCCAAGCTGCATTGGACAAGCGTGGCGGGTATACTTACTATCCGTTCGCCTATACTGGGTGACCCGTGCCCAACAGTTTAGCCGGAATATTTATGGGCTATTATTGCATTTTCTTTTTTTATTCTATTTCTTTTCTTTTACTTTTTTCAAAATCTTTGTTTGCAAAAAAAAATCTTTTACGCTTTTCTATTTCTACTTAGTTATTACATATTCTGTCTAGCATTTATCTTACATTTTATTTTCCTACACACATTTTTTATTTTTTCTCCTCGTATGTTATATTTATTTTATTATACCTAGGCATTTACACTAATAACATACTACTTACTAATATTAATAACAATACTAATATTAATTGGCGGTCTTATCACTAACAGTAATTTCTTTCAGACAACCTTAGGATGGATTAGAAAAATTTGCCAAACCTGTGGCTTCTGCAATATAACTACGATATAGAAGCAATAAAGAAAATATTATTTTAAATGAGAAGTGAAATAATTACAGTATTTTTTCAAATATTATAACGTTTTTTAATAAATGCTATTTGATTAATAGGTGTATTCTATGGCGTCACGCAATACTGTAGTAAAATTGCATAAAATAATAATAATGAGACCGGGTCGTCACATATAAATCATAAAGTCATCACATATAAATGATCTTTGTAATATTTGTTGTTAGTCAGGTCTTTAAAAATTATAACGATATTATTAATTATAATATTAAGTCAAGAAGAGATAAAATATTCGCCACCAAAGCTATAAAAATTGTTTCCTTCCTCCCTCTAACTTTGGAACCGTGACGTAGAAGATTGTTAAGAAAATTTCATGTCTCTAGCTTTAATAGTTTTTTCGACAGAGAAATAGACAGATTTTAGAATGAGATATAAGGATTTTTACCTATATAAACCTAACCCATTAAAATGTGTAATCAAATTAAATGAAATAATTTATTGCATAAAAACATGGTGGGTATACAAATAGGTGTTGATATTTTAATAATGCCTGCCATGTTTTTTGCCGGTTTGGCGTACAACTTTTTGTAACTTAGGTATATTATTAGTGAGAATAGTATTATGAGTATATAATAGTATGTTCCTACAATCTATATACTATGTTCACTTCATTACTTATATAATTTTAAGCAGCCATCCTTCTGGGCACACCCCTCGTTGAAAGTGGTCTGCTACATAATATAATTTAGTTTTAGTTATTATATGTATATAACATTTCATGAACACTTTCGGGCTGTTCTGAAATATATATATATGTGTGTGTGTGTGTGTGTGTGTGTGTGCGTGTGTGTGTGTGTGTGTGTGTATGTATATATATATATGTGGTTTATTTACTACTTTTATTTAATTTAGTGTAATAATTAAAATCATGTAAAAAAAACTATCGAGATAATTTATTTTTTTGTATATTATAGCATTCATTATTATTAGATTCTTTTAACATGATTTTAATTATTACTCTAAATTAAATAAAACGCGGGTATTATGTTGCGGACATGGCAACACATAGCTCGTGGGAAAGAATAATGGGCAACTTCAAGATTTAATTGTTGCTTAAGCACGATACGGCAATTATGAAGGTATGGACCAAGCTTTGAATATTTGCCAACCGATTCGGGGTCGCCATTTTGCACACCAAAAACAAGATTAAAAAGTTAAGGCCCGTTAAACATCCTTCGCGGTTTACGCTTTTATTCGCTTTCGAGTAATTAAAAGATTTTAAAAAAACAATGTCTAATTATTTATTTTTGTTTTTTTTTATAGCGTGAGATCAGCAGAAAGGCAGATGCCGCGCCTGATGGAAAACGGTTACCATCGCCTATGGATATTTGAAACAGCAAAGGTGCTTGCTGCCAATGTGCTGCCGCTCTCTAAAGGGTAGAAGGAACCTGGTCACTAATGCCGGAACACAATTCATGGTTATTATGGCGGTATGCTGTAGATCAGGGGCAGTAGCCATCCAGACGGGCAAATACCCTATGCGGCTGTGGGTTGTTTCATCACGGAAATTGAATTCTTTTTCCGTTTCTGCACGTATAAAAATATTTTAATATATAACCCTCAGTAAAGGTTAGTTGTATGTGCCGTTTGTCGTTGAGACGATTGGATCGTGGGTTCTGACGCTATCAGCCTCTAAAAAGAGCCACCAAATCGGCTCATCAACTTTCGGGTGATTTTTTGGTTGATGCCCACCTTGAACAATGGATTAGTATGGTAATTCAGTGAAGTTGGCCAGATGGTAGGGTATTTGCCGCTTTGGATGCTATCAGCCTAAGTCCACTCTAGAGCATACCGCGTTAACAAGCTTGAGTTACGTTCCGGCATTAGTGGCCGAGTTCCAGTCTCCCTTTTGAGAGCGGCGGCACATTGGTAGCACCTTCGGTGTTATAAATGTCCATAGGAGATGAATAAAAAAATGACGTAGCCAATTTGTAGGTACCTTACCCATAGAGGATTGTAATCTAGGCTCAGTGTTCTATATTTTATATCCTTAAGGTGTTATAGGTAGGTACAAAATAAGTAAGTTTCCGTCATTGTATTACTTTTAATATATTTTTAATTTAATAAATATCTGTAGATCTAATAATAATTTTGAGAAACAATACTAAAAGTAAATTTAATATTGATTGGTTCAGATATTTGCGGGGTTTGTATGGAAGCTCTTCTTATCTGACCGTTGATAGAAAATTGATGATATATAATGTATGGAGTTTATTAGCACAATTTACATATTGCTCTCAAATCTTAAACTGAGGTTCCAAGAGAGATTTGGGTTCGTATCCTAGCCGGAAAGCTACATTACTTAGGAATAAATAAATAACTTTTATAAAGATACCCGTGCAGGTGCAATTTCCTTTTACCACAGCGAGGTGGTAGATAGAGTTTTGCCCGTCTGGATAGCTACCATCCCTGGTATAAAGAGTATGCCGCCTTAACAACCTTAAATTGTGTTCCGGCATTAGTGGCCAAGTCTCAGGTACCCATTAGAAAGCAGCAGCACATCGGTAGCACCTTTGGTGTTACAAATGTCCATAGGCGCATAACCGCTTCCTATCAGGCGGCCTGTCTGCCTATCCGTTAAACTCGCGCAATAAAAAAAACTGTAGAGAAAGACATTGTACAATTTTGACATTCTATTAAAATACATGTTGTTTTAAACTCGATTATTTTTGTACCGGAAACCTCTGTATAGCATGGCGCCATAACTCCAAGGCGTCTCTTCTTTCAACTAAATGATACATATTAGAACTAAGTTAATAGTCATAATATTATAGAACCTTATCCAACAACCGTAAAATAAAAGGCGAAAGACGTAGCCGTCGTAGTATTACTAATATGGATATAATGAGTACTCTATTAAGGAGTTACTTGTAGACCAGAGGCTGTTATTTTATCGCTTGAAATCCATTTAAGTACCTGCCTTCAAACATGTTTTACTTGAGACATTTATGAATACAACCGTAAGTCATGTACTGCATATTTCACTGATGACCATAAATTTAAGTGATGGCGTCTGTTGTTGAGGGGGCTAAGCTTGGAATGTAGAAGTCTCGGGTTCGTATACGAACTTTCTGTTCTTATTAAAAATCAGTTTTTTTATTATTATTTTTTTATTGCAGGAGTTCATCAGACAGGCAAACGGCCCACTTGATGGAAAGCGGTACCCATCGCCTATGGATATTTGCAACACCAAAGGTGCTACAAATGCGGTGCTGTTCTCTTAAGGGAGACTGGAACCTGGTCACTAATGCTGGAACACAGCACAAGGTTGTTATGGCGGCATACTCTAGACCAGGGGTGGTCGCCATCCAGTCGAGCAAATACCCTACCACCTGGCTATGGGTTGTTTTGTCGCCTCTTACGACAGGCCGCCCGGCCGCAGGAAATTGTATCCTTTCTCCGTTCTTGCAGTTTGCACAATTGGTTATTGAATGAATGTTTTTACAAGGTAAATGATTATTTTAATTGAAACATAAATGAGGCTGTATGGAATTTATATTGCATTTAATTTGTTTTGGCTTTATTTGTATATTTTGACATAAAACAATCTATACATCTATACAAATAAATAAAATTGAAGTCTCTGTAATGTCAAAATACATACATACATAACTTCACGCCAGTTCCCTTGCGGGGTAGGCACGAACAACAAATGTCAAAATAATTTTTATATATTATCCGTGCAGGAACGGAGAAAGAATACAATTTCCTGCGGCCAGGAGGCCTGTTGTAAGAGGCGACAAAACAACTCACAGCTAGGTGGTAGGGATATTCGCCCGTCTGGATGGCTACCACCCTTGGTTTAGAGTATGCCATCATAACAATCTTGAGTTGTGTTGCGACATTACTGGCCAGGTTCCAGACTCCCTTAAGAGAGCAGCATCGCATTTGTAGTAACTTTGGTGTTGCAAATGTTTATAGGCGATGGTAACCGCTCTCCATCAGATGGGCCTTCTGCGTGTTTGCTGAACTCATGCTATAAAAAACAGCTTTTTACTAAATACATATGAAAGTATATAATAATGTGATACTTATATCAAAAAATCAATTTTTTTACACTTTTTTGTCTGTCTGTTTGTTCCGGCTAATCTCTGAAACGACGGGACCGATTTTGACGGGATTTTCACTGGCAGATAGCTAATGTTCTAAGGACTATAGGCCAACAAGAGTCCTTGTAATACCATAGACATGGACGTAGATCCCGTAGCCTCACACAGCTGTTAGAGTCAGGTTGTTGTCGGTTGAGAGGAGCTTTCGCTCAAAACCACAACCTTTTTTTGATACCGCTGGGGGAATGCATTTACGCATCTCGTCGGAACATCGAGGATGGTCTACGAGGGGTATGTGGATCTCACAGGAGCCGGCTCTGTACACACCTTCTTGCAAGAAGCTGTGAGATGCCGTCCCTAAGAGGTGTACTCGAGATAATGGTTCCAGCATGGTTCTACCACATATGTAAATTCCGTTACGTTATTGGGAAGAGATGAGCATGACGGCGCCTTCGACTCCCTGTTCGCCGTGTGCGACGGGAGTCCGCTAAGTCATCCTCCTCCCTAAGCCTCTCGGCCGCCTCCTTCTGCAGCATGACATCGTCGCAAAAGAAGGTAACCACTCGCCAGCTTCTCTCTCTGTACAACATTTTGCCCACTACGCTGTGTACCAAGAATCCTCGAATTCCCAATGCACCTCAACCTAGCAGGAGAATGTAAGGAGACCCTTCTGTGATCGCCTGTCCCTATTAACAGAGTCAGATCTGCAAATCAGCAACTTTACAGGAGAGCGCTCTGAACTTTGAATTGCTTATATTTTTTTTACTACAAGAATTAAATTTTCAAAAAAAATATTATATGTTAATATATGTTCGAGAGCTTATTTGCAATGCAATTAAATAACATTTTTACTTATCTAAATGTTTGAAAAGCTAGTAATGGCTTTGTTATCCGTACATGGGTCATCATGATTTGTCGGATCTGTCACATCCAACAAAGTTACATGGACAAACATATTTATTCTTTGTAAGAAGTGCCACATACAACATTGTCATTAGTAAATCCTGTTTAAGTTTATGTCGTATTTAAATTGATATTATAAATTAAATCCAATTTTTAATAAATTTGTTTCACAAATAACAAATAATCAAACATAATTGACAATTTAGGGACAAAATGAAAACAATCTTTGCCATAACATTTGTTAAAATCATTAATTATAAAGTCTACCTGTATGAATGGCACTTAATAATCACATTTCAGGTTTCATTAGCTTAGATAATCAGTCTTAGTAATTTCTTTCTTACAAAAATATACCCCGCATACCCCCCTCGCGCCCCGCTAATAACGTCGGGAGTTAACATTCGTCATTGTTAATGGGAGATGGTGGCATATATGACATTGTTAATGTGGCTATTTTAAAAACTATGAGGAAAAATTACCTTTTTGTTGCTGCTATTGAAAAACAATGCTATTTAGTGAAATAAATCCTACAATGCTTTTTTAGGGTCATTAGTGAAATAAATGCTAATTTTGCTTCCATATACAAAGGCCAATCTCACTGTAAACTACAGAAAGTCAGTCCTAGTATTTATCTTCGATTGCAGAGCATAGCACTTCAACAACAGCTGTTGAATTATTCGCTGTGTTTTCGCTACGTATGTATACAACGTGCGGTGTTATTCCATGAAGCCCGCCTGCCGGGGTGCCGGGGCGCCGCGTATCTATGCAAATTGCATTACAAACGCTGCCCGCCAACATTTTGTTTTTGCACAAACGATATAAAATAAGACCATCCGGCGACTTGGGGGAAAATAAGCCATCGCGCCCTAATAAGCAGTTTTTTTGCGGCGGAACGGAAAGGAAATCGGATTATTAGCGCGTTTTTAGATTGAAGATTTGCCGATAAAAACCCCCCGGATTCGGTGCTACCCGCTTTTTCGCGTTTTCGCTTTCCGGAAACGAGGTCTGCGAATATCAACGCTGTGGTTATATAACCTTTGCAATAATAGCTCCTTTCTTAAATCCTCGTTTATATTATGGCCATTTGTACGGCAGCTAGCAGGAAAGTGACGACAGAAACGGGCAGCGTGAATGTGTAAGCCGAATACATATTTTTTTTATAAATTCTTGCCTTCTACCGTCACGAATCGGGGCAAAGATCTTATTGTGTAAATATTGAACATGTACCGTACGGCGGGATCGGTAACCCGACGGCACAAACCCACAAGATAAATTTTGGTACTTAGGTACTAGGTACTTACCTGGTACTCCAGCCAGCGGTGGTAGGAATAGGAACAAGGGGGAACACTAATCCGTCACAAGCGTCAGGGAGGGGCTCCCCTTGAGAGGAAATTTATAAAATATCCTACTTATATATTTATTTATATTAATTCATTAACAAAAAACATTTGTGTCTGAAATATAAATACGTAGTCATAATTACAATTATAACAAAAAATCTAATTTACAATAAACATTATTAATTTTACAAAAATATGACTAGGAAGGCATTTTTATATAACTATAATATTATTTAGGTAAGAGGTAGGTAGAGAGTTGGTCTGAAAGACAGTGTCGGGGTGAAGGTAAGGAAAGGAATTCTCCGGCGGTTCGGGCATGTGGAAAGAATGCATGATGAAAGAATGACTAAACAGATATACAATGCAAAAGTGGATGGATGCAGAAGTCGTGGAAGGCTACGACACACCTTCCATGATCAAATTGATCGTGTACTAGCAGAAGGTGATGTTAGGAGCCTTAAGAACAGATGAGCGTGCATGGCAAGAGTTATGAATGTCAAAGAAGCAAGTGAGGTGTGTAAGAATAAGCCTAAATGGCGCTCTGTCGTTAGCCTACCCCGCAAGGGAACTGGCGTGAAGTTATGTATGTATGTATGTATTTAGGTAAGCACAAAAATAATCGTCAACTGAATAATATGCTTGTTTAAGAAGGAATGCTTTGACATTACGCTTAAAAGATTGCATTTTGTATATATTTAGCTTTAGGTAGGAGGTAATTTGTTGAAAATTTACTAACTACTACTACCAGGGAAACATTACGGGGGATGGATAAAATTTCTGTCCAAATACACCCCCCGCGCCTCGTCCTATTTCGTCACAATCACTTGCTCCTTGAGTATATTAAATTATCGTCACTTGTATAGTATTCCATACACTGGTAATAATTTCTTTCTTGGGGGTTGATATACGCTTCTTCAATAAGATTCCGAGTGAAATGTTACATCTGCCTTTCACTAAATTTAAAACTAAATTAAAAAGCATCTTGCTAAAAAGGGGATACTACACTATTGAAGAATACTTAACTGACATAAATTCATTTACATAGCAGCTCGCTCCAACCTCTTATACTAAATTTTGTATAAGGTTTTTTTTATCTTGCCATGCTTGTAAGGAATTTGTGGAGACATATTGCAGCATAACATTTTAGCACGTCATGTCATTATTATAACTATAACATTATTTTTCTTTCCTTTTATTGTCTTGGTCTTATTGAGTATGCATTGTTTACTACAACTCCATTAATTCTTCAAAAAGTAATTCTGTAACATACTTCTGTACAAAACTTGTATAAAAAGATATAGTGTGAATTATCCAAAATATAACGGATTTCCATCACCATGCGGATGAGACCGCGGGGCGAAGCTAGTATCTTATACAAATAAAAAATGCGCTTACGTTCAAATACTTACAGAACCTGTCCGCGGTACTAACTAAATCTATAATGAGTTGTCACCGAGTGGTTTACTCGCCGTCCGCGCATGGACAGCTTGCGAGCGAGATGATCTGCTGTTGGTCGGGTGGCTGGTGGGTCTTTTTTTATTGCAGGAGTTCAGCAGACAGGCAGACGGCCCACTTGATGGAAAGAGGTTACCATCGCGTATGGACATTTGCAAGACCAAAGTTGCTACAAATGCGCTGCTGTTCTCTTAAGGGAGACTGGAACCTGGTCACTAATGCCGGAACACAACTCAAGATTGTTATGGCGACATACTTTAGTCCAGGGCTGGTAGCCATCCAGTCGGGCAAATGCCCTACCACCTGGCTGTGGGTTGTTAAGTCGCCTCTTACGACAGGCCGCCCGGCCGCAGGAAATTGTATTCTTTCTCCGTTCCTGCACGGATACAAGCTCTAACGGCTCTAAAAAGCTACATAATCTTAAATAAGTTTTTTGAGATTTTTTTATTATTTAACCGTTAACCCGTTTCGTGGTACATATCGTATTTAAAGTAAACCGTTTATTAAAATGAATACAGGTTTTACAAACAAGAAATACGAATTGGATGTGTTTATTATATATCTGCTACCGTCGCCATGAACCTTAGTTATAACCTACGGCGTTAAATAGACCACTAATAATGGGTATCGATTGATATTAAATTAAGCCTTTTACGGTTGTGTAGCAATCCTGGAAAAATTGAAAATACTCATAAAATGGCCATGTCAGTCCGTCCATCCGTTTATCCGTTTGTCCATGTATACTAATATTATAATGAAGAAAGATTTACAAATCTTTTTAACGAATAAACTCAAAAACTACGCGACCGATTTCAAAAATTCTTGCATCATTCGAATGCTACATTATCCCTAATATATACAATTAGTCTTGATTACTTTACATATATGTTAGTATAATCAATGATCAACACTAATTTAGTCCTCTTAATTTATGATCAAATCACTGAGTAGTCGAGTTTATCACATACATACTGCGTTCGTCTATTCGGATATCCATCTGTACATAGATCTTTCATATAATTTTTTATTGCTGAAGCACAGCAGACAGGCTGATGACCCAACTGTGATGAAAAGTGGTTACCGTCGCCTGTGGACATTAGCAACATCAGAAGTGCTGCCAATATGCTGCCGGCTTCAAAAGAGAAACTGGGGCCTGGTGACTGACGGCAGAACACAGCTCAAAGTTATTATGGTGGCATACTCCAGACCAGGGGCGGTAGCCATCCAGTCGGGCAAATGCCCTACCACCTGGTTAAATCTGTCTCTATATTTTTGTGAAAATCTGCGGAGTGACGCTCGCGGACCGCGTTCGTAATATCGAAGTAAGAAAGAGAGTTGGTCTGAAAGAGACTGTCG
Organism: Dendrolimus kikuchii; assembly: GCA_019925095.2. NCBI lineage: Eukaryota > Metazoa > Arthropoda > Insecta > Lepidoptera > Lasiocampidae > Dendrolimus > Dendrolimus kikuchii. Next base: position 6,952,220 of record CM034413.1, read on the forward strand.
GGGTGAAGGTAAGAAAAGGAATGCTCCGGTGGTTCGGCCATGTGGAAAGAATGCTTGATGAAAGAATGACTAAACAGATATACAATGCAAAAGTGGATGGATGCAGAAGTCGTAGAAGGCCACGACACACCTTCCATGATCAAATTGATCGTGTACTAGCAGAAGGTGATGTTAGGAGCCTTAAGAACAGAGGAGCGTGCATGACAAGAGTTATGAATGTCAAAGATGCAAGTGAGGTGTGTAAGAATAAGCCTAAATGGCGCTCTGTTGTTCGTGCCTACCCCGCAAGGGAACTGGCGTGAAGTTATGTATGTATGTATATTTTTGTGAGTTACAGTCAATTTATTTAAAAAAAAAACGGAATCCACGTGTAATAATTTTGATAAAAATAAAAAAGTGGACAGCGATTTTTTTGAAGTAATATATACCTAATAAGCACGCGAGGATATGTTTTAAAGTCATTCAAAAATCATAAAGATATTTTTTAGTGAATTTCTTAGTTCAATAAACAGATATGTTTTTAAATTTTTAAAGTGGAAATTTCTAGAAAGAATGTCTATAACACGTAAGTTTATTACATTTTTATTAATTACTAGCTTCTTCCCGCGACTTCGTCCTCGTGGAATAGTTACTTTCGGCTTACGTAGAAGGCGAAACGCACGCAGCGGAAGTTCTCAAGGGACAAAAAAAACCCCGATTTTGAAACATTCTTCATTGGTGCTCCGCTCCTATTGGTCTTAGCCTGATGATATATAGTCTATAGCCTTTCTCGATAAATGGGTTATCTAACACTGAAATAATTTTTCAAATCAAACCAGTAGTTCCTGAGGTTAGCGCGTTCAAGCAAATAAACAAACAAACTCTTCAGCTTTATATATTAGTATAAGATTATTATAAATAAATTATTTTGACCCTTAAACATGTTCATAGTAATATTTTATAATTAAAACGATTTTTCAGCCCCTTTTCAAGTAAAACTTGAAGTGAGTTTGTCGAAACGTCAAAATAAAAATCAAATAAAATGCCGCGCTTAAAACTGTTAAAACGTATAAGTAACAAAATACTATGTTGAAACGTAGTTTTAATTATACGTGCATAGTCGTTTTTAGCTTGTTGTATAGTACATGTACAAAATATACATTTATATGTATGTATCTTAAGTACCTACGTGCCTTCCCCGCAAGGGAACTGGCGTGAAGTTATGTATGTATGTATCTTAAGTGTATCTTTTATATAATTTATTTCGTAAAGTATGTCGCCATAACAACCTTGAGTTGTGTTCCGGCATTAGTGACCAGGTTCCAGTTTCCCTTAAGAGAGCAGCAGTGCATTTGTAGCAACTTTGCTGTTGCAAATGTCCATAGGCGATGGTAACCGCTTTCCATCAAGTGGGCCGTCTGCCTGTCTGCTGATCTCCTGCAAAAAAAATATTGTTAATTTGTTTATATTATATATTACATAGTTAAATCATAAAATATTCTAGTGTACACAACCCTGCATTTTGCTTTTCCAGAGTCATAGGTTTGCTGGAAGATAACTCTTTTAGAGTCAAGCTTATCTTTGTACATCACCACTATTGTATAATTTTGTATATATATATATAACTTTTTGTGTATAATAAAGAATAATTGAAAAAAATTAAAATAGCAGAAAATAGTAAACATTTTCATCAAAAATGGGATAAGTTCTATTCATTTAAAAAACTGTGATAAAACAAATATGAATATTAAAACATATATCACTCTGTTATATGTGTACACAGATTAGTAAATCAGATAAAGTCTGTCTAAGGCTAGAGTGTTGGGTCTTAAAGGCCGGATTTCAACCGGTGCCCACTACTTTGGAGACGATTCTAAAATTTGAATATTCATGAATATTTGGCACTAGCTAGTACACCAAACAGAAACTTGTTCGAATCTCGCAATGCAATATAGGTGCAATGGAGACAAATGTCGTCCAATTAGACCCCTTGATTTTAACACGACTCGTGCGGAATTGGCACGTCGGCAGTGATAGGGTTAACCGATAATGGATTTTATGGCCAATTGCACGTTTGGGCAAACGAGCGCCTGCTCTTAAATGAACAAATGCACTAAGTCTGTAGTTTCTCTTCTAGAATAAGCATTTAGGGTATTCATAAGAGCACCAAGTGACTGAGAAACAGACTATAAAACTATTTTTTTTCAATTATCTCATTATTGATTGATTGATTGTATAGAAGCTCCATACGTCTAGTCGTCGCAGCGGATAACGAACTACTGGCTAGCGCTTTTTTTTTATTGGACTTGACTTTATGTTGTTGGTCCGAAGACCTTACAACTTTACCGGGGTCTTTGGGGCGAGTGCCTTCGCGGAGCGAAGGCGCTCGAGCCCGGGGGGGCAACTTGCTCGAGGGAGCTCCCTAAGGAGTTTTACCTCGGCTGGACTGTTGCCATGAGAGGGGAATGAATTTAATGATGCCCACCATAGGGCGACACAAAGCACTAATTGAGAACGGGCGACGGGTAATATAAAGCCCGAGGGGAAGGATCACGGCGGGCCGGTATCGGTGGTTCGCGGTGGCCTACGCTATCTTACTGCCGTTTCGCAACGTGTTATAGCTGGGAGAGAAGAAACGGCGAAAGAAACTTCCCAGCAACACGCCTAGTCTATCCTGTGGGGGGAGCTATGTCTCCTAGCGTCCCTCGCGGGGACGTGGAGAGATCTTGATTGGCGGCGTCTGAGATGCCGCCGTCTGTGTCTGTCTGTCGGTGCCTGCCAGCCTACCTTCCTAACCGTGGGCGCACTGATCCGGGCCAGCCGTTTCGTAATAACGTCGACTCTGTCCGTCAGGACGTTACGCGGTCGTCGCACAAGAGCCTTTCGACGAGGTTTATAATCGGACGCGGACACGACGAGCGGATTTCGATGGTGCGGAGCGAGATCGAAATACTTACGCGAGAGCGACGTAATGTAGTTACTGGCTAGCGCAACGCTGGAGCGCACATATTAATAGTTGCTCTATACGGCTCGCACATCATCCGTCCCGCTCGCACATTTTGCTACATATTGTACTAGCAGTACGACTTGTTAATATTTGTACTTAAGGTTACCGTTTCCTTTAAAATAAATTAATTCACTTCAGTTCACATTAGCACTCGACAATGAATACTACTCTCTGCCCTCTGAAGTATCATTTAACCTCTACCTCTCGCTGCTACAATTGGATTGATGTCCTATTTGTTATATCTATCCATTTCTTTAAGTCTCATGAAGGAGCACTATCTAACTATATAAAACTGGGTGTCTACTATGTTCGCCAACCTCTTGCGCTCCGCGCTCCTGCAATTTCTACAGACAGTGGATACGTTCGCGCTCCTGCAGCGTGAAACGGTGCGCGCTCCGCGCTCAACGCTCCAATCAGTGTCGGTTTTTGTGCGTACTCAAACGGGAGCTCAGTCTGTTCGTGCGTGTTTCAGCTCGTACGGTCTCCATCAAAGCAGTAGTAGATGTGCGGAGCACAGTTGACGCGCGAACATAGTAGATACCCAGCTTCGTGTTTATTAATTGTTTTGTTTGTTCGTACTCAGCTAAAATAATATATACGTACTTTTGTACGTTATACTTTATTTTATAGCTGTATATGTATAATAATTATTGTGTCTTATTATTAGTATCTAGTTCAACTGCACGCGACGTTTCGATTTTCAATAGTCAGATTATAATTTATTCGACTGATATATTTTATCTAATGTGTGAAAAACCGGCCTTTCGACATTATAAACTAATAAATACTGTTACAACTCAGGTCCCGACAAAAACGAAATCGACCAGCATAACTGGAACAAAACACATTTTATTACCTGCCAGCATTTAAACTAATAGTAACTCCTTTATGATCGCCTTCTTTTGTTTACTTTGTGTTTAAAATTTGTGATTAGAAAACAGCACATTGTTTATTGAACTCTTTTCTGGCAGTTTGCGGTCGAGTCATTAGCCAGGCGTGGCGGATTAAGTCGACTTAGATACGGGGACGTTGTATTTGTGCAGTATAAAACGATGACCTGATGGAGGGGGAGGCAGTCGAGCAAGCACCACGAGCGAAGCGAGACGTATGTACTACAATCGGGAATCTAGTAAGTGACGGACTTTGCGCGTTTTATGGAATTACGACCTTCTGCATTACGTTTGTCTTGTTGTGCTCGGTTATATTTGTACCTGTGTTATAGGTGTATGTATAGTTCTAATAAACACTATAGTAATTCTATCGGCATTTTAATTCGAGTCTCGCGACTCGTAACAATACTATTGAAAGAAAATTTGACTTAGTTATATTGTATTCTGCCTATAATTCCTTATAAATACTATAAATTGAAGACTGAGCCTAGGTCACCGTTTTCTATGGGTAGGGTGCCCAGAAGACTGGCTACGTTTACTCACTGGATTGCCATACTGATCCGTTGTCCGAGGTAGCCACCAGCCCTCTGATCACCCGAAGAACCAATGAAGTTATTATGTCATTTAGGAAGAAGTTGATAAACTAGCGGTTCCGGCAGACATTGTCCTGTACTGAAAAAAATAATAATCTAGAACCCGGTTTCAACGCCACCTACCGGGTCTAAGTGATCCCGGGACCCACTCAAACACTAATTTTTTTACACCCTGAGTTACATTATTGAAGTTTTAGTAGGGATATCTAATTTTTTCTAGTAATAAATATACTCTAAATTAATCTGGGATAATGTAGCATTCTAATGGTGAAGGAATTTTTGAAATCGGTTCAGTAGTTTTTGAGTTTATTCGTTACAAAAATACAAATTTTTCCTCTTTATAATATTTGTGTACATATGATAAGAATACAGCTTGCTCTCTTATATATTCACCGGTACTAATGAAATTTATATACATTTTTAATAATTTTGAATATTAAGCAAAGTTTAGCAATACTTAGGGTACTTTCTCTTTGTTTACAGATTTTTCACCCTATACTTTAATTGTAATAAGAACAACCATACTAAAATGTGTACAACAAAAGGTCACAATTATAAATGGAGGGACAAATAACCAAGGGATTGATAGGGTCGTCCCTTCAATTCACTACAAACTGTTGTACAGAAATTCGTGTTTATACTATTAGTAAGGTGTCGCTAATTATTCCTTGAACGTGACAATGTACATTGAACAATATTGCAACACATTCCTTTTATTTGAAACTCTATTCAGAACTGGTGATGAGGCGAAAAATCTTCAAGTGTTAATTAACGATTCTTGTCTGAGTAGTATGCGTTTAAATTTTCAATGTTTTGAATTTGGTGATTTGTTGGCAGAGACTTTGTATATATACCTATGGCCTTTCGTAACATCATCTGCATTTATCCGGAATTCATAGAATGTACGTAACTGTCAACGACGTCTGCTCGCCTTCAGGACGTGCACACGGCGATGACGCATGTTATACGCCTTGCGCCGCCATTACTCATAGCGGCGGTATTGTGGTCAAATAAAATAACATCTTTAAAATATTTTCTTAAGTTTTCGCGACTTGTATACATAATAAAACTACGTTTTAACGGTTTTAAGCGCGGTAATTTTATTTGATTTTGGTTTTTCCGACGTTTCGGCCACTTTTCAGTGGCCGTGATCACGGAAGACAAATTTGTCTGTTTTATTATCTTTAAAATAACCTGTATTATTCTGTTGTAAAAGCTGTATTATTGTAAGCGCTCGTGTAGACGGCATCGCCGTCATACCGCCGTCACGCTACTAGTGCGCTACTGTTCTGTGAATTACTGTGTAGATGAACATTGACACTTGACAGTGCAAGTGCGGCGGCGGTACGAATGTATGCGATGGCCGTTTCTTTATTGCATGAGTTCAACGGACAGGCAGACGGCCCACCTGAAGGAAAACGGTTAACATCGCCTTTGGACATTTAAAACACTAAAGGTGCTACAAATGCGCTGCTGCTCTCTTAAGGAAGACTAGAACCTGGCCACTATTGCGGGAACACTCCTCAAGGTTGTCATGGTGAAATACTCTAGACGGGGGGTGGTAGCCATCCAGACGGGTAACCACGTATCACCTGGCTGTGGGTTGATTTGTGCCTTATATGACAGGCTGTCCGCCCGCAGAAAATTTCCTGCGGCCGGGCGGCCTGTCGTAAGAGGCGACTTAACAACCCACAACCCACAGCCAGGTGGTAGGGCATTTGCCCGACTGGATGGCTACCACCCCTGGTCTAAAGTATGTCGCCATAACAACCTTCAGTTGTGTTCCGGCATTAGTGACCAGGTTCCAGTCTTCCTTAAGAGAGCAGCAGCGCATTTGTAGCAACTTTAGTGTTGCAAATTTCCATAGGCGATGGCAACCGCTTTCCATCAAGTGGGCCGTCTGCCTGTCTGCTGATCTCCTGCAATAAAAAAAAACGTAGATATCGTATAAATATTAAAAGATGCGCTAAAGTTTCACAAAAATCTGTTCAGTACATTTTGTGTGAAAGCAGACATTCACATACATCATCCATACTCATAAACATTCTAAATTATAATAGGTATCAATCATAGGATGTAGGTAATTTAACTCATAGTGAAAATGGAATCAAAATTCCCGAAAGATAATCCATGTACCGTAATCTTATTAATTTAATCAAAACTCTTGGAGTCCAAAACAGTTTGTTTTATACAAATGAATTTTTGTCCATTAATCCACTGGCCCGATTTATACGAGTTGATATTAAATGCTATAAGCTTTTCAAACTGGTTTCGATAAAGTTTCAAGTACTGTCTCTTGAGTAATGTTGGTTTTTGTATCGAATAATCTTGGTTTGGGTGAGAGTATGTTGCATAAGTGGTAGCGAAAGCGATTTAATACTGTTAGACATAAGTTATTTATAAATAGCTAGTAGATTTTACAAACATTTATATATTTTGTAGATATGTATTTGTACGGTATGTATATTAAGTATATATCTATGTAATATATAAAATTTCTGCATATATATATATATATATATATATATATATATATATATATATATATATATATATATATGTATGTATTTATTATTAAAATGTAAGTAGTTTGTATAATTTTAGTCTTTAAGTTCATGTTTGTATTGGTGTACAACAAAGAGTTATCTATCTATCTGTCTATCTTTATAAGTCTTACCTTACGTTAAGTTTGACCCTGGATTCCAGTGAAACACCCATTACGTTAAAAACGATTATATGTGTATCACGGTTATTAAAATTCAATGTAATATGTATATACCAAATTTCATGTCAATCAACCAGTTCAAGAGGACGTGAAAGAAAAAAACCGGACATCCAAATTTACATATTAGTATTGATTAAGTATTTCTACGCAACTTTATTTGTGTAAACTTCAATTCCATATCCCTCAGGAGCTCTCAAGTATTCTGGAATATAAGAACTATATTTATATCCAGTTTTTAATGTAATGAGTTTCAAGTAAATTGGCTCATATCTACTATTCACTTCCAAAGTTTTAAAATTTGTGCCTCTAACTTTTAAATCTATTTATATGATTCTGAAAAAATCAAGATTTCAGAACTTTATATAAGTACTTTCAACGAAAGTGAGTTTGAATAAAATATTTTCAGAATATTTTGAGATAGTGATGTTTTTTAATAAATGTTTTTTAGGGTCACCTGGCCACATGAAAAAACTAAGCTGTTGAAGTTCATCATCTCTACAGAAAGCTTCACTATGCATGTCCTGTTATGCTTGGCAGACTTTTTTCCTTGATTATAAAGCAAAAAATGTTAGCCAAAGAACTGACGATATTGTATGAAAATCACTACGCTCATGTCCTCGCTCCACTTGTAATACCAAATCCCATCCCTTTGTTTGAATCGTAAAAAGACATAAATAACAGCTACGATGGCAGCCAATTAGTTTTAATTACTCTACGATCGTCATGTAGATACATTTCGTGAACATAATACTATCTGGTTACATGGTTCAGTTATCACTTAATAAAAAGGATTTTGACAAATTGATATTTTTGTAAGTTACTTGAGGCATTGAAAAAGAAATGATAACACCACCCTACAAAAAATGAAAAGTGGTCTGTAATTTTGACGAGACCCATCCATTCTTATGTATTTCGATGCGCTGAATCCGAATTAAATCGAATTTGGTCCATGCACCCTCAAAATTTTGAGGCAGTATGCACCAAACTGACCTCAGATTCGGTCTTTTGATACTAAACCCTCAACATTTTGAGGATTAACTTTTTAATTTTTATTGCTTGAGTTCAGCAGACAGGCAGACGGTTCATCTGATGGAAAGCGGTTACCATCGCCTATGGACATTTGTGACACCAAAGGTGCTACACACTGCACCATTGGCAGAATAAATACCTATATAATCTGTTTTATTCCTGCCACAGGTTGTCTGGAAGAGATCGCTTCTTAGCGATAAGACCGCCCATTGTGCATATCCCTATTAATATTATAAATGCGAATGTAACTCTGTCTGTCTGTCTGTCTGTCTGTCTGTCTGTCTGTCTGTCTGTCTGTCTGTCTGTCTGTCTGTCTGTCTGTTCCGTTTTCACGGAAAAACTACTGGACCGATTTGGCTGAAACTCAGTATATATATATTTTCGATGCCGAGAATGAACATAGGATATTTTTTATCCCAAAAAATGGGATAGTTTCCGGGATAAAAATATATTTGTTTTTTTGTTTGTTATCCTTTTATGGAAAGACTATTGGACCGATTTGGCTGAAACTCGGTACATATATAATTTGAATACCGCGAGTGCCCAAGGGATACTTTTTATCCCGGATAATAGGATACATTTTGGGATAGATTTATGTAAAGTTTATTCCGGAAACTAGGACAGGTTTTGTGATTTTGTCCATTTCGTCCACTGGGTCCACTGGGTGCGCTGGGTGCGCTGGGTGCGCTGGGTGCGCTGGGTGCGATGGGTGCGCTGGGTGCGCTGGGTGCGCTGGGTGCGCTGGATCCGCTGGGTCCGCTGGGTCCACTTGGTCCATTTGGACCATGTTATCTATTTTGTCATTTTTGTCAAGTTTTGTTATTTATGTAGTTTACATATAGACGGGGGTGGTATAGTTTGCGATATAAAATGAAGTGAATCTTTCGGGGGCAAATACATACAAATTTAATACAATGTAACATGTACCACTTGCTTTTTAAACAAGAGATACGCACTAGAGGTTGACCCGCGGCGCAGCCGTGGGGTAAACTCTAGTTTAGAATATTTTTTAGGTTATATGTACTTACATACATAACTTCACGCCAGTTCCCTTGCGGGGTAGGCACGAACAACAGAGCGCCATTTAGGCTTATTCTTACATACCTCACTTGCTTCTTTGACATTCATAACTCTTGTCATGCACTCTCGTCTGTTCTTAAGGCTCCTGATATCACCTTCTGCTAGTACACGATCAATTTGATCATGGAAGGTGTGTCATGGCCTTCCACGGACTTCTGCATCCATCCACTTTTGCATTCTATATCTGTTTAGTCATTTTTTCATCAAGAATTCTTTCTACATGCCCGAACCACCGGAGCATTCCTTTCCTTACCTTCACCCCGACACTCTCTTTCAGACCAACTCTCTTACTTATTGGGTTATAAGTGTTTCTGTGTATTCTATAATGGTGTACAATAAAGTGTTATCTCTCTCTCTCTACAAATTGTACAAATGCGAACCTATAGGAACAAAAAATCACAAAAATTGTGAATGTTGATTATTTATATGGAGCTTCACGTTTTGTGGTCCGACATTCACTTGGCAGTTTTTATACTACTCAAAAAGCACCACCAACAGCGTTTGGACACAAAAACTGGCAAATCGGCCAAGCATAGTCCTATATTTTTTTATCAACACGTGTCGGTCAAACTATTTGGGTCTTGGTATGGAAATTTTAATGTATTTTTCTATGGTGACATTAATACATTAATTACTATGCGGGTATTTTAATAACGGAACGCTTGACCACCATGTGTTTTGTTTTTTATTCTTAATTTTTTACAGTATTGCTGTTTGTAATAAGTATATCTACACTTCCACAGATATTTGCAGGTAATTTGGGAATTATATCGCAATACACGTGATAGCGTCTTTTGCTGATATTACACGGATCAACTAAATTGAATCATAATATTTTCTTAAATTTTAACGGTTTTAATCGCGGTAATTTATTATATTTTTATTATTCCGACGTTTCGGCCACTTTTCAGGAGCTGTCATCACGGAAAACAAAGATGTCAAGTGTCAATGAGTATTGTTTTATTTAGCCTAACGTCAAATTGTTCATTTTAATTATTTAGTATTAATTTTGTTTATGGTTATTATTTACTCTATTGGAGCCTCATCGGCTACTGAAAAGTGGCCGAAACGTCGGAATAATATAAATCAAATAAATTACCGCGCTTAAAACTGTTAAAACGTAGTTTTGTTAAATTGAATCAATTTAGTTGAAAGACACAAAACTAAACAGACACGCTGATATTCGATGACACTGAGTTATTCAAGTTTATATTTATACTAGAGTTTTCCCCGCGGCTGCGGCGCGTGTAAAGCCCTGAGCAGTAACTTTATTTTACTTACACAAAAAAGTTAGTGTATAACATATGTTAAAACCGAAAGGTTTATCCGTGCAGGAACGGAGAAAGAATACAATTTCCTGCGGCCGGGCGGCCTGTCGTAAGAGGCGACAAAATAACCCACAGCCCGGTGGTAGGGCATTTGCCCGATCGGATGGCAACCACCCCTGGTCTAAAGTATGTCGCCATAACAACCTTGAGTTGTGTTCCAGCATTAGTGACCAGGTTCCAGTCTCCCTTAAGAGAGCAGCAGCGCATTTGTAGCACCTTTGGTGTTGCAAATGTCCATAGGCAATGGTAACCGCTTTTCATCAAGTGGGCCGTCTGCCTGTGTGCTGAACTCCTGCAATAAAAAAAAATCTTTCTCATTCGAATGGAAATGAAAGAATTTTTGAAATCTGTCAAGTAGTTTTTGAGTTTATTCGTTACAAACACACAAAAGTCGAAATCTTTCCTGTTTATAATATTAGTATAGATAATGATTTTTAAATAAAATACATAAAAAGGCCACTAACAACGAATTCGGGGAAATAATAAATTTCATTTTATTACATATGAACACTGATCTTAATTTGCAATTTAAAATACAGGTTCCTAAGTTGCAAAGTATTAAAACCGCAGAGGGAATATTCTATAGAGGTGACGTAGATTAGCAAAATAGCAGTGAAAATAAGATGGAGTTATGTGCGTTGTCAAACGTATGTTTGAAAGACCCCTTATATTGTAAAGTATACCTCTATTTGCACTGTTAGTTTTTGTTTTATAGTCATACAGTAATATAACTACTGTATGGATAAAAAATAAGAATGTGTATAAATGGGAGGAAGGATTGGGAGGAAGCCAATCATTCCGGGAAGACATTAGGGTTGCCAATAATCGTTTAGTTTTCTAAATAAGATATATTTTATATGTATTTACGTAGACAAAAAGTACAGTGCAATTCAGCCTAAAGGAATTTTTAGTATTTGATTTCTACATAATAACAGCCCATAAACGCCCACCTGCGGGGCTCGGGCCTCCCACTATAGAGGAACAGACAGTATACCCACCATGCTTGTACGAGGCGGCTTGGCAAGTTTGACACCTCGTATATCTCGATGCAGGTTTCATGACGATGTTTTCCTTCACCATTGTTAGCACGTGGTAATTGTAATAATATGCACATTAGGTCAAAAAATTGACTAAGAAGTGATGCATGCGTTCCAGCCAGGATTCGAAACTACGTCCTCTGATCTTAAGGCGCGTGCACTAGCCATTATGCTACCACGAATTTACATATTTAATTTCTTTACATAATAATATATATAATTATTTTGTGTGTGTGTATATCTGATTTTGATTTATGGCACTTTTAGTAACCAACAGGTTAAGTTTAAAATCGATGAAATTTACGTAATACATCTTTTACGTTAAAAAAAAAGCCATGAACTTATAGTTTAGTATAAATAACGTTCAAGTGTAAGAAACAGGATTCTCCATCTATGTGGGGAATGCGCAAATTACATCTCTGTTAATTCTACCTCTACGATTAAAACGTACATTCTTGTAGAAAATCTTAATAAAATCAAAATGTCACATATTCTGATAATTTGAGCTCACGAAAATAAATTTTAAATTAGACAGATTGTAAATGAGTTTAAAATAAACCCAAAAACTATCATATATAAGGACAGCCGCACGGAGTCGTCGAAATGTTTCGTTTTTATTAAAGTAACTACAGAACCCTAAGAATGAAAACGAAATTCAAATTCGATTCATATGATCACAAAATTACCCATAATCTATACATACTCGTATAATAAAACTGTAGAGGTCGAATTTCTGTACAATGAAAAAAAAATGCAAAAAAAAAGTGAAATAGGGAGTAATTTGGATTTTTTCAAATTTTTTTGTTTCTCTGTTTTTCTGTTTGTACGGGCTAATTTCCGAAACTACTAGACCGATTTAGGATACTTTTAATCCCGAAAAAGTAGAGAGTCACCGTGGGATAGTTAAAAAAAACTTTTTTACTCAAAACAGCTTATTATACAACTTAGGCACCTAATTAAGTATTGATATTGCTATAAGGACTATAAGGTATTGCGAACTATAAAATTTTAATTGAAGGAATAATAAATACCACGCGGATGAAGTCACCGGCATCAGCTAGTAAATAATAAGAAATGATAAAATTACCACACAGCTTTTTGTGTTAATAATTATATTCAGTTATTGCGTGTATTATATTTGTGGGTTTATAATTAAAATAAACATAACAATGTATAATATAAACATCATAAATAAAAGTTCATCGACACAGTGTCATGAATATTTAGATTCAGGTTATTTAAATTTATATCTATAACTCGATCGAGGTCGTTTGATACACGTACATGTTTGGGAATACCTGATTTATTATACTGACCATCGCTGACGACTTTAATACTGGTGCTTTATGATGATGATGATGATGACTACGACAGCGACGATGATGATGATTCCTGAGTCATTCTAAGAATGGCATCAATAGTAATAATCCCCTAACCGCAGGCAAACCCTGACCGGATGTTGCACTCCACGACGCGAAAATCTAGGAAAGGATGGATTTTTAAAAGGGAATGAAAGACGGGATATTGGGAAGAGGAGAGGTGGGACACCACTGCCACAGGATAAAGAATATGTAATAATGATGACTCGGGGCCCCAGAAGCACGTACCCGTGCATCCCCCGCTGGACGGACAGATGACCAGCGGAGGACCCCCTGGGGGAATCTCGACGTAACAGAAGAGCAACTGAGCAAGCTCGATCGACTTCAAAATGTCGCGCAAATGGTTGCACAAATATGAACGTGTTTCTGAATATCGTAAGAAGCTTAATGCTTACCTATTCGCCTTCGCCGGAATGTTTACTTACTCTCTCTTTTGTACAATGTCCTTTATAATCCTCGTACTCCTCCTTATTTAAAGGAACACTTTGATTTCCTACATCTTTCTCATCCCCGTTATTTGCGTTCTAGTAATAATCTCTCCTTAATAACATGTGTACACACTTCTTCCTTCATTGATAACTCCTTCACGGTACAGGCTGTCCATTTATGGAACTTACTGCCACTCAACATCAAACAAGCTAAGCTTTACTTTTAAAGTCGTGGTTAATGATTATTTTTGATCCACTCAGGTCTAACAGTGCCTACCAGGGGGTTGCCTGGAAGAGATCGCTTTAATTTTGTTCCATTGTATCCAGTTTTTAAAGACGTAGTTTTGATTTTTGGTGTACAATAAAGTGTTTTCATTCCTTCAAAACACGAAGAATTGGGAAACTCCTAATATGTTGAAGTCGTATAAAACATTGATAAGAATTCGAGTATATTGTTAATAGTTGCAAAAACTTTACACCCTGTCCAATATGATAACTTTTTGCTATCCTTTTTTGTGGCTACACGTGGCAACTTAGTCCAAAAAATCTTTAAGTGCTTCTTAAAACACTTGGCCCCGTACTTCATAACTTTTATCTCCTACCCTCATAAATACATCGTCGCCCGATACTTTATTGCTGTTAAATGTATTATAAAAAGCTATTTTTATCAACGCGTCACACTTTCAATCGGAAGTTGGTTATGGCGCCTATTGCCTCAAAAGGCCGAAAATGGGGTGCAAACGATACAACTTGGTAATTTGTGATTAATACTTTACAAAAAAAAAATATCATGAAACTTCACGTAATTAGACGTAACGTGGTTTATTGTAAATTTTCTATAGTTATTTTAATTTACAATTCACCAAGCCACCTCGAAATTATTTATAAATTACATACATACGGAGACGGAATATGTATGTATCTAGAATGTATATTGTGGTTTAAGCAAGAGATGGCGGTACCATGACTTGAAAACCATGGCTCCATTAAATACATACATACATACATAACTTCACGCCAGTTCCCTTGCGGGGTAGGCACGAACAACAGAGCGCCATTTAGGCTTATTCTTACACACCTCACTTGCTTCTTTGAAATTCATAACTCTTGTCATGCACGCTCATTTGTTCTTAAGGCTCCATTAAATAACAAACACACATTACACAATAGATGAAATTTAGTCAAAAAATGGCGCCCTGATCGTATTTATTGGGACCACCGCTGCAATTCACTGACAAAGACATCATTGAAACGCGAGTGATAACGCTATTAATGTTTTGCTCTCATGGTTAGTTCCACCATCTTCGCTAGCAAATGATGGTGTTACCGGTATTCCCGTTAACGCACTCGAACGCCATTCATCCTCATTTATAAAAACTGTTCCAGAGAAGAAAAAGACAAAGCAATAAAAATATGTATGTAGATAATTTTGCCCGTAGTTTATCGAAACAGAGCTTGTTATGTTAACTAACTACGTATCTTAGTAGTACCATTTTTTCCAGCTGGTAGGGAATTTGCTCATCTGGATGGCTACCACCCTTGATCTAGAGTATGCCACCATAACAAACTAGAGTTGTGTTCCAGCATTAGTGGCCAGGTTCCAAATTCCCTTTAGAGAGCGGCAGCACATTAATAGCACTTTTGGTGTAGGTAGAACCGCTTTCCATCAGGTGGGCCGTCAGTTGCAGACGTCTGCTGAACGCATGCAAATTAAAAAAAATGACTAAGAGCAAGAGCTTTCTATTTTGTACCAAAGACAACGTTAGATTAGCAAAAGATGTTTGAAACGCGTTGATATGTCAGAAATGTATTTTTACTTATTCTGGAAAATTTGCCGTGATAAAGGGATGCTGTTAACTTTGCTTTTTGTCCATTTTACGCCGTCTCGAGCTAAATTTGTCCGCACTGCAACGTGCGAGAAGCCGCTACATTCTCTTTTTGCATGCTTACAGAAATAGGGCTGGGATTTGTGACTAAATTCAATAATTGTCGATATTGCATATTAACAATAATACAAACATAACTTAAGCACGTCACGTTGGTGTGCCTTAAGTTAAATAGTTTAGGATACAGTTGTGTGTTAAAAATAAAAATATTGTTTGCCAGATTGCAAATCGATTTGTTAGCAATATTTTTATGGATCATGGTGTGTAATATATGTAAAATAGAATAGAATATACTTTATTGCATAATATTAAGATACAGTTCAGACACAAGTACAGTAAACAATAGACGGTCTTATCACTAAAAGTAATTTCTTCCAGATAACCTTAGGGTGGATTAGAAATGTTTGTGAGACATGTGGGTTTTGTAGTATGACTAAGATATAGAAGTAAAACAGAATGTATATTTTTAAATGGGAAGTTAAACAAACATAGCCCACAAAAACCCACAGCCAGGTGGTAGGGTATTTGCCCGACTGGATGGCTACCACCCCTGGTCTAAAGCATGTCACCATAACAACCTTGAGTTGTGTTCCGGCGTTAGTGACCAGGTTCCAGTGACCCTTAAGAGAGCAGCAGCGCATTTGTAGCACCTTTGCTGTTGCAAATGTCCATAGGCGATGGTAACCGCTTTCCATTAAGTGGGCCATCTGCCTGTCTGCTGAACTCCTGCAATAAAAAAAAAACATAAAAATATGTCAAAAAAATATTTTACATATATGGGTATATTTGGTTTATATAACAATGTAAAATTCCTTATATTTCATGACGCATTTGATTCTTATTGATTGATGAATTTTATTAAAGTTTGGATTTGAATTTTGCTGTAATAATTTCACCAATGTACACATACATTCACGCTTCTTTCTTTAATTTTTCACGGCCTTGAGAATGATCTGATAGTCGTAAAATTATATATGTGTATTTTCAGTAACAGGAATGAACGACTTTTTTACTAATTAAATTTAGGTATTTAATATGAGAATAACTTAACTAAATATTTAAAAATAAACTAAATTATAAATAAATTAATATAAAGAATGTAACAAATCGCTGCCAGAGAGAATCGTGCCCAGAAGGCTGGCTGTATGGCAATGAAGATTACGCGAAATACGAACCAGTCTTCTGATCACGGTTGGTATCAAAGAGTTTCTTACAAATTTCTTTGAAGAAACCCTTTGCCGATGTACCCCACGGACCTAAAGTTTCAACTCCAAACGGCATAAATATGTAACCCCTTCCTAGGGTTCCATATTTGTGCCGTTTGAGATCTTCAGCTGTTGAAGCAGCGTTGCCGATTATATGGAATTTTATATCCGAAAAACTTAAAATAGTTTTCGTGTAATACAATTTCTAAGCACAATTCGCGAGAAGCCATAAGAAAAATCGAAGACTTACTGCGCAATATAAATATTTAGGTGCCATTTTTTTCAGAAAAACTTGTAACAACAAAACATGTAATTCAACATCAGATTTAAATTCGGACGTGCAAACTTTGAGTGCAAAATCTGTTGTGACCTATGGAATTCTAGAAGTATGCGCACAACGGAATTAATTTCACATTAAATTTACATTTTAATTAGCATAGCTGTTTGCTGTAACGCTCCCGGCCTTCTGGGACCGATCTCAACAAGTGATAGTAGTTTAGGACATTTTTTTTATTTATAGTTTTATTGTTAGCAGTACTTTTTTTAATGATATATCGGAATGAAAACCCTAAAGAAATATAAAAAGTTTAATGAAAAAATCATTAGAATGCTACAGATGTGGTGTGTTTTAGGCCATGTCTCGATATTTGTATAATGTCGACATTTCTCATCACTAGACTACAAAATGCACCTCGCGACAGTCCAAACGAAAACTCCCTTTACAATTAACGGGACACGCTCTGCATTTAGGAACTATCACAAAGCAAATTCATATAGAGTCTAACTCTCCGCATTAAGGTTCAAAATCTATTGTACAATAAAAATATACGAATATGACGAGCTAAGTGTTTTTATTCATCCCTTTTAGATGCACGTCGGTTAGACGTTCTGTACTATTGTTATTTCTATGTGTATTTTTAATGTACTCGTATTATCCTAATTACAGATATTTTCTTGTTTCTATATTACACAGAAAGATCATCTGGAAGAAACTGCTCCCATATAGCAGTTACTAGCGACCATCAATTTGTACTTCAATATTTATTTTTGCCTGTGATCTTGTATGCAATATTTTTGTGCTTTAAAGTACTTCCTAATCCTAATATTATAAATGTTAGTATGTTTTTTGTGTGTGACGTTTTCACACCTAGCAAATACATAAGTTGTCAGGGGCTTGGAATAGGCGATTGTTCCCGAGAGATAGATGAATATATCCGAAAAAATGGCGCTGCGACCGCGTTTTATTGGCGCCACCGTTGCAATTCACTAACAAATACATCGCCATGGCAACAACAATGACAGCGACAATTTTAATGACTTGCTCTTATGGTTAGTTCCACCTTCGCTCCGCTAGATGGCATTACTGGTATTTATCACTAGGTACTTTGATGCAATTAGTACATTTGTAAAAGTTATAACATGTCCACTTTATGACATACATACATATTCTATTTTAACGCGGGCAAGGTGTGCATAAGCTAGTATTTTTACGCAATCTAACATTTACTGTATCTTCAATGCTATTCATTATCCGAAATCAATTCATTATTAATTAAGACTAGATTTAGTATACAAAATTGTATCTTCCGGGTAGTTTTCCCGACTGGATGGCGACCGCTCCTGGTCTAGAGTATGCCGCCATAACAACCTTGTGTTGTGTTCCGGCATTAGTGATCAGGTTCCAGTCTCCCTTAAGAGAGCAGCAGCGCATTTGAAGAAGATTTGGTGTAGCAAATGTCCATAGGCGATGGTAACCGCTTTCCATAAAGTGGGCCGTCTGCCTGTCTGCTGAACTCCTGCAATAAAAAAAAAATCTTCGTAACATAGGGTACATTTTTCAATGATCAGATAAAAGTTATCCGTTGAATAAATTAAAACCTCATTCAATTCAACTATTTTATTCATGTAACTGACATTTTTAATTTTTCCATGTTTGTATTTTATTTTATACATAAAGTTTTTCTGCTGACTGAAAAATGGGCCCCTAATAAACTAAATTAATTGTATCCTATATATCGTACATTTGTATCCTATCTCTATTTTCGATATCATATACTTAGGTATCCTCGTATCAAATTCTAAATAATTGATTCATATCCAAGGCCTTGAGGAAGGAACAAACACTCTCACTTTTAACATTTGTATCTATTACTTGGATAGTACATGCATATCGTAGTTGGTCATATACACAGAAATAATTCTAGATATTATTTCTGTGGTCATATACGACACTGATTAGATCTGTTAAAAGAATCATATGATTTGGCAGCAAACCAAATGTCTTAAAATACTTACTTGTTTAATTGTGTATGATTTTTTTGTTTTAGTAGTAGGTCTATATAGATCATATCAGAGGTCACCAGAGCCACTCAAATCAAGTATCCTAGATGACCTAAGTCGCAAAATTAAACACACTTGTAGCACTGGTTTGATGAATTGATTTTTTTTATTGGACTCGACTTTATGTTGTTGGTCCAAAGACCTCACAATTTCACCGGGGTTTTCGGGGCAAGCTGGCTGAACGAACCGAGCCGAGCGGGCAAAGATTTGTAACCACTCAGTAAAAGCCGATTTTTGTATTGATCTAGTATACTTTTTCTTCTGTTCGTCTTTTGGTACCTTATGGTGTTACTCTGGTATTCCGATGGTCCACTTCTCCTCCTCCTATCTCTTCTTTTTTATCCCATTCTCCGTTTTCAATCCGCAATCCCATCCTCTCTATTTTAATCCTCCTGTCTGACTCCTCTATACCGTTTCCTTTGTCTCATCCCATCCTAAAAGCTGGCAACGCATTGCTTTCATTTCTGGTGTTGCAGACGTCGGCAGCGGTAAACATTTTTTAGTAGATGGGACACTGTTTGCCAGCGTCGCTATAAAAATAATCTGTCTGTGAGACTTCTTTGTTGTTTATTGGATTTCTATATTATAAATTGCTCATGTATGGGTTATCTTTAAACTGTTCCCGGAAAAAGTCCCGGGATAAAATAAATAAAACATTACACAAAATTTGCTATCGATCAGTGAAAAAACCGCATTAGAATTCGATTTCTTTTTTCGTCTGACCATTTTAAATCACTCGCAGAAAAATTCCCGCTGAATTCCCGGGATAAAAAGTAGCGAAGATTTTAAGTCTAAGAATTTGCTGTCGATCAGCGAAAACCGCATCGAAATTGGACCAGTAGTTTTTACGTGAATCCCGAACAAACAGACAAGAAATCAAAAAAGGCATCATGACCTCCATCGTTTATATAGTCTATTTCAGTTCTTTTTATTTAAATAGCCTCAATGTACAGGCAGGGCATGTTTAGAATTTCAAAATATTATTATAAATTAATTTATGTATTATTTATACAAAGTTTTATTTAGGTGTCATTACTTCATAGTACATGAAATGTGAACAATGTAGATTTATTTTTTTTAATTTCTGCCTTATGACTAAAACTAGCTAACGGTCTTATTCATATTGAGTTAGGGTAAGTTTGTACTATTCTTTAAGGACCATAAAGAAGTCTACAAAGTTACTATAATTCAATATGAATAAGATCGTAATAATAAAACTATTCTAGGAATCTTACTGTATAGACTTACGTAACAGAACTAAGCAAATCAATCGGCGAGGAAATCTCTACTATGTTATTATCACAATACCTGATATAAAACAGTAATCACTAGTTGATTACGAAGAAACCTTAAAACAATTGAAAGAAACATCTTGTTTAGTCTATATTTAAAATAGTAAAATAAAATAGGTTGAATACGTTATTATGGTTGTCATGAGATTCGGTCTCATAGTGAGCGAATAGCGGGAAAAGTACCCGTCAGAGAAATTGCACGCGATAGACATTTTGATAAAAACAGAAAACTTAATACAATAGTCGTGTTTTACCATTTATCTACCTATGTCTCTAATCTATAATGATTTTGTAATAATTGTGATAATGTGTTTTTGATAATCTTAAAGAAAATTTGCACGCTTTATAGGCAAAACATGTGAATGTTGTATTCTTATGTCACCTCAAATTTATAGATTATGTTTTAAGCAAATAAATGAATTTGATTTGATATGTCGCAGCTATATTTTTTTTAAATTACTTGACGTATGGAAAAAATTATATGCCGCTATATGAGGCTGTGATTAAAGGCGAAAAAATCAATATATATATATATATATAAACCTGATATGTTTTTCAATGTGCATAGGTGTGTGAGATGTCATTAGACACGTCTTAATACTCTTCTAACACGTAAACTTTCAGGTGGAAATTTCTGAAAAAAAGCAAGAGTCAAGCTTAAAATATATTTTCTAAGACTATTAAGTGGATCTGACGCCCATATATTCATTTATAGACATTTGTATCGCTACACGTATTACAAACATGCTGCCAGCTTCGAAGCAAAATGACAAGTTTAAAATAAACCCACGGGGAAGACCTTTCTTTCAAGTTTATTCTAAATACTTAATTATCGCTGTATATTCCAACGCAGCCTTATCTGCGTTTACAAGATACCAACCGACATTGTAAATCGGACTCCCATACGCAGTGGCTCATATTGGTCTGCGCAAGCGCAACCCACGCATGCGCCCGATTACGAAACATGTAAAAACAGGTTATGGAAAAAATCGAGAATGGCAAGACATAATATCATCTTATTTATGCTCTTTAATGTTTAACAAAACTACTTTGAAACTAAATATTTTTTGACCTTTACTTATCACTAAGAATCTTTACAATTTATATATTTTTTATTTTTGTTGTATGAGTTCAGCAGACAGTCAAACGGCCCACCTGATGGAAAGCGATTACTGTCGCCTATAGACATTTGTAACAGCAAAGGTGCTACAAATGTGCTGCCGCTCTCTAAAGGGAGACTGGAACCTGGCCACTAATACCGGATAACAACTCAAGGTTGTTATGGCGGCATACTTTAGACCAGGGGTGGTAATCATCTAGACGGGCAAATGTCCTATCACCTGGCTGTGGGTTGTTTTGTCACCTTTTACGACAGGCCCCCCGGCCGCAGGAAATTTTATTCTTTCACGGTTCCTGCACATATTTATATATAAAAATAGCTAAGTTCTGTATGTAGTTTCACTATTCAATACAAACAAATCTGTAAGTAAATATAATCTCAAATGAAAACTACTACACGAATTTAAATGAATCTTAACACAGAGATTCACTGGCTTATTACAATATATTCTAAAATTATTTTAAAAATTAGTTTTAGAGCGTTAGGACCCTACGGACCTAGAGTTTCCACCCCAAAGCCGCAAATGTGTAACTATTTCCGATGGCGGCGTACTTGCGGCGCTTGCGGGCGCCTTCTTTCCGGCTGCAGCAGAACCGGAGGTAGCGGACGGACTTGAAAGATGGGACGCCGCCAGTTTCAACGCAAGTAGTATCCCACTCTAAGGGGCGGCCCATCTTCCAAGGTACTAACGTCATCCCATACGGTCTCCTGCCATCGTCGCGGCACAAGCCGTTTGATTCCAAAACGCCAGGTACCCCGGCGGTTACAAGTAACCTCAAATAATTTTGTACACATAATATAGACTATTAAATATACTGTTACAACTCGAGTCCCGACAAATACTAAATCCACCTGCATATCTGAAACAGAGCACATTTATTACCCGTCGGCATTTGAACTAATAACTTTTAAATTCTTTTATGATCGTCTTCCTTTGTTTACTTATTGGTATATGGCCTATTGTTGTATTGTGATCATTAGCCAGGTGTTACGGATTTAAAGTACAAGCTGATTCTAGGGAAATTCGGTCCACGCGGCCGGGCGGACATATTGCATCTGTGCAGTATAAAGCAAGGGCCCGATTGAAGGAGCAGTTAGTCGAGCGAGAACCACCAGCGAAGCGAGACGTGTGTACTACAATCGGGAATCTAATAAGTGACGGACTTTGCGTGTTTTATTGAATTACGACCTTTTGCATTACGTTTGGACTTGTTGTGTTCGGTTATATTTGTACCTGTGTTATACGTGTTTGTATAGTTCTAATAAACTCTATAGTAATTTTAACGGCATTTCAATTCGAGTCTCGCGACTCGTAACAATACAATATTTACGTGAAAAACGAGTTCAGAAAATAATTTGCAGTTACTTTGACATCATGAACGTTAGAAATCTTCGTTTATGCTACAATTTAGCCAGCTATTACTGCATTTTCATGATTCGCAACTGTTTCTTCTACTCTTAAGAAATACCCGGACTCGAAGAGTTTTTAGACTTTTGACATATTCTGGCCACTCTGACGATTATTATTACTGGGCCGGAAACTAATTTTAGTTAGTTTTATAATTTTAATCACAATAAAATAATAATAATAATGTGAACATTGAGGGCGATACGATGAGAGTGCAGTTGTGCTGCCACCTATAGTTCATGCATGTTCACTATAATAATTATGTCGTCGTTGTGGTTTGAAACTCAATGCAACGAAAAAGCGACACCAAAAAGAGATAAATCTATACGACTAAGCCTGCGAGAGAATGAGATACGAGTATTACATTGTACAGCATAGATTAAACATCTTCGTCTCTCCCATATTTACGTAATTCTATACATTATTACTATGATTATTATTTATGTATATATCAATATATGTATATTTTTGTCTTAATTCTATGTCTATTATACTTGCCATATCAAATTTTATATATATAATTTTATTTTTTATTCTAATTATATTGCAAAACCCACATGTTACACAATTTTTCTCTAATCCATCCTAAGGTTGTCTGGAAGAAATTACTTTTAGCGATAAGACCGCCTATTGTCTTCTGTACTTAAACTTCTTGAATTGTATCATAATGTTATGCAATATAAAGTATATTCTATTCAATTCTATTAAACGTAGGTCCATTTTGAACCGAAATAAAACTGATAATAATATTTTTAGACTACAACAGTGAAAAATTTAAAGTGATACTTAAGAGGTTTATTTTGAATTATAATATGTTGACGGATGTAGGCTAAAGGAATTATATTTATATTAATAAAAGTTAGAGGAGAATTATCTGTGAGTATATTCTCGGAAGTTTCACTTATAGTGTGAACTGCACACACACACACACACGTGTTTTTTAATTTAGCTTTAATTTAAGCCTGAATAATTAACTGACTTTGAAATTATCTAGCTGTCATAACTAAGTGTAGTTATCATAGTTCTAAGTGATAGCAATAAAAATAAGAAACCATGGAAATATTCTCATCCATGTAACATTAAATAAATCCACTTAAGCGACATGGTAATGATATCACAAGTGATTCTGACCACATGTTGACGGTCGATGTCCTCAGATGATTTTAATAGAAATGATCTACTGTTTTCACGCGATTTCTCATCATACTAGCTGCATGTTAAGAATATTTTATATTTTGTAACATTAGGGATGTTAACGCAAAGATGGTCTTGAAGATCTTTCTTTATTATCTAAAATAACACAAATACAGAATATCTTTATTAAGTTTTGAGAAAACAAAGTATAGAATACAGAAGGACACATTCTACAGGCTAAAATACTATACAAAAAGTCTAGATTGTCTCTCAGTGTGAAGTAAGAGAATAGGCAAACGGCTCACCAGATAGAAAGTGGTTACCGTCGCCTATGATCTGGAACCTGGTCACTGATGCTAGAACACAATGCAAGGTTATTTATTATAGCGGCATGCTCTAGTTTACGTATGGTCGATGGTCAATCTAATCCTACCACCTAGCTGTGGGTTATTTCTTCTCTTACGACAAGCTTCCTGGCTTAAGAAATTAGTATTCTTTCTTAGTTCCTGCATGGATCTTTTACAACGGCCCTATGAAAGAACCCCAAGTCGAAGTGTATCGAAAACACTTGACGATGACTTCTTTCCGAAACATTATCGTACATAGAATAAACGTTCTAGAGCAGTTAAGCGTGGAAGCTCATGGAAATCAGGGTGGATATCCTTCTTATAACGAGCCGCAAGGCGTGGGAACTACAGTTCACAAAATTACTCGAAACACTATTGTACCTACAACTTTCCTAATACTTGGTGATACTAAGCCGCCAGTTAGTATCGGATCATCAACGATACTAACAACTTGAGGCTGGATAGAATCTAGGGGATTAGTGTTATAAACGAGTATTTTGTATTGTGAAAATTTAAATTATACATCTACATAATATCTTTACAACTCAGTCTCGTTGAAAATGATGTTGAATCTTTTGGTGTGTTCTACTGTTTTGACAGAGAGTGCTCTGATGATCTTCTTGATTTAGTGTCTATGTTGTCAATCTACCACCACACCACTCCACAACGATTTGGTGGTTCAACCACACTTCGTCGACACTTGGCAGACGTTCGCTCGCACCTTCATGCCACACTTGTGCAAGCTGCGGAACTAATTCGCTTCCGTGGTTTTTCTAGAGCGCTACAATATGGAGCTCTTTAAAAAGGGTACAAGCAGATGTTTAATGTATCGATGAGGTAGACAAGTCAAACATTTACCATCAGGAAGATTGTTCGTTTTTTTTGCCTACAAGCAATAAAAGTAACTAACTCCGTCGGCTCAGCGACTCTGTCTTTGCCTCCGAAACAAGAACCCAACAAGATGTCACCATTTTGTGTTCTACATACATACATAACTTCACGCCAGTTCCCTTGCGGGGTAGGCACGAACAACAGAGCGCCATTTAGGCCCATTCTTACACACCTCACTTGCTTCTTTGACATTTATAACTCTTGTCATGCACACTCGTCTGTTCTTAAGGCTCCTAACATCACCCTCCGCTAGTACACGATCAATTTGATCATGGAAGGTGTGTCGTGGCCTTCCACGACTTCTGCATCCATCCACTTTTGCATTGTATATCTGTTTAGTCATTCTTTCATCATGCATTCTTTCCACATGCCCGAACCACCGGAGCATTCCTTTCCTTACCTTCACCCCGACACTCTCTTTCAGACCAACTCTCTTTCTTACTTCGGTATTACAAATGCGGTCCGCGAGCGTCACTCCGCAGATTTTGCGCAGTGCTCGCATCTCAACCGCGTTTACTCTACTTTCATGCTCTCTCTTCCATACCCAACTCTCGCTTCCATACGTGAGCGTAGGTACCAGCACCGCGTTGTGTATGGCGAGCTGGGCCTTCTGGCTGAGGTTCTTAGCGCCTAGAAGTTTACCTAACGCTCCATTCAAACTATTCCCCAAATTTACTCTTCTTTCTATATCAGCGGTGTACCTTCCATCCCTGCTAAAAGCACATCCAAGATATACAAACTCATTCACTTGCTCCAGCATAACATCATCGACCATTATCCTTGCATTCGTTCTGGTTTCTTCTCTTTCAAACACCATAACCTTTGTTTTCTTCGCATTCAAATGTAAGCCTCTCGCCTGACAGTCATCTTTCATCATTGTGACTAGTGTTTGCAGTTCTGATGGCGATTCGGCTAAAGCACGGCATCATCCGCATAAAGCAAGGTGCTTACAACTAGATCACTCATTCGCACCCCAACATCCATCAATCTTATTCTCTGGAGACAATCGTCCAGGTATAGGATGAACAGCAAAGCCGACAGCACGCAGCCCTGCCTGACGCCAATATTGACGTCAAACCAGGGCGACAGGCTGCCATCCACTCGCACGCATGCCATACAGTCCTCGTAAGTGGACTGCACAGCACGCATCAATTGGCCATTAATCCCATATCCGGGCAATATGTCCCAGAGGTCCTTCCGCACAACCCTGTCAAATGCTTTCTCTAGATCCACAAAACCGCAGAAAACCTTCCGGCCCATAGCCAGCTGCTTCTCTACGATATTGCGGAGAGAGAAAACTTGATCCATACATCCCCTTCCATTTCTGAAGCCACCTTGTGCATCCCACAGTAATCATCGGATTACTGTGGGATGCACAAGGATCCAGTAATCCATTTTGTGTTCTGTGCGGTTTTATACCAATTATTGGCTATAATCTCACACGGGTCAGCTTCCACTCTATCCGTACACCGCTATTTGAGGCGACTAACCGAACGTCAGCTATCCGATCGTCCTAAATAGGCATTCTTTTTTGCTTCGATCCTCTCCCAAAGGTTTTAAGTGACCGAGCCAGTGGAGGCGCTGAGATTTTATTTATCCTATCATGTTGGGTTCAGCTACGAAATTTTGGATTTCAAGTTTGTCAGCTCCCATCCACCCTTCAAGTTTGGTTCGGACCCTCGAGCTACCATCCCCTCTCCTTGTTGGATCTAAAATCTTACGGAGAACCTTTCTTTCCACCACTAACAGTTGGTTCTTTTCCTTGATGGTAAGCATCCATGCTTCGCAACCGTAAACCAAGATGGGCAGTATGCCGGTTTTGAAAGTGCTGATTTTGGTTACATAACATAAAAAATTTGTCGTGGATGTTGATTTTGTATTGTATTACAGACAGGCGACGATCTAATAATAAGTATGAATTAATCTACTTGTGCAATTATTTCAATGATCCACGTGGCTGACTCAACCATGGGAACTATAATAAACATATGGACGTCAAAACGACGTTGCATGTATATTTCGTAAGCCTATGTGAATAGTGATTTCAGACGATTTTCACTGGAAATGATTTATATTTAATTGATTTATTGCATAAATAATCAAAATTGCGCAAGTATAAGTCATTCCACATAATGAAAGATCCTGTAGTGAACTCTAGACGATGTTGTCATTTGGCTACGAAACTTAAAAAAGTATAGTTGAAAATATCCCGCATCTTAAAAATCACTGAACGAATGTTGTCAAAATAAACGTTTCAAAATATTTTTAAAGCTTTATGACGTTGAATTTTTCAAAATTGTTCACTTCGTAGTTGAAAATTTAGAGAGCCAGGATATAATTCTCATGAATTTAGAAGCAAAATAATATGATAAGATTGTCTTCAAGTAATTTTTTGTAGCATTTTTGGTGTTGCGAAGGTCCATAGGCGATGGTAACCGCTTTCCCTCAAGTGGGCCGTCTGCCTGTCTGTTGAACTCCTGCAATAAAACTTAGAATGTATTGTAACTCGGTGGTTGTCCGCAAGCGAATTTCCCCTAGATAAGAAAAAATATATCATCCACCCAATTACGTTCAAATTATTTTTCTAATTTTCAACAAAATAAAATATCTCCCTACCAATTGACCTAAATATAAAGTCATAAAAAGACATTGTTATGATTTATTAAAATCTCTATGACTCATTGACTCTTCAGTTGATCAGAGGGCTGGTGCTTACCTCTGCCAACGGATCAGTATGGCGATCCAGCGAGGAAACTTAGCCAGCCTTCTGGGCACCTCACCCATAGAAAACGGTGATCTAGGCTCAGTATTCTACTTATAGTCTTGAGGGACTATGGGTAGAATCATGACTATGTCCACAAATTAGTAGCGACATTGAAAAAAAATCACCAGTTAGTTACATGTATGCCAGCCACCCATGTTTTTCTGCAATCTCACTAGAGCCTTATGTAGCGGCATATCTTAAATTACACTGGATTTAAGACCCCTATTCTGGAGATACTAATACGCATACTAAAAAGCCAATATTGTTGTCAGGCAAGGTATTTGAAAATGTAAGAGATTGGTTTATATGTAGATGGCGAAGGAGCGTACCAAATTGTCGGAGGATCTATCTCGATAAATTTCATCGTAATAAAATAATAAATAACGCAGTGTGTTTTCCGCGTGGATGCATCCAACGCAAATGTTTGTTTGGGCGCGTAAAATGTAAATTTTGAAATATACATTCAACTTTTAGAAGCCCAGTAGTCCGTTTCCTTTGTTTACGTTTATAAAACAAACAAAAATTCTATTGGACCGTGTTAAAACAAACCAAAATTGAGTAGCTAACAACAGATTTCGTTTTTGCACCGAAAACATTTTTTTTTTGATACAGGGATTTTTTTTGCTTTTATTAGTTCTTTGAACTGTCGCCGGATATGGACCACGTGTTAGACCCTCGAAGTTCTACCAGGGAACAGCACATTTTCAAGGGGGCGTATTCTAAATATACACGAAGTCGAGTCGAAATTTATAAACGAATACAGTGCGTCGGGGTTTAGTCACGTCGTCGTGCACACCGCTCCCGGCCCGCTCGCGACCAAATATTTCAAAAAGGGAACGCGAATTTTGCGCATTAAATTTGAACTGTTCGTAATAGTGAGTGTATTTAATATCAGGAAATTTTCGAGTGTTTAAAGAATAAGGACATTTTTTGTGAATTGTTTTTTAAAAGGTTAGTCAATTACATTTCATTGTTTTTTTATTTATTGATGTGTTGTATGATCTACCTCCAATAATCTAAAGGATTTAATAGTCTATACCTACGTATCAGCTTCGTTTGAAAGATGGCACCATTTTATTGATAAGCAAAATTACTCCGGCGCAGACTACCCTTAAAATAGTGTCACTACCGTATGACAGTCTGCTTGTTGAAAATCATTTAGGTACTTATTCTTACTTATTTGTTTTATTGGGTACTAGGCGGTTTCAGTAACATTCAGACTAGAATAAGCAGCTGAAAGTTCATTTACAAATTTGACCGTGTCGGGAATTTGAAATTGGGACCTTTAGTTTTAATATACAAGAGGGTCAAGGATAAAAATATTGCTATCACTGCATTATGTTACAGTATGGAATTTGGGGTACTTGCCTCTTTCCTTTCACCTTATCCCAATTAATTGGGGTCGGCACTATATGTCTTTGCCTTCCACATTCCTCTATTTTGACATACATCTTCTGTCACACCATAAATCATCGCATCATCCTTCACAAAATCCATCCATCACTTTTTTGGTCTTTACATTTGTATTTTTTTTATTTTTTATTGCTGGAGTTCAGCAGACAGGCAGACGGCCCACTGTCTTTACATTTGTATCCATTCATCTTGTAGTTTACCATTCTTTTTGTCTTGTGACTTTCATATCTCCTCATTGCATTCCTATACCACCTTAATCTTCTTCCTCTCGATTTCTATACACTTATTTTTCATCTTATCCATTCTTGTAATACTACACATTCATCTCAACATTCTTATCTCAGCTGAATGGAGACGTTTGTGGTCTATCACTTTAGTGGTCCAACATTCGGAGCCGTATAATATGACTGGTCGTATGACAGATTTATATATTTGACCTTTTAGTTTCAGTGGCATTACTTTGTCGCATCTGACACCGGTTACCTATCTCCACTTTAGCCATGCTACATTTGAAGACATGAGTGAATGAAAGGGATATGTTACAATAGGTAAATATTGATAAATTGGCCTACAAAGCTCCTTTACTATCACTTTGCTACACATATAACTCCTTCATTACTTATTATTTTCAAAATCAAATTCAAAAAGCGTTGTTTTAAGTTCTAATATGGTTTCCTTGCCTGTTTACATTATATATTTTACACATTACATTTTCCTTTAATGTATTTTTTTTAATGTCACAAAACTCCTTCATCTACTCATGTCTTCATTTATTCTTCTCCTAACATCCTTCTCTATATCATAATTACTCTACAGTAGTGAACAAAGGTATCTGAATTCGGGGTTACTTGGTAGTATGGCTGATCGTAGTTTGTAGCCCAGGAAATGGAAATAAAACTAGGATTAAATGGTTTTTGAAATTTTCAGCGTCATACATTACTTTGCACATGATTTTATGTTTGGTATTTTGTAGAACATAAAGCGTCAAATAAAATACTTTTATTCGCAACAACTATTTTAAAAACAGGCCACAGTGAGTCAATTTATCTACTTTTTAATATTTTGTGACGTCACAACACGCTCGTTACCAGATTGTTTAATATAATATTTATTACGTACTATGTTATAAAATAAATCTATAATATTATAAAATTAAAAAATGCTGTGTCTGTACGTTGAAGACATAAAAAAAAACTGGAATACACTATATAAATCGATGGACACACGTTGCAATTTTTTGTGCATTTTTTGTCTGTTTCTTGCATTGTTTGTTTGTTTGGTATTCACTTAAAAACTACTGGGCCGATTTCGATATGGTTTTCGATTATCGACTGAAAATTCTTGGACTTAACATCTGCATTACTTTTTATGTTGGGAATCTCGCGGGAATTTTTCCGGGAATGATTTATAAAGGTCAGATTAAAAAAAATCGAATTCCAATGTGATTTTTCCACTGAATAAAATGTGTGATAATTTTTGTTCCGCTATGTAGTTGTTTAGGTGCATACAAATTAGCCTATTCTGACACAGTTTTGTTGGGTCGCTGGGAGAGATTTCTTCCAGATAACCTTTGGATGGACAGAAATTTGGTACAGAACTTTATCCGTGCAGGAACGGAGAAATAATACAATTTCCTGCGGCCGGGCGGCCTGTCGTAAGAGGCGACAAAACAACCCATAGCTAGGTGGTAGGGCATTTGCCCGACTGGATGGCTACCACCCCTGGTCTAAAGTATGTCGCCATAACAACCTTGAGTTGTGTTCCTGCATTAGTGACCAGGTTCCAGTCTCCCTTAAGAGAGCAGCAGCGCATTTGTAGCATCTTTGGTATTGCAAATTTCCATAGGCGATGGTAACCGTTTTCCATAAAGTGGGCCATCAGCCTGTCTGCTGAACTCCTGCAATAAAAAAATAAAAAAACAAACAGAAAGGGGTAGGTATGCAATAGACATAATATTACTAGAATAATATCATAATTATATAAGTAAATATTAAGGCAAATAATAATTTTAATACAAATTTATACTTAAAGTCATTCCTTAATAACAAATACCTACACCAAAGATTTTAGTGACAGACATTTTTAATTTTTCTAAACACATATTCAAATCTTTAATTGTTAGTTAAGTTGTTGATAAGCTTCAAATAAATAAATAAATAAATAATCGGCAGACAAACACACCTATTCTATATCCCCAAATTAAGCAAGCTACGCTTGTGTTATGGGTAATATACAACTGACTACTCTGGGGCCGATCCCAGACACCCAGACCATAGTAAATAACGGAAAAAATACGTTTCCGAAATTTACTATACCAGGAATCGAACCCAGAGCCTCTGCGTTGCAGTGAGCTACGCTGGCAAAGGCTTAGCCCGCTCAACCACAGAGGCCGTCAAAGGCAGGTATTTCAAAAGGTAGTTAATGTTTATATTTAGGTTTAATCATTTATTTGTGCATTATTATATTTTGATCTTTAAATCTATGGAAATACTATATTTTCATTACACGAGTACAGCTGACAGGCAGACAGCTCACCTGATGGAAAGCGGTTACCATCGCCTATGGTCATTTGTAACACTAAAGTTACTACCGAAGCTGGAACACAATGTGGTATTCATCCAAAAGGGTATATATCCTACCACCTGGCTGTGGGTTATTTTGTCGCCTCTTACGACAGGCCGCCCGGCCGACAGAAATTGTATTTTATGGCCGTTCCTGCACAGATAAATACTGTAGAATAATTTATAAAATTAATAAAAAAAAAAAAACACTTCCATGCTGTACACATAAATTGACAGAAAATGATAATCTCAAAAATGTATATCAATCATTCTCTGCCATTTAAATGTAAGTATTTATTTTGATTTCATCATTCAAATTACAACTTTGAAGTACTGAAAATGTAATTTATAAACTTTCACTTTAAAACAAATTCGTTAAGTGAACAATCTTGAGAAGTTCTTGAAGTGAAATCTTTGTGAAGTTTTAGAATGTTCGTACTAAGAAGTAAGTAATTATAACAATTAATTTCAACTCCGCGATCTTTAGCAATCTCTTAATAAGGCATAAATTAATTAAAATAAAGTGACGATTTGCTAAAAATATATATATCGTATATGAGCCGTGGTAGCTTAGCAGTTAATGCATTCTTGTCTCAAATAACGCGGTTTCAAATCCTAGCTGGAAAGCATTAAGGACTTACGTAGGTTTTTGGTACCTAATGTGCGTATAGTTAGAATCATAGAGTTACAATTAACACGTGCTGACGGCGAAAGAATTATACGTCTTGATGAAACCTGAAGAAAGTAAAGCAAATGAGTGGTCGGTAAGATATAGGAACCGCGCCTTAATGACTGCCGGAGCACATCTTCTTCGCGCCCCGCATACCGCCGACGCCTATAGCATAGCTCACACAGTTAGCGGCTAGGTGTCGGACGGAACATGCCACATAGGAAGCGGCCTTGATGGACGAAGGACAACTCGATCACTCTATTTCACCATTCAACTACTACTCTCTACCACTCAACATTATATTCTTTGTTAGTCATCTATGTATAATTTTAAATTTGTTGTAAATACATAATAATAAGTAATACAGTCCACATCGAGTTTCATTTGGAAGAAGCAACTGCCACCAATAGATACCGTTACCTATAGACGATTGCAACATCAGGGTCGAAACCAAAACGTTGCCAGTCTCTAGGATCGGATAGGAGGGACTCCGATAGGAGGGGATGGGATAGAATAATGAGGATGACATAGAAGGTTGAGATCACAGACAGAAGTTCTCAGTGTCGTAGTGGCGTGACGATATGGCTTTGACAATGACAGTCGGATAGACTCTATCCGATCCCCTCTATCCCATACCGACTGTTACATTTTCTCTCCACAGGCTCTTCACACTTCCCTATTTCATTCCTCTGTCGAATAGAGGAATGAAATAGGGAGGAAGAACACTTTGTCTATAAATAGAAGTTGTTATTGAGTAAAGCATTCATTTACTTGTTATAATAATATTTACTTAACTATAATTCATAACAGGTAACATAGATTACAGTTGTTTTGTAATATTAAAAATCAAAAGGACATTTCCAGCAGGGCAATAGATTTTTAGTATGAAAATACTTTAAACCCGGAAACTCTCATAAAAACTCGGTATAAAACATGTTACTAAAGACATACACAACTACAACCCTCGTATTAAAGATACTTAATAAACATATTAACAGTTAGAGTGAAAATATTGAATTGGAATCAGTATTTTTGCACTCTAGCCACTTTAAAACGTTCCCAGGAAAATTCCCGCGAGATTTCAAGGATAAAAAGTATCGCAGATTTTAGGTCTGACAATTTGCTGTCAATTAACGAAAACCACATCGGAATCGGCTCAGTAGTTTTTATGCGAATCCCGAACAAACAGACAAACACAAAAAACTATACTTTTAAAATATTATAGATAACTGCACGTTACAAAGCAAGGAGCAATATAGAGTGAAGAAAAAACAAAAGAAGTACGACAATGTCAAATATCAATAAATAAACTATCTAAAGTGGGGGCTGGATGAGGTAGGTAATATGGGAATGGGGAGGGAGAAGTAGTTCCACCAGAACCCTCATTAATCGTAGGAAACACAATTAGTTCAGGGCTAATAGTTTCACGCTGATGTTCTGTGAGAGCGTGGTATCCTGATAGTGATTCCAGCATGACATCATATCGAAAAAGCTAATGTTTTAATTTCACTCTCACAGCTTCCGTTCTGTCTAAAGGAATTATATTTGAAGAATTTCCTCAAACTATTAAAACAGACGAAACATGTTTGCTTGAGAAATAACACTTTACATCTTCCTGCGGATACAGGAGTTTTGAAGCGAATGAACTCAATTAACTGTCTGTAGTCGATTAAGTTTCACTTACTTCCTTGACTTTGAAATTTTAGTCCAAAATAAAAGCGAAATTCGTAATTAGACTTCACATACTGTTTTTTGTACTGAAATTTCTTTAGAATCGTTGTTTTGAACCTCAATGAAACGAAAAAAAGCTACACTAAAAAATATATTTAATAATTTAAACACTATGCTCTTAAAGATAGAGTTGGACATATTTTGAAGTTTTAAAGTTCATAAATAAAATTGAAACTAGAGCATTTGTTTCCTATTTTAGTTATCATAAGCCTCTCGTGTCATTTGTTCAGAGTGAAAGCATGGAATCTGCATAATATGTGTTATTAATTAAAAATGAAATTAGAATTTATTAGAACTATACAAACATGTATAACACAGGTACAAATATAACTGAACACAACCAGTGCAAACGTAATGCAGAAGATCGTAATTCAAATATACGTGCAAAGTCCGTCACTAAATAGATCACCGGATGTACACAAGTCTCGCCTTGATCGTGGTTCTCGCTCGACTAACGATCTCTCCATTAGGGCATTGCTTTATACTGCGCAAATACAATATGTCTCTCGCCCGTGTGGGCTGAATTTCTTAGAATCACACCTGACTAATGACTATTTAAACACAAACCAAACAAAAGAAGTCTAAATGACAAAAAGGTAATAAAATGTGTTTCTACAGACGCAGGTGTGAGTTTGTGTTTTGTCGGCATTCAGGTGGTAACACCATCATAAATATGAATAAAACACGAAGTGTAATATTTTGCATTAAAATATAAAATGTTTTTAAGCTTGGTAAAATATTATAAAAATAATAAACCTTATAATAATCCTAATACTCCTGATACTCTGTATTTGTCTCATCATCTCGTAGGCTACTTTTCTAAAGTTTTGCTTCTGCTGTGTGTGAATTGCACACATAGAATTTTTTCATTTTAAATAGAGTATCAGAAAAACAAAGTTACTTTTTATTTTAATTATTAGTGTCAGAAAAACAAAATTTTGCGTTGCCATGATGACGTGTCTCCTGTGAATTGCAAATACAAATTGTAGTTCGCGCCACAAAAGTAGTCCCACGGAAATTAAAAGAACTAAAAAGAGAGAATTATATTAACTTAGTCATAAAAGTCATGGAGATAGATTCGCGTTGTCACTGTCGTTGCTATGACGATGTATTTGCTAGTAAATTGCAGCGGTGGCGTCACTAAACGCGATCGGAGCGCCATCTTTTAGGCTGAATTAGTTTATTCCTCGGGAATAGTATCTTTTTCTGGATAAAAGATGCTCTAAGTACTTTTCTATATCACTGATAACGTGTATGGAAAATTTCATGACAATGACATGGCGTAGTTAAGGAGTGAAAATTTCACAAACAAACAAACTTACATTCGTAATTATAAAATAATAATAATAACAGCCCATAAATGTCCCACTGCTGGGCTCAGGCTTCCCACTATAGGGGAACGAACAGTATACCCGCCACGTTTATCCAAGGCGGCTTGGCAGGTTGGACACATCGGTTATCTCGATGTGCAGGTTGCATCACGATGTTTTCCTTCACCGTTATTAGCACGTGGTAATTTTAACAATATGCACATTAGCTCAGAAAACTGCCTAAGTGGTGCATGCGTTTCGGCCAGGATTGAACCATTCTTTAAGTTGGGGACGCGTACACTAGCCATTACGTTACCACAACTTTTTTTACTTATAAAATTATCTAGGATTATTTTTAAAACGTGGTTAGAAAAAATAAATACCTATCATTGCGGTACACTTGAAAGGCTGCTGGCTTCCGAACCAATAATTTAATTACGAATAACAACTAAATGCTCCGAAAATTTCGCCGCACATTAGTCCTATTGTAAATTTAAAATAGTTTCAAAGTTGAGGGTCCCTTGCTAATTTATCTCCACCAACACCCCATTCTGTTGACCAAGTTATATCAATAATTACCCTCGGAGGTTAAACTATGAACATTTCTCTAATAACTTTCTGAAATTCCAAATCATATTTGCCTTTGTTTGTTAGTTGAAATATAGAATGAATTTAATATTTTTAAAACTTTTATATTATAAATATTCATATTAACCTTCGTAAAGGGATTTATTTTCGTCAAAAAACGTAAAAAAGTGTATTTCAAATTTGCATTATTAATCACATAAAAAATTGCTGTTTTACCTTAACGTAAAAGCTTCTATTACAGCTATAGTTAAAATCGGCTCTAAATACGTTACTTATTTTCACTTTTTACTCTTGTTTGAGTAACTTTACACACATCAAAATAAAAGCACTCAATCAAAGTGTATTACTTACTGTATCATATACCTGACATTTGGCACTGTAACACAAAGGCAATTCACTAAAATCTTTTAATTAAAATCAGTTGAACCGTTACTGATCGAGACAAACTTTCAGACGGAAAGACAAATATTCTAAAAATGATCGTATGTAATCTGAATAATATGAAGTTTTAACTTAAAAAGTGTAATTTCTTTTTTAACACAGATGGACACTGAAATGTTATTTATTGGTATAGATTTATATACGGCAGAGTTAGTGCCGGTAGACCGCAATGTAGAGACCAAAATGAAAGCTCAGCTATTTTAAAGAACGGTCCCTAAAAATCACTTATATTAAACGTGCACTTACAACGCCTGATTCAAATTCCTTTGATTTATGCCTAGTAGTATTGAATTGCCTTGAAAATATTGTAAATATGGTCTGTTTTGTAATTTATATATTTTGGTGTGCAATAAAGTTTTATCTCTCTCTCTGTCTCTCACACGTGTAGGTATAAAGTGGATGAAAAATGTGTATGTCAACAGATCCGTCATCTGTACCTACCGCTATGCGAAACATGCGAATTTGGACATGTTCAACAAATATGTGATGCTGAGACCGGTAAAAGTCGATGGTTCCCCTATAAGGTTTTGCAAACTATGTCTACCTTGGACAAAAAAGGCAGACACAAATTCGAGAAGGAAACCAGTAGGAGGATGCAGTTAGGCTGAACAGTATTCAGTAAGCTTCGACGGGTCTTCTCGTCGACTACTCCGCAATGGTTGAAAACGAAAGTATTGTAGGAGTGCTTCCTACCTCTCATGACATACGATGCCGAGATATGGACACTGACGATGGAATTGTTCTACAAATTTAAAGTGGTTCAACAGGCTATGGAGCGAGCTATGTTAGGTATTTCTCTTATGGATAGAATCAGAAATCAGGACATCCGTAAGAGAACCATGGTTACCAAGATAGCTCGCAAAATTAGCAAGTTGAAGTGGCAGTGGACCGGTCACGTCTGTCGCAGGATCGACGAGCGAAGGAGCAAACGAGTTGAAGTGGAGTCCGCGTTTCGGTAAACGTAGTGTAGGACGTCCTGCGCAAGGTCACCGGCAGGGGCTGGATAAGAAAGAAATAAGAGTTCTTTCGAAGTGTTGTAGCGTGTTCTAATAAATAATTTATTAATTCTGGAAACTATTTTTTTTTTGCTATCCTTCCTAAAACGACTCGCCGTAACAACGCTTGTCAAAAGGCATTAACCACTCTATTTTGTTAAACAAAAGTGAATTTTAGTCTAACGCATTGGTGACCAGAAGACAAATTATACGCATATCGGCAGACGGGGTTCAACGCACGCACAAATATAGATAGAATGGTAAAACAAAACTGAAATGCAGCCGCGACTGAATGCCGCCCCTAATGATCAGTCCCGGGTATTCTTTGGATTTTCTTTAAATAGACCAAATGGTTTTGAATGTTCCAAGTCCCTTGATAAACAGTTGTTGGTAAAAGCTTAGGGTTCATTTTGAAAAATTTAGGGTGATTTTATTTTTGATTCATGAGTCATATGCGTGCAACGAAGAAAGAACACTAAAGTGAGTTAAATGTGGTGGAGCCATGCTGGAATTATGATCTTGATCACAGCTCTTAGGGCCCGCTCGATCGGTATGATACCACGCTTTCACAGAATATCGGCGTGAAACTATAAGATTTCCGTTTCATTAGTGACCAGGTTCCAGTTTCCCTTAAGAGAACAGCATCGCATTTGTAGCAACTTTGCTGTTGCAGATGTCCATAGGCGATGGTAAAGCTTTCCATCAAGTGGGCCGTCTGCCTGTCTGCTGATCTCCTGCAATAAAAAAAAAAAAAAAAAGCTAATTGTGTTTCGTCTGATAAGTGAGAAAACCGATGGTCCCCCTTTTTGAAGTGAAACTTCTTTAAAATCGTTATGATTTGAAACTCGATGAAACGAAAAAGCGACACTAAAAAGAGATAAACACTTAAATCTCTAGGACTAAGCCTGCGAGAGAATAGAGAGATACGAGTTTTACATTGTTAAACATAGGTCCAATTTGGACCGAAATAAAACTGATAACAATATTTTTTAGACTAACACAGTGAAAACTTGAAGTGGTCATTAAGAAGTTTATATTGAATTATAATATGTTGACGGATGTAGGCTAAAGGAATTATATTTATATAAATAAAAGTTTAAGAAGAATTATCTGTGAGTATATTCTCTGAAGCTTCACTTCTAGTGTGAACTGCACACACACACACACAATTTTTTTTAGGAGGGTAAATCTGAAAATTACAACCGGTGTATGGGATTCGCCAGGTCGGGGTGGCAGTAACACCTCTAGGCAGAATTAAAGACGCTATTGCCACACCACAGTTAGTGATACCCACTAAAACCCCTCGGTGGCTGTGGCCCATCGGCACCATCAACTGCCGGGGAACTACTTTTGTCCCTTGGCATCTTCATGCTCTCATTGCGTGGGTGAGAACCCTTTCCTCAGAGATTGCTCATGGCGGTCGAAAGTCCAGACTGGCCCCTCGGTGTTGGCCCTCTTACCCCTATCACATCTTCTCTGTCCCCTTCCTCCTGTCTGATCCCTATATCTTATCCTTATTTCTTCCTTCCTATCCCATCTTAAATGGTGGCAAAATCTTGGCATCGCTTCTGGACTACTTTCCATTGGATGGGCCGTGTGACTGTTTGTCAGCTTCGCAATAAGAAAGGCGAAGACTACAATAAGTCGACGCACACGTCTGTTTCTGATGGTCGGTTCCTACATCTTAGTTACCGTTCATTTGTTTTAGTATCAGTTAAAGTCTGACATAAGCTCCATACAATTAATGTCATATTTTTTTTCTACAATATATATGTAGTTTATTTTCTTTTCACAGCACTATGTTTTCGATATATATTTAAGTGTTTTGGTCTTTTTTTTTCTTGCGGCCATGAGCCTCTACTAAAATTTATCGAAACGACTCATTGACTCTTCGGGTGATCAGAGGGCTGGTGCTTACCTCGGCCAACGGATCAGTATGGCGATCCAGCGAGGAAACGTAGCCAGCCTTCTGGACACCTTACCCATAGAAGACGGTGATCTAGGCTCAGTATTCTACTTATAGTCTTGAGGGACTATGAGTAGAATTCAATACAAATAAGTTAAGTTTTCTTGCATTGTATTCGATTATATGTAATTTAATATAACTTATTTTGAATAATAACTCAGTGTTTTGTAATTTCAATATATGTATATTTTTTTTTTTTAATATTATTAATATATTTGATTTCCTAATATAATCACAGTATATGTATGTATTTGTGTATATGCTGTATGTGTTTATGTGTACACGTACTTATGTATAGGTATATACAATATGTATAGAGATGTTATTGGGTCAAGTGTATGGAGGTTGGCACTGACAATCAGCGCTATGTCAGGGTTTTTCTTTAAATTCCGATGCAGCACAATGGTGAGTTGCCAACCTCGTTGACTAAAAAACTCGACATACAAGCCTTATTTATTTATTATATATGTTTTCATTTTTTGTGTAAAATTTATTGTGAATGATTTATGTGTTTTTTATGTATAGCGTCGACTTTTTTAAGTCAACAAATCTTTTTCATTCTTTCTTTCCAAATTCAAACGATGGTAGTGCAAATGAATGAATGGTAAGATATAGGAGCCGACTGTCACATATTACGCGTAGAAGATTGATGTCCACACCAAATCTACGTGTTAGAGCTTTTATTGTTAAGAATACTAAGTTTTAATAAAACTACGTTTTAACGGTTTTCAGCGCGGTAATTTATTTGATTTTTGTTATTCCGATTATTGTTTTATTTAGCCTACCGCTAAATTGTTCATTTTAATTATTTAGTTTTAATTTTGTTTATGGTTATTATTTACTCTATGGGGGCCTCATCTAATTTAGGTGGTAGGGTATTTGCTCGACTGGATGGGGACCACACCTGGTCTAGAGTATGCCGCCATAACAACCTTGTGTTGTGTTCCGGCATTAGTGACCAGGTTCCAGTCTCCCTTAAGAGAGCAGCAGCGCATTTGTAGCACCTTTGGTGTTGCAAATGTCCATAGGCGATGGTAACCGCTTTCCATCAAGTGGGCCGTCTGCTGTACTCTTGCAATAAAAAAATAAATAAAAAAAATTACGACCGCTTCGCAACATGTTATTGCTTGAAGAGTAGAAGCGGCGCAAAGAAACTCTTCAGCAAACACATTGATCATGGCCACTGAAAAGTGGCCGAAACGTCGGAATAACAAAAATCAAACAAATTACCGCTCTTAAAACCGTTAAAACGGAGTTTTGTTATGTGTACAAGTCGCGAAAACTTAAGAAAATATTATACTAAGTTTTACTAGAAAATCTTAGGATTTACTGGATTTTGGCCTTTGAAGTAACACACGAATTTTAATAAATACAACATTTAAAAAATTTTCAACAAAGGGTTGTCAGTTTTCCACGTGTAGACTATACCATAACAAATACGTTTGAGTTAATATAAGTTCGACCACACACGATGATGCAACCGCTGTGCAATGAAGCTACGCCTCTAATTATATCAAATGATAATGACCACAGAATTAGAGCATGTTCTACTTGCGTTAATGAATATGTAGATTATTCTGTGTTTTTATTATTACCGTCGACGAATGGTATTAGGAATCATGATATAGTAAAAATCTAGCTCTGAATAAGCCCTTAACTCCAACGTTTTAAGGCGTCACAAAGCGTTATTCTCTTAGGATTTGATGTAACAAAACACTACTATACATAAAATAATAATAAAGTAGGTTGTTATTAAAAACGTACACAACGCGGTGCTGGTACCTACGCTCACGTATGGAAGCGAGAGTTGGGTATGGAAGAAAGAGCATGAAAGTAGAGTAAACGCGGTCGAGATGCGAGCACTGCGCAAAATCTGCGGAGTGACGCTCGCGAACCGCGTTAGTAATACCGAAGTAAGAAAGAGAGTTGGTCTGAAAGAGTGTCGGGGTGAAGGTAAGGAAAGGAATGCTCCGGTGGTTCGGGCATGTGGAAAGAATGCATAATGAAAAAATGAATAAACAGATATACAATGCAAAAGTGGAAGGCCACGACACACCTTCCATAATCAAATTGATCGTGTACTAGCAGAAGGTGATGTCAGGAGCCTTAAGAACAGACGAGCGTGCAGGACAAGAGTTATGAATGTCAAAGAAGCAAGTGAGGTCTGTAAGAATAAGCCTAAATGGCGCTCTGTTGTTCGTGCCTACCCCGCAAGGGAACTGGCGTGAAGTTATGTATGTATGTATGTTATTAAAAAATACTATAGGTATTACACTACAAAAAAACTTAGGAATTAAATTCTATTATAAACATATTTACAAGTAAAAGATGTAGTTTTTAATATTCTGTTTATTTTTAGTTTTAATATGATTTGATTTTGTCTGTTATCGTGTGGTACCTTTTCATATTATTAACTATAGGTATTCATATTCCAAAACTAGCTGTGTCGGCGAAACGTTTTCGATATCATGTTTATTTTTTTAAATATTCGCCTTCTCTTCCATCATAGGTTAAAATGGAGATTATTGTTTTTCTTTTCTTTTTCCTTATTTAATTGTAATGGGATAAATAAGGGGGGGGGGGGGATATCTTTTATTTTGTCTTTCTTTTCTTATTTCTTTCTTTCTTATTACTTTTCATATATTTTACCTACACGAGCTACACATTATTTTGCCTCTTATTACTATTCATTTACACATTTTCTTTTTCTTACTAATCTAAGGATATCTATATTTTATTTACTACTATTTTAAACGCTAGATTTACGTATTATTACGAGTTGCGAGACTCGAATTAAAATACCGTTGGAATTATTATAGAGTTTATTAGAACTATACAAACACGTATAACACAGCTACAAATATACCCGAACACAACAAATCCAAACGTAATACAGAAGGTCGTAATTCAATAAAATGCGCAGAGTCCGTCACTATTAGATTCCCGATTGTAGTACATACGTCACGCCCGTATCGTAGTTGTCGCTGAACTGCCTTCCTCTCTCTATCAGGCCGCCCTTTTACGCTCCACAAATGCAAATGTATGTTCGCCCAGCAACGTCGCCACATTTTCCTAGAATTAGCTTGTAACACCTGGCTAATGATGCTAATGAGCGAGTACAATAGGAAAATGGCAGTATGACAATAAATAAGTAAACAAAAGAAGATGTTTATTAAAGTATCACAATCAGTTCAAATGCCGACAGGTAATAAAATGTGTTTCGTGGTATTTGTCTTTGTCGGATGGCCTAAGTTGTAACAATATGATCATTATATGTTACTAACGTTTCTTGTTGACCTGTTTTTATTGTTTAGCGTCTTTACAATTTTAACTGCTAAAGCCAGGAAATCCAACTTCTTACCCATCAACTCATGAACGTTGCCTTGTGTGATGTTCGTTCCGAGGGTACACGACGCGCGTTACCATGTTAGTGTACGGCCTGAGTGGTAAAGCGTCCGGTAGGGCGACCGGCGGGGCAGGCTGCGGGCAATAATAGAGCATCCAACTGAGTGGCCTGAGTGCATGCTCAGCGTTCATCGTTCACAAACTGGTTTAAACCCGTACGCGACGCCCCGCTCGACGGACATCTCGGCTGGTACTAGGGACATTCGTCAGCATTTATATACATTTCAATTAGTTTATCTACGA
Source organism: Dendrolimus kikuchii (assembly GCA_019925095.2). NCBI lineage: Eukaryota > Metazoa > Arthropoda > Insecta > Lepidoptera > Lasiocampidae > Dendrolimus > Dendrolimus kikuchii. The sequence goes on from CM034413.1 coordinate 6,995,405, forward strand.
CCTCAGTGCACGCCCGAGCGTGCAGCGTTTCTATACATGACACGTCGCTCAACGCAAACATGACCGCTGGAGCCGCCGCGTCAGCCGGCAGCCACTAGAGACACCCTCTAGCGTTTGACAGGAACGCTGCACGATCCGCCCCGCTGCACGCTCGAATAGAGCGGGCACTCAGGCCATACGCTTAGTGTATTACAACGACGATAGAAAAAAACGAGTTGGCAGTGCCATCTATTTAGCTATATTCGTGTACCCAACGGAACCCATATATCATTTATCAGAATATCCTAAATGTTGATTTCGAATCTCAGCTAGCTCAGTGAGGAATTAAAGTTTTTACAGCATGCTCTACCAGACAGGCAAAAATGATATAAAGTGTATTTTCGGACTCTGGTGATCCGAATAAGCCCCCTGATTGTTATCCTTTTTAAATTAATTGTAAAAACTAAAACCCTTTATAAATTAGTTATATTATTACAGAACAAAAATATAATAGTAAATTGTATATATGTTTTATCCGTGCAGGAACGGGGAAAGAATACAATTTCCTTCGGCCGGGCGGCCTGTTGTAAGAGGCGACAAAATAACCCACAGCCAGGTGATAGGGTATTTGCTCGACTGGATGGCGACCACTCCTGATCTAGAATATGCCGCCATAACAACCTTGTTTTATGTTCCGGCATTTGTAACTAGGTTCCAGTCTCCCTTAAGAGAGCAGCAGCGCATTTGTAGCACCTTTGGTGTTGCAAATGTCCATAGGCGATGGTAACCGCTTTCCATCAAGTGGGCCGTCTTGCCTTTCTGCTGAACTCCTGCAATAAACATAAAAATAAAAAAATTGTTATAATTGTTAAAAATATATAACATCTATATTCAAATATCCGCTAAAAGCATATTAAAGCAATATTAATACAATAAAAAAAGACTATATGAGAAAACAACTCACTTCGTAGTGTATTACACACTGTGTATAATTAACTAAAGTATTATAACAAAAAGTGAACATAAAAAGTAACTATGACCATATGGGCTGTTGTTAGGATACTGCGATACAGAGATAATGGAAGTGTCAAGAGTAAAAATTGTAGATTAAGCAGTGATAAAATAACACCCACTTCTATTTAATTGCTGTAATATAATAAATCTGTTGAAGAATCAAGTTTTACAATTAATTTTAAAAAGATAAAATAGTCAGTTGGGCTAAATCGGACCAGCAGATGCCGAAAATACATTTTTAGATTTTTTCTCAGTCTGTCTGTGAAACTTAGCACCAAGCTGGCTTATTAGGTCAGGTTCCAAACACCCTTTAGAGAGCAGCAGCGCATTTGTAGCACCTTTGATGTTGCAAGTGTCCATACGCGATAGTAACCGCTTTCCATCAAGTGAGCCGTTTGCCTGTCTACTGAACTCGTGCAATAAAAAGAATATATATATATATCCTGGGTATACTTAGGATACTTTACTAATATAGCCAAATAAATGGAGCTGCCGTCGCATTTTTTTGGTGTCACTGTTGCAATTCACAGACAAATACATCGCCATGGCAACTATAATATCAACACAATTTTAATGCGTTTCTCTCATGGTTAGTTCCACCTTCGCTAGTTGGCGTTATGGGTATTTTTTTGACACTTAGGGAATTTGCGCACTATCTCCAGGTTCGGAAAGAGGCGTGTGGGACTATAGTCTATGCCTTCGGCCGCCGAGAGCGCGAAGCTCGGGTGGGCCCTGGAGAAGTGTTCTCCCGTGCGCCGCGCTCCAGACCGCCCCATTCTATAAAAAGAGCATAAAGACGCTGGGGGCTTGTCTCTCTCCGGCAGTGGAAGAGGCCGTTTGGCCACCAACTATCAGGGCTAGCGGAGGCACGGCCATAAATTCGTTTTGTTTTATTGCAGGAGTGCAGCAGACAGGCAGACGGTCCACTTTATTTGTACATCGCCTATAGACTTTTACAACACCAAAGGTGCTACAAATGCGCTGCTGCTCTCTTTAGGTAGCGCGGAACCTGGTCACTAATGCCGGAACACAACTCAAGGTTGTTATGGCGGTATACTCTAGATCAGGGGTGGTAGCCATCCAGTCGGGCAAATACCCTACCACCTGGCTGCTTTGTCGCCTCTTTCGACAGGCCGCCCGGCCGCAGAGAATTATATTCTTACTCCGTTCCTGCGCGGATAGTGGCTCGTGGCCCTGGCATGATGGGCGAAGGATGGAACACCGAGGAGTTTTCGTGGGTATCCCTAACCGCAGCGTGACGATAGTACCTCTTGCTTGCGGTGCTAGTGCCACCCCAACATGGCGAACTTCACACTCCTCACCGCTATTCTCCCGCGGTGGATAGTCCATAATTGAAAAGAAGAGAGCGCCTGAGACTCCCAATGGCGAAGCCTCCACTCTGTCTCAGAATTTAAATTAACGCGAGCGAAGTCGCTGATAATAAGCATATAGGTACCTACGCTCACGTATGGAAGCGAGAGTTGGGTATGGAAGAGAGAGCATGAAAGTAGAATAAACGCGGTCGAAATGCGAGCACTGCGCAAAATCTGCGGAGTGACGCTCGCGGACCGCGTTCGTAATACCGAAGTAAGAAAGAGAGTTGGGACTGAAAGAGAGTGTCGGGGTGAAGGTAAGGAAAGGAATGCTCCGGTGGTTCGAGCATGTGGAAAGAATGCATAATGAAAAAATGACTGAACAGATATACAATGCAAAAGTGGGTGGATGCAGAAGTCGTGGAAGGCCACGACACACCTTCCATGATCAAATTGATCGTGTACTAGCAGAAGGTGATGTCAAGAGCCTTAAGAACAGACGAGCGTGCATGACAAGAGCTATGAATGTCAAAGAAGCAAGTGAGGTGTGTAAGAATAAGCCTAAATGGCGCTCTGTTGTTCGTGCCTACCCCGCAAGGGAACTGGCGTGAAGTTATGTATGTATGTAACAAAAAAGTCACTTCCACAAAACGACTAACTATTATTTTTTATTTTAATAAACAATAACGTAACAACAAAACAAGTGTTACTAACCACAACCAGTTAAGATGTTATTACGCGACAACAAAGCACCTATTATTCAATTAATTAATAAGTTTTAAACGATTTGATTGTATTATAAAGATGGTTCGGAGAAATGTTGGTATTAATTGAATTAAAAGCCTCTTTTAACCTGATTTAAGACAGGTTAAATTTTATATCAGGGTGAAGAGCTATTTAACTCAAGCAGTATTTTATGTTTCGGGAGAAGAGTTATGGCGTAATGCTTCCGTTTTGGCTCAAATAACTATGAGACCTATAAAAAATTCTATGACACATGTAAATGGCTGGTCAGGTGAGGTCATTTTTTTTTCTTTTGTTTTTTATTGCATTGATTGAGATCAGCAGACAGGGAGACGGCCCACTTGATGGAAAGCGGTTACCATCGCCTATGGACATTTGCAAAACCAAAGTTGCTACAAATGCGCTGCTGCTCTCTTAAGGGAAACTGGAACCTGGTCACTATTGCCGGAATACAACTCAAGGTTGTTATGGCGACATCTTTTAGACCAGGGGTGGTAGCCATCCAGTCGGGCAAATGCCCTACCACCTGGCTGTGGGTTGTTAAGTCGCCTCTTACGACAGCCCGCCCGGCCGCAGGAAATTGTATTCTTTCTCCGTTCCTGCACGGATAGAAACTTTCTAAATGAGGTAAACACGCATGTATGATTTCAAAAGTTTTAATGTTATTTAATCACATTTCAAGTAATTATAGGATTCCCATACAAATTTACATCTTTTATCTCACTCCCTTTATAATCGTTATTGTGACAAAATGTATCTCATGTGCTTTTTCAGAATACAGCTTTCCTCCTTGCCAAATTTCTATCAAATACATTTGTCTGTTTACTCTTAAAACGGTTACCAGCAAACAGAGTATAGCGTATCTGCGCAATTATAGCGTGCACCGCGTCTGGGGACAATTGTAGCGGGTACCACTATAATACGATTATACCGATCTAATCCCCTGAGATAGGGTACGTTATAATTGGCGCCCTAGTGTGGTGTTTGCTAAGAGTTACTTTTTTATATTTAGATAGGTAGGTAACACTTTATAGCTCACCAAAATAAACAAATACAAAAACAAAATGCATAATTAGAATACTTCTTCGCAAAACTACAGGCGGCCTTATCGCTAAAAGCGATCTCTTCCAGGCAACTTAGCTTAAAAGAAATTCTTAACTAATCTGGCGATGTAGGTGGAACACAAAAAAGATAGGACTGTATAATTTAAATATACATACTAACACTAATACTAACACTTTATAAATTTAATACATACATATATTCAGACACATTTATAGAATACCAATATATACGTATATACGAAATTATCTAAATAAATATATTTATTGACATTATAAATATGACAAGCATTTTATATTAACACATACATATATCCATAAAATTTCCACTAAGAATAATTTATATTAGTACTAGTTTATAAACTAAATTATTATATGAGTGCTGGTTTAGCAACTACCGTCTTTTGTTGTCCTTCTTGTACTCCATCCAAAGGTGGTCTGGAAGAAATCGCAGTGTGAGATAGACCGTCGACTATACTTATATATTAATGTACTTGATTTTATGTAGCAATTTTTGTACAATAAAGTATTCGATTCTATGTATGAAACAATGAGCTCAAAAAATAACAAGAACATGAATTAATACAACGTTATAAGAGTAATATATATTGTTGCAAGTCGATACTAATCTTTTACAGGTGTCTTATTACCCCTTTGAATTTGATTGATCTATTGTTGGCGCTAATCTCTTTGTTTACGCCGCCGTAAGACGTCATAAAACCTTCTTCCCTCTGTTGGTATTTCATGCGAATTCTTGGAAGCCATTAAGCTAACCATTTAACGTTTTCAAGAATCAGTGGGTGGCGGCCATGTCTCATTTACAAATGGATGAGGGTCGGTCAGTCAGGAAACGCATGAGTCATGTTTTAACGAGGCGTTACTTTGTCCACTTTCGGAGCGAGTATCTTATAATGACGAACTTTGCGCGATTTATGTGATAAGGATTTTCTGCCCTACGGTTTGGTTTTGTTGTATTTGGCTACATTTGTAAAAACTGTGAATTACGTGTATGTACTTCTAATAAACTTCGTGGTAATTCCAACGGCGTTTTCGAATCAACATCCTACAAATCCGCTACAAATTCGTAACAATATAATATGTTTCTTTGAATGATGTTAATATTGAAAATATTGTTATGAGGATACAGTTATACATATATACTATTCAAATATGTCAAAATATTTCATTTTTTTATTAATATTAGTTAATTACAAACAAAAAGAGAAAATAATGGCCTAATGGCCAATTGATGCGTGCTGTGCAGTCCACTTATGAGGGCTGTATGGCATGCGTGCGAGTGGAAGGCAGCCTGTCGCCCTGGTTTGACGTCAATATTGGCGTCCGCCAGGGCTGCGTGCTGTCGGCTTTGCTGTTCATCCTATATCTGGACGATTGTCTCCAGAGAATAAGATTGATGGATGTTGGGGTGCGGATGAGTGATCTAGTTGTAAGCACCTTGCTTTATGCGGATGATGCCGTGCTTTTAGCCGAATCGCCATCAGAACTGCAAACACTAGTCACAATGATGAAAGATGACTGTCAGGCGAGAGGCTTACATTTGAATGCGAAGAAAACAAAGGTTATGGTGTTTGAAAGAGAAGAAACCAGAACGAATGCAAGGATAATGGTCGATGATGTTATGCTGGAGCAAGTGAATGAGTTTGTATATCTTGGATGTGCTTTTAGCAGGGATGGAAGGTACACCGCTGATATAGAAAGAAGAGTGAATTTGGGGAATAGTGTGAATGGAGCGTTAGGTAAACTTCTAGGCGCTAAGAACCTCAGCCAGAAGGCCCAGCTCGCCGTACACAACGCGGTGCTGGTACCTACGCTCACGTATGGAAGCGAGAGTTGGGTATGGAAGAAAGAGCATGAAAGTAGAGTAAACGCAGAAAATAGCGCTCGATAGCTTTCATAAGCAAAATGGTGACCGCTAAATATTAGGTACATTCTGCAGTACTGGCCATTTAAAATAAATATTTTTGTTTGGCTAAGATATATAATTTCAAATTAATTTTACTTTGAAAACACGAAATTCTTTTTTAAAAATTAGTCATTTATTTATTGATAAGTGTTATGTTTTCTTCGCATTTGAATCTTTTTCGTCATCATGGATAGTTAAAAATTCGAGTACATATGGAATAAGAGTACCGTCGTGGCAGCAACGCGGCAAGAGCGACAAGCAACATCAACGACCTTTATGAGCGAACACTACAATGAACGCACCACTTGTTATTGGTTTGCCCGCTTCCATTCTGGAAATTTCGACCTTTTTTTTATAGCTGGAGTACAGCAGACAGGCTGACGGCCCACCTGATGGAAAGCAGTTACTGTCGCTTATGGACATTTGCAACACCAGAGATTTCATCAACCCGCTGCCAGCCTCGAAGAAATTTTATGACACCCTTTTTGAAAAAGGTTCTACAGAACCGTTGCGTACATGAGCGAAGCGGCTTAAGGAAGTGGGGGTGAAATCCCAACACATGGCGAGCGGTTCGATGGTAGAAAGAGGACGAATACACCATTCTATACAGTTCTTCCGAATACTCCCCGTTATACAGTCAGTAGAATACGTAGAGAGAAGCGAAGTCTCTCATAAGGCCAAGCCTATCTAGACCATCTGTGAGTGTGGAATCATCAACAACGTGAATGGCTCGACGTTGAATACAGTCTAGGGGATCGAGTTGGTAGCCAGGTGCTCCAGCCCAAAAGTGTGAGCAGTACTCCATATGCGGGCTCACCTGGGTTTTACAAAGCACAAAGCGTTGCCGCGGTGTGAAATACTGCTTGGACCCGTTTAACATTCCCAGCTTCTTAGAGGCGAGTTTTGCCTTGCCTTCAAGATGGCCCCTGAACATCGTTCGCGATGTCAACACTGAGGATCCCAATACTCTTGGTGGTGGTAAGGGGAGTTCCTTGGAACTGAAGCGATTGCTCGAATGGAGTTTTTTTGGCAGAGAATACGTAGACCTATGTCTTCTTGGGGTTGAAATGGACAAGGTTTTGTCTCCCCCATTCAGAGACTCACTCTAAGGAATACTCTACTTCAGATACAAATCTAACCCAACTTTCCTCCATAAATGATCGAGGGAAGTTTGCACGACCAGAGTACTGCGCATCGCCTGTGCTATCATCCGCATTGGAATGAATGTTGCGAATAGACAACATATCATTGATATGTAAGAAGAACAACGTTGGCGATAGCACACAACCCTGGGGCACACCAGCGTTGATGGGCTTGAAACTTGAGCAACAACCGTCGACAACGACTTGAATGCTGCGCTCATCAAAAAAGCTGGATATCCAGGTGCAAGGCCCTTCGGGTATCCCAAACGATGGCCGCTCCGATAGAAGAGCCCTGTGCCAGACCCGGTCGAAGGCCTTAGCAATATCTAGAATTCTAGACTAACTGCCAGTGCTTCCCCTTTGCTCTCAATGGCTTCAGCCCAACGGTGGGTTAGGTAAACCAAGAGATCCCGAACTGAGCGACCGTGGCGGAAGCCGTATTGCCGATCGTTTAGCAGCTGGGAATCTTCGAGGTAACACAAGAGCTGCGTGTTGATAATACGCTCCATCACCATTGAGAGCAAAAAGGTTATTGTTATAGGCCTATTCGACGTGTCTGTTACGTCCCCTTTTTTGGGGGCAAGGTGTACATGGGCAATCTTACACGAAGCGAGGACACAACCCTTGTAGTAAGAGAGAGTGAAAAGTCGGGCAAGGACTGGCTGGGGACAGCTCAGCTAAACACGTCTGCAGCACAATGGCAGGATTGCCATCAGGGCCAGAAGACTTTTTGACGTCGAGGGAGAGGAGAGCACATCGGACTGCTTTTTGAGTAAAGCGCACCTCCGACATTCTAGACTCACACTCAGGGATTGTAGGTGGAGTTTCTCCTATGTCTCAAGAGTTGAATTGGCCGCAAAGATTTCATCCAGAAGATTGACTTTATCTTTGGCGGCGTGTACCAGACGGTCGTCCACTGTGCGCAGAGGTGGAAGAGAAGCCCGACAAAAGTTTCCTTGGACAGCTTTGGTGAGGGCCTAAAAAGCTCTAGTCCCAGAAGAGTAGCTAGAGAGGCGCTCACCAATTCTGCCGATGTGATCGAATTTTGCTCTTGCGAGCTGTTTTTTGAGGGACCTGGGGGCGGCATTGTATCACTTTTTCAGGTCAGAGGAACTTGGAGCCTGACGAGCCCGCGCTGCAGTCCAGGCTGGATAAGCCTGTTTCTTTAGCTTTACAGCTTCACTGCTGTGCTTATTGAACCATTGTGGTTTACTCGTACCACCGATAGGTACAGTTGAGTTTGGAATTAAACATGTTATTCGCTGCAGTACTACATCGGCGATCCAGTCTGTGCTCGGATCAGAAGCTTCCGACGAGAAACATAACTGCCTCCATGGGTAGGATGCATAGAATTCACGGAGTCCATCCCAATCTGCTGACCTGTATCACCACACCTTCCGTCGTCCAGCGGGACGAGTCCGATCGGGAATAGGAAGGGGCACCACCAAAGATACCAGACAATGATCAGAGGTTCCCAGTGGAGCACTGATGGAGATCTGGTAGTTCTCCGGGTGTATGGTCAGCAGAAGATCCAGCAAAGAAGACTCATGATCCACTCTATCCGGTATTCGGGTAAACTCCGTAATCACCTGAGTGAATCCATTGGCGAGAGCAAATTCGTAGGCAGTAGTCCCTGACAGATCAGTTCTCGGGGAACCCAACCACTCAGCGTAATGAGCATTAAAATTCTCGAGTATGACTACCTCTGCAAAAGGATACTGCCCAAAAACTTTGTCGGTCACCTCATGAACGAGTTCAAAAAAGCGAGCTGTTTCAGTCCTTGTGCATTCCCTGCCATGGGACCGATATAAGCACGCATAGATCCGGGTGGAACCACCAAAATCTACGCGTACCTACAAGATGGAAATGGTGACGAATTGTGAAGCTTGCCACCACCCCTGTACCATGAGGACCACGACCACTCTGCCAAGAGTGTGACGACGGAGAACAAGAAGAACAAGATGGAAATATCCCTATCTTCAAGGCCGTGGAGATTAGAATAAAAAAAAATATAATAAAATTAGGTTAACTTATTTCAGAAAAAAACGGCAGTTACATAGGCAAGGACCTAATAATAATTATTATTTGATTTTTTGTGAGTATTTTATTTACATAAACTAACACCTGACGGTATTTTGTAATTTGTATTTTGTATTTGTATTTTAAATACATATACTTGAAACGCTGTATTTTGTATTTTATATTTCAAATACCCGACTTAAATGTGTTGTTTTTTTCTTTTCATTGCCGGGGTTATTAATTTTTAGGCTCTTTGTATGTCTTGGTTTGTTTGTGAAGTGTGCGTGTAATGCAATGCGAAGGTAGTGCGCGTTGGTTTGATATGTGTATAAGTTTTATTGTTAGTTATGTGTTTGTGACTTTGTGTGATGTTATAATTTATTGTTGTGACATGAAAAATTTTCAGTTGGTGTTGATGATGATGGATGGTTTAGGAGGGGGATTATTGGCCCTCCATTAGGTGTTGGACAACCGTCTTGTCTCTCATGCGTATCCAGGGACCCATTTAAACAAACACAATTTATTTTTATAAAATCCTGGAACCCGTTTCCAGCGCCATAGGCCGGATCCAATTGTGAATCTAAACCATTCTAGGACTCACTCAAACACATAAAAAAATCATAAAAACTGGAACCCAATTCTAGCGCCACCTAGTGGATCCAATTATGAATCTAAACCATCACAGGAATCACTGCCTCACACACAAAAGATGTAATTAAAATCGGTCCAGCGGCTCAGCACGAGTTCAGTGACAACACACCTACAGAAGTGTTATAAACATCGTATCTGGTTATATCTTGCTTGTGGTAGAGCAAATCTAAGATCGGTGTCTTGATATCCAGCTCTGTCGCGGATATGAAGGCTGCCATGGTCAGTCAACGCAGTATTTCGCGTGACTTGCAATGAGTTATTATTACAATATGTTATACAAAATGTCCATTTTAAAACAGTGAGACACGCCGCAGGGCGTATTTAGCTTACTTTAGTATGTATTGTATTGTTACGACCGAGGTGCCGACAAAGGCAAATTCACACCTGCAGTCCTGTAGAAACACATTTTATTACGTTTTCGGCATTTGGACTTCTTTTGTTTACTTTGTGTTTAAAATTTATGATTATAAAAACAACCCATTGTGTATTGTAATCTTTTATTGCAGTCATTAGCAAGGTGTGATTCTAAGAAATTCGGTTACGCGGCCGAGCAGACATATTGCATCCGTGCAGTATAAGGCAATGCCTCGATTGATGGACGAGGCAGTCGAGCGATAATCACAAGCGGAGCAAGACTTGTGTACATTCGGTAATCTATTTAGTGACGGACTTTGCGCGTGGTATTGAATCGTGTATTACGTTTAGACTGGTTGTTTTCAGTTATATTTGTACCTGTGTTAAACGTGTTTGTATAGTTCTAATAAAACTCTATAATAATTCCAACGACATTTTAATTCAAGTCCTGCAACTCGTAACAGTATATATATTATTTTAATGACTAACTTTTATGTTTGTATGATTACTTAAATGTAATTATTGAATTTTTTATATTACAAAGATATACAATTAATTACAATTAATATAGGCTTTTTTTTACTATTGTATATATATTTTTAAGTTAGGTTTATTTATAGGATATTTTAGTTTTTGTTAATAGATGTTAGACTTAGTTTATTTATTGTATTTAATTATACTTTTATTAATATTAGAATAAAATATATAATATCAGTTGGTGACAGGCTAAATAAAATATTTAAGCTTATGTCAGTTATAAATAAAAACCAATTGTTTATCATTAATTATGTAAAAACACATAAATGTATATTTCAAATGGATTTTTATGGCTTTCATTCTTGTAAGGTCGGACCCCCAGCGTTTATGGAATATCGTGTTTGGGTATATATAAATATATAATTATGTAAAGATGACTTATTTAAATACGGTAATATTTTATACGATAAAGATTTTAATGATATGCTTTATATTTTAGAGCGCCTATTTAAAATGTATAATCGACATTTTGCGCCTTTACCGGAAATAATTGCCTGATTACCTATACGAAGAAATTATAGAATAGGCTAGCAGTGTCAGGGAAACTTCGTCCGCGTTGCCATAATGACGTATTTGTTAGTGAATTGCAACGGCGGCACTGAAAAAATGCGACCGTAGTGCCACCTATTCGGCTATATTTGCCTATCCCGCAGAAGAACCGTCATTTATAGTGATAAAATAATTATCCTAAGTTGACTCGCGACATAAGCCTTTCAAGTTTCATTTAAATTCTTTCAGTAGTTTTGTCATGTCACGTTTTTAGAAACAATTCTTTTCTTTCTTTCACATTATGTTCTAATAATGAAATGCTATTATAAAATCGAATATTATTTAAGTGATAAATTCTAATAATGTATTCTTATTTAATTAATGCTTTGCTTGACATTTAATATTATTATCTAATTTATTGAATTATTATTGTAAATTAGTTTTAATATCGAAGTAAGAAAGAGAGTTGGTCTGAAAGAGAGTGTCGGGGTGAAGGTAAGGAAAGGAATGCTCCGGTGGTTCGGGCATGTGGAAAGAATGCATCATGAAAGAATGACTAAACAGATATACAATGCAAAAGTGGATGGATGCAGAAGTCGTGGAAGGCCACGACACACCTTCCATGATCAAATTGATCGGGTACTAGCGGAGGGTGATGTCAGGAGCCTTAAGAACAGACGAGTGTGCATGACAAGAGTTATGAATGTCAAAGAAGCAAGTGAGGTGTGTAAGAAGGGGCCTAAATGGCGCTCTGTTGTTCGTGCATACCCCGCAAGGGAACTGGCGTGAAGTTATGTATGTATGTATGTAGTTTTAATTTAGTTTTAGTTATAAGATCTGAAAATTGCACGCAGAATAAGGCAAAATTGATACAATTTCAGCAAAAAATACCGCCTATGTACACATTGCTATCGATAAATTATTATTCTATTCTATAGGCAGACAAAAAATCTAAAAGTTACAAAAAAAATATCGAATTTAATGATCACATCTCTATTGTAATTTTTAGGCTCGTTGCACACTGTGATGCCGTTCACGATTTAATCTCTCTTCCGCTCACGGACCGTTCCCGGCCCGGTCGTATATTTTTAAACAAAAAAGAATTAGAAAATTGTCACTGTGAAGAAGTAAGTGAATTATCCTGTGGGGTCATGATGTGATAGGTTGACGGTATTCTCGTCTGACTCCAATTATGGCGTATCGGGCAGATTGAGATTAAATGAATTAAATTATTGAATTACGTAACTGTCTTAAATTTCAAGTACCACTCGACTCGGGAAGGTGATGTGGGACAACTGACAACAGTGACGCAAACATTCACATATTACAATTTTTGCTGAATTGGAACTGTCGCTATCCGTCACATTCACTATCGTATCGCTGTAGTCCGGATGCCGGTTTGATCGGACCGAATTCGGAGCGAGATTGAACCGTGAACAGCATCGCAATGTGATCGAGCCTTAGTATTATAATACTTCTTGCATAAAATTAATAGGAATTTTCAACTGGTCTAACGTGTTGAAGCCATAATAATATGAATTGGATTTATGAACAGTTTTGTATAAATGTGGAAAGTAATTAATGTGTCATTTGCGAAAAAATAATCCTATTTGGTTAATTTATAACTGGTTTTCAATAATTATAATTATGTCATAAATTTTGCAAAGTTATCATGCCATCTTCAGTGTTAAGACAGTTATGTATAAAGTTGGTGTTGTAGCTAAAGCTAGGCAGAAGCGAAATTGAAGCGATATATAATAAACTTTAGAATTTAATACTATAATTTATGAAATAATTACCCAAAAGCGTGTCAGAGGATTCGGTAGACGCGGAGTACAATGAAAAAACACTGAATGTTATTGTCATGTAGTCTCAGTAGTCTGAAAAAGTTTTAAATCAATATCTCAACAGATCTTAACTTCAGACAGATAATAATAAAACATTTTTTTTCTACAATATTTTAAAAGAACTACTATCTCCATGAGTTATTTATTTTGTAGTTAATTTTTTATAATGAGATTATATTATTTTATGTATCAACATATATTAATACACATTGTGTATAGTCGAGCTGAGCAAATGACGCTTGTGTATAGGTAATATACCACGGACAACTCTGAGGTCGAAACGAGGTACCCAGATCATGGTAAATAACAGAAAATTCATTTAAGTAATTTACTATGTCATAAATCTATCTCAAGATTTTTTCTTTATTATAAGGTTGACGAGCAAAAAAGTAGTCAACTCAACCATAGAGATCGTCGAATTATTAAAATGTAAATACACAAAATGCCTTTCTGATCTTTACGAGCCGTATGTGTATTACTTTATTCGCTAAGCTACCGTGATTTATAGCTTAGCTTTGTATACAGCAAAAACCTTATAGATTTACGTTTAAATGATATTTAGTCGCCGAAGTGATTTTTATCATTGAAAAATTTGAGATATAAGATATTTAATGGATGTCTCGAAATTCTTAAATTGTTTTTATTATGAATTTGCCTAATCTGTACATCTGACATTTAAATTTAATGTAATCCATTTATCATTAGCGTATATATACGTTTGAATGAGCAAAAATCTTAGAAAAACTATAAATGCCTATCAAATTACAACCTAATACAGATCTCTTAATAAATTAAAGTTATCTTATAATAATGTTACGAGTCACGAGACTCGAATTAAAATGCCGTTGGAATTATTATAGAGTTTATTAGAACTATACAAACACATATAACCCAGGTACAAATAAATAATAAATATAACCGAATACACAAAGCCAAACGTAATGCAGATGGTTATGCAATATGTCTGCCCGACCGCGTGACCGAATTTCCTAGAATCAGTCCGACACACCTGGCTAATGACTGTCATGAAAGATTACAATACAATGGGCTTTTTTTTAATCACAAATTTTAAACACAAAGTAAACAACAGAAATCCAAATGCCGAAAGGTAATAAAGTGTGTTTTTATGGTATGGAGGTGTGAATCCATTTTTGTCGGCATCTAGGTCGTAACAATAAGACCTTTAAATGTCGCTCCATTCCTGTATATTTCGATACTGTATGTTTTGCCAGATATATTGTTTTTGTGAGATAAAACGTAAACTATTGTCATCTCCGTTATATTATAGTTAAATTACGTGTTATGGAAATGATCATAGTTAACTGTATACACAACATTTTTTATGAAAATCAGTTTAAATCCAAGGCACTAAAGATAAACAAACATGGAAATGAATTCTTAATCATGATTTCTTTTTTAATCCATCGATTTCTACTTCTGACTGTAGGCCTCGCCAAATTTCTGCCACATATGCCAGTTCTTCATTTTCTTTATTCAGCCTATAAATTTTAAAATTGTAGTATTTTTGTGTTTATCTGTTTGATCCAGATTCACGTAAAAACTACTGGACCGATTTCGATGTAGTTTTCGCTGAGCGATAGCAAATTCTCGGACTTAAAATCTGCGCTACTTTCTTATCTCGGAAATACCACAACAAGCGAGTATGATTACTTGTATGGTAAATTTCGGAAACTAATTTTCCGTTGTTTACTCTGGGTGTCAGGGATCGGCCTCGGAGTCGTCTGTTGTATATTAACCATAACACAAGCGTAACTTGCTTAATTTGGGAATATGCAATCAGTGTGTTTGTCTGACGATTATTATTTGTTCATATTATTTATAGTTCGTAGAATGCCACGCACTTACCAGATTTTATATTGATAATTAACATTTTTTTTTCTTTTGTTACAGAACAATAAATATGCAACAGCGTTCACGATAAAATCAGAACAAATGTTACAAAAACAAAATTTAAATTTCGATCAATATGCACGGACGATATAAGTGGCTATGGCGGCGGAACACAAAAGGGAATTCAAAAAAGGAACGCCGTTCATAGGGCTGCGCGTGCGCGGGGTTGAATCCAATTTCAAAAATAGAACGGATGCGCGAACGGTGATTGGTGGAAACGGGAAATGGGTATGGAGCGGGCCGGATGTGAGGGTTTGGTTCCTGTCGGTGTTGATATTGATGGGAAGTTGCAATGGGTATCAGGAGCAGAGATTTGCCATGGAGCCGCAGGATCAGGTAAATATTTACGTTATTTTATAATAGAAATATGTACTACATTCATTTTTCTAAATAAACTAATTTGAATATCTTTCTTATTTTGAAATGGCACAAAAGTAACTTATGTTAAATCAGTTCAAACATTTTCGGCCAGTAATCGAAATTTTATTTAAATAAGGATGTCATAGAACTTATGTCCCGACAAGTTAGAGTCCCAAATAATTTTTTTTATCTTAATTTTTATTTTATGACTTCAGCAGACAGGCAGACGGCCCACCTGATAGAAAGCGGTTACCATCGCCTATGGACATTTGTAACACTAAAGATGCTATCAATTTGCGGCCGCTCTCTAAAGAACGTCTGGGACCTGGCCACTAATGCTGCAACACAACTTAAGGTTGTTACGGCGGCATACTCTAGACCAAGGGTGGTAGCCATCCAGGCGGGCATATACCCTACCACCTGGCTGTGGGGTATTTTTGCCTCTTACGAGAGGCCGTCCAGCTGCAGGAAATTGTAATCTTTCTCCGTTCCTGCACTTTTAATTTTTAAACTATGAAGTGAAAAATTCTAAAATAGATAATGTATGCTCTGATTTTTAATTACCTGGACTAAAATGACAGCTGTGATAGACTGTTTTTTTATTCATAAGTGACTTGTGTGAGTTGAATCAACAACTCACCGCCTGTGAGTTGAACCCTATAGAATTTCTATACAAATTCTAAATTTCCATAGAAAGTCTAAACGATTCAATTCACAGTGGTGAGTTGCTGCAAGCTTGTAACATTAGGAGGCATCCGCATCGGCATCGGAGAAACTATGAAGTATCTGGGATTGGTCCTCAATAGCCGATGGGACTTTTCGGTATATTTTAGGCAATTGGCCCCCAAGCTCAAAAGGGCGGCGGGAGCGCTTTCGCGCCTGCTGCCCAACATTGGGGGGCCCGAAGCCACGTGCCGAAAACTCTTCGAAGGCATCGTGCAGTCTATGGCTCTATACGAGGCTCCCGTATGGGCAGACCGCCTGACGGCCAGAAATATAGTCTTGCTGCGGCAAGCGCAGCGAGTACTGGTGGTCAGGGCGATAAGGAGATACCGTATGGTGTCCTTCGAAGCGGCCTCGCTACTCGCCGGATCCCCACCATGGGACCTCGAAGCCAGGGCCCTGACGTCGCTTTACCAGTGGCGCAAGGAGGCCCTGGCGAGGGGCACGAGACAGAGGCCTGCCGGTCGGAGCTCCGCGACGTTGCCATGATGGTCTGGGAAGAACGCCTCAGACACCCCAGTGCGGGCCTCACCACCATCCAAGCGGTGAGGCCCGTCCTGCAAGACGACAAGACGTAGACACGGCACCCTGACGTATCGGCTGACACAGGTCCTCTCGAGGCATGGCTGCTTCGGGAGGTACTTGTGTCGCCTAGACCGTGAGCCGACGTCAGGGTGCCATCATTGCGACACCCGCGACGAGGATACGGCGCTGTACACACTCCGGGACTGTCCTGCCTGGACATAGCAGCGCCGAGACCTCGTCGCTGTCACCGGATTTGACCTCTCGCTCTCGGCGGTGATACGCACCATAGTCGGGAGCTCAACCGGATGGGATGCCGTCTCCTCCTTCTGCGAGCGCGTTATGCTCGCGAAGGAGCAGGCGGAGCGGGAGCGTGAGCGGACATCCTTGCTCCGCTCCGTAAGCGGGCGGTGCGGGTGGGGCCCCTTGGAGTATAGGGGTTCTCACTCACCCGCATATGCCGTCGAGATGAGAGCGCGAGTTACAGATCACCCCACGCCAAAGAGAGCATCACGATGCCCGGGGATGAGGCCCCGGCAATGGAAGAGGGGGCCCACGCCTGCCAGGGCTGCGGAGAGGCTAGGTCACATGCCCGTAGCCCTGGCATAAGGCTAAGGACGGAACACCCAGGGGCTTTAGTGGGTATCTCTAACCGGGGGTGGTAACAGCATGGCACCAGTTCT
This sequence comes from Dendrolimus kikuchii, assembly GCA_019925095.2. NCBI lineage: Eukaryota > Metazoa > Arthropoda > Insecta > Lepidoptera > Lasiocampidae > Dendrolimus > Dendrolimus kikuchii. The sequence continues at coordinate 7,012,678 of CM034413.1, forward strand.
GACTGGGTATGCTGGTGCCACCCCCGATCTGGTGAATCCCACACACGCGTCACGAATTATCCCCCTAAGGTTCTGCCCTTGTTGCGGATTATGGTCCTCAAGCGGATTTCCCCTAGCTAAAAAATATAAAATAAAAAGCTTGCAACATATTGTTACGACCTACACGCCGACAAAAGTACAACGATATAAAAAGGTCAATCGCAACTGTCATTTTAGTCCAGGTCATTAAAAATCAGAGTATAGGCAAAACTTAAAAAATACTTTTAAAGTAAATTATTTTGAACGATATCCGTCCAGTAATTTTTGAGATATGGGTTATTTTTGGTTAAACGATTTTTTATTGTTCCTTAGCTAAATAATGAAAACAGGGGACGTTTATCACTTATACCCAATATATTAAATACTAGCTAACCGGTAAACTTCGTACCGCCTCAGATTCAATAAATAAAAAACGTTGATTTCTGAACGACGGGACGAACATCAAACGATTGACATTCAAAACCAAAAAAATGAAAAAAACTTCACTTTTAAATTTAGTTGATTTCTAAACGACGGGACGAACATCAAATGTTTGACATGTAGGAATAGTTTTTAAGGGAAAGCAAAATTGTTCTTTTTACTATATTCCAAGCATTTTTTTCATATTTGTCACCTTTTAAACCTTCCCTGGACTTCCACAAATAATTCAAAACCAAAATTAGCTAATTCAGTCCAGCCGTTCTTGAGTTTTAGCGAGATTAACGAACAGCAATTGATTTTTATATATACAGAAATAATAAGGTACTTTTCGATTAGGCGTGACATAAAATTACTTTTCCATTTATGAATTAGAAATATCATCGTATTAAGAAAAAAAATAAAGTTAAATATTCTACTTTATTTACATCAAAATATACACAAATTATAAAGTAATACAATAAAAAAAAACTTAACTAAGTTATGTTGTATTCTGCTTATAATCCCTTAAGACTTCAAATACTGAGCCTTGGTCTTGCTGGGGTGGGCCCACGCCAGCCGGGGTCGCGGAAGAAAAGCTCACGCACATCCCGTAACCCGGCCCATGGCGTCAGGTGGCACTAAGGAGTTTTTAGTGGATATTCCGGCTCTTCTAGCCGGCGAGTCCCACACTTCCCCGCCGAAGTCTTCCCGGCGGGGGGTCCGCAAATGGATTTCCCCTGGTAAAAAAAAAGAGCCTTGGTCATCGAAGTCAATGGGTAAGGTTCCCAGAAGGCTAGATACGTTACCTCCGTAAATTGCCATACTGATCCGTTGTCCGAGGTAGGAACCATAATGAATAATTTAGGAATATTTATATATTATAAAAACCTGAACTAAAACCCGTCCAGTGCCACTAGACCACTACTACTAGGCACTGTACCTAGAAGGCTGGCAACATTACCTCGCTGAATACAAAGACTAATTATAAACTCTGTGATAGGAACCAGCCCTCTGATCACTTGAAGAGTCAATAAGTTGTTTCGATAGCTCTTTCTAAAATAAAATTAAAACTACAAAATATAATTTTTACTAATATACTATTTAAAATCATTCGATTAGCAACTTAAATCTGTGCTTATTTACATGTTTGAATATTAAATAGAAATTGGTTCCCGTTAAACCCGTTCAAAAGTTTTAAAATCTGTAACGCTCCATTTATTAAATCAACGTGAATGCCTCAGCTGCAATTAAAAGTAAAGGTGCGCTGTACCGCACTAACGGAGCGGGAAGCGGTGAATAAATAGTTAGGGAGATATTAATTTTCAACATCGTAAAAAGAGTCTCCACTCCAATTTTTCAACTATAGGGTGTAAATATTGAAAAAATAACAAGATCATAATATAATGATATCAGCTAAGAATTTCTTTAAATCAGGTTCCCTGGAAGATATCGCTTTATGCAATAAGTCCACCTTTAGTTTTTTGAAAGAAATATTGTACATAGTGACGAAAATAGACTGTTCATTTCTGTCTTTCAATTCTGACAGAAATGAGGCATTGTCAAGCTTAAAAAAGTAAATGTTGTTAAAAATTGTTTCATATTGATTATAAAATGCCGTTAGAATTACTATAGAATTTATTAGAACTATACGAACATGTATAACACAGGTACAAATATAACCGAACATAAAAGATCTAAACGTAATGCAGAAGGTCGTAATTCAATAAAACGCGCAAACTCCTTCACTATTAGATTCCCGAATGTACACACGTCACGCCCGTATCGTAGTCGTAGCTTGATCTCTCTTGAGCCTCTCTCGATCAGGCCATCGTTTTATACTACACAAATGCAAATGTGCCCGCCCAGCAACGTGGACCGAATTTCCTAGAATCAGTTTGTACTTTATAATCCGTAATACCTGGTTAATGAGGCAGCCTGCGAGCGGACGTAAACGAGTATAATAGAACAATAGACTGTTCTTCACAATCAAGAAACGTATGCCTATTAATAAGTGAACAAAAGAAGACGATCATAAAAGGATTATAACTTGTTCGAATGCCGATAGGTAATAAAATGTACTTTAACAGATTTGTATGTGGAATTTATGTCTTTGTCGGCGCCTAGGTTGTAACAATATTCTGTGACTTTTAACTGCTTATCTACTTATTTGTTATTTAATTTTTCATTTTCAAGAATAAGTGTTTTAAGTATAAAATATTATTTCTTGTGTATAAACAATCAATAGTAATGCAAATAACAAAAGTTGAACCCTTTTACAATAAAATTAAAAAGCGAAAAAGCAGTTAATAAGTCTGTTATAAAACATTTTTAATCATTTAGATTATTTTATTAACAAAAAAACATGTTGCATTTTATATAAATTGAAAGAAAGTTTCGGCTCAAACATTTATTTTGGCGACCAATAAAGTGTTATCTATATATTATTTGTAAAATACTTTCTATTAAATTCGCTTTAAACATATTCCGTTCAGTACTTTTTGAAATATCTTGTTTTGCTAATGATTACTGATAAAGAATACATGATCCAACTTGGATTAATAATCAAGTGTTGAATGAAAACGATACTGTAATAGCTTAAGTTTACATTCGAGACACATTCCACGTAACAATTTTTTACACATGATGAGTTTAGCAACTACACCAAATTATTTGTCATGTCTTATAATAAATGATGTCTTTTCTGTATTAGTGAAATCTGTCCAAACTAACAGCCTTGGAAATAGCATCAGTTTATTTGATGTAGGCTGGCGCAACAGTATTTTGGCAGAGCACAGACTCTTCAAAAATTTACTTAATTTTGCACATGCAACCTAGTTTATATAAAAAGTTAAAGTTGATTGTTAATTATTAAGGCAGCATAGCCAAATTTTGGCTAAACATTTAAATAAGATTAAAAAAAGTTTAATGGAGACTATAAGAAAAGTGTTACTGGACACATTCTTAGTATACATACTTATATTTAATTTAAGTTATGTATAAATTACTTATTATTTTTACATACATACATACATACATAACTTCACGCCAGTTCCCTTGCGGGGTAGGCACGAACAACAGAGCGCCATTTAGGCTAATTCTTACACACCTCACTTGCTTCTTTGACATTCATAACTCTTGTCATGCACGCTCGTCTGTTCTTAAGGCTCCTGACATCACCTTCTGCTAGTACACGATCAATTTGATCATGGAAGGTGTGTTGTGGCCTTCCACGACTTCTGCATCCATCCACTTTTGCATTGTATATCTGTTTAGTCATTCTTTCATCATGCATTCTTTCCACATGCCCGAACCACCGGAGCATTCCTTTCCTTACCTTCACCCCGACACTCTCTTTCTGACCAACTCTCTTTCTTACTTCGGTATTACGAAGGCGGTCAACGAGCGTCACTCCGCAGATTTTGCGCAGTGCTCGCATCTCGACCGCGTTTACTCTACTTTCATGCTCTCTCTTCCATACCCAACTCTCGCTTCCATACGTAAGCGTAGGTACCAGCACCGCGTTGTATATGGCAAGCTGGGCCTTTTGGCTGAGGTTCTTAGCGCCTAGAAGTTTACCTAACGCTCCATTCACACTATTCCCCAAATTCACTCTTCTTTCTATATCAGAAATTATTTTTAATTAGATTATAATATTAATGTGGTAGTCATAAAATACAACATGCTAATTATTCTATACGGAACTTTCATGCATGGTTCCACACGCCCTTGGCCGATTAAAAAAAACATTTTATGTTAAACAAGTTCTTTTTCATGATACGTTGCAGCTTACATATATTATAAGGTTTTTTGTTAGGTACCCTTTTGGTATGTAAATCGCCCCGTTATTACTATGATCACGACCTTAAGATTAAAATCTTGTAAATAGTTTATTAATATGGCATTAAACGACCTTTCATATAATAATGTTCCATGAATATTTATATGTAGATTAGCGAAACGATACGTTCGTACATTATACATTCTGAATTATTACTTTAGATCGTCATTTTTTTAGATCAGCAAACAGGCAGACGGCCCACTTGATGGAAAGCGGTTACCATCGCCTATGGACATTTGCAACAGCAAAGTTGCTACAAATGCGCTGCTGCTCTGTTAAGGGAAACTGGAACCTGGTCACTAATGCCGTAACACAACACTCAAGGTTGTTATGGCGACATACTTTAGAGCAGGGGTGGTTGCCATCCGGTCGGGCAAATGCCCTTCCACCTGGCTGTGGGTTGTTAAGTCGCCTCTTACGACAGGCCGCCCGGCCGCAGGAAATTGTCTTCGTTCTCCGTTCCTGCACGGATAAAATTTTGTTTTTGTATAACATGAATATTATTCAGTCAAAACTTCTTTCATATACAGATGAATTCTTCAAGTGGGCCTTCAGGGCAAAATCCTAAACTATAGAAAATAGCCCAAAAATACGCAAAAGAGTTTCGAGGCCGATTTTGATAAGAACTAAAGTGGCATTATTAGGTTTAAAAAAAATCAAATACCCTAGTCAGGAATCGAATCCGGTAAATATGGGAAAAACAACAGCCTGTATTATTACACTAATCTATAGTGTAGCTCACAAGGAACAATTTCTGTGAAGGAACAACTAAAAATATTAGTACATTTAAAAATAAACTGAAAGGTCTTTTGATCCAAAAAAAACTTATTATTCAGTGGACTGTTAATAGTGCGTGAATGTTAAACTGCAAACGAAGGGAAAGGGTTGTTTTTGAACAAAATGTTCTATCTTCCATATCTATATATATAAAAGAAAGTCGTGTTAGTTACATTATTTATAACTCAAGAACGGCTATACCGATTTGGCTGAAAATTGGTGGGGAAGTAGCTTAGAACCAGAAGACGGACATAGGGTACTTTTTATCCCGTTGGAATCGGTAGGGGGCGCTGAGATCGGGTATTAGAATCCTCCTAATCACCTGGAGCGATTTTGATGATTTTGTTTTTGTGTGTTTGAGTTGGTTCCCGGATGGTTTAAATCCACAATTGGAACCGGTAGGTGGCGCTGGGATCGGGTCCTAGATTTTTATTTTTTCAGAGCAGGACAACGTCTGCCGGGGCCGCTACTAATACAATACAATATAATTTCAGAGTTATGTTATTATTACAAAACGGGGGACCTAATATAATTACAATGACTTTATAAACTAACACAATAAAAGAAAACTTAATTTAGTTATATTGTATTATACCCATAGTAGTATATAGATTTAAAGCGTAACATATATAAACAAAAATTAAAGACACCTTTATTAAATAAATGCTATTATTAATTACTGGACTTTATCAATACATTTTAATCTTTTTATATACTCGTATGTATATATATATATATATATATATATATATATATATATATATATATATATATATAAATTTCTTACCCACTTCCACCAAAATTAAGCTAGCAGAATCCTTATTACTTCCTCTCCTTGATTATGCTGACGCCAGCTATCTAAATTTAACCCAAGAACAACTTAATAAACTTGAGCGCCTCCAAAATTTATGTATAAGGTTCATATTTGGACTACGCAAATATGACCATGTTTCTGAATTCCGAAAAAAACTCAAGTGGTTGCCAATTCGATTTCGCCGGAATACTCACATCCTTGCTTTACTCTATAGTATTTTATTTGTCCCTAATACTCCTGATTACCTTAAACAAAATTTTGAATTTCTTTCGTGCTCTCATAATTTACGCCCTTCTACTAAACTTAAATTGAACACTCCTGCGCATAAGTCAACTTTTTATAACAATTCTTTTACTGTTAACGCTATACAGCTCTGGAACGCGCCTCCTGTTACAATCAGACAAGAAAAATCGCTAGCGATATTTAAAACTATGATCAAAAAATACTACCTGTCGTTGGAATATAATATTTAAATTCACTTATAAACATTTATATATTTTGTAGATATGTATTTGTATGGTATGTATATTAAGTATATATCTATGTAATATATAATATTTCTGCATATATATATGTATATATATACATATATATATATATATATATATATATATATATATATATATATATATATATATATATATATATATATATATATACACACACATAGATATATATATTTATATTTATTTATGACATTGTTTGTAGGACATTTAATTATATTATTTATTAATTAAATAGCCAAACATGATGCACATTTACTTTTATACCATCATCCATAGTCTGATATTCAGTTGGGGAAAAAGTTTCTTCGCATTTTATATAAAAATTCAAAAGGATTTTTATAAAGTTTATTTACATTTGACTAGAGTATGTAGGTGCCATTTTGTTGGATAACTTTTTGCCATCTTGTAGGTAGGGACGTGATCCAATTGCTATAAAAATTTTGGGGCTTTTGATCAAAAAACTGCGAAAAGTGGTTTTGGCAGTCCTCTCGTGATGTTAACCTGACACTGCCTAAGGAATTCTGCAGGTCAGGACTATATGGCGGATGCATTAACACCTCCCAGCCAAACTCTCGTAATTTTTGCTGAGTGGTTAAAGATGTGTGAGGTCTAGCGTTATCATGGTGAAAAACCACACCCCTTCTGTTGATTAATTCCAGCCGCTTTCTGTCAAATTTCTGTTTTAATCTCATCAGTTGTTTGCAGTACAGTTCAGAACAACAGTAACAGCTCATAATGAATAATGCCCTTTCATTCCCACCATACACACAGCATCACCTTGTTGCGAGTTAACCCGGGTTTCGCCACAGTCTGTGAAGCCTGACCGGCTTTTGACCACGATCTTTTCGCACGTTCTTGTCGTACGTGATCCACTTTTCATCACCAGTTATCAGCTTCTTCAAAAATGGTTCGGTTTCATTACGTTGTAATAAAGAATCACAAATGAGTACACGGTTCATTAGGTTTCTTTCAGTGAGCTCATGAAGCACCCAAATATCGAGCTTTTTTGTGTACCCAGCTTTTTTCAAATGCGCCTAAACCGTTTTGTGGTCAATTCCCAGTTCTCCAGCTACATCGTAACTACCTTTTTTGTAGTAAAATTTTAAAATGTATCGAATTTCTTCTTTAGATTCACTCATTTTAACAATAAGAAAAACAAATGAAAATCACACATTTTCCTAATTTGAATTTGGAATTGTCTTCTTTAAAATTAAAACTTTTTAATGATACCAAAACCAGCCAGATACAAATGATATAGCCAAAGAGATCTTATTACAAGTTCATACATACTATATGCGAAAAGACTTTTTCCTCAACCTATTATGTAAATACTCATGTTTAAGAAACAAATAAACTTTGACTTTAGTAAGTTATGTCACAGAGTTTATATTTACAGTATATTATTTTGTTACAGAGTGCCATAGTAGGCTCCAGAGTGACCCTGCCGTGCCGAGTGGAGAACAAAGTCGGGACTTTGCAGTGGACAAAAGACGACTTCGGACTTGGCACCCATCGGAACCTGAGTGGCTACGACCGTTATTCCATGGTCGGTAGCGACGAAGAAGGTAATAAATATTTCTTGTTACTATATAATTATCATAGTCTACCTTTAAGACACAAGCGATTAGCGACCAAATCGTCGAAAGCGCCATGAATTTATTGACGATTACTTCTCTTATGCTGGGCGGCATTTTTAATTAATATTTTTATTGGATGAGCTCAGTAGATAGACGGACGGCCCACCTGATGGAAAGCGGTTACCATCGCCTATAGAAATTTGCAACACAAAAGATGTTACAAATGCGCTGCTGCTCTCTAAAGGGAAACTGAATATCAAAATTCAGCCGATGGTAACGCATTGAATGAATAGTAAGCTATAGGAACCAGCCACTACTTGTATGGAGCTTATGTCAAATTTTAACTAATAGTAAGGCAAATTAGCGGTTGGTAAAATATAGGAACCGGATAAAGAAATATCTATGGACTTGATGAAGATAAACTTTTTAAAATTCAACCCCAACCAAATCTCTAAAGACAGTATTAGTTGCCTTTCAAAAATACCAAAGTCTTAAAGATCTTTCCGCTTTAAAATTAAATATATACAACACTCGGTCATCCGCACGCATTTTGGCCATGACTCATAAACAAAAACGCACTGTGTAAACTATTAAAACCAAACTCTCGAATATAAGTCTTAATTTCAAGTAGTAAGGTAGAATATTATTTGACAAAAATATATATTTTCTATTGGCCGAATAGATGGATATAATTTTATGACATTCGCATTTTGGAAGAATAAAAAACCTAACTAACTCTGAAAGTTCCTAAATGTTACATACCTAGGTAGCGACACAGGTCATTGTTTTCTCGCTTCTTGAGACATATTTTGTCATACTTATAAATGCCTCTTAAATTTTAAACAATTACTTAGCAAGTGACTAGTATAATCTAACTTGTAGATGCTTAATTAAAACTACGTTTTATCGGTTTTAAACTCACGGAAGACGAAGATGTCAAATGTCGTAGCGGTGGTAGAGTCCCATAGAGTAAATACCAACCATAAAAAAAATAAAAAAAATTAAGTAATTAAAATCAACAACTTGGGGGTAGGATAAATATTCTTTATCTTTCGTAGTTGCGGCTACTGAAAAGTGTTCGAAACGTAGAATTAAAAATTAAATAAATAAAAACCGTTAAAACGTAGTATTTTATCTATGTCTACTAGTTGCGAAAACTTAACAAGATATTATAAAGGCTTCTTAAATTTTAAGCAATTGTTTAGCAAGTGATATGTAAAATCTTACTTATAAAAACATCTTGCGAATGAATGAATTGTGTCAGAAACAAAAAGGAAAAACAGGCACTGATGAGAGACTTCAGTCATAATCCTATGGATATTGGTGCCATTCAAATAATTCTGTTTGAGCCCACATCAGAAATATCTCAATGGCTGGGTGTTTTAATTGGAGTCCTTCATTAGTGACTGTCTTTGTTTTTATAATATAATGTATGTAGAGTAAGTTCGATTACGGTACGATGGGGTTGACATATCTGTGTGGATTAAAACCCCCCCAAAAAAACAGAATAAAAAACATCTTAAGGGTGAGGTGGCTAAGTAATACTTAAATACCTGTCGTAATTAAGCAACCCAGAGACCTAGTTTTAGCAGTGGTTAAGAGGCAAAATGGCGAGTTTTATTCGAATCAGCTGCCTGTCTGTAAATGTCGGCCGACAAAATCACGGGACACATATTCAAAAATTGTAGGTTTGACAACAATATTTACCATTTTTCGTAATTAGTATATTATTTTGGTTACAATCATGTTTACCGTTCAGATTCCATTTATTTGTACACTTCTTAAATAAGTATCAGCCATTTCGAAATTGTAAGTGAAATTTTGCCAAGCAAGTTTTTTTTATATAAGTAAAACTCATACATACATACATACATAATTTCACGCTAGTTCCCTTGCGGGGTAGGCACGAACGACAGAGCGCGTTATTCAGGCTTATTCTTACACACCTCACTTGCTTCTTTGACATTCATAACTCTTGTCATGCACGCTCGTCTGTTCTTAAGGCTCCTGACATCACCTTCTGCTAGTATACGATCAATTTGATCACGGAAGGTGTGTTGTTGCCTTCCACGACTTCTGCATCCATCCACTTTTGCATTGTATATCTTTTTAGTCATAAGTAAAACTCAATATTTAAAACAAACTTTGTGGACCGTAATTACAGTGTGGTGATTTGCGATGCGTTTTAAAATCCGTAAAAACAAAAAATAGTCCAATGCGGAAGGAATTCAAAGGTTTTGCGGGAAAAGTCGTACTGAAATATTCATGGTGTATGCACGACCTTAGACAAGAGTCATGAAGATGTTTAACTTCATACATATTTAGTCAAAATTTGAAATGAAACCGACCAGAAGTTTCACAATTTATGACTTGGTGTAATAAAATAAGTTTTTAGTAATGAAACATTAAAAAGCGATAGAATAATGAAAGACATGTGACACCATTTAGTCATGTGGAATTTACGAGATTTTCTCTTACATTTTTAATGACCATGGTCCCTTAATATTTTCTTAAGTTTTCGCAACTAGTATACATAATAAAACTAAGTTTTAACGGTTTGGAGCGCGGTAATTTATTTGATTTTCATTACACCGGAACACAGACCAACTTGATTGATAATTTCTTATAAATTTTCCTCCCACCCATTTTAATTTTAATATTATATAAAATACTAGCTGACCCGGCAAACTTCGTACCGCCTCAGAATCAATAAATAAAAAACGTTGATTTCTGAACGACGGGACGAACGTCAAACGTTTGACATTCAAAACCAAAGTAATGAAAATTAAAACTTCACTTTTAAATTTAATTTGATTTCTGTACGACTTTTAAATGTAATTGATTTCTAAACGATGGGGGGACTAACATCAAATTTATGACAGATAGGAATAGTATGTAAGGGAAAGCTTAAATTGTTATTTTTAATATTTTCCAAGCATTTTTTTCATATTTACTCACCTTTTAAACCTTTCCTGGACTTCCATAAATAATTCAAACCCAAAATTAGCCAAATCAGTTCAGCCGTTCTCGACTTTTAGCGAGACTAACGAACAGCAATTGATTTTTATATACCTATATATAGATTTGAGTCAAGCATGTTTGCTAAAGAGTTTCTCGCGCCGCTTCTTCTCTTCAAGCCACAACATGTTGCGAATCGGTGGTAAATTAGATTAGGCTCCCATAGAGTAAATAATAACCAACAATACTCATTGACACTTGACATCTTTGCCTTCCGTGATCACGGCCACTGAAAAGCGGCCGAAACGTCGGAATAACAAAAATTAAATAAATTACCGCACTTAAAACCGTTAAACCGTAGTTTTATTATGACCATGGTCGCTCTTAGTTATCTAATTTCCAACGTAAAAATATATGTTTTAAAACTCTTAGCAATTGTAGCAATTCTTCGTGGGAACAAAATTTACTTGGCACACAGCTAGCTACAAAATATTTAGGTGAATTACGGGAGCAGTGCGTGGTTTATTTAGGTTGTACGCAATTTACATGCAGAATATGGAAAATTATCAGAAGTAATAAACAACGTTATCACTTTTCTAATATTGTTGCTTTTGAAGTGACCTCATAAGTTTTTGAAGTGAAACTTCTATATAGACTTAGTCTTAGGATTTTTCTGTCACAAAAAAGCGTTACGGCCGCGTGGAGGAGTGGCATAAATTTAGACTAGACGTAGTGAGAGGCGGCATAATTTTAGAGTATACTATGAATGCGTTTTTTGGTTCCAGATCGAATTCAGTTTTATTGCTTGATAAAATAAAATGAGTTTAAATAAAAAATGCATTGAGTAAAAGGTACCTAACCAAATCATAATTTGCAGTAAACCTGCGAAAAATTGAAATGATCGAAAATCGAAAACTTTGAGTTAAAATTTTGTTCCGGTTCGTTTTGCCACTTATTCGTTACCATTCGTTTTGCCACTTGTCATTTGAAGTTTCACTTCTATTATGTGTCCCAGCACACATTTTTTTAAACTTAGTTCTGTATAATTGGTCTATATAGTCTATGTCCATGAATATATGAGATTAAGAATAATTTTCATGGAACATTAATGGTCACTTGAAGAGTGGAATAAAATCTGTACAGTTTTTTTCAAGTAGGTATTATATACTTGTAGTTATAAATGAACAATAGTTTTATAATATTCATTTGTTTCAAGCAACAATTGTATGATTGTGTTAAAAATATCCGTTAAGCAAAATGTGTTTTTTGAGCTGTCAGATTAGGCAAGACCTATAATTAACCTGAAGTTTTTCTTATTTGAGTTCGTATTGCCCTTGGTACCTATTTGCTTAAATATAATTTTAAATTCTTGATATAATACATAAATCGTTTGTAGCAATATCTGATAAAGAAGCTTAGTTCAATTCCAAAATATGAGCTTTATACATAATAGTAAAAATTTTCGACGTTTTCTCCGCGCGTTTACTATGTCTGCGTGTTCTCATATTCTGCATGTGTTGTATACAATAAAAATAAGGTTGGGCACCTGTTACATGAGTTTTCATCGCTTCAGGAAAATCTGGAAAATGGTAAAACTGGTACAGGGTCGTGTTACCGTTCGATAAACTTTATTCGTAGATTAGCCAACAGAAAAACGATTTTACACAAAAAAAAAAAACAGAAAGTTTTGAAAATAATTTGTAGGGTGACACTGTTTGACGAAGAAGACAATTAATATTATTTTTCTTAATAGGAGCATGTTCAAGCTTCAGCATCTTAGAGGAATTGACAGGATACTCGCTATGAAACTTATTTATAGATAACCTATCTTCTGCCCGCAACTTCGTCCGCGTAGAATAGTAAAAAAAAGGAAATTAAAAAAAAACCTGATTTTGAAACATTCTTCATTGGTGCTCCACTCCTATTGGTCTTAGCGTGTTGATATATAGTCTATAGTCTTCATCGATAAATGGGCTATCTAACACTGACAGAATTTTTCAAATCAGACCAGTAGTTCCTGAGATTAGCGCGTACAAGCAAACAAACAAACAAACTCTTCAGCTTTATATATTAGTATAAGACATGTCACGTGTTAGAAATAAAGTATGGTTATTCTGAATTTAATAATTTATGATTATCATTAATCTTTATATACTATGAACTCTTAAGGATAGAAATGGAAGATCCCTAATACAGTTAAAAATGCATGTGTGAAGGGATTCATGAAAGTAGGTGAAGCGGACGTATTTTGTCAGGATTGTCGCAAGTTGAGATCCATCGTCTCTGTTTGCCCCCATGGTAAGCTTTCGTGATAATATATACTATATGATATGTAAATGTAGTGGAACACTTACAAGCCAATAGATGGCGCTGTGCAATAATTGATGTCACAAACGTTTCCCGAAACATACACATAATATATACAAATTTTCAACTATAACAGATGGGCCTAGGCCTGCAAGGACCAACATTAGCCTCGCTGGAAGATCTTCCTTAGAGACGGGGGAGCATTCCATCTCGCTCCTCCGCCCTCTACGGGGCAACCCCTTCACTAGTCACGGGAAAAATCACTCACCAAGAAAAGAGTGATATATAACTTTTTGATACAAAGATATATATCACTCTTTTATATCTTTAACTCTTTATCTTTACAGTGAATAGTGTCAGTGTCAATTGCAGACAAGATGAGTTATTATCTCTGAGTGATATACTGAATACTGATAAACTGATATGAAAAAAATATAAACAAATAGAGTGAAAAAATATAATAAAATTAATTACATTAAAACAAAATACACCATAAAACTATAGTGTTACGATTTATTTTGGCTTGCTATTATATTCGGTTTCCTCGTTCTAGCTACGCTAATCATTCTTTCTAGTCTAGCTTCTTCTCATTCGGATCTATAGTCATCGTGTGGAACAGGAATGAACTAAAGAGTTAAAGATATAAAGACACATTCTGAACGCAAGTGATATATAGATCTAATCATTCTTCACGTCGGATATATATCTTTTGAGTTAATCACTCAGGAGTTACACACCGCTACCCTTCATTATCCGTGCAGGAACGGAGAAAGAATACAATTACCTGCGACTGGGCGGCCTGTCGTAAGAGGCGACAAAACAACCCACAGCCAGGTGGTAGGGGTAGGGGTATTTGCTCGATTGGATGGCGACCACCCCTGGTCTAGAGTATGTCGCCATAACAACCTTGTGTTGTGTTCCGGCATTAGTGACCAGGTTCCAGTCTCCCTTAAGAGAGTAACAGCGCATTTGTAGCAACTTTGGTGTTGCAAAGTCCATAGGCGATGGTAACCACTTTCCATCAAATGGGCCGTCTGCCTGTCTGCTGTACTCCTGCAATAAAAAAAAACCTACTAATTTAGTACCTGCATGCTTGTGGGATATTACTTCAAATACCTAGATATTTATAAAAAAGATTCAGAAATATAAAACATCAACAAACGTTTCAGCTCTTCGCAACGTACAGATAAATCTACGTCATTAAAATATTATTAGATTTTTACGCAACGTGTCAATGACCGAAATTTTGGCTGGGTATATTTTATTGTTGTGGCACAGTACTTACGTATATACAGTGTCCAAAATACAGTCAAAACCTATACGAATATTATATACATATTTTATTGCAATAAATAGACATTGATAAATTCATAGGAGCTGACATTTATTCTTTATTATATTGTTTGTATTTATTTTATAGCCTTAGAAATAATTTTTACAATCACTTAGCCAGTGCTATTCTAATAATATATATATATATATATATATATATATATATATATATATATATATATACAACTTAATTTATAAAAGATAAAAACTACAAATAGTAAATAGGTCCCAAATCGCCGTCACTTGGGAACGTTCCCAAAACGCTGGCCGCTTTACCACGTTGTATGGCAACGCTTATGCGTTGCCCAAAATACAGGCCAGCATTTTGGTTTCGTGAGACATCTATCAACCGTTTTGATAGGTCTCGATAAAGGCGATGGGCTTCTGGACCCCATGGCCCCAGAGTTTCGACACCAAAAGCCGCAAATATATATCCACTACCAACGGATGCATATTTGCGGCGTTTTAGGTCCTCTTGTCGGGCGGCAGCTGCACCAGCTACCACAGCCGTATCGGGAAGATGGGACGCTGCCAAAGTGTCAACGCACGTTGCGTCCAAAACTAATGGTCGTCCCATCTTCCATGGCACCAAAGACATCCCATCCGGTCTCTTGCCATCGTCGCGCGTTCTTTATTATTATCTTATTTAATTGTTACATGAAATACTTTGTGACAGAAGAAACTTCATGTTTGATTTGAGTTTTTAAAATTTTAATACAGACACTAAAAATTTTGGTTGAAACAAAAATGTGCGTGAAAAGATAAAATTGTGATAATATGCGAGAGCAGCCTTTTAGAAAAATTATTATTACATAATAAAATTGTTTCTCTAATCGCATCAAAAAATAGAATAAATGAAAATATTTGATGCGTTTTTAATCATGAAAATACACTAAAAATAACAAATGCGTTGAATTACATAATTATTATAGCCTTACCTTGGCCCCCCGAGTCAGGTACGAGGTGTCGCTACTCACCTAAGGCTTCGCCACAAAGCCTCCCTGCGGATTAATCTTTGTAATTATTAGGTAGTTTGATTCTGACTTTCGTTTTAGTTATGAATGTACACGTATATTTAAATACAACTAAGTAATTAAATATTAATAACTATTAATTGAAACATATTCATACAATATCAAAACTGAACTAAAACCCGTCCGGCGCCACTAGACTAATGTCACTGGGCACTGTAACTAGAAGGCTGGCAACATTACTTCGCTGAATACAAAGGCTAATTTTAGATTCTTATAAACAAAACTGTTCGATATAAGGTAAAGGAATGTGATAATACATCAAACATCGATTACATTAAACCTTTCTATTTTTACTTTAAAGTAAGAAATCAATATGTATTTGATTGAACGTCTAAACAGACCTATATCACTGGTTTACATACACTGTAGTCTGCGTTGGATATCTAAGGCTGAGAAAGAGTTTGTTTGGCTATACAATGATTGTGATGTACTGAAATAGATTTTAAGAGAACGCTATACCTATACTCGATTCACCTGCTTTGTTTCAGTTCCGTATTTTCTAGATGGAATTGTGTTTTACGGGTTAATAAGTCTTCTATCTCCATTTTGCCACATCGTCGAAAATACGTCGTTTCGGAGTATGAAAGCAATAATGAAAAATTGCCCATTGTTGCGACTTGCGTCCATAATGTGATTGTTACGTTACACAAAATACTTATAAGAGCTAATTGTTAGTAAAAGAATATAAAAAATAACTAAAAGTAACATATTTATTTGGCGGTTCCGTTTGATGGCAACACGTGGAACTTAACCCGGTGCTTACAGTACAGTCCGTCAACTCGCTCTGCCACGGTCCTGGCTATACTTTTGGAACACGCACTCCCACTGTATATGAAAATTAGATTAAACAAGAACCGTTGAATAGTTTTTAAGTTATCGGGTATTTTTGATGTTATGCTATTAAGAGTTCTGCAACCGAAAGGCGAACATTTCATAGTTGAAGCTCAGACGAACTAAATAGGTGGCTACACGAGCTCTCATAGTGAAGCGGGCTATCGGAAACCGATTTTAGAATAGGAAGCAGATCGCACCGCAGTGCATTACGAGAATTCAATAATCGAATTAGTACGGATACAAGTGGAATTTTTCAGTGCATGCATTGTTAGAGCTTAATCGGTTCTGCTCTGCTAGGTGGGGAGCCGCTAACACTGCAATCACTCAGTCAGTCCGCCACAAGCCGTCCGGCGACGCTTACGCATACAATAAACCATACATCGTTTACCATTGTCGCGTATAATACCTGTACCGTGGTCGAAATAAAGCTCATATAATCATAACAGTCCACTGATTAATACAAGAACCCCATACCAGCTAGAGACGAGCCTAGACATGGTCCTTCGAGCCGGATGGTTGATGGATACTATTAACAACACAAACGCAAACTACGTGTATACGAGTTTACGCACACAAGTTTTGAAAAAATGCTTCACTTCATTTAATACTTTTGTTTACGTTGTCCCCGTCTATACTTTTATTCGATCTTCTGAGAATTGAAGTCATAGTCATAGTCGGAACCCTTCATAGTTTATGGACTGTCATATACATCTGATTATTATTTTAATATATATATTTTTGTTACAGGCGACTACTCTTTAGACATAAGGGATGTGACGTTAGAAGATGATGGAAACTACCAGTGTCAAGTTAGCTCTGGACTCAACGGTAAGCCTAGATCAAACTAATGGTAAACTAGAAAGTTCTAAAAGTCCCAGTGCTAAGCTTTTACCTTCCAGTTTTAAGGAACCAGACAGTATTTCCGCCACGTTTTACACATCGGTTTTTAATGTGTTGTAGGTAATGTAATGTTTGACCAGCTTTTGCATAATTTTACTCGCGAAGTTAAAGCCCTTACTTAGCAGCTCCTATATATTTGGCGGTTTAATTTCAGTCCTTAAGACCCATTTATTAAAAAACATTTCCTGGTAGTAGCTATAGATTAGTTTCCCCCTGGTAATAGAAGAGATTTTAGCCACCACCTGCCAAGGCCTGTCATATGGCAAGGCCAAATACATGTGGCTCTGGCATAAAGACGAAGGTAGGAACACCGAGAGGTTTTGCTAGGCATCCCCAACTTGGGTGATATAGTATCCCATAAGGGTGCTAGTACCTCCTCTACGTGGTAAAGCCCACAAGTCCCCACTGCCTTTCCCCGCGGTGGCTTGTCTTCAAATGGATTTCCCCTTGTTAAACATTTTAGAGTAAGTAGTTCATTAAACTTTAAATCTTATTTCATAGGTGAACCACCAATTCGATCGCGGTACGCCCAGTTAACGGTACTGATAGCCCCGGAGGCGCCAAGAATAATCCAGGGGGCCTTCATAGACGCTACAGAAGATCAGCCTGTGGACATTGAGTGCGAATCTGTGGGTGGGAAACCAGCTGCTGAGGTGAGTTTTATTACTAAAGCTCAAGACAGATAGGTAGATGCAGAAATTTGACTCGCACGTGGCCAATTATCAAAAAAACGCTACAGTCGCGTTTTTTTTTTGACAAATCACTAACGAACGCGCCATCATTCCAACGAAATTTAGCTATAAGGACATGTTAGTATAGTCACCTAAATAATTAAAGAGAAAAAAAGGTATAATAAACTACGTTTTAACGGTTTTAAGCGCGGTAATTTTATTTGATTTTGGTTTTTCCGACGTTTCGGCCACTTTTCAGTGGCCGTGATCACGGAAGACAAAGATGTCAAGTGTCAACGAGTATTGTTAAAGTTTTATTTAGCCTACCGCCAACTTATTAATTTTAATTATTTACATAAACAAAATTAAAATTAAATAATTAAAATTAATAAGTTGGCGGTAGGCTAAATAAAACTTTAACAATACTCGTTGACACTTGACATCTTTGTCTTCCGTGATCACGGCCACTGAAAAGTGGCCGAAACGTCGGAAAAACCAAAATCAAATAAAATGACCGCGCTTAAAACCGTTAAAACGTAGTTTTATTATGTATACAAGTCGCGAAAACTTAAGAAAATATTAAGAAAAAAAGGTAGCATAGGTAGCATGTTTTTTCCCGAAAAATAGAAAAAAAACCGTAAATTAATTGACATTCTACATTAACGTGAGAGAAGCCGCGAACAAAAGCTAATATTGTAGTATTGTTAATGAGTTGTATTATTTAGTATATGTATAGTATATTAGAGGGTAGTTTGTATCGATTACCTTCTACCTACCTACTCGGCTCGTTCCATCAGCACTCGAATATAAGCGCGCAAACGAAGCGACGAGATAGTCTGGTCCTGACTTCGGTCGGATACAGATTTTCATTTTAGCTTTGGTCCGATGCTCATATCGTAACAGCGCTCTAGTGTGACAAATTTTATTGTGCGAAAATCATAATCAATAGTTAAATGTATTGTTAATTGCATTTGCTACCAGTAGCGCCACCTAGTTAGTTTGGTGTTAGTGGCTCCATCTATTAATAAGGTTTAGACTAGCTTTTGCTTTATGAACATTTAATAATTTGAGTAGTGATTAATAATTAATCAGAATAAATTATAGAGTTATAAATATTGTAGGTAGTTTTGCATTACAACGCTTTATAAATACTGCAAACCCTCTGTGAATCAGGCAGTCTTTGTTTGGAAGTGGAATTAAAAAGTTCTCCAAGTTCTATATGTTTTGCTGTATAAATCCCGCACTAATAGCACTTAGTTATTAGATCGTCATTCTAGTAGAAGAACAGGCTCAGACTAAACATTGTTTATAAACTAGCATCCTCTTTTATTCTCTGATAATAGCTTTGCGGACCAGAGGGCATTTAATATATTTTCCATTGTATGTTCCATTTATTTTTCTGTTATCTATAATATTATAAAATTCTAATCCTGCCGTGTCTGTACATTGAAGTTATAAAAAAACAACTGGAATCCTTATAAATATTATAAATGCGAAAGTAAATCCGTCTGTCTGTCTGTTCCGTTTTCACAGAAAAACTACTGGACCGATTTGGCTGAAATTCGGTATATATGTAATTTTAATTAATACCGAGGTTGGACAAGGGATACTTTTCATCCCTGATAACGAAATAAGTTTGGGGATAGATTTGTGTAAAGATTATCCCAGAAAGTAGGATAGGTTTTTATTTTGTGATTTGCCATTTTCGTCATTTTGGTCGATTTGGCCGATGTGGTCGATGTGGTTGGTGTGGTCGATTTGGCCAATTTGGTTGATGTGGTCGATGTAATCGGTGGGGTCGCTATGGGCGATGTGGTCGATGTAATCGGTGTCGTCGCTCAAAAGTCATTTTCGTGTACATAATATGTAGTTTTAATACCGAAAATTGGCATAGATATATTTCACCCGGAAGATGGGATGGTTTGCGATATAAAATGAAGTGAATCTTCCGGGGAAAATAGCAGTCCCATAAAGATTTAATACAATGTAACCTGTTTGTAACCTTTTTAATCAAGAGGCACGTTCCGGAGGTTGGCCCGCGGCGCAGCCACGGGATAAACTCTAGTAGACTATATAAATAATGGAGAACACGATGCCTTATTTTTATATTTCTTGTCTGTTTGTTCAGGATTCACGTAAAAACTACTGGACCGATTTCGATGCGGTTTTCTGTGATCGACAGCAAATTCTTAGACTTAAAATCTGAGCTACCCTTTATCTCGGAAATCGCGTGGAAATTTTTCTGGGAATGATTTCAAATGGTCAGATTGAAAAAAAAGAATCGAATTCCAATGTGATTATTCCACTTATCGATAGCAAATTTTATGTAATGAAATGTGTAATATTTTTTATCCCGGAAATTCACTATTACATGAAGTATAATTTTACCTATGTTCACAGATAACGTGGTTAGATGGTAACCAAGCAGTCATCAAGAAACATGTGAAGAGTAAAGTCGAGCTGATGCCTGATGAACAGAGATACAAAACGCGGTGAGTAGTTAGAGTTCCATTCAGCTAATTGGCAAAAACGGAAACCTTGCGAAATCAACATGTGTTCATTTGCCGTCAGTTATTGTTACCGAAGATTTCTGACTGGGTCTATATATAAGTATTTATTCATAAGATTCGCAACTAGTGCACACAATTATAAATAATTTTTAACGGTTTTGAGCGCGGAATTTTATCCGATTTTTATTTTGGCTTTTCGGCCACTTCTCCGTTTAGTTTTTTTTTGAGACGCTAGCAAACTGGTAGATGGCCCATCTAATGGAAATTGGTTATCGTCGCCTGTAGATATTCGCAACACTAGGGGAGAAGGCTGTGCGTTGCCAGCGTTTAGGATGGGAGAAAAATAGTCTAAAAGGTGTGGGATGAGATGACGGGGATGGGATAGATTTGTATCCGTGCAGGAACGGAGGAAGAATACAATTTCCTGTGGCCAGGCGGCCTGTCGTAAGAGGCGACAAAACAACCCACATTCAGGTGGTAGGGTATTTGCCCGTCTGGATGACTACCACTCCTAGTCTAGAGTGTGCCGCCATAACAACCTTGAATTGTGTCCCGGCATTAGTGGCCAGGTTCCAGCCTCCTTTTAGAGAGCGGTAGCGCATTGGTAACACCTTTGGTGTTACAAATGTCCATAGGCGATAGAAATATTAGAAAGGATGAATGAGATACAAGAGATGGGATCGTCTAATGGAATAGGGAAATAGGATAGAGGAGGGAGAAGTGCGGAGCCCGTGGACTTCCCCCCCCCCCCCCATTGGTGAAGAGGGTGTCCTTACCTACAGGATACTTAATGAGAAGCCAAGCGTTGGGGCGTTACAGATGTCGTATCAAAGAACTAGTTCCTGTGGCGTCCCGTATAAGGGCATAGGAGAGGGACGCAGGTTAGGTTTAGTAGGTAGTCTAACAGCCGACTCCCCGTGGCCTCCATTTGGAGGTCATCTTGGGATCCGGCCGTTCAGGATTCTCGCACTCGCTTCGGTGTCCACCCCTTAGGCCCGGGGATAGTGTCCAAAGAAATTCCCCCTGCGTCATCAAAACATGAGGGAGAAGTGTGTCATCGGAATTCTCACTCCTGGTATGAAACACGATTAGCTCTAGATTAATTGTTTCACGCTGATATTCTCTTTAAGCCTAGTATCAAACATATTGAATCAGGCGTAAGGGCTGTAAGCAAGACAATGATTCAAGCATGGCTTTACCACGTCAGTCACCTGTAATACTTGCAATAACTCAGAAGGGTTTTTGGTAATAAAAGAACAGCAACTGGTCACTATACTTATAATCAGAGGACCTTACGGCTTACATACATGTCATCCACTGACTCTTCACACTCGACAAGCATTTTTAGAACACCTCGCCATCCCTCCAACAATTTTACACTATAAGAAACTTAGCAAATTGGCACAACCGATAGCGAATTGAAGTCATTGATAATCTACTTTAATTAAAAGGGTTATGGATGACAATAATTTAATACATTATTGTTTGGAAATTTTAGATAATATTTTATATAAGATATTATAGAAAAGATTATATTTAAAGTTTTACATGTAATAAAATAAATCTCGTTTGCCAACATGAAAATAAAATGTAGGGAATACCGTCTATATACAATTCAGAGATTTTAAATTATAATCTACACAATTACCACATCATATAACAGATGAATGTTGTTACATAAAATTATGGTAAATCATAGAGAACTACTCTATACAAAACAGGTGCTAACCACAGAATAAACAAAAATATATACACATGGCACTAGTTAAGATAATATATATAGGTATAGACATAAGGCACACACTCCACATGCACTTCCTCACAACACCAGCATGTAACAGATACACTCTACATTAGTATAAGTTAATATTAAAATTAGAACACTACACTACATAACTACACCACAACACAAACATGCATTCATTAAATGTCACACACAATAACAAAGTAACAAATAAGCGTGTACAACTTCCTAACTTCTTAAATTTAATTGTAAAAAAGGATACGGATCTAGAGTCCGTAGTTGTTAATAAAAAAAAATCACACCTTCATTGTACTTGGTCTAACACGCACTTGGCCAATATATATCGATTTGTTCTTAACAACGTGCTATTCTCAACTCCCCAGAGTAAACAACATGTTTATTTTTCCAACTAAAACACTGTATTTCCATTCTTATAGAAAAAACGAATAAATCATATATATTTCTTACAATGGGATGCTTTGAGAATATGATTCATTGTTATTCTTAAGCTGATTTTAGTGGAAAACCTCGAGTGGTTTTATGTTGGTTGTATTTACATTTCTTTTGATTTGTCAAAATTTGCTTTTTGGATTTATGTTGCCGATTTATTATGGGATAGGTCTTTTAACTCTTGTATATAGATGCTATTATTATTGCCGTGTTCGTATTTATTTTTTACTTTCTAGTGTAACAATACGACTAAAGCGCTGAAATCTGTTTTTTATTCAAATTCAAAAGTGTTTATTCAAACTAAATTCTGCTGAAGAATATTTTTGGAAGGTCATAGATCGTTTCGTGCGTATTCGTAGATCGTGCGACGTTTAATTGTTGACCACGCGATGGATGGCAACGCAGCGTCCACCCGTGGACGGCGTGGACAGTGCTTGTCGGTTTCCTGGTGGCTCCAATGAGCTATGATATACTAACTAACTAACTCCGTTGGCTCACCGACTCAAAGTGAGACTTGATCTCCGAAACTAAAGCATGCCACTTTCCCCTATCCTAAACAGTATCTTGACAGTTGTAGACTTGATGTTTGGTCGAGTCAGCTTCCAAAGTATCTTTTCAGCTACACTGAGGACGGCCTACCGGTCGCCGACCGACAGATCGCCCCAAGTCTGCTATTTTCACATTCCGATCCTCCTCTATCCGTTCTACGTGACTAAACCAGTGGAGATGGTCAGTTTTATGTGTCTAATTATGTTGGGCTCGGTCACGCGGTAGTTTTCCATTTCGGAGTTGGTTCGGATCCTCCAGCTATCCTTACTTCTCTTTATTGGGCCTAAGTTTTTCCCGAGAACCTACCTCTTTAAGACTAACAGTTTGTGCTCTTCTTTAAGTGTATATGTCCAAGTTTCGAGCGAGCGAGCTATGTTGGGCGTTTCTCTTATAGATAGAGTTAGAAATGAGGATATCCGTAAGAGAACCAAGGTTACTGACATAGCTCGCAAAATTAGCAAGTTGAAGTGGCAGTGGGCCGGTCATATTGGCACACGATGGACTGACGACTTGCGCAAGGTCGCCGGTAGACACTGGGTGAGGAAGGCGGAGAACTGTGATGAGTGGCGCTGACTTGGGGAGGCCTACGTCCAGCAATGGAGGGTGATCGGCTAACGATATACTATATCAGCTTATATACTATATCTATATATTATAGTAGTAATACTATTTATTATGTG
This sequence comes from Dendrolimus kikuchii, assembly GCA_019925095.2. Lineage (NCBI taxonomy): Eukaryota > Metazoa > Arthropoda > Insecta > Lepidoptera > Lasiocampidae > Dendrolimus > Dendrolimus kikuchii. Next base: position 7,036,597 of record CM034413.1, read on the forward strand.
CATTCAGGTCAGTCTTGCGGTTGACCCCTGGCAAGATGCATCACAACCAGACAATAACCTGTCAGGCCCAGAATACCGCTGACAGGGCGCCTAGAATGGCCACTGTGCATATAGAGGTAAGACATACTAGGCTATAAATAAGCTTTTAAATTTAATTTCATATTTTATTTTATTGTTTTAATATTTGTTAAGATTAATAAATTGACTCGTAAATTATACGTAAATCTATAATATATAAATCAATTGCTGTTCGTTAGTCTCGCTAAAACTCGAGAACGGCTGGATTGATTTGGCTAATTTTGGTTTTGCATTATTTGTGAAAGTTCAGGGAAGGTTTAAAAGGTGAGTAAATATGAAAAAAAATGATTGGAATATAGTAAAAACAACAATTTCGCTTTCCCTTAGAAACTATTCCTACCTGTCAAATATTAAAATTTGATGTTCGCCCCGTCGTTTAGAAATCAATTAAATTTAAAAGTCGTTCAGGAACCAAATTAAATTTAAAAGTGAAGTTTCTTTTCATTTTCTTGATTTTGAATTTCAAACATTTGATGTTCGTACCGTCGTTCAGAAATCCACCATTTTTATTTATTGATTCTGAGGCGGTACGAAGTTTGCCGGGTCAGCTAGTTTAGAAATAAAGAAAGAAGATACAGTAATTTTGAATTTACTCAAGTTTATTTAGATGTTCTATGGTTAAGTCAAGATAGCAGACGTCAGTGTAATCAAAAGATGAATGAGACAAGAGGTATGGAACAAAGGCGATTGAATAGGGGGATGGGATTAAGGCAATGAGATAAAGGGATCACACGGGAGGTATGGGTTGGAGGGGATGGAACAGGAGGAAGGAGGGAGGTGGGTCATTGGAATTCTCACCCAATGTCTGAAATACAATTAGACTAACGTGAATCGCCACGTCGATATTCTGTAAAAGTGTGTTATCACAACGATCGGGCCTGTCCTAAGAGCTGTAAAGAATGTAGTGATTCCAGTAATTCCAGTATAGGTCTACCACGTTATATGCCAAGTTTTTAGCAAATCGTATGAAGAGATTGATAAAATAAAATGTATGAAGCAAAAGACGTATGTCAAGATCATAGCAAGTACATACATACATACATACATACATAACTTCACGCTAGTTCCCTTGCGGGGTAGACACGAACAACAGAGTGCCATTTAGGCTTATTCTTACATCATAGCAAGTGTACAGTATATTCTAATATTACACTTCAAAATTAAACCATTTGTGTTCCCCGGAACATAAGTCGCTTAATTAACGGCAAAACTTTTAATTTACCACAAGTCAGAACTAATATAGGTCAACAGTCTCCCCTGTACAGGATGATGAACTATAATAATTCCGTACGTACAACGATCGACATATTCGCCTACTCTGCTCCGGCTATTAAGAAACGACTCAAGACTTTGTTCAAATCCTCTTAACTTTGTCACACCTGCTTATATTTTGTTTTTACCACTCTAAGACCATACATATCCAGTTCGTAGACAATCAATTATATCATGCATAACGTGTTTGCATAAACAGAATATAGTGTATGAAACGGTTTAGTCAATGTGTAAAAAAAACATGTTTATAATTTATATTCAGTTTTGCCGACCAATAAAAAAAAGTGGAAATCTATCATCTCTGTCTACCCTTATGAGAAACAGGCTTGATGATATGATGAGTTCACATAACCCCTTTCAATGGGGCAAAGAGTGTATTGTAATTCAGTGTTAGGATTCGCCAGACTTAATTTGAAATCTTTTTTCACCAGGTAAAATACCTCCCGAAGTTAAATGTGACCATAAAATCAGGCGCTGTAAACAATAAGATTCCTGAGGGTACAGAAGTAAGGATCAGGTGTTCAGTGGACGCCAACCCAGCTCCTCAGCTTTATAGGTGGTATTTGAACAACAATCCCGTTATTGGAGATTATACTGATGAAATGGTGAGTACCACTCAATTATTTTGCTACCTATAGGTTATTTTTTGTTGCTCTAAGCAAGCAAGATTATTGCAGAGAGGTAGGCCGTCAAAGGCTTAGCCGGCTCAACCATAGAGGCTGTCAGTTGTATGCAATAAATGATTGAGTATTAAGTTTTAGTTTGATAGCAGAGGCCATGCTTGGGCGGGCTAAGTAAGCCTTTGCCGGCCTAGCTCACTGCAATGCAGAGCTTCCAAACGAATTTTCTCCGTTATTTACTATGGTCTGAGTGCCTGGGTTCGGCCCCAGAGTAGTCCGTTGTATATCACCCATAACACAAGCGTAACTTGCTTAATTTGGGGATATGCATTATGTGAACTCGGGTGGCAATAGTACTTCTCCGGGGGTACTAGTGCCCCCCCCCCCCATCAAGGTGAATCCCACACGTCGTTTTCCCCGCGCTAATTTTAATATTTTCATTTGTTTAATTTAGCAAAATGCCATAACAGTTACACTTTACAGTCATATTGCGCATCGTGTATAATTTTCAGTTGAATAGTACTGTATTAAGGTATTTACATATTTGTACGTTCCGTTTTGTTTAATGGTTGGTTTATTCTTTAGATTCTATTAATGTCCTTCACTTCGTTTGCACGAAAGTTTTAATTTATACTCATATTTTATGACACGTTTTTTTTTAACCCTAAATTTCGTTAAAATTTATTGAGCCGTTTTAAAGCCTATTTGACATAACTATCAGACACAAAAATTGTAATTAATAATTAATAATTCAAAAATTGAATAAATGGCACTCTGTTGTTCGTGACTACCCCGCAAGGGAACTGGCGTGAAGTTATGTATTTATGTATGTATGTATGTACAAAAATTGTGAAAAGCGTAATTTATGATTCAATTTTGAAATCACAGAAAAACCCTTCCAATATTAATTAATATGATTATCACAAAATTACAGTTCGCATATTTTTTGGGCAATTTGACATTGGAGATGAGCTCCAAAAGCAGGTTTTTTTAGAGGTGTCGTAAAATTCTTCTCGGCCAACCATTAGTCTGTTTTCTTACCACGTATCAGCGTACATATAGGAGCTTCAAAGATTATTTTATCGAACTGGAAGTAACTAAGCTGTCTAGGCAAACATTTCCTGCTTACTTGACGTAGCAACTATTAGAAACTTACTGGTGTGATAATTTAATTACAATTACATATAATTTATAATCGAATCATATACACTGATGCGTGTATGTCGGCATCTCAACTGTTGAGACATTAACCCTTAGGCAAGCTAAATGTGGAGAGCACGAATGTCGTGCCATGGTAAAATCCCAAATTTTGCCATTGGTTACGTTTCAAGTGAAATATAATGTAGAATTTAACTGTTTTTTTTTAGATTTTTAATAAAAAAAAATTATTGCTTTCCACATTTTCCAAAGAAAACGTCCAACGTGTTAGGGTAATGTTACAATCTCTGCTGTTTATTCCGTGCAGGAACGGAGTAAGAATATAATATCCTGCGGCCGGGCGGCCTGTCATAAGAGGCGACTAAACAACCCACAGCCAGATGGTAGCGTATCTGTCTAGAGTATGCCGCCATAACAACCTTGAGTTGTGTTCCGGCATTAGTGGCCAGGTTCCAGACTCCCTCAAGAGAGCACCAGCGCAATTTTAACGCCTTTGGTGTTGCAAATGTCCATAAGCGATGGTAACCGCTTACCATTAGGTGGGCCGTCTGCCTGTCTGTTGAACTCATGCAATAAAAAAATATATAGGTACACCAGCAATAAGAAAAATCGGTTAAGTGTGTATCGTCCTTAACACCAGTAATACGCTTTCACGGTACAACTGTAAGCGTGCACACAGTACAGTAACTGATGCATAAAGAATGAAGTGCGCTCACGTGAAAAATTCACAAGTTACTGCGCGTGGTGCAGTCATGAGGTCCGGTTCAATTGGGCTTACAGGATTAAAATTTTAATACATTAATACTGACGTGCATGTAAAAAGTTTGTTTTGGTATATAACTGTTTTATTAAGTTTCCGTAGTCTTTTTGGTAAATATCTACCTATTATGAAACTTTCATGCTCACCTGTAATCCCTGCTGTATATTACGCCGACTTTTAGGGTAGTAAGGGGAGTATGCCATGTTCGAAATACCTCATGCTTTACAATCTCGCGCCCATTTCCCTCGTCACTTAAATGAAAGAAAGAGAGAAAAATATTTATTTAGGACAAGACACAAAGAGATACAAGAGAGTCATGGTCACGTTTTACGGAAACCGACTAGTTACCTAGGGAATAAATTTCTAGCCATGCCACCTTCGCTAGATCCCGGTCGAAAGGGTAGGCTCAAGAAATGCTGGCTTAACTTTGTGAATGTGAATGCGTACCAATGGTTTTAATACAAGAGATGTCGTAGACAGCGCGAGGTGGATAAGAAGAAAAGAAAGCGAATACTAAATACTTAAGTGAACGCTCCGAACCCAACCGGGGTTTTGAGAGATAAAAGAAAATAGACATAACAATTAATTATGGTGTCCTAAAAAGGCCCTTATTTTACAATCAGCGTTGATCTTCCAGGAGTATCTGCAAGTGATGCCACGGCTTAAAGAGGCATTAATGTGCCAGTTTCTAAACTACTGGATATATTTGGATGACACTTCATAGGAAAAGGGGTCCGCATGTCTTTAGACAATGTAGTAAAGTCGATCCATGTAACTGAATGTTGAACTCGGAAAAACTATAATTATTTGAACTCTTTTGTTTTAGATTATCTTCAATGTAACAAGAAAGCACCATAAAGCTGTTGTTAGATGCGAAGTCAGCAATACGGTTGGAAAAAGCGAAAAGGATATTACACTTGAAGTGACTTGTAAGTAGAATAATCTCAAAACAACAACTAATACTGTAGAAAGCGTGCAAAAATAAATAATGCCTGATAGTTGTAGTAGTAACAGATTTATACATGAGTGCGAGTGAAACAATAATATCTTCAGTTGCTGTAGTTTCAGATGGGTCGTATAAATTGATACTAAATTAATTTACCATGCTGTCCACGTTTTTAATTTATAAATTAAGATAAACTTAATATTGTTGTCATATTTTATAGCTAGATAGAGATGGTATCATGGTGTTGATTTAAAACGATAATAACCTGCTAAATAAATAACTCGTTTGTAAACCGTATTTATTCTGTTACATTAAGTTACCTTATTTATAGCTTAGTTTGTTGCGGTGACCTAAGAGACTGAGACATTGGAGATTTATTGAAGCACTCATAGATACGATGAGTACTTGGATGGCAAAACTACTAAATAAAATCTCTTAATTGTAGATCCACCTTCATTTAAAAGCAGACCAAAAAATATAGAAGCTGACGAAGGTTCTACTGTGACCTTGAATTGTGATGTAGATGGGCAGCCTCCTCCAGAGATCAGATGGCTATTCCATGAACCAGGGCGGATCGGGGTAAGTGAATACTATGTTGGGATTACAAACTGAATTTTGATGATGATTAAATACAACGACGTCAAATTTAGCTGTTGGAGAGTGTTTAGCCTAGTAATGGCAAAAAGGAACTGTTATTATTCTATGTCATCATATCCATTCTTAACCTTCACATCGAATTGTCTGATATAAGAAACTCGCCCACTCACACGAGCATGACTAGGTGGTCTACTATTCATATATTTGAATTAAGAACACTTTACCCCAGCAGTGGATATCAGGCAGTAGTTCGCCTGTTCTCAAAGATGCTAGAAAGAATGACAATGACCCAGTAAAAAATGAGTGATTATTTTCTTCCCATTCTGCTTCGATGTTAATATTGACAGCGTTATGTGAGCGTGAAATTATTCCAGCAGGTCAAGGGAAAGGCAGCCAATTTGAAGGTCTTAGTGAAGAGTGAGACTGCTGGACGGTATCTTTGTAAGGCCACAGTGGAAGGGTACCCTGAGATCGAAAGTGAAGCTATCGTGTTTATTAAAGGTACACCATTGACTAAATAAAAATTGATTGGTCCTTTGAAACCATGATAAATTTTATAATTTATAATAATTTATTTGATGTTTTAACCGACTTCAAAAAAGGAGGCGGTTCTAAATTCAGAACGTTAATATTTTTTTATGTATGTTCTGCGATAACTTTTTGTTTCTGAACCTATTTTGATCATTTTTTTCGCATTTGATATAGTACAGATTCAGGACAGTTTCATATAAATTTCATTGTTATTGGATATCATATAGGTAACTTAAATGTGCAAAATAAAAAAATCTACCAAAAAAGAAACAAAATTCAATAGTAATTAAAAATCATAAAATAAATGTTTTCTGTATTTACGTTAGAGTGATCAGATCTTACTTAATTATGTAGACATAAATTAATAATGGTTTACTAGCACTAAATTTTTTCCCAGGTCCACCAAAGATTTTATCAAATAGAACACAGTTGGGCTCGGAAGGTGAAAGTGTCAGGGTAGAATGTGCTGCGTTATCAGTACCGAAGCCTGATGATATACGGTGGTATTTCGAAGGTCGGGAGATCAGCGCGATCCACGATCCTGTAAGTACGCTTAATTACTTGATCGAATACTGTACAAAATTTACAATATCTATGTCTGTAGTTAAAGTAGCAAATTAATGAAACAAAGTCGAATAATTGCCACTGTCCCAAAATTTCATCAACCGATTTCATATTTCTATAATGTTTAAAATTCAAGCAAGAGTAGTATATACTAATCACACAGTGATGCCCTTGAATTCTTTTAAACTAGTGAACAGACAACTCTTTACAACACGACTTCAACGCGGTAAGTGAAAATAGTTGGAATACATGTATTTTCTAGCTATTCTAATGAGACTTCTATAAGTTTTGTTATTGTTTTGAAAAATACAGAATATATTGGTTTGCTGAATCTCGTTATAAAATTGGATACTCTTTCAGGATTACGCAACTTTACTGGAGAGTTTGCCGGATGGTACAGTAAAGTCAATATTGGTGATCAGGGCAAGCCAATCGAAGCATTATGGATTATATAACTGCAGTGTTACCAACGACTATGGCAATGCAAACGCAGGAATTATTCTGAAACCTCTGAGTAAGTAGAGTATTTATAAACACATCTGTAATATGTAATATGATAATTTTTTTAAAGTATTATATGTGTATGAAGACATTGAAAAAAAAGCTACATCCTATAGACTAGATAATACTAGAGTAACTATAAGGACTCGATGTAGAACATTAAACATCTTTGTGTGGGATTTTTCATATGTTTGTGTGAAAATTATTGATAGATTTCTATGCGGTGTTCATTGATTTCCCGGCTTAGAAGATGCGGTAATTTTAATTCCAGGAACGCTGCGGGAATTTTCTCGAGAAAGGTTTTACGTACTAAGTGTGATTGAAAATAAATTTATCCGTGCAAGAATGGAGAAAGAATACAATTTTCTGCGGCTGGCCGGCTTGTCGTAAGGTGCGACAAAACAACCCATAGCCAGGTGGTAGGGTATTTGCTCGACTGGATGGCGACCAGCCTTGGTCTCGAGTATGTCGCCATAACAGCCTTGTGTTGTGTCCCGGCATTAGTGACTAGGTTCTAGTCTCCCTTAAGAGAGCAGCAGCGCATTTGTAGCACCTTTAGTGTTGCAAATGTCCATAGGCGATGGTAACCGCTTTCCATCAAGTGGGCCGTCTGCCTGTCTACTGAACTCCTGCCATAAAAAATAATAATAAGATTTTAGCCATTAAGTACTAGAATACTTTCAAGAAATGGTTAACAAAGATATAGGTTCACGGAATCCGTAGATGTTACGTCAATAAAATTAACATGAGTACAAGTGGCATCTAACAAACAAAGTGTAACTAACCATCAAACCCTCTTGGGCACTACAATACTCAATGCAGAAATACTTGGTAAACTTCAGTTTTATTTCGCAGAAACTCTACCCCTCTTCATAATATTAATCGGAGTAACATCAGGCATCATTATATTCTCGGCATTCGTAATTCTTCTGGTGATCTGTCACAGAAGAAGGAGAAAGAAGAGCCAACAGATGAACGAGAAACCAGATGTTACTGTTACCACAGGAGATATGTTCAAAGATAGTGACAGAAGTTCGAATATTAGCGATTTAAAGTTGCAGTTACCACAGAGCGATGGTAGCTATGAATTGGTATGTTCTTTCTTCTTCTATCTTTATATGTATATACAAGTTATCGTTCTGCCTGAACAATAGTCTCATTATCTCAAACAGCAATTAAATATTGCTAAACAGGTTACGTAATATTAGTTTTGATTTGATTGGTAAACTTTTGGAGATAAGCACAGGGAAGAAATTACGAGTGGGGTTTTCTTGACCTATATATACTTATTTTTCAATTTCAAAAACCATCAAAAAGGTAGGCTTAATGAACTAAAGGGATTACATCTGATCTAGGGTTGTCTAGGTAATGTTTGATCATAATGGAATTGATTATAATAAGTTTTCGAGACACCAACTTTCAACACTTTTCATCCAATAGATTGATAAGCAATCAAGAGAAAGCGAAAGTCGTTGTGCGGAAGCGTTAAAAAAAACCAAGCTAGCTCTCAAATTGACAATGGTTCTTCTTTTAGGAATACACCAATTCTGATCGCTCTGATAGCAAGTTGCAGGCTGGTCTTCCTCTGGCAGGACCAGTGCCTCTTCCTACGATTCGTCATGATGAGTTCAGCTATAATAACGATTACTCCGATCCAGCATACAGTGATCCTTATTTTAAGGTAAGAAAATCATAGTGTAAGGAATCGAGGATCGGCGGTACTCCGATGACATGTATTTAAAATACTAAATTAAGTATGTTGTTTGTAATCAATTTAGGGCAATACACAATAATAGGAAAGGCAAGAAGGAACACAGGAACGTAGTGAAAGAGACATCACAGATTAAAACTTTATCAAGTTGAGTTAAACGATCATTCATCAATGATCTCATTTCACAATGTTATTACTGATTTCATACCTATAACTTACTGACATACGTTAGTGACGTTGACAATAATTTAAATGAACCTACCTTCATATTTTTTTTGCTTTTTCTTTTAGCATTGACCACAATTGTTTATTTTATTTGACTATTATTTAATTTTTTAATGACGTAACTTCAATTTGACTTAAATTAAATTATTATTAATTTAATAAATAATTAAATATTTCTCTTTATGTAAATTTTGCCCGTAAAGTAAAATCTATTATTGGATTATGCGCTGTTTAAAACGTATCGTTCATTGATGTATTGTGAAAAAGCTGTGTGATATTTGTTAAATAAATAAATAAAAATATCTCTTTCTTACCTGTAATATTAACAATGACACTCCTAGTACTTGTATGTTATATGTTACCTTATATGTTCTCATATATAAGTATATCCCTATATGTTACCTTAACTTTTAGTTCAACTTTGTTTACTAGTATAGATCCTTTGTAATATTATGTACATACGTAACATTTGTTACTTGCTGACTTATTGGTAACTTATTGGCTTAGGCTAGTGTTCATAGATATTTAACTGACAGTTAAAATAAAACATGTACAATATAGCGATTATTTTATTTAAATCATCAGTTAAATGTCTATGCCCACAAGCCTTAGTTCTAATACTTTATGTGAACAAATAATTGAAAGAAACCTGAGACCAGATAAGAAAGACATGCTAATTTTGTCTAAGCCAGGTGGTAGGGCATTTGCCCGACTGGATGGCTACCACCCCTCGTCTAAAGTATGTCGCCATAACAACCTTGAGTTGTGTTCCGGCATTAGTGACCAGGTTCCAGTTCCCTTTAAGAGAGCAGCAGCGCATTTGTAGCACCTTCGGTGTTGCAAATGTCCATAGGCGACGGTTACCGCTTTCAATCAAGTGGGCCGTCTGCCTGTCTGCTGAACTACTGCAATAAAAAAAAAAAAAAAAAAATTGTTTGTAATTTTTAGCGGAGTTCTTCTGTATCAAAAAGAAAGAAAATTTTTACTTGTGGCATCCTTTAGTCGAAATAATATAGAATTTAAAAGCAGTGTTAGAGTAACCTGTTATTTTTGTAAGATTAACATTTTATGGTTATTTTTTCTACGTTTATACTAATTTGCGCACCGCTCGTAATAATGTGGTTGGAAGGGCGGATGTATCTTTATTCCTTGTATACGAAATAGTTACAAATAACACTACAAAATAGTGGTGATGTAGAAAGGCGAGCTTAACCCTAGAAAGAGTTTTCTTCCAGCAAACCTATGGATCTAGCGAGAGTGGGAAGACAAGAGGCAGGGTTGTGTACATGAAAGTTGTTACATAAAAGTACTTATTGAAAATAAATATTACATTATAAACTACATACAGATATACATACATACCTAGTATATACATATATAAAATACATATACGTATATATCAGTTAATTAGGATAGATAGTGTTCTTTAACTCTTCTTTTAAAAATGGTTTCCGACGGACTGTCTCGGGTCACATAAGGGAGGGCGTTCCATAGTTTGACTGCATGAACAGAAAACAAACCGTTATAACATGTCGCTGAATGTATCTTCTGTATTCCCATTGAAACGTGTTTAAAATATAAAATTATACAACCAGACTTCTTTTTTTTCGATAAAACTCATCCTAACTCTTGCCATAAAACAAAGTATTGTTTCAGACGCCTTCGGGGTATGTGTATGACTACCCCCAAGGGTACGTACCTCCTCCCCATTTGAGAGTACAGTCCCCAACTTTGGAAGTGCCTCCGGGTAATAGGTAAGTCTTATCATAATTATAAATATTTTAAAGAAATAAACTAATATTCTTGAAAAGTACATGTATGTTATTGCTAGAGTAGAACAGACCAGATAATGACTCGGCTGATACAAAGTGATTACCTATGGAAAATTGCAACAACAAAGATGCTAACAATATGCTATTGGCCTCTAAATAAAGACTGGAATCTGGCTACTAATACCGGAACATAACTCAAGGTTGTTATGGCTGCATAATGTAGATCAGGAGTGATAACCATCCAGATGAGAAAATGTCCTACCACCTAGCTGTGGGCTGATTAGTCGCCTTTTACGACAAGCCGCCAGGCCGCAGGAATTAGTGTTCTTTCAGAGAAACCCGTTCTCATACGGATATTATGAAGATAATAAATAAATTATTACATATTTGACCATCGCCGTCTTTCAACTAGTTGCAGTTCCCTGCTAGCCATAGTCCTTTCTAGGTTTCTGTTTCGTATTCCGATCTCTTGCCTTCTTCATTCAAGTTCTTGTGGTGACCTTACACAGGCCTCCGGTCCATCGGGACGGAGGGTATCCTACATGACGTTAAAAAGCACGCGGTCTTCACTACAGCACTCAACTGTTCCATCGACGATCGATCCTGCGACAGATGTAACTGGCTCAGTACTACTTAAGCATGTAATTTTGCCAAGCTATTTTGGTTACCCTGATTCTTTTAGAGAAATCCCTAACAGATATTCGTCTTTGTTCTGTATTTAGTCAACCAGTTAGTGAGCCAGCGTCATTCTCAATGTCCACGCAATAGAGTTAGGTCTTAAACCGTAACCTTACTTAACTAGAACCATTCCATCAGGTCACTCCAAGGTTCCCTGACTCGCAGCATCGATACAGCATCGACGTTGCCTCTGTCAGCCGGAACCGGGTCACAAAACAATTCTTTACAACGAACGAACAAGTCCGAAGAGACTGATGCGATCAACAATCTTGGACTGCCTGTTAGCAGTGATGGTAAGTTTGCATGCTAATGAATATCAGTAAAATTAACTACAATGCGATTTATTTCGATAGTAATAATGTTTATTCCCTAATCAGCAGGTCCGCAAACAGCGATATACGCCCAACCACACCTTAAGGGCCAGCCCGGCGTAGACCTGAGATACGCCGCAACTTACGGCAATCCTTATTTGAGGAACAGCTCAGTTGGTAAGTATGAAATTACTGTGAGTCGTCACTTAACAATAAATATAATATAATGTCATACAATGCCGTGCAATTCAGCGCAATGTTATTCAATGCAACGCTATGGCATACAATAGTATTGAAGGGCCTGCTCGCGGGTCTGCTGCTGCTAGTATTGTGGCGCTGACTGTGCTATTATTCACGACGCTGGTTTATATAAAAAAAAACAGTAGTTTTGGTAGAATTCCTATTATTATTTGCCACGAATCCTTCGCTAAGTTACTGTTCATCCCAAGCAGTAACACGTGGAAAAAGCATTTCCACCTAAGGACAAAAAATATTGAATCCCTAATATCCTATTGAAACAGTGTATATATTTAATTAACTTCTGCGCTCAGCGACCTAAAGCGACTCTTGGCCTCCGAAACTAGAATACGCCACTACTGTCTGTAGTACCCTTATTTCCTGCCAATTAAAGGTTTTAAGCTTAGGCAGAGCAGCCTCCATTACTGTGGCATTCAATTGGTCGGTAAACCGAGATAGGCTCTCTTTACTCCAAGATCCTCCACCATTCTTTGTAGGTGCCCAAGTCAGGTTAAACAATGGTCCTTAGACTCGCGTGTAATATTGAGCTATAATTAGGTCTTAATTTTTCTATAACTGTAAAACTGGGTTATTTGTTGGTTGGTCATAATGACCTTAAATGTTTTAAGGTCATTCTGAATTACTTCTCAAATGATGGTTTCAGTGGTTGAGTCAGCTACGTCTTTGACAGACTTACGTACTGGAATACGGTGATGCCAGGTTCGATTCCTGGCATGATAAATTTCGTAAAAATACTTTCCGTTGTCTACCATGATCTAGGTGATCCGTTGTATATTACTCATAAAACAAGCGTAACTTGTTTATCTTGGGGATATACTATATGTGTTTGTCTGCCAAAGTAATAGGTTTTGAAATGATGTCGTAAATCACATATTATTTTTTGTCTAATAGGCTATGGTCCTCAAGTGCATTCATCAAAGCCCTCGGCTACACCTGCACCGCCCCCATACTCGGCGGTTAGAAACTCAGTTGTGATACCGTCAGGTTAGTTCGGTGTACGCTTCAGTAAGTTAGGTAGGTACATGTGGTGTAAATATAGTTTTAAGCTCATTCCTAGCTCACATAGAGCCACGTATATATTGTACGTGCAAAACTTAAATGCGCGTTTGAAGTTCATACACGTTATTGCGCGGAACACAGTTATGAGTATCACAAACAGAGCAGATAAGGGAGTGTTGCGCTCTTGCTCGGCCGCAATGCGGAATCGCATGTCATTTATTTTGTACAACACACTGTAAGATGTATTAAACATTATTATTTGAATCGATGTCCAAACTCACGAAAGTAACTTTACTTTAAGTGAATTTAAGTTTTGCGCGCACTACGATAGTTCCTTTAATGTTCGGTCCTAATATCTTACGGCCATTCATTTTTCTTACCATCGGTTAAAATTTTCCATAAGCTCCGTAATGTCAAAATTCAAACAGGGATATGGGCAAATGAATGAATAGTAAGTTATGAATAGTAGTAACAGGCCATATCACAACTTCATTTAGTTCCGTTTGTTCTTGATTATAACGTAACTGGTGGTAGGTAAATTCATTAAATCTACTTCTTTTTTGTCTATTTAACCATTATAAAATTATTTTCAAAAATTGAAAATCTTCGTTTTTGTTCTTTTTTGATTAATTTTAGTTATAAAAATGTTAAAAATGAAACAATCACTTCCAATTGTGAAATAAAACGTCATTCGTTCGTGTAATATTTATATGAGAATGACTGAATTATAATTTTTAGTTTATAATAATAGCTGGATATTGATACTACATAAATAAGTTATTTGATGTGATAACAGAGAAATGACACAATTAAAATCTTTAATTAAAAATACAACGTAAACTTGAAAATAATCAATAAACTACTATAAGCTATATTAAAATCTAGAACTAAATAAAAAAAGGAATAGTTTTAGATGATATTAATGTATTATAACGCCCGCTCTTTTATATGAACTTTTTTTATTTAAAAATATACTAAGTTATAAATAAATGAAAATAAGAAATGAAAATTATAAACAATATATAACTCCCAAATCGCTACTACTTGGGAACGTTCCCAAAACACTGGCCGCATTTTTTTTATTATATTGCAAAAGTTCAGCAGACAGTCAGACGGCCCACTTGATGGAAAGCAGTTACCATCGCCTATGGACATTTGCAACATCAAAGGTGCTACAGATGCGCTGCTGCTAAATTTCCACGCTCTATGGTAACGCTAATGCGCTGCCCCAAATATAGGTCAGCCCTTTGGTCACGTGAGACCTCTATTAAACGAGTTGTTAGGTATCGATAAAGTCGATAAGCTTCGGGAGCCCATGGCCCTAGAGTTATAGATTAAACATTGCTCGCTCCAGCCTTTTGTACTATCTTCTGTATAACGTTTATATTTTGCATAACTAGCAGGGAATCTATGGAGATTTGTCGCAGTATGAATTCTTAGTATGTCATTACTGCGACGGTAACAATATTATTTTGTTTGTTACAACTCCATCAATTCCTCGAAAAGTTTAAGAAAACTTCTATATGTATTAAGAAAAAGAGCCTGAGATAATGTATAAATAATTATGATAAAAAATCTTTTGTAACTAAACGTGTTGCTGGGGAGTTTCTTTCCGCTTCTTCTCCTTTGAACAGCGATAACACATTGCGAAGTGGTGTACATAGATTAGGAAGTAGATTTAAATTTTGACTTACTCGTATGATGACCTTCAAAAAGTGTTCTCCAGTGGAACTTATTTTGAATAAAAACTTATTAATTTGAATTGGTCCGAAACCACTGTCATTTATTGGGAACGTTCCCAAAATTCTAGCGGCGTTGCCACGTTGTATAGCCCCGGTTAATCTTTGAGCTAAATAGATGCTAGCGTTTTGGTCACTGAGAAGTCGGCTAAACGTTTGGCAATATATATTTTATAAAAAAAAAATTTAATAGAAGAAATATTCCTTTTACTACCTAACTCAATGCAGTTTAGAATAAAAATCTGCATGAATACTTTATTTTAATATAAACTGCTTTTCGCCTTAAAATTTAATCAAAGAAACAGCCAAGTCAAACATAAACTTAAGGTAATAATTTAGAATCGGCAAAGTGTTTGTGTTTAGAAGTTACTTGAAATTCGATCCACTCTGCCCGCAACGGAGTTGAAACTCGCATAAATCTAATTGCATTCATAGAACAGCCTCAAACAGTTGAATAATTTATCGGTTTCAACCGTAAAGTACCGGTTGTTTAAACCGGTTATTGATTTATTACCTGATTTCGGTGGACCGTTTCGGCGCTGAACTTGCGAGATTTATTTTTGCATTCAAAAGTTAGTGGCTAAGACTTCGTGGAATTGTTGACTTTGTTATTATGGAAATACTTTTACATTTATCTGAAATGTCGTTTGGCTATAATAGTCCGTAAAATCTATTATTAATTCATAAATCTATTAATATATATATATACATAATATCATATATCTATTAATACATAATATCATATATCTATTAATACATAATATCATATATTAATACGTGAAGCAAAAACACAGCAAAAACTTTGTATCCCTTTTTACGAAAATTGCGCGGACGGAAAAGTATAATATTTCGCACACTTATAGTTTATATAGAAAAGTAGTGCACAGTGCTAATATTTTTTTAAATTATGCATAAAAATACAATGAATCAATAAAAAAACATTACACACACTACGATGTATTTGGCACACACACGCATATACTCTTTTGTTTATTGTTAAAGTGAAGTTAACAGTGTAGCCTTGGCGAAATCTGTGATTATAGAAGTATAGCCTTTGACAACAGAACCTTAATAATGATCAAACTTATAATTTAAATTAATTATTATGGTCGAATTTCGACCAAGGGCGGCCACTAGTATATTATAATTACAATACATTATAACTATAAACAAGTAAGTTCGAGGACTTTATACGATTCGCGGCAGTAATAACGGAATACAACGCAGTAACAGTCAATAAATATATAATATTTTATTATATATTAGCAACATTGTAAACATCAACAAAAGTATATAAACTATAAAGTTAGACTTTGTATTATAAATTGTTGGGAAATAAGAATATATTAGATAATAAAAGGAGGTAGAAATAGATAATTAGCTCGCTAAGATAAGATAAATAAGTAAGAGAAACATTACGATAAAAATAAATTTGGATATTAATTATTAGGCTTTTTCGATATTTTACAAAAAAATTTAAAAGGTAGATTGTTAGTCAAATAACATGTGAAATGTAATAGACAATAGTTTTTAAGATAAAAATGTGTAATAGTAATATGAGATAAAATAAAGAAAGAAAAAAGAATGAAGGCAAAATAAAAATAAATAGAGAGAGAGATAGAGAATAAAAGAAAAGAAAATAGAAATAAAAAGAAAAAAAACTATAAACTAGTGCAGTGAAGGAAATTTAACTTTTGTCCTATTCTACCTGTAATTAGGACTATAAGTAGAGTAGGTAGGCTAGGCTCAGTATTCTACTTATATTAAATTTTACACTATGCATATTATTATATTATACATGGTTTGTTAAGTTATATATGCTAAATATCGTATCTCCATCCTTAGTTGTTGACACAATCGCTTTTAACACGCTAACAAAAGATATTTAGACAGTAATAACACGTTGCAAAAGTTAATGTAATTCCTAGTGTATATACGCGTAGTAAAACGCAGATTTGAAATAATTAATAATGTTGTATGATTTTCAAAACAATATTCTTTATCAGAACTTTTTATCTTTTACCATAGATAAAACATATGATGAACATATTTCCATGATCAAATTGATCGTGTACTAGCAGAAGGTGATGTCAGGAGCCTTAAGAACAAACGAGCGTGCATGACAAGAGTTATGAATGTCAAAGAAGCAAGTGAGGTGTGTAAGAATAAGCCTAAATGGCGCTCTGTTGTTTGTGCCTACCCCGCAAGGGAACTGGCGTGAAGTTATGTATGTATGTATAAAACATATGTCTGGCACCACGTGTATTGTTTTTCAGCAACGCCACAATGACAGGAAAAGGAACAAAATCCATACAGCTTAACCACATGTAACATGTGTTTAAAATAAGTGCTCTATTCTAGTTTATTTATTTTTTAGGCAGTTATATTTAGTTTTTTTTAAATTATGCTATCACTGTTATCTGTTATTTAATTTAATTATTTTTCTTTGTTATTATTCCTTTATTGTATAAGTTGATTATAATTTAATTTAATTTAACTTGTTTTTACCGTGGGTTGCACGATATTTTGTGATTAAGGAGGTGGGCAGTGGAAATCAGTGCTGTGTCGGACTATGTTTCGGCACAGCAAAAAACTGAGTGCCAACCTCATTTCGAAAATTGCGGTTATTATTATAAATTACTGTTAAGTTTCGCATTTTTAGAAATAAATAATTTCTTTCTTGCTTTTAACTAGGATATGCCGACGACTTCATCCACGCTTGACTTGAAATTCCCGCGGGCTTTCCGGGACACAGCATTTAAACAAGAATGTAAACTATTTTTTGTTAAAACTGTGTCAGAATAAGCTAATTTTTATGCACCCGACCTACTTACTACAAACCACTCCCGGGAAAATGCCCGCGAGATTCCCGGGATAAAAAGTAGTGCAGATTTTAAGTCTAACAATTTACTGTCGATTAGTAAAACCGCATTGTAATCGGCCCAGTAGTTTTTACGTCAATCCCGAACAAACACAAAAACCGACAAATAGACAAGAAATCTAAAAAAATTGCATCGTGTTCTTCATCGTTCATATAGTCTATTCCAGTTTCTTTTTTAATGGCTTCAATGTACAGACACGGTATGTTTAGAATGTAAATATTATAATAGATTATGGATGCCTTAAAAAGGTACAAAGATATTGGTTTTTTAATTTTGTTTTTCAATCTAACTTATTATCAAAGATATAAAACAAAAAAACTAATTTATATTATTAAGAAAAATTGGCCATTAGAGATTTAATCTAAAAAACAATTTAGTTTATACAAAGCCTTGGTCGTATTCTAAATAGATATTTTAGGATGCGGCCCCTCCGCATGCAAGGAGCGGGTAAAAGTTAAGACCTATTTTTGAAGGCTTTATTTGGGACATATAAAATTAACATTTCACAAAAGTTACTTGTTTATCCATATTAATCCATACTTCCATATTAATTCATCCTAATGTATATATATTAATTAGTGAAGTATGTATATTTAAATTGTACAGTCCTATCTTTATTCTGCTCCACCTACGCCGCTAGATTAGTTAAGAATCTTTTTTAAGCTAGGTTGCCAGGAAGAGATCGCTTTTAGCGATAAGGCCGCCTGCTGTTTTGCCAAGAAGTATTGTAATTATGCATTTTGTTTTTGTATTTGTTTATTTTGGTGAGCTATAAAGTGTTACCTATCTATCTAAATATAAAAAAGTAACTCTTATAGCAAACACCATAATAGGGCGCCAATTATAACGTACCCTATCTCAGGGAATTAGATCGGTATAATCGTATTATAGTGGTACCCGCTACAATTGTCCCCAGATGTGGTGCATGCTATAATTGCGCAGTTACGCTATACTCTGTTTGCTTGTAACCGTTTTAAGAATAAACAGACAAATATATTTGATTGAAATTTGGCAAGGAGGTAGGCTGTATTTTGGAAAAGTACACGGGATACATTTTGTCACAATAACAACTATAAAGGGAGTGATATAAATGATGTACATTTGTATGGGAAGCCTTCCTTTAAAGGTGATTGATTAGAATTAATACTTTTGAAATGATACATGCGTGTTTACTTCATTTATAAAGTAAAAAAATAGTGAGGTCTAATGGCATTTTATTATTCATTCGATTGCTTTTACATCGGTAGAAATTTGACGTTACTTGTGTTTAAGACAATGTCTGTCATTACTGTCAATCATTGAAAGAAATGATATGGAAGAAAAAATTTCTCTAATTTGGAAAATAATGTAGTTTTATTTAATTATTTATATTACAAAACTGAACAACTTGTATGGAGCTTATGTCAAATTTTAAGCTATAGTAAGATATATGACCCAGCCATAGGTCGGCAGTAGGAGCGAGTATGTTTATAAAGATTACCTTTGACTATCTATAACTGTTTTTAAGTAGTATATTGATATTTTGACAACTAGGTATTCAATAACAAGTCAATGGGTGACAGAGACATTCACGTTTAAAATTGTGAAAAGTGCACCCCTTACTCTAGATTTTAATTTACTTGGTTTAACAATATATATACGTTGAGTTGTTTTTGAGATAAGGAGTATTTTCAAATTATTGTCTTTATCCAAATTACAGAAGAAGTAATGTTCTTTATCTTTACGAAATCCGTTATTGTTTGTAAAAACACTCGCTCGATTCGTACATACATACATATCGATACTTGTAATTTCAATTATTATAAAGCACAAGTCATAATTTAAAATAATAAAAATAGTATTATTAAGTAATGGTAACTTTTTCATTTGTATATATATCTTAACATAACAAAACTGCGCTTTAATAGTTTTAAATGCGGTATAATATTTGATATTTATTCCGACGTTTTGGCCACCTTTTCGTAGCTGCGATCATGGGATACCAAGATGTCAAGTATAATAAAATGTAATAAAATACCGCGCTTAAAGCTCTTTATTATGTGTATTATTCTCAAAAACTTAAGAAAATACTACTTATATCGTTAACAGCTCGAAATTAGTATTAATAAATTACCTTGAAAGTCACATAATATATTTATAACGTTTTTAAACATTCCGATACAAGTCATCCGCTTGTGTCTACCCGCTCGCAGTGTGACAGGCGCTCTAAGTAGCTGATCTCGATATCACTCAGTCTAATTGGTGTCATTTTTCACAGGTAATGGCGGCCAACCTTCTCATGCCACCCACGTGTGACTTGGCGATGAAATTTTCGTAATAATGGATGCTTAAGTAAAATCTTCACGAAAGTGTGTAGTGTAATTTTTGTGATTTATGCGATATAATTATGCTAATGACGGTACACTTGTGACATGTAAATTCTGTAAGTAATTTAATTTTGTCAGAGTGGTTCGTGAAATTGCCTAAATATCAAGACTCATAAACCGCTTTCTTACATAAAATTAAATTTATAATATTTTTATTAAATTATAAATTTTAATAAAGTATTAATGGAGTTCGCTATCTCGCTCGCGCATCACCATATTTATGAAGATATAAATTAATATAATTTACTTACGATAAATCTGTATTATACAAATGTTAAAAATAAAATTACGAAAGTTTAAAAAAAATTGTTTTCACAAGCATTAATTTTAATGTATAGAAATGTATATTAAATCAAAATTAAACTGCGAAACTTCCCAATTTTCTTGTCAAGATTTGTGGATATGATTTGTTTGCAGATTAGTGGCAAGCAAATACTCTCAATTTACTTCTTAAAAATGTGCTAATGTGCGAGTGAGATAGCGATTTCTATTTAGTCACTTATACATAGAATTTGATAAAATTATTAGGATCTCAAAAATCGAACTTGTGTTATTTTTTTTTTCAATTAATTACACTGCACTCTTTTGTTTCGTGAAGTAAGGGTAACAATACCCTTATTAGCACTTCAGTACAATGATTGGCACCTTATTATTTTATACCAAAGGTTAACAAATCTTATTTTTGAAGTGAAAACTTCTTTAGCCGCGTTAGGCACTTTTTGGTAGGGGAAAATCTTATGGGTTCGCGTCACCGACAGGCTCATGATTGGCGCGTGCGCAGCGGCCGTGTGCTGTGCGCGCTT
Source organism: Dendrolimus kikuchii (assembly GCA_019925095.2). NCBI lineage: Eukaryota > Metazoa > Arthropoda > Insecta > Lepidoptera > Lasiocampidae > Dendrolimus > Dendrolimus kikuchii. The sequence continues at coordinate 7,057,368 of CM034413.1, forward strand.
TTTGGATCGGTGAAATCTCGTGCGTTCGCATCACCGACATGCTTATAGCAGTATATCTATAGCTATACAGCTGTTGTGCAATATTAGTGAAAGTTCAATGTGCATATACTATGCATTGTTGAAACAGTGTTTTCATTCAAACATTATGAAATTTCAAATTTAAATACTAAAAGTTCTAAGTTTTCGCTTCTATCATCAGTCTCTGTAACTGCCAATTTTTATTTACTTATCAGACGATTAATGATAATCATAATATAATTGCATATCTATATAATATAAAACATTAAGATGTGGTTCGGGCATGTGGAAAGAATGCATGATGAAAGAATGACTAAACAGATATACAAGGCAAAAGTGGATGGATGCAGAAGTCGTGGAAGGCCACGACACACCTTCCATGATCAAATTGATCGTGTACTAGCAAAAGGTGATGTCAGGAGCCTTAAGAACAGACGAGCGTGCATGACAAGAGTTATGAATGTCAAAGAAGCAAGTGAGGTGTGTAAGAATGAGCCTAAATGGCGCTCTGTTGTTCGTGCCTACCCCGCAAGGGAACTGGCGTGAAGTTATGTATGTATGCATGTAATATGTTTTTTAAAATCTTGAAAAAATGGGTTACGTGCCAATCGTTGGGTGAAGTGCCAACAATGGTATAATTTACCGTAATATGATTATGTTCCTAAACATAAAGGATGTTCGACTGAATCTGTATATAGTTATGGTATAAGAGGATTCTTTGCATTTGTAAAAAAAATACATACTATATTACCAATAGATTGTACGTAATTATTGTAGTGTCTTTTGGTTTTTTCTGATTTCAAAGGATTATTGTTTGAATCTACCAATGCTTTTTTTTTAATATACATACGTATAGTTTAAGTTTTTAATTTTGTAATTTCCTGTAAAAAAGAATTCGTTAATTTTTTTAAAGAATTGTAAATGTTACTTAAATATATTTTTTTAAAACAAAACATGAGTTTATTTTCGTTTATTTTTTAAATTTTGGTTTACCTTACCAAATTTATAAAACTGTAGCTGCATTAATAATAACTCTTTTGCTCAAAAGATGTAGTAACAATAAAAACGATTCCAATAATATTTCTTTAGTGTAAATAGGAGTAAATAAAATAAATATAGACTGAATGAAGAATATATATACATATATATTTAAATGAACGTGTATGATTAAAAAAGATTAAAAAAATAGTAATAATTTAATAGTAACATGATAAATTATTTCAAGAATAAAGAAACTTTCGTTGTTCTAGGTGAACAGGGTGCTTAACTAAAAGAAACAAATTAAAAATCATTTATTACTATAATTATTTGATAAATGTCATCTATGGTTATTTTATATTAATTTCTCTTAAAATTATATAACAATTTCCAATTGATCATGGAAGACCACGACACACCTTCCATGGTTAAATTGATCGTGTACTAGCAGAAGGCGATGTCAGGAGCCTTAAGAACAGACGAGCGTGCATGACAAGAGTTACCTATGAATGTCAAGGAAGTAAGTGAGGTGTGTAAGAATAAGCCTAAATAGCGCTCTGTTGTTCGTGCCTACCCCGCAAGGGAACTGACGTGAAGTTATGTATGTAATTTTCAATGGGTCTTCCTATTTTTTTTGTACAATTTAAAAGAGCAGTATTTAAATACGTTGTGTAAATATTTTTTTGAAATAATACCCTGTTCATATAAAAAAACCTGATAAAATGAAAACAAATATAAAATTTCTATGTGATATTTCTTATTACCAAATGAGCGAAAGTTTTGAACACTTTGCCATACAAGACGAGACAAAAAGGTAAACATTAGCGGCCTTACTTATAATAATCTCGTTAAGAAACGATTAGGCATCTCTTAAGTAAGAGAATCAGAATCAGACCCTAATCAATGAATATCTTTTTTTTCACTTATAAACGTGTATTACCTGTTGTTTACCTAAGAGGAGCACAGATAAACGAAATTTGAATGATTAACGTAGGTTTTACCCAAAATATTCGACTAAAGAGGAGTTTATGGGTAAGAATTTCACTAATCAGTTGCTGAGCAGTTGCTTTAAATTTAAGCAACGATTATAAGTAAGGCCGTAGATAGTTTAATTTACTTATATGAAACCCAGAACACTGTGATAGTAAACAAAATCGTGTCATAACATTGTAAATGGATTTTATCATATAAAAATATCGCCTAGGAAAATATAAAAATGGGAATTTTTATATTATAAAAGTAAAAAAAAATATTTTTTGGAATGTGAAAGATTTTGCGAAAATATATTGATAAAAGCAAATTTATTAGAATTACTTCATGTTGTTGAATAAATAAATAACGATCGTTGAACCAAGATTTTAAATTGAATTTGTAATAATATTTAAGTATTATTAGCACGTTCACTGCTACTGCGAAATTACCACGCGATATCGCGTGAACAGTACTTTGGCGAGGTGGTTAAATACGTAACATAGCGTGAACGACAGTGAATGTGTTAAAATAGTTCAAATTGTACATAAGTTTGAGTGCCACATTTAGCTAAATAAACAATATTATGCCAGTTTAAAAATAAGCTTAAATAAATATTTTTTTCGGATATTAACAGAAAAACGAGAGAACAAAACAGAAAAGACTTAAGACGTGTCACATTGTTGTTATAATTTCGACATTAATCTATAGACTATTGAGTACATTTTATACTTTTACGATATGTTATAGTAGTTTAAAAGACGGCAGATTTGTTTAACCCTTTTGAGGGTACAAAGTTAATTTTATTTTTGTCCAAAACTGCCAGCTGCCATAAAAACTGCCACGCTAAAATCAAGAGAGTCAAATCGTCTCTTTTATTCTAATACAAATTCTATGTAGTTAGAGGGAGAGGAAGCACCAGTTCAACGTTCATTTCAATTATCTGTATTTGACCACAATTTTGTGGTGCTTCCCAATTAGCCGTGTGTGACACTCGAGAACAAATTTGTGGTGGTTCCGTCTTAAAAAGACGTTTTTGGTCCCGACCTCGCTTTAGTCTTTTCTGTGTGATTTCGTAGTTGAACCTATAACACCACGATAATAGGGTAGATGATACATGCTACAATTAATTTAAAAAATATCATTATCATCTGACTTTTAGAATATTGTGCCCAAATTTTTGCCCAATTTTCAAATCAAAGGGTTACTGTTAAAAAATAACAAGTTTTTCTGTTAACTTATAGTCGTTATTTTATCGTCATTGAAGTATTATCACATAGATCTTCAGACCTGAAATGTTTAAGCATATTTTTATTTTTATAAAGTAATTGTTTTGAGATGGCTTAAATTTTGAGTGTCGTTTGAGTCTTAGGTCTCTTAAACATAAATTTATAGAAAAAATAATTTGGACGTTTTGGGAACCTGTGTTCCCGGTTATTTAATTTTTTTGTCGTCGAAAAATTAAAAAAGATATGAAAAATATATTGCATGCAGTGTAATTTTTTCTTTGCATGTTGGAAAAATATATTAAACTATACGAATAATTCAGTTTTACTATTATTGATTCTCAGAAATAAACTGGTTTTTTTATAAGTGTTGTTTTATTTTGAAGAACACAAAATTCTTACGGTACCCTTTGTCTACATTAAGGAATTAGCAGATTTTGTAAAACAGAATCCAGATTTCTTCCCTACGCACGGAGAATCAAGTCAGAGACTACTGAGACCCTCCATAAAAAAATCGATTTCTATATCCGTCCTGCAACCTGTCCTTACAAAAATCCTAATTTTATGGGGGTTAAAATATTTAATAATTTGCCTGTTGACATAAAAAGTGTATGGGGGTCGGTAAAAATGAAACCACCATATTTTATAATTGATTGTCTATATTACAAATTGCCGCCTTAGGTACTTATTATTAGAGTTATACACTTAGACAATGTCGTTCCGTTTTGTTATACATTAAAGCTTCCTTGGCGCGTGCCGTGGGAGGGATTGCGCGCGGCCTTTTTTTTTTTTTGTTTTGAGGCGAGGGAAAATGCTTAACCGATTTACGCACAAACTGGGTCGTTGCTAGGGGAACGACACGCGTCGGTCGGGGGCGATAACACTGCAGCAATAGTATGCTCTTGGCGGTGCTCCGTCCGCGATCGACTTCACAGAATAGTGTGGAAGACTCCGAGCGTTGCTACACGAGCGAGCAACCCCAATACCCACTAAAAACCCCCTCCTCCCTGAGAATGCGCGCGGCTTTACGGCTTATCAGTACAACAAGGACTAACTCGCTCCTCCAGGACTCGGCTACGTTCGGGGTTGTGCGGTGCGTCGGAGTGGATGTCGCGAGAACAAACGAACATTCCCGAGCGCATGTCGGCTGTATTTCCCTCACCACAAGTGCTTGTTTGAATTTATTTAAAGTCAGTCTTCACAATTGGTTATTAAAGAAATGTTTTTACTCGGTGCATGATTATTTTAATTGAAAAAAAAACTTCGTTTAAAAAAACCGACTTCAAAAACTAAAAAGTATAAAATAACTTATTTCTAAAGGTATTACTATTAATATATATTGTCTAAAACATCTTGAAGTTGGTGCAAAGTGAAACATAAAAATACTATATTTTGAAAAGTACTAAGCACTGACTTTAAGATGTTTTAGATAATATATATGAATAATAATAGCTTTATAAATAAGTTATTTTATCATTTTTAGTTTTTTAGTTTTTGAAGTCGGTTTTTTTAAACGAAGTTTTTTCTTTTTTTGTTACTTTTTAGTGTCTAGCTGTGTATGGGTAGACCTACGAAAGGTGCGCTCCTTAAAAAATATAGCTCCCAAGAAACGGGAACAAAAAAATGTTCGTAAAATGAAAACTACTGGGCCAAACCATGTTAAATTTTTAGGGGACCAAATGGCAAGTATTCCGCATCAAACTCAACAAAAATCACGTAAATCGGATCATAAATCTCAGCATAATCGGTGTACATATGGAACGGAATGGAAATTTTTTCATAAAAAATGTTCATAAAATGAAAGCTACGATACGAGGCCAAACTATGTTAAATTTTTAGGGAACCAAATGACAGCTATTCCGCGTTGATCAAAAAAAGAATCACGTAAATCGGATCATAACTCTCGGAGTAATCGGTGAACATACATACATAAAAAAAAGATCCCGACGAATTGAGAACCTCCTCCTTTTTTTGAAGTCGGTTAAAAAGACATAGATGATGCTGTATGACATTTATATGAATCTAATTATATGACACTATTATCTTTTGGCATACAACAATACTTTAAATTAATTTAATTTTCCATGGTTAACGTAACTAATATTTTAATTTAAGACGATGTAATATTTGCACACTCTATGGGTAATGACATGTGGACTCATACATGTATAACTTAAGACTTATATTTTTATGTACTATGTCATATACAAATAAATTTCATTTCATTTCAAGAAATAAATAAAATTAAGGATGGCCGCTATAATATATGTTTAAGGTTGAAGATTTTTTTGATGTATGTAGTCTTTTGGTATGTTGTTAGGCAGTTTTTATTTAAGACGAACTGACCCCGCAAACTTCGTACCGCTTCAGAATCAATAAATAGAAAAGCTGAATGATAATTGCAGAATGTTTCAACTTTAGTAAAAATGTAGTCAAAACTTAACCGGAGCGAACATCAAACGTTCGCCATTCAAAACAAAATAAATAAAAAAAACCTTCAATTTCAAATTTAATTTGATTTCTGAACGACTTTTAAATTTAATTGATTTCTAAACGACGGGATGAACATGAAATGTTTGACAGGTAGGAATAGTTTCTAAGGGAAAGCGAAATTGTTGTTTTTACTATATTGCAAGCATTTTTTTCATATTTACTCACCTTTTAAATCTTCCCTGGACTTCCACAAATAATTCAAAACCAAAATTAGCCAAATCAGTCTAGCCGTTCTCGAGTTTTAGCGAGACTAACGAACAGCAATTCATTTGATATATATATATATATAGATTAAAATCTTAAACATTTTACTCCGTTTTCTTTAACTTAGAAGTGGAAAATTATAAAAAGAATGTAGTGCTTGAACTTAAAGTGGTGATAGAGTGCCACCTTCCCGATTTTACGATAATTGAAGTTTCCGCAAAAGATCCCTGCTACAAGGTTCTAAATCTTAGGTGACTTTTTAAAAATACCAAAACCACCTTTGCGTCGTAGCCTCAGGTCAAATCTTGTTAAGTTGCCCTATTTTACTTACATACAAACTTAATTATATTTTTATATATCGCAAGCGAAGCCGCGAGTAAAAGATAGTATATCCTACTAATATTATAAACGCGAAAGTTTGTAAGAATGTATGGATGTAGGTATGTTTGTTACTCTTTCACGCGAAAACTACTGAATGGATTTTGACGAAACTTTACAATAATATAGCATCAGAATAACACATAGGGTCTAATTTAAAAAGATCCGTCCGCGCAATTTTCGTAAAAAGGGATATAAAGTTTTTGCTTCACGTATTAATATATAGATATTTTTTAGAAATTATTATATCTTGTGGTCGCATCACTATTCCGACACATTTGTAACTTTCGTATGACCGAGCCTAACATTGGCATACCTTGTAATACAAGTTATGAGGGCATTCGGGAAACCAGCCTATCGACATTTCTGTCCACCGCAGACACGTTGCGGTTATGCGCGGCTATAAATAATACAAGAAAAGGAGTTATTGACGTGCGAATACTGCTTTCCTTACACTAGTGCTACTGCAGATCGCTGTTATACTGACTTTCTGATTGTTCTGGCCACCTTATCTATAGAAGACAGTGACATAAGCTCAGTATTTTAATTGTCTTGAGGGATTATAAGTAGAATACAACGAATCGCGACAAAATTTTAACTTGAAGTTTCCGGCAGATTGTTAATGTACTTGTCCAATTTGAAAACTTACCCGTAAAACTTTAAGTAAAAATTTTGTTGCGATGCGTTTTGCCACTTATCCGTTGCCATTCGTTTTTCCACTTGTCCGTTGCGATTCGTGATTACGGAGTTTACCCGAATACCGGATAGAGTGGATCATGAGTCTTCTTTGCTGGATCTTCTGCTGACCACACACACGGAGAACTACCAGATCTCCATCAGTGCTCCACTGGGAACCTCTGATCATTGTCTGGTATCTTGTGTGGTGCCCCTTCCTATTCCCGATCGGATTCGTCTGGAATATGGTCAGTTGGGATGGACTCCAGCACATGGAGGCAGTTATGATTTTCGTCGGATTCTGATCCGAGCACAGACTAATTACCTATATCAATCAACTGTACGGTGGTACGAGTAAACCACAATGGTTCAGTACAGCAACTGCAAAGCTAAAGAAACAGGCTTATCCTGGACTGCAAGGCTCCAAGTTCCTCTGACCTGAAAAAGTAGAGATCCCTCAAAAAACAGCACGATCACATAGAATTGGTGAGTGCCTCTCTAGCTACTCTTCTGGGACTAGAGATTTTGCGGGCCCTCACCAAAGCTGTCCAAGGAAACTTTTGTCGGGCGTGTCTTCCAACAACACGACCGTCTGGTACACAAAGATAAAGTCAATCTTCTGGATGAAATCTTTGCGCCAATTCAACTCTTAGACATAGGAGAAATTCCACCTACAATCCCTTGTGAGTCTAGAATGTCGGAGGTGCGCTTTACTCAAAAAGCACATGTCTCTCCTCTCCCTCGATCAAAAATCTTCTTGTCCTGCCATTGTGCTGCAGACGTGTTTAGCTGATCTGTCCCCAGCCAGTCCTTGCCCGACTTCACTCTCTCTTACTACAAGGGTTGTGTCCTCTTCGTGTAAGATTGCCCATTGCACCTTCTAAGAATAGAATAGAATATATTTATTGCGTAATGCATACGACTTCCGCCACGGTCGCTCACTTCGGGATCTCTTGGTACAAAGATGTTATGGTTCTACTAGATATTGCTAAGACCTTCGACCATCTGGCGGGCTCTTCTATCGGAGCGATCGTGGGCCCGAAGGGCCTTGCACCTGGAATCCATTATGAGCGCAGCATTCCAAGTCGTTGTCGAAGGTTGTTGCTCTAGTTTCAAGCCCTTCAACGCTGGTGTGCACCAGGGTTGTGTGCTATCTCCAAAGTTGTTCATCTTACAATCAATGATATGTTGTCTATTCGCCACATTCATTCAATGCGGATACAGCACAGGCGATGCGCAGTACTCCGGTCGTGCAAACTTTCCTCGATCATTTAAGGAAAGTTGGGTTAGATATCTGAAGTAGGGTTTTCCTTAGAGTCTCTGAATGGGGGAGACAATTGTCATTTCAACCCCAAGAGGACATAGGTCTACGTATTCTCTGCCAAAAAAACTCCATTCGAGCAATGGCTTCAGTTCCAAGGAACTCCCCTTACCCCCAAAGAGTATTGGGATCCTCAGTGTTGACATCGCGAACGATGTTCAGGGGCCATCTTGAAGGCAAGGCAAAACTTGCCTCTAAGAAGCTGGGAATAATCTATACACCGCGGCAACGCTTTGTGCTTTGTAATGAGCCCGCATAAGTACTGCTCACACTTTTGGGCTGGAGCACCTAACCAACTCGATCCCCTAGACTGTATTCAACGTCGAGCCATTCACGTTGTTGATGATCCCAGGTCTAGATAGTTGGCATGAGAACTTCGCTTCTCTCTACGTATTCTACTGACTGTATAACGAGGAGTATTCGGAAGAACTGTATAGAATGGTGTATTCGTCCTCTTTCTACCATCGAACCGCTCGCCATGTGTTGGGATTTCACCTCGCCGCTTCGTTCATACGCAACGGTTCTGTAGAACCTTTTTCAAAAAGGGTGTCATTAAATTTCTTCGAGGCTGGCAGCGGGTTGATGAAATCTCTGGTGTTGCAAATGTAGCGACAGTAACCGCTTTCCATCAGGTGGGCCGGCCTGTCTGCTGTACTCCAGCTATAAAAAAAAGATCGAAATTTCCAGAATGGAAGCGGGCTTAACAAGTGGTGCGTTCATTGTAGTGTTCGCTCATAAAGGTCGTTGATGTTGCTTGTCGCTCTTGCCGCGTTGCTGCCACGACGGTACTCTTATTCCATAATTACTCGAATTTTTAACTATCCATGATGACGAAAAAGTTCTCTAAGAGATTTCGGAAGCTTAGCCAAACAAAAATATTTATTTTAAATGGCCAGTACTGCAGAATGTACCTAATATTTAGCGGTCACCATTTGCTTATGAAAGCTATCGAGCGCTATTTTCTGAAGAACACACCCATTAATAAGGGCTAAATGTATTTTGTGAAATGTATTTTGCAACCATAAGTATTTGAAATACTAATTACAAAATACCTCAGCCCATGCAATAGACACTTTTGCGCATTAATGCCGTAATTGTGTGGCAGGATTAAATACAGCGATTGCAGCGCTGCGTCTTTGGGACTTGTGGCGCGGACTCTAATTCCTAGTACTTTCTTCTATGACTTTGCAGAAGGCTGTACATATATTTCACGACAGCGATAAACTTTTATTATACTTGCCATACAAAACTCTGTGGGCCAATTTACGGCGCAGACACATTTGTCAAACACATAAAACTAAGTAACGTCTCCGATGTAAAGTGCCTCCAGGGACTTGTGGGTGTCTTGACCGTATCGACCGCATATCTCTTTAGTGTTTATTATTACTTTATATTATTATATATTTAACGAACAGACATTCTATACAGTATTGTTTTAAGGCTGTTTTTTAAATTTATTTACCTACTTTGTTTATCATATAATATGTTGTGTATAATATCGTTAAATTTATTATATGTATATATTGTATGTATATGGGTTGTATATGAATTTTATACATACATAACTTCACGCCAGTTCCCTTGCGGGGTAGGCACGAACAACAGAGTGCCATTTAGGCTTATTCTTACACACCTCACTTGCCTCTTTGACATTCATAACTCTTGTCATGCAAGCTCGTCTGTTCTTAAGGCTCCTGACATCACCTTCTGCTAGTACACGATCAATTTGATCATGGAAGGTGTATCGTGGCCTTCCACGACTTCTGCATCCATCCACTGTCTTTCTAACAACAATAATATAATTATTTATTAATAATACGCCGTGACGTTGCTCTAGGGTCAAGCGGAAGATCAGCGTTGGTCTAACAGATGTCGATTTTTGCTGAGCTTGATCCAACTTTTAGGACTTAGTCTTCAGATACTTTGTGGTAGTTTTCTCTTTTTTTATTGTGTTTAATTTTTACTTTTAATGTGTTTGTTGTATATGTCCTAAAAATAAACCTGTTTTCTTTCTTTCTTTCTTCTATTCTATACATGAATTTTTGGACAATAATCTTATATACATATAGAAATGAATCATAGAAATGTATGTACGCGCATAACTTGAGAACGACTTAACCAATTTTGATGAAATTTTATGTGTGTATTTGAGTGTGTCCCGGGATGGTTTAGATTTACAATTGGAACCGGTAGGTGGAGTTGAGATCGGGTTCTAGAAGCCTCCCAATCACCTGGACGGATTTTGATTTTGTGTGTTTGAGTTAGTTCCCGGGTGGTTTAGATTCACAATTAGAACCGTTAGGTGGCGCTGAGATCGGATTCTAGAATCCTCCTAAACACCTGAACCAATTTTGGTGATTTTGTTTTTGTGTCATGAAACAAAGTCTTTTAGGAATTCAGAAAATATGGCGGTACGAAGTTCACCGGGTCAGCTAGTAATAGATAATTATAGAGTGAGATCCCAGTCACCCCAGACTTACGTGATTTTAGGAAAGATGAAATTTTCAGGATCGGTAGTTTAACATAAACTGAGAAAGGAATGGATATTCGCTAAGCTGGAAGCGGGGCCGTTTTTCAGGTAGCAGGTATCAAAGTTGAAAAAAAAACATGCTAACTTACGTCAAAGTAGCCAGTTTTTACATCTGTCATATATGATATTGTTATAAACAAAGATATACAGTTGCCAGACTCTTCCTGTGGGCTATATAACTTTTGACAGATACTTAAAAAAAATGTGAGAGCTTACGTCATTTTAGGAAGGTTGAATTTTATATATATTATCAAGTTTAATATTTTAAAATATTTTCCAATGAACCAGACAAATCTGACGGGGCAAACATCCTCCCAGACTCGTTAAGGGTTCCGTTTTGCGAGTCTTCACTAAAGCGATAGCTTATATTCTTTTTTAAACACTGTGGTACCTTGTGTCCAGGGAATTTCAAGTCAAGCGTGGACGAAGTCGCGGGCATATCCTAGTTTTTATTATTATTAGATTATTAAAATTATTTTATTACTAAAATACCAATAAAAACTTTTAAATAAAGTCTTATTATTTAAAAACTGGCTTTTAAACTCCGAATTAGCTATTTTTTAATTACGTAATTCTATCCGTGCAGGAACGGAGAAAGAATACCATTTCCTGCGGTCGGGCGGTTTGTCTTAAGAGACGACCATATAACCCGGAGCCAGGTGCTAGGGCATTTGCCCGACTGGATGGCTACCACCCCTGGTCTAAAGTATGTCGCCATAACAACCTTGGGTTGTGTTCCGGCATTAGTGAACAGGTTCCAGTCTCCCTTAAGAGAGCAGCAGCGCATTTGTTGCACCTTTGGTATTGGAAACGTCCATAGGCGATGTTAACCGGTTTCCATCAAATGGGCCGTCTGCCTATCTGCTGAACTCCTGCAATAAAAAAATAAATAAAAAAACGTAAATTTCATGATATCGAAGGGGACCTGATTATGCCTTTCAATTTTAACTGACAGGAGAGCCAGGAGACTGATTGGCGATGATACTCTTTTTGATGCTCGGCTTCAAAGCCTTAAGTATCGCCGCAAGGTAGCGAGTCTGACCGTTTTCTGTCGAATACACTTTGGAGAGTGTGCTATGGACTTCGTGACTTGATTTCCCCATCCTCCATTCCCTTCCATTCCCATTCCTGTTTCCGTTCTCGTTCTCGTTCCCGTTACCGTTACCATTCCCGTTCTAGTTCCCGTTCCCGTTCCCGTTCCTGTTCCTGTTCCCGTTCCACCATTACATGGTGGACATGCCATTGGTTAGAACTTAATGTTTTGCCTTTACCTTTCTCTTGCGCACCGCTTTCGAGAGGAACAATTTGGCGGAGTCTGTGTTCCCCCATTTATATAAGTATAAACCAGTGGTCTTCAAGTCACGAATGTAAAGGTGTCTACTAGGTGAGCCTGCTTCATCCTAGATCACACTTTCACTTAACATCAGGTAAATAGCTGTCAAAAAAAATGTGTGTCAGCTCCGAAGCACGACTGGATTTTACTCCTTAAACATTAGAAATCTATGATAGATTAATAAATAGTGCATGGATTAAATTTGGAAAATCCATGCTTCTCACACGGATGGTATGTAGCTTGTTCACGCGCCAGGAAACTGTTTGTCTTATTGTCTTACACGTATCAATTGAAAAGACAAAAAAAAATAAACATAATATCGTAAATTATATTAAAACATGTACATGTGCGCTACGCCAGCGCCCGAATGTGGCCGAATAAGATATAGTACATACAAACGTATATATTTTGAACCAAAAAAAACAATATAGTATCATTATAGTCTAACTTTTTGACTTTTTTCAATATCTTCATGGATTATAGAGAGTGTATTATTGTGATAGGTCAGTCCTATTTTTATTTTAATCATATTCCACCTACCAAGCCGAATGTGAGTATCCAAACCTTGGCACCAGGACTAGGTTAATCCATTTAGCATTAATATGTGTTATGGATGCGAATAATAACGGTAAAGCCACTGTATCTATGGCGTATACCAGCTTTCAACACGTCTCTAGGGAGTAGGGAGACAATATTTGCTTATAAATTTAGGAATGTCTTAGATCACTGTTTTATTGTGACGAGTTTGATTTCCGATTGGATAATAGTAGGGTATCCGATATCGGTATAAATTTTGAGAACCAGAATTTCGGTATTTTTCATCGAAATAATTTTTTCCTGGATTTTTTTGGTACTTTTGGGACTAGCTGAAAGCTCGATGAACTGCTCAGTGAACTAACTAGTACTGAAAGATTTTACTTACTGCACGGTGTTAGTGAAGCATTAGGAATACAAATTCTAAATATCACGTGAAAATTAACTAAATATACTAGGTTAACCCATTTAGCGTTAATATGTGTTATGAATGCGAATAATAACGGTAAAGCCAGCGTATCTACGGCGTATACCAGCTTTCAACATGTCTCTAGGGAGTAGGGAGACAATATAAATTTACTCATAAATTTAGGAATGTGTCAGACCCCTGTACTATTTATTGTAACGAGTTTGATTATTGATTGGATAATATTAGTTGGTTTATCGTGTGCCCAACAAAAATGTATTTAAGAGGGTGATAGTGTAGTAATGAGAACTTTATTTTTATATTCTATTTTGCGGCGCTAACAACTGTGGCAAGTTACAAGGATAAGCTATTGATAATGTTACGAGTTGCAGGACTCGAATATATAATTTATTCGAACTATAGAAACACGTATAACACAGGTATAAATATAACTGAACACAATCAGTTCAAACGTAATGCGCGATTCAATAACACGCGCAAAGTCCGTCACTATATAGGTTATCAATGTACACAAATCTCGTCTTGATTGTGGTTCTCGTTAGACTGCCGATCTCTCCATTGGGCCATTGCTTTATACTGCACTGATACAATGTGGCTGCCCGCCCGCGTAGATCGAATTTCTTAAAATCAGGTCGACACACCTGTCTAATGACTGCCATAAAGGAGTATATTACACAATAGGCTGTTTTTCTAATTACAGATTTTAAACACAAAGTAAACACTCTCTGAAACGGCTGAACCGATTTTGACGGAACTATCACTGGCAGATAGCTGATGTTATAAGGAGCAACTCAGGCTACTTTTGAAAGAAAATTCTGTGTTAAATAAAACAATAGTATGATTAGTGTGCTGTAAGCGACACCGGAGAGCGACCGAGGGAGTTCGCTACTTGATACGGACTCTGTTGTGTTCTGTGACACGAAGACTTTTATTTATGCGTTTTCTTTGTAAAACCGTACCTTAAGGTACGTGGCCCGTACATCTGCTATCGAAAATTAATAGCAGAATTATTGTCACCCTACGCCACGTATGCAGGTAATCCTAATTGCATAGATCCGAACCTGGACCGCTTCCAACTGCCGCCGTCATCGCGTCTCTGCGCCTACGAGATTAATTACGGCCAATTTATGACCATAGGCCCCACTATAATCTAGGCAAACCTCGCAAATTGTACTTATTTATTAGGCAAGCAACTTAAGCTACTTGTTGGTGCGGGTGAGAATGCTGGGATAAGAGAGAAGGAAAGGACTTACAGGATAGGTTGCCGCACCAGACACGCTACGAACAATAGACCTTCGTAGCGGCAGGCACGTCTTCCTTGTGATTCTTTCTTTCCACGTCTTGCGGTTCCTTCGACGAGTGGAACAGCTGTGTATGGCACAGCGGGTACATTCAAGCATGTGGATTAATATAAGCGGGTGTAGAATGCGGCACGACAGACAAAACGCGGCGAGCGGTCGAACGTAGACTATGTCATATTACATAGTGACAGATGCGGCGAAAGAAAAAACGTAAACAAAGAGGCTGTGACCAAATAGATTGTCATTAACACTACTTATTATTCAATGCCTGTGGGCATCGCATTACAAATTCTCAATAAAAATGTAACTCTGAAATGTGCCTAAAGTATTCATGAGATGGCGCCACATGTAAGAACACTTCCGGTTTTTTTATGTTTCTTGTTTTTATAACAATCATACATTTAGTCTTAACAATGCACATTTTTTATCCGTGCAGGAATGGAGAAAGATTATAATTCCCTATCCAATAGAAGATAATAATGGCCTATCGTAAGAGACGATAAAACGACCCACAGCCGCGTGGTAGGGCATTTGCACGTAAGGTTGGCTAGCACCCGTGGTTTCAATCCAGGTTCCAGTCTCCCTTCAGAGAGCAGCAGCACGTTGGTAGCACCTTTGGTGTAACAAATGTCCATAGGCAATGGTAACCGTTTTTCACCAGGTAGGCCGTCTGCCTGTCGACTGTCTGACTCGAAAAAAAAATGGCAAGCAACTCAAGCTATTTACCATTCACTGCCTATGCACATCGCATGACAACTGCCCAAAAAAAAACTTTGAAAGTCCCTATATTATAGGAATACCCAAAGTGGTCGATATTGACCCCCTGGGGTCGAAATCGGTTTCCCACGGGGTTTATGTGAACGAAAACTGATTTTGGCGGTTGACGAGATCTAAAAATAGACCTCTGTTAATTAGCACAAGTTCTTATTTGTACCTTTAAAGACACTGTATAAGTTGTGTTTTTTTTAATTATTAACAACTCTACGGACTCGAGTTCCGTACCCGTTTTACAACTTAATTTCTAGGTTTAATTTTTTGAATTTAACACGCTTATTAGTATCCATGATAATTTGATAGTTTAAGAATATTAAAAGAAAAATACAATTAAATACTAAAACTAAACTATAGTATGAAAAATAAACCTAAAATTAAAAACTAGAACTAAATAAAAAAATATAGATAAAATTAGTTATTTTGGTTCTTGTGTGTGACATTAATTTATTGATTTTTGTGTTGAGGTGTATATATCTTAAGAATAACTTATTATATTAATTTATTTTAGTTTTAATACTAAACTTATACTAATGTATAGTGTATCTGTATAAGTTGTGTTACATGTACCAACTTGTTATAAGAATAACTAATCTTTTAGTAGTAGTAGTAGTCGATTTGATCGATTTGAAAGTCACCAGGTTCATCCATCACACTGATGTTTTTTATTTATTTTATTTTCAAAAAAAAAATTAAGTATTAATAATTAAATATTAAGTAGTAATTAAGTACATTTTTACGGAATTGATATTATTAATTACATTTCGTATTTACTGAATTTTATGTCTAAATTTGCATGAGAAAATTATTTCAAGTCTACTCACTTAAAAAAGCATAAAGTTTTTAAATTGATATGTATTTTGTATCAATTTCGAAAAAAGCTATTGATAAGATTTTTTAAGGTAATGTAGCTATGGGGTTCTGAAGTATCAGTTCATTTTGAAAAAGGGGTCTCTTACCCAAAATAGTTTGGGAATCCCTCCTATATATATTACATATAGCTAGACGCCACACGTAATAACCAATTTCGTTTTTAATTGAGTTAATTTATATAAATCATATATTAAGAAACCAAATCAGTAAATATTAAGTTTTCATAAGTTTATGTTTAATTTTCTTACTTAGAGTAATGTTTTTAAAAGTGAAGTCTGTACAGTAATAGACAAATGATTGTTTATTGTATACCTTGCTTTTTTTTTATTACAAGATAATTTCTTAGTTAAATTGTGTTTTTAAGTGGTTAATTTAAATCAATTTTTACTTTAATATATAACTGTAGATGTTCTTTAACTTGACTAAAATATTTAAACATCATTATAAAGTGTAATTGATTGACAAAATACGTATGTTTTTTTAAAATATTAAATAGATTGGCGTTTGACCACGATCACGTCAGATGCCGGATGATGATGCGGTCGAAGATGGAGCACGCTTACCTAGATAGTACCTATTCACACGAGACTTGAAGATACCCGGATTGAACTTTTCGGGAAACACGGACTCTGGTAGTGCATTCCACAATTCTGCCATACGCAGAAGGAACGTGGAGGCGAAACGTTTAGTACGCACTGGTAGTGTTTCCACTGTGAAACGATGGCGTATACCAGAGCGTCCTGTGGTCCGAAGATGGAATGGTGTTCAACCGCACATTCTCCAAAATGAATCCTATAAAAAACCGATAGACTAGCGACCCAGCGTCGATGCTCTAGGCTTTGAAGCCTTGTATTGATAAGTCGGTCGCTACCAATCAACCTCTTGGCTCTTCTCTCAATTGACTCTAGCGCTTCAAGCTGGTGTTTGGTTGAGCCATCCCTAAGGTGAGAACAGTACTCCATCCATGTATAATTGTGAATAAATATAAGACAATACAAAAAGTCCAGGAGTCCAAAGTTGGGGCCGGTCGCACTGCCACTTCTGCCGAAAACCTCAAACGGCTCAAATATGTAACCCTTGGAACAGGTTACATATTTGAGCCGTTTGGGGTGGAGACTTTGGACCCATGGAGGCCAAGTGCCCACAAACTATTTAAAATAATTAAAAAACGCCTAGTCGACAAAACAGGAGACCGGAAGGCTGGAGCTTGCCTCGCTCAAAGGATTAGCCTTTGTATCCAGCGAGGTAATGCTGCCAGCCTTCTAGGTACAATGCCCAGCGACAGTGGTCTGGTGGGGCTGGACGGGCTTTAATATAGGTTTTATTTTAATTTTAGTTTTTTTACTATTGTATATATATTTTTAAGTTAGGTTTATTTATAGGATATTTTAGTTTTTGTTAATAGATGTTAGTTAGACTTAGTTTATTTATAGTATTTAATTATACTTTTATTAATAGAAATACAAAAATGCATATATCCTATATTACGCTATTTTAGTTTTTTAATTGACCATTAACTAACTCTGAATGCGGAAATCAGTCTACAAAATAATTACTCTTTAAAGGCTGCTAGGAATCCTCAAAACGTTACGGTAATAAACCTTTTGTATTTTATTATGAGGGTAAAGATTCTCCTAATTATCACACAGAAAGTTAATCGTGTTAATTAGTGAATAATTAACTTAATACGGATTTAACCTAAATGGTAATAATATATTGTCTTAATTGCTTTTGTTTGGGTCATATAATAAGACATATTAAATCTCGTTGTGTTAATATTCGTTAAGGATTGAACATCTTTATTTAACCATTTTAAGATTGTTATAATATATAAGTTATGAATGTCAAAGAAGCAAGTGAGGTGTGTAAGAATAAGCCTAAATGGCGCTCTGTTGTCCGTGCCTACCCCGCAAGGGAACTGGCGTGAAGTTATGTATGTATGTATGTAAGATTGTTATAACAACCACTTACTTCCAAAGGAGTTCCAAAAACCTATACTACCAACTAATACTATAACAATATGTTTATTGTGTACAATACACATATTGTTATAGTATTAGTAGGTTTTTTTATTTTTTATTGCAGGAGTTCAGCAGACAGGCAGCGGCCCACTTGATGGAAAGCGGTTACCATCGCCTATGGACATTTGCAACACCAAAAGTGCTACAAATGCGCTGCTGCTCTCTTAAGGGAGACTGGAACCTGGTCACTAATGACGGAACACAACTCAAGGTTGTTATGGCGACATGCTTTAGACCCGGGGTGGTAGGCATCCAGTCGGGCAAATGCCCTACCATCTGGCAAGGTAGTAGTATAGGTATATTATTTAATGTTATATGGAGTTTATGTAAAATTTCTTACGTTAATTAAGGAAATGAACAGATCAATGACTAAAATGGTGGTTAATTATATATAATAATAAATGAGTTTACAGTTAACCGACTTCTAAAAACTAAAATAAACTAAGTTATAAAGTACAAGCGATTATAGACTGTGTAACAAATCGCTGCCAGATGGGAGCGTGCCCAGAAGGCTGGCTGCATTGCCGCGCTGTATGTTTAATATTTATTTTTGGAATATAGATCTTAGTTTGTTGAAAAATTCTAGTACTACTTATGATAAATCTGTAAATGGTTCGAGTTTGTACAAAACGTTTAAAAATTTGAAAATACCCAGGGGGGTTAATTCAAATTAGGAGCAATTTTTAAAATTTTGTCTGTCTGTCTGTCTTTCTGTCTGTTATAGCATAATGTAAAACTAATGAAACCATTATATTGTTATACAATGAGAGAGGATATTAATAATATAAGAATATACAAAAAATAATATAAATGGCGTAATCAGTGGCTAGAACCAAGCGTTATCAAATCTATTAAAAACTTTTTCTTGAATATTCCAAGAGCCAGTGCTGAACCAGTCAACAATGTCAACACTTTACATTAATTTTAACTAGATGGAGACACAGTCGTTCTACATCGAGGTTTGGTGTTGTTTATTGTACATATTCATTACTTTTGGTATACCAGGAAAATTATACAAGTTGAAAACTCGAGTTTTCAAAATTTTTGATGAACTAACTGTTTCTCCGTGGCAGGTAGTTTTATTAATATTATTAGTATGTGTATTGTGTAATATTTTTTTATAATGGATTGGTTCGCGTTTGACTGATATTGCGCTTGATGTCAGGTGGAAATACAGTACACGCTTATCTAGAAGATACCTTGAAGACACCTAGATTGTATTCTTCAGGAAAAACAGACGACGGTAAAGAGTTCCACTCTTAAGCGGTGCGTACAATAAAAGTGGACGCATAGCGTTTCGTCTGCTTTCTTGGTATTTCCACCATATTTTTTTTATTTTTTATTGCAGGAGTTCAGCAGACAGGCAGACGGCCCACTTGATGGAAAGCGGTTACCATCGCCTATGGACATTAGCAACACCAAAGGTGCTACAAATGCGATGCTGCTCTCTTAAAGGAGACTGGAACCTGGTCACTAATGCCGGCACACAGCACAAGGTTCTTATGGCGGCATACTCTAGACCAGGGGTGGTAGCCATCCAGTCGGACAAATGCCCTACCACCTAGCTGTGGATTGTTTAGTCGCCTCTTATGATAGGCCGCCAGGCCGCAGGAAATTGTATTCTTTCTCCGTTCCTGCACGGATAAAAATATCGGTGGCGTGAGTGCGTACGTCTGCTTGTCCGGTGATAAAATGGTGAGAATGTGGCGATGAATTTGTGGTGTTACAAGAATGGATAAGGTTAGATATGATAAGGAGATCTTTGAAAGTTGCACCCGTGACTGAAATATTGAGAGAAAGAAGTCTGAGGTGGTATGGTCATGTACTGAGGAGTAGAACAAAAAAAGATTGATGGATTGTGTGAAGGATGATATGATGATTTGTGGTGTGACAGAAGACATATGTCAGAATAGAGGAGTATGGAAGAAAGAGATATATTGGGACAATTAATTGGGAGAAAGTGAAAGAAAAGCGAAAAAGAGATTATTATTTTGAAGATTTGGTGTTTCAGGCACTTCAGGCAATGTGGGATGAGATTTGTAAATGATAAAAGACAAGAAAACAACACACTTCTGTCTTCTATGACTTCTATCAAAATGTAATATTGTGTAAACATTTTAAGTCAAACGGTTAAACTATAAAAGCACTTCAAATTTTGCGGGACACATACATACAAAACCTGATTTCTATATATAAAGATGATTTCTGTAGCTGGTTCGTACTTTAGAATATAATAACATAGAATGTAATAATCACTAGGAAGCGAAAGGTGATTTTTTGTTAGACAATGAAACGACGCCATTCAGTCAAAACGGAAGAAGGATTTTATTTTTTACTTTGAATGACATTACATAAAGAACACCTGCACTCTCGCGGGAACCCAAAGCCGGCGCTAGACATTCGCGTCGGTAACAAATCCCCACCCTAGTGCTGCTACTGCAGCACTAACTCTCAACAGGGATCCGGGCGACGCGAATAGCAGACCTCTTGAGAATTCCCGATTTAGTTTTTACAATAACCATACGTACACGTCCATCTTTACCAGAAACAACATTTTCAATAACGCCCCGTGGCCACACGTTCCTCGGTGCATCTGGGTCTACCACAAGAACCAAGTCCCCAATTTTTAAAGGAGGAGCTTCATCACTTGTCCACTTTCTCCTGGGCAACATATCTGGAAGGACCTCCCTTGTCCATCTCTTCCAGAACATATCGGCTAACCACTGTGCTATGTGCCACTGCTTCTTCAAATAAATCTCTGACTCATCAAAAACTCCAAGTCGAGGCAAATTGTTTGAAGAACCAAGTAAAAAATGGTTAGGTGTAAGTGACTCCATACTGCAAGGGTCCACGGAGACGTGAGTCAACGGTCTGCTATTAACTATATTTTCAACCTCTGTAAGCAGTGTAATGAGCGTTTCCTCCTTGGGTGCACGCTCCTGTAGGATAACTTTAAGAGAAACCTTAACACTTCGTATCAATCTTTCCCAAGCCCCACCCCAATGGGGGCTTGCCGGTGGAATGAAATTCCAGGTGGTACCTTTGTTGAGAGCTTCACCTTTCAGTTTCTCAATATCCAGGGCTTGAATAGACAGCTTCAATTCTGCATCTGCTCCTCTAAGGTTTGTCCCATTATCGGAATACAGATTGAGTGGCCAACCTCTTCGTGCAGCCATGCGACGTAGTGCCATTATAAGGGAATCTGAGGTGAGTGTATTCACAATCTCTATATGTATAGCTCTAACAGTTAAACAGGTGAATAAAACTCCATATCTCTTTTCTCTGTGTCTCGTGACAGTGACTTCCATAGGCCCGAAGAGATCTAGACCGCAGAACGTAAATGGGCGTTGATGGTGGGCTACTCTGGCCTCGGGTAAATCCCCCATACGAGGCGGTACCGGTTTAGCTTTCCTGATGCGGCAGAATATGCACTTTGAAGCGATCTCCTTTACTGTAGGCCTTATTTTCACAATCCAGTATTTTTGTTTTAGTTCATTGACTACAGTTTCTTGATTTCCATGTAAAAAACTGACATGGTAATGCCTGACTATTAATTTAGCTAAATAATTCTTTCCATCCAAAATGACAGGTCTTTTCATCTCAAAATTAACATTTCTAGCAGCATCTATTCGACCACCTACTCGTAGAAGTCCATCTTCATCCAGGTAAGGTGACAGGGTAAGTATTCTACTTTTCTTGTCAATATTCTTATTATTTTTAAGCATAATTATTTCTTCCCAGAATGTATCTTGTTGTGATTTTAGAATCAACATGAGTTCAGCATTCTTTAATATTGTACTTTCATCAACAATAAGTTTTCTACATTTATTTATAAACTTAAATACTGCCGCAGTGGATCGAAGTAAGCGCAGCCATTGAGAAAATCTAGTCACCTCAGGTACGGGTAAGTCAGCATTTTTAGGTAAATTCTGTATGATATTCACTAATTGTAATTCATCTTGATCTTTATCAAATTTGATTGTACATTGTGGCCAGTCTTCTTTATTCATGTATAAGAACTGTGGACCACTAAACCATTCCTTTTGTAAAGATGTACAATCATAATTCTCCCTAGTTGCAATATCTGCCACATTAACACCTGTTGGAATATACCTCCACTCGCAAGACTTTGTAATTTCATCAATCTCAGCCAATCTGTTCGCTTCATATGTTTTATATGAGCGTGTATTATTATTTATCCAATGTAAAACTGTTGTCGAGTCGCACCAAAAAACTCGACGACACGGTGTCAATTTATGATCCTCTATAATTGTTTTAGCAAGTCTCGCTCCTAACAAAGCCGCTTGTAATTCAAGACGTGGCACAGTCACGGATTTCAGCGGAGCAACTCTACTTTTGCTGGCAACAAATGCAACCATAATTTGATCATTGTAAAACCAACGCCAATAAGCAACAGCACACATTGCCTTTGTTGAAGCATCACAAAATACGTGTAACTCTAAATTTGAATAAATTATATCCGATTTGTTAGAATCCAGTGTTTTATTGAACTGAGATGAATATATACTTGTTTGGTTTCCATGTGACAAATTACCCAATATAACTTGTTGACATGTAGAACTGGCAGATTGATAACATCTTGGTAAACTTATATTACTAATAACCTTTAGTTGCTTTAGCCAGTTGCGCCATTTTTGGTTAACTTCATCTGTAATGTAATCATCCCAATTAATCTTTGACCGCCAAGTATCTTGAAGCATAATCTTTCCATTAATTGTAAAGGGTGACAAAAATCCATAAACATCGAACACTGACATGATAATTTGTAACATTTCACGTTTAGTAGGCCTTTGTTTTCCACTAATTATATCATGAGATATCTTCTTGAATGATAAATCAAACCTTAAAGTATCATCACCAGGATACCATAACAATCCGAGCGTTCTTTCACTTGTATGTTCTTTGTCAATTGTAAGATTTACAGCTGATGAACTAATGATGTTCTTTGGCAGATTATTTAACACTGTTTCACTATTACTTGTCCAATTACAAATATTAAATCCACCTTGTTGATGAATAAAGATTATTTGTTTTGTCAATTCAATTGCCATTTTTTCATTAGGTAAAGAATCAATATAATCATCCATAAAATGTTGTTGACATGTAGCACTTACCGCAGATGGCATAGTTGACTCATATTGTTTAGCATTTTTGTTTTTAACATATTGAGCTATAAATGGGGAGCAATTAGCACCGAAAATTAAAGAAGACATTGCATATATATTGACAGGTTTACTAGGGCTGTCTCTCCAAAGAAATCTTAAAGCATTTTGATCCTCAGATCTAATTTTTATTCTTAAAAACATATCTTTTATATCTGCTGTTACAGCTACCTTATGTATTCTAAATCTGAACATAATGCCAAGTAATGAAGCCAATAGGTCAGGCCCTTTAAGTAAAAAATCGTTTAAAGACAAACCATTTGACCTGGCAGCAGCGTCAAACACTAGTCGCAGTTTCTTCTTGTTTGGATTGTCAACTCCAAAGTGAGGCAGGTACCAGGTAGGTAGTGGAGTGTCTGGAACTGTCACTTTATGTGCATAATTGTTCTGAAAAAGATGAGTTATTCTACCTTTATATTGTTCACCATACTCTTCGTTAAACATTATCTTTTTTTCCACATACTTCAATCTCTTCAGCGCAGTGGGAAAGGTGTCTGGCATAATTGAATTTCTATTCTTCCAGGGCAGCCCCACCTCCCATCTTCCATCAAACAACCTAGCTGTTTGATCTAACTGAGTCTGAGCATATAAATCATCTGGATTCTGACGTTGTTTAGCCGATATGCCAATTGCATCAAGAGAAAATGAACTCTTAACCAAGTCATGAATGTCTTGTAGAATATGATTATTATCCTCACATGAAGTGTCTTTACAAAATAAAGTAGTTTGGTTACAATTTAACATGTTCACTCCAAGCTTATGTGAAGTGGGCGAGTTCAACTGCACCCTACCATGAATGCACCAGCCTAGAGGAGTAAGTGTGGCACACGGTTCGTTTGGTTTACCTAACTTAGTTTCTAAAGGCATAATTAAATGATAATTATCTTGACCTATCAAGACTTGTGGTTTTGACAACCCTAAGTTAAATTCATTTTTGATTTCATATAAATGTTTATAAAATTTACAATTAACCATTGGTATATTTTGTATAGGAATATTTAAACCTTCTACACTTAACATTTGACATTGGAACATTTCACCACATTTATTTGCCAAATTAATATTAACAATATTTGCAATACAATTAATTTCACTATTCTGCCATGCCCCACTCACCTTCATACAGCGTTGGCTACCACTTAAACCTAAATCATTTGCCAACTTATTATTAATGAGTGAGACAGTTGAACCATCATCTAGCAAAGCTGTAGTATTTATTATTTTTCCATTATGGCCATATATTTTGATAGGTACAATTTTTAACAAAACATTATATGTGTTACTGTTAACATTAGACACAATTTCATCATTTTGGCTTGATTGAGGTGTCTCATCATTTGCATTGTTTTCTAAAGGATGTTTAGTGAAATTATAATGTAGCAAATGATGATGGGGCAAACCACATCCCTCTACTTCACACATAGGGGCAGTACAAGTGTCCCTTTTATGATGAGACATTAAACACTGATAACAAATACCATACCGTTTCACAAATAACCATCTGTTTTTTCTCAGTGATCTTTTGAATAATTTACAATCTAAAAGTACATGTTTACCTAAATGACAAAATTTGCATATTTTATTTAATTCAGATTGCACTAACACCTTTGATTTATTTGTATTTTGTTGCAATTCAGACTGCAGTAACACTTGAGGTTTATTCACATTAAAGTTGTCTCTACGCTTGTAGTTATAATAATCAGGTTTAGAATTTATTAAATGAACACTAGAAAGAGATACTTTTTTTGCTTCTTCATACAAGAAGGTAGACAAAATTTCAAGTGTAGGTTTACCTGAAGCGATGAGTGGATGACTGTAGTCCACCCACTTAGAGATAAGGATGGCAGGCATCTTACCCAATATGATGGTAGCGACATTCATGCCCTGCAGATATTCCTGTCTGCCAAGTGCCTGTACCGCTGCTACATAATTTTGTACTTTGACTGAAAAAGAAACTATTTCTTTATGATAATCTTGTGACATTGAATGCATTTTTCTAATATCCTGCATAATTTTAGTGATTATGTTATCTGGGTTTCCAAATTGAAGTTGCAATGTATCCATAACTGTCTCCGGGGATGAAGCGCTGATTAGAAGCGCTGCAACACAATCCTTGGCTGCCCCATGTAGGCACTTCTGTAAGCGCCACAGGTTCTCTTTGGGGGTAAACTTACATACTTCTGTGGACTCTTCATATGCTTGTTTAAACTGAAGCCATTCCATACAGTCCCCGGCAAATGATGGCAAGTCTCGGGGTGTAGATATGCGACTCAACAAGCTAGAGTCTGGACCATTGTGTGCTGAGGCTGTAAGGTCATTCAGTGCCTTAGCAAGAAGATGTACCGTCGTCCCGCCTTTGTCATGTGATGTTATAGGACCTGGCTGTCCTTGTTCCTGGGCTGTGTGTGCCTTTAATTCTTGATCACCTTGCTCCATCCACTGTTCGATATTTGAACCATTCGAACGCTTGTCATTTGCGCCCCTTTGGCTATTATATTCCTCTTGCAGTTCAGCCAGATTAGCCTCCAAGCGTTTTTCAACAAGATCGATCTCGATGCGAGCTTTAGCCTCCGCCGCTTGCAGTTCTAATTGTTTCTTGCGCGCCAACAAAGACGAAGACGTCGATTTTTGAGAATTATGTGACATATCCCGCATGGCGTCCTTTCTGCTCACGCCGGCACCGTCTTGATTCTTTCGTGTCTGCACCATTTCCTTCTCGGGAGTGAAATACATATATTAGATCCGGTCGCAGGATCAGTTTGTAGCTGGTTCGTACTTTAGAATATAATAACATAGAATGTAATAATCACTAGGAAGCGAAAGGTGATTTTTTGTTAGACAATGAAACGACGCCATTCAGTCAAAACGGAAGAAGGATTTTATTTTTTACTTTGAATGACATTACATAAAGAACACCTGCACTCTCGCGGGAACCCAAAGCCGGCGCCAGACATTCGCGTCGGTAACAACAACCTTGAGTTGTATTCTGGCATTAGTAACCAGGTTCCAGTCTCCCTTAAGAGAACAGCAGTGCATTCGTAGCACCTTTGGTGTTGCAAATTTCCATAGGCGCGGTAACCGCTTTCCATCAAGTGGCCCGTCTGTCTGTCTGCTGAACTCCTGCAATAAAAAAAAGTGTTCCTGTTGCCATATGTCAGCACACGAGCTTAGGAAATTCAGTCACGCTGCCGGGCGGACATATTGCATTTGTGCAGTATAAAGTAATGGCCCGATTGAGAGAGGAGCGAAGAGAGACGTGTGTACTACAATCGGGAATCTAATAAGTGACGAACTTTGCGCGTTTATTGAATTACGACCTTCTGCATTACTTTTGGATTTGTTATGTTCGGTTATATTTGCACCTGTGTTATATGTGTTTGTATAGTTCAAATAAACTCTGTAATAATTCCAAAGGCATTTTAATTCGAGTCCCGCAACTCGTAATAATATATATGTAAAATATATTCAGATAGATCAAATAAATTCAATTAATTAAAACTTATTTATAAATGAAATCGATTTTCATAACAAATCGAGACGGTAACGCATTAGGACATTACTAATTGATCCGTCATCGAGTTGTCAAAAGTTAAATAAATATTTGGTAAGGGTATATATAGGCACATTTTTTTCTTAGGTACTGCCAATTGGACGTTTAAGGGACACATGATTATCACTACGTGTAGAACTGTAATATGTTATTAACCGACTAACTTTTGCCCGCTGCTTTGCCTCCCACGGGAATCATACAATTTTTCCCGGATAAAAAGTAGCCTATGTGCTATTCCAGACTATAATCTATCACTGTGCCAAGTTTCATCCAGGTCCGTTCAGCAGTTTTGGCGTGATTGATTAACAAACGTCCATAGTATTTTATTAGCGGTTTTAAGTGCAGTATTTTATTTGATATTTATACCGACGTTTCGGCCACTTTTCAGTAGCCGTGATCACGGAAGACATAGAAAGTGTCAATGAGCAAAAACCTATTTATATTAAAAATTACTTCCAGTGAGCTTTATATCATATTAACCTCGCGAACTTTCACTGTAGTATGAAAGGTGAAAAATACTCGGGTTGTTCGGTGATTTTTCACGTGGAAGAACGAAGAAGGGTTTATATACAGCGTGTATACGTATATATACACGTATACGTAGTCTCCAGACCAGTGATAAGCCAAGCTGAGTTGTTAAAATCGAAAGAAGTCGACTCGATTATTGTCTCGATTCTAATTTTAAAATCGAGACAATAATCTACTAGCTTTTCAACTGATCAATCGAGATGTTATTCTTATTGTTTTGATTCAACTTACGCTTAGTTTCTATCGTAATATCTATTCTCATACCTTGCTTGACATTCAATGAAAACTAACGTCGGGTCCTTAAAGATATGAAACGACCCGATCATTTCTACAATGTAAGTATAACTTTCTCTTCCATATGTACACGCTTAAAATTATTAACAATTTATGTTCAACTAGATTGTTGCGGATTAAATATATATATATATATATATATATATATATATATATATATATATATATATATATATATATATATATATATTAAATTTTAACTATTAGTAAGGCAATTGAATAGTAACATACAAGAATCGGCCATTATGTAGCTCGATAGCTGATCACGCGTACGAAATTGTTCGTGTCTTGTAGTTGTAAGTCGCTTTGATTCATCAGCGCGTCAGTTGATATGAAACTCAATCACACAACAATCGAGTCATCGAGTTTGAATAATCGAGTTGAATATCTCCTCACCGCACGTAACTCGTGTGTACAACACAGGGAATGGTGTTCGTTGTTCTAAATTCAAAAGGTTAAGGCTCTTGCGTTTTGTTATTAAATGAGATGAAAGTTGTTTCAGGACTTACTTTAAACATCGTTATATATGTGAATAAATTGGTTATGTATATATGTGTATATTTATGTGTATGTATATATGTGTATATCTATGTGTACTTGTGTACTATACCTAGTGCAGGCAGCAATTTGGATGTATGATGGCTTAATTGAGCTCACGCCCTGGACGACCGAAAAATTCTAAAATTGTTGGTCGTCTAGGGCGTATTAGTTAAACAAATTAATATAGCAACTCGCCGTGTATGCGCGACTTAAACCGAATTCCTATGCCAAGCATAGTGATGTGCATTCTCAATACACTTGGCACTGACATCTGTCATCACAGTGTCAGTTGGCATCACAGTATCTGTGACATATGAACAGACAAGACAAGGCAATATTATAAGTATTCCTCTCTTGCCAAAATATCTACTGAACCTTAAAATGTCTATATTATCCTAAAATTGATGTGCGTAAATTTATTATCATGGCGACCATTTTGAAAAATGTGCAACCCTTAGAGCGAATGAAGTGTAATATGGGAGACGCGTAATAATGTTTAACCCTTCTAATGCGGTGTCATGTCACACGATGGCTACCCATTAGTATGATAGGGTAGTCATTTTGTTATATAAGGACAAAGGGGTATTTTTTTAAACATTTGATGCCAAAAATATTATTTTTGGAGTTTATGTCATTTGAAATTAATGAAATAACTTTAATTAAGACACATGATTACAGCATAAGATTATATTAATTTTATTAGTATTTCTAATGTTTCTACTCTCTCTGGGATATTATTAGTGTTAGTGTCTGGGTTACGCAGATATAAATAAGGATTTAATGCGTTATTTGTGATGTGTTTTGTTATTTGTTAATAATGTTAAATATAGAAAAATAACGTGTGTATATGAGTATATACACACTAATGTAGGTAATTATTAACGGCGTTATTATTAACACTATAAACAAGATACATTTGGCTCGAGTGAACAACGAAATGACCAGATATAGCAGGAATTTTACAGTCGCGGCATGAAAAGGTTCGCCAGTTTTCAAATGGATTCATTTAATGTTCCACGAGCACATGTTGCCTTTTCAAACTAAGACACAGAACAGACTATTCCACAAAAAATTATGTTTAACTCTTTGACAATAAAGGTTAAAATTACTTAGATTAAAGTTCTTTGAGTTTCTATTATGTCTAAAAAGATTGTTTAGAGATATAAAACCTTTTTATTAGTTTTAATATTTATGATAAGTGTAGTGATTATATCCTCTTTTTCTGATGATTAAAACTATTGTTAATCTCAGTGTCTGTCATTGTTAACATTGAAATTTTCTTTTTACACGTTTCTATATTTTATAAACGTAACCAAATATAACATTTAATAAAATGTTGGCGGTATTGTTCCTTGTCTTCGTGCAAGCGAAGATTAACTTTATGGTGACGAACATTTTCATACCGCGACTGTACAAACATAAAATACATAATGATATTTGATAAATAAACATTATTTATTTGTTACTATTGTGTCGTTAGTTTCCTTTCAATCTAAGAATCCCCAGATTGGGTGAGTTTCCTATATACATGGCTTAGTTTTGTTACTTCCCTTACTTTAATGTAAGAAACCCAGATTAGGTAAAAAAAAGGCTTAAGATGCCCATTTGTTTCTATTATAAGTCAAATAGAATATTTGATATAAAAAAAAAGTTGGATTGGTTCTCCAACGTACAAAGTACTTAAACCAACAGACTCGTGCAAACCTTTCTTTAAAAAATATAACATCTTAATCCGGTAAGGTTAAGGTTTTTATATATTTTTGAAACTGCGGTATTTGTTAAGAGTAACCCGAACTTATTTCCTCAGCTCTCCGATGCAGTTGTTCGGAAAAAACGGGATTAGCATAGAGTGTGTATTTGCTCTTCAAACACGGCCATGATGCGCAAAAGTATCTACTGCATGACTCCTATCATATTTAATAAACTTACGGAAATGTTACGAGTTCAGCTTATAAATTTGTTTAAAAAGTCTCCTAAGAAAATTTTATTGAACAAAATTTATCATACTGTAAATGAATTTGCGAATGAAAAAGATATGACTGATAATATTTTCTATAATAGGCATATAATTTTGTTGCAATATTTTATAACATATTTTTTTATGTAATTTAGTTTTAATATCCTGACATGAATTCGGACATTGCACGCCTAATAAAGAAAATTTATTGAAACAACGCATATTGTAACATCTTTTGTGTACATACATTTTAGCAATAAATTATTAATTAATTTAACATTTATTTTACATCTACACGTATAAATATCAATATACATAGTCATTGCGACAATGTACGTGTATTATTTAACCTTACGTTAAGTCAACGTAGTTTTACATAGCAGAATTTACTACTTAGCCTCGTGTGTACGTCTTAGCTGTTATAGCTAGACACACTTCGATTTATTGGACTTGATTTTATGTTGTTGGTCCAAAGACTACAACTTTACCAGAGTTTTCGGGGCGAGCGCCTTCGCGAAGCGAGGCGGCCTACACTATCTTACTGTCGTTTAGCAACGTGTTATGGCTGGGAGAGAAGATATCCTCTGCGGGGCGGGGTGGCTATGTCTCCTGGCATCCCTTGAAGGGACGTGGAGAGATCGTGATTGGCGACGTCAGACGCCGCCGTCTGTGTTTGTCTGTCGGTGTATGCCAGTTTGTCGTCCTAACCACAGGCGGGCTGATCCAGCCAGCCGTTTTGTAATAATGTCGACTGACTTCGAACGCGGCCGCAGCATTCTTTTATGCCACTAAACCAACTTTTGTACCAAGTTGAGTAATGATGCGGTTTAGGATGGAGCACGTTTACCTAGAAAATTCCAATTCACTCGTGACTTGAAGACTTCAAGATTGTATTTGTCAGGTAAAACAGACTCCGGCAAATTATTCCACTCTTCGGCAGTGCGCACCAGAAAAGAAGCGAAATGCTTGGTTCTGACTGGTGGTGTTTCCACCATGTAACGGTGACGCAAACCGGTGCGTCTGGAAGTCCGATGGTAAAATGGAAATGGAGTAGTTTATTTGGCGTGTTAGCTTACAGGTAAATATTTACAACTAGCCTATGGCGTGCCATGGGGATTGGAGTTCACTAAATACCGAAATAAGGCAAACCTTGGTGAACATAATTTTTTTTTGTATGTATTAGAATTTGAATATAATTTTTTGGAATGCGTGGCTATCTTTTATAGACAAGTTCCTTTAGTATCTCACAACGCCCAAAATGCTCCGTCTGCCGTTCCACAGGCGACCGCGGTCGTTATGGTTGTGGCGAAAACATCAGCGATCACAACGACCCTTGTCAAGAGGTGGGACCAAGTGCACGTTGACCACAGAGCATTAATTCTCTCTATCTCTTGACATAGAAAATGGCGCGATTTTCAAATGAACCAATGACGATTGTGTATTTCGTCGTTTATGACATCAACACCCCATAATCCGTTCCACTAGAGTTTATGATTCTAACGTCCGCAAACAAGTGGAACGGAGCCTATGTTGTTTGTGCCACCAATGACGTTACACGTGGAAATAATCTTGTAACAACGAATACCTCTTGTAATTTTTAATCTCGTCTTCTTAGCCCCTAACAAACCCACGATTGAGACGATAGTGTCAGGCGATTTTGACGAGATTGTAATAGCAGAATTGGGCACCTCTATTGTGATGCCTCTTGAGGCATGAAAGAGTAAGAAACGACCAAACAAACATTCGCATTTAATATTAGTTACAACAAGAATTCCGAATCAGGGCCCTTAACTTACATTCCTAATTAAATATTGTTAGAAACAGACGATTCCAAGTTCTTTGAAGTGAAAATTGGGAATTTACATACGCGTCACGGAAATTTGGAGGAAATTTCGCCTTGTAAATTGTTACAAAAGGAACGGTATATTGTTATTTGCAAGCTAAACATTACCCAAATTGCGTATCGTATACAAATTTTGATATTTTCAGGTTATCTTTGGGAAAATTGACAGATAAAGTAATTAAGTATATTATTCCTACGGCAGGATACGTTCCTGGTTAGGTTAGGTTCCTTACGTTCCGTGCAGGAACGGAAAAAGAATTCTAATTCCTGCGGCCGGGTGGCCTGTCGTAAGAGGCAACAAAACAACCCACAGTCAGGTGGTAGGGCATTTGCCCGACTGGATGGCTACCACCTCTGGTCTAGAGTATGACGCCATAAGAACGTTGAGTTGTGTTCCGGCATTAGTGGCCAGGTTCCAGTTTCTTCTTCCATTTCGTATAAATTACACCCTTTCCAAGCATTTATTTTACTTTTGACAGCTCGATGACGGTTCAATTAGTAATGTCCTAATGCGTTACCGACTCGATCTGTTATAAAAATCGACTTCATTTAAAAATAAGTTTTAATCAATTTAACTTATCTGTATATTTTTGCTAAAAATACTATATCTTGTAATATACCCGCATTTTAATGGACATATTTGTAATAAAGTAAAATAAAATTAATAAAGTAGAACATTTTCAAATCGATTACTTTCGATTTATTTACGTATAGTGTGATGGTTTAATAGTCTGTGCGTTACATGACTCACAGCACATCACTATTACGTCAACCATATCAATAAATTACGACATGTCATTTGTTTCATGTGGGCTTTACTGTCAAGAAATATCTATCTTGTTAGACGTGCAAACGTCAAAAGTAAAATAAACGCTTGGAAATAGTATAATAACGTTTGAAGGAACAAATTTTTGTTCTTTATGGTCAATAGTGATGTGGAATAAATAATAAAAGTTATCGAATATATTATAATTTTAGCATGTGACTAAAAAAGGCTGGGAAAAGTTTGTAAATAGTTTAGGAATTAGACTTGTGTAGTACAAGGAATGAATTCCCGATACTGAATTGAACGAACTATTCCGTCTCCGTTTTAGGACATCGTTCATTTAGTACTTAGTCGTTCGTGATACGTGATCGTATAGAATAGCCTGAATTCGCGATGTATTCTTTGTCACTGGTACTACGAACTGTCGCACAACAAACACGGAACGCGGCTGACTCCGACTGAACGAGCGGCAACGATATGGTTACACTCTGATTCTAAAATAACCCGACAAATACCTATAAAATTTTGATATCTTATATAATGCATTAAGAAAAAAATATCACAGATATTTTAATTTCTAAATAACTTATGTAAAAAATAAACGGGTATTGGTTAGAATGACAGTCCTAAGCCTGCAAAGTATGAAGGAAAATCAAAATATAGTTCTTATTCGTTCAGTGTACTAAACTGTACTAAATATACTAAAAGACCGAATTAGGACATCTGACAATTTGTACTAGTACGGATCGCTCCGTTCAGTGACCGAGCAAGAACAAGCCTTTTAGTAATGTCCCACTTCCAACTAGGTGGAGGAAGGAGGTGGAATGCTTCTCCGTCTCATATTCAGCGAGGCCATTGTTGTTCTTCGCAGGCCTAGGCCCATCTGTTATTGTTGGAAATTTGTGTATATTCTTTGTATGTTGCGGGAATCGTTTGCGACCTTAATTATTGCACAGCGCCATCTATTAGATTGTAAGTGTTCCGCTACAATAGAACTGTTAAATTAATAAGGAAAGAAGACGAAAGAGTTGAGTGAAAAGATATTTACTTTAGAAAATGATTTTGTAATTATTGTAGGTGATGATAACAGGGACGACAGTGAAAATTGCAGTAGGATAAATCCGATTGATTATGGCCTTTTGTGGTATCTTTATGTATTTGTTTGTTGTGTCCAAATAAATTATGTACATACAAATATATTTAGTAAACATTTATATATCCGTCTTATTAAAGCTTTTTATTTAGCTACTTCTTACAATACTGTTTTAATTCGATAAACATACAGGTGCGACTAGCCCTTCATTATATTTTTCTCGATAATAAGATGGCATATTTCACGTCACTATTGTAATGTATTATGTCAAACTGGCCTTCATAGCTTGCCGCACGTTGACGGTCACAATCGTATTGACTCAGAGTAAGTTTGTAGGCTTCTTTAAGAACCTTAAAGAAGCCTACAAACTTACACTAACTGAATATGAAGACCGTTAGTAATTGTAGCGGTTCTAGATTCGTGGAAAATAGTCTAGTTGATATTAGACGGTACATTTTGTCTTTCAATTTGAATGATAAAACCAACGTTATCCATATAAATACCTATATAAACTTTATACATTCAACGCCATTGAATGCTCACCAAAATAAAAAAATACAAAAATACATACATACATACATAACTTCACGCCAGTTCCCTTGCGGGTAAATACAAAAATAGAATGCATAATTACAATACTTCTTGGGAAAACAACAGGCAACCTAGCTTAAAAGAAATTCTTAACTAATCTGGCGATGTAGGTGGAGCGGAAAAAATATAGGACTGTACAATTTAAATACACATACTTACACTAATTTATAAATTTAATACATACATAGATCGAGACACATTTATAGAATACCAATATATACGTATATACGAAATAATCTAAATAAACATATTTATTACAAGCATTTTATTAAAAATAGGTAAATAAGTAAATGTTTAAATATATTAGACCTATTTATTTAAAAACAGTACTGTTACGAGTTAGCGGGACTCGAATTAAAATGCCGTTAGAATTATTATAGAGTTTATTAGAACTATACAAACACGTACAACACAGGTACAAATATAACCGAACACAACAAATCCATACATAATGCAGAAGATCGTAATTCAATAAAACGCGCAAAGTCCGTCACTATTAGATTCCCGAATGTACACACGTCAAGCCCGTATCGTAATCGTCGCTCAACTGTCTCCTCTCTCCATCAGGCCCTCGTTTTATACTTCACAAATGAAAAAGAATCCGCAACACCTGGCAAATTATGCTAACGAGCGAGTACAATAGGACAATAGGATATTCTCCACAATAATTAGAAACGCATGCCAATAATTAAGTGAACAAAAGAAGACGATCATAAAAGGATTACAATCAGTTCAAATGCCGACAGGTAATAAAATGTGCTTTTACAGATTTGTAGTTGGAATTCATGTCTTTGTCGGGGCCTAAGTTGTAACAGTACTTTCTAAGTGAGTTCCGAAATGTAGGTAATGTTTTGGCCTCTTTGACAGTAAGAGGCAACGCATTCCAGAGTTTAACAGACTGTGCACTGTAAAAAAGTTATCATAAAAGGATAATTAGTATTCATTATAAAAGCCTAACATACTATTATACCGGGTGTCCCAAGATACAAGGAGGAGGGGTACTATAAAAACATTGTAGATACGATATTTTACTTAATGGAAACATTCGTTTATTTTTAAATTTCAGCAAAACTGCATTCAATCAAAGATTTTTTCGATGCGATTACACGATGAAGCAAGCAATTTTTAAAAAATCTTTGAATTGTGTTTTACTTACTTTCAAAAATAAAAGAATGTTTCCAGTGAGAAAATCTATGTACAATATTTCATATAATTCTCCTCCATGTGGTATTATAGATTTGGGACATCGGGTATACCTACTACCTAAGTAACTTGGAAATATACAATTTATTTGGATTATTATGATTACTTTCTGACGGTTATTGTATTTGAAATAAACGTTCAAGAGTACCGTTGCGTACAAGAAATAATCATTTTATATACATATATTTGTTGCGTAAGCAGGCGCCTGTCCCTACAATATCCCGCTTAAAAAGCTATCGGCTTGGAAAAGGGTCCGAAAGTACATTGTATTGCCACCAGAATGGGTACATTCACGACGTAACTCATCTGAGAAATATTGCACACCTCTTTCGATCATTTTCTGCGGGTTCGAGAAAATATTATATTTTTTCCTCGCAATGTAGTCCGCATTCCGTTTTTGACCACTTAAGGCGGTGAAAGCTGAAAGTGGAAATTGTTCAAATGTAAAACCTGAGAAATTTTATCGAATAAATTAAGGGCTATATTAAGAAAGACAGAAAGAAAGAAAGATGAAAGAAAAGTACTTATTTCTAAACACATCTAATAAAAATCAATTTTTGTGTGTTTGTCCTCGATGCGCTCCTGAGCCGTTGATCAGATTGTGATGGAACTTTGGTCGAGTATTTTGAGGACACCCACGATGGATTCTGGCCCAAAAACTCTGTATATATAAAATTATTCTGTTCGTGTGTATGCCACCAAACTCCTCCTAAACGGTGGAACCGATTTTGGTGAAATTTTTATATGTGTTCAAGTGGATTCGAGAATAGTTTAGATTAACAATTTGTCCGCTAGATGGCACGGCCATTGAGTACCAGGATTTTGGCGATTTTTTTTTTGTTTGTGTTTGAATTGGTCGCGGGATGGTTTAGATTCACAATTGGACCCTATATAAGGCGCTGCAATCCAGTTCTAGATTTTTATTTTTTAAGCGCAGGACAACGTCTGCTGGGTACAGCTAGTGTATCTATAAAAAATGTAATAAATCTGTTGGCAGTAATTGGGAGTGGCAGATGCAACTATGTAATATTAGAAATGATTATAAAATGTGAACTGCATCAGCCATCAGAACTGCAAACACTAGTCACAATGATGAAAGATGACTGTCAGGCGAGAGGCTTACATTTGAATGCGAAGAAAACAAAGGTTATGGTGTTTGAAAGAGAAGAAACCAGAACGAATGCAAGGACAATGGTCGATGATGTTATGCTGGAGCAAGTGAATGAGTTTGTATATCTTGGATGTGCTTTTAGCAGGGATGGAAGGTACACCGCTGATATAGAAAGAAGAGTAAATTTGGGGAATAGTTTGAATGGAGCGTTAGGTAAACTTCTAGGCGCTAAGAACCTCAGCCAGAAGGCCCAGCTCGCCATACACAACGCGGTGCTGGTACCTACGCTCACGTATGGAAGCGAGAGTTGGGTATGGAAGAGAGAGCATGAAAGTAGAGTAAACGCGGTTGAGATGCGAGCACTGCGCAAAATCTGCGGAGTGACGCTCGCGGACCGCGTTCGTAATACCGAAGTAAGAAAGAGAGTTAGTCTGAAAGAGAGTGTCGGGGTGAAGGTAAGGAAAGGAATGCTCCGGTGGTTCGGGCATGTGGAAAGAATGCATGATGAAAGAATGACTAAACAGATATACAATGCAAAAGTGGATGGATGCAGAAGTCGTGGAAGGCCACGACACACCTTCCATGATCAAATTGATCGTGTACTAGCGGAGGGTGATGTCAGGAGCCTTAAGAACAGACGAGTGTGCATGACAAGAGTTATGAATGTCAAAGAAGCAAGTGAGGTGTGTAAGAATGGGCCTAAATGGCGCTCTGTTGTTCGTGCCTACCCCGCAAGGGAACTGGCGTGAAGTTATGTATGTATGTATGTATGTATGTATTATAAAATGTAAAACGAATTTCATTTGTTATATTCTACGCCTTAAACTGAAGCAAAAATATATACATAATTTCAATGTCATTTACATTCAAGAGTTCATTGTCTTAATGGAGCTCTCAATAAGGCTTCGTCAGCGAAAGAAGGCAGTAATGAAATTTCAGCTTAACAAAACTTCATTCGGTTGCGTTACAATAAGATTTCGAGAGTAAAAGTCAAGGGAAGGCAAAGAAAGCGGAATTAAATTATTCCGTTCGTAAGGACATCTGTCGGCTTCTTCCTGAACATAATTGGGTATCGAGATTTGGGAATCAATGGTTTTTTAGCTGACTCTGAAAACTGGATACTCTTTATTTTAATGTTACGTATTTGTGATATTTGAATTTAGCATACTGTTGGAATTATCTTAAAGTTTATTATAAGTACATACGTAATCCACATTATCTTGCAAACAAAACCAAATACAACATATCCATAAAGCAGAAAATCGTAATGACATAAATCGCGCAAAGTCCGTGGGTAGAAAATATTCGTTCCGAAAGTACACTAGGTAACATCTGGATCGCAGTTGAAACGAAATGCCGCTATATCTTTGTAAATAACTAGATTTTGTCCGCGACTTCGTCAGCGTGGAATAGTTAAAAAAGTAAGTTAAAAAAAAACCCCAATTTTGAAACATTCTTCATTGGTGCTCCGTTCCTATTGGTCTTATCATGATGATATATAGCCTATAGCTTTCCTTGTTAAATGGGCTATGTAACACTGAAAGAATTTTGCCAATCAGACCAGTAGTTCCTGAGATTAGCGCGTTCAAGCAAACAAACAAACACTCTTTAGTTTTATATATTAGTATAAGATTGTAGGAGACTTACAAAATAAATGAAATATTCATTTCGGCTGACGTTATTTCTGCTAATAGTAACACCAAAATTTTATCTACTATTATTCCACCGCGACGATATCGAAACGATATTGTGGATTTAGTAGAATACGAAATTTTTAAACTATTGCAATGTAATCGTATTCTTAATATCTTCGCAACGCTAAAATATTGAAATGCAGGATTGGACCCCTGGGTGTCCTCAAGTCCCATGTGAATGCGTCCTAGGTAAGCGTGCTCGATGTTCATCATGTCATTCCATCTAGTCTCTTACCATCGTCGCGGCATAGCCCATTTAGTTCAAGAACAGCTGGTGCCCCGGCGGTGACAAGAGATCGACGGATAATGTCATTAAGTATAGCATGCTGTGACATTCTGCCAGCGCTCCTAGCGCACGACAATATGAAAACAATCTTACAATTTTTTTAAGTTTTTTTATGTAATTTGGCTAAACTGTTTTATTTATGCAACTGACATTTTTAATTCTTACTTTATTCTATGAATAACTTTTATCTGATGGTGGAAAAATCCGTCCTTAGTAATATAAGTGTTTTGATAACACTAATTGATAAAAGTGTATATAATAATCGAATACTGATAATAAGTATAACTTTATTCTTCTTTGTTTAGATTGTTAAATTTCAAGCGAGTTGCCACCGGCGCCGTGGCTTAGTTGGTTAAAGCGCCTGTCTAGTAAACAGGAGATCGGGGGTTCGAATCCCCCCGGGGCCTTATTGGGAACGAACTTTTTAAGATACACTTTATAAAAGGAAATATAACTTTTATTACAATGAATTTAAAAAGTAATACAATAAAAGAAAACTTAACTAAATTATATCGTGTTCTACACATAGTCCCTCAGTAGTAAATACTGGGTCTAGTTCACCGTCTTCTATGTGTAAGGTGCCCAGAAGGCTGGGTACGTTTCCTCGCTGGATCTCCATACTGATCCGTAAAATCAAATAAATTACCGCGCTTAAAACTGTTAAAACGTAGTTTTATTAAGTTACTTACTTTTCACTCAAACACGTGAAGTATCGACAACAGCCCGGCGCAGACTAAGCGACTTCTTGTCCATGGACCACGAGTGTTCAAATAAGCCAGTTCCAGACGCGTTCTCTAGTAGGTAGTACATTAAACCTCATTGGTAATAGCAGAGAATGTGGAGTAGTGATTTTTTTTTCTTGACACTCTTTAATAAAATATAAAAATTATTACTAAAGTAAAATATTCCCTGGTTATATTGGCACTAAAAATAAGTAAATTTTCTCACTATCTTTTGTTAAAATGTTTACTTGTACATCTTATTGAAGATATGATCTCTTATTAAAATAGTTAATTGTTTAATCCATGACTTGTTTTAAATCATCTATTACTCTCTGCACAAATGAATACTTTGTCGTATGTACTCAGATGATGTTTGAGAGCTACTCTAGAAGTTTAGTATATTACATACATACATACATACATAACTTCACGCCAGTTCCCTTGCGGGGTAGGCACGAACAACAGAGCGCCATTTAGGCCCATTCTTACACGCCACACTTGCTTCTTTGACATTCATAACTCTTGTCATGCACACTCGTCTGTTCTTAAGGCTCCTGACATACTTTCGTTTAGTATATTACATACATCATATCTGACATTCGAGTCTCCATGACGCCTGATGTACTTAATTTTTCTTTTACAATATTATACTTTTATATTTTATGTTATCTACTCTAGAGTAGTTAATCCATGACTTGTTTCGTAACATCTATTACACTCTGGACAAATTGTGTGTACAAAGTGTGTACTCAGATGACATTTGAAAGCTACTTTGAAGACGTACTACACATACATTTTTATTTATTATTTACAAGCTAGTAAGTACAATTTTGTTGTATTTATAACCAGACTTAACATTTTATATATAGGTGTAAATAACAATTTTCACGTAATCTGTGCAGTACTTATTAGTATATGTACGAATTATTGTTGTATGTTCATAGTAAGTGTTACCTCGTAAATTATTTTTGATGTAAGGTGTGATGACAAGTCTGTGAAAGGTTGCATGTCGCGTGTGACCCAATCATTTTGTAGGTCAATCCGAAAGTAGGTTTACATGTTTAAACAGGTATTAAAAGTTACTTTAATACACACAAATTAAACGAGTTTTAAACGAAGATGAGTACTCGGAATGACAATGGTTAGGTAAAACCGTAACTTGGTAAAGCTTCCAAATCTTACATCACTAAATGACGTTTCAGATCGTTCTTCTCTCGCCTTTTAATGGTTTGTTCTTAGACCATCAATAAAAAACCGAGTTTAGGAGTCTCAAAGTGAAGCCGGTTAAAAGATGCCGATCTTAGAATAGCGTGCCGATCGCTTTGTTAGGGGTCCTCCAGCACCTGGGGAGCGGAGGAACCAACCCTTGTTGGCCAAGTGAGTTTGCCTCTCCCGGGGCATTATCGCAGGATTAGTGTGGGCGTAACTACGTTCTAAGTCTCATGCTATTCCTACCATGAGTCCGGAGCAGATGGGAGGAAGGGGATTTTAGTGGAGTATTAGCCCATGGGTTACCTCTTTAGTAGGGGTACCTTGATGAGTCTACACACAAGCCGGCAATTGACTCTGTTATCTGTGCTGTTTTCAGTGGATAACTCTCATTGCTTCTGTCTAATTCAAGTAAAGGACCCGGTAGTGTACGAT
The DNA here is from genome assembly GCA_019925095.2 of Dendrolimus kikuchii. Classification (NCBI taxonomy): domain Eukaryota; kingdom Metazoa; phylum Arthropoda; class Insecta; order Lepidoptera; family Lasiocampidae; genus Dendrolimus; species Dendrolimus kikuchii. The sequence goes on from CM034413.1 coordinate 7,098,425, forward strand.
ATGTATTTCTCCTTGCCTTAGAAAACAAAAAGGGTACCGATCGCGCCGCAGTGCGTTACGTTACGATAAAGGTGGAATGGTTTTCAGTGGATACATTAATATTAATACATACATACATAACTTCACGCCAGTTCCCTTGCGGGGTAGGCACGAACAACAGAGCGCCATTAATATTAATTACTATATATTATATACTATGTTTATATTTACTTGCATATTTATTTCCAAGTTCTAAGATTATTTTCCTAACTTTGGAAGGAGGTTACGCGGGTGTGTGGAACTTCCAACTTCCTACTCTCTATCTACAAAATCTACATTAACGCGAGAGAAGCCGCCGGCGAAATCTAGTTCCCGATATATTTTTAACATGATTGTTTAATATAGTGTTATATAGAAAGTAAATGATTATATGACACCTTAAAAGCGTATCAGTGTAGAATAAAAAGGCAAAATTTTAATATCAATGTTGTCAAATAACACAAAGCGGCCAAAATGACCCACATTACCCAGCAATTATGAGTAACGACTACGGCCCAAATTTATGAGGTTTGTGCGTTTAAAAAACCGGACAAAAGCACAAAAATCACGGCCATTAGTAATTTTGACACGAGGTGAGGGGAGGTTGGGGTTTATTTTTTTTAATGTTCTGTATATTAATTTATTTTGAAATTTGTGATACTTGGACACACTTCATCCTTTTTTGGTACCTTTTACAGTGACTTTTTGTGATCTATAGTGAACTTCGAAACTTTGAAAACGCCCTTAGGAGCATTTTAGACCTATATTTTATTGGCCCATTGCCAATTCTAGTTCTTCTTCAATGATGTCATCAACCTTCGCTTAAGGAATTCGCTACTTTAACATTTATAAGAAAAAGATGAAAAATTATAGAGGACTTTGAAGCTTTGAAGACGCCTTTAGGAGCATTTCAAACCTATGTTTTATTGGCACATTATCATTTCTAGTTCTTCTTCAAATGTCATCAACCTTCACTTACGCAAGTCACTACTTTAACATTCATAAAACAACACACGAAAAAGTATATAGTGAACTCCGAAGCTTTGAAGACGCCCCTTAGGTGGATTTCAGGCCTATATTTTATTGGCCTCTTGTCATCTCTAGCTCTTCTTCCATGATGTCATCAACCTTCGCTTAAGCAAGTCGCTACTTTAACATTCACAAGAAAAACATGAAAAATTATAATGAACTTCGAAGCTTTGAAGACGCCCTTAGGAGCATTTCAGACCTATATTTTATTAACCCATTGTTATTTCTAGTTCTTCTTCAATGATGTCATCAACCATCACTTAAGCAAGTCACTACTTTAACATTCATATCGAAAATTATAGTGAATTTCGAAGCTTTGAAAACGTCCTTAGAAGCATTTCAGAACTACATTTTATTAGCCCATTGTAATTTCTAGTTCTTTTTCAATTGTCATCAGCCTTCACTTAAGCAAGTCGTTACTTTAACATTCATAAGAAAAACATATGAAAAATTATAGTGAAACCTTGAATCTAGATGAAAAGCCCTTTTATGAAAATTAAAGCGTTTTTTCTCTTCTTTTACATAGAAATTCGCAACAACAAACAGCCGTACCCTTGTACAGCGGTGTCTCGTCGCATAATTTTCACTGAAAAGGCGTATTTTCACGTTTTTATTCGGTTGAGGACTTAATCAGCGTGACAAGCTCATATTTTTTACTTTAAAAATGTGCATAATATTTTGAAGCATACTTTAGGATGACGTTAGAGTTTCCGGATTGATTTTTGGAAGATTCCAAATTTGTTTTCCTTCCTAAAGGCTTAGCTACAACTTGGCTATGTCGCTATGTTTAAATTAGGTGGCATGTTTTTTTTTATATTGAATAGGTTCACGTTTGACTGACATTGCACCTGATATCAGGCGGAAATGCAGTCTAAGGTGGAGCACGCTTACCTAGAAGATACCTGTTCACGCGAGACTTAAACACACCTAGATTATATTCTTCAGGAAAAACAGACGACGGTAAAGAGTTCCACTCTTCAGCGGTGCGTATGATGAAAGAGGAAGCATAGCGTTTCGTCCGCTTCGTTGGTATTTCCACCATATATCGGTGGCGTGAGTGCATACGTCTGCTTGTCCGGTGGTAGAATGGTGAGGGAGGAACCAATTCATGTAATTCCGTGGCACACTCTCCGAAGTGTATCCTATAGAATACCGACAAACTGGCGACCTTACGTCGATGACTTAGGCTCTGAAGCCTCTCGTCGATGTGCAAGTGCATGTGCAAGATATTTGTATTTTTTTTTGGCAGAGTCTGATGAGGGCTCTGCCAAAATGCAGTTGCACCAGCCTACATCAAATAAATTTATACCATTTCTAAGGGTGTTAGTTTGGATACATTCCACCAATATCTTACATATCTGACATGAAGAACAATTTGGTGTAGATGCTAAACTCATCATGTATAAAAATTTGTTCCGTGGATTACCAAATTTGATGAATTTATTATGCCAGAAGTAACATTACTGTAACAGACAGTTAGCTCGACGGCCTCTGTGGTTGAGCGGACTCAGTTTCAGCCGTCCGAGCTTGTTGGAATACAGAGGCTCCGAGTTCGATTGCTGGTATGGTAAATTTCGGAAACGAACTTTCTGTTATTTACTATGGTCTGGGTGTGTGAGATAAAAATGGTCCGTTGTAAATTACCCATAACACAAGCACAAATTGCTTAATTTAGGGATATACAATGTGTGTGTTTGTCTTCCGATTATTATATTATATTTTTGGAGGAAGAAATTTTCCAATCTGAAAACTTGGATACCATAGTCATTTTGACATAAACCCACCCATATCACCTTGATCTTCTTTAATATTTTAGTCACGAGTGCAAGCTTCAAAGACGCCCCTATGTACAGTCGTGATATGAAAACATTCGCCAGTTTTCAAATTGATTCATTTAACGTACCGCGAGCACATGTTACCTATTCAATCCAAGTCACAGGACAGACTGCTTCATAGAAAATTATGTTTAAATATTTGACAATAAAGTTTAAAACTACTTAGATCTAAGTTGTTTGATTTTCTATCTTGTCTAAGAAGATTGTTTAGACATGTAAAACTTTTTTATTGGTTCTAATATTTATGTTAAACGTAGTGATTATATCCTCTTTGTTTCTTATTATTTATCGCAGAGTCTGTCATTATCAACATCGCAATTTTCTCTTTTCACGTTTCTATATTTTATAAACGTAACATTTATTAAAATGTTGACAGTATTGTTTCTTGTACTCGTGTAAGCAAAAGTCGACTTTAGGGTGACGAACGTTTTCATTCCGCCACTGTACTCTCCTTTTTACAAGCTTTTATTTAACTTGTAATGGATGTACCTATGTATGTATGTAAGTTCGAATGGAATCTTGCAAGTTAAATTTAACCAACTTCCCGGTTTCCGATTGAGCTGAAATTTTGCACGCATATGTATATCGCGTGACAATGCAATAATATAGTACCATGTAGCTGATCTGATGATGGAGTCGGTAGGTGGCCATAGGAACTCCTTTACTAAACAAGATAGACTCGTCGTGTTTGGGCTCGTTTTACTTGGGTTGGCTAGCACTCTGCTCCTACATGATATCCAGGATCTCAAAAGCTCTTATTTAAAAACCTTTTTTGTAACACAATACATTCATCTCAACATTGACGTCTTAGTTTTTGGCCTATCACTTTATTGGCCTAACAACTTTTAACTTTTAGATATACGAACTAAAAAGAAGTTGCAGAGTAAACAAATCGAAAAATTCCTACTTTCATGCCCGGTTCCTATATTTTACCGACCGTTCATTTGCCTTACTATCGGTTAAAATTTGGCATAAGCTCCATACAAGTAATGTTAAAATTCAACCGATGGAAGATATAGGAACCGGCTCTTAATAGACTTGTGAAGGAGTATTATTATCCGTCGGTAAATAGCGGAGTTAAGCGATGCAATTGCAATTACTGTTTTTATTAAGTTTTTTCCTATATATGTATATGTATATTTATTGTAAGATAATGAATCGGTAAAGTGAGAATAATGCAATATACCACTGTATTTACCGAACTTCTTGTCTACCCGAAGGTTGTCTGGAAGAAACCGCTAATAGCGATAAGAGTGATTTTTGTTATCTGTATTATTATATTCTTTTTTTTTAAATCAGAAATCATTTATTCATAACAAAGTTACACGTCAATTTCTACATCAGTTCACAGGTCATAAATAAAATTATATCATATTATGGGATATAAACTCCTCATGATTATAGAAGGTGTGCTCGACTAACCATTTCCTGAGCCGTGTTTTAAATAAGCCGACGGATGGTGACTCCGTTATCCTACTCGGTAGTTTATTATATATTAGCGGTCCCATGACATGCGTCAATCTCCCCGATTTCTCAAGTTTGTGTTTTATGTTACTCATGTCATTCCTATGCCGAGTAAAGTGCGTATGCACGTCACTATGCTTGGCATAGGTATGAACGTTAAGTCGCACATACACCGCAACTTGGTAAATTAGTATACTCGGTAGGGTGAGTATACCCAGTTTTTTAAAAAGCGGTCTTGCTGACGCGCATATGCGCACCCGCACTATTGCGCGTACGGCCCTTTTTTGCATGCGGAAGGCACGCTGCCAGTCGGCAGCGCGCGCCCACAGCTCCGTACCATACTGCAGCAGCGAGTGAACAGTAGCGAAATAACATGCCCGAGCGACGTCCACCGATACTACACGTGCGACCCTACTCAATGCATAACACGCTCTTCCTAGTTTAGAGCAGAGCCCGTCAATGTGGTTTGTCCACTGTAGTGGTCCAGTTTCCATCCGTGCAGGAACGGAGAAAGAATACAATTTCCTGCGGCCGGGCGGCCTGTCCTAAGAGGCGACAAAACAACCCACAGCCAGGTGGTAGGGCAATTGCCCGACTGGATGGCTACCACCCCTGGTCTAAAGTATGTCGCCATAACAACCTTCGAGTTGTGTTCCGGCATTAGTGACCAGGTTCCAGTTTCCCTTAAGAGAGCAGCAGCGCATTTGTAGTACCTTTGGTGTTGCAAATGTCCATAGGCGATGGTAACCGCTTTCCATCAAGTGGGCCATTTGCCTGTCTGCTGATCTCTTGCAATAAAAAAAAAAAGAGTGGTGGTTTTGTGGTTGGAATACAGCAGACAGGCAGACAGCCTGGAAAGCGGATACCGTCGCCTATGGACGTTTGCAACAACAGGGATCTAACACCAGAGTTGCGAGCTCATTCCAAACCCACACAGTGCGCAAGAGAAACGTTCTAGAGAGCTGTTGCGTACAAGAGCGAAACGGCTCAAGAAAGTGGAGATAACGTCCAGCCGATGGAGAGCGTTTCGGTGGTAGAAAGAAGACGAAGGTACCATTCTGAACAGTTCCTCGGAATACTCCTCATTGTACAGACAATAGAATACGCAGAGACGCAAAAACTCTACAAAGGCCAAACTTATTTAGACCGTCTGTTTTATTTATTCAGAACTGATAGTGAAGTTAATATAAGCGAGAATATTTCAACATTGTAGAACCATTATTATAATACATCATAAGACACCCCGTACAAAGTGCCCCACTCGGCGTCGGAGCCATCTCAATATGCAAATGCCCCTCGGAATCTCAACGAGGTGTGCCCTGATGGCTCACAAATTGAATTTCCCCAACGAAACAACTCGAGCGCCCAGAGAATATTTTAAGGCATCACTATTTCATAACACGGGCACGTCACTCGCTGTATTACCTATGATAATGGATTATTTTAACATAACCTTGTAGGTGATGGCTGCATAACATTTGAAGCACGCTGTATATCTTGGTTCAAATTGTTTGGCCACACTGTTAGGCAAAGGCACGAAATCCATTCCTTCTTTTGCGAGCGCGTAATGCTTGCTAAGGAGGAGGCGGAGCGATAGCGTGGCTTTTGACCTGCGGCGCTGGGGAAGCGCGCGCTCCTCCCATGGGGCATTTCCAAACCGCCCCACGTTGTTTTTCAGACTGATATTGCCGGAGGCTATGCTTCCCCCCAGCAGTGGATGTGGCCCATGGGTTAGCCCCACTTTTCTCGTAGCCCTAGCATAAAACGCAGGAAGGAATACCGAGGAGTTTTAGTGGGTATTTCAGTCCGTGGCGTGCCAATAGTATTTCTTGCTTGCGGTGCCAGTGCTACCCCGATATGGCAAATATCCTCAAACGTAGGATAATCCTCAAACGGATTTCCCCTAGTTAAAAAACCTATTATAAAAATTACTAAACCTATTATAAAAATATTGCCAATGCGTCATGCAGCACTTAATGACATAATCCGTCGGGAAATTGTCCTGTACCTGCTATTCTACAACCGAACGGCTTGTGCCGCGATATGGCAAGAGACCCGATGTAATGTTATTGGTGCTCTGGAGGATGGCTCGCCCTTTAGTATAGGACGCGTCTTGCGTCGATACTCTGGCGGCGTCCCATCTTTCAGGCACTAGCATGTCTGCCGGTACAGCTTCTGCACAACAGGAGGCCCTAATTCCGCCATCGGCAATGGTTACATATTTACGGTTTTTGGGGTCGAGACCCTGGGACCATGCGGGCCTGAGGCGCACAAACTTATCGAGATATAGCCTGATAGACGTCTCACGTGACCAAAAGACTGGTCTATACATCGGACTACGAATTAGCGTTGCCATTCAGCCAGGTAATGTAGGCAGTCTTTTGGGTAGTTTCCAACTGATAGCGGTCTGGCACTAAATTTTATAGTTTAACTTTTAGTTTGTATACATAGTTTAATTGTATAATCAATTTTTTTTAAATTGTTTATAAGCTAATTATAAATTGTGCAGTAATGGGAAATGTAATGAGATGAAAAAATTAGAAACAGTAATATTAGGTCCGTCGGGTTTATGGGCAATAGGTTTGTACAAAGTTTGCAAGAACCGTGCAGGAACGGAGAAAGAATACAATTTCCTGCGGCCGGGCGGCCTGTCGTAAGAGGCGACAAAACAACCCATAGCCAGGTGGTTGGGTATTTATTTTACTCGACTGGATGGCGACCACCCCTGGTCTAGAGTATGCCGCCATAACAACCTTGTGTTGTGTTCCGGCATTAGTGACCAGGTTCCAGTCTCCCTTAAGAGAGCAACAGCGCATTTGTAGCACCTTTGGTGTTGCAAATGTCCATAGGTGATGGTAACCGCTTTCCATCAAGTGGGCCGTCTGCCAGTCTGTTGCACTCCTGCATAAAAAAAAAAAAAAAAAAGAAACACGAAGAAACATTTTTGATGACCCGTGTTTAGAAGGCTTGCTCGTATTTCGCCCCGTGAATCCGCATTGCCGTACAGCATAGCACCGTAGTGCTTCGGGAATGTTTGCGGTGGTCCGCACGACAAATGTTCGAAAGAAATCCGCTTCCCAGATGCAACGCTTACGCGGCAGCACCAACAGCCTTCCACCGGTTTAATGTTAACAGTTATGTTTTAAATATAATTAACTATTAACAATACTAACTTTAATTTGAAACTAACACCCTAACTAAATATGGGCCCCGGGCCGATATAAAGTTTTATTATTATTATTACAGCAATGCTGCTAGCCTTCTAGGTATGTCAGAATAGAAGAGTGTGGAAGGAAAAGACATATTGTGCCGACCCCAAGTAATTGGGATATGGTGAAAGAAAAGAGAATGCTGCTAGCCTTCTAGCCGCTTCTCTCTGGCAGCGATTTGTTATATAGTCTGTAATACTTTATTTATAACTTAGTTTAGCTTTGTGTTTTCTTAATAGTTAATTAACTCTAACCCAGAAACATAAAACAAAAATGTACAAAATAATAAAAAATGAAATAAAAGAAAATCAGGTGAGCCGTCAGTCTGTTTCCTGTGTACTCCAGCAACAAACAATGTAGTAAAAGCTCCTCTCTTAATAAAAAACAAGAAAAATTACTTCTCAAGAGATAAAGTAAACTAAATATATTACCTTTAGTCATGGCTTTCCAAAGCTTATCGTCTTGATAGAGACCTATCCTGACGGTTGATGGAGGTTCTACGTGATCAAAAGGTTGGCCTTTAGAGCAACGAATAAGCGTTGCCATCCAGCTTGGCAACGCAGCTAGAATTTTGGGAACGTTCCCGATAGACTGCGATCTGGGACCCATATTTTATTTATGAGTTTTTGTATATATTGATTGTTTTATTAATTTATACTTAGTTTAGATTTTCTATTATAAATTATACATATAATACATACATACATAGCTACACGCCAGTTCCCTTGCGGGGTAGGCACGAACAACAGAGCGCCATTCGGGCTTGTTCTTACACACCTCACTCGCTTCTTTGACATTCATAGCTCTTGTCATGCACGCTCGTCTGTTCTTAAGGCTCCTGACATCACCTTCTGCTAGTATACGTATTAGAAATTATAATGCCTTTATTATCTTTATTATTTTTATTATAAAATTAAAAAGAGTTACGTATGCAACTACACATATTTAAAATTGTTATAAAAATAAATATAAGTATCTTAACTGAAAATGTGGCGTTCACTTCGAAAATTTCCACAAAAAATAATAATTATTATCTATGTATGTTATGTTACGCATAACATACACGCCGCGTAATTACGCCGAGCGCAGTTCGCGTAAAGGCCAATATGTCTCAGTTACGCGGCAATAAAAAGCAACCGCAATAAGAACGATACGCCGTTCGAGAGACAAATACGCCGGTTAATTTCACCGGTTGAAGTACGGTTATTACTGCAATAATATTGAATGGGGGTGCTGCTTTTCTATATGCTCTGTATATGGGATATTGGTTTCGCTGGTTTACGTCGTCAAACTAAAACAAGGGTCATGTGCGAGTCGGTTACACGCACGTAGCATTATTCTATGAATACAATGCAAATACAAAGCCTTATGCAATCTAACTTTCTAAAATTAATAAAATATTCTGCATAGTTTTTTAGTCTTAATGATATTCTCCAACCTCGATATTCCCGGCAGTCATCACTTGCCGGTATAATAGTTAACCACAGCGATTTTTTTTGTTTACATTATATAAACGGTTACAATGATTCAATTAAACAAAATGGTTAAGGCTCGTAGTTGGCGCAATGCATTAACGTTGCCATCCAGCATGGGAATGTGGTTAAGGTTTTGGGAACGTTCCCAAAAGACAAAGATTTGGGAACTTAGTTGTTGAAATGTAAATACAAAGTAAATAATTTCTTATACATACATACATGTATAATGTGCTGTATGATACACATATTCCATTCAATAATAAGACTATAATAAAGTATTAATTTCAATTAAAATATAAAATTGAAAATAAATGCTTTACACACAATTGTACAAGATATTACGAATAATAATCGTGTGATTGAAAGAAATACATACTACATACAATACAAGCACACAATAACAAAAATAGGAAAAACCACGAAGATGAAGTTCTAAATTGCCTCTAGCTCAGCAGATTGCTGGTCGTCAACCAGCGCTTATCTTGCACTAGGGTTATTTTAGTGAAAAAATATGAAAGAATATCACAAGTGTACTAATTTTTTTTTAAACAGGAATAAAACCGACTGCAAACCAAAAAGCTTTTTTAAAGATTTTTAAATACAAGCTTTTGAGATCCTGAATATCATGTAGCTGCAGAGTGCTAGCCAGGACAAGTAAAACGAGCCCAAACACGACGGGTCTATCTTGTTTAGTACAGGCGTTCCTAAGGCCACCTTCCGACTCCATCATCAGATCAGCTCCATGGTACCATATTATTGCATTGCCACGCGATATAAATATGCGTGAAAAATTTCAGCTCAATAGGAAACCGGGAAGTTAGTCAAATTTAACTTGCAAGATTCCACTCGAACATACATATATACATACTGTTACATACCGACACAGAAATGCGCACACCTGCAGGTCGTAAAACGCAGTTATATTGCCATCGGATTTAGGAATTCTTTTGTTTACTTTGTGTTTAGAATTTGTAGTTCATAAAAAAATGCTATTGTTTTTCTACTTCTTTTATGGTTGTCATTAGTGTCAAAATAATCCTTGCTTGCCAGGTGTGCGGATTAACTGGGTGAACACGGTCCTTTGTTCTATTATACAGTTTAGTATAAAACAATGACCGAACGGAGGGGTGAGGCAGTCAAGCGACGACTACGATACGAGTAAGACGTGTGTAGTACATTCGAAGAGCGATATAGTGACGGACCTTGCGCGTGTTATTGAATCGTACAGTGTTACTGGTTGTATCCAGCATATTTGTACCTGTTTTATACGTGTTTGTACAGTTCTAATAAACTCTATTGTAATTCCAACGGCATTTTTTAATTCGAGTCCTGTGTAACTCGTAACAATACATACATACATAGGTACATCCATTGCAAGATAAATAAAAGCTTGTAAGAAATAAATATTTAACCGACTTCTTTCTACAACATCTTGAAGTCGGTACGAAGTGAAACACAAAAAATACTATATTATGCGAAATTCTTATTGTTTTTAATGTTTTGCTTGGCACCGACTTCAAGATGTTGTAGAAAATAATTTTTAGTTGCGCAAATACTTGAATAGCTTTAGAAATAATATATTAAGCGCCTGTAGAAATTAAAGTACTGGCACTCCTACAGAAGGTTACTATCTCACTCTTCGGTGTAGATGCTTGTCAACAAGGGTTGCTCTCGATTTCCCTGGGATTCATTCATCAGATCCTGACTTTTTGAGTATACAATTTCGATTTTAAAAAAATTAAAATCGGGCCACAGGTGACGTAAGATGAAATCGCGTAAGGCGATTCACACATTGGCGACGCGCCCAGGCGCGGAGGAGCAGATCTGCCTCTTCGAGCAGATTTTACCGCGCCTCCGCGCCTGACGGCTTTGTACGCGGCCCGCACCAAACTAAAGGTTACTATCCATTTGGTCGTCGTGCTATTAGTTAAGTTACAATGGGAAATACTGAACTCATTCAAGACGCTGCAATTATTTTAGCAATATGGTTTTTGTATAAGCAAATAAGTAGATCTAATAGAAGAAAACAGGTGCGATACTGCGGAGCGCAGTGTGTTTCCTTCTGCGGTCCACCCCGCGCCTCCGCGCCTGGCGGCAGAATCTGCTAGCGGGACGTGCTGCGGCGCGTTTTCGGTTTGTTGTACCTGGCGTGTTTTCTATACTAATCGATGTACTTGCATACAATATTAAAATCTGCCACTCCGCGCCAGGCGACGAAGCGCGGAGCAGTGTGTGAATCGCCTAAGATGCATACAAATAAATTAAGCGCCTATAGGAAATGTAATACTGGCACGCATATATAAGCTTTTTTTTCTAAGAATGTAGGCGCTCGGATTTCTTTAATAAGGGTTACTCTAGATTTCCCTGGAATCTAGTCACCAGATCCTGAGTTGGTGACCATGGAACCACCTTGAGAGTATAGACTTACGAATAAAGAAAAAAATTGAATATCGCTCCATAATTGATGAATATGGAATAAGAAGTCGGTCAACAATTATTGAGGGTTTCTCCTGATTTCCCTCGATCCACTGATCAGATCCTGACATGGTCACAATGGGACCAATTCGGACCCTTTCGAATAAAAGAAAACTTTTGTAAATCGGTTCACAATTGACGGAGATATAGAGTAACGAATATACAAAAAAAACAACAGACAAATTGATAACCTCCTCTTTTTTAAAGACGGTAAAAAAGAAAAGAGAGGCAAAAATTGATTTTATTTTTTTCCTGAACACTTCCATCAAAAATGGGTTAGATAAAGCCATAAAAGCGTTTGTTCCTCTCAATTCCCTAGCTTATTCCCCTTGCATTCACAAGCAATGACTAAACAAAAACCGCTTGTCTGCTTAAACAGAGCCGCGGGCGATCATTTGTCAAAATTGTACGTGCTCAGGTTTTTACATTAGACAATATTTGCCCCTAAGCATATAACGTGGAATAATGTTGCCATGCCTTTATTTAATCCTAAATTGAAATTAAATTTATACTCCATCCCCTCTAGCCTGTATCTTCTCTCTGATCTATTTATCCCATTCTGATTATCCTATTCTAAAGGCTGGCAACACGTTGTCTTCACACACCCAGGTGTTGCAACGTTTGTAGGCGACGGTAATCACTTTCCATTAGCTGGGTCGTCTGCCTGTTTACCGCCTTAACACAAAAAAAAAGATTATGATTATATTTGTTAGGCAGTTTAATTTATAGTTTGGTTTTTTAGGGCTATATCTCATTAGGATGCCATGGCAGCGACACCAGCAGCGCCGCCAATCAAAATATGTGATTACCTTATTACAATGTACCTAATCCTACCTCACTTGGCCAGGGCCTGGCGTCGCCGCCAGCTCGAACGGCCCGCTGTGCTTGTTTGGGTGGCGACGCCACACTGTCGGCGCTTTCAAGAAAATACATGCGTAAGAATCAATTCTATCTCATTCGTCCGCCAGCTGCGATGCCAATCGCGCATCTTGTGGAATAAATTTTATTCTGTTTTATTAAAATTAAAAATGGCGTTCGATAACGAAAGATTTTTCTTTTAATTTACCTACGACAGTAAAGGATAACCAGCGCTATCTCCTCGACGTCCATTTCGATGACGCGAACGAGCGATACTAATTTCGTCTGGCATCCGCTTAGGCGGCAAGTTTTGGCGTCTCACGGACGCCAAGGATACCCGGAGGCGCTACTGGCGTCGCTGCCATGACATCTACTGTGATATGGCACTTAATACTCATTGTGGAGTTGGAATCAATTAATTCATGTACGTAACACTCATAATACAATAAAAACATTTTAGAGAAATGTATTTATGTACAGGCAACACCAATCCACGAACACGAAGTGCTATTCCGAATTCACACACAAATAAACCAATGTTTATGGTTTTTTTCTCCAACGGGGCAGGGCCCTGGTGCGAGAATTATTAATCCCAGAAGCCATAACTTTGATTAGAGCACTTGATTTGTTGTTGTATACCTAATTGTTGGAGATAAAACAATTTCAGTATTTGATTGTTTATTTACTTAGTAGAAAATATTCACAATAACAAATGACATTTAATACATGATAGAGCCATGTTTTTTTTTAAATTTCCGCTATAGTTTAAGACAGAGCCTTTTCTTTTTTACAAGCTTTTATTTAACTTACAGTGGATGTACGTATGTATGTATGTAAGTTCGGGTGGAATCTTGCAAGTTAAATTTGACCAACTTCCCGGTTTCCGATTGAGCTGAAATTTTGCACGCATGTGTATATCGCGTGACAATACAATAATATGGTACCATGGAGCTGATCTGATGATGGAGTCGGAAGGTGGCCATAGGAACTCCTGTACTAAACAAAATAAACCAGTCGTGTTTGGGCTCGTTTTACTTGTAGCACTCTGCTGCTACATGATATCCAGGATCTCAAAAACCTTTTTGAAAAAGCTTATTATCATGTTTTGTTTTTATCTTATTCTGAAACTCGGGATTAATATAGGGTGTAGTATTTTTGCTTTTTCTTTTCTTTCTTTTTTATTAAAATCAAATCTTATTTTCTAGTACATTTTATCTTATTTATTAATATAATTATATGTCTCTTTAATTACTTTCCATCTATTATATGTTTAATAAAACTACGTTTTAACGGTTTTAAGCGCGGTAATTTTACTTGATTTTGGTTTTTTCCGACGTTTCGGCCACTTTTCAGTGGACGTGATCACGGAAGACAAAGATGTCAAGTGTCAAGGAGTATTGTTAAAGTTTTATTATATTATATTATATTAAATATATAAATAATATAAAAATATTATTATAATATTATAATATTTTTCCTTCCACCCATTTTAATATTATATAAAATTATTAGAGCTAGGCATGTTTGCTGAAGAGTTTCTTGCGCCGCTTCTTCTCTTCAAGCCATAACATGTTGCGAAGCGGTAGTAAATTAGATTAGGTTCCCATAGAGTAAAGAATAACCATAAACAAAATTAAAATTAAATAATTAAAATTAACAAGTTGGCGGTAGGCTAAATAAAACTTTAACAATACTCGTTGACACTTGACATCTTTGTCTTCCGTGATCACGGCCACTGAAAAGTGGCCGAAACGTCGGAAAAACCAAAATCAAATAAAATTACCGCGCTTAAAACCGTTAAAACGTAGTTTTATTAGTATTACACTGACAGTATGTTACACGTTTTTCCTATCGACTTATATCTATTTACGTTTTTCCTCTATTTATACATGTCAGGAGCCTTAAGAACAGACGAGCGTGTATGACAAGAGCTATGAATGTCAAAGAAGCAAGTGAGGTGTGTAAGAATAAGCCTGAATGGTGCTCTGTTGTTCGTGCCTACCCCGCAAGGGAACTGGCGTGAAGTTATGTATGTATGTATGTATACATTTTACTTTATTACAATTACAGTAATAAAGTAAAATGTATAAATAGACTTATTTACTTTGTATACAATATACTACTAGTTGATCCGACAAACTTCGTGCCGCCTCAGAATCAATAAATAGAAAACGTTGATTTCTGAACGACGGGACGTATATCAAACGTTTGACATTCAAAACAAAAATAAAATAAAAATAAACTTCACATTTAAATATAATTGATTTCTAAACGACGGGACGAACATCAAATGTTTGACAGGTAGGAATAGTTTCTAAGGGAAAGCTAAATTGTTGTTTTTACTATATTCCAAGCATTTTCATATCTATTCACCTTTTAAACCTTCCTTCTACACAAATAATTCAAAACTAAAATTAGCTAAATCAGTCCAGCCGTTCTCGAGTTTTAGCTAGACTAACGACTAGCAATTGATTTTTATATATATAGATTAACACTGTGTGCGTATATACAATTATATACCACCAGTGTTATTTTATTACCGTTTCTACCATTTTAAGCGCGTATTTTATAATTTCCTCCCGTTTCTTCTTGCCGAGTAAGTAGTGGATATTACTCCTTCTATTTCCACCTTTAGGGCACACCCAACGTTGTACCGGTCCACGGCAAGGTAGAGCTGTGTTGGAATCGTTATCTAGATTTTTGTTGTAGCTGGAGTCCTGCAGACAGTTTGCAATATTTTTTTTATTGCAGGAGATCAACAGACAGGCAGACGGCACACTTGATGAAAAGCGGTTACCATCGCCTATGGACATTTGCAACAGCAAAGTTGCTACAAATGCGCTGCTGCTCTCTTAAGGGAGACTGGAACATGATCACTAATGCCGGAACACAACTCAAGGTTGTTATGGCGACATAATTTAGACCAGGGGTGGTGGCCATCCAGTCGGGCAAATGCCCTACCACCTGGCTGTGGGTTGTTAAGTCGCCTCTTACGACAGGCCGCCCGGCCGCAGGAAATTGTATTCTTTCTCCGTTCCTGCACGGATAAAAATTATAGGGATGTAACCAACGCGTTGCCGGGCTTTTATTAAAAAAAACTTATATTGTAGCGTTGTGGGAAAACCACAGATGGGAGCTCATTCTAAATCTCCACGGGGCGCAAGAGAACCGTTGCGTACAAGAGCGAAGCGACTCAAGGAAGTGGGGATGACCACCCAGCAGAAGGTGAGCGATGTGATATTAAAAAGAAGACGCAGGCACCGTTCTGAACAGTTCCTCGGAACATTGTACAGACGATATAATAAGCAAAGAGACGCTAATTCTCTCCGAAGAACAAGCGTGTCTGGACTGTGTGTGAATATGAGACCGTCGATGTTAAGTATACATACATGTATATAAGTAGGTTAGATTCTAACCAACTACGTTGCAGAAACCCGCACATGCGAAAGTTTTATCATAGCAAACCCAGAATAGCTCAATGGAGCCGAAATTGAAAAAATCAACATTCGCAATGTGTAGTTCGGAATACGGAACAACTTTCCGCATTTGTTATCGAATAAAGAATGAAAACAACGGGGCCTGGCTCGCCAATGCTAGGGTAACCAACTCTTTTGCGGTTTTGAAAATAAAATAATTTTTTTTTAGTAGGTAACCAAACAGATATACAATGCAAAAGTGGATGGATGCAGAAGTCGTGGAAGGCCACGACACACCTTCCATGATCAAATTGATCGTGTACTAGCGGAGGGTGATGTCAGGAGCCTTAAGAACAGACGAGCGTGCATGACAAGAGTTATGAATGTCAAAGAAGCAAGTGAGGTATGTAAGAATAAGCCTAAATGGCGCTCTGTTGTTCGTGCCTACCCCGCAAGGGAACTGGCGTGAAGTTATGTATGTATGTATGTATGTAGGTAACCATTTACGGTTGGCCTCATTCCTCCTTGATCAGTTCTCTAACACTTTGCTTTGAACGGCTCGTTAAAGTTTCGACATCCACGCACACTCTCTCAAATTTCATCTACACCAATCAAGAAGTTTCAGAAATGCTTAAACTAAAGGAAACCATTAGACGTGTTTAGTTGAAATATGCACTTTGCCGATTGACGCCTTTTTCTTTTGTATTCTGCTCTCGCTTTGTTTAAGAACTTCAATTTTATTGCCTCAAAACAGGTAACAATAAAACACCGCCCCTTAAATCTGATGTTTTACTTATGCGCGTGTCATTGCGCTGTTAGCAAAAGTTTTTGCCAGGCTATTTGAGCATTATGGATGGTTTACCGTCGCTTTGGTCCATCGTACATACGTTAGGGTGGAGCGCGGATGTGTGGAATTTTTTGTGTTCATATTTCGAGTTGTAATAGAGGAGGGGCTGGGGGGGTGGTGGTGTAGGGGGTGTATTAGTGTATTTAAAAGTATTAAATTATAAGTATTAAAATAAATAAGCAATGGTAGGGTAGTATCCAGTCGTACCAGCGTCCTTATGCAGTACGTCAGTCCATTAAATTTATCAACATACGGTGTCCTCTTTAAGACTGATGGTGAACCAAAGGGGCTCTGTGTGAGACTTCATCGGTCCACTGCCCCATCAATTCACTAATTTTGCGAATTACGTCGGTTATTTTGGTTCTCTTAAAATTATTGTAATTTTTGATTCTATATATAAGAAAAAACACCTAGTAAATCTCGCTCCAATAGCATGATCGGACGAAGTGTATATAAAATACTAGCTTCTGCCCTCAACTTTGAAACATTCTTCATTGGTGCTCTGCTTCTATTGGTCTTAGCGTGATGATATATAGCCTATAGCCTTTCTCGATAAATGGGCTATCTAACACTGAAAGAATTTTTCATATCAGACCATTAGTTTCTGAGATTAGCGCGTTCAAACAAACAAACTCTTCAGCTTTATATATTAGTATAAGATATGTTAATAGTAGTGATGTACTTATTAATATAGTGAGGCTTCTCCTACGTTATGGTTAGTTGTACAAAAAATATCCTACATTATCGAAAAACATTGTCTTCGTACTTACAACGGGGCACTCAAGTTTCGTTATAAAGAGCTGCGTAGTAGAACCGAATGCGGTCAGTGTGGACTGCTGCCGACCAGGAAATTAAAAACTTTTGCCATACGTTGTGGACGGTATAGTCCAGGACAGTCCACTTTTTGTATACAGTTTAAATATAGTAAGTAGTACTTACATCGTGATAGCGTAATGGATAGTGCACGCCTCCCAAATTCAAAGGTTCGCGGGTGCGAAACCTGGCCGGAACGCATGCACCACTTGGGCAGTTTTCTGATCTTATGCACATATTATTACAATTATCACGTGCTAACAACGGTGGAGGAAAACATCGTGATGGAACCTGCACATCGCGATAACCAATGTGTCAAACCTGCCAAGACGTCTTGGATAAACGTGGCAGGTATACTGTCCGTTCCCCTATAGAGCCTCCCTTTCGAGCCCACCAGTGGGCCGTTTATGGGCTGTTATTATAATCCTTACATCGCACAGTCCAGATAGTAATTATGGTGTGGTAAATGGCATGTGACGTTTCTAGTCTTTTACAAATTGTCATTCACACAACTTATTATCTAATTTATCAGTTATTGTCATCTCAAAACCGTATAAGCATCGTTAATCTTTTTTATCATAATTAAAAATATATTTGCTTCGGTTTTCAATTTTCAGGGAGTTGAGTCCCTGGGGCTGTGGAGGCCTGGAGCTCATCACCTCTAACGAAACCTCTTTGCACGTATGATTGAGTTCTTACGTGGCCAAAAGATGGCTTGTGCTTGAGGCAACGCAGTACATTACCATTTAATGTGAAAATGCAGCCAGTGTTTTGGAAACAACAGATATTTGAAGTAATTCGAAGTCAATAGCCGATAGTAAATGGGAGTAAATTTCTTAATTATTGCTTTATATTATTTTGTAGGTATAGTTTTATTTATAGTAGTTGTTTTATAATTATATTTGTATATATTTCAGTGTTTGTAAAATTAATACCGTTGCAATTGCCGGAAATAACTTATTGTCTGGGTGAAAATTATTTTTTTCAAATTTATTTCTGTATTTCCAATAAATTACTAAACGTTGTTTATTTTTCTCCACTGTCGGCATTTATATATAATAATGATATGATAATCTTGACAAAATAAATAATGTAGAATACAATTTCTGTCAACTTCAAACGCGTAGGATTACTGTTATTCTTTATACTGTGGTAAATACAATGCGTCGAATATTCGATTAAAACAATAATGTTTCGACTCGATTGTATCGAAGTTTGATAGAATAGGACACAATGTGCAGAGCTTTGCATTGTAGTCAGAATAAAATATACTGTCAGTTTGTAAATTTTATAATACGTATACAACACAATAGTTGCTCGAACTAATTGTGTTTTATTGGGTGAGTGAGAGTTCCGGTGACTGTCTCTCCCATCCCCCCCTTTTTTAACAGGAGAAATTCGTTTGAGGACTATGCAACAGACCCGAAGAAGTATTATTATTGAAGAAGTGGTTTTTATTACCACCCGATTATGGCATACCTATTAAAGTCCCCCCTATTCCGTCCTTCGCCTTAAGCTGGGGCTACGGGAAAGCGAGAGCTAGACCAATTCCGCGTGCGCTGGCAGCCGGGGTCCCTATGGGCCTCATCCACTGCCGGGAGGAACCAAGCTCCCGGCGTCTTCGTCCGACCCCATGATTAGTTGGAAACCAGCGTCACACACTTGTATTTTGCATTTGCTGAACTATACCCATTTGATACCATTGCGAGACATGCTGTTTGTTACGTATTTAGTGTGATATTTATGGACGACGATGTTTTAGCCATCTTTGACATTTTCCTTAAGGTAAAAAAAGAAAATATTGAAATTAACCAAATTATAATAAACGAAATCAAAATATAAAAATCTTAGTAGCACTTGTGTCGTGCCTAACATCGCATTGTGCGATTTAATGATCTATAAGAAATTTCTTAAGTTTCCCCAAAAAAATAAAACTGAACGAACATTTCTAATAGGTGGAGAGATATTAGTCCAGTATCTTGATGCTGCAGACCGGACGCTTCCTCTGAATACCTATGCTTCACATAACTAACAATAAAACTTATACACATACTCAAACCAACGCGCACTACCATCGCATTGCATTACACACACACTTCACAAACAAACCAAGACACACAAAGAGCCTAAAAATTAATAACCCAGGCACAGAAAAGAAAAAACTAACACACATGGCACTAGATAGGACTATATATAAGTATAGATATAAGGCCAACACTGCACATGCACTTCCTCACAACACCAGCATGTAACAGATACACTCTACATTAGTATAAGTTTAGTATTAAAAATAGGATAAATTAATATAATAAGTTAATCTTAAGGTACACCATAATATATAAATCACAAAATTAATGTCACACACAGTAACAAAAGTAAACAATAAGCGTGTATGGACTTTAAAATTTTTCATAGAAATTAAGTAGTGAAAAAAGGTACGGAACTAGAGTCCGTAGATATGTTAATATTAAAAAAAAAGAATACCTATGCTTTGATTTTTTATTACTTGAACTATAATGACAGCTGCCATCGAACTTTTTTATGTTGTAAGCTTGCAGCATAGGTGTCGTAGTACGGCTCATTCATAAGTGACTTATGTGAGTTGAATCAATTCACTTATAAATGTCGTACCCATGTTGTAACGAAGCGGGATTTTTTTTAAACTTCCTTCCGGATTTTTGCTGTACGAGGAATAAGCAATTTACACTCTGATTTTTAATTACCTAGGCTAAAATGATAGCTGCGATCGACTTTTTTTATGTTGCGAGCTTGGAGCATAGTGTTGTAGTATGGCTCATTCATAAGTAAGTTTATTCAACCCACACAACTTACTTATGAATGAAGTATACTACAACACTATACTCTAAGCTTGCAACATAAGAAAAGGTTGAACGCAGCTGTCATTTTAGCCTAGGTAATTAAAAATCATAGTTTAGTAAGTCGTTGGTTAAGTAGATATCGGTCAGAATAATAATAAGGGCATTTTATTGCGTGAGGTTAGCTGACACGCAGACGGCCCACCTGATGATAAGCGTTTACCATCGTCTATGGACATTCATAACAAAAATGCTACCATTATATTGCCACTTTCTAAATGAAAACTGAAACCTGGCCACTAATGATGGAACACAACTCAAGGTTGTTATGGTGGCATAATCTAAACCAGGGGTGGTAGACATCCAGACGGTTATGGGTTGTTTAATTGCCTCTTACGACAGGCTGCCCGGCCGTCGCAAATTGTATACTTTCTTCGTTCCTACACAGATAACTGCAAGTAAACTGGCTTCTTAACTAATGCAAACCACACTTAAAGCTACCACAAGTTCCCGTTATATAACCATCTATTTCATATATTGTAGAAGATTGCGTGTTAAAACCCAATATAGTGGGGGCTCCATGCATTCACTTAGTGTAGATAAGATTAGGTCTTTATGCTTATACAGGGGGTGCTTAGTTTAACTTTAACCGCCGCTTTATGTGATGCATTTTAAACGGTTATTCCATTTTGTTTATATTTCCGCACCGGCCATGTTTGTTTCCTTTGTTGTAATTCATGTTTCATTTTCAAGTGTTAAATGAATCTATAATATTATAAAATTGTAAAAGTTGTAGTCTTTTATTTCTTAAATTTTGTGTTTTTGTCTGTTTGTTCGGGTTTCACGTAAGAACTATTTCGATGCGGTTTGCGCTACTTTTTATCCCGAGAATCCAGCGAGAATTTTTCTGGGAATTAATTAAAATGGCCAAATTGGAAAAATAACGGATTCCAATACGATTTTTTCACTGACCGATAGCAAATTTTATGTAGTAATAGATAATAGTTTAAAAAAACTAAAAAATACAGTTCTTAGAAAATTCAAAAAAAAAATGTTAATTTTTTATTTTTCTATTTTTTAGTTGGAATTTCTAAAAAGCGTATTTTTTAGTTTTTTTTTTAAACTTAATAGTTTATTTTTCATTTTTTAGTGATTATTTAGTGATTTGATTCCCTTCTCCGTGGAAACTTTGAAAAAAGAATTAAATACACTCTTATGATAAAATGGAACGTTATGTAAAAATAAGCTTTTTTAAAAAGGTTTTTAAATACAAGCTTTTGAGATCCTGCATATGATGTAGCAGCAGAGTGCTAGCCAAGATAAGTAAAACGAGCCCAAACACGACGGATCTATTTTGTTTAGTACAGGAGTTCCTATGGCCACCTTCCGACTCCATCATCAGATCAGCTCCATGGTACCATATTATTGCATTTTCACGCGATATACATATACGTGCAATACGGAAACCGGGAAGTCGATCAAATTTAACTTGAAAGATTCCGTTACATACTAAGCTAAAGCTAATAAAAGCGTATTAAAAAGTGTGATACTTGTATTTCCGGCAGCGGTTAGAAATTATTTGGGTGCCTAAAAATTAGCTTATTTCGAGTCAGAAGTCACTAAAACGATAGCTTATATTATTTTTTATGCTGCGGTACTTTGTGTCTCGGGAATACCGCTGGAATTTCAATTCAAGCGTAGACGAAGTCACGGGCATATCTTAGTTAAGAATAAAGTTGCAATCCTATTATTTCCTCCGTTCTTTTATTACTAGCAGGTGTAAGTGAAACCGTCGCCATAATGACGTCGTATTTGTTAGTAACGCAACGGCGCAACACACGACCGCAAGGCTTCTTTTTCGCTATATTCATCCATCCCACGAAAGTGACGTTATTTCTAGGGATAAAAAGTATCCTAATAGCGGACCCGGGATACACGCTAGCTCTGTTCAATATTTTTCACGTGATACTCTAACAGACAAACTGACAGACAGACTTCAGTTTCTTTTTTCTTTTTTTTCTACCCCGACGTATAATAAAAAAAAAAATCGGGAGACAAACACACACATTGTATATCCCCAAATTAAGCAAGTTACGCTTGTGTTATGGGTATAATATACAACAGACTACTCTGGGACCGATCCGAGACACCCAGACCATAATAAATAACGGAGAAAATACGTTTCCGAAGTTTACTATACCAGGAATCGGACCCGGAGCCTCTGCGTTGCAGTGAGGTAGGCCGGCAAGGGCTTAGCCCGCTCAACCACAGAGGCCGTCGTATATAATGAAGGGTGTTATAAGTTCTACCGCTATGAGTGTCTGTGGCACCACTCTATAATGAATTAAATATTTATTAATCCCGTATTCTAGGTGATAAGGTATTTGCCCGTCTGGATAGTTACTACCCCTGGTCTAGAGTATGCCGCCATATCGACCTAGAGTTGTATTCCGGCTTTAGTGGCCAGGTTCCAGTCTCCATTTAGAAAGAAGCAGCGCATTTGTAACGCCTTTGGTATTGCAAATGTCCATAGGATGGTAACCGCTTTCGATCAGATGGACCATCTGCCTATCTGTTGAACTCGTGCAATAAAAAAAATACGAAAATCGCAACAGAATCCTAAAATACATACGAAATTTCTAATCACCTGTTACATCCAACTTCGGTAATTGGTTTCGCATGTAAAACAATATTAAATATTCTGACCACGAGTTTTTGGAGCCTTTGCCAAATTAACTCAGAAGCTGTCGGGTTAGAGGGCATTATAAGAATAAATAATGAGTTACTTCTACCACCCCCTTGAGCTGGGATCACAAGAATGCTCCCTCTCAATTAACGGAGAGTTCAAATTAATTTATTCTAACTAGGGGATTGAAGGTAGGGTGTGAGTGACCGCGATTCGTACTTTAACCATATCATCAACGTCAGTGCAGGGCCTTGCAACCACATTTTTTGGTGATATTATTTTTTAGTATGTAACAATTTTGAAAAAAAAATGTAGTTACAATGTACTGCATTGACACCGATGATATATGTATTTATTTTCATACCACGCATCCACGGAATGTACTTTTGTAAATGTGAGGACATTTTGGTAAAAACAGATTTTTTAGTAAAACGTCATGTTTTTCCATTTATTTCTCCATCTGGTTTTGAAAGAGAGAAAAAACAAGTTCATTTATAGGAGTTAATTAACTGAAATAGATATATACATACATAGATAGAAGAAGTCTATATTTAGGATAAAATATAAACAAGAGTAAGAAAAACACGCAAGGCCATATAATATTATGTCCGTGTCGAAAACTATATCCGTGCAGGAGAAAGAATACAATTTCCTGCCGCCTGGCGGCCTGTCGTCAGAGGCGACTAAACAACCCACAGCCAGGTGGTAGAGTATTTGCTTGACTGGATGGTGACCACCCCTGGTCTAGAGTATGCCGCCATAACAACCTTATGTTGTGTTCCGGCATTAGTGACCAGGTTTCAGTTTCCCTTAAGAGAGCAGCAGCGCATTTGCAGCACCTTTGGTGTTGCAAATGTCCATATGTGATGGTAACCGCTTTCCATCAAGTGGTCCGTCTGCCTGTCTGCTGAACTCCTGCATCCACCGCGATCTGGAGCTTCCCTCCATCAAAAACTACATTACGTCGCTCTCGCGTAAGTATTTCGATCTCGCGCCGCACCATCGAAATCCGCTCGTCGTGTCCGCGTCCGATTATAAGCCTCGTCGAAAGGCTCTTGTGCGACGACCGCGTAACGTCCTGACGGACAGAGACGACGTTATTACGAAACGGCTGGCCCGGATCAGTCCGCCCACGGTTAGAACAGTAGGCTGGCAGGCACCGACAGACAGACACAGACGGCGGCGTCTCAGACGCCGCTAATCAAGATCTCTCCACGTCCCCGCGAGGGACGCTAGGAGACATAGCTCACCCCACAGGATAGACCAGGCGTGTTGCTGGGAAGTTTCTTTCGCCGTTTCTTCTCTCCCAGCCATAACACGTTGCGAAACGGCAGTAAGATAGCATAGGCCACCGCAAACCACCGATCCCGGTCCGCCGTGATCCTTCCCTTCGGGCTTTATATTACCCGTCGCCCGTTCTCAATTAGTATTTTGTGTCGCCCTATGGTGGGCATCATTAAATTCATTCCCCATTCATGGCAACAGTCCAGCCGAGGTAAAACTCCTTAGGGAGCTTCCTCGAGCAAGTTGCCCCCCCGGGCTCGAGCGCCTTCGCTTCTCGAAGGCACTCGCCCCAAAGACCCCGGTAAAGTTGTAAGGTCTGCGGACCAACAACATAAAGTCAAGTCCAATAAAAAAAATAAAAAAATGAACTCCTGCAATAAAAAAAACCTACTTTGTTTGTATATATGAAATTTAGTATGAATAATTATATAATCGTATATCATATTGTTATGAGTTGCGGGACTCGAATTAAAATGCCGTTAGAATTATTATAGAGTTTATTACAACTATGCACACACGTATAACAAAGATACAAATATAACTGAACACAACAAATCCAAATGTAATGCAGAAGATCGTAATTCAATAAAACGCGCAAAGTCCGTCACTAATAGATTCCCGAATGTACACACGTCTCGCCTCGATCGTGGTTCTTGCTCAACGGTCTCTTCCCCCCATCAGGCCGTCGTTGTATACCTCACAAATACAAATGTGCCCGTATCGTATTCGACGTAATCCGCAACACCTGGCTAATTATTCGGCCGCTAGCGGCCATATACGAATACAATAAAACAATGGGCTGTTCTCTATAAATGTATGCTAATAAATAAGTAAACAAAAGAAGACGATCGTGAAAGAATTACAATTAGTTCAAATGCCGACAGATAATAAAATGTGTTTTTACAGATATGCACATGGAATTTGTTTTTGTCGGAACCTAAGTATCGAACCCTTGGAACAGGTTACATATTTGAGCCGTTTGGGGTGAAGAGTTTGGGCCCATGGGGGTCAAGTGCCCACAAATTATTTAAAATATTTAAAAAACGCCTAGTCGACAAAACAGGAGACCGGAAGGCTGGAGCTTACCTTGCTCAAAGGATTAGCCTTTGTATCCAGCGAGGTAATGCTGCCAGCCTTCTAGGTACAATGCCCAGCGACAGTGGTCTGGTGGGGCTGGACGGACTAATATAGGTTTTATTTTAATTTTAGTTTTTTTACTATTGTATATATATATTTTTAAGTTAGGTTTATTTATAGGATATTTTAGTTTTTGTTAATAGATGTTAGTTTATTTATAGTAATTGAAATTATATATCTTAGCGTGTAATAAGTAAATAAATGATTACCTAAGTTGTAACAATATGTATCGTTACAAAATATTACAGTGAAAAGGTGAAAAACATTGAGAAACATCTTGTAAAATCATAACCAAGTTATTTTTTTTTTAATTTAAGGTTAGCGTTACAATAGCTCCTATGATCAAAAGAAAGTTCATACCCTCCTTCTCACTAAGTAGAAAACTTCAAAAATATTCTATTGGAATAAATTAATTGAATGCTTAAAACATATATAAAAAAAGGTTCGAACAAAACCTATTAAGTAGTTTTTAATTGTCTAATCGACTAACTATTAATTGCGTTTTAAATACGGATAGTGGCTCCACACCCTTAGGGCCCTCAAAAGCCCTGCTTTTTAGGTGTTACACAGTTTCCTATCATTTTAATTGTAGACACGAAATAACGGGAGATTAGCATAATTATTTTTGAAAATTCTTAATTTACTTTTTATTTTCCCACCTAATTTGAGAAAATGGAAAATGAATAAGTTTCAGACGTTCGTGTCTGGGTTTGATTATAAGGTACACGAATTTTAGATATTAAATTAGTCTGATTATTGTTTTATATTCATTTAACTGTTTTACTACGTCATTATTAAAACTACGCTTCAACGGTTTTAATCGCGGCATTTTTCATTGCAGGAACGGAGACAGAATACCTGTCGCCGAGTAGCCTGTCGTAAGAGGTGACAAAACAAGCCACAGCCAGGTAGGGTATTTAGCCGTCTGCATGGCTACCAGCCTTGGTCTAAGTGTGTGCCGCGATAACAACTTTGAGTTGTGTTTCGGTATTAGTGGCCAGGTTCCAGTTTCCTTTTAGAGAGCGACAGCATATTGGTAGCACCTTTGGTGTTACAAATGTTAATAGCCGATGGTAACCGCTTTCCAACAGGTGGGCCATCTCCCTGTCTACTCAACTCATGCAATAAAAAAAAGAACAAATTTGGAGTAGGCTGAATAATAACTTTGACATTACTCATTGACACCTGACATCTTTGTCTTCTTGTAGTCATATTGCTCACATGTCATTCAGTCTGTATTAGGTTCTTTAACTCATATCGGCTACGCCTTTTCTTTATGTTTAGTTGTTTTTTTTATTGCAGGAGTTCAGCAGACAGGCAGACGAGCCACTTGATAGAAAGCGGTTACCATCGCCTAAAGACATTTGCAATACTAAAAGTGCTACAAATGCGCTGCAGACTGGAACACAATTCAATGTTATTATGGCGACATACTTTAGACCAGGGGTGGTAGCCATCCAGTCGGGCAAATACCCTACCACCTGGCTGTGGGTTGTTTTGTCGCCTCTTACGACAGGCCGCCCGGCCGCAGGAAATTGTATTCTTTTTCCGTTCCTGCGCGGATGAAAGTTGTGCAGTTTTCTATACTATATTGATTTAGTTTCTTTGTAATTGTAGTGAATTAAACCAGAAACTTAAGTATTGTTGATTTATATATATATATATATATAACGCCTAATATTTTATTTATGTGCGTAACATAGACCTACTACGTACCTAAGTAAATACCGCGCTTAAAACCGTTAAAAAGGATTTTTAATTATGTGTACTAGTTACGACAACTTCTCAGTAAATTGTATCCATAAGAACCCAGTAGTTTTTGATAAAAATGTTGACGCGACAGAGAGACGGACGGGACGGGATATGACGATTTCATATGGCTTCTATATTTGCCGAAATAGTTACAGATCCACAATAAATGGAAGGAAAAAGTTACCCAAGTTCTTCTAAGACGCTCTTATGTAGTTAATTTATTAAACAAACATAAGCTGTGGAACGATATTTGAAAAGAAGATAGATAATATTAATACAATAAACAGAAATTTCAATTCAAAGTTCTTAAACAATTAGGAGTATTTGGGTAATAAATAAAATGATAAAACGAAATATAGTATTAATTTCAGCTGATAACAGTACCGAAAATTTAGTAACTGAGTTGGTTTATAGGGATATACTACAAGTACTCGATAGACTTTCACTTTTTCGTGGAATGCGTCTTACATGAACTTCGGAATGATATTGTTAATTTTTTGTACGTATATATGTGCGACTGCCGCACAGAAACCTTATGGGTTTATTCCTGCCGCAGAAAATCGTCTAAATTAGATAAAAGTTACGACACGTAGTGACACTTTAAAATTGAATTTACTCAATATTATTATTATATCCTAAGGTAGGAGTAAATGCGAACATATTAAGTAGCACTTCACATATTTTTTATATTTTTTTATTGCAGGAGTTCAGCAGACGGAAAGACGGAAAGCGGTTACCATCGTCTATGGACATTTGCAACACTAAAGGTGCTATAAAGGCGCTGCTGCTCTCTTAAGGGAGGCTGGAACCTGGTCACTAATGCTGGAACACAACTCAAGGTTGTTATGGCGACATACTTTAGACCAGGGGTGGTAGCCATCCAGTCGGGCAAATACCTGGCTGTGGGTTGTTTACTCGCCTCTTACAACAGGCCGCCCGGCCTCAGGAAATTGCATTCTTTCTCCGATTCTGCACGGATAGAAAAAAATATGTAAAACGTATAAAAAAAATCATGCATAATAAAGTTGTGAGATATCAGATAGGTTTTGATAAATATATGAAACAGTGTAATTCTGCCTATAAATTTTCAAGGTAGAATATTTCGAGTAAAAAAATTAACCGATATACACAAATTTAAAAATTGCTTTTTGAATTCCAACTAAATGGCAAGAGGTGTGTTTTTGGATTTTAACCAAATTCTTTACCATTGCAAAACAATAGCACAAATTATAGGTATCAAAAGCATTTTTTTTTCTTTAATAAAAGCATTTAAATAAAAGCTTGTTTGTTAATATTAATATATTTGATATTAAATATTAATTAAAGACATTATAAAAATTAGTTTATACTTTTAGTTAAATTTTTCTTTTTTTTTTCTTTTCTTTCATCATCGAGAAACCTTAGTATAGGAATTTTTCACGGGGCAAGAATGGTAACGCCCCGTTTATTATTACAGCCACTAGCTTTAACACCTTTATGGGTGGCAATAAAGGAAATCGAACATATTTCCAGCCGTAAATAGCTTTCTTTCGGCTGGGCTCCGGCCATATATCACGGCCTAACGACCACCCCATGTTAGATTATAGGCTTTTTTACACGTTTTCATATGATATTTACGTGCTTTCTAGTTTTTATTTTGATTGATTAATTGAGGACGAGTTTTATTCTTTAAAGTAATTATAAAGACATCAGTCTCTGTGGTTGGTAGCCGGCCATACTCGTTGGAACGCAGATGCTCCGGGCTCGATTCCTGGCATGGTAAATTTGGGAAGCGAATTTTCTGATATTTACTATGGTGTGGGTGTCTGGGATCGGCACCAGAGTGATCCGTTGTATATTATCCATAACACAAGCGTAACTTGCTTAGCTTGGGATATACAATATGTGTGTTTGTCTGCTGATTTATTTATTTAGTCTATCGGGCGCTAATATTTTTTTTTTACTGTAAAAGATGACTGCAAGTCTCCATTACTATAGCTCGATTAGAGAGATCACCTTTAGCAATAAGGTCGCCTATTGTTTTTACTAAGAAAGTATTGTGAGTATGCATTTTTTAATTGTTTATTTTAGTAAGTAGTAAACTGTCATCTACACAGGCAGATAGACATCAAACTGACGGCGATTTGGGACTCATATATTGTTTGTAATTTTCATTATTTTAATGAAGTTAATGTAATTACATTTACATTAACATTACAAACAGGTTCTAATTTAAACATACAATAATTATTGTATGTTTAAATTAGAACCTGTTTGTGAATTGGGAATGTTATTCTGTATACTGACTGAATAATAAATATTCAATACTCATGGTCGATAGATATCTATATTATTTTATTCTATTTCCTTTGTCGTGTGTGTGCGTGTGTGTGTGTGTGTGTGTGTGTGTGTGAGTGTGTGTGTGTACGTGCGCGCGCGCGCGCGTGCGTGTGTGTGCGCGTGCGTATGTGTACGCGTGCGTATGTGTGCGCGTGCGTGTGTGTGCGTGTGTATGTGTGTGTGTGTGTGTGTGTGTGTGTGTGTGTGTGCGTGTGCGTGCGCGCGCGCGTGCGTGTGTGTGCGCGTGCGTGTGTGTGCGCGTGCGTGTGTGTGCGCGTGCGTATGTGTGCGTGCGTGCGTGCGTGCGTGCGCGTGTATGTGTGCGTGTGTGTGTTGTATTTAGAAATACATATTTAATTTCTCTCATTTTATTCTTCGATGGTGTATATTGTGTTACGATGAAAGTATCTAATATAATATCTAATCAAAATAAATATTTGTATGGTTGGCCTCTATGCGATTTCCAACCATTGGTTAGATTGCGATGAAACTTTGATAAGGTATTCTGAGGACACCCGCGAGAATTTTTGCCCCAAAAAACAGATATACAACCAAAAATGTTTTACTTTACGTGGCATTGCAACGCATTTCGGGTCCAGCTAGTTGTAAATATATATAATATTTATTTTTGTAATTATTATTGTTTGTGTTGATGAGTAATAAAATGCTATCTGTCCATTCACCTATCTATGTGTTTATTACCATTTCTCTCTCTCTTTCTTGCTTGATGACTACTGATATGAAAATCATAATAAAAAACATATAGTTACGAGTCGCGAGACTCGAATTAAAATGCCGTTAGAATTACTATAGAGTTTATTAGAACTATATAAACACGTATAGCACAGGTATAAATATAACCGAACACAACCAGTCCAAACGTCATGCGGAAGGTCGTAATTCAATAAAACACGTAAAGTCCGTCACTTATTAGATTCCTGATTGTAGTACACACGTCTCACTTTGCTCGTAATTCTCGCTCGACTGCCTACTCCCTCAATCGGGCCATTGCTTTATACTGCACAAATGTAATATGTCCATCCGGCAGCGTGGACCGAATTTTCTAGAATCTGCTTGTAATTTAAATTCTGTAACACCTGGCTAATGATTACAATGCAACAATAGGCCGTATGCCAATAATTAAACAAAAGAAGACGATTATAAAAGAATTACAATAGTTTCAATGTTAATAGTTATTAGTTTTAATGCCGACGGGCAATAAATGTGCTTTGTTTCAGATATGCAGGTGGATTTTGTTTTTGTCGGGACCTGAGTTGTAACAATATGAAAGGCTTGATGCTGATATTATATCACGTACTAAACAATAAACGCCTGAACGGGAGAGGATTCAATCAATAAAGAGCGAATCGTTCATAACGGCACATCCATTAAAGTTCACTATCGACATTCAGTTATAAAACGCTATATTTACGAGCAATGGACGAGCCGAATTTCAAACTAGTGGGTTGATAGATATTGTAGCAGCGAGACGTAGAAGTTAAATTATACTTCACATGGCAGACAGTAGTATTCACTGTCGAGTGCTGATGTGAACTGAAGTGAAGTAATTTATTTTGGAAACAGTAACTTTAATTACAAATATTAACCAGTCGTACAGCTAGTATAATATATAGCACAGTGTGTGAGCGGGACGGATAATGTGCGAGTGAGATAGAGCAACTATTAATATGTGCGGTCCTGCGTGGCGCTAGCCAGTAGTTCGTTGTCCGCTGCAATGACTAGACGTATGCAGCTACCATAATATAAAGCTTAATTTACATTTAATTTTGTAAGCGTAATAAATACACATATCTCAACCACAGAAACATAAGAAAGAATAACTTTATTCAATCATTTGATAGTAACACATTTAGTTATATTACCAAGATGACTAGCCCGGTGACCTCCAATCTCCCCTTATAGTCACGCCATGCCTCGCAGTTATTAACTCACTATTTCAAAAGTCTTTATACTATCTCAAAATTAAATATACTAAAACACATATAAACAATTCCATAAACATTTGAGTATAACTCAAATGTAACACTTACTCCGTTTACTGAAGATCGTAGCGCCTGACGAATGGTAGAACAACTGTGTCTGCCTCGCCTCATGCACCGCTTAAATACTTGTACTGCTATAATAAAGGACTTGAAAGTACCGTCAATTAAATTTTCGTAATCTAAAATGTCCAGCCACTTGTTAATGCTGCCAAAACTTTTAGTAAATATAACAGTATCGCATTAACTAACTAATCCTTGTTATCCACTGCAACAGACCAATAAACATCGGACTTAAAATATGACATTATTATACGAGTAATTACTACAACTGTAGCTTCATAACATCTCCTATTATGTATATTAGCTACCATAAATTTAGGATGCCAACACATTTCAGTTGTACTATTTTAAAACCTAGCAAGTACATATTAAAAAAAATTACACAACAACACAAAATAATGATATGAATTTCAAGGATACGCCAATTCAATACAAATTATTAAGCTTATTGAGGGCGATACCTATCTTGATATAGTTTTCACATGTTTGGACAAACACAGTACATCAGCAAATGCCTAGCAAGTTGTTAAATCTACACACATTAATTAAAAAAAAATGTCACTTCACTGTTTTATTCGATTGTTTGTATATTTATTGTCTCGCTAGACTATCGCTTTCGCAGATTATGAGTATGCCAAGTATTAAAATAACTTACTTACTTACTCCGTTAGCTCAGCGACCCAAAGTGGGTCTTAGCCTCCGAAACGAGAACATGCCACTTTTCTCGGTCCTGTGCGGTTTCTTGCCAATTACTGGCTCCTAGCTCCGACAGGTCTGCCTCTACTCTGTCCTTCCAGCGATATTTAGGACGGCCGACCGGACGCCGACCTACCGGCCGTCCCAAATATGCTTTCCTCACGCTGCGATCCTCTCCCATCCGTTCTACGTGACCGAGCCAGCGGAGGCGGTGAGCTTTTATTTCTCCTATTATGTTAGGCTCGGCCACGAGATTCTCAATTTCGAGGTTACTTCGGACCCTCCAGCTGCCATCCTCTCTTTTTGTTGGACCCAGAATCTTACGGAGAACCTTCCTTTCCGCTACTAAAAGCTGGTTCTCCTCCTTGAGGGTAAGCGTCCAAGCTTCGCACCCATACATCAGGATGGGCCGTATGACGGTTTTATAGATCCTGATTTTAGTTTTTCTATTTAGAAGCCTGGACACCAATATCTTATGCAGGGCTGCACAACACCTCAGGGCGTTTTGTATCCGTATAAGTATTTCGTCCTCTCTGGTGTTTGTGTCGGTGACTGTGCAGCCCAGATATTTGAATTTGGCTACCCCTTTATACATAACATCTCCCACATGAAGGTTCTGGCGTGGCATATAAATATTTCTGTATCGCTTCATATGGAGATATTCTGTTTTCTCGTGATTTATTTTTAGTCCAACCTTCTTTGTTTCTTCTTCTAGTATTTTAGCCGCTTGTTCGACTTGTTCGCGGCTTTCCCCTAACAAGGCCCTATTAAAATAAAGTGGAAGTTAATTATATGTCTTTTTTCCAGGGTCTTCTTCCTCGGTTTGTTATGAGGAGGTTGGGGCCTCGAGGTATACCTCTTTACCCCGGCTGCAACTCAGTGGGCAACTACCCACCGGTGATTGGGTTTGGAGCTGCTGGAGTCTTCTCCGTATGGCGATGGCTTCTCAGCAGCTCTCGTTGGCCAATCTGCGGCGTTCGGTGGCCTTCGCGGGCTTTCCGCTGGCTACTTCCGCGGCTTAGTTGGCCATTCTCTTACCAGTACATTTAAACACGAGCAACAGTTCCACATAATTCGGTAGGTGACAAGTTGCATACATTTCATTCTAAAATAATGTTTGTACAAACGAACCTGTATTAAAGTATTATATTTTTTATTGCATAAGTTCAGCAGGTAATCAGACGGCCCATCTGATATTTGCGGTCCATCGTCTATGCAGATTCGTAACACCAAATGTGCTACCAATGTGCTGCCGCTCTCTAAAGAACATCGCGATTAGTATTTTTCTTTTTTTCTCTTTGATAACGCAGGGGGAATGTCTTTGGACACCGTCCTCGGACTCTTCGTGGAAGGGACAAACGCAACGCAGAAGCATCGAGGGTGTGTGTGATTCTCAGCGACCAGTTCTCCACGCTAGATTCGAACAGAAGCAGTCGCGAGAAACCGATCGCCGAACTATACCCACTAAACCTAAACCTGCGCCCCTGTATCCACGATTCTGCGGGGCATCACGGGATTTAGAACAGAGTTACTGCCACATTACACCCTTAGGCTCGGCAATACTAGGCCACCCCGGTGGCAGAGTGACCCACTTCATCAATCGGGGAGGGTTTTTTTTTATTCGCCGATCTACTCCGTCATTTGCCACGACAGAGATTTTCTTTTTCGTGTCTATTTTAAGAATCCTATGTTTTACAATTATTTAAAGGAAATAAGTGGGGGAGTCATTTCTCTTTATTTTCTTTTCAAAAATCTTATTTACTAATACAATTTTCTTATATACTAGGTTACAGTTTTACTTGTCTATTTTATTTATGCTCTCTACCCTTATATTTATTACGTTTCTTACTTGCTAGTACAACCTTTTTTATATATATACTATCCATATGTATATATGACGGCCTCTGTGGTTGAGCGGGCTAAGACTTTGCCGGCGTACCTCACTGCAACGCCTCTGCGTTCCGGGTTCGATTCCTGGTATAGTAAATTTCGGAAACGTATTTTCTCCGTTATTTACTATGGTCTGGGTGTCTGGGATCGGCCCCAGAGTAGTCCGTTGTACATTACTCATAACACAAGCGTAACTTGCTTAATTTGGGGATATACAATGTGTGTTTGTCTGCCGATTATTATTATTATTATTATTATTATTATATATATACTTTTGGTTGTACATATATTAGTATTTAATTCCTTACATTAATTATATTCTCTATTTACTCACAATTAGGGTTACATATGTTTATAATCTAATTATTCTTATGCTAATTTTACATATATTTACTATATGCTTGCAGAATTATTTGTTGACCTGTTCTTCTTTACTACCTTTTCAACTAATTTAAGCGCGAATTTCCAGGGGAGGGGTGGGGGGGGGGCTTCGACAGCCTCCTGCGGATGGTGTCCGCATACGCGTCCTCCTCCCTAACTCTTTCTGCAGCTTCCTGGACTACAACTCAAGGTGGTTATGGCGGCATACTCTAGACCAGGAGTGGGAGCTATTCAGACTGGCAAATATTGGATGGGTGGGTATTATGTCGCTTCTTACAACAGCCTGCCTAACCGTAGGAAATTGTATACTTTTTCCTCTTTCGTGACTCAATGTTCGTGCCAATATCGACTCATTAATTATTCCTCAATAGAGAGTGGCTGCCTTTAAAATAACCCGCTCTCACGCTGGTGAACTCTCTAAATCATTAGTGTTTTACTTACAGTCCTATTTTGCAGTGTTAATTAAAAATGCTACATATTAAACCGATATTTTTTATTTTTTTTTATTGCAGGAGTTCAGCAGATAGGCAGACGGCACACTTGATGGAAAGCGGTCACCATCGCCTATAGACATTTGAAACACCAAAGGTGCTATAGATGCGCTGCTGCTCTCGTAAGGGAGACTGGAACCTGGTCACTAATGCCGGAACACAACTCAAGGTTGTTATGGCGACATACTTTACACCAGGGGTGGTAGCCATCCAGTCGGGCAAATGCCCTACCACCTGGCTGTGGGTTGTTTGGTCGCCTCTTACGACAGGCCGCCCGGCCGCAGGAAATTGTATTCTTTCTCCGTTCCTGCACGGATAGCACGGATATTTACTAAGGTTTCAAAAAAGGATTTTAATTTCCTTAAATTCCGATGCAGCATAATGTTGAGTTGCCAACCCCGTTGACTTAGAACTCGACGGACAAGCCTTATTTATCGTATGTCGTTATCTTTGTGTAAAATTTATTGTGAATATATTGTGTTTTTTTATTATTAGTTTTTTCCATTTATGTATTGCGTCGTTTTTTAAACCTTTAAATATTTTTCTTCCTTTTAAAAACATTACGGGGCTCAATAAACCTCGTGCCTCTACAATAGTGGTTTTAGTACAAGGTCTAAAACGCCCCGTACTGCTATAATGGAAAGTACAAGTAAATCAGCGCCGCTGCTGTGAACGTGTTAATAAGTGGTATACAAATAAAAATATAGTTACAGGTGTGATCTTACTGTTATAAAAAATTCAGTTCTAAATTCTTAACAATATTAGATTTATATGCATATTGCCTGCCTATCTGGCACTATAAATAGAGGAAATTTACATTTCTATCAAAGCCACAATCAGTGAAGCTTAGCTCACTATCAGTGGAGGTATTAATCTCGGAGTCAGCCGTGAAAAGGGTAGCTTGACAGCGGCCCAGGTGTACCGCGCCGCCCTAAGCCAGGCACGCGTCACACTGGCTCAGTGGCTGTCACTTGAGAAATAGTTTCACTGTTATATATAGCGCCTATCCCAGTACTTTATTCACATTGAAACTAATATTTACCCTCAATATTAGTATCATGAATGACAAAGTAATATAATTTTGGTGGTCATATTTTAAGGTATACATAACTTCACGCCAGTTCCCTTGCGGGGTAGGCACGAACAACAGAGCGCCATTTAGGCTTATTATTACACGCCTCACTTGCTTCTTTGATATTCATAACTCTTGTCATGCACACTCGTCTGTTCTTAAGGCTCCTGACATCACCTTCTGCTAGTACACGATCAATTTGATCATGGAAGGTGTGTCCTGGCTTTGCACGACTTAAGGTATTTTAGTCGAACATTAATTAAGTCCGAGGTGGAACGTCCGCTGTAGAGCTCAAGTTCCTAACTAACTAACTGCTACGGCTCAACGACCCAAAATGAGTCCTGGCCTCCGAAATGAGAATACTCCACTCCTTCCTGTTCAGCGCTGTCTCCTGCCAGTCATTGGTATGAAGCTCGCGCAGATCAGCCTCCACTACGTCACTCGTCCCATTGGTGTGCACAGATAGGCTCTTTTCACCGCGCGATCCTCCCCCATTCTATATATGTGGTCAAGCCAGCGCAAGCGATGTGCCTTGCTCTCGCCTATTATATTCGGCTCATCCACCAGTTCTTCGATTTCGGCATTTTTTCACACCCGCCAGTTGCCATCGCTTCTCCGTGTCGGACCCAGTGTCTTTCTTAGGACCTTTCCTTCAGCTCAGAGCTCAAGTTCCAGTTTCCTGTTTTTTCTTCTCGACTTCGCTGCATCTTCGGTATACTGAAGATAGAGAAATCATCGTTAGACTATAGAAATCCATGTGCTCCTCCTTCATATTCAAATTTTCAAATCCAAATGTTTTTATTCAAAATAAGTTCCACAAGAGCACACTTTTTGAATGTCAATACATATAAGTTAAGATATCATTTTATTTCCTAGTCACCTAGTCTATGTACACCGCTTCGCAGCGTGTTATTGCTGTTAAGGAAAAGAACCTAAAAATTGATTAATTCAAACTTTTTTTTTTAATACATTTTATACAAAAATACGTTACACAAACACTTTTACTCAGTAAGACAAAGACACAATAAAAGGAAAGAAAAATACTATTATAGTTATAATAATGACATGACGTGCTAAAATTTTATTTTTGTGTCCCCTCCCTCCTATATAGCTGTGCCAGCTTTGACAACTCGCTGTAATTTGCCTACTATACTATAATATACACATGATGGCTATTGCGGGTGACGTCATAAGCTGCTGCACGCAGTGCTGTAGTTCTTGATGTGGTCCTTTCGCATGACATACATCATGATATTGTTTTATTATCATTTGTGATACGCAGCTCCAGTTTATGTCGCTCAAGAACAGGCCACGCTTCACTGCCATAAAAGACGGTATATTTAATGATGGATTTATTATAAGTGGAAGTGTCGTTTCAGCTTAACTGGTATATTGGAGTCACAAATAACATCAGTCAACTCAAGCCACTCGGTGCCGCTGAGATAGAGGATAGAGACGAACCAGTTATAATAACAGCCCATAAATGTCCCACTGCTGGGCTCGGGCCTCCCATTTATAGGGGAACGGACAGTGTACCCACCTACGCTTGACCAATGCGGATTTGACACATTGCTTATCTCGGTGTTTAGTTTTCATCGAGATGTGGTTTTTCACCGTTATCACATGACAATTGTCAGATGGCTAGGATTCGAAAACACCGCCTTTGACTTGAGCGCGAGTGTGCTAAGTACTAAGTTAACACGGCTTCTAAAGTTGTGCCATGAAGTGCCAGTTAGTAGCTAGTAGCTACAACCCATATTAGTCGGTTAATTTATGCCTCACAATTCGGATGAATCTACCAAATTGCTCCATATAAACATAAACTAGATTCATTCAATATCATTGAATATTGTCGTGTCTTTTCAGTGCTTCACCAAATTGATTCAATTTAGTGATTAGCATTAGTAAAGACAGATCTCCCATTCTTTTTCTAATAATCTTGCTTTCAACCAACAATAAAATAACTTTCCCAACAACCATATTACAAAAAGTCGATCATCAAAAGCCCTGCATCTCATCTCCTAAGAGCTATTTACACGGAGAGAGTTTCTTGTCTCTAAGATACTATTGTCGAAATTAAGAAAAAAATGTTATGTAAACTAAACATACGATATCGTACGTACGACGATAATTGCCTGGTTATTGACTATTGGCGTCTCTGTGTAAACAGAATACAAAATACCGTGCTCATCGCCGAGCTCGAAAGGCAAACTAGTATTCAAATCGGTTCAAACTGATTTATACGATACTCGCATGAAATTGAAAAAATGTCATACGAGTGCCAATTATCTCAGTGTGATTTGTATCGTAGTGTAAACAAAACTCTTGTTGATAATTACCTTGTGATTAACGTATGGCATACTCGTAGGCGAGTTTTTGTTTTTTGGTTGAAGGTAAACATCTTCAATTTCAATCCGTGCAGGAACGGAGAAAGAATATAATTTTATGCGGCCGAGCGGCCTGTCGTAAGAGGCGACAAACAACCCACAGCTCTGGTCTAAAGTATATCGCCGTAACAACCTTGAGTTGTATTCCGGCATTAGTGACCAGGTTCCTGTCTCCCTTAAGAGAGCAGCAGCGCATTTGTCGCACCTTTGGTGTTGCAAATGTCCATAGGTGATGGTAACCGCTTTCCATCAAAGGGGCCGTTTGCCTGTCTGCTGAACTCCTGCAATAAAAAAAAACATGTCAATGCAATTATTGTCTAAAGAGTACCGCCTACGAAAATAGCATAAGATTTTCGCCCCAAAACGTACGATGAACTCTCTCCGTGTAAATGGCTCTTTAACAAACAAAAAAAAAATCATAAACAACAAATCATATAATCCCATATGAGTTATTAAACCTCGAGTTATTTTAAACATTAGTTAATTGGAACAATTTAACAACGCAATTAAAAGGAAGTGGGTGGGTCTGATTTAATATTAATTTTAGCTTCGTTTGATTTATCTCCTACAGATAAAAAAGAACCACTTGTTAGCTACAGTTTCACCTGCGATAACTTATAACCTCTGCTTAAATAATTTGTTATTTTGAAAATTTTAATTTTAGAGCTTTTTAACCTACAAGAAGTATCAGCGAATAATTTTTTCCGTCATTCTACAATCTATTATAAAAGATACGACGTTTTTTAGAAAAGCTAATTCGGAAAGGGCGACATTTATTATCAAATTTAAAAAAAAATTGTCGGACTTATCACCTTATGAAAGCTAAGATTATAATAATTGGCATTATAATAAAACTTGGGGTTCTTTAGAAATCACTATGGCCCTTGCTTGCAGTCACTGTTCGAATATAATATAGTGGCTGACTATTGTATTATTGTTAATGAGTTGTATTACTGAGTAGATAATATTAGAGAAATACTATTCTTAAAGCGTGCAGATGGGGCGACAACACATTCTGAATCCGACTATAGTCAGTACAGATTCTGACTTCAGCTTTGGTCCGATGCACATGTCGTAGTAGCGCTACTAATTATTGTAGGAGAATTATAATCTATAATTAAATGTACTTAATTATTAGATCGACGTTATAGTAAATAAAGCACACTCAGAATAAATACAATTTATTCTCTAGTAATAGCTTTGTCGACCTGTGTTTGATTATTAAAAAGGGTAAGAGGTAACTCAACAGTTACTCGACTCTACATGGTCCCGTGAAAACTAAAATTTATATCAATTTAAAGAAATATACAAACGTCTTAGTCCTCATAAATAGTTTACCATCATATATCAACTGTATTCTAACCATTCACCTTTTATCTAAATTCGTCCCTGTATAGCGCACACGACATGAATAATTTAGTTTCGGCCCTGTTTTTCCTCGGATACATTACCATAACATTGCTCTTCCATATGTAGAACTCTATACGGAATATTTCTATAATAAATGCGTTATTTATAAAGACACTGATAGTCACTTGAAAGAACGTCATGCATTATTTATTTAAAATTTGGCGAAAACAAAAAATGTATGTATTATATTATTGAAGATATTTAGGCGAAAGAACGTCATGCATTTTTAATTCAAATATCAACGAAAAAATATGCATCTGTTTTTCAAGGCGTTCACTTGAAAGAACGTCATGCATTCTTTATTTAAATTTTACCGAACAGAACAAATCACGTTCCTTTTTTTTCAAGATATTAATTTGAAATAATATCATTCATTGTTTATTTAGGTTTTTGGTAAACGAAAATAAATGCACGTGTCCTTCTTTTAATATATTCACTTTAAAGAACATCATGAATTCTAAATTTAAGATAGATAGATATAATACTTTATTACTCACCAAAATAACAGACAACTAATTAATTATAGTATTTTTAAGCAGAAAAATAGGCAGCCTTATCGCTTACAGCGATCTCTTCCAGGCAACCTAACTTATATAGGATATTCTATACTAATCTGGCGATGTCGGTGGTGCATATAATCAAAATATATTAAATTAAGATAAATATATACATACATGCATACTTATGAGATATATTTTATTGGTAAATAGTAAATATATAAATTAATATTTAAGTGTTATGCACTTAAATATTAATTTAGGCAAGGTTCAAGGAAGTGTTTCTTAAGTAGATTCTTAAACGTCAGTAATGCTGTGCATTCCAAAGTGCAACAGCCTGCATTGTACAGGAATTATTATAGAAAGATGACGTGTATGCTGTCACAAGCTTAGGGTATGTATTAGTGCGTAAATTGAGAACAGTGGAGATGCACACCAAAGAAAATCGTTTCTTGGATAATGAGAACTTGTTTGGGTAAATACTATGTTGTAAAGCAGAGTGAAAATGTGATTATGCCGGCGTAAAACAAATAGGAAGCCACTTGAGTGTTTTAATAAATTTAAATTACAAACAAAAAATAAGCAACAGTTATTTCTCCCAAAAGCTGCTTCGTCGGTATGGATAAAATTTGTTACGTAAGAGGTACATACTATAATAATAATAAATACCAATGTTTGTAGTATCATACGGTAGGGCCAACTTGCTTAATAAGGCGCCGATGACACAGGCCTTGCACAACAAATTGACATTTTTATCTGTACTGTGACTAAATTCACAAGAACTGCATATTATATCATGCTAGTGGTCGCCCAGTGGTCGAGGTTTGACCATAACTAAATGAAATTACAAGTTTGAACATTATTAAGGTTCTGTTGTCAAATACTATACTTCTATAATCACAGATTTCGCCAAGGCTACAACTGTTAATTTGACTTTAACAATAAACAGAAATATATATGCGTGTGTATGTCAAATACATGGTAGTGTGTGTAATGTTTTTTTTATTGATTTACTGTATTTTTATGTATAATTTAAAAAAAATATTAGCATTCTGCACTCCTTCTCTATAGAAACTATAAGTGTGCGAAATTTCATATTCCCCGTCCGAGCAATTTTCGTAAAAAGAGGTACAAAGTTTTTGCTTCACGTATTAATATAATGATGTTATGACGATTGAATATGAATATATAATATATTATGTGTACCACGCTATCGTATTGGTGACAACTGCAATGATAGCGATGTTTGTAAGTCAATAAATAAATAAATACTGCTATACCCTGTTTCGCCAGGTGGTAAGGCATTTGCCCGACTGGATGGCTACCACCCCTGGTCTAAAGTATGTCTTCATAACATCCTTGAGTTGTGTTCCGGCATTAGTGTCCAGGCTCCAGTCTCCCTTGAGAGAGCAGCAGCGCATTTGTAGCACCTTTGGTGTTGCAAATGTCCATAGGGGATGGTAACCGCTCTCCATCAAGTGGGCCGTCTGCCTGTCTGCTGAACTCCTGCAATACAAAAAAAAACCTATGTAAAATTATTGTAGTGTCATTAATTTGAAATCTATTTTCGTATAGACTACTATTTAAATATAATTGATATTTTCTATGTCAAACCATCAAACTCTGTTTTTGTCGACTGAAAATTTATGAGAGAAATACACATTTAAATCATCCATTGTATTTTTTACGTGTATACCATTGAAACAAAACAAAAAGCAGAAAATTTCTAATTGCAAATAATTACAACTCTCTGTACCGACCACAACAGTAAAACAATAGCCTTTACAATTTTAAAATACCCACACCCTAAACGTCTTATTAATAAACGTTACCCAAGAGGGCTACCATTAAACTACCATGGCTGAATTTCACAATAGTAAATTTTTCTTTATTGTATTGTCTTTAACAAATCTCTGACCTGCGATCCTTTATCATCAACATGACTCTATTATATCCATTATTCCTTAAATAATCTCTGTTTTATTATAGGTGTCGGATGGCGGTAACAAGTTCAGAATTAATGCGACTTATTTGTTTGCCTTGCTTTGCTCGGTCGGTCCTTAATGACTGCCATGGATAGTTGCTTGTTTCTGATGAGCTTTGTATGCAGTTTGTTGGTTAAAGGTAATTATCTATATTAAAATAATAACGCGGTAGAGCCATGCTGGAATCATTATTCTGATTACTGATACAACGCTCTCACAGCATATACTGTATACTGTATAATATACTGATTGCGTTTCGTGGGATGAGTGACAGTTCCGGGAGCACATTTCCTCTTCCTCCTCATCCCTATCTGGTTCATATCTCATTCTTTTTCTCTGTTCCTCCCTCCCTAGTTTGCTACGACAGGAGACACCGGTGGCTGACATTTTTATGGAAGAGTTCGAGCAGAAGACACTGGATACTGTTCCGGCTAAGCCGAAGATGTATAAAAGGTACGTAGACGATACTTTTGCCGTCCTCCCAAATGATAAAGTCTCTGCATTTGTAGATCATCTCAATTCCATTAGCAGTAATATTAAATTTACTATGGAACTAGAGGCAAACAATAAATTAGCTTTTCTGAATGTGCTCATCCTAAGGAACCCTGACAATACTCTTGGCCAAACGGTGTATAGGAAACCTACCCATACAGATAAATACCTTAATGGTTCATATCACAATCATCCTAGTCAGTTAGCTACCGTGGGCAAATCTTTGTTTCAGAGAGCACGGAAAAATTTGATTAGGCTCCCATAGAGTAAATAATAACCATGAACAAAATTAAAACGAAATAATTAAAATTAACAAGTTGGCGGTAGGCTAAATAAAACTTAAACAATACTCGTTGACACTTGACATCTTTGTCTTCCGTGATCACGGCGACTGAAAAGTGGCTGAAACGTCGGAAAAACCAAAACCAAACTAGGCATATTTGCTGAAGAATTTGCTGACTTGCGCCGCTTCTTCTCTTCATGTTGCGATTACCGCGCTTAAACAAAATTAAAACAAAATAATTAAAATTAACAAGTTGGCGGTAGGCTAAACTTCCGTGATCGTTAAAACGTAGTTTTATTATGTATACAAGTCGCGAAAACTTAAGAAAATATTATCACATATTTAATAATAAAAAAAATACATTTTTGTTATCCGTGCAGGAATAGAGAAAGAATACAATTTCCTGCGGCCGAGCGGCCAGTCATAAGAGGCGACAAAAGCGAGTATTTTCCCGACTGGATGGCTACCACCCCTGGTCTAGAGTATGCCGCTATAACACCCTTAGTTGTGTTCCGGCATTATTGACCAAGTTCCAGACTCCCTTAAGAGAGCAGCAGCGCATTTGTAGCACCTTTGGTGTTCCAAATGTCCATAAGCAATGTTACGTAAAAACTCCTGCAATAAAAAAATATCTTATAAAATATGTATATTTATTTATTTAAAAACTGTAATAATGTCGGGCCTTATTATTATTACAAATAACATTATTTTCTTTCTTTATTTCTAAACTCAATTACTGCCAGGACCTTCTTATATTGATGCTAAATGAAGGTAAAATTCCTACACTTTCTTAGTTCAGCAATGCTTTCTTTATTACCTCGCTTTGTAGGAAGATGTTTCCATTAGTGTCAAAGAGCATTATGATTACGTTCCATCTTTCTTCAGGTTAAAATATTACGTGACAACAAAGCAAATAACTTTGTATATTCCCTTTGCGGGCCAAGACGCTATTGTAGCGATATCTTAATTCATTAAAACACACATCTCATTTCGCAGAGTCCTCTCAACACATCCATATAGCGACAATGTTGTTCCGTGTGAAACGACGGGTTATGAAAAGCGTCTGAAGGTTGCGGTTTCGTTCGATAAGCGGTAGCGGAGAATCAAAAATTGTGTTACATGATCCCATAACTTACTAGTATGGACAAAACGGGCTGTATACTTTTTTAAAAGGTTAAGTCTAAATTTGGTTATATTATAAACTAGCTGCGCCCGCGACGCCGTCTGCGTGGAATT
Organism: Dendrolimus kikuchii; assembly: GCA_019925095.2. Lineage (NCBI taxonomy): Eukaryota > Metazoa > Arthropoda > Insecta > Lepidoptera > Lasiocampidae > Dendrolimus > Dendrolimus kikuchii. Next base: position 7,142,741 of record CM034413.1, read on the forward strand.
TGTTTTCATAACCCCCCGATTTTGAAACGTTCTTTATTGATGCTCCACTACTATTGGTCTTAGCGTGATGATATATAGCCTATAGCCTTCCTCGATAAACGAGCTATCTAACACTGAAAGACTTTTTCAAACCTGACCTGACTGTTCCTGAGATTAATTAAATTTAATTTTTCCAAAAAAAGATTAGTTTCTTTTATAATACATTATAGATTGACAGCAAAAATGCTATTCGTTTCGATATTACAATTTTTTTCAAGTAAACATTATTTCTCCTTGTAAAATTTAATTTTTCAAGATAACACGTTATTGGAGCAATGATACGATATTGGATGTTTAATATGAGTTCAAATTTTTTTGAAGATAAAAAAAAATTCAAAATGATTTCGCTCTCTTTATTTTTCAGATCTCAGAGACGAAAGACCTTAAAAGAACTGACTGGCTTTATTTAACTTCCGGCATTTTTTTTTAATTTTTGTATAATTTGGTTAAAAAGAAAACCTTAAATAAGTTTATTATTTGTATATTGATTTATATAACGGCACTAATTAGCTCAATGCAAACGTGTGTATGCCATTTAATCGATGTACAAGAATAATTTGCAAGTAAATCAAAAATTTTCTTCGAATATAAGATGTGACAAGTTTGCCATTGAATTTTATGTTATTGATCCAGCAGCCATGAAAACACAATACTAGCAAATATGATTATTTACAAAATTTTTGATTGATGTGATTAATCTAAAACAAGAATGACGTGGTGCCTAGTCACATGTGATTTAGGTTCTTTTTATAGTTACATTTTTTGTTGAGCGATTGTCATTTCTAGTATTTAAATCCCAGCAAAAATTCTTATAACAAAGAAAAAGAGTAGTAAAGTCGCTTATGCTTCCGCTACCATTTATACTACGCCCGCTCCCTTAGAACAGCGCAGAGCTCTATTGTGCGATTCAGCCCCGAGAACGGTTGTACAGTAAACAGCACACACGCAGTGCAAAGTCACAGCCAGAAACGCAAGAGTGGGATTCTATTCAAGAAATGATATATAGAGGGAGGGATGCTATGGATGTCTGTATGTATGCCTAAGTGTAGTTTTGTTGGTGGTTATTTTAAGTGTTCTTAACTTTGTGAACAGACGTAGTTCAAGGTATCATTTCTGTCCTTCCATTTGGTTTTATTTTTATTTTTTATTGTAATATAGGTTCGCGTTTGACCACAATCTTGCCCTATGTGGAGCGAAGATATGATCTAGAATGGAGCACGCTTGCGTAGAAGGTACCTATTCACACGGGACTTGAAGACACCCAGGTTATATGTATCCGGAAAGACAGACTCCGGCAATGAGTTCCACTCCTTTGCGGTGCGTATGATGAAGCTAGATGCAAAGCGCTTCGTTCTAATAGGTGGAATATCCACCATATATCGATGCCGCATGCCGGTTCGTCTGGTTGTCCGATGATGGAAGGGAGATGGCGGGATCAGATCGAAGAGCTCAGCTGCACACTCTCCAAAGTGAATCCGATAGAAAACCGATAAGCTGGCAACCCTGCGTCGATGTTCGAGACTTTGCGTTTTGTCATCGAAAAGCTGGTCGTTGCCAACCAGCCTCCTGGCTCTCCGCTCAATCGACTCTAGTGCTTCGAGTTGATATTTGGCTGAGCCATTCCAAAGGTGAGAGCAGTACTCCATACATACTCGTACTTGTGTTTTGTACAACACTAGCAGCTGTTCAGATGTGAAGTACCGTCTCACCTTCGAGAGTGTGCCCCAGCTTTTTTGCAGCTGTTTGTGCTATACACTCGATATATGAGCCAAAGTTGAGAGTCGATGTCAAGGAAACGCCAAGAAGCTGAAGTTAAACGGTTATCGGAATGGATACTCCACGGAAAGTAGTAGTTAGTTCGAAAGAACTCCTTTTTGGATGAATCAGTTCCAGTGATCTATATAAAAATAAAAGTCGATTAAAATTTAATGTCATTGAATTACGTGGTATCCTTCCTGTTTTTCGACCAAATTGATTCAATGTGGTTGAACCATGTAATTTCAAAATACGAGATAAGAATGACTTGTGGCGCCCTCCAGGAATGTAGAATTTAGGAATTTTTATAAAACCTGAAATGATTGCTATTGAAAAAACGAAACTGCCTTTTTTATTGCATGAGTTCTATAGACAAGCAGACGGCTGACCCAATGGAAAGCGGATACCATCGCCTATGGACATTTGTAACAAAGGCGCTACCAATGTGCTGCCACTCTCTTGTAGTGGATGCACTTACCACGTTTAGTTGTAGTTTTATATTATATTTCTTTAAAATATACCACGATTCTGGTTACCACACGCTCGGTTTTCCAACTCAATTATTTGTTTATACATTTATGGAATTTCATTTTCATTTCTATCAGAAACTTTCGTATTATAAATAAAACTTGTATTTTAATGTAATTCATATTTATAAACAAAAGTAGGTCAAGTTCAAGGTCAATCTTTGGCATTTGACTTTTGACGCTTGACAAGTGGTACCTTATGAAAAATATAGCAACAATATTCTTTTGATCTACGCTATGTTTTCCATCCATGTTTAAATCATAATTTCTAATCATAAAATAAATTATATATAAATATCTATTTCAATTTTCTTATTTATTTAATTAAATTTAATTTATCAATTACATAATGATCTACTTTTGTTATTGTTATTCAATGCCTATATGCCTATGTTAGCCAGGACGTAAAGATACGACTAACCAATGAGAGATGTGTATAAAACTCGCTCTCATTGGTGGGAATTCAAAAATGTAGAAAGAGACACGGTTTTTGAATTCAGTTAGGAGAGACCATTTTGTACGAGAAAAAGATACTTACAAAAGTGAAAATAAAAAGTCAGTTTAAGAGTGAAGTTATATTTATTCAAGAGCCTTACATCACAAATATAATATCATAGCACACTCTTCACTCTAAAGGGTGACTGGTACATGGCTACTAATGCCGAAACACAACTCAAGGTTGTTATGGCGGCCTATTCTAGACCAGAGGTGGTAGCCATCCAGACGAGCATATACTCTACCGGCTACGGCTCAAATTACAAAGATGATAATGTAATTATTTCTCACCTTATTCATTCTTATAACACCACACATCCATCTCATCATTTTTATTTCAACTGAGTGGAGATATTTTTAGTATATTGTTTAATTTTTTTCTATTTTGTTTTTTATTGCTGGAGTATAGCAGACAGGCTGACTGCCCAACTGTGATGGAAAGTGTACTAAAGGTGCTACCAATGTGCTGCCTCTCTCTAAAGGGTTACTGGGGTTAAACTTTACAATAGTGATCATTGAATTTTAAGTAGTAAGGGGGTGGAGGAGCTAGAGGGGAGGAGTACTTCTCCCTTCTGCAACCCCCGTGTCTAGGAGACATGTAGTTTTTGAGATATTTTTTTTTTTTTGTAAACATAACTTTACAATTTTTTTTCAAAATGGTGTACTTATTTCTTATGTCTAAAGACGAGAAATGCAGAAGAAAGGTAGTGGTCAATGTAAAAAAAATTAATACAGTCTAAAACGCAAACAAAAGTCCACAAGCCGAGTGAGTAAAGCGAGTGTGCCATGACAGCGGTCAGCAAATGTCACAACCGATTTACAACCATCATTTAAATAGTTATCAATGAATAAATGGTGACCTTAATTTCCTTTAATCAGATAACACTCTCTGCAAAAGTTTATCCGTTACTGGTACCTTGCTACTAATGCCGGAACACAACTCAAGGTTGTTACGGCAGTTTACTCGAGCCATCCAGACGTGCAAATACTATACCACTGGCGGTGGGTTGTTTTGTCGCCACTTATGACAGGCCGCCCGGTGGCATGAATTTGTGTTCTTTCTCCGTTCCTGTACGGCTAAAGTCTGCCTTACCCACTAAACTACTAGAACTTAAAGAACGCATACCGTGACGTCACCCAAAACACTCTTAGATTAAGCAAAAATACCCGTGCGAAAGGCGATTTACATGTAACGTATAGGTGTTACGTATTTGGTACGCAGCGATAACGCCAAATTTGCATAGAAATAAGCGTTAAATAATACAACGACCGCTTATTTAACGCGGGACGCCCGTCGCTCGCTGTTAAGCTCTTCTTTTTGCATCTACCCTCACTACATTATATTTTGCAAAAAAAAACTAAATACATTTTGTTAAATAAAATATATAATAGGGTGGCGCAAAAAAACAGACTTCTTTGAGTCTCGTGTGAAAAAATGTTAGTTTTTGATGTTTTAAGAACGTAAAGAAAGAAAATGTAAACCAAGAACGTAAGAAAACGTACTAAATTTAAGGAACTTCGTATAAAAATTTGGGAAATAAAGTATAAAAGAAAAGAACAAAAGAATAAAAGAGAAATGCAAAAATAAAATATTAAAATATAAAAACCCCTACCTATATAGCAAAAAGCCCGGACAATCCCTTTCGTCCGGAGGGAGGAATATAAAAAAACCTTGTTTTCTGAAAACGCGGCGTACAAATTTCCAAAAAGTATGCCAATATTATTTATATATATAAATATATTAGGAATGTAATTACGTCGCTATTTCTTTAAACTAAGTCTTTCTTTCTTCTAATTCTTTTTAATAGTTGTCTTAATTGTTCACTGTTATTTGTTTCAGTGTCGTTTTTTAGTATTGAAATTTGATTAATTATTGTCGTTAACGGACGTCATAACGGTAGTAAAACGGTTGATTTTTAATAGATTTTTATTGTATAGCTGGCCAACAGGCAGACTGCCCACCTAATGGAATGTGGTTACCGTCAGACGTATATGTGTAGACGCATCCAACTAGGGTGAAGCCAACGCCTTGCCTGCTCTTAAGATGCAATAAAGGGGGGCGTATATAGGAAATAGAATGGGCAAGAATGCCATGTGTCTCAACTCCATCAAATTTGGAAAGACAAAAACATTTCCCTCACTACAAAAATTAAACTTGTACTTTTACACTTATATTCTCCATTTTCCTTTATGGATCTGAGATCTGGGCTCTGAAAGCATCTGATCACAGTCGTGTTGACGCTTTTGAGATGTGGTGCTAGAGAAGAATGTTTCGTATACTCTGAACTGCACACCGAACTAAAGTATCCCTCTATCTCCTTAAAGTCCTTGAGTACTTCGGACACATAGCTAAAAAGCAAGATGATAATTTGGAAAAACTAATCGTCACTGGCAATATAGAAGGATAAAGATCCCGAGGCCGTAGTCCGATGCATTGGTCCGATAAGATCCACACCACACTCAATGACATACTGCACATTGCCACTGATCGTGTCCGATGACGAAAAATAGTCCAAGAAAAAGTAGTGGGAAAATGTCATAACCCTCAGGAATGAGGAACACAACCCAAGGAGGAGGAGCCGAGATGGGATGCAGTGATTGACTAGGAGGAATGGGATAGCGGCATATAAAGGTGGAATGGGGAAGGGGAAACGGAGAAGAGGCAGTTGACCATCGAAACTCTCAATCTTTGTACGAAACCCGATTAGCTAAACATTAAACGCCGATATTGTGAGAACCTGATATCATACCAATCGAGCCGGCCCTAAGATCTAATCAAGATAATTATATCAGCATGAATCTATCGCGTAAAAATGAAATGGGTATATAAGGCAATTATTATGGTATCATTATGACGCTAGCGAATAATTATTCCGACAAGATTGTAATAGCATTTGGAGCCCAGGCAGTTTCTGGAAAAGTGACTGTGTACAATCTTGAATTACGGGATCGTTGTGGAGCGGACTGTAATTGACGTATTTTCGCTAATACTGTTCGAAAATCTAAGATGGCTAGTAAGAGCAAAGTATACGATGAAAATCAACTCACCTTGCGAAGCGGGTGTCAAAATTCGATGACCGGCGCCGACAGTTTCAATTGTGGACCCAATTTAAGACTTTAATAATGATCATAATGTTCATAGCATTGGCGAGAGTTGCCACCATTGAGATATAACATGTCTAGAGAGAGCATTGCTAACAAACAACATCGCCAAAAACGGCATCAAAAACGCGAAGCGTTGCTAAGTTCACTCTGTGTTTTCGGGATATCAGGAAAAAAATTTACCCCATTTTTTATGATTAAATATTTTTTATGTAAGTGAAAACTTTAAATGATCGTTATGTTTTAATCGCTTTATGTGTTATAATTTAATATTACTCCGAGGTTTCAGTTTTTTTTTAAATAAAGTATTAGCAACAAAAGTTGTGTGTCTTGGAACGAACCATAAAAAAATACATGCACAAATAAATTCATAACACATTCATAGCACATGTAGTAATTTTAATTCGCAATAAAATGTCTGTACAGATATTAGTACATATTTATAAGTCTGTTAATTACCAATACTAATATAATAATTAAAAGAAAACTATTCATAATGGCAAATTATTTTTGTGTTACACATCATGTTCACGAAGGTTATTAGATGACTATTTATAACCTAAAGATTATCCTGCGTTAAAAGTCAGTGAAATCATTTGTAATAGTAGACTTGGAACGATTCGATAGGTTCATATTGGGTAGTAAGCTTTATGTATAATCCAAAGTTTATATCAGTAGTAGGAACTACGGGGTAGGTACACGGGATAGTTTAATGCAGGGACTTAAGAGCAACTAAACCACTTGAAAAGGGCTATTATAGAAATAAAAATATTCATATCCAAAAGTTTTTATTCAAACTAGTTCAGTTTGATTATTTTCTGAACTAAAATTTGTTTTTTATCACATTAATATATTAAATTATTTCTTTATTAGGAATTAATGGAGATGCAGCTAACAGAATATAGACAAAATTAATATCTTAATTATGACAATAAAGAATTATCTATAATATTACTAGCGATCCGGCGCGGATTTACCCGTGGCCTGTCCCGCTCCCGTGGTATAAAGCGTCATGTTATATAGCCTCTGACACTCCCTGTTAACGTAGCTTCCCACAGTAAAATAATTTTTAAAATCGGTTTATTAGATCCCGAGATTACCCCCTACAACGTCGCAAACTTACAAACTTTACCTCTTTATAATATTAGTACAGATAACTCCGACCGAAGCATCTGCTTTAAACGATATTCAGTTTTTTTTACATCCTCTTTAACGATATTTGCAGCACGCATTCTGTCAATTCTATGTCAAACGTTATAAGGTTACATTAAAAAGTTTATATTGTCCAAAGTGCTAAGGTTAGATTAGAAATAATTTTATATGATGGTTAAGTATTCTTAAATTTTCTAATTATCCTTCACACAACTTACATCTTATCGGTCACGATCATATATAATTATTTTAGGTACTTTATTTCAATACAATTGTGCCGTTGATAAGAAAATATAAAAAACATAGTGTAAAAATATTTCCGAAAATGATTCAAAATACTTCTTTTCAAAATCCATCTCTTTGTCCAACAATATGCTACAATTGGATCCGTAGGAAGTCTAAAACGTAATATAAACTAGTTTAAGAAAACCGAACACACAAACATTACATGTCTGTTTTCTATAGATTTTTTCAATTATTCATATTTCATAAATAAAAAAAACCGTCGTAACAAAAGTCCCCAAATTTTGGAAAATAAGTCACACTTCTTACCTGACAACATCAATCAATTCGATAACCTTGAAAATGTCGAAATTAAATTTCACGTTTTTACAAAGAAATCATGAGAAAAGTGTTAAGTTTTCCGATTAAATCACATCTCATACTTATCCTTTCCCGTTTTAAAATAGTTCCGACACATTTTAATAGCGCAGGCCGGCATAATTATTTTTTTTGCGAGAGCTCTAACCAGTAAAGTAATCGAAACGACACTAACAGGCGTGGGAAGCCATTGAAGCCAGTGCACCAATTTTGGTGCACTGTTTTTGGGCCGTTTTTGTGCAATTGATGCGTGATCTAGACGTTTATATGATCTAAGGTTGCCACTATTTCTGCAAAAATCGAAGTGCGACTCTTTTGCCAGGAATCCAACGAACCAATTTGTTACGAGTGTGTCCGATACACGACGAGTACGGGTAGGAGTGACTGATGCCGAAAATAAACCCTCATAGGCTCCTGTGATAGAAAATTACTAATCTAATTAACTATTAACAGCCAAACATAGGTCAGCAAAACTATTATTAAAGAATAAAAGAGGATACTCGTTTTCAATCTGTATTTATTTTGAGCGTACTTATTCTACTAGAATGCCGATCTAATAACTAAATACATTTAATTATAGATTCTCGAACAATAATGAGTAGCTCTAAAGTGCTACTATGACATATGCATCGGACCAAAAACGGAGTGAAAATCTGTAGGCGACTGAAGTTGCAGTTAGACTATTTTTTTTTATATGGACTTGATTGTATATTGTTGGTCTGAAGACTTGACAAAGCTGTCAACCCGGTAAAGCTATCGGGGTTTTTGGGGTGAGAGCCTGCTCGAGAGAGCTAACTAGGGGCCTTTATCTGAGTTGGACTGTTGCCATGAGAGCCAGCCAAAGGGCGACAGCAATGGACTAATTAATGACGGGTGACGGGTGATATGAAGCCCGAGGGGAAGGATCCCGGCGGACCGGGATCAGCGATCCGTGGCGACCTAAGCTGTTTTACTGCTATTTCGCAACATGTTATGGCTGTCAGAGAAGAAACGATGGAAGATTCCCCAGCAACATAACTAGTCTATCCTGAGAGGCTATGTCTCCTGGCATCCCTTGCAAGGAGTGGAGATATCGTGATTGGCAGCGTCTGAGACGCCGCCGTCTGCGTCTGTCTGACTATTTCATTATTCCGTCCGCATGCTTTTATATTCTAGTGATGACGGAGCGAGCCGAGTAACGGTTAATCGATACAAACTACCCTTTAATATTATTGAATCGGTAATCATACTGGTTACAATAGTAGTACAATAATCTAATAGTATGGAACGCAACTGACTATTATTAAACGATTGAAGTTCTATCAAATACTAATTGCTATGTAACTAAATTATAACGAAAAGGAGGAGCGTTTGTACAAACTGTGATATACAAAGACGGATATAGCAAAAACAAAATGGGTCTCTTTTTGTCAAAAAGGCAAAGGGACCCTAAAAAAGTGAACCCTCGTTGAGAAGTTATTAAGTAGCATAATTTTTCATTCTAATACGGGAAATCCTCATTTCCTTTAAAAACAGCCTGGTTATTATAAGCACCATTAATCACGGTTTAACGTATTCACAAAAGGCGTGAAAAGGACGTAGTAGGTGGTAATTCACAAAAGAATGTCGCATATAGTAAAGCTCTAGAAAAAATTAAATATATTTTTTCATTTTTAGGGTGCCGACTAACGATCCTAACTGAAAAGGAACTCATCTTCTCCTAATGCTGTGTCTGTTTGTATGGCACAGCCAATTTCATCAGAAGCTACTTATGTTAGAGATAATCCTGACGCATATCATAAATGCTAGTTCGCGTCTAGCCGGGCGGACTGTCGTAAGAGGTGACAAAACTCACCCACACAACTTTTGCCCGTCTGGATGGTTCCCAACGCTGGTCTAGATTTAGAGTGTGCCGCCATAACAGCTTTCAGTAGTGTTCCGGCATTAGTGGCCAGGTTTCAGCCTACATTTAGAAAGCGGCAGCACATTCGTAGCACCCTTGACCGTGCGGTGCTTTGACCGCGGTGACCATGGCCTATAGACATATGTAACACTCTAGTGTTACATGTATATATATGTGTGTGTGTGTGTGTGTGTAGATTTTTTTTTATTTACAGTATTTAATAATTTGCAGAATTTATTTTACATATTTTCCCTATACTAATTCTACAACTTAATTTATAAAAGATTAAAACTACAAATAGTGTAGGTTTATGTTTATAATTTAATCTTACGCAAAACAGTCATCGAAATCGCTTTAGAAACAAAAAATATATGACTGAACATACCTACATAAAGAGATCAAAAATGAGATAAATGGAATGTGTAAATAAAGATGTGAAGATATATGGAGTGACAGAAGACGTGTACCAGAATATATTATTAGAAGAAAAAGGCCGTTGACACGGAGATGTATTAAGATATAAATACATACAAACTTTAAATATTTCTTTGCATAATTGCCAGTATATGCTACATTATCGATGGGTTTTTTTAAAGTAAAATACAATTTTCTACATTCAAACACTTCATCACTGACCATTATTTGTCCATGAAATTAAATTTGTAAATAACTAGTAAATAGAATTATATTTTTGTTTGCATGTAGGTACATGTAATTTATATTATTATAATCTATTTAATTATGTATATCTATAGTAGTTTATTATTATTTTTTTGTTTTAAATGTACTTAAACACGATGGGCTCAGTATTCTACTTATAGTCTTGATGGACTATGAGTAGAATACAATACAAATAAGTTAAGTTTTCTTGAATTGTATTACACTAGAATTAGTGATTTAAATACGATTGAATTAGTTTTTTGTATTAATTTATCTTTTAGCGTCTCCTTGGACACCGGGTTGCCTGGAAAAGATCGCTATAAGCGATAAGGCCGCCCATTGTTCTAATGTATTCATATTAATTTGTCTAAATGAATGTTTAATTCAAATTAATTCATAAATAATATTTCATTATTTTTCTTTAACTTCTTGATTTATCTAAACACCGATTCTTAAAAAGAAACCTAATTCTTTCAAGATTTTTTGTTTGCCAATTTAAGAATTAAAACCTGCATTATATTTCAGCACGCATACACAAATTCATACGTTAGATTCACCCAAATTTTCATAATAAGACATGAACATTGATTACACAGAATACCATATGCATCACGATGACACATCATAAGTCAGGCGTGACGTTTTGATTTATCACGTGTATGAGCTCGCACCCCGCTTGTTTACCTTCAATAATGTATTGTGGCGGAGGTATGGAGATATTAAATTATTATCATTTTCTTTTAATAGAGACGTTTACGCGAAAAGTATGATTATACTCTTTGGAATATTGAAGAAGGATTCAAAGAAGGCAATTGCTGTGTTAAGGTCAACCGGTGCCGTCAGCGAGAGAGAGGAACGCTGCAGGTTGCTGACATAAAGAGGAAAAAGGAGGCCATCCGTTGCGCCTCCAATTCCATTTGCTGCTTATCCATCAGTTCTCTTGAAGACAAATCTTCAACACCGGGAATGTGTTAAGGCCAACCGGTTCCGTCGGGGAGAGAGGGGAGCGCTGCGGGTTGCTGACATAAAGAGGAAAAAGTAGGCCATCCGTTGCGCCTCCAATTCCATTTGCTGCTTATCCATCAGTTCTTTTCAAGACAAACCTTCAACACCCCCGGTGTTGAAGATTGTGTTAAGGCGGAGTAGTCCGCCACACACCGTCCGGCGACGCATACATTACTCACGTACTTGTAATCTTCTAATAAAGCTCATATAATCATACTATAACAGTCCACTAATCATTGAAGCACCTTACTATCACCAAGAAACAACCCTACAGCTGATTAAAAACGTAATGTTGTTCTCAATAAGTCTTGGAAAACGGTTAGAGTCTAAGTACATAAAAAATTATTTTTCCGGTTTTGTTCTCACTTTAAGCTCAATCAAATGGTGTTAGATAATGAAAGTTCGATCAATAATAGCTTTGGTTAAATAAATCGGTTTCGAACGGTTTTTGCCGCACACGTTTAAAGCGTGCAGGAACGGAGATAGAATACAATTTCCTTGCGGCCTGTCGTAAGAGGTGACTAAACAACCCACAGCCAGGTGTTAGGGTATTTGCCCGACTGGATGGCCACCACCCCTGGTGTAAAGTATGTCGCCATAACAACCTTGAGTTGTGTTCCGGCATTAGTGACCAGGTTTCAGTCTCCCTTAAGAGAGCAGCAGCGCATTTGTAGCACCTTTGGTGTTGGAGATGTAAGCACTTTCCATCAAGTGGGCCATCTGCCTGTCTGCTAAACCCCTGAAATAAAAAAAACGCAGCCACAGTACAACGAGTTTTTAGTTCATACAAACACATCTTGAGAGAGATAGAATGATAGTTCTCTTCTCGCGGAATAAATCAGTTAATTCAGGTTTATACAACAGGTTACAGTCTTACAGGTTTACATTCCGAATGAAATATGTGACCAAAACCGGTTGTAATCGATTAAAACCGGTTCATTTTGCAACCAATTTAAAATTAGAACTTCTAATTTTTATCTCAATCAGATGATTTTTTAGAACAAAATAGAAAAGTTTCTACGTAGTTAGGCTATAACCCGTTCAATTGTTTTACCGGTTTCCAAGCCCCGAGTTGTTCCATCGCTTATTGAAGATTCGTTTTTATACACATATTTATGTATAGGTCTATGCGAATTGCTTATCGACGTAGATACTATCGTCTTGCTTATTTCTTTCGCCGAATAGTTTAGGTGTGTTATAAAAATAAGGACAGCATAGGCAGTGGAATAACTGACAGTAGGTCTAATGGCAGTTTCCTACATCTACCATTGGTAAAAATATAACATTAGTTTGATAGTAGAGCTTATGATAAATTTTAACAGCTTGTAAGGCAAATGGTAGGTTCGTTAGATATAGCAATAGAAAGCCTAAAATGTTATATAGCCTGTTCATCTTTCTCACAGAAAAAAATAATTAAGAACTCAAGATACTAGTAAGTTTCTTTTGCATTTTTCTTCAAAATGTGCTTACCAGTGTTAGATTATTGTATAGTTGTTGGTGACTTGAAGGAATAGATAATATTAGAGGGTAATTTGTATCGATTACCCCACTACTCGGCTCGCTCCGTCATATAAGAGCGTGCCGACGGAGCGAGCCAGCAGTTGTCGAGCGGAGGTCGAACCTCACAGGAGGGAGCCTCCTCGGGCGTGGTGCTTCCGGTCTGAACGCCTCCGCTCCCACGGAGTCAGGAAGCCTACAAATCATGGTATCGCTTAAGCAGCTATCTGCGGGTATTCAGCTGGACCCAAAAAAAATAAGAGAGAGATTGACTCCGGCTTTGCTCAGATACAGATACTCAATCCAACTTAGGTTGGCTTCGGACCGATGCACGTGTCGCACATGTATTATAGAAAATGTAAGCTCGGAATAAATAAATTTATTCTCTGATAATGGCTTTGCCGACCTGTGTACGGCTATTACCAGGGATAAAAAAATCCTATATTTTTTATCCCTATTAAAATGATATATAAAATGTGCTAGTGCTTGTTATAACACTATAAAAAGTTCATAGCTAAACAAACGACTGAAAATTAAATTTAAGTTGTTATCAAATAAATTTTGTTCGAATTTATAAACAGTTCTAAAGAGCCATTGTTTCATTTTGAATAGAATATGCCAATTGGTACCAAATACAATGACAATAGGTAAACAAAAGAGATTTGAAAACAATGGAATCAAATCGTGGAGTTTGTTGAGGGAATATGCTGAGGAGCGAAATTAAAACGAGAGAACTCCGTACAATTGTTGTATAATATATTTATAAGAAAGAAAGAATTGGTTTTATTTAGAACACACACTTTAACAATACTGAGGAAAAATCAATAAAATAAGTCCTAAAATTGGACTCAGACTCAGCGTAATGCTGGCCACTAAGACTACCTTTGTTCTTGTGCCTATGGCCAGCAGGCGGAGTCATGGAGAACAATAATACAACACAATTAATATAAAATTACTATTATTTATTAAGAATTATATTAAAAAATATAATTTACTATTCGATTGTATTATTATCAGTAATGTGAGTGTTGCTTATGGAAATAAATATTTTAATAATAATAACAGCCCATACCTGTTTCACTGCTGGGCTCGGGCCTCCCACTATAGGAGAACGGACGTGTATACCCGCCACGCTTGTCCAAGGCGGCTTGGTAGGCTTGATACATCGATTATCTCGATGTGCAGATTTCACCACAATATTTCCTTTCACCGTTGTTAGCACGTTGTAATTGTAACTATTTGAGTCTGTGCCGCGTGCGCTAGCCATTACGATACCACGACCTGTATATATAATTTTTTTATGTATTTCTTTTTAGAACTATTCAACGTTATTCGGAGTGTTTCACAGACTTGGGGATAAACTTACAAATTGAGAACTGCTAGTCAATTTGTACAACTCGTTAAATATATATGATTAAAAAACGAGAGCCTGGCAGAAAAGTCAATTTAATTTAAAGTAGTGATTTTTTTGCATATAAATTACTTGAGGTGCTCTGAAATATTGATTATATTTAAGTTTTATATTTGAGGAGTTGAATATAAAAACAATATTATTTAGACGAGTTTAAGCCTCTGCCAGGCGCTTTCAAAATTATAAAAATTATTCGTAGTATTAAGTAAAATATATATTATGTAGTACTTTAATAGTAGTGGTCGTATTTTCTGTTCCTTGCTTGTTTTTTTTTGTCTCATTCTCAATAAGTCACTGTAATAACCCTAATGGGAGACCAGGGCTGGTTGATTCAACCAGCATCATGTTAAACTAAAACCAAATTAGAACTTCATTTCCTAATTTAATGTTTTTATTTATAAATATATTTTATAATTTGTAGATTTATGAATATCTTTACTCTCAAAAAACGTGTTTGAGGCATGTTGAGATTTAAGCAGACTAATCTTGTTTAAGACAAATAAATATTTTCAAAAAGAGAGGTATTTTGGAGGAACGTTCCGCCTCTACCCTAATATTTCTGAGAATTATATTTTATATATTTACATCTTAATATTTTATCTGTAAATCACATCAAGATATGGACAATATCGTACCTCATAATGCGGACACAGGTAAAGAAGACATTGGGCAACGTTCAAATTGTGCAAACGAGTGTTAGCATCCTAAAATATATGGCAAGTAATATGTATTTATAGGAGATGTTATGAAGCGACAGTTGTAGTAATTACTCGTATAATAATGTCATAATTCAATAGATTATGCTAGGTATCATGAAACAATAGCTATTTTAAGGCAGATATTTATTGATCTGTTGCAGTAGTTAGTTATATACGATACTGTTATATTTCCTAAACGTTTTGTACAGGTATTAACAAGTTGTTGGACATTTTCGACCTCGAACATATAATTGACGGTACTTTCAAGTATTTTATACTCAACTGGTGCCTGCGCTCTTGAGTAAACTAAGTGACAGATTTATGTTATCTTTAAGTGTTTATTAATGTCCTTGTGTGATTTGATATGTATGTTTAATTTTGAGATGATATAAAGACTTTATTTTTTATTTATTTAATAACTGCGAGGCATGGGGTGATTATAAGAGGAGATTGAACGTCACCGGGCCAGGTCGGGCTCATTCTTTGTGCCATCTTGGTAACATATCTGAATATGTTACTATCATATTGTTACGACCGACAAAATTGGATTCACACCTGCGTGCCGTAAAAGCACACTATATTACCTTTCTGCATTTGGACGTCTTTTGTTTACTTTGTGTTTAAATTTTGTAATTAGAAAAACAGCCCATTGTGTATTGTAATCTTTTATGGTAGTCATTAGCCAGGTGTGATTCTAAGAAATTCAGTTCACGCGGCCGAGAGACATATTGTATTTGTGCAGTATAAAGCAATGCCCCAATAGAGAGATCCGCAGTCGAGCGATAATCACAAGCGAAGCAAGACGTGTGTACTACATTCGGTAATCTGTTTAGTGACGGACTTTGCGCGTGTTATTATATTTGCACCTATATTTTTTTTTATTGCAGGAGTTCAGCAGACAGGCAGACGGCCCACAGGATGGAAAGCGGTTACCATCGCCTATGGACATTTGCAACACCAAAGGTGCTACAAATGCGCTGCTACTCTCTTAAGTGAGTCTGGAACCTGGTCATTAATGCCGGAACACAACTCAAAGTTGTTATGGCGGCATGCTCTAGACCAGGGGTGGTAACCATCCAGTCGGGCAAATGCCCTACCACCTGGCAAAAAAACCTGTGTAATACGTGTCTTTATAGTTCTAATAAATTCTCTAGTAATTCTAACGGTATTTTAATTCTAGCCCTGCAACTCGTAACAATATTATTTAATACAGTTATTCTTTCTCTTGTTTCTGTGGTTGCGATATATGTGTTTATTGATCTATTTCGCGAAATCTCGATGACATTTACACAAGGCGAGCGGAAATGAAAGTAGTCAAATATTCACATTATCATTAGTTATGTGACATTTATCCGTACAACAGAACCTAAATCTTTTAAACCACGAATGAATAGATGCAACGATAAGCAGGCTAAGATGGAATTCACTTAGAAGTGTAAATCCAGGCGATTAGGCTAGTCGGTTAATAAACAATCTCGAAATTTAGATTAGCGGAATCACCGGTATGTCTCGCTTCTCTACTAAAGGTAAATGATTCCACAAAGCTGTCTGGTATGCGGTAATATTGGGAATACCCAGTTTACCGGAATGTGTTGCTTGAAGATAAAGATATTTAAATGGGTATTTATTTACTCTGTTGAATTTTTTAATCTATAGACCTTTATCATGCGCACTGCAGAAGAGTGGAACTCATTGACAAAGTCAGTCCCGATACTTACAATCTAGGTGTCTTCAAGTCCCGTATGAATAGGTACCTGTTACGTCACCGTGCTCCATCTTAGACCGTATCTCCCATCTATATCTGGCGAGATCATGGTCAAATGTGAACCTATCCTCATGACAGCGCGAATAAGGTTTCACTGGCATGTGCTAGTTTAACGTATACTCGAATTTTCCTGACAGCTTCTCCTGGACCAAACCCTAGGAAGTAGCTTTATTTAAATTACGAACAAACTGAATCAGGTTTTCTTTTATACATCTACATTACAAGGTATACTCCTCCGTGCAGTAATCAAGTATTCGTAAAATTCAAATTTTACAGGAAAAAATATTTTGTGTTTTTGGGGTAGTTAGAGAAGTTCCGTGGAATAAAAATGTCATGAGGATATTTTTCATAAGTAACAATAGGAAAATTCTGAAAAAACCCCAAGTCACAGATGCTAAATTTGATTTAACAATTTTACACCAATAGTACATTATTGGGTTATTGCATGGGGCGTCGATATATTAACCTTCAGTGAAAAAATTAACTAACTGATGGTAAAAATCGGCCAATAAGCCGTTGTGTGCTTTAGGAGGAGATAGCGGATATACAGACAGACGCGTAAAGTGACTTTGTTTTATATTGTTACAACCTAGGCCCCGACAAAGACAAATTCCACGTACAGATCTGTAAATGCACACTTTATTACCTGTCGGCATTTGAAGTTATTGTAATTCTTTTATGATCGTCTTCTTTTGCTCACTTATTTATTGGCATACGTTTCTAGGTATTGTGGAAAACCGTCTATTGTTCTATTGTACTCGTTCAGGAGCATCATAAGCTAGGTGTTGCGGATTATAAGTACAAGCTAATTCTAGGAAATTGTGTGGACGTTGCCAGGCGGGCACATTCGCATTTGTGAAGTATAAAACGACGACCTGATTGAGAGAGGAGTCAGTTGAGCTACAACTACGATACGGGCGTGACGTGTGTACATTCGGGAATCAAATAGTGACGGATATTGCGCGTTTTATTGAATTAGGTCCATCTGCATTACGTTTAGATTTGTTGTGTTCGATTATATTTGTACCTGTGTTATACTTGTTTGTATAGTTCTAATAAACTCAATAATAATTCTAACGGCATTTTAATTCGAATCACGCTAACTCGTAACAATATTATGTAAAGAAGTATCAAGGAAAAATTAACAAGTCGCAACGTTTGTACATTGCTTAAAATGGTTCAGTATAAATAAGGTTCGGTTTTAATTCTAACATTTCCACGAATTTCTCTTTGGAGAAAGTTCTGAAACGGACTGTTGAAAAGGGACATTTAATTTACCTGGAATCGCTGTACAGCCTTACGAGGGGGACATGAAACAAAAAGGCAACGTTTTGATAGCCATGCATAACATTAGGTTAGTTACAGACGGTGCGACTGGCGGCCGATAGGGCTACACGACAACCCTGACAAATATTATGCGCATATATTATTGTGTACACAGATACTTTGCAGTGCTAAAATTTCGCATATACACGTATTGTTTATTCTACAAGAATATCATTTTTTTATGTTTGCTTATAAGCAAATTGGCAATCGGGTATACTTGATGGCAATTGACTACTGACACCCGTGGCCATCTGCAACACCAAGGAAACCGATGCATTGTCTACCTCCCTTTTTGAAGAGCCTCCCTCATATAAGAGCGCTCTGGAATAACCACGGGAGGGAGTTTAGTCCACAGCTTGTTCACATATGAAAGAGCACGGGCCCCATGCAGTGGATGACTTCTAAGTACCGAGGAAGTGTGGAAGATCGCCCAATCCCTGGCGAGTGGTGCGATAGTAAACTGGCGATGTAGGCACCAAATCAAATATTTAGCTCATAAGAACACACCTCGTTACATAGACGATAAAACACGCTTAGAGCGCCAAAATTTCTTCTAAGGCTTAAAGGTTCTAAGACGATTATAAGGTCGGGATTGTCGACAATCCGGACCGCCAAGCGCTGCAAGGAGCTAGATAGCAAGTAGCAGCTGGTACTGAGATGTCATATTTTATGACTTATAAACTACCTCACGGTTACTGGTATAACTCTGAGAATTTTGGCTCAGAATTGACTGTAAGAGATTATTATAAAATTTTGTAAAAGAAAGTATTGTGGTTTATGGTTGCCGGTTTGTGTAATGAAACTACTATATGTGGCACATTTTATATTGAAAAAGTTTAAATTATAAAATACAAGCACTACGAGTAAATGTTTTCGAGCGTTGCATGATAACTGCGGCAGGACTGTACTCGCGCGCTTACTATTGGCAGTGTCTAGTTGGCTACAAAACAGGGGTGCTGTAATCGCGGCGCGGGCGGCGAATAACGTGAAGGCGGCTTGCCACGATTATATCGCTTAGGCAGCCTTCTGGCCGCTATATCATGTAGTAATGAATAAAAGTATATATTGAAACGAAATCTGTCGAATAGTGTTTGAGATATGGGTATATTCAGTACAATGCTTTTTTATGGCTTCATACCGAAATGATGAGAACCCTTAACTGCGAGTGGATTGTGTGCATTTGCCCGTTCTTTATTTGTCTACGTTTTGGCCTACAATCAGAATTATACGGATATATAAAAAGAATATTAGATACAAGAAGAAAAGGACAAATTTTGCTCTCCTTTTTTATTTAGTTTTAGTAATTTAATTTTAGGTTTCTATTTTATAGTTAAGTTTAATTTTTAAAATAATTTTGGTTGTTGCAATAAATGTATTCTAGTGCTTAAAAAAAAAAAGAAAAGTATATAAAAAATGTCTATTTATAGTACAGCGTCATTTTACCGGCTCTAAGCTATGCCCGTCAATAGTCGTCGGTATCATGAATATGTCGGACTAGTAACGAACTGCGTTGTGGACACGGTGGTGTGAGCAAGCGTTATTGTTTCCCCAAAAAACGGTATATAAAAGCAATGTGTGATAATTCGCTTATATTACTAAGAGTAAATCAATGTTTGCGAATATTTCATCCACACAATTTATATTTGACTTGGAAATTTTCAGGGTTAACATGGTATAACTATGGATAAGTTATAATGTGTTTATTCAATACCTCTTGCATCAAGGGAGCAGAGGAGTCTTCACCCCTGTGGTCGAAGTGAGTTAGCCCTTTCCAAATCGGTGTGGGCGTAACTACGTTCTAAGTCTCATGCCTTTACTGCCATAAGCGCGGGGCCGTCGTAGGAGGGTGGTTTTAGTGGATATTAGCCATTTAGGTTAGAGTCTCCACACAAGCCGGTCGATTACTGTTTAGATTGCCCCTTCTGGGAATGCTTCCATAATCGACTATGGTCTAATCCCTTGCAAAGGACCCGGTACTGTGCGTAAACAGCATTTCCCCCGCCTGAAAAAATAAATAAAAAAATAATGTGTTATTCAGGTACCTTACCTTTACCCTTACCTCAGGTATCTTAACATTTTTTTCATGTTTAAGCTACAATTAGATTTTTAATTTTTACTATACGAACGTTTTCCTCTGAACGGTCCACGGGCTTATTTTTTTTTATAAATTGCCCGTAAGGCTATTCTAGTAAATTTACGGCTGGCTGAAAATCACCAAAATCGATCGAAAATGATATAATAATGAGAATTTAATCGCTACATCATTGTGTAGAGCAGGGATTCCCAAATTATTTTGGGCAAGAGACCCCTTTTCCAAAATGAACTGATATCTCAGACCCCCATAGCCAAATTACTTTACAAATCCTAGTTAGTTTTTTTCGTGTTCATTATCTCGAACTCATTATCTTGCTCAAACTTGTCCACACTTATTGACTCGCCGAGTTTTTCATCTTGTACGAACTTGTGAACTTATCGACTTGTTGAATTTTTAAAAAGTACAACAATAATACTTCCTACTAAAATATTATTCATTTTTATAACAAGTGGGTATATGTAATCCAACTTATATAGTATCTTGAGAGTTTCAAATAAGTCAGTTATCGGTTATGTCGACCCCTGGGAAACCGATTTCGACCCCAGGGAGTCGATATCGACCACTTTGGGAATCCCTAGCGTAGAGGAATCGATGTCATGTTTTCTCAACCACTGTCACTGTGATTTCCCATATAGATAATAACGACAACCACATTTCTGTAGAATCCTTTTTCCTTCACTTTCGAGTCTCTACAACAAATAAAATATTTTACTTCATTAGAAGCCATGGCCTAATATAAGAAAAACCAGCGTTAGTGTGGTAGATGAATAACAGTTTGCATAGCTCATACACCAAAACTATTGATTTTACAAAAAAAGTGCTATGTCTAAAATTGTAGGAATTTTTATTTAGTTTAATATTGTAGAGAGAGAGAGAGAGAGAGAGCGAGATAACACTTTATTGCACACCAAAATATATAATTACAAAACTAGACCATATTTACAATATTTTATAGGCAATACAATAGGCGGCCTTATCGCTCAAAGCGATCTCTTCCAGGCAACCTAAATGTAAGTAATTTGAATTAGGTGATCTAGGTGGTGCAGGAAAAAGACAATAGATACATAAATACTCTAATTTAAGAAATAAATATACTGTTACGAGTTGCAGGACTCGAATTAAAATACCGTTGGAATTATTATAGAATTTATTGGAACTATACAAACACGTATAACACAGGTACAAATATATATGACTACACAACCAGTCCAAACGTAATGCACGATTCAATCACATGCGCAAAGTCCGTCACTAACATCTTGACTCGTTTGTGGCTATCGCTAGAGTGCAGATCTCTCCATTGGGGCATTGCTTTATACTGCACAGATGCAATATGTCTGCCCGACCGCGTGGACCGAATTTCCTAGAATCAGTCTGACACACCTGGATAATGACTGCCATAAAAGATTACAATACACAATGCGCTGTTTTCTAATCACTAATTTTAAACACAAAGTAAACAAAAAGTCCAAATGCCGAAAGGTAATAAAGTGTGTTTTTACGATATGCAGGTGTGAATCCACTTTTGTCGGCGTCTAGGTCGTAACAATACAAATACATACATATATACATAATCATATACATACAATAATACGTTTCAAAATACATAAGTTATTATAATAAATGTCTTAGCATGATTATATTGTGTTATTCAGTCATAGCTATTTGTGGACAAATAGTGTTTTCTGAGAAAATTTCTAAATGTTGGTAAGGATTTGGCCTCTCTGACAGTAAGAGGCATATTCTAAAGTTTGACACCCTGCACTGTAAAATAATTATCATAATAGGATGAAATGTATGCAGGCGTCATAAGTTTTCGGTACGTATCATGACGCAAATTGTGGGCAGTGGATAGCCGAAGGAATATAATACGTTCCTTAAGGTAATGGGGACTATTAGGAGTAAGTAATATTGTTATAGTGTTGATATAGTGATAATATAGTGATAGTGAGTGGAAGTTGATATAGTGGGACTCGAATTAAAATGCCATTGGATTTTCTATAGAATTTATTAGAACTATAAAACACCTATAAAACAGGTACAAATATAACTGGACGCAACCAGTACAAACTGCACAATTCAATAACACACGAAAAGTCCGTCACTATATAGCTCATCGAATGGACACGTCTTGATCGTATCGTAGTCGTAGCTTGACTGAAGCCTAATGACTGCCATAAAAGATGACAATATACAATGGACTGTATTCTAATTACGAATTTTACAAACACAAAGTAAACAAAAGAAGTCAAAATGCGGGAAGGTAATAAACTGGTAGGCCGGTGTGCATTCATCTTTGTCGGCATGTAACAATATGTTATAAAGGAGAGTAAGAATGTGAGTATTCCGGCGAAAATGAATAGGAAGTCACTTGAGTTTATTCCGATATTCGGAAACATGGTTATATTTTTGTTGTATATTGTAATAAATGTTTATTATTTATTATTTATTTATTTAATTTGTTTGGGAAACATACAATAATTAATATTCTTAAATATAAAACACAAAATTAATACATATATCAATCAAGTTTCCACTAAAAAATAATTTATATAATAAAAATAAAAATTGGCTCAAATAGTTACTTAAAATTACATAAATAAAATGTCAATTTAATTTACATTATGTCAATATTGAATAAAATTTAAAAAAAGAAAGTCACAATAATTACTAACAAAATAGAGATTTAAAAAAATAAAATATAAAAAAAAAGTTTATGTCATTATTCTAAAAATCATTGGATCATTCTAAATTACAACATTTTTTAATTTGGGTCTTAAATTGATATAAGTCCTATGAAAGGATCAATACAATGAAATAGTGCATCAGATATTTTAAATCGAACAAGAAAAGCCTTAGCGCTGCTAATGATTTCTAGGTAATGCTACATGTACAGTCGAGGCGACAAGTGTCTGCTTGAAATTTCCATTTCCCACCGTCTTTGTCCGAGCTTTCATAGAGCTGTCCGATTGTACATGACACCAGGTGTACTAATCCATATAGATCGTATGCTTAACGATTACGTGCAAGATTTCTTTGTGGATTTTTGAAGTGAAACTTCTTTAGAGTCGTTGTGATTTGAAACTCAATGAAATGAAAAAGCGACACTAAACATAGATAAACACATAAATCTATAGGACTATGCCTGGTAGAGAATGAAATACGAGTTTTACATTATGCAGCACAGATTAGAGGGTCAAAAAGATCGACGATTAAACATAGGTCCAATTTGGACCGAAATAATACTGATAATAATATTGTTCAGACTAAAAGTGTGAAAAACTGAAAGTGATACTTAAGAAGTTTATTTTGAATTGTAATTTGTTGACGGATGTTGGCTAAAGGAATTACATTTATTCGGCTGGGCGTAACTATGTTCTAAATCTCAGCCTTTCCAACACATTCAAAGCGCAGGGTCGTCAGGGAGGAGGGGGTTTTTAGTGGGTATTGGGGTTGCTCGCCCGTGCAGCAACGCTCGGAGTCTTCCACACTATTCTGTGACGTCGATCGCGGACGGAGCGCTGCCAAGAGCATACTATTGCTGCAGTGTTATCGCCCCCGACCGACGCGTGTCGTTCCCCTAGCAACGACCCAGTTTGTGCGTAAATCGGTTAAGCATTTTCCCTCGCCTCAAAACAAAAAAAAAAGCAATTACTTTTATATTAATAAAAGTTAGAGAAGAATTATCTGTGAGTATATTCTCTGAAGTTTCAATTCTACTGCGTGTACTGCACACACACGTAATTAAACATACATACATACATAACTTCACGCCAGTTCCCTTGCGGGGTAGGCACGAACAACAGAGCGCCATTTAGGCCCATTCTTACACACCTCACTTGCTTCTTTGACATTCATAACTCTTGTCATGCACACTCGTCTGTTCTTAAGGCTCCTGACATCACCCTCCGCTAGTACACGATCAATTTGATCATGGAAGGTGTGTCGTGGCCTTCCACAACTTCTGTATCCATCCACTTTTGCATTGTATATCTGTTATAATTAAACATACTTTAGATATTTATCCGTGGAAGGAGAAAAAATACAATTTCCTGCGGCCCGGCGGCCTGTCGTGAGAGGCGACAAAACAATCCACAGCCAGGTGGTAATGTATTTTCCCGTTTGGATGGCTACCACCCCTGATCTAGAGTTTTTTTTATTTATTTTTTTATTGCAGGAGTTCAGCAGACAGGCAGACGGCCCACTTGATGAAACGCGGTTACCATTGCCTATAGACATTTGCAAAACCAAAGGTGCTACAAATGCGCTGCTGCTCTCTTAAGGGAGACTGGAGCCTGATCACTAATGCCGGAACACAACTCAAGGTTGTTATGGCGACATACTTTAGACCAGCGGTGGTAGCCATCCAATCGGGCAAATGCCCTACCATCTGGCTGTGGGTCGTTTTGTCGCCTCTTACGACAGGCCGCCCGGCCGCAGAAAATTGTATTCTTTCTCCGTTCCTGCACGGATGTAAGAGTGACCAGGTTCCAGTCTCCCTTAAGAGAGCAGCAGCGCATTTGTAGCACCGTTGGTGTTGCAAATGTCCATAGGCGATAGTAACCGCTTTCCATCAAGTGGGCCATCTGCCTGTCTGCTGAACTCCTGCAATAAAAAAAAAAACAAAAAAAATCACGTGACAAAAAGAATGTTAAAGTTCTAGCTAGATTGACGAGTATTTTGTGGTGTCCCGACTAGGTGGAGGAGCAAGATAGAATGCTCCTCAGTCTGAAAGGAAGATCTATAGACCCCTCTCTTAGTGTTGGAATTTGTATATATTCTTTGTACGTGTCGGGAATCTTTTGCCACCTCAAAAATTGCACAGCGCCATCTATTGGCTTGTAAGTATTCCACTACAGGTAAAAAAGTGAAGGTAGACCGAAAAAGAGATGTATGGACTGCATGAAGGATGACATGACATGTGGTGTGACAGAAGACGTATCGTGCCGACTTTAAATAATTAGGAGAAGTTGAAAGAAGAGAGAAAGAGTAGTGATACTTCAAAAGACAAGGAAAATTTCTAAAAATTGTACTTTCAAAATCTGATGTTCCAAATAAGTCCTCTGATTTATGTCTTGGTTATAAAATTATTGTACAAACCGGAACAGACTTTATTATGTTATAAGTTCTGAAACGTGTCATACAGAAAAAGATATCGGTGGGGTTCAAAGGGATAAAGACGTAAGCCCTCTTTGTAAAGAAATGTGTAATATATGAATGTATTATGTGAGAAAATAATAATGCATATATGTAGGTAGTTCAGTAATAAAATCAGTCTGATCACGGAAAGTACTTGTGTGTGTTTTATTACCAATAAATACGAATAAAAGGCTTAAATACTATAAAATGGTTTAGTAAATTATATTTTTGTTGGTTTTGGGAACAGTTGTATTTGTTATTTTAAATAGCATAGCATAGAAGCAGAATACTATGAATCACAATTCCCCAGTAAACAATTTAAGCCCGAAAGGCTTATAAATGTTATTATGACTAGTTTGCGCAAATTTTCTCCCTTTTTTAAGGTTTTATTATTTAATACATGTTTTTCCAATCAAAAACAGTCAAAAATGTAAAAGGTACGTATTAAGATTTTTCAATTTTTGAATAATTTGTTCCAGAAAATTATATTTCAAACAATAAAATACGCGAGAAGAACGTCTCGTGGTGACATCTAGTCTTGAAGAAATTTAAAATTTTACAAATATATATTTTTCGCTCATTTACATGCCATAATTCTCCTCAAAAAAATCTTTTTCGAAGATTGGGCTGTTAGTGTACTAGAGTTTCTATTCTATTCTTAATTTAATATGTATAGTTATAGGTATAGTGAACCTTTCGGATATACATTATAAGGAAATAAAAATCAAAATATATTCTTAATTCATTCCTAATGTTTATATAATAAAAGTAGGTACTTCGAAAAATCTAATCTCATCCAGCAATTACATTCCATCTGTGCGTAGCGGTTATATGACAAATGTTGACAGATGCGCGGCCGGCGCGTAGCGAGCGCGTAGCGCGTGGTAGCTACGCAGATTTACTGCTTGCGTAGTCGTAGATTTAAGAAAATTTGGATGCGTTTTTTTAGACTATCATAGAAATATGATTAGAGAAGAATGAGACATTATATATGAACAATCTATAACGGTATAACGGTTGGTCTGAAAGAGAGTGTCGGGGTGAAGGTAAGGAAAGGAATGCTCCGGTGGTTCGGGCATGTGGAAAGAATGCATGATGAAAGAATGACTAAACAGATATACAATGCAAAAGTGGATGGATGCAGAAGTCGTGGAAGGCCACGACACACCTTCCATGATCAAATTGATCGTGTACTAGCAGAAGGTGATGTCAGGAGCCTTAAGAACAGACGAGCTTGCATGACAAGAGTTATGAATGTCAAAGAGGAAAGTGAGGTGTGTAAGAATAAGCCTAAATGGCACTCTGTTGTTCGTGCCTACCCCGCAAGGGAACTGGCGTGAAGTTATGTATGTATGTATAACGGTATCATAACTACATGTAATTCATATTGACTATAATCAGCGATCCTAATTGACAGCAAGATTAATTTAAGAGATTAAAAATGCAAGGATTTTTACCAGTGTATTTTGTAAGACTATGTTTGTAAGACTTATAGATCCCTCTCTCTTTGATCGCTATGCTACCCACGATTTAACCCAAATACGTCTTTTATTTCTTGTTTTTTCTTGACCGTTTTTATCTTCTCCTTTAATTTAATTAAAAATATTGCACTCATAGCAACGGAAAACACGGCTAAATCGTTATCCATCTCGATAAAGTATGACTTTCATATAATCATATAGTAATATGTAAAAATGAAGAACAGCATCATATAAACATAATCATAAAGTTTGAAAGATAACAAATCATATTTGTATGACAAATATATGATACTGTAATTGAGCCTAAACAGATTTTTTAATTGTGTTTTAATTAGAATAGGATAAAGGGAAGGAATATAGAATAGAAAGGATGGCTTGAAGGAATCAGATAGGAAGAATGGGATAGAGGAAATTGGATAGAAAATGGACTAAAAATTTGGGCCAGAGAAGATGGCATAGGAAAATTTCGATACAGGCTACCAGAACTCTCACTCATCGTACGATACACGATTAGCTCAAGATTACCCATTCCACTTTCATATTTTATGAGAGCGTGATATCACACCGATCAAGCAGGCCCTAATAGCTGTAATTAAAATAAAGATTTCAGCATGACTCCGCCATTTATTGTATTGTATACTTTATGTCTATCCGTCTATATCCGTGCAGGAACAGAGAAAGAATACAATATTCCTGCGGCCAGGCGACAGGTCGTAAGAGGCGACAAAACAACCCACAGCGAGTCGTAGAGAATTTGCACGTCTGGATGGCTACCACCCCTGGTCTAAAGTATAGTGCCATAACAACCTTAAGTTGTGTTCCGGAATTAGTGGCCAGATTCCAGTTACTCTTTAGAGAGCGGCAGCACATTGACAGTAGTACCTCTGGTGTTACAAATGTCCATAGGCGACGGTAAGTGCTTTCCATCAGGTCGGGCGTCTGCCTGTCTTCTGAACTCACGCAATAAAAAAAAAATATATGTTGTTATAGTTGTAGTTTTAATACATTTGTCTTTCTTTCAATATATATTTTCAGTTTTAATAAATCACTTGTCGCGGTAATACGTATTAAAAAAAAATTCCGATACACTTCATGATCACTTATACTGTCAGATTGTATTATGATATTGTCACTAAACACCTCTTAACAAATTAGATAAAAAAATAATACCACATCCGTGATCTATGGCTTCGCACTTCGCAAAAGTACTCCTAACTTGAAATTCCCTTCACATAATAAAAGTAAACAACGCTGCTTTAATTTTCTCAAAAGTCATTACACAACACACGTTATCTCGTCCTTGTGTTAAGGCATTAAACCGGTTTAAATCGATTCCTGAAATATAAGTAACAAATAAATAAAAATAAATTAGTGCGCCATTGCAATTCAATGATGGATACGTCGTCATTATGATAACGCGAACGAAGTTTCGCTGGAAAATGTTAATTAATAATATTTATTTATTATATAGTATAAAAAAATTGAGTGTCTGTCTGTATATCTGCTACCTCCTCCTAAGCCATGCAACGGGTGTTTAAGCGGTTTTGACCATCAGTTACTCAATTATTCACGGAAAGTTTAATTTTACACCTAATTCAGATTTTACGTAAGCAGTAAATATTTTGCAAACAAGTCGCTGAAATGCGCTTAAATTTTTTTTTTTGCAAAATAACTTGTGTGAAAGAAAACTTGCTGCCTAAATCCGCATAGAAAACCCTATTTTGATTGATGATTATAATCCAGGGAGAAAAGGATAAATGAACAGCTAAAACGTGTAGTATCTAGGTCCAAGCTATGCCACTTCATTTGAAAGAAAGAAAATCATTTTATTCAGGACAAATTTCATTGGATAGTGTAGGTATAATTGCTAACAAATTTAAAACTAACATAACACAATCTTGTCCTAAAAGGGGCAACAGTCTCAGCATAATGTTACATACATACATAACTACACACCAGTATCCTTGCGGGGTAGGCACGAGCAACTGCATAATGTTGGTCATTTAAAACAAGCGCTGATCTTCCGCTGCGACCTTAAGGTACTGTCACGGCTGACATTTCATCATTGCAAAGCATGAAAGTAGAATATTAAATAATATATAGTTTATTGTTGTTTAGTACCTTTTCAGCATTTGGACTTCTTTTGTTTACTTTGTGTTTAAAATTTGGTATTAGACAATAGCCTATTGTTATTGTACTTGTTTATGGCCGCAGGTGTGCGGGTTACGGTTTCTTGGAAACTTTAGTCCACGCGGTCTATTGTCGTATTGTACAGTTTAGTATAAAACAATGCCCGAACGGAGGGGTGAGGCCGTGAGGCAGTCAAGCGGCGATTGCGATACTAGCAAGACGTGTGTACATTCAACAAGCTATATAGTCACGGACTTTGCGCGTGTTATTGAATCGTGCCATTTGCACTGGTTGTGTCTATTTATACTTATACCTGTGTTATACGTGTTTGTATAGTTCATATAAATTCTATGGTCATTCCAACGGCATTTTAATTCGAGTCCCGCACTCGTAACAATATATACACACACATACATAGTATATAAAAGAAATAGGGAAAATAATAATTATGAATAAATATACTGCTGTCAAACTTTGGAATGTGCTGCCTCTTACTGTCAGAGAGGCCAAATCCTTACCAACATTTAGAAATTTGCTAGAATTTAAACACAATTTGTCCACAAATATCTATGTCTCATTAACACAATATAATCATGCTAATATACTTATATGTATGATTATGTATATATGTATGTGTTTCTTCATTTATTTCTTTAATTAGTTTGAGTATTCATGTATCTATTGCTTTTTTCCTGCACCTCCTATATCGCCTGATTCAAATCTCTTTCATTTAGGTTGCCTGGAAGAGATCGCTTTGAGCGACAAGGCCGCCTATTGTATTGCCTAGAAAATGTTATAAATATGGTCTGTTTTTGTAATTGAATATTTTGGTGTGCAATAAAGTGTTATCTCTCTCTATACATATATTGGTGTTATAAATACAATTATTTCAAAATTAAATAAAAGAATCTACATTACAATTAAATTAAATACCTCTTCTGTGATATTTTAGGTCGTGTTGTGAACGCTGGTGCTCTTTTAAAAACATCTTTAATCTTTAATAGTTTCGAAGCTTAAAAGCACATAAAATTCACATTTAACACAACTTAGCATTTTAATACAAAATCTGAATACCAATTTATCAAACACAATAACCCTATTCTAAAGACGATGGTCGCTTTAAAGCGGGTTTATCGTCATATAATGTTTGTTCCGGTAATAAAGTATGAGATAAGGTGGTTTATGACAGCTCTTGCAATTAGATGACAATAGTACAACTTTGTATGACCACGTTAAAGTTTTTATTCGAAGCCAAATAAGCGCACATCTTTATACATACAAAAATGTCTTCGAACAGGTTAAGGGCCCAAATTAATTCCTCGTTCACAATTTTCTATACTAATATTATAAAGAGGAAAGATTTGTAATTTTGTGTGTTTGTAACGGATAAACTCAAAAATTACTAGACCGATTTCAAAAATTCTTTCACCATTAGAATGCTACATTATCGCTGAGTAATATCTTATATATATATATATATATATATAGTTTTTTTTTTATTGCAGGAGTTCAGCAGACAGGCAGATGGCCCACTTGGTGGAAAGCGGTTACCATCGCCTATGGACATTTGCAACACCAAAGGTGCTACAAATGCGCTGCTGCTCTCTTAAAGGAGACTGGAACCTGGTCATTAATGCCGGAACACAACACAAGGTTGTTATGGCGGCATACTCTAGACCAGGGGTGGTCGCCATCCAATCGAGCAAATATTCTACCACCTGGCTGTGGGTTGTTTAGTCGCCTCTTACGACTATATATATATATATAAAAGAAAGTCGTGTTAGTTACAATATTTAAAACTCAAGAACAGCTGTACCGATTTAGCTGAAAATTGGTGGGGAGGTAGTTCGAACAAAGATACGGACATAGGATACTTTTTATCCCGTTGGAACCGGTAGGTGGCGCTGAGATCGGGTTCTAGAATCCTCCTAATCACCTGGAGCGATTTTGTTTTTGTGTGTTTGAGTGGGTCCCGGTTGGTTTACATTCGCAATTAAAACCGGTAGGTGTCGCTGAGATCGACTTCTAGAATCTTCCTAATCACCTGGACCGATTTTGGTGATTTTGTTTTTGTGTGTCTGAGTCGCTGAATGGTTTAAATCCAGGTAGGATTGGGTGCTAGATTTTTATTTTTTCAGAGCAGGACAACGTCTGCCGGGGCCGCTAGTATATATATATATATATATATATATATATATATATATATATATAAAACAAAGTATATAAGTCAAAGTTAACGTACTTGCCCAATTGAAAATCTGGCCGTGTTCTTTTTCCGTTGCCTGTCATTCTCATTCTAACTAATACCACTAGATCCTAGAGATTGTCAACTTGATTATCTAATCAAACCCAACAGACACATACAATCTATGTTTGTTTGGAACAAACAAACAAAATATGACAAAAGTCAACACATGCAAAATGAGCAGAACCTTTCTGACATAGCAACGGCCCGGGGATTAGCACGGGGACAAAACCCGGTTAAACCGTAAAATCACGGCATAGTGAACTAATGAATAATCCAGACTCACTCTGTGTCCTAAGCAAACACGCGACAAAATCAAACAAAACGTTCGCACAACGCATTCGATGAGATACGGTTACACCGTAAGCGTGTAGCGTATTTACCTTTAATGGCTAACAAAAAAGAAGTGCCCTTATTCAAGTATCTTTTTATTATTGTGAAAGAAGGTTGTGTGTTCAGATCACGTCATTTGAGGGTGATATGTGTTGTGGTTGTCGATTATCCGTTTAGCGGTGTACGGGGAATAAAAGATGACTTCGTATCGTACACTTTTAATACACACACACTATATGTTATTTACAAATCAGAAGGATTTTTTGTTTACGTGAGGGCAAGCAGCAAGCGCGAGAACTGAATTTGTACACCACTACGAATTTCTTGTGCCCGCGTTGAAGGCGTGTGTCGATCCGTCCCGAACTGTCGTTCGGTTTTTGATAGATGGTGTTTTCGTGCCAAGAGTATCGACGCGAACGTTGGGAGCCCGCGCTGTAATAAAACGGCGCGCTGTTTTGCATGCTACACAGATTAATATCAGCTTCGCGCTTGCGTGCTTGCTTATAATGTTGGCATTAATGTCGTCACACCAAACCGGCAAGCGACCCAACTATTGAAAATTGGTTACCATGTTTCCATCTTTCCACCTTTGCACACCAGGTGCGAAGCCAACGCTTTACCAACCTTTAGGATGGGATAGGAGGGAAATGATAAGATAAGATAAGAGGGACGAGATAAAGGCGATGAGATAGAGGGATGGAATAGAGGTAGAGGCTAGAGAAGATCGGAAAAGAAGAAAAGGAATTAGGCCATCGGAACTCTGACTCATCGCACGAAACACGGTTATCAGAAAACTTAACGTTTGACGTCGATTTTTTGTGAGAGAGTGGTATGTGATTTTCTTGCCAAGTATATTATCTATCTCGTTATAACATTTGGATATAAGGCCAGCCTTATATATCTATCCTGCTCTTTCTGTTTCTTTGTCTCTATAATGTTTATGAAACATTCTATGGTGTTATTATTGTTAAGGAGCAGAATATACTCCGTTATCTGGAGGAAAAATTTTACTAGGCGTATCCGTCACAATATTAACTAAAACAAAAATAGAAATAGTAGAGAAAGACCTGAATGGGGAGTGAACTTTTTGTTCAAGACCATATTATAATATTGTTATTATTATCACGCTAACATACGGACCGCATCCTAAGCCTCGCAAGATGTCTCTGTTACCCTTATAGTACCTAATCTGGGGTAATAACACCCTTTTCATGTTAAGGTAGCGATTACATGTTTTAACGTTTGTCGTAAGAATTTTAAGGCAAAACTCGTGTAAAATTAGATATTATTATTAATATTATAATCATGGTGAACATCGAGGTCTCTAAAAGTGTCGAAAAATTGGCTAAGTGCGTGTCTACCTATGCACGCGCAAAGGTTTTGATAATAACATTTTTGAGGTGGTAGTCATGCTGGAATCACTATCTTGATTACCGCTCATAGGGCCGGCTAGGTCGGTGTGATACCATGCTCTCACAGAATATCAACGTTAAAGGGTTAGCCTTCAGCTACTCGTGTTTCATGCGATAAGTGAGAGTTCCGATCGACTACTTCCCCCTTCTCCTTTCTCCTACCCTACCCTATCCCAGCCTATACCCCCTATTCCTCCTATCTGATCCCTCTATCTCATCCGACTTCAGCTGACGATGCGTTGGCTTGGTGGCCCTTGGTGTTGCAAACGTCGGTAGTAACCACTTTCCATGAGCTGTGCCACCTACCTGTGTGCCAGCTTCGCAATAAGTATGTAGCAGCGAAAGGCAGAGGTTAAATGATATTTCAGATTGCAGAGATTAGTATTCACTGTCGAGTCCTAAAGTGAACTAATGTATTTTGGAAACGGTAAACCTTAAGTACAAATATTAACAAGTCGTACAGCTAGCACAATATATGGCAAAATGTGTGAGCGGGACGGATGATGTGCGAGCGAGATAGATCAACTATTAATACGTGCGCTCCCACGTTGCGCTGGCCAGCACGTCCGATTATAAGCTTCAACAAAAGGCTCTCGTGCGACGACCGTGTAACGTCCTCACGGATAGGGTCGACGTTATTACAAAACGGCTGGCCCGGATCAGCCCGCCCGCGGTTAGGACGGCAGGCTGGCAGGCACCGAAAGACAGATGCAGCCGGCGGCGTTTCGGACGCCGCCAATCACGATCTCTCCACGTCCCCGCGAGGGACGCCAGAAGACATAGCCCCCTATAGGATAGACTAGGCGTGTTGCTGGGAAGTTTCTTTCGCCGTTTCTTCTCTCCCGGCCATAACACGTTGCTAAACGGCAGTAAGATAGCGTAGGCCGCTGCGAATCGCCGAACCCGGTCCGTCGGGATCCTTCCCCTCGGGCTTTATAT
This sequence comes from Dendrolimus kikuchii, assembly GCA_019925095.2. Taxonomy (NCBI): domain Eukaryota; kingdom Metazoa; phylum Arthropoda; class Insecta; order Lepidoptera; family Lasiocampidae; genus Dendrolimus; species Dendrolimus kikuchii. The sequence goes on from CM034413.1 coordinate 7,176,429, forward strand.
CACCCGTCGCCCGTTCTCAATTAGTGCATTGTGTCGCCCTGTGGTGGGCATCACTAGATTCATCCCCCTCTCATGGCAACAGCCCAGCCGAGGTAAAACTCCCTAGGGAGCGCCCTCGAGCAAGTTGCCCCCCGGGCTCGACGAAGGCGCTCGCCCCGAAAACCCCGCTAAAGTTGTGAGGTCTTCGGGCCAACAACATAAAGTCAAGTCCAATAAAAAAAGCGCTGGCCAGAAACGAATCGTAGAAATGTATGTACGCGCATAACATAAAAACGACATAACTGATTTTGATGATTTTTTTTGTGTGTGTTCTACTGGGTCCCTGGATGGTTTAAATTCACAATTGGAACCGGTAGGTGGCGCTGGGATTAGGTCCTAGATTTTTTCAGGGCAAGACAACGTCTGCCGGGACTAATATTTCAATAAATACTTAAATCTAAGAAAGAAATTATTAGTTTAAGTAGTACATTGTCAGGATAATAGATAGGTGAAAAATAAGCTTATCAAAAAAGTGAAGGGGTGTGATCACTCAGCATAGAATTTGCCGACTTTTGAAAAGCTAATGGTTATTTTTATAAAATACATCCAATTTATTATTATTCTTTATAGAGACTTTATTGTAGACACATTCTTGTCAACGGCTTCTAATGTAATGTGTTGTTTATCCATACTTGTAAGGTGAATGTTTTGTTATGTTCATGCTTGTTACGTCTCGTGTTACGGTTAAGGATATGCAATAAATACATATTAATATATATATTACTAGCTGTCCCGGCAGACGTTGTTCTGCCCTGAAGATATAAAATTTAGAACCCGATTCCAGCGCCACCTACCGGGTCCAAATGTAAGCTATCCTATCTTTCAAGTCGGATCAAACTGCACACGATGTGCAAATTTGATTAAAATCGGTCAAGTAGTTTAGGAGTCCATCACGGACAAACAACGTGACACGTAATTTATATATATTAAGATTATCCGTGCAGGAACGGAGAAAGAATACAATTTCCTGCGGTCACACAGGCCACAGCCAAATAGTAGAGTATTTGCCCGATTGGATAGCTACCACCCTTGGTCTAAAGCATACCGCCATAACAACCTTGAGTTGCGTTCCAGCATCAGTGACCAGGTATCAGTCTGCCTTAAGAGAGCAGCAGCGCATTTGTAGCACCTGTGGTATTGCAAATGTCCATAGGCGATAGTAACCGCTTTCCATTAAGCGGGCCGTCTGCCTGTCTGCTGAACTCTACTATGCAGTAATTTATTCAAATGGACGAGGTACTGTTATGACCGATGCAAGCGTAACTTCGAAGTTTGCGAGTCGTTCAGCATAGCCTGGTAGATCATCCAAGACCACTTGTATAACTTAAAATCCTAGTACATCTATATGCATTTTTAGACATGGATGCACGTCGGGCTGCAACTCCGAATTGTAGTCGAACTTAACCATTTAGTGGTAGACCTCTAAGTGCGAGTACAACTCGCACATCATTTATTTATAAGCTATCGTAAAACTTTGGATAACACCCCGGTCAATACCAAACCGTTAGGGTGGGAGGTGGTAGTAAAATGAGAATTTATATGAAAACAATAAAACAATGATAAATGGGGTGAATCTGCGGTAGACGGAATTTATGGTACATCGATGGCGGATTCGGGATTAAAAAGCCATTCAAGAGTGTTCCAACTCACGCACAAAGGGTTCCATAGATAATATGGATTAATATTTAAAATATTGTTACGAGCCGCGAGACTGGAATTAAAATTCCGTTAGAACTACTATGGAGTTTATTAAAACTATACAAACAAGTATAACACAGGTACAAATATAACTGAACACAGCAAGTCCAAACGTAATGCAGAAGGTCGTAATTTCATAAAACGCGCAAAGTCCGTCACTAAAAGTTTCCCGATTGTAGTACACAGCCTCGTCCCTCCATCGGGGTATTGATTTATACTGCACAGATGCAATATGTTCGTCCGGCCGCGTGGACTGAATTTCCTAGAATCAGTTTGTACTTTAAATCCGACACACTTGGCTAATGAGTCGACCGCAACGGCCATAAACGAGTGCAATAAAACAATTGACTGTTCTCTAGAATAATTAGTAAACGCATGTCAATAAATAAGTAAACAAAAGATATCCTAATACCGAAAGGTAATAAAATGTGTTTTTACAGGTATACAGGTATGAATTTGTTTTTGTCGGCGTCTAGGTTGTAACAATATATTTGTCGGCAATCGGCGGTGGTGGGTATACATACATATTCTGGTCAGGAAACTATTATTTCGTGAATACCTAGGGTATTCAGGTGAAGACACTTAAAGGATTAAATTTTTTTTTTTCAAAATATTAACATAGGTGTAAAGAAAACAATCCAGTAACGCAAACAACCGTTGTAGTACAGTGTGTTGCAATTGTTAGCGTCCACTTCCGAAATAAGGGGTGTTATATATTTTTGGTTAGCATTAACGCAATTATTTATTATACATTGAAAGATTTTTAAGCAGAAGTAATATGTTAGTGTGCATGTGTATGTGGTGTGTGTACACGCTCACACACACACACACTCTCTCTCTCTCTCGAACACACACATATGTGTGTGTGTGTGTAATAGATCAGTATAGTAAATTGTCTGTATCTGCAAAAGAAAGAACAAAACTACGGTGTTCAATCAAATGAAAAGAATACAATATTGCATGTGTATATAGTGATTTAATTAACCAATCTACAACGACACTCCATCGGCCAAGTAATACGCGAGTAAGATGTTAAAGGATTCTCTTATCGAAAAGATTAGTTTTTATTGCATTACCATCAAGTAATACACGTTGGTCGGAGGAACTGAGGTCCCCAGCGACAGGACCAGAAACTGTGGAGGCAGTCCCCCCCTATCCCGCTGGGTCCGCAGAAAGCGCGTAACCCTAAGTTTCAGAATGGTGCAAATACTTATCGAACATGGCTGCTACAGTAACTGCTCGATCGGTGTGATACCACACTCTCACAGAATATTGGCGTGAAACAGCGTCGAGCTGATCATGTTTCGTACGATGAGTGAGATATCCGATGCCCAACCCCCCCCTGTCCCTATCCAGAATTCATTACCCACCTCCCTTTTTTCTCGATGACTCAGGGGAATGTCTTTTCTTGGGACACCATCCTCGGGCCTGGGGGGAAGGCTTTACACCAAAGGATGTGTGGGACTATTGATCGGCTGCATGTTCACCGTGGTCTTCGAGCGGAGGGACGGGGGATGGTCGCCAGTCATACTACCCACAAAAATATACTGCGCCCCTCTCCTATGCGCTTTATGGGGTACCATAGGAACTAAACCATAGTTATTACATCTGTGGCATCCCTACGCTTGGCTCTCACTTAGGGCACCCCCGGGGAAGGGTACCCTCTTCAACAACAGGGAGGGAAGTCTACGGGATCACCCACTGGTCCGCGTAGCCCCCTGTGATGGGTTATGGGAGAAGTTGTGCGTAGCGACGCCTACGACTCCTAGGGATGCGATCCGCATACGCACTCTCCTCTCCCTCTCCATCCTTCTAGGCCATGACCGACTCGCAGAAGGAATTGACAGTTGACCATCATTATTTGCTCAGGAGCTTGCCCTTAACCAAGCCTCGTAGCGAGTTCACCTGACCGATTAAATTTTCCATATGGAACCTCTGGGGTCCCCAAACGGCGCACTTGAGTAGCGCGATTATCCAATCTCAGCCCTATCTACTATCCTATCATAAAATATGTGTCTATAGGCGACGGAAACCATTTTCCATTGCCTGAAACGTATTGTTGCAGACTCATTAGTTTAAAATCTATTTTTCTCATAGAATATAATTTTGGATGTGATTTTACTTTTTATGTCAAACTGTTTTTTGTCGAGTGAAAATTATTGAGAGGAATACACGTATAAATATCCATTGTTGTGTTTAATAAGTTTATTTATTTGAAATAATACAAAAAGCAGGATATTTCTATTTAAAATAATTATATCTCTCTTCAACGACCACAACACGTATGCTTGTCCTCTACCTTCACAATAAAACAGAACTACACATATAACTTTTTTTATTGCGATAGTACACAGCAGACAAGCGGATGGCCCGCTTGATGGAAAGCGCTTACGGTCGTCTATGGCCATTTGCAACCCAGAGTCGTTACCAATGCACTGCCGGCCTCGAAGAAATTTTATGACATCCTTCTCGTAAAACCCCACATCGTAGCGGTCAGGGAAAACCTCAGCTCGGAGCTCATTCCATATGTATGTGCAAGGGAAACGTTCTATAGAACCGTGACATGAGTGAAGTGGTTAAACTGCATTAGCTTTTTAGATTTTAGTTCGCTTTGGCTGTTTGCCAATGTGGAGCTATAAGACAAAGGGCAATGGAGCTTGGCCCCTATTTGTCAAAGAACGACTGCGCCAGAAGTCTTCCAATTTTGTATTCTTTACTATAATGCACTTGTTAGCTTTCTGCAGCAATTTTGGTAAAAACGGAACTCTTATGTAATCGCCATATCCTATTCATTATTATATAGCTATTTAAGTGTTATTTTATATCACAGTTATTTTTGTCGGAAGTCTCAATCATATAGCCTAATTATTAAAGAAATTCTTAATGAAACATGAATAGTTTATGAACGCAACCCCGAGATGTCAAAAATCAAGTGACATATATATGTCAAATTTATAACTTCCTGTCTGCGTTGTGTCTTCCATATCTACTACGAATAAATGCAGTACTTAGTTAGCTCTCGCGTATTTTGTTTCTAGGCTGTATTTAGTTAATTCTAATATTAAAATAAAGTTATTAATTATTTTAATATTAACGCTTGGAACCGGTTTAAAATTAATCGGTTATAACCGGTTTTCGTTAACTATCTCGTTCGGAGTGTAAAAAAGAGTGTTATGTAATTCTTTTTTACGAAAAGAAATCCACTTACGGACGTATCACCGTGTGGGAATCACGTCTGAAGACGGCTGGTCTTAGCCTGAAGGTAGGTTACCACTGCCGGGATACCCACTAAAACTTTCTGTATTTCTTCCATTCGCCTATAGCCACGGGAAATAGCAAACACCTGCTCTGTGTTGGCCCTGATAATGTTATATGAACCTACATTAAACAGTTCATTCCACGAAAATCGCTTTCTCTAATGACAACTGTTTCTAATATAAATATGTGTTTGTGAGCGATTGAAAATTTGCTGTAGCACATGGCTACGCTTTGAAGGCATGCGGCAAGAACCATACGAAACTGGTTAATTCAGCAAAACCTATTTAATAATCTTTTGATCAAAAACCGATAATTGAAGTTTAAGTTAGAATAAAACCGAAAAAATAATATGTACACGGGCTATAACCGGTTGAACTTTTTTATTGGTCTCCAAGCCCTTTTATATTATTATCGTAAAAATACAGACACAATAATTTTATAATTTTATACTATAGACAAGTGAAATTACACACTACAGCTCCCTTTGTATAAAAACAACGACCTAAATACACAAGTCCTCACAAAGAGAAAACAAAATAAACAATATTGGGCGAAAGATTTTCCCATAAGCCTTTGGAGGAATATATGCAAGAAAAAAATCAAACGGTGTAGGGCCGGTTTCTAAAACATTACCCTCGGGTTTTGAATAAAAGGTTGCCTTCGTGCTTAAGTGGCTTGGTCGCGTGTGTGGCTCGGTAGACAACGCTCGAAAATGTTTGTGGTAATTACTCATGGGCTTAAGTAGCATGAAATATTAACCATGAAACTTTTCAGAAAATATAGTTTCTCTATTTCTTGTGGATCATATATTTTAATATAAAAATGTCGAGCTTAAAAATCAAAATTTCATGAGCAATTATTACACTACCAACCAAAATGTTTATATACATTGCATCTGTTATGTATTGGTGTAAAAATATTTTTATATCAAACACTATAGTTAGGTTTTTAATGAAAAATAATAATACTGATGCAAATATATTGTTACAATTTGGGCCACCTGCATACCTGTAGACAAAGCACATTTATTACCTGCCGGCGTTTAAGCTAATAACATTGAAACTATTTATGATTGTCTTCTTTTGTTTACTTTGTGAATAAATTTGTAATTAGAAAAACAGTCCATTGTGTATTGTAATCTTTTATGGCAGTCATTAAACAGGTGTGTCGAACTGATTCTAAGAAATTCGATCTACGCGGGCGGGCAGATATATTGTATCGGTGCAGTATAAAGCAATGGCCCAATGGAGAGATCGGCAGTCTAGCGATAACCACGAGCGAAGCAAAACGTGTGGACTACATTCGGTAATCTATTTAGTGACGGATTCTGCGCGTTTTATGGAATTATGATCTTCTGCATTACATTTGGACTTGTTGCGTTCGGTTATATTTGTACCAGTGTTATATGTGTTTGTATAGTTCTAACAAATTCTATAGTGATTCCAACGGGATTTTAATTCGAGTCCTGTAACTCGTAACAATATGAATAATAAATCATTATCTTAAACCTTACATTTGCAAAATGTTAATTAAAGACTTCTAAGTGGCTTCACCTAGCATAAACTAAAATTTATATCTCATAGGAACTATTTTATTATCGCCGCTTGTATCGTCATAATGCGTGTATGCGTTAAATATTGTTGTATAACAACGCTTACCACCAGAAGCTCAAAAGTCAATATATACGATTGACTCAACATAATTGAATGTTGATGACACCAAATGAAAATGACTGTGCACAGCTTTAAACATAGTATATGGATTATAATGCGAAAAAATTACAAACACAATCCATAATTTAAATTTCGAATTCACTCGTACATTACTTATAAACGTCGCCGTACAAAATGTACGCCATTCACAGAGCCATATGAAAATGTTACCGTCGAAGTGCGCGTATTTATTTATTTTTTTTATTTAAAAAGGCTAGGACAAAGATAAACATGTCCTAGTTAGATTTTGCTTTGAGATGTTATCGGGTTGCTTCTTTTGGGATCAGTGCCGATTGAGCCGGAGGGTTTAAGATTTGCTAAAGGAAACTCGTGTATCGGTAGAATTAAAATTGAGCTTTGGTTAGAAATATGTTTACATGTTTTCCGTCTGGAATACAATTTTATGTACATTTGAAATATTTTTTTACTATTATTATATATTTTTTTAAATGTAATTTAGTTTTTAATATTTATAACATGTTGTGTACCATCATTTAAGCAATAAATCATTCATTCTTAAAATAATGGTGTTAGCGTCGCTCAAATAATCACTTGCCCGTGACGCATACTGTAGTAACATTTTGGATAAAGTTGTAAAAGTTGTAAACAATTTCCACACTATTTATATATTTATAGGCGTTATTAACATTTGCGATGTTGGGGGTGGAAACTCGGTCTGTGGGGTCCTAACACTCTAAAACTTTAGCTAGACGTCGCCGAACGTTTTGTAGACCGAAAAAGGCTGGCGTTTATTTTGCTCATGATTAAGCATTGATATACAACGTGGTTAAGCCCCCAATATTTTGGGAACGTATTTAATTTTAAGTTTTTTATAGTGTAGTTTAATTTTTAAAGGTAATTTACTTTATAATTTAGTTTTATATTAGTGCATATATTGTTTTTTAAAATACAAATAAACCAACGTTATTCTCACATATTTATAGGCTATTTAAGTATTTCGTAAATGACTGAGCGGTCTAAAACCGTTATTTAAATTGTTAGCATGATGTAGAACAGACAGATGATAATTTCAGAAGAACAGAGGTAGTGTTCGCATTTTTGACTTTTGTCTGATTATTCTCGGTTTTCAGCTCACATTTTTAGCAGCCTAAAGTTCATAGGAACTTTCTTTTCGGTTTCATTCTAAGTTTAACCTGAATGAAAAACAGTTTTTGAACAAAATTTCTTCAAATAGGTTTTTTTGAATAAACCCAGTTTCGGATGGTTTTTGCCTCACATCTTTAAAGCGTAGCAATATATAGATAAATATTTCTATCTAAGATAGAAAACACTCTATTATTTACTACATACGCGTTCAATAAAGAGCAGGGAAATTGGGCTTATCGCTTTAGAGCGATCTCTTCCAGACAACCCGGACTATAGATTTTATAAACGGAATCCCAAGTGTATGACGGTAGTGGTGTACAAATGGAATGCATGTATAAATTGAATATATAAATATTACACAATACAATAGCAATGTGCTAGAGTAGGTATTCAGTCACATACAAGCACATGTTGATATCAGTAACAGTTGTTATATACAGAAAGAAACTCGCGGAATAAACCGGTTAATGCACATTTACATAACGCTTACTTTAAAGTTTACACTCCGAATGAAATAGCATAAACCGGTTAATGCAGATTTACATAACACTTACTTTAAAGTTTACACTCCGAATGAAATAGCATAAATCGGTTAATGCAGTTTTACATAACACTCCATTTAAGGTTTACACTCCGAATGAAATAGCATAAACCGGTTAATACAGATTTATATAGCACTCACTTTAAGGTTTACACTCCGAATAAAATAGCATAAACCGGTTATAACCAATTAAAACCGGTTCCAAGTCTTGCATAAAACCTTTTACCCTAACAAAAATCTCAAGAATCCTATCACAACAAGCTAGATATTATCTCTAAATAAAGACAAACGAAATTCTTATCCAAACAAATCTCATTTGTCAAAAAAATATTTTTTTATGATAATAATAAAACAAAAATAACAAGAAACATAATGAATTCTTAAGGTTTAGATGGCGGCCGTGACAGATGCCAATGGGCTGTCGGCTTATTGCTGCCAACTTAATCCCTTTGTTTCTTACAGAAACTCGAGATTATATTTCGCGGAATATTTAGCATTGGAAAATATTTTTTTTATGCTTTTCTCATCTTAATAGCAACCATACTATATACTACAAGCTTCTTCCATACCCCTCTGTTTTGACATACGTTCTCTGTCTCACCACTAATAATCATGTCATCCTGCACACAATCCATCCATCTTTTTTGATCTACCTTTACATCCGTCAATCTTCCGGTTTAACGATGTGTTTGTCACGTGACTTTCATTCCTCCTCATTACACGCCTATACTAGCTTAGTCTTCTTCCTCTCAATTTTTCAGTTACGGCTCAAATTTCAAAGGTGATGTAATTACTTCTCACCTTATTCATTCTTGTAACAGCATACACCTCAACATTTTTATTTCAGCTGAGTGGAGACGGTACAATGCGAGTAAAGCCGCGGGCTAAAAAAGATTTTACAATATAAGTTAAGTTTCCTTTACTAGTTTATATTTTACTAGCTGATCTGTGCCCATGCAAATCAAGGTTTAATTCCGCTTTGTAACCTTTAATTAATTCACAAACGCGGAAAGCGCTCGCAGTGCCTTGTATGAGGATGTGCGCAAATCTTGCGTGGAACATTATTGCTGTTACATATTTGACAGGCGTTCCCGTGCCCACTTCACCGGGGGTCTTAAAAAAATTAATACATATATATTATTAATCACAATTAAACATAGCCTATGTCACTTAGAAATAATGTATATTTCTACTAGAGAAGATTTTTTTAAAATTGGTTCAGTAATTCCTCTTGAATTACTGAACCAATTTTAAAATTAGTTCCTACAAACAGACAAACTCACAAACTTTAACTCTTTAAAATATTAGTATAGATGTATGTATTATTTTTTTCAAATTACGTAATTAACAATTAAAAACTATACAAATATAAACTAAGTTATAAATATTACAAGCTATTACAGACTGTGTAACAAATCGCTGCCAGATGGGAGCGTGCCTAGAAAGCTGGCTGCATTGCCGCGCTGTGTGGCGATGCTTATTTGTTGGGCGATATATGAGCCAGCCTTCTGATCACGGGTGGCATCGAAAAGTTTCTTGCAAATATAGATGTATATTAGGGTGGCGCAAAAAAAAATGTTAGTTTTTAATGTTTTAAGAAATCCCTCCAAAGGTCAGCTCAAAAAGAAATAATTTAAAAAGCCGCTCCAAATTTTTTTAGTTTTCAAAAACGGCCAAAAACTGAATTTTTTTTGTTAAATTTTTTTCTCATTACGGTATAATTGTATAGATCAAAAAATAATACGTTTCTGCAAGTTTCAGTTCAATATTTGAATTTTAAAAGGTCGCTCATAATTTTTTTAAATGTACATTACTTTAGATTTTTTAAGCAATTAATGCACTAGTAATTATAACATTTTTTCACTCGAGACTCAAAAAAAAGAAACGGTTTCTTATATTTTGATGTAAATTAATGACATTATATTGTCATTCCTAGCAGATACCCTTCTACCATTCTGTTAAATAAATATTGTATCAAACAACGCTTTCTAGTAAGAGGTCGATCCTTCTGAGTATCAGGATATCATCAAAAGGTATCCGTTCAGAATTTAATTGAATTTCAAATATTTGCATTACGATCAAATTACAAGCCCCTACGTGTAAATTTATAGTAAAACCAACCCGTACCTTTGGGCCAAAGTTTGCGTATGTCGGGAATTCTCGGAAATTCATATATTATTAAGATAGTAAACGGGTCGTAATATCACACATAACTATTACTCAGAAGCAGGTATCTGAGACTCTTACAATCTATATTCATATAATCTCTTTAATCTTGTGTAGTGGAAGTTTCAGTAAAATATTTGATTAAATGAAGTCTTCTTGAATTTTTACATATTTGCAATTTAAAAATAAAAAGGTTTTTAAATATAAGATTTTGAGATCCTGGATATCATGTAGCAGCAGAGTGCTAGCCAAGACAAGTAAAACGAACCCAAACACAACGGGTCTATCTTGTTTAGCACAGGAGTTCCTATGACTACCTTCCGAATCCATCATCAGATCAGCTCCATGTTACCATATTGTTGCATTGTCACGCGATATACATATGCGTGCAAAATTTTAGCTCAATCGGAAACCGGGAAATATTTTGTGTGTACTGAAATGGTATCGAGAATGGTTTAGATTTGCAGTTGGACCCAGTAGGGGGCGCTGGAATTGGGACTTAGATTTTTATTCTTCAGAGCAGGACAACGTCTGTCTGGGCCACTAGTATACAAATAATTTTTCATTCCATTTCCTTCCCGGCCCGCATTTTGATCGTGTGAGCCTTCCATCGACCGTGTAAGCTTTCGATTAAGACCATGTCTTCAAAATTTCGAGTAGCACCTCTTAAAGTTCGGCTATACTCTACATGCTTTACGAAAGCGTTACAAAGCTCATATTTGTCTGCGAGACGTACACTGCGTCTCATGCCTTAATTTATAATGTGCGAATAGCTGAGTGCATGGTCTTTAGAGCGGGTTCCAAGTGTCCTAGTTTTGTTACTCCGGTAATGCTCAACTAGATGTAAATAAAAAAAGTTATAAAAGATAAAATATTGGTCCCAACTACTGTCACTTATCGGGAACGTTACCAAAAGGCTAGTGGCGTTACTAAGTTGTATAGCAATGCTTAACCTTTGAGCAAAATACATGCCAGACCTTTGGTCGCGTGAGAGGTCTACCAAGGCTTTATTTATTTATTTACATACATTTAAATAAGTAAAAAATATGGGTGTGTTAAGTTCAAACGCAGTAAAAGTAAAACTTCAGAGAATATACTCTCAGATCATTCTTCTCTAACTTTTATAAAAGAAAGTCGTGTTAGTTACACTATTTATAACTCAAGAACGGCTGAACCGATTTGGCTGAAAATTGGTGGGGAGGTAGCTTAGAACCAGGAGACGGACATAGGTTACTTTTTATCCCGTTGAAACCGGTAGGTGGCGCTGAGATCGAGTTCAAGAATCCTCCTAATCACCTGGACCGATTTTGGTGATTTTGTTTTTGTGTGTTTGATTGGGTTCCCGGATGGTTTAGATTCACAATTAGAACCGGTAGGTGGCGCTGAGATCGGGTTCTAGAATACTCCTAATCACCTGGAGCGATTTTGGTGATTTAGTGTTTGTGTGTTTGAGTGGGTCCCCGGATGGTTTAAATCCACAATTGGAACCGGTAGGTGGCGCTGGGATCGGATCCTAGATTTTTATTGTTTCAGAGCAGTACAACGTCTGCCGGGGCCGCTAGTATATTATAATTCAAAATAAACTTCTTAAGTATCACTTCCAATTTCTCACTGTTTTAGTCTAAAAATATTATTATCAGTTTTATTTCGGTCCAAATTGGACCTATGTTTAATCATCGGTCTTATTGACTTACTTATCTGTACTGCACAATGTAAAACTCGTATCTCAATCTCTGGCAGGCGTAATCCTAAAGATATGTTTGTTATCTCTTTTCAGATTTTTCGCTTCATCGAGTTTCAAATAAAAACGATTCTAAAGAAGTTTAATTTCAACAAAAAAACCTCTCTATTTTATAAGTAAGACGTGATATTCACATCCAGCTGAGTCAAAGAACAAAATGTCCATTTTGAAGGGCATTTGACTGCCAAATAATTGTCTTTGTGAAACCCAGAATACCAAGTGTATCGAGTTTAGATACCAAGCGGACTATTAGTTTAACATTCGCGTAGTAGGTGAACTGGAATTGTAAAGGAGCTCTCAAGCTGCTAGGCAAATAGCCAGGGCTGCTCAGTTAGCAGCTTGAAACTTTAAGACTCGATTTGAGTTGTCTTGTTGATACAACGGGCTGTATTCTGACCTAGATATTGGAATAGTTGACGTGTTTCAGCTTATTCATCGATACCTGAATCTTTGATAAGTTTGTTCATTTGTAATGTTGTACTTTTGTGTATACAAGAAAGTGGATATTGAAAATCATTGCTGCTTCGGAATATTTTAGGAAAGTAAAAAAAATCTAACGTTTGAACTATAGACATAGACAACACTTTATTGCTCACCAAAACAAAATACAAAAGCACACAAAAAGACAGTTACTTGGTAAAACCAAAGGCGGCCTTATCGCTGAAAGCGATTTCTACCAGGCAACCTGACTCAAAGGAAATTCTTAAATTATCTGTAATTATTATGCAACAAAGAAAAAGGAAAAATAAGCTTTTTTAAAAAGGTATTTAAATGCAAGATTTTGAGATCCTGGATATCATGTAGCAGCAGAGTGCAAGCCAAGACAAGTGAAACGAGCCCAAACACAACGGGTCTATCTTGTTTAGTACAAGAGTTCCTATGGCCACCTTCCGACTCTATCATCAGATCAGCTCCATGGTACCATATTATTGCATTGTCACGCGATATACATATGCGTGCAAAATTTCAGCTCAATCGGAAACCGGGAAGTTGGTCAAATTTAACTTGCAAGATTCCACCCGAACTTACATACATACATCTATTGCAAGTTGAATAAAAGCTTGTAAGAAATATAAATAAAAATGACATACGTGGACAGCAGATTACAGTCTAAAGTATTGTAAACTAGCACATACATTATTGCGTAAGACTAACATAATGATTTCTGAATTTATAAATATGTCAAAAGATTTAGCTTTTCTGACGGCAGTGGGCAAAGAGTTCCAAAGTAAGACAGCCTGCATGGCGAAGGAGTGGTCAACTATGTGATGTAAAAAAATTTATTAAAGCTTAAAAAGTACTTTCAAGTGAAATTTATTAGCAAAAGATCTATTTACAGTTTTTAATAAATGGGTCACCAACCAGGGTTTTCTCTCGGCGAAAACTCTCTTTAATACTATCTCACTTTAATACTAGCTTATTTTGAAAGCAAGCATTGATATAGGTGACATTGCATTGAATTTTTATCTAGGCGCTATTCGCCCATAGGTAATTCTAAACTATCTCGGTATTGAGACTACATAGGTATATACCAAATTTCATTAACATGACTGACAGACAAAGTTACTTTCGCAGTTATAATATTAATATGGATTTATAACCCACTTAAATAAAGGAGGAAATTCTCAATTCGTCGTATAAATTTTTTTTTTAATTTCATTATATTTGGATACCATATACGTAACTTTAAAGTGAAAAAGAAATTACATACATACATACATACATAACTTCACGTCAGTTCCCTTGCGGGGTAGGTACGAACAACAGAGCGCCATTCAGGCCCATTCTTACACACCTCACTTGCTTCTTTGACATTCATAACTCTTGTCATGCACACTCGTCTGTTCTTAAGGCTCCTGACATCACCCTCCGCTAGTACACGATCAATTTGATCATGGAAGGTGTGTCGTGGCCTTCCACGACTTCTGCATCCATCCACTTTTGCACTGTATATCTGTTTAGTCCTTCTTTCATCATACATTCTTTCCACATGCCCGAACCACCGGAGCATTCCTTTCCTTACCTTCACCCCGACACTCTCTTTCAGAAAAAGAAATTAGCAAAAAAGAAACCGTCTTCAAGAGTAACTAAAAAGCAGAAATGTATATTGTCTACAACATCTTGAGGTCCGTGCCAGTAAAATATTAAAAACAACAAGAAATATGCAAAATTTGTAATTTTTATGTTTTACTTCGCATCGACTTCAAGATATTTATTTTTGTTTTTTAGTTCCCCTTGAAGTCATTTTTTTTTTTGGTAGAAAATTTTGCATTGCTCAAAATTGAGGCTTTTATGTTAAACTACCTGATGCCCGCAACTTCGTCCGCGTGGTGCGGTTTTTTAACTATCCCACAGGAACTCTTTAATTTTTCGGGATCAAAAGTATCCTATATATTGACCAGGGATATAAGCTACCACCGTACAAAATTTCGTTTAAATCGGTCCAGTCGTTTCGGAGATTAGCCGGTACAAACAGACAGACAAACAGAGAAACAAAAAAAATGAAAAAGTCTAAATTAGTTCTATTTCACTTCTTACACCCCCCTGACTCGGTTTTTAGCATTTTTTTTTCATTTTACAGAAATTCGACCTCTACAGTTTTATTATATGTATAGATTTTGGACGTGTGACGCTAAAATTTAAATAGGCAGGTGACTTGCTAAATTGATGATCAGATTACGTGTAAAATTACCAGGAAACTAACAAAAATAATGTTCTCAATCGCAGCGTTTCCAATTTTCAAATGAAAACATTAATTTTCCATTTCGGATTGGCAACGCCGCTGGTGTTTGGCTTCCATCTAGAGACGGCTTGTTTGATTATCCAGATTTGTTTGATGTATTCAGTACTGTGATTAATGTTTAAAATGCAGTTTAGTGCAAATTATTTTAGAATAATTACCAAGTATGAAAAATAAACCTAAAATTAAAAACTAGAACTAAATAAAAAAGGAGGGCATAATACATAATATAAATAAACCTAGCTTAAAAATAAAAATAAAAAAACCTGTATCAAGGCCCGTCCAGCCCCACCAGACCAATGTCGCTGGGCATTGTACCTAGAAGGCTGGCAGCATTGCCTCGCTGGATACAGAGGCTAATCCTTTGAGCGAGGTAAGCTCCAGCCTTCCGGTCTCTTGTTGTATCGACCAGACGTTTTTAGTATTTAATTGTATTTTTCTATTGTATTAAATGTAATATGTATTTTTTTTTTTTTTATTGCAGGAGATCAGCAGACAGGCAGACGGCCCACTTGATGGAAAGCAGTTACCATCGCCTATGGACATTTGCAACACCAAAGTTGCTACAAATGCGCTGCTGCTCTCTTAAGGGAAACTGGAACCTGGTCAATAATGCCGGAACACAACTCAAGGGTGTTATGGCGGCATGCTCTTGACCAGGGGTGGTAGCCATCCAGTCGGGCAAATGCCCTACCACCTGGCTGTGGGTTATTAAGTCGCCTCTTACGACAGGCCGCCCGGCCGCAGGAAATTGTATTCTTTCTCCGTTCCTGCACGGATAATAGTACATTATAGTACTAGTGTGTAACATTGGTGATTACCGCCGAGGCGCCATTGAGACTCGAGCCGTAGGCGAGGGTCTTAAGAGAGCCGAGGACGGTAATCATCAATACACACGTGTATCATACGACGTTTTTCAACACACTTGTGAATAAAATAACAACAAAAACTCAATTTATTTAGTAGATAAAAAAAGTTATATATGAGTGAAAGTTTTATTTATTAAACACGTACGAGTTAAAATTATCTATTTAAATAAGAAGTTGCATGAAATGAGCAAGCAATAGGAACATTAATTTATTTGTTCTATAGAACACGATCTTTTTTTTTTTGAATAAAAACTTTTTTAAGAACAAAGCAACTCAACCAATAAAATTATAAAAATAAATCTATAACTCACTAGTGAGTTATAATGTTTTTTACTCACAGTTTGATAATGGGTGTCATTCTGTGCGTAATTGCGGTGACCATAGAGCCACTTTATGAGCAAGTGTGTTGAAAAATGTATTACCAAGTATGTAGCATGAGGTCGTGGTAGCGTAATGGCTAGCGCACGCGTTCCGAACTATAGGGCGCGTGTTCGATCCTGGCCGGAATGCACGCATCACTTAGGCAGTTTTCTGACCTATGTGCATATTTTTACAATTACCACATGCTAAGAGCGATGAATGAAAACATCGTGATGAAACCTGCACATCGAGATAACCGATGTGACAAACCTGCCAAGTGGCCTTGTTCAAGCGTGGCGGGTTTACTGTCCGTTCCCCTGTAGTGGGAGGCCCGAGCCCAGCAGTGGGACGGATATGGGCTATTATTACATTATTTATTATGTAGTATAAAAACAGAACATTAGGATTGACGACGGCGTACATAGAGTGGTTGAGTAAGTATAGCAACACAACTGCTAAACGTTCCGCGCGGAAAGTACGGCGACTGAAGAATCGGGGCTAATCTTCACGCGGCGGAAATTCCGCTTATATGTCATAGTTTATTTAAAAACCTAGTGTAATTATCCGAATTTTCCGCCACCGAATGTTCCGCAGGTGTGTCGTTAGTATAGCAACATACCTGCAGAACGTTCCGCGCGGAAAGTTCGGCTAAATAGACTCGCAATGTTTTTTAAATAACCTATGACAAATCAGCGGAAATTCCGCCAATTTCAGATTATTGCCGATCCTTTAGTCGCCGAACTTTCTGCAAGTGATTCGCTCGACATACCCCCTTACCAATGATAGTTATACGAGGTTTATAGGCTTGTTAATCATCGTATTTGTAGGATGCGCCGTTTATCCTTAAGTTGTCATCATTACAATGTGCCGTTCTATCCTTAGGTCAAATAAAGAAAGAAAAAAAAAATAATGGCAAAGGTGATTATTATGTAAATCGCTTTGGAAGGACAATGAGACTTCCGGATAGATGGAGATTATAAGCCCAATAGAGAATGAAGTCAAAGCATGGTAGAAATAATTATCTTACTATATTATAAATAAAATAACTAATTTTATTTATAATATGATATAATAATAACAGCTCATAAATGTCCCACTGCTGGGCTCGGGCCTCCCATTATAGGGGTACGGACAGTATACCCGCCGCGCTTGTCAATGGCGGCTTGGTAGGTTTGACACATCGGTTAAATCGATGTGCAGGTTGCGTCACGATGTTTTCCTTGACCGTTCTTAGCACGTGGTAATTGTAACAATTTATTTATAATACATAAATATATACAAAAAAATGAGTTATCTGAAATTGATTAAGAAAATGTAATATAAATCTATTGAAATAAGCAAGCTACTGAGAAACTTAAATTATATAAAAGCAATTGAAATATAAATAATAACCAATGACATAATTATGGAAATATATAACTTTTTTTTATATCAAAGTAGTAGTTAATGTAATAATATTAATAAACAAATATAAAGTTATATAATTAAACTCTTAAGAGGAGAGATTCCTTTAGGAGCGTGAAAAATAGGCATTTTTCGGGAATTTTTTTAGAGGGGATAAAATAATCGGATCATTGTGAAATTCGGATATGAGTTTATTATAACTTTGAATTAAAAAAAAAATCTTTTTTCGGATATCCAACAAAATGGGGGCGTTATGGAGAGTCTTCGGACGCTTGTTTCTTGCGACATCAAAAAGTACTGCAGCTGCCATTTTTTTTCTTTTGATCTGAAAAAGATTAAATAAGTTTCATTTGTTTACTGACAGATTAAGGGGAAGGATATAACTAAAAATACTGAAAAAGTGCAAAATTAAAAATTTGGGAGCCATTTTACTTGGAATGTTGAATTTTCGACCATTTTGTCGACATATTTGACCCCAAAAGAAATATTTATTTACACACTAGAAAAACTCATCCGGTTCTGTCTAACAATCCGCATTTCATCAGACGTTTCGGCAAAAACTCTGCAGTTGGTGCCAACGATTATGTCCAATGCATTCATAATCCTTAAAATCGAAGAAAATCCATCGTTGAATATCTCGCTCGGCGGCTCGGCTCGGGCACCCGACTCGCTACCTGACCGCATGCTGTCGCCGCGCTCTAAACTATATGCGATAATTCCGAGAATATTCAATATTTCGAGTTATCCTTTGGTCAGTGTATTCTTAAGATATCATACTTTCGAAATATGCAGAAAATTTATCGATTTTTCGAAATTTCTAAAGGAATCTCTCCCTTCAACAGTATTTATATCATAATAAACCTCATTTAAAGCATAATATACTTGTAAATAAATATTTTACTCATAATTCTTAATTGTTGATTTTGATATGTAAGTTAAGAGTAATAATATATGCATGAATATAAAACGTAAGTGTCAATAAATTCCTGGTGCTTTCGACCTTTTGGTCGCTAGTTAATTTATAGAGACACTAGTAGCAATATTTCTGCACAGAACGCGTAAACGCCATTAAATACATGGCGATATCAACCTTTTAGTCTCTAATCGCTAGTTTCTTAAAGGCTATGGGGAGTCGAGTTATATGAAGTCCACGCCACTGGTCCACTGTCAAGCCTTCTTTTTCGCTACGTCTTTTGTACTAAGACTCTGACTGAGCTCAAAGAATCATGAGTAGTGACAGCTCTATTGCAAAGCCGTCTCGCTAAGTTCAACTGTAAAACCGGAAAAGACAAGTGAACATGGAATAAAAGAATAATGGAAGTACCCGCTAATTTTACAAAAGAGAAATCCTGTCGTAAGAAGTGACAAAACAACCCACAGCCAGGTTGTAGGGTGTTTGTCCATCTGGATGAGTACTACCCATGGTCTTAAGCTTGAGTTGTGTTCCGGCATTAATAGCCAAGTTCCAGTATCTCATGAATGAATTCATGCTCATCTCTGTAACCGCCACCTCGTTCACGGGTAACTTTTTTTATTGAAAAACTTATCTTGATCACAGCTAGTATTTATTTAAGGTTTCGCGATTAGTAAACATAATAAAACTACTTTCTAACAGTTTTAACCGAAGTTCGGCCACGTTTCAGTAGCCGTGATCCCGGAAGGTAAAGATGTCAAGTGTCAAAAGTAATGTTAAAGTTATTATTTAGCCTACCCCCAACTTGTTCATTTTAATTATTTATTTAAATTTTTGTTTTATGGTTATTATTTACTCTATGGGAGCCTAATCTAATTTACAACCACTTCACAACATGTTATGGCTTGAAGAGCAGAAGCGGCGCAAGCAACTCTTCAGCAAACATGCCTAGCTCTAACAATTTTATATAATATTAAAATGGGTGGAAGGAAAAATAAAAGAAATTATCAGTCAAGTTGGTTTGTGTTCCGGTGCACGCAGAAATAACTCACAATGTCTTGAGGTCTGGGCAGTTGGTTTTTGGTGGGTTTGGGTTTTAACAGTTTTGAAAAGTGGCCGAAGCGTCGGAATAATAAAAATCAAATAAATTACCGCGCTTAAAACCGTTAAAACGTAGTTTTATTATCTATCTTAGCCTAATCTAATTTAGTATTTAAAAAAAAACTCACTTATGGACAACGGTGACCTAGACTGAATATTCTACTCGTTGTTACGACCGAGGTGCCGACAATAGTGGATTCACACCTGCATACCATAAAAACACATGTTATTACCTTTCCGCACTTGTACTTCTTTTGTTTACTTTGTGTTTAAAATTTGTGATTATAAATGCCCATTGTGTATTGTAATCTTTTATGGTAGTCATTAGTTAGGTGTGATTCTAAGAAATTCAGTCCACGCGGACGAGATACATATTGTATTTGTGCAGTATAAAGCAATGCCCCAATGGACAGATCGTCAGTCTAGCGATAGCCACAAGCGAAGCAAGACGTTAGTGATGGACTTTGCGCGTGTGATTGAATCGTATATTACGTTTGGACTGGTGGTATTTGTATGGTTCTAATAAATTCTATAGTAATTGGAGTCCCGCAACTCGTAACAATATAATCAATGTGTATGTTTTTTTGAATTCGGTTCGAAACATTTCTGATGTGGGCTTAGACAGAATTGTTTGTATAGCACAAATACCCATAGGATTTAGACCAAAGTCCCTCATCAGTGATTGCCTGTCCTTTTTGTATCTGACGAAATTCATCAGCAAATGTTGGATATTATTATTCATATTCTTTATGAGATACGTAAACTTTGCTGATGGACAGACCAGAACGTAGTCTTAAGATTAATTTAATATGAGATCTGTTTAAAAAAGAATTTATGAACAGCTCGAAAGTTGACTCCTTGACAACAGGCAAAAATAGATATTTGTGGATGTTTTTGTAATACAAAGTCAAAGCTGAAAAGAAGTACAGGTACTACTCCCTAATCGCTGTGTATTTCAAATCGCTTCTAGATATCAAAGTATAATGCGTGTACAATGTTTATTTTTTGAGAAGATCTTTCTTTGTAGTCGTAGGAAGTGAGCACAAAGCATCTCACGTGAGACTACAGAGAACGGCTTAAGTTACGCTCTGAACGCTTTATATCCTTAAAAGATTATATTTGATTCGTATTTCATATTGTGGCCACCTACATCACTTTGATGAAGCATAAACGATTTAATAAACATGACAAGGCACACACTGCACATGTACTTCCTCACAACACCAGCATGTAACAGATACACTCTACATTAGTATAAGTTTAGTATTAAAATTAGAATAAATTAATATAAAAAAAAATATTCTTAAGGTACACCACAACATAAAAATACATACATACATACATAACTTCAAGCCAGCTCCCTTGCGGGGTAGCCACGAACAACAGAGCGCCATTTAGGCCCATTCTTACACACCTCACTTGCTTCTTTGACATTCATAACTCTTGTCATGCACACTCGTCTGTTCTCAAGGCTCCTGACATCACCCTCCGCTAGTACACGATCAATTTGATCATGGAAAGTGTGTCGTGGCCTTCTACGACTTCTGCATCCATCCACTTTTGCATTGTATATCTGTTTAGTCATTCTTTCATCATGCATTCTTTCTACATGCCCGAACCACCGGAGCATTCCTTTCCTTACCTTCACCCCGATACCCTCTTAACATAAAAATCACTAAATTAATATCATACACAGTTAAGAAAAATAAACAATAAGCGTGTATGAACTCTAAAAACTTTCATAGAAATTAAGTTGTGAAAAAGGATACGGAACTCGAGGCCGTAGAGTTGTAAAAAAAATATATATAAAAAAACATGACATATTCGTAGATTACATATCTGTACTGAATTTCATCTACATATATCTTTCTAATAGTTTCCAAAAAAATTACTTTGTTATACAAAGATAGACGATCAGATGAATGAGTAAAACACATAAGGCTCTGTCTTTGCATAAATGCCCACGAGACTTTCACAACATATAAATTTCCTATTACGTTTGGCAACATTTTTGTGTCTGGACCTGCTGGACTTCAGGGTGTTTTATTCTTTTTTAGCCAAGCCTTTGTCTGCAGTGACCAAGTTAGTAATGGAATTTATTGTTAAAAGCCTAAATAAGAGATTTTGCATGTGTTACGTTACCAACATGGAATAATTATTGCTACATAATTAGTAAGGTTAAAACAGAGTAGTCCGTGTACGTGCCAAAATCTGTCAGTACAGAAAACAGACAAAACCTTCGGAGATGTAATTACCAACGTATTTAGGTTTTGCATATTTTAACGTAGCAGTTAAGATTTCTGTATATATAGTCTCAAGTGTCGGGGTGAAGGTAAGGAAAGGAATGCTCCGGTGGTTCGGACATGTAGAAAGAATGCATGATGAAAGAATGAATAAACAGATATACAATGCAAAAGTGGATGGATGCAGAAGTCGTGGAAGGCCACGACACACTTTCCATGATCAAATTGATCGTTAGGTGATGTTAGGAGCTTAAGAACAGACGAGCGTGCATGACAAGAGTTATGATTGTCAAAGAAGCAAGTGAGGTGTGTAAGAATAAGCCTGAATGGCGCTCTGTTGTTCGTGCCTACCCCGCAAGGGAACTGGCGTGAAGTTATGTATGTATGTATGTATGTAGTCTCAAGTTTAATGTTAAATTAATGAATTAAGCAAATACATATAGAATACATAACTCGTCATCTTATTTTGTACTTCTCTCAGGGCGATTGTTCCAGGAGCTCTCGCCAGCGGTGCATCACCTCATCCAACAGGGTAAACATCATAGACGCACTCCAGGACTTAAGCTTCAACCCCCACACATGTGTGTAAGTTAGTTCACAGGACTGATAAAAATGTTCGTCCAAAACACCTTAAAACAAACTGAAAAAAATATACTTCGATATACCTTACGCCTTTCTCCCAATTAATTATGATACAAAGAATCCTAAGGACAAGCTACGCCACTAAAAAGTCATCAAGGAAAAACCCACATCACAATATTTCGCCAGTCGTGGAAGTAGTGACATAGATGTTACATTCAAAAAATAAGACGGTGGCAATTTGCTAAATTGACAGCTCCATACGCGCTCACCGGGAAGCTGGGAGCTATTGATTCGAAGCGTCGACCGCGTTGTCATCTATGAGTATGATGGATTACATATCTGCTTTCCACCTGGGTTTTTGTTTGGTCCAATTCACGAGCGAATAGCGTGTTGTGTTCTAAATATTTCGAAATATGTTCTCATACTTTTAAAAAGTCAATATGTGGTGGAACACTTAAAAACCCGATAGATGGTTCAGTGCAATAATCGAAAAATCCAACACCACGCAAGAAAAATTTGTGATGCATACAAATTCCCAACAATGAAAGGACCTAAGGCTTAGGCAGAGTACATTGTATAATATCTGATTAGACCTTCCTGGCAATCTACCAACCTCGGCTGGAAGATGTTCCCTTTAAGGTGGAAAAAGTCTCTTCTCTACCCATTCGGGCCATCAATAAATTCCCCAAAAATATACTGTACTGTTCTTTTTTTAAGTCATTGATGGCAGTGAATAATTGCTCGCCTCAACCACGGCTAGTTATGAGCACGATGGAAGGCCGAATTTGTGGACATGTCCAGCTGGTCAGCAACCTGATCAATCCAGGAAGTTAATTTTCCCAGTCAGCTTCAACAAGTCTTCTATACTGTCTGGGTTCTTTCGGGCTATGTGGCTAATGTACTCCAGTATCTGTTGGCGGCATCCAGATAGTCTCTGCTGATCTCCAATCTTTACTTCTCATTCTTAAGAACATGTTTGTTGATCTCTATGTTGCAGGCCGTAGAATTCACTGTAACGCAAATACTACGGATTAGATGTCAAGCATAGTAAATTATAAGGGCTGTATTAGCCGTATATCAAGCAGAATGGGTTACGTAGTGATAGGAACGCTATTTATTTGCCTTTCTTTTACACCTTTATAGTTCCTAATAACCTTACCTTATAATTTGCTATTTAAAAATGTCACGCCACCTAGCGTACAGCCCAGTCTTCGATCTATTACGGCGGAACGATTACATGCGCGCACGCCACCGTCCTTACTACCTTTAACCAGTGCTGTGCTACGGGCTACGTCATCGGCATCAAGAAAGAATAATTCGAGTCCTTTCTAGTATCCTATTCCTCAGTTAATAGAGGGTTATTCGTTTGAATTGCGTGATTCATTCTGTCATTCTTATCAACGTGACGAGACCATTTCCAAAACTAACGCATAACTGTCCCACTGCTGGGCTCGGGCCTCCCATTATAGGGGAATGGACAGTATACACGACACGCTTGTCCAAGTCGGCTTGGCAGGTTTGACATATCGGTTACCTCAATGTGTAGGTTGCATCACGATGATTTACTTCACCGTTGCTAGCACGTGGTGATTGTAACTAAATTGCTTAGCTTGGTAATATATAGTGTTTGTCAGTTTATTTACTTTGTGCTCTCTTGGCTATAACACAATCAAATAATTTAATCAATAAGGTTTAAATCATTTTCATTTTATAACTTGTACTCCAAAACGTTATTTTTGGTATATCATAGAATAAAATGACTTTTGTAATTTTTTTTTTATTCTATTTTATTTAAAAAAGGTTTCGTAATGTAATATTGTGTAACTATAAATATTAAGCTTTTACGGTTTCATGGCAGATTTTTCATACGTTTGTAATGATGCCAAAGTTAGGGAGACGTTTATCTATGAAGGTGTACCTGCCACAATTGAAAACTCCTAAGGAAAATCATTGAATATATTTTTTACTAATAGAGACTAGGTCTGTATCATTAATAATACATATATACATAACTTCACGCCAGTTCCCTTGCGGGGTAGGCACGAACAACAGAGCGCAACTCACTTGCTTCTTTGACATTCATAGCTCTTGTCATGCACGCTCGTCTGTTCTTAAGGCTCCTGACATCACCTTCTGCTAGTACACAATCAATTTGATCATGGAAGGTGTGTCGTAGCCTTCCACGACTTCTGCATCCATCCACTTTTGCATTGTATATCTGTTTAGTCATTCTTTCATCATGCATTCTTTCCACATGCCCGAATCACCGGAGCATTCCTTTCCTTACCTTCACCCCGACACTCTCTTTCAGACCAACTCTCGTAATCAATGAATAGTCTATGTATGTACAATTTATTTAGTATTAATTTTTACACAATAAATTAGTTATGATTTATGTTTTTTTATTGTATGAATTCAGCAGCCAGGCATACGGCTCACCAGTCGGAAAGCGGTTACCATCACCGATGGACATTTGTAACAGCAAAGGTGCTACCAACGTGCTGTCACTGTCTAAAGGAGACGGGATCTGGCCACACTAATGCCAGAACACAACTCACAACAAATTGTTACAGTGGCATACGCTAGACTAGGAGTGGCAGCATTCTAAACGGGCAAATACCTTACCACCTGGCTGTGGGTTGTTTTGTCGCCTCTTACGACTTAACTATGGCGCAGATTAAGCCGATCCCGAAGCCGAACAATAAAAGACGTAAAACATAACTTCATTCATCCAGCCGTCAGGAAACAAAAAAGGTTAAATTCATCAAAATTAATACGTCAGGTGAGCGATAGGGCATTTTTATAAATGTGCCTTCATGAATATAATTGCATAAATGTCGACCTCACGAGTTTTACGAATGGCGGAATATTAACTTAAAATATTGTAAATATGGTCTGTTTTTGTAATTGTAAATTTTGGTGTGCAATAAAGTGTTATTTCTCTCTCTCTCTCTCTCTAACTTAATTTTTGTTATTCGAGGATATTCGATATTTTATTAATTTTTACGGTTTAGTAGTAGGCATTTTGGAAAAAAACCTAATCGTTATATTTTCGTCATGTGAGTTAGTCAGTCTGTCTGTATTTTTTTATGTGATACAGTCATATCTTAAGAAAACTACTGCAAGTACTCATATCTATGAAATTTAGTAGGAATAAGTAACAAATTATTATATACCTATATTGTTTTATTATATTGTTACGAGTTTCAGGACTCGAATTATAATGCCGTTAGAATTACTATAGAGTTTATTTAGTACTACAAACACGTATAACACATGTACAAATGTAACTGAGCACAACCAGTCCAAACGTAATGCACGATTCAATAACACGCGCAAAGTCCGTCACTAAATAGATTATCGAATGTACACAAGTCTTGCTCCGCTTGTGGCTATCGCTCGACTGCCTCCTCCATCAATCGAGGCATTGCTTTATACTGCACGGATGCAATATATCTGTTCAGCTGCGTGACCGAATTTCCTAAAAGCTAATGACTGCCATAAAAGAATACAATACACAATGGGCGTTTTTCTAATCACAAATTTCAAACACAAAGTAAACAAAAGAAGTCCAAATGCCGAAAAGATAATAAAATGTGTACAGGTATGCAGGTGTGAATTTGTCTTTTGTCGGCACCTAGGTCGTAACAATATCTTTTGTTCAATTCATTATTTGTTGTTGTTCTCAATATAAATAATATTGTCTCTAGAATTTTCTTATTTACATGTTTATTAAATATTTTTTCTGTAAAGGTGACATTAATTCTAGGTTAGTACCTACGCAACGTTGTTATGAACCAGTATTGGCTGAGTTAAGGCCTATTTAGAGTTAACTTTACCTGTTTTTTATTGAATAAGTTCAGCAAACAGGGAGACGACCCATCTGATGGAAAGCGGTTACCATTAGCTATAGACATTTGTAACACCAAAGGTGCTACCAATGTGCTGCCGCTCTCTAAAGGGAGACTGGAACCTGGCCACTAATGCCGGAACACAATTCAAGGTTTTTATGACGGTATATTCTAGATCAGGAGTGGTAGCCATAATCAGTCAAATACACCGGACTGTGGGCTGTTTTGTCGCCTCTTACGACAGGCCGTCCGACCGCAGGAAATTGTATACTTTCTATGTTCCTGCACGGATAGAAACTGTGTTTTTTGTAAACCTATTTAGGTATACTTTTTTTATTTTTTTTATTGCAGGAGATCAGCAGACAGGCAGACGGCCCACTTGATGGA
This sequence comes from Dendrolimus kikuchii, assembly GCA_019925095.2. Classification (NCBI taxonomy): domain Eukaryota; kingdom Metazoa; phylum Arthropoda; class Insecta; order Lepidoptera; family Lasiocampidae; genus Dendrolimus; species Dendrolimus kikuchii. Next base: position 7,203,141 of record CM034413.1, read on the forward strand.
AAGCGGTTACCATCGCCTATGGACATTTGCACCACCAAAGTTGCTACAAACGCGCTGCTGCTCTCTTAAGGGAGACTGGAACCTGGCCACTGATGCCGGAACACAACTCAAGGCTGTTATGGCGACATACTTTAGACCAGGGGTGGTAGCCATCCAGTCGGGCAAATGCCCTACCACCTGGCTGTGGGTTGTTAAGTCGCCTCTTACGACAGGCCGCCCGGCCGCAGGAAATTGTATTCTTTCTCCGTTCCTGCACGGATAAAAACTTATTTTTTAAATAACTGTAAATAAATATTATTTCCTCACTTTCTTTTTAACCTACATAAATAGGTTGAATTTTGCAAGTGGGCCTCTATGGCTAAATCCGAAACTTAGCTAAAGATATTTTAAAACATCAATGGGTTAATTAAAAAAATCAATACTTTCCCTGTTAAATCAAATAACTTATTGCATTAAAAGATTGTACCGTGAAATCTGGCAACTTAACCAATGGTTGTCAATTTTGCCATTATATGTTTTTGCTTACAAAATTATTATTACTTCTCACAAAATGTCTTTTTTGAATATATGACTCATACGTGACGTTATTTGCTCAAAAAAGTAATTTTGTTACAGGTACCCAATTGTAATCGTGTAATTGAAAGTCAAAGACGTATAATGGCAAAATTGTCAACCGTTGGTTAAGTTGCCAGATTTCACGGTAGTTATACAAATGGGTGTTATTATTTTATAATGATCACATATTTTTTGTCGCTTTGGCGTACAATTTTTTTGAACTTATATAGGTTCATATTTATTTCAATATTAGCTTCTGCCCACGACTTCGTCCGCGTGAAAAGTTTTTTTAACTATCCCAAGGGAATTCTTTAATTTTTCGGGATCAAAAGTATCTTATATGTTGACCAGGGATATAAGCTACCACCACACAAAATTTCATTTAAATCGGTCCAGTCGTTTCGGAGATTAGCCCGTACAAACAGACAGAGAAACAAAAATTTGGAAAAAATCTAAATTAGTTCTATTTCACTTCTTACATCCACCTGACTCGGTTTTTAGCATTTTTTTCATTTACAATTTTATTACATGTATAGAGTATATCTTAGGTAGTTAGGTTATATCTTAGTTTTATGGTAGATATTACTTCACAGAAATTGTTCCTTACAAGCTATACTATTAGTATTTATAATAATACAGTATATAGCGTTTTTTTTCCAAAATCAGCCGGTTCGATTTCTGACAAAAGTAATTGGACATCTAATCATAACTGTTTAGCTTTCGTCAAAATCGGTTCCGCCAGTTTTGAGTATTTTTTTGATTTTTCTTGTAGTTGGCCCCCTTGAAAACTTCACCTGTATATGCTGCTACTTAATGCTGAAATAAAATCACGATAAATATTACGATTAGGTGTGGAGGGTTCATTTAAAAAAATCTTTCTCACTATAACCATTTTACAAGTAGGAACTGAGAACATACCAACACCTTTTCTGAAGTCAGTAGAAAACAATGTAAACTTCCTTCCAGAATGTTACCAAGACAAATTGCTTTCCATTTATAAGAAATTCCATCTGTAACCTACATTGTTATAACACGTAAGACTATTGGATTTATAAGTGTGCAACCGGCAACTCTGCCGAGTTTTTGATTGGTGTACATTTATCATCGTTTACTTTAAGCCTTACTGGTTTTGGTTTAAATTATGGATTCAACCAATATTTCGCTCTTTTAATACAAAAAAGATGTAAGTCAAAATTTTACAATTTGGAGATGATTTAAAATGCTTGTTTATTTCATAGAGATATTGCAGAATTTGACAGTCGCGCATTTAAATAAAAGTGAGAAATACACAATCACTCCTTTCTTTTGAATTAACAGGAATTATAGGAATTGGCTAGTAAAGAAATAATTTAACAGAAAGCCTCTAAACTCTTAAACTTTGACTTACATCTTTTTTATTGAATTTGAAATTTATTGTCTATACTTAATATTATAAAGAGGTAAAGTTTGTGAGTTTGTGACGTTGTAGGGGGTAATCTCTGGATTTACTAAACCGATTTTAAAAATTATTTTACTGTTGGAAAGCTACGCTAACAGGGAGTGTCATATGCTATATAACATTACGCTATATACCACGGAACTGGGACAGAGGCGGGTGAAACCGCGCCGTGCCGCTGGTTTTTTATAAAAAACCACATTGTGTAAATTTGACAGTGAAATTGTATTGTTGTTTATTTGCTCTTTCTTCACACCATTGAAAAAGCATAGGTTTTCATGAAACTGGAATAGAGGGAATGGAATCGAATAGAACCGTTTGTAATCAAATGGAATTAAATGGAACCGAAAATATAAATAAAATTTAACGGAACCGAATAATCGGATAGGACTGAATGGAACCGAATGTAATTAAATGGAATCAAAAGGAACCTAACGGAATCGAATAAGACCAAGTAATAATAGAATAAAAACCACCTTTATTCTTTTTCTTTTAATGCGTTCAGTTTACGTTTGATTGATATTATAATGTATTTTTTAAGGTTTCTCCATATTTGATAAAGGTCTCCTTGATTTATACAATTCGCTCTTGTATTATGCTATTTTGTCCGGATTTTCTTGTGAAGTAAGTCTAATATAGGGAATCGAAGTAAAACAAATAATTATCGCGATATTGGTATCCTTCTAAATTTACGGAAATAACTCAATTTACGACATAAGCGAGTCGTGACACTGAGATTACTAATGTATGGAACTAGAGCTTAGCATATATAATAATTATACAGCATGTATTCCGCTAACGATGATGTAATACCTAAACGGTCTCTGTGATTGAGCGGACTAAGCCTTTGCCAGGCGACCTAATTTAAACGGAGAGGCTCCGGGTTCGATTCCTGACATGATAAGTTTCGTAAACGAACTTTCCATTATTTACTATGGTCTGGGTGTCTAGGATCGGCCCCAGAGTGGTCCGATGTGTATAAGAGAAGCGTAACTTGCTTAAATTAGGAATTTACAATGTGTGTATTTGTCTACCCTTACTATAATCGTTTATTATAAACCCAGCAGTGGGACGTTTATGATCCGATATTTGATATTACTTTATTCCTATTACAAATATATAAAAAAAGATCGGAGGAGTACGATATCTGTAATGTTTTTCAACGATTAATCACGATATGAGAGACTTTAATCAAAATAATGCAAACACATTATGTTAAAAACGTATAACCGGTAATAGGCTTTCTCGTACGGCATTGATTTATATGGTGAAAAGTACGAAATCTGCTTTCCTGCACGCATGTTGTAGGCATATATACATACTGATTTTTTTCCGCGGCTGGGCTTGCGTTAATCCGTTTTTTCCTGCAGAAAAGGAGAAAGAATACAATTTCCTGCGACTGGGCGACCTGTCGTAAGAGGCGACAAAACAACCCAGGTGGTAGGCTATTTGCCCGTCTGGATGACGACCACCCCTGGTCCAGAGTGTGCCGCCATAAAAATCCTGAGTTGTGCTGCGGTTTCTCTTAAGAGAGCAGCAGCACATTGGTAGCATCTTTAGTGTATGGGAGCTGCATACGTCTAGTTACCGCAGCGGACAACAAACTACTGACTAGCGCAGCGCGGGAGCGCACATATTAATAGTTACTCTATCTCGTTCGCACATCATCCGTCCCGCTCACACATTGTGCTATACATTGTACTATCAGTACGATTTATTAGTATTTGTACTTAAGTTTACCGTTTTCAAAAGAAACACACATCAGCACTGGACAGTGAATACTACTCTTTGCCATCTGAAGTATTATTTAACCTCTACCTCTCGCTGCTACAAGTGTTATAAATGTCTATAGGCCACGGTAACAGCTTTCCATTGGGTGGACTGTCTGCCTGTCTGTTGAACTTATGCAATAAAAGAAAAATAATAATCTAAGTCAAGGAAGGCCCGCGCTGAGGTGTTGTAGGCGGTCTCCCCATACCACCATGGCGACGTCATGAAGCTCCGACCGGCAAGCCTCGATTTCTTGAGGCACTGGTCTCGTGCCTCCTTGAGCCACTGGTACAGTAACGCAAGATTCTTCGCCTCGAGGTCCTATGGTGGGAATCCAGCGAATAACGAGGCCACTTCGAAGGACACCATATGGTATCCCCTTAACGCCCTGACAGCCAGCACGCGCTGTGCCTGCCGTAGCAGTGTGGCATACCTGGTTCTAGCCCCACAAGCCCTCCGGTAACGTTCTTCCGGGCTGGATATAGTGCGCAAATGCATTACTACTCCAGCTTCCAAAAAAGGATATCTATGTTATGAGGTGGGCATTTTTTACTTGTTAGAAATGAGAATCTTAATTCTTAAATCAAAATTTGTTTGTATGTTTGAGATTAATGTAAAAACTATTGGGCCGATTTCGATGCCGTTTTCGCTAATCGACAGATAAGTAAAATCTGCGCTACTGTTTTTCCTGGGAATCCCACAGGAATTTTCCTGGTAAAGATTTATAAGGGCCAGATTAAAAAAAAATCTAATTCCAATGTGATTTTTTCACTCATCGATAGCAAATGGTATGGAATAATATGTGTGATATTTGTTATCCCCGGAATCTGGCGAGTTTTTTCCCGAGAGTGGTTTGAAATTTTTCGAGTTTATAAAAACAGTCACAATGTACCGCAGCCTCAGTAAAAATAATTAAGTTATAATTATTTTTACTGAGGCTGCGGTACATTGTGACTGGAAAATACCGCGGGAATGCCAAGACAAGCGTGGACGAAGTCGCAAATATATCCTAGTAATAAATAAAAACATTTAAAAAATAAAACGTCCATATCTGAAATCACTTCCTTGTATCGTGTCTTCAGTCACGTTGTGAGTGTTGATGCGCTTTTAAAAATATCTTTAACTAACTGACCTATGCCCACTTCTCTGAGCGTCTTTAATAAATACAAAAGCACGCACGCACGTACACACGCCCACACGCACGTACGCAAATCAAGGTTTCATTAAGTTTTGTGACCTTTAATTAATTCACAAACGCGGAAAGCACTCGCATTGCCTCGTGTGAAGATGTGTGAAATTCTTGGGTGGAACGTTATTGCTTTTACATATTTGACAGGCGTTCTCGTGCCCACTTCACCAGGGGCATTAAAAAAATTATAAAATATTATTATATACAATTACACATAGCCTATTTCACTTAGGAGTAATGTCGCGTTCCATTGGCAGAATAATTTTTAAAATCGGTTCAGTAGTGCTGGAGATTACCCCGAACATCAAAACTCACAAACTTTACCTGTTTATAATATAGAACGAAATGAATACTAACATTTCGTTCTAAGCCTATTTAATGATGATTACCACAGTCAATTTAATATAAGCCTATATTCTATACAATGACAGCAACATGCGTGAAAGTGTAAGGATTTTTACGTTCATAATATTTGGTCCCGTTTTAATTTCCTGCCGTCGCATTGTTGATATAATACGGCGGAGTGTAATAGCATCAGCTTAAGTATATATTCCGTTACGCTTCAAGCGACTTCTGTATTATTCAGTGTAATATTTCTCCTGTTTCCTTCAGGACTTTGCATTTTGTAATTTACGAACCGATAATTGAGTTTTGTTTTGTTATATTATTCAGCTTGGTTTAACATATTGTTGGTTTGATAAAGATTTGGGTACAAATAGAAATACTTGTCATATAATGCTCGGACTTCACCTGCGACAATGTTGTAGTTGTTGACTGTGACCAAATGAAAGAGAAAGAGAGAGAGAACACTTTATTGCACACCAAAATATAGGTAATAAATATATTTTCTAGGCAATATAATAGGCGGCCTCATCGCTCATAGTGATATGTCCAGGCAACCTAGCTAAAAAAAATTTTTAATTAATCTGGCCATGTAGGTGGTGCAGGAAAAGGCAATAGATGGCAATATTGACTTTCCCGGGCATACCTGCTTGCCAGGTAACTATGAACAAAAATAAGTAGGCAAGCCTATCAAGGCATATTGTCTATGTTTAAAGCTATCAGTTGAACCTAAATTAGTGCAGCAATCAAAAGAGTGTGAAGGCTATGAAAAAAAATGATTAAAATTAATTTAATTAAAAATAGCCATGGACACTTTTTGATTATCAAGCTATCATAGGCGTGAAGAGGTGAGCCCTGATAGGGTGGAGGAGCGAGATGGAGTGCTCCTCCGTCTTAAAGGAAGATCTTCCAGCGAGGCTAATGTTGTTCCTCGCAGGCCTAGACCCATCTGTTATAGTTGAAATTTTGTATATATTATTTGTATGTTTCGGGATACGTTTGTGACATCAATTATTGCACAGCGCCATCTATTGGCTTGTAAGTGTTCCACTACTGGCGTGATTATAAATCAATATAATTTGATAAAAAAATATGTCTCATCTGGTTATCAGATGGATGAAGGTCGATCTTCAGCGTCTCTACTATACGGAATAAATTCCTCTAATTCTTTTTTAAAATGTAGACTTTATGGACGTACTATTCAAACGCTCTTTAATAGTTGTCATGAAATAAATTAAAAAGAAACCAATACGTCAAGAAACATCAACGTCCTTCAACGCTAAAGAACTGGAATAAAATATAAAATGTACCGACAAACTCGAAAATAAACCAAAAAAAAAAAACAAAACAAACAACAATGATTGCCTACAGAGAAAATTAACCTGATAGTATTCCCATGTACCATGTAACAAAAGAAATAAAATAAAACAAGATATATAAGGGAAGTTTAGTGAAATGGGTTTACTTAATAGCAAAGAGTTTCGGAAAGTCGATGAAGCTACCAGCAATTCTAGGTAGGTAATTGTTTGAAAACATTAAAGTTTATTGTGTATGGTAAGACACGTCTATACACTTACGACTTATATAAACAAAAAACCTTACTGTACAGCATTGTTTTTACCCGAGGGTTGCGACCCTTGTAGGGGTAGCAGTCTGTCATAAAAATTAAACCTATATACAAATTAAACGTATTGTTGCAAGCCGATAATAATCCTTTGCAAGTGACTTATTACTCCTTTGAATTTGAGTGATCCATTGTTTGCGCTAATCTCTTTGTTCACGCCGCCGAAAAACGTCATAAAACCTTCTTTCCGCTGTTGGCATTTCATGCGAATTCTTGGAAGCCATTAAGCTGATAATTTAACAATTTCAAAAACCAGTGAGCAACATATTGCTAGGAGGCCATGTCTAAGTTACAAATGGATGAGGGTTGATCAGTCAGGAAATGCGCCATTCGTGTTCTGACTGCGAACGAGGCCTTATCTAGTGCACTTTCGGAGCGAGTATCTTATAACGACGAAGTTTGCGCGATTTATGTGATAAAGATTTTCTGCCCTACGGTTTGGTCTTCTTGTATTCGGCTATACTTCTAAAAACTGTGAATTACGTGTGTGTACTTCTAATAAACTTTGTGATCATTCCAACGTCATATTCGAATTTACGTCCTACAAATTTCCTACAACTTCGTAACAGTATAAATACAGTATTGGCTATGCTTTGAATCTGAGTGGCATAAGATTAAGGATGATTTGAGATTTAGGCTTTAGTCTTTATATATAGCCGCTAAACCTGTTATTTGGGTTTTTTTATTGCATGATTTCAACAGACAGGCAGATGAGCCACCTGATTGAAAGTGGTTACCATAGCCTATGGACATTTGTAACACCAAAGGGGCTGCCAATGTGCTACCACTCTCTTAAGGGGGATTGGTACCTGGCCACTAATGCGGGAACACAACTCAAGGTTGTTGTGGCGGCATACTCTAGACCAGGGGTGGTAGCTATCCAGACGGGCAAATACTCTACCATTTGGCTGTGGGTTGATTTGTCGCCTCTTACGACAGGTCGCCCGGCCGCTGGAAATTGTATTCTCTCTCCGTTCCTGTACGGATAAACGGTTAAATTTTGGCAAAAAGCAAATGCTTAGTGGCAATGAATCCACAAACATTCATTTAAAATCAATGTCATTGGCTAGGTTTTGAAGTTGTACAGCTGATATCATAATTATTATTTTATTTTAGTCTCTCCAACTTACGTTACGTGACAACCGAGAAGACTAAATGGAAGGTTTTCAAGAAAAAGGAGTAAGTATTCATGCGTAAACTCAACTCAACTCAACTCAAACGTGTGTAGTAGGTAATTTAAACTACGTTTTATAAAGGTTTTAAGCGCAGTATTTTATATGATTTAGTTTTTACATTACGCGACTACTGAAAAGTGGCCGAAACGTCAAAATTGATATCAAACAAAACGCCGCGCTTAATACAGTTAAAACGTAATTTTAGTTATGTGTACTTGTTGTGAAAGAATGACTAAACAGATATACAATGCAAAAGTGGATGGATGCAGAAGTCGTGGAAGGCCACGACACACCTTCCATGATCAAATTGATCGTGTACTAGCAGAAGGTGATGTCAGGAGCCTTAAGAACAGACGAGCTTGCATGACAAGAGTTATGAATGTCAAAGAGGCAAGTGAGGTGTGTAAGAATAAGCCTAAATGGCACTCTGTTGTTCGTCCCTACCCCGCAAACTTTAAAAAAATATCATGTTTATTTGTTGCCCACTTACTAGAGTTTTCTGAAACTTCGTTCGCGTTTCCTTTAAATTATTTCCGTTTTGTATACAATAAATAATAAGAACAGGTATATTACAGGTTGTGGAAAATGATAGGGCAGACTTCGTTTGCTTTAATTGTATTATATAGGTCTTATTCATAGAGAATTAGAGTGAGTTTGAAGGCTTCTTTATGGTTCTTAAAGAAATGTTCAAACTTAACACCCGCTGACACTGTCCGGGTTCGATTCCTGGTATGGTAAATTTCGGAAATAAATTTTCTCCGTTATTTACTATGGTCTGGGTGTCTGAGATTGGGCCCAGAGTGGTTTGTTATATGGGTAACGTATGGTATATTACCCATAACAAAAGCGAAATTTGCTTAGTTTGGGGATATGGATGTGTGTTTGTCTGTCGATTACACAAAGAACCGGTTGCTCTAGTGGCAGAACACTTTATATGAAGCTTATCTATTAATCGGTTATCATATAAAAAGTATATTTTATTTATATTGGTAGAATACGGATGTTGTAATGAGAACTGTCAAATTAGGCCTATATTTTGTGATTGTTATAGTTTCTTGCCCACATAGGCCACATTCATTTTTCTTCTTTTTAAAATAGTTCAGCCTCTCTCCCTGTCATACTTCCCACATGGCATATTGTATTTTTGTTAAGATTTCCTTGTTATATTTCAGCACTATACCAGTTTTGTACCAACCAGTGAAGGGATGTCCTTGCGGTAACAATGGTCCTTGTAAGCAGAAGGTCACACCAAAAGGAGTCAGTGACAAAAAAATACTGGCTGCTAGTATGCCACAGAAATAGAAATTTACTTAACGTTTCATATGTGACGTACTAAATGAGTTCATCAGATTTAGAAATGGATTTAACGCCTGATTTCATCAAAGAATTAGTTGTTTGTTTAACTAATCAATTTTTATTCACTTTCTTCATATTCGAAATAAAAGTGACCTATTTAGGCACTAGAAGTATTAGCGCCCTCGCTACGTTCGTGCGTCAAACCATCTCACGCCTAAATAGGTCACTTTTACCTCTCGTGTAACAATCTACTATTACATATAAAAGGTGTTAAAATAAAATGTTTTCATCTAACTTTTAATACTTATACATCATGGTAGAAATAATTTTGATTACTTTTCAAACAATAATAATAATTAATGCGCTATTTGACTACTTTTATAGATGTCATAATAATTTTGTATATTCTTATTTTATTTATTACAGTATAGGTTCGAATTGATATGGTCTAAAATGGGGCACATTTACTTGGAAGGTACCTATTCACACGGGACTTGAAGACAGTCAGGTTGTAGGTATCGGGAAAGATAGACTCCGGCAATGAGTTCTACTCCATTGCGCTATGCATAATGAAGGTGGACGCGAAGCGCTTTGCTTATCCATGAGAGCGTGACAGTTCGTAAGATGATAAAAAGTATATTAATTTGTTTGATTAAAATCGTATAGTGCGTTCCTAAACCATTGACTAGATTGTGATGAAACTTTGGTAGTGCGGTCTGAGAACGACCGCGAGTGTTTCTGGACCAAAAACAGAATATATGTATATCCGTGCAGGAACGGAGAAAGAATACAATTTCCTGCGGCCGGCCGGCCTGTCGTAAGAGGCAACTTAACAACCCACAGCCAGGTGGTACGGCATTTGCCCGACTGGATGGCTACCACCCCTGGTCTAAAGTATGTCGCCATAACAACCTTGAGTTATGTTCCGGCATTAGTGACCAGGTCCTAGTTTCCCTTAAGAGAGCAGCAGCGCATTTGTAGCAACTTTGCTGTTGCAAATGTTCATAGGCGATGGTAACCGTTTTCCATCAAGTGGGCCGTCTGCCTGCCTGCTGATCTCCTGCAATAAAAAAAAAGTATATATATATATATATAATTACCGGTATACAGAATAATGATTATTATACTGTAATAAAAACACTAGTCACAATGATGAAAGATGACTGTCAGGCGAGAGGCTTACATTTGAATGCGAAGAAAACAAAGGTTATGGTGTTTGAAAGAGAAGAAACCAGAACGAATGCAAGGATAATGGTCGATGATGTTATGCTGGAGCAAGTGAATGAGTTTGTATATCTTGGATGTGCTTTTAGCAGGGATGGAAGGTACACCGCTGATATAGAAAGAAGAGTGAATTTGGGGAATAGTTTGAATGGAGCGTTAGGTAAACTTCTAGGCGATAAGAACCTCAGCCAGAAGGCCCAGCTCGCCGTACACGACGCGGTGCTGGTACCTACGCTCACGTATGGTAGCGAGAGTTGGGTATGGAAGAAAGAGCATGAAAGTAGAGTAAACGCGATCGAGATGCGAGCACTGCGCAAAATCTGCGGAGTGACGCTCGCGGACCGCGTTCGTAATACCGAAGTAAGAAAGAGAGTTGGTCTGAAAGAGAGTGTCGGGGTGAAGGTAAGGAAAGGAATGCTCCGGTGGTTCGGGCATGTGGAAAGAATGCATGATGAAAGAATGACTAAACAGATATACAATGCAAAAGTGGATGGATGCAGAAGTCGTGGAAGGCCACGACACACCTTCCATGATCAAATTGATCGTGTACTAGCAGAAGGTGATGTCAGGAGCCTTAAGAACAGACGAGCTTGCATGACAAGAGTTATGAATGTCAAAGAGGCAAGTGAGGTGTGTAAGAATAAGCCTAAATGGCACTCTGTTGTTCGTGCCTACCCCGCAAGGGAACTAGCGTGAAGTTATGTATGTATGTATGTATGTATGTATGTACAGAATAATGACATCGAATTATACGCCGGCTTACATAGAACATACGCCAGTTTTCGATTGTTACGCGATTCATACGAGGACACTTTTTTATCGTGTCGGAAAGACGGTATGCCGCGGAATTTCTTTGAACGCATGAAAAATTAATATTTAAGATATAACAAGGAATTAGAGTGTATAATATAATGTTATAGAGAGTAGAAAATTATAATAGTTGTAGATCACAAGTGGTTGTATCGGAAAAGACGGACAATTTCTCCTTCCTTTGTAGTGTTTCCCTTACAGTAGATAAGTAGGATATTATATATATTTCCTCTCAAGTAGCGTCCTTTCCTAAGATAGTAAGTAAGTAAGATTAGTGTGCCCCTTGTTCGTATTCCCACCACCGCCGGCTGGAGTACCAGGTAAATACCTAAGTACTAAAAATTAGCTTGTGGATTTGTGCCGTCGGGTTAGCGATCCCGCCGCGTACGGCACAACAATGAAACAATTCTTTTACTTTACGTGGCATTGCAATGTATGCCTAGTTTACCCTACTAGGCCACAGTTAAACAAAAGACGGTGTCAATGACATTCGCAGACGAATACTCCGGCGCCGGCTTGGCCTGGAGAGGGTCCGTCTGCACTCAAGGAGTTGTTACGCCCAGTACGTGTAGCCCAAGCGAAGTAAGCGACAGCCGCTTCCAACTGCCGTGACTATAGGCGAGTGGAAGGGAATCGGGGAGTTTTAGTGGGATTACCGAACAAGTCTCCAAACCACATATCCCAGATACGATAAGTCGGTAAATTAATTTCTCCTCGACAAAAAAAAGGGGGGCAGTGACATAAAGCATTTTCTTATTTTCACAGAAAGAAAACATTCTCAACATTCGGATCGAGACGTATACCATCTAAGAAGGAAAAAGCATACTTTAATACTAAGTAAGTTTAATCATTCATTATTCCTAATTTTTCATGGGATATAATCGAGCCATTGCCGCCATTTTATCGTAAGCGACATTTGGACGTAAGTATATTTTTTGTTGTAAAAGGTATTTTAAAATAAATATTTTGTTTTAACACTTTCAGTTTTAGTTGGATCAGAGCCTACTGATCAAAAACTGAATTGACTTAAAACAAAATAATAGTTTAAAATACTTTTTGCAACAAAACATATTCTGAGGTCCAAATGTCGCTTACGATAAAATGGCGGTAAAGGCTCGTTATGTTGATTTAGTAATTTTATTTTGTAAAAAAGATTGCGACTGTTGACTAAGCATTTAAAGAAAATAAAGAAAAGACCTGAGAGACGACTAAGCAGGGAGTTTATGTTCATGCCGTTTATGTTTGGTTTAAGGTGGGTATTTTATCTATACATATCCTTTCGATGTACATATTTATTTACCCTATTAATAGTGGAAACGACCTTAGAGTTGTTGTTTTATGCAAAAAATATTGAACGGATTTTGATGAAACTTTACAATAATTATAGCTCAGAATAACATATGAGTTATAATATTTAAAGATAATGCTTAAATTAGTTAAAATATCGAGCCTGTTATGGAAGATCATCGTAAGCGACATATATAGAATTACTCGTATGCAATAAAATAATAGATTTCGGTGTTGATACATATGAATTTTTTATAGATTTAGGTAAAGCATTTGATAACGTGAACAGAAAGGGAAAGATGGAATGTCTAAAATACTAGACTGTCTTGAGATCTAGAAAAATAGGACTAAACTATAAAGATAGGCGAATCACATATACACTCTATAAAAATCAAATAACCATTATACAAGTGGAAAAAGAGAAAGAAAAAGCAACAGTGAAACAAAGAGTTAGACAAGGTCGTTCCCTATCACCAGTTTTTTATAATATTTTTATAGAAACCGAAAAAATTATATATTCAAAAATGGAGGAATAAAAGTAATGGAAAAGATATAGTTACTATAGATTATAGTTAGATTAGTTATATACATTTTGTAGATGATATAGCCCCTTTAACAGATTCAAAATTAGAATTTGATAGTTTAATAAAATACAATTAATCTTTAAAGAAATAGGCCTAAAAATAAACACGGATAAAACAGAAATAAAGATAATAGGTAAAAACCCAAACTCACCAAGCCCAATAACGTTAAGAGATCAGACATTCCAAGAAGTAGAAAAATTTAGTTATCTAGGCAGCCTCACTGCATCAGATTCTGGATGAACAGGTGACATAATAGCAATAATAACTATTGCAAAAAGAGTGTTTAATACTAAAAACTACTAAATAGCACAATCCTTCAAGAAAAGTTTAATAAAAAAATTACATCTGGTGCATTGCTTTATATGGGTGTGAAGCGTGGACAATGATAAAAAGAGATCGTAATAGAATATAGGCATTTGATATGTGGTATTGGAGACGCATGGAGAGAATAATTGGAAAGAAAAGAAGACCAATGAAGAAGTATTGGATATGGTAAAGGAGAAGCGCACAATTTCAAACACTCTGGGGGAAGATGTTTGGCCATTTGCAACGACACCTTATTATGCATGTTAATTGAAAGCAAAGTGACAACGAGAACAGAGAAGGAGAGACTAAGCTGAGCGTTCATGGAAGGAAAATATAGGTGTTATGTTGTATAAAGAAAACAACTGGCACATAGTAGAGAAGAATGGAGAAGGCCCACACATAAAAGCACAAATCTTAAAAGAGAGACATTACTCATAGATAATAAACTAAACATTTCTAGAAAAAATAAGATTCTTGAGCATAAAAAATCTTACCAAAAATAGTTTGGAATTAAATGCGTTGAGTAGGCAGTTTTTGACATTAGGGTATTTTAGATCAATTACTTTCTTTAGGTTTTTTTATTCTAATGACAGAGGTAGTGGTGGTTAGTCACCTCTACGAAACTGTTAATAACAAGCGTTTACCCAAATTTTTATTATAAATATCACCCAGGCTTAAAATCACCTTTTACTTCATTAATTATCTGGACTGAAAACTGTGTTTTTAATAATTTTATATACTCGTATTGTTTCAGCCCAAAAATTATTCCCAAAGTAAAGGTGGGCCGACCAAAGAAATTTTCAACATGGAGGATGGACAAAATAACATACAACTCGCCCTATTATAGGTATATTACATTGCATTCATTTATATATCAAAATTTTGCTACTGCGTGTTCGTCACTGTAAAACTCGAAAATTAGCCGATAGATTGATTTTAAATTTTAAACTGAGCCACAGGGAAACGAGGCTAAGTTTTATAGTTATTAGATTTACAACTAATTATTTTATTCAATATGGAAATGATGAAAATTATTATATTTTTATAAATTAATATTACACGTTAATGTACCGCAATCAAACGAGGCAGTCAAGGGATCTATTGCGTTTACATGAGTTGTGGTCAAATGAGCGGCGCAGTTTGACGTTTAATTAGTAGATAGATAGATATTGTACATCATTACAGAAAACATGACAAGAGTTATGAATGTCAAAGAAGCAAGTGAGATGTGTAAGAATAAGTATGAATGGCGCTCTGTTGTTCGTGCCTACCCCACAAGGGATCTGGCGTGAAGTTGTGTATGTATGTATGTATTACAGAAAACACAGAAAAAATTATAGCCTAAAAATATTCTAAATGTGCACAATGGGCGATCTTATTACTAAGAAGCGATCTCTTCCAGACAAGCCGTAGCAGGAATAAAACAGATTATATTGGTCAAAGGTGGTATACATAAATATTATAGGATATGCAGTTACTTACATATATTTTATTAATTTATAAACATATAAGTATGTAAAATATTATATAAGTAATAATTATACTTAATAGTACACCTATTGATATTACATACATAAATATATATACATAGATGTGTCGTGGAAGGCCACGACACACCTTACATGATCAAATTGGTCGTGTACTAGCAGAAGGTGATGTCAGGAGCCTTAAGAACAGACGAGTGTGCATGACAAGAGTTATGATTGTCAAAGAAGCAAGTGAGGTGTGTAAGGATAAGCCTAAATGGCGCTCTGTTGTTCGTGCCTACCCCGCAAGGGAACTGGCGTGAAGTTATGTATGTATGTATGTATTTTTATGTTGTGGTGTACCTTAAGAATATTTTTTTTATATTCATTTATTCTAATTTTAATACTAAACTTATACTAATGTAGAGTGTATCTGTTACATGCTGGTGTTGTGAGGAAGTACATGTGCAGTGTGGGCCTTGTCATGTTTATTAAATCGTTTATGCTTCATCAAAGTGATGTAGGTGGCCACAGTATGAAATACGAATCATGTATGTATGTATGTATGTATCTAATATATATACATATACATAAATATACGTTACAATATTATAATATATGGAAAATAAAACATTTTGTTCAAAAGTAACGTTTTGCCTTGGTTTCCCGTTTGACATTCCTTCATAATAATTTATCTTTACAAGTTATACTATTGTTTGGTATAATAATACACAATATGTTTATTTTGTCTAAATCAGCTCATCTAATGATATCACTTTGGTTTTCATCAAAATCGGCCTCGTGGCTCCTTTGAGTGTTTTTCACTATTTAGCATTTTTTTTTTTATTGCAGGAGATCAGCAGACAGGCAGACGGCCCACTTGATGGAAAGCGGTTACCATCGCCTATGGACATTTGTAACACCAAAGTTGCTACAAATGCGCTGCTGCTCTCTTAAGGGAGACTGGAACCTAGTCACTAATGCCGGAACACAACTCAAGGTTGTTATGGCGACATACTTTAGACCAGGGGTGGTAGCCATCCAGTCTGGCAAATGCCCTACCACCTGGCTGTGGGTTGTTAAGTCGCCTGTTTCGACAGGCCGCCCGGCCGCAGGAAATTGTATTCTTTCTCCGTTCCTGCACGGATAAAAGTATAATTTAGGATATGGCCCTGAAGGCCCCCTTGAAAAATTTACAACTAAAATAAATGTACAGACATTAAAGGTATAATGTCAAACACTTCTTTAAATACGTTATACGCATAAGTACAGGCACACGCTCCTTTTACACTCGTTAAAATTAACATAAGTTTTATTATTTTACACACTCGCATTAAACATTTACCTAAGTTCCTACTTTATATACTCGCGTTAACATCTGTCTATACAAGTTTATATAGTATAACACCTCACAAAATTTTGTAACACTTCTTTCTACCCACATATGAATATAAGTGAAACATTCAAATTATGCATTACAGGAAGGAACTACCCACCTTTAGTACAGGCTTTGCGTAGTTTAGGTGTTAGTATCCACTAATTTTATTGTTTATTTTTAGTTTTCCCTAATTATTAATGAGATTTAACTCATTTTATTGTATAGAACTTTATAGCACCTTCTGTTATCGTTGTAAGAATGCTCTAGTACCAAAAAAACTATTTTATCATTATTATTAATATTAAATAACTAAGCGCACTTTAAATAATAAAATAATAAAAAAGCTGCGCGTGCGTAATATATGACGATTATAGAGCTTGTCGAGAAGGAGCGAATTCGCCTCGATCCTCCCGTGCGTATACGCGCGACCGTTTCGCCCAGAAAGAGCGTACCTACGCGCGAGTATTTGGGGACAAATTTAGTCAGTACGAAACATGGAGTTGAAAGCGGTTACGTTGTGGTTAGCTTACCGTCGCTGGAAGAGACAAAAACGGAGGGAAAATAGAATGTATTTAGTACATCCAATTCTTAATGTTAGAATGAAACATAGTATGTTTGTAACTTTGTATCCAAAATTAAGACAACATAGAAGAAATTTTTTAACTATTTTCGTATGTCCGTGAAAACATTTGATGAATTTACTTTTAATAATTGAAGAAGATTTATCTATCTCGACTCGCGATATAAATATAGAATCACGCGCGAGTCGAGAGTCTGGCGTAGTGCACGCGATTTACGCGCGTATTTTGAATTCGCGCGATGCTTGTGGGCGCGATGTATTGGTGCCTAGTATCTCACTAACGCGCTAATGATTTCGCGCGAAACGTTTCGCGGCGAATTCGCCCTTTCTGGATCAGGTCTTAATGGAGAGAAAAAAATATACAGATAAAAAAACAAACGAGCATCTATGTTCTAAATTCAAACATTAGGTGGCCAGTACTATATCGCACCAAATAAATAAAAACTTTTTGTTGTAGATTCCAATATATAAGGTCCTTACATCTTAACACTAATTCGGGTAATTATTTTTGTTCCAGACCCGTGTTAATTAGGCCAAAGCCTTAACAGTAAGTCCTGTGGAAACTTGTAAAGAGAACAAATTACGTTAAAAAAGAAATTAGAGTCAAAGTACAAATCATTAATTGTCTGATCGTTGTTTTATTTCTGCATCAACTCCCCAATTCGATTCTGGTTTTTGTATGTTTGTTACGCGATTTCTCCGTCAATTGTGGCTTGATTTTATTTTTCTTTATTTGAAAAAGTATACTTATATACCTGAGGTGGTTCCGTTGTCACCAAGTTAGGATCTGATGAGTGTATCCCAGGAAAATCGATAGCAACCCTTGTTGAAGAGCGCCGAGCTTCTATACGCTTCGAAAGGCAAAACTTGATGCGCGTGCCAGTAGTACAATTGCTACAGGCGCTTAAAATATTATTTATAAACTAGCTGACCCGGCAAACTTCATACAGATAGAATCAATAAATAAAGAAGCTGAATGATAATTGCCGAATGTTTCAACTTTAGTCAAAAATATGGTCAAGACTTAACCGGAACGAACATCAAACGTTTGACATTCAAAACCAAAAAAATAAAAAAAAACCACTTTTAAATTTAATTTGATTTCTGAACGACTTTTATATTTAATTGATTTCTAAACGACGGGACGAATATCAAATGTTTGACAGGTTGGAATAGTTTCTAAGGGAAAGCGATATTGTTGTTTTTGCTATATTCCAAGCATTTTTTTTCATATTTACTCACCTTTTAAACCTTTCCTGGACTTCCACAAATAATTCAAAAACCAAAATTAGCCAAATCAGTCCAGCCGTTCTCGAGTTTTAGCGAGACTAACGAACAGCAATTGATTTATATATATATACTATCTGCCCCGGCAGACGTTGTTCTGCCCTGAAGAAATAAAATTTAGAACCCGATTGCAGCGCCACCTACCGGGTCCAGTTGTGAATCTAAACCATCCTCGAATCCACTTGAACACACACAAAAAAATTCATTCAAATTGGTCCAGCCGTTTAGGAAGAGTTCACTGTCAACACACCTACAGAAGAATTATATATATAAAGATAAGTATAGATTATATTTTAAGCGGCTACTTTTTTGTTATTTAAATAACTATTTAAACAACTAAAAAGCAGTTTTTTTTTTTAATAAATTAAAACCAATTTCAAACTAAAAAGCAAAGCTTAAATAATTTCTACATCTTGAAATCGGTGCAAAGTAAAACTTAAAAAACAACAACACAATTACAAAATGTACCGACTTCAAGATCTCGTAATATATATTTATTTTTAGCTTTTTTAGTTTGTAGACGGTTTTATTTTTGCTAAAAAAAATGGCAACAGTTTTGGTTTTTGCCATCCCTCCAATATAGACAAATTATATTAATGTAAATTTAAATTTGGATGTTCTATAATATTTTCTTAAGTTTTCGCGACTTGTATACATAATAAAACTACGTTTTAACGGTTTTAAGCGCGATAATTTTATTTGACTTTGGTTTTTTCGACGTTTCGGCCACTTTTCAGTGGCCGTGATCACGGAAGGCAAAGATGTCAAGTGTCAACGAGTATTGTTAAAGTTTTATTTAGCCTATTTATTACTTTTATTATTTATTTTGGATGTCCTGTTATAAATTCCTCACCTTTCATCTAAAGAGCTTACTGGAATGTTCCAGCATCATCCCCTTAATCAAATTAAATAAAGCAGTCAACTAGGAAACTCATTAAAACTTCCTCATTAGTTGGAATTTTGTATTTGCCTTCGATCAAGTCAAGTGCCTAAACATCCAAAACTTAGATTACTTAGAACTAAGTAAGGGTTAAGCTATTCCCAACTTGAAAGGGCCACTTTTGCTTAAGGCGTAGAAGTTGTAATTCGGTAAGAAATTTATTTAGGTGCTGAATTTAACATCCCTGTTTCTAAAGGAAAAGTGTTCTAATATATACATCTATAAAGATAAATAAAATTGAAGTGTCTGTTTGTAATGTCAAAATAACAGCGTTTTTTTTATAAATGCATATGAAAGTACATACGGTACTTATATCAAAGAATAAATTTTAAAGCTTTTGTCAGTCTGTGTGTTTGTTGCGCTTAATTTATCTGTGCAGAAATGGAGAAAAAATACAATTTCCTGTGGCCGAGCGGACTTTTTTTTATATTTTTTTATTGCAGGAGCTCAGCAGACAGGCAGACGGCCCATTTGATGTTAAGCGGTTACCATCGCCTATAGACATTTGCAATACCAAAGGTGCTACAAATGCGCTGCTGCTCTCTTAAGAGAGACTGGAACCTGATCACTAATGCCGGAACACAACTCATAGTTGTTATGGCGACATACTTTAGACCAGGGGTGGTAGCCATCCAGTCGGGCAAATGCCCTACCACCTGGGTGTGGGTTATTTTGTCGCCTCTTACGACAGGCCGCCCGGCCGCAGGAAAATTGTATTCTTTCTCCGTTCCTGCACGGACTGTCGTAAGACGCGACAAAACAACCCACAGTAAGGTGGAGTATTTACCCGACTGGATGACTACCACCCCTGGTCTATAGTATGCCACCATAACGACCTTGAGCTGAGTTCCAGCATTAGTGACCAGGTTCCAGTCTCCCTTAAGAGAGAAGCAGCGCATTTTTAGCACCTTTGGTGTGCAAGTGTCTACAGGCGATGGTAACCGCTTTCCATCAAGTGGGCCGTCTGCCTGTCTGCTGAACTCCTTCAATAAAAATAAAAAAAACTCTGAAACGCCTAGACCGATTTTGGTGGTACTTTCACTGGTAGATAACTGATGTAACTTGGTTACTTTTAAAATTGGGGTACAGCGAAAAAAAAATCACGCCGAAGAAGTCGAGGGCACAGCTAGTGTTGAATATATTTTGAAATTATTCCCAGTTGAAGAAATTTTATTAAATCAACTGGTCCATTATCCGTTTATAATCCGCGTGTTATCTATGGTCAGATCTTTATTTCAAATCTCTTTGCTTTAATGTTTCCCCAATGAGTTGGAGTTGGTGTAGTGTGTTTTTTCTTCTATGCTCCTTTATTTTGCTTTACATCCTCAGTCACACCACAAATCATCATTATATTCTTCAGACAACCCTTTCATCTCTTTGTTAGTCTAACTTTAGACTTTTTAACCGACTTTAAATAAGCTTTTCTAAAAAGGCTTTTAAATACAAGCTTTTGAGATCCTGGATATCATGTACCAGCAGAATGCTAGCCAAGACAAGTAAAACCAGCCCAAACACGACGGGTCTATCTTGTTGAGTACAGGAGTTCCTATGGCCACCTTCCGACTCCATCATCAGATCAGATCCATGGTACCATATTATTGCATTGTCACGCAATATACATATGCGTGCAAAATTTCAGCTCAATCGGAAACCGTAAAATTAGTCAAATTTAACTTGCAAGATTCCACCCGAACTTACATACATACTTACATACAGACATAGGTACAGCCATTGCAAGTTAAATAAAAGCTTGTAAAAAAAGTAGGAGGTTCTAAATTTGTCGTGTATGTATTTTTTTAAAGTCAAGCGTGGAGTAATATTTGTTACTTCAACTTTAAACATGTAAACTTTCATAGGGGCACTTACATACTTACATACAAACATACATACACACATAACTTCACGCCAGTTCCCTTGCGGGGTAGGCACGAACATAGGGGCACTTGTAATACGTTTAAAATGTCTACCTTAATTATAGATGTTCTTAATAATTATTATAGTAATTTATTTTTTTGTATGTCTTTCAAGACCACGGGCCATAAAAATGGCCCGGACATTTGGAGGGCTTGCGTAGGGCCATAGGAAGGCCAAAACGTAGAGGCCCCTTGACAAATTTAATGTAAATGTCGCGTGACACTGACCGGCGATTATCCCTGTCTACACCATATAATAATGCACCCAAGGACAAGCCCCGGCCAGTGCAGGACTATTGCGGGAAATGAGAAAAAAAAGTACCGGGCAATCGAGGTGAACTGCTAGTGGTACTAGGAACATGGAAAAATGGGCAGACGGTGACCCGCCACTCCCTGCATCGGTCCCAAAATATGCCATAGAAGACAGGGGCAACATGGGTGTGAGTGGCTAAGGGGTGTAGAGAGGTGGGCTGCAGGTTCACCGTAGCTACTTCTGACGTGATGCCATTTATCACTTCCAGCCCTGGAGCTTGAGTTTTAGCTCTAGCGATCTCAACTCCGTGCCGGCTGGTTATTATTATTAATAGTAATTTATTATTTTATTAATAATAATAATAGCATAATCCAGATACGATCAAACCTTAATTAGATCCCTGTGAAAATTAAGTCATAAACAACGATAAAGGCGGACGCTCTAAGCGCAACCGGGATTAACACTAAAATATGATAATAATGACAAGTCAAATCTAGTAAAAAACTTGCTGAATTGGCAATATTAATTTTTGGTACACGTTGTATAAATCATGTCTTATTGGCTTGAAGCATATGTCGGTATATCCTTGTGCACCCTTGTCACAGCCACGACATATTACAGACTTTCAGCTTTTCTCCCAGGATATAGTGAAAATCTCGGTTTGTATATTATATTTAATACTTTTACATGAAAATAAAGCAAAAATTGCTAAGACAAATAATAGTCTCGGAAGTCGATTTCCTTTTTTGTAATATTTTTAAATAACTTTTGGTAAGTCGTGGTAGCGTAATGGTTAGCGCATGCGTTCCATACTCAAAGGGCGCGGGTTCGATCCTGACCAGAACGCATGCACCGCTTAGACATTTTTCTGACCTAATGTGCGTATTGTTACAATTATCACGTGCTAAGAACGGTGAAAGAAAACATCGTGCTGCAACCTGCACATCGAGATAACCGATGTGTCAAACCTGCCAAGCCGCCTTGGACAAGCGTGGCGGGTATACTGTCCGTTCCCCCATAACGGGAGGCCCGAGCCCAGCAGTGGAACATTTATGGGCTATTATTATATAACTTTTGGCAGCAATTTTTTTTTTTAAATTATACAAATTTAAAATATCAATGTACATAACACTTACGGCAATTTGTGGTTTGGTGTTTGAACTCGCTTGAAAACAAATTGACATTTCAAATCCATTGTGCGTAAATAACTCGCTGAAGCGTTACTGCAAATGGAAATCCCAGCATGATTTCTCATTAGGCTAGTTAAGCCAAACTTATAATTAAGAGAGAATCGAACAAATTAATTCGGGTACTCTGAAATGTATAACGAACCGCCAGGTCAAGGGTCTAAAATCAACTCATACATATTTTATTATTCCTGACCACAGTATAAATATTATATTATTTTTAGTCGCGGTCATATCACGTTAGTCTGTAATAGGCCTGTAATCAGCGTTTCCAAATTTAGAATTGTGGCTACTCTCGCGGAATGAAAATGTTCATCACATTAAAGTCGACTTTTGCTTGCATGAGTACAAGAAACAATACTGCTAACATTTTAATAAATGTTACGTTTATAATATATAGAAGCGTGAAAGAACAAAATTGCAGTGTTGACAATGACAGACGCTGCCAATAACAATAAGAAACAAAGAGGATATAATCACTACGCTTAAAATAAATATAAAAACCAATAAAAAGGTTTTACATGTCTAAACAATCTTCTTAAATAAGATAGAAAATCAAACAACATTGATCTAAGTAATTTTAAGTCAAATAGTTAAACATAATTTTCTGTGGAACAGTCTGTTCTGTGAGTTAGTTTGAAAAGGTAGCTTTTTTTTAATTTTTTTTTAATTGCAGGAGTTCAGCAGACAGACAGACGGCCCACTTGGTGGAAAGCGGTTACCATCGCCTATGGACATTTGCAACACCAAAGGTGCTACAAATGCGCTGCTGCTCTCTTAAAGGAGACTGAAACCTGGTCATTAATGCCGGAACACAACACAAGGTTGTTATGGCGGCATACTCTAGACCAGGGGTGGTCGCCATCCAGTCGAGCAAATACTCTACCACCTGGCTGTGGGTGCTTTAGTCGCCTCTTACGACAGGCCGCCGGGCCGCAGGAAATTGTATTCTTTCTCCGTTCCTGCACGGATAAGCATGTGCTCAAAGAACGCTAAACGAATCAATTTGAAAACTGTCCGTTCGCATTAAATTTCACTTTAAAATAAAACTTAACAGATTTCAAAGGAATTTTAACTCTATCGGTATAAACTTAAGGCAGATATTCTTTTATACGTAGATCAAAGGAATTTTGAACTTTATGCTGTGATTTAAAGTTTAATTTATAATGAATTATACGAATAAGGGTCAAAATACCTAAGAATAAAAACGTAAATAATTCCAATAAATAGGTTATTGAAGCGTGCTAGTTTCACTTCTACTGCGTGTAAACTGCACTGCACACATGCATTTTTTATTAAACATACATACATACATAACTTCACGCCAGTTCCCTTGCGGGGTAGGCACGAACAACAGAGCGTCATTTAGGCTTATTCTTACACACCTCACTTGCTTCTTTCACATTCATAACTCTTGTCATGCACGCTCGTCTGTTCTTAAGGCTCCTGACATCACCTTCAGCTAGTACACGATCAATTTAATCATGGAAGGTGTGTCGTGGCCTTTTTATTATGTTGTTTTTTTTTAAAATAAATGTTGTGAGTTTAGTTATTTTGAATGAATTAATCGCGTGTTGTAATTGTTTTCATATTATTATTAATCGTCGAAATTTATTCACATAAATCGATAACTTATTTTTCAACACACTTGCTCATAAAGTGGCTCTATGGTCACCGCAATTAGGCACAGAATGACACCTATTATCAAACTGTGAGTAAAAAACATTATAACTCACTAGTGAGTTATAGATTTTTTTTTAAATTTTTATTGGTTGAGTTGCTTTGTTCTTAAAAAAGTTTTTTATTAAAAAAAAAGATCGTGTTCTATAGAACAAATAAATTAATGTTCCTATTGCATGCTCATTTCATGCAACTTCTTATTTAAATACATAATTTTAACTCGTACGTGTTTAATAGATAAAACTTTTACTCATATATAATTTTTTTTTATCTAGTAAATAAAATGAGTTTTTGTTGTTATTTTATTCACAAGTGTGTTGAAAAACGTCGTATGATACACGTGTGTATTGATGATTACCGTCCTCGGCTCTCTTAAGACCCTCGCCTACGGCTCGAGTCTCAATGGCGCCTCGGCGGTAATCACCAATGTTACACACTAGTACCATAATGTACTATTATATGTGACCTTATTTTTAAGATTACTCGTCCGTCTTCCAGATATAATTTAGTGGTGATGTCTTTCATTTTATAATAGAATAAAGTAACGCTTTTTAGTTAAGCTATATATCAACTTATTAAATTTCTTTAGCCGAAAGTCTCTCTAACGCCCAATGTCTCTCTTTTAGATAGATAGATAGATAACTCTTTATTATACACCAATACAAACATGAACTTAAAGACTAAAATTATATCTAGTTATGTTGAAACTGGTTTGTCTAAGGTGGCGACAGGTGATTGTGTATAAATTTGTAAATCGTCTGCATAGAGGTGATAGGTTGAAGAGAGTTGATTAGAGATAGAGTTAATAAAAACAGCGAACAATAAGGGAGAAAGCACTCCGCCCTGAGTAAATATAATAATATAAATAGAGTAACAATTTGAACCTATACAATCTAAAATATTTAGGTACTACCTATGTCAAATTTTTATATAAAAGATTAGCATAGCTACTACTACGTAGCACAGCTAAGTGCCCTAAATGCCATACAAACTGATTAATAAATAATGTTATGAGTTTAAAAACAAAACATAAAATATTCCTTAGTAATATGGGGTGACAAAGTAGACTTGTTGAACAATATCTAGACGTTTTCAATTTTTTTTTACTAATGTTGAAATGTGTATATACTGGAAGTATTATATAAACTGTGTTTCTGACCTTTCGGAGCTTGTACGACGCTACTAATGAAGAGGTACAAAATAAAATATACAATATTTTAGGAAAAAACAAGACTGGGTTCCCTTTTGAAATTTCAACAAACATTTTATTGGTTTTTCTAGCGAAGTTTTTTCAATGAAAATATTTGGGCATACACTGGAATGTCGTTATGAAGATAGGCGGTATTTACTTAGGTATTTTTCTAATGTCTCTGTCCCATCTGAAATAATATTAGTGTTAGTGACTGTTACGACATCAAGTCACATTCCCGGAAAGCACCCCTTTTCCCGTAACATTTCCTCTTCCACCTTAATTCGGCCGGTACTAACCAGAGGGCGCTGCGCACACACATGCATTTCATTGGCCGACCCGAATTTTCAATGGCTGCCTAAATATCGTCGCGACGCCACGCTCGCCGATAAATAGACCAAAAAACCTCGGAAAACGACTGTATTGTGACCTAAAACCATTTCTTGAAGTGCCAACTGTATCCAGGACATCTGGTGTAGTGTTTGTGCAAAACCAGGACGCGCCAATCCGGCCGAAATCCTGCGACATTCCTTACACGGTTCCAGTGACGGTAAGCGTTCATTCATTCTACTTGGTTCACTAGGATTTGCGAGGCGGCATCAGGTCTAACAGAGAATCAGAGTTTGCTCCGGCTAAGTAGCCATTCATATTGAACCAGTAACCGTTTCACGCAAGTGTAGCAGTGGGTTTAATGCGTTATTTGTGATGCCTCTTTAAGTGTTTATGATGTTAAACATTGACAAATAAGGAGCCATTGACAAATTACGTAACACAAATATCATGATTTTTTGACCTCTCCCCCTCGTCCTTGTCACAGCTGATCACATTTGTGAGACTCCGCCCTTCCTAGTGTGACATCACTTTTGCAATTTCACATCAAGAAATTATCAAATTAAAAGAGCAGTTCCGAAATTAGTTTTACTAGTGGTCGCCCATTGGTCGAAAGTCGACCTTAAGTTTCTGTTGTCAAAGACTATACTTCTATAAACACAGATTTCGCCAAGGCTACACTGTTAATTTGACTTGAACAATAAACAAAAGAGTATATATATATATATTCGTGTGTGTGTCACATACATGGTAGTGTGTGTAATGTTTTTTTTTATTGATTCCATGTGCTTTTAAGGCATAATTAAAAAAAAATAGCATTCTTCGCTACTCTATATAAACTATAAGTATGCGAAATTTTATACTCCTCCGTTAGCGCAATTTTCGTAAAAAGGGGTACAAAGTTTTTGCTTCACGTATTAATATATAGATATAGATAGATTTGATTTTAGAATTCACAATTTTAATCGCGGCACAGAACAGACGCCATTTCCGCCTGGCTTCAACCTCGTACATTGGCGGTATATTCGCCGCAAATTTACGGGCTTGACGAACTACCTCCATTAACAAAATTTTTGATGTTTAAAAATATATTTATTGCGTATAGATAATATTATAATGGCATATATAGTTTATTTGATTAAAAGGAAGAACTGTTTATTCCAATTCATTTGCGTGAATAGTATTCCAAGTTGAAAATCCTTGAAACCTCCACTCAAGCAGTTGATGTCAAACTTAAGCCATATTAAAGGCCAAGTTTAAGTTTTATTATGCTACGAACAAACGAGTGTGGATATACGGAGTAACAATTTGCCAAACAAATGCATTTATTGTGTACTAGCGGCTCGGCGCGGTTTCACCTGCGCTCTGTCCCGCTCCCGTAGTATATAGCGTCATGTTGTATAGATACTCCCTGTTAACGTAGCTTTCTAACAGTAAAAGAATTTTTAAAATCGGTTTAGTAGATCCAGAGATTACCCCCTACAACGTCACAAACTCACAAACTCACAAACTTTACCTCTTTATAATATTATTATAGATACTATATAAAATCAATTTTACATCTATACATTTTTCGTGAAGAAAAGTTCTCTTTTTATGCATATTGCGCTAATGGAAGAGTATGAGATTTGGCGTATTAAAGTCTATATGGAGAAGATGTGCTGAAAGCGAAATTTTGTATACTTATATATTCCAAATACATTAAAGTGAACAAAATGAAACATTTATTAATTAAGATCATGCTGTGAAGTGTGTAGTTTGATTACATCCGTACTGCTAAAAGCGAATACATAATATATATATATATATATATATATATATATATATATATATATATATATATATATATATATATATATATATATATATATATATATTACAGCTCTGCAGACTCTAGTTCCGTACCCTTTTTTTACAATTAAATTTAAGATAAAGTGTAGAAGTTGTAAACGCTTATTTGTTACTTTTGTTATTACATTTGTGTGACATTTAATAAATGTATGTTGGTGTTGTGGTGTGTCTTAAGAATAACTTATTAAATTAATTTATTCCAATTTTAATATTTAACTTATACTAATGTAGAGTGTATCTGTTACATACTAGTGTGGTGAGGAAGGACATGGGAAATGTGTGCTTTATGGCTATACCTATATACATTATCCTAACAAGTGCCACGTATGTTGTTTTTTCTGTGTTATTAATTTTTAGGCTCTTTGTGTGCTTTGGTTTGTTTGTGAAGTGTGCGTGTAATGCAATGCGGTGGTAGTGCGCGTTGGTCTGGGTATGTGTGTAAGTTTTGTTGTTTTATTTGTTGTGTTAAAATAATCTATAATTAAACAATCGATTACAAGTGACTACTTTTTTACATTTAAAGTATACATTTTTCGTTATACCACTAAAGTC
Organism: Dendrolimus kikuchii; assembly: GCA_019925095.2. Taxonomy (NCBI): domain Eukaryota; kingdom Metazoa; phylum Arthropoda; class Insecta; order Lepidoptera; family Lasiocampidae; genus Dendrolimus; species Dendrolimus kikuchii. The sequence continues at coordinate 7,231,344 of CM034413.1, forward strand.
ATTGCAAATTGTTTGAAACTCCAACGTTATACAAACAATTATATTAATCTTTGAACCGCAATACTTAAATTATTCGCCGTAGTTTTTTTTTCTGATTCTGAATATGTAATACATTTTTATTTGTGGCTTACAGTGTTTTTGGTTTTACGTCAATACACACGAGTGATTATTTATATAAATTGCTTAAAAAATCTATAATGCATGGCACGTCCACTTTAATTTGTGTAGATGATTGTTTTTAAATTATTATATTGTTTCTCCTTAGGATCAACATTTGCAATGTGTTCGTAGCAATACCCATGCGTATGTTTACTGCTTAAACTGCTGAAGCTAGGCCAGTAAATAAAATACAAAGGCATTGCGCATTACGATAAAGTTATTATATCCCTGTCCTTAATAGTAATAATATATATTTAACTTTGCTGTTATAGATTTTGTGCTATAGTCTACTTCAAGACATTCTAACTATTGACTATTTATTAATTTTAATTAATGATAATCTATTTGTATAGTGTATGTGGGATGGTGGCTGGCAAGTAAAACAACACTTAACGAATTTACGGTTAACAGCAATGCGCGTGCGTTTATATCAATAAAATATTTATAATACCGTAGGTAAACTATTTTAAATAAAAACTCAGAGCGTCTTTTTGCGTCGTGCGTACATCGTCCATTCGTCGTCTCGTCTCTCACTCGTCATCTCTTTCACACTATGGGCACGTTCAGTAAGATCGTCTTGCATTCATCACATCATGCGTTCAAGATACATCATTCCCACAAGTATGATTTATTAAATCTGTAAAAGGTTCGACTTTGTAAATTAAATATAAAAATGTGGAAAAAAAATCAAGGAGACTAATTCGAACCATCAGATTCTGAATATGAAACTTTTGAATTTTTGTCTGTCAGAGCATCACATAAAAACTACTGAATGGATTTAATTAAAATTCGACACAGAGCTAACTTACATGCCGGGTCGCCACTTAAGATACATTTTATCGCATAGAATAGAATAGAATATCATTTATTGCATAAACTGTCACATACATATAATTTAAAGAAGATGTTGTGTTCTTTGTAGGAACGACAGTTTGTCCTTTCGAACGTGCAGGCAGTTTATAATGTTCCCAGGCCATTATATAATATTATTATTAACAAGTCATTAAATTTTTCTGTTATTTGTCACAAAAATAATCCAAAAAAATAAAACACAATTAAAAATACTATACTATCCCGTTAAATGTTATAGTTTCAATGGGATATATGAAAATAGTGAGAAAAGTGTCGCTGCTGTCGCGTTTCTATCGGCGCTGCCGATTCAATGTCGTAACAAGCACATCGTTGTCAGGACAAAGCGAACGAGTTTCTCTGGAAAATGGTAGTATGGAAATATAATAACCAATAAAATTTAATTCACAGCGAGACACTTGATTTATTTACATACATAAATTATAAGCTAGCACAATGAAGAAATTTATAAATAACCTAATACAATAAAAGAAAACTTAACTTATTTGTATTATATTCTACCCATAGTCCCTCAAGACTATAAGTAGAATACTGAACCTAGGTCACCGTCTTCTATGGGTAAGGTGCCCAGAAGGCTGCCGACGTTTCCTCGCTGAATCAGCATAAATAAATAAAAATCAGCTAAGTACATTTCAGTCCACAGACAGACGGATATACAATTGTACAAGGGTTCCGTTTTTATTAAAATAACTAAGGACCCCTAAGAACTATAACTAATTGCGTTGGCGCCACCTATTATCTATTTCCCAATTAGCAATTGTGCCTTGGGTACACAGCGTCTTGCACCCTTATGTTGCCGCCTCCCGCAATGCACGTGAGTCAGTACCACAACGTAATGTTAATCCCGAGCACTTATATGTTTAAAAAAAACACTTTTGGCTGTTAGGACCCTTTTTATTTCACTATTATGAATAATAAATAACTTGGAGTCTCAATATACGGGACCTCAAAGGTCTACTAGACCGATATGGTGTTAGTTTAAGCAATCCAGCCGGCAGGCATATACCAGGTCCGTAGCAGTAGAGCTGTGGCTAATAACCAAGAGAACTCTGCGAATTTGGAAAAAGATTTGATATTTATAGGCAATTATTGCTGATCGACATTTTGGAAACCGATGTTAATGAACTGTTCGACTCAGCAATAAGTGCTTACCGAATAGGGGTTTTTTTTTATTGCAGGAGTTCAACAGACAGGCAGACGGCCCACTTGATAGAAAGCGGTTACCATCGCTTATGGACATTTGCAACACCAAACGTGCTACAAATGCGCTGCTGCTCTCTTAAAGGAGACTGGAACCTGGTCACTAATGCCGGAACACAACACAAGGTTGTTATGGCGACATACTTTACACCAGGGGTGGTAGCCATCCAGTCGAGCAAATACCCTACCACCTGGGTGTGGGTTGTTTAGTCGCCTCTTACGACAGGCCGCCTGGCCGCAGGAAATTGTATTCTTTCTCCGTTCCTGCACGGATAAGGGTTGTAACAGTACGCGAATTTGGATCGCACCCGCTATTATAACCGCAAATAAATTGAACTATTGAATATTTCCGCGTCTTAGTTATTTAGTAGCATATAACTTGAGTGGACAGTGTATCTGCGTCCCTTGCGCCCCGGAGCCCGTGTAGAAGGACCTTGCCACCTTTTATGTTTCGCCACGGTAGGTTAGCAACAGCAGACCCTGCGCTAGCGCTGTCGTAGGCTGGTGGCTGATTGCGAGGTAAGTGCAAGATTCCTGTATTTTTTTTATAGCAGGAGATCAGCAGACAGGCAGACAGTCCACTTGATGGAAACCGGTTACCATCGCCTATGGACATTTGCAACACCAAAGGTGCTACAAATGCGCTGCTGCTCTCTTAAGGGAAACTGGAACCTGGTCACTAATGCCGGAACACAACTCAAGGTAGTTATGGCGACATACTTTAGACCAGGGGTGGTAGCCATCCAGTCGGGCAAATGCCCTACCACCTGGCAAAATATTCTCCGGGCACCAGGTTTTAATTGGGGAATAAGGGATGGCCATATTTGAACACATAATCCCCATCCCGCGGAGAGTGCCTGATTGCGTCTCCAAATTGCAAGTCGTGGGATATTGCGTCTTTTCCAACGGCCATGGGTCGTGCATAAATCTTAAAATATTTTTTGTCATTTGATCACAAAAACCAACATAAAAAAGTATTAAACTTTTTCTAATTAGAAAGAAGTAACAAAATGTAAATAAAAAGTAACCCTCAAGTCGCTAACTACGACCACAAGCTTTGTGAAAAGTTTACTTTGAAAGCAGCTTAAAAACTGCTGTAAAATTTTTCATTCATTAGTGTTTTTTTTGCTTTTCACCTGTACTAATTACTTATGAGGGGATGTTTTGATATTTTTTCCTTTCTACTCATTTAAGCAGAAATCTGATGGTTTTTAAACCGACTTCCAAAAGGAGGTAGTTCTCAATTCGCTGTGTGTTTTTTGTAATGTTTGTTACACGATTTCTCCATCAATTGTAGACTGATTTTCAAATATTATTCTTATTTCGAAAAAGTATAATCTTAATGTCCTTACTGGCATCATTAGGTCTTTATTGACATCAAGTCAGGATCTGGTGAGTGGATCTCAGGGAAATCGAAAGTAACCCATGTTGATGAGCGCCGAACGCCTACACTCTTCCAATGGAAAACTTGTATACGCGTGGCAGTAGTACAATTTCTACAGGCGCTTAAAATATTATTTCTAGAGCTCAATTTCAAGCAACTAAAAAGTAGATAATATTTTTTTAACAAAGCAAACCGAGTTCTAACTAAAAAGAAAAAAAAAATCTGCAACGTCTTGAAGTCGGTGGCAAGTAAAACAATACCAATATTGCAAAATGCACCGACTTCAAGATGTTGAAAATATTTATGTCTTGCTTGATTTCGGTGTTATTTTGGTTATTTTTCTTTAATAAGTTGTATGCGGAAAACTTGTTATCATGTGCTGCCACCTATCCATTGATGCCCATACACACTTCAGAATCATTATGTCAGTATACTCTAGACCATGGGTGGTAGGTTTCCAGATGGGCTGTTATTTTATCGCCTCTTACTACAGGCCGCCCAGCTGCAGAAATTAGTATTCTTCCTCCATTCCTACAAGGAGACTTTTTTTCCGATATGCTTACATTCATATCATAAAATATATTTACTCTGGCACAAAACCCTCGTAGATTTATTTATACCGCAGAGTCATGTATATATTTTGATAATAAATTTACACAATAGTAATGTTAGGAGCAGAGGTAAGCAATTGTTATCATCATTCAAGTGTTTACTTCTGATTTGACAATAATAAGCGAAGTTATCATCATGCTAGTATATGGTTCTGATTTAGTCCCAGATCTTGCAGATGCCAAAGCGATGGGCCGCTTTGGGAATTAATATACACACTTTTCATATTACATTTGGTCGATTTTTGCACAATGATTACAAGTCTTCTAGGGAAATCATTTACCATTATTGGAATTACAAATTCCTCGATCGAAGGTTTTCCTAACATTTAAAACAGACTTTCTCTTTTCAAATATCCTAATATTCCTGGTATGTACTAGTCCAAAATCCAATTTGAGAAGACATTGGCAGATCTTAAGGAAACAATTACGCAGTATTATAACAAGTTTGCACCAGACCCTTCATTTACATAGGCTTTGAAAAATACGGAATAATATTTGTGGATAAAGCGACGCGTTTGAATGACTGCTATCTATTAGATGGTGATGTTAGTGAAGCTAAGAACTTTTGCCTCCAGAGACTATCGTAGAACTTTTCTGAAGGTTGACGTAAAGAACGCCTTTAATGCTGTCAGCAGGTCCGCGTTGCTGGATCACAAAAGTCATCAAAAGCATTACATTTTTTATCAATCAATGCTCAGGTGTAAATTTAATTTTAATGCAGCAAAATCGTCATATTTTTTCTGAAACCGAGTGCCAGCAGGGTGACTTGGGCCGGTCATATTTTAATTCGCCATTTATTCCATTATAGAAAAATTTTAATTCTAAATTCACCGTATGATATAGCATCCTTGGAGGAGACATTGATACCTTTAAAAAAGATAATAATCTACACTTTTTAAATTACAATTTTGATAAAATTCGGGATAATTTTTTCAAAATGTAAGATGAAAATTTCACAATTTCGAGTCAAAGACAGAAATTCTAACAAGTTTTCGTAAAATAATTCGCGTGCATTTACAAAATCTTCACCTGTGAATTTTCAAATTCTCAATCCTTTTGGAATATTTAATGTAGCGATTCGGGCTAAATATAATTTCGAAGAAAATCACTAAAGTATGTGTCAATCCAAGAACAGTGAAGGATTCTGGTGATTGACGAACGTTTAATGTGTTTATAATTTGGTTAAGAATCATAAAAAGCTTAAGAAAACATTAAACGATAATATCTGATATCTCAAAAACTACTCAACGGATCTCGTTTTAACTATTTTCACTTCATTTTTTATACCCTCTCTCTCTTTTCTTTCAACATATCGCAATTATTTGGGGTCGGCACAATATTTCTTTTCATCATCATATCATCCTTCATACAATCCATCCATCTTTTTTTGGTCTACCTTTACATTTGTACCCATCCATCTTGCAGTTTAACTTTTTGAAGTGAAACTTCTATATAGACGGTGTCTTAGGAATTTTCTGTCACGAAAAAGCGTTACGGCCGCGTAATGCGGCAGAGGCGGCATAATGTTAGAATAGGCTATCGATGTTTTTATTGGTTCCGGATCGAATTCAGTTTTTTTGTTCGATGAAATAAAATACGTTTAAATAAAAAATGCATTCGTCAAAATGTACCTAACCTAACCAAATCATAATTTGCAGTAAATCTGCGAAAGGTCGAAATGTGTGTAAATGTATCCCAGATACATAGTAGAAGTGAAATTTCAACGGACAAGTGGAAAAACGAATCGCAACAAAGTTTTACCTTGAAGTTTTACCGGCAGATTGTTAATGTACTTGTCCAATTTGAAAACCTGCCCGTAAAACTGTTGCGATTCGTTTTGCCAATTGTCCGTTGAAGTTTCACTTCTACTATTTTTTGTCACGTGACTTATATCCCTCCTCATTATATGCCCATACCAACTTAATCTTCTTCTTTTCAAATTTTCAGTCATGGGTGCAACTTTCAAAGATCCTCTTATGTACTCATTTCTCACCTTATCCATGCATCTATCTTAACATTCTCATCTCAGCTCAGTGAAGACCTTTGTGGTTTTTGTTTGTTTGTGGGTCGAATCTTACTGGACGGATGGAGGGAGGCTGGTACTGTAAATCAGCGCTGTGTCAGCTCCTACTACAGTATAACGCTGAGTGACCAGCTTCATTGTCGTAGATTTAATGTACATTGTCATATTGTTTATATGTAACAACAAGTGTACTTACTGCTTTTTTTTTGTGCATTATTTTGCGATAATAAATGTTTTTCTTTCTTTCTTTGTTTATCACTTTAGTGGCCCTATTTTTCTACCCTATACTTCAAGAATTAGACAACTACATAAAGATACTTTTAATGAATCTTGAATGGAAAATTCATTAAGAAAAATCGTTATTATTTTGTTAATCGACTTCCAAAAGAAATCCACTCTACATACTGTTACGAGTTGCTGGACTCGAATTAAAATGAGTTTATTAGAACTATACACACACGTATATATAACACAGGTACAAATATAACCGAACGCAATAAGTCCAAACATAGTGCAGAAGATCGTAATTCAAATACACGCGCAAAGTCCGTCACTAAATAGATATTTCCGCTATGCCCACATGTCTCGCTTCGTTCGTGATTTTCGCTCGACTGCCGATCTCTCCATTGGGCCATTGCTTTATACTGCACAGATACAATATGTCTGCCCAACCGCGTGGATCGAATTTCTTAGAATCAGTCCGACACACCTGGCTAATGACTGCCATAAAAGATTACAATACACAATGAGCTGTTTTCTAATCACAAATTTTAAACACAAAGTCAACTAAAGCAGTCCAAATGCTGATAGGTAATAAAATGTGTTTCTACAGGTATGCCGGTATGAATTTTGCCTTTGTCGGTGTCTAGGTCGTAGCAATACATACCCAAAGTATCTTAATTTTTTGTCTCAACTACTCGAAAAAAGGGGATTGCTCTTTACACCATGATACGTCACGTTGCGTGGACTATTCTATCGCACGGTATAACCAACATCGACGCATTATTCAACTTACATCAACTCGTTATTATAATAACATCAAACTCCATAAATATCAGTTTATAAAATCTTCGAGGGAGAAACAAGTATCAAATATCCAAAAAAAAAATCGTTTATCATATATCATATACAACAGCTTCTGCTCGCGACTTCGCTGGCGTAGAGTAACGATATGTATGTCATGAAGCGGGCACGTTCTAATTCGTAGAAATGTTTAACTTGAATTTTTAGTTAAAGTACCTAATAATAATTATCACCATCTAGAGTTGGTGGAACCAACCATAAGAACAACATTTTAAAATTGTCACTGTCATGTCATTTTCTTTGCTATGACGATGTATTTGCTATTGAATTAAAGAGAAGAGTTAGAAATATCATCTTTTCGGTTATATGCGTCTATCCTTTGGGAACATTACTTTTTTCTGGACAAAAAGTACCCTATGTCCATTTTTTATACCTTTAGCATCATGTTTGCAAAACTTCGTTACGGTCTATTGCGTAGTTAAAACATTAAACAACACAAACAAACTCACATTCGTATTTATAGTATTAGTTAAGAATACTTATTCCATTGGCTCAGCAACCCCAAAGTGAGTTTTGGCCTACGAAACGAGAAGACGCCATTGTTTCCTGTCCTGCGCAGTATCTTGCCAATTATTACAAGGCCCGAAGCTCACACAGGTCAACCTCCTCTCTGTCCTTCTAGCGATATTTTGGACAGCCAACCGGACGTCGACAAAACGACTGTACCAAATATACTTTTTTCACGCTGCATTCTTTCTATGTGACCGAGCCAGTGGAAGCAATGAGCTGTTATTTTCCCTATTATGTTAGGCTCGATCCCGAGAATTTCGATTTCGAGGTCATTTCGGACCCTCCAGCTACTATTCTCTCTCTTGTTGGACGCAAAATCTTACGGAGAGCCTTCATTTCCGCTAGTAGCTGTTTCTCTTTGAGAGTAAGCGCCCAAGCTTTACACTCGTACGTCAGGATGGGCCGTATGAGAGTTTTATAGATCCTGATTTTGGTTTCTGTGTTAAGAAACCGAGACTTTTTTTTTGATAACGCAGGTGGAATGTCTTTGGACACCATCCTCGGGTCCTTCGAGGGAAGAGCCAAAATGTAGGCATAAGGCTTGCATCGAGGCTGTGTGGGACTTTCAGCGACCGGTTCTCCACGCTCGCTTCTATAACGAAGCTTTCGCGAGAAACGGCCGCCAAACTACCCACTAAACCTAAATCTGCGCCCCATTTATAGCGCTTTTACGGGGCGTCACGGGATCTCGTACAGAGTAACTGCACCATAAGGCCTCTACGCTCTATAACAGAGCTACCTCGGGGAGCAGACTGATCCACTTCCTACAGCAGGGGAGGAAGTCCGCTGTCACCCTCGTGACAGCAGCCGAGACTGCAATATCGTGTGCAGGGCTGCAAAATACCCCAGGTCGCTTTGTATACGCATATGTATTTCGTCTTCTTTAGTCTTTGTGTCGATGCCTGTACTTATAGTCTAGATCAGTTAAGAATGCGCGCATGAAATCTCGGAACACTAAATATTTTCCACTAAAGTCCCGGGAAGTCTGTTAGTGGGGAATGGGGGGTAGGCATGTGTTATTGGTCGCGATACGAATAGGAACAGATAGACAGGCGACATTGACAAATGTCAATACGTTTGTCGTCACATGTCAATAAGTTAGCGGGTCTTTGCATTCCATTCGTGTTAAGGTTTTTGCATTCGACATATAAATTCACTCTTTTTTATTATAGAAAAATAATATTATATCCCGTCCAAGCATTTATTTTACTTTTGACGTTTGCACACAACATCAGGTTGCGCATTTTCACCTGTCAGAATTGTCATACTTCATTGTGTCAGACGACGTAGTAGTGCCGTTAGTGTAGTGTGAGTTATCTGACGCATATGACTATGCGCTAAATTGATCAAAATTTCTTCACAAGTTTTTTTTGTTTTTTTTTTTATAAAATTGAATCGTTGACACTTTAGCGCATTTTTTAAATTAATTGATTAATGATCTGTCAAAAGTAAAATAAACGCTCGGACGGAATATAAGGAATTACATTCACCCAGTGAATAACGTAACTCGTTATATACACTTGAAATCACACACGAATGTGATGTCAGGAGCCTCAAGAACAGACGAGCGTGCATTACAAGAGCTATGAATGTCAAAGAAGCAAGTGAGGTGTGTAAGAATAAGCCTGAATGGCGCTCTGTTGTTCGTGCCTACCCCGCAAGGGAACTGGCGTGAAGTTATGTATGTATGTCATTCAACTCTTCATAAAGCAAGTATGTTTGTATTTATTTCTTGTATTGCTATTTTTCTTAGTTTTCGCTACTTTGCGCTGTTGAGATTAAGGGCATAAATTTCAAAATTCTTATAAAACGATTATTGTAGCGTTGAAACTAGTAACATCAATTGAAGTTACTACAGTTTCGAGTGAAATCCCCGGGGTGCTCTCAATATTATCATTGTCCCAGGAAAAGGACCAAACTCTCTCGACATTTCAGCGAGTAACCGCCATCTGTGGAAGTATTTCGGCTGTCTTTTCCCTCTTGAGTAATATTTTTTTATGAACATAATACGTGTGTATTTTCTTATAGTTTTGTTGATGCGTGTGTGGAAGGAAATAAATTCGAGCATTGAGATTATTATTTTGACTTAATATTCTTTATGCAGTGAAAAAGAAAAATACAGTCTACAATATAGTCTTTTTTGAAATTCTAAAATTCTTAAATTCTCCATAAGGAGATTTTTTTAAATCTGGACATCGTTACGCAAAACGTAACTAAAATATAGAATGAAAGTCTTGAGATATGATGAAAGATAATATTCTGATAACAGACTTCGTAGACCTTGTGTGTTTCATGTCAGCAATGAGTTCTTATACCCGTGTTTTTATGCTCCTCTAAAATCATTTACAATCACTGTCAATATAGATAAATACTCTTTATTTTACACCAAAGTATAGACAAACAGAAGTAGAGAAAATCAAAAGATAAATACAACAGGCCGCCTTATCATAATGGCCGATTTTTCAATCTTCAAATAAAAGTTATCAGTCGAACAAATTATAACCTAAACGAATCCAAAAGTGAAACCATTCAATTGATTCACATATGCAAGTGACATTTTTAATTTATCCATGCTATACTTAATTCTATTATTAATTTTTATATAGTGACTAGATGACCCGGCAAACTTCGTACCGCCTCAGAATGAATAAATAAAAAAGCTGAATGATAATTGCAGAATGTTTCAACTTTAGTCAAAAATGTGGTCAAAACTTAACCGGAACGAACATCAAACGTCTGACATTCAAAACCAAAAAAATGAAAAAAAAGCTTCACTTTTAAATTTAATTTGATTTCTGTATGACGGGGCGAACATCAAATATTTGACAGGTAGGAATAGTTTCTAAGGGAAAGCGAAATTGTTGTTTTAACTATATTCCAAGCATTTTTTTCATATTTACTCACCTTCCCTGGACTTCCACAAATAATTCAAAACCAAAATTAACCAAATCAGTCCAGCCGTTATCGAATTTTAGCGAGACTAACGAACATCAATTGATTTTTATATATAGATTAAAAAATTGGCCCTTAATTGATCTCTTCCACACGACCTTTGGCAGATTTTTAATACTGTTGTATGTGTGATAATATGCGTGTGTGTGTACAAGCGTAGGGTGTACTTTTAATGACTTCTCACTTCCGCAAATGGCGTAAGTTAACATATAATGTTAGAGAAACTCATATTAAAACTTGAATGAGTGCAGTTGCTTAATAAATGTTTCTTCTTTCACACCAACTTCCGGGAAAAATAATACCTACACTGCTAGATTGAAAACCTTTGCTTGAACTATTACTATGAGTTCTCGATTCAAAAACTTACTTTCAAAGTTATCGCTGATGTTAATAAAGAGTGTAAATTTCATACGTTGGAATCATGGAAAAGATAGTATTCTTGTACCATGGTTGTAATAAAATAATAACTCACTAAATATATTAAATCTTTGCTAAATTATTTCATAAATTTGATCGCTGATTAATCACAAGTGTATATTAAAATATAATTCCGCATAGTGGTGGGTAACCAACCTAAATCCAGAATGTTAGCCGTCTATCTAATGGTAGTTTATTAGCCGACTAAAAACCAGCTGATGGCTTTTTCGCTAATGCATGACGGCTAAGGAGTAAACTTATCAGTTGTCGGTTTTATTCGACAGCTATTAGCTAGTTGGCGAAGTGGTTGACAACTTAGACGTAGCTATTTAGTGAACAACCGCCAATTTTGAAATAGCTACCCATTTCTAGTTTTGTGCTTACTAGATGATTTTATGAGTTTAGGCCATGTATTACACTAAAAATATTAAAAATAATCTAAAACAGTTGTATAAACTTAAATTGTTACACGAGAGGTGAAGTGACCTATTTAAGCATGGGATAGTTTGGTGCACGAGTGTAGCGAGGGCGCTAATAGATCGAGTGCCTAAATAGACATTTCATCCGAGGCTAACACTCTGCTTTTCATTTCGCATTTGAGGAAAGTAAATAAAAACTGTTTACTTAAACAAACAACTACTTCTCTAATAAAATGAGGCGGTAAATCCATATCTAAATCTGATGAACGTCATTACGTACGTCAAATAAGAAACGTCAAATAAATTTCTTTTTCTGTGCCATTCTACCAGCCAGTATTTTTTGCCACTGATGATGGTAAATATGAAGAAAAATTAAGTCGCAGCATAACCTTAGTTATTGTGTTTGAGATTACGTTAGTTATTGCTTTGATGTTCAACAATAGTAGGGGTATATCATATCATGTGTCAAAATAGAGATTTTCTTCCCGGCAGCCAGTACCGGGCATGGTTCTTGAGAGAAATATAACTCGTAACAAATATCCGGACTCCTCGAGACAGCATACTGTGTTATTAGAAAAATAAGTAAGAAATCATAGAAACTCGTTACCATTGAACGTTAAGCTGATAAAAGACAAATTGAATTACATCGCAACGAATGGAAGCGAACCGAATCGAAGCGAATCAAATCAAATCTAATCAAATCATTTCATCATCGTTAACATACATACATACATAACTTCACGCCAGTTCCCTTGCGGGGTAGGCACGGACAACAGAGCGCCATTCAGGCTTATTCTTACACACCTTACTTGCTTCTTTGACATTCATAACTCTTGTCATGCACCCTCGTCTGTTCTTAAGGCTCCTGACATCACCTTCTACTAGTACACGATCAATTTGATCATGGAAGGTGTGTCGTGGCCTTCCACATCTTCTGCATCCATCCACTTTTGCATTGTATATCTGTTTAGTCATTCTTTCATCATGCATTCTTTCCACATGCCCGAACCACCGGAGCATTCCTTTCCTTACCTTCACCCCGACACTCTCTTTCAGACCAACTCTCTTTCTTACTTCGGTATTACGAACGCGGTCCGCGAGCGTCACTCCGCAGATTTTGCGCAGTACTCGCATCTCGACCGCGTTTACTCTACTTTCATGCTCTCTCTTCCATACCGTACCGTACCAGCACCGCTTTGTGTATGGCAAGCTGGGCCTTCTGGATGAGGTTCTTAGCGCCTAGAAGTTTATCTAACGCTCCATTCACACTATTCCCCAAATTCACTCTTCTTTCTATATCAGCGGTGTACCTTCCATCCCCTGCTAAAAGCACATCCAAGATATACAAACTCATTCACTTGCTCCAGCATAACATCATCGACCCTTGCATTCGTTCTGCTTTCTTTTCTTTCAAACACCATAATTAAAACATGGTAAATGACATTAGATGACAATAAGTTATTTTGTTTCACATGTTTTTGGCCTTTCAGGCATGCATATGGTAACTAAAAACACCATAAAAATCAAATAGCCAGTCCAACTATTACTTTTATATTTATCTATGACTAATATGTTTTGGTTTAGGGCATAAATCATATTATTGTATTGTAGTTGGTCATGCCATACAGACATAACATTATGGTTTTTCAATTTGGATGACTTAACCAATGTGATCAATATATAAAAAACATAAATTAGTATCCCGCTTTTCAAAAATTTTTCTACTCAGCTCAATGATATGGGGCCACCATATGTTTTAAACGATGAAACATTAAAAAAGCGAGCAACGAGTAAGTTTTGGAGCCATCTAGATAAGTAAAATTATATACATATACATTTATATGTTTTGTAGGTATGTATCTTAAGTATATATCTATGTAATATATGTATATAATTTATGTGTTTATTATTAAAAAGTAAACAGATCGTACTATATGTTACGTATACCACCATCGCCATTATATTCTCAATTCATTTTTGGGGTTGCCTGGAAGAGGTTGCTTTTTAGCGATAAGACCGCCCTTTGTACATAACTAGATATAATTTTAGTCTTTAAGTTAATTTTTGTACATACATACATACATATAACGTTTATAATAACGTTTTATCTATCTATCTACTCGTATCTAAAATTAAGAAGCATTTTGGAGTTACATTTCTTACATATCGACAACATTCGATCCGTAAGAAATGCAACTCCTCTCTATAATTGTTTTCTTCCACGCTAATATAGTAATTTGTGTAAACACTGTTTTCTTATAAAATCTAACATAAATAGGCATTTCAGAACATTTGATATTTATTGTTTTATCACTAAAATAAACCAACAAACGTTATACACTGCGAATGGCCAGATCCCCGTGAAAAATATTATACACCAAAAATGGGAAAAATAAAATCACTTCGCTCATATAAATCTTTTGGGCTATAGAGGTACCCCTGCCGACCTATAAAATATGTATTTACCACATAAACCAACACTTCTTTGTCTAAACCGTCGACCTTATTACTAGAAAAATAAAGTCTACTTTAAGAATCGATAACAGCGTTAATAAAGTTGTCATTGTCAGTTATAAATATGAAAATACAAAGTTATATTTACCGTCTTTACCGTTCTTATTACTGAACAAATAAAGTCGAATATTCTTTGATTTCTTTATTGAATATTAGGCCAAAGATAGGGTACCTAAAGGATTGTTTCACACGTTTTTGTCGGTTTCGATGGATGAGAGGACAAACCTGTAATGTGGTATGCAGTGATTTGTTTAGGGATCGGGATCTTTCTTTCCTCTACCTATTCCCTCTAGAAATAAGATTGATGATAGATGTGAAGATTGTACGAAGATGGACAGCTCGCATAAAGCCTGATTTATTTTATTAGTTAAGTTGTTAACTTGCGAGACTGGCGAATTGAGTCCTTATGATAATTAGGACGTAGTAAGTTTACGACTAATGGCTGGTTCCTATATCTTACTATACATTCGCTTATCTTATCATCGGTTGAAATTTTACATTACTTGTATTTTTATCCGTGCAGGAACGGAGAAAGAATCCAATTTCCTGCGGCCGGGCGGTCTGTCTTAAGAGGCGACAAAACAACTCACAGCCAGGTGGTAGGGCATTTTCCCAATTGGATGGCTACTATCCCTGGTCTAGAGTATGCCGCCATAACAGCCTTGAGTTGTGTTCCGGCATTAGTGACCAGGTTCCAGTCTCCCTTAAGAGAGCAGCAGCGCATTTGTAGCACCTTTGGTGTTGCAAATGTTCATAGGCGATGGTAACCGCTTACAAGTGGGCCGTCTGTCTGTCTGCTGAACTCCTGCAATAAAAAAAAATAAAAAAATGGAGCATATATCAAAGGAGACGGGCTTTTGGGCCAAAGAAATGTATTAAGTTATGATATGATGTAAAAACAAAGCTTTATATTTTTCTATTACTAAATGAATGGACAAATTCTATCTGGAGGATGAGAAATCTTAAAAATAAGATCAGAAATTAATTGAGTCATCGATTATCATAAGCGATTTTTGTGAATGAATTTTAACAATCAATAATGTGAAAATCCTTAGATTTATAATGTAACATGTCAAACACAATACTGTTACGACCTAGACGCCGACAAAGACAAATTCACACCTGCTTACCTGTAGAAACACATTTTATTACCTTTCGGCATTTGTACTTCTTTCGTTTACTTTGTGTTTAAATTTGTGATTATAAAACAGCCCATTGTGTATTGTATTCTTTTATGGCAGTCATTAGCCAGGTGTGTCGGATTTAAAGTACAAACTGATTCTAGGAAATTCAGCCCACGCGGCCGGGCAGACATATTGAATCTGTGCAATATAAAGCAATGCCTCGATTGAGGGACAAGGCAGTTGGGCGAGAACCACGAGCGAAGCGAGACTTGTGTACATTCAGTAATCTATTTAGTGACGAACTTTGCACATGTTATTTATTGAATTACGATCTTCTGCATTACGTTTGGACTTGTTGCGTTTGGTTATATTTGTACCTGTGTTATACATGTTTGTATAGTTCTAATAAACTCTATAATAATTCCAACGGCATTTTAATTCGAGTCTCACACTCGTAACAATACTAACACATACGCATAACATAACATTGTATAACACCTGTGCAAACTACATTCTTGCAAATAGAACACACAACACTTCATACTTGAACATACACACAGGGGCACACTCAAGTAAAACAAATTCGGAAAGCATGCGAACGTGAATATAGTAATAATAGGGTTATATAGGCCCCGAAGAACATCAGGGGTAGACGGGCGACACCAATTAAAAAAAATTAAAACCCTTACACCACACGATTAATTCATTTAAAATAACTAAATCCACTATAGTTATTAAAAATATCATCATAATAAAAATAAATCTTAAAATCTTCATCTTTTTAATACGCTTTTATTAGCTTCATACGAATGTTAGTATGTAACGGAATCTTTCAAGTTAAATTTGATCGACTTACCGGTTTCCGATTGAGCTGAAATTTTGCACGTATGTCTATATCGCGTGACAATGCAATAATATGGTACCATGGCGCTGATCTGATGATGGAGTCGGAAGGTGGCCATAGGAACTCCTGTACTAAACAAGATGGACCCGTCGTGTTTGGGCTCGTTTTACTTGTCTTGGCTAGCACTGCTGCTACATGATATGCAGAATCTCAAAATCTTGTATTTAAAAACCTTTTTAACCTTTTAAGCTTATTTTTACATAACGTTCCATTTTATCATAATATTTAATTCTTTTTTCAAAGTTTCCACGGATAAGGAATTAAATCTCTAAATAATCACTAAAAAATGACAAATAAATAATAGTTTTAAAAAAATCTAAAAAAAATACGCTTTTATATAAAATCCAACTAAAAAATAGAAAATAAATTTTAAAAAATTTGAATTAAAAATAGTGTAAGAAAAAATGATTTTATTGTAAAAAAAGCGTGGGGTGCTTTTCAGGATATTATCAAAATAACCCTTCTACTCATATCTATTCATAAAATATTTATAACTATTGACACCATGCACCCCACGCTTCAAATTTGTTAAAATTTATTTTCTAGTTTTTAGTTGGATTTTCTATAAAAGCGTATTTTTGTGTTTTTTTAAAACTATTATTTATTATAATCTGGGCCCAAGAATATATACTAACGTATCCGTCTCCTTTTAATTGATAGCTGACCGGTGTCTCTCTATGGCTAACCATTCATTTACCTTACCATTAGTCGAATTTTGACCTTACTTGTATGGTCATGTCAAATTTTAACCGATAGTAAGGCAGATTTAAGGGTAATTTACATGGAGAGAGTTTCTTGCCTCCATAATACGATTGTCGAAAGCAAGAAAAAAAATATTATTTTTATTTTATTTTATTTGGGGGGCCACCAGCTTCAGTCTTACAAACTAAAGTTACAGAGATAACTAAAGAATAGCTATTCAGCTATAAACCTCTACACATGACAAAGGAAATAACAAAATATAAAATACATTAATTTTAGAAAAGAAGAACCATAATATGAAAAATTTGTAGCT
The DNA here is from genome assembly GCA_019925095.2 of Dendrolimus kikuchii. Taxonomy (NCBI): domain Eukaryota; kingdom Metazoa; phylum Arthropoda; class Insecta; order Lepidoptera; family Lasiocampidae; genus Dendrolimus; species Dendrolimus kikuchii. Next base: position 7,248,529 of record CM034413.1, read on the forward strand.
GGGAAACTAATTATTATTAAAATAGACTTTGATTAAATTCGCATTTGCAGTACTAGACTATCCACAAACAAGTCGATGTCCACATAATCCGATTTGCTGAGTTTGTTGAATTCATTGACTGTTCTAATAAAAATGAGTGGCGTCTGAAGGCTGTACGTGTCAAGGGCGAATGAAGTAATTTTCTACGTACGTATATGAATAGGGGGAACATACAAATGTAGTTTCTCGATGAGTCTAGCACAGTCAATTTAATATACTATTATGGAATTTGCGTTATCGAACATAGAATGGCGATAATCGCCTCGTCATTGAATACTGACGTCTCTGTGTAAACAAAATACTAAATTCGCATTCAAATCAGTTCAAACTGATTTGTACGATACTCGCATGAACTTGAAAAAAATGTCATACGAGTTCTAGTTTTGACAAGTCGAGAAATCACTGGCAAATATCTCAATGCGATTTGTGTTGTAGTGTAAACAAAACTGTTGGTGATAATTACCTAAGATTATCGTATGATATACTCGTTGGCGAGTTTTTGTTTATTGATTGAATGTAAACATGTCAATGCGACTATTGTCTAAAGAGTATCACCTTCGAAAATAGTATACGATTTTCGCCCCAAAACGTGCGATAAACTCTCTCCATGTAAATGGCCCTTAACGATATAAGCAGATTTATGGCCGGTCCCTATATCTAACCGAACGTTCATTTGCCTTATTATCGGTTACAATTCGACATAAGTTTCATACATCTAATGTCAATTTTCTACTAAGTAAGATATAGAAATCGGCCATGAAGCAAATTAACAAATGATTTCCAAATACCATTCAAATGTAAAAACAGCAAACCATTAAAAAGAATTTCGTAAAAACATTCGTTTGATAAACAAACAAATTTTGACAACAAATACATTTTCATTTAAAGCAAAACAAGGGAAAGATTGTTTGGGAAGTTTTTTAACAGGCTAATCTTTACAAACAAATGGTCTTTAAAAACAAATAATACGGCACAAACTTCGGATCGTATTATTAAAAATGACTTTAACGATCCGTGTTATTTGTACAATGATTTAACTTTTTATAATTCTACTAAGACATGCCCGCAACTTCGTCCACGCTTGATTTGAAATTCCCGCTAGATTCCCGAAACACAAAGTACAGCAGCGTTTAAAAAATAATGTAAATCTATCTTTTTATATAATACTAGCTGTCCCGGCAGACGTTTTTCTGCCCTGAAGAAATAAAATTTAGAACCCAATTGCAGCGCCACCTACCGGGTCCAAACGTAAGCTATCCTTTCTTTCAAGTTGGATCAAACTGCAAACGGTGTGGAAATTTGTTTAAAATCGGTCAAGTAGTTTAGGAGTCCATCGCGGACAAACAACGTGACACGTAATTTATATATATTAAGACTAGCTGTCCCGGCAGACGTTGTTCTGCACTGAAGAAATAAAATTTAGAACCCGATTGCAGCGCCACCTACCGGGTCCAATTGTAAATCTAAACCAACCTCGAATCCACTTGAACACACACAAAAAAAAACATTCAAATCGGTCCAGCCGTTTAGGAGGAGTTCACTGTCAACACACGTACAGAAGAATTATATATATAAAGATAACTGCACCCAGTAAAATTCAAGCACTTTATTACATAAAATTTGCTATCGATCAGTGAAAAAATCACATTGGATTTCAATTTATTAATCTGGCCATTTTAAATCATTCCCAGAAAATTTACCGCCGGTTTCCCAGGATAAAAAGTAGGGCAGATTTTAAGTTTAAGAATTTGCTATCGATCAGCGAAAACAGCATCGAAATCGGCCCACTAGTTTTTACGTGAATCCCGAACAAACAGACAAAGAGACAAACGCACAAGCAATCTAAAAAAAAAAGTATCGTGTTCTACGTCGTTTATGTAGTCTATTCCAGTTGTTTGTTTTTTATAGCTTCAATGTACAGACACGGCATGTTTAGAATTTTATAATAATATAGATTATACATACATACCTTCAGTTCCCTTGCGGGGTAGGCACGAATAACAGAGCGCCATTCAGGCTTATTCTTACACACCTCACTTGCTTCTTTGACATTCATAACTCTTGTCATGCACGCTCGTCTGTTCTTAAGGCTGCTGACATCACCTTCTGCTAGTACACGATCAATTTGATCATGGAAGGTGTGTCGTGGCCTTCCACGACTTCTGCATCCATCCACTGTATTTGCGTTGTATATCTGTTTAGTCATTCTTTCATCATGCATTCATCATGCAATATACATTGTTTGATGTATATACATATACGGTACTTATCGTAGCAAAGGACTTACTCTCGAACGTCTTTCATCGTTCGTCTTCGTCCGATCAGCCCGTATTTCGATCTCGCGCCGCACCATCGAAATCCGCTCGTCGTGTCCGCGTCCGATTATAAGCCTCGTCGAAAGGCTCTTGTGCGACGACCGCGTAACGTCCTGACGGACAGAGTCGACGTTATTACGAAACGGCTGGCCCGGATCAGTCCGCCCACGATTAGAACAATAGGCTGGCAGGCACCGACAGACAGACACAGACGGCGGCGTCTCAGACGCCGCCAATCAAGATCTCTCCACGTCCCCGCGAGGGACGCTAGGAGACATAGCTCACCCCACAGGATAGACTAGGCGTGTTGCTGGGAAGTTTCTTTCGCCGTTTCTTCTCTCCCAGCCATAACACGTTGCGAAACGGCAGTAAGATAGCGTAGGCCACCGCAAACCACCGATCCCGGCCCGCCGTGATCCTTCCCTTCGGGCTTTATATTACCCGTCGCCCGTTCTCAATTAGTATTTTGTGTCGCCCTATGGTGGGCATCATTAAATTCATTCCCCATTCATGGCAACAGTCCAGCCGAGGTAAAACTCCTTAGGGAGCTCCCTCGAGCAAGTTGCCCCCCCGGGCTCGAGCGCCTTCGCTTCGCGAAGGCACTCGCCCCAAAGACCCCAGTAAAGTTGTAAGGTCTTCGGACCAACAACATAAAGTCAAGTCCAATAAAAAAATCCGATCAGCCCAAAAGAGTCAATGAAATTGTATATAGAAGAAAGATAGAACAAAGATCTCTTTAAAAACTTGATTTTTGGATAGTAAGTAATATAAAGAATGTAGAATGAGAATGAGAAAGAGAAAGAATGTAAAGAATACAATTTCCTGCAGCTGGGCGGCCTGTCTTAAGAGGCGACAAAACAACCAACAGCCACGTGGTAGGGTGTTTTTCTGACTGGATGGCTACCATCGCTGGTCTAGAGTATGCCGCCATAACAACTTTGCGTTGTGTTCCGGAATTAATGGCCAGGTTCCAGGCTCCCTTAAGAGAGCAGCAGCGCATTTGTAGCACCTTTGATGTTGCAAATGTCCATAGGTGATGATAACCGCTTTCCATCATGTGGGCCGTCTGCCTGTCTGCTGATCTCCTGCAATAAAAAAAAATCCTAATCATAAACTATACGAAATATCGAAGAACACTCTAAGGAGTCTCGTGGTTGATTTAACGATGACTAAAGTGGTATCATTAGACTTTGAAAACTCAATTACCCTTGCCAGGAATCAAATCGGCTGATTTTGAAAAAATAACACTATTATCAACTGTATTATAACTGTATATACAAATCATAGTGTAGCTTGTAAGGATCAAGTTCTGTGAAGGAATGTCAATCGACAAATCAAGGGAAAGGATTGTTTATTAACAACATGAAGCTATGAACGTGTTGGAATAATACGTCATAGGTTTCATAGGCTTTAGAATCGATCTATATAGGTAAAATAATCATGCGACTACTACTGGTTAGATCTAGGATACGTATTTTCCATACATTAATTAAACATCAAATTACACAATATATGTAAGTAATATGTTTAGTTAATATATTTTTTAAATTATATTTAAATTTTATTGTATACATGTATCTATCACTGTATTTTATTTAGATCTCCCTGTATACATATGTATTTATTTTATGTATGTATGCATGTGTGTATGATTGTACGTGTGTAAGTATATACTTATTTCACTTATGTATATTATATATTTATTGCATTTTTATACTTTAGTTCGCTCGGGTGCTCACAATTTTATTCAGAAAAACCTGTTATTAGCCCCACATTATAAGTACTTTTTTTGTTTGTTTGTATTATTAATAAGCGCTGTTGGTTTATTTTTCAATAAATAAAAAAAAATGTATTGACTTTCAAAAATCTAATGATAACACTTTAATCATCGTGAAAATAGGCCTTGAAACTCACTGGAGTGTTTTTTGCTATTTTGTATTGTTCAGGAATATTCCCTGAAGGCCCACTTGGAATAATCAGCCTGTATAGGAGCGCAAAGCGAAAATTATAGTACTAGATAAAGAAAAGAAAAAAGGAAAGAATAAAAATTTATTTCTAAAAATGCAATACTTAATAATAATTTATAATAATAACAATAACAATGAAAATGTGTGCCGCAATTGGCGAAATGAATTTTTGCTGTGCCGAAACATAGTTCGACACAGCACTGATTTTCAGTGCCCACCTTCTTAATCACAAAAAATCGTGCAACCCACGGTAAAAGCAAGTTAAATTAAATTAAATTATAGTGAACGTATACGTGAAAGGAATAATAACAAAGAAACAACAATAATAACAGAAAACAGCGATTGCATATTTTAAAAAAAAGTAAAGATAAGTACCTAAAAAATAAATAAACCTAAATAGGACACTTATTATATACATATGTTACATGCGAATAAGGTATTTTCAATTAAATCCTGTTATTGGAGTTCTGTAGTCAAAAACAAGTAAAGTTAAAATTTCCATGGGCTATCTACAAAATATGTAGTTTCTTCCAACGAAGCTGCGTGACGAGTTGTAGTCAATAAAAAAATAAAAACAAAAGTCTAATACGAACTGTCAAGAACGAATTGTCAAAACAATAAGAGTATCGATTAAAATAAAATATCGATTCTCATTATCGATTTTAATCTAAAAGGCGTTATATTTGTTGTTAAGTGTTAAGAGCTATAAATTTGATTGGATGTATCGATTTCGCTTTATCATCCTTTAATCGCGTGTAAAGTTTCGATTAGTATCGATTACAATCCGTAATCGATTTGTCGTATATCGATTTAAAAAGTACACTCGCTGACAGGGTTATTAATCTTTACTTTCATCTGTGAGTTTTATTTTTATGGAGGTATATTAATTTTATACGATATGAAAGCGTTCCTGCAATTTTATTAGCATTACTTTTCTAGGTATATTTTTTTACCAAATTGTTTAATATTTAAATTTATAAGGGACTACTTAACTTGAATTCGCTATTTCACTAGCGTATTACCAAATTTTTGAAGATATAAATTTACATACATATTATCACGCCTTTTTTCCCATGGAGGTAGGCAGAGACTATAGATCTCCACTTGCGATGATCCTGACAAACAACTTTCACTTCATCTACTTTCATTAACCTCTTCATACATGCACGTTTATTTGATATGCTTTTTACCTGACCTCGTTTTAACACTTCTGTTATTTGATTATGGTGTGTACGTCGTGGTCGACCGATACCAAATCTACCATTCACAATACTGTAGTACACTTGTTTTGTGATTCTATTTTCATCCATTCTCCCTACATGCCCAAACCACCTTAACATTCCTTTTTCAACTCTTGCTTATACATCTTCTTTCAATCCACAACGTTCCCTTATTACATTATAAACTTCAATACAAAAATTTATTGAGTTTAATATTTATCATTTGGGTCGGCACAATATGTATTTTTCTTTCCATAACTCTCTATTGTCGTATACGTCCTCTATCTTTTTTATCCGGGCAGAAACGGAGAAAGAATACAATTTCCTGCGGCCGGGCGGCCTGTCGTAAGAGGCGTCTTAACAACCCACAGCCAGGTGGTAGGGCAATTGCCCGACTGGATGGCTACCACCCCTGGTCTAGAGTATGTCGCCATAACAACCTTGAGTTGTGTTCCGGCATTAGTGACCAGGTTCCAGTCTCCCTTAAGAGAGCAGCAGTGCATTTGTAGCACCTTTGGGGTTGTAAATGTCAATAGGCTATGGTAACCGTTTTCCATCAAGTGGGCCGTCTGCCTGTCTGCCGAACTCCTGCAATAAATAAAAAAATATTCTGTTACGAATTTGAGAGATGAGATTTTCAATAACAAATTAATTTAGCAAGTCGTGGTAGTGTAATGGCTAGCGCACGCGTCCCAATTTTAAAGGGCGCGGGTTCGATCCTGGCCGGAACGCATGCACCGCTTAGTCAGTTTTCTGATCTAATGTGCATATTGTTACAGTTACCACGTGCTAACAACGGTGAAAGAAAACATCGTGTTGCACTTATAATATAAATAAATAAATAAAATATAAATAAATTTCAGTAACTATACATGTCAGATAATTAAATAAAAAAGTGTTAAAATTATCAAAAACATATTAAAGTATTACATATTACAACGTCAATGTCATCATCGTATGTTATTGTATATTATCTTATAGTAAACCTGAAGAGGTTGTTTGTTTGATGAACGTGCTAATCTCAGGAATTACTGGTCTGATTTGAAAAATTCTTTCTGTGTTAGATAGCCCATTTATTGAGGAAGGCTATATATAGGCTATATATCATCACGCTAAGACCAATACGAGCGGAGCACCAATGAAGAATGTTTCAAAGTCGGGAGTTTTTTAACTTAATAATAATAATAATCGGCAGACAAACACACACATTGTATATCCCCAAATTAAGCAAGTTACGCTTGTGTTATGGGTAACATACAACGGAGTACTCTGGGGCCGATCCCAGACACCCAGACCATAGTAAATAACGGAGAAAATACGTTTCCGAAATTTACTATACCAGGAATCGAACCCGGAGCCTCTGCGTTGCAGTGAGGTACGCCGGCAAAGGCTTAGCCCGCTCAACCACAGAGGCCGTCTTACTTTTTTAAACTATTCCACGCAGACGAAGTCGCGGGCAGAAGCTAGTTATTAATATATTCGTTTCCGATATAGTATCTATTTAGTTAAAAACCTGGTATATACGGTTTTAACCGTCTTAATGGTAATTCGCTAATATTAGTAGGCAATTTATTAAATATTGTTGTTATTGATAGGGAGAAGGTGAAAGAAAGTAAAATAATAAATCCAACAGAGATTTATTAAATTAATAAATCTGCTGGTCTAGAGTATGCCGCCATAACAATCTTGAGTTGTGTTCCGGCATTAGTGACCAGGTTCCAGTCTCCCTTATGAGAGCAGCAGCGCATTTGTAACCTTTGAAGTTGCAAATGTCCATAGGCGATGGTAACCGCTTTCCATGAAGTGCACCGTCTGCCTGTCTTTTTTTTTATTGCAGTGGTTCAGCAGACAGGCAGACGGCCCACTTGATGGAAAGCGGTTACCATCGCCTATGGAAATTTGCAACACCAAAGGTGCTACGAATGCGCTGCTGCACTCTTAAGGGAGACTGGAACCTGGTTACTAATGCCGGAACACAACTCAACGTTGTTACGGCGACATACTCTAGACCAGGGGTGGTAGCCATCCAGTCGGGTAATTGCCCTACCACCTGGCTGTGGGTTGTTTTGTCGCCTCTTACGACAGGCCGCTGCTGAACTCATGCAATAAAAAAAAAATAAAAAAATTGAATATTATTCAAGACTATGAAAGAGGACGAACAAACATACCAACGAATGTACTTTCACAATTGTACATTAGTAAGGAATTTCTTAACTTATTAAAATTAATATTACCCTTTGGTACTGCATACGTAAAGTAGTCGTAAAATGTTGAAGCACTTTCCATATTTATGCGAATGCAATAATTTAACACGACAGTACTAATAAACTTTGATTAAAATTTGCATGTATTTTCACCTATGGTTTTTACCATTTTGAGGGCGGTGGTTGAGGCCATAACACACGACACAGGCTTGATTAAAGCTTTTAGGACCGGATAGATTGGTGTAATATCACGCTTTCACGGAATATCGGCGCTAAACGATTAGTCTTGAGCTTATCGCGTTTCGTACGATAAGTGAGAGTTCCGACGGCTCACTTCTCCCTCCTCCTAACCAATCTTCTCTATTTTATCTCTACTATCATATGCCTGAACTATCTATCCTATCCCAACTATCCACTCTCATTTATCCCCTCGTAAAATCTTTTTTTTTTATTGCAGGAGATCAGCAGACAGGCATAAAGCCCACTTGATGGAAAGCGGTTACCATAGCCTATGGACATTTGCAACAGCAAAGTTGCTACAAATGCGCTGCTGCTCTTCTAAGGGAAACTGGAACCTGGTCACTAATGCCGGAACACAACACAATGTTGTTATGGCGACATACTTTAGACCAGGGGTGGTAGCCATCCAGTCGGGCAAATGCCCTACCACCTGGTTGTGGGTTGTTAAGTCGCCTTTTACGACAGGCCGCCCGGCCGCAGGAAATTGTATTCTTTCTCCGTTCCTGCACGGATAAAATCTAGCATCTATCCGGCCTTATATATCTTTTAGGGTTGTATTTATTGTTTTTTTTTGTTTCTTTTTGTGCTTTTTCTTTTGTATGTTTATTTTCTTTTGTAAAAATCTTACAATCGAGTCCTTATATTCCTAATACATTCTTCTATGTCTATTAGAGTTTACAATTCTTATTATATCTATCTACTACATACATACATACATAACTTCACGCCAGTTCCCTTGCGGGGTAGGCACGAACAATAGAGCGCCATTCAGGCTTATTCTTACACACCTCACTTGCTTCTTTGACATTCATAACTCTTGTCATGCACGCTCGTCTGTTCTTAAGGCTCCTGACATCACCTTCTGCTAGTACACAATCTATCTACTACATATTATGCTTAAATCTATTACATTAGGTGCAAACGTCTATTAGACGATGGTAACTACTTTTTAGTACTTATGGTATATATAGTTCGCGCCACATAAAAAGAATACTGGCTCTGAACCTACGCAGTGAGCGTTTTATCGATCAAATTGGTAGTATGAAGGGGGCGAGACGGGAATTTCAGGCAATTCCAAACTACTAAGTAGCTAGTAAAGTACCTAATAAGATTCTACAATAAAACAATTACTCATAAAACATTACCCTAGTGCTTTAGGATACGACTGTACACTTGCGCAGACACATCCCCTCCACTACCGCTCAGCGTTCTTTTACGTGGCGGGACCTATAACCCCTATTAATATTATAAATGCGCAAGTAACTCTGTCTGTCTGTCTGTCTGTCTGTTCCGTTTTCACGTAAAAACTACTGGACCGATTTGACTGAAACTCAGTATATATATATTTTCGATGCCGAGAATGAACATAGGATACTTTTTATCCCAGAAAATGGGATAGTTTCCGGGATAAAAGTATATTTGTATCTCTGTTTGTTATCCTTTTATGGAAAGACTATTGGACCGATTTAGCTGATACTCGGTACATATGTAATTTGAATACCGAGGGTGGCCAAGGGATACTTTTCATCCCGGATACTGGGATAGGTTTTTTATTTGTGGTTTTCCATTTGCGTCATTTTGCTTATTATGGTCAATTTGGTCGTTTTGGTAGTTTTGGTAGTTGTGGTAGTTTTGGTTGGTAGTTTTGATATTTTCGGTAGTTTATGCTGGTAGTTTCGGTTGTTTTGATAGTTGTGGTAGTTTTGGTAGTTTTGGTAATGTGGTAGTTTTGGTAGCTGTAGTAGTTTTGGTAGTTGTGGTAGTTTTGTTTTGTAGATTTGGTAGTTTCGGAAGATTTGGTAGTTGTGGTAGTTTTGATTGATAGATTTGGTAATTGTGGAAGTTTAGGTAGTTGTGGTAGTTTTGGTTGGTGGATTTGGTAGTTTTGGTTGATAGATTTGGAAGTTTCGGTAGTTTTAGTACGTTTAGTAGTTTTGGTCGTTTGTGTAGTTTACACAATATTTAGTTATATAAATAACACTAGAACGGGTTGAAATAGGGTATAAAAGTTTGTATGGGGGACCAATCATTTATCAAGTTTATAGATATAAAAAATCATAATTCTTAAAACAAGATGTACGCACTAGAGTTTGACGCGCGGCGGAGCCGCGGGGTAAACTCTAGTACGCACATAATGGCTAATGCACGCGTTCCAAGTTCAAAGGGCGCGTATTCGAATACTAGTCGGAACGCCTGCACCACTTAGGCAGTTTTCTGACCTAATGTGCATATTGTTACAATTACCATGTGCTAACAATGGTGAAGGAAAACATCGTGATGAAACCTGCACATTGAGACAACCGATGTGTCAAACCTACCAAGCCGCCTTGGACAAGCGTGGCGGGTATACTGTCCGTTCCCATATAATGGGAGGCCTGAGCCCAGCAGTGGGATGTATATGGGCTGTTATTGTTATTATTATAACGACTTCTTATTACGTGGCCCATCTGCCTGCTTGCCAACTTTTCAATAAGAAAATAATCATACATATTATATCATACTAGCTGCGCCCGTGGTGATGGAAAATCGTTATATTTTGGATAAATCACACTATATCTATATAAATTATAGCCTGTGTGTTATTCTGATGTGTAAGCCATACCTATTATTGTATAGTTTCATCAAAATCCATTCAGTAATTTTAGCGTGAAAGAGTAACAAACATACATTCTTATAAACTTTCGCGTTAATAATATTGTTATGAATCGCGAGACTCGAATTAAAATGCCGTTAGAATTACTATAAAGTTTATTAGAACTATACAAACACGTATAACACAGGTACAAATAAATATGTCCAAGAGATCCTTCCGCACAACCCTGTCAAATGCTTTCTTTAGATCCACAAGACCGCAGAAAACCTTCCGGCCCATAGCCATAGCTGCTTCTCTACGATATTGCGGAGCGAGAAAACTTGATCCATACATCAATTATCAATTTAAATGCTATTAAAAGAAAGAAAAGAAGAAGTAAATATTAAATCAGATAAAGAAACAATATTGTTGGCAAATAACGCCTGGAGATTGTTCGAGATAGCTCTGTATTCGGGAATTGTTCAAATCATAACAAGGAGATACGGGTGACAGTGACAAACGGGGCTTCCCCTGAGAACTACGTTAAGTTGTGGCTCAAGTTACAAACGAGTATTTCTACGTTCCGAATCATAAAGGTATGTAGATAGGTATATATTTTTATAATAAATTAGGATATGCCCGCTACTTCGTACACGCTTGACTAGATATATACTTTTTGTGAAAACTGTGTCGGAATAAACTAATTTTTATGCACCTGAACAAGTTCGAAACGCACAGATTTTAAGTCTAAGAATTTGCTGTCGATCAACGAAAACCGCATCCAAATCGGCTCAGTAGTTTTTAGGTGAATACCGAATAAACAGACAAGAGGAAATTTAAAAAAAAATATTGTGTTCTCCATCATTTATATAGTGTATCACAGTTGCTTTTTTTAAAGCTTCAATATTCAATGTTCAATCAAGATTAGCTGTGTTAGCAAAACTTCAATAGTTATCTATGAGTTGTAACCACAACGTACAAAAGCGACTGCAGCGCTATCTATTTGATTTTATTCTTCTATTTCTCGGAAACAGCACTGTTTTCTGGTTGAAGGGTATCCTATATCCTTTTCTGTATCGCTAGGTCCTGTATGCAAAATTCCATGATCGGTTGAATAGTTAAAGCGTACAAACAAACATCGGATTTTTTTCGCATTAGTAATATTGGATAGGATTAGAAAACACCCGCGACTTCGTCGAATTCACCAACGACGAAATGCGAGTCTTCAAAGGCTAGATCATCGACGCAGTGTTGCCAGTTTCTCGGGCATTTATAAGAAAATGAATTATATAAATTCAACAAGCTGCACCTTATGTTACAGGGTAAATAACAGAAATTGAAATAAATTTTTTGACTTGTGTGAAGTACAAAATGTTTGCTTAGTAAAATCTTTCAGAGAAAATAAATAAGTATGTACAAAAGCATAACAGGTATTTACTATACTAAAGTAGATTTTTGTTATTTATAACAGAATGTTACGAGTGTGGAACTCGAAATTAAAATGCCGTTGGAATTACTATAGAGTTTATTAGAACTATACAAACAGGTATAAAACAGGTACAAATAAAACCAGACACTACTTGTTATAACCTGCACGATCAATAACACGCGCAAAGTCCGTCACTATATCGCTTGTTGAATGTACACGTCTTACTTGTATCGTAATCCTCGCTCGACTGCCTCATCCCTCCGTTCGGGCATTGTTTACAAACGCGTGTAAAACAGGTACAAATAAAACTAGACACTACTTGTTATAATCTGCACGATCAATAACACGCGCAAAGTCCGTCACTATATCGCTTGTTGAATGTACACGTCTTACTTGTATCGTAATCCTCGCTCGACTGCCTCATCCCTCCGTTCGGGCATTGTTTTATAGTAAACTGTACAATACACAATGGAAGCTCGTGGGCTGGATTCTTCCAAGAAAATGTAATTTGCACACCTGCGAACGGCCAACAAAGTTGAAAACAATAACAATAAAGATTAGTTCGACACTAATGACGGCCATAAAAGAAGTAGAAAAACAATAGCATGTTTTTCTTAATTACAAATTCTAAACACAAAGTAAACAAAATAATTCCTAAATCCGGAAGGCAATAACCAGGTGTGTGCATTTCTTTGGCGGTATGTAACACTAATAACAAATACTCGTTACTGTGCATTACGAATTGGGGCTTGACTTATTATGGAAACACACCGTTGCCTCAGCAAAATACAGATTAATAAGGCAAAAACCTACATCGCACTTGCGTAGTTCACCGAACTTCTGAGCATATAATATCAGTTCCCATAAATAATCGTGGTACACACACACCTGATAGATATACGAACTATGTCTGACCAGAAAATCTTTCCTTGCAGAGGAGAAACATATCGATACCTCGGGGCTCAAAGGAAGTAACCGCCATTTCGGCGAAATTTACTTTTTAATGCAGCCCTACTTAATTTTTTCTCCTCTAACGATCAGTATATGTAAAGTCATCCAATTCGCCAAAAAATGGTGTTTACGACCCCATTTCTTGTAGAAAATGAAACATATATTTTTAGATTGTTTAATAAATAATATTTTTATTAATAAGTGACTTTTATTTTCTTTTATAATGCATAAGATGAGTTATTGAATAGATTTTAGGTAAAACAAGCAACTAAGTATAGGCAAAACTAATAATTATTTGTATAATAAGTTGTCTGAGTTGATAAATTGATATACTAAGTTAATGAAAAAAATTGAAATTAAATAGGCAAATAAAGAAAGAAAAGAATTTGTTATTTTCTCTCTTTACTTGATAATCAATCAACTGAAGAAAATAAAGAAATAGTCTACAAACTGATAGAATTAGTAGGCAAATTGGCAGTTACAACCATCTCTGTCACACATCCATAGATTTTTAGGGAGTAAAAGCCCCAAACATGTTGTTTTTGTTACTTTTAAATCTATTTTAAACATAATTTAACAGTGTTTTGCAGCATAAAATCTTAAGACTTTTGGTTTTAGAATAGTTTATTTAGGCCAAGAATCAAAAAAGTTATGTTCGAAATTATATTTTATATTTTTCTGAAAAATCGAGTTTTGGTGCTTATGCCCTTTGAGTCCCGAGGTATCGATATCTTCTCACTACTTCATAATATCAGCAGTACACAAACTCTTCAAGTATAAGTAAATGGACGCGAAATCTTCAACTTTAAAATCGTCGTCAAAACGACATACACCACAACCTAATGTGATACACACCCCGTAGACAAATTGTGAGTAGGTTGACATGTTTGGGCCCCACAGGATCGTGGGCGGCCCCTTTATGTTTTAGATATGACCCTTTGGGGGCTCCAGTGGACTGGAGTGTTCATAGTTATGGGTTTTGTTTGAATAAATAATAATTTATGTGTCATCGTGGCTAATTGACTAAATATATATATTTTGGTGTTGGGAACAGACAGAGCTGATGAAAGCCACCGAATAAGTTTAGTTGGCTCAATGTTATTACGTTTCGTTAAACGATCGTAGTATGGCTAACTTGAAATTCTCGTTTGCCTAGGTATATCACTTATGCTATTGCTATACACATATTAATAGTGTATATATTTGTATAATATAAAAAGCATCTTGCTAAAAAGGGACACTACACTATTGAAGAATACTTCTATCATCTATCTATCTATCATCATTTAAGAGATATGCTCTTGTCGGTGGAGCCTCCTCCAATCTTCTCTATTATGGGCCAGTTGTTTTACTTCTATGTAAGACACGACACCCACTTTTTCTTTTATTTGATCCATGTATGCTCGCCTTGGTCTTCCCTTCCCTCTCCTTGCTTCCACTTTACCTTCGATTAACGTGCATAAGAAGGTGTCGTGTCGTAACAAATGGCCAAACATCTTCCCCCTTTTTTCCTCCAGAGTTTTTAAAATTGTGCGTTTCTCCTTTACCATATCCAGTACTTCTTCATTCGTCTTCTTTTCTTTCCAACTTATTCTCTTCATGCGTCTCCAACACCACATTTCGAATGCTTCTAATCTATCGCGATCTCTTTGTGTCATTGTCCATGCTTCACATCACAATCACACAAGAATACTTAAATGACAAAAAATCATTTACAATAGCAGCTCGCTCCAACCTCTTATACTAAATTTTATATAACTATTTTTTTTATCTTGCCATGCTTGTAAGAAATTTGTGGAGACATATTGCAGCATAACATTTTAGCACGTCATGTCATTATTATAACTATAATATTATTTTTCTTTCTTTTTATTGTCTTTGTCTTATTGAGTATGCATTGTTTGCTACAACTCCATTAATTCTTCAGAAAGTAATTCTGTAACATACTTCTGTACAAAACTTATATAAAAAAAAAGAATTTGAGATATAAATAGAATATGAAATATAAAGAAAAACAATATTTAGCTAGACGTATTGCTGGGGAGTTTCTTGCCGCTTCTCCTCCTATACAGCAGCAACACGTTGCGAAGCGGTGTACATAGAATAGGAAGTTAACTAACATGTATGACCTTCAAAAAGTGTTCTCCAGTGGAACTTATTTTGAATAAAAACTTTTGAATTTGAATTTGAATATTAATATGTGTTATCGGTTATTTTCTTTTTTCTTTATTTAATCTAGTTATATTTACTGTTTAATATTTATGTATCCAATTTACATGTACTTGATTTGCACACCACGGTCATACACTTTTGATTCCTTGCACACAATCCTAGGCCGGGTTGTCTGGAAGAGATTGATCTAAAGCGATAAAACCGCCCTTTGTTCCTGCATCTACATGAAATGACTGTAAATTTACTGTTACAATTTGGGCCACCTGCATATCTGTAAATAAAGCACATTTATTACCCGCCGTTTGAGCTAATAACATTGAAACTATGATTGTCTTCTTCTGTTTATTTTGTGTTTAAAATTTTGAGTTAGAAAAACAGCCCATTGTGTATTGTAATCTTTATGGTAGTCATTAGCCAGGTGTGTCTTGAAATACTCAGTCCAGGCGGTCAAGCAGACATTTTGTATTTGTACAGTATAAAGCAATGCCCCGATGGAGGAGTGAGGCAGTCTAGCGATAACTAGCCGCGAGGCAAGACTTGTGTACATTCGATAATCTATTTAGTGACGAACTTTCTGCGTGTTATTGAATCGTGCATTACGTTTGAACTAACTGTGTTCAGTTATATTTTTACCTGTGTTATACGTGTTTGTATAGTTCTAATAAATTCTATAGTAATTCTAACGGCATTTTAATTAGAGTCCTGTAACTCGTAACATATGTGTATGAGGTGAACAATAAAGCATTTTCTATTTATCTATCAACGTCTTGTTTTTTTCCTTCCACCAAAACATTTATATAGGCAATGTAGAAATTACACAGAGAATTATTGCCTATATAATTCTATATTCCAATTCTATCCGTGCAGGAATTTTTTCGTGCAGATTAGTTAGGAATTTATTTTAAGCTAGGTTGCCTGGAAGAGATCGCTTTTAGCGATAAGGCCGCCTGTTGTTTTGCCAAGAAGTATTGTAATTATGCAATTAGTTTTTGTATTTGTTTGTTGTGGTGAGTAATTAAGTGTTATCTATCTATCTATAATATAGTTAATATAGGCACTGAAATACTAAAGGACGGAGGCTAAATAATGCATATCTCTACATTAGCAACATATTTAAACAAAGTGTATGCGACGATGTCCACCGGCGGTGATGACTGTTCATTTGCCCGTCTTTCTCATATAAAAAAGAATGATTCGATTTTTTTGTATGGTACTGTCACACTGTGGATTACCAGCCAAAAATGACCAACGGCTTCTTCGGCCTTCGTTGGTCTTGTATCTACACGACTTTATTTCTGATGCCAAACTAAGAAATCTTTTTTTGGGGACTCAGGGGGAATGTCTTTTCTTGTGACACAGACACGGGTCTTGGATACAGAGGAAGACCAAAAGCGCCGCCTAGTGCCGCGTTTCGTGTGCGTGTGGGAGTCTTGCACCAAACGGCAAGATCTCCTCCATTAAAGGAGAAGGCCGAACAAACTACCCACTAAACCTACCTGGGTATCTTCTGACATCTTAGTGCGCCGATTTGTTACTAAACCCAGGGAAGCCGGGCCGTACCACTTCATACAGTATAGGTGATTCCTCCGATACCCCCGTAAACAGTGGCCCTCTACCACGGATAATGGGAAACCGGATACGAAACGTTGTTTTCAAACTCCCGTCCAATTAGATAGACGACAGTCGCAAACTGCCTGCACCGTCCTCTCCCTCAATCTCTAGCGACCCCTTCCTCTAAATCATTAAAATGACTCACAAGAGGGAGCTCCCCTGCTAGTGAGAATTGATGTGAATTGCTCTCCAACGAGTCTACCGGCTCTAGTATGAACTCACTTTTGAGTTAGCATATTGTTAATATTGTTACGACCTACGTGCCGACAAAGACAAATTCACACCTGCAGCCCTGTAGAAACATATTTTATTACCTTTTCGGCATGTGGACTTCTTTTGTTTACTTTGTGTTTAAAATTTGTGAGTAATAAAAAAAAACAGCCCATTGTGTATTGTAATCTTTTACGGCCTATTGTTGTATTGTGATCACTGCCAGGTGTCTCGGATTTAAAAGTACAAACTGATTCTAAGAAATTCGGTTCACGCGGTCGGGCAGGCGTATTGCATCTGCGCAGTATAAAGCAATGCCCCAATAGAGAGATCGGCAGTCAAGCGATAACTATGAGCGAAGCAAGACTTGTGTACATTCGGTAATCTATTTAGAGACGGACTTTGTGCATGTTATTGAATCGTGTATTACGTTTGGACTGGTTGTGTTCAGTTATATTTGTACCTGTGTTATACTTGTTTGTATAGTTCTAATACACTATATAATAATCCCAACGGCATTTTAATTCGAGTCCTGCAACTCGTAACAATATTGAGATCATAAACAGTCGATAGGTTTCCTAGATCTATAATCATACAATTATAATTAACATTATACACTTTTAGAAACTAAAACTGCAGAAACAAAATTGAATCTTCAATATACTGCCAAAATTCGGGTAATACTTATTCATTAGTGTCCAGCTCAAATATACCGTTACCGCCATTGGCTTACTTTAATCAGTTTGTGAGCCGATTACAGTAGATTGTTATGAAAACAAATTGAGGGATGCAAAATTGAAAAATAACATTTCCATTAAAATTACAATTTTCAATCTCAACCTAGACTTTGCGAAGACGAAGATTGCTAAGATGCTAATTATTATAAAACCGATTTCAAAAATTTATATGGTAGGTACTGCTGTCTTGAAATTTCAAACCTCTAAGGTACGCAATACAAATATCTTTTGTGAAACGTCATCCACACAAGAGAATCTTCAAACAGACGACGATCCTCTAGAAATTCTAAGTATTTAAAATAGTTTTTGTAAACGTCTGTGTATACGTGAGACTAAAAATGGCTATGATTTGATGGCACACTTGCAACTGATCCTTCTATCAGACAAGCAGATTCCCAATATGCGTAGGTTCATCCACGAGGTAAAGCCTCAATCGCCTTCGTGAATTGCATGAACTATAATCATCTCCTTTATCTCATATTCTTAAGGTACGCCACAACACAAAAATCACTAAATTAATGTCACACACAGTAACAAAAATAAACAACAAGCGTGTATGAACTGTAAAAACTTTCATAGAAATTAAGTTGTGAAAAAGGGCACGGAACTCGATTCCGTAGAGTTGTTAAAAAAAAGAACTATAGATAGATAGATAGATAGATAACACTTGTACACCATTACAGAAAAACTTACGTAATAGTATTAGTCTAGTTGGGTACAAAGGGCGGTCTTATCTATAATCATCTATATATTAATAACTGAAGCAAAAACACAGCAAAAACTTTGTAACTTTACGAAAATTACATGGACTGAGGAGTATGAAATTTTGCACACTTATAGTTTATATGGAGAAGGAGTGCAGAATGTTATTTTTTTTTAATATGCATAAAAAATACATTAAATCAATAAAAAAACACTACATACACTACCATGTATTTGACACACACACGCATATACACTCTTTTGTTTATTGTTAAAGTCAAATTAACAGTGTAATAGCCTTGGCGAAAACCTTCGTTACAAAAGTAGTCTTTGACATTAATTATTATGGTCGAATTTCGACCACGGGCAACCACTAGTTTACATTAATTGCTAACTTTTCGAGTGTTGTAAATTTATTTAATCTTAAATTACAGGTTTTTTTTAAATATAACAGAACAGCAAGTTTCCATCAATACTCGTATTTAGATCTACTATTGAACAAAGCTAGTCAAGTATATAAAATCTTGCAAACAACCAACTAACAACATTCCAAAAACGTAAAACGTAACAGCGGAAAGGGAGTTTTAACATTTAAACTTCTTGGGCCATTATCTCCCAATCCTTTCATAATTACTGCTGAGTGAAAGATAAATCTTGGCTCGTCAACGAATCGTAAATCCTTCGAGTTAAACAAGAAGGCAGACTATGTACACGCTAATGAGCACGATTGGGCCGAAATCACGAACGATACTCCCGCCCTTTGGTGACAAATTCACTCAGATAATAGTGCGGTACTTTTGGTCCACAGTTCGGCTTAATTCGGCATCGTGAGGTACGAATTCTTTCAATCTTCTTAAATTGTTTTTTACTGACTATTAATAATCTCTACTAATATTATGGTCTGTCCTCTTGGAGTTGTAGTTCAGATAATGTGCGTGAAGGACATCTAAGGATTTATTATTATTTTCCAATTTTATAATAGCCTACCTGTGTATACTATTCTTCTATTATCCTTAATACAATAAATTAAAACAAAACATATATATATATATATATATTGTTACGAGTTGCAGGACTTGAATTAAAATAGCGTTGGAATTATTAAAGAGTTTATTAGAACTATACAAACACGTATAACACAGGTACAAATATAACCGGAAGCAACAAGTCCAAACGTAATGCAGAAGATCGTAATTCCATAAAACTCGCAAAGTCCGTCACTAAATAGATTACCGAATGTAGTACACACGTCTTGCTTCGCTCATGGTTATCGCTAGACTGGATCATCCCTCAATCGAGGCATTGCTTTATACTGCACAAATGCAATATGTCTGCCCAACCGTGTGGACCGAATTTCCTAGAATCAGTTTGTACTTTAAATCCGACACACCTGGTTAATGACTGCCATAAAAGATTAAAATACACAATGGGCTGTTTTCTAATCACAAATTTTAAACACAAAGTAAACAAAAGAAGTCCAAATGCCGAAAGGTAATAAACTGTGTTTCTACAGGTATGCAAGTGTGAATTTGTCTTTGTCGGCGTCTAGGTCGTTACAATATATAATTTCGATAGCATAACGACATTATAAACGGGGATGTCTGAAAGAGGTAGCTATGAACAATAAAGCCACCCATTGTTCAAATATCTTCTACTTTTAAGATTGTGTTAAACAATACAAAGTTTTTCATTCATTCTAAACAGAAAGGTAATTTATCTCAATATTCCGGTTGAATTTAATATTATAAAATACAACATAAATACTTGTAATATTATCAAATCGGTGAAGTACAAATATTTCAGAAATTCTAAAATCTCCTTTTTGTTACAATCGGCATCGTTAAGTAAGAATCTTAAATACTGAAAACCTTGTGCTAATCTAAACTCATCGACTAAGTGAATATCAAGAAATACTTTTGGTTTAACTAAGCAACTCCGAAAATAAGACGGAAGTTTTGCTATACATATAACCTGAAATGGACAGTTAGCAGAAGTTTACTATTTATACTATATTACGCATTAGCCGATGCTACAATTAATTACGGGTTGGGTGGATATGGTTCTGCTTTTCCGACTTATTTGAATAAAGTTAAAAATTTACAAGTAAGAATATTGAAAAATTTAGTTGACAGAAAAGTAAAGGAAGATTTTAAAAATGATTACGAAAAATTATTTAAAATTTGTAAAATACTACCTATACAGTATAAGTATAAACTAAATATCATTTTAGAACAATATGAGAACATTGAACTTAAGAAATTAATATCGCGGAAATATCCAACCCGACAAGTGTCTAATAAACTGAAATATGAACTACCTAAAGTAAATAATTATTACGGGCTACGGACCAGGAGATGGGTATGTCCTAAGATATATAATGAGATACCGAAAGATATGCTAACGGAAAATATGTCCAAACAGAGTTTAAAATGTATATTACGTAAGCATTATTTGGCATTGTGTCCTTGATGATGGTGCCGTGTTTCATTGCGTGTATATACTATTGCTTGTTTTGTATGTGTATATATATGTGTGTGCATGTGTATGTACGCGTATGTTTGTATGTATATATATATGTATGTATGTGTATATATATATATATGTATATATATGTATATATGTGTATATTTATATGTGTGTGTGTGTGTGTGTTTGTGTGTGTGTGTGTGTGTGTGTGTGTGTGTGTGTGTATGATGAGTGGTGGTGTATGTGCGCGATGAGATATGGTACTGTTATCAAGGAATCAATGCAGGCGTTTTAAACGACTTTAAAGGGGTTTGGCGTATATGTACTTTAGATAACGGTGGTAATTAAAGCATAATAATTATAATACAAAAAATGGCTTACTCAAAAATTTCAATTTATATTATAATTTATTTAAAAAAAAATGTACTTCAGTATATAATGTAGAAGTTATAAGGTGTAATTTAATGCAATCCACGAGAACGCTGCCGACAAACTGCGCTGCAGTTTGGCAATGTAATTGTTATTATAATCTTGTAACTTTTTATTGAAAATAAATTGAAAAAGAAAAAAAAAAAAAAAAAAAACATTTTCGTTAAGCCCGACGACCTCTATAAAATCTAAAATCTATCCATTAGTCCCAATTTGATACCAAAATTCAGAGTAACGCATTCAATGTCCCAAATTTACAACGAAAATTGAAAGGAAATTTTGATTTATATTTAGATGTTATTCAGCCTTGCTCTGATACAAATATTTCGGTTCTTCTACCGACTAAACTACACTAGACTAAAAGACTACTCTTTAAACATGTTTATTAAGAATTTGCTACTAATATTCAGTCACCGACAAAGGACGACAATACGTTAGTTGAGACATAGTCTCTAATCCAGGACCGACATGCTCCTATTGCTTTCAATCTTAGAGATATGAACTACTAACCTAACCTTAATTTTGATTAATTATTATGAGCTCACATAAAAAATAATCAAAAAAAAATTCCATCTAACATTACCCCACATTCTTATCTGTGACTTATAGCCTGACAGACTGAGAGACTAACAGACAGACAAACTGACAGTCTGACAGCCTGAGAGACTGACTGACGAATTAACACATGGATTTACGGAGAAATGCAAATTGCAAGGCAACAGAATTTTCGTCAAAGTTGAAACTCTTCCCACCACTATAAAAACGTGCCGTCGTCTGCTAAACTGATTTATTGCTCGAAATTCGGGAACAAAATACTAAGATAGACAATGGAATATGTTTGATATTTATTTTTTCGTTATGTCGGGGAAATCGTCAGATTGTTTGCAGAGTAAACGGGACGGGACCTCCGGGTATCGATCTGACGTGTACTTGCCTTGTGTAATATGAATAGGAAATAGTTATGAGTTATTGATGATTTGTACTGTATTTTGAATGAACAATTTGTAGGTAGTTTAAACATCTTTGTGTAGTTTTTGATGGGCAAATTAATAGAAATATAAATATATTTATTAGGCCTTTTAAGAAAAACAACGTGCAAAATATGAGAATGAAACTCATTCTATACGCTAAAAACACTATACAAAATGATGAGTTGTCTCTAAATCTTAAACTAGGTATAATTACCTCTAATATGAATAGAGTGTATGTCATGTCACGTTGAAGGGCGATAAAACATCGGTTAACAATACACTTACACATGTATATACACACACAAACACACACACATATATATATATATATATACTAATATTATAAAGAGGTAAAAAGTTTGTCAGTTTGTGAGTGTGTGACGTTGTAGGGGGTAATCTCTGGATCTACTAAACCGATTTTAAAAATTCTGATACTGTTCGAAAGCTACGTTAACAGGGAGTGTCATAGGCTATATAATATGACGCTATATACCATGGGAGCGGGACAGAGCGCGGGTGAAACCGCGCCGGGCCGCTAGTATATATATATATATATATATATATATATATATATATATATATATATATATATATATATATATATATATATATATATATATACATATACATATATGCATAGTACACTTGCAACACCACAGGTGCTACAAATGCAGTGATGTAATGCCTAACGGTATACCACTGCAGTGCGAGGTATATAAAAAAAAGGTGCTACAAATGCACTGCTGCTCTCTAAAGGGAGATCTCCATACGAGTCACGTACGTGGTTATTCTTTACAGTGGGCCTTCAGGGTTAAATTTTAAACTGTACGAAATGGCGAAAAACACTCTAAGGAGTCTCGTACCTATTTTGAGGAAAACAAAAATGGTATCATTACATTTTGAAAAATCAATTACCCTTATCAGGAATCGAATCAGCTAATTTTGAAAAATAAATACACATCAGTTTATAAGAAAAAAAAGCTACGAAGAAATGTCAACGGCAAAATAACGCTATTATAATATAAATTCTATAATTGAAGAAAGAAAATATAATTATCCATATTGGAATTCTCCATGAAAACTTAATTCAACTTCATATAATATATAATGTAGATTTATACATAATATAGGTACAAATACGTAAGGGTTTCGCTTGTAATTTATTTCGAAGACGTTTTCGCTCGGAAATTTCCCGCTGCTCGGAATTATCCATTTATCTAAAATCACAGCGGGGGTAGCGTAAAAATAAATGTGTTTTGTCTAGGAATCCTCTTGATGAGGTTCAGCCTTGAAACAAGTTATTACGTCTTTATTATCTTTGGAATATTTTACCTCGAACACATGTATTCAGAGTATTGTGAAAATTTCCATCCGTGCAGGAACGGAGAAAAATACAATTAATAAAATGACTAAAATGACCAAAATGTCCATAATGTCCAAAATGACTAAAATGAGCAAAATGTCTAAAATGACCAAATTGACCGAAATGACCATATATACGCGTGAAGTTATTTATGTATACATAACTTCACGCCAAAATGACCAAATTGACTAAAATGACCAAATTGACCAAAATGACTAAAATGACCAACCATCTATCTTATCTCATTGTCCGGGATAAAAAGTATCCTTTGTCCACCTTCGGTTTAAAATTACATATGTACCGAATTTCGCTAAATATATTTTTGTCCCGGAAACTTCTATGTTCATCCTCGACATCGAATATATATGTAATATATATATGTAATATATATATATGTGTGTGTGTGTGTATATATATAATATTATATTATATATATACTGTGTTTCAGCCAAAACGGTCCAGTAGTTTTTCCGTGAAAACGGAACAGACAGACGGACTAGCGCCGTAACGCGTTACGTAACGAAGCGGCTTACCCTCCCATAAGAAGTTATCACTTCAAAAAAATGGTAGATAGCTAACGAAATTTCCTTTATTGCACACCAAAATATACAATTATAAAAAACAAATTATATCTATGTAAATAAATAAAAATGAATAGTAGAGATGTATGTACGCACAGAACTTGAGAACGACTTTACGATTTTTTTGTTTATTTGTGTGGATACCCGGATGGTTTAGATTCACAATTGGAACTGGTAGGTGGCACTGGGATCAAGTTCTAGATTTTTTTCAGGGTAGGACAACGTCTGCCGGGACCTTTAGTTTATCGCTTAAAGCGCTCTCTTTCAGGCAACCTAGATATACTTTTCGGGTGATATTTAAGAGAAAAATGTATTACGGGTATGTAATTTAAAGGAAGAATATTTTATTTATTTAATTAATTCATTTGGGAAACATACAATAATTATTGTTCTGAAATATATAACTCAAAATTATACATATAGTCAAGGTAGGGAAAATCCTTCAGCAGGGTAAGTTCATATACCTCTCATTTTTTACTTCTTTTAAACGGAATTGAACGCCAACTACAATTCGAACATAGAGTTAAAACGTGTCTTAGCTTTATTGATCGATTTGTTAACGTCGAAGCTATTTAAACACGGATGTACAGAGTTCCCCCACTGACGAAACGAGAGATGTAGGGAGTTCCCCCATTGACGAACTTCCCCGCCTTGACTGTATAATGCTTTTTGCCTACTTATTAATTTAAGTCTAGAAGTCGGGAAGATATTCTTTTCTAATTGCAAAGGTAGAAAATAGGCAGATGGCCCAGTTAATTTTAATTGGATACCGTCCCTTACGGACGTTTGCAACATTTTTTATTATTTTTTTATTGCATGAGTTCAGCAGACAGGCAGACGGCCCACTTAATGGAAAGCAGTTACCATCACCTATGGACATTTGCAACACCAAAGGTGCTACAAATGCGCTGCTGCTCTCTTAAGGGAGACTGGAACCTGGTCACTAATGCCGGAACACAACTCAAGGTTATTATGGCGACATACTTTAGACCAGGGGTGGTAGCCATCGAGTCGGGCAAATGCCTTACCACCTGGCTGTGGGTTGTTTGGTCGCCTCTTACGACAGGCCGCCCGGCCGCAAGAAATTGTATTCTTTCTCCGTTCCTGCACGGATAAACAATCAAAGGCGAAGCCAACGCGTCGCCAGCTTTTAAGAGCAGATAAGGAAAATGCGATATGGGGATGAGATTGAGGGATCGACAGGAGGAATAGGATATACGGGTTAGGAGGAAGATTAAGTGGACCATCGGGACCCTCACTCATCGCACAAAACGCGATATGTTCAAGGTTAACAGTATGACGCTGATATTCTGTGAGAGCGTGGTATCACACCGATTTACTCGGCCCTAAGAGCAATCAAGATAGTGATTTCAGCTTGGCTCTACCACGTAAGGTCTCAAAAACTATATCTCTCCCCCTCTACATTTTGAACTGTGAGATGACAAAATCAAAAATAACTTGGAAAACATTTCAACTGTTTTTTTTTATGGAGATTAGCAACACCAGAGCTGCAGCCAATGGGCTGATGTCGGAACACAACTCAAAGTTGTTATGGCGGCATACTCTATGGGTGATAGCTATTCAGTCAGGCGAATACCCTAACACCTGGCTGTGGGTTGTTTTGTTGCCTCTCACGACAGCTCTCCCGGCCGTAGGAATTAGCACTCTTTTTCCGTTCCTGCACGGATAGTATTAAACAAGAAGCCTTAACTAATTTCTGATAAATTGTACGTCGACCGACGGCCTCGATGGTTGAGCGGGCTAAGCCTTTGCTTGTCGAACTCACTGCGACACTGAGGATCCATGTTCGATTCCTGGAATGGTAAATTTCCCAAACGAACTTTCTGTTATTTACTATGGTCTGGGTGTCAGGGATCGGCCCTAAAGTGGTCCGTTATATGTTACTCATAACTTGCTTAGTTTGGGGACATACAATGTGTGTCTATGTTTGTCAATTTTTTTTCGATTAAATCAATTTTTTAGGTTCTCAAACCAAATAATTAAAAAAATGCAATTCTGTTACCTTTACAAAAGCTTTTATTATAAGTAAACTAACGAGCACTTTGCTTATTTTTAAATTAAATTTGCCGAAAAATAATTTCAATTTTCCCTCATTTTAAATAGGGCGGAAAAATATTTTCGAAAAAAGCAGTCGCTGATTTAACGTAATTTAAACCGTGGGGTAATGAAGTGGAAGCGGCTATTATGGAAATTGGAAATGGGTCTCGTTTCATTCCGAATACGACGATTTTGATGTTTGTCGTATCTATCAATTCGTGATAAGACCGTCTTCCAGTCAAAGAGAACAAATGCGTTATAACAAAACTACGTTTTAACGGTTTCGGAAGTTTCGGCCACTTTTCAATAGCTGTGATCACGGAAAACAAAAATGTCAAATGTCAATGAGTAATGTTAAAGTTTTTGTTTAGCCTACCACCAACTTGTTCAATTTAGTTATTAAGTTCTAATTTTTGTTTATGGTTATTATTTACTCTATGGGATAGGCTCCCATCTATGTATATTAACCACCGCTTCGCAATATGTTGTGTCTTGAAGAGAAGAAGCGGCACATGAAACTTTCAGCAATATGTCTAAGTGTAATAATTTTATATAATACTCGGATATGGCCGCGACTTCGTTCACGTTTGCCGTAGAAAATTCCCGCGGGATTCCCAGGACAAAAAGTGTTGCAGCATTGAAAAAAAATGTAAGCTGTAGCTTTAGAGAAAACTGTGTCGGAATAAAATCGGAAAATTCCCACTGGATTCCCGGAATAAAGAGTATCACACATCGACGGCCTCTGTGGTCGAGCGGGCTAAGCCTTTGCCGGCCTACCTCACTGCAACGCAGAGGTTCCGGGTTCGATTCCTAGTATAGTAAATTTCGGAAACGTATTTTCTTTGTTATTTACTATAGTCTGGGTGTCTGGGATCGGCCCCAGAGTAGTCCGTTGTATATTACCCATAATACAAGCGTAAGTTGCTTAATTTGGGGATATACAATGAGTGTGTTTGTCTGCCAATTATTTATTATTTTACATTTTATTAAATAAAAATTGTTATAGACCAGAAAAAAATCACACTAGTTTTTTTTTTCAATCTAGCCATTTTAAATAATTTCCAGAAATATTCCCGCGGGATTCGCAGGATAGAAAGTAGCGCAGATTTTAAGTCTAAGAATTAGATGTCGATCAGCGAAAATTTAGGTGAATCTTGAACAAACAGACAAGAAATCTAAAAAAGATTTCATCGTGTTCTTTATCGTTTATATAGTCTATTCCTTTTATTTCCCTTTAAATAGCTTCAACATACACGGCATGTTTAGAATTTTATACTATATTATATTAAAATGGGTGAGAGGTAAGATAAAAAGAGAAATTGTCAATCAAGTTAGTTTGTGTACTGGTGTACATATATATATATACATACATAAAAAAGTAATTAGGATTTTTCACTTTTCTTATATCTTCCATGAATATGATGTTTGGGTTTTTTTTATTAAAAATCAAATAAGAAAATATCACAGATATAAAAACTTGTGTTATGGACTACTGCCCTTACCTCGGATACAATCGGGCAACGCCGCATTCCCCGGATTGTTGATTCAACTCGATCTAAAAGATTCAATTTGTTTGTCATTTTGATAGCTATAGGTATTTAAAACATCGATTTGCAATTACTAATCGATAAGTATTTTATGGCGGTTTTATATACTTTTTGTTTAAAGTTTTGTTTAAATAGAAACATTATAAAATCGTCATAGCCATCTGTCCATGTAATTACGGCGTTATTTTCAAAAAATGTTGGACGATATTTGTCAATTAATGTGTAATTAGTGAATGCACACCTGCCTACCATAAAACTTTATTACCTTTCCGCGTTTGGACTTCTTTTGTTTACTTTGTGTTTAAAATGTGTAATTAGAAAAAACAGCCTATTGTGTATTGTAATCATTAATGGCAGTCATTAGCCAAGTGTGTCGAACTGATTCTAAGAAATTAGATGTACGCGGTCGAGCAACCATATTGTATCGATGCAGTATAAAGCAATGGCCCAATGGAGAGGTCGTGAGTCGAGCGAGAACCACGATCAAGGCAAGACTTGTGTACATTCAATAATCTATTTAGTGACGGACTTTGTGCGTGTTATTGAATCACACATTACATTTGGACTGATTGTGTTCAGTTATATTTGTACCTGTGTTATACGTGTTTGTATAGTTCTAATAAATTCTATAATAATTCCAACGGCATTTTAATTCGATCCTGTAACTCGTAACAATCCAGCCCGGTGGAGTGACGACCTGCGCAAGATCGCCGGCAGGGGCTGGATGAGGAAGACGGGAAACCGGAATATGTGGCGCGTACTCGGGGAGGCCTACGTCCAGCAGTGGACTGAGATTGGCTGAAGAAGAAAAAGAACTCGTAACAATATATATAAATCAGTTGCTGTTTGTTAGTCTCGCTGAAATTCGAAAACGGCTTAACCCATTAGAATATTTTCTGTTTGTTAGTCTCGCTGAAATTCGAAAACGGTTTAACCGATTAGAATATTTTTTGTGCGTGTTTGAGTGAGTCCCGGGATGGTTTAGATTCACAATTGGTTCCGGTAGGTGGCACTGAAATCGGATTTTAAATTATATCTATGTATATTCTTGTCTTGTAGTGACAAGCTTGTCGCTAGCAATCAATCTCTTGGCTCTTATCTCAATTGACTCTAGCGTTTCAAGCTGGTATTTGGCTGAGCCCTCCCAAAGGTGAGAACAGTCCTCCGTGCAAGATCTTACTTGAGCACAGTAAAGATTAAGCAGTCGCTCTGCAGTGAAGTACCGTCTCACCTTTCAAAGTATACTCAGATTTTTAACAGCCAGTTAAGCTACACTTTCAATATAGGAGCTGAAATTGAGAGTGGATGTTAAAGAAATGCCAAGAAGTGTGACGAGAAACGCGATGAAAATAATTGTTGCCGGTCACTAATGCCGAAATACAACCTTGAAATGTGTTCCGGCATTAGTGACCAGGTTCCAGTCTCCCTTAAGAGAGCAGCAGCGCATTTGTAGCAACTTTGGTGTTGCAAATGTCCATAGGCGATGGTAACCGCTTTCCATCAAGTGGGCCGTCTGCCTGTCTGCTGACCTCCTGCAATAAATTTAAAAAAAAAAAATTGACTGATGAAATAATTTGGCAGATTTTATATTGTACACGTATTTGCCAATACTAAATAAAGTATTTTTGTGACAATACACTTTAATTTTTGTTTTTAATATAATGAATTTTATAAAATAAGTTGTATACCTCTTATTTGGCCACATGTGTATATTTACGTGTTACCATTGAGATATAACATGTCTAGAGAGAGCATTGCTAACAAACAACATCGCCAAAAACGGCATCAAAAACGCGAAGCGTTGCTAAATTCACTCTGCGTTTTCGGGATATCAGGAGAAAAATATTAGCCCAATTTTTATAATTAAATATTTTTTATGTAAGTGAAAAGTTTAAATGATCGTTATGATTTAATCGCTTTATGTGTTATAATTTAATATTACTCAGATGTTTCAGTTTTTTTTTAAATAAAGTATTAGCAACAAAAGTTGTGTTTCTTGGAATGAACCATAAAAAAATACATGCACAAATAAATTCATAACACATTCATAGCACATGTATTAATTTTAATTCGCAATAAAATGTCTGTATAGACATTAGTACATATTTATAAGTCTGTTAATTACCAATACTAATGTAATAATTATAAAAAAACTATTCATAATGGCAAATTATTTTTGTGTTACACATCATGTTCACGAAGGTTATTAGATGACTATTTATAACCCAAAGATTATCCTGCGCTAAAAGCCAGTGAAATTATTTGTAATAGTAGACTTGGAACGATTCGATAGGTTCATATTGGGTAGTAGGCTTTATGTATAATCCAAAGTTTATATCAGTAGTAGGAACTATGGGGTAGGTACACGGGATAGTTTAATGCAGGGACTTAAGAGCAACTAAACCACTTGAAAAGGGCTATTATGGAAATAAAAATATTCATATCCAAATGTTTTTATTCAAACTAGTTCAGTTTGATTATTTTCTGAACTGAAATTTGTTTTTTATCATATTAATATATTAAATTATTTCTTTATTAGGAATTAATGGAGATGCAGCTAACAGAATATAGACAAAATTAATATCTTAATTATGACAATAAAGAGTTTTCTATAATATTACTAGCAGTCCGGCGCGGATTCACCCGTGGTCTGTCCCGCTCCCGTGGTATAAAGCGTGATGTTACATAGCCTATGACACGCCCTGTTAACGTAGCTTTCCAACAGTAAAATATTTTTTTAAATCGGTTTAGTAGATCCCGAGATTACCCCCTACAACGTCACAAACTTACAAACTTTACCTCTTTATAATATTAGTACAGATAACTCCGACCGAAGCATCTGCTTTAAACGATATTCAGTTTTTTTACATCCTCTTTGACGACATTTGCAGCACGCATTCTGTCAATTCTATGTCAAACGTCATAAGGTTACATTAAAAAGTTTATATTGTTCAAAGCGCTAAGGTCAGATTAGAAATAACTTTATATGATGGTTAAGTATTCTTAAATTTTCTAATTATCCTTCACACAACTTACATCTTATCGGTCACGATCATATATAATTATTTTAGGTACTTTATTTCAATACAATTGTGCCGTTGATAAGAAAATATAAAAAAAATAGTGTAAAAATATCTCCGAAAATGATTCAAAATACTTCCTTTCAAAATCCATCTCTTTGTCCAACAATATGCTACAATTGGAGCCGTAGGAAGTCTAAAACGTAATATAAACTAGTTTAAGAAAACCGGACAAACAAACATCACACGTCTGTTTTCTATAGATTTTTTCAATTATATTTTATATTTCATATTTCATAAATAAAAAAAATCGTAACACAAGTCCCCAAATTTTGGAAAATAAGTCACACGTCTCACCTGACAACATCAATCAATTGGATAACCTTGAAAATGTCGAAATTAAATTTCACGTTTTTACAAAGAAATCATGAGAAAAGTGTTAAGTTTTCCGATTAAATGACATCTCATACTTATCCTTTCCCGTTTTAAAATAGTTCCGACACATTTTAATAGCGCAGGCCGGCATAATTATTTTTTTTGCGAGAGCTCTAACCAGTAAAGTAATCGAAACGACACTAACAGGCGTAGGAAGCCATTGAAGCCAGTGCACCAATTTTGGTGCACTGTTTTTGGGCCGTTTTTGTGCAATTGATGCGTGATCTAGACGTTTATATGATCTAAGCGTGTTACCTTTGTTGAGATTTATTGAAGCTATTTTCGAACCACTTACTGCAGCCTCCCGGGTAATATTCAAAGTAAACTCACCACCTGTGGCATACCCGGATATGCCCGTGATCCCCGGGATATAGTAACCGGTCCAATGTTCCCGTTATCCGCCCGGAACTAAAGCGAAACTTTTCCGGGTACTCGGTTACCAGATTTGGGTGTCAGATATTTTTCTTATGATAAAAAGGTAAGAAAGTTATCTCGGATATTTTCAAATATCCTTTAAATGCTCCAGTTCACTTCAAGTTTTTATTCTACAGAAATATTATATGTAGAAAATTTAACATATATAAAAATAATTGTTCTTTTTAAAAAAATTTAAGTAGCCTAAGGGCACACATGCACTACTTAGATAGTTTTCTGACCTAATGTGTATATTGTTACAATTACCAAGTGGTAACAAAGGCGAGAGAAAACATAGTGATGAAGCTTGCATAGAGATAACGGATATGTTAAACTTTCCAAGCCGCCTTGGACTAGCGTGGTGGGTATACTGTCCGTTCCCCTATAGTGGGAGGGGGGAGGCCCGTAACCAGCAGTTTGACGTTTAAGGCCTACGCAGACCGGGACGGCATGGCAAGGGATTTTGCCGTCAGTCAGCGCACATTGGCCGCTTAGATACCGCGGCATTCCAGCGCCTTGCCACGGCATGCCACGGCGCGACAAAGTACGCCTCGGCAGCTCCTGCTGCCCGATACACTTTTAGTCTTCAGTTGCGTCTGATCGTGTGTTGATGTGCCTAAGTTTTAAAATGGTAGATTGGTGTTAGTATCGATTATTGCAGACGAAGAAGGTGCACAGGCTAATAATAGGGATAGAACAAGATTCACTCACTCTGCGGTATGTCAAAACGAGCGCTGGAGTCCTTGGCATGCCGTTGCCTACCCGCAGTACGCCACGGAATCCCACCGCGGGAGTCCGTGGCGCGTCTTTCAATGCCGTGCAATGAAATCATTTTCGATGCCACGGCATCATTTTAAAGCATAGCAATTTATGTAGTATTTCTATATCGATACGTTTGAATGTCCATTAGTAAAAAATTAAATCCCTTGCCATGCCGTCCCGGTTTGCGTAGGCCCTTATTGGCTGTTATTATTATTCTTTTAAATTTTATGTATTTATTGCTATCAGAACTGAATAAACATGCTAAGTTATACAATAATCTACCAAAAAAGAAATAAATTACATTGTAACAAAAAAAAAACAAACAACAAAATTACAACATCTTGAAGTCGGTGCCAAGTAAAATATTAACAATGATTATAATATATACAGTACTACTACAACAAAATGTTGAAAAATATGATAATTTTTATATTGTCCGTGCGAAGTAAAACATGAAAATTACTATATTTACTTAGCAAATACTTCAAGAGGCTGACTTCGTCGGTATTGCCTAGGCTGTGACAACAAGAGTTTCTCTTACATACATTTTTTATCAACCATTGCAATACATATCTGGACAATTCCAATTTAAAAACAAACCGGACGAAATTCAATTTAAATGTAAATTTCGCCGTGTAAACAAATTCACGAATTGTTTACGTAAAAATGAATTTAATTTTATTTCAATAAAATCGACGATCGATTGATATAGTTTACACGTCGTTACCTTTATATTCATATATACAAAACAAACTTGGTGAGTCATCTATATATTAATACAAGAAGCAAAAAGTTTGTACCCCGTTTTACGAAAATTGCGCGGAATATAAAATTTCGCACACTTATAGTTAATATAGAGAAGAAACGACGAATGCTATTATTTTTTTTAATTTATGCATAAAAAACACATTAAATCAATAAAAAAACATTACACACACTACCATGTATTTGACACACGCACGCATATATACTCTTTTGTTTATAGTTAAAGTCAAATTAACAGTGTAGCCTTGGCGAAATCTGTGATTATAGAAGTACCTATATATATATAGTCTTTGACATTAATTATTAAGGTCGAATTTTGACCACGGGCGACCACTAGTATATATGCCTTGATAGTATGTGTTTTTTTCTAAAATCAGCCAATACAATTCCTGATAAGGGTAATTGATTTTTTCAAAATATAATGCTATCACTTAAGTTTTAGTCACAATCCGCCATTAGACTCTTTTGAATTGATTTGACCCTGAAGATCCACTTGAAAAGTTTATCCTGTATAAAGCTTAGTTTTCCATATATGTAGGTATATTATGTTGATTTATATTCAGATAAAGCTCCCTCCAAACCATAAACGTCCATCCTCAGACGCTCATAAACCATTTCTGATAAAACGAAGTATTAAAGAATCGGCCCCTTAGGCAATATATCCAGTCAAAATCACTTAAATTAGAACCTTGAACACTATTTTACGTCTTATCACGAGTACTTTGTGAAAAGTCCCCTATTATGGGAAGTTTCTTCGGAAAAAATATTACGAGTTCACTTGAAAAATCAACCATAATTACAACGATATAGAGCTGAATATCCTATTGGATGAAACATAAAATGTGTCATATGAAAATATCCCTTCAGTGGAACCCGTACAAAAGAATTGATTTATAAGTATCGACATGTATCATAGTTTAGACTCAGAACTACCTTCCTGATATGAAGGTAATTTCTAAAAGGTTTTCCGACCTCTTTGAGGGTATTTCTATCGCATATTTTCCTTTACAGAGGTAGGCATAATTTCGTTGGGGTTATTACAAGCGAAATAATCTGCATATTAAAAAATCATCATCATAGGGTTAAATCTCAGTTGTGTTCGAAGCGTCTGCTCGAAGACCAGTGTTTGTTTTCCTGACATCATCATTATCATCATCGGTATCCCTGGTTTTGAGATTAATGGTACGCATGTCCTCCCCTTCTGATGTTAAACCAACATAGTTTTTTTATTATTGTTATTTAACGCAGCTAATCTCCATTATTGGGAAAAATGGAGCTCTTTTTTTCTTTGTTTAATGTTTTTTTATACTAGTTGCCATTTTGGGATAAATAAGGGGGGAAAAGACTTTTTATTTTAATATCAGATTTTTAAATTGGTGCCTAATATTTATACATTTATCTTACTATTCTTTTTTATTGCATGAGTTCAGCAGACAGGCAGATGGCTCACTTGATGGAAAGCAGTTACCATCGCTTATGGACATTTGCAACACCAAAAGTGCTACAAATGCGCTGCTGCTCTCTTAAGGGAGACTGGAACCTGGTCACTAATGCCGGAACACAACTCAAGGTTGTTATGGCGGCATACTCTAGACCAGGGGTCGTAGCTATCCAGTCGGGCAAATACCCTACCACCTGGCTATGGGTTATTTTGTCACCTTTTACGACAGGCCGCCCGGCCGCAGGAAATTGTATTCTTTCTCCGTTCTTGCACGGATAAGAATCTTAATATTTACTGGATTACATTTTACCTTATATTAATCTACTTATATTTCTTACCTAGACATTATTCGCGAAGGCCATCGGATGCCCCGGACTGGCCAACGCGAGCCGTTGAGAGACCACCGTTAGGAAGGCTCCAATGGCTCCAAACCCCGCCACCGACGGGTAGTTGTCCGTCGAGTATAAGCCGGGGCAAAGAGATTTTTCTTGAGGTCCCAACCTCCTCGCCGCTTCAAATGGCTACTGAGACTAACTCAAGACCACCGAGCGAGACATTATTCCCTATGCAACTTGTTGTTGCTAAAATCAAGCAAGCAGGCAAGCGACTGCGGCAATAGAAAGTGATTCACCGTCACTTATGGATTTTGCATTTGGGAAGCTACTAACGCATTGACGGTCTCAAAGAAATTCTTAAATAACCTCATGTCGTAGCGCAGAGGGTAAACCTCGGCAGGAATTTCTCTCTAAGTAATTACCGGTTTACGTAAAACGAGGCCGTGCCAACGTAACATACTTGCAGTTTGTCGCAATGACGCGGATATGAAGACTGTCGCGGATGCAGGAGTTCCTGGCGCGATCTTTCCGCGTGCTTTCACATATCCACCGCAGCATACTGACAAAACTGCATTTACATAGCTGCTCGCTGCCTTTTATACTATCTTCTGTACAACGTATATATTTTGCATAACATGGTTTATTACTTTTTTGTTTGTTACAACTCCATTCATTGTTTGAAAAATAATTGAGCCTCAGATCTATATAATTATATATAAAAATAAATCCGTATTTCCCTTGGTCATGCCATCACGCGTGAACGGCTGGACCGATTTCGCTAATTATTTTTTTGTTGTGTTTGTTATTGTCAGGAGAAGGTTCTTATGAAAGAAAAAATTAAGAAAATTGCGCGGAAAATTAGAAAATTTAAGAATACTTAACCACCATATAAAATTCCTTCTAATCTAACCTTGCGCTTTGGACAATATAAACTTTTTTAATGTAACCTTATGACGTTTGACATAGAATTGACAGCATGCGTGCTGCAAATAGCGTCAAAGAGGATGTAAAAAAAAAATTAATATCGTTTAAAACAGATGCTTCGAATTATTTTCTTGATAAAATACATGTAAAATAATTAATTTTGCTGTAATCGGGTTCCAATATTTAGGTGAAATTATTTTTGTGTGTGTTCAGTGGGTCCCGGGATGGTTAAGACTATAGATCTACCGGTAGGTGGCACCGCTAAAGTCTTCCTAAACGGTGGGACCTATTTTGATGATTTTTTGTTTTTATTAAAGGGGATTTAAAAATGGTTTAAATTAACTATTGGTCCCGGTAAATGTCGCTGCAATCGGGTTTTAGATTTTTATTTCTAAGAGTAGGACAAGGTTTGCCGGGTACAGCTAGTAATATATAAGTATAAATAGTTATGATGAAAAATCTTTTTAGCCAGACGTGTTGCTGGGGAGTTTCTAGCCGCTTCTTCTCCTTTAAACAGCGATAAAACGTTGCGAACTAGTGTACATAAAATAGGCAGTAGATTTAAATTTTGATTTACATGTATGACCTTTAAAAAGTATTCTCGTGTCGTCTCTAGTGTGTGCAGTTCACACGCAGCAAAAAAAAAAATTCACAGAATATACTCACAGATAATTCTTCTCGAACTTCTATTAATAATTAATAATATAAATATAATTCCTTTAGCCTACATCCGTCATCATATTATAATTCAAGACAAACTTCTTAAGTATCACTTTTAATTTTTCATTGTTTTAGTCTAAAAAAATATTATCACATTTATTTCGGTCGGTTTTGGACCTTGTTTAATCATCGGTCTTATTGACTCTCTAATCTGTGCTGCACAATGTAAAACTCGTATCTCATTCTCTTGCAGGCTTAGTCCTATAGATTTATGCGTTTCATTCATATCAAAACGATTCTAAAGAAATTTCACTTCAAAAATAATCAATGTGTGTTTAAAAACAAAATGATCTTGATATAAGACTAGCTTCTGGAAAGTCGCGTGGAAAGTTTTTTTAACTATCCAACGGGAACTCTTTAATTTTTCGCGATCAAAAGCATCATATATGTTGACCAGGGATATAAGCTACCATCACACAAAATTTCATTTAAATCGGTCCAGTCGTTTCGGAGATTAGCCCGTACAAACAGAGAAACAAAAATTTGAAATAAATCTAAATTACTTCTATTTCACTTCTTACATCCCCCTGACTCGGTTTTTAGCATTTTTATTCATTGTACAGGAATTCGACATCTACAGTTTTATTACATGCATAGATTTTTGAAAATAGTGGTTAAAATTCATTCAATGCCGTGGTGGATTTAAAAATGGGCAATGTCCTTTGTCAAATGTGTTCGAATGGCACAATGGCCTTTATGCTCTTCATCATCAAACACTGAAATTAATAGGGGATTTTTTTTAAAGAATTTTCCGTCTTTCCTTTCTCGCTTCAGGGGCTGTGATAAAAGGGAATTTATTGGCCAGATTAAACCGGCCCAACGTCGATTGTTTGGTTCCGTGTCAATTGGAATAAGACCCGGGAATGACAACGCGCTTTCCCACTTTCCTTGTACGATAAAAGAACGAGTTTCACCTGTTTTCCTCTTTTGTTTATTTGAAAGATTGTAATGTTAATTTTTGGTAGGAACTTGAATTGTGATGATTTGTGTAGAGTTTTAGGTTCAAGCCAGCTATAGGCTGCTGTTTAACTTGCGGCACTCGGTTTTTATTTTATGTAGCACTGTAATGGTGAAAGAATTTTCGAAATAGGTCCAGTAGTTTTTGAGTTTATTTATATTACAAACATACAAAAATACAAATCTTTCCTCTGTATAAGTATAGTCTAGCTGTTACCCGCGACTTCGTAAGCGTGGTATTAAATTATTTTGCCTTAACGATGTTGCGACGACGGCGGCAAGCGCGTGGGTCTTTCAATGATTTGTTTTTAAATAAAAGTAGCCTAAGTTACTCCTTATAACTTCAGCTACCTGCCAGTGAAGCCCTGTCATAATCAGTCCAGCCGTTTCATATATTATCCGGAACAAACAGACGGACAGATTTAAAATTTACAATTGATTTTTTGATATTAGTACCGTACTTTCATACGGACCGCGTTCGTAATACCGAAGTAAGAAAGAGAGTTGGCTGAAAGAGAGTGTCGGGGTGAAGGTAAGGAAAGGAATGCCCCGGTGGTTCGGGCATGTGGAAAGAATGCATGATGAAAGAATGACTAAACAGATATACAATGCAATAGTGGATGGATGCAGAAGTCGTGGAAGGCCACGACACACCTTCCATGATCAAATTGATCGTGTACTAGCAGAAGGTGATTTCAGGAGCCTTAAGAACAGACGAGCGTGCATGACAAGAGCTATGAATGTCAAAGAAGCCAGTGAGGGGTGTAAGAATAAGCCTGAATGGCGCTTTGTTGTTCGTGCCTACCCCGCAAGGGAACTGGCGTGAAGTTATGTACCTATGTATGTATGTATGTCTTTTCATATGCACATCAAACAGACATTTCAATTTTATTTATAACTAACTAACTAACTCCGTTGGCTCAGCGACCCAAAGTGAGTCTTGGCCTCCGAAACGAGAGCACGCCACTTTCCTCTGTCCTGCGCAGTGTCTTGCCAATTGTGGGCTTGTAGTGCGGTCAGGTCAGCTTCCATTCTATCCTTCCATCGATACTTGGGACGACCAACCGGTCGTCGACCGACTGGTCGCCCCAAGTATGCTTTCTTCACTCCCCGATCCTCCTCCATCCGCTCTACATGACCGAGCCAGCGGAGACGGTGAGATTTTATCTCCCCAATTATGTTGGGCTCGGCCATGAGGTCTTCTATTTCGGAGTTGGTTCGGACCCTCCAGCTGCCATCTTCTTTTATTGTTTGTAGTTGTCTTTTAGTGTTTATTGTATTCTCAGAAAAATCTTGGACCCAACAATAAAAGAAGATCAATTTTAACTATGTCAGATTAATTAATTAATATAATAAATTATTCTTAAGGTACACTATAATACAAACATGCATAGATTAAATGTCACACACAATAACAAAGTAACAAATAAGCGTGTACAACTTCCTAACTTCTTAAATTTAATTGTAAAAAAGGGTACGGAACTAGAGTCCGTAGTTGCTAATAAAAAAAATAATAAAAAAAATGTCAAATTTCACACTTCTTGGTGCACGCAATACAATTAAAATGGGTGTTTTCTTTTACTTTTTTTTATATATTACTACAGGTCCCATACACACAGTTTGACATACATAAGATAATTTTTTTTAAAGAAAACATGCAGAAATTATGCGTTACCCCAGGAATCCCGCAGGAATTTTTCTGAGAATTATTGGAAAGATCTATAGCAAATTTTATGTAATATGTGTGATGATTTGCGCCCCGGAAATCCCGGGGGGATTTTCCCGGAAGTGGTTTGTAGTTGTTCAGTTGTATAAGAATTAGCTTATTCCAGCAGTTTTCACTAAAACAATAGCTTACATTCTTATTTTAAAGAGGTGCTTTGCGTCCCCGAAATCCCGCGGGAATTTCAAGCCAAGCGTGGATGAAGTCACGGTCATATTCTTGTTTAATATACAATACGTAAAGGTTTTCCGGTTAAAGCTTCTATAGTACGATGGTACCGCATGTGATTCTTGCTGACTCATCGCCTGACGAGCTCTGAATGTAGATTACCCGAATCACAAGCCTGTTCGTATTTACATACCATGCTTTGGCTACTGCCTGGTTAATACCGAGATTCCATACCGTACTAACCATGCCTTTGTATTACGATTGGGCTTAGCCTATAAACATAATGTATCTAACTATATGACCCTCTAAGACGGAACCACTACAAATTTGTTGCCGAACTGTCACACACGCCTCATTGGGAAGTACCACAAATTTGTGATAAAATACAGATAATTGAAACGAACGTTGAACTGATGCTTTCTCCCTCTAACTACATAGAATTTGTATTAGAATAAAAGAGACGGTATAATTCTCTTGGTTTTGGCGCGGCAATTTTGATGGCAGCTGGCAGATTGTGGACCAAAATAACATTAAATTTGGCCCCTGGAAGGGGTTAATGGAGTTAGTATACATGTAGTATTTGATAGGGGAACTCTTCATATATGAGTTCGACTAGCATATGGCCACTTGTTATATGTAGGGTACTTTTTGTTCCGAAAAGATCCACAGCTTTTTCGGGACATAAACTTAAAAATTTACTTAATAAATAATTGAGAACGTTCCCGGAAAGTGACAGTGGTTTGGGACCAATATCTTTTCTTTAGGTATTTTTCCCTTTTTTTACTTTTTTTTTGCAGGAGATCAGCATACAGGCAGACGGCCCACTTGATGGAAAACGGTTACCATCGCCTATGGAGATTTGCAACGCCCAAGTTGCTACAAATGCGCTGCTGCTCTCTTAAGGGAGACTGGGACCTGGTCACTAATGCCGGAACACAACTCAAGATTGTTATGGCGACATACTTTAGACCAGAGGTGGTAGCCATCCAGTCGGGTAAATGCCTTACCACCTGGCTGTGGGTTGTTTGGTCGCCTCTTACGACAGGCCGCCCGGCCGCAGGAAATTGTATTCTTTCTCCGTTCCTGCACGGATAAAATAGTTTTAGTTTTTATATTATATAATTTGTAGTTTATTTTTAAGTTTATATTTATTGTACTTATTTTCATCAAAAAGCTTGTAAATACCTAATAAATAAATATTTGTTTGCATATAAATTAATAAAGAAAAGACTAGTATGAATACAAAAAAAATACTTAAATATAAATAACTAGCGGCCCGGCGCGGTTTCACCCGCGCTCTGTCCCACTCCCGTGGTATATAGCGACATGTTATATAGCCTATGATACTCCCTGTTAACGTAGCTTTGGAACAGTACAAGAATTTTTAAAATCGGTTTAGTAGGTCCATAGATTACCCCCTACCACGTCACAAAATTTACCTCTTTATAATATTAGTATAGATAAAAAAATATATTTTGTAGTCTCTGACTATGAACACGGCTTAACCGGAAGCATAGTTTGATAACATTTCCGGGGTCAAAATTACAGGTCACGTGGCCTGAACGACATACAAACTGTAAGACGTGGGTTCGGGTTTTGGAATTCTCGTTTGATCTTCGATACTTTAGAAGAGACTTTGTTTTGCAAAAAGTGGTATAAGTTATTCAACTTATACCACTTTTTGGAAAACAAAGTCTCTTCTAAAGAAAAAGATCATTCGATATTTTTTTAAAGTTGTTATAACGGACTATGATGATATTCAGGTCTTACTCTTCTTCTCATTCGAATCTTCCTTGTTCCTTTTCACCTCTAAAAATCACCTAAATTTTAAAAAGAAGAAAGAAAGAAAAAACAAGAAAAAGAAAGAAGGAACACAGATTTATTTAGAACTAAAACAACAAAGTCTATATAGCAGCAAAATAAATGGAACATAAATTGTAAAATGTAAAAAAATCCTAGTAAAACCGCAGCTTTACAAGGATCCGTAAGATTTTTTACCTTGCATTTCTATTGAAAGAGACAAGAAACAAGAAAGAGAACGAATTTTGAGATTTTGAATGATGAGAAGAAATTTGGTAAACACACATTTTATTCATTTCTATATTAACTCTAAATTTTTCTAACAGATGGTGTTAGTAATAACAGCATAGTTTCAGTGCCAATCTGTTATTGACTAATAATATTATGGACTGTATTATTGCAGCCCGATTGCAGCGCCACCTACTCGGTTCAATTGTCAATCTAAACTATCCCCGCTTGAAATACACAAAAAAATTCAGCAAGTAATTCAGGGTTTGGGACGAGTTCAGTTACATACAAACTAACTACTACTAAATGCTAAAGTTTGGATGGATAATTGTTGCTTAATCACACCAAAACGGCCGAACGGACTGGATGAAATTTGGCATAGAGATAGATTCTAGTCTGAAATAACACATAGTCTACTTTTTACTTCGAAAAAATGTACATTTAATGCGAGCGAAGCCGCGGGCAAAGTTAAAATTTGTGTCACCACGACTCAAAAATTGGGTAGTCTGAAAATTATCATTTTTCTATTATATTAATGTACTCTATTCGAAATAGCTCGTTTAATTTTCACTATTGATTATATTTTCGCAAACTAAACAAAGGATTTATAATCTATACTAATATTATAAAGGGGAAAGATTTGTTTGTTTGCATTGAATAGGCTCCGAAACTACTGAACCGATTTGAAAAATTCTGTCACTCTTTGCAAGCTTTTTTTTTAAGGCGGGGGAAATTCTATTTACGCACAATACTGGGTCCTTTGCAAGGGACTAGATCATAGTTGATCATGAAGGCTTTCCCCTTTGACAAGGGGCAATCCGAACAATAATCAAGCGAGCTTGTGTGGAGACTCAGAGAAGTTGCACGGGCAACACCCACTACCCACTAAAACCACCCTCCTCCCATGTGCCCCGCGCTTTTTACGTAGGAAAGGCTGAGACTTAGAACGTAGTTACGCCCAGTTCAATCCAGCGCAAAAAGTGCCTGAATGTGCCCCGGGAATCAGAACACATTCACTTCGTCAGCGGGGGTGATGAATCCTTTGCTCCCTTGATAGCTAAAGGACCCCCGAAGCGGTATTACACTCTTTGCAAGTTACACTATCCCCGGGTGACATAGCCCGGCCATATTATATTTAAAAAAAAGTTATCTTAAGATACCCATGCGAAGCCAGGGCGGACCGCTAGTTCAAAATAAAACACGTAACAGAAAGCTGTGGCAGAACAAAGTCTATTATAGAACTGTCATGTAGGTAGGTTCAAATTTTTTAAATGTATGAGAATAATTCGACTACAAATTATGCTAATTTGAATGAATTACATGT
This sequence comes from Dendrolimus kikuchii, assembly GCA_019925095.2. Taxonomy (NCBI): domain Eukaryota; kingdom Metazoa; phylum Arthropoda; class Insecta; order Lepidoptera; family Lasiocampidae; genus Dendrolimus; species Dendrolimus kikuchii. The sequence goes on from CM034413.1 coordinate 7,291,329, forward strand.
TGTGATTGAACATGCTCTGTGATTATCATACAAGTATAAGTTATACATGTATTATTATATATGTTGCCGGGGAGTTTGTTGCGCCGCTTCTTCTCCTTTAACAGTAAGTCAAATTGTTTTGGAAGCGATGGTAGACTCATGACTTTCAATAAGTAATCTGTAAGATTCCGTTTTGAAATAAATATATTTGTTATAGACAAAGGCAGGGGCGTAGCTACCGCCGTATCAGCCGTGTCAATGATACGGGGGCCCCAGGCTACAGGGGCTCCGAAAGTGTGTAAGTAAAAATGTATTAAATGTTATCCACAATCTTTTATAGATTAATAACATTTTTGAGAATAGCTGCTGGACCAACTTGTCTATAGAGGCTCAAAATGTAGAAATACTGAAATCGTCTTTAGCTATGGATGATTTGATAAATAAGTTTGCCGAAATAAAAGTCGAAAAATTGTATCTTTGATTTGAATTGTTCGTTCTTAGCTTAACTTAGCTCCTAGGAGCTTTAAGGATAAGTAATAAGTAAGTAATAACAGCCAATAAATGTCCCACTGCTGGGCTCGGGCCTCCCACTATATTTTTTATTTTTTTTTATTTCAAGAGTTCAGCAGACAGGCAGACGGACCACTTGGTGGAAACCGGTTACCATCGCCTATGGACATTTGCAACACCAAAGGTGCTACAAATGCGCTGCTGCTCTCTTAGGGAGACTGGAACCTGGTCACTAATGCTGGATCACAACTCAAGGCTGTTATGGAGATATACTTTAGACCAGGGGTGGTAGCCATCCAGTCGGGCAAATGCCCTACCATCTGGCTGTGGGTTGTTTTGCCGCCTCTTACGACAGACCGCCGGGCCGCAGGAAATTGTAGTTTTTCTCCGTTCTTGCACGGATAAAATATATAGGGGGGAACGGACAGTATACCCACCACGCTTGTCCAAGGCGGCTTGGCAGGTTTGACACATCGGTTATCTCGATGTGCAGGCTGCATCACGATGTTTTCCTTCGCCGTTATTAGCACGTGGTAATTGTAACAATATACACATATTTAGTCACAAAACTGCCTAAGTGGTGCATGCGTTCCGGCCAAGAACGACCCCACGCCCTTTGAGTTTGGGACGCGTGCGCTAGCCATTACGCTACCACGACTTAAGTAGACTAAGTATAAGTAATAACTTATAATCAATATATCATTATTTTAATTCAATTCGACCATTTTTTGTTTCTTTTATAAACAAAACTTTACCCTTCCTTTGGGCCCCCTAACACATCTTGATACAAGGCCCGTCTAAGGCGAGCTACGCCACTGGTTAAAAAGGTCGATATGCAGTCTCTTCCCGGAATTTCTGGTTTATCCTAGTTTTGACCAAGGCCTTTCGACAAAACCCGAAATAAATTCCAATGTCGGTCTTTGATTATAGTATTTTTAGTCAAACCTATAAGTACCTACCTTTTTAGTCAAACCTCGAACGTAAAATAATCTGTTTCGGGCTTTGCCTAGTCGATCCTAAAAGCGACTAAGGCAAACTCGGTCAAACGTCGATTCGTACTGCACTTATTACATGTATAATCTATGTATATAAAAGAAAGTCGTGTTAGTTACACTATTTATAACTCAAGAACGGCTATACCGATTTGCCTAAAAATTGGTGAGGAGGTAGCTTAGAACCAGGCGACGGACATAGGATATTTTTTACCCCGTTGAAACCGGTAGGTAGCGCTGAGATCGGGTTCTAGAATCCTCCTAATAACCTGGACCGATTTTGGTAATTTTGTTTTTGTGTGTTTGAGTGGGTCCCCGGATGGTTTACATCCACAATTGGAACCGGTAGGTGGCGCTGGGATCGGGGTCCTTTTTATTTTTTCAGAGCAGGACAACGTCTGCCAGGGCCGCTAGTGACTGTATAAATTAGTCTCTCCATGGTTAGATAAAAAATCGTTAGTCAAAGGCAGAAAAAGTCATTTATTTTGATTTTGACTAAGACTTTATGTCAGACCTGAGATTTGACTAGTCAAAACCTAGGAGCGCCAGAGCTTCGATGATTGACTATAACATATTCATTTCATTATAAATCCATTGTTAGAAAATGTGTTTAAATTACTTTGCTGTAAGGTTTAATTCAGCATGTATGCATAATAATCATTGTCCAGGCCAGATAACAATGAACGAAATTTGCATAGAAATAAACAAAAGTGTTGCAGGTACACTAAGAAAACATGTTATTCAGAAAAAACTGTATTCCTACGCTAAAAACACATTTGTATGTCAGATTTTTCCCGTAATGAGGGTGGAATGTAAAACAAATATTAAAAATATTGTAGCTACAAGGTAAAACATGGAAACCTCTTTTTACTGAGAGGTAGGTTTTTATGTTTGGCGACTGATGTTTTTGTAATTCTTTCATAACATTTTAATGAGTTCTATAAAAATTCGTTTGATGTTTTATACGAAATATTATATGTTCATTTATAATAGATAATTTACTTTAATCATATTGAAATAAATTATGGGGCTATTTGTGGTGTATACCACCAAGATAAAAATGTTTAACAACGTACATCATTAAATTTATAAAAGCTACAAGATATTTACTAATGATTATTAAATAGTAATATAATATTTGTAATCTGTATATTAATACGTAAAGCAAAAACTTTGTACCCCTTTTTACGAAAATTGCGCGGATGGAGGAGTATGAAATTTTGCACACTTATATAGAGAAGAAGCGACGAATGCTAATATATTTTAAAATTACATACATACATACATACATAATTTCACGCCAGTTCCCTTGTGGGGTAGGCAGGAACAACAGAGCGACATTTAGGCCCATTCTTACACACCTCACTTGCTTCTTTGACATTCATAACTCTTGTCATGCACGCTCGTCTGTTCTTAAGGCTCCTGACATCACCGTCTGCTAGTACACGATCAATTTGATCATGGAAGGTGTGTCGTGGCCTTCCACGACTTCTGCATCCATCCACTTTTGCATTGTATATCTGTTTAGTCATTCTTTCATCATGCATCCTTTCCACATGCACGAACCACCGGAGCATTCCTTTCCTTACCTTCACCCCGACACTCTCTTTCAGACCAACTCTCTTTCTTACTTCGGTATTACGAACGCGGTCCGCGAGCGTCACTCCGCAGATTTTGCGCAGTGCTCGCATCTCAACCGCGTTTACTCTACTACTATATTTTAAAATTATATATAAAAATAAATTAAATCAATAAAAAAACATTACACACACTACCATGTATATGACATATACACGCATATATACACTTTTGTTTAATAGTTACTTACTCCGTTGGCTGAGCGACCCAAAGTGGGTCTTGGCCTCCGAAACAAAAGCATGCCAGTTTTGTTTATTGTTCAAGTCCAATTACAGTGCCTTGGCGCAATCTGTGATTATAGAAGTATAGTCTTTGACAACAAATTATTATGGTCGAATTTCGACCACGGGCGACCACTAGTATAATTTAAATATGTATTAAATTTATAAATTAGTGTAAGTATGTATATTTAAATTGTACAGTCCTATGTTTTTTCTGCTCCACCTACGTCGCCAGATTAATTAACAATTTCTCTTAAGCTAGGTTGCCTGGATGAGATTCGCTTTTAGCGTTGTTTTGCCAAGAAGTATTGTAATTATGCCTTTTGTTTTTATATTTTGGTGAATGAGCAATATTAGTCTATCGACAATTACATGAAGATATTTACATAAAAAGTTGAAGAAGAAAAAAGTCATGGCAGCGTAATGGATAGAGCTCGCGTCCCAAACTGAAAGAGCGGGGGTTCGAATCCTGGCCGGAATGCATTGTTATAATTACCAAGTGCTATCAACGGTGAAGGAAAACATCATGATGAAACCTGCACATAGAGATTACCGATGTGTGAAACCTGCCAAGCCGCCTTGGACAAGCGTGGCGGGTATATTGTCCGTTCCCCTTATAAGGAGAAGCCCGAGCCCAGCAGTGGGACATTTATGTGCTGTTGTTATAATAATTTTATCATAAAATATATATACATATTACACACACACCGTATATAAATATATATACGTACATAGGTGTACACAACAATTAATACATATTATGAAGTTAAATAATTATTATTTATATTTATATAAAAATAAGATATAAATCTAAATAAAAATTATCATAATGCATTACTATTATATAATTACAAAATAAATTATATACAATTTGGTATTTTTTTTTACAAATAATATGAAGTTCCAAATCACTGTCAGTTGGGAACGTACCCAAAATGATGCCCGCATTCCCGTGTTGGATGGCAACGCCGATGCGTTGCCCCAAATACAAGTCAGCCTTTTAGTCAACTGGGGCTTCTATCAAACGAGTTGATAGGTCTCGATTAAATATATAGGGTTCAGGAACCCATATAATACTGGTAATATTAAATCATTCGAAAGTAAAATTTTTGATTGATTATAGACTATTAGAAGACCTTTGTTAGTAGCCTAGTTCAAAACCTACCTTTATGGATATATGACATATCTTTTATGAATATAAAGTTGCACATCTTACAACGGATTAACAAACAGACGGACAGACATGATGAAATTTGGCTATGGTACCCTAGTAACGCTTGATAGACTCGATTCCATATCGAAAAGATTTCAACAATAGGACCAGTTTTTGTGTATTGAACGAATACTTCTAAAATTGCAAAGAAAACAAACATCACGTACATTATTAGATCATTTTTTGTGTAATAAAAAACCAAAGACATTATAACTAAAATACATTATGTAGCAGATCATTGCCAACGGGGAGCGTGCCCAGAAGGCTGGCTGCATTGCCACGCTGTATGGCAATACTTATTTGTTGTGCAAAATATGAGCCAGCCTTCTGATCACGGGTAGTGTCAAAGAGTTTCTTACATATGTCTTTAAAGAAACTCTTTGCCGACGGACCCCACGGGCCTAATGTTTCAACCCCAAACGGCACAAATATGTAACCCCTTCCTAAGGCTCCATATTTGCGCCGTTTGACGTCCTCAGCTGAAGCGGCAGCGTTGCCAGCCCCTGACTCGGTCATTGGAAGATGTGACGGGGCCAGTGTGTCAACACAGGTCGCATCCCACACTAGCGGCCGCCCCATCTTCCAAGGGACGAGTGACATTCCGTCCGGTCTCTTGCCATCGTCACGCACCAGGCCATTTGGTTCCAGAATGGCCGGGACGCCGACGCTGACAAGAGCTCGGCGAATGATGTCGTTGAGGCTGGCATGACGAGATCTTCTTCCTGCGCTTTTTAAACATGACAACCCGTGGTGTCCAAATCGGTCTACCATAACTCCACATTGACAGTGATGTGGTACGCAACATGGTGCCCCCAGGCGTAAACTCGCGGCTAATCGGAATGTAGTGTTGTCCAGAAGTGTATTATTATAAAATGATGGGTGTGCTTGTAACCACTGTCCAGACTCCCAATTAGCGACGGCTAAGAGGCGGGCGCGCTCTGCTGAACTGGTACACGTTTGTAGAAGATTATCCCGCGTAAGTTCGCAGAGCGGCCCATCCCAAGCATGCTGTGAAGTAAGGACAGTAGGTACATTAACGTTAGGGCAAGCCATTGACCAAACTCTTCTGGCATCGGTTAAATAGGGAATTTCGAACTGAAAATTGGTCTTTTGTAAAATTTTGAATACTAAATCACGCGTACTGTAAGCCGATGACAGAAAAGCTGGCAGAGCGACACTGGAGATTTTGCGGACGCCGAGGCCACCCAGTTTTACCGGGAGAGAACACTGTGACCATGCACGGTCGTCCATTTCTAAATTTATGATGGATATGAGGGTATCCCTCACGATGTTGTCCAACGTCTGTAAAAGAGAGGTTTGTTTCCAGAGTTGGCAACATCGGAGGGTGTATGTAAATTTGGGCACGAAAAGGCAGTATCGGATGATAGTGTAGGCCATATGTGTATTAATTTGGAGTAAACGATCTGAACTTTCACGGAATTTTTTTATATTTTCTTCGACGTAGTTAGGTATTGACTCGTCGAAGATTGGGGCACCTAGGAGGTGAAGTGAGGAGTTGTTTACTAATTTAATTCCCGGTGCTATTGTATTTAGTCTAGAGATTATTTCAGTTTTACGCTCTGTGTTGCTGATATAATATTCGCATTTGCTTAAATTTATTTCAAGTCCTATGGTTTTAAGTTCTTTTGTTAGAATGGTAAAATCTTCCAAAACGTCATCTACTTCACCTCCTAAAGTGCCATCATCTAGATACCATACATTAAATTTGGATTTCAAACGTGTAATGATGGGATGAATTGCTAAACTAAAAATGGCTGGCCCTAACGGATCGCCTTGCTGGCATCCAGTTTTTGAATAAATTACGTTGTCTTGAAATATTAATTTTGAATTTTGACTATAGCATTGCCAAAGAAAATGATAACAATCTGGAATTTGGTCTTTAATTTGTGAGAGCAAGGCAGATCGATCAACTGAATTGAAGGCGTTCTTAACATCCACCTTCAGTACTAAATCTCCACCATTGTGTTGGAGGAATGTGCGTAAAGCGTGGACAGCCGCCTCGCAGCCCCCTCGCGAACCAAAACCCAGCTGGTTGGGCTGAAAGTATAATTTTAAGTCTTCAGCTTTTTTCTTACAACAACACTTAGCTGCGAGGCGGCGGTACACCGTGCCTACTGCGATCGGTCTTATTCCCCCATCCTTTTTCTTCAGAGCGCACAGGTTGGCACCATAAAGGATGTCAGTGATTTCATTTACAACCTTCCCTGATAGCATAAAATTAACCAATGCCGTCAGATTCCTCAAAAGTGACTCACGGGCCTCCCCGCATCCTACTCCTATTAAGTCCTTGAGGTGTTGGGGCGTCAGACCGTCAAGACCCCCGGCAGAGCCACTTTGGAAGGATCCAACGGCATTCCTGACATCTTCCGTAGTAACAACCAGTGCGCTCTGCGAGTCTGGTGGAGCCGGCAATACGGTTTCCGGCGATGAAGGTGGATGTTTGTCGCGTAGGGCAGTTAGCGTATCTGCAGAGTTTGGTGCTACTGCATCAGTAGAAAATAATAAGCGAGCTGCTCCTCTAATGTCCCCGTCATTAAGTTTATTTTCTACAATATGGAATATAGCCAAATTGTTACGGAGACGATTTGGGGAGCAGCTTTGAGGGTTATTTTCACAGACAATTTGGGAGTTATTATCCAAAATAGAACAATTATTTTTAATTTTTTGTGTTAATGATATTTTTTTATCTTGATCTTTATTTATATGGAATATAAGATAAGGAAACATTAATAGTTGCTCCCAGCTTACTACGGAATTTTGGGCCAAAACGGTTTGAATTAATTTTGATATGGTATGGCACGCCGAAATTCTTGCACCGCGAGGGATTCGTTTTAATACTGGATTATTTTTCTTTAGTTTTGATAGTAGTTTCCACAGAGGTTCTTTGTTAACTTGAGGATTTGGTGGAGTACTTGTGTTCGGTTGTAAGGCCACGGGAGCCGAGTTAGTATATACGATTTTGTGTTTTTTACTACAGTGAATTTTGAGGCCTCGATGTCCTTTAAAAAAGCGTGGCTGGGAGCAGTGGGGACATTGGACGTCGTCCTGTGATGCAGTAGTCCCATTCCCTGCAGACGGTGAACTCATTTGAGTTGCCTGAGGGTACCAGTCCTTTACTTAGAACAAGAAAAATTGTATAAAAATACATTCGTTTAAAAGACTAATAAAAACTAAAAATATAACTATGAGCTTACAAATTTGACTAGACAGATATAAGTATCTTAATTAAAATATAATTTCACAATTCACTATTATAGTTATATAAAAAAAAAAACTACATTTAAAATCAAAACTAATAATATAACCTATGGACTTACAAAATTGACTAAACAGATCTAAATCTAATCAAATATACAATTTCACAAATAATATATATAATAGGTACTTATAAATGTTATAATCTAAAAAAAAAATATTTAAAAAACCTCGTTTACAATAATTTTGATATTATGTTCTAAAGTAGTAAGCATATTTAAAATCTATTTTGATATTGATTTCAATGTCGTTGTACCTACAGAGTCGTCAATAGCCAAAAGTTACTTGAAAGGGGTTTTAATCCAAATATAGAGAGGTGCTGTAGATTCCAGAGATGATGTGGTAAGGGTCACTTATTACTTTTGTCGCCAAAACCTTCTAATAGTTATATAATAGAGTCGGTAGATGAATAATTTTTACACATCATTGTCCGGTTATTGGTGTCAATTAGGATTTTAAGCGCGGTAATGTATTTGATTTTTATTATTCCGATGTTTTGGCCACTTTTCAGTAACTGTGATCACGGAAGACAAAGTTGTCAACTGTCAATGAGTAATATTAAAGTTTTATTTAGCCTACCGCAAACTTCTTCAGTTTAATTATTTAGTTTTAATTTTATTTTTAAGTTTCTAACGCCGCTTCTTCTTTTTAAGCCACAATATGTTGCGAAGCGGTGATAAATTAGATTAGGCTCCCTTAGAGTAAATAATAACCATAAAAAAAATTAAAACTAAATAATTAAAATGAACAAGTTGGCGGTAGGCTAAATAAAACTTTAACAATACTTATTGACACTTGAGATCTTTGTCGTCCGTGAACACGGCTACTGAAAAGTGGCCAAAGTAATAAAAATCATATACATTACCGCGCTTAATACCGTTAAAACGTAGTTTTATAATTTAATTGTATTTTAAACATTTACTGCAACACACATAGCTAGTTGATTTCAACGATTTACAGCCGAGCTGCCGGTGCAAGGCTTTGTTTTGATCAAACTAACTAATGACCGGCGCAGCGCGACATTCCGTGATTGTTTGGACTGTCAACTTTATATGCAAACATTATTTTGTCTACTTTATACCAGAAATGCCATAGAGCTTCTGTAACTGAAACCATCGGATATCCGAAATAATTTTATCCATGCAGGAACGGAGGAAGAATACAATTTCCTGCGGCAGGGCGGCCTGTAGGCCTGTATACCGGTAGGGTATTTGCCCGACTGGATGGCTACCACCCCTGGTCTAGAGTATGCCGCCATAACAACCTTGAATTGTGTTCCGGCATTAGTGACCAGGTTCCAGTCTCCCTTAAGAGAGCAGCAGCGCATTTGTAGCACCTTTGGTGTTGCAAATGTCCATAGGCGTTGGTAACCGCATGCCATCAAGTGTGCCGTCTGTCTGTCTGCTGAACTCTTGCAATAAAAAATAAAAAATCCTACCAAAATAACCGTCTCTGCTTTACATAGTATAAAATAAAGTCGCTTGCCGCGTCTGTCTGTATACCCGCTAACTCCTCCTAAAATACGCAATGGATTTTTAAGCGCTTTTCATCATTAGTTAGATAATTTTTAAGGAAAGTTTATATAATAATACATACTCGCTTTTGCCCGCGGTTTCGCTCGCTATATATATTAACCTAATTAAGTTCTTATGGGAGTAAAATAACTCTACTTACTCTTTAGTGTGCTATAAAAGTTTCAAATAATTTCAGATAGGAGTGGACTCTATGTATTATTTATTTACATAATATAATTACGGAGTGACTGATATATGAATGCACAGGTCAAACTATTGAGGTGAAAATTTTCAGGCGGATTCTTTTTATACTGTAGGTGCACACTAAGAAAGGACTTTAAAAAAATTATCTACTAATGGGGTAAAAAAGGGGATGAAAGTTTATATAAAAATCCGTTATTTTCGAAGTAAGAAGCACAAAATTTTATATAGATACCTGGGACCAAACGAGACGGCCTTGAGTCTGTCCTTGGACCCTATGGTGACAAGAGAGTGAACGATGCTGGTAGGCCAATCATAGACGTATGCATGGAAAGAAACTTGCTTGTGTCGAACACACTATTCCATCATAAGGATATTCACACGTATACATGGAGAATGAATGATCAGAAAAGTATGATTGATCTGATTTTAATTGATAGTCGCCTCCGAAACACAATAATGGATACAAGAGCCTACAGAGGCCCCACTCTTGAAACGGACCACTACCTGGTGATAAGCCGGTTTGTGGGCCTTTTCAAGAAGTGGAGACACTGGCGAGTGCGTACCAATTTCGGGGAGCTTGAAAGAATAAAGTGTGAAAAATTGGAAGATGTTAGTGTAAGGAGTATGTATGCGCGCCTAGTCGAAGAAAGGCTTGCAAAAGCGGACTTCTCCGACTTAGATGTGGATAATGACTGGGATAGTATGAAGGAAAGTATAGTGGAAAGCGCAAAAGAAGCATGTGGATGCGCGAAGAGGCACATAACAACGAAAGGTGATGAATGGTGGGACGCGGATGTTAAATCCAGCGTAGAGAGAAAGAGAAAAGCCTGGCTGGATTATGTTGCTTCCTTGCAACAGAATGACAGTATGAAAGAGATGAAGAAAGAAATTTATCGCCTCTGCAAGAATGAAAAAAAAGAAAGAATAAAATTGAAAGAAGAAGAGAAGCTGACGGAGAACTTCGAGGCGAATACCAAACTCTTTTGGAGAGAGGTTAAGAAGTCTCGGGGTTGTTCGTCAGCTTCCAGAATGGAAAGAATAAAATCTAAAGCAGGGGACGTTCTTGCTAACCCACAAGAGGTATTAGCGCGATGGAGTGAATATTTTAGAGAAATGTATGATGATATCCCGGATGCTGGCACCACGACTGAGTCTGTGACCGACTCCGAGGAGTCAGCATCCGAGATCACTTTGGAAGAGATCGAATGGTCGATAAGAAGTCTGAAAAATGGAAAGGCAGTAGGAATCGATAGTGTGTCTGCTGAGATGATCAAATATGGTGGAACCTGCGTCCGGGACGCTTTCCTGTCCTTATGCAACTTGTGCTGGAGGACGGGAAAGGTTCCCAAGGACTGGAGGCGCGCTGTCATCGTGCCCTTGTATAAAGGCAAGGGGTCACGTATGGAGTGCGCCAGCTACAGGACCATCAGTTTGATCAGCACAGCATCTAAAGTGTATGCGAAGATTATTGAAAAGAGAATGAGAGTTGTATCCGATGGATTACTGTGGGATGCACAAGGTGGTTTCAGAAATGGAAGGGGATGTATGGATCAAGTTTTCTCTCTCCGCAATATCGTAGAGAAGCAGCTGGCTATGGGCCGGAAGGTTTTCTGCGGTTTTGTGGATCTAGAGAAAGCATTTGACAGGGTTGTGCGGAAGGACCTCTGGGACATATTGCCCGGATATGGGATTAATGGCCAATTGATGCGTGCTGTGCAGTCCACTTACGAGGGCTGTATGGCATGCGTGCGAGTGGAAGGCAGCCTGTCGCCCTGGTTTGACGTCAATATTGGCGTCCGCCAGGGCTGCGTGCTGTCGGCTTTGCTGTTCATCCTATATCTGGACGATTGTCTCCAGAGAATAAGATTGATGGATGTTGGGGTGCGGATGAGTGATCTAGTTGTAAGCACCTTGCTTTATGCGGATGATGCCGTGCTTTTAGCCGAATCGCCATCAGAACTGCAAACACTAGTCACAATGATGAAAGATGACTGTCAGGCGAGAGGCTTACATTTGAATGCGAAGAAAACAAAGGTTATGGTGTTTGAAAGAGAAGAAACCAGAACGAATGCAAGGATAATGGTCGATGATGTTATGCTGGAGCAAGTGAATGAGTTTGTATATCTTGGATGTGCTTTTAGCAGGTATGGAAGGTACACCGCTGATATAGAAAGAAGAGTGAATTTGGGGAATAGTGTGAATGGAGCGTTAGGTAAACTTCTAGGCGCTAAGAACCTCAGCCAGAAGGCCCAGCTCGCCGTACACAACGCGGTGCTGGTACCTACGCTCACGTATGGAAGCGAGAGTTGGGTATGGAAGAAAGAGCATGAAAGTAGAGTAAACGCGGTCGAGATGCGAGCACTGCGCAAAATCTGCGGAGTGACGCTCGCGGACCGCGTTCGTAATACCGAAGTAAGAAAGAGAGTTGGTCTGAAAGAGAGTGTCGGGGTGAAGGTAAGGAAAGGAATGCTCCGGTGGTTCGGGCATGTGGAAAGAATGCATGATGAAAGAATGACTAAACAGATATACAATGCAAAAGTGGATGGATGCAGAAGTCGTGGAAAGCCACGACACACCTTCCATGATCAAATTGATCGTGTACTAGCAGAAGGTGATGTCAGGAGCCTTAAGAACAGACGAGCTTGCATGACAAGAGTTATGAATGTCAAAGAGGCAAGGGAGGTGTGTAAGAATAAGCCTAAATGGCACTCTGTTGTTCGTGCCTACCCCGCGAGGGAACTGGCGTGAAGTTATGTATGTATGTATGTATGTAACCTTAAGTACAAATATTAACAAGTCATACAGCTAGTACAATATATAGCACAATGTGTGAGCGGGACGGATGATGTGCGAGCAACCATTAAATGTCCATGTTGCGCTAGCCAGTAGTTCGTGTCCACTGCGATGACTAGACGTATGCAGCTGTCATAGAAATAAATGCACACGGATATCGCCGTTTTATTAAATTCTACCCCTAAGGTGGTAAAAAGGGTCTACTTTTTTAACTAATACAACTATGAATAGATGTAATCTAGGCCAGAAAACCTACCGGTAATAATCAGTTTTTTTATTACATGAGTTCAGCAGACAGACAGACGGCCCTCCTGATACAATGCGTAATACCAAAAGTATTACCAATGTGCTCTGCCTTTCTCTAAAGAGAGACTGGAACCTGACCACTAATTCCAGAATACAACTCAAGGTTATTATGACGGCTTGCTCTAAATATATATACAATATACAGAAACATAGATACATAGAATAGAAAGTAGAAATTAATTCCGGTGGAACTTAGTTCGAATAATGTGGAACGCCTTAACCTACGGGTTATATTGGTTCGATTTTGTGAACTTTATAGGAGAGATGTGATCTAGATCTTTGCATTATAAAAGCAGAAGCTCCACAAACTTTGAGATCAGCCATCTCCTGACTCGGTTCAGGTTGTACTCGGGAACAGTGCACGGTACTATGGTTTCACTTGAGAGCTGTCACTTTATACAGAGATTAGGTTTCGTAACAATTATTGGCACGTCAGTAATTATAATAATTTGATACATAGACAAAGCTGAGCGCACGTTATGACGTGGTTCTCGTTGAACGTTGACAGGAAGTCGTCCAAAATAGCTGCCCTTACCCTACTGTGAATTGGCTGTCGCCTCACATAGGAAAGAGGTAGACAACAAAATCAACGGATCGATGTTTTAGCTACTTATTATAGGCAAGGATCGAACAAATAAAAACTTTTTAATTTGAATAATGTAATTATATTATACATTATATATAAGTATACATAGCCTAATCGAGTAATTATTACAGATAGATGTTTACTGTGATAATGTCATTCCGACAGTAGATTATCTCATTAGTGAGTAATGCGGTTTGAATTTAACTAGCCGTAGCTATTCATATGGAACTACAATTAAGTTAAACGAGTCGTTGTGGCTAAGTGACTTATGTCCGGTTAATTATATATTTCTATACTAGCACACTAGTGGTCTTATTCATAGATAGTTAGAGTAAGTTTGAACGCTGTTTTAAGAACCATAAAGAAGCGTTCAAACTTACTCTCTCTATGAATAAGACCGTAAGACGTCGCAGTGCAGTAGATCTGTTCTAGATCCCGTGGCGTTCTTATAAAGTGGTTTCTCTCATCAGGACGCAGGTAGGTTTAATGGGTAGTTCGTCGACTCTCCCTTCATTGGATGAGGTACCGATATCATACGAGAGTCCCACACGCACACGTGCAGGCAGCACTAGGCGCAGCAGTTGGCCCCCTCCGAATCCATGGCCTGCGTGTGTGTCGCAAGAAAAGATATTACCCCGTGTTAACATAAAAAATCTTGTTATGCTTGGCTTATGGACTAGCTCTTGGGAACAGCTTCTACGACCCTCCAGATGTGTCCCGCACTGGCAGCGCAGCGCCGAGGACTCGTCGCCTGTAACGAATTGGACCTCTTGCTCCCGGCCGTGGTTTGCTCCATGTTCACAGAACTGCCTTGGATGGGACGCCGTCTCCTTTGCAAACAGATCATGCTCGCCAAGTAGAAGGCAGAGGACGCATCTGCGCCGGGGGCGTCGTGAGCTTTCACCAGGCAAAGGGTTCTCATCCACCATTAATATCGTCGAGATGGGGGCACGCGCTTGGCTTTCTTCCCGCGGGACACGGCACACACCGCCTCACGCAATGAGACTTGGAAAACGCAGGCGGAGTGGTTCCCACAGCAATAGATGAGGTTAAAACACCACCTTCTTCTAGGCCCGCAGGGTAGTGAGGCCACGGTACCCGTGGTGCTAACACCGAAGGATTTTAGTGATTATCCCCGACTCGGGTGGCCATAGCACTCTACAGGATGCTAATGTGACCCCAACGTGGCGAATCTCATTCCCCACCGCCGCGATTTTTCCGTAAAAAAACTTTCTGTTACTTAATATGTTCTGGGTGTCTGAGATCGGAGTAGACCCTAGAGTAGTCCGTTATATATTACCCATAACACAAGCGTAACTCATTTAGCTTGGATATATACAATCTGTATATTTGTCTGCCGGTTATTATTATTTGCTTTAGTGATTAAAAGACAAATTCCTTAAAAATAATGTCAATAATCTACCACGTCTTTTATCCGTGCAGGAACGGAGAAAGAATACAATTTCCTGCGACCGGGCGGCCTGTCGTAAGAGGTGACAAAACCACCCACAGCCAGGTGGTAGGGCATTTGCCCGACTGGATGGCTACCACCTCTGGTCTAAAGTACGTCGCCATAACAACCTTGAGTTGTGTTCCGACATCAGTGACCAGGTTCCAGTCTCCCTTAAGAAAGCAGCAGCGCTTTGTAGCACTTATGGTGTTGCAAATGTCCATAGGTGATGGTAACCGCTTTCCATCAAGTGGTCCGTCTGCCTGTCTGCTGAACTCCTGCTATAAAAATAGAAAAATAAAAAATCTACCAATACTAAGGTAAAATGCTGGTTAGTAAGTTATTGGAACCGGAATGTGGTATCTGAAGCCGTGTTCAGTTCCTCTGTGTGCAACTTGAACCGAGTTAGGAGTGAGCAAATCTCAAGGTTAGTGGAACTTTTCTAGTGTAAGGATTTAGGTCAGATATTACTCCCATACAGTCAATTATTTGAACCAGTTTCATTTCCATTCCCAAAGGGGAGTTCCGTGCAGGAACGGAGAAAGAATATAATTTCCTGCGGCCGGGCGGTTTATCGTAAGAGGCGACAAAACTACCCACAGCCTGGTGGTAGGGTATTTACCCGACTGGATGGCTACCACTCCTGGTATAGCGAATGCCGCCATAACGACTTTGAGTTATTGTGTTCCGGCATCAGTGGCCAGGTTCCAGTTTCTCCTTAAGGCCAGCAGCAAATTAGCAGCACTTGTGGTATTGTTAATGTCCATAGGCGACGGTAATCACTTTGCATTACAGTTGGGTCGTCAGCCTGTCTGCTGTGCTTCAGCAATAAAAAAATAAAAAACTTCCCACGTGGTCTACACAGCGCCTCACAATAACCAAGAGGATTTTATTGTTCACAAGTTTTCAATACAAATCAACGTACGACTAGTAGCATAGAAATATTCTTTCAAAGTCGCTTCAAATAGATCATTATCAGACCACATACGGTTAAATTATTAATCAGCGGATCTAAAATTAATAACACGTTTTATCGTCATTCAAATCTAATAAGCAATAATTACAATTTAATGTTCTAGAAAATTTAAAAAAAGATATTAATTTATTTAATGGAGCTCCGTTATTAAGCTATCTACTACACGCAACGTTTATTTATTTTTTATTTTTTGTATTGCAGGAGTTCAGCAGACAGGCAGACGGCCCACTTGATGGAAAGCGGTTATCATCCCCTATGGACATTTGCAACACCAAAGGTGCTACAAATGCGCTGCTGCTCTCTTAAAGGAGACTGGAACCTAGTCACTAATGCCGGAACACAACACAAGGTTGTTATGGCGGCATACTCTAGACCAGGGGTGGTCGCCATCCAGTCGAGCAAATACCCTACCACCTGGTTAATTAGGCACGTTAAATAGATATGCTTCTTTCTTTCTTCTGATCTTTCTTTCTTTCCTGGTTGTTGCTAAGTTCTGTGGTCCTCTTTCACAGGACTTGTATAACAATACCTATTCACAGTGTTTTTTTCATTCTTTATTTAAATTTATTCCGGTAACTCTTATTATTTACTTTTTTTTTTGTAACTTTTTCGTGAATTCACTAAAAAGTGTCTAGGAGCATGTATAATAACGTCGCTATAAAATTTAAGCCAATTCATAACAATAGTTGTCGAGAAAAATGGATGTGAAATAGGTTTATAGGATTGATGGATAGGCTACAAAAATAAAAAAAGTTTGCAGCTGATTTTAATATTATATAATTTTACTATCTGTAGCAATAAATAAAAGTTAAGTGTCTATCTGTGATTTCATAATAAATGACAAAAATTCGCTTCTCCGTTCATCTCAAATAGAGCCTATTTGAAAAGGACTCAAAGAATTTTAATTGAAATTTTAAATACATAAACAAGAATTTTACCGTTAATTTTTGTCTATACTCCATTTCGATTAATACAAGATTCAAAAATTAATTTAAAGATCAAATTCCGAGGTAATGAATTCTGAAATAATAAATCTAGTTGACATTTATAAGTCAATTAAATATATTGGTATTTAATAAAGCGCGTATGTAGCCACCCTAATCACATATTCCGCTCCATAGAAGATCTTATTTAACAAATCGTTTTACACGGGCATAGATAAAATTGATCTTATCCAACTGTTATCTATACAGCATCGTAGTGACTAATAAGCCTTACTAGCCAAGATCATTCACGCTTTCATTGTAAGGGAAGAGCTACTACTTTAATTTTTACACATACTGTCAACATCCGAATTTACATAACTTTTATCCGTGCAGGAACGGAGAAAGAATACAATTTCCTGCGGCCGGGTGGCCTGTCGTAAGAGGAGACTAAACAACCCACAGCCAGGTGGTAGGGCATTTGCCCGACTGGATGGCTACCACCCCTGGTCTAAAGTATGTCGCCAGAACAACCTTGAGTTGTGTTCCGGCATTAGTGACCAGGTTCCAGTCTCCCTTAAGAGAGCAGCAGCGCATTTGTAGCACCTTTGGTGTTGTAAATGTCAATAGACGATGGTAACCGCTATCCATCAAGTGGGCCGTCTGTCTGTCTGCTGAACTCCTGCAATAAAAAAAAACTAACGTTTTATTAAAGTCTTTTAATGATGGCCACTGGTTGAGTGGACTAAGCATTTGCCCGCTAACCTTATTGCAACGCAGAGGCTCCGGGTTCGATTCCTGATATGGTAAATTTTGTAAACCAACTTTTCGTTATTTATCACGGAAAGCAGCGTGGAGGTCGGTGGCGGAGTAGTGGTGGTGTGTAGGTGGTGCCCTCTACACAACTTATAGTTTGTGGACACATCAGTTACTGAATCTTTACCAAGCAAGAAAACGTTTATTTAGAAGAAGATAGAAAAGTCAAAATGTAATCTATATATTTAGACTTTTTTTTTTTTTTTTTTTTTTATTGCAGGAGATCAGCAGACAGGCAGACGGCCCACTCGATGGAAAGCGGTTACCATTGCCTATAGACATTTTCAACACCAAAGTTGCTACAAATGCGCTGCTGCTCTCTTAAGAGAGATTGGAACCTGGCTACTAATGCCGGAACACAACTCGAAGGTTGTTATGGCGACATACTTTAGACCAGGGGTGGTAGCCATCCAGTCGGGCAAATGCCCTACCACCTGGCTGTGGGTTGTTTTGTCGCCTCTTACGACAGGCCGCCCGGTCGCAGGAAATTGTATTCTTTCTCCGTTCCTGCACGGATAAAAATGTATCGTGACCAAAAGACTGGTTTATACCTCGGACAACGCACCAGCATTGCCATTCAGAGAGGCAATGTGGCCAGTCTTTTGGGCACGTTTCCGACTGACAGCGGTCTAGAACTAGATTTTATACTTTAATTTTAGTTTGTATATATAGTTTATTTTTAGTTTAATTTATTTATAATTTAGTTTATTTATTAGATACCTATATAATAGTATTTTTAAGATAGTTTAGTTTATATATATATATATATATATATATATATATATATATATATATATATATATATAATTGAAATCATCTTATATAGTGACTCATCACGATATCTCAGGAATATAATACTTATAGACTTGAAATTTGGCATGGACCTTCCTTTCGCCAAGTAGAGGCCAGCTAAATACGGATTTTACGGCACGCGAAGCGGGCAGATATCAGCTAGTAGTAAGATAACATTAATTATGGTGTCTTAAAAAGACCCTTGCTCAACATAATGGTGGTCTCACAACCAGCGCTGATTTTTCGCGAGGACCTCAAGTGATGCCACGGCTTAGCCACAAAGCAAATTAATGTGTTTACACGCAATGCTTACACATTACTTAAGACTGCAATTAGTTTATATAATTAAAGTTTTTATTATAAGTAAAACAAACGAATTAATATAATAAGTTATTCTTAAGGTACACCATAACATAAAAATCACTAAATTAATGTCACACACTAACAAAAATAAACAATAAGCGTGTATGGACTCTAAAATCTTTCACAGAAATTAAGTAGTAAAAAAGGGTACGGAACTCGAGTCCGTAGAGATGTTAATAATAAAAAAAAGTAAAACAAAGGAACAGAGGTGACGAACAAGAAATATAAAAATAAATAAACTAATATTGGTTCTTGCATGGAGTACTACTCTCATTCTTAGGTTGACTCAGAAAAATGCCGCTCGAGACATACGACTCAATTGAGAAAAGAGCTAGGAAGCTGATAGGCAATAACCGAAGAGACTTTGCGTCTCTCTGTGTATTTTACCGCCTGTATAACGGGAAGCGTTACAAGGAACTGTTTGATATGGTGCCAACGTCTCACTTTTACAACCGCACCACTCGCCAGCAACGAGATGTTCACCCCCGTTGAGCTCCCACACTCAACTACGCACCGATTCTCTAGAACATTTATACTGCGTACAACAATGATCTAGAGTGAACTTCCCGCCACGGTTTTCCCCTTGCTCTAATACATGGGGTTCTTTAAGAAGGGCGTTATAAAATTTCTTAGAGGTCGCCAGTTCGTTGGCGACACCTCTGGTGATGCAAACGTCCATAGGAGACGGTAACCACTTTTCATCAGGTGGGCCGTCTGCCTGTTTGCCTGCTTCAGGCAATACAAAAGAAACCGGCTATTTGATAGGAGGATTCAGAGCTTAGATCGTCTACGTAGAATTTCTATTTTGTCGGTATTCTTTGGATACACTTCGGTAAGTTTGCCACGGAATTGCAAGAATTAATTCCTTCCTCACCATTTTACCACCAGACAAGCAGACGTGCGAACTCACACCACCGATATATGATGGAAATACCAAATAAGCCAGGTGCCAGGTAGTAGGGTATTTACCCGACTGGATGGCGACCACCCCTGTTCTAGAATATGCCGCCATAACAACCTTGTGTTGTGTTCCGGCATTAGTGACCAGGTTCCAGTCTCCCTTAAGAGAGCAGCAGCGCATTTGTACCACCTTTGGTGTTACAAATGTCCATAGGCGATGGTAACCGCTTTCCATCAAGTGGGCCCTCTGCTTGTCTGCTAAACTCCTGCAATAAAAAATAAATAAACGGACGAAGCGCTATTCTTCCACTTTTATCATACGCACCGCTGAAGAGTGGAACTCTTTACCATGGTTTCTCCTGAAACATACAATTTAGGTGTCTTCAAGTCTCGCGTGAACAAGTAGGTATCTTCTAAGTAAACGTGCAGCATCTTAGATTGTATTTCTATCTGACCTCAGATGCAATGTCGGTCAAACGCGAAAAACACACTTGACCTTTTTATTTGTTACTTTATAAAACACCATACTCTATGTCAACGAGACCGTCCAAACCCCAAGCCGGCCCTGCCTTCGCGTCCACACAATTAACATGAAAAGGATATCAACGAAAAAAACCCCATTGAATTAGCCCTTTTAACAAATTGCCCTTTTCTAACAAACTGTGCAGAAGAGAGTAATACCCCTCATTGGCCCATAAATGTCCAACATGGGGCAATCGATCCCCGTAATTTGATCCCAGTTGGTATCATCGGTATCAAGTGGAATATGTCCAAATGTTACCATTTTCTTTTAAGGAGGTTTGTTCACGAGTTTATGTATAGTAATAACTGTAACTCTACTTCCTTTGCACGAGACTTGGACTTTGTCTTCTGAATTCTGCAAGACATCGAAAGAACTAAAAAAGGATGTCGAGCTTGTCATGGAAGAATATATATATATATATATAATAGCTTTTTTTTAATTCTGTGTTGTGGGATGTTTTGTCCTCACGGATACGTCGCGGAGGACTATGCACCGCAGGGGAAACGTGGTAGAAAGTGTGGGTTTTGCCACATTGGGGTAGCGCTATCACTGCTAGTAAGTGCCATTGCTACCCGAGTAGGGTACCTACTAAAACCCCACAGTATTCCGTTCTTCGCCCGTATACTAAGATCACTGTACGGACCGTTCGAGATGGAAGGCAACTGCCTATGGCGGCAAAATTTCAGGTTGGCAAAAATTCCTGCAAAAACGCTTGAACTACTAAAGTCCCAAAAAAAATGTAACCTTTGTATATCAATAACACAATTTTTCGTTAATAAAATCTGTATTAATATTAATGTCTTAACTTAATTATATCGAGGGTTGAAAGTCTATTTGTTTTAAGCGACATTTTGTGTGAGACTTATTAACACTATGGGTTTTTATATCGTAATGTCTCAACTTAAAGAAATATAAAGAACTTGATGTCTAGTTTCAATCTATAGATGTCCTTTTTTTAAATTACGGTACATAGTTCGTTAGTGATGTGTTTTTCTGGGTCATTTGTAACTTCAAACTTTTCTCCCGACAATTTTAAAAAATGTCGTTTAAAACATATAGCCTTTCACCCATCGATATATAATCGTTCTGGTTAACGAAGTTTTCTGAAGCTTTGGTGGGGGCGGTATTCTCGAGTTTGCCTACGACGGCAAAGAAGCTACGGACCTAGCCCCCTTTTTTGTTTGACGACGCAGGGGGAATACTTTTCGTACAATACCACGCCCTTTGTTGGGGTTAGACCTTACGCGATGAGATTAAGCGCCACACGGCTTGTGTGGGACTCTGATACAGACGTATTCAACTACTCCACTAAACCTGAACCATCGTCCCATGTGCCCACGCTGGAGTTGGAAGAAAATGTAGTTTCGAACGTAGTTACACCTATGTTCATCCGCGTATCAAGGCCTTGATCACCCCGGGACAGAGTGATCAACTTCACTAACAGAGGTTAGATCCACCGCATCCCCAAATCCTGGTTGACTCCTGTGATGGCATCACGGGAGCATGGCCTAGCCCCTGCGTGAACACCCTGGCAGATGGTGGCCCATCGGCCTCTCTCAAACTCCATGGTATCTTATCCTATCTTACTCTACTTAAATAATATTGCAAAAGGTAGTTACTGATGAAGGACTCTAATTAAATAATCCAGCCGTCGGGAATATATAATTTTAAACGAGAACCAGTTTAATTTTAAATATTTTGAATGCCTTTTAAGTTCTTAATATTTTTTTATTATCTCAAAATATGGGTCTAGATGTTTGTATAAGGAGCTAAACTATTACAATAAAAAAGTAAAATAACTAAATTCTGTCGCTTAAGTCATTTTTCACAGGCTCTATGTAACCAAAAATGCTAATTAATAATATAAATAGTATTTTATTAAGTTTTCGCGACTAGAATATAATTATAACTACTTTTTAACGGTTTTAAGGATGTCAAGTATCAATGAGTAATGTTAAAGTTCACATGACACTTGACATCCTTGTCTTCCGTGATCGCGGCTACTGAAAAGTGGCTGAAACGTCGAATTAAAAATCAAATAAAACCTCGCGCTTGAAATCGTTAAAACCTAGTTTTAATTAATATTATAAACGTCAATATTGTTTCTCGACACGTTTTTTATTTATTTTTTATTTATTATATATATCTCTACGGACTCGAGTTCCGTACCCTTTCTTAATACTTAATTTCTATGAAAAATTTGAGACTCTGTACACGCTTATTGTTTGTTTTTGTTAGTGTATGTGACATTATATGTAGCAATTTTTCTGTTTTGATGTACCTTAACTTATTATATTAATTTATTCTAATTTTCCTAAAATTTAAGTTAAATTTCTATTCTATTTTTCGACACGTAACATTGTTCAGGTACAAGAAAAAGTGACTACAACCCTTTATATTCGAGGTCTAATAGTAATTCCAAATTCAATATTTGTACCACGTAAAATTTTGAAGGAAATTCTCGTATCGTCATGGAAAGGCTCCCTAAGGTCATAAAATGAATTAATTCCCCCATGCGAGAGCCCAGTTCGAAGTGTGTCAGCGTTACAAATTCTCCTTAATTACACCCGGGTTGGCCTGGGGCTTTTAACTTTTTCATTTGACCTTTTTGCTTAAATAAATACAATTTTTTATGACACGAATACACATGACGCCAGGTTTTAGGCCGGGCTAATGATTACTGGGACGAGTATAATGAGTTGTTTAGACTTCTTACCTTTATTTGCATTATCTGGGACTGTTTTTAACTTGAAGGGTTTTGTTGTGAAGTTTTATTTAAAAAATTGGCCAAATATTTTGTTAACTCGGGCTAATGATAACTGGATCGAGTATGAGTTCTTTTAGACTTTTTCTTTTATTTATTATCTGTTACTTTTTTAATTAATTGAAATTAAACTTGAACGTTGTTTTGATGCAAGGTAGTATTTTAAAAAATATGAGTCAAATATTCTATTAATTCGGGCTGATGATTACTAGATCGGGTGAAATGAGTTGTTTAGACTTCTTACCTTTTTTTGAATTATCTGTGCCCGTTTTTAATTAATTACAACTTAAGAGGTAATATTTAGATATGAAGTTTAAAAAAAAAATGGTTCCATGTTCTATTAATTCACGCTAATCACTACTGAATCGAGTATAATGAGTTGTTTGGACATCTTATCTTTGTTTTCATGAGATAAATAGACAAACAGACAAGAATAAAACGTATCATGTTCTCCATCGTTTAGTCTATTCCAGTTGTTTTTTTTAAGTAGCTTCAATGTATAGATATGGCATGTTTAGAATCTAATAATATTATATATATAGTAATATTATACACACTAAATTTTATACATATATACACTCAGTATTAACCATGCAAACTCCTCTCACTTTAGGATATTTTGTCTCGCTTCCTTATGCTCTGAGCCTCTGAATGAAATATATAAAAAATAATTTTGAATCGAGTGTATGCTATCGCGGGACGCTAGCTACGTACCTATGTAGCGGATGTTCGGTTGATACAATATTTTGCCACGCTTGCACATCCCATAGGTGGCGCTGTCCCGTCAAAGTAAACATTGGCCGCGCGGGGCTAATTATGTGAAACACCGATTTGAATCAGTAGTTCATAGCCTCTTAAATTCAGAGAGGCCGCAACATTACTGACGTTTAAGAATCTACTTAGGACGTACTACTTTTTCATAAACAAACTATGTCTAAATTATCTAAATACAATTATATAAGTGTTATATCATATAATTATACTCTTGTGTTTATTGTTAAAGTAAAATTAACCGTAGCCTTGACGAAATCTGTGATTATAGAAGTATAATCTTTGACAACAGAAACTTAATAATGCTCAAACTTATAATTTAATTTAATTATAGTCGAATTTCGACCACTGGGCGACCACTAGTTGTAATAAAATCGCCATAAGGCTGACTGAGAGTTGTGTTCTGTTGGTTTATTGATAGTGGGTGGTCAATTTTGATATGATAGAATAGATAAAACATTTTATTGCTCATCAAAATAACACACACAATACATTAATTTATTATTTTCAGGCAGAATAATAGGGGGCCTTATTGCTTAGAGCGATTTCTTCCAGGCAACCTAATTTATAGGATATTCTATGTTAATATGAGATAATAGGTGATGTAGGTGGTGTATAAGTTCAGACGTTTATAGATTTTGAAAATATATATTTAATTTTAAAGATAAATATACATACATGAGATAATATATTTGAGTGATAAATATTAATTATATGCGTGTGTGTGTCAAATACATGGTAGTGTGTGTAATATTTTTTTTTATTGATTTAATTAATTTTTATGAATAATTTTAAAACAATATTAGCATTCTGCACTCCTTCTCTATATAAACTAAAAGTATGCGAAATTTCATACTCCTTCGTCCGCACAATTTTCGTAAAAAGGGGTACAAAGTTTTTGCTTTACGTATTAATATAATGATAGTGGACATTGAAATATATATTGTATATTCTTACTAAATTTCATTCATATGCGTAGATCGAATAGTTTCCGTTTTTTTTTTATTGCAGGAGTTCAGCAGACAGGCAGACGGCCCACTTGATGGAAAGCGATTACTATCGCCTATGAACATTTGCAACACCAAAGGTGCTATAAAAGCGCTGCTGCTCTCTTAAGGGAGGTCAGAACCTGGTCACTAATTCAGGAACACAACGGAAGGTTGTTATGGCGACAGACTGTAGACCAGGGGTGGTAGCCATCCAGTCGGGCAAATGCCCTACCACCTGACTGTGGGTTGTTGTCTCCTCTTACGACAGGCCGCCGGCTGCAGGAAATTGTAATCTTTCTCCGTTCCTGCACGGATAATATCTCCGTGAAAATAACTGTGACATAAGTGCATAGATGTATCTTAATAAGAGAAACAACTTAGAATTTTCTACCGAAACCAAGTCAAGAATAAATCCAAGATATTTTTAACAGTACCCTCTCTCCCAGTCTTAACAAGTACTACTGTTAATATTTCTCTGCTTCTTCGGGGTCGTTGCAGTAATAAATAACCCGTTCATTTTCAAAGTATATAATTTTGTATATGATATTTACATAGCCGAACGTATTAATATAAAATATATATTCGGATTTAAAGAGATTAAATTCTGTACATTTTCGTGACTAATTTTCCTTGTGTCTAATGTGACATCACAGTTGTCAATTATAAAAACATTTAATCTTGCCTGCCAGGCAGTAGGCGAACAGGTTTGTTTCGCCACACCACCCCCCCACGGAGACAAAAAGAAGAACTTAAAAAAAACTAATTATTACAATAGTAAAAAACTTAATAACTAACAAGCACAGCAACAGATGAAGGGCCTACGAACCAAATGGTAACTTGAACGTGACTGTTCTACCAGACCGAGTTGTGTAGGGTTTCTTGTTGTCTGTGGTGTTCTGTTGTTGGGTGGGAGGTGAAGGTGGAGATGGAGATGCGACTGTGACCGAAAATGGAGAGTCGTCAACCACTTGGTACGCGGGTTTGACACGGTCCATGCTGACAACCGCATTCCTGTCTCCGATGGCGATTGTTAAAGTTTTGTCCTTCCGGCTAAGAACCCTGTATGGACCTTTATACGGAGGCTGGAGACTATGGCGAACTGTGTCGTCGCGCAACCAAACATGAGAAGCATTGTTTATGTCCTTAAAAATGAAAGTGGACTTCTGCCCATGACGTGAGCCAGGAACAGGCTTCAGCTGTGCCATGTGGCGACGAAGCTGAGATACGAAGGCGGAAGCGTCCACAGTTGAGTTTGGAGTCTGCGAAGGAGCAAGAAATTCTCCGGGTAGGCACAGGGGTTCCCCGTACACTAACTCGGCGGAAGAAGCTTGTAGGTCCTCCTTTAGCGCAGAACGCATGCCGAGGAGCACTATGGGTAATGATAAAACCCAGGACTCTTGGCGGCACATAATTGCGGCTTTAAGTTGCCGATGCATGCGCTCAACAAGGCCATTCGCACACGGGTGATAACTCGTGGTACGAACGCGCTTGATAGAGCATAATTGCAGTAAAGCTCGAAAAAGAGCAGATTCGAACTGGCGGCCTTGATCAGTGGTAATAATTTGAGGCACGCCATAGCGAGCTATCCACTCCCTGAAGAAGGTCTCAGCCACTTCCTCAGCTGTGATTCCAACCATAGGCCAGGCTTCAGGCCACCTGGTGAACCTATCGACAGCAGTAAGGCAGTATTGAAAGCCCTTGCTATGTGGAAGAGGGCCAACTATGTCCACATGGACATGGCGGAAACGCTGAGTGGGTGTGGTAAAAGTACCAACCGGAGTGGAAATATGCCGGGTAACCTTGCAGCGTTGGCAATCGAGGCAAGAACGCGTCCACTCTCGACAGTTCTTGTTTATCGACGGCCAAACATAGCGGTCAGTAACCAGTTTTGTGGTCGCTCGTATGCCCGGATGGCTTAAATTGTGAAGCCTATTGAAAATAGCACGGCGCAAGTCACGAGGGATAAAAGGACGAGCCTTACCTCTTGAGGTGTCGCATATTATTGCGAACTTTGTACCAGGAATGCTAACCTTAGCTAACTTGAGACTGGAACCTTCAGTCAACAACTTGGCTAACTCTTCATCAGACTCCTGTGACTTGGCTAAAGTGTCATATTCCTCCTCCAATGTTATAGCTTCAACGCGAGACATTGCATCCGCAACCACATTATCCTGACCTTTAATATGTAAAATGTCAGTGGTAAATTGAGAGATGAATGAAAGTTGGTTTAGCTGTGGAGGAGGTAATTTTTCGCGCCTCTGAAGGAATGCATATATTAAGGGCTTATGATCAGTGTAGATCGTCACATGCTGTGCCTCCAAAACATGTCGAAAATGCTGAACAGCCTCGTACACCGCAAGAAGCTCACGGTAATACGCAGGCCACGTTGTCTGGCGAGGGGTAAGCTTCTTGCTAAAGAAAGCAAGAGGCTGCCAGACATCTCCAACACGTTGTTGGAGACAAGCACCGACATGGCTACAAGATGCGTCTGTGAATAAGCCTAATTTTGCAGTGGGATCTGGATGGGCTAAAAGAGTGATATTGACAAGATGGTCTTTGCAGTTCTGGAAAGCCTGAATAGTGTCAGTAGTCCAAGGAACTGGTTTGGGACCCTTTAACTGAGAATCAGCCAGCATGTTGATCAAAGGGGCTTGTAGCTCAGCAGCCTTCGGGATAAAACGGCGGTAAAAATTTAGCATGCCGAGGAACCTGCGCAAGCCCTCAACCGTCTTCGGTAGGGGAAACTCCCGCAAAGCTTGAATCCTTTCAGCTGGTGGTCGAATGCCATCTTTAGAAATCCAATGCCCAAGAAATTTAACTTCATCAGCGCCAAAAACACATTTAGATGAATTGATAACTACCCCATAATCAGACAGGCGTTTGAAGAGAACGCGAAGGTGTTCAGCGTGATCCTGGGGATTACGGGAGAACACCAAAATGTCATCAACGTATGGGAAACAAAAATTTAAACCACGCACAACCTCGTCTATAAACCTTTGGAAGGTCTGCCCAGCATTTCGAAGTCCAAATGTCATATACGGGAACTCAAATAACCCGAATGGAGTGGTGATGGCCGTTTTGCAGATGTCATCCGGATGAACGGGGATTTGCTGGTATGCCTTGACCAGGTCTAACACCGAAAAGATGGTAGAACCAGCCAAGTCTTGGCCAAAGTCACCTATGTGACGGACAGGATAAGAGTCTGGGATGGTGCGGGCGTTTAAAGCACGATAATCCCCACAGGGCCTCCAACCATTCTCACCCTTCTTTGCCAGGTGCAAAGGCGAGGACCAAGGGCTTTTGGACGGTCGTGCTGTACCGCAGGCCAGCATGTCCTCGAATTCCTTCTTCGCAACCTGAAGTTTTTGCGCAGCGAGGCGGCGAGGGCGGCACGCAAGAGGTGGACCATCTGTGGTGAGGATGTGGTGTACGGTTGTGTGTTTGACAACCCTATTAACACCAGGGGGTCGTGTAATATCCGGGAATTCTTTCAGGAGATCTAAATAGGTGGAATTGCCGCTTATTATAGTTTTAATACTTGTTTGAGAAGTGTCCGCGACGATAGCGGTGACAGACAAACGTGTGGTGCCATCTAACAGACGCTGGTTGCGGCAATCTGGCAGTAAATTAAAATATGCCAAAAAGTCAGAGCCGATTATTGGCGTGTTTACGTCGGCTACCACGAAATTCCACCTGAAATCCCGGCGTAACCCTAAATTTAAACAAAGAGATATAGAGCCGTATGTTTTTATGGGACTTCCGTTAGCCGCGGAAACATCAAAATTGGAAGAAGCTATGTGTCTTCCTTTGAGTAGAGTACGCGGGTAACAACTAATGTCGGAACCAGTGTCAATCAGAAATCGACTGTTGGTCCCAGACAAGTCAGTCACAAATAAACGACGGCCAGGTGCAGCACAATCAGTCGCCGTCACTACTGATTGTGAATCGCGTTTAAATTTTGAACCGGTTTCCAATTGCAAGGAGGCATGCATTTACTGGCTTTATCTGC
This sequence comes from Dendrolimus kikuchii, assembly GCA_019925095.2. Lineage (NCBI taxonomy): Eukaryota > Metazoa > Arthropoda > Insecta > Lepidoptera > Lasiocampidae > Dendrolimus > Dendrolimus kikuchii. The sequence goes on from CM034413.1 coordinate 7,319,837, forward strand.
AAATTTTTTATGATACCAGCATATGCGGTTGCTGGATGGAGAGGAGGAGCGCGATCTGTTTTTAGAGCGAGAACGTGAATTAGCCGGCGAGTGGCCAGTAAAAGTGTCAAATCGTTGGGTTAACGCCTCTATCTGTCTCTTTAAATCATCGAGTTCTGACGAAGATGAGGAAACGGCGTGCACCAATGAGGATGAAGAACACGAAGGAGAAGGTGCTTCAACGATGGCATCAGCTATTTCAGCTACCTTTTCCAGCGGCAAATCACGCTGAGCTATTAAAATACGTTGTACCTCGCCAGGCAGTCGACGCATCCACAGCTCCCTTATAATACCATCGTCAGACAGGGAAGTGCCAGCCATCGAACGCAAGTGACGTAAGAAAACGGAAGGCTTGCGGTCCCCAAGCTGTATCTCACTCAGCAAGTTCCGAACGCGTTGTTCCTTAGACGCTGAAAACCGTGCAATTAATTCTGTTTTAAGATGCTCATATTTATTTTCAAGAGGTGGGTGAGCTATAATGTCCTCGACTACATCGGCTGTCTGTGAATCAAGCATGGACAAAACGTGGCCATACTTGGTGGCATCCTGCGTAATGCCAGCAATGCTAAATTGAGCCTCAGCTTGTGCGAACCAGATTGTTGGTTTATCATGCCAAAACGCTGAAAGCTTGACAGAAACGCCGTGAACTGAAGCGGGAAAGGACTGTGGAACCTGTTTCATTAATAGATCCAATTTAATTTGTAAATCCTTCACCTGTTGCTGAAGAAATTCCTCGTGAGACATAGTGGAAGATAAATATAACAAAGCAAATTATAAAATTAAAATTAACAGAAACAGGATGAAATTAAAAATTAAAAGTACAATTTACCTACCTCAAATTGAGAAATAAATATGTACAAGGTTAACTATTTACATAACAATATCAACGAATGAACATAGTTAAAATTTAAGAAAAATCCAATTTGGTATACGATGCACCTTATAGTCGTCCGTATGCGATCCCCCTTATTTTTAAATAAACGAAAGATCGCTGGAATCACCGTCGAAATTATCCGCTGCGGGCTGTGAATATTATGCTGGAGCGATTCCAATTCAGATGGCCACGCCTGAAGATGGAGTCGAGGCTGAGGGTACACTGCTGAGACCGTCCCAAATATCCTCGCATGAAGATTATTCGCCTTCCAAACTCCGTCCCAAATGGTAATAGTGTTGGGCCACGACGGATGTACAATTCCAAATTTTACGTATTGAAAATTTTGTGTTCAAAATCGGGGTCACCATTAATGACGGGTCGTTGCAGTAATAAATAACCCGTTCATTTTCAAAGTATATAATTTTGTATATGATATTTACATAGCCGAACGTATTAATATAAAATATATATTCGGATTTAAAGAGATTAAATTCTGTACATTTTCGTGACTAATTTTCTTTGTGTCTAATGTGACATCACAGTTGTCAATTATAAAACCATCTTGCCTGCCAGGCAGTAGGCGAACAGGTTTGTTTCGCCATAGGGTTCATTCTAGAATGTCGACCGGATATATGAGCGCGACAAACTGCGTACGGAGCCAGTCTCGGAAGGAGTCTCGAAGCGAGCGAGACTACCGAAGCGAAAGGAGCTATGGAGGGGAATTTGGTGCACGAGAAGAAGAGGACGGCCCAGCTGAGTGGAAGTGGAGCCTCGGAGGCAAGTACCGGTCTACGTGCTGGGGCTGCAGCGGATCGTCAGCGGTTCGACGGTTAGATGTAGAAGACCCTGGTACGAGTTTCAGAAGCAAGTGCCGGTGAGTGCGTTGAAGCTGCGCCAGGGTCGGTGTAGGTGGTGCTGTGGCGGATTACGGCGTGGTGTTACGGACGGGCGGTGTGGGCAGTTTACGAGCGCCATATTGGGAAGCTCCGGAGATGTCACGCGTTTGGAAAGAAGGTCGTGGAAGGAAGGATGGGTGAACCCTGGAACGAGTCCTGGAACAGAGCACCATGGGTGCGCCGAGGCTGCGCATGGGGTCATCGGGAGAGGCACAGAAGGCGGTGTGGCAAGGTAACTCGTTGCAGAGCATTCAGCATACTTGGAGTTTCGCATCGGTGAGGAAGTACTGGAGTGACCATGCGCAAAATTGAAGTTGCGTATGCCAAGGAAGAAGACTTGTCATCGTGGAAGCATTGTAGAAGTAATGCGTTCGAGCTAATCATCATACACCACATAAGGATAAAGAAGCCTATGAGCTGGTTTATGTTATTATAGATTCCCGACTGTCGTCGTGTGTAGTTTTATTTCTTGGATACCTGATACGGACTGTTCAGTGTGAGTTGTACTTGCATTGGCTTAAATAAAGGCATATTCTTTTAGATCAGTGTTTCCTTCCAATCCCGGTCCCATAGCTCGTAACACTTATGCGCCCTTACTGTGCGACTTCCAGTTACCTAGCTGCCGTGGAATGCTATTTGCTAGTGACATCGCGGGGCGCGGGTTAATTCCATTAAAAGATTAACAAACCGCAGCTCTGTTGAGATCGACCATGCAAATGAGAACGCTCACCGATCCCGCTTTAAAGCTTAATGCGGCTATCAGTTTATATCGGTTGAGTAAATATTGTTGTGATTAACCCAACCCGTCATAATTACATTTTAGATTAGATTATTGCACTGAATACAATCTAGTTATTATTCACGATATTTGTCGTTTTGTTGGCTCAGCCTTATCCGTCTAGCTCGTTGGAACGCAAAACTCCTGGGTTCGGTTTCCGGCACAGTAAATTTTGTAAACGAAATTTGATTGTCTGGCATCGACCACAGAGTTGTACGTTTCTTATAACCTATAAAATAATCTACTGAATTATTTATTGTTCTATTTAATGTCTAAAATTGGCTAACAGGCCGATCGCTCATTTGATGGGTGGTAACTACCAACACCATTAGGTTGCAAGGTCAAGGATGTTGTCAAAGTGTTTCCGGCCTTTAAGCAAATTTTATGACACCTCTATTAAACAACCCCATATTGTAGCGCAGAGGGAAAACTTTAGTAGGAAGTTCGTTCTAGATCATTATTGAGCCTCAAGGAAAAGAAAGTAAACACTTTAAAATAGCAAGCTGTTCTCGAATTGAGACAATGTCATTAAACGAAATAACTCCTTGGGACGCTCCCAATTTTACAGGAGGTAGAATAAGCAGAGAAATAGATAGTTCAAAAGATAACCCTTTCTAAGCCACCTGTTATTACTACGATTGTCGACAATATGAATGGTGTGATGCTGGGTAGAGTCGACAGGGTGGGTCTCCAGTACCCTAAGTGCGAAAGGAATTGCATTTGTAAAGCGCAAGTTGCCACGGGGTGAAAGTTGTAGTCCGTGCAGTAACGGGGAAAGAATACAATTTCCTGCGGCCGGGCGGCCTGTCGTAAGACGCAACAAAACAACCCAGAGGCAGGTGGTAGGGCATTTGCTCGACTGGATGGCTACCTCCCTAGTCTAGAGTATGCCGCTATAACAACCTTGAGTTGTGTTCCGGCATTAGGCGTCAGGTACTCTGTCTCTCTTTAGAGAGCAGCAGTGCATTTGTAGGACCTTTGGTGTTGCAAATGTCTATAGGCGATGGTAACAAGCTCAAGCTATAAAAAAATACTGCTCATACCAGTTGCTGAAAGATTTTTTGGCATATCAAAATAAAGAAACCCACAAATGACCGTCATTTACTTAAAAATCCTTTCTCATCTCCTTTTACTTTTGACGTATGAGGTAGAAAAAGTTGTAAAAATATCAAGGTGGTAGAACTTCTTCTTTTGAAGCGGTTATGGCTCCAACGCAATTTGCATTGATTTGACCAGTGTCACAGTAGATGGTAAAATGTCAGGTGCAATCGGTAATCTTCCAAATCACTTTCTGAAATCCTAAGGACAACACAGAACATAAAATATTAGACTAACTACACTATAGGTAGAAGGTATTTATTGTTGAAAATGTTTTCAAACGAAATTTGTTCTCAACAATATCCATTGAGTAGTTTTTGATATTTTCAATTAAATTATTTTCTTTATGTTTATGTACTCAAAAACAGGGGACCTTTGTTACCTCCATGGAATCCTTTATAGTGCGCGGACTCCAAACATTAACCAAATTCATTAATTTCGGAGACCTATAAAGCAAACAAAAAAAAATATAGTGTAAATGAAAATCACGAAATCACAATCTAAATATTATTAAGTTAGCTAAACGAACTCATTTGTAGGTAGACAGATATAAGGGTAGCAAGACACCCCAATCGCCACCCCTCCGTAATAGGATTATGTCGAAATATAATAATCATCTGATTTTCCTTAGAGGAATAAAACGTTAATTTAGTAAGAGTTACGCTTTCTTTACGTATAAAATTAAAGATATAGAAACCGTCCTGAAATAACAACCGAGTAAAGGCTCTTTTATCCATATAAAGTAATACAGTTTACATTAGAGTGGGTGAAACAACAATACATCTTAAGTTGCTATTGCATTAGTCAAATTAGCATAAAATTACAAATCCGAATTTATACAATGTTGTACTAATTCTCTCTCTCTCTTTTTTCTTTCACTTACAATCAATGGTGGGCAGATTATGTCCTTTCCTTGCACACTCGTCTATTCTGGCCTAAATCCTCTGTCACGCCACAAATCATGCCCAACTTACGTCACATTATAATAGATACAAAATATGTATTTCCAAACAAGTTTCACTTGTGTCGCAGAAAGCGTTTAAGAAAGGGATACCTATGTAGCCGTACATTCATTATTTACAAAGTTGATACTAGTTTTAAGGTCTCACTTTACAAATAAAGATTTGAGACAGTAGGTATTTCAAATTTAATGACACTATGAAAACAAACTTTTTTAACCAAATTATGCCAATTTACACTTGTGATGCCTTCGTAACAATAGAATTATAAGAGGTTTTCTGTTTCACTCACATTCATGTATGTTGTATTACTTTATATGAATAAAAGAGACGGTACTTAGCTTCTATTTTATTACGCTTTCTAGGGCCTTTGATTATTGCTTTGAGGTTTATCTCACCGTTTCATTTTTGGATCTTTGCTCTTCGATGTATTAATATTATACTTCTTTAATTAGAGTACCGCAAGCGTATATTAAAATAACCTTATCGTATTATAATGTATCCAGTTATATATGTGGAGAGTTAGACGAAAAGGTAATCTTGTGATGATTTCCTGTTTATATGATGTATATGAATACTTTTGATACTTTTCTCTTCTTTTTTAAATATGGTTTTTGTATTTTGTCAAGGTCAAATATTATCTAATAAGTTACCCTTGTCTTAAAAACATTGTCTAGGGAGGGTAAACTAGGGGAAAAGAGTATAGATACGGACAGTCCATAATTCCTCTGTCAGTGATAGGGAAAAAATTATCCTTTTGATAAGAAATAAAAAAATATATTTTAGTGTTATATATAGTTGCGTTTTTTTTTAGAATTTACAAAAATAAAACTGGAGAGTACATCGTCTATTTCCTTAAATTGGGAAGATCCCAGCCCAGTAATGGGACGTTTACAGACTCATACTATTTAACATTTTAACCAAATTACTTTTGCTTTGGGTAATATATAGCGTACTACTCTTAAGTCTGTTGTAATTGGCAATGTCTACGGTTATATACTTCTCTCTAGACTCCAATTGTGGCGTGTCGAACAGCAGGAAATAATTGAAAGTCTGTATGCACTAATTGTCTTTACTTATTACTAGAAATAAATCCCACACAATACCAACGTAATACACGACTCACTCGAGGGCTGACGGGGGGCGACTAGCGACAGCGCTTCAATATTCGAACCTTACAATTTTTGCTGAATTGCAACTGTCGCCGGCCGCCACAAGTCCATCCAAGACACCCAGACCAGAGTAAACGACAAAAAATTTATTTACGAAATATATGCTATTATTAATCAAACCTGAGACTTGTACGGTCATGTAAATTAGGCGACTTAAAATAATACAAAATACATTTATAGTATTTAAATGTATTCTTTAAATTTCATAAGGTATTTATTTAAAAAAATAATATGCGATCACAAAAAAAAAGTATTATGTATATAAGACCGCATACCGTTAGAAACAGTGAGCGGTGTAATTTTAAAAAAAAATCAAATACAAAATTACTAAGTCGGCGTATTACTCTTTACGCCGTTTCATCCTCCAAGAAAATTGGAATTATATAAATGTATGAAATAAAAAGAAATAAAGCTCGAGTCGAATAAATGTTTCATGGGTTCCGTGACAACAATTGACATTTAATGTACCGAGTTGACAGTTCGTATCGTGAACTTTTTAGCTACCCTCGTGTTGTGTGCCCACTGTTGGGCAATGGTAAAGTACCGAATTTTGCCACTGGTTACGTTTCTATGAAATATAAAGAAAAATTGAACTGAAAAGATTTTTTTATTGTTTATCACATTTTACGAAAATATGGCCGAAATTCCAAGGATTAATTTATACTACCTTTAACGGCTACTGAAAAGTGGTCGAATCGTCGAAATAAAAATCAAATAAAATGTCGCGCTTAAAGCTGTTAATTAGTTTTAATTGTGTGTACTACTCGTAAAAACTTAAGTAGTAATAAGTAATAACAGCCCATAAATGTCCCACTGATGGGCTCGGGCCTCCCACTATAGGGGAACGGACAGTATACCCGCCACGCTTTTCCAAGGCGGCTTAGCAGGTTTGACACATCGGTTATCTCGATGTGCAGGTTGCATCACGATGTTTTCCTTCACCGTTATTAGCACGTGGTATTGTAACAATATGCACATTAGGTCAGAAAACTGCCTAAGTGGTGCATGCGTTCCAGCCAGGATCGAACCCGCGCCCTTTGAGCTTGTGACGCATGCGCTAGCCATTACACTACCACGACTTAAGAAAAAGTTACAATTATCTAAGCCTTCTAACTCAATTTACTATTTTTTTAATAAGTACTAAGTTAGCAAAGACGCAGAAGACCCACTTGATGAAGAATTTTCCTGGAAGTGGTTTAAAGTGGTTAAGGTGCATAAAAATTGGTTGATTCCGATACGATTTTTATTAGAACGACATCTTACTAGAGGTCGCCCGTGATCGAAATTCGACCATACTAATTAAATTAAATTATCAGTTTGAACATTATTAATGTTCTGTTGGCACATATACTTCTGTAATCACAGATTTCGCCAAGGCTACACCGTTAATTTGACTTTAGCAATAAACAAAAGAGTATATATGCGTGTGTGCCAAATGCATGGTAGTGTGTGTAATGTTTTTTTTATTGATTTAATGTACATTTTATGCATAATTTAAAAAAGAAAACGGGTTAGGTTATTACGGGAATATTCCGAATTCTTGTATTTTTATACTAGAAAATCCATTGTAATGCTGGAAATACCCTTTGATTGTAAATATTGGCAAAATAACTTTAACCTTTATTACCTGCTCAACTGGGACGAAGACGTTTTTGTTCAGAGGCCTTACTCTCAAACGTCTTTCGCCTTTCGTTTTAGAACATTTTTGACTGTAATAAAATTATTGTAGTTTTAAATAACTTATTGGTGGCAGTTATTTTCTTTGAATAAAAATTCGTAATTTTTTTTATTGCAGGAGTTCAGAAGATAGGCAGACGGCCCACTTGATGGAAAGCGGTTGCCATCGCCTATGGACATTTGCAACACCAAATGTGCTACAAATGCGCTGCTGCTCTCTTAAGAGAGACTGGAACATGGTCACTAATGCCGGAACACAACTCAAGTTTGTTATAGTGGCATGCTTTAAACCAGGGGTGGTAGTCACCCAGTTGGGCAAATGCCCTACCACCTGACTGTGGGTTGTTTTATCGCCTCTTATGACAGGCCGCCCGGCCGCAGGAAATTGTATTCTTTCTCCGTTCTTGCACGGATAAATACATTTTCTTGAACTGTATTTAAAGTTATTTATTATAATATTTACAAAGGTAATTACTTGTTTAAAATAATACACAGAGAGTGAGAGTGCACGAGGTAGTAATGGTGAGAGAGGAGACTAAAATCTATGGTTTCAACCTCCAGGGCCGCCCTTATTGTTCCATCCGTCGTTCAACGCTTAGCTGCTACACGTACTATATCTGGGCGTCGGCGGTATGCGGAACGCGAAGGAGGTGAGCTGCGGTAGAGTAGTCAGAGAGATGCTCTCTATCCGCAACAGAAATCTGTTCTTTCTTTTGTCTATTATATTTAAAATTTCATTGACTCTTTTGGGCGTTTGAGAGTAAGGCATCAGTAACTTTTTGTTCTTAAAGGTGCGACGTCGAAAGACGAAAGTTTTTTGAGAGTAAGGCATCAGTGACCTTTTGTTTTTAAAGGTTGAACGTGGAACAAAGAAAAGCTTTTGAGAGTAAGGCCTCAGTAACTTTTTGTTCTTAGAGGTGAAACGTGGAACGAAGAAAAGCTTTTGAGAGTAAGGCCTCAGTAACCTTTTGTTCTTAAACGTTGAACGTGGAACAAAGAAAAGCTTTTGAGAGTAAGGCCTTAGAAACGTTTTATTCTTAAAGGTGCGACGTCGAACGTCGAAACGCTTTTGAGAGTAAGGCCTCAGTAACGTTTTGTTCTTAAAGGTGCGACGTCGAAAGACGAAAGTTTTTTGAGAGTAAGACCTCACTAACCTTTTGTTCTTAAAGATGGAACGTGGAACGAAGAAAAGCTTTTGAGAGTAAGGCCTCAGTAACGTTTTGTTCTTAAAGGTGCGTCGTAATTGAACCCTAAAATGAATATCAAAGATCATACTGAAAGTTACGACAATATTAAAAATTCAATTTGTACATTTTCAAAGTAACATTTCGCCTTGAATACAGACCGAGACATGTTTCGTTTAGTAACGTAATGGAGGCCCATTATTGTATTTTCTGGACGGCTTTCGCCTGAGGGAAGATCGAAGATGTTTACTTTGAATATAAAAGGGATATGTATGCTTAATAAACCTGTAGACTGTCTAACATTGCCTTAATTAATACATCGTCTATTAATGTTTTTAATCTATGCTTCCACTCAAAGAGCATCAAATATGTACTATAATGAATATGTAAATGGTTCAATTTTGTACATTACCTTTAAAAATGTGAAAAAAATCAGGGGGGATAATTCGGACCAGAAGACTTCGAAAATATACGTTTTAGAATTTTTGTCTGTGTTAGAGCATCACGTGAAAACTACTGAACGGATATAAATGAAACGCAAGACTCAAGACATAAGACTGGCTTATAACCCGAATCAACACTTAGGATACATTTTATCCCAATAAGAGAGGTCATTTACTTGGAATAGACGGAGTAGCAAAATAGATGGCAATACAATCGCGTTTTTTCAATTCACTAACAAATACCTTTTTTTTTATTATTGCAGGAGTTCAGCAGACAGGCAGACGGCCCACTTGGTGGAAAGCAGTTACCATCGCTTATGGACATTTGCAACACCAAAGGTGCTACAAATGCGCTGCTGCTCTCTTAAAGGAGACTGGAACTTGGTCATTAATGCCGGAACACAACACAAGGTTGTTATGGCGGCATACTCTAGACCAGGGGTGGTCGCCATCCAGTCGAGCAAATACTCTACCACCTGGCTGTGGGTTGTTTAGTCGCCTCTTACGACAGGCCGCCGGGCCGCAGGAAATTGTATTCTTTCTCCGTTCCTGCACGGATAAAATATACCTACGTAGTTATAAATAACACGTCATTCATTTGATTACTTCACATCAGGTTCGTTTCGACTAGACTATAGGCTTTGGTGGGCAGTTGTGTAGACTATATGGACTTAGTTAAACCTATAATATAAATTTGGTTTAAAGTTTCATATTAGTAGTCGTTATACCCTACCGTCTTATCTGGTACATCCATTTTGTATTTCGTAATAATGTTTACCCCCTGACAAAAATTCGCTGTGATATTTAGTTATTCCCAAACAAATACCGACCCCTCAAGGCTCTTTCCACCCCATTTTTAAGGGATTGAAAACCTAATAAGGGTTTGGTTTTCCCTAAATTGGGGGCGATCTCTGTAGGGATGAAAATGTTGTGTGTCGAAGAATAAGATGTTTTACATACTATAAGTAGTAGGTATATATACATGTATATGCTTATACATTCAGCCCCTTATATTGTATAGACTTTGCTTCTTTAATGTTCCTATCAAATACTATTACTAACTAGGGATGTCACCAATATTCGGCAGCTATTCGGTATTCGGCCTATTCGGTCACTTTTTGACTAATCGATATTCAACCGAACACCGAATACTAAATCTTAACCGAAACGACTCATTGACTCTTCAGGTGATCAGAAGGCTGGTGCTTACCTCGGCCAACGGATAAGTATGGCGATCCAGCGAGGAGAAGTAGCCAGCCTTCTGGACACCTTATTCATAGAAGACGGTGATCTAGGCTCAGTATTCTACTTATAGTCTTGAGAGTTTATGGGTAGCATACAATACAAATCAGTTAAGTTTTCTTTTATTATATTCGATTATTTATAAATTTCTTTAGTGTACTAGCTTTATATCAAATAAAAAAATTGAAATGAAACAAAATACTAAATTTTGTAAAATAAACGCAGATATTGTTCAAAATTTTATATATATTCATCAGAAATTGTTGGTTAAACGACGTTTTAATAGTGTTAAATGCGATTGAAATGATTTTTTTTATTTTAACATTACGTTTCGACGATTTTGAATGATCTATTATTGTTCACGTTACCCTTTTTGTTCACGCTGCCGCAAGACGTCATAAAACCTTCTTTTCGCTGTTGGTATTTCATGCGAATTCTTGAAAGCCATTAAACTGACTATTTAACGATTTTATGAAACAGTGGGCAGCATGTTACTAGGAGGCCATGTCCAATTTACAAATAGATGAGGGTCAGTTAGTCGGGCAATTCGTCAGTCATGTTCTGACTGCAAACGAAGCGTTACCTAGTGCACTTTCGAAACGAATATCTTATAACGACGAACTTTGCGAGATTTATGTGATAACGATTTTCTGCCCTACGGTTTAGTTTTGTTGTATTTGGCTATACTTGTAAGAACTGTGGATTACGTGTGTGTACTTCTAATAAACTTTGTGATAATTCCATCGGCAATTTCGTATTTACATCCTACAAATTCGTAACAATGTTATAGCATGCTCAAAATACTCGAACGCATTCATACATGAGGGAGCACCTGAAATAATGGGGCTCATTGTCATACAAAATAAATGGCGTCTCCATTCATATGGAAACACACAATCCATAATGTGGCAAGATTATAGGCACTGTGCTACAAGCATGTATGATATCAGAATCGAAACGTTTACCAAAGAAGATTATTCTTTTCTAGATGATACTTTCATATTCATTAGGTAGGTATTAGGTATTAGGTAGAGCCACCATGTACAAAGTATCGTCTAATTGATATCAATTCAGAAGATGTGGTTAGTATCTAGATACTTGAAATCGCTAAATTTATCCAATTCAATGGCTCTTTGTTTGAAGAATTTAACAATGTTAACGCGAGAATTGTGACGCAAGTAAAATTAAAGATGCCTGTGCAGTGTGCCTTCTCTGAATCTCTTCAGAAGGATCTGTATTTACATGGCTTCTCTTATTTATAACTCTTTGCCAACTAATATTATAAACGTACCCTCAAGAAAATTCACTGTAGTCTTAAAAAAAATGGCTGATCGAGGAGCGTTTCTATACTGTAGATAAATTTCTTAAAAAAAGTGCTTGGCGTTATTATATCTATATGGAAAATCTTAGTGATCTATTTGTTATTTTTTCTTCTTGATATTAATTGCTTATATATTACCAAACCTTAAATGACTTTTTTTTAAATTAGAATATTTATGTAAATTTCATTTTAATTTTTAATTCATTTTGTACACCGCTATGTAACAGAATGTACTGTGCATCTACAATTGTATAGTACACGTATAAACTACATTCTTGCAAATAAAGATATTGATTGATATTTATTATTTTATTTTTTATTGCAGGAGATCAGCAGACGGGCAGACGGCCCACTCGATGGAAAGCGGTTACCATCGCCTATAGACATTTGCAACAGCAAAGCTGCTACAAATGCGCTGCTGCTCTCTTAAGAGAGACTGGAACCTGGTCACTAATGCCGGAACACAACTCAAGGTTGTTATGGCGACATACTTTAGACCAGTCGGGCAAATGTTCTACCACCTGGCAAAATTATAAGGAAGTTCGACAAAAGCCGAAACTGTCTAAATCAAAATACAATTACAAATTAAAACGTAACACTAGCCAATTCCCAGGAGCGTATCGGAACCAAAATCCGACCGCAATAGGCACCAATTATAACGGCGATCCTAATAGCGGACAATTAATAAATTGGTAATGTTATAACGTAACTACAAAAGGGTTTGTACCACGCCCTCGTTTATAATATGGAGTTAAAGCGCTTCTAGATATGTTATCGTTCAAATATTATCCATAATATTATAAAATGATAAACAAGCCCTGTCTGTACATTGAAGCTATTAAAAAAAACAACTGGAATACACTATAAACATAATGGAAAACACAGACGCATTTTTCATTTCTTGCCTGTTTGTTCAGGATTCACGTAAAAACTACTGGGCCTATTTTGATTTATTTATTTAATTTGTTTGGGAAACATACAATAATAAATATTCTTAAATATAAAATACAAAATTAATACATATATCAATCAAGTTTCCACTAAAAAATAATTTATATAATAAAAATTGGCTCAAATAGTTAATTACAAAAAAAAAATATACAATTATACGAAAATTACATAAATAAAATATCTATTTAATTTACATTAGGTCAGTATTGAATAAAACCGAAAAAAGTCACAATAATTACTAATAAAATAGAGATAAAAAAAAGAAAGTATGAAAAAAAAAGTTTGTCATTATTCTAAAAGTCATTGTTGGATCATTCTAAATTACAACATTTTTTTAATTTGATGTGTAATTCTTAAACTCTGCGCTACTTTTTATCTTGGGAATCCCGCGGGAATTTTTCAGAGAATTATTTGAAATGGGCAGACTAAAAAAAAAACAAATTCTAATGAGATTTTTTTACTGATCGATACCAATTTAATGTAACAAAATGCGTGATATTTTTTATCCCGGGAATTTTCCCGAGAGCGGTTTGTAGTTGTTTGGGTGCGTAAAAATTAGCTTATTCCGAAACAGATTTCACTAAAACGATAGCTTACATTATTTTTCAAATACTGCGATATTTTGTGTCCCGGGAATCCCACGGGAATCCCGCGGCAATTTTAAGTCAAACGTGGATGAAGTCCCGGGCATATCCTAGTATATAAATATAAATCAAGCTATACCAAAAAAGAAATAGATTATGGGAAGAGTGACATGATGGTATGTGGTGTAACGAAGTAAGTAATTATGCCAAAATAGAGGAGTATGGAAAAAAATACATATTGACGTCGACCCCAAATTATTAGAAAATGGTAAAACAAAATAAACAATAAAAAAAAAATGATAAATAATCATGAAATTCTCTGAGTATACGTTCAATAGGGGAGCGGACACATCTTACAATAAATTCCAATATTTTTACATATAAAAGAACATGCGTTAATAGTACATTATGGTACTAGTGTGTAACATTGGTGATTACCGCCGAGGCGCCATTGAGACTCGAGCCATAGGCGAGGGTCTTAAGAGAGCCGAGGACGGTAATCATCAATACACACGTGTATCATACGACGTTTTTCAACACACTTGTGAATAAAATAACAACAAAAACTCATTTTATTTAGTAGATAAAAAAAAGTTATATATGAGTGAAAGTTTTATTTATTAAACAAGTACGAGTTAAAATTATCTATTTAAATAAGAAGTTGCATGAAATGAGCAAGCAATAGGAACATTAATTTATTTGTTCTATAGAACACGATCTTTTTTTTTAATAAAAACTTTTTTAAGAACAAAGCAACTCAACCAATAAAATTTAAAAAAAAAATCTATAACTCACTAGTGAGTTATAATGTTTTTTACTCACAGTTTGATAATGGGTGTCATTCTGTGCCTAATTGCGGTGACCATAGAGCCATTTTATGAGCAAGTGTGTTGAAAAAAATATTTTATAATCTAGTTTTTAAAATATAGTAAAAATAATTTTAATTATTATTCAATTAGGTATACTCGAATTAAATCTATGAGAACGTGACTATCTGTAAGTTAATCTTATACTAATATATAAAGCTGAAGAGTTTGTTTGTTTGTTTGCTTGAACGCGCTAATCTCAGGAACTACTGGTCTGATTTGAAAAATTCTTTCTGTGTTAGATAACCCATTTATCGCGGTATATCATCATGCTAAGACCAATAGGAGTGGAGCACCAATGAAGAATGTTTAAAAATCGGGGGGTTTTGAAAACAAATTCGACGCGGACGACGTCGCGGGCACAGCTAGTAAAAATTATAAACAGAAGTTACAAATAGGTAAATAATCAGCAAGTAAAAGACTTTTGTGTAAACCAATTATTTAAAAAAAAATGATTTTTGTTTTAGTTGCATTATTTAATGTATGTCACTACGGTAGTGGCTTTGTCACTTAGTGATAATACCCCTTGAAAAATAAAATTATCATAATTGATTAATTGACACTCCGCTCCCCTATTGTAGATAATCGCTTCCATTTACACTAAATCAAAACATCCTTTAATAATTCCCTTTGTTGCGAGCCGGCGATCGTTTGTATGGTTCACCCCTAATTGGGGCTTTGTATGTGTGTGATAAAGAAAGATATATTATTGATAAGTCGTGGGAGTGAGAGATCGATAACGTCAGCTCTATACGTAGCGAAATGCAGAAATTCGCTGTGATGAAATTCGGTTTATGTTGATTATTTTACAATCATCACGAGTTTATAGATAATAAAATTAAAACGTTCGTCTCGGGACGCCCGATAGAAGTGATAACTGAAACTAATCTAAGGTAAACTATTTAACATTGACTTAACTTGAGAAAAGAAAAACTTAAGAAAAGTTTAGGTTATTACTTAACGTTATGCCTAATAACATACATAAATATATATAGTAAATTTATATATACATAAATATATAATTATATATTATAATATTTTTTAAATATATAGTTATATAGTAGATGAATATATAGTAAGCGTCTGTCCAAAATACGGCTAGCGCTGTGGGTTAGAGTGAGAGAGGAGGAGCCTGCCTACTGTTGCCGTATGCGTGAGAGAAAGGGAAGCCAGACAGACTGGCACCGTAACACGTTACGTAACGAAGCGGTTTACTCTCCCATAAGAAGTTATCACTGCAAAAAGCGAATGGTATCCGGAGTAATACACCATCGGACCAACTAGCAAGAATGAGCTCCGAAACTTGACAGGCTGGACTGAAATCTTTCTTGTCTCTACCAAAATAATATATAGGTGTAAAAATCACACAAACCCATGAACCACCTCCATCATCATAATATTTCTATATTGGGATAACCTGAATGCAGACCATCCAAATTGATGCTGCCCCGATCCAATTTGAATTGCTCTAAAGCAATTCTAAAGTCTAGGCGGCCCCGTCTAAGATCAATAATAAATTAATACAGGCACTGTTCATTGTAATTTTAATGGATATCTTGTTAACACAGGTGTTGTCGACAGCTGCCTTTATGAAGCTTGCTTAGAAACGGAAGAAATAGTCGCTCAGCTGATGAAATGCATAGCAATTTACAAGGCGAAATATCTAGCCCAGATTTGGGGTGCGCCGGAGTAGTGCGAGCGTTCATCTATCCTCATGCAAATAAAGAATGAAGACGCCGGGGGTCTTGGTTTCTGCTGGATCGTGATGATTATTTTCAAAAATCAATTGTGGAAATTATTTGAGATTTCTTTATTTAATTTTATACCAACATTTCAAAACAAAATACTTGACGAAGAGCTTGACCCTAAATGGTCAGAGAGCGCTGTTGCATGAAATTTTGATTTTTGGATAGTGACGTTAACGGCGCAGGCAAGAGAGTGCTGGTACCAGGGCCACTCCAACAGTTGTCAAGTTGTTTGACAGGTGTCAAATCCCATATACATGAAATCTGGCTTGCCGGCCAGTAGGCGAAGGTAAGAAGGCTTTGTTTCGCCCCACACTCCATAAGGTGGCTAGTGCCGCACCAACGTGGAATATAAATCGCACCCCCCCCCCCTCCCCCCACTTTCCCCGCTGTGATTTGTCCTCAAGAAGTCTCCCAGGACTAACCAGCGGAGATCGGTTAGATGGAGTAGGAACATTACCACACTTGAACAATAAAGGACTTGAGCATAGTAGGCGATCTAGATACAAATTATGTGTAGCAAACTTGGAAAGGTTTACCTCCAGCAGTCAATTGCAACTGGCTGAAGACGAATAATATTGAAGAAGTCTTAAAAAAGACGATAATAAAGCAGCAAGTTTTTCTTGGCGTGTACATTTTTCTTAATCTATACTATAATAAATCTGTAAATAGTTCGAGTTTGTACATTGCGTTTAAAAATATGAAAAAATTCACGGAGGATAATTCAGACCAGGAGATTTCGAAAATGCAATATTAAGAATTTTTGTCTGTTTGTCTATTTTTCTGCCTGTGTGTATGTTAGAGGATCATGTGAAAACTACTGAACGGATTTAAATTAAACCCGACATAGAGCTAGCTTCTATCCCAGGCGTAACTTAGGATACTTTTTATCCCGATAAATGATGTTGTTTCCTCGGGATAGACGAAAACCTCGAAAAAGATGGCGCTTCGATCGCATCCTTTTTGAAACTTACTAAATGTATGTGAATCAAACTTGAAACAGATATCCCGAATTAAGTCTTAAGATATTTTTTATCACAATAAATGATGTCCTTTCCATAAAACAAACGGATTAGCTAAATATATTCGAGATTTTTCAATTCACTGACAAATACCTACGTTATCATAAACAACATGTCATTCGTTGTATTACTTCAAATCAGTTTAGGTTTGACTCACCTCTATATTTTGCTGGACAGTTGCCTAGACTATATGGACTTAGTTTCTTTGTTTCGCTTTCTTAACGCTCTAAAGGTCCTACCGTGACGTCGCCAAACGTTTAGTAGATGTCACACGCGACCAGAAAGCTGGCGTCTATTTTGCTCAACAATTAAGCATTGCTGTATAACGTGGCAACACCGCCAGCCTTCTGGGAACGTTCCCGGTAAGTGATAGTGGTTTGGGACCAATAAATTATCTTTAGATATTTTCCCCTTTTTTATTTAGTTTTAGTTTTTATATAGTATATATAGTTTGTAGTTTATAAGTATTGTAGTTTTATTAATATTAATAATGTGTCTTTGTTATTATAATATATAAAAAACTGAAATAAGTTTTTGTATAAGTAAAATAAAGCTACTGCCTAGGGTTTGACATGCGCCGTAGCCGCGGGGCAAACTCTAGTAAGGAAATAAGGAAAACAACTTTCACACACTTTATTATAACAATAACTATAATTTAAACAAGTTAAAATTCCATTCGGGACACGTCCGAAGGATATCACGCTCGTCCCTTTGGGAGCAACTACAGAACGGTATTGTAGGTATTAAAAAATAAACCCTGGTAAGCGTAAACGGCAACAAGGTTTGAAGGTTCTGTATAGTTTTATGCATTATTTACATTATGCACACTTCTACTGAAGCAACAAGAAAAATGGCGACTGAAATGGGTAGCGATAGTATTGGTGGCAGTTGCACCTCGGGTTTTTAAATGAAAATTCGACGTAATAATGGACTGTATGATTATTATTAAGTTATAAATGTACATTTAAAGAGTAGAACAAAGTATGCAAGAGAGTTGAGTACAATATATGAATAGCTGAGTGGCTGAATTCAAAGTTGTTCTTGATGTAGTATATCCTTCAGACAGACTTTTTCTTCAACTCGACGATTGTTGCATCGACGTGTTGGTGAGGGGGCTTCGAGCTGGGGGCTCTTTACCCCGGCTGCAGCTCGGAGGGCGACTACCCTCCGGTAACTATGTAGGAGAGCCGCCGTGGTGTCGGCGGCTCGCGTGGGCCAATCCGCGGCTTTACGTGGGCTACGTCAGCGGCGTAGGTTGGCCAGTCTTGGCTTCCGATGGCCTTCCCGGGCTTCGGTTGGCCATCATTGGCGTCTGGTGGCCTATCTGTGGCGTTAGGGGCATAAATCGCGACCTCTTACATCACCCTAATCCCGGCGAATGAGGTCACGTGGGGTCGATAGCCAGGTTTTCTTTCCGCCTTCTGGGGGTCGCGCATGCAGCGGGGCGATCCCGTTCAGGTGGGTATGGCGGCAGTTGTCGGCGCGGTCGAACATACGACGCGCCGACATCACCACGAAGTCCTCCACCGACGGGACGCCCGTGTCGCGAGCGATGACGTCATTCCTGACGTATCGATCCGCGTCCGTGCACATCCGCAAGGTGATGTTTTGCTGCTTCTGTAGCAGCTTCTTATTGGAGGCCGAGCACAGCGCATACCATGCCGGAGCTGCGTATGTGAGCCTCGAGCGGAGATAGGTCTTGTAGACCCCGATCTTCGTCCTCAGAGGCAGGCTGGACGAGAGGACAGGTCGGAGCAGGGCTCTGGCGGCTCGTGTGTTGTTCACGGCCTTCTCCACTTGGAGCCGCATGCTCAACGACCTGTCGATGTGTGCCCCGAGGTATTGGACCGAGGTCTGCCACTCGATCTCCTGGCCTCGAAGCTGGAGCTGCTTCGGCATGATCCGTCGGCGTGTGACTGGTAGCGCGGCAGTCTTCCCCACGTTGACCGCCATGCGCCACCTGTCCAACCACGCCGGTATCTTGTCGAGCATGCGCTGCATTCGGCGAGCTGCGTGATCGGCATTCATAGAGGTCGCGATATAGGCGCTGTCGTCTGCGTACAACGCCAGCATTATATCCGATTCCCCGGGTCGTAACGAGCCCTCTAGGGTCGGGATGTCGTCTGTGTACAGACCATATAATGCTGGCGATAGACAGCTGCCTTGGGGAACACCGGCAGAAATTGTACGCTTTTGCGATGTGATCGTTTGCTCTACCGAAACATAAAAGTCCCGGCCGTGTAAAAATGACGCTATGAGCTTTACTATGGCGTGCGGTGTAGTTGTATTTATTAGCTTAAATATAAGTCCTTTATGCCACACCCTGTCGAAGGCCTTCTCGACGTCGAGGAACACGGCGACGGAGTCTCGGCCTCCGTTCAGGGCTGTGGCAAGGTGGTGTAGCACGCGCACCAACTGGAGCGTGGTCGAGTGGCTGCTGCGGAATCCGAATTGCTCCGCGCGTGGCTCGATATGTGGAACCAGGCGCCGCAGCAGCAAACGCTCAAACAGTTTGGCCAGGTGTGGCTGTAGTGTTACCGGCCGGTAACTCGCGGGCAGGCGCCGATCCTTGCCCGGTTTCGGGAGCATAACGACCTTGCCTGTCTTCCAGGCGTCGGGGAAGTGGCTGGTCCTGAGAATTCCGTTGAAAAGGCGCGCGAGCGCCGCGAAGCCTCTTCTATATATCCTTCAGGCTTTTTCAGCCTCCTATATCCCGCATTCCGTCCGACGCCTAATTGCTAATCGCGCCAGCTATGGGCGTCGGCGGTATGCAGGGCGCGGAGTGTAGATGTGCTCCGGCGGGCGGGTCAGGGGGGTGCTCTCTGTCCGCAACAGATAGTATGTATTTTTTAAATTTATTTATTCAAACCAAAACATACATTTTTACATATCTACATCTTAAAACCCAAAAAGGTTTGATGAAGATGCTAAAAGTCTACGCTTTATGTACAATTAATAAATATGAGGTAGTTTGAATTATTACATCTACCCTTTCTCCATTTCTAGTACCAAGTGAGAGGGGGACAGCAAACATTAACATGTGACCTTGTATTCTATTTTTGCCATGTATATACAGGTGAGTATGTAGTGTGTTATTTTTTTTGTGAATAAATTAATTTAGAATAAATAATAGAGATATACCTATACGCACATGCATGCACTCATATATACATACATACACACATATATATATATATATATATATATATATATATATATATATATATATATATATATATATATATATATATATATATATTATAAATCAATTGCTGTTCGTTAGTCTCGCTAAAACTAGAGAATGGCTGGACTGATTTGGCTAATTTTGGTTTTGCATTATTTGTGGATATCCAGGAAAGGTTTAAAAGGTGAGTAAATATGAAAAAATGCTTGGAATATAGTAGAAACAACAATTACGCTTTCCCTTAGAAACTATTCCTACCTGTCAAACAATTGATGCTCATCCCGTCGTTTAGAAATCAACTAAATTTAAAAGTCGTTCAGAAATCAAATTAAATTTAAAAGTGAAGTTTTTAATTTTTTTTTGGTTTTGAATGTCAAACGTTTCATGTTCGTCTGTCGTTCAGAAATCAACGATTTTTATTTATTGATTCTGAGGCGGTACGAAGTTTGCCGGGTCAGCTAGTTTACAATATTTTCTAGGCAGTATTATTGGCGGTCTTATCGCTTAAAGCGACCTCTTCCAGGCGACCTAAATTAAAGAAAGTTAACTAATCTGGCGATGTAGGGGGTGCAAGAAAAAGGCACTAGATAAATACTTAAACTAATTTAACAATAGTTTTGATATTATTATTTTTTGTATTGTCTCAAGGATCCCTAAAATGACACTAAAAGTTTATTCCCGACCCGGTCCGCGACTAATTACGTCCGCTCAGCCGCCCGCTAAGTCCTTACTGACAATTTATTTTTGTATGGACTTTTGGCCTATTTCTATATTCTTGTTTTAGAGCTTCTGTGGGACAACTTTGTATTTAGGGAATGTTCACTTTTACGTCATTTTTCAACGTTAAAGTTGGAAGAACATTTTTTTTTCGTTTGGTAAGGGCGCCGACACACTTGCTGCAGAAGTTATCAGGGTAAGGCTCGATGCACACTACGATACCGTTCACGGTTCAATCTCGCTTTGCTCCGATTAAATCTGACTGTGTCTATACTACCAGTAATAATAATCATAAGCTTTGAACAAAAAGCGTGACAATTGCATTAGTTAAGAATATACTATATAATACTACTATATTATTTTTATATAATATATAGTACAATTGGTCAAAATATTGTTACAAGTTAACGGGACTCCAATTAAAATGCCGTTAGAATTATTATAAAGTTTATTGGAAATATACAAACACGTATAACACAGGTTCAAATTCAACCGAACGCATCAAATCCAAACGCAATGCAGAAGGTCGAAATTCAATAAAACGCGCAAAGTCCGTCACTATTAGATTCTCAAATGTACACACGTCACGCCTGTATCGTAGTTGTAGCTCAACTGACCCCTCTCTCAATCAGGCCGTCGTTTTATACTTCACAAATGCAAATGTGCCCGCCCGGCAACGTCAACACAATTTCCTAGAATTAGCTTGTAATTGTAATCCACAACACCTGGCTACTGATACTCCTGAGCGAGTACAATAAGACAATAGGTTGTTCTCCACAATAACTAGAAACCTATGCCAATAAATAAGTGAACAAAAGACGACGATCATAAAAGGATTACAATTAGTTCAAATGCCGACAGGTAATAAAATGTGCTTTTACAGATCTGTACGTGGAATTTGTCTTTGTCAGGGCCTAAGTTGTAACAATATAGTACAATACTGTCTATTATATAGTGCGGTTGGGGACCCTAGTTCCAACACGCCAATTGTATTTGGGCTATAAAAAAGCTTATGAATTCTTTATAAGTAACAAATAGACGATAATGAATAGTTCGCAAAGTATCATCACTCAATTTTTTGCTATAAAATTCTTCCCACAAAGAGAGGCGTGTAGGCGTTATGACATTTTGTTAGCACGTCCGCCCACAGTGCAAAGACCTTGTGCATCCGGATCAAATACGGTGTTTTTCACACTTTTTTGTTATTTGGGTTCCTTGATTGTCGTATATATTAATTGAAGTTACTTTTTATGTGAGGTGAATGGGTGCTTCAGAGACTAGATCATTGACACAGAGTCGCTAGTTTGACGGTATTCTATAGGATACACGGCGAGTGTACCGCGGAATACATACATACATACATAACTTCACGCCAGTTCCCTTGCGGGGTAGGCACGAACAACAGAGTGCCATTTAGGCTTATTCTTACACACCTCACTTGCCTCTTTGACATTCATAACTCTTGTCATGCAAGCTCGTCTGTTCTTAAGGCTCCTGACATCACCTTTCACCGCGGAATGCACGAATTAATTCCGCCCTCACGTGATTAACACCGGTCAAGCAGAGGAACGAACTCTCGCTACCGGTATGTGGTGGAAATAACAAGGTGGACGAAGCGCAATTCTTCTACGTTTATCATACGTACCGCTGAGTGGAACTCTTTACCGTCGTCTGTTATTTCTGAAACATACAATTAGGGGTTTTCAAGTCTTGTGTGAAGAAGTGTCTTCTAGATAAGCGTGCTCCATGTTAAACTGCATTTCCATTTGAAATCAGACGCAATTTTTTGTTATTGCATGAGTTCAGCAGACAAGCAGACGGCCCACTTGATGGAAAGCGGTTACCATCGCCTATGGACACTTGTAACAGCAAAGGTGCTACAAAGGCGCTGCTGCTCTCTTAAGGGAGACTGGAACCTGGTCACTAATGCCGGAGCACAACTCAAGGTTGTTATGGTGGTATACTCTAGATCAGGGGTGGTAGCCATCCAGTAGGACAAATGCCCTACAACCTGGCTGTGGGTTGTTTTGTCGCCTCTTACGACTGATGAAAATGTCAATGTCGGTCAAAAGAAAAAAAAAACACAGGTCCATAAATTACACACTATTTTATCTATAGATATGCTTTCCGGAGATATTATTGAGTTTATTAAAATAAGGTGATTAATTCTATTGCAAAGCTGGTAAAGAGGCAGTGACTAACTCAACGCTCTTGCGATTTCCGACGAACACATTGAGTTCTGGCTCAAAGGACTATATTATTAACTCAAAACTAATAAGGAAAGGTTGCAAATTGCACCACGAGAGATATTTAATTAATTATTAAATTTACGCCATTGCATGTTAGAAGGAAAAATTTTGTGTGATAAAGTTCATCTGTTGGTGTTGATAACAGGCAGATAGCCCAACTAACGGAAAGCGGGTACCATCTTTTATAGACGTTTGTGACACCATGGGCGAAGCCAACGCACTGTAGTCTCCAGGGGCGATCGGATAGGGAAGATGAGATATGGAAAGGAGGAAGCGGAATTCTCACTCTTCACACGAATTCAAAATTCAACAGTATTTATTTGAAATAAGTTCCACTGGAGAACACTTTTGAAAGGTCATAGATGTAATTCAAAATTTAAATCTACTTCCTATTCTATTTACACCGCTTCGCAATGTGTAAAATTCTATAATAATTCCAACGGCATTTTAATTCGAGTCCTGAAACTCGTAACAGTATAAAAGGCTGGAGTGAATAGCAGTTTTGTCATTTAAATATTCTTCAATAGTGTAGTATCCCTTTCTAAGCAAAGTACTTTTCAATTTAGCTTTTAAATTTACTGAAGCACAGATCTAACACTTCATTCGCTAATCGTGTTTCACGAAGCACGATTTGCTCTCAAGGTTAACGTTTACGTTCATAATCTATGACAGCGTGGTATCACACTAATCCAGCCTTAAGAGCTGTAATCAAGATAATCATACCAGCATAGCTCTATCACGTCAAAAATATATCTTCTTTCCCCATTATCTGCAGAACCTTGTATATGAAAAAAGAGTATTTTTTTAACTTTATTCTATTTGAAAGACCATTGTGATACCCGTGCCAAGCGGAGCGTGTTCAGAACAAGAATACGGGCAAAGAAACAAAACGTCAAGGAAAAAATGCATGAAAAAGACGGTTCGGTTTAGGTAATTCATTGGTCGTAGTTTAAGATGCATTTTAATAATTACAGTAGATGATGCTTATCAAAATCGAAATTATTTGTATTGATCGGTCTTTAGCAGAGTGAGATCTGATTTTCTAGAAGCTTAGTTTTTTCTTATGTGTTCGCAACTAGTTAATTAAAACTAAATTTTAACGGTATTAAGCGCGACATTTTATTTGATTTGCTATTTCGACGTTACGGACACTTTTCAGTAGCCATGAAGTAGTGTGAGTAGCTAAGGGGTGTAGAGATAGAGAGATGGGCTGCAGGTTCACCGAAGCTACATCCGACGTTATGCCAGTTATGACACTTCTTATATCGCATATGGATCTTAACATTTTCTGACTCATTCACTCTCGCTCAATCACACATGCTTATTCTTACATCACCTATACGAACTTACAGATTACAGACAATACATCACACCTTAGCACTTGAAGGGCTCACTCTAACACAATTATTTATAATAATTATACTGGTATACTTTTTTTTTCTTTTAATTAGCCAAATAACAAGGCCAACGGGTTGATCCTGGTGATATATACTACAGGTTTCTTTTTAACCTAATATAGGCACCAGCTTCTTAATTAATGCTGTTACTAGTTTTAAATTTCACTGTGTACTCTAAGAGGAAATAAAGAATAATGTTAAAGAATTATTTATTACTTCCACCCCTGGAGCTTGAATCTTAGTTCAAGTGATCTCCACTCCGTGTTGGCTGGCTAAGGTATTGCTACTCACCCAAGGCTTCGCCACAAAGCCTATTATTATATCAGGTGCAGGAACTGAGAAAGAATACAATTTTCTGCGGCCGGGCGGCCTGTCGTAAGAGGCGACAAAATAACCCACAGCCAGGTGGTAGGCATTGCCCGACTGGATGGCTACCACCCCTGGTCTACAGTATGTAGCAATAACAACAAACTTTTCATCAAGTGGGCCGTCTGTCTGTCTGCTGAACTCCTACATTAAAAATATATATTATTAGATATTGCCAATGCAGATTAGAATTTTTACTTTATACCTTTTTAATGCCTAATTACTTATTGATCAGATTACACCGTTTTTATGATTTCTTAAAAGAATTTTATCATCATTTTATTTTTATTTCCTCTAAACTTTACGCGTGCTGCTTGAAAGAGATGAAAATATCAGTATTCCTTTGTTAGAAAAGGAGAGAATAATTTTAAGTGATGTTATTCAAAGATCACGATCCAGTGCAGTGTAGCTAATGCTCTGTCATTTATTTTTATCAACGATTAAGTGTGCGTTGACCTTTAAGATTTTATTGGGTGTGTTAAACTTAAATATGTAAATAAATTAAAACGATACTCGTTATATAAACTGCTTAGCGTATTAACGGATTTGTGTATTGAATTTAGATTCGCTATGTTCTCAAGTGCCCTATGTTATGTTTAGGTATTTAGGACTCTAATAAAACAGCTACATTCACAATTGTGATGGAAAGTGATTACCGTCCCCTATGGACATTAGTAATGCCAATATGCCGGTCTTGAAGGCGAAACTGGATCTGGCCACTGATACCGGAACACAACTTAAGTTTGTTATGGCGGCATACTCTAGACCAGGGGTGGTAGCCATCGAGTCGGGCACTATCACCTGTGGGTTGTTTTGTCGCCTCTCACAACAGGCCGCGCGACCGTAGTCATAAGTCAGCATTCTTCCGTTCCTGCACGCAGATTTTTTTTCTAAACAATAAAAAAGACATTAGTTAGGGCCGATTTTTCAATCACCAAATAAAAGTTATTTATAGAACAAAGTATAACATGGAAAAATTAAAAATGTCAGTTGCACAAATAAAACAGTTCAATGGTTTCACTTTTGAATTCACTCAGGTTATAAATTATTCGACTGATAACCTTTATCTGCTGATTGAAAAATCGGTCATAAGGGTCACAAATACGTTCACCCGCCTCCAATAATCAAATTAGATGAATAGCAAGCGACGAACTTGTATTGTACGCCATGTTTATAATGGTATGTCACAGTATGTACTAGTGTAGTGAATGCACTTACCACGTTTAGTTGTAGATAGTTTTATATTATTTCCTTTGCTTAATATACCACGATCCTGGTTACCCCACGCTCGGGTTTCCAACTCAATTATTTGCTTATACATTTCCTAGATTTCATTTCTATTAAAAACTTTCGTAATAAATAAGACTTGTAATTAAATCTAATTCTCATAAACAAAAGTAGGTCAAGTTCAAGATCAATCTTTTGGCATTTGGCTTTTGACGTTTGACAAGTGTTACCTTATGAAAAACATAGCAACAGCATTCTTTTGATCTACGCTATGTTTAACATTCATGTATATTCATAATTTCTAAACACAAAATAAATTATATATAAATATCCACTGAATTTTCTTGTTTGTTCAATTTATCAATTACTTAATGATCTACTTTTGTTATTGTTAATCAATGCCTGTAGGACGTAAGGATACGACTAACCAATGAGAGATGTGTATGTGTGTATGTGTAATACTCGCTCTCATTAGTGGGAATTCAAAAATGTAAAAAGACACGGGTTTTGAATTCAATTAAGAGGAGACCATTTTGTACGACTGAAAGATACATACCTACTAAAATGAAAATAAAAGCCAGTTTTAAGATCGAAGTTATATTTATTCAAGAGCCTTACGTCACTTCTAATATCATATCACACTCTTCACTAGAGATAGAAGCTATTGTAAAAACCAGCTAAATAATCGTGTATCAACTCGTCAGCTAGCTAATGGTTGTCGGACAAAACCGAAAACTGACAAACTTACGGCTTACTGCGGGTTCCTATCAATCCTATCTTATCTTACCGACCGTCCATTGTCTTACTCTTGGTAAAAAATTGACGTAAGCTCCATGCAAATAATGTCAAAATTTAACCGATGGTAGAGCAAATGAATGAATAGTAAGATATAGGAACCGGCCATTAGCCGTTAGCCGTCGCCACTAACTTGCCAGCTACCTAAAAATTGTTAAATAAAACCGAAAACTGACAAGTTGATGGCATAGCCGTTAGCCATCAGCTGTCTCAATAGCCATATAGACATCAGATGGTTTTTACCCAGCTATAGTATCGATTATTAGCCGGATGGCTACGTTTTTGAAATTTCGCTTGATTATTCTTGGTTTTTTTTTTCGCCATCCTCCGCCATGTCAAAGGGCAGAGCTCTTTTTATTCTTCTGTTTCATTTTTCCTTGTTATATACTTTTTAAGGGAAAAATAAATGTGGGCTTCTTTTTTATTTTAATTTATTTTTCTTTCTTTCTTTTATCTTTTCTTCTTATCCTATTATTCAGATTACCCATCGTTAGTATGTATTCTAATTTGGTTATGAACATGAAGCACTTGAACATTTATTTTGATAATAATGCCATATTAAATATTTATGATGATAGATAGACAGAACTTAAAAGCTTATACCTATTTATCTTACATCACAAAGTCCAGTCAGCATTATCTCGGGCTTCCACGTAAATCAAGTATGACGTCATAGTACAAAAATGTAATAATTTGTTTCAATACAAAAACCATCAACTCCCAAAAGACATTCCCCATAACATCATATTACTTCATTTTCTATTATCGGTTATGAAGAATATATGAATCACCATAACCTTAAGTCATATCGAGAAGCTAAGCGATAGCTATGATTTGTATATTTGTTTTATGAGTGTTGTACATTATCATGTTTTGATGTATTTTAATAATGATGTTAGTTATTTTATTCATTCAAAAAGTAACTATAACAAATAACAACGTCATTTTTTGCATAATTTTTCATGTTAACAGATATAGAAACGGCCTATTTTACTATTTGTAATAAGATATCAATACTACAATCTACTCTATAGCAATCCAATGCATTACCATACCATACATAACCCTGTATATAGATAATTAAAATATGAGAAAGAAAAGCAAAAAGGGGAAAAACACAATTATGATATGAAATTTATTTAACATGTTAAGTAAGATAAGTACAGGGAACATAAGATTATTGATATACGAAGAACAATGTTATAGGAACTTCTAAAGTTGACTCAGATATAAAACAGAGTTCGCTTCGGTCTTAAACATAAAAAAATAAAAAGTTTAAAAACAAAACTAAAGACAAAAAAATAAATGGTCCTGACAAAATAAATGGTTAGTAGGAAGATGTAATGTATAAAACCGTTCCATTTCGTACCATTCCATTCTATTCTGTTATATTCCGTTCTATTTTATTCTGTTCCCTTAAGTCTTGTTCTATTCTTCTTGTATTGTATATAAATAAAAGCCTCATTAGCAAATAATATATCCAAATATAGCATATCACTGGTTGGTTTTACTGGGCTAAATTCTTTACTGATTAGTCAGCTAAAACTTTTGATAACTTCTAATACTTTAATATTTACAAACAATATCCATTTCTAAAATGAATATTTTACATTTATATTATAATGTATTCAAGCACTTTAACTGATTAAAATAATATCAAATTATAGACTTATTATTCTTTGAAAAGGTGAACTGGTCAGATCGAATATTCGAAAAATTCGCTAAATACAATCCGTTTCCACAGCGATCCCGGGGTTCGGGATTGCAAAGAATCTGTACTAAAGACTGAACAATGTCATTATTTCACAAACTTTGAAAGGAATACCCTAATTTTTGCTGCCATAGTTTCTCCAACGCATTAGCAATCCCCTAACGTATCACCCCAAATAAACAAGTTTTTTTTCTTTAGACCCCTCACTATAGTTCCAATTGTCAACTGCTAACTCGACTTTACTCGACGTTTCTTTTCTAACGAACGTCCCAAATTCTCTTTGAGTGCAAAGTTTTTCACAAAGTGTATCGAATAATGCTGATAAACTTGTTTATTTCTTTTTTATGTTTCGTTTATTATGTATTTTAATATATTTTGTTTTTATTGATTTAAGGCTAGCGACACACCTGTTGAGAGTAGGGCGTTGAAAATTCGGCTAAATAAGCTCGCAGTAATTTTGAAGTAACCTATGACACAGCCGAAATTACGTAGCGTTCGGCGTAATGCCGAACCTTTCGTCTAACGGCTGTTTCCATGAGAACGTATTCAATGTATTTCAAATAGCAATCAACAAATCATGCGATGCGTTGCGCCACTGTAAGTTCGGCGAACTTAGTTGATTTTATGTATATGGTCAGATACTTTCACTTCTCTTCATATTGCAAATATGTAGTGATAAAATAAATACTTTAAAGGAATAGCTAGGTTTGTATAATACAATACGATTTTAGGGGAATGTTTTGTACCGTACTAATATATTTTCCATCGCGTATAGTATGTCATGCCAACAATACAGTCACCGAAGACCTTTAATACAGTCACCGAAGTGTCGGCACCGTATCTTCGGCAGGTGTATTGTTACACTAAGACGCCCAACAATGTGTGCAACGTTGTTACTGTTATTAGGTGGCACGAGTAGTAAATAAAACAATCTCTGTCGAAGACATATAGCCTTTCCTAGACTCATTTAAATGAAGGATATTGTTACATATTTTGGGATTCGAATTTAATTCTTATAAAGGACTTATAACCGTTGGGAAAGTGCGGTGGAGGTGTGTGGGACTTGTTAGATTGGGATGGTAATAGTACTTCCGAGGAAATGATAAAACCACCCAAGTTGGGGAAACCCACTAAAACCATGTATGTTCCTTCCTTCGCCTTATACCAGGGCTATGGGAAGGCGGAAGCAATACCAATTCCCCGGGCCCTGACTGACGAGGGCCCGCTTCTACCTTCTACAGCAAGGTAAAGATGAGATAGAGATAACACTTTATTGTACACGATTACAGAAAACAAAGAAAAACTTACAGTCTCAAAATATTATAAATGTGCACAATGGGCGGTCTTATCGCGAAGAAGCGATTTCTTCCATACATCCCGTGGCAGATACAAAAGAGATTCAATTAGTCAAAGGTGGTATACATAAATATTAGACGATATGTAGTTACATTTGATGGCCTCTGTGGTTGAGCGGGCTAAGCCTTTGCCGGCCTACCTCACTGCAACGCAGAGGCTCCGGGTTCGATTCCTGGTATAGTAAAATTCGGAAAACGTCTTTTTTCCGTTATTTGCTATGGTCTGGGTGTCTGTGATCGACCCCAGAGTAGTCCGTTGTATATTAGGCATAACACAAGCGTAACTTGCTTCATTTGAGGATATACAATGTGTATGTTTGTCTGCCGATTATTATAAATTACATTATATATAATTCAATGATATACATATAAGTATATAAATAAGAGTTATACTTAATAGACACATAAATACACTTATTAATATTACATACATAAACATATAAGCACAACTCAACATAGGATAGTACAGCTTAAAGAATATTATCTATGAAAATTGGTTGACCGAGGTTTGTTCTATAGTTTTTGAGATATTAACTTCTTTACGTAGTAGAACCTTGCTGAAATCACCATCTCGATTAAATCTCTTAGAGCCGGCTTGATGGGTGTGATACCACGTTTTCACAGAATATCGGCGTGAATTGGTTAGCCTTGAGCCTACATTTCGTTCCCTCCCGCTTTCCATCCTTCCCTATCCCGATTTTCCTATCTGATTCCTCTGTCTCATCAACCTATTGGTGTTGCGAACGCCTATAGGCGACAGTAACCACTTTCCATGAGCTGGGACATCTGCTTGTTTGTCAGCTTCGCAATAAAAATCTACAGAACCCTTCATTATGTTCACGTGGACTTTCTTTCTTTTCTGTCTAAACCAGTAGAAAATTTTAAGAAGCCTCCATAAAAACATGTCTCAGAACAAGTCATAACACATGTACTTATTTTAATACCAGTTTAGTTTAATTTTAATTAAAAGGTTAATTTATCAATGACCGATTACACTGGCGGGTGGTTCTAATGAACGAACGCGGACGAGGTTTGACGTAAAGGGGTGTTTACATTATCCACCGTTCGTGGCGCTCGTTCTTCATGTCTTACATGTACAACTCATGAGATTTATTTATTTATTTAAGGGACACCCATAGTTTTTTTTACAAAAAATATGTATACAGGTACATTATTATCTCCAACCAGCTCCAACCTTTTATACTATATTTTGTATAACGTTTTTATCTTGCCAAGCTTGTAAGGAATTTATAGAGACATATTGCAGCATAACATTTTAGTACGTCATGTCATTATTATAACTATAACAATATTTTTCTTTCCTTTTATTGTGTCTTGGTCTTATTGAGTATGCATTGTTTACTACAACTCCATTAATTCTTGAAAAAGTAATTCTGTAACATACTTCTGTACAAAACTTATAAAAAAAGAGAATTTGAGATATAAATAGATTATGAAATATAAAGAAAAACAATATTTATCTAGACGTGTTGCTGGGAAGTTTCTTGCCGCTTCTTCTCTTTAACAGCAATAACACGTTGCGCAGCGGTGTACATAGACTAGGAAGTAAAATTAAATTTTAACTTACATATATGACCTTCAAAAAGTGTTCTCCAGTGCAACTTATTTTGAATAAAAACTTTTGAATTTGAGTTTAACAACACATTTTACAAGAAATTATTTCCGTTACAAATAAAACTTAAATCTAAATACAAATTATCTTATAATATTTATAAAGTAAATTAACTATATACAACTAGAGTTTTCTGCAGCTGCCACGGGACAAACCCTGGCTGGTAGTTTTATTTTACTTACATAAAAAAATAATTAACGTTTATATAGCGCGAGCGAAGGAAAAACCAATATATGTATATTTAAACCTTCCTTGAAAAATTATCTAACTGATGGTGAAAACCGAGTAAAAATCCTTTGCATGGTTTTGGAGGGGTTAGCGGATATACAGACACACAGAAGCGCAAAGCGACTTTGTTTTATACTATGTAACGATATCATAAAAAAATGCAAATAGTATATAGGACCCAAATCGTGGAGCGTTGTAAAACGTTCCCACAATGCTGTCCGTGTTTCTGTGATAGATGGCAACGCTAATGCGTATCCTTAAATAAAAGTCAGCCTTTGATTACGTAATGAAACCTCTATCAAACGAGATAATAGGTCTCGACAAATCCGATAAGGGGCTCTATGGCCATAGAGTCTTGACACAGATGCATATTTGCGGCATTTCAGTCGACCTATCGTACACGTACGACATCTGCGCCAGTTAACATGGCCGCGTCTGGAAGATGGGACGCTGTCTAAGCCTACAAAAAATTAAGTACAACATTCTATGATATACAATCAATCTAAAGAGGGGACAACTTTGTACAACGACTTTAAAAATTAGAAAAACATCAGGGGCTTAATTCGGATCAACAAATTGCGAAACCATATACTACACTAGTGTATACAGTCTCTTTGCTTAAAGCACCTAATAAATTGACTCCCATAGAGTTATCTTAATTTTTTTCAAGTTTCCGTCGACTTAAATCAAACGACCGATTAATGATAATACAATTAGATTAATAGCACGCTAGTTTTATAGATAAATGCATTTTTTAACGGCGCCATATTAATTTTAAACTCACCACTTAATTGGACCAAATTTAGTTTTTATGTACTACTATTAGATGTGCCCGCCACGTCGTTTGCGCGTAATTTGGACTTTATATTCATAGTATGAATATACATTGTATTATGTTATGAATATTCATTGCATTCATATAATGAAATAGCTGTCCCGGCAGACGTTGTTCTGCCCTGAAGAAATAAAATTTAGATCCCGATTCCAGCGCCACCTACCGGGTTCAAATGTAAGCTATTCTATCTTTCAAGTCGGATCAAACTGCACACGGTGTGCAAATTTGATTAAAATCGGTCAAGTGGCTTAGGAGTCCATCGCGGACAAACAACGTGACACGTAATTTATATATATTAAGATATGCACTGTAGGTATTCATAATATGAATATACATTATATTCTTTTTGCCTCTCTGTAATATATGTATATATATGTAATATGATCATGGGTATATTTATATACATATGCAAGAATATTTAAAATAAATTGTTTGTTTTGAATAACTTCTTGAATATGTAGTACATATAAGTCAATGGTTACAGATCTATCTTTTCGACTATATTCGTTTATCATTGGAGAACAGTAGTTTTTTCAAGATGAAAGGTACCCCCCTATGGCCTTTTATATACTCCTGACAACGTGAAGTATGCAAAATTTCATGACGATCCTTTGCGTAGTTATGGCGTGAAAACAGTACAAACAAACACACGTCCGGTTTTTTTATGTTTGTCCGGTCAAGAAAACCTTGATAAACCGGGGAACAGATTATCCGGTATTCCAAGATTACGTTAATATTAAATTGGTTATTACTTATCCGTGAAGGAACGGAGAAAGAATACAATTACCTGCGGCCAGGCGGCCTGTCGTAAGAGGCGACAAAATAACCCACAGCCAGGTGGTAGTGTTTTTGCCCATCTGGATGACTACTAACCCCTGGTCTAGAATATGCCGCCATAACAACCTTGAGTCGTGTCGTGCTAAGTGGCCAGATTCCAGTATCTGTTTAAAGAGCAACAGCGTCTTTGATGCTATAAGTGTCCATAGGCGATAGTAACCGCTTTCTATCAGATGTGCCGTCTGCCTGTCTGCTGAAATCGTGCAATAAAAAAATTCTTTATAAACTCAATCCTAATATTTAGTAAAGTAATCGATAACGAATTACTTTTACACATCAATAAAAATCATGCTTATGATATTAGTTAGGATTGCATAGTCCTACTAGATTTTAGCTTTATTGACCAAGAAATTTATTTATTTATTAATTTTATAACATATCCAACAGCTCAACAATAAATTTGAACAATACGATCTATATAATATTAATTACGCCAATTATAGGATACTTCACAATTTATAATATTTTTGTTCAAAAAGAAGACCGCTTCATAGGATTTACTGTAAGCTCTATTGTCAAAATTATTTATAAACGTAACACAATACCTACTGAGGTGTCATTACAAATAGATCGTAAAATAAACATATAATAATACTAGCTGACCCGGCAAACTTCGTACCGTCTCAGAATCAATAAATAAAAAAGCTAAATGATAATTGCAAACGTTTCTACTTTAGTAAAAAATGTGGTCAAAACTCAACCGGAACTAACATCAAACGTTTGACATTCAAAACCAAAAATATAGAGAAAAAAAACTTCAGTCTTAAATTTAATGTGATTTCTGAACGACTTTTAAATTTAATTGATTTCTAAACGACGGAACGAACATCAAAAGTTTGACAGGTAGGAATAGTTTCTAAGGGAAAGCGAAATTGTTGTTTTTACTATATTCCTATGCATTTTTTTCGTATTTACTCACCTTTTAAACCTTCCCTGGATTCCCACAAATAATTCAAAATCAAAATCAGCCAAATCAGTCCAGCCGTTCTCGAGTTTTAGCGAGACTAACGAACAGCAATTGATTTATATATATATATATAGATAGATATATATATATATATATATATATATATATATATATATATAGATATATATATATATATATATATATATATATATATATATATATATATATATATATATATATAGATAGATATGAAAATAATATATAAAAACTATAGAAGTGTTTCAAAGATATGTTGTTCATGCAGGTAGTCATTGTAATTTCTCACTTTTTGTAAATTTTTTTTGAGTGGTAGAAAATCTCTACTTCATTAAAGTTTTTATTATAAGTCGTAAAAGAAGAGCTAGTACTTCGTCAATATCGAAATAAAAATACAACGACAGACAATCGTGACGATTTCATGAGAATCTCGTTTATGCCAAAACAGCTAACCGTAAAAAGGGAGTGTGGCAATATTAATTTAGTCGTATAACAAAATCTTACACAAACCACGACAAAGTGTACCATAAAAGTATAAGGATAATAAATTCGGAATGTGCCATAATAAAAACATACGCGGTTACGTGTTTCCAAGGTGCTCTATTTATCGCATGAATGCCCACAAATTCGCTTAGGTTCGGTGATTTAGGGGATTTTCAGTTGTAAGCACGTTTCTCACACTTTATACATCGCCTAGAGACTGTCACATTGAATGACTATACTCGTATACCTCGTAAGACAATTTGGATTAAACATGCCGTCACATGCTTCTTTTTTTACAAAGCAAAAAGGAAGAAAGAAGTAAAAAAGAAGAAAGAAAGAAGGAGAAAGAAAGAAGAAGAAGAAAAAAAGAAGGAAGAAAGTATAAAGAAGGCGACGCAGACGAAATATACAATTAACGAAGCAAATCAATTTTAGAGTAGTACGCCTCTAAATAGGGGCAGGCAGTTAAATTTACTCAAATATTTTTTACCATCTTACAAAACCTAGTTGGGATTTAGTGACTTAAACATCCAGAAAAATCGATATTATTTTTCAAGATGTAACTGACGATACTCCAAATAACTACATACCCTGCAAAAGTCTTAAGTATATTGTAAATAGTATAATGTGTTCGTTATTTTGGTGATTGTTATATATTGTTATCTATTATATCAATCCATCTGTTACTTAATTTTTAATTTATTTAATGTAATGTAATCATCATACAAATTATTTCAAAATATTAAAAAAACGCCTAGTCGATACAACAAGAGACCGGAAGGCTGAAGCTTACCTCGCTCAAAGGATTAGCCTCTGTATCCAGCGAGGTAATGCTGCCAGCCTTCTAGGTACAATGCCCAGCGACAGTGGTCTGGTGGGGCTGGACGGGTTTTAATATATGTTTTTATTTAAATTTTAGTTTTTTACTATTGTATATATATTTTTAACTTAGTTTTATTTATAGGATATTTTAGTTTTTATTTTAACTTGAATAATGTTAATTATTGCCAATATTTCAAAATAAATTAATTAGGTAAAAAAAATCTACAAAAAAAGTGTACATACATACATAACTTCACGCTAGTTCCCTTGCGGGGTAGGCACGAACAACAGAGCGCCATTCAGGCTTATTCTTACACACCTCACTTGCTTCTTTGACATTCATAACCCTTGTCATGCACGCTCGTCTGTTCTTAAAAAAAATGTAATCATTAAAATAATAAAATTTCGCTACTACATCTATTAATCGTGACCTGCGCCAAAATTCACAAGTGATAAAACAAAATAACATCTATATATATAAAAATCAATTGCTGTTCGTTAGTCCCGCTAAACCTCGAGAACGGTTGGACTGATTTGATTAATTTTGATATTAAACTATTTGTGGAAGTCCAGGCAAGGTTTAAAAGATGAGTAAGTATGAAAAAATGCTTGGAATATAGTAAAAACAACCATTTCACTTTCCCTTAGAAACTATTCTTACCTGTCAAACATTTGATGTTCGTCCCGTCGTTTAGAAATCAATTAAATTTAAAAGTCGTTCAGAAATGAAATTAAATTTAAAAGTGAAGTTTTTTTTTCTTTTTTTGGTTTTGAATGTCAAACGTTTGATGTTTGTCCCGTCGTTCAGAAATCAACGTTTTTCATTTATTGATTCTGAGGCGGTACAAAGTTTGCCGGGTCTACTAGTCAAAAATAAAAATTACAAATAGGTAAGGGATATTCCAATCAAACCCAACACCATCCATCCATCCAACCCATCTATATATCCACCCATTCATCTATCAATCTAGAAAAGAAGTTATATGAGATTTAAAAGCTTTCCAGTATCATATTTTGCCAAGAGATTATCGCTCTTAGTAATTCTTCCATTAAAAACTGTATTAAATAAACCTCTAGGGCAATTCGAGTACAAATATACCATATTTCTAAAGACATGAAACCAATATCATAATATCCGGTTGCCATAGCAACCGGGAATATTACACGCACTTTGTATATTTATACATGCGTATAAATAATAAAACTGGATTATCTACAGCGCTTCCTTTACGAGATACAGGCTGTTGTGATAACTGATATCACATTATTATTTAGTGAAATAAAAAAGGTAACCAATAAATATTTTTTAAATAAAAAGAGATAGAATAATTCTTAACGTAAGAATTTGGTGGTCTGTTTGTAAATTGAATTTTAACAATTTTATTTATATTATATTTGCAGGTCTGGTAGACGTTGTCCTGCCCTCAAAATATAAAAATTTAGAACCGGATTGTGTATCTAAAGCTAAACTATCCCAGGGCCCACTCAAACGCACATCAAAAAATTCATTAGAATCGGTCTAGCAGCTCAATGAGCTCGGTCTAGCAGAGGAGTTCAATGACAGACATATGTAGGGAAAAATTATATTTTAATCTTAATTTAAGCATTTGTAATGCGAATGTGAGCTTGTTGTTTGTAACGTTTTCACGCCTTAACTACTATTGAGTAGTTAAGGCGTGCAAACGTTACGTGTCGTTATGAAATACATACACATTATCAGGGGCTTATGAAAGTACACAGGGTATTTTTCATTCAGGAAAAAGTATTGTTCCTGAGTTGCAATTTACAAACAAATACATCATCACGGCAATGACAGTGACAATTTTAATGTGTTGCTCTCATGGTTAGTTCCAGCTTCGCTAGATGACGTTACGGGTATTTGAATTGTGGTTAGTGCACGCGTCCCAAACTCAAAGGGTGCTGGTTCGAATACTGGCTGGAAAGCATGCACCTCTTAGGCAATTTTCAAACCTATAATATGTTAATTGTTATTATTACCACTTGCTATCGATGTAGGAAAACATTGTGATGTAACCTGCACATCGAGATAACCGATGTATTAAACCCACCAATTCGCCTTGCACCAACGAGGCGGGTATTCTGTCCGCTTTCCTATTAAAAATGAGAGACGAGCCCAGCAGTGGGATATTTATGGGCTAATATTATTATTATTCCACCTAAAATATTTTTTTTTATAGCAAGAGTTCAGCAGACAGGCAGACGACCCTCTAATTCCGGAACAACAACTCAAGATTGTTATGGCGGCATACTCTAGACCAGGAGTGGTAGCCACCCAGACGGGCAAACACCCAACCACCTAACTGTGAGTTGTTTGGTCACCTCTTACGACAGGTCTCCCGGTCGCAGGAAATTCTATTCTTTTGCCGGATATAAATCCGCACCGATAAAATTTTTGTATCAGCCTGTAACATAGAAATAGATTCATTACGCGTCGGATACGCACCTGCTTCTCTCGACCAATGGGACCGTTACAGACGAACAAAACGACTACCGACTGTTTATTAGATAAAATTTGATGATATTGAATAATGTAATGCTGGATGGGTATAAATGGACCGATAAATTTTAGTTATCTTATGATTTCGGTAGTCCTGTTGACTGAGTTGGTCGATTTCTTCGATTTTATTGAAGTAGTGCGATGTTGGTCTTGGATATGGATTTTGAGATAATAAATGTTTATGTTTTTTTTTTTAACAACTACGGCCTCGAGTTACGTACCCTTTTTCACAACTTAATTTCTATGAAAGTTTTTAGAGTTCATACACGCTTATTGTTTATTTTTGTTACTGTGTGTGACATTAATTTAGTGATTTTTATGTTGTGGTGTACCTTAAGAATAACTTAATTTTAATACTAAACTTATACTAATGTAGATTTTTTTTTTTTATTGGACTTGACTTTATGTTGTTGGTCCGAAGACCTTACAACTTTACCGGGGTTTTTGGGGCGAGTGCCTTCGCGAAGCGAAGGCGCTCGAGCCCGGGGGGGGGGGCAACTTGCTCGAGGGAGCTCCCTAAGGAGTTTTACCTCGGCTGAACTGTTGCCATGAGAGGGGGATGAATTTAATGATGGCCACCATAGGGCGACACAAAGCACTAATTGAGAACGGGCGACGGGTAATATAAAGCCCGAGGGGAAGGATTCCGGCGGGCCGGGATCGGTGGTTTGCGGCGGCCTACGCTATCTTACTGCCGTTTCGCAACGTGTTATGGCTGGGAGAGAAGAAACGGCGAAAGAAACTTCCCAGCAACACGCCTAGTCTATCCTGTGGGGGGGCTATGTCTCCTAGCGTCCCTCGCAGGGACGTGGAGAGATCTTGATTGGCGGCGCCTGAGACGCCGCCGTCTGTGTCTGTCTGTCCGTGCCTGCCAGCCTGCCGTCCTAACCGCGGGCGGGCTGATCCGGGCCAGCCGTTTTGTGATAACGTCGACCCTGTCCGTGAGGACGTTACGCGGTCGTCGCACGAGAGCCTTTCGCCGAGGCTTATAATCGGACGCGGACACGACGAGTGGATTTCGATGGTGCGGCGCGAGATCGAAATACTTACGCGAGAGCGACGTAATGTAGTTTTTGATGGAGGGAAGCTCCAGATCGCGGTGGAGGTCGACGTTACGCATATAGAGGGGAGCACCGACGGCTCTGCGCATGAATTTGTTTTGCACGATTTGCAATTTATCTAAAAGGGCAGGCTTGGCATAGCCGAATACCACACTCGCGTATGTCATGATCGGGCGGAACTAATGTAGAGTGTATCTGTTACATGCTGGTGTTGCGAGGAAGTGCATGTGCAGTGTGTGCCTTATGTTTAACATATCACCAGATATCTATAATATTACAAAACTTTAGTCTTCCAGCAATGCTCTACCACATCGAAACTTGGTTCACTTAAGTGCATTTAAATTTTACGCGTACTGTACTTAGCTCATACATAGCAAGTCAGGTACTGGGATGTTCGTAGGGTATAATAATTACTAGTGATCGGCCGTGGTCGATTTTGGACCATAATAATTAATTTAAATTATAAGTTTGAATATTATTAAGGTTCTGTTGGTCGAAGATATACTTCTATAATCACAGATTTCGCCAAGGCTACACTGGTAATTTGACTTTAACAATAAACAAAACAGTATACCTATATATGCGTGTGTGTCAAATACATGGTAGTGTGGTTAATATTTTTTCGATTGATTTAATGTATTATTTATGCAAAATTTTAAAAAAATATTAGCATTCTACACTCCTTCACTATATAAACTATAAGTGTGCGAAATTTCATACTCCTCCGTCCGCGCAATTTTCATAAAAAGGGTACAAAGTTTTTACTTTGTTTTTGCTTCACATATTAATATATAGATTTATTTTTAATTCTAAAAAATAAAAATATTTGCGATGGGTATGAAAATACATGAATTTAATTTATACATTATGGTTTGTAGTGAGAAACAAGTGGTTGTGGCTGGCGAATGCGGTGACAGCATGGCCGTTGTCCTTGGGGTGCTGAAGAAGCACGAGGCCCTCGAGGCGGAGCTGCCGGTGAGGGCGAGAGAGTCAAGGACCCGACTGAGGAGGGCGAGGAACTACTCGCGCAGGATAACTTGCTTTCAGGCGCAATGGCGCGTCGTATTAGGGCGCTTCAGATGAAATCAAATTTCATCTACATATAAATCATTTTTTGAGAAAAATTGCTGTAACTGTCAGTCAGTCTGTCTGTCTGAAGTAACATGACAATTTTATTAACCCAGAAATCACTTTTTAATATCAGAGTAGTTCAACGTTGTATAAGTTTAGTATTAATGGGAAGGCGCTAAAAACTACTTTAACACTAACCGCAATATGCCTAAGGTTGTCGCAGTGACATTTATTATTCAAACTAGTACGTATTAAAGACCATTCACATTCAAGAGCTAAAATAATCCTATAGGGGTTTTTAACAAAAACTGTTTGTTGTTAAAATGTTTTTAAAACAAAGAATGGAATTATTCAAATTTTTATTGTTTTAGAAAGAGTAAGGTTTGTCAATTATAAACACAACGCCCTGATATGACCAGTGTTTTGGAAACATTCTCAGCCGTAAGCGATTTGGAACCTATATATTATTTAAGAAATGTATTTTATCTTATAATAACACACATTTTAGTAATCAGGGCGAGTGAAGCGAGCCCTATACTATCTCACAATCTATGCTTTTTTATGGTACACTTTATTGAAAAACTATCACACTTTCAGATTAGGAGCTTTGACATAGTAATTTAAATTTATTTCTAGATGTGTTACCTATCATAAAAATATTATTTATACAAATAATAAAACCAATAAGAGATGTATTATATAAACTGGACTGTTACTACTAACGTCATCTGTTCGAAAAATAAAGACCTAATATCGATGTAAACGTTGCCGTCGTTGTTTAGTTAAAGACACATAATTTTTTTTGTTAAGCCCAAATAAATACTACTAGGTAGAAAACTTCACGAGCCCTCCTAAAGCAGCGCTTTTTGCTAGTTTATATTAGAGTTAAGGTTTATTTCTTATGTTTTTTTTAATGCAAAGCTGCGATGTGAAGCAAACCAGCAGACGGCCAGTTGCACCCATGACTGAAAAAAAATAGTGAATAGTGCTATGATATAGGGGTATAATGAGGAGAGATGAATAAATTAACATTCTTATCTCAGATGAGTGGAAATGTTTTTGGTCTATTTAGTGGCTAACATTCGGACCCATATAATATGACCGATTGTATAACCGATTTATATATCTGACATTTTAGT
This sequence comes from Dendrolimus kikuchii, assembly GCA_019925095.2. Lineage (NCBI taxonomy): Eukaryota > Metazoa > Arthropoda > Insecta > Lepidoptera > Lasiocampidae > Dendrolimus > Dendrolimus kikuchii. Next base: position 7,361,259 of record CM034413.1, read on the forward strand.
TTAAGTGAATGGAGTTTGTCACATCGGTTATTTGTTTCCACTTTAGTACTGCTACATTTATTCTTCTCCTTCTCCCTTCTCTTTAACCATCTCTCAATTATTTAGGGTCGGTACAATGCTTTTCCTTCCTGGGAAGAGCAAGTATATAAACTGTATATCACAGTTGGACATGGAGCAATACGCTAATTTTCTTATAATATTTTTTTTATACGATATATCGTACTATAGTACAGACAAATGAAAAAATAAAAGAAGTACAACAAATGTCAAATAATTAATAAAAAGTAAAACAAATAAAGAGGTTGATTCCAACACTTCCATACTCCTCTATACCGACATACGTCCTCTGTGAAACCATATTAACCTTCGCAAAATTGAACCATTTATTATTCTTCGTACCTCCATATAAATGTGAGAATTCTTTAAGAGAAAGGAATCTTCTTGCCAATTGATCTCGGTACCAAGCCGATGATTTCTCGAGGGAACGTCGGCCAACTGCGATTTGACCGCCGCGAGGTGTTACATTATTAACAACAGTAAAAAACCTCCGCCTCCGAACCACATTTAGAGCGGTTTCTTTTGTTTGGGGCCTTTCGATTCACCCTCTTTGAAGCAATCTTAAAGTGTCTACTGCATACTTAACGAAGTAAGACAACACTTATGTGAATATAGAATAACTAAGCGGACTATAAATAATTAAATTTCAAACAAACTGCACGTGCGTAATATAATTATGACGATTTTAATTAAGGGGAAAAATACAAATAAAAAACAAAAGAACATCTTTTTTCTAAATTCAAACATTTAATTTTAATATATTTAGTGGCCAGTACTATGCCGGACCAAATAAATAAAAACTATTTGTTGGAGATCCCAATAGACACTGCTGACATTTTGCGGTTATTTATGTGCATACCTTAATGACAGTTAATGTTCAGTTCCTATATATTTTACCAATCTTTCATGTGCCTTACTATCGATTAAAAAAATATTATTTATTTATTTAGGTTTATGGCTTGACAGCTAGGCCTTTAAGCCAGATCTTAGATTGCAATATACCTATAGTTTCTTCGTTTTCGTAAGCCTATGTATAGCTCAGCTGAGCTGTAGGTTATCTACTGATGCCATTCAACGCAGTTCTTATGACACCTCGAAAGGCCACATTTGACTATACAGTTCACATTTCTCATAAAAACACATAATTACTATTCAAAAACTATCAATATCCTACAACTACTGTTCATTTTAGAGTCATTTTTCATATTTTTAAAAAATAAAACTGCACAGCACAACATCTCGTTTCAGTTCCCGCCAAAAACTCGATTAAAAAATGACATAAGTTCCTTACAAGTAATGTAGTGTAAGTAAATGAGTAGTGAGGCTTGCCGCGCACGAACCACTGACCACACCTACCACGCTACCACGGAACTTAAGGCGGCGAATTGAATCAACAACTCACACTACTTATGAATGAGCCTTATTGCAACACTAAGCTCCACGCTTGCAACATAAAAGAGTTCGATCGGAGCTGTCATTTTAGTCTAGGTATTTAAAAATAATATATATAATTAAAACTCATAGTATAGTTAAAAATAAAGTTGGGCCACTAAAGTGATAAACCACAAATGTCTCCACTCAGCTGAGATGAGAATGTTGAGATGGATGTGTGGTGTTACAAGAATGGATAAGGTGAGAAATGAGTACATAAGGAGATTTTTGAAAGTTGCACCTGTGACTGAAAAATTGAGAGGAAGAAGACTAAGTTGGTATGGCCATATATAGGTAATGAGGAGGGATGAAAGTCACGTGACAAAAGTAATGTCAAACTATAAGATGGATGGGTACAGATGTAAAGGTAGACCAAAAAAAAGATGGATGGATTGTGTGAAGGATGATGTGTTGATTTGTGGTGTGACAGAAAATGTATGTCAGAATAGAGGAGTGTGGAAGGAAAAGACATATTGTGCCGACCCCAATTAATTGGTATATGGTGAAAGAAAAGAGATTATTGTTAAAAATAACCTTCCCGTCAGTTATAAGGGTGAAAATATCCAAGTATCCAAGGGAAATCAGAGCACACAGAATAAATCAGTCAAGCTCAGCCCTTGGCATCTCGCCAGTCTGCAACTTAACATCACTTAATCTAACGCACGTTGAAGTTGGCACGAATTCAAGTTGATATATATATTTTTTTTTAATTTGGCACAACTCGAATAAAAACGCAATAACCTTAATTGCTGTGACCCGGATTGGTGTGCGTTTTTTCAACACAGATTTAAATATCATTGAAAGGACTCTATGCAAATAATACTCCATTTTTATTGCTACGCTTTTTTTTAACACAGATTTAAAGCTGATTGAAAGGATTATATGCAAATATACTTCTTTTTTTTTGCTAAGTTGACAGACTGTCAGATGCCTGATGTAATGGAAAGTGGTGTAGTAGTGTTGCCTGTAGATGTTTGCAACATGGGAGCGAAGCCAGATAAGAAAAACATAAGATTTTCTTCACATCTACAGAATTCAATGTGGGTGAACTGCCACTTACTTGGTTGATTTGAATATAGATACGAGTCAAAATTACTAACTATGAGTAGTTGACAAAGGTGACGGGTTTCATACATTCTTGGACCTAAATTATGAAAAATGATAATGATTTTAAGATCTCTTAAATGACAAAATTTTATTTACACAGCAGCTCGCTCCAGTCTCTTATACTATATTTTATGTAACGTTTTTATCTTGTACAGCATGTAAGGAATTTATGGAGATATGTTGTAATACAAAATTTTAATACATCATAATATAATTATTATAACTATAATAGTATTTTTCTTTCCTTTTATTGTGTCTTCGTCTTACTGAGTATGCACCATTTGCTTGCTACAACTCCATTAATGCTTCGAAAAGTAATTGTGTAATATATTTCTGTATAAAATTGATTTAAAAAAAGTTTCAGTTAATCAATTTTAGTTAGACGTGTCGCTGGGGAGTTTTTTGCCGCTTCTTCTCCTTAACAGCAATAACACGTTGCGAAGCGGTGTACATAGACTAGGAATTAATATTACATTTTAACTTATATGTATGACCTTCAAAAAGTGTTCTGCAGTGGAACTTATTTTGAATAAAAAGATTTGAATTTGAAAAGATCTCTTTTTATTATGTTAATATTTTTTATAATTGGTTTAGTTATTTTGAATTAATTAATCGTGTGGTGTAAGTGTTATCTTAATATTAATTATTGAAATTCATTGACATAACTAATTATGGTAAGGTTGAAGGTGAAGGTTTCTCGTTTAGGGCGAATTTTTTCCATTTTGTAATAGACAAATATGACGCTTTTTTTAAGCCATATTCTTGTTACATAGCTTTATGTCCCCGTCTACTTTCACAATGAGTTGTAAAACACTGTTCATATAAAAAAGTGAACGTTTAAATATCATGTTGTGCCATTATATTTTTATAACATCATCACAAAAATACTATTAATTAATAGACATACATCAAACTCTAAACAGCTTCTGCGTTTTAGAATACTTACGATAAAAAATATTTGAGTTTATTTCACTCTCAATCCTATTAGTACTTCTGATTGTTTGTTTGAGGTTAACACTTTCAGCGTTGATTTTGCCAATGTCACAGTGCTGAGAAAAAATGTCAGGTGCATATAGTATATATAAATATGATGGGGGGAGCAAATAAATTTTTTACCGGTTGACTTTCCAGTATTTTCTGAGTGCCAGTGGACAACACAAAACATGTAATATTAGACTAACTAGATACTGCTATAAAAAATAATTTATTTTAAAAATTCGGTTCGGGCATGTGGAAAGAATGCATGATGAAAGTATGACTAAACAGATATACAATGCAAAAGTGGATGGATGCAGAAGTCGTGGAAGGCCACGACACACCTTCCATGATCAAATTGATCGTGTACTAGCAGAAGGTGATGTCAGGAGCCTTAAGAACAGACGAGCGTTCATGACAAGAGTTATGAATGTCAAAGAAGCAAGTGTGGTGTGTAAGAATAAGCCTAAATGGCGCTCTGTTGTTCGTGCCTACCCCGCAAGGGAATTGGCGTGAAGTTATGTATGTATTTAAAAAAAAATAGATAATATATATTTGCTATCTACTAGAGTAAGAAGGAAAAAAAATCCTGTTCGTAAAACCATCAGAAAAACCTTAGTATATTAAATCACAGAAACCTGTCCCTTCTAGTATTTATTTGTAAATTTAGTTCTTTACTTTTTCTTTGAAATCGGGCACTAACGAAAAAACCGAAGTGATACCGGGGCGGTATTTACTTTTAAACGTTAATAAGCTCTGCCTGTGTGAATTAATTAGGTTTTAGCGATTTTTCCTTAATTAGTTAATTTAACTGAGTAGCCTTAGTTAATTAAGCAATTGCTTTATATTTTAATTCCTTAGAATTATTTGATCTTTAAATTATTCCTTTTCTTAAGTTTTCGCGATTATTACACGTAATTAAAATAAAACTAGAGACTAGTATTTTTTATTGGAATTTTTTTTTTATACTCTTTTATTTGGGTCTTATTTTTATTTGGATGTTTTATTCAACCACTTTTCAGTAGACGTGAAAACAAAGATGGCAAGTGTCAATGAGTAATGATAAAAAGTATCAAAGTATCTCAAATAAAAAGCCTTCAAGTAAAACGTAGTTTTAAATATTAGTTCTAGTAGAAATATTAGTAATATGTACAGTAACAGTCCTTGAAATATTAGTAGGACCTGGTAAATTTCTTACTTTATAAAGTATGATTTTGAACAATTTATGTAACCAGCCAGTGTCAATAATTTCAGTGACTACGTTTTTTAATCATTTTTACGTAAATATATACTACGAAAAAGTCAACTCTACATAGAATAGAATAGAAAACACTTTATTGTTCACCAAATAAACAATTACAGAATAAATCATTACAATAATTTAACGGCAAAACAAAAGGCGGCTTTATCGCTTAAAGCGATCTCTTCCAGGCAACCTGACTGAGAGGATACTTTTAACAACTTATGTCTACGTATAATTAAATTAAAAAGAAGCAAATTAAAAAAGTAAGTACAGTACAATGTGAACAGTAAAGAGCTAAGTTAAGGAGAATAGAAAATATTTATTTTATTATATAGTCCTCCTTGACGTATCCGTCAACGGCGAACCTTGTCATGTCCGGCTATGCGACCGCAGGTGACTAGCGAACCCAAATTTGGTTTTGAAAAGTCTTTTGCAAGGAGCGCAATATAGCCGTCCTGATGAGTCGTATGTGTAGTTGTAGGAGATTTTAGGGCGGTTCTTTTTGATAAGGCGTTGCTCGTCAGAGTGTTCTACGCACTGCGTTTCGAAGGCAGCAACAGCCTTATCAATATAGTTACGCCACTCCCTTCTTTGTAGAGCAAGGTCTTCCCAACCGTCACTTGGGATGTCACATGCAGACAAATGACGCTTGAGTACGTCCCTGTAACGCAGAAATTGGCCGCCAGCTTTGCGCTTTCCGTCCTTAAGCTGTGAGTAAAAGACAGCTTTAGGCATTCTAGTGTCTTTCATGCGTACAACGTGGCCGCACCATCTCAGTTGTCTCTGTATAAGCATTGCTTCCACACCACTTAGCTTCGTCCGCCGCAGCACTTCAGTGCTAGATATACGGTCTTGCCACTTCACATGAAGGATTGATCTTAAACACTTGATGTGGAAAGAATCGAGGCGCCCAATATCGGCTTTATAGAGACACCACGTTTCGGTAGCATAACGAATACAAATATACGTATAATATAAGTTTCTGTTTCCAATTTATTATCAGTACGCACAGAGCTTCCAAGGTACTTACTTACTTACTTATTTTATTATAAACTAAGGTTATGGTTTTTGACAGATTTTTTAAATAAATCATTTTCTGACATCTACGGGTAAAGAGCTCCAAAGGCAAACAGCCTGCACAACGAATACAAATATACGTATAATATAAGTGTCGGCCAAATAAATTTTTCACTAACACCTAACGAAGTAGTACTTGTAACACTCAAATAAGTCACATATTCAGTTCTCGCTAACAATTACTTATAATTGCTTAATAACAATTAATATTTTACAATTTCCCACTATTGAGAGTGGGACGGTCATAGAGTGTAATATTATTATAAGATAAATAACAACCTTCAAATTATATCGCTGACATTATGGTGTCAATAAAAACAATGTTCCATTTAAGGACTTTTACACGACGCGATTACGAATTTGTTATAAAATATACTGTAGTAGAGTTTTCCCCGCGGCTACTCTGCGGGTTAAACCATTTTTTTTTTATTAATTCTGGGAAATGCATTCGCACATACCATAGGTTACCGAGGGATATTTGAGACTCCTAAGAGCCGACGCTACACACAAGCTTCTGATAACAGAAGAAGTTGCAAGCACGGACCGCCAAACTATTCTGACTATCCACTAAACCCTCCAGCGTCTCACTGCATCACAATAAGGAGCCACGGGACCGAAATCATAGGTACGACTGCCGTGACGCCTCGATCCAAGCCGACTAGGAGGGGTGTTCCTGGGGCCAGGACACTCCACGGTACTAAGTGTGGCACGCTAGGAGGGTTGCGGGTCAAACCCTATGGAATAGCTCTATTTTACTTACATGAAACCTTAATTAGGTCTTTTACCTTTTACTTTGTTTTATACTATGTAAAGAAAATAACTTTTTTTACAATATAATTATTTGAACAAATTTTTTGTTGAAATGTGTATTTAAATTACATACATACATAACTTCACGCCAGTTCCCTTGCGGGGTAGGCATGAACAACAGAGCGCCATTTAGGCCCATTCTTTCACACCTCACTTGCTTCTTTGACATTCATAACTCTTGTCATGCACTCTCGTCTGTATTTAAATTGCCAATATAAAATATTTTTTACTGTAATATCTAAAATTTTAGATGTCCCTTAAGACGATTAAATAGTGTAATTTAATGCAAAAATCATATGTATGTTTTACCAAAAGATTGAATATGTCATGTAAATTTAATGTGATGAAACAGACGGACTATGACGATTTCACGACATTTTTCTTTTTGCAAATTTGGCTACATAATAATAAAAATATTGTAATATAAGTAAAATAAAAAAGGAAACAGATAAATTAATATAAAGATATGAAAATAAATAAAAACCCTGACAGATCATGTTTGTCAGGAAGAAGGAAATTATTAAAAAAATTAAAACATTAAAAATGAAATCGATAGGCTATTTAAAAATTTTGATCCATTTTATAGTTAGATTTTACCCCTTTGGAATGTAAAATACTATTTAAAAATAACTTTCAAAACAAAATGTGTGTCGTATAAGGCTCCTCATTTTTTTCAAAAGCTACGTCTCTGCTGTTACAGTGTCTGAGCTGGTAATTACTTATTACCTATTTGTTGCGGTAGCCATGTGGTTCTTAATTTTTATAGGAGGGTAGGCAAAAAACATATGTTCGTAATCTACAAAAATAAAAATAATTCAATAATTTTAATCTTTACCTACTAATATTATGAAGAAGCAAAGTTTGTGACGTTGTAGGGGGTAATGTATGGATCTACTAAACCGATTTAAAAATTATTTTACTGTTGGAAAGCTACTTTAACGGGGAGTGTCATGATGCTATATACCACGGCAGCGGGACAGAGCGTAGGTGAAAGCGCAGGTTCGAATCATGGCCGGGATGCATGCTCCACTTAGGCAGTTTTCTGACCTAATGTACATATTGTTACCATCACCACTTGCTGACTACGATGAAGGAAAGCATCGTAATGAAACCTGCACATCGAGATAAGCGATGTGTAAAATCTGCCAAGTCGCCTTGGACAAGCGTGGCAGGTATATTAACTATGTCCCTAGAGGGAGGCGTGAGCCTAGCTGTGGGACGTTTGTGGGCTGTTATTATATATCATGCTGAAGAAATTTATAAATAATCGAATACAATAAAAGAAAACTTAACTTATTTTTATTGTATTCTACACATAGTGCCTCAAGACTATAAGTAGAATACTGAGCCTAGACCACGGTCTTCTATGGGTAAGTTGCCCAGAAGGCTGGCTACGTTTCCTCGCTGGATCGTCATACTGATCCGTTGTCCGTCGCAAGCACCAGCCCTCTGATCATCTGAAGAGTCAATAAGTCGTTTTGATAAATTTTGGTAGAGGCTCATGGCATCAGGACCCCACAGTCGAAGCATCTCGACAGCAAACGGCACAAACATATAACTCTCACTGAGGGTTATATATTTGCGCCGCTTGTATATTATTAACCATTTTAAATGTATGTCACGTATCCGAACATATTATTATAAATTTATCCAAGTAATGTGTTGTATCCAAATGTTTTACTCCCCGGTCAACAACTAATTGGATTTTATTATTTTTCTGCTCTTTAAATATGCCTTTGTACATTGTGTGTATCTATCTAGCGTCAAATATCCACAAGTATTCAAGTTAAAATAACTCACAGACATGTACTAGGTTTTTCAGTCAAATATCTGGGTATCAAAAAGCAGGGCCTCTGCCAGATCCCAGTACAGAAAATAGACCCAAGGAGTGATAGCTTGACGTCGTGAATATGATATGTGTACTTACCAAATATCTCAAAATAAAGGAAATAAAAACTTTTGAATTAGAATTTGAACTGGGCCATCTAAATTCTCACTCTGGCTACGTTCCAGAAGGGACTCACAACAACAACGTTCACGCCATTTTTCCCGTACCACTTGCTTGCGGGTGTTACAATCATAAACTCTAGTGGAACGGATTATGGGGAGTTGATATCATAAACGACGAAATACACAAATGTCACTGGTTGATTTGAAAATCGCGCCTTTTTCAATGTCAAGAGATAGAGAGAATTGATGCTCTATGGTCAACACCCACTTCGATCCACCTCTTGACATGGATCGTTGTGAGCGCTGTGTGATCAAAAATGATGACGTCATTAGTGACGTTTTCGCCACGACCATAGCGTCCTCGGTCGCCTTGTGGAACGACAGATGGAGCATTTAGGGCGTTGTGAGATATTAAAGGTACGCGCCCTATATCGCACGACTTATCATTTACGTTCTAAAAAAATAAAAAACAATCATTGTTCTACAATTGCTGTTTACTTTGACTAAAAACATTTTTTCAAAATAAAACTACAAAGCAAAAACCCTAGCAGTTTTTAAAGACTCGTTTTCACTCCATGAAATTTTAAGCAAATTTGCATCTTAAGAGTTAGTACTGTTAGTTAGTCATGTCGTAACAGATCAGAAGTGTAAAGTTAGTAATATGTCTAGACGAGGATTCAGCTTAGCTCGGGTATCCAGGATTACTGTATTCAGCTTTGAAACTGTTGACGGGGCAACTTACAGGCTAATGCCGCGATAAACTTCTATATGTCAGCGTAACTGGCACTTTCTACCTTTAAATAAAATGTAATTGTCTGTCTATGATTTCAAAATAAATATCAAAATTTGAGGCTGGCAACGCGATTAGTGTTGCAAACGTCCATTGTAGGCACCGGAAACCACTTCCCATCAGATGGGCTATCTTATCTGTTTTTATTTTTTTTAATAAAAAAAAATTACCTTTTTGAAAAATCAAACTGAAAACACTTATCTCTCTTTCCTTTCCTACTTTAAAAAAGAAGGTTCTTAATTCGTCGTGTAAATAATTTTTATGTATGTCCAGCCATAACTTTTTTGTTTCGGAATCGATTTTGATTATTCTTTGGTTTGGATTCAGTACAGCTTCAGAATATAGTTTCATATAAATGTTATTGTTATTAGATACTATATACGTAACATAGAAGTAAAAAAAAAATGCAAAAAGAAACCGTCTTACAAAGTATAAGGCAAAAAATTAACATCTGCAACATCTTGATGTCGGTGCCAAGTAAAAAAAAAAAAAAAAAAAAAGAAATTGCAAAATATAGTAATCTTATAGTTGTAGAAAATATTTACTCACTGCAACGCAGAGGCTCCGGGTTCGATTCCTGGTATGGTAAATTTCGGAAACAACTTTTCTCCGTCATTTACTATGGTCTGAGTGTATGGGATCGGCCCAGAGGGGTCTGTTGTACGAGACTATATATATATATTTACTTTTGCGCTACAATTTTTTTGTATAGTAATATCTATTTTTCTACCATGATAAATATTTATGTATGTACGCATTTTGCTGACCGTACTAGTGACCACAACAAAGTTATTACATAAAATGTATCCACAATTGAATTAAGAGAGCGTCATTAAGCCTGTGGTCTCGGACAAATGAAAACATCACGGTGGATTACGAAATATTATATGTGAGAAGTGAATGTCGTGTTTGCTTTAGGAAGTTAAGCCCTGGCTTGGCACTGCAGTGGGGTTGAGGACAATATTTTTTGTGTCAAATATCTCTCGACTGTCTAGTTCTTATTTTGTTACATTTTTATTCACCTTTAATTGTTTCGCTATATCCGATCGTATTCGATTAGATGTATACGATACACGTTGTTATGCGCAATATACAAACAATCATATTACAATATAGACAAGCATGAGTTATATTTATTATTTAAATCATAAAGTTAACAAAATAGTTATATTTTTTATTTTAATGATTTAGTGAAAAAAACAAAGACATTGAAAATAAAATACATTATGTAGCAGATCAATGCCAACGGGGAGCGTGCCCAGAAGGCTGGCTGCACTGCCACGCTGTATGGCAAAACTTATTTGTTGTGCAAAATATGAGCCAGCCTTCTGATCACGGGTAGTATCAAAGAGTTTCTTACATACATTGTTTATTTTAAGTAGGTATATATTATCACTAGCTTCTGCCTGCGACTTCGTCCGCGGAGAATAGTTTAAAAAAATCACCCGATTTTGAAACATTTTCGTTGGTGTTCCGCTCCTATTGGCCTTAGCGTGATGATAAATGGGCTATCTAACACTGTAAGAATTTTTCAAATCAGAGCGGTAGTTCCTGAGATTAGCGGGTTCAAGCAAACAAACTCTTCAGCTTTGTATATTAGTATAAGATTTACAAATCAAACAGTTTTTAAAGTAGATTCACAAAATATTCGGGCCGTTTTAGTATCACCTCAAAGGGAAGGTTTTGCACTGAAAAAATCAACGTTATATCGGATTTTATGCTAGCATACCAATATGCTGAGTGAAAAACTTATGGGCTGAAAATGTGGTGTACAAATTCTTGAAATATGCTATTATTTGGTAATATATATGTACACAATGTAAATAGGTCACCATTTCTTCAAATAATGTTTTTATTTCTTTCCTTCTTTTTAAATAAAAATAATAAAGTAACATAAGTATGACGCTTGGTATCTTTTTACCGATGCGTATAGACCAGTGGTTCTTAACCTTTAAGTCATGAGGGACCATTTTACCAAATTTCTGTCTTGCCAGGAAACACCCAGTCGGTCACATGTATAGATTCGAAAAAGTCGACCAAATAAGCAAAATGAAGTTGAAATTGGGGCTCGCAGAAATGATCAAGCAACTCTTTGGTATCCTTGTTGGTCAAGAATGTTTTTACTCCCGCTCTTAGATCGTGCAATCTTGACAGCATGCTTCCTTCCGAAAGCCTACGCAATTTCGTGTGGAAAAGCAAAGTTTTATGTTCACTTTTATAGCTGTTTTCATCAAAGCATTCCGGGAGCGTTTTAGGAGCCAATGCTTGATGATGAATAACGCAGTGCGTAGTAATTGGGGATGGATTTTTAGTAGAGTAATTGCGTATTGCCTTCGGACTACCGTGGCGCGGTTTGCATTGTGATGACTCGACACATCACGTCACGTCACTTTTTTATTACGATGGCTTCGCGGACCATTTGAAAGGCCTCCGGGACCACCAGTGGTCCGCGGACCACCGGTTAAGAACCACTGGTATAGACGCTTGCAACACCACGGACTAAGCTAATACGTTGCCATCCTTTAGGATGGAATGAAAGGGACAAGATAGGTAAATGCAATTCCTCTATCTTAGGGGGCCGCGGGAATCTGGGAAGCCCCCAAACTCAACCCCTATTGGAGAACATGCTCCGGAGTAAACAATGGCGGTCAGCCGTCATCTCCTGCGAGTCGGTCATGACCCAGAATGAGGCGGAAGAGAGAGAGAGAGGGAGGAGAGCGCGTACGCGGACCCCATCCGCAGACAACGTAATCAATCACAGGGTGCCACGTGGACCAGTGGGGGATCCCGTGGACTCTCCCCTGCTGTTTGGTGAGGAGGGTACCCTTCCCCGGGGGTGACCTGAGTGAGAGCTAAAACGTAGGGGTGTCACAGATTTAGTATCTATGGTCGACTTCTTATGAATAGACAAATATTATCGTCTTTTAGATTACAAAAAAGTATTGTCTTCTTTCTTGGGGGTTAGTATACGCTTCTTCAATAAGATTCCTAATGAATTGTATCTGTGCAGGAACGGAGAAAGAATACAATTTCCTGCGGCCGGGCGGCCTGTCGTTAGAGGCGACTTAACAACCCACAGCCAGGTGGTAGGGCATTTGCCCGACTGGATGACTACCACCCCTGGTTTAAAGCATGCCACTATAACAACCTTGAGTTGTGTTCATTAGTGACCATGTTCCAGTCTCTCTTAAGAGAGCAGCAGCGCATTTGTAGCACCTTTGGTGTTGCAAACGTCCATAGGCGATGGTAACCGTTTTCCATCAAGTGGGCCGTCTGCCTGTCTGCTGATCTCCTGCAATAAAAAAAAAATATTAGATCTGCCTTTCATTAAATTTAAAACTAAAAATATTTAGATGACAAAACTTCATTTACATAGCAGCTCGTTCCACCCTCTTATACTATCGTCTGTATAACGTTTTTATCTTGCCAAACATGTAAGGAATTTATGGAGATATGTTGCAGTATAAACTTTTAGTACGTTTTGTTACTATTATAACGAGAATAATATTCTTCTTTGCTTTTATTATGTCTTTGTCTTACTGAGTATGCACTGTTTGCTATAACTCCATTAATTCTTCGACAAGTAATTATTTAATATACTTCTGTATATAACTTATAAGAAAAGGAGCTTGAGGTATAAATTGAATAAGAAATATAAAGAAAAAACATTTTTTAGCTAGACGTGTTGCTGGGGAGTTTCTTGCCACTTCTTCTCCTTAACAGCAATAACAGGTTGCGAAGCGGTGTACGTAGAATATGAAGTAATTTTTAAATTTCAACTTATATGTACGACCTTTAAAAAGTGTTTGGTATAAAGGTTCTCACACACCTGCACATGCCGTCGAGATGAGAGCGCGATTGTACCACGTGCGCTTATTTCTCTTCCCGTGGGGCGCGTTACAAACTGCTCTACGCCCGGAAAAGACCTAGTAGATGCCGGGGGTTTAGTCCCCCGGCAATCGAAGAGGCCTAGTGAGGGAGGCCCACGACTGCCAGCGCGCGCGGTGTTGGGAATCCCGCCGTCCCGTATATTTTTAGTGGGTATCCCTAACTGGGGACTGACAATAGCGTGGCACCAGTTCTGAATGGGCGCTCTAGTGTCACCACCGATCTGGCGAATCCCACACACGGTTCGCGAATTAATTCCCCAGGCTTCTGTGCCTGTCGCGGCTTAGTCCTCAAACGGATTACCTTGGCCAAAAAAATGCTAGTTTGACCTCCTAGTTTTTCACGCCCTCCGCTCGGAAGTCATGTATTTGGCCGTTCGGGAGTGCCAAACTATCCTGGGTGTCCTTCCCTCAGACCCGAAGGTAGTGTCGAAATGTATTCCTCCTACGTCATCAAAAAAAGGTAAATATAATCCCTGCTAAACCTCCTTCATATTATTATGACAATATTATAGAAATTATTGTTTAAACAAAAAATAAAATTATTTATATCATAATATTTTACTTTTTTCTATTTGGCTATAGAACCCAGATAAAAACAACTAACTAGCAATTCATCTTTCAATACATAAAATAATAAATTATTTTAAATTTTATTTTATCTACAAAGTACAAATAAGTGCAAAAAAACTGCACGCCTGTTTATTTAACGTTTAATAGAAAACCAGTCACATTTTTTGTTCGAAATAGTTCGCAAAAACAAATGAAGTGTATTTGAAAGACGACGCCAAGTGGAAAATTGTCTATTAAATGGAGATTAGTGCTAAGTCATGCAAAAGTAGCCAACGAATCGACTACTAAAGGCAGTCCATTAAAATATTTACGTTTTTGCACTTACATTTTGAATATTCAGTCATGTAGAAACTTCTATGTTACTCATTTATATATCTTATATTAATATACAATTGCGAAAACAACTGTTTGTAAACTTTTCATTATTACATTTATGTCCTGGAATAGGACACAGTTTACGTTTTGTTAAAAACATATTTATAAAATAATATTGAAGGAGGTGAAATAGGAGATAAAAATTTGAATGGTTAGCCTATGACTATTAAAGATATGGAGTATCCAATTTAACCTTATAGTAAGTAAGATAAAGAAATACATATTTTATAATTATTGCTAAATCATTTTAGCAATTGTTAAATATTATAAAGTGTTTTAATTGCACTCATTAGGTACAGTGTAATGAATAAATTCGAGAAACGTGGTGGATAATAACTTGTATAATATAAGAACTATGTAAGCTTATTACACAGACACACACACAAAATGAATTAAGCAGTATGACTCAATGCAAAAATTTTAATGTGGTAAGTACCAAACCCAAAATGTAACTGTATCATACATCATCAGCTGAGCATGCATCCTCACTTCATTTAGCCCCTGTTTCTCAAGAACGTTTCCTCAGCTAAAGTATTCCCATAGTGCAACGATATGGGGTTTTTAAAAAGGGTGTCATGAAATTTCTTCGAGGCCAGCAGCGCGTTGGTGTTATTTCTAGTATTGTAATCGTCCATAGGGGACGGTGACCGCTCTTCATCAAGTAGGCTGTCAAAGATGTAATCCAACTATAAAAAAATGGTTTTCTAAAGGCAAATAAGACATATAAATCAGCCTTATGAACATGTGTAGCATCAAAGAGTTAAAAGAATTTTTAAGAAATTTCTCTAGAAATATTATGGAAGAAATTGTTCGTCGATGGATTTCTATGTAATATTCATTTCAATTGTAAGAACTGTTCCACTTCTCAAAGGAATATCGAACATATTTTAACTGTTCCGTATAGAAAACAATTCAAAATCACAATAGTATTACGATTTCTCCGTATCTCTGTACAAGTTCTCCCACTTTTCTAATCTATCGACCAAACAACTTTGAACCTTTGATTTTCAGACTTTAGCTCTTATAAATTTATATTGTTAAATACATCATACCCAGATAAAGATCTAATTAAATTTGTCGTGTTGTTAACAAAAGCTGGTAGTTATCATTTGAATTTTTCTATTTTGTTTTTTTTTCTACTTTACGCTTTATTTGGCTTAACGTGTAATGGTTTTCGTATTTATAAAATTCGACAAATATACCTATGTCAATTAATTTTCCTGATAAGGGGCCATCCACAAATTATGATTTCATGATTTTTTGACCCTTCCCCCGTCCTTGTCACATTCGTGATACTCCTCCCTAGTGTGACATCATATATATTGTAATTATACATGAAGAAATTATTTAATTAAAACAGCAGTTCCCTAATTAGTTTTATCTCCATTTCTACAGATAGAATTGGAAATATTTTTAAGTTTTTCGTTAATAGTTCAAATTTCGTCTTTTAAAACTTAAATATATTAGATTTTGAAATGTGAAATCACCAAATTTGGGACCCCTCCCACCCTTGTCACTCAATGTCACACTTCGTCGATCACCCCGCCCCTTAAAGTGTGATGTAATTTATTGAAGGACCTTAAGTATGTGCATAAAAATCTTTTTACATATGGTTTTGCATGGTATGTGGATCTAGCCACTATTACACAAGTATTGCCACACACGTGTTTTCGGTGTAAACAGGCGTGTGGGGTATCGTTAGCCAGATATTGAAAAATTTAAAAAGTTTTTTTAAGAGTTCCGTAGCCGTTTTGACAAACATGGATATATCAAATAATCACGTCCGTCTGTAATTAAACCAATGGGTGGCGAGATAAATATTAGCTTTCTAAATCCCCCGTTGTGGTAAAAGGCTAATTGATTTATTATGGTTTTACTGGTGCCTTCCCATAACACTATTAAAGCACAATTCGCTCATGTACGCAACGTTTCTCTTGCGTACCGTGGGGATTTGGAATGTGCTCCCAGCCGAGGTTTGCCCACAGCGCTACCATATGGAGTTTTTCCAAAAAGGGTGTCATATAATTTCTTCGAGGGCGGTAGCGCATTGGTGACATCTTTGGTGTTGCAAACGTCCATAGGCGACGGTAGCCGCTTTCCATCAAGTAGACCGTCAGCCTGTCTGCTGTACTCCAGCTATAAAAAAGAACAATCGCCTTTACGGAACTACACTTACCTAATTTTTACTTATTTCAAATTGTAGCCCACTGTCCCTGGCCACAGCTGTGATAGATTTTTTTGTACAATCGAATATACGGTATTGTCGTTTAATTTTATTCAGTTAGGAACGTTGGAAATTGTTTGAATTGTACCGAAATTGCGCTTTTATGGGTTTTAAATGGGCCCCTTCGTTTTTATCGTTTTGCTTTACATCGCTATGGTATCCATTTTTGTTTTCAGATCGGCTGGATATTGAACGAGTTTTAAACATTTTTCAGTGGGAGCATCATAGTAGGGCTAGGCTTGAACTTATATAACGCTTGCTTTATATTTGTCCAAGAGTATATTGATTATAATTGATACCAATAAAACAGTGTAACAAAAATCATATAATACAAAGAAGCAAATAACTTAAAACTAATCCTAAATAATATGGTTATTATTAAACTCTAAATATCAAAAACATATGAAGAATAATTTGTTTGTATTTTTTTAGAAAAATGTTTATGCGTTCTTTTTTTTTGGAAAATGTAATTTTTTTAAATAATAATAAATATAAATATTTATTCTAATTCTTATTCTCTTATAAATAAAAATAAATGTTTGTATGTTTGTCCTCTATGCGTTACTAAACTATTGTTCAGATTATAATAAAACTTTGGTAGGATGTTCTGAGGTTTCTGGCCCAAAATATCTTTATAGATAAAATTCTTCTGTTCGTGTTTATGTCACTGAACTCTTCCTAAACGATTGGATTGATTTTGGTGACATTTTTCGTGTGTACTCAAGTGGGTCTCAGGTTGGTGTAGATTCAAATTTGAACCCGGTAGATGGCGCTGAAGATTTAGTTGAAGTTATTTTTGTGTGTGTTTGACTAGGTCTAGGGAAGGCTTAAAGTCACAATTGAACGCAGGTATGTGGCGCCGCAATCGGGTTCCAGGATTTTTGGCACACAGATAGATTATTGCCTGAAATAGCATATAGAATACATTTTATTCCGGAAACATGTACAGTTCCCATGGGACAACATTAGAGCGAGTGAAGCCTCTGGTAAAAGCTGGTTAATAATAAATACCTCAATACACGATCAAGGAGGCGTTTCAGGATGATATTAGTGATAATTATTTAGTTATGTCTTGTGATGTGAATTACTTTTAAAGTTTTACAGAGTTAAACAAGTTAACTGTGTTTCGTGATACTTATAACCTGGGTGTCTTCAAGTCCCGTATGATTAGGTACCTTATAGGCAAGCGTGCTCCACCCTAGACTATATCTTCGCTGCACATAGGGCAAGGATTGTGGTCAATCGCTAACCTATACAACAATAAAAATAAAAATAAAGTTTTTTTTTTATTGCACGAGATCAGCAGACGGCCCACTTGATGAAAAGTAGTTACCATCGCCTATGGACATTAGCAACACCAAACGTGCTACAAATGCGCTGCTGCTCTCTTAAGGGCGACTGGAACCTGGTCACTAATGCCGGAACACAACTCAAGGTTGTTATGGCGATATACTTTAGACCAGGGGTGATAGCCATCCAGTCCGGCAAATGCCCTACCACCTGGCTATGGGTTGTTTAGTCGCCTCTTACGACAGGCCGCCCGGCTGCAGGAAATTGTATTCTTTCTCCGTTCCTGCATGGATAAATTAATTCAGTTAAGATCTCATTCTTCACACCTTTCGTCCATACTTGCTAAATAATATTCATATCAACATTGTACTTAAAGTGGAACGATGTTACATGGCAAGTTAAGCAATCGGCCACACCCAGCCAGTTAGTCGACTCCTATAAATTGCTAAACGCACTCGCCCTTTGAATAAATAACAGGGATAGGCCAACGCAATTGTGAAACGTGAGACCTACATTGCACAGTGTTGGTTAAAACTTACTTTTAATTTATTTGCGGTAACTCAACAGGGTGAGATGTTCTTCTTATCGGATGGAAAAGTGTTTTTATGACATTAGGGATTATATTAGGTAAACGATTATATTTATATTTTTATCTCTGACATCTAATTTATTCTATATTTTTGACATTTTTTTATCTCTGTATTTAATATATATTAAATCAAACTAGATTTATAAAGTTAGATATGTTATAATTATTTAAATTGACATGTATTCAAATATTTGTATAACCATGTTTAGGTCAAATTCACTGAGACCAATCTCGACTTTCAATAAAGATTCCATTCATTTCATTCATTCATTCATTCATTATCGGCAAACAAAAAAAATTTCAATACACATATGTTTGTTTCGTAATAATGCCGAAAATAGATGTGTTTTATTTATTTCATGAGTTCAGCAGACAGGCAGGCGGTCCACCTGATAGAAAGCGGTTACCATCGCCTATGGACATTTGCAACATCGAAGGTGCTACAAATGTGCTGCCGCTCTCTAAAGGGAGACTAAAACTGGTCACCGATGCCGGAATACAACTCAAGGTTGTTATCGTGACATGCTCTAGACGGGCAAATAGCCTACCACCTGGCTGTGGTTTGTTCTGTCGCCTCTTATAACAGACACCCGGCCGCAGGAAATTGTATTTTTTTTTCTCCGTTCCTGCACGATTTATTTATGTCTTTCAATTTTGTAGGAAATAAGGTATGAATATATGAATGAATATGCTTTATTGTGTTTTAAAAGCAAGAAACTCTTCGATGCTACCCGTGATCAGAAGGCTGGCTCATATTTCTCCCAACAAATAAGCTATACAGTGCGACAATGCAACCAGTCTTCTGGGCACACTCCCATCTGGCAGCGATTTGTTACAAAGTCTATAATAGATTGTACTATTTATAACTTATTTTATTTTTTGGTTTTTCATTGTATAATTTAAGTTAGTAAAGATACAGTTAACAGAAATAAAATTGTATAATACAATAGGCGGTCTTATCGCTATTAGCGATTTCTTCCAGACAACTTTTGAATGGACAAGAAGTTTGATAGGAACAGAGGTATGTTACATTATTCTCGCTACCGAATCAGTATCTTATAAATATATACATACATACATTGGGGTTGTCTGGAAGAGATCGCTTTTTAGCGATAAGACCGCCCTTTGTACATAACTAGATATAGTTTTAGTCTTTAAGTTCATGTTTGTATTGGTGTACAATAAAGAGTTATCTATCTATCTATCTACATACATGTTATAACATACGTACATTAATAAAATATAAAAATTATACTAATAAGATATATGTAAATAATAGTACATTATGGTACTAGTGTGTAACATTGGTGATTACCGCCGAGGCGCCATTGAGGCTCGAGCCATAGGCGAGGGTCTTAAGAGAGCCGAGGACGGTAATCATCAATACACACGTGTATCATACGACGTTTTTCAACACACTTGTGAATAAAATAACAACAAAAACTCATTTTATTTAGTAGATAAAAAAAAGTTATATATGAGTGAAAGTTTTATTTATTAAACACGTATGAGTTAAAATTATCTATTTAAATAAGAAGTTGCATGAAATGAGCAAGCAATAGGAACATTAATTTATTTGTTCTATAGAACATATCTTTTTTTTTTTTTGAATAAAAACTTTTTTAAGAACAAAGCAACTCTCAACCAATAAATTTAAAAAAAAAAGAATCTATAACTCCCTAGTGAGTTATAATGTTTTTTACTCACAGTTTGATAATGGGTGTCATTCTGTGCCTAATTGCGGTGACCATAGAGCCACTTTATGAGCAAGTGTGTTGAAAAATATTATACAATACACTTACATAAATAAATATAAAACGAGAAAAAACCTGACAATAACTGCTGTAGCATCCTTAAATTGAGCTATTTGGTGATAGGTAATAATAAACCTTCACAAGTCTATTAAAAATAGAGGCTTGTGAAGGATATTTTGTATGTATTCAGTGTGGAATTATGGTAGACCGATTTGTGGAGATATGGAGACTACCGATTATCCAATTTACATGTGGGTCGAAGATCTCGCCATGCCAGCCTCAACGAAATCATCCGCCGGCCATTCAAGGACCGAATGGCTTTAAGTGCGATGATAGTAAGAGACCGTACAGAGTTTTTTATTATTGCAGATGAGCAGACAGGCAGACGGCCCACTTGATGGAAAGTGGTTACCATCGCCTATGGACATTTGCAACACCAAAGTGGCTGCAAATGCGCTGGTGCTCTCTTAAGGGAGACTGGAACCTGGTCACTAATGCTGGAATACAACTCAAGGTTGTTATGGCGACATACTTTAAACCAGGGGTGGTAGCCATCCAGTCGGGCAAATGCCCTACCACCTGGCAAAAAAAAAGAAAGAAGAAGAAAAGAGTGTCACTCGTCTTTTAGAAGGTGGCATGGCCGCATATTTGGGATGCGATCTGTTACATACTGGCCTCGTCATATCTTACAACGACCGAGGGGTTAGTAAAGTTTGAGCTGAAGACGTCAAATGGTGCATATATGGAACCTTAGAAGGAGGTTGGATATCTGACAAAGAGTTTCTTTAAAAACATTTATAAGAGACACTTAAAAACTACCATGATCAGAAAGCAGATTTATAGTTTAAAATTAATTCATCAGCAATACTAACTAATATTACAAATATGAATGTTTGTTTGTGTTTAGGAGTTTCTGTGTGATGCTTTCACGCTTTAAATATGCTACAGGTCGTTATGAAATTCTGCATATATGTTGTCAGAGGTATAGAAAACGACACGGAGTACCTTTCATCCAGAAAATAATACTGTTTATTGGCGTCGCTGTTGCTATTCCTAACGAGTCCATAATCATGGCAACGATATTGACAACGCAATTTTAATGTGTTGCTTTCATGTGTTCCATCTTCCCTAGATGGCATTATGGATACTTTGAATTAAAAACTAGCAAAAACCGGTGCTTTAGAAATTTTTGTACCTAGTAATAATTAATTAATTGCTGATTATTTATTTGTGCATAACCAAAAAAATTCGGCGTATTTTTAACTAAACGACATTCTGTTTACATCGATATTAACAGTGCCGTAAATAGCCTTTTATGCGCCCTATGCGAGCTGCTATAACTCCGCCCTTGTTTTTTTTTAGATATTATAGGTATTACCTAGAGCAATGCTATATATAGGCCTACTTTATTTCATTCAGGGTGATAAAATAACGCACAAGGACCTTGGTGTTACTGGACCAATTATGTAATATTTTGGAAGAAAAATCTATTTTTTTAAAGAACTAGAACACAAATACGCTTGAGCGCTGCCAAAAAAATGAGCGCGATGTTTTGTCTAATTTAACAGACGCTTTTGATGATACTGGCATGTAAGTACGTATGTGTTGGAATCAAGCACTAGGGGCGTAGCGGGAACTTATCAGGAGCAAACTGAAAAAATAATATTCCTGCCTGGTCTGGCCATTCTTGCGCCCCCCAGAGTCTACGTCCTGTGCCGGGACACCGGTGGCACCGCCCTATTTACGGCACTGGATATTAGTTCTTTAGTTTTCAAACAGATGGCGTTAGGAGTGAAAGTCCAGTTGATATTACACATGTACAGAGTATTTTAGTTTTATTGGTTTAATATTTTTTTGTCAGGTAGATACAATACATTTATAATTAATAATAGTACATTATGGTACTAGTGTGTAACATTGGTGATTACCGCCGAGACGCCATTGAGACTCGAGCCGTAGACGAGGGTCTTAAGAGAGCCGAGGACGGTAATCATCAATACACACGTGTATCATACGACGTTTTTCAACACACTTGTGAATAAAATAACAACAAAAACTCATTTTATTTAGTAGATAAAAAAAGTTATATATGAGTGAAAGTTTTATTTATTAAACACGTACGAGTCAAAATTATCTATTTAAATAAGAAGTTGCATGAAATGAGCAAGCAATAGGAACATTAATTTATTTGTTCTTATAGAACACGATCTTTTTTTTTTGAATAAAAACTTTTTTAAGAACAAAGCAACTCAACCAATAAAATTTAAAAAAAAATCTACAACTCACTAGTGAGTTATAATGTTTTTTAGTCACAGTTTGATTATGGGTGTCATTTTGTGCCTAATTGCGGTGACCATAGAGCCACTTTATGAGCAACTGTGTTGAAAAAATTGTTATAGCATAATGAAAGGAATGGGATGGAATGAAAGTCACGTGACAAAAAGAATGTTAAACTATAAGGTGGATGGGTTCAAATGTAAAGGTAGACCAAAAAAGAGATAGATGAATTCATCGACTACATACAATCGTATGAAGGATGATATGATGATTTGTGGTGTGACAGAAGATGTATGTCAGAATAGAGGAGTGTGGAAGGAAAAGACATATTGTGCCGACCCCAATTAATTGGGATATGGTCAAAGAAAAGAGAGAGAGAGAGAGAGTAGATAATTGTATGTGATATATGTACATCTATATAAGTATAGTTCATGTATTTACCTATTTATATTTTATTTTTAATGGTGGTAGATGATATCTATACATATAATAAAACTGTAGAGGTCGAATTTCTGTACAATGAAAAAAAATGCTAAAAACCGAGGGATGTAAGAAGTGAAATACAACTAATTTAATTTTTTTCAAATTTTTTGTTTCTCTGTTTGTCTGTCTGTTTGTACCGGCTAATCTCCGAAACGACTGGCCCGATTTAAATGAAATGTTGTATGGTGGTAGCTTATATCCCTGGTCAATATATAGGATACTTTTAATCCCGAAAAATTAAAAGCTCCTGTGGGATAGTTAAAAAACCGCACCACGCGGACGAAGTCACGGGCATCAGCAGACAATATGTATGGAGATATCAGTTATTGGGTCATGTGGTTGGCAATAAAAATCTCTCTTTTTCTATCATCTATTTTTTTTTTGTGTACCAAATAATATTTTTATGATAGATGATAAATATATCTAGAAATAAATTGAAATTATGTGATATTATTATGTCAAAGACCAAATTTGAAAGTGTGATAGTTAGTTTTTCAGTAAAGTCGATTGTGGGATAGTGTAAGGCTGGCTTTGTTCCCCCTGATTAAGTTTGGCATTTTTAAGGAGTTTCATACGTCTTCTATCTACAAAATTTACATGAACGCGATCGATGCTGCGGAAAAAAACTAGTGATTAAGGTCAAATACACGTTAAACAACGCCCACCCATCGTACCGGGTCCCTAAATTAGTATACTATAATAACCACTCCAAGACTATGTAACAGAATTCAATCATTACGAGTCAGCGATTCTCAATTTCAGTTTAGCTCTAAGTTAAATTCCACAGTTAACCAAACTTTACCCAAGATCAAATGGAAGCTAGGAATTAGTTGAATATTTCCTATAATAACAACTAAGGGAACAAGTTAAGTGGGGGCTAAGTGATTACTAAGTTAAGCACTTGAAGTTGGCTCGTTACCGGGCTACCATTTGCTATGAATTCGAAAAGTGACATTTAATAATTTAATTGCAATTGAGAAGTTGTATTGATCCACGTCGATAATGAGAGCTATTTGGGTTTTTTGTTGAATGAGTACAGCAGACAGGCAGACGGAACACCTGATGGAAAGCTGTTACCGTCGCCTAAAGATTTTGGAATATCAAAGGTATTACAAAACTCTGAGGTTGTCACAATTTCCATGGTGGTACAAGTCAACACAAAGTCACCAAATCCCGAGGGTGTTACAAATGTCCATGGTGGTACAAGTCAACACAAAGGTCAACAAACCCTGAGGGTGTTACAAATGTCCATGGTGATACAAGTCAACACAAAGTCACCAAATCCCGAGGGTGTTACAAATGTCCATGGTGGTACAAGTCAACAAACCTCGACGGTGTTACAAATGTACATGGTGGTACAAGTCAACACAAAGGTCAACAAACCCTGAGGGTGTTACAAATGTCCATGGTGATACAAGTCAACACAAAGTCACCAAATCCCGAGGGTGTTACAAATGTCCATGGTGGTACAAGTCAACAAACCTCGACGGTGTTACAAATGTCCATGGTGGTACAAGTCAACACAAAGTCATCAAATCCCGAGGGTGTTACAAATGTCCATGGTGGTACAAGTCAACACAAAGTCATCAAATCCCGAGGGTGTTACAAATGTCCATGGTGGTACAAGTCAACACACCTCGACGGTGTTACAAATGTCAATGGTGGTACAAGTCAACACAAAGTCATCAAATCCCGAGGGTGTTACAAATGTCCATGGTGGTACAAGTCAACACAAAGTCACCAAATCCCGAGGGTGTTACAAATGTCCATGGTGGTACAAGTCAACACACCTCGACGGTGTTACAAATGTACATGGTGGTACAAGTCAACAAGTACCGAAGGTGTTACAAGTTTACGCATGGGAAAGAGTATTGTAATCTGGCCACTAATGTAGTAAAACAGCTTATGCGCACCGCAAAGGAGTGGAACTCACTGCCGGAGTCTATTTTTCCCGAAACCTACAACCTGGGTGTCTTCATGTCTCGTATGAAGAGGTACCTTCTAGGTAAGCGTGCTCGATCTTAGACCATATCTCCGCTCAAATCAAGCGAAATAATGGTCAAACGTGAACCTATACGTAATAATTTTTTTTTTTTAAACAATTCATATTGCTTTGTAGCATATTCTAGACCTATTCTTCCTAAACAGGCGATATTTTCAAAAGAAAGACATAATTTTCGCTTCCAAACAATTAATATCCTATAACTATTGTCAAACCGTCAATTAAGTTAAAAAACTGCAAATTCGGTGCATCATTTACGGCCAGGATTTGAACCCGCGCCGTTTGAGTTTGGGACGTCACTTTGCCAATCACTAAGCTACCACGGCTTCACTGAGGCACATATATCTTTAAATATACTTTTTTCTGCTCAGGTATATTTTACTGAACTCCTCCCAAATGGTTGGACCGATGTTGATAAAATTGTTTGTGTATGTTTGTATAGATCCGGGGCGATGTAGATTCAAAATTGGATCCTGTAGGTGGCACTGGAATCTGTTTCTAGATTTTCATTTTTTTTCAGAGCAGGACAACGTCTGCCTGGCCTGTAAGTAGTATTATATATATAACCCGCACGAACGCAGTCACGGGTATAGATAGTAATAATAAATTGAAACAGTTTGATAGTGATGGAAACATAAAAGCTTTTATAATTAACTTTTAATTAAACTTTTAACCAGCCCTATTATGCGCTAATGATTGGACGTCATAAATTCATTCCAGTTGAATACTTGTAACATTGGAAGCAATCGATCCAAAAAAGGCCTTTATGTAAGTATGCATTCCATTTTATATAATAATAACTTTTTTTATTGTGAAGCTGGTGAACGGGCCGTCAGCCCACCTAATGGAAAGCGATTACCGTCTTCTCCTATAGACGTTTACAACACTAGGGCAAAACCAACGTTGGCAACCTTTGGAATGAGACAGGAATAGAGGGGATGAGATTTACAGGGTTGGATAGGAAATAGGATAAGTGTATTGAGTAGGCTAGGTCTCTCGCTGCGCAACGTCGTGGACGAGATGCTCCGTAACGAGGGAGGATGTCTGGCAGTCGCTTCCTTCTGTGAGAACGTTATGTCCAAGAAGCACGTGGCTAAAAAATAGCCTGAGGAGGATGAGCTAGCGGACTCCCGTCGCAGACGGCGAATGGAGTGTCGGGGATGTATAGCGACGTCTCCGGCTCACCTCTTTCTCACGACGTGGCGGGGCCAGGTAGAGGTCAGGGGATCTCCCAGGTCACCTACACCCAGGACGCTGGGTGCCCTAATCGCAAGGCTCGTGCCTAAGGTATATCGCATAGCACCTTACAAAGACGCGGCGGGATGGTGGTAGGTTTAGTGGATAGTCCGGCTGCCGGCATTTCACAACTCCTTCCCCATGGAAGGTGTGTGCAGAATCGGCCGTCGGGAGTTCCATATACTCCTAGGTGAGTCACCCCGAGGCTCGAGGGGATGCGTAAACGCATTTCCCCACTGTTAGCAAAAAAAGGGGGAATTCAATAGACAACATGGTATTTTAATCCCTGTTGCAAGCAACAATCAAAATATAATTATTACTTATCTCAGAACAAAAATATATAAAAAAGTATCTATACTATAATTTAGCGCTTCAGATTCTGGATTTAAAAAAGTGCGCTCTAATTTGAAATTCGAATACGCTTGGTGTCGGTCGACCGTTGAGGGCGCTACACTTCAAATGCATTAAGGACTATTTGCACTTATTTTTACGTCATCTTATATCAAATCTCATCTCATCAAATATATTATATCAGGTTCATATCCTTATTAATCTTAAATCGTGTATATAAGTAAGATATGGTTATCTCCGCAAATAAGCCAGGCTTATTCTAAAAATTTATACATTATTATCATTCATGTATAAATTTGTATGTCATTATTTAATACATGAATTGCTAGCAGCTGTCCCGATATTTTTATTGTAATTTAGATTTTGAAAAACATAGAACTAATTTATTTTATGTTTTTTGAAAGGAATTTTAGGGTAGTTTGGGCATGTAGAAAGTATGAATGAAAGTAGAATCACAAAACAAGTGTATGACAGCATTGTGAATTATAGAGTTGGTGCTGCTAGGCTGCGATGTACACACTATGATCAAACAGCAGAACTAATAAAGAAAGGTGAAGTAAAAGGCATCTCAAATAAACATGCATGTATAAAGTGATTGATGGAAGTAGATGAAGGGAAAATTGCTTGTTAAGATTATTGCAAGTGAAAATCTATGGTCTCTGTTGCCAATGGGAAACGTGATATATGTATATATATAGACATTTATAAAATATACTCAATCCGATTGTGTCCGAATGTGTGCGAACACATACAAGTCGTCCTTATCGGCTACAGTTAGCACGTTTTAATCAAGTGCACTTGCCAGACGGAATCCTAGGAAGTAACGAATTTAAATTACTCCTCCCCACTCTTTCATTAGGACTTTTTGTCCCTTTAACTGCCTTATCTTGGCCTCGAGATAAAGACGTCTCATTATCTTTAGGACCCTTTTCACCTTTTTCTGTGATAGTCAAGTTATTTCTTAATTACGAATGTTTTGTCAAAAGGCAGTTGTTTTTCAAGGATAATGACGGGTACTGAGGAAAATGCTGTATTCTTTTTATGGGGAGGGTTTTTAACTGTCAGAAGTTTAATGTCAACGTTTATTTTGACGATGGCAGTTATGTTACTTTTTAGGATTCAGATACCTACAGTTAAAAATTAAATCTTTATTGTTTCATTCTAGTGACTGTTTACATTTGCCTGTGTGTTATGTACAGCTGACTCTGTCTATAATTATTGTTACGAGTTACCGGGACTCGAAATTAAAACGCCGTTAGATTTATTATAGAGTTTATTAGAACTATACAAACACGTATAACACAGGTACAAATTTAACCGTACACAACAAATCCAAACATAATGCAGAAGGTCGTAATTCAATAAAACACGCAAAGTTCGTCACTATTAGATTCCCGAATGTACACACGTCGCGCCCGCATCGTAATCGTCGCTCAACTGCCCCCCTCTCTCCATCAGGCCGTCGTTTTGTACTTCACAACTGCAAAAGAATCCGCAACACCTACAATAGGACAATAGGCTATTCTCCACAATAATTAGAAACGTATGCCAATAAATAATTAAACAAAAGAAGACGATCATAAAAGGTTTACAATTTGTTCAA
This sequence comes from Dendrolimus kikuchii, assembly GCA_019925095.2. Classification (NCBI taxonomy): domain Eukaryota; kingdom Metazoa; phylum Arthropoda; class Insecta; order Lepidoptera; family Lasiocampidae; genus Dendrolimus; species Dendrolimus kikuchii. The sequence continues at coordinate 7,389,343 of CM034413.1, forward strand.
ATGCCGACAGGTAATAAAATGTGCTTCTACAGATCTGTACGCGGAATTTGTCTTTGTCGGCGCCTAGGTTGTAAAACTATTAAGCCTAGATATGTTATATTTAATAATAATATACTTAGAGTTTCGTGCGTGTAAATATATCGTGTTAAATTTAGGAAAATAATCATTCTAAAATTCAATTAAATAGAATGCGAAAAAATAAATCGAAATGTGTGCTGGGACACATAGTAGAAGTGAAACTTCAACGGATACGCGGAAAAACGAATGGCAACGGATAAGTGGCAAAACGAATCGGAATAAAATTCTAACTTGAAGTTTTACGGGCAGATTGTTAATGTACTTGTCCTATTTGAAAACCTGCCTGTAAAACTTAACTTCCTATGTGCTAATTAGACAAACAACAAAATGTTTATTATAAAGAAAGTTGTTCATAAGTATTTTTACAAATACATACATACATAACTTCACGCCAGTTCCCTTGCGGGGTAGGCACGAACAACAGAGCGCCATTTAGGCCCATTCTTACACACCTCACTTGCTTTTTTGACATTCATAACTCTTGTCATGCACACTCGTCTGTTCTTAAGGCTCCTGACATCACCCTCCGCTAGTACACGATCAATTTGATCATGGAAGGTGTGTCGTGGCCTTCCACGTCTTCTGCATCCATCCACTTTTGCATTGTATATCTGTTTAGTCATTCTTTAATCATGCATTCTTTCCACATGCCCGAACCACCGGAGCATTCCTTTCCTTACCTTCACCCCGACACTCTCTTTCAGACCAACTCTCTTTCTTACTTCGGTATTACGAACGCGGTCGGCGAGCGTCACTCCGCAGATTTTGCGCAGTGCTCGCATCTCGACCGCGTTTACTCTACTTTCATGCTCTCTCTTCCATACCCAACTCTCGCTTCCATACGTGAGCGTAGGTACCAGCACCGCGTTGTGTATGGCGAATACACAAATACATACAAATATCAAAAAATCGATAAAAGGTATATACAGTAATGGTTACATGTGTGACAGAAGTGTAATACTTACAACAACGCAGAAGGGTTTATGGTAATAAAAGCCAGCTGGTCACTACATTTATAATCAGAGAACCTTACGGTTTTAAAATGTTTTATACACTGACTTTTCACACTCGTCAAGCATTTTTAGAACACCTCGCCAGCCCTCCAACAATTTTACAGTACAAGAAAGTTTGCAAATTGGCACAACCGATAGCGGATTGAAGTCATCGATAAACTATTTTAATTAAAGGGTTATGAATGATAAGAATTTAATACATTATTGTTTGAAAATTTTAGATAATATTTTATACTAGCTAATGCCCGTGACTTCGTCCACGTGGTGCGGCTTTTTAACTATCTCACGGGGACTGTTTAATTTTTAGGGATCAAGAGTATCCTATATGTTGACCAGGGATATAAGCTACCACCATTCAAAATGTCATTTATATTGGTCCAGTCGTTTCGGAGATTAGCCGGTACAAACAGACACACGGACGCAAAGACAAACAGAGAAACAAAAAATTAAAAAAAAATATAAGTTAGTTCTATTTCACTTCTTACGTCCCTCTGACTCGGTTTACACCTTTTTTTTCATTGTATAGAAATTCGACCTCTACAATTTTATTATATGTATAGATAAGATATCATATAAAATATTATATTTAAAGTTCTACCATGTAATAAAATAAATCCAACACAGTAAAAAAGTCTATCGCGTCTGCCAACATGAAAATAAAATGTAGTGAATACCGTCTATATACAATTCAGACATTTTGAAATATAATCTGTACACAATTACTACATCATATTAGAGATAAATATGGTTACTTAAAATTATGGTCAATTATAGAGATTACTCTATACAAAACAGGCGTTAATCATCGAATAAATAAAAATATAACATTATTATTCAATTAAGGAAATGGCTAATTGTATTGTTTAGAAATAAGAGGGTACATAACAAAATTAATTATTAACCTTAAAAGGAAACATGACAAGAACAAACATGCTCCTAAATAACTGTAACAGAAGTTTTTTGGTTTTGTAGACAAACTTAAATGGAGTACTAATAAAAAATCAATGTCCGCGTTTAAATTGGTGAATTCATTATAAAGGCAACGCATTCGAACAAATGGATTGAAAAACTAAGTTATGCTTTATTTATTGTAATAGGAATAAAAAATAAGGATCTTAATAAAATAACATTTCAACGGTTTTAAGCACAGTAATTTATTTGATTTTTATTATTCCGACGTTTCGGCCACTTTTCAGTAGCCGTGATCACGGAAAACAAAGATGTCAAGTGTCAATGAGTATTGTTAAAGTTCTATTTGGCCTACCGCCAACTTGTTTATTTTAATTATTTCGTTTGAATTTTGTTTATGGTTATTATTTATTCTGTGGGAGCCTAATCTAATTTGCCACCGCTTCGGAATATGTTGTGGCTTGAAGAGAAGAAGCGGCGCAAGAAACTCTTCAGCAACATGCTGTTATAATTTTATATAATATTAAAATGGGTGGGAGGTAAAATAAAAAGAAATTTGTCAATCAAGTTGGTTAGTGTTCCGGTGCACGCAGAAAGAGCTCAGTGTCTTGAGGTCTGACAGTTGGTTTTTGCTGGATTTGGGTCTTAAAAGTTTTATTGATCGGATCCCAAACAGGTAGTTCTAGATCCCAGTCACCCCAGACTTACGTGATTTTAGGAAAGATGAAATTTTTAGGATCGGTAGTTTAACATAAACTTAGAAAGGAATGGATACTCGTTAAGCTGAAAGCGGGGCCGTTTTTCAGGTATCAGGTATCAAAGGTGGAATAACAACCATGCTAACTTACGTCACAGTAGCACGGCTAGTTTTTACATATGTCATATATGATATTGTTATAAACAAAGATATACAGTTGCCAGACACTTCAAGATATCAGACAAGATGTTATCAAGTATGACATTCTAAAATATTTTCCAACGAGCCAGACAAATCTGACGGGCCAAACATCCTCCCAGATTCGTTAAGAATTCCACAGTGCGAGGAAGCGAGCGAGTGAAATGGAAGTAAGTATCCATTCGTTTCTAAGTTTATGTTAAACTACACATTCTAAAAATTTCGTCTTTCCTAAAATGACGTAAGTCTGGGGCGACTGGGATCTTACTCTATGGCTGTATTTGTCAACCATCTTCTCTATTGAAAAAAATATACTAATCGTGAAAACTTACGAAATTATTTATTATTTAAATTGAATTTGAATTTACAATAAGGATCTTATTAAGGGTTTTTCTAAAATAAATGTTAAAACAAAATCACCCTGTCTGCTATTTTAAGGTATCAGAAAATTACACGAAAAAATATATTAAAAAATCCTATGTAATGATTCTAGCAATATCAAAAGCAAACTTCTTTTGCCGAAAACGTATTAAAACCAAATATTTCAAAACAAATTGGTTTCTCTCATGATACCGAAATGTTCCTAGGATTGCAACGTGATTACTTTCATTTTGGATATTGGTTTCTGGAGAAGTTTATTTACTTTATAATGCGATGTATGCTTTTGATTCAAATAGAATATGTTGTAATATATACGTGGCGAATTGGATTTTTAAGCCTTGAATATAATATTGTTACGAGTTACAGGATTCGAATTAAAATGCCGTTGGAATTATTATAAAGTTTATTAGAACTATTTATACAATTTCCTGCGGCCGGGCGGCCTGTCATAAAAGGCGACAAAACAACCCACAGCCAGGTGGTAGGGTATTTGCCCGACTGGATGGCTACCACCCCTGGTCTAAAGTATGTCGCCATAACAACTTTGAGTTGTGTTCCGGCATCAGTGACCAGGTTCCAGTCCCCTTAAGAGAGCAGCAGCGCATTTGTAGCGCCTTTGGTGTTGCAAATGTCTATAGGCGATGTAAAATGCTGTAAATTGCAAATGTCTATAGGTAACCGCTTTCCATCAAGTGGGCCGTCTGGCTGTCTGCTGAACTCCTGCAATAAAAAAAAACTATACAAACACTTATAATACGGGTACAAATATAACTGAACCCAACCAGTCCAAACGTAATGCACGATTCAATAACATGCGCAAAGTCCGTCACTAAATTGATTACCGAATGTACACAAGTCTTGCTCCGCTTGTGGTTATCGCTCGACTGAATCGTCTATCAATTGAGGAATTGCTTTATACTGCATGGATGCAATATGTCTGGTTGGCCGCGTGGCCGAATTTCCTAATGATTGCCATAAAAGATTACAATACACAATGGGTTGTTATTCTAATCACAAATTTTAAACACAAAGTAAACAAAAGAAGTACACATGCCGAAAAGATAATAAAATGTGGTTCTACAGGGCTACAGGTGTGAATTTGCCTTTGTCAGCACCTCGGTCGTAACAATATTATAAATGCGAATGTGTTGGTTACCAGGGGTTGACGGGCCACGTACATTATGTATGGGTTTTACATTAAAAGACCCATATATAATGTATGTACGTAAATAATCAATGCTCCATAATCCGTTCCACTAGGGTTTATAATTGTAAGGTCTGCAAGCACGTGTAATGGGAAAAATTGCGCTCGTGAACGTGGACGTTGTGAGCCTCTTGAGGAACGTAATCAGTGTTATAAGAGGTGTGATACTAAATTTCGTGACGTCACATTTCATATATTATATCGTTACAATAGGTATATTTAAGCTGTAAAACACGAAATTTAATGTAATAGGTTGGGGAAAAAGTCTTTTCGCATATAGTATGTATGAACTTGTAATAAGATCTCTTTGGCTGTACTATTTGAATCTGGCTGGCTTTGGTATCATTAAAAAGTTTTAATTTTATGAAAGCAATTCCAAATTCAAATTAGGAAAACGTGTGATTTTCATTTGTTTTTCTTATTGTTCAAATGAGTGAGTCTAATGAAGAAATTCGATACATTTTAAAATTTTACTACAAAAAAGGTATAAATGCAACACAAGCCGCGAAAAAAATTTGTGATGTTTATGGACCTAATGCAGTATCTGTGAAAGGAGCGCAAATTTGGTTTAAGCGTTTTCAATCTGGAAATTTTGATATCAAAGATGCACGTCGCTCTGGTCGCCCTGCTACGGACAAAATTGATGCCATTTTTGAAAAACTCTGTCTATATGCGCATAGTGTTTAAATACATATAATGTATTTTATCTCATTCTCTCGCAGGCTTAGTCCTATGGATTTATGTCTTTATCTGTTTTTAGTGTCGCTTTTTCGTTTCATCGAGTTTCAAATCACAATGATTCTAAAGAAGTTTCATTTCAAAAATGGTACAGGTCCCCGAAATGAGTTGGTGAAAATGTGGCGTTGGTATCAGATCTAACAATTCCTCGGACCACTCCCCATTGTACAGACGCAGTCTCTCCGTATGCTAAGCGAGTGTCATCGTCTTAAAAGTTTATTGCCAATGGATGTTGGTTTAAAAAATGGCTAATGCTGGAAAATTACGTATTTAAAAATACCTTTTAACGAATGGAACTTATCGAAGATTCGTCTTAATGTCTCCATTTGTTTTTGGAAAAGAAAATATTTGACTTCACTCGATGTTTGATTACAGTATAAATACACAGTACAGTTGTTGTACCTCTTTATGTTGACGTAAAATCTGACAGTGTCCAAATATTTTTTGCACACGAGATTTACACATATACTCACGGCAACGCGCGCTACTACCACATTGCATTACATACTTCACAAACAAACTGAGACACATAGAGCCTAAAAATTAATAACCCAGACACAGAAAGGAAAAAACAACACACATGGCACTAGTAGGGTTAATATATACAGGCAGGGCTTTTTCTGTGGGGGCACGCTTAAAGAAAATTTCTAAAATATCAAAAAATTGCCACAAAAACTGAAAAAATTAAACAAAAACAAAAAATTATGGACTTACAATTTTCGAGAATTAGCGTGCCGCCAAAAAAGAAGTGACAAAAAAAGGCCTGTATATAGGTATAGACACAAGGCACACACTGCATATGCACTTCCTCAGAACACCAGCATGTAACAGTACACTCTACTTTAGTATAAGTTTAGTATTAAAATTAGAATAAATTAATATAATAAGTTATTCTTAAGGTACACCAGAACATAAACATACATTTAATAAATGTGACACAAAATAAAAATAATAATAAATAAGCGTGTATAATTTCTAAGCTTTTTTCTAAATTAAACTGTAAAAAAGGCACGGAACTAGAGTTCGTAGAATTATAAAAAAAATGCGCTCTGTTCCGTTTGTTTTCACCTTTTTAGAAGCGAATCAAAGAACAGGGTGACGATATTTAGAATAGTTCTGAGATTTTTACAGATTTATTATGTAGCAGATAAGTAAAATTAACGTTAACAATTATTCAAGTAAATAGTTAAAAAGTCACTCAGGAGAAGAATTTTAACGATTAATTTCGTTTACCTAGTTTTTTTAAATTGTAACAGTTCCAAATTTTGTAACTTATATTTCTATTATTCCTTTATAAATGTCAATATTTTATACTATAAACACAAATTTCTCTTTACCAATACTCTATAATCTGCGAAGCATTATTAAATAGAAATAAGCAGAAAAGCAATTAAAAAGATCGTCTTATTTTTTTACTTATTACTATACAACATATTACCTATTTCTGTACAAAATCAAAGAAAAAGTGAACTTGTGTTATTTCGACTTAACATTATACAACAATCACTTATGTTTATATAGAAAAGGAGTGCAGAATACATTTTTTTTTTAATTATGCATAAAAATACTTTAAATCAATAAAAAAGCATTACACACATTACCATTTATTTGACACACACACACACACACACACATATATATATATACTCTTTTGTTATTGTTAAAGTCAAATGAACAGTGTAGCCTTGTCAAAATCTGTGATTATAGAAGGATATATAGTCTTTGACAACAGAACCTTAGTAATGTACAAACTTATAATTTAAATTAATTATGGTCCAATTTCAACCACTGGGCGACTACTAGAATTAATAAATAAGCAGTTGTGGACAAACTGTCGAAACGGTGTAATGTAACTACTATTAAGCATTATACTGTGGTGTTATGGTAATCTTATGTGAGTGGAGATCGGCTTATTCCTTTATTATTCATTGTTTATTGGAAATTTAAAAAGGCCTTTTTGCCTAAAATGTCTTTCTAAAAGATTTTAAGTATTCAGCGTATTTCTTGGCTAATACTTAGATTTTGAGAATTTGAGGGAATAATTTATATATGATAATCTATCAGTCCCTATTTGAAATTTCGCTTGTAGTGTAGTTTATTAAATTCAAGTGTACCTAATCTATATGGATAAAACTAAAGTGTCCGTCTGTGACTTCAAAGCAAATGTCATAATTTAAATGAAACTTTAACTTTGCTTAATCATACATATCATTAGAAGTGAATAATATAATTCTAGCATTGTAAACTTCAGTATGATTTATAAGACCTGGGGTCCGATTCTGCTCCAGTCTGATTCCATTGCGATAGTGTCAAAAGTTCGTATTCTACTAAATCCACAATATCTTCTCGATATCGTCGCGGCTAAATAATAGTAGAAAAAATAGGTATTATTGTTAGTAGAAATGGAAGTATCCGAAATGAATATTGAGAAACTACCAAAATTGTAAACAGTTTTCGCTTAAAGATAAAGATAGAGTGGCATGCCACGAGTGTGTCATTAGTATTAACAGAATACCGAAATTTGGCAAAGCTACGATTGAGACGCTATTATCAGACGATTTTGATGAGATAGTAATAGCAGAATTGGGCTCCTGTTTATCAACAAACAACTTATGCGCCTATGGACACTGAAAAAAAATCACAGTTATTATAATTATATTATGATGCAGGACGTGATGTAAGGCTCTTGAATAAATTTAACTTCGATCCTTAAACTGGCTTTTATTTTAACTCTAGTAAACTATCTTTCAGTCGTACAGTCTCTTGTAACAGAATTCAAAAATCCGTGTCTATTTTACATTTTGAATTCTAGCCAATGGGAGCGAGTTTTATACACAACTCTCATTGGTTAGTCGTATTCTTACGTCCTGGCTAACACAGCTATATAGGCATTAATTAACAATAACAAAGGTAGATCATTCAGTACCTGACAAATTAAATTTAAATAAATAAATAAGGAGTTTAAAGTGGATAGTTATATATTTAATTTATTTTTTGATTAGGAATTATGATTAAAAATGAATAATAAACATAGCATAGATCAAATGATTTTGTTTCTATGTTTTTCTTAAAGTAGCGCTTGTCAAACGTCAAAGTCAAATGCCTAAATGAAATGCCAAAATATTGACTGACTTGATCTATTTTTGTTTATGAGAGAATTACATAAATTAGTAGTTTTTTTACGAAAGTTTCTAATAGACATGTATAAGCGAATAATTGAGTTGGGAACCCGAACGCGTGGTAACCAGGTTTATGGTAAATTAAACAAAGTTCAGAATACAAAAATATCTACAACTATGAACGTGGTAAGTGTATCCACATCTACTACACTTACATAAATAGCGGCCACCCCTAATTTGGAGAATTTAGCAATTTTACTTTAGAAGTTTAATGGCGGCATATTGAACAGATGTACCAATTCAGGGGACGTTTGATCTGAAATTATTACGGAACCTTACGCATGTATTTAGACGATATCGCCGTCACACCGCCACCGTGCCGCTCCGTTATACCTCCCAAACTGTGTAAGCTCTAGGCGCTACCGTGCTGCTGCACTTTCACTTTGAGCAGATTCTAACAAATTTCGCTAGATCCATCTTAAGAATATTGGGCGCCGGGATACGAAATTGAGAGTGCGCCCCCAACAATAAAAGAATAGCATGTTTTATTTTAAGGTTATTCAACCATTTTAGCAAAAATGGAACTTCTATGCATTCGTTACGTCTTTGTATGCCACAGTAATTTTTTTCAGAAAGTTTTTTTTTATTTTTTTTATTGCAGGAGTTCAGCAGACATGCAGACGGCCCACTTGATGGAAATCGGTTACCATCGCCTCATCGCCTATGGACATTTGCAACATCAAAGGTGCTACAAATGCGCTGCTGCTCTCTTAAAGGAGACTGGAACCTGGTCACTATTGCCGGAACACAACACCAGGTTGTTATGGCGGCATACTCTAGACCAGGGGTGGTCGCCATCCAGTCGAGCAAATACCCTACCACCTGGCTGTGGGTTGTTAAGTCGCCTCTTACGACAGGCCGCCTGGCCGCAGGAAATTGTATTCTTTCTCAGTTCCTGCACGGATAAAAGTACTGGGTTTACGTGGATGAAATTTGAAAGGAAGATGTTAGTCTATATTGTAGGGTCGTCGTCAGCCAATCGCAGTCCACTGCTGGACGTAAGTCTTCCCTAAGTCGGCGCTGAAGGCGTGGAGTAAGAGTGTGTTGGTTTTGTTTTTCAAAGTGAAAAGATTCTCCTGGAAAGCTATAAGGTAATCTCACTCTTGAACCACGTCTATCAGTTGTCTCCGAGAGTCGTCAAGAATCGTTTCGTAAGAATACATGATGAGTTCCAACCATCGGTGCAAGCTGAGATTCAAAAATCTACAGTAGCGTAAGTTACATCCATATTGTGGTGTACCGACAATTAAATATAGTATGATTATAATAAAATAGTAGCGCATTGGTAGTACCGTCTACACAAATAAAAAAAATAAAAAATAAAAATAAAAAATGTATTTATTTCAATAAGTCCATACATGTAAGTTGCCGGGGCTTTCCAGAAAGTAATCAGATGATACTTGTGTTGGGAAACCTCGCTCTTCCTATGTTTCATCAATTTTAAGACTATCAATTCGCTGAATTACAGAGAGTACTTTTACAAATATTTAAAGAAAATAAAGAAAGAGATAAATAGATGGGTTTCGAGTGGTTGTGTCCGCAATGGGCAAGTAACAAGCAAGTGTAAGGTGCGTGGGTGCGTGTGTATGCGTGTGTACGCGTGTGCATGTGTGTGGCTGTGTGTGTGTGTGTGTGTGTGTGTGTGTGTGTGTGTGTGTGTGTGTGTGTGTGTGTGTGTGTGTGTGTGTGTGTGTGCGCGCGCGCGTGTGTGCGTGTGCGTGTGCGTGCGTGCGTGCGTGAGTGCGTGCGTGCGTGCGTGCGTGCGTGCGTGAGTGCGTGTGTGTGTGTGTGTGTCAGATTCAAGCTGATGTAACCAAGATGTCTTCCACTTCATCATAATTAAGGGTTAAGAGCCATTCAGTCAGATTTTTCTTACACTCATATAGTTGAATGGGGTAAATGTTAAGAATGCGATTAATTTTATTATAAACGCGGGGGCTTGAGCTACATTTTGCCGACTAGCAAAGACTGAACGTGCGGAATATGCAGGGGCAACTATGTCATACCGTCTTTTTCTAAGTTTGGCACGGTCGAAAGGTAATCCTTTGTGGTATTTAAGTGTCATGTGTAAGATATAGAGTTTCCTGACGAAGAGAAGCTTAGAAATTGCATACAGATATTCAGTAGAAAATCTATATGGCTTACAGTGCATAACTTTAATCAAGAAACACAAGCCCTAAAAATGCAGGTAAATTACTTTCTTGGCTTATAAACTTACTTACTTACTTACTCCGTTGGCTCAGCGACCCAAAGACCCATCTTGGCCTCCGAAACGAGAGCATGCCACTTTTCTCTGTCCTGTGCGGTTTCTTGCCAATTATTGGCTCCTAGCTCCGACAGGTCAGCCTCCACTCTGTCCTTCCAGCGATATTTGGGACGGCCGACCGGACGCCAACCTACGGGCCGTCGTAAATATGTGTTCCTCACCCTGCGATCCTCTCCCATCCGTTTTTGTTTCTCCTATTATGTTAGGTTCGGCCACGAGACTATGAATTTCGATTTCTTGGCTTATAAAACACCAATAATTTTGAAATATAATTAAGCTAGACACGTCTCTCATAAAATTGAATCCTTACAATATTACAGACGTATTTCAAACACTAACACCAAAAACCAATTTAAGCAACACATAAAGGCACTTTCGCAAAAGAAATTTCCACTAGAAAATCTAGCAGCGAGCTAAGGTGGGGTCCACACGACCCCTTTACCCTTCATTGCCAATTTGAAGGGTTATACGCAGGTCATAGCCATCTATTGTTTCGCAAACGACTTTTGACAGTTACCCTATATCGCCCTACATCGCCGATGTGGCTTTTTGCATAATGCTAAAGCCACTACATCAGGGCTGCCAATCGTTTAAAAATGAATATTTGCATATGTTAGGGTTAACTCTTCTCATTACTTCGTAGATACTAACTCAATACATTTTAACCCTACTGTACCAACTTTATCGTTCGTTTAATGTATTCATTTAAAATACGCACCTTTTTTTGTCTCGATTACATCGTCGCAAATAGAGCGTCATGGGAAAACTAAGGCTAGATGGCGTTGGGCGGTTAAATATCAGTAGTGAGCCGACTATTGCAACGTGTGTGTTTCTCAAAAACCAAAACATCCTATAATCCTATAAATATTATAAATGCGAAAGTTTGTAAGAATGTATGGATGTATGTTTGTTACTCTTTGACGCAAAAACTCCTGAATGGATTTTGATGAAACTTTACAGTAATATAGCTTACACATCAGAATAACACATAGTGTGAATTATCCAAAATATAACGATTTTCATCTCCACGTGGGTGAAGCCGAGGGCGCAGCTAGTACCTAATAATCAAATCGAACTTAATACCAAACAGAAACATTGAATTAGTTTATCAATACCACAAATAACCTGTGATTTGCAAGTGCTAAGCCTAGCTGAACTCCACGCACGAAGGCGTCTGGTAAGTACCATCCCCGTTCTTTGGCGTGTGATTCGGGGTTGAAAAAAAGAGGTTTGCGCAATTTGTGTACGGTTTACTTGTAAAATCAAAATTGAACCCAACTGTATCAAAATTATATATAGTTTTGATACACCAAGTCAATTCTGTGGTAGAGCCAAGTGGAATCATTATCTTGACTACAGATTCCAGGGAGCTCGATCGGTGTGACACCACACTCTCATAGAATATCGCGTAAAATCGTGTTTTGTGTGATGAGTGAGTTCCGATAGCCTATTTCCCCCTATCCCTATTGCATCTTCCCTATCCCATTCTATTATTCCAATCCCATATCCTCCCTCTATAAAACTTCTCCTGCCTGATCCCTCCATCTCATCTCCCATCTCACCATCTTTATTCTATTCTAAACGCTCACAACGCGTTGGCTTCACCCCTAGTGTTGCAAATGTCTATGGGCAACGGTAACCCTCTCCATGACCTAGACCTCGCAAAAAAAAAGAAATTCAGAGATTTGTGTTGTTCGTGCAAATCGTCATTTGGCCACGGATTGCAGCAGTGGATTATATTGTATTTTGTGTAGTATTAGATGCCTTTGACATGTAAAGAGAGACGGAAGGATGGATACAAGAATTATATAAAGCTTTTTTTTTTCTAAAATAGCTACGGCAAGTAAAATATAATTAACAATGCCTATAACCCACGAGTAATGTGCTTATTCAATAACTGATGGACTATATGAAAGAGATATGACCTAAATCCTTGCACTTGAAAAGTAGAGGCTGTACCAACTTTAAAATCCACCCTCTCCTGGTTCAGTTCAGATTGTACACAGGAACAGCGCACGGTACTGAATTTCATTTTCGACCGATTTTTCGATAATACGTCTGACGTCTTAATGAAGATAAAGTAGTATTCACAATAATTTAATGGAAAAGAATGAACGTACGACGTTTAATCAAACGTTGACAGGAAGTGTCTTAAATGGCTACCCTTACCCTGCTGCACGTTAGCCGTTGCCTCATACAACAAAAGGGTTGACAGAAAAATTGACGGAGTGCCCTACCAACTTCACTGGGCAAAGATCGAATAATGTCAATTGATTTAAAATAATTATATGCAAAAGTTGAAAATATTGCAATGAAATAGAGCTTGAAATTTAAGTGCGGCAGCCCTACTCCAGATTGCCTTAGCCTTTGTAGAAAGAACCCTAGAATACCTTAAGGGACATAGGGACATGAATTTATATGGGTTTCGCTGGACCTTTTTTTTTGGAGGTAGATCGTATTTTTCGCCTCGTAGTTCGATAAAGTTGTAGGGTAGTTGAAAGTTTTTAGGAATATTAGAAAGGGTTCGGCGTTAAGTGTCTTTTTGGCAAGTGTTTTGTGATGTTCAAAAAGTTATTACAAATAGCTTGGTTTGCATAACAAGGTACAAAATACGGCTTTGATTTAGTACCTGTAGGATACTCCGTTTATCCTTACGATGTCATCTGTACAATGTATCGTTCTGTCCCTAGATCGTCGTGCTAGCGAACCGCTATTTACTACTGTCCTCGCAGTTATCGGTCAACTAACAAAGCACAGCTTCACCTATGACATATGTAACGAATGATTTTATATTAACTACCCACAGGATGTCATCAGTACAATGTGCTGTTCTATCCTTAGATCGTCGTGCTAGCGAACCACTATTTCCTTCTCCCCTCACCGTTATTGATGAACTAACTCAGCACTGATTGACCTGTGCCTTATATGGAACGAAGGATTCTATACTACCCTCACATACACAATATACAAAAAGTGCCTATTCTACAATATCAAATATTTTATGGGTTTTGTAGTCACCTTTGCAAGAACGGAATCTCAAACTAAATTCTACTAGAGCATATTTTTGATATATGTTAAAAATTAATTCTATTTTATAGTCTACCTAAGTACATTGCCTCGCAACCCGAGGCGAACGAGTAAAATTATAAACGGAGCCTACGTGAATAAAAATCTTAGACTTAAAAATTCTTAGACTTAAAAGCCGCATTTTTTTCACTGATCAATAGTACATTTTATATAATATAATTTGTGATACTTTAATCCCGGATATACCGCGATAATTTTCCCTGTAGCGGTTTGAATTTGTCCGGGTGCGTAAAAATTAGATTATTCCGATACAGTTTGTGAGTTGTATTTATATTTAAGAATACTAACCATTGTATGTTTCCCAAAAAAATGAAGTAAATACCACCTGCTGGTCCCAGGCGGAAGAACAGCGCTGCTTAGCGGCTAGCATTACACTGAGACTGACTCCAATTTTAGGAGTTATATTGATGCATTTATTTTATTTTTCTCAGTATTGTTAAAGTGTTTATTTGTCCTAAATAAAAAAAATCTTTCTTTCTTTCTTCTTTCAAATAAACGACTGGCAACCGGCTCCAACGCGGAAAATTGACATTTTGCAAGATGATAAAAAATATCTTCGTTGTTTTTATTTATTTATTTATTGAAAAAAACCAACAGCGCATATCAATATTATAAACAACAACAAAAAATACTTATAATATCGGGCTAATAACAGGTTTTCCTGAATTCATTTGTGAGCTAACGAGCGAACTAAAGTTTAAAATGTTTAAAAATTCAATACATATATACATAAGTGAAAATAAGTATGTACTTACACACATACATACATACATAATAATAAATAATTAAAATAAATCTAAATAAAATACATAGATAGATACATGTATATCTCTCTCTCTCTCTCTCTCTTAATATATATAAATTACGTGTCACGCTATTTGTCCGCGATGGACTCCTAAACTACTTGACCGATTTTAATCAAATTTGCACACCGTGTGCAGTTTGATCCGACTTGAAAGATAGGATAGCTTACATTTGGACCCGGTAGGTGGCGCTGGAAGCGGGTTCTAAATTTTATTTCTTCAGGGCAGAACAACGTCTGCCGGGACAACTAGTATATATTATACATTAACATTGAAATATAATAAAAACATATTAATATTAAGTAAACATATTATATTACTTAGATATATTATTATTTTTCATATTTAACAGCCTGTTCCCCTATTCTTCTATGCTTTAAGAAACCACTTACAGTAAAACATTAAAACCCAATATGAACCATGTGTGTGTGAATAAAAACCCAAGATAGGCTGTCATACGGCACGGCGGTTTGTTCCGCCTTTTATCTTCGAATGTTTGGGGAAATGTAAACTTTCTTTTTATGTGCAAATGCGTGGCCTCGTAAAGTTTGTACGTGATATTTTTGGCAAACAACCTTAACTTCTGTTTGAATTAAATGCTGCCAGGTCAAGTGAGAGGTCAGAGTGTCTAACTTAAGAGGCTACTTACTAAATATATGTAAGTCATCAGTATCTTGATTACTTAATCTCTTAGGTGCCGTTCGATCGGTGTGATACCACGTGAAACGGTGATTCTTCAGCTAATCGTATTGTGCGATGAGTGAGAGATCCGATGGCCCACTACCTCCCTTTCCTCCTATCCAATCTTCCCTATACCATCGCACTTTTCCAATCCCATATCCCATCCCTTCCATCCCATTTCTCCTCTCTTATCCCTCTATGTCATCCAATCCTATAGGCTGGTAAGGCGTTAGCTTCGCCATTGGTGATGCAAACGTCTATAGGGGACGGTGACTACTTTCCATGAGCTGGGGTGTCTACATATTCGCCAGCTTCGCAATAGAAAAAAACATAAAATTCCTTCGTTGAACCATTTTAGACCTTTTTTCACAGGTTCAAAAATTAGAAGGAAGAATTTTTATAGTGGGGACGAATGTTTTTGCAAGCCAATTATTTACTTATTTTATAACGAAATAAATTACACTAACTTAAAAAATACAATTAAATATTAAACACAAACTAACTTATAAATATACTAAAGTACTGAAAATTAAAAATAATATATGAGTCCGAAATCACTTTCAGTTAAGAACGTTCCCAAAACGCTGGCCGCTTTTCCCCGCTGTATGGCAACGCTAATACGCTGCCCCGAATACAGGCCAGACCTTCAGTTTTATTATATTTTTTATCCGTGCAGGAACGGAGCAAGAATACAATTTTCTGCGACCGGGCGACCTGTCGTAAGAGGCGACTTAACAACCCACAGCCAGGTGGTAGGGTATTTGCCCGACTGGATGGCTACCACCCCTGGTCTAAAGTATGTCGCCATAACAACCTTGAGTTGTGTTCCGGCATTAATGACCAGGTTCCAGTTTCCCTTAAAAGAGCAGCAACGCGTTTGTAGCAACTTTGATGTTGCAAATGTCCACAGGCGATGGTAACCCTTTCCATCAAGTGGGCCGTCTGCCTGTCTGATGATCTCATATATATTCATAAATTTCTTTATCCATAAATTTCCTATCGATTAATTAATTCTATTACTTGCTATCCATTTAATTTTGAAATTTATGGATAAAGAAAGCTAAAGAGCGAGGAGTCATGGCATAAGATCGAGGAGGCCTTCATCCGACAATGGACTCTATAAATTAGGAATAAAAAAATGTCCAATCTAAACATTATCGGGAAATAAAGGTGTTTTTATTTTATTTTATATTTTATTGTTTATTTATTATACATAGGTTCGTGTTTGACCACTGTCTCAGCTGATGTTGACTAATAACTCGGTCTATATCCAGATAGGATCGGATACATTTTGGAGAGTATGCATTGGAGCTTTTCAATCTTATCCCGCCGTCTCTCTTCCATCATCGGACAACCAGACGCACTGGCATGGGGCACCGCTATATGGTGAACATACCACATATACGAACAAAGCCCTTTGAGTCCACCTTTATTATGCGCACCGCAAAAGAGTTAAACTCACTGCCGGAGTTTGCTTTTCCCGAAACCTAGAACCTGGGTGTCTTCAAGTCCCGTGTGAATAGGTACCGTCTAGGTAACCGTGCTCGATCTTAGACCTTATCTTCGCTCAAAATCAAGCGAGATAATGGTCAAATACGAACCTATACAGTAATAAAAAAATAAAAAATAGGGCACGCTTACCTAAAAGATACCTATTCACTCGTGACTTGACGACTCCTAAATTATATGTATTTGTCAGGAAAAATAGACTTCGGCAAATTATTACATTCTTCGGCAGTGGGCATCAGAAAAGATAAAACGACAACGTTTCGTCCGGACTGGTGGTGTTTCTATCATGCGACGGTGGTGCTAACCGATGCGTCTGGTTTTCAGGATGGAAGAAGCAGCTCGTATTGTTCTAAGAAACACTCTCCGAAATATATCAGAAAGAAGACCGTGAGTCTAGCAATCTTGCATCTATGCTCAAGACTCTGAAGTTGAGTATTAGAAAGACGGTCGTTGCCGACCAGCCTCATGGATCTTTTACAAATTGACTCCAGGGCCTCCAAGTGATATTTAGATAAACCGTCTTAAAGATAAGAACAGTACTCCATGCACAACCGACCTTGTGCTTGGTATAATTTCAGCTCCTGCCAGGGCTAGCGGAAAGGCTAGGCCATATATCCCTATCCCTGGCATTAAGGGCGAAGGATAAAATACCGAGAGGTTTTAGTGGGTATCCCTAACCGTGGCGTGGCAATAGCATCTTTAGTTTTGTCTAGAGATGCTAGTGCCACCCTGACGTGGTGAATCACATACACCGGCCGTGATTTTCCCAGTTCTAGCACTAGAGTCGATTGAACGCAGAGTCAAGAGGCAGGTTGGTAATGACCAGCTTATTGACGACAAAACTCAAAATCTCGAACATCTACGCAGGGTTGCCAGCTTATCGGTTTCCTATTGAGTACACTTTGAAGAGTGTGTGTTCCACCATCGGATAACCAGACGCACCGGCATGCGGCACCAATATATGGTGGATATTCCACCTACTAGATGAAGCGCTTTGCATCTAGCTTCATCATTCGCACCGCAAAAAAAGTGAACTCATTGCCGGAGTCTATTTTTCCCGATACTTATAACCTGATTAACTTCAAGTCCCGTGTGAATAGGTCCCTTCTAGGTAATCGTGCTCCATCCTAGACCGTATCTTCGCTCCACATAAGGCGAGATCATGGTCAAACGCGAACCTATACGACAATAAAAAAGTTTACTGCGCGGCTGATGCTATAAGTTCAGCTACACTACAAACTGATTTAAAGAAATTAGATCAATGATTGGCACTTCTCAAAGGGCGCGGGTTCGAATCTTGGCCGGAAAGCATGTACCACTTAGGTAATTTTCTGATCTAATGTGCATATTGTTACAATTACCACGTGCTAACGGTGAAGAAAAACATCGTGATGAAATCTGCACATCGGGAAACCCAATTCGCCTTGGACAAGCGTGTTGCGTGTACTATCCGTTCCTTTATGGGCCTGAGACTACCAGTGGGACGTTTGTGAGCTGTTATTAATTATTTTTATATTGGCATTCCGCGCATAGTAAAGGGTTTAGTAGACAAGACACATATCCACTACAATATGATAATAATCACAGATAAATTCCCAACCCAAGCAAGTTACGCTAATGGAACAACTCTGCACCCAAACCACAGTTACTTCTCTGACCACTATAGTCGTCATGAAAGACTACGTCACCATAAAAAGGGCATTTATTAAAAAATACCTTGTATTTCTAAAACCATACAATGTCCTTGCTAATTTTCTTTTGAAAGACTTTTTATTACCTACTATAATTTTTTTTTTTTAATTTTCTAATTCCAAAAATTAATATTTTATTCGAATTTAGAAGCTAATTTATTCCCGCCTTTAGATTTTATTGATAATAAGTTATTAAAGAAAATCTTTAAGGCAATTGAAAGGCACTTAAGGTTTACTTAAGTCGTGGTAGCGTAATGGCTAGCGCACGCGTCCCAAACTCAAAGGGCGTGGATTCGATCTAGCCGGAACGCATGCATCACTTAGTTTTCTGATCTAATGTGCATATTGTTTACAATTACCACGTGCTAACAACGGTGAAGGAAAACATTGTGATGCAACCTGCACATCGAGATGACCGAAGTGTCAAACCTGCCAAGCCGCCTTGGACAAGCGTGGTGGGTGTACTATCCGTTCCCTTATAAACGGGAGACCGAGTCTAGCAGTGGGACATTTATGGGCTGATATTATACTGTCTGCCAAAATAGCTTACTGTAGGTTAATTTTGACACACAGTTTATTACAACAGAGGAGACGAGCGCTGCGTAATAAGTAATGGCGAGCGGATATAGTAAAAACTCATTTCACACACTATACAAAATTGCTCAGCCTACCTCCTTTACAAACATTTAATATGAATGCGTCCAATACACTCGTTGTTACAAGTTTGATTTTCTGCATACATAAATTTCATTCCATTCGCATGATTTCTGGTCAGAATTCGAATCCACGTCACTTGAACGAGACGACTAAACCTATTGGATATATGGTTTAAAAAAAACAACAAATTACATAGGCCAAGTTTCGTTTTATTTAGAAAAGTTCTTTGTACAGTACAATATACAAACCTTTTTTCAATCAAACTATCTACGTCTCTTTCACTCTCATACTAATAAACACTAACTTTCATTTTCTATTTTAAGTATAGTTCACAAGGATCTCAAAGCTTTACATTTTTTTTTTGAAAGAACGTACAATTTCTTAACAATTATTACAATAGCGGTTTATTTACAAAAAACACTTTAGTCTATTTATCACAGAAAAAATAATTATATCTAGCGTAATAATAGTAGTTTTTTTATGAAGGGACATTATTATTCATATTCACTAACCAACTATTATATTAGTTAAGGGCTACCTACACCGAGTCGCTCGCAAATAACCACATTTTAAAGATATAAATTGACAATCTTTTCTTACGACAAATCTGTATTGCTAAAATCTTATAATTGTATTACAGTTTTTTTTTATGAATATTTCTATAAATAATATTCACATATATCCTGGTCGTCTCTGTCAAAAATTCTCGGATTTAAGAAAATGTCATATTTGCCAAATAACTTCGTTTAATATATTTAATTACACCTATTGTCAAAATTATTTATTTATTAATTTATTTATTTATAAAATAAACTATATATACAAATTAAAATTAAACTATAAAATCTAGTGCCAGACCGCTGTCACTTGGAAACGTGCCCAGAAGACTGGCCACATTGCCTCGCTGAATGGCAACGCTAATACGTTGCCCGAAGTATAACACAAGTCTGTTGGTCACGTGAGACATCCACCAGACGTTTGGCTATGTCTCAATAAAGCTTGTACATATAAAAATCAATTAGGTGAATAAAAAAATGATATGTAAGAAACATTTTCTAAATCAGACCTGTTTTTTTTTGGGGAAACATTTATAATATCAATATTGAGATTTGTTGTAAGTGAATTCTGCAAATTTATATCTTCAAAACCTTCACTTAGTGCATGAGCTATATGAAATAAAAGAATTAAATAGATACATAAACTTAATCGAAATAAAAAATAAACCTACTTTATATGAAAAAAAAAGAACAACAAATACAGTTGAAAATGCTCTCTTACGACATGATATGTGAGGCTAAATAAATAATCATTGCCAAACTGCTAAAATTAAACGGATTCTATAGAAAATATCTAAAATACTTCTACGAGTATTTGGTTAGTGAAAATGGGCGTATGTATAAATTTAGCAACGCGACTCAAAATAAGATTAAAATAGATTTATGGTCTTATTAGCTTAAATTATTTTTAATCTATACAAAACTGTACCTAAGGCCGCGTATACAGAGCCCAACAAAGGTCAAGTATCCTTTGCAATCCGCTACGTGGCGCTAATATCAAATTATTCGAACTATTCGATGAATGGGATAGTTGACATATATCATAATACATTTTGAAACAAGGCTCATATAAAAAAGCGGGCGTTCAAATACAATGTCATCATAATAACTGTAAAACATCATAATGTTACTGTTTAAGCTATATAAATACACTATTTGACTCATTATACAAATGACATCATAATTTGTAACGCTCGTACAAAATCTAAGTGGCTTCGATTCAGTCTCTTTCACTGTCAACCGTCTATGGAGATCAAGACCTAATAAGCAACATACGTTGGCCTTCGTTTAGGCTGTCTGTACGCGCCTTAAAATGATTATGCCAATTTCAATGATACGAAAGACTTCACTATACAGTTTTTGTTGGGTTACTAACGACACACCTACGGAACTTACGGCGCTGAAAGCTCGGCGGCTAAATAAGCTCTCAGTGTTTTAACTGTCGGTGTCTCAACTCATGAGACATGAAGATTTTAGCTACCCTCAATCACGTGTGCTACTGTTGTCCAATAGTAATACACCGAATATTGCCACTGGTTACGTTTCGTGTGAAATATAATGATGAATTCGACCGAAAAATGATTTATTACCTCATTATTTTTTTTATATAAAAATTGGTTTTCTTTGTTTACCTCATCTTCGATAAATAGTCGATGTAAGTAATCTATGACACATCACCAGAACTTACGCCGCATCGCCCAACTTTCACCGCCATACGTTCCGCAGGTCTGTTGTTAGGCTTACTGTACAAGAATTGGCAAGGTTCAGAACAAAGTATGATGTAACGTGTAAAGTATTTCAAACGTAATATAGACACAAACCCTTACAAACGTTTCATAGTTAATTGTTTTCTCTAATTTAAAGAAGGTTTTTTTTTTAGTACGGACCATGCCATATCATAGAGAGACTAATTTATTTGTAAAACTATTTTTTTAACAATTTACTCTAAAATCTAAATGATATAGGTATTTAATTGTATAGGTAGATATGTAATTATATGTGACGTTAAAATTCTGATTTATTTAAATATTATTCTTTGAATGAATAAAAGTGCAGTGTGGTTAGTCTAATCAGTCTTTAATCGAAATGTTGTAGAACAAAAATGTAATACATTATATTTATATGTATATATATGAATAGATATTTTTTCCTGTCGTATACGATCAATAGTAACATAATAAGACACACAATTTTTGAGTTTGTCTCAAAAATATGTTCTTTTGAAATAATAAAACAACGTCAAAAAGAAAACTTACAAATATACTGAATTATTTTACTATGTAACTGTTACGTCTGGCCAATTTCGAAACGTCTTCGAACAGCCTTAAAGTCAGGCTCTCAAGTATGTAACTTTCACAAAAAAAACCATGCCAGTGCGAGTCAAGATCCTTTTTGGTCAAATATGCATAGTCTCTAAAATTCACAAGACATTAAGCCAGCCTAGGCCAAATCAAGATTGATTTAATGTTGACCTGAGATGGTTTACAGACTACCGAAACCGTTTAAAGATAAGATTTCAATTCTATTCGATTGCCACTTTGAGTTATAGACTTGGGGCCCAGATAGGCCAGCGGAGTTATTCCACGATCTCCATTTTGGCAATGGACGAGGTTGCATTGGCTGGCACCTGCCAGAGCCCACGCAGGGTACGCGGTGTCCCTTTCCCGTGGTTCTGGCTCTGGCAAGTGGAAGGTACACGGAGAATTTTATTGGGTATTCTGACAATGGTAACCTACTTTCATCTGAGAAGAACAAGCCCGCAATTAAAACACATCGTGATTCCCACATGGTGACAACTCCGTAAACGGTGTCTCTTTATTACCAGGAAGTAGGGCTTTTGCCAATCTGGATGGCTACCACCGCTGGTTTAGAGCGTTCCGTCATTACAAGCTTCAGTTGTGTTCACCAGTTCGCAGCACCTCTGGTGTTGCTAATGTCCCTAGGTTAGGGTAACTACACACTTTTCATCACAATCGGGCCGTTAGCCCGTTTGCCGCACTCGAGGATTAAAAAAGGCCTAATGTCAAAAGTAGATCAATACTTGTTAGAACTGAGAGATTATCTCAGCTCCTATTGACGTTGATTTATCATATCAATCATCAGTTAATCATACTTTGGACTAAATCAAAATCAATAAAAATAAGTAGTTTCATTGTATCACAAGAATTTGTATTAAATTACATTTTTTATTAATTTAATAAAAACAAGATGAAAAATAATATAAATAAAACTCTTGTAAATATTCTTTCTAAACTGACATTGCACAAGAGATAAACAAAATGGATGAACTGTGCTAAAAATTGCAACAATAAATAGATGAAGATAATAATTTCATTAAGATAATTATGTAAGAGATATGAAAATGGCACATTCCTTCTTTTAAATTAAAGCTTATTTACATATTACTGTGTATAAAATCAATTAAATTATAATAATATTTCATTTATATATATTTTAATAAAATTGTACATAAAAAAACATAATTGACCACCAAATTCTCCAGAGAGACCCTAAACGTTAAACAAATATTTTGTAGTTAAGTCGAATGATGTGCCATAACGACCCATTATTATATCCTTTCCAAGCATTTATTTAACTTTTGACAGCTCGATGACAGATCAAATCGATTACTTTCGATTTATTTACGTATAGTGTCGATGGTTTAATAGTCTGTGTGTTACACGACTCACAGAACATCACTATTACGTCACCCACAGTAATAAAATACGACGATTATGTCATTTGTTTCATGTGGACTTTACTGTCAAGAATATGTAACTCGATAGACGTGCAAACGTCAAATTTATTAAAATCGTTATTGTATTTGTAAGTAAGACATCTGTGATTCCCGAAGGACAATAATAATAATCATTCAATTACACAAATATATTGGAAATATTTATTACTTAATTTGTAACTTGCACTAAAAACAAAACAATTTTACATTGCAAGAAAACTTAACTTATTTGTATTGTATTCTACTCATAGTCCCTCAAGACTTTATTTTATTGATTTCAGAAAATACAGATTCAATATAAGCAAGCCGATAAGTCAATGTAATATAAAGTAATTTACATACATACATACATAACTTCACGCCAGTTCCCTTGCGGGGTAGGCACGGACAACAGAGTGCCATTTTGGCTTATTCTTACACACCTCACTTGCCTCTTTGACATTCATAACTCTTGTCATGCAAGCTCGTCTGTTCTTAAGGCTCCTGACATCACCTTCTGCTAGTAGACGATCAATTTGATCATGGTAGGTGTGTCGTGGCCTTCCACGACTTCTGCATCCATCCACTTTTGCATTGTATATCTGTTTAGTCATTCTTTCATCATGCATTCTTTCCACATGCCCGAACCACCGGAGCATTCCTTTCCTTATCTTCACCCCGACACTCTCTTTCAGACCAACTTTCTTTCTTACTTCGGTATTACGAACGCGGTCCGCGAGCGTCACTCCGCAGATTTTACGCAGTGCTCGCATCTCGACCGCGTTTACTCTACTTTCATGTTCTTTCTTCCATACCCAACTCTCGCTTCCATACGTGAGCGTAGGTACCAGCACCGCGTTGTATAAAGTAATTTAATAATTGCTAATATAGCAATTTATAAACTATGTCATCCGGGAATCCCAGTACTTGCAAATATTTGAAAAATTAAGTATAAATTTAAAATTACACCATATCAATTACTTTTTTTAAGAAATAAATTAGTGTCTAATTATATAATTCAGTTTTAATGAAATTAATTTTAATGAGTCCATTTTAAAAGTCGTATAAAACATTAAATAGTATGATAGTGAAATATATACAATATTTACTTCTTAAAAATATTTACAATTCAAAGAAACTTGTTACAATTATTTTCATTTTCTAATAATTGAGATTACAAAATTGACTTTCTTAATAAAAGGGAAATTAAAATACTAATACATTTACAAAAATCATTCATTATTTTACAAGAACGTATGTAACAGTGCTTCAGATTTAATGTAACAAACATGTACCTAATAATGGAGACTTGTATTACATACATCATTGAACAGAGTAAACAGCCTAGCATAGTACGATCAAAACTTTTATGTATTTTTGAAATCTGGACACGTTACTGCGCAGGACAAAGTTATAAGGCTCATGAGTATACGAAGCTGAGAGGAGAGAAGAGCTCTCTTGCCCGAACGTTATACGGACTTGCGTAGCATCTCTCTCGGACTACCCACTTTTTTTTATTTTTTTATTGCAGGAGTTCAGCAGACAGGCAGACGGCCTACTTGATGGAGAGCGGTTACCATCGCCTATGGACATTTGCAACACCAAAGGTGCTACAAATGCGCTGCTGCTCTCTTAAAGGAGACTGGAACCTGGTCACTAATGCCGGAACACAACACAAGGTTGTTATGGCGGCATACTCTAGACCAGGGGTGGTCGCCATCCAGTCGAGCAAATACTCTACCACCTGGTAAACCCACTTGCGTAAATACGTACATATGCGTATACATATAAGTTTTGTGCATACTTTACTTGAGGTTTATATAAGCTACAGTCACAGAATCGTATTGCAAATATGGTTAGGGATGTAAATATCGTTCATAAAGACATCGATATTTTTGAATATTTGCAATAATATTGTTTTAATATATGATAATTTTGAAATTTAGACATAAATATCGTTCATAAATATTCATACATATATTTAAAAATATCGATATATCGTTTGCATCCCTAAATATGTCATGTGAAGATAGAATAGATTCTATATAATATCATGCACTTACGAGTATGTAAAATATGACTGAAAAAGTAGCAATTTTAATAAAAACTAAACTTTTGTATTCAACAAATAAATACACGTTGAACTATTATATTGAATATTCATAGCAGTTAAAGTGATAAAAACGATGTTAGCCAGCTAAACACTTACCAGTTACAGTAAAACTTAGTTTAAGAAAATAAATCATAATATTACACGTGCGCTAATACATAAGCGAACATTAGATAACACTTTTCTTATATTTACAAAACTTACATTACAGTAACAAGAACCAGTCTTAGTTGGTTAAGTATGAAATTGACGAAAAATTTCGTATTCGTTTTAAACTATTTAATATTTATAAGATATTTTTTGTACAGATAGATTATTAGGACAAAATATAAGTTGTTTTATAAGATATTTATGAAGAAATCATAAACGATTAGGCATTCATTGAAAATTACAGTACTGTTACAACTCAGTTCCCGACAACCACAAAATCCACTTGCATATCTGAAACAGAGCACATTTATTATCCGTCGGCATTTGAACTAATAACATTAAATTCTTTTATGGTCGTCTTCTTTTGTTTACTTATTGGCATACGGCCTATTGTTGTATTGTAATCATTAGCCAGGTGTTACGGATTTAAAGTACAAGCTGATTCGAGGAAATTTGGTCAACGCTGCCGGGCGGACATATTACATTAGTGAAGTATGAAGCAATGGCCCGATTGAGGGAGGAGTTAGTCTAGAGAGAACCACGAACAAGGAGACGTGTGTACTACAATTGGGAATCTAATAAGTGACGGACTTTGCACGTTTTACTGAATTGCGACCTTCTGCATTACGTTTGGACTTGTTGTGTTCGGTTATATTTGTACCTGTGTTATACGTGTTTGTATAGTTCTAATAAACTCTATAGTAATTCTAACGACATTTTAATTTGAGTCTCGCACCCGTTACAGTACTAATATTAATCAAGATGATTCTTTTATGTCTTCATTTTAGATGCTTGATTTTAAAAGGGACGAGCAGTATACTAATTCATATAGACTTGATAGAAAGTGAATTAGGATAACCTCTTATAGTACAATTAAATTGCCGCATATTAGTGAATGCAAAAAGGAATAAATTGGACAAGTGCGTGGACACAACGCACAGTGAAGGATTCTGTATTAGATGACAAACGTAAGTATATTGTTATAATTATTTGACTACAGAACTATGTCATGTTAATCGAAACTACACCACATTTCAAGAACTATTCAACATATTTTGTTCAAAGTAATTTTTGTTAAGAGTATTCTTAAGGCTCTATAATCTCATTTTTTTTCATGATTTTCCGCACTATACTTCAAAAATTAGAGGCTGAAAACTTTTTGAACTTTGTAAGATATAAGAGACTAATCTTCCCACCTATTGACTTGAAACAAAAAGTCACAAGAAGAATCATAAAAAATCTCCATCGCTGAAAGCCCTGATTTTTGGAAATTTATGCTGACATTATATATGCCTTAAAAGGCGCGGGTTCTCTGACCTAATATGCACAATTACCACGCGCTAACAACGGTGAAGGAAAACATCGTGATGAAATCTGCACATCGAGATAACCGACATGTCAAACCTGCCAAGCCGCCTTGGACAAGCGTGGCGGGTGTACTGTCCATTCCCCAGTAGTCTCAGGCCCCAGCCCAGTAGTGGGACGTGTATGTACGTGCATACACTGAATAAAAATTTATTCTTCAGTAAACCCCATTTT
Source organism: Dendrolimus kikuchii (assembly GCA_019925095.2). Taxonomy (NCBI): domain Eukaryota; kingdom Metazoa; phylum Arthropoda; class Insecta; order Lepidoptera; family Lasiocampidae; genus Dendrolimus; species Dendrolimus kikuchii. The sequence goes on from CM034413.1 coordinate 7,416,505, forward strand.
TGCTCAAAGATTTCACGATTTTACTATTGTGCAGCATGTAAACACTACTTCATGCATATTAATTTCATCAATATAACTTGCAATTTCTGAACAAGAATGTCTGCAAAAAATTATGTACATATACACACAAACAGACAGATTGACAGACACAGCGACTTATCCGTGTGCACTTGTTGCCAAAATTATTACGGAACCCTAAAAAATAACAATTATTTTCATACAACAAAAAACACCTCCCTAACCCAATTCTCATATAAACGTGTTCTTCCACTGTCATTCCAGTTTTCAATTTCTCAAACAAAACTTAATACACACGCAACATGACGGAACTTCCAAAGTTCCACGTTTCACGCCGATCAATCATAGAATTAATTCCGTTATGCGACATGAAAACAATTGGTAGTATTTCTACCAGTGGAATAACTCAAGGACTGTTGAATTTACAAAACAAATCATTTTTGAAATGAAAATGTTTTCTTAAGTTTTCGCGACTTGTATACATAATAAAACTACGTTTTAACGGTTTTAAACGCGGTTATTTATTTGATTTTTCCGACGTTTCGGCCACTTTTCAGTGGCCGTGATCACGGAAGACAAAGATGTCGAGAGTCAACGAGTATTGTTAAAGTTTTATTTTTTGTCTGTTGTCTTCCGTGATCACGGCCATTGAAAAGTGGCCGAAACGTTGGAATAGCCAAAATCAAATAAATTACCGCGCTTAAAACCGTTAAAACGTAGTTTTATTATAAAAATGTTTTATTAATAATGTTACGATTTGGGCCACCTGTATATCTGTAAACAAAGCACATTTATTACCCGCTAACAACATTGAAGCGCTTTTATTCCCGTCTTCTTTTGTTTACTTTATGTTTAAAATTTGTGATTGGAAAAATAGCCCATTGTGTATTGTAATCTTTATGGTAGTCATTAGCCAGGTGCGATTCTTAGAAATTCAATCTACAGACATATTGAATTTGTACAGTATAAAGCAATGCCCCAACGGAGAGGTGAGGCAGTCAAGCGATAACCACTAGCGGAGCAAGACGTGTGTACTACATTCGGTAATCTATTTAGTGACGGACTTTGCGCGTGTTATTGAATCGCGCATTACGTTTGTACTGGTTGTGTTCAGTTATATTTGTACCTGTGTTATACGTGTTTGTATAGTTCTAATCAATTCTATATTTAGTCATTCCAACGGCATTTTAATTCAAGTCTCGTAACTCGTAACAATAATAATATTATATTTGACCTGAATTCAAATTAGATTTGTTGCTAGACCGTACTTTATTGGTTTATTAACTTTTAACGAGAATTCGAAAAATGATATTTTAATGTATACTTTTATTTTTAAAAAGCTATAAAATCGGTTAATATTAAATAATAGTTGAGTACCCGCTGTGGTATAAATCAAACACTTATAAAATCTTCGTAAAAAGCCTTAAAAACCGTGTCCAAACTCAAACCCCTTCTCTAACATTTAAAATATATAGTGGAAAATTCTGAAGAAAAAAATACAGTTCCCGGCATTTTATCTTGAGAGGTCGGAGCAGTAGGGATCGCTTTCCACATTGATCGTAGCCAAGGTAATGAAAATCGACACATCGACAATGTTATGTTTTTGTCTCTTTACTCTAAAGGGACAATACTTCATACTTTGAAAATAGATAGAAAATTTCACCGTTCGAATCGTAGGGAAAAGTGACCGCTCAACAATCGTGCCGGGGAATATAGCAATGGATAAAAATACGTTAAAAAATTTATTTTAACAAGATCCCTTGAATATTTTTTGAATTGTGGGGTATTTTCGATTACATTTTTTTTACGATTTTTCGCTTCTACGAAATCCTTCATTATGTGCGTGTTTCGACACGTATTTAGCAACAAACGTCAACCTCACCTGCCCGCGGTACTCCCTGCCGCCAACTAACGAGGCTCTGACGACCGATCGATGGCGGTATAACCATCAACAGAAATCCGGCTTACATAAATCCCCTGATCGGACTCGGGCAGCAGCGTCTCCGATGCGAGTAAGCCGGTACTGCGGTCACCAACCCGCATGCCAAGCGTGGTGACTATGGCATTTCCCCCAAACATGAAACGCAAACATAGACCATGGCCCTTAGTTCCCGGCGGCCCCGCTAGTCCCGGCTACGGCAGCGGTCGGGGTAACTACGGGGAGGAGGGTGCTAGAAATCTCCGGGTTACGGGAGGCTGCCAACGTAACCAACTGACACTGGCAACGTACAATGGACGCACGATCAGGCTGGATAATCACCTCGCGGAATTGGAAGTAGAGTTAAGTCATATCAAATGGCACATTCTAGGGTTATCTGAAGTCCGAAGAGAGGGGGAGGATACTATAACCCTGGAGTCCGGGCACTTGCTCTACTTCCGAGAAGGTGATAAGGCCTCCCAGGGTGGTGTCGGTTTTCTTGTCAACAAGTCCCTCGTTAACAACGTTGTGGAAGTCAGCAGTGTGTCGAACCGGGTAGCGTACCTAGTACTAAAACTCACCAACAGGTACTCCCTGAAGGTGATACAGGTATATGCGCCGACCTCGGCACACCCTGACGAGGAGGTTGAGGCCATGTATGAGGATATCACTAAAGCCATACATGGGACGACCTCCGCACACTACAACGTTGTTATGGGGGACTTCAACGCCAAAGTGGGAGTACAAGAATGCGACGAACCGAAAATCGGACCTTATGGCTTGGGGCGCCGAAATCACAGGGGGCAAATGCTGGTCAACTTCCTCGAAATGCAGGGGCTCTTCTTGATGAATTCGTTCTACAAGAAGAAGCTCCAAAGGAGGTGGACCTGGCAGAGCCCCGATACTGTGACAAAGAACGAGATAGACTTTATCATGGCGGACAAGAAGCACATATTTAGAGATGTCTCAGTGGTCAACAGGTTTAATACCGGCAGTGACCACCGACTTGTACGAGGCACTCTAAATATCGACTTCAAAGCTGAAAGACTCCGCCTGATAAAGTCTAATCTCCGACCTACGCCGCCCCAGATTATCTTAGGGTCCGAACAGTTCCAGCTGGAACTGCAAAATCGGTTCGAATCGCTGGAAACCACTGGCGATGTTGACGAGATAACCGACAACGTGGTGAAAACAATGCGAGAGCTGGGCCGAAGGCACTTTCCACCTATGCGAAGAAGCAAACGCTCTGAACTCTCCACCGAAACCTTGGATCTCATGAGGATGAGACGTGAGATGCCATCTACTCTTTTTGCCTCACCGGAGCATAGGGCTCTCTCTAAACGGATAAGAAAACTTGTAAGACGGGACCTCCGCTGCTCAAACACGCGAGCCATTCAGGCTGCTATAGAGCAGAATAGGGGGTCCAAAGTTTTCTTAAAACCATTGGGGAGAAGCCATCTTGCAAAAGTGAGGACAGCAGATGGCAGGGAGCTTACGTCTCACTCTGAGATCCTAGCGGAGGTGGAACGGTTCTACGGGCGATTGTATTCTTCGCGGGCGGAAAGACCTTCGGTTCAAGGCGCTAATGATCCACGTGCACCACTCACGCGCCACTATACGGAAGATATCCCGGAGGTCGACATTGGCGAGATTAGGACGGCACTCGGGCAACTTAAAAATGGCAGGGCTCCGGGGGACGACGGTATTACAACTGAGCTCCTCAAAGCGGGAGGGATCCCAATCCTGAAGGCTTTAGCGGAGCTCTTTAATTCCGTTATCCTCCGGGGCACTGTGCCAAGGGCGTGGACCAAGAGTGCGGTGGTCTTGTTCTTCAAGAAGGGTGATAAGACCCTCTTGAAGAACTATAGACCCATCTCACTCTTGAGCCACGTCTACAAGTTGTTTTCGAGGGTCATCACGAATCGTCTCGCCAGAAGACTTGACGAGTTCCAACCACCGGAACAGGCTGGGTTTCGAAAAGGCTACAGCACCGTAGACCACATCCATACTGTTCGGCAGATTATACAGAAGACCGAGGAGTATAATCAGCCGCTGTGTATGGCATTTGTGGACTACGAAAAAGCCTTCGACTCTATCGAAACTTGGGCTGTTCTAGAGTCTCTGCAGAGATGCCGTATCGATTGGCGATACATCGAGGTGTTGAGATGTCTGTATGATGCCGCAACGATGACCGTTCAGATCCAGGACCGGAGGGCGAAGCCTATACCTCTACGTCGCGGGGTGAGACAGGGGGATGTCATATCCCCGAAACTGTTCACCAACGCGATGGAGGATGTCTTCAAAACTCTGGAATGGAATGAACGGGGCATCAACATCAACGGCGAGCGCATCTCCCACCTACGTTTCGCTGATGATATTGTCGTCTTTGCAGAGACGTTGGAGGGACTTACCGACATGCTGAACAGCCTGAATGAATCCTCCCGACGGGTCGGTCTCGGCATGAATTTGGACAAGACGAAAGTCATGTTCAACGAACATGTCATGCCGAGACCGGTAAACGTCGATGGTTCCCCTCTTGAGGTTGTGCAGGAATATGTATACCTTGGACAAAAGATCCAGGTAGGCAAACACGGCCTCGAGAGGGAAGCCAATAGGAGGATCCAGTTAGGTTGGGCAGCATTCGGTAATCTTCGACATGTCTTCTCGTCGACCATTCCGCAATGCTTGAAGACGAAAGTCTTCGAGCAGTGCGTCCTACCCATCATGACATATGGTGCCGAGACATGGACACTGACAGCGGGACTGGTCCACAAATTCAAAGTCGCTCAACGGGCTATGGAGCGAGCTATGTTAGGTGTTTCTCTTATGGATAAAATCAGAAATGAGGACATCCGTAAGAGAACGAAGGTAACTGACATAGCTCGCAAAATTAGCAAGTTGAAGTGGCAGTGGGCCGGTCACGTCTGTCGCAGGACCGGCGGGAGCAAACGAGTCCTGGAGTGGAGACCACGTCTCGGCAAACGTAGCGTAGGACGCCCTCCAGCCCGGTGGTCTGACGACCTGCCTTCATCGAAGAACTTGAACCTTAAAATTTATATATGTCACTCAATAGTTTCTATATTTTCACTCAAAATCAGAATTGACATTATAATTCTACACAACACTAGTACTAATCCAAAGTTCACAAAGGTCATTTTACGTATTTAAAACACTGAAACTTTATACGTGTGTAGCCAATGGGGTTTGGTGGCCATTACCTGCAAAGAAAAGCATTAAATATATCAAATGATCTGTAGGGATTCGTCAGACGTCGCGATTTTCCTTCTGCGCTTCGACATGGGATTTCCAAGAAGGGCGTTATAATATTCCCTTGAGTTCGGCAGCACATTGCTACCATTTAAGATGTTGCAAGATTTAAATTTATTTAACCAAAATTTTCATTACATTACAAAGCTATAACAAAAGATTGTACTAAGGTACGTTATCCTGGTTGTCACATTCTGAGCGTGATATGGCTTCTAAAGAACCCTACATTAGGCAAGGCTGTATCGCAGGGATCATATAATTTTATTTTATATTCAATACATATTTATAATATGAAAGTGTGAGCACTTGAGTATGTTGCGTCTGTGCATGTGCGTGCGTGCGTGCGTGCGTGCACATATTAGTATATTTAAGACACAATAAGCAGTAGTTCTCCTGTTTGAAAGTAAGTAAAAGAATTGATTTAAATAATGTAATGTTTATTACAGCTTTATTGTAATATAGAAAAATACGATATAAGAAAATCGGCCAAATTTCAATCCATACCCAAGGCTATTAATTGTACGAGAACCGACAAGCACTTGACCAATTATAATAAAGTAAAACAAACCTTACCTTTCTTAGTAACAGTGGCATTACTAATAGTCCTATTGGATGGTGCTAAAATGTAATGGGCACTCGGCGACTGGGGTGTCGCCGACGTTGTAGCCACGCCAGCCTGTCGGTGACAAAACAAATGACTCTGTGACATGATTTCCGGCTAATTGATTTTCTATGTAGGGCTTTATCTATCAATCGACGAAAGAAACGAACTATTAGTTTATCGCGTAAGCCGCTTTGATATTCACGATTTTGGTTATGTAAAGATTATTTTGAAGTAGCGAAAATCCTCAAGACACGATAATATTTGTATGCTCAAAAGAAAGATAGTTTGATCAAAACGTGGACAAGAAAAATAATTATCTTCGTAAAACAGGCTGTTTTAAAAGCTATTCCTTTCGGAGAACCTTAATTTCTAATACTGATAATGATGTAGTTTACAAATAATGATAATTATAAACAATTTACGGAAAAATACATACGTCATATAGATATGCTATATGTATATACTATTATATCCATGTGGGAAATTTTAGAACGGATGCAAAAGAAATAAACTTGCAACGATTTGATTTAGATCGAAACCAGTTGGGTTATATACGGGTTGATTTTATCATAAAACTGGACAAACTTGCTAACTTTCTTAACAAATCTAAAGGAAATAACATTTTAAAGTAATCAAGTAAATAATAATCACTTAGCGATAACTGTTATTGCTGAATTATTGATTCTATATTTATAATCAATAATGATATAGATGATATCAAAGTACGTATTATAGTAGTTTATAAATTATGTATGATTCAACTTACCGCAGCTTGCGTGCTATCAGTCGACATAGTTGATGTAGTAATGGGACTGGTCGTGCATTGGGGTGACGCAAGACTCGTTGGGGATGTTATAGAGTGGGATGAATTACCTGTTACAAACAATTCAAGAATACAATTCTAATTTGCTTCCTTGATAAAAAACATTTTTATGCGAAAATGAAAAACAAATCCTATGTACGTTAAAAATCTTAGTAACAGAAAAAAAAACATATTTATTTTCATTACAAAAAAAAATAATCAAAGAAGAAAAACCACTGAATAGGTATAATGAAGTAAAAGCTAAAATAAAAATGAGTACAGACATAATCGGAAAAGTATTCCTTATCAGAATTTGGTTTGAACCAAACAATAAATTTGAATAAACATTTCAAAAAATAAATGTCGTCTTTGTATCCTTATATACGTACATGTGTTTGACCCTAAGATCAAACTTCGTCAAATGTATAACACATAATACTTCATAACATAGAAATAATTTAGAAACATCTTACCTGAGGGTAACACAACAGAACTTCTAACAGACGAATAAGGAGGTGGAGCAGGTGTTGACGCTGGTTTCGCTGTATTCACCGTATTCGCAAAACCTAACCCTCCACCAGCACGTAAATGCGGATTACCATAAGTCGCAGCATAGCGTACATCCACACCGTGAATAATACCACCGTTTGGTATACGGTTAACTGGAAAATAATAAACTGTGAAATAATTGTAGATGGGAGGACAGAACTCTCAACGTTACTAGCTATTTAACAGTGACAACTACATCGTGGTTCTGATAACACAAGTTATGGTACTTAGTATATAAGATATACGCGTCAAATGTCAAGAACATTCTAGTAGTAAATGTGTTACTTGGGTAATTATTCTGGCATATAATTGAAGATTTCAATCACCTCCTGCATACATTAAACCTGCACTCCAAAGTTACTAGATAATATAAAAACTTATACATAGCATTCAGAGGCTTTTATTCTGATATTATTAAATACATTTTCTCTGATCAATAAATCTATAAACAAATTTGCTGTTTTAACAAGCATAGCCTGTGCTAGACCGACAAAACCAAGAATTGCGTAGCAGATAAATATATATGCTGAGTTGGATGGATGGAGTCACTTGGATGGACTACATTAGAATCTCTTCCTTCCGAGGCAACATTCACATCCGGGACAAAGTAGTTGGACTGCAAGAGAATCGTCTACTCGTTACGGAAATCGACTAGTTATGTGGAGAACAAATTAAAAGATATAAACTCAAGAAATACTAGCTTTACGTTGTTGAGGATGACTTTCCCCATCGTAGAGAACTACATTTTACAACCACAAAATGTAAGAAAGCAGACCTCAGACTTTGAAGCGGATAACAATTACTATATAAAAACATTGAATTCCATCCAGCCAATAAAGCAAAAGATGGCTATGAAATTCATACTTGCGGCGATTAAAAACTCCGCAATATAGCAGAGATACAGACAATATAAGAGAACGGTGTTTTTAAATTTAATTTACCACTTACAATTACTTTGTCTCCAATACTATTAGTCTGAATCACAACAACATCAGAAGTCTCTAAAAGATTTACGTAAGTAAATACAATACGAAAAGAAATTGCTTGAAAAGAGACTAGTTAAAGAAAATTGTTCCTTTATATAAAATTCCTTTTATGTAATATATACATACTTAAGAGGCTTCTGCAAAGAAATAAATAAGCAAATATTTCCGAGAACGTTCCCGGAAATATTTGCTTGTTTGTCGGAAACATTTGTTATTGAATAGCATTTACTTCTTTGGACCTTTTATTGTGGGAGAAAGAAATGAAAACATTGGATGTTAAAGAAGACTGTGTTCTTTGATGCAGACTTTTAAATTAGTTCATTATAGATATGTATATATGTCATATGTACATATATAACGTTACTTATTAAGTTTGTAGTTATATAGGACGTACCTTCACTCGGTGGTAGCCCAAGGTTATTCAAAGCACTCGAACTGTCTTGACGTTTTGTGGACCTTTGCAGCGAATTATTCTGTGATGCATTGCTAGGGTTATATTGAACTGTTGATGGCGTGTCCACGCTTCTCGGTAGGCTACCATTTATGGATCTGGAGTAAAGAGATTTTGTTGAAAAACCATGCAATTCTTGTCGTTCGTTTGATAGTAACACAAGGCAAGTGGGTATTTATACAAATAGGAACTTATTTAATGTAAAACTAGCTTGTGCCCACGGATTTACTAGCGTTAAAAAAGGATAGATTTTATGTATGTCATAAAGTGGTCATTTTTTTTTATATTATTAACAACTCTACGGACTCGAGTTCCGTACCCTTTTTTACAACTTAATTTCTGGATTTAATTTTTTGAATTTAACACGCTTATTAGTTATTTTGGCTCTTGTGTGTAACATTAATTTATTGATTTTTGTGTTGAGCTGTATGTATCTTACGAATAACTTATTATATTCATTAATTCTAGTTTTAATACTAAACTTATACTAATGTAGTGTATCTGTTACATGCTGGTGTTGTGAGGAAGTGCATGTGCAGTGTGGGCCTTATATCTATACTTATATATATTGTCCTATCTAGTGCCATGTGTGTTGTTTCTTTTCTTTTCTGTGCCTGGGTTATTAATTTTTAGGCTCTTTGTGTGTCTTGGTTTGTTTGTGAAGTGTGCGTGTAATGCAATGCGATGGTAGTGCGCGTTGGTTTCAGTATGTGTATAAGTTTTGTTGTTAGTTAAGTGTTTGTGACTTTGTGTGGTGTTATAATATATTGTTTAATTGTCGTGACATGAAAAGTGTCATGTTACAATTCTTAGAAATTTCGAGCTTGATTTTTACTTCAAAGTACCTCATGACAAATAACAGTAACAGCATCTAGCAATAGTGGAACTAACCATCAGAGCAACACATTATAGTTACATTGTCATTATCGTTGCCATGACGCTATTTGTAAGAGAATTGCAACGGCAACACCAATAAAGGCGATCGGAGCGTCCTCTTTTCCTCTTAATCCCTTGAGAATAGTACTTTTTTTCTGTATGAAAGGTATCTTATGTCCTTTTCTATACCCCTGACATTTATGTATGAAAAATTTCGTGAGAATCTGTTGCGTAGTTAAGGCATAAAATGTCACAAACATACAAACAAACTGACGTTCAATTTCCAATTAAAAAGTTTTTATTCAAAGTAGGTTCCACCGTAATGTAAGTCAAGATTTAAATCTACTTCCTATTCTATGTACACCGCTTCGTAATGTATTATCGCTGTTTAAAGGAGAAGAAGCGGCAAGAAACTCCTCAGCAACACGTCTACCTAAAAAATTATCATCAATTTTTATATATCTTAGGCTCTTTTTTTAAATACATATAGAAATTGTATTAGAATTATTTTTTAAAGAGTTAATGGAGTTGTAACAAACAAAAAAATATTGTTACCGTCGCAATAATGATATACTAAGAATTCACATGCAACCCTCGGCGACAGTTATATATTTGTGCCATTTGCTGTTGAAACGCTTGGACCGTAGGTTTCTGAAGCAATAAGCCTCTATAAAGATTTTTAATTTTTTTTTATTGCAGGAGATCAGCAGACAGGCAGACGGCCACTTGATGGAAAGCGGTTACCATCGCCTATGGACATTTGCAACACCAAAGTGGCTACAAATGCGCTGCTGCTCTCTTAAGGGAAACTGGAACCTGGCTACTAATGCCGGAACACAACTCAAGGTTGTTATGGCGACATACTTTAGACCAAATGCCCTACCACCTGGCTGTGGGTTGTTTAGTCGCCTCTTACGACAGGCCGCCTGGCCGCCGGAAATTGTATCCTTTCTCCGTTCCTGCACGGATAACAAAGATGTTTCAAAACGGCTTATTGACTCGTCGCGAGATCAGAGGGCTGGTTCCTATCTCGGACAACGGATCAGTATCGTGAGCCAGCGAGGTAACGTAGCCAGCCTTCTAGGAACTTTACCCATTGACATCGATGACCTAGGATCAATATTCAACTAATAGTCTTAAGGGAGTATAGTTAGAATACAATATAAATTAAGTTTCTTTCACTGTACTAGTTTATAGTTATAATGTGTTATTATATATTTTAATTTTATTTTAAATTATCCTTTATAATATTACGAACCATACACTTAACGAATATAATATACAACACATTTAAGTTATTATTAATAGCTTTATATATAAAGGCAAGTGATGTGACGTTGTACACTACTGGTGGTCGCCCAGTGGTCGAAATTCGACCATAATTAATTTAAATTATAAGGTTAGGGTTGTGTTGTAAAATACTACAGTTCTATAATCACAGATTTTGCCAAGGCTACACTGTTAATTTGTCTTGAACAATAAACAAAAGAGTATATATGTGTGTAATGTTTTTTTATCGATTTAATGTATTTTTATGCATAATTTGAAAAGATATTAGCATTCTGCACTCCTTCTCTATATAAACTATAAGTGTGCGAAATTTTATACTCCTCCGTCACACAAAGTTACAGGTACAAAGTTTTTCTTCACGTATGAATATAATAATAATAGTATGTTACTTTTATACGAACAAATTGACAGTTATTAAGAATATTAAAATATTTAATGAGCATAAAGTATTTATACATACATACATACATACATAACTTCACGCCAGTTCCCTTGCGGGGTAGGCACGGACAACAGAGCGCCATTTAGGCTTATTGTTACACACCTCACTTGCTTCTTTGACATTCATAACTCTTGTCATGCACGCTCGTCTGTTCTTAAGGCTCCTAACATCACCTTCTGCTAGTACACGATCAATTTGATCATGGAAGTATTTATAAATCATATAAAAGTGTACACGCGATAAATATGTTTCCAGTTTGTATTAATTACGATTGGATCATTACATTATAGATTATCGTAACACGTTGCTTTAAAATGTCATTTAATTAATTATACTATAATTAACATAATTCCTTTCACATGATTAGTTAGTAATTTTTTTGTAATTACGTAAACAACCCCTTAAGTCATTGACGCAGTTGGATGCCATGAAGCTACTTGTTTTTTTGTCCTATAATGAAATATACAACTGATTAAGACGTAAGGCAAGGCAAATATGAATTTCATTGGATTTTTTTGTAATATTTTATAAAATATACGTATATTATAAAATATATGGTATATTCTGCCTATAAGACAATAATATAAGAAGACGTTATGTAGAAAGCTGAGCCTAGGCCAGGGGTTGGCAACCTTTTGAGTCGGAAGAGACAAAAATTATAATGTACAGATTTTAAAGAGCTACTATTTTTTTCTTGCCAACAATAAATATTACTTGCATAAATTACGTGTTTTGATAAACACAAATAAATCTATTTATTCATGTGTAAGTAGTGTTTTTCACAACAAAAAGAAAATATTTATGACATTATTAGATAATTACTTGTTATTATTGATCGTGTACTAGCAGAAGGTGATGTCAGGAGCCTTAAAAACAGACGAGCGTGCATGACAAGAGCTATGAATGTCAAAGAAGCGAGTGAGGTGTGTAAGAATAAGCCTGAATGGCGCTCTGTTGTTCGTGCCTACCCCGCAAGGGAACTGGCGTGAAGTTATGTATGTATGTATGTATGTACTTACTATTAAATTAAAAAATGAGAACAATTAAACATTAACTTACAACACTAACTTGTGCTTCAATAACCAACAATTGGGCAGACAAATTCAATGAAAGCCGTGTCTTTTTTTGCGTATAAAACTAAAGAGCCGCAGCTTTACATCCAAAAAGTCACATGTGGCTTGCGAGCCGCAGATTGCTGACCCCTGGTCTAGGCCATCAACGTCAATAGGTACGTTACCTCGCTGGGTTGCCATACTGATCCGTTGTCGGAGCTAAGAACCAATATTCTGATCACCTGGAGAGTCAATTAGGCGCTTTGAGAGTTCTTTGTAGAGGCTCATGGCCTAATTTTTTAACCGACTTCCAAAAAGAGGAAGTTCTCTATTCTCCTGTATGTTTTTAACTTCGAGTTAATTTAATTTCGAGTTTTTCAATATTTCAATGCAATGTCTTTGTTTTCTTTGATGTTTTTGATAGTTACCGGTAAACTTTAGAGCATTTTAAGAGTTTTTAGGATAACTTCATTCCTACCAGGTGTCCCAAAGACGCTTCTTTAAATTGTTACCGCCGTTGCAATTTACTAAGAAACACGTCAGGGTAACGCGAATGAAGTTTCGCCGTCACTACCAGTATTAGGTACATAAACTTAAATAACAAACACGTCGACATGGTAACGCGAACGAAGTTTCACTGGCACTACCAGTATTAGGTACATAAACTTAAATAAGTCCTGCAACTGGCTGGTAACGTCCAGCCTTGAATGTTGAGTGAGTGAACTTTAACTTACCTATTCGGAGTGAGTTTATCACTGGCCATTGTCGGCGACTGTACCCTGAGGGACCCCGGGGTATAGTCGTGGCCGTAATGGACGTATGTCTGGTACCCGTTTACCTAATAAACGTAATGTTATGGTTAGTGGTTTTGTACATTGCTAGTTTTTAGGGTTCCGTAGCTATATTGGTGAAAACAGAACCCTTGGAAAATAGCCTCTCTATCTGTCTGTCAATATATCAAAAAACTGTATGTATAGATAGATATTGAAGTTGTCCCGCTCTGAAAAATAAAAATCTAGGTCCCGATTGCAGCGCTACCTACTGGGTCTAATTGTGAATCTAAACTGTTTATAGACTCAATTTCATTTCAAAAAATTTCGTCGACGTCTGTCCTGGAGTTTAAGAGCAGTTTAGTGACATATACACTAACATTTGAATTTTATATAATTATAAAGATAATATTTTGGGAGGGAGGTGTTTCTGTATGCCGCTATCATGGATCTATGACCGCTATACAAGGTGTAGTAAAGTCGAAAACAAAAACACAAAAAACGTAGGATGATCACTATAATGTTTGCATACATATATCTGAAGAGTGGCCGTATTTTCCACGTTACATGAATGTGTGGCATATTGCCAGACAGGTCATAATAATAACGTTATTTGATGACATTTTAATTCAATTTCTAAAGATAATCCCTCTTAATAATTCACTTGAAAATTGCTCACCTTATAACAATCAGCGTAAGCAGGATCAGTGTAGTCGTTGCTATATCTGTAAGGTTGATATCCCTGATTCATAGACGCGAGAGGAACTGAACCGGCTAATGGGATACCACTCCCTAGTTTGGCGTTTGAGCATAAAGTACTATCTGAACCTGTATTGGAGTAGTCCTAGAACAAAACAGTCATTAAGAGCTACTTTTGAAAACAAACAAACATACAAATACTGGTGTAGAGATTTGTTGTGTTTGAAGGTAAACAAACTGACAGATGATGCTTCTCATGGTACGTAGTTATCGCTGCCTGTAGATATCTAAAACCTCATTGGAGCCGATACATTACCTATCTCCTTTGGACCTTAAAAATTTGTATATGTCCTTTTTGATGAGCGCCATATGATGATATAGAAAGCCCCAGAAAAACTAGCAGGAACAAGGTCATTGCACAACTTGGAGGACTACTAAATATTGAATAAGTATTGATGAACTCCCAGTCGCCCGGGAAAAGGTCGGTGATAGGTTGTTCGCTACGTAGCAACCATTTTCAACAAAAAAAAATATTGCATGAGTTCAGCAGACAAAAGCCAGTTACCGGCCTATGGATATTTGCAACACCAAAGGTGCTACAAATGCACTGCTGCTCTCTTAACTGATTCTGGAATTTGGTCACTAATGCCAAAACATAACTAAAGGTTGTTATGGCGGCATACTCTAGGCCAGGGGTGGTAGCCATTAGCCACCTGGCGGTGGGTTGTTTTGTCGCCTCTAACAACAGGCCGCCCGGCCGCAGGAAATTATATTCTTTCTCCGTTCCTGCACGGATATAAAGTTCTACAGAACACTCTATTACTTTGTGAAATATAGACACACTAAAATCAATACCATCTTACATTTATCTGTACAGCAGTCAAAATCTTTCTCTAAAATACTGATTAGATGATCAACAAGTAAGATTTCTTCCCAAAGCAGTATATTTTAAACGACAATGTTTCAAGAATCATAATTTATGAGCCCGCATATGGATTACTCACAACTCTGTGGGCTAGAGACTTGCCTACCAGCTAAATCCTTTGAACGATATTCAAAGTATAGCTGTTTGTGTTCTCGATAACCCCATACTCGCAGACGGCGTAGATATCACACTTGGCCTCCAGAGATACTTCGCGTCTTTCTGCGTATTCTACCGTCTGAATAATGGTTCGAGGAACTTTGCAGAATAGTGCCTTCATAATTCTACCACCGCACTGACCGCCATCGGTTAGGGTGTTCGTCCTCAATCCCTTAAGTCTTTGCCGTTAGTTCCGGTTCTCAATAACGGTACTCTTGTGCATTGTGAAGATTTAGAAACAGCTTCTAGTAAAGGTTTTCCCACAGTGCTATGATATGGGGTTTTTCAAAAAAGGTGTCACAAAGTTCTCTTAATGCCACTAGCGCCTTAGTAACACCTCTTTTGTTTCAAATATCCATTGGAGATAGTAACCATTTTCAATCAGGTGAGCTGGCAGACAGACTTGTGTAATAAAAAAAACCATACTTACAATATCACAGCTTCCATTTGCCTGCCTTAATTCCAACTTTAGATCGCTTATGTTTGAATTCCTGTCATTCTCCTTATACAGTTCTTCAGCTGTAACTGTCACATCAGGTTTTTCAGTCACTTGCGACTGTTTGTTCTTCCTTTGCTTTCGTTGACAGAGTATCACGAGCATGATCACAGCAGCCACCATTATCGTCCCTGACATCACTCCAAACAATATAAGAAGGAGTGGAAACGATTCTGCAATGAAAATGCTTGTTTAGAAGTGAACACAGTAATCCTAATATTATACGCTAATACGAGTTTCTTTGTTTGTGATGCTTTCACAGTTTAAGAAAGGACATAGGATATTTTTAATTCAGAAACAAAGAACTGTTTCCGACGGCTAGATGATACAGGCGAAAAAATTTGCACGACGATTGAGTTTATAGACGCCATTATTTCATTTCACAAACACATGACGACAATGACAACTTTAATGTTTGCTCTGACGGTTCGTTCCATCTTCGATAGAATTCGTTCCGAGTATTGTTAATAGAAACATAACAGAATAAAAGATCTAGTTGTATGCCGTTTACATAATATTGTGCTGAAATATAATAAAAATAATATAACTCGGGATTACCCTTTTAAGCTTCAGCTATGCTAACAAAGTTAATTTAAAAATACTATCTAAAATATAGCTAAAGTATAGTAATAGATCTTTTAACATAGCTTGACGAATAGCCGGCTATAAAGTGAGAATGGCTATACATCCGCCATAATAGCCGCTCGTTCGGCCTGTAATGGGGTCCCCACAAAGGCCCAAAACTAGCCAAGTGTCAAACGGTGCAATAAAGACAGAAACCTACACGCCATGTTCATGACTTAAAAAAACGGCCAAATGTGTGTTGGTTTACGCACAATGGGTTCCGTAAAGACTAATGCTACGTCACGTACGTAATTTAATTTATTGCTATATAGACAAGGTAAGGTAGAACATAAAAGAGATGGATGTTTTGAGGCAATGGACATCTAATTTGTGGTGTGACAAAGAACGTTTGACAGAATAAAGGATTATAGAAGACATATTGTGATTTCAAATAATTGGAAGTAGGTAAAACAAAAGGAACAACAAGGTGACTGAGATGAGAATGTTGAGATACATACTAGTTTTGACGATAAAATTCATGACAAATACTCGTATATATCAAGTTTGACGAGAGATAATGTCACAAAAAATGTAATTACTATGTCCTGTACTGACAGAGTAAATGTGGTATTAACAGAATGGATCAGATGAGAAATTAGTACATATGGGAATCTTTAAAAGTTACATTTGTGACTAGAAAATTTAAAGGAAGAAGACTAAGTGATACAAGCATGTAATAAGCAAGGATAAAAGTCATGTGACATGGGAAATTTTAAACTGGAAGATTTACAAATGTAGACCGTAAAAAAGATGGACGTATTATAAAAAGGAATTATACTCCGTAACTACCACACTTAATTAATACAACCTACATTAATAAAACCCATTTGCAAAATGATATCCAAAAATTATTATCTGTTATAAAATTTTAACGTATTACATATAATTTAGAAATCGCAGATAAAAATAGAGTATTACTTATCCCAAGAAATTTACTAACTACTACAGGAGGAAAAAGCGTATGAAAAGCTATAGTTCATTACCAAATTTATTTAATGGATTTTTAAAATAAACGTTAATTAAGTTCTCTGAGTATGGCGGTAAGCTACACAATATAAAATTCAAAAGCGTTTCCCTGCTACAATTCCCCCATTTCTCATATCTGCAACGTGGGGCCGTAAAAGCTTAAAAATGTCGTAAACCCGCGCTCGTAAAATACTTAATAAAAGACTATGAGCGGACCTAACGACTTCTCTCATCTTAAAAAAACAAACCTACATTGCGGAGGGAATTGAATTTTTTTAAATTAGGCAACCTTTTAATATGCCTTAATTATAAAATATTATTATTGGACTATATTATTCTAAGAGACGTGCAAGACGGAGGTTTTACCACCTAGGAACAAATCCGTTTCTTTCGCCCTATCAAAACTTAAAATTGAATTAAAAGTAGCTTTTTGCTTTGTAGGACTAAACCGTGGCATCACTTCAAGGTCCTTGTGGAATATGAGCGCTGGCTATGAATCCAGCATTATTCTGAGAATGGGCCTAATTTGGACACCATAATTGATTGTTATGTTATTATTATGCCTTTTTGTATAGTGTTATAAATAAATATTTTAATTCTCCCTTTGCGCTCGACTTCGATTGCGTTAATGTGAATTTTGTAGACAAAGTGAAGGACCGGCGGTTGAGACTACCACACACCCTCCAGTAATCTTCTGGAGATAGTGAGGAAATGCATTACCACAGTGTTGGAGCTTAATCGTATCTGCCCTGCTAGGAGGGAAACCACCAACGCTGCAATCACACATCAGCCCGCCACACACCGTCCGGCGGCGCTTACGCATGCAACAAACCATACATCGTTACCTTTTTCGCGTATAGTACCTGTAGTGTGATCGAAATAAAGCTCATATAATCATAACAGTCCACCAGTTGCTTCAAGAACCCTATACCACCAGGAGAAACTTAGACACACAGCATCAAAATAAGCATAAAAAATAATAAAGCTATTTAACGAAGGTAGAACGAATCATGATAGCAGTGCATTTAAATTGGACTATGTTGTCATTGCCATGATGTATTTTTTAGTAAATGGCAACGATGGCATCAATAAAACAAGATTGAAGTGCCATCTTATCGTCTATACTCGTCTATCTCTCGAAAATAGTACCTTTTTTCTGGAAGAAATGTAACGCAATGTTGTGAACGTGTATGCAAAATTTTGCGATGATCTGTTGCGTAGGTAAAGCGTGGAGTGTCTCAAACATAGAAACAAACAACAAAGAAACTCACGTTCAACAGAAAAGTGAAATAAAATAATGTCTTTAAAATGTCTTTTTTGGGTACCCCGATACACCAGATAACAAAATCCGACAACTGCATCTACGGCTTTCGTACAAAATCCATCGTGATTTTCTTACGAAACTCTAATAAGTCTTTAAAATGTTACACAAACTCCTACATCCTCTCATGTCTTCAATTATATTCCACATACAATATGTGTAGTGGCTGAGTGCAGTGAAGAATAAATCTATTAAAAAGATTGTACTATATAGGTACGGGCAGTAAATTTTTAAATTTTATTTCTAAAGGCTGATTTTCGTTGATTACTGACTTGGGGAGCGGGCTGACTTTAAAATACTAGACATTTCAATGTTCTCCGTAAGATTCCGGATCCAACAAAGAGAAGATGTTAGCTGGAGGATCCGAATCTACCTCGAAATCAAGAATCTCGTGACCGAGCCTAATATGATAGGAGAAATGAAACCTGATCGCCCCCACTGATTCAGTCACGTAGAAAGCATACAGCCTGAAGAAAGCATATTTGACACGTCCGATCCGGTCCGTACAAAATATCGTTGAAAAGACAGAATGGAGGTTTATCTATGTGACTTTCGGGGCGATAATAATTTGCAAGACACTGCGCAGGACAGAGAAAAATGGCGTGTTCTCGATTTGAAGACCAAGATTCCATTGGCTCAACGACCCAAAGGTCTCTGAGCCAATGGAGTAAGTAAGTAAATACACAATTTAAATAAAATATTTTTACCAGATACAATAGAAGAATAAAATCTAATTAATTTTGGGTTATAATAAAATTAGTTTCAGATATATCTTACATAAAACGCTCGTAAACTTACTGGTAGGTTTCAAGGTGATTTCCATATTATCACTTCCATATTCATTAGACACATTGCATTTGTAGACGCCGAAATGCTTTGCTTGGCTTTCGCGGATGATCAGTGTCGAATTTACTATCCCACCAGGTTGTAGGTCTTCCAAAAAGGCGTAATCCTGTAGGAACAATACAAGAATTCTGTAATTATCATTGCATAAAAAGGGTACTAGACGAAAGAGAATAAATACTAAATGAGACAAATAACCTTATAGTCACAACTACAAATTGTTTCACTATACGCGGAATAACTTTTGGGGATTTTACGTAATGCAACAAACTCACTCACATATTGAGTTATCAACTAACTTACTCACTCACTGGTATACTGACTCGCAAACTTGCTAAATTAATAATTAATTGACTCACTTTTTTAGTTTCATAAATATGAAATGCCAGTAACGTAACGCCCACAAACTCACTCACTGGAATAATGACTCACAAACTTGCCGATTTAGTAATAAATAAACTCACTCTTATAATTTCTCAGCTCTTTAATAATAAAAAATTGATATTTTGTTGAAGTTTTCACACATTACCTGGTCTCTCAAAGCGTCGATCTCTCTCCCATCGAATGTCCATACAATATTCTCAAGTTTAGGAACAGCAAAAGAGGCACATTCTATGTTCACAGTATCGCCTTGAATTCCGAATTGTGTTTGATTCGATAAAATCCTTGGTGGGCCTGCAAAAGTACTACTCATAAATTTCACACTTTATGTTAACACATAAATAAAATTACGATTATAAATAACAACTGTATAAAATTGCCTTCTTGCAAATAAAATTATGGAATTGAATTAAAAAGTCATGGCATGGCAGCTTAGTCAGCTTAGTGGTTAATACACCCGTTTCTTTCTCCGATGGTGTGGGTTCCAATACTAGTGCAACAGCATGCACAGCGCACTTTGGGTCGTACTCGTCATACATTGCTGCTGAATTTTCCTTGATATTCTAGCAACTACTCTCAAAATTCTTTGTACGAGAAAACATAGAATTATCCGTGCAGGAACGGAGAAAGAATACAGTTTCCTGCTCCCGGATGTCCTGTCGTAAGAGGCGAAAAAACAACCCACAGCCAGGTGGTAGGGCATTTGCCCGACTGGATGGCTACCACCCCTGGTCTAAGGTATGTCACCATAACAACCTTGAGTTGTGTTCAGGTATTAGTGACCAGGTTCCAGTCCCCCTTAAGAGAGCAGCCGCGCATTTGTAGCACTTTTGGTGTTGCAAATGTCCATAGGCGATGGTAACCGCTTTCCATCAAGTGGGCCGTCTGCCTGTCTGCTGAACTCCGGCAATAAATTTTTTTTTAACAAAGAATGGCTCGTACTTATAATACCAAATTTCGTAAAATTGATCTGTTTGCGTCCTCCAAATACTTTGAAAGTAATGAGTTGCAGAATTTTCCATAACACAACCAGACTTTGATTATTTAATTTCAAATTAACTTTTGCTTTGTAAAATTATTACTAGAGTGGTAGTTTAAATAGGAAAATCTTTTATTGGCGTTACTTTATGTTATAAACGATTTCATATTATGCGTTTTCCCCGCGTGAGAAATCCTATGTTGCATATATACAAATTTAATTAGGTGTTTTACTTAAAACTTTACTGTTTCTCGTTACCAAGTTCCCTACAATAACAAAGAAACCAACTCCATATAGTTTACACAACTGCGCAATGGAACATAGAGGCGAGTCGCAGCCAACCTGATTTGAAGTAATACAACGAATAAGATTTTATTTATGACAACGTACGTATTTCAAGTTCGAGTTTTAAAAATGTGAAAACAATCAGGGGAGATAATTCGGACCCGAAAATTTCGAAAATGCAATTTTTAGAACTTTAGTCTGTCTGTCTGTCTGGCTGTCAGAACATCACGTGAAAACTAATGAACGGGTTTAAATGAAACTCGACCCAGAGCAAGCTCATATCCCGAGGCGTAACTAGGGATACTTTTTGTCCCGATAAATGACAACGTTTCCGCGAGAGACACGAAAATATCGAAAAAGATGGCGCTGCGATCGCATCCTTTTTGAAAACTACAGAACGTATATGAACGAAACTCGACAGAGAGATGGCTTATATCCCGAATCAAAACTTAGAATACTTTTTATCCCGATAAATCATGTCGTTTCCGTAGAATAGACGGATTAGCTAAATAAAAGACGCTGTAATCACGTTTCTTCAATTTACTAACAAATACCTACGTTTTAATAAACAACATGTCATTTGTTGTATCACTTTAAATCAGGTTGGCTTCTACTCATCTCTGTTTTGCTGGGCAGCTGTTTAGACTATATGGACTTAGATTCTTTGCAAGAAACAGTAAAGTTTTAGGTTTAATATGTATAAAAAGGCTTATATTTATAAAAAAACTGATTTAGTTTTTATGTAAGTAACATTTAGAATACACGTCTAATTAATTAGAGCAATACAGGGAATTGAGTGAGGCTTTTCATTAGAAACAGTGTTCAAAGAAACACTGAAGGGCGGTGCCGCGCTCATTAATAATTCAAGAAAGAATGTTCCAGCCGCTTTCTATGTTCCTAAAATACTTCAGATACCAGAATAAAGGCTGAAATATTTACGCTTGCAAAAGCAATGCTATCAAGATAATAATAAAAATCAAATAAGCTTTTTTTATTGCGAAGCTTGCAAGCAGGCAGCGAGCTCACGTAGTGCCGGTTCCCATATCCGTTCATTTGCCTTACTATCGATTTAAATAGACATATGCTCCATACAAGTAAGGTCAAAAGTCTAGCGATAGTAAGGCAAGTGAATGAAGGGTAAGATGTAGGAATCAGCCAGTGATGGAAAGTGGTTGCAGGGTTTGTAACAGGTCTTGAAATACCAATAATAATATGGTATCGTTATTCAGGCTAGTTTCTGATAACGGTAAAAAATAAATCTATATATATATAAAACAAAGTCGTGTTAGTTACACCATTTATAACTCAAGAACGGCTGGACCGATTTTTATGATTTTTGTATTTTTGAATTGTCTTCGTCCGGAATAGGATAATAAGTATTAATATAGATCAATAAAAAATATCATTAAGAAAACATCAGTGTAGCCATTTCCCGGCCAGTTTCGGCAATGGTGACTGCGTTTAAACTCATTTTCATTTGTCTGATTTAGGTGAATTATTTTTGTGTGCGTTCAAGTGGGTCCCGGGATGGTTTAGATTCAAATTTGAACCAGTTTTACAAAACACCGTGATTTGTACCCATTTTATCGGTAAAAAAATAATATAACGTTAATTTAATATTTATCGGTAATTTTACCGTTATAACTATGTTTTGTTATCATCGTCGTTCTCTTTCACTCGCAGACTGTCAAACAGTACTGTGCTAAGAACACGCGTAGTATTTAGAGTTGTGTTTGTCGATTGTTTCGGACAGTCGTAATAAAACCGATTCTTAAAAATGTCAACGTCGCTTGAAATAACGTAAGAATTACCGATACGTATAACGTTATACATATAATTTTTAACATACATACATACATACATAACTTCACGCCAGTTCCCTTGTGGGGTAGGCACGAACAACAGAGTGCCATTTAGGCTTATTCTTACACACCTCACTTGCCTCTTTGACATTCATAACTCTTGTCATGCAAGCTCGTCTGTTCTTAAGGCTCCTGACATCACCTTCAGCTAGTACACGATCAATTTGATCATGGAAGGTGTGTCGTGGCCTTCCACGACTTCTGCATCCATCCACTTTTGCATTGTATATCTGTTTAGTCATTCTTTCATCATGCATTCTTTCCACGTGCCCGAACCACCGGAGCATTCCTTTCCTTACCTTCACCCAGACACTCTAATTTTTAACGTTATATTATAAGGTTAAAATCATAAAAGTTACCAAGTAACGGTAAAAAAGTATACCGGTAGTGCAGTATCTTTTTCGAAAAAAACGGTAATTACCTACATTTTTAAAGGTAATTTGATAACATTTTCAAGTTCTGGTTTGTAACATAAGGAGTAAATTCAATGCATTGCTAGCCTCTAGGATGGTATGATTCTACTTCTTGTTGGCAACCTAAATTTATAGCAGCTAATATATATTTATAGGAGATTATTATGATGTTAAAGTTGTGGTTGTTACTTGTATAATGGTGTCATAATTTAATTGTGAAGGCCAGAAGGCCCAGATCGCCCTACACAACGCGGTGCTGGTACCTACGCTCACGTATGGAAGCGAGAGTTGGGTATGGAAGAAAGAGCATGAAAGTAGAGTAAACGCGGTTGAGATGCGAGCACTGCGCAAAATCTGCGGAGTGACGCTCGCGGACCGCGTTCGTAATACCGAAGTAAGAAAGAGATTTTTTTTTTTTATTGGACTTGACTTTATGTTGTTGGTCCGAAGACCTTACAACTTTACCGGGGTTTTTGGGGCGAGTGCCTTCGCGAAGCGAAGGCGCTCGAGCCCGGGGGGGCAACTTGCTCGAGGGAGCTCCCTAAGGAGTTTTACCTCGGCTGGACTGTTGCCATGAGAGGGGGATGAATTTAATGGTGGCCACCATAGGGCGACACAAAGCACTAATTGAGAACGGGCGACGGGTAATATAAAGCCCGAGGGGAAGGATTCCGGCGGGCCGAGATCGGTGGTTTGCGGCGGCCTACGCTATCTTACTGCCGTTTCGCAACGTGTTATGGCTGGGAGAGAAGAAACGGCGAAAGAAACTTCCCAGCAACACGCCTAGTCTATCCTGTGGGGGGGCTATGTCTCCTAGCGTCCCTCGCAGGGACGTGGAGAGATCTTGATTGGCGGCGCCTGAGACGCCGCCGTCTGTGTCTGTCTGTCCGTGCCTGCCAGCCTGCCGTCCTAACCGCGGGCGGGCTGATCCGGGCCAGCCGTTTTGTGATAACGTCGACCCTGTCCGTGAGGACGTTACGCGGTCGTCGCACGAGAGCCTTTCGCCGAGGCTTATAATCGGACGCGGACACGACGAGTGGATTTCGATGGTGCGGCGCGAGATCGAAATACTGTAAGAAAGAGAGTTGGTCTGAAAGAGAGTGTCGGGGTGAAGGTAAGGAAAGAAATGCTCCGGTGGTTCGGGCATGTGGAAAGAATGCATGATGAAAGAATGACTAAACAGATATACAATGCAAAAGTGGATGGATGCAGAAGTCGTGGAAGGCCACGACACACCTTCCATGATCAAATTGATCGTGTACTAGCGGAGGGTGATGTCAGGAGCCTTAAGAACAGACGAGTGTGCATGACAAGAGTTATGAATGTCAAAGAAGCAAGTGAGGTGTGTAAGAATGGGCCTAAATGGCGCTCTGTTGTTCGTGCCTACCCCGCAAGGGAACTGGCGTGAAGTTATGTATGTATGTATGTATGTATAATTTAATTGTATAATCAATTAGGTATCACGAAATAATAGTTATTTTAAGGCAGATGTTTATTGGTCTGTTCCAGTGAATAAAGGATTAGTTAGTAAATACGATACCGTCATATTTACTAAATGGTTTGGTGGTATTTGTAACAGGTATTAACAAGTTGCTGGACATTTTGGATTGCAAACATTTAATTGACGGTACTTTCAAGTAATTTATAGTATTTAAGCGGTACGTGATGCCAGGCAGACACAGTTGTTCTACCATTCGCTAGGCGCTGCGCACTTCGGTATGGTAATGTCCTTGTGTGATTTAATAATTGTTTTTAAAGGTGTAGAATTGAGATGATATAAAGACTAATTGCGAGGCTTGTGGTGACTAGAAGGGGAGATTGGAGGTCACCGGGCCAGGTTGGGCCCAGCCTTAATGTCATCTTGGTAAAATATCTATCTAAATGTGTTGCTATCAAATGATTGAATAAGGTTCTTATTTCTATTGTTTCTGTGGTTATACATTTATTGACTTATTATACGAATTTTCAATGACACTTACATACTTAAGGCGTGAAAGTGTTACAAACAAACAAACTCACATTTGCATTTATAATATTAGTCAGGATGGCCAGTTATATGTCTAAATTGAGCCGATCAACCAAATTGAATCAATTTCAAAAGGAAAGAATTGAACGGATACGACTTTATTCAATGTTTACATGACTCACTTTTGATCATTCATTGATCCAAATTAAAAGACACAATTGAACTGTCTAATATCAGCTTTATTATTCAATCACCCGCCTTACCATTGGTAGAAGTTTGATATTACTCGTATGGAGCTTATATCAAATGTTAACCAATGGTGTGTGGCAAGTTGCAAATTAATGGTTAATATAATATAGAAACCAAACCAACCAAACCAAAACCATCAATAATTTTTTGAGTAAA
The DNA here is from genome assembly GCA_019925095.2 of Dendrolimus kikuchii. Lineage (NCBI taxonomy): Eukaryota > Metazoa > Arthropoda > Insecta > Lepidoptera > Lasiocampidae > Dendrolimus > Dendrolimus kikuchii. The sequence goes on from CM034413.1 coordinate 7,441,851, forward strand.
TTGTGTCATAAAAAGACAGCCGAACGGACAATTTATAATGGTTTGTTTTTGCCCAAATGGCTACAAGATCTTAATAATAGAAGACAAATAGAGAGTAATAATTTATACTTTTTCCTTACCTTTAATATAAGCAGAGACTTCAGCCTCAATTCCAGGATAGCCAAGGATATTCGCCTTGCAGAGATATCTTCCAGAGGTATGCGTGTCCAGGGTTAAAGTCAAATTGGCTGTTTTACCGACGCGCTGTTAGATAGAAACAATGACGATAAAACAACTCTACCATTTTTTTAAAGATTTGGAAAATGGAAAATGAAAAATGTGGATATTTGAAGTCTGCTGATTTTTTTTTAAAGTTGTTTTCGACAATTAAGCATAGTTTTAGGGGATATGTATGTTTATGTTGAAAATTTTTACTTCTTAATGAATTCTAGATTTTGTACGAGTAGGTACTAAAAGAATTCTCTCATTTGGCTTCAGTCAAAGATTTTTTTCTGTTACATAAATTCGTTAAACTTATATGTAAAATTTTGATGAGTATTTTTTTTTATTGCAGCAGTTCAGCAGACAGGCAAAGGGCCCACTTGATGGAAAGCGGTTACCTATAGACATTTACAACACCAAAGGTGCTACAAATGCGCTGCTGCTCTCTTAAGGGAGACTGGAACCTGGTCACTAATGCCGGAACACAACTCAAGGTTGTTATGGCGACATACTTTAGACCAAGGGTGGTAGCCATCCAGTCGGGCAAATGCCCTACCACCTGGCTGTGGGTTGTTTGGTCGCCTCTTACGACAGGCCTGCACGGATAAAGTGTTTCATTATTACAATTGCGTTTTTCGTAGAAAGTAAAAAAATGCTAATCTATTAAATTGGTTAAGTATAATGTACTTACACCAGACTACATTTACGTAAAATGAGAGAGTAAATACATACAGTATATATAATATATACTGTATATATGTACTCTCTCATTATATACAGTATATATAATATGTACTGTATATATTTAACCAATTGAAGTGTGTAAGAATAAGCCTAAATGGCACTCTGTTGTTCGTGCCTACCCCGCAAGGGAACTGGCGTGAAGTTATGTATGTATGTATGTATATTTAACCAGTCTAATAGATAATTTTTTTTGTGTGCAAACTTCATTTTTGTATATAAACAACATTATATATATACAAACTTCAAAAACTGACATTGCAGGCTTTGAAGAATACGAGAGATGAATCATTAAGATTTTCAACATTTTCAATTACTTTTCATTAATTTTGACGGAATCCAAAGAAATGATATCATCACATCATCGGTGAATAGAAATGAAAATCAAAGTACGATCATTTATCGATTCGTTTATTAATAGCCTGAAGTATCGGATTTAAATGGCTTTCATTGAAATGGAATAAACGTGTTTTGTCGTAAGTTATTTCGGAGACTGTTAAATTTTAGTCAATTGTTGGTATTCAAACGTCGCATTCCGAAGTTTCACTGCTAAAGAAAGCGTAGCGTTTGTTCAGAGTGTTATTAAAATTGAATGTTCGTATTTATTATTTCAGTAAAGGTTGTTCCTTTTAAGACGGAATCACCACAAATTTGTTCTCGAGTGTCACACACGGCTAATTGGGAAGCACCACAAAATTGTGGTCAAATACAGATAATTGAAACGAACGTTGAACTGACTCTTTCTCCCTCTAACTACATAGAATTTGTATTAGAATAAAAGAGACGATATAATTCTCTTGGTCGTGGCGCGGCAATTTTGATGGCAGCTGGCAGCTTTGGACAAAAATAATATTAACTCTGTACCGTCAAAATGGTTAAGATCACGTCAATGGCTCTCACGTATAGTATTTATAAATTATTTTCTAAATGACTGAATGAATGAAAACACTTTATTATTCACCAAAAACTAAACTTACTTTCTTAAAAATTAAGTAAAATGGATGTTGAACAATGGGCGGTCTTATTGCTTAAAGCAATCTCTTCCAGGCAACCTTTGCATGGACAAGATCTAACTATAAAGATATCGTTGGCGTGCAGTTAAACTAGATATTAATAATTAAACATAATTATTATACATATATAGATATAGACATATATACTTATGGTTTAAGAAATTTATTTCTCAAAATAATTTACAATTCACTTACAGGAAAATAATTATATTTAATATACATTTACCCGTATTAGCGAGCGCATTTGTCCATCTATTATTGTAATATTTAATGTTTTGTTAATTTTCGAATATATTTAGTTTATTATTTATAATATATGAGGGTAGTCTTGACACAAAATTCGGAGCAATGCAAATTGTTTATTGAGGCCATGGGCTTATTAAAACGCGTAAAACGATTTTAAAGGACAGTTATATGTTTTTATCAGTCAGTCTATCTGTTAATTACTGAGTAGTATAGGTATAAAATATATACTTAAGGTTTAAGAAATTTATTTCTCAAAATAATTAACAATTCACTTACAGAAAAATAACTAGTTACATTTAATATACATTTACCTCTATTAATGCATCTGTCCATTTATTATTGTAATTGTATACATTTAGTTTTTTTATTTATAATATGTGAGGGTAGTCTTGAGACAAAATTAAAATAATCTTAATTTAGTCAAGCAAAGAGTAGTCCTTTAGAATGTGGTTTTTAAATAGTTTTTTTAATAGTAAGAACGAATACTTATATATACATACATACAAGACAAACAATAAATACGTTATAAAGGTACGGTCCTTTGGCCGGATCCTGTATCTTACTTATTATTTACTTACTTCGATAACTACCATCGGCTAAATTTTGACATTACTAGTTTGGAGCTTATGTCAAATTTTAAACGACAGTATGGAAAATAAACGATCGGTAAAATATAGGATCCGGCCATTATTCATATTCAGTTAGACAAAGCTTCTTTAAGTTTCTTAAAGAAGCCTACAAACTTACTTTAACGCAATATGAATAAGAGAGTTAGATAGTACGACGTAGTAGTAGACGGCTTCATAAATCAACATTTCAAATTTCCACATTGATCTCAACGAATGACGTCATAAAGCATAGTACTCACGATATTCTGGTCCTCTTCGTAATGTATCCACTCTATTTCCGGTGTCGGGAACCCATCTACGTCGCAACTCAGAGTTATTGGGGTCCCAACTTCCGCCTCGACGTCTTTTAGGGGAGCCCGGAACGACGGCGGATCTGGGAGTAATAAGATATTGTTCTTAATGCGTAATAATAGATCGTTATATCAAGTGTTAATACAGAAACATGGGCCCATATTCACATTGATTTATATTCTGGACTTTAGGGAAAACCCCACAAATGTGAGCTATACCGTTGTAAACAGACTTATATTACTTGCAGTGAAGGATTTACACTAGAGGCACTACGGGCTAATGCCCAGGGCGGCGAAATTGTCGAGGGCGGAAAAATTTGAAGTCTCAGCAAAAAAAATATCAATTTTCTGCTATAAAAATCAATGATTTCAAAAATTGGGAAGTTATTGGTTATTTGTCAAATTTAAAAATCGAGTTCTCATTAGATATTTACGTTTCAAAGTCTAGTTACAGTGCATAGATAACAGGGCGGTATTTTTCACGGTGCCCCAGGGTAGCACTTAAGGTAAATCCGGCCCTGAACACTTGTACAGTTATATTAAGTTTCAGATAACTTTGAATAGAATCTCATTTACCTTTAGTGTAATCTTTCTAATTTTTTTTTTCACCTTTACCCAATCATTTTGGGTTGGCACAATAATATGTCTGTCCCTTCAATACAGCTTGTGGCGTTTCCGAACACGCCAATAGCAATAAGTTTAGAAAAAATATAAACGTCATTCAGACAGATGGTTAATACGTAATTCGCGAGCTCGTTGCGCCATATGCACTGTTTTGAATATTTTTGTAACTGTATACGAAGTTAAAAAAAAACCTCGGATATTACATACACACGAAACCGCTGAAGATAGTAAAATTTCGTTGCCTTCAGTTGTTGTGTAAATGTTTGTTGAATAATAAATAAGTACAGAAATTACATACGCTCACCGAAACTCATGTCCAAACACTAAGCCTTGGCTTTGCCGCCTTTGGCTATCTTGCATATATCTTAAAACCAGCTCAATTATTAATCACTCTCACCAAATCCCGTACTTTCAGGGCGGCCGCAATTTAATATAAGTTCATCAACTCATTGCACTTGCCAAAAATCCATTATTTCTTACATGTCTATCGTCTTAACACCGCAAATGAATCCGACGACACAAAATGGCGGCATCTTCCAACTTATAAGGCAAAATTTGGGCACAGAGATAGATATACATACGTACTTTTATACAAAAAGAGAAGGAATATGTATGTATCAAGAATGTGTATTGTGGTTTGAACAAGAAATGGCGGTACCATGACTTAAAAACAATGGTTCTTCAACATTAAATAATAAACGGTAACATTATCCTTTATAAAGTTTGAATAAGACAAGTATTATATTATAGTGCACGGTGTCTTGTTTTGTTTTTATCAAAAGTTATTTCAGTAGAAGATACACCCAGTTTTGGGCGGTTTGCTTCTAAGATCAAGTAATGAGGAACACTCGTTATATATCTCAAAAAGGGTTTCATACATACACCAACCGTATCTCTTTAACCTCTACTGTAGGATATGTTCTCCGTCACACCACAAATCATCATATCATCCTTCACACAATCTCTATTTTGCTCTACCTTTATAGTAATTGTACCAATCAATCTTTTAGTTTAACATTATTTCTGTCTCGTGGCCTTCATCTCTCCTCATTACACGCCCATACCACCTTAATCTTCTTTATCTCAATTTTTCAATCACGGGTGCTACTTGATACATCACGTTATGTACTCAATTCTCACTTTATCCATTCTTGTCACACCACATATCCATCTCAACATTTTCATCTCAACTTTATACCCTGTGAGTATGGTACATCAAAAATAGTGAAAAATTTGATTTTCGAATTAGAAGTAACTTACAAGTAACTTCCAACTGCATTGTGTCCTCGCTCTTCCCAATATCGTTATGGACCAAGCATCTTATTGTTGCGTCATGATATTTCCTTGTCACGTTATATAGTTTCTGTAACAAAAGTATAGATATGTTTGAGGCGAAACAAACCTTTTCGCCTACTGCCTGGCAGGCAAGATTTAAAGTTTGTTATTGACAACTGAAGACATGAGTGAATAAAAGGGATATGTTACATACATACATACATAACTTCACGCCAGTTCCCTTGCGGGGTAGGCACGAACAACAGAGCGCCATTTAGGCCCATTCTTACACACCTCACTTGCTTCTTTGACATGTTACAATAGGTAAATATTGATAAATTGGCCTACAAAGCTCTTTTACTATCACTTTGCTACACATATAACTCCTTCATTACTTACTATTTTCAAAATCAAATTCAAAAAGCGTTGTTTTAAGTTTTAATATGGTTTCCTTGCTTGTTTACATTACATATTTTACATATTACATTTTCCTTTATATATTTTTTTTGAATGTCACAAAACTCCTTCATCTACTCATGTCTTCAATTGTATGTCACATTAGAGACGGAGAGAAAATTTGTCACGAAAATCTACATATTTTAATCCCTTTAAATCTTAGTATATATTTGATATTGTTACTTTCGGCTATGTAAATATTATATACGAAATTAAATATTTTGAAAATGAACGGGTTGTTTATTCCTGCAACGACCCGTCATGTTTTTTGTTGTTCATTATTTAAATAATTACAATTCAGCGATCAGTGAATGTTATAAAATGTTTGTAGAACAAAGACAGAGAGATATGAAAATTTCATATAGATTTCGTTGTATCTATTTCCTACTCTATATAGGTATACAGAGCTTTGCAACGTGTTATTGCTACTTCAAGAAGAAGCACTGTTTAAAACTTTCCTATTTAAAGATTAAAATATAATCTGGAGTAGGTATAAGTACATTAGTTGAGTCATGACAAGTGGTTAAAAGCTTACCAATATAGATGAACTTTGATTGATTGGCTGATCGTTTATAAACCACTTGTAAGTTAGGTTCGTTGGGTTCGCGTCAGCTTTACATCCTGAGAAAATAAATTCGTTTGTAAACATAAATGGCTTAAGTTATGTGACAAAGTAAAATTTTAATACTAACAGTTAATTTTAAAAATAAATAAAATAAACTATCCTATAGTTATACTCACAAAATAAAATAAGCCTATAAATAAAAAAATGACTCCTCGCTGCCGGCGAGGAGCGTGCCCAAAATGCTGGCCGCAGTTCCGCGTTGGATGGCAACGCTAATTCGTTGCCCTAGTGCAAGCCAGCCTTTTAGTCACGCGAAACCTCAATTAGACGCATTAAGAGGTCTCGATAGAGGTGATGATCTCCAGGGCCCTCACGGCCCCAGGGTCTCAGGGTTATTTGATATTTCGCATATTTTTGCCGATCAGGCATGCAAATAGTACCTAATTAAAAGACTCCTTAAAAATCATTTGGTCTACAAAACAAAATCCGCTTCAAATTCATTTACCTAAATATATCCATTCAAACCTAAGACTTTTTTTTATTGCAGTAGTTCAGCAGACAGGCAGGTGACCCACTTGATGGAAAGCGGTTACCATCACCTATGGACATTTGCAACACCAAAGGTGCTACAAATGCGCTGCTGCTCTCTTAAGGGAGACTGGGACTGGGTTACTAATGCCGGAACACAACTCAAAGTTATTATGACGGCATACTCTAGACCAGGGGTGGTAGCCAAAAGGTGGTAGTCGGGCAAATACCCTACCACCTGACAAAATATTAAATCTAAAACCACAAATACATAGATATCATTGTATTATGTGACAAATTAAACTAAAAAAAATCGTTACTTAAGATATAAAATTACCAATGACAGCATCTCGGCCTTCGGGTATCTGCTTTTCCGGTGATTCAACGTGGACTTTCACTTTTGGCGCGTATTTCACCTATAACAACAGAAACCCAAAAATATATTTCTTCGAAATTTATCGTATGAATCCATCCATGTAGCCGTAATATAACATAATAGATATTTTATACATTCCGTTTTTATCAAAATGGTTACGTAAACCTCAAAAGTCATCCTATATTTATTATGTAATTATCTAGTATATACCTTCTAGCACTTCAAATTTTTTAATACATTATTAAATACTGGAATTGAATTTCCTAAAAAAATTACAAATAGTATATAGGTCCCATATCGCTGTCGGTCGAAAATGTGTTCAAAACGCTAGCCGCATTCCCGCGCTGAATGGCTACGCCGATGTGTTGGCTCAAGTACTGGCCACCCATTTGGTCACACATAGTCGGGAGCAAAGCCAGATAGGACGCTGTCTCCTCCTTTTGAGAGCGGAGGATGCGGACAGAGAGCGTGAGCTTACGTCCTTGCTCCGCTCCCGCCAAAGGAAGACATGTCGGCGCCGGAGAGCGGCTTTCGACCTTCAGCCGCCTTGAGCGGGCGGCGCCGGTGTATCTCTCTCAAGCGCGCGCTCAGCTCTCCTCTCGTGGAGCGAGTTCCAAACCGCCCTACACGAGAACTAGAGTCCGATGACGCCGGGAGCTATGCTCCCCTCGGCAGTGAATATGGCGATTGGGCCTCGCCTCCCAAGGCATGGTTGGTATGGTCCCACTGTTACCGTAGCCCTGGCATGAAACGAGAGAAGGAACACCGAGAGGTTTTAGTGGGTATTCCTGACCATGGTGTGGTAACAATAGCATTTCTTACTTACGCTGCTATTGCCAGCCCAATGATCTTCCCACGTTGAAAAAATCCTTATGGTCGGTCACAAGACACTCCTGTGAAGCGAGATGATAAGTATCGATATAACCGATAGAGATCTGAACCCCATGGCCCTAGAATCTCAACATCGAACTCCTAGCAAATAAAATTCCTTATAGCATAAAAGTCGAACTCAACAAAGTAAAAAAACTAAAAAATTAACAAAAATTTAACCCACACATCAAAAGTAAACTGGGCGTATACAAGCCATATAACTTTAGAAAATAATGGATGCAGCAGTTTAGTTCAGCTGAGTTTTTAATAGCCCAGTCTGTTATTTACAGCGTTTTTTCAGCTATTTCCAACAACTAGGGAATAAATTGTTGTTGCACAAATTATCACGACCACGGGTATAGTACGTAATATGTTGTATTTAGAATTCACTGCACATTTTCAGGGCTTAGAAACCGGCAAAAGTCGATCCGGTTACAGCCAATGCCGATTAAATTAGAGGCTAAGTATTTCGGAACTTTTCTTTTCGGTTTTGTTCTAATTTTAAACTCAATCAAACGGTTTTTGGTAACAAAAGTTCGTTCAATACGTTTTGAGGAATAAACCGGTTTTGAACGGTTTTGAGAAGATGTCGATTTAGTAGAATCTGAATTTTTGATACTATCCCAACGGAATCCCAACTACAAGATACTTGTAGAATTGGGCCCTTGGAGTGGAGGTCGCGTCTTGGCAAATACAGTGTAGGACGCCTTAATAGCCCGATGGACTGACGATCTGTTAGGATGAGGACAGCGAACACTGGGACAGGTGGCGCAAACTTGGGGAGACCTACATCTAGCAATGGATAACGGTTCGCTGGCAACAAATGTATAGCGGCATATAGAATACACCTTCCGAGCCAAAGTAGATTTTAAGCAAAATTACGATCACATACATACACAGACGGGCGAACATGTCAAATCTACAAGGATTTTGGTTTTTTTTAAAATGGTTACAAAAAAACTATCCAATAGACTTCAATGCCATAAGTTCGTTGAATTTATCGACGCTTACCTGACTACCATTCCAAAGGCAGATATCATCAGTTAGTAAAATATTTAAAATATTTCAACGTAAAATATCTTTTGTCACTTCACTATAACAAATATTTGTTGTCCATACACATATATAAGAATAAGCAACCTACCAAGATAATAAAACTGCGACGCAACAAAAGCGAACGATATACATTGACCGCTGCCCATAAAAGTATATAAAATACACAAGATACATTACGTTCGATGTAGCGTTATAAAAATTATTGTCCTCCAAAGAGTCTGTTAAAAGGAAATTACTATTCCGGTCACGGATGTACCGAGACTGGATGCGATATATTAATAATGTATATCTCTTTTATTATTTCTCCTGGCTCTTTTGTTTATTGTCATCTGTACTCTAAAAATGATATGTGAACGCGATTGGTTTGTATAGAATGGATCGTTCGTTGTTTTGTGCTTAGATAGGAAAAGTTTTTACACAAAGGAATTATTGTAGTATTTGGCTAGAGTTATTTTACTTTTGTGTAGTAATTTATTACTATATTTATCATTTAAATCGCTTATCATAACAATAGAAATAATATACATTTTATATTAAAACACTTAAATATACATAGACCAAAAAAGAATATATACGTTTCAGGATTATGATAGTATGGAACAGAAATAGTAGGCATGACATTCTAGTGCTCAAATGTGTTGCATTTATATTTAGACTGACTTTGTTAGCTAGATGTATTTTCATGTTACGGCACCACTGTAGAAAGTTTTTGGTTTAGTTTTAACAATGTATTTTAAGTATAAAATTAAAAACAGATTTATTAGGACTTTCAATTTTTGAGTGATTTTATCAGAAAAAGTATATCTATACTAATATTATAAAGAGATAAAGTTTGTGAGGTTGTAGGGGGTAATCTATGGATCTACTAAACGGATTTTAAAATTTCTTTTACTGTTAGAAAGCTACGTTAACAGGGAGTATCATAGGCTATATAACATTTATTCATTCATTCATAACTTCACGCCAGTTCCCTTGCGGGGTAGGCACGAACAACAGAGTGCCATTTAGGCTTATTTTTACACACCTCACTTGCCTCTTTGACATTCATAACTCTTGTCATGCAAGCTCGTCTGTTCTTAAGGCTCCTGACATCACCTTCTGCTAGTACACGATCAATTTGATCATGGAAGGTGTGTCGTGGCCTTCCACGACTTCTGCATCCATCCACTTTTGCATTGTATATCTGTTTAGTCCTTTTTTCATCATGCATTCTTTCCACATGCCCGAACCACCGGAGCATTCCTTTCCTTATCTTCACCCCGACACTCTCTTTCAGACCAACTCTCTTTCTTACTTCGGTATTACGAACGCGGTCCGCGAGCGTCACTCCGCAGATTTTGCGCAGTGCTCGCATCTCGACCGCGTTTACTCCACTTTCATGCTCTCTCTTCCATACCCAACTCTCGCATCCATACGTGAGCGTAGGTACCAGCACCGCGTTGTGTATGGCGAGCTGGGCCTTCTGGCTGAGGTTCTATATAACATGACGCTATATACCACGGGAGTGGCACAGAGCGCAAGTGAAATCGCGCCGGGCCACTAGTTTAAAATAAAATAATAGTGTTTTCAAACTTAAGTAACATTTTCGTATCAAAAAGCAAGAGAGGAATTATTTGTGTGCCTTCTGGTCATCAGTAGAAATCTTTTAAAGTGATATTTTGACAGAGCTATTGTAATTTCTACTATTTTGCTTCCATAATAACAATATTGACATAATCAAGAATGTGACATGTGACTTAATAACATATACATGGATTATTAAATATCCAAGCTGAAGTAAGGGTATTAACAAATATATTTTTTCTAAAACAACAAAAACTGCATGACAAAATAAGACCAAGACTTACAAAAAGATAGATAAGATACTGAATCGAGATATAAGGGATGGTAAAACAGGGTTATTAAAGTATTTTAAGCAAAGCGATCTCATACATATAAGAATGGACTTGTAAATCATATCTTTCTCTATGCCAGCGAGGTGATATTTATTCTACTATTGCCACAAGCAATCTTGTAAGAGTACAGTTAATTATAGACCGCAATTTGTTTACAAAGTAAGGATGATGGTTTAGTACAATTTCTTATATTTTGCTTAGACTTATATGGTACGAATTTTACAAGACCTAATCCATATCTTAGGCAATACATTTTTCTACTTTATATGGATAGAGTCACTGAATTTAAACGAATGTATTTATTTCAGGATCGAATCTTATAGATTACTTATTGAAAGTCTCGATTCTACTACTGCTTCCAAAGCAATTTCAGTTTCTGTTAAAGAAAAACAAGCGGCGTAATAAACTATCCAGCAACGTAATTATATTTACTTCATAATTATTATGTATATAAATTCATGTTTTTAATGTGCTTTGAAGTAATACAAGGTTTAACAAAGTAATTAGTATAAATAATTACTGAAAAGAATATCAGATACTAATATATAAAGATAAAGAGTTTGTTTGTTTGCTTGAACGCGATAATCTCAGAAACTACTGATCTGATTTGAAAAATTCTTTCAGTGTTAGATAGCCCATTTATCGAGGAAGGCTATAGGCTATATATCATCACACCAATACCAATAGGAGCGGAGCACCAATGAAGAATTTTTCAAAATCGGGAGGTTTTTTTTTACTTACTTTTTTTAAACTATTCCACGCGGACGAAGTCGCGGGCAGAATCTAGTAAAATATATATTAATAGTATGATCGTTATTATATTTAAACTACGCCCATAATGAGATGCCCCATCCATTTCCACTTTACATCATTCCCGAACGATGTTATGACGTTGAGGCCGGTTTGTTTATCATATATTTTTTCGGTGGTCATAAAATAAAAACCCTTTTTACGGGCAACCCAATTACTTTTTACGATCAGATGGTCCACGATATTGCTTTGATATCTATACGGTTGCCATTTGGACACGTAATACGTACAATGATGCCGTGTTCTGGATTATAATGAGGCTCGATGTTGCAGTTTTTGTCTCAATGTCATTATTTTTAATGACTTTGGTTCTTTTAAAAGGTCAATATTGAGAATGAAAGGTGTCTCTTAATTTAAGTTTTTGTTTCCCTACGTCTTTGAACACAAATAATAATTTTGAGTTTTGATAATTATTTTTAAAATAAGACTAACTTTGGAACGTAACCTTGTCTCTTTTTTATAACGTATTGTTTGACCCTCGAACTCCGTCTTATCTTAAAGAGCGCTTCCACAGTGATTCAAGATCCCCGAGATCGTCAGAGATGTTGCAGCTAAAGACACCTTTTTTACATACCACGGAGACTTATGCACAATCGTTCTCTGTTTGTGCCGTGCATTTTTAGAACGCACTGCCGGCAGACGTGCCCTCTGCCAAATCGATTCATAGTTTCATCAGGCGGAGCACTACCAAACTGTATAATATTGTAACAACCAACAAAGCCAAATTCGCACCTGCATTTTATTACCTTTCGGTATTTGGACTTCTTTTGTTTAGTTTGTGTTTAAAATTTGTGATTAGAAAACAGCCTATTGTGTATTGTAATCTTTTATGGCAGTCATTAGCCAGGTGTGTCGGGCTTATTCTAAGAAATTCGCTCCACGAGTTCGGGCATATATATTGTATTTGTGCAGTATAAAGCAATGGTCCAATGGAGAGATCTACAGTCGAGCGAGAACCACGATCAAGGCGAGACTTGTGTACATTCGGTGATCTATTTAGTGACGGGCTTTGCGCGTGTATATTAATTACAATCTTCTGCATTAATTTTGGACTTATTGCGTTCGGTTATGTTTGTACCTGTGTTATACGTGTTTGTATAGTTCTAATAAACTCTATAATAATTCCAAAGGCATTTTAATTCAAGTCATGCAACTCGTAACAATATGTATTATTTTTTATGTATGTCTATGTACGTATATACATGTATCTATGTGAATATTTGTGTGTATATATATTTTATATGATTATATACTTATCTATTACATTATTATTATCACACTTATTAGTATATTACTGTATATGATATTATATATATTATATTTGTATAGTCTTAAGCTGCACGCTAACTAATTATTGTGAATAAGATCCTTGTCCACCCAAAGGTTGCCTGGAAGAGATTGCTTTAATCAATAAGGCTACGCATTGTACTACTACCTTCTAATTTTAATTTTATAATTATTTTTATAATTTTTTATAACAAACTACACAGGCGAACTAATATCCTAACTAAAATTTATAAATGTGACATGCAAAAAAAAGTTCACATGGATATCGTTTGTCTTGCTTAATATATTTATTTTTAGTTACAAATATTACTATGATATCTATACGGTTGCCATTTGGACACGTAATACGTACAATGATGCCGTGTTCTGGACTATAATGAGATTCGCTGTTGCAGTTTTGTCATAATGTCATATTTTTAATGGCTTTGGTTCTTTTAAAATGAATCGTATAAATAAATGTATGTACGCGTTTAACTTGAGAACGACTTTACCTATTTTGATGACTTTTTTATGTGTTTGAGTGGGTCCCCGGATTATTTGGATAATTAAACAATTTTTAGGTGGATGTCTTGCTGGAGAATTTCTTGCTGATTAACAGCAACAACACGTCGCGAAGCGGTGTACATAAACTAGGATGTAAAGTTAAATTTTAACTTATATGTATGACCTTGAAAAAGAGTTCTCCAGTGGAACTTATTATGGATAAAAACTTTTGAATTTGAATTTGCACCACAATTAGAACCGGTAGGTGACGCTGGTATCCGGTACTAGATTTTTATTTTTTCGGGGCAGAACGTCTGGCGGGACCTTTAATAGATATATAAAAATAAATAAATTAGTATAGATGCGATTAGGTGCGTAAATTATCTACTACTTATGCATACACAATATAATATTTAAAAAAATGCAGGTAAGTATGTTTTTCCTGAACCACATTCTGTTTATCATGTCACTAAACCATTGTGTGGCAGCATATAGAAAACATATTAATGACAAAATTCATCTAAATAAACCTACACAGACAGACCAACAAAGAAAATGGCTAGGGATTCCTAATACTAGAGATGGCAAAAAAAGTGGTTTCGTCGAATACCAAAGATTGAGGCACGCTCCCGCCCGAAGCGCCAAACATTCGGCTATCGAAAATTCGGCGTAAGATATGTGCAGTTGACGCGTAGTAGGTTAGTATTGAAGCAATAATTTGTGAAGTATTTCTTACCTTCTCGCGAATGATAAGTACACATAATTAAAACTATGTTTTACGGTTTACAGCGCGATTGTAGATGATATTTTATTTCATTCTGAAATTTTAAAAACTAGCCAAAACGCAATAATTAAATAAAAAATTAATCAAAATCGCGTTGAACACTGTTAAAACGCAGTTTAAATGTTAGTTAAGTTTAAGTTGCCCTTTCCTCCGTGACAGTGGTGTCACCCCTTCTCCTCATCTCAGTATCCTTCATCTTTACTCCTTCCCACATACTTCTATCCGTTCCTGGTTTCTCTATACGGGTCGTGAAGGTCGGGCGGCAGCCGCTACACTTAAAACCATAATTTCGCCATATCATTTATAGTAGGAAAGCGGACCCTGGGCGTCGGAGTGAACGCTCCGAACGCAACCAGGATTTAACGCTCGGCTGATGATGATGATGACTGTTAAAACGTAGTTTAACTATAAATTTTTGGCGGAAATATATACAATTTTGAGCAATGTGTGCGTAATTTTTTTCACGATTCGATATTTGGCCGAATAGTACGCAGTATTCGTCCAAATACGAATGGTTAAAAAAAGTGACGGAATAGGCCGAGCACAGAATAGCAGCCGAATATTCGTAGCATCTCTACCTAATATTATATAAATATACAAAACAGATTTAGCTCTCAGCTTTGAAGTCCCCACACGGCCATTATCTTACATTTTACATAAACAAAGCGAAGCATAAAAAACCCAATACATTTAGCATAAATATCACTTCCGATGTCTTGTATACCGAACAAGGGACCCAAGACATATTTTCCAAAAAAACACAGAACTAAATTCTGAACCCGGGACTCGTGCTACATAAATAACTCGGGGTGCACGCACAAGTATACACCCCTTCTTTGTTTACTCAAAAAACTTTGTAGCTTCACGCCTTAGGGAATAAAGTGTACGTGCGAGTTGGCCACTACGGAAAATGGCTCCGTAGATATAAAATGCAATTCTAACTTGTAGCAGCGGAAGGTAGAGCTGATGATACTTCAGATAGCAGAGAGTAGTATTGACTGTCGAGTACTGATGTGAATTGAAGTGAACTGATTTCTTTTGGAAACGGTAACTTTTAAGTACAAATATTAACAAGTTGTACAGCTAGTACAATAGAAAGTACAGTGTGTGAGCGGGACGGATGATGTGCGAGCGAGATAGAGCAACTATTAATATGTGCGCTACCGCGTTGCGCTAGCCAGTAGTTCGTGGTCCGCAGCAGTAACTAGACGTATGCAGCTCTCATAAACTAATATTTTTTTTTTTTGCATTAAATGGAATTATTTATTGCTCGTATGTACATAATACTATGTATAGATTCTATAATATCCTACGTAGGGGTATGGGCATGTAATGAGGAGGGATGAAAGTCACATGACAGAAGAAAGTTAAACTACAACTTGGATCTGTCAAAAACCATTACCTTAGTTTATAATAAAATATATATTTTTATATTCTTCTGGACTTAACTGTTTACTGTCCACATTGTACTGTTCTTCCTTTTTTTATTTTACTTGTTTTTAATTTAATTATGCCTAAACATAAGTTGTTAAAAGTATCCTCTCAGTCAGGTTGCATGGAAAAGATCGCTTTTAGCGATAAGGCCGCCTTTTGTTTTGCCTTTAAATTGTTATAGTTATTCATTTTGTAATTGCTTATTTGGTGAACAATAAAGTGTTTTCTATTCTATTCTATTATATGGTTGGGTTCAAATGTAAAGGTAGACCAAAAAAGAGATAGATGAATTGTATGAAGGATGATATGATGATTTGTGGTGTGACAGATGTATATCAGAGTAAAAGAGTTTAGGAGAAAAAGTCATATTGTGTTGATCCCAAATAATTGGTGGTGGATAAGGTGAAAGAAAAGAGAGAGAGAGAGAGTAGATAATTCTATGTGATATGTACATCTATATATAAGTATATAATATTTCATATATTTATTTAAATTTTATTTTATTTTTAATGGTAGTATATGATACAGACAATATGTATAGAGATGTGAGTTATTGAGTCAAGTGTATGGAAGTTGGTACTGAAAATAAGCGCTATCGGGATTTTTTTTAAATTCCGATCCAGCATAATGCCAAATTTCCAACCTTGTTGACTAAAAAACTCGACGTACAAGCTTTACTTATTTATTATATGTTTTTGTGTTTTGTGAATCAGGTTTTTTTTTGTTTTTGTTTAAAATTTATTGTGTTTTTACGTACAGCATCGTCTTTTTTAAGTCAATAAATCTTTTTCTTTCTTTCTTTATGATTATGATTATATTAGTTTTATTTTAGCAGAGTAATTGAGATATAGAGAGGGATGTAAGGAGAAAAATAAATGTAGCATGGCTAAAGCGGAGACAGGTAACAGGTGTGACGTGCGACAAACTAATGCCACTGAAACTAAAAGGTCAAATATATAAGTCTGTCATACGACCAGTCATGCTATACGGGTCCGAATGTTGGGCCACTAAAGTGATAAACCACAAACGTTTCCACTCAGCTGAGATGAGAATGTTAAGATGGATGTGTGGTGTTACAAGAATGGATAAGGTGAGAAATGAGTACATAAGGGGATCTTTGAAAGTTGAACCCGTGACTGAAAAATTGAGAGGAGGAAAACTAAGTTGGTATGGGCATATAATGAAGAGGGATGAAAGTCACGTGACGAAAAGAATGTTAAACTACAAGATGGATGGGTACAAATGTAAAGGTAGATCAAAAAACGATGGATGGATTGTGTGAAGGATGATATGATGATTTGTGGTGTGACAGAAGATATATGTCACAATAGTGGAGTGTGGAAGGCAAAGACATATTGTGCCGACCCCAATTAATTGAGATATGGTGAAAGAAAAGAGAGACACCACCAAAAATTGTATGCTATTATATGTAAGCTAGAACAACAAAACAGGACACCACGAGAAAATAACAGATTTCATATTAAAAAATATCGAAAAATGTATCTCAGAGATAATCACAATGACAATCTATATTTAAATTAAGTTGGTCTATTATATTCTTGTTAGTACTGGCTAAATTAAGTTTAGACTCTCAAAGATGTTAAACACTAATGTTAGACATTAATTTCTGTACTGTTTACGTTTATCGAAGTGTTTGTGGCTCGGCCGCGTGACCGAATTTCCTACAATCTGTTTGTACTTTAAATTTGACACACCTGGCTAATGACTGCCATAAAATATTACAATACACAATGGGCTGTTTTCTAATCACAATTTTTAAACACAAAGTAAATAAAAGAAGTCCAAATGCCGAAAGGTAATAAAATGTGTTTCTACAGGTATTCAGGTGTGAATTTGTCTTTGTCGGCGACTAGGTCGTAACAATATTATGTATGTATGGATAGATAGCCTTTTATTTTCGTTATTTTGGTTTTGGTTGGTCCGTGATCAAATTGATCGTGTACTAGCAGAAGGTGATGTCAGGAGCCTTAAGAACAGACGAGCGTGCATGACAAGAGTTATGATTGTCAAAGAAGCAAGTGAGGTGTGTAAGAATAAGCCTAAATGGCGCTCTGTTGTTCGTGCCTACCCCGCAAGGGAACTGGCGTGAAGTTATGTATATATTTTGGTTTTTGTCAAAAATCAAACGTTAATATGAGATTAACGCATAATTATGTATTTCTGGCTGAGTTAGTTAACATACTTTTAAGACTAGACAACAAGAAACTAAAACGTTTACCAAAGCTAAAGAGAGACTTATTTCTTATTTTTACACGGAACCCTAAAAAGGAACCTTTCTTAGAAAGAAACGAGACCAGAATAAATAATGATATTACAAAAACAATAGTAAATTGGAGATGCCGCGGCCTACGGGCCCCTTTAATTAGGTAAAAAAGAGAGTTTCGTACTGTGAATAAAAAATACTCGTGAATTGTGTATCGATTTGTGAATAAATATTCAAGGATCGGACTTTTCTACGCCACTTCATACATTTTAACTTCGCATCTGTATTTACTTTCCACCATTTAGGGATAGAAAATACGGCAGAATACCTGAATGGCAATCGACTAGTAAAATAAGTAATTCTAGAAAGCACCTAAATCTAATGCTGATATATATATATATATACATTTTGTTGCTTGAAGCAGGCAAACAGGCGGACGACCCACTTGATGGAAGGTGGTTAACGTCGCCTACGGACGTTGCCAAGGCGTTGCCGGCTTCTAAGAAATTTTATAACGCCCTTCATAAACGACCCTATGTCGTAGCGCAGAGGGAAAACCTCGTCGGGACGCTCTCTCTAGATCATTGTAGAATAAACTTTGTAGAGAAAAGTTGCGTACTTGAGCGTGGGAGCTCCAGGAAATGGGGGTGAACATCCCGTCGATGGCGAGCGGTTGTAAAATGAGGCAAAACGTTATTACAGTATAGGTTCGCGTTTGACCATTATCTGGCGCAATTTCATTTTCAATATCAATTGTGATGTAAAAGTACAAATTCTACTTGCAACTTATAATTACCAGATTTGCAATAAATTCATTATGCTAAGATTTGATTAAATAATTTAAATAACTTACTTCGATGGTAATAGACGCCGCTCTGTACGCCCTGTCTGCTGTATTTTGGGCCTGGCAAGTGTAAGTCTGGTTGTGATGATCCTTCTTTGGCGCCATTTTGATTATAGACCTGTGGTATAAACAACGTAAGTAAAGAAAAAAGTGAGTCGTTGGCCCCTGTACACCGAAGGGCTCTTTTTTTTCGAAGCTGGCAAAAAGGTAGACGGCCTTCGTACTGGAAAGTGGTTACCGTCGCTTATAAGCGTTTGCAATAGCAAGTGTGAAGGCAAAGAATTGTCAGCCTTTAGGAAGCAGTAGAAGCCATGAGATAAGGGAGACTTAGGAAGCAGTATGAGATTAAGGGATTGCATAAAGAATCAGATCGGAATAATGGGATATGGAATAGACGGGGATGGAATAAGAAGAAAAGGAAGTAGGCTATCGGAAATTTCACTTATTGCACAGAATACAATCAGCTCAATGTCAACTGTTTCACGTCAAAATTTTGTGAGAGCGTTGTATCACACCGATTGAGCCGGCCCTAAGAGCTGAAATTATAATAATGTTTTCAGCCTGGCTCTACCGTGAGAATTACTGAGAAAATGATCAAAGATTTGACGTGTATTCTTTAAGTTTTATTGTATTGCCTTTTTTTATTTTGTTAGTAGTTTTTAATTTATTTCTTGTTTTTTAGTGTAGTAGAAGTAGCCGCAATGCATTAACATTTGTTGCTTTTTCGTCTGTAAATTTTTGCCTCAGTACGTCACTAAAATGACCCTAGCGGAAGATCAGCGCTGATTGACAACCAGCAATCTGCTAGGCTAAAGCCAGTGTAGAACTTCATCTTCGTGGGTTTTTTTATTATTGTTATTTAGTATTCTTGTTTTGTATGTAGTTCTAAATAAACACTATTCCTTTCTGTCTTTCTTTCTTTATATTATAAAAGTAAACTTAACTACTTACTTCGCTGTAAACCTCTGTCCGTCTGGTAAAGGCTCCACAGTGTATGTAACACCTTGAGTGAGTACGCCAGCATTACTGTCAACCCAGGTAATCTGTTAAAGAAGAAAGATATCAGAACATTTTTTATTCAGCAGACTACACACACTATATAGCTTAGCTAAGCAAGTTACGCTTGTATTATGGGTAACATATTATTTTTTATGGCAATAATTCAGCAGACAGGCAGACGGCCCACTTGATGGAAAGCGGTTACCATCGCCTGTGGACATTTGCAACAGCAAAGGTGCTACAAATGCGCTGCTGCTCTCTTAAGGGAGACTGGAACCTGGCCACTAATACCGGAACACAACACAAGGTTGTTATGGCGGCATACTCTAGACCAGGTCTAGTAGCCATCCAGACGAGCAAATACCACCCAACTGGTTGTGGATTATTTTGTCGCCTGTTACGACAGGTCGCCCTGCCGCAGGAAATTCTATTCTTTATGTAAATGTATGGACGAAGCTTCTGTGGAACTGTTGAGAAATTCTAATTTACTAAATTCTCTCTAAAAATCTTAGTACCAACCAATTCAATCAATTTTTATCCGTGCAGGAACGGAGAAAGAATACAGTTTCCTGCGGCCGGGCGGCCTGTCGTAAGAGGTGACAAAACAACCCACAGCCAGGTGGTAGGGCATTTGCCCGACTGGATGGCGAGCACCCCTGGTCTAGAGTATGTCGCTATAACAACCTTGAGTTGTGTTCCGGCATTAGTGACCAGGATCCAGTCTCCCTTAAGAGAGCAGCAGCGCATTTGTAGCACCTTTGGTGTTGCAAATGTCTATAGGCGATGGTAACCGCTTTCCGTCAAGTGGGCCGTCTGCCTGTCTGCTGAACTCCTGCAATAAAAAAAATAAAAAAAATACTGTCATGAATTCGCAAACTGTGTAATTGAAATTATAAAAAGCTGCAGAGATATTCAGGGCAACCATTTTTTTTCTTGACTTGTGTCATGGTTATGAATAAGCTAGCAGCTAGTTAACCATAACATTAGTTGTCATTCAACTTTTATCGTTCACGTTTTTCAATTCCCATCAGACAGTGGACTTAATTCATAATAGAATAATTAAATGTTGATTAAATTACATTCATAACTTCAATTACCATAGCAAATATTTAATTTCGCAACATAATGGCAAGTTCGCTGAACACAAGTCTCTTGATACCAAATGTTTTTGGCTTATTATGCCACAGAGTTTTATAAACTATCAGTAGTAGCATATCACTGGCGGTAGTGCAGGACCTTAAAACTACATTTTTTTACATAATTTTTGTCACAATTTTCACGAAATAAATAATTTCAAAAAATGTAGCTAATAAGACACCAACGACATGTAGTGAAAATTATCTTACCACGCACTGGCCTGTGAGTCAGAACGATTATCAATCACAATCACAGTACATTCAAACACTTGATCACTGACCATTATTTGTCCGCTAAATAAAATGTGTTGCAGTAAATGGAATTCTATTATTATTCGCATGTAAGTATATGTAATTTATATTATTTTAATTTAATTATGTATGTCTTTATTAGTTTATTATTGTTTTTTTTTCCTTCTATTACGATTGAATTAGTTTCAATTTAGTTAAGCCACCAAATATTATTTAATTTTCTTGCAATATCTCCTTAGACACCGGGTTGCCTGGAAGAGATCGCTATAAGCGATAAGGCCGCCCATTGTTCTAATTTAAATGTGTTTGTAATAAATATCTAGGTTTAAGTTATGGTGAACAATAAAGAGTTTTCATTCATTCATTAATTCATTCATTCATTGACAATTTTTTTATATCAGTAATGATTTGATACTTCTTGTATTCTCTATTGTCTAAGACGGTTCAAATCTTACATGAAAAAATCATTATTAAATAGATTATACTATAGCACAAATCAATATTATAATGTTATTACACTGAAATAAAATTTTTGAAATTTTTTAATTACTACTTGTACATAAAATTGAGCTTTTAATAATTTTAATATATTTTTAATTTATCTGATCGGAAGCAGTAGAATTATAGATTTAAAATTTACTTATTGTATTCATTTGCACGTCATGTGAATGACAAAATATATTGAAAACTTATGAAATACTCGTTCACGTATCTATGTTTTTGATTGAATAAATTTGCAATTATTTGATATACAAAAATTGTTTTCTGTTTATACATTCACGTTTATTTTAAGTGTTGTTCATTTGAATGTTATCCAAGTATCTAATATTTACACGACATAAAACAAAGTCTTTTTCTGCATCTGTCTATCTACATAATGCTCTGACGGCTTTTCATTGTACAATCAGTTAGATAACTTTCCATTGAAGGTTTATACAAATAAAAAATGTAATTAAGTTTTTATGTAAATGAAATAGAGTTACTTTCCAAATATTTACTCATGAAAATAGCAATGGGAAAATCTCTAGTTCATCATAAATGTTATATTTACACAGTCAAACGCCAACCAAATTAATACAATATCTAAAATATAAAATACTGTCTAATAAAATAAGGTAGTTGACATCGAAATCAGCCGAGATACTTCTTATCATCTTGTAAAACGCCAAACTCATTTAGATTTAGTACGAGCGTTACAGATAATGACGCCATTTCTGCAACGAGTTAAATAACGTATTATTAAAGTTGTGGTTATGGGTCAAATACCGCATTGTCATCCTTTGACGACATTGACGATTCGAGAAATTTTTAAGTGCATTCGACTTCTCAACTTCCCAACTACCAATCTGGCTTGAAACCAACGTTCCGGACTTTATAAGAGCTGAAGACTGGCCCTCATCTAGCTCAGATCTTAACCCTTAGCCTTCAAATTATGGTCAGTTTTAGAGGACATGGCCTGTTCTAAACGACACGGCGACATTGAATCTCTTAAAAAATCTTTGGAGCAAGCAGTGGCGAAATTTCCCTTGGAAACAGTGCGTAAATCCATAGATTCGTGGCCAAACAGATTAAAGGGCTGTATAAAGGACAAAGGTGGCCATTTTGAATAGAATATTTTTTTTATTTATTGCTGAGACTTTAATAAATATGTAGGTATCAATTTTAATAATATTACATTAGTTCATTAAAAAAAATGCATTTTCATTTGTAACAGAACTTATGGCTGGACTAGGTACATATAAAAATCAATTGCTGTTCGTTAGTCTCGCTAAAACTCGAGAACGGCTGGACTGATTTGGCTAATTATTGATTTGAAATATTTGTGGGAGTCCAGGGAAGGTTTAAAAGGTGAGTAAATATGAAAAAAATGCTTGGAATATAGTAAAAATAACAATTTCGCTTTCCCTTAGAAACTATTCCTTCCTACCTGTCAAACATTTGATGTTCGTCCCGTCGTTCAGAAATCAAAGTTTTTAATTTATTGATTTTGAGGCGATACGAAGTTGGCCGGGTCAGCTAGTTACAGTATAAAAAAGGTACATACTGTAAATTTTTTATACTGTAGTTGTACTGTATAATATGAAAGGAGCATCATTTTCCATTTAGCACCTAATTTTACCTTGTCCCTTGGGCAATTTGCGATTCACCTTTAGAATTCTATTCGTCTTTGCAAGATAGACGGGGATTCTTGTTGGCCCGAAAGGAATACGTGCTACATGGAATAAATCTTCATTTTTTTTAATGACAAATAGATTCACGTTTGAGCACGACCACGGCTAATGTCGGGCGATGATGAGGTCGAAGATGGAGCACGCTGACCTAGATATTACCTATTCACATGAGACTTGAAGATGTCCGGATGTTAAATTTTATTTACCTTGCTTCTACCGTGGGTCATATGGCTTTATAATTAAGGAGGTGGGCACTGAAAATCAGTGCTGTGTCCATTTTTCGGCACAGCAAAAAACTGACTGCCAACCTCATTTCGCGAATTGCGGCACACAATTTCAATGCTATCATACTGTATGTCTTTCAAGACCACGGGCCATAAAAATGGCCCGGACTTTTGGGGGGCTTGCGTGGGGCCATGGGAAGGCCAACACGTAGAGGCCCCTTGACAAATTTAATGTAAATGTGGCGTGACACTGACCGGCGATTATCCCTGTCTACACTATATAGTAATGTACATAAGGACAAGCCTCGGCCAGTATATTATTATTATTATAAATCATTGTTAGTGTCGCATTTTCAAAAATAAATATTTTCTTCCTTCCTTCCTTCTTCGATTGTACTTTACGGGAAATACGGACTCTGGTAGCGCATGTCCGGCCATCTGCTCTTATCTCCATATATGAAAATTAATATTGCTTTTGCTTTTTGCTTGGCGGCTTGGCAGGTTTGACACATCGATTCTCTCAACGTGCACGTTTTATCACGATGTTTTACTTCAACGTTGTTAGCACGTGGTAATCGTAATAATATGCACATTAGGTCTGAGAACTGCCTAAGTTGTGCATGCGTTCTGGCCAGGATTCGAATCCACGCCCTTTGAATTTGGGACGCATGCGTTATCCATCTCTACCAAGAC
This sequence comes from Dendrolimus kikuchii, assembly GCA_019925095.2. Taxonomy (NCBI): domain Eukaryota; kingdom Metazoa; phylum Arthropoda; class Insecta; order Lepidoptera; family Lasiocampidae; genus Dendrolimus; species Dendrolimus kikuchii. The sequence goes on from CM034413.1 coordinate 7,465,957, forward strand.
TGCAAAGGCAAATGTGTTTAGGTGGCTGTAACCATTCTACTTAAGCTGGGCTGTTTGCCTCCATATACCCATGGTCCTGGCACTAAGGGCTAAGGACGGATACCGAGGGAGTGGATATCCCTAACTGTGGTGTGGCAATAACACCTCTAGTTACACACATCTCTAGTTCACAGCCTTAGAGTCGATTGAGCGGAAAGCCATAAAGCTGGTTGGCAACTACCAGATTTTAGACGACAAAACTCAAAGTCTTGAACATCGACGCAAGGTTGCCAGCTTGTCGGTTTTTTATCGAATACACTTTTGAGTTTAGGGATGGCCCTATATGATTGGAGGAGCGAAATGGAATGCTCCTTCGTCTCAAAGAAACATGTTCTAGCGAGGTTATTGTTGTTGTTGTGAGCGCCATCTAAGCTTGATTGTAAGTGATCCCACTACAGGAGAGTAGGCAGCTGAGCTCTTTGAACTGATCCCACCATCTCCCTTCCATCATTAAACTACCAGACGCACCGGAATGCGCCAACAATAATGGTGGATATTTCATCTATAATAACGAAGCGCTTTGCGTCTATCTTCAGCTTCCTTCCTTTGCGGTGCGCATCCCGCAAAGGAGTGGAACTAATTGCCGGAGTTTGTCTTTCCCAACATTTACAACTCGGGTGTCTTCAAGTCGTGTGAATAGGTACCTTCTAGGTAAGCGTACTCCATTCCAGACTAAATCTTTGCTCCACATCGGGCGAGATCATGATCAAACGCAAACCTATTCTAAAATAAAAGAAATAAGTAAAAATTCCCCCTACTCGCTGATGGCCCTCAATCGGATTTACCCTCTTTAAAGAAAAGGGCCGTCTGCCTGTTTACCAGCTTCGCAACAAAAAACACAGACAAAGAAAGGGCCCATAAGTACACTTTCATATAAACAGAAATTTTATTTACTTGAGATTTACGCCCTGGGCTCTCCCCTCGCTACGACGCCGTGTACAGACCATAATTTTAGGACAGTTAGTTACATAAAAACCTACGACTTCAGCAAACATTTCCGTTCAAAGAAAGAAGGCCATTAACAAAAAGACATTAACCCAAAAAACAACTAGACAAGAGAACGATTACCGTAAAAAAATATATCTGAACCGAAAATTTTGGACAATAGTAAAAAGAAATTAGGCTGGTGAATTGAGAGAAAAAAATATATTATGAATAGAAAAGCGAGGTAATGTTAAAGGCGGGGCGAAATTCCATTACATGAGGCGACATTGATTAATTAATAATATCACGCTTAGAAATGAGTATGACAATCAAAAATGCACAGTACAGAAAATGGCTGTCCTGTTTGTTTTGGTTTTTTTTTTGACGTTTTCGTGATTTCAGAGACGTAGTTAATTTCCAAAAAAAATAACAAAGTATATTTAAAGAAAAAGAAAGAAAGGCTTTATTTGAAGAAATGGCGACGGAGTTACATTACTTACATTTTAAGGTAGATGTAAGTGATGTATGATGATTTAAAAATATAGCATGTTTTGAGAATTTGTACGCCGCATTTTCAGCACACAAGGTTTGCACTCAGCTTATGCCGGACTGTGTATAGGCACAGGGATGTATCTGAATTTAAACTGATTTTTATGAAAATAAGATGATATGTATATGATGTGAAATAGAAAAGAGAAGAGGAAGAGAGAGGAACTGTCGTAAGAAGTGACAAAACAACCCACAGCCAGGTGGTAGAGTATTTGACTGTCTTGTGGGCTACCACCCCTGGTAGCCCCTATCATACCGCCATAACAACCTTGAGTTATGTTCCGTCATTACTGGTCAAGTCAGTCTCTCTTTAGAGAGCAGTAGTACATTGGTAGTACTTCTGGTGTTACAAATGTCCATAGGCGATGGTAACCGCTTTCCATCACGCGGGCCGTCTTTCTGTCTACTGATCTCTTGCAGTAAAAAAAGAAAAAGAAAAACTGTATATTTGTGAGAAAGCTTTTAGTTAACTATAAATTTGAGAGTTACCAAAAGAAGAAGATGTTTGCGTCAAAGACCTACAATTTGGCTGAGACTGGGGGTTAATAAATAAATGTTCATAGGCAACCGCAACCACTCTTGATCAGGTGAGCGTCAGTCGTCAGGCATCTGCTGTACATCAGTAAGAAATTAAAAGTAAAAGTCCAGGTACCATCTGGTGCCTATGTGCTTGAAGACGATTCTAAAATTATAATATTCAAGAAAAAAGAAACTTTTGGAAACTTACTTCAGCGGGAGGTTTTCCTCCTACAGATACACATTCCAGGGTGATGTGGCCATCTTCTGTGGTAGAATGAAAGCTGCCCTGGAGTATTTTAGGTGGATCCGGAGGTACGAGTACTGTCAATCTGGCATACCGTGATCGTATAGCCGGTTCACCTGCGGATAAAAAAGACAATTTATTACACAATTTATTGCAGGAGTAGTGTAAAAAATGTGAAGGTTAATCTGATGGAAAGCGGTTACGGCGGATAGTCTATGGACATTTGCAACATCAGATGTGCTACTAATGAGGTGCCAGCTTTGAAGAAACTTAAAAGGCGTTTTGAAATTGATGATCTTCAGTCACATGACACATGTACATAAAGGTCATAATTGAGGGGCGCATAGGTTTACTGCGTTTATCCAAGTTACTTGGGCCATCAATAAGGCCATAACAATAGCCTCGCTGGAAGATCTTTGAGACGGAGGAGCATTCCGTCTTTCTTCTTTACCCTATACGGGGCACTCTCTTCACAGTCATCAATAGTTCTGACTAGAGGCTTCTTCTTTATCAGACAAGTGATATCTTGGTTTCCTCATTCGACTTATACCAGTAATCTTGTGGAGCTCTTCAGTAAGTAAGTAAGACACTCGCATTTTGTTTTCGTGGGGTGGATTTGAATCGTAGGCAGGTAACTCCTAGGGAGTTTTCTATACCTCTCTCTTTTCTTTCACCATATCGCAATTAATTGGGGTCGGCACAATATGTTTTTTCCTTCCACACTCTTCTATTCTGACATACATCTTCTGTCACACCACAAATCATCATATCATCCTTCAAACAATCCATCCATATTTTGTTTTGGTCTACCTTTACATTTGTACCCATCCATCTTGTAGTTTAACATTCTTTTCGACACGTGACTTTCATCCCTCCTCAATATATGCCCATACCAACTTAATCTTCTTCCTCTTAATTTTTCAGTCACGGGTGCAACTTTCAAAGATCCCATTGTGTACTCATTTTTTGAAGTTTTCTATACCTGTAGGTGTTTTATAGCATATTTTTAACATGGTGGTGAAGAAAAATATCGTCATAAAATTTGTAATTTGACAATTTACGTGGAGAAATGAGGATGCCCAAACCCAACAGTGGCACGATACAGGTTGATATTACATAAATTATTAAAGAACCTAAGAGAACCAAATTATCTTAATAAAACATTTCACAATATTGGAAATGAAATAACATTTGTTTAATTGAATTAAAAGCACCGGAGCTTCAAATATAAATTCGTAATATCATACAAATCCAAGTGTGTGAATAATGAACACGTAATTTGAGTAATTGAATATTAATTATTCATAGTTTAAATATAAGGGGGTAGTTTCATTAGAGAATTTCCTCTGAGCGAAATTTTGTATGAATAAATTAGAAGGTACGTGCTCTTTAAATCTTTTCGATTTTCAAATATCAATTAAAATTTGTTCTATTTTAGTCTAAAACTTAAATTAAATTTCGGCAGAGCCTGCGCCACAAAAGAAGTCCCACAGACGTGGCGCTACAATTTTCATACTTTAATCCTGCCAGAGTAATCATTTGCTAAGCTGTAAACCGATGTAGGCAATTACTGTATAAATAGGAAATATTTCATAATTAGGAGGCATTCACAAACCCCCGTCCTTGTCACAGCTGGTCACACTCATGAGACTCCTCCAGCCCTAGTGTGACATCACATATTTTGCAATTTTACATCAAACAATTATTATATTAAAACAACAGTTCCGTAATTAGTTATATTTCCATTTAAATTAAAATTTTAAATAATTTAAACACTATCATACAGAAAGAGTTTGAAATATTTTGAAGTTTTTCGTTAATAGTTTAAATTTCGTATTTTAAAGCAAATTTAGGACCCATAATGTCACACTTCGTCGAAAATAGGTCCTAAATCACGGAATTCGCTCGGGATTTTCCGTTCTCATGAAAGATTCCAAATAAAAAAATGTAAAATTCAGTAAATGAGTCTTACTGAGAAGAACAGGCCCATTGTTGGGGTTGGGTCTTCCTATTTCAGGAAAACGGGCGGTATACCCCTCATATTTATCTTAAACGTAGTTGTCGGGTTGCACACGTCGTTTTTTTAATACGCCATCCTCTGTCTCGGGGCAGAGATCTTTTTTATGTCTAATGAGAAAATAAGGGATGTTCATTTTATTTTTTCTTTCTTTTTTAAATATCTCTTACATTTAAATTCTAATATATTATCTAATCTTATGACACATCGATTATCGTAATGTACGTAACGTATGTACTCGTAGGTTTCTTTCAATATTTTCTTCATCGTTATCACATGATCATTGTAACTATATGAAAATTCGATAGGAAGAACTGTACAAGCGGTGCATGCCTTCCGGCAGAATTCTAACCCACAATATTGTATTGAGACACATTATTCTTATCACCAAGCTGTCACGTCTTGTCTTCACAATTATATTATAAAATTTCATCAAAATCGATTCATAAACAAGACCCTAAAGATCGGTGTAACAAACATTCAAATCTATTACTACCAAGCACCACATTTACATAATACGAAAGTAATAGCTTCTAGAAAGTCTATTTTTAAGTAAATTACTTTCTATAAAAAAAAAAAAAAAACATTATTTTTTTTAAGTATCTATAATTCAAATCAATCTAAAATTACATCAAAGAAAATAAACGTTGAAATTCACGGTCTAAAAACTAAAATACGACAGTAAAAAAGAACTTTTACAACGAACAATTTCAAACACGTATCGCTTCCTTTGAACGGTATACGTTGCTGCGTTCAATGGCTATCCATTTTTCTACGCCCTATAAAAGGAACAATGGAACAAAAATGGAAAGTTGTTATCATTGTACGACGTTGTTCACGTTGCCTGTATACCGGGATGATAAGGAACATACATTCAGTCGTCTGTGCCACCGTCTTGGCTAGTATTGTGCTTCTATTGACATCGAATTTCTATCGATGTATAGGTATATTGCCGAAAAAAATTGTTACGAATTTTAGAGGATCGAATAAAATTTCGATAGGAACTTCATAAACTTCATTAGAAGTACACCTAAGTAATATACAGCTCTTGCAAAAAAAAAGGAAAAAGTAACCTAAGTGACTCCTTATAAAATTAGCTGCCGTTTCGAGATTAGCCGGAACATCCAGACAGACAAGCGGACAAAAAATTTAATAATTGATTTTTTGATATAATAAGTACCGTATACTTTCATATCCATTTAGTAAAAAGCTGTTATTTAGGGACTCAATACACACGTGTGGCCGCAACCCTGTTGCGCACAGCAAAAGGGTTGTTTAATTTGTAATCCTCAATAACAATACAATAACAAATCGCCTTAATATAGAAACAATGTCAAAGATAAAATGATCACAAAAGCTTCACGTCCACAGGAAATGAAACTGACATAATTTGAATATCGAGTAATCGTCGCCGTGTCTCGAAAAGCCGAATTCTTCGAATTCGGTTAGATTCGAATTTCAAGTCGACATCACATCTCTATGTGTTGAAATAAATTAAAACCTCTTTGTATTGTTGGTGAGGTTGTAGCAATTAGGTCACGGTAAGTAACTCCGATTCATAAGTTTCGTACCCTCATGTTCGTTGTTCACATTGAGTCCGTTATCGCAGCACTCTGAGTAGGGATATTTTCTTTTATTCCTAGAGTACAGCAGATAGACTAACGAACCATCTGATAGAAAGTAATCGCTGTCGCCATTAAAGACTAATATTAAAGAACAGGGCTTGCAAACCGATAAAACAGTTGAACCGGTTATATCCTAAGCACATAGGAACTTCTCGGCTTTGTTAGAAAACTTTAAACGCAGTCAAACGTTTTTAAAAGCTTTTATTTAACTTGCAATGGATGTACCTATGTATGTAAGTATGTATGTATGTAAGTATGTAAGTTCGGGTGGAATCTTGCAAGTTAAATTTGACCAACTGTATATACATATATAAATATGTATATTTTTTTTTTTTTTTTTTTTATTGCAGGAGATCAGCAGACAGGCAAATGGCCCACTTGGTGGAAAGCGGTTACCATCGCCTATGGACATTTGCAACACCACAGGTGCTACAAATGCGCTGCTGCTCTCTTAAGGGAAACTGGAACCCGGTCACTAATGCCGGAACACAACTCGAAGGTTGTTATGGCGACATACTTTAGACCAGGGGTGGTAGCCATCCAGTCGGGCAAGTGCCCTACCACCTGGCAGATATTGCGTGACAATGCAATAATATGGTACCATAGAGGTGATCTGATTATGGAGTCGGAAAGTGGCCATAGGAACTCCTGTACTAAACAAGATAGACCCCTCGTGTTTGGGCTCGGTTTACTTGTCTTGGCTAGCACTCTGCTGCTACATGATATTCAGGATTTCAAAAGCTTTTATTTAAAAACCTTTTTTAAAAAAGCCTATTTATTAACAAAAGTTCGTTAAATAGGTTTTGTTGAATAACCGGTTTCGCATGTATGCAAACGGTTTTTGCCGCACACTTTCACATCGCAGCCATGTGGTACAGCAAGTTTTCAGCAGTACACAAACACATGTTGAAAGTGATAAAATGAGAACGTAATTCTGACGGAACAAACGGGTTAATTCATGTTCATTAAATACTCTTTTTAAGGCCCCAATTACACTATCATACACATATCATACTAATATGATTTCATATCTGTCAAATTCTATAATCATATTTGTCCTTATCCGTGCAGGAACGGAGAAATAATACAATTTCCTGCGACCGGGCGGCCTGTCGTAAGTTGCGACTTAACAACCCACAGCCAGGTGGTAGGGCATTGCCCGACTGGATGGCTACCACCCCTGGTCTAAAGTCGCCATAACAACCTTGAGTTGTGTTCCGGCATCAGTGAACAGGTTCCAGTCTCCCTTAAGAAAGCAGCAGCGCATTTATAGCAACTTTCGTGTTGCAAATGTCCATAGGCGATGGTAACCGCTTTCCAACGAGTGGGCCGTCTGCCTGTCTGCTGATCTCCTGCAATAAAAAAAATTAAATGATGCTATTCTTCATTTTTACATATGCGATCATATAAACGTCATACTTTATCAAAATGGATACGATTTATTTAGCCGTGTTCTCCGTTGATATGAGTGCAATTTTATTCTTCCTCTGTGACATCGCCTATAGACATTTGCAATATTAGAATTGTTAGCAATGTGCTGCAGTCCTTGAAGGAACTTATGGCATATTTTTAATAATCTCATATCTTGGTGTTGCAATCAAAATATCTTGATGCTCAAGGGAAACCTTGCACAACAAGGCTAAATAGCTGTATAAAAACCCAGTTCACAACAAACATTCTAGGTTGTTCCGAGATAGTTTCTTCAGCAAACTTCGCAGATAACTTTACAAGTTAAACAGTGAAAACTTGGACAATTTTGCCGCAAGGCACTTGTTCATTGCTCTATCTGGTTGATAAAAAAAAGTTCACCGACTATTAGTTTGCGCCAGTCCTTGTAAATTGTGCATTTTCTTTTGTCTCGTGGGGTTTAATGGTAAAAGTTAGCTTCGAATTATTATATATTACATTCGTATTAGTTCTACGTCTAGATTTTAGGATTACTTAGTCAAATTGATATTAATTCAAATAGACATAGCGTGTCATTTTCTTGTAACACTTTATCATTAGCAACTAGCAGAAGGTGATGTCAGGAGCCTTAAGAACAGACAAGCGTGCATAACAAGAGCTATGAATGTCAAAGAAGCAAGTGAGGTGTGTAAGAATAAGCCTGAATGGCGCCCTGTTGTTCGTGCCTACCCCGCAAGAGAATTGGCGTGAAGTTATGTATGTATGTATGTACTTTATCATTAAATCTATAATGTAGGACGCCTAATATAATCTTATATATATAAAAGAAAGTCGTGTTAGTTACACTATTTATAACTCAAGAACGACAATAGCGATTTGACTGAAAATTGGTGGGGAGGTAGCTTAGAACCAGGAGACGGACATAGGATACTCTTTATCCTGTTGAAACCGGTAGGTGGCGCTGAGATCGGGTTCTAGAATCCTCCTAATCACCTGGAGCGATTTTGGTGAGTTTGTTTTTGTGTGTTTGAGTGGGTTCCTGGATGGTTTAAATCCGCAATTGGAACCAGTAAGTGGCGCTGGGATTGGGTCCTAGATTTTTATTTTTTCATAGCAGGACAACATCTACCGGGGCCGCTAGTAAAGTAATAACTCAAAAATCATGAGTTTGGAGATTATGTTACAAAACGTAGAACTTATCATCTATAATCTATACTAATATAATAAAGAGGTAAAGTTTGTGAGTTTGTGACGTTGTAGGGGGTAATCTCTAGATCTACTAAACCGATTTTAAAAATTATTTTACTGTTGGAAAGCTACGTTAACAGGGAGTGTCATAGGCTATATAACATGACGCTATATACGACAGGAGTGGGACTGAGCGCGGGACAAACTGTGCCGGCCCGCTAGTGTTCTATAATTGTAAAAGTGTATTCTGGTTTCTTAATTTTTTGTGTTTTTTTGTTTATTCGGGATTGGTAAAAACTACTAGGCCGATATCGATGCGGTTTTCGCTGATCAATATTATATTCCCGGACTTAAAATCTGCGGTACTTTGTATCCCGAGAATTTGATTTTATATTTAGCAAAATAACTGTAATCTTTGTTGCCTGTCCTGAAAATGCTACTAAAGAATCAATTCACTCCAACTGCCGCGCAATTTAAACTTTGGTTACAGCACAATAAAGGATAGTTCTTCTTTTTTATTAACTACTGCCACAAGTGAAGCATACATACATAACTTCACGCCAGTTCCCTTGCGGGATAGGCACGAACAACAGAGCGCCATTCAGGCTTATTCTTACACACCTCACTCACAAGCGAAGCAAACATTTCAAAAACATAAATAAACCCGAATTTCCCTAAGGTCAGCGCAAATAATTACATGGCACTCACGCACACATCGATTGGTTTTGTGTTTCAACTCTGAATGTAATTTTGTAGGAAACTATGGGCGTTACTTATAATCGTTTCTTAAATTTAAAGAAACTGCTCAGAAACTGATTAGTGAAAATCTTACCCATAAACTCCTCTGTCGAATATTTTGGGTACAACCTACGTTAATCATTCAAATTTCGATTATCTGTGCTCCTCTTAGGTAAACATCAGGTAATACACATTTATAAGTGAAAAAAAAGATATTCATTGATTAGGGTCTGATTCTGATTCTCTTACTTAAGAGATGGCTAATCGTTTCTTAGCAAGATTATTATAAATAAGGCCGTATATCTCTAGGTATAATTACTGTAAGCTTTTATATACCCCTGACAGCGTGTATGCCAAATTCCTGACGATCTGTTGCACAGATAAGGCGTGAAAGCATCACAAATAAACAAACATATTCGCATTTATAATATTACTAGGATATGCCCGCGACTTCATCTACACTTGGCTTTAAATTCCCGCAGGATTCCTGGGATACAGAGTACCGCAGCATTTAAAAAAAAAACTATCGTTTTAGTTAAAACTGTGTTGGAATAAGTTAATTGTTGTGCACACGAACAATTACAAACCGCTCTCAGGAAAAGTCCCGCCAGATTCCCGGGATAAAAAACCACACATTTTATTACATAAAATTTGCTATTGATCAGTGAAGAATAACATTGGAATTTAACTATTTTTAAGTCTGGTCATTTTGAATCATTCTTAGAAAAATTCCCGAGAGATTCCTAGGATAAAAGTAGCGCATATTTTAAGAGTAAAAATTTACTGTCGATCAGCGAAAACCGCATCGAAATCGGCCAAGTAGTTTTTACGTGAATCCCGAACAAACAGACAAGAAATCTAAAAAAAAGCATCATGTTCTCCATCGTTTATATAATGCATTCCACTTGTTATTTTTAAATAGCTTCGATGTACAGACATGGCATTTTTAAAATTTTATAATAGGCCAACACTGCACATGCACTTCCTCACAACACCAGCATGTAACAGATACACTCTACATTAGTATAAGTTTAGTATTAAAATTAGTATAAATTAATATAATAAGTTATTCTTAAGGTACACCACAACATAAAAATCACTAAAGTAATGTCACACACAGTAACAAAAATAAACAATAAGCGTGTATGGACTCTAAAATTTTTCATAGAAATTAAGTAGTAAAAAAGGGTACGGAACTTGAGTCCGTAGAGATGTTAATAATAATAAAAAAAATTATAATATTATACAAAATTAGGATGTGTCATCTGTCCAATTGCAACGTGGAGTAAATCTGAAGCAATCGTCCAAACTTTCGTAGACTGATCAAGACAAATCGCTCCATATAAATCCAAGCTGCAACTACCCAAGTTTGTATTGCGTATTTCCTTAAGGAAGGGTCCATTACGCCATCAATACAATTGTTTCCGGCAACCATATTAGACCTATTCATCAAAATTAATTCCTCTTAGATTATATCTTAAGATGTAATAAGCTTTACCGAATTAGTTGCTTTGAACGCAAATCTAAGTATGAAGGGGAGAGATCACTCAATGTTCAGAAACTTTAAAGCCTTCTCAACTTTGAAATGAATGAAATGATGACCTACTTAAGGGTCCTTAGAGAATTTGCCAATAAATAACCATCTCCTTCAGCCTATATATAGACAAATAGACAGAAAACTTTAATGTTTACTTCATATTATGTAATAGGGGAGCGGAAAGTCAAATCAAGTAAGATATATTTTATAAATATAGATTTATTACGTACCTGCATAATATAATATCATAAGTAGAGTTTTTTATTGGATCAGTTCAGCATACAGACCACCTGATGGAAAGCGGTTACCATCGCCTGTAGATATTTGTAATATCAAAGTTGCTACCAATGTGCTGCCGTTCTCTAAAGGGAGACTGGAAGATGGCCACTAATGCAGGAACACAACTCAAGGTTGTTATGGCGGCATATTTTGGACCAGTTGTAGCTGCCATCCAGACGGCTAAGTTCCCTATACCACCTGGCTATTGGTTGTTTTATCGCCTCTTAAGGCGCAGGATATTGTAAATAGGGCATCCTGGCATAACGCCTGGATGACACTACATTCAGGATTACTGCCTGAATTCTCCTAGGGGTAGATAAAGAGGATAGGCTAGGGCATCATGGTTTGTTTTGGTATAAGGAGCGCCGGAAGAACTTTACGGCATGCAGAAATCAACGACATTATCCACCGGTATCTTGTCACTGTCGTAGTACCAACTGTTCTCGAATCGAACGGATTGTGTCCGCGACGATGGCAAGCGACCAGACGGAAAGTAGGTACCTTGGAATATGGGGCGCCCCTTAGTACGGGGCTCAACGTGTCTCGATACGTTAGCAGTTTCCTATCTTTCAAACGCAACCGTCATTGCCGGTTTAGGAATGACTCGACTAGGTGGAGGAGCAAGATGGAATCAACCTCCTCGGTCTCAACCGAAGATCTTCCAGCGATGTGGATGGCCCCAGTCTAGGGATGTCCCGACTAGGTGGAGGAGTGAGATGGAATGCTCCTCTATCTTAAAGGAAATCTTCTATCGAGGCTATTGTTGTTCTTCGCAGGCCTAGGCCCACCTATTATTGTTGGAACTTTGTATATATTCTTTGTACGTTTCTAGAATCGTTTGCGACCTCAATTATTGTATAGCGCCATCTATTGGCTTGTAAGTGGTTCAGTATACTGGACGAGCTGCCACACGCCAAGAAACCCGCAAATATCCATCCATCGGTGATGGATACATATTTGTGGATTTCGGGGTTGAGACTTTGGGGCGATGGGGACATGTGGCTTATCAACTTTATCGAGACCTTTCAAGGTGATTGAAAAAAGTCTCGCGTGATCAAAGGAATGGCCTATATTTAGGGCAACGTATCAACGTTGCCTTACAAAGGGGAAATGCGACCAGTATTTTGGAAATGGTCTCCACCGGCAGTGATCTGGACTATGCAATTTAATATATAAGTTTAACCAGGTCATAATTTTATTTTGTGTGAAAAAAGATTATAATTTACTTAAGAAGTGTCCGCATCCCTATTATAAGGTTTTATCTAGTGAACAGTAAAAACAAGCTATCTATATATTTAAACTCATACAAATAATTTAGTTATATGAAAACTTTTAACACCGATTGGTGTACATTGTAAGTGGTTTTTGATGAAGAAATTACGCAAAAAAAAACTATATTTTATATCTTTATAACAATGATGTAGTAAAATTGCATTAAAAAAAAATTGGGATGACCGTAATAAATATTATTTAGGCCTTTTTTAACTATACCATTGTTTAGCGATATTTAGAAAGTTTTTGATAATTTTATTCACAGAAACTGTAGTTTTTGAAAATATTGTTGAGTCACAATAACAGATGGGCATACAAACGGTCGGATATAACTATTTTATATGATACTTTATTGTACTATTATATTATAATAAATAATATTTGCTGGTAGTTGTGATTATTATTCGTTTCGTCGTCGCTCGAATATAAAAGCGAGCGAGCGGAGCGGCGAACGGTCAATCTCATTACAACTTTAGTCCGATGGACATGCCCTAGTAGCGCTTTAGATTAACTAACTATTGTGCGAGAATCATAATTGCTTGTATTTTGTTAATTTGATATGCATTATAATATAAATCTCTCGCCCAGAATAAACATGAAGCTTTTATAATAACCGGCCCACAAAAAAATCGTCTGTACTTTTGACCAGACCCATTTATTCTTACGTATATCGATGCGCTGAATTCGAATCTGGGGTCAGTTTGGTCCATACACTCTCAAAATTTTAAGGGTATATGGACCAAACTGACCCCAAAGTCGGATTCAGCCGCATCGAAATATATAAGAATAGATGGATCTGATCAAAAGTACAGACAACTTATTTGGGGGCCAGTGTAATCAATGCCTATCAATGCGCTACTTAACTAGGTACGCTCGTATGAAGTCTAGAAGTCTGTGACATTCTGTAAGTTTATAAAAATATCTTAATTGATCTGACGATTCCCTCCCTATGAAAAAGTATAGAATTGAAAATATTGCCGACATTTGTTCGGCTATTATATAATGTAAGCCTTGGAAACCGGTAAAAAAGTTGAACCGGTTACAGCCTAAATACATAGGAACTTTTCGGTTTTGTTCCAACTTTAACCTCAATCAAACGGCTTTTGGTAACCAAAGTTCGTTAAACAGGTTTTATTGAAAAAACCGGTTTCGAATGTATTCGATCTGTTTTTGCCGCACACCTTCAAAGCGCAGCCATATGATAATACAAGTTTTCAGTCGCACACAAACACATGTTGATAGAGATGGAATGAGAAAATCATTCTCGCGGAATAAACCGGTTAATTATATAACGCTCTTTTTAAGCCTGTAGTGGATACACTTACCACGTTCATAGTTGTAGATATTTTTGTATTCTTTACGTTGCTTAATATACCATGATCCTGGTTACCACGCGCTCAGGTTTCCAACACAATTATTCGCTTAAACATGTCTATTAGCAACTTTCACAATCAACACCATTACAGAAAACTTACGAACTAGTATTTTTCTAATTGTGTACAAAGGGCGATTTCAAGGCGGGATAATCCGTGGCAAGAATATTGCTGATTACGAGTGGCGATGGTGGTATACATCATTATTGTACGATTACTAACATTTTAATAATAAATATATAACTATACTATATATACATAAGCTATATACATATACAAGATATAGTGATCTATTAGAAGCTTTCGCAATAAAGGTATTTAAAAGTAATTCTTTTGATCTATGCTATGTTTATATTCATATATAATCATAAAATAAATTCTATATAATTATCCACTTCAAATTTCTGATGTATTTATTTTAATTTAATTTGTCAAATACTTAATTATCTACTTTTGTTGTTGTTAATCAATGCCTATATAGCTGTGTTAGCCAGGACGTAAGGATACGACTAACCAATGATAGTTGTGTATAAAACTCGCTCTCATTGGTTGGAATTTAAAAAAGTAAAAATGACACGGGTTTTGAATTTAGTTAAGAGAGAGACGTTTGTACTACTGAAAGATACTTACTATTGTGAAAATAAAAGCCAGTTTTAAGATCACAGTTATATTTATTCAAGAGCCTTACATCACGTCCAATATTATAGTACTCTCTTCAAGCTTTACACTCCGAGCGAATTAGTCGATTAAAACCGGTTGTAATCGATTAAAACCGGTTCCAAACCTTGATATTGTTACGAGTTTGCGGGACTCGAATTTAAATACAATAAATAACAATTATTATAGTGTTTCTTAAAACTATACAAACACGTATAACACAGGTCCAAATATAACCGAACGCAATAAATCCAAACGTAATACAGTAGGTCGTAATTCAATAAAACGCGCAAAGTCCGTCACTATTAGATTCCCGGATGTACACACATCACGTCTAGATTGTAGTTGTAGCTCAACTGACCCCCTCTCCCAATTAGGCCATCGTTTTATACTTCACAAATGCAAATGTGCCCGCCCGGCAACGTCGACATAATTTCCTAGAATTAGTTTGTACTTATAATCCGCAACATTACTAATGATGCTCCTGAGTGGCCGTAAACAAATACAATAGGACAATAGGCCGTTCTCCACAATAACTAGAATAAGTGAACAAAAGAAGACGATCATAAAAGGATTACAATTAGTTCAAATGCCGATATGTAATAAAATGTGCTTTTACAGATCTGTACGTGGAATTTGTCTTTGTCGGAGCCTAAGTTGTAACAATATAATGATTACATTTTGGCCAAAAACACTAAGTAATCCTAGAAAAACGTTCTCCCCCTGGCTGACCGTAGACAGACGTCACGCTATTTTCCTCAATTATTCGGCCACTATACGCGCTATCACTTTCTACATCTGAATCTCAAGTGCGAATGATTCAAGCCTCATTCAAATGCAAAACGAAAAGGTCCTCGAAATTAATTTGCATACTCTTTGTGAACTTATCCTTTCTGATAAATCCCCTCTGCTTCCAAATGTATAAGGCTGCATGTATAATAATAACGCGGTAGCGTTAGCGTATAAAGAACATCAAATATTCGAAATCGGCATGTAGATTTGAAGTAAAATAACTATTTTAATTTAATATACATACATACATACATAACTTCACGCCAGTTCCCTTGCGGGGTAGGCACGAACAACAGAGCGCCATTTAGGCTTATTCTTACACACCTCACTTGCTTCTTTGACATTCATAACTCTTGACATGCACGCTCGTCTGTTCTTAAGGCTCCTAACATCACCTTCTGCTAGTACACGATCAATTTGATCATGGAAAGTGTGTCGTGGCCTTCCAAAACTTCTGCATCCATCCACTTTTGCATATCTGTTTATTCATTCTTTCATCATGCATTCTTTCTATATGTCCGAACCACCGGAGCATTCCTTTCCTTACCTTCATTCCTTAATTTAATATAATATATATATTTAGTAACATTCTTATGTATTGTGCATGAAAATATTTAGAAACTACTATTAAATACAATACAATGTTAATGTTGTCCATTAAAATTGCTAAGAAAGCTTCAGATGCTGAGAAAAAACTTCAAATCAAAGGAAAACATGCAATATGGATAAATGATTCTGTGATGGTAAAAAAAGTTAAACCAACTCAGTCTTTTTTAGCCCAGGATAGCCGTAATAAAAATCCCCTGACCATTTTGTTACGGCTGGAACAGTTATTATGGAAGAGCTGGATCTTCTGGTGCAAGTAAATTATGCTTAAAAGAAGATCCCAACAACACACTACATACAGTACGTGTTTCTTAAAAATAAATATATTCATTTCATTTTTAAAGTGGTTAGTTTAATTGTTTCCGGTTTTGACAACACAGATTTCAGTTTAGAATTTTTATTTAATTAAAAACAACATGTTTGATGTTGATTTTTTTCTGTTGCGTCACGATATTTAATTGTTTTATTACTATTTAAAGTTAGTAAAATTTCAAAGTTACCGAACACTATCGTCTCAATCCTAGGTTTGCCTGGTTTCGGTAGTCTATTAATTCTAATGGCGTGCCTGTGGCAAGCGAATCTTATGTTTATAAATATTGTTAAGTGAAAACACGCCAAATAAACGTTTAAAAGTTTAGTAGTCTTTCAATATTCATTTCGGCTAACGCCATTTCTGCTAATGGTGTTACGAATTTTTGTCTACTAGTATTTCGCCGATAATATGGATTTAGTAGAATACGAACTTTTGACACTGTCGTAATAGAATTTTACTCTGAATGTCTTCGCAAAGCCAAGATATTATAATAGCAGAATTGGGCCCAAATGCAATATAAAAGAGCTTCATATACCCAAAATAGCAACGATACCTTCAGTAAGTCAAATACCATTTTCATTATTTTTTAAACAATAATTAAGTTTATTTTTCTTGTAATATGTTAAGAGTATGGCGATAGCAAGGGATTTTAAAGTGCGCTTTTTTATATAGAAGGAAATAATAAACTTTTATTTATAAATTTATACAATGTAAAAATACTAAATAATAGAAAATATCAAATATACATATATGAATGGGGTGGTAGAAGCATGCTGGAATCATTACCTTGATTACAGCTTGTTGGACCGGCTTGATCGGTGTGATACTACACTCTCACAGCATATCCGCGTGAAACAAAACTAACCGTGTTTTGTACAATCAGTGAGAGTTCCGATGGCCCACGTCTCCCTTAGCGCATTCTCCTAATCCATCCCCTCTATCCCATACATCCTATCTGACCCTTATACTTATATATCATTTCCTTTATTCCATCTCCTCTATGCCATCCTAAAGGTTGGAAACGCGTTGGCTTCGCCCCCTGATGTTGCAAACGCCTATTGGCGGCGGTAACCACTTTTCATTACATGGGTTGTCTGCATTGTCGCCAGCATCGCAACTTAAAAAAAAAGGTTTTATAATTTATTGTAGAATGTCTCACTTATCCAATTCGCCGCATTGCGGCCTTCCGCTACCGTATCCGCCACCGCGTATATATTGTAAAGTGGGCATAAAATTATTCTTATCTGAAGACACTCGTATTAAAGTCTGTCTTGAGATTTAGATGTTTTGTTTCTCGAATAATCCTGGCAATTATTGGTGTGATAATGGGTTTTAGGGAATTACTTTGGTAACGTTTAAGACCATTGTTTCTGGTATGGTATGCTTATGTTCGCGGATATTGTCTTTGCGAAGGGATGGGTTTTGCCCGTTGAAAATTAAACTGCCATTTTCGCGGACAAAACGTGGCTAATATTCATTAAGGATGTAGTTAAGAATTACAACACAAGATAAATATTGTGTTTAGTATTATTTTATCTATAATTGAAAACTCGGCTAAATGCGAGTCGGATTATGTACACTGGATGTTTTGGTATAAATGACGAATATTTAGGTACTACTTTTGAAATTTAGCTACGAACCCTAAATAAAGCATTTAATCGCAAATACAAAAAACTAGGAGCCTTAAGAACAGACGAGCTTGCATGACAAGAGTTATGAATGTCAAAGAGGCAAGTGAGGTGTGTAAGAATAAGCCTAAATGGCACTCTGTTGTTCGTGCCTACCCCGCAAGGGAACTGGCGTGAAGTTATGTATGTATGTATGTATGTATGTACAAAAAACTATTACATGGATTTTATTTGAAAGTATTTTTTAATAAAACTACGTTTTAACGGTTTTGAGCGCGGTAATTTATTTGTTTTTTATTATTCCGACGTTGCGGCCACTTTTCAGTGGCTGTGATCGTGGAAGAGAGATTTTTTTGTCTTCCTTGATCACGTCGAAACGTCAGAATAATAAAAATCAAATAAATTATCGCGAAAACTTAAGAAAATATTAGTATTTTTTAAGCTCTATATTTATTATCTTAATATTTTTTGAAAATTGAAAGCGAATATAAAATATATACATTAAAGAATATCAAAATGAGTTTTCAGGAGTACATTTTTTTATTTTTATGTTTGCTAGTAGTCAAACTGGCAATTGGGTCCACTTGATGGCAAATGGTTACCGTCGCCCATGAGCATCTGCAACACTAAGGGAGCCGATGCGTTGCCTACCTCATTGAGACTTTAGATATCTGTTTACGCCCTTTTTAAAGAGCCCCATATTGTAGCGCTCTGGGAAAACCGCGGGAGGGGGGAGTTCACTCCAGAGTTTGCTCCCGTATAGCATAAAGAAGTGAGCGCCACGTACAGTTACATCTATACTTAACATTATAAAGAGGTAAAGTTTGTGACGTTGTAGGGGGTAATCTCTGGATCTACTAAACCGAGTTTCAAAAATTCTTTTACTGTTGGAAAGCTTAATAGAGAGTATCACAGGCTATATAACATGACGCTATATACCACAGGAGCAGGACAGAGCGCGGATGAAACCACGCCGGGCCGCTAGTAATATATAAAATCAAAATCAAATTTTAACACTCAATTGTTATCGTAATTTGCAATATATTTTTAAATTTATTGTATTTTTGAATATTTTTATTATATTAATACTATGTGATACTTAATAAATATATGATACTCAATTACATGTACAGTTTACAAGGTCTAAATTTTCTTATACATTGTCTAGCGGTACATACATTTACAAATTCGAAGTAAATTACACCTGTATATAAACACGGAAATTTCCAAGATAACCTACTGTGGCGTAGTCTTAACGATTTTATTTAAATTGCGTTTTGCCCCAAAATGGATACGAAATCTAAAAAATTCTGCTTAAACGTTAACACAAATTGCTACCCAAAAAAATCTTTTACATGTTAATTAACTTAACTTACCCAAAAATAAAATCTGTAAAGTATAATGATCTGTACGAAAAACGATAATGGCATTATTGCGCCAAAAAATGCAAATAGGTAGCCATGAAAAATAACTGAATGGCAACAGCCTTGGGAATGCGGGAGGAGATAGGGGGAAATGTGAAAAAAAATTAAAAACAAATTACAAACCCTCTCGTCGTATTGAGCAATGAAACTGAGTTGAAATAAGTCAAGGGAAACCGGGAAAAGGAGGATCGCTTCAGGCAAGATTCTTAATTTATGAAATGTTTCTTAATATAGTCGGTACAGGAAACGTTGAATTTATGTTTAAGCAATGACTTAAGCTATATATTGCACTAAAACAATGAAAAAAAAGGATATAACTAGGAACGATAGTCCTAGATATGTAAAAGAGAACTTTCACATCAAATCAAATCATTTATTTGCTTAAAAACATGGTTAGTAAAAACATTAGATGATAATATGTTATTTATGTTTCACATGTTTTTGCCCTTTCAGTCATGCAAATGGTAATTAAAAGTTGAAAATCAACTAATTAGCAGACTGTAATCCACTCAATCCACAAACATTAATTTTTTTTTCTAGAATTATATAGTAATTATAGATAATTAGTCAAGTGCAGAGTTATTCCATATAAAATACAATGACAAAAAATATAAAAATGACATATTAGAATAATAAAGTTTGTCAAAGTATATATTATGTATTGTCAAATTTAATTTAGAATCGGCCATCAAGAAAATTTTTAACGTCATAATAGCATTTGTCGAATATCTTTTTCAACACACTTGCTCATAAAGTGGCTCTATGGTCACCGCAATTAGGCACAGAATGACACCCATAATCAAACTGTGACTAAAAAACATTATAACTCACTAGTGAGTTATAGATTTTTTTTAAAATTTTATTGGTTGAGTTGCTTTGTTCTTAAAAAAGTTTTTATTCAAAAAAAAAGATCGTGTTCTATAGAACAAATAAATTAATGTTGCTATTGCTTGCTCATTTCATGCAACTTCTTATTTAAATAGATCATTTTAACTCGTACGTGTTTAATAAATAAAACTTTCACTCATATATAACTTTTTTATCTACTAAATAATATGAGTTTTTGTTGTTATTTTATTCACAAATGTGTTGAAAAACGTCGTATGATACACGTGTGTATTGATGATTACCGTCCTCGGCTCTCTTAAGACCCTCGCCTACGGCTCGAGTCTCAATGGTGCCTCGGCGGTAATCACCAATGTTACACACTAGTACCATAATGTACTATTGTAGCCTCTTTTTAAACAAATCTATATTATCATCCCTACTAGATCTGGATACTTTATTCAATAATACTGGCGTCATGCAAAATATACTTATAAACTTTGGTAAAATGTTCTTCGATTTGAAGAAGCTTCGTAGTTTTTGAGACAGATAGCAAGTGGTTAGTGCTTGCCATGGACAACTACAACGCTAAGGGAGCTAATGTAATGTCTACCTTGGTAACTTTAAATATTTGGTTACGCCCTATTTGAAAAGCCCCATTGTGTAGCATTTCGGGAAAACCGTGGAAGGAAAATTATTCAACATTTTTTTTTATTACTGTATAGGTTCACTTTTGGCCATTGTCTCGCTGGATTTTGAGTGGAGATATGGTCTAAGATCGAACACGCTTACCTAACAGGTAGCTATTCATACGGGACTTGAAGTCATCCAGGTCGTAGGTTTCGGGAAAAACAGATTCCGGCAGTGAGTTCTACTCCTTTGCGTTGCGCATAATGAAGGTGGACTCAAAGCGATTTGTTCGTATAGGTGGTATGTCCATAGATACGTAATGATATGGTGGATGAGATATGGCGTAAAAATTATAAAAAAAAACTAAGGTACTTAATCAGGCGCTTTCGCAAATTCTTATTACGAATATGACAAGTGAAAGAAAAGTGAAACTTTATGCTGTGTTTTAAACCTACGAGTATATCAAGACACGTGTTAATTTCATTAAGCGAAAGTCCATAAGCGGCTGCTTTAGGCCCCATCCTCTGTTTTCATAGTTTAGCTACGAAACCATAATAAAGCAATTAATTGAAAACATTCCACATATCAACAACTACTCAACAGTTTCTAATATTTAAAAACGGATAGATATTTATGACAACTGCATAAGAGTTTCGGCTATGGAGAAAATGACAATAAAACACTAATGAAACATTAAAAAATCTGAGAAAACCTTTTACGATTTTCATTCCTAGAATTATATTGTTACGATCTAGATGCCGAGAAAATCAAATTCACATCTGCATACCTCTAAAAACATATTTTATTACCTTTCGGCATTTGGACTTCTTTTGTTTACTTTGTGTTTAAAATTTGTGATTATAAAACAGTCCATTATTGTATTGTACTCTTTTACTAAAGTCATTAAGCCAGGTGTTACGGATTTAAAGTACAAACTGATTCTAGGAAATTCAGTCCACGCGGCCAGACGGACATATTGCATCTGTGCAGTATAAAGCAATGGCCCGATGGAGGGACGAGGCAGTCGAACGATAACCACAAGCGAAGCAAGACGTGTGTACTACAATCGGGAATCTTTTAATGACGGACTTTGCGCGTTTTATGGAATTACGACTTTCTGCATTAAGTTTGGACTTGTTGTGTTCGGTTATATTTGTACGTATGTTATACGTGTTTGTATAGTTCTAATAAACTCTATAATAATTACAACGGCATTTTAATTCGCGTCCTGCAACTCGTAATTTTGCTAGCAAAAGTAATGTTAAACAATAATACTAAAATTACACATTCTTAACACACGTTACATAAATCACAGAAGAATAAATTGTGGTGCCATCTAGACCTATAGAATTTAGGTGTTATTCAGAGCTACATGTTTTACTAAGCTATTGTCATTCCTAACAAAATTTCTTAGCTGTAATTATGGTGAACAATAATCTTTACAATTACAATTTCTTAACATATTACGTCACATAAATAACAACAGTATTAAAAGCAAAGTTAGCGAGGGAATCTCGCGTAGTACATTCTATAAAGGCGAGGCGATGGAAACAAGAAAGAAACTCAAGATTTTCAATTTATTAAAGGCAAACACAATTTCGCCTATGTAGGGAGGTCTTGCGAAACAATAGTTATTCTTCCTTTATGTATTAGGTCGGGCCTAAAACGTAGGCGAAGGTAGGTGTACCCAATTTATTATTTAATTTCGGAATTAATTTTATGTCTTTGTTGCCCATTTCTGTTTATAAGACGTTATTGTAATGGATTCTGGGGTCGGTTCTTTGCTTAAATTGTTTACTTTATTTTTTGGCATTGCAATATCTGAATGCAAAAAGAGTGCCTTTATTATTATTATTTTACTCCGGTGACTGTATGTAAAATATGGCACTCGTGTCAAAATATCGTGTATCCACAAACATGTAGTGTTAAATTTGTTTTTTTTTTTTTAAAGAGGGCCGTGAAAGGAAATTTGATATTTTAAATTCAAGCAATATTATCGAGTAAGTTTGTTTATACTTTGTTGTACACAAAATTATTATTAATCACATATAAAACTGTAAAGTAATGGTCATGTATAAAGGCGAGTTTAACCTTAAGAAAGGAATTTATTTATTATTCAGCAAAGATTACATAGCTTTATACTATACATTATAAAAGACAGCACATGAACTAATAATAGCTCTTACTTTGTAGGCCAATCTTGTACAAAAATAATGGTTTAAGTTAATTTAAATGATTAAAGTTAAATAAAAGTGCACGTTATAAATGTTAATTTTATGTTTTACAATTTTATTTTTGAGATCGAAAACATGCAAAAATTCTTCGTTACTCCCCTTTACGTGAAATATACTGGGAAAAAATCAAAAAAATCAAATCTTCGCTCCCATAGAGGTTTGAGTATTCAGCTTATTTATTTTCATAATGTGATAGTTCTTGGTGGAGGTTTTATCTATTTTCTCGCCTAATTACTTATTTTATAGCACATTTCATTTCGTGGTACGTAGTTTTTAACTTTCGAACAATGCTACATATAGGCTTCGTAAACCCATTTTTTGAGCAAATGTATTGAAAAGTATTTTTAAAATATTATTTTGCTGTATTTAGTAAAAATCACAACATACACACACATTATTATCTAGAAGGGAAATTAAGTTATGAAACGGGCTCAAGGGCGGGTTGGGCTTGATAACAAATTCTGTTTGTGTTGCGTTATGGACGCCGAAATAAGGCGACCTTGCCACAGCGAGGGTGTAAATTATGTGATTTTAATTTCATATTTGTAGCCGCATGTTTTATATACGAGAGAAAAAATTTAATTACAAAAAAAGAGATGGATGGTTTGTGTGAAGGATAATATGATGATTTGTGGTGTGACAGATGTATGTAAGAATAGAGGAGTTTGGAAGGAGAACACATATTGTGCCGACCCCAAAAGAAAAGACAGGATTTTTTTATTACATCCATGAGCCTTAACAAAGAGATCTATCTCAAACCCTATTTTGACGTGATAGAGCTATGCTGGGATAATTATCTTGATACAGGTCACTGGAGTGGCTCCATCGATTTTTTTTTTTAATTTTTTTTTATTGCAGGAGTTCAGCAGACAGGCAGACGGCCGGAAATTATATTCTTTACTTTATTCCTCACGGATAGAATTTTATTATACTATTGTAACATTTGCTCTCGAATATAAACGAGAGCAGGCGTAGAGACGAAAGATCATTCTCACGTCGACTTTGGTCCGATGCACATGTCGTAGAAGCGCTCTAAAGTAGCCAATTATTTTGCGAGAATCATAACTTATAATTAACCAGAGTTTTTCCCGCAGGTATGCCACGTGAAAAAAGCTCTGTTACGTACTTAAAAAATTAATTAGATGTTTTATATTGTTACAAGTTACGGACTCGAATTAAAATGCCGTTGAAATTATTATAAAGTTTATTTAGAACTCTACAAACACGTACAACACAGGTACAAATATAACTGAACATAACCAGTACAAACGTAATGCACGATTCAATAACACGCGCTAAGTCCGTCCCTATATAGACAATCGAATGTACACACGTCTTGCCACGCTTGTGGTTATCGCTTGACTGCCTCACCCCTCCGTTGGGGCAATGCTTTATACTGTACAAATACAATATGTCTCGTCACAATACTCGACCGCGTGGATTGAATTTCCAAGAATCATACCTGGCTAATAATCATAAAGATTACAATACACAATGGGCTGTTTTCTAATTACAAATTTTAAACACAAAGTAAACAAAATAAGTCCAAATGCGGAAAGGTAATAAACTGCAGGTGTGATTTGGTCTTTGTCGATCGTAACAATATACAAAAACTTTCAATACTTAATAGTATTAGTTTACAGATTTATTATAGTATAGAAGACTGTACTTTAAGTCGGCATTCTTTGTACGTAAGTAGAATTAAGCAGTTCTCCAATTTGTATGTGTTAAATCCCCTACTAACAATAAATACGTTTCCTAATCGCCCTCTCTCGATACTTGAATCATCCAAAAATATATTTTTCTCTTCCGTATTCCCAATAAAGCTGGGGGTGTCTGTTTGTACAGCCGTACTGTATCAGTGTGTTTCGTAGGGAACCTGATTTATTGTTTTAAATTACGTCTCCAAAGCCTCTAAACTAAGGAATCTCTTTGATCACAAAAATGGATTAAGGGGAAAATAATTTTCTTGCTTATTTTTGTTCTTGTGTTTATTAAATTTGTTTATTTATGTCAAATAATAATATATAATAAATATAGCTATATATTATAAAATATCCATTTTCAAAAATCCACATTATTGGGGGCTTAAGGGTCATCCATGAATTGTATCATACGTTAGGGGGGAGGGGGGAGGATATCAACGAAGTGTGTAAAGGAGTGAGAGGGGTAATAAATTTCATGACGTCACATTTCAAAACCTTTTTAAAACATTTAACCTAATCACGGAACTGCTGTTTTAATTTAATAATTTCTTGATGTAAAATTGATAAATATGTGTTGTCAAGAAGGGTGGGAAGAATCTAACGAATGTAACCAGTTGTGACAAGGACGGAGTGATACCTACTTTCCAGTTAGGATTCTTACCCACGTTACTTGAAACCTAAGTGCCTTAGATACTAAGTAACTATAAATATCCCAATGCTGGGATCCGGTCTTCGCATTCGTTAAAGGAAATGCTGGATCACGGATCCCACACAGCTTCGTTGGTTCGAGTAATTGTTTAATGGACTGTGAGTTATATTAAAGGGGATATATGGGTGAGTGAGAGGTATGACCAATACTGCACAAAAATCAATGGGGTAATAAGCACCAATAACCTCGGAATCCATCTCCAATGGGGCAGCTAAATAGCTATCAGCTTTGTCTATTCTTTGTTTGTTTTTGTTCTTAATATTACGAGTTATGGACTCGAATTAAAAAATGCCGTTGGAATTACTATAGAATTTATTAGAACTATACAAACACGTATAACACAGGTACAAATATAACTGGACGCGACCAGTACAAATGTGATGCACGATTCAATAACACGCGCAAAGTCCGTCACTATATAGCTTATCGAATGTACACAGGTCTTGCTCGTATCGTAATCGTCGCTTGACTGACCATCTCTCCATTGGGCCATTGCTTTATAATGCACCTGGCAAGTGTCGACGCAATTTCCCAGGAAACGTAATCCGCACACCTGCGCAATTATGCATGCGAACGGCCATAAATGAGTACAATACACAATAGGCTGTTTTCTAATTACAAATTTTAAACACAAAGTAAACAAAATAAGTTAGTCATAAAACAGTTTCAATTTTATTAGCTCAAACGCCCAGCGGTAGTAAAGTGTGTGTTTTGTCTATAACTATGCAGGTGGCCCAAATTGTAACATTAATACAAATAATATTAGTCTCTAGAATTTTTTAGGCATAAATATTTAAATGTTTATTAGTTTTTCTTTCTTCTGTTAAGGTGATGCTACTGCTTGGCACTAACGGAAGACCAGCGTTGGTTGTTACCAACTAGCATTTGCTGAGTTAGGGCCTTTGTAGAGTTATTTAACTGTTGACTTTTGTTAAACTGTTTACGTATAATTTCAATTTTGACTAACTCTAAATAAACATCGTTTTCTTTCTTGTTTCTTCCTATCTGTCCCCTCTATCCCATCTCCTTTATCCAATTACCCTTTAGTGATGTCTCGACTAGGTGGAGGAGCGAGATGGAATGCTCCTCCGTCTCAAAGGAAGATCCTCCAGCGAAGCTGTTGGTATGCCTTGCAGGCCTAGGCCCTGCTATTATTATTGGAAATTTCTATATATTCTTTGTACGTTTCGGGAATCGTTTGCGATCTCAATTATTGTACAGCGCTATCTATTGGCTTGTAAGTGTTTCACTACAACCCTATTCCATTGTACTTCTTCCATCACATTCAAAAATGCTTTCTTCCCGTCTGACCTCTCTTTCCCCCTTTGTCCAATAATTCTTCCATCACAACCAAAAAGGCTGGCAACGCGCTGGTGTTGAACCTGATGTTGCAGACGTCTATAGATGACGGTAACCACTTTCCATCACATGAGCCGTCAGTCTGGTTGCCAGTTTCGCAATAAAAAAAATCCAGGGCTTAATAATTTGCCAACGAAACAGAAATAGGAAGTCGCTATATAAGAGCAGTAACTTGAATTTAATACTCGTAGTCTCCTAATAGGATTACTTCATTTGTGGCTGTGCCAAGTCTAAGCCAAGTTAAAGTCTTACGCGCCAAGTGGCTTAAGTTAATGCAGCTCAATTTCATGCATTGTATTTTGATTATAGGAAGAAGTTCAGCAAAACTACATTTAAAAATGGCAACAAATACTTTGAGACCCTGACTTCTTTTACTAAAAAAATATATTAAACACTATGAAAATCAAACATGTACCAAAAATAAATATCAAGAATTAAATTATTCATACCAGTCTTGATTACACTTTAAAATTGTACTCAAACACCAAAAATAGTAAATGATTACCAATTAATCTTAACGAGTAAATTAATGCACAGTAAAACCGTTTAAACGGGGTTACAATTTTTGTGACCTTATACTGTATTCGACAGTAGGAAGTATTTTTTGACGTTATATTTCATTATATCTGGTGATCAGTTAAATATAAGCATCAACATCAGACCTTGTGTCTCTTCACAACATTTTACATTGACGTATTGATTTATCCTATTTAATGTTTTTACTTAACATCGATACCGATTATCGATGTAGAAAGCCAGCAGTTTTTTCCCTTCAAGTGTATCGTAATAATACTTCTTATTTCAATCCATTGGTTCGAATGTGTCGCCTAAGCATGTGTCCGCTATAGCAAATCGTAACTGAAAACGGTTGACATGCCTCTATCGTACCGTATCGGTATTGATACAGCTAGTAACGGCTATCAATTATCTAATATCCAGGTACAAACAACCGACGATGACGCGACGTTGCCAACCAACTGACAATAACACAAATAATCACAATAGCTGGTTAGATTTAGTGATTCCGTTTTCGCTACGTTGGTAACCGATCGAAGTATAATAACAAAATAATTATGCCTTCTCTCTCTTTCTAGATGATTCCTAACTTGCAAAACAGAGAAGACGTGAGTATTGGCTAGCAACTTAATCACCATTATCCAGCAACGCACAATATTGACTACAAACGAAAACGATGCGCGTATTAGTTGAAAACCTGCTTTGATACCGATATTCAGCAACTGTTATCAATACCGGTATTGAAACCAAATATCGGCTAGATACCCGTTGCCAAAAATTGCTGATAACGCCCATGTCTAATGTCGCCTTAATGAACCCACTAAATTAAATGCGAACATTGATATTTTTAATTCTAGTTGTCCAAAGGTATCAAAACCAGGATTTGTAAATAAAACACCCGACAGATCGTAGACCATTTGTTATATTAACATTACAAGTATGATCATGCAAAAAATGCAAACCATACCGCGAAGCAATTCGACAGTGGTGGAATCTAGTCTTATGAAAATAAAACTGGCACTAAATAAATGTAATTGGAAACTGAACACTAGTCAATTTAAGTTTATGAATAAATGCAAAAAATTGTCTCATACAATCGGTATAAATATCTATTGTCGATTTTTCACTCGTATTTTTTATATTATTTGTAAAATGAATATAAACAACTTTGTATAGAATGTCTACTTTGTCGTTCGTTTAATTAACACATAGTTTGGATTATAATCCAGCCCTGTATATTACATTGTTATTGTTTAATTTTTAATGATTATAATCTGTTTTGTGCTTAAATAAATAAAAAAATATAAATAAGACATTAAAAATAGCTTTGCTAGTCACTTAATTCACGCGAGACTTTGATTTTGTACTCGTACTTCTGAACTCTATAGCACGACTAGTCATATTATACTGTTGTAAATGTACCACTAAAATTATGGACCAAAAACGTCTCCACTCGGCTGAGATGAGAATGTTGAGATAGATGTGAGGTGTAACAAGAATGGGTAAGATGAAATGAGTACATGAGGTGACTTTTAAAAGTTACACCCTTGATTAAAGAAGTGAGAGAAAGGAGACTAAAGTGGTATGGGCATGTAATGAGGAGGCATGAAAGTCACGTGACAAAAGTAATGTTAAACTGGCATATTGATGGGTACAAATATAAAGGTAGACCAAAATGGAGGTATTTTATGGAGGATGACATGATGATCTTTAGTGTGACAAAGGACGTATATCAAAATATAGGAGTGTGGAAGGAAAACACATATTGTGCTGAACCCAAATAATTGAGGTAACTCGAAAAAAATTAACTTATGGCTGAATCAACCTACCTTTGGGTCCTGAGCTGACTTGGCACTGGTATTTCGCATCGTCATCCAGATTAACATCTCTGATGTCCAAGGAATAATCGCCTGAAACAAAAAATATACATTTTAAGACAAAAATAATAACAATATTCTATAGGCAAACACCAGTTTAAGTACCTGGGATCTGTACTTAGTGCGTCCGGGGACATCGACCATGACATCAAGGCCATCATTAGCTTCGGCCAAGTGGCATGAGGGGACAGGTATCATTTGCGACCACAAAATACCGGTTAAGTTAAAAAGACAGGTCTACAAATCCACCATTCAACCTGTCCTTTTGTATAGCAGTGAAACATGGCCTGTACTTGACAGACACGAGCAGGAGCTCCGTGTCACGGAAATAAATATGCTTCGGTAGATGTGTGGAGTCACGCAGAAGAACCGCATCATGATCTCCCGCATCCGCGGCAGTCTTCATGACCATGAAATATCAGACAAACTGCAGGAGAGTCGCTTACGCTGGTACGGTTACCATCTATATCATTATTTATAGTAGTGAGATAGATCGCACGAAATAAGAATGACCTGGCACCATCTATCTAATTATTTATAATAGTGAGATAGATCGCACGAAATAAGAATGACCTAGTACCATCTATGTAATTATTTATATTAGTGAGATAGATTGCACGAAATAAGAATGACCTGGCACCATCTATGTAATTATTTATAATAGTGAGATAGATCGCACGAAATAAGAATGACCTAGTACCATCTATGTAATTATTTATATTAGTGAGATAGATTGCACGAAATAAGAATGACCTGGCACCATCTACCTAATTATTTATGATAGTGAGATAGATCGCACGAAATAAGAATGACCTGGCACCATCTATGTAATTATTTATAATAGTGAGATAGATCGCACTAAATAAGGATGACCTGGCACCATCTATGTAATTGTTTATAATAGTGAGATAGATCGCACGAAATAAGAATGACCTGGCACCATCCAAGCGTGATTTGGGAAATATTAAGGCTCGATTCACACTATGATGCCGTTCACGGTTCTATCCTGCTTCGATCTCGGTTCGTTGCTGGCCCTGTCAAATATTCTTAAATAAGAAAAAATCAAATAATTATTCTCCTTATCGACCTTAGTTCCCATCCGATACAACGCCAGTACCGGTTCTTCGAAAACAATATTTTTTTGAAGCTATAAGTTCACCCGCCATGCCTTGTAGCGACGGTGTGAAATTGTGAATACACTTTTGTTTCAATTTCAAACTAGTGTAGACACAGGAAGATTTGATCGATACCAGAGCGAAATTGAACCGTGAACGGAATCATAGTGTGAATCGAGCCTTAGGCTTCCTGGACAATTTTAATTCCTACTATATTTTTTCCATCTTGAATATCACCCAAAAAATTCTGTTGACACCACTTCAAAAGGGTTACGTGGAGAATGTGGAACACTAATGAGAGCAAAAAGCAATATATGACCGACAAGGGCGCGCAGTGTTTATCGTTTTGCCCTTGGGATGTTGTACAATATTTTTGGGTGGTGTGTTAAATGTGTTGTAATATATTCTGTTCGTGCGCCTTTGTTTATGACTACAATCTATAGTATAATAAATCTGAAAGTTTCGAGTTTGTACATTTAATTAGAAGAAAGAAAGATATATTGTATTCAGGAGGAAACAATCCAGAGTTTATATTATCAAACAGTAAAACAATAGAAATAGAATAAATTTTAAAATTAGACCGCCTGGGACCAGCAAGTGAAGTTACGAAGGACAATACAACAAACATAATAATATATAATGTACAATGCAGTTTAATAATGATAAAACTATGTATTTAAGGACAACATAAAAAGAAAACAAAAAAGTTTTAATTTTTTTTGTCTACTTTGTCTATTAGAGCATCAAATGAAATGAATTTAAATAACACTCGACACATAGCTTGTTTATATTCCAATTCTGCTTTTACTATCTCGTCAAAATCGCCAGACACTATCGTCTCAATCGTAGGTTTGCTTGATTTCGGTAGTCTATTAATAGTAATGGCGTGCCCGTGGCAGGTCACTCTAATGTTTATTAATATTTATAAGAGAAAACTTGCTTTTTAAAAATTTATTCTGGCTAACGCCATTTCTTCTTCTAATAATAATAATAATTCATTTATGGCATAAAAGTCGGTAGTAGCTTCGGTGAACCTGCAGCTCACCTCTCGATACCCCTTAGTCAATCACACCCATGTTGCCCCTCGCCAATCTTGTAATTTTTTTCTACTATTATTCCGCTCCGATGATTTCGATAAAATATTAAGGATCTAGCAGAATACGACTTTTTGACTCTATCGCAGAGAAATCGTGATATGAATATCTTCGCAACGCCAATTGAAATAGCAAAATTGGGCCCCAGGTCCCCACTGAACGTTTTATCCCGATAAATGACGTCGTTTTGGTGGAAAGATGGCGCTGTAATCGTGATTTTTTATTTTATTAATACATACAAATAAAAAAGTAAAATACCATAAAGAAAATAACGAAGCGGATATTTACGAAAGTAGCCTTGCTGGAAATCGAACCATGGTCTTTTGCGTTCCAGTAAATTAGGCGAATCACGCTTAATCACGCTATCCGTGCAGGAACGGAGAAAGAATACAATTTCCTGCGGCCCGGCGGCCTGTCGTAAGAGGCGACTAAACAACCCACAGCCAGGTGGTAGAGTATTTGCTCGACTGGATGGCGACCACCCCTGGTCTAGAGTATGCCGCTATAACAACCTTGTGTTGTGTTCCGGCATTAATGACCAGGTTCCAGTCTCCCTTAAGAGAGCAGCAGCGCATTTGTAGTACCTTTGGTGTTGCAAATGTTCATAGGCGATGGTAACCGCTTTCCACCAAGTGGGCCGTCTGCCTGTCTGCTGAACTCCTGCATTAAAAAAAAAAATAACCGTCTTGACCGCAGAACTTAAAATTTTCTTACAATTAAATTTATTGTTTACAAAACAGTAGCTCAAAGTTTTTAATATTATCCGACATTTGGCTCAAGTTCAAACTTTTCAAATTCAACGAAAAACAGGGAAAAGCTGTGTAATTTTCGTTGCCCGAAGTATGAAGGAAAAATGGCTTGAAAACTTGCTTAATCAACTTTGCTATTCAAATCACAAACTTGAGCGCTCCACGCGGCTCGTAGTCGACTGTCACTTGAAGTCAAAAAGAGAGTAAATATGCATTTCAAATTAAAAATATTTCGTAGTTTTAAAACGGGTTTCATAATTCATCCGACTCGCACATGGCCAATACTTAATAGCCATATGAGACAGTATTGTATTAGAAAGAAAATAATGTTATTTAGCACAGGTAAACTAATCGGAAATGGCTACATATTTGGGGCTTTTGGGGTCGAGACCCTGGGACCATGGGGGCCTGAGGCGCACAAGCTTTATCGGGACATAGTCAAACGTCTGGTGGATGTCTCACGTGACCAAAAGACTGGTTTATACCTCGCACAGCGCATCAGCATTGCCCTTCCGAGAGGCAATGTGGCCAGTCTTTTGGGCACGTTTCCGACTGAGAGCGGTCTAGAACTAGATTTTATACTTTAATTTTAGTTTATATATATAGTTTATTTTTAGTTTAATTTATTGTATAGTTTAGTTTATTTATAATTTAGTTTATTTATAATTAGATACATATTTATTTTTAAGTATTTAGTTAAAAGGTTGTTAATATTATAGTAAACTAATATAAAACCAAATGTTAACAGAAATAGACTTAAATTTGTCCTAAAAGAGGCATCAGCCTCAGCATTTTGGTAGTCTGTCGACCAGCGCTGATGTTTCGCTGAGCCCGTAATATTTGTCACGCTAGATATTACACCATTACATAGCATATTTTTTTTATTGCAGAGTTCAGCAGACAGGCCGACCGCCCACCTGATGGAAGGCGGTTAGCCTATAGACATAACACCAAAGGTGCTACAAATGCGCTGCTGCTCTCTTAAGGGAGACTGGAACCTAGCCACTGATGACGGAACATAACTCAAGGTTGTTACGATGACATACTTTAGAGCAGGGGTTGGTAGTGATCCAGTCGGGCAAATACCCTCCCACCTAAACAACAAAAAAACCGTTAAACAATTTTTTCGACCTTTTTGACCATTTCTTAGGTCACTACAGTTGTGGAGTGGCCAGAGAGTGAGTCATTTTTGCTGGATGTTCTTCCATGTTTAAATTTGGCACAACAATCCTGTAAGCCTTGATCAACTCGATCCATGGCGAAATTTTTCATACTTAATAACCACGTACAATTCAATGTTATTAATTTTCTACAACACATCACACTAAGACTTCTATTTTTTAAAACAAAAGATATTCAATTTGTTTCCTATTTAATACGCTTTTATTAGCTTCATACGTATGTTAGTATGTAACGGAATCTTTCAAGTTAAATTTGATTGACTTCCCGGTTTTCGATTGCGTGACGATGCAATAATATGGTACCATGGAGCTGATCTGATGATGGAGTCGGAAGGTGGCCATAGGAACTCCTGTACTAAACAAGATAGACCCGTCGTGTTTGGGCTCGTTTTACTTGTCTTGGCTAGCACTCTGCTGCTACATGATATGCAGGATCTCAAAAGCATGTATTTAAAAACCTTTTTAAAAAAGCTTATTTTTACATAACGTTCCATTTTAACATAAGAGTGTATTTAATTCTTTTTTCAAAGTTTCCACGGAGAAGGGAATTAAATCACTAAATAATCACTAAAAAATGAAAAATAAATAATAGTTTAAAAAACTAAAAAATACGCTTTTTTAGAAAAAAAAAGCGTGGGGTGCTTTTCAAACTATTAATACCATGCACCCCTTTCGTTTTTTTTACAATAAAATCATTTCTTCTTACACTATTTTTAATTCAAATTTATTTTCTATTTTTTAGTTGGATTTTCTAAAAGGCGTACTTTTTAGGTTTTTTTAACTATTATTTTTTAAATGTAATCAATATTCCAGCTTTACCAGACAGTAATAATATTTTTTGGTTCCAAACAGTTTGCACCTCATTATCACTTTATAATGAACAACACCCCACGTACTACTTACTCACCGACGCACCAACGACGTTATTGCACGACAAGTGTCAACGACCATACCTTCATACCGCAAGCTTTTATTCAGGAAATTCAACAGTTAACGCATCCAAACTTGCAATTAAAACGCTTGCTAGATTATTAATTAACACAAATATCAACATATAATGATGACACTCATTCAAAACGGAAAACATTATACAGTATCATTCGATTACAGAACTGAACACATTGCTTAACGTTCATTATGAATTACTTAATCTTATTAAACGAGTTCATCGACACTCAATTAATCTGAATGCAGTAGTAATAATATCACTGGCAGGAAGCTAATGTTCATCTTTAAAAGTTTAAGCCAGTAATAAATTTGGAAAGCTTCTTCGCGTGGGAGTGGAAAATTTACATTGATTGAAAACGGACTGTTGGGGTTTGTTGTAATTGCTTGTATTCAAATTCCCGCGATTCGCAAATGTTGGTAGAAAAGTCACTGTAAAGTGTATGTCAACCAAATCGATATTTCAACATCTCTACGAGTAGGGCCACCGTCCATATGATATTACATTACACCCTCTTCAAAAAAAATCTACAACGACCTATTGGGGAGTCAAATATATTATTTACAAGCGCATTTTTCAACATTATCAAACATAAAATCGACCACTGGCAGTGTCATCTAAAAACATCGTTCGTGTTGTATTTTCTTAAATTTTCGCTACTAGCATACATCCCGTACAGTAAATAACAACAAAAACCAAAAATTAAATTAAATTATAAAAATTAATAAATTAGGGGTAGGCTGTATAATAACAGACGGTAGGGCATTTGCCTGACTGGATGGCTACCACCCCTGGTCTAGAATATGCTGCCGTAACAACTCTGAATTGTGTTCCGGCAGCAGTGGCCAGGTTCCAGTTTCTCCTTCAAGGCCGGCAGTACATTGATAGGTAACACAGTTGGGCCGTCAGCCTGTCTGCCGTGCTTCAGCAATAAAATAAAAAAACTCATTAACACTTAATAAAACTACGTTTTAACGGTTTTAAGCGCGGTAATTTATTTGATTTTTATTATTCCGACATTTCGGCCACTTTTCAGTAGCCGTGATCACGGAAGACAGATGTCATGTGTCAATGAGTATTGTTAGTTTTATTTAGCCTACCGCTAACTCGATCATTTAAATTATTTCGTTTTAATTCTATTTATGGTTATTACTTACTCTATGGGAGCCTAATCTAATTTGACACCTCTTCACAACATGTTGTGACTTGAAGAGAAGAAGCTGCGCAAGAAACTCTTCGGCAAACATGCCTAGCTCTAATAATTTTATATAAGATTAAAATGGGTGGAAGGAAAAATAAAATAAATTATTAATCAAGTTGTTTTGTGTTCCGGTGCACGCAGCTCCCATAGAGTAAATAATAACTATAAACAAAATTAAAACGAAATAATTCAAATGAACAACAGCCTGCGAGAGAATGAGATAGTTTACATTACATTTAATAATTTAAACACTTAATTTAAGCTCATACAGACAAAGTTGGAAATGTTTTGAAGATTTTTGTTAATACTTCAAACGTGTTTTAAAGCTTAAATATATTGTAAATATATAAAATGTGACGTCACGAAATTTAGAATCCCTTCTCACTTTGTTTTACATCTACTGCGTGTGGACTGCATACACATACAATTTTTTTTAAATTATATGAATTCAGCAGACAGGCAGACGGGCCACCTGATGTAAAGCTGCTACCATCGTCTATGGACATTTGTAACACCAAAGGTGCTACCAATGTGCTGCCGCTCTCTACAGGGAGACTGAGACCTGGCCACTAATGCTGGAACACAACTCAAGGTTGCTGTAACGGCATAGTTTAGACTAGGGTGACTGCCATACGGATCGGCAAATACCCTATACCACCTGGCTGTGGGTTGTCTTATGGCCTTTTACGAGGGGCCGCTCGGCCGGATAAAATTGTAAATAGGGCATCAATTTTATTCTTGGATGGCCACCACCCCTTGTCAAGAGTATGCCACTCTAAAGCAGAAGTGTTAGCCATACAAACGTGCATATACTCTACCATATTTTTAGAGGTATTGTAAAAACTACACCCGCGACATATTTATTATATTGTTACGACCGATAAAGACCGATTTACACCTGCAGTTTATTACCATCCCGCATTTGGACTTCTTTTGTTTACTTATTTATTGGCATACGATTCATTGTCCTATTGTACTCGTTTATGGTCGTTTGCAGACATAATTCGCCAAGTGTGCGGATTACGATTTCTAGGAAATGAAGTCGACGATAGAGGCGGGCACACTTGTATTTGTGAAGTATAAAACGACGGCAGGATGGAGAGAGGAGGCAGTCTAGCAAGAACCACGATCAAGGCGAGACTTGTGTACATTCGATAACCTGTATAGTGACGGACTTTGCACGTGTTATTGAATTGCACATTACGTTTGAACTGATTGTGTTCAGTTATATTTGTACCTGTGTTGTAATTGTTTGTATAGTTCTAATAAATTCTATAGTAACTCCAACGGCATTCTAATTCAAGTCCCGCACTCGTAACAATATTATAGATGAATTTACAATGGGCTACGTACGGAAAGAAAACATATTGTGCCGACCCCAAATAACTAAGAGATAGTGAAAGAAAAAAGTAGGGATAAATTTACAAACTCTTCAACTTTATTTATTGGTAGGTATCGAATTAAGGTAACCTTACATTGAATAAGAATTTTCCTTCCACACACAATAGTAAAAAGTGGAAAAGTTCCAGCCCTATCGCTTCATAGAACCGTACCTTAATCTTTCATGAGCTCATGAATGAAATGGGTCGCTCCCTGTTTTTTTGCTTTGAATAAAAACGAAACTATTTTCCTACCTGTACGCTTGTGCTCTACGGTTGAATGTTTATTGACGTATTTAGATTAGAAAGGCAATGAATATGTGCTTTGGAGGGTTTTGTATATACTGTTACGCGCTGGCGGCACTCAAATTAAAATGCCGTTAGAATTATTTATTATAGAGTTTATTAGAAACTATACAAACACGTATAACACAGGTACAAATATAACCGAAAATAACAAATCCAAACGTAATGCAGAAGGTCGTAATTCAATAAAACGCACAAAGTCCTTCACTATTAGAATCCCGAATGTACACATGTCACGCCCGTATCGTAGTTGTAGCTCAACTGCCCCCCTCTCTCAATCAGGCCGTCGTTTTATACTTCACTAATGCAAACGTGCCCGCCCGGCAAAGAGGGCACAATTTCCTAGAATTAGCTTGTAATTGTAATCCGCAACACCTGGCTAATGATGCAGCCTGCAAGCGGCTGTAGGTGAGTACAATAGAACAATAGGCTGTTATCCACAATAACTAGGAACGTATGCCAATAAATAAGTGAACAAAAGAAGACGATCATAAAAGGATTTCAATCAGTTCAATTGCCGACAGGTAATAAAATGTGCTTTTGCAGATCTGTACGTGGAATTTGTCTTTGTCGGGGCCTAAGTTGTAACAATACAAAAACAGCTTATGAGTGTGATAAGTGATAATAAATCTTTTTAGGATTTTTGATAACCTTTGACTATACTAATATTATAAAAATGTAAAGTTTGTGAGTTTGTGACGTCGTAGGGGGGTAATCTCTGGATCTACTAAACCGATTTTAAAAATTCTTTTACTGTTCGAAAGCTACGTTAACAGGGAGTGTCATAGGCTATATAACATTACGCTGTACCACGGGAGCGGAACAGATCGCGAGTGAAACCGCGCCGGGCCGCTGGTAATATTATAAAGAGGTAAAGTTGGTGAGTTTATTTGTTTGTAGGAAATAATTTCTTGGAGTACTGAACCCATTTTGAAAATACTGTCACCAATGGAAAGCTAAATTATTCCTGAGTGACATAGGCTATATTTGATTTTGATTAATGATATTTTTTAATGACGCTCAGCGAAGTGGTCACGGGAACGCTTGTCGTATACGTAACAGCAATAACATTCCACGCAAGAATTGCGCACATCCTCTTATAAGGCACTGCGAGTGCTTTCCGCGTTTGTGAATTAATTAAAGCTTACAAAGCATAATTAAACCTTAATTTGCGTTCGCGTGTGCGCGTGTGCATGTGTGCGTGCGTGCGTGTGTATTTTATATGAAGTCTGGCGAAGTGGGCACAGATCATCCAGTAGGTTATATAGCTGCAATAAAATGGTAAATGTACGGGTATGTAATTAATTCTCTTACCTTCTTCGTCACTGCCAATCATCTTGTATCTGTCATATCCACTAAGATCTCTATGTAGACCAAGGCCAAAGTCATCCTTGGTCCATTGAAGTTGGCCAGCTTTGTTTTCCACTCGACATGGCAAAGTTACCCTGGAACCTGCCACGGCCGTCTGCAAAAAAAAGTATTTATGTTGCTTTAATAGTGTTACGAGTTAGCGGGACTCCAATTAAAATGCCGTTAGAATTATTATAGAATTTATCAGAACTATACAAACACGTATAACACAGGTATAAATATAACCGAACACAACAAATCCAAACACAATGCAGAAGGTCGTAATTCAATAAAACGCGCAACGTCCGTCACTCTTAGCTTCCCGAATGTACACACGGCACGCCCGTATCGTAATCATCGCTCAACTGCCCCCCTCTCTCCACCAGTCCATCGTTTTATACTTCACAAATGCAAAAAAATCCGCAACACTTGGCTAATAATGCTAATGAGCGAGTACAATAGGACAATAGGCTATTCTCCACAATAATTAGAAACGCCAATAAATAAGTGAACAAAAGAAGACGATCATAAAAGGATTACAATTACTTCAAATCCCGACAGGTAATAAAATGTGCTTCTACAGATCTGTACGTGGAATTTGTCTTTGTCGGCGCTTAGGTTGTAACAATAGGTAGTTATGTGATAGTACATTTAAGGAGTAAAATTAACACTTAAAATATGACTCCGGTGTCTTTTTGTCTGTTTATCACAAATATAAATGATAAATAAACGGCAGACAAATACACATATTGTATATTCCCAAACTACGCAATTGACGCTTATGTTAAGGGTAACATAGAACAAACTACTATAAAGCCGATCCTATACCCTAAGGCCCATAGTCTGATATTGCTATTGCGTAATAATATGTATTTTATCCTTGCAGGAACAGAGAAAGAATACAATTTCCTGTGGCCAGGCGGCCGGTCGTAAGAGGCTACTAAACAAAACCCTCAGCCAGGTGGTAGGGTATTGCCCGTCTGGATAGCTACCACCCGTGGTCTAGAGTATGTCGCCATAACAGCTTAGAGTTGCGTTCAGGAACTAGTGGCCAATCTCCCTTTAGAGAGCGGCAGCACATTGGTGTTACAAATAACTGTTTTTATTCAGGTGAGCCGTCTGCATATATAGTAAACTCATGCCATAATAAAGCAATATCGTCAGAATGATCGACTACTGGCGTCATAATGGCTATATGTCATATTAAAATTTGTATCTCTTTAAAGACCATGGGCTATAAAAATTTTGAAGGGCTTGCGTGGGGCCATGGGGAGGCCAACACGTAGAGGCCCCTTGACAAATTTAATCTAAATGTGGCGTGACACTGACCAGCGATGTCCTTGTCTGCACCATATAATAATGCACCCAAGCACAAGCCCCGGCCAGTATAGGACTATTATGGGAATGTGAACAAAAAGAACCGGGTTATTGGGGTGAACTGCTAATAGTACTAGGAGTCTGGGAATATGGGGACTATGGCGTCTACCCGTCGCAATGTTCGGGGAACATGGAAAAATGGGCAAACGGTACTCGCCACTCCCTACATGGGCTCCAAAAAATGCCAAGACAGGGGCAACATGTGTGAGTGGCTAAGGGGTGTAGAGAGGTGGGCTGCAGGTTCACCGAAGCTACTTCTGACATGATACCATTTATCACTTCCACCCCTGGAGCTTGAGTCTTAGCTTTAGCGATCTCCACTCCGTGCCGGCTGGTTAAGGCAAGCACGGAGGCGGGGGTCTTGCCTTGGCCCTCGAAGACAGGTACGAGGTGTCGCTACTCACCTAAGGCTTCGACACAAAGTCCCCCTGCTGGTATATTAAAATTATTATTAATTAATTATTAGGTTCCCATACAGTAAATAACAATCATAAACAAAAATTAAAATTAAATAATTAAAATGAACAAGTTGAGGCTACGTTAAATAATAACTTTACACTACTCATTAATACTTGTCATCCGTGATTACTGTTGGCAACACCAATATAAGATAATTTTATTTTTTATACTTGCAATATTGTAATACTATACATATTAAAAAGTGGAGAAACATCTGAATAAAAATCAAATAAATAAAAAGTGTTTTAAACCGTTAAAACGTTGTTGCAATTATGAACTATTAAAATTTTATTGTATAGAAATCTCACCTGATCTTGGGGTTCCATAGCGAACTTCTGTTCTTGATAACCACAACACACTTGAACACAACACAACACAAAATAACACACAAAGAAATTCGAGGTCCGCAACAAAAGGAACAAAGGCTTAACACCCCTACTTGTTAAACGCAATCTACTTTTATAGTTATACATTATTTACAACACTATATTTCCCTTTTCCGGTACCAACATAACAAGGATATCCTTCTATTTTTGAATATTTCACATTTTACCCGGAAGTTCAGCTTCCCCTCACGTTGTCTATTCTCGGCATAGACATATAGAATT
Organism: Dendrolimus kikuchii; assembly: GCA_019925095.2. Taxonomy (NCBI): domain Eukaryota; kingdom Metazoa; phylum Arthropoda; class Insecta; order Lepidoptera; family Lasiocampidae; genus Dendrolimus; species Dendrolimus kikuchii. The sequence continues at coordinate 7,506,709 of CM034413.1, forward strand.
TAGGCGCCATGTTTATTTTCGGACGCTTTTTAGTGTAATGATTTATGGAAAGGATGGCACGACGATGGGATCTGAAACAAAACAAAGAATAGATTAGTATTTGGAAGTTTTAGTACCCTGGCCAATTGGCCATAATGTCTAAAACATTCACATTTTTTTTTTAACTTAGCAATATTCTATTTTATCTGTAGTCAATGGTAGTTTTTTGTGAGGACTGAAAGGGGACGTTGTGCTGTGCAGTTTAATTTTCTAAAATGTGCAAAATTACTCTAAAATGAACCAAAGTTGAAGGATATTGATGGTCTTTGAGTAATAATTATGTGTTTTTGTGAGAAATGTGACCTTTCGAGTATTCCGTTGAATAGCGTCAGTTGTAGCCTACAATTAAATTGCGATACTTTTAGCATTGGCTGTATGGAGTAAGATTTCATTGACAGTCTTCGTGGTGAATTCTACTACTATTTTGTAGTCAATTTAAGTGAATTGTAAACAAAATTTATTATATATATTACTTCTTCTTCTCGTTTAACACTAACTAAAATTAATTTGGAAGCGGTAGTAGACTCATGACTTCCAATAAGTAATCTGAATAAATACATTCATTTTCATTTAATTTTAACGTTGATCCAAGTCTAAAATCTGCTAAAAATAATTAAATAACTCGTCTTCATAAGTTGCAAGAACGTGTCGTAGTGCAAAAAGTAAAATTTCGCCAAAAATGGCTTACCTATAGATCTGTGACGTTGTACTATATATAGATAGGTATCATCATCATTATATTAATACGTGATGCAAAAACTTTGTACCCCTTTTACGAAAATTGCGCGGACGGAGGAGTATGAAATTTCGCACACTTATAGTTTATATAGAGAAGGAATGCAGAATGCTAATATTTATTTTTATTATGCATAAAAAAAACATTACACACACTACCCATGTATTTGACACACACACGCATATATACTTTTTTGTTTATTGTTAAAGTCAAATTAACAGTGTAGCCTTGGTGAAATCTGTGATTATAGAAGTAGTCTTTTTATATTTTATTGCAGGAGTTCAACAAACAGGCAGACGGCCCACTTGGTGGAAAGCGGTTACCATCGCCTATGGATATTTGCAACTCCAAAGGTGCTACAAATGCGCTGCTGCTCTCTTAAGGAAGACTGGGACCTGGTCGCTAATGCCGGAACACAACTCGAGGTTGTTATGGCGACATACTTTAGACCAGGGGTGGTAGCCATCCAGTTGGGCAAAAGTCTTTGACAACAGAACCTTAATAATGTTCACATTTATAATTTAAATTAATTATGGTCGAATTTCGACCATTAGGCGACCACTACTTTGTATGAATACAAGAAATTTAAATAGCAAGACATTAAACTATAAATTCCGAGCATAGAATATCCGGAGAAACTATAATCCGAACAATCTCATAAATACGATAAATCTCGAAGTTACTAAAAAATATTACCCAAGTTCTCAGCGTCTGGGCTATATTTAGTGAAACTTTAAATTCCGCATTTCAAAATAAAAAAGAGAGTTAACACTCGGAAATTCTCGTGGAACTATTTAAAATATTAACTTCGAAGAACGAGGAAACGTTTGCTAAGATATTCTTGTAAAACTTGGCTTTTCCCGCAGCCGTGTTGAATTATTTAGGCTTATTTCCAAAGACATTTATATAATTAAACTCGATATTTTTATTGTCTTTGTCTTACTGACTATGCACTGTTTGCTACAACTCAAATAGTTCTTCGAAAAGTAATTGTGGAACATATTTCTGTATGAAATTTATTTAAAAAAAGTTTGAGTTAATTAAAGAGAGTTGGTCTGAAAGAGAGTGTCGGGGTGAAGGTAAGGAAAGGAATGCTCCGATGGTTCGGGCATGTGGAAAGAATGACAAAACAGATATACAATGCAAAAGTGGATGGATGCAGAAGTCGTGGAAGGCCACGACACATCTTCCATGATCAAATTGCTCGTATACTGGCAGAAGGTGATGTCAGGAGCCTTAAGAACAGACGAGCGTGCATGACAAGAGCTATGAATGTCAAAGAAGCGAGTGAGGTGTGTCAGAACAAGCCTGAATGGCGCTCTGTTGTTCGTGCCTACCCCCCAAAGGAACTGGCGTGAAGCTATTTATGTATGTATGTATGTTGAGTTAATTAATTTTAGTTAGTCGCGTTGCTGGGGAGTTTCGTACCGCTTCTTCTCCTTAAAAGAAATAACACGTTGCGAAGCGCTGTTCATAGCCTAGGAAGTGAAATTAAATTTTAACTTATATGTATGACCTTCAGAAAGTGTTCTTCAGTGGAACTTATTTTGAATAAAAAGTTTTGAACTTGAATTTGAAAAGACTTCTTTTTATTATTTTAATATTTTTTATAATTGGTTTAGTTTTTTTGAATGAATTAATAGTGTGGTGTAACTGTTTTCTTACTATTAATTGTTGAAATTAATTGATATAATCGATTATGGTATTCGATAACTTATATTATATTCTAATGTGACCTTATTTGTAAGATTTTTCGTCTTTAAGATAGGATTATATCCAGAAATATAGGATAATTTCCTCGGGATACACATCCCAATTTTACACCAGGAAATAGAGGAGCTAAAAGTCAAATCAACTGAGCCACTTTTCATTCGTCATCTTGCAAATCGTAAGCCTTACAAATTTTATACGAGCGTATTTATGACGTCATAAGTATATATGAGCAAAAGGAGTCAAAAGTACATTGGTTTTGTTTAAATAACAATTTAAATTATTTATATCATTAAACGCAAATTTTTAAGGTATTATTTTAACTATAAATTTGAAATATAAAGACATGAGTGGATGAAGGAGTTATGTATCATTGTAAATTAAGAATTATGCCATCCATGCCATGCCAGAATCATTATATTCATTATGACTTATAATAAATTATAATTAGTATTTATCAAATATATGCGATGAGTATAACAATATATATATATATATATATATATATATATATATATATATATATATATCAGCCCATTAATGTCCCACTGCTTGGTTCGAGCCGACCACTTGTAGGGGAATGGACAATATACCCGCCACGCTTGTCCAAGGCAGCTTGGCAGGTTTCAGACATTGGTTATTTCAATGTGCAGATTGCATCACGATGTTTTCCTTCACCGTTGTTAGCACATGTTAATTGTAACAATGAGTATGTATGGTTGTATATATTTATCTTAAAAATTTATATTTTGGAAATCCATGCAGGAACGGAGAAAGAATACAATTTCCTGCAGCCGGGCGGCCTGTCATAAGAGGCGACAAAACAACCCATAGCCAGGTGGTAAGGCATTTGCCCGACTGGATGGCTACCACCCCTGGTCTAAAGTATGTCGCCAGAACAACCTTAAGTTGTGTTCCGGCATTAGTGACCAGGTTCCAATCTCCCTTAAGAGAGCAACAGCGCATTTGTAGCACCTTTGGTGTTTTAAATGTCAATAGGCGATGGTAACCGCTATCCATCAAGTACGCCGTCTGCCTGTCTGCTGAACTCCTGCAATAAAAAAAAGAAATCTATTAATATCTGAATTTATGCACCACCTACATCGCCAGATTAGCCTAGATTATAAGTTAGATCACCTGGAAGAGATCGGTCTAAGCGATAAGGTCGCCTAGTATTCTGCCTAAAAATACTGTAATTATTGTATTGTGTCAGTTATTTTGCTGAGCAATAAAGTGTTGTATCTATCTATCTATATTGTTACAAGTTGGGCCACCTGCATACCTGTAGAGAAAGCAAATTTATTACCTGCCGCGGCGTTTGAGCTAATAACATTGAAATTGTTTTATGACTATCTTCTTGTTTAAAATTTATAAATAGAAAATAGGCTATTGTGTATTGTACTCGTTTATGGCCGTTCGCAGGCATAATTACGCAGGTGTGCGGATTACGTTTTCTGGGAAATTGCGTCGACGCTTGCCAGGTAGACATATTGCATCGGTGCATTATAAATTAATGGCACAATGGAGAGATCGTCAGTATAGCGAGAACCACGATCAAAGCGTGACTTGTGTACATTCGATAACCTATATAGTGACGGACTTTGCGCGTGTTATTGAATCGCGAATTACGTTTGAACTGATTGTGTTCAGTTATATTTGTACCTATCGTATACGTGTTTGTATAGCTTTAATAAATTCTATAGTAATTCCAACGGCATTTTTAATTCGAGTCCCGTACTCGTAACAATATTAATGTGTATATAAACCATTTTGCACCTTAAAACGATCGAATTGAGGGTTGGTTTTTGAGTAAGCAAGTTATGAAGGAGTAACTTATGAAGAAAAATTATAAAAAAAACAACTTTGTTGCCCCTTTTTGCCGTGTTTTAACATATCTCCTTCTATTTGTCCACAAATAGCTATGTATGACTTTTTTATTTTTTTATTGCAAGAGTTCAGCAGACAGGCAGCCGGCCCACTTGACGGAAAGCGGTTACCATCGCCTATAGACATTTGCAACACCAAAGGTGCTACAAATGCGCTGCTGCTCTCTTAAGGGAGACTGGAACCTGGTCACTAATGCCGGAACACAACTCAAGGTTGTTATAGCGACATACTCTAGACCCGGGGTGGTAGCCATCCAGTCAGGCAAATGCCCTACCACCTGGCTGTGGGTTGTTTTGTCGCCTCTTACGACAGGCCGCCCGGCCGCAGGAAATTGTATTCTTTCTCCGTTCCTGCACAGATAATGATTAACACAATATAATCATGCTAATATATTTATTATAATAACTTATGTATTTTGTATTGTATATATATATGATTATGTATATATGTATGTACTTGTATATTTATTTTTTAAATTAGTTTGAGTATTTATGTATCTATTGCCTTTGTCTGCACCACCTTACATTGCCTGTTTCAAGTTTCTTTGATTTATGTTGCCTGGAAGAGATCGCTTTGAGCGATAAGGCCGCCTATTGTATTGCCTAGAAAATATTATAAATATGGTCTGTTTTTGTAATTGTATACTTTGGTGTGCAATAAAGTGTTATCTCTCTCTCTTTCTCACCTTCATACACTTAAGTTTCCAATTATTGTAACATATATGCGCAGCCCTCTCTCTTTTCTTTCACCATATCCCAATTACTTGGGGTCGGCACAATATGTCTTTTCCTTCCACACTCTTCTATTCTGACATACCTCTTCTGTCACACCGCATATCATCATGTCATCCTTCACACAATCCATCCATCTTTTTTTTGGTCTACCTTTAAATTTGTACCCATCGATCTTGTAGTGTAACATTCTTTTTGTCACGTGACTTTCATCCCTCATCATTATATACGCAGCCCTATTCGCGTGGAACTCAATTGAAAATCAATTTCTTAAAAACAACATAAAAGGGCTTAATTTCTATTCAGAAAAGAAAAACGCTTTTGTAAGTTATGAAAACGCTTAAAAGCTAATGAACGTGAAAGATCGCGTTAAAACGCGTGTTTTTACCTAATAATGGTCTTTGTTTTTTAATTTTTCATGCTAATACCTACTTTATTCTAATTTATTTGATCGCTTTCTGTACCATGAATGTTATGTTAATCTTTATTGAATATTTAAATCACTGTTTTGTTTTATTGCATGAGTTCAGCAGATAGGCTGACGGCCCACTTGATGGAAAGCGGTTACCATCGCCTATGGCTATTTGTAACACCAATGTGCTGCCGCTCGCTACAGGGAGACTGGGACCTGGCCACTAATGCCAGAACACTCAAGGTTGCTGTGACTGCATAGTCTAGAACAGGGGTGGCTTTTTTATGTTTGCTTATAGGCAAACTGACAGACGGGTCCACTTGATGGCAAGTGGCTACCGTCGCCCATGGACATCTGCAACAGTAAGGGAGCCGAAGCCTACCTCGATATCTGTTTACCTCCTTATTGAAGAGCCCCTTGTAGCGCCCTGGAATACCCACGGGAGGGAGCTTATTCCACAGCTTGCTCACGTATGGCATAAAGGAGCGAGCGCCACGTACAGTGGATAACTTCCAAGTGTCAAGGAAGCGTGGATGAACTCCCAGTCGCCGGCGGGCAGTGCGGTGGTGAAATGGCGACGTACGTACCAAACCAAACAGTTCCTCAGAACACAGATTGCACAGACGGTAGAACGCGCTAAGAGCACTTACACATGCAGATTGGCAAATACATACATAAATAAGTTTACCTTCCAAGACCGTTAAATATATCGTAAATGTAAGCAATAACAATAAAATTGTAAGCCTATTTATTTCATGTACTTAGTACTTAGGTATTAATTGGTTACTTTATCTCTATTATATCATGGTTATTATTTCGCTAAAATTCATATAAAATATTCTTAGAATACAAAGAGCTTTTTGTTTAATAAAATTAATAAGTACGCGCGTAGGTGGTTGCTGTGAAAATATTAACCTATCTGTTTTGTTACATATTCTTTGAATTATATTTTGAAAGTTATAGATATTAATAGGCACATATTTATTAAGGTTCCATAGATATTGTGACAAAAATGGATGTCTTTTATTCTTTTCATTACAGGAGTTCAGCAGACAGGCAGACGGCCCACTTGATGAAAAGCGGTTACCATCGCCTATTGGCATTTACAACACAGAAGGTGCTAGAAATGCGCTGCTGCTCTCTTAAGGGAGACTGAAACCTGGCCACTATAATTCCGGAACACAACTGTTATACTGTTATGGCGGCATACTCTAAACCAGAGGTGGTCCGTCCAGACGGGCACATACCACCTGGTTGGTTTGTCGCCTCGTACGACAGACCGCCCGGCCGCAGGAAATTGTATTCGCTCTCTTTCCTTTCTTTCCTGCACGGATAAAATATACCGTGTCGTAAAAGTGTCCGTCACGATTCTGCAACGTTACACGTTGTCTTGTAAAATTTCAGTACATTTTTCACTTACAAACCTGTGAAATAGTAGTCACTTTATAGATATGGACCGCACATGACGTATACTGCTCCTGCTATTGTTAATATATAATTAATAATTTATGTCATTTTTCTGCACGACGAATAGCTAGGACAATGAAACGTCAATCTTCTATATACAATGTACTCTTTGAACTGAGCGAGCACATTAGGCACATATCGCATTCGACGACGTCCGACGCGTCGTTCCGCGGCGACGTTGTCGTAGCGTGCATTAGCACCGCTTCAGGGGGCCTTTAGCTATCAAAGGAGCAGAGGATTCATCACCCCCGCTGACGAAGTGGATGTGTTCTGATTCCCGGGGCACATTCAGGCACTTTTTGCGCTGGATCGGACTGGGCGTAACTACGCTCAAGTCTCAGCCTTTCCTACATAAAAAGCGCGGGGCACATGGGAGGAGGGTGCTTTTAGTGGGTAGTGGTTGTTGCCCGTGCAACTTCTCGGAGTCTCCACACAAGCCGGTTGATTACTGTTTGGTTTGCCCCTTAAATTAAGGGAAAAGCTTCCATGATCAACTATGGTTTAATCCTTTGCAAAGGACCCGGTATTGTGCGTATATAGCATTTCCCCCGACTTAAAAAAAAAAGCGTGCATTAGCACGTCATATCAATGCACCTCGCCACGATACCGACGATGTCGTGACGTAGTGACGTGGACAAGCCCTTATGCCTGCTACATACGTAACTACTCGTATATGTCGCAGCGATTAATCTGTGCAAACCGATTTGCACAAATTTATCGATGGTGCGTATGACAAATTGTTGCAGATTATCGTTCCTCAGCGGCGGTTGCAATTTCTATTTGATAAATCGTTGTAGATTGCATTTGCACAATTTTATCGTCGCGTGTGAAACGGCATTTCGTCACGGAGCTCACTTGTACGTGCGGTTTGCAACATGTCCACCGCGAAACATTCAAAGACTTTATTTGTAGCTACCGAGTACTATGATCGGTATCAAAAAAATGCCCCCTAAAAGAGGCTGATCGAAAAATACAAAGCCGTTGATTCAAATGCCAGCAGGGTTATAGTGGTTAAGAAGATTAATAAGCTTAGAACTGCATATAAAAAAGTTATAAATAACAAACGTCAAAGAAGCAAGTGAGGTGTGTAAGAATTGGCGCTCTGTTTTTTGTGCCTACCCCGCAAGGGAACTGGCGTGAAGTTATGTATGTATGTATGTGTATCAATAACAAAACTGACGTTCGACGCCGATATCGGTGGCATATGTAAACACCAGGGACGTTCGCTTTAGCTGCACAGTCTGAAATCGCTACGATTTATCGTTACATATGTAGCAGGCATTACACGTACTACATGTCTATACAACACCAACGGTACTGAAAGGACTATTGTATATATGTAGGTACAGTCGCGGTATAAAAAGGTTCGCCACCTTGAAATCAAGTAGAGTACAAGAAACCGTGCTGCCAACTTTTTAATAAGCGTTACGCTTATAACATCGTATAGAAACGTGAAAAAAATATTGCAATGATGACAATAACAGACAGCGAGATTAACAATAGTTTTAATAATCAGAAACAAAGAGGATATAATCACTAAGCTTGTTATAAATATTAAAACCAATAAAAAGGTTTTACATCACCAAACAATCTTCTTAGACAAGATAGAAAATCAAACAACTTTGATCTAAATAAGTTTAAACTTTATTGCCAAACAGTTAAACATAAATTTTCTGTGGAACAGTCTATTCTGTGACTTAGTTTGAAAGGGTATAAGTTTGTGAAACGTTAAATGAATCAACCTGAAAACTGGCGAACCTTTTCATACCACGATTGTACATGATTAGGACATTATAAACTAATACAATAAAATAAAATTTGACTTATATAATATTCGACTTACAAACCCTTAAGTCTGTAAGCAGAATACTGAGTCTAGGTCATTGAAGTCAATGGGTAAGATTCCCAGAAGGCTGGCTATGTTAACTCGATTTGTAATTAAATTTGTGCACTGAATTTTAGACGTGGTAGCGTAATGGCTAACGCACGCGTTCCAGACTCAAAAGGCGCGGGTTCGATCCTGGCCGAAACGCTTGCACCGCTTAGGCAGTTTTCTGACCTAACGTGCATATTTTTACAATTACCACGTGCTAACAACGGTGAAGGAAAACATCGTAATGCGACCTGCACATCGAGATAACCGATGTGTCAAACCTGCCAAGCCGCTCTGGACAAGCGTGGCGGGTATACTGTCCGTTCGCCTATAATGGGAGGCCCGAGCCCAACAGTGGGACATTTATGGGCTGTTATTATTTATATTTATATAATACTGAATTTTAAGTATTCATTAATACATAATAATTATATAATTAAAAAACAATTAAATGTATCTACGACTAAATACAAACATAATGTATATATGTTGTATATATTTTGAACTATGCGCACTGAATACCGACCCATTATTAGAAATGTGAAATTATCTCCAGAAGGTTGTCTGGAAGAAATCGCTGTTAGCGATAAGACCGCCTGGTACCGCCATGTAAACCTCCTTTCGACCTATTCATACTTTTCTTCGCCATATTTAAATTCTTCCTTTAAATCTGACGGCGCGTTCCCTTTCGCACGTCACTTCAATCATTCATCTCATGTCATCATAAAATAAAATAAATTAAATCGCACCGCAAATGTAAATATATATATATAAAATAACATATCTATATCGCGCCCGCAACCCTAATTAAATATAAATAATATATGTGTTATATAAATAACCCGCTCCGCATCAAATTGTAAAATATAATATAAATTATAACAAATAAAGTGAAGTGAGGTGGACTGAGGGCAGAGGAGCAGCCGCATTTCATTCCCATTAACCAGGTAAGTGCGTGCTTATCTTCCGATTCCCATCAAAATTGTCCCACACTTCTTTTCCCGCAAATTTGACACAGTTCGCTTCCCGCTAAACCCAGCGCCGCCGCACCACCGCCGTTTGCACTAGTTATACGATTGTTAACTCATGTGTATTATTTCTTGTGTGCAATAAAGAATATTCTATTCTATTCTACAAATACTGAATTTATTTAGTAAAAAACCTAAAATTAAAAACTAGAACTAAATTAAAAATTATAGATAAAATATTGGTCCCAGACCACTGTCACTTACCGGGAACGTTCCCAAAAGGCTGGCGGCGTTACCACGTTGAATAGCAATACTTAGCCTTTGAGCAAAATAGACGCCAGCCTTTTGGTCGCGTGAGAAGTCTATTAAACGGTCGGCGACGTCTCGATATAGTTTTAGAGCGTTAGGACCCCACGGACCCTTTAGTAAATTGAATTAAAAAAAATATATTCACTATTTTTTTTTTGTGGTAACTTGTTGACATGTGTATTAATTTATGTGTTTTATATTGTCATAATTATAAGTATTGTATGTTTCCCAAATAAATTCATTAATTTTTCATTCATCATTCAATTTCATCCGTGCAGGAACGGAGAAAAAATACAATTTCCGGCGGCCGGGCGGTCTGTCGTAAGAGGTGACAAAACAACCCACAGCCAGGTGGTAGGGCATTTGCCCGACTGGACGGCTACCACCCCTGGTCTAAACTATGTCGCCATAACAACTTTGAGTTGTGTTCCGGCATTAGTGACCAGGTTCCAGTCTCCTTTAAGAGAGCAGCAGCGCATTTGTAGCACCTTTGGTGTTGCATGTCCATAGGCGATGGTAACCGTTTTCCATCAAGTGGGCCGTCTGCCTGTCTGCTGAACTCCTGCAATATAAAAAATAAAAAAAAGCGTTAAAATACATACAATTGCAATATTATTTTGTTATAAACACACATCACACACTCCACAGAACTTCGTAATTCAATCGGTTCTTATATATACTATAGAATACAAGGCCAAAACTAGTGAAAGGACTATTGAATATTCTGGCTCACAAGCGCTACGAAGCTGGCCGGACACGAGACTGAAATTTCAGTAGGATATTTATATCTCAACCCCCCTGTACTCGGAACTGAGTCACTGCATTAACAATGCTTTTAACTTTTGTTAACTAATTAAAGTTATATATAGCTGGGTCTAGATCAACTGGTGGGCGTGTGCGAGTCGGACTCGAGTGATGGAATTTTTTTTATTGCATGAGTTAGCGGACAGGCAGACGGTCCACCTGATGGAAAGCAGTTATCATCGTCTATGTACATTTATAACTGCTGCTCTCTAAATGGGAGACTGGAACCTGGCCACTAATTCCGGAACACGACTGTTATAGTGTTACGGCGGCATACTCTAAGCCAGGGGTGGTAGCCATCCAGACGGGCAAATATCACCTGGCTGTGGGTTGGTTTAACGCCTCTTACTACAGGCCACCCGGCCGCACGGATAAAAAGAAGGAAAGAGCTTCTTTAGGCACTTTGGGCACTTTTAGTATGCAGAAAAAGCACTGAACTCACGTTACTGTTACGCTCAGATTCAAAGTTTTACACGAATCGGTACCAAATTTTCTGAAATAAAATCTATGATACTTTTTATCCCAAGAATATTTTCCGGGAGCGGTTTAAAGTTACATGGACACATTGAAATCAGCTTATTCCGACCCAATTTTAAACGATACTTTTTTTTTCAAGTGCTGTGGTATTTCATATCATGAGAATCCCTCGGAATATTGATTTTTATTCCGACTTTTCGGACAGTTTTCAGTAGCCGTGATCCCGTCAAACAAAGAGGTCAAGTGTCAATGAGTAATGTTAAAGTTATTATTTAGCTTACCCTAATATCAGAATAGAAATCAAATATTATGTTTAAAACCGATAAAATGTGTACTAATCGAGAAAACTTTAGAAAATACTACGAAATAGACACAGCTCTAGATATACTGGTAGTTTTAAGACATAACACAAATTTCCACTTTTTATTGGTACTTGTCATATTACATACATACATACATAACTTCACGCCAGTTCCCTTGCGGGGTAGGCACGAACAACAGAGCGCCATTTAGGCTTATTGTTACACACCTCACTTGCTTCTTTGACATTCATAACTCTTGTCATGCACGCTCGTCTGTTCTTAAGGCTCCTGACATCACCTTCTGCTAGTACATGATCAATTTGATCATGGAAGGTGTGTCGTGGCCTTCTACGACTTGTCATATTCACTACACGAATCTGCGAAAGCGGCAGTTTTAGGCCTTCAGAGTTGCTGCCAAGCTCGAAGATATCAATAGCTGCTGTTCAACCGAAAACCGACGTGCTTTCACAGCGATTGTAGATAAAATTTTATTACAAGAGAACCATTCGATTTATCTTAAGACTTAACTATAAACATTATCTACAATCTTTAAGACTCCAAAACTACTTCTCTCAATCCCCTACATGTGCTTTGATGTTATTTAAATTCTATGACAACTACTAAAAATTCTTACACCCATGGCGTAACTCCAAAAATCCATAGATAAAAACACCCATGGATAGACAATTAAAATTGTTTTGGATCTAGTGAAATGCATAAGCCTCATAAGATCAGATGAGAATGTTCTGATGGATCTGTGGTGTTACCAGAATGGATAAGGTGCGAAATGAGTACATAACAGGATTTTTGAATATTGCATCTGTGATTGAAAAAGTGAGAGGAAGAAAACTAAGGCGGTAGATACATTTTTTACAAGCTTTTATATAACTTGCAATGGATGTAGCCATGTATGTAGGTACGTAAGCTCAGGTAGAATCTTGCAAGTTAAATTTAATCAACTTCCCGGTTTCCGATTGAGCTGAAATTTTGCACGCATATATCGCGTGACAATGCAATAATATGGTACCATGGAGCTGATCTGATGATGGAGTCGGAAGGTGGACATAGAAACTCCTGTACTAAACAAGATAGATCCGTCGTGTTTGGGCTCGTTTTACTTGTCTTGGCTAGCACTCTGCTGCTACATGATATCCAGGATCTCAAAAGCTTGTATTTAAAAACCTTTTTATAAAAGCTTTATTAATTGTAGTGGATTTAGTTATTTTGAATGACTTAATCGTGTGGTGATTTTTGTCATATTATTTTATTTAATTGTTGAAATTCATTCACATAAATTAATTATGGTAGATTCGTATCTTATTTTATTTGCCACCATATTTTTATTATCTCTTCCAAATAGAATTAAAAGCTTATATTTTCCTTTCTGTAATAGAAAAATATAAAGCTTTCTTTAAGCCATCATAATTCAACTTATTACATTTCTTTCGCCCAAAAGTCCCTCTCTCCTTTAATACATAACTTACTTAAGTGTTCTTAAATCTCGAACCCTTAATGCCTAGCACAGCTGTTAAACATCATTCTATTGAAAATACAACTCTAAAATCAAACAAATAAAGCGTATTTTGACAGTTAAGCGACAGCCAACTGGATTTGAAACGATTCTATATTTGAAATTTGAATATTCGTATTGCTATTGGTCGTCCGGAAACGGTACACATTCTGAACGGAAACCAAACGAGATGATTTTTATTTTATTTTTAAATTAAATATAATTAACTACTGTTTGGTCTTTAGTTTGTTACCCAATTGTAAGACCACTAAGTTACTTTGCTTAATAATATTTAACGCCTGAGGAGCGTAATTTATTATAAGACTGAAATTGGGTATATTGAAGTATATCGTCAGAAAGAAAGGTACATCTTGTATATTAACAAGCTAGGGAATTTATTGGATGCTTGTGTTATATACACTTAACATAAAAGTTAACTTTGAGGCCGGTTGGAGATGATGAAAATAGTAATATAGAACATGTAAGGCCATTTTAATACCTTTCAGAATTAGGTCAGTCATACTCTGCTACGAGATAATTTCAAATAATTTCATAGTTAATCTTATACTAATATATAAAGCTGAACAGTTTGTTTGCTTGTTTAAACGCGCTAATCTCAAGAAGTACTGGTCTGATTTGAAAAATTCTTTCAGTTTTGGATAGCCCATTTATCGAGGAAGGCTATAGGCTAATATCATCACGCTAAGATCAATAGGAGCGGAGCAGCAATGAAAAATGTTTCAAAACCGGGGGGCTTTGAAAACAAATTCCACGCGGACGGCGTCGCGGGTACAACTAGTATGTTGATATAACTACGTTTTAATGGTTTTCAGCGTTGCATTTTATTTGATTTTCATTTTATGTCGACGTTTCGGCCATATTTCAGTAGCCATAAACGCATGCGTACGGTTGCTAAAAATTAAGAAATTATTTAATTTTGATTTATCTATAGTATTAGAAAATTCTAAACATGCCGTGTCTGTATATTGAAGTTATTAAAAAAAAAATGGAATAGACTATATTATTATAAATGATGGAGAACACGATGCAATTTTTTTTAGATTTCTTGTCTGTTTGTTAGTTTGATCGGTATACACATAAAAACTACTGGGATGATTTGGATGCGATTTTCTTCATCGACAGCCAATTCTTACACTTAAACACTGCGCTACTTTTTATCCTTGGGAATTCCGCGGTAATTTTTCTGGGAATGATTTAACATGGTCAAATAAAAAAAATCGAATTTCAAAGTAAATTTTTTACTGATTGATAGCAAATTTAGCAGGTACAAACAGATAGAGAGAAAAATAATTGAAAAAAAATTTGTTCTATTTCGCTTCTTACATCCCCCTGACTCGGTTTTTAGCTTTTTTTTCATTGTACAAAAATTCGACCTCTACAGGTTTATTATATGTATACATAATTATCATGAATGTGTAGTTTTTATATCATATAAACTCGTACTTCGATTTCCTTCCCCGCGCACTTCAGTCACTCCAATTCAAAGTTACACTGCCGACAATAGACTGAATCAACCAAAGTGATCCATATATACATAACCTTGAATAGGTCCTTCAATCATTCAGTGTTATTAAAATATCGCCGTGTCTTTTCAATTCTATGCCTTTCAACAGCATTTATTCAATCTGATTGACCCGTTTAAAGAGCCATCTACAAATTACTTCACATGAATTTCATGATTTTTGACCCCCTCCCCCGTTCTTGTCACACCTGATCACATTCGTGAGACTCCTCTTATTTTGCAATGTAAAATTAAAAAATTACATAGATAACACTTTATTGTACACCATTACAGAAAAACTTACGAACTAGTATTAGTCTAGTTGGGTACAAAGTGCGGTATTATCGCTAAAAAGCGATCTCTTCCAGACAACCCGTGGGAAGAATATTCTGATTAGGAATTATTCAATTAAAAGAGCAATTTCGTAATTAGTTTTATTTCCATTCATTCAATTCAATTCTATGCCTTTCAACCGCATTGATTCAATCTGATAGACCCATCTAAGGGACCATTCACAAATTAAGTCACATGAATTTCATGCTTTTTGAACTGTCCCCCGTCCTTATCACACCTGGTCACATTCGTGAGAGCCTCCCTAGTGTGACATCACATATTTTGCGATTTTACTTCAAGATATTATTAAATTAGAACAGCAGTTAGTAATAATTTAAACACTATGCTCATACAAATAGTGTTGGAAATATTTTAAATCTATTCGTTAATAGTTCATCGCGTTTTAAAGAGAAAGTATATTAGATTTTGACATGTGACGTCATGAAATTTAGGATCCCTCCCACCCCTTGTCACACAATGTCACACTCTGTCTACCCCCACCTCCCCCGTAACGTGTGACGTAATTTCTGGATGGCCCCTAATGTCACCATTATAAACTATGAAAAAACCAAGCTTTTATGTAACAAAGCCTTGTGTTATCATTAAAAACCCGAAACATGTGATTAAAGTACAAAAAAACAACATTCGTGAGCAATATGGCTGTTTGAAACGTAAGACCAATTTCATATAATTATTTAAAATTCAACTCGTTATTTAAACAATCATCTTATTACGTGTACTGGTGAAACGCAAATGTTTTGATCGCACTGTATATGTTTGCTTACGACACACGGGCTTTATGTTCGACGAACTAATCAATGAGCTTATTAATAAACGTCAATTTTGCTTCGTCGACTTAAATATAGAATTAAATGAAATAGAATTGAATAATAATAATCCGCAGATAAACACACACATTGTATACCCCAAGGCGTAAAATGTTGTTACATTTTTGATTTATTCATCACAATCAAATATAGTGTATGTTACTCGGGAATAATGTAGCTTTTTACTGGTGAAAGAATTTTTAAATTCGGATCAGTAGTACCGGAGTCTACCCCGAACATCTAAACTCAGAAACTTTACTTCTATATAATATTATTATATTATGACAAATTTATAAATGTAGGCCGGGATTAACAAAAGGAGTCAAAATTGGTAAACGATTTTTGGAGGCAAATGGTAATTGGAGAAAATAAGTGTATACTTTTTGGAGAGTAAAATAATCACCAGACAAACACACACATTGTATATCCCCAAGCTAAGCTTGTGTTATGGGTGATATACTACGGACCACTCCGGGGCCGATCCCAGACTACAGTAAATAACGGAAAGTTCGTTTACGAAATTTGCCATGCCAGAAATCGAACCCGGAGCATCTGCGTTGTAGAGAGGTCGGCCGGCTAATATAAGGCTCAGCCCGCTCGACCACAGAGGCCGTCAAAATAGACGGATGGAATGGAATTGAATAGAAAAGAACGAAATCGAACGAAACAGGAATGAGTATAATTTATTGCACACTAAAAATATACACTTATCTTTTAATTTTAAGGAATGTATAAAATAAAATAGAGATCGTCAGCTCCGACGTACGACTGGGGTTTACTAATGCTAATTCGGTGGGTGAAATATGAGCTAGCCTTCTGGTCACGGGTACTGTCAGAGTTTCTTACAAATGTCTTTAAAGAAATTCTTTGCTGATGTACACCACGGGCCCAATGTTAAAAATAAGTAACCTTTTTTTAATGCTTCATATTTGCGCCGTTTGACGTCTTCAGTTGAAGCGGTGGCTGTTCCAGCCCCTGAATTGGCCGTTGGAAGATGTGACGGGGCCATTATATCAACACAAGTTGAATCATATTGTATTTATAAAAGAATAATAGAGCGCGATAGCAACATGTATTAAGACAATTCATTAGATACTAATTTTTCTCCACGCCTGATCGTCTACTTGGTGATCTTAAGAATTGGTTCCGTCTAAAGCCAGGTTATTTTATAATGCTTCGTGAAGAAACATTACGTTAAGGATTTTTAAGTGTAAAAGGTCAACTACGTACAATATACATCCTATCGTACCTTAAAACAATTCGCCACAGTCACGTCACCGAACAAAAAAGTCAAATAAACAAACAAGCAGTGTGTCCCGGAGGCTTTTTCCAACTTTTTTTATTCGTTCCCAATCCTTCTGGGAACGGATGTATGGCATCCGTTTAATCATACGAAACAACAACCTATCGTAAATTGAAATTGGTAAATTACTTTGAACTTTAATACCAATTCTGTAAGGTCGAATATTTTTCCATAGTAACAAGATGATATCAATAATATAATCCAGCAACAGATTGTAGGCTGAATACATTTAATAATGTGTCTGTTGGTCCGAAAAAACCTGATTGAACAACTTGTTTCTTTTTTTTTTAATCGAAAATATTTTGTGCGCTAAAGAAAGTAACAGTTGGCAATGTTAAAGTGTGAATAACAAATTTAAAAGAAAATTTGCGTGGAATGGAAGAATCATAAGTTATACTGACGGTAATGTTCATATTAGACGAATCGATCTAATTGAATCGATTCATTTGAAAGCCAATGACCTGAAAAGACACGACGATATCAACGACGCTGAATGATTCAAGATTTATATAGATCATTTTGGTTGATTCATGCAAATTGAATGATAGAAATGAACCGTCTAACATGGGCTTAAGACTGATTTTCAAATTCAAAGTTGCTAAGCGAGCTATGTCACGTGTTTTTCTTTCTTAAGGCTGGTTTACATTTCCATTGTTTCCATGACAATAGCGGTGCCCGTCCGTCAATTGTGCGAAATTCTTGAACGTATACGTGATTCGAAACGCACTTGGCCGATTTTTTACTTATTTCTTTTTTGTCAACGCTACCCAGAATCGGTGTGTGACGTCTACTTGCGACTTGCGAGCGGGTTGTACTTAACTCGCGAAAAACAGAACGTGGTTTTGTATTTTCTACTTTATCGTCAACTTACGATTTAACTGAAAGATGTCTGTCCAAACGACGATAAGGTTTTCTCAAAAGTTCTAAGCAGTAACTTGCTACTTAACTAATGGAAATGTAAACCAGCCTTTAGGAATAGAACCAAAGATGAGTATAATTATGTAACAGATAAAGTTCATGTTATCACATCAGGATTATTGGCCGATGAATTAAAATTATTACTAGAGTTGTGACCGCATGTTAGTAAATTTTGGTGTCAAAGGCTCTGCAGCCCTATGGACTGAGAACCTGCACAAGGTCACTGGTAGTGGCTGGATTAGAAAAGGGAAGGAACAGAACATCATTATGATGCAAACAACAGGCATATACTGAGAAGAAAGAAAAAATGTATTGTAAAAGGAGTGTAAAGAAAAAAAGAAGCTGAAACGACGTAGAGACAATTCATATAACTAGTGATCGCCCGTGGTCGAGATTCGACCATACTAATTAGTTTAAATTATAAGTTGGAATATTATTAAGGTTCTGTTGTCAAAGACTATACTTCTATAATCACAGATTTCGCCAAGGCTACACTATTAATTTGACTTTAACAATAAACAAAAGAGTATATATGTATGTGTGTGTCAAATACATGACAGTGTGTATAATGTTTGTTTTATTGATTTAATATATTTTTTATGCATATTTAAAAAAAAATTAGCATTCTGCACTCCTTCTCTATATAAACTATAAGTCTGCGAATTTTCATACTCCTCCGTCCGCGCAATTGTCGTAAAAGGGGGTACAAAGTTTTTGCTTCACGTATTAATATATAGATAATAGTAATTCACGTTGTCTGTGCATCCTTAACAGTGTGAAACTGGAAAATTAACGGATGCAAGACATAATAAACAATCTGCCAGAAATAACTTAGAGTGGTAGCTAAAGCAAAAAAAGGAATCACGGACAGTGTGGACATTTTCTTATATCAAAAAAATAAAATTAAAATTTTTTGTTCCTCTGTCTGCCTGTTGGTTCCGGTTAATCTCTAAAACGGCTGGACCGATTTTGACGGGACTTTCACTGGCAGATAGCTGATGTTATAAGGCTACTTTTATTTTAGAAATAAAATGAAAGGCCCACGCACGCCGCTTCTGTCGCCACGCCGGAAGGCAAATTAAATTAAAATGTACACAGTCACAGTCCACACATAAGCTAGCCCTAAATAAAATTATTTTCAACACATTTGCTTAAAAAATGCGTTTAGGAAGCCTGTACACATTGTTCCAATACACCATCCACCACACAATAAAACATAAGGTAAAATACGTACTCTCAAAAAATATATAAAAACAACACCAAGTTTTACATTACGAGAATAAATAAGCTGAACAAATTGTGTGTGTGTGTGTGTGTGTGTAATTTACATGCAGTAGAAGTGACACAAAGTGTGACATGGGGTGCGAGAGATTCTAAAGAAGTATTAACGAAAAACTACAAAACATTTCCAACTCTATCTGCGTTTAAATTATTAAGTATAACGTCTTCTGCCTCCTTCTCCCGCAGGCTTAGTCCTATAGATTTATATGTTTATCTCTTTTTAGTGTCGTTTTTAGTTTTAGTGCGAGTTTCAAATCACAACAATTCTAAAGAAGTTTCACTTCAATAATCGAATTTCCTTGGTAGCGCTTTGAACAATACGCAGTGCCTTAAATAGGGCAGTGCCAACGGTGCCCAGGCACAGGGTGTAGATTCTGGAGGGCGCAAGAATGGCCAGACCAGGCAGGGTTATTATTTTTCGGATTTGCTCCTGAAAGTACCCGCTACGCCCCTAGTGCTCGATTCCAACACATACGTACCTACATGCCATCATCAAAAACGTCTGTAAAATTAGACAAAGCATCGCGCTCATTTTTTTGGCAGCACACGAGCGTATTTTTGTGTTCTAGTTTTTAAAAAAAATAGATTTTTCTTCAAAAATATTAGACAATTGGTCCACCAAGACCAAGGTCCTTGTGCGTTATTTTATCAGCCCGAATGAAATAAAGTATGTCTATACATAGCATTGCTCTAGATAGGGTACCTATAATATCTAAAAAAACCAAAGGCGCAGTTATAGAAGCTCGCATAGGGCGCATAAAAGGCTATTTACGGCACTAACAATACGTTTGTCTCACTTTAATACTATAGAGAAAACGAGACGAAAGATGTAGTTCTAATTTCCAGCACGCGCATGTGGCGCCATTTGACAATGCGCGCCATTTTCATATTAGAAACGTTAAAGATTATTGTGACTTTCTGACTGATATTTATGTTTGTTTCATTACCTATTGTACTGTTTTCTTGCAAATAAATAAGAAATAAGAAATAATTTATTGCTTTCAGTTATAAGCTAAACAAGTACAATATACAATAGTGCTTAATTGAACATTATGCGACAATCATTACTCCCCGTACTAGTTTTAAACTGTGTTACGGCAGAGTAAGTTCACGTCCCGTAAGTTAAAAAGATATTTGTTTCAAACTACCTTTGAAATAATTTGTCAGCACACAAAAAATGAGTTCGTACATTACCAATTAGACAGTACATGTAACGAATACAGAGACAGCAACATTATTTGTTTAGTAAAATAAATATACACATATATTTTATTCATAATACACATATACATCTATTTTCTGCAGTATTGATAAATACATAATAGCTATATATTATAATATATAATATAATTAGTTACAAATTTGTATAAAGTAATATATATTAAAGATTAGCCATAAAATAACATTTTCATCATAAGAATAAATTTAAGTGTACCATGTTGAAACATAAATAAGTTATGTGCCCAAATTAGACCAGTTGGAAGCTCAAAACACGTTTGAAATACATGTTTATGATTTCTTATAGTTGTAATCATTTTCTGTTATGATTAGGCCGGCTACTATGAAACTGGGGAGGGCTTCAGAATTTATGGCTGCTTTAATTTAAGCTTAGCCGTGCTCCGTATTAGTTGAATTATTAATTTATTACTTTCAATATTTCTATTAAGATGTGGTAGGTAAAGTGGACATTTTATTTTTAGGTTTGATTATTTGACGGCCTCTGTGGTTGAGCGGGTTGAGTCTTAGCCGACCGAACTCGGTGTAATTCAGAGACTCCAGGTTCGATTCTTGTCATGGTAAATTTTGTATTGTTATTAATTGGTCAGGAGCCTTAAGAACAGAGGAGCGTCCATGACAAGGGTTATGAATGTGAAAGAAGCAAGTGAGGTGTGTAAGAATAAGCCTAAATGGCGCTCTGTTGCTCGTGCCTACCCCGCAAGGGAACTGGCGTGAAGTTATGTATGTATGTATTAATTGGTGATAACGTTAAATATTGACATATAACGTATATATATACAATAATGTAGCAATGATTTTTAAGCGATTCTCACTCTCAGTTAGATACATTTTCTATAGTCAGTATATATATCAGTTAGATAAGTTTATGTATATACCTAGTCTTGCCATAAATATTATAACAAAGAATTTTTTTTTGCAAATAACATTAAAACTCATAAGTTTTACAGTGTCTTAGTTTAATACATAAATATAAAAAAAAATATATAAAAAGCTTATTCGAAGTGGTCTCCATTGGCTGCAATACAGTCGTTTAAACGTTGAGGCCAGTTATCAACAGAAGCACGCACTCTTTCCATGGGAAAATTCTTCACTGCCAATCGTATGGATTGTTTTAGGGACTCCAAATTAAGATCGGGACTAGACGACGGCCAGTCTTCAGCTCTGATGAAGTCAGAAACCTTCGTTTCCAACCAAGACTGCGTGGACCGAACTTTATGACCGGACGCCGAGTCTTGCTGGAAGGACCATTCTTGGTTATTGAACATGGTGTTATTAAGGGGCTTAACTAACTTCTTAAGAATGGTATCTTGATACACTTGTGCCGATGTTTTGATACCTTTTTCACAAAAATATGGCTCAGTCACTCCTTCATAGCTAAACACCCAACCAAACCATCACTGAAGACGGATAATGCCCACGTTGCACTCTGTCGACTAATTAAAAAGCTTCCTTAGTGCTTTGAACATAAATACGATCATTTTTTTTGTTAAAATATTGCTCAATTGTTTATACTTATGTAAAGTATATACAATAATAAACTAAAAAAAATACATTGATAGCAACAATTATTTATGAAACCTTTTTTGTCAACCCTACTGACCATCTACGCAAACCTTCTGCGCACGGGTACTAATTATCGGATTGGTTCATTTTAATGAATAAAAAAAATTGTGTGTGTGAACCACAGACGGTGAATGTTTATCTGGTCGTCAACCAATTGCAATCTACTTCTGGATAGACTTCCACAAGTTTCAGTAATAAAGGAAACTCCACTAACCTAGAAAACACCAGAAAATATCCTGTATCTCTAGAAAACTGTAGTGTACAAAGTGGTGCAGTTTTAAAAATAAAACATTTATTACCTACATAAACAGAGAACGTATATATGAATAAATGGCAAAAAATTGTTTCCGCTATTTGCCTACAGATTTCTACGAATGATCTAAATTACCACAGTGATTAAGATGATCAAGTTCAAAACATAATTATAAGTTTGCTCCGGTTTATTAAAAACAAAAAATCTTTGGAATATACCGCAAAAATGGCTGGTAAATCATTATTTGATAAGTAAGACTAATTAGAGCAGACATTTATCTTTGTAAACCAGTTCAATTAATCCTCAATGATTAATTAAAAATATAAGGTGTTTTTAGCTTATCTTTTAACCTACCCATTATCTCAATCCTTTACTATTGACTATTGATAGCAAAATAAGGTATGAGCAATATAAGAAAGGGTGCGGAGGTATCGACCCATGTATAAACGCCGTTTTAGATATCAAGTGGAACTAATAGGGTAAATCAGCCGAATATATTTCGTATTCGTTGGGAATGAAGTCCTCACTTTATTCCCAACAAATTGTGATATAAAATTAAAATTGTGGTACGAAGATTAAAATTGTAAATCTAAATTATCTACTTAGTCTGACCATAAATACTGTTACAATTAAAAAGAAATAAAATATTACATTTGTATTTGGAATCTGTCATTTTTATATGATTGTTCATTGTGTTTTCTCATTTTGGCGGCAATACATTTTACAACATTTTGCGATATTAACATGGATTGGGGCGATAAAGAAAACCGAATCGCTGTGATTGCATTACACAAAGTTAGTATGAAGCCAAATGCAATTTTTAAAACTCTACATACGCTTGGTATTAGTCAAATGTTTGTGTATCGGGCTATTAATAGGTACAATGAGACCTCATCTGTTTGTAACAGAAAAAGATCTGGACGTCCACGTAGTGTTCGTACGAAAAAGTTGGTCAAAGCACTAAGGGAAAGGATTCGAAGAAATCCTGTCCGAAAGCAAAAGATTTTATCTCGGGAGATGAAGATATCACCTAGAACCATGTCGCGTATTTTAAAAGATGACTTAGGACTCGCAGCCTATAAGAGATGCACTGGTCATTTCTTAACTCATAATTTAAAAAAGAATAGGGTGGTAAAATCGAAACAACTACTGAAGCGGTACGCAAAGGGAGGTCACAGAAAAAATTTGTTTACGGATGAGAAAATTTTTACAATTCAGCAACATTTTAACAAAAAAAAATGACCGTATTTATGCTCAAAGCTCTAAGGAAGTTTATCAATTAGTCGACAGAGTACAACGTGGGCATTATCTGTCTTCAGTGATTCTTTGATGGGGTGTTATCTATGAAGGAGTGACTGAGTCATATTTTTGTGAAAAAGGTATCAAAACATCGGCACAAATGTATCAAGATACTATTCTTGAGAAGGTACTTAAGCCTCTTAATAACATCATGTCCAATAAACAAGAATGGTCCTTCCAGCAAGACTCGGCGCCGGGTCATAAAGCTCGGTCCACGCAGTCTTGGTTGGAAACGAACGTTTCGGACTTCATCAGAGCTGAAGACTGACCGTCGTCTAGTCCCGATCTTAATCCGCTGGATTATGATTTATGATCAGTTTTAGAGAGTACGGCTTGCTCTAAACGCCATGATAATTTGGAATCCCTAAAACAATCTATACGATTGGTAGTGAAGAATTTTCCCATGGAAAGAGTGCGTGCTTCTATTCATAACTGGCCTCAACGTTTAAAGGACTGTATTGCAGCCAACGGAGACTACTTCGAATAAGCTTTTTATATTTTAAATGTTGTTATATTTATGTATTAAACTAATACATTGTAAAACTTATAAAATGTTATTTGCAATAGAAAAAAATAATTTTTGTTACAATATTTATGGCAAGACTAGGTATATGCAATTATTAAACTGTTATATTATATGATTACTATTCATCAGTAAAATATATCTCATATGTATTTCTTAAAAAAAATTAGTATGAATTATTAACATTTCGAAAAATCTGAATTTATGTAGGAGCATGTACATCGCCAGATTAGCTTATTCTATAGTTATAGGTTTTCTGGAACAAATCGCTCTAAGCGATAAAGCCGTCTATATTTCTGCCTAAAACATATATTGTAAGTAATGTATTGTCTGTTATTTTGATGAGTAATAATGTATTATATATCTATCTAAATTGTGGTAAGAAGATTAAAATTGTGGTATAAAAATTAAAGTTGTGGTGTGAAGATTAAAATTGTGGTGTAGAATGTGCAGTGTGAAAATATTGTGATGTCAACATATATAATTTTACCAGATATTAACTAGCATCTGTATCGTTTTTCTTACACTTTTTATTTCAAAATGGATATATTGTGCAATTGATCGCCATGAAAATTGCTATAAGCACATAATATAAACATGGGAAATATATTCGCGTTAAGCTTTTGCTGTAATATTTTTGACTTTTAACTGATTTATTTTGAGAAGAATAGCTTTATGTAAAACTTTCAAAATTTAGAGGAGAATGACCTATGGCGCTATCTACTTATACAGGATTTTGAAGCTATTCAGTTAGATTTTTTATTAGGTGATTGTTATTCCAAATATTCTTAATCCATACTTAATAAAATTTGATTATGTAAAAGACTCTTAACACGTATATATTTCACACTTAAATCTGTACTAAACGAACAACTGTGCTCGATTAGAGAATTCCCACGCAAGTTGTCGACCACTGCGTACAGTCAGCAAGTTAATTAGCATATAAATAGATTTATATACCAGTGGCGAGACACCCCGCTGATTGGCTTCAAAACAAATCAATGTATGATAGTGATGATTGGTGTTTATTTCAAGTGCACTCTTTTGGAATTTTATGGTACCAACGGTCTATATTGAAAGTTTTTTTTTTAAATTGGAAATATTTGACAACCTCTGTGGTTGAGTGGGCTAAGCCTTTGCCAGACTACCTCACTGCAACGCAGAGGCTCCGGAATCGATTACTGGTTTCGGAAACAAACTCTTTTATTTACTATGGTCTTGGTGTCTGGGTTCGGCCCCAGACTGATCTGTTGTATAATATTACCCATAAAACACGTGTAACTTGCTTAATTTGAGGATATAAAATGTTTGTGTTTGTCTCCTGGTTTATTATTATTATTTAGTTATTTCAGCGACATGTGTGTGTGATCTAAAAGATAGAAGAGGAGAAACTTATTGCGACCTTAGGAGCGAATATCTTTCGACCTTTTAACTCAAATAAATAAAACAATTGAAGATAATGGTCATTAAAATAGCTTTAAGGACTCTTTCCGGACACTATCCCTCAATAAAGTTTCAACATCTTATGGGTGAAGGTACTTCAGCAAACTGCGAAATTTGTGGGTGAATTGAGGATGTGGAACACTTGTTGAAATCTACTTAATACGAAAATGAAATGATACATACATACATACATACATAACTTCACGCCAGTTCCCTTGCGGGGTAGGCACGAACAACAGAGCGCCATTTAGGCTTATTCTTACACACCTCACTTGCTTCTTTGACATTCATAACTCTTGTCATGCACGCTCGTCTGTTCTTAAGGCTCCTAACATCACCTTCTGCTAGTACACGATCAATTTGATCATGGAAAGTGTGTCGTGGCCTTCCACGACTTCTGCATCCATCCACTTTTGCATTGTATATCTGTTTATTCATTCTTTCATCATGCATTCTTTCTACATGTCCGAACCACCGGAGCATTCCTTTCCTTACCTTCACCCCGACACTCTCTTTCAGACCAACTGTCTTTGAAATGATATTACTGATAAACACAAATTGAATAAAATAAATAAAGATAGATAGATAGATAACGCTTTATTGTACACCATTACAGAAAAACTTACGAACTAGTATTTGTCTAATTGGGTACAAAGGGCAGTCTTATCGCTAAAAAGCGATCTCATCCAGACAACCCGTGGTAAGAATATTCTGATTAGGAGTGGCGACGGTGGTATACATAATTATTGTACGATTACTTACATTTTAATAATAAATATATAACTATACTACATATACAAATATACACATAAGTTAGATACATATACAACATATGGTGATAATATGCAACTATTTAAACATAATAAACATATAACTAACTATATGCAATATAATATCTACTAATTATATAAAATTACATATCATTATATTGCGGATAGAGTTTCCTGACTAAGTTCTTAAATGTTATTAGGGATTTTGCTTGTTTGGCAGCAACAGGCAATGAATTCCAAAGTTGGACAGCCTTAACCGTGAAAGAATTATTTAAGAACGTTGTATTATGAATAGGACTAATAAGTCTATGTTGACTGGATAAAATAAAATAAAGGAATAATTTAGACTGCTCTCAGAGTCTATTTTAGAAATAGCGAAATATTTTCAAATGTTATTGCTCACTAGTAACCTAGATAGGTTTACTATAGTGCTTATTGGCCTAAGCGTGTTCATGTGGAGTAAAGTATCAGAAAAAAATTGAAATCCGACTAACGATGCTATCTGGCTAAAGATTTATCTATAGTCTCGCGCAACTTGTACAAATGTACGTATTCGAGTGAGATATAAATAAATGTACTAATCCCACTTCCTACAAATATTATAAATGCGAAAGTTTGTAAGAACGTATGGATGTGTGTTTATGACTCTTTCACGCAAAAACTACTGAATGGATTTTGATGAAACTTTACAATAATATTCTTCCTACTAATATTTTAAACGCGAAAGTTTGTAAGAATACATCCATGTATGTTTGTTACTCTTGCACGCTAAAACTACTGAATGGATTTTGATGAAACCTTACAATAATATAGCTTACACATTAGAATAACACATAGACTATAATATATAAAGATATAATTTGAATTATCTAAAATATAACTGTTTTCCATCACCACGCGAGTGAGACCGCGGGACGCAGCTAGTGATTTAATAATAACAGAAATATCGTTGTAATTTTTCCAGATCTAAATTACCAGACACGTTATCATTAGTAACAACCTTAACTAATACTTTAAAAAATAATTGAATTTCTGTATTTATTTAAAAAAAAGTGCCTGAGATAAATAAATTTGATTTAAAATAATTTTTAGCTAGACATGTTGCTAGGGGAGTTTATTGCCGCTAATCCTCTTTAAACAGCGGAAGCGGTGTATATAAAATAGGATTAGTAGACTTAAGTTTTAACTTATATGTATGACTTAAAAAAAAATCTCATCAATTTCAATCAATTTCAATTTGAATAATTTCTACAATATCGTGATTTCATTTCAGCATTGTGCAGCGACATTTGAAATGAACTACCAAAAATTTGATTTACATAAACTCAGTAATTGTTTAAATGAGAAATTGCTGTACAAACCGGTAGGAAAACAGGACATGACGATTGTACAATGGTTTAATTTGTGTCAAAATGTGCTATGTTATAAAAATCACATCCAAATTTATTTCAAGTTAAACGGTCTCACTTTTGTAATCGATTCCGATGGTACAACCGATAAGAATATATAATCGATACTCCAAATGATATTCTAGCCGCTTTCTTTATAGCCCTGTCAATATAACCTCAATGTAACATGACACGTTTTTGACGACCGTACTTGACTGTTCGTCACACCTGCTACTTTCACAAAGTTCTATTATGACTTTATTCTTTATTCATGCAGATTTAAAGTTTATAATTGAATGTTGGATTTTTAAATACTATGTACGCTGTGGGTCAAGTAAATAATTGTCGGGTTTCTATAACTTAATACCCATACATTTGCCTTCCTACTGGTTAAAATTTGATATGAACTCCATAAAAGTAATGACCATTTTCTACCAACGGTAAGGTAAAAGGAATAATAACAATAATAATTACCAAGTAAAAACATAAATTCTCTTCTACGTGGCATTACTGGTCAATATTTCGTTTGTCGACGATGAAAATTGAAAAGAAATGTACGTAGCTTTAGGGCCTTACTTATAATCGCATCTTAAATTTAAAGAAACTGCTCAGCAACTGATTAGTGAAAATCTTACCCATAAACTCCTCTTTAGTCGAATAGCTTTGTTACAACCTACGTTAATAATTCAAATTTCGTTTATCTGTGCTCCTCTTAGGTAAACAATAGGTAATACACGTTTATAAGTGAAAAAAAAGGTATTCATTGTTTAGCGTCTGATTCTGATTCTCTTACTTAACAGATGGTTAATCGTTTCTTAGCGAGATTATTATAAGTAAGGCCGTTAATTATTAATTAATTAGGTCTGAAAGAATATATATTCAAAGAATAAGATACGTATTGAAGTTTTATTGGTGCTTTCCTTTAACAAAAAATGATAGAAGAATAAGTTGTTACGCGGAGAAAGAATATAATTTCCTGCGCCCAGGCGGTGCCAGGTGGTAGGGCATTTGCCCGACTGGATGCCTACCACCCCTGGTCTACAGTATGTCGCCATACCAACCCTGGGTTGTGTTCCGGCATTAGCGACCAGGTTCCAGTCTCCCTTAAGAGAGCAGCAGCACATTTGTATCACCTTTGGTATTGCACATGTCCATAGGCGATGGTAACCGCTTTCCATCAAGTGGGCCGTCTGCCTGTCTGCTGAACTCCTGCAATAAAAAATAAAAAAAAGGCGGCCTGTCGTTAGAGGCGACAAAACAACCCACAGCCATAGATAGGTAGGGGTATTTGCTCGTTTGGATAGCTACCACTCTGGTCTAGAGTATGCCACCGTAACAACCTTGAGCTGTGTTCCGGCATTAGTGGCCATCTAGTAAACATTTAGAGAGCAGCAGCGCATTAGTAGTACTTTTGGTGTTGCAAGTGTCCATAGACGATGGTAACCGCTTTCCATCATGGGCCGTCTGCCTGTCTACTGCACTCATGCAATAAAAAAAATCGTGTGTGTGCAGTCCACACGCAGTATAAGTGAAACTTCAAAGAATATACTCACAGATAATTCTTCTCTAACTTTTAATAATATACCTGTTTCCTTAAACCTACATCAGTTAAGTATCACTTTCAATTTTTCGCTGCTTTAGTCTAAAAAATATTATTATCAGTTTTATTTCGGTCAAAATTGGACCTATGTTTAATTATCGGTCTTATTGACTCCCTAATCTGTGTTGCACACTGTAAAACTCGTATCTCGTTCTCTCGCAGGTTTAGTCCTATAGATTAATGTATTTATTTATTTTTAGTGCCACCTTTTCGTTTCATCGAGTTTCAAATCACAACGATTCAAAAGAAGTTTCACTTCAAAAAAATCTATGAATGTTTTGAAAGTCTTTTTTATATACCTATATTTTTTTACTAAGTAACATATCAATTTTAAACAGCCATATTTATAAACATAAACCTACATTAATGTCAACTGTGTACATAGTCATAAATTAAAAAAATTAAATAGCAGGCATTCTTTTTAATTAACGGTAGTAAAAATCCCCTCCCATAAAATATTATAAAACCAAAACATATCAAAGGAAACGGAGTATAAAATTTTTATGACTTGTTTTATAATTATTATAATTAATTAATGATTATTTTGTTTGCCTTAATCGGAGTTTGGAAAATCGGAACGCTAATTGGTCGCTAAAAGCAATCACTTCTATATTCTTGAAGGCTGTTTGCGATTAGCGCAACTTCCGCCAGGTGGTAGGGCGTTTGCCCGACTGAATGGCTACCACCCCTGGTCTAAAGTATGTCGTCATAACAACCTTGAGTTGTGTTCCGGCATTAGTGACCAGGTTCCAGTCTCCTTTAAGAGAGCAGCAGCGCATTTGTAGCACCTTTGGTGTTATAAATGTCCATAGGTGATGGTAACCGCTTTTCATCGAGTGGGCCGTCTGCCTGTCTGCTGAACTCCTGCAAAAAAAAACTTCTGCATTTCATAAAACCTCATTACATTATTACACTTTTCTCTGTTTTATTAGTAACTAGCGGCCTCGGCAGACGTCGTCCTGCTCTGAAAAAATGAAAACCTAGGACCCGATCCCAGCACCACCTACCAGTTCCAATTGTGCATTTAAACCATCCGGGGATCCATACAAATAAAATCGGTTCAACCGTTTAGGAGAAGTTGACACACCGACACACGAATAGATGAATCATCATCATCATCATCATATAAATAAAAATGAATTTTAGAAATGTATGTACACGCATAACTTCAGAACGATTTTACCGATTTTAGATAGTTTAATTAGCCACTCAAACACAAAAACAAAATCACCAAAATCGGGCCGGGTGATTAGGAGGATTCTAGAACCCGATCTCAGCGCCACCTACCGGTTCCAACGGGATAAAAAGTATCCCATGTCCGTCTCCTGGTTCTAAGCTACCTCCTCACCAATTTTCATCCAAATCGGTACAGCCGTTCTTGAGTTATAAATAGTGTAACTAACACGACTTTCTTTTATATATATAAGATTATTGTGAAGACATTTTTTTTTGTTTTTGTTCAATATTGACCTCATTTAAATTAAATAAACATTTTATGTAATTTTTGTATAATTGTAATATATTCATTTTTGTAATTAACTGTTTGAGCCAATTTTAATTTTTATTATATAAATCATTTTTAGTGGAAACTTGATATATATATATATATATATATATATATATATATATATATATATATATATATATATATATATATATATATACAAACACACACACACACACAAACACACACAGTGTAAACTCTATATAACGTCACTGAAGACAGTACATTTTATGACGTTATAGAAAGTTGTCGTTAAATGGAGAGAAGTCTGTTATTTTTGTCTGACGTCTTTTGCTACACCAATAATTACGTTTTATTTTTTTTACTTATTTTATTAATATCTTGCGATATTGAGACATCTTTATGATGAAGGAAGTACTTAGAAATGTCGGTATGCATGTTGCCGACAGTGGAGTTTATTACGGGCTAGGATAGTAAAGCGATAAAAGAACGTACATAACTGCGCAGCTTTTACTAATTTTGTCAACTCAAAAGGTACTTTTTATTACTTAATCGTTGTCGTTATGGAGAGCGAGTGTAATGCTAATTAGAGTATATTATTGTATGGAAGACAAGCTAAACCAACTAAATCTAAGTGATTTTGACGCTTAAGGGAGTTTGTCGTTAAATCGAGTGACGTTACATGGAGTTAACACTGTATATATATATATATATATATATATATATATATATATATATATATATATATATATATATATATATATATATATATATATATATATATATATATATATATATATATATATATATATATATATATATATATATATATATATATATATTTAAGAATATTAATTATTATATGTTTCCCAAACAAATAAAATAAATAAATAAATAACATTATATTATTAAAAATCACACATGTCACTCACCTTACATACCTACGTCTAATGATTTAGTATGCAATTCAATGAAACTTGCTTTTGATTAGTATTTATGTATTTTGTGATTTCACAGCTTTTTATGTATTTAGATTTTATATAGAAATTATTAGATATTACTGTTTAGACTTATGTAAGACGAATGACATATGTGATTTTCAATAATATAATGTTATGATATAATAAGATATTATGAAATTAAGAAGTTGCGTTAAATGCATAAAAGCTGTGAATTTACAAAATATACGTACAGACACCGTAACAGAGTTTAATTTAATATAATATCAATACAAAGACGATAATGATTTGTGCACTTCTCAACGTCCGGAGGTAAATGGCAAGCACGCGTGGAACTAGCAGCGTCTGTCAAATACCAAGGTCACCTCCAATGTTGTTATAATAACCACACATTAAAATTGGTGGCACAGGATATTAAATTACGCTGTGTAGTATTCAACTCCTAAGCTAATACCTACATTATTAATAAGGTGACATTCATAATAGTACATTATGGTACTAGTGTGTAACATTGGTGATTACCGCCGAGGCGCCATTGAGACTCGAGCCGTAGGCGAGGGTCTTAAGAGAGCCGAGGACGGTAATCATCAATACACACGTGTATCATACGACGTTTTTCAACACACTTGTGAATAAAATAACAACAAAAACTCATTTTATTTAGTAGATAAAAAAAGTTATATATGAGTGAAAGTTTTATTTATTAAACACGTACGAGTTAAAATTATCTATTTAAATAAGAAGTGGCATGAAATGAGCAAGCAATAGGAACATTAATTTATTTGTTCTATAGAACACGATCTTTTTTTTTTAATAAAAACTTTTTTAGAACAAAGCAACTCAACCAATAAAATTAAAAAAAAATCTATAACTCACTAGTGAGTTATAATGTTTTTTAGTCACAGTTTGATTATGGGTGTCATTCTGTGCCTAATTGCGGTGACCATAGAGCCACTTTATGAGCAAGTGTGTTGAAAAATATATAATTGTATTTAACTTTGACACAAAGGTGACAAAGTTGTACAACCAATTGTAATGATCATACACGACTATTAAATAAAAATACATAATGTATATAAACCATATTAGTTTTTAAGAAAATGTGTATGCTGGTAAATGGTGAAACATGTTCTCACTATATTATAAGACCTTGTTATGCAAGTTTCGTACAAATAAAGATTTCATATTCACTAATAAGAAAAAGGTGCTACAGTGTAACTGAGTTCCTTAATGATAAGTTTTAGATATAAGTGATAAAATAAAATATTAAGTGATTAAATATATTTATAGTATTTGTACATACATACATACATAACTTCACGCCAGTTCCCTTGCGGGGTAGGCACGAACAACAGAGCGCCATGCAGACTTATTCTTACACACCTCACTTGCTTCTTTCTTTCTATAATATTTGTACCATATAAATATCACTAGAAACAGATCTAAATTTAAATTGTGCGTCATTTAGTATTTGTTAAATTTATGGCTATATAGGCATAATTTTAAGAATAATATTAGTGATAATAATTAAAACCAAATAAGTATGTACCTTTATATGTTTAAAAAAAATAAATTTTACGCCCAACCGGCAAAAAACTTATGCTTAGTATATAACAACAAGACCTATTGTATAACCATGTTTTTATGTAATAAATTATTTTGATTTGATTTCATTCATTTCATTTCATAACATTATAAAATTCTAAACATGCCGTGGAATAAACAATATAAACGACGCAGAACACCATGCAATTTTTTTTTAGATTTCTTATCTGTTAGTCCGTTTGTTCGGGATTCACGTAAATAAAACTGGGAATGATTTAACAACTTTTCTGGGAATGATTTAAAATGGCTAGATTAAAAATGAATCGAATTCTAATGTGATTTTTTTACTGATCAATAGCAAATTAAATATAATAAAATGTGTGATGTTTTTTATCCCGGGAATCCCGCAGCAATTTACCCAGGATAGGTTTGAAGTTGTTCGGATGCATAAAAATTAGCTTAGTTAAAGTTTCTACTAAAACGATAGCCTACATTTTTTTTAATGCTGCGATATTTTGTGTTCCGGGTATTCTGCAGGAATTTCAAGTCAAGCGTGGAGGAAATAGCGGGCATGAACTAGATTTTTGAATAAATTTTTACTTTTTTAGTCGCCATACACTTTTGTTTTTTTTTCATATTCGTCCGTTCTGTACAATGTAATGGAGTGTTCCAAGGAACGGAATGTTGCCTTCGTCCTCTTTCTACCACCGCACCGCTCGCCATCGATTGGGCGTTCATCCCCGTTTCCTCGAGCCGCTTCGCTCTTGTACCCAACGGTTCTCTAGAACGTTTCTCTTGCGCGCGGTAAGGATTTGGAATGAGCTCCGAGCTGTGGTTTTTCCACAGCGCTACGATATTTGGGCTTTTTAAAAAGGGTGTCATAAAATTCGAAGCCAGCAGCGCATTGGTGATATCCCTGGTGTTGCAAACGTCCATAGGCGACGGTAACGGCTTTCCATCAGATGGGCTATCTGTTTGCTTGCTGTACTCCAGCTACAAAAAAAAAATACTGTCCGTCTGTCATTGTTCAAAGTCATAATTCTGAAAAATTGGTCAGTATAGTTATATGTATGTATAAAACTTAATAGGAGGGTGATTCTCTCGAGTACCTCATTATCCGCAATTAAATTATTTGTGTGAACTTCTAATAAACTTTGCGATTTCCGAAACGGTATTTAAATTCGAATCCCGCAATCTGTAAAGCCGGGTACACATCAGCACGCCGTAACTGTAACCGAACGGATATAAAAACATCCTCTAATGTGCTCGCAGGAAATGATCTTTTTTTATAATAAATAGGTTCGCGTTCGACTTACTTTGCGCCTGATGTCAGGCGGAAATGCAGTCTAAGATGGAGCACGCTTATCTCGAAGTTAACTATTTACGCGAGTCTAGAAGACACCTAGATTGTATTTTTCAGGAAAAATATACGACGGTAAAGAGATCCACTCTTTACCTCTTTACGATACCAATCTTCGCCTTTGGCCGTGTAATTATTAGCGAACTGTAACTGTAAGCAAATAGATACATTAACACGAATATAGTGTGTACGTGCGTACTGCAAAGGTAATGTGAACGTCCCAAGCGCCCTTTGATTTTCGGAAAAAACCGAAAATCACCGTCTCGCTGCTAGACGTACGCGCTACGTCCCCGAGCCACGTACACACATTGATTTTTGGTTACAGTAGTTACAAGAATGAATACGTAGTTATTGCCGGCTTGTTGCGAACGTAACTCATGCCGCACGTAGCCACGTACAACACTATGATTTTTGGTTACTATAACGTACAACGCTTACAGATCTATAAATTAGTACGTGGTTATTGCTGGTTTCTTGCGAGTGCATCGCGAGTCGCACACTTCGAGCTCGTGAGTCACGTACACACTATGATTTTCGGTTACAGTAACGTGCGACGGTTACGGTTACGAATGGTGAGTACCCGGCTTAAGAATATTATCTTAAAATCTTCTGTAGAAGCTCGATGGTGCACAAGTACCAAGTGTAACCTGCGAAACGTACCGCGCGAAAATTTCTGCAACTGAACGATCGACGCTAACCCGAATCGGCGTTATTGCTACTGATGTGTCTGTCATAGGTAACTTAAAAACACTACGAGCGTATTTAGCCGTTCTTCCCGCGCGATATGTTCCGCAAGTGTGTCCTTACACTAATAATAGGGCGCGGACAGTGAAAACAACTAGGGTACATTTTACAAGCTTATAAGTTTGTAAAAAGTTGCAGCCTTTTTTTTTTGAGGCAGGGGGAAATACATTTCGTATACTACCGGGTTCTTTAGTTTTAGGGTTTTTTTTAAATTATTTATTATCCTCCCTCCGGACTAATGGGCTTTTTGCTATTTAAGGGGATTTTATATTTTAACTAACTGACCCGGTAAACTTCGTACCGCGTCAGAATCAATAAATAAAAAACGTTGATTTCTGAACGACGGGACGAACATCAAACGTTTGACATGAAAAATAAAAAAAAATGAAAAAAAAACGTCACTTTTAAATTTAATTGATTTCTAAACGACGGGACGAACATCCAATGTTTGACAGATAGGAATAGTTTCTAAGGGAAAGCGGAATTGTTGTTTTTACTATATTCTAAGTTTTTTTTTTAATTTACTCACCTTTTAAACCTTTCCTGGACTTCCACAAATAATTCAAAACCAAAATTAGCCAAATTAGTGCAGCCGCTCTCGAGTTTTAGCGAGACAAACGAACAGCAATTGATATTTTATATATATATAGATTTAAATTTTTCTATTTCTATTTTTTCATCTTTATTCTTTGTTCTCTTTTCTTTTATAATTTGTTTCCAAAAAAATTTTATACAAAGTTTCTTAAATTTATTTACTGGGTTAGACCAAAGCAATTACTGTTATCCACTAAAGACGGCGCAGACAACAGAGTCAATTACCGGTTCGTGTGGAGACTCAGCAAGGTTACCATTAAAAAGGTAACCCATGGGCTAATACTCCACTAAGATCCCCTTCCTCCCATGTACCCTGCGCTCATATTAAGAAAAGCGTGACACTTAGAACGTAGTTACGCCCACGCTGATCCTGCGCATCAGTGTTTGAGAATGCCCCGGGAGAGGCAAACTCACTTCGTCAACAGAGGTTTGAACCTCCGCTCCCCAGATGCTGGAGTTCCCCTGTAGCGGAATTACGAGGCCCCGATTAACGTCGGTACCCACGGGATTCATGCACACCTCTCTCCTTCTCTTGTTCAGCGGCCTCCTATTGAGGCATTATTGCCTCGCAGATTAAACGTTGCAGCCTCTAAGATTTTGTACGAGCGCACTTACTTACGGCGTCATACGTAGAGGTACAAAGAGTCAAATAACTCATCAATTATATTGTTAGAAAAGTAATTAAAATTATTTCAATGATAATATATTAAAAATTAGATGATAAGGTGTTACTTTAACGCCGGTTCTTTTATATGTATAATTTTTGGAATCTAATGTAGCATGTGTCCACATCTCTATTTTAATAGAGACGTGTTTGTAAAACATGTATGCAACACATAAAAATTTCGACAGCGACCCAGAGTCAATTTTATGTTGGACAAAACAACAACATGTTCAACATAAATTGATGTAATAATTTTTAGACTAATGCGTTTTTAATGTAAAAAGTTGTCCTATTGGCGCCATGAGCCGGATGAATAATATACACATTATTATTTAGGCAAATGTTGGATTCTCACGATCAGTATTGAGAATTTATTTATCTGTGGTTGCTTGTAGGTAAACAGACAGACTGTGCACTTGATGACAAGTGGCAACGATCTTGTCGCTAAATTTTTTTAGGGAAAAATTTCCCCAATCTGGAAACTGTACTGTAATTCTCGCTAAAATACCATAGCAGGCAATACACTTCAAGTCTATACAGCCTCGTCCAATATATTATTCGTATAGCTCAGCCGATTTGTAGAATTTCGATTGACGTCAATCAATGGAGTTCATGTGACAACTTGAAAGGCCATATTTAATTACATTTCTCATAAAACACACACTACTATTACTCGAAAATTATCAATATCATTACAAATGTTGTTCATTTTATATTAATATGTGCAATTTTTTTGAAAATAAATCTGGTCAACACCACTACACCCTATTACCGCCAAAAACCAGAAATAACATGACATCGAACTGGAGACCGTCGTCATTATTAGATGCATTTTAGTATTTGACTCGAATTTTTATATCCCCGAAACAAAGTTTTGTAACCCCAAACAAAATTTTGGGCAAAATACCCCAATCTGGAGAACATGCTCTCTAAATTGCCGCAAAAACAAATCTATATATATATAAAAAGAATCCCAATTTCCCTTGGTCACGCCATCACGCGTGAACGGCTGAACTGATTTCGTTAATTCTTTTTTTGTTCTGTTTGTTATTGTTAGGAGAAGGCTCTTATGAAAGACAAAATTAAGAAAATTGCGCGGCAAATTAGAAAATTTAAGAATATTTAACCACCATATAAAATTATTTCTAATCTAACCTTAGCGCTTTGGACAATATAAACTTTTTTTATATAACCTTATGACGTTTGACATAGAATTGACAGAATGCGTGCTACAAATATCGTCAAAGAGGATGTAAAAAAACTGAATATCGTTTAAAACAGATGTTTCGGTCGGAGTTATTTTATTGATAAAATACATGTAAAATAATTAATTTAGCTGTAATCGGGTTCCAATATTTAGGTGAAATTATTTTTGTGTGTGTTCAAGTGGGTCCCAAATTTGAACCAGGTAGATGGCGGTTCGGATTCCAATATTTAGGTGAAATTAGATTATGGTTAGATCTATAGGTAGGTGGCACCGCTAAAGTCTTCCTAAATGGCGGGACCTATTTTGATGATTTTTTTTGTTTTTATTAAAGTGGATTCGAGAATGGTTTAAATTAACTATTGGTCCCGGTAAATGTCGTTGCAATCGGGTTCTAGATTTTTATTTCTAAGGGCAGGACAACGTCTGCCGGGTACAGCTAGTCGAATATAAAAATTATAATACGTGCTAGGACCCATATCTTTAATAGAAAATTGCAAATTTGAATTTCGAATCGAATCGAAGCTTCTTTATTTATCTATCGACGGATTTGAATATGGAATAGAGTTAATAAAAACTCGTTCAGTAATAAAGAGGTCGGTTAACTAAATTAAAATTAAAAATATATATATTTTTTAATTTGTTCCATTTCTAAACATAAAATTCGAAATTCAACTCACAAGTCGTCTCCGTTTGCCTAGGCTCAACACATACGAACCGGTCCAGTATCCGGAGGTTGCACCTTGCACCTGTCGTCTGATAGTCGTTTTGTTCGTTCGGATGTGGGAATATGTTTTGAGAAGAAATAAACAATACTCACTGTGATGCGCGGGTTTGCTTTTGCAAAATATTCATTATTTTATGTATTTAAATTATTATTTTTTATTATGAAAATATTTTTAAAGTTTGAACGGTCTTCCATGAGTTAGCGTATGAATTTCAAATTGTGCCTTAGATTTTTTTTAAACTAATGCGAAATAAAGCCAGCCGATGCTTTTTAGAAATATGAATTTACTAGCTTCTATACAATATAACCTTTTTTAATGTTTCTTTCTATTCTATTTAGGAAAATAAAGTTATTTAATTTAAATAATACAAGGAAAATTATCATTCAGTGCAATATAATACCTAATGAAGAATTATTCAATATTAATTTTTTATACATAATATACGTACATAGCTAAAAATATGAGTTATATAAAACAAATGTATTACAATGTGTAAATTCATTGTCAAAAAGAATTATATAACACATTGAGAAATTCCTCTTTTTTTTGAAGTTGGTTAATAAACACCGTCATAAACTAAAACAGTAAATAACCCGATATGATTGAATGTTAACTATAAATAATATTTATACTTAATAGACATTCCTTTTTATAGGGATTCTTGAATCAGGAGCAGATGGTCGCAGGCTTGAGATGGTTTTTGTAATTATGTTTATTTTTCAAAATTAAAGGACATTTAATAAATATATCGATTAAGAGTCACGAATTACATTATGGAAATAAGTACGTTATTTATTAAACTTAATACACTGGAAACGACACAATATTAACTGTTTAATCTAATTATGTTTAATTAGTCAAGACATTTTTAAATGGTTGTTAGTCTGGTAAAATATTAATAAACACACCGTGCTTGATGATGTTAATTGGTTTAGTTGTAATATCACTTGAGAGTAAAGAGTTTTGTTTTCTTTATATACATATTAATTTAGATGGATTATATCTTGGATTATCTCAATTATTGACTAACACATTAGTATTGTTTTAGATAACCTTTATAGTGGACCTATATATACAAAAATCATTTGTGACAGAATTGTTTCCCCTTTAAAAGTTCTAAAAAAAAGCAGGGACAGCATATGTCTATCTTTTAAGGTTGGCTCACTATAACCTTTTTTATGCTAACCAAATTTGTTCTAAAATAATGCATTATTTGCGAAGGTGTTTTTATAAACATGATATTAATCCTTATCCAAATAAATACGTTATTCATCACAAGTATTTAATTTAAAACAAAATTGCCATTTACATCATTCGATTTCAATGAATATCTTAGGAGATATCGCAGTTTTAAAATAACATCGCAGCAAAATAATGATCAAGTACTGCGCGCGCATTTATGATGTGCAAGGCCGGCGGGCAGTCATTAAGATTTAAAAATATTTTCACCTTCTACGTAAATGCTGATCTCCTGCAATAAAAAAAAAAAAAAAAAAGACACCATCTGAAAATTTTTCATGTCACAACAATTAAACAATAAATTATAACACCACACAAAGTCACAAACACATAACTAACAACAAAACTTATACACATACTGAAACCAACGCGCACTACCACCGCATTGCATTACACGCACACTTCACAAACAATCCAAGACACACAAAGAGCCTAAAAATTAATAACCCAGACACAGAAAAGAAAAAAAACAACACACATGGCACTAGATAGGACAATATATATAAGTATAGATATAAGGCCCACACTGCTCATACACTTCCTCACAACACCAGCATGTAACAGATACACTCTACATTAGTATAAGTTTAGTATTAAAACTAGAATAAATTAATATAATAAGTTATTCGTAAGATACATACACCTCAACACAAAAATCAATAAATTAATGTCACACACAAGAACCAAAATAAATACTAAGCGTGTTAAATTCAAAAAATTAAATCTATAAAATTAAGTTGTAAAAAAGAGTACGGAACTCGAGTCCGTAGAGTTGTTAATAATAATAATAAAAAAAAGAACAGAGGCTAGAGCGCCATAAAGACCCATTAGCTGCACAACTCCTTAACACAAAACACTATGTGCACCGTTTGAAAAGGACACGTTTAGCAACTCTTTAAGTTGTTAATATGAGTTGAAACATGTAGATAACATGTGCCAATCTTGAAACACCATTGAATAAGGGCAGATAGAAAAGATTAAACAAAAAAGGCGCAATACCAACTGGAATGGAAAATATTAGAAATAGTAAGTGACCTAACCTAAATTTATTTAATCTTGACATATTTGCCATTATTCTTTTGATGATTGATGAATCGATAGTGTATCTGTGAGATTTTTAAAAGTCTATACTTTTTATTATTATTCCTAACAACTAATTTTATAAACTATACATCCTCAAAGACATATCAAATAAAATATAATAAGTATATTTTTAGTATTGTAAAAATAAATACAAATATACATACATACATAACTTCACGCCAGTTCCCTTGTGGGGTAGGCACGAACAACAGAGCGCCATTATGGCTTATTCTTACACACCTCACTTGCTTCTTTGACATTCATAACTCTTGTCATGCACGCTCGTCTGTTCTTAAGGCTTCTGACTTCACCTTCTGCTAGTACACGATCAATTTGATCATGGAAGGTGTGTCGTGGCCTTCCACGACTACAATAAAAAAACATAATTTAAATCTAAAAAGAAACTATATAACAAATGAAAATAAAATTCGTTTCTTAAAAAATAAATCTAATTACAAATGAAACTATTTACTACTAGCGGTCTGGCGCGGTTTCACACGCGCTCTGTCTCGCTCCCGTGGTATATAGCGTCATGTTATGTAGCCTATGACACTCCCTGTTGACGTAGCTTTCGAACAGTAAAATAATTTTTAAAATCGGTTTAGTAGATCCAGAGATCACCCCCTACAACGGCACTAACTTTACCTCTTTATAATATTAGTATAGGTAAATAAAATTATTCTTTATTCTTACTTAAGCGCTTGATATATTTAATTTTACTCACATCAAAATATAAAATATAAAGATATAACATTTAAAAAAAGCCGACATGTAGGTATTATAATAAACCAAAATCATAGTTCATTTTTAAAATCAAATTGCTTTATGTTAAATATTACAACGATACCGTATAACAACGCAAACTATACAAAAGCATTTATATGCAAAATGAAAAGATATTTCATATTTCTTTCAACAATAAACA
The DNA here is from genome assembly GCA_019925095.2 of Dendrolimus kikuchii. NCBI lineage: Eukaryota > Metazoa > Arthropoda > Insecta > Lepidoptera > Lasiocampidae > Dendrolimus > Dendrolimus kikuchii. The sequence continues at coordinate 7,548,706 of CM034413.1, forward strand.
ACGTTTTGAAGTGCATGTGAAAAAGTAAAATAACATTTTCATAGCTTAAGACATTGGCATCGACAGAAAAAATAAAGAAAATAAAAACTTATTTTTCAAAAGCTGCGAGAAAAAGAAACCAGTCGTGGGTACATTTCGCTTGAATAACCGCTTCTTGTGTAAACGCCCTAAAACACTGACAGCATTCAAGCAAAGTACGATCTTAATGCTATACGCAATTGGGTACAGAATTGTTTTTATAGAAACAAAATATACGCGTGGATGTCAAACGAACATTGCGTTCTAAAACATCGTATGTAATTTTAAAATTTAAACTATTTTCAACTTTATGTCGCTGAAATAAAGATACACATTTTAGAAATAAACTCAGGTCATGTATTGAGATGTTTTTGAACACTATTTGCTTCGCTACCAGTTTCAATCAAGGGCCCTCATTGTCTATGACACGTAAGTGTTGGACGATAACGAGAGTACGTTTTAGAAAACAGAACGTAATGCCAATGTATAGAGACAGAGACAACATTATTTATAGTATTTTTTTGAGTGTTCGCAATTAGTATACATACTAAAACTACTGAAAGTAGAGTAAACGCGGTCGAGATGCGAGGACTGCGCAAAATCTGCGGAGTGACGCTTGCGGACCGCGTTCGTAATACCGAAGTAAGAAAGACAGTTGGTCTGAAAGAGAGTGTCGGGGTGAAGGTAAGGAAAGGAATGCTCCGGTGGTTCGGACATGTAGAAAGAATGCATGATGAAAGAATGAATAAACAGATATACAATGCAAAAGTGGATGGATGCAGAAGTCGTGGAAGGCCACGACACACTTTCCATGATCAAATTGATCGTGTACTAGCAGAAGGTGATGTCAGGAGCCTTAAGAACAGACGAGCGTGCATGACAAGAGTTATGAATGTCAAAGAAGCAAGTGAGGTGTGTAAGAATAAGCCTAAATGGCGCTCTGTTGTTCGTGCCTACCCCGTAAGGGAACTGGCGTGAAGTTATGTATGTATGTATGTATGTACTAAAACTACGTTTTAACGGTTTTTCGAGTTACCGAGTTTTTACATCTTTATCTTCCATAGTCACTGACTTACTCCGTTGGCTCAGCGACCCAAAGTGGGTATTGGCCTCCAAAACGAGAAAATGCCATTTTTCCCTGTCTTGGGCAGTTTCTTGCCAATTATTGTCTCGTAGCTCGGACAGGTCAGCCTCCACTCTATTTCTCCAGCGATATTTGGGACGTCCGACAGGACGCCGACCTACCGGTCGTCCCAAGTGTGCTTTCCTCACGCTGCGATCCTCTCCCATCCGTTCTACGTGACCGAGCCAGCGGAGGCAGTAAGCTTTTATTTCCCCTATTATGTTAGGCTCAGCCACGAGATTCACGGCTACTGAAAAGTGGCGTGAAAACGTAGTTTTATTATGTACACAAGATGCGAAAACTTAAGAGAATATCATGTGAACCAGTACGGTCTGGAAATTGCAAATAAAATTCGGCGATGTGAGTGCCTAAAAACAAAACATCCGCGTTTAGTGACATCGTTAAATTTCTTAAAAAAGGTGTCGCGATAATAATATTATACCGGTATGTGTAAAATTAACATCTAAAAAAGATATATCGGGAAGCGCGAGCATTCTACGCCAGGCTAGTTTAAAGTTATTAAGATGCCTTATCCGCCAACATCGTTTAATCATAAACAAAATTAAAATTAAATAATTAAAATTAACAAGTTGGCGGTAGGCTAAATAAAACTTTAACAATACTCGTTGACACTTGACATCTTTCGTCTTCCGTGATCACGGCCACTGAAAAGTGGCCGAAACAGCGGAAAAACCAAAATCAAATAAAATTACCGCGCTTAAAACCGTTAAAACGTAGTTTTATTATGTATACAAGTCGCGAAAACTTAAGAAAATATTATGTCAAACAACGTCGTTTTATAAGGTATTATTCATATTTTATGTAAAAAATATACATGAAATATGAATAATACTTAATAATATAGATAGATAGATAGATAACACTTTATTGTACACCATTATAGAAAACTTACTATTATTATTCTATTTGTGTACAAAGGGCGGTCTTATCGCTAAAAAGCAATTTCTTCCAGACAAACCGTGGCAAGAATATTGCTGATTAGGAATGGCGATAGTGGTATACACGATTATTGTACGATTACTTACATTTTAATAATAAATATATAAGTGAGTCAACGAGATAGTTGTCACCGTTAGCGGTCTTATAGCGAAAAGCCTCGACCGTCATCAAGAGAGGCTTTCGCTAGGAAGCTGGGTGAAGGGCCAGATACAGAAGGCAGCACTCTTGGACACGGCACGAATTGTGAGGAGGTTCCTGTCTCTGGAGCCCTAACCACCAATAATTTGGAGCCTAGGCCCCGCTGACCTAGGGTCCAAAAAAAATATATATAAAATTTTGGAGCTCACCAGCTGCCAGATTTTATATTTTTTTTTTATTAAATATGTATTCTATTTTTTATGTATTTTTATGAAATAACTAGCTTCTGCTCGCGACTTCGTCCGCGTGGAATAGTTAAAAAAAAGTAAGTTAGTGTGATGATCTATAACCTATACATATCCTTTCTCGATAAATGGGCTATCTAACACTGAAAGAATTTTTCAAATCAGACCAGTAGTTCTTAAGATTAGCGCGTTCAACCAAACAAACTCTTCAGCTTTATATATTAGTATAAGATTTTTATAAAAAAAATGTAAAATATTTGTGAATAAATACATACAATGTAATAATATATAACTATACTATATATACACATATACAAGTTATAGTGATATATATATATATATATAACTACCATAATTTCTTTTAAAAATCAAAGATGAAAGAAATAAAATAGCATATATTTTATTATAAAAATAAACAAGAAGCATATAAAGTAATAGTAATGTTTTAATATATGTTGTTCGTGCCTACCCCGCAAGGGAACTGGCGTGAAGTTATGTATGTATGTATGTATGTAATGTTTTAATACACACATTATTAAGTACAGTGATAAACAAAGACAAGATTATTTAAATTTCATAGAGTTTGTGTTCTATTTTTAAAACGAAATGGAACGCGGCCCGTTATACCCACAAAATTTAACAGAGAATTACGACCTAGGCTTTTGTTGGTTACATTGAAGTGAAGTAGTTAAAGTACAATAAAGTGGGATGCCTTCTAAGTCCCGGGAAGCCGTCATGTGTCAAAGTTGAATTGGATGGTTTAGGGCGTATTGTGTCTGTTGCCTAATTCAGATGAAAGTTTTTAAAGGGGTACTATGGTATGTACCTATATACCATAGTACATAGTAGTAACAAACATACAAAAACACAAATCTTTCCTCTTTATGATATTAAGTATAGAAGTATAAATTTGATAATTTGTAGACGTTCATAAAATGTTTTCCAGTGGAACTTACTTTCCATAAAAATTTCGTATCTCAATTTACAATAAGGGGTACGAGTTCCTAAAAACCTATAGCTTATATAATATAGGTATATATTATAGAGCTATATATTGGTTACCGTTGCAACACCAGAGGTGCTGCCAATGTGCTGCCGGGCTCGAAGGAGAAACTGGAACTTGGCCACTGATGCCGGAATACAACTCAAGGTTGTTATGGCGGCATATTCTAGACCAGCGTGATAGCCATCCGTCAGGAAAATGCGCTACCACCTGGCTGTGGGTTGTTTTGTCCCCTCTTATGACAGGCCGCCCCAACTGAGGAATTAGTATTATTTTTTCCATTCCTGCACGGATAGCGGAATTCTCACTCATCGCACGAAAGACAATTAGCTCAAGCACCGTTACTCTTTGAGAACGTGGTATCACATAGATCAAGCCGGGGCCTAAGAGCTGTAAATAAGATACTAATTGCAGAATAGTTCTACAACGAAAAACCCTTATCATGATAAAACCCTTAGCTGTTAAAAAAACTATATATGTAGCCATCAAAGTTCAAAATTCAAACACGGTCACACTCAGCCATGCCTTATCTGAACACCGTTTCGAAAGCATAAAATTATTTTTTTAACCCTCTCAAATTATCAGCACGCCACCCATGAAAGGTAAAACGTAAAGCCTTTGCCAAACCAGTTTATCAAGATTTAAAAAACATAAAAACAGTGGTCGGGTGTGTGTTGAACCGTACATTACGGGTTCCGTACAATATTATTTGCATTTGTAATAATTTATGCGTTTGAAGTTAATTTATTGAAATCGTTCAATTATTTCTAAGTATTCTTACTCTAGCTATTTCCTTTAACGTTTATAGTTGATAATTATATGAAAAGGAATGTTTTTAGCTTAAACACCACAACACTATTAACGTTAGTTAATTTATATGAAGAATGCAGGTATCTCAAAATAGTTGGTTCGTATTGGCTCAGTGTAGAACTCCGAAAACTCTTATTAGCTATGACGATGGTAGGCTTAAGGTCTATGCCTGCTACACCGTATATTTTTTTTTATTGCATCGTGGAATGCGGTTATCATCGCCTATGGGCATGTGTAACACCAAAGGTGCTACAAATGCGCTGCTGCTCTCTTAACAGAGTATGGAACCTGGCCACTAATACCGGAACACAACTCAAGGTTATTAAGGTGGCATACTCTAGACCAGGGATGGTAGGCATTCAGACGGGCAAACACCCTACCAATTGGCTGTGAGTTGTTTTATCGCCTTTGACGATAGGCCGCACGGCCGCAGAAAATTGTATTCTTTCTCCATACCTGCACGGATACGATCGTCGACCATCAATGAACGTGCTATGAACGTATCAGCCACGGTATCATACCCGTAACATCCGGTCAGCATCCGAGTATGATTCGCATATCATCCGCGTGACATATCTGTATGTCTGTATAATAATAAAAATATTATGCAGTTAAACTCACTGAGAAACATAATATTTTCAATGCCCTTAGAGACTCCTTTGAGTGCTTTTCGCTATTTAGCATAGTTTAGGATTTGGCCCTGAAAGCTCACTTAAGAAATTCAACATGCGTAGAATAAAATAGAATATACTTTATTGCACACAATGTTATAAAATAAATTCGTACATACAATCTTAATGATAAGTACAATGGGTGGTCTTATCGCTGGGAGGTAGGGGTTGGGGTAGGTATGCAATCGATGCAATATACTAATATATACGTAAATATAAAGGAAAATGTTACATAAATTACAATATATATAATATATTTATCTAAATATACAAGTTGTGTGTCGTCAAACAACACCATCCCAAGCATACAACTCAACAACATTATTATTCAGTTACAAATTTAAAATAGAAAAAAAGAAAAACTTTATTTGAAGAAATTGCGACGTAATTACATTCCTTATACATTTTTATACACAAAGCATATTTTGAGAATTTGTACGCCGCATTTTCAGCAAACCAGGTTTGCACTCAGCATAATGCTGTGTCGGAATAATATCCGACACAACGCTGATTTTCAGTGCAAACCTTCCTTTTGGCGTAAGACCAAAATGACCCAGTTAGTGTTGTTTCACGAGGTCATTAAATAAATGCACAGACTTGGCTTGTTTTATGTTTTGAGGTACTGAGTTCCAAAGCCATACAGCTTGCGCAGTAAAAGATTTGTCATAAACCTGCGTAATACTTTATTTTATCAGATAAATCACTATTTGTTGTAGGTATATCAATATGTATAAACTCAGCCTTGTTGCGGAACCCTAAAATGGAAAAACTCGCCGGACGAGTGTCAATATGCAAACACAACGTCCATGCATTCCGTGATAACGATTATATTTAATCGATTTTCAGCGAGTAATCGGACATGCGACTATCGATATAAAAACTTTTATGATTCATTGATGTCATATTTTATTTGGCACATTTAACTTTATAATACATAATTTCAAAGTATAAGGTGCTTTATATAGCGTATAGTGTGATGTTATAAGAATGGATAATATGAGAAATGAGTACATAAGGAGATCTTTGAAAGTTGCACCCGTGATTGACAAATTGAGAAGAAGAAGGTGGTATGGGGCTTCAAGGCAAAATGTATTGAGACAATTTCAACAAAAACCTATTTACACATACATTTCTAGCAATAAGTTATTGTACTATTATATTCTACTTGTTTTGTAATTCTACTTTCATCCATTTCTCTACATAGCCAAACTTTTTTTTTATTGCATGAGTTCAGCAGACAGGCAGACGGCCCACTTGATGGAAAGCGGTTACCATCGCCTATTGACATTTTCAACACCAAAGGTGCTACAAATGCGCTGCTGCTCTCTTAAGAAAGTCTGGAACCTGGTCACTAATGCCGGAACACAACTCAAGTTTGTTATGGCGACATAATTTAGACAAGGGGTGGTAGGCATCCAGTCGGTCAAATACCCTACCACCTGGCAAACTAACTTAACATTTATTTTTTAACTCTGGTTATTACATCTCCTTTCAATTCAGAACGTTACCTTATCACATTGTTCCTTATCATATATCTAACAGTATCGGCACACGTTGTTCTGCCCTAAAAACAATAAAAATTTAAGACCCGATTCTAGTGCCTCCTACCAGTTCCAATTGTGAATCTAAAATCTATACCATATGGAAACTCACTAAAACACACAAAAACAAAATCGGTCCTGGACATTAGGAGGATCCTTGAACTCGATCCCAGTGCCACCTACCGGTTTCAATTGTTACTCTAAACCGTCTCAAAAAATCATCAAAATCGGTATATTCATTCGCAAATTATGCGCGTACATACTTTTCTACGATTCGTTGTTATTTATATAAATTAACCTATATAGATAGATAGATAACGCTTTATTGTTCACCAAAACAAAAAATACCTAAATTCACACAAGACAATAGTTACTTGGCAAAACAAAAGGCGACCTCATCGCTAAAAGCGAGCTCTTCCAGGCAACCTGAGTCAAAGGAAATTCTTAAATTATCTGTAATTATTATGTAACAAAAAAGAAAAAGAAAAAATCTATATATTAATACGTGAAGCAAAAACTTTGTACCCCTTTTTACGAAAATTGCGCGGACGGAGGAGTATAAAATTTCGCACACTTATAGTTTACTAGCTGTCCCGGCAGACGCTGTTCTGCCCTGAAGAAATACCGGAACCCGATTCCAGCGCCACCTACTGGGTCCAAATGTAAGTTATCCTATCTTTTAAGTCAGATCAAACTGCACACGGTGTGCAAATTTGATTAAAATCGGTCAAGTAGTTTAGGAGTCCATCGCGGACAAACAACGTGACACGTAATTTATATATATAGTTTGTACATAGAAGGAGTGGAGAAATCATTTTTTTTTTATTTATGCACAAAAATACAACAAATCAATAAAAAAAACATTACACACACTACCATGTATTTGACACAGACACGCATATATACTTTTTTGTTTATTGTTCAAATCACATTAATAGTATATATAATATAGTCTTGGCGAAATCTGTGATTATAGAGGTATAATCTTTGATAACAAAACCTTAATAATGGTCTAACTTATAATTTAAATTAATTATTATTGCCGAATATCTACCACGGGCGACTAGTATAAATAAAAATGACATACATAGACAGCACATTACAGTTTAAAGTATAGTATACTATCACATACATTATTGCGTAACTAACATTATGATATACATATATATGAGGCATATACATCTAAAAGCTCTTACTTCTACTAAAAATATATTGTCAAACATAAAACGATTGGATAGGCTCGGCTCTTAGCCCGTTTAACCTGCAGATGCGTCGGAGTCAAGAGCTTAAATTGATCGTAAAATTAACTTATCCCAAAACGTTATGTTTTATTTTTAACGTTTCCTGTCATACATTTTACGACAAAATTAAAATGTCAAAGCCGAAATAAGCGCCTCTCACAAAAAGCATTTTAGTGCTGTTTTTCGTTAAAATCGGCTCAACTGTTCCGTAGGTGGTGAGATACATAAAATACACCTACCTGATTTTTTTAATTTATGATCGTAGTTAAAATGTATGTTCATTGTTTAACATTCAATTATATGATTTTGTCATATTAACATTAGAATTGATACAGGTCAACAAAAAAGAAAACTCATAAGGTGTTTTTGGGGTACCTGGTGGTTTCGAAGACCATCGAATGACATCGAAGAGCATGGATATTGTTTTATTTAAGATCTTATTTTTAATTGCATTAAAGTTCGAAACTATACAATAACTACAGCGGTCAGCATTTTTCTTTTCGGAAACACTTTTTTCGTCTAGCTCCCATCCGCCGAGTAAGGTGCGATAAGGAACTTCGTGTCAAACTTTTTTGTTGCCTCGAATATCTCTGCAACTTTCTATATATTCAAGTACACAGTTTCCGAATCTATAATATTGTAAAATTATAAAAGTGTAGTCTTTTGCTTTTAGATTTTTAATACATAAAAACTACTGGGCCGATTTCGATGCGATTTTCAATGTTCGATAGCAAATCCCCGGACTTAAAATCTTCGGTACTTTATATGCTGGTAATCCCGCGGTAATTAGAGTAGACTGATTTTAAAGCGGTTTTCTCAAGTTGCTAATGATTTTATGACTAGCTTTCTGTACATGTTAAAAAACTTTAATAGAACAGTTGTAATTGCGTATATTATATGTTACTTATTTTTTCGGGTTTTATGAGAATTTCCAGGATTTATGTACCTATTCTCATTGTTAATAACCCATTGTCCTGCTGTAAATAACTTTTATTTTTAAACATTATTTAAACATACGGTGCTGGTACCTACGCTCGCGTATGGAAGCGAGAGTTGAGTATGGAAGAAAGAGCATGAAAGTAGAGTAAACGCGGTCGAGATGCGAGCACTGCGCAAAATCTGCGGAGTGACGCTCGCGGACCGCGTTCGTAATACCGAAGTAAGAAAGAGAGTTGGTCTGAAAGAGAGTGTCGGGGTGAAGGTAAGGAAAGGAATGCTCCGGTGGTTCGGGCATGTGGAAAGGATGCACGATGAAAGAATGACTAAACAGATATACAATGCAAAAGTGGATGGATGCAGAAGTCGTGGAAGGCCACAACACACCTTCCATGATCAAATTGATCGTGTACTAGCAGAAGGTGATGTCAGGAGCCTTAAGAACAGACGAGCTTGCATGACAAGAGTTATGAATGTCAAAGAGGCAAGTGAGGTGTGTAAGAATAAGCCTAAATGGCACTCTGTTGTTCGTGCCTACCCCGCAAGGGAACTGGCGTGAAGTTATGTATGTATGTATGTATGTATTATTTAAACAACTGTGATCTTTACTACTCGAGGAATGTGGACGAAGTCACGAGCAAACCCTAGTATATTTATAAAATTACTGAATTAGCTCCAGTTTTTAAGATTTCTAGAGCGAATATGAATATAAAGTTATGCTTTTATACATTTAGCTGGATTAGATTTTCTGATAATCTGAGAATTGTTAGTGTGGAACGAGGAGATTGCTTCCACCAGGATCTAAAAGGGATATTGGAAAGGTATCAGGGCAGATGGGACGGTTATATGATGGTAGATTACTGCTGGTCTTTACAAAAATAACTTTAACCAAAAATATTAAATATTATAGAAGAAAAACATAAAAGGTGTCTGTCTCAAACATATGATAGGTTTCACCAGCTTTTCCTTGGACGAAGTACTAGCGTTGCCATCCAACTAGGAAAAGCAGCCAGTCTTTTGGGAACGTTTCCTACTGACAGCGGTCTTTATGATTTTCAAAATTAATTTTAGTTTTCATATATTTAACAGAAGATTAGAGCGAAATTAATACGATTTAAGGGTTGCAATGAAGCAGAAGAAACAGCCGCCCATGTCTTGCTTGAATGCTGAGAGGTGGCCCTATACAGGGCGAAGTATCTGGACGCCCTAAGTAGCCTCCGAGAAGTCTTTAGCAACGTCAAGAAGCAGGTAGTCTTCCTGGAGGAGCTGGGCTGGATGGAGTAAATTCTCATCTACCCTCGCACGCAAAATAGGCGCTATATCGTCGAGTTGCGGAAACCGCCCGCTCGCAGAAGAAGAAGGGTTGCCATGTATATAAAATTATAATAAATACTAGTGACATCTGGCGAGAAAGTGGAAATAATTCTCGACACAACTCATGAAAGTATTGGGATTTTATTTCATAATGCTTTCTTTTATGTTATGTATGTATGACGGAAAAGTAGATAATCAAACTCCGCAGCACACACAAAACGTTCGCTCGTCATCCAATCACGCTTGCTCTTTTCGCTCCCTCGGCCCCTTATCGTACAAAGTTTTGACAACTTTTTGCGGGTCTGATATAGAACTCTTTTAATTTTAATTACTTTCTACCTCTTTTTGACATATTCCATTAGATTAAACAAAGTTCTGACGGGAGCAAGTATAAAAAGTTTCCCTGATTGTTTATTCATTAAGGTAACATCACGTGCATGTCGTTGATCCTTAATTTTCCTGATTACGCCAAAAGTACGTCTATTTATATCCAGCTTGTGTTGCCAGCCCAATACTTTTAAACTGCATTTCCACACACCATTTTTTAATTAATTTTAAATTTTATAATCTCTGCTTTTTTCAATTTCACTATTCTGAGTTATGTCGCACTTGTTATTAGTACTGAAAATATGTAAATGTTACTAGAAAATAATTTCATCGTTTACTAACATGATAGCCTAGTTATTAATAATTAATGTCTCCGGCCTGCATTCATAAAGTATAAGGATTTTAGGCTTGTAATTAGCAATGCTTTTATTTATAGAATAGAATAGTATTAAATAGAAAACACTTTATTGTTCACCACATACACATAAAATAAACAATTTACAGTGGTCACATTAAACAGTAAAAGTAGGAGCAATGGGCGGCCTTATCGTTTTAGTGCGATTTCTTCCAGACAACCCGGGCTATGGATTTTATGAACGGGAGATTCGCAAAAAATACTGGGAATTAATTTCATCAAGTAAAAAAGTAACTGTTAATATATTTAGTCACGTGTAATTTAGAAGGTTTAACTAAGTAAAAATCATTTTCACATAATCCCGATTTTTTAACGGGGCTGGCAACTCCGCCTGGAAACCTGGCAACGTGACATTTGTTTGGCAACCCCTTTTGTTAATTAGAAATTACTGTTTCTGTTTAAAACATTTTGTTTGGTCTCCCTTGTTTAAAAGTTACATTGTTTTGTTGCAATTAATTAAATGTTTGTTTTTGTTCACATCTTGTTTTGTAACTTGGTTTGACCTGGGAGTTCTGAAAGTTTCAACAGGGTTTTGTGTTGACACATTTATGTTATTATAATCGCAAATTATAACGAGTTCCGTAGAGGTAGTAGATTTTTATTGTTTTTATGATGTGCCTACAGATTCATCCTTATCGTTCGACGACAAGGCGCTCGGGGCCCCAACTCTGCTATTTCAATACCTTGGTGTTCCAAAGATATTCAAAGCAAGATTTCATTGCGATAGTGTCAAAAATTCGTAAACTACTAAATATAGAATTTTAGTAACAGAACAACTGTTGAACTTATACTAAGGTCAGGTTCGGTCCTGCATGGAGTACTGTTCTCATCTTTGGGACCAGTCAGTCAAATACCTGTTGGAGACGTTGGAATCAATTGAGAAAAGAGCCAGGAAGCTGGTCGGCAATGATCGTCTTTTTTATGCTCGACTTCAGAATCTAAAGCATATCGGATACATTTCGGGGAGTGTTCCTCAGAATTGCACAAGCAGATTCCTCCATTTCCATTTTACCATCGGACAACCAGACGCACCGGTTTGCGCCACCGTTTCATGATGTAAACACCACCAGACAGAACCAAGCGTTTCGCTTCATCTTTTCTGGTGTGCACTGCTAAAGAGTGGAATAATTTTCCGGAGTCTGTTTTTCCTGACAAATACAATCTTGAAATCTTCAAGTCACGAGTGAATAGGTATCTTCAAGATAAGCGTGCTAGGTAGCGTGCAGCAACGCCTTGTGCTTTACAAAGCCCAGGCGAGGCCGCATATGGAGTACTGCTCACACTTGTGGGCCGGAACACCCGCCGGCCAGCTACCCTGGACAGTATTCAACGTCGAGCCGTTCGCATTGTCGACGATCCCATATTCGCAGGCGGTTGAGATACGCTTGGCCTTCGAAGAGACTTCGCGTCTCTCTGCGTATTCTACCGGCAGTACAATGGAGAGTGTTCCGAGGAACTGTTCAAATTGGTGGTGTCTTCCTTTTACCAACGTACCGCACGCCACCGGTTGGGCGTTCATCCCCCCCTCCTTAGAGCCGCTTCGCTCTTGTACGCAACGATTCTTTAGAACGCGTCTCTTGCTCACCGGATTTGGAATGAGCTCCCAGCCGTGGTTTTTCCACAGCGCTACAATATGGTGTTCTTTAAAAGAGCTCTGGTGTTGCAAACGTTCATAGGCGCTAGTAACCGCGTTCCATCAGGTGGGCCGTTAGCCTGTTTGCTGTACTCCAGCTATAAAAAAAATATCTTTGGCGGTGGTCTCGAAATTTATGAAGTAGTTCAATGTTGAACGTTTACATTTACCAGGTTTCTGGAATTTTTATTTGAGCAATCATTATTCCTAGAATTTATTCTTTCATGTTTATAGGTACAGATCAATTACATTTTAAAGTAGATTGGAGGATTAAATCAAAAAGTAGGTCTTACGTACAACGTGCCAGACATGCGTGTAACCCGTGACAAGCGTCGTCAGGGATCATTTACCGGACAATTTAACCCGTTTTACGCGCAATGAGAACGTTATACCCTTGGCACTATTTATGTTACAATTTTAAAAAGTATTTCGGGTTAAAGAACTTTATTTCTCATAAAAGAATTTTTACAATTTACTTAAAATATGAGAACATTTATAAGATGTTGAATAATAAGTTGTAATTTGTAACGAGATAGAAAGCACAAATACTAAAAATTGCAGGTAGTTTTATTTTATTTTTTGTACATGCAAGTTATAAGTTCCTTCGAACAAAAAGAAACAAGGATTATTTATTTTATAATGTATTTATTTTATATGAGTAATGTCTTTGAAGTTACTGTTTATATTGTAAAAGTATTTATTTTTTAATAACTATTGAAAGAACCTGGAGGAATGTACGCAAGCTTGTTATGTTTGTCTGTTTGTTCGGGATACATGTAAAAACTACTGGGCCGATTTTGATGCGTATTTCACTGATCGACAGCTAATTCTTAGACTTAAATCTGCGCTACTTTTTATCCCGGGAATCCCGCGGGAATTTTCATAGGAATTATGTAAAATAACATTCTAATTCAAGTCGATTTTGTCACTGATCGATAACGAACTTTATGTCATAAAATATGTGATATTATGTATCCCGGGAATCCCGCAGGAAGATTAGCTTATTGTAACACAATTTTACTTACATTCTTTTTAAATGCTGCGGTAGTTTGTGGCCCGCGGGAATTTGAAGTCGCGGGTATTGAATAATGTTAATTTTAAACATACGCACAACCTTTATAAAATCAATCTTTGTTCTCATTCGGTGATAAACAGAAGCCTTATAATCTCGCGTTCATATTTCCCCAGGGGTTTCCCTTTTTAGGATGTAATCAATCTTGCCTTGTTTTTTTACGATATTTGGTAGCGAAGTATATGAGGTTTTTTGTTTATCTGTATTAAATTCAACTATATATACCTACTAATTTTTGAAGTGAAACTTCTTTAGAATCGCTGTGATTTTAAACTCGATGAAACGGAAAAACGACACTAAAAAGACATAAACACTTAAATCTATAGGACTTAGGGCCGCTTGCATAAGGTTGCTTAAATTTATTTAAGAAACACAAAACGTATTTAACACCCTTAAATACAATTAGCGTCTTGCACAACGCAAAATATGCCGCTAAATACGTTTAAAGAACAGTCAATACGTTTTGTGTAAACCGCATTTAGGCAGTTTAATATGATTAACCAATTTTATTTACAGGCAATCGTTATGCAAGTGGCCCTAAGTCTGCGAGAGAATAGGTAAGATACATTATATGTAATAATTTTGAAGTTTTGTTTTAATACTTTAAATTTCCTGTTTTAAAGCTTAAATATACTATAACTATATAGTATATGAAATGTGACTTCACTAAGTTTAGATTCCCTCCCACCCCCTATCACACTTTGTTTCACTTCTACTGCGTGTAAACTGCAAACATATGCACACACATTTTTTTTAAATTTGGATGCTGGCAAACAACATCCCAGCTAATGGACAATGGTTTCTGTCGCTTACAGACGTTTGTACCGTCAGCGACGAAGCTAACGTGTTATCAGCCATTAGGGTGGAATAGAGGGGTTAGGATAAAGGGGACGGTTTTGGAAAATGTAATAGGATATTGGGATAGAGGGATGAGATAGGGAAGATGGTTATGACTTTAAATCTAACTAACAATAGATAGATAGATAACACTTTATTGCTCACCAAAACAAACAAATACAAAAACAAATGCATAATTACAGTACTTCTTGGCAAAACAACAGGCGGCCTTATCGCTAAAAGTGATCTCTTCCAGGCAACCTAGCTTAAAAGAAATTCTTAACTAATCTGGCGATGTCGGTGGAGCAGAAAAAAGATAGGACAGTACAATTTAAATATACATACTTAAATTAATTTATAAATTTAATAAATATACAAATATAATAGTAATATATATACATATATGCAAAATAATCTGAATAAATATATTTGTTAACATTATATGTGAGAAGCATTTTATGTATTACAATAGATAAATAAGTAAATGTTTAATATATTAGACATATTTATTTAAAGACAGATAGTACTTTGTGTACTAACAATAGTTAGTTAGTTACCATTATTAGTTCACAAGAGTATGTGAAATTAAATGAAATATTTATTCTTGCATAAATGTAGTTGTATACAGGTGTTATTCTTAAAAATACAAGGTTCAGTACATTTTACCAGTTTCACTGGTATGCAAGTAAGCAGGATCTTAATAGTCATTATTGAAATAGTTAGTTCCTATTTATTTTACTAAGTACCTTTTATGTAACCTGGATAATATTTATTACCTTCATTTATTAATTATATAGATATCTGTTTTTGATTAAATTATTACTGCAATCTGTGTATGTCAATTATTTAATGTCTAATTTAAATATTATTATTAACTATGTATTGATATTATATTTCAAATTTGTCATTAAGGAATTCGTTTGTGGAATAATATGATTTGTATATTAATAATTTCTTTCTTTAGTCTTGTTTTAAATATATTTAATGTTATTGTTTTTAACGGTTTTGGTAGTTTATTAAATATTGCAGGTGCCATTTCGTAAACACTGTTATCCAACAGTGCCGTATTATATCTATTAACACAAAGTATATTTGATTCTCTTTTTCTCAAATTTTCATGTCGTGGCGGTTTTATTTTAAATAGATGAGGGTTTATTTTAACGAAAAAATGTACGTCGAAAAAATTAATTTTTCATCCAATTACGATTATATAAGGTGTACGTCACGTACATGGACAAATTTATTCCTACATGGTTAGCAAGGTTCAAACTAAGTAGTTCATGTACGTGATACAATCTGCCAATAGACGCCTAATAGGTAAATAACATGTGAAACTGTATATATCCTGACATCTATAATTGTGTACCATATTGTTAAGCAAATAAATAAATGTCGCCGAACGTTTAGTAGAACTCTCACACGACCAAAAGGCTGGCGTCTATTTCACTCAAAGGTTAAGCATTGCTATTCAACGTGGTAACGCCGCCAGCCTTTTGGGAACGTTCCCGGTAAGTGACAGTGGTTCTGTGACCAATATTAAATCTATAATTATACCCTGTTTTTTATTCAGTTTTAGTATTTAATTTTAGTTTTTTTTAAAGTGTAGTTTAATTTTTAAGAGAGTTTAATAATAATAGCAGCCATTAAATTTCCCACTACTGGGCTCGGGCTTCCCACTATAGGGGAACGGACAGTATACCCGCCACGCTTGTCCAAGGCGGCTTGGCAGGTTTGACACATCGGTTATCTCCATGTGCAGGTTGCATCACGATGTTTTCCTTCACCGTTATTAGCGCGTGGTAATTGTAACAATATGCACATTAGGTCACAAAACTGCCTAAGTGCATGCGTTTCAGTCAGGATTGAACCCGCGCCCTTTGACTTTGGGACGCGTGCACTCTAGCCATTACGCTATCACGACTGTATCAGATAGTTCAAGAGAGTTTAGAATATTAAAATTTGTTTATAAATTTGAATAAATAAATTGGTTGATTGAATCATCAAACAACGATATAGACAAAACATACGAACATATTAGGATATAGACTCTACGTACTATTACATAGCAGTTAAGATTTTTGTATATATAGTTTTAAGTTTAATGCTAAATTAATTTAGCAATAAATACAACACGAGTACAACTGCGCATGGTCTTATATTGTACTGCCCTCTATAGCAGTTGAACCTAGCTTCCGCGGTGATAGAGCCATGAGCTGTCGCCTAGTGGTGCGTCACACTATCCAAAGGTGTAGCTATCATCAACGCAACACACAACTTATTTCAACCCCCACATACGGATTGATTTTTGACCAAACCGGTTATGAAACTCAATAAGTTAATTTCGAAACGTAATGTGTATTCGGAGTACATCACTACATTCGCTAAAACAAGGTTTCAAATCAGGAATTGTTTATTTTGCTGTTAGTTTTTTTTTATATATAAAATCAGCAGACAAACACACATATTGTATATTTCCAAATTAAGCAAGTTACGCTTGTGTTATGGGTAATATACAACGGACTGCTCTGGGGCCGATCCCAGACACCCAGACCATAGTAAATAACGGAGAAAATACGTTTCCGAAATTTACTATACCAGGAATCGAACCCGGAGCCTCTGCGTTGAAGTGAGGTAGGCCGGCAAAGGCTTAGCCCGCTCAACCACAGAAGCCGTCGAATTGACTAAGCATATCAGCATCAGCATCAAGTATCTAATAATAAATTATTCATAAAGCACCCAAAACTTTGCCTTGAAAAGATTATCCAAATTATTGACATTAAAAAGAATGTCGATGCATCAGATAGTTTTTGGTACTTCACTGACATTTATTGCTAGTATAAATGAGTTATGATACCAAGCATTTTTGACTGAATAACATGGAGTAAGATGCAAGGGAGTTGCCATTCAAAGCCCGTACCTCCTCATGTGCAAATGGGTGATTGAGATGATAATCCATTCAAACAGGATAGTTACCAGTCAAATTAATTGAAACTATTTTTATCATATTAGATAACCTCCTATATATTGTAGGAGCGCAGTATTTAATGACGTTACAATTCAAATGGATCAAAGCACATAATCTATAATATATAGTAATAATAAATCTGTAGAGAGTTTGTACACTACTTTTAAAAAGGTAATAAAATCAGAGGTCTAATTCAAAAAATTCGATTCCAAAAATGCAACTTATAATTTTTTTTCTATCTGTCTGTCCTTTAACCATCACGTGAAAACTGCTAAACGTATTTAAATGAATCTTGACACAAAACTTAGGATACATTTTATACCAGTAAATAACGTAATTTTCGTGGGATAGACAAATACAGTCACAAAGGTGGCGTTATAATCGTGTTTTTGGCGCTGCCGTTGCATCTCAGTAACAAACACGTAATCGTCATGAAAACAGCGGACAAAATTTACGGGCACATGCTAGTAAATAGTATACTCGTTATATAGTTAAACTAGCTATGGCCAGCGGCTTCGCTCGCTCGCTCGCTAAAAATAGTCATAGTTCGAGTAGTCAAACAAAGCTAAAATGCTATGTCACTCCTTTAAGGGTTAAATTTACAAAAACACCGATACACGTGTACATTTATTTCTTATCAGAAACAGCTACAGGAAATTTTGTGGTTTGGAAATAACAGCTTTTCATACCAAATTTCATCTCTTTTTCACCCCCAAACTTTCATGCTCCTATTCCGAGTAGTTCAGGCTGTGCGTTGATATGTCAGTAAATCAGTCAGTTAGTCAGTCAATGAGGCTAAGCAATTATATGTGTATAGATAAAGTTCCATCTCACGTACATTATAGAGAATATATTTAGCAGATGGATTATGTTCGATTGTAGTTAATGCATTGTAAATATGAACGAACTGGATAGTAAGAAAATACCGTAATACTGCGTAGATTTTAAGAGTTTCCTAAGCGGTAATTTTTCTGTATCACAAGTTTTAAATCTGAAAGAAAAAGGAAATTATTTGTTAAGAAAAGACACCTTCCAGAACCGAACAGTGAGTTGTAAAAGACAAACTGAAAATACACAATGTTTTACTTTAAAATTAAATACAAATTAAGATTATGAAACAGAATGCACGCTCATTTACTAAAAAATATAAAAGAATGACAAAAAATTTGCAGTATGTAAATTTGCTAGTAATGTTTTTATATCAGAAGTACATACATATATACAACGCTACAAGCGTCTCCGTTCCGCGTTACTCTGAGTTCAAATACAACACGAGTGTAACATAAAAAATAATATAAAAAAATATAATTTACGATGTTGTTTTTGCATCTGAATATTACATTTTAGCGTCGTGTCTTGTTGCTATAAAGTCGATTATTGCGTAAAAATATTTTGGCGACAGCAAAAAAATTGTTGTATAAAACGCAATACAAACATATCTTTCCACATTTCGTTTTATTTCTCGTAGATAAGTTATAAAACGGTTTATGGTTATGTATTACGTGAATTGACGTTATAAATAAATAATATGTTTTTGCTTGTAGTAAGAAAGGCCTGGAACCGGTTTAAACTTAAATGATTTTAATCGGTTATAACCGGTTTTAGCCAACTGAAGGATGACCCCGATAGGGTGGAGGAGCGAGATGGAATGCTCCTCCGTCTCAAAGGAAAATCTTCCAGCGAGGCTGATGTTGTTCCTCGCAGGCCTAGGCCCATCTGTTATAGTTGAAATTTTGTATATATTCTTTGTATGTTTCGGGAAACGTTTGTGACGTCAGTTATTGCACAGCGCCATCTATTGGCTTGTAAGTGTTCCACTACACAACTATGTCGTTCGGAGCATAAATTTTCAAGGGAGTGTTATATAAATCTGAATTAACCGATTTATTCTACGAAAAAGAGAAGTTTCATTCTCTCTCTTTCAACATGTCGACACCTCCAAGGGATACTATACTAACTTAATTTTAGATACTTATTGTTTTTAAGAGAAAAGCACCAATGAATGTCTTAATATTGTTACAAGTCGCGAGACTTGAATAAAAATGCGATTGGAATTACTATAGAGTTTGTTAGAACTATACAAACACGTATAACACAGGTACAAATATAACTGAACACAACAAGTCCAAACGTAATGCAGAAGGTCGTAATTCAATAAAACGCGCAAAGTCCGTCACTTATTAGATAAACACGTCTCACTTCGTTCGTGGCTCTCGCTCGACTGACCCCTCCCTCATTGGGGCAATTACTTTATACTGCACAAATTCAATATGTCCGCTCGGCAGCGTAGACCGCATTTCATAGAATCCGCTTGTACTTTAAAATCCGTAACACCTGGCTAATAATTACAATACAACAATAGGCCGTATGCCAATAAGTAAACAAAATAAGACGATCATAAAAGAATTACAATAGTTTCAATGTTAATATTTATTAGTTCGAATGCCGACGGGTAATAAATGTGCTTTGTTTCAGATATGCAGGTGGATTTTATTTTTGTCGAGACCTGAATTGTAACAATAATATGTTTCTAAAATTTCATAAAAAATTAATTTGGCGTAGTATTTCATGGAGATGTCGATGTGTTTGTGTGCTTTGAAGGTGTGCGGCAAAACCCGTATTTTTTTTTCTTAACCGGTTTAATTAACAAAACCTATTTAATAGAATTTTGTTACCAAAAACCATTTCATTCAGCTTAAACTGAGAACAAAAACAAAGAGTAAACTTCCTATGCACTTCAGCTGTAACCGGTTTGACCTTTTTATCAGTTTCCAAGCCTTGGTCATACGTACATATTGATTTCTACCACATATAGGGAAATATATACTATTGCTGGTGTTGCAGATTCATTAATTTAATGCCTATTTTCATATAGACTGTTATTTAAATATGACTTTTATTTTTTTTATCAAACTGTTTTTTGTCTACCATTGAAATAACACAAAAAGTAGGATATTTCATATTAAAAATAATTATATTTCTCGTTCAACGACCACAACAGTTGGAAATCATCCATTGACTGTCACCTTGGCCATTTGTTCAAGATATTAAGAAATCGTAATAATGTTTAATTTGTAGTTTGTTTGAATTAATATTGTTACAACTTAGTGCTTCGTGGAATTTGTCTTTGTCGGGGGGCGACGAAGACAAGCAAGCTATTACCCGTCGGCATTTGAACCATTGAACCTTTATGATTGTCTTCTTTTGTTTACATATTTATTGGTTATTGTGGAGAACAGCCTATTGTACTCGTTTATGGTTGTTTGCAGACATAATTAGTCAGATGTGCAGATTACGATTTCTAGAAAATTAAGTCGACGATACAGGCGGGCAATACACTTGTATTTGTGAAGTATAAAACGACGGCAGGATGGAGAGAGGCAATCCAATGGCATTTTTAATTAGAGTCCTGCACTCGTAACAATATGTATGTCCCTGAAGACCACGGGGCATAAAAATGGACCGGACTTTTGGAGAGCTTGGGTGAGGGTATGGGAAGGCCAAGGCCAACACGTAGAGGCCCCTTTGACATTAATATTATTACTATAATCATGTATATAAATATGTAACAAGATCTCTGTTTATAATCTTACTAGCTGTAACCGGCAGAGGTTGTCCTGCCCTTAGAAATAAAAATCTAGAACCCGATTGCAGCGACATTTACCGGGACCAATAGTTAATTTAAACCATTCTCGAATCAACTTTAATAAAAACAAAATATCATCAAAATAGGTCCCACCGTTTAGGAAGACTTTAGCGGTGCCACCTACTGGTAGATCACACACACAATCCACACTCACAATCAAGCTTGTAAACCCCTGCATCCTGGAGTGGGATATTGCATTTCACAGGTCTCACCACCATCCTAGTCAGTTAGCTACCGTGGGCAAATCTTTGTTTCAGAGAGCACGGAAAATTTGTGAGCGACATTTACCGGGACCAATAGTTAATTTAAACCATTCTCGAATCAACTTTAATAAAAACAAAAAATCATCAAAATAGGTCCCACCGTTTAGGAAGACTTTAGCGGTGCCACCTACTGGTAGATCTATAATCTTAACCATCCCGGGACCCATTTGAACACACACAAAAATAATTTAACCTAAATATTGGAACCCGATTACAGCTAAATTAATTATTTTACATGTATTTTATCAATAAACGCATAAACGCGGTCGAGATGCGAGCACTGCGCAAAATCTGCGGAGTGACGCTCGCGGACCGCGTTCGTAATACCGAAGTAAGAAAGAGAGTTGGTCTGAAAGAGAGTGTCGGGGTAAAGGTAAGGAAAGGAATGCTCCGGTGGTTCGGGAATGTGGAAAGAATGCATGATGAAAGAATGACTAAACAGATATACAATGCAAAAGTGGATGGATGCAGAAGTCGTGGAAGGCCACGACACACCTTCCATGATCAAATTGATCGTGTACTGACAGAAGGTGATGTCAGGAGCCTTAAGAACAGACGAGCTTGCATGACAAGAGTTATGAATGTCAAAGAGGCAAGTGAGGTGTGTAAGAATAAGCCTAAATGGCGCTCTGTTGTTCGTGCCTACCCCGCAAGGGAACTGGCGTGAAGTTATGTATGTATGTATTTTATCAATAATATAACTCCGACCGAAGCATCTGTTTTAAATGATATTCGGTTTTTTTACATACTCTGACGATATTTGCAGCACGCATTCTGTCAATTCTATGTCAAACGTCATAAGGTTGCATTAAAAAAGTTTATATCGTCCAAAGCGCTAAGGTTAGATTATAAATATTTTTATATACTGGTTAAGTATTCTTAAATTTTCCTATTTTTTTTTCATAAGAACCTTCTCGTGACAATAACAAACACAACAAAAAATGAATTAGCGAAATCGGTCCAGCCGTTCACGCGTGAAGGCGTGACCAAGGGAAATAGGGATTCATTTTTATATATATAGATTAATAAATGAAAGGGTGTTAATGATTGAGAGAGACTTGAAAAGAGAAGAAGAAGATTTGTTGAGTATTTTTTGATATTATGTACTTTTTCATTAAAAGTTTGTAAAAGATTCAGCAGCTCGATGAGGAAAACAGATTTTAGCCTTAAAAGGACCTTTATGAAACCTTTTATTGCCTAAACTAACACGAATTTGGCCGTATTTTGAACTGTTTTTTTGGTAGAGAATTTTCGTGTAGTCTATGCATGCAACACGCGCAAGCTATGTTGAATGAATTTTAACAATGCATCTTCTCTGAGATCTGAAGAAAAACATTTTTCCTTTACAAAACAATCTACTAAAAATTGCAAAAGTCTGCTTCACTGGAGTTGCATGGAAATTTATCGTCTTGAAGCGGAATTTTCCAAGGATTTTCTCTATGAAACCAACATATTTTTCAGAGAGGCTTGATAGACGGAAAGCTTTTTGTACGTTGGAATACTTTATTTCCTGTCGGTCTCTATGGTTGAGCGGGCTAAGTTTTAGCTAGCCGAGCTCGCTGAAACGCAGAGGCTCGGGGTTCGATTCCGGGCGTGGTAAATTTCGGAAGTGGTCCGTTTCAAGAGGGTAATTTGTTTAATTGGGGAATACACAATGTGTGTGTTGTTTGTCTGCCGATTATTGTTTATTGTTTAACCAAAAATCCTGAGTGTTCAATCTCGAGGCTAAGGCACTTTAAGTACTTCTCGTCGTTTACCTAAGAGTTTATCTAAGGTTAGTGCAACGTTTGCTTTTCTATTATAAGTATTACATTCATATTATCACAGCTGTTTCCCAAAGGGGTAGGCAGATACGACGGATCTTAACTTGGTACAATCTTGACATATATCTTTTGCTTTACCTAATTCCATTAATCTCTTCATATATACACGTTTATTATAGACACTTTACATGGTCATTATCTAAGACATCTGCAATTTAATAATGATAAGTCCAACATGGTCTACCGGCATCAAATCTACCACCCACACTTTTGTCATCTACTTATTTTGTCAGCTTCCTTTCAATCATGTAAGATTAGGTGTAAATATTTGATTTTCAATAGATTTCAATAATAGAATCCAGTCTACCTCTTAGGGGCATATTACATTTATCCTAATGTCCTACACATCTTTTTAATCCTCATTATTAAAAAGTAAATATATAATTTATTCCACATACATTATCTTAGCTTTTATTTTAAAATGTATGATGATTCAATAAAGGACCACGATATCGAAAATAAATTATTATAATCGGTTGTTTTTCAAGGTAACGGAGAACGGATTAACATACAAGATCTTCAAACATAATAACTGTTATATGTATACAAAATGAATGAATAAATGAATTAATGAAAACAATTGTTCACCAAAAATTAAAACTACGATCTTAAAACTAAGTACAGTAAATGTTGAACCAAGGGCGGCCTTATCGCTTAAAGCGATCTCTTCCAGGCAACCCCCAAAATAAAATAAATAAATATAATAAAATAAATAAAATGAGAATGTCTATTTCAAAATAGAATCTAACAAAGTTCTTATTGAAAGTCACGAGTCTAGCGCCGTTCCCAAAGCAAGTTTAGTTACGTTCAAAGAAGATGTGGTGCAACACGCTGCCGAACAACATATTGTTACGACCTACATACCGACAAAAGTGGATTCATACCTGCATACTCTAAAAACACACTTTATTACCTTTCGGCATTTGGACTTCTTTTGTTTACTTTGTGTTTAAAATTTGTGATTAGAAAACAGCCCATTGTGTATTGTAATCTTTTATGGCAGTCATTAGCCAGGTGTATCGGACTGATTCTAAGAAATTCGGTCCACGCGGTCCGGTAGACATATTGTATCTGTGGAGTATAAAGCAATGGCCCAATGGAGAGATCAGCAGTCAAGCGATAACCACGAGCGAAGCAAGACTTGTGTACATTTGGTAATCGATTTAGCGACGGACTTTGTGCGTGTTATTGAATCGTGCATTACGTTTGGATTACTTGTGTTCAGTTATAATTGTACCTGTGTTATAAGTGTTTGTATAGTTCTAATAAACTCTATAATAATTCCAACGGCATTTTAATTCGAGTCCTGCAACTCGTAACAATATCATATTATGTACATACATCCGTAGTCTTTTTTTAAACATATTTTGAAATCAAGGTTTAACAGCAGTCATATTATTATGGATAAGCATCACGAACAAAAAATCCGGATCAAATTGTACGTGGTCTACAATCACACTTCATTAAGGAGAATGTACACAGATTATACGTCTTAAAATCGATATCCCCAATTTCACGGAAAATCAACTCCTTTGTTAGTCTAAAAGGTTTTCCTCCTGTTGATTTATAGTAAAGATAAATGTCGCGATACGATGCAAATTGTTTTGTTAGAATAAGTGCAAGTCGTCAAGCGTTTTGTACTGAACTTCTTCGTCGTCATTTTAACAATTGAGAATATGTATTGGTTTTCTTTTAATAGACCAGAGCTAAATCTAGATATTATTTCTGTGGCTAAAGCCTTTGAAAATGGTAAAAAGTGAAAAAATAATAATACTAGGATGAACCCATTGGAAAAGGAAGAGAATATAACAAAAATGTAAGGAAAAACAATTTACGGGCGATCTGAAGCCGGAATCCTATTAGGAAGGGGGTGAGTTTTTAAGGGTAGAAAACGGTTTATCTCGATTTCCGGCAAAACTACAAATCCTATGGAAAAAAGTTAAACAGCAACTTTTGTTTTTACACATAACCTCAAAATTTATGTGAAAAATTCAAATAATCAAGTTTTTGGTTTTTTATTTTTATCTTTTACAAAAAAATAAATATTTTCACGAAATTTAGTGAAAACTTACCTTTTTATGTCCCAAACACACTGTAATTTTTTTGATTTAATATATTAATTTTTTCACCTTATTTTGACTTAATATCGAAAAACGAACCGTCAAAATATCACCTTTTTAAAAAAGTCGGTGGGCTTTAATCGTTGAAATCTGTACTTTCTGATGGTATAAAAAAAATACATTAACATGGTAAATATTCTCAGAAAATGCAAAGAACAGGTAGTAAGGACCAGACCCTCCTAGCCCCTTCCCCAGTTCTTTTTGAAAACCTTTTGATGGGCTAAAATTTTCCGTAGGTGACTCAGGTATATAAGTTGTCTTAAAATAGCAACAGCAATAGGCATCTACGCATAAGATAGAGAAGATAAGATAATGATCGAAACTAAGTTTCATTCAAAGTATACACACACAATTTAAAAGGGTAAAGAGTAGAGAGGAATCTTTTCATGAATTTGGAAGTGAATGCCCAGCTACCAATTTTATAGAAAACATACATACATACACACATAACTTCACGCCAGTTCCCTTGCGGGGTAGACACGAACATCAGAGCGCCATTCAGGCTTATTCTTACACACCTCACTTGCTTCTTTGACATTCATAACTCTTGTCGTGCACGCTCGTCTGTTCTTAAGGCTCCTGACATCACCTTCTGCTAGTACACGATCAATTTGATCATAGAAGGTGTGTCGTGGTCTTCCACGACTTCTGCATCCATCCACTTTTGCATTGTATATCTGTTTAGTCATTCTTTCATCATGCATCTTTATAGAAAATATTCTATAGAAACACTACAATCATTGTGTGACGACATAGGTATAGGATATCCTCCTACCAAATCTTGTAAATTGAAATTTAAACTTTTATTCAAAATCAAAATACCTGTGATTATGTAGATTTATTTTATTGCTGGAGTACAGCAGACAGACTGACGGTCCAACTAAGATGGAAAGTGGTTACCGTCGCCTATAAACATTTGCAACACAAAAGGTACTACCAATGTGCTGCCGGACTTGTAGATGGGGCTGGAACCTAGCCACTAATGCCGGAACACAAATATATATTGACCAGTAATTAGAATTAAGTAAAATAAAAGTGTATAATAAGTGACACTACAGTAATATACTAGAGTATATATACTGATAGCGTCAAAAACAAGTAAAAATGTAATATATATAAGAATAACAATAAATAGAAATGCACTACTATAGAATGTATAAGAATGTAACTGAGGAGCGTCTAGAGTGACAAATACAAAACAAAATAGGTCATTACTATTTACAAACATAAAATATTATATATCAAATAATTACAGTGCAAGAATATTAGATCCAAAATTGTAATATTTAATATATACAGCAAATCAAATTTAGGCCAACAAAAATGTAATAGCAATAAGTATTGTAATTGTATTCATGAGTAATAAATAAATAAATAAAAGCATCCCCCACCAATCCTAAACCCTCCCGTACAGTATAAATAAATATATAAGTATATATAGTATTACAACTAACTTCCAACCTGTATTTATATATATTAGAAATAGCTATTCAAATTTTACCGCCCCTATCGATAAATATCGATACCTTAATTCACAATCATATTAATTAGATCATTTTTTTGACAATGAAATTGTAACTTTATGATTTGTGTATATATCGTGAGACGTGTATAGGCTTAATTAAACCTCCTTTTTACCGTAGTTTGAAGATTGTGTAAGACATAATATATAAAAAAATTGGCCCCAAATTTGCCGCCCCTCCAAAATCTGCCACCCTAAGCTCCAGCCTACTCAGCCTATTGGTAAATCCAACACTAGGCAGTAGCCATCCAGACGAATAAACATCCTACCACCTGGCTGTGGGTTGTTTAGTCGCCTCTTACGACGGGCCACCTGGCCGCTTAGACGACAGACCTGATAGAGCAACATGAATAGTGATGTCAAAAAACAATCAAAAATAACTTGACACCTGACGTGCCAGTGTCAAGTTATACGACCTTATTTTTAACAAGTTTAAATGGACACTAGACACGCGGGCGGACAAACATGACAATTGTATAAAGGATGCCTTTGTTGCCAAGATGGTTACTTTAATAAATAATAAAACTACGTTTTAACGGTTTTAAGCGCGGTAATTTATTTGATTTTATTATTCCGACGTTTCGGCCACTTTTCAATGGAGTGTCAATGAGTATTGTTAAAGTTTGATTTAGCCTACCGCCAACTTGTTCATTTTAATTATTTGGTTTTAATTTTGTTTATGGTTATTATTTTCTCTATGGGAGCCTAATCTAATGTATTTACATTGTTATGTATACAAGTCGCGAAAACTTAAGAAAATATTACGGTTATTTTACCCAAAAAAAGATAATATCTATTAATTAGGGCCAATTTTTCAATCAACAGATAAAATTTATTCATAGAAGTGTAAAATAGAAAAATTTTAAATGTCAGTTGTATGAATAAAACACTGAATTGTTTCCCTTTTGAATTCACTCAGGTTATAATTTATTTGACTGATAAGTTTTATCTGATGATTGAAAAATCGGCTCTTAGTCGTTTACACAATTTATTTGAATAACATAACGGTAATATCATCGAGTATATATAAAATTGATTTTGCAAAATAATAATGTCTATACAAACTATAAATTACCTTAATAGCCACATAATTGTAATTTATAGCTGGTTTTTCTGAGGTAACTGCAATATCTTTATCAGTATATCAAAGAATTCTCTTAAGTTTTAATGTCTTGTATGGTATAAAATTTTAATAGACATTCCCTTTTTACTGGAGGTCTCGAGGTTAAATCATCCTGACTGATATTATAAACGCGAATGTCAGTTTGTTTCTAACGTTTCCACGTCATAACTACGCAATAAATCTTCATGAAATTTTGCATACAAGTTTTCAGGGGTATAGAGAAGGACGTGAGAAAGAAAGAAAATAATGTATATTTAGAGTTATTTAAAAGACATTTTTTTTATTTCAAGAGTTGAGCAGAAAGGCAGACGGCACATCTGATGGAAAGCGGTTACCATCGCCTATGGACATTTGCAACGCCATAGGTGCCATCAATGTGCTGCCGTTCTCTAAAGGGCTGGTACTATCTATATCTATATATGCCAGTACTATATACTATACTACCACTAATGCCGGAATATAACTCAAGGTTGTTATGAGGGTGGTAGCCATCCAATCGGGCAAATATCCTAACAACTTGAGGGTTGTTTCGTCGAGTCTGACGACATTGACTGCCTCTGTGGTTGAGCGGGTTAAGTCTTTGCCGGCCTACCTCACTGCAACGCCCTCCGGGTTCGATTCCTGGTATAGTAAATTTCGGAAACGTATTTTCTCCGTTATTTACTATGGTCTGGGTGTCTGGGATCGGCCCCAGAGTAGTCCGTTGTATATTACCCATAACACAAGCGTAACTTGCTTAATTTGGGGATATACAATGTGTGTGTTTGTCTGCCGATTATTTATTTATTATTATTATTATTTATTTCGCCCGGCTGCAGGTAGTTGTACTCATAGCTCTGTCCCTGCATGAATATTAATTTACGGAGAAATCGCGTGACAGACATACAAAAAGACGCAGTCGAATTGATAACCTCCTTTTGGAATCGGTTAAAAATAAACTAAGAATGTTGAGTTTATTGATATACCTTTTCGAGATAATGTTAAAGAAATAGACAGAAAATTTATTATCATGACAGTGAGAGCAAAAAGCTCACAAGTCACGTACACTTATTAGGCGAC
Source organism: Dendrolimus kikuchii (assembly GCA_019925095.2). NCBI lineage: Eukaryota > Metazoa > Arthropoda > Insecta > Lepidoptera > Lasiocampidae > Dendrolimus > Dendrolimus kikuchii. Next base: position 7,577,511 of record CM034413.1, read on the forward strand.
CTCGATAAAAACCGGCCAAGAATACAGTAGGAATCTACTCGGCCGTATAAGGAGTACTTGATTAGAAGGTGTCTCGCTATGGACACCATAGGAGTAACAAGATTGCATTTTTCCAATGTACATGTTTAAAATCTTCATGCCAGCTGGTTATAGAGAGTTGTATACATATCTATATATTAATACGTGAAGCAAAAACACAGCAAAAACTTTATACCCGTTTTTACAGAAATTGCGCGGACGGAAGAGTATGAAATTTGCACACTTATAGTTTATATAGATAAGGAGTGCAGAATGCTAATATTTTTTTTAATTATGCATAAAAACACATTAAATCAATAAAAAAACATTACACACACTACCATGTATTTGACACACACACGCATATATACTCTTGTTTATTGTTAAAGTCAAATTAACAGTATAGCCTTGGCGATATCTGTGATCATAGAAGTAGTCTTTGAAAATAGAACCTTAATAATGTTCAAACTTGTAATTTTTATCCGTGCGGGAACGGAGAAAGAATACAATTTCCTGCGACCAGGCGGCCTGTCGTTAGAGGCGATAAAACAACTCACAGCCAGGTAGGGCATTTGTCCGACTGGATACCTACCACCCCTAGTCTAGAGTATGCCGCCATAACAACCTTGATTTGTGTTCCGGCATTAGTGACAAGGTTCCAGTCTCCCTTAAGAGAGAAGCAGCGTATTTGTAACACCTTTGGTGTTGCGAATGTCCACAGGCGATGATAACCGCTTTCCATCAAGTGGGCCATCTGCCTGTCTGCTGAACTCATGCAATAAAAAAATATATATTATGGTGGAATTTCGACCATGGGCGACCACTAGTTTCTATTATTATACATAGTAATTATTAAAGTGGGCCTTCAGAGCCAAATCCAAAACTATGCTAAATGGCGAAAAACAGTCAAAGGAGTCTCGAGACTGATTTTGACGAAAACTAAAGTGGTATCATTACATTTTTGAAAAATCAATTACAACTGTCACGATACCGATGGCCCACTTGCTCCTCCCCTATACCATTCCCTATATCCTATCCCTTCTAGCCGATCCTAAAAGCTGGCAACACGTTGGTTTCGCCCCAGGGATCATATTCTGCTATTACTATCTCATCAAAATCGCCGGACAATATCGTCTCAATCGTAAGATTGCCTGATTTCAGTATTCTGTAAATTCCAATGTCGTGTCGGTATGCACTCTACCTTTGTTAATATATACTAGAGTCGCGTGAAAAATCCTAACTCTATGTTACTTAGATAAAAACGAAATATGTATAAAACTTATATATTTCATTTACATAGCAGCTCGCTCCAACCTCTTATACTAAATTTTGTATAACGTTTTTTTTATTTTGCCATGCTTGTAAGGAATTTGTGGAGACATATTGCAGCATAACATTTTAGCACGTCATGTCATTATTACAACTATAACATTATTTTTCTTTCCTTTTATTGTCTTGGTCTTATTGAATATGCATTGTTTACTACAACTCCATTAATTCTTCAAAAAGTAATTCTGTAACATACTTCTGTACAAAACTTATAAAAAAAAAAGAATTTGAGATATAAATAGAATATGAAATATAAAGAAAAACAATATTTAGCTAGACGTGTTGCTGGGGAGTTTTTTGCCGCTTCTTCTCCTTTACAGCATCAACATGTTGCGAAGCGGTGTACATAGAATGGGAAGTAAAAATTAAATTTTAACTTACATGTATGACCTTCAAAAAGTATTCTCCAGTGGAACTTATTTTGAATAAAAACTTTTGAATTATAAATTTGAATTTGAATATATTAGACCTAAAATTTTACTGTTTCCCGTTAAATTCACTACAATAACAAAGAAACTAAGTCCATATATTATATAGTCTACACAACTGCTCAGCAAAACATAGAGGCGAGTCGAAGCCAACCTGATTTGAAGTAATACAATGAATGACATGTTGTTTATGGTAACATAGGTATTTGTTAGTTAATTGAAAAAACGCGATTGCAGCTCCATCTATTTGCTAATCCGTCTATTCCAAGTAAACATCGCCTCTTATCGGGATAAAATGTATCGTATTTGTTGATTCGGTGTATAAACCAGCCTGATGTCGAGTTTCATTTATATATGTTCAGTAGTTTCCATAAAAGGTACGATCGCAGCGCCACCTTTTACGCTATTTCGTCTATCCCACGGAAACGACGTCATTTATCGGGATAAACAGTATCCCAAGTTACTCCTCGTAATATAAGTTAGTTCCGTTTTGAATTTCATTTAAATCCGTTCAGTAGTTTTTACGTGCTACTCTAACAGACAGACAGACAAAAATTCTAAAAACTGCTTTTCGAAATCTCCTAGTCCGAATTATCCGCCCTGATATTTTTTACATTTTTAAACGCATTGTACAAACACAAACCATTTACAGATTTAATATAATATAGATAGATAAGCGAAACCTCGCGAAATAAATGTTTAAAATTTTTGATAGTTTTTCAATATTCATTTCGGCTAATGCCTATTGTGGTAATATTGGTTTTCTACTATTCCGCTGCGACGATATCGAGACGCTATTGTGGATTTGGTAAAATACGAATTTTTGACACTATCATAATGGAATCCTGCTTTGAATATCTTCGCAACGCAAAGATATTGCTACGTGCGAGCGGGGTTATACTCACTTAGGATTGGAAGAAAATGCCGTTTTTTTGCAACTAAACTCGTTTATTGATTTACACAGTCGTACGTAATTGCAGGGTTATCCCTTTAACGCACTGTCCCGACAATAAGATGTCTCACTCACTATACTGTCGCTGATATCACATAGACCACCTCCTCTTCCATAGAATCTCCTCTTAAATTACTCTAAACTCCTCCTTCACTGAAGGAACAAACTAAACTTACCACTAAACTCGTCATTGTCCTCTACTGAATTCTTCTTCCAACTCTCTAAATTTGTTACTATTTTCTATTTAACTTCTTTTCCAACTCTCTTGTATCGCACTTATCGCTTCGCTGTCTTCGCCTGAACTCCCCCGTAGGCGCGCCTTACGCTGCTTATATACCCGGAAGAATCTTCTGGAATCTATAATTTCGATTTTGTTTTCATTACTCTTTTGTTTATCATCTATCCCTTTCTAAAATGTATCTGTCCGTGTCTTTTCCTTCCAGAATCTTCTACCTTTTTCTAAGTCTTGAGACAGACTTACGCTGCGAGAAAATTCTACCCTCGATCGCAATAATATTGAAATAGGAGAATTGGATCCCTGGTGTTGCAAACATTCATAAGCCACGATAACCACTTTCCATCACGTGGGCCATCTAGTTTACCAGTTTAAAGTAAAAAAGTACATACATTAATCGTTAAACTAACAAACTACAACATGAATGATGATACCCTTCCGTTAATACTATAGTTAAATATCACCTTTCACCAACTCGACGTAGTTTTTTCGTGCTTGTTATGCCAAATTAGTAATTAACATGTGTCGGGTTATGTCGGAATCGGAGTTTAATCGCTTTGGTTAACCCACCTGTATTATTAAACGTAATTTGATGGTTCTGTAGATACTTACGTAATGAGTAGATTTATAAGTACAGTGTATTTTAAAGAACTTGGGCCTAAGACACGTAAGAAAAATTTGTTCCGGTGTTAGTGGCTAGGTTCCAGACTGCCTTTAGATAACGGCACCAAATTTGTAGCATATTTAGTCCATGGGTGATGGTAACCGCTTAGCATCAGGTGAGCAGTCTGTCTGTCTGCTGAACTCATGCAGTAAAAAAATGTAATGAGTTGAAATATCGCTCCGAAAAGCGTTATATTTTTCTATTGCAAAATCAAAAACATTAGTCCTAAATTCTATCTGGAAGACGAGAAATCTTAAAAATAAGGTCTCAAATATATGGTTGGGGAAAAAGTTTCTTCGCATTTTATATAAAAACTCAAAAGGTTTTTTTATAAAGTTTATTTACATTTGCCATCTTGTAGGTAGGGACGTGATCCCATTGCTATAAAAATTTTGGGGCTTCTGATCAAAAAACAGCGACAAGTGGTTTTGGCAGTCCTCTCGTGATGTTAACCTGACACTGCGTAAGGAATTCTGCAGAGACCGAAACAGGTGAAAATCTGAAGTTGCAAGGTCAGAACTATACGGCGGATGCATTAACACCTCCCAGCCAAACTCTCGTAATTTTTGCTGAGTGGCTAAAGATGTGTGAGGTCTAGCGTTATCATGGTGAAAAACCACACCCCTTCTGTTGATTAATTCCGGCCGCTTTCTCTCAACTTTTTCCCCAACCTATTATAATGAGTTATTGATTACCATAAACGATAATGTAAATGAATTTCAACAATTAATTTAAACAATGAAAATACTTATACCACATGATTAATTCATTCAAAATAAGTAAACATACTACAATTATAAAAAAAACATCAACATAATAAAAATAAAATAAAACCACTGTCGTTTTTGTACAATCTAGGCCCAAGAATGTATGAAAACATATCCCTTTTTGTTTTGTTATCTAGATAATAGTTCCTACTTATTAGCCGTGTTTACTTCAGTACATATCCCTCCCCTTAGCATGAAATTTTTCGATTTGAAAATTCAAAATCAAAGATTTTATTCAAACTAATTTCCATTGGAAAATATTTTTAATGATCATACATATAAGTTATTAATTAAATCTACTTCCTATTTAATGTACACCACATCGCAACGTGTTGTCGCTGTTTAAGGCCAAAGCAACAAGAAACTCCCCAACTACGCATCTAACTAAATAATACTTTTCTTCGTATTTCTTTTAAATATTTTTATTGTATAAATTCAGCAGACAGGTAGACGACCCATCTGATGGAAAGTGGTTACCATCGTCTATAGACATTTGCAACATCAAAGGCGTTACAAATGCACTGTTGCTCTTTAAAGGGAAACTGGAACCTAGCCACTAATGTAAATTAAATTAAATTGTATTCTTTCTACGTTCCTCCCGTATCTACATCAGGCACTTTTAAATACAGAAGTATGATATACAAATACTGACACATTCCTACTGAACCCTAAGCGCCGAACTACGGGCCATGTGGGCGGACGAGATGTTTCTCGTGTCATAACGGTCACCATTGCCGAATTATACAAGTTTAGGCATTATTGTTACCAAAGGAATTAACAAAATGTGACAAGTTTATGATAAAAATTTTTTTTTTTTTTAATCGTAGGATTATGACAAAGATCAAAGAGAATTTTATCCGTGCAGGAACAGAGAAAGAATACAATTTACTGCGGCTGGGCGACCTATCGTAAGAGGCAACAAAACAACCCACAGCAAGGTGCTACGGTATTTGCCCGAGTGGATAGCTACCACCCCTGGTCTAGAATATACTGCCATAATAACCTTGATTTGTGTTCCGGCATTAGTGACCAGGTTCCAGTATCCCTTAAGAGAGCAGCAGCGCATTTGTAGCAACTTTGGTGTTGCAAACGTCCATAGGCGGTGGTAACCGATTTCCATCAAGTGGGCCGTCTGTCTGTCTGCTGAACTCATGCAATAAAAAAAATCAGAAAAGGAGTGCGTGGTGGATGCTGGAATCGTGGAATCTTTATTACAGCTCTTTGGGCCGGCTTATCGGTGTGACACCACGCTCTCACAGAATACCAATGTGAAGCGTTTACCCTTTAGCTAATCATGTTTCGTGCGATGAGAGAGAGTTCCGTTCTGGGCGACCTATTGTAAGAGGCAACAAATCAAAGGTAAGGCATTTGCCCAACTGGATGACTGCCACCCCTGACTAGAGACCCCTGGTCTAGAGTATGCCTCTATAACAACTTTGAGTTATATTCCGGCATCAGCGGCCAGGTTCCAGTTTCTCCTTCGAGGCCGGCAGCACATGGGCAGCACCTCTAGTATTACTAATGTCTATAGGTCACGGTAACCATTTTCCATCTTCGTTGAGCCGTCAGCCGATCTGCTGTTCTTCAGCAATAAAAAAAATTAAAAAGGTCCAATATTAAATTATTATATTATACTTTATATAATTTTTCTCGTAATGTAAGATCTATTATTGGCTTATACCCTTTTTAAAATATATCGTAAAATAGCTGTGTGATGTTTGTTAAATGAATAAATAAACTACGGAATAAATAAACTACGACGAATTGTCATTAAAGCGATTTTAGTTTCTGGAAGTGACTCATTTCATTAATATTTCCTTTGCCGATTCTATCAACTTATTAAGTCCTATGAGAAAACTATAAAATTGATGCCACCAAAACAATTCTAGTCCTTATGATCATGTATTTCAATACTAAAATCGGTTGAATGTAACAGCAACATGAGTAGTAATTACTAGCGATAAGTAATTCTCAAGTTACTAAGTTAGTACTTAGATAGGCTTCCGATAAGTAAATGCATAATAAAATGAAGTGAATTGTTTCTATGTATTAATCAGCATAAACTCGATATGAAGGGGAGTCGCCAAACAAATTCTAATTTTATTTTGTGGTTAAGTCTTGTTCCGCGGGTTGGTCTGATAATATTTCAGTTTGTCACGCACAGAAACTACTGTGTTTTCTGACATTAGAATTTAAGAATCATTTGTTCATTACCAATGTTTTAATAATGCAAAGGTCGTTCAAAATTATATCAAAGGCAGTGAATCTATACTAATATTATAAAGCTGAAGAGTTTGTTTGTTTGTTTAAACGCGCTAATCTCAGGAACCGCGGGTCTGATTTGAAAAATTCTTTCAGTGTTAAATAGTACATTTATCGAGGAAGGCTATAGGTTATATTATATTTTCAAAAAAATTAGGGATCCTTCCTAAAAGTCCAATAATGTAACCCAAGGTGTAAAAAAAGACCCGAAAAAAGCCTTACACGGCGTGCGCTGCGAAAACTATTGATTATAGAACAAAACAATGTACTACCATTTTGCAGAACATATAATTTACTACAAAAAATATCTATTGTAGTTATCTCACAATAAGTGTTTTCCTTTATATTTTTAAATAATTAAAATGCCTTCGCTTCAAAAATTCTTTATTTTTTACCTTGGTATTAATCCTTATCAAAATAAATTACTCCATATTCAAGACGAATTCAATACCTTTCTAGAACTTTTTGAATTATTCAATACGGACGTTTCATTCAAAAGATATCGCGATATTTAAAATGTAAGTATTAGTGTTGTAACCAAATATACTAATATTGTTTGATTGAACGCGCTAATCTCAGGAACTACTGGTCTGATTTTAAAAATTCTTTCAGTGTTGGATAGCCCATTTATCGAGGAAGGCTATAGGCTATATATCATCACGCTAAGACCAATAGGAGCGGAGCACCAATGAAGAATTTTTCAAAATCGGAGGGTTTTGAAAGCAAATTCCACGCAGACGACGTCGCGGGCACAGCTAGTAAGTAATAAAAATACATACAAAAAATATTGTTTATGTGTGTGTGCACTTCACACGCAGTAGAAGTGAAACAATGTGTGACAAGGGCTGGGAGGGATTCTAAATTTTGTAACGTCACATTTTATATATTATATCTTTATAATATATTTAAGCTTTAAAACACGGAATTAGAAGTATTAACGAAAAAATTCACAACATTTTCAACTTTATCTGTATGAATATACTGTTTAAATTATTAAATATAATGTATTCTATCTTATTCTCTCGCAGGCTTAGTCCTATAGAGTTATGTGTATATCTTTTTTTAGCGTCGCTTTTTCTTTTCATCGAGTTTCAAATCACAACGATTCTAAAGAAGTTTCACTTCAAAAAGGTAACAAACTTTCTATATTTATTACAAAGGTATATATGTTTGTTAGGTATTACAAAGGTTTATACGTGGCTTGACTTGAACTTGTAATTTTGTATAAATTTTCTAGTTTTATATATATATATATATATATACATATATAAATGTAATAATTTCATGGTTCCATGTATAAGTTCAAACTGGGCCTATGCTTACACAGAAAAGACTTCAACTCCACATAAATCACTTCAACTACACTTCGGTGCAATGAAAACAATGGGTTATAAGAAAAGTTTATACGTTTCCTGAGTAATGTGTGCTGACATAAATTGAAGACGTAGAACTAATCATTAAGTATTGTTAGAAAAACCATTTTGCTTTATCTAAAATTTACGTCTACGATTTGTTTTAATTCTGCGAATAATAATTATTTTCAACACTCTTAATAAAATTATAAATATATAGAATTTTAGTTTTTGATGAAACCTTGACAAGTAGTGTTTTGTTATGCCTACTTACACTTTTATTTTTAAATGAGTGGCCCCGTGCGAGTCGGATTCATATAGAATTTAATCCGTGCAATGACGGAGAAAGAATAATTTCCTGCGGCCGGGTGGCCTGTCGTTAGAGCCAGGTGGTAGTGTATTTACCTGTCTGGATGGCTACCGCCCCTGGTCTGGACTATGCAGCCATAACGACCTTGAGTTGTGTGCTAACATTAGCGGCCAGGTTCCAGACTCTCTTTAGAGATCGGCAGCACATTGGTAGCACTTTAGGTGTTAGAAATGTCCATAGGCGATGGTAACCGCTTTCCATCAGGTGAGCCGTCTGCCTGTCAAAAAAAAAATACAGGAGATTCCTTTATAAAATGCAATACAGATAGTCTTAGCTGATTAGAACTAAAATATAATTAATATTTTTTAGTAAAATTTACACACTGTATGTACACAGCAAAGATTACTGTATAGCACATATGTAAAATCAATGTACTTGACAGTACTTCCAAAACCCAAAGAATTTTTAAGGGATTTTTATTAAAGGATTTATTACAATAGGTGCGGTTGTCAGAATCGTAAATGTCTCCTTCTCTAACTTTAAACCATTTGGAAATAGAATTTAAAAACCACTCTAAAGGTCTACCGTGACGTCGCCAAACGTTTAGTAGACGTCACACGCGACCAGAAGGCTGGCGTCTATTTCGCTCAAAGATTAAGCATTGCTATACAACGTGGCAACGCCGCCAGCCTTCTAGGGACGGTCCCAGTAAGTGACAGTGGTTTGGGACTAATAACTTATCTTTAGATATTTTCCCCTTTTTTGTTTAGTTTAGTTTTTATATTGTATAGTTTGTAGTTTATTTTTAAGTTTATATTTATTTGCATAACAATTAGTTGATTCATTACTTATAGTAATTTAATAAAACCACTTAAAAAAAAATAGTTTCAACAACATACAGGCTATTTTCATATAAATGATATTTCATTTTTTTTATATTTTGACATATGGCTATCGCCAGGTGGTAGGGCATTTGCCCGACTGGATGGTTACCACCCCTGGTCTAAAGTATGTCGCCATAACAACCTTGAATTGTGTTCCGGCATTAGTGACCAGGTTCCAGTCTCCCTTAAGAGAGCAGCAGCGCATTTGTAGCACCTTTGGTGTTGCATGTCCATAGGCGATGGTAACCGCTTTCCATCAAGTGAGCCGTCTGCCTGTCTGATGAACTCTTACAATAAAAATAAAAATATGCCTGTAGTTTCGTGACATTTTTTTCAATATTGATCTAATTTATAAATTTACATTTTTTTATTTTTTTATTGCAGGAGTTCAGCAGACAGGCAGACGGCCCACTAGATGGAAAGTGGTTACCATCGCCTATGGACATTTGCAACAAAAAAGGTGCTACAAATGCGCTGCTGCTCTCTTAAAGGAGACTGGAACCTGGTCACAAATGCCGGAACACAACACAAGGTTGTTATGGCGGCATACTCTAGACCAGGGGTGGTCGCCATCCAGTCGAGCAAATACTCTACCACCTGGCTGTGGGTTGTTTAGTCGCCTCTTACGACAGGCCGCCGGGCCGCAGGAAATTATATTCTTTCTCCGTTCCTGCACGGATAAAACATAAATACATACATACATACAACATAAATTGTTTTAGCCAATTTTTTATTATACAAATGATATTTTTTTTGTGGAAACTTGATTAATCTTTAATGATGTATTAATTTTGTATTTAAGAATATTAATTATTGTATGGTTCTTAAATAAATGAAATAAACAAATTAATTAATTAATGATATGAGAGAAAATACAAAAAAAAATAGAATACAATGTTTTAAAATACCTTCTACTAAGATTAGTTGGAACAAGATCGATTAATTAATAGTGAGATGTATATAAGTTATACATTATGCAGTTATATAGTATTTAGCAAATATTTTTTTGGGGTTTTGTAGTCAAACTACAAAAACAACGGTCATTTAACGCCACTACAGAACCCTTCATTGTGTGTGTACAACCACTTGGTCGAATTTTATATATACGCACGAAAGCATTCATAATAATCCATTTCCTAACAATCGCGTGTTCAGCTAAGCACTTTCCGAAACTACCTGAATGACTGAACATGTTTTAATATTTTTTCACTTAATGATGGATAACTTAAAAATTGTTGTAAGGCAAGTAACAAAAAATAAATACAGGCATCAGTGATCTTGATTTTAAAAATAAAATTTGTGATGGGAGTTAAAGTACTATTTATACAAGTCACATATTTGTCACTTTTATCTTATAACTTTCATAGTAATGATATCGAGATAGTGACTAACACAGACGCGTCTCAGTCCAACCTAATCAACTTTATCTAATCTCAAATGCATGACGACTTTATAGCCTACTGCGAGCAAATTAATAGAGTAGAAATAAATAGAAATACGACTTAAACAAGGTATACCTTGTTTCACTATATTATTGTAAATAAAAATAATAATAATAAAGATAGACATAGATTAAGTCAGCTGTAAGCATTTTGTATTATCATAAGAAGTATATGTATAAATATAAATAGTATAAATAAGGTAGAGGAAATATCAAAAGCATGTATGTGGAAATTAAGAAAAAGGACAAAGAAGAAAAAATATATAAAACAAAGAAAAAAAAATAGCCTGACAAAATAAATAATTATAAAACTGTGACACCTTAGTTGTAACACTTTCGAGTCTAAAAAGATAAAATAAACAAATAAAGCCTTTATTTCTGTTAACATTATTTACCATATTTTTAACTATTTAAGAAAAACTATACTGCAATAACTGTTTTGTCTTTTTATTATTTATTTCTAAAGATACGTGGGTTCAAATACTGTCAGAGAATCATGCACTTCGTAGGCGGTTTTCGGACCTAATGAGTATAATGTTACAATTGACACGTAGGGTTTAGGGGAAAAATAATGATCAAACCTTCATATTGAGGTAACCGATGTGACAAACCCACCAATCCGCCATGGATAAGAGTGGGGAATATACTTTTCGTTCTCTCCAAAAACGAATCGTGAAGGCCTAAGACAACAGTGGGCGGCTATGGGCTATCATTATAAAGTGCATATTATTAGAAGTATCTCGTGCTGATGGTGGAGAAAATATCGTAATGAATTCGAGATAACTAATCGGTGAAATCAGTCGATCTTGGTTAGACTAAATAAAGAGGCCTGAGCCTGGTAACGAGATATTTAAAGGTTGATATTATTATTATTCATATTAATTCAATAAGTATAATCGTGACTCTAAAGGAGAATGTTAATTTACATATTGAAAGGTAATATAATTAAATTACGGAAATAAATCGGATTGGTTTTGGTTTTTGTATAGTGTACAACTATATTACAATACTGATTTTACTATATAAAAATATTTAATGAATAAATAAAAAAAATATTTAATGAAAAAAAATGGTTAATGAACTAATTAAGTAATATGTAAACACATAACTAAACCGCAAAAAATATGACATATCAATTCAAAATGAATAAAAACTTGAACTTAAACTTGTTTTACTAATTTTTAAACGCGAAAATAAAGTATTCAACATGTTTATACAGACATTAAAACGATTGATTTATTAAAATGATTAACAACTTACATTAACCATTCATTAACATAATTAGCTATTCAATGATTGGTACAAAAATTTGAAAAATCTGAATAGTAATCAAATTAATTCAACTAAACCTTCTCTTAATATACATAAAGAATGATAATTTAAAGCCCAGATACATATTTAAGGTGTACTACTTTAAGATATGACACACCAATTATGTATAGCGTAGTAATCCGTGACATTATATTATACGCCATATTTTGTAAAATAGAGGCCGGAAATCTATATAGTAATAAAGCCTAAATTTGATCATTAATTTATTGGATACCACACTCATAATTAGATAATGGTAAATTAACATAAAAATACCAGTGTTTTTTTTTTATTTTTTTTTTAAACTCTTTTTTATTGATATGGATGAGCCTTGCTGAAATCATTATCTTGATTACAGCCTGATGGGACAGCTCGATTGGTGTGATGCCACGGCCTCAGAGAATATCCGCGTACGATGAATGAGAGTTTCGGTGACCCATTTTCTATTCCATCCCTCTAGTCTATTCTTTTATCACATCCCCCATATTATATTTCTTCTGTCTGATCCCTCTATCTCATCGACTATATACTGTCCCACATATCCCTAGCCTTTTAGCCCATCTCTCCTATCGCATACCCTCCATCCTATCCTAACAGCAAGCGTTTGCGGCTGATGTTTCAAGCATCTATAGGCGACGGTAACCATTGTCCATTGTGGGCTGTCCGACTGTTTGCCAGTTTCGCAGTAAGAAAAAACATGTTTAAGGACACTAAAATGTATTGATTGGGGATAGCAATTAGAAGCAACTAAATAAGAAATAGCAATTTTACCGAGTATACACTAAAACCACCATCGCTATGGGCGATAAGGCCACCCATTGTTCCAATACAAAATTTTCCACATTACTAGTCTAGGTTTAAGTTTATAGTGAACAATAAATTCATTCATTCATTGCAGATTGAATGAATAAAAACTTTTTGCAAAATATCATTACGATACGAATACGAAGTCCTACATATCTGTGGTCTTTTACATCAGTCTGTTTTCGTTAATAAATATGTAGATTTCACATCTATTTCGATCTAATCATAAATATAACAGGAATACACGAACAGCATTATAAAAAACGTTCTCTAGACAAGTAATATATTATTTCATCTTAATTACGACTTCAATTCGATATAATTTAAATTCGAAAACATATGGTACCACCCATTGACCTGCTTTACTCGTACCTGCATTTTTTGTGCCCTAAAAGGGATAATTGACCAACAGGTGTGCTACTGTTGTTTATTTCTCACAGCCCTTGCGGCCTTTTGAAGCCTTGAGAAGTCTTAGAGGCTTTATAGACATTCAAACCTTACTAACGTACGCGTACGAATTACGTATTTTGTCATTTGACTACGAAACCCCGAAAAAAGCATCGAATGGAAAATACTTACCATACATACCATGACGTCAAGGTCCAAACATACCTCAGCAGCTTGAACCAAGTGGCGTAACGTGACCGGTGCCATTTGCGACCCCAAAATGCCGGTTAAATTAAAAGAACTCATCTACAAATCCATCATCAGACCTGTCTTTTTGTATGGAAAACAAGAGTTAAAGTCAAATTAACAGTGTAGCCTTGGCGAAATCTGTTATTATAGAAGTATAGTCTTTGACAACAGAACCTTAATAATGTTCAAACTTATAGTTTAATTGATTATGGTCGAATTTCGACCATTGGGCTACCGCTAGTATTATTAAACGTTTATAAATAGACCAACAAACAAAGCAAAGATAATGAAAGTTTAACCCAAAATTAGTATACTCAACTCGAATATTTGATATCCTTATTTCCTAAAGTCATAACGTAATTGGTATGCTTTGTTTGCTATCATTACATCGACGTATATGGAATTACCCAGAAACGTTAAAGATACTTAAAGGTACCCACCCACGTACGTAATGAACGTGGGTTGTCATCCTACAGGCATTTATTTCGTTAAAAGCTTTTCCAGTTAATGTAGGCATAGTGGAATATTTCGATCCAGACTACTTACTGACTGGCTTATTTATCCTAGATCGTTGTTTTTAGGGTTTTGTATCACTCTCTCTCTCTCTGCTTTCATCTTCTCCCAGTTATTTAGGGTCAGCACAATATGTCTTTTCCTTCCATACTCCTCTATCCTGACATACGTCCTTTATTACACCAAAAATCATGATATCATCCTTCACAAAATCCATCCATCTCTTTTTTGGTCTACCTTTACATTTGTACTTGTCAATCTTGCAGTTTAACATTATTTTTGTCACGTGACTTTCATCGCTCCTCATTACATGCCCATACCACCTTAATCTTCTTCCTGTCAGTTTTTCAGTCACGGGTGCAACTTTCAAAGATCCCCTTATGTACTCATTTGTCACCTTATCTGTTCATGTAACAACATACTCATCTCAACTGAGTGGAGACGTCTGTGGTCTATCACTTTAGTGGCCTAACGTTCGAACCTGCATAACTGAACGTTACTCGCTACGTCTTTGGTCCTCTCAGGTCGGATAATGGTGATGATTCAATATATAGTATATGTTTTATGTTTTTATAGCATTCTTACAACCTACCACACCTACATACCATAAAAGCCTACTTTATAAACTTTCCGCATTTTGACTTCTTTTGTTTACTTTGTGTTTAAAATTTGTGATTAGAAAACAGCCCATTGTGTATTTTAATCTTTTTTGGCAGTTATTACCCAGGTGTGTTGAACTGATTCTAAGAAATTCGGTCACGCGGTCGGGCAGACATATTGTATCGGTGCAGTATAAAGTAACGGTCCAATGGAGAGATCGCCAGTCGAGCGATAACCAGCCGCGAGGCAAGACTTGTGTACATTCGGTAATCTATTTAGTGACGGACTTTGCGCGTGTTGTTGAATCATGCATTACGTTTGCACTGGTTGTGTTCAGTTATATTTGTACCTGTGTTATACATGTTTGTATAGTTCTAATAAATTCTATAGTCATTCTAATGGCATTTTAAATCGAGTCCCTGCAACTCGTAACAGTATATTATTTATTTACCCATTCTTGGAATGTTTCGTGTTATTTGTTGTCTTCACCGCCATTATTATGATTTAATATTTTTATTAGTTTAGGGGGTTGCCTCGAAGAGATCACTTTAAGCGATAAGGCCAACCTTTGTTCGACATTTATTGTACCTAATTTTGAAGAACGTAGTTTTAATTTTTGGTGAACAACAAAATGTTTCCATTCATTCAATCATTCATGACCGGACGTATGAAGACTTACTAAAGATAGAATATGAACTGAAGCATAACTAAAGAGATCAAATCGCTATCAAATACCTAATAACTTAAAACAAGACTCAAACAATTCATTAATCTAATGTACCCACAATCAAACATCATGTGCGGTATTACGTATGTTAAACACAAACTTATGCAGTCGACTTGTTACCATAATCACAACATTTGGGGGTGTTCTGTCATAATATTACAACTGGCAAGGAAATTATCCTTTGACTGGGACTACGCGTAATTTGCGCGGCGTGTGTTTGACGTGAACAGTTTGCTGTTAGACGTAGTGGGTATAATTTGTTTATAGCCCTTTGAATGAACACTGAACTGGTCAAAGTGTAAAACATACAAATCAGCCAAGCGGGTATATGGATAGATAACTCTTTATTGTACTCCAAATTATAGACCAGTGGTTCCTAACCGGTGGTCCGCGGACCACTGGTGGTCCCTGGAGGCATTTCAAGTGGTCCGCGAAGCCAGTCGAGTCATCACAACGCAAACCGCGCCACGGCACAAGTCCGAAGGCAATACGCAATTACTCTACTAAAAATCGATCCGCAATTACTACGCACTTCTTTGTTCATCATCAAGCATTGGCTGCCAAAACGCTCCCGGAATGCTTTGATGAAAACAGCTATAAAAGTGAACATGAAACTTTGCTTTTCCATACGAAAGTGCCTTTTCTTTCGAAAGGAAGCATGCTGTCAAGATTGTACGACCTAAGAGCGGGAGTATAAATATTCTTGACCAACAAGGATAAAAAAGAGTTGCTTGATCATTTCTACGAGCCCCAATTTCAACTTCATTTTGCTTATTTGGTCGACTTTTTCGAATCTATACATGTGACCGACTGGGTAGTCCCTGGCAAGACAGAAATTTGGTAAAATGGTCCCTCATGACTTAAAGGTTAAGAACCACTGGTATAGACAGAAGTAGAAAAAAATAGAGCATAGTACAACAACATCTTTTCCAGGGAATCTTTGGCAGAGTGATAGATCTTTAATATTGACGGTGATGTTTTTTTTTAATAATAATAATAATAACCCGCAGGGGGGCTTTGTGGCGAAGGCTTAGGTGAGTAGCGATACCTCGTACCTGACTCCGGGGGCCAAGGCAAGGCCCCCGCCTCCGTGCTTGCCTTAGCCAGCCGGCACGCAGTGGAGATCGCTAGAGCTAAGACTCAATCTCCAGGGGTGGAAGTGATAAATAGCATCACGTCAGAAGTAGTTTCGGTGAACCTGCAGCCCACGTCTCTACACCCCTTAGCCACTCACATCCATGTTGCCTCTGTCTTCTATGGCATTACTTGGGGCCCATGCAGGGAATGGCGAGTCACGGTCTGGCCATTTTTCCATATTCCCGGAACATTGCGACGGGCAGACGCCATAGTCCCCATATTCCCAGACCCCAGTACCACTAACAGTTCACCCCAATAGCCCGGTACTTTTTGTCCTCATTTCCGACAATAGTCCTACACCGGCCGGGGCTTGTCCTTTGGTGCATTATTATATGGTGTAGACAGGGATAATCGCCGGTAAGTGTCACGCCACATTTAGATTAAATTTGTCAAGGGGCTTTTACGTGTTGGCCTTCCCATAGCCCCACGCAAGCCCCTCAAATGTCTGGGCCATTTTTATGACCCGTGGTCATATATCAATAAATATACCTATATATTTTATGTATATATATATATATATATATATATATATATATATATATATATATATATATATAGATAATATGTATAATATGTATAAATATATACATAAAATATATAATATGACAATACAAACATACATATTATTATGTATTAGGAATTATTATGCACAATAGAAAGGCATTTCTACTGAACCTGGTATTTAAAGCACCGTATTACCGTGTATCGTGGTAAATATACAATGAAGGACCTCGTAACGTTGACAAATGTCCACTGTTTTAGGTATTTTGTCAACTGAGATACTTACAGAACGTCGCAGCCTTCTACATTTTGAACGAGCGTACCTATTTATGACGTCATAGGTAGGTACAAGTAAAAGGAGTAAAATAGCGCATTAAATATTGTGTGAAAAGTAATTGAAAAAATTGTAGTGTGATTTTTTTTAAATAATCGGCAGACAATCACGCAATTGTATGTCCCCAAATCAAGCAAGTTAAGCTTGTGTTATGGGTAATATACAACGGACCATCTTGGGGCCGATGTCACAAACCCCGAACATAGTAAATAACGAAAAATGATTTTTTCAAAATTTACCATGCCAGGAATCGAACCAGGAACCTCTGCGTTGCAGTGAGGTATCTTATCCTGCTCAACCATAGAAGCCGTCCATTCGTACCACTGTCGCTCCAGTCGTCTTCCATCTGCCCCCTGAGGTATATCGTATTGTGGATTTAAAGCCAGTTATTTATTCAGTATTATGCTATAGGCATATTCTAGTATTTTATCAAAATACTCGAATATGCCCGCGCCTTCGTCCACGCTTAACTTGAAATTCCCTCGGGATTCCCGGGACACAAATGATCGCATCATTTAACCCTTCAGCTCTTCCAAAAGCCGCAAGACTAACACTATCACTATCTCGTAATATACTAAGAAAATATACCCATTTCATACAAATCTTATATAAACAGAGTGAGACAACAACACAAAAAACGATCACGTGCATAAATGCGATCTGCACTCTCATCGCGGACACATATGTGCTAATAGTGAGCTGAAGGGTTAAAAAAGAATGTAAGCTATCGTTTTAGTGGAAACTGTCGGAATAAGCCAATTTCCATGCATCTGAATAACTTCAAACCGCTTCCGGAAAAATTCCCGCGGGATTGCCAGGATAAAAAGTATCACACCTTTTATTACATATTATTATTGATCTGTAAAAAAATCACATTAGAATTCAATTTTCTTTTTAAATCTGGACATATTAATCGTTCCCAGAAAAATTCCCGGCCTAAAAAGTAGCGCAGTGTTTAATTCTAAGAAATCAATGTCGATCAGCACAAACCGCATTAAAATCGGCCCCGTAGTTTTTACGTGAATCGACACTTGAAATCTTCGTCTTCCGTGATCACGGCTACTAAAAAGTGCCCAAAACGTCGGAATAAAAATAAAATAAAATACCGCGCTTAAACCCGTTAAGCCTGTATTATTTCTAGCTTTTTCTGTTCTGAAAAGCGTATCTTGCCATTTTCCCGTTAGAAAAACCACCGCAAGTTATTAATTAAAACAATGGCAGTAATAATCACAAGAAATCTTGTAAACTAGTTCATTTTTTATAGTATTACTGCTGTTTTAGTAATGGAGGTTAGGAGGAAGTTCTCCATTCCATTGTACAGTATGTCGAGCCTTTACCGGCTTTATGTCGTAAGCGACATTTGGACCTAAGTATATTTTTGTTGCAAAACGTATTTTAAACTATTGTTACAAGTCGCGAGACTCGAATTAAAATGCCGTTGGGATTATTAGCGTTTATTAGAACAACACAAACACGTATAACGCAGGTACAAATATAACCGAACACAACAAGTCCAAACGTAATGCAGAAGGTCGTAATTCAATAAAACGCGCAAAGTCCGTCACTATTAGATTCCCGATTGTAGTACACACGTCTCGCTTTGATCGTGGTTCTCGCTCGACTGCGTCCTCCCTCAATCAGGCCATCGTTTTATACTGCACAAATGCAATGTGCCCGCCGGGCAACGTGGAACGAATTTCCTAGAATCAGAAATTGATTTGATTTTTATTATTCCGACGTTTCGGACACTTCAGTGGCCTTGATCACGGAAGAAAAAGATGTCAAGTGTCCAATGAGTACTGTTAAAGTTTTATTTAGCCTACCGCCAACTTGTTCATTTTAATTATTCAGTTTTAATTTTGTTTATGGATATTATTTCTATGGGAGCCTAATCTAATTTACCACCGCTTCGCAACATGTTGTGGCTTGAAGAGAAGAAGCGGCGCAAGAAACTCTTCAGCAAACATGCCTAGCTCTAATAATTTTATATAAAATTAAAATGCGTTAAAGGAAAAATAAAAGAAATTATCAATCAACTTGGTTTGTGTTCCGGTGCACGCAGAAAGAGCTCACAGTGTCTTGAAGTCTGGCAGCTGGTGTTTGCTGGGTTTGGGTCTTATCTCTATTGTAATTTAGATGTTTTTTGATTTCAATAGCCTCACGCATCATTCTGGGTATGAAACGATTCTCTTTTGCGAGGATTTGTGGTTTACCTTAAAACCTTTAAAACGTAGTTTTATTATGTATACAAATATTAAACAAAATAATAGTTTAAAATACCTTTTCCAACAAAATATAATACTTAGTAAAGTCTCGATGTTTCTTTTATACTTGTTATCCGATTTCTCCGCCAATTATGGACCGATGTTCAAATTGTTGTTCTAAAACTATTCAATTATTTGCGTAACTAAAAAGTAGAACACAAAACCAAACCGACTTCAAAAATAACAATTCTTTTTTCTAAACATCTTGAATTTGGGGCTAAGTAAAACATAAAAAAACAACAAATTTGAAAAATATAGTAATTTTAATCTTTTATAATACATATTTTTTCTTTTTGAAGTAGATTTGCTTTTTGTAATTTTTTTATATCTCGCTATCGATAACCTCACTCACACGCCTATATGAAAAATGTTACTCTCAATTACATGTATAAAAGAGTCACTCGTTATTTTTAGTTTTAAGGCTTGTTGTAACGCCAACGTTCTTGAGGATTTTTCGGTACTAATTTTTCGGACGATAGCGGGGATTCCATAAACGCGGTTGTTCAGATGCATTACTATTTTATTGCAAACAACATAAAATAATATATTAAAAAAATATAAAATCAAATTATTTATATAATATGTACATATAATTTTCATCCCGTTTTGATAAAAATGTAAGGATTAAAATGGTTTAATGTCAATAATTCAGAGGTGATTTGATGAAATTTTTTCATAATTAAAAGTAACTATAGAAAAAATACGAAAAAACCACGTTATGTCTCATATCGTGAAAACTCATATTTTTTTTGGTAATTTATTGATTAGTAATTACCAACGAATAGCTGTTGTTTAGTTTGCATCCCATTTTCGACCTTTTACAGCAATAAGGGCCTTAATGCAATTTATCTACACATTTGTGTAGTGGCATAGACTATCCTTATGAAATTTCACACAATTAGATCTAACAGTTTTCGAAATGTTCTTGGTGCCATGGAGGATGGGACGCCCCATAGTATGGGACGCAACTTGTGTCGATACTTTGGCGGTGTCCCATCTTCCAGGCACAGCCGTGCCAGCCGGGGCTGCGGCCACACACCAGGATGCCCTAAAACGCCTCAAATGTGTGCCCATTGGTAATGGGTATGCATTTTTGGCTTTCGGAGTCGAGAACCTGGAGACGTGGGGTCCTGGAGCTCATCACCTCTATCGAGGCCTTCTTAACGTGTCTAATTGAGGTCTCGCGTGATCAACAGGCTGGCTTGTTCCTTTTTTTTTTGGCCAGGGGAAATCCATTTGAGGACTAAGCCGCGACAGGCACAGAAGCCTGGGGGGATGTTCGCGACCCGTGTGAGTGTGGGATTCGCCAGATCGGGGGTGGCACTAGCGTGCCCGGTCAGAACCGGTACCACGCTATTGCCACTCCCCAGTTAGGGATACCCACTAAAACCCCTGGGTGTTCCGTCCTGCGCCTTATGCCAGGGCTACGTGAATGCGGGATTCCCAACTCCGCGTGCCCTGGCAGACGTGGGCCCCCCTCACTGGGCCTCTTCCTATGCCAGGGGACGTATCCCCCGGCTACTACTAGGTCCAGGCTGGCTTGATCCTAGAGCAACGCATCATTTTGGGCATTCCCCGCCAAAAGCGATTTGGAGCAAATTCTTTATTTATGTTATGTTGTAAGTATAGTCTTATTTATAACATAGTTTATTTTTAGTATTTATTTTATTTTTATAATATTAATAGTTTGATAGTATTTTTCGAAAAAATTATTGCAGTACGCAAAGACAGATTTTTGTAACAATGCTACGAAACCTTAATAAAAATATGCGTAATAATGTGTATAACATTCAGAACAAAATTCAAAGAATATGTAAGAAAACACATCGGTTAATATTTTCACAGCATCCACCTACGCGAGTACTTATTAATTTTATTAAACAAAAAGCTCTTTGTATTCTAAGAATATCTTATACGAATTTTTGGCGAAATAGTAACCATGATGAAATATACATAAAGTAACCAATAAACACCAAGAACCAAGTACATGGAATAAATTGGCTTACAACTTTATTGTTATTGCTTACATTTACGATACATTTAACGTTCTTGGAAAGTAAACTTAGGTTCAAGAGCTGTTTGTTGCTGTGGGTTGTTCTTCTTATTAAGAAGCTGGCAAGTAGGTAGACGGCACACCTAAAGGTAAGTGGTTATCGTCGCCTGTAGACATTTATCCGTGCAGGAACGGAGAAAGAATACAATTTCCTGCGATCGGGTGGCCTGTCGTAAGAGGCGACTTAACAACCCACAGCCAGGTGGTAGAGCATTTGCCCGACTGGATGGCTACCACCCCTGGTCTAAAGTATGTCGCCATAACAACCTTGAGTTGTGTTCCGGCATTAGTGACCAGGTTCCAGTCCCCTTTAAGAGAGCAGCAGCGCATTTGTAGCAACTTTGGTGGTGCAAATTTCCATAGGCGATGGTAACCGCTTTCCATCAAGCAGGCCGTCTGCCTGTCTGGTGATCTCCTGCAATAAAAAAAGGGGGCACCCCTATTGACCATGAGCAGACGGAGAACAGGGATTCACAGGCGGCGCTTTGCTCATCTCCTCCCGATAACGTAGTGGAATTGGGGGGTCGGGGGAGCATCCCGACGAGCCACACCAAGTGCCGTAGGGTGTTCTAGTCACGACACCCCTCCTTCTCGGCTTGCATTGAGATGTCACGACAGTCATACCCATGGTTACGGTCCTCATCATAATGCGGAGGAACGCTGAAAGCTTTAGTGGGTAGTCTGACGGACGGTGCTTGCAAGCTCCAACGTTGAAGCTTGTATGCAACACCAGCAGCCGGGAGTCCCACATACCCCTTGGTGGCATCCCCCGAGGCCTGAGGATATGCGCAAATGTATTCCCACAGCGTTGACAAAAAAAGGGGGCACCCCTATTGAAGCCATGCGTCGAAGCATCAAAATAAAAAACGGCCTCTGTGGTTGAGCAGGCTAAACCTTTGCCGGCCTACCTTACTGCACGCAGAGGCTCCGGCTTCGAATCCTATTATGATAAATTTCGGAAACTTTAACTAAATTTAAAACTAATTTAAAAAGTATCATGCTTAAAAAGTGATATTACACAGTTGAAGAATATTTAAATGATAAAACTTCATTTACATAGGAGCTCGCTCCAGCTGTTCTCCAGTGGAACTTATTTTGGATAAAAACTTTTGAATTTGTATTTGTATTTTTGATTTTGAATTGAACAGAATTTTCCCTGTTATTTACTATGGTCTGGGTGTCTGGGATCGGCCCCAAAGTACTCCGTTGTATATCACCCATAACACAAGCGTAATTTGCTTAGTTTGGGGATATACAATATTTATGTTTATCTGCCGATTATTATTATTATTTTTAAGTAATTTACTTTGTATATATATACATGTTCATTTTATAATATTTTATTTACATATATCATATTAGTATAATTTTATGTTTTATTAATGTATGTATATATTTATAAGATACTGAATCGATAGTGAGAATAATGCAAAATAACTCTGTTCTTATCAAATTTGTTGTTCATCCAAAGGTTGTTTGGAAGCAATTGCTAATAGCGATAAGACCGCCTATTGTATTGTAAAATTTTATTTATGTTAACTGTATCATTTAAAACACAATAAAGCATATTTATTCATTCATGTTCGAATATGATGTCCATATAATCTTCGTAACGACATACCTAGTGTTAGGTCTCACGGCACCTCACTAGACGCGGAAGACATAGGTAGGTTTAGAATATAATAGAGTAGAATATTCCTTATTGCACGCAAGAAAACAGTACATATCAGAGTTAACAATATTTCAACTAGTACAATCGGCGGTCTTGTCGCTAATAGCGATTTCTTTCAGACAATCATCTGGATATAATTTTACATATCGAATAGTGGGTCGGTATTCAATGCGCATAGTTTAAAATATATAATTGTATATATTTTAAACTATGCGCATATAATTGTATATACATATGCTAATAACAAATAAAAAAGGTGGGTAGTCAGGTGGTAGTTATCTCACAATTCCTTCCGCAGGGAAGTTGTTACAGTGTTCAAGGTATCTACTACTCATTCTTATAACGTGGTTTTGGATCTTAGCTGAAACTATGCATTTCGTAGGCAGCTTTTCTGGCCTAGTCTACGTACATATTGTCTAGGCTAGATGGACAGTGTTTTATCGTAAAAGCCAATAATCACGACAATCCTCTAATATTGACACTCGTGCAGAGGACCAAATCGATATTCGACGTAATTACTAACGCAGTTTTTTAAAGCTCTACTAACTCATATTAAGATAAATTAAAAAAAAAACTAAATTTTTAGATCAATATTTTTTTATCTGTAACCATTTTTATCAGAAAAATAGACATTAATTTTCACTATAAAGATTTAAATTCTTTAGCAGGACTGTATTAATCAAAAGTGCCACTGCTCATCCCAAACAAGCAAAGTTGTAATTGGTACATACTGACTGTGATCGATGTGTGAAACCAAACAATCGTCCTCGATTGGCAGGCCGTTACTGACTAATCCCTTGAAATAGGAAGATTAGAAGCTATCACTTGTTATTGAATATAATTATGATAATAAAGTCCACATTACATACTCAATACACTAAATATAAAAAAAAAACTACCGTACAATGTTATTCAGTTTTTTTACATATACCTATCTACTTGTTTTCTTGGATACTAAAATCCTTTTGAATTATACGAAGCACTCCTTTGCTCAAAATACTATAAAATATTATTAGCAATACAAACCATTTTTGTCAAACGAAAAAAGAGTAAAGAAAAATTTCAAACAAAACACCAACCGCACCTCATCAGATATTAATTAAAAATGAAAATAATTACCAACCTCGCGCTCACGAAACATTCACAACATAATCCTGTAATCTGTCACATTAAAAATACAACGTCAAGAACCATCGCACGACTGAAAAGACCAGCATAAAATATTAAACAAATCCAAAAATATCGCTCATACAATTCACCACAAGTTTCTTTCACCAACACAGATTAAAAATCACTAATGTCAAATTGACAGGTGGATAACTTTATTTTTCTAATCAATTTATTCGCGGTATTTCGCGTTCGATTTTTGAAATCGGCGTCGTTTCGCGAAACGGTGCTGCGTAGTACGTAACTACGTTCACACGGTTAGCTAGAGACTGAGGGCAATGTAAGCTCCACTTGCCCCGGCCAGGCTGGGTGACAAAGACTATTCAAGCCTACAGAGATGTCAGTTCTTTGATTAAAAAAATATATATATCTCGGTTCTTATGCGTTATTGTCGAGTATATTAATTTATTCGTGTGAAAGGCTGGATGCAAAAATGAAAAATTATTACACCCGCAAATTATTTCAATGTATATAATTATATCGCTAATAAGAACCATATAGTACAGTACATACCTATCATTGAGTACGGACAGAAAAAAATGATCGAGCGGCCAGTAGTTGTTTTTAGCTAGTGGGCATTACGCCTTCTAAACTATAGACCTACAGAAAGGTGACAAGTATTCACTTAGCTTTTTATACAGAGTAATTTATTTGTGATAGTATCGCTTAGTTCATAATAAAAAATGGTCATAACAAAATTGTATTGACTAGTGAAAGAAATTATGATGATTGTAAATGTTGACATCTTAAACTATAGGTAGTTTTATGAACAGACAGAGAGATAACACTTTATTACGCAAAAAACAAAATAAACAAGATTTAGGCAAAACACTTGGCGGTCATTACAATATTCATAGCTTACATATTGACTTATGGCCGATTCCTATATCTTACTATTCAATCACTTGCCCTGCTCTACTATCGGTTGAATTTTGAAATTACTTGTATGGAGCTTATGTCAAATTCTAACAATTTGTAAGGCAAATGAATAGTCGGTAAAATATTTTTAAAATTGAGGAGACATTAATTAACTGTGAATGTGGTGATAACAAAGCTTAAAGACTTAATAATTGTTCTTAAGCCTTGGATTGTAATATACTCTTTATAAAAATAATAATAATATTTTCTTAAGTTTTCGCGACTTGTATACATAATAAAACGAACAAAACGTCGGAATAACAAAAATCTTCCGCGCTTAAAACCGTTACAACGTAGTTTTATTAAAAATAATAATATTATGTATTATAAGTATTTTAATTTCTAATTACCGTGTTAACCTGTTGACACCTCTACGAATTTTCCGCGGAAATTAATCTATGCATCGACAACGACCTTAATCTGAAATCCCTTTTCAACTCATCGTGGTTCTCATTATTGATCTCTTTCACTCCTCACTACCGGTGCAATAATAGTTCTGTCTCGCTCGCACCTGGAGCTTTTGTATATAAGCGTCTCGTTTTCTCACCACTGCAGAGCCTCAAAAACGAGGTAGTAACGCTGTAGCATAGTAAAAGCGGTATAGAGTAGCGAAAATCAGGAAAATAGCTACGCACCCCACGTAGTTATTCCCAGTGTGAATTCATGTTAGAACCTCTTCAGGTCTTTTGACAACCTAGTATTGGCTGTATTAAAATTTTCAATAAGCGAATAATTGTAATTCTTACTCTCCTGCTCCATTTGCAATAATGTTAGTGTTAGTGACCATTTCAAGCAAGTTATTTGTGCTGCGACATTGTTATGAATTGTTGATGATGTCATTGTTTTCCAAGAAATTATTGTAATTATACAATTTTGTAATTGTGTTACTTTGGTGAGCAAATGTTATCTATATAACTAAATTTATTCGTTTACAACGGTGTTTTCAATACATAGCTATTGAAATCCATGTTTTGCGTCTTTATTTGAGAAATTGTTTCTCATTACTAACAATAAAATAAGATAGAAAGAAAAAGATTTAATAACTTAAAAAATACGACGCTATACATAAAAAACACATAATACATTCAATTTTTTTTTTACAATAAATAAATAAATAAGGCTTGTACGTCGAGTTTTTTATCGACGAGATTGGCAACTCAGCGTTGTGCTGCATCGGAATTTAAAAAAAAGATATCAGCACCAACCATCATTATCGCGTAGATTAAAAATAGTTATAATTTGAATAAGCAAAAAGTTAAAAGGTAGACCCTTTGTACCGTCTTAGGTATTGAATTTTCTAAAATTGTCCCTTAGTGCATTACAGTATAGAAAAAATCCGCATACAAGTTTTCACGGTCCTAGCCCGAGTAGTTTAGGCTGTGCCTTGATATGTCAGTCAGTGAGGTCCGTATAGATTGAGATCCCAGTCGCCCTAGACTTACGTGATTTTAGGAAAGATGAAATTTTCAGGATAGTCGGTAGTTTAACATAAACTTAGAAAGGAATGGATACTCGCTAAGCTGAAAGCGGGGCCGTTTTTCAGGTAGCAGGTATCAAAGGTGGAAAATAACCATGCTAACTTACGTCAAAGTAGCTCTCGCACTTCCTCGCACAGCGGAACTCTTAACGAGTCTGGGAGGATGTTTGGCCCGTCAGATTCGTCTGGCTCATTGGAAAATATTCAAAAATATTATACTTGATAACATATATAAAATTCAGCCTTCATAAAATGACGTAAGTTCTCACTTTTTTTTTCTAAAGTGTCAGTCACAAGTTATGGCCCACGTGAAGTATCTGGCAACTGTATATCTTTGTTTATAACAATATCATATATGACAGATGTAAAACTAGCCTTACTACTTTGACGTAAGTTAGCATGGTTATTTTCCACCTTTGATACCTGCTACCTAAAAAACGGCCCCGCTTTCAGCTTAGCGAGTGTCCATTGCTTTCTAAATTTATGTTAAACTACCTATCCTAAAAATTTCATCTTTCCTAAAATCACGTAAGTCTGGGGTGACTGGGATCTCTATCTATGAGATATATATGCATAGACTTGACAGTAGGGTATAGGCTTTACAGGGTTACACAATAAAATCAAAATTTGCTCAAAACATGGTTATAAGATGTTGCAGTTATTGTCTAAATAATATTGTTTAACTTTTTTTAAGTCTCCTTGGACAACAGATTGCTTGGAAGAGATCGCTACGGATGATGAGGCCGCCCTTTGTTCAAATGCAAATGTATCCCTATATAATATAATATATAATATCAGCCCATAAATGTCCCACTGCTGGGCTCGGGCCTCCCATTATAGGGGGAATGGACGTATACCCGCCACGCTTGTCCAAGGCGGCTTGGCAGGTTTGACACATCGGTTATCTCGATGTGCAGGTTGCATCACGATGTTTTCCTTCACCGTTATTAGCACGTGGTAATTGTAACAATATGCACATTAGATAAAAAAACTGACTAAGTGGTGCATGCGTTCCGGCCAGGATCGAACCCGCGCCCTCTGAGTTTGGGACGCGTGCACTAGCCATTACGCTACCATGACTCCCTATTATTTGTATATACAGTAAAGCCTCTGTAAGTTGAACTTGACGGGAGACGTCAAAAAATTCGAGTTATAGTCAAGGTGGAGAAGTCTGTCAGTGGGGGAACTGCATACACCACTCATTATTTCCGTGTCTTAATAGTTATGATGATAACAAATCAGTCAGTGAAACTAAGACACCAGTGAATTCTGTCTTCGAATTGTATTGAAATTCCTTTTAAAAAAGTTAAAAAACGAGCGGTGTATGAACTTACCCCATGGACGGACTTCGCCACCTTGACTATATAGTTTTGAACTTATGAAGGATTTCGACTTAAGCGAATTTTATAAGGAAAAATTTGTCTTGTAGAGGTTATAAGTTATATAACATTTATATTGTTACAACCGAGGCTCCGACAAAAACAAATTCCACGTACAGATCTATAGAAGCACATTTTATTCCCTGTCGGCATTTAAACCGATTGTAATCCTTTATGACCGTCTTCTTTTGTTTACTTATTGGCATACGTTTCTAGAGAACAGTCTATTGTTCTATTGTACTCGTTTACGGCCGCTTGCGGCTGTAATCATTAGCCAGGTGTTGCGGATTACGTCGACTACGACACGGGCACATTTGTATCTGTGAGGTATAAAACGACGGCCTGATGGAGAGAGACAGCAGTTGCGCGTTTTATTGAATTACGACCTTCTGCATTACGTTTGGATTTGTTGTGTTAGGCTATATTTGTACTTGTGTTATACGTGTTTGTGTAGTTGTAATAAACTCCATAATAATTCCAACGGCATTTTAATTCGAGTCTCGCAACTCGTAACAATATTTATAGGGGTTGTAAACACAAATATTGCTATGTTCGAGATACAGATATCAGAGGGAAAATAAGTACTGAATTTGCTTATATGGACTCACTAATTATTTCTACTTATAGAGGGTTCAGATTTCGAGTAAGGGAGGTTTTGGGAGTTGAAGGGAAGGGAACACAAAAGTTTTTCGAGTTTGGAAGGTTTTCGACTTAGAGAGGTTCTACTGTATTTATGTTTGTAGTAAAAATTATATTCAATTTACACTGTGATGATATTCACGTTTCAAGCTCGCTCCGGACTCAGTCCGTTCGTAGTTCAGTCAAATTTACTACGAAACATCAGAGAGTTCTCACTATCCTATCGCTCTTGTTCCGTTATGTTTATCGTGCCGGTTCTTCAAAAAGAATACACTAGTAGTGTACTACAGCGAGATTTGACCGGACCGACATTGCACAGTGAACAGCGTCACAGTGTGAATCGAGCCTAAAGAGTTTTCATTCATTCATTTGTTCACCTTAGTTTGAAAAAAACCTTTGAATTTAATTAAACTCTTTTTATAGTTCCGCAACCTTTGTCACCTTCACGGCATCGCCTTTCATAGTTCATAGACCGCCACCTACTTACCTGTTTGTTTTAAATTTATACTAGATTTATAGTAATTAATTAACACATTGTTTTTCTGATATAAGATCAACGAACTCACGCAATTTGTCAACCCTTCTCACTATCAATCCAGTTTTTACCACGCGATCTCTATTCTCTCTTTCTGTTCAAAGCCGTTTGTATATACTTATCTCGCTCTTGAGCCACGCTTATCTGCACAACTTGTTTTTGAATACATCTTATAAAACTTGATAGACAACGAGTTTTTGCTTGAAGGTTTATAAATAAAAATGGTAGTTGCTTAGATGTTTTAAAAAATGAAATTTCATGGCAGGCGTCCTGACGAAATTACTCTAATCCTTTGGCGACTCGGCAGGCCTCTGTTGTGGGTTGCAAGCTATGTGGACACGATAGCCAGATTCCATTTACCAAACATGGCTAGACCAGCCGGTTAGGCGGCGGAAACCGCTGAATCACTTGAGCGGTGCAAATATGCAACTCTCAGCGAGGTTTATATGTTTGTACCATTGCCGTTGAAACGTTTGGATCTTGGGGTTCTGAGGCCGTGAGCCTCTATATAGAGCTTTCAAGGCGCTTAATCGACTCTTCAGGTGATCAGAGGCCTGTTTCCTACCAAGTATTAATGGTTTATAGGTAAAATAGAATATAAGTTAAGTGTTATTCTTTATATTACTTTATAATTTAATGTATACATAAGGCTACGTTCCAGAAGGGACACACAACAACCACGTTCACAACCGCGATTTTTCTTATTCCACTTGCTTACGGAAGTTACAATCATAAACTCTAGTGGAACGGATTATGGGGCTTTGATGTCATAAAGGATGAAATACACAAATGTCATTGTTTGATTTGAAAATCGCGCCTTTTTCAATGTCAAGGTATAGGGAGAATTAATGCTCTGTGGTCAACGTCCACTTCGTCCCACCTCTTGAAATGGGTCGTTGTGAGCGTTGTGTGATCGAAAATGATGAAGTACAACAGTAAGTGAAGTACAACCATAACAGACGGAGCATTTTGGGCGTTGTGAGATACTCAAGGAACGCGACCTAAGAGGTTCATGAAATGTCATTGTCAAGACTGATATGTTGTCAATGTCAATCGCGCGGAGCGTCGAGTCTAAGGAAGTAGGGATGGCCGTAAAAAGAAGAAATATAACCTCGTCTGCAAAATGGTCGCCAGCGCAGCAAGTGTTCGACGAACCCCGATTAATTGCCTTAATCAAAGTGAATTATAACGTAATCAGTGTTAATATCAAGAGAGATAATTGTTATTTAAGCAATAGAAAATTTATGTTGATGGAGTATAAAGCAAAGTCATTGAAGGTTACAAAAGATGTTAATTTCATAAATATGCCCACATATTCATGCCATACCATGATGAATTCTGATGAATAAAACCTTCCTGAGCTTATACGGTCCTGCCGAACTTATACATACATACATACATAACTTCACGCCAGTTCCCTTGCGGGGTAGGCACGAACAACAGAGCGCCATTTAGGCCCATTCTTACACACCTCACTTGCTTCTTTGACATTCATAACTCTTGTCATGCACGCTCGTCTGTTCTTAAGGCTCCTGACATCACCTTCTGCTAGTACACGATCAATTTGATCATGGAAGGTGTGTCGTGGCCTTCCACGACTTCTGCATCCATTCACTTTTGCATTGTATATCTGTTTAGTCATTCTTTCATCATGCATTCTTTCCACATGCCCGAACCACCGGAGCATTCCTTTCCTTACCTTCACCCCGACACTCTCTTTCAGACCAACTCTCTTTCTTACTTCGGTATTACGACGAACTTATATATATAATTTATTAAAGGAAATAACATTTTTATTATGTTTGTGAGAATTAGATAAACTGGATAAACTGGAAAAAAACAAGATCTTTATATTATCATGTCCGACCGTCTGGCTGTCATATATGAAATTTGGTAAAAAGTATTCTGCATATATTACAATGCCACTATATTGTATCACAGTGAATTTGCGAGAGAATTAAAAAATAATGGTCGCCACCATACATGTAACTGTGGTATGTAAAAAGAAAACATAAATCTACACTATATATTAATATTATAAAGAGGTAAAATTTGGATGTTCGGGGTAATCTCCGATACTACTAATCCGATTTTGAAAATTATTTCACCAGTAGAAAGATATATTATACCCGAGTGACATAGGCTATATTTTATTGTGATCAATATATTAAATAAGGAAAAATATTTAACGCCCAGCAAAATGGGCTCTGGAACACCTGTCAAATATGTTACAGCAAGAACGTTCCACGCAAGAATTACGCACATCCTCGTACAAGGCACTGCGAGTGCTTTCTGCGTTTATTAAATAATTAAAAGTTACAATTATTAATTAAACCTTGATATGCGTGAGTGCGGTGTGTGCGTGGCTGCGTGGATACATGCACACGTATTTTTTAATGACGCCCAGCTAACTGGACAAGGGTCAGCTAGTAAATAATAACACATGAATCGGCAACAAACAAAAACTTTACATATCTACAAACTAAGCAAGTTACGCTTGTGTTATGAGTTATAATACACGACGGACCACTTTGGGGCCGATTTCAGAGACGGTAGAAAATAATGAAAAGTTCTTTTTCGAAATTTACTATCCGGAATCGAACCCGAGGCCTTTGCGTTCCAGTGAGCTTGGCCAGCAAAGCCTTAGCACACCCCACCACAGAACGTCAATAATTAGGCATAAGAAACAAATACAGTACACCTTTACCTAACAATCCGTCTTGTAAGGATGGAGCAAAAAGAAGTTAAGGAAAATAAAATAATGGTGGGAATTTCGGATTAAAAAGTATATAAAACACTATTTGATTCTTTTAATGATAAATATTGTTACATGCCCACAAAGTTAATGCACACCTGGTTTATTACCTTTCCCAGATTTGGACTTCTTTTGTTTACTTTGTGTTTAAAATTTGCAATTAGAAAATAGCCTATTGTTATTGTACTTGTTTATGGCCGCAGGTGTGTGGATTACGATTTCTCGGAAACTTTAGTCCACACGGTCTGTTGTTGTATAGTACAGTTTAGTATAAAATGATGCCCGAACGGAAGGGGGAGTCGGACAGTCAAGCGACGATTACGATACGAGCAAGGCGTGTGTATATTCAATGAGCTATATAGTGGCGGACTTTGCGCGTGTTATTGAATCGTGCAGTTTGTACTGGTTGTGTCCAGTTATATTTGTACCTGTGCTATACGCGTTTTTATAGTTCTAATAAATTCTATAGTAATTCCAACGGCATTTTTAATACGAAGCCCGCACTCGTAACAATAGGTTTGTGATGGACCACGATCACGTCTAATATTAGACGATGATGCGGTCGAAGCTGGAGCATTTACCTATAAAATATTTATTCACACGGAACTATAAGACATCCATATTATACTTTTCGGGAAACACGGACTCTGGTAGTGCATTTTACAGTTCTGCCGTACGCAGAACGAACGTGGAGGTAAAACGTTTCGTACGCACTGGTGATGTTTCCACTGTGAAACGATGGCGTATATCAGAGCGCCTTGTCGTCTGAAGATGGAATGGTGTAGGAGGAATCAGGTCGAACAGTTCAACCGCACACTCTTTGAAATGAATTCGATGCTCTAGGCTTTCAAGTCTTGTATTGACAAACAACCTTTTGCTTTTCTCTATATTGGATCCAACGCTTCAAGTTGGTATTTAACTGAGCCGTCCCAAAGGTGCCAAAGATGAGAACAGAGTACACCATGCAAGTACTTTCTTGAGCACAGTAAAGATTAAGCAGCTGTTTTTTTATTATTATTAACATATCTACGGACTCGAGTTCCGTACCTTATTTTACTACTTAATTTCTATGAAAATTTTAGAGTCCATACACGCTTATTGTTTATTTTTGTTAGTGTGTGACATTAATTTAGTGATTTATATGTTATGGTGTACCTTAAGATTAACTTATTATATTAATTTATCCTATTTTTAATACTAAACTTATACTAATGTAGAGTGTATCTGTTACATGCTGGTGTTGTGAGGAAGTGCATGTGCAGTGTTGGCCTTATATCTATACTTATATATAGTCCTATCTAGTGCCATGTGTGTTGGTTTTTTCTTTTCTGTGTCTGGGTTATTAATTTTTAGGCTCTTTGTGTGTCTTGGTTTGTTTGTGAAGTGTGCGTGTAATGCAATGCGATGGTAGTGCGCGTTGGTTTGAGTATGTGTACACACACACATAAGCAGCTGTTTGGCAGTGAAGTACCGTCTCACAAAATACAATCTTATGTCAATCAAATCAAGTCAGTACATCGACTTTTTGAGTTGGGCAGCCATAAACACGCGGAAGCAGAAATTTAATATGTAAAGACATTTCTGAAATTAAATAAGTAATAAAAAACTGTTTCTCCAGTTTCAGTTGGCTGAAAATAATAACTTATAACTAAAAGCGTAATAAATCTAAGTGAAATTAAAGCAAGTTAAGTTTCACATTTCTTCAACTTTTTCATGTTGAAATTAATGCTCGCAATTAGCCAGTCGTGGGACTAACACGCACGGGGTTTTACTTAACAATTAAGTTATCATACTTAAAAGTAACTTAAAGTTGTATAATGTTCTTAATATTTTATGCTAATTAGTTTTGTTTAATCTGTGGTAGCATATCCGTTTTATCCGTGCAGGACGAGCGGCCTGCCGTAAGAGGCGACAAAATGTATCCGATAGAAATTTTCGATATTTTGTATTTTATCATTGACTAGCTGGTCGTTGCCTGTCAGGATGGTAAAAGTCTCAGGTGGTTTGACCGTCCGCCCCCTTATTTATTGCCCTACTATAGATTCAAATTTGACATAAGCTACATATAAGTATTGTCAAAATTCAACCGAGGATAATACAAGGGAATGAAAGATATAGGAACCGACTATGAATGCACTTTGTGCCTTGTAGTAGGTACAATCCTTTCGACGATGACACATCGATGCGGCACGAAGCTAAATGCCAACAGAGCCTCACCCAGTGAATGGTGTTTACTACACTATTCCAAATGTATGGGAACATATAAATCTTTTGGACTTCTCATTGAGTAACATATCTATAGGTCAGTAAACTTAGTATCGATCATGTTATAAGGGTCCAAGTTTTGGGTCATTAAAGTAATACTCGTATAATGTATACATTTATACCATAGGTAAATAAAATTGGAGTGTCTGTTAGTAATATCAAAATAAAAATGTGAATAACTGATGTTTTTTTTTTAATTTTATAATATTTTTTTTCGTTCTTTATCCCAGGTGAACAGGATTGCCTGAGTCAATTGCATTTTATTATTTCTTAAAAATTACATTTTTATTATAACTAGGTACTTATTTGTATTTTACATGGGTAAATAAATTTTCAACTTTTAGGGAGTATTTTTTTTTTATTATTGTAACATCTCTACGGACTCGAGTTCCGTACCCTTTTTTACTACTTAATTTCTATGAAAGATTTTAGAGTCCATACACGCTTGTTGTTTATTTTTGTTACTGTGTGTGACATTAATTTAGTGATTTTTATGTTGTGGTGTACCTTAAGAATACATACATACATACATACATAACTTCACGCCAGTTCCCTTGCGGGGTAGGCACGAACAAGAATAACTTATTATATTAATTTATTCTAATTTTAATACTATACATATACTATTTAGAGTGTATCTGTTACATGCTGGCGTTGTGAGGAAGTGCATGTGCAGTGTTGGCCTTATATCTATACTTATATATAGTCCTATCTTGTGCCATGTGTGTTGTTTTTTTCTTTTCTGTGCCTGGGTTATTAATTTTTAGGCTCTTTGTGTGTCTTTGTTTGTGATGTGTGCGTGTAATGCAATTACATGTTAGTGCGCGTTGGTTTGAGTATGTGTATAGGTTTTATTGTTTTTGGGAGTATTGATAAGGTTAGGTTGGCATAGGTAGTAAGTAGGTGGGAAAATAAGGTGGGATTTATTGGCGATCTGTTGGAATTGGTAGGATTTCCAGAGTTTCGTTATTTAAGTATTGTTTTGTATTAAAATATTTTTATATGTGTTTCCTTAATTTATTACATTTTTTTTTATGTGTAATGTTATGTGTAAATGTTACAAAAAAGTTCTAATATCTATTGACATAGTGCATTTCATATCTATTAACTAATTTTATTAGATTTTTTATTTTATTTTATTGCAGGAGTTCAGGCAGACAGGCAGACGCCCCACTTGATGGAAAGCGGTTACCATCGCCTATACACATTTTCAATACCAAAGGTGCTACAAATGCGCTGCTGCTCTCTTAAGGGAGACTGTAAACTGATCACTGATACCGGAACACAACACAAGGTTGTTATGGTGGCATACTTTAGACCAGGGGTGGTATCCATCCAGTCGGGCTAATGCCCTACCACCTGGCTGTGGGTTGTTAAGTCGCCTCTTACGACAGGCCGCCCGGCCGCAGGAAATTGTATTCTTTCTCCGTTCCTGCACGAATAGTGTTGGCGGTAGGCTAAATAATTCTTTAACAATACTCATTAACACTTGACATCTTTGGCTTCCGTGATCACGTCTACTGAAAAGTGGCCGAAACATCGGAATAAAACTTAAGAAAATAACATATTTACAACTTGGCTAAGACTTGGTTTTGACCAATGATGAATGAATCCAATAAAAGTTTACTTAAAGGTCTTTATTACCAGGCCATAAAATCCTAAAACTAAAAACCATTGTTACAAACATTACGCGTATAATCCAGGTCATACTTAACACGTCAATGAAAGTGGCTTACACCTCTTAGATTAACCTTTTGTAAGCCCTAATTACTAGCTATTAGACCTGTAGCCTAACGCTATATGAAATATCAGTACGGTAGTTGGTTCGAAAGTAATAGAAAGGTTCTGTATATTATTTTTAATGGCTTTAGTTTGTTTTTTAATATGTGAAGCTAGCAAACAGGCAAATGTCCAACCTATTGGATATTGGTTACCATTGCCAATAGACGTTTGTAATAGCAGATGTCAAAGTCAAAGTAATTTATTTGTTTTTTTTTTATTTATTCTCGTCATCCTCTATCTCTGTGGGCAGAGCTCTTATATGCTAACTTTTTACATGCTTTTACTAACTTACTACCTACTTATCATATGCTTATTCTATTTGATACTGTTGGTTGACTATTTTATTTATGCAATATTATACATACATACATAACTTCACGCCAGGTCCCTTTCGGGGTAGGCACGAACAACAGAGCGCCATTCAGGCTTATTCTTACACACCTCACTTGCTTCTTTGACATTCATAGTTCTTGTCATGCACGCTCATCTGTTCTTAAGGCTCCTGACATCATCTGCTAGTACACGATCAATTTGATCATGGAAGGTGTGTCGTGGCCTTCCACGACTTCAATATTATATTCTTATATTTACCTATATATTATTTCTAAATTTATTTGTTTGAAACACAGACATTATTTCAGATGTTATACAAAGTGGTAAAAGTTACATGTTTCGCCTTTGACAGGCATACAATTTTTTTTGTAGTTTTGCTTACAAGCCGTTTGTAGTCTTTATGACTACATATACATATTATGATTATATTATTGATTATCATGTTATTATAATTACAATAAGCATTTAGTATTCAATTATTTTGACTCTATAAATTTATACATTATTCATAAAATAGTTAAATTAAGGTAATTAAGGTAAATTCAATCAATTTATTTTTATCAAAACGACTCATTGACTCTTCAAATGATCAGAAGGTTGTCGCCTACCTCGGGCAATGGATCGGTATGCCGATCAAGCGAGGAAACGTAGCCAGCCTCCTGGGCACCTTACTCATAGAAGACGGTGATCTGGGCTCAGTGTTCTAGTTATAGTCTTGAGGGACTATGGGCAGAGTACAGTATAAATAAGTTAAGTTTTCTTTTATTGTATTATTTATGGTATTCTATCTAATACATATCTGTTATTTATTATGATAGATATTACGTTCTTATTATCCGTTCATTTAAAATTAAAATATTCCTCAAGCCAAGCCAGGGCGTTGCTAGAATGGGAGAGAGATGATCAGACAGGAAGAAGGGGATAGATATGAGGGGGAGAGTGGTGGGGGAAGTGGGCCATCTGAACTGTCACCTATCACACGAAACACGATTAGCTCAAGGTAATGGTGTCACTTCATTGTATTTGCGTGGTTTCTTAGAGGTATTCTCCTGTCGGTTCCAAAAACGCTTCATTTCGAGCCTTTACCGTAATTTTATCTTAAGTGATATTTGAACTTGAATATATATATATATATATATATATATATATATATATATATATATATATATATATATATATATATATATATATATATATATATTATTTTTTTAATTGCACGAGTTCACCAGCCAGGGAGTCGGCCAACCTAATGATAAGTGGTTACCGTCGCCTATGCACATTTTTACCAACAAAGATGTTACCAATGTGCTGCCGCTCTCTAAAAGGGGACTGGAGCCTGTTCTCTAATGCCGGAACACAACTCAAAGTTTTTATTGCAGCATATTTTAGACCAGGGGTGGTAGCCAACAAGTCGGGCAAATAGACCAGTCGCCCGGCCTTGGTACAAGAGGTATTTTAGACCATTATTTTCTTTTCAGATTTTGATTCAGTACAATCTAATCTAACTAAAACTAAAAGGCTTAAAACAAAAGAATACCTAGTTTAAAATATCTTTTGCAACAAAAAAAAATATACTACTTAAGTCCAAATGTCGCTTACCATAAGCATAAATAAATGGTAGTTGACTCGGGCAATCTCGTTCGCCCGAGCAAAAGAAGGAGGAAAAGAAAATATGTCGCTTACGAAAAAATGGCGGTAAAGGCTCGATTTGAGTTTAGAAGGCGAGTAAAGCTACCACGGCTGTTTATCTTATAACATTGAGCAATATGAAATTATCGTATTATTTGGTAAGGAGAGAGAATTGAGAGCTAGGTCTTTATCAAAACCCGCAGGTCCCTAAAAGCCGCACACTCCTAATTACTGTTTCGAAACACGTAGTCCGGCGAAAACGTGCGTTCACAATAATTTTTACACGTAACGATTCCGATTTGACATTTATAGTCGCATTAAGAAGAGCAATACGCGTATCACAAATACTTGCTTCCATTTTGGGGTACGATGCGAATTCGTAAGGTAGCCTGACACTATCTGATCTGGTTGGATCAAAAAATCAGGTAATGTAAAATATTAAATGTTATACATACATACATACATACATACATACATAACTTCACGCCAGTTCCCTTGCGGGGTAGGCACGAACAACAGAGTGCCATTTAGGCTTATTCTTACACACCTCACTTGCCTCTTTGACATTCATAACTCTTGTCATGCAAGCTCGTCTGTTCTTAAGGCTCCTGACATCACCTTCTGCTAGTACACGATCAATTTGATCATGGAAGGTGTGTCGTGGCCTTCCACGACTTCTGCATCCATCCACTTTTGCATTGTATATCTGTTAGTAACATCCCGTAAACATCCTACTGCTGGGCTCGAGTCTTCCACTATAGGGGAACGGACAGTATACCAGCCATGCTTTTTTAAGGCGGCTTTGGCAGGTTTAACACATCGGTTTTCTGGATATGCAGGTTGCTACGCGATGTTTTCCTTCACCGTTGTTAGCACGTCCCCTTCCATCATCGGACAACCAGACGCACTGACATGCGGCACCGCTATATGGTGGACATACCACCTATACGAATAAAGCGCTTTGAGTCCACCTTCATTGTGCGCACCGCAAAGGAGTAGAACTCACTGCCGGAGTCTTTTTTTCCCGGTACCTACAACCTGGGTGTCTTCAAGTCTCGTGTACATAGGTACCTTCTAGGTAAGCGTGCTCAATCTTAGACCATATCTCCGCTCAAATCGAGCAAGATAATGGTCAAACGCGAACCTATACGTGATTTAAAAAAAATGGTAATTGTAACAATATGCTTAGATCGAAAACTGCCGAAGTGGTGCAAGCGTTCTGGCACTAACAGGGCTCGCGCCCTTTTGAGTTTGGGACGTGTGCGCTAGTCATTACCACATCTACCACATCTTTAGTTCAGTTCTCGCTACTTAGGTAATAGATTTAAAATCTACCTTTGAGGATAAAGGTGGTGGCATAAAAATAAACAGGTTTTTTTGTGTTGAAAATAGCAAACGTTTAATATCCAGCTGCCGCCAGAACTTTTTCAATTGGCGCCACTGATAGAGCTACAAGTTTATTGTACTAACAGTGCTATTTAATTTGTACAATCAAACGTCACTGTCATTAACGTCAAACAATAATGACAAGTGACTGATCATCGAGCTTCTCGCCCCCTTCCAATAACTGAACCGAACACGATCACAAGCATTTCTAATATAAGATATCTGTTAAAATAATAACTAAGAGTTCCTGTAAAAATACTTAAATATAAACATAATACAAGGACTATAAAAGTGTTTACATTATTAATAAAAGAACAATACTGAGGTTATAGACTAGATAAAATACACAAATCGTACAAGGCCATTTTTAAAAGATGTTAATCAGCAAAATTGTAAAGTGGCTAGTGATTCTGACGCCTTTGGTATCTAGAGTCTGTATAAATGCTAATGAAAGAAGAGACTGAAAAGTGCGGTAATTTTTTATTTTTTATTGCAGGAGTTCAGCAGACAGGCAGACGGCACACTTTAATGGAAAGCGGTTACCATCGCCTATGGACATTTGCAACACCAAAGGTGCTACAAATACGTTGCTGCTCTCTTAAGGGAGACTGGAACCTGGTCACCAATGCCGGAACACAACTCAAGGTTGTTCTGGCGTCATACTTTAGACCAGGGGTGGTAGCCATCCAGTCGGGCAAATGCCCTACCACTTGGCATATTAATATATAAGTAAATAATCT
Organism: Dendrolimus kikuchii; assembly: GCA_019925095.2. Taxonomy (NCBI): domain Eukaryota; kingdom Metazoa; phylum Arthropoda; class Insecta; order Lepidoptera; family Lasiocampidae; genus Dendrolimus; species Dendrolimus kikuchii. The sequence continues at coordinate 7,617,710 of CM034413.1, forward strand.
TGTTTTTCTTTGAATTCGGCGTTTTTATTAAGTTGCATTATGAAGAATTTGGAAAGTATGTAAAGCAATAATTTCCACCCTTCACTATTAATGGTTTTATTCATTTCTTAAGCTCGTAAACAATAAAACACAATTATATATTAATAACAAAAATTGCAATAATAATGTCAATGTTTTGGTAAAATGACATTAGCATTAACATTATTATGAATAAGTTTGTGAATAATTAGAGTGTCTACTTTCGTTAGCCAAACTAATTACCTTCGTGGGATTAATTATGTTTTATTCAATTTTTTCACATGACCACCCAACTATAAAATTGAATCTACCAAATCCATCGGTCTATACGACGCCGAATCCGCGTAATGGCGGATTATGGCGGGAAAGCGTTGACAGCTCGCCGGCCATTTTGTGTTTCGCCATGTATTTTTTGTCGTTTCGACCCCACGAATTTTGTGTGTAATTTATTTTATTACCACGTGTTAATGAAAGGTTTTTATATGTATACAGTAACGAGTTGCCATTATAATGTAACGGGAAAGCCTTTTATGAGTAAAAGAGCTGTTCTGTTAACGTTACAGTATATCAGGAGGTGTATAAAGGAATTGAATTGACTAAAAGAAATAATTATGTGTAGAGGTGAGTGGCTATTATATAAACCAGCCAATTATCAGTTGGTTACAAAACAGCCACGGCTAAGTTTTCAACCACTTCACCAGCTGGTTAATTGTTTTCGAATAAATCCGAAAACCGACAACTGACAAGTTTCCAACCTAAACCATTTTTCTCAAAGGAGTGCTGCTCTATATAGATAAAATATGGCGGGAAGATGAAATCTTCAGGGCGCTATAAAATTATACAGTGAAAATCTAAAAACTAAACATGACCGCCAACGTTGAGAACTTAACTTTATACGAATACTAGGATTCGCCCGCGACTTCGTCCACATTGGACTGAATAAGCTAATTTATACGTGTCCTACCAACTTGAAACCAATCCCGGTAAAAATCCCGCGGTATTTCCGGGATATAAAGTGTCACAGATTTTATGACAGATAATCTACTATCGATCAGTGAAATTACATCGGAATACGAATTTTATTCAACCGGGCTACTTTAAACCACCACCAGGACAATTCCCGTGAGATTCTCGACATATAAAGCATCGCAGATTTTAAATCCCCAAAATTTCCTCTCAATAAACTAAAACCGCATCGAAATCGTCCCAGTAGTTCTTTCGTGAATCTTGAACAAACAGACAAACACAAAAGAAAACTAAAAAACAAAAGACCACTTTTACCATTTTATAATATTATAGAGAAATGTACTTCCCTGCAGAACAGCTGCTTAATCGTTACTGTGCTGAAGCAAGATATAGCCTGGAGTACTGTGTTTACCTTTGGGACGGCTCAGCTAAATACAAGCTTGAAGCGTTCTAATCAATTGAGAGAAGAGCCAAGAAACTGGTTGGTAGCGACCAGGTCGATATAAAGCATCGACACCGGGTTGCCAGTCTAACGCTATTTTATAGGATTCATGTCGGACAGTGTGCGGTTAGACTGTTCAACCTGATTCCACCTACACCACTCCATCTTCGGACGATAAGGCGCTTTAGTCTACGCCATGGTTTCGCAGTGGACACACCACTAGTGCGAACGTAACGTATCTTATCCGTGCAGGAACGGAGAAAGAATACAATTTCCTGCGGCCGGGCGGCCTGTCGTAAGAGGCGACTTAACAACCCACAGCTAGGTGGTAGGGCATTTGCCCGACTGGATGGCTACCACCCCTGGTCTAAAGTATGTCGCCATAACAACCTTGAGTTGTGTTTCGGCATTAGTGACCAGGTTCCAGTTTCCCTTAAGAGAGCAGCAGCGCATTTGTAGCAACTTTGCTGTTGCAAATGTCCATAAGCGATGGTAACCGCTTTCCATCAAGTGGGCCGTCTGCCTGTCTGCTGATCTCCTCCAATAAAAAAGAAAAAAAAAATCGCCCCCACGTTCTTCTTGCGCACGGCGGAGATGTGGAATGCACTACCAGCGGCCGTGTTGCCTGAAAAGTACAATCCGGATGTTTTTACTTTGACCGGGTTATCCATGTTCGACCGTATCATCGTCTGACATTAGGCGTAATTGTGGTCTAACGGAACTTATTTATCATCTATACTAATATATAAGGCTGAAGAATTTGTTCTTTTTTGTTTGCTTGAACGCACTAATCTCAGAAACTACTGGTCTGACTTGAAAAATTCTTTCAGCGTTAGATAGCCTATTTATCGAGGAAGGCTATAGGCTATATGTCATCACGCTAAGACCAATAGGAATGGAGCACCAATGAAGAATGTTTCAAAATATGGTTTTTTTTCCTTTTGAGAGCTTCCACTGCGTGCGCTGCGTGAACGGTTAATGTTTCGCAAAAATCACGTGTGACAGAATTGTTCTCCTTTAAAAGTACTAAAAAAAAGTCCGCGACAGCATATGACTACCTTTTAAGGTTGGCTCACTATAACCTTTTTTATGCTAACCAAATTTGTTCTTATTTTAGAAGATATTTTAGGCATTATTTGCGAAGGTGTTTTTATAAACATGATATTAATCCTTATCCAAATAAATACGTTGTTCATCACACGTATTTAATTTAAAACCAAATTGCCATTTACATCATTCAATTTCAATGAATATCTTAGGAGATATCGCGGTTTTAAAATAACATCGTAGCAAAATAATGATCAAATACTGCGCGCGCATTTATGATGTGCAAGGCCGGCCTTGCACATCATAAATGTGCGATTGACCTTCTACGTAAACAAAGTTAGCGTTAGCCTAAAGTAACTATTCCACGCGGACGAAGTCGCGGGCAGAAGCTAGTAAAAACATATATGTAAAGAGCAAGTCCCACGCCAACAAAGGTAGTGAACATAGCTAACGAACTATGAACGTATCTAAATAGTTAACAATAAAATAAGTACTAGAATACGATATCAGAACCATTTACATAAGATAAACAAGATACGATTCAAGTTATACATTCAAAGTGAAGGGATAAGTGAATAAGGCCGCGCCTTCCTTTGACACGCTCGCCGCTTTGACGATGCGAGTTACTAAACTAACCTGAATACACTGTAGGACAAATAAAATGATATAAATATTTATTTATTTATTAACTTACAAACATCGGTATCATTACAGTTGTCACCAATACGATAGCGTGGTACACGTGATACGTTCTATATACATATTAAATCGTCATAACATATAATATAATATGCAGTTCTTGTGAATTCAGTCACAGTATAGATAAAAATGTCAATTTGTTGACATATCTTGTTCAATGTTCGCAAGGCCTGTGTAATAAATAAATAAATAAAATCATATACACTTAAAAATTTAAGTATGATGTAAGGTATACATTTTATAGACTGTATTTAATTAAAAAAGACGAAAAATAATTTGTACTGCCTGTTTATACTAATAATTTACACTGAGTTTTAACTTACACCCATAACAATTTACATAATTAATATTGCCTTTATTCAAACCAATTAATAGGTTAGCCTAAAGATAACGTGTTAAATACACTATGCCCAGATTTTAAAACAAGCTAATAAAGCAACCTTATGCTATACAGACGTGTTGAAAACCCCACCTACCTATTCTCTTATAGATAACTAGCTGTGCCTGCTACTTCGTCCGCGTGGAATTTTATTTCGCGGAGCCCTTAAAAAATAAAATAAAATAAAAAATATAGCTAAAGTTACTCCTTACAATGTCAGATATCTGCCAGTGAGAGTCCAGTCAAAATTGGTCCAGCCATTTCAGAGACTAGCCGGAACATCCAGACAGACTGGTAGATAAAAAAAAAACTATTTTTTAAATATAAGTACCTTATATACTTTTTGACATTACAAACAGTCACTTGAATTTTATTTATCTGTATAGGAGATGTATGTACAAAAGATTGTCGTAGACCCAAAAAAATTACCATTAACTGCACGTTTGTGTTATCTTTTGTTTTTCTTTATACTTGACTCAATCACGACTATTACTTGGATATGCTTTTTAATTCTCCATACTTATTTTTTCAGGATTTTCAACATTCTCAATTTTTTGTTAATTATATCAACAAATTGGAAGCCAAATAAAGTTAGTTTTTTATCATGGGTTATATGCAATTGGCAACTCTACAGCCAATGCGAGACACTTAGACCAGATAGAATAACAGAAATTTCGTTTACAAAAATTATTTTCTGCGTTTCAGTGAACTTTGTTTATCAACGGTTAATGTACCAAGGCAAAGAGGCAGTCGACTTTATTTTCAGCTCGTTCGCTCGCTCGTCCCACTTTAGGACATCTAGTTATCGGTATCTATATATTTGTACCCAATTATTTGTCCATACTTGTATAAAAGCAATGCTAGATACACGATAATATCGATACAGGCGGTACTCCGTATACTCAACAGGACATTCAAACAGATTTCTCTTTGCCATACACAAATACAAATATTTGATGTGACTACTGTTTACATACGTCAGTTTAGGCTGTTATTAATATTGGATATTACTTTAATATCTAATAATGCCAAGTTTGCCTTTTACCAGCTTCTATAGCAGTAAGATGGAAAATTTCCAGGTTAATGAGCAACGCGAGTATATCTTGGTTTTGCTTACAAGATTTATTTTTGGATGAAATTTTAGGTAAATTCTATATTTAAGGGTAAACGATAAGCCCAACTTATTGTATTGCCTAGAAGTATTGTAAATATTGATTTCTTTGCAGTTGTTTATTTTTGTATCCTACAAAGTGTTATCTATATAGAAGTCGCATTTCAGCCGAATTATCTAACTATTCTATTACTATAATTGTAGTGGAACACTTACAAGCCAATAGATGGCGCTGTGTTATAATTGAGGTCGCAAACGATTCCCGAAATGAACAAAGAACATATACAAATTTCCAATAATAGAAGATGGGCCTAGGCCTACGAGGAATAACAAACAATAGCCTCCCTGAGAAGTATTCCATCTCTACCTAGTCGGGTCAACCGCGTAAATAATAAATCTGTATATAGTTCGAGTTTGTACAATGCGTTTACACATATGAAAAAAAAATAGGAGAATAATTTGGACCAGGAGATTGCGCAAATGCAATTTTTATAATTTTTGTCTGTCTGTCTGTTAGAGCATGAGGTGAAAACAACTAAATGGATTGAAATGAAACTCGACATAGAGCTAGCTTATATCCCGGAGCGTAACTTAGGATCAGTGCCGTAAATAGGGCGGTGCCACCGGTGCCTAGGCCCAGGCATAGACTCCGGGGGGCGCAAGAGTGGCCAGACCAGGTAGGACTATTATTTTTTCGGTTTGCACCTGATAAGTTCCCGCTGCGCCCCTAGTGCTCGATTCCAATCATCATATCATCAATCATATATCATATCATCAAAAACGTCTGTTAAATTAGACAAAACATCGCGCTCGTTTTTTTGTTCTAGTTCTTTAAAAAATAGATTTTTCTTCCAAAATATTAGATAATTGGTCCACCAACACCAAGGTCCTTGCGCGTAATTTTATCACCCTGAATGAAATAAAGTTGGTCTATATCTAAAATTGCTCTAGCTAGGGTACCTTATATAACTGGACGCAACCAGTACAAACGTGATGCACGATTTAATAACACGCGCAAAGTCCGTCAGTATATAGCTCATCGAATGTACACACGTCTTGCTCGTATCGTAATCGTCGCTTGACTGCCTCACGCCTCCATTCGGGCATTGTTTTATATTAAACTATACAATACAACACTCGACCGCGTGGACCGTACCTATAATATCTAAAAAATAACAAGGGCTCAGTTATAGAAGCTCGCATAGGGCGCATAAAAGGCTACTTACGGCACAGCTTAATAAACGGATTAGCAAAATAGATAGCGCTGTAATCGCATTTTTTCAATTCACCAACAAATACCTCCGTTGTCATAAACAACAGGTCATTCATTGTATTACTTCAAATCAGGTTGGCTTCGACTTACCTCTATATTTTAATAAGCAGTTGTCTAGACTATAATAGTCTTAGTTATTTTCTTATTGTAGTGAATTTAACAAGAAACAGAAAAGGTTTAGGCTTAAAAAAAAATGTAGAATATAATAAATCTATATTTGAACATACACAGACACACAAAATAACCTGAACTGATAAGGATTTCATTGTCTTAAGTAGCTACGTAAGCCTAGAAGTGAATGTTCACCGATAAAATGAACCAAACACCTTAAAAGATATACAGCTAAGATTAAACTTCGCGCCTCCGTTACACATTTTAATGAGGCCCATTATGCAATCGGCGGCTAATCGCCATTTAAGTAATGAAGGTAAGAAGTCAATAAACTAAAACGGAAATACCTTCCATTGTACAATCAAGATGATGCTAGTGCCGAGCTTCATCGAAACGACGTGATTTTAGAAACCTGCTTGCTGCGAGTTTCTATATTCGTTAACCCTAAATTACTAATTATTCGTTCGCGTGACGACGCACCTCTGCTGTCCGATTCTGTTCTTACTATCACGTAAAAATAGTTGGACCCTATCGTCTCAATCGTAGGTTAGCTTGATTTCGGTATTCTGTTAATACTAGGGGCATTTTTTTTTATTGCAGGAGTTCAGCAGACAGGCAGACGGCCCACTTGATGGATAGCGGTTACCATCGCCTATTGACATTTACAACACCAAAGGTGCTACAAATGCGCTGCTGCTCTCTTAAGGGAGACTGGAACCTGGTCACTAATGCCGGAACACAACTCAAGGTTGATCTGGCGACATACTTTAGACCAGGGGTGGTAGCCATGCAGTCAGGCAAATGCCCTACCACCTGGGTTGTTTTGTCGCCCCTTACGACAGGCCGCCCGGCCACAGGAAATTGTATTCTTTCTCCGTACATGCCCGTGATACGCCAGTTTATAAATATATTGAAATTTGTTGGTAGCTTTTCTATATTTATTTCGGCTAACCCCATTTCTGATAATGGTAATACCAATTTTTTCTACTACTGTTCTGCCGCGACGATATCTAGAAGATAATGTGGATTTAGTCGAATCCATTTTTTGACACTATCTTCTTACAATTACCACGTCCTAATAACGGTGAAGGAATACATCGTGATGTAACCTGCACATCGAGATAACCGATGTGTCAAACCTGCCAAGCCGCTTTAGACAAGCGTGGCGGGGGTATACTGTTCATTCCTCCTATAATGGGAGGTCCGAACCCCAGCAGTGGGACATTTATGGGCTGATATTATATATTGCAATGGAATCGTATTTTGAATATCTTCGCAACGCCTAGATATTGAAATGGCAGTTTTGGGCCATGGAATTTGGCATGAAACTTGTTGCAGACGGAGAGCACCCTCTGACCCGCCCGCCGGAGCACACCTACTCTCCGCGCCTCGCATACCGCCGACGCCCATAGCTTGCGCAGTTAGCAGCTAGGCGTCGGACGGTACGCGGGATATAGGAGCGGTCTTTGAAGCAAAAATCGTCACAATTCACATTGACGACTTACCACTCTCTCTCTCTCGACTCTCTCGCACAATTTGTAATTACGTACATCTACATGTATATTTTTAATTTAATAATAATAATCATACATTCCATTATATCGAGTTTAATTTCCAAACAAGAAGCAACTGCCACCGATAAAACTATTTAATAGAAGAAAGAAGTAAAGTCATACAAAAGTGCTAGTATAAATATGTGAACTCTATAAAGCACTTAAGTATAATCCAGATAAGCGGTCATTACTAGTAATTACTTCGATGTATATCGATAGAGTAGATTAGTGACGTAACACCGCTTATCTATTAGACATGATGGAATCGATTACCAAAACGATTGAATGTGATTTTTGAACCCTAATGACTGTATTAATCGGTTATAAATATGATACTTGGAACGGATTGTTTTTACACTAAAAGAAATTTAATAAAACCACGTTTTAACGGTTTTCAGCGCGGTAATTTGTTTCATTTTTATTATTCCGACGTTTCGGACACTTTTCGACAGCCGTGATCACGGAAGACAAAGATGTTAAGTGTCAATGAGTATTGTTAAAGTTTTATTTAGCCTGCTGCCAATTTGTTCATTTTAAACTTAAACTCAACACTTAAAACCGTTAAAACGTAGTTTTTTTATGTATACTAATCGGGAAAGCTTTCCTGGTGGGAACTGGTAGAACTAAAAATAAGGATATATCAGCTCGGTGGATTTATGACCAGCGTGAGGTCGCCCGCAGACAGAATCGGAAGAAAAAGGCGGGAAGACCGAGATGATTATCCGTACAGGAACGGAGAAAGAATACAATTTCCTACGTTTGGGGCGGCGTGTCGTAAGACGCGACAAAACAACCCCCAGCCAGGTGGTAGGGTATATGCCCGACTGGATGGCTACCACTCCTGGTTTAAGGTACGTCGCCATAACAACCTTGAGTTGTGTTCCGGCATTAGTAACCAGGTTCCAGTGACCCTTAAGAGAACAGCAGCGCATTTATAGCACCTTTGGTGTTGCAAATTTCCATAGGCGATGGTAACCGCTTTTCATCAAGTAGGCTGTCGCCTGTCTGCTGAACTCCTGCAATAAAATAAAATAAATGTGTGGCGCAGACTTAGAGAGGCCTACATCCAGCAGTGGTCTTTGGGTGGATGGAGAAGATTCATTTAAGCTTGTTCAGTCAATCTAGTTAGTATTTTTATTATATAGGTGGAGTACAGCAAACAGGTATACGGCCCACCTGATGGAAAGCGGTTACCGTTGCCTATGGACGTTTACAACACCAGGGATATCACCAACTCGTAGCCGGCCTCGAAGAAATTTTTAGACAACATTTTTAAAAACTCCACAACGTAATGCTATGGGAAAACTACAGCTGAGAGCTCATAACAAATCCCTACGATGATACCCAAGAGAAATGCTCTAGAGAAGCAATGCGTACAGGAGCGAAGCGGCTTAAGGAAGTAGGGATGAACGCCCAGCCGATGGTGAGCGGCGCGATGGCAGAAAAAAGATGAAGGCACCATTCTCTGAGATCGAGAGTCTTTGGTAGATTTACCAGAGATTGATATAACTGAAATTATTAGTCCACAAGGTAATTTTATCAGTGCAGGAACGGAGAAAGAATACAATTTCCTGCGGCCGGGCGGCCTGTCATAAGAGGCGACAAAACAGCCCACAGCCAGGTGGTAGGATATTTGTCCGACTAGATGGCTACCACCCCTGGTCTAGGGTATGCCGCCATAACAACCTTGAGTTGTGTTCCGGCATTAATGACTAGGTTCCAGTGACCCTTAAGAGAGCAGCAGCGCAATTGTAGCACCTTTGGTGTTGCAAATATCCATAGGCGATGGTAACCGCTTTCCTTCAAGTAGGCCGTCTGCCTGTCTGGCTGAACTCCTGCAATAAAAAAAAATAAAAATCCTGACTTTTTTCTTACATTATTGTACAAGTGATTTCCCAAGTATTTGTGACTAGTACACTTGGATAGAAAATGGTTCACCATTTTCCATAAGCTGGGCCGTCTGTCTGTTTAAGAGCTTCACAATAAAAAAAATTAGATATTATAGATAAATTTGAGCCAGCCTGTAACAATCTACGCTGATATCTCCGTAATCCAAAATAACAGTTCCTATAGACAATGCATTTTTATTTTTATTTCAATGCCCATTACTCCGCACATGAGTCAGCGACTGTTCGAAACAGGTATAAAAGCCGGATTGGATTCCGGGATACGATTCCGGATCGAACCGTAAATACAGTTTAATAGGTCGATCTGGATTTAGTATGCACTTACTATTTACGTGAATTGTCAAGTGATGGTGAATGAATGTAATGCTCCAATTGTTATGTGTATTTTACATTTGTATCGTTTTAGTCTATAAGTATTCAGACTGCTCTGCAACTAAATCCTTATTTAAGTAAAAATGTGATAAATCTATAGGTACCTAATATTATAAAATTCTATTCTATGCCGGGTCTGTATATTAAAGCTATTTAAAATAGCGGTGTGTAACTCCTGAGTGATTAACTCAAAAGATATATATCCGACGCGAAGAGTGATTAGATCTGTATATCACTTGCGTTCAAAATGTGTCTTTATATCTTTATCTCTTTAGTTCATTCCTGTTCCACGCGATGGCTATAGATCCGAATGAGAAGAAACTAGAAAGAAAAGAGAAAGAATGATTAGCCCGCGCACTGCGCTTGCGTAGTATTATTGCCGCTGCCTACACCTTCGGGTAATGAAGGCGTGAAGATATAGATAGATAGATTATAAGAATATTCTGTACTGTGTAATTTAGTCCAAATTGAGCCATAGGATAGTTTTTATTTCGAATTATGGACTAAATATTTTTAATTACAAAAATATTTACTAAAAGTCGAAGGCCATCTAAATGGCGTGTATGTTATTTAAATGTCAGATATTTTGCGTTGCCACAGGTACGCGTGTCGGCTCTGCTAGTATGTCACTCACAGATAATAACTCATCTTGTCTGCAATTGACACTGACAATATTCACTGTAAAGATAGAGTTAAAGATATAAAAGAGTGATATATATCTTTGTATCAAAAAGATATATATCACTCTTTTCTTCTTGGTGAGTGATTTTTCCCATGACTAATTTAAAAAAGAACAACTGGAATAGACTATATACATGTTGATTTCGCTTACGTACAACTACACGAATAAAACGCACACACGCACTTGTTATGAAACCTATATCGCCACCGCCGTGGCCACAAAAGGCGAATCAATTTTTGTATAAAATATCCTAAGTCCATAGAGACGGAGTTCAGCAAACCATTGTGTGCATCTAAAACGAACAACGCCATCTAGTGACGTACATCGAAATCTTAGATGTGATGATTTAAATAATGACATTAGTCTTTTCTTAAATTAAATATATGGAATTTTCGACAATACATAATGGAGAACACGATGCATTTTTTTATAGATTTTACGTAAAAACTACTGGGCCGATTTCGACGCAGTTTTCAGTGATCGACAGCTAATTCTTAGACAAACTGCGATATTTTTCATCACGAGAATTCCACGGAAATTTTTCTGGGTAGGGTTTAAAATGGGCAGATAAAAAAAATCGAATTCCGATTTAATTTTTTTACTGGTCGATAGCAAATTTGATGTAATAAAGGGTGTGATATTTTTAATCCCGGAAATCCCGCGAGAATTTTCCCGAGAGCGGTTTATAGTTGGTCGATTGCGTAAAATTAGCTTATATCGTCACAGTTTTCACTAAAACGATAGTTTACATTCTTTTTCAAATGCTGCGGTATTTTGTGTCCCGGGAATCCCGCGGGAATTTCAAGTTAATTGTAGACAAAGTCGCAGACATATCCCAGTATGTGTATAACATTTGACATGCGAAATATAAACCTGCTTTTATACTGCTGCAGTTATTGGAAACAAATAACATGAAAATTGCAGAAAAATCGTTGAAGAACATTTTTCTACATATGAAGCCCCAAATTATGAGTAGTTTTTGTCCCCACAAATTTTGACGCAATCTTAGATGAATATGGTGAAAGATTCTAGCTCCATTAATACCTATAGAGAAAGGGTACAACGGGAAATGGACAGAAGTATTGCTTGCAGATTTTTGTTAGTTGATTTACCGCGATATTCAAATTCGTATTCCAGTAGAAAACATGAAATCGTAGTAAACTACAGAGTGAAATGACTTTTTTATTGATAAGTTGATGTACATATACTTTTAATTAATTTACAATAGAGTGCTAAGAAGTCAGCGCTAGCGAAGTATAGGATAACAGATAGCCTGATACGATCACTGAAGTCTCTCTATAGTGATTCCAGTGCTTATGTTAGGGTCAACGGCGCCTACACTGTGTGGTTTACCATAGGAAAAGGTGTTAAACAGGGATGTCTACCGTCGCCGTGGTTGTTCAACCTATCCATGAACAGTTGCTTGGACGATTTGAAAGAAGCGAAGTGGTTTAAGAATTCATAGGTTACTTATCAAATGCGTACTCTGTGTATATGATCAGGTTATACTTGCATCATCGGAAAAAGGATTACACGAGGTGGTAACAATTAGGAACGAGTCTTTTGAAAGAGAAGGTATGAAAATTAATGTGAACAAGAAGCGAAAGTTGTCTGTCAGGAATTGAATTGAATTGTTTCACAACAAGGTTTCGCCTTTAAATATTCGTAAGTTTCTGTAGAACATCGATTGTTTGATTAACCATGAAAGTCATAGATAATACACTATATACAAAATAGATAAGCCTCTCTGGAAAAAAATATCAAAATATAATTTACCCTGTCCGATAGATGGCGGTACAATCGATAACTCTATAAATTCCACTAGATGGCACTAATAAGTTATAACTTGTTCTAAATTGGAAAAATGAGAAAGACAATAAATTTAGTTAAAATTTGTATATAGCGCTATATGCCAAAAGGGAAAATGGTTCACATAATGATTAATGATAAAACTTCATGTAAGAGTTTGCTAAATTTACCAAATATGATCATAACTTGTGATTTCATTTATGCCCTTAAGATTTCGTCAGCGCGATGTATTTATTCAACGATAACGCACAGCGCCATCTTAAGTGAAGTTAAGTGGACTAAATGGAAACTAATTATAATTTTTGGTCTCCTGGACCACTTTATGGCGCTAGTTTCCGTACATTGTTTTTATTTTTCGATTATATAGGGGAGATCCATTGGGATGGTCAAAGTAATACCTTGAAGCGTTTATCGGGCAAATGAGCTCGTTCGAACAAATTTAAGACCATCAGTCTTCGATTTCGAAGCCTAGCGTCGTTGGTGCCGCCCACTTAAGCAGGGAAATCTTATAAAATCAGGTAACTGTAAGTAGATTTTTTTATTACCTATTCCGGGGAAATAGGCTAGTATTACTGTAAAAGTAGAAATTAGTCAACTGCGTGTAGGACCACGCACATTAAATGATTCTGTAGAGGCGATGAACTCTTATTCTTATTTTTTTATTGCTGTAGTAGATAAACTACTCAATAACAAATTTGCTGTGAAAGTATTCTTTGAGCGTTACCACCTTAATTACTTAAAGGAAAATTCAACCCTCAATTACATGTGTGGCAGCCGCACTTAGTTTTTTTTCTTTCAAAAATTTACTACAGCATTTTGTAGTTATATGTATATACTACGTATGTACGTATTATCCATTCTTGTAACAACACACAACCATCTCAACATTCTCTCTCGTCTCCACTGAGTGGAGACGTTTGTGGTTTATCGCTTTAGTGGCCCAACATTCGAACCCGTACAGCATGATTGGTAGTATGATAGATTTATATATCTGACCTTTTAGTTTCAGTGGCTTGTCGCATGTGACACAGGTTACCTGGCTCCGCTTTAGCCATGCTACATTTATTCTTCTCATTACATCCTTCTCTATATCACAAATACTCTGCAGTAGTGAACCGAGGTATCTGAATTCGGGGTATGGTAGTGCATGGTAGTGAGGCCGATTGTAGTTTAAGAGGCACAGCACTAGAAGTCCCGCCGAAATCGCAAAACAAGTATTCGGTTTTGGTTTTACTAATTTTCAACCCAACGTTTTTTATATATAATATTCAATGAAAATACGCTAGAAGCAATCTTTACTTACGTAACGTAGCAGGGGTTAATCAGCCCCACTTCAAAAGCATCCCTAATAAGCTTATTAATTTATTCCATTCCCTTGTAGATGTTCCTTTTTGAATAGAAGCCATTTATTAATAATCATTCGTAACGTTCTCGAGATTAAGCTCACGCGCACTGCGTGATTTATTTGCGACTAGAAAAGTTGCTAGCGACTATAAGATACAATCTGTACTAGTCGGATATTGGACAAAAGCCTTCATACTATTCATTTCAGAGATTTTTAGGCTACAGTTCAAAAGTAAAACGTTCTCTGGGGAGGGAAATTCAAATTCAAAATTAATCTTTTTATTCAAAATACGTTCCACTGGAGAACACTATTTTGTAGGACCAAGAAATGATAGTGTGATGGTCTCACAAATAGAGCTGTCAGAAACCGCTCAATATGCTCCAAAGGTAAGTCGGGTTGAACATAGTTGGTAGGGCATTTGCCCGTCTGGATGACTACCACCCCTGTTCAGAGTACGTCGCTATAACAAACTTGAAAAGTGCCGGCTATAATGGCCAGGGTCTAGTGCCCTCTTCGAGACCGGCAGCACATTGATAGCATCTTCAATGTTGCAAATATCCATGAATGACGGTAACTACTTTCATGATCACCAACAGGGCTGCCAGTCTATCTGTTGTACTCCAGCAATAAAAAAATCCCGAGCTAAAATAGTGGCAGGCAAAACTGTTAATGAGAAAAGCCCAACTTTTTACTTGACACGACGTAAAATATAAAATGTATTATCATCGGTCTACTCACGATTATTGATCAAGGATAGAAGTTCGATGATTTCAGTTTCAAAAAGATTACTGTTAAGGCCTTGCCAAAGATATTCTGCATTGACGTCATAAGGACTAAAAGGCGTGCCAATCATTTCACTATGAGAAATACCAGAAACCGATCGGAAAGTGGAAAAGAAAGAGTAGAATATCGTTCCGATATGAAAAATTCCGTCCTTCGCCTTATGCCAGGGCTACGGGTATATGACCTAGCCTCTTCGCAGCCCTGAAAGGCGTGGGCCCCCCTCACGAGGCCTCTTCCGGCCTTTTTTTTTGGCCAGGGCAAATTCGTTTGAGGACTAAGCCGCGACAGGCACAGAAGCCTGGGGGGATGTTCATGACCCGTGAGTGTGTGGGATTCGCCAGATCTAGGTTGGCACTAGCGTGCTCAGTCAGAACTGGTGCCACGCTATTGTCACCCCCCGTTAAGGAATACCCACTAAAACCCCTGGGTGTTCCATCCTGCGCCTTATGCCAGGGCTACGGGTAATTGGGCTTTCCGACTCCGCGATGCCCTGGCAGGCGTGGGCCACCTCTTCCAATCCATCGTCCATGTCAAGTCCAGGCGTGGGGCGGTCTGTAACGCGCCCCACGAGGCCTCTTCCAACCGGCCTTAACGTTAGGATAGTGATGAATTTAGTTGCAATTTTACTAAAAAAAAAATTGGCGACCAATCGCATAGTGCGTGATAGCCCTAATCTATTTAATGTTTTGGCCTTTTTCCTACGATCATTCATTTTAATTTAATGAAATATGAAAATAGATTGTTGACTACCGTTTTTAGAGCTCAATCATATTATTTTCCGCTCTTCATTAATTATTAACGATCCATTAGGTATGTACAATATAAATAGAACGACGTTTATTTGCAAATTAACAAAACTAATGAAGAGATGAAGTGTTTTGCTTTCCTTGAATTCTAATTTAACTTAGTGTCCGCCCTCAGAGAACTGTGGTAGTTCATTAATTTAATCATGAAAAACTTAATAAAAGTGACAAATGTCCAGAAAAACTTTATTTTAAACGTTTTATGATTTAAGACTTATCTATCAGATATAAAATAAAACTTGTTAATTTTCAAATCTAACTAAAGATCAACCTTGAGTTGTGTTCCGGCGTTAGTGGCCAGGTTCCAGTCCCATCTACGAGGTCGGCAGCACATTGGTAGCACCTTTAGCGTTGCAAATGTTCATAGGCGACGGTGACCAGTTTCCATCACAGTTGGGCCGCCAACCTGTCTGCTGTACTCCAGCAATAAAGTTAACTTCTAATCTAATCACACATATGTCTAGCGGCTACCTCCAATCTTTTTCTCTTTTTATAATAACACTAGCTTCTGCCCGCGAGTTCGTCCACGTGGAATAGTTAAAAAAATATGATAAATATAGCCTTATAGCCTTCCTCGATAAATGGGCTATCTAACACTAAAAGAATTTTTCAAATCAGACCAATAGTTCCTGAGATTAGCGCGTTCAAGCAAACAAACAAAGAAACTCTTCAGCTTTATATATTAGTATAAGATTATTATTAATGGCATTATAATTTTTATAACTAAATAAAACAAATGCAATATATATATATATATATATATATATATATATATATATATATATATATATATATATATATATATATATATATATATATATATATATATATAAATCAATTGCTAAAACTCGAGAATAGCTGGACTGATTTGGCTAATTTTGGTATTGAATTATTTGTGTAAGTCCAGGGAAGGTTTAAAAGGTGAGTAAATATGAAAAAAATGCTTGGAATATAGTAAAAACAACAATTTCGCTTTCCCTTAGAAACTATTCCTAGCTGTCAAACATATGATATTCGTCCCGTCGTTTAGAAATCAATTAAATTTAAAAGTCGTTCAGAATTCAAATTATACTTAAAAGTGAAGCTATTTTTTCGTTTTGAATGTTAAACGTTTGATGTTTGTTCCATCGTTCAGAAATCAACGTTTTTTATTTATTGATTTTGAGGCGGTACGAAGTATCGGGTCAGCTATATTAAATAGATATATACTGAATATACATAACATACAAATACATATCTATAAATTTATATGTATGTTTATGGATAAATATATATGTACATACATTTAAATATCATCATCAAATGAATTTAGATGAAACAAGAGATCGAAGCAAGTAGGAATCCCTGCCTTCCCCGATGGGAAACAGGCATGACAATATGTATGTATTTATGTATACAGCATATGTTACTTTATCAGCTCTATCCAGTAAAAGCATTCGGCTTTCCGTTTTACAGGATTTACTGGATCGCACAGAGAGGGGTTGGACACCATCGGAAATTGCATCTGGATAGCAATAGCACACCGAGCCGGATATTCTATTACGGGCACAAGCCAATCGTAATTGATTTGTTTTGTATACTTTTGGATGGAAGATCCTTTTTAACCGACTTTTAAAAAAGAGGAAATTCTCAATTCGTCGTGTAAATATTTTTTCTTCTTTCTGAAACGCATTGCTTTGGCTATATTCTTCTATCTTACGGGAACGACGTATTTGTCGGCGTAAGATTGTCCTAATTATTGAGGATATCGGCATATGAGCTAGCTCTCAAAGAGCAAATTACACAAGCATAGAAAAAGTTATAAAACACATATATTTCAATATTTGTTTACCATAGGTCAGATACGGTGATATTAGTTTTTTTTTTATAGCTGGAGTACAGCAAACAGGCTGACGGCCCACCTGGTGGAAAGCGGTTACCGTCGCCTATGGACGTTTGCAACATCAGAGATGTCGCCAACGCGCTGCCGGCCTCGAAGAAATTTTATGACACCCTTTTTGAAGAACTCCATATCGTAGCGCTGTGGGAAAACTTCGGCCAGGAGCTCATTCCAAATCCCCACGGTACGCGAGAGAAACGTTCTACAGAACCGTTGCGTACATGAGCGAAGCGGCTCAAGGAAGTGGGGGTGAACTCCCAATCGATGGCGAGCGGTGCGATGGTAGGAGGAGGACGAAGGCACCATTCTAAACAGTTCTTCGGAACATTCCCCGTTATACAGTCGGTAGAACACGCAGAGAGAAGCAAAGTCTCTCCTTAGGAAAATTAGTCACACTGTTTTATCAACTATTGTCGAAATACTACTATTAGTATATCTGCAAATAAAGAATCATTCATTCGTTCATTCGCTGAGAAGTTTACACATTCATTCGTTCATTCATTGAGAAGTTGAATATCTAACAGATAGAAAAAAAATATTCATGGAATCAGCTGGTTCTGAATTAGCCCCGATGTTTTTTTTTTGTTCTTTTTAAATTAAATTTAAATTGTATATCCTCAAATGAAGCAAGTTACGCCTGTGTTATGGGTAATATAAAACAGGAATAGTCTAGGGCCGATCCTTGACACCCAGGTAAATAACGGAGAAAATTCGTTTCTTAAATTTACCATGCCAGGAATCGAACCCGCAGCCTCTGCGTTGCAGCGAGGTCGGCCGGCAAAGGCTTAGCCCGCTCAACCACAGAGGCCGCCATTGTACAAACTCGACACGCTCAACAGATTGTTAAGATAATCTTAAACTGCACGCCGACAAATTATTTTAAATAAGATCCTTGTCCATCCAAAGGTTGTCTGGAAGAGATTGGTTTAAGCAATAAGGCCGCCCCTTTTTTTTTTATTGCAGGAGATCAGCAGACAGACAGACGGCCCACTTGATGGAAAGCGGTTACCATCGCCTATGGACACTTGCAACACCAAAGTTGCTACAAATGCGTTGCTGCTCTCTTAAGGGAGACTGGAACCTGATCACTAATGCCGGAACACAATTCAAGGTTGTTATGGCGACATACTTTAGACCAGGGGTGGTAGCCATCCAGTCGGGCAAATGCCCTACCACCTGGCTTGTACTACTACATTCTAATTTTCAGATATGAAAATGTGTTATTGTTTTTACGTTGGTGTACAATAAAGAGTATTCTTGTTGTTATATTATAGACTAGCTGCACCCGCGGCTTCATCCGCTTGGTGATGGAAAATCGTTATATATTGGTTAATTCACACAATATATTTATAAATTATAGCATATGTGTTATTCTGATGTGTAAGCTATATTACTGTAAAGTTTCATCAAAATCTATTCAGCAGCTTTTGCGTGAAACAGTAACAAACATACATCCATACCATCTATACATCATACATCTATACATCTACACATCCATACATCTATACATCCATACATACATTCTTACACACTTTCGCGTTTATAATATTTATAGGATTATAGGATAGACTAGCGGGCCCAGCAGATACCTACCGGGGTACCGGGTCCAATTGTGAATCTAAACTATCCCGGGATCCACTTGAACACACAAAAATTGTCATAAAAATCGGTCCAACCGTTAAGGAGTTCAGTAACATACACACGAACAAAATAATTTTATATACAAAGACTAGCGGTCCTGGCGGAAGATGTCCTGCCCTGAAAAAATAAAAATCTAGAACCCGATTCTAGTGGCTCCTACCGGCTCCAATTGTGAATCTAAACCATACGGAGACCCACTCAAACACATAAAAACATCAAAATCGATAAAGTCCTTTTCAAGTCATACGCGTACATACATTTCTACGATTCATTTTTATTGGATTAAAATATATAGATTAGATTGATAACATAATATTCATTATATGTATATATATATATATATATATATATATACATATTCTTATTTCTATGTCTATTATACTTGCCATTTCAAATTTTTATATATTGGTATAACTTAGCCTCCCGACAAAGACAAATTCCACGAAGCACGCTATTACCTGTCGGCATTTGAACCAATTGTAATACCTTTATGATTGTCTTCTTTTGTTTACTTATTTATTGGTTATTGTGGAGAACAGCCTATTGTACTCGTTTATGGCCGTTTGCAGGCATAATTAGTCAGGTGTGCGGATTACGATTTCTAGGAAATTAAGTCGACGATACGGGCGGGCACACTTGTATTTGTGAACTATAAAACGACGGCAGGATGGAGAGAGGGGGCATTCAAAGCGATAACACAAGCGAGGCAAGACGTGTGTACATTTTGGTGACGGACTTTGCGCTTGTTATTGAATTGTGCATTAAATTTTGACTTATTGCATCTGGTTATATTTGTACCTGTGTTATACGTGTCTGTATAGTTCTAATAAATTCTATAGTAATTCCAACGGCATTTTAATTCGACTCCTTAACTCGTAACAATCTATACTTTTTTTACTCTAATTATATTGCAAAATCGACGTGTTACACAATTTTTCTCTAATCCATCCTAAAGTTGTGTGGAAGAAATTGCTTTTAGTGATAAGACCGCTTATTGTCTTCTGTACTTAAACTTCTTGAATTGTAGCTTAATGTTATGCAATAAAGTATATTCTATTCTATAATTATTTGTGTATTAACATTTCATTATCTGACTATGAGTGTCGAGATCTACGTTCTAAATCGAAACACGAACTGACGCCGCCGAAGGGCAGTAGGTTAGCAATTGGGCAAATTATCCCTTACGTCCGTGCTCCGTCGCGTGTCACGCGCCCTTTGTCCCATTGGCACGGTTTTCCCTGCCCTTTCTAATTCACAGATTTGATTGATTCACCCTTACTTTATGACTGCAATCGGTAATGCTTACAATCTTTACACTGCTTCCTTTACCTACTTCTTGATTTTTAAGCTTTCCATGAAATGAAATTTATTAGCATGTAAGTAAGTAGTACGGGGAACATATAAAATGACTAAAACACAGAGAACAGTAAAAATAGCGTCCCAAAGGAAACTCTGTTTCCATCGCTAGGTCTCCTTAGAGCCTGTGTGACGGGCTACAGTAGGATTCGCTTCGGTCATATAATTCTCATCATCGATGATAGTACATGAATGCAATGTCTTTGTGTTGTGAAAATTTACAAGTACTTATAAACAATATTTTCTATTGTTAAATTAAAAATTACAATTTGATATTCAAAGATGTTATAACAATATACTTTTGTGTATGTGTGTGTGTGTGTGTGTGGGGGGGGGGATGTATTTATTTATATTCGTGTATGCATAAGAGTGTGTGGGTGTGCGCGTAGTGTCTGTGTAGGCCTAAAGGCATGAAAGAAGTAGGAATGAGAATTGTCCAAAATTGAAAATTCGAATCTCCTAATCATCTCCCGCCCCTTCCCCTCTTATCTATGAAATTTATTAAACGAAATTTTGGAAAAGTTAAAAATGTTGCTACTAGATCTATATTTTGTACGAAGACTGGTCATACATTCAAAGAGACAATGTGGTCAGTCTTTAGGGGACGTGTCCAATCCTATGATCCTATAATCCTATAAATATTATAAACGCGAAAGTTTGTAAGAATGTATGTATGTATGTATATATGTTTGGATTTATGTTTGTTACTCTTTCATGTAAAAACTACTGAATGGATTTTGATGAAACTTTACAGTAACATAGCTTAAAGATCAGAATAACACATATGCTATAATTTATAAAGATCTTTTGCGAATTAATCAAAATATAACAATTTTACATCGTCATGCGGATAAAGCCGCGGGCGCAGCTAGTTTTACTATAATTTCAACTTGTATATTTATCTACTATACAAACTACTATTACACTACACACCACACCACAACTACTAACTAACTATACAAAAAACACTTTTATCCCGCACTTGTCTGCAATACAATGCACTATTTACTAATGTAGAGCCTTTCATAGGATAGGATATCAATTTAAAACCCAAATTTAAAAATGTTGTAATTTAGAATAAATCAATGACTTACACTTTTTAGAATAATGCACTTACACTTTTTCATACTTCATTTTTTTTCTCTCTATTTCGTTAGTAATTATTGTGGTGACATTTTTTTTAACATTGACCTCATTTAAATAGATACTTTATGTAATGTTCGTATAATTATAATTTTTTTTGTAATGAATTTTTTGAGCTAATTTTTATTTTTTATTGGAATCTTGATTGATATATGTTTAAATTTTGTTTTCTTATATTTAAGAATAATAATTAAATAGACAGTTTATTTTTAGTTTAGTTTTTAATCTAATTAAATTATTAGTACATGTAAATAAACAGTTTTCGTACGAAAAATATGAGAATTTTTAAAATTATTTATGAACTTTTTTCTTTTTTTCGAAAAATTTATCCGTGCACGGAGAAAGAATACAATTTCCTGTGACCGGGCGAGCTGTCGTAAGAAGCGACAAAACAACCCACAGCCAGGTGGTAGGGTATTTACGCGTCTGGATGTCCACTACCCCTGATCTAGAGTATGTCGCCATAACAACCTTGATTTGTGTACCCGCATTAGTGGCCAGGCTCCAGTCACCCTTTAGAGAGCGGCAGCATATTTGTAGCACCCTTCTTGTTACAAATGTCCATAGGCGATGGTAACCGCTTTCCATCAGATGGGCCCTCTGTCTGTCTGCTTAACTCTTGCTATAAAAAAACCTTTGTAGAAAATCGCTTAGTTATGTTTGTTTTCTACGAAAAAAGTTGTAAAGTATTTATATTTTTCTAAGCCGTGATAGTTTAGTGGTTAGCGTACTCGCCTCTCAAACTCAAAGGTCGGGTACAAATCTTGGCCGGGACACTTCAACCACTTAGGTAGTTTTCTGACCCAATGTACATATTATTATATTTATCATGTTTTAACTAACGGTGAAGGAAAACACCGTGATGAAACCTGCACATAGACATAACCGATATTTCAAACCCGCCAATTCCCCAATGCTCAATATAGGAGCTGCGAGCCCAGCTGTGGGACGTTTATGGGCAGTTAGTATTAATTTTTAAAAGCTTTTATTTAACTTGCAATGGATGTACCTATGTATGTATGTATGTAAGTTCAAATGGAATCTTGTAAGTTAAATTTGCTCAACTTCCCGGTTTCTGATTGAGCAGAAATTTTGCATGCATATGTATATCGCGTGACAATGCATTATTATGGTACCATGGAGCTGATCTTACGATGGAGTCGGAAGGTGGCCATAGGAACTCCTGTACTAAACAAGATAGACCCGTCGTGTTTGGGCTCGTTTTACTTGTCTTGGCTAGCACTCTGCTGCTACATGATATCCAGGATCTCAAAAGCTTGTATTTATAAACCTTTTTAAAAAAGCTTATTATTTTAAGATATAGGAACCGGCCATAAGACTTAATCCCGTATAGTAGAACCCTTCGAGTATGAAAGAAAAATATTTATTGTAAATATTTATTGTATTGTAAATATTTATTGTATTGTAAATATTTATTGTTAATGTACGTGCATAAAATTTACGGCACGAGTACTTGTCGGACTCGCACGCGGCCACTTGTTTATACTTTAATCTACTGAAAGAACATCACAAGACACTTCATTTGCCTTTAGGAAATCAGAACAAGGAAATATTCCGGCCGAGAGTGCAATTAAGGAAATTATCCTCTTCCCGGCACGTGTTCTTTGTACCATTGTCACTTTCTCCCAGACATGGTTTACTTCGAATTTTATGTTTGGTACTAAACTCCTGTGTAAAGAATTCAAAATAAGTATTTATTTAATAACCTAGCAATAATTAATGACATTAGATGTTTCGTTTTTATAAGCCTACCCTCAAATATATGCAACACATCTATTAAAATAAAAATATTATAAATTGAAATGAAGTGAAGCGAAGTCAAGTAAAATGAAGCGAAGCGAAATGATAGGTTCTTACTGCGCAGTTTTTGATTTAAAAAATTTTAAACGTTTGGTTTTTATTTTAAATTCATTTTATTTTTGTTAATTATTTTAATTATATTTTTTATATATATTAATATTAATTTTTATTCTTATAATTGAAGTACTTGAGAAAAAATAATTAATATTACCAACTAATTTAAAATCGACTAATAAGTAATTTAAATATAACCGAAATTACCTAAGCGTCCATTATCACTTTTCTTATCGTCTCTATTAAGGCGAAGACACTTTGTTCATATTGTGTTCTTCATTAATAGCTAGCACATAACACTACACTTTTGTTTTGTTTATAGCACTACTTCAAATGGTTTGGCCTTGTGAGCCTATAAGTTATAATAAAATTTATAAAAATAAATTTAAGTGAAACGAAGCTAAATGAAATGAAGCGAAGTTAAGCTAAGTAAAGTGATGTGAACTGAACTAAATAATGCTGCATTCAAAGTTCTTATTAGATACTTGTAGAGCTAATCTTTAATCTATAATTATTTAAATATTCATATTTGGTTTTAATTTTATTTGATATAAATAAAAAAAAAAACATTTTACTAACCGTCGGGCTTCACCTGCGATAATGTTATGGTTATTGTCTGTGGCCAATTGCGTCTTATTTATAGTGTAAAAAATAACGCGGCTACTTAATAGCTACATCAGTGTAAAATGGCTGTAGTGAAATAAAACGGCCGGGTCTCACTTAAAATATTTATTTAGGTGCTTTCCTATTACAATAATATTAGATAAACCTATTGCAGACCTAGGAAACCTATCAAGGCACTAAACGCGTAGATCACTTATCTTAAAACTCCGAGTCTTTGAGAGTAGATTGGGGCACCCGCCGGTGACGGCAGCGGATTGAGGCTGAAGTCGTAATAGCAGCAGTAGGCGGTGGCAGGTGAATCGCAAACCAACGAAAAGGTGGAGTAGGGCGGCACTTGTAGAAACGTCAGCAACCCTCGTAGTTCGTGGCGCTGTTCAAAGCGCCGGCAGGATATAGAGCCAGTGTAGAAGCCCGTACTCAGGCCTGTAGATGGGTCAGTCCGCATAGACCTGTCCTGGTCTGTCTTTAGTTAAAAAGACCTTCAGATCTTGCTTCAAATGGCAGGATTATATGAGAGAAGAGCTGCCTGTAGATAGATATTCGTATTTAGTTGGAGAATTACTCCAGCTGAATGCTCGCTCGAGGACTGATCCTTCTTTTATATAATTTCCAAGGAACACACGGATTCTATTTTTTGCATTTTTCAAATTCAGAGGACAACCTGAGAATATTTAAGAAAATTTTATGCGACCTTTATACGTTATACGACAGATTCACATTTAAAAAGAAAATAAAAAATATTGTTATGTGCAAGCGGGGGTCGCAAGTGCGTACCCCCACTTGCACGTAAAAATACTGGTGTTTATTTCCAAGCTTAAGTAGGTAGGGTTGGAAATAAACACCAGTTTTTTTTTTTTAATTAAATGACTAACGACGCTCTGCCCCGATGATGAGATGTCTCACTCACAATACCGTTACCGATATTGCGTAGACCACCTCGTGCTACTGCAGTGCTCACCTCCGAATTTATCACGAGTAACTCGCTTTTGGATCTTCTCTTAAACTACGCTAAACTCCTTCACTGAACTGCCCACCAAACTTTTCAATAAACTCGTGGTGAGTTTAACTCTCTACTAAACTTTCTACTTAACTCTTCTTCCAACTCTCTCATAACGCACTTGTCGCTTCGCTGTCTTCAACTGAACTGCCTGGTAGGCACGCCTTACGCTGCTTATATACCCAGAAGAATCTTCTGGAACCCATAATTTCGATCTTCTTTTCGTTATTCTTTTATTTACTGTCTATACCTTTCTAAACATCTATCTGTCTCTGTCTTTTCCTTCCTGAACCATCTATTCTAGAATTTCGATCTTCATTTCGTTATTCTTTTGTTCATCATCTATCCCTTTCTAAAATGTATCTGTCCTTGTCTTTTTCTTCAAGAATCTTCTACATTTTTTTGAAACTTTTTAAACCAACTAGATCGTTCCACCATCACTCGCCACAATATATTAGATATATTGTAATATTTTTGAATGACAATTTCAAATAATTAAGTTATTATAAAATTCGTATTTTCAACAAAATAAAGTGATAAATGAAAGACATATTAACCAGAAAATTTAGGGCTATGTTCCCATCCCCTAAACACCAAGTTCAGAGACTTTTTTTAATGAAACAGACATAAAAATTAAAGTATTTGGAGTCCTAACTACCATAAGTATCGAGCCACACGACCTACAACTATAACATTATCCCATATGAAGCAGTACTGTAATAAGTATAAAACTGGCCATCAACCAAAATAGTTTTCTGCTAAAAGGTAACGTAATTTAGTATAAACATCAATTGTTACGTTGAGCCTTAACAGTGATTTCGATTATTCTCCCACCACAGGGTCTTAATACCTTTCAATTAAACTAAGTACACTATAGCATCAAGTTAGATCAACAATAGCAGTATAGGTTAGTTTGGGATTTCGCAATCTGCATTAGGTAAATCGGCATCGCAGCCATCAAATCCGAATGCTAGAGCTTCAATAACATCGTCTAGATGTACGATACTAGGCAATTCCTATTGGCCTCTCCTATTAACTAGTTGATAGTGTTGTGCCTATATATGTAATCATGGTATCGATATCGACAATATTTAATTAACTGCAAACATACAATATAAATTTAATAAACAATTAGAAAACTCACGGGCTCTGTGGCTTTTTTTTTATTGCAGGAGTTCAGCAAACAGGCAGACGGCCCACTTAATGGAAAGCGGTAACCATCGCCTATGGACATTTGCAATACCAGAAATGCTACACATGCGCTGCTGCTCCCTTAAGGGACACTGGAACCTGGTCCTGATGCCGGAACACAACTCAAGGTTGTTATGACGATATACATTAGACCAGGGGTGGTAGCCATCCAGTCGGGCAAATGCCCTACCACCTGGCTGTTGGTTGTTTTATCGCCTCTTAAGACAGGCCGCCCGGCCGCAGGAAATTTTATGACATCACCTTCTGCTAGTACACGATCAATTTGATCATGGAAGGTGTGTCGTGGCCTTACACGACTTCTGCATCCATCCACTTTTGCATTGTATATCTGTTTAGTCATTCTTTCATTATAATAATGCCTAAATTTAATAGATTATGTGAAGCTATGTAAGCAATTGTATACGATGTATAACTTTGACAGTTGTGAAAATAAGTAGTGTATTGTTATGAAAACCTTGACCTATAAACATTCGATGTCTAAAGATGGCGCCACTTGAGATACCGACCGTTTACGGAAATCGGTGGGCTTTAGCTCAAAAGTATAAAAACGGCTAATGTTTGTTGGAAACGAGCATTAGACCGCGATATATGACCAAGTAAAGGTCAAAGTGAAGTGTAAAGTGTAAAATGAATATTGTGTTTAGATATCGAAAGTAAATTAAGGTGTTTGTATCGTGCAATATATTTCTCTGAAGTTCGGCCTCCCAAACATGAAATTTTTGACGTAACAGCTATGCTGGAATCATTGTCTTGATTACAGCTCTTGTTCCTGGGACAGAATATTAGCGTGAAAGGGTTATCCTCATAAATCGTGTTTCGTACGATGAGTAACAGTTCCGATAGCCCATCCCTCTCCCTATCCCATCTTCTCTATCCCATCCCCCTATTCCATTACACTATCCCATCTCATCTATCCCATTGTTCCATTATCACATTCTTTTTATACTATCTCTCGTATCCCAAAGGTTGGCGAATGTTAACAGCGAATGTTTTGGGAAACAAAGTTTTCATAACAATACAACTAGGTACTTATTATCACAACTGTCAAAGTTATACATCCTATACAATTACTCACATAGTTTCATATAATCATTATATTAATACGTGAAGCAAAAACTTTGTACCCCTTTTTACGAAAATTGCGCGGACGGAGGAGTATGAAATATCGCACACACTTATAGGTTTACTAGCTGATGTCCGCGACTTATATATATATATATATATATATATATATATATATGTGTGTGTGTATATATATATATATATATATATATATATATCCCATGGGAACTTTTTAAGTTTTAGGGACCAAAAGTATCCTATATGTTGACCAGGGATATAAGCTTCCACAATACAAAATTTCATTTAAATCGCTCCAGTCGTTTCGGAGATTAGCCGGTACAAACAAACAGATAAAAAAGAAAAAAAAATTGAAAAAAAATCGAAATTAGTTCTATTTCACTTCTTACATCCCCCTGACTTGGTTTTTAGCATTTTTTTCATTGTACAGAAATTCGACCTCTTTTTTTTTAATAGCTGGAGTACAGCAAATAGGCTGAGGGCCCACCTGGTGGAAAGCGGTTACCGTTGCTTATGGACGTTTGCAACATCAGAGATGTCACCAATGCGCTGCCGGCGTCGAAGAAATTTTATGACACCCTTTTTGAAGAACTCCATATCGTAGCGCTGTGGGAAAACCTCGGCTGGGAGCTCATTGTTACCTCTACAGTTTTATTATAGTATATGTATAAATATAGAGAAGTAGTGCAGAATGCTATTTTTTATTAAATTATGCATAAAAAATACATGAAATCAATTAAAAAAAAACATTACACACACTACCATGTACTTGACACACGCACGCTATATACTCTTTTGTTTATTGTTCAACTCAAATTAACAGTGGAGCC
This sequence comes from Dendrolimus kikuchii, assembly GCA_019925095.2. NCBI lineage: Eukaryota > Metazoa > Arthropoda > Insecta > Lepidoptera > Lasiocampidae > Dendrolimus > Dendrolimus kikuchii. Next base: position 7,645,647 of record CM034413.1, read on the forward strand.
TTGGCGAAATCTGTGATTATAGAAAGTCTTTGACAACAGAACCTTATGGTCGAATTTCGACCAATGGGCGACCACTAGTCTATTAAATTATGGCATTACTATAAGAGTAATACATACAACTATAGTTTCATGGCATCTCCTGTAAATACATATTAGCTGATATATATTTTGGGATGCCGACACACCTGATATACATGCATACTCCATATTATTACAAGCGACTGTTTTTACCCTAGCATTTTTCTGGACTGAGATCTAAAAGAAAATCTCACAATTTATCTAGCTTCATTGAAAATCTGTACTATTTATTTACTAAGTTCAACATCCATTAGATGAAAGTATTCTAGACAATAGGATTTTCTAGTATAATCCTTGAATTGTTTCAACAACCCTTAAAGCGATAAATTAAACTTGTTAATGGGTACGTAATTGGGATTTTGCGTGATAAGAAGTATTAATTATGTAGTTCGAAGAATTCTTCAAAGTCATAGATATACTTAAGGTTAATAGTGGTTTACCTTAAACCCCTATTAACCTTACATTGCTTAGATAGTGTTACGACCGACAAAGACCGATTCACACCTGCAGTATATTACCTTCCCGCATTTGGACTTCTTTTGTTTACTTATTTATTGGCATACGGCTCATTGTCCTATTGTACTCGTTTATGACCGTTTGCAGGCATAATTAACCAGGTGTGCGGATTACGATTTCTAGGAAATTAAGTCGACGATACGGGCGGGCACACTTATATTTGTGAAGTATAAAAAGCCAGCAGGATGGAGAGAGGAGGCGGTCTAGTGAGAACGTCTGTCAAAGCGATAACACAAGCGAGGCAAGACATGTGTACATTTAGTGATGGACTTTACGCGTGTTATTGAATTGTGCATTACATTTGGACTTATTGCGTCCGGTTATATTTGTACCCGTATTATACGTGTTTGTATAGTTCTAATAAATTCTATAGTAATTACAACGACATTTCAATTTGAGTCTTGCATCTCGTAACAATATATTAAAATACATAAATTTTTTGAAGTGATAACTTATTATGGGAGGGTAAATCGCTTCGTTGCGTAACGCGTTACGGCGCCAGTCTGTCTGGTTTCCCTTTCTTTCATGCATACGGCAGCGGTAGGCAGGCTCCTCTTCTCTCACTCTAACCCACAGCGCTAGACGTATTTCGGTAATTAGATTAAATAATGATACTAATAATGTACATACACAATATTCTATGTACATATTCAAGAATTGTAACTAAGAATAAAATATATTTTATAATCAATAAAAGACTATTAATTAATAACCTTTCCTTACACATGTTTTTTTTTTCAAATAATGCCCTCAGACAAATAAAGGTATAGATTGGGTCTACATAAACAAAAGGGTCAAAGGAAGTGAAGCATTTTATAAAGAGTATTTTCTTAAGTTTTCGCAATTAGTATACACAATAAAACTACGTTTTAACGGTTTTCAGGGCGGTGTTTATTTGATTTTTATTTTCCTGTAGTTTCTTCTTTCTGAAGAGAAGAAGCAGCGCAAGAAACTCTTCAGCAACACGGCCAACTCTAACAATTTTATATAATACTAGCTGTGCCCGCGACGTCGTCCGCGTGGAATTTGTTTTCAAAACCCCCCCATTTTGAAACATTTTTCATTGGTGCTCCGCTCCTATTGCTCTTAGCGTGATGATATATAGCCTATAGCCTTCCTCGATAAATGGGCTATCTAACACTGCAACAATTTAATTGTATTTAATTTAATACTAAGTATGGTTTCTTCCGGCGCTTCTTCCCGTGAAGCCACAACATGTTCCGAAGTCATGATAAATTAGATCAGGCTCCCATAGAGTAAATAATAACCATAAAAAATTTTAAACTAAATAATTAAAATAAACAAGTTGGCAGTAGTTTAAATAAGAACTTTGACATACTTATTGACACTTGACATCTTTGTATTCCGTGATCACAGCTACTGAAAAGTGCCCGAAACGTCGGAATAATAAAAATCAAACAAAATACCGCGTTTAAAACCGTTGAACCGTAGTTTTATTTTGTGTGCATAAACTTATGTGCTATACACGTGGTTTGCATCTGTGTGGGTAACAATAATGTATTCATTGAAAACTATTTCGCCTTTATGCGTAGTAATTCCATTATTAAAATACTAAATTCTCATAATGTGCTGCAGCGCGATCGTTGATCTTCTACCTACCTATTCCAAATTCGGCTTCCTTTAGCTGGCAGCTGGCTTCCCTTTGAGAGCTTGGAACTCCACCTGTATTGCTCGTCTAATGGCAAATTAAATTAATTTTTTTTATATTCAGTAACGCTATTCTTATTTTTATATTATTTCCATTATTGCTTTTATGTACCAAAGCTTACAAACTATCGATATAATTAAATCCCTACCGCCAACCGCAGGTGTGGCGCCTACATTACATTACGCGTGGTAACCAGGAATGTTGATACTCTTTCCGTTCCGATACATCGACATCGATAGAAATGTGATCGGCTTACGGCCGATGTCGAATCGGATAGTGTAGTGTCGGCATTTCTGCGGTTAACGGGAACATTGTGTTTGCCCGACGCGCGACGCTTCCAGAGAATTGTTTGAAGATTTAAAATGTTTAAACATATACTACATAAACATTTTAATATTATCTATTTCTAAAACTAAATTTTAAAATAGTTCTGTAATCTAACTATTCATCCAGCGTCGCGTCGTTCGTATCGTCGACGATCCCATACTAACAGGCAGCTTAGAATCGATTAGCCTTCGAAGACACTGCGTCCCTCTGCGTATTTTACCGCCTGTACAACGGGGAGTGTTTGGATGAATTGTTTCAGCTCGCCAGCGATGGGATATTCACCCCCATTTCTTTGAGCTCCCACGCTCAACTACGCGACAGTTCTCTAGAATATTTTTTTTAAGTTTATGGCTTGGCAACTAGGCCTTTAAGCCAGGCGCAGTTGTATTGTAAGCTACAATCCACACCATTCAACGGAGTTGTTGTGAAAACTCGAAAGGCCACATTTGACTATACAGTTCACATTTCTCACAAAAACACATAATTACTACTCAAAAACTATCAATATCCTACAACTATGGTTCATTTTAAAGGAATTTTACACATTTATAGAAAATAAAACTGCACAGCACAACGTCCCCTTTCGGTTCCCGCCAAAAACTCCTCTAGAACATTTATTTCGCGTACAACAATGATCTGAGGAGACTTTCCGGCGCGGTCTTCCCCTTGCGCCATGACATAGGGCTTTTTAAAACGGGCGTTATAAAATTTTGATAGATGTCGGCAACGCGTTGGCGACACCCCACACGCTACCACTTTCCATCAGGTGGGCCATCTGCTTGTTTGCCTGCTTCAAGTAATAAAAAAACTAGCTGTTGCTCTCGGCTTTGCTCGCGTAGATCAAAATTAGTTGTAGTTTGAGTAAACTTTTATCGCCCTTTTCACCCACTATGGGTTAGTTTTCAAAAACGCTAATACACGCCTATATTTCATCTTCATCCAGCTCCAACCATCGACTTTACGCTAATCGTCGACCCACCAGGCTGGAGCCTGCAGGACGTTGTACATTACCTAAATTTGTCAAGACGTGGTACATACTCCAAGACACGTCTGCTATATATATATATATATATATATATATATATATATATATGTATATATATACATACATATATACATATATATATATATATATACACATACACACACATATATATATATACACATACACACACACATATATATATATATATATATATATATATATATATATACACATACATATATATATATATATATATATATATATATAGATGTTTTTGATGAAGAAGACGTATTATTCAGATAACGACTGTTTAAATAGCACATTTTAACACTAGACAATATATGTAGATTTTAGTACAAATTGACAATTGTATAATAATTAAATAATAATAGTACTAATATATAATGTTAACTGTTAATCTACAATACCCTAAAAGGGTTAATTTATAATCATGTCTATGTATCTATATTAAGCATTGAATAAATGAATTGAATTGAATTGTATTTGCCATCGGTCCTGCCAGGCCATTCTCATTTCAGCTTGCCAATTTTATAAGCTACGTCGATTACTCTGATTCTCTTCCGGTTATCCTCATTTTCCATTCTATCCCTTGGAGAGACACCTGACATCGTTCTGTCCATATCCCGCTGAGCAGCTTTAAATTTGTGTACCAGTCCCACCATCATTTTTCAAGTCTCAGCACTCTATACGTCATTTGGGACGCACTGCTCGAAGACTTGTCTTCAAACATTAAAGAAAGAAGAAAGAAAATATTTATTTCTAAAAATGCGACACTTTAACAATGATTTATAATAATAATAATAATAACATTGAAATTGTGTGCCGCAATTCGCGAAATGAGGTTGGCACTCAGTTTTTTGCTGTGCCGAAACATAGTCCGACACAGCACTGATTTTCAGTGCCCACCTCCTTAACTACAAAGCCATGTGACCCACGGTAAAAGCAAGTTAAATAAAATTATAATCAACATAAAAAAAAAACTAAAAATAAGTACCTAAAAAATTAAAGTAACCTGAATAGAGCACTTATTATACACACATGGTACATAGGAAACATGTGGTAAACAAAAGTAAAATGATCAAATCAATTTCAGGCCAAATAACATAATATTTTGACATTCGATGTTGCAGGTAAATAAATCACAAATACTTTTTAACTTTATAAATAATTAAATAAATAAATATTACTTTATAACTTTATAAAGAAATTTATAATTTATTAATTTGTATAGTATACATTATATTTGTACATCTATGAATGCAATAAATTCACATTGCGTGAGAGTCGACGTGGAGACTCCACGGAACTTTCCAAATACCGCCCGGCTGAACCGAATCCTTCTATTGAGTTGAAAACAATAGTGTTATTTAAATCATTCCTTTCAGAGTAATGATCTCGACGTTACATATAAAAAAATCTATTATGAAATAAAGTAATTAAAAAAAGTCTTTGTTGCGTTTGATGTCATTAATCTAAGCATCAATAAGGTTGTAGTTAATGAAAATGGACTTTTATATTTGCGTCTTTAGTGTTGAGTAACGTAGTAAGCGATCGAGGTTTGAAAATTAAAATTAAAAAAGTATTTTATTTGAAAATGGAATCATCGATAGTTTTTGTTAAGATTTTTACGGTTGATTTCTGAGCGAATCTTGCAAATAATTATGAATTAGTTAAATTAACAAAAACACATCGATTAAACCAAATTGTAACTCTGTCTTTTTTTTTATTGAATGAGTTCAGCAGAGAGGCAGACGGACCGCTTTCCATTTGGTGGAAAGCGGTTACCATCGCCTATGGACATTTACAACACCAAAGGTGCTACAAATGCGCTGCTGCTCTCTTAAGGGCGACTGGAACCTGGTCACTAATGCCGGCGGCATATGGCGGCATACTTTTGACTTGATTGGACTGATGTCAAAGATATATGTACTTCTTGGTCACATTTATATTGACACATTAGTCTGTAAAATAAGGAAAAACAAGAGGATTCGTTCATTTGAATACACAATTCTTGTTTAATAATAATCAATAGCCTACAATTACTATCGTTTATTAATAACCAATGATAAGACATTTTTGAAAAAAAAAACTAAACAGCGAAATATACACGTACCTGCCAGAAACGCTTAAGATAAAATCTACAGTGTCTAATCTAGCTTTTAGTATGGCTGGCAGATTTAAAATCATGCCTACAAATGTAATTTTCTGACAAAAATGAATGAAATTCGAATTTATTTTTTAAGCTACAATTCCGTCAGTGTGAAACCAATCAAAGAATTCAGCAATCATTCAAAAGAAAGAACAACAATTAATATCATAAATAACGTAACCACTTTACTATTTGCTACATTACTAAAGAATTTTATTTCCACATCATAAAGTTAAAATTTGATTGGCAAATCTCTGTATATTACGGCAAAAATAAATTTGTGTATCAATAAAAAGAGACGCTACAGATAATATCGTGCTACTTAATAAATCACTCAAGCATTTCGTTTATTATATCTGTGATCGATGCCACAGAATAAAAATGCTTGTTCTATTTCATTATACCACTGAATTACTAACATCATTTTTGTATTGAAGTTTTTTAAACTGTAACTTTAATTGTTAGTTGAAGTAGCTATAAATGCGAGGTCCGAATATTTAAATGTAGAACGGATGCTTTTGTTTTTTTTTTAATTGAGCCTAAGGCACAAGTAACAGGAGTAGTCAAATCGATGCTCGATTAAAATAATTAATACTTCGAATCGATTTCTCACAATAAACTTGTAAGAGGAAATCGTGTAATTGTATATTATTTTTACGATTTATTTTATATGTTTAAAGTTTATGAATATTGTTATATGTGAGTTATGGATCTCGGGTATTTATAATTTTAAGTAAGTATAAAGTCACCATTCGTCAAAACAATCAACAACATACTTTTTATGGAAAGAAGTTCTTTTACGCAGCTTACAGGAGTGAACTGGCAGCGATCATCATGTAAGAAAAAAGAGTTATGCTCCCTCCACATGGCCTTTAACTTATTTTCTAACATACCATTTCTAACTTTAATGCAATGAAATAAGATCTCAAATAATATCCACCAGTGTAACAACATACGGTGTTTTGAAATTAGAAGGTGTTGGAACTACCTTTATTCGGCCACATTCGGACGCTGTCGCCGTGCTCGTGGTCATGTTTTATACAATTTATTATTTTATATTAATTAATTAATATTACACAAAAGGCGGCCTTATCGTTAAAATGCGATCTCTTCCAAACGACACCAGAAATTAATTGAAATTATAATGGTGATGATAGTATAAGTAATAACCTAGTCTTGCCATAAATATTATAACAAAGATATTTTTTTCTATTGCAAATAACATTTGTAAGTTTTACAGTGTGTTAGTTTAATACATACATACATACATAGCTTCACGCCAGTTCCCTTGCGGGGTAGGCACGAAAAACACAGCGCCATTTAGGCTTATTCTTATACACCTCACTTGCTTCTTTCACATTCATAACTCTTGTCATGCACGCTCGTCTGTTATTAAGGCTCCTGACATCACCTTCTGCTAGTACACGATCAATTTGATCATGGAAGCTTAATACGTAAATATAAAACAATTTAAAATATAAAAAGCTTATTCGAAGTGGTCTCCATTGGCTGCAATACATTCGTTTAAACGTTGAGGCCAGTTATCAATAGAAGCACACACTCATTCCATGGGAAAATTCTTCACTGTCTATCGTATGGATTGTTTTAGGGACTCCAAATTAACATGGCGTTTAGAGCAAGCCGTACTCTCTAAAACTGACCATAACTCATAATCCAGCGGATTAAGATCGGGACTAGACGACGGCCAGTCTTCAGCTCTGATGAAGTCCGAAACGTTCGTTTCCAAGCAAGACTGCGTGGACCGAGCTTTATGACCCGGCGCCGAGTCTTGCTGGAAGGACCATTCTTGGTTATTGAACATGATGTTGTTAAGGGACTTAACTACCTTATATATATATATATATATATATATATATATATATATATATATATATATGCATATATATATATATATATGTGTATATTTTTATATATATATATATGTATATATATATATATATATATATATATATATATATATATATATATATATATATATATATATATATAACTGGCGTGAAGTTATGTATGTATATATATATATATATATACAAATACAAATTAAATAAAATTAGAATATTTTAATGAAAAAGACCTTTAACCTTTAACCTTTGTTCAACATTACTGTACTTAGTTTTAATTTTTGGTGAACAATAAAATGTTTTCGTTCTTTAAGTTTTACTAAGGTCTTACTTACAATTTGCCCTTTTTAAATGAACAACTCCCACACTTTTTCACAATAATTTACGTAAATTTTTTTTTTCGCGTACTCCTCCGTCATATGCCAAGACAGTCTTTTCTTTTTCTTGTCTTGTTCTAACTCTATATCTAATATACTAGGGGTAATAGGGGAGGGGGGGGGGGGAGAATGTTTTTTATTTTATCTTTTCCTTTCCTTTTCTTTTTCTCTTTTATAATTACAAATCTTATTTTCTAATACATTTACTTATTTGCTATTACGATTGTATGTCTTTGTAGTTAAATAATTCTATTTATTACAGCCATATGAGCTCATGAAGGCTTAATTCATCAGTATTTATCATGGCATGGCATGATGCATGTGGGTATATTTATGAAATTAACATCATTTGTGATCTTTACCAATATAATGTTTCTATTGCTTAAATAACAATCATCTCTCTTGATATTAACACTGATTACGTTATAATTCATTTTGATTAAGGCAATGAATCGCAGTTCGTCGAATACTTGGTGCACTGGTGACCATTCTCTAGAAGAGGTTATATAAGTATCTCCCTTCTTCCCGCCACCCCGCTTCCGTAGTCACGACGCTCTACGAGAGTGACATCGACAACATATCACTCTTGACAGTATGACAGTGACGTTTCAGTGAAACGTCTACATATCTATATCATATTATCTTTTACTCTATTTATTTATTACTTAATTGTTACATTTCTATTATTTGCAAGTTGGGGTATTTACATTATATATATATATAATATATATACATACATTACATGGGGTATTTACGTAATATTGATCAGTACCTACTTCTATCATTATGAAAATAGTAAAGTTCTGTGACTTTTAACCAACGTCATTCAATTTGGTCTCAACAGGTCTCACTTTTAACCAACTTCAAAAAGGAGGAGTTCTCAATTCGTCGACTTTTTTTTCGTATGTTCGTTACTCGATTTCTCCGCCAATTGTAAACCGATTTTCAATTTTTTTTTCTTTACTCGTAAGTGTATACTCCCGAGGTAGTTCCGTGGTCACCAAGTCAGGATCTTATAAAGGTATCGGATCCCACGGAAATCGAGAATAAACCTTATTAAATAAAGAACGCGGTATGCCTAAGTTCTTGAAAAAAATCTTACAAATGCGTGTAGCTATAAAATTATCTACAGGCGCTTAATTTTTATATGCATGTTACGCGATTTCTACGTCAATAGTGGATCGATTTTGTTTTTATTTTCTTTATTCGAAAGTATGTATACTCCCGCGGCGATGCCATGGTCTTCAAGTCAGAATCTGATGAATAGATCCCAGAGATATAGAAAATAACCCTTATTAAAAAAAATCAAAAAACCTTGTATACGCGTGCCAGTATTAAAATTTCTACAGGCGCTGATTTTTTTTTTCTAGGCATGCTACGCGATTTCTCCGTCAATTGTGAACCGATTTGCAAATTATTTTTTGTAATTCCCTAGAAGGTCACCAAGTCAAGATCTAATTTGTGAATAGCAAGGAAATCGAGAGCAACCCTTATTGAAAAGCATATACATCGAAAAGTGACATGGCAAGTTTGTACACGCGTGCCAGTTGTAAAATTTCTACAGGTGCTTAATATATTATCTCTAAAGCTATTGAAGTATTTGCACAACTAAAAAATAAAAATTATTTTTCACCTTCTTCCAATTATTTAGGGTCAGCACAATATGTCTTTCCTTCCATACTCCTCTATTCTGACAAACGTCCTGTATCACACCACAAAACTTCATATCATCCTTCACACAATCCATCCATCTCTTTTTTGGTCGACCTTTACATTTGTGCCCATTAACCTTGCAGTTTAACATTATTTTTGTCACGTGATTTTCATCCCTCCTCATTACATGCTAGCTGCAGGCTAGCGTTTATCATGCTCCAAGATACTATCCATCCATTGCTATAACAAGTGGCATCGTCGCCGGCCTTTTGGGAACGTTCCGGATAAGTAACAGTATTTTTGGCGCCAATCTTTTTTTTTTTAAAATTCAATTGTAGGAGTTCAGCAGACAGGCAGACGGCCCACTGGATGGAATGCGGTTACCATCGCCTATGGACATTTGCAACACCAAAGTGCTAGAAATGCGTTGCTGCTCTCTTAAGTGAGTCTAGAACCTGGTCACTAATGCCTGAACACAACTCAAAGTTGTTATGGCGGCATGCTCTAGACCAGGGGTAGTAGTCATCCAGTCGGGCAAATGCCCTACCACCTGGCTGTGGGTTGTTTAGTCGCCTCTTACGACAGGCCACCCGGCCGCAAGAAATTGTATTCTTTCTCCGTTCCTGCACGGATAAAAATTTTATCCATAATTATTCCACTTTAATTCTAGTTTTATTTTTTAATATTGCTTAGTTTGTAATTTATTTTAAAATTTACGTGTATGATATTGTATTTTTAAATATTTTAATTACATTAAAAAAAATACAAGTAAATTCAAAGATATATAATAAAATTACATATAATCGAATACAATGCAAGAAAACTTAACTTATTTGTATTGTATTCTACCCATAGTCCCTTAAGACTATAAGTAGAATACTGAGCCTAGATCACCGTCTTCTATGGGTAATTCAAAGATAAATACAGTCCAAAATGAAAGTAAAATGCGCAGAAACAGAACAGCAATCAAGCGACAAAATAAGTCGACCTTGTAATTTGGATACCATCAACTTAATTTGCGTAAACTCAAAGCGATTGGAGCGTTAAACAGTGATTTTTATGGCTGCCCTAAAAGAAATTGATCAATCGTTTAATAAATTTTAATATCACGACGAAGAAGTAATATTATATATAATACTAGGATATGCCCGCGACTTCGTTCACGTTTGACTTGAAATTCTCGTCCAGTTTTCGGGATACCAAGTACCGCAGCTATCGTTTTAGTGAACAGCTGATTTTTACACATCCAAACAACTACATACGTCTCCCGGGAAAATTCCCGAGACAAAAAGTAGCGCAGAGTTTAAGTCTAAGGATTAGTTTTTACGTGATTTTCTATCAAATAGACAAAGAGACGAACAAACAAGAAAAATGCATCGTGTTCTCCATCGTATATATAGTGTAGTCCAGTTGTTTTTTTTTTATTGTCTTCTTTTGTTTACTTTGTGTTTAAAATTTGTAATTAGAAAAACAGTCCATTGTCAAAAGATTACTTTTATGGCAGTCATTAGATAGGTGTGTCAAACTGATTCTAAGAAATTCGATCTACGTGGGTGTCCAGCCATATTGTATCGGTGCAGTATAAAGTAATGGCCCAATGGAGAGATCGGCAGTCAAGCGATAACCACTAGCAAGACAAGAAGTGTGTACATTCGATAATCTATATAGTGACGGAGTTTGCGCGTGTTATTGAATCGCGCATTACGTTTGGACTGATTGTGTTCAGTTATATTTGTACCTATGTTATACGTGTTTGTATAGTTCTAATAAATTCTATAGTTATTGCAACGGCATTTTTAATTCGAGTCCTGTAATTCGTAACAATATTATAGATCCCTATTGTTTTTTTTAAATAGCTCCAATGTACAGACACGGCATGTTTAAAATATTATAGTATTATAGATAGATAAATGGATTCTCCGTCTTTCTATAAAAATAATAGCCTGTGTGTGCAAAATTTCGATCAGTTGAGTATTGAAAAGGTAAAACATGACATACCAACTCAGATTTTTTTCAAAATGTCTGAAATGTTTTGTCCTGGGAATCCCGGAAGCGGTATGTAGTTGTTCGGGTACATAAAAATCAGCTTATTCCGAGACAGTTTTCATTAAAACGATATATTACATTTTTAACCGACTTCAAAATGAGGAAGTTCTCAATTCGTTTGTATGTTTATTTTTTATGTTCGTTGCTCGGTTTATCCGTCAACTGTGAACGGATTTTCAATTATTTTCTTTTAATCGAAAGGTTATAGTCCCGAATTGATCCCATTATGACCACATCAGTATCTGATGAATGAATTCCAAGGAGTTAGAGAAACTCATGAAAATTGATAGCAGTCTTCTTCGTAACACAATATCTCCGGCAATTCTAAACTGATTTTCAATTTGTTTTCTTGACACGAAGTCTATAGTCATGAAGTGGTACCATAGTCACCAAGTGAGGATTTGGTGAGTGGATTCCAGCCAAATCCAAAGTAACCATTACTGTTTTAAACAATGCCGTGCGCCTACATTCTTGGAAAAAAGCTTGTATACGCGTGTAGCTATTACGTTTTCTTCAGGCGCTTATTTTTTTAATGCATGTTACGCGATTTCTCCGTCAATTGTGGATATTGTGATTTATAATGTTTTGCTTTATTCCTAACTATGTATGCTCCCGAGGCGGTTACTGGTCACCGAGTCTGAGCCTGATGAGTGGATCCAAGAGAATTCGAGAGTAATCCGTATCAAAAACATCTTTCCAAAAAAAAAACTTGTATATGCGTGACAGTATTATACTTTCTACAGGCACCTAATTTTTTTGTAGTCATGTTAGGTGATTTCTCCGTCTATTGTAGACCGATTTTTAAATTGTTTCTTTTAATTCCCAAGATGGTCCCATAGTCACCAAGTCTGGATTTGATTTGTGGATTGTAAGTAAATTAGGAGGAGAGGATATACACCGAAGAGTGAGATAGCAAATTTGTATACGCGTGACAGTTGTACAATTTCTACAGGTACTTAATATATTATTTCTAAAGCTATTGAAGTATTTGCGCAACTAAAACGTTTTTTTTATCAAAAACAAAACTGACTTCACATTAAAACCAAAAAATAGATATTTAACCGACTTCTTTCTACAACATCTTAGTCGTAAGTAAAACATAAAAATGACTATATATTGTATTTTTGTTGTGATTTGTCTTACTTGGCACCGACTTCAAGATGTTGTAGAAAGAAGTCGGTTATTTTTTTTTGTTTTTAGTGTGAAGTCGGTTTTGTTTTTGTTAATTTTTTTTTTAATGTTGCGATACTTTGTGTCCCGGAAATACCTCGGAAATTTCATGTCAAGCGCGGACGAAGTCGCGTGGATATTCAGATATAAATAAGTCTGTATAACAGCTTCTTTTTTATTTGTACTTTTATATTTATTTATAACAAATCATATTGATTATAAACAAACTGTATGAAGCCTCTTACTCTCAGAGAGGCCAAATGTTTACCAATATTTATAAATTTGCTCAGAAAACACTATATGTCCACAAATAGCCATGTCTGATTAACTGAATATAATCATGCTAATACATTTATTATAATAACTTATATATTATTGTATATATATAACTATGTATATATGTATGTATTCGTGTATATTTTTTTTAAATTAATTTGAGTATTTATGTATCTATTGCCTTGTTCCTGCACCATCTATTTCGCCTGATTCAAATTTCTCTCATTTAGGTCGCCTGGAAGAGATCGCTTTGAGCGAGAAGGCCGCCTATTGTATTGCCTAGACAATATTGTAAAAATGGTCTATTTTTGTAATTGTATGTTTTGGTGTACAATAAAGTGTTTATCTATCTATCTATCTATGAAGCCAAACTTCAGATATAATCTACTAAAAAATCATTAAGAACAAAGCATATCTTGAAAGACTTCCGGATCATTCATGGATCAACGTCACGTACCTTTAACTGGGAATTAGGGTGTCGTTTTAAAAACACGAATTTAAGACAAACTTTTCAACTAACCAACTCGTGCTGAAGCCATTAACGCGTTCCGGTGATTTTACAAGATCAAAAACTTATAATATGGCACGGATTTGGAAAATAAATTCGGAAGCACTCGAACAATACAAGCGTGGAAGTGTTGATCTTCAATTGAGTTTGAGCTAACTTTTTTGAAGTGTAAAACTTATTTGAACATATTGGGCACTTTTGAGTTGGGTATTAGTACTGAACTCGCGTGACATTTACACTCATTACATATATACAGATGTATGTGTGTGCATATATATACAGTTCTTTTGGGATGGGGATAAAGCACTGAACTCGCGTGACGATTACAGGTGGCCACATATATACAGGTATCCATGTATAGAGTGTTGCAGCAAACGGAACACCTACTTAAATGGGTGAAAGGGCATACATAACACTAGCGTACAGTTACAAAAATGACAAAAATCTTCAAATTCAGTTTTAAAGTTATGACCGTTTAAACTTTCACTTCTTATCACTATAATTTCGCATAAAGCCTGGTGTAACATGTACAGTAAAAGATTTTAAATTGAAAATATTTTTTCTTTTCAAATTTATTTATCCGGTATTGAAAAAACGCATGAAAATTAACTTCAGCAGCGATTTCAGGATCCCCCTTAACAATGTTTACAAATCGTTGAGGTCACGAACTGTCAGCTGAACTTTATAAAATCGCCGACTATCGGTAAGCCGGATGCGCGGTTGTGCAATGTTAAGGAGAAGCACAACCAAAAACTTTATTTTTCTTCCTGTATTTTTGTTATTAATAAATTTAAAAATTATAATGCATCTTAATTAAGATATATTCCCGGTGTACTATAACGGTTTAAAGCAGGTGTTCCGTTTGCTGAAACATCCTGTATAATGGCTCTTTTGTTATTGGGAAATAGCATTGTACTTGCGTGATGTGCAGTCCTACGACTGAGAGTTTTTTTAAACGGGCTTTGGAAACCCAGCATCTCTTCAAACGTGGTTAAAGACTACTGTTCCTCTTTTATATATCTATTTCATATATAAAATATGTAATACATTTGAGTTAATTGACGTCTACACTTTTATAGCCGAGTTTCTATATTAGCAACTATTAATTGATATGACTACTGGTTATTTGACAATCTCCTCCTATGTTGCGCGTTATATACCGCCGCATACAATAAAAATGGAAGACGTCGGGAAATTATAATTACATAATAAATAATCGTCAGAGCAAGCTATGGGTAATATACAACGGACTACTCTGGGGCTGATCCCAGACACCCAGACTACAGTAAATAACGGAGAAATTTCGTTTCCAAAATTTGCCATACCAGAAATCGAGCCCGGAACCAGAATTGTTTCAAGCCAGCATTGGATGAGGCCGATATGCCGCCACCTGTCAGGGCACGCGAAATATTCCTAGGTTGGGTTCCATAATTATTTTGACACGAACCTTTCGAAATTGACACGTTCGTCTCATAGAACTAAATACAGTCAAAACTAATGTTATAACTAGTTACTTTCATTTAAGCTTAGCCCTGTTAACGATTCACTAACACAAAATCTAAAACTAAATAAACTTGAAGACCCTTTTAAAAGTTTCCTGCGTCCGACCCTGTGCTCTCCGGTAAATTTCGAGGGTCCAAAAGAAAACTTAAATTGGAGTTTAGCAAGGCTTTATGTGCCCTCTTTGAATTTCGCTTAGGCGAGTTTATAGAAATTAGATTTAGCTAGAAGCAGACCTTGTTACGACTAATGGAATAATTGTCTTATTTATTTTGGTAGCTCAGATCAACTAAAGAAGGTAGACTGAGCCCCGAACTCTTAAGGTGTCTGCCCACTAGACCGAATCATGCCATGACCGTGCTTTGAACGTATCAGGGGTCTTACTATCAAATGGCATACGTCGTTCGTTTTCGTCCGATCAACTTGAAAGTGTCAAGGACATTTTACATAGAACAAAGAAAGCAAAGCAAAAATATTTAAATGTATGGTGGGATACATAGTATAAGTGAAATTTCAACGGACATGTGGAAAAAAGAATGACAACGAATAAGTAGAAAACGAATCTCATCTCTCTCTTTTGTTTTTTGGAACGAAGTTCCTTATCGCGCGTTGTGAAAGGGGGCTAGACGGAAAAAATTCTTACGAAAAGTTGTCACGACACTTTTTGCTATAGTAAGCTATTGTAAGCTGTGCGGCGTCGCATGTTTCAACGGTCTCTCTCTCTGTCTCTCTCTCTCTCTTATAGAGAGAGAGAGACAACTTAATTTGTTATATTTGTTAATAATAAGTTTATATAACATTATATTTGTTAATAATAAAAAAAATATTATTATAACTTAAAAAAAAAAAAAATTTATTACATCTCTCTCTTTTGTTTTTTTTTTATTGCAGGAGTTCAGCAGACAGGCAGACGGCCACTTGATGGAAAGCGGTTACCATCGCCTATGGACATTTGCAACACCAAATGCGCTGCTGCTCTCTTAAGGGATACGATGCGTTTTTCCACTTGTCCGTTGAAGTTTCACTTCTACTATGTGTTCCAGCACACATTTCGATTTTTCGCAGGTTTACTGCAAATTATTATTTTATTAGGTTAGGTACATTTTAATGAAAGCATTTTTTATTTAAACATATTTTATTTCATCAAACAAAAAACCTGAAGTCGACTCGGTATCAAAAAAAAAAACATCCATAGTCTACTCTAAAATTATGCCGCCTCTCCACGCGGCCGTAACGCTTTTTCGTTGTAGAAAAAATCCTAATACCCCCCGTCGTATAGAAGTTTCACTTCAAAAAATCGCAACGTTTATACAATTCAATGGGTCTTTATTTGAAGAATATAATAATGACAACGCGAGACTTGTGACGCAAGTAATATTAAAGATACCTGTGCCTTCTCTGAATCTTTTCAGAAAAAACTGTATTTTTTTTATTGCAGGAGTTCAGCAGACAGGCAGACGGCCCACTTGATGGAAAGCGGTTACCATCGCCTATGAACATTTGTAACACTAAAGGTGCTACAAATTACTGGAGACTGGAACCTGGTCACTAATGCCGGAACACAACCCAAGGTTGTTATGGCGACATACTTTAGACCAGGGGTGGTAGCCATCCAGTCAGGCAAATGCCCTACCCCCTGGTTGTGGGTTGTTTTGTCGCCTCTTACGACAGGCCGCCTGGCCGCAGGAAATTGTATTCTTTCTCCGTTCCTATGGCTCCTCTTATTTATAACTCTTTGTCAACTGAATAACTTCGTTCTTATACCTTTAAGAACGAAGGGAAGCGAATATTTACCATATATCGGTGTCGAATACCGGTGCTTCTAGTTGTGCGATGATGGAAGAGAGATGGTAGGACCAAGCACTGATGCGCTAGGATCAGGGTGGGCATAACTACGTTTTAAGTCTCACGCTCTTTCTGCCATAAGCGCGGGGCACATGGGAGGAGGGTGGTTTTAGTGGCGTATTTTTTTTAATTTTTTTTTATTCCTCTCTCCGGACGAACGAGATTATCCGGGCTTATTGTCTTTTTTGGGGTTTGTATATATATTTCTATTCTTTCTTTTCTTTTTTTTTTTTTTAACTCTTTTACGTATAGGACACATTCTATTTTTTTAACTTATACTCTACTGCCTTTGCAAGCTTCTTATATCCTGATATCTATTTCTTACTATTGTTTCTTATATTTTAGGCTTAATTACTATATATTTATTTATTTGCTTTTTTTTTCAATTGTTTTTATGTGGATTATGTTTATGTATCTATTCTATTTTCTACATTATCTATATATTCTTAAATATATGTTTAGTGGCGTATTGGCTATGGCTTACCTCTCCCCATAGAGGGAGGTAGCTTGCCGAGTCTCCATACATGCCGGCGATTAAATCTGGTGGCTGCGCTATCTTCAGTGGCTTCACCTCTCATCGCTTTGGTCTAATCCCTAGCGAAGGACAGGGTAGTGTGCGAAATGCATTTCCCCCACCTCAAAAAAAAAAGAGAAGTTGGGATCAGTTCGAAGAGCTCAACTGCACACTTTCTAAAATAATAATAGTAATAATCGGCAGACAAACACACATATTGTATATCCCCAAATTAAACAAGTTACGCATGTGTTATAGGTAATATACAACGAACTACTCTGGGGCCGATCCCAGCCACCCAGACCATAGTAAATAGCGGAGAAAATACGTTTCCGAAATTTACTATGCCAGGAATCGAACCCGGAGCCTTTGTGTTGCAATGAGGTAGGCCGGCAAAGGCTTAGCCCGCTCAACCACAGAGGCCGTCAAAATATATCCATCCCCAAAACCGATAGGCTGGCGAGTACCGACAGGCTTCCCTAATTTAGCAAAACATCACAATATATATAATTTCACATGTACATATATGTGTAGTATAAATAATAATGTACAAACGCACAGACGTGTTGTGCGGCACCCGTTGATTGCTGGGTACAGAACACGAAATTTCGACGAGCTTCCGTTCTCGCATTGTTACCTAAGCGTGGAGTCGGACTGTTTTAGAGGCCTAAAGTGGCCGGCTTAGTAGACTCGGATGACGAACATGATAAATACCAAAATAAAGTGGAACTGTATACTGTTTTAAAAATATCATTATAGCTAGATAGACGTGCCAGTTTCTCTAAGAGATTCTCCAAAGACGCCCGCTTTAGGCTTTCTGATTCGAATTTGGTCTTTTTTAATACTCATACTCATACTCAGTTCCCTTGCGGGGTAGGCACGAATAACAGAGCGTCATTTAGGCTTATTCTTACACACCTCAGTTGCTTCTTTGACATTAATAACTCTTGTCATGCACGCTCGTTTGTTCTTAAGGCTCCTGAAATCACCTTCTGCTAGTACACGATCAATTTGATCATGAAAGGTGTGTCGTGGCCTTCCATGACTTCTGCATCCATCCACTTTTGCATTGTATATCTGTTTAGTCATTCTTTCATCATGCATTCTTTCCACATGCCTGAACCACCGGAGCATTCCTTTCCTTACCTTCACCCCGACACTCTCTTTCAGACTAACTCTCTTTCTTACTTCGGTATTATGAACGCGGTCCACGAGCGTCACTCCGCAGATTTTGCGCAGTGCTCGCATCTCGATCGCGTTTAGTCTACTTTCATGCTCTCTCTTCCATACCCAACTCTCGCTTCCATATTTTATTACTCGTTTCAGTTAATTAACAAATAATAGCATTCTTTGGTACTTTTTACTGATTCATAGCACATATAGATAGGCAAAGACGATGGATCTAAACTTGCAACGATCCTCAAAAACATCTTTTATTTCATCTACTTTTTTTAATTTTAATTGAAGCGAAAAAATTGACTCGAAATCGCTGTCTGCGAGGAGCGTGCCTAAAATGCTGGCCGCATTTCCACGTTGGATGGCAATGCTGGTGAGTTGCCCTTGATGCAAGGCAGTCTTTTAGTCACGCGAGACCTCTAATAGACGTGTTGAGAGGTCTCGATAGAGGTGATGAGCTCCAGGCCTCCAAGGCCCTAGAGTCGTTCTGACTCTAGGGCCTTGGAGGCCTGGAGCTCATCAGCCCGAAAGCCACAAATATGTACCCACTAGCAATGGATACATATTTGCGGCGTTTCAGGACCTCGGCGGCAGCGCTCTGGCTGTCACGGCTGTGTCTGGAAGATGTTATGTCGCCAAAGTAACGACACAAGTTGCCTTCCATACTAGGGGGCATCCCAACTTATAAAAAGAAAAATTATGTTTTGAATTAAAATGTAAAACTTACTGTAGCTTTTAAAAATGATACACCAAAAAGTCTTTCGACACTCGCGCAGCTTCAGCCAAAAGCGACTACTAGGTCAGGTATCAGTAAAAAACACATAATAACCGGAGCGGCTCAAAATGAAAGGGTCCAATGGTATAACGTTCTACAACCAGTATTATCTGTCCATACTAATAACGAGGAGCAACATAGGTCTGTCTGTAACCGATTTTAAACGCACAGATTTTTCTATAAATTTTAAGACTTGGAAATAATGTGTAGATAGATAGATAATACTTTATTCGTTTACAAAACTGCATAATTATAATACTTTCTTTGTTATAAAATAATAATAATAAATTTCTTTTATTTACTCCCTTATAATACAGAAATATACTAACAGGAAAATTTTCCGATATTATAAAATGCTATATATGTTGTTACCACTTAGGTTCCGACAAAAACAAAATCCACCTGCATATCTGTAAAAACAAATTTTATTGCCTGTCGGCATTTGAACTAATTGCAATTCTTTTATGATTGTCTTCTTTGTTCACTTATTTAATGGCATACGTTTCTAGAGAACAGGCCATTGTTTTATTGTTCTCGTTTATGGCTGCTTGCAGCCGAATCATTATCCAGGTGTTGCGGATTACGTCGACTACGATACGGGCATATTTCTATTTGTGAGGTATAAAACGACGGCCTGATGGGGAGAGGGGGCAGTTAAGCGATAACCACGATCAAGGCGTGACGTGTGTACCAATCGGGAATATTGTGTTCGGTTATATTTGTGCTTGTGTTATACGTGTTTGTATAGTTCTAATAAACTCTATAATAATTCCAACGGCATTTTAATTCAAATCTCGCAACTCATAACAATATTTATTTGTATGACTTAAATCTAATGTTCTTACATAATATGAAGGATTAAGCTAACTAGCGGGGAACAGGAGTCCAAAGCCCAAACTGAAAAAAAAAAACAAAAACAATAGGCGACCTTATCGTTGAAAGCGATTTCAGCGATTTCTTACAGGCAACCTAACTTAAAGTAAGTTGCTGACTAATCTGGCGATATAGGTGGGGAAGAAAATACAATAGCACTCATCAATGTAAGTATTATATATACTTAACCCAATTGGAAAGAATGCATGATGAAAGAATGACTAAACAGATACGAGGGTGACACTGAAAGTTCTTAGAAAGTCAAAAACTGAGCAAACTAGCAAGTTATTATTTTTATTATATCTTTTCAAAATAGTTTCCATTCACAACAATACCTTTCTGCATTCGATAGAACCACCGAGAAAAGCACTTTGCCCACTCATCCTTAGGGGTCTCTTCGATGGCCTTCTGGAACGCAGCCACTGTTTCCTTGGCGTCCATAAAATGTTTTCCTCGAAGTTTTTCTTTTATTTTCGGGAATAAATAAAACTCACAAGGTGCGAGGTCCGGGCTATATGGCGGGTGACGTAGCAATTCCACGTCTGACGACGCCAAATAGTCGATCGTTTGCCCGGCGGTGTGCGAGAAGGCGTTATCGTGGTGAAGGAGGATCCTACTGCGAGGTCGTTTCTCTCGAACTTTTTCGAAGACAAGTGGCAAACATTTGTTAGTATACCACTCTGCAGTAACTGACTTTTGATCTTCTAAAACAATTGTCGCGTAATGACCGATCCTTCCGAAGAATGAGGCCACCATATTTTTTTCTACACTTCGACCTCTCTTCAATTTAGTTGGCAACTCCTCGGAAGGAAACACCCACTGAGCAGATTGTCTTTTGGTTTCCGGATCATAGCAATAAATCCAGCTTTCGTCACCCGTAAGTATGTCGAACACAGCTTTTGAGTCACCTCCGTTAAATCCTTGTATCATTTCACGGCACCAATCAACACGACGGAGTTTTTGGGCCTCAGTCAAATAATGAGGTATCCACCGGGCACAAAGCTTCCTAACGGCTAAATGTTTGTGGAGGATTTTGTGCACTTGAGTCATACCGATGCCTAAACTTGTCCGAATCTGCTGATAGGTTACTCTTGGACCAGTCTCTATCATACACCGCACAACACTAATGTTATCTTCAGTCGTCGCCGTAGAAGGCCGTCCCTCACGCAAAGCATCATTGAGATTGGTGCGACCACGTTTAAACTCATTAAACCAGTTATAAACAGTGGCCCGAGAAGGGGCTTCATCGTGAAAGGCCAATCGAAGTCTGTCATAACATTCTTGTTTTACTTAAATGACATTGAAAGTCATAAAAAATCATAGTACGAAAATTTTCTCGCGTTAAATTCATACTGGCGTGACAAAGACAAATTTCAATTTGCCGCCAAATCGTAAAACAAATGACAAATGAATGAAATTAGTACTCAATAATATTAGCAAAGAGTTCTAGTTTCAAAATTTAAACTTATTTTTTTATTATATTCTTTAAAAGTGGCCCGTTCTAAAAACTATCAGTGTCGCCCTCGTATACAATGCAAAAGTAGACGCATGCAGAAGTCGTGGAAGGCCACGACACACGTTCCATGATCAAATTGATCGTGTCCTAGCAGAAGATGATGTCAGGAGTCTTAAGAACAGATGAGTGTGCATGACAAGAGTTATGTATGTCAAAGAAGCAAGTGAGGTGTGTAAGAATAAGCCTAAATGGCGCTTTGTTGTTCGTGCCTACCCCGTAAGGGAACTGGCGTGAAGTTAACCCAATTCATACATTTATATACATACCGGTTGGTCGTCCCGGGTATTGCTGGAAGGATAGAGTGGAAGCTGCTCTGACCGCATTACATGCCCACAACTGGCAAGACACTGCGCAGGACAGAGGAAAATGGCGTGAACTCGTTTCGGAGGCCATGACTCACTTTGGGTCGCTGAGCCAATGGAGTTAGTTAATTAGTTCAATTCATACATTTAATAGTAAGTCGGTAGATAGTATATATGTACATATATCGAATCAAATCATTCAGTCATTTATGATTAGGTATCTTGACATTAGTAATGGGACGAACAAACACGGGGTCATAACGTTGTATATGATTATATTCATTACGCTTCAATTTTAACTTTGCCGCCATACCGGGCACCTAATGTAACCATTTCTAATTTGTAAGTGACGGTTTTGGATTTCACAACTATCTCTGTGATTGTGGAATTGACGAATGTTGAGGATGTTTATTCTGCGGTGGACTGGCGACCTGTCTAACACCAATAGAAGCTGAAGGAGGATTGTTCAATGAAGATGCATAGAGAATGTACGAAGATGCACACAGAATGTGCACGACGAAAATTTTGCCATCTATTTATCGTAGTTTTACTCTAATGTTTTAAATGACATGACTATGCTATTTCTTACTATAAGATTTTATTTAACTTACAATGGATGTACCTATGTATGTATGTATGTAAGTTCGGGTGGAATCTTGCAAGTAAAATTTGACCAACTTCTCGGTTTCTGATTGAGCACAGATATGTATATCGCGTGACAATGCTATAATATGGTACCATGGAGCTGATCCGATGATGGAATCGGAAGGTGGCTATAGGAACTCCTGTATTAAACGACCGAATTCACACAAGTCTTGCTTCGCTTGTGGTTATCGCTCAACTGACTAATCTCTCCATTGGGACATTGCTTTATACTGCACAGATTCAATATGTCTACCCGGCAGCGTACACCGAATTTTTTAGAATCAGTTTGTACTTTTAAATCGGAGACACCTGGCAGTGATCATAATACAACAATAGGCCGTAAAAGATTACAATACACAATGAGCTGTTTTTTAAACACAAAGTAAACAAAAGCAGTCCAAATGCCGAAAAGGTAATAAAATGTATTTCTACATGTCGTAACAATATTTATAGAGATTAGTAAGGATATAAAATTATTTAATTAGTATTTGTCTGTAATCCTAACTAATATGATTAATGCGAATGTGAGTTTGTTTGTGAAGTTTTTCACGCCTTAAAAGATTATCACGAAATTCTTCATACACGTTGTCAGGGATATAGAAAAGGACGTAAGGCACCTTTCATCCAGAAAAAAGTACTGTTCCAGAAAGATAGATAGACTGATATAAACGAAATTGGCGGTGCAGTCGAGTTTTATTGTTGCCACCATTGCTATTCACTAACGAACACATCGTCGCGGCAACGATAATGACAATGACAATATTAATGAGAACTATCATGGCGTTACGGATTATTAGGTATTTATAATTAAAAATTATTTTAGACGTTTATAAGAATTATATCACACGCACTTCTTGATATAACCAAGCTTGATTGGTGTCCGAGATCGCTCTTAAAGTGTACCACCGTTGTATACTTATTATTGTAGTATTGTATAATAACAAGCTAAACCTGGGGATATACGATGTGCGTGTTTTTCTGCCGATTATTTAAAAACAATCTTAAAAATGCAGCCAAATAGCGATATTGAGTGAAATAAATAATAGTGAAACTTACGCACGTTCCACCTGAGAAGGTCAAAGCGACTCGGAGCGAGTAAATAATTATTATTCGGTATTTGAATCACGTCGGTCGCTCGTCCGTACGTGGGACGCGAGTGAGTTACTAGACGAGTCAGATTACGCACTCGGCGAATAGTTGCCGTGGAGCTGCAATACTTTAGATCATATACAAATCCATTTTGCTTTTCTTTTTAAACTATATGTACACGAATGTTTATTTTAAGCATGCTGTGTTCGCATCAAAAAGGCCATCCAGCAAACATGTTCTCTATTTCTTTCAAATTTGTTTTAATTAAGTAAAGCTGAGTTCTTCAGTTTGCGAATTCCTATCTATCATTTAAGAGCCATGCGCATATTGGTGGGGTCTCCTCTAATCTTCTTTATTACGGGCCAGTTGTTTTACTTCTATGTAAAACACGACACCCACTTTTTTTATTTGATCCATGAATGCTGGCCTTGGTCTTCCTTGGTTTCCCTCTCCTTGCTTCTACTTTGCCTTCGATTAAAGTGCATAAGAAGGTGTCGCACAAATGGCCAAACATCTTCCGCCTTCTTTCCTCCAGAGTTTTTAAAATTGTGCGTTTCTCCTTTACGATATCCAGTACTTCTTCATGGGTCTTCTGTTCTCTCCAACTTATTCTCTTCATGCGACTCCAACACCACATTTCAAATGCTTCTAATCTATCGCAATCTCTTTGTGTCATTGTCTATGCTTCACACCCATATAAAGCCATGCTCCAGATATATTTTTTTTTATGGATTCTGCTATTTTAGACCTAAATAAATAATTTTTACTAATAAAAGCTCTCTTTTCGAACTTAACTCAGAAAAATATATACAGCTTATTTCTATATCTTATACCTTATATTATTCTATATCTTATATTAGAGAATAAAACTCAATTTTATAAATTTCGCGATATTGAGAAGCAGAAAGCATTTTGAAAAGATAATTATTAGTAATAAATAAATCATGAAGCAAAATTGTATTAATTCAATTAAAGATGACAATAATAATAGTGGAGGTATTCTTGAATCTATTTCAAATAAACAAAACCTTTGAAAGTTGTTTCAATAAAAATGTATGTATTTATTTCAAAATGGAGTATTATAGATTACTAATGAAGGCCTAAGTCTAGTGCTTCCAAAGCAATTTTAGTTACTGACAAAAGAGAAGAGATAATACAAATTTTAAACTACCTCCTACATTTGACCAAATAACTCAAATAAATAAAGAAGGATTACTAATCCATTCGTTAATTACATCTACTATTCCCCTTACTATTGTATGGCCAAAGTTTTTTTTTCACTGATATAAATAGGAATTTGAATGACTAAATGTAATCAGAAAATAAATTTACACTTCATACCATTTGTTTGCTGTATTGAATTTCGAGATTACAAAGACGCTTTGTCACCTAAAGCAAAACTACTTATGACACTTGTTCGTATATTAATCATTCTAATAAAAAAAAATTAAGAACCACTGGAGACCATTTATTGAAGATTGTACATATATGGTAAAAATTAAGTCGTTATTTCTTAGTTCGCATCCGGCTTGAAGGACCATTAAATGTACAAGCTTGTACATTTGCTAGTAGATGTAGTTGTTTGCGGTAATTAGTTTTAATAATTTCTTGTAATACATATTTGTAGTAAGCAAATTGGTCTTTAATAAATAATAGTAGATTGAGTAGACGAGAGGTGAAAGTGACCTAATAAGACCTTTCACCCGAGGTTAACATTCTGCTTTTCATTTCGAATATGAGAAAAGTAAATAAAGACTGATTAGTTATTCAAACAACTACTTCTCCAATAAAGTCAGGCGTTAAATCTATATCTAAGTCTGATAAAACAGACGTCGTCATCATAAAACGTCAAGTAATTTTTATTCTGTGGCATACTACCAGCCAGTATTTTTTTGTCACTGATGACAGTAAATATTTAGCTCAAATTTATATAAATTAAATAATAATTTAGTGTAAAGTAAATTATAAGTATAAAATGATGTTTTTTTATTACAATTTATGCCGCGATTTAACAGCGGCTGTAAAAAAAGTTGGGACATGAGTCGCATATTTTTCAAAAAGATTTTACAGCAGGGAGAATTGTTTCCCAGGGACGAAAACTGCACTTTTCATCCCTGTGATTAGGCAACTCCAAGCGTACTCATTTTCTTACACAGTTTGCTTATAGTTCGGTCCTACTTTTTTTATTTGTTGCAGGAGTTCAGCAGACAGGCAGACGGTCCACTTGATGGAAAGCGGTTACCATCGCCTATGGACATTTGCCAAACGAAAAGTGCTACAAATGCGCTACTGCTCTCTTAAGGGAGACTGGAACCTGGTCACTATTGCCGGAACACAACTCAAGGTTGTTATGGCGGCATACTCTAGACCAGGGGTGGTACCTGTCCAGTCGGGCAAATGCCCTACCACCTAGCTGTGGGTTGTTTTGTCGCCTCTTACGACAGTCCGCCCGGCCGTAGGAAATTGTATTCTTTCTCGGTTCCTGCACGGATAGAACTCGCGACTCTTCGACGACAAAGGGTATCAGCGACCATTTACGGAGTGCGTAATAGTTCACATGAATAACAATCATATTTTGGTTATGTATTTCAGGTTTTTTTGGTGCACGTATATTGTAAAGAAACGACATGAGCTTTTTCTTTATGATTTTCTTTATATATAAAGCGAAAAATGACATAGAACTTCTTATCTATCTATCTATATATATAAAAGAAAGTCGTGTTAGTTACACTATTTATAAATCAAGAACGGCTGTACTGATTTGGCTGAAAATTGGTTGGGAGGTAGCTTAGAACCAGGAGGACATAGGATACTTTTTATCCCGTTGGAACCGGTAGGTGGCGCCGAGATCAGTTTCTAGAATCCTTCTAATCACCTGGGGCGATTTTGGTGATTTTGTTTTTGTGTGTTTGAGTGGCTCCCGGAATGATTTATATCCACAATTGGAATCGGTAGGTGGCGCTGGAATTGGCTCCTAGATTTTTATTTTTTCAGAGCAGGACAACGTCTGCCGGGGCCGCTAGTTTTAATTATATTTGAAAGGAGTTGAGATCAAACATTCACTTGACATCTTAAATTCTAAATCATACATCTTCACGTCTTTTTCAATAAAAATCTTTTTGAGCAAAATTAAGGCTCTCTATTACATTAATAACTTATATAATAATTGTTATAATTAAAAGAAATCATAATATAATTTAATACAGCTTTTTAAGATCCTGTAGGTAGACATTTTTCGCAAAAACGAAGCCCTTGTGTAATCTTTATGTACGTTTGTCTGTCTGTGTATATTAGTGATTAGTAGATTTGCGGTAGTAAATATTTTGTCCAGTACAAAATAGATTTGTACTGATACTGCTCAAAATTTTAATTTGTACTTCTTCAAAAAAATTTCCCGCTATTACTCACGCGTAAAATGTAAGAGGAAGGACGGAACGAGGACAACAGTACAATAACGCCTCTATGGATATTCACATGACAAAGAGGGACAACATGACATGTACAACTGCTAATAAAATGAAGTGACCGAGGCCGATCACATCTGATTCTTAACGAACAATTTTCTGAACTAGAAGTTTTGCACGGGACAAATGAGGGAATAACGCTCACCGCCTCACCGGAAAGTCGCGTCTTCTTTTAGCGGGAGCAGAGCAAGCTGGTACGCTCTCGCTCTCGCTCCGCCTCCTCTTTAGCGAGCATGACGCGCTCGCAGAAGGAGGAGATGGCGTCCCATCCGCGAGAGCTCCCGACCATAACGCGAACCACGGCCGGGAGCGATGTTCTATAAATACTGCAGTAACATAATATTATCCGCAAGAGTTAACTTGAGACCTGAGCGGAATGCGCGCTCCCCTCCCGACCCATGCATTCTTACCGCTCTCGCCATCGACACGTACGATCGAGTTAGTACCTCGCGTTTACGTCATCCGAGCGAAGTCTCGAGTTAACTCTTGCGGGTTGTATGTATTTGTATACGCTTAAAGCGCGAAATATATCGTAAGCGCCTCTTTAAATAAAATCAACCGTCCAAGGTTGAAATACATTTATCATTTAAATAAGAAACTTGACAAGACTAAGAAAACCCCTTCTTAGAAAAGGGTATATTTTATTTGGAACATTTTCTTCAACTGGAAAAAAAAGCTGGAGCTAAATTAAAACGGACATAAAGATTTCTCCGAGCCCGACCTGACTTATTACGTAACGTTTTAATAGAAGGAAATAACACCACAATATAAAATTACTATAATGTAAATTATTAATATACAAGAAGTGAAGATAGTTACTAATAATACAATAAACAGTACCTCTTGTAAGAACTAATAATAAGTGAGTTGTATGTAGATGTATTCGTGGTAGCGTAATGGCTAGCGCACTCGTCCCGGAAACAGAGGGTGCGGGTTCGATCCTGGCCGGAATGTATGTAGCACTTGTCAGTTTTCTGATCTAATGTGCATATTCTTACAATTACCACGTACTAACAACAGTGAAGGAAAATATCGTGATGCAACGGCCTTGGACAAGCGTGGCGGGTATACTGTCCATTCCCCCCCTATAATGGGAGGCCCGAGCCCAGCAGTGGGCCATTTATGGGTTGATATTATTATAATACGAGTATTATTACGTACGTAATTACACCGGCACACAAAAAGAAAAAAAAATGATCTGTACATTTGACCAGACTCATCTATCTACATGTAATTCTACGCGCTAAATCCGAATCTAAAATCCTTTTAGAAATTCGGTAATAATGGTAGAATGTCTAGTGATGGTCCTCCAGACAGACAAATGCCTTTCTACCTGGCTTGTGGGTTCTTTTGCTGTCTGTTACGAAAGGCCGCCCGCCCGCAGGAAATCCTCCGTTCTTGTATGGATGTTTTATTCAAACAAATAACAACTACTGGTTTATGCCTCGGGCAACGCACTAGCGTTGCCCTTCAACGAGGTCATGTGGCCGGTCTTTTGGGGACGTTTCCAACTGACAGAGGTCTGACACTAGATTTTATAGTTTAAAATTAATTTGTGTATGTCGTTTATTTCTGGTTTCATTTATACTGTAGTTAAATTTTGTGATTAACTTTGATTCTTTTGTCTTACTATTTATATTATCTTTTTTTTGTTTTTGTTAAGTCGGCAGCCAGACACACATATTGTATATCCCCAAATTAAGCAAGTTACGCTTATGTTATGGGTAATATACAACGGACTACTCTGGGGCCGATCCCAGACACCCAGACCATAGTAAATAACGGAGAAAATACGTTTCCGAAATTTACTATACCAGGAATCGAACCCGGAGCCTCTGCGTTGTAGTGAGGTAGGCCGGCAAAGGCTTAGCCCGCTCAACAACAGAGGCCGTCAAATCTTTATACTTTGTCCGGGATAAATTATTTTCTTTTTTATTAATTGCTATCAAATTTACCTAAGGCTATCACACGTAATGAAATACAAGCAGGGCAGACCTGTTGCGTATGATACTAGCTTGAAACTCTCGCTGTCCGTTATTCATATTTAACTACGCACGGCTCATAATTAAGGAAATGCTTTTGTGAAACTAAATTAGACACTGTAGGAGAATGCAACGTTATATTATTTAAATTAATTTCATATGAACAGGAATATGAAAGAAAGTTGTATGAAAACTAGATATTATTTTAATTCAAATTAATTTCATTGCCATTGACATATCGTTGGCGTCAGGAGCTTATAACTACATTTCCTGATCATTTTATTATTTTATTAGTCATAATTGTTAAATGTATATACATGTATCACAAGTCATAAGTTTGTCATAAGTCGAGGTAGCGTAATGGCTAGCGCACGCGTCCTAGACTTAAAGGGCGTGGATTCGGATCCTGGCCGGAACGCATGCACCACTTAGGCAGTTTTCTGACTTAATGCGCATATTCTTACAATTACCACGTGCTAACAATGGCGAAGAAAAACATCGTGATGAAATCTGCACATCGTGATGACCGATGTGTCAAACCTACCAAGTCGACTTGGACAAGCGTGGCGGGTATATTGTCCATTTCCCTATAGTGGGAGACCCTAACCCAGCAGTGGAACGTTTATGGGCTATTATTATTATGACATATATCAAAATTTTGACAAAAAAATAATGGTGCCAAAAATTTATAAACGTAATAATGTGTACATGTACTAACGTCGACGATATATAATTACTTGACCTTACTGACTAACTGAAATATTGTTACGACCTAGACGCCGACAAAAACAAATTAACACCTGCATACCTGTAAAAACACATATTATTACCTTTCGGTATTTGGACTTCTTTTGTTTACTTTACGTTTAAAATTTTGCGATTATAAAACAGCCCATTGTTGTATTGTAATCTTTTATGGCAGTCATTACCCAGGTGTGTCGGATTAAGATACGGAGACATTGCAGTTGCGCAGTATAAAACGATGACCTGGTGGAGGGGGCAGGCAGTCGAGCGATAACCACGAGCGATGCAAGACGTGTGTACTACAATAGAGAATCCTTTAGTGACGGGCTTTACGTGTTTTATGGAATTACGACCTTCTGCATTACGTTTGGACTTGTTGTGTTCGGTTATATTTGTACCTGTGTTATACGTGATTGTATAGTTCTAATAAACTCTATAATCATTCTAACGGCATTTTAACTCGAGTGTCGCGACTCATAACAATATCAAGACACAGCCCAAACTACTAGGGCTACATTGCATGTTGGTACTATGTATATTGTAGTACTAAGAAAGGATTTTTGAAAATTCAACCTATGGGGGGGGGGAAGGGGATGAAAGTTTGTATGAAAACCTGTCGTTTTCAAAGTAAGAAGCACGAAATTTTATATACCCGCTTCTGGTAAGAAATAAATGTACATATATATTAGCGTTGTTGAAATTCAACCCTAAGGTAACTAAAATGTTATCGAAAGTTTGTCCAAACTATACATACATACATACATAACTTCACGCCAGTTCCCTTGCGGGGTAGGCACGAACAACAGAGCGCCATTTAGGCCCATTCTTACACACCTCACTTGCTTCTTTGAAATTCATAACTCTTGTCATGCACACTCGTCTGTTCTTAAGGCTCCTGACATCACCCTCCGCTAGTACACGATCAATTTGATCATGGAAGGTGTGTCGTGGCCTTCCACGACTATGACTGTTATGTCCAAACTATGACTGTTTTAAATCTATATTTGCAAGAAAACGAATTTAGTCAAAGGTTTTAATACGTTGTTTGAAATGCTACATTGTTAATAACATTAAACATTAAGCGATAACGGGTCTTTCGTAATTAAGGCTACTGACAAGTGGCCGAAACGTCGGAAAAATAAAAATCAAAGAAATTACCGCGCTTAAAACCGTTAAAACGTAGTTTTATTAAGAAATAAATTGTTATTTTTACGTTTAGTTTTAAGTTCATTTTTATATTTACAATGCAGCCTGTGATCTACATGATTTACATCATTGTCTTGTGGTGAGAGTTGTCAGTGCAGCGCAGGATTATACTTTTGATAAGTAAGCTAAGTTACTCCTTATAACATTAGCTATCTGCCAGTTAAGTCCCGTCAAAATCGGTCCAGCCGTTTCGGAGATTAGTTAGAACATCCAGACCGACAAAAATTCTAAAAATTGTATTTTCAGAATCTACTGGTCCGAATTATTCTTCCTAATTTTTTTCATATTTTTATTGTGACATTACAAACACTTCAATTTTATTTATCTGTAATTGTTTGAAGATTTGATTTGAAATAAATAAGTTACGAATAACTTATTATATTACGAATAAATGCACTACAAACAAAAAATTAGAAATTAAATACTACTATAAACATATTAACAAGTAAAAGATATAGTCCAGATCTCTGTCGGTGGGGAGCGTTCCCAAAATGCTGGCCGCATTACCACGTTGTATGGCAACGCTTGTTCGTTGCCCTAAATATAGGCCAATTTATCTGTATAGAATAGATAATACAAGCGTAACTTGCATACTTTAGGGATATACAATATGAGTGTTTGTCTGCCGAATCGCCTCATTAGTTAGGGTCAAGGGAGGTTAAACAATCTGTTATGTAATTATTTACGGATAGTTATTAGAGCATAAGGCACGTTAGTAATCGCTAATGATAAATATAACTTACACACGGATGTTTGAAGACGAGATGAAGGTCAGTGCACAATAGAAACGAACTAGCGTTTTGAAAAACAACAAATAGCGGTCAGAATTTTTGACTGGAACATAATGACAAAAATAGATGATACATTTCTGTCTCTCAATTTTGATAGAAATAAGCCATTGTCAACTTTAAAAAATAAAAGACCTTAATTGTTAAAGAAAGGTTTCATAAGTGACACTTTCAACTGTTTATCTATTTTTTTGTTACTTACATAATGATGGTTTTTTAGATTGTGGAGTATTTTCGTGAACAACGTGTTTAAAGTATAAAATATTGTTGTTTATAAATAACTAATATAATTACAAATTGGAATTTGGAAATTTTTACAACAAAATAAAAAAACGCAAAAGACGAAAACGAAATATCAGTTAAAAAGTCAATTATGAGCCCTTCTTAAACAAAAAGTTCTTTTTGGAACGAAGTTCCTTATGGCGCGTTTCTAGGAGGATGGGAGTTAGACAAAAAAAAGTATAACAGAAATAAAAACTGCTGACCGCGCTCTATATCTACCATTGTACAATTTCAAGCTTTAATGTAATGAAAAATTATATTCATGGTCTTCGATTATGTTCTTCGAAACTTCGTTTTCACCAGGTGTTCCAAAGACACTTTCATTAGTTTTTTTAATTTCTACACAAATTGAAAGACAGAAATGAATTCGTCTAATTTCTGCTAATAATATATTATTTTTATATCAATCGATCTTTATTTATAAAAACAACATAAGTAGGTCTTACACAATATATAGGCTCCAATATGCTTTGTTATCCGGACTACGTAGAAATGTATGTCTTTGATATCGTCGTCTTCAGCTAAATGATGTCCACTGCTGGACGTAAACCTGTTTATTATGTTTATACATAAATTTCGGACGGATTGAAAAGCACAGAACTGAAAGGCCACGACGCGACAGAATTCAATGATTTTGAATTATTCAAGTTTATGTTTATATGGATCACTGGTTGATTTACCCAAATTGAAAGAAATAAATGAACCGCCTAACGTCGGCTTTAAACAACCCTCAACTACTAAAAGTCGAGTGCGTGTTTCATTACACTATGCAATTATAATGACTGTTAAGTTTTAATTTCAAATATGCGTAAACTTCCTGCTCTCGTTTCCGCCTTCGCCTATGACCATAGTCGCGCCAAAAAGAGATCACTTACAACCAAACCCATTACGGATTAACTCCCACTAATAATGTAGCGTTCAACCAGGAATCATAGACCTGTTAATTACTAACAAAAATAGATAACAATTACTTTTGATTTAAAGTGTTACATATTAAAAAAAGAAATCTCACGAACACTTCCTGAGGTAATCAGTAAAAGAAAAGAAAGAAAAATGTTATTTGACGTTTAATATGATATTATGTGTAATACGGCAACAAGCAGAACAGTAGGGAGAGATGTAGACACTGTGAGTTTGTAAAACAAATTATTTAGAAGAAGAAGAAACAAAGAAAGAAAAAACGTTATTTGATTAACAGACGATCCATAGCGAGACATATTGAAAAAATATATTATAAAGTGGATATTATATTAAATATATAGCAAAACAATGTCGTACGATAATGCCAAATAGGTGCAGTTCAGCAATTGCTGGGCTACGGGTGCCTGGTGCTGGATATTTGATATTCGCGCTGTCCACTTCCCGCTTGACATTCTGATTGCTGCCGTGAAGTAAAGGAAGCGCTAGGCGCAAAAAAAGACGCAATATCTGTCATCCCGAAAATAAACTAGCTGCGGAATACATACAGTACGGAAGTTTGTGAGTACGAAGCCGCATAGAAAGATACTATACCAATAAAAAAGTAGTTTAATGATCAACGATGAACACAGATGACAAAACAAAGGTAAGCGATATATATACCTCGCGAAAGTGGTCAGTTTAAATGGCAGTAAGCCGGTGGTCCATCTGTCATAAGATTGATTGCCAATGGAGCAAGCAACTCTATTTTTAATTCTAAAGTAAAGCAGACAAGCTGCAATACGAGGTGCTACCAATATGCTGCCAGCCTCAAGTGGTAACATGAAAAGTTTCGAAGAGCTCCCAGTGTGTATTAAGGCTCTGGAACACGGCAAACCATATTTAACATGAAGGCGCAACTATCAGGCCACAGGCAGCACAAACAACAGCAATACCTCATTTACATAACGTGAAAGATGCCCTTTTTTATATGTATAAAAAGATCTTTTTAAATAACTTTACAATAACACAACAGACAGACATAACAGACACAAATAACATTAAAACAAACATAAAAGACACAACAAAAATAGAACATAAAAATCAAAACAACGTAAAATAGATATAAAACACATTTATTTACCTGTGATGGACGGGGATGGAGCCAGATAGCAAACCGGTTTGCTGTGTGAAGACTGCCCTCAAGTGGTGCTGGAACCAGGTCACTGATGTCAGAACACAATCTAAGCTTGTTATTGCGGCCTTATTAGACCAAGGGTAAGTGAGAGAGAGACAGATATCTAGATGGCCAAAGTCCTTACCATCTAGCTGTAGGTTTTGACGCCTCTTGTGACATTCCATCCGAACAGAAAAATTAATATTTTTCCGTAGCGGTAAGCAAAATATCTTTCAGTATAGAGTACATCTAGGAACCGTAGGATTTCCTGACAACATTATGGATATATGATCTTTCTAAATTCGCCAGTGGAAGTTGGACGAGGAAAGCAGCGGTGAACCGTTTTAGAAAAGTCACATATTTGAACAGGTGTGTCTAAAATAATTGCCAAGGTATCTCCACTACGCGTTGCTGTTATGATATCTGATGATTTGTACTTTAGTCTATAATTAATTGCGACGCCTGGAGGCAAATCTCGGAAATTTGGTTTTAATTGTTCTCTAACTACGAGTACAGCTTATGTTTAATTAGCTTTTCGATTAATAGTAACCATTTTAAAGGCAGGTTATTTGCCATGAAGCAAAGGTAAATTTGATAGAAGTTTACGATTTGATTAGTTTTCAGAAGAACTGCGTTTTGCTGCGTCTTCTACTGTCTTTGTAAAGGGAAATATTCTTAGGAATACTTTGATCTGGAATAGATGGCTTATTTTAAAAGCGTGACTTGCCGAGAGGGTTGTTCACTATTTATCTACATTTCTCGAGCCAATGATTCTCTAGAACGTGTGAACGTGAAATTCGGTGTAAAATTATGGGGAAAAAACGTTTCCGTCGCGATTTTTCCTCACCGCTTCGACATGAGGTTGTTTAAGAATCACGAGCGTTGTATGATAGAACTAAATATTTATTTATAAACTTTGTATAACTGCTGCGCTGGGATTGTACTAAGGAAATAGTTGATGTTTTTGGAATGTAACTGGTTTAATTTTGATATGTTTATTGAAGTTTGATTAATCTTTGATTGATTCTTTTAATTCGTTTATTTAATTTTGTAGATTTCGAGGATAAACGATTTTTATAAACACAATAGGATCTTTACTTTCGCATTTATAATATTAGTATATAATTTTAAGTATTATAAAATAAACTAAATAAAACTATATATACAAATTAAAATTAAACTATAAAACCTAGTGCCAGACCGCTGCTGTCCCAAAAGACTGGCTACATTACCTCGCCGTATGGCAACGCTAATGCGTTGTCCGAGGTATAGACCCGTCTTTTGGTCACGTGAGACGTCTACCAGGTGTTTCGCCACGTCTCGATAAAGTTTGTGGGCCTCAGACCGCAATGGTCCCAGGGTCTCGACCCCAAAAGCCGCAAATATGTAACCATTTCCGATGGCGGAATATTTGCGGCATTTTAGGGCCTCCTGATGTGCAGTACCGGCAGATATACTAGTGGCTGAAAGATGGGACGCTGCCAGAGTATGAACGCAAGACGCGTCCCATACTAAAGGGCGATCCATCCTCCAGGGCACCAGAGACATTCCGTCGGGTCTCTTGCCATCGTCGCGGCACAAGCCGTTCGGTTCTAGAACGGCAAGTACCCCGGCGGTGACAAGAACCCGACGGATTATAGGATAGGATCTTTTATATATAATGTTACGAGTCGCGAGACTCGAATTAAAATGCCGTTAGAATTACTATAGAGTTTATTAGAACTATACAATCACGTATAACACAGGTACAAATATAACCGAACACATACAAGTCCAAACATAATGCAGAAGGTCGTAATTCCATAAACGTGCAAAGTCCGTCACTAAAGGATTCCCGATTGTAGTACACACGTCTTGCTTCGCTCGTGGTTATCGCTCGACTGCCTTCTCCCTCCGTCAGGTCATCGTTTTATACTGCGCAACTGCAATGTCCTTGTATCTTAATCCGACACACCTGGCTATTGACTGCCATAAAATATTACAATACAACAATGGGCTGTTTTCTAATCACAAGTTTTAAACACAGAGTAAACAAAAAAGTCCAAATGCCGAAAGGTAATAAAATGTGATTTTACAGCTATGCAGGTGTGAATTTGTTTTTGTCGGCGTCTAGATCGTAACAATAATGTGATAGATATATATAAAAAATCAGTTCGTTCTCAAAGCTGGGTTGCTTTAAAATTGTCTTAAGGTGGAGCCTTTGTGGATAGGATTCTCACCCGCAGTTATGCCGTCGAAATGGGGGTCCGTCGTGTTCCGCGCAGGCGCTCATGTGGATCGCCCCACGCAGAGACCAGGAAGATGCCGGGGGATAAAAGTAGTTCCCCGGTAGTTGATGTGGCCTGAGAGACCCCGCCTGCCAGGGCTCTTTATAATATTTTTTTTTTTTTTTTTTTTTGTCGCCCGGTCTCTCCATCTTATGGCATGACGGAGTTATCGTTTCTTTATCTTTATTGCTTTCTTTATTACTTGCATTAACTTAACTTTTACTACTTATTCTAGAACATCATTATTTATTCTTTATTAAAAAAAAAAAAAATTACATCGTATCCAAGGCTCTTTATAATATTAGTATCGATTAATATAGATATCGTGATTTGCAACTTTTAAAGTTGCCGAATTAGAGCAGTAACAAGAACTACATTGTTTGGCTTTAGTCAAAAACCTACAAAATTGTCTGATTTAGTGCCTTAGAGCCTTATTTATAATTGTTTCTTAAATTTAAAGATACTACTCAGGAACTGATTAGTGAAAATCTTACCCATAAACTTCTCTTAAGAATAAGAGGTGGTAGAGTAACTCATAAATAACTGTCAAAAATAACCAACATCGAGAGGTAGTTTAAGTGACTGCTAAGAGGCAAGATGGCATTTTGTATTTGTAACAGTTATTGTTTAAAGAATATCAATAAACTTGAATATTGTTACGACCGAGGTGCCGACAAAGGCAAATTCACACCTGCATCTGTAGAAACACATTTTATTACCTTTTCGGCATTTGGACTTCTTTTGTTTACATTGTGTTTAAAATTTGTGATTAGAAAATCAGCCCATTGTATATTGTATGTAATCTTTTATGGCAGTCTTTAGCTAGGTGTGATTCTAGGAAATTCGGTCATGCGGCCGAGCAGACATATTGCATCCGGGCAGTATAAAGCAATGCCTCGATTGATGGACGAGGCAGTCCAGCGATAACCACAAGCGGAGCAAGACTTGTGTACATTCGGTAAACTATTTAGTGACGGACTTTGCGCGTGTTATTGAATCGTACTTTACGTTTGGACTGGTTGTGTTCAGTCATATTTGTACCTGTGTTATACGTGTTTGTATAGTTCTAATAAACTCTATAATAATTCCAACGGTATTTTAATTCGAGTCCTGCAACTCGTAGCAATATCACGAATATGTACAATGTATAAAACTCCGTCGTAAAAAATAAATAAACACAAATAAGCAACACTTGAACTAATTTTTTGTACTCCAAATCTTTAAAGCTAAGTTCTAAATCACGTTTCAATAACAACATCAATAAATAATACCAAATTATTAGCTGGTCACCGGTAATGGCCGTCTGGCAGACATACTTCCTTCGCCAGTTACCTTGATAGGTGACACGGTCTACTTTTGACTTTATGTCAATGACTATGACGTATTAATGCCACTGGGGGAACGTACCCACACTACGTGACCCGTTCAGGGGGTCTTCAAAATACCACACGTGGTCACACGGGGAGTCCTGGTTTGCTAAGGTTTTCGTCACGTAGTCAATATCCACGTAAATAAATAAACACAAATAAGCAAGACACTTGAACTAGTTTTTTGTACTCCAAATCTTTAGAGCATGTTTGTATTTATTTCGTCACGTAGTCGTGGAAGGCCACGACACACCTTCCATGATCAAATTGATCGTGTACTAACAGAAGGTGATGTCAGGAGCCTTAAGAACAGACGAGCGTGCATGACAAGAGTTATGAATGTTAAAGAAGCAAGTGAGGTATGTAAGAATAAGCCTGAACGGCGCTCTGTTATTCGTGCCTACCCCGCAAGGGAACTGGCGTGAAGTTTGTATGTATTTATGTAGTCAATATCCTCTAAGGAATTTTTTTAAATAGAGAGTGCCAAAAAATGACGATTTTTTTTCGCTCTCAAGGCTCCTGTTAGAAGTGGGGGCTTAAAATTCCAAGTATAAGAGGTTCTCTCCAATTTTAAGTTTTCCCATCTAAATTCAGTCAGAACCAAGCGTTTCGCTTCATCTTTTCTGGTGGCACTGTCGAGGAGTGGAATAATTTTCCGAAGTTTGTTTTTCCTGACAAATGCAATCCTGAAGTCTTGCAGTCACGAGTAAATAGGTGTCTTCTAGCTAAACGTGCTCCATTAAATAATGAATAGATTTTCCTAAGTATTAAATTTAGTACAAAAAGTTCTCATAATATTTTCTTAAGTTTTCGCGACTTGTATATATCAAATTGTATAT
Organism: Dendrolimus kikuchii; assembly: GCA_019925095.2. Lineage (NCBI taxonomy): Eukaryota > Metazoa > Arthropoda > Insecta > Lepidoptera > Lasiocampidae > Dendrolimus > Dendrolimus kikuchii. The sequence continues at coordinate 7,684,532 of CM034413.1, forward strand.
ATCAAAAAATTGTATATATCAGTCAAATAAAATTACCGCGCTTAAAACCGTTAAAACGTAGTTTTATTACAAAAAGTTCTATTGTATCAAATTTCTATCTTTAATATTTGATTTTTTACAGAGCTTTGAAGTTAAAAATTTCGGTGTTTTGAATTTTTTATCTAAACTATCAGAGTTAGAGCAAAAAGTTCAGGCAATTGTGTAGTACGTTTGCTTTTCATGTTTCACTTTATTATAACAATTAATATCGAGCACCCCACGCTTTTACCACAATGACATTTTTTTTATTGCAGGAGTTTAGTAGGCAGGCAGACGGCCCACTTGATGGAAAGCGGTTACCATCGCCTATGGACATTTGCAACACCAAAGGTGCTACAAATGCGCTGCTACTCTCTTAAAGGAGACTGGATGGAACCTGGCCACCAATGCCGGAACACAACTTAAGGTTGTTATAGCGACATCCTTTAGACCAGGGGTGGTAGCCATCCAGTTGGGCAAATGCCCTACCACCTGGCTATGGGTTGTTTTGTCGCCTCTTACGACAGGCCGCAGGAAATTGTATTCTTTCTCCGTTCCTGCATAAATAGATAATCTTCTAGTTAATCATTTTATTCTTATATTAAAAATTATTTTTTACTTTTTAGTTCTAGTAACTATAAAAGCGTGTTTTTTAGTCTATACATACAAGTGAAACTACCAAACAAAAAATAAATATTGCATTGTCATCGGTGCTTTCTTATTATTATTCCTAAAGGCTTAGGCACAACGTGGCTATGTCGCCTTAATAATTAACACTCAGCTTATCATTATATTAATACGTGATGCAAAAAATTTGTACCCCTTTTTACGAAAAATGCGCGGACGGAGGAGTATGAAATTTCGCACACTTATAGTTCATGTAGAGAAGGAGTGCAGAATGCTAATATTTTTTTTTAAATTATGCATATGAAATACATTAAATCAACAAAAAAACATTACACACACTACCATGTATTTGACACACACGCATATATACTCTTTTATTTATTGTTAAAGTCAAATTAACAGTGTAGCCTGGGCGAAATTTGTGATTATAGAAAGTCTTTGACAACAGAACCTTAATAATGTTCAAACTTACAATTTAAATTAATTATTATGGTCGAATTTCGACCACTGGGCGACCACTAGATATATAAATTAGATGGCGTGTGCAAGATGTTTGTATTTTTTTTTGGCAGAGTCTGACGAGAGCTCTGCCAAAATACCGTTGCAAGAACCAACATTCAATCAATTTATTCCATGTCATCGGTGCTTGACGAGTATGCAAAATTTCGAATTAAACTGAAATTTAAAGGTGGTAAAAATCGAGTTCTAAGATTCCGTTACATACCAGTGAAGCTAATATAAAGAGATACGCATCCCTACTGGCCCGGGTTCGCGGCAGCACCTATAGCATACTCAGTCTTTTGGTAGATCGATGGGACTCGCCACTGCTACGTAAATAGGTGCAACTGCACACCCAGTTAGATGCATGAGTTTGTTTGTTTTCTGCCGCCTCGCGACCCGGTGGCAGAGTCCATACTTGAAGTTATTTTGGTATACATGTCCCTTTGACGCCGTGGAGTAGAAACATGAATAATAATTATAGTGAAGCGGGTGTAATGCCCTAGTATTTGTCTTATTAATTGATTGTTGTGCCGTGAATTACGCGTCATGCAGCACTTAATGACATAATCCGTCGGGCTCTTGTCACCGCCGGGGTACCTGCCGTTCTAAAACCGAACGGTTTGTACCGCGACGATGGCAAGAGACCCGATGGTATGTTATTGATGCCCTGGAGAATGAGTCGCCCTTTAGTATGGGATGCGTCTTGCGTCGATACTCTGGCGGCGTCCCATCTTTCAGCTACAAGCATGTCTGCTGCACAACAGGAGGGCCTAAAATGCCGCAAATATACCACCATCGGAAATGGTTACATATTTGCGGCTTTTGGGGTCGAGACCCTGGGACGTAGGCGTCTCACGTGACAAAAGACTGGTCTGTACCTCGGACAACGCATTAGCGTTGCGATACAGCGAGATAATGTGGCCAGTCTTTTGGGCACGTTTCCAACTGACAGCGGTCTGAGATTAGATTTTATAGTTTAATTTTAATTTGTGTATATAAACATAACATAACATAACATAACTTCACGCCAGTTCCCTTGCGGGGTAGGCACGAACAACAGAGTGCCATTTAGGTTTATTCTTACACACCTCACTTGCCTCTTTGACATTCATAACTCTTGTCATGCACACTCGTCTGTTCTTAAGGCTCCTGACATCACCTTCTGCTAGTACACGATCAATTTGATCATGGAAGGTGTGTCGTGGCCTTCCACGACTTCTGCATCCATCCACTTTTGCATTGTATATCTGTTTAGTCATTCTTTCATCATGCATTCTTTCCACATGCCCGAACCACCGGAACATTCCTTTCCTTACCTTCATTCCACGAGCTGTCCACCGAATCCTGAGCATCCGACCCCAATACCACATTTCAAAGGCGTCAATTTTATGTTTGTCCAGAGCCTTTGTGTATATACTTATTTATAATTTAGTTTAGTTTTTTTGTCTATTAATAAACGAAATAAATTCTTAGTCTTGAATTAATTTTAAATTTGCACTTTGATAACATTGAAATATTTTTATAATATAAAATTGTATAATATGGAAACACTCAATTTTCTGAAATAAATGAATTTTATTATTATTAAAGCGTGTAAATTGTAAAATACCATTGAACTATTGTGCTTACAACAAAAAATATACAATAAGAAAGTTCTCGTGTCAATACCAGCAGCGGTTTATGTCAATATATGAACTCCAAATAACGATGCTTATCTGTTCGTCACGATTTCTTAAAGGTAGAATGTCAATGGTAACGACCGGTAGTCGGAAGAAATGCTGACAGGTATTTATTGTTATATTATTTAAATTTCTATTCTATTATAAAGCGGATAAAAAAGCGTTTAGTGAAGGCGCTTGTTTTCTTAATGTTTTGTACGGTTCAGAAACTTGGACTATGAAGGCTCTGGACAGACATAAAATTGACGCCTTTGAAATGTGGTATTGGGGTCGGATGCTCAGGATTCGGTGGACAGCTCGTGGAATGAATGTGTCCATGTTGGAGGAGCGCGAGGTTGGAGATCAACCGAGATTATCAACAGTATGCCGACAACATATGACTGAACCTAAATCATCGACGTAAATTCGCTAGTTTGTCGGTATTTTATAGGATACACTTCGGCGAATGTGCCACGGAATTACACGAATTAATTCCTCCCTCACTATTTTACCACCGGACAAGCAGACGTACGAGCTCATACCACCGATATATGGTAGATACACAAACAAAGCGGACGAAACGCTATACTTCCACTTCTATCATACGCAACGCTGCAGAGTGGAACCCTTTACCGTCGTCTGTTCTTCCTGAAGAATACAATCTAGGTGTCTTCAAGTCTCGCGTGAACAGGTATCTTCTAGGTTAGCTTGCTCCACCTTAGACTGGATTTCCGCCTGACATTAGGCGCAATGTCAGTGAAACGCGAACCTATTCATTAATATATATATATATATATATATATATATATATATATATATATATATATATATATATATATATATAATAAAAAAGACAAAAATTAAGAATTTGTAACTGGCATTTTCTACTCTTATTAGCCCCCCTGCGCTCAGATGTTTAGACGTGCAACTGTAACAAACAAAAATAATTACTTTCGCTTTATATGTATTAGTAAGTATAGGTATGGATTAGTTTTCTGCGTGTCTTCGTATATATGAATGAATGAATGTTTTTATTGCATACATAATATAAACATACATATACAATAGGAGGTCTTATCGCCGCCGGCTACATCTTCCAGACCACCTTTATACCCACCCACCCTATATGTAGGTAGCAATTGCTTGTGGCTCCGCTCGCGGTATAAAAAGACCTAATTAAGTTTAATTTAAAAAAATAGAGCTATCCACTAGGCTTTGAAAACCTTAGTGGAATATATAATTAATATATTAATAAGTGAAGAAAAAACTTGGTCCCCCTTTTTACGAAAATTGCATTGCGCGGACGGAGGAGTATGAAGTTTCGCACACTTATAGTTTATATAGAGAAGGAGTGCAGAATGCTAATATTTTTTTTAATTATACATAAAAATACATTAAATCAATAAAAAAATATTACAGACACTACTATGTATTTGATACACACATTTTATACTCCTTTGTTTATTGTTAAAGTCAAATTAACAGTGTAGCCTTGGCGAAATCTGTGATTATAGAAGTATAGTCTTTGACAATAGAACCTTAATAATGTTCAAACTTATAATTTAAATTAATTACGGTCGAATTTCGACCACTGGGCGACCACTAGTAATATGAAAAATGTCTACGCTTACCTTAAAAATGGTCAAATTATCGCTGAAAAGCAAGTGAACTGAAAGCACAATACACCTTTGACTACTAGTACTTATAATTTCACAATTCCTTGTTTCAGCGTACTACATATTTACTTCATTTAAAGAATAAAAAAATAAACCTGATACTGAACGAAGTTGTAGGCAACAGTGAGTATCAAATATAATCCCCAAATAGCCATTGCTAAAAGACTGAACATTAACAATTTGAAACGATGTAATGTTGATAGTTTGGCCGGGATCCGCTCGTGACTCGTGAGTGAAACCCATAAACTGTAACTAGACTAAACACTGAAACTACGAAGTTAGAGTAAGCTACGACTATTTGTCGGTTTAGTAACTAAGGACCTCATTCACACCGTTGTGTAACGCGAGTTGAAATTTTAAAAGGACTTCTATTTTCTACATAACTAAATGATCCCAAATCCCCATCACCTAGCTTTGTTACGTTTTATTATTCAAAAGATATTAATTTTAAAACCAAATCAGTCCAACTTTTGAATTCTTAACTTTATGTGGCTATCTGACTCACAATCGTTGTATTTTTAAAATTGTGTTGAATGAGTCTTTTGATGTCGATATTGTAGTTTTACTTTAGTGTTTAGGATATCCATTCCAATGATGTAGAGTTGAAACAATTTTTTTAAAAGGCTCAGAAGCACTCACCGCGTAGGTAGTTTTTTATACCTAATGTACCTACATATTGTACACGTGAAGGGAAATCTGCATGTGGAACTTTCCGTTGTAAGAAACCTATTATGTGCAATAGACAGGCGTTTCAGCTTCCATTCCTGTAAAATAGGGAAACTCTAGCCCATAAGTGAGATCCCTATCGGCTGATTATAATTATATTATAGAAAAACCATCCGCGTACTAGATTGACTAAATGTAGCGACCTTTTTTAAATAATAAATAAACGTTTGTAACACCGAGGCTTTATCCTTGGGGACTAACCTCTGCTAATAATTATAGAAATTCAAGTCAAGCAAAGCAATTCGCATATGTCAGCTGTGCGAGACTTTTCTTTGTATTCAATATAAATATAAAATATTTCTAACATCTTATACAGGACTACACATCTTGTAATTCCAATCTGCAGTTTTCGTTTGCACAGAAAATGCAGACCAGTTTCTGACATGTAAATAATCTGTATTGAACTTTATTCGCAAGCGGAAATGGCAATGTTGCTTGCTATACATTCTTTGCTATGTTCCGCTTATTTATACAATGTCGCGTGCTTCTAAAATTGGACTACTTCACAGGCATATCAGAAGGAATTACTAGTTGTGCAAAACTGTAACAGCTTATATTTAAACTACTAAACGTTTCCAATTACGCTACGGTGTAACAAAATGAAGCAATATTCGCAACTGACAAAAGTTGTTGGGTTGTTGGACGAAGGCTATATTTACGTTGTTGCGGCCAACTCGCGAGTTGTTTCACACGAATCCCCCCATAAACAACCCCTCCACATCAAATACGTAGTGCTTTACCCACTTTTATGTTGGCTTTTCAACAATTAAAACTAGCGACCATCTAGTTAAAGTCCACGAACTTCTGAAAGGTTATATCGAGTTCATAAACGTCCACTATTTTTGTCATTGGGCTACTGAATTCCATAAAGATCACTTGAATAGTATATAAAGAAGTACAAAGAATATAAAATACTAGCGGCCCGGCGCGGTTTCACCCGCACTCTGTCCCGCTCCCGTAGTATATAGCGTCATGTTATATAGTCTATGACACTCCCTGTTAACGTAGCTTTCGAACAGTAAAAGAATTTTTAAAATCGGTTTAGTACATCCAGAGATTACCCCCTACAACCTCACAAGCTCATAAACTTTACCTCTTTATCATATAAGTATACATAAAGAAACCATAAACAAAATTAAAATTAAATAATTAGAATTAACAATTTGGCGGTAGGCTAATTAAAACTTTAACAATACTCATTGACATTTGATATCTTTGTCTTCCATGATCAAGGCTACTAAAAAGTTGCCGAAACGTCGGAATAATAAAAAACCAAACTAATTACGGCCCTTAAAACCGTTAAAACGTAGTGTTATTATTAACGAAAATTCAAGAAACTATTATAAGAAAGGAAATGTCTATTTGAAAAAATAGCGTCGCACTTACACTGATTAGATGTGATTAAAAAATCTTCCAAAAAAGGATATGACTTCAGGAGTGCCGAAAAATATTTTTTTCTACAGCATCTTGATGTCGGTGGGTAGTTTTTTATATTTTGCTTGGCACCGATTTCAAGATGTTGTCGAAAATTTTATTTTTACTTACTCTTGAAGTAGGTTTATTTTTTTGTTAAGAATTGTTTATTTAATTTCTACAATTCCTTGTAAGTTCTAACCAAGCCGCGTAGTGGCCAGTAAAAACAAATCAGTGTCAATAATATGGTCATAGTAATTAGGCGTCTGAGACTTTCAAGTGTCGAATATCTCAGGCGACCGCGACTGGAAAGCCTCTTAAAAAATGTCAAACTAGTTCAACAAGTCGGCTACTCTAGGTCTGTTACAAGAGATGTGAGAATGGCGGCATTATTTTATAGATGCGTCGTTTCGTTTTTCCTTAACTAACCAATTCCGTTGGATTAGCGACCCAAAAGGGAGTCTTGGTCTCCGCAAACAAGAGCACGCTACTTACCTCGGTCCTGGAGAGTGATTAGCCAAATGTAGGCTCGAAGCTCGTTCAGCTTTTACTCCAGAGATATTTAAGACAGTCAGCCAGTCGCCGAACGAATAGTTGCCCCAGTATATTTTCTTCGCACTCCGATCTTCCTCCATCCGTTTTACGTAACCGACACCAGAGATGGTGCATCTTTATTTCTCAAATTACGACCGACTCGGCCACGAGGTTTTCTATTTCGAAATTGGTTCGGACCCCCCAGTTGCTATCTCCTCTTTTTGTTGGGCCCAGGATTTGAGAGAGAACCTAAGAACCTTTATTCTCCCGACTAACAATTGCTCCCCAACTTGGTAATTTTCCCCAAATATTTTAATTAAGGATCAATTTTTTTTAATAAAATTTTGGTCTCTGGGATGTAAAAGGTCAAGCCAAGAACTGATATATAAATATTATATCGGCGAGAGTCTGAATATCTCGTTACTTCTAACTGCTGCAGCTCAATGTCTCAAAATAGGTCTAGTCTCCGAAACGAGAATACACCACTCCTTTATGTTCACTCCAACTCTTCTTCCTTGATTTTTGTAGGTGGTCAAGCCAGCGCAAGTGATGTGCATTCTTCTCGTTGATAATATTGGACTTATCCTCCCGTTCTTTGATTTCTGCCTTTTTGACGGATCTTTCTTGGGATCTTTCTTTCAGCCACTAACAACTGATTCACCTACCATGTAGATTAGGTTACCCATGTTACTTCTGGCATAATAAATTCATTGATTAAGGAAAATTTCCAAAACTCAATCTGAGAACAGGGTTTTCAGTCTCTCTTTGTAGGATAGAAATTGTTTCTACCCGTAGAACTTGTATGTATTTCTTTAGAAGACCTCCAATATTTATCACGTAAGTTTTTCGAGACTCCATGTGTTGATCGTATCACCGCACACGGCCCGTTAACGCGTATTAGTCATTTGATCGATCTAGTGCGGCGCCCAAACAGGTAACACGTCCATCACAACATTACGAAATTAATGGGAAGACCATTTCTTAATATTTGTTATAATAATACACATTTATATTTCAAACCATAATTTTGACTTCAGCTCTTAGAGCCAATCCGGTCTCATGCTCTCTCAGAGTATCGGCGTCAAAAAGTTAGTCTTGAACTGATCGTATTTCGTACGGTTAGTGAGACTTCCTGTGGCCTCCCTTTTTCTGTTCCCTATATTAACCTCCTTATCTAGTTATCCTATACCAACTCTGGTATTGCTAACGTCCATATACGACGGTAACTACTTTTCGTCAGGTCGTCTGTTTGTTTATTCGGTTCTGGCAATAAAAAATTGATTGGTTTATAATAATAATAATAACGAAATACCTTGACCTCGAACACGAGATTACTGCCATGTAGTATATGGAGTTAACGATCATCGTACCGATAGTGGTGTCTGTTAATGGTCTAATAGCAAAGAGCCTCGATCGACACCTAGAGAGGCTCTCGCTTGGTAAATGAGTGAATGATGAATGAGGGCCAGATAAAGAAGGCGGTTCTTCTGAGCACGGCACGCGTTGTGAGGAGGTTCCTGTCTATGGAGCCCAAACCACCGGTAGCCTAGACCCTAGGCCCCGCTGCCGGCGGTCGTCGACATTTTATATTTTTTAAATATATTGTTACGAGTTAAGGACTCGAATTAAAATGCCGTTGGAATTATTATAGAGTTTATTAAACCTATACAAACACGTATAACCCAGGGACAAATATAACTAAACACAATCAACTCAAACGTAATGCGCGATTCAATAACACGCACAAAGTCCGTCACTATATAGATTATCGAATGTACACACGTCGGTTATCGCTTGACTCCCGATCTTTCCGTTGAGCCATTGCTTTATACTGCACCGATACAATAGAGCTGGCCACCCGCGTAGATCGAATTTCTTAGAATCAGTTCGACACACCTGTCTAATGATTGCCATAAAAGGTTACAATACACAATGGGCTGTTTTTTTATCGCAAATTTTAAACACAAGGTAAACAAAAGAACACAGTCATAAATAGTTTCAATATTGTCAGCTCAAACGCCGGCGGGTAATAAATGGGCTTTGTTTACAAATATGCAGGTGGCCCAAATTGTAACAATACGTTTTTTATGTATAATATATACCTATATTAAAAAAGCATAGAAAAGAAGCAATAAATATAAAGTGAAATAATAATAACTCTTTATTTCAGGCAATAAAATATCCATATAAAAACATTTATGTCTCATGGCAGACTGGTTTATACCAAGCACAAAGTTTTATAGGTGCTGAACTTTCTCGAGAGAACACAGAGAGAATGCGGGAAAAGCGCGAGAACTAAGAATGTGGAACGGGTTCTTATGCTCTTTTCTCGAGAGAATGTAGAGGGTCCTTTACTTTAGCAATTCAAGGAATCTTCAGCAAATAGGCTGATGCCTAGGTGTAAGCCAAACTCTTGCAACAAAAGTCTGAACCAAATTGTAGCCCTTTGACTTTACACAAGGAAGTTATTGTGGCAGCTCGGCAAGGTACAATTCGCTTAACCGTTGAAATGTTCAATATAAAAACACAATTCTTGCAACAGTAAACATTATTCTTCACTGCACATGGATATAACTGATGTATCAAATCTGGCAATCCGCATTAGGCGTAGAGAGGGTATACTGTCCGATCCCCTATAAAAAGTGGCTCGAATCCACAAGTGGGATGTTATTATTATTACTGGTGGTCGCCCGTGGTTGAAATTCGACCATAATAATTAATTTAAATTATAAGTTTGCACATTATGTCAATGACTATATATATACTTTTTTTATTGCAGGAGTTCAGCAGACAGGCAGACGGCCCACTTGATGGAAAGAGGTTACCGTCGCCTATGGACGTTGACTACACTAAAAGGTGCTACAAATGCGCTGCTGCTCTCTTAAGGGAATCTGGAACCTGGTCACTAATGCCGGAACACAACTCATGGTTGTTATGGCGGCATACTCTAGACCAGGGGTGGTAGCCATCCAGTCGGGCAAATACCCTACCACCTGGCTGTGGGTAGTTTTGTCGCCTCTTACGACAGGCCGCCCGGCCGCAGGAAATTGTATTCTTTCTCCGTTCCTGCACAGATATACTTCTATAATCACAGATTTCGTCAAATAAGATGGTAGTATGTGTAATGTTTTTTTTATTGATTTAATGTATTTTTTATGCATAATTTAAAACAATATTAGCATTCTGCTCTCCTTCTCTATATAAACTATAAGTGTGCGAAATTTCATACTGCCCCGTCAGCGCAATTTTCGTAAAAAGGGGTACAAAGTTTTTGCTTCACGTATTAATATATAGATAGATTAAAAGTCCCCTCGGATAATCTTGACCTTAACAAAGTTTTAAACGGTCACTCAATCTACTAGGAGACCACAGAGATGAAACAGTCCGTCGACAGATCTCGACCACCGATAAGCGGCTGAACATAATCCCGACTGAGCCCATTCGTTTATTGGTGTCACACACGATTATTGGTGAAGTAGCCTTTGTTTATACTATGGGAATAATTAGTCACATATTCAGTGTACGACTAATTTATAAAATTCTAATGTTAGTGTGTCATTGGTCCTAAACCTTCTGAATCGATTTTGATGATTTTTGTGTGTATTAGAGTGGATCCCCAGATGGTTTAGATTCGCAAATAGACATGATAAATGGCATTGCGATCGAGTTCTAATTTTTTTTCTTTATAGCACGAGAACATTCCTGGTGGTAATATAATAAATCTATAAGTGCTTAGTTTTTACAATGCAATTAAGTATATGAAAAAAATTAGGGGGGCTAAATCGAACCAGCAAATTCCGGAAATACAACTTTTAGAGGTTTTTATCTGTATGTTTCTCTGTTATCATCATCACGTTAAAACTACTGAACAGATTTAAATGACACTCGTCACAGAGCTAGCTTAGAATCGGGTTAAAACTTAGGACACTTTTTACAGTGCCGTAAATAGCCTTTTATGCGCCCTGTGCGAGCTTCTATAACTTCGCCCTTGTTTGTTTTAGATATTATAGGTACCCTAGCTAGAGCGATGCTATGTATAGGCCTACTTTATTTCATTCAACCACGGACATTCAAACAAGGACCTTGGTGTTGGTGGACCAATTGTCTAACATTTTGAACGAAAAATCTATTTTTTTACAGAACTAGAACACAAATACGCTCGTGCGCTGCCAAAAAAACGAGCGCGATGTTTTGTGTAATTTAACAGACGTTTTTGATGATACTGGCATGTAGGTACGTATGTGTTGGAATTGAGCACTAGGGGCGCAGCGGGAACTTATCAGGAGCAAACCGAAAAAATAATAGTCCTGCCTGGTCTGGCCACTCTTGCGCCCCCCAGAGTCTACGCCCCTGGGCACCGGTGGCACCGACCTAGTTAAGGCACTGACTTTTTGTCTCGATAAATGACATCTCATCCTCGTCGCCAGTTTTTTTTTCCTTAGGTTCAGCAGGCAGACAGAGAGCCCACCTGATGAAAAGCGGTTACCTATTATTTTAGGTTATTGTAATATTATTAATTTCATATAAGTACCTGCCTATAAAGTATTAGTTTATTTATTTATGTGCTGACCGTACACTACTACAAACGTCTCGAAGCTAATTTATGTCTACAATGTGTACGTTTGTGTGCTGATTACTACTATTATTATCATCATCATATAGTAGATATTTTATAAAACTAAGAAAGAAAGAAAAAAAAATATTTGAAGAAATAACGACGTAATTACATTTCTTATATATGACTATACATAACATATTTTGAGAGTTGGACGCCGCACTTTCAGCAAACAAGATTTGCACTTAGCATATTGTTGTGCCGGAATTATATCCGACACAACGCTGGTTTTCAGTGCAAATCTTCCTTTTGATGTGAGACCAAAACGACTCAATTTTTGTAAACTAATTTTATTTATCCTTATATTATTATAAAATATCTAAACATGCTATGTTTGTACATTGAATGTTTTTGAAAAAAAAAAAACAACCGAAATACACTATATAAACAATGGAGAACATTGATGCAATATTTTCTAGATTTCTCGTCTGTTTGTTCGGGATTCACGTAAAAACAACTGAACCGATTTCAACGTGGATTTCGCTGATCGACAGCTAATTCTTAGACTTAAAATTTGCGCTACTTTTTATCGTCGGAATTCTGCGGGAAATTTTCTGGAAATGATTTAAAATGGCCAGATTGAAAAAAAAATCGAATGTCAATGCGATTTTGTCACTGATCGATAGCAAATTTTATGTAATAAAATATGTGATATTTTTTATTCCGGGAATCCCGCGGGAATTTTCCCGAGAGCGGTTTGTAGTTGTTCGAGTGCATAAAAACTAGCTTATTCCGACACAGTTTTCACTAAAACGATACCTTGCATTTTTTTAATGCTGCGGTACTATGTGTTCCGGGAATCCCGCGGGAGTATCAAGTCAAGCTTGGACGAAGTTACGGGCATATCCTAGTCAAATATATAATAACAAAACAAAATATAAAAACATAAATTTTAAAACAAACGAACAAGGCCTTTGACCTTTCAAACACACTTTGTCCACTTAAACAAAGTCACGAAACATTTATTAGCGTGTAATATGTTAAAGAATACTGAGTTACGTCACACCGGTGTCCAAAACATGTGAATTGAGTTATACTATGTAAGGTAAAAAACAAATAACATACACGTGCCTTGCCTGCAGGTAAATAGGGAAGTGGCGTGTTGAAAGCGAGGCTATTAATATATTTATTTTATTAATCTACATGATTGCATCATGAACGACTACTGATGGATTTTATGGTTGCGTAGTTTAAGCCTTTACCCGCCTAGCTCACTGAAATGCTGAGGTTTGGGGTTCGATTTCTGACATAGTAAGTTTCGTAATCGAAGTTTCCGTTATTTAAGTCTTCAATTGTTTTTAGGCTTGTTTATGCTATATCTATATATATAAAAGAAAGTCGTGTTAGTTACACTATTTATAACTCAAGAACGGCTGTAACGATTTGGCTGAAAATTGGTGGGGAAGTAGCTTAGAACCAGGAGACGGATATATGATACTTTTTATCCCGTTGGAACCGGTACGTGGCGCTGTGATCGGGTCCTAGATTTTTATTTTTTCAGAGCAGAACAACGTCTGCCGGGATCGTTAGTTAGTTATAAAACACATGTAGCTCACTTAGCTTTGGTATATAAAATTGTGTGTTATCTTTTGATTATTCAAAACATACGTAAATTGTCGTAACCTCAAAAAACAATTAGTGACTATGCGTGCTCACGGTACCGTAACAAAAGATATTGGACACCCAACTTGAACTAGAAAGCAGATAGCGAACCATTGCCTCCCAAATCAAAGCTTAAGAGCTACCGGAATTTACCGCTAGTATAATTATGCTCTTACAACACTTAATAGTTCATGATAGTGAAACTATTTATCCTGCAAAGCTATATAGATAATAAACAAGTATAGCTTCCACAGTACAACATAAGCCTTAAAAACGACAACAAAGTAGACAAAATAATACAAAACGAAATGAAAGCTTTGTACGTACTTTGTAATTGTAATACACACACGTTATTCTTTTATTACTTTATTAAGTTGTTAAAGATAATGATTGATCTGGGAATAATTGTTAACAAATGCCTGAGGTTAGCAGACACCTAAATTACTAGAAGCATTATGCTTATTTACTTTATGATGTACTTTGGGGTCCTGAGGCCACAAAGAGCTACCTCGGACAACAGATTAGAGACTACTCTTAAACGCCTTTCGGCGTTCGCCTTTGTCCAATCAGCCCGAAAGAGTCAATGAAATTTTACATAGAAGTAAGAAAGAACAAAGATTTCATAAAAAATATAAATTTGTAACTGTATAATGACAGTAATGTAATATCCCCATTAATCTCATTCCTGTAATTTGTGCTGAAATAAAAATCTTCTGCTAACGATACCTACACACACTTCGTCCTTTGTAGGAAACTCTTTTGGCGTACAGGCTGTTCGCCTGTGGAACTCCCTCCCCTTGAAAATCAGACAAGCTACATCCATTTGTACATTCAAACACTTGATCACTGACCATTATTTGTCCATTAAATAAAATTTGTTGCAGAAAATGGAATTGTATTATCTATATTAGTTTATTATTATTATTATTTTGTTTTTTCTTTAATTATATTTAATTACGATTGAATTAGTTTTAATTTCGTTAAGACGCCAAATAGTATTTAATTTTTCTTGTAGTGTTTCCTTGGACATCGGGTTGCCTGGAAGAGACCGCTATAAGCGGTAAGGCCTCCCATTGTTCTAATGGAAATGTATTCATATTAAATGTCTAGGTTTAAGTTATGGTGAACAATAAAGAGTTTTCATTCATTCAGTATTATAGATGCGAAAGTAACGCTGTCTCTCTGTAAAGCTTTTTGGCTGAAACTCAGTATATATATATGACGGCGAGCGTCCAGGTTCGTTTTCCATTTTAATAAATAGGCTGTTTACACCTTATACACTTTATTAACGTTTCAGATTATTTATCAATATCTAATAATTATTTCTAATCAATCCAATTGAAAAATGGTACTTGTTTTTATCTCGTCCCCTTTTTCATTCCCCTTCGTCCCCTGCTTTTCTTTATCCTTTTTTTAAAACCAATTGACATTACGTAAGTCAACTTAATGTCACAATCAACTGACATTTTATACGTCAAGTGAAATGATATTCTAGGCGTGATAATTAACAGGTTAGATAAACCCGTATCACATATTACGTTAGGGATTTTACAATCATATATAAATCAATATTTAACATATGCAGCAAACTGCGACATATATATATATATATATATATATATATATATATATATATATATATATATATATATATATATATATATATATATATATATATATATATATATATATAATGGGTTTTTTTCATTTGTAAATTAAAACACTAACGGTTGCTCTGAAAAGAGTTTTTATTATTATATAAACGATAATACGATACACACTGTTTTTGTATGTGAATATAATTACGCAACTCGCCTGAAAAGAGAAACAATATTTAAAGCTAAGTAATTCACAATTTCAATTAATCTAATACGTGTACGAATTTTAAAATAACACTTTGTTAATTTGTTCTATTGTTCAAACTGACGAAAAACTCTGACAAGTGTGATGTACAAGTGACATTGACACTTGACATACATAGATAATACCACTATGCGCGCCAAATTCGAATCGAATGAACACTTCATTTACAAATATTTTTTCGATACCGAGGATGGATATGTACTTTTTATCTATAAAAATGAAATATTTTCCGAGATAAATGTATATTTTTCTGTTTGGCTGTTATACTTTCATGGATAAACTATTAGACCAATTTGGCTGATATTCGATATATATATGAGTTCAATATCTAGGATGGATATAGGATACTTTTTATCCCGGAAAAAAGATAGATTTTGGGATAGATTTATGTAAAGGTTATCTTAAAATATATGGTAGGTTTGATTCTTTTGTGACTTTTGTCGTTTGTCTTTTTTGTCTTTTCGTTATTTTTGCCAGGTAGATACTAGATAGACTTGAGTAGACTTGGACTTGTCTAGACTTGGACTTGACTAGACTTGGACTTGACTAGACTTGGACTTGACTAGACTTGGACTTGACTAGACTTGGACTTGACTAGATTTGGACTTGACTAGACTTGGACTTGACTAGACTTGGACTTGACTAAACTTGGACTTGACTAGACTTGGCTTGACTAGACTTGGACTTGACACACAAGCTACTACTTCTTATCGCAAAAATAAAAATAGAACGGGTCCAAATAGGGGATGAAAGTTTGTATCAATCACTTTTCAAGGTAAATTTTATCTGATATTTGAAAAGCCAGCCTTTATTTCAATAAGTATGTAACAATTACAGTAATAATGCTCCATATCTTTATGGTGACTGACAATTAATTTATCTACCGAAAGATTAAAGGCTGAATTAAGATTTTGAGAGGCCTTTGCTTTGTTAAATCTACATCATTAGAATGCACACAGAAGATTGACGTAAAATGTTTGCCTATAGGCTAATCTAGTAATTAAGTGCAATTCAATTAATTTTCTAGATTTTACAATTAATATTACTAGTAATAGTGGTCGCCCAGTGATTAAAGTTCGACCATAATTAATTTAAATTATAAGTTTGAACGTTATTAAGGTTCTGTTGTCAAAGACTATAACGTCTATAATTACAAATTTCGCCAAGGCTACATTGTTAATTTGACTTTAACAATAAACAAAAGAGTATCGCATATACTGTGTGTGTGTCAAATACATGGTAGTGTGTGTGATGTTTTTTTTATTGATTTAACGTATTTTTTATGCATAATAAAAAAAAGAATTAGCACTCTGCGCTCCTTCTCTATATAAACTGTAAGTGTGCGAAATTTCATACTCCTCCGTCTGCGCAATTTTCGTAAAAAGGGGTACAAAGTTTTTGCTTCACGTAATATTATAACGATAAATGAACTCGCTGTTGCTCGCGGTTACGCTCGTGTAGATTTAAAATAGTCATACTTTGATCACCTCTTTAGGGGTTGAATTTTCAAAATCGCTGATACATTTGTATCTTAATTCTCACCAGAAGCAGGTACATACATATATAAAATTTCGTGCTTTCTACTCTGAAAGTGATGGCTTTTGAGACAAAATTTCATTCTCTTTTTTACCACCTTAAGGGTTAAAATTTCGACTATTACAATTCTAAGCATAAAAAAACCCTCATGCAATTTTTTATGGTTCTACCTCCTGGGGCTTGAGCCGTGCGTTGATATATCAGTCAGTCAGTGAGGTCAAGTATTTATATTTGTATAGTTTAACGTTTGCCATCAATTTCGTTTACGTTACCCTGGTCCCTTTAAACCACTCCCGGGAAGCATCCCATTGGATTCCCGGGATATAAAGTACCAGAGATTTTAAGTCTGATAATTTTTTATCGGTCAGCGAAATCGCATCGAATTCGTCCCAGTAGCTTTTACGTGAATCCCGAACAAACTTGTATCTCAAAAAGTTTCTAAAGAATCTCGTTTAAATTAATTTTCGGTGATTTACTAACACATGGACGTACTAACTTAACGAAAATATAAAGGTTCTGTTATTTCCAAAATGGCTGCCTACGGAACCCTAAAAAATAATATTTTCTTAAGTTTTCGCGACTAGTATACTTAATAAAACTACGTTTTAACGGTTTTAAATGCGGTAATTTATTTGATTTTTATTATTCCGACGTTTCAGCCACTTTTCAGTACCGGTGATCGTGGTAGACAAAGATGTCAAGTGTCAATGAGTATCGTTAAAGTTTTATTTAGCCTACCGCCGCCGTGTTCATTTTAATTATTTAGTTTTAATTTTGTTTCTGGTTATTATTTACTCTATGGGAGCCTAATCTAAGTTACCTATGTATACCGCGCTTAAAACCGTTAACACGTAGTTTTATTACCCTAAAAAATATTCAAAAGTTACATAACTCCTTTATCCATCCATGCCTTCATTTATTAATTATATTTCGTGCATACTTCGCCACTTTTCCGAATAAATTTCCCAAAATTAACTAGAACCGTTTAAAATACCGGTTTTACCGAAACACCATAAAATGATTCCCCGCACCTTAATTATGCTCTGTCACAGTTAATGTCTTGTACACACGCGATTGCATTCCATGCCAATAACTGTATGAGCTTTTTACACGAAGTTCACTTTGGTGGCTCCCACAGAGTTTAACAGAGCGTGGTTGGCTGCGATCTCGTTCAGTTACGAAAGATGAATTTGGAGGTGGCTTATGTACTTTATAAAGCACACGTATGTATTTCTGTCATATTTGATTACCTCAAAAATTAATTAGGATAGTGATATGAAATGCCGTTATCTGTGCAGGAACGGAGAAAGAATACAATTTCTTGCGGCCGGGCGGCCTTTCGTAAGAAGCGATAAAACAACCTACAGCCAGGTGTTAGGGCATTTGCCGTCATAACAACCTTGAGTTGTGTTCCGGCTTTAGTGGTCAGGTTCCAGTCTCCCTTTAGAGAGTGGCAGCACATTGGTAGCACCTTTGCTGTTACAAATGTCTATAGGCGATGGTAACCTACTTCCATCAGGTGGGCTGTCTGCCTGTCTGCTGAACTCATGCATTATAAATATAAATAAAACCTACAAAAAGGCAACGTCAATAACTTGTAAAAATATTTTTGAAATAATATAAAATTGTTAAGTTTAACAATATCATCGACCTTAGTACAAAAATGAAAAGGCTCTTTTTACACATCTAAAATGTATTTTTGATTTCTCATATTCTGAAAGTACGCTTTTTTTTTATTTATTGCAGGAGATCAGCAGACAGGCAGACGGCCCACTTGATGGAAAGCGGTTACCATCGCCTATGGACATTTGCAACACCAAAGTTGCTACAAATGCGCTGCTGCTCTCTTAAGGGAGACTGGAACCTGGTTACTACTGCCGGAACACAACTCAAGGTTGTTATGGCGACATACTTTAGACCAGGGGTGGTAGCCATCCAGTCGGGCAAATGCCCTACCACCTGGCGAACGCTTGGAGTTGCCTAGTCACAGGGAAGAAAACAACACTTTTCATCCATGGGAAACGATTCTCCCTGCTGTCAAAAAAATTAGAAAACTATACGAACCATAGATAATATTACATGCGACTCATGTCCCAACTTTTTTTACAGCCACAGTTAGATTTCGGCATAAATTTCAATACAAGAATATCAAAAAGACCCACTTCATGACTTAGAAAGTGGTTGCCGTCGCATGTAGATATTTGCAACACAGTGTAGAGAGACTTGTGGTCAGTGGCAAAGTTGCGAGCAAGAGACCTCGTAGTAGATCTCCAAATAGGTGGATTTATCAAATTATCGACTCCCCACCGTACCTAAATCCAATCTCGGTGGAGGACAGCGCTTATTCACTGCCATCAAAGCCTCGATTCTTAGTAGTATACCCCTTACAAGAAGATGGAAGCTCAAGCCCAACAGTAGGACGGTAATAGGTTATGTTATATGCCTCCTCCAATCAGTTTTACATTCTTATTGACATATATTTACGTTTGTTCGTTGAAAATATATCTTGTTCTGATTATTTCATTTACAAAGTTCCATTTATTTTTGACCTTGCATTGTAAAATATAATTTATTATTAGAAAACATAGGTTTATTCTCTTTTGCACTCTTAATTGTTACTTATTTATGACAATTTTTGAAATGACGTATAAATTTTAATAAAATCACGATTTGCTTGGGTACTTTTTAAGGTGATGGTAGTCTTCCAATGATTATTAAAAATCAGTTTGACATAATTTTATGTGTATTTTGGAGTTATAACAAATATTTATAGTTAGTGTGTCTCACGAAAAAAGTCCTGCGGCAAAAAATAGAAATAATTATAACAGATCAACCCAGCCACGTTATGTTATTTTTGTCAAGATTTTTAATGTAAATATTAATTTATATTATCTAGTCAATAATACTGTTTAATCAGAATCTTTTAAAATTATTTTATCTTTTTAACATTGCGTTACACGACCGTAGCGCCCCGTCCTCGGAACTTTTTTCGTGAGACAGATTATACAACAATTAATTAAAGAAAAGACAGAGAGAGAAAAGAGAATAAAGTGTAAGTCATCGCATTAATTTACAATTGTTTTTTATTATAATTTGAACATTAAATTGATATAAATCACGTATGAAAGGATTTACATTTTTAATTGCACTTTTATTTTATAGTAGGTATGTTTAAAAGAAGTGGCAGCGTAATAGCTAGCACACGCGTGCGAATCTGAGACAGCGCAGGTTCCAACCCTGGCCAGAACGCATGCAACACTTGGGCAGTTTTCTGACTAATGTGTATATTGTTACAATTACCACGTGCTAACAACGGTGATGAAACCTGCATATCGAGATAACCGATGAGTCAAACCTGCCAAGTCGTCTTGGACAAGCGCAGCAGTGAGACGTTTATGTTCTGTTATTTTATATAATATTATTTTATTTAAGTTTATGGCTTGGCAGCTAGGCCTTTAAGCCAGATCTTAGTTTACAATATAGTTTCTTCATTTTCTTAAGCCTATGTGTAGCACAGCTGAACTGTAGGTAATCAGCTAGTGCCATTCAACGGAGTTCTTGTTAAAGGCCATATAGTACCTATGTCGCGATTTTCAATTTTATGTGTCAGAACCATAAACTACCAAGTGAGTGAGTGCAAAGTGAAACAAACCTATAACGGCAGTAACTACCGTTTCTATCAGCTAACAGACGATGTACGTTACAGGTTGCTTATCAAAGTTCATTACCGACAATGTTCTTAATTGGTTAATTGCTTATTGTTATAATTATTGAACAAATTGAGTACATGTCGAAAGCTGAGAAGTTATTTGTATTAAACGACATTTTGAAAATTTTTACAGGCGAAAGTTTTAAACTAAACTAAATATGATGGTAACTTAGTAGTTAGGGTACTCGCGTCCCAAAGTTGAGAGGCGCGGGTTCGAATCCTAGACGAATAATATGGACCACTTATGCAGTTTTCTGACCTAATATGTTGCTAACGGGGAAGGAAAACTTAATGATGAAGCCTGTACATCGAGATAAACGATGTGTCAAATACGCCAATCCGCCTTGGACAGGTGAGGCGGGTATGCTGACCCTTCCCCTATTAATGGGAGACCCGAGCCTAGCAGTGGGATTTTTATGGGCTGTTATTATTAATAAACGATGTGCTGTATATAAGATGAACATCTACATGTATCGCGTATTTTTATGATATGATAATTTAATTATTATCTACGCTAGCAGCGCCGCCAATTAAGTCAAGTCAAATTGTATTACAACGTACCTAACCCTACGTCACCTGGCAACGGTTTGGCGTCGTTGCCAGCTCGAGCAGCCCGCTGCGCTTGTTTCGGTGGCGACGCCACTCTGGCGGCGCTTCCAAGAAAATACATGCGTATGAATCACTGCTATCTCATTCGGCCGCCAGCTGCAATACCAATCGCACGTCGTGTCTAATAAATTTTATTAAAATTTAAAATGGCGTTCGATACCGAAAGTTTTTTTTTATTTGCCTACGACAGTATAGGGTAACGAGCGCGATCTCTTCGACGTCCATTATGGTGACGTGAACAAGCGATATTAATCGCGTCTGGCAACCACTTTGGCGGCTAGTTTTGGCGTCTCACGGACGCCAAGAGTAACCACTGGCGCCCCTTCCATAGAATGCAATGAGATATAGCACTTAAGCTGGCATAAAGGCAGACCGCCCACATAACGGAATGTGGTTACCGTCGCAGATATTTGCAACACTAGGGGCGAATTCACTGAGTTGCCAAGGCGTTGGGATCCAGGAATTAATGTGCAATTGGTTCCTGCAATCCACAGTCAATGTAGCCAAAAAGTGTTGAATAGAATATAATATATTAATATAATAAAGGATGGAAGGTACACCGCTGATATAGAAAGAAGAGTGAATTTGGGGAGTAGTTTAAATGGAGCGTTAGGTAAACTTCTAGGCGCTAAGATCCTCAGTCAGAAGGCCCAGCTCGCCGTACACAACGCGGTGCTGGTACCTACGCTCACGTATGGAAGCGAGAGTTGGGTATGGAAGAAAGAGCATGAAAGTAGAGTAAACGCGGTCGAGATGCGAGCACTGCGCAAAATCTGCGGAGTGACGCTCGCGGACCGCGTTCGTAATACCGAAGTAAGAAAGAGAGTTGGTCTGAAAGAGAGTGTCGGAGTGAAGGTAAGGAAAGGAATGCTCCGGTGGTTCGGGCATGTGGAAAGAATGCATGATGAAAGAATGACTAAACAGATATACAATGCAAAAGTGGATGGATGCAGAAGTCGTGGAAGGCCACAACACACCTTCCATGATCAAATTGATCGTGTACTAGCAGAAGGTGATGTCAGGAGCCTTAAGAACAGACGAGCTTGCATGACAAGAGTTATGAATGTCAAGGAGGCAAGTGAGGTGTGTAAGAATAAGCCTAAATGGCACTCTGTTGTTCGTGCCTACCCCGCAAGGGAACTGGCGTGAAGTTATGTATGTATGTATGTATAATATAATAAATGTATGTAATTTTAGCGGTTAAATAATATACAATTAATTAGCAATAGTCATATCTAGCTTTTTTCTTTAGCCAAACTCTGTCTGTCCACTGCTGGACGTAGGCCTCCCTAAGTACGCGCCACATATCCCGGTTTCCCGTCTTCCTCATGCAGCCCCTGCCGGCGACCTTGCACAGGTCGTCAGTTAGGTAATATGTATTAAAATAAAGAGTAAAACTTACTAATAAAACTTGTAAAAAGATGTTAGTATTAAGATGAAGAAATAAATGTTGAAACGCTACCAAAATTGTAAACGTTTATTTCGCGAGATTTAGCTAATAAAAATATTCTTAAAAATAGAATGGCTTGCCACGGGCACGCCATTGGAATTAACAGAATACTGAAATCAGTCGAAGCTACTATTGAAACGATAGTGTCGGGCTATTTTGACGAGATAATAATAGCAGAATTGGGCCCTATATAACATATGTAAGTATCTATACGTAGAGCTAAATAAGACTCTAGACTAATCTTTAAAAAAAGATATCTGAGCTCCCAAATGAACACAAACATTAATTGCTCAATTTCAGTTCATACTGAAAGTATTTTATCATTTAACCTCAGTAGAATCGGAGAAAAAGTTTAGCGCGGCTTTCCTTATCGATTCAAGTCACAAACCAATACTGTTTTTACGCAGATCTAAAGAAATTACTAAAAATGTGTTTCTTTATAAATTGAAATTTAAGATAATTTCTTTTAAATGTGTATTTTTAGTTGTTTTGGCATCACAGAATAATTGAGGTTCGCGCTGTAAATCAACCTTATATTGTATATATTAAACATTTTTTTGAAGGTAGAGAGCTAAAAAAATAAGATTAATTCCTATTACATATATAGAGCTTCACAAAGTATTATTGTTGTTTAAGAAAAAGAATCGTCAGAAACTCCTTTATAACACATCTAGCTAAAAGTTCATATTTATGAAGTAAAAGAATTTATGGCTAGACAAATGTCTATCTCAGGTTATATTTTTTATATGTAAGTAAGTTTTACAATTCTTTTCAAAGAATTGATGAAATTTTAGCAAATAGTGCATACCAAGAGAAACAAAATATCGTTGTAATAAGGAGATGACATACTAAAAATTCACAGTGCACGCATATCTGAATAAATTGCTAAAATCCTTGACAAAATAAAAATGTTACACAGAATATAATATAAAACGCTGTAGCGAGATACTGTGTAAATGTGGTTTTGTTATTAAAATATTCTTCAATGTTGTAGTTTACCTAAAAGTGGAGATCGTGTTCATCATAATTAGGAATAACGCTGAAGCCCAGGCTGGCTACATCGGCTACGTCAAAGAAATTAAGGTATTCCAAAACGCGGAAATAAATGTGCGGAATGAGAAGGCACAAAATGATAACACATTTAGAAATAGTGCTATAAAGAAAACTAAAATATGGTGTAATGGGCTAGCTTAAACCCCTGAAATAACGAAATTTTTTCGTAAAATGAGGTAAACAATAAAATATATTTTTTATAAAAAATAAATAACTTTTCAGTTGAATTCTTCATTATATTGTGGGTACGCAACATGAGGGTCGCTCAAAAGTTCACGACACAAACGATTGTGTCGCCGACCTTTCAGGTTTTAATAAAAAACATACGAACAAAGTATTTTCGCCTTAATAACAATAAGAACAATGCTAATGGACACTTTCTTAGCGTGTATACTTTTGATTAATTTAGGTTATATTTAAATTACTGATTACTATTTGTAGATTAGATGGTAGCAATAAAGGGGATTTTTTTTAATACTTTACTTAAAAAAGTACCTGATTTTGGGGCAAAAATACAAATAGTGCGAAAACATAACCATTCTTTTTAAATTTGTAGAAGTTGGGTAAAAATTGACATATCTAGGTGGATAGGTTTTATATCTTCGACGCCAAATTTCCTCTGGCCTGCCAGTTGGGAACTTTTCTCCAAAACTCCAATTAATTATAGCGGATAATGAGCTGGGTTCACCCTCAGAACTCCACGTGTACGTGATTCGACATTCAGTCTTTCATTTCTACTTTCAATAGAACATAAAGGACTTAACAATTCTACCACGCTAGCTTAGTGAATAACGCACTTGTAATTCAGACTTTTTTATGATAAATAGGTTCGCGTTTGGCCATAATCACGCCTAATGTCGGATGATGATGCGATCGAAGATGGAGCACGCTTACCTAGATAATATCTCTTCACACGAGACTTGATGCCCGGATTGTTCTTTTCGCTAAACATGGTGGTGTTTCCACTGTCAAACGATGGCGTAGAACAGAGCGCCTTGTCGTCCGAAGATGCGAACAGTTCAACCGCACACACTCCCAAATAAAATCTATAAAAAAGACGACGTGGGTTAATTCTTACCGAGAAGCACATCACACCGCTTATGCTGAATAGGGGCTGAGGAATGAGGAGTCGGAGCGAGATGTAATGCTCCTCTGTCTCAAAGGAAGGTTTTCCGGCGAGGCCATATGTTGTATCTCCGAGGTCTAGATCTGTTATTGTTAGAAATTTGTATATATTCTTTTTACGTTCGAGAAGTTTGCGACCTCAATTATTGCACAGCGCCATCTATTGGCTTGTAAGTATTCCACTACAATGCAATTTTATGATCGAATGTGTATATTGTTATAAGTACTATTATTTCAAGAGACGTTGCCATTTTTGATTATTGGCTTTATTACGACTGCATGTTACCGAAACAATCGACAAACACAACTCTAAATATTACGCGCGCTCTTAGCACAGTGCTGTTTGACAGTCTTTGCGAGTGAAAGAGAGCGACGATGGTAACAACACATAGTTATAACGATAAAATTACCGATAAAAAAAAGTATTAACGTTATATTTTTTACCGGTAAAATGGCTAGAAATAACGGTAAGTTTAACAACAATATTTATTTTTTACCGTTATCTGAAAGTAGCATTAATAACGATACCACATTTTTACCGGTATTTCCAGCCCTGATATGTACTACGGTACAGAGGGAAAATCACGACGATAAGTTCCGTCTAGATCATTGTTACATACATACCGCCTGTCCCTATTAACAATGTAGGATATGCAATTTTCGACATTTTGGTTTTATTTCACTAATGACCCTAAAAAAGCATTGTTTTTCAATAGCAGCAACAAAAAGGTAATTTTTCCACATAGTTTTTAAAATAGCCACATTAACAATGTCATATATGCCACCATCTCCCATTAACAATGACGAATGTTAACTCCCGACGTTATTAGCGGAGCGCGAGGGGGGTATGCGGGGTATATTTTTGTAAGAAAGAAATTACTAAGACTGATTATCTAAGCTAATGAAACCTGAAAGGTGATTATTAAGTGCCATTCATACAGGTAGACTTTATAATTAATGATTTTAACAAATTTTATGGCAAAGATTTTTTTCATTTTGTCCCTAAATTGTCAATTATGTTTGATTATTTGTTATTTGTGAAACAAATTTATTAAAAATTGGATTTAATTTATAATATCAATTTAAATACGACATAAACTTAAACAAGATTTACTAATGACAATGTTGTATGTGGCACTTCTTACAAAGAATAAATATGTTTGTCCATGTAACTTTGTTGGATGTGACAGATCCGACAAATCATGATGACCCATGTACGGATAACAAAGCCATTACTAGCCTTTCAAACATTTAGATAAGTAAAAATGTTATTTAATTCCATTGCAAATAAGCTCTCGAACATATATTAACATATAATATTTTTTTTGAAAATTTAATTCTTGTAGTAAAAAAAAAATAAGCAATTCAAAGTTCAGAGCGCTCTCCTGTAAAGTTGCTGATTTGCAGATCTGACTCTGTTAATAGGGACAAGCGATACATAATATACATACATTCACGCCAGTTCCCTTGCGGGGTAGGCACGAACAACAGAGCGCCATTTAGGCTTATTCTTACACACCTCACTTGCTTCTTTGACATTCATAACTCTTGTCATGCACGCTCGTCTGTTCATCATTGTTATATGCGGAATAAACGTTAGAGCAGCATTTTTCAAGCTGTGGGTAAAATAAGCATATAGGATGGGCCTTAAAAAATAGAATTATATTATTTGTGTTTTGTGAATCAAGTTTCTTTATTTTTATGTAAAATTTATTATGAATGTGTTTATTTAGTATTGTTTTTTTCCTATTTATGTTTAGCGTCGCTTTATTTTAAATCTTATATCTTATCTAATATATAAAATTCTCGTGTCACAGTGTTAGTTACCATACTCCTCCGAAACGGCTTGACCGATTTTTATGGAATTTTGTATGCATATTCAGTAGGTCTGAGAATTGGCTACTATCTATTTTTCACACCCCTAAGTGATAAGGGTTGTCCACCCCTAACATTTTTTTAAAATTTATTGGACAAAATTTTTATTTTTTTATAATGTTGCATTAAAAAATACATACAACCCTAAATTTTCACCCTTCTATCACCAACCCCTATTTTTTATTTGTTAATTATAAATTTTAATTTTTTGGCAAGATTTTTAATCTTATTTTGTCATGAAAAAAATATATTACACTTTTAGATTCGCAATTAGAACCGGTACGTGGCTCTGGGATCGGGTTCTAGAATGTTATTCTTTAAAGGCAGGACAACGTCTGACGGGGCCGCTAGTACTAATATATAAAGCTGAAGGGTTTGTTTGCTTGAACGCGCTAATCTCAGGAACTACGTGTCAGAAGTTAGCGTTAGCCTAAAGTAACTATTCCACTCGGACGAAGTCGCGGGTAGAAGCTAGTTTCAAAAATAAAACGCGAACGACGTCTTTGGTAACAGTACTTGACATACCTTAATATATTTGCTGTATAATATGACCTACATTCCTTGCAGTATTAAATCTTGGCTCGCTGCAATTTCGCCTATTCTTGGAGAAACCAGATTTAAGACGAACCGAAAAATGCAATAACCATTTTCTAACCGGAATTGATAGGAATTCGATTTGAGTGGGTGGTAATGTAGACTTTCACATTTTGATTATTGATGTTGATATCCAATTTTGGTTATATTATGTGTAACTATTATATGCCCGCGACTTTGTGCACGTTTGACTTGAAATTCCCGCGGGATTCCCGGGACACAAAGTACCGCATCATTTAAGTGAAAACTGTGTCGGAACAAGCTAATTTTTAAGTACCCGATAAACTACAAATCGCTACCGGAAAAATTTCACACATTTTATTAATTTGCTATCGATCAGTAAAAAAATTCACATTGGAATTTGTTTTTTTTTTAATCTGGCGATTTTAAGTCATTCTCAGACAAATTGCCGCGGGGTTCCCGGGATAAAAAGTAGTGCAGATTTTAAGTTTAAGAATTTGCTGTCGATCAGTGAAAACCGCATCAAAATCGGCTTAAAGTTTCTACGTGAATCCCGAACAAACAGACAAATCGACAAGCAGTGAAGAAATCTAAAAACAATTGCATCGTGTTCTCTGTCGTTTATATAATGTATTCCAGTTGTTATTTAAATATCTTCAATGTACAGACACAACATTTTTAGAATTTTATAATATTATAGATACGTGTAATATTATCAGCTCAGTAATAGTCCCAAATCTTTGAGCAATCGCCTCACAAACATACAAAGTCGGTTAAAAAGGAAAGTAAAGATGGTTTCGGCATATAAAGATTGGATGAAAGTGTAATCAATAGAACAACAGTATGACAGCATTGTGAATAGTATAGTTGATACTGGTAGACCGCGACGTACACACCATGATCAATTAGCAGAAGAACTGTTAAAAAAATATATCAAGTAAAAAGCATCTCAAATAAACGTGTATGTATGAAGAGATTATTGAAAGTAGATGAAGCGCAAGTAGGGATCCACCATCTCTGCTCACCCCCATACTCCCAAAAGGCGTGAAAATATGTATACGTTGGTACGGCCACGTTTTACGGAGACCGCCTTGTTAGTTATGTGGGCAACAAATGTCTAGATATACCGTCTCCAACAGGTCCCGGTAGAAAAAATAACCCTAAGAAATGCTGGCTTGACGTCGTGAGGGATGATAATATCATCATCCCTCACATATTATGTGTACCAACAAGGCATGCCGAAGATCGCTCGAAGTGGAGTAAAAGATTCAAGGCAGATTCTCCTATCTCATCCATCCTATATAAACGCAGACAAAGATCCATAAGTAGCCACTTTCTATCAGGTGGGCCATCTATCTGTTGATTCGCCTCAGGTAATAAAAAACTGTTGTCTTTAATTAACTGAATTTTTTTTTGACATAATCGTGCGGGAACTTCCTTGAGGTTTGCAACGTTCTGCGACGCCCCTGGTGTTGCAAAAATCCATAACCAATAGCAACTACTTTCTGTCAGGTGGGTGATTTGTCTATTCGCCTGCTTACAAGAAAATATAAGGCACTTATGAAGAGATTAATAAAAACAGTAGTAGCGAAAGGTGTTCCTCAAGATCTTCGAAAGTTGAGATCTACCGTCTCTGTCTACCCTCATGGGAAACGGGTATGATAATATTGTTACAACTTAGGTTCCGACAAAAACAAATTCCATCTGCATAACTGTAAAAAAACACATTTTATTACCTATCGGCATTTGAACTAGTTGTTATTTTATTTATTATCGACTTCTTTTGTTTACTTATTTATTGGCATACGTTTCTAGAAACCAGCCTATTGTTTTACTGTAATCGTTCACGGACGAATCATTAGCCAGGCGTTGCGGATTGCGTCGACTACTATACGGGCACATTTGTATTTGTGAGGTACAAAACGACGGCTTGATGGAGAGTGGGGCAGTCAGGTGAGAACCACGATCAAGGCGTGACGTGTCTACAAGCGGGAATCTAGTAGTAATGGACTTTGCACATTTTATAGAATTACGACCTTTTACATTACGTTTGGATTTGTTGTATTCGGTTATATTTGCACCTGTGTTATACGTGTTTGTATACTTCTAATAAACATACATACATACATACATACATAACTTCACGCCAGTTTCCTTGCGGGGTAGGCACGAACAGAGTGCCATTTAGGCTTATTCTTACACACCTCACTTGCCTCTTTGACATTCATAACTCTTGTCATGCAAGCTCGTCTGTTCTTAAGGCTCCTGACATCACCTTCTGCTAGTACACGATCAATTTGATCATGGAAGGTGTGTCGTGGCCTTCCACGACTTCTGCATCCATCCACTTTTGCATTGTATGTCTGTTTAGTCATTCTTTCATCATGCATTCTTTCCACATGCCCGAACCACCGGAGCATTCCTTTCCTTACCTTCACCCCGATAACTCCTATAATAATTCCATCGGCATTTTAATTCGAGTCCTGCTAACTTGTAACAATATATAGGTATATGTATGTTGTATAAGGCAATAAGAAAACCTAAAATTTACGAAGAAATATTATAGGTGAGATACCTGATACGCATTACCGTATTGTACGTCATATATCTTCTTGTAACCGACCCAAATCTCGACACCTACGCCATTTTACAAGGTTCACTGGGTTATTTGTTTACATTAGCGTAAGATTAATATGGATATGTAGTAATTTGGTACATGCTTCTCAATGGTCCTCGAGAACATTTGTCTGGCGTACCTTAGAGATTTAAATTTAGCTCCCTGATGAGGTTTTTTATGAGAACTACAATATGAGTTCTTTATTTAAAGATAAAGAGAGAGGAGATATTGGTAATTCGGTCTTAATACTTCTAATGTTACATATGCGCAGAAATGTTAGTAATGACTTTTTAACATATGGGCAGCTGTCAGTACTAAAACTTTACTACATTTAAATTTATGTAACGACTATATGTGAAAAATACTTGCATTTGCAAACTCTTTTTGATGTGGATGCCAAGGTTGGAAGACCTGGACTGGAAAACAGAATGGTACAATATGACAAATTACTCAATGTTTCCAGCTCAGTAATGATACCAGATCAGTGAACTAATGATACCAGCCGCAAAATAAGAACGTTTCTCCTACGCACATTGGGATTTGGAATGAGCTTCTAGCTGAAGTTTCCCCACGACCCTAAGATATGGGGTTTTTTAAATAGGGTGTGATAAAATTTCTTCAAGACTGGTACTGCGCTGGTGACATCACTGGTGTTGCAATCGCTCATAAGCGACGATAACCGCTTGCCATCATGTGGGCTGTCAGTATGTATGCTGTATTCCAGCTATAAAAAAATATATAAAAATCAGCTTTCTGACAGAAGGCATGTTCTTTTTTTAATATTTATTTAACAAATCAATAATATATTCTTAAGTTTTCGCTACTTGTATACATAATAAAACTACATTTAAACGGTTCTAAGCGCGGTAATTTATTTGATTTTTGTTTTTCCGACGTTTCGGCCACTTTTCAGTGGCCGTGATCACGGAAGACAAAGATGTCAAGTGTCAACGAGTTTTGTTAAAGTTTTATTTAGCCTACCGGCAACTTGTTAATTTTAAATTATTTAGTTTTAATTTTGTAAACCGCGTGTTCGGGATCCGATCATTAAAACTATTAAGACCCAAACCCAGCAAAAACCAACTGCCAGACCTCAAGACACTGTGAGCTCTTTCTGCGTGCAACGGAACAAAAACCAACTTGACTGATAATTTCTTTTATTTTTCCTTCCACTCATTTTAATATTATATAAAATTATTAGAGCTAGGTATATTTGCTGAAGAGTTTCTTGCGCCGCTTCCTATCTTCAAGCCATAACATGTTGCGAAGCGGTAATAAATTAGATTAGGCTCCCATAGAGTAAATGATAACCATAAACAAAATAATTTAAAATTAACAAGTTGGCGGTAGGCTAAATAAAACTTTAACAAAACTCGTTGACACTTGACATCTTTGTCTTCCGTGATCGCGGTCACTGAAAAGTGGATGATACGTCGGAAAAACAAAAATCAAATAAATTACCGTGCTTAAAACCGTTTAAATGTAGTTTTATTATTAAGAAATTCATTTTAAAGTAAAGTACCTTATAAAAAAAATAAAAAAATTAAAAGCTAATTAAAGACTATCTACCATATTGTTGCCAGCGGGAAGCATGCTCAAACGGTTGACTGCATTGCCACGCTGAATGGCAACGCTAATTCGCTATGTGAGGAATAAACCAGGCAACTCATTATGGGTAGCTACAAAGATTATCCTACATTTTTAAAAGTTAGTTAACATTAAAATATATTGTTAAAATCCTATATTTATGGTTTCAGAAGGGTGTTTGTGATAATGTCACTCCAAAGGTATATCCTTACTAAGCCAATACCGAGTGTCAGTGAGGAGTCCGCCATTGGCGCCAGTATTAGCGACTCTTGCGCAATACAGTTTTAAGTTTCCAAATAGGAATATTTGAATTAATTATTACAAGTTCTAAAATCCTCAATAAGGCAATCGTAGAGTATTGTTTTTGATTTCTGGTAAATATATAGGGTTCTCCTGGGCCATCATTAAAAAGAAATAAATAATAATTAATTACATAGAAAAATAATCTACTAAAAATAACTTTCGTGTTAATACTTCTATCCGTGTAGGAACTGAGAAAGAATACAATTTTTTGAAGCTGGGCGGTCTGTTATAAGAGGCGACAAAAAAGACCCACAACTAGCTAGTACGGTATTTGCCCGTCTGGATAGTTACCACCCCTAGTCGTATACCGCCAGAACGACCTTGAGTTTTGTTCCGGAATTAGTGGTCAGACTCTAATTTCCCTTAAGAGAGCAGCAGCGCATTTGTAACATTTTTGGTGTTGCAAATATCCACAGGCGACAGTAACCGTTTTTCATTAGGTGAGCCGTCTATCTATCTACTGAATTCATGCAGTAATAAAAATAATCACTACTGGTTAACTATGGGATTAACTGAAATTATTCACGTTACCATGACGACAACATGTTTGTTGGTGAATTGCAATGAAAGCACATAGAAGGCGCAGAGCGCAGTGCCATCTTTTTGCCTTGGGTTGCCATCCGTCCGGGGTTTCCCTGGATTTGTCCTAGTTTAGAGGGCGTCCGGGGAGCATCCGGCCGGGTTTCATTTGTAGTCCGGGTTTAAAAATTACAAGTCTTGGATGGCCGCCGGGCAACGCGACACGCGCGCCGCACTAGTTTTTATTATACTGACAAGTTAAAGAAAACCTGTTGACATGTCCCCGGGTTCTGGGCTCCAAAATCTGGGGCTTTGCGCGTTTTGTCTTGGTTGCCAAATTCTAGACAACTCTATTTTTGGTATATTTTGGTCTTTCCCGCGGAAGTGACGTCATTTATCTGTATAAAAAGTAAAGGTGCCACGAATAATACTGTTAAGAGTTTAGCGGGACTAGAATTAAAATGCCGTTGGAAATATAAAGTTTATTAGAACTATACAAACACGTATAACACAGGTACAACTATAACCGAACACAACAAATCCAAACGTAATGCAGAAGGTCATAATTCAATAAAACGCGCAATGTCAGTCAATATTAGATTCCCGAATATACACCCGTCACGCCTTGGTCGTGGTTCTCGCTCAACTTACTCATCTCTCCATCAGGCCATCGTTTTATACTGCACAAATGCAAATATGCCCGCCCGGTAAGCGTCTTCCACAATTTCCTAGAATCAGCTTGTACTCATAATCCGTAACATCTAGCTAATGACAATAGGCTGTGCTCCACAATAAGTAAACAAAAGAAGACGATCATAAAAGGATTACAAAGTTCAAATGCCGACAGGTAATAAAATGTGCTTCTACAGATCCATACGTGCAATTTGTCTTTGTCGGCGCCTAGGTTGTAACAATTCGAATACCAAATACCTGTTGCCTGGAATATGCTGCACTGCACCTATTTGGTACCGCCGCGACACTTTTTTTTTGGTATATACTTACATCGTTTAACTCATCGTCA
This sequence comes from Dendrolimus kikuchii, assembly GCA_019925095.2. Classification (NCBI taxonomy): domain Eukaryota; kingdom Metazoa; phylum Arthropoda; class Insecta; order Lepidoptera; family Lasiocampidae; genus Dendrolimus; species Dendrolimus kikuchii. The sequence continues at coordinate 7,717,724 of CM034413.1, forward strand.
TGTGTCTTGCTACGTGAAGACCAAATAAACGTTTTCTCTTTCTTTGAAAACTACCTTGTGGGTTTCTGCCGTCGGTTTACCGATCCCGCCGTGTATGGTACAGTATTATTATACAGAACCACAATGAAATAGTAACAAATGTAAGAAGAAAATTGAAAGTGTGACTCAGATTCCTATGTCAAAAGAGGCAAAGATATTCCCATTAATGTACACCTACGCTATATATACCTCAATAAAATGTTAACAAAAACAGCCAAGTGCTTGTCGTTCGACACTCAATGAACGAGTTACGTAGAGGTTACTAATGTCCACTGTGTTTTGTTATCTGGCTACGAAAATCTACTAAAAATATTTAATCAAAATAATATCTCCCAAACCTAATTTTTTGAAGTGAAACTTCTTTAGAATAGCTGTTATTTGAAACTCGATGAAACGAAAAAAGCGACACTAAAAGATATAAACACATAAACTTATAGGACTAAGCGTGCGAGAGAATGAGATACGAGTTGTACATTGTGCTGCAATTGAGTTGCAATTGAATTATAATATTTTGTTGACGAATGTGGGCTAAAGGAATTATATTTATATATGTAAAAGTTAGAGAAGAATTATCTGTGAGTATATTCACCGAAGTTCTACTTCTACTGCGTGTAAACTGCACACATATTTTTGAAATGAAACTTCTTTAGAATCGTTGTGATTTGAAACTCGACGAAACGAAAAAGCGACACTAAAAGGAGATAAACACATACATCTCTAGGACTAAGACTGCAACAAAATAAGATAGATTTGTATTATAACAAATTAATTTAATTGGAGTATAATTTGCAATCGGACCCGGTAGATGGGGCTGCAATCGGGTTTCAGGACTTTGATGAAATGTTTTGTGTGTATTGGAGTGGTTCCCTGGATGATTTAGATAAATATGAGATGAGGAAGTCAGCGGACAGGATGAGTGGCGCCGACTTGGAGAGGCCCACGTCCAGCAGTGGATTGCGAATTGCTGATGGAGACGACGACGATTTACCTTCTATACTACCATGAAAGAACTCATGGTACAGATTAAACATACATACATACATAACTTCACGCCAGTTCCCTTGCGGGGTAAGCACGAACAACAGAGCGCCATTTAGGCTTATTCTTAGACACCTCACTTGCTTCTTTGACATTCATAACTCTTGTCATGCACACTCGTCTGTTCTTAAGGCTCCTGACATCACCTTCTGTTAGTACACGATCAATTTGATCATGTAAGGTGTGTCGTGGCCTTCCACGACTTATGCATCCATCCACTTTTGCATTGTATATCTGTTTAGTCATTCTTTCATCATGCATTCTTCCCATATGCCCGAACCACCGGAGCAAATTAAACAATAAGAGGATATTACGGGTAACAGCTACTTATAAAATATAATTAACACCTTTTATAAAGATCGGATTTGAGCATTCTGTGTACATGGAAGGGTATACAAATAATTTAATTAACATAATATGTTACAAAATTAATATGGGTTAAAGGGAAAATCTTGTTTGTAACGTGTAATTGTTTAGGAGATTTTAACTTTGACGATTGTGGTATATAGGGGCGCGGGTTCAAAGAGGTTTTGGGTTTCAAATGAATGAAAATTAATATGTCAATTATAGCTTTTTATTTATTTTTTATTGCATGAGTTCAGCAGAGAGGTAGACGGCCCACCCGATGGAAAGCTTTTCATCGCCTATGAACATTTGTAAGACCAAAGATGCTACCAATGCGCTGTCGTTCTCTAAAGGAAGACAGATTAACCACTATAAATCGTACGCAGAAGGTTTGCCGATGACCTACTACATAGACAAGCCCTCGGTCCCAGTCATCGGCAAACCTTCTGCGCACGAATTATAATGCCAGAACACAATTCATGCTACGATATGTCCCGGGAATCCCGCGGGAATTTCAAGTCGAGCGTGGACAAAGTCGTGGGTATTTAGTCCGAAATAAAAATAAAGCCGCGTACTCACCTGCGAGCCGTAAGCAGTTGCACTTACTGTAACCAAAAATCATAATGCGTACGCCAGTGCGTACACCTGATAAGGCAAAAACACTATTTTTTATCCATCCCAAATATTTAGTAGACACGATTTTGACTGGTTGACTGTTGAATAAATGTAAATTGGGTCAATAACATCATTTGGGGTCATGTAAAATTAATTAAACTAATTATTCTGAATATTAAGCTGTATTTTAGGAATCATTTTGTAGTAACCTCGATTGTTTGTTATAAAAGAGTTTGTAAGCATTTATTACTAAACAAAAGGGATGTCGGAAGTCAAATAATCGGAAGTTGTTAATCAAGATGAATGGCGGCACTGAACTCAATGAATGAATTAGTGAATCTGCCTTAAAAACGCCCTACCCTGATATTCATTGCGAATAGATGTCAAGAACATTTAATGTTCTGAAGGTCATTGAGAGCAAAATTCTCACAGGAGAACTGCTGCTAAGGCAATGGATCGCCATTTTAGAGGTGCTTTCTGTGTATTAAATTAGTGTGTGTTTGATATAGTAATTCTAGTGTAATAATACTCTTCCAGATTTGTATTATTGTCCTATACAAATAATTTTAAATGCCAAATTAGACAAATGACCACATTGCAAAGTACGTTTGCGAGCTTTTCGGGCAATTTTATAATATTGTTACGACAGACAAAGATAAATCATACCTGCATTTTATTACCTTTCGGCATTTGGACTTCTTTTGTGATTCTAGGAAATTCAGTCCACGCGGTCATATTGCATTTGTACAGTATAAAGCAATACCCCAATTTAGAGATGAGGCAGTCGAGCGATAACCCCAAGCGGAGCAAGACTTGTGTACATTCGGTAAACTATTTAGTGACGGACTTTGGGTGTGTTATTGAATCGTGCTTTACGTTTGGACTGAATGTGTTCAGTTATATGTGTACCTGTGTTATACGTGTTTGTATAGTTCTAATTCTATCCGTGCAGGGACGGAGAAAGAATACAATTTCCTGCGGCCAAGCAGCCTGTCGTAAGAGGCGACTAAACAACCCACAGCCAGGTGGTAGGGCATTTGCCCGACTGGATGGCTACCACCCCTGGTCTAAAGTGTGTCGCCGTAACAACCTTGAGTTGTGTTCCGGCATTGGTGACCAGGTTCCAGTTTCCCTTAAGAGAGCAGCAGCGCATTTGTGGCACCTTTGGTGTTGCAAATGTCCATAGGCGATGGTGACCGCTTTCCATCCGGTGGGCCGTCTGCCTGTCTGCTGAACTCCTGCAATAAAAAAAATAAAAAAATCTATAATAATTCTAACGGCATTTTAATTCGAGATCTGCAACTCGTAACAATATTATATATAGTGCTCTCGCCGACATACGTATATATATTTCTAGCAATCCATTATTATTCTATCGTATTCTATTCTGTACGTGGCTGACGCGTTTGCGAAGAGCTGACATAGCGAAGATCAATGTCGGCGTACACATGATAGCACCTCACTGTATCCGCTCGGTTATACTAACGACTCACTGATGAGTATGCGGCTTAACAGTTAACACCCAAAGAAATAAATATAGGAACAAGGTATTTAAAATTTTCGCCGAGGGATCCCGAACTGGCCCTTAAACGTGTTCCTACAGAAATAATTTTAAATGCCAAATTAGACAAATAAAACATTGCAAAGTACGTTTGCGAGCTTTTCGGGCAATTTTATAATATTGTTACGACAGACAAAGATAAATTCATACCTGCATTTTATTACCTTTCGGCATTTGGACTTCTGTTGTGATTCTAGGAAATTCAGTGACCGCGTGGGTCATATTGCATTTGTAAAGTAAATAAAGCAATACCCCAATTTAGAGATGAGGCAGTCGAGCGATAACCCCAAGCGGAGCAAGACTTGTGTACATTCGGTAAACTATTTAGTGACAGACTTTGGGCGTGTTACTGAATCGTGATTTACGTTTGGACTGAATGTGTTCAGTTATATGTGTACCTGTGTTATACGTGTTTGTATAGTTCTAATTCTATCCGTGCAGGGACGGAGAAAGAATACAATTTCCTGCGGCCAAGCAGCCTGTCGTAAGAGGCGACTAAACAACCCACAGCCAGGTGGTAGGGCATTTGCCCGACTGGATGGCTACCACCCCTGGTCTAAAGTGTGTCGCCGTAACAACCTTGAGTTGTGTTCCGGCATTGGTGACCAGGTTCCAGTTTCCCTTAAGAGAGCAGCAGCGCATTTGTGGCACCTTTGGTGTTGCAAATGTCCATAGGCGATGGTGACCGCTTTCCATCCGGTGGGCCGTCTGCCTGTCTGCTGAACTCCTGCAATAAAAAAAATAAAAAAATCTATAATAATTCTAACGGCATTTTAATTCGAGACCTGCAACTCGTAACAATATTATATATAGTGCTCTCGCCGGCATACATATACATTTCTAGCAATCAATTATTATTCTATTGTATTCTATTCTGTACGTGGCTGGCGCGTTTGCGAAGAGCTGACATAGCGAAGATCAATGTCGGCGTACACATGATAGCACCTCACTGTATCTGCTCGGTTATACTAACGACTCACTGATGAGTATGCTGCTTAACAGTTAACACCCAAAGAAATAAATATAGGAACAAGGTATTTAAAATTTTCGCCGAGGGATCCCGAACTGGCCCTTAAACGTTTTCCTACATAAATAATTTTAAATGCCAAATTAGACAAATAAAACATTTCAAAGTACGTTCGCGAGCTTTTCGAGGAATTTTATAATATTATAGATAATCCTTTCGACGACATACATTTCTAGCAATTAATTATTATTCTATTCTGTACGTGGCTGACGCGATTGCGAAGAGCCGACATAGCGTAGATTAATGTCGGCATACACATTAGAGCACCTCACTGTATTCGCTCGGTTACGCTTACGCTCGCTGATGAGTACGCGGCTTAAAAGTTACGCCCAAAGAAAAAAATATAGCAACAATGTATTTAAAACTTTTGCCGAGGGATTCCGAACTGGCCCTTAAACGTTTTCCTACATAAATAATTTTAAATGCCAAATTAGACAAATGAAACATTGCAAAGTACGTTCGCGAGCTTTTCGAGGAATAAATTAGAAAACTTCCTCGCAGACGCGTAAACATCAAAAAGTTCAAAAGTTTCCCGGGAGAAAATTACACGAGGGTCCGGGACTTTCTGGGTTTTCGCGCATTAAGGAAAAAATCATTAAAATTGTACTAAAAGAGTTTTAAGCAGAAACTGAGTTAGAACTTGAGCCGGAGGTTCAATCAACTACTCCTGCACCATCGGCAACTGAGTGTCAAAGACCGTCTCATCCAGCTTCTCGTAAACGGGTCTGGAAACATATACCATTTCAAGATTGTACTCATGAATATTCGTCGCTGCCAGTATCCAGTGTGAGGACTCCAATGGAATATTTTTCAGACTACTTCAACAAAGTTTTTTTTTAAGAAGTATCCAGATGCACAAACCTGTATTACCTCAGAAAAACAGGCCGTGAACTAAAAACTACAGCAGTTGATATAGCCAAAGTTTTTTCTATTCACATCATCATTGGATCTATACACTACCCGAGAGTCCCAATCCAGTACATTGGGACTCTCGGTTAGTGTAGAACAGGTTTAAAGCTGGAGATTATTAGCAAGCAAATGGCTTGTGATCAATTTTTAACTATCCGAAATGCATTACACGTCGTAGATACAGATGAAGCTCCACCTAATGAAAGGACCAACCCATTGTGGAAGGTACAGCCGATGATTGACAAGGTTATAATTGCTTGCAATAAACTGGAAAGGGTCCCCGGGTTTTACTCAATTGATGAACAAATGATCCCATTTACTGGCAGGTGCATTCTTCGTCAAGTAGTTAGAAACAAGCCACGCCCAGTTGGACTAAAAAACGTTGTACTGACTACAAGTGAAGGACTGATGCTCGACTTTGACATCTATCAGGGGGCCAAAACAATGTTTGGAGATACATCACTTGGACTAGGCCCTTCAGTAATTCTCCATTTGATCAAAAGTGTCCCACCTGGGACCTGTATTTATCATGATAGATATTTTACAACAGTCCCGTTGATCGAAGAAATGCACAAGAGAAAACTTCACAGTACTGGACCGATAATGTTAAATAGAATCCCTGACCGTGCTGCAATCAAATTCAAATCAGATTCTAAAATGGCTCGTGGCGAAAATCAGCAGTATGTGAGTAAACCGACAGTTATTGTCAAGTGGAAAGACAACAAGTCAGTTTTGATGGCGTCGAACTGCACCGGCTCATCCATGACATCTATAGTAAAAAGATGGGACAAACGCACGAAGACATACGTACACGTGTCTGTTCCTAAAGTAATTGAGCGTTATAATCAGCACATGGGTGGAGTCGATGTACTCGACCAGCAGATGGAGTACTACAGGACTTTTATAAAAACAAAAAAATGGACACTGAAGGTGCTCATTCACTTTCTTGATTTAGCCATTGTCAATTCATGGCGGCTGTATCGCAATGATTGTCAAGCAAACAAATTAAGCAGAAAAGACATTTTGCCCTTACTAGATTTTCGTCTGAATATTGCTGACGGATTATCGAGCATACCACCCAAAGAACGTCTACTGACGAGTGACACTGAAAACATTGCACCAGCAGCAGAAAATGGACCTCCAATTAAAAGACACTATAGACCGGCGAATAAGCCTTCAGAGGCAAAAAGATATGATGGTTACGATCATTTTCCTGTGTTCGATGAAATAAAAGCACCAAGGATGTGTCGGTATGAAAATTGTTGCAGTCGTACGAAAATACGATGCGAAAAATGCGACACATTTGTGCATCTCACGTGGAAAAGGCTGTTTTAGGTCTTATCACAAAAGTGGATAGTTTGATAGTCCCTGATCGTTTTAGAAAAGTATAAATTAGTTACGTTTTAGAAGATTTTTTTTTTGTTACATCTAATACAGAAAAAAACAATATTTTGTTACCATTGTCGATTTTTTTTAGAATTAAGGATATAATTATTACATTTGATTATGAAGACTGATATAATAATGACTGATTAAATTACAAAGTGCCTAAGAAAGTAAAAATTTGTTTCATTTCCCATCAAACTGCCTTAGCAAAGATCGAGTTCATATTATCCTCACGATCGTGAGTAGTCAAGTTGTACCTGAAGCTCACGATCGTGAGGGTTAACTCCTGGGTTCAGTATAAACTTGAGATTTTATTCCGTATTTTTTTTTAACTCTTAAACTGTGTGGAAAGGTAATAAAAACCCTTCATGAAGGAAGTCGCAAAAAAATATCATCGGGTGTAAAGGGTTGGTGTGTTTGAGTGGGTCGCCGGATGGTTTAAATCCACAATTAGAACCGGTAGGTGGCGCTGGGATCGGGTCCTAGTTTTTTATTTTTTCGGAGCAGGACAACGTCTGACGGGGCCGCTAGTTAAATACTAAAAATAAATTAAATCTTCCTATACGTATTAAAATTAATTTATAAAATCCAGTGCCAGACCTGTATCAGTCGGGAACGTTCCCCGAAAGTCTGGCCTCATTCAGTCTCTGAATAGCAACATGGTATAGACCAGCTTTTTGGTTACATTTACATCTGGCTATGTCTGGATAAAAGTTGTGTGCCTCAAGCCTCCATGGTCCTAGAGTCTCAGACCCAAAAGAATAAAGTTTAGGGGGTGATAGACGTGCGTATAACGTACGCGCATTTATGGCTCTGCGAACTTTTTCGCACATCTGTCACTGTAAATATTATACGTGAACTTTTAAAAGCGAAGGAAGTCGTTAATCTATAAGCACGCATACTTGCTTGCATGTCTAGTAATACCAGCTCATAAATGTCCCACTGTTGGACTCGGGCCTTCCACTATAGGGGAACGGACAGTATACTCGCCACGCTTGTCCAAGGCGGCATGGCAGGTTTGACACATCGGTTATCTCGATGTGCAGGTTGCATCATGATGTTTTCCTTCACCATTATTATCACGTGGTAATTGTAACAATATGCACATTAATTAGGTCAGAAAACTGCCTAAGTGGTGCATGCGTTCCGACCAGGGTCGTCAATGACCTGCTAAATCGACTAAAAAAATACGTTTAGATGTCAAAAATAAACTAAGTTGTATATAAGTAAGTGATTATAGATTATGTAACAAGTTGCGGCTAGGGTAAGCGGCTCCAGAAGGATAGCTGCATTACTATGCTGAATTTGCTGGGTGACATATGAAGCAGCCTTCCGATTATGGGTGCTATCAAAGAGCTTTTTTTTTAACTTTTTCATCCTGATTGCTATTTATCTATATATATAAAAATCAATTGCTGTTCATTAGTCTCGCTATAACTCGTGAATGATTTGGCTAATTATGATTTTGAATTATTTGTAGAAGTCCAGGGAAGGTTTAAAAGGCGAGTAAATATGAAAAAAAAGCTTGGAATATTGTAAAAACAACAATTTCGCTTACCCTTAGAAACTATTCCTACCTGTCAAACGTTTAATGTTCGTCCCGTCGTTTAGAAATCAATTAAATTTAAAAGTCGTTCAGAAATTAAATTAATTTTAAAAGCGAAGTTTTTTATGAATTTTTTGGGTTTGAATGTCAAACGTTTGATATTCATCCCGTCGTTCAGAAATCAATGTTTTTTATTTATTTATTCTGAGGCGGTACGAGGTTTGCCGGGTTAGCTATTATGTAATAAATACATACATACATATATAGATAGATAAATAGATATATATGCATTTATTCACGCCGCGAGCGAACGAATGACGCTTCGAGAATAACACAATAATAATCTGAAATATTAGAACCAAAGTTTATCACACTAGAATTATCACAATTATGATATTAAATATTGCACAATAATACACAGAAATTTTAGGACAACTCCAAGAGTTGCATCCACGGTTGTCAGGTGTGGAGCAGCAATTTGCCCTTCAAGAATACTGCAATTATCAAGCAGTAATTATCGACCACATTATATTATGTGCTCCTCGTCCAAGACTACCAATGTAGACTGTCCGTCGTAGACTTGGTTGTAGACTCGTAGACTGTCGGTTTAAAACTGCCGGGTGAAGACTGCCCCTCTTCTGCCCGAACACCGCGTATTTAACAGATCCTCGTAGCGCGCCGCAGTGACAATATCCGGTAATGCTGTGGCGCCACTTCAGTTACACTTCCTTCATAAAACCAACTTCCGCCATACGTATTAACTTCCAACATGCGATTACTCCATTTCCGATATCCGTTAACTTATTAATAAATACTTCTAAATTGGCATCCGGTTAAACAACTTCCCATTACTACATGAAAGAATACTCTATCCGGTTATTGACTACTTCCGTCACATGGTTATTTTATAATAACAAATACTATTCCTACATATATATAGTGGTGTATGCATTCCAGCCAGCAGTTGAACCCGCGCCCTCTGAGTTCGGGACGCGTGAGCTCGCCATTACGCTATCCGACTTTGTGATTGTGTGACGATTGTTATTTGCAGTATTATATTTCATAATGTTACCTTTATTGCGTAGTTACTTATGACTGGAACCAATCGCTTCAATCGCCTTAGCTGTAACAAAAAATTTATGGCTACATATTTATGACGGAAATATACTAATAACATGACTCCGTAAGTTATTGCAATGTTTTATGGACGAAATAAAACCACAGAGAATGATAGTGTCACAGGTCTGTACAATTTCTCTTGGCGTATATTTTAGTTATTATTCGGTTTGCCACTTTGATTAAGTATTCAAATTGATTTATTTGCATAAAACATGGTTTTAGGTGTTACAGTAAATATATAGAGAGAGAGATAACACTTTATTCCACACCAGAATCGATCGGTCCTACGACGGCCTCGAGCTCAAATCTCTACGGTGTCCATGCTGCGCACCCAACTAGCGTATGAAACGCAGAGACCAGCGCGCTACATAGGCGGCACTGAGGGGAAGGCAGACATCCCACAGTCTGATGCAGGTACTTATCCAAGCACTCATGCCTGATAAGTATCTGCGTCATTCTGAATGTCAGAGACCCGCGTTTTCATGCAACCCATCGCACCAGGTGTGGGCGAACTAGTCTGTAAGGTTTTTTTTTCGTTAACTCAGGGGGAATGTCTTTTCTCGTTACACACACACGGGTCTTGGATACAGGGGAAGACCAAAAGCGCCGCCTAGTGCCGCGCGCTTCGTGTGGGGCTCTTACACCAAACAGCAAACAGTATCTCCTCCATTAAAGGAGGAGGCCGAACAAACTACCCACTAAACCTACTTGGGTCCCCATGATAGCATATATCTAGAATGCCAGGGATGTATAACGTAGTTAAACTCTTCTGATATCCTAGTGTGCCGATTTGGTACTAAACCCTGGAAAACAGAGCTGTACCACTTCGTACAGTAAAGGTAATTCCACTGATACCCCCGTAAACAGTGGCCCTCTACCACGCAACTAGTCTGCAAGCTTGGTAGAACCCTGAGGAACAGGGCGTACCACTACATCAGCAGAAATAAAGGTCCACTGTTACCCCCGTATACAGCGGCCCTCTGCGGCGGAATCTTGGGCGAGGCAGACGTGCTAAATGGCAAAGTCCCCGAACGGCAATAACGCGTCGTTGCTCGATGGGCGCGTGCACTACTTTCTCCCTCTATCTTTGCACTACACTGTGGCAAGACGTAACAACTTCACTTTTCTATATGGAACCACCCACCGTGTTCGTCTCAAAGGCGTGCCATTAGCATATTAAGATGAAGCGACGGCGCTAGGACTGTTAGCTAGACGAAATGAGAATGAAGTTTACTTTTACCAACAAAATAGAATGATGTATAAAGTCTTGTAGCAATATGATTACGTTGTTACAGACGAAAATGGGGTTGTATGACCTGTAAATGGATACACGACACGTTAGAGTACATTCTAAACCTACACAAAAGGCAATAACCAACTTTCAATATTTGTTATTTGGGTGCGAAAATTAAAAAAAGGCACCGAATACCTAGGGCAGTGGTAGCGAACCAATGGCACGCGACACAATATTTTGGGCAAACCACTGATCACAAAGTTCACAATGAAATATTATATTACGAACGAATGCCGAAGAAACCGTTTGACAGACGACTCCATTTAAGCATGTATTCTGCCAAACAACAGCTTACAGTCCTAATTAATATCAATTATTTATCATCTAATATGCAACCACTGAAGTCATATTGTTACTTTAATTTGAATTACGCGTATAACTGAAAATATATTTATTATTACACATTTTGCAATGTATTAATTGTAGGAAGTAGTTTTAAGCTATTGTATTTTTATTCATATATATATTTATTAACAAATTTTCTTTACATTTTTGTAAAACATATAAAAAAATACTCACTACTACATATTTCTTTTATAAAATAACATATAAATACTTTTTAAAAATGTAATAAAAATAAAATTGTCTCCGCCAGCAGAGGGGCCTAGGATCCAAGCTACTAGCAGTTAAGGCTCCAGAGACAGGAACCTCTTCATAATGCGAGTCGTGTCCAGTAGAGCTGCCTTCTATGCCCATTCTTTCAGCCGTAAACCGAGCGAGACCCTTTCCAGGTGGCGGTCAAGGCTCTTCACTATTAGATCATTTACAGACACCACTATCGGTACTATAATTATAGTCCAAGTTCCACATGGCAGTAACCTCGTGAGCGAGATCAATAGTATTTTTATTATGAACCACAGCCCATAAATGTCTTACTACTAGACTCGGGTTTCCCGTTGCAGGGATATGGACAGTATACCCGCCACACTGATCCAAGGCGGCTTGGAAGCTTTGACACATTGGTTATCTCGATGTGCAGATGGCATCACGATGTTTTCCTTCACCGTTGTTAGCACGTAGTAATTGTAACAATATTCACATTAGGTCAGAAAAATGCCTAAGTGGTGCATGAGTTCGGGCCAAGATCGAACCCGCGCCCTATGAATTTGAGACGCGTGCGCTAGCCATTACGCTATCATTTTAGTATTTTTATTATATAAACATAATCATGAAGTTACAATTATTTGCTAGCACATCTATGGCCTCAATAAGCAATTCTTTAAATAAAATGGCACGTTGACATATAAAGGTTTGCCACCCCTGAACTAGGGCGTCCAGATTGAGTTTTGGAAATTCCACAATTTGTTCAGAAGTAACATGTCATTCTGACCATCGTTATTATTAGTTACGGATTAGTACATGGGTCGAGTTTTTACACCACAGAGAGAAAATTTTGCACGCAGGTGGAGTAGGGTTAGGTAGGGGTAGCCCAAACATTTTTGATCCCACACAATTCCCCAATTTTGTGATCAACCAGCATTTGCTGAGTTAGGGCCTGTTTAGAGTTAGTTAAGTTTTGGCTTTTATTAAACTGCTTATGTAAACTTTAATAATTTTAAATAACTCTAAATAAACATTATTTTCTTTCTTTTCCAATTTGTATTCACAAGCCTTGTGAATACATAAATTTTGTTAACTATTTCTTTATATTATTGAGAACTTTCCACCTCATAAGTCAAAAGTGGAAGAATATTCCTCCCCAATTGGCTTATACAAACAAATGTTGGGAAAAATCTTTTAATGAAAACATTGTGACTATCGTTTCGATTTTTTTTATTAAAATATCTTATTAAATATCCCTATCAATATTATAAATGCGAAAGTAACTCAGTCTGTCTGTCTGTTCCGTTTTGACAGAAAAACTATTGGATCGATTTGGCTGAAATTCTGTATATATGTAATTTGAAAACCGAGGGTGGCCAAAGGATGCTTTTTATCTCGGATAATGAGTTAGATTTTGGAAACTAAAACTAAACGTTTTGTGATTTTTGTTTCGTTCAGTTCGTCCACTTGGTCCACTTGGTCCATTTCGTCCATGTTGTCATTTTTGTCAAGTTTGTCATTTATGTAGTTTACATATAGACAGGGGATGGGAGAGTTTGCGATATAAATGAAGTGAAGTGTATTTGCCCCCGGTAGATTTTCCGGTGGCAAATACACAAAAGTTAGAGCTAGGCAGAAACTATGAATATCCACTTGCGTCGACCCTGACAAACAACTTTTGCTTCATCTACTTTATTGACCTCTTCATACATGCACGTTTATTTGAGGTGCCTTTACCTGACCTCTTTTTAACACTTCTGCTATTTGATCATGGAGTACGTCGCGGTCTACTGGGACTAACTCTACCATTCACAATGCTGTCATACACTTGTTTTGTGATTCTATTTTCATACATACTTAGTAGGTAACAAATTCAATAAATCTATTTGGTCTAACTTATATTGAGTTAGAGAAAGTTTGAGGGATTGTTTATGGTTCTTAAAGAAGCCTTCAAACTTACTCCAACTCAATATGAATAAGACCGTTAATCATTAACTATTTTCGCGTTTTTCGTATCACATTAATTTGTCATTATTACCGGCTGCCACTATTTAGATACATTTTATGGGATGAATTACTCAACTTGATAATTATTTCAATCTAAATTGAACCTTATAGTCATTAATTTATGATATAATACAATTAGACACGAAACGTTTTGGATAAGACAGCGTCGCGTGACATTCGGATATATTTAAAGGCCAACGGTGTTGACAATTCTTGCTAACACCTAGCTATTTTTTTAAGGCAATGTTTTACATCGCTGTTGAATATTGCTATTAAATTCTATTAGGCGCTATAAAAAACGCAATGAATGTTAAATAGTTATTGAATTTGCAAATGCGTCGTCAGTTTCTGTTGTTTTCCGTTTTTATCTGTATAATGCTTACGGATTAGTTATTTATACTCTGAAGGTTAGTTTGGTGACAAGGATTTTTGTAATATTGTGGCGATTTTTGAACGCACCGAAAACATTCAAATATGAAAATGTAAAATGTCACCTCTACACGGGCTCTTTGCGTATTGTGAAAAAAATAACAAAAAAATCTTTATGTGTAACATTTTGTACTTTTAGAATAAGACAAGCAAAAATAAATTGAATTGTTAGTCTTTGTCTAGTTTTATTTCTCTCTCTTTTCTTTCACTATATCCAAATTAATTGGGGTCGGCACAATATGTCTTTTCCTTCCACACTCCTCCATTCTGACATACATCTTCTGTCACACCACAAATCATCATATCATCCTTCACACAATCCATCCATCTTTTTTTGGTCTACCTTTACATTTGTACTCATCCAACTTGTAGTTTAACGTTCTTTTTATCACGTGACTTTCATCCCTCCTCATTATATGCCCAAACCAACTTAATCTTCCTCTCAATTTTTCAGTCACGGGTGCAACTTTCGAAGATCCCCTTATGTACTAATTTCTCACCTTATCCATACTTGTAACACCACACATCCATCTCAACATTCTCATCTCAGCTGAGTGGAGATGTTTGTGGTTTATCACTTTAGTGGCCCAACATTCCGACCCATATAGCATGACTGGTCTTATGACAGACTTATATATTTGACCTTTTAGTTTCAGTGGCATTAGTTTGTCGCACGTCGTGCCGGTTACCTCTCTCCACTTTAGCCAAGCTACATTTATTCTTCTCCTTACATCCCTCTCTATATCACAATTACTCTGCAGTAGTGAACCAAGGTATCTGAACTCGGGGTTATTTCTATTAGAAGTTAATGTAATTGAAGATTTATTAAGTATATTAAGCTGGGCGATTTTCTAAACCCAACCCACGAAGTTTTTACACTCGTCACAGTTTGATTTGCATTGAACCATTTAAGTCTTACAATGGAAATATGCATGTATTATTCTTGAACTTTAATTAAATATTTATAAATAGGTAGTAGTAAATTTTGTAAATTAAAAAAAATGACTTTCTTAAAAAAAATCGTACGATTACCAGACCATACACTAAACTATAAATCAGTAAATATGTGCACGTTTATTGGTAATCTGAATGACTTTAGAGTCATAATATAATACACTCAATGGATTGTACAATTTTAATTTTACTACGTATTTCTAAGACTCCATGTAAAAGGTACATGTACACCAAAAAGAATATGTTAAACACTTCTTTAAATATGTATTTGTTTGTGGACTGTAAATATTTTAATTATAAATGAAAACTGCACGTGCGTAATATATGATGATTTTAATGGCAATGGAGGGAAAAAATATACAGATAAAAGAAAAAAAACCTTCGTTCTAAATTCAAATATTTAGTATTGGTGGCCAGTACTATGCCACACTAAAGTAATAAATACTTTTTGTTGGAGATTGCAACACATAATTAAAGCGCAAATAAATTAAAAAATAATGCTACATATGCAGTTCTACGGTAATGATCATTTTAAACAAAAATATATGAATTAAGTATATTATATTATATTTTATCCGTGCAGGAACGGAGAAAGAATACAATTTCCTGCGGCCGGGCGGCCTGTCGTAACAGGCGACAAAACAACCCACAGCCAGGTGGTAGGGTATTTGCTCGACTGGATGGAGATCACCCCTGGTCTAGAGTATGCCGCCATAACAAACTTGAGTTGTGTTCCGGCATTAGTGACCAGGTTCCAGTCAAAAAATGAATATTACAGTTACAGACCTGTGACTGTTACAATAGCAGTTATCTTTTCAAACTGATTCGACTTATTTATTTTTATTATTTATACCTAAGCATGTATTTATTACAGTTATTCCCTTTTGGACAGCCTGCAAAGGATAAAGTCCGCCTCAGGCATTACGAACGTTCTTTTTCAACGTGGACTGTTACAATCCGGAGCAGAAAAAGCAAAGCTATCAAGAATCAGTTACAATCGCTTTTACAAGCGATAAAAAAGGCGACGGGTGTAAGCAGTTGGAACTAGTTCGAACCGGGTTCGAGTGTCAGCCATTTTGTCGTTCAACACCTAGTGCTGCTACCGTCGCGAACTGGTGTCGGCCAGATGTCGCGTGACAAATGGCAATGCGGTTCCGAGATGATTTTGGGGCTCTTGTGGGAATGGGCTTAACTGTCAGCGGGGATGTACACTAATTTTAGTTTGTAGCAGCGAAAGGTAGAGGTTAAATGATACTTCAGGTGCGCAGAGATTAATATTCACTGTCGAGTGCTGATGTGAACTGAAATGAACTGATTTATTTTGGAAACGGTAACCTTAAGTATAAATATTAACAAGTCGTACAGCTAGTACAATATATAGTACAGTGTGTGAGCGGGACGGATGATGTGCGAGCGAGACAAAGCAACTATTAATATTTGCGCTCCCACTTTGCGCTAGCCAGGGATTAGCTTAGGCGTGTTGCTGGAGAGTTTCTTCCACCGCTTGTTCTCCTCCAGCTATAACACGTTGCGAAGCGGTAGTAATGATAGACTAGGATCGGCTCCGCCGGCGTAGTCGATAATTAGTCCACAAATAATCACTTCAGCCTGTTGGCTTAGTTCATTCACCCTTTTACGGCTAAATCTCAATATAGAGTCAATCCCTCGCAGCGGTCGAGCCGAGGTCAAACCTCACAGGAGGTGCCTCCCGAGCGCGCTGCTTCCGGGCTGAACGTCTCCGCTCCCACGGAGTAGGGAAGCCCACAAAGTCCGGTATCGCTGAAACAGCCATCTGCGACTATTCAGCTGGGTCCAGCACCAAAAAAAATTGCGCTAGCCAGTAGTGCGTTGTCCGCTGCGGTGACTAGACGTATGCAGCTCCCATAAGTTTAAGTAGGAAAATATACAATACAATACACTTTTTATTGTACACCAATATTACAGAGAAAAAATACACGGTAAGCTTAAACACTAAAAGATGTACAACGGGCGGTCTTATTGCTTAAAGCAATCTTTTCCAAGCAACCTTTGGATGGACAAGATCTATTAGCAAAGATAGCGGTGGCGTGTTGTTGAAATAGATACTAATAATAAGACAACATAATTATTATACATATATTATAGCTATAAAAATATATACATACATAGACATACAAAACAAACAATAAACACGTTATACAGTTAGATAGTGCTTCTTCACAAGTCTGTTAAAAGACATATTATTTTATAATCTCTTTAATTTAATAATACTAAAATGACCATTGATTGTATTTGGAATTGCAACCTTTTATTGAAAAAAAGTATTTTTTTTTTGGTTGTCTAGGTGTTTTTAAATATTAAGGTGTTGTCCATCCAAAAGTTGTCTCTAGAGTATTGTTGTTGTTGTAAAATAGTACTTTTCGGAAGTGTAGGAAAAAATAATTGATTTAAAAAATCAATGAGCTGACTGCATGAAAGACAATTTAAAAGTAATGTTATAAAAAGGCCGAAACATGATTAAGAACAGGAAACAAAAATAAAATAAACTATGAACAAAGTAAACTCTACTTCGGTTTAAGAGACTATATTATGAGCTGAAAGCTTGAGTTAAATACCGCATTAATTTTGCCACCGGCATTCTGGGGCCGATCCCAGACACTCAGACCATACCAAATAACGGTAAGATCGTTTACGAAACTTACCATGATAGTCATCGAATCCTAAGCCTCTGCGCCGCAGTGAGGTAGGCCGGCAAAGGTTTAGCCCACTCAACCAGAGAGATTATCAAACATTGTCAACGTTGGTTACAACTGTATTGTTGGAAATGTCCATAAGCGACAGTAATCGCTTTTAATCAGGTACTCCAGCAATGTTTCAAGAAATATTACATATAGACATACATAACTTCACGCCAGTTCCTTTCCGGGGTAGGCACGAACACTTGCTTCACTTGCTTCTTTGACATTCATAACTCTTGTCATGCACGCTCGTCTGTTCTTAAGGCTCCTGACATCACCCTCTGTTAGTACACGATCAATTTGATCATGGATCAAGAAATATTACATTAATTATAAGCAAATAAAAGCCTAGAGCATCGACGCCGGGATGTTAGTATATCTGTTTTTTATAGGATTCATTTCGGAGAGTGTGCGGTTGAACTGTTCGATCTGATTCCCCCTACACCATTCCATCTTCGGACCACAAGGCGCTCTGGCCTACGCCATCGTTTCACAATAGAAGCGCTACCAGTGCGTACTAAACGTTTCGCCTCCACGTTCCTTTTACGTACGGCAGAGTTGTGGAATGCACTACCAGAGTCCGTGTTTCCCGAAAAGTACAATCCGGGTATCTTCAAGTCTCGTGTGAATAGGTACTATTTAGGTAAGCGTGCTCCATCTTCGACCGCATCATCGCCCGACATTGGGCGTGATCGTGATCAAACGCAAACCTATTTAATATAAAAAAAACCTTCCATGGTTTTTGGGCTGTGGAAATCGCTAACACTCAGACCGCTTCCTCATAAATCTTCGAATGTTCCACGAAACTTTGTATTAAGTGTAGGTACTGAAATTAAACTTCAAATTGTTATTCAGATGATTTCAAACACCTGTTTGATAATTATTACCTGTTCTTACCTCTTAAGACTAAATAGGAACTTTGGAAGCGCTCTCATCTTGTACAAACAGGTTTGTATACTCTTGTGTATCTATCTTCTTCTATATATATATATATATAAGCAAGTGAGGTGTGTAAGAATGGGCCTAAATGGCGCTCTGTTGTTCGTGCCTACTCCGCAAGGGAACTGGCGTGAAGTTATGTATGTATGTATGTATGTATGTATATATATATTAAGAAAAATTAATGTTGCTAAGCGCAAAACTCGAGGACGGCTCGACTAATTCGGTTGTTTTTTTTTTCAATTGTTCCTTAACGCACACGGAAAGTATTGATAAAAAAAAATGCTATTAACTTTTGACAAAACTAAGTCTGCCCGGGCAGCTAGTCTATACTATATTATATTATAAAGAGGAATGTTTTGTATTTTTGTATGTTTGTAACGAATAAACTCAAAAACTACTGGAACGATTTTTAAAATTCTTAATTATCCCTGATTAATATAGGCTAATAAAATTAGGGATACTTACTAAAACTTCAATAATGTAACCCATCAATCTAGAGAAAATACTTCGCACTGGAATCAGGTTCTATGATTTTGATGAAATTTTATATGTGTTTGAGTGGGTCCAGGAGTGGTTTACATTCACAATTAGACCCGGTAGGTGGCGCTGGAATCGGGTTCTAAACTTTTTATTTTTTCAGGACACGACAACGTTTGCCGAGACCGCTAGTAATTAAATAATTTGAAACTGAGTCTTCTTCTTTATCATTTAATTATGAAATTGAAAACAATTCTATTTATTTCCAAATTGTTTACATTTTCTTTGCAAATATTATACAAAATATTTCATAAAAAAAATTTCCTCTAAATTTTGACCCCTTAAATTAAATCACGTTTTTGACAAACAAAACAACTGCGTTCAGTTACAAAACACCGTGACAGCTGCCCTTAGGAAATAAATTCGAGTTTTGATGTTCCCAAACACGATTTTCCTTTATTTTATTAAGCCACGTACACACAGAACCAACTTAAGCAAACGAACGATCTTTGTTGGCTTACATTGGCTATATGTTTTGGTTTCGTCAGACAGTCGAATGCTTAGATTACTTTAATAATACCGCTACTCTAATGTGACGTGGGTTCGAATCCAGTCCGGGAGGCATGCACCACTTATGGCCGGTTCCTGTATCTTACTGACCATTCGTTTGCCTTACTCTCGGATAAAATTTGACATAAGCTTCATACAACTAATGTCAAAATTCGTTTTTAAGGTAAGTTAATTAATTGTAAGATATAGGAACCAGCCATTATACAGTTTTTTGTATAATATATTGTTACAATTGCCACGTGAAGACCTGCATATAGAGATAACGGATGTGTCAAATTCACCGCCTATATACTGTCTGCGTACCGCACGCGCGCGTAACCGCATATATACTGTCGGTTTTCCCAAAAGGTAGAAAGGCTCAAGCCCAGCAATGGAATGCTGTGGGGTGTTATTATTAAATATTAATAATCCGATATAAAACTGATCATTTCTGTCTTTCAATTTGTAGGAATCAACCCAAATGATTTATAAAAAATGAATTGGAATCATTCAATATCATTGAATACCGTCATGACCTTTCGGGTTTGTGCCTTTCAATCAAGTTGATTTAATTTAATATTTTCTTAAGTTTTCGCGACTTATATACATAATAAAACTACGTTTTAACGGTTTTAAGCGCAGTAATTTTATTAGATTTTGGGGTTTCCGACGTTTCACGGAAGACAAAGATGTCAAGTGTCAACGAGTATTATTAAAGTTTTATTTAGCCTACCGCCAACTTGTTAATTTTAATTATTTAATTTTGTTTATGGTTATTATTTACTCTATGGGAGCCTAATCTAATTTACTACCGCTTCGCAACATATTATGACTTGAAGAGAAAAAGCGGCGCAAGAAACTCTTCAGCTAACATGCCTAGCTCTAATAATTTTATATAATATTAAAATGGGTGGAAGGAAAAATAAAAGTAATTATCAGTCAAGTTGGTTTGTGTTCCGTTATATGCAGAAAGAGCTCACAGTGTCTTGAGGTCTGGCAGCTGGTTTTTTTTTTATTTTATTTGGTTTATTACCAGCATTACCGACACACATTCCGGCAAATGTTAGTTGGCCCTCGTCGGCCCAATGTGTACTTAGCTTAACAAAATTTCTATGTATTACATTGTGATTAGCCAGATGGCGTTTGACCGGAATGTTTATGGAAAATTTCTTAAATGAAATTGTTTTTCCGAATACCCTTATTCATTTTCATCGTGATTTATTCGCATTTCGTGACTTTAGTAGGTACCCTATTGTTACCGTTTTGGCAAATCTATTTGAGAACTGAATTACTTATATGATATTTCTTCGTTATTCGTGACTTTTGTACCTTAAACATTTTGCCAAATCGATTTTGAAATTACGTTACTTCGTGATATTTGATGATGACGGCCTCGTGGTTGAGCGGGCTAAGCCTTTGCTGGCCACATTCACTTCCCAGTGACCTCATATGCTCAGAGCAGACTGACGCAGAGAGGTTGCGAACGCCTCAAAGCCCGCAAAGAGGCCAACAGAAGTAACTGATAACCAACGAAAGGCATCGGTCGCTATAAACTGGCCGACCAAGCCGCTGATGCAGGCTACCCGAATCCTTGAAGGTCTCTGGAAGCCATAGATCGGCCATCTAGAGCTGCTGTGTAGGCACCAGTTGGGAAGTCTCCAGCGGTTCCAAGAGCACGTTACCAGAGGGTCGGTGTCCTTCGAGATGAAGCCGGGCAACGAGATTTTTTTAACTCGACACCCCCACCAACTCCACCTAAAGAAGCTGAAAACCTGATGAGAGACCGAGTGCACTGAAACGCAGACGCTTCGAGTTAGATTCCTGATATGGTAACTAAATTTTGTAAAACGAACATTTCTTTATTCAGTACGGTCTGAGTGTTTGGCATCGGCCCCAGTGAGGTCCGTTGTATATTACCCATACACCAGCGAAGCATTTTCATTTTTCTATGCAGTAACGGAGAAAGAATAAATACAATTTCCTTACGTAATGCTCTGACAGACAGACAGATAGGCAGACAGAAAGACAGAGACAAAAATTCTAAAAATAGCATTGTCGGAATCTCCTGGTTTGAATTATCCCTCTTGATTTTTTTCTCATTTTTAAACGCATTCTAAAAACTCAAACCATTTACAGATTTATTATAGTATAGATAAATAGATTAATCCAAGTAATTGTTAGAAAACCAAATAAATAAATTAAATAGGTACAAGTTTCTCGGCTAAATCTTTTGCAATGTAAAGCTTTGAACCTCTCGACCTGCTTGAAATGGTCATCCGGTACTGCACGTGACATCTTACAACAATGCTAAGAACTCAAGGTGAATCTGATTTTTGTATTTTTGGACGAAATTTTACGTCACTTGGTGTGCAGTTTCATTTTTTTAAATACCTACCTATTTAAAAATCAACTATAGTTGTAAAACGTATTGTTTTTAAAGCAGAATTTTATATATATATATCTAAAATCGCCTTTTCTTAGTCAAACGTACCTTTTTGGGATGCAATATAATAAGTCCTTGTTTGATGTCAGTTAAGAACTACTATTGGGGTTCGAAGCATTATTTTTTTTAATCAATAGAGAGATCGTAATATACATGTTCTATAACAAAGTATTTTTAGCTATTACTAAAAAGTTATATTAAATTAAAAAATATTTTTTTTGAATCCTGTACCGAAAATACGCGGACACTTCCCGAACAAACCCGAGCGCGCGTGTGTATTTAATTGTATTTTTTTAAATTCGTTTAAATAAAAGATAAATAATTTGAAATAATAAAGAACAAATACTGCAACCCTATACGTTCTTTTTTTTAACCAACTTCTAAAAGGAGGTTCTCAATTTGTTTGTATGTTTGTTATGCGATTACTCCGCCAATTATTTACCGTTTAGAAAAAAAAATAACTATTCGAAAATGTATTCTCCTGAGGTGGTCCTATTGTCACCAAGTAAGGGTCATAGGAAAATCAAAAGCAAACCTTTTTTGAAGAGCACCGAGCGCCTACACTCTATGAAAAGCAATACTTTATACGCCTGCCAGTAGCACAATTTCTACAGGTCCTTAAAATATTATATCTATAGCTAATCATGCAACAACTAAAAAGTGATATTTTTTTACAAAAACAAAACTGATTGTTTACTATTTGCAGCACTGGAACGACGCAACAGCGGCGCCACCTATCGATTTACTTCTTTTCGCTTTCTACATGTCTTACATTGTACAGTGCTCCCTCGTAATAAATCATATTTTATATTAAGAAGCGTGTATCATTGGAACCTTCTTAGAACAAAAACCTACATAAGAACTGGTCCTTCGAGCCGGATATGAAGCAGCGACCTATGGATCGAGGACCAGTTCGTAAGTAGTTAGGTGGCGCCGCTATTGGGTCGCTCCAGTGTTGCAATAGTAAACACTGATTTCAAAGTGTATTTTGCAAAATTGTTGTTGTTTTATTTATGTTTCACTTGGCACTGACTTCAAGATATTGTAGAAAACGTTTGCTTTTCAGTTACTTTTGAGTAGGTATTTAAATTGATTGTTTTCATTTAGCCGGAACAATTTGTTCTATTTGAATGTTTTCAACTGTCAATCTTGTCATTGATGGGAGGTGTGACGGGGCAGCGTTCGCCGGGGCTGTGTCCTGGGCAGCCAGCGTTAAATTAACCCTTTAGCGCTCACAGCGGACTGACCCAGACCAATTACGACGGCCACAATAGTGCTGGGATATTACACCGTGAATCCCATGATATATTATCTCTGAGCTTCCCGAGTTCGCAGTAGGAATTCATAGGCGATAATTACTTGATAATAACTAATTTGTTTATTGTAAGATTACAAGAAATAAGTTGAAGTGGAGTGAATTGAATGATGATAACCCCGCTTTTATTATCAAATCAGAACTAAACACTAGAATGATGATAACAATTACTCGCCTCTGCGTCTATTTTTGATATAACAATGTGTACACGACTCTCTGCGGCACGAATAAACCTATGAGGTTTCTGTACCACAGTCAAATGGACGTAGTTTAGCAGAAAGAACTCAACCCACATTGTGGTCAAAAATGAGTTGTATATACCAATTTATCAGCAATTTTTGTCTAAATTTAAAACCACAATAACTCAAAAACGACTTTTTGTGTGTTAGGTCGTTTCTGCTAAACTACGTCCAAATGTGTTTCTAATGTATATGAATGTAAGCATATTGGATAATAAATTTAAAAAAAAGTTAGTATTCAAATGTAACTTCAAAAATTGATGTAACGTTCTTCTAGTGTGTCACATTCATGTTTTTAATTGACGTTTACATTTGAATCTTGAACTTATAGTCGGGTTCGCAACATTTTTTTAGCAACCAGTAGTTGTTTTCGCAAACGGAACCTTGATAATGTATCCGTCCGTTCGTCTATGTATTTTTTATTGCATGAGTTTAGTAGATAAGCAGACTGGTGGAAAGCGGATATCATCGCCTATAGACATTTGTATCACAAAAGGTGTTACCAATGTGCTGACGTTCTAACCTAATTGTTTTTAAGGTTTTTGTATATTATCTACATCATTAATATCTTTCTTTCCAATAAAATATTATAATTTTGTTATATACTACGATTATATATGTACATGTAGGTATATATGCACTAATATTATGTTACGTTTTTTTATTTTTTTCTATCCCTCTACACATAATTTACATGATTAACTAACGGCCCCGGCAGACGTTGTCATGCTCTGAAAAAATAAAAATCTAGGACCCGATCTCAGCGCCACTTACCGGTTCCAATTGTGGATTTAAACCAGCTGGGGACCCACTTAAACACAAAAACAAATTCACCAAAAACGGTCCAGGTGATTAGGAGGATACTAGAACCCGATCTCAGCGCCACCTACCAGTCCCAACGGGATAAAAAGTATCCTATGTCCGTCTCCTGGTTTTAAGCTACCTCCTCATCAATTTTCAGCCAAATCGGTACAGCCGTTCTTGAGTTATAAATAGTGTAACTAACACGACTTTCCTTTATATATATAAGATTTATTTATTATATTTTATGAAAGAATATTCCCGAGAATTTACCCGACCATAGTGTCACATCACTAGTTCCCGCTCTAATAAATACATGAATTTAACACACAGACGGGGTTGAACGTAACGTTTAATTAAATTTTTGAAATTCGCAAATAGCCTTTTTGTTATCAAATGATGTTTCGCCTGATGTCCTGATGGTGGAAGAATTTCATTTTTATTTAATTGCAAACAGGCCGACGGCCAACCTAATGGGCGATGGTTACCATTGTCTACAGGCGTTTTTAACACTAATGGAGGGGATAGGATCCCCGTATTCAATCCTCCCGGATGAAATGGGATAAAAGAGATGGGACAAAGGAATGGAATAATGGAAGATAGCACAGGGATGATGGGGTATGGAAAATAGAACAAAGGCCCTTAGGGTGCCTTTCCACCAGAGATGTGCTGTGCAACGTTGCTATGGCTGTGTTTAATATCCACCAATCATATATATTGGTCCACATACCATAGCAACGGTGGAAACTGATTTTTTTTATTGCACGAGTTCAGTAGACAGGCAGACCGCCCACGTGGTGCAAAGCCGTTACCGTTGCCTATAGACATTAATTGTAACACCAAAGGTGGTACCAATGTCCTGCCGCTCTCTAAAGGGTAACTGGAACCTCATCGACTAGTGCCGGAACACAACTCAAGATTGTTATGGTGGCATACTCTAGACCAGGGGTGGTAGCCATCCAGACGAGCCCTATCGCCTGTCTGTGGGTTGTTTTGTCACCTCTTACAACAAGCCCCCGGCCGCAAGGAATTGTATTCTTACTCCATTCCTGCATGGATGAAATGATGATTCAACTAAGCTGCGTTTTTTATATGGAAGGATGCATGCTATGGATGGTCGCGCATTTGTCACTGAAAGTTGTGTAGTGAAAAGCACATCTTATTCGCTTCGCTGCATAGCTTAGTATCAGTAGAACTGGTCACAAAGTTTCGTATCTCAGCTTTTACATGCTCGCAGCATAGCTGTATAGCGCATGTTTGATGGAAAGGTACCCTTACTCTCAAACGCCTTTCGTCGTTCGTCGTCGTCCGGTCAGCCCGAAAGATTCAATGACAGACAATTGTTTAGACAGAAGAAAGAAAGAACAAAGATTTTTTAAAACTACCATAATAAAATCTATGAAATACAAGAATTAATAGAACATTAAATGGAAAATACATCTAAATATTTAAAATAAAAATACACAAGAATAGTTTTAAAATGAAAACGAAGGACAAAAGAAGATTGAGAGTAAGTCCTCAGTGAAATTGGGATAGTCATTTATGATGTATTTTTTTAATAATTAATACCATTTTATTTTTTAATGTCTCATTTTTATAGAAATTCAAAAACAAAAATGAACAGGGCTAATTTCAGTTTTGTATTTTCAAAAGTTTAAGCCAAAAAATCCATATTGTAACGAGTACGGGACTCGAATTAAAATGCCGTTGGAATTACTATAGAATTTATTAGAACTATACAAACACGTATAACACAGGTACAAATATAACCGGACGCAGTAAGTCCAAATGTAACGCACAATTCAATAACACGCGCAAAGTCCGTCACTAAAATGTACACACGTCTTGCCTCGCTTGTATTATCGCTTTGACTGCCCCGCTCTCTCCATCCTGCCGCCGTTTTGTACTTCACAAATACAAGTGTGCCCGCCCGTATCGTCGACTTAATTTCCTAGAAATCGTAATCCGCACACCTGACTAATTATGCCTGAAAACGGCCATAAACGAGTAAAATAGGCTGGTTTCTACAAAAACCAATAAATAAGTAAACAAAAGAAGACAATCATAAAGGTACTACAATTGGCTCAAATGCCGACAGGTAATAGCGTGCTTCGTGGAATTTGTTTTTGTCGGGGGGCTAAGTTGTAACAATATGAATGCAATGTTTTTAGTTTTATTTGGAATATTGGGAAGTAGACTTAAAATAAATTATTCTGATACTGGGGCTTCAGCTGCGTTAGTGTTGCAAAAAGCGTTAAAAAATAACTTTGTTAATGCACAGCCACATTAGTGTAGGTTTAAACATGTCT
This sequence comes from Dendrolimus kikuchii, assembly GCA_019925095.2. Taxonomy (NCBI): domain Eukaryota; kingdom Metazoa; phylum Arthropoda; class Insecta; order Lepidoptera; family Lasiocampidae; genus Dendrolimus; species Dendrolimus kikuchii. The sequence continues at coordinate 7,744,328 of CM034413.1, forward strand.
TATCTGTCAATATTTAGCGTCTTCTGAAATTACGCATCAAACCTATCGCCATATCTGTATGAAACGGCCTAAATCTTTAATACTAGCAATTGAAGCCCCAGCATAAGAGAGATCGAAAATCATGGTTGAATATTTGGTGAGCAATATAGATTTTAATTTAAAAAATTAAACTATGTATTATATAGAAATATTCCAAAAGGTAAACGATACAATCAATCAAAGTCTATAAAACTGCCAATTCTGACACTTAATTATGGCTTCAATCCCATTCAAACAAACAAACAAAACTCATCTGCGAAAAGCAAACGGAAAATTCATCTAAATTTTTACCAACTCCACGTTATGGCTTTTTTGTATGACAAATAATTGAATCGTTGATATCCATCATAGCAATGACGATTTTAGCTTTGTGCATACTATAAGCTTTGCTAAGCGGAACAGAATCTTCTTATATAATACTACTAATTAATATTAATTAGCTCTATTTTACATATATAAAAACTGAATTAGATTTTATATATCGCGAGCGAAACAGCCGGATAAAACTGGGGAGTTTCTTGCCGCTGCTTCTTCTTTAAACAGCGATAACACGTTGCGAAGTGGTGTACATAGAATAGGAAGTAGATTTAAGTTTTGACTTACATGTATGTTTTTCACATTATATCAGATTGATTACATGTATGATTTAAAAAAAAAGAATCCTCCTGTGGAATTTATTTTGAATACTTTGAAAACATTTGAATTTGATATAAAGAAAATCAAATGCTACTCAAAAAAACGATTTCACTGATGATGTTGAAATTTTGTGTGTGTTTGATCCACGGGATGGTTTAGATTTACTATTGGACCCGGTAGTTGCCCAGTACCTTATAAAATTATCTTCTAAGCAGTCAAACATATAAGCTGTAACATTTTGGTGACGTGGTTTTTAGGGGTCTGTTGTCACTTCCATTTGTTCATCTATCTGTCTTTGTATATCATAATCATTTCTCACAAAAAACATTGGATATATGGATGAAATTTGGAATAAAGTGTTTTTTAAATGCCACTACGCAATGCTCTGGTGTAGTAATCTAGTAATGTTGCTGAATCCGAAAAACTTGATGGTAGGCATACATGTAAATAAGGAAATTTAACTGAATTTCTGAACTCATGCAATACAAATAAAAACAAAATAAAAAAGTTGCAAAATGATAGCGATTTGCTTAACATTCCTTTTTCAATTCTTGTTGTTTAGTAAGTAATTAAGGTATTCTGGACATAAATCTGAAGTCGATTTCTTTTTTGCTAAAAAATTTATATTGAACAGAAAATTCATCTTGAAAATAACTCTTCTGCTGTCAGTAGCTATGTTTCAGTGGTTGATATCCTAATTCACGAGTGCCCTACAAAAGATGAATGGAAAAATGCCTGCATTGTCACGAACACAATGAAACCGCATGATCTCTTCCTATTCAAGAGCATGTTATTACCTAGTCTTTTAAATTTCACTTATTAAAGGCAAATTTTCGCAATAAAAGTAGTTAGACTAATCGCATCTCAAACTTGAAGAGCGTGGGTTCGAATCCTGGCCCGAAAAATGTAGTAAAATAGAATAAAGTACAATAATGTAAAAATATAAAAATAAAAATAATAGACAATAAGTAATATAATAAAAATAAAAATAGTATATTGTTACGAGATGTTATTATTATTTATAGAATTTATTAGAACTATAAAAACACGTACAACACAGGTACAAATATAACTGTACACAACCAGTGAAAACGTAATGCACGATTCAATCACACGCGCAAAGTCCGTCACTAACGTCTTGCTTCGCTTGTGGCTATCGCTAGACTGCCGATCTCTTCATTGGGCCGTTGCTTTATACTACACCGATGCAATATGACTGCCTGACCGCGTGGACCTAATTTCTTAGAATCAGTTCGACACACCTGGCTAATGACTGCCATAAAAGATTACAATACACAATGGGCTGTTTTCTAATCACAAATTTTAAATACAAAGTAAACAAAAGAAGTCCAAATGCAGAAAGGTAATAAAGTGTGCTTTTATGGTATGTAGGTGCGAATCCACTTTTGTCAGCGTGTAGGTCGTAACAATATAATGGACAGTAAATGTAATAATAATAAGGACTTAGAATACATACATACATACATACATACATAACTTCATGCCAGTTCCCTTGCGGGGTAGGCACGAACAACAGAGCGCCATAGAATAAAACACATTGTATTAGATATAAGAATTTTAAAAAAGTAAGGAAAGAAAATAAAATAAATAATAACACCATAATCCCTGTAGTAATTTTAAAAGAAAAGAAAAATAAATAAAAAACGAAAAAAGAAAACCCTCTATCATGTCTTAAGATGGAGGATGAAGGCGATATAAAAAATCCTGGCCGGAGAGCATACGCCACTTGGCAGTTTTCTGATCCAATGTGCAAACTGCTACAAATAGCACGTGGTGACATTGAAGGGAGACATTGTGTTGAAACCTGCACATCGAAATAACCGATATGTCAAAACCGCCAATCGTTTTCTGACCCAATGTGCATACTGGTACAAATAGCACGTGGTGACGTTGAAGGGAGACATTGTGTTGAAAGCTGCACATCGAAATAACCGATGTGTCAACACCGCCAATCGTTTTCTGACCCAATGTGCATACTGATACAAATAGCACACGGTGACGTTAAAGGGAGACATTGTGTTGAAACCTGCACATCGAAATAACCGATAAGTCAAAACCGCCAATCCGTCTTGGACAAGCGTGATGGATATATTGTGTGTTCCCCTATAAATGGCTGTTGTTATTATTATAAAGGCAAATTTTATTGCTTACTGCAATCTTCACGAGAAAATCACTCGCATTATTATCATTACTTATTTAAATGTACAGACAATTAGATCCAAATCTAACTGCTCTTGGAAGTGGGTTAAAAATTGCTACCCATTTTAGAAAGTTCACCCCTGAGCCGATTTATTTAAATGTTAAAAACCACGGGCAAGCGAGCTTCGTAATTTTAAAAAGGGTATTAAATTTATTTTCAATTTGATTCTGTTAATTATGTCACTTAAGTGAACATTTTAAAGCCATTAAAATAAATGTCAGATTTGATAAAATATCTATTACAGCCCCACTATTTATTAGAGATGGAATATGATTTAGCTAGTTGAATATAAATTTAAGTTTGTCAAAATGGTATAGGAATCTATAAAAGACATTTATTGTCTAATTTATTATCTACACATAATTTTTTTCACATATTTGTTTTTATCAGTGGAGATATCCTATTGAGGAACATCAAGGGAAAAATCGCGCGCGGGATACCCATTAAAACCCCTGGCCAATTCTCGAACGTCCCTTATCCGGATTGTGGGCTCGGATGAACGACGACCGGCCCCTTTACGGGCTGCCCCCTCCATTCGGAGAGACCCAGCTCTCTGGCTACCTCGAATCACGGATCGCTCACGCGGCGATAGCCTGCGGCGGCTAGAGGTCATCCTGGACGATCCTCCATCGCCGCTGCCGGCTCTGGTTGGAGGGGAGCGTGGTGGTCTAGTCCCTCCCCCGCTCCGCCACCTCCTTCGCGGATATCATAGTCTCGCAGAAGGAGGCAGCTGCTTTCCACGTTCTTTTGTGAACAAACTCTTCATAATTAAAAATTACTTTCTATTTTCAGATTGAATTTTTTTAAGCATATTTAAGCTAATAAAAGCGTTTTAATAAAGAAGAAACCTTCAAAACATATGAGACTTTATTTTAACAGCAAATAATCATAGCCTTAACTGTAACCATGCACTTTATATAGGTCATTCTATTCTTCGAATACAACACAAATACCAACTTCTAGCTTTATTAACGGAACTATGACACCTAACCCTCCTGAATAATTTGCTGCGTGTCAAATTACTCCCTGGGGATAATTTATGGACATCAGAACTAACCCTTAAGCAAAGGTCACATCGCCACTCCGTGACCTAGTTGTCATTCAAATGTTCTGATGGGAACATACGGGAGAGTGTCAGTTGTGCTGACGCAGCGTTTTTAAGCTTTCGTTGTTTCAAACTTAAAAATTATAGTATTTTATATCATCATACAATAAGAGACACTGATTTTATGAAATAGTTTAGAAATTATTTGAATGAACGAAAATTTGCAAAATAAGTACTTTTGGTACTGAGCCACCATATTATTTATTTCAATGGGTCTAAATAAAATAACACTTTAGGCGATTGCATTCTTACTATCCGCTAAATTACGCGTAAAGTGTATAAAGCTCTGTACTATAAAGAGGTCTATCTATCTAATATTATAAAGATGTAATGTTTATGAGTTTGTTTGAACGACTGAACGAATTTTGAAAATTCTTTCACCAGTGGAAAGCTACAGGAATAACTTGAGTAACATAGGCTATATTTTATTATATTTAATAATATTGCTACAACCTAGGCGCCGACAAAGACAAATTCCACATACAGATCTGTAGAAGCACATTTTATTACCTGCCAGCATTTGAAAAAATCATAGTCCTTTTATGATCGTCTTCTTTTGTTCACTTATTTATTGGCATTCGTTTACTGGTTATTATGTCCTATTGTCCAATTGTACTCGTTCATTAGCATCATTAGCCAGGTGTTGCGGATTTCGTCGACTACGATACGGGCAAATTTGTATTTCTGAGGTATAAAACCAGGGCCTGATGGAGAAAGAGGGCAGTTGAGCGAGAACCACGATCAAGGCGAGACGTGTGTACATTCGAGAATCTAATATTGACGGACTTTGCGCGTTTTATTGAGTTACGACCTTCTGAATTACGTTTGGATTTGGTGTGTTCGGTTATATTTGTACCTGTGTTATACGTGTTTGTATAATTCTAATAAACTCTATAATCATTCCAACGGCATTTTAATTCGAGTCCTCGCTACTCGTAACAATATTTCTTAATTTTTAATGACGCCCAGCAAAGTGGGCACGGATCAGCTAGTAAACTAATAATTTTAATTAAATATATGACAGTAATGTGACTGGTAGAATCAGTAGACCGCGTCGTGCTCACCATAATCAATTTGAAGATATTCTGAAGAATGGTCAAGTACGAAGCACTTTAAATAAGTATACATGTATAATGAGATCAATAGCAGATGAAGATTTATCGTCTCTGGCTACCCCAATGGGAAACATGCATGACAATATGTATATACCTATATATATAAACCTAATTTAGTACTCTCAAGTGGATTCTTAAAGCGGCTGCGTTTGTCGATGAGTTTTTAAACCGTATACAATGTTTTAAGATAACGACCGTTTGGGTTAAAACATAAATTTATTGATATACTTTTGGACCTGAATTTGTTCAAATCTTTACCAATTTATAAAGTAGCTTCATAAATAATGCGTTTGGATAGACATAAAGAATTTAATGGATTAGACGATGTCCTTTGCCAAAGTTTGGATATGAGTTCAAATTAGACTTAAAGATTCATAGACTGTTTATAACTTCGAAGTTACTTTATGGTACTTTGTGTAATAAATTAATCTGAAAGTGATTTTTTTTAATCGTAAATTTGTAACGGTTTTTAACTCGCCCAACGGGACGAGAGGTGTACGCACGGAAAACAGCACACCCCCATCTCGACGGCATAATGGCGAGTGAGAGCCCTATCCCTAAGGGACTCGAGTTGCCCGCTCAGGGTGGCCGAAGGTCGGAAGCCGCCCTCCGGCTCCGGCTCCTCCTTTGACGGTGCGGAGCTATGACGTCCGCTCACGCTCCCGCATGTTAGCAATGCCCTGAATCAACTTGCGTTTCTTCAGGACTATTCTAAAGCTCAGTCGATCCCGGCTAGGACTGGTTATTAGTGCAGTCACCGGACATGGCAATGTCATCTATTCAATTTAGGTATCACTGACTGCCGCCCATGTCTGGCTTGAATACGGAGAGGTGGACCAATACAGGGCGAAGTATCTAGACGCCCCAGGTAGCCTCGGAGAAGTCTTCGGCAATGTTAATAAACTGATAGACTTCCTGGAGGAGCTGTGCTAGATGGATTATCGCCTCACCCACCCCTGCACGCAAAAAACCGCCCGATTGCAGAAAAAGAAGAAAGTAACTCAAAAGTTGTGAATAGCACAATACATCAGACAGCCACTCATTGGTATATCCTACTAACATTATTGTAAACTGGTAACACTGTTTGATAATATGCGAAATAAATGAGTATATCTATCCATAGTTGTCACCTCTAATGCAAGCATGAGCACTGACTGGATTATATTTAATCTGTAACCAACAGAAATTTAAAACGATTCAGAAGCTTTAACAGTTCACGACTCATGTATCAATTAATCACATAACCCAATTAATTATGCTACATATACCTTATTACTTTAGTTATAAGGTTAATTTTTGATTGAGAATGGGTAACGTTGCAAACCATTTGAGTCAGCAATTTAGATGAGCGAACGATTTAAATTTCAAATAACCGGTTATCCGAGATAGAGGTTAGCAATGGAGGCATATTAACCATTTTCGGGCCCGGATTTGGACTGGGGTGGACCCACACTTTTAAATAAGGACTAAAAACAAAAGGTCTAACATCAAAGGGGCTTAAGGCCGATTTTTCAATCACGATATAAAGGTTATTCATAGTATTTTAATCTAATGATTGAATAATCGGCCCTTAGTCTAGTTTAGGTGTTAGGTGTTAGCGCCCAAAAATCTTGAGCTTAATGCTCAGGATTCTCCTGTGATAGTGTTCTAGTTATTGATTTGATTGATATTGGTGTACATATTTTATGTTATCTATCACTATTTAACGTGATTAAGTTAACGTCAAAAAGTACTGTCCTCTTTCTTGGGGGTTGGTATACGCTTCTTCAATAAGATTCCGAGTGAAATGTTAGATCTGCCTTTCACTAAATTTAAAACCAAATTAAAAAGCATCTTACTAAAAAAGGGTACTACACTATTGAAGAATACTTAAATGACAAAAATTCTTTTAGCAGCTCGCTCTAACCTCTTATACTATATTTTGTATAACGTTTTTATCTTTCTTTGTTTGATACAACTCCATTAATTCTTCAAAAAGTAATTCTGTTACATACTTCTGTACAAAACTTATAAAAAGAGAGAATTTGAGATATAAATAGAATATGAAATATAAAGAAAAAGATTATTTAGCTAGACGTGTTGCTGGGGAGTTTCTTGCCGCTTCTTCTCCTTAACAGCATTAACACGTTGCGAAGCGGTGTACATACATAGAATAGGAAGTAAAATTAAATTTTAACTTACATGTATGACATTCAATCAAAAACTGCCTAAGCAGTGTATGTTTTTCGGCCTGGATTTTTTAAAGAAGGATCTTCTTTGAATTTCAAATTAACGTAATGAAACAGTGAGATCGACCCACACTATTAAACCCCAAATTCACCTCTGATTTCCTCCTTGCGTCTTCCTTATCGTTGAAATTCCTCATTTTAATTGTAAACCCATATTATTTTAAATGAGAACAAGATTATGGTTGTATACCGAGTTGCAGAGTATTTTCAATTTTGACTGCTTTTAGATTGTCGTATCGGCGAGTTATAGTATAATTTATCTATTATTATTTTTAGATTTGATTTATAAGCCGAAGTACCTACTAGGCTCAATAATATCCGCAAAAAGTAAAAAACTCTAATTATATACAATCATTAGGACATGCCTGCGACTTCATCCACGCTTGACTTGAAATTCCCATGGGTTTCCCGGGACACAAAAAACCACAGCATTTCAAAAAGTATGTAAGCTAACGTTTTAGTGAAAACTGTGTCGGAATAAAAACAACAAACCGCGATTTCCGGGGTTAAAAAATATATCACATGTTTTTTTATATTACATAAAATTTGCTATCGATCAATGAAACAATCACATTGGAATTCGTGTTTTTATATAATATTACCATTTTAAATAATTCCGAAGGATTCCAAGGATAACAAGTATCGCAGATTTTAAGTCTAAGAATTTGCTGTCGATCAACGAAAACCGTATCGAATTCGGCCCAGTAGTTTTTACGTGAATCCCGAACAAACAGACAAGAAATCTACAAAAAAACACATCGTGTTCTCCATCGTTTATATGGTGTATACCAGTTGTTTTTTTTTAATAGCTTCAGTGTACAGACACTGCATTTTTAGAATTGTATAATATTATAAAGTAAGTTATTTATAACTTAAAAGCACTACCTGCAACATGTATTTATGTATTTATGTACTAGCTGATCCCCGCGACTTCGTCCGCTTGGTGCGGTTTTTTAACTATCCCACGGGAACTCATTAATTTTTCGGGATCAAAAGTATCCTATATGTTGACCAGGGATATAAGCTACCATCATACAAAATTTCATTTAAATCGGTCTAGTCGTTTCGGAGATTAGCCGGTACAAACAGATAGTCAAACAGAGAAACAAAACATTTGAAATGATCTAAATTAGTTCTATTTCACTTCTTACATCCCCCTGACTCGGTTTTTTAGCATTTTTTTTCATTGTACAGAAAATCGACCTCTACAGTTTTATTATATGTATAGATGTAATATCAATAGATATATTTATATAGTTTTATTAAGTATAATTCTTACTTATAATATTTTATATAATTATATGTTATTAATGAATAAAGTATAGTGAAGTAACTGCATATCCTCTAATATTTATGTATACCACCTTTGACCAATATAATCTGTTTTATTCCTGCTACGGGTTGTCTGGAAGAGATCGCTTCTTAGCGATAAGACCGCCCATTGTGCATATTTAGAATATTTTTAGACTATAAGTGTTTCTGTGGTTTATGTAATGGTGTACAACAAAGTGTTATCTATCTATCTAACTTACTAATGTTACTCGTCACGATTATTATTAAGAATTATACTATAAAGAATTTACAGGGTTTAAGGTCTTTATCAAAGAAGCCCCTCTTTGGGCTTCTTTATTCTGGGTAAAATCAAACATTTGGACCACATTTCACGCAGATATGGCGATGGGTCTAATGCATTATTTGACTACCTATTGATAGATAACGTATATATATACACTAATGTGGCTATGCGTTAAATAATATGCATTTTTTTTATTACAGAAGTTCAACAGACAGGCAGACGGACCACTTGATCGAAAGCGGTTACCATCGCCTATAGACATTTGCAACACTAAAGGTATTACAAATGTGCTGCTACGCTGTTCAGGGAGACTGGAACCTGGTCACTAATGCCGGAACACAACTCAAGTTTGTTATGGAGGCATACTCGAGACTAATATATCCTACCACCTGGCTGTGAGTTATTTTGTCGCCTATTACGACAGGCCGCCCGGCCGCAGGAAACTTGAAACGGCTGGACTGATTTGACGGGACTTTCACTGGCCGATAGCTGTTGTTATAAGGAGTAACTTAACTTACTTTTTTTAGGGTTCCACGAAAACAAATTCCACACGGACGAGGACTCGGCCACAGCTAGTTTATAAATATAATATAATTTGTATAATATAATAAAAAGAACAGACGAGCGTGCATGACAAGAGATATGAATGTCAAAGAAGCAAGTGAGGTGTGTAAGAATAAGCCTAAGTGAAGTGAAGTTATGTATGTATGTATAATAAAAATAACGTCAGTTTCTATAGCTACATCACGGTCTACTTCTGTACCGGGTCCCTGAATCGATGTAGTGTAATCACCGAAAAATGTCAAACTCTCCGATAATTTATATTCACTTGCCGGCTTAAAAAGTGGCTAATCAAGCACACCTTCTATAGTTTAAAGGAGTTCAATGGAATATGAAGCTTCATCTGCATTAGTGTTAAATATTTAGGCTATAGCCTTTTTATCCGTGCAGGAACAGGACAGCCTGTCGTAAGAGGCGACAATACACACCACTGCCAAACTGTAGGGTATTTCCCGGGTGGATGACTATCACCCTTGATCTAGACTAGTCTAGAGTATGCCGCCATAACAAACTTCAGTAGTGTTCCGGTAATAGTAGCCAGGTTTACCTCGCGATGAGATCGAGGAGGCGGAGAGACCCAGATCTCGGGCTAAAAATGGTGAGGTCAGCCCGCAAAGGGGCCGGCCGTCGTCCTGGGCTGAGCCTACAGCCTGAACGAAGGGCGCTCGGGATCGGACAGGAGTTTTAGTGGGATCCCTAACCGCGGCGTGGCAATAGCATCTCACAGGTGGGGTGCTAGTGCCACCCCAACCTGGCGAATCCCCCACAAGGGCCATGACCTTTCCCCCTCGCGCGGCTTGCGATCCTCAAACAGATTTCCTCTGTATAAAAAAAAATGTGGCCCTGTTCCAGTCTCTCTTTAGAGACCGGCAGCACATTAGTAGCACATTACTTGGTGTTACAAATGTCCATAGGCGATGGTAAACGCTTTCCATCAAGTGGGTTTCTACCTGTCTGCTGAACTCATACAATAAAAAGCACTAAGTTATAAGGGTGAAACTAAACAAACCGAATATATTGAAATCTGGTATTTAAACGTCGTATACCTTTCTTCCCGGGAAATGTAATTTCCGCGAAATACAGATCAAATGTGGGCGAAATATGACGTAAAGATCCATTTCATAAAGATATCCAGCAGTTCGATGGAAAGCACATTTTGTTTTTCAACAGTATTTACTTTGCAATGTGGGCGTAATAGACACAGCTTGTATTTTTATTGTGAAGAATCGAATTTCATGTGCTTATCAAAACAAAGACAGGTAGGTGCTTTGTTAGGAAAATGTTGTGATGTTCTGAAGGTAGATAACTGGGTTGGGTTCAAAGAACTTTATTCTCAAAAGAACATTACAGTTCACTTATATGAGATACAAAATTTATATTCCAACATAAGTCCTATAAATCTAAGAGCGAGTAGACATAAATAAAAAATAATAACAATAAATTGGTGAATATAGAAACATAACAATTAGACTTTCTGAGTAGTCTTTTTTTATCCGTGCAGGAACGGAGAAAGAATACAATTTCCTGCGGCCGGGCGGCCTGTCGTAAGAGGCGACTAAACAACCCACAGCCAGGTGGTAAAGCATTTTCCCGGCTGGATGGCTACCAGCCCTGGTATAAAGTATGTCGCCATAACAACCTTGAGTTGTGTTCCGGCATTAGTGACCAGGTTCCAGTCTTCCTTAAGAGAGCAGCAGCGCATTTGTAGCACCTTTGGTATTGCAAATGTCTATAGGCGATGGTAACCGCTTTCCATCAAGTAGGCCGTCTGCCTGTCTGCTGAACTCCTGCAATAAAAAAATAAAAAAAAGTCTCCTGTAAATAATTGGTTTTTTTTAATAGTACATTTTTGAAATATAATTTTTCAATTTCCTTTTATAGGACGTTATATTTTTACACTCCTTTACTTCAATTGGTAATTTATTGTAATATATTGGCTCCTTCGCATAAAATATTTCTTTTGCCGTATTTTTTTGTTCTAGGAGCTCGGATAATAATTTTATTAGTATGTCTTAAATTGTATTTAGATTTCTTATCAGTGAACTGAATGTTTGTTTGTATGATATTTTCCGTGCTTTTTTTTACTAAAATGCACGTATTATATTTATATAGTTGATGTAGATTTAAGATTTTAGTTTCTTCGTATACAGTTTCGATCGGCATGAAGAAGTTATAGTTATATAGTATAGGGTTTTGATTTTTTTTTTTTTGTGTTGTTTGTAAGGTTTTTAAATTCGTTCTTGAAGCTGCTCCCCAAATTTAGATAAGATATTCTAAATGTGGCTTCGCTAATGCATTGTATATTGTATTTCTAATTTTATGTGGTATACAGTTTCTTGTTTTGCGTAGTGCTCCAGATAATGAGGATAACTTTGATCTAACGTGTTCAATATGAGATGTCCAGGTTAATTTATCGTCTAGTAATAATCCGAGGTATCTTTTTTGATTTGACTTTTGAATAGGAACATTATTAATTAGTGGAGGCGTGAAATCAGGGAGTTATTTTTCGCTGTAAATATCATGTACTATGTCTTTTTTGTATTAATTTTAAATAGGTTATGCAAAATCCATTCATTTAATAAGATTAGGTCATATTGAGCTTCAGCTACTATCTCATTTACAGAACTACCAAAGTAAAACAAACTCGTATCGTCAGCATATAATGTGAGACATCCTGTCAGACCTATTTGATTAATATTATTAACGTAAATAAGGAAAAATAGAGGACCCAATATTGATCCTTGCGGGATTCCACATGAAATTTTGCAAGGAGTACTTTCAAAATCTGCTAATTTTACTACTTGTGTTCTATTAGTAAGGTACAATTTTAGTAAATCATAAGCTAAAGCAACTAATACTTAAGTTTGTAAGTTTCTGTAATAATTTTTCATGGCTGACGGTATCAAACGCTTTTTTAAGATCAATAAAAATCCCTTAACTGTTTTTTTCATCAATATTAGAGTTAATTTTAGTTACCAAATCAATACTAGCTGAAAGAGTATTTGATTTTTGTCGGAATCCATATTGTTGGTCTATTAAAAAAAATTGATTCAATTAATCATTTAGCCTTATAAAAATATTTTATTCAATAATTTTATTAATGAAAGGGAGTACCAATATGGGTCTATAATTACCGGAGTCGGATTTGCTACCTGATTTATAGATAGGGGTAACTTTCGCTACTTTAAGACTATCAGGGAAAACTCCAAGTTCAAAACATTTATTTATACACAGTTTTGTAGGGGAAGACTAATTATATTCTTTATGCATTTGATTGATTTTACACTGATTCCGTCAAGACAAGTACTGCTATTAGGGTTAAGTTTATTAATAATAGTAATTATTTCTTCCGTGGTACATGATTTGAATTTTTCAAGTGTAATGTCATGACAATATTACTTCCATAGATTAAAGTATTGCCTGGGCATTAATGATATTTTTCGATATATTTTGTCCTAAATCTGCACCAATACTTGTGAAAAAACTACCTATTAAAAGTATTGCATATTTCGATGTCCTTTTTTAATTCAATTGCGTTTATTACTAGTTTTGGAGGAGTACTATTTGTTTTTACTTTATTAAGAGCTAGTGAGTTTATAAGTTTCCATATTCTTTTAGGATTTTTGTTGGTTTGCGTGAAAGCATTGTTTTAGTACTGGTTTTTTGCGTTGTTTATTTGTTTTACAGTTTCATTTCTTTTATTAATAAATCTAGTTTTTAAGGTTTTATTTTTATCGTATTTTTTAGTTGTTGCCATAATTGATTTCTTTCATTTATTAACTGTATAATATTTTTATTTATCCAGTCTATTTGAGGTAAATTTAGTATTCTGTGTTTAACAATTTTATTGTAGTTTATATGTTTCCTTATGAAATAGTTCAGTTGTTCGTATACATTGTCTTCGTTCGTGTAAGTATCATCGTGAATAGTTTTATATAGAGTATCGTAATTAATGGCTTCATATCTTTTGCATTGTACATTCTCCGTCCTGTGAATTCCTGTTTATATAAATCCAACAATATTTGTTTATGAGTTGATCAAAGAACAGATTCCAAGAACTTGTTCTTTGTACGCTACAATATTGTTTAAGAAACACGTCATATAACTTTCTCGAGGGTGACAACCCATCAACAACTTCATTAAGGCGTTGCAAGTCCTGTGATAGACAAAACATTCCAAATTTTTTTATTCTGATAATGGAAAACAGGCAGACAGCCCACCATAGGAAGTGATTACCTTGGCTTATAAACATTTGCAACTCCGGGGGTGAAGCCAACGTGTTGGAAGTTTGCGACAAATGTAATAAAAAAGGCGGTCAAAAGAAACGAATGATAAATGACGCTATAATAATTTCATATATATTTGTACCCGCAGGGGGCTTTGTGGCGACGCCTTAGGTGTGTAGCGACACTTCGGACATGACTCCAAGCGGTCAAAGCAAGGGGGCCTTGCTTTTGCCTCCTCAAGCTCCAAGGGTGGAAGTGATAAATGGTAAAACGTCATAAGTAGCTTCGATGAAACTGCAGTCCAGCTCTCGATGCCCCTTAGCCACTCACATCCATATCGCCTATCACCAATCTTATACGGCATTTTTAGGGATCCATGCAATGAGTGGCGAGTTACGGTCTGCCCATTTTTTTGCATGTTCCTTAAACATTGCGACGGACAGACGCCATAGTCCCCGATCCGTAGTTCCATTAGCAGTTCACCCTAATATCTCGGTAATTTTTGATCTCATTACCTACAATAGTCCTACACTTTTCGGGGCTTGTCCTTAGGTGCATTTTTATATGGTATAGACAGGGATAATCGCCGGTCAGTGTCACGTCACATTTAGATTAAATTTATTTAAGGGGCTGATGGGCTCTACGTGATGGCCTTCCCATTTCCCACGCAAGCCCTCCAAAAGTCCGGGCTAATTTTATGGCCCGTGGTCTGCAGAGACATACATGAAAATAATAATTTGTTATATATTATAGTAGTGTCTAGAATTGGGTAATAATGTGACGTGTTTTGCGCTGTTAACAGCGACTGTGTTATCGAGAGGTGATGGGCAAAGCGGCGCCTGCTACGCGCTCTTCAGTGTCTGCGACAGGGGTTCGCCTGCTCGTCTTCCTCCTTTATTATTTTGGCGGCTTCCTTCTAAGACATAACGTCTTCGCAGAAGGAGGTCACTGCTAAGCAATTCGACTCGCTGTGCAGTGTCTGGTCGACTACGCTACACAGCAAAAGATCTCGACCAATGACATCATATTACTGGGGTCCTCACGCGGCACGTTCTTTCAGCGTATGGCGCACCACATTACAAGAAATAGAGCCAACGAAACCTTACAAATCACGTAACTGTACACGTAATGAAAAATTCTGGTTGTGTAGAGGTGTCGGTATTCTTAGAAAGTTTTTTATTACGTTACCGAAATTTGTATTTGGCGTCACACTTACAATTTAAATGTTATTTTCGTGTTTTACGTAGAACTAGGGTCTATAGTTATTATGTCGATGCTTCAACTTTTTTTTATTGCATTACTTCAACAAACAGGCGGACGGCCAACCTGATGGAAATCAGTTACCATTGCCTATAGACATTTGCAACACCAAAGGGCTACAAAGGCACTGCTGCTCTCTAGAGAGAGACTGCAGCCTCGCCACTAATGTAGGAACGCAGCTGAAGGTTGTTATGGCGGCATACTCTAGACCAGGGGTCTAGATCCAGACGAGCAAATACACTACCACATCCTGTGGGTTGTTTTGTCGCTTCTTACGACATGCTGCCCGTACTGGGATCATGTTAATCTTATCTTATCTTGTGGCCAAATGTGTCTCTTTTATAGCGTTAAAAACATTAGTATATATACATACGATATATATCAATGTTTAACGGCTTTAACGATTAATAATAATTTCACGTCAGAAATAAGGCATTAAACCCAAAAGCATTAACCCTGCATTAAATCTGCGTGACACAGTCACTAACAATAACATTATCCCAGATGAAGGGGCATTAACAAAAGTATAATAATATTTTAAACTTCAGTTTCGCTTATTAAAGGGTCAAGACCGCGTCAAATGACGCTACAAGTCTAAATTGGAATTTTTGTTGATCAAACCAAGAAACAAACTGAATATCTCAGGAGTTTTTGCGGTGAGAATGTTGTTTCATAATGCATTTTCTTTTTCGGAATATGTAGAGATATTGATTAAATTCATATTTTTATTATAAATAATTGTTTATGTGAAAAATGTTTCTCTTGAGTATTAATATTTTAATTTGCCACAGAACTTTGTTGTTAAGTAAAACTAACTCCGTGGGTTCAGCGACCCAAAGTGAGTTTTGGCTTCCGAAACGAGAGGATGTCACTTTCCTTTGTCCTAAACAGTGTCTTGCCAGTTGTAGACTTGAAGCTCGGTCAGGTCAGTTTCCATTATATCTTTCCAGCGATACTTAGGACGGCCAATGGGTGATACTGGCTGGCTGGTCGCTCCAAGAATGCTTTTTTCACACTTCGAATCTCCTACATCTGCCGTTCTACGTGACCGAGCCAGTGGAGATGGTGAGCCTATACCTCTCTAATTATGTTGGGCTTGGCCATAAGGTTTTTTATTTCGGAGTTGGTTCGTGCCCTCCCTCCAGCTGCCATCTGTTGTTGAGTATCTAAAACTTAATGGCTGCCTAAATGACTGAGGCTAGGGTAAACCAATATGTCATAATTTTGTAAAGCTATAATTAAAAAAGAAAAATAAATAAACCAAGAAGCGTAATGGTTTCAAAATATAAAATATCAAACATGCTAAATGTTATTGATTTACTGCTAGCCGGTTTCTATATCTTACCGACTATCCATTTTCGTTACTATCAGTTAATATACAACAGCTTCATAGAAGTAATATCAAAATTCAATCGATGGTAAGGTGAAAGAATTAATAGTCAGACCTAGGAACCGGCCACGAATTTTAATCAATCTACCATCAGTCAATGGTATAAAATGTGTGCAGAATTGACTGTGTAATTTCCTTTATGTAGTTTTTACGACAGTTTCGTACTTTTTGTTATTCTTTGTACCCTTCAAAGACAGATAGCACGTCTGGGACTTACTTGGCCGTTAGTTTAACAGGTGTCGCTGAGTTTATGCATTTGTAACACTTTTTTATTCAGGAAAATTGTAAAATTTTACTCCAGTTTTGCAAAGTGCTTTTTAAGTTCAATTTAATATTATATAATAATAATATTGGAACTTGAGTTTTTACATTTAGAAGGAGGAGTAATCGCTCCCGATATCAATGTAGAATTTATCTCCGATTTCAGAATTGATGCCAAAATTCATCGAAGACTGGTATCAGGCTCTCCGCGGATATTGGAGGTGGATGGAGTTGAGTTGGAGGAGATTGGGTTTTTGAAAATTATTCCAATTTGATCAATTATGCCAGAGATCCAGATCGTTATCATTACCGGTTACATTTTAGGTCTTATTCTTGTTCAAATTGTTACATCACAGAGACAACATTTTATATCTGCCCCAAAAAAAAAACACTCCAAACAAAAAATTTTGGGATTAGTTCCCCAATCTGGACACCCTGGCTGGTATTTATATGATGCCTAATTATAAATGACTGTTTATAATTTTTCTC
Source organism: Dendrolimus kikuchii (assembly GCA_019925095.2). Taxonomy (NCBI): domain Eukaryota; kingdom Metazoa; phylum Arthropoda; class Insecta; order Lepidoptera; family Lasiocampidae; genus Dendrolimus; species Dendrolimus kikuchii. The sequence goes on from CM034413.1 coordinate 7,761,435, forward strand.
TGTTCCAAAATTAAAACATTAATTTCATTTTTAACTAGCTGTTCCGTGCCCATTTCGCTGGAGTCATTAAATAATACACATGCACCCACGCACACATATAAAGGTTTAATTAAGCCTTCTAACCTTTAATTAATTCATAAACGCAGAAAGCACTCGCAGTGCCTCGTACGAGAATGCGCGAAATTTTCGCGTGGAACATTATTGCTGTGACATATATAACAGACGTTCTTGTGCCCACTTCGCTAGGCGTCAAACATTTTTACTTTTTTGATTTATTAATTCCATTTTATAAAATCGTATCAGTAGTACCGGAGATTACTCCGAACATCCAAAGTTACAAAAACCTCTTTGTAATATTAGTATACATGTTCATGTTGAATATGTCTGTTTTAATTCAATATCTTGCTGGGGTAGCAGATATCAATACATAAAATATTTTTAATGCATATGACCAGGGCTTTTCTTGTGGGCACGCAGTGTCCTTAAAGGAAATTTGTAAAATATCGAAAAATTGCCCTAAAAACTGAGAAAATGAAACAACAACAACAAAATTATGGACTTATAATTTTCAAGAATTAACGTGCCCCCAAAAAAGAAATGACAAAAAAAGGCCTACATATAACTATTTATAATATTAGTTGGGTATGGAAGAGAGAGCATGAAAGTAGAGTAAACGCGGTCGAGATGCGAGCACTGCGCAAAATCTGCGGAGTGACGCTCGCGGACCGCGTTCGTAATACCGAAGTAAGAAAGAGAGTTGGTCTGAAAGAGAGTGTCGGGGTGAAGGTAAGGAAAGGAATGCTCCGGTGGTTCGGGCATGTGGAAAGAATGCATGATGAAAGAATGACTAAACAGATATACAATGCAAAAGTGGATGGATGCAGAAGTCGTGGAAGGCCACGACACACCTTCCATGATCAAATTGATCGTGTACTAGCAGAAGGTGATGTCAGGAGCCTTAATAACAGACGAGCGTGCATGACAAGAGTTATGAATGTCAAAGAGGCAAGTGAGGTGTGTAAGAATAAGCCTAAATGGCACTCTGTTGTTCGTGCCTACCCCGCAAGGGAACTGGCGTGAAGTTATGTATGTATGTATAATATTAGTAGTACTGCCATCTATCGGGTATCGTGATCAACATACATCACCAAAGACGGCTGGGAGCAGAAAATTCTCAGGGGGTACTGATGGCCGTTTCATTTAACGTATTTTGATAAAGATAACTTTATCATAACTTTACATTCTTAGTGACAGATCGACATGACAAATACCTATTGATGTGACCTCAAATAGTAAGTAGTCGATATCGATATTCTTTTTACGCAAAAAAAATTGTGTACAATAATTACAACCTTTTATATTTTAAGAATTATTTTCAAACATAGTGCTATCTAATGTTTGGTTGACATTATAATCATAACTATATATAATTATAATTCTGTTTTCCTCACAATTTTCTAATACTTTTTTTCTATCTAGTTCTCGTACTTGAGAATGTACTATTGTTTTTTTTAACACGTTGATACTTCGGCTGCGTCCAATCTTCCAGACATTGCAGTGTTAGCTGGCGCAGTTGCCGCATGGCAGGGAGATCGGGATCACCGAAAATCTACATCTATTGGCAATGGATACAAATTTGTGGCAGTTGTTGTTGATTATCAATTTTATCGAGACTTATCATCATCATCGCGCTTGATAGAAGTCATAAGTGACCAAAAGGCTGGTTTGCACTTAAGGTGACGCATTGGCTTATCCAGCGCAATAATGCGGCCATCATTTTGAACGCGCCCAACCAACAGCTATCGGATTCTATATACTATTTGTAATTTTGTTCTAGGAACTTGTGTATAATTTTATGTTATATTTCCTTTTAGCATGTGACACAAGAGGCAACTGAAGATATTTCCAATACGCAATTATTATATACCTTGTTTTTCTTAAAAAATATTTTTTTGTTAAATTGTGTCTTTAAACGTTATTTTTTTTTTTACTGTAATATCTAACTTTAGATGTGGCTTGAGTTGTCTAAGACTTTTAAACATAATTAAATAGTGAAAATCATTGTAAAAATCTTGTTTGTAATGTACGAAAATTATCTTCTAAGGCAAAACAATGTATACAAGAAACAATGTGAGTGAGAAAGAAATCGATAAAGGCTCTCGACGCGGACTAGCGCAGCACTAACAATATGATGGCATAGACGTTGCGCGGGGAGTTATTGGCGGGAACTGAAAGTAGATGTTGTGCTGTGCAGTTTTATTTTCTAAAAATGTGTAAAATTACTCTAAAATGAACAATAGTTGTAGGATATTCATAGTTTTTGAGTAGTAATTATGTGTTTTGTGAGAAATATGAACTGCAAAGTCAAATGTGGCCTTTTGAGTTGTCACAAGAACTCCGTTGAATGGCACTAGCTGATAACCTACAGTTCAGCTGTGCTACACATAAGTTTAAGAAAATGAAGAAACTACATTGAATCTAAGATCTGGCTTAAAGGCCTAGCTGCCAAGCTATAAAATCCAAAAAAAAAGACGTTATGCGGGCGTCTTTTACTCCATAGTTGACCTCATATTATGATTGCCATGTTGTCTTGTTATTTTGTTATTTTAGGGAAAAATTAAAAGAGCCATTTGTCCGAATCCCGCGCGTCGCGGGTATAGTTAGTTTTCAATATAAATAGTATAAAATAGTACACTCAGTGCACATATTTTATCACATTAAATTTAAAATGTACGTCGTGTGCAGTAAGCGTGTTTCATTGCTCCCCGGAGATAAAGATAGCGGATAAGAGGGGTCTAGGATGTTCACCCGGACATTTGCCCGGGCCTTCATTTTGTATGTAAACGTAATTTTACATCTTTTTATGTTATATGATAGATAGATGACATTACTCACCAAATAAACAATTACTAAACTGCACGATTACAATATTGTCATATTAAAATACAGGCGGCCTTATCGTTTAAAGCGATCTTTTCCAAACAAACTGGTATGTAGGTGATGCAGAGAATTAGATAGGACATATAATTATATTGTTACGAGTACGGGACTCGAATTAAAATGCCGTTGGAATTACTATAGAATTTATTAGTACTATAGAAACACGTATAACACAGGTACAAATATAACCGGACGCAATAAGTCCAAATGTATTGCACAATTCAATAACACGCGCATAGTCCGTCACTAAAATGTACACACGTGTTGCCTCGCTTGTGTTATCACCTTGACTGCCTCCTCTCTCCATCCTGTCGTCGTTTTATACTTCACAAATACAAGTGTGCCCGCCCGTATCGTCGACTTAATTTCCTAGAAATCGTAATCCGCACATCTGACTAATTATGCCTGCAAACGGCCATAAACGAGTACAATAGGCTGTTCTCCACAAAGTAAACAAAAGAAGACAATCATAAAGTTATTACAATTGGTTCAAATGCCGACAGGTATTAGCGTGCTTCGTGGAATTTGTCTTTGTCGGGGGGCTAAGTTGTAACAATATATTCTTCTGTACGTATGTATGTCACTGAACTCCCCTTAAAACCCTGGACCAATTGTGATGAAATTTTTTGCGTGTTTGATTGTGTCTCCGGATGGATTAAATTCATAATTGGAACCGGTAGGTGGCATTGGGATCGGGTCCTAGATTTTTATTTTTTCAGGGCAGGACAATGTCTGCCGTGACCTATGTAATATAATAATTAATACGGCATTTATGACTCTAGTTATTATTGTGAGAGTTATTCTATATAGTTGCCACCACAATTAGCATGAAAATAAAGATTTTGAATTAAACTGCTGAAGTGTAATGCAGTAGTGAAAAAACTGTTAAGATGGTGGCTTTGTTTGCTAAAGGTTTAATTTGGACGTGTTGCCTCGGCAGTAAGCAAACCGACTCTCGCCGATAGTTTGAATTAGTATTGAAAACAAAATAGAAATACTGATGATACAATTTCAAAACAGAATGAATGGTATACAATATTTTAGAGCAACTTGAACAACGCCTGACAAAATATGCGTAGCTGATAAAGTTATGAGCATGTAGCGGACGTAAACAAAACAACAACGATTGTACTATTCAAATATTAATAAATCATCATTGACAAGAACATATAAAGGACAATATTTATAGATAAATCTAACATTAGCAATAAACGTTGTTCGGTCTTTGCCTAGTATGAAGTAGGTAGAACATCGCTCCATCAATTTCGCTATCTACCCTCCTTCTGTGTGCGGTGACGGCCAATACAGAGCAGGGTAGGAGCAGCCAGGTCGTAGAGCGTTTGCCCGACTGGATGGCTACCACCCCTGGTCTAAAGTATGTCACCATAACAGAATCATCCAGTCTCCCTTAAGAGAGCAGCAGCACATTTGTAGCAACTTTGGTGTTGCAAATTTCCATAGGCGATGGTAACCGCTTTCCATCAAGTGGGCCGTCTCCCTGTCTGCTGATCTCCTGCCATAAAAAGAAAGCCATTTTTGAACACTTACTGTCGACGTCTTAACGAGACTACAACGCGCCGTACGCTCATAATTTTTGAATAATATTATAATAATAACACATTATACTCATTGTGATTACTGGCCGTGCCAAGAACTTACTCTTTGTTAAAAGTGTACTTAGACTTTGTTAAAAGTGTTAGCTCTAAGGCGGAGATTAGTGCTGTCTGCTGTTCCTGTGTGTAACCTGAACCGAGCCAGGAGAGAGCGGATCTCAAGGTTAGTAGAGCTTCTACTTTTCTAGTGCAAGGATCTAGGTCATATTTCTCTCATACAGTCCATTACAAATTGAACCAGCATTTTTTCCGTAGGCTATAGCGCCCCACAAACGTTGTTTTCACGTATTATAAATATATTTTTAATGTAGGCGGCAACAGACAGATTTTATTATTCTCTTTGCATCTTCAACACTGCAGCAGTGAGCCAATTTGCATTTAGCTATGTTAACACAGAGCGTTTGATCTAGAACAAGGCGAAATCGAAGTAACAATTAACTAAGCATATGCAAACGATTGCAATTGCCGCCATAAACAAGGATTTGTGAATGTTAATGCTCTGAGGAACAAATAGAGGCATGGAGTAGATCCGAATTACTCGTGGAAGTGGTAAACTAAACTTCATGGATATATATTTAAATCTTTAAACATAAGCTAAACTAAATTATAAATAAGAACTATGATAAAAACTAAAAACAATAACATAAATAAAACTAATTATAAATTTTAATCAACTAAAATTAAACTACAATATAAATATAACTAGACTTACAAAATAACAAACTATAAGGAAAAAAAAATATTTTTTTTTACTTATCATCATCCGAGCGGTAAATCCCGGTTTTGTTCGGAGCGTTCGCGCCGACGTCCAGGGTCCGCTATCATAATTTTTTTTCGTTCATTTTGGCATCAAACAAATATATATATATATATATTTCAACAATGAATCGTGCCTAAAAAGTGATATTTATAAAAATAAATGCTAAAAATGTTTCTAATAGTGGGCTTCTTTTCCTCCGCTTCGCGCGGTCTTCAGCATCATCAAACTATTAGTAAGCGTGTCATCTTTCACAACGTCAAGTCAGCATTTTTTTGGGGGTTTCCCTTCGTACCGGGACCTGGCGGAGGCGGCATAGCTAGATATTTGTTCTCTAAATACCATAAATAGCTGGTATCCGTAAAACGTAACCGTACGTATTTATTTACTATTATTGCATGTAATTGTTATTGACATTGAATAACAAATGACGTGTCATTAATATTTAATACCTAATCTAATTTATAGTTTAAGAGTGTGTTATGGTATTTAATAAAAACATATGTATGCATGTCAAAGTCTTATTGTAGCAAAATGTCTTAGTTGTTAAATAACTTGAGTTTTTTTTTTGTAATCAGGCGCATAAGTATATAGACTATTTTATAAAACACTGTTTGTAATAACAAAGGCGTCGCTAACGTGTGGTTGCTTTCAAACAAGTTTTAAGGCATCATTTTAAAACGACCTCATGTTATTGTTGAAAATATTGGAATAATGTCTCAGATTCGTATTGTATGTGCAATCAATATTCATTACATCCGTTGCGTAGTTGAGAGTTTCTTAACAATGACGTGGGTTCCAATCCTGTTCAGCTTTGGCAGTTATTTTGATGCTAACGTATTTAATATATTATAATAATTACCAGGTGCTGATGGTGAAATAAACGTTACAGAAAACCTATAAATCTGCCTTAGATAACCGTAGCACATATAGCATCCAAACTTTTACATACGGGGAAGACTAAGCCCAGTATGTCATTTAATAAATAATACTATTAATTCCTTCGCAAACAATAACGACTTAATACATTCGATGTTCTATCTCCACCAGAATACACCGGAACGTGTGTGAGCCTTGCACTACTGTCTGCGGGGTCGTAATTACGAACAACTTTACTCGTCTATTTACTCCGCTTCGACATATCATATTGTAGTAAAATATTAACTCATTTGAAGGCTTCCGTAGACATCACTAAAACTAACTCTCAATAAATACTAACGGTCATTTTATATAATTATTTTAACTATAGGTCGCCCAGTAGTCGAAATTCGACCATAATTAATTTAAATTATAAGTTTGAACATTATTAAGGTTCTGTTGTCAAAGACTATATCGTTACCTCGGGGCTCAAAGGGCGTAAGCACCAAAACTCTATTTTTCAGGAGAGCCGAAAAACAAAATATAAAATATTATTTCGGACACAACTTTTCCGATTCTTGACCTAAATTAATCATTCTAAAACCAAAAGTCTTAAAATTTTATGATGCAAAGCAATGTTAAATTATATTTCAAATCGATTTAAAAGTAATAAAAACAGCTTTCCTATACGCCCCGGAAAATTGCATGCTTGGGGCGTTTACACCCTAAAAATCTATGGATGTGTGATCAGAGATGGTTGTAACTGCCAATTTGCCTACTAATTCTATCAGTTTGTAGACTGTTGCTTTGTTTTCTTCAGTTGATTAAATATCAAGTAAAGAGCGAAAATAAGAAATTCTTTTCTTTCTTTATTTGTCTATTCAATTTATCAACTCAGACAACTAATTGTATCATCTACGCTGCCGTTTACTACCCTTGCGTTTATGATCATTAACATTGGCTGTTGTTACGACACAAAATCTAAAAATATATGTTTTAATTTCTACAAAAAATGGGGTCGTAAACACCATTTTTTGGCGAATTGGAAGACTTTACATATATTGATCGATAGAGGAGAAAAAATTAAGTAGGGCTGCATTAAATAGTGAATTTCGCCGAAATGGCGGTTACGTCCTTTGAGCCCCGAGGTATCGATATATACTTCCATAATCACAAATATCGCCAAGGCTGCACTGTTAATTTGACTAGAACGATAAACAAAAGAGTATATATGCGTGTATGTGTCAAATACATGGTAGTGTGTGTAATGTTTTTTTTTTGTTTTAATGTATTTTTTATCCATAATTTTAAAAAATATTAGCATTCTGCACTCCTTCTATATATAAACTATAAGTGTGCAAAATTTCATACTGCTCCGTGCGCTGACCCACTCCTCGGCCCACTTGAGACATTTAATGTGTATATGTATACATATATTATATATATATATATATATATATATATATATATATATATATATATATATATATATATATATATATATATATATATATATATATATATATATATATATATATATATATATATACAAACACAACTTCCTACCACATTCCAAACATATTGTTCTAAGAGTTTTTTTGAGAAATGATTATGACGTCCGTACGATAAATGAACATACAGAGGTAGCTGCATAACGATTTAGCAAATTTTCTTTTTCAAAATGATTACTTAACCTAAAAACAATGTATTATTCTATTTAACCTTTGAGTATCGTATTAAAAAGTTAGCAGCGGTAGGTAGAACAATGTAGCGACGGACAAAGGCTCTCTAGGGCTCTCTAACCACAGACCCAAGTGGCAAGACCCACTAGGGAGGGGCTTACAGTGTATTGAGCCTTTGTGCTCTGAGAGTAGGTTTTATACCGTGGACGTTTTCGTGTGAGTTTATATAAAAGGGAATTTTTAAAACGTAGACATCTTTTAGGTAATAACTAAAAATGTTATAAAACAGGCCTAATCTTTACCATGCTTTAAAATTCAGGTTCAGGCGAATTACTTGTTTATTGCATATGATAACTTCTAATGCTATTATATAAGTACAAACATATATGTTTCTATTGTCGTATGTATACAGAGTGCATTTTTGAAGTGCAATTTCTAAATTACACAAAATAGCAAAAAACTCTCAAATAAGTCTCCTTTGAGTGTTTTTCGCTTGCTGTTTTGGTTTGTCGTTTGACATACCTTCACAGAAATTGAGCTTTACAAGTTACATTATGATTTGGTATAATAATACAAACGTGTGTGATATATGTTTGTATTGTCATATGTATTATATACAGAGTGAATTTTTCAAATGGCCCTTCAGGGTCCAATTTCTAAAGTACACAAAATGTTGAAAAACTCTCAAAGGAAGACTTCTTTGACTCCTTTACTTGTAAGGCTCAATTTCTGTGAAGGAATGTCAAACGGGAAACCAAAACAGCAAGCGAAAAACACTCAAAGGGTCTTCTTTGAGTGTTTTTCGCTTGCTGTTTTGGTTTTCTGTTTGCCATTCCTTCACAGAAATGGAACCCACTTTGATTTGGTATACAAACACGAGTGTTTATTTATTAAAATTATGTGATTCGATTCTTGACAAGAATAATTAATTTTTCAAAAATGTTATGAAATAATATTTTCTTAAGTTTTCGCGACTTGTATACATAATAAAACTATGTTTTAACGGTTTGAAGCGCGGTAATTTTATTTGATTTTGGTTTTTCCGACGTTTCGGCCACTTTTCAATGGCCGTGATCATGGAAGACAAAGATGTCAAGTGTCAACGAGTATTGTTAAAGTTTTATTTAGCCTACCGCCAACTTATTAATTTTAATTCCATGATCACGGCCACTGAAAAGTGGCCGAAACGTCGGAAAAACCAAAATCAAATAAAATTACCGCGCTTAAAACCGTTAAAACGTAGTTTTATTATGTTATGAAATGTTAAATGTCTTTAATTTTCGTCGAAATCGCATTCGAAACTCGTTTGAGTGTTTTTCGCTATTTCATATAGTTTAGGATTTGGCTCTGAAAGCCTGTTTGAAAAATTCACCTGTTTGTATATATATATAATCTATCAATCCCTGCCAAGGGTTTCCTGGAAAAGATCGCCTTTCAGCGACAAGGCCGCCCGTTATATTATCTTTTATGTTTTTCTATTTCTGTTTGTCTATACTCTGGTGTACAATAAAGAGTTATCTATCTAATAATAGATACAAGTATATTAATATTATATAGGTATAATATATAAATGGTAGCTTAGTGGTTAAAACTCATGTTTCGAGTAACGTGTATTCTAATCTCGACTGGGAAACATGTACCACGTATGTTCATATTGGTTTATCAAAATGGTCTACATTTTATATGACCAAATATGCATATTTTTACAGTTACAACGTAATGATGTTGAAAAGTAACATATCTCCAAGTATTCTCTTAATGTGGAGATTGTTGGTCTATCGAGAGAGAGAAGTATAGATATAAGGCCCACACTGCACATGCACTTCCTCACAACACCAGCATGTAACAGATACACTCTACATTAGTATAAGGTTAGTATTAAAACTATAATAAATTAATATAATAAGTTATTCGTAAGACACATACACCGCAACACATAAATCAATAAATTAATGTCACACACAAGAACCAAAATAACTAATAAGCGTGTTAAATTAAAATAATTAAATCTAGAAATTAAGTTGTAAAGAAGGTTACGGAACTCGAGTCCGTAGAGTTGTTAATAATAATAAAAAAATTTGGAGATTGAAGCCCAGCAGTGGGATGTTGATGGGCTATTTTTATTTATTTTATAAATATGATTGTATATCAACTGTGCAATTTCAAAACCTTGCAAGTGCATTCATCGAGATTTTGCACGTCATAAAAAAAATATAATTAACTTGAATGGTATGTCATTTCAAAATTGATTTATTTTTATTCCATGAGTTGATCACACAGGCAGACGTCGCACTTGATGGAAAGCGCTTACCATGGCCTATGAACATTTGCAACACCAATAGTTCTACCAAGGTGCTGCCGCTCCCTAAAGGGAGGCTGGAACCTGGCCACTAATTCCGGAACACAACTCAAGGTTGTTGTGACGGCATACTCTAGACCAGGGATGGTAGCCACCTAGACGAACAAACACCCTACTCCCTGACTGTAGGTTATCTAGTCGTTTCTTACGACAAACTGCCTTACCGCAGGAAATTGTATTATTTCTCCATTCCTGCATGGATATAAATTTATTGGGAACAATATCATATTATCAGTCATTACATGTTTTGGAAAGCAAAATATATTTTCAAATCTATACTAATATATAAAGCTGAAGAGTTTGTTTGTTCGTTTGTTTGCTTAAACGCGCTAATCTCAGGAACGACTGGTCTGATTTGAAAAATTCTTTCCGTGTTAGATAGCCCATTTATCGAGGAAGGCTATAGGCTATATATCATCACGCTAAGCCCAATAGACCAATCCTTATCCAAATAAATACGTTATTCATCGCAAGTATTTCATTTAAAACAAAATTGCCATTTACATCATTCGATTTCAATGAATATCTTATTAGGAGATATAGGATGAATATCTTCTTAAAATAACATCGCAGCAAAATAATGATCAATTACTGCGTGCGCATTTACTATGTGCAAGCCCGGCGGGCAGTCATTAAGATTGAAAAATATTTTCACTTTCTACGTAAACAAAGTCGCGGGTTTAAGTTAGCGTTAGCCCGAAGTAGCTATTCGAAGCGGACGAAGTCGCGGGCAGAAGCTAGTGCCTAATAAGACTGCAAATGCAAAAACATTAATTTAAAGAACAATGTCATGTCTATGGCTAGGTTTGCAAATTTTACAATTATAATGTATTTATCACAATAAAAATTACAAACAGACTATAATTTAATTACTATGGTTTTAATGGTGTACTGTTTTAGATTTAACCTACTCCACAAAGGTTCAGTTATTCAAAGCAAAGCCGCTGCCGTCATTTGCAGGGAAGCGTAGATAATTAGGTATTTAATACAAAGTAGATAAAGTTAATATGTTTTTAGAAAAAATATTTTTAGAGTTCTGTAACTAGTTTTAAAAATTGCACCTTTATATAGTCTTCACTTAACTTATCTGGTAGTCTACCTATAAACCCTTAAGACTATAAGTAGAATACTGAGCCTAGGTCCTTGAAGTCAACGGGTAAGGATTTTTATTGCATGAGTTCACCAGACAGTCAAATGGTCCAACTAATGGAAAGCAGTTACCATCGCCTATGGACATTTGTAACAGTAAAAGTACTACCAATCGGCTACCCCTCTCTAAAGGGATACTGGAACCTGGCCACTAATACCAGAATACAACTCAAAGTTGTTATGGTGATACATACTCCAGATCTAGAGGGGTAAGTACCCTACCTAACACCTGGCTGTGGGTTATTTTATCGCCTATTACCACAGGCAGCCCGACCGCAGGAAATTTACGCATTCTCCATTCTTGCACGGATAGGTTGCAGTTCCCCAGAAGACTTAAAACTATTACAATTTCTACTCTGTACATTTTTCAGCCTCTGTGGTTGAGCGGGCTAAGTAAGCTTTTGACGGCTTACCTCACCACGGCTCCGTGTTCAATTCCTGTTATAATTTCGGAAACGAATTCTCTACGACATTTATTTACGTATGGGTGTCAGGATCAGCCCCAGAGTAGTCCGTTGTATTATTATCCATAACATGAGCGTAACTTACTTAATTTGGGGTTATACAATATGTGTGTTTGTCTGCCGATTATTATCACATGTTTATTTACTTTTCAATATTTATACCTATTTCTTATAAATCTTATAAATATATAGAAATATATATATTAATTTATAAAATATATAAAAAACCGTTGCCCGCCGACAGTTGGGCCTAGGGTTCAAGCTACCGGTGGTTAATGCTCAAGAGACAGGAATCTCCTCAAATGCGGGCTGTGTCCAGTAGAGCTGCCTTCTGTATATATTATCATCATTATATTAATCCGTGAAGCAAAAACTTTGTACCCCTTTTTACGAATATTGCGCGGACGGAGGAGTATGAAATTTCGCACACTTATAGTTCATATAGAGAAGGAGTGCAGAATGCATTTTTTTTTTATTATGCATAAAAATTACATTAAATCCATAAAAAAACATTACACACACAACCATGTATTTGACACACACATGCATATACTTATATACTGTTTTGTTTATTGTTAAAGTCAAATTAACAGTGTAGCCTTGGCGAAATATGTGATTATAGAAGTATAGACTTTGACAACAGAACCTTAATAATGTTCAAACTTATAATTTAAATTAATTATGTAGTTAGTAGTATAATTTACTAGTTATTATTAACTGTGTTTACAGCGTATCTTATATACAGAGTATTTTGTACATTTGATCTATTCCAAAGTTATATTATTGCCTACAACCAATTAATTTGCATTTAAATAATACCTTCAAAGCTGAAACTTAAGAAATTATGAAACTAGTTTCCTTGAAGCGAAACCTGTATAATTTTCACAAAGTTAGCTAAGATATTATCCGACATATTTCGAAAGCGCCCCATGATCCGGCGAAGAAGTAGATATTAGGGTTCATTACAATTCGACAGGTAAAGTCAAAAGTTGGAGAATCGCTCCACTAACGTACCTCGGTAAGTATTTCAGGCACGTATTGGACGGTGTCATGCAAGAGCTCAGAAACGGAGAAATATTATTTTATTTTATTTCAAAAATAGTACTGCATTGCGGTTTATACTCTTTTCTGTTGGTTTTCGACATACAAATATACAATAGATAGGTAAATAGATAACACTTTATTGCTCACCAAAATACACTATACGCTACACAATACAGTAGTTACAATATTTTTAGGCAAAACAATAGGCGGCCTAATCGCTTAGATCGATTTCTTCCCAAAAATAATACTGCATTGCGGTTTATACTCTTTTATGTTGGTTTTCGAAATACGAATATACGATAGATAGGTAAATAGATAACACTTTATTGCTCACCAAAATACACTATACCCTACAAAATACAGTAGTTACAATATTTTTAGGCAAAACAATAGGCGGCCTAATCGCTTAGAACGATTTCTTCCCAAAAATAATACTGCATTGCGGTTTATACTCTTTTCTGTTGGTTTTCGAAATACGAATATACGATAGATAGGTAAATAGATAACACTTTATTGCTCACCAAGATACACTATACCCTACACAATACAGTAGTTACAATATTTTTAGGCAAAACAATAAGCGGCCTAATCGCTTAGAGCGATCTCTTCCAGGCAACCAACTTATAGGATGTTCTTAATGAATCTGGTGATGTAGATGGTGGACAAATTTAGACCTTACTAATCTAAATGTAAAATCTTTAAGTATATAGGTTTATAGGTTTTGTGGATATTGCCAGTGTTTACTCTCAACTAATCTTTTTGCAAAAAAAAAGTGAATTGTTATGTACAATAAAATAACAGTAACAAATATAGCAAGTCTATTAACGGTTGATATTTAACAAATACAATAATATATTGGATGATCTGGTTTAAAACATAGCAAAACATATTAAAGGCTATTAAAAATAGCACTAAATTAAAGTATTTGGAGAAGTGTTTTGGCAATAATTAACAGAAAAAACCAGCTACATTATGGATATTTTAATTGAATAAGCTAAATTTAATTAATTTAACTATGTTTATATTTAATATAAACATAGATAGATAACAATTTATTGCTCACCAAAAGTAAAATTATAAAAAAATGCATAATTACAATGCATCTTGGCAAAATCACATGGCTTTAATGCTAAAAGCTATATTTTCTAGACAACCTATCATAAAAGAACAATCTTATCTAATCTGGTGAAGTAAGTGGAGCTAAATATAAAACTTTATTTTTCCATAATGTACAGACGCTAATGTAGCCAGCCTTCTGGGTACGCTTTCCCCTGGAAGCGATGTGGTACATAATCTTTAATTAACTCATATTTATATTTTTAGTATAGTTTGATATTGTTGGAATCAACCTCTTTACATAGTTTTACTTTTTATATTTTGACACTGTCAACATTCTTTTGTTTTTTTCTTTTTACGCACTCTCTATATTTATCCTTGCATTGTACCGCATCGTTGTATAATAAATATTAATATTATATGAAAATTATCGTATTACTTCACGTCCAAGTTATAATATATACAGTCTACGTGCTCTCCACAGATATATAGTATCTTATTTGTTAATTTGAGTATAATATGACTTGTATTCGGTTCGTTGTAAGAACAATAACATGCCCACTTCGTGGCACACGTATACACAATCTAAAGGATTAATTCACTTTTTATCCGTGCAGGAACGGAGAAAGAATACAATTTCCTGTGACCGGACGGCCAGTCGTAAGAGGCGCCAAAAAAACCCACAGCCAGGTGGTAGGGCATTTGGCCGACCCCTGGTCTAGAGTATGTCCCCATAACAACCTTGAGTTGTGTTCCGGCATTAGTGATCAGGTTCTAGTCTCCCTTAAGAGATCAGCAGCGCATTTGCAGCACCTTTGGTGTGATGGTAACCGCTTTCCATCAAGTGGGCCGTCTGCCTGTCAGCTGAACTCCTGCAATAAAAAAAAGGTATAAATTTTGTAACCTGTTACATAAAGCCGTCCGTTGTGAATTTTTCCGCCGATTGGCAAATTAGAGCGTATGCGAGCCGTCTGCAGATATCGTTCCCGTTTCGACTTCATTCCGGCTGGCGGGCCACCTCCCCCCACCCGCTATCCGGAATCCAATACGGACGTAAGACCAGCCTTCCCTAAGATTGAACCAATTTCAAAAATGTTACTAAGTTTCGAAGCTTTATGAAGTTGTGACTTGAGCTGAAATTAACAAGAGTATTTTTATCCGTTCAGAAACGGAGAAAGAATACAAGTTCCTGCAGCAAAACAACCCACAGCCAGGTGGTAGGATATTTGCTCGACTGTATGGCGACAACCCCTGGTCTAGAGTATGCCGCCTAACAAACTTGAGTTGTGTTCCGGCATTAGTGACCAGGTTCCAGTCTCCTTTAAAAGAGTAGCAGCACCTTTGGTGTTGCAAATATCCATAGGCGATGGTAACCGCTTTCCATCAAGTGCGCTATCTTCATGTCTGCTGAACTCCTGCAATAAAAAAAATATACATGAAAATACACCTTTATACACACTTTTAATTGCTTCACCTACCGTAAATTAATTTCACTCAACAAAAACTAATCTATACTAATATTATAAGGAGGAGAGTTCTGTATTTTTGTATGTTTGTAACGAATAAACTCAAAAACCACTAGACCGATTTCAAAAATTCTTTGACCAGTACAATGCTACATTATCCTTGAGTAATATAGGCGATATTTATTAATATTATAAAATTCTAAAAATGCCGTGTCTTTACATTGAAGCTATTTAAAAAAACAACAACTGGTATACACTATATAAACGATGGAGAACACGATGCATTTTTATACATTTCTTCTCTGTTAGTTCGGGATTCACGTAAAAACTACTCGACCGATTTCGTTGCGGTTGTCGCTAATCGACATCAAATGCTTAGACCTAAACTCTGCCCTACATTTTATCATGAGAATCTCGCAGGATTTTTTCTGGGAATGATTTAAAATGGCCAGGTAAAAAAAATCGAATACCAATGTGATTTATTTACTGATTATGCGGTAAAATGTGTAATATTTTCTATCCCGCGGGCATTTTCCCGGGAGCGGTTTGTAGTTATTCGGATGAATAAAAATTAACTTATTCCGACACAGTTTTCACTAAAAGACAGCTTACATTATTTTTTAAATGCTGAGATACTTTGTATCCCGGCAATCCCACAGAAATTCCAAGTCAAACGTAGACGAAGTCGCGAGCATATCCTAGTAGTTTAATAAAACTAAAAAATAGACTTTAATCGCCCACCGAACAAAAATTAAAAATAATTGTAAAGTACTGTGTCGAAAGGGCTCGAGGAGTCTAGTCGGTTGGAGCACTAAATAAAGGGAAGTCTACAATAAACTGAGGTCGTAAATCGGTCGCCTTTGGCGAATCGCTTACTGAAATTGTCACGTGTCTAGATATACTGGTAATTGCAAGACATAGCATAAGTACCACTTTATGTTGATACCTGTCATGTTCATCTGCGAAAACGACTTCTGTAGGCACCCTGATCTTTAAACTTGTAAATATAATGGATGTCATTTTTTTGTGGACAAACACACACATTGTGTATCCTCAAGTTAAGCAAGTTACGCTTGTGTTATGGGTAATGTACAACGGACTTCTCTGGAGTTCATCCCAGAAATCCAGACCAGAGTAAACAACGGTAAGTTCGTTTCCGAAATTTGCCGTGCCAACAATCAAACCCAAAACCTCTGCGTTGCAGTGAGGTAGGCCGGCAAAGGCTCAGCCCACTCAACCACAGAGGCCGTATTGTTTTCATGTATGGAATATTGTGCGTAGTTCATATATCTATCTAGTTAAGCTAAATTATAAACCTACTAGCGGAGCCAGCATGTTTTTTAAAATTCTACTAGTAATATAAATGTGAAAGTTTGTAAGAATGTATGTTTTTTACTCTTTCACATAAAAACTACTTAATGGATTTTAATGAAACTTTACAATACAATATATTTATAAAGATATAGATATAACGATTTTCCATCACCACGCGGGTGAAGCCGCGGGCGCAGCTAGTATTAAATACGTTCGCGTTTGACCAGCGACCACGTCTAAAGCCGGACGATGATGCGGTCGAAGATGGAGCACGCTTGTCTAGATAGTGCCTATTCACACGAGATTTGAAGACACACGGATTGTACTTTTCAGGAAACACGGACTCTGGTAGTGGATTCCACAACACTGCCGTAAGTAGAAGGAAAGTGGAGGCAAAATGTTTAGTTCGCACTGGTGGCGATTCCACTGTGAAACGATGGCGTAGACCAGAGCACCATGTGGTCCGAAGATGTAATGGTGTAGGCCAGTGTAGGGCATACGTTGTCCTGCTCTGAAAAAAATTAAAATCTAGAACCCGATTCCAGCGCCACCTACCGTATCCAATTACAAATCTAAACCATCCCGGGATCCATACAAATAAAATCGGTTCAAACGTTTAGGAATTTGACACACCTACACACAAATAGATGAATCATCATCATATAAATAAAAATGAATTGTAGAAATGTATGTACACGCATAACTTGAGAACGAGTTTACCGATTTTAGATAGTTTAATTAGTAGTAGTGGTAAATTTGTTTTATCGCCAACTCCGTCATATTTCAAGACAGTCTTTTCTTGTCCTGTACTTTAATTTTTAATATCTATTCTAAAGAAAGACTCGGGGATAATAAGTACGGGGGGGGGTTATCTTTTTGTATTTTGTTTTTTTCTTTTCTTTTTTAAAAGCCAAATATTATACTCTATTACATATTATCTTAATTACTATTATAATCTTATATCTAAGAACAGACGAGCGTGCATGACAAGAGTTATGAATGTCAAAGAAGCAAGTGAGGTGTGTAAGAATAAGCCTAAATGGCGCTCTGTTGTTCGTGCCTACCCTGCAAGGGAACTGGCGTGAAGTTATGTATGTATGTATTATATATCTATTTTTATTCTTATCTATTATATTGTTACACACCGACAAAGAAACGCGCACCGGGTTTATTGCCTCTCCCTCATTCGGAGTTCTTTTGTTTACTTCGTATTTGTAATTTGCAATTAGACAATAGCCTATTGTTATTGTTTTCGAGTTTGTTGGCCGTTCGCAGGAATAATTGGCCAGGTGTGCAAATAACTGTTTCTCGGAAACCCCAGTACACATGGTCAATTTTATTGTTGTTGTTTTATGGCCGTCATTAGTGTCGAACTAATCCTTGTTGTTATTGTATTGCGTCAAAGCATGCCAGGTATGGATCGGCGCATTATAAAGCAATGGCCCAAGGAGAAGAGAGGCAGTCGAGCGAGGATTACAATACGAGTAAGACGTACATTCGACAAGCGATGTAGTGACAGACTTTGCGCGTGTTATTGAATCGTGCACTTTGTACTAATAGTGTCTAGTTATATTTGTACCTATGTTATACGTGTTTGTATAGTTCTAATAAATTCTATAGTGATTCCAACGGTATTTTAATTTTAGTCCTGTGTAGCTCGTAACAAAATATTTTATGTTATAATTTTTTACTTATCTATCTACCTATTACAATTTTTGTATCCTGTCGACTTATTTTTATCAGTAGTAGTAGATTAGTTGTAGATAGTTTAGATTCACAATTGCAACTGGTAGGTGGCACTAGAATCGGGTCCTAGGTTTCTATTTTTTCAGGGCAGGATATCGCCTGCCTAGATTGCTAATTCTTTATGTATCGTATTATAGAAAAAGAGCGATATTATTTCTCTATTATACAACCAATATAATTTTTAATTCCATCTTACAAAGTGCAATGAGCAAAAACTATTATAGAATAACTTGCTCCTTTATACAGTTTAATGTGGATTTATGATACGCTTAAGATAGCTACAGACGTGAACAGGGCTGTCAATGAATTCTCAATGTTTTCTTTAATTTCTAGTATATATTTTTTTATGGCAGGAGTTCAGCAGACAGGCAGACGGCCCACTTAATAGAAAGCGATTACCATCGCCTATGGACATTTGCAACACCAAAGGTGCTAAAAATGCGCTGCTGCTCTCTTAAGGGATAATGAAACCTGATCCCTTATGCCGGAACACAACACAAGGTTATGGCGGCATACTCTAGACCAGGGGTGGTCGCCATCCAGTCGAGTAAATACCCTACCACCTAGCTGTGGGTTGTTTTGTCGCCTCTTACGACAGGCCGCCCGGCCGCCTTCTGCGAGCAAGTCATGTTCGCGAAGGAGGAGGCGGAACGGGAGCGTGAGCGTAATTCCCTGCTCCGCTCCCGGCAAAGGAGGACGCGCCGACGCCGGAGGTCAGACAGTGACCTTCGGCCGCCGTAAGCGGGCGGCGCGGGTGGGGCCCCTAGGGGTATAGGGGTTCTCACTCATCCGCATATGCCGTCGAGATGAGAGCGCGAGTGTTCCGCGCGCGCTCATCTCTCTTCCCGTGGGGCGCGTTACAAACCGCCCCACGCATGGACTAGACTAAGTAGTAGCCGGGGGATATGTCCCCTGGCATAGGAAGAGGCCCAGTGAGGGGGGCCCACGCCTGCCAGGGCACGCGGAGTTGGGAATCCCGCATTCACGTAGCCCTGGCATAAGGCGCAGGACGGAACACCCAGGGGTTTTAGTGGGTATCCCTAACTGGGGAGTGGCAATAGCGTGGCACCGGTTCTGACCGGGCACGCTAGTGCCACCCCCGATCTGGCGAATCCCACACTCACACGGGTCGCGAACATCCCCCCAGGCTTCTATGCCTGTCGCGGCTTAGTCCTCAAACGGATTTCCCCTGGCCAAAAAAAAAAAAAAAAAAAAAAAAGGCCGCCCGGCCGCATGAAATTGTATTCTTTCTCCGTTACTGCACAGACAAAAAATATATATATAAAATTTTGAAAAATCTATACTAGTTCTTTTTTACAAGCTTTTATTCAACATGCAATGTTTGTATATATGAATGTTCAGGTCAAATCTTGCAACGGAATTTTAAAGCAGTTACCTCCAATGAATTGAGATAAAATTTTGCTACATGTTTAATTTGAAGATGTTGATAAGATATTTAAAGAAGATTACAGATTTGTTCAAGAAATAGTGTTAGTCACTTTATCTCCACAGATCAGTGGCATAGCTTGCCTTAGACAGGACCTATATCAATATGTGTTGGAGGGCCCAAAGGAAGGGTCAAGTTTATTTATGAATGGAAGAAAAAATGCTCGAAGTGAATTAAATTTTTTATATATTAGTTATAGTTTATTACTTATACTTGATGCTCCTAGGAGCTAAGTCAGAAAAACAATTTAAATGAAAGATACACTTTTCTCAGTTTTTTCCGGAAAAGTTATTTATGAAATCATCCATAGCTGAAGACGATTTCCATTTTTATAGATTTTCTGTCTCTATAAACCTTAATGACAAGTCTGATTTCTGTTGGCCTAGTAGTTATTTTCAAAAATTGTATTAATCTATAAAAGGTTGTGGATAATACTTTGAGAATTTTTGCTTACACACTTTCTGGGCCCCTGTAGCCTGGGGGCCCCGTATCATTGATATGGCTGATACGGCATTAGCGGCTCCCCTGGCCACAGATACATAGTTTTCATTTATCTCATGGTAGATGCAAATTAGTAATGTTTCAACCCTAGCTACTCAAGCGTCTGAGTACAGAGTAGTGTCCTCGGCAGAGCCTTTGTACAAGCTTTCACTTCCGGTTCAGTTTATTAATGGCTACGGCAGGTATGACAAGTAATTCGCTTAAAGGTACCTAAAGCTTTTGAAACGTTCGCTTCGGTAGACTTATTTGAAATACTTAATTTTTTTTTTGACCAATGCGTGGTTGGACAATGCATGCAATGGTTCCGTAGGTGTATGATGATGTCACATGGATGCTGATGAATCCATGCAGTAGTTTTCAGGTGATGCTGTAACAGACAGACAGACAAAATATCTAAAAATTGCATTTTTAGAATCTCCTGGTCCGAATTATCTTCCTGAGTTTTTTCACATTTTTAAACGCAATGTACAAACTCGAACCATTTTTAGTATAGAAGATAAATAGATAGAAACTCATGGTAATTGTTATCTCTTCTAACTTGTTTTATATAATAAGCTTTTTTAAAAAGATTTTTAAATACAAGCTTTTGAGATCCTGCATGTAGCAGCAGAGTGCTAGCTAAGACAAGTAAAACGAGCCCAAATACGACGGGTCTATCTTGTTTAGTACAGGAGTTCCTATGGCCAGCTTCCGACTCCATCATCAGATCAGCTCCATGGGTGCCATATTATTGCATTGTCACGCGATATACATATGCGTGCAAAGTTTCAGCTCAATCGGAAACCGGAAAGTTGGTCAAATTTAACTTGCAAGAATCCACCGGAACTTACATACATACATACATCAATTGCAAGTTAAATAAAAGCTTGTGAAAATATTTATAATATCTCAAAAACTAGTCAACGGATATTGTAAAAGCAATTTTTGTTAAAAATTCATAATTATATATTATTTTGTAAGCTCTATAACATATAAAGATCGGTGCATAAACTTATAGTAGGACATATAGACACGAAAAAATACAAAAAAATTCAGACTAACATACACATTGTACACTTATAAAATATATCTATACTACTATAATAATATATGTAAAGTTTAATTCGCAAACAAAAAATATATAAATAATTTAAAAAATGGGTGATTAATCGCCGTTAGGTGGGAACGTTCCCAAAACGTGGGCCATGTAACTTTTTTTTTATATATTACAATTTACAGTTACACTCAGATTAAAAAAACTAAAATATACCTAGCTATACTAAGTAATATACCTATGTACAGTTTAATTCACAAACAAAAAAATACAAATAATTTAATAAATGGGCGACAAATCAGAGTTAGGTGGGAGCATTTTCAAAACGTGGGCCATGTAACTTTATTTTATTTAATATGTACAATTTACATTCACACTCAGATTTAAAAAAAAAAACTAAAATATACTTATACTACTATAGTAATATATGTTCAGTTTAATACATAAAGAAAATACAAATAATATGATAAAAGGGAGACAAATTATCATTAGGTGGGAACGTTCCCAAAACGTGGGCCACGTAAGTGTATTTAATTTAATATGTAAAATGTACATTTACACTCAGATTAAAAAAAACTAAAACACACTTATACTACTATAGTAATAATATAATAATAATAATAATAATATAAACTTTAATTCAGACCGGGCTCCATATTTCGTTAGTGTGTTAGTTACAATTATCTTCTAAAATAATGTTAGTAGTGTTAGTAATATTTATTTTTCAAGTATTTAAGACATTTTTTTTAAGCCACTTATTTTAAGCCGATGACTACCCCTATCCAATGTTCTTGGAAGGGGCAGTCAAATCTGACCGCCATAGCCTTCAGAAGGCTGTCGGTGCTGCCGCGCAAGCGTTGCATCATGTTCGTAATATATGTTCAGTTTAATTCACAAATAATTTAATAAATGGCTGACAAATCACCGTTAGGTGGGAACGTTCCCAAAACGCGGACCGTATAACCTCGCCATAAAAAATAAAAGAGTTCCATTTTTGGCAAAATGCTTACAGAACTCTAAAATAACAACAGCTTTTAACAGCGTAGTTCATCCTTTAAAAGGATTAATTTCGTAGAAGGTCATCACACCAATTTCCTTTCTGTCATGGGGCGCTTCATTTGCTGAATAATTTATGGTGTACAGCTACTATGGACCCCTTTAATGTTTATTTATGCTTCTGGCAGTAAAAACGAAAGGTTTTCTTAACCTATTTCACGCTTTAAAATTCCTGAGGAATATAATAATACTGCTCTAAACGTTTTAAGCGCTGTTATATTTAAATGATAAGAAGTAACTGGGTATGGCAGAATTTAAACGATAACGCCAATATTAGACGGCGGGTTTTAAGCGGTTATAACCGGTTTTAGCCAACTGTATCGTACGCAGTGTAAAAGTAAAAAGTGTTATGTAAATCTGTATTTAATGATTTATTCCGCGAGAAATATCTGTGTAACAACTTAGTGTTTCTAATATAAATGATTTTGTGTGTCTGAAAGTTTGCTGCACCACATGGCTGCGCTTTGAAAGCGTGCGGCAAAAACTGGTCTAAACCGGTTTATTGAATAAAACCTGTTTAATGAACTTTTTTTTGCTAAAAAGCGTTAAATTAACTGAAAAAAGAAGCTCCTACATACTTAGGCTGTACGTAACCAGTTCGACATTTTTCCGGTTTCCAAACCCTGTTAAATAGTACATTTCTATCTTTCAATCAAGAATCAACCAAAGTGACCAATATAGAACATACATACATACATACATACATAACTTCACGCCAGTTCCCTTGCGGGGTAGGCACGAACAATATAGAATATAGAATAGAATGAAATATTCTATTCTAACAGATATACAATGCAAAAGTGGATGGATGCAGAAGTCGTGGAAGACCACGACACACCTTCCACGATCAAATTGATCGTGTACTAGCAGAAGGTGATGTCAGGAGCCTTAAGAACAGACGAGCTTGCATGACAAGAGTTATGAATGTCAAAGAGGCAAGTGAGGCGTGTAAGAATAAGCCTAAATGGCACTCTGTTGTTCGTGCCTACCCCGCAAGGGAACTGGCGTGAAGTTATGTATGTATGTATGTATGAAATATTCTTTATTGCACACAAGAAAATAATACGCATGAGTTAATAATCATTTAACTATTATAGTACAATCGGGCGGCGGTCTTATCGCGAACAGCGATTTCTTCCAGATAACCTTCTGGAGATAATTTCACATTTCTAATAATGGTTCGGTATTCAATGCGCATAGTTTAAAATATATACAATCATATATACATAATATATTAATAGTAAATAAAAATACACATGCATAACTTACTGTTTACTTTAGATAGTGACCTTTGAGGAGATTATTAAAAGATGTGACTTTGCACTTCTGATGCTCACTGGTAATGTTTTCTACAACCTTACAGCCTGCACAGTAAAAAATTTCTGACAAAACTGCGTAGAATGTATTGGCGTCATTAGTCGCAGATTTACTGATGATCTCAAGAGCCTTGTACTACTTTCTTGAAAGAACTAAAACTGTTCCTTCAAATAGGAGGGCGTTTTTGGGCTAAATAGTACATTACACAAAGGGATAAGATTTGTGTATTCCGGCGAAGGCCGGGCCAGGTCACGCCAGGAGACCATTCGAGCTTACTACGAAATTAGGAAATGTGATCATATTTGCGCAAACCAAATATGAAACGAATGCAGACATTTTGGAGTCGCTCCAGCTTATCTAATTGGTTTTCGGTGGCATTTAAGCAGCTGATATATAAGCATAAACTTGAATCATTTAATATCATTAAACACTCTCATGTCCTTTCAGTTTCGGGCCTTTCCACCAAAAGGATTCAATTTGGTTGTTCCGTCTAATATTAGCATATATACATACATACATAACTTCACGCCAGTTCCCTTGCGGGGTAGGCACGAACAACAGAGCGCCATTTAGGCCCATTCTTACACACCTCACTTGCTTCTTTGACATTCATAACTCTTGTCATGCACGCTCGTCTGTTCTTAAGGCTCCTGACATCACCCTCCGCTAGTACACGATCAATTTGATCATGGAAGGTGTGTCGTGGCCTTCCACGACTTCTGTATCCATCCACTCTTGCATTGTATATATGTTTAGTCATTCTTTCATCATGCATTCTTTCCACATGCCTGAACCACCGAAGCATTCCTTTCCTTACCTTCACCCCGACACTTTCTTTCAGACCAACTCTCTTTCTTACTTCGGTATTACGAACGCGGTCCGCGAGCGTCACTCCGCAGACCGCATTAGCATATATAATATAATTATATATAATACGAAGTGTCCAGCCGTCCGGTAAGCGGAAGATTAGTGGACGCATAATCCTTCGTACGATGACCGAGCGACTAGTAAGTTCCTATATAATAATAGCCCACGAACCTCCCGCTGCTGGGCTCGGGCCTTCTTGAGCTACACTCAAGGAGAAGAACAATGATCGTTCATAACCTCTGCTGAACCTCTAACGTGTTACGAAACCTAATTGTCCGATGTTGTACCCCTAGATATTGTCACACTATTAGTGTGCGTTGTAACTATAGTGTTACACTATAGTTATATGGGGAACAAATCGTCATCTAGGTTATGGTAGAAATAACAGACCCAAGGCATGATGACTTGACGTCGTGCGTGACATACAGACCAATGGATTCACAACAAGGGATGCTGAAACAAGCGCGAAGTGGAAAAGAAAAAGTAAAAGCAAACCATGGGCTCCGAAGTGGACGGTCCAAACGCAACCGGGATTTAACGTTCCGATAATGACAATTGGCACACTACTAATGTAATTCATAATTAAAGTGCACATGAAATTTAAAGCTGTATGGAACCGACAAACAAGCATAATAGCAACTACTAATTTATAGGACTAAATACCGCAGTTATTTAATACACAAACAAATGCATTCAAATGGAGTATACAAATTTATTGAGCAGTGAAATTTGTTATCTAACAAATGATAATAAATGGATTTTAGCAACAAACCGACGCTGTGAATTAATTATATATATTGGGTTTTATTAATTGGATAGGGTTTAATAGTTGTGTAGAATTAAGGAGATTTGATTGATTATAATAATAACAGCCCATAAACGTCTCACAGCTGGGCTCGGGCCTCCCACTATTGGGGAATGGATACCATACATGCCACGTTTGTCCAAGGCGGCTTGGCAGGTTTGACACATCGGTTATCTTGATGTACAGGTTTCATCACGATGTTTTCCTTCACCATTGATAGCACATGGTAATTGTAGCACGCAATAAGCACGTTCGGTCAGAAAACTGCCTAAATGCGTTCCGGCCAGGATTCGAACCCGCGCCCTTAGAGTAAGCCATTACGTTACTACCACGACTAGTATGTTTCTGAATAGTAAGAACTTCTCCTAAACGGTTGGACTGATTTTGTTGAAATTTTTGTGTATATTGGAGTGGATCGCTGAATGGTTTAGATTCACAATTGTATCCTATAGATGGTGTTGGAATCTGGTTCCAGGATTTTATCAAAAGTTTTGTGTGTATTTGAATGAGTAGCGGGATGGGTTAGATTCACAATTGGATCCGGTAGATGGCGCTGGAATCGATTTCCAGATTTTCATTTTTTCAAAACAAGACAACAGAGTCTGGCGAGCGCAGCTAATAATAATATTTCTATTTTTAGTAAATATTATAATTTCGTTCGTGCCTACCCCGCAAGGGAACTGGCCTGAAGTTATGTATGTATGTATGTATGTATGTATTATAATTTACATAATGTGAGTGCCTATAAACTAGAACGTCCACAATTCCGACACTTGGCATAGTAATAGACTGATACTGGCCATCTTTTAGATTATAAAAATTAATGTCCTTTTTGGGGGATGGCCTATGCTTCTTCAATGAGATAAGTATATATCTATTCAACATATAAAACTTCTGCTTGCATATCATTTATATATTTACTACGGTCAAACAGTAATACAGGTTTCATTGTATTGTATTTTTATGTCGGTGCTATTTGCCCTCGGAAGATTTACTTTATTTTATATCGCAAACTATTCCATCTACCAGTATGAATAGTATCTATGTCCATTTTCGGTATTCAGACAGACAGATTGAGTTACTATCGCATTATTTTGTAGATTATGAATTTTTATACCTATAAACTCGAGAATTTATTGGTTCCCCATACAAACTTTAATCTTCTGTTTCAAACCCGTTCTAGTTTTATTTATAAAACTAAATATTATAAACTACACAAACGACCAAAACTACCTAATTTACCAACCAAAACTACCATAACTACCACAACTACCAAAACTACCACAATTACCAAAACTACCGAAACTACCAAATCTACCAACGAAAACTACTACAACTACCAAAACAACCAAAACTACCAAATTACCGAAACTACCAAAACTACCACAACTAAGAAAACTACCACAACTACCAAAACAACCGAAACTACCAAATCTATCAACCAAAACTACAACAACTATCAAAACTACCACAACTACCAAAACAACTAAAACTACCACATTACCGAAACTACCAAAACTACCACAATTACTAAAACAATCGAAACTACCAAAACTACCGAAAATATCAAAACTACCACAAATACCAAAACTACCAAACAAAATCACCGAAACTACCTAAATGACCAAATTGACCAAATAAAACAAAATGACGAAAATGGCAAGCCACAAATAAAAGCCTTTACTAGCTTCCGGGATAAACTTTACATAAATCTATCCCAGTATCCGGGATGAAAAGTATCCTTTGGCCACCCTCGGTATTCAAATTATATATATACCGAGTTTCAACCAAATCGGTCCAATAATCTTTCCATAAAGGATAATTAACAGAGAGACAAATATACTTTTATCCCGCAAACTATCCCATTTTTCGGGATAAAAAGTATCCTACGTTCATCCTCGTCATCGAATATATATCGAATCGTCGAATCATCGAATATATACAAAATATATATATACTGAATTTCAGCCAAATCCGTTTTTCTGTGAAAACGAAACAAACAGACAGTTACTTTCGCATTTATAATATTAATAGGGATTAATTATTACAATGTACGTAATATTTTCGCGACTTGTACACATAATAAAATTACCGTGTTTAAAACCGTTAAAACGTAGTTTTATTAAAATGTAAGTAGTTGTACTATATGTTACGTACACCTCTATCGCCATAGTAGTAGTAGTAGTATAACTTCACGCCAGTTCCCTTGCGGGGTAGGCATGAACGACAGTGCGCCATTTAGGCTTATTCTTACACACCTCACTTGCTTCTTTGACATTCATAACTCTTGTCATGCACGGTCGTCTGTTCTTAAGGCTCCTGACATCACCTTCTGCTAGTACACGATCAATTTGATCATGGAAGGTGTGTCGTGGCCTTATCTATCGCCATTATCATCTCAATTCATTCTTGGGGTCATCTGGAAGAGATCACATTTTAGCGATAGGACCGCCCTTTATGCATATTTGGATACACTCGTAGTTTTAATCTGTAAAGTTCATTTTTGTATTTGTGTAGTATCTAATATAATAAAGTGTACATATTCCGAATGAAATGATAAGTATGCTCTCCACTAACTTCAAAACTAAATTAAGCTAATATGTGAGTTTTTTTCTGGATCTGGTATTCGCTAAAATACTACACAGTCTTCGGCCGAATACGGAATAGTTGAATATCGAATACAAGCCGAATATTCGTTGCATATCTATTTAAAATCAGTCTTCACGTACAATACTTAATCGAATTAATAGAGCCGATGTTATCTTTTGGGTCTGAAACTCGTGTAATAGTTTTCGTATTATCTCGGCACTAAAACTCTACTTTATGGGAGTCTGAGTACGTAAAATTAATAGTGGATTTCATAGACAAGATAAGTTAATTTATGTGAAAATTGCTCTTTAATTTTGATTATTACTGTCATTTTTTAATTTATACTAGTGTTTATTATATTATAAATTACCAAGCAGGCCTGATACACGTTGGTCTGCCTTGAAAAATAAAGAACCCAATTCCACCGCCACCTATTGGGTCGAATTATTTATCTAAATTATCCCAGGAACCACACAAATACATACTAAAAATGTCATCAAAATCCTTTAAGTGGATTTCAGCGCCATCTACCTGATCCAATTGTGAGACTAAATCATCCGGGGCACTGGAACAAATATAAAAAAATTCATCAAGTTCGGTCCAGGCGTTTAGAAGGAGTTCAGTAATATACACACTAACAGAAGAATTTTGAAATATAAATCTATAATATTCTTTTGAAATATAAGTACTGTATTATAAATAAAATATGGATTGTGTGAAGGATGATATAATGATTTTTGGTGTGACAGAAGATGAATGTCAGACTAGAGGAGTGTTGAAGGAAAAGACATATTGTGCCGACCTCAAATAATTGAGTATGGTGAAAGAAAAGAGATAGACTATAAATAAAATATATTGCTCCGTCCCTCGCCACGCTGGCAAAGAAACCGAAGGCTTCCGCAGCGGCGGCCGCAGCGAAAAAGTCAATACCAAGCTGACATACCCAAATACGTCAGAGATGGTAACCAACGCGGTTATGGAGTTCAAGAAGCACAGCGGACTGTCGTTTCAGGCAATCAAGAAATACATAAAGGCGACGTATAAATTCGACCCCGAGAAACTTATACACTGTAAAAAATACATACATACATAACTTCACGCCAGTTCCCTTGCGGGGTAGGCACGAACAACAGAGCGCCATTTAGGCCCATTCTTACACACCTCACTTGCTTCTTTGACATTCATAACTCTTGTTATGCACACTCGTCTGTTCTTAAGGCACCTGACATCACCCTCCGCTAGCACACGATCAATTTGATCATGGAAGGTGTGTCGTGGTCTTCCACTTCTGCATCCATCCACTTTTGCATTGTATATCTGTTTAGTCATTCTTTCATCATGCATTCTTTCCACATGCCCGAACCACCTGAGCATTCCTTTCCTTACCTTCACCCCGACACACTCTTTCAGACCAAGTCTCTTTCTTACTTCAGTATTACGAACGCGGTCCGCGAGCGTCACTCCGCAGATTTTGCGCAGTGCTCGCATCTCAACCACGTCTACTCTACTGTAAAAAATACCCTAAACTAAATCCCGTCCAGCCCCACCAGACCACTGTCATGTTATCTAGAAGGCTTGCAGCAGTACCTCACTGGACACAGTAATATTCGTAACAATTTCAACATAAGGCATTGTAATAGACTGATGTTGCCATCTTTTAGATTACAGAAAGTATTCTCCCCTTTTTTGGAGGTTGGTATACGCTTCTTTAATAAGATTTCGAGTGAAATGTTAGATCTGCCTTTCACTAAATTTAAAACCAATTTAAAAAGTATCTATCTAAACTATTGAAGAATACTTAAATAACTAAACTTCATTTATAGAGCAGCTCGCTCCAACCTCTTATACTATATTTTGTATAACGTATTTTCTTTTTTTTTCTTACCAAGCAGATTGGTAGTTATTCTTATTCTATCTAAGGTATTGATCTATACTTCTATATTTACATACATATATATTATCACGCCTTTTTCCCATGGGGGTAGGCAGAGACTATAGACGTCCACTTGCGACGATCCTGACAAACAACTTTCGTTTCATCTACTTTCATTAACCTCTTCATACATGCACGTTTATTTGATATGCTTTTTATCTGACCTCGCTTTAACTTCTACTTCTATACTTAATATTATAAAGAGGTAGTTTGTGACGTTCTAGGGGGTAATCTCTGGATCTACCAAACCGATTTTAAAAATTATTTTACTGTTAGAAAGCTACGTTAACGGGGAGTGTTATATAACATGACGTTATATACCACGGGAACGGAAAAAAGCGCGGGTGAAACCGCACCGGGCCGCTAATATTTAATAAAATGCTAGTGTCTACTAATGGTAATAACATTTTTTACTATTATCCGCGGTGACTATATCGAGAAGATATTTTGGATTTAGTAGAATACGAATTTATGACACTATCACAATGGAATTGTATTTTGAATATTTTCGCAATGCCAAGATATTGAAATAGTAGAATTGGGCTCCTGGGTACAGTATTTATAGCCTCAAACCTGTACATAAGCAAAATCTTGATACAAAATGTAATCCACATTAAGCAGTCTGAAACTTTAAGAGGTTTAATATGAATGAAATATAAGCGAGCTGTCTTAATACGAAGTAATAAGGTGGTTCACTTTTCAATAAATTAATATACTTAGTAAGTTAATCATATACACAAGTAAAGTCCGATCGCCTTCGTAAACAGCCAGAATAGTAATAGAAGATTTTTTTTTACTGATATATTGCTGTTTTTCGTAAACTGAATGTCCATAGATTCATTATAAAACATATTTATTTAAATCAAAGAAACGATATACTTAGGTTGTCCGAGGTGGATTCTAAGTTTTCTTTTTACAAAACTCATAAAAGATGTAAAGAGTAAGATTATCATAACACCATTTAGTAAAGGAATTGTAACATCCGCCAAAAACATGAAAGGGGAAGAGCCAATTTCCATATTCTTGCCGAGTGAGCCGAGCGAGCGACGGGATTGTGCGCAAAACGACTTCCGCAACCATGCTTGTGCGTTTTTTCATCATAACATGTGATATGGTACTATAAGGAAAAATAATCTACGCTAATATTATAAATACGTAAAGATTCCGTTTATAAGTTTGTTTACAATATGTCATTATATGAAAGAATAAGAAATAATATTTGAAGAAAGAAATAAAATAAAATAAGAAATGTAAGCAACGAAAAAATTGATTCACGTAGGCATGAGAGGTATTTAAAAGCTGAAATTAGACAGGTTTATTTCCATCTTGTAATTTGCATAGAAATAAGACATAAAGAACTTTAAAAAAATAACACGAACCTAATTGTTAAAAATGGTTCCATAAGTGACTTTTAACTGCTTTTTCGTTGTTTGTTTTTTATTTTATTTCATTGACAAAAGTTCTAAATTTTGTTTGGTGTATTTTTATCAGTTATTTACACACAACAATATTTTATACTTTAGACACAAATTTGTTCTTGAAAATACTCCATATTCTAAGAAATACCATAAAATAGCAAATAAGCATAGTTAAATAAGGTGACTTCTTTAACTGCTTATCTGCTTATTTGCTATTTTACACATATGTATTCATATGTGAATATGAAAACACTTTTAACAATTAATTACGTTTATTTATTAAAGTTGACAATGATTCATTTTTATAAAATTTGAAAGACAGAAATGAATCATCTATTTTCTGCAATAGACAGTTTGTCAATTTTCAATTACACAATTTTGAAAGTTGTGTAGTTCAATGAAATAAATAGCAGACGTTTATCGCCACTACAGAACGCTTCATTGTTTGTGCATCAAGAAATATACATTTACTTAAATTAATTTATAATTTTTATGTGTTTTTTATATTATCAATATTTTTGTGTGTTTTATCCGTGCAGGAATGGAGAAAGAATACAATTTTCTGCGGCCATGCGGCCTGTCGTAAGTGGAGACAAATACAACCCACAGCCAAGTGGTAGGGTGTACGTCTGGATGGCTTGAGTTGTGTTCCAGCATTAGTAGCCAGGTTCGTCTCCCTTTAGAGATTCTCCAGCACATTTGTAGCACCTTTGGTGTTACAAATGTCCATAGGCGATGGTAACCGCTTTCCATCAGATGGGCCGTTTGCCTGTTTGCTGAACTCACGCAACATCTCGCGGATAGTAAGCTATTAAGTTAATTAACTAAACTGCATCAAGTTTTACGAGTTGGCTAATCCACAGTGCCACTGTTTAATTATATTACACATCTGTTTGGTACAGTTATTGCAATGTCTGGAAGTTTTATGGGCATGGACAAGTTTTGGAACTCATCCTAGACTGTCGTTATGTATGGGAATGTATCCCGCTAAAAGGTGACCTTTGGGAGTTAAGTTTAAATCTAAGTTATTACTCCAATCATAAGTTAAACAGTTTGTAGTTTTTAACTTAGAAATAATAGTAGCCAGATATAATAAGGAGAGATAGAAGTTATGTGACATATTTTTTTTAACACAAACTAAACTGAGTTTGAAATAAAAAGCAAAAATAAATATTTTCTACAACATCTTGAAGTCGGTGCATTTTGTAATTTTGTTGAAGTGAAACTCGTAGAAACGAGAAAGCGACACTATAAAGAGATAAATACATAAATCTAGTACTAGAAGGGACTTCTGTCTGTTGGCCAACTTTGCAATAAAAAAGGATTTGAAAAATTGTGTGTGTGCAGTTCACACGCAGTAGAAGTGAAAAAAAAGTGTAACAAGGGGTGGGAGGGATTCAAAATTTCGTGACGTCACAATTCATATATTATATTATTATCGTTATATATAAGATGCTCAAAGATTAAGCGTTGCTATACAACGTGGCAACGCCACCAGCCTCTTGAAAACTATCCCGGTAAGTGACAGTGGTTTGGGACCAATATCTTATGTTTAGGTATTTTTCCCTTTTTTATTTAGTTTTAGTTTTTATATAGTATAGTTTGTAGTTTATTTTTAAATTTATATTTATTGTAGTTATCTTTCATCAAAAAACTTGTAAACATCTAATATATTAATCTTTGTTTGCATATATAAATAGATTAACTTGAAGCATTAACGAAAAACTTTAAAACATTTCTAACTCTCTTTGTATGAACATAGTGTTTAAATTGTTAAATATAATGTATTCTATCTCATTCTCTTGCAGGCTTAGTCCTATAGATTTATATGATTATCTCTTCTTAGTGTTGCTTTTTCGTTTCATCGAGTTTCAAATCACAATCATTCTAAATAAGTTGCAACTCAAAAACAAGACTCTGAGGTAGAAAAATATGAAGAAAAATAATTTTTAGTTACACGTATTGCTGAGGAGTTTCTTGCTGTTTACAGCGATAATATATTGCGAAGCGGTATACATATAATAAGAAGTAAATTTAATGAAACCACATTTTAACGGCTATTAAGCGCGGTATATTTTATTTTTATTCAATAAAAATCAAATAAAATACCGCACTTAAAAACCGTTAAAAAGTAGTTTTATTATTTGTACTAATCACGAAAACTTAAGAAAATACTAAGTAAATTTAAATTTTAACTTATATGTATGGACCTTCAAAAAATATTCTCCAGTAGAAATTATTTTGAATAACAACTTTTGAATTTGAAATTATTCAAATTACTTACTGTTGAAAGTATTTTTGAAGATCTACCACATACTGAAAATAATCAGTTGTATCAGTCTGTCATTAGTCTATTTCCAAAGTCGTTCAGCCATCGCAAAGCTTGCGGATCACAAACGCATGGATATGCAATTAAAAGACACTTAAGAAACTAATGACTAACCCTTCAGACCCCATTTCCCTTTAGCACCCCAAGATGTGACGTCATCGCGTTAGTTAACACGGCACGTGCCGATTTTATGCACACTATCCACATAGAGTTACCTATAAAGGCCTACGTTGCTAATCATTTGCTAGATATGACTTATTCTATGTTGACTGTTAAATAGAAAGAAAAGTACACTACGGAAGTACCGACAAATGTGTCTTCTTGCCTTCTTTGGATAGATTGATGCAGGCTGGGGGTTCGAGCGAAAGGTCTTTACCCCGGCTTCCACTCATCGGACTACGACCTGAAGGTAACGGGAGTATGAGACCACTGGACCTACGTCCATGTCTGTGGTGTCACAGTGGCTCTCATTGGCTTATCTGCAGCTTTAGTTCTTCGCGTGCTCTTTGTATCGTCCTAATCTGACTGAACGAGATCGCGGGGTCGCCAGAAGCCTTTGTGGTCTGGAGGGCGGGTATGAAGGGGAGCGATCCCGTGGAGGAGAATGTGGCGGTCGTTATCAGCGCGGTCAAACGTCCGACGAGCCGACATTGCCATTTTCTTTAAACGGGGTACACCTAGAATGCGGGTGATGACATCATTCCTGACGTACCGATCCGCGCCCGTACATATTCGTAGATAATACTCTGTTGGGACTCGATAGTTTTCTTATTAGAGGCCGAGCACAGTGCGTACCGTGCCTGGGCCGAGTATGTAAGCCTCCGGTGGATGTAGGTTTTATACTACGGAAACGAGCAATGTCATTTTGATACTTGGCAGCAAGGCTTAGGCGTTCTAAACCGTCTGTATAAGGTCGGGATCGTCATCAATCCTGACCGTTTGACGCTGCAAGGAGTCAAGTTGGACCAGCTGGTACTGAGGTGCACCAACCCAAAGATGGGAGCAGTACTCTACATGGGGACGGACTTGGGCTTTATATAATAAAAGCCTGTGACCCAGTCTGAAGTACCGCTTAGCCCTTTTTAGCAACCCAAGCTTTTATAAATTATACATATGAATTAGAATAATTATCTTATATATTACTTTACTAGCTGTACCCAGCAGACACTGTCCTGCCTTTAAACAATAAAAATCTAGAACCCGATTCCAGCGCCATCTACCGGGGCCGAATGTTAATCTAAACTATTCTCAAATCCACTTGAACAAACAAAAAATTTCATCAAAATCAGGCCCACCGTTTAGGAGGAGTATCGCGGCGCCACCTACTGGGTCCAATCGTTTTTTTAAACCAATTTAAACCATTCCGGGACAAACTTGAACATATAAAACAAAAAAACACCTAAATTCTGGTACCCAATTGCAGCGCCATCTACCTGGTTCAAATTTGAATCTAAATCATCCCAGTAGAAAATTATTAAAATATTAATATCGCTATTAAAAAATAGTGGTTACTGGTAGAAGGGTGAAAATTTTGGGTTGTATGTATTTTTTAATGCCGAATCATAAAAAAAAACAAAAAAAAAAAATTGGGGTGGACACCCCTTATCACTTAGGGGTTTGAAAAATAGATAGTAGCTGATTATCAGACTTACTGAATATGCATAAAAAAATTCATAAGAATCGGTTAAGCCGTTTCGGAGGAGTATGAGAACGAACATTGTGACACGAGAATTTTATATATAAGATAGTTACTCAACTCTAATTGTAGCAGTTTTATATACATTTAATGTTCTGAACTCTTATGATTACTATTCTGTATTTTTTACGATTAATAAAAACCAATCATCATTAACTCCATCCTTTTCAAGGGCAGTGAAGGGTGGGCTGAGTTTAACCACCATAAGCAAGATCTGTGTCATGTCAAGACATCGCGTAAAAAACTAGAAACTCATCTAGTATTTTAAACCTTTTGTATCAACGTTTCATCAATAATTATTGGAGGGTACAATCCAGCTGAAGTACGGATTGTGGTTAATAATTTTGTTATTATAATTTAATTTACATCGTATCGGATCGGGTTCAGGGTTATTTGGTTAATTTCACGGGTTATTGTTAAGTCATACGGTCCAATGAAACTCTGTTAAGGGATAGAAAATGTATTAAGGCCCTTATTGCCGTAAAAGGTAAGTGGGGTGCAATCGAAACCATTTTTCGTTGGTATTTACTTATCAATAATTTATTTTAAAAAAATATCATAAATCAGGCAGACAGGCAGCCTTAAGGATGCCGAAGATTGCGCGAAGTCGAAAAGAAAAAGTATGAAAGCGGACAGCGGCAGTGAAAGTCGGGTATGGCAGAAGAAGCATAAAGAAAGAAAGAAAGAAAGAAAGAAAAGATTTATTGACGTAAATGTATATACACACAGAAAGTAGAATACGTGTAATAAGACGCTGTACATATAAATCAAAAATATAATACAATTGTAATTAACCAAACACAAAAAACGTAAGTACATAACATTCACGCCAATGAGGCTGGAACTCAGCATTATGCTGCGACAAGGACTGACGCAGCGCTGATTTTCAGTTCCAGCCTTTATACAAAGAAAACAATGACCCAAACAAAAGTGATAATTTAACTTCATACGGAAGTATATTCACAGAAATTTACATATAATAAATCATTAATGAATTTTAAGTTGCACTAAACTAATAACACAATAACTAATAACAGTAAAAAATATAAAAAAGCATGAAGTATCACATCCACGTAAGGCGAGTACACAAACTACTATTGATACTACGTGGCGGGTACTTACTCGTGCCTTTAAATAAAATAAAAAAAACATAGATACCTACTGTTGTGTTGTTATGAAAGAATAGAAATAACTAACTATCCTATAAAACAAATGTTAACTAGAAATATTGAAGGGAGGTAACTAGTAATATATTATTACGAAAATAAATAATGATTATAACAAACTAATTACATTTATATATAAATATATTTATGTAGAAATTATATACATAAACTTATTACAATAATTGATATTGTGATAAAAGTAGGATAAATGCAGTTGAAATGAGAGCTTTGAGAAATATATGTAAAGTTAATGTAGGTAAGTGATATGATCTGCCAGGGCTGCGGAGAGACCAGGTCATATACGCGTAGCCCTGGCATAAGGCGAAGGACGGAACACCCAGGGGTTTTAGTGGGTATCCCTAACCGGGAGTGGCAATAGCATGGCACCAGTTCTGACTAGGCATGCTAGTGCCACCCCCGATCTAGCGAATCCCACACTAGGTCGCGAATTATCCCCCCAAGGTTCTGCCCTTGTCGCGGCTTAGTCCTCAATTGGATATTCCCTGGTTAAAAAAAAAAGGTAAGTGATATGATAAGAAACAGTGTGATAAGGGAACATTGTAAATTGAAAGAAGATGTAGTGACAAGAGTTGAAAAGGGAATGTTAAGGTTTGGGCACGTAGTGAGAATGAATGAAAGCAGAATCACAAAATAGGTAAATGGCAGCAATGTGACTGATAGAGTCGGTGCCAGTAAACCGAGATGTACTCACCATGATCAAATTGAAGATATTTTAAAGAAAGGCCAGATAAAAAGCAGTTTAAATAAGAGTGTGTATGAAAAGATTAATGAAAGTTAATTAAGCGAAGTGTTTGTCAGAATCGTAGCAAGTGGATATCCACCGTCTCTACCTACTGATACGCCAATGGGAAACTGGCCTGACAATATGTATGTATGTATGAAAGCGAACCCCGGACTTCGAGGCAGACGCTTCGAACGCAACCAGGATTTAATTCTAGGATGAAGATAACTAGCAGTACTAACATAAATTCACTTCATTTTAATTTACCCCATTCCCGCCAAGACTAGTCGCGCCTGACACACAATAGCTTGTTGGAAACTAACTTGACACTTTTGAACGCCACTCTAAAACTAATATCCAAGTTTATTACCTATTCTCGCGTACGACGCCGGATATAAAGCTTCCCATTCAACACGCGACAACTTGGAGTTTACCTATCTGTTTGTCTTACATGTCGTGTTTGTATGGGATGGGAATTCATTTGAGTAAATTTAGAGCAAATTTATACGCCTTTTAAATAACAAATGAAAGTTACAGAACTAACTTCATTCGAACGAACTATGCATGTATATTAAGTTTTTAATTTTAGTTAAAACTTTTTGTAATAGCATACATAGACCTAAATTTTGTAATTTTTCTTCTTTAAATCCTCTAAAAACATTTTAGCAAAAATCTTCGTGACTGTCCGAAAGTAAACTAAGGGAGAAGAAATTACATTTTATTTAATAAACAG
Source organism: Dendrolimus kikuchii (assembly GCA_019925095.2). Classification (NCBI taxonomy): domain Eukaryota; kingdom Metazoa; phylum Arthropoda; class Insecta; order Lepidoptera; family Lasiocampidae; genus Dendrolimus; species Dendrolimus kikuchii. The sequence goes on from CM034413.1 coordinate 7,799,515, forward strand.
TGTTCAACTCGTCTAAATTCAATAAACAAATTTTATTCACCCAAGCAAATTTCGACCTTAGTGCCCGCCCTACCTTGAAAAACTAGAATGATGATTATAGAAACTTTTTTATTTAAGTATATGCACGTCAGTGTATATAATATCACCAAAACCAGGTCAGATAGTAGTTTCCAAAATCATAGAAGACATTTTCGGAATCTCCTAGTCGAATTAGCCACCTTAATTTTTTTTCACATTTTTAAACGCAATGTACAAACCTCGAAATCATTTACAGATTTATTATAGTATAGACATACAAAAATCTCATTGACTACCTGTTGTGCACATCGATCTTATGATCATTATTAAATATCACATTTACACGTTTATGAGAATGGACATATTTAATGGTATAGAAAAGTTTAGTCTTATGGGCAGTTCTAACATAGATAACTATTATGTGTGTTACGAACTCTTGCGTATTTTTATTCTTTATTTGTTTTATATATACAAGAATGACGTTTTTGTTGATACTGAATATGTATAATTACCCAATATATGTATTATTACCATGGTTGTCCAGTGTATCATTTCACAATATTCCATCTAAAATCATACAGTCCCTAACGATGTGTATTCATATAGAAGCACTATCATACATTGACCATATTCTTTAATAGTGATAAATGATACATCATTAAATTAGTTTCTTTTAAACTGGAGTACAGCAGATAGGCTGACGGCCCACCTGATGGAAAGTGGTTACCGTTGCCTATGGACGTTTTCAACACCAGAGATGTTACCAACGCGCTGCCGGCCTCAGACAAATTTTATGACACCCTTTTTAAAAAACTCCATATCGTAGCGCTGTGGGAAAACCTCGGCTGGAAGCACATTTCCAATCCCCACGGTACGCAAGAGAAACGTTCTACAGAACCGTTGCGTACATAAGCGAAGCGGCTCGAGGCAGTAGGGATGAACTCCCAACTGATGGCGAGCGGTGCGATGGTAGAAAGAGGACGAAGGCACCATTCTAAACAGTTCCTCGGAACACTCCCCGTTTTACAGTCGGTAGAATACGCAGGGAGACGCGAAGTCTCTCCTAAAACTCCTAGTGCAAGAATCGTGACGTAATGAAGTCAATCACCACAGTTTTGTTGCCCAAACTGTCAGACATGGCTAATTGGGAAGCACTACAAATTTATGGTCAAATACAGATAATTGAAATGAACGTTGAACTGATGCTTTCTCCCTCTAACTACATAGATTTTGTATTAGAATAAAAGAGACGATATAATTCTCTTGGTTTTGGCGCGGCAATTTTGATGGCAGCTGGCAGCTTGTGTGAAAAAAATAATATTAAAATTGGTCCGTCAAAGGGGTTAAATAAATCGCTCGACTAATCGTCCGTGAATATTATTCCCAATACTAAGTCCAAAGAAGAACGACAGCACATATTGTAGCGTGATTGAAATTTAATGCGTTAGTTCAGCTTTCTTTGTGCTTTAAAACTTCCTGTCAGAACATAATGTACAATGACATACTATGGTAGTGAAGCTATATACTGAATCCATATTTTTACAACGATAGTCGAAGCGCCGGAATTTTTAACTAAAATTTAAAATAGTGAGGGTTTTGTTAACACGTTCACAACGGTACTGACTTATCTGTACTTTCCATTCCTGCGATACGGGGCTTTGTAGACCTTGTACTAAAACTAACATTGTGGCAGCACAAGGCCTACAGAGCCCCGTAATTAAAAAAATAAATCTCTTATTTTTTTTAATTAAAATCCTTGTGTACAGAATAGTTTATGTTTTTTTGTTTTGTGTTGTACGGTATTAGATCAAGCTAGCCTCGTATTAAGATGATACATGATACTTTAATTTAATAGGACAGCTTAGAAGAAGGAAAGAAAGAAAAAACTTTATTTGAAGAAATAGCAACGTAATTACTTTCCTTATACATTATTATATACTTAGCCTATTTTGAAAATTAGTACGCCGCATTTTAAGCAAACAAGGTTTGCACTCAGCATATTACTGGCCAAGTGGCCTGTCGTAAAAGGCGACAAAACAACTCACAGCCAGGTGGTATGGCACTTGCCCATCTGGATGGCTCCTCTAGAGTGTGCCGCTATAACAATTTTGAGATGTCTTCCAGCACTAGCGACCATTTAGCAGTTCCCCTTTCGAGGCCGATTAGCACATTTAGGGGGAGCCTTGTTTACCAAAATAAGACAATTTAAATACTCCGCCTACGAAGTTTCCCTGTCACAGCTATGTAGTTGAAACATAAAATCTATATATATAAAAATGAATTGCAAAATGTGTTGGTAAGCGCATAACTCAACAACGCCGGGACCAATTTGGCCAATTCTTTTTTTCAATGTTCGTTGAAGTCCAAGGATGGTTTTTAGGGCGAGAAAAATTCGAATAATTGCCGGGAAAACCCTAAAAAACAGCCCTTTTCCCATACAAACGTTTGCTAACTAAAATGTAGAGTCAATTTGAACTTTATTGCTATTCAATAAAGTTCATATTAAATTACAAGCTTTCACTGTTATCTAAGCAATGTAGGTGTGTTCCTAACGCTAAAGAGTCAATTTGCACTTTATTACCGCTGCACAAAGTTCAAATTAAATCATATCTACTAAAACAGTGTGCTTGTGCGCGTTGGAGGATCTAATGTCGCGTGCCGAAAATAAAACAAAAGAAGTAATATCGCGAAGCCGACCAAATTGAAAATCAGTACTAATGATCTATAGCTCTTACATTTTGTGACTATTCAATTTAGTTGGTCAGGTGGGTCTCAGAAGGGTGGCCAAAGCTCGTGCAAGCGAAGATACGTTGGTCACCCGAGCTGAACCCCACACACCGCCATAAACCTGGGTGACGGTTCTGTTCAGGTGAATTTTTTGCCCCGGCTATAAAATAGGTAGGAACAAAAAACTGCCACATTCTAAATCTTTTTGATAGAACGAAGCCTGTCGGGTCCGCTAGTTGTTTAATAAAATTATCAGCCAAAATAAGTTATTGTAAATCACGTACGCTTTTGTGTGGTAGGAGCGTAGGCTAGGGTTAGTCCGGCGAAAGTTACGCCCTTTCACCTCGTCCTGGACTGACCTTCCCTTAACCCCAAGAAAGGGTCAGACGACGTAAATTATGTATGAACTTCGACAAACTATAACGCTGTTAATCATTGCTTTTATCTATGAATGGTAAAATTTTAGGTTGGTGATCATAGGATTAGATAGACGACACTTGTTACCGAGGATTAAAGGTAGCCCTAAGCCGTAAAGAAAAGGTCTCTGGTTGACTTTTTTCCGGTTTCTAAGCTCCGCTAACATTATTAACATAATAAGAAGATTTACAATGCCGTTTGATGATATAACATTTACATTATAATGACAAAAATATTTTTTCATTTCTCATATTTTGAAAGTATGTTTGGAGTTACCTGATCCCAGGGATGAAAATAGTACTTTTTGTCCCTGAGGTCAAAAAATTTAAAAACTATGCGAATCATAGATAATAATAATAGTACATGGGTCTCATGTGTCAACTTTTTTTACAGCCGCTATTAAATCGCGGCATAAGTTGTTATAAAAATATATTAACAATTTTGTAACATCATTTTATACTTTGACATTCATAGCTCTTGTCATACACGCTCGTCTGTTATGAATGTCAAAGAAGCAAGTGAGATTTGTAATAATAAGCCTAAATGGCGCTCTGTTGTTCGTGCCTACCCCGCAAGGGAACTGGCGTGAAGTTATGTATGTATATATTTTATACTTATAAATTACTTTTCACTAAACTTATTAATTAACTAGCTGAACCCTCAGACTTCGTACCGCCTCAAAATCAATAAATAAAAAGCTGAATGATAGCTACAGAAACTTTAGTAAAAAATATGGTCAAAATTTAATCGGAACGAATATCAAACGTTTGACATTCAAAAACAAAAAAAATAATAAATAAAACTTCACTTTTAAATTTAATTTGATTTCTGAACGACTTTTAAATTTAATTGATTTCTAAACGACGGGACGAATATGAAATGTTTGACAGGTAGGAATAGTTTCAAGGGAAAGCGAAATTGTTGTTTTTACTATATTCCAAGCATTGTTTTCATATTTACTCACCTTTTAAACCTTCCCTGGACTTCCACAAATAATCCAAAACCAAAATTAGCCAAATCAGTCCAGCCGTTCTCGAGTTTTAGCGAGACTAACGAACAGCAATTGATTTTTATATATATATAGATAGATTTACATAAATCCGAGATCAAAATTTACTATTATCAGTGACAAAAAAATACTGGCCCATAGAATGTCACTGAAATAGAAATTTACTTGACGTTTCATATGTGACGTATTAAATGAGTTCATCAGATTTCATTTGAAAAATAATTGTTTATTTTAGTAATCAATATTTACATACATACATACATAACTTTACGCCAGTTCCCTTGCGGGGTAGGCACGAGCAACAGAGTGCCATTTAGGCTTATTCTTACACACCGCACTTGCTTCTTTGACATTCATAACTCTTGACATGCACGCTCGTCTGTCCTTAAGGCTCCTGACATCACCTTCTGCTAGTACACGATCAATTTGATCATGAAAGGTGTGTCGTGGCCTTCCACGACTTCTGCATCCATCCACTTTTGCATTGTATATCTGTTTAGTCATTCTTTCATCATGCATTCTTTCCACATGCCCGAACCACCGGAGCAATCCTTTCCTTACCTTCACCCCGACACTCTCTTTCAGACCAACTCATATTCGAAATTAAAAGCAGACTAGCAGGCAGCTGTGTGTTAACCTCGGGTGAAAGGCCTATTTAGGCACTCAAACTATTAGCGCCCTCATTACGCTCGTGCGCCAACCCATCTCGTACCAAAATAGGTCACTCTCGTGTAACAATCTACTATTAATTACTATTTAAACTATACAGAGTTAATAATCCGTTAATAGCAAAATCTTGCCCCTACGTTTTTAAAATGATAAAAAGTGCCTCAATTGATATGACCGTCTATTAATATTATTTTCTTTACTACTTACTCTATACAAAACAGGCGCTAATCACCGAATAAATAAAAATATAACATTTAATTATCCAATTAAAGAAATGGCCGATTGTATCGTTAAAAAATAAGAGGGTACATAACAAAATTAATTATTAACTTTAAAAAAACTTCGTTTTAAAAAACCGACTTCAAAAACTAAAAAGTATTAAATGACTTATTTCTAAAGCTATTATTATTAATATATATTATCTAAAACATCTTAAAGTCGGTGCTTAGTAATTTTCAAAATATAGTAATTTTTATGTTTGATTTTGCACCGACTTCAAGATGTTTTAGATAATATATATTAACTAGCGGCCCCGGCAGACGTTGTCCTGCCTTTAAAAAATAAAATTCTAGAACCCGATCCCAGAGCCACGTACCGGTTCTAATTGCGAATCTAAACCATCCGGGTACCCACTCAAACATACAAAAACAAAATCACCAAAATCGCTCCAGGTGATTATTCCAAAACCCGATCTCAGCGTCACCTACCGGTTCTAATTGTGGATCTAAAAGAGTAATCTATTTTTTTTATTCTAAGTCATGACAAAATATGATTAAAAATCTTGCCAAAAAAATTAAAGTATATAATTAACAAATAAAAAATAGAGGTTGATCGTAGAGGGGTGGAAATTTAGGGTTGTATGTATTTTTTAATGCTGTATCCTAAAAAAATAAAAATAAATTTAGGGGTGGACTACGCTTAATTTAGGGGGATGAAAAATAGATGTTGTCCGATTCTCAGATCTACCCAATACGCACACATAATTTCATTAGAATCGGTCGAACCGTTTCGGAGGAGTATGGGAACTAACACTGTAACACGAGAATTTTATATATTAGATAATAATAGCTTTAGAAATAAGTTATTTTATACTTTTTAGTTTTTGAAGACGGTTTTTTATTTTTTTGTTACTTTTTAGTGTCTAGCTATGTATGGGTAGACGTACGAAAGGTGCCGCGCTCCTTAAAAAATATAGGTCCCAAGAAACGGGAACAAAAAAAATGTTTGTAAAATGAAAACTACTGGGGCAAACTATGTTAAATTTTTAGGGGACCAAATGGCAACTATTGTGCATCAAACTAAACAAGAATCACGTAAATCGGATCATAAATCTCAGCGTAATCGGTGTACATATGGAACGGAATGGAAATTTTTTCATAAAAAATGTTCATAAAATGAAAACTACTATGCCAAACTATGTCAAATTTTTAGGGGACCAAATGGCAGCTATTCCGAGTCGACCAAAGAAAGAATCACGGAAATCGGATCATAAATCTCGGATTAATCGGTGAACATACATAAAAAAAAGATCCCGACGAATTAATAACCTCCTCTTTTTTTTGAAGTCGGTTAAAAAGAAACATGACAAGAACAATTATGCTAGTAAATAACTGTAACAGTAGTTACAACATTTGCAACATCAATGGTGAACATAATAAACGATATGAAGCCATGTTTTAAAAAAGAATATAATATTAAGGAGAAATGAAATTACTTTTGTATAAAAAATAAAGTAACTGTGAAAAGATTTTCACAGAACTAATAAAACATACTTTTACTTTCGTAAGGTTTTATTAAACCGCTCACGTTGTTTCATAACATCTACCTACCCCCTTTTCCAATTAATAACTGTATGTTATATATAATATAATGTTGATTTACATATCATACATGTCTGTCTATAAAGTTGAAACCTCGTTGCCGTTGCTGACACGTGCCCAATTAGTGCGTGGAGCGAATATCTGGTGTGCTCTATGCGAGAGCGACTAAGTTGTCTATTTATAAAAAATATCTCAAGAATAATTGTAATATAATAACTTATAAAATATATAAATAAACAATAAAACTCGGTACCTTTTGCTTTCATTTTCTACAATAGTCCTACACTGACTGAGGCAGACCTTGGGTGCATTTTTATATGGTGTAGACAGGAATTCTTCATCGGTGCAGGAACGGAGAAGGAATACAATTTCCTGCGGCTGGGCGGCCTGTCGTAAGAGACGACAACACAACCCACAGACAGGTGGTAGGGTATTTGCCCGACTGGATGGCTACCAATCCTGGTCTAAAGTATGCCGCTATAACAAACTTGAGTTGTGTTCCGGCATTAGTGGCCAGGTTCCAGTCTCCCTTAAGAGAGCAGCAGCGCATTTGTAATGTCTTTGGTGCTGCAAATGTCCATAGGCGATAGTAACCGCTTTCTATTATCTAGGGCCGTCTGCCTATCTGCTGAACACATGCAAAAAAAAAGAATAATCGTCGGTCAGTGTTATGCCACATTTAGATTAAATTTGTCAAGCAGTCTCTACGTATTGGCCTCCATATGGCGCCCCGCAAGCCCGCCAAAGGTCCGGGGCATTTTTATGGCAAGTGATCTTCCAGTCTTCTTCCTTGTGGCGAAGCTTTAGATAAGTAGCGATACCTCATATCTAACTTGGGACTATGGCAAGCCTATATGCTTGCCTTAAACAGCTGGCACGGAATGGAGATCGCTACAGCTAAGACTCAAGCTCCAGGGGTGAAAGTGATAAATGACCTATTGTCGGAAGTACCCCGCTGAAGGGTCACCGCCTGCCCATTTCAGTGAAGTACCCAGAACATTACGACGGGCAGTCGTCATAGTCCCAGGTCCTTAGTTCCATTAACAATTCATTCTAATAGCCCAGTATCTTTTGTTCTCATTTCCTACAATAGTAAGTAAGAGATTCATAAATTACACATTTGTCACAATTGTAAAGAGTGGTTTGTGCTTCTTTTACGTATAATACCGTCCCTTTATTCATATCACACGTAAAAGATATTTATAAAAATTTATGTTCTGTATTCGGATACTAATACTGTTATTTTTGGTATCCAATCACAAAGTATTGAATATTCATCAAGGTTTACTTCCGTCGCCCAATTCGGAACTTTCCGATAACTCGGTCTAAGATTAATTCTCTAGCGAACATGCAACGTCGATGTGCTATTTCAAATTTAAAATATTATTGATGAATATCCATTCCAGTTTTACCAGTAAAAATAAGGTAGTTTTCATATTTTTGCCTCCTCCCTGATAAATTAGTTATATCAAGGTACTTTGGGACTTTTTCGTTGTTTCACCCTTTTTAATTTCCTTTTTTCTTTTTCTGTGTATATGTTTAGGGATTTTTTATTTGTTTCTTTTTTAAAGGACTTAACCCTATGCAATAGGCACTTATTGCTGAGTCAAACATCTCATTGACATAGATTTCCAAAATGTCGATCAGCAGTAATTGCCTATAAATACCAAATCTTTTTACAAATTCACAGAGTTCTCTTGGTTATTAGCCACAGCTCTACAGCAACGGACCTGGTTTATGCCTGCCGGCTGGATTGCTCAAAACTAATACCATATCGGTCCGGTAGACCTTTGAGGTCCCGTATATTGAGACTCCAAGTCAATTATTATTCATAATAATAAAATAAAAGGTTCCTGTAAGCCAAAATTGTTTTTTTTTTAAAACATATAAGTGCTCGGGACTAACATTTGGTGTCAGAAGAAAGCGGGATATTATTGCCCGCCGGACGCCCCGTTCCTGACGACGTCCAACAAAAAGCCAAGCTGTGACGGTGCTGTACCAGTCTCTCTGACTGTGCATAGCCAGACTCCAGCTCTACGTGTCGAGGAAGCCGCCACGCCGTACCTCATCGTGCCCGAGGGTCCACTGCCCAGCCGCGAGGTCCTGTTGCGCGGCCCAACGACAACGCGTTGACCTAGATATAAAGCGTCAACGACCCAACGTGTTGCTGCCACGCGCTGACACGAGCCGCCGATTGAGCGTCGCCGCCCGCCGCCGCCGCAGCCGTCGCCGCCTCCGCCGCCGTCGCCGCCGCCGCCGCCGCCAAGTCAGCATAATAACCAACACATGCTGCCGCTGATGTTTATACTGTGAGTGCATTTTAAGTTTATTATCTGTTATAGTTCCATTTCTTTATTTATAATTGATCATGGCAAACCCAAAAATCGATCACTCCCCTATATCCTCCCATACCGTAAAAATGAATTTTACCGACCTCACCCGCTTCATAAAAACCTTCGATGGAGATAGAAATAAATTATCCCCGTTTCTACGTAACTGCGAGAATGCCCTTAACTTAATTAACCCCAATCAATACGAAATATTATTTAAATTTATACTATCCCAATTAGAAGGTAAAGCAGAAGCAATATGTTCCCTTAAAGTTTTCAGTAATTGGTCGGACCTGAAACAATTTTTAAAAAGTAACTTTGGCGAGTGTAAACACCGTAACCATCTATTATTAGACCTCCAAAACTGTAGAATGAAACCTAACGAAAGTGCTCTGCAATATAGTACACGTCTAGAAACTCATCTTACACGACTACAGACGGACATATCTCATTCAACCATCAATCAGGGTGAACTGCTAGGACGACTAGCTAATACGGAAGACCTGGCTTTACACACCTTTTTGCTGGGGCTACCCAGCCATATTTCCAACATATTGAGATGCCGCAATCCGGAAAACCTTGCCGAAGCAATTAATTTAGCTATTCAAGAAGAAAAATTCTACAACTATGCTCAATCCTCGCAGTCAAGAAATTCCGTAGAATCCAAACCAAAATGCCGTCTTTGTGGCAAACCTGGGCACACGGATAGATCGTGCTATTCAAATCGTCACCGTCCCATCCATAATGTAGCTTTCCAACCAAGACCTTCTCAATCCATTCCCAATACTTCACCACCAAACCCGACTATCTGTGCATATTGTAAGGCAGTCGGTCATCACATAAATCAATGTCGTAAAAGGGAATATAATAACACAAATCGTCAAAGATTTTCAAACCCTACAAATCATCAAATAAATTCTAACCCACCTTTAAATAAAGTACACAATTTAGACGAAAACCATGATCAGACCCAAGAGTGTCCAACAGACCCCCAAAATGATAATTTTTTATACTAAATAGGGTTCCGCAACCGCGTCATGTGGAATCTGCTACACAAACCGACGCGCTACCAAGTAAAATACCTCCTAACGATTCTGATTCCCTTTATTGCCATACCAATAAGTTACCGACAGACAGAACAAATAGTCACGACTCCTTCTTCCCTTCACGGCTCACTGAATCCCGAGTTATACGACAGGGTAACCAGCCCCAGATAGGAAACTCGTCTATTAAAAACACTGGTTCTAAAAACTCTACTAAATCTTATACCAATAATTCTATGTCTAATAAATCTTATACCAATAATTCTAAGTCTACTAAATCTTATACCAATAATAAAAATTCTACTAATTCCTATACCCGTAATACTAAATCTGCGAATTCTTATAATACAAAGTCCACAAATTCTTATAAGAATAACGAGACAATTTATAAAATTCATTATAACGATAAAATTCACTTACCGCATGTCTATATAAAATCTCAATATTCAAATAAGCCGCTGGTTTTCTTGATTGACTCAGGCTCTAGTATTTCTTTAATAAAAAAATCTTCTTTAGTCACACATCCTAAACTTATAACAGAAAAGGTTAAGTTCAAAGGTATAGATGAAAATGCCCCATGTTCTGAGAGTTTTGGGCACTTTCAATTAGATTTCAAGCTCGATAACTCTGAAACAATATTCAGTAAAATTCATCTAGTTTCAGAATCTCTAAGTTTCAATTTTGACGGAATTATAGGTAATGATTTTCTAAGAAACAATAACTGCAATATCCTATACGGAAATAATACTCTGCATCTTGATAAAGGCACATTACAAATTCATTTTACTAAACCCCAATATACAATACCAGCTCGTTCCGAAATGATGATAGAATGCAAAGTAACTAATCCAGAAATTACATCCGGGTTTGTTGAAAAGTCTGAGATTCAAAAGGGTGTATACCTATCCAGTTGCCTCACATCCCTTAAATCCAATAAACACGTTAATGTGTCCATTCTTAATACTACAAATAATGAAATAAATATACAAACCTTTTGCGTTGAACTCCTACCATGTGATATTCTAAGGTCTAATAGTATACATAATATAACTTCCGATCATAACCGAGCTTTGGAAGTACGGAACCAAATAAGAACATCTCATCTTAACTCAGAAGAATCTAAAGTCCTCCTATCTCTTTGCCACGAATATTCCGATTTATTTTACCTTGATGGTGATCATCTCTCTTGTACTAACACTGTTAAACATGAAATTAAAACTACTAGTTCACAACCAATCCATGTAAAAAGTTACCGCTATCCAGAATGCCATAAAGAAGAAGTAAATAAGCAGATACAGAAAATGTTGAATCAAAACATTATTAAACCTTCTAGTTCCCCATGGTCATCCCCAATTTGGGTAGTTCCAAAAAAACAAGACGCTTCCGGTCAAAAGAAATGGAGAATCGTAGTAGACTATCGAAAACTTAATGATATTACCATTGGAGATGCTTATCCTATTCCTAACATAACCGAAATCTTAGACCAACTAGGTCACAGTAAATATTTTTCTACATTGGATCTCGCCTCCGGTTTTCATCAAATTCAAATGGCTGAAGAAGACTCTCCCAAAACCGCCTTCTCAGTTCCAAATGGCCACTTTGAATACACTAGAATGCCCTTTGGACTAAAAAATGCTCCTGCAACCTTTCAACGTCTCATGAATACAGTCCTTACCGGTCTACAGGGTTTACATTGCTTTATCTATCTAGATGACGTTATTATCTATTCTCATGATCTCCAGTCTCACATCTCTAAACTTGAATTAATATTCGATGCCTTAAGAAAACATAATCTAAAGTTACAGCCAGACAAATGCGAGTTTCTTCGTCGCGAAGTCGCCTATCTAGGTCATATAATTTCAGACAAAGGAGTATCTCCCAATCCCGATAAAGTTGAAGCCGTAGTATCCTATCCTACACCCAGAACACCCAAACATATTAAAAGTTTCTTGGGACTCATAGGATATTATAGGAAATTTGTTAAAGACTTTTCTAAAATCACTAAGCCACTAACTTCCCTGTTAAGAAAGGATGTAGATTTCACCTGGTCACATCAACAGGAAGAAGCATTCAACTCTCTTAAATCAATGCTTACTAACGCCCCTATCCTCCAATATCCTGACTTCTCGAAACCTTTCATCTTAACCACTGATGCTTCCGAATATGCAATTGGTGCAGTTCTATCGCAAGGTGAAATAGGCAATGACCTACCCATAGCCTATGCTTCCCGTACTTTAAACAAAGCAGAAGGAAATTATAGCGTGTCTGAAAAAGAACTTTTAGGAGTTATATACGGTACAAAAACATTCAGACCGTATCTTTATGGGAGAAAATTCAAAATCGTTACAGACCACAAACCCCTTGTGTATCTTATGAATTGCAAAGATCCTAGTAGTAAATTATTACGCTGGAGATTAAAAATAGAAGATTTTGATTATGAAATTGTGTATAAACCAGGAAAATTAAATAGTAACGCCGACGCCTTATCCAGACCGCCTATACATAATATCGAAGATATAGATCTTAATGATAACTTAACCTATGAATCCTATATTAGAACACGTTCATCCCCTACAGTTTTTAATACTCGAATAACAGAATTTAACCAAAATTTACTTGAATCCTCGTGTCCATACATAGCCTACCCAACATCCATTGACTTAGATGACTCCAATCCCTACTGTCGAGATATACTAAACCTTTTAGAAAACAGAAATGACTTTGAAAACTCTGAAAGAGAATTGCATAATATTAAAATATCCGAAATAAATAATAAAACTTATCTTCATCTTTTTACTAAAGTCCATCACTATGACTCTGTCACTTATAGAGATATCTTTGCAGTATTAAAAGAAGTAAGAAATAACTTAGTTATATTCTACCCCCAAGTTAATGAAATTTCTATCTCTGATTTCGATAACCCTTACGATAAACTAAAATTTCTAATTATTTACGAAATGATAACTTATATATTCCATGACACTAATATTAAAATAAATATTTATCACAACAAACTCGTATATCCTACCCCTAACCAAATTCCTGCTATCCTGAAGGATAACCATGACTCCCCTATTGGAGGCCATATTGGCTCCAATCGAATGTATAGTAAACTCAAAGATACTTACTATTGGAGTGGAATGAAAAAGGATATTGAAAATTATGTAAGAAATTGTCCACTCTGCCAACAAAACAAAGCACTTCGAGCTACTAATAAAGCCCCTATGGAAATCACAACAACTTCAAATGAACCCTTACAAAGAATATTTACCGACATTGTAGGTCCTCTTCCAGAATCTGGTCCCCAAAAATACAAGTATATAGTCACATTCCAAGACGATTTAACTAAATATTCCATGGCCTATCCTATTGTTCAATCCACTGCAGAACAAACTTCTGAATGTCTTATAAAATTTATATCTCACTTTGGTATTCCCAAAACTGTCCTTTCTGATCAAGGTGTCCATTTTATAGCCGACGTATATAAACAAGTAGCGTCTCTTTTTAAAATTAAACACTTATTCTCATCTCCATATCACCCCCAAACCAATGGTACACTTGAGAGAAGCCATAGCACTCTCAAGGAATATCTTAAATCCTATGTAAATGATAACCAAGACAACTGGTATAAATATCTCCCTACTGCACTGATATCCTACAATTCAACAACTCACTCTACCACAAATTTTAGTCCTCATGAACTTTTATTCGGATGTAAACCTTACCTACCAAGTTCTATCTATGATATAAACCCTACTGTCACTTATCCCGATTATATTAAAAATTTAAAACACAGATTAATTAATACAAGAAACATAGCTCGCGAAAATATTCTTAGAAGTAAAGAAAGATCAAAACACTACTATGATCAGCATACTAGAGAAATATCTTATAATGTTGGAGATATGGTGTATATAAAATACCACCATAGATTGCGTAAAGCCTTGTCTCCTATATGGAAAGGTCCTTACCAAGTCACGGCAGTTCATGGTAATAGCAATGTAACAGTGCAAGTAAATAGGCGAAAAATCCGTTACCATTTTAACGAAATAAAACTAGCCCACGATAATTCCATTCCAGGGCCATCGCGCCAGGTGCCATCTCCGACTCAGGACTAATATCGCCAATCCCAAACAGTCCAGGCCTATACTATGAAAATCTAGGTACTTTAAGGTTTTATAATAGTTTTTGGAATATGGTCACTTTTACAGATTTCTCCTACATACAACCTCATATAGAAAATATTAAAAATATAATAAATACCGTTAAAACAACCAAAATATATAGCTCAAAACTTCCCAGTCTCATTAAGCATAGAAAATATGCACACTCTCCTAGATATCTCATCAGTTTCTAGCTTTGTTAATGGATCTAAACTAGTATTCGTCATAAGAATTCCGTTAATAAACTTACAAGAATACAATCTCTATCATATTTTTGCTCTCCCTACTCCGCATGATATAAATAATCCTCATTCCTTTGCTATGATCAATCCAACTACTAGATTTCTTGCTATAACCGATGATAAATTAATGTACTCAACAATGGACTCTACGAGTGAGTGCAAAAGTGTAACAAAAGAATATTATCTGTGCAAACTAAGTGATGTGCATCCTACCGCAACAAATCCAATTTGTGAAGTGATAATCCTAACTAAACATATAAACAAATTACCAAAACCTTGTGATTATAAAGTAATAATTAGTGATATTGACGTTTGGCAAAAACTTAATAATAATAAGTGGTTATATGTACAGTCTGATCTAACTAAACTATCTGTTAAATGTAACAATACTCTTAGTGACTACGATATTGTTGGAACAGGAGTCCTCAAGGTTCCTAAAGGCTGTAAGGCTTTTCATAATCTTCTACAATTTGTTGCATCTACAGAGTATGAGTCTAAACTGTATTTACCTTCTCCAAATTTTAATATTATAGAAGATGATTGCTGTTCCAAGAAAAGGATAAATAATACGATTCCATATTTAACTCCTATTAAATTATCTCACATCGATTTAGATTCCTTGCATTATGTCACACATAGATTAAATCAGTTCAGTGACGAAATAGAGAAAATAGAAAATCAACCTTACCACATTAAATATGGAAACTATTTTAGCGGAATTACAACAATCTTGTCTGTATGTGTTTTAGCTTATATGTCTTTTACTATTTATAAGAAATGTTGTAAGAAACCAAGACGAGATACAACCCAAAATGAGCCTGGTTGTTGTATAAAAATATTCAATAATTGTTATGCTAAGCCTAATACCCAAACAAATCTTCAGATTCAGAATAGAGCATTTGAAGTATCTGAAAACTCGGAAGAATCTCCCTCGAGTTTGAGGAGAAATTTACATATATATTAGAAAAAACTTATAGTAATCCATAAATAATAATTTTGTTAATTTTTTTAGTAATAAATAATTTTACTAGTTCATGTTAATGTCTCATAGAAATAATGAATAAAAACTACTATTCCTTTACTAAAGTTTTACTATTTCTTTACCAGTTCTCAAAGAATAAAATATTTACCATATCTTTACCAATTCTTATAATGAAAATAATTATACTAGTTCTTTACAAGTTCATACTAGATCTTATGATCAAAATTGTTTTCTACATCTTTACTAGTTCATAGGATATTTTACTATTTCGTTACAAATTCTTAAATCATTGCTATTTCTTGACTAATTGTAATATTTCAATTCTCGTGTTACTTAATAGCTTAAGCACTAAAATATGTAATTTGTTCAACTTTTCTAATAATTGATACATAGTAATTTTAAAATTCTAGCTGTAAAATAAAACTGTATATTTTGTTAAATGTACTGTGTAAATGTTTGTAACTTCTTGGTGTCTCAATCTACTCGCATCTTTTCCTTATTTGATGCTCCGTTTTAAGGGGGGAGGTGTTACAACCCTATGCAATAGGCACTTATTGCTGAGTCAAACATCTCATTGACATAGATTTCCAAAATGTCGATCAGCAGTAATTGCCTATAAATACCAAATCTTTTTACAAATTCACAGAGTTCTCTTGGTTATTAGCCACAGCTCTACAGCAACGGACCTGGTTTATGCCTGCCGGCTGGATTGCTCAAAACTAATACCATATCGGTCCGGTAGATCTTTGAGGTCCCGTATATTGAGACTCCAAGTCAATTATTATTCATAATAATAAAATAAAAGGTTCCTGTAAGCCAAAATTGTTTTTTTTTTTAAACATATCAGTGCTCGGGACTAACAGAGCGTAGCAAGACTTTTTTTATACCAGTCAAATAGCGTATTGATTGCTATTAAAACAATAATTAAAATTATATTAAGAGTAAAATATAATTTAATACAGACGCATTTATCGGAATGTGGTCAACGTATCTAATTTTGGCTATTTAAAAAAGTAAGTTTTAAGTTTTTAGTGTAACTCATGGACAAAATAACACATAATATTTTTTAAGTTTTCGCGACTTGTATACATAATAAAACTACGTTTTAACGGTTTTAAGCGCGATAATTTTATTTGATTTTGGTTTTACCGACGTTTCGGCCACTTTTCAGTGGCCGTGATCACGGAAGACAAAGATGTCAAGTGTCAACGAGTATTGTTAAAGTTTTATTTAGCCTACCGCCAACTTATTAATTTTAATTATTTAATTTTATTTTTTAATTTTGTTTATGGTTATTATTTACTCTATGGGAGCCTAATCTAATTTACTACCGCTTCGCAACATGTTATGGCTTGAAGAGAAGAAGCGGCGCAAGAAACTCTTCAGCAAACATGCCTAGCTCTAATAATTTTATATAATATTAAAATTACTGAAAACGTCGATAAAACCAATATCAAATAAAATTACCGCGCTTAAAACCGTTAAAACGTAGTTTTATTACAAAATAACACAGTTAAGTTTACACACAAATAAATTTAAAACACATTCGTATTAAACAATTTTCCAATAATTTTATAGGTATTGTTACATAAATTGCTAAATAAAGAATGAAAGCTAGGTATGTAACCCATTTGCCCCAGGTAAATCCATATTTAAAGGTGCTCGCTCACCGCGATCATTCGCCTGTAATTTAACATTTATGATTCGATTTCGAGCAGTACGTTGTAATACTGCCTCCCCGACTGATGAGCATTCGCCTGTAACCAAACATCTATGATTCAATTTTGCGCATTTAGTTGATTCCACAATGTCAGACGAAGCGATCGTTGCGTTTGTTAGAAGTTGTATCAAAATATTATTATTATTGACGGCCTCTGTGGTTGAGCGCGCTAAGCCTTTGCCGGCCTACTTCACTTCAACGCAGAGGCTCCGGGTTCGATTCCTGGTATAGCAAATTTCGGAAACGTATTTTCTCCGTTATTTACTATGGTCTGGGTGTCTGGGATCGGCCCCAGAGTAGTCCGTTGTATATTACCCATAACACAAGCGTAACTTGCTTAATTTGGGGATATACAATGTGTGTGTTTGTCTGCCGATTATTATTATTATTATTATAGATTGTATCGATAATAGTTTGCGCACTGTAATGTTTTGTTCCCCACCTTCATTGATGTAATGATCGTATCTGTAGTGCTCGCGGTAAGGGAGCACCTTTATAAAGAAGAAGAAAATTTGAAATTTTAATATTAAAAGATCGGTTTAAAAATCCTGATAGACAGAACCAAATAGAAATTCACAAAAAAAATATGCAACATGAAATTACTTCGCTGAATACAAATAGGGCTTATTTACCTCTCAATATAGGGAAGCGTTATACCGTAACACGAAAATATTCCCTGTTCTCATAGAGAGAGAATTCTATAGAGAAACCATATGCGTATAGCATATTAAAACTGATAATAATAATAATTATTTTATTACAAGAGTTCAGCAGACAGGCAGATAGAAAATGGTTACCATCGCCTATGGACATTTGTAACACCATTATAAATAGTTACGCGATGGTTTTTTGATTGTCTCGTCACGTTGGCATAAATGGCAGAATGGATCACGCAATAAATATAAGTAACCCTCTATTGACAGAGGATAGGATACTAGAGATAACTCATCGATTTTTTGTTTTTATGACGATGCCGGAAGCCAGGAAACACTTTTTGATTTTTATAGTTTATTAATAATTTGCACAGCACTTTGGTAAAGGTAGCAAGAGGGTCGCGCACGCGCACGTAATTGTTCCGCCGTAATAGATCGACGACTGGGCCGTCCGCTAGGTGGCGCGGCATTCATAATTTTGGCGAATTATAGGATAAGGAGAGGGTTATTAGGAGCTGTACATGTGTGAAGGAAACGCACTCGTATTATTACGGCTACAACATACATCATACTTTTTCTCACAATTCTTTGTAAAAGATATTAAATAACTGTTTTAAGTAATAATATACCATCTATATATAGTTATACAATAAATAAAATAATAAGTACTATTAAATAAAACTGAGGTGTTGTGCATCCCTGCATAAGATATTGGTGTCCAGGCTTCTAAATAGAAAAAATAAAATCAGCATCTATAAAACCATCATACGGCCCATTCTGATGTATGGGTTTGAAGCTTGGACGCTTACCCTCAAGGAGGAGAACCAGCTTATAGTAGCGGAAAGGAAGGTTCTCCGTAAGATTCTGGGTCCAATAAAAAGAGAGGATGGTAGCTGGAGGGTCCGAAGTAACCTCGAAATTGAGAATCTCGTGGCCGAGCCTAACATAATAGGAGAAATAAAAGCTCACCGCCTCCGCTGGCTCGGTCACGTAGAACGGATGGGAAAGGATCGCAGCGTGAGGAAAGCATATTTGGGACGGCCGGTAGGTCGGCGTCCGGTCGGCCGTCCTAAATATCGCTGGAAGGACAGAGTAGAGGCAGACCTGTCGGAGCTAGGAGCCAGTAATTAGCAAGAAACCGCACAGGACCGAGAAAAGTGGCATGTTCTCGTTTCGGAGGCCAAGACCCACTTTGGGTCACTGAGCCAACGGAGTAAGAGTAATTAAGTATTAAATAAAACTAATACAGAAAATAAAAAACCCCTAACAAATATATACTTTAAAATAAAATACTATAAACTACAATCGGTCCAGCCCAACCAGACCAGATGTAGCTGGGTAGAATGTGTGCCTAGATTTTTATATATATATTCTTTTATAGGTTTCTTAATTAATATTCTTCCAATTCTTTGTTAAAAACAATCAGTATTCTACAAACTATTATTTAATTTTACTTATGAATAAGGGCTAGGAAACCGGTAAAATAGTCTAACCGATTCCAATCTCAGTACATAGGAACTTTTCGGTTTTATTCCAACTTTAATTTCAATCATACGGTTTTTGGTAGCATAAGTTCGTTAAATAGGTTTTGATGAATAAGTCGATTTCAAATGGCTTTTGCTGCACACCCTCAAAGCACAGCCATGTGGTACAGCAAAAATTTCAGTTATACATACAAACACATATTCAAATTAGAACCACTTGTTATATAGTCAAAGTAATTCTCTACTAATAAACCAGTTAATGCAGACTTATACTCGTATGACATTATTTTAAGGTGTACATTTAAACGAATTAATTGAACGAAACCGCTAATATCTTTGCTTTGGAATGATTTCATTTGCTTTAAAAAAAAAAAAATCTGCACAGGAAAACATCACTATTCAAAGTTCCGATCGAAAACTTTAAGACAGTTCCATTTGAGCAATTATTTTTCTTAACTTAGTCATGTCTATGGAGTCATCTCTCTACGTCTGTCCCCAATCATTTCTTTGCTCTCGACAACAAAGACCTAAGGGTCCAATCAATTCAAGGAGTCGGGATATATTTCTTTAATTGGTCACGCGTGATTCAAGTCCTCTTCAGATGAGGGTAGGTATCAATGTTTTGATCAACGCAAAAGAATTTCATTTGTGGGGCGATAAATTGGCTGGTAGTATATTCACCTTAGTAATAGGGGAGCGGACACCCAAATCAACCGAAATACTTTTTATAATATTATAAAAGTCGCAATTTCATAGATTTTCTACGAGTATACGTACTGTTAACGCCAACCTATTTGGTCACCGTCTTTTTTTATGTTTGCTTGTAGGCAAACTGGCAAACGGACCACCTGGTGATAGGTGGCTACCGTCGCCCATGGACTTCTACAACACTAAGGGAGCCGGGCTTTAGGTATCTGTTCACGCCCTTTTTGAAGAGCCCCATATTGTAGCGCTCTGGGAAAACCGCGGAAGGGAGTTCATTCCATAACTTAGACACATATGGCATGAAGGACCATCCGCCATGTACCGTGGAGGACTTCCAAGTGTCTATGAAGTGTGAATGAACTCCTGATCATCGCCGTGTGGTGCGACGATAGAATGGCGACGTAGGCACCAAATCAAATAGCTCATCAGAGTACTCCACGTTGTACAGACGGTACAGCACGCTTAGAGCGCCAACGTCTCTTTTATGGCTGATAGACTCTAAGCCGTCTGTAATTTCGGGATCGTCGACATTCCGGACCGCTCGGCGCTACAAGGAGTCAAGTGGGAGCAGCCGGTACAACCCAAAGATGGGAGCAGTACTCCACGAGGGGATGGACCGCCTCTTTGTTTCCTTTTTTTCTTTCGCCGCAACTGTCACTATGTAATGTGACAATGGGCGCGTCCCGTTAGTATCTCACAACGCCCAAAATGCTCTGTCTTTCGTGCCATTAGGCGCCCCGGTCATTATGGTCGTGGCGAAAACGTCACTAATGACATCATGATTTTCGCTCACGCAGTGCTCACAACGACCCATGTCAAGAGGTGGGTCGAATAACCGTTTCACTTGAGTTTACGATTGTGACGCCAGCAAGCAAGTGGAACGGGAAAAATTGCGGTCGTGAACGTGGTCATTGTAAGTCTCTAATGGAACGTAGCAATAGTCTAGGTTCGACGGCAGATCTTGCCGCGTTTTGTGTGTCGTGCCGCATTCTACACCCGCTAATATTAACCCGCCATACCGTACTAGCTGGTCCGCTCATCAAAGGAACCGCAAGACGTGAAGAAAGGATCACGAGGCAGACGTGCCTGCCGCTGCGAAGCCCGCATCGTCTGTAGCGTGTCTGGTGCCGCGACCTATCTTGTAAGTCCTGTGCTTCTCTCTTATCCTCGCTCCCGCCCGCGCCAACACGTACTTATGACGTCGTAAGTAGGTACAAGTAGAAGGAGTCAAATAGCGCATTAATTATTGTTTGTAAAGTAATTAAAATTATTTCTATTATCACATTTTAATACTTTTAAAAGTTAAAAATGTGTTATTTTAACGCCTGTTCTTTCATATATAAAAATATATAATTTATTGTAACATATGTCCGCTACCTTATTTTGGCAAAAACGGAACTGTTATGAAGTTGTAACAAGACGAAATATAAGCATATAAGAACAATATATTTTTTTTATTGCAGGAGATCAGCAGACAGGTAAACGGCCCACTTGATGGAAAGCGGTTACTATCGCCTATGGACATTTGCAACAGCAAAGTTGCTACAAAAGCGCTGCTGCTCTCTTAAGGGAAACTGGAACCTGGTCACTAATGCCGGAACACAACTCAAGGTTGTTATGGCGACATACTTTAGACCAGGGGTGGTAGCAATCCAGTCAGTCCATCTCAGCCATAAATAAATGCAAATGAATGTATTTACTTCAAAATGTAATCTTAGAGATTAGTTATTCAAGGTTATGAATCTACCACCGCTTGCAAAGCAAATTTAATTACTTTTAAAGGAGAAGAAGCGGAGCAACATGTGTTTACTCCATAATTATTATTCGTCGTTTTTTGAAATGTAGTTAATACTAACACAAGGTTTAACAAAGTAATTTATATTAATGATCACTGAAAAAGTTTGGTGGCGATCGCAGTATACCCATGCGGTGCGGCGAAAGAATCTTTCGTAGTATAATAAGCCTTTTTTTGTCAACGCTGAGGGAATGCATTCGCGCATATCCTCAGGCCCCGGGGAATGCCACCAAGGGGTATGTGGGACTCCCGGCTGCTGGTGTTGCACACAAGGTTCAACGTTAGAGCTTGCAAGCCAGACTACCCACAAAAAATTCCAGCGTCCATCCGCATTATGATGAGGCGCCACGGGACCGTAACCATGGGTATGACTGCCGTGACACCTCGATGCAAGCCGACAAGGAGGGGTGTCCCTGAGGTTAGAATATCCCACAGCAATGGGTTCTCTTCTCTTAGTTTCTCGCACAAACGTTGCTTTACTATCTTTTGAAATTTGTTTATTGAAAGCTCTTGAATGTTTTCTGAGATTTTGTTGAAGAGCATTACACTTTGCCCCACGAAACTATGGTAAACTTTATGGTGCCTGTTGTGGGTGTTTCTAATTTATTATTGTTCCTAGTATTTTTATAATGTAAATCACCTAATCTGAGAAAATTCGAAATATTTTTCTTAACGTAATGTGGCGACCGAGGGTAGAACTTTCTAGCAGCTTAAGCCGGTCTCAGGACTTTTAGAAAAAGTTAGAAGATTCTGGAAGGAAAAGACAGAGATAGATAGATGTTTAGAAAGGGACAGACAGTAAATAAAAGAATAACGAAAAGGAGATCGAAATTATGGGTTCCAGAAGATTCTTCCGGGTATATAAGCAGCGTAAGGCGCGCATACCGGGCAGTTTGAGTTCAGTTCAAGACAGCGAAGCGACAAGTGCGATGGACGGTTCAGTGAAGGTGGAGTGTAACGTGGTTTGAGAGAAGATCCAGAAGCGAGCTACACGCGGTAAATTCGGAGGTGAGCACTGCAGCAGCAGGAGGTGGTCTACGCAATATCGGCAACGGTATTGTTAGTGATACATCATATCGTCGGGACAGTGCGTCGTTAGTTGTGCATGTAGGGGAAACCCTGTGGAGAGAAATTACGTACGGCTGTGTAAGTTAATAAACGCGTTTAGTTCAAAACTGGTGTTTTATTCCAATCCTAAGTGCGTACCTCCGCTCGCACGTAACAGCATAGTACGTACATCTTCAAGTATATACTGTGAAGCCACTGTTAAGATATTTATTTATTTAAATTTATCTCGCAAGGAATCCTTCGGTCCCGTGTTGTAAATTGAGTGAATAGCACGATTCTGCAAGGATGAAAAATATAATTTATACATAATAACAACACTCCACTGCTGGGCTTGTACCTGTAATTGTGACGACTCCGAGAGGACGCCTCATAACAGAACGAGTCGTGTAAAAACCAAAGGGCTACTGTTACAGTTATTTAGTAGCCTAATTGTTCTTGTCATGTTTCTTTTTAAAGTTAATAATTAATTTTGTTAAGTACCTACCCTCTTATTTCTAAACGATACAATCGGCCATTTCCTTAATTGAATAATTATGTTATATTTTTATTTATTCGGTGATTAGTGCTTGTTTTTATATAGAGTAAGTAGTTCTCTATGATTTAACATAATTTTATGTAATAATATTTATCTCTAATATGTGGTATTGTGTACAGATTATAATTCAAATTCTCTTAATTGTATATAGACGGTATTTACTACATTTTATTTTCATGTTGGCAGACGTGATATATTTATACTATGTTTGGTTTATTTTATTACATATAAAAATTTAAGTATAATATTTTATATAATATCTCATATAAAATATTATCTAAAATTTCAAAACAATATTGCATTAAATTCTTGTCATTCATAACCCTTTAAGTAAAATAGTTTATCAATGACTTTAATCCGCTGTCGGTTGTGCCAATTTGCTAAGTTGCTTATACTGTAAAATTGTTGGAGGGATGCGAGGTGTTCTAAAAATGCTTGTCGAGTGTGAAGAGTCAGCGGATGACATGTATGTAAGCCGTAAGGTTCTCTGATTATAAGTATTGTGACCAGTTGCTGTTCTTTTATTACCATAAACCCTTCTGAGTTGTTGCAAGTATTAATAATATTGTTACAACTCAGGTCCCGATAAAAACAAAATCCACCTGCATATTTGAAACAAAACACATTTTATTACCTGTCGGCATTTAAACTAATTGTAATTCTTTTATGATCGTCTTCTTTTGTTTACTTATTGATTGGCATACGGCCCATTGTTTATTTGTATTCTTTTATGGCCGTTTACGGAGTCATTAGCAAGGTGTGGCGGATTAAGTCGACTACGATACGGGTACATTGCATTTGTGCAGTATAAAACGATGGCCTCATGGAGGGAGAAGCAGTCGAGCGACAGCCACGACCAAGGCGAGACGTGTGTACATTCGGTAATCGATTAGTGACGGACTTTACGCGTTTTATTGAATTACGACCTTCTGCATTACGTTTGGATTTGTTGTATTCGGTTATATTTGTACCTGTGTTATACGTGTTTGTATAGTTCTAATAAACTCTATAATAATTCCAATGGCATTTTAATTCGAGTCCCGCTAAACTAGTAACAATATTAAATGTAATAAAGTTGTGCAAGATTTTGGAGTAACTAAATATAAACAAACCCGATTTTTCTATCTGTATATTATCGTAGATAACTAAATCCAGCCAATAAAATTAGCCCGTTCGTCTGAAGAGAATGATAGTGAAGTGGTATAGTCATATCGATAAAAATATACCAGTACTCATTTTTTTAGATTACTTAATAAAAAATAGTGTAAGTATGTATATTTAAATTGTATAGTTCTATCTTTTTTCTGCTCCACTTACATCGCCAGATTAGTTAAGAATTTCTTTTAAGCTAGGTTGCATGGAAGAGATCGCTTTTAACGATAAGGCCGCCTGTTGTTTTACAAAGAAGTATTGTAATTATGTATTTTGTTTTTATATTTATTTATTTTGATGAGCAGTAAATTGTTATCTATCTAACAAAAATTAAAAATTAAAGTCTGTTTTTCCCGTTGTTAAGTTTTTTTCAAGTGATTTTGTG
The DNA here is from genome assembly GCA_019925095.2 of Dendrolimus kikuchii. Lineage (NCBI taxonomy): Eukaryota > Metazoa > Arthropoda > Insecta > Lepidoptera > Lasiocampidae > Dendrolimus > Dendrolimus kikuchii. Next base: position 7,824,432 of record CM034413.1, read on the forward strand.
TCCCTACTATATTTTCGTAGATATAACGTTTTGTTCCTTACAGCTATGTAGTAAACATTATCTTACTTTATATTTTTGCTTACCATTGACAGAATTTATATTATTTTTATGTAATTATCTCAAATTTACAATTGGAGAATGTTAAATGAATGGAGAGCAAGATATAGAAACCGTCTATAAGTCATATAGATGTGTTAGTATCTAAAACACAGGTTTGGTCTTGTTTAGGCTTAGGAGTCCCGACAGAATTATTTTTTTCTTAATGTGTATACGAAGATTCTTCATTAAAATATTTTATTTACGTGTCATTTGACTAATATAGAATTTAGATCCTGAACTCAAGTAAATTATTCTATGAATTGATCCCTGTTTTTGAACTTGCACATATTTAAATTGTACAGTCAGAAAATCACACACATAATAATGTGTGTGATTTTAAAATGTATCTTGTCGGGGAAAAAATCCTAAATCATCATTATTTTATTTATAAGTTAAATATTTATTACTTCCTTTCATCAAAGTCTGTTAATTGCCTTTAAGAAACCTTTGTTTTTTTAATTATCAAATGATCGACAGATAAAAACACATATCGCATATACCCGAGCTATGCAAGTTACGCTAGTATTATGGCTGATATGCAATAAACAAGTCTAGGACCGATAACCTGAATTCCAAACCATAGTAAATTACTGATTTTATTTTACGAAATAAGGCTTGGAACCGGCTTAAAATTAACCGGCTTTAATTGGTTATAATCGATTTTATTTAACTATTTCGTTCGACGTGTAAACCTTAACCGGTTTATTCCGCGAAAGAAGATGATGAAATATCATTCTATCTCTTTCAATATGTGTTTGTGTGCGACTGAAAACTTGCTGTATACCACATGACTGGGCTTTGGAGGTGTGTGATAAAAATCCATGCCAAGTGGTAGGGCATTTGTCCGACTGGATGGCTACCACCCCTGGTCTAAAGTATGTAGCCATAACAACCTTGAGTTGTATTCCGGCATTAGTGACCAGGTTCCAGTCTCCCTTAAGAGATCAGCAGCGCATTTGTAGCACCTTTGGTATTGCAAACGTCCATAGTCGATGGTAAACGCTTTTCATTAAGCGGGTTGTCTGCCTGTCTGGTGTCCTGCAATAAAAAAAAATCGGTCGAATTCATTCGAAACCGGTTTATTCGACAAAACTTAGTTAACGAACTTTTGTTACCTAAAACTGTTTAGTTGAGCTTAAAGTGAGAACAAAACCGAAAATAAAAGTTCCTAAGTACTTAGGATGTAACCGGATTTATTTTTGTTACCGGTTTTCAAGACTTGTTACGAAATTTACCATGCCAGTCCAGTCAGTTTTTTTAGTCCATGATCTCTACATTCTAGTGAGTTTGGCGAGCAAACTTAGGTCACTAAAAACAGAGACTCTCTTGGGTAATAATATTTATGTGGCATCGTAAAACGATATTCATCGTATTTTTCATCGACATATCCGCATCACTATTTTCGTATCGGCGCACAGCCAATCGGTGTGGCATCCCCCCGTGACGTATTATAGTACATTCTTCTGGCTCAAGCCAAGATATTTATTCCAATGGCAAAATCCACTCGGCTTATCTACAATGCGGTTGTTTTATAATTCAAGTGTTTCCTATATTTGGTTATGGGTCTGAGAATTTGTATGACCCTATTAAGAGATTACAGTAAGAAGGCAAAATGTATAATTTGAGAAATGAGTACAAAGTCTTTGAAATTTGCTCCTGTGACTCAGAAATTAAGACGAAGAAGATCATGTCTAAAAAAGGCTGAAGCTTTTATTATTGCATGAGTTGAGCAGACAGAGCACATTTGTAATATGAAAGGTGCTCTACCAATGCGCTGCCGCTCTCTAAGTGGAGACTGAAGCCTGGCCACTAATGCCGGAACACAATTAAAACTTGTTACGGCGGCATACTCTAGACCAGAAATGATAGCCATCCGGCCATATCCCTACCACTTGGCTGTGGGTTGTTTTGTTGCCTCTCACAACAGCCTGCTCGGCTGCACGAAATTTCTATCCGTGCAGGAACGGAGAAAGAATACAATTTCCTGCGGCCGGGCGGCCTGTTGTAAGAGGCGACAAAACAACCCACAGCCAGGCGGTGGGGCATTTGCACTACTGGATGGCTACCACCTCTGGTCTAAAGTATGTCACCATAACAACCTTGAGTTGTGTTCCCGCATTAGTGAAAAGGTTCCAGTCTCTCTTAAGAGACCAGCAGCGCATTTGTAGCACCTTAGGTGTTGCGAATGTCCACAGGCGATGTTAACCGCTATCCATCAAGTGGGCCGTCTGCCTGTCTACTGAACTCCTACAATTAAAAAAAATGTATTATTTCTCCGTTTTTGCACGAATAAGATGAAAGTCATGAGACAAAATGAATGTTAAACTTGAAGATTGATATATGTAAATGTAAAGGTAGATCAAAAAGAGATGGATGTACTGTGTACCCATCTCAAATTTCCGCCCTGTTTAATTAGTAAATTTCACAGCTTCGTGTTCTTGCCGCAATTATGTTATCATTTCATACACCAAGCTAGGTGTTTTGTCAAACTATAAATTCTGTCAGAAGTTGGTATGGCATGAAATATTCATCCGGGTCCGATAGCAGGCGGATGCTTGCGGTTTTTACGGTCCCTGAGACCGCAACAGGGTCGAATTCAGGTGTGAGATCACAGTTAGAGACCAAAAACGGATAGAATTCTTAAAATAAAAAGATTTTTTTAAGTAATCGAATACAATAAAAGAAAACTTAACTTATTTGTATTGTATTCTACCCATAGTCCCTCAAGACTATAAATAGAATACTGAGCCTAGATCACCGTCTTCTATGGGTAAGGCACAGAAGGCTGGCTACGTTTCCTCGTTGGATTGCCGTACTGATTCCTTTCCCGAGGTAAGAACCAGACTTCTGATCACCCTAAGAATCAATGAGGTGTTTTGATAAATTTTCGGTAGAGGCTCATGGCCTCAGGACCCTACAGTCCAAGCGTCTCGACAGCAAACGACTAAAACATATAACTCTCACTGAGGGGTGTATATTTGCCCCGCTTGATTGATTCAGCTGTTTCCGCCGCCGAAACGGCTGATCTAGACGTGTTTGGTAAATGGGATGCGGACAACGTGTCTACGCATGTCGCATCAATCAGTCAGGACGCCTACTATCGTCACGTGCAATACCGTTCGGCTCCAATAAAGCCGGCACGTTAGCGGTGGTAAGCGCCCTCTGTAAGACATCATTCAAGGCGGCGTGGCGTGACCATCTGCCGGCACTGGGGCGGCAAGAAAGACCGTGGTATCCTGGGTTGATTACCTCTGTTCCACAGAGGGTAATAACATTCTAAAGACATCATTTATTTATATGCATATTTTGTAATTCACTAATAAACGAGCTGCCAACATCGTTGACTAAAAATTCGATGTAAAATTCCTACTTTCGTATGGCTCGTGTTTTGTGACCCGTTTATTTTTTTATACATACATACATAACTTCACACCAGGTCCCTTGCGGGGTAGGCACGAACAACAGAGCGCTCTCTCTTCCATACTCAACTCTCGCTTCCATACGTGAGCGTAGGTACCAGCACCGCGTTGTGTACAGCGAGCTGGGCCTTCTGGCTGAGGTTCTTAGCGCCTAGAAGTTTACCTAACGCTTCATTCAAACTATTCCCCAAATCCACTCTTCTATTTTTTTATTATAAATTTTATTGTGATATGTTAATGTAAATGCATTTTTTTTTCTTTTTGCGACGTTTCTAACTACATAAATCTTTTACTTTCTTTCTTTTTTCTTTCAAATATATTGTCATGGCAGCAAGAATGATAATTTTAATGTGATCTTCTTGTGCTTATTTTCATCTTCGCTAAATGGCGTATTGTAAACTAAAATTTGAGTGACCTTTCTAAGAATTATAACATGCCAACTTCATGATGTGCATATTGCTCTTTTAACCGAGTTTAAAAAAGAGGAAGTTTTCTATTCGTCGTGTAAATATATTTATTTTTGTAGTTTCTACAGCAATTTTTTTTTTGTTTCTGAACCTATTTAGATCATTGTTTATGCATTGGATTCAGTACAGTGTCAAGATAGTTTCATATAAATTTCATTGTCATTGGATACCATAATATACTTAAATCAAAAGTGAGAAATATAAATTTCGTAGGAAAAAAGAAACTGACCTCAATACTTACTAAAAAGCGTAAAATATTTTTTTTACAACATCTTGAATTAAATACCAAGTAAAACATAAAAAATAAAAATTTGTTTTTACTATATATTTTTATTATTTTATAACCCTATTGGAATATTTTCGTAAATAACACCGAGCCAGTGAAATTGAGACTCCCATCGACCAATCCTCCACTCTGTCTACAAAATCTACAATAGCGCGGGTAAAGTCGCGGGCTTAAGACAGCACAATATAAATATATTTGTCGACATCGGATAACCGGTCTTAAAATGCTAAAAAGCTCACAAAATATATGCATAGACTACCCCTAAAAAATTCCCGCTTCAAGCGTCCTATTAAACATCCCTTATAGGATTTCGTATGACCATTATTCCAGCGTGATCTCCATCGGATCATCCCGTATCCACTACCGACGGTTGGTCACAGGAATTGATGAGTGTCCGACACTTGCCGAACTTTACTTACGAAAAATATTGCAGCTATTTATTAGGTGGATGGTACAAGTCAAAAGGTTTCGCGGAATATCCACATGTCGTCGTTATCGTCAGCCAATCACAGGTCAATGCCGGACGTAGGCTCCTGGTAATTGCACCACATATACCGGTCTTCAGCTCTCCTTATCCAGATCCCAAGGGTAACCATATGTAGATCAATGATCCACTGACATTCTAATTATGTTAACCCTTTTGAGGGACCAATGTTAATATTATTTTCTTCCACAAGCTGCCAGCTGCCATCAAAATTGCCTCGCCCAATCCAAGAGAATTATATCATCTCTTTTATTCTAATACAAATTCTATGTAGTTAGAGGGAGAAAGCATCAGTTCAGCGTTCATTTCAATTATCTGTATTTGAACACAAATTTGTGGTGCTTCCCAATTAACCGTGTGTGACAGTTCGGGCAACAAATCTGTGGTGGTTGCGTCTTTAAGGTAAACGGGAAACTCTATTAGAGATCAACCCTATGATATACGAGACTGACTTATTATCAGTTCAGCTTACTCATTTTGTGAGCTATGTCAGTTACGTTGATTCTCTTACGGACTTTCTATCGACAATGCTTTCGTATCGGGTCGTGACTTGCTTCAACTTGAGGATTAACTGTCATATCCATATATCGTGGTCCGACTCGTGTATTTTTTGGATAGTTCATATACGATATGGGCTTGTGAAGACCCCAAGAACCGGACCCTGCCTCCCCCCAATTCCACCATTCTGATTCAAATTGGGATCACGACAGAACAGAAGTCAAAAAATCTTATAATAGTAATAAAAGAGATATGATATGAAAGCGATACAATAGCACATTATGCATACATAAGCATAATAGCCGGAACGCCTCACAACGGGCACGTCAGATAAATTTAAATCCAGCTATAATCGCTACATCGCTTATCACTTGGTCGAATTCCTATACGAGAAGGGTTCAGAGTAATCTCGCAAGGTCAGTACGGTGTATTTTATTTGATAGCCCGTCAGTTCCCAGGATTATGGCTTATGTTTTACAAATATTGGCGCATGGAACAAGTGCAGATTGATAGGGGTACAGTCAATGACAGTTTTATTGCTACTTTACAGGTACGCCCGGTAGAAATTCTTTATGAAATCTCCTTTCCTTTTTAGGGTCCTGGTAATCTTGGATATAGATTATTAGAGCTTTAAGGGATATTTTCTCCTGAAATATCTTTTCATATTTAAAAAAAAAGTGCTTAGAATTTTAAGACTTCATATGATAACAAATATCCATATATATATATATATATATATAAAAGTATATTATATAGTAAAAATCCGTATCTGTATGTTGAAGTTATTGAAAAAATATCTGGTGTAGACTAGATATATTTTCGAAGCTAAAAATGCCTTTTGCTCTGCTGGAAATACTTTTTAAATATTGGCAAAACAACTTTGATCTTTACTATGACTACTACGAGTATGAATGTACTACTGCGAATACAATAGTATATATGTGTGTATATATACACTAGTATATACACACACACACACATATATATACATAAAAAACAAATATTTTTCTTTACTCGTAAGTCTATACTCCCGAGGTGGTGCCATGGTCAACAAGTCAAAATCGAGACCAAGGAATGCGAGAGTAACCATAACTTATTACAGAACATCTTGCGCCTAAATTCTTGGAAAAAAGCTTTACTTATAGATATTACATTTTCTACAGGCGCTTAATATTTTTATATAAATGTAATTCGATTTCTCCGTCTATTGTGGACCGATTTTCAGCATTTATTATTTATTTGTAAGAATATAAACCCAAGGTGTTCCCATGTTTATCAAATCAGGATCTGATAAGTGGATCGTAGGAAAATCGAGAACAACCCTTGTTGACGAGCGTCAACACCGAAGAGTGAGATACGAGGGTAAATCAAAGTTTTTAGATGTGCATATATATAAAACTTTTTGGGAGAAGTTCGATATTCAAATTAAAGAGTTTCAATCACATAATATTTATTCCAACTATCACTTGTTTTTGTCAGTTTGTTCGCACGTAATAAATCATTTTGTGCAAGGAGTGGCTAAAAACGCAACATTATGGATAAAAGTGAGTTAGTTGCGGTGATAAAATATCTCAGCTTGAAAAAAATGTATACGAAAGAATTTTTTTCGGACATTCAGCAGACATTAGGGAATGATGCTGTCTGTACCCTATTCTACGATTGCGTACTAGGTGTCTGACCTAATCTTGAACGCTTCTTTAAGAGCCATAAATAAGCGTTCAAATTTACTCTAACTCTCTATGAATAAGACCGTAAGTGCTTAATTGACATTTATCAATATTTAAAGAAGTTTTACACTCGATGCTGCCAGACTGGTGCCAGACTGGTGCCAGTCTGTACCGTCCATCGGTCGGCAAGGTGGTCTCAGAGGCTTCCCAGGAAACTCTCCACTCAGCAGTTTCTCACGCGGAACCGTGAGTCACCCACAGGTGACATGAATGAGGTAGTTTTTTGAAGCCTGCGAAACTGTTGTGAGACAAGTCATAAGGCTGCCTCATATGTGTGGAAAACTTTAGGGCATGACATACCATACAATGCGTAGAACGTAATTTATTTTACCATTTTACTCCAAATATATAGACGCAATTGAGAAAGTCCAGCAAAGATTTCTGCGAGCCATGCATTTTAGATGCTTCGGAAAATATTTGACCTATGAACAATTGCTAAGCAAATATAACCCACTGACACTAAAGAGTAGACGCAAATACCTAGAAGCTGTCATTATACAATATCGTAAATAATGTTTTTGACTGTATTGAGCTAAGTAATTAGTCTGTGCTATGCTGTTCCAAACATTGTCTACAGGAGAGAGGTACGCACGAGTAGACTGTTTGCTGTAAGTGCCTACCGCACAAACTCTGGCCTCCGTTCTCCTCTCACACGTATGGTCGACACCCATAATAGACTCTTTGAACACATAGACATATTTGCCGACTCACCTTCTAAATTCAAATTTCTGGTTCACAAAACACTAACACAACAGTAATTCCATTTCTATTTTCTCCTTGCTCTTCTTCTTCCTTTACTAACTTTCTTTTCCTTCCTTGCATAAATAAGTAAATATTTAATATTAAGCCTAGCGATTATCAAAATCCCTTTAATAAGATATTTATATTTTAACTTGTGGACAGCGCTGTGGGCTGCATTATTGATTAATATTTTATTTAAGTTGTAATTTTGTATTTAATTTTAATAATGTAGCTGTTTGTTGTTCCAATAAAATAAAATAAAAGTAATGTTAAAGTTATTGTTAGCCTACCCGCAACTAGTTACTTTAAATTACTAGCTAGTCGTAGTGTACTACCTGCAAATTCATAAGGAAATATTGTACTTTAAAAACTGTTGTTATCTGAACATGCCTTACGTAATCGATACCAATGAAATTATTATAATAGAATATTATTTATTATTCTATCAGTAATCTAACTCGTTACAATAGTACAATGGTCTAACACTACTAATAGTTGATATCTGACGTACTTTATAATGAGTTTCTAAAACAATTTACATACAAAAGAGCGGGCGTTAAAATATTTCCATATGTTATTATTTAGGCTAAACATATTTAATTTTCAGCCTCAATAATTCATACATACATACATATTATTCAGCCTGTTTCCCATGGGGGGTAGGCAGAGGCTATGAATCTCCACTAGCGACGACAAAATAACTTTCGCTTCATCTATTTTTATTAACTTCTTCATACATGCATGTTTATTTGAGATGCTTATTACTTCACCTCTTTTGAACATTTCTGCTATTTGATCATTGATAGCTTTGGTGTTACAAATGTCCATAGGCGATGGTAACCGCTTTCCAACAGATAAACCGTCTGTCTGCTGAACTACTGCAATAAAAAAAAAATATTTAATCAAGACTATAAGTAGAATACTGAGCCTAGATCACCGTCTTGTATGGGTAAGGTGCTTTGAAGGTTGACTACGTTTCCTCGCTAGATCTCTATACTGATTATTTGCCCGAGATAGGCACCAGCCCTCTGGTCACCTGAAGAGTCAATGGTAAATTTTGTTAGAGGCTGATGGTATAAAATATTGTCTAACTAAAAGTTTACTCGAAGATTCTAACAAACATATTTTCAATTTTGTACCCAATGAAGATTTATTATTTGAGTTCTTCAAGTTTCATTCTACCCGAGAAGTTTCAAACAAGTTTCCTATCGAATAAAATATGTTAAATGATTCAAACGTTTTACACATTACTACTTTTTATTGATATCGCTGAAAGTTTCTCCAGTAGCGATGTTTGAGTACTATGGTTGAGCTTTCAAGTTATTTTATTCTAGAACACTTTAGAAACTGTTCAGCGGCAGAAATAGCTGAATCACTCAAGCGGTGCAAATATGCAACCCTCAGTGAGAGTTGTATGTTTGTGCCGTTTACTGTCGAGACTCTTTGACCGTGGGGTCCTGAAGCCATAAGCCTCTACCAAAATTTATCAAAACTACTCATTGACTCTTCAGGGGATCAGAGGGCTGGTGCTTACCTCAGGCAACGGATTAGTATGGCGATCCAGTGAGGAAACGTAGCCAGCCTTCTGGGCACCTTATCCTTAGAAAACGGCGATCTAGGTTCAGTATTCTACATTTAATCTTGAGGGATTATGCGTAGAATACAATAGAAATAAGTTTTCTTTTATTGTATTTGATTATTTATAAATTTCTTCAGTGTAAGATTTAGATATTTTTAGAACACTTGTATGTATGTTTGAAAATTAAGGTAACGTAATAACAGTTGCACTTTTTAAATATAAACCTATTATCGGTGACACTTGTCTTTTCTTCAAATCAAATTCTCGATGTTTTTTTTTTCATTGACAACTCTACGGACTCTGGTTCCGTACCCTTTTTTTACAATTAATTTTAAGAAAAAGTTTAGAAGTTGTATAGGCTTATTTCTTACTTTTGTTATTGTGTGTAATGTATGTTTGTGTTGTGGTGAACCTTAAGTATAACTTATTATATTAATTTATTCTAATTTTAATACTAAACTTATACTAATGTAGAGTGTATCTGTTACGTGCTGGTGTTGTGAGGAAGTGCATGTGCAGTGTGTGCCTTATGTCTATACCTATATATATTATCCTAACTAGTGCCTCATAATTCTCGATATATATGATGATATATGATTTACTATTTTGACGGCTTCTGTAGTTGAGCGGGCTAAGCCTTTGCCGGCCTACCTCACTGCAACGCAGAGGCTCTTGGTTCGATTCCTGGTATAGTAAATTTCGGAAACGTATTTTCTCCGTTATTTACTATGGTCTGGGTGTCTGGGATCGGCCCCAGAGTAGTCCGTTGTATATTACCCATAACACAAGCGTAACTTGCTTAATTTGGGGATATACAATATGTGTGTTTGTCTGCCGATTATTATTATTACTATTTAATTTAGAATTACAATTATTTGCAATTATCTGGTGCTTACCTCGGCCAACGGATCAGTATGGCGATCCAGCGAGGAAACGTAGCCAGCCTTCTGGGCACCTTACCCATAGAAGACGGTGATCTGGGCTCAGTATTCTACTTATAGTCTTGAGGGACTATGAGTAGAATACAATATAAATAAGTTAAGTTTTCTTGCATTGTATTCGATTATATGTTATCAAATATTAAAAAAAAATTGTTCAACATAATAAATTATTTGCAAATATTGTTACTAATTCAACACGGGCAAAAATAAACATAAGTACGTAGCGCTATAGATAGAGATTGACGAATTTCGAAGCAAGCAAGTGCGTAATAGAGTGATTTGAATAAAAATTATCCGTGCAGGAACGGAGAATAAATACAATTTCCTGTGGCCGGGCGGCCTGTCGCAAAGGCGACAAAAGAACCCACAGCCAGGTGGTAGGGTATTTGCCTGTCTGGATGGCTACCACCTCTGGTCTAGCGTATGTCGCCATAACAACCTTGAGTTGTTTTCCGGAATTAGTGGCCAAGTTCCAGTCTCCCTTCAGTGAGCAGCAGCACATTTGTAGCACCTTTGTTATTATAAATGTCCATAGACAATGCTAACCGCTTTCCATCAGGCGGGCCGTCTGCCTGTCAGCTCAACTCATACAAAAAAAGCTAGATAGCTCTTGAGAGTGCACGGCACTGACAACTCCTCGGGTGGCACTAAGGTCTTTGATTTATGGCACTCACTCACAACAAAACGCAAGTATGACTTGTATTAGAGTATAATGAAATATTGAATGAGAAGTGAAATGTTCACTTTGGTCTTTGCACGGAGAAAAAGGAACATCCGAACTGACTTCGCATGTGTTGGAGACTGCTTTTTCTACCAAGAAATGGCGGTGAAACGAAAGCCAGTGACACCTATAAAACCACCCACATTGGCATACATTGTAAGGATTCAACAATAATAATAATATGTCTGTACTGACTGTAATACACATTGGCAATAATAAAATATATGCCAATAAATCACCATCTCTTTATTATTCATCATCATTCATACAAAGAGACGAATAGACAGACGAACAGACATGACGAGAAAATAAGATTCCGTTTCTATGAAAATATTACTACGAAATCCGAACAAGAAAAGACATTAAAAATATTCTCAGTCTAAAACTCATAGCCAGATCAGTGTACACACACAGAGAGAGAGAGAGAGAGAGAGACAGACACGCACGCACGCAAGCACGCACGCGCACACACCCACACACACACGCACACACACAAACGCGCGCGCGCGCGCATATAAAGCTCCACCTTTAAACTATTCTCAGTTTCTCTTAAATTACAAAGAAGCACGTCACATAATAAAACTACGTTTTAGCGGTTTTAGGCGCGGTAATTTTATTTGATTTTGGTTTTTCCGACGTTTCGGCCACTTTTCAGTGCCGTGATCACGGAAGATTTCATCCGTGGTCTTCCGTGATCACGGCCACTGAAAAGTGGCCGAAAAGTCGGAAAAACCAAAATCAAATAAAATTACCGCGCTTAAAACCGCTAAAACGTAGTTTCATTACGTATCCAGTCGCGAAAACTTAAGAAAATATTAAACACGTCACAGTGTAAAAGCGATCCTGAAAGGTTTACACATCACCGAAGGATCCGATGAAAAATCACGTCCTATACAAAGTAGACGATTTCATTAGCCGCTCTGTTGGTAGGGATAAAAAATGATTTACATGGACGCTCTTTAAGGATTGATGTTCTACATCCTTTTGGGTATTAAACGGCAGTTACGTTTTTGTAAATATAACAATATTATAGTTTTACTTAAGAAATCTGTTTTCACACCAACGTTACTCGTTGGGAACTTCCCAAAAAGATGGCAGTTTGACCGCATTGGACAGCACTGCTAATTCTTTGGAGAATTAACACGTTTACAGGGACACTGATTCATCTGTACTTCTCATTCCTGTGGTACGGGGTGTTATAGACCTTGTACTAAAACTATCATTGTAGCGGCACCGAGGCCTATTGAACCGCGTAACATTTTAAAAACTAAAAGGCTTATTTTGGCTTGTATGTAAAATAGCTTATTAATTCGTGTTGTGCGGTATTAGGTCAAGGTAACCCCGTATTAAGGTAGGTTATACCACTACTACAGAACTTTGGTGTAAATAACACGTCTTAGTTATGTATTCATCTTTTTCTACGCTAATTCATATTGAAGTTACGCCCTTCGCACCACAGAGAAATGTTAACGTTTTTCTTAGTCGCACCGTAAGTGAGACTCGTTCGGGGCGACTTAGACCCCGTTTCGCACTAAGCGTGTATTTTGGTCAAGTAAAACGTTTCGATGAAGTTCTAGAGAATCGGGACCCAAACTATTTTTACGACGAGAAATCCGATTGAGGACATACCACCGTGGGGGAAGCGTGGGATTCACCACGTTAGGGTAACACTAGCAGAGGCCACATCCACTACCGGAGAGATACATCGCTCTCGATACCGTTCTTCTCAAATCCATTATGTGTTTTGTAACCTACCCCACAGGGGCGCCCCGAATAGGAGCAAAAACCGACGCACCCTACTCTCAACAGCACTAGTGGCGGGTGGGAAACTTTCCCCAGGGGCACACTCGCACCGCAAGCTCACGGCAGCTGAAGGTCGATAGACCTCCTCCGGCACCAAAGCCTCCTCCTTTGGTGGGAGTGGAACAGGTTGGTAAGCTCACGCTCCAACTCCGCCTCTTCCTTGGCGAGCATTACGCGCTCATAAAAAGAGAAAGGAGGCCGGCACCAGACCGCAGGTCATCTACAATTAAAATAATTCAATCCTGTCAAGCAATTTCCTTAGTATTATTAAACAACAAAATAATTCCTACTAACAATAGAAGTAAATAACCCATACAGTCACAAGCGGCTCTCTCTGAAACTATTGTCCACATACTCAGCCGTAAGCGGAGCAAATCTCATAAATTATTAGGTCTGGACATAGATGAAAATTTAATATAAATTACAGAGAGTATTTTTTACACATGTCACTGCGGACAATTCTGGAAGTATTGCAGATAGAGTTTAAATCTAAACTAAAATAAAATATAAAATTCTACAGGTTCTCTTGATTTATCATCGTCATCATTCTAATTTTAGGTCCGCTTTCTTACTTTTTTTACTTCTTCGCGTAGTTTTTGACATTACTCATTGTGAGAGCGTCTCGCTTTTGACACTTTTCAATTCAAAACATTTTTAAAAATTTAGTTATTAAGTATTAGTTAAGTAGTTAGCTAACTAACTAAATCAGGCATGATATACCTATTTATGTTTAAATATTAAACGTCAAAAACTTGACAAGTTTTAGCGCCGTGCCGTTCTATCCGTGCAGGAACGGAGAAAGAATACAATTTCCTGCGGCCGGGCGGCCTGTCGTAAGAGGCGACAGAACAACGCACAGCCAGGTGGTAGGGTATTTGCCCGACTGGATGGCTATCACCCTTGGTCTAGAGTATTACGCCATAACAACCTTGAGTTGTGTTCCGGCATTAGTGACCAGGTTCCAGTCTCCCTTAAGAGAGCAGCAGCGCATTTGTAGCACTTTTGGTGTTGCAAATGTCCATAGGAGATGGTAATCGCTTTCCATCAAGTGGGCCGTCTGCCTGTCTGCTGACTCATGCAATAAAAAAAAAGCGCCAGCTTGTGATGTAAGATCTAAATCTTAGGAGCTTTTTATAGATACGTTTTTCACATGGCGCTTCGAATTCGTAATATTCTTCTTTTATGGCTTTAATTATACGCTACGGTTGGCTGTAAACACGTAGAGACGTATCTGCGTTTTGTATATGAAGTGTCCTCTCTAGTATAAGTAATCATTCTATCGATTTCACATAAGTAGCTACATTTATGCTGAGCATTGACGATTCCATTGAAACAGTTAATCAGATACGCAATGTAATCGATTTCAATTAAATGCAGGACGTGAATACGCTCCTTTAATATTTCACGTCAATGTACTAACGTTGACTAAGTAAAGCATTGAACTCAAATATTGATATATGTGTGGAACTGAAAATTATTACTTACAAAGGCTTTTTAGGGTACTTGGGTTGTGTAATCAACAGACCCGTATATCTGACACTAGCTATGCCCGTGACGTCGTGCGCGTGGAATTTGTTTTCAAAACCCTCCGATTTTGAAACATTCTTCATTGGTGCTCCGCTCCTATTGCTCTTAACGTGATGATATATAGCCTTCCTCGATAAATGGGCAATCTAACACCGAAACAATTTTTCAGATCAGACCAGTAAGTAGTTCCTGAGATTAGCGCGTTCAATCAAACAAACTCTTCAGTTTTATATATTAGTAGGTATAAGATTTGACACTAGTGTTACGTATTTGCGGGATACGAATTAAAATGTCGTTTGAATGTACACAAAGTTTATTACAAGTACACATACGTGATTCACAGTTCTTACAAACACAAACGAATACAACAAGTCCAAACCGTAAAGCAGAAAATCGAATTACATAAATCGCGCAAAATCAGTCGATACAAGCTACTCGTTCCGAAATTACACTAGGTAACGTCCCGATCGCAGTTAAAACTCAACTAACTCAGCCCCCGGCGGACCAACCTTATATATTTGCAGAATAGACATGCATTGCCCAATATTCCTTAGAATTCGCGAACTTGTAAGTTTCATAGCTTCTAAGAATGTGCAATGAAATTACAACAATAGAAAAGAAAAAGGATTTATGACGTCTTACTACGAGGCATAACAAAGGGAATAACGCGAACAAAGACGGAATAGTTAAGGCTGTCATAAAAGGATTACCGACAATTTAAATTCTAAGAATTATTTCATTTTCTCGAAACTTCAGTCGTAACACAATTATGGAAATAAAACTTTATATTATTTTGGATCATTGTACTATTGTTAATAAATTAAATTATTGAGTAGATAACATTAGAGGGTAGTTTATTTCGATATCTCCTACCCCACTACTAGGCTGATTCAGTCCTCGATCGAATATTGTCTGGAACCTAGGCCATTTTTATCCCATGACATGCAAGAAGAGTAAGATGAGCCTTAGAGATAAGGTGAATCTCTACAAAACTCGCATCCGCTTCGTCATGACGTACGCGTGTGTGATCTTTGCCGATTCCAGCGATTATAACATCTGAGCTCTTCAAAAAGTTCAAAACAGATTTATGCGTATCGCAGTCGAAGCGCCGCTCTATATGCGGAACGTCGACCTGCATATCAACCTGGAGCCTCCTTCCATTAAAGGCTACCTCATATCTCTCTCTCGTAATATCTTTGACCGAGCCTTTCACCACCCGGACCCTCTGGTGGTGGAAGCAGTCAATTATAAACTCACACAGGACGCTCCCAAGAGTCAACGTCAGCTTCGCAATGTCCTCACTGATGAGCCAGACGAAATAACCCAATTCCTCGCGATCATAAATCCGCGGAGGCTCAGAACATTACCCTGGCATAACAAACGCAGACTAAGCAAACGCCGGAAAGCCCTTGGCCCACCCGTCACAGCAGAACTTTGTTCATCAATAGCACTCACTCATTATAGACACAAAGAAACCATACACGATTAGCCTAGGCGTGTTGCTGGAGAGTTTCTTCCGCCGTTCCTTCTCTACCAACTATAACACGTTGCGAAACGTGAGTAACCACAGACTTGGATCGGTTCCGCCGGGGGAGTCCATAACTTCTCCCCATTTCTTCCACTCAGCCTTTTGGCTTAGCTCCTTCAGCCTTTTATAGCTTAATCTGATAGAGTCATCGTATCGCTGAAACAGTCATCTGCGACTATTCAGCTGGATTCTGCACAAAAAAACGAGACTGTCTGACTTTGACTTTTGTAGGATAAAAATTCTCACTCTGACTTTGGCGACATGTCGTAGTAGCACTCTATGGTGAGTAATTATTATGCGATAATCATAACCTATAATTAAATGTCCTTAAGTATTGGATCGACATTCTAAAAGAAGAAGCACGCTGAGAATTTTATCCGTGCAGGAACGGAGAAAGAATACAATTAACTGCGGCCAGGCGGCCTGTCGTAAGAGGCGACTAAACAACCCACAGCCAGGTGGTAGGGTACTTGCTCGACTGGATGGCGACCACCCCTGGTCTAGAGTATGCCGCCATAACAACCTTGTGTTTGTTCCGGCATTAGTGACCAGGTTCCAGTCTCCCTTAAGAGAGCAGCAGCGCATTTGTAGCACCTTTGGTGTTGCAAATGTCCATAAGCGATGGTAACCGCTTTCCATCGAGTGGGCCGTCTGTTGGTCTGCTGAACTTCTGCAATAAAAAATAAATAAATACGGTTTATGACCAAGTAATCTCTTTTACTCCCTGATCAAAAGTTTTATTTTTAATCGACAGACAAACACATGTACTGTATTTCCCCGAATTAAGCAAGTTACACTTGTGTTATAGGTAATATACAATGAAATATTCTGGACTTTGCTGTGCATTGACCGTCGCCTCACACAAAAAGAGGGTAGACAGCAAAATTCAATGAAATGAAATATTTATTTTGGCATGCATGTAGCTGTATTCATGGAGCGGTGTTCTACCTACTTCAATAGGCAAGGACCGAACAAAGTGTAATCAAGATAGGTAATGACCCCAACGTGGCTCTACTACGTGCAGACGTCCTTCGTGGCCGACAGCACGTCGGCGACTATCCGTGTGGACAATGCTACGATTTAATTATTGGAATTTGAGGTACTTACTAAATAAAATATCGTCGACTATTAATATTCAAGTTAGTGAGTAAAGATTAATACGCAGAATAACTATTTTACTTAAAATAACAAAGTAAGCTAGAATTCGAGAGTGCTAAGAGAAATTAATATTTCTAATTAAAAGTGACATCAATTAGTAAAGGAATTCAAAAGGTATTATTAATTACTAGTAGACACATATAAATCTAAAGATTACACGCGTAATTAACATTTCACTCGTGTAACCTTTACATCTATATGTCGTGGCAACTTTTTCATTTTCACGGATAAAAATTATGCCCTCTTCATCCTTGTTATTGAAAGTAGATATAATATTACCTAAATATATTAGAATTTTAAGACTCTCGGTTCGTTTAATTTGAATATCAAATAGAACTGACCAAGAGCGTGTCCGTAGATTAGAGACTGAACGCGTATCCAAATGGCGGTGGTAGGATTGCTGGTATGGAAAGAAGGGAGACTAACCTGCGTGCCTCTAGGCTGCACTAACTATGCGTGCTGATCACCAAGTCGTGAGCCTTGGAGCAAATCTTCTGGCTTGTCTCCTTGTTGCGGCCTTCGATTAGTATTTGTACACACGCGACGCGGTATGACTGCACTTATAAGCAAGTTGTGGCGGAAAGGATGTGCGGGTTGTCGTACGAGGGCCGACAGCAAACTGACTTGTAAAGACGAGCAGTATTAGTACAGCGGTAAGTACGACAAGGATAGTCGTATGAATGGAAGATGGCGGCTGGGAAAAGGTGATTGGGTAACGCGGTTAGGTTAGTAGCGGGTAGTTGTGGAAATAATTTAATAGGACAGGATTTTAAATTAAGCGGCGCGAACATCCTGTTTACAGACCATGGGTATGCATATCATTGTTCACAAAGTTTAGCCTGTAGACAGTAATTTATAGTCACCATAGGATGCTGTAG
This sequence comes from Dendrolimus kikuchii, assembly GCA_019925095.2. Lineage (NCBI taxonomy): Eukaryota > Metazoa > Arthropoda > Insecta > Lepidoptera > Lasiocampidae > Dendrolimus > Dendrolimus kikuchii. The sequence goes on from CM034413.1 coordinate 7,842,288, forward strand.
TGACTACAGACTACTGACTTTTTATAAACTCGCCGTACTATGTATACATAAACAAACAGACGAATAATTGCTGCTGATACTAAGCCATGTAAACTGTATTTTAACAACAATAAATTGTGAAACAGTTGAAAATTACTAACAGGTATAGCAAGAGCAATTAAAACAGAACAATTGGTTTGTTTGTGATGCAATGTTGGCGATTCGAAATATTTGTCGCCGATGCAGAGATAAATTTACAACGGGTTGCACCGTGTATTGGAAAAGTATTTATATGTTATAATCAAAGGTCGATGTCCAACCTCTTCCCGGAATGGCTGTTTCATCCTAGGTTTGACCAAAACCTTTCGACAAAACCCAAGAAAAATCCAATTTCGGCCTCTGACTAAAGTATCCGTGCAGGAACGGAGAAAGAATATAATTTCCTGCAGCCGGGCGGCCTGTCGTAAGAGGCGACTTGACAACCCACAGCCAAGTGGTAGGGCATTTGCCCGACTGGATGACTACCACCCCTGGTCTAAAGTATGTCGCCATAACAACCTTCAGTCTCCCTTAAGAGAGCAGCAGCGCATTTGTAGCAACTTTGGTGTTGCAAATGTCCATAGGCGATGGTAACCGCTTTCCATCAAGTGGGCCATCTGCCTGTCTGTTGATCTCCTGAAATAAAATAAAAAAGTATTTTTAGTCAAACCTAGAAGTACCTAACTTTTAAGTCAAACGTTGAACGTAAAATAATCTAGTTCGGGCTTTGCCTAGTCGATCCGAGAAGCGACTAAGGCAGACTCGGTCAAACGTCGATTCGTACTGCACTTGTTACATGTTTAATGACTGTATAAATAAGTCTCTCCTAGGTTAGACCAAATTCGTTAGTCAAAGGCAGAAAAAGTCATTCCTATTTGGACTTTGACTAAGACTTTATGTCAGACCTGAGGTTTGACTAGTCAAACCTTGGAGCGTCAGAGCTTCGATGTTTGTCTATAACATATATATGGCGAACTTATTTACGAAGATGAAAATGTTGCAATGGATGTGTGGAGTCACGCGGAAAGACCGCGTCAGGAACTCCCGCATCCGCGGCAGCCTTTATGTCCGTGAGTTAGAAGACAAACTGCAAGAGTGTCGCTTACGTTGGTACGGTGAAGTTTAAAGGACACCGGTAAATTTTATCCGGGCAGGATCGGAGAAAGAATCTTATTTTCTGCGGCCTGTCGTAAGAGGCGACAAAATGACCCATAGCAAGGTGGTAGGGTATTTGCCCGTCTGGATGGCTACCACTCCTGGTCTAGGGTATGCCGCCATAACAACCTTCAGTTGTGTTCCGACATTAATGGCCAGGTTCCAGTCTCTCTTTACAGAGCCACAGCCTATTACGAGCCCCTGTGGTGTTACAAATGTCCGTAGGCGATGGTAACCGTTTTCCATCAGGTGGGACATTTTCCTATCTGCTGAACTCATGCAATAGAAAATAAAATATGTGGGAAACAAATGTCTAGCCACGCCGCTTTCGCCAGGTCTCGGTCGAAGTGGAAGGCCCAAGAAAGGCTGGCTTGACGTTGTGAAGAATGGCATGCCTACCAATGGACTCACTTTATTTGACCTATACGTAGTCAAATCAATCAAAAATCAAGTTAATTCAAAAAAACAAAATACTTCATTCTAAATTTATCAAATCAATTTAATAATTCACAGTAAACAAAAATTAAAGAAAAATGTTGTAAAATAAAAAAAAATCTGATCCGTTTTTACGATTTCTCCACGGAACCCTAAAACACTTTAAAATATATAAATATACAAAGAAACCCACTCTATATAAAAACCCAAATCTATCTATATATATAAAAGAAAGTCGTGTTACTTACACTATTTATAACTCAAGAACGGCTATACTGATTTGGCTGAAAATTGGTAGGGAGGTAGCTTAGAACCAGGAGACGGATATAGGATACTTTTTATCCCGTTGGAACTGGTAGGTGGCGCTGACATCGGGTTCTTGAATTCTCCTAATCACCTGGACCGATTTTGGTGATTTTGTTTTTGTGTGTTTGAGTGGGTTCCCGGATGGTTTAGATTCACAATTAGAACCGGTCGGTGGCGCTGAGGTCGGGTTATAGAATCCTCCTAATCACCTGGAGCGATTTTGGTGATTTTGTTTTTGTGTGTTTAAGTGGATCCCCGGATGGTTTAAATCCACAATTGGAACCGGTAGGTGGTGCTGGGATCGGGTCCTAGATTTTTATTTTTTCAGAGTAGGACAACGTCTGCCGGGGCCACTAGTAGTTTCTATAATAGAAAATAGTTCGCTAAAATTGTACAATAATATTCACATTAAATTTATATGGACAAGTAAATATCCATTATTATGCTAAATAATTAATATTTCTGCATTGTATTGAGAATATTCTATATTTGTAATGTAATTTTATATTTGTATACAATTATTTTGAGAGAATACATAATACCGTTGAACCTATTCAAGTATCAAATTTTAAACATTATTTGGGAGGCTATACTATTATTATGAATTTGTGGGATTTGAATTCAAAATGCCGGAAAGCTTATTAGAAATACACACATCTGAGTCACAATTCTCACAAACAAAACCGAATACAACAAGTCCAAACGGTAAAGCAGAAAATCGTAATACATATAGCGCGCAAATGCCGTCAATATGAGATTCCCATTCCGAATGTACGCTTAGTAACGCCTCGCAGTTGAAATTCAACTAACTCTGTCTCATCGGGCCGACCTTATATATTCGTAAAATATACATGGCTCCCCAGCAACAGGCTAACTATTCCTTGGAATTTTCCAACTTGTAATCTTAATTGCTTCCAAGAATGTGCAACGAAATTTGATCAATCGAAGAAAGGATTTATGACGTCTTACTGGGAGGCAATACAATGAGATTAACAGGAAGAAATGACTGAATAACTAAGACAACCGTAAAAGGATTACAGGTTATTTAAATTCCAAGGGGTAATAAAATACGCGTCGCAAAGGACTATATGGATAGTCTTCTTGGAACTTCAGTTGTGACACTATAAATGTAGCGTAACTTATAATTTCTAGTTAAACTTTTTTATTGTTAACAGGTTCCCGTAGTTATTTTGATAAAACAAATACAGTGTAAACTCCATATAACGACACGGAAGGGACTGCGCATCGTATGGCGTTATATAGAGTTGTTGTTAAATGGAGAGAAGATTGTTATTTTTGTGTAAGGTCTTTTGCTCCACCAGTATTTTTTTTTTACTTATTCATATCTTGCGATATTGACGCATCTTGGTGATAAAGGAAGTACTTAGAAATTTCGGAAATTGTTAGAAATTTCAGTATGCACGATGCCGACAGTTGACAGTCGTTTACTACGCCCTAGAATAATAAAGCGATAAAAGAACGTACAGAGCTGCTCAGCTTTTACTAATTTTGGCAACTTAAAAGGTACTTTTTTATTACTTAATCGTTGTCGTTGTTGAGAGTGGGTGTAATGCTATATAGAGTGTATGATTTTATGGAAGACAAGCTAAACTAACCAAAACCAAGTGATTTCGACGCTTAACGGAGTTTGTCGTTAAATCGAGTGACGTTACATAGAGTTTACACTGTATCTTTTAAAATCTGGAGAACAGGTCTGTAAATATATTATTGTGCCTGTTCTTTCTGAGTTGGTAACAATGGGATGACTTCAGGAGTATACTCTTTCGAATAAAGAAAAAAAATCGGTTTACAATTGACTGAGAAATCGCGTAACAAACATACAATCGAATTGAGAACTTCTTCATTTTTGAAGTCGGTTAAAAATAACATAAAATTAATACGACTGAACATAAAGTCGAAGCATTAGATTCCGCGCCACAAAAGAAGTCCCACAGACGCGGCGCTGCAATCGCCGAACTTAATACTGCCAGAGTTATTATTTGCTTATCTATAAATCGATGTAGATAATTATTCAATACTAGCTGACCCGGCAAACTTTGTACCGCCTCAGAATCAATAAATAAAAAACGTTGATTTCTGAACGACCAAACGAACATCAAACATTTGACATTCAAAACCAAAAAATTATAAAAATATTCACTTTTAAATTTAATATGATTTCTGAACGACTTTTAAATTTAATTGATTTCTAAACGACGGGACGAACATCAAATGTTTGACAGGTAGGAATTGTTTCTAAGGTAAGGCGAAATTGTTGTTTTTACTATATCTACTCACCTTTTAAACCCTTCCCTGGACTTCCACAAATAATTCAAAACCAAAATTAGCCAAATCAGTCCAGCCGTTCTCGAGTTTTAGCGAGACTAACGAACAGCATTTGATTTTTATACATACATACACAACTTCACGCCAGTTCCCTTGCGGGGTAGGCACGAACAACAGAGCGCCATTTAGGCTTATTTTTACACACCTCACTTGCTTCTTTGACATTCATAACTCTTGTCATGCACGCTCGTCTGTTTTTAAGGCTCCTTACATATCACCTTCTGCTAGTACACGATCAATTTGATCATGGAAGGTGTGTCGTGGCCTTCCACGACTACTGCATCCATCCACTTTTGCATTGTATATCTGTTTAGTCATTCTTTCATCATGCATTCTTTCCACATGCCCGAACCACCGGAGCATTCCTTTCCTTACCTTCACCCCGACACTCTCTTTCAGACCAACTCTCTTTCTTACTTCGGTATTACGAACGCGGTCCGCGAGCGTCTCTCCGCAGATTTGCGCACTCTACTTTCATGCTCCCTCTTCCATACGCGAGCGTAGGTACCAGCACCGCGTTGTGTATTTTTATACATATAGTCTAAATATAAAATATTCCACAATTAAAACTGTCTATTTTACGAACAAAATCCAATCAAATAGCGGAGCTGCCACTTTTAGTTACTTTATTTTACGTGGGATTTCTTTCGTGGTGCGGTCTCTACGTTCTATTCGATGCGTATTTCCTTTTAGATAGGGTATCGCAAACCGAAGCGCCTGGTTGTTGAATTATTGAAGTGATTACGCGTTGTTAACAGAACTCCGTTGCGTATGTTTCGAAAATTCCCGATACTATCAATCAAGTCTAAAATTTCTTCTTCTCTATGGCTGCATTATTTATGTAATCTAGTCAACGTCAAGTAATGAATACTGAAGTTTTAAAATAATCTTCAAGTATATTAGCACTAAGTGATAGCCGAACCCACATAACGAGTTCATGTGACAGATCGAAAAGGTGCATTTCACTAAACGGCACATATTTTCAACTCAAACATACTTACTAAAAATATTTTGTATTTTACTCACAAATTATAATATTTAACTACAAGAACTTTACAAACTAAAACAATAAAGGAAAACATAACTTAGTTATATTGTGTTCTAACTTAAGTTCCTTAAGACTATAAGTAAAATACTAAGCCTAAATTACCGTCTTCCATCTTTACTTCTTTAAGTAAAGATACGAAGTGAGTGGAGATAGGTACAGAGGAACGCTTTCAGTTCCGTAATTACAGTGATTCAAGATTCTTTAGATTATTAGATAATTTCAAACTGAAAATGCTTGTCTACAAAATAAGTGTTTTTAATTTTTTTATTGCAAGAGTTCAGCAGACAGGCAGCCTGCCCACTTGATGGAAAGCGATTACCATCGCCTATGAACATTTGCAACACCTAAAGTGCTACAAATGCGCTGCTGCTCTCCTAAGGAAGACTGGAACCTGGTCACTAATGCCGGAACACAACTCAAGGTTGTTATGACGACATACTTTAGACCAGGGGTGGTAGTCATCCAGTCGGGGAAATGCCCTACCACCTGGCTGTGGGTTGTTTTGTCGCCTCTTACGACAGGCCGCCCCAACGCAGGAAATTGTATTCTTTCTCCGTTCCTGCACGGAAAAAGTTTTTATAACAAGTGTTTAATTGTACAGGCCATTCAACTCTGGAATGCACTAAACATCAAGTAGACACGATCATTACCATCTTTTAACAGATCAGTTAAAGATTACTATCTCAAGCTATAGTGTTATTAGCTAGCAAGCTATATTGTTTACTTTTGTGTGTATATAATATAATATGTGTATTTATATTTGTATATATAATGTGTATTATAGTAGGTACCTAATTAAGTATTATTATTTCTTATTTAATGAAACTATGGTTTTCAAGTCAAGTGAGGTTTGATACATCGATTCAATACACATTCTTGATACATATTCCTTTTCTTTTTGTATAATAGTATGTATATCTATCTCTGTCCTCTCAATTTCCTTTTACAACTTGAAAGATGCCGCCATTTTGAATACATAGTTTAAATTGTGTTATATTTAAGTTGATATTATATTATCAATTAATACTTACGTGTATTCATGTGTATCTATTAAGTACTTTTATAAATAAATCTTACTTATATAATAGATATACGTTTTACATACTTATATGTTTAATATTGAATAAAATATAATATCTGTGACTGCATATCCTTTATTATATTGTTACAATTTGGGCTACCTGCATACCTATAGACAAAGCACATTTACTACCCGCCGGGCGTTTGAGATATTAACATTGAAACCGTTTTATGTCTATCTTCTTTTGTTTACTTTGTGTTATTGCCTATTGTGTATTGTACTCGTTTATGGACATTAGCAGGCATAATTACGCAGGTGTGCGGATTACGTTTTCTGGGAAATTGCGTCGACACTTGCCAGGTAGACATATTGCATCGGTACATTATAATGCAATGAAAAGATGGTTAGTCAAGCGACAATTAGCAGCGAGACAAGACATGTCTACATTCTATAATCTATATAGTCACGGACTTTGCGCGTGTTATTGAATCGCGCATTACGTTTGAACTGATTTTGTTCAGTTATATTTGTACCTGTGTTATACGTGTTTGTATAGTTCTAAATAAAGTCTACAGTAATTAATTCTAACGGCATTTTAATTCGAGTCCCGCACTCGTAACAATATATATGTATCACCTTTGACACATTGAATCTGTTTTATTCTTGCTAAGGATTGTCTAAAAGAGATCGCTTCTTAGCAATAAGACCGCCCATTGTGTACATTTAGAATGTTTTTAGGCTATAAGTTTTCTATATTTTCTGTAATGGTGTACAATAAAGTGTTATCTCTCTTTCGTATATGCCAGAGTAATTGGTTGCTCTGATAAATCTCCTAAACTATCTAGTGTTAGCATTGAATACCTATATCTAAGATAGTATTGGTGGGGATTTGGGGAATAGTGTAAATGGAGCGTTAGGTAAACTTCTAGGCGCTAAGAACCTCAGCCAAAAGGCCCAGCTCGCCATACACAACGCGGTGCTGGTACCTACGCTCACGTATGGATGCGAGAGTTGGGTATGGAAGAGAGAGCATGAAAGTAGAATAAACGCGGTCGAGATGCGAGCACTGCGCAAAATCTGCGGAGTGACGCTCGCTGACCGCGTTCGTAATACCGAAATAAGAAAGAGAGTTGGTCTGAAAGAGAGTGTCGGGGTGAAGGTAAGGAAAGGAATGCTCCGATGGTTCGGGCATGTGGAAAGAATGCATGATGAAAGAATGACTAAACAGATATACAATGCAAAAGTGGATGGATGCAGAAGTCGTGGAAGGCCACGACACACCTGCCATGATCAAATTGATCGTGTACTAGCAGAAGGTGATGTCAGGAGCCTTAAGAACAGACGAGCTTGCATGACAAGAGTTATGAATGTCAAAGAGGCAAGTGAGGTGTGTAAGAATAAGCCTAAATGGCACTCTGTTGTTCGTGCCTACCCCGCAAGGGAACTGGCGTGAAGTTATGTATGTATGTATGTATGTATTAGTGGCAGTTGCTTCTTGTTTTTGGAAATTAACTGTATGATTATTATTAAATTATAAATATACATAGAATGAGTACAACAAAATATGCAAGAGAGTTGAGTACAATATATGAATGGCTGAAGAATGTCTGAATTAACTATTGTTCAGGTTCAGGTGGATACACGGGCAATTTTTGCCTCCTATAACCCGCATCCCGTCCGACGCCTAGTTGCTAATTGCGCCAGCTATTGGCGTCGGCGGTCTCTCGGCGTCGCGGAGAGTAGATGTGCTCCGGCGGGCGGGTCAGGGGGGTGCTCTCTGTCCGCAACAGATAGAATTATCACTGACCAGTTTATTATACAGACGACTTCGAAACGCAGCGCGTAGAACACTCTAACGAGCAACGCCTTGTCAAAAAAAAAGCCGCCCTAAAATCTACTACAGCTACACATATGACTCATTAGGACGGCTGTATTGCGGTCCTTGCAAAAGAACTTTTAAAACCAAATTTGGTTTCGCTAGCCACCTGCGCTTGAACAGCCGGACTTGACAAGGTTCGCCGTTGACGGATACGTCAAGAAGGACAATAATAATAAAGATATACTCGCAGGGGGGGCTTTGTGGCGAAGCCTTAAGTGAGTAGCGACACCTCGGACCCGACTCCGGGGGCAAGGCAAGGCCCCCACCTCCGAGCTTGCCTTAGCCAGCCGGCGCGGAGTGGAAATCGCAAGAGCTAAGACTCAAGCTCCAGGGGTGGAAGTGATAAATGGCATCACGTCAAAAGTAGCTTCGGTGAAACTGTAGGCTACACCTCTACACCCCTTAGCCACACACACCCATGTTGCTCCTGTCTTCTATGGCATTTTTAGGGGCCCATGCAGGGAGTGGCGAGTCACCGTCTGCCCATTTTTCCGTGTTCCCCGAACATGGCGACGGGCAGACGCCATAGTCCCCATTATCCCAGAACCCTAGTACCACTAGAAGTTCACTCCAATAGCTCGGTACTTTTTGTCATCATTTCTCTCAATAGTCCTACATTGGCCGGTGCTTGTTCTTGGGTGCATTATTATATGGTGTAGACAGGGATAATCGCCGGTCAGTGTCACGCCACATTTACATTGAATTTGTCAAGGGGCCTCTACGTGTTTGCCTTTCCATGGCTCCACGCAAGCCCTTCAAATGGTCGGGTCATTTTTAGGGCTCGTGGTCTTGAAAGACATACAAGATAAATAATATATAATATATTATATACAGACACATTGTTCTTATTGGGTTGTAATAAGATGAACATGATCAGTTGATATGACTGTCAGCTCCCAGCTTAATAAATAATAATCTCATTGCATTCCCCTATATGATCACTAACGTGATATGTATAGTGTAAGTACAAATGTACAGTCTGCTAAAACGTCAACACAAAATTCAGCAGAAATAGTTGGAACAAAATTGCAACCAATTTCGCGGCGGCGTACGCAGTGGCAAAAGTCACGGCTTCACGTGTGTCACGTGATTTGCATCACAATCCAACGACAATAGACTTGGGAATAGTTGAGAATATGTCTATCATTGAAAAGGATGAATTGTTCGTGCTATTTACGGACTTTGCTGACTACTAATCCAACACAATAACAACAACAAAAATACTACTACTAAACCACCTTTCTGGGAAGCCCCGGCAAGTTACATGTATGCACTTATTGAAATGAATACTTTTTTTTTACTAATCTCCGCTAACTGAATATAATACAAATACAAAAATATCTTTATTAAGCCTTTAAGAAAAAACAAAGTACAAAAATTGAAAGAATGAACAACGAAACACATTTTAGAGGCTAAAACACTATACAAAATGTTAAGTTGACTCTGACTCTCAAACTACGTATAATTTACCTGTAATATGAGTCAATCAGAGGTTCCTCACGCCAATTGCCAGTGTTAACATTTAAGATCTCCACGCAGTGTGTATGTGGTCATGTTCATGTACATATATGTTAGGATGTGTGTGTGTGCGTGTGTGTTTATGTAGAGAAGGAGATAAAGAAGGAAGAAAGTGGGATAGAAGTTTAAAAGATTTTAAGTTTATTAAGTTACTTAACAAGCATTTCAGTATCATCATACCTAAGCGAGAGTAAATATTCATAGACCTTGTTTTTTACTTTATATTTTGCGAGTGGATAAATTTCTAAAGCTTTATTGATTTTATTATACAAGCGGCTGCCTAGTGAAGAAGCGTATCTATTTGCTACTGTTGTTCTACAACGTATCGTAGGACATAATATGTCATGTCTTCTTTTAAGTTCAAAAATGGTGGGGTAATGGTGGGGTCAAATGTTAATTTATCGTGCGTTTTCAAAATTAGTTGTAAAATAAATAGTTGTCTAACGGTTAATAGCGATATATCGTTGTATGATTGGAAGGTTGGGTATCGAAAATGTTTGCTAGACATAACCTTATACAATATACAGTGATAAAAACCTTCAAAATTTGTCATTACATTAAGCGTCAGTTACTCATTTATTTTTTATTGGCTGTGTCAGTTTTTTTTTAAATTTATTCATGACCATAGAATCAGAGTCTTTCAGTCGTATACAGCTGCTCGTATTACTAATATAAATATAATAACCTATACTCTATCTAGAGGGCTGGTGCTTACCTCGGCCAACGGATCAGTATGGCGATCCAGCGAGGAAACGTAGCCAGCCTTCTGGGCACCTTACCCATAGAAGACGGTGATCTGGGCTCTGGGCAGTATTATACTTATAGTCTTGAGGGACTATGAGTAGAATACAATACAAATAAGTTAAGTTTTCTTGCATTGTATTCGATTATCTATACTAATATTATAAAGAGGTAAAGTTTGTGACGTTGTAGGGGGTAATCTCTGGATCTACTAAACCGATTTTAAAAATTCTTTTAGTGTTATAAAGTTATGTTAACAGGGAGTGTCATAGGCTATATAACATGACGCTATATAGCACGGAAGCGGGACGGAGCGCCGGCGAAACCGCGCCGGGCCGCTAGTATAATACAAAAAATAAACTTATCAAACTAACTTATTAATTACCTGCTTAGCACTTATTAATTGCTAATACTTTGGTATTCACTATATAAGATTCTTATTTTATCATTTTCCAAGTATAAAACATAAAAATTACAAAATAAATAAATAAAATCCTATCGTATTACAAATGTAAATATGTTTTAACAGATGTACTCGGCGGGGAACACTTTGTGGAAGATCACTGTCACTAGACGAATTGGGACTGTCATTGTTTGAACCAGACACGTCACAAATTTCAGCTACTAAGATCAGCCGTTGCATATTGAAACTCGAACAGTGAAGAATAATGTGGAGTGGAGTATAGTAGACAAATCTAAAGGCGGCACCAGAAAACCCCCACAGTGCCACCTTTTTCGTTATATTTGTCTATCTTGATTGCAGCTTTTAGGGCCGGCTCGATCGGTGTGATACCACGCAGACACAGAATATCGGCGTGAAACGGTTAGCCTTAAGTTGATAATGTTTCTTGCTATGAGTGAGAGTCCCAATGGCCCATTTTCCCCTCCCCCTATTCAATCTTCTCCCTATTCTATTCCCATATCCCATCTCTTTTATCCCATTGCTCTTCTCTGATCCCTCTCACTCATTTTCCTATCCCAACCTAAAGGCTGACAACGCGTTGGCTTCGGCGTTGGTGTTACAAACACCTATGACGACGGTAACCACTTTCCATGAGCTCGACCGTACTAACTGCTGACCACGGATTAGCTCTGTGTCGAGTTTCATTTCAATCCGTTTATAAGTTGAAAAAGGAATGTTAAGGTGGCTGAGCATGTAGAGAGAATGGAAGAAAGTAGAATCTTAAAACAAGTATATGACAGCATGGTGAATGGCAGAGTTGATGCTGGTAGATCGCGACGTATACACCATAATCAAATAGCAGGTATGTTAAATAGAGGTCAGGTAAAAAGCATCTGAAACAAACGTGCATGTATGAAGAGGTTAATGAAAGTAGATGAAGCGAAAGTTGTTTGTCAGGATTGTCGCAAGTGGAGATCCACAGTCTCTGCCTACCCCAATGGGAAACAGGCGTGATAATATGTTTGTATGTAGATTTATTTCTAGTTAGATTAAGATTTTATTTAGTATACTTTTATTAAGTGTCTGGGATTAACTCCAAGAGTTTCAATATATAATATTTGTATTTAACTTTGATATATTTTATAATAATGTAAATAATGTGCATGTTTGTTTGCCTATTAACCTTTGTATCATCTAGAGGCAGCCTCGGGTCAAGCAATCTTAACTTGAGGCAGACTGAGGCTGCTCACTTTGAGGCAGAGGATTGAGGCACATTCCGCATAAAAGTGAGACTACGCAATCCAGTTTGGAGCGCCACCACCAGACGCGCGTAGACTAGCTGTTTCTTTAATAGTCACTAATTAAAAAACTGGATTACAACAATAATAATATCTACTTTTTATTACGTAATACTTTTTATATAACGGTCCAAAAAAATACGGTTATTCTGGTATCATTTTATTAATTTAACTGCAGTTTCGTTGTTGATCTCCATTGCGAGTAGCGACCTGAGGCGATACACCTGTCTCCACTGGACGCACGGCTCAGCCTGAAGCTCCTTTGAGAGCGCACAAAAACTAAAAAAATATATAAAATAAAATAAATATAGCTTGGTCCGCGGTGATGAAATTTGCCTCATAGCGCGGCGTGCCTCAGGTTGAGGCAACGTCTCCTTTTGGGCTGCCTTTAGTGAAGTTTAGTCATTAGTATTTCTTACAATATTCTTTTAAAAAAGGAACAACCAACCATGTCTACAAACATCTATCTATGTGTTTGTTCAACAAAAGCAACGGCGCGCTGTGCACACAATGCGATTGTGGTCGATAGATGCTAGATAACAGAAAGCGGACGTTTATTGGAGCGTTTAGTTTAAAATATCCCTTTAGAAACTAGTGTCGGAGAATTTTCACAGTAAATGGGCGGAAGTTTTCATATGTGGGTAGTTTCAAAATTGACACTCAAAGCAAATGAGATGTGTACAATGTTTTTGAAGTGAAACTTCTATATACCTATAGACGGGGGGTATTAGGATGAATTTTTTCTGTCACAAAGCGTTACAGCCGTGGTGAAAGGCGGCATACTTTTAGAGTAGACTGGATGTTTTTCTTGGTTCCGGATCGAAATCAGTTTTTTTTTTTGATAAAATAAAATATGTTTAAATAAAAAATGCATTCATTAAAATGTACCTAGCCTAACCAAATCATAATTTGCAGTAAAAATTTTAACTCTTCATCTATAATTAAATTTAAAGTCTAGGTGGCGTAGTCTGTCAGTGGGGGAACTCACCGTACACCACTCATTATTTCCGGTTTTGAATAGTTACGATGAATGAGTCAGTGAATCTAAGACACCATTGAATTCTGTATTAGAATTCTAGTTAGTTGGCGTTAAATTCCGTTAATAAAAGTTGAAAAACGAGCGGTGTATGAATTTACCACATTGACGGACTTCGACGCCTTGACTATATATCTCTTAATAAATTGCTGACAGTAAAGAAAAATCTATTTTAAACATTACACTCAAAAATGATGAGAAAGGTGACTTGCAGCGCTATCTAGTCATAAAATTTTGAGTTGCCGTATTTATATTTTTAAAGGAGACGAGGACTTTTGGGCCAAAGAATTGTAATGGATGTATGTATGTACATGTTGTATGGCTTAAAAAAACGTTATATTTTTCTATTACAAAATTGAAACATCAGCCCTAAATGCTATGTAGAAGACGAGAACTCTTAAAAAGAAGGTCACAAATATAAATAAGTCCATTTAGTTAAATTAGTTAGTCAACAGTGAGTAATACGAAGATACACCACACTAATAATTCACTCAAAATAATTAAGCCCACTACAATTATAAAAAAGCAAGATTTTTTTTCAATTCAAGATCATTTTACAAACTGGGCCCAAGAATTTATGAAAGCGTATCCGTCTCCTTTGTCGCGGTTTTTCAGTCTCTACTTTAATTACCCACACTCTACATACGAGTATGTAACGATTAACTTTTCATAACCACTTTTTCTAAACGTTTCTAGTGTTCTTCTTTTACGATATAATTAAGCTGCTAGAGTCCCCATAAATAAAATCGACCATAGTCATAAGAATAAATATTAATTAAAAAAAAATCCAACTGAAAAAATAAATAATTACTAGAAACCTACCTAGTTTTTAACACTTTACGGCAGTAACGACGGTGTAATAAAAAATAATTGCCGGGAACGTATTCAAATTGGAGTGGATGTAATTTCAGCCAGTAACTTTCAGGTACTTGAAACAACTTAAATGAGGTTGATGATAAAATATTACTTCAGATATCCATGTAGGAACAGAGAAAGATTTCTTGCGGCCTCAAGAGGCGACAAAACAACCCACAGCCAGGTGGTAGAGTATTTTCCTGTCTGGATGGCTACCACTCCTGGTCTAGAGTATGCCGCCATTAAAACCTTGAGTTGTATTCTGGTATTAGAGGCCAGGTTTCAGTCTACACGGAGGCTTCGACTTCGTTGGCGTTGGCGGGAGGGAGCTTCTTCTTATGAACTGCGAACGAACTAAACGAACTACTCACGAACTACTCAAAACTCACGAACTACAAAAATGCGCCCCAAAGGCGTCCTATATTTATAGAGGCTACCTCCGCCGACCCCTCGCTTCGTCGTAACACCCCCTTTACTTTATTTCCTTAATTTTACATACATTAAGCCTTATGTTAACTTACCACTATTATACATTTTGGTACACCCTAGATCTTAGTACATTTCGAGGGTCCTTACACAGTTGTGACCCATGGTTTTTGTTAGCGGGACGTCGTAATGGGCGTTTACCTCGCCCCCCGCTTCATTAGTATAAATATAAAGCGCTGAGCGCCCTTACCATTACCTCATTACAAAAACGTGCGCTGTCGAGCGCGGACCTCTGCCTGCACCATCATTATGGCCTACTCGCGTTCGGAGTAGGCAGTAGTGCAGGCATACCTCACGGATCCCGGGCTCCGGTTGCGTTCTGCAGTCCCGTAGCCCGGTTTCCGCTACCCTTTTGGGTCCCGGGTTCCAGGCGGCGTTCTGCACGCCTGTAACCCGGTTCCCTTTACATGCTGAGTCCCGGGCTCCAGGCGGCGTTCTGCACGCCTGTAGCCCGGTCTCATTTACCGGGATCTAATAGGGTCCTACTGGTCAATAAAAGGCACAACGCTACAACATTTATTTCCTAGTGAGTTAAGGCTTATTACATTTTATATTCAATTCTTATAATTATAATTTATTTATTTAATTTCAAATTAATAACGGTTAAAAATAAACTATATCTATCTCAGTCCGACCCGTCTCTTTCCTGCGCCTAACGGTCGCGTATACATAGTCTGTGAGGCTTAGCAAATTATACCTATGTTCTTATCGCCTATTGAGACGGGTCGGTGAGTTTCATACATTGTGTTTGTCGTCGTCAACATTCTCCCGCCGTCGCGTCTCGCGATTCTCCTATGGGCAGCACGACGACTCTCTTGGTAGGCCGCCTCAGCACTCGTCCGCTGGCCGTCGTCACGTCCAGGACTCGAACCTCGCCGTCTCTGCCGGGATGCACTGCAGTCACTCGTCCTCGGGGCCATGTGTTACGGGGCAGATTTGGGTCGCAAATAATAACCAAATCGCCTACCTTAGGGTTGTCACCACTTGCGTAGGGCTCCCGCCGGTATTGTAGTAGCGGCAGGTACTCCCGCACCCACCGTCGCCAGAAGACATCGGCGAGGTACTGCGCGCGTCTCCAGTGCGCGCGCGCAGTCACGTCGCTGGCCTCGAAGTTCCCGGGGGCCGGCATGTGGCAGTTCGGCCCCAGGAGTAGCAGGTTCGGCGTGATGGCTGGGGGCTCGTCGGGACCCACGGCCACATGAGTGAGCGGCCGCGAGTTCACGGTGGCTTCGACTTCGGCGAGCAGTGTGGCGAGCGTCTCATCGCTCGGGCGCTGCTCGCGCAGGGTGACGCGCAACGCCTCTTTGACGGTGCGCACCATGCGCTCCCAGGCGCCGGCCATGAAGGGTGCCGCCGGCGGTAAGAACCGCCAGGCGATCTGCCGGCGCGACGCTTCCTCTTCGACGGCGCGCCCAGCCTCCGCGAGTTCGCGGTCGGCCGAGCGGAAACACGTAGCGTTGTCGCTCCAGAGTTCGGTGGGGACGCCGCGCCGCGCTATGAAGCGGCGCAGCGCGTTGATGGCTGAGTCAGCACTCAGCGACGCGACGACCTCGAGGTGTAGTGCCCGTGACGTCATACATGTGAATAACGCCACATATCTCTTCTCCCGGTGACGGCCCACGGTCACCTCCAGTGGGCCAAAGTAGTCTACGCCCGTGAAGGTGAAGGGGCGCGAGTGATGCGCCAGGCGAGCTGCAGGCAGGCTCCCCGTCGATGGACTCGCTGGCTGGGCCCTCCTCAGTCGGCATTGGAGGCAGTTCCTCAACACTGCTTTGACTGAGGGCCGTATCTTCATAACCCACAGCCGCTGTCGTAGCTCGTTGACCACCATCTCGACGCCACCATGGTGTAGTTTCTCGTGTACATGTTGTATGTACAACTTTGTGTATTTATGTTTCCCGTCTAAGATGGCAGGATTGGCCATCTCGTAGCTTATTTCTTGCGCCTCGTCGATTCTTCCTCGCAGCCGCAATATGTTATGTTCGTCGGTTTCTATAGTTAAACCGGCGAGCTCTCCCTTGTTATGACGTCGACGTATCGTATCGAGCGGTTTATCGCCGAACGATTCGCGTTGTGCGAGCGCAATGAGTTTACGCTCAGACAACATTAACATTTTCCCGTTGATTTTCTTGAATTTTCTTTCAACGTTATTTTCTTTTGGACACTTCGATTTTTCTTTGTTCTTCTTCTTTATGTTTTTCTTCCACTCTTCGTCTGGAGTAGGATTCTTCTTTGTTCTTTTACGGCGCGCGGCTGCCACCGTGTTCGTGGGTCGTTTGCATAGTCTGATAAATTGAAGTACGCGTCCCATCGTTCTCACTATGGTAGTCCAACGTGAGAAGCGTTTGAAGTCGATGACGATGACGTCATTGTCTTCAGTTAATGTTGCGCACTTTTCTTCTCCGGTGGTTGGCACCTCGGTCTTCGTTTCTTGCGGCCATTTTTCTATGTCAAGATACAGGAACTTGGGGCCCGTAAACCACCTGTGTTGTGGGTTGAAGTCACTTGGTGTTTTACGCGTTGCGTCGTCTGCAACGTTCTGCGCCGAGGGTAACCATCGCCATTCATTTTTCTTAGTGAGGTCTTCTATTTCGGCGAGGCGATGGGCCACGAACGTTTTGTAAGTTCGCGGTTCCGCTCGAATCCATGCTAGCGTAGTGCGCGAGTCGCTCCAGTATGTGTGACGGTGTAATTCCCAGTCGTGTCCCTCTTGCACGGACTTGCTCAGGCGGGCTCCCAGGACGGCTGCTTGGAGTTCGAGTCGCGGAATGGAGACTGGTTTCATTGGTGTCACGCGACTTTTAGCTGCCGCTATCATGACGTTGACCCGGCCGTCCGCCCGTGTCGTGCGTATGTACACAACCGCAGCGTATGCCTCTTCACTAGCATCGACGAATGTGTGCAACTCCCTGATCGCTGCCGGTGAATATTCGTAGCAGCGTGGAATGCGTAAGTTAGGTAGAGATATCAAGTCTCTCAGCCAATTTTTCCATTTGTCTTGCAGTTCCTCCGGGATGACTTCGTCCCATGTTGTTTTATATTTCCATGTATCTTGCATGATGCGTTTCGCCGGTGTGGTGAGGGGGGAAATGAACCCCAGGGGGTCGAATATTGACATAATGAGTCCCAGTGCCTCTCTCTTCGTCGGCATTCGACTCCCCGCCAATACTTCTGCCGGAACTCTTCTTTGATTGACACGAAAGCCAAGCGTGTCTTCTCTCACGTGCCACATCAGACCCAATGTTTTTTCTATTTCGCTCCCGCCGATTTCAACGGTGGTTTGACCGGATGGCGCGAAGCTTGAAATCGCCTCCTTATAATTGGAGGTCCACCCTCGGAGTTGGAAACCCGCTCGCCGCTGTATGTTGTCAACGGCAGCTGTCATTTTCCTGGCTTCTTCAACTGTTTGAAGGCTTTGCAGATAGTCGTCCATGTAATGATTGACCACTATTGCCCTCGCCGCTTCTCTGTCTTCATTTTCAAATTCCCTTGCGTTCTTGTTTTTCACGTACAAGGCTACGCAAGGCGAAGACGTTGCACCAAAGATGAGCGACGTCATTCTATATTCCTCTGGAGGCTCGCTATCGCGGCGGTTGCCACGCCACAGAAAGCGTAATGCATCCCTGTCGGCTTCTATGATCTTCACTTGCATGAACATTTCCTTTATGTCGGCAGACACTGCCACTGGATACTGCCGGTACTTCATGATGACTCCCGGTAGTGATCGAAGAAGGTCGGGTCCAGGCAGCAACATATCGTTCAGACTTCTGCCATGATACTTGGCGGCTGCGTCGTGGACCACCCTTATTTTCTCCTTGTCTGGATTCACGACGGCGAAGTGGGGAAGATACCACGTCCTCCCGCTGGTGGGGGGAGTGGAGGCGCGCTCGGCGTAGCCTGACAACATTAAATTTTCAATTCTCTCTTCATACTTCGCTTTAAGCTCTTCATCGCGATCCAATTTTTTTTCTAAGTTCTGAAGTCTCTTCAATGCATTTTCATAATTATTTGGCATAGGTGAACTTTCATCTTTCCATAAAAGTCCCGTTTCAAATTGTCCATTTTCCAAACGACGAGTTTTCTTTTCTAATATTTCCAAGGCGCGTTGTTGCGGATCGCTAACCTGCGTTCTGGGTTCGATTCCCAGTGATTCCAACGCGAAATATTTTTTCATAATTTCTTCAAGCGGGTCGTGGTCTTCTTCCATCATGCTCAAGTGTGAGCAGAACACGACCGGCGATGTGGTTGAGGTGCGGCAGCCGTGCAGCACCCAACCCAGCTGCGTACGAGAGGCGACCGGTTGGTGACGCGGGCCTTTACGTACTTCATTTGAAATAATCAGCTCCCAATTATCTTGGCCGATTAGTATCTTCGGTGTAGCTTTTTCATAGATGAGTACATTTTCTATCTCCTGCAGATGTGCACAGCCCTGCACATCGCTCCGATGAACGGTCTGGCTGAAGAAGCTCATGTTCTTTATTGTGCGAGCGTCCCTCAGTGTGTGTTCTTCTGTTTCATATGAGCCTCTTATCCTGGCGGACACTCGCATGCTGTAGTCATGCGATGATTCTTCACCGTTGACTCCCTGCATCTTCATGGGATCCCGTGGTCCGCTAAGTCCCAGTTGCTCGGCCAGCTGCGCATCAATAATGGTCACGGTGCTGCCTTCGTCCAATAGTGCGTAGGTGTGACGACTGCCCCTCGGTCCGGTTATAGCGACCGGGGCCACCTTCAGATAGGCACGTCGTTTGTTTCTTCCATCATTGATAACGCTGTTGATCGCGGACGCTAACACTTCTCCCGCCGGTTCTGACGTCACACTCACTGCACTTGGACTTACCTCGTTAACTTCAGGTCTCCTTTGGTGATGCAGCAAGCGGTGGTGGTGTAGCGTACACCTTTCCACCCCACACGGCGGGGCGCGGCACGAAGAACGTCGATGCCTACTTCGCAGGCAGCGGAAGCACACTTTACACTTTTTGGCTAAGTCCCACCGCGCGCTCACATCCGCACCGACGAACTTGCGGCAATCGCTAAGTTTATGATCGCGTTTGCAGACTGGGCACGGTTCACTTTTTCTCATATTCACGCGTTCACTGTCGTTGTTCACTATGTGTATGTGCTCCGTCCTCCTTTTCGATCGTGCCATCTCGCTCTCGCGTTCGATCGGTGCATACGCGGCGCACTTGTCTGCCTCTTCATTCAGGAAGCTCGCAAGTTTCTTAAGTTCCGGAACCCCTTCGGTCTTCATAGCTGCATAGTCGTACCACTTGTTCCTTACGATTGGAGTCAGCTTCTCCACTGCCGCGCGTAGCATCTCTGGGCTATGTAAATACTGCGGCTTGTTCAATACTTCAATTGTTGCTACTAGGTTTGCCATCTTGTTGGCAAATAGGCACAAGTCCCGAGGGCTGTCGGTGACTCGTGTCCATGTCTTCATTTTCTCCATTTCTCCCAGCACAAGGGCATCTGGACGGCCGAACCTTCTTTCCAATGCCTTCAAAATATCTTCAGGCCCCGTCTGGGTAATCAGCAGGGCACTGACGGCCTCCAGTGCGGCTCCCCTTAGGCTTCTACGTAGGCGCGCGACGTTCTCCCCTGCTGAGAAGCTCCCTCCCGATTCCCGAAAGGCTGCCTGGAAGGACAGCCATTCGCCACTATTTCCATTAAAAGTCGGGAGTTCTTGCATGTATCGCTGCGCCTGTCTTGTGCTCGTTCGCGCCGCTTCAGTGATCGCTTCTGCCAGTGACGTCACATCCATGACGTTTGAACGTGCAGGCGGGCCTCGTTCTGAGACCCGTTGTCCGCGTGCCATATTTCCGACGTGGACGCCCTGTCCCCGTTCATTCATTCTCCCTATATCGCTGGCTAACGTCGCTGGGGCGGGGGGGGGTTCTGTGGCATGTGGTTCCTGCGTTTGCGGCAGTCTCTCGAACCACATGTCTACTCTTCTTGATGGTAGTTCGCTTTCTTCGATGACGTCATCATCGTCCGATGATTCGGCTTGTAGCCTATTTATTCTCGCTTGTTCGAGTTCAACGGCTGCCTCCAACTGTTTCAACTTCAATGCGGCTAGTCTCTCTTTGGCTTCCAGCTCGGCAAGTCGTCTGCGGGAAGTCGTGGAGCGTAGTGACTGCGGTCTTGAAGTTTCTTCTAGAGTGCATTCTTTTCTGCGAAGTATTTCGCGTAAAACTGGCGGTGGTTGTGGCTGCAAATCCGTAACAGAGACCGGCATTGTTGCTTTTACTGTCGTTGCCGACGCCGTTGGCGTTGCTTTTACGGCAGTTGCTTTTACTGTCGTTGCTTTTACGGTCGTTGCTTTTACTGAGCTAGTCTCTGTTCCGGATTCCGCCGTGACACTGCCAGTTGTCGTTGAGGTTGTTGCTACCTCTGTCGCACTCTTCTTGTTCGCCTGCGCAGCGTCCTTTTCGATTCTGCTTCTCGTATTCGGCATACTTCAGTTCTTCCAATACGGCTCGAAGCTGACCAGACGATGTTGGTGTTGCAGTGGACTGTAGGACTGTAGAGGGTTGGTCGCTGGTTCGGGTAACCGATTTTCCGAAATGAAAACAACCGAAAACGATGCTACGGGAGGCTTCGACTTCGTTGGCGTTGGCGGGAGGGAGCTTCTTCTTATGAACTGCGAACGAACTAAACGAACTACTCACGAACTACAAAAAATGCGCCCCAAAGGCGTCCTATATTTATAGAGGCTACCTCCGCCGACCCCTCGCTTCGTCGTAACACCCCCTTTACTTTATTTCCTTAATTTTACATACATTAAGCCTTATGTTAACTTACCACTATTATACATTTTGGTACACCCTAGATCTTAGTACATTTCGAGGGTCCTTACACAGTTGTGACCCATGGTTTTTGTTAGCGGGACGTCGTAATGGGCGTTTACCTCGCCCCCCGCTTCATTAGTATAAATATAGCGCTGAGCGCCCTTACCATTACCTCATTACAAAAACGTGCGCTGTCGAGCGCGGACCTCTGCCTGCACCATCATTATGGCCTACTCGCGTTCGGAGTAGGCAGTAGTGCAGGCATACCTCACGGATCCCGGGCTCCGGTTGCGTTCTGCAGTCCCGTAGCCCGGTTTCCGCTACCCTTTTGGGTCCCGGGTTCCAGGCGGCGTTCTGCACGCCTGTAACCCGGTTCCCTTTACATGCTGAGTCCCGGGCTCCAGGCGGCGTTCTGCACGCCTGTAGCCCGGTCTCATTTACCGGGATCTAATAGGGTCCTACTGGTCAATAAAAGGCACAACGCTACAACATTTATTTCCTAGTGAGTTAAGGCTTATTACATTTTATATTCAATTCTTATAATTATAATTTATTTATTTAATTTCAAATTAATAACGGTTAAAAATAAACTATATCTATCTCAGTCCGACCCGTCTCTTTCCTGCGCCTAACGGTCGCGTATACATAGTCTGTGAGGCTTAGCAAATTATACCTATGTTGGATAGGAAAGATGCAATAGGGAAGACGGGATAGGGAACATGGGATAGAGAAGATGAGATAAGGAAGATAGGATAGGGGAGAGGGAATCAGGCCATTGAAACTCTCATTGAACCTAGGAGACACGATTATTCAAGGCTAATCGCTTCACATCGACATTCTCTGAGAGCACGGTATCACACCGATCGAGCTGGCCCAACGGGCTGTAATCAATAATGATAATAATTCCAGCATGGGTCTACCATGTCGGATCAATGAATTTGTTTAGAAGACTTTCCCAAAATTAAACAAAAAATATTTACTTAGTTCTGAAATATATAAGTGTATGTGACATCCCTATTCTCTGCCGGAGCATCTCACACGGGGCATTACTTTGCATTATAGTCGGTGCGAGCTGCATAACCCTATAAAATGTGGTAATGGTCAAGATCATTCTCCATAGAGCGTTATTTCTCTTTCACCCAGAACCGCTTGCGATTTTGCATTTATGAACATTATTTTTAATAATAATAATAACCCGCAGGGAGGCCTTGTGGCGAAGCCTTAGGCGAGTAACGACACCTGACTCCGGGGCCCAAAGCAAGGCTCCCGCCTCCATGATTGCCTTAGCCAGCCGGCACGGAATGGAGATCGCTAGACTCCAGCTCCAGCGGTGGAAGTGATAAATGGCCTAACGGCAGTAGCTTCGGTGAACCTGCAGCCCACCTCTCGACACCCCTTAGCCACTCATACCCTTGTTGCCCCTCGCCAACCTTGTACGGCATTTTTAGGGGCCCATGCAGGGAGTGGCGAGTCACCGTCTACCCATTTTTCCGTGTTCCCCGAACATTGCGACGGGCTGACGGCATAGTCCCTATATTCCCAGACCCCTAGTACCACTAGCAGTTCATCCCAATAGCCCGGTACTTTTTGTTTTCACTTCCCAAAATAGTTCTACACTGGCCGGGGCTTATCCTTAGATGCATTATGATATGGTGTAGACAGGGATAATCGTAGGTCAGTGTCAAGCCACATTTAAATTTGACAAGGGACTTCTACGTGTTGACCTTCCCATGGTCCCATGCAAGCCCTCCAAACGTCCGGGCCACTTTTATGGCCCGTGGTCTTGAGAGACATACAGGTATAATAATAATAATCGGCAGACAAATACACACAATGTGTATCCCCAAGATAAGCAAGTTACGCTTGTGTTATGGGTAATATACAACGGACTACTCTGGAGCCGATCACAGAAACCCAAACCATAGTAAATAACACAAAAGTTCGTTTCCAAAATTTACCATCTCAGCGAGTTCGGCCGACTAAGAGTTAGCCCTCTCAACCACAGAGGCCGTAAAATTTTTATTATTCCAACAATTGGGCACATTTTTAAACCTTGATCTAGGCGTACAGCACTGATTGTATTGTTAACTAACTTCTGTTATATGTCATTAATGTCTTTAAGATGGGGCAAAATATTTTGACTTGCCGGAAATCCTCAGAAACCTCAATTGATAATCGTCGGTAGCGTTAGGTGGAATGCTTAAGTTATATGATCCTTTTTAACACATATTATTTTTACGGCACACATATTCCTCTTAGAGATACTATCAAATATCTCGGCACAATCATCAATAGGTAGCTGTTTTGGCATTCTCATATCACCGATATCTCATATCGCAGGGTTTTCTTGTCTTCTAAATCCCTCAGAAGATTAAAAAACTTTCTAGCTACTATTACTAATATTAAACTTGCTATGTCTCTCTTGCTTCCCATACTTGATTACGCGGATGCCTTTTTTTATTTTTATTTTTATTGCAGGAGTTCAGCAGACAGGTAGACGGCCTACTAGATGGAAAGCGGTTACCATCGCCTATGGACATTTGCAACACCAAAGGTGCTACAAATGCGCTGCTGCTCTCTTAAGTGAGTCTGGAACCTGGTCACTAATGTCGGAATGTGTTGCCTGTTATCTGGATTTAACCTTAGAACAGATGAACAAGCTTGAGCGACTTCAGAGTGTTTGTATCAAGTTCATATTTGGATTGCGATAATATGACCACGTTTTCGAATACCATAAGAGACTCGAGAGGCTTCCTGTTTATTTTCGCCGGAATACCCACATTGTCATTATAAAACATATAATTTATTCCTAATAGTCCGATTTGAATTCCTTCACCCATCCCGCCCTTAACTTGTGATGTTTGTAAGGTATTAGTAGAATGTAGTGTGCCTTGTAGAATATAAATAGCCAAGATAAAACAATAAATATGTACTTAGATATCACTAGTTTTAGAGTAAATGTAATATATAATGGCAAACAAATGTATTAGTATTAAGTAAGACTTTAAAATAATTTTGGAAAATTAAAGAATAAAAAGACAAAAAAGATAAAAGACAAAAAAAGAAAGGAAAAGAAAAGAATACATAAAAAAAACAAAATATATATATAAACCCCAAAAAACGTAAAAAGCCCGGATAATCTCGTTCGTCCGGAGAGAGGAAAAAAAAAAACTTGTGATGTAACTTATTGATGGCCATTAATAAGTCTAAAGTACTAATCAGTGAAATGTAAACCGACTTTGGATAAACGTGACTTTTTTATTTTTTTATTGCAAGAGTTCAGCAGACAGGCAGACGGCCCACTTGATGGAAAGCGGTTACCATCGCCTAATTTGCAACATCAAAGGTGCTACAAATGCGCTGCTGCTCTCTTAAGGGAGATTGAAACCTGGTTACTCATGCCGGAACACAACTCAAGGTTGTTATGGCGGGAAACTCTAGACCGGGGGTGGTAGCCATGCAGTCGGGCAAATACCCTACCACCTAGCTGTTGGTTGTGTTTGACCGCAGGAAATTGTATTCTCCGTTCCTGCACGCAGAAATTATTTAAACACGGTTCTCCTGAAACGGAGAAGTCCCTGCCCAACATTGGGAAGTTAACAAGCAGCCATAACGAGGAATCCTCAAAGTTTTAAGACAATTGAAATATTTTATAAGTTACGAAGACTTGATATAAAATTACGTTCATGCAACTGGCGTGTGCTGTGAAAGTTTTCTTTGGTAGAACGTAACAAGTAAAACCAAAGATCTAGAATTATCTAGAAATGTATTCAATTTTCATATTATCGCCGTAAGTCGTATAAGGGTTTTAGTAGAGTATTGGCTTTTTTTTTTTATTGCAGGAGATCAGCAGACAGGCAGACGGCCCACTTGATGGAAAGTAGTTACCATCGCCTATGGGCATTTGTAACACCAAAGTTGCTACAAATGCGCTGCTGCTCCCTTAAGGGAGTCTGGAACATGGTCACTAACGCCGAAACACAACTCAAAGTTGTTATGGCGGCATGTTCTAGACCAGGGGTGGTAGCCATCCAGTCGGGCAAATGCCCTACCACCTGGCTGTGGGTTGTTAAGTCGCCTCTTATCACAGGAAATTGTATTCATTCTCCATTCCTGCACGGATAAATGGCTAGCGCATGAGTTCCAACATCAAAGGGCGCTTACTTGAATCTTAGCCGCAATTGTCAACCTCACCTGCCCGCGGTACCCCCTGCGGTCAGCAAACGAGGCTCTGGCGACCGATCGATGGCGGTATAACCATCGCAAGAAAGCCGGCCTATAGAAATCCCCAGGTCGGAGACGGGCAGCAGCGTCTCCGGTGCAAATAGACCGGCACTGCGGTTACCAACCCGCATGCCAAGCGTGGTAACTATGGCATTTAACCCCCAATGAAAAAGCACCACAGAAAATGGCCCTCAGTTCCCGGTGACCCCGCTATTCCCGGCTACGGCAGCGGTCGCGGTAACGGCGGGGTGGAGGGTGCTAACAGTCTCCGGGTTACGGGAGGCTGCCAACTCACAAAATTGACCTTGGCGACGTATAACGGACGGACGATTAGGCTGGACAGTCACCTCACAGAACTGGAAGTAGAGCTAAGTCGAATTAACTGGCACATCCTAGGGTTATCAGAAGTCCGAAGAGAGGGTGAGGATACGATAACCCTAGAGTCTGGTCACTTACTCTACTTCCGGGAAGGTGACAGGGCCTCCCAGGGTGGTGTCGGTTTTCTCGTGAACAAGACCCTCGTTAACAACGTTGTGGAAGTCAACAGTGTGTCGAACAGGGTAGCGTACCTAGTACTCAAACTCACCAACAGGTATTCCCTGAAGGTTGTACAGGTATATGCGCCGACCTCGGCACACTCTGACGAAGAGGTTGAGGCCATGTATGACGACATTACTAAAGCCATACATGGCACAACCTCCGCACACTACAACGTTGTTATGGGGGACTTCAACGCCAAAGTGGGAGTACAAAAATGCGACGAACCGATAATCGGACCCTATGGATTGGGGCGCCGAAATCACAGGGGGCAAATGCTGGTCAACTTCCTAGAAATGCAGGGGCTCTTCTTGATGAATTCCTTCTACAAGAAGAAGCCCCAGAGGAGATGGACCTGGCAGAGCCCCGACACTGTGACGAGGAACGAGATAGATTTCATAATGGCGGATAAGAAGCATATATTTAGAGATGTCTCAGTGGTCAACAGGTTCAATACCGGTAGCGACCACCGACTTGTACGAGGCACTCTAAATATCAATTTTAAGGCTGAAAGACTCCGCCTGGTGAAATCTACTCTCCGACCCACGCCGCCCCAAATGATCCACGGGTCCGAACAGTTCCAGCTGGAACTTCGCAATCGGTTCGAATCGCTGGAAACCACAGGCGATGTTGACGAGATAACCGACAACGTGGTGAAGACGTTGCAGGATTTGGGTCGTAGGCATTTTCCGCCTGTACGAAGAAACAGACGGTCCGAACTTTCTACCGAAACTCTGGATCTCATGAAGACGAGACGTGAAATGCCACCCGCTTTGTTTGCCTCGCCAGAGCATCGGGCCCTCTCCAAGAAAATAAGAAAACTTGTTAGGCGGGACCTCCGCTGCTCTAAAACGCGTGCCATTGAGGCGGCTATAGAGCAGAACAGGGGGTCCAAAGTTTTCTCAAGAAGCTTGGGGAGGAGCCACATTGCAAAGCTGAGGACAGCGGATGGCAGAGAGCTTACGTCTCGCTCTGAGATCCTGACGGAGGTAGAAAAGTTCTACGGGCTACTGTATTCTTCGCGGGCGAAGAAGCCTGCGACGCAAAGCAACGAAGATCCACGTGCGCCACTCACGCGCCATTATACGGAGGACATCCCGGAGGTCGACGTGGACGAGATTAGTGCGGCTCTCGGGCAACTTAAAAATGGCAAGGCTCCGGGGGATGACGGAATTACAACTGAGCTCCTTAAGGCAGGAGGAATGCCAATCCTCAAGGCCTTGGTTGAGCTCTTCAATTCCGTTATCCACCGGGGCACTGTGCCGAAGGCGTGGAGCAGGAGTGTGGTGGTCTTGTTTTTCAAGAAGGGTGATAACACTCTCTTGAAAAACTATAGGCCAATCTCACTCTTGAGCCACGTCTATAAGTTGTTTTCGAGGGTCGTCACGAATCGTCTCGCCAGAAGACTTGATGAGTTCCAACCACCGGAGCAGGCCGGGTTTCGAAAAGGCTACAGCACCGTAGACCACATCCATACTGTTCGGCAGATTATACAAAAGACCGAAGAGTATAATCAGCCGCTGTGTATGGCATTCGTGGACTACGAGAAAGCCTTCGACTCCATCGAAACTTGGGCTGTTCTGGAGTCTTTGCAAAGATGTCGTATTGATTGGCGATACATTGAGGTGCTGAGATGCCTGTATGACGCCGCAACGATGACCGTCCAGATACAGGACCGGAGGGCGAAGCCTATACCCCTACATCGCGGGGTGAGACAGGGGGATGTGATTTCCCCGAAACTGTTCACCAACGCGATGGAGGATGTCTTCAAAACTCTGGACTGGGCTGGACGGGGCATTAACATCAACGGCGAGCGCATTTCTCACCTCCGTTTCGCCGACGATATCGTGGTCTTTGCAGAGACTTTGGAGGAACTTGCCGAAATGCTGGGCAGTTTAAATGAATCTTCCCGACGGGTCGGTCTCGGCATGAATTTGGACAAGACGAAAGTCATGTTCAATGAACACGTCATGCCGAGACCGGTAAACGTCGATGGCGTCCCTCTGGAAGCTGTGCAGGAATATGTCTACCTTGGACAGAACATACAGGTCGGCAGGCACAACTTCGAGGGGGAAGCCAATAGGAGGATTCAGTTGGGCTGGGCAGCATTCGGTAAACTTCGTCAAGTCTTCTCGTCGACCATTCCGCAATGCTTGAAGACAAAAGTCTTCGAGCAGTGCGTCCTCCCCGTCCTGACCTACGGGGCCGAGACATGGACACTTACGGCAGGATTGGTCCAGAGCCCAAAATTTTAGCAATTAATTTTTTGGTATAAGTACCACATATATACTTTCCTATGCATTTAGTAAAAAGCTGTTAATTTGACACAACAAACAGACACTTTAATTTTATTTTTTTGTTTATTTACACTAAATATTACAATACATTATGACTGTTATAAATATACGCATTTTTCAAGCAAAAGGTGCTTTATTGAAGAATTCCTACGCTTCATTGAGCCTAGGTCATAAAAGTCAATGTTAAAAATTTCCAGGAGGCTGGGTTATCTTACTGGATCATAATGATCCATTGTCCGAGGTAGGAACCAGCCCTCTGATCACCTAAAAAGTCTGTTAGGCATTTTGGGAGCACTTTGTACAAGCGTGTCAACAGCAAACACGTAACTCGACTGTTGCATATTTGCGCCTCTTGAATGATTCATCTGTTTCCGCCGCCGAACCGAATGATCTAGCCCTATTTGGTCAATAGGGTGATGGCACACACATGTATCTGGATTTTTCTCTCGAATACCGTCCCGATGACTCAACAAATGTCAATCAAAATTTCTAAGTTTAAAACCGATGTTTTAGTGTAACCCTGTAGAAATTGAGCTTAAAGATGCATGATAATTTCCTATTTTCAATCTTTACAACTTTCATATTAATCAGTTAAGCAAACACACTTTCAGACCGATACGCATCAAAAATTCAAAAAAATTGTCACTTATGATTACTCTTCATTTATCAATCAAAAAAACATTTAAGTCTCAAATAGGTACTTCATTTTTGTCTCAGAGCCAACAAAACACTTTCACAACTACTAACTTAAAATATTATGCACGTATGTGATTGAAACAGTTCTTCTATCACTATTTATTGCAGATGCAACAATTGCTTACGAGTTATGGCAATGTTCCATATTAGAGCATTATTTTTACCACTGCGCCAAATCTGTTCGTAATACCGAAGTAAGAAAGGGAGTTGGTCTGAAAGAGAGTGTCGGGGTGAAGGTAAGGAAAGGAATACTCCAGTGGTTCGGGCATGTGGACAGAATGCATGATGAAAGAATGACTAAACAGATATACAATGCAAAAGCGGATGGATGCAGAAGTCGTGGAAGGCCACGACACACCTTCCATGATCAAATTGATCGTGTACTAGCAGAAGGTGGTGGAGCCTTAAGAACCGACGAGCGTGCATGACAAGAGTTATGAATGTCAAAGAAGCAAGTGAGGTGTGTAAGAATAAGCCTGAATGGCGCTCTGTTGTTCGTGCCTACCCCGCAAGGGAACTGTCGTGAAGTTATGTATGTATGTATTTATACCATATTTGGTTACATTCCTCTAGATCAGGGATTCCCAAAGTGGTCGATGTCGCCACCCGGGGTCCACATAAACGAAAACTGTTTTTTCGGCGCGACGAGGTCTAAAAATCGACCCCTATTTAACACTAATTCTTATTTGAGACTTTCAAGATACTGTACAAATTGTGATACGGGTACCAACTTGTTATAAGAATGACTAATATTTTAGTAGGAAGTATCATTGTCATGTTTTGTTTTCAAAAATTAATTACCTACTTAAGTATTTTTACATACATACATACATACATAACTTCACGCCAGTTCCCTTGCGGGGTAGGCACGAACAACAGAGCGTTATTTAGGACCATTCTTACACACCTCACTTGCTTCTTTGACATTCATAACTCTTGTCATGCACACTCGTCTGTTCTTAAGGCTCCTGACATCACCCTCCGCTAGTACACGATCAATTTGATCATGGAAGGTGTGTCGTGGCTTTCCACGACACACAAGTATTTTTACGTAATATATATTAGTAATTATTAATTGCACTTGATATTTACTGAATGTTATGTCTATTTATTTTGACAAATTTTGATTAGAAAATGATGTCAAGTTTGCTTATTTCACCAACGGCAATGTTTTTAAATTGGTAAGTATTTTGTATCAATATGAAAAAAACTAGACATATAATTTTAAAGTAATTTGGCCATGGGGCACTGAGATGTCAGTTTATTTTGGAAAAGGGTCTTTTGTTCAAAATATTTTGGGAATCCTTGCTCTACAGGTAATGATAATAAGACTGCATTTTAGTCTCTTCCAGTTACTTTATAACACGTGTCTCGAAGATGGCTAAGTGAAATTTAGAGTGTTGTATGAGGGTGCAGAACACGTCTAATCCATTGTTTTAACGCAACATACTTTTATTACATACATAGAATTGTAATAATCTAAGAAAGAACAAACGATGCGTTTTTAAAACGCAAAAAAGCTAGTGTTACATTTATTTACTTGCATAGTTGTTCTTGTCATGTTTCTTTTTAAGGTTAATAATTAATATTGTTATGTACCCTCATATTTCTAAAATATACAATTCGTCCATTTCGTTAATTGAATAATGATGTTTTTATATTTTTATTTATTCTTTGTTTAGCGCCTGTTTTGTATAGAGTAGTTTTCTGTAATTTACCATATAATATTATTGTTGCAAGCCGATACTAATCCTTTGCAGGTGTCTTATTACGCATTTGAATTTGACTGATCTATTGTTCGCGCTAATCTCTTTGTTTACGCCGCCGTAAGACGTCATAAAACTTTTTTTCCTCTGTTGGTATTTCATGCGAATTTTTGGAAGCCATTAGACTGACCATTTAATGATTTCAAAAACCAGTTGGTGGCATTTCCTAGGAGGCCGTGTCTAATTTACAAATGGATGATGGTCAATCAATCGGGAAATGTGCTAGTCGTGTTCTGACTGCGAATGAGGCGTTACCTAGTGCACTTTCGGAGCGAGGAACTTTGCACTATTTATTTGATAACGATTTTCTGGCCTGCGGTTTGGTCTTGTTGTATTTGGCTATACTTGTAAGAACTGTGAATTTCATGTGTGTACTTCTAATAAACTTTGTAATCATTCCAACGGCATTTGCGTATTTACTTCCTACAAATCCCCTACAAATTCGTAACGTTACATAAAACAATATTTATCTCTAATAGGATGTGGTAATTGTGTAGATTATATTTTAAAATGTCTCGGTTTTATATAGACGGTATTTACTACATTTTATTTACATGTTGGCAGAAGTGATCGATTTTTACTGTGTTCGATTTATTTTGTTACATGTAAAACTTTAAATATAATATTTTATATAATATCTTAATATAAAATATTATATAAAATTTCCAAACAATAATGTAACAAATTCTTATCATTCATAACCTTTTTAAATAAAATAGTTTATCAATGACTTCAATCTGCTATCGGTTGTATGAATTTGCTAAGTTTCTTATACTGTTGTTGTAGGGATGGCGAGGTGTTCTAAAAATGTATGTCCAGTGTGTCGAGTCAGTGTATGAAATGTATTTAAGCCGTAAGGTTCTCTGATTATAAGTATAGTGACCAGTTGCTTTTATTACCATAAACCCTTCTGAGTTGTTGCAAGTATTACACTAGTTATTGTGGCTGTTTACCTTAGGCGAATAATAATAGACGGAGACTACTAGAACAAAAGCGACTTTGAAGATAAAGCATTATGTATATTTAAGCGTGTGGTTTCTGAACTTTACCTAAAAAATGTGTAGAATTTTAGCAGTAAAAACAAAAGACCGGTTTCATAAGCTTTATTTTTTCATATAATGAAATTTATTAGTATTCTCAACTAATCACACCAAATAATATGCTACATTAAATATCATACTTTTCTATGTGTTATACTGTACTATATATACTTTTGTAAAAATATTATTTTTTAAATATCCGAGTGAGATATTAAATCGATTGATTTTTTGATGCATTAACGAATTTAAATAAAATGATGTTTTAAATATCAACCTACTGAATTTTTGAGAAACATTTCCTGTCAGCTAATATTTAATTATTTTGCATATATATACATTAACAATATGACAATTGTGGTAATATAATTTAAGTGGTAGACGTGCGGCCTCTTTTATGTAATCATTTTTACGCGTTTGCTACTTCTGACTTTTTCGCATTTCTGTTAGCTAGCGCGTCCCCTTTGTGACCTAAGCTTTCATGCGAGTATACCGAACTACTAAAACTAAGCCTTATATCGTCTGGGGGATATTTCTGTTTGGTAATATCTACTTTTAATGTATGACCTTAATATAATTCCCAGGAGATATCTAAAGGTCTTTAAAAGTTAAGTCAAAGGTTGAAATTCCACAATATCATTGTTATATTGAAGTAATGATTGTACTAATAAGTAAACGGTCTGTGGTGATGGAAGATTATTATTAAAACAACGATTCACTTTAAGGTGCTCGCTCACCGCGAGCATTCGCCTGTAATGTAACGTTACAGATCCAAACATTACATCAGTGAAAGAGGAGAAACGAGCATTACAGTGTGCAACCTGTAATGACACAATATCTAATATTTTGGTACAACTTGCAACATAACGACCGCTTTGACTGACATTTTGGAATCAACTAAATGCACAAAATCGAATCATAAATGTTACATTACAGGCGAATGCTCGCGGTGAGGGGTCATCTTTATTGTTTATATTTTGCATGTTTAATATACATATATATTAATATATAACTTAATATTTGAGTACAAATTGAAGGTAAAATTTTCACGGCTTGGTAGCCATAATCATTGGTAATAGACTACATACAGAACGTGAAGAAGGCCGCTGGCGTCTTTTCGAACGCCTCCAAAAGATCAAGTGTCATGTGCGAGTAGCGGCCAAGGGTGAGTAGTTGTCAAGCGTGGGTTGTACTCACAGAACATTTATTTTTATTTTTATAAATTTTATAGCACTAGTTCAATTGGTTTTGTCCTTTTGAGCTTACTCATTATATCCGTGTTGTCGAGGAGCTGGATCGCCTCAACATTCACATCACGATGAAACCGATGCTCGTGGGCTTCCGATCTATTTTTTTTTTAAATCCCATACTGTAGAATACGGCCGTCTATCCTTAGGTTATAGTGCCAGCGAATTATTATCTACTTCTACTCTTGGTGGTGGTTTATCGACTGATGTCTAATAGCTACAGAACCAGTGAAAAGCAGACATTACATATTTCAGTAAACTCTGAATTTTGCCCAATCATTCTCTTAAGTTTACTGTAGATAAGGTGGGGACTAGCTAAGCCCGATCGCGATAGCTTTGGTAGTGCGCAGGTGTATCAGGTATGTACAAAAATTACTTGAATTTCAAAAGTATTTCAGTAAAGTTGCCGTTTGTATATTTTAAATTATATTCTTATTATAATTTAAAATGGCAGACGGTTATGGCATTTGCAAAATCGTCGCAGACTCTTTAAAATACAAAAAATTCAAAGTATTTCAGTAAGTCTGAAATGTATATATGTTACTCTCAACACTATTGTCACCTTATATTTATAAAAGCAGGTGTTTTTTCCGATTGAAACAATTCGAGAGAGAGTACCGGGCTATTAGGGGAACTGCTAGTGGTACTAGGGGTATGGAATATGGGGACTAAGGCGTCTGCCGTCGCAATGTTCGGGGAACATGGAAATATGGGCAGACAGTGACTCGCCACACCCTGCATGGGCCCCAAAACATATAATTGAAGACAGGGGCAACATGACTGTGAGTGTATGAGGGGTGTAGAGAGGTGGGCTGCAGGTTCACCGAAGCTACTTCTGACGTGATGCCATTTATCACTTCCACCCCTGGAGCTTATGTTCTTGACTATATTATTATGATTAGTAAAACTGAAATTTACCAAGGATTGATTACTACGAGAGGTTTATAGAAATAGCTACTGATGTTTTGTGATTCCTAACAGTATCAATGCTGTCAACTTTTATCTAAATAAAGCCAGTAGTTTTAGACAATTATTCTGTTATTGTATTGACTGTGCCATACAAAAATGACAGATGAATGTATGTACATGAAGAAAACGTCTGAGTACTGATTCCCTACTTTTTAGAAATACTTTATTATATATTGCAAGTAAGCAACATTATTTATGCCTTTGTGTGCGTGTCAGCAAATATAATTACATGGCGCATACGCACGCATGGATTGTTTTAGAGTTTCAACGCTATATATATAAAAATCAATTGCTGTTCTTTAGTCTCGCTAAAATTCTAGAACGGCTGGACTGATTTGGCCAATTTTGATTTTGAATTATTTGCGGAAGTCCAGGGAAGGTTTAAAAGGTGAGTAAATATGAAAAAGATTGCTTGCAATATAGTAAAAACAACAATTTCGCTTTCCCTTAGAAATTATTCCTACATGTCAAACATTTGATGTTCGTCCCCTCGTTTAGAAATCGATTAAATTTAAAAGTCGTTCAGAAATCAAATTAAATTTAAAAGTGAAGTCTTTTTTCATTTGTTTAGCTATGAATGTCAAACGTTTGATGTTCGTCCCGTCGTTCAGAAATCAACGTTTTTTATTTATTGATTCTGAGGCGGTACGAAGTTTGCCAGGTCAGCTAGTTTTATATATATAAACTATCACTCTAGGTATTGTTACTCTAAGACTGAACCTATGAAATACAACAGTTAAGAACTTAACAAGCCATCACCAACAAATTTATTATAAACAATTATGTTTTAATAAATCAAAAACAATACAGTTTAATAAATCTCTCAGCCTCTGAATTTTCTCAATGAAAAGGCTCCAATCATAATAAATTTGTGAAATTAATTACTTTCAAAATTTACCAAAAACCTCTTTCGTAAATAGTATTGAAATGTAAGGCAATCCTGTAACAAATGATTCGTTAGTAAATCGATAAACACTCTAAAGCTTTTATAATTAATGATTTGGCAATCCTTTCTGAGTGGGACTTAATGAAGTATGGGATACACACGGGTCAGTAGGAATGCGAACTATTTTTTTTATTGATGTTCGAACTCTATATTTCGCTTTAACCCTTGCGAGAAGTGTATTAAATATTATCGTTATTTTCTAAATATAAATACTACATACAATATTGTGCTAGTACTATATCCTAATTAATAATATGAGGTATACCAAGTCACTTCCAAATATGGACATATTTTTGGCAAACATACTCAGGCAAAAACTACCGTTCAGCCTAGTAGTTTGGTGGTATAATAGTCAGTGGAATGGCCGTTATTTTTTAGTGCATCGATTATAAAAAAGAAATTAATATATTGTATTTGCATCTTTACTAGCGTCACAAAAGATATGAACTGATAACTTGGAATCATCTAGACTACTTAGTATTTATTATACGTTCTGTCACGGTCGCCATACTGTTGTGCTCGGTATCGAGAGATATAATTATTTCTAATGAGAAATATCCTGCTTTTGTGTTATTTCAATAGTATAAATGTAATAAACACAACAATAGATATTATTCAGACATGTATTTTTCTCAATAATTTTCACTCGACGAAAAAGTTTGACATGAAAAATAAATATCATATATTTAAGTAACAGCCTCTACTAAAATTTATCGAAACGACTCATTGACTCTTCAGGTGATCAGAGGGCTGGTGCTTACCTCGGTCAACGGATCAGTACGGCGATCCAGCGAGGAAACGTAGCCAGCCTTTTGGAAACCTTACCCATAGAAGACGGTGATCTAGGCTCAGTATTCTACTTATAGTCTTGAGGGACTATGAGTAGAATACAATACAAATAAGTTAAGTTTTCTTGCATTGTATTCGATTATATGTAATAGACTAGATATTTAATTAACTTAAATAAAAGAGTCACTGGAGAAAAAAAATAGTAACAGTCGGTTCGAAAATATTTTTGAAACTAATGAAACTGCAACATCATTGGAGGGAAAGTTTTGTGACACGTGTGTGTGTAATATATGTATAAATATATTTTTCAACACACTTGCTCATAAAGTAGCTCTATGGTCACCGCAATTAGGCACAGAATGACACCCATTATCAAACTGTGAGTAAAAACATTATAACTCACTAGTGAGTTATAGATTTTTTTTTAAATTTTATTGGTTGAGTTGCTTTGTTCTTAAAAAAGTTTTTATTCAAAAAAAAAGAGATCGTGTTCTATAGAACAAATAAATTAATGTTCCTATTGCTTGTTCATTTCATGCAACTTCTTATTTAAATAGATAATTTTAACTCGTACGTGTTTAATAAATAAAACTTTCACTCATATATAACTTTTTTTTATCTACTAAATAAAATGAGTTTTTGTTGTTATTTTATTCACAAGTGTGTTGAAAAACGTCGTATGATACACGTGTGTATTGATGATTACCGTCCTCGGCTCTCTTAAGACCCTCGCCTACGGCTCGAGTCTCAATGGCGCCTCGGCGGTAATCACCAATGTTACACACTAGTACCATAATGTACTATAGTCAGATGAATACATGTACACGTGAAATGCTCGATCTCACGTGATCGTGGTCGTGATCGAGGTAGCTTCGAAGTTTAAGGAAGAAAATAGTATTTTCAGATAAACAGAAGTATATTTGCGCTTATAACTGTATACGTTATGGGCGGATGGAGTGGAGAAGTACAGTGAGCTATATACCTAAGTTACGGCGGTAAAATTTCAAATCATTCGAACAATTTATGCGCGTATCTAGCCGTCCCTGTATCCCAAGTAATAGATCCAGCCACTCCATTCCGGATTGATTTACGCAGTCGTCTAATTATCACCGATGAGATTGAAAAGTAATTCACTCGAATACCCACTAATAACGCGATGAAATCCCGGATTCCGATTTCAGTAATATATCCTTTCAGATTATCATAGAGTCTATTGGAATAATTATGTTACACTTACTAGTTTTAAATGCTGCGAACTTAGAACATTCTTCTTGTTCAGATAATTGATGTCCATAGCTGGACGTAGGCCTCCCCAAGCCTGTGATATCCCGCCTTCCTCATTCAGCCCCAGCGACTTTAGACAGGTCATCGGTCCACCGGACTGGAGGGCGTCCAACGCTACGCCTACCGAGACACGGTCTTTACTATGGGACACATTTGATCCATCATTCGTCGGTCCTGCTACAGACGTTACCGGCCCACTGTCGCTTGACTTGTTAATTTTGTGAGCTATGTCAGTTCCTTGTGTCTCCTACGAATATCCTGATTTTTTATTCTATCCATATGAGAAACACTCAGCATATCCCGCCCAATCATAGCTCTACGGGCTATGATTGGACATTAAATTTATGGACCAGTCCCACTGTCAGTGTCCACGTCTTGGCACCGTATATTATAATGGGGAGGACAGATTGCTCGAAGATTTTTGTCTTCAAGCATTGTGGGATGGTCGACGAGAAGACTTGTCGAAGCTTGCCGAATGCTACCCTGCTTAACTGGATCTTCCTGTTGGCTTCTCGCTCTAAATTGTGCCTTAATGTAGACTATTAGGTAATAGGAGTCTTGGACTCTGTGAAGCCGTCTAAGTTATGCCTATCTTAGAATAAAATACTGATCGCGCTGCAGTGCGTTACAAGAACTTACTATTAAATCGAATTAAATTAATATAATGTCTACGGATAAATTGTTTACGTAAGCTCCGTCTATACTTTAATTTCATCTGAAAGTGCGAACTACTTAATGTAGTGTCGCATCATACTGTTACGAGTTTGCGGAACTCGAATTAAAATGCCGTTAAAATTATTATAGAATTTATTAGAAATATACAAACACATATAACACAGGTACAAATATAACCGAGTGCAACAAATCCAAACGTAATGCAGAAGGTCGTAATTCAATAAAATGCGGGAAGTCCGTCACTATTAGATTTCCGAATGTACACACGTCACGCCTAGATCGTAGTTGTAGCTCAACGATCCCCTCTCTCAATCAGGCCATTGTTTTATACTCCACAAATGCTAATGTGCCCGCCCGGTAACGTCGACATAATTTCCTAGAATTAGCTTGTACTTATAATCCGCAACACATGGCTAATAATGCTCCTGAGCGGCCGTAAACGAGTACAGTAGTACAATAGGCTGTTCTTCACAATAACTAGAAACGTATGCCAATAAATAAGTGAAAAAAAGAAAACGATCATAAAAGGATTACAATCAGTTCAAATGCCGACAGGTAATAAAATGTGCTTTTACAGATCTGTACGTCGAATTTGTCTTTATCGGAGCCTAAGTTGTAACAATACCAATTCATCCATAGATTTTACATGCGAAAGTAATTATGTCTGTTACGCTTTTACGGAAAAACTACAAGACCGTTTTTGCTATTTCGTATATACCCGTATGTATGTATTCTCAATACCAAGAATAGATACATTATAAGCCGGAAAATGGGGTAATTAATTTATTGGGATAGTCAGAATTCTTCGAGGGAAGGACCCTTAGATAGAAGTTTAATGCAATATATTGTTACGAGTGCGGGACTCGAATTAAAATGCCGTTGGATTTACTATAGAATTTATTAGAACTATACAAACACGTATAGCATAGGTACAAATATAACTGGACACTATCAGTACAATCTGCACGATTCAACAACACGCGCAAAGTCCGTCACTATATAGCTTATCGAATGTACACGTCTTGCTTGTATCGTAATCCTCGCTTGACTGCGGTTCTCGCTAGACTGCCTCCCCTCTCCATCCTGCCGTCGTTTTATACTTCACAAATATAAGTGTGCCCGCCCGTATCGTCGACTTAATTTCCTAGAAATACGTAATCCGCACACCTGCTTAATTATTCCTGCGAACAGCCATAAATTAGTACAATACACAATAGACTATTTTTCTAAGTAAACAAGAGAAGTCCAAATGCGGGAAGGTAATAAACTGTGCTTTATAGCAGGCAGCTGTGCATTCACTGTTTGTCGGCATGTAACAATATCTTATGTGAATGTTTGCTTTCCCAATATAGTAGAGTATCTGTATATTAAATACTAGGGAAGAAAGAACCTAGTACAAATCTATAATATTCAAAAATTCTAAAAATGGCCATGTCTGTACATTGAAGTTATTTAAGAAAAACTGGAATACACTTTATAAACATGGAGACGAAGAACACGATGCATTTTTTTAGATATCTTGTCTGTTAGGATACTTTTTAACCCGGAAAATGTGGAATTTATTAAATTTATTGGGATAATCAGAATTATTCGAGGGAAAAACGTCTAAATACTAATTTAATACAATATAACTTGTGTGAATGTTTGCTTTCCAAATATAACAGGGTACCTATTTATTAAACAATAGCTTCTGCCCGCAACTTCATCCGCGTGGAATAGTGGAAAAACCCGCCGGTTTTGAAACATTCCTCATTAGTACTCCGCTCCTATTGGTCTTAGCGTGACGATATATAACCTATAGGCTTCCTCGATAAATGGGCTATCTAACACTGAAAGAATTTTTCAAATCAGATCAGCAGTTCCTGAGATTAGCGCGTTCAAACAAACAAAATCTTCAGCTTTATATATTAGTAAAAGACTAGAGAAGAAAAACCGTATTACAAATATATAATATGTGTACTAGGGTTATCTTCCCTTCCCCTCCGCGCCCCGCGTTGCGCTAGCCAGTAGTTCGTTGTCCGCTGCGATGACTAGATGTATGCAGCTTCCATAAGAATTTAGGGCTGATGTTTTCCATTTTGTAACACAAATATATCTCTTTTTAAGCCATACGTCGAACTCATTACATTTGTTTGACCTAAAAGTGCTCGTTTTACTTCGTAAGTGCAGGGGCCGTGTGTCTGTTTGCCAGCTTTGCAATAGAACAATTAAAATAAACTATACGAGCAATTTTAGAAGACCATTATTTTATATCTCTTGAGAAATTGCACCGTTTCACACCAAAGTGGGGAAAGGAGGAATAATGAATTGATAAAGGAAGTCTTTTAAGGGAAACGTTGATGGATTAGGTGTCACTTTGATTAAGTAATACAGCAATGGACACTAGCATAGAAAATAGGGCGATACCACTCAAGGCAAAACGGATAGACTAATGTTTGTTTACTTAAATATGACCTACATATTCCTTGTACAAAGTGAAACTTGTGTAGCAAGGTCACAGTGAGATCGACCGTGAGCATTAATACAAAACCAAAAATAAACTTACATATTGTATGATATGAGTGTGATGCATTGTGTGTGCGTGCGTACGTGCGTGCGTGCGTGAGTTTATATGGTCGTAGTAAAGCGTGAAGCCAATCTCTATCAATCCTTCATTGTTCTAATTTATTCTAAAGTAATATATTCTTAAGTTTTCGCGACTTGTATACATAATAAAACTACGTTTTAACGGTTTTAAGCGCGGTAATTAAAAAACATTTATTTGATTTTGGTTATTCCGACGTTTGGGCCACTTTTCAGTGGCCGTGATCACGGAAGACGAAGATGTCAAGTGTAAATGAGTATTGTTAGTTTTATTTAGCCTACCGCCAACTTGTTCATTTTAATTATTTAGTTCAAATTTTATTTATGGTTATTATTTACTCTATGGGAGCCTAATGTAATTTACCACCGCTTCGCAACATGTTATGGCTTGAAGAGAAGAAGCGGCGCAAGAAACTCTTCAGCAAACATGCCTAGGTCTAATAATTTTATATAATATTAAAATGGGTGGAAGGAAAATAAAGGAAATTATCAGTCAAGTTGGTTTGTGTTCCGGTGCACGCAGAAAGAGCTCACAGTGTCTTGAGGTCTGGCAATTGGTT
Organism: Dendrolimus kikuchii; assembly: GCA_019925095.2. Classification (NCBI taxonomy): domain Eukaryota; kingdom Metazoa; phylum Arthropoda; class Insecta; order Lepidoptera; family Lasiocampidae; genus Dendrolimus; species Dendrolimus kikuchii. The sequence goes on from CM034413.1 coordinate 7,883,231, forward strand.
TTTGCTGGGTTTGGGTCTTAATAGTTTTGATGATCGGATCCCAACAGGCGGTACTTGCCAACCATCTTCTTAAAATTTGATTTCAATAGCCTTGCGCATCATTCTAGGTATGAAATGATTCTCTTTCGCGAGGATTTATGGGTTATCGAATCTGATGTAGTGGTTGGGTTTATCCAGCGTGTGTTCACTGATCGTAGAATTCGTAGATCTTGTGTGTTTCATGTTAGCAATGTGTTCTTTTACCCGTGTTTTTATGCTCCTCTTTGTTTGTCCAATGTATGATAATCCACACTCACAATCAAGCTTGTAGACACTTGCATCCTGGCGTGGGATATTGCATTTCACAAGTCTCAAAAATTGGGTAATCTTTTATGCGGCTTGAAATATATTTCGATTGAAGCTCGCCTGAGGATGCGACCAATTCTGACTGTGACCCCCTTGATGTAGAGTAGGGTAGCAGAGCACCGTTCAACTGAAGGTGGTTTGGGGCCTTTGTGACGTTGGTGGTGAAGTCTTCAGCTGATTGCGTTGTAGAAGTCGCTTAGCATGCTGAAGCTCTTCAGCCACGTGGTTCCCGTCACAGATTTTATGCGCTCTCTAAAACAAAGATTTACCCACAGTAGCTAACTGACTAGGATGGAATAACCAAAATCAAATAAATTACCGCGCTTAAAACCGTTAAAACGTAGTTTTATTATTCTAATGTATTTTATAATCATTTAATTAAGGTTTTGATAACATACATGTGCTTGAGTTTTGCGTTTTTACTTCGTTCAAGAAGTATATCTATTAAGTATTATATTGTCAAAATTAAATTCCTTGAGGCATTTATAAAATTATTATTTTACACAGACACACAACACACCTTCACAGAAGGTGATGTCAGGAGCCTTAAGAACAGACGAGCGTATATGACAAGAGTTATGAAAGTCAAAGAAGCAAGGGAGGTGTGTAAGAATAAGCCTGAATGGCGCTCTGTTGTTCGTGCCTACCCCGCAAGGGAACTGGCGTGAAGTTATGTATGTATTATTTTACAATTTCTTTTATATAAAAATCAGACTTTAACGTCTGAATTCTTGGTTTGGGCGTCTCCATTGTTAGGAAGAAAGGACGGTATACCTACCGTGCCTGCCTAAGGCAGTTTGGCAGGTTTGACATACCGGTTATCTCGATGGTTTTTGTCACGATGTTATTCTTCACCGTCAGCATGAGCTAATTGTTTACAATATAAATAGTAGGTCAGAAACTGCTATATGGTATATGCTTCCCAATCAGAATTGAAACATACGACTCTTGGGAACGAGTTTCAGACTCGAGACTACTGAACGGAATTCAAAGTAAACTAGACACAGACCTTATATCCTGGGTCAAGACTTTGGATAACTTTTATCCCAATAGATGCAGATATAGAATAATTGGGAGGAGGTGAAACAAAAGATGGAGATGACCTCGTTTCCATAGGATAGTCGTATACAGCCAAATATAGGTCTACCCAGTTTACGTGACACGTGTATCGAGTATTCGTGCTAAATACACGTGGGATAGGCACATGTATAGTGCCGCCGTTGAATACTATACACATAAATAAAACTGAAGTGTCTAATTCATCAAATCGATAATGTCACATCACTACTGAACCAGGATATCACTAAGTGTCAAGACTCTGAGGTTCAAAAAAAAAATACAAAACAGACATAACTTATCAAATAATGAATTGTTTATATTCAATTAACAATACAACATCATCAACACTATTATGTCAAAATAACAGCTTTTTACTAAATGCATATGAAAGTATATATAGCACTTATATCAAAAAATCAGTTTTTATAATTTTTGTCTCTCTGTCTATCTCTTTGTTCCAGCTAATCTCTAAAACGGCTGGACCGATTTTGAAGAGACTTTCACTGGCAGATAGCTAATGTTATAAGCAGTAACTTCGGTTACTTTTATTTAAGAAAAAAAAATCGAAAGCCCCACGTGCACGCTGCCGCCGTCGCCGCACCGGAAAGCAAATTAAATTCCAACCGGACGAATTCGCAAGTAGCAGCTAGTTCCCTAATAAATGTCGTCATCGTGGGAACGCGAACGAAGTTTCGCTTGCACATGCTGGAATATATGAAGTAATGGTCGTAAATATCAATCCGTACACCGGTGCCATAATGTCGCGCGGCGCCTATAAAATGGTAATGTGGAACTACATCGTAAACCTCAACTACTACGTGACGCCACACTCGGCTATCACACGCGATATGGGATAGGTATATGGAGGATAATTGATGTTATTGGTGGTAGTTCTTTTTTTTTATTGCAGGAGATCAGCAGACAGGCAGACGGCCCACTTGATGGAAAACGGTTGCTACTAATGCGCTGCTGCTCTCTTAAGGGAGACTGAAACCTGTTTACTAATGCCGGAACACAACTCAAGGTTGTTATGGCGATATATTTTAGACCAGGGTTGGTAGCCATGCAGTCGGGCAAATGCCCTACCACCTGGCTGTGGGTTTTTAAGTCACCTCTTACGACAGGCCGCCCGGCCGCAGGAAATTGTATTCTTTCTCCGTTCCTGCACGGATAAATTATCATAATCATCTTTATAGTAAATTGCATTTTTATTGTTGGGGTATAGGAGACAGGCTGCCGCTTCACTTAATCAAAAATAGATATATAGATAGATAACACTGTATTGTACACTAAAACATAGATTTTCAGAAATAGAAAAATACAAGAGATAGTACAACGGGCGGTCTTATCGCTAAAAACCGATCTCTTCCAAGCAACGCTTGGCAGGGATTAATCGATTTTTAATACTAACGGTGATGCAGTTAATAGATAATGATAAGTACTTATATGTATTGTGTATACACAATCTCCTTATGTATATATATATATATATATATATATATATATATATATATATATATATATACATATCGAGGGCTTCATAACAAATGGGCGTATACGCAAAAATGCCATTTTTTTGTTGTTTACTAAAATCTATGAAATGTTACAATTTAGAAAGTCTTACCAGCATGCAAGTGTACCTAAACAGAAGGGTGTTGCAAATATCAGCCTTATGCAATCAACTAGTTTTGTTTTATTCACAATTATGTCCATTGTGTAAAACTGCACTGTTGTCTGTACGCCCATTTGTTATGAAGCCCTCGATATGTATATACACACATGTATATATACATATGACAATACAAACATACATATATATAACAATATTAGACATTATTATATACAATAGAGAAGTAGTGTTTCTGAACGTGATTTTTAAAACACTAAGGTTTTGGCTTGTCTTACAGCAACAGGTAACTCATTCCAAAGACGTAAAGTCTGGATGGTAAAACAGTTATTGTAAAAACAAGACGTATGTACAGGTGTGTTTATTCTGTATTCAGTTGTCGGGCGTATAATGTGCGAGCTAGATACGTACAGCAATTCGAAGCGTTCCTTGAAGAATAATTAGGGAAAGCCTGGCCATAATGTCTAGAACGTAAACTATTTTTTTTGCCTTCTGGCAATCTCCTTTCTTATTTGTAGTCAATGTCAGTAAATTTAAACGAAGTAAATTTATCTGTTATTTTAATTTTAACGTTGATAGAAGTCTAAAAATAACTAAATATGAATATAATATTGTTAACTTTTACAGAAACAGTGATTTTTAAAGTTTACCAAGGATGTTTGGTGGAATTTTAAGAAAAATGTTTTCTTAATTTTTACCAAAGAACCGCCAACAAGACAGGTTGGTAATGGTTCGTTTCGCTTCTTTTAATCGAATAATTGCTCTATTAATCATCACAAGGCGTTAAAGTTCTTGCTCACATAATTATAGTTCTTATTAAACATCATAGATTATGTTGACAAAATACGTATGCCGTAAATAAAACAATTTGATACTTGTACGATCTTTGACGTAATACTTAAAATTACTAATAATAATCAAAATTACTTTTGACATAATAGGCAATAAAAAGTTGCCAGAGTTTAGACAAATTTGTGAAAGTGGCGCCCCTATTATTTTTGTCTTTATTTGGCCAGGCTGTACCGTCCCCTATAACAGTACATAAACTTCTCATTGCTGGCCTCGGGACTTCGATTTTGTAGAAGAACATACGGTATACCCGCCACGCTTATCCAAGGTACATTGGCGAGATTGAGACATTGGTTATCTCGATCTGCAGGTCTCATCGCGATACTTTCCTTCACCATCAGCTTGTAGTATTTGATTGTAACATTATGCATATTAAGTCAGAAAACTGCCTAAATGGTATAAGGTTCGATGTCGTTCAACCTAATGTTAGGGGGGGGGGGGGTTATACAGCAAAACATACAGAACTTGGAGAACTGCTTAATTCGACTTCCGAATAAAAGACTGCTGATCTAAAGTATAATTATTAGAAATTATGATTGTAGCACAGTAATTAGCCTAGACAACTTTATTCACACGTGCATCGATCATATAAGTCGAAGTGAGAATGATCTTTCGATTATTTTTGTGCAGAATCCCGCTGCATAGCCGCATATGGCTGTTTCAGCGATACCGAGTTTTGTAGGCTTCCAGACTCCGTGGAAGCGGAGGCGTTCTGCTCTGAAGCAACGCGCTCAAGGAGGCACCTCTTGCGAGGTTCGAACGCGGCGCGGGGGGTGGGGGGGTTAGGGATGACTATCTGATTCAGCCATAAAAGGCTGAATGAGCTAAGTCAACAGGCAGAAGTGGTATAAGTGGGGACAAGTCATCGACTCTGTCGGCGGAGGCGATCCTAGTCTAGTCTAGTTTAGAAGCGACGGAAGAAATGCTCCAGCAACACGCCTAAGTTAGCCTTATGTAGTTACCTTGTGTCTGTAATTAGTGAGTGTCATTGATGGGTTTAAGGTAGTGTGCGTGGGCTGGGGGCTCTCCGGCGTCTGTTGAGCCTGCATCTTTTATGCCACGCTGATGTACTGAGCCTCGGAGGATTCATGATCGCGAGAAGTTTTGTGATTTCATCTGGCTCTTCAATAACGACATTGCAAGGTGGACGTTGGCTCGTGGGAGCATGCTGTATAGGCTTATAATTGACCGTTTTTGATCTTTCGTCACTACCCGCTGCTTGCTTTTATATCCGATTAGTAAACACAACTACCCGCAAATAATTGTAAAATAGGTGGCACTATTTGGAACAAATTATTAACACTAACTTCAAATAATAAAAGGGAATATTACGTCCTGGCACTCTTGTACTCTACGCATTAGTGGAATATTTCCAAACAATAAGAAAGTTGGAAAAGTGGCTCCTTAACGTCACAACCAGACCATAAGTGTTATCATTATTTTCAATGCAACTCTGAGATAATGTTTTTGAACTGAAAGCATTTTAAGTCAGCACTCAGTTTTTTTTTAAAATACCTATGGAAAAATTATTTAACTGAAAATACTTCTTTTTCAAGACGGGTACATTTCTGTCCTTTCATTTGTGTAGTAATAAGACAAAAAAACTTTACGATGTTCATTTGAGTATTGAGTTACAGTACCTATGTTTGTAGGCTTCTTTAAAGGTTATTAAAAAAGTCTACAAATTTACTCTAACTATATATGAATAAGACAGTTAATTGTTTAAAAACGCTTCATATATTTACTATGTGGTATTCGCCCAACTGGATGGCTAGCACCCCTGGTCTCAAGTATGCCGCCATAAGAATTTTGAGTTGTGTTCCGGCATAAATGGCCAGGTTCCAGTCTTCCTTTAGAGAGCGGCAGCACACTGGCAACACCTTTCGTGTTACAAATGTCCATAGGCGAACTGTCTGCTGAACTCATATAATAAAAAAAAATTGTGTAAAATTGCCTTTTGGTTTGTTTATTTCGTTGTAAAAAATTCAAAATGTTATTTTTTATACTTCTATTTATTAGTTATTTTACAAGAATATATTATACTTTAAACTAGAGATGTGCTGACTATGACTTTGGTCGACTAGCCGACTAGCCGATTAGTCGGTTGTAAAGAGGCCAACTAGTCGGCCGATTAGTCGTGTTCGTTTGGAGCCGATCCGCGCGCAAGTCGCAACCGCCGCATGCGAGCGTGTCGGAACTGTTTTGTTTGTTTCGCATTATTTCTTGATTTTTACTTTTTTACGGGTTAGGGCCGGTGTTTTTGTGTAAAAATAAAAATAAATGTTTTAGTTTAAAGATTATTAAACTGTTATTGTTCATTACAGTGAAAGAGCTCAATTAAAATTTAATAATGTCAAAAAGAAAGTCTCGTGTATGGATTAACGATTACAAAGTATTAGTAAAGTATAGATTACAAAGTATAAAGTAAGAAGCCAGATAGTCGGTGCTGTTTGCCGACTAGTCGCCGACAACGATAGTGGCCGGATAGTCGGCTTTACCGACTAGTCGGCACATCTCTACTTTAAACACAAAATTGTCCTCAAAAAAACTCCATAATCGAAGAAACATCATTAGACAACAAATAAGCAAATAAAAAAGTCACCTATGAAACCGTTTTTAATAATTGAGCTCGTTCATTTTTAAACTTGGCAATGCCTCATAATTAGGTGTTGCCGAACGAACACCTTTAAAGCGCAGCTACGCGATACAGCAAAATTTCAGTTACACACAAACACATGTTGAGAGAGATAGCATGATACTTTTTTATCCGTGCAGGAACGGAGAAAGAATACAATTTCCTGCGGCCCGGCGGCCTGTCGTAAGAGGCGACTAAAATACCCACAGCCAGGTGGTAGAGTATTTGCTCGACTGGATGGCGACCACCCCTGGTCTAGAGTATGCCGCCATAACAACCTTGTGTTGTGTTCCGGCATTAGTAACCAGGTTCCAGTCTTCTTTAAGAGAGCAGCAGCGCATTTGTAGCACCTTTGGTGTTGCAAATGTCCATAGGCGATGGTAACCGCTTTCCATCAAGTGGGCCGTCTGCCTGTCTGCTGAACTCCTGCAATAAAAAAAAATTAAAAAAACTTCCTGTTCTTGGAGAATAAACCGGGTAATTTAGGTTTATAATCCCTTTAAGGTTTACATTCCGAATGAGATAGTTGCCTAAAATCGGTTATAACTCGTTAAAACGGGGAATTTTAAACCGGTTCCAAACCTTCCTTATATTTGTTACTTTATTAAGATTCCATAGGCAAATGGGTACAATAGCGGACTTCGTCAACTATACAGAACTTTTTAATGCATATGTACATACATACATACATACATACATAACTTCACGCCAGTTCCCTTGCGGGGTAGGCACGAACAACAGAGTGCCATTTAGGCTTATTCTTACACACCTCACTTGCCTCTTTGACATTCATAACTCTTGTCATGCACACTCGTCTGTTCTTAAGGCTCCTGACATCACCTTCTGCTAGTACACGATCAATTTGATCATGGAAGGTGTGTCGTGGCCTTCCACGACTTCTGCATCCATCCACTTTTGCATTGTATATCTGTTTAGTCATTCTTTCATCATGCATTCTTTCCACATGCCATGCCAACACATAATGCATATGTGTTGTGTACTAAAGTGTAAAGTATGCTATAGTTGGCGTAATCAATGTTACTAGTGGTCGCCCGTGGTCGAAATTCGACCATAATAATTAATATTAAATACTGTACTTCTATAATCACAGATTTCGCCAAGGTAATAAATACTGTTAATCTTGAACAATAAACAAAAGAATATATATGCGTGTGTGTGTCAAATAGATGGTAGTGTGTGTAATGCTTTTTTTATTGATTTAATTTATTTGGGGGTCATGTCAGAAGCGTGCTCGTCGCGATCCCCGCTGGCCCAGAGGGCCACAATTCTGACCAGAGTTCACCCGAGTGCAGTGCACGATAGGGCGTCCCCCGCAGGCGACGCTCACCGATGCGCCCCCGTCGGTGTGGATTCTCGCGCATGCGGCGAAGGGGGCCGCCACCCTTCACGCAGCGCCAAACCTGGCGGGTCGAGAGGAGCAGAGTGCCGTATAGGCACGTGGAATGTGAGAGGTGGAATGAAAGATAAGATGGACGAAATGATTGATATAATGAATGAGAGAAGCCTGGATGCCTTATGTCTGACAGAGACAAAGCGGAAGGGGTGCGACGTCGATGACCTCCCCGGTGGCATGCTTGCTCTGTGGTCCGGCGTGGACCTGGACGAGCGTGCGAATGGGGGGGTAGGCGTCTTACTCTCATCCCGCTTTGTGTCTGGAGTAAAAGCTTATTGTCTGGTGAACCCGAGACTTCTCTGGGTCCGCCTAAAACTGGGGATCACGCGAGTTTTTCTGGTCGCAGCTTATGCTCCCGTAAGCTCAGCGGATCCCCAAGAACTCGAGAAGTTTTGGGAGTCTGTGAGAGAAATTCTGGATCTGGCTGAAGGGAACGAAAGACTAATTATGTGTGGTGATCTTAATGGCTGGGTGGGGACCAAACGAGACGGCCTTGAGGCTGTCCTTGGACCCTATGGTGACAAGAGAGTGAACGATGCTGGTAGGCCAATCATAGACGTATGCATGGAAAGAAACTTGCTTGTGTCGAACACCCTATTCCATCATAAGGATATTCACACGTATACATGGAGAATGAATGATCAGAAAAGTATGATTGATCTGATTTTAATTGATAGTCGCCTCCGAAACACAATAATGGATACAAGAGCCTACAGAGGCCCCACTCTTGAAACGGACCACTACCTGGTGATAAGCCGGTTTGTGGGCCTTTTCAAGAAGTGGAGGCACTGGCGAGTGCGTACCAATTTCAGGGAGCTTGAAAGAATAAAGTGTGAAAAATTGGAAGATGTTAGTGTAAGGAGTATGTATGCGCGCCTAGTCGAAGAAAAGCTTGCAAAAGCGGACTTCTCCGACTTAGATGTGGATAATGACTGGGATAGTATGAAAGAAAGTATAGTGGAAAGCACAAAAGAAGCATGTGGATGCGCGAAGAGGCACATAACAACGAAAGGTGATGAATGGTGGGACGCGGATGTTAAATCCAGCGTAGAGAGAAAGAGAAAGCCTGGCTGGATTATGTTGCTTCCTTGCAACAGAATGACAGTATGAAAGAGATGAAGAAAGAAATTTATCGCCTCTGCAAGAATGAAACCAAAGCTTTAGTGAAAGAGAAGCGTGAAAGAATAAAATTGAAAGAAGAAGAGAAGCTGACGGAGAACTTCGAGGCGAATACCAAACTCTTTTGGAGAGAGGTTAAGAAGTCTCGGGGTTGTTCGTCAGCTTCCAGAATGGAAAGAATAACATCTAAAGCAGGGGACGTTCTTGCTAACCCACAAGAGGTATTAGCGCGATGGAGTGAATATTTTAGAGAAATGTATGATAATGTCCCGGATGCTGGCACCACGACTGAGTCTGTGACCGACTCCGAGGAGTCAGCATCCGAGATCACTTTGGAAGAGATCGAATGGTCGATAAGAAGTCTGAAAAATGGAAAGGCAGTAGGAATCGATAGTGTGTCTGCTGAGATGATCAAATCTGGTGGAACCTGCGTCCGGGACGCTTTCCTGTTCTTATGCAACTTGTGCTGGAGGACGGGAAAGGTTCCCAAGGACTGGAGGCGCGCTGTCATCGTGCCCTTGTATAAAGGCAAGGGGTGACGTATGGAGTGCGCCAGCTACAGGGCCATCAGTTTGATCAGAACAGCATCTAAAGTGTATGCGAAGATTATTGAAAAGAGAATGAGAGTTGTATCCGATGGATTACTGTGGGATGCACAAGGTGGTTTCAGAAATGGAAGGGGATGTATGGATCAAGTTTTCTCTCTCCGCAATATCGTAGAGAAGCAGCTGGCTATGGGCCGGAAGGTTTTCTGCGGTTTTGTGGATCTAGAGAAAGCATTTGACAGGGTTGTGCGGAAGGACCTCTGGGACATATTGCCCGGATATGGGATTAATGGCCAATTGATGCGTGCTGTGCAGTCCACTTACGAGGGCTGTATGGCATGCGTGCGGGTGGAAGGCAGCCTGTCGCCCTGGTTTGACGTCAATATTGGCGTCCGCCAGGGCTGCGTGCTGTCGGCTTTGCTGTTCATCCTATATCTGGACGATTGTCTCCAGAGAATAAGATTGATGGATGTTGGGGTGCGGATGAGTGATCTAGTTGTAAGCACCTTGCTTTATGCGGATGATGCCGTGCTTTTAGCCGAATCGCCATCAGAACTGCAAACACTAGTCACAATGATGAAAGATGACTGTCAGGCGAGAGGCTTACATTTGAATGCGAAGAAAACAAAGGTTATGGTGTTTGAAAGAGAAGAAACCAGAACGAATGCAAGGATAATGGTCGATGATGTTATGCTAGAGCAAGTGAATGAGTTTGTATATCTTGGATGTGCTTTTAGCAGGGATGGAAGGTACACCGCTGATATAGAAAGAAGAGTGAATTTGGGGAATAGTGTGAATGGAGCGTTAGGTAAACTTCTAGGCGCTAAGAACCTCAGCCAGAAGGCCCAGCTCGCCGTACACAACGCGGTGCTGGTACCTACGCTCACGTATGGATGCGAGAGTTGGGTATGGAAGAGAGAGCATGAAAGTAGAGTAAACGCGGTCGAGATGCGAGCACTGCGGAGTGACGCTCGCGGACCGCGTTCGTAATACCGAAGTAAGAAAGAGAGTTGGTCTGAAAGAGAGTGTCGGGGTGAAGGTAAGGAAAGGAATGCTCCGGTGGTTCGGGCATGTGGAAAGAATGCATGATGAAAGAATGACTAAACAGATATACAATGCAAAAGTGGATGGATGCAGAAGTCGTGGAAGGCCACGACACACCTTCCATGATCAAATTGATCGTGTACTAGCAGAAGGTGATGTCAGGAGCCTTAAGAACAGACGAGTGTGCATGACAAGAGTTATGAATGTCAAAGAGGCAAGTGAGGTGTGTAAGAATAAGCCTAAATGGCACTCTGTTGTTCGTGCCTACCCCGCAAGGAAACTGGCGTGAAGTTATGTATGTAATTTATTTGTATGCATAATTTAAAAAAAAAAATATATACATTCTGCACTCCTTCTTTATATAAACTACAAGAGTGCGAAATTTCATACTCCTCCGTCCGCTCAATTTTCGTAAAAAGGGGTACAAAGTTTTTGTTTCACGTATTAATATATACATATAGAGTTTACTGCTCAAATTTATGGGTAAGATGTTGGATATGTAATAAAATAAATTTAATCGGACAACACTCGTATTTAAAGCCAGTTAAGGTGTACTATGTATAAGGTAACTATGGTTCGTGATAAAGCGAGAAGTAAAACGGTGGCTGGCATTATGCGGTGGAACAATGAGTCGGGCGCTTGTTGGGAGGGCACTTAAGAAACTGAGAGCCCTTGGTAGGGAGTGCGCAACCCGTGAGGGAGGAAAAGCCTCGACTCGGCAGGACGTTATGCACTTGATATGGCGAATTTAAAGTCAAATTGCTTAAACTCCAGTTTTTTTGATATTGAAGCTTTAAAGACAAAACGTTGCTGTTCCGTTATATACAATCAATTTTTCCGCGTATTTCCTAACTTTTATTTTTTAACTGATTTTCAAAAAGACGAAGTTGTCAATTCGATTGTATGTTTGTTACGAGATTTCTCCGTGAATTGTGGACCGATTTTTTTTTTCTTTGTTCGAAGGAGTATACTCCTGATATAATCCTATTCTCACCAAATCAGGATATGGTAAGTGGATTCCAGGGAAATCGAGAGCAACTTTATTGAAGAGCACCGAGCGCTTATCCTCTTTGAAAGAACGGAAAAGGAATACTAATTACTCCGGCCGGGCGGCCACTCGTAAGTTGCGACCAAATAACCCACAGCCAGGTGGTAGAGCATTGCCGGACTAGATGGCTACCACCCCTGGTGTAGAGAAGCCGCCATAACAACTTGGAGTTGTGTTCCGGCATCAGTGTCCAGGTTCCAGTTTCTCCTTCAAGGCCGGCAGCACATTGGCAGCACTTCTGGTATGCTATAATATCCATGCCCGTCAGCCTGTCTGCTGCGCTACATCAATATATATATGATACCAATCATTGTCCAAGATGACTGTCAGGCAAGAGGCTTACATTTGAATGCGAAGAAAACAAAGGTTATGGTGTTTGAAAGAGAAGAAACCAGAACGAATACAAGGGTAATGGTCGATGATGTTATGCTGGAGCAAGTGAATAAGTTTGTATATCTTGGATGATCTTTTAGCAGGGATGGAAGGTACACCGCTGATATAGAAAGAAGAGTGAATTTGGGGAATAGTGTGAATGGAGCGTTAGGTAAACTTCTAGGCGCTAAGTACCTCAGCCAGAAGGCCCAGCTTGCCATACACAACGCGGTGCTGGTACCTACGCTCACGTATGGAAGCGAGAGTTGGGTATGGAAGAGAGAGCATGAAAGTAGAGTAAACGCGGTTGAGATGCGAGCACTGCGCAAAATCTGCGGAGTGACGCTCGCGGACCGCGTTCGTAATACCGAAGTAAGAAAGGGAGTTGGTCTGAAAGAGAGTGTCGGGGTGAAGGTAAGGAAAGGAATGCTCCGGTGGTTCGGGCATGTGGAAAGAATGCATGATGAGAGAACGGCTAAACAGATATACAATGCAAAAGTGGATGGATGCAGAAGTCGTAGAAGGCCACGACACACCTTCCATGATCAAATTGATCGTATACTAGCAGAAGGTGATGTCAGGAGCCTTAAGAACAGACGAGCGTGCATGACAAGAGCTATGAATGTCAAGTGAGGTGTGTAAGAATAAGCCTGAATGGCGCTCTGTTGTTCATGCCCCCCGCAAGGGAACTGGCGTGAAGTTATGTATGTACCAATCATTGTAAATGATCTTCTCCCAGAGGAACTGCAATCAAAGTACAAAAATAACCGTAAATCGATCAAATATAATCTGAAGAGATTCTATATTGATTCTAAAAGACTAAAAGAGAATCTTACACTAAAATGATGATAACAATTACGCGCCTCTGTTCCTATTTTTGATATAACAATATTGTGTACACGACTCTCTGCGGCACGAATAAACCCATGAGGTTTCTGTGCCACTGTTCAAATTTGTTTCTAATGTATATGAATGTAAGCATATTGGATAATAAATAAAAAAACATGTAATAGAGGTAATTAATCAAATTATTAACTCCAGAAAATGTTGTAATTCCCGCGACAGTATAAAGAAGTCAACAAGGTAACATTAGTGTAATATATCTCTTGCAAGGAGAAACAAAATGCGCAATCATGAAACTTTGATGAGGAAAAGCTATCAAAGTTTCAAAAGGTCATTTGTCTCGGCCCTGAGCGAGGAGGAAAATGAAAAATGTCAAACTCATTGATAAGAGCGGTTGAGATTTTATCACGGCAGCTTCGGGTTTATGTCTTGATATTTACTTAAACCCCTCAGTCGATGATACAGTAACTTCTTCATGTGTTGTTTTTTAAGGCAATAAAAAACCTTTTATTTAATCGAAACCGATTAATTTTACAAGCTTTTATTTAACTTGCAATGGATGTACCGATGTGTCTGTAAGTTTGGGTGGAATCTTGCAAGTTAAATTTGACCAACTTCCCAGTTTCCGATTGAGCTGAAATTCTGCACGCATATGTATATCGCGTGACAATGCAATAGTATGGTACCATGGAGCTGATCTGATGATGGAGTCAGAAGGTGGCCGAAGGAACTGCTGCACTAAACAAGATAGACCCGTCGTGTTTGGGCTCGTTTTACTTGTCTTGGCTAGCACTCTGCTGCTCCATGATATCAAGGATCTCAAAAGCTTATATTTACCTTTTTTAAAAACAAGTTTTTATTGCTGGAATACAGCAGACAAGCTGACAGCTGTGATGGAAAGTGGTTACCAATGTGCTGCCGAACTCGTAAATGGGGCTGGAATCTGGCCACTAATGCCGGAACACAACTCAAGGTTGTTATGGCAGCATACTTTAAACCAGGGGTGGTAGCCGTTCAGACAGGCAAATGCTCTATCACCTGGCTGTGGGTTGTTTTGTCGCCTCTTACGACAGGCCGCCCGGCCGCAGGAAATTGTATTCTTTCTCCGTTCCTGCACGGATATAGTTCGATTTCAAAACTATCTAAAAAGCGATAAATAAATATTTTCTACAATACCTTGAAGAAGTTTGTACTAGTTATGACTTAATTTGTTTTTAGTTTTTAAATCAATTTTTAAATTAGTTTTCGTTTTCTACCCATTATACATAGTATAATTTTCGGTATACGTAAAAATTACTATATTTTGCAAATTTCTGTTGTTTTATTTGAATGGATGTTTGTTGCTAAATTACGCCAAGACGGCTGAACGAATCTGGATGACATTTGGCACTGAGATAGATTATATTCTGCAATAGCACATGGGTTACTTTTTATCCTGGAAAAATGCACTGTTCCCCTAGGACAACATTGACACAAGCGAAGCCACAGGCAAAAGCTATTTATCATCTATGTTTCTTTACATAGATAATAACTAGAACAGTGCATTTTTAAAGGATAAGTATTTTTATGTCTGAATATACTGTTACCAGCTACAGGACTCGAATTAAAATGCCGTTGGAATTACTATAGAATTTATTAGAACTATACAAACACGTATAATACAGGTACAAATATAACTGGACGCAACCAGTACAAACTGCAAAATTTAATAACACGCGCAAAGTCCGTCACTATATAGTTTATCAATTTAATGTACCTACGTCTTGCTCGTATCGTAATCCTCGCTTGACTGCCTCACCCCTCCATTCGGGTATTCCTTTTATCCTGTACAAATACAATATGTCTCGACGCAAAACAATAATTTCCAACAATTAGTTCGACACACCTGTCTAATGACTGCCATAAAAAATTACAATACACAATAGACTGTTTTTCTTAATTACAAATTTTAAACACAAAGCAAACAAAAGCAGTTCAAATGCGGGAAGGTAATGAACTGTTCTTTATGGCAGACAGGTGTGCATTTGCTTTTGTCGGCATGTAACAATACAAAAAAAGAGCCTATCTAAAGCCGAAATTAGGCGTTTCATTTCTCTTTCAATTTGGATGAATCAACCAAAATGATCCATATAAAGATAAACTAGAATGTCGTTGAATACTTCGTGGCCTTACAGTTCTGTACCGTACAATCAGATTGATCCTATTTGGTTATACGTCTAAGCAGTCTTACTTTGGCTATGTTCAATTAGAGACTCACAACGACCACGTTCACGACCGCGATTTTTCCTGTTCCACTCGCTTGCCGGCGTTACAATTGTAAACCCAAGTGGAACGGTTATTCGACCCACCTCTTGACATAGGTCGTTGTGAGCGTTGTGTGATCAAAAATGATGACATTGTATTAATGTTAATAAAAGATATGTAATAGTCTTCGATGGTTTTATTTCATTGTCTCAAATACAGGTCTTAATTTGTTAATTTTATTGATATGTCTGGCCCGAGAGGCTCCACGTAGAACCACTGAGGAGGGTGTCGCCCCCTTATATCACAGTTGACGCGCCTGTCAAACTGCTCTGCCAATGATGTTGACAGGCGCGTTCCGTTTCTATTACAGACGTCATTAGTAACGTTTTCGCCAAGACCACAACGACCGCGGTCGCCTTGTGGAACGGCTAACGCAGCATTTTGAGCGTTGTGAGCTACTAGTGGAACGCGCTGTTTGTATATTCTAGCACAATCTAGAACTATTCCAATAATGTATTCGATATTTAAATATTCAAATAGGTTCTGCATTTCAACCAAACGTACTTCAGAGAGCAGTTCGGGTCCATTCGGGATTTTACGATGCGATTTACGATTTGGACATAGCTTAATTTACGATTAAAGTTTTAGTAGATTGACCACAGTACAATCATATTTAGTATTATAGGTACCGACTGCATATTTTCGGAAAACTTGTTTCGGATTAAACCATTTTGTTTTCTTTTTTTCTGCCTATTTCGCAAAAAAGCGAAACCCTTATTCGGTCGTTAGTCTGTCTGTTTGTATGTTATATCATAGTTCTTTTTCTCAAAAACTGATAGGTTTATATACAAAAATCACAATGCCCATCTTAATATAAACAATTGCCTCATTTGAAAAGTTATTGTTTTGAATAAGTAATTAAATATGCTTTTGAAAAATAAGAATATTTTCAAAATAACTTGTGAATTTTAAAATACAAGAGCTTTTGTGATTGTATCTAAAATGAACAGTGACATCTAGTATTGAAGTTTGTATTTAAGTAAAAAAACTCATATGCAAATATTAAAATGGTTATATTTTTTGGCCGTGCTAACTTAGAGGGTACATGCCCGTGTCTGATTTTAATGACTTGGCTTCGAATTATAGCAGGGAAGCATGCATCTCTTAGGCAGTTTTTTACCTAATACTGTTACAATTACTATATGCTGACTACACATCAAGATAACCGATATATGAAATCCGCCAATCCACCTTGGATTAGAGTAGTCAATACTGATAGTACCTTTAAAAAATGACGAAGCATAAGCTCAGCAGTAAAACGTTTACGGGCTGGTATTATTATACTCGACGGTTACTCAAAATTAATTATATTTCTAGAATATGGCGTCTGGTGAGTTTTCTTCCACTGAAAAAAATAAAGACTGTGTCCCTAGTACGAAATTTACAATCGATTAATCGAGTCTCTCCCTAAACACTTTTATAGTCGCTCATTTGAATACTTTTACCTTTATTTTGGACCTTTAATGCGATTTTTAAATTAAGCGCAATGTTTCAAAATGGAGTCACAACAGGCGAAAATAAAGAAATCTTTATGCGTTCGTCTGAGAACATGTTCTAATTTTTTTTTTAAATATCAGTTTTCTCTGACTACGGTTATCACGTTTCCACCCGACCTCGTTTAGATCCATCCCACCTGATCGTAAAAAATAATTGAATGGCGCCCCGAGACGGTGCCGCGGGAGGGCACTAGTCGCATATAGCCATTATTAGTCTATAAACGGATTCAATTAAATTTTCACGAGAAAGAAAACTTACGCAGTGGAAGTATATGTCTTACATTGAATGGAATAAATGACACAGTTTCTGCTACAGCCGCACCTACAATAATGTTAAAGTTATTGACTACGACCAAATGTGTCTCATTTATAGAGTTTAAAATAACGCCGTTACCGAATAGCCACATTATACATTATACACACTTTTAATATGTAACGCCATTAACAATTAAAAAGAATATCGCATCACAAATAACGCATTACACCCATCGCCACATCTGCGTGAAATGGTCTAAGTACATCTGTAAAATTATCGTAGTTGAAGCCTATTACAAAAAATATTAAATTAATCTATACTAATATTGTACATGTTTGGTTGGATGTTTGTCACTCAGTTACATCAGAATGACTGAACGCATCTGCATGAAATTTGGCACAGAGATGTCTGGGTGTCTTATAAGATAAGGCCGCCCATTGTTCTAATGGAAATGTATTCATATTAAATTGTCTAGGTTTAAGTTATGGTGAACAATAAAGAGTTTTCATTCATTCATTCATTAGTATGTAAAATATTATACAAGTAAGTATTATATTAAATAGACACATCTGTACACCTATTAATATTACATACATAAATACATACGTATATATGTGTGTGTATATATATGTATACACATAAATAAACATAAAAATATCAAACATCACCATTTTGCATGTAGGTGCTTTTTATCATTTAAACATTGTTAGTGAAATTCATCCCCTAAGCAAGTGAAAAATGAATGAAAATTTCTTTGAAAATACTTCATTTTCAAAGAAACAAGCATAAATTGTATACACATGCTTCTGGTTAGAAATAAATGCATACATATATGGGCGTTTTTGGAAATTCTACCCCTAAGGTGGTGAGAAAGAGGCTATTATTTTAACTTCTTTGACTACTCAAACTATGACTAAATTTAATCTACGCAGTCGAAGCCGCGGGCAAAATCTAGTATTTTAATTTAAAAAAATTGTGTGTGTGCAGTTCGCACGCAGTAGAAGTGAAACTTCAGAGAATATACTCACAGATAATTCTTCTCTAACTTTTATAAATATAAATATAATTCATTTAGCCTACATCCGTCAACGTATTATAATTCAAAATAAATTTCTTAACTATCACTTGAAATTTTTCACTATGGTTAATCATCGGTCTTTTTGACTCTCTAATCCGTGCTGCACAATGTCAAACTCGTATTCAATTCTCTCGCAGGCTTAAAGGCCATTTACATGGAGATAGTTTATCGCAAGTTTTGGGGCGAGAGTCGTATATTATTTTCGTAGGCAATAATACTCTTTAGACAATAATCGCATTGATATGTTTACATTTACGAAAATACAAAAACTCGCCTACGAGTATGTCATACGATAATCGTAAAGTTAAATTATCACCAAGAGCTTTGTTTATACTACGACAGAAATCTCATTGAGATATTTGCCTACGATTTCTCGACTTGTCTAATCTAGAACTCGTATGACATTTCTTCAAGTTCATGCGAGTATCGTACAAATCAATTTGATCCAATTTAAATGCGAGACTTTCCTTCCGAGCTCGGTGATGAGCACGGTATTTTGTATTTTGTTTACCCAGAGACGTCAATATTCAATGACCAGGCGATTATCGCCCTTCCACATACGATATCGTACGTTTATTTTACATTATAGTATTTTTTTCTTGCTTTCGACAATCGTATCTTCAAAGCAAGAAACTCTTTCCATGTAATGTTATCTCTTTTTAGAGTCGCTTTTGCTTTTCATCGAATTAAAAATCACGATTCTAAAGAAGTTTCACTTCAAAAATTACAAAATATAGCTGACTTCAGTATCATTCTATATAACGATATTTATACTGGAAAGCATCTGTGACATCCAGCACCATGGATCCCACCTTTTTCCATGGTATATCTTCACGGGCTTTACTAGTAAAACAAAAGTTTGTTGTAATTAAGGGTATGTGTTAGTTTTTACAAACTTTGCACACAATAAAGGCTATTTTAAATGACCATGTCAAAACTTTTGTAGTATAAGTGCAAAGTTTTATACTGGGTAGCTCTAGTTTTAAGCTTGCACTAAAAAAGTTTCATACTAAACTAACAGCAGAGAGAGTAAAAAGTAGGAAATTTCCGTCTTCTGGTAGTAACGAGATACTGGCTGGTGTAGATAAACAAGGAGATAACCGTGAGTTTATAAATCAAAAGAAATCCAAGTTATGTGTTAAGTACAACTTTTAAAAGCTTTAGTGCACTTTTGAAGGGAAGCTTCTTTAGGCGCGTTAAGCACTTCATTATGTGGGTTAGACATTATAAACAAATGTAACACGGAGGTTTTACGCTATAGCAGCAATCTCCACCAAAGTTAAATGATGTACTGTTCACGATATTAAAGTAAGACAATTCTCTAATGTCCGCTGTGCAAGACTTTTCTAACTGGCTGACTACTAAACTGGCGCCCAACGCGGGGCAATACAGTACAACAAAAAAAGCTTCTCTTACTTATATTTTATTCTACCTATAATCCCTTAAGACTTCAGGTAAAATACCTCAGTATTCTACCTTAAGTCTTAGAGCCTAAGTTATCGAAGTCAATGGGTAAGGTGCTCAGAAGGCTTTTTACGTTTCCTCGGTGGATGGCCATACTGATCCGTTATCTAAGGTAGGAACTAACCCTCGGATTATCTAAAGACTTGATTAGGCGGTTTGAGAGCTCCTTGTAGAGGCTCATCGCCTCATGATGCCACGGTCCAAGCGTATCAACACTAATAAAACCAACTACTAAGAAGTAACTCTCATTGACGAGTTAGGCAGGTCGGCCTCATCGGCTTGCACACTCAGCTGTTCCCAGAACACGAGGGATTCTCTGAGTACCTGAACCGCTTCGGGTGCAAGGAGAGTCTCTCGTGCATCTGTGACGATAATGAGATAGAAGATATCCCGCATCTTACCTTCCGGTGTCCTGTCTATTCCCGGGAAAGAGAAGATATAAAAAAGAAAAAGTTAAAAGCCCGGACAATTAAATTCGTCCGGAGAGAGAGAGAATAAAAAACATAAACGTAAAACTCTCGTTGAGGTTTGTATATTTGCCCCTCTTGAGTGATTCAGCTGTCCGTCGCCGAACCCCCTGATCTAGATTTTAAAAAGCTTTATTTCCCACTAGCGGCCCGGCGCGGTTTCACCCGCGCTCTGTCCCGCTCCCGTGGTATATAGCGTCATGTTATATAGCCTATGGCACTCCCTATTAACGTAGCTTCCCAACAGTAAAATAATTTTTAAAATCGGTTTAGTAGATCCAGAGATTACCCCCTACAATGTCACAAACTTTACCTCTTTATAATATTAGTATAGATAAGAACTTTTAGTTCACTTACAATGACATTAAAATGCAGTTTGATTTTTTCACGTTTATTTTAATTTTAGTAAAAGTATCTCGAATTCAATTTAAAAAAACTTAATTTTACAATTTTGTAACTCTGATTAATAATATTGTTACGAGACGCGAGACCCGAATTAAAAAGCCGTTAGAGTTACTATAGAGTTTATTAATATATAATAACACAGGTAAAAATATAACCGAACACAACAAATCCAAACGTAATGCAGAAGGTCGTAATTCAATAAAACGCGCAAAGTCCTTCACTTATTAGATTCCCGATTGTAGAACACACGTCTCGCTTCCCTGGTGGTTCTCGCTCGACTCACTCCTCCCTCAATCGGGCCATTACTTTATAATGCACAGATGCAATATGTCCGCCCGGCTACGTGGACCGAATTTCCTAGAATTGGTTGTACTTTAAATCCGTAACAGCTGGCTAATGATTACAATACAACAATAGGCCGTATGCCAATAAGTAAACAAAAGAAGACGACCATAAAAGAATTAAAATGTTATTAGTTCAAATACCGACGGGTAATAGATGTGCTTTGTTTCAGATATGCAGGTGGAATTTGTTTTTGTCGGGACCTGAGTTGTAACAATATGCTTTAATATTATTAAAACAATCAAACTTTCAATCGTGGATATCGAACGATTGCTACAATTCCTCAATTAATGAATCTTATTTGCTGACTGTACAAATGACCGGAAATGGTAGCAAACAGAGCTTCCGCTTTGCAAATTTGCGTTTGACTACATCCGGTTCCGTTTACCACCGAATCAATTGCATTCAAATCCGAAATTAATTGATTTCGAATTATGTTGATTTCTATAATTTAATTCCAACTAGTAAAGAAATCATATTGTATTCAATATTATAAATTGAAAGTTTACTAGGATAGATAGATGGATATAATTGTCTTTCACGTAAGAACTACTAAACGGATTTTGATGAATTATGGATGGGTAGATTTATTCTTGAAATAGAATTTGTTTAATCAATACAAAACACCAAGACATAGAAATATGAATTTATTTGTTATATAGGAAGGCTCACAGTCTAATAATACATACATACATACATACATAACTTCACGCCAGTTCCCTTGCGGGGTAGGCACGAACAACAGAGCGCCATTTAGGCCCATTCTTACACACCTCACTTGCTTCTTTGACATTCATAACTCTTGTCATGCACACTCGTCTGTTCTTAAGGCTCCTGACATCACCCTCCGCTAGTACACGATCAATAATACATACAAAAAAATGTAATAAAATCCATTCTACTAATATTATAAACGCGAAAGTTTCTATGTATGGATGTATATTTGTTACTCTTTCACGCAAAAACTACCGAATGGATTTTGATGAAACTACAACAATATAGCTTAGACATCAGAATAACACATAAGCAATAATTTATAAAGATTTAGTGTGAATTATCCAAAATATAACGATTTTCCATCACCACGCGGGTGAGACCGCAGGGCGCAGCTAGTATAAAATAAATTTTGATAACAAGCCTTTATCTTTAGGAGGACTATTGGAGGCTAAGCCTCCGCTTCTCTGAAGACCTATTGGAGGCTAAGCCTCTACTTGTTGGAGGTCTATTGGAGGCCAAACCATTTATTGAAAATATGAAATAAGAATATTTCAACTAGGTGTGTGGCCGTGAATTTTCTTGCCGCTTCTTTTCCTAAAAACAACAATCACATAATGCCAAGACATGTACATGGAATAAGACGAAAACTTGTCTTTTTTATTATATATTTTTATAGGTATGTTTGTATGATTTTCAAAAAACTGAAAATCATTAATCTAAAGCAGAATTTAGTTCGATATTTTTTTCATTCGATAAGAAATAAATAGATCGATTTTATATGGATTAAATTATAACTTCTAGTAATACACTGGGTTAAAATTGATGCTGGCGAAGTCGGAGTAAATATATTAGTAGGTCATATATCATTTAAACTCCATAAAATATGTAGACTACTATTTCTTCTTCTCTCGTGTGAAATCACTTACACCACCCCCTGAATGCAGTAGGTTGATCCCATTCTTCCCTCCAACAACGCCTAATTCCAGCTGTAAAACGATTGTAATAAAATTCATTGACTGGACTACAGACTAGGAGATATATAGACATGGGCATAAAGAAAAAACCTCACAGAAATTTTGATGTGGTTGTGTAAAAAATATTCAAATTCAAAAATGTTTTGTCTCTAAATAATTTATAGTTAAATAAGTCATATTTATCTATTAATTGAAAAGATGGTACCTGCAAAATATCTTTTGGTAACTATAAGCCGCGCGCAGAAGTTTTGCCGATGACTACTTACTATTATTGTATATACTTATGTAAAGTATATACCATAATAAATTAAAATAGGACATTTATTGCAACAACTATTTATGTAATTTTTTTAGTCAACCCTACTGACTATTGACGCGTGACATCATGAGACTATCGGCAAACCTTCTGCGCACGGGTAGTACAAATATAACCTAAAATACAATTACACCAAAAATGTGTAATAATAATTACTTAAAAAAATAGAATAAAATAAAAGTTTTTACTAAAATCTAATTCCACTGGACAGCAATTGTTGAAAGAAATACATACGGTTACAAGTTATAAATAAGTCACTTCCTACTCTACTTACATGCTTGACAACGTGTAATCGCTGTTTTAAAGAGAAAACCAATAAACTTCTCAGCAGCACGTCTGGTTAGATTTCTTTTTCCTTTTCTCTAAGTATATGTTTCTGTTTTTTTAATCAATACATTACAAAATTTATTATAGTATATTTTTTTAAACAATAGAGAAAGTATTTGTTTAGCACAACATTCAAATAGATAGAAAATAATAAGCGTAGCAATCAAAATACATGTAATTACGTCATACCTATGTATTTTGTACCTATGCATTTTGGTAATTGTTGGTTTTGAGCAATAAAATTTTATCTATGTACATATATTACATATATTAATGTTACCCTGAATGGGCCCATATTCATCATTGGCACGTAATACATCTGTGCAATGAGGAAAAATATCAAGAATAACCATCCAATATGCATACATACATAACGCCAGTTCCCTTGCGGGGTAGGCACGAACAACAGAGCGCCATTCAGGCTTATTCTTATACACCTCACTTGCTTCTTTGACATTCATAGCTCTTGTCATGCACGCTCGTCTGTTCTTAAGGCTCCTGACATCACCTTCTGCTAGTACACGATCTATTTGATTATGTATCCAATATGCACATAACTTTAAAACCTTTCTATACCCTACATGACTAGATGGCGCCACAGGTTACGCTTCTCTCGCTTTGTGACGTTTTATTATTAATTTATAAAAGTTTTTAATACTGTCTATTTCATTTTCATTTATCTTGTATTATTTCCAAGTAAATTTTCCTCCGCCGCCCGTGAAACTGCCTATGCATTAGATGCATGATCCCCAACCAATCAAATTTACGCCATTTGAAGAAGACAGAGCTGCAATATGGGGTTTTTCAAATAGCGTATCATATAAGCGCATTGGTTACATCCCAGGTGTTACAAACGTTCATAGGTGATAATAACCGCTTTCCATGAGGTGGACCATCGGCATGCTGCTGTACTCCAGCCATAAAAATAACCGGTAACTCAACCCTTGAACTACCATGGCCTTTTCAGTTCACGATGCAAATTTTAATATATATATTCCCGTTCTGATAGTATTTAACTCTGTTACGACCATATTACACTATTGTCTGCCACAATAGCCATAGCTGTGTTACATGTTCCACATTGTGTAGTTTATGCTCCATTTTTGTGCAAAGTGCGCGATCTTGTATTCTTTTATGATTCTATTGGGTGATACGTTACCAACCTACAGCCCTAGTAGCATAAATAACCATTTTAAGTAAAATATTAAGATAATTTCCAAGATGGCCGTTCAAATAACCTTATTTAATAACATGGCAACACAAAACACGCTACGTAGTACAAGGAAAGTCACTCTGGTGTATTTCCTCAGAGCCTGTCGCAGCCAATTAGTTTGTTTAATAGCAAATTATGGAGCGACGTGTCACATTATTGTTTCCCTGTTGTTAAATAGTATTATAACTTTTCTCACTGTCACGCCATTATTGTTCTTCTATCTATAACCTGTAAGAACCTTGGGTTTCGTGTCATTTTCTTGTATACTACTACACTGTAGCAATTAGTTATTTTACAGTTTACTAGCGAATCCGGCAATCATTGCCCTGCTCTGAGAAATAAGATTGCCAGGTGGTAGGGCATTTGCCCGACTGGATGGCTACCACCCCTGGTCTAAAGTATGTCGCCATAACAACCTTGAGTTGTGTTTCGGCATTAATGACCAGGTTCCAGTCTTCCTTAAGAGAGCAGCAGCGCATTTGTAGCACCTTTGGGGTTACAAATGTCCATAGGCGATGGTAACCGCTTTCCATTAAGTGGGCCGTCTGCCTGTCCGCTGAACTCCTGCAATAAAAAAAAATAGGAAACTAGATCCCGACTGCAGCGCTGCCTACTGAGTCCAATGGCGGATTTAAACTACTGAGCGAGCCACTCAAATAAACCCAAAAAATGTGTTCAAAATCCTGCAACCCGACTACAACCAGCGTCACCTAACGAATCTAAATGTGAATCTAAACCATTTTCGAATTCACTTGAACTGTACGGTTCAACGCTATACCGTCTTGCTGATACAGCGGCCTACTTTAGGCTATTTTAATATTACTAATGGTCGCCCGTGCTCGCATAATAATTAATTTAAATTATAAGTTTAAATTAAGGTTCTGTTGTCAAAGACTATAATAACTTCTATAATCACAGATTTCGCCAAAGCTACACTGTTAATTTGACTTTAACAATAAATAAAAGAGTATAAAATATATGCGTGTGTGTGTCAAATACATGGTAGTGTGTGTAATGTTTTTTTTATATTTATTTAATGTATTTTTTATGCATGATTTTAAAAAAATAGTATTCTGCACTCCTTCTCTATATAAACTATAAGTGTGCGAAATTTCGTACTCCGTCCGCACAATTTTCGTAAAAAGGGGTACAAAGTATTTGCTTCACGTATTAATTAATATATCTATATAATAATATATAAAAGAAAGTCGTGTTAGTTACACTA
The DNA here is from genome assembly GCA_019925095.2 of Dendrolimus kikuchii. Classification (NCBI taxonomy): domain Eukaryota; kingdom Metazoa; phylum Arthropoda; class Insecta; order Lepidoptera; family Lasiocampidae; genus Dendrolimus; species Dendrolimus kikuchii. The sequence goes on from CM034413.1 coordinate 7,908,715, forward strand.
TTTATAACTCTAGAACTGCTGTACCGATTTTTCTGAAAATTGGTGTGGAGATAGCTTAGAACCAGGAGACGGACATAGGATACTTTTTATCCCGTTGGAACCGGTAGGTGGCGCTGCGATCGGGTTCTAGAATCCTCCAAATCACCTGGATTTAACTTGCCATGGATGTACCTATGTATGTATGTAAGTTCGGGTGGAATTTTGCAAGTTAAATTTGGCCAACTTCCCGGTTTACGATTGAGCTGATATTTAGCACGCATATGTAAATCGCGTTACAATGCAATAATATGGTACCATGGAGCTGATCTGATGATGGAGTCGGAAGGTGGCCATAGAAACTCCTGTACTAAACAAGATAGATAGACCCGTCGTGTTTGGGCTCGTTTCACTTGTCTTGGCCTGCACTCTGCGGCTACATGATATCCAGGATCTCAAAAGCTTGTATTTAAAAACCTTTTAAAAAAGCTTTTATCTCTAATACGGCCTCTGCGGTTGAGCTGCCTTTATCGTCCTACCTCACTGCAACGCGGAGGGTCCGGGTTCGATTCCTGGTATAGTAAATTCCGAAAACGTGTTTTCTCCGTTATTTACTATGGTCTGGGTGCCTGGAATCGGCTCCAGAGTAGTCCGTTGTATATTACCCATAAGACAAGCGTAACTTGCTTAATTTGGGAATATACAATATACGTGTTTGTCTGTCGATTTAAAAAAAATGTTCTTTCTTTCTTTCTTATAGTTTGCATTTGGCCATGCAGGCCCCACTTGATAATTTCTCCTGTAAAATATAGTATATAAATTTTGCATTGATTCAAAATGATTGCATATTAAATCATAATAAAAGTCAATTTTAATACAGCCATGATTGGTGGCAACGGCAATTTCTACTTGGCATTAATCAAAGCATTGTGCCGGCGACAATGGCATGACGGCCTCTGTCTGATATACAGTCTCCAATGCAAGACTTGTTAATTAAAACGAAGTATGAATGGTATGAGAACAATACGTGTATTATGTAAATTAAACCTGGTATGGTGTAATTGCTTATATAGTCAAGGTGGAGAAGTCCGTCAGTGGGGGACTTCCATGCACCTCTCTTTATTTCTGTATTTGAATAGCCACGATGACAACAAATCTGTCAGTAAAGTTAATAATTTAGGAGCCCATGACGGCCAGACCTTCCGTTATTTTATAAAAGCTGAAAGTTTTTCTTTGCATGTCCTATACAGGTAAGAACGACCAGCGACTATAGAGCTTAGGTTGTGGTTACTTGCGCAGGTAACAGGTAGTAAGGGTGTATAAAATAGTACTTTAAATTCGTTAAAGTATAAAGCTCCATTCTTTTATCTTCGGGATAACTTTATAAATCTCGTCAACCATTGCCGGACACTTATGGCAGTTGCTACCCCCTACCAGACTTTCAGCTTTTATAAAATAACGAAGGTCTGGCAGTCGTGGGCTCTTGCTCTATAAGACATCGTTAAATTTTGACTTCAAATTGTAGTTTACGTTAAATTCCCTTTAAAAAAGGTAAAAAGCAAGAACTATATGAACTTTACTTTATGATTCACAAATTAAATAGTTTTTAAATTAAATTCATAAAGTATTCGGGTTGTTTTAGTATTACGCTAAAAAGATTTGCACTGAAAATCAGCGTTGTGTCGGATATTATATCGGCACAGCAACAACCTGATTGCAAACCTTGTTTGCTGAAAATGCGGCGTACAAATTCTTAGTTTCTTCAAAGAAATTTGCAAGAAGCTCTTCGATGCCACCCGTGATCAGAGGGCTGGCTCATATTTCGCCCAACAAATAAGCATCGCTATACAGCGCGGAAATGCAGCTAGCCTTCTGGGCACGCTCCCATCTGGCAGCGATTTGTTACACAGTCTATAATCGCTTGTACTATTTGTAACTTAGTTTGTTTTTAGTTATTAATAAATTAAATACTAGCAGTAATTTTGATAAAAGCAGATACAGTGGCCGATGTATACCTGTAAGTTTACTTAGTTACCGTTTCGCCAAGAGGTTTAAGCCGTATATTTTATTAACGTGGAGTATATTATTATGAAAGCATTTTAGGCAATTCCATTTAGACTGTTAGGGTGTTAAATCTACTTTTATTTCACGATAATATTTGACATCCCCAAGAGAGTATATATCCATATTCTCGGCAGACCTAATACATAAACATCTAAATATCTAGACCTCTAGACAAAACCTTGAGCAGGTCTGACCAACTGTTGGTCTTATCCATGACTAATGTTATTGACTGAATAGTAAAGTTAGGTGTAGTTCGCCATTGTAACAGACCAATCTTTTTGAAAATTGCTTACGTGTTTTACGTGTGTGTTTAATTTATAAATAAGTTTAGATAGAAACCTCTTGATTGTACACAATTATAGAAAAACTTATAAACTAGTAGTACTATTCTAATTAAGTACAAAGGTCGGTCTTATCGCTAAAAAGCGATCTCTTCCAGACACTCGTGTATAAATAATTGTCGTTTGTAGTTTTTTTTGTTTTTTATTGCAGGAGTTCAGCAGACTGGCAACACTTGCAACTTTTTTTTGCACTTGCAACACCAAAGGTGCTAAAAATGCGCTGCCGCTCTCTTAAGGGAGATTGGAACCTGGTCACTAATGCCGGAACACCACTCAAGGTTGTTATAGCGACATACTCTAGACCAGGGGTGGTAGCCATCCAGTCGGGCAAATGCCCTACCACCTGGCTGTGGGTTGTTTTGTCGCCTCTTACGACAGGCCGCCCCAACGCAGGAAATTGTATTCTTTCTCCGTTCCTGCACGGATTATATAGTATATTAAACGTAGTCACATTTCATGTTCTGCACTACTTCATCAACAGATTACCTAAGAATAATAATATTCTTTAAGTTCGGTTCTGTAGAAGCGATTGCTTTCGCTGCCGCCGCACTGTCATTGTCGAGTGGGCACTAGCGGTGAGACGGCGGTATTACGTAGAAATTACGCATTAATTTTTATATCAGTTTTTTTTATATATATTAATGATATAGTTTATTTTTATATTATATATTAATTTATATATTTGTTTGCAATAGTACTCGTCACATTTTTTTTTTGTTTCGTTTTGTCTGTCCTTAAGTCACTTGAACGGCCCTAACGGAAGACCAGCGCTGGTTGAGCCAAGCAGCATCATGCTGAGTTAGGACCGATTCAGAACTTCATGTCAATTGAATTGTCTTATTTATAAGTACGTTTTGGTGTGTATGTAGTTCTGAATAAATATTATTCTTTTCTTTTTTTCTTTAAATTCACAGAATAGCAGCATGGTGGCGGTGTGTGGATGGTGCTATCTACACGAGCGCTTGAGCCATGAATTGTTTGACCAATAAAGTATTGTAAATAGCTAAGTGTTGCGTTACTTTTCATCCACCAATTTCTTGATGTATAATTTCATAAACGTGCAAATATAGGTATAATATTTAATCATGATTAAAATGTCCATAAGCACATCACGTAAACGTACGTTGTATGTACTTATATTCTAAGTTAAATTAGGAACAGATAAGAAATCAATATACTTCAAGAGTGCAACAACTCGATGTCTTATTTTGTACTTCTATTGAGCCATGGTCTCTTGCCTAGTGGTGCGTCACTCCATCTGACGTCGTAACCATCACCGAAGCACTATACAACTTAGTTATCTATCTTATTTAACTATCTCTAATTATGTAAGTGGCTATATGGCCTATGGACGCGGGATTATACCAAAATATATCCTTAAATGAAACAACCTTTTTTTTATTATCCACAACACAACTATTATATTGATATAGCGTAAGGTTATTATAATAACTAGCAGTCGCCCGTGGTCAAAATACGACCATAATAATTTATTTAAATTATAAATTTGAACATTATTAAAGTTCTGTTGTCAAAGACTATACTTCTATAATCAGATATTTCGCCAAGGCTACACTGTTAATTTGACTTTAACAATAAATAAAAGAGTATATATGCATGTGTGTGTCAAATACATGGTAGTGTCTGTAATATTTTTTTATTGATTTAATGTATTTTTTATGTATAATTTTAAAAAGTATTAGCATTCCGCACTCCTTCTCTATATAAACTGTAAGTTTGCGAAATTTCATACTCCTCGGTTCGCGCAATTTTCGTAAAAAGGGGTACAAAGTATTTGCTGCACGTATTAATATATAGATTAGTGTATTTGTTAAGTATTTGTTTTTTATTTCTAAGTTAATTGTTACTTTAGCACTCTGAGTGAGTCCATAAATAAACTAAATCAAGAGATCTAAAGAAAGTAACGTAAAAAAAATGGAAAAATGATGTCGTAGTAACAATATCCAGGAAATGTTACTTACCCCTGACCTAAAGCAATATAGCACAATGTTTATGTTCAATTTACCCGCCGGACCTGAGCTATGAAAATAAGATTATAGTGAGTGGTTGACCTCAGGAAACTATAGGTTGGCTGGACGCTTGATTAAATTTTCGGCATACGATATGCGGATATACTGGTGATAGGATTAAAAGACAGAGGTCTGAATATTTTATATATCAACATAAGATGTTACCTGGGGCCCAATTCTGCTATTACAATCTCGTCAGAACCGTCGGACACTATCGTCTCAATCGTTTGAAATGACATAAGGGAATTAACAAGGTTTATATGGAGTCGGTAAATGTAGTGTCGGACGCCCTCCAGCCTGATCGACTGACGACCTGCGCAAGGTCGCCAATAGGCGCTGGATGAGGAAGGCGGACGACCGTGATGAGTGGCACCGACTTGGGGAGGCCTACGTCCAGCAATCGACTGGGATTAGCTGACATGGACTAGGACACCAAGGACAAGAAGTAAACAATTGCCCGTTTAGTACGGGACGAAGACATAATCATATTGTTGCGAGTTGCAGGACTCGAATTAAAATACCGTTGGAATTATTACATACATAATATACATAAATACATACATAACTTCACGCCAGTTCCCTTGCGGGGTAGACACGAACAACAGAGCGCCATTCAGGCTTATTCTTACACACCTCACTTGCTTCTTTGATATTCATACTCTTGTCATACACGCTCGTCTGTTCTTAAGGCTCCTGACATCACCTTCAGGAATTATTATAGGGTTTATTAGAACTATGCAAACACGTATAACACAGGTACAAATATAACCGAACGTAACAAGCCCAACGTAATGCAGAAGATCGTAATTCCATAAAAACGCGCAAAGTTCGTCACTAAATAGATTACCGAATGTGGTACACACGTCTTGCTTCGCTCGTGGTTATCGCTAGACTGTCTGATCTGTCAATTGGGGCATTACTTTATACTGCACCGATGCAATATGTCTGCCTGGCCGCGTAGACCGAATTTCCTAGAATCATTTTGTACTTTTAAATCCGAGACACCTGGCAGTGATCACAATACAGCAATAGGCCGTAAAATATTATAATACACAATGGGCTGTTTTATTATCACAAATTTTAAACACAAAGTAAACAAAATAAGTCCAAATGCCGGAAGGTAATAAAATGTGTTTCTACAGGTATGCAGGTGTGAATTTGTCTTTTGTCGGCGTCTAGGTCGTAACAATATGATTTTGAAGCTGGGCACTGAAAATTGTCATTTCTCATTCACTCATCAATCTCATTTCTCAAATTGCAGAATACAATTTTTTGTATATATCATTAAATTCTATTGTTACTATTTCTTTTGTGGGTGTCACTTAGAAATTAGAAATAAGTATTTTCTATCTTTCGTTACTTCGAAGTAGCTGGAAAATGTTACCAACATAACTATAGAAAAATGTAATTTAGATTCAGTTTACAACTCAGCAATAAAGGCCAATAAAAATATATTACATGCTACATTGTCCGCATTCGTTTTTATTTCCTAACTATACTTTGTACTTACTATCCGTGCAGGAATGGAGTATTAATAAATACAATTTCTTGCGGCTCGGCGGCCTGTCGTAAGAGGCGACAAAACAACCCACAGCCAGGTGGTAGGGCACCCGTCTGGATGGCTACCACCCTTGGTCTAGAGTATGCCGGCATAAGAACCTTGAGTTCTTCCAGTCTCACTTAAGAGAGCAGCAGCGCATTTGTAGCACTTTTGGTGTTGCAAATGTCCATAGGCGATGGCAACTGATTTACATCAAGTGGGCCGTCTGCCTGTTTGCTGAACTTCTGCAATAAAAAAAAACTGTTTACAAGCGCTTATTTCACTTTTGACGTTTGCACGTGTATCAAGTAACATATTTCTTGACAGTATAGCCCACATGAAACAAATGACATATTTGTCATACTTTATTGTTGTGGTTCACGTAATAGTGATGTCTTGTGAATCATGTAATGTACAGACTACTAAACCATCGACACTATACGTAAATAAATCTAAAGTAATCTATTTGGATATAAAAATGTTTTACTTTATTAATACAGTGGCTTATTTAATATATATAAAATATGTTAACTGAAATGTGGGTATATGGAAGTCGAATTTTATAAAAAGTCGAGTCGGTATCGCTCGTATTAGGACTTTACTAATTGGTCCGTCATCCAGCTGTCAAAAGTTAAATAAATGCTTGGAAACGACAATGTAATTAGTTGTAGTGGAACACTTACAAGCCAATAGATGGCGCTGTGCAATAATTGAAGTCACAAACTTTTCCCGAAACATATTATACAAAGAATATATATATATATATATATATATATATATACAAATTTTCAACTATAACAGATGGGCCTTTTTTTTGGCTAGGGGAAATCCGTTTAAGGACTAAGCCGCAACAGGCACAGAAGCCTGGGGAGATGTTCGCGCCTTGTGTGTGTGTGGGATTCGCCAGATCGGGGGTGGCACTAGCGTGCCCAATCAGAACTGGTGCCACGCTATTGCCTCTCCCCAGTTAGGGATACCCACTAAAACCCCTGGGTGTTCCGTCCTGCGCCTTATCCCAGGGCTACGGGGAATTGGGCTTCCCGTCTCCGCAAGCCCTGGCAGGCGTGGGCCCCCCTCACTGGGCCTCTTCAAATGCCGGGGGACTACCCCCCTGGCAACGTCATGGTCAAATCCGGCGTGGGGCGGTTTGTAACGCGCCCCACGGGAGGAGAGATAAGCGCGCGCGGAACACTCGCGCTCTCATATCGACGGCATGTGTGGGTGACTGAGAACCCCTATACCCAAAGGGGCCCCACCCGCGCCGCCCGCTTACGGTGGCCGAAGATCGAAGTCCGCCCTCCGGCGTCGGCGCGTCCTCGTTTGGCGGGAGCGGAGCATGGACGTACGCTCACGCTCCCGCTCCGCCTCCTCCTTCGCAAACATAACGTGCTCGCAGAAGGAGGAGACGGCATCCCATCCGGTGCGACTCCCGACCATGGTGCGTACCAGGGCCGGGAGCGAGGTGTCACTTTTGGAGTGTGTGCAGCGCCGTGTCCTCGTCGCCCGTGTCACAATGGTGGCACCCTGACGTGGGCTCGCAGCCGAGGCGACACAGGTACTTTCCGAAGCAACCGTGCCCCGTGAGGACCTGTGTCAGCCTGAACGTCAGTGCCGTAACGATGTCCTATCCAATCTTGCAGGACGGACCTCACCGCCTCGATGGTGGCGGGGCCTGCGCTGGGGTGTCTAAGGCGTTCCTCCCAGACTCCCACGGCTACCTGGCGGAGTTCCGACCGGCACACTTCGATCTCGCGAGGCGCGGGTCTGGAGCCCCTGGCCAGGGCCTCTTTGCGCCACGTATACAGTGACGCCAGGACCCCCCTGGCTTCCAGGTCCCATGGGAGGGATCCGGAGAGTAGCGAGGCCGCTTCGAAGGACACCGTACGGTATCCTCTTATTGCCCTGACGGCCAATACACGCTGCGCCTGGCGAAGTAGCGCAGCGTTTCGGGCCGTCAGTCGGTCCGCCCACACTGGGGCCCCATACAGGGCCATGGACCATACGATACCTTCGAAGAGTTTTCGGCACGTGGCGTCCGGCCCCGCGACGCTGGGGAGCAAGCGCGATAGCGAACCCGCCGCCCCCTAAGTCTGGGGAACAGCTGCCGAAAATGTGCCGAAAAATCCCACCGGCCATCGAGGACCAATCCCGGGTACTTCATGGTCTCCCCGATGCCGATGCGGATGCCTCCTACTAGGATTCTGGTATCTGGAGGTGGACGATTACGAGGACCGTGAAACATCACGGCCTCGGTCTTATGCAACGCCACCTCCAGTCCAAGACGCCGGATCCTGCCTACGATAGACGACACCCCAGCCGTGCCTCGAAGGCACGCCTGCCGATGGGTCCTCCCGCGCGCGGCGATCAACGTGTCGTCTGCGTAACATACGACGTTGACGCCCGGGAGGATCCGACACCTCAAAAATAACAGATGGGCCAAGGCCAGCGAGGAACAACACTAGCCTCGCTGGCGTCGCTAGAAAATCTTCCTTTGAGACGGAGGAGCATTTCATCTCACTCCACCCTATACGGGTCACCCCCCTTCTATCACCCCTTCACCCCTGAATAAAACACGAGCGCAGCGCCACCTTGGCTACAAACGTTAGAAATAAAAGGTATTGCTGCTCCCTTGTGTCGCTCAAATACACTTATAAAAAATTCACTATTTTTACCATAAATATATATTGTCTAAGCTCGTGTGACATTAACGAGAAATGATTCTTACTTAAAAGGTTTTATAAAATTACTTTCCTTCTATAAGTAATAATAGAATATAAGGTATAACATAGTATAACATAGTCCGCACTAAGTACTTATAAGAGAAGTGTCTGAAGCCACATCGGTGTAGCGTCTCGCACGAACTCTAGGCCATTAGAAAAGCGATAATAATTTTTTTTTATAAATTATCAGAATTATTGTTACACGGAGACGGATACGGTTTCATGCATTCTTGGGCCCAGATTATGAGAAGATGAGAGTGATTGTAAGACTTATTTTTAATATGATGACATTTTAATCGTTGTAATGGGTTTAGTTATTTTGAATAAATTAATCCTGTCGTGTAAGTTTTCATATTATTAAATGTTGAAATTGCAGTAATCGATAACTTACTATTATTTATGACCCCATTTTTAAGATTTCTCGTCTTCCAGATAAAATTTAGGAATGATGTTTTATTTCAATTCATTATATTTCTTTGGCTTAAATGCCCCCGTCTTCTTTGACTAATATTTCATTCTTACGATTAAATTAAAGCTATGAATATTTAGAGATAGCTACTGACTTATATACTTTTATTACAACTATAGATTATAGTATACACTAGTAGTACACTTGTATAAATACCAAATCAGTACGTTGCGTAAACCAGGCCAAAGTATGATTTATATTATATCTTCAATGTTTACAACAGTATTATTAAATTTCATTGCGTTTAGTAAAAGGTTTCTTCTTAAAATTAATATCTGCCCATAAACATTTCACGGCTGGGCTCAGGCTTTCCACTTTTAGAATGATATCAAAGAGAAGCAGTCACGCGTTCAAGCGTTCCAAGATCGAGTTCTGCGTTTGAGCGTGCAAAAATTCACGAACTCCACTGTTGGACGGTCTACGTGGTCACATTACTATCACCATGTTTTTTGACGATAGTCCTTCATCAGAAGAGAAACTATTAATTCTGTGGTCACTAATAGTAACAAAACGGAAACGGAAATACAGAAAAATTTTGTTCCTAATAAATAAGGCTTAAGAAATAAAAAGAATTACATAGACTGGCATTTCTTTGGCCATTGTTTTCCAACTATGATCTGCTACTTTTTCTCTGTTTTTAGAATCGTTATCCTTAGCATCATTTAAGAACGCCTTTCACGTACTTATATTATTATTTTTTCGGTCTACATCTTCTTTTCAATCAATGTAAACACCGGAATAGTAATGAACGCGCGAGCGCGTGCCTTCTAGTTGACCAACATGGCCAGAACGCCGGCTGTTTGATTGTCTATGTAACGTATACAATACAACGAACGCAGAACACGAACAAGCAACGCTCGAACGCGTGACTGCTTTCTGTCTTTAGTCCCCTCAGTTGTACAAATAGCTTACCCAACACGCTTATCGAAGTCGAATCATCAGTATGTGACAGGATAAACCAGTCATTTTGATGTGCAGGTTGCATCATAACTTTTTACTTCATCAGAAAGAAAAGAAAGAATGAAAGAAAAACTTTATTTGAAGAAATTGTGACGTAATTACATTCCTTATACATTTTTATACATAAAGCATATTTTGAGAAATTGTACGCCGCATTTTCAGCAAACAAGGTTTGCCCTCAGCATATTGCTGTGTCGGAATAATATCCGACACAACGCTGATTTTCAGTGCAAACCCTCCTTTTGGCGTACGACCAAAACGACCCAGTTTTGTTAATTAAATAATAAATAAGAATAATAATTAATAAAACTAATTCTACTTATGTAATCATCAATTAAATTAGTCTAACATTATTTTCGAATTATCAAATTCGTAGTATCAATTAATTCATATCATAGTTACTCAAGTTAGTGCCGTTTGCTCTTGAAACGCTTGGACCGTGGGCTCCTGAGGCCATGAGCCTGTACAAAGATAAATATCTTATCAAAACGACTTATTGACTCTTTGGGAGATCAGAGGACTGATTCCTACCTCGGACGACGGCTCAGTACGGCAATCCAGCGAGATAACGTAGCCAGCCTTCTAGGAACCTTACCCATTGACTTCGATAACCTAGGCTCAGTATTTTACTTATAGTCTTAAGGGATTATCGGTAGAATACAATATAAGTTAAGTTTCCTTCACTGTACTAGTTTATAGTTAGATTACGTTAGGTTAAGTTACATTAATTCATTGACGTTATTTATAATGAAGTCCCCGCTATTTTGATGGGCACAATATCGACCACAGTAAAGAGCTCTTCAGTCCACTAAGTTTACAAGAGGCAATACGAAGTGACACCACGTCCGGCGTCCATTGTTTTCGCCGTGTGATCCCCACCTTCGGAGATAAGGCGTCGGCCATGACGGAAAAGCTCTTCATATTTTATTCATTGGACAAAATCGTTTGATTATATTTGGAGATCAAACGACGGGCTTTTATCAGAGTGTGTTGTCCAAATTGTCCTTCAAAGGAGACGTTATGACTAAGCATGTTATTTTATTATTTTACTACGATATGCCCGCGATTTCGTCTACGCTTGAATTGAAATGTATAAGAAAAATAATGTAAGTTATCGTTATTGTGGAGACTGTGTCGGAATAAGCTAATTTATACGCACCCAATTGAAAGAAAGAAAGAAGAAGAAAGAAAGAAAAACAATTTATTTAGGACAAGATACAAAAAGACTTATATGATAATATATATAACAATTAATTGTGATGTCCTAAAAAGGCTCTTGCTCAGCATATTGCTAGTTTCACAACCAGCGCTGATCTTCCGCAAGTACCTGTAAGTGATGCCACGGCTTAGCTCCACAAAGCAAATTAAAACGATAAACATTTGTTATAAAATTATACAAAATAAATTACTAATTATTTGAACATTGTTCTCTGTAACTGGATGGCTACCACCCCTGGTCTGGAGTATGTCACCATAACAACCTTGAGTTGTGTTCCGGCATTAGTGCCCACGTTCCAGTCTCCCTTAAGAGAGCAGCAGCGCATTTGTGGCACCTTTGGTGTTGCAAATATCCATAGGCGATGGTAACCGCTTTCCATCAAGTGGGCCGTCTGCCTGTCTGCTGATCTCCTGCACAAAAAAAAACCCGAACAACTATAAACCGCTTCCGGGAAAATTACTGCGGGATTCCCGGGACAGAAATATCCTATATTTAATGACATTAAATTTGCTATCGATCAGTAAAAAAAACACATTGGAATTCGATTTTTTTAATCTGGCCGTTTTAAATCATTCCTAGAAAAATTCCCGTGGGATACCTAAGATAAACAATAGCACAGATAAGTCTAAGAATTATTTGTCAATCAACGAAAATCACATCGAAATCGGCTCAGTAGTTTTTACGTGAATCCCGAACAAACAGACAAACACAAGACATCTAAAAAAATTTCATCGTGTTCTCTATCGTTTATATAGTCTATTCCAGTTGTTTTCTTTTTAAATAGCTTCAATGTACAGACACGGTATGTTTCGAATTTTATAATATTACTAGCTGTCCCGGCAGACGTTGTTCTGCCCTGAAGAAATAAAATTTAGAACCCGATTGCAGCGTCACCTACCGGGTCCAATTGAATCTAAACCATCCTCGAATCCACTTGAACACACACAAAAAAAATCATTCAAATCGGTCCAGCCGTTTAGGAGGAGTTCACTGTCAACACACGTACAGAAAAATTATACATATAAAGATAGATCAGAGATGGAATACAGCTTTTGAGAAAGTGTGTGTATATTCTGTATGTATGTATATATGTATATTTTTTTAAAGAAAATGTGTGATGGCGCGAATGAGAGCTGGGCAATAAAAGAGAAGGAATGGACTTACAGTAAAGGTCGCCGCAGCAGACACGCTACGAACGATGCGGGCTTCCCAGCGGCAGGCACTTCTTCCTCGTTCCTTCCTTTACGTCTTGCGGTTCCTTCGACTAGTGGACCAGCTGGAACGGTACAGCATACACCTTCCAACATGCGGGTTGATATAAGCGGGTGTAAATGCGGCACAACACACAAAACGCGGCGAAATTTGCGCGGAAGCAGCGGCGGTTATTTATTTATTTAGGTTTATGGCTTGGCAGCTAGGCCTTTAAGCCAGATCTTAGTTTACAATATAGTTTCTTCATTTTCTTAAGCCTATGTGTAGCACAGCTGAACTGTAGGTAATCAGCTAGTGCCATTTATCGGAGTTCCTTGACAACTCAAAAGGTCACATTTGACTATACAGTTCACATTTCTCACAAAACACATAATTACTACTCAAAAACTATCAATATTCTACAACTATTGTTCATTTTAGAGTAATTTTACACATTTTTAGAAAATAAAACTGCACAGCATAACGTCCCCTTTCAGTTTCCGCCAAAAAACTCAGCTGCGGCGGTATCAGACGTAGACTATGTCACATTACATAGTGACAGATGCGGCGATAGAAAAAAAAAGAGGCGGTGACCAAATAGGTCGGCGTTAACAATGTGTTTGATCGCAGCTTGGAACACGAAGCATTTCCAGATAATATTCTTTTATATACCTACCGGGCTTTACATTAAACTCCTTATAGAAGAATCTATACAGATAAATAAAATTGAAGTGTCTGTTTGCAATGTCAATTTAACATACATACATAACTTCACGCCAGTTCCCTTGCGGGGTAGGCACGAACAATAGAGCGCCATTCAGGCTTATTCTTACACACCTCGCTTCTTTGACATTCATAGCTCTTGTCATGCACGCTCGTCTGTTCTTAAGGCTCCTGACATCACCTTTTGTTAGTACACGATCAATTTGATCATGGAAGGTCTGTCAATTTAACAGCTTTTACTAAATGCATATGATCGGTATATACAGTATTTATATGAAAAAAAATCATTTCTTTATTCATTATTGTCTGTCTCTCTGGATGTTTCGGCTAATCTCCGAAACGTCTGGACCGATTTTGATGGAATTTTCATTGGCAGATAGCTGATGTTATAAGAAGTAACTTAGGCTACATTTTTTTAGGGTCCGGAGAAAAAATATCCACGCGGATGAAGTTGCGGGCACAGGTAGTATAAAATAATAATTTATGAATCGAATCCGGAACCTGTGCGTTGTAGTGAGAGCAAAGGTTTAGCCCGCTTAACCACAACAGCCGGCGAATCTATAACATTATACAATTCTAAACCGGCCGTGTCTGTACATTGAAGCTATTAAAAAAAACTATTGCAATAGACCATATAAACGATGAAGAACACGATGCAATTTTATTTAGAATTCTTGTCTGTTGGGCTGTTTGTCTGTTTGTTCGGGATTCACATAAAAACTACTGGGCCAATTTCGTTGAGGTTTTTGCTGATCGACAGCTAATTCTTAGACTTAAAATCCTGCAAGAATTTGCCCGGGAGCGGTTTGAAGTAGTTCGAATGCATAAAAATTAGTTTATTCCGACACAGTTCTCTTTTTAATATGCTCCGCGGTATTTTGTGTCCTGGGAATCCCGCGGGAATTTCAAGTCAAGCGTAGAGGAAGTCGCGAGCATATCCTAGTACCTACATATAAATATACATACGAACTTATGTGAACAAAAGCGTCAAATGTAGTGAAGCTATTATTATAATCTTGTGTACCCACTGAAAACTATTTTACCTTTATTCGTAGTAATTTGATTATTTAACACTAAGTGTACGGCCTGAGTGGCAAAGCGTTCAGCAGGGTGACCGGCAGAGCGGACTGCGGGCAATAGAGCGTCCAACTTAGAATTGGGTAGGACATGATTTTAAAATGAGTTTGTAAGAGTAACATGACATTTTGTATTGAACCAGTACAACATACCACTTCAAATGAGGCGAGGAGATTTCTAAGGTTTATACCGCGGCAGTACATTTGCAGTGATGAGGGCGGTGAGGCAGCGAACATCATTCCCTCATTTTTCCGATACAAAACTTCTATTTCGGAAATGTTCGTTAATAATCGGATGTGATCGGTCTCGGTCACCTCATTTTACTAGCAGTCAAACATGTCATGTTGTCCCTCTTTAACATGTGAATATCCGTAGAGGCGTTATTGTACTGTTGTCCTCGTTCCGTCCTTCCTCTTACATTTGAAGCATGAGTAGTAGCAGGACAACATTTTTGAAGTAGTACAGTATTACATTTTGAGCCGTAACAGTACAAATCTATTTTGTACAGGACAAATGTACTGTCTCACACGTGTACTACTCATTACTAGTCCCACTGAGTGGCTTGAGTGCACGCTCGGCGTTCATCGTTCATAAACTGGTTTAAACCTGTATACGACGCCCCGCTCGTCGCACATCTCGGCTGGCACTAGGGACACTCGTTAACGTCTAGATACATTTGAATTAGTTTATCTATGGTCTCAGTGCAGGCCTAAATCGAGCGAGCATAGGAGCGGGGCGTGCAGCGTTCCTATTCACGAAGCCGTCGCTCAACGCAAGCATGCCCGCTGGAGCCACCGCGCTAGTCGGCCGCTACTAGACACACCTGATAGCGGTTCAATGTGTTTAACACGAACGCTGCATGCTCCGCCACGCTACTCGCTCGAATAGAGCGTGCACTAAGGCCATACGCTTAGTTCTCTTAAGCCGGCTTCACTCTGAGAACTCGGGGATCGCTCCACCTAGTTTGTTCGTCTGAGATTAATAAAACACAATAATCAAAAAACTCACTTTATTTCAAAATTCATGGCGTAATTTCTCATTTAAAAACATTTTATCTTTACAGTTAAAATACTTAACTTAATTAAGTATAGCTTAACTAAACAATAATAAAGCTTTGGGGTATACTTAATATTTAAAAAGAAATTATAAAATAATTATGTTTGCCTAAGCTACGGCAAAAGTAAGCCTTTGACTTTCAGACTTGTAAAGTACTTAGATTTGCTTTGTACACTTAAAAATCTTTCAAACAAGATTAATATGTCTCTAAGCTTTGAGGGGGTTAGAAAAGAGAGAGAGAAAGAGACTCATAACGACCATGTTCACGACCGCGATTTTTCCCGTTCCACTTGCTTGCGGGCGTTACAATCATAAACTCCAGTAGAACAGATTATGGAGCGTTGATGTCATCAACGTCGAAATACACAAATGTCATTGGCCGATTTGAAAATCACTCCTTTTTCAATGTGAATCGACAGAGAGAATGCTCTGTGGTCAACGCCCACTTCGACCCACCTCTTGACATGGGTCGTTGTGAGCGCTGTGTGATCGAAAATAATGACGTCATTAGTGACATTTTCGCCACGACCATAACGGCCGTGGTCGCCATGTGGAACGGCAGACGGAGCATTTTGGGCGCTGTAAGATACTAAAGAAACGCGCGTTTAGACACTTCTTTGGTAACCACGTGGCAACTTCCAAAAAGTGATTGTTGGATGAAAAAACATTTTAATATCAGAACTACTGCTGACATTAGATTACTGCTGACACAATCACACAGCGCGATCCATTAGTAGCTCACAACGCCCAAAATGCTGCGTTAGCCGTTCCGCAAGGCGACCGCGGTCGTTATGGTCGTGGCGAAAACGTCTGTAATAACGTCATCATGTTCGATCAGACAATGCTCACAATGACCCATATCAAAACGTGGGTCGAATAACCATTCCACTTGGGTTTACGATTGTAACGCGGGCAAGCAAGTAGAACGGGAAAAATTGCGGTCGTGAACGTGGTCGTTGGGAGTCTCTAATGGAACGTAGCCAATGCGATTGAAAAGCACAAAACTAAAAGGATATGGCGGTATTCAATGACATTTATGGCCGCTTCCCGTATCTCACAGACCGTTCATTTGCCTTACTATCGGTTAAAATTTGACATGAGTTACATATAAGTAATTTCAAAATTTTGTGTGTACAAGTTCACGTAGTAGGTAGATATATAAATAAATCACAGACATAAAATAAAAATATATAGATTAGACTCAAAAAAAACCTGCGATACATTATAATGTATATAGGTAGTTAATAAGTATGTGGTGGAACACTTTAAGCCGACAGATGGCGCTGTGCAATAACTGAGGTCGAAAACGTTTCCCGAAACGTATGAAGAATATATATGTAAAATTTTTCAACAATAACAGCTAGGCGTAGGCCTGCGAGGAACAACAATAGCCTCGCTGGAAGATCTTCCTTTGAGACGGGGAGTATTCCATCTCGCTCCTCCACCCTATACGGGGCACCTCCTATAAGTATGGTAATAATATATCCAAGTATTAAGATTGTAAAGAAAAAACAAGGTCCCTGACTACGTTAGGGGAGGCTGGGAACAAGAGAGCTCCATTAGAAAAAAATGTAAAATTTTAACCGATGGTAAGAGAATGAATAGTAAGATATGGAACCCGGCCATTAATGATTCAAGTTTTGTTAACCGACTTCAAAAAGAAGCAGAGTCTCAATTCGGCTGTACGTATGTTTCTTTTTATTGCGAAGCTGGCAAGCAGGCTGCCGACTCAGCTCATGGAAGGCAGTTACCGTCGCCTATGGATATTTGCAACACCACGTGTGCAGACAACGCGTTGCTAGCCTAGAATGGGATGAATAGAACATTTTGTTCAACAAACACCCTTCCCCTTGGTTTGCCGTTTGACATTCCCTCACAAAAATTCACCCTTACACTATGATTTGGTATAACAATACAGAGTGTGTTTATTTCTTCAAAATCGGACGATTTTGAACAAATGATTTCTGACAAGGTTAATTGATTTTTGAAAAATCTAATAATGTTTTAGTTTTCGTCTAGTTTAGTATTTGGCCCTGAAGGGTCACTTGAAAAATTATTCCCCCCTGTATAAGTGGAAAGTCGTGTGGAAAACAAAAATATAAAATAAGGCTAAAGATGTTAAAATTAAACAAATGGCTATAAATTAAACCTAGACTAATCAAAACCTTTTTACTGGCAATATTTGTATAATATTTACAATACATTTTCAGTCTTAGTACAAGCTATTTAACATTTTTGTTATATCATAGACAAATCAGAAAGCTCACGCCATATATAGAATAAAGGTGTTAAAATCATACGTTTTAATGACATTTTTTTATCCCTGTACCCAATTTGAGGCTTAGCACACACTGTGATTAAATGCGAGCGGATTAAAACCGCAGAAAAATGTAACATATAACTATCTATATATAAAATATATAATTTTATTTAACTTTGATACAAAGGTGACAAAATTGTGCAACAAATTGTAATGATCATACACGACTATTAAATTAAATAAACATACATAATGTTTATAAACCATATTAGTATTTAAGAAAATTTGTATGCTAGTAAATGGGGAAACATGTTCTCACTATATCATAAAACCTTGTTATGCATGTTTCATACAAATAAATATTTGATTCTATTTCATTTCATATTAATTCAAGCGCACGTATTAGTAGGTTTTTTTTTCAGTGGCGAATTTTAAAAACGTAATTTGTGGTATTTGGAGGGCGGTTTGAAAACTTACGACTTTTTATGTCTCATATTAGCATGATAGCGCAAGCACGGCGATTGTTTCAATTTTTATATTCATTATCGACTGGGCGAGCGCAAAGGACAGCCACAACACATGTTGCTCGCAAAAAACCTATTGTTGTAATGAAAAAAACAAAAGCAAAAACTCCAACCGCAGTGAGTGTTTGTACGTGTTTTTGCGTTTTCGGTTATTCCTAAACCGCTCGTGTTTTATAACGGTGTGTACTAAGCCTAAAACACATATTACACTAGACGGTATATAGGACTCAATATAGAGGGTTGGCATAATATAACGAAAGTTTTCAACTCTCTATCTTTATTACAGCTCCCTAAATTAGGGAAAGGATCCTTGAACACCGGATAGTATAATAACCGCATCAACTAATAATCACTTGCTGTATAACGTATAACAAAAAATATTATCAATAAATCACAAACCATATAAAAATCTTAGCACAAACTAAAACCTAATGAATCACACTTTATCCACCTTACCAACATGATAAAAAATACTTTGTAACTAAAATAATAGATACGACCGAAAAAAACTTGCAAATAAAATTTAGACAAACATATATTTCATTCACTCCATAAGAACATCAATAATACGACTTTGACACATTAAAAATAATGAGAAAACTTTACAACTTCTAAAGTTATACAAAAGTATAAATCTTAAACTAAACTCATATATTTAAAATATTTAAATAGTTAAATGGCGAGGACACAGTGGGAGCGACGCGGAGAGCGGAATCTGAAAGTGTGTGTCGTAAACACAAAAACCTTTTAAGTATGCACATAGTGCTAGTGGAGCGGATTTTATTTCAATTTAAGTATTAGCGAAATTTAACTTAATTGTAATTATCGATAAATAATTTACCAAAAAAAATAACATACATCTTCAGGATATGGAGACGTAACGTGATTTTTTAGAAATTATCCTATAGTTATTTTAATTAAGAAACAAAAATCATGAAATCACCTCAAAATTGTTCACATGAAACCATTTTACTCCTTCACTTGCTTATAATTACAGAATAAAATATATCTACATCTTTATAGAGGTAGATAATTTGATTTTATTACTTTTTTAAATTTTACGTTATTCTATTCACAATAACATAATTAATGCTCTTACTTTAAACTCACTGTGAGATGGGCAAGATATTATAATGAGTTGGCAAGTAACAACACTGATCTTGATATATTTAAAAACAGCTTCTCTAAATATTGTTAATTATTTAAAAATATTCTTGCATAATGTTGTACAGGTAATGATATAATAGATGTAATTAGATAGTAGCGTATATATATGTATGTTTGTGAGTGTGTGTGTGTGTGTGTGTATGTATGCATGTGTGTATATGTGTGTGTGTATGTGTGTGAGTGCGAGCGCGTGTTCGCGTGTTCGCGTGTATATGTGTATGTATATATACACATAAGTGTTTACACCTGTTCAGTTTTATGTTTTTTCTGTATGCACCTGTTTTGAATTGCAATCCTAATTTAATCTCTTACCTCTCTTTCTACGCTTGTAATTTGTTTTGTGTATAAATAAAAAAATGCATCTGAAACACGACCGCGTCTATAGAATCTCCGCTATCGCTCGAAAATTCCTCAAGGAAGTTGACGTTGCTACAAGTCTTAATAACAAAAACGGTTAGCGACAAAAATGTTTTCTACCTACTGGCCGATTGTCATTCTTAAAGTTCTTCTTCTATGACACAGGCTTTCTAATAGAAAATAACTAAATTTAAACTTTTCTTTGACATCATTACTTAAAGCTTTAATATTTTAGGCCTTTGAAAATTTTATTTCATTAAACTTTTAAAGTAGACAATATTTTCTAATACTTCAAAGACAAATTGCACTATTTTATACATGTTAAATTTTCTCTTTAAAATGAAAAGTTAAACAATCAATCTTGTTATATTATCATTATTCTTCAAAGAGGGTTGTAATGATGTTGCGACTTTGTGATTCAATTATAAATAATACAATCAAGTGGTAAAAACTTAGAGAATATTACACGTAATGAAGTGAATGCCAATATATTTTAAACGTTGTTCACTCAATACAAAATGTAATAAACGCCTGCAGAAATAATATAGCAATAGTGTTAAGCCGTGTGTCTTCATTCAAAAATATGAGGCACCAACATCAAGACTATATATAAAATAAAATAATTATTTCAAAATAGAATTTACAAGATTGCTGCTTCATCAGCTGAAGCCCTCAAACGACTTAAATATGGATTCTTAGAAAGAGAATGACTTTTGGATTTGAGACACTAGGTTCGTGGGGTCGATCCGCCAAGAATTTCTATTAAGAAATTTGTAGAAAATTTTTTTGATGGCAGCCAAGACCAGAAGAAGAAGGCTGGTTTATACTTCGCACAGCGAATTAGCATTGCCATCCAGCGTAGCAAAGAAGCCAGCCTTCTGGGTACACTTCCCTCTAGCAGCAATTTGGTATGAATCTATAATTATATTACAGTTTTATTTTTAGTATAGATTACTTTGTATACATTTTCTTCTTTAATATCTGTTTATTAATTATAAAAGTAAATATTTACCAGCAAGCGAAACAGGATAGAGCTTAGGGCGGCAGTGTTTAGGGGCGGTAAATATGGACCGAATGTTTTTTACGTCTTACAGAAATCTAAATACACATATTTACATTATTACGAGTTACAGGACTCGAATTAAAAAAAAATGGCGTTGGAATTACTATAGAATTTATTAGAATGTACACACGTCTTGTCTCGCTGCTGATTATCGCTTGACTGCCGATCTCTCCATTAGGCCATTGTTTTATACTGCACCGATACAATATGGCTGCCCGCCCGCGTAGATCGAATTTCTTAGAAAAAACTTTGTATTTACTTAATTAATAGTGCAATTTATCTCTTAACCAAATTAATTAAAAATTTTCAATACATTTTAAAAGAAGTCTCTTTGAGACCACAAACAATTAAGTCTTTAGATAGTAACTTTATACATTTTAGTATAATTAAGCTTTTTCATAACTTTAGTTTATTTTTTGAGTCGTGTCGCTAAACGTGGGTACCAGTTGTTATCTGTGAACTATTACCTAGAAAAGAAATGAAAATAATATTATAGCATCAATCATGGAGAGCGAATCCGCAAAAAAATTATCCGTGCAGGAACGGAGAAATAATACAATTTCCTGCGGCAGGGCGGCCTGTCGTAAGAGGCGACAAAACAGCCCACAGTCAGGTGGTAGGGCATTTGCCCGACTGGATGGTTACCACCCCTGGTCTAGAGTATGCCGCCATAACAACCTTGAGTTGTGTTCCGGCATTAGTGACCAGGTTCCAGTCTGCCTTAAGAGAGCAGCAGCGCATTTGTAGCACCTTGGGTGTTCCAAATGTCTATAGGCGATGGTAACCGCTTTTCATCAAGTGGGCCGTCTGTCTATCTGCTGAACTCATGCAACAAAAAAATAAAAAAAGCAAATGTTTATAACTGCTGTTTCAGAAACAAAATTACTTGTTTGTGAAACATCTTTTCAATAATTCAATCAATATCTTTATTTGTAAGAATGTAGACGCACAGTACATTCTACCACATAGTGGTTGGTATACAAAGTGACTTAAATAATAAAATTAAATTTACATACATATTCCAATTCAGAAACATATCAAATAAGCTTTGGTAATAAATAAGCAAATTATATCAAACGAAAAAATAACAAATAATGAGCCAAGCATTCCCAAATTTATAATAAAGATAATTACTTTTTTGAGAAATTCTTCTACAGTATAGAAACACTCCTTGATCAGCCACTTTTTTTATATTAGGGGAGCCATGTAAATACAGTTCCTTCTGAAGAGATCCAGGGAAAGCACGCCTGTGCCTTCTCTGGATCTTTAATTTTACTTGCGTGACAAGTCTCGCATTAACATTGTTATATTCTTCAAACAAAGACCCATTGAATTGGATAAACTTTGCGATTTCAATTATTTCATTGCTGCAGTAACGCAGATACGCTGACGATCCACTTGTGGCTGGTCCCTATATCTCAACTGTTCATTTGCATTACTATCGGTTAAAATTTGACAGAAGATCCATATAAGTAATGTCAAAATTCAACCGATGTAAGGCAAGTGAATTAATAATAAGATATTGATGATGATGATGGAAAGTGGTTACTGTCGCCTATGGATACTTGCAGTACCAATGCTACCAATGTGCCTTCCCGGGAAATCTGGAAATTGGCCACTGGCCTGCGTGCGCTTTCTTATACTCGTATTACATCATTCACTTTGGCGATAATATCAATGATTAATGCTCTTTATTGTTATCAACAAGACACTTGAAACCGAAGTATTGTTAAGATGATATAGGATTTAAAAAAACCTGGTTGCGGCTTGTGATGTGCGCGGGAGAATCACCCTGACACCAGAACATAACTCAAGGTTGTTATGACGGCATACTCTAAAACAAGGGTGGTAGCCATCCAGATGGGTAAACCATCTGACTATGGATTGTTTTGTCTACCTTTTAAGACAGGCCACCCAGTTGCTTTAATATTCTTTATCCGTTTTTGTATCGATTTAAAAATGTTCAAGGAAACTAAAACAAAACAATCGAAGGCCAAATCTATGAGATATCATTTCTGATAGTTTGTAATACCAAAGGTGCAACCACTGTGTTGCCGGTCTATAAAGGAATACCAGGCTACTTATGCCGAAACACAATTTGAGATTATTATAGCGGCATACCCTAGGCCAGGGGTGGTAGCTATCCAGACCTGCAAATACCCTACCACCTGGCAAATATCCTGAATATCCGAATTACTTTTTTGTTGTTGAATAAACGGCATTTTACTAACTGAGGTTTTTTTATTATTATTATTATTTTATTTATTATATTGCTTACCTTTGGTAGTAATCTGATTAGATTGTAAGCTTCCTTGGCTGGACGGCGGTAAGATGTAGAGTGTATTCGACTGAGATGACGCTTTAGGAACCTGCACATTATTATATACAATATAATATATACTGTAGTTTAGTTTTAGTATTTAATTGTATTTTTCTATTGAATAAAGTATGAAAATATATTTATACATGTATCTCAAATTATTTAGTTTTAATTTTGTTTAGTGTTGTTATTTACTCTATGGGAGCCTAATCTAATTTACCACTGCTTCGCAACATGTTGTGGCCTGAAGAGGAGAAGCGATGCAAGAAACTCTTCAAAAAACATTCCTAGCTATAATAATTTATATTATATAATATTACTTCATATTAGAAATTTCGTGTATATATACTTGAAGTATTATAGTAGAATTCAGCTTTTTGGAACTAAGTTCCTTATCGCACTTTAGTCGGCGGATGGGGGCTAGACCAAAAATGCTGACTACTGTATATAATGCAATAAGATCTAAAATAATACCGATTAGTGTAAATAGATTTTTACGCCATTTTGAAAGTAGAAGGTATTGAAATCGCCCTTATTACTTATACAATTTCTTCGATGATCTTCAATGGCCTTGGATGGCCTCCGATGACCTTCGTTGGTCTTTGAAACTACATACGAACCAACTGACCCAAAGACAACTCATTGTTTTTTTTTATTTAGGCAGCAATATTGAGCTAGTACAAATATATTTCTGTTCCGTGTAACTGACTACTAATGCCCACAATTATTAAGTTTTTACACCTCTCAAGTCTCAACGCTAGACCAGAAATTTGCAATAGCACACAATGTGTTCAATTTGGCTTTTGGAACGAAGTTCCTCATCGCACGTTACTCAGCTGAAAGGAAGCTACACGCAAAAAGTGATAACCGCAATAAAAAATGCTGACCGCTGTACAGTGTGTGCTTCTTTACGCCATCTGTGGATTCTGCGCGATACTAGTGTACTTTGATGTTGGTTGTATGTATACTAATCCCTATTAATATTATAAATGCGAAAGTAACTATCTGTCTGTTAGCTTCCGCGGAAAAACAACGAGACCGATTTGGATGAAACTCGGTATGTATGTATTTTTGACACCAAGGATGATTTTTTAGACTTTTTGATACTTTTCGATGTCATTAGATGGCCTTCGACGGTCCTTGATGATCTTTGAGAACTTCGTTCTAACCAGGTGTTCCAAAGACACCTCATTAGTTTTCATTCAACCTGTATTGTAACTACTTTCTATGAGCCTAGTTTAAAATTATGATGAACAAAAAAGATCGTACTTGCGGTTGTGCCCCACTATTGGCCGATGATGACGACGCCATGGGACTGGTGATGGCACGCGATGATGAAGACAGCGATGAAGATGGTGACGTCACCAAAGTAGCTATAGAAATTAAATATCATTAAAACCAATTTTAAAGACCTATACTTAAATCAATATTTTCTTAATTATTGTCTTTTTTCATAATATATTTTTTATATGTATAATACATTATGTGTTGCGTCATCGCAAGCGACGTTTCAACGGGTCAACGGATAAGAGAGGAAGCGGGGAACGGTGATGTTCTGTGCTGTTGGAGGTCGGCGCTGATGCAACAATGCAATCAAAGGAGATATCCAGAACCTTTTATGGTTTCTACCTTTGTTTCGACGGGGGAGTAATAAAAGCAACAATATAATCAGTTTGTTGCGGAAGAAATACTTATTCGTTTAAAGATTATAATACTGGCCGCTCGGGTTTTGCATTATTATAATTAAAAGAAAATCGAGATGGTTATGACTCGAACGTAAGGAAAATTATGTTTTATTTTCTCTAGTCCCATTTTAATTAATAATAGAGTTTTCCGGGTTTTTTTTTTGGCGGGAACTGAAAGGAGATGTTGTGCTGTGCAGTTTTATTTTCTAAAAATGTGTAAAATTACTCTAAAATGAACTATAGTTGTAGGATATTGATAGTTTTTAAGTAGTAATTATGTGTTTTTGCGAGAAATGTGAACTATATAGCCAAATGTGGCCTTTCGAGTTTTCACAAGAACTCCATTGAATGACGTCGATTGTAGCCTACAATACAACGGCGCCTGGCTTAAAGGCCTAGTTGCCAAGCCTTAACATAAAAAAATTGAGTTTTCCCTGCAGCTAAGCCACGTGAAAACCCCTAGTAGCTCTATGTTACGTACATAAAAAAATTAGGTGTTTTATACGTATAAATCTATATTAATATTATAAAAAGGTAGTTTGTGAGTTTGTGACGTTATAGGGGGTAATCTCTGGATCTACTCTACCGATTTTAAAAATAATTTTACTGTTCGAAAGCTACGTTAACACGGAGTGTCATAGGCTATATAACATGACGCTATATACTACGGGAGCGGGACAGAGTGCGGGTGAAACCGCGCCGGGCCGCTAGTTTTCAATACTTTAGTTTCTTCTTCAATTCACTATAATTACAAAGAAAATAATTCAATATAGTGTAGACAAATGCATAGCAAAACATAAAGAAATTCGCAGTCAACCTAGTTTGAAGTACCTAATACGTAATGAATGACAGGTGGGCAACCTGACAACGTATTTGTTATGGAATTACAGCAATGCCTGTCTACATCGCAATTTCAGAGGCATCTATTTTGCTATATAATCCATCTATTCCTAGCTAAACGACGTCTTTTATCGAGGTGACAACGTTACGTCACGTGAACTTACGCTCGAATCACAACCAACTCGATTTTATTTTAACTATAATAATGTAAAAAACGAGCGGCCAGTATTATAATATTTAAACAAATAAGTATTTATTCCACAAAACTTTCCGGATGAGTTTTTGGCGGGAACTGAAAGGAGATGTTATGCTGTGCAGTTTTATTTTCTAAAAATGTGTAAAATTACTCTAAAATGAACAATAGTTGTAGGATATTGATAGTTTTTGAGTAGTAATTATGTGTTTTGTGAGAAATGTGAACTGTAAAGTCAAATGTGGCCTTTTGAGTTGTCACAAGAACTCCGTCGAATGGCACTAGCTGATAACCTACAGTCCAGCTGTGCTACACATAGGTTTAAGAAAATGAAGAAACTACATTAAATCTAAGATCTGGCTTAAAGGCCTAGCTGCCAAGGTATAAAATCTAAAAAAAAAGTCGACTGAAATCCATACGGAGACGCTGCGCTGCGACGTCGTGTGTCGTCGCGACGCAGGTGTGGCGTTGCGTTGATCCGTTGTCACGACGCAACGCACTAATGAGGCCTATCCTTTATTTATACCACAACTAAACGCCTCCAAGTGTTATTTCCATTAACAAAGCTAATAGGGAACATAAATAGTAATCGATATTCAATTTGCTTGATGAACCGTACTCCATCAAGTGTTTTGATTAAGCTTATTAGTCTACGTACAATATTCATGCGGTACATATAATGGAGTGATACAGTGTCTTTGCAAATTAATAGTAATTAGGTGTGTTACAATTTGCGAATTGCTTGTTGTATAGTTTATAAACTGTTATACAGCTTAGTGGTAAGCGTAATCGCGTCCCAAATTCAAAAGCCGCGGTTTCGAATCCTTACCGGAAACATGCACCATTTAGGTAGTTTTCTGAAGTAATTAACCCATTTTTTTTTTATTGCGAATCTGGCAAGTAGACGGCTGGCCCACGTAAGGAAAAGTGGTTACCGTCGCCTATAGACGATATTTATAATGAAGCAAACGCGTTGCCAGTAGGGATGCACACAAAACATCGATGTTTCCAAACATCGATATATCGTTCATAAAAATCGATGTTTTAACATCGATGTTGAAACCGAAACATCGACGATACATCGTTGTTCAAGAACGATGTTCTGTGAGCGATATTTTATCTTACATAGACATAAAGTGCCATCTTGCACTCTATCTTAGATCTATACAGACATCCATTATATTATTTTTTTCATATTTTTTCTTATTGCCAATAATAATTTATAATGTAAACGTTGATTATTATACCTATTTCTTTAATTTCTTTTAAAAATGACCATTTTTCTTAGATGTACATTTATTTAAAATAATGATAGGGATGTGTTAGTGTGTGCCCACGCTGTTGAATTGTAAGTAGTGAGTGTTCGGTAAGGCAAAAGACATATAAATAGAATAAACATAGTATTTAGTAGGAATGAGAGCATTGAGAAGTGTGTGTGGTATTTCTTTGAAAGATTGAGTGATAGTGGTGTAAAAGGATGATCTTAGTGAAAGCAAGAATTAAGAAAGGTTTGCTAGTGGTTTGGGCGATATTTCATTTGCATCGCAGGAAGAACCGTCAAAAGTTTATGTATATGGTGATAAAACCATCGTTCATAAACATCGATATATCGTTCATAAATATCGATATTTTTAACATCGATGTTTCACTTTTGAAAACATCGATATCCTAATATCGATGTTTTATATGAACGATGTTGCATCCCTAGTTGCCAGCCGTAATTCACGCTGTTCTAGATGACCTAAACTGCACTTGAACTAAATAAAAATTCGTATTCAACTGATGTACTGGTTTATTGAACTGAATTTCGAAAACATATAAACAACATTATGATTAGTTGTACTGCAAATCATATTGTGTTTAATTAGGAGACAGCGCCATCTAGTTTTGCACTAATAAAACTATAGAACTTAGTATGGCGCTGTCTCCGACACACGCCAATATTCTGGGAGAGCGTGATATACCTATATATCGTGATAATAGGCACTGAAATTATTACGAATATAAATTATATTTAACCGACTTCTAAAAACTAAAATAAACTAAGTTATAAAGTACAACCGATTATAGACTGTGTAACAAATCGCTGCCAGATGGGAGCGTGCCCAGAAGGCTGGCTGCAATGCCGCGCTGTATGGCGATGCTTATTTGTTGGGCGAAATATGAGCCAGCCTTCTGATCACGGGTGGCATCAAAGAGTTTCTTGCAAATCTCTTTGAAGAAACTCTTTGCCGACGGACCCCACGGACCTAATGTTTCAACACCAAACGGCACAAAAATTTAACCCCTTCCTAAGGCTCCATATTTGCGCCGTTTGAGAGCTTCAGCTTTTGAAGCAGCGATATGTATCTGTGTATAATATTATAAAATTCTAAACATCCCATGTCGGTATATTGGAGCTATTAAAAAAAACTGGATTATGTAAGTAATGGAGAACACGATGCATTTTTTTTTAGATTTCTTGTCTGTTTGTTCGGGATTCACGTAAAAACTAATGGGCCAATTTCGACGCGGTTTTCGCAGACTGACAGTCAATTCTTAGACTTAAAATCTGCGCTACTTTTCATTTTGGGAATTTTTCTTTTTTTTTATTGCAGGAGATCAGCAGACAGGCAGACGGCCCACTTGATGGAAAGCGGTAACCATCGCCTATGGACCTTTGCAACACCAAAGTTGCTACAAATGCGCTGCTGCTATGTATGTATATATATATATATGTATATATATATATATATATATATAAATATATATATATATATATATATATAATTAAGTTACAAGTTCTCCTCCGCGCTGCATGTTATTCAACTAGGAGTCGAACTTAAGTCTTCTGCTGAGTCATTGAAACTTATTATACACTTACAAGTTATATGCTGGTTGCTTCGCAGGGTGTAATATGGTGGGGGTGCAGGCTTTCCAACAGGATTTGTGACGTTCACAGAAGGACCATAAGCTGTTGAGAGAATATTAAATTATCAACTGATCGAATCCAGCGTTACGTAGTTAGAGCCTTCTAGAAACTTTGCTCATAGACAATACAATTATTTCGGAGATGATTTTGCGTTATAGTATTTAAACAAATATACAACTACAAAAATCTAAATAAGTAGTAGTCCTTTTTTTTATGAAAAATTATCCACAAGTTACAATATTGACCTGTGGCCCCATATGGTCATGTGTGGAGATCTTCTTTCATGGTATTACGTTTAAAAAATTGAGACTTAAAAAACAACTCACGTATGGGTCCGCTTCCTCTTAAATAAGGGTTTCCATAGGTCGCAGCATATCTGACATCCACTCCACCAGCTAACATCACCCCTGGTCCTGCCATCGGTATCACTGCATAGAGGAATGTTAATTTTATTATTCTAGAGGCGTCTAGAACACCATGACTATATAAACAAATAGCATACGTCTGCACAAAAATACTTACCATCGGGTCCAATGAAGCCACTCAGTCTCCCACAGCTAGCTTGCCGTTGTAAGGACTCGCAGTGACCAGGATAATTCGACCCATCAGTGCTTCTTGACAGCGACCCGGACAACGAGTCCGTGGACGGTGGTGCGTAATCCCTGGAGTAGTCCACGTAGGGTACGTAACCATTAACATGATTGTGATTCTGTTAACAAAATACAACCAAACTCATAAACATTAGATAACGCTTAAATTAATTGTTACGTCACGTACATGGAATAATTTATTGCTAAATAATTAGCAAGGTTAAAACTGAGTTGTCCATGTACGTTTTTATCCGTGCAGGAACGGAGAAAGAATACAATTTCCTGCGGCCGGGCGGCCTGTCGTGAGAGGCGACTTAACAACCCACAGCCAGGTGGTAGGGCATTTGCCCGACTGGATGGCTACCTCCCCTGGTCTAAAGTATGTCGTCATAACAATTTTGAGTTGTGTTCCGGCATTAGTGACCAGGTTCCAGTCTCCCTTAAGAGAGCAGCAGCGCATTTGTAGCACCTTTAGTGTTGCAAATGTCATAGGCGATGGTAACCGCTTTCCATCAAGTGGGCCGTCTGCCTGTCTGATGAACTCCTGCAATAAAAATAAAAAAGTATTGACATCTATAGGCAACTGTAACCATTTTCCATGAGGTGGGCGGGCCATTTGTCTGCGTACCAGCTTCGCAATAAAAAATAATTGTGTATAGTAATGTTATTTTTTTTATTAATGTGGGGGTTTATTTTTATTTGTGTGATGCGTCAGTGATATTACCCCGTTGGATGAGGGTGACGCACCACTGGCGAAAGCCCATGGCTCAATCGCCGTGAGAGGTGTAAATGAGACGTCGAGTTGTTGTACTCTTGTAGTATATTGCTTTCTTACTTGTTACTAATTTAACTTAGACTATATGTACAAAACTCTTATCGTCTACGATTAGGCATTCCGTAACTATTTTGGGCAAGAGACCCTTCTCCAAAATGAACTGATACCTCAGACCCCCATAGCCAAATTACTTCAAAAATTCTATCTCTAGTTTTTCTCTTATTGGTACAAAACACCAATTTAAAAACTGCGGTTGGTTAAGTGAGTAAATTTGACATCATTTTCTTATCAAAATAAATAGAAATAACATTGAGTAAATATCAAATGTAATTAATAATTATTAATACAAATTACGTAAAATTACTCAAGTAGGTAATTATTTTTTAAAGAAAAACACACATTTGTACACGTAACACAACTTATACAGTATCTTGAATGTTTCAAATACGAACTTGTTTTTTTTTATATTGCAGAAGTTCAGCAGGCAGGCAGACGGCCTACTTCATGAAAAGCGGTTACCATCGCTTATGGACATTGCAACACCAAAGGTGCTACAAATGCGCTGCTGCTCTCTTAAGAGAGACCGGAACTTGGCGACTATTGCCGGAACACAACTAAAGGTTGTTATGGCGACATACGCTAGACCAGGGGTGGTAACCATCCAGTCGGGCAAATGCCCTACCACCTGGCTGTGGGTTGTTTTGTCGCCTCTTACGACTAGCCGCTCGGCCTCAGGAAATTGTATTCTTTCTCCTTTGTTCCGTCTAATGCTGATATTAGATAAAAAAATGCAATTGAATCTATTTGGTTCGTCAAACGATCCTAACGATAAAACGATACTAGTGACACCTAAAGCTCGAATTAGACGGTACAATTCTGTCTTTGAATTTCGATGAATCAAACAAGTGTTCCATAAGGACATAAATTTAAATCATTCAATGTTATTGAATATCTTCCTGTCTATTCAATTCTACACCTTTCAACTAAATTGATTCCATTTTGTTGATCCGTCAAATATCAATCAGCATTATTACAATTTTCAATTTTTCATCATACTAAATTGTAGTCATTAGTTAGTAGAAAATTACCTTTAAATTCAAATTGCTTAAGGGCTGGTTGAAATCTCCACTGTATCTTTGATAATGCCTCATCAGTTCGTTGTCGTATCCAGTTTCTGGAAGCGGTACTGGACCAGCTAGAGGAAGACCAAGGTTCGTGGTCAACTGTAGCGTTGGATGAAGATCCGCTTCCGAGCCCCCATTTGAATTGTCCTGTAAAAAAAATAATTACTCGATACTTTGTTTGTAAGATTCTTTAGTTTAGGCATAAAGCTAAAATGAACCTCTATGTCCATACATCTGTTTTTGTCCCACAGTCTTTTCTTAAGACTCTAAATGGATGAATTTGGAAAGTAATTGTCTTCTTTGTATCACTATATAATAGTTCAGTGAAATTGCATAAAAACTAAACACAAAGGGCCATTTACATGGAGAGAGTTGCTGCCTCCATAATACGATTATCGAAAGCAAGAAAAAAATATGATCAAGTAAACTAAACATACGATATCATACGTGGAAGGGCGATCGCCTGGTTATTAAATATTGATGTCTCTGTGTAAACAAAATCTGAAAGCATGAATCGTATTTCGAGTTCCGATAGTCACAACTCACTAGTCGCAAGCATGAGTGTAGTACGCGAGGGTGTTTTAATTATCTCTGCTCTTCTTTTTTTTATTGCAGGAGTTCAGCAGACAGGCAGACGGCCCACTGGATGGAAAGCGGTTACCATCGCCTATGGACATTTGCAACACCAAAGGTGCTACAAATGCGCTGCTGCTCTCTTAAGTGAGACAAGAATTAATTAAACGAAAGAAAAAAAAGATATTTGGTTAAAAAGTGGATAGAAATAAGAAACACTTGTAACTTCTATAAATTTCAATGAATCAAATATTGTCAGCAGATCGAAATATGATTTTTATGTCTTTTTGAAGAAAAATACCGTGCTAATTACCTAGCTCGAATGGCAAGTCGTGCATTCAAATCGGTTCAAACTTATTTGTACAATACTCGCATGAACTTAAAAAAAGTCATACGAGTTTAGACAAGTCAAGAAATTTCAGCAAAATATTTCAATGCAATTTGTATAGTAGTGTAAACAAAGCTCTTGGTGATAATTACCTTACGATTATTGTATGAAATACTCGTAGGCGAGTTGTTGTTTTTTGGCTGAATGTAAACACGTCAATGTGATTATTCTCTAAGAGTATCGCCTACGAAGATAGTATATAATAACTAACGAAAATAGACTTCTCGCCCCAAAATGTGTATTAAACCCTCTCCATGTAAATGGGCCTTTAGGGAGTTAGAGATGTAAAAACATTATCAAGTCAGAAAAATTACAAAGGTCTCGTTGATGAATGTGATGGAATTTTTTATGCGCAGCCTATGGAACAGGGATGAAATAAAACATCTACGGTCTTATTTTTATTGTAGTAAGTTTGAATGCTTCTTTAAAAACCCTAAAGAAGCGTTAAAACTTACCTAATTCAATATGAATAAGATCATTAGTGTTCTTCTCATCGCTCAAAACCAGACTCCAGGGACATTAGCTGATCCAGCGCCATAATCGTGGAAGTTGTCAACCCACCTATATATATCGTATGACAGTCGATAGACACCTTTCGTATTGCCAGGAGGAGCTTTCCACAACTCTACCCGGCTAATAAATCCAGGAGGTTTAGCTAAAAGAGCGTGTAAAGAACGCCTTTACCATTCCACGAACGACCTTGATGCATATAATGGGTTATCTACCTACATAATATATGCCCGAGAATCATCACCCCCATTCGCGAACCTACGACGACTGGAAGTCGTTTGATGACTTCACTATAAATTCTACGGACGACCTTGATGTGGATGATGACTTATCTACCTGCATTAAAGAATAATATTAATTGCACTCTAGCGAGTTGTATTCGAATAAATGATTCGATACAAGTTGTTACACGAGTATTTATTTGAATTTTGAAGTAACGTATTTATATTATATGTGTATTTTGTAATAACATGTGATCTGTGCAATGAAACGTCACTGTCATTAGAAGTGACTTACGGCCGACCCCCTCGCCCCCTCTTAAAAAACGTATACGGAGACGCTAACACACTGAATAAAAGTTTTAAGATTAACAATTAAAATTATAAGAACATAACAAACTGTATAATATAAAAATAAATATAATATTTAGTAAAGATAAAAAGTGTTTCAAATATAACATCACAATAATACTCTGTTGGTTTTATTAAAATTTATTTATTTGTTTTACTGATTAAATGTTACATAAGTAGAATTACTTTCATTTATTATTCTTTAATTAACGAAATTGGGTCGTTTTGGTCTTACGCCAAAAGGAAGGTTTGCACTGAAAATCAGCGTTGTGTCGGATATAATTCCGGCACAGAAATATGCTGAGTGCAAACCTTGTTTGCTGAAAATGCGGCGTACAAATTCTCATAATATGCTTGCTCTGTGTATAAAAATGTATAAGGAATGTAATTACGTCGCTATTTCTTCAAATAAAGTTTTTTTCTTTCATTAAATATCCCTGAAATCCATTACCCACACACATCTACGACGGCTGGAGGTTGTTAGATACCCATCATTGCCTTCTAGTGCTTTATGTATGCGCGGACAACCGGTTATTCTACGCCCTCTTCCATGATATTCCTAATGGACATTACTGTCTAGTAAAGGAAGACAGCAACATCCCATCCAGATTAGGTTCTAGCCATGGCCTGTTATCGGAAAAGTCTACTCACCATATCACAACTGCCTTCGACCTGCCGTAGTTCCAACTTCAAATCGCTGATGTTCGAACTTCTATCGCTGTCTTTGTATTTATCAACACAAGTCTTCCCCAGCTCTGTGAGATCAGGTTTCTTGACGTCTTCCTTCTTTGTTCTCCGATGACAAAGCATGACGATCAACATTATAAGCAGGATTAAGACTATTGCTGCAGCGCATCCAGTTATTATCATTACCAGTGGGAAAGTTTCTAAAAATATATTTTTTATAAATTACTAGCGGCCCCGGCAGACGTTGTCCTGCTCTGAAAAAATAAATATCTAGGACCCGATCCTAGCGCCACCTACCGGTTCCAATTGTGGATTTAAACCATCCGGGGACTCACTTAAACACGCAATAACAAAATCGGTCCAGGTGATTAGGAGGGTTCTAGAACCCGATCTCAGTGCCACCTACCGGTTCCAACTGGATAAAAAGTATCCTATGTCCGTCTCCTGGTTCTAAGCTAACTCCCATCATTTTTCAGCCAAATCGGTACAGCCATTCTTGAGTTATATTATAAATAGTGTAACTAACACGACTTTCTTTTATAAATATATATAGATTCTATACAAAGGAGTTACATATAAAACTATAAAACAGTGGTGACGTACAAAGGCGAAACTAACCCTAAAAGTTTTCTTCCAGCAAAATTATGCGTCTAACGAGACGGTAGAAGCAAGAGGCAGTGTTGTACCTCTAATAAATAAATGGTAAATGTACACCTCGTTAATTCTTACAAGATTATTTTTTGAATAAAGTTTTTATCAAATTGTGTGTTTAGATAGTTAAATTGAAACATTTTCTACTATCTTATTCTCTATTATCTATTATCTTCAGAAGTTCTTTAAGTTATTCAAGACTTGAAAAGGTCCACTTTGCCTATATTAACTGAATTCGATAACACTCTAGAGATGTAATGACATAAAAAGACATTTAAACATCTTTATAATTATTTTTTAATAGGAAAGTGATGCCTTAATGATATTAGTGATAAAGAAATCCAAGAGTGGAAAGAAAATGTTTATTTAGGACAGATACAAAAAGACAAAATAGTAACATAATGTTACGAGTGCGGGACTCGAATTAAAATGCCGTTGGAATTACTATAGAATTTATTAGAATTATACAAACACGTATAACACTGGTACAAATATATATATATATTTTTTTTTTAATATTGAATAGGTTCGCGTTTGACTGACAATGCACCTGACGTCAGGTGGAAATGCAGTCTAAGGTGGAGCACGCTTACCTAGAAGATACCTGTTCACGCGAGGCTTAAAGACACCTAGATTATATTTTTCAGGAAAAACAGACGACGGTAAAGAGTTCCACTCTTCAGTGGTGCGTATGATGAAAGAGGAAGCATAGCGTTTCGTCCGCTTCGTTGGACTATAACTGGACACAACCAGTATAAACTGCACGATTCAATAACACGCGCAAAGTCCGTCACTATACAGCTTATCGAATGTACACACGTCTTGCTTGTATCGCAATCTGCCTTGGGCCATTGCTTTATAATTCACCGATGCCAAGTGTCTACCTGGCAAGCTTCGTCGCAATTCCTAGAAAACATAATCTGCACACCTACGTAATTATGCCAGCGAACGGCTATAAACGAATACAATACACAATAGGCTATTGTCTAATTACAAATTTGAAAATACAAATACAAAGAAAACAAAAGAAGTTAGTCATAAAAAAGTTCCAAGGATATTAGCTCAAACGCCGCGGCAGGTAATAAATACAGGTATGCAGGTGGCCCAACTTGTAACAATAATATCAATTCAGTCCTAAAAAGGCCCTTGCTCAGCATAATGCTGGTTTCCCAACCAGCGCTAATCTTCCGCAAAGACCTCTAAGTGATGATAGCTTCTTCTACAAAGCATACTAATGTGTAGTGGCAGAACTTTTAGAAGTTCTTGTCTTAAGTTTTCGCGACTAGTATACATAATAAAACTAAGTTTTAACGGTTTTAAGCGCGGTAATTTATTTGATTTTTATTACTCCGACGATTCGGCCACTTTTCAGTAGCCGAGATCACGGAAGACGTTTATAGTTTTATTTAGCCTACAGCCAACTTCTTTATTCTAATTATTTAGTTTTAATTTTGTTTATATTATATATACTTTGACAATACTTACTGTCAGGTGCCAAGTGTATCTCGACACTATCCATACCATAAAGGTTGATAACTGTACAGTTGTAAACACCAAAATGTTTCGCTTCACTCCTTCGTATAACCAAAGTCGACTTTGTTAATCTCTCCGCTAAAGATTCCTCTAAAAATGCATATTCCTGAAACAGAGGCACTATTTTGAATATAAATTGTATAATTATACAATAATATCTTTTAGCCGGAATATTGCTTGGCTAATTTTAATATTATAATAGTAAAATATGTTTATCTAGGTTCTCAGGAGGATTGGCCTTATTCTAGAACAAGGAGTCGACAACCTAGAGTTGTATTTATATTTTTTTAACCGACTTTGGAAAGGAGGAAATTCTCAATTCTATTTTATATGTTTCTTACTCCACTGAGCTGAGATGACAATGTTGAGATGGATGTGTGGTGTTACAAAAATGGATAAGGTGAGAAATGAGAACATAAGGGGATCTTTGAAAGTTGCACCCGTGACTGAAAAATTGAGAGGAAGAAGATTAAGTTGGTATGGGCATATAGGTAATGAGGAGGGCTGTAAGTCAAGTGACAAACAAACTTCAACGGACAAGGTTTTCAAATTGGACAAGTACATTAACAATCTGCCTGTAAAACTTCAAGTTGAAATTTTGTTGCCATTCGTTTTTCCACTTGTCCGTTGAAGTTTCACCTCTACTATGTGTCCCAGCACACAATTTAATATTCGATCCGGAACCAAAAAACGCATCCATAGTCTACTCTAAAATTATGCCGCACTTCCACGCGGCCGTAACGCTTTTTCGTGACAGAAAAATCCTAAGACCCCATCTATATAGAAGTTTCACTTCAAAAATGTTAAACTACAAGATGGATGGGTACAGATGTAAAGGTAGACCAAAAAAAAGATTGACGGATTGTATGAAGGATGATATGTTGATTTGTGGTGTGACAGAAGATGTATGTCAGAATAGAGGAGTGTGGAAGGAAAAGACATATTGTTCCGACCCCAATTGGGATATGGTGAAAGAAAAGAGAGATGCTTCTTACGCGATTTTACCGTCAATTGTGAACCGATTTTCAATTTTTTTTTCATTCGCAAGTGGTGGTCCCTTCGTCACCAAGTCAGGATCTGATGAGTGAATTCCAGGGAAATCAAGACTAACCCTCGAATATTATAGGTACTTACAGCGTGTTTCATATATTTTATTTTTATAAAACTATTTAAGTATTTGCGTAACTTGAAAATTAAAAATAAAAAACTTTTTAACAATAAACAAAACTGACTTCAAAAGTAACTAAAAAGCAATAAATAAATATTATCTAGTCGGGTCGAATGAAAAAATAAAAATTACTGTATCTTGCAAAATTGTTGTTGTTTTTTAGGTTTTATTTCGCATCGAATTCAAGATCAGAATATTCATTTTTGCTTTTAGTCATTTTCGAAGCCTTTT
This sequence comes from Dendrolimus kikuchii, assembly GCA_019925095.2. NCBI lineage: Eukaryota > Metazoa > Arthropoda > Insecta > Lepidoptera > Lasiocampidae > Dendrolimus > Dendrolimus kikuchii. The sequence goes on from CM034413.1 coordinate 7,946,200, forward strand.
TGCTAGAATTTTATTTTCACTTTTAAGTTACGTTTACATTATCCAATAACAATGCTTTAAAACTATTCACAAGAACCGCAAAAATTTCACATTTACCGTCCGATTGTAATGAATTTTTTGCCATATCTTCAGAACGCAACGTTCAATTGCAATAAAATTTATTAGGTACTATTGTGCAGCTTCACTGAATTCAATGCAAAAATAAATCATCAAAATCTATTTTTTTCTATACATAAATAAAATAAAAAATTTTTACACCACCAATTGAGAATCAATCAATCAATATCTTTATTTGCAAGAATGTAGTTTATACAGGTGTTATACAATTGTAGACGCACAGTACACTCTCCCACATATTGATACACAAAATGAATTAAAGAATAAAATTATAATTTACATAAGTATTCTAATTAAAAAAAAAAGTTAAAAATGTACACTTTTGCCGATTTAAAATAATAAACTCGTAATGAATATACGCGTCCGTGAATAAAATACAAATTATTATTATAAAGAACTCAAACAAAACTTTGGTAAGTATAAACGCATTTTAACAATTTCTATGCAAAATAGCAAATGAAAAACAATACAGATAAGCTTATAGTTGCAAACAATGTAAAATATATTTTTGCATTTATCTCGACTTCGGTTGGTTGGGAGAAGTTTTTGTCTCGGAACTTGGTTTGTTGTTTCTGTAGTTTTTACTTATTCTATTATGAAACAGTGTTACAAAAATGTTCGTATCATTTACTGCTCTGGAACTTTAATGAGAGCTATTGTCTCAGTTTAAAAATACTGGGAATGACGATCTCTTGATACAGAATCAAAAAAGTACAGCGAATTAGTGTCTATAATAATAACAGCCTACAATCCTCCCACTATATTGTTTACGGTGGAATTAAAAATCTACTCCTTTTTTGAACTCGGTTAAAAAGAACAGTACTTAACATTTTACTAAAATCTAAAATCTTGACGGCCTCTGTGGTTGAGCGGGCAAGCCTTTGCCGATCTACCTCACTACATCGCAGAGGCTCCGTGTTCGATTCTGGTATAGTAAATTTCGGAAACGTATTTTCTCCGTTATTTACTATGGTCTGGATGTCTGGGATCGGCCCCAGTGTAGTCCGTTGTATATTACTCATAACACAAGCGTAACTTGCTTAATTTGGGGATATACAATATGGGTGTTATAAAACAAACAAAAAATAAAATACAACATACCTCATTGTGGTATGAATTGATTTCATGGCCACCAAAAGTCCACATTACATAATCAGGCTTAGGAACGGCGAAAGAAATGCATTCGATTCTTACACTGTCTCCCTCTACACCATATTGGGTTTGATTTGATATTATTTTCGGAGGTCCTGAAAAAATATTAAAATTAAACCGCTATTGCTAATTGATCCACCATCGAGCTTACTAAATGCTTGGAAAATGGTATACGAATAATTAAAATAAATAAATAAATATAACAAATAATACATAGATACAAAACTTCACGCCAGTCCCCTTGCGGGGTAGGCACGAACAACAGAGCGCCATTTAGGCTTATTTTTACACACCTCACTTGCTTCTTTGACATTCATAGCTCTTGTCATGCACGCTCGTCTGTTCTTAAGGCTCCTGACATCACCTTCTGCTAGTACACGATCAATTTGATCATGGAAGGTGTGTCGTCCTTCCACGGCTTCTGCATCTATCCACTTTTGCATTGTATATCTGTTTAGTCATTCTTTCATCATGCATTCTTTCCACATGCCCGAACCACCGAAGTATTCCTTTCCATACCTTCACTCCGACACTCTCTTTCAGATCCTCTTTCACTCACTCTCATTCAACAAATAATAACCTATAATAATTTTAAAAAAATACATAAAAAAGTTAAAAATAAATCCGACAATATATACTCGGAGGGAATAGATAAAACAATAATAAAAACCTTGTATATATGAATTTTAGGACCACACAAGATTATTTGGTGAAGTTTACATTCAAAATGCCAGACATGGTAAGTGAAATCCGGGTTAGTTTTGAACAGCTGCAGACTATTCGCACTATCAACGACGCCGTTCGCAAACTTAGCACCCATCGGATTCAGAACAGTTTAAGTTTGAACCGTCTTTGCAGATGTGCGAGATTGTTTTGGGTTCTAAAGAATAGATGGACCAGTTCAAAGATTCTTTTTTAAATATAAAGTGAAAATCCGTTATGGACATTTACTACATTTCATATTACACGATATTTGTCAGGTGGTAGGGTACCTGCCCGTCTGGATGGCTACCACCCCTGTCCTAGAGTATGCCGCCATAACAACCTTGAATTGTGTTCCGGCCTTAGTGGCCAGGTTCCAGACTCCCTCAAGAGAACAGCAGCGCATTTGTAACGCCTTTGGTATTGCAAATGTCCATAGGCGATGGTAACCGCTTACCATTAGGTGGGTCGTCTGCCTATCTGCTTAATTCATGCAATAACAAAAATATAAAAAAAAACTATGATCACGGTAGCTTTAGTCGCGAAAACTTAGGAAAGTATTAAATATTATAATTGAATCGATTCGATTAAAAACCAAAAGGTTTTGACGTGGTAGAACCAACTGGAATCACTATCTCTATTACAGTTGACTAGGCCAGCTTAATTAGTGTGATACTACGCTCTCACAGAATATCGGCGTAAAATTATTAGCCTCGAGCTAATCGGGTTTCATGTAATGAGTGAATACCGATGGCCCACTTCCTCCTCCCCCTATGTAACCTTCCCTATTACATCCCCTCATTTAATCCCATCCGTTCTATCCCATTCCTCCTGTATGATCCCCTATCCCATTCTCTTTGCCCCATCCAGAGAAACGTACCTTTAATATAAACCATCGCGTGTTCATACCTTTAATATAAACCATCACGAGTTTGAATTACCGTCAACCGAGTGTCAATCAATGGGTGGCCACCAACAATGGTACAGACTACTCTAGTACATCCAGAGAAACATACCTTTATAATAAACCATCACGTGTTCATACCTTTAATATAAACCATCACGGGTTTGAATTAACGTCAACCGAGTATCAATTAATGGGTGGGCTTCCAAAAATGATACAGACTACCCCAGTACATTCAGAGAAACATACCTTTATAATAAACCATCACGTGTTCATACCTTTAATATAAACCATCACGGGTTTGAATCACCGTCAACCGAGTGTCAATCAATGGGTGGGCTTCCAACAATGGTACAGACTACCCCAGTACATCCACAGAAACATACCTTTACTCTTATCCATCACGGGTTCATACCTTTAAAATAAACCATCACGGGTTTGAATGCGGACAACCGAGTGTCACTCACTGGGTGGGCTTCCAACAATGGCACAGACTACCCCAGTACATCCAAAGAAACATACCTTTACTCTAAGTCATCACTGGTTCATACCTTTAATATAAACCACCACAGGCTTGGATACCGTCAACCGAGTGTCAATCATTGAGCGGTCTACCAACAATGGTACAAACTACCCCAGTACATCCAGAGACTTTAATATAAACCATCACGGGTTTGAATACCGTCAACCGAGTGTCAATCATTGGGTGGGCCACCAACAATGGTACAGACTACTCTAGTACATTCAGAGAAACATACCTTTAATATAAACCATCACAGGTGCTTCCACGTCTTGCTGACTGTCACTGCTTGCTCTGCACCAGTACTGTCCTGCTGACTGCGGCGTCACCGTTATAGTCAAGTTGGGTGACTTTCCCAACCTCTGTTTAGAAGAAATGGAAACCCTCAGATACTTAACTTAAATTTAGATTTATTGCAACAATGACCCTTTTACGAGAAAGTGGATGGTAATGTTTTGTTGCGCAGTTTTAATATTAAATCCTTAATTCGTGGAAGAATGGAGAAAGAATACAATTTACTACAGCCGGGCGGTCTGTCTTAAGAGGCGACAAAATAATCCACAGCCAGGTAGGGTATTTGCCAGCCTCGATGGCTACCACCCCTGGTGGTATGCCTCCATAACAACCTTGAGTATATATTTATTTCTTGTATCACGGAAGCGGTTCTAACGATTTGTATAAAATTTTGTATTTAATTAAGGTTTTACTTTTTTTCCTGATTAGGATATATAATTTTTATATTAGCTGTTAACTGCGACTTCGTCCGCGTGGAAATGGAAGTAGCCTAAGTTACTCCTCATAAAATTAGCTATCTGTCAGTGAAAATTCCATCAAAATCCAGGTCCAGCCAGCCCTTTCGGAGATTAGCCGGAAATACCGACATACAAAAATTTTAAAAAGTACAGTATATATTTTTATATGCATTTCAACCATACGAAGACACAGGTCTGCGTATTCTCGGCCAAAAAAACTTCATTCGACCAAGCGCTTCTGTTTCAAGGAAATCCATTTACAACCTCTAAGACTTTTGGAATTCTTCGGTGTTAATATCGCGAATGATGTGCAGTTCAGGGGCCATCTTGAAGGCAAGGCAAAACTTGCTTCCAAGAAGTTGTTAGTGCTAAATCGGTTCAAGCAGTACTTCACACCGCGGCAACGCCTGTGTTTTATAAAGCCCAGATGACGCCGCATATGGAGTACTGCTCATAGCTTTGGGATAGAGTACCTGCCTACCAGCTGAATGAATCCGCTGGACTACATTCAACGTCGAGCCGTTCGCGTTGTTGATGATTCCATACTCACAGACGGTCTAGATACGCTTGGCCTTCGGAGAGACTTCGCGTCTCCCTGCGTATTCTCGTGGATGGCCTGTTTGCGCGCAGCGTTACTTACAAGGAATTGGTTTTTCTCATATCTCAGCCATTGGACCCTCGGCGTCGGGTGACCATCGACAATGCAAGTCAAGGTCGCTGGTGCTCCGATTTCTCCCTCCACATTCTGAGGACGGACTTTGAAAGATGGCCCATCTGTATAAAAAAAATATGTAAGTGTCATTAAAACTACGTTTAATCGGTTCTAAGCGCGGCATATATATAATAATAATAGCAGCCAAGGTATTTTTCTGCCCAATTTTCTATGTTCCCCGAACATTGTGACGGGTAGTCGCCATAGTCCCCATATTCCCAGACCCCTAGTACCACTAGCAGTTCACCCCAATAGCCCGGTACTTTTTGTTTTGATTTCCCACAATCGTCCTACACTGACCAGGGCCTGTCCTTGGGTGCATTTTTATATGGTGTCGACAGGGATAATCACCGGTTAGTGTTACGCCACATTTATATTAAATTTGTCAAGAGACCTCTACGTATTGGTCTCCTTAGGGCCCCACATAAACCCTTCAAAATTCCGGGGCATTTTTATGGCCCGTGATCTTCAAAGACACACAATAACAGCCAATAACCGTTCGACTACTGGGCTTGGACCTCCCACTATTGGGGAATGGAACAAGGCGGCTTGGCATGTTTGACATATCGGTTATCTCGATGTGCAGGTTTCATCACGATGTAGTGGAACACTTACAAGCCAATAGATGGCGCTGTGCAATCATTGAGGTCGCAAACAATTCCCGAAACGTACAAAGAATATACACAAAATTTCCGTCAATAACAGATGGGCCTGGGCCTGCGAGGAACAATAATTTCCTCGCTGGAAGATCTTCCTGTGAGACGGAGAATCTCGCTCCTCCATCCTGTACGGAGCACTCTCTTCAATGATGTTTTCCTTCGCCGTTATTAGCACGTGGTAATTGTAAAAATATGCACATTAGGTCAGAAAACTACGTAATATAATTATATATTTTAAAAGATGAGATATTTAAATAAAATTATGCTAAAACTTAAAATTAAAATATAAAATGAGTATATCTTACAGCTTAAAAATATTACAAATAATATATAGGTTCCAAATCACCACCAGTTGGGAACGGTCTCAAAACGCTGGTCGCGTTAATTTAATAGTCTATACGTATACCTATATATATATAAATCAATTGCTGTTCCTTACTCTCGCTAAAACTCGAGAACGGCTGGACTGATTTGGCTAATTTTGGTTTTGAATTATTTTTGGAAGCCCAGGGAAGGTTTAAAAGGTGAGTAGATATGAAAAAAATGCTTGGAATATAGTAAAAACAACAATTTCCCTTTCCCTTAGAAACTAATCCTACCTGTCAAACATTTGATGTTCGTTCCGTCGTTTAGAAATCAATTAAATTTAAAATTTCTGAGGCGGTACGAAGTTTGCCGGGTCAGCTAGTATATTAATAAATATATATAATTTAACTTTCTCAACTACATAAGTCATCAAAGATATATTTTTTTTAACTCAGCACACTTCACTGTACTTATAACTGCTTAATTCATGTAATTTGCATTTGCTACACTGCCGCTATTTCGGCTAGTCTTCGAACAATAACTCGCTGTTTATAGGTGGACACTTTTTCAACTTTTCCCCAATACAAGACTGTTCTCCTTACTACCCTACATGGTTAAAGGTCACCTGGAAGGGGGGGGGGGGGAGATAACGGTTTTTCCTTACGTGTGATCTCTACCAGTTCACTCTATTGTAAGCCGCGTAATTCGTTCCAAAATTAATTAAATATATGTAAATGCAAATTAGTAGAAATTACTCGTGCAGAAGTCGTGGAAGGCCACGACACACCTTCCATGATCAAATTGATCGTGTACTAGCAGAAGGTGATGTCAGGAGCCTTAAGAACAGACGAGCGTGCATGACAAGAGTTATGAATGTCAAAGAAGCAAGTGAGGTGTGTAAGAATAAGCCTGAATGGCGCTCTGTTGTCCGTGCCTACTCCGCAAGGGAACTGGCGTGAAGTTATGTATGTATGTATGTATGTATGTACTCGTGTAGTTTCAACAGCTTGTTTTCAAAGGAGTGCAGAAGACTTAATAATTCACTTATTTAAGTATTGTTAGAATTTAATCGCTTCAAGTTAAATTAATTATGTCAATGTTTTACTGACAATCTTAGAACATATAATATACTAGCTGCCCGGGCAGACGTTGTTCTGCCCTGAAGAAATAAAATTTAGAACCCGATTCCAGTGCCACCTACCGGATCCAAATGAAAACTATCCTATCTTTCAAGTCGGATCAAACTGCACACGGTGTGCGAATTTGATTAAAATCGGTCAAGTAGTTTAGGAGTCCATTGAGGACAAACATTGTGACACGAGATTTATATATATTAAGATGTGTATGCGCGCGGCGACAAAGCCCAAATGCGGCCGAATAAGGGTGGTTACGAAGCCTTCTAATTTCAAAATCACGATCACTCCACGTCCCCGCGAGGGACGCCAGGAGACATAGTCCCCCTATAGGATAGACTAGGCGTGTTGCTGGGAAGTTTCTTTCGCCGTTTCGTCTCTTCCAGCCATAACACGTTGCGAAACGGCAATAAGATAGAGTAAGCCGCCGCGAATCGCCGATCCCGGTCCGCCGGGATCCTTCCCCTCGGCCATTATATTTATTACCCGTCGCCCGTTCTCAGTTAGTGCATTGCGTCGCCCTATGATGGGCATCATAAGATTCATCCCCCTTTCATGGCAACAGTCCAGCGGAGGTAAAACTCCCTAGGGAGTTCCCTCGAGCAAGTTGCCCCCCGGGCTCGCCCCGTAAACCCCAGTAAAGTTGTGAGGTCTTCGGATCAACAACATAAAGTCAAGTTCAATTAAAAAAAATATCAAAACATTGTATGTTACACTTATATTCATAATTGCTTGAATTAATGTTCCAAAGAGGAAATAAGTTTAAGGTTGTTTGGCCATGTAGAGAGAATGAATGAAAACAGAATCACAAAACAAGTATATGACAGCAATATGACTGGTAGAGTCGGTGCCGGTAGACCGAGACGTACTCACCATGATCAAATTGAAGATATTTTGAAGAAAGGTCCCATAAAAAGTAGTTTAAATAAGCGTGTATGTATGAAAAGATTAATGAAAGTTGACGAAGCGAAAAGTGTTTGTCAGGATCGTAGTAAGTGGAGATCCATTGTCTCTGCCTACCCCAATGGGAAATAGGCATGACAATATGTATGTATGTAAGAGGAAATAAAGAAAGGGCCATAAGGCTTTTTCCGTTCATGAAGATTTCTGCCAGTTCACTCTAAGCTGCGTAAAAGCAAAATATGTTCCAAAAATAAACATAGATTAAATTGTATAAGTAGAAGTATTGATGTTTATTTATATGAACTGAACTTCAACCGATATAGCTTCTTAATAGATCCGAAAATACTTCTGAGGGAAGTCGTCAAAGTAGTCTTTGAAAGTCTCGTTACCTACCAATCTATTAAAAGTAAAGCATATAATTAGCAACCAATTTTCAATATGGATTATAAGCGCGGGGGTTTGTCAATAAGCTTTTCATATTTGGTATTGAATGAAATTAATAGCAAACATTATCAAAAGCATCTACAAATAGGTTGCTGAAAATATATTTTATGACTAGCTGTGCCCGCGACGTCTTCCGCGTGGAATTTGTTTTCAAAACCCCCCGATTTTGAAACATTCTTCATTGGTGCTCCGCTCCTATTGGTCTTAGTGTGATGATATATAGCCTATATATAGCCTTCCTTGATAAATGGGCTATCTAATACTGAAAGAATTTTTCAAATCAGACCAGTAGTTCCTGAGATTAACGCGTTCGATCAAACAAACAAATAAACTCTTCAGCTTTATATATTAGTATAAGATCTCCGTTTTGATCTATAATTCATCATTTTCATGGGTTGTTTTGATACGCCTACGCTTAATAAACCTACGTTTTAACGGTTTTAAACGTGGTATTTTATTTGATTTTTATTTTCAGTAGCCGTGTTCACGGAAGACAAAAATGTTAAGTTGTAAAAATAGGAATAGTATTAATATAGCCTAATAGATAAATATGTAGCAGAAATATAGAACACATTAGATAAATAAATGTAATAATAGTATATAGTAAATATATATTAGTAAGTCGAACACTCCGTCTTGGCACATGACGTAGTAGGCGATTAAAAAAAAAGATGTCAAGTGTCAACGAGTATTGTTAAAATTTTATTTAGTCTACCGCCAACTTGTTCATTTTAATTATTTAGTTTTAATTTTTGTTTATGGTTAATATTATTCTATCGTGAGAAGAGAGAAGAGCGTGCATGACAAGAGTTATGAATGTCAAAGAAGCAAGTGAGGTGTGTAAGAATAAGCCTAAATGGCGCTCTATTGTTCGTGCTACCCCGCAAGGGAACTGGCGTGAAGTTATGTATGTATGTATGTATTATTCTATCGTAGCCTATGCTATCACCACTTCGCAACATATTGTAGCTTATGCATGGAAGCTATCGTTTTAGTGAAAACTGTGTCGGAATAAGCACATTTCTATGCACTACAAACAGCGCTTGGGAACATTCCCGCAGGATTCTCAGGATAAATAGTAGCGCAGAATTTAAGTTTAAGAATAAGTTGTTGATCAGCGAAAACGGCATTGAAATCGGCCCAGTAGTTTTTACGTAAATCCCGTACAAACAGACAACTAGACAAGAAATCAAAAAAAAATGTATAGTGTTCTCTGTCGTTTATATAGTATACTAGCTTCTGCCCGGGACTTCGTCCGCGTGGTAATAATACTAATAATAGTTAAAAAAGTCCCCGATTGTGAAACATTCTTCATTGGTTCACCGCTCCTATTGGTCTTAGCGTGATGATATAGCCTATATATAGCCTTCCTCGATAAGTGGGCTATCTAACACTGAAAGACTTTTTCAAATCAGATCAGTAGTTCCTGACATTAAGCACGTTTAAGCAAAATAAATGTTTTTTTTAAATAGTTTCAATATACAGACACTGTATGTTTAGAATTTTATAATATTATAGATTAGTGTTTAAGTCAAGAGTGTCACTTGTTATTTACGCAATAGAAACAATATTTTGTTGGAATAGAAGTTCAAGTTCATAAAATATGTTAATTTCATCAATCTATCTACATATATATATATATATATATATATATATATATATATATATATATATATATATATATATATATATATATATATATATATGCCAACATGAATTCTGAAGAATAAAGCCTTCCTGAGCTTATACGGTCTTGAAGAGGTTACAATTACATATCTTTCCACCATGATTCTGCCCAAAGTTATGGTTTGATTACTTCTAGTTTACATAACAACGTATAATTAAGATAGTGGACCGAAACCGGCTTTTAGCAATTAGCCCCAATTATAAAAGCCTTGGACACGTATTTTTAACATTAAAACAAAAGGCAGTATAATGCAGATTAAGCAGTAGTTATTACGATTACAATGGGTCCAAGGCGCTTAAGAGGTTCTGAAGCCTGTAATTGGTGGCAAACGACTACAATTTGGACTATTGTGCGACATTTGAATGAGTCGTGGATTTGAATTTGGAGTGAGTCGTACTTTTTTTTTGAGGCCGTTGTCCATTTGAAGAAAAATGGGTCAGGTCTGTAAGTCTATCATTCTGTGTTTAGTTATATTATACCGCGTACAGACAAGCCCAAGGAAAACCCAGGACCAATCGTTAGTGTTAACGTCGACCTATTCGGGCACCGCCTCTTTGTTTCCTTTTTCTTTCACCGCAGCTGCCATAGTGACATAGTCTACATCCGACCGCTGTTCGCACCGCTGCTTCCGCGCAAACTTCGCCGCGTTTTGTGTGTTGTGCCGCATTTTATACCCGCTTATATCAACCCGCGTGCTGGAAGGTACCCGCTGTGCCGTACCCAGCTGGTCCACTCGTCGAAGGAACCGCAAGAGGTGAAGAAAGGATCATGAGGAGTAGCCTGCCGCTGCAAAGCCCGCATCGTTTGTAGCGTGTCTGCTGCGGCGACCTATCCTGTTAGTCCTTTCCTTCTCTTTTATCCCCGCTCCCGCCCGCGCCAACAGTTAGCTTTCGGCAGCAACTCAGCGAATGGTGGTAACATCAAAGAAATCAAATCATTCGATGGTCTACAAAACATCTACATAGAGTCAACCAAGACTAACTTATTCGTTGGCCAACACTGGCCCCCTGTTTGAATCCTACATTTTCTGTTATTGAATGAGTTCAGCAGACAGGCAAATGGCCCACCTGACGGAAGAGGTTACCATCGTCTATGGACATTTGCTACACCAAAGGTGACATAAATGCGCTGCTGCTCTCTAAAGGGAGACTGGAGCCTGACCACTGATACCGGAACACAACAAGGTTATTATGGCGGAATACTAGACCAGGGGTCGTAGCCATCCAGTCGGGCAAATGGCCTACTACCTGGCTGTGGGTTGTTTAGTCGCCTCTTACGACAGGCCGCCTAGCCGCAGGAAATTGTATTCTTTCTCCATTCCTGCACGGAGATTAAGTATTAAGTAAACATCAGATGTATGCCGATGACTATAAGATAGTGGGGATGTTGCTTTTGGGAAAAAAAATGCTGGATTTTGGAATAAAAGAATGTGTGGGTAAGATACATATCTGTCTTATTTTTGCTTGCAGTAGAAAAGTAACAGAACAAAACAACCCACAGCCTGGTGGTAGGATATTTGCCCGTCTGAATGGCAACCACCCTTAGCCTAGACTTTTAGAATATGCCGTCATAATAACCTTGAGTTATGTTCCGACATTAGTGGCCAGGATCCAATCTCCCTTTAGAGATCGGCAGCACGTTGGTAGCTCCTTCCATGTTACAAATGTTGATAGGCGATGGTAACCACTTTTCATCAGGAGGACCGTCTGCCTCTCTACTGAAATTAATAATAAATTAGAAAAGAACTGGTAGAGTTATTTTTTACGTTGACTCCGATTTAAGTCGAAAATGGCTGCATTTAGTCTACAGTACTTTAGCCGTCGTCTCATCCAGAAAAAGGGTAGACAGCAAAATGAATGAAGCAATGTTCTACCTACTTTATATAGTCTAGGACTGAACACACAAGGCGTATAACTTACATGCAACTTCCAAGACTTTGGTGTCAGAACTTTTGCCCACTATATTATGAGCTTCGCATTTGATAGCAGCTTCATTTAACTTCCTTGAAATGTTTGATAACACCTGGAACAAATATAAGGTACAGTAATCTATCTATACTACAATAAATCTGTAAGGAGGTAATTAAAACTACGTTTTAACGGTTTTGAGCGTTGAATTTTATTTGATTTTTATATCGACGTTTCATCTACTTTTCAGTAGCCGTGATCAAGGAAGTCAAAGATATGAAGTGAAACAAAACACGAACAATTTTGTGACAAGTGGCCGAAACTTCAAAATAAAAATCTAATAAAATGTCGCGCTTAAAACGGTTGAAACTTAGTTTTATTTAGTAGGAGAGTCAAGTTTGTACAATGGATTTAAAAAAGAGAAAAATAGCAGGTGCTCAAATTCCAAAAACGGAATTTTATAGATTTTTTGTTAGTCTTTCTTTCTGTTGGAGCACCAGGTGAAAACTAATGAACGCATTTAAGTGAAACTCGACACCAGCTTATTATCCCGGATCAACACTTAGAATACTTTTATCCCGTGGGATAAACGAAAATAGCCGAAAAGATTGCGTCTTTTTTGAAAACTAGGTATTGAACGGATAAGAATGAATTTCAACACAGCTGGTTTATATCCCGAGTCAGATCATAGGATATTTTTTATCCCAATAAATAATATCGTTTCCGTATAATAAACGGGTTATAAAAATAAATAGCGCTGCCTTAACGTCTTAGACGACTAGTGACGTCCCGAATAGGTGAAGGAGCGAGATGTAATGCTCCTCCGTCTCAAAGGAAGATCTACCAGCGAAGTAGTGGTGAGTAGTACACGTGTGAGGCAGTACATTTGTCCCGTACAAAATAAATTTGTACTGATATGGCTTAAAATTTAAATTTGTATTACTTCAAAAGTTTTGTCCCGCTACTACTCACTCGTCAAATGTAAGAGGAGGGCGGAACTAGAACAACAGTATAATAACGCCTCTACGGATATTCACATGACAAAGAGGGACAACATGACATGTACGACCATATAATATTTTATCTATGTGTACGACTGTTAGTAAAATGAGGTGACCGAGGCCAATAACATCCGATTCTTAACGAACATTACCGAACTAGAAGTTTTAAAACAAATGAGGGAATGACGCTCACCGCCTCACCGGCCTCATCGCTTCAAATGTACTGCCGCGGTACAAACCATACAAATCTGCTCACCTCATTTTTTTTATAATCGGCAGACAAACACACATATTTTATATCCCCAAATTAAGCAAGTTACGCTTGTGTTATGGGTAATATACAACGGACTACTCTGGGGCCGATCCCAGACACCCAGACCATAGTAAATAACGGAGAAAATACGTTTCCGAAATTTACTATACCAGGAATCGAACCCGGAGCCTCTGCGTTGCAGTGAAGTAGGCCGTCAAAGGCATAGCCCGCTCAACCATAGAGGATATCAAAAGGGGTACATTGTACTGATTCAGAACAAAATGTCATGTTACTCTTACAAACTCCCCCGTTATGCCCCGCAGGCCTAGGCCCATATTTTTTTTATGTTTTGTGCAGAACCCAGCTGAATAGCCCTAGATGAATGTTTCAGCGATGCCGGAGTTGCATAGGCCCATCTATTATTGTTGGTTTGTATATATTGTTTCTACGTGTCGGGATTCGTTTGCGACCTCAATTATTGCACAGCGCCATCTATTGGCTTGTAAGTGTTCCGCTACAGACATCACCAGACGCGGATATAGTCCTCAAAAAAGTTGTGGTACAGTCACCCAAAACTCGACCAAGTGTGAATGCAGAGTATAAACTCACTCATAGTCGATATAATGCATTCATACAAATATATGACGCCCTGATCAAGATTTTGTTGAACGTGGGCAAAGCCGTTGGGCAAACATTAGTAAATGAATGAACTTGTAAAATGTTAGTTTGTTCGCTCACGAAAATTACAAAATTAAATGTGTGTCTATCTGCACGTCACAGTGTCACATTTAGACTTTAAACTAGTGAACCGATTTTGATAAAATTTTTACAACTTCAAACGATATCAAAATATATCTCTTCTTCAATACAAGTAGAAGAACAGAACATTCTGTATCTTTTTGCAAATACTCATATGCAAAAAAATACAGAATGTTGTCAAAAATGTTGTGACAACGTGTTAACATATCGTCTATGATAACTAAGTACTTCAATAGAATATAGCGTTATGCACTTTTTTTCTTGCATGAGTTCAGCAGACAATCCGACGACCCACCTATTTTTTTTTATAATAATAATCGGCACACAGACACACACATTGTATATCCCCAAGCTAAGCAGGTTACGCTTGTATTATGGATGATATACATCGGATCACTCTGGGGCCGATCCCAGACACTCAGACCATAGTAAATAACAGAAAGTTTGTTTCCGAAATTTTCCATGCAGGGAATCGAACCCGGAGCATCTGTGTTCCAACGAGTTCGGCCGGCTATGACTTAGCCCGCTCAACCACAGAGGCCGCCAATTGTAAGCGTTTACCATCGCTTATGGACATTTGCAACACCAAAGGCGTTACAAATGCGCTGCTGCTTTCTTAAGGGTGACTGGAACCTGGCCACTAATACCGGAACACAACTCTAGACCAGGGGTGGTAGCCATCCAGACAGGGCAGATATCATACCACCTGGCTGAGGGTTGTTTTGCCGCTTACAACAGGCCGCTCAGCCGCAGGAAATTGTATTATTTCTCCGTTCCTGCACGGAACAAAAACTTCTTCTCCATATAAATTATAACACAGAATAAACACACCTGTCCATACGTCTTTTTTTACAATAACTCTTTCACCGTCCGGGCTGTGTGTCTTTGGAATGAGCTACCTATTGCTATATGACAAGCCAAATCCTATAATCCCTCCTAATAATCAGGTTCAGAAGCATTACTTCTCTATTGTGTATAATAATTCCTAACACAGTTATATATATGTATGTATGTTTGTATTATCATGTTGTTACGAGTGCGGGACTCGAATTAAAATGCCATTGGAATTACTATAGTATTTATTAGAACTATACAAACACGTATAACACACGTACAAATATAACTGGACACAATTGGTACAAACTGCACGATTCAAGAACACGCGTAAAGTCCGTCACTATACAGCTTATAGAATCTACACACGTCTTGCTTGTATCGTAATCGTCGCTTGACTGCGGTTCTCGCTAGACTGCCTCCCCTCTCCACCCTCCCGTCGTTTTATACTTAACAGATATTATATATAACAGATATTTCTAGAAATACGTAATCCGCACACCTGCTTAATTCCTGCGAACGGCCATAAATTAGTACAATACACAACAGACTGTTTTTCTATGTAAACAAAAGAAATCCAAATACTGGAAGGTAATAACTGTGCTTTATGGCAGGCAAGTGTGCATTCACTGTTTGTCGGCATGTAACAATATGTATATATATATATATATATTCTTTTTGTAATTATATGTATTGTGTATACTTATCATTATTTATAAACTGCACCACCGTCAATTATAAAAATCCATTAATCTCTGCCAAGGGTTACCTGGAAGCTCGCTTTTTTAGCGATAAGGCCGCCCGTTGTACTTACTATCTATTGTATTTTTCTATTTCTGTTAATCTATGTTTTGGTGTACAATAAAGTGTAAAGTGTTAAGTAAGTTTTTATCCGTGTAAGAATGGAGAAAGAATACAATTTCCTGCGGCCGGGCGGCCTGTCGTAAGAGGCGACTTAACAACCCACACCCAGGTGGTAGGGCATTTGCCCGACTGGATGGCTACCACCCCTGGTCTAAAGTATGTCGCCATAACAACCTTGAGTCGTGTTCCGGCATTAGTGACCAGGTTCCAGTCTCCCTTAAGAGAGCAGCAGCGCATTTGTAGCAACTTTGGTGTTGCAAATGACCATAGGCGATGGTAACCGCTTTCCATCAAGTGGACCGTCTGCCTGTCTGCTGAACTCCTGCAAAAAAAAAGTGTTGTCTATCTATCTAAACATTAACTATGCCAATCTCACACTTTGCCATATACGCAGTGCGCTTAAAAAGAGTGTACAAAGATTTCTCTTCACATATTAATATATTATAGGTATATATAAAATCATATCTGACACGGAAAGCTCACAAGTTATGTTAAAACAGCAATTTTCAAGTCAAGCCGTGTCTCCCGAATGTGAGATACTCAAATATTTAAAACGTGTACAAGCTTTGCAATGCATACTGCAGTTTTCAGCGAGCTTGTAAAGGGTGTTATCATGAAACAATATTATTTTTTAATATTATAAAACTAGTTTTACTTTGAAAATGAAACTTGTTTAGAATCGTTGTGATTTGAAACTCGATGAAACGAAAAAGCGACACTAAAATTAGATAAACACATAAATTTATAGGACTAAGCCTTGGAGAAAATGGGATACGAGTTTTACATCGTGCAGCACAGATTAGAGAGTCAATAAGACGAATGATTAAACATAGGTCCAGTTTGGACCGATATAAAACTGATAACAAGTATATTCTCTGAATATATTCTTAAGTTTTATTATACATAATAAAACTACGTTTTAACGGTCTTAAGCACGGTAATTTATTATTTTTTTATTATTCCGACGTTTTTCGTTTTCGGTGTGTTATCCGTCTTTGTCTTCCGTAATTATTGCGCTTAAAACTGTTAAAACATAGTTTTATTATATAATCTCTGAAGTTTTACCTTCACCTTCTTCTTCCCTTTAGAAGCCCTCTAAAATCGGCAAGTTAAGGTTGAGGTACAGTTATAAGGTCTTGAAAATACCGATAGATAGATAACAATTTATTGCTCACCAAAATATTCAAATCCAAAAACAAAATGCCTAATTACAATACTTCTTGGAAAAACAACAGGCGGCCTTGCCGCTAAAAGCGATCTCTTTCAGGCAACCTAGCTTAAAATAAATTCCTAACTAATCTGGCGATGTGGAGCAGAACAAAGATAGGACTGTACAATTTAAATTTACATACCTACACTAATTTATAAATTTAATACACATATACACATACATACATACATAACTTCACGCCAGTTCCCTTGCGTGCCTCACTTGCTTCTTTGAAATTCATAACTCTTGTCATGCACGCTCGTCTGTATATTATATATAAATATAATAGTAATATATATACGTATATACAAAATAATCTAAATAAATAGATTTGTTAACATTATATGTGACAAGCATTTTATATTAACATATATTACAATAGATAAATTAGTAAATCTATATATATAAAAATCAATTGCTGTTCGTTAGTCTCGCTAAAACTCGAGAACATCTGGCTTGATTTGGTTTTTGTGGTAGTCCAGGGAAGGTTTAAAAGGTGAGTAAATATGAAAAAAAAATCTTGGAATATAGTAAAAACATCAATTTCGCTTTCCCTTAGAAACTATTCCTACCTGTCAAACATTTGATGTTCGTCCCGTCGTTCAGAAATCAACGTTTATTATTTATTGATTCTGAGGCGGTACGAAGTTTGCCGGGTCAGCTAGTGTTTAATATATTAGACATATTTATTTAAAGACAGATAGTACTTTCTAGACAGAAAATATTAATTTATTTATTAAAAAATCCACCCCTTCCCCTTAGTTTGAACTTGGATATTCCTTTACAGAAATCGATCCTTACAAGCTGCACTATAGATGGATGTTGTACGGACACATACACTCATACCATTATGTAAGTACAACAACACTTACGTAACCGTATCGAGTGGTATGCATCCATTCCTATTTCCCGTCCTTTTTATATTATATAGAGCGGGAGTTTTTGGCGGGAACTGAAAGGAGATGTTGTGCTGTGCAGTTTTATTTTCTAAAAATGTGTAAAATTACTCTAAAATGAACAATAGCTGTAGGATATTGATAGTTTTTGAGTAGTAATTATGTGTTTTGTGAGAAATGTGAACTGTATAGTCAAATGTGGCTTTTTGACTTGTCTCAAGAACTCCGTTGAATGGCACTAGCTGATTACCTACAGTTCAGCTGTGCTACACATAGGCTTAAGAAAATGAAGAAACTATATTATAAACTATGATCTGGCTTAAAGGCCTAGCTGCCAAGCCATAAACCGAAATAAAATAAATTATATATTGTGTTGTTTGAGGACATACAACTTGTATATTTAGATAAATATGTATGTTTACAATATAATTTAGTAACATTTTCCTTTATATTTACATATATATTAGTATATTATATCTATTGCATACCTACCCCCATCCATACCGAGTTTCTGTCCATGCAAAGGTTGTCTGGAAGAAATCGCTCCCAGCGATAAGACCGCCTATTGTACTTATCATTACGATTGTGTGTACGAATTTATTTTATAACATTGTGTGCAATAAAGTATATTCTATTCTATTCTATTCTATATAGAGCCAGTCCGCAGTGCCCATTGGTGTACCGATATAGACATTAAAGTATCAAGAGAGTACACCCGTCTTTATCTTTATCTCCACCACGGCACGGAACCCACATTGGCGGCACATATCACTCTGCTCACAGGTGTAATACAGCATGCTTTTTTTATTGCGAAGCTCACAAATAGGTTGCCAACCTTATGGAACGTGATTACCGTTGCCTCTAGACATTTACAACACCAGGGACGAAGCCAATGTGTTGCCAGTCTTTTAGGATGGAATAGTAGGTACAGTGTATGAGATAGAAGGATGAGACAGAAAGAACATAATAGAACACATAGGAAGGGATAGGGAAGATCTCCCGCGGTTTCCCCCCCTCCCCCCTGTTGTTGAAGAAGGTGTCCTTCCCCGCAGGACACCCTGAGTTCATCAACAAGCATTGGGGCGTCACAGATGCAATACCTATTGGTCAAGTTCCTTGGGCGCCCCAGTGTGTGAGCTAGAGGCGCAGGTTAGGTTTAGTAAGTAGTTTGACTGCCGACCATCCCCCTGTCATACGGCCGATCAAGAGTCTCACACATCCTTCTACGAGCCTCCCCCCCAGGCCCGAGGTTGGAGTCCCAAGAAAAGACATTCCCCTTGCGTCATAAAAAAGGGGGGGTGTGGGACTTCGGAATTCACTTATCATACGAAACACGATTAGCTCAAGAGTAACCGTTTCACGCCGGTATTCTGTGAGGGCATGGTACCACTTTAAAAGTTGCCAAGTCACGTGTTCTTTTTACAAAATCAGTCGATTCGATTCCTGATCAGAGTAATTGAGTTGGTTTTCGAAATCTAATGATACCGCTTTCATTTTCATCTAAATCACTCCCGAAACTCTTTTGAGTACTTTTCGCAATATTCTATAATTGTAGTTCCGGAATTGGCCATTGAGACCTACTTGAAAATTTCACTTGTATACTTGTATACATACATACATACATACACAACTTCACGCCAGTTCCCTTGCGGGGTAGGCACGAACAACAGAGCGCCATTCAGGCTTATTCTTACACACCTCACTTGCTTCTTTGACATTCATAGCTCTTGTCATGCACGCTCGTCTGTTCTTAAGGCTCCTGACATCACCTTCTGCTAGTACACGATCAATTTGATCATGGAAGATGTGTCGTATAACTAATACATACACTATACGTATTGTCACGCCACTTTCCCATTGGGGTAGTGACCTGTTACGACCCTGACAAATCCTTTTCGCTTCACAAAATTTATATTAATATCTGTAACTGCCGGAAGTATATATTTGAGGCCAAACTACAACAAATTACAATATTCATGTACATCCTTTAAAAGTTAGCGATTTTGTTGAGCAAAAAGGGAAGTTAGCTCACGTAGTGTATGTATGTTTAAAATTTGGCTTGCCTTGAGTTATGAATAACTAAAGATGTTATTTCAACGCTAACAGAGAGAATTTCTAAGTGTTTGCCTTTATTTTTGTACTTCTTTAGAGTTTCGGTACATAAATGCGAGTCATTTTTGCCTACATCTATGTTGAAAGCAACCTCTTTAGATATCAAGCACTTTACTTTTTTTATTTGACATTGTCGTAGTGCTTTTGTTTTTTTTTCTCTACTCTATGTTTCACCTTGACAGTAAACGTATCTTCCTAAAATAAAAATTATTATTATTACAAGAAAATTAGAGTGCTACTTCATATCTATGTTTATTTTATCTATATAATAATAAAAATCAATGCCACTTTTCGTTGTAATTTTGTAACTTGAGAACGACTTTACTACCGACTTTGATGAAATTTTGTGTGTGTGTTTGAGTGAGTCCCGGGATGGTTTAGATTCACAATTGGAACCGGTAGGTGGCGCTGAGATCGGGTTCTACAATTCTCCTTATCACCTGGAGCGATTTTGGTAATTTTGTTTTTGTGTGTTTGAGTGGGTTCCCGGATGGTTTAGATTCGCACAAAGAACCGGCAGGTGGCGCTGAGATTGGGTTCTAGAATCCTCCTAATCACCGGGAGCGATTTTTGTGATTTTGTTTTTGTGTGTTTGAGTGGGTTCCCGGATGGTTTAAATCCACAATTGGAACCGGTAGGTGGCGCTGGGATCGGATCCTAGATTTTTATTTTTTCAGAGCAGGACAACGTCTGCAGCCCGGGCAGACGTTGTCCTGTTTTTTATATATTCAGACCCCCCTTCACCCCTAACATAGTCAGGGCCTTTATACAACTATTTTAATATTAGGTGTTCTTCTTTTCAAGTCAGACCTTTATATAATATATCATCGTCGTCAGTCATTTGCAGTCCACTGCTGGACGTAGGCCTCCCCAAAACGGCGCCACTCATCCCTGTCCTCCGATTTCCTCAGCCAGCACCTTTCGGCGACCTTGTATAGGTCGTCGGTTCATCGGGCTGGAGGGTGCGTCCGACACTATGTTTACCGAGACGCGGTCTCCACTCTAGGACTCGTTTGCTCCATCGGCCATCGGTCCTGCGGCAGACGTGACCGGCCCACTGCCACTTCAACTTGCTAATTTTGCGAGCTATGTCGGTTACCTTGGTTCTCTTACGGATATCCTCATTTCTAATTTTATCCATAAGAGAAACACCCAACATAGCTCGCTCCATAGCCCGTTGAAAGACTTGGAACTTGTGGACCAATCCTGCCGTCAGTGTCCATGTCTCGGCCCCGTAGGTCAGGACGGGGAGGACGCACTGCTCGAAGACTTTCGTCTTCAGGCATTGCGGAATGGTCGACGAGATATATCATACATCATACATATTATACACACATATACACACACACATTATTATATATAATCTTTATTACATATATGACGCCAGAGGTGACGGAACCCTCCATCACCTCGTGCTGTTGCGCTTCACAGCCTCTGTAACCAGCCGCAAGCAAAACCGCTCCAAATGCGACCTTGAGTCCTTACATCAAATCAAAAATAGTAACCTCTCTGATCCTGGTTTTGGATATCCATGTTATAAAGGCTGAATTTTTCAAGTGGGCCTTCAGGGCCAAATCCTAAACTATACGAAATCGCGCAAACACTCAAAGGAGTCTCCACGCAAGGTAAAAATAAACACATCTGTATTATTATACCTAATCATAGTGTAGCTTATAATGTCAAATGTCATGTCATGAATGTCAAACGTTATACCCTCAGTTTTTTTTTTCTCATTTTTAAATTCATTGTATAAAATCGAACCATTTACAAAATGTCATATGTGATCTGGAGTGGCTCACGGTTCTACCGTGCACATTGATCAGTCCTTAGATAATTCAATGTATATAAAGTAGATGAGCCTCATAATATTAAAACATCCACCATCTCACCCGATAGATGGTATCTCAATCGCTGTTATATTCCTATAATGGCGTTTCAATCGATAATTATTATTATTTTTTATTGTAGTATAGGGTCGCGTTTGACCACAATCTTGCCCTATGTGGAGCGAAGATATGGTCTAGGATGGAGCACGCTTACCTAGAAGGTACCTACCTATTCACACGGGACTTGAAGACACCCAGGTTGAATGAATGAAAACACTTTATTGTTCACCAAAAATTAAAACTACTAATTAAAAGAATTCCCCGTGGTGCCCGTATAACAGTATGCCAAACTTTTTCAAAATTAATAAAAAATGTGATATTAAATAATAACCTACAAGCCTGGGAGAACCTTCTATTGCTCCCGTATAACATTTTTCAAATAGATGATAAATCCGGAAATCTCACATCTAAAGTTAAAAACAGATGCATAAGTGTACCGGAACCGAAAGCTTTAAGAAATTACAATAATACACAAGACCGCAAGGATTCTTTAAGTCGGCTACGCCGCTTCGTTGAATCCAAAATCTCAGACGGAGATATTAAAGGTGCAGCACAAATTTTGTTCTCCAGCGATACCGTCGCTCCCAACAATGAGACCACACTGGACCTTTTGATTGACAAACATCCACCTTCAAGGACTATCCCAAGTAGGAAAACACAGAATGAAAACTTAGTCACCGAGCCGAGGGCTGTTCTCCAGTCTGTTATGTCTTTTAGAACTGGCTCAGCTGGCGGCCTAGATAGCCTCACTCCGCAACACCTTAAGGATCTGTTGAGTGGGTCTACTGGAGGCGCAGGTGGGACGCTCCTGAAGGATTTAACAGACTTGAGGAATTTAATGCTCTCTGGCTCTGTGACAAGTGAAGTTGTACCAACGCTATATGGTGCCAATTTATGCGCTCTTGTTAAAAAAGAAGGTGGCATACGCCCTATAGCGATTGGTACAGTGTACCGTCGCCTCACAGCTAAAATTTGCTGTTGACAAATAATAGACACGTACTCCACATATTTCGCCTCAACTCAACTGGGCTTCGGATCAAAAGGTGGCTGCGAGGCGGCGGTTCACGCGCTACGTACTTTTATCACAAGAAACTGCTGTGAGGCAGTGCTTAAGGTGGATGTAAAAAACGCTTTTAATTCGGTAGATAGGGACACCCTGCTTACACGAGTTTATGAAAAATTTCCAAAAATCTATAACTTTACTTCCCAGTGTTATAACAAGATAACAAATTTAATGTATCAAGGCACACAAATAAATTCGGCAACGGGGTGTCAGCAGGGTGACCCTCTCGGGCCGGCCTTGTTTTCCCTCGCAATCCATCCCATCATTGATAAACTAAATTCAAAATTTAATGTGTGGTACTTAGACGATGGCACCCTAGGTGGGGACATTGAGACAATTAAAAATGACTTTCAGTTCCTGCTAGAAGAGTTCGCTAAAATCGGTCTGGTCTTAAATCTATCTAAATGTGAAATTTATATATCCAACAAGTTAAACAATATTGACAACATAAAATCTGAGTTACAAAGTTTAGGTCTAAATTTTAAAATTGTTAACCAAAGTAATCTAACCCTTCTGGGGTGCCCTATCTTCGATGATTCTTTCGCATCCTTTGTTGATTCCAAAATTCAAAATTTTCTTTCAAAAACTGCTAATTTAAAAAATATTAATATACATTGTGCATATTTCATTATCAGACACTGTTTATTTGTTCCAAATTTTACATACGTACTTCGTTGCTGTCCGCTGTGGCAATATCCACATTTAGTAAATAATTTAGATAATACTATTAGGCAATCACTCTCATCACTATTTAACATCCCTTTTGATGAACGCTCGTGGACCCAGGCCACCCTGCCTATAAGGCTCGGCGGCCTGGGAATTCGTAAAATTTCAGACATAGCGTTACCCGCCTTCTTGGCCTCAGTGTATAGCACCTTGGACCTCATCGGTAAAATATTAAATCCATCACTTAGTGATTTTGAGGTCCCGTGTTTGGCTGAGGCTAAAAATGCGTGGTCGTTGGCCTGCCCGAATCAAAATTTACCCGTGAACCTAAAGCGCCAGAAGCTTTGGGACGAGCCGCTCAGCCTTATAACGTATCAGAAACTCTTTTCTTCTTGTACGGGGCAGGCTGAGCGTGCTCGCCTCTTAGCTGTTTCACGTTGGGAGTCAGGTCTCTGGCTACAGGCACTGCCCTCGGCGAATCTTGGCACACTTTTAGAGGATACTACCTTCAGAATCTGCGCCAGCATTCGCCTGGGGGCAACCTGTGTGGTCCCTCACCTCTGTCAATGTGGGGATAAGGTGGATCGCTTAGGACACCATGGATTATCCTGCAGCAGAAGCGCCGGTAGAATTTCTCGTCACGCGGCACTGAACGACATTATCCGCCGGGCTCTTGTCACCGCCGGGGTACCTGCCGTTCTGGAACCAAACGGCTTGTGCCGCGACGATGGCAGGAGACCGGATGGGATGACGTTAGTACCTTGGAAGATGGGCCGCCCCTTAGTGTGGGATGCTACTTGCGTTGACACTCTGGCGGCGTCCCGTCTTTCAAGTACGTCCGTTACCGCCGGTTCTGCTGCAGCCGAACAGGAGGCCCTCAAGCGCCGCAAGTACGCCGCTATCGGCAATAGTTACACATTTGCGGCGTTTGGGGTGGAAACTCTGGGTCCGTGGGGTCCTAACGCTCTAAAACTTTATCGAGATGTTGCCGAGCGCTTAGTAGACCTCTCACGCGACCAAAAGGCTGGCGTCTATTTTGCTCAAAGGGTAAGCATTGCTATTCAGCGTGGTAACGCCGCCAGCCTTTTGGGAACGTTCCCGGTAAGTGACAGTGGTTTGGGACCAATATTTTATCTATAATTTTGCTCTCCTTGTTTTTTTTAGTTTTAGTATTTAATTTTAGGTTTCTATTTTATAGTTAAGTTTAATTTTTAAAATAATTTTGGTCTGCGATCACACTATAAGTCGTGGGATTCGGACGCAGCTGAGGGGCGTAGCTGAAAAGCTATCTGTGTACAATTGTACATTGAAGTGTGCAAACTATAAGACATAAGCCGCGGACGTGACCTTGAGTGTTCGGACGTTTCATAGTAATCTGGAGTGTGACACAGTTCTGCCGTGCGCATAATAATACATCTATATTAATATTATAATCAGGAAAGGTTTGTATTTTTGTATGTTTGTAACGAATAAATTCAAAAACTACTTGACCAATTTCAAAAATTCTTTCACAATTACAATGCTACACTATCCCAAATTAATATAGGCTATAATTATACATACATACATACGTAACTTCACGCCAGTTCCCTTGCGGGGTAGGCTTATTCTTACACACCTCACTTGCTTCTTTGACATTCATAACTCTTGTCATGCACGCTCGTCTGTTCTTAAGGCTCCTGACATCACCTTCTGCTAGTACACGATCAATTTGATCATGGAAGGTGTGTCGTGGCCTTCCACGACTTCTGCATCCATCCACTTTTGCATTGTATATCTGTTTAGTCATTCTTTCATCATGCATTCTTTCCACATGCCCGAACCACCGGAGCATTCCTTTCCTTACCTTCACCCCGACACTCTCTTTCAGACCAACTCTCTTTCTTACTTCGGTATTACGAACGCGGTCCGCGAACGTCACTCCGCAGATTTTGCGCAGTGCTCGCATCTCGACCGCGTTTACTCTACTTTCATGCTCTCTCTTCCATACCCAACTTTCGCTTCCATACGTGAGCGTAGGTACCAGCACCACGTTGTGTATGGCAAGCTGGGCCTTCTGGCTGAGGTTCTTAGCGTCTAGAAGTTTACCTAACGCTCCATTCACAGTATAATTATCACTATAAAAAATAGAGATTCCTACTAAAACGTCAATAATGTAACCCAAGGTGTAAAAAATTAGTATTGGAGCGGGTCCGGGGATGGTTTATTAAACCCGGTGGCGCTGGAATCCGGTTCTAGATATTATTTTTTTAGGGCAGGATAACGTCCACTGAAACCGCTAGTTATATATAAAGAAGTAGATGAGCCTCTCCAGCATAAAATATTAAAACATCCACCACCTCACCCGATAGATGGTATCTCAATCGGTATTATATTCCTATAAATACCATTAGATGGCGTTTCAATCGATACGATAATCTATAAATGCCACTAGATGGTTACTTTTAACTTATTCCAATTTGGAATAAACACAAAATAAAATTATAGTTTAAATACTAAAATAAAGCATTTTATAATTTAAAATCAAAAGTTAGAAGAAAGTAAAAACATATGAGTGAACCCCTAAATATGGCCATCACTTGTGGTTTACGTTTTGTTAAGATCTTGTCAGCGCGTTGTAATTATTCAATGCTATTGTACAGCGCCATCTTCAGCGCACTAAATGAAAACTACTTTTTTTGACACCCGCCCTCCCTTGGTGGCGTTAGTTTCCATACATTTTCTTTATTTTTCGATTATGTACGGGAGAGCCACTGGGATGGATCAGTCGTTTCTAGTATTGTCTTTGCGTGGACGCATCCGATAAATTGTTTGAAGTTTTAGTCAGTAGTCCAGTCGAATGTTAACATTTATAACATCTGACACTATAGTGCGAGGGATAAAGCATTCGAGTCCCGATAGAGGCCGAGGGAGAGCGAACACTAATCCCTCTCTCTTCTGTACGTACTACTTTGTGAATTGTGTTCAATGCCCCAATTCTGCTATTGCAATATCATCAGAATGGTCGACCACTGGCGTTATAATAGGTGTTTTTATATGAAAAAGTAAGTAAGTAGTAAAGGTGTGAAAACGTCACAAACGTCAGATTCGCATTTAAAATATTAGTTACGAATATCCAAAATTTAACGACTTTCTTACCAATAACCATAGTGTCGCCTTCTTGCACTCTTCCTTTTGTAGTTGTCGATGATTTTATAAACATTCGTACTTTTGGCGCATACTGTACCTAAAACAAAAATTATGGTCAGTGAATTAGAAACACTTAACAACGCAAGGTTATAACTTCACTTAAAATCCGTACAAGTATTGACATATTTCAACCAATGGCTAAGTTAACTCTAATTACCTTTGGTAGAAAACTTCTGTGGAATTTATGACAAATTTTAACTAGTAGTAAGGCAGTAAAATGAATGTTAAAATATAGGTTTACTAGTGCTTATTGTATTGACGCTTCATATTTTACACAGACTACCTAGAGCATGAAAATAAAGCGCCAATTTTTCTTCAAATAATAACAAATAAGAAGCTAAAGATCAAGCGAGATAGAGAAGAAAATGTCGGAAAGCGGACCCTAAGCTTCGAAACGAACACTCGGAATTTAACTGGGACTTATTACTCGGGCGATGATGAACGGAGAAAGAATACAATTCTACGGCCGGGTGGTCTGTCGTAAGAGGCAACAAAACAATCCACAGTCAGGTAGGGTATTGCCCGTCTGGATGGCGACCACCCCTGGTCAAGAGTATTCCGCCATTACAACCTTGAATTGTGTTCCGGCATTAGTGACCAGGTTCCAGTTTCACTTTAGTGAGCGACAGCACATTGGTAGCACCTTTGTTGTTATAAATGTTCATAGATGGTAACCGCTTTCAATCAGATGGGCCGTCTGCTTATCTGCTGAACTCATACTGTTGGAATCTTCAACAAACAGTTTTTATTTATTTAGTGTGGCATAATACTGGCCACAAAATATACTAAATATTTGAATTAAGAACATTGATGTTCTTTTGTTATTTTTATTATCTATACATTTTTCCTTCCATAACTATTAAAATCATCATATGGACCGTTTATTTTGAAAATGGTGTAAGTCCATTTTTGAGAAAAATGAGCTATCACATAATTCATGCTTAATTTAATGTAATTTATTTTATATATAACTAGTGCGTGTTTAATTTCTCAAAAAAATCCCATGTTTTGTACAACTTAAAATCGGTCGGTAAATGAAATTGCATAATCATCGATTATGAAAGTGGTGTAAGTCCAATTGACAGAGGCAGGTGGCATAGCAGATGGATGCCGATCAGTGTTTTGTTATTTTTCATTTATTTTATACTAGCTGTGTCCCGCGGTTTCATCCGCGGACGATTTGCATTGTTTCCTCTCCGTGTTTCCACTAGTCGTAAGTTAAAAGATAGATATTAAAAAATTAGAGAAATGTATTAGAAAATGTACAGCGCATAACCTGTGAGAAGAAAATAAATACGACAAGGCTGTATGACTCCGTATCTTTGCGCGTATTTTGGCGAATTAAAAAAACAAAAACAACAGTAGCGCCATCTTTTTGCAGAAACATCCGCAATCTTATTACGATTTTTCTAATTTTATATTATTTAGGAGTTGAATTTTTAAATAAAATTATATTACGCACGTGCAGTTTTTTTTATTATTTTATTATTTACAGTTCGCTTAGTTATATAATATTTGTTTTTTTTTTTTTTTTAAATGAGACAATTCTACGGACTCTAAAGTTCCGTACCTTTTTTAATTTGAAGTTTATTAGTTGTATTGGTTTGTGTCTTTTTATTGCGCTGATAACATTGTTCTTTTTTTTATTATTGTATTAAAGTTGACGACATAGACACGGGTGGTGCTTATTGATTAATTTCTTAATCTCTAAGTATTTTATGTTATATGACTTTTTTTTTTTATTATTGTTCGCTATTTGTATATTGGTTTATAGATGTATTGGACTTATTATATTACTTATTCTAAGTTGTGTAGTGTTGCTGTTATAAAGTGGGTGTGGTGTTTGGCGTGTGTGGAGTCTTAGGTGCTAATATTATTATGCTATTCTTAGGATATGTATATAATTTTTTTTTTTCTTTATTTTTTTTTTTTTTTTCTCTTTTTTTTTTTTTTTTCCTTAAAATGTACATTACAAGTAGTCTTAAAAATAGCTTATTCTAATACATTTTGTTGTTTCTTATTTATTTTTGTGTCAGGGTGGAATTTTTGTTTGTTCGTTGTGTGTTGGTGATTTTGGTGTGCTGTTTGTTTATTGTGTGTCATAGTGTCTTTTGTGACTTGTGTTGTTCTGTGTTATTTGTGTTTTGTTGTTCTGGTGTGTGGGGTGTTATATAATATTTGAAGTGTTTAACTTATGCAATAAAAATCTTAATTTTTCCTTGTCAACGCTAATTATTATTAGTCCAATTTTATCTAAAGGTCGTCATTGTCGGAACACTAAAAATAAAATAACGCAACCTTGGTGTACAAAGTTAAATATGTAAATTAAATTATAAGGTTATTTTTAAACTGTTCATTGCATTATTTCTTTGCCGTTTATAAATAGCTATTTACGACAAAGATCATTCATAAGCATCAAAAACTCGGTGAGTTATTGAATAAGTATAAAGCCGACTACATTTGGAACACTTGATAGCAGTGACAGGCGATTTACAGCCGGTTCCTGTATTTTATTTTCCTTTTATTATCTTGCCTATTGCATTGGCAGAATACTGACATTTCTTAAAAGAGCCGATTTAACCAAGTCTCACTTCTCGCACAATGATTAACCGCCCCAGTGCGCTACTACGACATATGCATCGGACCAAAGCCGGAGTGAGACTCTGCAGCCTACCAATGGTGTCTCGTCGTTCCGTCCGCACGTTTGTACATTCGGGCGGTTTTATGGAGTGCCACAGGAACATGACTACAGGTACTTCATCTGCGATACCCCGACGCTTGGCTGTCTCACTTAGGGCACCCCCGGGGGAGGATACCCTCTTCACCAACAGGGAGGGGGGTACCCCACTAGCCCACGTTACGGAAGGAATTGTGCGTAGCGGCGCTTACAACCCCTAGGCCACCTTCTGCGGAGGTCTGCGTACGTGCTCTCTCTCTCCCGGCCGCCTCTCTATTCCATTTCCCCTTTTTTTGGCAACGCAGGTAAATACATTTCTTACCATACTGGGTTCTTTGTAGATCTTATGCGGCGAGATTAAGCGCCAGCGCCAGATAATTATTTACCTGCGCTGCTTTTTAGCCTGGGAAATCCGCGGGAATTATTCTACGAATTATTTAAAATAGCCTAATTAAAAAGGAAACTAATTCCAAAGTGATTTTTTACTAATCAATAGCAAATTTTATGTAATAAAAAGTGTAATATTTTCATCCCGGGAATCTCGCGAGAATTTTCCCAGGAGTGGTTTGTAGTTGTTCGGGTGCATAAAAATTAACTTATTCCGACACAGTTTTCACTAAAACGATAGCTTATAGTCATTTTTAAATGCCGTGGAACTTTATGTCCCGGGAATCCCGCGGAAATTTCAAGTCAAGCGTGGACAAAGTCGCGGGCATATCCTAGTATATTATATTTTTTATTCGTTTTTAAGTTTGTTCATTTTTTTAAGATTCTTTTATGAAAATTGCTCGTTCATGAGCGATTAAAGTCGCTTAGTGCGACATAAGCCTAAAATGAAAGCGAGGAAACCTCCGCGTTGGTCTTTTAACAGCTAATAGCTTTGAATGATACCTTTTGAAGGAAGCACGATAAATGGATATTTTTCTAAAGAAATTTCCAAGGCGGATATCATCAAGCATTTAGAAAATAAAGATCCTAATTAATTCTTTAATAATATTACGATCTGAATGCCGACAAAAGACAAATTCACACCTACGTCTGTAGAAATACATTTTATTACCTTTTTGGCGTTTGGACTTCTTTTGTTTACTTTGTGTTTAAAATTTGTAATTAGAAAAACAGCACATTGTGTATTGTAATATTTTGTGGTAGTCATTAGCCAGGTGTGATTCTAAGAAATTTAGTCCACGCGGATGAGAGACATATTGTATTTGTGCAGTATAAAGCAATGCCGCAATCGAGAGGTCGGCAATCTAGCGATAGCCACAAGTGAAGCAAGACGTTAGTAACGGACTTTATGCGTGTTATTGAAACGTGCATTACGTTTGGACTGGTTGTGTACAGTTATATTTGTACCTGTGTTATACGTGTTTGTATAGTTCTAATAAATTCTATAATAATTCCAACGGCATTTTAATTCGAGTCCTGCAACTCGTAACAATAATATTTATCGTATTTCTTTCCATAGAACCTTGTTTAGTGTTACATCATGTATCTATCTATACACATAATAAAATTGCAGAGGTCAAATTTCTGTACAATGAAAAAATGCTAAAACCGAGTCAGGGGAATGTAAGAAGTAAAATAAAACTAATTTAGATTATTTTAATTTTTTT
Organism: Dendrolimus kikuchii; assembly: GCA_019925095.2. NCBI lineage: Eukaryota > Metazoa > Arthropoda > Insecta > Lepidoptera > Lasiocampidae > Dendrolimus > Dendrolimus kikuchii. The sequence continues at coordinate 7,977,124 of CM034413.1, forward strand.
TGTTTCTCCGTTTGTCGGTCTGTTTGTATCGGCTAATCTCCGCAACGACTAGACCGATTTAAATGAAATTTTGTATGGTGGTAGCTTATATCCCTAATCAACATATAGGATACTTTTGCTCCCGAAAAATTAAAGAGTTCCCGTAGGATAGTTAATAAAACTTACCACGCGGACGAAGTCGCGTGCATCAGCTAGTATTATATAAAATTATTGCAAAATAATTATGTATACCACCATTGCCACTCTTAATCAGCAATATTCTTGCCACGGCTTGTCTGGAAGTGATTGCTTTTTAGCGATAAGACCGCCCTTTGTACACAATTCTTCTATCTGTACAGGAACGGAGAAAGAATACAAATTCGACCTCTACAGTTTTATTATACGTATAGATTAAAAGAGTGGGAAGTAGATTTACTTCTGTTGTAATTAGTCATTCTGTATTATTTAGGCTCCCGTAGAGTAAATAATAAGCAGAGAGTAGGCTAAATAACAACTTTAATATTACTCATTGACACTTTGTCTTCGGGGATCACGGCTACTGAAAAGTGGGCGAAATATCAAAATAAAATACCACGCTCAAAATAATTAAAACCTATTTTTAATTAATAGTCTCGTCGATTAAATAAAGCATCAATGTAATCCGCCATGATGTGGCGCTGGCCGTATGTCTAGACGAAGCTCCTCAAATGCACGGCATTAAATAACAAAGCGTCTATCGTAAGTGACGATCAAAACAAGTTAAGCTGGTGGCCATTCGCTGATATGGGGAAGATGTTTTTGTAAAAGGGCTCTCCCTGACGATTACTCTCATAGAATGCAACACTGAATCCATTGGAAGCTCGTATATTTCTTAGGATCTTTTGTTTCTAAACAAACATATTATTAAATAATACAAACAAACCTACTTCAAGAGTAGGTAAATAAAATGCAAAAAAATAATATTCTCTACAATTTCTTGAAGTCGGTGCGCAGTAAAATTCAGTTCAGAATAAAAAAAGTTGTGGTTGAAAAACCGAAAAATAATTCACATTTTAGACTGATTTCAAGGGTTTTTCTGCTATATCTTCGGAATCCAAAGTCTGCTAGCAGTAAAATTTATATGGGACCATTTCGAAGCTTTGCTAAATCGAACACAGAAAAAATCAAAATAGATTCAGAACCAAAAAAGTTATGACTGAATATAGCTAAAAAATATTCACAAGACGAATTGAGAATCTCCTTTTTTTTTAAATAAGTTAAAAAAGTTCTCCAACAGAACTTAGTTTGAATAAACAATTTTAAATTTGATATAAGTGCCCAACTTTCGAATAACTTGAAATCCGCCAAGTTTACAGTGCGTCTTAATTCACATAACAAGGTGCTTAAAGCTCAGCAAAAATGAGATAATTCGAGACGACGATTAAAGTAACATTATTTCAAGGTTTATCGCTGGAAGTTCGCTCTGCTTGCATAATTTTATATCTTTTGAGGTACCAGAAGGAATTTGGTCTTTCATACATTTATATAGGTTACTTAGAACGTGAAAGTTGGTGAAACGGCTAAAAAAGTTTTGGGAGTTGATTAGAAAAGTGTGCAAGTGAAGTCGTTATTCTTAACTTCAGTTTTACAATTTCACCTTTATTTACTCTGGTCTGGTTGTCATGTGAGATCGTCTCCAAGGATTAAGCATCGACATATAACATTGACGGATCGATCGATATACCTGCCACAATTTCCAAGATGAATTGGCAGGTTTAATATATCGGTTATCTCGATGTGCAGGTTCCATCAAGATGTTTTCCTCCACCCTCAGCACGTGGCAATTATAATAATATGCGCATTAGTTCAGGAAACTGGCTAAGTGGTACATGTTTCACGTCCAAGATTCAAAAGTAGATAGTTGAAACTGAAGTTTAAATCGATTCAGAGTAATGCAAATAAATTGCTTATCTAAGGGATATATACTATTGTAGTGGAACACTTAGAAGCCAATAGATGGCGCTGTGCAATAATTGATGTCAAAAACGTTTCCCGGAACATACAAAGAATATATACAAATTTTCAACTCATCCCCCTCTCATGGCAACAGTCCAGCCGAGGTAAAACTCCTTAGGGAGCGCTCCCTCGAGCAAGTTGCCCCCCCCCCCGCTCGCCTTAGCTCCTCGAAGGCACTCGCCCCGAAAACATCGGTAAAGTTGTAAGGTCTTCGGACCAACAACGTAAAGTCAAGTCCAATAAAAAAAAACAAACTAGGCCTGCGAGGAACAACATTAGCCTCGCTGGAAGATCTTGCTTTGAGACGGAGGAGCATTCCATCTCGCTCCTCCACCCTATACGGGTCACCCCTCACTACTTATGTTCATTCTATTTATATGTTATATCTGTTTTTCATATGAATAATAAAGAGAGATCTATATTAGGCCGACGCACATATCTGAAACGTCTTACGCGTGGAAGGTTGGTATGCACATCAAATCCAGGCGCGTCAAAAATGTGTGTCGCGCATTTTACTCTGGTTGTAGCAAATTCTTTCCATCAACTCGGCACTCGAGTAATTACGTGTACGACGTCTGAGACATAGAGCTACAGTATGTACACGCTGTCATATGCCTGCACCATCCGACTTAAATTTGGGATCGCTAGATCGACGTTTCGTACGTAGTAGTGCATCGCATGGCGTGGATGTAATATAACTCTAAAGAACTAGCCCCTATATAAAATGTATGGACTTTGATGTACCCAGAACCTCGAGTCTATAATTCAAATTGGCAAACGAATCAAATTGGAATTGTAACTCTTGACATTTTGGTAGTCTATAAATTCTATAGGCTCAGTGTTAAATCAATCTTTATTTGTCTGAGCCTGAAATAGTGTAAATTTTAGAGACTACACATTTGGCCATCTGTCTCGACGAAAGGACACATAAATGGAATTAACTCGCACTGGTATGGTTTTTTTGTAAAAGTTACAGTTACAAGTTACTTGGGGCCTAGATCGGTGTACCTGGCCAAACGTTTGCCTAATGTAGTTCTTGCTACCTTAAAAAGTTATCTCTCAAATTTTTATGTAAACAATTATCGCAGAAATAAATCTAAATTCAGGTGAAAAAGCAGATTTCCCCCTAAGGCATTAAAACACGATATGGGGTAGCGCAGAAAAAACCGTCCATGATATACAGATTTGCTGACACATCGCCACGCATCGTCACGAAATTAAGGCGCGCACAGCGGTCTTATTTTCACTTCGCCAGTATAAATCTACCAGCCAGTTTATCTGATCTCTTAACTTGACAAAAATGCCTTCAATTTAAAGGAAAACATTCGAAAAGGGTAGGGTCGTGTTATACTGGAAGTCTCGATGAGCAGACTCCGCGAATTTTCTGAGGGAAATGTACAGTTAAAGCCAAAAATATATGTTCATGACAAGTTTTATAAATATGTAATTCCTAAGTTATTAATAAACATATTTACTGTTATATTATACTTATAAATATGTATGCTATTCTATTCTACATTATTGAAATTAGATATGTATATGCAAATTATACATCGGCGGCCCAACATAACTAACTTTCTGTATTTGAATTTTAAGAATTGTTTGATCTAGTTAACGCCCTATTTTCACGACGGGACGGCCAGTGACACACACCTTAACAATGTCATCTTAGCATTTAATTACCTTGAAGATTCTGACAGAAGCGGTATATGTAAACATGTTACACACAAATAACTGGTTTGGTTGGTTAAAACGAAGTCATAATAGCATCTGTGAATATTTGTTTGTTATGCCAACATAGTCTTTGCTTTTTATTTTCATGTACCCTTTATATTATATTTGTACAATTATAGACAAATACCAAAGTTTATAAGTTCTCAAATTTAGTATCACTATATTTTTTTTTATTGCAGGAGACCAGCAGACAGGCAGACGGCCCACTTGATGGAAAGCGGTTACCATCGCCTATGGACATTTGCAACACCAAAGTTGCTACAAATGCGCTGCTGCTCTCTTAAGGGAGATTGGAACCTGGTTACTAATGCCGGAACACAACTCAAGGTTGTTATGGCGACATACTTTAGACCAGGGGTGGTAGTCATCCAGTCGGGCAAATGCCCTACCACCTGGCTGTGGGTTGTTAAGTCGCCTCTTACGACAGGCCGCCCGGCCGTAGGAAATTGTATTCTTTCTCCGTTCCTGCACGGATACACTATATCTAATCTGGGAAAAAAGTATCTATTGCATAATAATAGATGGTATGGTATAATAATAGATTATACCATAGAAGAAGATTACTGCAAATCGCTTTGGTCCAGTAGAAAAACATAACCTTTGAAAATCTTTAAAACACTGAAACATATTTTCAAACGAAGTCAATTTTATTTATAAAAATGTGTTTTTAAACTTCATAAAATTACACGAGAATCACTTGTATTATCTAGTTTTCATCTGTGTTTTTCGTTTGGGTTTTGGACATTTTTTACTATACTTTTTTTAAAGATTTTTATTAGATACTACTTCTTCTTCTATGATTATGCTTAATATTATATGGCTGTTTTTACATTCACAAACATTAGGATAATATTTAATCAGTCTATGGGTTCACATATTTTTGCGTTACACTGTACAAAAATTGTGAAGGTGATTTTTTTCTCCAGGTCCCCTCTGTTTCCTTATTTCGTTTGCTTTCTTTATATCCGTTTATTGGAAGCGGGGCTTAAGAAGTAATTTATGTTTGTACCATTTGGAATTAAGATATGTTTCGGTCTTAGGTTTTTCTAACTTAGCTGTGGCTTAATTGTTATATTGTTGTTCTGCCTTTAAATTAAAATTGTAAATGCTTAGTTAGCTAGTTCTGTTTTCCTTCTTAGTATTTTATTATTACGGTTTCGTAGCCATATTAATAAAAACTAAATATTGTTACAATTTGGGCCACATGCATACCTGTAGACAAAGCACATTTATTACCTGCCGGCGTTTGAGCTAATGAAATTGAAACTATTTATGACTGTCTTCTTTTGTTTACTTTGTGTTTAAAAATTGTTAATAGAAAAACAGTCCATTGTGTAATCTTTTGTGGCAGTCATTAGACAGGTGTGTCGAACTGATCCTAAGAAATTCGATCTACGCGGACGGGCAGCCATATTGTATCGGTGCAGTATAAAACAATGGCCCAATGGAGAGATCGGCAGTCAAGCGATAATCAGCAGCGAGACAAGACGTGTGTACATTAGATAATCTATATAGTGACGTACTTTGCGCGTGTTATTGAATCGCGCATTACGTTTGAACTGATTGTGTTCAGTTATATTTGTATCTGTGTTATACGTGTTTGTATAGTTCTAATAAATTCTATAGATTCTAATTCGAAAGACATACAAAAATATATTTATAAAATATGTGTGGCTATTTGTCTGTCTATAAGATATAATCATATCACAGTTTTCCTCATTTCTCGAAAATTACTGGGTCCAATTAAGGCATTTGTATTTGCATTGTACCAGGCTTTTTGTTTACAGGAGAGCTACTCAAATTTTCTAATAATTTCTCTTCACTTAGCTAAGATACGAATGTTTTGAGGTGGATGTATGGTGTTAAAACAATCAGTAGGGCGAGAAATACATAAGCAAATCTTTTAAAGTTGCTCCCTTGACTGCAAAGTGGAGAGAAAGAAGACTAATGTAGTGCATGTAATGCGGAAGAATGAAAGTCGCGTGACAAAAAGATTGATATACTGCAAGATTGATGGGTACAAATGTAAAGGTAGACCAGAAAAGAAATGGATGAATTGTATGAAGCATGACGTAATGTAACGTCTTAACTTAAAGAACGCTTCCAGTTCTTCCACAGTGATTCAAGATCCCTAAGATCGTCAGAGAAGTTGCGGCTGAGGACACCTTTACATACCACGGAGACTTACGCACGATCGTTCTATGTTTGTGCCGTGCATCTTTGGAAAGCACTGCCGGCAGACGCGCGCTCTGCTAAATCGATCCATAGCTTCAACAGACTTGTGAGGGAGGAATATCTAACTGCATAATATCTATTAGTTGTTGTGTAAGTCTATACATACATACGTATATACACATATATATATATATATATATATATATATATATATATATATATATATATATATATATATATACATATATACATATATACATACATACATACATACATAACTTCACGCCAGTTCCCTTGCAGGGTAGGCACGAACAACAGAGCGCCATTTAGGCCCATTCTTACACACCCCACTTGCTTCTTTGACATTCATAACTCTTGTCATGCACACTCGTCTGTTCTTTCATACATATACATATATATACGGTGCGGATGAGTGATCTAGTTGTAAGCACCTTGCTTCATGCGGATGATGCCGTGCTTTTAGCCGAATCGCCATCAGAACTGCAAACACTAGTCACAATGATGAAAGATGACTGTCAGGCGAGAGGCTTACATTTGAATGCGAAGAAAACAAAGGTTATGGTGTTTGAAAGAGAAGAAACCAGAACGAATGCAAGGATTATGGTCGATGATGTTATGCTGGAGCAAGTGAATGAGTTTGTATATCTTGGATGTGCTTTTAGCAGGGATGGAAGGTACACCGCTGATATAGAAAGAAGAGTGAATTTGGGGAATAGTTTAAATGGAGCGTTAGGTAAACTTCTAGGCGCTAAGAACCTCAGCCAGAAGGCCCAGCTCGACGTACACAACGCGGTGCTGGTACCTACGCTCGCGTATGGAAGCGAGAGTTGGGTATGGAAGAAAGAGCATGAAAGTAGAGTAAACGCGGTCGAGATGCGAGCACTGCGCAAAATCTGCGGAGTGACGCTCGCGGACCGCGTTCGTAATACCGAAGTAAGAAAGAGAGTTGGTCTGAAAGAGAGTGTCGGGGTGAAGGTAAGGAAAGGAATGCTCCGGTGGTTCGGGCATGTGGAAAGAATGCATGATGAAAGAATGACTAAACAGATATACAATGCAAAAGTGGATGGATGCAGAAGTCGTGGAAGGCCACGACACACCTTCCATGATCAAATTGATCGTGTACTAGCAGAAGGTGATGTCAGGAGCCTTAAGAACAGACGAGCTTGCATGACAAGAGTTATGAATGTCAAAGAGGCAAGTGAGGTGTGTAAGAATAAGCCTAAATGGCACTCTGTTGTTCGTGCCTACCCCGCAAGGGAACTGGCGTGAAGTTATGTATGTATGTATGTATGTACATATATATATATATATATATATATATATATATATATATATATATATATATATATATATATACACTATATATTTGTGTGTGTATGTAATATATATTTACACTTTTACACTTATTAGTATACTAGCTGATATCCGCCCGCTTCGCGTGTCGTAAAATCCGTTCTTAGTTGACCTCTACTTGGCGAAAGGAAGGTTCATGCCAAATTTCAAATCTATAGGTATTATAGTTCCTGAGATATCGTGATGAGTTAGTATATAGGTGGATTTCAAATATATATATATATATATATATATAGATTATTGTATGTTATATTATATATATTATCATTAGTATAATCTTCAGCTGCAATTTATTGTAAATAAGATCCTTGAACATCCAGAGGTTGCCTGGAAGAGATTGCTCTAAGCAATAAGGCCACCCATTGTGCTACCTTCTAATTTTAAGATATGAAAATGTGTTATTATTTTTACGTTAGTGTACAATAAATAGTACTGTTGTTGTTATTGTTGTAATGATTTCTGGTGTTATGGTATAGTAGCGGACGTATGCCAGAATAAAGGAGTATGGAAAAGACATATTGAGCCGACTCCAAATAAATAAAACAGAGATAAAATTTAGGTAATCTTACTTGAATTTTAACGGTGACGGATCTATATGCCCTGTCAGCTGTATTCTGGGCTTGACACGTGAAGGTCTGGTTGTGATGGTGTCTTCGTGGACGAAACCTTAACACCGATCTGAAAGTAACGCCATATTAATTATTTTACAAGTCAAAGAACATTAATTAAACAAATTAAAAAGTATGTATTAGGATTTTGTACATGTTTTAGGAAACAATGAAAACTCTGCTAGTATTCATAAGTCGTGGTAGCGTAATGGCTAGCGCACGCGTCCCAGACCCAAAGGGCGCGGATTCGATCCTGGCTGGAACGCATGCACCGTTTAGGCAGTTTTCGGATCTAATGTGCATATTGTTACAATTGCCACGTGCTAATAACGGTGAAGGAAAACATCGTGATGCAACCTGCACATCGAGATAACCGATGTGTTAAACCCGCCAAGCCGCCTTGGACAAGCGTGCCGGGTATACTGTCCGTTCCCCTATAGTAGGAGGCCCGAGGCCAGCAGTGGGACATTTATGGGCTGCTATTATTATATTTATTTATAGTATTCATAATAAGTGTCGTATTATTTCCCGGTCCATAACTAACAGTGTCGAAACTCTATGTATGTGTGTGCAGTTACACACAGTAGAAGTGAAACTTCACAGAATATACTCACAGATAATTCTTCTCTAAGTTTTATTAATAATAATATAATTCCTTTACCCTACATCCGTCAACACATTATAATTCAAAATAAACTTCTTAAGTAAGTATTACTTTCAATATTTTAGTCTAAAGAATATTCTTATCTAAATTGGACCTATGTTCAATCATCGGTCTTATTGATTCTCTAATCTGTGCTGCAAAATGTATAACTCGTATCTCATTGTCTCACGGCTTACTTCTCCTATATAATTTGGGTATGTGGTTATCTCTTTTTAGTGTCGCTTTTTAGTTTCAAATCAAAACGATTCTAAAGAAGTTTCACTTCAAAAAGTCCTATAAACATATTTACATGTAAAAAAGTAGCCCAGATCGCTGTCGGTGGGGAGCGTTTCCAAAATACTGGCCGCATGTCCCCGTTGTATGGTAGCACTAATCCGTTGCACTAAATATAGGCCAGCCTTTTGGTCACGTGAGACTTCTTTCAATCACCTTGAAAGGTCTCGATAAAGTTCATAAATTATAATTTATTTTAAATATATCATAATTAAATAAATAAACTATGACACACAAAGACAGACAGACGTGGTTTTTATATAATATTTCAGTTTTGCCAAAATGTTACGGGAACCTTAAGGCTCATAGCAACGTCGACGTCCTTGAGAAATTTTCGGTACTGATTGTTCGGACGATAACGGGGATTCCATAGACGCGGTTGTTTTTCGGAATACAATAGAAAACACTTTATTGTTCTATTGTTCACCAAATAAACAATTACAGAATGAATACTTACAATAATTGAACAGCAAAACAAAAGGCGGCCTTATTGCTTAAAGCGATCTCTTCCAGGCAACCTGACTGAGAGGATACTTTTAACAACTTATGTATGTTCAGGTGCATTATTATTTTATTGTGAATAAAATAAAGTAGTATTAAAAAAAAACAATTATTAACATCTGTTCTATGAAGATGTAGATACTATTTAATCCTATTTTGATAATAATTTAAGGAGTGAAATGGTTTCATGTCAATAATTTGGAGGTGATTTGGTGATTTTTTCTTAATTTAAAATAACTATAGAAATATTATAAAACTACGTTTTAACGGTTTTAAGCGGGGAAAGCGTCAAACACCGTTATCCGTGCAGGAACGTAGAAAGAATACAATTTCCTGCGGCCGGGCGGCCTGTCGTAAGAGGCGACTTAACAACCCACAGCCAGGTGGTAGGGCATTTGCCCGACTGAATGGCTACCACCCCTGGTCTAAAGTATGTCGCCATAACAACCTTGAGTTGTGGTCCGGCGTTAGTGATCAGGTTCCAGTTTCCCTTAAGAGAGCAGCAGTACATTTGTAGCAACTTTGGTGTAGCAAATGTCCATAGGCGATGCTAACCGCTTTCCATCAAGTGGGCCGTCTGCCTGTCTGCTGATCTCTTGCAATAAAAAAAAAACAAAGAAGACAAAGATGACATCTTTGTCTCCCATGATCACGGCCAGTGAAAAACGGCCACGGCCGAAACGTCGGAATAATAAAACTCAAACAAATTACCGCGCTTAAAACCGTTAAAACGTAGTTTTATTATATATACAAGTCGCGAAAATTTAAGAAAATATTATAGAATAATTACGAAAAAAAACCACGTTACGTCTCTTATCGTGAAGATTTGTGATATTTTTTTTTGGATAAATTATTAATCAGTAACCAACGAAAACTTGTTAAGTTTGCACCCCACTTGAAACTTTTGCGGCAATAGGGACCTTAAAAGGTAATCAAGGAAAGTATATAAGACGATCTTACCGTGCAGTGAATCTTCCATCAGTCAATGTTTCGACGGTGTAATTAATGCCATGCGTCAGCACCCCTCCATCATTGTCCACCCATGTTATCTGTATTGATTAACCATTAATTAATTATGTATTATGTTTAGACGTCTCAAACATATCAGAATGTATGTAATCATCAATTTAAAAAAAGGTAACAAAAGGTAAAACCGACTTCAAACAGAAAAACACAAAAACAATCAAGAATATCTTGAAGTCGGTGCATTTTACAATTATGTGGTTGTTTTTTATTTTTTACTTGGTACTCATGATCTTGAATGCAGCTCTTAGGGCCGGCTTTATCGGTGTGATACCACACTTTCACAGAACATCAGCCTGAAACGGCTAGCCTTGTCCTAATCGTGTTTCGTGCGATGAGTGAAAGTTCTGATGGCCCACTTCTCGATCTTCCATTTTATAATATAACTAGGTTATGCCCGTGACTTCGTCCACGCATGATTTGAAATTGTCGCGGGTTCGAATCCTGGCCGGAACGCAAGCACCACTTAGGAAGTTTTTTGAAACATCGTGATGAAACCTGCACATCGAAATAACCGATGTGTCAAACCTGCCAAGCCGTCTTGGACAAGCGTGACGGGTATACTCTCCGTTCCCCCATAGTGGGAGGCCCGAGCCCAGTAGTGGCGCGTTATTATATTATATACATTTCATATATTATATCGTTATATTACGACACACCTTCCATGATCAAATTGATCGTGTACTAGCGGAGGGTGATGTCAGGAGCCTTAAGAACAGACGAGTGTGCATGACAAGAGTTATGAATGTCAAAGAAGCAAGTGAGGTATGTAAGAATGGGCCTAAATGGCGCTCTGTTGTTCGTGCCTACCCCGCAAGGGAACTGGCGTGAAGTTATGTATGTATGTATGTATGTATGTTATAATATATTTAAGTTTTAAAACACGAAATTTGAAGTATTAACATAAAAACTTCAAAATATTCCCAAACTGTATGAATTTAGTGTTTAAATTCGATCTCATTCTCTCGCAAGCTTAGTCTTAGAGATTTATGTATTTATCAGTTTTTAGTGTCGCTTTTTTGTTTCATCAAGTTTCACATCACGATTATAAAGAAGTTTCACTTCAAAAATCGAAATGTTACAGAACTTAGAAGAAAGGAACCTTACCTCAGCAGCGGGCTTCCCACCAAAAGACTCGCACACCAAATCGACCTCCCGATCTTCTATAGCTCGTAATACTGATCCTTCTAATATCCTCGGAGGTTCAGGAGGTACCAAGACAATCAGACGAGCATACCTCGACCGGATGGCTGGTTCACCTGTACAATAAACATGATAAATCAAGAAGAGTTGAGGAGTCATTGTTTTTTGTCTTTCATGATTGTTAGACTTTATCACTTTATAGTTTAATTACAGAGTAGGTAACGTATATACGTTTTTTGTAATTACCTAACTTAAATAAAAAATAATAAAATAAAACCGACTTCGAATTAAAAAGTAAAAAATAAATGTTTTCCACGCCATCTTGAAGTCGGTGCCACGTAAAATACAAAAAAAAAACAATAACAAATCAACAAAACATAATAATTTGTATGTTTTAGTTCACACCGACTTCACGATTTTGTTTATAATATTTATTTTTAGCTTTTTAGTTTGAAGTCAGCTTTAGTTTTGTTAAAAAAAATATCTTCTACTTTTTAGTTGCGCAAATACTCGAATAGCTTTAGAAATAACATATTCAGCGCCTGTAGAGATTGTACTACTGTCACTCGTAAACAAGTTTGCCTTTTGATGAGTGCAGGCGCTCTTCAACAAGGGTTGCTCTCGTTTCCTTGGGATCCTCTTATCAGATCCTAACTTAGTGACAATGGAATCACCTCAAGAGTTATACTCTTTGAAATAAAAAAAATAAATGATAATCGGTCCACAATTGACGTAGAAATCGCGTAAGAAATATACAATTTCCATCCGTGCAGGAACGGAGACAGAATACAATTTCCTGCGGCCAGGCGGCCTGTCGTAAGAGGCGACAAAGCAACCCACAGCCAGGTGGTAGAGTATTTGCTCGACTGGATGGCGACCACCCCTGGTCTAGAGTATGCCGCCATAACAACCTTGTGTTGTGTTCCGGCATTAGTGACCAGGTTCCAGTCTCACTTAAGAGAGCAGCAGCGCATTTGTAGTACCTTTGGTGTTACAAATGTGCATAGGCGATGGTAACCGCTTTCCGTCAAGTGGGACGTCTGCCTGTCTGCTGAACTCCTGCAATAAAAAAACCAAAAAAGCAAACAGTCGAATGAGAACCTCCTCCTTGTGAAGTCGTTTAATAAAAAGGACATTAAGGAACATCGTTATTTTTTAAACATTTGGCCAACGATCTCCTACAAGACTACAAGACAGTAAAAAATTCCAATCTCCAAATAAATGTCTGACAGCCACCTCTAATTAATTTAATTAGATTTTTGTTACTTCACAACACCAATATACATTATATTGTAAAAATTCAACTTTATGCTGAATCTCTTCAGCAAAACTTCGTTGAAGAGAGTACCCCAGATAGGATGGAGTGTGGAGAAGCGATATGGAATGCTCCCCGTCTGAAAGGAAGATCTTCCAGCGAGGCCATTGCCGTTCCTCGCAGGCCTAGGCCCACCTATTATTGTCGGAAATTTTGTATATATTTTTTGTACGTTTCGGGAATTGTTTGCGACCTCAATTATTGTACAGCGCCATCTATTGGCTTGTAAGTGTTTCACTACAATGCCAAGTTTCATTCAAAAATACCCAGTAACTTCTAAGAACAATGGCTGTAGGGGATAGATGGACGTGAGTATTGAATAAATATTCAATTTTTGCCAAACAATCCCTCGACCACAAAAAATATATAACGCAATTACAGCAACAAAATAATATCACGAAAGAAAAAAAAATACAATAGAAAATTGATTCCTCATTCGCACTTACAAAAAATCTTTAAATAAAAATGAATTTTGCGAACGGTACATGAATTCAGCTCGGACTGGCAGAAACAAAATTATGCCAACCAGGCGCAATAAAAGGCCCAACTTTGTCCGCATTAACATAGTTTTGATTCACTTTATTACTTTATTATAATCTAGTCACACTGTAAAACTGTATAGTACGTCAAATTTCGGGGAGGGTTTGACCCAATTTACTTGCCGACCATACTTTATGACTAGTGATGGGACGTCGTTTTGCGATTCGATACTTATAGATTATAAAAAAAACCCTATAAGATGTCACACTTATATATATGTGTCGTTGATTATGCAAAAGTGGATGGATGCAGAAGTCGTGGAAGGCCACGACATACCTTCCATGATCAAATTGATCGTGTACTATCAGAAGGTGATGTCAGGAGCCTTAATAACAGACGGGCGTGCATGACAAGAGTTATGAATGTGAAAGAAGCAAGTGAGGTGTGTAAGAATAAGCCTAAATGGCGCTCTGTTGTTCGTGCCTACCCCGCAAGGGAACTGGCGTGAAGCTATGTAATGTAATGTTGATTATACACCTAGAGCTACATTGTAGTTTTTTTAGATAAGCAGCGATAACACAGTTATAACACTTATTAAATAAAGCATCGTGTGTCTTTTTAGTGTTTATATGTAATGTTAAATTAAATAAATGAAAAGGTTTTTTTAAATAAATATTTAAGTACATGTACGTGAAAATCGGTTTAAGTTACTCATATCGGTTCGTTAATCCTATTCTCGCTAACGGCACAACGGTTGGTGTATGTGTGGTGATAAGTTCAACGTGGGCGTAACTACGTTCTAAGTCTCACGTTCTTCCTGCCATAAGCGCGGGGCACATGGGAGGAGGGTGGTTTTAGTGGAGTATTCGAGTCTCCACACAAGCCGGCGATTTGACTCTGGTGCGCCCATTCGTGGGTGACACCCCTCGTCGCTTTGGTCTAGTCCCTAGTAAAGGACCCGGTGGTGTGCGAAACGCATTGCCCCCGCCTCAGAAAAAAAAACTGTAGTAATAAGTACTGTAAAACATTTTCAAAACATGTACCTAAGTAAGTAATCTAAACTAAAATACGAAGTAGAATATTTATTTTGAAAATAAAACTAAAATTAAAAATTATACTAAATACTTAACAATAAACTATTCGTAAATTATAAATAAATTAATATATAATGTATTTAGCAAATCGCTGCCAGGGGGAAGCGTGCCCAGAAGGCTAGCTGCATTGCCACGCTGCATGGCAATGCTGATTCGTTGCGCTAAATACGAACCAGCCTTCTGTTCACGGGTCACAAATTTCTTTGAAGAAACCCTTTGCCGATGGACCCCACGGACCTAAAGTTTCAAATCAAAAATTACTTTATAAAGTAATACAATAAAAGAATACTTAATCTAAGCTAATATTAAATACGTAAAATTATATAAAACCAATAGTTATAAGATATAATAATTATGATCCACGAGAACGTTGCCGACAAACTGCGTTGCAGTTTGGTGAGGGAATGTTTCTAAAAATATTGTGACTTTTAGAAAATTATTATTATTTTTATTATTTAACAAAATTGGGTCATAGTCTTACGCCAAAAGGAAGTTTTGCAATAAAAATCAGCATTGTGTCGGATATAATTCCGGCACAGCAATATGCTGAGTGAAAACCTTGTTTGCTGAAAATGCGGCGTACAAATTCTCAAAATATGCTCTGTGTATAATAATGTATAAGGAATGTAATTACGTCGCTATTTCTTCAAATAAAGTCTTTCTTTCTTTTTTAAAATATATAAATTAAAATAATATAAGTAAAAAAAAGCAGTAAAAAACATCGTCAACGATTTACAAGATCTGAAGAAGATACTCCACATGACTACATAAATTTACTGTAACGTTTCTAATAAAGACAAGACTGCAGCATACAAAGACAGACAGATACGACAGAAACTTCAAAAACGTTTTTTTGTTGCCTGTAGCTGGTAAATACGTATACGACCCACCTAATGCCTATGCACATTTGCCGTCATACTCTAAGGAATGTTAAAACCCCCTTAAATAATCTCATGTCGTAGCGCAGAGGGAAAAACTCGACGGGAAGTTCCCTTCAGTCGCTATTGTATGTAGAATAAATGTTCTAGAACCGTTGCTTAGTTAAACGTGGGAGCTCAATGAAACGGTGAACACTGAAAATTCTGTCGGTGGCCAGCGGTGAGGTTGTAAAAATAATGACTACGGAACTAAAAATGCAGCTTTAAACCAAAATTCAACAATACACAATTCCTTTTATAAATAACTTCGTATAGATATAAAGCGAGGAAATACCAACGCAAGTATAACATTATTAAATCACCGCTACTTTATATCAAACGATAACGGCTTAGCCCGTACTAAATTAACGCGCTAACAACGTGTCCGCCACGCAGAACTTAAAACATAATTTAATTTCTAGGTTAAATCCCTAAAAGCCTGTCTGTTTGCATAATGCTGAATAATAACTATTATTTTAACGAATTACAGTGAGGGTACGTTTGAAATGAAAGTTAGTTTGATTGTACTTGTGTCCCAACACTATTATTGTAAAGGTTGGGACAGACACTAAAGTATTAATATGCAGGAAATTTACTAGGAATTTAGGTATGGTATGATCGAAGTAAGTACTTCCCTCCGCAGCAACGCCTTATGCTTTATAAACCCCAGGAGAAGGCGCATATGGAGTACTGCTACACCTGTAAGCTGGAGCACCCCATTCTCTGGACAGTATTTAACGTAGAGCTGTTCGCGTTGTCGATGATCCCATAATCAGAGACGGTCTAGATATGCCTTAATCTTTGGAGAGACTTCACATCTCTATGCGTATTGTACCGACTGTATAACAGGGAGTGTTCTGAAGAACTGTTCAGAATGGTGTCTTCGTCTTTTTTTTAACACCGCATCGACCGCCATCAGCTGGGCGTTCATACTTACTTCCGTGAGCCACTTGACTCATGTACGCAACGTTTCTCAAGAACGTTTTTCTTGGGCACTGTGTGTGAGGATATGGAATGATTTCCCAGCTGAAGTTTTCCTACAACGCTACGATGTGGAGTTTTTCAAAAAGGGAGTCATAAAATTTCTTCAAATCCGGCAGTGCCTGCGCGCAAACGTTCATAGTTGATGGTAACCGCTTTCCATCAGGTAGCCCTTAACCTGTATGCTGTATTTTAGTTATTAAAATAATAAATAAGCTTTTTTTAAAAAGGGTTTTAAATACAAGCTTTTGAGATTCTGGATATCATGTAGCCGCAGAGTGCTATCCAAGACAAGTAAAACGAGCCCAAACACGGCGGGTCTATCTTGTTTAGCACAGGAGTTCCTATGGCCACCTTCCGACTGCATAATCAGATCAGCTCCGTGACATTGCATACCATATTATTGCATTGCCACGCGATATACATAATGTGTGCAAAATTTCAGTTCAATCGGAAACCGGGAAATTGGTCAAATTTAACTTGCAAGATTCCACCCGGACTTACATACATACATACATACATTCTTACATACATACATACATTCTTACATACATACATAGATACATCTATTGCAAGTTAAATAAAAGCTTGTAAAAAGGTGTGGTATTCACCCAGTAAAAATGTAAAATCTTTAGTCGGCACCCCAGTCTTTTCTTCTATTCCGTTTTGAAGCGCTTCGAATGACCGAAGCGGTTTATGAGTAGCTGCCGTATAATGCGTATAGAAAACAGTTTTATATTATCACTTTTATCCGTGCAGGAACGGACAAAGAATACAATTTCCTGCGGCCGGGCGGCCTGTCGTAAGAGGCGACAAAACAACCCACAGCCAGGTGGTAGGGCATTTGCCCGACTGGATGGCTACCATCCCTGGTCTAAAGTATGTCGCCATAACAACCTTGAGTTGTGTTCCGGCATTAGTGATCAGGTTCCAGTCTCCCTTAAGAGAGCAGCAGCGCATTTGTAGCACCTTTGGTGTTGCAAATGTCCATAGGCGATGGTAACCGCTTTCCATCGAGTGGGCCGTCTGCTTGTCTGCTGAACTCCAGCAATAAAAAAAAATAAAAAAAAATCACTAGCAGCAGACTGAATCCAGCATAGTGTGTATTAGAACTTAGAGGCTAGCGTAGAAAAATGTTTCCTACTTTTTTTGACAAAGTAACCCGACTGCTTCGGCATATGGCAGGGGTGTAGAGTGCAACTCGCCGGATAACTTCGCCAGAATAGCCACTAAACACCCCGGTCTCCTCCCGTCGTCATACGCCAGAGTCACGGGAACCGGCTGTGGCATACGCCACAGCCCTGGTTGACTTGGTCTAACCCCCTCTGCGAGTGAGCTTCCCCTTGTGCCGGGGGTTGTTGGTCCCTCTCGATAATTCCAATTCGGGTTGAATCAAGAGGGGTCTTTATATGAAAAATATTTGTTGTGAAATCATTTTAATTTGTACATAATACTAGCTGTACCCGACCGACGTTGTCCTGCCCTTAGAAAATAAAACTCTGTAACCCGATTGCAGCGCCATCGACCGGAACCAATTATTAATCTAAACCATTCTCTAATCCACTTGTACACGCACAAGCAAATTATAACAGTCGGTCCCACTGATTAGTAGGAGTTTAGCGTCGCCACCTGCCGGGACCAATTGTTGACTAGAATGATGATAACAATTACTCGCCTGTGCTCCTATTTTTGATATAACAACGTGTCTACACGACTGCCTGCGGAACGAATAAACCCACGAGGTTTCTGTGCCACAGTTCAAATGTGTTTCTAATGTATATGAAGTAAGCATATTGGATAATAAATAAAATTAAAAAAATACGATTTTCTGCTTTACGGTTTAGTTTTGTTGTATTCGTAAGAACTGTGAATTACGTGTGTACGTACTTCTAATAAACTTTGTGATAATTCCAACGGCATTGTAAATTCACATCCCACAAATTCGCAACAATACGTTTCTTTTTAATGCGTAACCTTTACGCATTATCCGGTTCACATTGGAAGTTAGTTCGTAGCCGGACAGTTATGGAGGGAGGCATCTCGTAAAGGGCGATGATCCACGAAATGGCGGTCACGACTTGTGACATCTCGGTCTGTAACTTTGTTGCTTGTAGTTTGGCAAAGTGTCCTTTGGGTCACTTAGTTTATAGGTCAAGGTGGGTTATAAATATGTCACTTTCGATTCTAGGGATTTAATGTGTGTTGTAACACGTAGATAATTAAGTTAAATCTAGATCGCTTTTAGCAAGTAATTAAGACGCCTATTTTTTTTAAATGATGTTTGTTAGTTTAGGTCAAATCTTGCACGTTGAATTAGAACCAGTTCCTCTAGACTTACGACTTCCTGTTGCATATGTATTCAGTCTAGGTCAATAAATTAAAATGATAAAAATAAATCTACAATCTCTCTAATATATAAAATTCTCGTGTCGCGGTGTTTGTTACCAAACTCCTCCGAAACGGCTAAACCGATTTGTATGAAATTTTGTGTGCATATCCGGTAGGTATGAGAATCCGTCAACATCTATTTTTCATACCCCTAAATGATAAAGGTGATCCACCCTTTTTATCCGTGCAGGACCGGAGAAAGAATACAATCTCCTGCGGCCGAACGGCCTGTCGTAAGAGGCGATAAAACAACCCACAGTCAGGTGGTAGGGCATTTGCCCGACCGGATGCCTAACACCCCTGGCCGAAAGTGTGTCGCTATAACAACCTTGAGTTGTGTTCCGGCATTAGAGCCTCCCTTAAGAGAGCAGTAGCGCACTTGTAGCATCTGTGGTGTTGGAAATGCCCATAGGCGATGGTAACCGCTTTCTATCATGTGGGCCGTCTACCTGTCTGCTGAACTGCAATAAAAATAAACCCCTAAATATATTTTTTTTACAAAATTTATTTATTTCAATTTTTTTATGATTTTGCATTAAAAAATACATACAACCCTAAATTTTCACCTTTCTACCACCAACCCCTATTTTTCAATAGCGATATTAGTACTTTAATAATTTTCTACTCTCAGCAGTCGATAATTGATCAGTTACCACTCGACCAATTATTGCCGCCAGGCGTCTACCGGTGTCACTTCTCACCCCATAAACAGCACGGAGCAGGGATGAGAACGAAACCGGTGCTGCAATCGGGTTCTACATTTTTATTTCTTAAGGGCAGGACAGCGTCTGAGGGGTACAGCTAGTATTATTTATTAAGAGTGTAGTCTTTTGCTTTTTAGATTTTTGTGTTTATCTCTTTGTTCGGGATTGACGTAAAAACTACTGGGCCGATTTCGATGTGGTTTTCGTTGATCGATAGGAGCGGTTTAAAGTGGCTTGGTTGAAAAAGAAACGTAATATTTGAAAATATTACTGATCGATTGCAAATTCTCGGTTATAAAATCTGTGATACTTTATGGTATGGCGGCCTCTGTGGTTGAGCGGGCTAAGCCTTTACCGGCTTAGCTTACTGCAAGACAGAGGTTCCGGGTTCGATTGCTGGTATGGTAAATTGTGGAAAAGAATTTTTTACGTTATTTACTATGGTCTGGGTGTCTAGGATCAGCCCTAGAGTAGTCCATTGTATATCACCCATAACACAAGAGTAACTTGCTTAATTTGGAGATATATAATATGTGTGTTTGTTTGCCGATTATTTATTTATTTATATCCCGGTAATCCCGCGGAATTTTTCCCGGGAATGATTTCAAGTTGTTAGGACACGTATAAATCAGCTTATTCCGTCCAATGTGGACGAAGTCGCGTGCAAATCCTAGTTTTGTAATAAAAGTATTTTATTTCATTTTATTTTTACTACTCCGATGTTTCGGCCACGTAACAACCAGTAACCAGCGAAACGTAGTTTTATTATGTGTAGGTACTTGTCGTGAAAACTTAAGAAAATACTAAATAAATTTTATTTATGCTTTTACAGTAAAAAGTATTTTAAGCTAAGTGCATTGAACAGATTAGGAACACAATGAAAATTAAAAAATTAATAAACAATGTTTTTTCTGTGTAAAAGAAATCTCGGGACAAATTTTTAAACGTAACAAAATGGTGGATTAGATGTAGTTTAAGTTTATTTGTTGTTTTTAGAGCATATAAAAAAGCTTGTTTAAAAAATATATCAAGAAATTTTTTTTATATATGGCGGCCCGTCAGACCCGTCTTCACCCCTAACATAGTCAGGGCCCTTAAACAGCTATTTTAATGTTAGGTGTTCTTTTCAAAGTCAGACCTTTCTATAATACATCATACATATTACTCACACACATGGACACACATACACACACATTATTATATATATATAATCTTTGAAATGAAACGTCTAGATATAAACGGGGTGTTTTAGGATTTTTCTGTCACGAAAAAGCGTTACGGCCGCGTGGAGGAGCGGCATAAATTTAGACTAGACGTGGTGAGAGGCGGCATAATTTTAAAGTATACTATGAATGCGTTTTTTGTTTCCGGATCGAATTCAGTTTTTTTTTGTTTGATAAAATAAAATATGTTTAAATAAAAAATGCATTCATTAAAATGTACCTAACCTACCCAAATCATAATTTGCAGTAAACCTGTGAAAAATCGAAATGTGTGCTGGGACACATAGTAGATGTGAAACTTCAACGGACAAGTGGAAAAACTAATGGCAACGGATAAGTGGCAAAACAAATCGCAACAAAATTTTAACTTGAAGTTTTAGGGGCAGGTTTTCAAATTGGACAAGTACATTAACAATCTGCCCATAAAACTTCAAGTTGAAATTTTGTTGCGATTTGTTTTGCCACTTATCCGTTGTCATTCGTTTTTCCACTTGTCCGTTGAAGTTTTTATTACATATATGAAGTCAGAGGTGACGGAACGCTCCATCACCTCGTTCTGTTGCGCTTCACAGCCTCTTTTACCAGCCGCAAGATCAAGAAAGTATTGCAAATATATACTTCTATGGTTCCGTAGGAATTTTGGCTAAAACGTAATCCTTATGTATTCGTCATGTCTGTTCATCCTACCGTTTGTCTTTGTATGTCCAGTCATTTTTCTCAGAAACAAATGGCGATTCAAGCATTAAATTTAGGTATATGGCATATTATTCATCTCTGTTATCGTAAGTAGATATACCACATCTCTTGTAGATCGGTTCATTCTTAAGGCCGCTATTAAAACAAGCAAAACCACTATAAAGCTACTATCACATTTACGTAACACTGTGGATTAATGTAGATTAAATTTGGAATGAAAAGGTATAAACGTTGAGTATTGAAAGCAGGGTTGTACTCAGAAAAAATACATCAGTCCCTCGCGAAGCGAAGACGGACTTTTAAATATTTGCACTCCACAGATTGTCCGACCGCAAAAACTTTGTTCGAGTTGGGCGGGTAGTCCAAATCACATGTTTAACTTGAGAGTTGAGTTCAATTATCACTTTTACAAAGCAATTGTAAAGAATATAAGCAAATACTTTTATGCTTCAAACTGACGGATTGTAAAGTACATATATAAAAACATAACTTCACGCCAGTTCCCTTGCGGGGTAGGCACGAACAACAGAGCGCCATTCAGGCTTATTCTTACACACCTCACTTGCTTCTTTGACATTCATAACTCTTGTCATGCACGCTCGTCTGTTCTTAAGGCTCCTGACATCACCTTCTGCTAGTAAAGTAAAGTATTAGGAATAATATAGAAAGAAAGAAAAGACGCTCTGTCCCGCTCCCGTGGTATATAGCGTCATGTTATATAGCCTATGACACTCCCTGTTAACGTAGCTTTCTAACAGTAAAATAATTTTTAAAATCGATTTAGTAGATCCAGAGATTACCCCCTACAACGTCACAAACTCACAAACTTTACTTCTTTATAATATTAGTATAGAAGTATAGATTTGTATGCTGAAATTTCAGTAAGTACGGTTTGCACTCAGCTTATTCCTGTGACGGAATTATATCCAACACAACTCACATTTTTGAGCGTATGGCCTGATTGTCCGCTCTATTCGAGCGTGCAGCGGGGCGGAGCGTGAAGCGTTCGCATCAAACACATGGAAACCCTAGCGGGTATCCCTAGTGGAGGCAGGCTGGTCCAGCGGCTCCAGCAGGCATGTTTACGTTGAGCGACGTGTCGTGTATAGGAACGTTGCACGCCCCCGCTCCGTTGCACGCTCTTGTGCGTCGAGCGGGGCGTCGCGTACAGGTTTAAAGCATTTTGTGAACAGAACACCTCCCTCGGTTGGATGCTCTATTGCTCGCAGCCCGCCCCGCCGGACGTTTTGCCACTCAGGCCGTACATTAAGTGCAAACATTTTCTTTGACGTGATACCAAAATGACCCGATTATTTTGTTAGTTTAACAAATTTTTATACTTACTTTACTATTTTACAGCCATTTAAAATTTAATTTTGTCGTATACATTCTCGCCGGAGTACCCAAAATGTCTTCATTAATCAAATAATCATTTATTAGTATCACATTAACTTCCAAAAAGAAGTTTCACTTTTGTGAAATAATATTTAGACTCTATTTTCAATTACGTCCTATCCTATAACAAAAACTGGAAACGATGCAATTTTTTTTTAGATTTCTTGTCTGTTTGTTCGGCATTCACGTAAAAACTACTGGGCCGATTTCGATGCGGTTTTCACTGGTCGACAGTAAATTTCTAGGCTTAAAAGCTGCGATACTTTTTATTCTGGGTGTGGGGCAAATTTTTAGGAAAAGACTTAACATGACCAGATTGAAAAAAAATTGGAATACCGATGCGATTTTTTCATTGATCGATAGTAAATTTAATGTAATAAAATGTGTGATACTTTTTAGCTCGAGAATCTCGCGGAATGTTCCCGGGAGGGGTATGAAGTTGTTCGGGTGCATAAAAATTTGCTTATTCTGACACAGTTTTCAGTAAAATGATAGCTTACATTCTTTTTTAAATCCTACGATACTTTGTGTCCCGGGAATCCCACGGGAATTTTCGCGGAAGTGTTATTCATTATATTACTTCAAATCAGGTTGGCTTCGAGTCACCTCCATATTTTGCTCGGCAGTTGTCTAGATTATAATTATGGTCTTAGTTTCTTTGTTATTATTATATTTTTTTATATTATATGCAAACAAATGAATTAAGTTTTTTTTGTAAGTAAAATAAAACTACTGCCTAGTAGTAGTTTTTTAACATTTTTTCTAGTTAAGCTGTAGAATACATTATTTGTATTTTTTTATTGTATTAAAAAAATCATTAAATCAATAATATTGATAACTTCAAGATAATAATACATTTATTATAATACTGAAGTGTAAGATAGT
The DNA here is from genome assembly GCA_019925095.2 of Dendrolimus kikuchii. Lineage (NCBI taxonomy): Eukaryota > Metazoa > Arthropoda > Insecta > Lepidoptera > Lasiocampidae > Dendrolimus > Dendrolimus kikuchii. The sequence continues at coordinate 8,000,671 of CM034413.1, forward strand.
TTCTCATAAGTAAGTTGAAGAAAGCAGATATATGCAATCATACGCCAAATACGTCCCTGGTAGTAATAATATTATAACCTAATAAGAAAGGGTCAAAGAAGCCATGTAAACAGTCGTAGAATATTGCTACGAAACCCTACGAATGTACTGAAATAAGTGACAATGAGGGGAAGGAAAGGGAAATACCTTCGTTAGGGGAATTCATGATTTACTGAATTATTACACGTCATCAACTTGCTACATACCACTTCGTAAATTAATGTTCTGGTGTGCTTGGAGTGTTATACCTGCGTAGATTAAATAGATTTTTTTTTTTTTTTTTTTTTTTTTTTTTATTGCATGAGTTCAGCAGACAGGCAGACGGCCCACTTGATGGAAAGCAGTTACCATCGCCTATGGACAGTTGCAACACCAAAAGTGCTACAATTGCGCTGCTGCTCTCTTAAGGGAGACTGGAACCTGGTCACTAATGCCGGAACACAAGTTAAGGTTGTTATGGCGGCATACTCTAGACTAGGGGTGGTAGCCATCCAGTCGGGCAAATACCCTACCACCTGGCTGTGGGTTATTTTGTCGCCTCTTACGACAGGCCGCCCGGCCGCAGGAAATTGTATTCTTTCTCCGTTCCTGCACGGATAGAGTCACTAGTTTGAGAAAACTGTACGCGCCATTCATTCCATTTGTTCGTTCCTTCCCATTCCATACCCAAAATCTCTCCCCTCTACCCCGCAACATTTCAAAAATGAGACGTTGCAAAAACTCGCTCGCTACGCACGTACGCAAACAAAAATTTTCTACTCAAAAATACATACATAACTTCACGCCAGTTCCCTTGCGGGGTAAGCACGAAGAACAGAGCGCCATTTAGGCTTATTCTTACACACCTCACTTGCTTCTTTGACACTCATAACTCTTGTCATGCACGCTCGTCTATTCTTAAGGCTCCTGACATCACCTTCTGCTAGTACACGATCAATTTAATCATGGAAGATATGTCGTCGTGGCCTTCCACGACTTCTGCATCCATCCACTTTTGCATTGTATATCTGTTTAGTCATTCTTTCATCATGCATTCTTTCCACAAATCAAAAATATTAAAATAAAAGCTCAAAATCAATCCATCCGCGCCGCGACGTGTATAAAACTTTAATATATTAAACTTAGAAGATGTGAGAGTGTTTATACTGGTGCCTGCTCATAGCGACACGACACGACATGACACGACAAATTTGTGCAAGGTGCGTACCCTTTTACCTCACAAAAACTTTCATCCCTCTTTTCACCTCCTTAGGGGTTGAATTTTCAAAGAAGAAGCAAGTTTTTTTTATGGATGTATTGGTTTGCGTTTGACCACTGTCTCACCTGATGTTGACTGATGACACGGTCTAGGCTGGAGTACGTTAACCTAGAAAATACCTATTCACTCGTGACTTGAAGACTTCGAGATTGTATTTGTCAGGAAAAACAAACTTCGGAAAATTATTCCACTCTTCGGCAGTGCGCACCAGAAAAGATGAAGCGAAACGCTTGGTCTGACTGATGGTGTTTCTACCATATGGTACAAAACAATTTTAGTCTTATCTTTAAAAATGGCGGATTTTCATACAAACTTCCATGCCCTTTTTTGACCCCTTACAGGTTGAATTTCCTAAAACGCCCGTAGAGCAGGACATTTATTTCAAACTCTGGTTGGAATATAAAATTTCGTGCTTCTTACTTTGAAAATGACGTATTTTCATGCAAACTTTCATCCCCTTTTTCACCCCCTTAGAGGATGAATTTCCAAAAAATCTTTATTAGTGCACACCTACAGTATAAGAAAGTACCCGCATTTCACTTTAAATGATCTTAGCCTCAGTAGTTTGGGCAGTACGTTGATGTGTCAGTCAGTCAGTGGGGTCAATAGTACATACTCGTATATACCTTGTTCTTAATATTACAAAAAGTAAAGATTTGTACTTTTGTAACAAATAAACTCAAAAAGTACAGGACCGATTTCAAAAATTCTTTCATCATTCAAATGCTACATTATCCCTGATTAATATAGGCTATATAAAAGTTGATCGTGTACTAGCAGAAGGTGATTTCAGGAGCCTTAAGAACAGACGAGCTTGCATGACAAGAGTTATGAATGTCAAAGAGGCAAGTGAGGTGTGTAAGAATAAGCCTAAATGGCACTCTGTTGTTCGTGCCTACCCCGCAAGGGAACTAGCGTGAAGTTATGTATGTATGTATGTATGTATATAAAAGTTAGGGGACCCTACTAACACTTCAATAATATAACCCATCAATGTAAACAAAATACTTGGCTGGAATCGGATTCTACGATTTTGATGAAATATGTGTGTTTGAGTGGGGTGGGTTAGATTCACAATTAGACCGGGTAGGTAGCGCTAGAATCGGGTTCTAGGTTTTTATTTTTTCAGGGCAGGACAACGTTTGCCGAGACCGCTAGTATATTATAAACATATCACAAGTCTGTTATAAACACAAGTCTGTTTTATCCGTGCAGGAACGGAGAAAGAATACAATTTCCTGCGGCCGGGCGGCCTGTCGTAAGAGGCGACAAGACAACCCATAGCCAGGTGGTAGGGCATTTACCCTACTGGATGGCTACCACCCCTGACCTAAAGTATGTCACCATAACAACCTTGAGTTGTGTTCCGGCATTAGTGACCAAGTTCCAGTCTCCCTTAACAGAGCAGCAGCGCATTTGTAGCACCTTTGGTGTTGCAAATGTCCATAGGCGATGGTAACCGCTTTCCATCAAGTGGGCCTTCTGCCTGTCTGCTGAACTCCTGCAATATAAAAATATAAAACATTTTTAACTTCGTAACATGTCCACAAAAACGGAATAATATTTCTCATGCACATTGCGGGAGACAAGGCGACAATGTACAACCCCAGTCTTTCGGGATATATCCGACGAATGTATTTCCAAATTAAGCATGACGGCTTGGCTTCACGGCTATAATTACTTTAACTTTAGGGTTGCCAAGTCAAGCAAATTTAGACTTGTTAATTGTTGATATCTGTCTTTGAATTTGTATAGAAATGAAACATAATAAGTATAAAAAAATCTATATATATAAAAATCAATTGCTGTTCGTTAGTCTCGCTAAAACTCGAGAACGGTTGGACTGATTTGGCTAATTTTGGTTTTGAATTATTTGTGGAAGTCCAGGGAAGGTTTAAAAGGTGAGTAAATATGAAAAAAATGCTTGGAATGTAGTAAAAACAACAATTTCGCTTTCCTTTAGAAACTATTCCTATCTGTCAAACATTTGATGTTCGTCCCGTCGATTAGAAATCAAATTAAATTTAAAAGTGAAGTTTTTTTCATTTTTTTGGCTTTGAATGTCAAACGTTTGATATTTGTTCCGGTTAAGATTTGACCACATTTTTACTGAATTTGAAACATTCTGCAATTATCATTCAGCTTTTTTATTTATTGATTCTGAGGCGGTTCAAAATTTGCCGGGTCAGCTAGTATAAAATAAATAAGCTTAAATATTTATGTATTTTTAAGTAATTTTTTCCCAAGTAGTGCCACCTATTATGGTAATATTTACGGGTAAGCGAGTGGGCATGATAACGATAGATTATTTTAGACTTCGACTTTGGTCGGGTGCACATGTCATATTAGCTCTCGAGGGTGGCAACATAAATTCCGCACTAACAGTATCTATTGCCGCCTTTTCCCGCACCACCTACATCGCCAGATTAAATAAGAATTGCTTTTCATTTAGGTTGCCGAGAAGAGATCGTCTTCAAACAATATCAACATTAACACCAGCGAAGCCACGGGCAAGAGCTTGTTATCTATAAATCTAATCTACTTACCCAATTTTGAAATGAAACAAGTTCATAACAAGACAAATTAAAATAAACTAACTTCGGTGAGGACCGATTAAAAGTTAATAAATTAAACCTATTAAAAGTTCATTTTGAATAAAGTAACTTTTACTATATACACATCACAAGTTTTCAGTTAGGTCAAAATAGGCCGCATTGAAATAGCTTAACAATACTTCGTTTTCCTATCTATATATACAGATAAATAAAATTGAAGTGTCTGTTTGTAATGTCAAAATAACAGCTTTTCACTAAATGCATATGAAAGTATATACCGATTGTTATGTCAAAAAACAATTTTTAACATCTTTGTCTGTCTGTCTGGATACTCTGGATGAATCTCTGAAATGGCTGGATCGATTTTGACGGGACTTACACTGGCAGATAGCTGATGTTATAAGGAGTAACTTAGGCTTTTTCAGAAGCTGGAATCGTGACGGTGGAAGCGATCCGCCCCACCTGGCTCATTAGGTCTCGCGGAAATGCGGAACCCTGACGTTCAGGATGCTGCAGATACTTACCGGGCACGGTTGCTTTTAGATAGATAGCTAAAACTTTATTGTACACCATTACAGAAAACACAGACAAACTTATAGTCTAAAAGGTAAGTATATATAAAGATAAGTAGGTAAGTATCTGCACCAAATCGTGGGGCGGGGACCTTCCCCGTCTTGCCACGAGTGCGGCGCACTCCAAGACACGGCGTTTCACAGGCTCGTGGAGAGCGCTGCTTGGGGGCCCCCGAGGGCCCTCCTAGAGAACGTCTTTGGCCCTGTGAGCTCGCTTCGTAGCATGGTCGAAGCGATGCTCCAGGGTCAACATTCCTGGCTTGCGGTCTCCTCCTTCTGCGAATCCGTCATGACGCAGAAGGAGGCCATGAAAGAGCGAAGGAGGAGGACGCGTACGCGGACCCCGTCCGCTGGAGGCCGACTTGCGGTCGCAGGCGCCGCTACGTGCATCTTCTCCTCCCATAGTTACCGTAACAGGGGCCGCTGTCACGGGGGTGACACCGGACTTCCCCCCCTGCTGTACGAAGTGGGTCACTCTGCTCCCCGGGATGTCCCAGTTACAAAGCGTAGGAGCGTCATGGTGCAGTTACTCTGTACGAGTTCCCATGACGCCCCGTAAAAGCGCTATAAATGGGGCGAAGGTTTAGGTTTATTGGGTAGTTTGGCGGCCATTTCTTGCGACAGCTTCGTTTTAGAAGCGAGCGTGGAGGACCGGTTGCTGAGAGTCCCACACACCCTCGATGCAGGCCTTATGCCTGCATTTTGGCCCTTCCCCAGAAGGACCCGAGGATGGTGTCCAAAGACATTCCCCCTGCGTTATAAAAAAAAAGGTTCCTTTTTATGGGTCCTACGAAAAAAATCACGCTTACGAAGTTAAGGGAATGGGTAGTAGTAAATAAATACATTTTTCAAGAATCCTAATTTCAAGATAGACATCCTAATTAGTGACTTTGTTTTTTTTTTAATATCGCCCTTTCCTCTACTCTCTCTTCCTCTCTCTGTTGTTCAGGACATAAGCTTTTCTTTTCGTGTAATACTTTTTTATTACCAAATTACTAGTGACTTTATTTGTTTGTTGTTAAAATTCTTAGGATTATAAGTAGAATTCTGCAATAAACCTAAAATTCCCCGTTTTTATCTCATCAGTTGAAGTGAAACTTTTTTAGCCACTAGTGAAGTCTTTCCATGGGAACGAAAAAGCGCGACGCCATAAATTTAATAATAATCGAAACACTATGCTCATACACATAGAGTTGGAAATATTTGTGGTTCTGAAGTTCATAAATCAAATTGTAACTAGAGCATTCGTTTCCTATTTTAGTTATCATAAGCCGCTCGTGTCATTTGATTAAAATGAATACGTTAAATCTGAATAATGTGTGTTATAATATATCTTACATATGAATATATTAAATTTTTGAGCTTATAAAAAATATTAAAAAACCTTATAATTATCCTAATACGCCTGATACTTTATATTTATCTCGTTCTCTCGTAGGCTACTTTTCTGAAGTTTCACTTCTGCCGTGTGTGAATTGCACACACACACTTTTTTGTTTTTTTACCCGTTATTTACTATGGTCTGGGTATCTGGGATTAGCCCCCAAGTGATCCGTTGCATATTATCCATAACACAAACGTGACTTGCTTAATTTAGGAATATACAATGTATGTGTTTGTCTGCCAATTTACTTATTTATTTATAAAAATGTATAATATTTTAACTAATGCTGGTGATAATAAAACTACGTTTTAACGGTTTTAAGCGCGGTAATTTATTTGATTTATCGAATATGAATAAAAAATGAAATAAAATAAATTACCGCGCTTAAAACCGTTAAAACGTAGTTTTATTATGTATACAAGTCGCGAAAACTTAAGAAAATATAATGCTGATGATATTAGACGTATCAACCAAATTCAATAAATTTGGTTGAAAAGCAAGTACCACGGATACCACGTTATTCAATGACATGGAATGATTTATTTGTTTGTATGGTTCACTTTTGTTGAGTCATCCAAATTGAAAGATATAAATGGACCATCTGATGTCGTCTTGCCAACCCTATAAATCGCTTGTCACTCACCACGTGTCACAGAGCGAACATACGTTAACCAAATATAGGCCTAAACAAACCACACAAAAACAATTACCAATATTAGGTATTAGGGTGTGTGCAGAATAGGTCGGGGGCTTTTCTCCGAATCAGGTCTATATTTTAGTCATCAGTTAAAGTTAGCTTTTTTTTTCAAAGTTGACTGAGTTCAATGTAAGTTACAAACCTAAACTCTAGGCCACTGTTGGGCCGGTCGACTCGCTGCGGAATAAAGTAGAGGCCATGGTTTATCCGTGCAGGAACGGAGAAAGAATACAAATTCCTACGGCCAGGCGGCCTGTTGTAAGAGGCGACAAAAAACAACTCACAGCCAGGTGGTAGGGCTTTTGCCCATAACAACCTTAAGTTATGTTTCGGCATTAATGGCCAAGTTCAACCCCCCCCCCCCCCCCCCCCACGAGTCCGGCAGTACATTGGTAGCACCTTTAGTGTTGCAAATGTTTATAGGCGATGGTAACCACTTTCCAACACAGTTTGGCTGTCAGCCTGTTTGCTGTACCCGAGCAATAAATTTAAAAAAATGCCCCAAAGTCATAGTCAAAAAAAAAATTGAAAATCGGTCTAAAATTGACGGAGAAATCGAGTAACAAAGATAGAAGAAAAATTACAGTCGAATTGAAACCTCCTCTTTATGGAGTAAGTTAAATAATACGAAAGTTTTACAGTTTTTTTTTACATAACATTTGATTTTTATGGATGAAATCTTGTCTGATTCAAAGTGTTCGTTTTTTGTGAAACTTTAATCATATTACTGTCAAAATTTGCGCAATAAGGATTCGTCGTCAGGAAATCCAGTTAATTTTTTATATAAATTATTAAATAACAGCCCATAAACGTCCTACTGCTGGGCTTGGGCCTCCCGTTTATAGGGGAACGGACAGTATACCCGCCACACTTGTCCAAGGCGGCTTGGCAGGTTTGACACGTCAGGTTGTCTCGATGTGCAGGTTTCATCACGATGTTTTCCTTCACCGTTGTTAGAAATGTGAACTGCAACTTTTATATAATAGAACTATTGAAAGATACTTACCTCTAGGCCCGGAACTGACTTGGCACTGATATAGGGCGTCATCATCCAATGTCACTTCTTGTATATCGAGAGAGTAATCGCCTGAAACAAAGAAACTATTTAATATTAATAATTCCCGCAGGGGCTTTGTGGCGAAGCTTTGGGTGAGTACCGATATCTCGTACCCGGCTATGGGCGGGCCGAGGCAAGGCCGCCGCCACCGTGCTTGCCTTAACCCAACCAACACAAGTCCCCATAGTCCCAGATCCTAGTTCCTTTTGTTCTCATTTCTTACAATAGTCCTACATTGACCGGGACTTGTCCTTGGGTGCATTTTATATATGATGTAGACAGAGATAATCGCCGGATTCACCCCAGATATTCCGCACACACGAAACCGCTGAAGACAATAGTATAGTTTTGTTGCTTTCAGTTGTTGTGTAAATGTTTGTCATATAACAATAAATTAGGTAGGTTTACCCAAAGTTATGTCCAAATACTATGTCCGCCTTTGGTTTCAGAAGTATATATGTTACACATATCTTAAAACCAGCTCAATCAATCACTCTCACCAAACTCATTTAACACCGCAAAACGAATCCGACGACAAAATGGCGGCATCTTCGTGAAGTAAATCATAATTGACCCCCTCAATTATGATAAAATATAATATACTGAAGTATGAACTAGTGATAGAGGTACCATAACTCAACAACCATTGATCAGCGTTAAATAATAAACAAGAGCTTAAGGGTTTGGAACTAGTAGCAACAAAAATAAAATAGAATATGTAAACAGTACACTGCAGTTTTTGGCGGTAACTGGAAAGGGACGTGGTGCTGTGCAGTTTTATTATTAAAAAATTTGTAAAATGAATTTAAAATTAACAATGGTTGTATAATATTTATATTTTGTGAAAAATGTACACTGTTTAGTCAAATGTAGCGTTTAGTGTTGTAAGTTGATAACCTACAATTCTGAAAGGCCTAGCTGCCAAGGCATAAACCCAAATAAATAGAACATATTAGACTGTGGTATGATTTCCATCTATGCTATGCGTAGCTTATACATAAAATCTTCCCTCTATGTGATGAGACCTACCTTCTTCGTCGCTTCCAATCATCCTGTAGCGCTCATATCCATTCAAATGCCTGTGGGTTCCAAGACCAAAGTCGTCTTTGGTCCACTGCAACTGGCCCACTTTACTTTCCACTCGACATGGTAAGGTCACTCTGGACCCTACTACTGCACTCTGGAAAGAAAAATAACCAATATTAGTATTTATTTCTGTTGGTACAGTACCCACGTCTTATGACAATTTACTGTTAGTCTTGTCTAATCTAGAATAAAATGTTTCACCTAACAATGCTATCGATGTGCAGGGGTCCAATTCTGCTATTACTATATCATCAAAATTGCCGGACACTATCGTCTTAATCGTAGGTATGCCTCATTTCGGTATTCGGTTATGAATTGGAAAGGAGAAATGTGATATATGTATTAAGGGATAGGATAGGAAAATAGAATAGGGGGATGGAGTGGGCTATAAAAACTGTGACTCATCCTACGATTAGCTAAAGGCTAACCGTTTCACGTCGATATTCTGTGAGAGCGTGGTAGAATGGAATAGAATATTCTTTATTGCACACAAGAAAATAATACATATGAGCCATTAATCATTTAACTTGTACAATCGGCGGTCTAATCGCTAACAGCTATTTCTTCCAGACAACCTTCTGGAGATAATTTCACATTTCTAATTATGGGTCGGTATTCAGTGCGCATAGTTTAAAATATATACAATCGTATATACATATATTAATAGTAAATAAAAATACACATACGTATTTATATACAAACTAGCGGCCCGACGCGGTTTCACCCGCGCTCTGTCCCACTCCTGTAGTATATAGCGTCATGTTATATAGCCTATGAAACTCCCTGTTAACATAGCTTTCCAACAGTAAAAGAATTTTTAAAATCGGTATAGTAGATCCAGAGAATACCCCCTACAACGTCACAAAATTTACCTCTTTATAATGTTAGCAATATAGTTGCATACACATACATAATTTACTGTTTACAAATTTAGATAGTGATCTTTGAGGAGTTTATTAAAAGATGTAAGTGACTTTGCACTTCTGATGCTCATTGGTAATACATTCCACAACTTTACAGCCTGTACAGTTCAGGATTTCTGACAAAATTGTGTAGAATATATTGGCGTCATTAGTCGCAGAGTTGCTGATGATCTTAAGAACATTGTACTACTTTTTTGAAAGAACTCAAAGCGTTCTCTTCTAAAAGATCGGCTGGACTGCGGCAATGCGCTATGCAGCTTACGACGAAACGACATGGCATAGTTGCTTTTAGAGATAGTTTTAGGTATGCCGCCTCCAAATGCAGGAACGACATCCCACCCCCCCATAAAAATATGCAGAGTATTCATGGATTTAGACTTAAATTAATAAAAATTCTTGCATGCCCACCAAATGCGTCAAGCTGATTTTGTTCACAATACCAGTAATGGCCAGTAATAGTAATGGCGCCCATTTGGAGGTGTGCCTGACCTATCCTGTCTGTGTTGTGTCGTGTGTTTCTTTATATTGCTCTTTTTAAACTCTTATTGATATAAGTATAATCTCTATCTCAAACTATATAAAGAACATTGTTACAACCTAGGCGCCGACAAAGACAAATTCCACGTACAGATTTGTATAAGCACATTTATTACCCGTTGACATCTGAACTAATTGTAATTCTTTTATGATCATCTTCTTTTATTTACTTATTTATTGGCATACGTTTCTAGAGAACAGCATATTGTTCTATTTTAATCATTTGCCAGGTGTTACGGATTAAAGTCCAAGCTGATTCTAGGAAATTCGGTTCGCGTTGCCGGGCGGGTACATTGCATTTGTGCAGTATAAAACGATGGCCTGATTGAGGGAGGGAGGCAGTCGAGCGAGAACCACGATCAAAGCGAGACGTGTGTACTACAATGGAGGATCTAATAGTGATGGACTTTGCGCGTTTATTGAATTACGACCTTCTGCATTACGTTTGGATTTGTTGTGTTCGTTTATATTTGTACCTGTGTTATACGTGTTTGTATAGTTCTAATAAACTCTATAGTAATTCTAACGGCATTTTAATTCGAGTCTCGCACTCGTAACAATATATATTTAATCTTTTTACAATTTTTGTGGTATACATATTTTTTTCTTCTTTTATAATACTTTCTTTTCATTCTATATTTTATTTGCTTCCGTGTCTATGTATGTCACTTAAATGGCCTTAGTGGAACATCAATGCTGGTTAACCTAACCAGCAACATGCTGAGTTAGAACCAATTTAGAGCTACACTTGCTTTACTGCGCGTTACATTGTACATTATTTATTTATGCTAGTGTATAATGTATTCTCATTTGTGTTGTAGTTCTAAATAAAGGTTTTTCCTTTCTTTCTTTCGTTCCTTCAAATAGGAGGGCGATTTGTAGTACACCGATCGAATGTGTCCAGCGTGCTGTAATCAAGATAATGTTTCTAGCATGCCTCTACCACGTTCATTTTATTCGAAAATCATCATAAATTAGACCAGTAGTCTTCTTGAACATCAGAGAGAACCCTAAAGTACAAATAAATTTAATCGCAACATTTCGCCACAAAAAAGCCTTTACTCAGCATCAATATACATGAATAAGTATCTTCAGCGTTTTCGTGCCGTAAATCAAATAAATCTGTTGGCTGAATATTTTGTCAGTGCCTTGTACATAATCCAGCTGGCATCAATCTTAATTCAAACTTAAATCAAGCATTCACTATTAGGGTAGACTAATTTTTGAAATGAGACTTCTTAATTGACGTAGGGGAGTAATTTAATATGTTATTATAATTTAAAAAAAAAACAAGTTTTCTTACAACTTTTTGCCGTCATGGCTTTTTCCGACACACTTTTCACTAAAACGATAGCTTACATTATTTTTAAATGCTATGATACTTTATGTCACGGGAATCCCGTGGGAATTTGAAGTCAAGCGTGAACAAATTCGCGGGCATGTCCTAGTATCTACATACATACATACATACCTATATATAACAACATCAGTTCTTTTAAGTTTTGGCACGCTAAAAATGGCAAATTACTCTCACTAGACCATAATTTGATAACAGTGAGACATAATAATTATGAAATGCCTACAAACAAATTAAATCTTATCATATTTTCGAATCGAAGCGGAGTGACGCTCGCGGACCGCGTTCGTAATACCGAAGTAAGAAAGAGAGTTGGTCTGAAAGAGAGTGTCGGGGTGAAGGAAAGGAAAGAAATGCTCCGGTGGTTCGGGCATGTGGAAAGAATGCATGATGAAAGAATGACTAAACAGATATACAATGCAAAAGTGGATGGATGCAGAAGTCGTGGAAGGCCACGACACACCTTCCATGATCAAATTGATCGTGTACTAGCAGAAGGCGATGTCAGGAGCCTTAAGAACAGACGAGCGTGCATGACAAGAGTTATGAATGTCAAAGAAGCAAGTGAGGTGTGTAAGAATAAGCCTAAATGGCGCTCTGTTGTTCGTGCCTACCCCGCAAGGGAACCGGCGTGAAGTTATGTATGTATGTATATTTTGGAATTATGTGTTATTTTTATATTAGCTAGTAAAGCTTACTTCAATTTGGTCAAGTATTCCTCATAAAGATGTTTCAGTTCAATTGCAGTCATCGATTTCGAACTGATGGTTTGAACACCCTCTTAGGCGTAACAGACGACCAATATTATTCCTTTGGTGAGCCAGTGAAGTAACGTTGACATATAAAAGCTGTTATCCTTAGGGATATTAAAAATTCTTCGGCTTCATGATATATACCCACCTACTTGTATGCATAGCGATCTTTCATAGGATTTTTTGTGGTAAAAAAAGTTCGCAAAGATTTGTTTGTGATTGATTTTACCAACATACTGCTTCCAAGAACTCTTTGACTTCTGAATAATGTTGTTTTTTCTCATTTGCTGTAATATAATAGAGTGAAGTTCCTGAAACTCTGCAAAGAGACTTCAGCATAGAGTGATTTTGTTACCATCGTATTCTCAAAATTGGGTTTGTATTTATGAATAAATTTAGTAATGCTAATCTCGGCTAACTTAATTTTAGGAACAATATCAGTGTTGATGCATGTAAATGATGTCAGCACGTGCTAATTTATTTTACATACATACATAACTTCACGCCAGTTCCCTTGCGGTGTAGGCACGAACAACAGAGCGCCATTTAGGCTTATTATTACACACCTCACTTGCTTCTTTGACATTCATAACTCTTGTCATGCACGCTCGTCTGTTCTTAAGGCTCCTAACATCACCTTCTGCTTGTACAAGATCAATTTGATCATGGAAGGTGTGTCGTGGTCTTCCACGACTTCTGCATCCATCCATTTTTGCATTGTATATCTGTTTAGTCATTCTTTCATCATGCATTCTTTCCTTTCCTTACCTTCACCCCGACACTCTTATTTATATTATTTTACAATATTTGTATAACTATGTGCTACTCATGTTATAATAATAACACATTAGTGACCATGTTGCCCCTGTCGTCTAAGGTATTTTTAGGGCCCATGCAGGGAGTTGCGAATCACCGTGTGCCCAGTTTTCCATGTACCCTGAACATTCCCCATATTCCGAGACCCCTTGTACTACTAGCAGTTCACCCCAATAACCCGGTACCTTTTGTTCTCATTTCCCACAATAGTCCTACACTGGCCGGGGCTTGTCCTTGGGTGCATTATTATATGGTGTAGACAGGGACAATCGCCGGTCAGTGTCACGCGACATTTAGATTAAATTTGTCAAGGGGCCTCTACGTGTTTGCCTCCCCATGCCACGTAAGCCCTCCAGAAGTCCGGGGCATTTTTATAGCCCGTGATCTTTAAAGACACAGATTAGCGATAGTGAATTTTTTACAAGTCACCACAGATAGAACTGAATTAAAATATCTAATCAGAGATCAGAGAACTAAAAAATAGAGAAAAAAATAACTGTATTATGAGAAATTAAATATGTGGTGTATATATATATCGAGCCTTTACCGTCTTTTTACTGTAATCAACTTTTGGACCTAAGTATAATAACTCTTTGTTGCAAAATATATTTTAAACTATTATTTTGTTTAAGACTTTCAATTTTGATTCAGTAGGGTCTAATATATTGAACCTATTTTTGCTGTAAAAGATATTTTGAAATATTATTTGTTGTAAGACTTTCAATTTTAGCTAGATTAAACCCTAATGAATCAAAAACTGAAAGTCTTAAAACATCCGCGGTTTAGGGATGTACCGACTAGATGGAGGAGCGTGATGGAATGCTTCTCAGTCTCAAAGGAAGATCATCAGCGTAGCTATTGCTATTCCTCGCAGGCCTATGCCCATCTATTATTGTTGGAAGTTTGTATATAATATTTGTACGTTTCAGGAATCGTTTGCGACCTCAATTATTGTACAGCGCCATCTATTTGCTTGTAAGTGTTCCACTACAGCAACAATAAATGACATGTAAAATTTACTATAAAAAAAATGCTCAACTTGATGGGTGTGCATACGTCAAAAATAAAATGATTCGTTGAACAGAGTATAGCAATTAATCTTATACTAATAAATAAAGCTAAAGAGATTTTTTGTATGTTTGTTTATTTGATTGATTGAATGCTCTAATCTCAGGAACTACTAAAAAATTCTTTCAGTGTTAAAAAGCCGATTTATTGAGGAAGGCTATAGGCTATATATCATCTCGCTAAGACCAATAGGAGCGGAGCACCAATGAAGAATGCTTCAAAATCGAGAGGTTTTGAAAATAAAATTAATATAAACCAACATACCTGATCCTGTGGTTCAATAGCAAACTTCTGCTCCCTGTTCGCGCTGACACACGTTAATAGAACACAAAACCATGTCCACTGCTTTACTAATAGCGCTAAACACAACGTTATCCTCAACAAAAGGAACAATGGATTCACTCTCCTACTTGTGACTCGTTTGCACACACTCACTTTTAATTCACTATTGTTCATAGCACTTCTATTATCGATTTCTGTTCGAGTTTCAATCCGAGTTCGAATATTTGATGTATACGATTCAAGGATTTTAATTTCGTCAGCCTTATTAAATTTGGAACCATTCAAATCATCATTATCAGTATTAAATCGATTAGAACCAAATACGTTCATATCGATTTTTTTGATATTATTCCTATTTATTTCAGATCGATTAAAAGTACGACGTGTATATAGTCGATGCCAATCCATTTTAGTCGAGTTTACAAACATGCTTGTCTAATCGAGACTTTTAAGTTTCGGTTTGTTTTTTCATGCCATAGTTTTCTTGATAAAACTTTACGGCCATATTTAAATTGATTGTTTATTATTTATTAATCTTCGAACGCAAGTAGCATCTGAAACAATACAAATTTGAAATTCTTTATCTGCACGAAACAGGGTAACATAGATAAAAACGTGTTGTTCAAATTTTACAAAACAATAATAAAAACATAATATGTTTATTATAAAAAGATGTTTTTAATTTTATTATAAAAAATCTTTCTTACACATACACAGGCATACTTGACCAAGGCGGATTTGACACATTGATTATCTCGATGTGCAGGTTTCATTAAGATGTTTCCTTCGCCGTTAGCACGTAGTAATTATAACAATATGCATTAGATTAGAATTAAGCCTAAGTGGTAGATGCTTTCCAGACAGGATTCGATTCCTCGCACTTTGAATTTGGAACGCGTGCTGCATTAGGCTTATGAATAATTGCATACCGAAAAAGGTAGTGCTCAACTTAGCAAACAATATACCTTTGGTTAAATTGGCAAAAGACACAGTCAATATTAAAGAAATAAAAAATGTCAGTGTAAATCATGTTATTTACAATAATCTTTTGGTATATGTTAAAAACTACCAGTAAAATTCCAACTCTCCCTAAACACAGCAATGTATAGCATAATATACATTCCTAAAAATGCGATAATCACTGTACGTGTAGCAATGTATAGAATAGTATACATCTTGTTTTTCCAAAATTTTCATATCACGATTTTTTTATATATTTTTTTGATGTGTTTTAGAGCCCAAAGAAGCTACCTATATACATTTTTTTTGCTTTTCTTCCAAAAAGCAATCTTGCCACGATAAGGGTTAACCAAGCTGTATTTGAGGATAATGTATGAATAAACCATGTTGAACTATACTGAAAGACCGCAATTTCTATTGCACCCGTTTATAGTTCTAGGAAGGAAGGAAAACAGATAATATCCGAAAGCACTACTTCAGTGTACTTCATGATCTCGGCGTGTACTCGAATTAAAATGAGTCTCAATTTTGATTCGAGAACCGAAAATATGCGATATTTAATTCATCTCCGTTTGTATAAATTATACTTTGAAAAATTTGTAATGAAAGCCTTACTAATTTATAAATGTGAAATTGAAATGATTTGATTTATTTTTTTGTATTTGTCTTTTTCTGTATCTTAGAAAGAAACGATTATTATTAGAATTAGTATATAAGTATTATATATCAAATTTAATTACAATGTCTTCTTTCAGTTTGTCACAGAAGACGGCCACTGAAAAGTGGCCGAAACGTCGGAAAAACCAAAATCAAATAAAATTACCGCGCTTAAAACCGTTAAAACGTAGTTTTATTATGTATACAAGTCGTGAAAACTTAAGAAAATATTATACAATGTCTTCTTTCATTTTGTCGGGACTAAATACGCATAGAATATTTTTCATCCAAGAAAATGAAAGAAGTGAATAAACCAATTTTTAATAATATTTGTTTAATAAATTTTAGGTTAGAATTCATAACAGTATAATTATGTTTATGTGTATTAGAGATCCTACTGATATGAGAATGTGGAAATGGATGTGTGGTATTACAAGAATGGATAAGGAGAAAAATTATAACATAAGGGGATCTTTAAAAGTTGCACTAATTACTGGAAAATTGAAAGGAATAAGACTAAATTAATGTAGGCAATGGGTATGAAATAACGAGGCATGAAGAAATCTCGTGACAAAAAGAATGTTAATCTGGAAGATTAACTAACGGGTACAAATATAAAGGTAAACCAAAAAGGAGATAGATGGATTGTGTGAAGTACATGTGTACATGACTTGTGATGCGACGTGTGTGACGATTTCTGTGAATGGAAAAGACATATTATTACCCCAAATAATTGGTAGAAAGTGAAAGAAAGAAAAAGATTAGAAACGCTGCATAAAAATTTTGGCAACTTGTAGTAATTGTTTTAGCTAAGGTATATACTCATAATTATGACATTTATTAATCCCTGTGAAAAACTAATTTCAATAAAGATTTAAATTTCGAATCGAGCAAGGTGCTCGATTCGAAATTCGCTACAAATGGTACGTCCCCACTATAATATCCGCACGTCATGACTCCACAACGACAGAACCTTACACTTCTCTGTCACACACAATCTTTGTACGTATGAGTAAAAGAGAATGAAGACGCCGTGCAATCCATCCCGCATCTTTGTACCGTTTCCTTCCTTCCCGACGGGATCTCTAAGATATATCGCCTTTTGAGATTTTAAGTATTGAGATAGAAGTCAAAGGATTTTTAAAGTGCAGCTCGGAAAATATTTACAAAGTATCCGGAGCTGGCTTAAGTAATGTTCAAATTCAAATTTAAATTTATTTACTGCAAAATGTTACGGTAAATAAGTTACATTTATAGTTGCGGAATGATGTTGGTGTTGCCGTGGCACTGTAGTGCGTCTAGGATGTTTGCGGACGCCCGCACAGACAGCTTTAAGGCAATTGTCCGCAAGAAATCCGCTTCCCCGATGCAGCGCTTACTTGGCAGCACCAGCAGCCTTCTGAAGGCTATTGCGGTTAGATTTGACTGCACCTTCCAAAAACATTGGACAGGAGTAGTCATCGGTTTAAAATAAATTGATATAGGTTTAATGATTTAAGTTAAATATAATATTATTAACACTTCTAACATTAACTTATAAGGTATTTGTAACTAAGACACTAACAAAATATAGACCCCGGTCCGGAATAAAGTTTATATTATTTATAATAAAAGCGAATGTTTGTCTGTATGTGGCATTTTCAAGCATTAACTACGGAACCGATCGTCAAGATCTACATTTTTTCAGAGGCAAAGAAAAGGATATAGGGTAACTTTCAGCCAGGAAATAGTTCCTTGTTTCTGAGGATTACATCAGTATAATAACAGCCCATTAACGTCCTACTAAAAAAAATCTAATAAAACTTTTATGACCCTCGAGTGAAGCCACAGGTAAGCTGGTAAATATATAAAAATAAAATAGAACGGAAACGACACAACACACACAACTACAACTTCACACAACCACAAACACACACCACTAAGAAATAACACCAGCCAATTTCTTATAAAAGATTTATCAAAAAGTTTGTAATGAAACTTTTATGACCCTCGATTGAAGCCACGGGTACAGCTGGTAAATAAATAAAAATAAAATAGAACTGAAACAACACAACACAAACAACTAGAACTTCGCACAACCACAAACACACACCACTAACAAATAACACTAACCAATCTGTTATAAAATATTTATCAAAAATTTTAATGCAACTTTTATGACCCTCGACTGAAGCTACGGGTACAAGCTGGTAAATAAATATAAATAAAATAGAATGGAAACGACACAACACACACAACTACAACTTCACACAACCACAAACACACACCACTAAGAAATAACACCAGCCAATTTCTTATAAACAATTTATCAAAAAGTTTGTAATGAAACTTTTATGACCCTCGACTGAAGCTACGGGTACAAGCTGGTAAAAAAAAAATAGAACGATGACAACACAACACACACAACTACGCTTTCACACAAACACACATCCCTAACAAATAACACCAGCCAATCTCTCATAAAAGATTTATCAAAAGGTTTCTAATAAGACTTTTATGACCCTCGACTGAAGCTACGGGTACAAGCTGGTAAATAAATAAAAATAAAATAGAACGGAAACAACACAACTACGCTTTCACACAAACACGCACCACTAACAAATAACACCAGCCAATCTCTTATAAAATATTTATCAAAAAATTTCTAATAAAACTTTTATGACCCTATGCAATGTTATTATATTATATTTAAACAATCCGCCGTTGTACTGAGCATAAACTTCCGGAGCAATATAGAGGTATTGAATTTATGTGGTCATTCTTTTCCGTGCAATAATATAAAATTGCATTATACTCACGTATGCTACAAGATCTTCTTATAAATTTATATCAAATTTCATTCCAGTAGACCATAGTTTATTTTAAGAGCAAGCAATATCGCCAGCAAGCTATTCGCCATCGAAATATTGATTTCATTTTATCATATGTGTAACATGTATCACATGTCCAATCCGTTCTAGATGTTGAGACTACATTATACTAAATTTCATGAAAATCTGTACTGTAGTTTGTCCGTGAAAGCGTAACAAACAGACGCAGTCACTTTCGTATGGAGTTTATTTTTTGTGTATGTTTTTATTTCAGGAAAACATGTCACATCATATGCATATATGATGCATCACATTATATGCATAAAATACATTATAATAATTACAAATATGACTAGATAAAGATACGACACACATATTCATATACACACATAATTACATACACACATATGCATGTAGGTTTTTTCGTCTTTGCTTGTAGGTAAAATGGTAAACAGTCTCGTGGGTGTACTAGTAGTACCAGTAGTACTAGTCTAGTATTTTAATAATCAACGTCTAAAAGGCGAAGATCTAACGAACTTATAAAAAAATCTATATACATAGCTTCAGAACTCTAATATCGGCTCACAAAGATAGTGTTCATTTAACACAAGACTGCACTGGTGACTAACATACAGCTTTGTGAAATTCAACGAGCAAATTTGGAAACAAATATTTGTTCAAGAGATTAATTACTCCAAGGCACAATTAATTTTGCTAACGTAATATAATTTAACTATAATATTAGAAAATTCTAAACATGCCGTGTCTGTGCATTAAAGCTATTAAAAAAAAACTGGAATGGACTATATACTAAATGATGGGGAACACGATACTTTTTTTTTTAGATTTCTTGTCTGTATGTCGTTTTGTCTGTTTGTTCAGGATTTGCGTAAAAACTACTGAACCGATTTCGATTCCGTTCTCGCTGATCGACAGCTAATTCTTACAATAACTCTGCGCTACTTTTTATCCTGGGAATCCCGCGGGAAATATACTGGAAATCATTTAAAAAGGCCTGATTAAAAAAACCGAATTTCAATGTGATTTTTACACTGATCGATAGCAAATTTAATGTAATAAAAACTGTGATATTTTTTATCCCGTGAATCCCGTGGGAATTTTCCCGAGAGCGGTTTGAATTTGTTCGGATGCGTAAAATTAGCTTAATACGAAACAGTTTTCACTAAAACGTTAGCTGCGACGGACCAACTGTGATGGAAAATGGTTACCGCCGCCTATGAACATGTGCAACACTAAAGGTGCTACCAATGTGCTGCTGGACTCGTAGATGGGGCTGGAACCTAGCCACTAATACTGGAACACAACTCAAAGTTGTTATGGCGGCGTGGTCTAGAGCAGGGGTGGTTGCCATCCAGACGAGCAAATGCCCTACCATCTGGCAAGATCTACCTAGAAGACCTCTATCTCTTTTTATCCCATCCTAAAAGCTGGCAACACTTTGGCTTCGCCCCTGGTAATACAAACATCTATAGGCGATAGTAACCACTTACCATGAGCTAGACCATTGCCCATTTGTCAGCTATGCAATAAGAAAGAAAGAAAAACAAATTTGTCATTATGTAATTTCTGCTAATTTATAGTTTCAAAAATGTGGCAATTAGAGAGCAAGAAAGCGAACACCGTTTCGGTAGTTCCTCGATAAACTGAACAGTCTTGCTCCCCATCCTTCCTGACCGTATAACACATACATTTCACGAACCTTTTGCAAATTCCTTGAATAGTTGGAATTAATTCGAATAGGTTCAGTGTAGGAAGCTCGATTAAATTATACGGGCGCCCGCTTGTCAGCTTATGTGGGTACAAAAAAGTTTTTATGGATTGTTTAGAAGTTTCCTCGAGTCTTCAAGCTTTTGTGTAGTTATTGAGTTATATTGAAATCGTATTTATGAATATAAAAGTTTTTAAGATGCAAACACAAGTACGGTGTACGCATTAGAGCTTTTTGCGAATTTATTCCAGTTTTGTAGAGTGTATATCGATGGAGCAACTCTATTTTTTGAAATTAAAATTGACTTGACAAATTTTGTCAATATAAGTTGAAATTCAAGATCTCTAAGGAGAGTGAATAAATAAATAAAAATCGGCCAAGAGAATGTTAGAAAACTGAGTGCAGTATTTTATGCGTTTGAAAAGAGATGCCACGACCAGGGTGGACGAGCGAGATGGAATGCTCTTCCATCTCAAATGAAGATCTTTTTTAGCGAGGCTATTGTTCCTCGCAGGCCTAGGCCCATGTGATGTCGTTGAAAATTTGTATATATTCTTTGTACGTTTCGGGAAACGGTTGCGACCTCAATTATTGTACAGCACCATCTATTGGCTTGTAAGTGTTCCTTTTATTTGGCTGTAAACCTTAAAAATGTATTAAATCAAAACCATATTGTTACAACTTAGGTTCCGACTAAAAAAAATTCCACATGCAAATCTGTAAAAAGACATTTTATTACCTGTCGGCATTTGAACTAATTGTAATTCTTTTATGATCGTCTACTTTTGTTTGCTTATTTATTGGCATACGTTTGTAGAGAACAGCCTATTGTTATATTGTAATCGTTTACGGCCACTTGCGGCCGAATCATTAGCCAGGTGTTGCGGATTACGTCGACTACGATACGAGCACATTTGAATTTGTGAGGTATAAAACGACGGCTTGTTGGGGAGAGGGGGCAGTTCAGGGACAACTACGATCAAGAGGTGACGAGTGTACAATCGGGAATCTAATAGTGACGGACTTTGCGCGTTTTATTGAATTATGACCTTCTGCATTACGTTTGGATTTGTTGTGTTCGTTTATATTTGTACCTGTGTTATACGTGTTTGTATAGTTCTAATAAACTCTATAATAATTACAACGGCATTTTAATTCGAGTCCCGCTAAACTCGTAACAATATTGTACACTAAAAACTACTTAACGGATGTTTGTTTCTACTGTTCGTTGAAAATATGTTTCTAGTATTTTCCGAGAAAAATAATGTGAAAAATACTTCTACGTTAAATAAAAAACTTTACTTTCTGGAATTAACTTGTTCTATATAGAAAAAGAATATAATACACTTTTACAGTAATTACAGGCGCCATCTTAAGAGGAGTGACGACCAGTGAGTGCAATGACAAGGCGTATTATAGAGACGGCATGTCTCGTTAAAACTATAAAGCTACCTGTTGATTAACTTTTTGTATAAAGCCTCTATTCACTACGTAATAGTGACATTGAGAGACGGTTCATAGTAATATTAATAATAACAGACTTGGGTTCTGTTTTATGCAAATACCACAGTTATAAGTAGAGCTAACTGTAGCGGGCTAGATCATTATAAAGCTAGCCTGTACAGGTCTCAGAGGAAATCAGTAAGCCAACCGGTTGGAAAACCGATACTTCTACCTTAACAAGTAAAGCTTATTATGTGTTTGGAGCATGAAAATCAGTTTAGCAGAGGGCTGATATTGCAATAATAAATAGGCATTTCTTGACGCAAACCAATTGGTTTATATTACTAAATAATACGGAATACTCTAGTGTGAATTATATAGATTCTGGATAATGAATGTAAAGACTGAAAAAGTGCAGCAAATTTAAAAATATGAGTATAATGCGTCACACGAATACAATTTCCTGCGGCCGGGCAGCCTGTCGTAAGAGGCGACAAAATAACCCACAGCCAGGTGGTAGGGTTCTTGCCCGACGGAATGGCTACCACCCCTGGTCTAAAGTATGACGCCATAACAACCTTGAGTTGTGTTCCGGCATTAGTGACCAGGTTCCAGTCGCCCTTAAGAGAGCAGCAGCGCATTTGTAGCACCTTTGGTGTTGTAAATGTCCATAGGCGATGGTAATCGTTTTCCATCAAGTGGGCCGTCTGCCTGTCTGCTGAACTCCTGCAATAAAAAAATAAAAAAAATAGTTGAATTATAGTAGAAATTAGAAGTAACTATACAGATAAGCCCAGCCACGATGTTGTTGTTTTTATCAAATGTTTAAATATAATTTTACTAATTTATTTAGAACTTAGTTTATCTTTAATAGTTAATTGTATTTTGATTTCAGTTAGTTTAGTCAATATACAAGTGTGAGAAGCATGGAGGAATTCGAAACGTTCCTAGAGGTAGGGAGGGATAGAAGTAATAAATAGTATGCTGTACAATAAATGAAGAAGATGAGCATTCCGGCGAAGTGAGATTGACAACCACTTGAGCTTCTTACGATATTCAGTGACATGGTAATATTTTTTAATAATTCGAATGATTCTAATCAATTTATATGACTCGACTACAAGCTGGTGGTTAACATTGTTCATAACACGTACTTGATGTCTCGTCGATATAACAGCTTCTACATTGATTACTACTCCCGAGTCGGAATCGAAACCGTCGATTACGTAGAAACAATCAAGAGTCATCAATATGTTTGAACAATCGAATCACTCGACTAATACAATTGACCTACAGGGACATACATTAAATGATAGACTATATTGGTGGCCGTTGCTTCTTCTTTGGAAATGAAACTCGATATAAAATTGGACTGTATGTTTATTATTAAACTATTATATAACTTAGAATATACATAAAGAAGTACGTAATGAAAATGACAAATTATGCGAGAGAGTCGAGATAACGAGTGGTAGGTCATCAATGAGAATTGTGTTGACAGTTGAAGAATTAACAATTTTTGCCTCCAAGGCCGCTCCTATATACCGCGTACGGTCCGACGCCTAGCTGCTAATTGTGCGAGCTATGGGCGTCGGCGGTATGCGGGGCGCGGAGAGTAGGTGTGCCTCGGCGAGCGGGTCAGGGGGGTGCTCTCTGTCAGCAACAGATTAGTTACAAGGAATTCTATATATAATTTCTCAAGCCTCGGTCATCGAAGTCCGGTAAGGTTCCCAGAAGGTTGGCTACATTACCTCGCTGGATCGCCATACTGATCCGCTCCCCGATTTAGGAACTAGACCTCCGATTACCCTCACCTCTGATGAATTTATCTTGAAAGGTGATGTTTAGTTGCATGATTTTATTTTCACATACTACAACACCCGAAAAAAATATTAATTACTTTCTAACAAGAGTTCATACTATAGATATTTTTAGTTAATTATTTGTATGTATGAAAAGTTTTGCATACTTTTCACCAGTTATTCCGCGTACAACAATGATCTGGTGGGAACTTCCCGCCGAGGTTTTCCCTATGCGCTACGACATGGGATCGTTTAAGGAGGGCGTTATAAAATTTCTTAGAGGCCGGCAACGCGTTGGCAGCGCCTCTGGTGTTGCAAACGTCTACAGAGGACGTTAACCACCTTCCATCAAGTGGGCCGTCCGCTTGTTTGCCTGCTTCAGGCAATAAAAAAAATCAGAATAACAAGGTTAGCAATGTTAGCTATGTATTAACGGAGGTCTGGTATGTTTGGCGTAAATTTGGAAGATATCAGGAGTAGATAGCTGAAGTCAACAACACTGACTCAAAAAAACCTTGTAATTTTAGAAAAAGATTGCTGTATCAAAAACACCACTAAAATTCCATTTAATCAAGCATTTTAATGAAGGGTCGTTTAATTTTTTTTACAAATTATATTAAGCTAAGTATCAAAGGTAATCATGATTACAAGGAAAATCATTTTTCAGACTTCATTTTACTCTTGGAAAATAAAGAAATGCTAGAACTATTTATTATATTTTATATACTAGTGTTACTACACTGTTAATTTGACTTTAAAAATATACAAAAGAGTATATATACGTGTGTGTGTCAAATACGTGGTTGTGGGGCGCTGTAGCCTAAGGGTAATGTAGTGTGGTGGCCCTTGGTCAAATAACGCTGGTTTTATAATAATGGACTGTATGGGAAATATAGATATCTGGCTTAGATCCTTGCACTAGAAAAGCAGTAGAAGCTCCACCAACCTTGAGACCGACCTCTCCTGGCTTGGTTCTGGTTGCAGCACACAGAGGAACAGTTTCCGTTTACCGCGGGGGGCCTTTAGCTTGCTAGGAAGAGCAAAGGACCTTCTACCCCCGCACAACGAAGTGGGGTGTGTTCTCCCAGGGCACACTCCAGGCACTTTATTGCGCTGGATCGGCTGGGCGTAACTATGTTCTAAATCTCAGCCTTTCCAACACATTCAAAGCGCAGGGTCGTCAGGGAGGAGGGGGTTTTTAGTGGGTATTGGGGTTGCTCGCCCGTACAGCAACGCTCGGAGTCTTCCACACTATTCTGTGACGTCGATCGCGGACGGAGCGCTGCCAAGAGCATACTATTGCTGCAGTGTTATCGCCCCCAACCGACGCGTGTCGTTCCCCTAGCAACGACCCAGTTTGTGCGTAAATCGGTTAAGCATTTTCCCTCGCCTCAAAACAAAAAAAAAAAAAAAAAAACACAGGAACAGCGCACGGCACCAAATTCACTTTGGAGTGGTTACTTCTGTTCACTAGTATCACACAATAAGTTGGCACGGCCAGTGATTACAATTGGAATGTATATACCTATTTAGAAGAATAGACGCACGGCGCGATCTCTCGTCACAACGTTGACAGATGTAAGTGTTTTTAAAAATGGCTGCATCTACCTTCCTGTGCATTGGCCGTCACCTCACACAGTAAGAGGGTAGACAGCAAAATTGATGGAGCGATTTTCCACCTACTTCATACTAGGCAAGGACCGAACAGTGGTAGTGTGTGTATTCTAAGTGGTATTTTATTTTATCGAATTAAATACAATGATAATTTAGAAATAAATAAATTTATAAATTTGATTAAAATTGATTTATAAATCAAGTCGATATTTATAACAAATCAAATCAAAAGTAAAATAAAATGCTTGGAAAGGGTATAGAGATAAAATACAATATTGCCAGAAGGCATAAAAATAATTCATGCTCTAGGCGTTATGGTCAGGTTATATAACACAATGTGGAATAGGGGTGTGGACACTTGTTACAGTTAAATCTAATATTTTTAAATATAAAATCACAGGTGTTAAAATAACATTTTATCATCTAACTTTTAAAATATCATGATATAAATTCTTCTTCAATTATCTTCAATAACTATTCTTCAAACAATTTTAATTAATGCGCAATTTGACTCGTTTTTCTTGTAGGCTCGTATAAAATCTATGAGGTTGCGACGTTCTACAATTTTGTAAAAAGTACAACCGTCCGCTCCCCTATTTCTAAAAAAGGTGTCATTTAATTTCTTCTAGAAGGGCAGCGCGTTGGTATTTTTTTTTCTATAAAGTGGATCGTAAGCCTATCTGTTGTACTTCAACAATATAAAGGTTATTTATGCCAAAAAAATAAAATAAGTCCATTAAAATTCAAACACCAAACCACATTATCGGAAGCCGATCGTTTTCAATACTTTTCTAGAACTCTTAGCTAGAAAATTATAATGGAAATTTGACGTATTTCTCAAAGTACGCGTGGGAGGCAATCTTTTGGGAAATATCTTGGAAACAATATTCGTAAAATGTTAGCGAAAGATGTTTACTGAGAAAACCTTCTCAGTACTAGGCACGGGCTTGCAATTTCTAGACTCAGACGAATAAAGGTACAGAAGGAGCTTAGGTGATTAAAAGCGTCTAATGAATTGACATTTTTCACAAACTTGTCTATATAAATTGATGTAACGTAAAATGTATTACCCCACGGGAACTGTATTTTTTTTCCGGGATAAAGTAGCCCATATCCTATTCCAGATTATAATCTATCACTGTGTCAAATTTCATCCAGATCCGTTCAACCGTTCTGACGTGATTTAGCAACAAACAACCATACAACATACATACCAGAACGAATGCAAGGATAATGATCGATGATGTTATGCTGGAGCAAGTGAATGAGTTTGTATATCTTGGATGTGCTTTTAGCAGGGAAGGAAGGGACACCGCTGGTATAGAAAGAAGAGTGAATTTGGGGAATAGTGTGAATGGAGCGTTAGGTAAACTTCTAGGCGCTAAGAACCTCAGCCAGAAGGCCCAGCTCGCCGTACACAACGCGTTGCCGGTACCTACGCTCACGTATGGAAGCGAGAGTTGGGTATGGAAGAGAGAGCATGAAAGTAGAGTAAACGCGCTCGAGATGCGAGCACTGCGCAAAATCTGCGGAGTGATGCTCGCGGACCGCGTTCGTAATACCGAAGTAAAAAAGAGAGTTGGTCTGAAAGAGAGTGTCGGGGTGAAGGTAAGGAAAGGAATGCATTATGAAAGAATGACTAAACAGATATACAATGCAAAAGTGGATAAATGCAGAAGTCGTGGAAGGCCCTACGACACACCTTCCATAATCAAATTGATCGTGTACTAGCAGAAGGTGATGTCAGGAGCCTTAAGAACAGACGAGCGTGCATGACAAGAGTTATAAATGTGAAAGAAGCAAGTGAGGTGTGTAAGAATAAGCCTAAATCGCGCTCTGTTGTTCGTGCCTACCCCGCAAGAGAACTGGCATGAAGTTATGTATGTATGTATGTATGTATGTACAACCATTAAAACTTTCACACATTTATAATATCAGTATAGAAGTATCTGACACATGGTTTACGTGTGTATAGTTAATAGTAATATATGCTTACGCCATTGATATTACTTAAAAACTAAATTAATATTAAAAGAGTAAAATCCTCAACTAATTCGATATGTGCAATTTTGTTAGTACAATAAATGAACCTTCGCCTCATTATTTAATTAAAATAACATCACTTGAGTGCATGACGCGTAATTATTATCCATCCCATTCTTTCCTACATAATTACCTACATTCGAGCCAAATATACCTTGCTCACTGGATGAAAAAAATTCGACAGTAAGAAAGGACGTAGTCCAAGTGAACACTGTGCATAAATAAGCTCATAATAAAAAAAACTTCGTTTAAAAAAACCGACTTCAAAACTAAAAAACTAAAAAGTATAAAATAACTTATTTCTACAGCTATTATTATTAATATATATTATCTAAAACATCTTAATATCGGTGCTTAGTAATTTTCAAAAAAATATAGTAATTTTTATGTTTTACTTTGCACCGACTTCAAGATGTTTTAGATAATAGATATTAATAATAATAGCTGTAGAAATAAGTTATTTTATACTTTTTAGTTTTTGAAGTCGGTTTTTTTAAACGAAGGTTTTTTATTTTATTGGTTACTTTTTAGTGTCTAGCTATGTATGGGTAGACCTGCGAAAGGTGCCGCGCTCCTTAAAAAATATAGGTCCCCAAGAAACGGGAACAAAAAAATTATCGTAAAACTACTAGGCCAAACTATGTTAAATTTTTAGGGGACCAAATGGCAACTATTCCGCATCAATTATCCGTGCAGGAACGGAGAAAGAATACAATTTCCTGCGGCCGGGCGGCCTGTCGTAAGAGGCGACTTAACAACCCACAGCCAGGTGGTAGGGCATTTGCCCGACTGGACGGCTACCACCCCTGGTCTAAAGTATGTCGCCATAACAACCTTGAGTTGTGTTCCGGCATTAGTGACCAGGTTCCAGTTTCCCTTAAGAGAGAAGCAGCGCATTTGTAGCAACTTTGCTGTTGCAAATGTCCATAGGCGATGGTAACCGCTTTCCATCAAGTGGGCCGTCTGCCTGTCTGCTGATCTCCTGCAATAAAAAAAAAATCAAACTAAACAAGAATCACGTAAATCGGATCATAAATCTCGGAGTAATCGGTGAACATACATTAAAAAAAAGATCCCGGCGAATTGAGAGCCTCCTCCTTTTTTTGAAGTCGGTTAAAAAGTTAAAAATAATAGCAAAATACATTAACGAAATTGTGTGGTGATGCAAATAATATAATCATTTATCACATTTAATAACAGCCGCCATAAAATATATAACATACAACAACATCGAAGAACAGTGTCGCCGTGTAAAACACTTAAAAGAGATCCGGTGAGTTCCCTTTGTGTCCTTTCTATTTCAGTGCATTAATTGTGCTCAAGATTTGGTGGTTGGGTCTTTATACAAGTGGAACACGCTTTTGTAGCTAAAAGGTTTAATTTAGACGTGTTGCCTCGACAGTAGGCTAATCGATACATCTTATACTAATATATAAAGCTGAAGAGTTTGTTTGTTTGTTTAAACGCGCTAATCTCAGGAACTACGAATCTGATTTGAAATTATTTCAGTGTTAGGCATAGCCCATTTGTCGAGGAAGGCTATAGGCTATATATCATCACGCTAAGACTAATAGGAGCGGAGCAGCAATGAAAAATGTTTCAAAATCGGAGGGGGGGCTTTGAAAACAAATTCCACGCGGACGACGTCGCGGGCGTTCATGACGTGGGGCCTAGGTAAGCCCGAACGTGGTAGGATTAGTAGTGCGCAGGTGTGTCAGGTTCAAAAATTTGTAGAACTTCGAAAGTATTTCAGTAAAATTGGCGTTTGTATATTTCAAAATTTCAAATTATTATAATTGATAAATTAAAATGGCTACCGGTTATGGCGGTTACACCATCGTGGCAGACACTCTTCAAAATTTAAAAAATAAAAATTACAAAAGTATTTCAGTAAGTCTGAAATTTATATATGTTTTTCTCAACACTATTATCACCTTATATTTATACAAGCAGATGTTTTCTCTCTGTCTGCCGAATTCTTTCCGGTTGAAACAATTCGGCAGACAGAGAAATAATCTATAGCCTGAGCATACCTATGCATATGGATAGAATCAGAAATGATATCCTTAAGCGAACCAAGGTAACTATATATCTCGCAAGATTATCAAGTTGAAGTGGCAGTGAAGTTTGTTACTTCAAAGTTATTTTATTGTTGGTTTTACTAAAATTTATTTATTTGATTTACTAATTAAATGTTACATAAGAAGAATTAGTTTTATTAATTATTATTACTTATTATTTAACAAAATTGGGTCGTGTTGGTGTTACGCCAAAAGGAAGGTTTGCACTGAAAATCAGCGTTGTGTCGGATACAATTCCGGCACAGCAATTTGCCGAGTGAAAATCTTATTTGCGAAAAATGCGGCGTACAAATTCTCAAAATATGCTGTGTATAATAATGTATAAGGAATGTAATTTCGTCGCTATTTCTTCAAATAAAGTTTTTCTTTCTTTCTTTTCTTTCTTTCTTTTCTTTCTTTCTTTGTCTACGTCCAGCAGTGAGAAGAGATTGGATGAAGAAGAAGAGAATTCGATTATTTTCTATTAAGTTCCCGTAATGCACTGCGACGCGATCGGCTTCCTATTCTAAAATCGGCTTCTTTTAGCCGGATTCTCTCTAAGAGCTCAGGGCTCGGTCTACGTATTTTGTTCAGCTGGGTTTCTAGAGAATAGAATATATCCACCATATTTAATTTTAACCATGGTGATTCTTATTTGTCATTTTTATCTAAATTTTGTCGTCCTATTGGCAATTACAGTATCCAGTAGTAATTCCAGTCCCATGTATAGCCAGTTCCTATATCATACTATTCATTCACTTGACTTACCATCGGTTCAATTTTGACATTACTTGTATGGAGTTTATGTCAAATTTAAACCGATAATAATGCAAATGAACGGTTGGTAAGAGTAAGGTTCAGCAGGCAGACATACGGCCCACCTGATGGTAAGCGGTTACCATCGCCTATGAACACTTGAAACACCAAAGGTACTACAAATGCGCTTCTGCTCTCTAAAGGGAGATTGTAACCTGGCCACTAATGCCAGAACACAACTCAAGGTTGTTATGTTATACACTCATACACCCTACCACCTGGCTGTGGGTTGCTTTGTCGCCTCTTACGACAGGCCGCCCGGCCGCAGGAATTTATATTCTTTCTCCTTTCCTGCACCGATAGCCTATGGACATTCGCCACACCAAAGATGCCACAATTACTACGGAACCCTAAAATCATATTATTAACAATTTATGAAACAAAAACTTCACTAGCAAGCAATTAATAAAACAAATTATAAGCACATTTATCAAAGGAATACTTTAAATTAATAAATTACACAACCGCGTTTTAGAATAATGACCAAAACCGCAACCGCTGCAAGCTTTTACGTTGAAATGTTTTAACGTGAAGCTATTAATATACGTTTAATTTTAGCCTCACTCCCTCCCCTGGTTTGTTGTATATTTACAAAGCTAATGATTTTATCAGTTGAAAAATAGTACTATTTCAAGTTCATGTATGTGGTCGCACTACCACTTTTGCCGAACACCTCAAACGGCGCAAATATGTGAACTCTTGGAACAGAGTACATATTTGAGACGTTTGGAGTGGAAAAGTCGTGTTACATTTATTTAGTTGCTTAGTTGTTCTTTTCATATTTCTTTTTAAGGTTAATAATTAATTTTGTTACATACCCTCTTATTTCTAAACGATACAATCAGCCATTTCCTTAATTGAATAATGTTATATTTTTATTTATTCTGTGATTAGCGCCTGTTTTGTATAGAGCAGTTCTCTATTATTTACCATAATTTTATGTAACAATATTTCTATAATATGATGTGGTAATTGTGTAGATTATAATTCAAAATCTCTCAATTATATATAGACGGTATTCACTACATATTATTTTCATGTTGGCAGACGCGATAGATTTTTTTTATTACATATAAAATTTTAAATATAATATTTTATATAAAATATAATGTAAATTTTCCAAACAATAATGTAATAAATTCTTGTCATCTATAACCTATTTAATTAAAATGGTTTATCAATAACTTCAATCCGCTATCAGTTGTTCCAACTTGCCAAGTTTCTTATACTGAAAAATTGTTGGAGGGATGGCGAGGTTTTCTAAAAATATTTATCCAATATGTAGAGTCAGTGTATGAAATATGTTAAAGCCGTAAGATTCTGTGACTAGTTGCTGTTCTTTTATTACCATAAACCCTTCTGGGTTGTTGCAAGTATTACAGTTGGGTCCGTGTGGGCCAAGTGCCCACGGATTTTTTATAAATATTAAAAACGTCTGGTCGACGACACAAGCGACCGGAAAAGTGGGGCTTACCTGGCCCAGAGAAGTAGTATCTGTATTTAGAGAGATAATGCTGTCAGTTTTCTAGGTACATTGCTCTGGGAGAGCGGTTTGATCGGGCTGGACCGAATTTAGTTATCTATCTATGATATTGAGGGGGTGAGCCCCGATAGGGTGGAGGAGCGAGATGGAATGCTCCTCCGTCTCAAAGGAAGATCTTCCAGCGAGGCCAACGTTGTTCCTCGCAGGCAGGCCTAGGCCCATGTTTTAGTTGAAAATTTGTATATATTCTTTTTTTGTTTCGGGAAACGTTTGTGACATCAATTATTGCACAGCGCCATCTATTGGCTTGTAGTGTTCCACTATAATATTATAAAAATTCTAAACATGCCGTGTCTGTACATTGAAGCCATTTAAACAAAAACAACTGGAATACAACGATGGAAAACACGATGCATTTTTTTTTAGATTTCTTGTCTGCTTGTTCGGGATTCACGTAAAAGCTACTGGACCTATTTCGATGCGGTTTTCGCTGATCGACAGAAAACTCTTAGAATTAAAATCTGCGCTACTTTGTATACTGGGAACCCAGTACAAAAAGTAGCGCACAGCGCATAGTATCCATCTAAGAATTATTTAAAATGGCCAAATTAAAAAAAACGAATTCCAATGTTTTTTCACTAATCGATAGCAAATTTTATGTAATAAAATTTTCACTAAAACGGTTGCGGTACTTTGTGTCTCGGGAATCCCGCGGGAATTTCAATTCAAGCGTGGACGAAGTCACGGGAATATCCTAGTCCATTTATAATATTATAAAAGTGTGCTCTCTTGTTTTTAATTTTTTTGAGTTTGTCTGCTTGTTCGGACAAAATATCTGCGGTATTGTATAATATCCTGGGAAACCCACGGGATTTTTTCCGGGAGTGGTTTCAAGTTGTTAGGACACGTATAAATTAACTTATTCCATCCAAGTGGACAAAATCGCGGTCAAATCCTATTAGTGTATATTAGTTAGGTTCTTTATTTGTTTTAATTTATGTGCATTAATTTTATTTTAGATAGGTTCTGTACAAGATTGAAATTATTACTTAATTCGTGTATTTTCATACAAAAAAAGCCGATGCCCTGCTGAAAATACCCTTTGATTTTAATTACGGGCAAAATAACTGTAATCTACGTTACCTGTCAAACGTGGACGAAGTCGCGAGCAGATCCTAGTATAATATATAAACTTTCAGTGAAAATTTCTCTAACTGATGGTGAAACCATTTAAAATTCCGTTGCGTAGTTTAGGTGTTAGCGGATATATACAGACATATGCGAAAAGCAACTTTACATACATACATACACAACTTCACGCCTGTCCCCTTGCGGGGTAGGCACGAACAATAGAGCGCCATTCAGGCTTATTCTTACACACCTCACTTGCTTCTTTGACATTCATAGCTCTTGTCATGCAACGCTCGTCTGTTCTTAAGGCTCCTGACATCACCTTCTGCTTGCAACAAAAGCAACTTTTTTTGTATACTGTGTAAAGATAATGTTAGAATTTATTGTAAAAACAATTCTTTTTCAGTATTACATACATACATACATAACTTCACGCCAGTTCCCTTGCGGGGTAGGCACGAACAACAGAGTGCCATTTAGGCTTATTCTTACACACCTCACTTGCCTCTTTGACATTCATAACTCTTGTCATGCAAGCTCGTCTGTTCTTAAGGCTTCTGACATCACCTTCTGCTAGTACACGATCAATTTGATCATGGAAGGTCAATCTTTTTCAGTATTGACCTCATTTAAATAAACATTTTATGTCATTTTCGTATAATTGAAAATTTTGCTGGTAATTAATTGTTTGAGCCAATTTTTATTACTAGTTGTCGCCCGTGGTCGAAATTCGACCATAATAATTTCTTGTCAAAGACTATAACTTCTATAATCATAGATTTGGCGAAGGCTACACTGTTAATTTGACTTTAACATTAAACAAAAGAGTATATATGCGTGTGTCTCATTTTTTTTATTTTTAACCTCAATTATTTACTTGGGATAGATACAATAAATAATTATCTAAATCTAACATCTATTAACAAAAACTAAAATACCCTATAAATAAACCTAACTTAAAAATATATATACAATAGTAAATAAATTAAAATGAATTAATTAATAAAAAAAAATATTGATTTAATATATTTTGTATGCATAATTTTAAAAAAAAGTTAGCATTCTGCACTCCTTCTCTATATAAACTATAAGTGTGCGAAATTTCATACTCCTCCGTCCGCACAATTTTCGAAAAAGGGGTACAAACTACAAAGTTTTTGCTTCACGTATTAATATATAGATATAAATTATTTTTTAATGGAAACTTGATTGATATATGTATTAATTTTGTGTTTTATATTTAAGAATATTAATTATTAAGTTCCCCAAACAAATTAAATAAATAAACAAAGACGTATCCGTATTTGTAAACCAAAAAAAACCTCAAGCAATTTGCTACTGCTCTTCGTACCCAAAACGCGCGAGTACGAAATTAAACCGCGAAATAATTTCCAAAGATAATCTCTAATTCAACTCCTGATAGAATTATTGCACACGAACGAATGGTTTGGATCTGATCCAACCAACCGAAATTGTAGGAAGGGAATTTAACCAATCTAGTATCGTATAAGAAAAGGTAAGTTCAAGCTTAGTGAAGGGTTGAATAGAGTTGCTTCTAGCGATATTCGCCCTTATGGATTTGAGTGTGCCAAAAGAAAGAAACAAAAGCGTTGCGCAGTTTAATGCAATTTACTAGTGCTGCATTCTGACGGAGCGGACAAAAAATAATTGTATAATCTATCCATGCATTTGTAAACTGCATTTGTTTTATCTGTTTTTTGTATATGAATGAATGAATGAATGAATGAAAACTCTTTATTGTTCACCATAACTTAAACCTAGATATTTATTACAAACACATTTAAATTAGAACAATGGGCGGCCTTATCGTTTATAGCGATCTCTTCCAGGCAACCCGGTGTATATGTATATATGTAGGATATAGACTATTTATATGTATATTCATATTGGAGGGAAACTGATAGGTGCCGGTAACGATGGTCTTTGGTCAACAAGGAAAGTCTGGATTTCAACAATTTAACATACATACATAACTTCACGCCAGTTCCCTTGCTTGGTAGGCACGAACTACAGAGCGCCATTCAGGGTTATTCTTACACACCTTACTTGCTTCTTTGACATTCATAACTCTTGTCATGCACGCTCGTCTGTTAACAATTTAGCAATCCCTATTAATATTATAAATGCAAGAGCAACTCTGTTGTCTGTCAAGCTTTCACGGAAAAACTATTGGACCGATTTAGTTGAAATTCGGTATATATGTAATTTTAATACCGAGGATGCACAAGGGATACTTTTCATCCCGGATAATGGGATAGATTTTGTGATCGATTTATGTAAAAACTATTATAGAAAGTAGGTTTTTTTTCTGATTTGCCATTTTCGTCATTTTAGTTATTTTGGTCATTTTAATCATTTTGTAAATTTTGGCTATTCTGGTCATTTTGGTAATTGATGTAGTTTACAAATAGATAGGCGGGGGATAGATAGATGAAACTAGAACGGGTTGAACTAGATGATGAACGTTTGTATGGGAGACCCATCATTTTTAAGTTTATAGACATAGAAAATTATCATCTATAAAAAATGTGATAGTAACTCGATCTGTCTGTCTATTGAGCTTTCACGGAAAAACTTCTAGGAGTACTGGATCGATTTTGCTCTAATTTTATTCAAATGTAGATTTAATACCAAAAATGGACATAAATACTTTTCATGTCGGGAGATGGGATAGTTTGCAATATAAAAAGAAGTGAATCTTCCAGGGGCCCTTTAGCAGTAATATAAAAATTTAATACAATGTAACCTTTATTAACGCCTTTTCTTTAAACAAGAGTTATGCACTATAGTTTGACCCATGGCCCAGCCGCAAAATAAACTCTAGCATAATATATTTTTAGGTAAATTTAAAGACTTTCAGAAGAGCACGTTTTTTTATTGCTGGAGTACAGTAGACAGGCTGACGGCCCAACTGAGATGGAAAGTGGTTACCGTCGCCTATGAACATTTGCAACACTAAAGGTGCTACTAATGTGCTGCCTGACTGGTAGATGGGACTGGAACCTGGCCACTGATGCGGGAACATAACTCATAGTTTTTATGGCGGCATGCTCTAGACCAGGGGTGGTAGACCAGACGGGCAAATGCCCTACCACCTGGCAAATATTGTTTTACAATATCTTCATATTGTTTCAAAGATTAATGCCACAATAAAATTTAAACATATTTGCTTTTTACTTTATGTCGCCAGTCATGGCGAAATAAATATTGAATACTCATTTTACATAATTCTCTATTAAAATTCACTTGTGAATATATAATTATAATCGTATTAATTTAATTTCATATTTTATTATTAATAAAATATGAAATTAAGAATTAAGGAAAGTTGCTCACTGGATACCGACGCATTCTTTTACGCAAGTCTACCTTGGTTGGGATTATCTGGAATAAATCACTGTATGCGATTAGATCGCCGATTGTACTATTTATAATATTACCAGTTCTCATGTAAGTTAATGTCTTGTGTGCAATAAAGAATATTCTATTCCGTTCCGTTCCATTCTACTATATTCTATTTTATCCATAATATATTATTGACCTCTCTGGCTGACTTTCTGAAGAGCCCCATATTCTAACTCTCTGGGAAAACCACCACGGAGTTCATAGCACCATTTGCTCACGTACGGCCGTGGAAGAGCGTACGCCACGTGCAATAGCTGACTTCCAAGTGTCGAGGAAGTGTGAATGAAGTCTCAATCGCCGGCGAGTGGTACGATGGTAAAATAACGACGTAGGCATCTAATTAAAAAGCTCATCAGCTTCCTGTTGTAGACAGTAGAACACGCTTGGAGTCACCGTATCTTCTTTTTTTTTATTGCAGGAGATCAGCAGACAGGCAGACGGCCCACTTGATGGAAAGCGGTTACCATCGCCTATGGACATTTGCAACAGCAAAGTTGCTACAAATGCGCTGCTGCTCTCTTAAGGGAAACACCTGGTTACTAATGCCGGAACACAACTCAAGGTTGTTATGGCGACATACTTTAGACCAGGGGTGGTAGCCATCCAGTCGGGCAAATGCCCTACCACCTGACTGTGGGTTGTTTTGTCGCCTCTTACGACAGGCCGCCCGGCCGCAGGCAATTGTATTCTTTCTCCGTTCCTGCACGGATAAGGAATAGGAAGGAATAAGGAAGATTCTGAGGCTTAAAGGCTCTAAAGTAAAGTCGGGATCGTCGGCAATTCGGATATGTTTTAAATCAAAAAGCGAGTAAAGAACGACATAATGCGACAACTACTCCAGAATTATTTGGAAACTTTTCAAAGTTACGTTACGTACTAGACCGCAAGGAAAACTCTTAGCAAAAATTATAAAAAGTAAATTAGTTACAGAAAATAATTTATGCTCTTTTTTTAATCATTATAGCGGATTACGCTTTACCGAATCTTCTGCTTGGATCTAATGAGTGTTTTAATTATAATCTCATGACCTTGTTGTTTGTTAAACACGAACAATGTTTGAGCCCGGTAAATATTGTCTATATTAAAATACGACCTATTTTGAGCACAAATTAAATTTTCATAATTGTATAATACAAATTTGTTTTGCTCTCTTTTACGCTATAAAATATTTTACACATAATTGAATCTAATTTAAGGTTTTTGAAGATCGTAGATTTCGCATTATTAAAAACTTATATCAGATGGATGGCTACCACCCCTGGCCTAGTTTGCCGCCGTAACATTCTTGAGTTGTGTTCCGGTATTAGTGGCCAGGTTCCAGTATCCCTTGAGGGAGAAGCAGCGCATTTGTAGCATCTTTGATGTTGCAAATGTCCAATAGGCGATGGTAACCTTTCCGTCAGGTGGGCCGTCTACCTGTCTGCTGAACACAAATATTAAAAATTTAAAAAAAAAACTACAGTCGAGCCGGTCCAGTGAGATGGAACCAAGATAATAAATGCAGCATGGCTCTACCACCAACCTTAATGTGGTGAATCCACATCCACATGTACATCTGCAATACAATGCACTATCTACACTACATCATCGTAACAGCAACACGACACATTAGAATGAGTACCGTAGAATAAAACGTAGTAATAAAGTAATATTATAACTAATTGCAAGGTACTCGTGTACTAGCAGAAGGTGATGTCAGGAGCCTTAAGAACAGACGAGCGTGCATGACAAGAGCTATGAATGTCAAAGAAGCAAGTGAGGTGTGTAAGAATAAGCCTGAATGGCGCTCTGTTGTTCATGCCTACCCCGCAAGGGAACTGGCGTGAAGTTATGTTGATTTTGTTGTTGTTGTTGCAAAGTACTTCCCAATACAAATACAACGTACAAAAAATGTCACATACCTTAAACAAATAATCATAAGTAAGCGTGTAAATTCAATACATTCTAAATTAATTTTTTTTAAAAGGTACTGTTACATTTTGCATAGCTGTTCTTGTCATGTTTCTTTTTAAGGTTAATAATTAATTAAGTTACGTACCCTCTTATTTATAAACGATACAATCGGTCATTAATTGAATAATAATGTTATATTTTTATTTATTCAGTGATTAGCGCCTGTTTTGTATAGAGTAGTTCTCTATAATTTACCATAATTTAATGTAACAATATTTATCTCTAATATGATGTGGTAATTGTGTAGATTATATTCCAAAATCTCTCAATCGTATATAGACGGTATTCACTACATTTTATTTTCATGTTGGCAGACGCGATAGATTTTTTTTACTGTGTTCGATTTATTTTATTACATGGTAGAACTTTAAATATAACATTTTATATAATATCTTATAAGAAGAGTGAATTTGGGGAATAGTTTGAATGGAGCGTTAGGTAAACTTCTAGGCGCTAAAAACCTCAGCCAGAAGGCCCAGCTCGCCATATACAACGCGATGCTGGTACCTACGCTCACGTATGGAAGCGAGAGTTGGGTATGGAAGAGAGAGCATGAAAGTAGAGTAAACGCGGTTGAGATGCGAGCACTGCGCAAAATCTGGGGAGTGACGCTCGCGGACCGCGTTCGTAATACCGAAGTAAGAAAGAGAGTTGGTCTGAAAGAGAGTGTCGGGGTAAAGGTAAGGAAAGGACAATATCCTTTTCAATCCCTGTACTCCCCCATATTTAAAGGAACTTTTTAGTTTCCTCTATCAATCTCATTCCTGTAATTTGCGCTCAAATGAAAATCTTCTGCTAACGATACCTAAACACACTTCGTCCTTTGTAGGAAACTCTTTTGCCGTACAGGCTGTTCGCCTGTGGAACGCCCTTCCCTTGAAAATCAGACAAGCTACATCCATTGGTACATTCAAACACTTGATCACTGACCATTATTTGTCCGCTAAATAAAATGTGTTGCAGTGGAATTCTATTATTATTCGCATGTAAGTATATGTAATTTATATTATTTTAATTTAATTATGTATGTCTTTATTAGTTTATTATTGTATTTTTTTTTCGATTGAATTAGTTTCAATTTAGTTAAGCCACCAAATATTATTTAATTTTCTTGTAATATCTCCTTAGACACCGGGTTGCCTGGAAGAGATCGCTATAAGCGATAAGGCCGCCCATTGTTCTAATTTAAATGTGTTTGTAATAAATATCTAGGTTTAAGTACTAGCAGAAGGTGATGTTAGGAGCCTTAAGAACAGACGAGCGTGCATGACAAGAGTTATGAATGTCAAAGAAGCAAGTGAGGTGTGTAAGAATAATCCTAAATGGCGCTCTGTTGTTCGTGCCTACCCCGCAAGGGAACTGGCGTGAAGTTATGTATGTATGTATATATGTATCTTATATAAAATATTATCTAAAATTTCCAAATAGTAATGTAATAAATTCTTGTCATTCGTAACCTATTTAATTCAAATGGTTTACCAATGACTTCAATCCGCTACCGGTTGTCCCAATTTGCTAAGTTCCTTGTGCTGTAAAATTGTTGAAGGGATGACGAGGTGTTTTAAAAATGTTTGTTGAGTGTGTCGGTTCAGTGTATGAAATATATGTAAGCCGTAAGGTTCTCTGATTATAAGTATAGGGATCAGTTGCTGTTCTTTTAGTACCAAAAACCCTTTGAATTGTTGCAAGTATTACAATACAGAACTTAAGAGTCCGTAGAGTTTGTAAAAAAAGTCCCACACGCCCCCACAACGCTTACCCCACAGTGGTAAGTCCTTAATCGAATTTTCCCTCGTTCAAGAAGTAGGTAGGCCAGTTCTTTCTTGTTTGGAATTTGTCCATATCATACTTTAAAGAATAAGAACATGGGTAATTATTCATAGGCTATGAGCGTATTAATGAAAATACAGAATGACAAAGAACAAATTGCATATTCGAATTGTTGATCAATTATCTGTTGATTGACAATATTAATTGGTGCGAAAATCAGTGGTTACAATGTAAATTTTCGCTTCATATCTTTAAATTTATTTCAATTTCAATTGACGTTTTACTTGTTTTTAAACCAGGGCCTTTACGTGGCTTCTCATATATACACATTTTATTTCTATAGACGTAGCCCAAATCGTAAAAAGGCGAGAGTGATTTTAAGATTTCTTTTTATGTTGGTATTTTTTTTTATTGTGGTGGGTTTAGTTATTTTCAATTAATTAATTATGTGGTGTGTCGATAAATCGATTATGATAGTCAATAACTTACTTTATTTGTAACTTTTTTTTTGAAGATATCTCGTCTTCCAGATAGAATTTGGGGCTGATGTTTTTCATTAATTAATAGAAATATATAACGCTTTTTCTTAAGCCATATCTCGACTCGTTACATTTCTTAGGCCCAAAAGTCCCTGTCTCCTTTGCGATCAACGGTATTAAAAAATCAGCCAATCCTTAGACTTAAAATCTACGCTACTTTTTATCCTGTGAATTCCGGGAGCACTTTTCTGGGAATGATTTGTAGTTGAATTGAATTAGCTTATTCCGACACAATTTTCACTAAAACTACAGCTAACATTATTAATTTAAATGCTGTAGTATTTTGTATCTCGGAAATCCCGCGGGTGTTTTAAGTCAACGTGACGAAGTCGCGGGCATGTTGTAGTGACTTTATAAAATCGCTATTTTTTGGCCCAAATAACCACGGTCCCTATAAGTTCACTTTAAAACAAAAGAATTGTTTAAATAAAAAAGAGGAGGGAAATATCTAAAGATAAGTTATTAGTCCCCAAACCGTTGTCACTTACCGGGAACGTTCCCACGTGGTATAGCAATGCTTAATCTTTGAGCGAAATAGACGCCAGCCTTCGGGTCGCGTATGACGTCTACTAACCGTTTGGCGATGTCACGGTTGACTTTTAGAGCGTTAGGACCCCACGGAACCAGAGTTTCCACCCCAAATGCCGCAAATGTGTAACAATTTCCAATGGCGGCATATTTGCGGCGCTTGAGGGCCTCCTGTTCGGCTGCAGCAGCACCGGCGTTAGTGCACGTACTTGAAAGATGAGACGCCGCCAGAGTGTCAACGCAAGTAGCATCCCACACTAAGGGGCGGTCCATCTTCCAGGGAATCAGAATTCTTTTATTTAGTAGGTACAATGACACACTTTAACAATACTGAAAGAAATAAAATAAAGGAAATACTAGAAGTCCTAAAATTGGACCCAGGTTCAGCGTAATACTAGCCACTAATGCCAGCGCTGTTCTTCCACCTGGGACTAGTAGGTAAAGTCACGGAGGATAATACAAAAGAAATAATATAAAAACGATAATAAAACTACGTTTCAACGTTTTTAAGACCCGTATTTTTTTTTATTCCGACGTTTCGGCCACTTTTCAGTAGCCGTAATCACGGAAGACAAAGATGTCAAATGTCAATATGAGCGTTGTTAAAGTTTTATTTAGCCTACCGCCAACTTGTTCTTTTTATTGGTATTTAGTTTTAATTTTTGTTTATGGTTTATTATTTACCCCATGGGAGCCTAATCTGATTTACCACCGCTTCGTAACATTTTTGTTTATTGCATGAGTTCAGCAAACAGGCAGACGGCCCACTTGATGAAAAGTGGTTACCATCGCCTACGGGCACTTGAAACACCAAAGGTTACTACAAATGCGCTTCTGCTCTCTAAAGTGAGACTGGAACCTGGTCACTAATGCCAGAACACAACTCAAGGTTGTTATGGTGACATACTCTAGACCAGAGGTGGTAGCCATCCAGACAGGCATATACCCTACCAGCTGGCTGTGGGTCGCTTTGTCGCCACTTACGATAGGCCGCCCAACCGCAGAAAATTGTATTCTTTCTCCGTTCTTGCACGGATAAAAACATGTTGTGGCTTATAACAACGATTAATAAAATAAAAACTATTTAGTTAAATGAAAATAAAATGTTAATATGTTAGCTCAAATATCTATAAAATCTATTAATCTGTATACATTATGCAAATAATACTCTACAATGTGGTATGCTGACTAAAATACTCAAACCTGCTTATAATAAGACTATTAAATGAGATGCGGCATACTATGAGCTATTATGAAGGAGAGAAAATGCGGTATGGTATAAAATATAGGACATTTGCTAAAATGCACTATTTGTTTTTAAGATTCCGATCATCCAGTTCCTCCTCTTCCTCTTCCATCTTCCTTATCCCAGACTGTATTTCGTTCACCTATCTCATTCCTCCAGACTGATGACAGACTCTATCGCATCATCATTATCCCTTCAATCCCATTTTAATGGCTGGCAACGCGCCGGTTTCACACCTGGTGTTACAAACGTCTCTATTTACAAGTATTTATTTAAAACTACATACAATGCAAAAATACTAAAAAGTTATATAAATAATGTAGAGGTCGAAAGTGTTTTGTATAGGTTACCGCACTGATATTATATTGTGGTTAAGTAATCCGAAGGTGTTCTTGAGGTGTGAGAGAAATCAAACCAGGTTTTAGATTTTAGACTATT
Source organism: Dendrolimus kikuchii (assembly GCA_019925095.2). Classification (NCBI taxonomy): domain Eukaryota; kingdom Metazoa; phylum Arthropoda; class Insecta; order Lepidoptera; family Lasiocampidae; genus Dendrolimus; species Dendrolimus kikuchii. The sequence continues at coordinate 8,043,502 of CM034413.1, forward strand.
TACACGGTTATATTGCTCACACACAAAATGTACATATATATTACATTTTTAAATAATAAATATATATGTATTACAATATACATATATATTTATTATTTAAAAATATTGTGGAGCAAATCCCTGCTCTAACTTTTGTGCCACATTCCTCTCTCCATCCCAAGATTGTCTGGAAAAGATCGCTGTCAGCGATAAGACAACCATTTGTACTTAATTCTAAGCTGTTTTTGTGTATTCTTTGTGTAATTCTATTCTACTCTATATTTCAACTTTAAAACATGAAATTTAAACTATTAACGAAAAATTTTAAAATTTCCAACTCTATCTGTGTGAGGATAGTATTTAAAAGAATAATATAAATAGAAATAAAACTAATTACGAAACTACTGTTTGAATTTAATAATTTCTTGATATAAATGTTTAAAATCACACTAAGGAGGAAGGAGTGTCACGAATGTGACCAGGTGTGACAAGAATCACTTATGATCACGAGTGTAGTCTGACAACGACACAGCGTAGTGAATAGCTTACAAAATTTTCATATAATTATATGTATCTGTATGCTTGTTTATCTTTCTATATATATCATAACAATTTTTCTACAGTGATAACGCATTTTTTTCCATAATATGTAGTCACGTCGTTAGATAGTTCTTAAAAATTATAAAAATATTCCCTTCGATTTTTGAAAGTTATATCTTTAACTACTAATTTAAGCAAATAAAAAATATCATCAAATTTTATAGCTATTAAAATGTCACTTCCACATGAAAAAAGTGGTAACGATTAACTTCACTTATGTTTTTTTTCGTTCCCTTTTTATGCAAATTTAAAGACAGAAATAAACCTTCTAATTTGAATTTTACATAACAGGTGAACGTTTTAAAAATGAAAGATTACGCTTAAGCTTATACTCGCTGGCTATCTGCTTATAACTTGCGCCACAGTCCCAACGTACGTCGCATTCTTCAATACCAGGTGCAAAGGCCTATTCACACACGTTGTAAATTTATGTTTCGAACTTCTCAGTATTGTATGGGAACGATATATAAAACCTTTCCATTATTGCAGGCCTTTTTATATGTCGCTACTGGTTTTTCGGCTAAAGCGTACCATAGACTTTATAGAAATGTGTATTTTAGTTGATCTATATTTTTTTCATGTCCAGAAACTATTTTGGTAAAAATTTAACTCGTAAAATCCATCATTCCGTCCATCCATTGGAATAGATGACAAACTTTTTTCTTAAAAAAATATTTAATCTAAATATTGATGAATTTTAGTAGAATGTTTGCTTTAAATACATATTATATATTTTGTTTGTTTGAGTGTATACTTTATAACATATGGCTATGGCTACATATTTGCGGCTTTTGGGGTCGAGACCCTGGGACCATGGGGGCCTGAGGCGCACAAGCTTTATCGGGACATAGTCAAACGTCTGGTGGATGTCTCACGTGACCAAAAGACTGGTTTATACCTCGCACAGCGCATCAGCATTGCAATTCAGAGAGGCAATGTGGCCAGTCTTTTGGGCACATTTCCGACTGAGAGCGGTCTAGAACTAGATTTTATACTTTAATTTTAGTTTGTATATATAGTTTATTTTTAGTTTAATTTATTGTATAGTTTAATTTATAAGTTAATTTATTTTTAGTATTTAATTATATGTTTTAAGTTAGTTTTAGTTTGATATTAATTGTTATTTTAATTTAATATTCATGTAAATAGTAATAAACTTCGATTTGAATAATATTATTCGACACTTTATAACATATTATTTACAACTAATAGTCCCCAGCATCTTAAGGAACGTTTTAAATTCCTTCGCCTATCGACTGCCCACAATTTGTATGTATCTATTGCCCTTTTTCTGCACCATCTACATCGCCTGATTCAAATTTATTTAAATTTAGGTTGTCTGGAAGAGATGGCTTTGAGCGATAAGGCCGCCTAGAAAATATTGTAAATATGGTCTGTTTTTGTAATTGTATTTATATTTTGGTGTGCAATAATAGTACATTATGGTACTAGTGTGTAACATTGGTGATTACCGCCGAGGCGCCATTGAGACTCGAGCCGTAGGCGAGGGTCTTAAGAGAGCCGAGGACGGTAATCATCAATACACACGTGTATCATACGACGTTTTTCAACACACTTGTGAATAAAATAACAACAAAAACTCATTTTATTTAGTAGATAAAAAAAAGTTATATATGAGTGAAAGTTTTATTTATTAAACACGTACGAGTTAAAATTATCTATTTAAATAAGAAGTTGCATGAAATGAGCAAGCAATAGGAACATTAATTTATTTGTTCTATAGAACACGATCTTTTTTTTTGAATAAAAACTTTTTTAAGAACAAAGCAACTCAACCAATAAAATTTAAAAAAAAAATCTATAACTCACTAGTGAGTTATAATGTTTTTTACTCACAGTTTGATAATGGGTGTCATTCTGTGCCTAATTGCGGTGACCATAGAGCCACTTTATGAGCAAGTGTGTTGAAAAATGTTTTCTCTCTCTCTTTAATAGTGCTATAAGATTTATAAAACTATAATGATGGCCACCATACATGTGATGGAGAGTTGAAAAGAATTTTATTGTTGTACCTAGGTTCATCGGATATCGTAGAGAAAAAAATAAATATCATAGCGACGTTTCTTAGCAAATTTTTGAAGCGGAACTTCTTTAGAATCGTTGTGATTTGAAACTCGATGAAACGAAAAAGTGACATTAAAAAAAGATAGACACATAAATCTATAGGACTAAACCTGCGAGAGAATGAGATAGAATACATTATATTTAATCATTTAAACACTATGCTCATACAACTGCTGTATCCGTGCAGGAACGGAGAAAGAATACAATTTCCTGCGGCCCGGCGGCCTGTCGTAAGAGGCGACTAAACAACCCACAGCCAGGTGGTAGAGTATTTACTCGACTGGATGGCGACCACCCCTGGTTTAGAGTATGCCGCCATAACAACCTTGTGTTGTGTTCCGGCATTAATGACCAGGTTCCAGTCTCCTTTAAGAGAGCAGCAGCGCATTTGTAGTACCTTTGGTGTTGCAAATGTCCATAGGCGATGGTAACCGCTTTCCACCAAGTGGGCCGTCAGCCTGTCTGCTGAACTGCTGCAATAAAAAAAAAAAAAAAAAAAAAAAAAAAATACAAGTTGAGTTGGTTGAAAATGTTTTGAAGTTTTTCGTTAATACTTCAAATGTCACGACATTTTAAAGCTTAAATATATTATAACGATACAATATATGAAATGTGACATCATGAAATTTAGAATTCCTCCCACCCCTTGTCACACTTTGTTTCACTTCTACTGTGTGTGAACCACACACAATTTTTTTAATTTAATTTATTAATGACTAAACATTTTTTTCAAAGTTGTACAGAGTACGTCCCCATGTAACTTTTCAAATATGGTGTGGAAAAGTTATTGTAAAGTTTTATCCAAATCAATTCAGTAGTTTTTGCGTGAAAGAGTAACAAACATACATCCATACATTCTTACAAACTTTCGCGTTTATAATACTAGTAGGAAGGATGTAACACTACCCGTTTCGACAGATGTTGCCCTGCCCTGAAAAAATAAAAATCTAGAACCCGATTCCAGCGCCACCTATCGGGTCTAATCTACAACCATCCCCGGACCCACTCAAATATTATTTTTTTTACACCTTGGGTTACATTATTGAAATTTCAGTAGGGATCCCTAATTTTTCTAGTAATAAAATACAACCTATCAGAGATAATGTAGCATTCGCATGGTGAAAGAATTTTTGAAATCAGTCCAGTTCTTTTTGAGTTTGTTCGTTACAAACGTACAAAAATACAAATTTTTCGTCTTTATATTGTTAGGAGTTGCGAGACTCGAATTAAAATGCCATTAAAATTATTATAAAGTTTATTATAACTATACTAACACGTATAACACAGGTACAAATATAACCGAACACAAATCCAAACGTAATGCAAAAGGTCGTAATTCAATAAAATGCGCAAAGTCCGTCACTATTAGAGTCCCGATTGTAGTACACACGTCCCGCCCGTATCGTAGTTGTCACTGAACTGCCTTCCTCGCTCCATCAGGCCGTCTAATGAGCGAGTACAATAGGACAATGGCCCATATGCCAATAAATAAGTAAACAAAAGAAGACGATCATAAAAGTATTACAATTAGTTCAAATGTCGACAGGTAATAAAATGTGCTTCGTGGAATTTGTCTTTGTCGGGGGGCTAAGTTGTAACAATATTATTAGTATAGATTCGATGTTGGCTAGGTCTTAACAAAAATCGAAATAACAGTACTTAAAAAATACTTTCAGAGAAAATCATAGACTATTACGCACTTAGCCGATGTTTATTAAAAATATGATAATATTAAAAAACTTTAACTACACATAAACAATAATTAATTTAGTATAAACCAACACTAATGGACTTTACATCGTTAAAATAATTATGCACTTAATTTCATCAACAAACGGACGGATGTGATGACACAGCGCTTCCTTTTTTGACTACGGAAATCTAAACTACACGACAACTGATGTCATCAAATTAAAAAAAATTATTACCATCGTAATAAAATTTAATATGACGAAACTATGATTCTGATTATATTATGAACTGGGATATGCCCGCGACTTCGTCTACGCTTGACTTGAAAGTCCCGCAGGATTCCCGGGACACCAACAACGCAGCATTTGAAAAAAAATGTAAGCTGTCGTTTTAATGAAAAATGTGTCGGAATAAGCTAATTTTTACACACCCGAACAACTACAAACCGCTCCTGTGTAAATTTCCGCGGGAGTCCCGGGATAAAAATATCACACAGATTATTACATTATATTAGTAATAATCGCTAGAATACTCAAATTATCACTCTACAGTATATTGTTTCTACCCACTACCATCCGTGCAGGAACGGAGAAAGAATACAATTTCCCGCGGCCGGGCGGCCTGTCGTAAGAGGCGACTTAACAACCCACAGCCAGGTGGTAGGGCATTTGCCCGACTGGACGGCTACCACCCCTGGTATAAAGTATGTCGCCATAACAACCTTGAGTTGTGTTCCGGCATTAGTGACCAGGTTCCAGCCTCCCTTAAGAGAGCAGCAGCGCATTTGTAGCAACTTTGCTGTTGCAAATGTCCATAGGCGATGGTAACCACTTTCCATCAAGTGGGCCGTCTGCCTGTCTGCTGATCTCCTGCAATAAAAAAAATAAAAAAACTACCCCTGCTTACCTCAAGGAAGGCTTCGAATTTCTGTACGTATCTAGCTCCCACAATTTACGCCCCTCAACTAGATACAGAATAAGCACACCTGTACATGTCTTGTTTTTACAATAACTCTTTCACCGTCCGGGCTGTGCGTCTTTGGAATGAGCTACCTATTGCTATAAGACAAGCCAAATCCTTACAATGTTTTAAAAATCAGGTTCAGAAGCATTACTTCTCTATTGTGTATAACAATTCCTAATACTGTTATATATGTGTTTGTATTGTTATATGTATATATATATATATATATATATATATATGTATATATATGTATATATATATGTGTATATATATATATATATATATATATATATATATATATATATATATATGTATAGTACTTGTATGTATTGTATATACTTATCATTTATCATTATTTATAAAGTGGACCACCGTCAGTGTTAAAAATCTATTGATCCCTGCCAAGGGTTGTCTGTAAGGGATTCAATTTTTTTCGACCTGGCTTATTTAAACCTCTCCTAAGAAAATTCACGTAGTATTCTCGAAATATTAAGTACCGCAGATTTTAAGTCCGGGAATTTACTTTCGATCAGCGAAAAGCACATCGAAATCGGCCCAATCATTTTTACGTGAATCCCAAACAATCAGATAAACACAAAAAATGTAAGAAACAAAAGACTACACTTTTACTACTTTATAATATTATAGATGGAAGTTTCCCATTGGTCAGTTAGAACAGGTGTAACGCAGATTTATACCGCTCTACATCTCAACGCGTACATGAGTTACTTATACATGGTGTTCTCAAACTTAATGTTTTCCTTTAACAGTGCTTTTTTATTACTAAAAGCTGGCAAACAGGCAGATGGACCCTGATGGAAAGTGCTCACCGCCGCCTATGGACGTTTACAACACCAGGGTTTGCAACAAAGAAATTTTATAGCGCCCTTCTTAAATGACCCCATGTCGCAGAGGGAAAACCGCGGCAGGAAGTTACCTCCAAGCCGTTGCGGAGTTGAGCATGGTAGGTCAAGGAAATGAGGGTGAACATCCCTATTAATTAAAACTCCTGCTAGCCTAGTGGTCGCACACTTATATCCGCCGCTGATAGGCCACCAGAAGCCACAGATGGCCTTTCATAGCCCGAGATGGCCACCAAACGCAAAAAAAATGGCCACCGCTGATAGGCCACCAGAAGCCACAGATGGCCTTTTATAGCACGAGATGGCCACTAAACGAAAAAAAATGGCCATCGTGAGCCATTGAGAGACCACCGTTATGTGGAAAGGCCTAGAACGGCTCCAAAACCTGCCACCGACGAGTAGTCACCCGTCGAATAGAAACCGCGGTAAAGAGGTTTCCTCATCGCCTCTTGTCGCCAAGAGGAAGCAGCCTCGGATCTTTAATTTTTTTCGAGGGGGCGCAAAAACTGTAAGAATGCGGTCCCCGCTCACTTACACACTCACCTTACATAGTCATCATTATAATTCAGGCATCAGACGCCCGCCCACTGATGGTCTGTAGTTTTTAACCTATGCGTAGGCATAGGTTAAAAACTACACTCGCGTCCCGCGAAGAATAATGTGCTTAAAGTAGTGGACATCTCAGTGGTCAAAGTTGCGTTAATGATGACTTGTGTATTTGTCTTTTTTTTTATTGCAGGAGATCAGCAGACAGGCAGACGGCCCACTTGATGGAAAGCGGTTACCATCGCCTATGGACATTTGCAACACCAAAGTTGCTACAAATGCGCTGCTGATCTCTTAAGGGAGACTGGAACCTAGTCACTAATGCCGGAACACAACTCAAGGTTGTTATGGCGACATACTTTAGACCAGGGGTGGTAGCCATCCAGTCGGGCAAATGCCCTACCACCTAGCTGTGGGTTGTTAAGTCGCCTCTTACGACAGGCCTCCCGGCCGCAGGAAATTGTATTCTTTCTCCGTTCCTGCACGGATAAAAATTGTCTGCGAAGTTTGAGTTTGCTGCCCTCTGAATTGGCCCCGGCTTGCCCCCAGACAGGCAGACGGCCCACTCGATAGAAAGTGGACTATCGCCTATGGACATTTGCAACACCAAAAGTGCTACAAATGCGCTGCTGCTCTCTTAAGGGAGACTGGTTTACTAATTCCGGAACACAATTCAAGGTTATCATGGCGGCATACTCTAAACCAGGGGTAGTAGCCATCCAATCGGGCAAATACCCTACCACCTGGCTGTGAGTTGTTTTATCGCCTCTTACAACAGGCCGCCAGCCCACAGGAAATTGCATTCTTACTCCGTTCATGCACAGATAAAGGATCGTTCGCTCGTTTATGCCCAGCCTTATTACCACTGCCAATCTTTTCCTTCCATCCTTTGTACAAACAATAGAACCTTTCAATGGTGTATTATTAAAACTGTTTTTAATCAACCTGTACATTACATCATAGCGCCATCTATCGTTAATTGATAAGGTCATCACACTCACATTCCCGTTTATTGACCTTAAGGAAAAATCCCTTCAATAACCGACCAATAACAAAGACCGATCTTATTTTACCTTTTTCATTAAACCATAGGTCTTGTCAAGATTGTAACTCGTATCAATCAACGAGTATAACTTGAGCTTTATTTAGAACAACTCTGCATGAGTTCTAGAGGTCTAATAAATATGGACCTATATGCCTCATTGACCAATGTGTCTTGACTTCTATTTTCAAAGATGTTATAAGTGATTAGGGGTCTCTATGAAAATACGGATGAGTAGACTAGTTTTTCCAATAGAATTGCATCTCGTAACGTTATCGCAGTTACGTTTAAGAGAACTTACATATGTATACAATAAAATATTATGTATTAAAAGTGTTTGTATGTTGAAAGTTTTATCCGTACAGGGAAGAATAAAGAAAACTCATTCCCGTGGATGGATGGGCTATCTTAAGAAGGCGACAGAACAATTCACAGCCAGTTGATAGGGCATTTTCTCGCCTGGGCTACCAACCCGGACCTAGAGTGGCCCCCGTAACAACCTTGAGTTATGAACCAACATCATCGGCCAGGTTCCAATCTCCGCTAACAGATTGGCAGCACCTCTGGTGATCTGGCCGATTGCCAGATTTCAAGGGTGCAAGGGTAAGAGGGAATGGAGATAAATGGACTCACCCGTAATAATATGAGCTGAGTAACCGGAGCGTCTGCGATACAGGAGCAGCAGTGCGTGTTCTCTTGTTATATATCTCCATGCGTGAATGTCTTTACGACGGGTCGATTCAGACTGATCGTTGAGACGCGGAAGTGCGGGGTAAATTACTTTTTCGGGGAATCATCGTTCGTTACGCGGTGGCGTGAACATCCTGGGGCCCGGGGAAAAGGTGACGGCTCCCATTTATAGTGCTGACTAAGTGCTGTTGTCGTCGAGGGGAAGACGAGCAATCTTTGTGACTGGTCTCGTTAAGCTGCCATCCTTGGTGCTGAGTTCTACGACTCGGACGACGTCATCCCTTCCGGGCAGAATCTTCTTCGACCACAAGGTCCAAAATCGCTGAGCCAACGCTTGCACTAAGCGAAAACGTCGTAGGGTTGATGGAGGAGAGGATTCATGGGAATGTTCGGGTAATGCGGTAAGTGGGCGACCTATAAGGAAATGACCAGCGGTTAGGACTTCGAAGTCTGTAGGGTCTGAAGACAGAGGGCAGAGTGGTCGAGAGTTGAGAACGGCCTCAATACGGGCTAAGAGTGTAGAAAATTCTTCAAAGGTCAGATGCTGCTCACCTAATACGCGATAGAGTAATTGCTTAGTAGATTTCACGGCTGCCTCGTGCAGACCGTCATTAAGACTGACACCATTAGAGCTCTTACAGCTGCCATCAAAAACCGTGCGAAGTTTTTCAGAGTTGGCTTTGAAGATGCCATGATGCGGGACGTAAAAATGGTCTTTTCCTTTGAATGTGCTGGGGTGACAAAGAGCCATGTGGCCCATGTCAATGTATTCCTTCATGAAGTCGATATATTTTGAGCGGAGGGTAGGATCTCTTTGGAGTTTGCGCTCCAAATTAAGGAATCGTCGTAGTGCAATAGCGTGGGTTGCACTGCCTTAGGTGCCTTTGTAAGAAAGGGAAGGGATACTATGTATCGCCCTGTGGGATCACGTGTGGTGGTAGAACGAAAGTTCTCCTCACACTCGTCAGAGGTTGAGTTGTCCTTTGATTGCACTTCTTCGACTTCCCAGAATCTCTCCAGAGCGGAGTGTATTTCTTTATTTGAGTGTTGGGGTGTAAACAGTCAATATTTACTAGTGCTGAATTAACTTGAGGCTCAGGCTTTGTGTAGTTTGGATTGATAGGACCTAAAAGAGCGAAATTGAAGATCGTGCCGAAGGCTATTGGTCTGCCGGGGCCCAAAAAAATTTTGTTACCATCCAAAATTTGGCCCACACATCAGAACCTAAAATCAAGTCAATAGCGGCTGGATGTTGATGTGTCGAGTATGCTAAGGGAAGCTGAGTTGAGACAAGGAGTGGAACTACGTCTAAGAAGACCATTGTTAATGGTAAAGGGCGAGTCAAATCTGTTGAATGTATGCACTGTACGCTAATTACTGGGACTTAGTTGTGCATAGGGCGGAATGTGATGGTAGTTCAGCGAACATAGTTTTGAGTCTGCTGACTGAGCGTACTCAGTGTAATTTTTAGTTCTTACGTTCGTCTACAGGTAATGGGACCAACGATGCGAGAGTGAGAAGATACCAAGCAATTGTGTGCAACCGCTGTTTAATACATGCGGTTACCTTATGAAATGTGTCTAAGGTTGTCTGAATCTCGTGAGTAAATCCGTGTCTAATAAGGAACCGCGATCGTGAGCTGTAATTTTTCTGGGTATTAGACCAGAAAGTACGTGACTGACCCAAAGCAGGGCTTTATCGTGGGCCAGGTATCAGGGCTGCCGGCCTTGAGCCAATTAGGCGACCACCATATTATCATAGTGCTAAGTATGTTCCTGTGCTTTATATTCCCCTGCTAGATGTAGTCGGCAGGTGTTATGTAGCTGAGGGTACATGTCTCCAAGTAGGGTTACATGGATTGGCTGCAATGGCAGAGACTCGATTGTTGTCAAAGACCTGTAGGTGAATTACGACGAGAGGAGTTTCTTGAGCCAGGCGTTGTACGATAGTACTGTCTGTCCAACAAAAGTGTTGCTGCAAGAGGTAAGAATGGGCAGATGTGTTGATTCAGAGACGCTGAGAAATGAGCAGCGAATGAGGTGTGCAGCTATCACAGTCTCTACAGCTTCCTGTGTATCTGTCTCGTCGGAGTAATGGGGGCTACCTTGACATTTACGAAACAAGTTCATGAGCTTGTATAAAATCCCAGTGATATTGCGTAGGCTGTCATGAAGTATAGACTGCGGCTCAGCATATCTGGATCCTCGGATGCATCGGCAAAACCAGTAATAGGGTGTAGGTGGAATCTGGTGGGTGGGCGCAATCTTGTTCTATGGGCTCGAAATATTGAGTAGACTGTAAGTCTCCTTGAATGTACTGTACAGGGTACGCTTGACTTTGTAGAGGATATGCAGGGCGCGTTAAAGGTGGGCTGACGGAGCAGTTTTGCGCGGAAAACGAACTGTGCTGAATTTCTCCACTAGGATCGTATAAACGAGCGATTGGTACTGAGCTGATTGACCTTTTGGTTCATTTTTCCAGTATGTAGGGCTGACCGAAATGTGATATGGGTAATATGTCGTCCGTTTGGGTGTATCGTGCATGGCATACTAAGTATGTTGATTACATCCTGGAAGGTGGGCACAACATCTGAAGATCCTTGGGTATGTTCACATTGATCATCCGAAGCTCGCCCTTTAACTTCCGCAACTATTGACACTAGGACGTAGTCTGACGTAGTGGTAAGTTTGAGGTTTTTAAGCACCGATCGCAAATGAAATAAGAGGGGCTAAAAATAACTGTCTGATTTGTGAGCGGCTGGTGATGTGGGGTAACTCTAGTCATCATATCTATAAACCTATCAGTGAGAACTCGGCGATTTTCGTAGCGATTGGCTATCGCTGCCTCGTAGTTCTCATCGGTAACCTTGAGGTGTGATATCATACTGAGAGCTTCTCCGGAGAGGCCAGAAAATAAATAGTGTAATTTAACTGCACCTGACAAATTACCGGCAGTGTCCGTAAGGCTTTTGAAAATTGTTATGAAAGATGGCGAATCCTCAAGCTTGGAAGAAAATTTGGGTAGATCTATTTTGGGCAGAACAGTAGACGTGGAGAATGTGGGCGAGCTTGGTTTGATGCTTGAGCTGCAGGTGATGTTTGCCACCAAAATTTTGACATATGCTTCAGTGACCGAGCTGTAGTAATCAGAGTACGATTTTTCGACTTTGTCGTCAGGGGCTTTAGAGTCGTAGATCTCATACGTGACAGTGGACAGGGCGCCCTTGAGCAGAGTCCAATCTGGAGAAGAGCGCCATATGAATGAGTTTACACTATACTGTTTGTCTGGGTGAACTATAATATTAGCTAAACATCATAGGAAAGTTATGTACTAATGACCACTTTGTGATACGAAAATGGCAGAATGCGATGTCAGTAGGCATCACGTTGGAGCGGTGGGCCATAAGTGCAGGACAGTCAAACGAGACTGACACCATTAGAGCTTATTACAGCTGCCATCAAAAACCGTGCGAAGTTTTTCATTTTTTTTTTAGTAATGCTAATGAAGATGCGCATGAAAGCAGCCAGAGAAACGTAAGAAATACGAAATTCCTTTGAATGTGCTGGGGTGACAAAGATATATGTGGCTGTCGTGTGCAATGTATTCCTTCATGAAGTCGAAGCTATATATGAGCGGATAAAAGGATCTCTTTGGAGTTAACCACTCCGAATTAAACGAATCGTCGTAGTGCAATAGCGTGGGTTGCACCGATCTTAGGTCCGTTTAGTGCAAGAATTCGAGAATAGGTGTACTATGTATCGCCCTGAATGGGATCACGTGTGGTTATATTAACGAAAGTTCGTACCTCACACTCGTCAGAGTGTAGCAGTTGTCCTTTGATCTGCAGGAATGTGGACTGGGTATTCAGAATCTCTCCAGAGCAGAAGTATTATCTTTATTTGAAAACAAAAAAGAAAAAACAAGGGCAGTAAACAGGTCAATGGGCAGATTGATACTGAGTGTTGAATTAACTTTTTAGGTATCAGGCTTTGTGTAGTTTGGATTGATAGGACCTAAAAGAGCGAAATTGAAGATCGTGCCGAAGGCTATTGGTCTGCCGGGGCCCAAAAAAATTTTGTTATCCGGCTCGAAGGACCATATGATCTGGCCGATTGCCAGATTTCAAGGGTGCAAGGGTAAGAGGGAATGGAGATAAATGGACTCACCCGTAATAATATGAGCTGAGTAACCGGAGCGTCTGCGATACAGGAGCAGCAGTGCGTGTTCTCTTGTTATATATCTCCCGCTTCACAACTAGATTCACTTGCCACTTATCACCAAGCTCTTGGAACCCGATTAGTATTGCAATTGGGTGGATATCTCAAATGCGCGCGCGATGCGTGAATGTCTTTACGACGGGTCGATTCAGACTGATCGTTGAGACGCGGAAGTGCGGGGTAAATTACTTTTTCGGGGAATCATCGTTCGTTACGCGGTGGCGTGAACATCTGGTGTTACAATAAATATCCATAAGCGATGGTAACCGCTTTCCATCAGGTGGGCCGTATGTCTGTTAAACTCGTGCAATAAAAAAAACTATGCAATAAATTAAACTATAAAATCTAGTACCAGACCGCTGTCAGTCGGAAACGTGCCCAAAAGACTGGTCACATTTCCTCGCTGAATGGCAACGCTAATGCGTTGCCTGAGGTATAAACCAGTCTTTTGGTCACGTGAGACATCCACCAGATCTTTGGCTATGTCTCGACAAAGCTTGTGCGCCTCAGGCCCCATGGTCCCAGGGTCTCAACCCCAAAAGCCGCAAATGTGTAGCCATTTCCGATGGTTGAGTATTTGCGGCGTTTTAGGGCCTCCTGTTGTGCTGCAGCTATACTAGCGGACATGCTAGTGGCTGGAAGATGGGACACTACCAAAGTATCGCCGCAAGACCCGTCCCATACTAAGGGGCGACTCATCCAGGGCACCGATGACATACCATCGGGTCTCTTGCCATCGTCGCGGCACAAGTCTTTCGGTTCTAGAACGGCAGGTACCCCGGCGGTGACAAGAGCCCGACAGATTATGTCATTAAGTGTTGCATGACGCGAAATTCTGCCGGCACTCCTGATACACGAAAATAAAAAAAAATAATTTACAGTAGGTGAAAGAAAAAAGAAAAGGTATAATAGATGCATTCACAAATCATCACTTTTCTATTCGTTACTAATCCTTACTATTGTAGCCGCACACGTCCGATTACCACAGTGGCCGTTCGCAAATGATCGGCAAGCGCGCGTTCCTAGTCGGCCCCCGCGTGTTTCCATCCGCGCACACCTTGCCTCAGCTCACCTTATTTTTATTAAATGTTATATTTCGTTTAGCAGCTAAATGTGTGCTGTATTATAAAATATTAATCGGCATTTTTACCAAATAAATTAGACTAAAGTCCGGTATCGCTGAAACAGCCATCTGCGGCTATTCAGCTGGATCCAGCTCCAAAAAAAAAAATAGGCATTCCTCAACTGCAATTCAAACACACAACAGTATTTCACTTCTACCTGAAGACCTCCACACTATCAATACTGTATGTACCGTACAGAACCATTGATTACACACCACAAAAAAAGTTGTGTGTGCTGGGTGTCAGACTATCATTTTCTAGCGTATTTTTTTCCGCTGAACACGAATCTGAAGTCAGAATTGGGTGACAATGAGCAAACAATCGAAAAAATCCAAAATCGATCGCTCGGCCGAAAAATATATCGCGATTTTTAACGGTTTTTTTTTTTTATTTTTCTCGATAATTTCTCACTTCATTCACAGAATTCGCGTACAGTGGGAAAAAATACACCAGAAAATCATTGACTGACATCCAGAACATACAGCTTTTTTTTAGACTTGTGTTACGCATTGGCACGCTCTTTGTCGATTTTTTGCATTAAATAAATTGCGCAGTTTAAGTGTAAAAACGAATCGGTCACAGTGTGCTTTTATCTTGTGATTGTAACAAGCGTAAGAGTTTAATTGATCAATTACATCATTTCTTTGCTGATATAAAAGCCGTGAATAATTTGAACAAACATTTGGGATTTGTGATGGTTTGCTTTGTTTCTAACTTTGTGTGAGTTTATATTTTGTACATTCATGTTTTTTGAAGTGAAACATCTTTAGAATCGTTATGATTTGAAACTCGATGAAACGAAAAAGCGACACTAAAAAGAGATAAGCACATAAATGTATAGAAATAAGCCTGCGAGAGAATGAGATACGAGTTTTACATTGTGCAGCACAGATTAGACAGTCAATAAAACCGATGATTAAACATAGGTCCAATTTGGACTACCAATGTGCTACCGCTCTCTAAAGATCCAGTGAAACCTAGCTACTAATGCCGGAACATAACTCAAAGATGTTATGGCGGCATACTCTAGATCAGAGGTGGTAGCCATCCAGACGGACAAATACCCTACTACCTGGCTGTGAGTTATTTTGTCGCTTCTTACGACAGGCCACCCGGCCGCAGGAAATTATATACTTCCTCCGTTCCTACACGAATAAAATAGTTTATTTCAGGATGTACTTTTAGAACGTATTTTCTTATGTTTTCACGTCTAGTACACGTAATAAAACTACGTTTACTGGAATTTGTATAAAATTATTAGGCACGTTGCTGAAGAGGTTTTTGCGCTGCTTCTACTCTACAAACTACGGTGAAAGAAGCGGTGGTAAATTAGATTAGGCTCCCATAGAGTAAATAATAACCATAAACAAAAATTTAAATTTAATAAGTAAAATAACAATTTGGGTGAAAGCTAAACAATAGCTTTAACATTACTCATTGACACTTGACATTTTGTCTTCCGTGATGACGGCTACTGAAAAATGGCCGAACCGTCGGAATAAAATTCAAATAAAATACCGCGTTGAAAACTACTTTTAGGTTTTATTATTGTTATGTATTATTATCATATGTATTAAAAACAGTTATGTGATTACAAATACGCATTTAAAGTTGTTAAATGTAATTTTGTACTTATACATGATATTTTCAATATAAGAACCTTAACTATTACTTACATACATACATACATAACTTCACGCCAGTTCCCTTGCGGGGTAGGCACGAACAACAGAGCGCCATTTAGGCTTATTCTTACACACCTCACTTGCTTCTTTGACATTCACAGCTCTTGTCATGCACGCTCGTCTGTTCTTAAGGCTCCTGACATCACCTTCTGCTAGTACACGATCAATTTGATCATGGAAGGTGTGTCGTGGCCTTCCACGACTTCTGCATCCATCCACTTCTGCATTGTATATCTGTTTAGTCATTCTTTCATCATGCATTCTTTCCACATGCCCGAATCACCGGAGCATTCCTTTCCTTACCTTCACCCCGACACTCTCTTTCAGACCAACTCTCTTTCTTACTTCGGTATTACGAACGATAATATAGAGATACAGAAATGGGGATTTATTTTATGTACCCACGTCATTACAATGCAACACATACCCCATAACCACTAAGATACCACGACTTAAACGAGCTGATCTTTATAACAACAAAGTCCAAAGAATCTCTTGTTAACAATGTTATCGTTAATTAAGTGAAACCAGACAAGAGAAATAAAATACATTGTCTCATATTACATTGAACAAAACGCTTACAAGTTGTCTCAGGGAAGACCAGATGCTTTTT
Organism: Dendrolimus kikuchii; assembly: GCA_019925095.2. Taxonomy (NCBI): domain Eukaryota; kingdom Metazoa; phylum Arthropoda; class Insecta; order Lepidoptera; family Lasiocampidae; genus Dendrolimus; species Dendrolimus kikuchii. The sequence continues at coordinate 8,059,601 of CM034413.1, forward strand.
CCTGTACGATTTTCACATAATCACATAAATAACTAACCGATTGAGTTCCGCGAAAGGCAATACAGTTACAATAGCGGAACTATAGGCATGCGAGTCCTCACGCTTGTGGGTATAAAAAAATGTATGGTGTTTTGTGTTGAGGATGATGAAATGCTTTTCCATATAAGATTATGAATAGTAATAATCGTAATACCGAAGTAAGAAAGAGAATTGGTCTGAAAGAGAGTGTCGGGGTGAAGGTAAGGAAAGGAATGCTCCGGTGGTTTGGGCATGTGGAAAGAATGACTAAACAGATATACAATGCAAAAGTGGATGGATGCAGAAGTCGTGGAAGGCCACGACACACCTTCCATGATCAAATTGATCGTGTACTAGCAGAAGGTGATGTCAGGAGCCTTAAGAACAGACGAGCGTGCGTGACAAGAGTTATGAATGTCAAGGAGCAAGTGAGGTGTGTAAGAATAAGCCTGAATGGCGCTCTGTTGTCCGTGCCTACCCCGCAAGGGAACTGGCGTGAAGTTATGTATGTATGTATGTATTATGAATAGTAACATGATATTTAATACTTATGTGAATGTGACAGTAACTATGTTTTTGCATGTTTTTATTTAGATACTAGCTGTGCCCGCGATTACGTTCGCGTGGTTTTTTTTTATCGCGGAGCTTTAAAAAAAGTAGCCCAAGTTACTCCTTATAATATCAGCAATCTGACAGAGAAAATCCCGTCGAAACGGTCCAGCCGTTTCAGACATTAGCCGGAAAAAGTGAAGAAAAATTAAACGAACATAATTGACAAAAAAAAAAGCGTCGTATGTGACCTCTTAATAATTAAAAAAGTCTTTTATATTTTTAAGTAGTCAAAAAAACACGTATAAAAAAAAATTATCATTCAGTTCGTTTTTATTATTTTATTTATCTCACTAGCTGACCCGGAAACTTCGTACCGCCTCAGAATCAATAAATAAAAACGTTGATTTCTGAACGACGGGACGAGCATCAAACGTTTGACGGAGTTTTTGGCGGGAACTGAAAGGAGATGTTGTGCTGTGCAGTTTTATTTTCTAAAAATGTTTAAAATTACTCTAAAATGAATAATAGTTGTAGGATATTGATAGTTTTTGAGTAGTAATTATGTGTTTTGTGAGAAATACGAACTGTATAGTCAAATGTGGCTTTTTGAGTTGTCACAAGAACTCCGTTGAATGGCACTAGTTGATTACCTACAGTTCAGCTGTGCTGCACATAGGCTTAAGAAAATGACGAAACTATGTTGCAAACTAAGATCTGGCTTAAAGGCCTAGCTGCCAAGCCATAAACTGAAACAAATAATAAATCAAACGTTTGACATTCAAAACCAAAAAAATGAAAAAAACTTCACTTTTAAATTAAATTTGTTTTCTGATCGACTTTTAAATTTAATTGATTTCTAAACGACGGGACGAACGTCAATTGTTTGACAGGTAGGAATAGTTTTGAAAGGAAAGCGAAATTGTTGTTTTTACTATATACCAAGCATTTTTTCATATTTACTCACCTTTTAAACCTTCCCTGGACTTCCACAAATAATTCAGTCCAGCGGTTCTCGAGTTTTAGCGAGACTAACTATATATATATATATCCATATTGAAGGACAGACATTATCCATCAAATTTAGGCTCTAAATTTTTTAAATAAACAATATCTTTATTTCATAGCTATAAAACATAATTATGTACAAGTACAAAGTACAAAAAAGACAAAATTGTACAAAGAAAGTTGTGTAGTCAGTTGTTTGCCAAGACCCCGTACCAGGGTCAAGCCTGTGTTACAGTTAGCATTGGCAGCCCTCCGACTACAAACAGGTATTTGTATTTGAAGACTAGTTTGTAAATAAAAAGAAATCTCTGACTCGTAAATTAATAATAGTAAATTTTATAAAAGGCAAGAAGATAAGACTGCATCCTGAGGTAAGACTTAGCCTACATATGTTTCAGTAAAGCAATCTTGAAGGGTGTGAAATAGGAGATGAAAATTTAAGCAGGCTACCCATCTTCAGATTAGGAATTTAAAAATTCACATGTTGGCTTTTGATAAAAAAATAAAGAAATGTTTCAGGTTATATTTTCAGCAAAAGTCGTGGGTAAGAACAATTATAATACTTCGCTTATATCGTGGACCCCTGAGGCCACGAGCCTCTACCTAAATTTATCGAAACGACATTGACTGTTCAAGTGATGAGAGGGGTGGTGTCTACCTCGGACAGCGGATCAATTTGGCGATTCAGCGAGGAAACGTAGCCAGCCTTCTGGGTATCTTACCCATGAAAGACGGTGACCTAGGCTCAGTATTTTACTTATAGTCTTAAGGAACTTTTGGTGAATGCAATATATATAAGTTAAGTTTTCTTTTATTGTATTAGTTTATAAAGTAACTGTGTTGTTTAAAAATAATAATAATAACCTTTTAAAAATGTTCACCAGCGGCACTTAAGTATTTCGAAAAACAACTTCTCTATTTCCATTAATTTAACATGTTTCCAAACCAGACGTTTGACAGCGTATAACTAATTTTTACCTTAACAATTAAATTTTTTTCCTCTCAAATAATTAATAACAGTGTGGGGGGGGGGCAGTATACACACCACACTTTCCCAAGGTAAATAGCCAGGTTTAGCACATTCCTCGATCACCGTCAGATAAATATAGCAATATCCAAGAGACCAAAAACCTGACTAAGTGGTGCATGCTTTGCCAACCATGATTCAAACTCACTTCTCTTTTGGGTTTCGAGTCGAGACCATTATTACCCACTAAGAGCTCTTCTAAGTCGTTCCCTCACTGCTGAGGATCGCGACTTTAATGGCAATGAAGAATTGCTCTCCTTCACCGAGATGAAGTTTGAGCACAGTGGAGGGCTGAATTTATCGACATGTCCAACAGGTCAGAAACTGGTCAATCCACCTATTTGGAGATCTACCACGAGGTCTCTTGGCTTCAATTTTCCCCGTGACCACAAGTCGCTCTATGTTGCCCGAGTTCTTTCGGGCTACGCGGCCAAAGTACAACAGTACCCACTAACCCCTCAGAACTACTAACACTCTTAAATAAGTACGCTTATTTTTTCATTTTAAAGATAAGATAAAGAGTGTTTCATCTCCTTAACAAAGAAGAAACTGCTCATTTACACACTTCTAACATATTCATTGAATAACTAAAACAATGTTGATAGAATACGTGCAAACACGGTACAAATTGTCAAGCAATTTAAAGTCTTCGTGTTGTCCCATCAAATAGCATTAGTGTTCCCACAACAAGCATTTATTTTCATTAGATGTATCCTACAATATAAGACTCGCGTCCAGTAAATAGGTAAAACTATGTGATGATAGAAGATGTTTTAGTTTAGTTCGGTAAATTAGATTATGCTCGAATAGAGTAAATAATATTTTTTTTTATTGCAGGAGTTCAGCAGACAGGCAGACGGCCCACTGGATGGAAAGCGGTTACCATCGCCTATGGACATTTGCATCACCAAAGGTGCTACAAATGCGCTGTTGCTCTGTTAAGGGAGACTGGAACTTGGTCACTAATGCCGGAACACAACTCAAGGTTGTTATGGCGACATGCTTTAGAACAGCCATCCAGTCGGGCAAATGCCCTACCACCTGGCTGTGGGTTGTTTTGTCGCCTCTTATGACAGGCCGCCCGGCCGCAGGAAATTTTATTCTTTCTCCGTTCCTGCGCGTATAATAACCATAAACAAAAATTAAAACTTAACAATTAAAATAAATAAGTTGGCAGTATGTAAAATTAAAACTTTAACATTGCTCATTGCAACATGACATCTTTATCTTCTATGAAGACAGATACTGAAAAGTGACCGAAGGTCGGAATAAAAATCAAACAAAATACCCCGCTTAAAACCGTTAAAACGTGGTTTTATTATGATATAAGTTGTTTTCAGAAAATAATTTTTCTTAATAACAACCAGTTTCTTACGACTGTTATTAATTTTTGAGCCAAATTTTATATTTTAGGGCTTAGTAACTATTTTGTCAAAAACAAAGCCTATGTATCCTGTCGTTGTGTCTGTTCGTCCGTCAGTCTACTGATTTTATATGGAGGAAATTTGACAGGAAGGTTAGTGTATATGGCACTACAGATTGGTATAATAACTCAGCTAATGTGTATTAATATTATACAGAGGAAAGATTTGTGTTTTTGTATGTTGTTATAACAAAATAACTTAAAAACTACTAGACTGATTTTAAAAATTCTTTCACCATTACAATAAAGGCTATATTTATTACTAGAAAAAATTAGGTATCCTACTAAAACTTCCGTAATATCAAGGTTGAAAAGAAATTACTCATAAAACGATATACAAGGAATCGGGCTCTACACTTTGTTGTTTGGCAAATATGAATACATGATCTAATTATATTGTTACGAATTTGTGGTATACAAATCACAATGTCGTTGTAATTAACAGTGCAATAGAAGTATGCCAATAAACTTTGATCGAAAATTCATATCCGCAATGACTTACGCAATACAATACGAGACAAGCGATGCTACTGATTGCGTTACTTTATTGGATAGAGAGCCGAATGTAAGATAGGTTTTACGACAGCGGACATTGCAAGCTAGGATACCTGCATTTTCATCGATTCAATAAGAACATTAATTTACTTTTAATATAAACTACGACTACTTTTTATTAGTTTACTTATAAGCATTGCGCAGTCTTGTAATGACGTAAACTCGAATCCTGACATAAGATGAGACATATGTTTAAAGTGACATTATAATTCACGATATTTTTCTGTTTAATTACGTAATTGTTATGGGCATTTTATTATATACGAGCATCGACATCATCATCACGTGTATGTCGAGGCGATGCAGTCCTCGACGACACGGACATAACGAAAAGGCTCAAAAGGACAAAACCATTTGAAGTAGTGCTATAAACAAATCAAGTGTAGTGTAATGTGCTAACTATTAATAAAGAACACGTGAACAAAGTGTCTTCGCCTTAATAGAGACAATAAGAAAGAAAAAGAAATAAAGACTTGTAGTTAATTTAGGTTATATTTAAATTACTTATTAACCTTTTTAGATTAGATGGTAATATTAATAAGGTATATCTTTTTAAATACCTTATTCATACAATAAAAAAAATATTATATACCTAACGTTTTAAAGTTACCACTGTTTGGGATTTTTTGCGGTTGCGATTCCGGCTAGTCTTAGAACCAACCCCATACCTACTGCGGTCCGAAGGACGACAGATTAAACTACGGTTAGCCGTGCGAATGAGGCAATACATAAACATGCATATGCATTAGGTTAGGAAAACCGTTTAAGTGGTGCATGCGTTCCCACCAAAATTTGAACCGGCGTCCTTTGGGTTCGAGACGCGTGCGCTAACTATCACGCTACCGAGACGAAAGATTAGTACTAGATCTTATTTGGTGTAAAAATAATTCATGTAAAAGAAACCTAAAATTAAAAACTAGAACTAAATAAAAAAGAGGGCATTATTATAGATAAAATATTGATCCCAAACCACTGTCACTTACCGGGAACGTTCCCAAAAGCCTGGCGGCGTTGCCACGTTGAATAGCAATAGCCTTTGAGCAAAATAGACGCCAGCCTTTTGGTCGCGTGAGAGATCTACTACATTTCCTTTTTCATACTGGAGTTGAATTTATGTATTATACAAATAAATTCATATAATTCATTTTGGGTTGTGCGCTGGCAGAGTAAAACAAGTTTGTTTGCACAATGGATATTTTATTAGAGGTTTTACACTTATTATTGGAAACACTTTTTAACATGGACACAGCGAGACAGCGGTAACTTCACAACAACGACAAAACATAGACCGACCATTGACTGTCTTTTACCTTTTTAATTTATGGCATGGTTGCCAGATTAATATCTAACAATTCATAGAAAGAAAGAAATAATTTATTTGCTAGGAAGGCATGGATCCAGAAATATTTATACATACATTTTTAATAATAAAATACAATATATTGTACACCGCATTTCCTACAAATGAGGTCGGCAACTCAGCTTTATGCTGTGTTGGAGTTTCCTCCAGTACAGCGATGATTTTCAGTACCGATGTTTGCTGGATGAGAGGTGACAGCGGTAGACATCTAGCGGGGATAACTGATCGATTGACAGTAAAAAAAACGCGATGGAAAAATAGGGGTTGATAGTAGAGAGGTGGAAAATTAAGAGTAATATAATTTTTTTATTCTAAGTCATGACAAAATAAGATTAAAAATCTTGCCAAAAAAATTAAAGTTTATAATTAACAAATAAAAAATAGGGGTGGATAGTAGAGGGGTGAAAATTTACGGTTGTATGTGTTTTTTAATGTTGTATCCTAAAAAAATAAATATTATCTAAAAATTAAAAAGAAATATTTAGGGGTGGACTACCCTTAACATTTAAGGGGATGAAAAATAGATGTTGTCCGATTCTCAGACCTACCAAATATGCACACAAAATTTCATGAGAATCGGTCAAGCCGTTTCGGAGGAGTATGGTACATACATACATACATACATACATAACTTCACGCCAGTTCCCTTGCGGGGTAGGCACGAACGACAGAGTGCCATTTAGGAGTATGGTAACTAACTATATATATATATATATATATTAGACCACACTACGGTAAATGTACACAAGTAACAGAAAATATAATAAGACAGAGTAATACAGTATATGAAAACATAAAAACAGATAATTTATTAGATAGTTAATTCATATAACATTTAGAAGTTTTCAAAGCTTTCTCTTTACGATTAGATTGTCGTTAATCCTTCTTCCATGTTCATGAGCCAATTACGCAGTAATAAATGCCACACGCATAGTCATTAAGTAGGATTATAACATTATTTTATTATTAATCAAACAAGATGTAATTCGACACGTAGAGCCAACGCGGGTGGAATATGAAACACCTGTTGTTTTGCAATTTCGCATTTTGCGAATGTAATCATATATGTCTGATTTTGTTGAATTATTTTTGTTAATAAATATCATCTGTATAATAAAAGAGATTGTTGTGCATATGGATATGGTTACACTGACTTTAAACATTGGCCAAGTGCGTGGAAGTCCACGTGAAACGGTTGATTCTATTGAGGGCAAAACGAAGCAATGAAAGATTTTTATTTATTGGCTGAAGTAGGCAATCAGGCAGACGGCCTACCTGATGGAAAGTGGCTGGGGTGTCACCAACGCTTTGTCAAACCCTAAGACATTTTATAATGCCCTTCTTAAAAAAACCCCATATCATAACGCAAGGGGAAAACTGTGGTGGGAAGTTCCTTCCAGAGCATCGTGGTAAGTGGAATAAATGTTCTAGAGAACTGTTGCGTAGTTAAGCGTGAGAGCTCTAGGAAATGGGGGAGAACATCCCGCCGTCAGCGACTCGGAACACTCCCCGTTATACAGGCGGTAGATTAGGCAGAGGGACGCGAAGTCTCTCGGAAGGCTAAGCGGTTCTAAACCGCCTATTAGTAGGGGGTCGTCGACGATACGAACAGCGCGACGCTGGATGGAATCGAGGGGGTCAGTCTGGTAAGCGGGTGCCCCGGTCCATATATGTTAGCAGCACTCCATATGCGGTCTGACTTACGCTTTGTAGGATACAAGTCGTTGCCGCGGGGGGAAGTACTGCTTGGACCGGATTAGCGCACCAAGCACAGAATGAAAAGAACACGAACAATTATTAATGGTCGGTTCCTGTATCTTGCTATTTATTCGCTTGCCTTACCATCGGTTAAATTTTGACATTACCTATATGGAGCTTATGTCTAATTTTAACCGATTGTAGGGCAAATGGACGACCGATAATACATATAATAGAACCCGTGCATAATAGAATTTCTTGTTACTTCTTCTTAAAGCAACGATAACACGTCGTTTAGCAGTGAAATGGGACGTAGATTTAACTTATTTACATGTACTTAATATATATGAGTGCTTAGTGCGAGTTTTTTTACTACTCCATCATATTCCATAGATTTTTATACCTAAGACTTTATGGTGTTTACCCAATTTATCCTTTAATGTACCCCACCTTGTTTGTCTTAGGCATGGTTGGGTATAATAATTTGGCATCCAGACGAAAGTTTGCATTGGTCTCCTATTTATTTAAATTGTTAAGAGGTAAATTATTGAACCCAGGAGTATTAGCTGAAATTAAACTAAACGTTCCAGCGAATTTTGTGCTGAGACGTAGGCAGCCACCAATGTTCGTAGTACCATATGGCAGGACCAACTTGCTTAATAAGGCGCCGATGACACAGGCCTTGCGAACATTGAACAAGATATGTGAACAAATTGACATTTTTATCTGTACTGTGACTGAATTCACAAGAACTTCGTATTATATCATATGTTATAACGACTGAATTTGTATATATATATCTATAGTGTATTATGTGTACCACGCTATCGTATTGGTGGCAACTGTAATGATAGCGATGTTTGTAGGCTAATAAATAAATAAATAAATAAATAAATAAATAAATATTCAAGTTAAAGTTATTTTGAATGTCACGATTTATGTTTCCCTTCAGGCTCACGAGATGGCGTTAAGTTATGTCCATACAAAATTGCCTTAACTTGAACGTGTGATCGAGTAGTAAAAAAAAGCCATGTACCTTCAAAAAAAGTTTAGCTAAAAATTCTCATACTTTACATTTTTATTATTATTGGACTTGACTTTATGTTGTTGGCCCGAACACCTTACAACTACCGGGGTTTTCGGGACAACTTGCTCGAGGAAGCTCCCTAGGGGGTTTACCTCGGTTGGACTGTTGCCATGAGAGGGAGATGAATCTAATGATGCCGGCTAGAGGACGACAACAATTCACTAACTGCATACGGGTGACGGGTGATATGAAGCCCGAGAGAAAGGATCCCGGCGGACCGGAATTGGCGGTTCGAGGCGGCCTACACTATCTTACTGCCGTTTCGCAACGTGTTGTGGCTGAGAGAGAAGAAACGGCGGAAGAAAATTCCCAGCAACACGCCTAATCTATCCTATGGGGCTATGTCTCTTGGCGTCCCTCGCAGGGACGTGGAGAGATCGTGATTGGCGGCGTCTGAGACGCCACTGTCTGTGTCTGATAGTTGTCAACCTTTTCCAAAATTCTGTAAATAAATAAATAAGCTATATAAGAAATTATTATAGAAGAATTATTTAGTAACAGAGAAAGAATAAAATTTCCTGCGGCGGGGCGGCCTGTTGTAAGAGGGATAAAATAATCTACAGCCAAGTGGGAGGGTATTTGCCCGTCTGGATGACTACCACCCCAGGCCTACACTATGCCGCCGCAACAACCTTGTGTTCCGGCATTAGTGGCCAGGCTCCAGTCTCCCTTTAGAAAGCGGCAGCACAGTGGTAGTACCTTTGGTGTTACAAATGTCCATAGGCGATAGCAACAGTATTCCATCAGGTGGGCCGTCTGCTTGTCTGCTGAACACATGCAATAAAACAGAAAAGGAGTTGTAGCAAACTTTGTACAACAAGTATAAAGTGTTCTAAAATTCCAAGATTAAAAGATTTAATACATTTATCCGCGAAGTACCGCCTGTTACAACCAGATAGAAGGAAGTTCCAAAAACAACAATTACATGGAACTTTTTAAAGTCATAAAACACAATTTATACTCACTCGTTGGCGTTTGAAACTCTGTTGGTTTGTCGGGGACAGGCGTAGAGTAGAAAATTCGACGCGTGTCAAAGTTAAAATAGCCGGTAATTTACGACGGCACTCGGAACCGGGCGGAACGGAGCGAGGCAATGCGGAGAAGTGTTAGGGCTACCTCATACACAGTGTTATATTGCATATAACTATATATTTATTATGTCTAAATAGTTGCATTTATATTATCACTATATATATGTATATAACTTATATATATAGTATAGTTATATATTTATTATTAAAATGTAAGTAATCGTACAATAATTATGTATACCACCATCGCCATTCCTAGTCAGCAATATTTTTACCACGGGTTGTCTGGAAGAGATCGCTATTTAGCGATAAGACCGCCCTGTGTACACAAATAGAATAATAATAGTTCGTAAGTTTTCTGTAATGGTGTACATTAAAGTGTTATCTATCTATACACACTTTCAGTTACTTCACAAAGACAGGCAAAGAAACTAAATCAATGTAGATATAATAAATACAAGCGGGTCCGCCAGTCATTATCCTGCCCAGGGAAAAACAAAAATTTTAAACCCATTTTCACCGCCACCTACCGGATCCAACTGTGAATTTAAACCATTACGGTACCCGCTTGAACACGTATAAAAAATTTCATCTAAATCCTGGAACCGGAATTCAGCTTTAGCTACCGGATCCAATTTTGAATGTAAACCACCCCTTGGCTCACTTAAATACGCTGAAAAGCCATACATTTTTTTTAAGAAAAAAGGAATTTGTCAAAACCACGCGCAGTGACCATTCTGTGTTAAATAGGTCTATAATCCAAATGCGATACACATACAAAATTTTCAATTTTTTATGGGGTTTCCCATTTTTTTAAACCAGCTCTGTATTAGAGCAAAATGTAACAAAAAAAATCGATCAAGCTGTTTTTTTAATTTATTATTATAATTTTTATGTTCATAGCTAAATAGATGGCGCTACGATCGCGTTTCATTGGTGCCACCATTGCAATTCAGTAACAAATAATCGCCATGGCAACGATAATGATAATGCAATTTTAATCAGTTGATCTCATGGTTCGTTTCATCTTCGCTAGATGGCGGTACATGTGTTTTGTATTGGTAATTGAAGTAATGGGTGCGTGTGGCATTCCCAACGGCATATGAAATATTGTTAGATAGGTCTTTCAAAGGATTGTGTTTTGTTTATTAACCGACTTCCAAAAGTAGTCGAATTCTCAATTCAACTGTATATTATGTCTCCGTTAATTGTGGACAGATTTTCTAATTTATTTATTCGAAGGAGTATAGTATAACTCCTGCATTGGTCCCATTTGCACCAAGTCAGTATCTGGTGAGTGGATCTCAGGTAAAACGAGAGCAACCCTCGAATATTATAAGCACGTACAACGTGTTTCATATACTTTTTTTTAAAACCTATCCAAGTATTTGCGTAACTAAAACGTAGAAAATAAAAAAAATAACAAAAAACGAAACCGACTTCCAAAGTAACTAAAAAGCAAAAAATAGATAATTTCTACATCTTGAAGTTGCTGCTAAATAAAACATACAAATCACTATATTTTGCAATTTTGTTGTTGCCATTATATGTTTAACTTGGCACCGATTTCAAGATGTTGTAGAAAATATTTATTGTTTTCTTTTGAAGTCGATTTTGTCGTTTTGTTATTATTGAAGTGATAACTTCTATGGGAGGGTAAACCGCTTCGTTACGTAACGCGTTACGGCGCCAGTGTGCGCTTTACAAAGCGCTATGAGTCCACCTTCATTATGCGCACCGCAAAGGAGTAGAACTCACTGCCGGAGTCTGTTTTTCCCGAAACCTACAACCTGGGTGTCTTAAAGTCTCGCGTGAATAGGTACCTTCTAGGTAAGCGTACTCGATCTTAGTCCATATCTCCGCTCAAATCGAGCGAGATAATGGTCAAACGCGAGCCTATACGTGATAAAAAAGTCTGTCTGGCTTCCCTTTCTCTCCCGCATACGGCAGCGGTAGGCAGGCTCCTCCTCTCTCACTCTAACCCACAGCACTAGCCGTATTTCGGTAATTAGATTAAAATAATGATAGTGTTACGAATTGCAGGGACTCGAATTAAAATGCCGTTGGAATTATTATAGAGTTTATTAGAACTATACAAACACGTATAACACAGGTACAAATATAACTGAACACAACCAGTCCAAACGTAATGCACGATTCAATAACCCGCGCAAAGTCCGTCACTAAATAGATTACCGAATGTACACAAGTCTTGCTCCGCTTGTGGTTATCGCTCGACTGCCTCGTCCATCAATCGAGGCATTGCTTTATACTGCACGGATGCAATATGTCTGCTCGGCCGCGTGACCGAATTTCCGAGAATCACACCTGACTAATGACTGCCATAAAAGATTACAATACACAGTGGGCTGTTTTTTAATCACAAATTTTAAACACAAAGCAAACAAAAAAATTCCAAATGCCGAAAAGGTAATAAAAAGTGTTTCTATAGGGCTGCGGGTGTGAATTTGCCTTTGTCGGCACCTCGGTCGTAACAATACTATTAATGTAAGACACAAAATTATGATGGACATATTCAAGAATTGTAACTAAGAATAAAATATATTTTATAATCAATAAAAGATTTTATTAATAAATAACCTTTCCTTACATAATCATATTAATATAATTATATAAAATTTAAGTAATAACCTAAGCTTTTCTCAAGTTAACTAATTTCAATATTAAATAGTTCAACTTAGTTTAGTTTAAGTTATCACTTCTGTCGGGCGACCTGAGCCGCACATTTTTCTTTAATTTCCATGTTGTATCTTAAAAGTAAGTTCAAGTCTTGTTTTATATAGATATATTAAAGTTTGATAACCCTGGTTATAATCGAACGCGAGAACTAGCATACGTGCCCCGCGACAATAATAGCTCTCTCAAACTGTTTGGCAAGTTTGGGAAACTGCTTTTCTTATTATCGTCACATAGTGCGCACATTTGGTGCAATTTGTTATATATTAAACTACAGCAATTTGAGCGACACTCCGTTGGAGTTGTTATGACAAGAACGTATTTATTACTGAATTGCTGAGGCAATGCCAGTATAACCCGACCGCAGCGCCATCTATTTGGTTATATTCGTCTATCCTACAGAAACGATGATATTAATCGGGATAAAAAGTATTTTAAATGTTGATCCGGGATATATGGTAGCTCTATATCGAGTTTCATTTCATTTCATTCGACTAAACTGAAACTGTGCTAAAAATCACCGTCTGAATAGTGTGTTTATTATTTACGCGGGAATTGTAAACATGGTTGCCAGCCTTACACTTTCATACATTACATTTATTTTTTATTTATTTTATTGCAGGAGTTCAGCAGACAGGCAGACGGCCCACTTAATGGAAAGTGGTTACCATCGCCTATGGACATTTGCAACACCAAAGTTGCTACAAATGTGCTGCTGCTCTCTTAAGAGAGACTGGAACCTGGTCACTAATGCCGGAACACAATACAAGGTTGTTATGGCGACATACATTAGACCAGTGGTGGTAGCCATCCAGTCGGGCAAATGCCCTACCACCTGGCTGTGGGTTGTTAAGTCGCCTCTTACGACAGGCCGCCCGGCCGCAGGAAATTGTATTCTTTTTCCGTTCCTGCACAGATACATAGTATACACTTCTCTCTCTACTATAGTAATGTGTATATATATCTATCTCCTTCCCCCAACACCGAGTACGCGCGAAATGCAGCGGCAACGGCGCGGCTGTAACACTTCTCTTCGAACCCTGGGACACTAAACTTCGAAACATACTTATATATAATTATATGTGAATTATTCAACTTGTTTTTTCTATGATGGTGTAAAGTGCTAGCGGACGTCAATGTTCTACGTGCTATGTGAGTTATATGTATTCATATTTATTACTTTTTGAATACGCAACAACGGACGCGCAAAGTTGCTAACCAGCGGTTTTATTCGGATGCCCGGATACATTCCTTAAGTATTCTGTGGAAATCCGGGCACATACAGTGTGATACGAAAATGCGTAAACACACACACACACACACACACACACACACACACACACACACACACACACACACGCACGCACGCACGCACGCACGCACGCACGCACGCACGCACGCACGCGCGCGCGCGCGCGCGCGCACACACGCACACGCACACGCACACGCACACGCACACGCACACGCACACGCACACGCACACGCACACGCACACGCACACGCACACGCACACGCACACGCACACGCACACGCACACGCACACGCACACGCACACGCACACGCACACGCACACGCACACGCACACGCACACGCACACGCACACGCACACGCACACGCACACGCACACGCACACGCACACGCACACGCACACGCACACGCACACGCACACGCACACGCACACGCACACGCACACGCACACGCACACGCACACGCACACGCACACGCACACGCACACGCACACGCACACGCACACGCACACGCACACGCACACGCACACGCACACGCACACGCACACGCACACGCACACGCACACGCACACGCACACGCACACGCACACGCACACGCACACGCACACGCACACGCACAAACACACACACACACACACACACACACACACACACACACACACACACACACACACACACACACACACACACACACACACACACACACGCACACATACAAACACACACGTTTGCCCCCTGTGGCTATAAACATCGGCTTTGGTCTTCAAAATATAGGCTTCGCCTAGTTTGGGACCGGTAGGTAACATAAATAATGTAAATTTGACTTTCTGAAAATAAAGATTATTCTGACAATTAAAATTCGTTCAGTAGTTTTCACGTGATACTCTAAGTATCATCGCTATTTGATTAGTCGCGATTTTTGTTCATATTCTTATATTTTAAAAATAATAGATCTTTGTTGGCCAAAGCAAGAATTAGTCATATATACACAGAAAACTCAATAATCAAATAAATAATGAAAAACAAATTTTTACTACTTTACCCCTAAGTTTCTGAGAAATGCTTTACAGCTTAAAAAGTTAAATACTATATTCTCATCATAAATAGGTGTTAACCCTAACTCTAAAGTTGATGATGATGATGTGCGTCGATATTTAACCGATGGTTAAAATAACATAATCGCTAAAACTTTATGGGTGAACAGCGGTTATTTTATTTTGAATATAAAAATAGACCTATTTTACTTCATTTATAAAGATACTTAATTTGTATCGAATTTGACATAGTACCTAATAAATATTTTAGATTGACGGCCTCTGAGGTTGAGCGAGCTAACCTTGGCCTGCGGTTCGATTCCTGGCATGGTAAATTTTCTCCGTTGTATATCGAATGAATGAAACTATTGTTCACCGTTACTTAAACCTAGACAAATTAATATGCATACACATCCATTAGAACAAATAAAAAAATGCCCCCTGATTATTTTCACATTTTTTAACGCAGTGTACAAACTCGAACGAACCATTTACATATTATTATCTATTATAATAGTATATAGATAGACAGATTATATAATATTATTATCTAATATATAAAATTCTCGTGTCACAGTTTTCGTTGCCATACTCCTCCGAAACGGCTTGACCGGTTTTGATGAAATTTTTTGTGCTTATCCGGTATCTATGAGAATCGGCCAACATCTATTTTTCATCCCCCTAAATGTTAGGGGTAGTCCACCCCTAAATTTATTTTTTATTTTTTAGACAAAATTTTTAATTTCTATTTTTTTATGATACAACATACAAAAATACATACAACCCTATTTGCACCCCTCTACGATCAACCCCTATTTTTCATTTGTTAATTATAAACTTTAATTTTTTGGCAAGATTTTTAATCTTATTTTGTTATGACTTAGAATTAAAAAAATATATATTACTCTTTTAGATTCACAATTAGAACCGGTAGGTGGCGCTGAGATCGGGTTCTGGAATCCTCCTAATCACCAGGAGCGATTTTGGTGATTTTGTTTTTGTGTGTTTGAGTGGGTACCCGGATGGTTGAGATTCGCAATTAGAACCGGTACGTGGCGCTGGGATCGGGTTCTACAATTTTATTTTTTAAAGGCAGGACAACGTCTGCCGGGCCGCTAGTAGATTATATAATATTAATATAGCGGTAGCGTAATAATACAGCGGTATCGTAAGTAAAGTCAGTGAGTTGGGTCAAGTGTATGGAGGTTCCTGCCAGGGCTGCGGAGAGGCTAGGTCATATACCCGTAGCCCTGGCATAAGGCGAAGGACGGAACACCCAGGGGTTTTAGTGGGTATCCCTAACCGGGGGTGGCAACAGCATGGCACCAGTTCTGACTGGGCATGCTGGTGCCACCCCCGATCTGGCGAATCCCACACACGGGTCGCGAATATCCCCCCAAGGTTCTGCCCTTGTCGCGGCTTATGGTCCTCAAGCGGATTTCCCCTGGCTAAAAAAAAAAGTGTATGGAGGTTGGCACTAAAAATCAGCGATATGTCAGGATTTTTCTTTAAATTCCAATGCAGCACAATGCTAAGTTGCCAATGTATTATGTGTTTTTAGGTAGGTACCTAAAAACACATGTCGTCTTTTTAAGTCAATAATTTTTTTCTTTCTTTCTTTTTTCAATGTATGTTTTCAAAAATGTAAAAATGTTACGTAATACACGAGCGAGCTAGCGAACTCCATTCAAGTAGATTCTTAAAAATAAAAAGAGTCAAAAATAGCTTTTTAATAACCAATTTTCACTGTTCCTTGGAAATCGGAGAGATGATGACAGGATAATGAGGTTCGTGTTGATGCCGAGTGCCGACTACCAACCGCAGGTAATAACTGTGGGTTCAATTCCCGGGCCGAGCGGTTAGGAGTATTACTTCTTTTTGTTTTGGTTCACGGCTGATTTGACTACTGGTATTTCACTGCATTATAAAAGAAAAAGTATATCTTTATAAGCTAAAGGTGTTTAGTTAAAAAAATATGTGCGTGCAATACACTCTCGGCAGAAGTGAAACTTTAGATAAGTAGCCTACGAGAGAATGAGATAAATATAGAGTATCAGGAGTATTAGGATAATTAGAAGGTTTATTATTTTTATAGTATTTTTACCAAGCTCAAAAATTATTTTATTGAAGTAAAACTTATATATAGACGGGGGTATTAAGATTGTTTCTGTCACGAAAAAGCGTTACGACCGCGTGGAGGGGGTAGAAGTTATATCGCGTGGGCCGTGGTGAGAGGCGGCATAATTTTAGAGTAGACTATGGATGTTTCTTTTGGTTCCGGATCGATTTCAGTTTTTTTATTAGATAAAATAAAATATGTTTCAATAAAAAATGCATTCATTATAATGTACCTAACATAACCAAATCATAATTTGAAGTAAACCTGCGAAAAATCTAATTGTGTGCTGAGACACATAGTAGAAGTGAAACTTCAACTGACAAGTGCAAAAACGAATCGCAACGGACGAGTGGAAGAACGAATCGCAACGGACAAGTGGAAGAACGAATCGCAACACCTTAACTTGAAGTTTTACGGGCATATTTATTGTTAATGTACTGGTTCAATTTGAAAACCTGCCTTGGTTGAAAACCTGGGTTGTTCCACTGCCTCCACGATGCATAGGACTTGTGAAATGTGAAAATACACATTGTAAATAGTAAAACTTCAAAAAGAGAGAGAAAATTAATTCTGACACAATATTGTACACCTGTACGTGTAGCAAACTTTCAGTCACGTTTTCCACTGTAGTATTTTCCTTCCATTATAGTATAAGCCACGTTTAGACGAAAAATTAATTGAAATTACTTACACACTTCAGACAGAGTATGTTCAAAGTTTTTGATCTGTAACAGATGTACCTAATTTCTGAACGTTTGAAAAACGAACAAAGGGTGTGGTTCCTGTCACAAAACGCAATTAAAAAGTAGTTATGATAGTCTTAACAAGCGTTTTTTTTTGTTTTTTTTTTATTACACATGGTGTTTGCGCGGATAAGAAGTTAAAAAAACCCAGATATTCCGTACACATAAAACTGCTAATAGTATAATTTTGTTGCCTTCAGCTGTTGTGTAAATATTTGTCTAATAACAAAGATAAATATAATAGACTATTATATAGACTCACCCTAAACCCCGTCGACTAAGAACGTCCACCTTGGCTATATATCTTGCACATATCGTGAAACCAGCTTAATTAATCATTCAAACAATAACAATCAGTCTTCAAGTCATTCGTTTCGTCATTTAATTCGTTTCAACACTCACTGCACTTGCCAAAAATCGTATTATTTTTTACAAGTCTGTCTATTTAACACCGCAAACGAATCCGACGACACAATGGCGGCATCTTCATGAAGTAAGTCGTAATTGAGGGGGACAGAGATAGATATACATATATACCAGTATACAAAAAGAGAAGGAAATATGTATGTATCAAGAATGTGTACTGAAGAGCGAACAAGAGATGGGGGGTTACAGTGACTTAAAAACCATTGTTTAGCATTAAATAATAAACACATAGTCCTATCTCATTTTCCGCGACACCTAAATAGCTAGATTACCTAAGAATTTCCTTTAGAAGATCGCGTTAAGCGATAAAGCTGCTTGGCTATTGTTTCCCTATAAAATTATTGTGAACATCTGTATTTTGTCTATCAATATTTTCTTTTTAATTACATACAAATGTTTTACCCTTATTCCCATGAGTGGTCTAAGCTATAGAGTTTTATTAATTACGTATAAAATAAACGGTATTTTAATTACCGTAACTGGAAAACAGAAACTAGTTAATTACGTAGAATCGTTAACTGCTTTCCAGTAAATCTTCTTTGTAAGAACGTAACAAAACGTATCGATTTATTTTACGGTCTTTCTGCTAAAACGGTAAATGTCTGGATAGCGCTCTCCTTTGATCATTCGACAACATAAATTGGAGGCGCTTTTAGAATTGCGTATCAACTATGGAGGAAGAACACTAGAAAGCCCAGTAAAAATGTATCATTACAAAGTCCCTAAAACCTAAATGGCGACATTGCTTTCGTTTTATGATGTTTAATAATTTATAAAATATTATTTACATCAAATCAGTCCAAAACAGACAGCCTTAATAAATTTCTTTTCGGATTGTTAAATGAAAATACTCGAACAGGCCATATACATGCCATTGCTTGGGCTCTGATCTCTCAATTATAGAAAAACAGACAGTATACCCGTTACATTTGTCCAGAGCGAATTGTCAGGTTTGACACATCAGTTATCTCGATGCGCAGATTTCATCACAATGTTTTCTTTTACGGTTAATACGTAGTAATTACAATAATATACATAATAGGTTAGAAAATTGCATAACTGGTGCATTCTTTCCGGCCAGAATTCGAACCCGCCATTCGATTTGTTGCTGAGGAGTTTTACGCCGCTTCTTCTTTAAACAGTGATAACATGTTGCGAAGCGGTATACGTAGAATAGGAAGTAGACTTAAATTTTGACTTCCATGTCAAAAAGTTTTCTCCAGTGGAATTTATTTTGAATAAAAACTAGTGAATTTGAATTTGAATTCGAGTATGGTTGGCGAATTTGCTAACCACTAAGCTACCACGGCAAACTGAAAGTCGAAATAAAATCCATATAAAATTATTGTGTTCGTCTGTTTATGTATATGTCATAGCCATTTTATTTTTAAATTCTGCTAGGTTTAAATGAACTAAATTTGACAAGAATATATATTTTATATGCCGCTAGGAAATAATGTAGTCAAATCGTTTTACAAATACAAGTAGCCATTATTTACATGTAAGTCCACTTTGAACATGTATTTTGTAAGTATTGACCTTTACGAAAAACGTTTCCATCCTATGTTATTCAATGGCCATCACACATGTTGGTGCGTACCCATTTTATAACAAAAGGAACACGTCGATTTAACACCAAAGATAAACCAACAAGACGTCTAATGTTTTTGTATGTTGTTTTACTTGTGATGTTAAAAATAAATTGTGGAAGCTCACGGAAAAGCAACTAGTTTAGTGTGTTGTCTCGATGGGGAAAATATTGTTTTTTGTTCATCGGGCATAATATCACGCTGCAAGTCCAAATAAGATAGGTAGACATTTGTAATGAATCTGAATTTCTTTATACCAGAGTTAAGCTTAGCGTTATCTAAGGTTTCAGATCTCAGTCGATGTATTGAGGTTTTTTTAGAAAGCAATGTATTTCAGTGTCCATTAATGATGATGATGATGATGAATTGTATAAAATAAAATAAATTACAATATTAATGATTATCTAACTGATAAAAACTAATTGTTTCCGACCGATTTTGGTAACTTGTTTTTGTGTGTTTGAGTGGGTCCCCGGATGGTTTAAACCCACAATTGGAACCGGTAGGTGGCGCTGGGATCGGGTCCTAGATTTTTATTGTTTCAGAGCAGGACAACGTCTGCCGGGGCCGCTAGTTCTATATATTTATTGGATTTTTATTTAAATAAGGATTTGGTTGCCGACCATTGTAATTAAAAGAAAAAGAAGAGAAATGAAAACTACTATATTAATTTCGCTGTGTATTTTTAGACAGGTCCTCCCTGCGTACACACCGGCGAAACTGCTGGCGAGAGCGGGCGGCGTTTGGGTGGGTGGGCCTTAAGCAAGTTGTTTCGCCGCTATAAGCCGACAAGTGTGAACGGCGCTGTACAAAGCTTTATGCCAATATTATGTTCGACCCGACAGAAATCGTGGCTAAACATCCGGTAGATGTTTTATCGGATCGCCCTAATGTGAACAGCGCTATTGAAGACATATGCCAATATGCATCCGACACTTTTGTTGTTCCGGTAAAACTATATATACGATTGAACCCTTTTTTTTTTTTTTTGGCCAGGGGAAATCCGTTTGAGGACTAAGCCGCGACAGGCACAGAAGCCTGGGGGGATGTTCGCGACCCGTGTGAGTGTGTGGGATTCGCCAGATCGGGGGTGACACTAGCGTGCCCGGTCAGAACCGGTGCCACGCTATTGCCACGCCCCAGTTAGGGATACCCACTAAAACCCCTGGGTGTTCCGTCCTGCGCCTTATGCCAGGGCTACGTGAATGCGGGCTTCCCAACTCCGCGTGCCCTGGCAGGCGTGGGCCCCCCTCACTGGGCCTCTTCCTATGCCAGGGGACGTGTCCCCTGGCAACTTCTAGGTCTGATCCGTGCGTGGGGCGGTCTGTAACGCGCCCCACGGGAAGAGAGATGAGCGCGCGCGGAACACTCGCGCTCTCATCTCGACGGCATGTGCGGGTGAGTGAGAACCCCTATACCCCTAGGGGCCCCACCCGCGCCGCCCGCTTACGGCGGCCGAAGGTCACTATCCGACCTCCGACGTCGGCGCGTCCTCCTTTGGCGGGAGCGGAGCAGGGAATTACGCTCACGCTCCCGTTCCGCCTCCTCCTTCGCAAACATAACCTGCTCGCAAAAGGAGGAGACGGCGTCCCATCCGGTGGAGCTCCCGACCATGGTGCGTACCACGGCCGGGAGCGAGGTGTCAAATCCGGTATGGGCGACGAGCTCCCGGCGCTGCTCCGTCCAGGCTGGACACTCCCGGAGTGTGTGCAACGCCGTATACGATTGAACCCGCTCTAACAGTCAAACTTAGAAACTGAAACACATTCAAACATAAAATACTACCCGTGCGCAGAAGGTTTGCCGATAGCCTTATGATGTCACGCATTGATGGTCAGTAGGGTTGACAAAAAAGGTTACATAAATAGTTCATGCAATAAATTTATTATTGTATATACTTTACATAAGTATATAAAATAATAGTAAGTAGTCATCGGAAAACCTGCGCGCGGCTTGTACATTACAGCTTTGAATATTTCGTATCATCTCCCTCTTTATTGGGCAGTCTTATAATACTAAAACCATAAACAATTAGTTTATTCTTCAATCATAAACCCATTTCGGCCTAATCAGTAAAATACAATATAAAACAATAAACATCAGTGCGTCCGACCTTTTTAGTGAACCGACACACTTCTCGATACTGGCCTAAACCAACTTAGGTCCTTTAAAAAAAGATTAAGAAGTTCAAAAAAGGAACAAAAAATAGAATTCGTTCAGTAGCGTAGCACCTGTTGTCTTGGGACCTTGTTCCCATCGAGCGCTGAGAACCAGTTTAAAAAAACATTCAAGTTAGAAACGGTTATATTGTTCTGGTTCTGTATATTAATTAACTGAAAACAATAACAGGCTTCTATTCTAAATATAGGTGTTACAAATACATTGTATAATCAAGTAAAAACAATTACATTCAGATCATACACTCATTTTAAGTTTCACTCTTTATTATAACTATGTATTACACGACTCTCTGTGGCACTAATAAACGTATGAAGTTTATGTGCGACAGTCGAATATGTTTTTATACATAGTGACGAATTTAGTGAGAAAGTTTAGTGGTCAGTTCAGTGAAGGAGTTCAGCGTAATTTAAGAGAAGATCAGAAATTCGGAGGTGAACACCACAGCAGCAGGAGGTGGTCTACGCAATATCGACGACGGTATGTGAGACATCTTATCGTCGGGATAGTGCGTCGTTAGTTGTGCGTAGGGGCAACCCTGCGGAGAAGAATCACTTACGGCTGTGTAAGTTAATAAAAACATTTAGTTGAAAAAAAATTGGTGCTTACTTTCAATCCCAAGTGCGTACCCCCGCTCGCACGTAACAATATGAATGAATGTAAGCGTAAGGCGAAAATATAAAATACTCTAACCCACAGGTTATATTGATTCGATTTTATGTACTGTATAGTAGAGATGTGACCTATATATAAATCCTTGCACTATAAAAAGTGCTTTTATATTTACCAACCTTGAGATCAGCCTTCACTTGGCTCGATTCAGGTTGCACATGGGTATAGCGCACGGCACTATGGTTACACCTTAGAGATGACACTTTGTACACAGATTAGGTTTAGTTAAAGTTCTTGGCACAGCCAGTCATTTCAATAAGTTGTTATGTAGAAAAAAGACGAGCGCACGGCGCGGTGAGGTTCTCATTGAACGTTGGCAGCAACTATTCAAAATGGCTGCCAGAGAAAGAGGGTAGACAACATAATCAGCGGAGCGATGTTTTACCTACTTATTATAAGCAAGGGCCAAACAGGAAGATAAATTTAAATAAACAACTACATCAGTAGCTGGTTCCTATATCTTACTATATATATACTTACCATTGGGATGAATTTGACATTACTTGTATGGAAGCTTATGTCAGAATTAGTAGTAAGGCAAATGAACAGTTGGTAAGGAACAGAAATTTTATTTCATTGGAACAACAAACTACATTATTAAAATTAAATACAAAATTACGACTTAAAATATTAAGTATGAATACAGTCCACAGCGCTGTCCACAAGTTAAAATATAAATATACTAGCGGCCCGGCGCGGTTTCACCCGCGCTCTGTCCCCCTCCCGTTGTATATAGCATCATGTTATATAGCCTATGACACTCCCTGTTAACGTAGCTTTCGAACAGTAAAATATTTTTTTAAATCGGTGTAGTAGGTCCAGAGATTACCCCCTACAACCCCACAAACTTTACCCTTTTTTATTGCTGGAGTTCAGCAGACAGGCAGACGGCCCACTCGATGGAAAGCGGTTACCATCGCCTAAGGACATTTGCAACACCAAAGGTGCTACAAATGCGCCGCTGCTCTCTTAAGGGAGACTGGAACCTGGTCACTAGTGCCGGAACACAACGCAAGATTGTTATGGCGACATACTATAGACCAGGGGTGGTAGCCATCCAGTCGGGCAAATGCCCTACCACCTGGCAAAATTCCTCTTTATAATATTAGTATAGAAGTATAGATTATTAAAGGGATATTGGTAATCGCTATAAGGAAGGAGGACGGAGGAATCGACTATAAGCGAGGATATGGAACAAAGATATTAAAAAACTATCAACACTACAGTTCTTTCGAACTAATGGTATCTAATTATTGGAAACTATTATGAATGACAACAATTAGATATAAAACTTTATTGGTCACAAAAATAAACAATCTATATATATAAAAATCAATTGCTGTTCGTTAGTCTCGCTAAAACTCGAGAACGTCTGGACTGATTTGACTAATTTTGGTTTTGAATTAATTGTAGAGGTCCAAGGAAGGTTTAAAAGGTGAGTAAATATGAAAAAAATGCTTGGAATATAGTAAAAACAACAATTTCGCTTTCCCTTAGAAACTATTCCTACCTGTCAAACGTTTGATGTTCGTCCTGTCGTTCAGAAATCAATTTTTTTTATTTATTGATTCTGAGGCGGAACGAAGTTTGCCAAGTCAGCTAGTTACAAAATACATATCAAATACATATAAATAAAATTGAAGTGTCTGTTCGTAATAACAAAATAACATAACAACAGCTTTTTACTAAATGTATATGAAACTATATACAAAAATATAAAACATCATTTTTTTATTTTGTCTATCTGTCTGGATGTTCAGGCTAATCTCTGAAACGGCGGGACCGATTTTAACAGGACATTCACTGATAGATAGCTAATGTTATACAGAGTAACTTAGCCTCCTTTTTTAGGATTCCGCGAAAAAAAATAGTTTACAATATTTTCAAAACAATAGGTGGCGTTATTGCTTGATGCCCTTCCAGAAAATCAACCAAACAAAATGTAGTTCTGAAAACACCTAAATTTTATATTACTAGTTAAGCAGACAAAACACAGAACTATTTATCCCCAAGCTAAGCAAGTTACGCTTTTGTTATGGATAATATACACCGGCTACTCTGCGGCCGAACCCAGACGCCCAGACCATAGCAAGTAAGGGAAAGTTAATTTATGAAATTTACCAAGCCAGGTATCGAACCCGGAACCTCTCTGTACCAATGTCCTAGGCTAGCAAAGGCTTATGCACCAAAAATCATTACTTGTACTTTAACTACTGTTACACTTTTACGAATAAATTCAAGTTCTTATAGTAATACCCCATAAACGTCCCACTGCTGGGCTCGGGACTCCCCCTATAGGGGGACCGACAGTATACCCACCACGGTTGTCCAACAGGGCTGAGCAAGTTTGACACATCGGTTATCTCGATGTGCAGGTTTCATCACGATGTTTCCCTTCATCGTTGTTAGCACGTGGTAATTGTAACAATATGCATGTTAGGTCAGAAAACTATCTAAGTGGTGCATATGTTTCGGCCAGGATTCGAATTGGCGCCCTTTGACTTTGGGACGCGTGTGCTAGTCATTACGCTACAACGACTTAAATTCATGTGTTAGTATAAATATATTTCTAAGTGGTTTTTGTACTATTTCAAACGGAACCCCAACAAAAACATGGCGGCCAAATCTCAAGGGGCCCTATCTGATTATTTTGTATCTCGTTCTATTGAATGCAGGTGCAAGGGTTTTCTAAAATAATGGGATTTAAAAAAAAATGTATTGTTTGATAAAGTGGAGGTTTTGGTATTTGCTTAAATTTATTCGGCGATGGTTTTGATTTTTGACGATTACTAACCCCCCCCCCCCCCCCCTCAAAGATCTGAAAAGATATTAAAGTTAATGCTTCCAGCCAGGGGCGTAGTCAGAGTAGGGGGGGGGGGAGGGTTTGAGGATTCAAACCCCCTGAAAGGTAGTTACCAAGTTGTACGTTAGCCACCTTCACAAACTTGCTATTTCAGTAATAAGTACATAATGCATTAATGGCCAGTTCCTATATCATACTATTCATTCACTTGACTTAGTATTGCTTGAATTTTGACATTACTTGTATGGAGCTTATGTCAAATTATACCGATAGTAAGGCAAATGAACGGTCGGTAAGGTATACCGGCCATAAGTAGATTTCGGTCCAAAAGATGATAATTACTTACATTCTTCAATTTCGCAAATTCTTTCTTCTTGACTAATGCAAATTTATATCAGGCTTTAGAGCTGAGGGCCTAAAGGAGCTGCTTTTGACATTTATTGACACGTGTCCAGACATACTTGTAGGTGTAAAACATTGTATGAAGTAGCACTTTATTTTTATTCTTGTCATAGTCGTAATACGAATCTGGGAAAGCAACCGCTTTAGCTCCCCTGATGTCTTTGACAGGAACTTGAAGAGTGTTATTTTATCACAGCTTATTTACGGCCACGTATATTACTTGCGTCGAAATGTGGTAACTATCGCCATCTATTGACTTACTTAAGTAACTCCACTGTTATCATTTTAATTCTTTATAATAATCATCCCAAAAAGTTATTAAGGAGATAGATTGCAGATACAACGGTAATCTCAATGTATCTACAGGCTTTCTCGCGATGTATTATTTCACCATTATCATCTTGAATGTAACAATATTAATAACGGACTGAAAGACTGGTCCTTTAAACGCTGACCCACCACGATTTATCATTTACTTTATTCAAGTACAATTTTTATTCACATATTACTTTAACGTAATAAAAAATACTACTGGTCGCCCATTAGTCGAAATTCGACCATAATTAATTTAAATTATAAGTTTGAACATTATTAAGGTTCTGTTATCAAAGACTACACTTCTATAATCACAGATTTCGCCAAGGCTACACCAGTGAGCTGTTATTATAAGATCGTTGGGCTACTACACTGTTAATTTGACTTTAACAATAAACATATATATATATACATATACATATATGGTGTCAAATACATGGTACTAGTGTGTGTAATTTTTATTTTTTATTGATTTAATGTATTTTTATGCATAATTAAAAATAATTTAGCATTCTGCACTCCTTCTCTATATACACTATAAGTGTGCGAAATGTCATGCTCCTCCGTCCGCGCAATTTTCGTAAAAAGAAGTACAAAGTTTTTGCTTCATGTATTAAAAATGATTATGAATATGAAAACAACAAACGATATACTATATGAATTTAAATCATGATGAAAAAACTTATTTTGTTATTTACGGCATTAACAAGCTAAATTGTCGAATACAAGAACGCACAAATTGATTTGAATGATGAAATTACAAAACTCGCTTGCTTATTTTTTTCAATTTTTTGCAAAATCGTCCCATCACTATTATTATTTTGTCAAACACTAGCAGTAATCACGACAAAAATATATTACAGTGACAAAATTATAAACTATCCTAAAAAAATTAAAAGGGTATTTATTCTTAATAAAGCTATTTATTTTCAAAATCTACTATATATAATATGTAGGTACATGTGGAAAAGGTCTTATCTTAAAAGAAATTAACAGAAAAATAAGACAATATAAAATTGTAACTCATATTTTATGTAGTAATAAATTTTAGTTCATGCGTGTCAAAAATTTAAGTGAGTTTTAATTTGAAACCTTCATAATTAAATTTGACGATGCAATAATAGAATTACATACAACCTTTGAAGTTAAGATTACCAGGTAAACGAAATAAAATCCACTTACCATTCACAATTTCTACGAAAATCCAATAGCTACACTACAAAAAAAGAAATAACACAGTCCTATCTACTTATTGTTAATCTATGATTTTAATGTCACTTCACAGAAAAGTTGGATTGTTTTAATTTTTTTTAAATTTAGAACACGATCGTCATTAGTTCGATATTCAAATTTGATTTTGCCGCGTAACGTCTACAGAGCAACGAGCCCGGGAGGGTACTGTCGCGTTGAAAAGGTTTTCCCGCCCTGCCGTCAAAGAATAAAAACACGCGTGGGTTTTAAAAGTGACAGAGCAATTTGTTTTATACGTAGTTAATCTTAAATCTCTCACTCGAAGAATTACTTCGAAAATTCGTGGTCTTTATCTTAATCAATTTTTAAATTGATTAAAATTAGGCTGAACGGATATTAGTTTAGGATTTTTTTATATTGTACATATTGTTTAAGTTACTTTTATTTATTGAATCGCTTTTATGTTATAATTTTTAGTTTTCAAATTGACTCAAGTAATAATTGAGTCGTAAACGGAACGATTAATTTTTTTTTGTAATCTGTACTTTTAAGATGTTTTATGTTTCAAACGTCTATAATAATAACAGCCCATAATCGTCCCACCCTGGGTTCGGGTCTCCCACTATAGAGGAACGGACAGTATACCCGACACGCTTGTCCGAGGCGGTTTCATCACATGTGCAGGTTTCATCACAATGTTTTCCTTCACCGTTAGTAAACATTCGTATTACATTAACTAGCATAAACAGATGTTGATATTTTTATCCACTTCTATATTTAAATTCAAATTTAAAAGTTTTACCCAAAGTAAGTTCCGCTGGAGAATAGTGTTACAACTTAGGCCCCGACAAAGACAAATTCCAGGTACAGATCTGTAAAAGCACATTTTATTACCTGTCAGCATTTGAACTAATTGTAATCCTTTTATGAACGTCTTCTTTTGTTCACTTATTTATTGGCATACGTTTCTAGTTATTGTGGAGAACTGTCTATTGTCCTATTATACTCGCTCAGGCGTATCATTAGCCAGGTATTTCGGATTACAATTACAAGCTAATTCTAGGAAATTGTGTCGACATTGCCGGGCGGGCACATTTGCATTTGTGAAGTATAAAACGACGACCTGATTGAGAGAGGGGTGAGTTGAGCTACAACTACGATACGGGCGTGACGTGTATACGTTCGAAAATCTAATAGTGACGGACTTTGCGCGTTTTATTGAATTACGACTTTCTGCGTTACGTTTGGATTTGTTGTGTTCGGTTATATTTGTACCTGTGTTATACGTGTTTATATAGTTCTAATAAACTCTATAGTAATTCTAAGGGCATTTTAATTCGAGTCCCGCTAAGTGGTAACAATATTATTGAAGATAATTCATAAAGTTAAAAATTAAGCGTCCTTCCTATACTATGTACACTTATATGTATTCTGTTTATAATATATACATCGGGGACAATGGTGCAAAAAGGTTGAGAATTACTGATGTAGAGTAATCGACGTTTTAAAGGAAAATTTTAGAATTAATATTTTTCCTTGGCAAGTTTGAACCGGCTTGGCTTTGTATAAGCCTAGTATTTAAGGTTATGATAAAATTTATTTTTCCACGAAATAAGTCTCAAACCCAGCAGTGGAAATTTTATGGCATGATGTTATTATTTAATAAAGATATAACTCTTCAATTTTATGTCACAATTCGCTAAATGCAGAATATGAGAAGAGTCATAAACATTCCCATATTATATTATACGCAGGGAATATTTATTTTTACGAGTTGCTTGCTCTTCCGTATACAAGCATAATGTTTGGACACAGAATATGTTACAGCAAAACAACTTTAAGATGAAGTAACCTTTCTGTTCAATTTATGTTTGACCTTCGTATATGAGTTAAAGGATAACTCTAAAATGAAATTTAATTTATATAAAAGTAAATACACATTTTTATAGAGATTAGCGCCACAATCGTTAGCGTATAAAACTGATATATCAAGTACAAACTCATTCCTTTTGTATAGGTACTCGATATATTTGGAGAAAGAGTATTAGCGAATATACAACAGGAACAGGTGTCACGTGTTGTTAATCTAGTGTTCGAGCGTCAAAAAAAATAAGTAAAAGGAGATTAAAGCGGTATGAGCACCTACACAACGAAAATGAATGGAAATCATGTAAAGAAATAAGCCAAAAGATGATTGAAAATTTGTGATGCAAAGAGAACGTTTTCAGAATAGACGGACATGGAAGGAAAAATCATACAGTACTGATCCCGAATGCATGAGACGAGATTAATACAAAGAAAGAAAGCTTTTAATAGTTAAATAATCCTTATATCATACATTAGCTTTTGTCGTTCGCGTTAATTTAGATTTTCTATCACAGAGGAACCGTACATTTTTTCAGGATAAAAAGTAGCTTATGTGCTATTCTACACTATAATCTGTTTGGAAACGCAATCCGGCAGTCTCCGCGGTTTTGGGGGTTTTGTGTTCAATGTATCCTGTATTCCCCAATTAAAAACTGGTACCCAGAGAATACAGGAATCTTGCACTTACCTCGTAGCCAGCCACCAGCCCACGACAGTGCTGGTTCTAATCGACGTGGATCTTCGATATCTCAATTTATGTGTGGTTATAATGGCGGGTGAGATACAATTTCGCGTAATTCGCGGCGGCGTGGCGTATAGCGATATACGCACTCACGCGCAGACCGGGCGGCGGCAACATACGGGGGTTGCAAGACGTTATAAATCTAAGACACAATTGCTAATTGAGAAATAGATAATAATAGGTGGGCGCCAACACTATATCTGTGTGCCAGATTTCAATCAAATCTGTTCAGCCGTTCGGGCTTGATTGAGCAACAAACATCTAAAGTTAAATATTATAGTTATATCAATTAATAAACTAGTATTATTAGTATAGATTGAAAATCTTTTTTTTATACAATATTCTAACATTATCTGGAAGAAAATGTTA
This sequence comes from Dendrolimus kikuchii, assembly GCA_019925095.2. Taxonomy (NCBI): domain Eukaryota; kingdom Metazoa; phylum Arthropoda; class Insecta; order Lepidoptera; family Lasiocampidae; genus Dendrolimus; species Dendrolimus kikuchii. The sequence goes on from CM034413.1 coordinate 8,089,750, forward strand.
TTAATTATAAGAACACCTATCAGTTTCTGTACAGACAAACACATACTTATCCGTAGTATTTTGTATAAATGTTATGTACTACATACAGTCTATTCCTTTCTGTCATTAAGTCAAAACGTAAACTTGATACACTAAATGATTTTACTAAAGCAACCTTGAAAACTTTTAAAGTCACAGTTCGAAATAAAAAAGTGAGAGGCCAAAAAGAATAATTACAAGTAATTAAAGATCTGAAAGCATTAATTATTCCGCCACTTCACTGAGATTGCATTAAAATGTATGAGCCGGATTTCCCTCCAAGTGTTTCCATCCAGAACACGGGAGTGAAGGATGCCCCTCATCTAAGACGAGATAATTAATTGCACTTAATTCACGCTTTGAGGAACGGCCTCCTTTTGAAGAATATTTCTGATGACCTTATTATTTTTCGCTTTTGATCAAAATAAAGCTATTTTTTTATTGTTAAGATGGCAAACAGGCTGACGGCCCATTTAAGTTAAGGTGGTTACTGTCGCCTTTACATGTTTGAAACACTACGGACGACACTAACGCGTTGTCAGCCTTTAGGATTACATTTGAGAGAATGGGATTGGATAGGAGGAGATGGGATAGGATGGGAGGGATTCCCCTTTGGCGGCTAGTAATCAGACGGTCAGGAGACCGTGAAAGCTATTCGCCCCCAACTATCTCATTGGGACCTTCTTAAACCGGACACTCTCAGGTTTCGAATGGTACACATATTTACTGAGCATGGCTGCTTCGATAAGTATTTGTACCAGATAGTGGAGCCTAACCTGACCTTTCATGAATATGGCGTGCTACATATTGAAAGAGTGTCGAGCCTGGGAACGCCAGAGACACGTATTGACGGCCGCGATAGGGAGGGACCTTTCGCTGCGCAGTATAACATGAGCAAGATGCTGCATATCGAAGGAGGATAGCTGGCGGTCGCGTCCTTCTGTGGGGACGTTGTTTCCCAGACGAAGGTGGCCGAACGACAGCGGGAAGAGGAAGTGTCAGTGAACCCCCGTCACAGACGGCGAATGTGGCGTTGGAGGCGTCGTCATGCTCAACTCCTCATCGCAACGTAGTGAGCCCGGGTCGAGGTCAGGAGACCGCCCAGGTAACCCATGCCCAGGATACTGGGTGCCCTTGCCGCAGAGGCACCTCTATTGTGGGGATGCGTTAAGGTGTCATAGGATTGGTGCCTAAAATATATACCACCGCGCCTCTTGAAAATGGAGTGGGTCGGTGGCATTTTTGGTTGGTAGGCTGGCAGCCAGCTTCTCATAACTCCTTTCTCAGGGAAGGTGTGTGCAGAGCCAGTCGTTGGGAGTCTCATGCCTCTCGGTGAGCCCAACTGAGGATCGATCGGATGCGCAAATGCATTTCCTACCATTATCCAGAAAGAAATGGTATGAGTGATAAGACAATGGGAGAGAAATAGAAGTATTAGACAGGAAGATTGAGATTGGGGTGGTATAGAAGAATGAAAAAGGGGGATAGAAAAGTAGGCCATCGGAAATCTCACACATCGCACGAATCACGATAAGCTCAAGGCTATTTCACACCGATATTTTGTGAGAACGTGGTATCAAATCGATGTATGTATGTCATACGTAGCCAGACACAGATATGTATTTAAACTCACTTCACTGTGGGTCAAAATGGATAAAGGTTGAGATACATTTGCGATTACTTCAAAAAGTATAGTTCTTATAATTCATGCAAGCGGACGAGCTCTTGAATATACTCATCGGTGTATAATGTGCAAGCAAAACGAATTTTTATGGATTTTACAGGAATTTAATCAATTAAGACACGTTAATAGATTTTTTAATCTGTATCGAAAAATATTGTCATTTATTAATGTACTCTGTGATTGTCATTCTCAATATAAAACTGATGACAAGCAAAACCATAAAGCAGTCACATATTCAAAGAGATATAACATCACTATCACAAAACAGGTAGTATATCTTATATTTTATTCAACGTGTACAAATATTATTATAGTTAATTTAGTCGTATCAATGTCAATGAAAGAAAAAAAACAAAGTCGAATTCGTGAATGTAAGAATCATTGACATTCTTACAAGGTAGCGACAAAAAGAAAAAATGTTACATTCATTAAGAAAATAAATAAAATATTCCGAGTCATTCTCGACACCCAATAAGGGCATATCATTCGACGTCCTTTTTTATTAAAAAGTTGATCGTCTGTGGTTACGCAAGGTCGAACCATCATTGCAGTATAAAGTAAATTTCCAGATAAATAAAAAATGTAATGTATTCTCATTTAATTTTGTGTTGTAGTTCTAAATAAATCTTTTCCTTTGTTTCTTTCTTCTAAACCAAACTGAATAAAACAGGCTTTAAAAAACTCGACTTGATATCAAATAATAATAACAAAACTACATTTTAACGATTTTAAGCGCGGTAATTTATTTGATTTTGGTTATTCCAGCGTTTCGGCCACTGTTCAGTGGCCGTGATCACGGAAGACAAAGATGTCAAGTATCAACGAGTGTTGTTAAAGTTTTATTTAGCCTAGCGCCAACTTGCTCGTTATTTTAATTATTTAGTTTAAATTTTGTTTATGGTTATTATTTACTCTAAGGGAGCCCTAATCTAATTTACCACCGCTTCGCAACATGTTATGGCTTGAAGAGAAGAAGCGGCGCAAGAAACTCTTCAGCAAACATGCCTAGCTCTAATAATTTTATATAATATTAAAATGGGTGGAAGGAAGCGATAGGTAGCCAAACAGAATGTAACCAACCAGCGAATACAATAATTCAATAGCCGACAAAACAACCAGTTAATGGCTATTTGGCTAATAGGTGAATGACTCACTAACTTACAGCTGACCGAGACGGCTGACAGCTGAGTCCTAAACTTATGAGTTTTCGGTTTTATTCGATAACCATTTGCCAAATGGCGAGTAGCTGGACAATATAGCCGTGGCTATTTTATAAACAACCGCTATTTAGCTGATTTTTACAATAACTACTTGAAAGCATGAGTATTTTTTAAATATAAAACATTTAGTTATAATTTGTCTGTAGTTTACGTATACTATAATATGCACCTGTGTCGAATCCGAAGAACCCAGAACTTGATCGAGCAAAACAAGTAACAACTGTGTGAGCGAGATAGCAAATCAATCACCTGAGAGAAACAGAGAAAGCGATAATATTATTGCAAACGTGGACACTTATTTCTTCTAGACGTTATCTTTATTTAAAGTGAAGGGTCGTATGTCTGAATATTTTTCCCATAGTAATTATCTGTTACTATGCGTAGGAAATTAAGCCGTAGTAGCTTAGTGATTAAAGAATTTTTCTCATTCAAAAGACGTAAATTCGTATCAATTAGTGGTCTTTGTCAAGTGGTCTTAGCGTTTACCCACCTAGCTCACTAAAGCGTAATAAAGGTCCTGTATTTGAATCCTGGCATGATATATTTCATAAACGAATTTTCCGTTCTTTACTATGGTACCAGACCATAAAATTTAAGTGTCTGTTTGTAATGTCAAAATAACAGATTTTTACTAAATTAATAGGAAAGTATATACAGCACTTATATAAAAAAAAAAAAAAAAAAAAAATATTTGACTGTCTGTCTGGGTGTTCCGGCTAATCTCTGTAACTTCTGGAGCGACTTTGACAGGACTTACACTAGTAGATAACTGATGTTATAAGTAGTAACTTAGGCTACTGCTTTTAGGGTTCCGCGAAAAAAAATTTCATTGATGAAGTCGCACAGCTAGTAATATTATAAATCTGTACATTGTTCGAGTTTGTACGATTAATATAAAAATGTGAACCTTCTGAAAATGCAACTTTTAGAATATTTTTCTGTCTGTCTTATAGTTTCACGTGAAAACTACTGAACAAATTTAAATGAAACTCGACACAAAGCTAGCTTATATACGTCTCAACACTTAAGATACTTTTTATCCCGACATTGTGGTCGGTTTTTTTTTGTCATTGCAGTTGCAAACCATTGACAGCATTCGTGCAGGAACGGAGAAAGAATCCAATTTCATTCGCCCGGGCGGCCTGTCGTAAGAAGTGACAAAACAACTCACAGCCAGGTGTGCTAGGGTGTTTGTCCGTCTGGATTGCTACCACCCCTGGTCTAGAATGCCGCCATAACAACCTTGAGGTGTATTCCAGCATTAGTGGCCAAAGTAACGCCGAAGGGTCTGGATTGTCGACGATCCCGATCTTACAGACGGTTTAGAACCTTGCACGCCGGCGACTCGGAGTTTATCCACACTTCATTGAACCTGGAAGTCATTCACTATACGTGGCGCTCGCTCCATTATGGCATACGTGAGCAAGCTATGAAATGAATTCACTCCCACGGTTATCACAGAGCGGTACAATATGGGGCTCTTCAAAAAGAGCGTAAACAGATATTTTAAGTCTCAACGAGGTAGGCAACGCATCGGCTCCCTTATTGTTAGAGATGTTTATGGGCGACAGTAGCCACTTGCCATCAAGTGACCTCGTTTTCCAGTATGCCCCACAAGCGAACATAAAAAAAATTGTGGCCAGGTTCCTGTCTCGCTTTAGAGAACGATAGCACATTGCACTTTTGGTGTTACAAATATCCGTAGGCGATGGTAACCGTTTTCCCTTACTCATAGAATAAAAAAAAACACATCGTCAGCGCGTCAACGCGAACGAAGTTTCCATGCCATATCGTACTGAACAAAATAAATACAAACCCCAAACCTCCCTACAAATTGCTGTAATAATGGATCTTACTATGATATAGTGGTTAAAGCTCGTACAATAAGGTTTCATACAATGAAATGCCATGAATATTGTATGGACTATGTCTGCGGGGGTTGGTTTGGCTGTAGGACCTAAAAATAGCCTTCCCTTCAAGGTAGCAAAGCCGCTATGAATTAAAAAGGGCCCCCTCGCAAAGGGTCGCGTGTTGTAACTGAAATTCCTAATTAGACTTTTGAAGAAAAAACTGGATTTGAAATCATTCTCAAAGGCGATTGCTTAACTAAAATCTTTTTTGCATTCAAAAGGTTTTATTCGAAATAAGTTTATTTATATAACAAACTTAATAAAATTCTTCAACAAATATAAAGGTAAAGAAGAATTAATTATTAGAGCTAGGCATGTTTGCTGAAGAATTTCTTGCGCCGCTTCTTCTCTTCAAGCCACAATATGTTGCGAAGCGATGGTAAATTAGATTAGGCTTAAAGAGTAAATAATAACCATAAACAAAATTAAAAGTAAATAATCAAAATGAACAAGATGGCGGTAGACTAATAAAACTTTAACAATATTCATTGACACTTGACATCTTTGTCTTACGTGATCACGGCTACTGAAAATTGAAATAATAAAAATCAAATAAATTACCGCACTTAAAACCGTTAAAACGTACTTTTATTAAGGTAAAGAAGTTTTAAAATGACTAAAAAAACGTAGTTATGATGATATTGAAAATTTGTTTGTACTGTTGATTTAAATATTTACTAGTAACTTAGTAATAAATGAACACTATTTATCTGCTAGTTACGAAAGCAAGTCTTCTTATTTTTAAAAAGTATAACACTTAATTTTTACAATTTTCTAATGCATTAAAACGTTTTTTTTAGATACTGGAAGGGACTAACACCTAAGAATAAGGCTCGACCTAGTTTAGGTGTTAGTTACCAAATCACTTTATATGTAAAGTGAAAATCTATATTTTGTATGTGTTTTCATGAGTTTATATGTAATTTTGGCGTCAAGAAATGTATTATTATTATTACATATGTATATATATTTGTTCTCACTTAACCAACCGCAAACTTTTTAAATTGTTATATTTTAATGTATCAATTCGAAAAAAACTACAGATATAATTTTTAAAGTAATTTGGCTATGGGAGTGTGAGGTGTCAGTTCATTTTGGAAAAGGGGTCTCTTGCCCGGAATAGTTTGGGAATCCCTGGTACAAAGTTTAAATAGTATTTGTTAACTGGTTTTTAATATATGATTTATTTTCGATCGAACACTTTTTCATAGTTCCGTAAACAAATGACGAAAATAGTTAACGTTTATTAGCTCTACGAAATACATCATCATGCATGCACTTTCATTCACTTGCCAAGTTTTTTTAATAAATTTAAAATAATTTTTCAGTTATTATCAATATTCCTTAACTAACATTATTACCCGCAACATAGAGGAATGCGTCACCGGTTTTGAAATGTCACTTGACACCAGACAACTTTTCTACATAGCTACACTTCCAACTAACCTATTCTATCTCATTCGATCGGCACACAATTGATATTGGAGCGAGGAGGACAAAAGATATAAAATTGCAATAACACGGATTAGGGCATCGATACAATTTTGCAGGGTAAAAGTTTAAATAACTCTATGCTTATAATGAATATAATGAACTAGCCAGGGCCGTCGATTTGTTCACACGGGACTTGCATTTATATCAATGGCTCCTTCTTGCATGCCCCCCCCCCCCCCCTTCCGGATAGACTTGTGGTGTTACTAGGGAGCTTCTTTCGCCGTTTTTTCTCTCACTGCCAGAAATTGATGCGAAACGACAATGTAGCTCATCTCTGATATCCGGTGCTGGTCCGCGGGTACCTTACCCTTCTCAGTCTATTGTTGTGGATTTGGCTGGCATTTTTAGATTCAACCCCTCTCATGGCAACAGTCCGGCTGAGGTAAAGCCCTTTAGGGAGCTTCTTCGAGCAGATCACCTCCAGGCTCCAAAAATCTGGGTGAAGTTGTAAGGTCTTCGGAATAACAGCGTAAATTAAGTCAATATAAAAAAAACGAACGATTAATTTCACTTTGGCTTTAGTCCGATGCACACGTTGTAGTAGCCCTCTAGGGTAATTAATTATTGTACGAGAGTCTTAATCTATAATTAATTCATTATCATCATCGTCGTAGCGTTCAATCCCAGTTGCGTTTGGGGCGTCTGCCTCGAAAATCGGGGTCCGCTTTCCTACTTTCTCTTCTCCACTTCGCGCGGTTTTCGGCATCCCTAGTTGTGAGATCATTTGTACGTATGTCCATACTTTACGTCAAGCCAGTATTTCTTGGGTCTACCCCTTCGACCGGGACCTAGCGGAGGCGCCATGGCTGACGTAGGCGCCATAATCTATAATTATTTGTAATGAATTAATTAGATCGGTATTCTAGTGGAAGAACCACACTCAGAATAAATACGATTTCTAAACGAGTATCCTCTTTTATTCTCTGATAATAGATTTACCAACCGAATACCCGTATTCGCCTATGATTAGAATTTTTGGTTTGTTCTCTACGAAACCCTTTTTCAGGAATGATTGTTTTGACCGATTTCTCTACCAATATTAGCATACTACTCAGAACCTCCAATTTCAAGACCTAATACTCACTAGACACGTAACACGTATCTAATCAATGCAAATGACACCGGCCAATAAGATATTGATTGAACATACATTTTGTACGGCTGAATGAGCCCAGAAGGGCCCGGTTGCGTGGGCTAATATAGCCTTTAAATACCTACTTACGGTCTTATTTATATTTAGTTAGAGTAATTTTGTAGACTTTTTTAAGAACCATAAAAAAGCTTACAAACTTACTTTAGCTCGATATGAATAAGACCTTTAAAGGCTAAGTAATGTGTAGCTAGTTAAAATAAAACCTACTATCATTATTGAGGTTGCGGACAGAGAGCACCCCCCTGACCTGCCCGCCGGAGCATACCTACTCTCTCCGCATACAGCCCACGCCCATAGCTCGCGCAATTAGCAGCTAGGCGTTGGACGGAATGGTGCATATAGGAGCGGCTTTGGAGGCCCAAGAACTTCTTGTTACATACTTGCGACTATGCGACTTATTCTATGTATAAATCAATTCATCTAAATAGTTCAATAATAATAATCATACAGTCCATTATATCGAGTTTAATTTTTTTTAAAAGAAGCAACTGCAACGGATAATTACTTTTTGTTTGATTTGGACATCTATAAAACATACACAGAGAAAACTTTATTTAAATACACAAACTTATAAGTATATAGATTTTACAAGGGTTCCGTTTTTGCTATAACAGCTATGGAACTCCAAGAACAACACGTAGATCCGCAAAAAAGGGCCGCTTGTTAGAACAGTCATAAAAAATCCGCAAACAATAAATCCTCGGTGTTGCCAAAGCGGTGGGTGTCAACATAGAGTCGGAACAGTCCTAACACATCATAAACGTCGCAAGTCGATCGCAAAAACTATCATAACTCACACGCGGGCCGGCTGTGATTTGACTGTTTGCTGAAGAACACAGATCTATGAATCTCATAGACTTCACTGTATTATTATAATAACTAAGCTAATACGTGGCCACAGTATACGAAATCATAAATAAAGTATTTAATTTAAGATATCTCAAACACCACACGACGAATCTTGTTCATAACCATAGCCAGTAGAAAATGAAAGCAACAACTATGATAGCTTTGGAGGCAGTTGTAGACTCATGGCTTTCAATAAGTAATCTGTTACAGCGTCGCCAGGTACGACCTGGAATTCGTAAATAAGATTAATCTTACGGAGTCAGCACTGAGTAAGATTTTGGCCGGAAGAGGTTCTCCAGGTCCTGCTAGGAACATATTGTTCTAAGATGGTGGAGGGCGCCGCAAAAAAGAATTGGTCAATGCAATGATATCCATTCCATATTCCATACATGTCTTATAACAGTAGAATGATTTCACTTTTGGATTCACTCGTTTTATAATTTATTCGACTGATAACTTTTATATGATGATTTAAAAGCCGGCCCTAAATAAAATTGAAATATCTGTCTATGATTTCATTAATAGTACCAACATTAATTAGCTGTTGTGAAATAATAAAAATCTCATGCATAGAAAACACAACACTCCATTTTTCGGAGTCGTGTAAAATAATGCCGCTTCTTTACGATTCATAAGCAGTCTTCATACAATCGGTTACATTTGTTGAACGTAGGCATGAAATTGGATAGTGTCATGATATCCTTTTTTAGTTCATTTAAACCTTTGACACTTGGAAAATGATATCAGTTATTAAAGTGGTCGTTTTTAATTTTCTTTTAATAAACGGATTAATTATGAAATAAAAAATTAGACAACTGAATAGTAGTAGTCCTAGAAGTAAGAAAAGTAGTCTGTTTAATTTTTATCATTTGTCTATGGAATACTAAAAATCTTTTAATCGAATACCTCACATCTTAATAGTTGTAGTTCGAGATAATTTTTAAGTTCAACTGCTTCAATTTCTTTTTGTTAAGGTTACAATTATTTTACGGTAGAGACGTACTAGATATTATCTTGATTACAGTGCTTAGGGCCGGCTAGATCAGTGTGACATCACACTTTTCACAGAACATCGTCGTGAAGCTGTTAAGCTAATCGTGTTTTGTACGATGAGTAAGAGTTCCGATGGCCTATTTCAACCTATTCCATCAACCGATTCTATCCTTCTATCTCAATCCCCTTGTCTGGTTCCTTCTATCTCATTCCATTTGTCCCATGACTCCGATTAGGATGATTCCTAAAGGCTGGCAGCGCGTTAGTTCCACCCCTGGTGTTGTAAACGTCTTTGGGCGACGGTTAGCATTTTCCATTAGGGGAGCCGTCTGTTTCTTTGCCAGTTGCGTCGGGGAACCCCCATCAGCAACGAAGTTCCTTACGATAAAGGTCGCCTGGGCGTAGCACTTTTTCCTTACGTGCCGATTTCTGCCAGTTCACTCAACAGTAAGCCGCGTAAAAAAACTTCGTTTTAAAAAATAAGAGGGATAAGGCTTGTATTCCAGCCAGTGAAATAGGTACATATATGTAACAAGAAGATAAATGTAAAATTCGCGCTTCGCAACACGCCGTGCAATTATTTCATTTAAAATCGTCCCAAATGAGTGACGGCTCATTAGCGACATTGTTAATTTTTGATGGCGTTAACGTGTGCAAATTTCATTTAAATCTACGATTTAAATGAAATATGAAAATCACATGTGGTTGTGCTAACCGAATTAAACCCGCAGGATTGTTAATTTTGTGGTAATTAAGATTTTTGTATTTTAACCGACTTACTAAAAGGAGGAGATTGTGAATTCAGTATTTTTTTGTGTTAGTATGGAATTTATAGTAGAACTTTCAGAACTATTTTATTTGAGTTCCGAATGAAGAATGCCGATCCAAAGTATAATTAATTATTATTATTATTAATTATTAGCCTACATTGACATGTGCATCCGACCAAAGTCGAAATGAGAATGATCTTCGTCACTACGCTCGCTCGCCTTCACATGCGATTAGTAAACACAACTACCTGCAAATATTACACTAATACCATAATATATGGAACTACTTGAAACAAATGTTATTAACAGTATGTTCATTGTTCAGCCATAACTCGTTTTCTTCTGAACCCATTTTGATAATTGTTTTTGTGTTAGATTCAGTGTAGCTTCAGAATAGTCCTATAAAAATTTCATTGTTATTAGACTTAAGATTCGAGTTGGAAAGGAGATATTGTCGAAAAACTGCTATTAGACGCCATTTAACCAGTATGGCGGCGTGAGCGGCAAAGACGCGAGATGGTAATGCTATAATCCGGAAAGAGATATTACCCATTTCCAAAACTCCCGGAAAAATTCCAGGTAAGCTCTTTTTTCATACGAAATAAATGTAGATACTATTTCTACAACAACAAAATATGAAAAATATAGTAATTTTTATATCATAATATTATATGTATAATGTATATGTTTGTCTGTTGATTATTTATTTATTTACACATAGAAGGACGGGACATATCAATTTTATAAGGGTTTTGTTTTTGCCAAAATGGCTCCAGAACCGTAACTGAACCCTAAACTCTTAAACATCCTTGTAACCCTCTAAAACTTGTTCAATCCATTGTACAGAAATACACGAAGAAAATACTTTACGAATATAAGCTCTAATATTGATTGAATTACAATTGAAATTTGCATGAAAATCTTCAATAGAAGCTCTTAAGTGGTCAATTAGAAGAATTTTTGCTTGTAGGCATGTATTGATCTATTTTCATATTATTCATCTATAATTCCATAGTATATAGTTACTTGACCTAAAAAAAAGACTATATTGTGTAAGTAATACACCCACATTTCAATGAACATATTTTACATAGATATTAAATAAGCCAATAAAACGACAGTTTTAATAATTTATTATTATGTAGGTATATATTATTTTATCCGTGCAGGAACGGAGAAAGAATACATTTTTTGCGGCTGAGCGGCCTGTCGTAAGAGGTCACAAAACAACCCACAGCCAGGTGGCAGGGCATTTGCCCGACAGGTTGGCCACCACCCCTGGTCTAAAGCATGTCGCCATAACAACCTTGAATTGTGTTCCGGCATTCCAGTCTCCCTCAAGAGAGCAGCAGCGCATTTGTAACGCCTTTGGTGTTGCAAATGTCCATAGGAGATGGTAACCGCTTTCCATCGAGTGGGCCGTCTGCCTGTGTGCTGAACTACTGCAATAAAAAAAAAAAAAAAAAACTTCTTTAAAGTAGAACATTTTTTATCTTCAAATCGATTTATGTACGTAGGTAGCCGATGGTTTAATAGTCTATGTATTATATAACTCACAGAACATCACTTTTACGTCACCCACAACAATAAAGTACGACAATTATGTCATTTGTTACACGTGCAGGAACGGAGAAAAAATACAATTTCCTGCGGCCTGGCGGCCTGTCGTAAGAGGCGACTAAACAACCCACAGCCAGGTGGTAGGGTATTTCCTCGACTGGATGGCGACCACCCCTGGTCTAGAGTATGCCACCATAACAACTTTGTGTTATTTTCCGGCATTAATGACCAGGTTCCAGTCTCCTTTAAGAGAGCAGCAGCGCATTTGTAGCACCTTTGGTGTTGCAAATGTCCATAGGCGATGGTAACCGCTTTCCATCAAGTGGGCCGTTTGCCTATCTGCTGAACTCCAGCAATAAAAAAAAAGAAAACTTGGGCTTTACTGTAAAGAAATATTCGACTTGATAGACGTACAAATGTCAAAAGTATAATAAATGCTTGGAAACAGTATAAATAGGTGAACTTAGACATTCAACCATTTCGTCTCTTTCCTTTCACTCCTATAGAGCGGTACTCTGCTCTTTCACGGCTCGCGTCGCCGCGTCATGTCTCTACTTTGTGATAACCATTTCTTCTCACTGACTGACTGACATACTAACGTACAGCCTAAAGTGCTGGGGCTAGGACTGTAAAATCTCCATGCAGGTTCTTTCAACACTGTAAGTGTGCACTGAAAAAGCATTAATTAAAAATTCAACCCCTAAAGTGGTGAAAATTCCCATGAAAGTTTTGTATGAAAATCCATAATTTTCATAGTAAGAAGCATGAAATTGTATGTACCTGCTTCTGGATAGAAATAAATGTAAACATATATCGGCGTTTTTGGAAATTCAACTCTTAAGGGAGTGAAAAAGGGGTTGAAAGTTTGCATGAAACTCCGTCGTTTTCAAAGTAAGAAGCACGAAATTGTATACGGATGCTTAAAAGTAAATGTACACGTATGTCGGCGCTTTTGGAAATTCAACCCCAAGGTGGTTAAAAATGTGTAGCAAATTTGAACAAACTTTGCCGTGAGCAACAGCTAGTTAGTGTATATATTACAATCAAAGGTCGATAAGCAGTCTTTTCCCGGAATGACTGGTTTATCCTAGGTTTCACCAAGGCCTTTCGACAAAATCAGAAATAAATTCCAATTTCGGCCTTTGACTAAAGTATTTTAGTCAAACCTAGAACTACCTACCTAACTTTTTAGTCGAACGTAAAATAATCTGTTTCGGGCTTTGCCTAGTCGATCCTAGAAGCGACTAAGGCAGATTCGGTCAAACGTGGATTCGTACTGCACTTGTTATATGTTTAACGACTGTATAAATTAGTATCTTCTAGGTTAGACAAAAATTCGTTAGTCAAAGGCAGAAAAACGTCATTTATTTGGACTTTGACTAAGACTATGTCAGACCTGAGGTTTGACTAGTCAAACCTAGGAGTGCCAGAGCTTCGATGTTTGACTATAACATACATAAATGAGTTATCTGTCAATACTTACAGTCATTAATAAAATCGTATCACGAATAACGCATTAAACGCTACATCTCTGTGACACAATCGCTAACACTAACATTACCCAGGTGCATACATACATACATAACTTCACGCCAGTTCCCTTGCGGGGTAGGCACGAACAACAGAGCGCTATTTAGGCTTATTCTTACACACCTCACTTGCTTCTTTGACATTCATAACTCTTGTCATGCACGCTCGTCTGTTCTTAAGGCTCCTGAAATCACCTTCTGCTAGTACACGATCAATTTGATCATGGAAGGTGTGTCGTGGCCTTCCAGGACTTCGGCATCCATCCACTTTTGCATTGTATATCTGTTTAGTCATTCTTTCATCATGCGTTCTTTCCACATGCCCGAACCACCGGAGCATTCCTTTCCTTACCTTCACCCCGACACTCTCTTTCAGACCAACTCTACCCAGGTGCAGCAAGGGCCTAAAGGTATTAAGCATGAACATTCGAACCGTGACCCTCGCCGTTCGTTAGGTATTCCATTATTTAGGCTTCCAGTTTAATATAACGTACATTTTCAACAATATTCTAATAATGGTATATAGCAGTAGAGCTTTCCACATTCCACTCAATCCGACGGGGCTAATGTAATTACCCGCAATGAACTAGCCTAAAATAGGGATGGACTATTTTGATATCTAACGTATCGATATATAATATTTTCTTAAGTTTTCGCGACTTGTATACATAATAAAACTACGTTTTAACGGTTTTAAGCGCGGTAATTTTATTTCATTTTGGTTTTTAGGAAAAACCAAAATCAAATAAAATATATATAATATAATAAATAAATATATATAATAAACAAAATATATATAATATAATAATAATAAATAATCAAATAGTACCGATTTTGGTTTTCCCAAAAACCAAAATCAAATAAAATTTCCGCGCTTAATTTTTCCCCTTTTTTTTTAATCGCGGTTAAAACCGTTAAAACGTAGTTTTATTATGTATCGATATATATATATATATATTTTATAATGAATAGGTTCACATTTGACTGACATTGCGCCTGAAGTCAGGCGGAAATGCAGTCTAAGGTGGAGCAAGCTTACCTAGAAGATATCTGTTCACGCGAGACTTGAAGACACCTATATTGTATTCTTCAAGAAGAACAGACGTTCAGACTTCATTTGATCCGTGCAGGAACGGAGAAAGAGTACATTTTGCTGCGGCCAGGCGGCCTGTCGTAATTGGCGACAAATCAACCCACAGCCAGGTGGTAAGGTATTTGTCCGTCTGGATGACTATCGCCCCTGGTCTAGAGGTGCCACCATAACATCCTTGAGTTCTGTTCCGGCATTAGTGACCAGGTTCCAGTCTCCCTTAAGTGAGCAGCAGCGCATTTGTAGCACCTTTGGTGTCGCAAATGTCCATAGGCGATGGTATCCGCTTTCCATCAAGTGGGCAGTCTGTCTGTCTCCGGAACCCATGCAATAAAAAAATTAAAAAAGTAGTTTTTACATTGCGATGTATAAACCTTAGTTATAAGCTCAATATTTTACTTGAACATAATGTCAAAATCTGTTGTTGCTCCAAAATGAAACATAATAAATTCAATCGTTAATTAATTGTCGAAATTTAATTTTATCGACAACAAGAAAACCAAGTTGATCTCAACCCTATTCTTTTTGTAGCACACTTGAGCTTCATGCGAGGTCTGTTATATATAGTGGACCGTATTATAATAAAAACGGTTAATTTTTTAATTCTGGGTCCTTCGCATACTTAGCCTGCTGAGTTCAAAAAGGTTCACTCCAAAGATCACGAATATCGTATGTTATTCGTTCATTAAAATTATTTTTATTAGTTTCTACTAGATTTTTGCTGTGCCTAGCGGATTAGCAGGCACTTCGCTGATTCATTTTTATATACATAACTAGTTGACCCGGCAAACTTCGTACCGCCTCAGAATCAATACATAAAAAACGTTGATTTCTGAACGACGGGACGAGCATCAAACGTTTGACATTCAAAACCAAAATAATGAAAAAAAAACTTCACTTTAAATTTAATTTGATTTCTGAACGACTTTTAAATTGAATTGATTTCTAAACGACGGGACGAACATCAAATGTTTGACAGGTAGGAATAGCTTCTAAAGGAAAGCGAAATTGTTTTTACGATATTCCAAGCATTTTTTTTATATTTACTCACCTTTTAAACCTTCCCTGGACTTTCACAAATAATTCAAAACCAAAATTAGCCAAATCACTGCAGCCGTTTTCGAGTTTCAGCGAGACTAACGAACAGCAATTGATTTTTATATATATTTCGGGCAACGCATTACCATGTGAACGTACCCAGATTTGGGACACATTTATGGCATAATATTTTTTTTCAAAGTTAAGTTGTATATAATATTATTATTCTAATTTTAAGTTCTTGTCTAATGGATATGTAAATTTGAATCTATATATATATATTATTTAAAAAAATGCATCGTAGAAATGTATGTACGCGCATAACTTGAGGACGACTTTACTGATTTTGATGAATTTTTTGTGTGTGTTTGAGTGAGTCCCTGGATTATTTATAGTAAGCGGCACTGAGGTCTGGCTCCAGGATCCTCCTAATCTCCTGAACCGATTTTGATGACTATTTTTGTGTGTATGATTGGTTTAGATTCACAATTGGAACCGGAAGGTGGTGCTGGCATCGATCACAGATTTTCATTTTTCAGAGCTGGACAACATCTGCCGGCACATCTAGTTATAATTAAAGTGATGTAATAGTTAGTTATGATACTAGTGCGGTAAGTTGGTTTCGAGTTAACGAGTGTACGAAGGCTTACTGTCCCTAATTAGTAAAAACCAATAACCGCACGTGAGTCATACACCGATTTTCAACACATTTGCAAGAAAACAATAAGTTCAATAGGCCATGAAAGAAACTTTTTCATTGACAATCTTTGACTTTTCTAATATGAAAATGGCGCGCAATTGCAAATAGTGTGGTGAAAATTTAATTTAAATCTTTCGTCTCATTTTCTCTATGGTATTAAAGTAAGACAAATGTATTGATCAAAAGCGCTTCCAAGGAGGTTAGATTATTCAGCTTATTTATTCTGGTAATGTCAAACTCCTTGCTGGAGTTCTTACTCCAGTTTGACATTACATTTGACATTGCATTTTGGCATGATCATAAGAATGATCATTATGTTTTTCATCTAAACACCTATTTTACCGCACATTTGTATGGTGCGTAATTTTTAATTTTTGAACAATATAATATATAGGCATCGTAAATGCAAATATATTGATTTTTTATATATATTATATTTAAGTATCTTGTAGGATTCAGATAGTATGAATATAAACAATTGTAAACTAGGGCGAACGCAATTAATGGTATAGGTATTTTATATACAATATTTGTTTGGAAGTATTATATATGAAAATATTATATAAACATTCTCTTAGAGTAGGTTTGGGATCAACAAAGCCACTTTGAGAAATAGTGTTCTAAGGCCGCATACACACAGGATCCACGAAGATGAACGATCGTTTATTAGCGTTCAACGATTATTCACCACGTATACTGGCAGATTTACTGTTACAGTTATTTAGTAGCATTGTTGTTCTTTTCATGTTTCTTTTTAAAGTTAATAATTAATATTGTTATGTACCCTCTTATTTCTAAACGATACAATCGGCCAACTCCTTAATTGAATAATAATGTTAATATATTTTTATTTATTCGGTGATTAGCGCCTGTTTTGTATAGAGCAAGTAGTTCTCTATGATTTAACATAATTTTATGTAGAAGTGTTTATCTCTAATATGTAGTGATTGTGTACAGATTATAATTCAAAATCTTTCAATTGTATATAGACGGTATTCACTACATTTTGATTTCATGTTGGCAGACGCGATAGATTTGTACTGTGTTCAGTTTATTTTATTACATGTAAAACTTTAAGTATAATGTTTTATATAATATCTCGTATAAAATATTATCTGGAATTTCCAAACAGTAAAGTGTTAAATTCTTTTCATTCATAACACTTTAATTAAAATAGTTTATCAATGACTTCAATTCGCTATCGGTTGTGCCAATTGCTAAAGTCATGTACTGAAAAATTGTTGGAGGGATGGCGAGGTGTTCTAAAATGCTTGTACAGTGTAAAAAGTTAGTGTTTTTTTTTTATTTTTTTATTTCAGGAGCTAAGCAGACAGGCAGACGGCCCACTTGATGGAGAGCAGTTACCATCGCCAGTTACATTTGCAACACCAAAGGCGCTACAAATGCGCTACTGCTCTCTTAAGGGAGACTGGAACCTGATCACTAATGCCGAAA
The DNA here is from genome assembly GCA_019925095.2 of Dendrolimus kikuchii. NCBI lineage: Eukaryota > Metazoa > Arthropoda > Insecta > Lepidoptera > Lasiocampidae > Dendrolimus > Dendrolimus kikuchii. Next base: position 8,107,213 of record CM034413.1, read on the forward strand.
CACAACTCAAGGTTGTTATGGCGACATACTTTAGACCAGGGGTGGTAGCCATCCAGTCGGGCAAATGGGTGGTAGGGCACCTGGCTGTGGGTTGTTTTGTTTCAATGTGTTAAAACCGTAAGGTTCTCTGATTATAAATATGTGACCAGTTATTTTTCTTTTATTACCATAAACCCTTCTGAGTTGTTGCAAGTATTACATCACACATTTGCCGCTAATAAGCTATTCAGTATTTTCGTCCCTACCGACCTCTCTAATTTAATTTTGATAACCCAATAGTTTAAAATAATAGAATTTAAAAAATAAATTGGCAATTAAATTTTAACTTTATGATTTGTACACTATTTTTTTATTTGTCCTAATTATACCACCATTTTCCCGTAATTACTATAATTGTTGTCACTATGCAAATTGTAGAAACATTAATCTAAGTCGTAAAACACGTTAAATGTTGAATTTTTTGTGTATACCTCAGACGAAAACAGACGAAGCCTCTGTCAATAAAAGCGTCAAATGAAAGGATTTTTTTTTAAACTTGTGTGCGTAAAATTATATAGAATACACGCGGTTTGTGTCTTGTGGTTAAGAGTAATGTATTCACTGGAAACCATTCAACGTTTATCAGTACTAATTCGATTATTTAATACTAAGTTCTCGTAACGCACTGCGACGTGATCAATTTTTACCATAATCGACTTCCTTTAGCCAGCTTCACTCTGAGAGCTCAGGGCTCTGTCTACCTATTTTATTCATCTGAGGTGTGGAATTAATAACATTTAGGTATATAAATATGAATCGTTTAATTTCCACAACACAATAAAAAAATTCGCCCCAAATTTGCCTCCGTAGGCTCCAGCCTGCTTTAGACGAGCCCGTGTCGGCGAGCCTTGCGAGGGCCCAAGTAAAGCAGGCGATTACCATTTCTCGCCGCCATGGCTATAAGTGAATGGTACTATGACAGCTTATCTTCCCGGCGACTCCTATAGTACCAGGGCCGCCGTTCCATAGGCGGAGCGGTCTATGCAAATAGATTTCCCTTCTTTAAAAAAAGGCTCCAGCCTACTCAGCCTACTGGTAAATCCGCCATAGCCCGCGTAGCGACATCATCAAAAGATTAGAATCTGGTGGTGCCAAGGGTAATTTTTGAGGTCCTTTCCTATCTCTCTTAATGCACATCATGTGGCGGTTGTATATAATTGCCCTACTTCCTGGACTGATACGGCCTTCAATAATCTTACTCAAGAACAGTAGACGGCAGGACAATAAGATCAATCGTTGCATCCGATTGAACATACAGGAAGGAAAATCAAGCCAATAAACTTAACCTCCCGAAACTGCACTTCTCCCGATTCGGCAAGCCTGGAGACATCTGGCAGCGGTCGTCGACGATCAATTGATTACACACAGTAGTATTTTGATGAGTCTTTTTTGTCACACACAAATATGGCGATTAAATATTATTAAAAATTAGCACAAATGGCTGCGGAGCGGGTCGTTCATCCACGCGACCGGGTAGGCGATATTCGACTTATTAAAAATGTTGGGGCGGTGGTGCGCCTTTGTCCTTCCAGTGTCGTCGCGTGACGACATAATATCGTTGGCCAATGAGCCTCCTTAGAAGGGCACAGATCGGAAGATGTCGGCGTGACTGATTACATCCCGATTATATAATCAAACGAATGAACCAATCGAAATAATTGGCCTAAACAAAACCAATCGACCGTTGGTCAAATTTCTACATAGAGCCAATTTAAACCTGTCTGTACGTGGCGTAAATCGATGAGATATCAAATGTCAGATGACTGCTCATTAACCCGCGCCGTAGTACAAAATATAAATACCCAAAGGTTGATCTTTTGCCTTTATTTTCCTTCTCTAAACAAAACAACACAATACACTGTTATTTTACCAGATTAATTACTTGTTGCCGTTTTATCTTTTTATTTTCGGTTTCGCATGAACTTTCTTTGGTATTTAATATATAATTTATCAGAAGTAATACTGATGTCTGAGATGAAAAGTAATTTTAATGCTGTTTAGCAGGGCCAGATTTACCTTAAGTGCCCTTTGGGGCACCGTGAAAAGTACCGCCCTATTATCTATATCCTTACATTATTTGAGTAAAGGACCGAAAAAATAATATGCACTGCAACTATACTTCAAAACGTAAATATCCAATGAGAACTTTCCATTTTTTGCTGATACTCAAAATTTTGCCGCCTTCGAAAATTTCGCCGCCCTGGGCACTAGCCCCTAGTGCCCTTAGGATAAATCCATCAATAGAGTTTAGTACTATTTAACGATTACTAGAAAGTATACAAAACGTTACTCTTTAAGGCTCCAAGAGGAAACTATGCCATTGTTTATCCGTGATCACCACCCTGGCTATTCTTTCAAGATAATTAATAAATCTTTAAAAAAATTGTAGTCATACAATATTGTTATGATGATTAGCCATACAATAACAATATTACTGTGATATATAATGATTGGTTAGGCGCCTTATATTCCTTCTTTTCCCTCCTTCCCGCACATCCACACGTTGGAAAGAGACAGGCGGTGCCACCTGTCGGCGGAACAAGATTTGTGCCGGCGGGCAGGCAGCGATCAAACGCTTAATCCGAAAACGTACCGACCAGTCCAAAAAGACGAGGACTGGGTCCGCAGGTAAGTGCCGCTTTAATTCTAGCCGGTTGTGAATTTTTCCCTTCTTTCACCACCAACAACATCTACCTTTGCCCCACCCGCACCACCAATGACTTTATAAACTAATATATTAATAGAAAACTTATGTATGTATTCTACCCATAGTCCCTCTAGACTATAAGTAGAATACTGAGCCTAGGTCACCGTTTTCTATGGGTAAGGGGCTCAGAAGGCTGATTACGTTTCCTCGCTGGATCGCCATACTGATCCCTTGTTCGAGGTAGGCACCAGCCAGATGGGGGCGCGTTTCATGCCACCCCACGCCAAAGAGAGATACGAACTCACCGGAGGCTTGTGGAAGCCTGGAAATGGGTGGGGCAAGTACTTGTGGCCCTGGCATAAAGGCGAAAGATGGGACACCGAGGGGTTTCAGTGGGTATCTCCGACCGTGGTGTGGCAATAATAGTAATTCTTGCTTGCAGTGCTAGTGTCACCGCAGCGTGACGAATCTCACACTCCCCCCAACCGCATTTCAAACGCGGTGGATAAGCCTTAAAAGAACTTCACCACGTGTTAATTTGTCTTAAGTGGTGTTATTTAATTCTTCATTTAAGCTCGTACTTTGAAGACACGTAGGCCACTTTTCATATTCGGCTCGTAGTCGTACCTTAATCTTTAACATAAATCCTTTAGTTGTGTAGTTGGTTCGAAACCACACACACTCCTCTTAACCTTTCTGCTCATAGCCTTTTCCTAACTTTTTCAGCTGGTACTTCCTTACCTTTGAATACTTCTTGTGGGCACATAGCCACTCCCTACTTCCTTTGGCTCGTAGCCTTGACATGTTTAATTCTTTTCGTTACTGAAAATCATCATACTGATTTCGGTGGGGTGTATGTTCGGTCCTTGTCTAGTATAAGGTAGGTAGAATATCGCTCCATCAATTTTGTTGTCTACCCTCTTTCTGTGTGAGGCGACGGCCAATGCACAGCAGGGTAGGAGCAGCCATTTTTGACGACTTACTGTCGCCGTTTCACGAGACAACGCGCCGTGCGCTCATCATTTTAGAATAACATTCATTATACTAGTACTTATTGTGATTACTGGCTGTGCCAAGAACTGACTATATGTGCTTAGACTTTGTCAAAAGTGTTAGCTCTAAGGTGGAGTTTAGTGCCGTGTGCTGTTCCTGTGTGAAACCTGAACCGAGCCAGGAGAGGACCGATCTCAAGGGTGGTGGAGCTTCTACTTTTCTAGTGCAAGGATCTAGGTCATATCTCTCTCATACAGTCCATTACAAACTGAACCAGCATTTTATCCACGGGCTACAGCGCCCCACACCACATTAAAAACAAGGTAAGCACCAGCCCTCTGATCACCTGAAGAGTGATGTATGTGGTGTATGTGATATATTGAATGGCTATTAAATAAAATAAAAATTAAATCTCTTAATGATGTTTTGAATGAATGAGTGGATGCCAACAATAGCACAGTTTACCCTCAGACCAACAAAACAATTAGCCGAGCCTTGAACTCTTAGAGTGAAGGCTTTTTGGAATAGGAAGCCGTATGCGCCACAGTGCGTTACGAGAATTTAGAGTTAAATAATCAAATTAGTACAGATTATAATAAAAATACGTTTTAACAGTTTTAAGCGCGGTAATTTGTTTAATTTCTTTGTTTTCCACTTTTCAGTGGCCGTGATCACGGAAGACAAATATGTCAAGTGTCAATGAGTATTGTTATAGTTTTATTTAGCCTACAAGCCTTAAAATGAACAAGTTGGCGGTAGTCTAAATAAAACTAACAATACTCATTGACACTTAACATGTTCGTCTTCCGCGATCACGGCCACTGAAAAGTGGCCGAAACGTCGGAATAATAAAAAAACAAATAAATTACCGCGCTTAAAACCGTTAAAACGTAGTTTTATTATGTATACAAGTCGCGAAAACTTAAGAAAATAGAATAGAAAACACTTTATTGTTCACCAAATAAACAATTACAGAATAAATAATTACAATAATTTAACGGCAAAATAAAAGGCGGCTTTATCGCTTAAAGCGATCTCTTCCAGGCAACCTGACTGAGAGGATACTTTTAACAACTTATGTCTACGTATAATTAAATTAAAAATAAGTAAAATTAAAAAGGAAGAACAGTACAATGTTGACAATAAACGGCTAAGTTAAGAAGAATAGAAAAGTATATATTTTATTATAAAGTAAGGTAATGGTTTTTGACAGATTTTTTAAATATGGCAAGTGATTTAGCTTTTCTGACTTCTACGTGTAAAGAGTTCCAAAGACAAAGAAAATAGTATCGATTACTTTGAAATAGTTTCTACTACATTACTGTTATCCACATAAACACAAACAACGTGTATACTATATAAGTTGGCACACAAGTTTGTGAGAAATGCTTCATTTGACGCTTTACAGCGATCAAGCCTACGTGAACCGTAAGCTCTATCTATACTTTTATACATCTGAAAGTTTACTCCAAGTCAAAATATCTATTCTCTCTCTTTTCTTTTACCATATCCCAATTAATTGGGGTCGACACAATATGTCTTTTCCTTCCACACTCCTCTATTCTGACAAACATCTTCTGTCACACCACAAATCCACACCACACATTTGTGGGCTGGAGCACCCGCCTACCAGCTAAATCCCCTGGACAGAATTCAACGTCGAGCCGTTCGCATTGTCGACGATCCCATACTCACAGACGGTTTGGATACGCTTGGCCTTCGAAGAGACTTCGCGTCTCTTTGCGTATTCTACCGACTATACAATGGGGAGTGTTCCGAGGAACTGTTTAGAATGGTGCCTTCGTCTTCTTTTTACCACCGCACCGCACGCCATCGGCTGGGCGTTCATCCCCACTTCTTAGAGCCGCTTCGCTCTTGTACGCAAAGGTTCTCTAGAACGTTTCTCTTGCGCACCGTGGGGATTTGGAATGAGCTCCCAGCCGTGGTTTTCCTACAGCGCTACGATATGGGTTTTTTTAAAAAGGGCGTCGTAAAATTTCTTCGAGGCCGGCAGCGCGTTAATTGACACCTCTGGTGTTGTAAACGTCCATAGGCGACGGTAACCGCTTTCCATCAGGTGGGCCGTCTGCCTGTCTGCTGTACTCCAGCTATAAAAAAAAAATCAACATATTATCCTTCACACAATCCATCCATCTTCTTTTTGGTCTACCTTTACATCTATACCCATCCAACTTGTAGTTTAACATTCTTTTTGTCACGTGACTTTCATCCCTCCTCATAATATGCCCATACCAACTTAGTCTTCTTCCTCTCAATCAATATATATATATATATATATATATATATATATATATATACATATATATATATATATATATATATATAATATATATATATATATATATATATATATATATATATATTGGTAGTCTATAAATACGTTTGAATCTATGTATGTAATCTATACTAATATTATAAAGAGGTAAAGTTTGTGAGTTTGAGACATTATGGGGGATAATCTCTGGATCTACTAAACCGATTTTAAAAATTCTTTTACTGTTGGAAAGCTACGTCGACATTACGCTATACACCACGGGAGCGGGACAGAGCGCGGGTGAAACCGCGCCGGGCCGCTAGTAAATTTATAAATTAGTGTTAGTATGTATATTTAAATGGTATAGTCCTATCTTTTTTTCTGCTCCACTTATATCGCCAGATTAGTTAAGAATTTCTTTTAAGCTAGGTTACCTGGAAGAGATCGCTTTTAGCGATAAGGCCTGTTGTTTTGCCAAGAATCATAGTAATTATGCATTTTGTTTTTGTTTATTTTGGTGAGCAATAAAGTGTTATCTATCTATCTATTTTATTGATAACATTTCTAAGTATCGTAATTGTTTCACAGAGTTTTATGCTGGCATATCTTTGAAGAAGACAAATTCTACAAAATATCTTTCTGTTTCCGAAATTGGATTAAAACGAATTAATCTGCTCTACAACTTGTTGAGAATTTGTCGGAATTCAGAATCGTATTTAATTATGAAGAGATTAAAACTTGTCTTGTTTACTTTAATAAAAGACATTGTGACTTAAATCATCACCGCCCAATAGAAGAAAAGGGTTGAATTATTACACAAAAACAACTTGAAGTTTTACGGGCAGTTTGTTAATGTACATACATACATACATAACTTCACGCCAGTTGCCTTGCGGGGTAGGCACGAACAACAGAGCGCCATTCAGGCTTATTCTTACACACCTCACTTGCTTCTTTGACATTCATAACTCTTGTCATGCACGCTCATCTGTTCTTAAGGCTCCTGACATCACCTTCTGCTAGAACACGATCAATTTGATCATGGAAGGTGTGTCGTGGCCTTCCACGACTTCTGCATCCATCCACTTTTGCATTGATTATCAGTTTAGTCATTCTTCCATCATGCATTCTTTCCACATGCCCGAACCACCGGAGCATTCCTTTCCTTACCTTCACCCCGACACTCTCTTTCAGACCAACCAATTTGGACAAGTACATTGTTAATGTACTTGTCCAATTTGAAAACCTGCCCGTAAAACTTTAAGTTAAAATTTTGTTGTGATTCGTTTTGCCACTTATCCGTTGCCATTCGTTTTTCCACTTGTCCGTTGAAGTTTCACTTCTACTATGTGTCCCAGCACACATTTCGATTTTACGCAGGTTTACTGCAAAATAATTTTATCAAACAAAAACTGAATACCATCCGGAACCTAAAAACGCATTCATAGTATACTCTAAAATTATGCCGCCTCTCACCACGTCTAGTCTAAATTTATACCGCTCCTCCACGTGGCCGTAACGCTTTTTCATGACATAAAAATCCTAAGACCCCCTATTTACATAGAAGTTTCACTTCAAAAAAAAATACCTACCATCTAACTATGAGACTATGGATGATATTTATTTTAATTGAGATTTTTACATATTATAACATTTTAATAGTAATTACCCCGCTTAAGATAAAATTGAATTGTAGGTACGCGCTTTTACATGTACCTTAATAACTAATTTAGTTAATGTAACTAACACCTTTCAAACCATGTTTTATGCAAATAAATTAATTTGAAAACACACATACATACAAAAATTAAAACTAAAGTTGAACAAAAGCCGATTAATTTCTGTCTTTCAATTTGGATGTATCGACCAAAGTTAAGCATATAAACATAACTAAGCTTTCACTATCATTGTAACCCGACGTTTCAGTTTCAAGCCTTTTAACAAATCAATCAAAATAAATCAAATTACTTTATCCGTCTAGTATTAGAAGGTAATAGTAGATTGTTACACGAAAGGTGAAAGTGGCGTATTCAGGTACGAAATTGTTTGGCGCACGAGCGTAGCGAGGGTGCTAATAATTCGAGTGCCTAAATAGGCCTTTCACCCGGAGTTAACGCTCTGCTTTTTATTTTGAATATGAGGAAAGTAAATAAAAGCTGATTAGCTAAACAAACAATTATTTCTCTAATAAAATCAGGCGTTCTGATGAACTCATTTAATACTATTAAAGTAAAAGAGGCATAAATTGAATAATTGAGTTTAATTGTAGCTTAGATGTTTTACATGGAATGAAATATTTAATGAAGTGACACCATCAGTATATTACCATTCTTTCAATGATGTCAAAGGTTACTCTCCTTTTACTTAAGGAGGTTCTATAGCTTCAACTATAAAGACTTTTAATATACAATGTATTGCTATAATGTTCTGAAAGGATTCTAATCCTTTGTTAAGTACTGAAATTAACTTGTATAATAGTAGCAAGGAAGACGCCTTTCTTGTAGTATCTACAAGAGACGTCAATCAACCAGGTAATAATCTAACTTTGAACAGCTCCTAAATCCGGCTAGATGGCGCCACAGCTCCGTACCTGATCAAAGACCTATTTTTTCTTTTCAATTTTGGACGGATTTGATATAAAACCATCAAAAAGCTAGAGAAAAATGACATAGGGTTTAGAAAATGTATAATGCTAACTTCTTTCAGGGTCTTAACGTAAAATTAAACAACGCATAACTTAATTAAGCAAAACACAATTTTCTGATGCCTGTACAAAAGGGCCGACTACCGAGGGTTCGTAAGAAGTATTATTATAAGGTTAAACTTGCGGTTTCTCTAAAATTCATTATACATACGTTGCGATGTTAAAGTTGGAATTAAGTTGGTGAAACTTGAGCGCTAAGTTAGATCAGGTTAAGTTAAATTTATGTTACTTGCCGAGTGGATTGGACAGGTTCTCGTAGCCTATAATGGTGTAATAGAATTAAACTGTTTCATTATAATTAATATATAATTATGAGACCATTCCACGGGTCAGATAGGGATCTTACGCGTCCAAAAGGCAGGTCTGTACTATTTTCTTGACCAAGAGAAAGCCACTGACGGCTTTGTCACCGAGTGGGGATCACAGCGAGGGCGTATAAAGACTCGCCGGCCTGGTCCTGCCTTGGTGGAGGTAGGTAGGTTACCACTGCCGAAACATCCACTAAAACTCCCGGTGTTTTTACCATTCCCTAGATCCAGAGCCGCGGGAAATGGTAATCGCCAACGCCCGCTCGCGTCTGTCCTCGCAGGCGTCGGCCAAAACAGCATTATCCATTGAAACGGGCGAACTGCCCACTTGATGGAAGGTGGTTACCGTCGTCTATGGACATTTGCGACACCAAGGGCGTTGCCGGCCTCTAAGAAATTTTATAACACCCTTCTTAAACGACTCCATGTCGTAGCGCAGACCGCCCGGCCGAGGAAAATTGTATTATTTCTCCGTTCCAGCACGGATAAAATAGTCAATAATAATAAACATTTATAAACAGTTATTTAAGTAGACTAATTTCTTATTTATTGTATATCTATATTTATTCATTGTAAATTTTAATTTTAAGTTTTTTGTATTGTTACAACCTAGGCCGACAAAGACAAATTCCACGTACAAATTTAGATGTAGAAGCACATTTATTACCCGTCGGCATTTGAACTAATAACATTAAAACTATTGTAATTATTTTATGATCGTCTTCTTTTGTTTACTTATTTATTGGTATACGTTTCTAGAGAACAGCCTATTGTTGTGTTGTAATTATTAGTCAGATGTTACGGATTTTAAAGTATAAGTTGATTCTAGGAAATTCGGGCCACGTTGTCGGGCGGGCACATTGCACTTGTGCAGTATATAACGATGGCCTGATTGAGGGAGGCGGGGAGGGGAGTCGAGCAAGAACCACGATCAAAGCGAGACGTGTGTACTACAATCGGGAATCTAATAGTGACGGACTTTGCGCGTTTTATTGAATTACGATCTTCTACATTACGTTTGGTCTTGTTGTGTTCGGTCATATTTGTACCTGTGTTATACGTTTTTGTATAGTTCTAATAAACTCTATAGTAATTCTAACGGCATTTTAATTCGAGTCTCGCAACTCGTAACAGTATTTTAATTGAATATATTAGTGTTTAAAGATAATTTTTTTATATCGAAGCTAGCATACCGATTCATTCGTGTCTTTTAATTTGGATGGATGAACCAAAATGATTTATATAAACATAAATTTGAATCATTCAATCTCATTGAATACTGTTGTGTCCTTTGAGTTCTGTGTTTTCAACCAAACTGATCCAATTCGTTTGAACCGTCTAATAATAGCATAAAATTCAGAAAATGAATATAAGCCCCGCCTAGCCAAATTTTCGGGCGCATCTGTTATTCCTATAAAAATAAAAATCTATATTGTTACGACCGAGGTGCCGACAAAGGCAAATTCACACCTGCAGCCCTGTAGAAACACATTTTATTACCTTTTCGGCATTTGGACTTCTTTTTTTGGATTTGGAAAACAGCCCATGTGTATTATAATCTTTTATGGCAGTCATTATACAGGTGTGATTCTAGGAAATTCGGTCACGCAGCCGAGCAGACATATTTCATCCGTGCAGTATAAAGCAATGCCTCGATTGATGGACGAAGCAGTCGAGTGATAACCACAAGCGGAGCAAGACTTATGTACATTCGGTAAACTATACTTTCCGCGTGTTATTGAATTGTGCTTTACGTTTGGACTGGTTGTGTTCAGTTATATTTGTACCTTTGTTATACGTGTTTGCATAGTTATAATAAATTCTGTAGTAATTCCAACGGAATTTTAATTCGAGTCTCGCAACTCGTAACAGTATTTTAATGTAAAATATTAGTGTTTAAAGATTTTTTTGTATATCAAAGCTAGCATACCGATTCATTCGTGTCTTTTAATTTGGATGGATGAACCAAAGTGATTTATATAAACATAAATTTGAATCATTCAATCTCATTGAATACCGTTGTATCCTTTGAGTTCTGTGTTTTCAACCAAACTGATCCAATTCGTTGAAACCGTCTAATAACAGCATAAAATTCAGAAGATGAATATAAGCCCCGCCTAGCCAAATTTTCGGGCGCATCTGATATTCTTATAAAAACAAAAATCTATATATATAATATTCAAATTAAGTAAGACATAACTTATAAACTGAGTAAATTGTTGTTGACTTTGAATCCGAGCTTTTGCAAACTTGAACCTGAAGTTTTGAAGATATAATTTGACTAATTGAGTTTAATTTGAACTCAAACTCTCCAGGAATGAGTTAACAGCGTTTTACCACTTCACTATTTAGCTTTTATAAGATCTAGGCGTTTACCTGATGAAGCGGAAATCTTCAACGAAGCACCTTCTTATCGAAATAATATACGTATTATCCTTTCAAATGTCCATAGGCGATGGTAACCGCTTTCCATCAGGTGGGGCGTCTGCCTGTCTGCTGAAGCCACGCAATAAAAAAATAAAAAAATATAGATAAAGCAAAAAATGTATGTCAAAACCGTAGTCAGTGGAAAGTCATCATCTCTGCCTACCCCTATGGGAAACAGGCATGATAATATGTATGTATGTATGTGTAGACCATATATTTAAAAAAAAGTAATCTATAGATACTTAATATTATATTATATTATACTGTATATATTGTGACCATCGTGACTTCACTTCATGGTCCCAGACGGAAGAACAGCGCTAGTAGTCCTTGTTGGAGCATTATGCTGAGACTCGGTCCAATTTAAGATGTCTTTTGTTTCTATTTTCTTTCTATTTCTTTTTATATTAACTTCGGTTTTGTCCTAAATAAAACATTTTTCTTTCTTATTATAAAGAGGAAAGATTTGTATGTTTGTAACGAATAGACAAAAACTACTGGACCGATTCGAATGCTACTTTATTCCTGATTATAAAGGCTATATAAAGTCGGGATCTTTACTAAAACTTCAATAATGTAACCCATCGATCTAAAGAAAATATTTGGCGCTGGAATCGGGTTCTACGATTTTGATGAAATGTTATAGTATAGATTCACAATTAGACTCGATAGGTGGCGCTGGAATCGGGTTTTAGATTTTCATTTTTCCTGGGCAGGACAACGTCTGCCGAGACCGCTAGTATATCAATATAGGCGGAAATGACGATTTTGTTAGATCCGTTTTTCATATCATCATTATATTAATACGTAACGCAAAAACTTTGTACCCCTTTTTACGAAAATTACGCGAACAGAGGAGTATGAAATTTCGCACACTTATAGTTTATATAGAGAAGAAGCGACGAATGCTAATATTTTTTATATTATGTATAAAAAATACATTAAATCAATAAAAAAAAACATTACACACACTGCCATGTATTTGACACACACACGCATATATACTCTTTTGTTTATTGTTAATGTCAAATTAACAGTGTAGTAGCCTTGGCGAAATCTGTGATTATATCTTTATTATGGAGTTTTTGGCGGGAAGTGAAAGGGGACGTTGTGCTGTGCAGTTTTATTTTCTAAAAATGTGTAAAATTACTCTAAAATGAACAATAGTTGTAGGATATTGATAGTAATTATGTGTTTTTGTGAGAAATGTGAACTGTATAGTCAAATGTGGCCTTTCGAGTTTTCACAAGAACTCCTCCTAAACGGCTGGACCGATTTAAATGATTTTTTCCTCCTAAACGGCTGGACCGATTTAAATGATTTTTTTGTGTGTGTTCAAGTGGATTCGAAGATGGTTTAGATTCACAATTGGACCCGATAGGTGGCGCTGAAATCGGGTTCTAAATTTTATTTCTTCAGGGCAGAACAACGTCTGCCGGAACAGCTAGTAGAAGTATATAGTCTTTGACAACATAACCTTAGTAATGTTCAAACTTATAATTTAAATTAATTATGGTCAAATTTCGACCACTGGGCGACCACTAGTAATATGAAAAATGTCTACGCTTACCTTAAAAATGGTCAAATAATCGCTGAAAAGCAAGTGAACTGAAAGCACAATAAACCTTTGACGGTTATACCATTTCTGAAGTGAAATTCAATTTTGCCCTCCTTCGACCACAACCCCAAGCCATATTTACTTCCGTTTCAATGGATTTTGATTTAATAACTGAAATCCCAATACTGAAATTGTACTTTGACGGTCAGAGAGAACAAAAGTGAAATCAATTACGGTGTGATTTCTTGTACTCTGGTATGGGAGAATAACCCACAGCCAGGTAGGGTATTTGCCCGTCTGGATGGCTACCACCCCTAGTCTAGAGTATGCCGCCATAACAACCTGAGTTGTGTTCCGACATTAGTGAACACGCTCCCTTTAGAGAGCGGCAGCACATTAGTAGCACCTTTAGTGTTACAAATGTCCATAGGCGATGGTAACCGCTTTCCATCAGGTGGGACGTCTGCCTGTCTGCTTAGCTTATATAATATTTATATTTTAGATACGATAAGGTATATACCCGTACTATACTAGACATACAAAATTATCTCCAGAAGGCTGTCTGGAATAAATCACTATTAGTGATAAGATCGCCGGTTGTCCTAGTTGATATATTATTAATTCTATTGTGTATCTACTGCTTTCTTGTCTGCTATAAAAAATATTCTATTCTACTATTCACTACTTTTCAGGAGAACCAAAAAACTGAATTTAAGCTTTAGAAACAGTAGAGGACACGGTGAAGATCGACCTTCCCCTATCTCAAATTATATTAATTTGTAAACAGTTCTATGATAGCTTGCCATTCGAAAAGTGTCCATGGCTATTTTTAATATAATTAATTTTAATCGAATTTTTTCCTAACCTTCAAGTCTTCAACTGAACAAATTTATTTTCAACTGATGGTTTTTAACATGGAGTATATGTCTTGATATGTTTACTTTTTTCCACTACTTCCAACGGCGAGTTGAAAATATTGGAGGGTAGAATTAGTAAAATTATAGCATAAATATATCCTACAGCGACGTTCCGAGGCAGTCTATTTAGAACAGCTAGATGTGCATAACACTAAGCAATAAATTTTGCTTTGTAAACCGACGTTGACTTGACGTTAGGAGAACATATACGTATGTTATTAAAATGACTATGTATATTGGCATTTATATGTTTATAAAAGTAAAATGAATGCTGGAGAATCAATCCAAAGTTTTATTTTAAGTTTTAAAGTATTATATTTGCCTTATACAGCTCTTGCAGCCATAGAAAAACATGTGTAACTAGGTTGCTATTAACAATATAAAATAATATATCTATTAAAACTGTTAAAAGTATTTATTTCGCAAACTCAGGAATTTCCTTTATAGTCTAGCTATACCTTCAGTTCGTTTTACCATTTTCAGCACCTGACTGGTTTTTTATACTCGAGCAGAACTGTATTAAATATTCATTACATAAAATCCCTCGAAAACACTTTCCGATACATACCTCTTTGCTAGTCTTAAAGTAAACATGTTAAGAAAGTATCGTAAACCGAACAAGAAGTTGGAAAGCAAAACACTGCGCGGGCATTGAATACTTTATGAGTGGTGTAAATCTACTGAAGTTGTAAATTTTACAAGGCCCCCCTCGAGCCGCTGAAAGGGACGACCTTTTTCCTACGAAATGTGTGAGTGGGGCCTACTATTTGTTCTCAGTAGTTAAAAAAACTTGTGTGTGTCAACTCCAACGCACGACTGAAGTTGAGTTTGACGACTGGCCAAATGCGGCCAAATAAAGCTGCTTGCATGAAGTACATACAGATGGACAGATAGCGATTTAGTCCACAAACATATTAATGATTTTAATCTTTATAAAATCACATAGTATTATCAGAGCGCCTGACAGAAATATAATGGTAGTTTTACAAGCAAGTTTGTGTAGGAGTTTAACATTTAAATACAGAAAATCTTTAATTAACAAAAACAACCTGACGGTTTGAATATGTTGTTTTGTTTTATTCTCTATTATACATTGGTTTAAAATAAATAAAAAACGTAACACTTTTGAATTACGGTTGTATTATTTAACTTCTATACCGGGGGCCTATATTATAATCGATCCTTAAGGAGTAGGTACGCTTCCAATAAGCTACATTCTAACTTGGATGACTTGGCGACCCGGTTTGTTGTTATAAATAACGCCATCTATTCATATCATTTACAAAGTAGCATATTTTATAACAAACAAAATTCATTTATTCATAACCACAACATTTTTGATACTAGAAGAAATCATTGTACTTTTTTTTTTTATTGCAGGAGCTCAGCAGACAGGCAGACGGCCCACTTGATGAAAAGCGGTTACCATCGCCTATGGACATTTGCAACACACCAAAGGTGCTACGAATGCGCTGCTGCTCTCTTAAGAGAGACTGGAACCTGGTCACTAATGCCGGAACACAACTCAAAGTTGTTATGGCGGCATACTATAGAACAGGGGTGGTAGCCATCCAGTCGGGCAAACGCCCTACCACCTGGCAAAACTGGCATACTAGCAAAGGATAAGAGTTGTATAATTAATATTTAGAATATTATTAAGATATTTAGAAGATTGATTATTTAACAGTATTAAAGTACCTAAGTAAAATAGTAGACATAATAAATAGCATCTTTAGAAGTAAAATAAAATAAGCAAAAAAAACTATTTGTATTAGAGTGCAAAGTTGGAAAATAAATAGATATTATTAAAAGAATATTTTTACAAATAAGTTTTTTATAAAAATTAATGTTGATGTACCACATCAAACCCATTATGCTAGACGTTCCTGTTGATTCGGCTTCATCTGCATTTCACGCTGATATGACGATGGTTTTAATGCGTTATTAGTGATGCGACATTCTTAATGACGTTAAATATTGACAGATGTGTGTAATAATATACACTAATGTGGATATGGGTTAACGGAGTTACGTTTTAACGCAACACAGACTAACCGTCTTATTCATATTGAGTTTAAGTTTATAGTGTTCTTTAAGAACCATAAATAATAAGACCGAGAATCTTTAACACTAACGCAGGTGCGGCCGCAGAATGTGAAATAGAAATTTTGCTGTGTAAAAGAGACCTAGGTGGTGATTTAAACTAGGTATTAGACGGATCATTTGTCTTTCACTTTGGATGTATCAATTAAAGTGATGTATATAAATCTAAAGTAGAATTTGTCTTACAATACCGTTTATCCTTTCAATACTTCACCATTCAACCAAACTGATTCAATTTGATTGATCCGTCTAATATCAGTATTTCTGAAAACAAACTTATTCTAAATTCGAACGTAAAAATAGCAAATAGTAGGCGCATCTCATATGTATTTATTAGAATATGGTAGCGCCCAATTTAAAATCCCCACTTTAATTCCTTGATAAGACATATAAAATACATTTCTTTTGGACACCTATATCCGCTGAACAAATAGGTCAAGACCATAATATATCTATACTAGTAGAATAAAGAGGTTAAGTTTGTGAGTTTGTTTGTTTGTAGGAACTTATCTCTTGAACTACTGAAACAATTTTGAAAATTCTTTCACCAGTGTAAAGCTACATTATTCCTGAGTGACAGAGGTTTCATTATTTGATTGTATTTATATTCTTTATAAAAAAAAAAAAAATTTTTTAATGATGCCTGTCAAATATCTAGCAGCAAAAACATCCCACGCAAGAATTGCTTACATCTTCGTACAAGGCACTTGAGTGCTTTATAACAACCATATTAATTAGCATCTATTGCCTTCTGACACGCGTTTGTGAATTCATTAAAAGTTACAAAGCATAATTAAACCTTGATTTGCGTGCGTGCGTGTGTGCGAATGTATTTTTGAAGGGAAGCTTCTTTAGAATCATTGTGATTTGGAACTTGATGAAACGAAAAAGCGACACTACAAAGACATGAACACATAATTCTATAGGACTAAGCCTGCGAGAAAATGATAAACACTATGCCCATACAGATAGAGTTGGAAATATTTTGAAGATTTTCTTTCGTTCTACTATAATATTAATATATTATAGTATGAATACTTCAAATTTCATGTTTTATAGCTTAAATCTATAACTTAATATATATAAATTACGTGTCACGTTGTTTGTCCGCGATGGACTCCTAAACTACTTGACCGATTTTAATCAAATTTGCACACCGTGTGCAGTTTGATCCGACTTGAAAGATAGGATAGCTTACATTTGGACCAGGTAGGTGGCGCTGCAATCGGGTTCTAAATTTTATTTCTTCAGGGCAGAACAACGTCTGCCGAGACAGCTAGTATATATATATATATATATATATATATATATATATATATATATATATATATATATATATATATATATATATATATATATATATATATGTATATATATATATATATATATACATATATATATATATATATATATAAATTAATTGCTGTTCGTTAGTCTCGCTAAAACTCAAATACGGCTGGACTGATTTGGCTAATTTTGATTTTGAATTATTTGTGGAAGTCCAAGGAAGGTTTAAAAGGTGAGTAAATGTGAAAAAATGCTTGGAATATAATAAAAACGACAATTTCGCTTTCCCTTACAAACTATTCCTACCTGTCAAACATTTAATCGTCCCGTCGTTTAGAAATCAATTAAATTTAAAAGTCGTTTAGAAATCAAATTAAATTTAAAGTGAAGTTTTTTTTCATCTTTTTGGTTTTGAATGTCAAACGATTTGATGTTCGTTCCGGTTAAGTTTTGACCACAGTTTTTACTAAAGTTGAAACATTCTGCAATTATTATTCAGCTCTTTTATTTATTGATTCTCAGGCGGTACGAAGTTTGCCGGTTCAGCTAGTATATTATAAAGATATAATATATGAAAGGTGACGACAATTAAATTTAGAATCCCTCCCACCCCTTGTCACAATATGTTTCAATTCTACTTTGTGTGAACATACACACATTTTTTTTAATGATGCCCAGCGAAATGGCCACACGTCAGGGAGTAAAATTATATTTTCATAGAAAAAAGCATCTGATGTTATTGAATTTGAAACTGTATTCAAAACAATAATAATAAAATAAGAGATAACATAAATTTTATCCGTGCAGGAACGGAGAAAGAATACAATTTCCTGCGGCCCGGCGGCCTGTCGTAAGAGGCGACTAAACAACCCACAGCCAGGTGGTAGAGTATTTGCTCGACTGGATGGCGACCACCCCTGGTCTAGAGTATGCCGCCATAACAATCTTGTATTGTGTTCCGGCATTAGTGACCAGGTTCCAGTCTCCTTTAAGAGAGCAGCAGCGCATTTGTAGCACCTTTGGTGTTGCAAATGTCCATAGGCGATGGTAACCGCTTTCCACTAACTGGGCCGTCTGCCTGTCTGCTGAACTCCTGCAATAAAAAAATAAAAAACAATTTCACTAAATCCACACATTGTATAGAAACAACATTCAGTCTGGCTTCGGAACGTATAAAACTAAATACAAATTTGCGTAAAACGAAACGGAATCCGAAATAATTGCATTTCAATTCGAAAGCTGAACTGAACAACTAGGTAACTGGCAATCGCGAGTACGGTGACTGAATTCGTTACTCTGTGTGCGGACGGATTTGGGATGGGACTCACCCACAGTGTGTTTTCTTTTCTTGCATTTTTAGCATAATAGGCAGTTTTTTTGCAAGGTTACCAGCCATCTAGATACTGCTCTGCGACTACAGTTGGGTCGAGCTGGACTGATTTCAATTAATAGTTTTATAGTGTATATATTTGTATACCAATTTGCATATATATAAATTTAATTACTTCAAGTTAATATTTATATATCGTGACCAAAAGGCTTGCACCAAGGGAAATGCATCAGCATAGCTATCCAACGCGGAAATGCTGCCAGCATTTTGTCCACGCTCCCCGCCGACAGCGATCTGGAGTCAATTTTTTACTTATAGTGTATTGGCCATACGTTAAGGAATTGGATCACGTAATAATATGAGTGCCTTGTATGTGCCTTTCCTTCACACCTTTACAGCTCCTAATAACCCTCCCCTTATCCCATAATTTGCCAATTAAAAATGCCGCGCCACCTAGTAGACACCTCAGTCGACGATCTGTTACGACGGAACAATTTCGTGTGCGTGCGCCACACTCTTGCTACCTCTATTAAAGTGCTGTACAAGTTATTAATAGTGTAAAATCATACTGTGTTGTGCTTTCTGACTTCCGTCATTGGCATCAAGACAAAAAATCGGTGAATCCTCTCTAATTTTTTTGAGGCGAGGGAAAATGCTTAACCGATTTACGCACAAACTGGGTCATTGCTAGGGAAACGACACGCGTCGGTCGGGGGCGATAACACCGCAGCAATAGTTATGCTCTTGGCAGCGCTCCGTCCGCGATCGACGTCACAGAATAGTGTGGAAGACTCCGAGCGTTGCTGCACGGGCGAGCAACCCCAATACCCACTAAAAACCCCCTCCTCCCTGACGACCCTGCGCTTTGTATGTGTTGGAAAGGCTGAGATTTAGAACATAGTTACGCCCAGCCGATTGAATCCTCTCTAGTATCCTATCCTCTGTCAATAGAAGGTTACTTGTATTTATTGCGTGATCCATTCTGTTATTTTTGCCAACGCAACGAGACAATTCTAAAACCAGCACTTATCTATATAGATTTATGTTATTTTATATATATATAGTATAGTTTAGTTTATTTTTAGTGTTTAATTATATCTATATTATCTAAGAAATATTTAAGTTAGGTTTCCAAGAAAACGAAGCGATAAAACTGATTACTGTGCCGGCAAGAAGGCATTGTAACTATACATCTTTGTAATTTGTTGATATCTAAAAGTAATTTGTTTATATTTCATGTCATTATAAACGTAATTCATTAAAAATAAATTAAGTTATAAGTTAATATAAACTAAGTAACAAATCGCTGCCAACAGGGAGCGTGCCCAAAAGGCTTGCCACTGTACGGCAATGCTGATTCGTAGCGCAAAATACGAACTATCCTTCTTATCACCAGTCGCATCAAAGAGTGTTTTGGGAATTTCTTTGAAGAAACCCTTTGCCGATGGAACTACGAGCTTAAAGTTTCAACTCCAAACGGCATATATATAATCCCTTCCTAGGGTTTCATATTTGCGCCTTTGATTAATGCGAGTAAATGACTAATTATAATTTGAACATAATAATATATGTAGATATATATACATTAATTTACAAAAAAATTAGTAACTGATTAGTAATCGTACAATAATTATGTATACCAGCATCGCCATTCCGAATCAGTAATGATTGTGCCACTGGTTGTCTGGAAGAAAACGGTTTTTAGCGATAAAACGGCCATGTGTACAAAAGTACACAGTTAGAATAATAGTAGTTAGTAAGTTTTCTTTAATGGTGTACAATACAGTTCTCTATCTATTAATCAACTTTTTATTACTAGAGTATAGCCGACAGGCTGACGATTCACCTGATGGTAAGTGGTTACCGTCAGGACATTTGCAACACCACCTTTTGTTAATAAAATGCAACTGCTCTGTAATTGTATTAAACCCGAGTACAGCCCTGCGTCGCCATTGCAAAACTGCGTTGGAGTGGTCCCCAAACATTGGCGTTCACTCAGTTAGGCACGCGGATGCCTATTTATAGACAGACCATCCTATTGAAACTAGCTTGCAATTCAAACTATGTGTTCTGAATTATAATTGTTGCACACGTTGCTTCAGACACAATTCAATGAATCACATGCACACACAGAATCATAATGAAATCGTCATGTCCGTTCTTTAGTTTCCCTATACTCAATCATTTATTGAACATACCTTGAAACAGTGTTACAAGTTCACAATATCCCTAGTAGAGTAAAGCAATATGTGTTGTGCAGAGCGAATTGATCAATTCTATTTGTATGTCACTGTCTTTGTATGTCAGTCATCTGTCATGGAAATAGACCGAGATCCCGCTGCAAGATTACTAAGTTCATGTATTATTTAATTAAAATCTAGTTTTTATGTATAATTACATATGGAGGAATACATTTTTGCTAGGTTGCCTATGAAGATGTGGCCACTAGTATTTTTAATTAAAATAATATTAGTTTGATATTTTGGTTCACTTGTTTTTAAAATAAATTATATATCAATTTAAAGTTTACTTTTTTCTATGTATGATGGAATAGGGTTGCCTATGTAAAAGTGGTTACAAATAGGGGTTGCCAGCTGTTACGATCAAGATCAGTCCAGGAGTTTAGGAGAATTTTATACATATAGATTTTCATTTATATATGTGTGCGCGGATCCGAAATTAAAAAAACCACAGATATTTCGTACACATAAAACCGCTGAATATAATAGTATAGTTTTGTTGCCCTCAGTTGTGTAAATATTTATTGAAGTATAATAAAAAAGTACAGGAGTTATTTACGCTCACTCAAACTCCAACGTCCACCTTGGCTTCTTAAGTATATATCTAGCACATATCTTGAAACCGGCTCAATCAATCACTTCCCCAAATTCAGTAATTTTACTCTTACATGTCTGTTTATATAACACCGCAAACGAAATCCGACAACACTGGCGGCATCTTCATGAAGTGAGTCATAATTGCTGGGGACAGAGATAGATAGATCTTTTGTATACATACCAGTATACAAAAGAGAAGGAAATATGCTTGCACCAAGAATATGTACCGTGACTCAAAACCATTGTTCAGCATTAAATAATTAACAATATTGTTTTTTTTTAGTTTTATGGTTTTACAAACTTATATGTTATATTACATTGTAAATGTAATTTGTAAATTATATGACTGTAATTAAAAAGTGAGCAAATGAAATAAAAGTCAACTATGTAGCGCTTCAAACGTGAATCTGAGTGGGCAATCCGTTCCGGTCGCGTTCCGAGTGATGTGTGCAAAGTTACGAACTGTACTCTTAATTACTGCGCTGTAATTATAGTTGACAAAGTGAGAGGATGTTGTGGTACGGTGTGAGTTTAAGCGAGTAATTAAAGGGATATTAAGGATTGTATCTACGCACGAACGGCATACCAACTTCTGTAGCTAAGGCAGTCTGTCGTTAAAGGCGATACTACAATCCACGCCCAGGTGGCAGAACATTTGTCCGTCTGTGTAGGTACAACAATCTCAGGGGCTCAATTCTGGTATTACTATCTCGTCAAAATCGCCGGACACTATCATTTCAAACATAGTTTTGCCTGATTTCGATATTTTTTTAATTCCAATTAAATCTTGATTATTATTATATCTTCGATATTAAATATTTATAAGCGAAAACTCTCGAAATAAATGTTTAAAATTTTAGTAGCTTTTTACTCCTTCATTCATTCACTCATTCCTGCTAAAGGTTAAACCATTTTTTTTCTACTATTATTCTGCCACGACGGTATCGAGAGGATATTATGGTTTTAGTACAATACGATTATGCTATATTATCATACTTTGAATACCTTTTCAACGCCGAGATATTGAAATAGCAGAATTGGTCTCCTGGTTTAGAGCATGCTGCCGCCGTCGTGTTCTGGCATTACTGATCAGGTTCCAGTCCTCTCTTCGAGGAAGGCGGTATTTTATTATTGCCAAAGTCCATAGGTGACAGTAACAATTTTTCATCAACATGAACATTAGACTGTCTGCCATGAAAGTCATTAGATTCTTTGTTAAAAACAATGAGTGTTACAGTGTTTCATTCATTTAGAAATAAAAAAATAGCCATGGTAGCTAACGTGGTAGTGATTAACGCACGTGTCCCAAGCTCGATGGGCAAGGAAACGAATCCTGACCTAAATAGCATGCAGCACTTGGGCAGTTTTCTGAGCTAATATGCATATTATCACAATTACCACGTGTCAACGGTGAAGGAAAATATCGTATTGAAATCTGCACATCGAGATAAGGGGCTGGTAAGTAAGGATGATTTTGATGATTTTCGAACCCCCATGTAAGGATACATAAGTTTTCTCTAACTCGCCCTGCGTCTTCTTACGTAAGATTCTAGCAGCGAGACATTATACGCTGTTATTATTATATGTAAAAAATTGGAGCGTCCCATCTTCCGGATACGGCTATGGTAGCTGGTGCAGCTGCCACCCAACAAGAGGACCTAAAACACCGCAAATATGCATCCGTTGGTAGTGGATATATATTTGCGGCTTTTGGTGTTGAAACTCTCGGGCCGTGGGGTCCAGAAGCCCATCGCCTTTATCGAGATCTATCAAAACGGTTGATAGATGTCTCACGAAACCAAAACACTGGCCTGTATTTTGGGCAACGCATAAGCGTTGCTATATAACGTGGTAATGCGGCCATCGTTTTGGGAACGTTCCCAAATGACGGTGATTTGGCACCTATTTACTATTTATAATTTTTATCTTTTGTAAATTAAGTTGTGTGTATATATATATATATATATATATATATATATCTAATTATTAGAATAGGCAAAATATGTAAAATAAATTTAAATGGAAATAAAGCTTTCATTGATATGTAATCGTAATATATATAATTACACAGTAAAAAATGAAATACAAATGAAATTACCCGAATCAATAATTATAAAATAAAACAGACAAATAATACAATTACAACCTGGAATGTCGGCGAAACGACGTCCGTGTCGTCCGAACTTTGTTACTAGTTACGTTTCATGTGAAATAAAATGAAGAAAACAACTGATTTTATTAAGTAATATTTTTTATTGTTAAAAAAAGTCCGTCATTTTTTACATCATCCCTCTTTCATTGAGACCACACCCTTAACAAGGGCCCTATGAAACTTCCGCACAATGCCTAAGGGCCGTTTGTTATACGAACTCCACAATATGTGTTATATGTAAAATTAACCTTGTTTAAGAGCTCTGAGGCTTTCAGCCTTTATACACCACTTTCAAACTGCCTGATCGTCCCAAAAGAATGATATTTACCTTTTTTAGGTTCTATAGATCACTGTACTATTTGAAACCCTAGCAAGTAGCTCCCAAAAAATTTCACAAAACGTCCCAAAAAAATGTCATGAATTTCTACGACATGCCATTTCACAAAGAAAAAATAATGAAAGAAAAATATTTTATTCAAGGCTAAAACCAAGATAAAATAAATAGAAATAGTATAACAATAGAAACACAGTAAGTCATAAAATGAGCCCAGTCTCAATGCTAGCCAGTAAAGACCAGAGCTGTTCTTCCGCCTGACACCAGGAAGTTCAAGACACGGTGGACAAAATACACAAGCACACACATAACAATATATATATTTTTTTTATTGCAGGAGTTCAGCAGACAGACCGACGGCCCACTTGATGGACAGCGGTTACCATCCCCTATAGACATTTGCAACACCAAAGGTGCTATAAAGGCGCTGCTGTTCTCTTAAGGGAGACTGGAATCTGGTCACTAATGCCGGAACACAACTCGAGTTGTGTATAAAACTCGCTTTGGAATACGTAACTGTATCTAACTGTACGCGCTAAACCGATTTTGAAATCTACTAACAAATTTTTATTCCTCCTTCCATCCACTTTCCGAGGGTTATTTTACGACCGTCTGAGTTAAGGTTGTTACCAACTGCTATAACTAGAACTCGATTTGATCTATTGTTACTACAGTGTTGGTTTACTGCCTGAGGATATAAATAAATACATATAACTGCAGGTGAACATTGTATGATTCTTAAACCGGCGAGCGTTAGTTTAGGTGGGATACACTCAGACACACAAACCTCCTTTGTTTATGTACTTGTCTATTTTAAAAGTTCATTCAATTACTGTTGGCCGGTTCCTATACCCTACTGACGGTTCATTTGCCTGAAGCTCAGATCCAAGCGCGAATCTGCCGTTGTGGGCACGATGGGCAAGCCCACAACCCTAATAGACTTGTCACATCGCACTTTAACGATCTATTAAGATTTATAGGCTGATATTACCTATACAGATAAATAAAAGTACCACCCCTGGTCTAAAGTATGTCGCCATAACAACTATGAGTTGTGTTCCGGCATTAGTGATCAGGTTCCAGTCTCCCTTAAGAGAGCAGCAGCGCATTTGTAGCACCTTTGGCGTTGCAAATGTCTATAGGCGATGGTAACCGCTCAACATCCAGTGGGCCGTCTGCCTGTCTGCTGAGCTCCTGCAATAAATAAATAAAATTGAAGTGAAAATCGGCCATAAGTAGCGTCCCAATAAACGTCGTGAACCGTACGAACGACAGGTGTATTATTTCCACCAGCATATCCCGCCAGCGCCCTCTACAGAATTTTATTTTTCAATTAATATCTTTTATTTACAGAGATGTTAAACAATTGTAGATGCACAGTAGATTTAAGCACATAGTACCATACAAAATAATTTAAATACTAAAATTAAATTTACATTAATATTCTCATTCAAGAACATGTCAGCTAAGCTTTATTAATAAACTAGCTGATACCCGCCCGCTTCGCGTGCCGTAAAACCGTTCTTAGCTGACCTCTACTTGGCGAAAGGAAGGTCGATGCCAAATTTCAAGTCTATAGATATTATAGTTCCTGAGATATCGCGATGAGTCACTATATACGTGGATTTCAATTATATACCTAAGTATATATAGATAGATAAAAAATTAAGATATTTATAATTTACTAGTGATCCCGGCAGACGCTGTCCTTTCCTAAAAAAAATAATGTAGGACCCGATTCTAGTGCCTTCTATCGGGTTCAAATGTTAATCAAAACCTACATACATTTTTAAGATTCATTTTCATTCAAAGAAATGGTGGGACTTAAAGTATAGCGCCATCTATTTGATGCTTATGTAACTTAGCTGACAGCAGAACTCATACTAACCGACCTCTTGGTTTAAAAAATGCATATTTTTAAATTAAAATGAAACCTATCCTATATCCTAAGTTGGAACAAATCCAGCAAAATAAAAAAAATCATCAAAATCCGTTGAGTAGTTTCGGATTTCATCGCGGTCAAACACTGTGGAATTTTTATATAGATAGATAGATGTCCAATAAAACCAAATTGTGTGTGTGCGCAATTCACACGCAGTATAAGTGAAACTTCAGAGAATCAGGCGACCATAATTAAATCTACAACGCTTAGTAGACAAAAGAGAGGACGCTACGAAGCACAGCATCAAAAAGGAGACCGAGTAGTATGAAACGCTGTATAATGTATTCTATCTCATTCTCTCGCAGGCTTAGTTCTATAGATTTATGTGTTTATCTCTTTTTTAAAAGTGTCGCTTTTTCGTTTCATCGAGTTTCAAATAACAACAATTCTGAAGAAGTTTCACTTTAAAAAAAAAATTACAAATAAATTACTTTTCCTTTTAACTTTTCAAGCTTTCCCATATAAATAATAAAGACAAGCCCTTTTTTTGAGAAATTCGTTTACAGTATAAAAACACGTTTGAAGACCCCAATGAGTTTTCTTGCAGATACATTTATAATTATCCGTGCAGGAACGGAGAAAGAATACAATTTCCTGCGGCCGGGCGGCCTGTCGTAAGAGGCGACTTAACAACCCACAGCCAGGTGGTAGGGCATTTGCCCGACTGGATGGCTACCAGCCCTAGTCTAAAGCATGTCGCCATAACAACCTTGAGTTGTGTTCCGGCATTAGTGACTAGGTTCCAGTCTCCCTTAAGAGAGCAACAGCGCATTTGTAGCAACTTCGGTATTGCAAATGTCCATAGGCGATGGTAACTGCTTTCCATCAAGTGGGCCATCTGCCTGTCTGCTGATCTCCTGTAATAAAAAAAAAAAAAAAAGATCAGTTGGCAAAGAGTTGTAAATAAGAGGACGACATGATCCAGAGAAGGCAAAGGCATCTTTAATTTTAATTATGTCACAAATCTCGCGTTAACATTGTTACCCATTGAATTGCACAAGTTTTCGATTTCAAGTAAATATATATATATATATATATATATATATATATATATATATATATATATATACTAGTCACAGTGAGCAGCCTCGGTCACTGTCGGTGACTCGCTATGGTTTTTTTATAATATCTACCAGGGCTTGAAATACCAGAAACAATGTGTTATTGTTATTTATGCTAATTACAGATGACAGTGACAAAATAAATATCGTTATAGAAGTTACCGTTATTTCTAGCCAATTTACCGGTAAAAAATATAATAATAAAACTACGTTTTAACAGTTTTAAGCGCGGTAATTTTATTTGATTTTGGTTTTTCCGACGTTTCGGCCACTTTTCAGTGGCCGTGATCACGGAAGACAAAGATGTCAAGTGTCAACGAGTATTGTTAAAGTTTTATTTAGCCTACCACCAACTTGTTAATTTTAATTATTTAATTTTAATTTTGTTTATTATTATTATTTACTCTATGGGAGCCTAATCTAATTTACTACCGCTTCGCAACATGCCATAACATCTTGAAGAGAAGAAGCGGCGCAAGAAACTCTTCAGCAAACATGCCTAGCTCTAATAACACGGCCCCTGAAAAGTGGCCGAAACGTCGGAAAAACCAAAATCAAACAAAATTACCGCGCTTAAAACCGTTAAAACGTAGTTTTATTATGTATACAAGTCGCGAAAACTTAATAAAAAAAATATAATCTTAATACTATTTTTATTTCTAATTTTACCGTTATAACTATGTTTTGTTACCATTGTCGCTCTCTTTCACTCGCAAAGGTTGTCAAACAGCACTGTGCTAAGAGCGCGAGTAATATTTAAAGTTGTGTTTGTCGATTGTTTCGGTAGCATTCAGTTGTAATAAAGCCAATTCTTAAAAATGGCAACGTCGTTTGAAATAACGTAAAAATTACCGATACGTATAATACATAACTTCACGCCAGTTCCCTTGCGGGGTAGGCACAAACAACAGAGCGCCATTTAGGCTTATTCTTACACACCTCACTTGCTTCTTTGACATTCATAACTCTTGTCATGCATGCTCGTCTGTTCTTAAGGCTCCTGACATCACCTTCTGCTAGTACACGATCAATTTGATCATGGAAGGTGTGTCGTGGCCTTCCACGACTTCTGCATCCATCCACTTTTGCATTGTATATCTGTTTAGTCATTCTTTCATCATGCATTTAACGATGTTTAACGTTATATTATAACTTTAAAATCATAAAGTTACCAAGTAACGGTAAAAAATATACCGGCATGGCAGTATTTTTTTCGAAAGTACCGGCAATTACTTATATTTTGAAAGGTATTTGATAACGTTTACAAGCTCTGATATCTACACCGTCTGTGATAATGCGAACCTGTGTGACAAATACGCAATATACGCAAGTATAATATTACATTTGTCAACAATATATAATACTGAAAAATATGTTTCTTTGATCAACAAGGCTTTTCTAAGAAACAACTTTACGAAAGCAATTTATACGGCTTGAATTTTGCCAGAAGTCTCTTAAGTGTGAACATTTTCCACGAATAATTCTTTCCCTTTTTACTTTCCTTAGCAACTTTTGTTGCCTTCATATTTCGCACCATGTATACGCAAATTAAAAGCCGAGTTATTAAAAGATGCCGAAATTCTATGGTATTCATATCTCACTTTTTACATAATTGCCAAATACGAAATGCTTGTGTGTCAGTGATAGTGATAGCGTAGCATACACTTGTATATTCTTTATTGTAGACAAAAGTTATGTACAAAATTATAGAATAGTGATGATGTACAAAGGAGCTTAAAGTCTAGCGAGAAGGGGAGAAGCAAAAGGCAGGATTGTGTACACTAGGATATTTTACGATTTAACTATGTAACATATAATATTGTTACAACTTAGCCCCCCGACAAAGATAAATTCCACGTACAGATCTGTAGAAGCACATTTTATTACCTATCGGCATTTGAACTGCTTGTAATCCTTTTATGATCGTCTTCTTTTGTTTACTTATTTATTGGCATACGGGTAGTTGTCCTATTGTACTCGCTCATTACAATCATTAGCCAGGTGTTACAAGCTAATTCTAGGAAACTGTGGCGACGTTGCCGGGCGAACATACATTTGCATGTGCACTTGTGGAGCATAAAACGACGGCGTGATAGAGAAAGGAGGTCAGTCAAGCTACTACTACGATACAGACGTGACGTGTGTACATTCGGGAATCTAATAGTGACGAACTTTGCGCATTTTATTGAATTACGACCTTCTGCATTACGTTTGTATTTGTTGTATCCAGTTACATTTGTACCTGTGTTATACGTGTTTTTATAGTTCTAATAAACTCTATAGTAATTCTAACGGCATTTTAATTCGAGTCCCGCTAACTCGTAACAATATAAACAGATTAACAAAAGTAAATTATATACAAGATACACTTAAGATACCTAGATACATATATATATATATATATATATATATATATATATATATATACATATATACATACATACATACATAACTTCACGCCAGTTCCCTTGCGGGGTAGGCACGAACAACAGAGTGCCATTTAGGCTTATTCTTACACACCTCACTTGCCTCTTTGACATTCATAACTCTTGTCATGCAAGCTCGTCTGTTCTTAAGGCTCCTGACATTACCTTCTGCTAGTACACGATCAATTTGATCATTATATATATATATAATGTAAAATATAGACATATAAGGATAATTTAAGATAGATAGTGCTCTTTGACTTTTTTTTAAACTGCTCTCCGATGATCTATCTCGGATCGCATGTGGCTGGGCATTCCATAATCTAACTGCGTGGACGGAGAAAGAAGCACTTTAACTTGCATTACAATATTGAACGTCATTAACATTGTCGCATCTCAAATAACGCAGGAGTTTTTGGCGGGAACTGAAAGGAGACGTTGTGCTTTTTGCAGTTTTATTTTCTAAAAATGTGTAAAATTACTCTAAAATGAACAATAGTTGTAGGATATTGATAGTTTTTGAGTAGTTATTATGTGTTTTTACGAGAAATGTTAATTATATAGTCAAATGTGGGCTTTCGAGTTTTCACAAGGACTCCGTTGAATGACGTCGATTGTAAACTACAATACAACGGCGCCTGGCTTAAAGGCCTAGTTGCCAAGCCTTAAACATAAAAAAACAAATAACTCATTAAGGTTATACCATATTTATATCTGCAAATGTTGTCTGCAGGTATACTTGTATAAGAAGATATTCTTGTCGCAATCTTACTATATACGATAATGTAAATTATCTGCGCTGTGTGTGCTAGTTCATTGAATTACACAGAGAGCGATATTGAAAAATGTGCTCTCAGATACAAAAATATTACCGTATCTGTGAAGTGTGTTACTCGCTTTAATCTTCTGTTTGCTCATATGATAAATTTTGTAGAAAGAACTATTTTATTTTCTTAAAAAAGTTTAATTAGGACTTTCAGTTTATAATAACAAGATATACCTGTATTAAATATATATACATTTTTTTTATTGCAGGAGTACAGCAGACAGGCAGACGGCCCACTTGATGGAAAGCGGTTACTATCGCCTATAGACATTTGCAAGTTGCATTGCAAGTTGGAGACTGGAGCCTGGTCACTAATGCCGGAATACAACTCAAGGTTGGTAGCCATTCAGTCGGGCAAATGCCCTACCACCTGGCTGTGGGTTGTTTTGTCGCCTCTTACGACAGGCCGCCCGGCCGCAGGAAATTGTATTCTTTCTCCGTTCCTGCACGGATGAAAATTAATCATGTAAACTGCATGCGAATATATATCACATAATATTCATCTTCAAATATCTATAATGAATTTTGTGAACATCGGTTTGTGTTCTTCCCAGGGGCCATGAAGCGGAATAGTATATCCAATATAAAATTTCATTATTTCAACAATGTTTACCGAAAATATTGCCGTAGATGAGGCAAAATTTCATATTACTTGAATAGATTCGATATGCCCTTATTTTCCAAAATTATATTATTCAGCCTTTTTTTTTAGGCGGGGGAAATGCTATATACGCACAATACTGGGTCCTTTACAAGGGATTAGACCACAGTTGATCATGAAGGCTTTCCCCTTTGATAAGGGACAATCCGAACTATAATCAAGCCAGCTTGTGTGGAGACTCAGAGAAGTTGCACGGGCAACAACGACTACCCACTAAAACCACCCTCCTCCCATGTGCCCCGCGCTTTTTATGTAGGAAAGACTGAGACTTAGAACGTAGTTACGCCCGGTCTGATCCAGCGCAAAAAGTGCCTGAATGTGCCCCGGGAATCAGAACACATTCACTTCGTCAGCGGGGGTGATGAATCTTTTGCTCCCTTGATAGCTAAAGGCCCCCATATTATTAAGCCTTGTAACAACTCCAGCGACCTTGAGGATTTTTCGGTACTGATTGTTCGGGCAATAGCGGGGATTCCATAGACGCGGTCCTTTTTTAAATTGCATTATTATTTTACTGTGAATTCTTTATTTTATACATACATACATACATACATAACTTCACGCCAGTTCCCTTGCGGTGTAGGCACGAACAACAGAGCGCCATTTAGGCTTATTTTTACACACCTCACTTGCTTCTTTGACATTCATAACTCTTGTCATGCACGCTCGTCTGTTCTTAAGGCCCCTGACTACTACTACTACTTTATTATATAAAGTAATATTTAAAAAATAATAAAACTAATTTATTTATTTCTCTTTTATAAAAATGTAGATATTTGTCTAAGCTGTTTTGATAAAAATTGAAGGACTAAAGTGGTTTTCATGTAAATAATTTGGAGGTGATTTGGAGTATTTTTTTCTAAACTTAAAAGAACTACAGAAAAAATACGAAGAAACCACGAAGTCTCGTATCGTGAAGATTTATGTTTTTTTTTTTGGTAAATAATTGATTGATAATTACCAACCAGAGTTGGGTATGGAAGAGAGAGCATGAAAGTAGAGTAAACGCGGTTGAGATGCGAGCACTGCGCAAATTCTGCGGAGTGACGCTCGCGGACCGCGTTCGTAATACCGAAGTAAGAAAGAGAGTTGGTCTGAAAGAGAGTGTCGGGGTGAAGGTAAGGAAAGGAATGCTCCGGTGGTTCGGGCATGTGGAAAGAATGCATGATGAAAGAATGACTAAACAGATAAACAATGCAAAAGTGGATGGATGCAGAAGTCGTGGAAGGCCACGACACACCTTCCATGATCAAATTGATCGTGTACTAGCAGAAGGTGATGTCAGGAGCCTTAAGAACAGACGAGCTTGCATGACAAGAGTTATGAATGTCAAAGAGGCAAGTGAGGTGTGTAAGAATAAGCCTAAATGGCACTCTGTTGTTCGTGCCTACCCCGCAAGGGAACTAGCGTGAAGTTATGTATGTATGTATGTATGTATAATTACCAACGAAAAGTTGTTTCGTTTGCAACCGATTTCGATTCGATCATTTGCGGCAACAGGAGCCTTAAGGCATACTTTAGAAATGCTGTAGGCTGCGATTGACGAATGTTTATTATGAAAAACACTCTGGTGGACTTTGAAAAGCTTGAAGCGGCGCACACACGCTGTTCGCGGCGTCCAAACGTCGTACACCGCGTTTTCAGCGTAAAAACGTCTAGTATATTATACCATGCCCAACGATTTATTTTCTTTTTGACAAGTCATAACTCAGTTCGTGATGCCCTAAAGCATTACCAATTCGATTTTATACATAATACGAGTTTCTTTCTTAATACGTGTTTATAATAAAACTACATTTTAACGGTTTTAAGCGCGGTAATTTATTAGATTTTTGTTATTCCGACGTTTCGTGATCACGGAAGACAAAGATATGTTTATATTTAAAAGTAAAATAAAAACAAGAGTATAACTTTTTTAATCTAAATTAATGCCGTGTTTGTTTGCGGTTTAAAACGATTAATTATAATTAAATTTAGACATGATATCGATAGTCTATCATTAAACGATTCACAGAACGGCACTACTAAGTCTCTTGTAACAATGAAGCATGACAATTGTGATATGTGAAATTTACTGCCAGAAATGTGCATCATAGGCTACATTCCATTAGAGACTCACAACGACCATGTTCATGACCGCGACTATTCCCGTAAACCCAAGTGGAACGGTTATTGGACCCACCTATTGATATGGGTCGTTGTGAGCGTTGTGTGATCGAAAATGATGACGTCATTAGTGACGTTTTCGCAACGACCACAACGACCGCGGTCGCCTTGTGGAACGGCTAACGGAGCATTGTGAGCTACTAATGGAACGCGCTGTTAACGGGCGCGCAAATGTCAAAAAGAAAATAAATCATTGGACACGGTATAATCTGTTTTAGATGCGTTAAGACGATGGAAAACGTTTCGCTGGAAGCAACGACCAGCGTCGACTGATGCCACTTTCAGCATCTGTGATAGACCACGGCCTAAGTAACGTATTGCTCGTAACCATGTATATGTACACACGCACACAAATGCAGTGACACGACTAAATCCAACATGACTAGATTGCGTCACAGAGGGCGTACTCTCAAAGGTATTTTTACGTCATTCGATTTGAATTTAGAACTACTTTTATT
Organism: Dendrolimus kikuchii; assembly: GCA_019925095.2. NCBI lineage: Eukaryota > Metazoa > Arthropoda > Insecta > Lepidoptera > Lasiocampidae > Dendrolimus > Dendrolimus kikuchii. The sequence continues at coordinate 8,140,664 of CM034413.1, forward strand.
TTGTTTTTCTTTTATATTTAAGCGCATTTGATATTACATGTTTTCTTTTTTATTAAATTTCATTATACGAAAGGCGTTTGAAAGAAGGCTTGACGTCATTTTTGATCAACGTTGTAGTTCCTTTTATATAGCGAGGGGAAACCTCTTTGATTACTCTCGCGTTTTCCCCGCGGTGGGGTCTGTGGGATTGGCACAAGCACCGCAAGCAAGTAATTCTATTGCCGCGCCACGGTCGGGGATACGTTCGTTCCTCAGCTTTGTTACAGGACTACGGGAAAGCAGAAGCTCGACCAACTCCGCGTGCCCTAAGGCTAGATCCACTGCCGGGAGGAAGCATGTCCCTGGAGTTGTATATCTGTCCCGGGTGTGGCGGCTAAGTGTCTCGTCCCACGGGAGGAGAGATGAGCGCACGCGGGTTGGACGCGTCCTTCTCTCGACGGCATTATTGGCGGTTAAGTACTCTTAGATAAAAAAACTAAAATATTTAATTTTCATTCCTCCTGCATCGTAAAGTAGATTAAAATTATACGCAAAACAAAACAGAACGCATATTCATTCCGAATTTAAAATGTCGAAAAATACGGTTGGCTACATTGTAATACTTTTCTCAATTTTCTGTTATGTGAGTATTTGTTATACTGCAAATAGAACAATGTTTTATCCGTGCAGGAACGGAGAAAGAATACAATTTCCTGCGTTGAGGCGGCCTGTCGTAAGAGGCGACTAAACAACCCACAGCCAGGTAGTAGGGCATTTGCCCGACTGGATGGCTACCACCCCTGGCCTTAAGTATGTCGCCATAACAACCTTGAGTTGTGTTCCAGCATTAGTAACCAGATTCCAGTTTCCCTTAAGAGAGCAGCAGCGCATTTGTAGAGCACCTCTGGTGTTGCAAATGTCCATAGGCGATGGTAATCGCTTCCCATCAAGTGGGCCATCTGCCTGTCTGCTGAACTCCTGCAATAAAATCAAAATGTATAATTTTTTTTTATTGCATTAATTTAGCAGTCAGGCAGAAGTTTGCAACACCAAAGGTGCTACAAATGCGCTGCTGCTCTCTTAAGGAAGACTGGAACCTGGCCACTAATGCCGTAACACAACTCGAGGTTATTATGGCGGAATATTTTAGACCAGAGGTGGTAGCCATCCAGGCGATCCTGGCTGTAGGTTATGTTGTCGCCTCTTACGTCAAGCCGCCCGGCCGCAGGTAATTGTATTCTTCCTCCGTTCCTGCACGGATAAATTTTCACGAATTAATAAAAACAAAACCGACTTCACACTAAAAACCAAAAAAATAAATATGCGGTCAGCATTTTGGATACACTCCCCACCGACAGCGATCTAGACTACATTTTTTATCTATAAATATGTTTATAATACTTTTTATTATTTAAGTCTTATTTTATTTGATAGTGTAAAGGTATATACAGTGAAGGTGTATATAGTATTGTTACGATTTGGACCACCTGCATATTTGTAAACGAAGCACATTTATTACCCGTCGGTGTTTGAGCTAATAACATTGAAGCGCTTTTATGACCGTCTTCTTTGTATACTTTGTGTTTAAAATTTGTGGTTGGAAAAATAGCCCATTGTGTATTGTAATCGTTATGATAGTCATTAGCCAGGAGTGATTCTTAGAAATTCAGTCTACAGACATATTGTATTTGTACAGTATAAAGCAATGCCCCAACGGAGGGGTGAGGCAGTCAATCGATAACCACTAGCGGAGCAAAACGTGTGTGCTACATTCAGTAATCTTTTAGTGACGGACTTTGCGCGTGTTATTATATTTAATTTTGTACCTGTGTTATACGTGTTTGTAGTTTTAATAAATTCTATAGCAATGCCAACGGCATTTTAATTCGAGTCCCGTAACTCGTAACAGTATTGTTTATCGTAGGTAGATATAATCAAGAATTTAAAAAATATTTAACCGACTTCATTCTACAACAACTTGAAGTCGGTGCCAAGTGATACATAAAAGAACAACCATTTTACAAAATATAGTTAGTATTTTTGGATTTTACTTGAAAAATTGAAAATAAGTTTATAATTGACAGAGATATCGTATGATGAAGAAGTTGGTTTACAATATTCGTGAGTTTCTCTAAATCCTTGGAATCGACTTAGTTCCTGATATGGTGGCAATGGGACCAATTTGGGAATTACAATGGGACCAATGTGAGATTCACCTTTCGATTAAAATTAAAATTTTGAAAATCGGAAACCTCCTCCTTTTTGATGTCGGTTAAAAAAAAAATATGTAAAAAAATACATTTAATTACATTTTTGACGCCGTCGATATGTAACAATGTACCAATTTTTTCAGCAATGTGAAACGCTGCAAAAGAATGAATACCAGTTTTCAAAATCGATTCTTCCATCCCTGATTGGCGATCGTTCAAAGAATCGCCTCATAATACTGGTGTCGAAAGACAGTACTAGAACTAACGAAGGAGATACCCATGATGTAATTGACTCTCATGAAGACAGCGAAACATCAAACGATGATGAGGATGAAGAGTTTACACCGAATGATGAAGCTGCATACGTGTTGTTACATTTATTAAGAGTAAGGTTGACACACTAAATTATTTTCCTTTAGAAGGTATCTCGCATAATAATGTTGATGTTCATCTACATAATCTACAAATATGTAAACCTATACTAGCCACAAGTTCAGTTTTTTGACAAAAGAAACTCGGACAAAAATACCTTGTCTATGATAATGTGCGATTTTTCTCAGGAATTTAATAGATTTGCATGAAAAGTTTTACCCTGAAAGATAGATGATAGTGATTTCTTACATACATCTCACTAAATTTTTTTTTTGATGTTCTGTGTCCGTGGACTCAGAAAAATTAGTTGCAACTTTTTTAAGGCTTTTATTAGATGTTCGTGATACCTGTAGCTTACAAAACAATTTCGCCAAAAAATTTTAAAATAAGAAGTTGAAGCTTCAAAATGTTTTTAGAGACCTCGATTCGATTAGTTTAGCTGAGATATATTACAACATTTTCAAGCTTCAATATTTAAAAAAGCCCTTGTAGCTTAGTGGTTGGCGTACTCGCGTTCCAAACTCAAAGGGGTTCGAACAGTGACCAGAAAGCATTCATGACATAGGTAGTTTTATAACCTAATATGCTATTTGTTATAATTACCACGTGCTTACTATGAAGGAAAACATCGTGATGAAACCTGCATATCGAGATAACCGATAGGTATGTCAAACCAACGCCAATGCGCCTTGGACAAGCGTGGCGACTGACGCGGATATACTGTCCGCTCCCCTATTAAAATGGGAGGCTCAAGCCTAGCTGTGGAACGTTTATGCGTTGGTAATATCACTATACAACATTTTCAAAAATTTATACTAGAAAAGTATTGATTCTTTAAGTTTTTCCATTATATTTTCACCTAAAATTGGTTAGAACAAGATATGTCATTAAGAGGATATAACTATTCCAATACTTAGATTGCCTGGAAGAGATCGCTTTAAGCGATAAGGCCGCCTTTTGTATTACCTAGAAGAACTGTAAATTTGAACTTTTTGTACTTGTTTATTTTGGTGTGCAAAGTGTTACCTATCATTTATTTTTCAGTTAAACGCTTTTCAATCTTGAATAACGTAGTTGTATATAATGGAAACAAAAACAATTTTATATGGATTTACAAGAATGAAATTTAATTTAAAAAGAATAACAGATTTTTTTCAATTCTTATACATAAATACATTCTCATTCTCAATTCAAAACTGATGCAAATCAAAACCATAACGTAGATACGCAAAGAGGTGTAAGATCGTTAACACAAAACAGCTCATATAGCATATGTTTTGCTCAACATTCAAGGTGTCTTAGGCTGGTGTGCATAGACATTTAATCGATCGCTAAAACTTTATGGCTAAACAGCGATTATTTTATTCTAACCGCCAGTTAAATGTCTATGCACACCAGCCTTAATCAAATAACAAATGAATAGACTTTTATCCTTATTACAGAACACTTCATCGTGTATGAATTCATATACATGTCGGAATGTTAAAAATGGGTTAGATGTGTATCGTAACGAAAGTGTAGAATGAATGAGATGAGTGATTCATAATTTATTGGATGAACGGTGGACAGTCATCGGTTAAGAGCGTAGAGGGTGGTTGGTGCAGATGTCTGTTTTTAAGTTGTTTCTAAGCTGTGGTCTAACACTGTATTGTAAGTTGTTTCAAAAAAGATAAAAGCGTTATTCGCAGAAGTTTTTTTTTAATTTAAGCAAGCCAATATCGAGTACCACACCTCCCCTACATACTTCTTCCAAGTCGTTTACTCACTGCTGAGGATCGTGACTTTGATGGCAGTGAACAATTGCTCTCTTCCACCGAGATCGGTTCCGAGTACGGTTGCCAGCTGAGTTTATTGAAATATCCAACTGGTCAGCAATCTGGTCACTCCACCTATTCGGAGATCTACGGCGAGGTCTCTTGACTTCGAGTTTCTCAGTGACCACAAGCGAGTCCGTATTATCTGGGTTCTTTCGAGCTATGTGGCCAAAGTACTTGAGTATACGTTGTCGGCGTACTGCTTATAGCCTCTGGTTATCTCCAATATCAAGCTCTTCCAGTATGGAGGCATTTGTTCGGCGAGCTTTCCATGGATGTTGAGCATCCGACGCTATCTCCACATTTCAAAGGCGTAATTTTTATGTCTGTCTGTTGCCTTGACAGTTCAGGTTTTTTTTATTGCAGGAGTTCAGCAGACAGGCAGACGGCCCATTTGATGGGAAGCGGTTACCATCGCCTATGGAGATTTGCAACACCAAAGGTGCTACAAATGGTCATTAATGCCGGAACTCAAGGTTGTTATGGCGACATACTTTAGACCAGGGGTTGTAGCCATCCAGTCGAGCAAATGCCCTACCACCTGGGAAAGGTTTCCGAACCGTCCAAAAATACTCCTATATCCATATAATAGATTTTTTATTAAATTACAGAGCAAGCCTGATGACCATAACGACATAATACTTCAAGAGACAAAAGACATTCTCCGGGAAGGGCTCCGGTCTCGCTGCAAGAAGGTGGACAAATGCGTGAAAAAATGCCCTCCGAAGAAACCAAAATGTCCAAAGAAATGTAAAGAGGCTTTCGACGATTTAAACATCTGCCGTCCAAAGAAAGAATGCAAGAAACCAAGGTGTGGTAAAACAATGCCTCCTAAATGGTTGCGATTCAATTAGTGTATGAAATAAAATTTCAATATCTGTATGTGATTTCAATATAATACTGTTACAACTGTTATCTAAATATTAATAAGTGAAGCAAAACCTTTGTACCCCTTTTTACAAAAATTGCGCGGACGGAGGAGTATGAAATTTCGCACTCTTATAGTTTATACAGAGAAGAAGCGACGAATGTTAATATTAGTTTTTTATTATGCATATAAAAAATATATTAAATTAATAAAAAAAAACATTACACACACTACCATGTATTTGACACAAACACGCATATATATACTCTTTAGTTTATTGTTCAAGTCAAATTAACAGTGCAGCATTGGCGTAATCTGTGATTATAGTAGTAGTCTTTGACATTAATTATTATGGTCGAATTTCGCATACGGGCGACCACTATTTATCTATAATTATTTCAAATGATTGTGTTATGGCCGGTTCCTATCTTACTATTCATCCACATGACCCACCATCGGTTGAATTTTCACATTACTTGTATGGACATTATGTCAAATTTTCACCGATATTAAGTCAAATGAACGGTCGGTAAGTTATAGGAGCCGCCCATTAATTGAAAACTGTCATGGCCGACCTTCGAGCATGACACTATATACCGCTCTATCATTGATTTTTGTACCAGTTATTAAAATCATGTCATTTTTCATTAAAGAATTACAATGACTCATTTCTATTGCGAAGCTGGTAGGTAGCCCAGCTGATTCACAGTATCTGGATGCTAAGCCGGAATACAACTCAGGTTCGTTATGGCACTATACTCAATACCAGCGGTTCTCAATCACCGTCTAGTGACACATTGGTGTGTCGCAAGCAGCTGTCAAGTGTGTCGTGAGATTTACAAATAAGATATTTTTATCTAAAGTGACCCGGGGGATTTGCAACTCTGGGGTAACTGCGTTTATTTGGGGTTATCTAAAAACTAATCGCAAATATACAAGTGCTGCCATTCTGCAAAGAAAAACGTAAAATCTGGGTACAGTTCACAACCACTTGCTGCGGATAGCGAGATGATAATTGCCTGTCAACAATTCGTCCTCGCATAGATAAGCTTTGCAAAAGTCACCAAGAACAAATCGCTCACTAATTTTCAGTAGTTTGTATGTTCTCACGCAATAAAAATACTTCCAATAAATTAATGATGTTTAATTTAACTACACTTCCTGCACTTCAAGTAACAAAAATTTTGCATTTAAGTATGTAAGCCAGTTAGCCATGTTAGCCAGGTGGTAGGGCATTTGCCCGACTGGATGGCTACCACCCCTGGTCTAAAGTATGTCGCCATAACAACCTTGTGTGGTGTTCCGGCATTAGTGACCAGGTTCCAGTCTCCGTTAAGAGAGCAGCAGCGCATTTGTAGCACCTTTGGTGTTGTAAATGTATATAGGCGATGGTAACCGCTTTCCATCAAGTGGGCCGTCTGCTTGTCTGCTGAACTACTGCAATAAAAAAAAAATAATAATAATTTAAGGGTCTCGCGAATTTATAAAGTAAAACAGTTTCAGAATCGCTGCTCTAGACCAGCGATGCTAGTCATCCCAACGGGCCATGCTTACAGACATGCGAATTATTCTTACAAATTAGCATTGTCAGACATTTTATCTCTTTAGTCCTTGAATTATAATCTATGATAAACTCAAGAAATTTACATATCATATTGCAGAGCGTAGTCCTTTAAATTCCAAGAGACAGCATCTTGTCTTGAAGAATGCTTTTGGTCGCCTTTAAGACGCTTTATCGGTTGAGTCTTGGTATTTTGATAACCTTTAAACTAAAAATTTAAAATTAATTTAAAGATTTTCATATCAACACGGAGACTGTTGTAGACAGCTTCATAAAATACAATTTTCTTCTTAACTTAGCTGTTTACTGTCCACATTGTACTGTTCTTCCTTTTTTATTTTACTTCCTATTAATTTCATTATACCTATACATAAGACATAGGTTGTTTTTTTTTATTATTATTATTAACATATCTACGGACTCGAGTTGGGTACCTTTTTTTACTACTTAATTTCTATGAAAAATTTTAGAGTCCATACACGCTTATTGTTTATTTTTGTTACCGTGTGACATTAATTTAGTGATTTATATGTTATGGTGTACCTTAAGATTAACTTATTATATTAATTTATCCTATTTTTAATACTAAACTTATACTAATGTAGAGTGTATCTGTTACATGCTGGTGTTGTGAGGAAGTGCATGTGCAGTGTTGGCCTTATATCTATACTTATATATAGTCCTATCTAGTGCTATGTGTGTTGGTTTTTTCTTTTCTGTGTCTGGGTTATTAATTTTTAGGCTCTTTGTGTGTCTTGGTTTGTTTGTGACATAAGTTGTTAAAAGTATCCTCTCAGTAAGGTTGCCTGGAAGAGATCGCTTTAAGCGATAAGGCCGCCTTTTATTATGCCGTTAAATTATTAATTTCATAAAATACAATATACATTTCTCTATTCTTCTTAACTTGGCTGTTTACTGTCCACATTGTACTGTTCTTCCTTTTCTATTTTACTTCTTATAGAAAATTAAAACTAAGTAATAAAACTAAAAGTTAAAAATAAATAAACTAAACTATACTATAAATAACGCTATACTTACAAAATAACAACAACTTCTTATTAATTTCATTATACCTAGACATAATTAAGTTGTTAAAAGTATTCTCTCAGTCAGTCTGCCTGGAAAAGATCGCTTTAAGCAATAAGGCCGCCTTTTGTTTTGTTTTCTATTCTATTCTATTCTAATATTGTTACGAATTTGTAGGATGTAAATTCGAAAATTCCGTTGGAATTATCACACAGTTTATTAGAAGTACACACACGTAATTCGCAGTTCTTACAAGTATAGCGGACAACAAAACCAAACTATAGAGCAGAAAATCATTATTACATAAATCGCGCAAAGTCCGTCATTATAAGATGCTCGCTCCGAAAGTGCACTAGGTAACGCCTCATTTGCAGTCAGAATACGACTGGCGCTTTTACCGACTGACCGATCCTCATCCATTTGTAAATTAGACATGGCCTTTTAGCAATATGCCTCCCACTGGATGCAACGATACCAACAGCACCAGAAGTGCAAAGCCACTTACATCTTTTAAAAACCTCCTCAAACATCACTATTTAAATTTGAAAATGGTAATTTATGCATGTGTATGTAACTCTATGTACATATCTATACTAATATTATAAAGAGGTAAAGTTTGTGACATTGTAGGGGGTAATCTCTGGATCTACTAAACCGATTTTAAAAATTCTTTTACTGTTGGAAAGCTACGTTAACGTGCTTAGGGAGTGTCATAGGGTGACATATAGGTGTATAATATGACGCTATATACCACGGGAGCGGGACAGAGCGGGTGACACTGCGCCCGGCCGCTAGTATTTGTATATAAGTATGAATGTGTGTTTTTATTTACAATTTATATATGTATAGATACTTGTATGTATTTTAAACTATACATACATACATAACTTCACGCCAGTTCCCTTGCGGGGTAGGCACTATGCGCACTGAATACCGACCCATTGTTAGAAATGTAGAATTATCTCCAGGTTGTCTGGAAGAAATCGCTGTTAGCGATAAGACCGCCGATTGTACTAGTTATATGATTGGTATAACTCATGTGTATTATTTTCTTGTATGCAATAAAGAATATTGTATTCTATTCTATGGGCTGTTGTTACATAAAATTGTAGTGTTATGACAATGAATACCGTCGACATAGTACGTAAAATTCTGTGAAAACATCTAATAATATACTCGAAAGCAGGCCATATGGAAAGAATGCATGATGAAAGAATGACCAAACAGATATACAATGCAAAAGTGGATGGATGCAGAAGTCGTGGAAGGCCACGACCCGCCTTCCATGATCAAATTGATCGTGTACTAGCAGAAGGTGATGTCAGGAGCCTTAAGAACAGACGAGCTTGCATGACAAGAGTTATGAATGTCAAAGAGGCAAGTGAGGTGTGTAAGAATAAGCCTAAATGGCACTCTGTTGTCCGTGCCTACCCCGCAAGGGAACTGGCGTGAAGTTATGTATGTATGTATGTATGTGAAAGCAGGCCACGAATAAATCAGAAATGTTTTGAAACGGTAATTTCCCAATCAAAAATAACACGAAATTTCGCAGTTAATTCATTATAATAACGAGAAGTTGCCATGAAAACAAAAATTAATCAGAATTAATTAAAACATTTGAACCGCAAAGTTTCTTCGGAAATTGTACCCAGCAGGTTTTATTTGTGGTGTAGACTTTGACGAGTAAAATGGTATTTGCGACACTATATCCGAAAATATATTTTCGAATTGCCAGCGTATTAGTGTTGCTTGTAAGTACAGTATATTAATGATATATGTATTATGATATACATACATATATGTGTGTGTGTGTAAAGGTCTGAGCCTGTTGAGACTCCGGTTGTGCTTTGGTGGACTGTATATTGATGATTGAAAATAAATGATGAACGGTTTATGTAGATATATATGTTTATTGCACGAATACTGTATTATACTGGTTTTACAAATTAAAGTATGTAAGGTTCGCGCGCGTTGACATTTGCGCTGGATCGGACTGGGCGAACTACGTTCTAAGTCTCACCCTTTTCTACATAAAAGGCGCGGGGCACATGGGAAGAGGGTGGTTTTAGTGGGTAGTGGTTGTTGCCCGTGCAACTTCTCTGAATCTCCACACAAGCTGGCTTGATTAGTGTTTGGATTGCCCCTTATTAAAGAGTAAAGCCTCCATGATCAACTATGGTTTAATCCCTTGCAAAGGACCCAGTATTGTGCGTAAATAGCGTTTCCCCCGCCTTAAAAAAAAAGATTGATCGACTTTTGATTGGAAGTGACGTGTGATGTGTGACACCGGCCGATGCGCCGCGCCGCCCCCGCAGCAGCTGCCGCCCCTTTTTTTTTGCCCAGGGGAAATCCCTTTGAAGACTAAGCCGCGACAGGCGCAGAAGCCTGGGGGAATGTTCGCGACCCGTGTGAGTGTGGGATTCGCCAGATGGGGGGTGGCACTAGCGTGCCCAGTCAGAACTGGAGCCACGTTATTGCCACTCCCCAGTTAGGGATACCCACTAAAAGCCTTGGGTGTTCCGTCCTGCGACTTATGCCAGGGCTACGGGTAATTGGACAGCAGCTTCTGCCCCGCGCCAACCGTTCCAGTTGCTGGCTGCAGCCGTAACAGTATATATGTATATTTTAATACTACATGACAAACAAACATTTTACAATGAAAGAAAATAAGACTAAATTATAAATCAAACTAAATACTTAAAAATAAACTAAAGTGTAAATAGTAAATAGGCGAAAAACATAACTTTGATAGAAACTTTAAATTTGGCAGCATAATTTAAATAAAATATAAAGTAAATTTAGGAACCTTAAAGAAGCCTACAAACTTACTCTAACTCAATATGAATAAGAACATAAGAAGTCAATGCCAGGTAGTAGTGCATTAGCCCGACTGGATAGCTACCACCCTGGTCTAGAATATGCCGCAAATAACAACTTTGAGTTATGTTTCGTCATCAGGGGCCAGGGTCCAGTTTCTCCTTTGAGGCCGGCAGCGCATTGGCAGGACCTCTGGTACTGTTAATGTCTATAGATGACGGTAACCACTTTCCATCACAGTTGAGCCGTCAGCCGGTCTGCTGTGCTTCAGCAATAAAAAAAAGTCAAAGGTGATTTTGAAAAAAATACATTGTTTCAGAGCATCCAACTATCTTCATCACATGAATACTCCGAGCTCATCTCTCATCTGAACAAGCCCTCCCATGACCACCAACCCTTAGTCCTTGTTTTGGATAGTCATGGTCATCTGAAGAGTGCTAATTCCAAGTCTAATATGTACCAGGAGAACAGAGACGAAAAGGAGCTTAGTCTACCTTTGTTACTGAAACAACTGACCCAGGTATATTTTTGTATGCTGTGTACACAAATAACTGACACGTGTTTCAATAATTACAGTATATTTTTATTTATGTTTCACATACACACAGTAATATATAAAATTTGTAAGAACTTATTATACAGAAGGATTGTCCGTTTATTTAATCAACGATTATGGCTTTCGATGTCCTGGACTTACTATTACTAACACACGTTTTGCACAAACCCGTGATACTTTATAACTGTCGTTGCCTCGCCTTTGCCGTCCTTTTTCAGGTAGCGGAGGCGAGGCTGAACAGTAAGTACTGTCTAACGGGGCTATGCTCCACGTACCGGACTAACGGCATATCCAAGATATTCAATATTTAACTTCTATTCTATTTCACACACATGCGTCTGTGGAACAGAGGTAATCCAGGATACCACGGCCTTTCTTGCCGCCGCAGTGCCGGCAGATGGTCACGCCACGCCACTTCAATGATGTCTTACGGAGGGCGCTTGCCACCGCTAACGTGCCGGCTTTATTGGAACCGAACGGTATTGCACGTGAACATGGTAGGCGTCCTGACGAAATGACTCTAATTCCCTGGCAGCGTGGCAAGTCTTTAGTGTGGGATGCGACCTGAGCAGACACGTTGGCCGCATCCCAGTTACCAAACACGTCAAAATCAGCCGGTTCGGCGGTGGAAACAGCTGAATCACTCAAGCGGCGCAAATATGCAACCCTTAGTGAGAGTTATATGTTTGTGCCGTTTGCTGTTGAGACTTTATTACTTGGACTGTGGGGTCCTGAGGCCACGAACCTCTACCAAAATTTATCAAAACGACTCATTGACTCTTCAGGTGATCAGAAGGCTGGTGCTTACCTCGGGCAGCGGATCAGTATGGCGATCCAAGGAGGAAACGTAGCCAGCCTTCTGGGCACCTTACCCATAGATTACGGTGATCTAGGCTCAGTATTCTACTTACTGTCTTGAGGGACTATGGGTAGAATACAACACAAATAAGTTAAGTTCTCTTTCATTGTATTAGACTATTAATTACTACTTATATTAGTTTATAATATTGTATTATATTTAACACATTTGAAATTATATAATATACCTACGCTACATTTGTATCTATACCACTAGTAGAGACCGCTCATCTTCCTGCATTACAAGAACTAAACCAAACATAGCAGAAGCCATCCTGAAATCATCAACTTGATTACAGCTCATAGGGCCAGCTCCATCGGAGTGATACGACGCTGTAATAGAATATCGACGTGAAACGGTTAGTCTTGGCCTAATCGTGTTTCGTGTGATGAGTAAGAGTTCCGATTCCGGTCTTTTATCCTATTCTCTCTCTAATCCCATGTCCAATCCTCTCTATCGCATTCGTTCTGTTTGATATTTTTTTGCTGGCCTGTCGGTATCTGTGGTTGAGCGGTCTAAGCTTTTGCCGGCCTAGTTCAGGCAACGAAGAGGTTTCGGGTTCGATTCCTGGTATAGTAAATTTCGGAAATAAATATTCTCCGTTAGTTATTATGGTCTGGGTGTCTGGGGTCGGCCCCAGAGTGGTCCGTTGTTTATTACCCATAACACAAGCGTGGCCTTCTTAATTTGGGAATATACAATGTGTGTTTGACTCCCGATTATTTGTTCATCTCCCTTTTTTTTGATAACGCACGGGGAATGTCTTTGGACACAATCCTCGGGCCCTTCTGGAGAAGGGCCACAATACAGGCATAAGGCTTGCATTAGGGGTGTATGGGACTCTCAACGATCGATTCTCTTCACTCGCTTCTAAAACGAAGCTGTCCCGAGAAACGGCCGCCGAACTACCTACTAAAACTAAATGTGTCCAATTTATAGCGCCTTTACGGGGCGTCATGGAGTTTAGTACAGAGTTACTGCACTGTGGCGTCCCTATGCCCTGTAAGTGGCTACCCTACAGAGCAGAGTGACCCACTTCGTACAGCAAGGGGGGAGGGGAACTTGGCTTAGCTAATCGACTGAATTATTTTCTTTAAGATACAAAATAAGAAGTTTTCACCTAAGATCCGAAAACCAAGACATCATCAACATGAGGATTATCTTGACAGAAGGCCAAGAGATCGTGAAGACCGCCACAGCTTAGATCGGGACGATGATCAGTAAGAAAAACCCAATTTAACATTTATCTATATTTCAATATCTATTCATAGTAAAATAATTATAATTGTTAATTACAATGGTAATTTTACAATGATATGTAAATTTGGTAATTTTACAATGATATGTAATTTTATATAATTAGTAGATATTATATTGCATATAGTTATATGTTTATTATGTTTAAAAAGTTGCATATTATCACCATATCTTGTATATGTATATTCTTAATTTGATGATGATTCTTAATTTGGGGAATAGTTTGAATGCAGCGTTAGGTAAACTTCTAGGCGCTAAGAACCTCAGCCAGAAGGCCCAGCTCGCCGTACACAACGCGGTGCTGGTACCTACGCTCACGTATGGATGCGAGAGTTGGGTATGGAAGAGAGAGCATGAAAGTAGAGTAAACGCGGTCGAGATGCGAGCACTGCGCAAAATCTGCGGAGCGACGCTCGCGCACCGCGTTCGTAATACCGAAGTAAGAAAGAGAGTTGGTCTGAAAGAGAGTGTCGGGGTGAAGGTAAGGAAAGGAATGCTCCGGTGGTTCGGGCATGTGGAAAGAATGCATGATGAAAGAATGACTAAACAGATATACAATGCAAAAGTGGATGGATGCAGAAGTCGTGGAAGGCCACGACACACCTTCCATGATCAAATTGATCGTGTACTAGCGGAGAGTGATGTCAGGAGCCTTAAGAACAGACGAGCGTGCATGACAAGAGTTATGAATGTCAAAGAAGCAAGCGAGGTGTGTAAGAATGGGCCTAAATGGCGCTCTGTTGTTCGTGCCTACCCCGCAAGGGAACTGGCGTGAAGTTATGTATGTATGTATCTTAATTTGATTTGTTAAATCTTTCTATAACTTAAAAATCATCCTACCCTAGATAAAAGTTATGAATATTGTAATATAACAAGCGACCAATCAGAGCAGAGTACGTGCCTCGAGCGGGGTCGAGGCGCCATCTGTACTTAAGGTAGACAGGCGAGTTATTGCGATATATTGGAGCGATAGCAACGGATCGAGTCGGATCGTTGAGAATTTAAAAGGAAAGGTTAAAGTAAGATCAGTTCTTAAACTGTGACAAAATATTGTTTAAATCTAAATTAAAAGTGTATAAACCGTGACTATTGTGTTTTGTGCTCGCATTTTACCCGATGATGCCCACTAAACTCGCAACCACTAAAGACTCACTAAAAATATTTATAACAAGATGTTATGCAAATTTACTTCCAATTATTTCATCTATGGTGTATATAAGTGAATGGTAGAAATTTATGTACGCGCATAACTTGAGAACGGCTTTACCGATTTTGATGAAATTTGTTGTGTGTTTGAGTGGGTCACCGTATGGTTTAGATTGACAATTGGAACCGGTAGGTGGCGTTGGAATCGGGTCCCAAATTTTTATTTTTTGAGGGCAGAACAGCGTCTACCGGGATCTCTAGTTATTAATAAAATACACTAGATAAATGATTAAGAATAATAAAGTTATGATTGGCCACCCAATATTTACTAAAAAATTTAAATCATTAAACATTTATAACTGTGGGAACTTATTATATATAATTACTTCAATTCTGGACTAGAGGAAACGTAGCTTTAAGAATTATAATAACTAATTAAAAACTAAATACTTAAAAATAAATATGTATCTAATTATAAATAAACTAAATTATAAATAAATTAAACTATACAATAAATTAAACTAAAAATAAACTATATATACAAACTAAAATTAAAGTATAAAATCTAGTTCTAGACCGCTGTCAGTCGGAAACGTGCCCAAAAGACTGGCCACATTGCCTCTCTGAATGGCAATGCTGATGCGCTGTCCGAGGTATAAACCAGTCTTTTGGTCACGTGAGACATCCACCAGACGTTTGGCTATGTCCCGATTCTGGACACTTTTTATGTACTCCGTATGTAAGTAGGTACTTTTATGCTATATAACATATTATTTTAATATTTCCAGTCGTAATATACAATACTAGAGCTTCTTATGCAGCTTATTTCGCGTAAACTTAGTATCATATCAGAGACCCATGAATACCACATCATCAATCATCGTGATTTCAAATAAAAAGTTCCATTCCTTTATGGAAAATACATAATGACTCGTATATAATAATTAAATATTTCATTATAATCCGTCCACTATCAGAGCTATGAAGAAACAAACATACAAATATCCAAAAAAAGTCGCTTTCACATTTATATCCTGTTATAGACAGTTGATTTACGTAATTTTTAGTTATTGTTAATTTTGCTTTATATGCAATGAAAGTTATTTGAAATTTTAGGTCAACCAATAATAATAAATTAAATAAATGTAGTCATTTATGTATTTAAAAAAATTGTATGCTTTTATTAGGTGAAAAATGTACAAAGCTAAATCTCGATGAATATCTTGTCTCAGTGTGTCATACATAAACGAATTTGAATTTGATATCTTAAATTGAAAAATCGACGATCAACACTGTCTGATTTCATTAACAAAATTACATTTCACAGAAGAGAAGATAGAGACCACCACGGAGATCATGGTAAGAGAGACAAACGCGACAGACGTGACAGAGACCGAAAAGACCATCATTCGCCAGTCATAAAGAGCCTACTCCGAATCTCCAATAGCCTCCGCTGCGGCGCCAAGAACCAATGCGAAGATGAATGTAGCAATAACTATAATGGAAAGAAGAAAGACGAATGTGAAGATGAATGTGAGAAGAATATCAGTTGTGAAGAAGAGGAGGAGAAAGATGAATCCGAAAACGACGAATGTGGCCAAAGTGATGAAGAAGATCAATGCGAGGGAAGCACTAAAGGTGTAAAACTTATAACTACCACTCCTAAATGTAAGAGATGTTAATACTGACATTAGATTATTATTCTGTACTGGCTCGAAAACATGAAAAACCTAATAAAAATCGTTTTATTAAGCTATTCTCCTTTTATTTCGCTTCTCAAACAGCTCAAACCTATATGTTTTTAAAGATTTGACTCCGACTATGTTTACTATGTATTTTTTTCATTGCAAAGCTGGCGAACAAGCAGACGGTGGAGCTCATGGAAATTGGTTACTTGTCTGGCCTGTAGATGTTTGTAAAACGAGAGGCGAAGTCAACGCGTTGCCAGTATTTAAGATGAGATAAAGAGAAGGGACAGTATGATGAGATAGAGGGATCAAACAGGAGGAATAGGATATACGGGATGGGATTTTCTTTTTTATTGCCTGAAGCAGGCAAAGTCGGACGGCCCACTTGATGGAAGGTGGTTACCGTCACCTATGAACTCTAAGAAATTTTATAACGCCCTTCTTAAAAGACCCCATGTCGTAGGGCAGAGGGAAAACCTCGGCGGGAAGTTCCCTCCAGATCATTGTTGTACGCGGAACAAACGTTCTAGAGATGGATTGTATAAAATGAATCGAGAGTGTATGACGGTGGTGTGCAAATCAATTACGTGTAATTAATAGAATACATAGATAGATAAAAAAAGAAAATAGACAATAAGACATATAAATAAAATTATTCACAACCGAACAAAACCTTTGCCATGGAAACCTATTAAAATGTTATTTAAGTTGAAATCTCTCAAATGTCATTGTGAAATATTAGGACGACGTTATAAAGGCAAAATATTTACCGTCAATTAAAATAAGTTGAAAGTTCAAACCATAAATTCATTTCACGTCTTAATGTGAAACGAGATAACTAGTACAAACTTTGAGTTTTATCATGATGTCGGTCTCATTTCGAGATAGGCGGCCATCTGGAATTTGAATGAAGGAAAATGTCCAAGCAAGATGAGGTAAAGTAACCTGATTCTTACTATTATAAATCATTAATTTCCAATGATTTAAGTCTAACATATAAAGCTGTTAAAGACTTATTATAGACTTATATAATTTATTGGTTTAAATGACATGTAAACAACATTTGAGGAGAAGAGTTTAAAGTTTCACGTTATTAAAAAAGGCATCATTAAAACAGTATAGTATAGTAACAGTATCACTAGATTTATTATAAGATTAAGAAAACATAAATTTAAAGTGCAATTTTCGTGAAATAATATATAGTGCTGTATTTCATATATTATGAATGAATTCTAATTTTCAGGGTGAAAAACAAAATTCAGCAGAGTTACCGGTAAGCATTATCAAAAGTTTATACCTATTCAAACTTTGTTCGTAACTAAATATACCTACATCAGTTTAAATTAAATTTACATTTTAATAATACTACGCACAAATCTTTAATGCACCTCGGGTGAAGGTAAAAGCGCATAGGAGAGGATCGCAGTTCAGATTTAGTGGGTAGTTTGACGGCTGACATCCCCGTGTCTACCGCTCGGAGGCCATCGTGGGAATACGACCATTGAAGAGTCCTACACATCACTCGGTTTAAAGCCTCCCATGCCCGAGGAAAGCGTCACAAGGAAAGACATTCCCCTGCGTCAAAAAAAGGTTTAATGAAATTTTAATGTTGTACTACAACTGATAGTGTTCACTCGCCTCTCAGATCTAACTATACTCTTCATATAATCCCCGCCACAAATCTTGAGTCAACTTGATTGGTCCACGGAATAGTAGGCATAGGCAAATCAATCATCATTTTATTGTCATATCGATAATATTATGATTGTGTCCCTTTAACTGAAACAATACAGCGCAGGCACTTCGAGAAAGATCCAAAATATCACTTGTGCGCAGGCTTAGGTCACTACTCAGTGAATTCTACCGGGAATTAAATCATTTCGAGCGCATCACGTGTACGAACTTCAGAGACGTACTTAAAATTTGCTCGTACATTAGAGCGCAACGTATTATCGCTGTATCGAGCAGAAAAAAGGGGTAACAAACTCTTCATCAATACTTGAACTTGGTAATTGTTTTAATAAGCAAGTTAGCTAAGAAAATCTGGTTAGCTAATGTTGCAGTTCATTTTAAGAAGTACCTACTCGATATGCAGACTGACTTTATAAAAATAATACTCTATTTTCATTTCAGCTCTTACAGCCTTTCCTTAGTGCCAATCATTACAATGTATGGACCAAAACACAAAACTACGTATCGGTGCGATGCGATTACGTGCGGTAAGGCGTTTGCCTTCCATGGATAGGGTGACCCTTTCTTCGCCGTTCGCCAGCCTTCTTGAACCTATTTTGTAAACTCGGTAGTGAGATGGATCGTTAGTGAGTGAAAGTTGCTCACTGCTGTGATTGATAAAAAGAAAAAAGGAGGTTTTGAATGCGAATCAACTTGTAACTTGTTCGCGCTCGTAGATTTCTAGGATGCGACGGCGCATCGCAGTTTTGTGTTTTGACCCTATATTAAAATAACACAAAAGCAGAAAAAATGACCTATTTCCACCCTTCCTTCGACACTATATTAAAGCCTCGCCTAGCATCGAAGGAAATAGGAGTCCTTTCTTTCAGCAAACACCCTCAGGATATTGCTGGTACTAGACCGGACTCTGTACAGTAAAGACGCGGCTTTCTTACGCTTGATGGTATAAAATTGATCAGTATATGCCTCCGCGATTATGGAAGATGACTGCAGAATCGAGGCAGCCCCAGCAACATCGAGAAGATATTATGTACAAAGCGCAAATTATTGTTAGGTAAAATACTGCAAAACTTCAGTGTACGTGTTTTATTTTTATTAGGAGTCGCCAAGGGAATCAATCACCTTCAGTGATTATCTTGAAAGACCAGAAAGCATGAATTTTGATTTTTATCCTGGAACGGAGAGGGATTACTACGACTTCAACGCGGAGAGGATTTATCCACATGCTACTAAGTATTTACCAATATCATTACCTACTGTTATACCATACAGTCCATATCTATACTTTATGTAGTACTCTATAATCTATATACATATAATAAAATTGTAGAGGTCGAATTTCTGTACAATAAAAAAAATGCTAAAAACCGAGTCAGGGGGATGTAAGAAGTGAAATAGAACTAGTTTAGATTTTTTTCAAATTTTTTGTTTCTCTGTTTGTCCGGATGGACCGATTTAAATTAAATTTTGTATGGTGGTAGCTTATATCCCTGGTCAACATATAGGATACTTTCGATCCCGAAAAATTAAAGAGTTCCCGTGGGAATATAGTTAAAAAACCGCACCACGTGGATGAAGTCGCGGGCATCAGCTAGTATTATAAATAAGAAAATTTGGATGATCGTTACTCAGTCACGCCAGATCAGCTGAACAGATATGGATGAAATCTGGCTCAGAGGTAGATTACAGTTCGGAATAGCACATAAGCTACGTTTTATCCCGGAAAAATGTACCATTCTATATATACGGTAAACATTAACGCGAGCGTATCCACGGACAAAAGTTAGTAAATATATAAATGGCAAAGTGACTTTGTGTAGGCATTTGCTTTACAAATTCACTTTGCCATTGAGAATAGAATAGACCAGGGGTGGTAGCCATCCAGTCGACTAAAAGCCCTACCACCTAGCTAAATATGCTATTTTTTTTTTATAAATAAATATTCTAATTGTGCATTTTTGTATCTAATTGTTTACTTTGATGAGCTATAAACTATCTACCAACTTGTTGTAGGAGATTCCGGCAGTTGTCCATAAAAATCTTTCTCTAGACCTTCAATTTTAATTTGCCAGCCTAGTGGAATCTACGGCGCATCTAATCAAGAGCTGCCTGGGAGCTGGTGTTCTGAGCATCCATCAGGGTTTCATGTACGGTGGACTATGGACGTCGCTGATCATGACTTTTGTGATTGGAGGCATTGTGTCCCATTGCATGATGGTACGTTATACAGAAATCAGAATGAATTTTTCAAGTGGACTTCTACGGCCAATTTTGGAAGTAACATATAGCTAAAAATACTCAAAGGGGTCTTGGCGATTTTGATGAAAACTGAAGGGGTGTCATTAGATTTTTGAAAAATCAATTATCGATTACTTGTCACTAACATCGGCCCCGAGACTCCTTTGATTATTATCCTATTTTTACTTTGGGTAATTATTAAAACTGGCGGTCGATAATAATTAATGTCAAAGACTGTACTTCTATAATCACAAATTTCGCTAAGGCTACACTGTTAATTTGACTAGAACAATAAACAAAAGAGTATATATGCGTATGTGTATCAAATACATGGTAGTGTGTGTATTGTTTTTTATTGATTTAACGTATGTTTTATACATAATTTTTAAAAATATTAGCATTCGTCGCTTTCTTTTTATATAAACTATAAGTGTGCAAAATTTCATACTCCTCCGTCCGCGCAATTTTCGTAAAAAGGGGTACAGAGTTTTTGCTTCACGTATTAATAATATGTAGATAATTTTGGATAATTTTGAAAAAATAAACAATTGGTGTATTATTATACCAAATCGCAGTGTAGCTTGTAAGGATCAATTTCTGTGAAGTAATGTCAAACGGCAAACCAAGGGGAAAGGGATGTTTTTGAATTCCCTCTCACCGCATTTTATTGAGTATGGAAATGATGATAAATTATTCTATTTTTAATAGGTTTCTATAAATAATATTTTTTTATCCCAGTCAATGGGTAAGCATTGATTGCGTTCAAATAAAGTGCGGACAAACGATCGGTGCAGTTTGATGTTTAATAAATGTATGGAAAATAAAACATTTTATTTAAAAACAATATTTTCCCTTGGTTTGCCGTTTGATGTTTATTCACAGAAATTGAACCTTACAAGCTACACTATGATACATACATACATACGTACATAACTTCACGCCAGTTCCCTTGATATGTTTATTTTTTCAAAATCAGCCAATTCGTTTCCTGAAAATGTAATTGATTTTTCAAAAACCTAATGATATCCCTTTAGTTTTCGTCAAAATCGGCCTCGAAATTCCTTTGAATTTTTTCGCTATTTATTTATTTTGTTTAGAATTTGGCCCTGAAGGCCGATTTGAAAAAAATCACCTGTACAAACAATCAGCGTAAAAATTGTGTAACTAATGGTGAAAACCGCTTAAAAATCTGTTGCGTGATTTAAGATACGTTAGCGGATATACAGTATATAAAGAAGACAAAGTATATGAAATCAAAATTACTGTTTTAAAAAAAAATATATGATTCGAAAAATATTAAATTTAACAATATAATAGTACATTATGGTACTAGTGTGTAACATTGGTGATTACCGCCGAGGCGCCATTGAGACTCGAGCCGTAGGCGAGGGTCTTAAGAGAGCCGAGGACGGTAATCATCAATACACACGTGTATCATACGACGTTTTTCAACACACTTGTGAATAAAATAACAACAAAAACTCATTTTATTTAGTAGATAAAAAAAATTATATATGAGTGAAAGTTTTATTTATTAAACACGTACGAGTTAAAATTATCTATTTAAATAAGAAGTTGCATGAAATGAGCAAGCAATAGGAACATTAATTTATTTGTTCTATAGAACACGATCTTTTTTTTTTGAATAAAAACTTTTTTAAGAACAAAGCAACTCAACCAATAAAATTTAAAAAAAAATCTATAACTCACTAGTGAGTTATAATGTTTTTTAGTCACAGTTTGATTATGGGTGTCATTCTGTGCCTAATTGCGGTGACCATAGAGCTACTTTATGAGCAAGTGTGTTGAAAAATATTATTTATTAACTTTAATTTTCACTACACAAAGACATTGCATTAACGTACTATCATCAATGATGAGAATTATATGACCGAAGCGAATCGAAGTGGCCCGCCACACAAGCACTAAGGAGACCTAGCGCGGGAAACAGAGTTTCCTTTGGGACACCATTTGTTCTGTTCTCTGTATTTTAGTCACTTTATACGTACCCTATACTACTTACTTACATGCTAATAAATCTCATTTCATTGATTTAATTTTATCGTAAGTGAATTTTGACAATTTATATCTCCGAAAATATTGTAAGAGTGTGTGATAGCTAACTCCATCTAGGTAGTCCCATTACCAGGATCTGGATGTTATTCCAACAGATGTTAGTAAGATCTGCTCAGACCTTATACGTCAGGTTGAGGATAACGAAGCTTTCGTACCCTGATCTGGCTGAAGCAGCTGCGTCTACTGGCCCTTGGAAGGGATTTCGCCGTTTCAGCAAAATTTTTAGGTAAGAATTTGTGTTTAAATTATTACAATCTATTTGACAAAAGTTAAGACTCTTTGAAAGGAAAAAGTCTATTATAGAATAGATAGAGTAAAGAAGAGTAGAGCCGAGAAGAATTTAGTAGAGTGGAGTAAAATGGAGGCAAGTGGTGTAGAGTCCACTCGACTCTACAGTCAGTAGTAGCGCAGAGTAGACTAGAATATTGCATAATGTTACATACAGTTCAAGAAATTTGAGTATAGAAAACAATATATTATTATTGATTACCTCCTTGTCTGATCAATTTTAATTGTTCTATTTATTTTTTCTAGTGAATTATTGATTATTATTTGAATGAAAAAAAAACAAACATATAATTATTTCAGCTGTATAAAATCAAAACCCACGGGCAGGTTTTCAAATTGGACAAGTACATGAACAATCTGCCCGTAAAACTTCAAGTTAAAATTTTGTTGCAATTCTTTTTGCCACTTGTCCATTGCGATTCGTTTTTCCACAGGTCCGTTGAAGTTTCACTTCTACTACGTGTCTCAGCACACATTTTGATTTTTCGCAGGTTTACTGCAAATAATGATTTGGTTAGGTTAGGTACATTTTAATGATTGCATTTTTTATTTAAACATATTTTATTTTATCAAACAAAAAAAATTAATTCGATCCGGAACAAAAAAAAACATCCATAGTCTACTCTAACATTATGCCGCCTCTCACCACGCGATATGCCTTCTACTCCCTCCACGCGGCCCGTAACCCATTTTTTGTGACAGAAAGAGTGCTAATACCCCTCGTCTATACAGAAGTTTCACTTCAACAATGTCATTTGCTAGGTTTAGAAATAGTACAGCTGCTTTGTAGTTACTAATATTTTCCCTTATTTTCAGGCATACTGTGGACATTTGTTTGTTGATTGAAATGTTTGGCACATGTTGTATCTATCAAATTATAATTGCACATACTTTAAAACAGGTAAGACCACTATTAAAGTATCAGACTATCATTTCATGAGCCGGTAGTTCATCAAATCGTTTACCTCTACATTTTTATTAAAGTGAAACTTCTATATAAACGGGGGGTCTTAGGATTTTTCTGTCACGAAAAAGCGTTACGGCCGCGTGGAGGAGCGGCATAAATTTAGACTGGACGTGGTGAGAGGCGGCATAATTTTAGAGTATACTATGGATGCGTTTTTTGGTTCCGGGTCGAATTCAGTTATTTTGTTTTGTTTGACAAAATAAAATATGTTTAAATAAAAAATGCATTCATTAAATTGTACCTCACCTAACCAAATCATAATTTGCAGTAAACCTGCGAAAAATCGAAATGTGTGTTGGGACACATAGCAGAAGTGAAACTTCAACGGACAAGTGGAAAAACGAATGTCAATGGATAAATTTTAACTTGAAGTTTTGTTGCGATTCGTTTTGCCACTTATGCGTGGCCATTCGTTTTTCCACTTGTCCGTTGAAGTTTCACTTCTACTATGTGTCCCAGCACACATTTTTTTTTTATTTTATAACAACTCTACGGACTCTAGATCCGTACCCTTTTTTACAATTTAATTTAGAAATAAGTTTAGAAATTGTAAACGCTTATTTGTTTTTTTTATTATTGTCTGTGACATCGATTGAATGTATGTGTTGTGGTGTACCTTAAGAATAACTTATTATATTAATTTATTCTAATTTTAATACTAAACTTATACTAATATAGTGTATCTGTTACATGCTGGTGTTGTGAGGAAGTGCATGTGCAGTGTGTGTATATTAACCTAACTAGTGCCATGTGTGTTGTTTTTCCGTTTCTGTGCCTGGGTTATTAATTTTTAGGCTCTTTGTGTGTCTTGGTTTGTTTGTGAAGTGTGCGTGTAATGCAATGTGGTGGTACTGCGCGTTGGTGTGAGTATGTGTGTAAGTTTTATTGTTGGTTGTGTCTTTGTGACTTTGTGTGATATTATAATTTATTGTTTAATTATTGTGACAATGTGTTGATGTGTGATCTCTACATTTAAGATCAATAATTTCTGTATACGATTCATATTTTTGGTTTATGAAACCTTGTCTGAACAAAAGTACAGGTAAATTAGCTTAGAGACGTTTTTACGTTTGTAGTAGTTAGTGTGTACGGTCAACACATAAAGAAATAAACTAATACTTTTTATATATTTTTATACGTAGGTAAATGATATTAAACGATATTAAAATAATCTTATACTAATATATAAACCTGAAGAGTTTGTTTGTTTGACCGCGCTAATCTCAGGAACTACTGGTCTGGTTTGAAAAATTCTTTCAGTGTTTGATAGCCCATTTATCGAGGAATGCTTAAGGTTATATATCATTACGCTAAGACCAATGACCAGGTGCTCCGCTCCTGTTGGAGCAGAGCACCAATGAAGAATGTTTCAAAATCTGGTTTTGAAAACAAATTCCACGCGGTCTACGTCGCGGGCACAGTTAGTAATAAATATTAATAATAAACATATTTTTTAATACTAAATTGTTGTTATTGATAGCACATTTCTGATGGAAGTCATTTAAATTTCGGTTGATTTAGCAACTAATTTAGCGGAAGTCAAAATACTGCTCTATTGCACTCATTTTCGAAATATTTTTACAAAACTTCTCTCTAGTCTGGGAAATCAAAAGCTTACCACGACCACGTTTCAACATGGGAACCATTTTTAATTAACAAATTTAATATCAAATAACAACAATTATCAACAAATAAATACACTGAACAATAAATAACAAGAATGAACCATAAATAAAATCAATTTATTCATTCATTATCAAACTAAAACCAAACAGTCAGAGCTCACAACAATTAGCAATGTAATTAATTATTATTTATTTGACTTTCACCAGCGACTTTTAACTGTAAATATATTTTCTTCTTCGAAATGGAACGAACTTCTTTTTGCTGATTGTACAAGAAATTTTAAATTTCAAGATTAGAATTCCTATAAATATACAAATACTACTAACGTAAAAACTTCTCGAGCTAATTACCAATAGTTTTTGGGAAACTTTCCTAATTTTATTAAGATTTGTATAACACGGAGTTGTTGTATGCAAATGCTGCCTCTTTTTATGTTCCAAAATGTGGTAAGGGAATGTAGCCATACTACGTGATCCGTTCAGGGAGGGGAGGTCTTCAAAATACCACTCTTGGTGACAAGTCTATCCGTGCAGAAACGGAGAAAGAATACAATTTCCTGCGGCCGGGCGGCCTGTCGTAAGAGGCGACAAAATAACCCACAGCCAGGTGGTAGGGCATTTGCCCGCCTGGATGGCTACCACCCCTCGTCTAAAGTATGTCGCCATAACAACCTTGAGTTGTGTTCCGGCATTAGTGACTAGGTTCCAGTGACCCTTAAGAGAGCAGCAGCGCATTTGTAGCACCTTCGGTGTTGCAACTGTCCATAGGCGATGGTAACCGCTTTCAATCAAGTGGGCCGTCTGCCTGTCTTCTGAACTCCTGCAATAAAAAATAAAATAAAAAAAAGTTTACATCTTAATCAAGCTATGGATGATATTAAAAAATTGCATTACAAATGTTTTGTTCAGGTGCTTGAAGGATTTACGACAAAGCTACACGATGTTAGTATAAGAATATACATTCTTGTAGTCATGATGCCACTGATGATATTATGCCTGATTAGGAACCTAAAATACTTGGCCCCGTTTTCGTTGATCGCAGACATATTTGTAGGTATGTTGTGCTTATAAGCCGCGCGTAGAAGGTTTACCGATAACTACTTACTATTATTGTATTGTATTACTATATTACATGTCTCTAGAAACCACGGCCCATAAAAACAGCCCAGACTTTTGGAGGGCTTGCGTGGGGCCATGGTAAGGCCAACACGTAAAGGCCCCTTGACAAATTTAATGTAAATCTGGCGTGACACTGTTTGGCGGTTATTTCTGTTTACAGTTCTATACCATATAATAATGCACCCAAGGACAAGCCCCGGTAAGTGTAGGACTATTGTGGGAAATGAGAACTTGTATGAGAAATAAAAAGTGTATTACTTACTATTATTGTATATACTTATGTAAAGTATATAAAATAATAAATTTATTGCAACAACTATTTATGTAACGTTTTTTGTCAACCCTACTGACCAGCGATGCTTGACATCATGAGGCTATCGGCAAACCTTCTGCGCACGAATAGTAAATATGAATACTGAATCATTATTCTGTACAAATGAAGTTGCTATAGATTTAGCATTTAAAATTTGTATGAAAGAAATCACTATAAATGAGGATGTGGACATATTTTACAATAGATAATTACAATATATACATCTATACCCTTTCCAAGCATTTATTCTACTTTTGACAGTTCAATGACGGATCAATTAGTAACGTCCTAATGCGTTACCGACTCTATTATAAAAATGGACTTCGTTTATAAATAAGTTTTAATCAATTTAACCTATCTATATATTTTTCCTAATAATACTATATCGTGTAATGAATATACCCACATTTCAATTAACATATTTTACATAAATTAAATAAGTCATTTTTGTAATGAATTTAAATTAAATGTAATAAAGTAGAACATTTTTTGCTTTCAAATCGATTACTTTCGATTTATTTACGTATGGTGTCGACAGCTTAATAGTCTGTGCGTTACATGACTCGCAGAACATCACTATTACGGCACCCACAACAATAAAGTACGACAATTATGTCATTTGTTTCATGTGATAGACATGCAAACGTCAAAAGTAAAATAAACGCTTGGAAGCAGTATAGCAAACAAGAAACCGATTTCAAGAGTAACTAAAAAGTGAAAGATAAATATGTTCTTAATAGATTTTTTTTTCCATTTAGATACTCATGAAATCTGTTGCTTTTTTCTAAAAAAATAACTATTTTTCACTTTGAAATTACATATATGGTATCCAATAACAAAGAAATTTAATATGAAACTATCCTGAAGCTCTACTGAATTCAACGCAAGAGGAATTATTAAAATCGGTTTAGAAAAAAAATATGGGCAAAAAAACCCTAAAAACTACACATTTGCTCTCTGATTTTTTTTTTATTGCGAAGCTGACAAAAGCAGCCGGCCCACCTCATGGAAAGTGGTTACTGTCATCAATAGAGGTTTGCAATATTAGAGACGAAATCAACGCATTGCCAGTCTTTTAGATGAGTTTAAGGGGATGAGATAGGAGGGATGTAATAGGGGAACAGGATAGGGAAGATGGAATAAAAGGAGGGGGAAGTAGGGCATTGGAGCTGTCACTGATCGCACGAAACACGATTAGATCAAAGTGAACCGTTTCACGCCGATATTCTTTGAAAGCGTGGCACCTAACACGCCAATCTTGCCGCCCCTAAAAGTTTTATTGTAGATAATGATTCATGTATGGCTCTACCACGTTACAATTTCATGTTTAGTGTGTTAGTAACTTTAATTAATTTTCTGCTATATATGCCAAACCCAAAGTGTCCGTCCGAGCCGGAGGTGAATACTAATACTAGCCCACAGCCCGGACGAAGAAGTTTTAGTGGGTATCCCTAACTGCGGCATGGCAATAGCACTCCACACGTGAGGTGCTAGTGCCACCCCGACCTGGCGAATCCCACACACGGGGCGCGACCTTTCCCCCTCGCGCGGCTCACGGTCCTCAAACGGATTTCCCCTGTATAAAAAGAAAAAACCCAAAATCTAATATAATAATATAATAACAGCCCATAACTGTCCCACTGCTGGGCTCGGGCCTCCCACTGTAGAGGAACGGACAGTATACCCGCAAGGCGGCTTGGCAGGTTTGACACATCGGTTATCTCGATGTGCAGGTTGCATCACGATTTTTTCCTTCACCGTTGTTAACACGTGGTAATTATAACAATATGCACATTAGGTCAGAAAACTGCCTAAGTGGTGCATGCGTTCCGGCCAGGATCGAACCCGCGCCCTTTGAATTCGGGCTGCGTGCGCTAGCCATTACGCTACCACGAAAGTCTAATAATAGCAATAAAATTTATATAGAACCATTCTGAATCCAATAATAACAATAAAGTTTATCCGTGCAGGAACGGAGAAAGAATACAATTTCCTGCGGCCGGGCGGCCTGTCGTAAAAGGCGACATAACAACCCACAGCCAGTTGGCAGGGCATTTGCCCAACTGGATGGCTACCACCCCTGGTCTAAAGTATGTCGCCATAACAACCTTGAGTTGTGTTCCGGCATTAGTGACCAGGTTCCAGTTTCCCTTAAAAGAGCAGCAGCGCATTTGTAGCAACTTTGCTGTTGCAAATGTCCATAGGCGATGGTAACCGCTTTCCATCAAGTGGACCGTCTGCCTGTCTGCTGGTCTCTTGCAATAAAAAAAATATAGAACCATTTGAAGTTTTACTGAATCCAAGGCGAAAAAAATTATCAAAATAGGTTCAAAAACAAAAAAGATACGACTGAACACACATACACATAAAAAAATCATTAACCACCCAGATAGGCAAATGTTTTTCCAACTCCCTGTTTAGTTGCCTGTTCTTACAAGCCACCTGAATACAGAAATTAGCATTATAATGTTAAAAATTTATCATTAAAAATATTTTTTCAGTTGTAGCTGTTATTACAACAATATATTATAGCATGCTATCAGGGAGTAGTATATACGATAGGCCAGGATGGAAGGACATGCGTGGATTTTTGAGGTTTTGCGGTGTTTTTATGTATAGCATTGACGGAGTAGGATTTACTTTGTCCGTTGAGAATAATATGAGAAAACCCAAGTACTTTACTACTGTTCTGTATTTTGGTAAGTAAATATTAGTTTTCTTTAGAATAGATTAGGTAGAGATAGCTGGAATATCTGTAACAGAACCAAAAGTTACTGATAGAAATAGCAAGGTTGCAAGTGGCAGTGGGTTCGTTGGGTGGGTATCTAAAAGGACCAATGGCTAGTAGAAGTAGATAAGTTCTAGACTGAAGATGAAGTCTGGCAAACGTAGATGCTTCAGCTTGGATGACTGATAACTTACACAAGGTAGATGGTTGTCGCCTGGAGATAGCTATGGCTAGCAGCTAATATTGATAGACTGACGACGTTGAGTAATAGATTCGCGTTTGAGTACTACATCTTCTAATGTAAAATGATGATTAAGTATCTTTTAAAGTACGAATAAAAGAAAGTTTATTTGTTCAAAAACTAATAGATTCGCAACCATTCGTTGAGCTTTTCGTCTAACTTTGAAACCTTGAGAGAAAAGAGTCGCTGTCATATCAACTGACTGGAATTCCTATCAGTAAATCCAATTATTTAAAACAGATTGCTGAGTAGTGAAGAAATTAAAGATATCTGCAACTTAAGACATTTTGTTTTAGGAATGGTCATAGTTGTTATATCACTGTCAGCGATCGGATTCTTTGGATATTGGGGATGGGGCGAGACATGTCGGAGTCCAATCACCATACATTTACCACTAGATGTGTAAGTATTTAAATAGGAAGGTTTTTAAACATATTAGTCACAATAGAAATATTGATCGTAACAGATTTTGACTGATAAAACTTTTTCTTCAAAGTTCGTCTCCTCTCTCTTATTTTTAAAGTTTATACCTTATCTGTCACAGCCGAATTATTACTACCAGAGATTATTACAGCTTCATCTACACATTTAATCAAAACACCAAAAAATAAACAGAGGCGGCTGTTATGTATCTAACTATTAACTATTAGCTATTTATTTAAGGCACTCAGGAGAGATTCAATTCCATTGTCAAAAGAGTAACTCCTCGCCTCTCTAAGATTTGATATTGATTGATAGATGCAAAAAAATTGGTTTGAACAACATAAAAATGATTTTTGTTTTTTTTTTATTCCAAAAGTTCAGCAAACAGGTAGACGGCCCATGTGATGGAAAGCGGTAACTATCGCCTATGTACTTTTACAACACCAAAGGCGCTGCTGCTTTCTTAAAGGATACTGGAAACTAGCCACTAATGCCGGAACACAACTCAAGGTTGTTATAGCGGCATACTCTAATAGTTTAGACCGTGGGTGGTAACAATTCAGACGAGCAAATACTCTACCACCTGGCTGTGGACTGCTCTGTCCCCTGTTACGACAGGACGTCCCAACACAGGATATTTTTTCGTTCTTTCTAATTCTTTCTCCGTTCCTGCACGGGTTTACAATAAAATCAGTAGATTCGACACCTCTACGAAATATTTCACTGTCGTCTTTTCTAATATACTTAACATTTGGTTTATTTGAATTTTAATTAATCATGTCTTTAATTTAAGTAATGTTTATAAATATCTTAAATTTTTATATTGCTCTTTCAGATTCCCAACAATACTTCAAATATTGTTAGCAATTATGCTCTGTGTGACGTTTGCTGTACAATTTTGGGTGCCGTTCCGAGTAGTATGGCACTACATTAGCAAGTGGCATAAAAGGTAATATTGTTGCAGTGGCGGCGTAGCATGGGTTGGCACCCGAGCGGTTTTCTATTGAGCACCGCCAAAATAAAAACAACACTATCAAAATTTTATTTCCTGTCCGTTTTAATAGACAATATTGTAAGATTTATAAGTCGCACTTGGCTCATTATAGATCTTAAATAATTAATATCCTCACTGAAACAAATATAGTTAAAATGTCTTAAACAAAACGCTAGACTCAGAACTCTGAAAGAAATTCTGGCGATCTGCAAGTAACGCCTCAGTCGTAAAATCTCCAAAATAATTTCCTATAAGTTTGTCATAGATTTTTGTCAGATTTAGAAGTACTAGTGGTCGCCCAGAGGTCGAAATTCGACCTTAACTGATTTAAATTATAAATTTGAACATTATTAAAGATTCTGTTGTCAAAGACTATACTTCTATAATCATAGATTTCGCCAAGGCTACACTGTTAATTTGGCTTTAACAATAAACAAAAGAGTATATAAATATGCGTGCGTGTGTCAAATACATAGGTAGGTTAGGTAGTATGTGTAATGTTTTTTTATTGATTTAATGTATTTTTATGCATAATTTAAAAATAAAAAATATTAGCAATCTGTACTCCTTCTCTATATAAACTGTAAGTGTGCGAGATTTCATACTCCTCCGTCCGCGCAATTTTCGTAAAAAGGGGTACAAAGTTTTTGCTTCGCGTATTAATATAATGATACCACGAAGTACTTCTTATGTTGACATAAGCAGAGTTCCAGGCTAAAAACACCAATTGCTATGAGCTGCGCCAGTGACAGTGGCTACTAACTAAGTCATCACCACGTTGTCAAACCTTGGCGCTTGGTACTCGGGGCGGGCCGCCTCCTCCGCCCCCCGTTTACGCCACCATTGTATTATTATGTGCTCCTTTTTGTCCTTTAAGAACAACGTAACTATGGAAAAAGGATACTGGAGATGGCAGTCGCCAAGTAACAAACGTATTTTTTTCAGTGGTATAGAATTATAGGGGTATACCTTTCATCCAGAAAAACTGTTCCCGAGGGATAGAGGGGTAAAATTGAAAAGATGGCGCTTCAATCGCATTTGGCGCCACCTTTGCATATCACTAACAAATACATTTCCATGGCAACGACAATGACATGACAGATATAATAATAATAATAATCAGCTAAGTAAATTACCGATGGCCGATCCCAGACACCCAGACTATAGGAAATAACGGAAATTTCGTTTACAACATTTATCCTGCCAGAAATCGAACCCGAAGCCTCTCCGGTCCAGTGAACTCAACCGTTTAAGGCGTAATCCGCTCAACCACAGAGGCCGTCAAAGTGATAATTTTAAAGTGTTATGGCTAGCTCCAGCTTTGCTTTTCTAGATGGCGTTACGGGTATTTATAATTAGGTTCTTTGAAGTAAAAATCAAGTTCGATGTTGCGTCACGTACATGGAAAATAATTCATCTTATCTTATATTAATATATAAAGCTGAAGAATTGGTTTGCTTGAACGCGCTAATCTCAGGAACTACTGGTCTGATTTGAAAAATTCTTTCAGTGTTAAATAGTCAATTTATCGAGGAAGGCTATTATAGGCTATATATCATCACGCTAAGAAGCAAACTTCTTTTTTACTACTCCACGCGGACGAAGTTGCGGGCAGAAGCTAGTTGCTACATAATTGGCAAGGTTATAACTGAGTAGTCCATGTACGTGCCAAAATTGGTCAATACAGAAAACGGAAAATTTTCGGAGATGCATCTACGAACGTGTTTCGGTTTTACGTATTTTCATGTAGGATTTAAGATTAAACAAGTAAATACATAGAAAGTACAACATCTCATCGTCTTATTTAGAAACCCCCCCCCCCCCCCCCCCCCCCAAGCAGTCGAGCCTAGCTCCCGCGGCTAAGGAACCGCCAGTGGTGCGTCACCCATAGACGCAACACAAAACTTAAATCAACACCCCACATTCGGCATTTCCAAGAATTATAACATACCCATTTCATGACATACATAATCCTTTTCCAACGTAAGCGAAATCGCTGGCTAGAGCTAGTGTTATTCTATATATTGTCCTAGTTGTGTCGCCGTCAGCTATGTTAACAATAGTTTCATTCCGAATAAATGTCACGTTTCTGGGATCAAAGTGTGGACTGCCACCTGTTGTTTTCTAACAGTGTACGTATAAACAGGCCGAGTATGTTTAGACAGAGAAGGGATGGTTAAGCTTTATTATAAATGCTCCCAAACAGTTAATAAAGTTTGATCTTGAAATATTTCAGTGGTACATAGGGTATATAGTACCACCCAATACCGATATTGTGGCCACATATACATGCGAATGGATATGGAATACTTTTAATCCCGGAAAATGTAATAGTTTCCGAAATAAAATTAAACAAATTTTCCGGGAAAGAATAGCGCCTTGATAAAAATCTAATGCGATGTAACCTGTGTTGCTTGCTCTCAAAATAAGCCCTGGTGGCGTATAAAAACTAATGTTTGTATTGTAGTCCCAGTTTACATTTCGTCTTGTTTATTAAATTTCAGGAAACGTGGCACGTGGGAGCGGTTCTACAGATTAATTCACGTAATACTGATAACAGGAACATCAGTTGCATTCCCACAGTTGATAAGAATCATGTTCTTTGTAAGTCCATCATATGTACGAGCACTTCACGCTCTTGAAGTTCGTACACGTCATTGGATACAGTACAGTTAGAAGGCTCACAGATATTGCTGAGAAGTTAAAGTATTGCGCTCTCGCTCGGCCACTATCTGGACTCGCATGCCACTTCTTTTACGCAACGTAATAAACGTGAACGTTTTACTGGACCTACCCAAGCTCACGGAATTAACTTCACAAGAAACGCATTTAAATTCTGCGCGTACTGTATGTTAGTTATAAGGTCGCGGATAGGGGCTCGATGAGAAAGGTGTACCGGGATATGAGACCCAGACTTTGGAATGCCTAAGTTCAGCAGTGGACAATGATTCGCTGAAGTACATTATTATGTTAGAAGTCCACAATTACCCTTTTTCCTCTGAAGGTATTAAAGGTAGATTAGGTTTTTAAGAAAACCCACCAGAGGCAGTGCTAAAAGGCACAAATTCTGAACAAAATTAGTTAATTCAAAATATTATAAATTATTCGAAACAGAATCCGTTCAGTAGTTTTTGAAATATAGGGTATTTTCTATTTAATGATTTTTAGGTCATAACAGATACCTGATAGGTACTACAGTTCAGATACATAGACCATATTTCCTTTTGTTACCTGAGGCCAGCAAACAGGCAGATGATCCACTCGATGGAAAGTGATTACCGTTACTTATGGACGACAGCCTCAAGTATATGATGGAGGAGATAGGATAGGGCAGATGAGATAAGAAGATGAAATAGTGAGGAAAGAATAGGAGGAGGGAAATAGATGTAAAGCCATATCTATGCAGATAAATAAAAGTGAAGTGTCTGTTTGTAATATCAAAAGCACAACTTTTTATTAAATGCATATGAAAGTATATATGGCAATTATGTCCAAAAACAATTTTTAAATTTTTCCTCTGTTTGTCTGGATGTTCCGGCTAATCTCTGCAATGGCTGGACCGATTTTGACGGGACTTTCACTGGCAGATGTTATAAGGAGTAACTTAGGTTTTTTTAGAATTCCGCGAAAAAAATCCACGTGGACTAATTCGCGGGCACAGCTACTTAAAATATAAAAGAAGACTAAAATGGTGAAGCCCTTTTTGCACTATAGAGTAGTAGAAGTAGTATTTTAGCAATAAAATAGTAATTTATAAGTTTTTGTAATGATGTACGATAAAGAGTTATCCATCTACCAAAGATATTTAAATGTAACTATTTCTTTTCATAGATTGGCAACGTTTTTCTGGCATTTATGGCGTTCGTATTTCCACCATTTATCGATTGCTTGGTAACGTGGCGGGAGCCACGCAGAAAATATTCAAGGTATTATACCAAGATGTAATGCATAGGTCCCAAACATTCGACTTGTAAAGCTAAAAGATTTTTGAATTATACTGTTATAGTTAAAGGCTGGCCTTCACCCAAAGACGGGTCCAAAATCGACATTAATCAATAATTACTAACATAATCATCACAAGTATTATACAGTACACAACAGTACACTAACAACTTGTATGTAAATGAAAGTTGTACATGTACAATATTTTGGACCTAAGGCTTTGAAGACCACGGCCATAAAAATGGCCCGGATTTTTGGAGGGCTTGCGTGGGGCCATGGGAAGGCCAACACGTAGAGGCCCCTTGACAAATTTAATGTAAATGAGACGTGACACTAACCGACGATTATCCCTGTCTACAACGTAGAATAATGCACCAAGGACAAGCCCCTGCCAGTGTAGGATTCTTGTAGGAAATGAGAACAAAAAGTACCCGGGCTATTGCGGTGAACTGAACGGGGACTACGGCGTCTGCCCGTTGCAATGTTCGGGGAACATGGACAAATGGGCAGACGGTGACTCGCCACTCCCTACATGGGCCCTAGAAAATGCCATAGAAGACAGGGGCAACATGGGTGTGAGTGGCTAAGGGGTGTAGAGAGGTGGTGTGCAAGTTCACCGAGGCTACTTCCGACGTTATGCCATTTATCACTTCCACCCCTGGAACTTGAGTCTTAGCTCTAGCGATCTCCACTCCGTGGCGGCTGGTTAATTCAAGCACGGAGGTGGAGGCCTTGCCTTGGCTCCCGGCGTCAGGTGCGAGGTGTCGCTACTCACCTAAGGCTTCGCCACAAAGCCCCCCTGCGATTTGCTATTATTATTATTTAAAGGCTGGGCGCTAACGGGCCACCAACCACGGCCACCGGTGGTCAGCGACAAGCAGTTCACACCATGGAAAATGATCTTCCATAGTTCACACGCTTTCGTACATTTTGTAAGGACTCGCCGCACACGTGCGACCGCTACCGGTGGCTGTGGTTGGTGACCCGTTAACGCCCAGCCTATGATGAATCCCATGAATGAAAAATACTAGGATGTGTTTGACGGAATCTTGCAGAGTGATGGTTTTGTTATGCAAAATTTTCGAAGGATGCGTAATTTTCAGTAGTAAATAATAAGTGTAGGATTTTTTAACAAGGAATTATGTATTTATGTTAAAAATCTAAACTGTTTAGTGAAATGTGACTATTGAAGTTGTCACGATCGTTTGGTGTGAGTCACTACAGCAAAAATCTAGTTCCATATGAAATTAACTATGATTGACTGGGGAGTGTTGACATTTTTGTTTTCTTATAATTGGAGGCCAATAATTTTGAGAAGGTTGGAATCATTGTTCTAATGTTGGGTACAGACAGGACCAAAGAAGGCCAACGAATGTGTTTCATTGGACTTAGTCGGCTTTACGATATTAAGATATAAAGCTGAAGAGTTTGTTTGCTTGAACGCGCTAATCTCAGGAACTAATGGTCTGATTTGAAAAATTCTTTCAGTGTTAGATAGCCCATTTATCGAGGAAGGCTATAGGCTATATATCATCACGCTAAGACCGATAGCAGCGAAGCACCAATGAAGAATGTTTCAAAATCGGGGGGTTTTGAAAACAAATTCCACGCGAACGACGTCCCGGGCACAGCTAGTTCCATATAAAATTAACTATGATTGCCTGGGGAGTGTTGACATTTTTGTTTTCATATAAGTGGGGGACAATGATTCTGAAAATGTTGGAATCATTGTTCTAATGTTGGGTACAGACAGGACCAAAGAAGGCCAACGAATGTGTTTCATTGGACTTAGTCGGCTTTACGATATTAAGATATTATTGTCATTTTCTATTCCAGAATGTGGCGAATGGGCAAGAATGCAGCGTTGATCCTATTTGGTATATCCCTAAGTGGTGGAGCCTTTTACTCCCTGTTAGATTGATATTAATAAAGCTAGAATTGTTTAGATATATTTGTAAATAAAATAATATACTGTGATTGATTTATCAATGTGCTCCTAGAAAGCTGTCATAAACTTGGAAGAAAGTGATCATTATTTTTATACGTTAATATCGGACTAGCCAAGTCACTGCCTCTTTTTAATGAACTTGTGATGAAGTAATTAGCTATCATTAAATAGCGCAATTTAAGGATGCACCAGCAGTTGTTGTCTTAATTAGCTTTTTTCTGGTTTTATAATTATTTATGTAAGTGCATTGTATAATATTTTGTTAACATTATATCTTATTAGTATATATTTCATATTTTACTAATAATAGGTATTTGCCTAAAACGATAATTTCATAAGTAAAGTCCTATAATTTATTTACATACATAAATTATAAGCTAGTACAATGAAGAAATTTATAAATAGTCTAATATAATAAAAGAAAACTTAACTGTATTAGTATTGTATTCTAAGAATACTGAGCCTAGATCGCCGTCTTCTATGGGTAAGGTGCCCAAAAGGCTGGCTACGTTTACTCGCTGGATCGCCATACTGATCCGACCTTATAATATGTATGTCATATCATCTATGTATATAAAAATCAATTGCTGCTCGTTAGTCTCGCTAAAACTCGAGAACGGCTGGACTGATTTGGCTAATTTTGGTTTTGAATCATTTGTGAAAATCCAGGGAAGGTTTAAAAAGTGTAAATATGAAAAAAAATGCTTGGAATATAGTAAAAACAACAATTTCGCTTGCCATTAGAAATTATTCCTATCTGTCAAACATTTGATGTTCGTCCCGTTGTTTAGAAATCAATTAAATTTAAAATTCGTTCCGAAATCAAATTAAATTTAAAAGTTAAGTTTTTTTTTTCATTTTTTTGGTTTTGAATGTCAAACGTTTGATGTTCGTTCCGGTTAAGTTTCGACCACATTTTTTACTAAAGTTGAAACATTCTGCAATTACCATTCAGGTTTTTTATTTATTGATTCTGAGGCGGTACGAAGTTTACCGGGTCAGCTAGTCTATAATATATTAAATTCTCGTGTCAGTGTTTGTAACAAAACTCCGAAACGGCTTGACCGATCCTTATGAAATTTTGTGTGTATATTATGTAGGTCTGAGAATAGTATAAAAACAATTTTCATACCTCAAGTGATAGGGGTCCTCCACCCCAAAAATATTTTTTTTTAGTTTTTGGACAATTTATTATTTTAATTTTTTTACGACTTGGCATTAAAAAATACATACAACCCTTAATTGTTACCCTTCTACCACCAACCACTATTTTTTAATAGCGATATTAGTACTTTACTAATTTTCTGCTCTCGGCGGTCGATAATTTATCAATTACCACTCGATCAGTTATTCCCGTCAGGTGTCTACCGGTGTCACTTCTCACCCCGCAAACAGTACAGAGTAGGGATGAGAATCAAACCGGTCCCTGTCTTTCTTACACAATAAGCTTTTTCTCACTCACTAAAGGTTAGGGCCTAAATCGCTTTGGGCCATTATTACTTGATCGTGCTACAACAGTAGCAGTGCCGCTTATGCTTATTTTACTTTTTCAGTGCAACAATCTTATCTCTCTATCTATCTATATATATATTATCTAAAACATTTTAAAGTCGGTGCTTAGTAATTTTCAAAAAATATAGTAATTTTTATGTTTTACTTTGCACCGACTTCAAGATGTTTTAGATAATATATATTAATAATAATAGCTTTAGAAATAAGTTATTTTATACTTTTTAGTTTTTAAAGTCGGTTTTTTAAACGAAAAGAGCAAAAAAAAAAGATCCGACGAATTGAGAACTTACTCCTTTTTTCGAAGTCGGTTAAAAAACTAACACCATCGGTCGAAAATTTCAGATATAAACTAAATATAACAATCTTACAAGCACTCATATAGCTGTTCTTTTTGTTAGAAAGTAATTTTAACACTATTTTCAGGGATATAGCTGCATTATTACTTCATTCCGTAACTAAATAAATAATAAATGCGTATGCAGTAACGTGTAAAAACTAGTCCTTAAATAAATGATATTTACTATATAGGACATATTACGATGCCAAGTATCCAACTACTGTCAAGGTTGTTCTGATATATCTTAATAATTTCATAATTTATCATCCAATTAAATACATGTTTGCATGACAAAAAAATTAGGATTAAATTACATAAGACTCAACAATACACATCCTGAGAACAGCTGGGATTAATTAGACAAGGCCAGTGTAATTGTATCGCATTGCAACATTATCTCCATGTCTTTTTGATTACCTTTAGCTTGTTAATCTTCCAGTTTAACATGTTTTGTCATGTAAATTCTTTACATTCTTATTAAATTACCACACTACCTTGATTTTCTTCTTCTTAAATTTTCAGTTACGGATGTAACATGAAAGATGCTCATTATTAGTTTCTCTAGATAAGGATCTTTTCTCAAAACACATCACATCCATCTCAACATTTTCAACTTTGCCGAGTGTGTTTTTTGTCAACACCTCACATCTATCTCAACATTCTCATCTCGGTTGAGTGTGTTTTTTGTCTACATCTCACATCTATGTCAACATTCTCATCTCGGTTGAGTGTTTTTTGTCAACACCTCATATCTATCTCAACATTCTCATCTCGGTTGAGTGTGTTTTTTGTCTACATCTCACATCTATGTCAACATTCTCATCTCGGTTGAGGGTTTTTTGTCAACACCTCACATCTATCTCAACATTCTCATCTCGGTTGAGTGTGTATTTTGTCTACATCTCACATCTATGTCAACATTCTCATCTCGGTTGAGGGTTTTTTGTCAACACCTCACATCTATCTCAACATTCTCATCTCAGTTGAATGTTTTTTACCAACGCCTCACATCTGTCTCAATATTCTCGTCTCAGTTGGGTGTTTTTGCTCAATCACTTTAGTGGCTCAACATTCAAACCCATACAATATGACCGGCTTTATAACAGTTAGCTATGCCCGCGACATCATTCGCACGAGACTTGTGTTTTATATTCATTATTATATTCTGAACAAGTGTCAAAATTGATCACAAAAATTTAAGATTAAATCCTATTTTGAACTCTAAAATTTTTATTGAAATCTGTAGAGATTTTTTTGTATCTACCTGTAGACTTTTAGACAAATTAATAGATGAAAATTATGAAATCAGTAATTTATAATTGAGCGTCGTATAAATTACAAAGTACGTTTTGGTATAAATAACAGATTTCACTTCAAGCTGGTATATATTCTGAAATCACAAACAAGCATTAGATGTAGATTTCATACATCAATAAATAAATAATCAATTGGATAGGGTGGGCTCTTAAGTTTTCAACGATTCTGCGTTGACCAGTTAATAGCATGGCCAATAATACGGTAAATTAAAGTTCATTGATTCAATGACGGTGTAGTGCTCGGTACAACTATATCAATTATTGTATTGACAGTCGAATCAATAAAGGCAATTATTACACACTTGTCTTATTTATACATACCGATGATTCCTACTTATATGTGCCAAAGAGCAAATTATTGATTTTATAGTGAAAAATAAAAACAAAAAGTGGTTCGGGTGATTCTCCTGCGTCCAACCACGCGCGTCATTCGCTGCAACCTGGAGACCAATTCTGCTACTGTCTCGTCAAAATCGTCGGACATTGTCATCTCAATCGTAGGTTTGTCTGCTTTCGGTGTTCTGTTAATTCCAGTGGTGTGCCTGTGGTATTTAAGTGCAAACTTACGAAATAAATGTTGGTAGTTTTTACAATATTCATTTCGGCTGACGTTATTTATGTTAGGGGTAATTTTTTTTTAATATAAAAAAATAATATATAAAATTAAGTGCTATAGGATAGTTGACACATGTCACAATCCCTTTAAAATATCATGATACAAATAATTTATTTGCTTTGTAAACTATAATTAATACGGTATTTGACTAGTTATAAAATGACGTTATAATTTACAACGCTCGTACAAAATGCGTTGGAACGTGATATAAAGTATCTAAGTTGGTTTTTCACTATTCTTGTGCGAACGAAGTCACGGTCACGGCTAGTGGCAAATAATTAATATGAAACCTTAAACGTGAAAATAACTTTTCATGTTACATAAATATTTCACTTCTTTGCAGCACAAACAATGTGTACACATATTAATATGTAGATAACATTGATGTCTTTTAAAGATAAATGTTCTCAAATAATAACAAGGTAACTATTTTTCATCGTTTACACTAAAGTGCAAATTAATTGACCACAATTAACACTAATGACATTGACAATTACCTTCCGAATTTTAAAAACGATGACTCGATATTAAAATGGAAACGTAAAAACCAAATTAAATACATTTTAAATCTTTCAACAAGATTAATCTGGCATAATAGAACGCAGAGGATCCGGGTTCCTTTCCTGGCATGCTAAATTTCGAAAAAGAACTTTCAGTTATTTTTTTATGGTTTCAGTGTCTGGAAGCAGTCCGAGAGTAGTCCGCTGTATTGTAATACTTGCAACAACTCAGAAGGGTTTATGGTAACAAAAGAACAGCAACTGGTCACATAGTTATAATAAGAAAACTTTACGGTTTTAACACATTTATTACACACTAACATTGAATACTCGACGAGCATTTTTAGACCACCTCGCCAACCCTCCAACAATTTAACAGTTTAAGAATAGCATTTTGGCACAACCCATAGCGGATTGAATTCATTGATAAACTATTGTAATCAAAGTGTTATGAATGAAAAGAATTTAACACATTACTGTTTGGAAATTCCAAATAATATTTTATACAAGATATTATACAAAACATTATACTTAAAGTTTTACATGTAATAAAACAAACTGAACACAGTAAAAATCTATCGCGTCTGCCAACATGAAAAAAAATGCAGTGAATATCGTCTATATACAATTGAGAGATTTTAAATTATAATCTGTACACAATCACTACATTATAAAGGATAAATATTGTATCAAAATTATTGTAAATTATAGACAGCCACTTTATACAAAACAGGCGCTAATCACAGAATAAATAAAAATATAACATTATTATTCAATTAAGGAAATGGTCGATTGTATACATGACAAGAACAACTATGCTACTAAATAACTGTAACAGCATATTACTCATAACATTAGCGAAAAACTAAGTTTATATATATATTTAATTTTTCCATGGAGATACATAGATACGACCCATTATTATATTTTGAAAGTTGTCTGAAAAAAATAGCTACTATAGCGATAAGATCGCGATTATACTAGTTGAAATATTGTTAATTGTAATGTATAGTGGTATACTGCTTTCTTGTGTACAACAAAAATATTATCTTCTAAGCGTAACTTATTTAGCTTGGGGATGTAGGTAATTTACAATATGTGTATTTGTCTATTGATTATTATTATATCAACATTATCTAACAAGATGCTATTATATTTAAAAATTAAGGAAACATTAGTAGGGTTTTGGCTCAACTGGATGGCGACCACCCCTGATCTAGAGTATGCCGCCATAACAACCTTGTGTTATGTTCCGGCATTAGTGACCAGGTTCCAGTCTCCCTTAAGAGAGCAGCAGCGTATTTGTAGCACCTTTGGTGTTGCAAATGTCCATAGGCGATGGTAACTGCTTTCCATTAATTGGGCCGTCTGCCTGTCTGTTGAACTCCAGCAATAAAAATAACAATATTATTAAACTAATGATAATGTAGACAAAGCTGTGGGAAATCACTAGGAAAATGTTGATATAAATGTGAACCTATTTGATGAGTTATGTGATATGCCACAGAGATTTTTTAACACTACCGCTATATTTTATTCTTTTGTTTTGTCATAAGATTAGGGAGTTGCATAGAAAAGATAACTTATGTGCTAAAGCTGCCCTTTGTTCAATCTATATTGTATTGTAGGATCTAGTTTTTAGTTGATGGTGAAGAGTAAAATGTTGAATACATTCATTCCTCAATTTACTAACACAAAGCCTGCGACAGCCATTAGATGCCACATATTCGCCAATGAGAATTGCTGAGAAGCCATCGTCATGAGGGGAAGAGTCTAGCGGCTCCAAACCCAGTTACTGGTGAGTACCTAGATGCCCATATAGTTGTAGCCGAGGCAAAACAAATCTAACCTTAGCCTATAGCTTTCGTATATCTATACAATATCACAGTCTTTTTTGTCAGTTTTTAATACCTGAATCCGACAAACAGACAGCTGTCCAAGTTGATAGAAAGT
The DNA here is from genome assembly GCA_019925095.2 of Dendrolimus kikuchii. Taxonomy (NCBI): domain Eukaryota; kingdom Metazoa; phylum Arthropoda; class Insecta; order Lepidoptera; family Lasiocampidae; genus Dendrolimus; species Dendrolimus kikuchii. The sequence continues at coordinate 8,183,645 of CM034413.1, forward strand.
GGCACTGACGCCTATGGACATGGCAACACCAAAGGCAATGTCAACTCGTTGCCTGTCTATAGAATGGGATAGATATAGTGAAATAGGATAGAAAATATGGAGTAGGGGCCTGAGATATGAAAAATGAGATCGTGGTGATGGATAGATTCGTAACCGAATTTGAAACGAGCAAGTCGTGTAAAAAGATCTAGTCATAAAAAGTAAAAATATATAATTTAACAATAATAAACAGCTAATTATAAAAATCCTCTGCAAAACAAGCTCGATCTAGATTTTTAATTACCATTAATTATAAATTACAATATGGAGTACCAAACCAAATTAATTTAATGTAAATTTATAATTTTACGTTCAATATTTAACATTAGAAATTTACTATTTGTCTAGAATAATTAATTACAATTTGAAAGTCTAGTCAGTCTAGCGGGTTGAGCGTAAATTTCATTTGTAAGAATACGAAGGTCTTGGTTCAATACCCAGCAAGATATTATTTGAAAAATATTCCATGCTATGATTTGAATACACATAATTATAATGGGATACGAGTGCGAAAGTGCCGCGGGGAGACGTCGGTAAATGTGTAGCAGAATTACACTAAATAATTCCTTTTCTCTCCTTTTTACCACCGGACAAGCTTCAGTACAAACTCACATCACCGATGTATGGTGGAAATATCAATCAAGCCGACAAAGCGCTTTTCTTTCACTTTTAAAATACGTATTTCTAAGGAGTGGAGCTCTTTACACGTCATGACGTTTGTTTTTCCTGAAAAATACAATTTAGATATCTTCACTTCTCGCGTGATAAGGCATCTTGTAGGTAAGCGTGCTCCATCTCAGCTGCATTTGCCGCTGCATACACCAAATGCTTGATTCAAATGATATATGTATAATTATTCTGTTTGTGTGTATATAATTGAACTCCTCTTAAAAGGTTGACCGATTTTGACGAAAAATCTATGTGTGTGTTCTGGTAGATTCGAAAATGATTTAGGTTCACAATTGAGTCCGGTAGGGGGCGCTGTAATCGGGACCTAGGTATTTATTTTTCAGAGTACGACAACGTCTACCGGGCTCGCTAGTACATTATAAAAATAAAAAAAACTCCGTTGCAAATTATATCAATTAGTATGGATATGGATGGATGGATTCATAAAATAATGGCCAAATTTTTTAGCATAACCTTTGAATGGAACGAAGGAAACCAATGGAGTGTTTAGTGAGTTATTATTTTTGCGCTTATTTGTACAAGGTCGACCGTACGGAGCCTGTCTCAATTGATATAACATCTAATAACTGACGAAGGAGGTTGTGTTTTGTGTTTAAGTGGTGTACATTTATTATGGAAATGAAAATTAATAATGTAAGTGTATGTATTATTAAGTAGTTTTCACTATAGCTAGCATGAGGCTTGACTTTATATTCATCTTTTGAATTTTTCAAGGAAATAGAACATACACAAAAATGTTTATATATGAAAATACAGCTATGTTTATGTCTGCAAAACTCGGAAAGTAGGCGATAAATTGAAAGACAGAATATAATTGATTAAATTCTACATAATTTATTCATTAAATTGTATGGAGAACATAATTTATTTATTCATTTTAAATTATCTATACCTGCTCATATATATATATTGGAAAGTTGTTTGGAAGAAATCGCTCATAGCCTTAAGACGGTCAATTGTACTCTTTTTGTGGTAATAATTTGATTTCTAAATTGCGTGCAATAAAGTACATTATAAATAAATATAAATTCTGGTTCATATGTAAATACTTGTCCTCACTAATTGACTGACTGACATCAACGCACAACCGAAACTACTGGAGCTAGGAACGTGAAAATTTTCATACGGATTCTTACTTCTTTACTTACTTTTCTGTCCGTGCAGGAACGGAGAAAGAATACAATTTTCTGCAGCCTGGCGGCCTGTCGTAAAAGGCGACTAAACAACCCACAGCCAGGTGGTAGGGTATTTGCTCGACTGGATGGCGACCACCTTTGGTCTAGAGTATGCCGCCATAACAACCTTGTGTTGTGTTCCGGCATTAGTGACCGGGTTCCAGTCTGCTTTAAGACAGCAGCAGCGCATTTGTAGCATCTTTGGTGTTGCAAATGTCCATAGGCGATGGTAACCGCTTTCCAGCAAGTGGGCCGTCTGCCTGTCTGCTGGACTCCTGCAATAAATAAAAAACTATACTGTGCACTAAGAAAGGATTTTTGAAGACTCTGATCTCTAAGAGGTTGAAAATGGGAATCAAAGTTTGTGTGATAATCCGTCACTTTCGAAGTGAGAAGTATGTAATTTAAACACCTGCTGCTGGCTAGAAGTAAATGTGCACTAAAGTTGTTAAAAAGGTATATAAAGTTTGTTCAAACTATGACTATTGACTATTTTTAATCTACGCGACCAATATTCTATATAATTAGTTAAATTGTATCAAATGTAATTAACAGATAAAATGACCGGGTTTAGCTAGTTTAAGGTAATAATCCTGTTGAAATCTGTCGAGTAGTTTCAGAGTCTATTCAAGACAAACTTTCGGACATATAATTGGAAAGTAATAAGAAATGTAGTAAATAAATGATCTGTATATTTATATAATATAGACAACAAGTAATAAAATTTATTAGTTACTAAGAAAATATTCTATTAGAAATAAGCACTTATGAAATATATAAAAAAGAATATCTCTGTTCCCTAGATTGTAGTCTAAATAAAAAGAAAAAAAAGTAAAACTCTCTTTCCCGTCATATGAAAGAGGAGAGGCGATATGCTCCCCCAAAAGATTCTTGTATTATTTAGCTTACTCAGACAATAAGTGCCGTTCTTTACAATCCTATGGTGCATTCAGCACTATAATATTACCCCATTATATACTCGAAGCAAAATATCAAACATTATAATGACTTATAATATTTTAAATGCAATAGTACATTCGTAATAGTACAAGTCGTGGTAGCGTAACGGCTAGCGCACGCGTCCTAAACTCAAAGGGCGCGGGTTCAATCGTGGCCGGAACGCATGCACCACTTAGGCAGTTTTCTGACCTAATGTGCATATTGTTACAATTACCATGTGCTAATAACGGTGAAGGAAAACATTGTGATGCAACCTGTACATCGAGATAACCGATGTGTCAAACCTGCCATGTCGCCTTGGACAAGCGTGGCCGGTATGCTGTCCGTGCCCCTATAGTGGGAAGCCTGAGCCTAGCAGTGGGACATTTATGGGCTGTGTTATTTTTTTTGTTATTAATAGTACATTCTAGTATTACACTTCAAAATTTAACCATTCGTGTCCCTCGGAACGGAAGTTGTATAATTAATCGCAAAACTTTTAATTTACCACAAGTAAGAACTAATATAGGTCAACATTCTCCCCTATACAGAATGATGAACTGTAGTAATTCCGTACGTACAAAGGTCTATATATTAAGAAACGACTCAAGAATTTGTTCAAATCCTCTTAACTTTGTCACACCTACTTGTATTTTGTTTTTACCACTCTAAGACCATAGATACATAGGCCGTAGACAATCAATTATATTATGCATGCCATGTTTGCATAAACAGTATGAATCGGTTTAGTGAATATATATTTAAAAAAATTATGTTTATAATCTATAATCAGTTTTACAGACCAATAAAAAAATTATTAAAAAAACTTTGGGGCAAAAAAAAAACATCTAAGATTGTATAGGCACTAATAATTTTTACTTCAATTTTGAAATACATTTAGGAGTAACAGACAATCCATGCTACATGTAAACCTGCGCCTGGGATCGAAAGATCGGAAAGAGCGCTTACGGCGCTCTCATTACGAACGTGTACACTAGAACCTCGTTACTGTATCTATCTGGTTCCAATTACTGCTCGCTGATGAGTGCGCGGCCAAAAGCGACTCGTTGAACGTCGCGTGACCTGCGTACATTAGAGCATGTTACTGTATCTGCTCAGTTATAGTTGCGGGCTGCGGCTCGCAGATGAGTATCCGGCTTAAAGTATGATTGCCTAAAGGGGGTGTTTGTAGATAATGTTATCGAACCTAGATGGCGCCACTAGAAAGTTACATCGCGGTATGGTGCGCGCTGTTATTGACGCTCACCGAATCTCACTGCAATGAATTTTCTTTGAGAATTTGAGATCTATATGTTTTTAATTGAAAATCCCCTCTCTCCCAGGACTGATTAATTGATTATACAGGGGGAACGAGGAGTATCATGGCATATATACGGTTTTAAGGTTTAAAAATCACGGAATACCAGCATTGGTCCTACAGACCAACGATAATGCTGAGCTTGATCCAATTTTTAGTACTTACATTAAAATGTATTTATAGTATGTGATTGGTTTTCCTTTATTTATTTTTATTTTGTTACTTTAAACTAGCTCATTTTACCTATGTGTTCGACCTAGAAATAAACCTATTACAAACAATACAGTTCTCTTGCAGATAAATACAATTTCATAAATAATAAACATTCCTACTAAATTTTATCTACAAATATAGGTATAATTTTGAGAAATGCCTGTAATATATATATATATAGTCCGAGAGGCGGATAGACGTAAAGATTGTGTAAAAAATTAGTTTTTTCGAAAATGACTATTATTGCACGACTACAGCAAACAGGCAGCCGGCCCACCTGATGGAAAGCGGTTATCATCGCCTATGGCATTTGTAACAAAAAAAGGTGCTAGGGATGTGCTGCCGGTCTTAAAAGGGAAACTGGAACCTGACCGCTCATGACTACTGAACCCTGAAATTTCATTAAAATTTGGACACAGAATCTCGTCATTTTTCTTGAATATCTTATAGTTGGTAAAACCGAAATGATTAATCTAAAATATTCTACTATATTTTCCTTGTGTATATACATAATTATTTATCTCTGGGTTTATAATCTTGGCACACAAACATATACTCGTAAAAGGCTTACTTGGCGTCGCAGAATAACAGGAAAATATGTCATTAAAGAAATATTATTTGACTGATGTTTTTGGTACAGATCATTCAACTTTAAGATTCCATTCTCATTGGTCGATAACACGGTCAACAGCATACGGGGTTTTCTTTATTGTTGGAATATAGCCTGCAGACAGGCTGGCGGCTCGCCTGATATACAGTGGCCCGTGTGACCACCAAACCGAACTTTTTAACACAGAAGGCGCTACCAATGCCCTGCCGGCTTCAAAAGGGGACTTTAACCTGAAACCCGTTTATCCGTGCAGGAACGGAGAAAGAATACAATTTCCTGCGGCCGGGCGGCCTGTCGTAAGAGGCGACTTAACAACACACAGCCAGGTGGTAGGGCATTTGCCCGACTGGATGGCTACCACCCCTGGTCTAAAGTATATCGCCATAAGAACCTTGAGTTGTGTTCCGGTATTAGTGGCCAGGTTCCAGTCTCCCTTAAGAGAACAGCAGCGCATTTGTAGCAACTTTGGTAGTGCATATGTCCATAGGCAATGATAACCGCTTTCCATCCAGTGGGCCGTCTGCCTGTCTGCTGATCTCCTGCAATAAAAAAAACCCAATTCTGAAATCAAATAAAATTAAAATTAAGTCATATCATAGAACATAAACTCTTCATGACTATAAAAGGTGTGCTCGACTAACCATTTCCTGAGCCGTATTTTAAATGAACCGACGGATGGTGACTCCGTTGTCTTTTTAGCTAGTTTATAGTATATTAACGATCCCATGACATGCGTCAATCTACCCGATTTCCCAAGATAGTATTTTATGGGCGCGTTCCTTTAGTATCTCACAAGGCCCGCGATTCCACTAGGCAACCGCGATCGTTATGGTCGTGGCGAAAACGTCGCTAATTACGTCATCATTTTCGATCACACAGCGCTCACAACGACCCATGCTTAGAGGTGGGTGGAATTTGGCGTTGACCATAGAGCATTAATTCTCTCTATCTCTTGACAATGAAAAGGCGCGATTTTCAAATCAACCAATGACATTTGTGTATTCGCGGTCGTGAACGTGGTCGTTGTGAGTCCTTTCTGGAACGTAACTTATATGTTTCATGTCATTCCTATCCCGAATGAAGTGCCTATGCACATCATTATACTTGGCACTATGATTTTACTCGTTTCTCTCCGTAGTATCCAACTGAAATCTATACAAATAAATAAAATTGAAGTGTCCCTTTGTAGTGTTAAAATGACAGCTTTTTAATAAATGCATATGAAAGTATATATGGTACTTATATCATAAAAACAATTTTAAAAATTTTTGTCTGTTTGTTCCGGCTAATCTCTGAAACGGCTGGACCGATTTCGACGATACTTTCACTTGCAGTTAGCCCATGGTATAAATAGTAATTTAGGCTCCTAGTATTTTAGAATTAAAATTGCAAGGCTCCCGCCGCCGTTGCCGCACCGGACGGCAAATTCCACGCGCACGAAGTTGCGTATAACAGCTAGTTAGTAAATATATCGATTCACTGCCTATTGTGTCTCATTTAGGTCTCACATATGTAAATGAAATACATCAGTTAGTTTTTGTCTTTCACAAAATTACTAATTCAAAAAATACCTTCCTTGAGCCGCTTCGCTCATGTACGCAACGGCTCTGTAGAACGTTTCTCTTGCGTACCGTGGGGATATGGAATAAGCTCCCAGACGAGGTTTTCCCACAGCGCTACGATATGGAGTTTTTTGAAAAGGGTGTCATAATATTTCTTCGAAGCCGGCACCGCGTTGATGACATCTCTAATGTTGCAAACATCCATAGGCGACGGTAACCACTTCCCACCAGGTGGGCCGTCAGGCTGTTTGCTGTACTCCAGCTATAAATATATATATATATATATAATTGGGGGTCACCCAATTCTCACTTCAGATTCGTGTTCAGCGGGGAAAAATATGCCAGAAAATCATAGTCTGACACCCAACACACACAACTTATTTTTTATGGACCTGTGTAATACTTACAAACGTTTACGTTTTGAACAGGCTATGTAAATTAATACAGACTGTGAATTCGGCTATACGCTCGTCTCGTGATGTACAAAACCGGTCTGAAATTCCGATCATGTTGCTTTCGATGTTTTCCTTATATTATGTTTTGCACTCAGAACAATAAAAATAAGAGCTAAGTAACAACTTTTTTATGCATAAAAAAATAGGCCTCAGATTCTATTCTTTTGGATGAGTCACAAGTCAAAATGTCAAATTTATTCATAACTAGCTGTGCTGGCAACTTATTCCGTGTGGAATTTTTTCGCGTAACCCTAATTTTAAAAGTAGCCTCAGTTACTTCTTGTAACATTAACTAACTGCCAGTGAAAGCTCCGTCAAAATCGGTCCAGTTGTTTCAGAGATTAGCATCCAGACAGATAAAAAAATTCTAAAAACTGCATTTTCGCAGTCTTCTGGTCCGAATTATCCTCTCTGATTTTTTTCATAAATTTATTTTGACATTACAAACATTTTGAGTTTTAATCACAGAGTACATTAATATGAGAGTACTAATTGTGCTACTATTAGAAACACGCACTACCCATGACGTTTTTTGTAAAAAAATTATTATTATTAAAGCTGTATTTTATAGATTTAAGTTTAAAATTACAATCTAATGTAAAAAATAAGACTAATAAGTAATTTAAATCTGACTTAAAATCCTACTAATATTAATATTAAAAACGCGAAAGTGTGTAAGAATGTAATGCATGGATGTATGTTTGTTACCCTTTCACGCAAAAACTACTGAATGGATCTTGATTAAACTTTACAATACTATAGCTTACAAATCAGAATAACATATAGGCTATAATTTATAAAGATATAGTGTGAATTATCCAAAATATAACGATTTTCCATCACCACGCGGGTGAGACCGCGGTACGCAGCTAGTGTTAGTATTATAGTATATAATTATTTATACTAAGAATGTGTCTCATAACACTTTTCTTATTGTCTCTATTTAGGGGAAAACGCATTTTTCTCATGTTCTCTATTAATGTTAAGCAAATTGCACTTCACTTATGTCTTGGTACTCTTACATTCCAAGTGAAGTCTAGAGTGCGAGAATTTTATTCAAAATTAACCACAAATCCAATCACCAAATATATTTAAATTCAAAAGTTTAATCAAAGTAAGTTCGAATGAAGAACACTTTTTGAATATCATATATATATAAGTTAAAATTTAAATTTACTTCATATTCTATGTACATCACTTCACAACGTAAAGCGGCAAGAAACTCCCCAGCAACATGTCTAGCTAAAAATTGTTTTCTTTTATATTTCTTATTCTATTTATATCTCAAGCTATTTTTTGTAAGTTTTCTACAGAAGTATATTACAGAATTACCTTCCGAAGAATTAATGGAGTTGTAGCAAACAGTGCATGCTCAGTAAGACAAAGACATAATAAAAGCAAAGAAGAATATTATTCTCGTTATAATAGTAATAAAACGTACTAAAAGTTTATACTGCAACATATCTCCATAAATTCTTTACATGTTGGCAAGATAAAAAGTTAAACACGATAGTATAATCTGAAAAGATTCTATATTAATTCTAAAATCTGACCATCGGGCTCATATGTGCGAACTTGGAATTAAATCAGAACTATTTACTGGTATGACGATATCTCCGCTATTTAATAAATCAGAATTAAACATGTGGAAAGAATGCATGATGAAAGAATGACTAAACAGATATACAATGCAAAAGTGGATGGATGCAGAAGTTGTGGAAGGCCACGACACAACTCCCATGATCAAATTGATCGTGTACTAGAAGAAGGTGATGTCAGGATCCTTAAGAACAGACGAGCGTGCATGACAAGAGTTATGAATGTCAAAGAAGCAAGTGAGGTGTGTAAGAACAAGCCTAAATGGCGCTCTGTTGTTCGTGTCGCAAGGGAACTGGCGTGAAGTTATGTATGTATGTATGTATGTAGAATTAAACACTTGAATGATTGTTGGAAATTAGAATATCACCCAACACATTATTGATGTGTCATAGTTATCTTATATTAAAAAAACACAAGTTACCTGTAACAATACATTAATTTTACTTATGTTAAACAAGTAAGCTGTACATTATTAGTATCATTATTTAATCTAATTACCGAAATACGGCTAGCGCTGTGGGTTAGAGTGAGAGAGGAGGAGCCTGCCTACCATTGCCGTATGCGCGAGAGAAAGGGAAGCCAGACAAACTGGCGCCGTAACGCGTTACGTAACGAAGTGGTTTACCCTCCCATCAGAAGTTATCACTTCAAAAGTAAAAAGCATGCGTTGAGAAACGTCAATGATGCATTTCCGGTGACTTTAGTTTGGGGTTTTCACATGTCTGCCCTTTCTCTCTATGCTGTGCCTTGGCAAGTTAAAGCTCTGCATAAGGAATACTGTGCTAAATAGTAATATAACTGTGATCATTAAAGATAATCTGAGCAAATCCACTTAGTTCAAAGTGTCACTATGTATCCTAACTTTTGTGTACTTTAGACGACTCCCTGCAGCACGACTAAACAAAAACCCATCAGGTTTCTGTGTCACAGTCGAATATATTTTATGTATATAAATGTAAGCATTTTGGAAAGTAAATTTAAAAAAACTATCAGGGCTGCTTAAAATCGCTTAATCTTCGAACGGAGTTTATATCTCAGACCTACCTAGTAGCTACTTTCAGGTATATTTTCTAAGTCTGGTTGTTATTTATAGGCAGTCCACAACCAACCTAATGTTGAAGCTTCGGATCCATCGTCAAAACCACCTCCTCAGCCACCTCCGGAAGAAAGAAAAAAATATGTTTTGCATTCTGATAAGGACAACTACGATTTTGTCTCTCACAGGACTACTAGGAAACCCACCAAGTAAGTTTTTATTTCAAACATGAAAAAAATACTAGACATATAATAACCACCTACACCTGTTTGTCTTGCTGTGTGTTATTTGTTAGGCTCGATCCACACTATGATGCCGTTCACAGGTCAGTCACGCTCCGGTCTTTGTTCGTTCCCAGTCTGGTCAAATATGTTTGAACAAGAAAGAATTAGAGTATTCTCACTATTATCTCGCTCTATTTCCGATCCGATATAACGCCGGTACCGGTCTGTATACATAATGCCAGACTGACAGACGGACAAACGAACAGACGGACAGACGGACAGGCGGACAGGCGGGCAGACAAGTTTTAGATTCTGCTGGTTCGAACTAACCCCCCTGATTTCATTTACATTTTTAACCGCATTGCACAATCTCGAACCTTCTAAAGATTAATCCTATTAAATTCTAGTGCCTTGGAATCGACAGGCCACCTTATAAAAGGGTGCCTCGGTGGTGGTATTTTGGGGATACACGAAGCCTACATGAAGTGTGGACTTTGGACTTCGTTGATCGTCACATTGGTGTTTGGATTCTACATCACATATTGTGTACATGTGAGTAGAGTATTACAATCATTCGAACGAATTTTAAATTTTGACAACAAAGGCAACAAATATTCTAACCACCAAATTCTTTGAAACCTTAAGCTATCTGACCAAAAAAATTATGAGCAAATTAATGCGCTATCCTAAATGAACCACTTTAAATGGGATTTTACACTTGGTCATCATTTACTATGTTTAGCAATATAAAGTACTTTTTTGACATTATATTTTATTATATCTGGTGATCAGTTAAACATAAGCCATTATAAAACATTTAAAACGAGAGAACAATGTGACGCTATCAGGGTTTTGAAAGATTTAAGACATTTAAGAGATTTGAGATTTTATACGTTTTTTACTAGGCGCCTGTTATTGCAGAAGAAAATAGAATGATATCTATTTATGTTCCAGATATTAGTCAAATCAGCACAAATGTTGTACAAGAGGCTTCATATACCTGAAATGTCGTACCCGGATGTTGCAGAGGCGTCCTTAGAAGTCGGACCTTTTCCTAGCTTAAGGAAATATAGCAAATGGTTTAGGTATGAAAGTTACCTAAATTAATACAATTATACGATACGACACGATACAATACAATGCTCTTTATTGGGAATAGATATCAAGAAACTGCTATAACTAAACAAAAAGAAATACGCATAAATACATTTAGATTTTAAAAATATAGTAGATAATAAGTAACATGTAACAGAGATTAAGTTTGATAAAAAAGAGAAAAGAAAGGAAATAACAAAAATAAAAAGATCACCTCCTATTTTTATTATCCCTAGTGTTAATAGTACAATTAAAACAAGAACAGAAAAGTCTTGGCATGTGAGGGAGGAGTAGACGAAAAAAAAACTCTTTATTATATACCAACTTGATTGTAAGAAACCTACAATAATCGTAATTACTAGAATGCAATACAATGGGTGGCCTTACTGCTTAAAGCAATCTCTTCCAGGCAACCTTTGGATGAACAAGATCTAATTACAAGGATAGCGTTGGGGTGAAGTTGAACTGGATAACTTACCAAAGTATAACAATTAAATCGTTGAATTTGAAATGTTTTTTAAACTATATTTTCTTGCTGCTAGATTATTGTGCAGAAGACAAAGCGCTAAGATGCACTGTGCGATACCATATTCTGGTTATAAGTTAAAAACTCTAGTGTAAAACACGTGTGTCACTTTGCAATTTGTTATTGATGTCTAAAGCAGAAGTGATAAGAGACTCGCCAACCTAAGATTTTTTTAACCTTTTATTCTGTTTCTGTATCTTTAATAATTGAAAATATATATAACTAATAATATGAAAATAAAGATATATAAAATTTCAGATATGCTGTAGACCTGGCGATCTGCATCGATCTATTTGGAGCATGCTGCGTGTATCAGATAATAATAGCAAAAACAATCCAGCAGCTGATAGAGAACACTGATGCGCTGTCTGATGAGGATATACCGAATTTGAGGTTGTATATCTTGGCTTTGCTGGTACCAGTATTATTGCTGTGCATGATCACTACCCTGAAGTACTTGGCACCCTTCACGCTGATAGCTGACGTGTTTATTGGTAAGTTAATTATAAATAATGGTGACTGACAGTAGAACTTTCTAGCAATCTGAGTTAGAAAAATAGAAAATTCTAGAAGGAAAACACAAATGCAGATATATTTTGGAAAGAGATATATGATGTCCAAAAGAATAACGAAATAAAGATCGAAATTATTGTACAGAAACTTCTACTGGATAATAATAGTATAAGGAAAAATATCTCATTCATCGCCATGAGTAGTGGATCTATGTATGTAAACATTAATTTTGTTTACGTGTTTAACTTTCTGTATAGGTACAGTGTTTATTTCTTCTTCAGGTACTTGAGATAAAAACATTTTAATGAAATTAGTAAATAATAATACGTCTTCCCACGGTTCGTACTTAATGTCAACTAAGTGTTCATTAATATTCTAGTTGTAGAATAATCTACAAGCAATAACCAGGAGAAAACCTGATACGACATCCAAGCCATATCCATGTCGTAGATGGTAACCATCCAGACGAGCAAATGCTGTGGATGTTTTTGTCACCTCTTACGACAGCCCAGCTGAGCGCAGAAATCGGTATTGGTTCTCCGTTTCTACACGCAGAACTTCATTAACTTTTTTAATAAATGTTTCTTAGTCAAAATTAATTTGAAATTTCAGTGGCTTGTGTGGTAGCAACAGTAGTCTATGGTCTGCGAAAAGCTGAAAACATATCAACTGTGCCAGCTTGGAAAGACGTGATTGGATTCTTTGAATTTTGTGGAATTGTTGTGTTCAGTATGGAAGGGATTGGAGTATCGTTACCTATTGAAAATAATATGAAAGATCCAACACAGTTTCCATTTGTGTTGTGTGCTGGTGAGTAATTCTTCTTATAATATACAGCACTATTGAAGAATAGTGATTATGATATAACTCCTCTAATATTTGACAAATTACCTAAACCTATAAAAATTTAAGCAGTAAGCTGCAACATTCCTTTCATTACATACTTTTCGTTCTTTAAATACATAATGTTGTATAATATGCTTATCTAAAACGAGAGAAAAACACGACGCTAGAGATAAAAGATGAACCAAAAAACTTAAGTGTTTGTTTTAGCTATGGGTGTTGCAGAGCTCGTAACGCTTGTTTTAACTAACACGTTGCAAAGCGGTGTAATAATACTACATAAAATGCGAAGTAGACTTAACGAGTATTTCTGTATGACTTTCAATGTCTTAAGTACATCAGAATTTGGCATCAATAAAAAATTATAAATTTGAAAAACTAGGCGTATTTGCGTTTCCAGGTATGTTCGTAGTGGTGACTTTCTTGATATTAGTTGGATTCTTTGGATACTGGGGTTTTGGAGAACACTCCATATCCCCAGTCACGTTGAATTTTCCACCAGAAATGTAAGTAGTGAATTTTGATTTGAACAGTGAATAATAAAACTACGTTTTAACGGTTTTAAGCGCGGTAATTTTATTTGTTTTTTTTTTTTTGTTTTTTTTTTAATTAGATTAGGCTCCCATATAGTAAATAATAACCATAAATAAAATTAAATAATTAAAATTAATAAGTTGGCGGTAGGCTAAATAAAACTTTAACAATACTCGTTGACACTTGACATCTTTGTCTTCCGTGATCACGGCCACTGAAAAGTGGCCGAAACGTCGGAAAAACCAAAATCAAATAAAATTACCGCGCTTAAAACCGTTAAAACGTAGTTTTATTATGTATACAAGTCGCGAAAACTTAAGAAAATATTAGTTGAACAGTGAATTTCTAGTTTATGCTCCATGGCTATTGGTCCCTTTAGGTATTGTTATATTATCTCGTTTAGCTTCAAATTATTATGTAGCTTATAGACGCGAAGAACCTCTGACTGCCTTCAATTATAAGCAATTAGTCTCAAACTAGATATAATTTGAGAGTCAGCCACAACTCAATTTTTGTATATTGTATTGTGTACTGGTGGAAATGTTTTTTTACATGATCAATACATTTTAAGCTATAATTTACTATAAAAATCCAGTATGTTATTTGAATAAAAATCACGGTAAATGGAGGCATTATGTTATCTGTCTCGTCTTTTACAAAATGTCGCATAAATTGAAAGAATAAAACTACTTTAAAGAATTTAACACTAGGTCGATCCCCAGAACACAGACATTGGGGCGAATTCAGAAACATATTACACTACACTGTAGGTAGGGGCGATAGAGTGTAAGCGTGGCCTATAGTGTCTAGCTCTCATTTTCTTATTACGCCACCCTGATATAGGAAAATGTTCCCTATATGCTGCATGATGTAAAAATCACATTAATCTGTTCAGTTGACTATTGACCTATCTATGTTGGGTGTGTCTCCATGGACAAAATTTGAAATGATAATAATCGTAACAAGAGAACCAGTTAGAGCACAGCCACCACGCTGCGGACAACGACGCACTGCAGGTTTCGACGACTTCGCATAACACATTGTTGAAATCTCCAACAGGGTGTTTATTTATTTGGTTCGGCTTAATAGGCACTGATCACCAAATATAATATTTGAATTCAGAACTAATATAAATGTTTTTTGTTATGTGATATTTCTTCTTCTTATATTAAATTCGTCTTAAAATTATCAAATTATTTATAGTCCACTAAGCTATTCATATAGAAGTGTTTTAACACGCATTGTGGAATTTTGAGATGTGTTGCCATATTTTACGAGTTTCAAAATATTTAAATATTAGATGCACACAGTACTTCTATTTTACTATGTGCATCTTAACTTAAGCAGAAGTAGGACACGTCTAGTAAGATCCATGTTTCATTACGAACTGAGCTGATAGTCAGCGTCTATTTGTAAGTGCCGTATGCGACTAAATTTATGCGCTCCGTCGTCGTATTGTATTGCCATGCGATGTCATTTTCCCAATAGGTTTATGCATCGCAGCTTCCTAGCTTCGCTTTTACTGATATAGCTCTAATTTCTAAGGTAAATTGACAGTAGACTGATTGGTTTACTGTCAATTTACCTATGTCGCAGGACCGAAGGCCAACGTAGAATACAAGTCCTGGAATAGTTACTAGATGTTGGTACACGGAGTATAGAATGCTCTCTAGCCCGGTGGACTGATAAGATTGGCACTTTGGTAATGACTTGAATCAGAAAAGCGAAGAACCGGGATACATAGCCCAAACTTGGGAAGGCCTACGTGCAGTAGTGCTTTGCAATTGGCTTACGATGATGATGTTTGTTATATTTTAAATTTTCAGATTCCCTACGATCCTCAAATGCCTCATGGCTCTGATGATCTTCGTGACGTTCGCTCTTAACTTCTGGGCACCATTCAACCTTGTTTGGCACTACATGTCGAAAAAACACAACCCAAAGAAATACTGGATATGGGAGAGAGTGTACAGAGCTACCTTCATCGTGATCATCACGGCGATCGCTATTGCCTTTCCTAACATTGGCAACTTGATGGGCCTGGTAAGTCACGTATTTATACGACACTGTTTATTTCGTGATTATAGCATGGCCGCACTGCATTTAAATTTATATGAGCATGAAAATGTTTGCTGGATGTAAGTTCGGTATACTTAAAAATCAAAAATGCATTTCAGTAATTAACATAGATCTACATTAGGCATACGTCAGTCTGGGCAAGTCTAGTTCAAACATTTTATATAGCAGCTACATTTCATCCACGCCATGTGATGCGACGCTTGCGACCTCAGATTATCTTAGATGTCGAGGCTAATACCAGCGTGTACATAGTGTAGCTCTATCCCTCAGACGGTGGATGCGTAATTACCCAAGACGCAACTGTAAAATTTTGTTGATGGCCAGAAGAATTTATTACAGCCAGCATGAAATACGGCGACACACTTTATACACGCGCGTAGATTTGGTGTGCATACTGTACACCAAATTTCTACGCGTAAGCTGTCTCAGACGTGTGCGTAGACCATTAGACCTACGCACACGTCTGAGACATCTACATTAGTATTTCTTGCTTAAATCTAGTTGTGGCTTTTATTCCAAAGTTATGGAGGAGCATGGCGTCTTTTAAGGTGCCCTCGGGCAGTCAGACTTAAGGACTTTACTAATATGTTTGTTATAGTTGGGAGCCTTCTGCTTATCTTTCATGGGCTTCATATTCCCGGCGATCATCGAGTTACTGGTCGTTTGGGAGGATCCTGGCCTTGGAGTCTATAGATGGCGACTTTGGAAGAACATAGCAGTATTAGTTGTAGGTGTACTCTTGTTTATAGCTGGAACATATTCTAATGGCAAAGGATTAATAGCTAGTTTGTGAGGTTTTGACTTTTATTCATCTTCTCAAGATCCTTCATCATTCCCAAGATCATTCTGAGAAAACCAGAAATGAGTAACGAAAATCGCCTTCTAATAACAAATGTACGTAAGTATATAAAGAACCTAAATTCAAGAGTAATGTTTCTCTATATTAAAACGACCTCGAGCAAAATTTTATTTGGAAAAAAATTATAATATTGATTTAAAGTGGACGATTATAGTAGAGTGTTTATGTTGAAGAGCTCAACTGTTTTGTGGAATTTGCCTTATTCATGACTGTGTTAGCGTCAGTCGAAGACCTAAAATTTAGCTGTAGCTTCTGTTACATGAGGCCAGATTTCGAAGTAAAAGGTTTGATTTTTTGGTACTTAAATATTCATGAATACTTAAGACTGTCTAAATACACAAACCGTGTAAAGCTATATATAAAAAAGGAAAATCCAATCCGTATTCATACTTTTTTTCAAACTGTATTTGAATATTATTTTTGTGTTAAAAAAAAGAATATTAATAAGAATAAAAAATGTTTAATTTTAAAAAATATCCAAGTACAATGTAGAATTGCTTAGGTATATTAGCTAGTACATAATTAATAACAAAATCAAGTAAATATTATAAGGATATCCTTGGTAAGTTTTAAAGTTGCAGAAACGAAACTGACAATTTGAAAATTAAAAATGAATAAAAATAATTTAACTATCTTGACTTTGACGCAAGTTTGACATTTGGCATTGACAATTTCGTATCTACGATTAAAAACCACACCCCCGCGCGTCACTGTGGACACCCACCCGCACGCTTATATCGCCACGATCGCCACGTGTGCTAGCCACCGCTCATTCAGTATGGTCGCACACTAACGGTTCTTTCAATTATATAGTGTATTATACAGCCAAACCCATTTCAATTGAAGAGAGTCTTAAACACCTTAACCATTTCCATACAGTTGACTAAAGTACCACATCCAAATACGAATAGGCCGATCACAATGAAGATCAGAGACCTCCAAAGACGCCACTTGTACTTCCCAAGACCCGGCCTCTTCCATATCACGAGCAAGGTAATCACATTAGGCCAAATGAACGCCATATTCGTCAGGCAGAAACTTCCAATCTAGAAAGTTATCAATAAATCAATAATGTAATAAATCTTTTTAGTTTATATGAACTTATATTTATAACTTAGTTTTTAGTATTCAATTTTAAGTAGTCAGCGGAGATAAAAAGCAATGTAATGATGACAGGGACGCATAGCTGTAGCGCTAACAAAGCACCCGCAGACCGTGGAAGTTTTATATATATCAACCTACAATACTTATATACGATACTTACGAAACCCATTAAAGCATTGATATTGGGAAATATTAGGGCAACACTCGAAATGAGGAGGACAAAGATTGTCCTGTAGAATATCTCCCAAAACAAGTTATCCTTGTGCCTCTTTCTGATGTAATAGTAGCACAAATTGAACGGCACCCAAAAGTTCAATGCGTGAGAAATATAAATCATCAGCGCTATTAATCCTTTGACAACTTTTGGTAATCTGAAACGCTTAATCAAATTAAACCTTCGTATCTTTATCGAGTTAAAACGCAAGAGCGCTTCGGACCACAAATACGTTAAAAGATTTCGGAGAAATACATTGGAAAAAATTTATTCGTCCATCAGTATCATGTTGGTGACAATCCCCAATTATTAGTTTGTAGCAATTTCCCTACACTTATTCTATAGAGAAATATTTTATAAAACCGCATTGCAGTGCCACCTACTAGGCCCAATTGTGTATCTAAACCATCCCGGGATCACCATCCCTAATACATACATTCCATCAAAAGGAGTTAAGCTATTTAGGAGGAGTTCAGTGACATACGCACATACAGAAGAATTATATAGACTCAGCAAGTTTTGAAAAAAATGACTTGAGATTACAAAGACAGACTGACAGACATGACAGACTTTATGAGGGTTCCTTTATTTCCAAAATGATTATGCAGCCCAAGAGCACATAAAATTCCATGTTTGAAATTGTCCTCAGAAAACACAATTTTTTCAATAACTTGTTGTTTGTTGCTTCTTCAGCCAATCTATGTCCACAATTGGACGTAGGCCTCCCCAGATCTGCGTCACATATCCCGATCTCCCGGCTTTCAGCAGCAGCATTCAGTACCTATCGGCGACCTTATGCAAGTCGTCGGCCTACCCTACTGGAGGGCATCCTACGCTACCTCTACCGAGACGTTTCTCTATCCCAGGACACGTTTGCTGCATCGCCCGTCGGCCCTGCGACAGATGACTTCTTGGTACTTTGCAAAAATAATCATACACAGACTATAAGAATAGATAGGCAAATAATTCAATACTTACAAATCCATCGGGTAATTCACTGTAATAGGTGGTTCGCATTTTTCAAGAAATCCTACATATCCGAAGAATGATGCTGAAAACGTGCATAGTATCACCAGACTCATACCTGCAAAAGTTAAAAGTCAGTATGAGTTTCAAAAGCATTTAAAAAATTGTATTTATTTACGTTTTGGAAAATAATAATTAAGTCGTACAAACTAGATAACTGGTTTCCATCTAAAAGTACTAAGTACAATATACAGCACTCACTTTGTTGGCACCAATTAATATATAACTTCTTCCATGCTATAGACTATAGAAACCGTACAAAATAGGCATTAAATACATACATCTGTACTGTTTCCACTTATGGCGTTGAAAGAATGTTAAAAAGAGATGCATATAAATTCGTATATTCATTATTCACATTATATGGAAAGTGGAATGTGTATGGAAATTAATGGAAAGTAGTTACCGTCGTCTATAGACATTTGTAACACCAAAGGTGTCACCAAAAACACTGTCGGCCACAAAGAAATTTATGACACCTTTTAAGAGTTCTATAGCTTTGGTTATTTTAGCTATCAGGTTCTCAGATTGATGCCAGTATGCTACCTCCTATAATCCTTGCACGTCCCCTTAAGAAGTAATTTTCTATATTCACTTACCTACACCAATAGCGATTGGAAATTTCTTGGGTTCTCTCATATTGGTCTCAATGGCCACAACAATTCCAGAACACGACATACTAAACACATTCATACCTATGAAAATGAACGTGTTGTACAAAGACTTGTGAGTTACCATATTCTCAAATTTCGGATTGTATTGGAACGCGTAGTAAACTGCCATTATAATGCAGCAAACTGTAAATAATATATTTATTATTAAGTTCACTGCAATAAAAAGTATTGATTGACATTTCACCTCAATATATTTATTCTTTCTGTTCCACTACACCATACGCTTTTTCACAATTCATTATGCTATCTTTACACAATCCATCCATCTCTTTAGCTCTTCTTTATATATGTTTTGAAGAGAGTGCTCCGTATAGGGTGGAGGAGCGAGATGGAATGTTCCTCCGTCTCAAAGGAAGATCTTCCAGCGAGGCTAATGTTGTTCATCGCAGGCCTAGACCTTTCTGTTATTGCTAAAAATTTATATATATTCATTGTATGCTTCGGGAAACATTTGCGACCTCAATTATTGCACAGAGCCATCTATTGGCTTGTAAGTGTTCCACTACAGTCTTTTCTTTCATTTTTTTTCAATGGTGGACATTGGACACTGATGTCTTTTCCTCTCATATTTTACTATACTGACATATGTACTACGCATGGCATCATAATTATTATTTTATTTTATAAAATACACAACAACGCAGTGTTATTTTATGTTATCGAAAACTCAAAAAGGTTAAACAAAAAAATTGCCAACTTACATATGACAAAGTTGCCGATAAACGAAAACGGCGCGAGCCATTTGAGGTGTGTTATCCAGCAAATTAGGATGATTGGAATGATCATCGCTGCCAAATAGACCCTCAAACCGGGATAACCTTAAATTCAAAATTTATTTGAAACAAAACAAATTTATTTTAATGTAGTGCCATCAAACTTCTCGAACATGACATAGTAGTTGTTTGTGTATATAGACCACCTAAGATTAAAACACACCTTTTATATTACTTTTTTCTGAAATTTGACATAATGTTAAAAAAATACTGCAATTAAAAAAGTAAAATTTTAATTTGTGGTGATTTTAATATTGATGTTCTGGTTAATAATCAAGCTTCATCCGTGCTTAAGCCAACTTCACTGTGTTATAACCTAAAAATAGCTATAAATCAACCAACACGATTAAGTAGCGGATCGTGTATTGACAAGTTTGCTCATAATATTCGTGGATGTAAAACAGAAATATTGGAATCGGCTCTCTCGGACCATACGGCACAAATTCTGGCATGCCCGGTAAAATCATAATGTACTTTATCTCACTGTGTGTTCACTGTTTCAGTGATTTATTTATTTAATTTATTTGGGAAACATACAATAATTATAATTCTTACAATATAAAACACATAACTTAATACACATATCACATAAGTTTCCACTAAACAAATAAATCTTGTTACGCCTTTGGCTCATACAACTATAAGAAAATTATAATAAATTTGATGCAATATTGGAAAATTAGATATAAAATAAAAAAAAGGAATTAAATAATACAATACAACACAAAACAAAAACTACAATTTGTTTATTTATCTATATCTATTCTTAAGTCATAATTATCATGTCATAAAAAAAATCGTGATACATGTTAAAAATAAAAATCATAATATTAAAAAAAAAAAAAAAAAAAAACTTGACATTTTTAATTCAAGTAATGTTAATATAGCATACGATAATTTTATTGAATTATTTCACCTTTTTATAATCTACTGCTTTCCTAAATTAATATTAAGAATAAACTGGCATGAAAAGTCAAAATGGCTATCTAGAGGAATAAAAGCATGTTGCAAACGAAAGAGGCAATTTCTAATAAACTATAGGTAAAATAGTTACAGAGCATAATAAGAATAAACTAAATCACAAAAAATCCGATTTGATTCAAGTTTTTGAATTTTTCAAAGGTCATACATGTAAGTTCAAAATTAAGTTTGATTCATACTCGTCATAGTTCCTGAGCAACTCGAAGGAACTAACAACTAAGAGACATGCTTGGACTAGTTTAGGTGTTAGTCTTAATTTTAAGACAAAATGTAAATGTAATTTCGGTCTCAATAAATCTTATTATTGTTAAGTACACTTATATGTACACGGCTTCGCAACATGTTAGATGCTGCAAGAAACTTGCATATATATAACTGCCCATAAAAGTCCCACTGCTGGGCTTGGACCTCCCATTATAGGGCAATGTACAGTATACCCACCACGTTTGTCCAAGGCGGCTTGGGAGGTTTGACACATCGGTTATCTCGATGTGCAGGTTGCAACACGATCTTTTCCTTCACCGTTGTTAGCACGTGGTAATTGTAACAATATGCACATTAGCGCTGAAAACTCCCTAAGTGGTGCATGCGTTCTGGCCAGAATCGAACCCGCGCCCTTTGAGTTTGGGACGCGCGCACTAGCCATTACGCCACCACGACATTATAGAAAAAAAATCGAAAAATTAATGAAGTAGCAAACAGCGTACATACATTAAAGGGAGGAAACATATTACCGTCGTAATAATGTCAAGCAAGATATACCAAAACTTGAACAAAATTATATATTGTAACTAGCGGACCCAGCAGACGTTGTTGTGCCCTAAATAAATATAATTTAGAACCCAATTACAGCGCCACCTGCCGAGTCCAAATGTGAATTTAAACCATACCGGAAATCACTGCATCACACACGAAAATTCACCAAAATCGGTCCAACCGTTTAGGAGGAGTTCAGTGTCATACACACGAACAGAGTACATATATACACGCCAGTTCCCTTGCGGGGTATGCACGAACAACAGAGCGCCATTCAGGCTTATTCTTACACACCTCACTTGCTTCTTTGACATTCATAGCTCTTGTCATGCACACTCGTCTGTTCTTAAAGCTCCTGACATCACCTTCTGCTAGTACACGATCAATTTGATCATGGAAGGTGTCTCGTGGCCTTCCCCGACTTCTGCATCCATCCACTTTTGCATTGTATATCTGTTTAGTCATTCTTTCATCATGCATTCTTTCCACATGCCCGAACCACCGAAGCATTCCTTTCCTTACCTTCACCCCGACACTCTCTGTCAGACAAACTCTCTTTCTTACTTCGGTATTACGAACGCGAACAGAGTAGTCATATATATATATATATGAAGAAATGCGAAGAAAACAAAGGTTATGGTGTTTGAAAGAGAAGAAACCAGAACGAAAGCAAGGATAATGGTCGATGATGTTATGCTGGAGCAAGTGAATGAGTTTGTATATCTTGGATGTGCTTTTAGCAGGGATGGAAGGTACACCGCTGATATAGAAAGAAGAGTAAATTTGGGGAATAGTTTGAATGGAGCGTTAGGTAAACTTCTAGGTGCTAAGAACCTCAGCCAGAAGGCCCAGCTCGCCATACACAACGCGGTGCTGGTACCTACGCTCACGTATGGAAGCGAGAGTTGGGTATGGAAGAGAGAGCATGAAAGTAGAGTAAACGCGGTTGAGATGCGAGCACTGCGCAAAATCTGCGGAGTGACGCTCGCGGACCGCGTTCGTAATACCGAAGTAAGAAAGAGAGTTGGTCTGAAAGAGAGTGTCGGGGTGAAGGTAAGGAAAGGAATGCTCCGGTGGTTCGGGCATGTGGAAAGAATGCATGATGAAAGAATGACTAAACAGATATACAATGCAAAAGTGGATGGATGCAGAAGTCGTGGGAGGCCACGACACACCTTCCATGATCAAATTAATCGTGTACTAGCAGAAGGTGATGTCAGGAGTCTTAAGAACAGACGAGTGTGCATGACAAGAGTTATGAATGTCAAAGAAGCAAGTGAGGTGTGTAAGAATAAGCCTAAATGGCGCTCTGTTGATCGTGCCTACCCCGCAAGGGAACTGGCGTGAAGTTATGTATGTATGTATGTATGTATGTATGTATGTATGTATATATATATATATATATATATATATATATATATATATATATATATATATATATATATATATATATATATATATATTACTAGTATTGCAATGAAATAGATTTCATACAAGACAGGAACAGGTGGATGAAAGTGACAAAAATATATTATAGCCCGAGAGTCGTTAGACATTTTTGAGAATTACCAACAGCTTTCAAGCTGTTCATCTGGTCTTCCGTGATCACGGCCACTGAAAAGTGGCCGAAACGTCGGAAAAAACAAAATCAAATAAAATTACCGCGCTTAAAACCGTTAAAACGTAGTTTTATTATGTATACAAGTCGCGAAAACTTAAGAAAATATTAAGCTTTCAAGCTTATAAGGGTTCCGTTTTTTCCCAAAAAGTGTAGTTGTTACCTGGTTTCCCTTCAAGCGATATTTCTTGCGTATTCTCCACCAGCTGCTTTATGGACTTTGCTATTATCAATTGGTACGTTGCACACGAACCAAATAAATCAATACAAATAACTGTGTCTAAAAGATACCTGTTGAATGAAACTCATATATTCATACATTGTTTTACATTAGAAGATTATTATGGTTTAAATATAATATGGGTCA
Source organism: Dendrolimus kikuchii (assembly GCA_019925095.2). Lineage (NCBI taxonomy): Eukaryota > Metazoa > Arthropoda > Insecta > Lepidoptera > Lasiocampidae > Dendrolimus > Dendrolimus kikuchii. The sequence continues at coordinate 8,207,467 of CM034413.1, forward strand.
ATCGAATTGTTTGAAGTTTGGTACTAAATAACAACGTATGGAAAGCGGCTACCATCGCCTATGGAAATTTGCAACACCAAAGGCGTTACAAATGCGCTGCTACTATTTTAAGGGAGACTAGAACCTGACTACTAATGCCGGAACGCAACTCAAGGTTGTTATGACGGCATACTCTAGACCAGGCAAGGTAGCCATCCAGGCAGGCAAATGCCCTACCTTATGGCTGTGGGTCGTTTTGTCGCCTCTTACGACAGACCGCCTGGCCGCAGGAAATTGTAATCTTTCTTCGTTCCTACGGATAGAAATATCCGAACTCGCAAGCAGTAAAAAAGGGTTCCGTCTTAATATAATTAGTACGAAACACTGAGGTAATATTTAACCAACCTTGCAAATTTAGCGAATCTAGATACTTTAGGATTGGGGAAACACGCCATTGCACATTCACCGACGTCTGGATATGACATGGTTGGAATCCGAGTTCTCTTGTACAGTATCTGAGCCGATTGTACCAGCAGCTAAAATTAAATATCACAATAGGTAATGTGGAGGTTGACTTAATTATGTGGTGTATCAGGGGTCCTCCAGCATCTGAGGTGCGGAGGAACCAACCCCTGTTGACGAAGTGAGTTTGCCTCTCCCGGGGCATTCTCAAGCACTGATGAGTAGGATTAGTGTGGGCGTAACTACGTTCTAAATCTCACGCTATTCCTACCATGAGCGCGGGGCACATAGGAAGAAGGTTGTTTAGTGGAGTATTAGCCCATGGGTTACCTCTTTAATAGGAGTACTTTGCTGAGTCTCCACACAAGCCGGCAATTGACTCTGTTATCTCCGCGGATAACTCTCATTGCTTTGGTCTAATCCCAGTAAAGGACCCGGTAAAGTACGAAATGTATTTTCCCCTGCCTCAAAAAAAAATTGTTGTGTGATGTTTCGATGATAGCTACCCCGTTGGATGGGGTGACGCACTACTGGGGCAGCGTCCATGGCTCAATCGCCATGAGGGGGCTGAGCTCGACCACTCGTGAGGGGAGTACAAAATAAGACGACTAGTGTTGTACTCTAGATGAATCCTAAACATATTCGTAGATGTATCTCCGAAGGTTTTCTGTTTTAAATAGACTACTCAGTGTTAACCTTACTAATTGTGTAGCAATAAATTATTCCATGTACGTGACGTAACGGGTAATATACATTATGGAAAAATACTCAGGAACGTTAATGAACTTTTCAAGTTTACATGTCTGACTAGAGATGTTGATTGGTGTAAGACATACATAAGACATAGCACAAAGTTCCACTTTACTTTGAGACCTGTCAAATCTGTAACAGGAATCTGCGAAAGAGGCCGGTTTAGACTCCCTGTATTTTATCTTGCATGCTTTTAATAATACGTGCGAACAAATCACAATTACTTACATTAGCTATAGTTAGTTTAAATTATATGATAAGGAACATTGTTGTAATGGAACTTTGTGAATTGAAAGAATATGTAATAACAAGACTTGATAAAGGAATGTTAGGGTGATTTGGATGGATAAAAGTAGAATCGCAAAACAAGTGTGGAGACGCAATCAGGCAATCTCCGCGGGTAGGGGGTTATGTGCTCAATGTATGGCCATCCCTTATTCCCCAATTAAGAACTGGTGCCCGGAGAATATAGAACCTTGCACTTACCTCGCAGTCAGCCACCAGCCCACGACAGCGCTGGTTCAGGGTTCTGCCGTTGCTTTCTCACGTGGCGATAAAGGAGGCAACGTTCTTCTACACGAGCCCCGGGGCGCAAGGGACGCAGATACACTGATCACTTAAGTTTATTTATGGTTGAGGCGATGTCCTAGTAATTAACTACTGGACGCGGAAATCTTCGATAGCTAATATGGGTATTTATGCGGATGCGATACTAGTACACGTGCGTCGCGGTAGCGTGGCGTTTGGCAACGTACTGGCCCACGCGCAGCGCGAGCGGCGGCAACATGCGGGGTTGCAAGACGCTATAAACCCAAGACACAATTGGTAATAGGGAAATAAGTGGCGCCAACAAAGTGTATGACAGCATTGTGAAGTGTAGATTTGCTGCTGGTAGACCGAGACGTACACCATGATCAAATAGCAGAAGTGTTAAAGAAAGGTCAGGAAAAAAGCATCTCAAATAAACGTGCATATATGAAGAGGATAATGAAAGTAGATGAAGCGAAAATTGTTTGTCAGAATCGTCACAAGTGGAGATCCATAGTCTCTGTCTACCCTCATGGGAAACAGGCGTGACAATATGTAATGTATGTGTAACTCATGTGTATTATTTTCTTGTGTACAATAAAGAATATTCTATTCTATTCTATTTATGTATGTATGCAAACTTACATGGAGACAGTAAGCCATGTATACGCCAAAAAACATATTCAAGCATATAGACACCAGCCAACCGGCTTTCATGTAGGCAACATGGCCACTCAATATACCACCAGCGAGGGCGCCCTTCACAATGTGAGCTATAGATCCGAATAATCTGTAAAATGTGAAAAACAAACGTCTTGTCTAAGATTCAATTACGTCTGGCGTATTTTGATCACCTATAATTTGTGTACCTCGAATATGTAGTAGTACGAGGCTCTTAAGATCATCAGCAAATCTCCGACTAATAACACCAATACATTCTACGCATTTTTGCCAGAAATCTTTTACTGTCCAGGCTATATGTAAGGTTGTGGAATGTATTACCAATGAGCATCAGAAGTGCTAAATCACTTTCATTTTTTAATAAACGTCTCAAAGATCACTATCTAAATTTGTAAACAGTAATTTATGTATGTGTATGTAACTTTATGAACATATATTTGTATAATTAAAAATATGTATGTATATTTTTTATTTACATACATACATAACTTCACGCCAGTTCCCTTGCGGGGTAGGCACGAACAACAGAGTGCCATTTAGGCTTATTCTTACACACCTCACTTGCCTCTTTGACATTCATAACTCTTGTCATGCACACTCGTCTGTTCTTAAGGCTCCTGACATCACCTTCTGCTAGTACACGATCAATTTGATCATGGAAGGTGTGTCGTGGCCTTCCACGACTTCTGCATCCATCCACTTTTGCATTGTATATCTGTTTAGTCATTCTTTCATCATGCATTCTTTCCACATGCCCGAACCACCGGAGCATTCCTTTCCTTACCTTCACCCCGACACTCTCTTTCAGACCAACTCTCTTTCTTACTTCGGTATTACGAACGCGGTCCGCGAGCGTCACTCCGCAGATTTTGCGCAGTGCTCGCATCTCGACCGCGTTTACTCTACTTTCATGCTCTCTCTTCCATACCCAACTCTCGCATCCATACGTGAGCGTAGGTACCAGCACCGCGTTGTGTACGGCGAGCTGGGCCTTCTGGTTGAGGTTCTTAGCGCCTAGAAGTTTACCTAACGCTCCATTCACACTATTCCCCAAATTCACTCTTCTTTCTATATCAGCGGTGTACCTTCCATCCCTGCTAAAAGCACATCCAAGATATACAAACTCATTCACTTGCTCTAGCATAACATCATCGACCATTATCCTTGCATTCGTTCTGGTTTCTTCTCTTTCAAACACCATAACCTTTGTTTTCTTTGCATTCAAATGTAAGCCTCTCGCCTGACAGTCATCTTTCATCATTGTGACTAGTGTTTGCAGTTCTGATGGCGATTCGGCTAAAAGCACGGCATCATCCGCATAAAGCAAGGTGCTTACAACTAGATCACTCATCCGCACCCCAACATCCATCAATCTTATTCTCTGGAGACAATCGTCCAGATATAGGATGAACAGCAAAGCCGACAGCACGCAGCCCTGGCGGACGCCAATATTGACGTCAAACCAGGGCGACAGGCTGCCTTCCACCCGCATGCATGCCATACAGCCCTCGTAAGTGGACTGCACAGCACGCATCAATTGGCCATTAATCCCATATCTGGGCAATATGTCCCAGAGGTCCTTCCGCACAACCCTGTCAAATGCTTTCTCTAGATCCACAAAACCGCAGAAAACCTTCCGGCCCATAGCCAGCTGCTTCTCTACGATATTGCGGAGAGAGAAAACTTGATCCATACATCCCCTTCCATTTCTGAAACCACCTTGTGCATCCCACAGTAATCCATCGGATACAACTCTCATTCTCTTTTCAATAATCTTCGCATACACTTTAGATGCTGTGCTGATCAAACTGATGGCCCTGTAGCTGGCGCACTCCATACGTGACCCCTTGCCTTTATACAAGGGCACGATGACAGCGCGCCTCCAGTCCTTGGGAACCTTTCCCGTCCTCCAGCACAAGTTGCATAAGGACAGGAAAGCGTCCCGGACGCAGGTTCCACCAGATTTGATCATCTCAGCAGACACACTATCGATTCCTACTGCCTTTATTTTTTATTTGCTATTAATATATGATTGATTATATATATTTTAAACTATGCGCACTGAATACCGACCCACTATTAATAGATTGGGTTGATTGGAGATAATATTGGTTGTCTGGAAGAAACCGATATAAGATCGCCGATTGTACTAGTCAAATGATTGTTAACTCATGTGTACTAATTTCTTGTGTGCAATAAAGCATCTTGTACTGTATTGTATATAATACAATAATAACAGCCCATAAACGTCCCACTACTGGAGTCGGGCCTCCCATAGGGAAACGGATTGCATACCCGCCACGCTTGTCCCTACACATTGGTAATCTCGATGTGCGGGTTTCATCACGATTTTTTCCTTCATCGTCAGCACGCGCTAATTGTAACAAAATGTACATTAAGTTAGAACACTACCTAAGTGGCGTATATTTTCTGGACAGGATTCCAACCACGACCTTTGAGTTTGAAACACGAGTGTTTCAACAACTAAGCCACCACGGCTTATGAATTAACTTGTGCTACGTGTGATTGACGAAGATCATGGGGCAGATTTAAAAATACATACCCAACAAATTTAACATTTTTTCTATGCTCCACAGTATTGTAACTGTCTTCCTCTTCTTGTGTCTGTGCAACAAGCTTGTAGACCCTCTTGCCATCAACTATCGGTACTTCGCTAGCCTTCAAATTACGACAAATAAATTATATTTCCTATTATCCGCAATGATTCAACATTAACTGAACTTCTACTTGCAAAATTAGCAAGTTGAAGTGGCAGTGGGCCGGACCGACGACCGATGGAGTAAACGTGTCCTGGAGTGGAGACCGCGTCTCGCTAAATGTAGCGTAAGACGCCCTCCAGCCCGTTTTAACGTTTTTTTGAACTTTGCAATTTTATTCTTTGGCTACGTTCGACAAAAGGCTCGTGACAACCACGTTTATGACCGCGATTTTTGCCGTTCCACTTGCTTGCGGGCCTTCCAATCAAACTCTAGTGGAACGGATTATGGAGCGTTGATGTTATTTATGACGAAATACGCAAATGTCATTGGTTGATTTGAAAATTGCGCCTTTTCAATGTCAATCGATATAGAGAATTAATGTTCTGTGGTCAACGCCCACTTTGACCCACCTCTTGACATGGGTCGTTGTGAGCGCTGTGATAGAAAATAATGACGTCATTTGTGACATTTTCCCCACGAACATAGTGACCATAGTCGCTATAGTACTTTGGGCGTTGTGAGCTACTAGAAGAACGCAGAAGGAAGTTGGACGCACCTCGGTGGAAAGTACTCTCCAGATTATTCTTATAAGCGTTTTAAAGAACCTACGCGTGGTTGAGTATAGAGTAGCTCAAAGAAATGGGAGTAAATAGCCCGTCAGTGGGGAGCAGTGCGGTTGTGGAAATGAAGTGTTGGCATCAGATCAAACCATTCCCCGGAACACTCCTCGGTATACAGGTGGTAGAACACGCAGAGAGATGCAGTTTTTCCCAAGGCTAAGGTATTTTAAGTTGTGACTTAAAATACCTTAGCCTTGGGAAAAACTGTTAACATCCGATCAGCGACGACACTAATGACGCGACGCTAGAGGAAATATGGATGAGGGTCAATCTGATTAAGTGGGACCCCGGCCCACGGATTTGAGCATATAATATAACCAAATTTGTATAAAATACGTACCATTAAAAAAAATATTTTAAAACAAATCCATAATCAAATAAATAGTATCACAAAAATCTTCTAAGTTAATGTCAAAATACTTTTTTGTTTTGTTTCTGTATAGTGACAATATTTTGAAAGAAGAAAAAAGTATAAAAGAGTTCTAATAAATTTATTAGGGCTTTAGGGTTCCATGGCCATTTTGACGAAAACAGAACACTTTTAAAATTGCAAAATTTCAAAACCTAGCAACTGACATTGTTTTTAACTGACTTTAAAAAACAGAGAAGGTACTCAATACGTTGTGTAAATATTTTTTTATGCATGTTCAGCCATATCTTACTTTTTGGTTCTAAACGTTTTTGATTTTGATTTTACGATGGATCCAAAACAACAAACAAAGAGTAATCAACAAAGGTGTTTTGCTTCGCACCGACTTCAATATATTGTAGAAATATTAATTTTGCTAGAAAATTTGCTAACATGATTTTTTTTATCGCCTGAAGTAGGTAACCAGGCAGACGGCCCAACTGATGGAAAGCGGTTACCGTCACGACAGACGTTTGCAACACCAGGGGAGTCGCCAACCCGTTGCTGACCCCTAAAAAATGTTATAACACCCTTCTTAAAAAACCTCATGCCGTAGCGCAAAGAGAAAACCGCGGTGGGAATTTCCCTCCAGATCATTGTTGTACGCGGAATAAATGTTGTAGAAAACCGTTGTGTAGTTGAGCGTGGAAGATCAAGGAAATGAGGGTGAACGAATGTATGAATGCTTGTGCATTCATTGTCTTGCTTGGCATTTGCTCCGTATTATGTTTACTAAAATACACTATTGCTCCTAATAGGGCTAATACATTCCCGAAAAGTGCAATCCTGGTATCTTCAAATCTCGTGTGAATAGGTACTATCTAGGTAAGCGTGCTCCATCTTCGACAACATCATCGCCCAACATTGGGCGTGATCGTGGTCAAACACGAACCTATTTATCATAAATTAAACATCATTATGACGTAGTACAGCCATATGCTAGAATCATTATATTGGTTACAGACAGCTGTTAGGACGACTCGATTGGTGAGATACACGCTCTCACAGAATATGGACGTGAAACTATTAGCCTTGAGCTAATCACGTTTCATGCGATAAGTAAGTGTTGAAAATAAAAAATGGTCTTCTTCATGTACGTTTTATTGAAGAGTTTTTAGTAAAGACAGGTAACAAAGGTTGCTATGATACTATGAAAAATATTTCAATATAGAAGAACAAATATTACCAGCCAGTATTTACAACAGTAAGAGTCCCGATGGTCCACTTCCCGCTCCCTGTATGCCTTCTTTCTTATCCCTCTACCTTTAACTCACTCCTCCCATTTTATCCTTTTGTTTCTGACCATGGGAAACCCGCTTAAGAACAATCCACCAAGAGGAAAACGCAGTGTGGCGTGTGGGATTCATCTCCTCTTTTTTTTGCAATCTTTTATTTAACTTGCAATGGGTGTATGTATGTAAGTTTGGGTGAAATCTTGCAAGTTAAATTTGACCAACTTCCCGGTTTCCGATTGAGCTGAAATTTTGCACTCACGTTATATCGCGTGACAATGCAATAATATGGTACCATGGACCTGATCTGATGATGGAGTCGGAAGGTGGCCATAAGAACACTTGTACTAAACAAGATAGACCCGTCGTGTTTGGGCTCGTTTTACTTATCTTGACTAGCACTCTGCTGGTACATGATATCCAGGATCTCAAAAGCTTGTATTTAGATACCTTTTTAAAAAATCTTTTTTTTAATGCATAAGATCAGCAGACAGGCAAACGGCCCACCTAATAGAAAACGGTTGCCATGGCCTATGAACATCTATAACACCAAAGGTGCTACCTATGTGCTGTTGCTCTCTAAAGGGAGACTGGAACCTGGCCACTAATACCGGAATACAACTCAAGGTTGCTATGGCGGCAAACTCTTGACCAGGGATGTTAGCCATCCAGGCGGGCAAATACTCTACCACCTGGCTGTGAGTTGTTTTGTCGCCTCTTACGACAGGCCCCCTGCAGTGTTCCTACGCGGATAAAACGTCGGGGTGGCATTAACATCCCCGCAGGAATACTATCGCCACGACGCGATTGGGGATATTCACTCGTGCGTCCCTTGTCCAGGCTGTGGGCTCACTCGCGCTTTCACCTCCAACCAGGACGACTCCTGTCTCATTGTAAAGGCTCACAACGCGTTGGTTGCATCTATAGTGTCGCAACCTCCATAGACAATAGTAACCACTTTCCATATGCTGGGCGATCTGTCTGTTTGCTAGCTTCGCAATAAAAAAGAATGATTAAGTATGATAACCTAGGATTCGCCCGTGATATCGTCCACGTTAGACTGGTAGTCAATAAAACCAATAGTAACCATTTTCCATCACAGTTGCGCCGTCAGAATGTCTGCTGTGGTTCAGCAATAAAAAATAACCGCATCGTAACCTGCCCGGTAGTTTTACGTGAGATTTTTTTTTTATTGCAGGAGTTCAGCAGACAGGCAGACGGGCCACTTGATTGAAAGCAGTTACCATCGCCTATGGACATTTGCAACACCGAAGGTGCTACAATTGCTGCTCTGTTAAAGGGGACTGGAACCTGGTCACTAATGCCGGAACACAACTCAAGGTTGTTATGGCGACATACTTTAGACCAGGGGTGGTAGGCATCCAGTCGGGCAAATGCCCTACCACCTTGCTGTGGGTTTTTAAGTCGCCTCTTACGACAGGCCGCCCGGCCGCAGGAAATTGTATTCTTTCTCCGTTCCTGCACGGATAGTAGAGAGAGAGAGAATATCAGATCCGATGCCAGGGTCGTATTTATCTGTGTGGGCGACCTATGGGGAACCGGATACCTCAAACATACGGCGTTTTGCCTTATCTGGATTTCTCCTAGGAAAAAAAAACGATTTTATCTATCTCCCGTCTCAAGCGTTTTGTATCCTATATACTTAACTACAATACTAAAAACAGTGCCATAAGAAAAATAGCGTATCTTTTAATCAGCATACATTATACCATAAATAGCATTAACTATGGGTATTAAATAAATACCTGTATAAATCGATTACCTATGTACCGAAGAAAATGAATATACAGCTTCAAAGTGAATTAAGATCATTTTGTGTAAAGTGTTTTACGTAATTGAAAACTGCACACAATATTTCATTTAATTAAATAAATAAAAATACTCTAATTAACTAATTTTTGTGATATATATTTTTTAGAAATGCAATACATGTTTCTATTATTAAGAACATAAATAAAGAAAATATACGTGAAAGTAGAAAAAATCATAGTAGTTTTCAGATATACTAACTATTGTTATTATTTAATACTATTAACAAAATGAGTAATTATTATTTTAGACTTATAACTGTATTATTTTACATTGCAGTGGATGTTAATGCTGAATTTGTAAGTAATAGTATTTTAATTAAATTGTATTATAGAACATTATTTACTTACGTCATATCAAATTTGACTTCTGTTTTCTGTACAAAAATGAAATGTAAAATATCAAAAACAAAGTAAATATTGTTAATATGGTTAAATGCTAAGGATGAAGTACGTCCGAACCAAATCTTTCTGATAGTAATGTCAAATTAATTTTAATTCTTACTTCTAGGAATTGAAGACCGTTGAAAACACTACAAGTATAAGCCCAGGCTCCAAAATAATAATTTTAAGAGGAAGAAGTACAGAAGTACCTAAAGGCAGAGCCCTTGAAGATTTCCCAGTGGTAGCAATGAAACGTAACAGAAATTCAAATGACAAAGCGCCTAAAGATACAGAAATTAAATCTTCTGCATTTTCCTTAGATAATAATGACGACGTTCTTTCTTCTCTCGTAAATACAGAAACTAAAGTACCTTTAATCGTATTAAGTGAAAAAAATGCAAATATAGCAGTTGACAGAATGGCATTCGATGACAATCCTGAATCAACTGGAAAACTCAATGGCGATTCTTTAGAAGAAAATCTAAAAACTTCAGAACTTAGAGCAACAGAATTCACAATAGAAAATGATGACGATATACTTAGAAATCCCAATGATTCTAATCAAGATTATGATCTAAGTCGTATCGTATCTTCTGAAGATCAAACAGACACTTCGAAAGAAGAATCGCCAGATTTATTAGACAGTTTTAAAAGAGACGATATAATTATTTTCAGAGATGATGGAAAACTAAACAGTGAAATGCATGATGATTATTACCGTAGAAGTGATTTCGGTGTACCAAATTTACAGATCGATGAATTAAAAAATAATAATCCAGATACACTTAATGTAGCAGATGAAGGGACATCAGCGAAAGACCTCGTATTCCTAGAAACAAAAGCTAGAAGTGGTGAAAGACTATTTTTTGACGACGACGATGAATTTGATAGTGTTGATGAAAGACGTTTTGATGGAAATAACAATGAAGATAGAACTGTGTATCCTGAATATAATTCTGTTCCTACCGGAATAAGACCTTTTGGTATGTCAGTGTAATATAGATAGATCGTCTATTTAAAAAAAAATGCTCTTCTTTAGAAAAAATGTGTTACCTAATATTAAAATGATATGTGCTTTAGTTTAAATGATGATTTACAATGATCCAACTACTGACTTTAAAATATTCAATCGGGAATATTGAAGTCAGTCACGACTTGGAGCGCTGTACTAACTTCAAAACAATTTACACGATGTCAGAGTGAACTAAGCACTGACATCCTTCGAATTTGAAGTCAAAAGCTGGATTTACAATGTCCATCTGTTTATTTTTTCAGAAACTCTTCGCTTTAACGGCAGACTGATCTATCCAACGATTATACCAACAATATTAGGCCCGAGAATTTTGTTTCAACCAATATTGAGACCTCTGAATACACAGACTCCTATATATTTAAATACACAACCAAACCGCTTTCTAAGAGATTTAAATCCTAAGTTAAGACTTATGTCTGAAGAAAGATCACTTCTGATAGGACCAAGAGAAGAACAATTTACAAAAAGTAATTCTTTTGTAACGAATAGCGATTCAAATACATATCCTTACGTGCCACCATATCAAAACAATTTGGAATTGATCAGATAGTTATTTCAATAAATTAAAATAAACAATTTCTATGAAATCATAGCTTTTTTTTATTCATATTGCCATCTACTAGATTTACGATAAACTATAATCTTGTTTTGTAGCCGTTTTAAAATGTAGATGTCGCTATGTGAATAAACTGCACTTTAAAAAAAACATGCGTAGATAGTATAAGTTTATGTATAACCATAGCTTGTTCTTTATGACCGTATAAAAAATAAGAGAAATTACATTGACAAAATAAAACGTACACATAACCTCGAAAGTTTGAAACTGAAATTAACTGAATTTTTTTGTCGTACATATTCGGCAAAAGAAGATATAATTTATTATATTATAATAATGGGGAAAAGGTATTATTGTGATTATTGCGAGAAAACAATGGTTGCTGCTCCAGCTATTGTTAGAACTCATAATAACGGTATAGTACATCAAAAGTTGGTTCAAGAACATTACCAACAGTTCAAAGGCAAGTCTAATTTTACCTGTATAATTTGGGACCTGTTAATCTATATAGTACTTTCGAAGCGTCTATTTGACCTCTACTGCCTAGAGTAACCACAAAGCTGATGCGTACTGTAATTGATGGTAGGATTTTACTACTTTCCTTGTTGATATTTCGTACTTTTAGTCTACTTCATTCGTAGGCCTTATCAACCACATAAGTAAATTAATCAATTGTCGACTTTCTTTAAATTATTAACATAAATGATGTATAAATTTTTCTTCATCTATGTTTTGAGGATTTTGTTTTAAATAAATTAATAAAGTTGAGAAGAAGGATTGAGTAGTTATTCTACAGATATATTTAAAACATCATTTTCATCTTTAACCTATATGGAGGAATTATGAGTATAGATTATTTCGGAGTTCGGTGGTGAACACCTGCAATGGTATATATGGCCTCATATCGCGTCCGATTATAAGCCTCGTCGAAAGGCTCTTGTGCGACGACCGCGTAACGTCCTGACGGACAGAGTCGACGTTGTTACGAAACGGCTGGCCCGGATCAGTCCGCCCACGGTTAGAACAGTAGGCTGGCAGGCACCGACAGACAGACACAGACGGCGGCGTCTCAGACGCCGCCAATCAAGATCTCTCCACGTCCCCGCGAGGGACGCTAGGAGACATAGCTCACCCCACAGGATAGACTAGGCGTGTTGCTGGGAAGTTTCTTTCGCCGTTTCTTCTCTCCCAGCCATAACACGTTGCGAAACGGCAGTAAGATAGCGTAGGCCACTGCAAACCACCGATCCCGGCCCGCCGTGATCCTTCCCTTCGGGCTTTATATTACCCGTCGCCCGTTCTCAATTAGTATTTTGTGTCGCCCTATGGTGGGCATCATTAAATTCATTCCCCATTCATGGCAACAGTCCAGCCGAGGTAAAACTCCTTAGGGAGCTCCCTCGAGCAAGTTGCCCCCCCGGGCTCGAGCGCCTTCGCTTCGCGAAGGCACTCGCCCCAAAGACCCCGGTAAAGTTGTAAGGTCTTCGGACCAACAACATAAAGTCAAGTCCAATAAAAAAATGGCCTCATATTACAATAAATTATAACATTATCTACACACAAAAACAGTCATTAAAATAACATCAATTCGTCTTACTTTTAAACTATCATGACTGAAATTTTAATTATTGTTTAAAGAATAATGATTGTGCAATTGAACTCTTTTAACCTGTACAATTTTAGACCATCATTAGTTATAGAATCTTAAAATTAATCAAAGAATTACCTCTTAGATGAAGGAATGAAAACTAAAAAAAACATCAAGTTCAATCTTTTTATATATTATGACTAGCTGACCCTGAAAGCTTTGTACTGCCCCAGAATCAATAAATAAAAAAGCTGAATGATAATTGCAGAATGTTTCAAGTTTAGTAAAAAAATGTGGTCAAAACTTAACCGGAACGTACATCAAACGTTTGACATTCAAAACCAAAAAAAAAATGAAAAAAATAACTTCACTTAAATTTAATTTGATTTCGGAACGACTTTTAAATTTAATTGATTTCTAAACAACGGGACGAACATCAAATGTTTGACAGGTAGGAATAGTTTCTAAGGAAAGTGAAATTGTTGTTTTTACTACATTCCAAGCACTTTTTCATATTTGCCCACCTTTTAAACCTTTCCTGGACTTCCACAAATAATTCAAAACCAAAATTAGCCAAATCAGTCTAGCTGTTCTTGAGTTGTAGTAAGACTAACAAACAGCAATTGATTTTTATATATATATAGATTTCATTTTCTACTTCTATGACACTATTCTGTTTATAGTAATTCTACATATGTATCATGAGTATATCTATGTATCCTATGTAGTTTAATATCCATTTAATTTTACTTTTCAATATGTCTCGCTATATTTAAAGACCAAATGTTATTTTTTCTTTTTTCTTTCAATCTTAAATATTTATATTAAAATCTACAGGTATTATCGTACCTGCAGTACATTACTATGCAATAACAAAATATGCATATATCTGAAATGTAAATTTCAGATCCTGAAACAATTCTTCTAGAGGAAAGCAGTAAAAGACCATGTAGCAGATTTGCAAATGGAACTTGCCAATTTGGCAATATTTGTAGATACTCTCACTACAATAGGGAACAACTGGATGCCTTGAGGAGATATGGTAAATATTATTTTCAAAGAACTTGTTCATAACTAATGCTGATATTAGATGGATTGTTTATATTGGTTGAAAGGCTCAGAACTGAAAGGACACAGTGGTGTTCAATGTCATTGAATGATTGAGGTTTAAATTTATATGAATCACTTTGGCTAATTCATCCAAATTCAAAGACAAAAATGAACTATCTAACATTGGCTTAAAGCTCTTCTTCAATTTGTGTATGTAACCAATATCAAGTAACTAAAAACATTCAAATTTTAGAATAATGTTGAAAGAAAGCCTTAGGCAGCAAGCTGAGTGACACCAATCAAGGAAGTTTTTCTGGCAGCTTGTAAATGCACATTTCACTGAATAGTAAGATTTTCAACATAAATACACAATTTTTGTTAAAAATAATCAAAATCCTACAAATATTATTCAGTTTTAACCAATATTACATTTTTTTTTAAATCAAACTGCACATCATCCTAAAAGTTTCCATTAAAAACCTCTTTAAATAATGTTAATGTTTTGCTACAAGGTTTTTAACATACAGCATTTTGCTGATGATGGGACCTACTTATTAAGCTACTTTAGTATAACTATAAATAACACTTAACTAACTCTGTTGGCTCAGTGGTCCAAAATGTGCCTTGGCCTGGCCGAAACAAGAACACACCACCTGTTTCTGTCCTGTGCAATTTCTTGCCAGTTATGAGCTTGAAGCTCACATAGGTCAGCCTCCACCCTGTCCCTCCACTGGTAGTTGGGGCGACCAACCCTCTTCATGCTCTGATCCCCTCCCATTCATTCTGTTCCATGTGACCAAGCCAACAGAGGTGATGAGATTTTATCTCCCCTATTATGTTGGGCTCAGCCATGAGATTTTCCATTGTCTCTACTTGTTAGGCCCAAAATCTTATGGAGAACCTCTCTTTTGGCTATTAACAGCTAGTTCTTTTCCTTGACGGTAAGGGTCCAGGCTTCGCAACCATACATAAGGATGGGCCATGTGACAGTTTCATAAATCCTGATTTTGATTTTCCTGCTTAGAAGCCTGGACACCAATAAATAACACTCACAAATATTTTGGATTGAGTTACTACAAATGGACATGTGTTTTTATAATAATCGTAATATACAATTTCAACTACCACTAAGGAACTGGCAACTCCAGGGATTAGCATCCAAATACTACTGCTTCAAGAATAAATTCCCTAAAAACTACAAGGTGTATTTCTTCACCAAGCACTAGCACTCCAACAACAAACTGACAGCATCCACCACTACCACCACTGAGCAAGTGTTTTTTTTTTATAGCAGGAGTTCAGCAGACATGCAGACTGCCTACTTGATGAAAAGCGGTTACCATTGCCTATGGACATTTGCAACACCAAAGGTGCTACAAATGCGCTGCTGCTCTCTTAAGGGAGACTGGAACCTGGTCACTAATGCCGGAATACAACTCAAGGTTGTTATGATGATATACTTTAGACCAGGGCTGGTACCCAGTCCATATATCCAGTCGAGAAAATGCCCTACCACCTGGCTGTGGGTTGTTTTGTCGCCTCTTACGACAGGCCGCCCCAACGCAGGAAATTGTATTCTTTCTCCATTCCTGCACAGATAAAAAGTGTACAAAGTTATTAATAGTCTTTTGTAAATATGGTTGTTAATGATGCCTCTTTAGAGCTTATATTATTTATAATGTTTTTAAATTTAAAGACACTATT
Source organism: Dendrolimus kikuchii (assembly GCA_019925095.2). NCBI lineage: Eukaryota > Metazoa > Arthropoda > Insecta > Lepidoptera > Lasiocampidae > Dendrolimus > Dendrolimus kikuchii. The sequence goes on from CM034413.1 coordinate 8,222,992, forward strand.
GGTTGCTAAGTTGCAATGATCAACAACAGTGTAAAAAATAGCCTCGAGTAAAGTGCATTTTGCAATCACAGAACATTTTCTTTCTAGTATTCATTTATATACCTACAGAACTAGTCTCCTGAGCCGTTTTCAATGGTTATGTATTATTTGTGGATCTAGCTCCAAGTATTCATATTGAACTTTTAGAGTAATTTACAAACAGACAAAGTGAGAGCTAGAACCATATAACCCCCTCAACAAACCACAGGTGAATTGAAATCTTTGACTAGTGCACAAACAACAGAATGTGGCAACTTAAAAAAATGATGATAGATAAAAGATTTCCAACACAAACACAAGATTCAGGCTTAAAAAAAATTGTAATTTTACTTTTTACAGTGGAATCGAAAAACTTCAATAAATCAATTCTAACTCAGCCATCTTTTGAAGAGCTTTACAATAAATTACAAAATGAAAAATCTTTACAAACTGAACAGAATGATGGGAACACTGTTGCAGTTGACAAAAATGGCATTACACATGTTTTTCCATGGACATATAATCCTATTTTTGACAGTTATGGAGACAATTTACCCCCTAGTATTAAAAGGTTGAAGATTGAGGATTTCGAAAATGCTTCTATTACTGAATGGGGTTGAATTATGGTAAGATTGTTCTTTGAATTGTTTTAGTAATAAACATAATTTCAAATGGATATAGGTAACTAAGCAAAATTCTTTACATTAACTTAGTTACATGGTAAACCAACTTTCTCATGATGCTGAGGGTTACCCACCCCCTTGGATCTCAGGGAGGTTTCCGAGAGGTATGTGGAGCCCCTGTGGACCGGTTCTGCACAAATGTTCCATCAGTGGCCGAATTTTACTATTTCAATACCTTGGTATTGTGATGATATTCAAAGTACAATTGCATGATGAGAGAGAGAGAGTGAGATAACACTTTATTGCACACCAAAATATATAATTACAAAAACAGACCATATTTACAATAGGCGGACTTATCGCTCAAAGCGATCTCTTCCAGGCAACCTAAATGAAAGAAATTTGAATCAGGGGATGTAGGTGGTGCAGGAAAAAGGTAATAGATACATAAATACTCAAACTAATTTAAGAATAAAATATACAAATACATAGATATATACATAGTCATATATATACAATAATACATAAGTTATTATAATAAATGCATGATTATATTCTGTTAATCAGACATAGAGGCAAGTGAGGTGTGTAAGAATAAGCCTAAATGGCACTCTGTTGTTCATGCCTACCCCGCAAGGGAACTGGCGTGAAGTTATGTATGTATGTATGTATGTAATCAGACATAGCTATTTGTGGACAAATAGTGTTTTCTGAGAAAATTTCTAAATGTTGGTAAGGATTTGGCCTCTCTGACAATAAGATGCAGCATATTCCAAAGTTTGACAGCCTGCACAGTAAAAGAATTATCATAATAGAATGAAGTGTGTGCAGGTGTAAAGTATAGTGATAAAAATTTGTATTCTACTAAAACCATAATATCTTCTCCATATTGTCACTGCAGAATACTAGTAGAAAAGAATTGGCATGACCACCAACAAAACTGGTGTTAGCCGTAATGAATATTGAAAAACTACCAACATTTGAAACATTTATTTCATGCATTTACACTTAAATACAAATGAATAAAGATAGAGTGGGCCACTTGAATAAACAGAATATTGAAATCAGGCATACCTACCATTAAGACACTAGTGTCCTGTGAGTTTGATGAGATAGTAATGGCAGAATTGGGCCACAGAAAGGAATTGTAGGAGCCAGCCACGGGACTACCCACTAAACCTATCAGCATCCTTGGTAACCCTCAGCTTGACTGGCTTAAGAGATATCAATGAAAATTTTTAGGGATTTTAACTTATTTTTATGTAATGTTTTATTTTGATATCTCACAGGATTCAGAAGCTATGATTATGTAAAGTTATGAACAAGAGAAGTAGAATAAACAGCTAGTATTCCATTAAACATTAACCGAAAACTGTAAATTCATGTCTAATATGAATTTGAGTTAGGTCATATGCAAATTAAAAACAATATTTTGATTCCTATTTGTATCCAATAATTACATTTACGTAAAAGAAATATAAGTACCGTGAAATATAAAAAATATGATTGAAAATGTATGATTTCACCAATGTACTATTGCTTGTAAGTTTTATTCTTTTCTTATCTAAATATATTAGCTTAATTTAATTAATTACATTTTTAATGGATTGTTAGGAAATATTAACCAAGGAATATATTTTAAAAAAATTATTTGATTTTTTTTACTTTGAACAAATTAAAACAACTAAGTTTATGTGAATGAATATTATCAGGAAGGTAAGGTCTTTATCTATCTATAATACTATCGGTTCCGGCAGCTCTTGTCCTGCGCTGAAAAAATAAAAATCTAGAACCCAATTCCAGTGCCATCTACCGGGTCTAATTATGAATCTAAACCATCTCTGGACCCACTGAAACACTAATTTTATTACACGTTGGATAGGATAGGCATAAAAAGAAATACATAACCAACTATATCCTTGGATAGATCTTCAAAGATTATAAGGTCTCATAGTTTTAAGTTAGATGATGAAATGGGTACTTAAAGAAGTCATAACATGTGAATCCCCCCTCTATGTTATTTTAGACATATAATACAGTATCTGAGGAATAGTACATGTGCATAAATTCATAGAACTGTGCCACTGTTGAATTCATTGAAACATTATTTTTTATTTTTCAGACTATTCATGTGGTCAGCAAACTGCATAGTTCAAATTGTAATCAATATAAAGAAGCATCCCTATATTACAAGCCACAAACCTCACAAGAACAACCAGAATTACATGCACTTACAAATCTTATCATAATACTATTGAGAGATAACAATATTACCACAGATAATGAGCAATATACAGCAAACGTGAGAAGATCTAAAATTATTAAAAATGGCGGCATTATTGATAAATCAGAAGAGAAAAGAATTGCTAGAGAGGAAATAATGGTTAAAGAACAGCATGATAGAAAAGTCAGAGAACTTATCAAGTTTATGGATGAGTATTGGGTATCAACTAACTACTTGTATGATGAAATGAAACGTATTTTAAAGACGAGAAAAGTCAAAGATAGTCTTAGAAAAATGGTGGAATATCTTGAAGATCCACATGAAAAGGATATAAGAGCTACAGTTTTGCGATGTTACGCTAAAGCTAGAAAAGAAAAAGTTGTTCCGCGCAACCCTTGGGATCAGAAAACGAATAATATGGTAATCAATGTCATTAGGGATCCCTATAATGATGGTTATATGAATTGATAATGGTAAAATAAAAAGTTAAATTAATGCAAGAATTTTATTTAAATTGAGCAGTTTTAAGGTTTTTGGCAAGAACATGGTCGTATGAAAGATGTATTGAAAAAGAAAAATTAACGCCAGATATGAAACGAGTCGTTCACAGACCCGTAAAAATGGTTTTACTAAAAACAGACTATTTGTCGTAATAAGATAAGCTCTGAACATATTGTATGATGTGGCTTACGGACGTGACCTAACCGTATCTGGATAATGAATATACACTGAACTGTGCTGTGTCTCTTCGGATGTGACCATAAGCTCTGCTTGAGCGATTGGGCGTCTTATAGAAAAGTTTTGTTTTGCCAACTTTCATTGGAATAAAATGTGCAGTGTGTCAACTCCTAAAAAATGCTAAATTGGGATAGAAAACTGTAACGTCTAAATATACAACTAGAACATAAATTAATTACATAAAAAACTCTGTTTTTTTGAAGATTATATTCCAAATATACAGTGCCGTAAATAGTGCGGTGCCACCGGTGCCCAGGCACAGGGCCGTAGACTGGGGGGCACAAGAATGGCCAGACCAGACAGGACTATTATTTTTTCGGTTTGCTCCTGATAAGTTCCCGCTGCGCCCCTAGTGCTCGACTCTAACACATACGCACCTACATGCCAGTATCATCAAAAACGTCTTCAATTAGACAAAACATCACGCAAATTTTTTTGGCAGCGCACAAGCGTATTTGTGTTCTGGTTCTTTAAAAAAAAAAATTTTCTTCCAAAATATTAAATAATTGTTCCAACAACACTAAGGTCCTTGTGTGTTATCTTATCACCCTGAATAAATAAAGTAGGCCTATACATAGCATTGCTCTAGCTAGAGTACCTATAATATCTAAAAAAAACAAGAGCGCAGTTATAGAAGCTCGCATAGGGCGCATAAAAGGCTATTTACGGCACTGCAAATACACGTCGATATTTTAGTGAAAAAGTGCGTTTTCTCTAACGAGTGTCGTAACATTGAAGCTGTGTCCGAGACGATCATGCTCATATCAGCCGCGGCTTACGGACGCATACTATAAGTTGATCAGTGCTTTATTTGGCCAACAAATCTGGATAGATAATAAATAAAAACAAGAGCTAAAAGTCACTTTGTTTATCATCTTTAATATTAATTACATAAAGCAATCGTGGAGATATATTTTTTAACTTTGAAATAAGATCATATAGTTTTGTTCCAGGTGATATTTGTGCTCGTATTGAACCCTGAAAAAAATGAAAACTATATTGATTATTCGTCCTATAATAATGTCACTGGCATGCAGGGTCTCCAGATTGGGGAATTCTCCCTAAAAAATGTTGATGTCAAAAAAAATTGGGGTGAGTATTTTAAAGTCAAAGTCAAAGTTTATTTATTTCAAACATGAGTATTTTTTACATATCAGAGTATGCATGATGATATAAAAGTAAATGTGCACCATGTTTGACCAGTTACACATAGAAAAAATACAATAATAAATATAATTAAATGTCCTACAAACAATTTCATAATAATAACTCAACAAGAATATTAAAATAAAAAAATAATAATAATTACTATACTAACTATTGTCCACAATTATTATTTTATTAATATACGACAGTTTACCCCGCGGCTGCGCCGCGGGTCAACCTCTAGGGCGTATCTCTTGTATTAACTTGTATGTATTTGCCCCCGAAAGATTCACTTCATTTTATATCGCAAACTATACCACCCCCGTCTATATGAAACTACATAAATGACAAAACTTGACAAAAATGACAAAATAGATAACATGGTCCAAGTGGACCCGTGGACCAACTGGACCCAGTGGATCCAGTGGACAAAGTGGACCCAACGGGCCTAGTGGACCAAGTGGACCCAGTGGACCATGTTAACCAAGTAGACCCAGTGGACCCAGTGGTCTAAGTGGACCCAGTTGACCCAGTAGGCTAAGTGTTCCAAATGGACCCAGTGGACCAAGTGGACCCAGTGGAAATAGTTGACCAAGGGGACCAAGTCGATACAGTGGTCCAAGTGGACCCAATGGACCAAGTGGACCCAGTAGATCCAGTGGACGAAATGTACAAAATCACAAAACCTGTCCTATTTTCCGGGATAAACTTTACATAATTCTATCCCAAAATGTATCCCATTATCCGGGATAATAAGTATCCCTTGGCCACTCTCGGTATTCAAATTATATATGTACCGAGTTTCAGCCAAATCGGTCCAATAGTCTTACCATAAAAGGATAACAAACAAAAAGACAAATATATTTTTATCCCGGAAACTATCCCATTTTTCGGGATAAAAAATATCCTATGTTCATTCTCGGCATCGAAAATATATATATATATACTGAGTTTCAGCCAAATCGGTCCAGTAGTTTTTCCGTGGAAACGGAACAGACAGACAGACAGACAGAGTTAGTTTCGCATTTATAATATTAATAGGGATTAATAGTAATATCAATTAATTTTTACAAATAATAAGGCAGAACGTATCTAAGTTATAACACGGCTACGGCATATATGACTGATATGTGAAGTGACCTTTTAGAAACTTACCAATTGCATAAGATTTTTCTTTTTCTTGTTTCTTAAAATCGTTGAAGGGTCCATATCCTCCTTCCACACAGAGTTCCAGTATTGCTGGCATTTAAAAGTATATTAATATGGCTGTTAAATATTTCAGTCTCGAATATATAACCTCTTCAACCAGCGAGCTATGTTGAGAATGTCGCTTATAGTTAAAATCAGAAACAAAGATATCCGCAAGAGAACCAAGGTTGTTGACATAGCTCATATAAATTAACAACCTGAAGTGACTGTCGCAAGACTGGTGACTTATGGAGCAGACAATTCTGGAGTGGAGACCGCGTCTGGCGTAGTGTAGGAACCCTCCAGCCCGATGAATCAATAATATTCGCAAGATCCCCGGTGGAAACAGGATGAGGACAGCGGAAGACCAAGGCCAAGGCCAGGTGGTCCAAGCTTGGAGAGGCCTACGTCTAGCAATGGGAAACAGTTGGCTGACGACAGCAAAACCTTTTACCATCATTAGTAAACTCTAAAAAAGAATTGATAACTCACTCCAGTCCTTAAGATATCTTTCCTTATCAGATCGTCGGTGGGGTTTATAGGTTTCGAAGCTTCAAGCAATGCCGACTCCTTTGCCGCAGCCAAAACTACTTCTGGTGGTGCCTATTACAAAAATAAAACCCTCAATTGTGTAATCTTCTCTCGAACATATATTTAAGTTCAATTAATTTTAGTAATTTTCTTACCAATTTTGGAGTCAGTGGATCGTCTTTTTGTTTCTGTTAAAGTAAATATAAAGATGTATAATTTCATGTATTGTTACGAATTTGTAGGGGACTTGTAGGATGTAAATTCGAAAATGGCGTTGGAATTATCACAAAGTGTATTAGAAGTACACACATGTAATTTACAGTTCTTACAAGTATAGCCGAATACAGCAAAACCAAACCAACCAAACAAAGGGCAGAGAATCGTTATCACATAAATCGAGCAAAGTTCGTCGTTATAAGATACTTGCTCCGAAAGTATACTAGGTAACGCGTCGGTCGCAGACAGAACACGACTAGCGCATTTCCCGACTGACCGACCCTCATCCATTTGTAAATTAGACATGGCCTCCTAGCAACATGCCGCCCACTGGTTCTTGAAATCGTTAAATGGTCAGCTTAATGGGTTTCAAGAATTCGCATGAAATACCACCAGAAGAAAGAAGATTTTATGACGTCTTAGCGCAGCGTGAACAACAGATCCCTCAAATTCAAAGGGGTAGTAAGACACCTGCAAAGGATTAGTATCGGCTTGCAACAGTATTATGTAGATTTTTATTGCTGGAGCACGGCAGACAGGGTAAGAATGATAGAAAGTGGCTACCGTCGCCTATGGACATTTACAACACCTAAGGCCCAATTCTGCTAATACTATCTCGTCAAAATCACCGGACACTTGTCTCAATCATAGGTTCGCCTGATTTCGGTATTCTGCTAAATCCAATGGCATGCACAGGACAAGCCAATCTTTATAAATATTTATATGCGAAAACACGCAAAATAAACGCTTAAATCTTTGGTAACTTTTCAATATTCATTTCGGCTGACGCAAGTTCTGATAGTGGTAATACTATTTTTTTCTACTAGCTACGATATCGAGAAGATATTGTGGATTAAGTAAAATTAAAATTCTTGATTGTATCGCAATGAAATTGTACCTTGAGTATCTTAATAACGCCAAAGTATTGAAAGAGCAAAATTGGGCCCCTGAAGTGCTATCAATGTGCTGCCGGCATCGAGAAGCTATTTTTTATTGTGTAATAGCATAGATAGAACAATATTGACTTGGCGTAAAGAGTACGTCCAAGAAACGCTTGCTTGACGTCAAGAGGGATAATATTGTGACGGGTACGCGTAGCAGAATTTATTCTCCTTAAGAAAATAGCGTGTAGTCTTCGCCTTAACAATAACACAATACAATGTTGCAATACAAGGACACGAAAGAGCAGGATGGAAATATACGTTCAGACAAATGTTAAAACGAGACGGATATATTCGAGAAGGAACCGGAATAAACTCGTAATAAGTAACAGGGACGGAAGTATTTGTTGAACAAGGATAGACATATAATCGAATGACGTCAAAATGCTCATTCTAGACCGTCGGCCGGGTATATAAGCGCGACAATCTGCGCACGGCGGAAGACTCGCACGGGCTAGCGAACCGAAAGCAACGAGAAGAGAAAAAGGGGATCAAAAGGGCCTTCAGACTGCGCGACAACGACACGGTGGAGCACCAAGACGTGAAGCTTCGAGATCGTTCATTGGCGAGACACCGGAACGTCGACTGAACGGATCGGAACGTGAGTCAATCGAGAAAAAGCGTGTGCATAATTTAAAGAGGTATTTTTATTTAATTAGTCTTTTATTAAATAAAGGCAGTTTCTCTTTAAATCGGTGTTTCCTTCCAATCTCGGTACCCACAGCACGTAACAATTGGTGTCAGAAGTGGGATTGGAAGGTAATAATGCCAGTAATGCCAAAAGACGTTATTAACACGCGTGCTAGGGCAGCAGCCCAGCAACAGGAAAATTGCGACCCAGAAAGCCCTAGCATTGTGAACGTTGTGGAGTCAAATGAACCTAGAGAAGGCACCTCTAGCGATTTATCAAGTTTGCAGGTCCTTCAACCAGATCTATGGGCATTATTGGAACAGCTGCGCGCAGTGCAGGAAGGACAAGCCCGTCGGCAGATGGAGCAGCTACGCGTTATGGAGGAACAGCTGCGCGGATTGCGAGAAGAGCAGCGGACCGGGGAAGATGGCATTTTAGAAGCAATTAAGGAGAGCACACGAAGAGTTGAGGAAGTAACAAATACGCTTCAAGAACATGAAAAATCTCTCGCCGGGCATGATATGCGAATCGCCAACTTGGAAGAAGATTTAAGAAGAATGAAGGTAAAGAGTGTGTCATCACTAATAACTGCTTCGACTCCTGGTGCAAATTTTAAGGCACCCCCCTACGATGGAGTATCTTCATGGGTGGCGTACAGACGGCAGTTCGAAGCAGTAGTACAAATGAACAGTTGGAACAGTGACCAAGCCAAGACTGCTCTTACGCTTAGCCTGCGAGACAAAGCAATGAGCGTACTGGAAGCCATTGATAAAGATGCCACGTACGAAGAACTACTGGAAGCTCTAGAGTCACGATATGGTGACTCCCACCTAGAGCATGTCTTCCGAGCCCAACTTCGGGACCGTTGCCAACGAGCTAACGAGTCATTACAGCAGTGGTCACTGGAGGTGGAAAAACTGGTGAGGAAGGCGTACCAGACTTCGTCTGCATCACTTGTCGAAAGCGTGCTTCTCCAGGCATTCGTGGACGGCATTTATGACACAGAAATACGAGCAGCTGTACGCCTAGCTCATCACGCCACTATGAAAGAAGCTGTGGCACACGCGTTAGAGGTGGAGGCGGTCCGACGAGATCCAAGAGGGGGACGCATACGGGCAATTACTTCGACTACACAGCGGGGAGAAAACCGCAGAAGTTTTATCCCGAGATGCTACTACTGCGGGGAGCGCGGACACACAAGAAACAGATGTTCGAAATATTCCGAGGAAGAGACGAGAGTCGACGTTAATTCACAAGCAGGAAAACTAGTAAACGCCAGACCTGCGGGGTGGGCGCTGGCTGGTAGACGATTAACCCCAAAAGTTAGGGTTTATCAAACCTCAGATGGAAACAGCCTAACCATGGATGGCATCGTAAATGGAATCGCTTGCCAACTAACGATAGACACTGGAGCATCGCGTACGGTTATTGGACCACGGTTGATGAAGAAAAGTAGAAAAGAAAAAAATGTAAGATGGGCTCCCCAGTTGACAACGGCTACCGGCCAGCGTGTTCCAGTGAAGGGGGAGCAAAAAGTAGCTATAAACATTGGTGACCAGCTCTTCTGGCAACAAGCTATAGTAGCAGATATTGTAGATGACTGTATAATCGGACTTGACTTTTTGAAAGATCACCATTGTATACTTGACATAGAATACGGCGTCCTCAAGTGCGGAACGGTAGAATTCCCAGTGAAAGGTGGTTCTAGAGGAAAAGTGTACTGTATTAGAGATAGCTTACTCCCACCTAGATCACAAACGTTGGTTCCAGTAAAATTACCCGGAAATTCAAAAAATAAACAACAACGCTGTTTGATTTTAGAAAAGGCTAAATTCGAGGCGCCCTGGATAATAGCTCGTACTGTCGTCAGAACATCTTCTAAGACCATGATTCCTGTTCTAAATTTGACTGATAAGGAACAAATAGTGAAACAGGGAACTTTGATGGGTATGACTGAAGAGATAGTTTGGTTAAAAAGTTGTACAGAAAACAAAAAGACTAACTTCAAGCCAGTAAATTTCAGTGACGTGCTAGGAAGTTGCAAAAATGATCTAACAACTTCAGAATTGACGAAAGTAGAAAATCTCTTGGAACGTTTTTCTGACATCTTTTCAAGAAGCGATGCGGACATTGGTAGAACAGGATTGGTTAAGCATCGGATCAATACAGGAAATGAACATCCAATTCGTCAGCGACCTCGTCGAATACCTTTCGCTAAGGAAAAAGAAGTAGACAGCATGATTAAGGAGATGAAAGAAAACGGAGTCATAGAACCTTCTACTAGCCCTTGGTGCTCTCCTGTGGTATTAGTAAAAAAGAAGGATGGGTCAAGTAGATTCTGCATTGACTATCGACGACTGAATGAGATCACGAAAAAGGACAGTTATCCATTACCAAGAATTGATGACACACTCAACACCTTGGAAGGAATGTCGTGGTTCTCCACATTAGATTTAAAGAGCGGCTATTGGCAGGTGGAAATGAACCCGAACGATAAGGAGAAAACTGCATTTTCTACGGGAAAAGGCCTTTGGCAGTTTAAAGTAATGCCGTTTGGACTATGTAACGCTCCAGCTACTTTCGAGAGACTTATGGAACACGTACTGGCAGGCTTACTGGGAGAAACGTGCTTGGTATATCTTGACGACATCATAATAGTAGGACGTAACTTTGAAGATCATCTGAGGAAGTTAGAGAGTGTGTTTAGTAAATTAAGAGGTGCGAATCTGAAATTAAGCTTAAAGAAATGTTCCTTTTTCAAACGTCGTGTCCACTATTTAGGACATGTTATATCTGAGAACGGCGTTGAAACTGATCCTACAAAGATTTCAGCAGTTAAAGAATGGCCAGTGCCTAGGAACAAAACGCAAGTACGAGCCTTTATGGGTCTCTGCTCTTATTACCGTCGTTTTGTCAAAAACTTCTCAGATATTGCAAGGCCGTTACACAGACTGACTGAAGAAAAGCGACCATTTTTGTGGAACCAGACATGTCAGACAGCATTTGAACAACTGAAAAGACATTTATGCGAGACGCCAATCCTTGGATATCCCGATGACAATAATGAATTTATAATTGACACAGACGCAAGTAATACAGGAATCGGGGGAATACTTTCTCAGAAGAAAGAAGGTCAAGAAGTTATCATAGCCTACTTTAGCAAAGTCTTATCAAAATCAGAACGAAATTATTGCGTTACACGTAGAGAACTTTTAGCTGTTATTAAAACGTTGCAGCATTTCAAAAAGTATTTACTAGGTCGCAGGTTTCGTGTCAGGACTGACCATGCCGCTTTAAAATGGCTGTTGCAATTTAAAAATCCTGAAGGGCAGGTGGCACGTTGGATCGAACAACTGCAAGAATATGACTTTGAGGTGGAACATCGGAGTGGGAAGTCTCATGGAAATGCTGACGCCTTGTCAAGACGACCGTGTCCAGAAAATTGCAAGCATTGTGTGAGACAAGAAGAACGGGACAAACCTATGGTTAGAATGATAACTACGGATATGATCGATAATGAATGGAACAGAGACGTTTTGCGCAAATTACAGGAGGAAGATCGGGATCTAAAACCAATACTATCATGGAAGAAAAATGGTGGCACTAGACCGGAATGGAATAAGATCTCTAGCTTGAGCCCTGCGACTAAAAGCTATTGGGCGCTGTGGAACAGTTTGATAATGCATGAAGGTCTTTTATGTCGAAAATGGGAAAATTCATCTGGAAACAAAATTTACATGCAGATAATCGTGCCAAAAGCAAAGATACCAGATATTTTAAGAGCCTATCACGATGGTACTTCAGGTGGACATCTTGGCACAAAAAGGACTTTAATGAAGATTCGAAAACATTTCTACTGGTTATACTGCAAAGAGGATGTGGAAGATTGGTGCAAAAAATGTACGAGTTGTGCTTCTGTAAAAGGACCACAGACACGTAGTCAAGGAGCGTTAAAATTATACAATGTTGGTGCACCATGGGAACGAATTGCCCTTGATGTGGCTGGCCCGTTTCCCTTGACAGAAAATGGGAACCGGTATATTCTAGTTGTCATGGATTATTTCACAAAATGGCCTGAGGTCTTTGCAATACCAAATCAGGAAACCATCACAGTGGCAAATAAATTAACACAAGAAGTGTTCTGTAGATTTGGTTTACCATTAGAGATTCACAGTGATCAAGGTAGGAATTTTGAATCTCAAATTTTTCAAGAAGTTTGTAAAATACTTGGTATACACAAAACCCGAACTACGCCTTATCATCCGCAATCTGACGGTATGGTAGAACGTTTCAACCAAACCTTGGAGCGACATCTTGCCAAAGTGGTTGATTCACACCAGAGAAACTGGGATGAGTATATTCCACTTTTTCTTCTAGCATATAGGACAGCTGTTCATGAAAGTACTTCTACAACACCAGCGTGCGCGAATTTTGGAAGGGAAATTCGGCTGCCAACTGATCTTCTTGCAGGAAATCCTCCAGATACGCCTACATGTGTGACGGACTATGTACAAGAGTTAAGAAGAAAAATGGATGACGTTCATCAACATATGAGGGAAGAGAATCTTCGAGCCAGCGAACGAATGAAGACCCGATATGACAGAAATGCCAACTCAAAAACTTTTGAAGAAGGATCCTTAGTTTGGTTACATAATCCGATGCGCCACAAGGGAAAGTCCCCTAAGTTACAACCAAGTTGGGAAGGACCATACACGGTAGTCACCAGAATTAACGACGTCACTTATAGAATTCGTAAAACAACAAGAAGCCCCCAAAAGGTAGTACACGTGGACAGGTTATCGAAATTTTATGGTTCTAACAATGCTCGGGACGAGCATGTCTTGGGAGGGGGTAGTGTGACGGGTACGCGTAGCAGAATTTATTCTCCTTAAGAAAATAGCGTGTAGTCTTCGCCTTAACAATAACACAATACAATGTTGCAATACAAGGACACGAAAGAGCAGGATGGAAATATACGTTCAGACAAATGTTAAAACGAGACGGATATATTCGAGAAGGAACCGGAATAAACTCGTAATAAGTAACAGGGACGGAAGTATTTGTTGAACAAGGATAGACATATAATCGAATGACGTCAAAATGCTCATTCTAGACCGTCGGCCGGGTATATAAGCGCGACAATCTGCGCACGGCGGAAGACTCGCACGGGCTAGCGAACCGAAAGCAACGAGAAGAGAAAAAGGGGATCAAAAGGGCCTTCAGACTGCGCGACAACGACACGGTGGAGCACCAAGACGTGAAGCTTCGAGATCGTTCATTGGCGAGACACCGGAACGTCGACTGAACGGATCGGAACGTGAGTCAATCGAGAAAAAGCGTGTGCATAATTTAAAGAGGTATTTTTATTTAATTAGTCTTTTATTAAATAAAGGCAGTTTCTCTTTAAATCGGTGTTTCCTTCCAATCTCGGTACCCACAGCACGTAACAATATTCTCACAATAAGACATGCGGAAGCCTGCGCGAACTGGAGAGGAAGAAATAAAAAACGCAGTGTGTTTTTAAGCAGACGTTCAGAACGCAGCCGGAATTTAACGCTAAGACGACGATGAGCATAAAAAAAGAATGTATGTAACAGCTGTGGAAAGTTATTAATTTATTTTTAACACTGTTTAAATAGGAAATTGAAAATAATTTATACTATCAATATTTGACTGATTTTATTAAAAAAGTATAGTTGACAATACTGTTGGTTACAGTATTGTACAGTACTGTTGGTTACAATATTGTACAGTACTGTTGGTTACAGTATTGTACAGTACTGTTGGTTACAGTTTAGTGTTATTAATAATGTGTGTAAGTGTATCAGTGCGTGTGTGTGTTATATATGATGATAAGATATTGAATCTAAGTTCATTGCAAGTTTTGATTCTCTTATTATATTAAGACACTCTGTGGTTTTATAGAGATTTTCTTAGAAAAAAGAAGCGGGTGTGGGCGCAATTTGATATTGCCGAGTGTGTTACTTGTAATATTTTGACTTGACTATTATCATTCCGTTTTCATGATAATAAGTGCCCTCTAGAAAAGAGTAGTAATGGCTTTTTCAGTAATTTTTTTACTGTGTGACGCCCTTACTCGCCGCTTATTTTGTTATTTAGTGTGGCAACACTAGAATTTAAGATTTAATTATCTATGATCTATGTTTTCAACATTACTTCTTCCGTGTTACAATGTTAATGTTATGATGCGCACCTCATAAAGTAAATATATAGATCTTTTCTTATTTATATAGTGATGGTTATTCGTCTCCAAATTCCTGTAGATTCGAACTTTATGATATTGTTACATGCCGTCAAAGGAATGCGCATCTGCCTGTCGTAAAACGCAGTTTTATTGCCTTCCCAGATTTAGGAATTCTTTTGTTTACTTTGTGTTTAGAATTTGTAATTTTAGAAAAACATGCTGTTGTTTTCTACTTGTTTTATGGCCTCATTAGTGTCGAACTAATCCTTATTGTTATTGTTTTCGACTTTGTTGGCCGTTCGCAGGTGTGCAAATTACATTTTCTTGGAAGAACCCAGCCCACGCAATCGATTGTGTATTGTAAAGTTTACTATAAAACAATGCCCGAACGGAGGGATGGGGAAGTCGAGCGAGGATTACGATACGAGTAAGACGTACATTCGACAAGCTATATAGTGACGGACTTTGCGCGTGTTATTGAATCGTGCAGTTGTACTAGTAGTGTCTAGCTATATTTTTACCTATGTTATACGTGTTTGTATAGTTCCAATAAATTCTATAGTAATTCCAACGGCATTTTAATTTCGGGTCCCACACTCGTAACAATATAATAACTGATGTAACTTCACCTCCAAAGTGATGACCCCGACGTGAAACTGCATGTGGTCGCTTTTATTCTCCATAATACTAATATTATGGATAAAATAACAGGATAAAATAAATGTATTCAATAAAAATAAATCTTACGTCAGTGTAGGGGTACTGCGGTACAAATCTTCTTGATAAATCCCCATATTTGTGTGATTGCTTGTAATGTGGATTAGAGCCGAAAAGTTCAGCTTGATCGCCCGCATTGACCTCTGATAAAAATCTTTTCACTTTTTCGCTGTCCTGCAGAACAAAATTAATCTCAATGACAAATACGGAAAAACAATACTAGAAATGACAATATCTCATTAACCAATTTATCGTCGAAAAGCTCCCGATCTATGCATAAATAGTAGACACGATGAGTATTTCTTTTCTCACTTTTTGACAAAGTTAAATGTGAGTTTGATCACACCATCTTTTTTTTAACGATGGGAAATCCGTTTGATTACTAACCACCGCGGAAGGAACGCGGCGTTGAGGTGGCACTAGCACCGCTAGTAAGTTAATCGAGTCCGTGGTACTCACTAAAACCCCGTCTGTAACATGTCCCATGGGAGGAGAGGTGACGCGCATCCAACGGGTGAGGAACCGCCCGCTCACGGCTGCCGAACAAATGCCTTCCGGTACGTACCGGTGCGTCCTCCTTTGACAGGAGCAAAGCATTCATAACGCCATCTAGCTTAACCATAGGATCCCTTTGTAAAACTTCGTTATTTCGAACAACTATAAAATCAAGTCTATCAAAGGAGAAGTCAATGTAAATATTGCTAAGATTTTTAAACTGCGACTTACGTCATCTATTCGTTTTAATTGATTTTTAGGTATTTTAAGATAACCATGTTTAATCAAAGATAATCCACTAAACATTTGCATTATATCATCCATATTTGAATCCTGTATGTTTTGATAGTCGCCGTCACTGACCGACGATAATATGCTCTCCCAGTCATCAGAATCAGAGTATTTGTTCTTAAGTGTTTTTGTTTTTGATGTTGGTTTCATTTTTGATTTAATTGATGACGATGTTGCTTTCGCCCTTTTTGGTGGTTCTAAATCTGTTTCCTCAAGATTTAATTTCTTGCTAAAAACGTTAAGATTGTAATTATTATATTAATTCGTTGTGTTTTAAGTAGACCAATTTTAATAGCGCGGGAAACAGCTGACAATGTACGAATCGTGTAAGCGGAACAGACCTAACAATGCTTAGCAAGCAACACTCTGCCGTTTCAGCTTGCGATTGAAGTTCAATATAGATTATTTACGTGTCGGAAATCGGAATTATAAGTTGTGTAGAACTATAATATAGTACAAACAAAACTAAAATGCGTTCTTGAAGTTCATGCACATTATTGCATAGAAAGACAGAGTTATAAGGATCACGAGGTAGTGCGTGCGGAAAAAGCTGAGCCCGCTTTCGCTCGGCCGTTATCGGGACTCGTAAGCCATCACTCGCACAACACACTGTCAAATGCAATTAACGTTAACACGTGACTGGACCTACGTAAATACACGGATCAAAGTGTTCTTAAAGCGCATATAAGTTTTGCGCGTACTACTGTAATAATTTATATTATTATTTACCTTGGTCCTGATTCATAACTGCCCGAATGAGCTAGGCCTTTTGGAACCCCAGGCACATCAGATTCATCATTTTCCGACAAAGAAGAGTGAATTGCTGTATTAAACTATAATCACAATCATATTATAATCCTTATTATGAATATCAAATTTAAAAAAAAATCGACGAATTGGATAGAGTTAGAAATGAGGATATCCGTAAGAGAACCAAGTTAACCGACTTAGCTCGCAAAATTAGCAAGGTGGGGTGGCAGTGGGCCAGTCACATTTGTAGCAGAACCGATGGCCGATGGAGCTGACGAGTCCTGGAGTGGAGACCGCGTCTCAGTAAACGTAGTGTCGGACGCCCTCCAGCCCGATGGACTGACGACCTGCGCAAGGTCGCCGGTAGGCGCTGGAAGGGGAAGGCAGAGGACCGTGATGAGTGGCGCCGACTTAAGGAGGTCTGCGTCCAGCAGTGGACGGTTATTGGCTGACGACGACATGCTAAGTCGTGAAGTCTAACAGAATTCCAATATTTTCCAATCATCAATGGAGAACACCCCATTCACTGGTACAAGGTCGTGCAGCAAACGATGAAGTCGTAAAGAAAAAGGCATTGGACTTTATTTATCCCTTTACCTAGGGTTGCCAGTTGGGAATTGGTTTACTCTCACGACAATGACATCCAAACTTACATCCAAATTACAACATTTAATTTGTTATATCTAAATATCAGACCATAATCGTTCTGCTGCTGAGTTCGGACCACATTTTTAGGGAACTTACCGTATACCTACCATGCTTGTCTAAGGCGGATTGGCAGGTTTCAGCTTTATGAAAGTTGTATATTTTAACAATTAACTACAAATCTTTCTTATTTACCTAAACAACAATCCTAATTTTCCGACATGTTGATTTTTATTGTAGATAATTCGGTTTTCCAATCTGGCAACCCTACCTATATCTTTTTGTGGTATAATTATAATATATTATACTAGTACATAGATATATACTAATTAATGACTGAGTTATATATATAGCTGATATAGAAAGAAGAGCGAATTTGGGGTATAGTGTGAATGGAGCGTTAGGTAAACTTCTAGGCGCTAAGAACCTCAGCCAGAAGGCCCAGCTTGCCATACACAACGCGGTGCTGGTACCTACGCTCACGTATGGAAGCGAGAGTTGGGTATGGAAGAGAGAGCATGAAAGTAGAGTAAACGCGGTCGAGAGGCGAGCACTGCGCAAAATCTGCGGAGTGACGCTCGCGGACCGCGTTCGTAATACTGAAGCAAGAAAGAGAGTTGGTCTGGAAGAGAGTGTCGGGGTGAAGGTAAGGAAATGAATGCTCCGGTGGTGCGGGCATGTGGAAAGAATGCATGATGAAAGAATAACTAAACAGATATACAATGCAAAAGTGGATGGATGCAGAAGTCGTGGGAGGCCACGACACACCTTCCATGATCAAATTGATCGTGTACTAGCAGAAGGTGATGTCAGGAGCCTTAAGAACAGACGAGTGTGCATGACAAGAGTTATGAATGTCAAAGAAGCAAGTGAGGTGTGTAAGAATAAGCCTAAATGGCGCCCTGTTGTTCATGCCTACCCCGCAAGGGAACTGGCGTAAAGTTATGTATGTAATGACTGAGTTAAGTGTAACTTTGTTAAAAAAAATCCTTACCCCCTTTGTGTTGTGAACCAAAAATAAAACTAAATATAAGTTTTTGGATTTTAACATTTTTGTGACGCGAACAGCAAGACATCACATTTAAATTGTTTTAGTAGCAGTACATTAAAAATTTTAATGAACCTAGCATGCAATTGCTTTTAATTGAAAAAGTTAATTGATTGCTACGGTTGGATGCGAACATTTTTTTTATAAAATATATTAATCTGAAGTTTACCTCAAATAGGACGGTATAGCTGACATATATGTCTATAAAACGTAATTTGTAGCGGTACCGTAAACTTTTCTACGAAAAAAATTTTAATTACATAAAAATTATCGAGTTTGTTGTATTGTTCTATATTCCAGATTAATGAAAATCGCATATAAATTATAAAATAACTGTATTTCTAAGTTTAGCAAAGTTCGTACAAAGATCCATGACATAGAAGTAGTTTACATTTTTTTAAAGACACAGAGTACAGACAAACAATAGACAAAATACAAAGTGACCACAGACAAGTAATAAAATAGTTTTAACAATTAACATTTACAACATCTTCCCCTTTACATATTTTGAAGTACTAATCAACAAGCTTGGAGCAATGTTATTTCTAATTGTTATTTACTAATGAAATTTCAAATCAAATAATCATGTAACTTTAGGAGGGTTCAGAATAGGTTTCATAATCAGCATATTTCACAGGAGGTTTAATTAATCTACCTGATCTTGATAACTTTTGATTTGAGTTTGGAAGTTCAGACTCGATATTGTACTCAGTACCAGAAGAACCCAATGGCTCATTATGGTCACTCACTGTCTGAGTGTTTTGGATATTGCTCTCTTCATTCAAAGCAACTTCACTTGGTCTAATAAAAATTTCATTTCTCCAATATCTCTTTCCTTCTTCATTTTCCACCATATAAGACCTGGGTTGATCACTTTTCTTCAAAATTTTTCCTTTTAACCATATCTTATCTGTAGGATTTTTCTTATATCGAATTAATTGACCCTCTTTGAAAATTTCTCTTTTAGTTGCTGTCTTGTCATAGTATTTTTTGGAATATGTTTTCTGTTTATTCAGTATTTTTCTGTCTTTGTCATATGTAAGCTTAGGTATTAGTGTAACAAATGAACAAGGAATATTTGTTCGCAGCTGCCTTCCCATTAGTATGCTTGCAGGTGAATTGACCTTACCTCTGGGTGTATTTCTCTGGTTCAGCAGGGCAAGTAAAGGATCCTCATTAGCATCTTCAGCTTTTTGGAAAATTTTCTTTACTATTTTTACTGCACTCTCAGCTAGTCCATTTGATTTTGGATAGTGTGGACTAGATTTTATATGCATGAAACCCCAATCTTTTTCAAATGACTTGAATAATTCAGAATCAAAGCACAACCCTCCATCAGAGTACAATAACAAAGGGACTCCATGTCTTGCAAAAACAGACTTCAATTGGTTAATCACTGTCACACTTCTCAAATCTTTTAAACTGCCTACTTCAATGTAGTTTGACAGAGCATCTACTACAACTAAATATTGTTTCTGTTTAAATTCAAAAATGTCACATCCAACCTCTTGCCAAGGTAGCATAGGTACTTTCTTATACTTCAAAACCATTTTCTGTTTGTTGTCTTGATATTTTTGACACACATGACAAGTTCGAACAAATTTCTTTATATCCTGTGCAATACCAGGCCAGTACATAGTTAATTCAGCTCTACTCATCATTCTTGAGATGCCAGGATGACCAGTATGTAAACTCTTCAGCATGTAATGTCTTAAAGCTCTTGGTATTATGATCCTATTACATATAAATAATAAATCTTTTACTAAGACAATCTCTTCTTGGAATTGATAGTAGGGTTTTATAGAATCATCAACATCTTTATAAAATTTTGGCCACCCACTGAGGCAGGCAGTTTTAAGCTTGCTCATAATAATGTCTTTTTCAGCAGCCTTTGAAATTCTATCCCAACATTCAGCTGTAACTGGTAGATTTTGTAGTAATAAACAAATTTGCAATTCTATATCATCTTCAAGATCTGTCTCAAGATCACAGCCACTCATAGAAAAATCTCTCGATAGGGTATCGGCAATATATAAATATTTTCCAGGTGTATACACAACATTCAGACGGTAAGGCTGTAGTCGCATCATCATTCTCTGCAATCTCGCTGGTACCTTACATAATGCTTTATTCATTACTCCTAAAATGGGTTTATGATCAGTTTCTACTCTGGCTGAATTTCTGCCAATTAAGTATTGTTTAAATTTTTCAACACCAAAGCATATGGCCAGCAACTCTTTCTCTATTTGGGAGTATCTCATCTGAACATCAGTCAATGCTTTAGAACTATAGGCAATAGGCCGCCCCTCTTGAAGTAATACTGCACCTAATCCAACAGAACTTGCATCCACACTAAGTGTTAATTCTTTCTCTGGCTGATAAAATGCTAATACTGGTGCATTAGTTAAGAGATTTTTTAGTTGCTCAAAACAGCTATCATGATTCTTTTCCCACCTATAATCAACATCTGTTTTCAAAAGATTTCTTAATGGTGCTGTAATGTCAGCATATCCCGGAATAAATTTAGATACATAATTAAACATTCCTAAAACTCTTTGCAAGGCCTTTTTATCTTTAGGAGGTTCTAACTCCTTTACTGCTTTAACCTTTTCTTTGTCTACACTTACTCCATTTTTACTAATAATGTGTCCCAGAAAAGTAACTTCATTAACAAAGAACTGACACTTCTGTGGATTAAATTTTATTTTATTTTCTTTAGCTCTATTCAATACTTTACATAAAATATGTTGTAACTCATTCTCTGACTCGGCCCAGCAAAGCACATCATCTTGAAAAGTAGCTACCTGGCCAATGTCCTGAAATGTATCATGAACTACTTTGTGAAATATTTCAGGTGCTGGTGAAATTCCAAATGGTAAGCGTAAGAACCTATACCTTCCCCATTCTGTTTGAAAGGTACACAACCTGGAACTATTATCATCTAAAGGGCACATCCAAAATGCTGACTGAGCATCTAATTTACAATAAACCTTAGCACCCGCTAGACGTGCTGTAATGTCTTCAATCTTAGGAAAAGGAAAATGTGCTCTTTTCAAGGCCTTATTCAAAGGTCTAGGATCCAAACATATACGTAGAGAGCCATCTTTCTTTTTTACAACAACTATCTGACTTACCCAGTCTGTTGGTTCAGACACTGAAGTAATAATGCCCATTTTCACTAAATTGTCCAACTCTTCTTTGACTTTAGGCATTAAACTATAAGGTAGTCGCCTGGCGGGGGAAACAACTGGCTTAACATTTTCATTTACTTCTAATTTTATCTTACAAGGTACACATCCTATATTTCCATCAAACAAATCTTTAAAACTGTCTGGGATTACGGAATCCAAACTTTTATCAATCTGATCAACTCTCTTAATGAGTCCAAGTCTTTCAGAACTTTCCAAACCCAATAAATTATAGCAATCTGAACCTATAACATAAAATTCAATAGAATAAACATTTGACTTGTAATGACAATTAAGTATACATTTACCAATGACAGGCACTTTTCCATTAGTAAAAGAAGTAATTCTAACATTAGTTTTTTGTAAGTTTTTTGTACTTAAGCCTAATTTCAAAACTCTTTTTCACTTAGTATATTACACTGTGCGCCAGTGTCAATCTTAAAATTAACTAATAACATATTTATTTTTAGACTAACACAATACCAAGAATACTTCTCATTTCTTTTTAATGATTTATATTTATTTGAATGATTTATTTAAAATATTGCTACATTATAGTCCATATCACTTTCACTAGTTTCTTTCAAAATATTCACTTTTTTATTTTTACACTTTTTTGCAAAATGATTCTTTTTCTTACAAATAGCACATGTTTTTCCATAAGCCGGGCACTTTCCATAATCATGTGTATATCCACAATATTGACATTCTTTGTTTTGTGTTTTCTTTTTTACTAAATCTATGTCTACTTCCTTTTTAATATCAGGCTCAGGTTTTTCCATTTGAATTACTTGTTTATCAACAACAGCATGATTTCTGCAAATAGTCAATGCTTTATCCAGGGTGAGGTCCGTCAAGCCAAGAAGCTGTCTCTGTAACCCAGGATTGTTTATGCCACAAATAAACAGATCTCTTACTAGCTCATTTTGAATTTGCCCAAAATTGCATGATTGGCTCATTCTCTTTAATGCAGTCACATACTGCTCAAAAGCTTCTTCAGGCTGCTGCTTTCTTGTGAATATTTTATACCTTTCATAGGTTATGTTAGTTTTAGGTATAAAATGGCCGTCAAATTTCTCCAATAAGCTTTTTAATGTTTCATCCTTAGAACATTCAAATGTTTCATAAATATCTTGACAATAATCACCTCCGTGATGTAATAACAAACAACAGAGTTAAAGAACTTTATTTCTCATAAAAGAATTTATACTATTCACTTAAACTATGAGAACATTTATAAGTTGTTGAAAAGTAGGTTGTAATTTGTAACGAGATAGAAAGTACAAATACTAAAACGTTGCAGGTAGTTTTGATTTATTTTTTGTACATGCAAGTTCCTTCGAACCAAAAGAATCAAGGATATAGATTTTGTAAAATATTTTTCTTTTTTAATAATGTATTTATTTTTATAGGACTAATGTCTTATATATATATATATATATATATATATATATATATATATATATATATATATATATATATATATATATATATATATATATGTGTGTGTGTGTGTGTGTGTGTGCGTGCGTGCGTGCATGCGCGTGCGTGTGTGTGTGTGTGTGTGTGTGTGTGTGTGTGTGTGTATATATATTGTATTACGACGAATTTATATTTACTTTTGCTAATTTCAAATATTTATATATTTTGTAACACGTGATTTTTTAGCCATTTTTTAAACACCGTTATGGATTTTGCTTATACATGTTATAACTCAATGGGATTTTGTTTTTTTTGGTGGTTTTTGGAAGTTGAGTATATGTTTATATGTTTGGGTTCCTTCAAATAACATACTGCTTTTACCGTAATTCGTTCGGGGTGCCGGGAGTACTAAATTATCCTTATTTCTTAGAAGATTTTTTTGTATTTCGTGCCTTTTGTTAAAATTTATTTCGGAATTAACAATTTAATCCGGTTATTATTTAGTGACAATTTTCTGATGTTATTTACTATTTACGTAATTTCTCCCAATGCTGTCCGATTTGAAACAAACTGTACGACATAAATACACCAGGTTCCGGTTCTCGATAAAGTTTCTTTTACAAATCACCATAAATTATTAGGATCTATATCAAAGATAGTAGTAGTATTAGCAGAATTCACCACAAATGCAGGCAAAGGAATCTTAGTCCCATAGCCTAGTCCTATAGCCAATTCTGATGTATAAGTCTTCGTATAGTAGCGCAGTTGCATTGTAGGCTACAACCGACGCTATTCAACGGAGTCCTTGTGAAAACTCGAAAAACTATCCATATCCTACAACTATTGTTCATTTTAAAGTAATTTTATACATTTTTAGAAAATAAAACTGCACAGCACAACGTCCCCTTTCAATTCCCGCCAAAAACTTATGTCAAAGATAAGAGGAACATCACGCCCTAGGGTTTCCTTCTGCGCTACGACAAAGGATTTTTTTTAAATATCCTTGATTTCGGCAACACATAGTAAATCTCTATGTTTCTATGCTATCCTCCTGACGCCCAGGTTATGCAACGCTTTCTTGAAGTAAACGCCCAAAGTGCTTAAAAAAGGTTTCATTGGCGAAAACCCAAGACTGAATTTTAAAAATTTTACCTTACAGTAATCGCACAAGTATAATATTTTTTTTCTTGTATCAGGTGAATGAGGAGAAGCAAAAAAGGACAAAAATAGATTTCCTTTTGGTAGGCCTTTGGGTTAAAAGCACTAGACTTCAAACAAGAAACTTTTACAACATCAATTTTTTTCAACTAACTTCAAAAATATTAAAAATGAAATTAAACTTAAAAAACTATTTAATAACAAAAAACCTTTTAAATTAAGGTAACAATTATTATTATTTTATTAACATTTATTTAAAACATTTGAAACAATCACGATGGTCTTTATTAACCCAAAGGTCTGTTAAACGGTCTTAAATTTTGAATTATGATTTCACTATATCTCAGATCCATATAAAGTTTTGATGTAAATAGCAAATATAGTAATTCGATTTTTAAACAAATTATGCGATGACGTCATTGGGGACAACTTTACATTAATTCCTTTGCCTATAAAAAGAAAATAATCATATTAATCTGTGCTACTATTTAAATGTTACTGTCATTATTCATTATGACACATCGTAATCATTTTAGTGTGGCCAGCTTAGCAATTTTATCGGTAGATTTATTTTATATATTTTGGTGTTCAACATTTATTATTTTCTAAAGTTACCGTTAAGTCATTTAAAATGACCTTTAGTGAAAAATCAATATAATATAACTTAAACTGAATAATGTACAGTTAGACTGAATACCATTAATTGATAATCAGGCATAAATTACCTATTAGACACCATTGCTATGTCATTACTTTTCTTAATTTGTAATAAAGTATTCTTTCGGCGATTGCAACAGATAAAGCTCATTCGACCACTAAAATACTTTGATTTGGTATCACATTTGGGTTATCATTTTATAATGTCTGATACCTAGACATAGTCTCATTATCCAATGATGTTGTCAATCCAGTTAAAATAAAAAGGTTGTATTGTCAGTTTCAATTGAGGGGGAAGGGGGGGGGGGAGAGTATTATTAGTCAGACCTTTAAAAAAAATATCAATCGTTAGGACTGCACTTCAGAGATAAAAACTTGGTATCTGAGCGTGACGGTCGTGCGAATTCAGTGCATTTTCCCCATCCTAGAAGTATCTACCGAAGTTTTCAATTTAAAAATAATGGCGATGTTCGATAAGGTCTTTTTTAAGTCAATATGTTGGGAGTTACTTTCCTACACACACGTGTGTACCTACAAGAATTACAAATTTTAGTAATTTCACTATTATCAACCTGGCAACATTGGGTATTTAGGCTTTAGATTGGCGGTTAATGCAGCATTTCTAAATTCTAATATTATTCATTACAATTAATTTCGTCCTCAGAAAAATCTTCTAAAGTCATCCGACAAAAAAGTGAACTGTTTTATTAATGAAAATGTATTAAATATTTTCTCTTTCTAAACATGGCCGGATCTTCAAATAGGAGTGTTAATTTTGTAAAGGCTGATACGCTAAAAAAACCTAACATGTAATGTTATTAGAGTACATAGCTATACTCGTAGTACATATTGGAGAAATAAGAGGAGCTAAAATCAGATGTAAGTAGTTTTGTGAAGGTTTCTAAATTCAACATGTTCGTCCATAGATCTTCCTTCCTTCTTTCCTTTTATAACCTGTGTAGTATATTACTATTCCTGTCTGTAAATTTCATCCATATAAGAAATCAGTAATGTTAATTATTAGTTAATATATGATTGATGTAAGCATAATTTGTGTTGAAGTCAAAATTCATCTAAAATGTGCACCTATTTATAGAAAAATAGCTACATGTCTCACTCATTCATTAGAAACTGATTAAAATAATATTAATTACTTATTTGATAATTTGGTACAATCAATAAATCAGCAACCTATATTACTTTTTTAATAATCTATAATACAAGTAAAGTATCTCATATAAATACATACAAATAAAGGAACAGACATTGCACCACTGCCCTGGCGGTTAGATAGTGTGTTTGATTGCTAATGTATGTTATGGATCTGATCTTATACAACAAATTACCGGAAAATATGAAACTCTCCAGTAGTTTTAAATATATTCACTTGCCGGCTTAAAAGTGATTAATTAAGCACATCTATGGCTTGAAGGATTTCATGGAATATGAAGATTTGTGACAAATACCATAATGATTGTAAATCTCTTAATAATATGATTTTGATGTGTAACATAGTTACTAATATGAAAAATTATGAGTTAAATAAGGACTATGCGAGTAATTAAATAGACACTTTATATCTTTTTTTTTCAGGTTCAGAAAAAATTAGCAACAACTTTTCTGCATAAGCAAGGGTTATGCTTGATCATAGAATTTTATGACTTATCCACTGCAGTTTACATGAAAACTTTATGTATAGAAAAAACCAAATGCTAGCCTGCAGAAAAAAGAAAAAGATAAAACTGAACACTTCTGAAAAGATTATATAATATGTCCTAAATTATTATTAATAAGTGTTTAAGTAAATAAACAAGTTTAACTGCTAAAAGTTATTTATTATTTTATCTTGCAAAATAATAAGTCAAAAGATATATTTTATTCATCAATTCATATAAATATATGGCACATACAAATTTATAACTCACAATAGTTTGCTTCCAGTATAGAAACCATCTTATTCTTATAACTCATAATGTGAACTCTTAAGACATCAGTCAAAGTAAAGCTAAAATATTTTTGGAGGAATGTTAAATATTCATATATTGTTTACATGAATTATAACTAATAACATCTAGATTTATGTATATATAAAAATAAGTTATTTAAAATAGCCATCCTTGTTTTCAATTAATTAAGCTTTAAAGATATAGGCCATTCTTCTATGGTGGTACTAATCTTCTCAATCAGTTTCCATTTATTGATTTGGGCTCGCTTGAGATAAATTCAGGTTCTGGTGAACTTTTTGTATGCCATTAGCTCCAATGCAGTTCATAAAGAATACTCCAAAGAATTCAAGTCAGAATTCGACGAAGGCCAACCTATGCTCTGAACAAAGTCTGACAAATTGGCTTGCAACCAATGTTGGATTGAATTAGCTTCATGGGAGGGTACAGAGCCCTGTTGGAAAATCCACTGCTATCCAGCGAATAAAGATCACTTGATGCTTAAATCATTGTTTCCAATATGTGATTTTGGACGTCCTTCTAACTTCTGGCGCAAGGTGTATTGTTTTGCCAGTTAAATTTTCTTCCACCATGATGATCTTCTCATCAGTAAACAGGTTATTTTTTGGATCGTATCTCTTGAAAAGATTTCGATATCGCTCCAATCACCATTTACGAAGACGCTCGTTTATATAATGCACTTTTCTTTGACTTTTAGTTAGAGACCATATGTAAGTATTCTTTTTACAGATATTTAAGAAATATTGGTCTGAAGAGATAATATATACATAATTTAATTCTGGAGTACGTCGAATAAAATGTTTGTTTATGTTGATGTTGTATGACATAACAATGACATAAAAAGGAAAATGTCGGTCCTTTTGTATTTTGAAACTGAATGGCTACGGGATTCATATGCATTTCACCACACGTAAATGACGTCATAGGATTTAGTAAGGTCAAATAAAGGTCAAACGCATAAAGTGAACAATCCCCATTTCGGCTTTAACAAAACAACAACACGCTTTGGCTCAAAAGCCCTTGTACCAAGCCACAAAATCTTTAAAAAAAAATGATACTGACATCCGACATCCGTTTAATCAGCTGAACAATGCATTTTTATTTATTTATCTTTTGCACTAAAACGTTAATTAATTATTCTTAAATTCCTTATAAATTCGTTAAATATGTGCATGTAACGTCAAATATATTGTTTTACAAAATTCAGTGCCGTGTTTGTAGTAGTACTTCCGTACCTTTGTTTTTTGTTGTGAAATATTTTGTTGAATAATGTTTGGTAGGCCGAGATGTAGAGAGTGGACGCCGTTGGCGACTCAGCAGCTTCGATTACGAAGTCTTATCCAGGTATAATAACCGCTGAAATATCGACTGTCATTTTGTCTCAATTGCTAATTTTACTTATAAACGCCTACTGTAAAATCAGCTCGTATGAGCATCATACCTCTATTTTGATGTTGAATGTACACTCACGGAATTAAAATGTTTGTCACGTTAAAGTCGACTTTTGCTTTCACCAGTCCAAGAAACAGTACTGTCAACATTTTAATAAATGTTTTGTTTATAAAATACTAGCTGTGCCCGCAACTTTGTCTGTGTGGAACTTATAACATCAGCTATCTGCCAGTGAAAGTCCCGTCAAAATTGTTTGTATGTTGTATTTTATATGTATTTATTGTGTGTATTTTTGATATAGGTACCATATATACTTTCATATGCATTTAGTAAGAAGCTGCTATTCTGATGTTAACACATACTTAATTTTATTTATTTGTAAGTACAGATAGAAATGTGAAAAAAGAAAATTGTAATGTTGGCAATAACACACTCTGTGATTAACAATGAGATACAAAGAGGATATAATCACTATGCTTAATGTAAATATTAAAACCAATAAAAAGGTTTTACATGTATAAACAATCTTCTTAGACAATATAGAAATCAAACAACTTTGATCTAAGTAATTTTAAACATTATTGTCAAGCAATTAAACATAATTTTTTGTGGAACAGTTTTTTCTGTGACTTCATTTAAAAAGGTAACATATGCTTGCTGAATGTAAAATGAATCAAATTGAAAACTGGCAAACTTTTTAATTCTGCCACTGTACATTATTTAGAATTGTACTTGTATTCTTCAAACTACTCTCAGCTATAAATTAAACTAAAAAAAAAATTAAAACTTAAAATAACATGAATCTAACAAATTCTATACCTTCCAGAGTACATGAGAATTATACTAATTTTGTAGGTGATGAGCCAATTATGATAAAATAGGTGCATGATAAACTATTCTAGCTTCAAAAACCCAGTATCATTTAGAGTTTTGGCTGTCATAAATGATGACAATATGTGACTCTTGCAGTTCCTCTGTAATTTCATGAATATTAAATATGACCATGGATGAGGAATTTATGACTTCCTACATGACTCCACACATTTACTGCAGTATGCTTTCAAGAATACACAGGAATGAATTATAATATAATATAAATTGAATTATAATTTCTTAAAATGACAAACTTGAAATGGAAAACTTATAAATAATAAAACTGTCAAAAAAATTGAGAGAAATTTATTTTAGAATAATATAATTTACTTTATTTATTCATTTAAAAAACCAACAATGATCAACACATAAAAATAATTGATAGTATAGCCAAATATCTGATACCCACCCGCTTCACATGCCATAAAAATATTTCGTAAAATCCGTTCTTAGCTGACCTCTATTTGGCGAAAGAAGGTCAATGCCAAATTTCAAGTCTATAGGTATTATAGTTCCTGAGATATCATGATGAGTCACTATATACGTTGATTTCAATTATATATATAAATAAATTATATATCTGTTATAAACAAAATCTTAATTAATACTAGGATTGAAAACTAAAACTATGTTACATTTTAATGGTTTTAAGCATGGTATTTGATTTGATTTTTATTCTGACTTTACTGTGATGCAATGAAATACCACACTTAAAACCATTAAAACATAGTTTCATTACATACATAATATGTATGTAGCCCAACTCCTAAGAGCCTAAAGCTTAGTTAAATTGATACGTGTCTAGCTATACTGGTAGATGTAAGGCATAGAAAGTTCCATATTGTTTGGCTCTATATTGGTATTGCCACATATTTCTTTTTTATAGCATGAGTTTAGCGGACAGGCAGGCGGCCCACCTGATAGAAAGTTGTTACCATTGCCTATGTACATTTGCAACATTATAGGTGCTACAAATGTGCTGCTGCTCCCTTAAGGGGTACTGTAACTTGGCCACTAAGGCAGGAACACAAATCAAGGTTGTCATGGTGGTATAACCTAGGCCTGGGGTATATAAATACCCTACCATCTGGCTGTAGGTTACTTTATCGCCTCTTACGACACGGCACTCCAATGCAGGAAATTGTATTGTTTCTCCATTCCTGCACAGATATATCAGGCAATACCAATATAGATTTCTGGTACTCATTCAGATGTTAACATTCACCATATCATTACACGAGAAACACCTCTTCTTTTCTTTGAAGACCTTTTGCATGTCACATTATAGGACACAAACATAACAATATCTATAATCTCAATTTTCATAAGGGACAAAGCATAAATTTCAGAACAGCATATTGCTAGCAAATTCATGTTACTTATATGAAGTTTATGTCAAGTTATAAATAGATATAGAAACCTGGTCAATGTTAACTGCTACATAGTTAAAAATGATGGAAGAACTGATGAGATTAGTAGAGGAAAGTATTCATAAATAATAAAGTAAAATAATGAAAAAGAATATTAGTCCAAAAGAGCATAAAACTAAACTGCAAATTAGAATAGAACACCTAATTTCGAAAAAGAGTATCCTTGGTGTAATATAATCTCAAACATATTATAAAAAAATATTAGTTTCTAAATTAATCATACCTAGAAATGAATCCTTAAGTCAAATACTAAAAATAAACTATATGTACAAATTAAAATTAATTGAACTAATGTTTATCCATGCCGCCTCTGCTAAGTCCTGGTCGGTAAGATAGAACCATGAAATGCTGGCTTAACATCATAAAGCATTCAATTGCCTTATGATGTCAAACCAGCCATATCAATACACACCAATAGTATTACAATCACAGATACAGAAGACTAGGTGAAGTGGAGAAGGAAAGTAGGAAAACGGACCCCAAGCTCCAAAGCAGATACTCTGAACGTAACCAGCACTTAATGCTAGGATGATAATAATAATAACTTGTTCTTTTTGATATTATTCTGTGTATTGTTAACATATTTAAATTTTATCTTCTATGATGTAAGCATATTACAATATAAGTTTGTTTCTTGATACAATGTCAAGTATTCACTTATGTTATCTTACATCAATGTAATACTGAATAATGTTGTTTTTCTATTACAGATTGTCGGCTACAATATAAGACCTCCTGAGTGGTGTAAATCCCAGTGCAGCTTTTATCTGACACTACATCACACTACTATGTCCGCTCCATTTTACACGAGCGAGAAAATATCCTCGCCACATCCAAAATGGAAAGAGATTGAATCAGGTGTGTGAATCATATCCTATTAATATTATAAACGAGAAAGTTTGTGAGGAGAGAACTGAACGGATTTTGATTAAATTTTATCTATAACTATGCTAGCTATTTTGAAAATAAGCTTTTTTAAAAAGTTTTTTGAATACAAGCTTTTGAGATCCTGGATATCATGTAGCAGCAGAGTGATAGCCAAGACAAGTAAAACGAGCCCAAACACGACGGGTCTATCTAGTTTAGTACAGGAGTTCCTATGGCCACCTTCCGACATCATCATCAGATCTGCTCCATGGTTCCATATTATTACATTGTCACGCGATATACATATTCGTGCAAAATTTCAGTTCAATCGGAAACCGGAAAGTTGGTCAAATTTAACTTGCAAGATTCCACCCGAACGTACATACATCCATTGCAAGTTAATAGAAAGCTTGTAAATGACGAATTTTCATACAAACTTTCATCCATGTTTTCATCCCTTCAGGGGTTGAATTTTCATAAATCCATTCTTAGTGCGCACATACAGTATAGAAAGAACCAGCATGCAAATTGTCACGGTCCTCTAGCCCCAGTAGTTTGGACTGTGCATTGATATGTCAATCAGCGAGGTCAAGTAATTATATATGTATAGATGATTTGTCGTGTGATATAATGTGCTGTTGGTGTCTCATAAATAGATAAACTGTAAACCTGCAAGCACTTGGCCGATTATGATAAACAAGCTTTTAAGTCTTCATTGTTTTGAACTTGTTCAATGACGTACTTGATAAAGAAGATTATAAAATTACATTACATCACCTTTAATCTATATGGATGAACTTTTGACATGTGTGTCAATATCTGACTCACTGACCTTATCATATATTACGCACAAAATATCTGTGTCATGTATTATCAAATTGTAATATATGGGTTTGTTTGACGTCTGTTTAATTGGTATTTAGCATTGTTTGCCTTTGGTAATCACGCCCCTTTGGTCTAGTAACTGGTATAGCCCCTGACGTATTTGTTCTATTGATATTGTAAAGGGGAAAGTTTGTAAAGTTGCATCGATTGAGAGGAGTCAAGAGGTTGATTGGCAGTAACCAGCTTATCAATACAAAGCTTCGAAGCCTAGAGCATCGATGCCGGTTTGCTACTCTATCCGTATTCTATAAGGTTTATTTTGGAGAGTGCGGTTAAACTGTTCGACCTGAGTCCCTCTATATGATTCCATCTTCGGACGCTCTGGTCTACGCCATCGTTTAATAATGAAAACGCTACCAGTGCGAACGAAACGTTTCACCTCCACGTTCCTTCTGGGTACGGCAGAGCTGTGGAAAGCGTTACCGGAGTCCGTTTTTTCCCAAAAGTATAATCTGGTTTCTGGTAGTCTTCAAGTATCGTGTGAATAGGTATTAGAATGAGGTAAATAGTACTAGGTAAGCTTGCCCTTCTTCGACCACATCATCTCTAACATTAGGCGTAATCGTGGTCAAATGCGAACCTATATATCATAAAAAACTATTGATGTTTCAAATAAAGTTTTTCTTTCTTTCTTTCTTTCTATGTTTCACGCAAAAACTACTGGACGGATTTTTGATGATGTGTCAAGTAGACACACCACTGCTATGAACTGTGCCATAATATCTGGCGCTGGGCGGAGTAACCTGAAAGCAAGCAGACGCGCGATGGCAATCATGACGATTCTGTTTATATTGCTAATTTTTCGGACATCGCCGGCGGTCGCTAGTATTTACATAAAAATTCGAGTTCAACCAAGAGGAATGTATGGTATTATGAGAACGGATAAGCTGAAAAAGAATTACACAAGAGAATTCTTAATTATGTATATCTATGTGCATAACCTAAAAAATTAAGGTGTTATGAGACCATATGTCATTCTCATACCACTTTAATCTTCTTATATGTAATGGAAAGGGATGAAAACCATATGACAACAAGAATGTAAAACTGGAAGATGGATATAAGGGTAAAGGTAGACCAAACTAAAAAATAAATAAATGCATTGGTGTGAAAGAGGGAATATGCTAGTAGAGAAGTGTATGGAATTAAAAGACATAATCATTGGAAAAGGCGAAACGAAAGTTCGCGACTAGTATAAATAATGAAACTACGTTTGAACAAGTTGGCGTTAAGCTAAATAAAACTTTAACAATACTCATTGACACTACACATCTTTGTCCTCCGTGATCACGTCGCAATAATAAATTTAAAAAAATTACCGTCCTTAAAACCGTTAAAATGTATTTTCATTAAATGTTTTACTGTTGTCAACTACGAATTATTATAATCTTTATCTATACAATTTTCAGAGATAATTCAGCGCATGTCATCGACTAACGTAGTTATACGAATATGGTGCCACATATTACATCCCAGCGAAGAACTTACTATACCCCAAAACACAGTTATACAAACGTGGGGAATATATTTCAGCGGGCTGAGATATATCGGGGCGAATCTAGCCTCAAATTTCACGTCAGACTGTTTTAAAAGCAATACATTAGTGTTCCAAATGCACGGAGGTTATTTTTGTTCATATAAAAGTTTAAAATTAGATATAATACCGCCCGAAAATGAACTCGAGCATGGTTCACTATCATCCGATTCTTCGGGCAAAACTAACTTGTCAAAAATCATTTTAGAATCTAAGTTTATCGTAAGCAATAAATTCAAAGAATCTAGATCAATTTCTCCTAGTAAATATCAAAGGAAACCTGATAAAGAGTATTCCAAAAGCCATAGTCCAAGTGAGAGAGGATTCCATCAAAATTTTGCATCTCTACGCAATTCTGCTAGTATGAACATTAATCATGACTACAGAAGAGATGATAGTGTAGAGAGAGTGAAACAATCTAAAGATCATAACAATATATATGAACATTCTCCTGATAATATGGATGTTCAAGAATTTACAAGTACAGAAGCGAACTGTGATACTTTATATAAGAACGCGTCTCAAGAAGAATTATCTGCTAGTAAAATCGATTTGAGCGAAACAGCTGAGAGTTATGACTTACGGAACGAGTCGGACGGTGTTCCCAAATATCGGTATATGGCCTTAAATTTCTTGAAATCGGAAATACGACCTAGTTACAACGTAACAAAGTTGCAGAAATTGCATTGGTTGCAATTTTCGATAAAGAAGAAACAGGAGGCAGTGCAAGAGATTAAAGAGAGGATATACAAGAAATCTTCAGTCACAAGCGATTCGTGGTCACAACCAGAGGATGAGTTTAAAGCGAAATTGAGGTTTAGAAGATCTGAGAAGAATTTGTTCTCGCCTGATGATGATGATAGCAGTAAAGAGAAGTCTCATACAGACTCCGTTAAGAATGGACGAATTAAAGAAGACAGGCCTATTTCAAATGGACCTAGGTTGACTTTGAAGTTGAATGACTTGTTATCGTCCAAGGTAAGCAAAATTCTTTCGACATTTATCAAATCCTTAATTTACTTTTGCATTAGTTACTTCTTAACGTCAATGTAAAAATAGACATTTGTAAACGTGGTAGAGCCTACCTGGAACCACCGGCTCAATCGGTGTGATATCACACTCTCACAGAATATCGCTGTGAAACGGTTAGCCTTGAGCTAATCGTGTTTCGTACGATGAGTGCGAGATCCAATAGCCAACTTCCCCTTCACCTTATCCCATTCCTCCTGTCTGATCTATCACTTACTAAAGGTTGGCAACGCGTTGACTTCGTCCCTGGTGTTGCAAAGGTCTATAGGCGACAGTAACCATTGTATTAAATGTTAGACATACCCTAAACGGTAAAATAATTGGTTGTAGGCACATAATACATAATTATATGTACTAGTGGTCGCCTAGTGCTCGAAATTGGACCATAATTAATTTAAATTATAAGTTTGAACAACATTATTAAGGTTCTGTTGTCAAAGACTTCTATAATCACAAATTTCGCCAAGGCTACACTGTTAATTTGACTTTAACAATAAACAAAAGAGTATAAATGCGTTTGTGTGTCAAATACATGACAATGTGTAATGTTTTTTTATTGATTTAATGTATTTTTTA
The DNA here is from genome assembly GCA_019925095.2 of Dendrolimus kikuchii. Classification (NCBI taxonomy): domain Eukaryota; kingdom Metazoa; phylum Arthropoda; class Insecta; order Lepidoptera; family Lasiocampidae; genus Dendrolimus; species Dendrolimus kikuchii. The sequence goes on from CM034413.1 coordinate 8,258,374, forward strand.
TGCATAATTAAAAAAAAATAGCATTCTGCAATCTTTCTCTATATAAACTATAAGTGTGCGAAATTTCATTCTCTTCCGTCCGCGCAATTTTCGAAAAAAGGAGTACAAAGTTTTTGCTTCACGTATTAATATAATGATACTCCCTACGCTATTCTACCAACTATATAATTACGCAAATAGTAAGTGGTGATATCTACTTCTTTTTAGGGGTACAGATAGTATGCTGACCTCGCTTGTCCAAAGTGAATTGGCGGGTTTCACACGTCAGTTATCTAAGTGTGCAGGTTTCATCAGCATATGATTATATGATTAACTGACGATAAAATATAATTTATAGTAATGTGACATTATTTTATGCTTCTATAAAGATAAAGTTTTATATTAATTTAATAATTTGTTTATTAATCGAATAATTTAATTATGGCCAGGCACCATTACAATCGCCTGTATTGTATGTCCGAAAGGACAAACTGTCCTTCCGACTTCCTTTGTAATTTTACGATTGTGACAGTTTATACAATAAATTTTTATTCTATTCTATATTTACTTTAACTATCAACACATAGTGTAATTGTAACAATATTCACATTTGGACGAACTTTCTTCAATGACAATGTTGCTTTTGACTTAGAAATATGTTTGTACTTCTAATATAGGTCAAGTATTTCTATTTAAAGTCTATATTACCGAAGAATTACTGAAAAAGAATTTTTTTTTAATTAAATTTAATAACCCAAGCGGTGCATGCTTCCCGGCTTAGATTCGAACCCTCGTCATTGCAAATAGGAGTGAGTTAACCGCCAAGCTACCAGAAAAATTTTGCTTCTACCATGCTTAAACTGAAAATAATATTAAATTTCAGTCAAAACCCTCACCATTCCAAAGGTCGGAACACTTAAGGCTTACTAAACAACTAGAAGTTTTAAGATTCAAAAGGATAATACTATCAGATGAGCGAGATAGCAAATTGGCGAATATAAGAAGACTGAAAGAGAAACGCGCTAAGTTGTATGAAGAGAATCAGGATATTGGTAAGTACAGGGGTAATCTTTGCATGAGAAACTGTGATTGTCTTGAAATTAAGGGGGCATATTGTTTGGTAAAATATAGAAATGTAAATTTGTTTTGTATATACAATAAAAAACATTGTAGTATATCCCTTAAAGACGTTTTTTTATTTTAAAACAATAGCTAAGAAGGTGGAGGTTGCTCCCCATAGTTCGAAACCTCCAAAGTTTTGAATTATGGTGGAGGTGGAAAATTTTGAAAACTCAAGCGACTTAAAAAGGAGAGCTTAAAAAGGAGATTATGTCCTTCAATAGGCGTGGTCCGAATGCTCTTGGTCGATTTTTATTGTTTTGTGATATTAGGGTTGCCCGTTACATTTTATGGTCCTTCAAGCCGGATTGTATTTTCTAGAAATTATATTTTAGTCAGAAGGTTTTGCCAAACAATATGATGTTGTATATAGCATGGGTAATCATCACATAGATATTTGGGTTCATATTTTGGCTATTATTTGTTCAAATATATCGTTTTGTACATAAGGGACAGTTCGGGTCAAATGGTATGACGAATTTGTAATCGGTAACTGCACTAAACATACTTTTAGATACATGTTCAGGCATTCTGCAGCTATCTCAAGAGTTTGGCTTGGACTATATGTATGTACAGTTGACGCAATAAAAATCGTTAAAAGGGGTCACTGTTAAACTCATTTTCTTGTTTCATTCAATAAAAGGGCTGCGTGCAATCACGCAATACTATTGTCAATATGTATGTGTTATTAGCTAAAGTCATTATATATAGAATTAATACAAATTGATCAATTAGCAAATTATATCAAACAAGGCTTGGAAACCGATAAAAAGTCTAACTGATTACAGCCTAAGTACACGTAATCTACATAGGAAGTCTTCATGTCGGTTTTTGGTAAAGGAAACCAGTTAATTTTAAACCGATTTCAAGCCTTGATATCAAGAATGCTCATTGATTGTAGTGATTGTCTATGGTTATGTGCTGTGTAAAAAATTCTTGTAATCAATTGAATGGGATATTTTTTAAATTTGCACGCACCCATTTCATACATTTGGTATTAGTGTTAGTGTAATTGGGTAACTTTATAATATAGAGAGAAAGAGGGAGAGATAACACTTTATTGCACACCAAAATATACAATTACAAAAACAGACCATGTTTACAATATTTTGTAGGCAATACAATAGGCGACCTTATCGGTCAAAGTTATGTTTTCCAGGCAACCTAAATCAAAGAAATTTATATCAGGCGATGTAGGTGGTGCAGGAAAAAGGCAATAGATACATAAATACTCAAATAATTTAAGAAATAAATATACAAATACATACATATATACATAGTCATACATATACACATATAATAATATTTTTCATAAATGAATCCTTTACATAAAGGAAGGTACAATGAGAAATATTTTGCACAATGAAAACTGTATAGTGCATACATGAGGTTGCATAATAAATGAATCATCAAGACTTATAATTTTTTTATAAGTTTCCCTATTTAGGGATTCTGAAGCTATAATCTCTATAATTTATGGTAATCCTTGTCCATGCGAGATTTCGCCGCTAGATTTCTTTCGGAAACGATACATATAATTTTTGTCATACTGTAGTTGTTACATGATTGTGTTATTGTAACAAGTTAGATAACTGCTTGGATAGTAATAGTCAGATAGTTTGTATCTATTGCCTCGCTACTGGACTCGTTTCGTCATCCTTCCGATATAAAAGTTGCATTTCGGCTTCGGTTCGATGCACATGCTGTAGTGGCGCTCCAACATGGATATTAACTGTGCGGAAATCATAAGTTATAGTTAATTGTATTTATTTAATTAGATCGTCAGTGTTGTGGAAGCAACTCACAGTATAAATAGGGTTTATAAAAAAGTCCTCAATTATTCTTAGATAATACCTATACAGACCTATGTTATGTTCGGCTATTATAAGTTTTTTGTGCTTATATATACTTCTTGAATTGTATCTTAATATTATGCAGTTAACTCTGTGCAGGAACGGAGAAAGAATACAATTTCCTGCGGCCGGGAGGCCTGTCGAGACGGCAAAACAACCCACAGCCAGGTGGTAGGCCATTTGCCCGACTGGATGGCTACCACCCTTGGTCTAGATTATTCCGCCATAACAACCTTGAGTTGTGTTCCGGCATTAGTGGCCAGGTTCCAGTCTCCCTTTAGGGAGCAGCAGCGCATTTGTAACACCTTTGGTGTAGCAAATGTCCATAGGCGAAAGTAATCGCTTTTCATCAGGTGGGCCGTCTATCTGTTGAACTCGCGCAAAAAAAAAGAATCGAAATATGTGCTGGGACACATAGTAGAAGTGAAACTTCAACGGACAAGTGGAAAAATAAATCGCAACAAAATTATAACTTGAAGTTTTAGGGGCAGGTTTTCAAATTGGACAAGTACATTAACAATCTGCCCATAAAACTTCAAGTTAAAATTTTGTTGCGATTCATTTTGCCACTAGTCCGTTGCCATTCGTTTTACCACTTGTCCGTGGAAGTTCAGTTCTACTATGTGTCCCAGCACACATTTCGAGTTTGTTAGGTACATTTTAATGTATGCATTTTTTATTTAAACATATTTTATCAAACAAAAAAACTTAATTCAACCCGGAACCAAAAAACGCATCCATAGTCTATTCTAAAATTATTACACCTCTCACCGCGTCTACTCTAAACTTATGCCGCCCCTCCACGCGGCCGTAACGCTTTTTCATGACAGAAAAAATCCTAATACACCCCGTCAATATAGAAGTTTCACTTCAAAAATTAATAAAATTCTATTACTAACGTTTCTCCTCCTATCTAAGAAACAAAGTATAGAATCCAATACCAATCAGCTATATACAATGCATAGAGACCGTTTGTTATTGGCCACACTCGCCCCACAAACCCCGCCCGGTATTATGTTTGTCCAATTATGGTCTGACAGGTTCTGAGCTTATGCAGAACTACCATACACTGTCGAAACGCGCCGACGCCCTGAGGGAGTCGCGCCAGTCCTGCGCGGCCATGCGCGAGTTGGCCGCTAGATCCCATGCGGCCTTGGCCAGTCAGAGATGCGAACTATTGAATCAGCTGCATCAGATATTTTACATCGAACAGGTGAGCATGTTGGCAACACCAACAAACAATTGATCTTTGACTTTGTCACATAAAATTTAATAAATTAATTAAATATATCTGCTGGTGCTATTCCCTTATACTCTTCCTTACTAGTTTTGAATTAATCATATGGTCCTTCGAGCCGGATAAACATATATGTTTCGGAGATATTCAGGTGTAGTAGGACCCCATAGAGATTTTGACAAAATGGAATTCTCATAAAATTGTAGTGTTCGTCTATCTTTGTATGTGACAGTTATTCTTCTGAATCTATGTATATAGTTGTAATTTGACTGAAGAGTGTAGTCTGTACGACGCTATACATGAGTATAATAAAACCCTATAGCATGTAAAAAATGCAGGTGGTCGACACGTTACGTGTCGACCATCAAGCACTTGCCAATTTTATTTAACTTATGTACATCCAATTTATATCTTAATACTATTACGTTTTTAGTTTTATAGTGAGTTTGATGACTGTTATTCTACCGACTACTCTCAAAATTCTTTGTTTTCTCATATGGCTCGTACTTATAATAATATTTTTTTTAAATTGATCTGTTTGTGACCTCCAAATACAACTCTAAAAGTAATATTATGTATTAATGAATTGCAGAATTTTTCACAAAACAACCGAACTTTAATTGTTTAATTTCAAATTAACTTTTGCTTTGTAAAATTGTTACTAGAGTGGTAGCTTAAATAGGAAAACCTGTTTTTGGCCTTATTTTTGTTGTCAACGATTACTAAGGTGGAAGATAAATAGGAAAACCTGTTTTTGGTCTTACTTTTTGTTGTAAACGATTTTATGTTATATTCCTCGCCTCTGCTCCTATTTTGTGATAATTCATTTTTTTTAAATGGCACTTTGTATCATAACCTAATGTATTCTATACAACTCTCTGGCACGAATAAACCCATGAGGTTTCTGTGTCACAGTCGAATGTGATTTAATGTATATGAATGTAAGCATATTGGACAATAAATTAAATTAGTTTTAATAATTATTATTTATTATTTAACAAAAAGGGGTAGTTTTGGTCTTACGCCAAAAGGAAGGTTTGCACTGAAAATCAGTGTTGTGTCGGATATAATTCCGGCACAGCAATATGCTGCGTGCAAACGTTGTTTACTAAAAATGCGGCCTACAAATTTTCAAAATATATATATAAATAATAATGTAGAAGGTATGTAATTATGTCGCTATTTCTTCAAATAAAGTTTCCTTTCTTTCTTCTTCTAAATAAAAAAAAATGTGTACATATTCGCTGTTGGTTTTCTCAATAAATAAATAAATAGTCTTATGTGACAATGTTGAACGAAAATTGAAATTGAATAGGGTTCCTGGATCAGCCTGTACTCGTATAATGCTACCAAACTCTGTCAGAAACAGATTTTTTTTTTTAATTTTGTATTAGTTCAAAACACCTAAATATTTAAAAGACTACAAAAATGTAGTTAGTTATGAATGATCATCACCTTGAGTCATGACATTCAATTCAATAAGGAATTTGCTAGGATAAATTTGGACAGAAATACATTATTATATTCATTGTTTTATTTTCAAACGGAAGTTAAAATTTCAGCGCGATCTGTCCACGTGGTCGATATGCGGGGTTCCCCTTCCAATATGCGGGGACGAGAGCCCCCGGGGTTCAAACCTCGTATCGGACTCCGTGGCCGCTGGGTTCGTGGCCCAAGCGACATGTCTCGCCGCCGCCTTACTCAACTGGCCGCTGCGCTACAAGATCACCTTGCTGGGCTCCGCTAGCAAGATATTGGATATCACTCCAGACCTGCCAGACCCCAAGTAAGTTCACTTACAACCCTCATAGCAGAAGAATCGTTTTTACCCTCGTGTGGCGGCAACCTTCCAGTTTCTTACGTGACAAGCTAGCCACAGTACTTTTTGACTTTACGACGCCATCCACAAATGACGTCACACGAATTTCATGATTTTTGACCTTGTCACAGCTGGTCACATTCGTAAGATTCCTCCCTTCCTAGTGTGTCCTCAGATATTCTGCAATTTTTCATCAAGAAATTATTTAATTAGAACAGCAGTTCCGTAATTAGTTTAAATATACTTAACTTTGAAAATGTGACGTCACGAAATTTAATACCCCTCCTACCCCTTGTAACACATATATTACTTACATGTCAGAAACAGGCCTGCTTTATATGTGCAAACATAAAATTTATATATACCTGTATACAACTACATTTATGCAAGAAGAAAAAAAATTGCCGATCGGAATTATAGTTGGTTTAAAATTGTTTTTTTTTAATTTCTTGACAAATCTCAAATGTTTTAAATTATTGTATTATTAATATTTACATTGTACTTAAATTGTTTTTTTTTTAAGTTAGTATTTAATAGATCATGTATTTTAGACACCATAACTGTGTGGTAGAATGTACTGTCCTGTAAAATATAATAACATCTTTATGAAACTGTTCTGGCAAATAAAGTTATTGAGTTAAATACCAATGGCGAAGCCAACATGTTGCCAATCTTTAGGCCGTTTGTATACTTACCACATTCACAATAAAAAAAATGATGGGGACAAAAATGAGTACTGTAGTACTCGACTTATAATTCCGATCGGTAGTTTTCGTTTGCGCAGATGAGGCAGATCGATTTTCGACATGTGAATTTGAACTTTATTCGAAGGGCAAAAGGCAGTGTTGCTGGCGATGCATTCTTAGCTATATCCCGTTTACACAATTCGTACACTGTGCTGAGTATTAAAATTGGTCTAATGCGCAGGTACATCGGGGGAATTATTACTTGTGTAGACCTCAAAGGGACTAAGGTGGGAGGTGGTCCTAAATTTCGCGACGTCACATTTCAATGTTTATTATATTTAAGCTTTAAAACTAGAAATTTGAACTTGAAAACTCTGTACGAGCATAGTGTTTAAATTATTAAAAAATAATTTAAATGGTAATAGAGTAAATTACAGAACTGCTGTTTTAATTTAATAATTTTCTTGATGTAAAATTGCAAAACATGTAATGTCAAACTAGAGAATGTGACCAGCTGTGACAAGCTGTGACCGGGGAGAGGTCAAAACAATCATGAAATTCGTGTGACGTATTTTGTGGATGGCTCCTAAATTATTCCTTTTTCTCCAGTATCCCTCTATTCGCTAGAGGTGGCGACACGACGCTGTTCCGCTATGCCTTGTTCCTGCTGAACAAATGCATAGCGCAGCTGATGTGCGGACGAGGCCTGCCAATAACGGACATCAGGCCAACACTGGCCAACCTACAACGGTTGCTCATCACCCCTAGTAATTTGTAAGTTAGTTTTCTCATTTATATTTGTGCATTTGTTAGCGGAATATTGTAAACCGTCGGTAATAGGGATGAGAACGGACACATGTTACAATAGATTCTAATCTTATACTAACATATTATTATAAAATTGAAGAGCTTGTTTGATTGAACGCGCTAATCTCAGGAACTACTGATCTGATTTGAAAAATTATTTCAGTGTTAGATAGCCCATTTATCGAGGAAGGCTATATAGGCTATATATCATCACGCTAAGACCGATAGGAGCGGAGCACCAATAAAGAATTTTTCAAAATCGGGGGTTTTTTAAACAAATTCCACGCGAACGACTTCGCAGGCACAGCTAGTATAATGTATAACTTTTGTCTATTGTTTGTTTGTTGGTGTTCTAATTATAAATAATATTATTCGTCTCTAGAATTTTTTTAGGCATAATTTTTTTTTATTGCTTGAGTTCAGCAGACAGGCAGACGGCCCACCTGGTGGAAAGCGGTTACCACCGCCTATGGACATTTGCAACAACAAAGGTGCTACTAATGCGCTGCTGCTCTCTTAAGGAAGACTGGAACCTGGTCACTAATGTCAAAACGCAACTCAAGGTTGTTATGGCGGCATACTTTAGATGGGCAAATGCCCTACCACCTGGCTCTGAGTTATTTTGTCGCCTCTTATTAACGTTTTATAATGAAATTTTATATAAAAACTAGTGATACTGAAAAATTTAGTGCACATACATACATACATACATAACTTCACGCCAGTTCCCTTGCGGGGTAGGCACGAACAACAGAGCGCCATTTAAGCTTATTCTTACACACCTCACTTGCTTCTTTGACATTCATAACTCTTGTCATGCACGCTCGTCTGTTGTGTTTGTCTATATCATATATAAATCTTCCTTGAAAAATTATGTAATTGATGGTGACAACCGCTTAAAAATACGTTGCGTGGTTTAAGCGGAGTTAGCGGATACACAGACAGTCAGACGCAGCAAGTAACTTTGGCTTATACTGGATATATACTATAATGGAAGCACAAGTTGCATAGCGGACAACCGATTGTGGAAGAGATATGATCATTAATTTATGTCCCTGCGCAGTGGAGGTGAAAGTTTCATGTCTATAATTGCGTCACTTATACTCTGATTTTTAATAATCTAGCTAAAATGACAGCTGCGATCGACGTATGTTTATGTTGCAATCTTGGATCAACTCACCACTGTGAGTTGAATCCTATAGAAATTCTCTAGTATTCAACTCACAGAGGTAAATTGTTGATTCAATTAACACAACTCAATTATGTATTCAAAAAAAGATCGATCACAGCTGTCATTTTAGTCCAGGTAATTAAAATCAGAGTATAGTCTATGACATCTCTGCTGTTGCATATATCCATCAGACGGTAACAGTGTCTGCAATATTATGAAAAATGTTTGATGTATTATCAAATGTATGATTTCGAAAAGTTTTTGACCGGTTAAATTTTTGTAACTATTACAAATAACATAGATTTGTTTAAAAAGAGGCTGCAAAAGATATTATCCGAAAAATGCTATTACGACAAAAAAAAAATTCTTGATGACCAATTCTAAATTAAATTTGACAGTATATAATATATACTTTAACAAACTTTATTATTCTTTATGTATTCTATATGTAATAACTCTGCACATCACATATTATCTATAATTACTGTATAATTCTAGAAAAAAAAGTAAAATTATTGTCTGTGGATTGAGTGGGTTACAGTCTGTTTTTGTTAATTAATTCATTTTCAACTTAATTACTATTTGCGGAGTTTTTGGCGGGAACTGAAAGGGGACGTTGTGCTGTGCTGTTTTTTTTTAATGTGTAAAATTACTCTAAAATGAACAATAGTTGTAGTATATTGATAGTTTTTGAGTAGTAATTATGTTTTTGTGAGAAATGTGAACTGTACAGTCAAATGTGGCCTTTCGAGTCTTCACAAGAACTCCGTTGAATGGTGTGGATTGTAGCCTACAATACAACTGCGCCTGGCTTAAAGGCCTAGTTGCCAAGCCTTAAACATAAAAAAAAAACTATTTGCATGCCTGAAAGGGCAAAAACATGTGAAACATAAAGTAATATATTGTCATGTAATGTTTTTACTAACCATGTTTTTAAGCAAATAAATGATTTGATTTGTAAACTATTACAAGGATATTTTCTCACAGATCAGATACGTCAAAGCTATTCGGCACGTATAGATGGGTCGCCGACAACCAGTGTCCAAGGACTCAATCGTTGCGAAGCCTGGTCGCTGGCGACAGGGGAAAGTATAGACAATTCAACCGGTTTAAGGTGTGTATAGAGTGGCAGAAATGCTTAATACAGCAAAATACCTTGCCTCAGTAACTCAGGCGCAACTCACTGCGCCAGCGCTTTGAGTTACCGCAAAATTATTGCCTGGCCATAACATAAAATAATTTTAGAATGCGATCTTCTATCTTTGTTACTCTTGTCTTTTGTCGTTGGTTTTTTATTTTATTTTTTTATTGCAGGAGTTTAGCAGACAGGCAGACGGCCCGTTTGATGGAAAGCGGTTACCATCGCCTATGGACATTAGCAATACCAGTGGTGCTGCCAATACGCTACTGGCCTTAAAGGAGAAACTGGAACCTGGCCACTGATGCTGGAACAAAACTTAAAGTTGTTATGGCGGCATACTCTAGACCAGGGGTGGTAGCCATCCAGTCAGCAAATGCCCTACCGCCTGGCAAAAACCTATCTTTCCTTCTTCGATCTAGAATTTTAATTGATTTGTTTGGGTTGATCGGAAGAAAAGCGACGAAAGGCGTTTAAGAGCAAGGCCTCTGTAGTGAGTGTTAGTGAATTTTGTAAACAAAGCTAATTTATCCACTAAATGCATATATAACAATACTAACTTACATACAAACAGCAATTTTTAAAATTTACCAAGTACGTTGAATGCAATTTTAAGCAAAAATCTTTTCGACATAATTTGACCCAATTTACCAAAGAACCGGAGGGAGACGGCTTGATAACATGTTACCTTACCGCGAGCATTCGCCTGTAAAGTAACATTTATGATTCGGTTTTGAGCATTACGTTACAATACTGCCTCCCTGACTGACGAGCATTCTCCTGTAATGTAATATTTATTCGTTTTCGAGCATTACGTTACAATACTGCCTCCCTGAATCACGAGCATTCGTCCGTAATATAATATTTATGATTCGTTTTCGAGCACTACGTTACAATACTGCCTCCCTGACTGACGAGCATTCGCCTGTAACCAAATATCTATAATTCGATATTGTACATTTAGTTGATTCCACAATGTCCGAAGAAGCGGTCGTTGTGTTACAAGTTGTATCAAAATGGTAAAGATTATCCTTACAGGCCTTGGCCTTAGAAGAGACTTGGCCTCTCTCTCTCTGCGTATTCTACCGACTGTATAACGGGGAGTGTTTCGAAGAACTGTTTAGAATGGTGCCTTCGTCCTATTTCTACCATCGCACCGCTCGCCATCGATTGGGAGTTCACCCCCACTTCCTTGAGCCGCTTCGCTCATGTACGCAACGGTTCTGTAGAACGTTTCTCTTGCGTATCGTGGGAATTTTAAATGAGCTCCCAGCCGAGGTTTTTCCACAGCGCTACGATATGGAGTTTATTAAAATGGATGTCATAACATTTTTTCGAGGTCGGCAGCGCGTTGGTGACATCTCTGGTGTTGCAAACGTCCATAGGCGACAGTAACCGCTTTCCATCAGGTGGGCCGTCAGCCTGTCTGCTGTACTCCAGCTATAAAAAAAAAATACAGATTTTGCACTGTAATGTTCGGTTCTCCTCCATCACTGATGTAATGCTTGGATCTGTAACGTTACTTACAGGCGAATGTTCGCGCTGAGGGAGCACCTTAATGGTTCATTTCGCTTTATTTGATTTGATTTAATTGAGATTTTTTTATAAAAACAACAATATGCTAGTGGCGCCACCAGTGATTGTTGAGTATGTTACGGGCTACGTTTCTTACTTACGTACTATGTTTGAAACGATAATGATGAAATTACTATTGTACAGGATGCAGTGGACGGACAGTCGCCGGAGACTGCTATGACCCTGAGAATGCATCGCCACTCCAGGAGTGTGGGAAGCTATCACGATGACCAGGTGAGAGAAGTGTGAATTAATGACACAGAGACAAAGAAAATTTATTTCTTAAACATAGTTCTTCACATATATGCATAGTATTCATGATGGTACAGAAAAGTTAAAATGCATATAGACAGAAAAATTAGAAAATTAAATGTCATAAAAAATTAAAATATTCAGCAGAATATGATAAAGGGAGAAATATATAATAGGGAAATAGACCATCGGAGCTCAAGTCTAAACGTTTCATGCTGATATCCTGTAAAAGCATGGTATCACACGAGCCAGCCCTAAGAGCAGCAATTAAGAAATGATTCCGACATGACTCTACCATGTATGAATATCACTATGTATAATATGATATGAAAACATTATATTATATAATTATATTTAATTTTAATTGGAGTATATAATAAATGCCAAAATATTAATTGAAAGTCTAGAACTATCTTTCTATATAAAAATACAATAGAAGGACGTGCGCCCTCTCAAAATGTAATTTATAAGGCTTTTGCAGAACTACATACTTTAAATTGCGAAGCTAACAAACAGGCAGGTAGCCCAACTCATGTAAAGTGGCTACCGTCGCCTGCAGAAGCTTGCCAATTATATGTAAGCATATAATATTGTATAAGTAAAATAGACATGAAATAATATCATTTAGATTAGGCATGTGATAAGTAATAGGTAAAGGCATGTAAAAACTTAGCATATAAGAGCTCTACCACCGAGATGGGATGGCGACAATATTTAATTTTTTATTTATCAGGGATAAAGTCAACGCGTTGCCAGCTAGATGATAGGATAAGGCGAGGATGGGATAGGAGGGCTAAGATAGAGTTTGGGATAGGAGGGATCGAAAAAAAATTGAGATAGGGGATTGGGATAGGAGGGGTGAGATAGGGGATGCGATAGGAGGTTTGAAATAGAGTTTGGGATAGGAGAAATGAGATAAAAAGTTTGAGATAGGGGAATGGGATAGGAGGGCTGAGATAGAGTTTGAGATAGGGGGATGGGATAACAGGGATGAGATCAAGAATTTGAGATAAGTAGGATGGATAGGAAGGATGAGACTGAGTTTTACATAAGGAGGATGGGATAGGAGGAATGAGATAAAGAGTTTGAGATAGTTGGGGGGGGGGGGGGAGATAGAGGGGCCAGACAGGAGGAATGAGATAGGGGAAATAAAATAGGATGAAGAGGAAATGGGCCATCGAAACTCACCGTACCAAACACGATTAGCTTAATACTGTTTCACGCCGATATTCTGTGTGAGTGTGGTATTACACCGATCATGCCTGCCCTAAGACCTGTAATAAAAGCTGACGATTCCAGCATAACTCTACCACATGCAATTTTAACAGGGTGTTTGTCATTGCGAATATTCTTATGACACTAATCTTTGTTCCAGGACTTGCCTGCGTTAGACGCATCAACCGCATCGATAATGGGCAGTGAATCCAATATTTACAATATGAAATTAATCCCAAACACATCCCAAGAAAACGCTCTAAAAAGTCACAACTCTGAGTCGGCACTCGACACTTTACCCGACGATAAATATCATGGGATACATGAAAAAGTCCATTTTACACTAGGCGATGATGCCGATGAGAAATTGGTGAGAATTTCATCGAATAACGACGATGAGGACACATGTTCTACGTGTCTCGATGATAATGTGAAACGAATATGTTCGGAGATAAAAAACTATTGTTCGGTAAAAGTTCACGAGGGTTTCGATATTGTCAATAATATGGACGGAATAAAGGAGTATATGGAGAGGCGTGCGAGCGAGATGGGAGATGTCGATGTGTGTACAAAGTGCGAGAGTGAAAAGGACGGAGTGTGCGATATGGCGTGCGCTAATAAAGTGACCGAGGTGATTGTGTTGCCAAGCGCTGAGGCCATTTTGGATACTGGGCAAAATTTTGAAAATGGCGACGATGAAAATAGTGGCTAGTTTTATTTATCGGTTTATTATAAGTTAAATAAAAATAAATAAAATGTTTGTTTATATTCCATTTCATATGAATTTATGTGAAATATTATTTAATTTTGCTCTAATTGAAGCAATTCAGTCTTGTCTTACAGTATACATTATTTTTGGCTCAGATTTATAACTAGTTATAGAAACCGTATTAAAATAGCTAGAGGAAACATAAAAATTACGAATTTCCACTAATGCTAATTTCCACTAATGGATAAGGTGAGAAATGAGTATATAAGGGGATCTTTGAAAGTTGCACCTGTGACAGAAAAATTGAGAGGAAGAAGATTAAGTTGGTATGGGCATATAATGAGGAGGGATGAAAGTCACGTGACAAAAAGAATGTTATACTACAAGATCGATGGGTACAAATTTAAAGGTAGACCAAAAAAAGATGGATGGATTGTGTGAAGGATGACATGATGATATGCGGTGTGACAGAAGAGGTATGTCAGAATAGAAGAGTGTGGAAGGAAAAGACATATTGTGCCGACCCCAAGTAATTGGGATATGGTGAAAGAAAAGAGAAAGAGAGAGCTAACGAAAAAGTGTTAGATAAGGATGTGTATACAATATGCAGTCGTACATTCATTATTTAAAAGGCTGTCACTAGTTAAAGTAAAACAGTGATATGTCACTGTCTGTGACAACTTTATTAGGTTGATCTTATTTTACAAATAACCTATAACGTTGCATTCTACTCAGACCTACGATATAATGTACTAGTGAGTTATTTTAGTACGGTTTCTATAGCTTTAGTTATTGTTCTGGGATTTTGGGTGTTTTTTCATTTTCATTGTAATAATAATAAATGAATAATCCGTTTCTGATTATGCCATTATTTTCTTTAAATGAAGACTATAAAATTTAATAATAACGATTGTGTTCAATAAAGTGCTGGCCAGCGCTTTAAAGCAATTAACATGATTTCGATACCATAAAGCGTTTCTATTTTTGAAAATGGAACATTAATATTTAATCTACATCCTTCAACAATAACAGTCCACAGAGTCCCATAGCCCTAGTTCCACTAAAGTTCATCCCAATAGCCCCGTACCTTTTGTCCTAATTTCGTATAATAAATAGTCCTACACTGACCAGGGCTTGTCCTTGGCTTTAATGTGGTTTTTTTTTTGACGTCCTGTCATTATAATAACGAAAATAATATTTTCCTTTCCTTTTATTATTTCTTTGTCTTACTGAGTATGCACTGTTTGCTACAACTTCATTAATTCTTCGAAATGTAATTGTATAACTTGATATAGATAAAAAAGAAGAAAAACAAATTTTAACTAGACGTGTTACTGGGGAGTTAATTGCCGCCTCATAACAGCAATAACTCGTTGCGAAACGGTGTACATAGAACAAGAAGTGAATTTAAGTTTTAACTTATATGATGTATGATGTATGATGACCTTCAACAAATGTTCTATAGTGGAACTTATTTTTAATAAAAACTTGAATTTGTAAACAGAGATAATCGCTGGTCAGTGATATGCCACATTTACCATTTGTCAAGGGGCCTCGCCAAAAGTCCGGGACATTTTTATGGCGCATAGTCTTCAGAGACTTAAGCGATTGTTACACTGTTCCTTGATAAATGCATTCGATTACAGGCCAATTTAAGAAGCATTTCGACGCTTTAACGCTTTATGTGTTCCAAACACATTTTAATTTGGACGAATTATCACATTTGTTTAAAACGCTGGCAATCGCTTTAAAGGCTTATATACACGTAGCGATTTATTTAACTATTTTAATGTCAAGATTGAAATTAGTCTTCTCTATAATCTTGGTGCTTTGACTCCAACGCTACAGTCGCTGATTTGGCCTGTCGGTTATTAGTACTATTAACAATAACTACTCATTCTCTTAGTACTATTAGCAAAAAACTCAAATCAATAAATCTGGCCGGTTTTTTTTTGCCAAATATCGTCTCTGAATAAGAAGAAAACAGAATTAAACTATTTTATAAATGAATGTTATTTAATATTAATTATTGCCTGAAAGAGGCAAATAAGCAGACGGCCCACCTGGTGAAAAGTGGTTACCGTCACCTATGGACGTTTGCAATATATTATGCAATTATATGTGTCGAATATTATTGACATATTCATTAAACTGCCCCATTTTTCGGAATAAAAATATCCCCAGGCCATCCAGTCGAATACAAGGACCTCTGTCTACACTTCAGTGAACTAAGCGGGCCGACGCTTACATAGTAGGTCACAAAAGCCCTATATATGTATCTTGGTATGTATAGATGCACATTATAAAGTTTGACAATATACGTCACTTGACAGATGACAGTGTCTGTTGACAGTTTGCAGAATAAAACAGTTAACATTAAATCTTTACGTGTGTACCGGCCTTTATTGTTATTCAACGAAAATTGTATAAATAAATAAAATATTGTAAATTATGTACATATGTATTGAATTTGTCTACATGTATCGCGTAATACATAATCGGCCGTTATTATAAATAAAACTTATTTATTTTATTTCGTAACATGTTTTTTATTTTATTTTATTAATTAGGGGCGTCCATTAATTACATTATCGAGCCGATTCTCATCTAATCTTACTCCGGAGAAGGGGGGGGGGGGTTAGCGAATATCACTTATATATTGCGAGGATGTGTTGAAATTACATGGACACTGGTAGCAATAGTCACTCGTCAGACCAAAAAAAACCGTGGTCTGGACTGCAACAAAATTTGAAAATTCATAAAAGGATATTTAATATTCTTTAAAAACCTTACGATATCTCGCCAGGGGGGAGGGGGGGGGGGGTCGGAAAAAACATAATTAATTATTTTGTATTACTCCCCTTACAAGTATTTCTGCCAATATTCATATACCGGCACCTTATGCAAGACAGTTTTTCAGGGATTTTTAGCCTGGTAAATAATTAGATCAATTGTTTAGTGATGAAAAACTTACTTTAGCATTTATATTAGTAAGTATCATTGCATATTTATTTTTCAGATTACGATACGGTACGGTAAACTCGTCGCCCTATGGAATACTTTTAATTAGCATTCTCTAATAAGCAGCTAGCTGGCTTTCTCTATCTTATTTTTTTTAACTAGGTGACATCCGATTGTGGACTAAGCGCGGCGGGAGCGTGTGGGGTGGTACTAGCGCCCCCAAAGAAGTGCAACTGCCAGCCGAGTCAAGGGTACCCAAAAACCCCTAGGTGTTCCGTCCTTTGCCTTTATGTCGGGGCCACGGTTACGTAGCCTCGCCATTTCGCGAGACTGGCGCGAGTGGATGATGCCTTTGGGTCACAGTCTGCCTGGGGAAACCCAGCTTAGATGGAAGACACCGTCTATCTCTGCACGCGGCGGCATGTAATGCTCCCTAAGATAGGAGAGGTGAGCGTGCCCCCGACTCGGCGGCATTAACAGCGGGTTAGTTCTCTTCCTCAGACACCCTCCGGCGTCGACGCGTCCTGCTTTGGCGGGAGCGGAGCAGTCTGGTGGGCTCAGGTTTCCACTCCACCTTGGCGAGAATGACCTGCTCGCAAAAGAAAGAGGCGGCGTCCCATCCAGTAGAGCTGCCGACCAAGTAAAGAAGCCCGGTGTGGAGGCCTTTTCTACTTAAGGTTTTTTATTGCGAAGCTGGCAAATAGGCAGACGGCTCAGCTCGTCGACAGTGTTTACCGTCGCCTATAGATGTTTGCAACACCAGAGACGATGACAACGTGTTGCCAGCCTTTAGGATGGAATGGGGAATGAGATGGAGCGATCAGTTAGGAGGAATGGAATATAGGATGGGATAGGTAAAACACATCATCATCACATCGTCATCAGAACTCGCCACGTCGCACGAAACACGATTAGTTCAAGTAGGGGCGTAGCTACCGCCGTATCAGACGTATCAATTATACGCTGCCCCCAGGCTACAAGGGCCCTGAAAGTGTACAAGCAAATATTTCCAAAATTTTATCAACAATCTTTTACAGATTAATAACATTTTAGAGAATAACTGCTGCGCCAACAGGAACGTCTATCAGACGTGTCATTATTGCCGATAGAGGCAGAAAATCTAGAAAAACTGAAATCGTCTTTAGCTATGGACGATTTCATAAATAAGTTTGCCGAAAAAAAGCGAAAATCTAATTTAGCTCCTAGGAGCATTAAGTATAGTAATAACTATATGATATATAATTATTTAAATTCAATTCGAGCATTGTCTGTTTCTTTTATAAAAAAACTTTAGCTTTCCTTTAGGCCCCCCAACACATTTTGATACAGGGCCCATCTAAGGCAAGCTTACGCCACTGAGTTCAAGGCTAGTCGTTTGACGCCCATATTCTGTGAGAATGTGGTATCATTCTGGTCGAGCCGGCCCAAAGAGCTGTAATCAATATAACGATTCCTACATGGTCCTACTACGTATAAAGGCTATATAGGACTCTACTCAAATAAGTTTCATCATATAACTTGTATATATGTCGTGATTTCATAATCTCTAGGCCATTGACTTGTGATTTTAAAGTTTGTAATGATTAGACACTATCGAATGTTACTCCCGGGCGTTCTTTATTGTTTTCCCAGTCAAAATATCTCAATCACCAGTGTATATTGAGCTTTTGCTACGAATAATACAATAAGGTAATCAGAGTCAAGATACATCTGTTATTTAGTTTGCCCAGCGAATATATAAAATTATAAATAGCATGGCGGCCGGCAGCACGCGTGGTCCCGTTCTAATTTCAAATAGTCCGGTGCTTGCGTAGCCCGGACGAGGATTGATCGAATTCGGAATTCAAATTCGATCTTCGAATTTCCGAGAATCGACGAGAAAGGCCACCAGAGGTTCTCAGATCTATTTTTTTTTTTGTACTTGAAGCGATTTTGTGTTTAGTGCGAGTGTGGAATATGTGTGAACAGTGTAAACAGCGTTAACTTTTATTAAGGATTTTTTACGTGTCCATTGACGCGTGTGGTAAGTGTTTATATGATTAATTTTTCAATTTTAACTCTAACTGTATGGAAGGAGTTAACCCTTTCAAAATACGACATACTAAAAGAGCTCGATTCTAGAATAGTTACATAACTATTTATAAGTTAGTCAAGATCAAACAAAAGACACGCGGAAGGTAAAAAATAGTTTCGAGACGTCGCGTCGCTCTAAAATTACGAGGGAAAAAGGTGACATGATCATAATGCTGATATTATACGAATCGACCAAATTGAATAAATGTATACTTGAAACTCAGATCTGAAATGACAAGACTGTATTTAACAACATTGAATGATTGAAGTTTGTGTTAATATGAATCACTTTGGTTTATTCATCCGTATTGAAAGACAGAAATTATCCGCCTAAAGGTGGGGCTTCATTTGGTATAACGTTAAAGATTTAGACTATTTCACGCAGGTATGGTAATGGATTTAAAGCAATTTAAGTGGCGGTAAAGATTGATGGAAAACCTATGTATATATGTGTATGTGTGCGTGTGCGTGCGTGCGCGTACGCGTGTGTGTGTGTGTATATATATACCAGCTGTGCCCGCGACGTCGTCCGCGTGGAATTTGTTTTCAAAACTCCCCGATTTTGAAACATTCTTCATTGGTACTCCGCTCCTATTGGTCTTAGCGGAATGATATATAGCCTATAGCCTTCCTCGATAAATGGGCTATTTAACATTGAAATAATTTTTCAAATCAGACCAGTAGTTCATGAGATTAGCGCATTCAATCAAACAAACAAACAAACTCTTCAGCTTTATGTATAAGTATGCGTTAACGGCGTTTCGGTCACAGCCTAAATCTAACTCTTACGCACATGAAGCCCCAGCGTAATGGCGGCTTAATAAAATAATTCTTTCCTTTGTCCTTGCTACAGCCGCGATAATTTTAGTCTTAATCACTGTATCACGCAGATGTAGCCAAAGGTATTTGAGACGAGACATTGGTAATGACGTTAACCTTTGAAAATTAATAACCTTTGACAGATAACCATTTACAGATAACTCGGTACCAATGCCACGCCACTTTAAACCAAAGCGCACGAGCCGTTGCGGTGGCGTTAATACATAAGTACCGAAAACCTATATTACGTTAATGTAGCTAATCATTTACGGCGTTATTTTTATTTGATTACTGTTAACATTATCCCAAATGTAGCAGGGATATAAGGGACAGTTGATGAAAACATTCGTGTACATATTCGGACGGGGTATCGCTAGTCAGATCTTAAAAAATCATGACTTTTATTTTATTAATTTAAAGAAAAGATATCAGAGTAACATCTATTTTTTGTCATTATTATTATTATTATTATTTTTTTTGTTTTGAGGCGAGGGAAAATGCTTATTTCACGACTAGTACCTACCCATAATTAAAAACTACGTTTTAACAGTTTTAATAATGACTACTGCGTTTATTATAAGCCAATAAATAAGCAGTGAGATTAGTTTCCAAAGTTATGAAAACTATGTTCCTTCCCTTGCTTAACTTGTGTAACGCCGTGTCGAGCGCGCCGCACTGGCGGCAGTCCGGGGAAGGCAAGCAGCCCACAATGCGACACAGATACTTATCGAAACATCCGTGTCCGGTAAGTATCTGTGTCGTCCTGAAGGTCAGGGTGCCGCTGGTGCGGTTGACCCATTCCGTCAGCTGTGGCCTGATTGCATCCACCGTGTAGCCGCCATAGGCCGCATTGTCGAGCTCTTGAGACCAGATGGCGATCATGGAGGCGGTTTCCCGCTTCCTGCCCACATCGATTCCGCCCTGACAGAAGGCCAGGCCTCTAGCTAGGGCATCCTGCCGGGTGCGGCGCACCACTGTCAGGACGTCCGCCTGGAGATGCCAGGGCGGATCGCCTGCCAGGAGGGTGGCCGCCGTCCGCGACACTGTGCGATACCCCCGTATGGTCCTCACGGCCAGAACCTGCTGCGCCCGATTGAGTAGCCTTACAGTGCCATACTCCTCAGGAAGATTAGAATATGTGGGTGGTATTTTCGATTGAGTGCCTATCCTAGTCTAACGATATACCTGTGGAACATTCGGCGGCGGAAAGTTCTGCTAAATACTCTCACAATATTTTTTAAATAATCTTTGACACATCAGCGGAATGTCGGCCGCGTTACGGCGCGTACGGATTAGCGTCGATCCTTCCGTTGCGGCGTCGCCGAAGTTTCGTAGCCAAATAAAATAGTAGACGTTCTACGGAATCTTTCAATTTGCGTGGTCCTATACACACTTGCCCCTTTTACTTCGCATCACTGAAGAACTGAGTAACGAATATATTATTATGTATATGTAGAGTTTTAGACTTAATAGTTTTGAAAAACATGGAAGTTACACATAGCAGATGTGATGACGGACGAGTATTACATTGTGTAAAGGTTTCTATAATTATTGAAATAGCGGAGAGAGGCTGATAGCCCACGTGATGGAAAGCGGTTACCGTCACCTATGAACACTTGCAACATCATAGAAGCTATCAATGTGCTCTCGGCGTCAAAGGAGACTGAACAGGAATCTGGCCACTAATAACGGAACACAAGGTTTTACGGCGGCATACTCTAAACCAGGAGTTTAAGCCATCCAGATAGGTAAATACACATTAGCACCCAGGCGCAAAGTCTGTAACTTTCACCAAAAAAAAATGCCAGTGCAAGTCAAGACATTCGACTGACGATGGTAAAATATCCATAATCTCTAAAATTCATATCAAATTAATCTCTTACAAATCAAGATTGATTAATTCAACATTAAGTCGAGATGATTTAGAACTTTAGAGAATACGACAACTTTCAAAAGACGATTTAAATTCGATTCGATTACCAATTTGAGTTGCAGACTCGAGGTCCTGGCTGTGGTTTGTTTTGTCGCCTTTTACGACAGATCGCCTAGACTCAGAAATTAGTGTTCTTTCTCCGTTCTTATTAAAACGAGTTCCATTCTTGCCAAAGTATCTATGGAACCACATCTGTCACCATCGGCTGGAGTGTTCATCCTCACTTCCTTGAGCCGCTTCGCTCATATATGCAGCGTTTCTCAACGTTTCTCTGGCGCAATGTGGGGATTTGGAATGAGCTCGCTGCAAAGGTTGCCCCACAGCGCTACGATATGAAGTTTTTTAAAAGGGGGGGTCATAAAATTTCTTCGAGAGCGGTAGCGCGTTGGTGACATCTCTGGTCTTCAAAACGTGTACAGATGACGGTAAGAGATTTCGATAAGGGGGGACAGTCTGCCTGTCTACTGTACTCCAGCTGTAAAAAAATAGTTCGTAATGATTATTGAAACGCAAAGGAATGAAGGTACCCGGTCTCTAGCGATATAATTAAAAGAATTCGTTACCAAGGTAATCGAGATTAATATAGTTATTTGGCTCCGTGCCTTTGTTTAAACAATGGTGACTATAGGTCATGACTAATTATTGATTAGTGTTTATCAAGGTGAAAATAGTGGTACCTAGTAGTTAACTAACTAAAGCTATGTAAGCATAAGACGCGGGTAGTCTCATTCAAAAAGACAAAATCTTAAATATAAGCGTAATTGAAAACTTAAGTTTCCCGAAACTTCTGTCCAGTCATACAAGTCCTGGCAACATTTCTCCAAAAGCTTTATAGCTTTTAGTATTGCCACCTTAATGATTTTGTCACTAGATTCAGTGACTTTTTAATTCTATGGTAACGTACTAGAGTATGCTATCGCTATTTTATTGGCTTTTAGTATACATTATACAAGTATTTTATATAAATTTTAAATTGATGATTATAATTAAGGGTGAAAGGTTTTGAAAGAGAAGAATCAAAACCAGTTACCTTTCTTAAAGTCTTAAAGACATTATTTTCTTTACTCGTAACAGAGTTTACCTTTGGTGATCTGTCTCCCTAGACAAGTGGCATTAATTAAAAAGTTTATTTTGAATTATAATATTTTGACGAATGTATGATGATATTTATATTAATAAAAGTTAGAGAAGAACTATTTGTGAGTATATTCTCTGAAGTTTCACTTCTGCTGCGTGTGAACTGTACACACATCATTTTTTAAGCCATATCTCAACTCATTACATTTCTTGGCCCTAAAGTCCCCGTCTCCTTTTGTCCTTTTTTGTTTCACTTATTAAGCCATTTCTAGGGGATTTTTTTGTAATGCCCTCTGCTACACCAGGGATAATATTAATGTTAGTGACTGTGATCAAATGCAACTTACTGTTACTGTTAAAAAAAACTCGGTTAATAACTAACTATGTTTGCGTATATACATGAGTTTTTTGTCAATATTAATGTCATTTAAAATGTTGCATCTCAATTAATGCATTAAGCCTTTGGCTACATCTGCGTGACACAAACTAACATTATTCCAAATGGAGGAGTGATATACCAAAAATTTTAATATCTAGTGATTTTCAAAACAAAACGTAGTGATTTAATTATTAGCAAGCTGGTAACACTCCATAGCTTTGCAGTTTTCTGCGGTAATCCGTACCGTAAGGACGGGTTTGTGTATTTTCTTTTCCGACGGAGAAATCTCATTTACATAGAACTAAGTGCAGTATTCATTTGTTCATTACAAAACAAATCATAAAGTGATGTGTAAAGTGTTGGGAATAAATATAATATCCGCAACAAATTATGCAAAGGTTTATTTTTGTTTGTTTTTTATGTGCAGTTAATGTCAGTAGTAACTAGTGTTTTGGGTAGATAGTTAGATGTAAAGCTACGGCATTTTTCTAGGGTTCTGTTGGCTTCAATTATAGGTAGATTCTTCGCAAAATAACTGCACGTCATTGTAAATCTGCAATGTGCGTGTGTTAGTTCACACAATAGATTCCGTAGAGGCGATAAAGTCTACTTGTATTTGTTATTTTTAAAGCTCAGTTACGTTGATCCAGCTAATTCAAATTTGAAGGAAGCCGGTGCAGATCTCATAATGGCATCGTATAAATCGATTTGAAGTCGGTACAAGGCTACCAAGTCTCACTTCAATATTCCCGATTGAATATTTTGAAGAAGTCCGCTCCTAAGTCAGTAGCTAGATCTATGTAAATCGAGAATACGCTTGCTTATAAAACTAACTGCCAAGCCATAATCTAAAAAAACCACTCTTTAAAAAGCTCGAACTAAAAGATAGCAAATAATTTTTAAGTAGTCATGAAGTTTGTTTGTTCTACAGTTTTATTTTGAAAAGGGTGGAGTGCTCGTCATGAAATGATATTACATATTTTCCATTTAGCAATTTATAAAATACTAGGATATGCACGCGACTTCATCTACGCTTGACTTTAAATTTCCGCGGGATTCTCGGGATACAAAAGTATTACAGCATATAAATGGATATGGAATTCGTTTTTTTTAATCTGGTAATTTTAAATCATTCCCAGAAAATTTTCCGCGGGATTCCCAGGATAAAAAGTAGCGTAGATTTTAAGTCTAATAATTAGCTGTCGACCAGCGAACACCGCATCGAAATCAGCGCAGTAATTTTTACGTGAATCCCGAACAAACAAACAGACAAGAAATCTAAAAAAAATTACATCGTGTTCTCCGTCGCTTATTATAGTCTGTTCCAGTCGGTTTTTTTTTAATAGCTTCAATGTATAGACACGGCATGTTTAGAATTTTATAATATTATAGATAGATAGTAAAACGCACGCCACGCTTTTCACAATAATATTTTTTTGTCTTTCTTTCTCGTTTTACTATTCTTCTTTCATGAGAAAACCATATAAAACTGGGGGTCGAATGAGTGACTTACTGTCTTATGGCTTTGTTTTTGTTAGCTTTGTAATAACGAATGGCTGAGTAAGACAATTGGACTGACTTGTTTATTGAACGTCTGTGATGTCTAGACGTTGTAGCCGATTTACCGAAAGGGGAATGTTTTATTTTTTGTTTTTGATAGTATTAGTTATACCCCCGCCCCCACCTGCGTTACTGATTTTGACTAAATGAGATTTACTTATAGCTTTAAAAATACCGCCATTAATGATACCTACTAGTGACTGTGTCTTTGTGTTATTTGTGATGCGACATTGTTCATGACGTTAAACACTGATACTCGTAGGTAATCATGTATATACACTAACTTAGCTAATCATGCATGACAAGAGTTATGAATGTCAAAGAAGCAAGTGAGGTGGGTAAGAATAAGCCTAAATGGCGCTCTGTTGTTCGTGCCTACCCCGCAAGGGAACTGGCGTGAAGTTATGTATGTATGTATGTATGTAGCTAATCATTAACGGCGTTATTTTTAAAGATATAAGTAAGTCGCATTTGAACACATTCACTAACTATAACATTATCCCAAATGGAGCAGGGACATAACCAAATGCGACTTACTTATCTTTAAAAAATAACACCGTTAATGATTGGCTGCATTAGTGTGTATATACCTGATGTATCTGTCAACGTTTAACGTCATTGAAAATGTCCTATCTCAAATGACGCATTAAATTGTTGGCTGCGTGAGACAGTCACTAACATTGTTCCAGGGGAGCAATTCAATTACTATCTCGTCAAAATCATCGAACACTATGGTCTTAATCGTAGGTTTGCCTGATTTCCATATTCTGTTACGTGGCACGCCACTTCACACATCATTATCACACACACACACACATTACACATCTTTATTTTTATGTATGTAAAAAACTTGAAATTGTGTAACTACTAAAAAGTGCCAGATTCGTATGCATTTCGAAATAAAAACGGACAAGTGGCAAAACGAATCGCAATTTTTTTTTTTACTTGAAGTTTTACGGGCAGGTTTTCAAATTGGACAAGTACATTAACAATCTGCCCGTAAAACTTCAAGTTAAAATTTTTTTGCGATTCGTTTTGCCACTTATCAGTTGCCATTCGTTTTTCCACTTGTCCGTTGAAGTTTCACTTCTAATATGTGTCCCAGCACACATTTCGATTTTTCGCAGGTTTACTGCAAATTATGATTTGGTTAGGTTAGGTACATTTTAATGAATGCATTTTTTATTTAAACATATTTTATCAAACAAAATTACTGAATTCGATCCGGCAACAATAAACGCATCCATAGTATACTCTAAAATTATGCCGCCTCTCACCACGTTTAGTCTAAATTTATGTCGCCCCTCCACGCGGCCGTAACGCTTTTTCGTGACAGAAAAATCCTAAGACCCCCCCTTAATATAGAAGTTTCACTTCAAAAAAAATCTAGCAGAGAAGAACAACTGACTTCAATAGTAAATTAATAAGCAAAAAATAAATATTTTCTACAACATCTTGAGGACTATTAATTCCTGCGGCCGGCTGGTCTGTCATAAAAGGCAACAAAACAACCCAAAACCAGGTGGTAGGGGGCATTTGTCCGTCCGGATGTACAACAGCCCTGAGGCCCAATTTCGCTTTTACTATCTCGTCCAAATCGCTGGACTATATATAGGTTTGCCTATTTTCGGTATTGTGACGACTCCAAAGGCGTCCACGTGACACGGCACTCTAGCTTTTTCTTCTCGATTTGGCTAGGCACGGTTTGTGCATTCAGCCAGAGCCACATGAATCTTATAAATATTTAAAAGCGAAAACTCACGAAATAATGTTTAAAATTTTTGGTAGCTTTTCAATATTCATTTCAGCTAACGCCATTTCTGCTATTGGTAATACCATTCTTTTTACTGCCGCGAAGATATTTTGGATTTAGAATACGAATTTTGCAGGTAATGGAAACGTAATTTAGGTAGGTACTAGATGTATCAAGGACATAGTAGTAATGGAGGAGGCCTATGCCAAGATGGCAACCGGACTGCTGTCAATGTGTAAAATAAAATATGATAAAATATATCTGTCAGCAAAATAAAGTCTATTTATATTTGTTTATTTTTAATCATAAATGGAGAATGAATGAATAAATTTAATAATTATACATTTAAGATTCCACTCCATTCCGAAAATTATTTGTAATTTTTATATCACAGGTTACGGATTCGGGTGGATTTTTAATATTCGGATATCTGATAGTTTCAGTCACGGTTATAAAGATCCATAACATCCCTAATGTCAAGTTGACACCGTATTGGACCCAAGCTCTAACTGGACTGGACACGTAGGATTCGCGGCTTACCTGCACAGGTTTAAACTAAGAGACAGCCCAGCATGTTTCTGCGACTCCGGAGGTGACGAAACCATCCGACACTTGTTGTTAGAGTGCCCGGTATACGACCAGCCTGAGTGGGACCTCGAGACCGTTACAAAAACCAGAATCACAGAGGTTATTATTTTTGATTTGATGTCAGGTAAGGACTCGAGGCCGCACCTGGAGCGGTTTTGCTTGCGGCTGGTAAAAGAGGCTGTGAAGCGCAACAGCACGAGGTGACGGAGGGTTCCGTCACCTCTGACGTCATATATTTAATAGAGCGTGGAATAGTTTTAAAAAAGAATATAAAAACCCCTCGATTTTGAAACATTCATTATTGGTGCTCCGCTCCTATTGGTCTTAGCTTCATGATATACAGCCTATAGCCTTCCTCGATGAATGGGCTATCTAACACTGAAATAATTTTTCAAATCAGACCAGTAGTTCCTGAGATTAGCGCGTTCAAGCAAACAAACAAACTCTTAAGCTTTATATATTAGTATAAGACAATGTGTGTGGGTAATATATTATGTATGACTAGCTGATGCCCGCTACTTTGTCCGCGTAATTAAAGTTTTTTTAACTATCCCACGGGAACTCTTTAATTTTTCGGGATCAAAAGTATCCTATATGTTGACTAGGGATATAAGCTACTACCATACAAAATTTCATTTCAATCGGTCCAGTTATTTCAGAGATAAGCCCGTACAAACAGACAAACAGAGAAACAAAAAATTTGAAAAAAATCTAAATTAGTTTTATTTCACTTCTTACATCCCCCTGACTCAGTTTTTAGCCTTTTTTTTCATTGTACAGAAATTGGAAAAGAACACCTAATGTTAAAATAGCTGTATAAATGCCCTGAATATGTTAGGGGTAAAGAGGGGTCTGAAGGGCCCTTACATATATAAAAAACATTCCTTATGTAATATAATGATAGTGTATAATGAATGCATTCGTCTTGTGCTCGGACTTCACCTGTGGTAATGTTATAGTTCTATCGAAATTAATAATAATATCGCATCAAAAATACTGCAATACGCCCATCGCTACATCTGCGTGAAACCGTCAGTAGCTATAACACTATGCCAGATGAAGCAGTAGTACGAGAATGAATGTAAGATAAAACAAGCGGCTGTAAAATAAACAATTGTTCTAACCTTCGACCATTTGACTGCAGCCATCAATCACTCGATTAACATGCATATTTTCCCCATTAATTTTCACTACAGAGGTCGGAGAACATTTGTTCTATGTCATCGCGTTATTTACTTTACGCATTTCACTTTTGTTAAGGTGCAGCTTCATCTGCGATAGTGTTTACAGATAGGTCGTTTCACGCACTAATGGCGATAGATTTAGTGCGTTATTTAAGATGCGACATAGTTAATAGCGTTAGATATTGACAGATAACCTCTGTATTTACACTAATGTGGCTTTTTGTTTAACGCTTTAAATAAGACGCGTCAACATTATCATGAAAGCATTATAACACTAAAGCAATTAAGCCGCATTATAAGACATTACTATTTATATTATAGCGTTAGCCCACATTCAAGTAGAAAATAAGAACTTCTTAACCAAATAACAGTAAACTCTCGGGTTGCCATTATTTTTTAAGAAAATGTAATATTTTTGTTTTTAAGGTTTAATAATATGGTATTTTAGAGAAAATTAGGTGAAAAAAGAATACATTTTTATTTTTCATTATCTATTACATATTTTATTTATTTCATTATTGCATTTTCCAGGTGTATTTATTACTACTTTTTGTTTTGGTCAGCAAATATCTATCATTTTTAAAGTAATTATAAGTATAATATTATAATTTTTATATATTATAATCTGAATTCGCAACGATGCTGGGATGAACCTATTTGTAGAGGATTAAATACAGAACTTTTAAATTCCGCTAACTCTGCAGGACGTGCCCGCATCCTTGCCGTTTCCCGCAAAGAGTCTGGTTTCTGGCTCCAAGCTATCCCCTCCCCAAACATAGGAACATTAATGGATAATACTTCCTTTTCTTTGGCTATAAATATGTGCACCACACACATGCATCTGTGCAACAGAGGTAATCGGCCCGGGATACCACGGTCTTTCTTGCCGCCGCAGTGCCGGCAGATGGTCGCGTCACGCTGCCTTGAATGATGTCTTACGGAGGGCGCTTGCCACCGCTAACCTGCCGGCTTTATTGGAACCGAACGGTATTGCACGTGACGATGGTAGGCGTCCGGACGGAATGACTCTAATTCCCTGGCAGCGTGGCAAGCCTTTGGTGTGGGATGCGACTTGCGTAGACACGTTGGCCGCATCCCATTTACCAAACACGTCTAAATCAGCCGGTTCAGCGGCGGAAATAGCCGAATCACTCAAGCGGCGCAAATATGCAACCCTCTGTGAGAGTTATATGTTTGTGCCGTTTGCTGTCGAGACGCTTGGACCGTGGGGTCCTGAGGCCATGAGCCTCTACCAAAATTTATCGAAACGACTCATTGACTCTTCGGGTGATCAGAGGGCTGGTGCTTACCTCGGCCAACGGATCAGTATGGCGATCCAGCGAGGAAACGTAGCCAGCCTTCTGGGCCCTTACCCATAGAAGACGGTGATCTGGGCTCAGTATTCTACTTATAGTCTTGAGGGACTATGAGTAGAATACAATACAAATAAGTTAAGTTTTCTTGCATTGTATAACATTTATAATTTTTATATTAAAAAAAAATATATAAGTATCTGAACAAAAAGTCAGACAATTCAATTAGTGATTAAAACATAGTACATTTCGTACTGTATAATTATACTATAATATATATAAAATTACATTTACATTACATTTCATTTGACGAATAAATCACATCGAACTATCGGCAGTATTATTTATTTCTATTTACTTAGCGTGCATACGTTCGACGAAAACAGGCGAGTTGCAATACGACCGGCCGATAAATAAATAAAATGTGTGTGTGTGTGCAGTCCACACGCAGTATAGGTGAAACTTCAGATACGCACATATAATTCTTCTGTAACCTTTATTAATATAATCTTTTAGCCTACATTCGTCAACATATTATAATTCAAAATAAACTTCTTAAGTATCACTTTCAGTTTTTCATGTTTTAGTCTAAAAAATATTATTATCAGTTTTATTTTAGTCCAAATTGGCCCTATCTTTAATCATCGGTCTTATTAACTCTCTAATCTGTGCTGCACAATCATTCTCTTACAGACTTAGTCCTTTATCTCTTTTTAGTGTCGCTGCTTTTTCGTTTCATCGAGTTTCAAATCACAACGATTCTAAAGAAGTTTCACTTCAAAAATATTTGTAAAATCTATTCAGGGTCTGTAGACAAATGGCATTAGCGCCAAACAAATAAAATATGAAATGTATAGGAGTGACATATCGTTAAGCTTCTATTCGTTTAGCTCTAGAGCCAGGGCAGTCTCAAGCATACTGAACGCCGGGGTGAGAAAACCAGCAAGAATAAAAATAGCATTTAGCTTTTATGTTTCATTTCTAAGGTTCCCTAGCCCTTTTGGCAAAACTAGAAATAAATAAAGTTAAAGTGTCAGTTTGTAATGTCAAAATAACAGCTTTTTACTCAACGCATATGAAAGTATATACGGTACTTATATCAAAAACAATTTATTCTTTTTTACCTGTCTGACTATTTGTTCCGGTTAATGTCTGAAACGGCTGGATCGATTTTGATGGGACTTTTACTGACAGATTGCTGATGTTGCAAGAAGTATCTTAGGCTACTTTTATTTTAGAAAAAATTGAAAGGCCCACGCGCACGCCGCCGCCTTCGCAGCACCGGAAGGCAAATTAAATCAAATTCCTCGGGGTCAAAGTCGCGAGTAACAGCTAGTGTAAAATATATAAAAACAACGATTAAATACAATGAAATTTAGATATGCTGACGATAGTTTACAGCGTATGCATTAGATGACTCGCAGAACGACAACACTACGTGTCGCCTAGAACAATGAAGTACATATTATAACAATTGTGACATGTGTGAAGGTAGTGAAGGGGTGAAGGTAAGGAAAGGAATGCTCCTGTGGTTCGGGCATGTGGAAAGAATGCATGATGAAAGAATGACTAAACAGATATACAATGCAAAAGTGGATGGATGCAGAAGTCGTGGAAGGCCACGACACACCTTCCATGATCAAATTGATCGTGTACTAGCAGAAGGTGATGTCAGGAGCCTTAAAAACAGACGAGGGTGCATGACAAGAGTTATGAATGTCAGGGAAGCAAGTGAGGTGTGTAAGAATAAGCCTTAGACGGGGTATTGTAATCAATAAATAATAAATTATAAGGCATCTGTTTTTCCCACAATAACTACAGAACTCTGATAAACATACTCACGGATGAATCCTTTATATTACATATAAGATTATAAAATATTCAGTTGATGTGAGCCTTACAATCAGTTTGTTCCTTGAAATGTGTTGGCTCCGGTATGTCTGCAATTTGTCTACTTTTCCCGGATGGGTTAAGAGGAAGAAATCCTTACCTTTGCGTGTAGAATATTGCCTTATATATACAAATAGACAGACAAACATCGAAGAGAAATTAATGATTCATAACTATTAGGGCAAAAGGAAAAAACTCTTAAGAAAACTTCATATCCGTTTGTCTATCTGTCTTTGTATGTAATTTTTTGAAGTTACGATTTTCGTATGCAATTTTCATTTTCAGTAAATTCAACGTAGTTTGATAACACGTTGCGAAACAGTGAACAGAAATTGTACTTAATTTTTAACTTATATTTATGACCTTGAGACAATATTATCCAATCTAAGTTGGTTTAAATAAAAAATAGTAATTTGAATGATTTATTTGTTGATATGTCACGGTGATAGCTATAATTATATCTATCTATACTAATATTATAAAGAGGTAAAGTTTGTGAGTGTGAGTTTGTGACGTTGTAGGGGGTAATCTCTGGATCTACTAAACCGATTTTAGAAATTCTTTTACTGTTAGAAAGCTACGTTAACAGGGAGTGTCATAGGCTATATAACATGACGCTATATACCACGGGAGCGGGACAGAGCGCGGGTGAAACCGCGCCGGACCGCTAGTTACTAATATCTAATAATCCCTTAAGACTCCAAATAGAATTCTGAGCCTAGGTCATCGAAGACAATTGGTAAGGTTCCCAAAAGGCTGGCTACGTTGTTTCTGAAGTAGAAACTAGTCCTCTGAGCAGCCGAAGAGGCAATGAGTCGTTTGGATAGAGCCTTATAGAGGCTCATGGCCTCAGGGCCTCCAGGTCCAAGAATTTTAACAGCAAACGGCACAAACATTTAACTCTCACCGAGGTTTGTAATTTTCGCCGCTTGAGTGCGAATTTGAATTAGTACACCGTCTACAAGTTATCAGAACATTTCCTAACTCCTAGTGCTGTAGTTACTTATAAATAACCTTATACAATTTCGCAAACACATAAATCATACAAATCCTTCGCTCACATATATCTTCGGTACGAAATTTGAGTTAAACCTTGTACTGCGGTTGGAGGTGGTGTTAAATAAACCTTATTCAGATATATCGCCTACAAAATAAATAAATGAAAGCAGCTTTAGGTTTTATTTACACAACGCAATGCTTTTAGCCGTCTCCAAAAAAAGAAGGAGGTATCAATTCGTCGTGTATATATATTTTTTCTAATTATATTCAGGCATATAAGTCGTGCGCCGAAGGTTTGCCGACGACAACCCGTCCCGCCTCCCAAAACCATGACCCGCGGTCGTTTAGTTCTTAGTACTACTTAAACAAGCCCAGGTCCCAGTCGTAGGAAGCGGGAGTGGCGACCATCAGCAAACCTTCTGCGCACGTTTTATGTATAACTTTTTTGTTCCTCAACCGATGTTGATGATTCTTTTTAAAGAAAGAGACAATGTTATAGGTCTTTGCTCTTCTTACGAGAGAATTCTTATATAAATCTTTGTTATGCACTATAAAAGACCTATAAATCTGCCTTGAAATAGTTATCGATTTGGGATACGTAACAGTAGCGTTCTGGGCAAGCTGCAGAAGGGAGATTATTCTATAGTTTGCTCACGTATGGCATAAAGGAGATTGCGCCACGCACTGGAGACGACTTCCAAGTGTCGCCGAAATGAATGGGAAAATGGATGAACTCCCAATCGCCGGCGAGTGGTTCGATGGTAAAATGGCGACGTAGGCACCAAAACAGCTCATGAGAGCACTTCCCGTTCTTTCTTATTTTTATATTCATCATACAAACTTAACACGTCCCACAGATTTATAGATATATTCAGCTCTGGGTACAACAGGAAATCCCCTCAGCTAATAAACAACAGGTTATACCGTGTTAGTCCTAATTACACTTTACGATCAGACTATCTGAGATAATATTTCCCAGTTGCCTCATAACAACATTGACCCGCCCTGACCTAGCCTTAAAATTGTTCATGGCAACCTTCGGAAGCCATTTACTACACTCCCTAAGTTCATCGTTTAGGGCCATAGTTCATATAAGCCACCCGAGCCCAGACACGTACACAGGTTAACGCCGCGTTTTTAACCGGTAAACTTCGCGTGATCAACGAGTGAACGTCGCGGGATCCACGAATTTTCATACTGAATTCGCACTAGGTTAATCGCACGGGAATCACTCCGAACAGCGAGTTCTCACCGATTGATCTACTTATTACTTAACTAGCGGGTACGGCAGCTGTCCTGCCCTGAAAAAATATAATTCTAGAACCCGATTCCAGCGCCACCTAAATGTTAATCTAAACATTCTAAACCTTCCCCGCACTCACTCAAACACTATTTTTTTACATCTTGGATTACATTATTGAAGTCTTAGTAGGGATCCAGAACATTTTCTAGTAATAAATATAGGCTATATTAATCTGGGATACTGTAGTATTTATTCTAGGGGTGTAAGAAATTTTGAAATCAGTCGAGTAGTTTTTGAGTTTATTCGTTACAAACATACAAAAATACAAATCTTTCCTCTTTATAATATTAGTATAGTATAGATTATTTATGATGTTACAAGTTTGTACGCTCGTACAAAATGTATGGGGCTGCGATGTTTTGTAAGATGATAAAAAGTATCACAATTGACTGTCTGCTCTCCTAATATTTTTTTGAGTAATAACGCGTAAGAAGTAAAAGGAAGAGCCTGAAACAATATATAAATAATTATGATGAAAAAATCTTTTTTGGCTGGACTTGTTCTTGAAGAGTTTTTTGCCGCTTCTTCTTTTTTAAACAGCGATAACGCGTTGCGAAGCGGTGTACATAGAATAGGAAGTAGAATCAAATTTTGACTTACTTGTATGACCATGTTCTATCCGTGCAGGAACGGAGAAAGAATACAATTTCCTGTGGCTGGGCGGCCTGTAGTAAGAGGCGACAAAACAACCCATAGCCAGGTGGTAGGGTATTTACTCGACTGGACGGCTACCACCCCTTGTCTAGAGTATGCCGCCGTAACAACCTTGATTTGTGTTCCGGCATTAGTGACCAGGATCCAGTCTCCCTTAAGAGAGCAGCAGCGCATTTGTAGCACTTTTGGTGTTACAAAATGTCCGTAGACGATGAGAACCGGTTTCCATCAAGTGGGCCGTCTGCCTGTCTGCTGAACTCATGCAATAAAAAAAACCTTCAAAAAGTGTTCTCCAGTGAAACTTATTTTGAATAAAAACTTTTGAATTCTGAAGTTCAAGGACTCGTTTAAGTTTTGCTTACTCTTACCGTGTTCACAGAAAAGCACATCGGGAATTACAATAAAAACAAGCTCATCAAACTCCAAAAACATATTACATAAACGGCGATAACCTCAGCGAAGGTGGCTGTCTGTTGCCAAAATTGTATGGTAGCCGGAACGTGTATGACACATACTACGATTGACGCGACCTCCCTTATACTATCGGCAGTTCAATAAAAGACATTGAATTGGCATTTATTATTGGCTTTGTGGCCATGAGCTTTAGTTCTTTAACACTATTTAAGTGTGGTTACCTCCTCCTTTTTCTGAAGTTGGTTAAGTTGGTTAAGACAGACGGATGGGCAAGAAGAAAACATGCGGGTTCCGGTTTAGCCAAATATCTACGGAACCTTAAAACCCGAGAAAATGTTTCCTGTGATTCCTATCACATAAATAATTCCATTACAAAAGTTGTTGGCTTGTAAATAATAGGGTGTTAACGTCTGGAACGGAGCTTAATTATAATTAGGCTGTCAGTAATTCCACGGGATTCATTTGTTACCATCACACTACAAGGACTTATTTTATAATGTACAGCAATAACCTGGTGTTACTTTTTTTTATTGTAGGAGATCAGCAGACAGGCAGACGGCCCACTTGATGGAAAGCGGTCGCCATCGCCTATGGTCATTTGCAACACCAAAGTTGCTACAAATGCGCTGCTGCTCTCTTAAGGGAAACTGGAACCTGGTCACTAATGCCGGAACACAACTCAAGGTTGTTATGGCGACATACTTCTGAGGATAGTCCAAATGTGATATACAGGAGACACTCTTGAAAGTTGTAACTCTATGCGTATGAAAGAATGAATGAATGAATGAATCTTTATTTGTAAAAATAAAGATATACATAGGATGGCAACAAATTTAAATGTTCTCACTGTATTTATTGACCTAAATAATGGTCATACAATTATTTGTGTGGACGTCAATCTAAAAACAAAAACAAAAAATCACATCAATTCTTTATTATAACTTAAACCAATTATTTCGTTATATTAAAAAACAGAAATAAAACAATGTCAAGAAAACGAAATAAATTAAATGTCAAAAGCCAAAACTAGATATAAAATTTAAACTAGTATGAAAATAACATCTCTGTCATATTTAAGGAAATCATTACCTGAGTATATTATTTTTTCCAGCTACAATATTTTTAACTTTTTTTAAAATTGTTTCAACGGCAGTTCTTTGATCGATGGAAGTAATTTATTAAATACTAGCTGATACCCGCCTGCTTCGCGTGCCGTAAATCCGTTATTTGCTGACCTCTAGTTGGCCAAAGGAAGGTCCATGTCAAATTTCAAGTCTATAGGTTCCTGCGATATCGTGATGAGTCACTATATACGTGGATTTCAATGATATATATATATATACATACATACATAACTTCACGCCAGTTCCCTTGCGGGGTAGGCATATATATATATATATATATATATATATATATACATATATATACGCCATATATATTGCGGGGTAGGCATATATATATATATATATATATATATATATATAGATTCGTATGCACATCGCGTAACAGTTTTTCATGAATAGGGTTGCTCTTGGGACAAAATCAAATACTAATCTATCCCTATGTCTTGTACAACGTGGATACATATCTTTAGCTTTTTTAAATAAATCAGTATTACTTTTTACAAACATAGCGTATCTCAAAAAAATACGAACAAGGCAAGACGTTAAGAGTTTTAAAATATTATAATTTAATGTAGTAGTAATGAATATGTAGTTCCTGATACGACTAAAATAGAAGTACCCCAATTGATCCTCGTTACTGTAAAATAAAGTCATGATGGTTCAATAACAAGTGCATTCGTATTTAAATATCCGTAGTTTGGCAAAGCCAAGAACTGCTTAGGCAAGTTTCCTGGCATTGGTGTTTATTGTTACATTTACCATACGGTTTATCCGTGCAGGAACGGAGAAAGAATACAATTTCATGCGGCCGGGCGGCCTGTCGTAAGAGGCGACAAAACAACCCACAGCCAGGCGGTGGGGCATTTGCCCTCGTCTAGAGTATGTCGCCATAACAACCTTGAGTTGTGTTCCGGCATTAGAGACCAGGTTCGAGTTGCCCTTAAGAGAGCAGCAGCGCATTTGTAGCAACTTTGGTGTTGCAAATGTCCATAGGCGATCGTAACCGCTTTCCATCAAGTGGGCCGTCTGCCTGTCTGCTGATCTCCTGCAATAAAAAAAACGGTGAAGGTGAGAGTGAAGACTGCATTGAAAACTAGATATAAAGATTACCGATGGTTCGTACAAGGGTGGTAGGTATACCCATAGAGTCAGAAGGAAGAGGAAGAGGAAGAACATTTACATTATGATATTCTACAGTAAAACCCACAAAACCCATATCATAAAGATTGCAAAATGGCTTTTGTTTTTTTTTTATCAATCCCGAACAAGACTAAAACATTTCTGATAAAACATAGGTAAATGCGAAAGTAACAACAACAACAACAACAATACACTTTATTGTACACCAACATTACATAGAAAAAGTACACAATAAACTTACATACTAAAAGGTAGTACAATGGGCGGCCTTATTACTAAAAGCAATCTCTTCCAGGCAACCTTTAGCTTTGTCTATCTGTCTATGAGGCTTTCACGGAATAACTTCAGGGCAGATTTTGCTGAAATTTGATATATTTATAGTCTCAATATTTAGAACGGACATAGAATTATTTTTACCCCGGAAAACGGGATAGTTCCCTAGGAAAACTTAGTATTTTTTCTAATAACGCATAGATTAGAAATTGGACTAAATTTTCTGGGGGCTAATAACACCTATGTAAAAATTTAATACAATGTCACCTGTAAGAATGCTTGCACTTAAAATAAACTAACGAAAACCCTAGTAATATTCTAAATGACGAAACAAATCTGTTTTTAACCTGTTCACGAATAAACAATAAGCTGAACTGATATTGATGTAATTAAGAAAGAACATAAATTGAAACCTTGAAAAGATCGTAGACTACATTTTGTGACACAAAATTACATAAATTGAAGGGGATGAAATAGGAGATGAAAATTTGTACACACAACCCATAATTTCTCAAGTTAGTGGTATCAAAATTCACATTCGGGCTCTTGGTAACAAATACTAAAAAAAAATTCAGCGTTAGAGTTGCATTTTAAATCACGCGGACGCAGTCGCGGGTAGTGACTAGTTTGAAATAAATATAAGCCTAATAACATAGTTCCTAGATTAACATGATAAACTAATCGATACTCAAACAATTTGTAGATAATTTGTCAAAGGACCGAGACGTTATCTATGTAATTTCAAGTAGTATATCTAAAATAACGATGTAATAACTATATTGGTACTACGTATATTAATGGGTAGAATCGCATTATTTATGTATGAGACAACAATTTTAATTGGTACTTAAGAAATACACTTTTTGACGTGGTACAGCCATGCTGGAATTATTATTTTCATTACAGCTCTAAGGGCTTGTTCGATCGGTATGGCATCACGCTCTCGCAGAATGTCGCCGTGAAGCGGTTAGCCTGGAGTTGATTGTGTTTCGTATAATGACTGCGAGATCTGATGGAAAGAAAGAAAGAAAGAAAATATTTAAAGAAATAGTGACATACTTACATCGTTGACTTAAAAATTAAAACATATTTTGAGAATTTGTACGCCGACTTCCCTTCCCCCTATCCCATTCCTCCTGTCTGATTCCTTTATCTCATTCCCTCCTTTTTTTATTGCACGAGTTCAGCAGACGGCCCACCGGATGGACAGCGGTTACCATCGGTTGTGGACATTTGTAACACCAAAGTAGGTACACTACCAATATGCTGCCGCTCTCTAAAGGGAGACTGGAACCTGAACAACTCAAGGTTGTTATGGCGGCTCACTCCAGACCAGCGGTGGTAGCCATCCCGACAGGAAAATACCCTATCACCTGTCTGTGGGTTGTTTTGTCGCTTCTTTCGACAGGCTGCCCGAACGCAGGAAAGACGGCCTCTGTGGTTGAGCGAGCTAAGACCTTGCCAGCCTACCTTACTGCAACGCAAAGGCTCTGAGTTTGATTCCTTGTACGGTAATAAGATATTTTCTCCGTTATTTAACAATGGTCAGGGTGTCTAGAATCAGCTACAGAGTAGTTCTTTGTATATTACCCGTAATATAACACAAGTGTAACTTGCTTAATTTGGGGTTATACAATATGTGTGGTTGTCTGCTGATTATTATTACTTATATTCTTTCTCCGTTCCTGCTCGGATACCCTCTATACCATCCTCAAGATTGGCAACGCGATGGCTTCACCCCAGATGTTGCAAACCTATATACAACGGTAACCACTTTCCATTACATAGACAGTCTGCCAGCTTCGTAATAAAAAAAGTTATAACGGCTTTAAGCACTTTTAAGACACCGCGCTTAATACAGTTAAAACTTTTTTTTTATTACGAAGTTAAAACGTAATTTTATTATGTGTACCTACTAGTCACGACAAGTTAAGAAAATACTAATAAAACCAACTTTACTATCAAGAGTCCTGTGTAATGGGCTCCGTGACGTCATCACACCTAATAATCGAAGAAAGAATACTCAAGAATGACAATAGCCCAGTGAAAAACGTAACACGTAACACTTTTGTAAACCAGGTGGCGTATACGATCTAAAGAAAACACGCTTAAAGGTACTCTTAATAATAACAGCCTATAAACATCCCACTGCTGGGCTCGGGCCTCCCACTGTAGGGGTACGGTCAGTATACCCGTCACGCTTGTCCAAGGTGGCTTGGCAGGTTGGACACATCGGTTATCTCGATGTCCAGGTTTCATCACGATTCTTCACCGCTGTTAGCACGTGGTAATTGTAGCAATATGCACATTAGGTCAGTAACTGCCTAAGTGTTGCATGCTTTCCGGCCAGGAATCGAACTCGTGCCATTTGAGTTTGGGACGCGTTTGCTAGCCATTACGCTACCACGACTTACTCAGGTACTCTTACACGGGAATTTTTTGAGCATTTATTCCTTGGCAACAGTAATAGATCAATCTGGAGCAATTGTAAGAAAATACGGTGGTAATTGTTTTGGGTTATTTTCTTTCTAATTGCTCCATATAGTCCACATTTCTCAACGGTGCCATATGAGTTGCCGAAAATGCAATAACTTTGGAAATCTTTATAATATTATTATCAGTTTTATTTCGGTCCAAATTGGACCTATGTTTAATCATCGGTCTTATTGACTATCTAATCTATGCTGCAAAATGTAAAACTCGTATCTCATTCTCTCGCAGGCTTGGTCCTATAGATTTATTTATTTATCTCTTTTTAGTGTCGCTTTTTCTTTTCATCGAGTTTCAAATCACGATTCTAAAGAAGTTTCACTTCAAAAACGCTTGCACATACACTGTACCAATATGACGATGTGTTATTGGACTGTACAAATATATGCAATTTGGCTTAAGACCCTAAACACATCAGTTTTTACTGTATTTGCTGGAAATAAGACTGAACATTCAGCAAAGAAGCACTCTTTTACATACATCTGTATGGTAATGCACTGCTTAGTAAACAACTTGTATATCCAACTTGATTTAATCGAGGTCAGTGGCTTGAATAAATGTCATGTGTATTTATGCAGGGTGCGTGAACTATTTCAGGCTTGGCGAGCCTTGTTATTGATGGGTGAGAAAACGTTTTTCCGGAATGAAATTAGGTGTTTCATTCTCAGACAACTAATAGAGAGATTTACAAAGTGAAGCTGACTAAGAGATGCCAATCTTAGAATAGGATGCCGCATCGCAACGCGTTACTAGAAGTCGGTATTGCATTGAATTAAATTATTGTAATCAGTACGGACAAAGGTTTCCAGTGGATATATTTTACTAGCTTCTGCCCGCGTCTTCGTCCGCTTGGAATAGTTACTTTGGGCTAACGCTAACTTTAACCCGCGACTTTGTTTACGTAGAAGGTGAAAATATTTTTAAATAATACGTACGTTAAGCTGTCACACATGATTTTTGCGAAACTAACCGTTTACGCAGCGCACGCAGCGGAAGGTCTCAAAAGGAAACCTTCCCAAATTTTGAAATATTCTTCATTGGTGCTATTGGTCTTAGCGTGATGATATATAGCCTTCCTCGATAAATGGGCTATCTAACACTGAAAGAATTTTTCAAATCAGAACAGTAGTTCCTGAGATTAGCGCGTTCAAGCAAACAAACAAACAAACTCTTCGGCTTTATATATTAAGTATAGATTGTAATCATTATCATCATCAGAATATGAGAAATGAAAAACAGTTTCAGTTCATTTAACGGTTTGTTCACGTATTTGCCGTTTATACTTTTATTTCGTATAAGGTTTCATTATATAATTTCCTTAAAAAATTTCTATCTATACAGGATGGAATCTTTCAGCGGAGCAGTAAGCGGAAGTATCTAAACCATTGCAGCTACACGAAAGTAATCTTAGGAGATTATCCATAATTTTTCGTGAAATTTTAACCCTGTTCACACATAAAAAAAAGGACACTTAGCAAAGAAAATTGCCAAATTACACATTATTTTTTTATGCCAATCGATCCTGTTTCTCATACTGATCTAATTTTTTTATAGGATCAACCCAGGTAATAGTTTCTAAGGGAAAGCGAAATTGTTGTTTTTACTATATTCCAAGCATTTTTTTCATATTTACTCAGCTTTTAAACCTTCCCTGGACTTCCACAAATAATTCAAAACCAAAATTAGCCAATCAGTCCAGCCGTTCTCGAATTTTAGCGAGACTAACGAACAGCAATTAATTTATATATATATAGATAATAAAATTCTAGTTATTGTAACAAATTTTATTTAATGGACAAATAATGGTCAGTGATCAAGTGTTTGAATGTAGAAATGGATGTAGCTTGTCTGATTTTCAAGGGGAGGGAGTTCCACAGGCGAACTGCCTGTACGGCAAAAGAGTTTCCTACGAAGGACGAAGTGTGTTTAGGTATCTTTAGCAGGAGATTTTCATTTGAGCGCAAATTAAAGGAATGAGATTGATAGAGGAAACTAAAAAGTCTCAATCTTGATAGTTTTTTACATCTTGCCATTCAACCAAATTGATTGAACTTGATTGATTCGTCTACTATCAGCATTAAGAGCTATTCACAGTTAAACATTCCCAGTAATCTTCTTACATGATGAAAAGCTCTTTTAGATTACAAACAATAATAAAATTTTACACCTCTATACTTTCATCAAATATGGGTACTTACACCTTTTTTATTGCGGCAAAGTTTGCCTTCCCGTCGGCCCTGGAATTTCGCTTCGTAATACGATGCTTTAGTATCCTTTTTACCTCTCACCCTTTTACGTGAAAAATATGTTTTGCCTTTGAAGGTAAACTCTCCTGTTGATGTACATAAAATATGTACATCAACGTAGGGTAGTATCGTTCTTACAATTCGCGGAAGTGAGCGGGCTTTGGTTGTGATAAACACATCAATCAATGTACAAAATCAACCAAAAATAGCCTGTTAAGATTCTATATTAATTCCCAAAGTGAACTATCAGGCTCACATGTGCAGACCCGGGATTAAAACTAAAAATGAGAAATAAACACTTGAGTGATTATAGCAGATTATAGTGGATGGATGCAGAAATCGTGGAAAGCCACGACACATCTTCCATGATCAAATTGATCGTGTACTAGCAGAAGGTGATGTCAGGAGCCTTAAGAACAGACGAGCGTGCATGACAAGAGCTATGGATATCAAAGAAGCAAGTGAGGTGTGTAAGAATAAGCCTGAATGGCGCTCTGTTGTTCGTGCCTACCCCGCAAGGGAACTGGCGTGAAGTTATGTATGTATGTGATTATAGTAATTTCTTGCCTCTGCTCCTATTTTTGATATGACATTAATATTATGTATATTCATTTTTGAAATTTGACTGTGTATCATAACTATAACGTACTTTACACGACTCTCTGCAGCACGAATAAACCCATAAGGTTTCTGTGCAACTGTCGAATATGTTTTTATGTATACGCATTAATATAATAATTTTAACTTGAAGTTTTACGGGCATATTGTTAATGAGCTTGTCCAATTTGAAAACCTGCCCGTAAAACTTCATGTTAAAATTTTATTGCGATTCGTTTTTCCACTTGTCCATTGCCATTCGTTTTTCCACTTGTCTGTTGAAGTTTCACTTCTACTGTGTTCCAGCATACATTTCGATTTTTCGCAGCTTTACTGCAAATTATGATTTGGTTAGATTAGGTACATTTTAATGAATGCATTTTTTATTTAAACATATTTTATTTTCTAAAAAAAAATTGAATTCAACCCGAAATGCCGCCTCTCACCATGTCTAATCTAAATTTATGCCGCTCTTCCACGCGGCCGTAACGCTTTTTCGTGACAGAAAAATCCTAAGAGCCCCCCCGTCTATATAGAAGTTTCACTTCAAAAAACCTATTTGTGTGTGTGAGACCAAAAGTGGATATCATTAGTTGACACGCAACTGATTGTTCCGTCAGACAGGCATTTTATCGCATTGTGTATGAGTCGTGCGCAGAAGGTTTGCCGATAATTACTCTTCCGTTTCCTACGACTCGGACCGGGGCTTGTCTAAGTAGTATTAAGAACCAGACGACCGCGGGTCGCGGTTGTACGATGCGGAAGGGTTTATCATCGGCAAACCTGCGCACGAGTTATATGTACATGTTCAACCAGGAGTAAAGCGTGTTCGCCTTCATAAACTGTAAGAATTATACATATTTTCATATTATTACACCCGTATCCCGTTTGAGTAGGACAGACCTGAGCTGCGGTTGACCACCTTCTAATAACCACATGTTGACAGGCATTGCACCTTTAGCTTCATCTTCTGTCATTTATCTCTATGTAAAAGAAGAGGAGAGCTCCATTTCTTGAACTTAATAAAGTTATAAATACTCTATGAAACATTTTCAAATATTCTCAGTCTTGTTTATAACCAGCGCTCAAAAGCTCGTGAAATTCGCAATTTGGAGTAATTCAAGCCTCGCGAATTTTCTAATAAAGAAATAATTATGTGAACGGCCTTGGCGATCCTGTCATGAATTCATGGAATTCTTTACGCTTCCACGCTTTTTAGGACATACCTTGTTAGATGAAGGAGATATATAGATAATAACTAAGATAACTCTTTATAGTATACAAAATCATGTGCAAGATTTGTGTGTTTTTAATAGAAATATACTTAATAATAATAATCAGCTGTTAAACACACACATTGTATATCCCCAAGCTAAAGTGTTATAGGTCATATACAACGGACCACTCTAGGTCCGATCTCACACACCCAGACCATAGTAAATAATGGAACGTTCGTTTTTATGAAGTTAACCATATAGGGAATCGAACCCGGAACCTTGAAGTTCCAGTAATAATAATATACATAATAATTTATTTATTTCATGACAACACAGTCCAATACATATTTACAAAACACACACAATGATGTTATTAGTATTTTTTTTCCTTATGTCTATATTAGCACTGACTCAGTCCTTAGTCCTTCATTAATGAAGGACCAAATTAGTGGGCAGTCAAATTTATCAGCTATTCCCTTCAGGATACTGTTGCTGCTACCACGAAATCTAATTAGTAACGAAGCTATTATTTTACGCCATAAAGCACCAAAGCCATGTTCTATGTGTGCTTCGGCGAACATGGACGTCCTTATTATAATATTTTATAATAAACAGAATAAGCAAGTTAAACTCTAATAGATCTTGCTAAAAATGCGGTGTACAAATTCTCAAAATATGCATACATACATACATAACTTCACGCCAGTTCCCTTGCGGGGTAGGCACGAACAACAGAGCGCCATTCAGGCTTATTCTTACACACCTCACTTGCTTCTTTGACATTCATAGCTCTTGTCATGCACGCTCGTCTGTTCTTACGGCTCCTGACATCACCTTCTGCTAGTACACGATCAATTTAATCATGGAAGTTGTGTCGTGGCCTTCCACGACTTCTGCATCCATCCACTTTTGCATTGTATATCTGTGTAGTCATT
This sequence comes from Dendrolimus kikuchii, assembly GCA_019925095.2. Lineage (NCBI taxonomy): Eukaryota > Metazoa > Arthropoda > Insecta > Lepidoptera > Lasiocampidae > Dendrolimus > Dendrolimus kikuchii. The sequence continues at coordinate 8,302,856 of CM034413.1, forward strand.
CTTTCATCAGGCATTCTTTCCACATACCCGAACCACCGGAGCATTCCTTTCCTTACCTTCACCCCGACACTCTCTATTAGACCAACTCTCTTTCTTACTTCGGTATTACGAAGTAATATAAAAATAAATGTTTATAAGAAATGTAATTACGTCGCTATTTCTTCAAATAAAGTCTACCTTTCTTTCTATCTTCTATATAAATTTTAAGACTAAAATCAGTAGCATTTGATAAGACTTATGATATTAGTTCCAGGTTTCCTATATCTTTCTATTCATACCTTATCTTAACAGTAAAAGTAAATAGATGTAACTTGTATGAAGTGTATATCTTTTAACTTATGGTACCTGCTAAGTGGCGCGGGGTGGGTACTTGGCTAGGGTCAGCCGGTTGACAAAACATATCGTATGATGCAAACTCCGATTACACCGCTGTTGTAGACGTTAAGGCCCCACTAATCAGCATACAAAAAGCACAGGAGTTGATGGCAGTGATTTTGATGTATGATAAAAGCGGCTTTTTAGACGTGCACAATACTAGTCATGTTTGAATAGAACATTGCATGGCGCTTTGGATCTTTTGATCACTAGTCGCTAATTTATTAAAGGTAGGCATACCCGCACCAACGCGCACTACAAACAAACCAAAACACACAAAGAGCCTAAAAATTAATAACCCAGACATAGAAAGGAAAACAATACACATGGCAATAGTTAGGATAATATACTTATATATATAGGTATAGACATAAGGCACACACAGCACATACACTGCCTCACAACACCAGCATGTTACAGATACACTCCACATTAGTATAAGTTTAGTATTAAAATTAGAATAAATTAATATAATAAGTTATTCTTAAGGTAATTACGTATACGGACGCAGGAGGACTCAAAAAAAACCAAATTACTTAACACGAATTTATTAATATTAATAATTATAACTAACTAAAATATATGATTCCGCGTCCGATGCTAGGAACGAAGTGCCTCGTGTCCGCCGCGGCTGCCAGGGCCGCGAGGCCTCGTGCTGCATTGTCAGCAATTACCTAGATTGCCTATTTTGCGATGAGCACGTGGCCTTACTCAGCAATTCGCTCTTATACTCAGGGTATAACAAGGTACACAACAACACAAACATATATTCATTAAATGTCACACACAATAACAAAATACTAAATAAGCGTGTAAAACTTCTTAACTTCTTCTAAAAAAATAGATTTTTCTTTCAAAATATTATATAACTTGTCCATCAACACCAAGGTCCTTGTGCGTTATTTTATCACCCTGAATGAAATAAAGTAGACCTATACATAGCACTGCTCTAGCTAGGATACCTATAATATTAAAAAAAACAAGGGTGCAGTTATAGAAGCTCGCATAGGGCGCATAAAAGGCTATCTACGACACTGACGGGGGAGGTTATTAAGGACTTCTTCTTAAATTTAATTGTAAAAAAAGGATATGGAACTAGAGTTCGTAGAGTTGTTAATAAAAAAAAAGGTAGGTTATGGGGAATTCACTTGTATGAAGTCTACGCCACTGGTTCATACATTTCTCATGCGCACCGTGGGGATTTTAAATGAGATCCCAGCTGAGGTTTTCCCATAGCGCTACGATAAGGGGTGTTTCAAACAGAGTGTCGTAAAATTCCTTTCAGGTCGGCAGCGCGTTTGTTACTTCTTTGATATTGGAACTGTTCAACAGTGACCGCTTTCCATCACAAGCCCAGTCCGCTATTACTATCTCGTCAAAATTGCCGGACACTATTCTCTCAGTCGTAGGTTTGCCTGATTTCAATATTCTGTTAATCTATCTATCTATCTATATATATATATATATATATATATATATATATATATATATATATATATATATATATGTATATATATATATATATATATATATATATATATATATATATATAAACCAATTACTTTTCGTTAGTCTCGCTAAAACTCGAGAACGGCTGGACTGATTTAGCTAATTTTCGTTTTGAATTATTTGTGCAAGTCCAGGGAAGGTTTCAAAGGTGTAAATATGAAAAAAATGCTTGGAATATAGTAAAAACAACAATTTCGTTTTCCCTTAGAAACTAGGAAGAGTTTCTAAGGGACTATACTATCTGACAGACATTTGATGTTCGTCCCGTCGTTTAGAAATCAATAACATTTAAAAGTTGTTCAGAAATCATTTTAAATTTAAAAGTGAAGTTTATTTTCCATTTTTTTGGTTTTGAATGTCAAACTTTTGGTGTTCGTCCCGTCGTTCAGAAATCAACGTTTTTTATTTATTGATTCTGAGGCGGCACGAAGTTTGCCGGATCAACTACTCACTCTATAAATATTTATAAGTGAAAAGTCGTGAAATAAATGTTGAAAATTTGGTAGCTTTTTAATATTCAATTCGGCTAATGGTAGTTCCAGTTTTTTTCTACTTAATTTTGCGCGACGATATCGAGAAGCTATTATGAATTTAGTAGAATACCTAATTTCGACACTATCGTAATAGAATCGTATTTTGAATCTTTTCGCAAAACCAAGATATTGAAGTAACAGAATTGGGCCTCAGGTGGGCCAGCTTGTCTGATGTACTCCCATCTAACAAAAATAGTAAAGCAAGTGAATGGATAGTAAGATAGTTTCCGGCTTTAAGTCTCGTCCTTTGCTTACATGAAACCTTAATTGGATTAGTGATGTTTGAATGCCGTCATTATACTGTGAGCATTCGAACTTTTATTAGAAAAGGTTTTGTCGTTATAGACCGGAAAGGCCGAATTTGTTGTGCGGAAGGAATTTATTACAAGACATGACGAGCTTGGGACGTCACTTCGTCGCTAGATTTGAACTTTGTTATGTCACGTAGGTACATGAAATAATACGTTCACAGTTCCTGAGGCACGGGGCGTTTTAGACCTTGTACTAAAACTACCATTATAGCGACACGAAGCGTATTGAGCCCCGCAACGTTTTAAAAACTAAAACCCTTTTTGGCCTTATATATAAAATAGTTCATGGATTTTTATTTTGTTTTGTACGGTACTAGGTCAAAAAGACCCCCGTATTAAGGCAGGTATACCAAGGAACTCTGGTTTAATAGCGCATCTTCTGCACATAGTATAAAACAGTCGCTTTTCGCATCTCTGTCTGAAAGGCACATTTGTATACGCCAGCCAGTAATACGTTTTCTACAGGCGCTTAATGTATTATTTCTAAGGCTATTCAAGTATTTGTGAACTAAAAGTAGATTTTTTTTAACGAAAACAAAACCGACTTCATCCCAAAAGAAAAAAAAATTTTTTTTTTCTACAACATCTTGAAGTCGGTGCCTTTTGCGATTTTGTTGTTTTTTACGTTTTATTCGGCAACGACTTCAAGATGTAAAAAATATAATAATAATGTTTTGTTAAAAAAAATGTGAATGAATGAATGAATATGTTTTGTTGTGTTTTAAAAGATACAGTTAACAGAAATAAAATTTTACAATACACTAGCCGGTCTTATCGCTATTTATACAGATTTTGGTTTTTATGGCCACACTTGCCGCATTAGGTAATGCATTGGTTGTCAACTATTATAGCCAATGTAATGTATATATGAAACGATGTGGTTTGAACCAAATCGAGAGGCACGAAAGGATACCAGAGCGCTACAGGTGAAAGGGGTAAATGATTAATAGCCTACGCTTTAATAGTAATGGGCTTGAAGCAGGAATGAGGGTAATAATGCGTGTGAGTTATGTTCGGCTTCTCGCCGGAAATATATACAGTATTTTCAATTCAAAAAGTTGTAATCATGATAATGATACCAGCATGGTTCTATTGTTATTTCTATATATTTAATTATATTTTAATGATCATAATGAAATGAAATTTATTTGCATATGACATGGTACATAAAAATACAGGTCTTAAGTTATACATATAAAGTTCACATGTCATTACCCATAGGTGTGCAAATATTACATCGTCTTAAATTAAAATATTATTTACGTTGACCACGAAAAAATAAATTATGTTAAAGTATTGTTGTATGTCAAAAGATAATAATGTCAAATAATTAAATTCATATAAATGTCATACAGCCTCATCTATGTCTTATTCCAATTTAAATAATCATGCATCGAGTAAAAACACCTCCCCAATAACCAATTATGAAGACTGACTTTAAATAAATTCCAATGAGTTCTTTTTATGGCAACAGGCAAATTATTAAGTATTTTAACACCCATAAAATTACAATTTTTTGTAAGGACAGGTTGCACGACGGATATAGAAGTCGATTTTTATGGAGGGCCTCAGTAGTCTCTGATTTGATTCTCCGTACGTAGGGAAGAAATCTGGATTCTGTTTTACGAAAACTGCTAATTCCTTAATGTAGACAGAGGGTACCGTAAGAATTTTGTGTACCTACATACCTTTTTTATAAATGTTAATTATATGAATTTTCAAATCACAAACTTGAGAAATTATGAATTACATTATTTTATAAAAAGCTAATTCCCATTCTTATAAAGTCACGAAGATATTGGTTCTTAGGGTTTTTCCTAAACATTAAGTGTAATTGCGTATATCCCTTGTTTCAGTTATGTATTTCACGAGGAATGGGATTTTATTGAACCCGTGACAGAGGAGTGAAATAAGTCCAATATGGCGGAAGCGGAGGGAGGTGCGAGCGAGCAAGATGATGTTTCATTCCTTCGCACGGTGAGTTGATAATTCTCAAAAAATTTCTTGTTTCTATTAGCGACATTAGACGGATCAACCGAATTAAATCCGTCTGCTTGAAAGACACTGAACTGAAAGGAGACGAGGTTATTCAATGACATTGAATGAATCAAGTTTATGTTTATATGGATCACTTTGGTTTATTTATCCAAACTAGTGGTCGCCCGTGGTCAAAATTCGACCATAATAATTAATTCAAATTATAAGTTTGAACATTATTAAGGTTCTATTGTCGAAAACTATACTTCTATAATCAGATTTCGCCAAGGCTACACTGTTAATTTAACTTGAACAATAAACAAAAGAGTATATATGCCTGTGTGTGTCAAATACATGGTAGTGTGTGTAATGTTTTTTTTTTATTGGTTTAATGTATTTTTATGCATAACTTTTTAAAAATATTAGCATTCGTCGCTTCTTCTCTATATAAACTATAAGTGTGCGAAATTTCATATTCCTCCGTCCGCGCAATTTTCTTAAAAAGGGGTACAAAGATTTTGCTTTAGATTGCAGGACAGAAACGAACCGTCTAATATTGGCTTAATATTAATAACTAGCAGTGTCAGCGAAACTTCGGTCGCGTTGGCATAACGAAGAAGTATTTGTTAGTGAATTCCAGCGGCAGCATCAAATAAACGCGACCGCAATGTCACTTTTTTCGCCATATTCATCTATCCCACGGGAACAACGTCATTAATCGGGATGAAAAGTACCCTAAGTGGTTGACCTGGGATATAAACTATTTCTGTGTTGAATTTCATTTAAATCCGCTCTGTAGTTTTTACTTGATGCTCTAACAGACAGAATAAAATGTATGTGTGTGTGTGTGCAGTTCACATACAGTAGGAGTGAAACTTCAGAGAAGATACAGGCGAATATAATTATATGTACAACGCTTAGTAGACAAGAGAGAGGAAGCTACGAAGCACCGCACATAAAGGAGACCTTGTAGTATGAAACGCTGTATAATGTATTCTATCTCAGTCTCTCGCAGGCTTAGTCCTATAGATTTATGTGTTTATCTCTTTTTAGTGTTTTTCGCTTCGTCAAGTTTCAAATCACAGCGATTCGAAAGAAGTTTGACTTTAAAATATTGTTACCAGTCGCGAGACTCGAATTAAAATGCCGTTAGCATTACTATAAAGTTTATTATAACTATACAAGCACGTATAACACAGGTACAAATATAACCGAACACAACAAGTCCAAACGTAATGCAGAGGGTCGTAATTCCATAAAACGCAAAAAGTCCGTCACTTATTAGATTCCCGATTGTAGTACACACGTCTTGCTTCGCTCGTGGTTATCGCTCGACTACCTCCCCCCCCCCCTTTCCATCCGGTCATCGTTTTATATTGCGCAACTGCAATGTCCCCGTATCTAAGTCGACTTTAATCCGACACACCTGGCTAATGAGTCGACCGTAACGGCCATAAACGAGTACAATAAAACAATGGGCAATGTTCTCTAGAATAATTAGTAAACGCATTCCAATAAATAAGTAAACAAAAGAAGTCCAAATGCCGAATGGTAACAAAATGTGTTTTTACAGGTATGCTGATGTGAATTTGTTTATGTCGCCGTCTAGGTTGTAACAATATTTTCCAAATCTGTGCCTATATCCAATCTATATTAATAGATATATAGATATAAATAGATGAACAGACGGACATCAATATTAGTTTCTAATAAGATTTGTTGTTCTAATGATGCTAATAGATATTTGGGGACATAATTTAATGTTTAGGCATTAGACGATTTGTCTTCGATCGGTGCCAAATCCCGGCGGCTGATTCATTTCACATTAGTCTAATAATAAACTTAGGTTCCTGACCTTGTATATACTCTGATATAAAATTTATATATATATCGAGATAATTTAAGAACATCTATTGCTATAGCGTAAAGAGCTAATAAAACGATTTTAGAGTTTTGAGAAAAGAAAAGAATATAATTTTATGAAGAACTAATAAAGCATAGTGAGAATGCAAGTACAATATGTACATATATATAAATAGACTAGGACATGCCTGTAACCTCGTCCACGATTGATTAGAAATTACGCAGGATTCCCGGCAAATAGCAACGCAGCTTTAAAAAACAATTGTTGTTGTTGATGTTGTTTTTATACCATTATAGCATTTCGAAAACTGATTGAAGCCCTTTATCCATCTTTGAATGCGAAATGGATGAAATTAAAAAGCTTTCTGGGTGGACGGAAGCAGTAATTGGTGCGAGGCGCGAGCGGAGTGACAGGGTTGGCAAAGTGCCACTGTCCTCAAATATTGTCTGTGCTATCCATTAATACGATATAGCTAAACTTTTTTAGACAACAAACAACAGATTAACTATTTTTTTGCTCTTTACTACCGACTCAAACACTAACCACTGGTCGCAATTACCTTTATCAAAAACTAGCGGTCACGGCAGACGTTGTCCTGCCCTGAAAAAATATCAAAATACTAGGTTCTGCTTGCGACTTCGTCCGCGTAGAATAGTAAAAAAAAAACTTTGGTCTTTCGTGATGATATATAGCCTATAGCCTTCCTCGATAAATGAGCTAACACTGAAAGAATTTTTCAAATCAGACCTGAGATTAGCGCGTTCAAGCAAACAAACAAATTCTTCAGCTTTATACATATATTAGTGTAAGATAAAATTCTAGAACCCGGTTCCAGCGCCACCTACCAGATTTAATTGTGAGTCTAAGCCACCCCGGGACCCACTCAAACACACATAAAATTTCATCAAAATCGTAGAACCCGATTGCAGCGCCAAGTATTTGTTTAGATTGATGGGTTACATTTAATTTTAGTAGGGATCCCTAATTTTTATATAGCCTATATTAATCAGGTATAATGTATTGTAATGCATTCGAATGGTGAAAGAATTTTTGAAATCGGTCCAGTAGTTTTTGAGTTTATTCGTTACAAACATACAAAAATCTTTCCTCTATAATATTAGTTTAGATAAATAGAATAAAATAGATTTTTTTTTATTGCACACTAGAAAACATTACACGTGAGTTAACAACTTATCACTAGTAGCGATTTCTTCCAGACAACTTTCTGGAGATAATTTAACATTTCTAATAGTGGGTCGGTTTTCAGTAATTATATTTATATTATTAAAGCATAGTAATCAAGCATAACATGAAAAAATTAAAAATGTCTGCTGCATAAATAAAATAGTTGAATGGTTACACTTTTAAATTACATACATACATAACTTCACGCCAGTTCCCTTGCGGGGTAGGCACGAACAACAGAGCGCCATTTAGGCTTATCGTTCACACCTCACTTGCTTCTTTGACATTCATAACTCTTGTCATGCACGCTCGTCTGTTCTTAAGGCTCCTAACATCACACTTTTAAATTCACTCAGGTTATCATTTATTTCAGTGATAACTTTTATGTGACGATTCAAAAATGGGCCTTAAATGTCTGCAAGCTATCTGCCGACCTCTGGTTATGCTCGGGCTTCACTTGCGATAATGTTATACTTACAAAAACCTTTTTTTATGGTGAAGCTGGCGAACGGGCAGACGGCCCAACTCATGGAATGTGGTTACCGTCGCCTATAGACGTTTGCACCACCTGGGGCGAAGCCAACGCGTTGCTAGCCTTTAGGATGGGATAAATAGAATAGGGGGTGAGATAGAAGGATTATACAGGAGAAATGAAGTAAGAGGATAGTGTGGAAAAATAAATTAACCATTTAATTAGGGGTGGCTATGGACTGTATATAGGGTTAGAATCGATATTGGGAGTAGAAGGAACTCACCGTATGCTGCTGCTCTTGGTTCTCTTCTTAAGCCCCAGCAACAGGACCGACGAGTTTTTAATTTTTACTTATTTATATATTTTTAATGTCACTTCGCGAGACGTGCGCACAGTCTTCATTGTAGGGGCGGTTTTTTTATAACGGCGGAGCGATGAAATTTAAGCGCGTGGTGCGAACGACGTACTGAGACGGGGACAGGGGCTTGCGGCTCTTGTCGTAGCGTTTTTAATATTAGTTTTCAAAATGGTTTTTTTTTTTAGTTTGCACGAGTTCAGCAGACAGGCAGACGGCCCACTCGATGGAAAGCGGTTACCATCGCCTATGGACATTTGCAACACCAAAGGTGCTACAAATGCGCTGCTGCTCTCTTAAGGGAGACTGGAACCTGGCCACTAATGCCGGAACACAAATCAAGGTTGTTATGATGGCATACTCTAGACCAGGGGTGGTAGCCATCCAGTCGGGCAAATACCCTACCACCTGGCTGTGGGTTGTTTTGTCGCCTCTTACGACAGGCCGCCCCAACGCAGGAAATTGTATTCTTTCTCCGTTCCTGCACGGATGAAAATGGTGACATCTTCACTTTTCATGTGGCGAGAATAAGGACGGGCGGGAAGGTTTAACGGAAGGGAAAGAAGTTACATAAAAGATACGAGAATTAATTACCAGAGGGGATGGAAATTGGAATTGGGGAGAAAATGGGATAGAGGAAAGGGAAGGTGGACCATCGGAACTGTCACTCATAGCATGAAATACGATTAGCTTAAGGCTAACCGTTTCATGCCGATGTTCTGTAATAGCGTGGTGTCACATCGATCTAGTTTGCCCTAAAAGCTCTGCCCTACTAATTACACTTAAAGTAATCGACAGTTTTGGGTTATACATTTTTTTTTCAGAAATGGTATCCCAAGGCGCTAATCTACACAGCTTAATTTTTTATTGTTTTTTTAGATACACTAAAAAGAGAGTTAACATGAATATGTTGTTTAGATATCTAAAAATATCTTTACCGCGTTTTTTTCAAAACCGCCACTTTGCAAGTAATGTGTTTGCTATAAGATGAGCAGAGCTGTATTCAGGACAATGATTCCAGCATGGCTCTACCACGTTAAAACGTCACTTTCCATCAGACTGATTGCCGAGCTGTCTTTTGTACTCCAACAATAAAAACAAGTATTATAACGCCAACCCTAATGGATTAACCAAAACGGATTTGGAGCGAGGAGCCCTACAAAAGGTCGTTTTAGACGCCTAGCAAATTGAAAGGGAAACAATATTAGGGCCCCAATCACCCCTTTATTTAGTAAAGACAAACTCACTTCATTACTCCATTTGCATTAATATTAACACAGGCTAAAGGATTTCCGTAATCCCTTTAAGTACACCGTACAAGAATTGGGTAGGTGATACATTTTACAATAAGTCTAAAACATCCTTTCCCAAAGTGGGCGATAACGCCCCCTTGTGGGCGCTGCAGGCCTAAAGGGGGGCGGTAAGAAACCCAGAAAAAAATAATGGGGGCGTTGTGTAGAGGCTTGGGCGATTTGTAATTTCATCTAGCTAGGAGGACTCTTAGACACCGACTGAACTCTCGAGTCTCGACTACAACTTGTGAACATCAACTAATATTAATTAAAAGATTGCTCAAACTTGGTTCGATATTTCTCTCCGCGTAGTTCATATATCTGTCCTGTTTTATTGAATAAATGAAATAAAGATCATGTCAATCGGTCGCTCCGTTCTCCGCTAATATAGCTCACAATAATCAATTTATTTAATTTGACGTTATAGTAGTTTTTAAGTAGGTGAAAAAATGGGGGCGCTATAAAATAATTTATTCTCAAAGTGGGCAGTATACAAAATAAGTTGGGGAACCACTGGTCTAAAACAATTGTCACATAAAAGAATAAACCAGCTAACTCCGTTGGCTCAGCGACCCGAAGTGAGTTGGCTCTGAAACGAGAACCACGTTCCTCTGAACTGCACAGTTTCTTGCTTAAAGCTAGGTCACTGCCCCACGCCAAAGAGAGCATGACGATGCCGGTGGATGAGTCCCCGGCAATGGAAGGGGCCTCGTGAGGGGGGCCCACGCCTGCCAGGGCTGCGGAGAGGCTAGGTCATATACCCATAGCCCTGGCATAAGGCGAAGGACGGAACACCCAGGGGTTTTTATCCCTAACCGGGGGTGGCAGCAGCATGGCGCCAGTTCTGACTGGGCATGCTGGTGCCACCCCTCGATCTGGCGAATCCCACACACGGGTCGCGAATTATCACCCCAAGGTTCTGCCGTTGTCGCGGCTTATGGTCCTAAAAAAAAAGATCAGCTTCCACTCCCCGTGAGGCGAGTTACAACCGCCCTACGCAATCAGTCTAAGAAGATGCCGGGGGACAAACGTAGTGTCCCACACATAATACACAGATGTTTTAGTGGGTATCCCTAAGTGTGGTGTGGCAATAGCATCTTTAGCTTTTAGGCTAGTGGTGGTAGTGCCACCCCGACCTGGCGAATCCCACACACCGGCCGCGATTTCCCCAGTTCACTGCGCGGCCCTTGCAGCACTGAAGGGCCTCGATTGGTTTTCCCCTCGTAAAAAGAAAGTTAGGAAGCTAACTTTTTTCTAGCGACTCTATCTTTCTAGCGATACTTACGACGGCCAACCGCTCGCCGACTGACTGAAAGTCGCATAAAGAGCAAGCGTTAATAGTCGATTGTTACACAAGGGATGAGAATGACCCATTCAGGTGGTGGTTTGGCGCACGAGCGTAGCGAGGGCGCTAATAGTTCCAGTGCCTACATAGGCCTTTCACCCGAGGTTCTGCTTCTGCTTCTCATTTCGAATATGAGGAAAGTAGATAAAAACCGATTACATGTTAAAAAATTGTTGATATTTTTTTTATTACAATTTTATGCCGCGATATCACAGTGGCTGTATAAAAAGTTCAAACATGGTTTGCATAGTTTTAAAAATTTTTGACAGCAAGGAAGAATAAATGTAGTTTGGCTATAGTGGAGACAAGTAACCGGTGTGACATGCGACAAATTAATGCTACTAAAACTAAAAGTTCAGGTATATAAATCTATCATATATCTGGTCATGTTATACGGGTTCGAATGTTGGGCCACTAAAGTGACGGTTCCACTCAGCTGAGTTGAAAATAGATGAATAGAATGTTGCTATGGACTTGTGGTGTTACAAGAATGTATAAGGTGAGAAATGAGTACATAAAGGTATCTTTGAAAGTTGCACCCGTGGATGACAAATTGAGAGGAAGAAGACTGAGGTGGTCTGGGCATGTAATGAGGAGGGATGAAAGTCACGTGACAAAAAGAATGTTAAACTGCAAGATTGATGGATATACATGTATACTTATATATATTGTGTGAAGAATAATATCATGATTTGTGGTGTGACAGAGGACATATGTCAGAATAGAGGAGTATAGAAGAAGAAGACATATTCTGCCGACCCCAAATAATTGGGAGAAGGTAAAAGAAAAGACAGAGAGAGCAGGGCAAATTGTTTCCCAGACACGATATGTCCTGTTTTCATCCCTGTGATCAGGTAACTATAAGCGTACTCTTCGAGCATGGGTAATGAAAAATACCTTGTTGTCCTCATACTTTTAAACTGTCGTGATAGAAATAATTTTAATTAATGTTTAAACAATGAGTATTCCTATAAAACTACATACATACATACACAACTTCACGCCAGTTCCCTTGCGGAGTAGGCACAAACAACAGAGCGCCATTTAGGCTTATTCTTACACACCTCACTTGCTTCTTTGACATTCATAACTCTTGTCATGCACGCTCGTCTGTTCCTATAAAAACTAAATGCAGCAATTCTAATTTATTACATAGATATTCCTCATCAATATCTGATCAGATATAATAAATGCTAAGTTATTTTGAAAACTAGCAAATTACGCATGGTAGGTAAAAGGTGGCCTTCACCCCCTAGGGTTATACTCCCATGTGCCATGCACTTCTTGTAACCCCGTGCAAAGACGGTCTGGCTTTTTAAAATATGCGATGTTTTGTTTTGTTTTATTTTACAGCAGTCTCCGTAACTATTTTGCTAAAAACGAAATCCTTATGAAATCATATTTCGTAAATCGACATTGAGCCGATTGTGTTCTTAAGATAATATCTTTTTTCTAATCCACAGGAAGACATGGTATGTCTTTCGTGCACTGCGACGGGGGAGCGAGTCTGTCTAGCAGCGGAAGGCTTCGGTAATCGGCATTGTTTCCTCGAGAATATCGCTGATAAGAATATCCCACCGGACCTGTCGCAATGCGTCTTTGTTATCGAACAGGTGAGTTGCATTGGCCTTTAAAGTTACAAGTCGGTCTTCTTCAAATAATAACTACCATAGTAATTATTGTTTTCCTCTATTGCCTGAAAATAGCAAATGCAAACTACTAGAAAGTAGTTATTGTCGCCCATTACCGCAATGTCGAATTTAACAGCAAGCTGAGTATGCCTGTGGTCAATTTAGAGCCAAATATTTTTTGTCTTACAAGTATTACCTAAATGTTATTATAATCATACATCCAATTCAACATATAATATATTTAACAAGTTAGATACATTGTTCACGAGAAAAACGTGATGTAATTAGGACGATAATGCACAAATCGTATACTTACTTGAATACTTATATAACAAAACTTCATGCAGCTCGCTCCAACCTCCTATACTATATTTTGTATAACGTTTTTATCTTACCAAGCTTGTAAGGAACTTATGGAAATATGTTGCAGTATAACATTTTAGTACGTCATGTCATTATTATAAGTATAATAATAATATTTTTCTTTCCTTTTATTGTCTTTGTCTTATTGAGTATGCACTGTTTGCTACAACTCCATTAATTCTTCAAAAGTTATTCTGTAATATACTTCTGTATAAAACTTATAAAACAAGAACTTAACATATAAATAGAATAAGAAATATAAAGAAATACCATTTTTAGCTAGACGTGTTGCTGGGAAGTTTCTTGCCGCTTGTTTTCATTAACAGCAATAACACGTTGCGAAGCGGTGTACATAGAATAGGAAGTAAAATTAAATTTGTATGAACTTCAAAAAGTGTTCTCCAGTGGAACGTATTTTGAATAAAAACTTTTGAATTTGAATAAGTATACAATGTCATTGACAAAAAAAAATGATATAATTGTGAGCTAGAGTGTTGAAGTGTAGAGGTCGGCAGGGGCGGCGAATGTGTAAATATGAAACTGCCTGGACGTATGCAACACCGGGGTATTGCCAACGCGGTCCCGGTGTCTAAAAAATTTAATGATGCCCTTCTTAAACACATCTCGTAACACAGAGGGAAAATCAGATTATCATTGTATGTTGAATAAACGTTCGAGAAGATAATTGCGTAATCAAGCGTGGGGTAATTCAAAGAAATGTCCCATTACACTGATTTAATAGCGAGTAATGGCGAGCAATGCGATTGTGGAAATGAGGCGTTGACATCAAATTATAAAATTCTTCGGTACACTCCCCGTTCTACAGATGATAGAACATGCAGAGAGAGGCAGACTCTCCGAAGGCTAAACAATTATAAGCTGCCTGTTCGCAAACATACATATGTAGAATATAATAGAATATTATTTATTGCACACAAGAAAATAATACACCTGAGTTAACAATCATATAACTAGTACAATCGGCGGTCTTATCGCTAACAGCGATTTCTTCCAGACAACCTTCTGGAGATAATTTTACATATCTAATAATGGGTCGCTATTCAGTGCGCATAGTTTAAAATATATACATACATTAATAGTAAATAAAGACAAGAGTTATGAATGTCAAAGAGGCAAGTGAGGTGTGTAAGAATAAGCCTAAATGGCACTCTGTTGTTCGTGCCTACCCCGCAAGGGAACTGGCGTGAAGTTATGTATGTATGTATGTAATAGTAAATAAAAATAAACATATATATTTATATACAAATAAATGTACATAGAGTTACATATACATACATAAATTACTGTTTACAAATTTAGATAGTGATCTTTGAGGAGTTTATTAAAAGATGTAAGTGACTTGGCACTTCTGATGCTCATTGGTAATACATTCCACAACCTTACAGCCTGCACAGTAAAAGATTTCTGACAAAATTGCGTAGAATGTATTGTCGCCATTAGGCGCAGATTTGCTGATGATCTCAAGAGCCTTGAACTACGTTCTTGAAAGAACTTTGTGTTCCTTCAAATAGGAGGGGTTTTGGGCTAAAGAGTACATTATACAAATATGTATTGTCACGCCTGTTTCCCATTAGGGTAAACAGAGACAATGGATCTCCACCTGCTATGATCCTGACAAAAACTTTTCGCTTCATCTTATTTTCATTAATCTCTTTATACATACAAGTTTATTGAAACTGATTTTTACCTGACCTTTCTTCAAAATATCTTCAATTTTAATTTTAAAATGTAATAACGAATATTTCACACGATAGCATATTACTAATTATTCTTATTTTTCCAGGCGTTGTCTGTACGTGCTCTTCAAGAGTTGGTCACAGCAGCTGGTTCAGAAACAGTAAGTACTATTTAACCGTAAATATTTTCAACACGATGTATTATATTAAATATATCTACAACGTTATTTTTTGTATACGCTATTTAAGAAATTATGTTGCACAAAATTAGAAAAATCCGATAAATTTAAAAACGGTAAACCTTGCCGATAACTTTGACAACACTATAACGATTAAACTCTGATCAAAATACGAGAGTTGCGCCAATTCTGAATATCAACTTCAATGGACGTGTTCAAATTGGAACGAATAAAATTGTAAATAATTTTCGAAATGTTAGCGAGGCGCCGCGTAATTTTATGTTTTGTTTAATATGGGTATTTTTATAGTACGTGCAGCTAAGCAGTAGCAGCAGTTACTTACCATTGCGTCGTCTGTTTCTCCTGATACACACAATTTAGGTATCATTTTATCCGTGTAGGAACGGAGAAAGAATACAATTTCCTGCGGCCAGGCGGCCTGTCGTAAGAGGCGACTTAACAACCCACAGCTAGGTGGTAGGGCATTTGCCCGACTGGATGGCTACCACCCCTGGTCTAAAGTATGTCGCCATAACAACCTTGAGTTGTGTCCCGGTATTAGTGACCAGGTTCCAGTCTCCCTTAACAGAGCAGCAGCGCATTTGTAGCATCTTTGGTGTTGCAAATGTCTATAGGCGATGGTAACCGCTTTCCATCAAGTGGGCCGTCTGCCTGTCTGCTGATCTCCTGCAATAAATTAAAAAAAATGAACTGCGTAAACAGTTATGCGTACTTCATCTTAGATTGCACTTTCATCTGATATCAGGTGCAATGTCGGTCGAACGCTAATGTATATTTTTTTTATTGCATGAGTTCAGCAGACAGACATACAGCCCACCTGATGGAAAGCGGTTACCATCGACTATTGACATTTATAACATCAAAAGTGATACAAATGTACTGCCGCTCTCTAAAGGGAGACTGGAACCTGGCCACTAATGCCGTAACGAAACTCAAGACGGGCGAACATTCTACCACCTGTCTGTGTGTTCTTTTGTTGGCTCTTACGACAGGCTGCCCGATTGCAGAAAATTTATTCTTTCTGCGTTCCAGCACAGTTAATAAAAATGTAAGAAAAGTAAAAAGACATATGATTTCATATGGAAAACATGAGACCTGCTTCTCTATTGAGGCACCAGTGTAATACGCGGGAATGAGACAGTTTTAGAGGCCAAGCGAGCGAGCGAATCTCTCTAAATCACGTCTCGCACGGCATTTGCCTCAGCTTGATCAAAGCTTTATCAGAAACAATAGACACCCTTGTTTCTCTATTGTTTTGTTTATATCAATACTAGCGTTATCCCCGCGGCTACACCACCGGTCAAACCCTATGATATATGTAACCTACATACATATATAATGTATGTAGATTTTTATGTATGTAAAGAAGATTAAGCACGTAGTATAAGCAACTTTAAATCCTGCACCTTGCGCTGTATTCTAAATTGTAAAGACATTGTATTCTGTAGCCAAGTATAAAAAACTGAGACTACTTAGCATTTTTTGCACCTTTTGTCATCTTATATGTGAAATTAGCTGTGCCCCAGACTTCGTCGGCGTGAATTTTTTTCGCGGAACCCTAAAAAAACAAAAAGTAGCCTAAGTTACTTCTTATAACATCAGCGATCTGCCAGTGAAAGTCCCGTCACAAGCGGTCCAGCTGTTTTAAAAGATTAGTCGGAACATCCAGCCAGACAAAAATTCTAAAAATTGCATTTTCTAAATTTCATGGTCTGAATTATCCCCCCTGTTTTTTTATTCACACTTTATTAGGACACTACAAACAGACACTTCAATTTTATTTGTCTGTATAGATAAAAAGGTTTGGTTTTATATGTGAAATATTTACACATATTCGAATCTCGTAAACTGCGTGTACTAAGAATAACGTTGTATATAATATCGTATTTACATATAATTAACACGGGAGCACGTGAAAGCACCCACCGAGATCGTATGATATGCCTCCACCCTGTTAAATAATTTTCAGTATATTATGTTCTTGACTAAAATCACATTTATATGTCCTAATTTATATGTATGTAAAGATTTTAAACAGCAAATCTGATGAATGAATTTTTGTGTACACACCACTTTTATACAGTACATGGTGGAATTTACATTGGTTTGAAACTGCAATATAACAAACATTCAAGACAATGTTGAGAATGTTTTACGATTTTGGAACAGTCTTATAATTTTTTTATTTGAATTCTAGTGAAATATAAAGATATCTCCAGATAAACTGTTAGAGCAAGTAGGTCTTGGATTGTCGCCAATTGATGGAGATTTTGTGGCATCTCGAAAAGTCACATTTCACTAAACTGATATTCATTATCACTTGTAATCTGTATTATACACTGCATAGCAAAATCAACTTTCAAGTTTCCTTCAATTATTATGATGTTAATGACTCAAAATCAACTGTGCAGCCAATGTCTGCAAATGAACATTTTAATTATTATATGTATAACAAATCAAACATTAAAAGCCGATAATACCTAATTTCTAAACCATAATAAATACCCACTTTTTTATTAATAAATATTGAAAAATATTTTTGAAATGCTCTTGCACTCGATGATACAACTCAGCATATACATTTTCTTGTTTACTTACTTACTTACTCCGTTGGCTCAGCGACCCAAAGTGGGTCCTGGCCTCCGAAACAAGAGCATGCCACTTTTCTCGGTCCTGTGCGGTTTCCTGCCAGTTGCTGGCTCCTAGCTCCGACAGGGTGCGAAGCTTGGACGCTTACCCTCAAAGAGGAGAACCAGCTTTTAGTAGCGGAAAGGAAGGTTCTCCGTAAGATTCTGGGTCCAACAAAAAGAGAGGATGGTAGCTGAAGGGTCCGAAGTAACCTCGAAATTGAGAATCTCGTGGCCGAGCCTAACATAATAGGAGAAATTTTCTTGTTTGGTCCCCTTTTTAAATATTCATAACGTATTTATTTCAAATTTTATATAACTTTTTTTGTAAATACACGAAGCTTTTAGTGTGCTATATTTCATATCTCTAGCCTTAATAGTTTCTGAGATAACACTGTGACACACAGATAGACAGTGAGACCATAAGCTTGCATTTATTTTTACCTCCCTTTAACTGAACCCCAAAAAACTGCAAATGCATAACATGTTTCAAACAAATGTTAATTCCACTGTGTACAGTCGCGGAATGAAAATATTCGTCACCATCAAGCCGACCTTTGCTTGCACAAGTACAAGAAACAACACTGTCAACATTTCAGTAAATATTACGTTATAAAATATACAACCGTGAAAAAAGAAAATTGCAATTGCAACAATAAGAATTAAAGAGGATATAATCACTACGCTTAACATAAATATTAAAACCAATAAAAAGGTTTTACATGTCTAAACAATCTTCTTAGACAACATAGAAAATCAAACAACATTGATCTAAGTAATTTTAAACTTTATTGTCAAACAGTTAATAATAATTTTCTGTAGAACAGTCTGTTCTGTGTCTTAATTTGAAAAGGTAACATGTGCTCGCGGAACGTAAAATGAATCAATTTGAAAACTGGCGAACATTTTCATACCACGACTGTACATTTCCTTTGTGTTTAACATGATCTTCGTCTAAATTTTTGTGAATAATTTTATTCGTTTTACGTATTGCGATCGTGTTTTTAAATTTTTTCAGGGCAAAGAAAACTTAGTGAGTACACTGATACATGGTAAAATTGCATGCAGTCTAATACAGATAGGCGCCTTGTTGATGATCTATCTTCGTTTGCTAATTTTTTTCTTGCTGGTGATCAGCAAACAGGCTAACGGCCAACTAGATTTTGGTGTAACATAAATACTGCCATCCATAAAGGGATTTCATGAATTAAAAAACCCATTTATCTTTAGCTGACAGCTCATTCCAAATCTCTAGACTCGTCGTCAGTATATCATCGTCCACTGCTGGATGTAGGCCACCCCTAGGTTACGCTACTTATCTCAGTCCTAGCTTTCTCTTCAAGACCCAACCGGCGACGATATGCATGTTGTCGATCCAACGGGCTGCAGCGCGTTCTATATACAATAGACCCAATGTGGCGCAATCAATATCAAAAAATTAATGCGAGAATTTCTTAGATTTTTGTACAATAATTGGAGCAGTAACTATAGCTACCATAGGCATAACTTATACAATGGATGGATTGTGTGAAGGATGATATCGAGGGTTTCATAACAAATGGGAGTACAGACAAAAGTGCAGTTCTACGCAAGGGACAGAATTGTGAATAAAACAGAACTAGTTGATTGTATAAGGCTGAAATTTGGAATACCCGTCTTTTTAGGTACACTTGCATACTGGTAAGACTTTCTAAATTGTAACATGCATAGATTTTAGTAAACAACAAAAAGAAAATGGCATTTTTGCGTATACGCCCTTTTGTTATGAAGCCCTTGATATGATGATTTGTGATGTGACAGAGGATGTATGTCAGAATAGGGGAGTGTGGAGGGAAAAGACATATTGTGCTGACCCCAAATATTTATTAGAAGAAGGTGAAAAAAAGAGAGAGTTATAGAAGAGAAAAAAAGAGAGAAACTTATACAAAACTTACGTTTTGTGTTGTTTACAAAATGTCATGAAATATGCTTATCCAATTTTTTTTTATTGCAGGAGATCAGCAGACGGCCCAAGTGATGGAAAGCGTTTACCATCGCCTATAGACATTTGCAACACCAAAGGTGCTACAAATGCGCTGCTGCTCTCTTAAGGGGGACTGGAACCTGGTCACTAATGCCGGAATGTGGTCCGGCATTAGTGACTGAAGTTGTTATGGCGACATACTTTAGACCAGGGGTGGCCATCCAGTCGGGCAAATGCCCTACCACCTAGCTGTGGGTTGTTTTGTCGCCTCTTACGACAGGCCGCCCGGCCGCAGGAAATTGTATTCTTTCTCCGTTCCTGCACGGACTATTTATGTACATTTCAACTTATTTACATATATTATAGTAGGAAGTGCGTTGTAATATAATAATAAAAAAGAATAAGGTATACCAAAATATAGATGGTTGGATTGTGTGAAGGATCACATGATGTTTTGTGGTGTGACAGAGGACGTGTGTCAGAATAGAGGAGTATGAGAGGAAAAAGGCACATTGTGCCAACCCTAAATAATTGGTGAAAGAAAAGAGAGATAAAACACAGATAGATCATCAATCTGGCACTATAGTTTTTCTGTATCATTTGTTATTACAATTGGCGCTTACTTTGGGTGGATTTCATTCTCAAAATTCTGTATTTCTCTTGAAGTCTAACATTACTTAATTTTGACTAATGTTCGAAGTAACTATGAAAATTGTTTTAGTGCTGGCCAGAACTTAATTCTTTTGTATTAATGTTCGCATATCACGAACGTGTAGGTTTTGAAGGCTTATAATTAAAAACATGTAATTTAGAGGCGGGTTAATGAATTGCTTCAAAAATGTTGATAATGTATTTCTAATGTAACTTGTTTGTTTTACTCCAATTAATTTTGAGCATGATTTATAATCGAGTTGTTAAAGCTTCTTTTAAATTAATATAACACAAAACCCCCCCTTTTTAACCGACTTTAAAAGAGGAGGAGGATCTCAATTCGTTCTGTAATTTCTTTTTATATTATAAGTTTAGTCACTTTTTATTTAATTGTATTTTCTATCTTACATTAAATTAGAACTCTGCTTTTAAATTATCTATTTATTATTATTACTTTTTGTTAAAATTAAAGCTAAACATACTTACAAATAAAACCTTAAAAATAAATAAACTAAACTATACATACATACATACATACATAACTTCACGCCAGTTCCCTTGCGGGGTAGGCACGAACAACAGAGTGCCATTTAGGCTTATTCTTACACACCTCACTTGCCTCTTTGACATTCATAACTCTTGTCATGCAAGCTCGTCTGTTCTTAAGGCTCCTGACATCACCTTCTGCTAGTACACGATCAATTTGATCATGGAAGATGTGTCGTGGCCTTCCACGACTTCTGCATCCATCCACTTTTGCATTGTATATCTGTTTAGTCATTCTTTCATCATGCATTCTTTCCACATGCCCGAACCACCGGAGCAATAAACTAAACTATACTATAAATAAAGCTATACCTACAAAATAATATAAACCTATAAATTAAAAAATTTAATTATTGAGAATGTTATAGAAGTATAATTACTTTCACCTCACTCTAATCATTGAACGAGAATATAGAAATAATTTGAATCACCAAATAAAAAACGCTCGAAAGTTCCTAAATTACATAAAACTAAATGGCTTTCTTCTCTCGACTTTTGTAGTTTTTTTGATTGCATAGCCATTTTAAAAATATAATCTGTGTGAATGTGCGTCTGTCTTTGCGTATCAATCTCCTTTTTCAGACACTATTGGTCAATATGAATGTTTGGCAGCAAGCTCTAGAGATACATAACGCTACAGAACTATACGGAATCCTTTAGAGGTCGTGAACTACCATGTACTTAACCGACCTATTTATAATCACTAGCAAAGTACCATCTGTTTGATTTCAGGGCAAAGGAACTGGTTCGGGTCATAGAACGCTACTCTACGGCAATGCCATACTTCTACGGCATCTTAACAGCGATATGGTGAGCACGAAAGTTACAATACTTATTATCAAGGGCCATTCATAAATTACGAAGGCTACGTGCCATTAAAGGCTCACAAGAATCACGTTCACGACCGCGATTTTTACTGTTCCACTTGCTTGCCGGCGTTACAATCGTAAACCCAAGTGGAGCGGTTATTCGACCCACCTCTTGACATGGGTCGTTGCGAGCGTTGTGCGATCGAAAATGATGACGTCATTAGTAATTTGTGGTTGACCCCTAATAACACTTGTTGCAAGTAGTAGTATATTATTGCAATATTTGCAGGTATTGTATTGCATTGTGTTTCATCTTACGAATTATGTTTTTTCTTTCTTCTATTTTTTTGGCTAAACATAGGACTTGCAATATTTATTGCCAAGTGTCGTCGGCTTGAGAGTGAGAGAAAATAACTGTTGAGCAAATATAATTAGGGAAAATAGAATATGTAGGTATAATCCAAAATGCATTTTCAATACCTACATCTAAACTAGCGCAAGAATTTTTGATGTATTTTTTAGTTGTAACTGGCTTTTAAATTTTTGAACCAAAATAGGGTTTGTATACTAGCCTCTATATCACGTCTAAAATGGTACCTAGGTAAACATCGTAGACCCTCTTGTCATATAACAATATATTAAATAAACTCGAAACTTTACATAAATTAAAAATATTACAGCAGTTGTAGTTGTATTACACATAAAGTATTATAAGGACTTGATAACTATACATAGATGTGTAATTTTGTCGATGCCAATTTGCAGTTGTGTGTGTGTGTATTATTGCAGTACCTAGCTTGCTTGTCAACATCATCTTCCCAAGACAAGCTGGCTTTCGATGTGGGTCTCCAAGAACATTCCCAGGGAGAGGCCTGCTGGTGGACACTTCATCCTGCTAGCAAACAACGGTAAATAAATGTATTTAACATATCATTTGACTTTACTCATTGAATGTTTCAACTTAGTCACCGGAGAAATTATTTTATTACAATTTTGTGGAATTTTCAAAAAATCGTTTTATATATCTGCTCACAAAATAAATAAATTAACTATTATAATTTATATATTAGTATGATTAAAACAATAACCAATACATAGAAATGCTCCTCCATACACCCTTGATTCATATCCGGCTCGAAGGACCAATAATATAAAAGTCTTAATATACTATACTACTATATTTATTAGGAAGGGTAATAATAATTACAACATATATCAAGGCCCCCGCCTTCGTGCTTTCCTTAGCCAGGCGGCACGGAGTGGAGATTCTTAAAGCTACGACTCAAGTTCCAGGTGTGGAAGTGATAAATGGCATCACGTCAGAAGTAGCTTCGGTGAACCTGCAGCCCACCTCTCTACATCCCTTAGCCACTCACACCCATCTTGCCCCTCGCTAATCTTGGCATTTTAGGGGCCCATGCAATGAATGGCGAGTCACCATCTGCCCATTTTTTCCATATTCCTTGAACATTGCGACGGGCAGACGCCATAGTCCCCGATCTGTAACTCCACTAGCAGTTCATCCCAATAGCCCGGTACCTTTTGTTCTCATTCCCTACAATAGTCCTTCACTTACCGGGGCTTGTCCTTGGGTGCATTTTTATATGCTGTAGACAGGGACAATCGCCAGTCAGTGTCATGCCACATTTAGATTAAATTTGTCAAGGGGCCTTTACATGTTGGCCTTCCCATGGCACCACGCAAGCCCTTCAAATGTCCGGGTCATTTTTGTGGCTCGTGGTCTACAGAGACATACATGTATAAATTATAATATCAAGAATTAATAATACGTAAAACTAAGCTTTAGTATCGAAAGAAAATGGCAAAGAAGGCATACCAGTATCAAGATTGTGTTTCCTCAAAGGCTCTAACTGTATACTATTTACAAACACAATACAAGCTAGAAGGTTTTAATAAAGCCATAAAAGCACCGGCTCTATAATCGCTTTACCACAACCTTTATCATAAACTTCAAAAATCCTTAAACTACCTGTGCACAACAGTATTATATATTTACGTTTTATTTGGACTATAAAAAGCCCAATATTATCTTATCAGAAAGGTTTTCCGACACCTAATCGCCGTTATCCCAACATTTAACTTGGGCGAAATAAACACAGTGGCATATAATTCTCTTGAATACCTGACTATATATGTACATAACATCTTATGTTAATGCCTGAGACTAATGAAGCTTTTTATATGTACAAGTTCAGCGTTGCAATATCAAAACCTAGCAAGGGCTTCTCAAGTTTTTACAATACAGGACGAAAAAATGTTCGATTTTCAACTACAAGCCATTTCAAAAGTATTTATTAAGCTTATTAGAAGCCATGATATATTCTCAAACAGTTTATCGATTTTAATCCTAATAAGTCGATGATGCCGCGGATATTTATACTTATACTTAGAATCACGATGTTTATTTCTCTATTTTTTTTTATCTCCTTCTTCCTGACAAACATGATCTGTCAGGGTTTTATTTACTTTTTCATGTATATTATTTATTTTTTTAATTTGTTCTTACTTATCTAATTACAATCTTTCTTCTATTACGTATATGTTTACTTATATAATAACAATATTCTTATTACTAATTTTGTGTCCATCTATCTCTACGTAGTTTATCGTCTATTTCTTATTACTTATTTATATTTTACTTATTACTATCTATGATTATTCATTCTATATATATTGTATTTTATTGTTTTGTATACTCTATTTTTTGCTACTATTTTTTTTGGCTTCTTATTCTTTCATTACATGTAATGTTACTGTCTTGTGATATATATTGTAAATATACATACAATTACTATGTTTTTTATCTTTATTACGTTCATAACATCAATCACACAATCAGTAGTTCATTTATATAATATAGTTTATAAATTATTACGTCTAGAGAATCCAAGCGTGCTGACACATCAGTGTTAGAATTATATTTTGGTAAACAAAATTATGATAATAATGTCAGTAATAATTATTGAATAAATACTTAAAGCTAGAACATTAGTTTTACTGATACGTTATAACTATAATAGACCAAGAAAACAAAAGCTTTAAACAAATTATTAAAAAAGTGAAGAGGTGTGATCTTTCAGCATAGAAATTACCAATTTTTTAAAAGCTATTTTTAAGCTATTTTTGTATTGCCGCGCAATAAAGAGTATCGATACAAAGGTGTCTTATGATCCCCATAAGTAAATTTACCTAAATACGTTTCTATCTATCGTAGAACTTTCCAAGAATCTCAAGTCAAACACCAGATTAGCGAGCAATCTAAGTTTTAATTGCACTCCACAGATCCGAGGGTGAGAAGGTGCGAGTTGGTGACGACTTGATTTTGGTGTCGGTTGCCACTGAGAGATATTTGGTAAGTTAATTAATAACTAGCGGATTACACAGCACTTGATGAATACTTAGTGAATAGTCTCGTCTATCTGTCTCACCTAACACCGGCGTTATACTATGATCTATCTACACAGCTTTATATATATAATCTATACATAGCCTTATCTAGAAAAAAGTTTATTAGTTACAGTGTTATACTATTTTACATATAGCTAGGGCCCAGGGTTTCACTGGGATAAACATCTTAATGAAAACTACATTTTGTATTACATATTTAATATATTTTTCAACACACTTGCTCATAAAGTGGCTCTATGGTCACCGCAATTAGGCACAGAATGACACCCATTATCAAACTGTGAGTAAAAAACATTATAACTCACTAGTGAGTTATAGATTTTTTTTTTAATTTTATTGGTTGAGTTGCTTTGTTCTTAAAAAAGTTTTTATTCAAAAAAAAAAGATCGTGTTCTATAGAACAAATAAATTAATGTTCCTATTGCTTGCTCATTTCAGGCAACTTCTTATTTAAATAGATCATTTTAACTCGTACGTGTTTAATAAATAAAACTTTCACTCATATATAACTTTTTTTTATCTACTAAATAAAATGAGTTTTTGTTGTTATTTTATTCACAAGTGTGTTGAAAAACGTCGTATGATACATGTGTGTATTGATGATTACCGTCCTCGGCTCTCTTAAGACCCTCGCCTACGGCTCGAGTCTCAATGGCGCCTCGGCGGTAATCACCAATGTTACACACTAGTACCATAATGTACTATTATTGAATATATTTTTAACCCATATTATATTAAAAAGTAGGTACTTGCACTTCTACTGTGTACAAACTTCAACTATGCCAAATATTACATTCTTCCGTCCGCGCAATATGCTTAAAAAGGAATTCGAAGATTTTTCTTTGCGTATTAATGAGAATGAAATATTAATATGTACAGTAATTTATTTAATTAAAATAGTTGTTGATTACAAACGAATACAATAAAGCAAACTTGTTATATTGTAATGTATTGTACCTATAAATCTCTTAAGACTATAACTACATGCATATTGAGTCAAGTCACCGTCTGCTATGGGCAAGATGCCCAGAAGACTGCCTTCGTTGCCTCGCTGGATTGCCATACTAATCCGTTGTCCGAGGTAGCCACCAACCCTCTGATCGTTCCACTGATTTTAGTTAATGTATTTTCATACTAAAAGATCCATTACCCTGCTGAAAGTAACAACTTTTGTGTTTGTAACCTTTGTTACCTGTTCAAAGAGGACAAAGTCGCGGGCAAATGTTAGTTGAATAATAAAATTCCTTAACTTGTATTCTATCTATAATCACTTAAAACTAGAAGTACAAGTAGAGTACAGAGCCTAGGTCACCGAAGTCAATGGGTAAGATTCCCAGAAGGCTACGTTACCTCGCTGGAGCGCCATACCTTCTTCCATGATCATACTATACTTAACTACTTATATGCTTGTAGTACATCTTGTTTAATATTATATTTTCAATACGTAACTATAGGGCAAGATTGTAATGAGGCCTCCGCAACGTGGGAGAAGGAAAAAGGGGTTGTCCTTTATTCTGTCGGTGAGGTCTTAAGTGTATGGAATGTGTCAAATCATGACCCATTTTAGCTCGTCTACGTATATATATATTTACATTAAATGTTCCATTATGTATCAAAAGTTATGGGTTGTGTTATTTTTGTGTGCAGTCGCGGTATGAAAAGGTTCGTCGACCTTAAAGTCGACTTTTGCTTGCACGAGTACAAGTAACAGTACCGCCAACAATTTAATCAATGTTACGTTTATAAAATATAGGAATGTAAAGAAAGAGAAACAAAGAGAATTTAATCACTACGGTTATCATAAATATTAAAATGATTAAAAAGGTTTTACATCTCTAAACAACCTTTTTAGACATGGTAGAAAATCAACACACTTTGATCTAAGTAATTTTAAACTTTATTGTCAAAAAGTTATACATATTTTTTTGTGGAATAGTCTGTTCTATGAATTAGTTTGAAAAGGTAACATGTTCTCGCGGTACGTTAAATCAATTAATTTGAAAACTGGCGAACCTTTTCATACCGCGACTGTATATCTGTTATGAGGCCGCACACAGGTCATATGATAGTGCGACTGCATTTGTGTCTCCACACATGAATACAAGCACACGGTATTTTTTTACTTTATCTTAGTCATTTGTGTTTGATCCAATATGTTTTCCTTCCCTATTCTTCTATTCTGGCGTAATATAAAAAATGATGCAATGAAGTTCATTTCGTGTTAAAATAAATACCTATCAACAAATTAAAAGACTATAGAATTTTAGGGGGGCGCGCATTTATGTCTGTAAAATATATGTTACTAGCGGCCCGGCGCGGTTTCACCCGCGCTCTGTCCCGCTCCCGTGGTATATAGCGTCATGTTATATAGCTTATGACACTCCCTGTTAACGTAGCTTTCCAACAGTAAGAGAATTTTTTAAAACGGTTTAGTAGATCCAGATATTACCCCCTACAACGTCACAAACTTTACCTCTTTATTAGTATAGTATGTTAAGTATGTTATAAGTTAAGAGGGAGCTTTGCTTCTGTATTTATTTAACGAGTCCTCATACTATTCGGCACGGATACGGGAAATACAAGCCAAAAAATATTCTTTAAGCCTACAACAATTATATATTTCTAGGCGTTATTGATATCTTTCTTTCTCACTGGCCCGATGCGCCGTATCGAGCCGGTGAGTCGTAGGCGTGAAGCTCTGATTGGGCTTGTATTTGGCGATTCCTTGCCGACTAGTATGGGGAACTTCCTTAGTTTATAATTGTGGCAAAGCAATTGTTGCGTGCAAGTGGAGTATGAGTTAGGTGTGCGGCTTAACCCTTCCATTTTAGACAGCATTTGTGGCCTTTGATAAAAATATATCGTCCAGTTATATCGCCATAAATACCAGCCATTATGGAATGTTTGTTCTACATGTTACATCTGTTATATTTGTTAAATTGCAGTTACAGAAGCATAATAAAAAGAAGTTAATGTTTTTGCATCTCTATTATTTATATATACAATATACATACATACAACATTGTTGATTCGTAATTGCATCGATCTTAAGTCTCCGTCTACATGTGTATCATTTAGTAAATTTGATTGTGTGTTACGATAAAAGTGGACGCAGAATTAAATTCGTTTTTAACTTGTTCAAAGTGAATATTTTTGATGTAGTTTTTAATTTATCCGTTTCTCAACAGGACTGTTATTGTTTTTTACTTTGATTTTTTTTTTCTTTTTATTTTGATAAAGATTTTAAATGTACACTAGTGATTTTATTACATTTTAATAAAGCTCCAATAAAGGGTTAATAAATATAACGACCGTTTAAGAGAGTCTCCGTACTAGATGGCTCGGAGACGGTAAATACAAGTCACAAATAGCTTTACACCCATTACGTAACGGCTTCATTGATATCATTCTCATCGACTCGAGGTGAGAACGACAACACTGACTCTTATGTTGTAAGTTAAAGCTCTTTTTGATTTGTATTTGCCAAATCCATGCCGACGCGTATACAGACTTGTTACTTGGTACTGCGGCTCGTCGTCTAAACACGTTTTCTAGTATCTATCAAGCCGGGTACTTATCTGCGAGCCATAACCATTGCATGTTACTTTAATCAAAATCTATAAAGTACACATTGTGGGTGTACATTCGCGGAATGAAAAGGTTCGTCACCTTAAAGTCGACTTTTGCTTACACGAGTACAAGAAACAGTACTGCCAACATTTTAAAAAATATTACGTTTTGTTACGTTTGTAAAATATAGAAAGGTGAAAAAAGAAAATTGCGCTGGTGACAATGACAGACACTGAGATTAACAATAAGACATAAAGAGGGTATAATCACTACGATTATCATACATATTAAAACCAATAAAAAGGTTTTATATATCTAAATAATGTTCTTAGACAAGAGAGCAATTCAACTTTGATCTAAGTAATTTTAATTTTAAACTTTATTGTCAAACAGTTAAACATAATTTTCTGTTGAACAGTCTGTTCTGTGACTTAGTTTGAAAAGGTAACATGTGCTCGCGGAACGATAAGTGAAGGCGAACATTTTCATATCACGACTTTACATAGCTTGCTAGCGGAACGCACTGCGTTCGCAGCGAGCCGAGGGGAATATGATAACTGTAATCGTTGCACGTTACTGTAACTAAAAATCATAATATGTACTATGTACATGGCTCACGAGCGCACGCGTGCGGCTCCCAGGGAGCCCATGAATGTCGGTTCTTACCGCGAATCAAAGGGCGTTACATTTACAGTTCGCTGATGTGTACCCGGCTTTATATAAATAATTAGTTCCGTGCAGAAACGGAGAAAGTCTTGTGAGGCGACAAAACAATCCACAGCCAGGTGCTAGGGTATTTGCCCGTCTGGATGACCAACCCTGGTCTAGAGTATATCGCCACAACCTTGAGCTGTGTTCCGGCATTAGTGGCCAGGTGCCAGTGTCCCTTTTTTTTATTGCAGGAGTTCAGCAGACAGGCAGACGGCCCACTTGATGGAAAGCGGTTACCATCGCCTATGGACATTTACAACATCAAAGGTGCTACAAATGCGCTACTGCTCTCTTAAGGGAGACTGGCACCTGGTCACTAATGCTGGAACACAACTCAAGGTTGTTATGACGACATACTTTAGACATGCGATGGTAACCGCATTCCATCAGGTGGGCCGTCTGCCTATCTATTGAACTCGTGCAATTAAAAAAACATTTATTGCAAGCGTATTTCATTTTAACATCCACTTTTCAGCACACTACCAAAGAGAACGAGGTGTCAATAGTAAATGCGTCTTTCCACGTAACCCACTGGTCTGTCCAACCGTATGGAACTGGTATATCGAGGATGAAGTACGTCGGCTATGTGTTTGGAGGTGATGTCTTGAGGTTCTTCCACGGCGGTGATGAGTGCCTAACCATACCTAGTACTTGGACCAATGATGGTGGACAGAAGTAAGTGTTCCGATTACGAAGTTTTTTTTTTGTTTGCTTTGTTTGAAAGAACTTAATATAAACCGAAATTAACCTACAGAGTCACTAGTACCGTTATATCTTGCAATAACTGAGTCAGGGACTCATTCAACAGCTGAAGCTCTCATACGGCGTAAATATGGAACTCCAGGAAGGGGTTATATATTTGTGCCGTTTGGGGTTGGAACTTTAGGGCTATGGGGTCCATTGCCAAAGGGTTTCTTCAAAGAAGTTTGTAAGAAGCTCTTTAATACCACCCGTGATCTGAAGGCTGGTTCGTATTTCACGGAACAAAGCAGCTTACCATACAGCGTGGCAATGCGGCCAGTTTTTTGGACACGATTTCCTCTGACAGCGATTTGTTACATAGTTGTACAACTCATTTGTTAATTTTTAATATTTAATAGATTCTTATTGTCAACTTTCGTAATGTAAAGGATAATTTTTGGGGTAAGGAAGGTTTTGACCTCAGAATGGCAGTGTTGAAATTGAAAAGACTTTCATATTAAGCTGTATAGAACGGCAAAGAAAACATGTTTTCTAAATACATCTATTTTCTTGTACATTCTCCCAACCACTTGAGGTCGGCATAATATCTCGATATCTGTTCCCTCCATTCTCCTCTATTTTGCCAAAGTCACACCACAAACCATTATGTCATCCTTCACTCAATCCATACATCTTTATTTTGAACCACCATTACATTTGTATCCATCAATACTCTCACTCCTCGCCATTACATGCCAATACCATCTTCTTCCTCTCAATTATTAGCCACGAGTGTAATATTTGCAACACATTTGCTAAACGTCTATTGGATTATAAATATTAAACGCTTAGATCTTTTTAGCACAAATAATAAGTGTTGAAACAGTTTTATCAACTTTATTTAATTTTAGAGTTGCTTAGAGAGTTGGTCTGAAAGAGAGTGTCGGGGTGAAGGTAAGGAAAGGAATGCTCCGGTGGTACGGGCATGTGTAAAGAATGCATGATGAAAGAATGACTAAACAGATATACAATGCAAAAGTGGATGGATGCAGAAGTCGTGGAAGGCCACGACACACCTTCCAAGATCAAATTGATCGTGTACTAGCAGAAGGTGATGTCAGGAGCCTTAAGAACAGACGAGCGTGCATGACAAGAGTTATGAATGTCAAAGAGGCAAGTGAGGTGTGTAAGAATAAGCCTAAATGGCACTCTGTTGTTCGTGCCTACCCCGCAAGGGAACTGGCGTGAAGTTATGTATGTATGTATGTATTTAATTTTACCAAAGGTGTAGAGCTTGGTTGTGATTTACAACGTTTCGATTGTTGCCATGGAATACTTATTTCTTTTTTATTGTCTCTCCTCAGCATCGTAGTATACGAAGGTGGCTCAGTGATGTCCCAAGCTCGATCTCTATGGAGGTTGGAACTAGCCCGTACTAAATGGGCTGGCGGGTTCATCAACTGGTATCATCCTATGAGGATCAGGCACATCACTACCGGCCGATACCTGGCTGTCAACGATCAGAATGAACTTTACTTGGTTAGCAGGTACGATATATTTTGCATAACAATTGATGTTAGTGTCCAAAGCTATCAAAGCCAGGGTTTGTAAATAAAACACGCGAAAGATCGTAGACGATTTATTCGTTTTTTTGTTATTAGACTTGACTTTATGTTGTGGGTCCGAAGACCTCACAGCTTTACGGGGGCTTTAGGGGCGACCACCACTTCGACCCACCTCTTGAAATGGGTCGTTGTGAGCGCTATGTGATCGAAAATTATGACGTCATTAGTGACGTTTTTGCCACGATCATAACGACCGGGGTCACTATGTGGAACGGCTGACGGGTCATTTTGGGCGTTGTAAGGTACAAGAGGAACGTGCTAGTTGAATACTGTCCATTGGATTTTATGTTAAGAGTTATGTAATACTTTTCAAGTTTTGTATTTTGTACGTCGTATGACGGTATAACAATAGTAGTATAAGTATAATAATACATTCAAACTACAATTTACATAGAGACGAAGCTACAACAGCTGCCTGCGCGTTCTGTCTCCGCCAAGAGAAGGACGACCAGAAGCAAGTGCTTGAAGACAAAGATCTGGAGGTGATAGGTGCACCCATCATCAAGTACGGTGATTCTACTGTCATTGTTCAGCATTCGGAGAGGGGGCTGTGGTTGTCTTATAAGGTAAGTGGCGGGGGGGGGGGGGGGCATGGTATGTAGATACTTGTAGATGTACTAGTAGTACTTTTACTCTGCAATCTATCTTTTTTTATTTCAGAGTGTTGTAGTATGGCTCATTCCTAAGTGAGTTGTATGAGTTGAATCCACAACTTACCACTGTGAGTTGAATCCTATACAATTTATATAGAAATTCTATGGGATTCACAGTGGTGAGTTCAACGACTTCAAACGATGATTCCCCAGTTACTGCGTACCTCCCCCCTCCCCCCAATTCTGTAAAAGAGTAGCTCTATGCAAAAGGACACGAATAGCTGAGAGGTATTGATAAGGGTGCTGCAGTTTCACTTGGACTGCTTCCGGCTTTATGCCTTTAACACTTTCCTCCCTGGAACTCAACTCTTAGCTTTGACGTCATGGAGCCATACTATAATAATAATCGGCAGAGAAACCCACATTGTAAATCCCCAAATTATGCAAGTAACCCTTGTGTTATGGGTAATATACAACGGACTACTTCTGGAGTTAATTCCAGACACCCAGACTGTAGTAAATAACGGATCCTCTGCGTTGTAGTGAGGTAGGCCGGCAAAGGCTTAGCCCGCTCAACCACAGAGACCATCGTTATCGTTGATTACAGCTCTCTAGCCCGGCTCAATCGGCGTGATACCACACTCACAGAATATCGGCGTGAAACGGTTAGTGCTGAACTAATCGTATTACGTACGATGAGTAAGGGTTCCGATTGCCCACTTTGCCCTTCCCCTTATCCCGCCTTTTCTATCTCATTCGTCCTATGCCATCCCCTCTATACCACGGTAGTCACTTCTCATTAGGTGGGCTGTGTGCTTGTTGGTCAATAACAAAAAGAAAGGCGCTTTTACGATCTCTACTCGTTATCGCCTGGTAAAGGAGAATACGGAGACATGGGTCTTTGGAAGTCCTACGGGATATGGAGGTCTTGTGAGTTATTAACTTCTTATATATCTTTTTCATTGTTCTTCTAGTCTTATGAGACCAAAAAGAAAGGTGTAGGCAAAGTGGAAGAGAAACAAGCAATCCTCCACGAAGAAGGAAAAATGGACGACGGCTTGGACTTCTCCAGGTCACAGGAGAGAAAGAGTGGCAGTGGTAGGATGAATGAATGAATGAATGAACGAAAATACTTTATTGTTCACCAAAAATTAAAACTACGATCATAAAACTAAGAAGAGTCCAGAACTGCCAGAGTCATCAGGAAATGTTCGTCACTCTTCACAAAGTTCATTACGTGAGTATAAGTCAGTAGAATTTTTTGAAATCGTTAAGAGACGCGAAGTCTCTCCGAAGACCATGCGTATCTAGACTCTATGAGTATAGGATACAGATATATCTTCGATATTCCTGAAATGGAAGTCCCAAGCCCAATAGGAGATCGAATATATATATATATATACTCGTACATATAAATGAGTTAGGAAACTTATTATAAATATCTTTTACAGTGGTCTAGAAACACTACAAGAAAACCGCCGCCATTCTATGTTCTTTGCTTCTGTCAACCTTGGCGAGATGGTGATGTGTTTAGAGGACTTAATCAATTACTTCGCACAACCTGACGAAGATATGGGTAAGGAACTAAACAGTTTATGTTGTGACGTGGTCACTGTTGGTGGGACTAGTCCTCAAGTCCTTCAGCGGGGTATGGAGCGAACTATATTTGGGTGTTCTCTTATAAATAGAAATAAAAATGAGGATATCCACAAAAGAACCAAGGTAACTGATATATATCACAAAATCACTAGGTTGAAATGGCAGACTAGAATTTGTGGCGAACACTTGGGGAAGCCTACGCCTAGCAGTTGACATCGATTGGCTGGAGATGATGGTGTATAAATAGGGAAAGAGCAAACTAGGCAGTTGATAAGTGCCTCTACTACAACAATTCCATTTTTTTCTTTATCTTATAGTATTTAAAGAGAAGCTGAAGTAATCTCTATCTTTGCAAAGTTTTAGGTAATGTTTACACACATTATTTTGCATTGTGGAGCTAATCCGTGGCATCACTTAGAGCTACTTGCGGAACATCAGCGCTGGTTGTGAAACCAAAGGGCTTTTTAGGACACCATAAACTGTCTTTGTATCTTGTCCTAAATAAATAATTTTCATTACTTTTATTTTCCCTTAATTTATTTTCTTTTCTTTCCATCTCTCTTCTATCATATTATGATATCTTGGTATTGATTCTTTTTTATTTCAGAGCATGAAGAGAAACAAAACAAATTCCGTGCTCTCCGCAACCGTCAAGATCTGTTCCAAGAGGAGGGTATCCTCAATCTGATCCTAGAAGCTATCGACAAGATCAACGTGATCACCTCCCAAGGATTCCTGGCTGGTTTCCTAGCCGGAGACGAGTCAGGACAAAGCTGGGAAATGATCTCTGGATATTTGTACCAGCTATTAGGTAAGTTTTTTTATTGCTTGTTAATCGGGCAGTATTAATATGGACCGATCATTATGAATAATGACGAATGCGTAGGTCAAGTTGATAAATTTATTACTTTGTTCAGCCTATATTAATAATGCACAACGCTCCATGGTCCATTTAAAAAAATCATGGTTTGATATAACTTGAATTTATCACTTGGACCGGGCAGTATGAATACTTACTTCCGTGCTTCTAGCCGGACAATGTGATAAGTACATCCATACCTATCTTCGACTGTTTTTATTTTTATGCTTTCCAAATGGAGTTGACCAATTTTAGAAAAATGTCGTTTCTTCCAGCCGCAATAATAAAGGGTAACCATACCAATTGCGCCCAATTTGCCAACTCGAACCGTCTGAATTGGCTGTTCTCGCGACTTGGGTCGCAGGCCTCTGGCGAGGGTACGGGGATGTTGGATGTGTTGCATTGCGTGCTCATCGACTCTCCTGAGGCCTTGAACATGATGCGGGTATGTAATGGTTTTGAAGGTGTTTACTTATATAAATACGAATTGAAAGAAAAATATTACAAATAACAAATTTCTAATACAAAATTTAAAACCCCGTGAGTTCTATATTTTTATGGGCCTGCCATGTCTTTATTTTGTTACATTTAGATTAGACTTAGTAGACCCTTGTTTATTTTTAAAGCGAGCATTCATACAAGTTACATTGCATTAAGTTTTTATCTAGGCGCTATTGGACTTCAGAAATTTTACTACTTATCTACGATATTTTTCGCGACTCTCCATATTGAGAGTTAATACGTATCAAACAACAAATAGAAAATAGATAAATGGTTTTTCATGAAAGTATCACAAACAGACAGAGTTACTTTCACAGTAATATTATTGGTATGGTAGTAATGCACATGTGTATATGATATTCTTCACCCTTTTTTCTAAATAACTGATGCGAAAGTGCAAGGCACGTGGTACAAGCGTAGACTGGTGGCACACTACTACAAATGCCAAAATATCTCCAAGTTCATTTATGAATTTATACTGTTTAAATTGTTGTTGTTATGTGGGATGTATTGCCCACCGTGACTTCAAATTCAAAAGTTTTTATTCAAAATAAGTTCCATTGGAGGACACTTTTTGAAGGTCATACGTATAAGTTAAAATTTAATTTTACTTCCTATTCTATGTATACCGCTTCGCAACGTGTTATTGCTGTTAAGGAGAAGAAGCGGCAAGAAGCTCCCCAGCAACACGTCTAGCTAAAAATTGTTTTTCTTTATATTTCTTATTCTATTTATATCTCAAGTTCTCTTTTTTTAATAAGTATGTTACAGAGTTACTTTTTGAAGAATTAATGGAGTTGTAGCAAACACTTCACTTTATGGTCCCAGACGGAAGAACAGCGCTAGTCCTTGTTGGCTAGCATTATGCTGAGACTGGGTCCAATTTAGGACTTATTTTCAATTTTTTCAATTTTTTTTTTTTTTTGTTTTGTTTCTATTGTCTTTCTATTTCTATTTATAATAACTTAGTTTGTGTCTTAAATAAAATATTTTTCTTTCTTTCTTTCTATAGTTTCTAATATTCAGTTACATTTTTTTTATATTATCTTAATTTCTAATAAAAATTACAGGATGAACATATCAAAGTGATCATCTCTCTATTAGAAAAGCATGGTCGCGATCCCAAAGTTTTGGACGTGTTGTGCTCACTTTGTGTGGGTAATGGAGTTGCTGTGAGATCTTCACAAAACAACATTTGTGATTACTTGCTGCCAGGAAAGAATCTTCTACTCCAAACGCAGCTCGTTGATCATGTGTCCAGGTGAGGATACAGTCTTCTTCTTTCAATATTATTCTCTATGAATTGTGTACCTTTTTTATGGATGTACTAGAGTTTACCCCGCGGCTGCGCCGCGGGTTAACCTCATAGTTCCTGCTTCTTGTTTAAAGAGCAGGCGTTAATACAGGTTACAATGTACACCATTTTTATGTTAGTGCCATTTGCCCCCGAAAAATTCACTTCATTTTATATCGCAAACTCGATGCTTGATATATTCTCATGCCGATCTCTTGACATGAGTATATATGTCCATTTTCGGCATTAAAACTACATTTAAACAAAATTACAATAAAAGCGATCCAGTATTTCCAGTGTTTTCCGAAAACTTAACAGAAAGACATATCGATTTACTATCGCATTTTTATAGACGATGCATTTTTATGTCTATGAACTTGAGAAATGATTGGTCTCATCCAAACTTTCATCCTCTATTACAAACAGTCCTAGTTTTATTTATCTATCCCCCGTCAATGAAAACTACAAAAATGACAAAAGGGACAACATCAGCAAAAACGACAAAAAGAGCAACATGGACAAAAAGGACAAAAAAGAATCGAAGAGCAAAAGGGCAAAGGGGCAAAAGGGCAAAAGGGCAAAAGGGCAAAAGGACAAAAGGGCAAAATGGCAAAAGCGCAAAAGGGCTTAAGGGCTTAAGAGCAGAAGGGCAGAAGGGCAAAAGGGCAAAAGTCAAAAGGGCAAAAAGGCTAACTGGCCCAAGGGCAAAAGGGGAAAAGGGCAAAAGGGCAAACGGGCAAAAGGGAAAAAGGGCAAAAGGTCAAAAGGGCAAAAGGGCAAAAGCGCAAAAGGGCTTAAGGGCTTAAGAGAAGAAGGGCAGAAGGGCAAAAGGGCAAGAGGGCAAAAGGGCAAAAAGGACAAAATAACCAAAATGATGAAAATGGCAAATCACAAACCAACCAAAGCCTGTCCCACTTTTGGGATAATCTTTACATAAATCTATCCCAAAATCTATCCCATTATCCGGGATGAAAAATATCCCATGTCCACCCTCGGTATTCAAATTACATATGTACCGAGTATCAGCCAAATCGGTCCAAAAGTCTTTCCGTAAAAGGATAACAAACAGAGAGACAAATATACTTTTATCCCGGAAACTAACCCATTTTCCGGGATAAAAAGTATCCTATGTTCATTCTCGGCATCGAAAATATATATATACTGAGTTTCAGCCAAATCGGTCCAGTAGTTTTTACGTGAAAACGGAACAGACAGACAGACAGACAGACAGACAGACAGAGTTACTTTCGCATTTATAATATTAATAGGGATGGATTTGCGTTTGACCACTGTCTCACCTGATGTTGAGTGATGACGCGGCCTAGGATGGAACACGCTTACCTAGAAGATATCTATTCACTCGTGACTTGAAGACTTCGAGATTGTATTTTTCAGGAAAAACAGACTCCGGCAAATTATTCCACTCTTCTGCAGTGCGCAACAGAAAAGATGAAGCGAAACGCTTGGTTCTGACTGGTGGTGTTTCCACCATGTATCGGTGGCACAAACCGGTGCGGTCTGGTTGTCCGATGTTAAAATGTGGATGGAGGAACTAGCTCGTGTAGATCTAAGGAACACTTCCCGAAATGTATCCGATTGAAGAAAGATAGTCCCGCAACCTTGCGTCTATACTCTAGAGTCTAAAGTCGAGCAAAAAAGACGGTCTTTGCCGACCAGCTTCTTGGCTCTTTTCTCAATTAGATAAAATAGTCTATGAAGTATACCTAGAATCTATTTTTTATTACAAGACTGCAGTAGACAGAGTGATCAACCCACCTGATGGTAAGTGGCTATCATCGCATATGGATATTTGCAATACCAAAAATCTCAATACGCACCCAGCCTTGAAGGCTGAGACTCCGTATTGTCCATTAATACAACTCTAGATTGTTATGGCTACATACTGGTAGTCATGGACTGGTAGCCATTCAAACGAGCTAATACCCTACCACTTGGCCGTGATTTATTTTGGTGACAATTACGACAGGCTACCTGTCCACAGGAATTTGTACTCTTTCTCTATTCCTGCAAGGATAAAACACAAGTCCTGTATAATCTTCAATTAAAAGTCTCCGGCGTATCATAGGTTTCAGACAATGGTCAACCAAGGAGTTCTGAATAATCTGTAAGCAGATATTTCAGCCAAATCGTAAGTCTTTGGCTGACGCCAAACGAGAGAATGGAGCAGATCCAAAACCCAAGCCAAAAACCACAGCAGCAATTCTTCGTTAAAATTGACAATCCAACAGTGGTATAGTTTAGTCTACTTATTTTCTTTTTTTTTCTAATAGCGTCCGACCAAACATCTTTGTGGGTCGCGTGGAAGGTTCAGCTGTTTATAGGAAGTGGTACTTCGAGGTTACCATGGACCACATCGAGAAAACTACTCACATGATGCCGCATTTGAGGATTGGATGGGCTAATACGTCCGGGTAAGTACCGTAGCGCTCTTCATGGAACGACCCATTATCATCAATTGCGAAAATTCTAAGCAATTTCTTTACAATGCTGTCACGTGAATTAAATGACCTTAATTCACTGTTTTTTTTATAATAATAATAATAATCGGCAGACAAACACATATTGTATATCCCCAAATTAAGCAAGTTACGCTTGTGTTATGGGTAATATGCAACGTACTACTCTGGGGCCGATCCCAGACACCCAGACCATAGTAGATAACGGAGAAAATACGTTTCCGAAATTCACTATACCAGGAATCGAACCCGGTGCCTTTACGTTGCAGTGAGGCCATCAAAATTGATATTACAATACATGCAAGTGGAATTTGGAAAAGTCTTGTTGCTATTCTTTACGGCTTTGCAATGTAGGTGTTTCTATCTAAACTAATTCTATTAGTATAAACTTGTAATTTTAAATTTTAATCTATTTAAATGATTTCATTATTTATTGCACAACTAGCTGACCCGGCAAACTTCATACCGCCTCAGAATCAATAAATAAAAAACATTGATTTCTGAACGACAGGACGAACATCAAACGTTTGACATTCAAAACCAGAAAAATGAAAAAAAAAACTTCACTTTTAAATTTAATTTGATTTCTGAACGATTTTTAAATTTAATTGATATCTAAACGACAGGACGAACATCAAATGTTTGACAGGTAGGAATAGTTTCTAAGGGAAAGCTAAATTGTGGTTTTTACTATATTCCAAGCATTTTTTTCCTGGACTTCCACAAATAATTCAAAACTAAAGTTAGCCAAATCAGTCCAGCCGTTCTCGAATTTTAGCGAGACTAACAAACAGCAATTGATTTATATATATATAGATATCCACCCTCGCAACTGCACAGACCACAGAAAAGTTGAGATCTTTTTAATATTTTTTATTTATCAATTATTTTTCTATTAACAATGTTGATCGTTCTCCTATATGTACCTACTTTCTTATTTATGAAAACTGATTCTTACAAATACTTGGGCTCTCACCTTGATCGGTGATTTATCTGGAAAGTGATATTCAAACCATATTGAGATGCCACCGGATATGTTAAGTTCTTTACTTTTTTTAGATATGTTCCATACCCTGGTGGTGGTGAGAAGTGGGGTGGCAACGGCGTAGGTGATGACCTCTACTCCTTTGGTTTCGATGGAGCTTTCTTGTGGTCGGGAGGAAGATGCACTCCTGTTAACAGGACACATATGGAGGAACCTTACATAAGAAAAGGTAAGCGTAATTAAGTTATACCGGGTGCCTAAATCTTATGAAATGAAATTTATTTACATAAAGAGTACAGAGTACATAAAATAATACACAATATGATGACAATTCTGTAGGAGCGTCCGAAGTTAGCTCTGGTCTCAAATTATTATTATTTAGAATTATATATTATTATTTAGAAATGCTAGAGCCATGCTGAAATCATTATCATGATTTCAGCTCTTAGGGCCGGCTAGATCGGTATGATACGATGCTCTCACAGAATATGGGGGTGAAATTAGCCTTGAGCTATTCGTGTTTCGCAAGATGAGTGAGAGTTCCGATAGCTCACTTGCACTTCTCCCTATCCTTCCCTATTGAATATCCCATTCTTCTTATCTGTTCCTCCCATCCCCTTTATCTCACCCCTATATCCCACCCTCCCTATCCATCCCCCCTATTCCTTCCTAAAAGCTGCCAATACACTCGTCATACTCTCATGGTCCGCTGGTGAAAGTTGATGAATGACAGCGAAGTTTAAAAGAAGTATGAGAAGTGTTCATCCTCAAGGCTGACATTAAAGTACGAACTCCTTGCAACTTACAAAGTCGTGTCATTGATTTGACACTTAATGTTTATACTCTGTACAATCATTTATTTTACTTTTATTGTTTGCACGCTTATCAGGTGCGACACGACAGTAAATTTCACATGCTAAAAATGTCACAATTGTCATACTTCATTGTTCAAGACGGCGTAACAGTGACGTTCTGTGAGTCGTCTAATGCACAAATTATAAACTATCACCTTCATATCTAAATTTAATCATTTTTAAAGGAAAATTTTATAATTATTAAAATAAAAAAACGGCATTTATTTAGATTTAAAAATTACAATTTTGCTTTTATTTCACTTTTAAAAATAATCATGACTGTGGGTTATACGGCTTATTTATTACGCAATACAGTATTTTTACCAAATTATAAAGGTCCACAAAGTTGATTAAAATTTATTCACAAAGAAAGTAGATTTTTTAATTAATTGATCAGTCATTGATCTGTCTAAAGTAAAATAAACGTTTCGACAGAGTATTATCCGCAAGAGTCAACTTGAGACCTG
This sequence comes from Dendrolimus kikuchii, assembly GCA_019925095.2. Lineage (NCBI taxonomy): Eukaryota > Metazoa > Arthropoda > Insecta > Lepidoptera > Lasiocampidae > Dendrolimus > Dendrolimus kikuchii. Next base: position 8,344,206 of record CM034413.1, read on the forward strand.
AGCGGAATGCGTGCTCCCCTCCCGACCCCCGCCTTCTTACCGGTCTCGCCATCGACGCGTCAGTACCTCGCGCTTACGTCATCCGAGCGAAGTCTCAAGTTAACTCTTGCGGGATGTATAATATTATTTACTGTCAACACTAGGTGACGTGATTGGCTGCGCTCTCGACCTGACAGTGCCGATCATAAACTTCATGTTCAACGGGGTAAGGGTCACGGGGTCCTTTACCAACTTCAATTTGGAAGGCATGTTCTTCCCTGCCATCAGCTGTTCTAGCAAGTTGAGGTGAATATTCCGACTTCATACCTAAGATGTTAATTGTAATTTTAAGGAGCATGATATTAAAGTTTACCTGAAGGCAATTTGTTAGGGTATATCATAATTTCTCTTCGTCAGCAAGATTTTCGAGCTTTCTCTGTGTCTACCAGCTCTGCGCTTTCTTTATATAGCTGCTACTTGTGACATTTACAAAGCACAAAGAGGGCTGCATTATCTTTTGCTTAAGGTGGCCCACCTGATGAAAGTTGTTACCATCGCCTATGGACATTTGCAACTTAAGGTTATAGCGGCATAGTATAGACCAGGGATAGTATCCATCCAGAAGGGTAACTGTTATCGTCTCTTACAACAGGCCACTAGGCTGTAGGAGCTCTACCTCCTGTAATATAGGACAGTACTAATTAGAATGAATCTAGAAATATAGTGCCAGACCGCTGTTTAAATTATATTACTTTTTTATGTTATATTGTCTTTAAATATGGTATAGTGTTATAATTATTTAACTGCATTGAACTGGCGTGAAGTTATGTATGTATGTATGTATGTATGCATTGTACTTAGGTATTATTATTATTTGTGTTGTATTGTCCTTCGCGACTTCACTTACTCTCATGTGGAAGAACAGTGCTGATCTTAATTGGCCAGCATCTGCTGAGACTGGGTCCAATTTTAGGGCTTATTCTGTTCCTATTGTATTACTGTTTGATACCAGTCTCTATTGTATTTGTCCTGAATAGGGAACAATCCAAAAAGACAGGCCGTATTGATCATTGGATAAAATTTATGTTGTCTCTCTTTTCTTTCACCTTCTAATAAATTGAGCTTCACAGAATATGTATTTGCCTTCCATACTCCTCAATTGTGACATATGTACGTCCTCTATCACACCACTATATCAATCTTACGGTTTAACATTCCTTTTGTCTCGTGACTTCATGCCTCGTGATTACATGCACATACCAGCTCAATCTTCTTCCTCTCAATCTTACAATCACGGGTGCAACTTTCCAAGATCCCCTAGTGTACTCCTTTCTCACCTTATCCATTCTTCTAACACCACTCAACCATCTCAATATTCCCTTCTTATAAAATCTATATCTATGCAATTTGTAATAAGGTGTTGATATGTTTCCTTCAGTTGCCGCTTTCTACTGGGCGGTGAGCACGGTCGTCTTCGCTACGCAGCTCCCGAAGGCTACTCCCCATTGGTTGAGTCCCTCCTTCCACAGCAAGTCCTGAGCCTGGAGCCGTGCTTCTTCTTCGGCTCTTTGGGCAAACGGGCTTTGGCTGGACCGGCTCTTGTACAAGATGATACGGCGTTCGTACCAACACCTGTGGATACTATGCTGGTGAGTTCTACTCTTTGCTGTATATTTACTTGAAGGGTGCTTACATTCAAGTTTTCATCAACATTTTAAGATGTTGAGAAGTCTGTTTTCATAGAAGACATGCCAGCGAATCTTCATTCGCTGCTGCCATGACAACTACGTATTTGTTAGTGACTTGCAACGATAGCGCCAAAAAATGCGATCAGTGCGATTACAGCGCCACCTTTTTGGCTATATTCGTCTATCCCACGGAAACGACGTCATTTGTCGGGATAAAAATATCCTAACTATTGACCCGGGATATAAACTAGCGTACCGAGTTTCATTTAAATCCGTTCAGTAACTTTCACGTGATACTCTAACACACAGACAAAATTGTAACAAATGCAGTTTCGGAATCTGCTCGTCCAATTTAACCCTTATTTTTTCACATTTTTAAAACCCTCTACAGATTTTTTATATTATATCATCAGTTTACTGCAAGAACTCCTTAATTATGCTAAAATGGCGATAATATGGTGATTAACAAGTTCTTGCAGTAAACCGACGCTATATTCTACCATGAATCTACTATTCATAATGTATGTCTATGTAGACCAAAGGCCATAAAAATGGCCCGGTCTTTTGGAGGGCTTATGTGGGGCCATGAGAAGGCCAACACGTAGAGACCCCTTGACAAGTTTAATGTAAGTGTTGCGTGACATTGTCCGAATATTATCCCTGTATACACCATATAAAAATCAACCCAAAGACAAGCCCTGGTCAGCGTAGGTAATGAAAACAAAGGTACCGGTCTATTGGGATGAACCGTTAGTGGAAATAGTGATGTGGGACTATGCGGACTATGGCGTCTGTCCATCACAATGTTCGAGGAACATGGAATGATCATGGTCATGGAACATGCTCCAAAAATCCAATTATAGTGTCCAAGAATATTCAAGTGAGGGGTAAAAATTAAGAAGATATTGTGTTGTTTTAAATAAAATTGAATAAGGCATAAAAAAAATGATAATTTAGAGAGATAGGTTAAGTAATTGCGATGCTATTAAAGGCCAACTAAGTAATAAGTGCTGTTCTCAGTAAAATTTAGTTTGCAATAAAAATGATTTGATTTGATGGAAAAAAATGGGTAGACGATCACTCGCCACTCCCTAGATGGGCCTCAAAATATGCCGTACAAGATCGGCGAGGGGCAACATGGATGGCAAGGGGTGTGAGGAGGTGGGCTGCAGGTTCACCGAAACTATTCCGACATTAGGCTGTTTATCATTTCCACCCTTGGAGTCCCCTTGAGTCTTAGCTTTAGCGATCTCCACTCCGTGCTGGCTGGTTGAGGCAAGCACGTAGGCGGGGGGGCTTGCCTTGGCTCCCGGAGTCGAGTCGAGGTGTCGCTACTCACCTAAGGCTTCCCCACAAAGCCCCCCTGCGAGTCTTGTGGCCAATGGTTTTCATTATGATTATTACGTTTTATTATTCTACTTTTTAGATCACATTGCCATCATATATTGAACAAATCAGAGATAAACTAGCTGAGAACATTCACGAGATGTGGGCAATGAACAAGGTGAGACGATTTTTTTAGAAACAGTATAGATATTTTTACAAATTTATTGTTTGGAAAATGCTTTCTCTAATTGAATTTGCTTGAATCAGATTGAAGCAGGTTGGATGTATGGTGACCAGCGAGATGATCTGCACAAAATACACCCCTGTCTAGTGCCCTTCGAGAGATTACCGGCTGCGGAAAAGAGATACGATATCCAACTGGCCGTGCAAACACTCAAGTAAGTCTTCCTAACTCAATAAAATTTCAATTATCTTAACTGTAACAATTTAGAAACTTTTTCATGGTCGTGGGTTATAGTAATAACTCGGAGCGCCTCATACGCTGTATCGTTCTGGAGATCTTTCATCATGTTAACGAAAATTATCTCATAGTAGATCATCAGACAGCCAATAAAGTTAATCATGGCAGTGATACCATTAATAATTAGCAATCTGTCATTGACAAATCCTCGAAACGCAGTTGGGTGAACAGATGTGCAAGTGTAATTTCGTTTTTCTATATAGTACATACTTTTTGGTCCTTCGAGTCAGATACGAACCAGCAACCCTGAAAATGTAAAATTTTCTTGAAATTTAATATACATATATTTTCTGTAACTTAGATGAGCATGATATAATATGTTTTATTTCGATAAATGTTGTGTGGTCACTGGAAGAGTTAAAGCAAAGAGACCTCGTGGTAGATCTCCAAATAAGTGGATTGCCCAAGTTCCTGACTAGCTAGACGTGACGATAACTCGGACCTCCATCGCACTCAAAATCGATCTCGGTGAAAGATCAAAATTATTCACTACCATCAAAGTCACGATCGTCAGCATTGACAGAATAATTAACTGACGTTTAAGCGAGCTAGGCCAAATGGAAATTCTAGTTCTGTACTTGCTTAGATAAGCCATTGCTCGCCTTTGATCGCTAGAACGCTAAGACCCTATTTCGATTCTTGGCATGGTACAGTGCGTAACCAGTCTTTCCATTATTTCCTGTGATGGTCTGAATGTCTGGGATCGGTCCCAGAGTTATCCCTTGTATTATTATTATAATTGGAGACTCATCAAAAATTGCCTTTTCAGGACAATTCTGGCCCTAGGCTACTACATTAGCTTGGATAAGCCTCCAGGGCGTATACGCAACGTTCGCTTGCCAAATGAACCATTCTTGCAAGTAAGTACTACTTTTTGTGTTGTTTGTTTGTAACAGAAACTAAGTTCATACAGCCTTGTCATGTGTTTTATTCGTCAATATTAGCTTACCTAAATAGTGGGTCTTTAACTAAGGCCAATAGAATTATTGCATTTAATTTAAATTGTGAAAGGATAACTTTAACAAGTGTAATATAATAATAACTTAAACAAATAAAACTGCACAGCACAAAGTTAACATTCACTTTTGGTCAAAAGCTGTCACGCTATATCAATTCATATCAATTGTTAAATGAAAGTTGATATATTTATTTCAAAATGGTCTTGCAGATTACTTATAGATAGTCATGTGTCTACCACCGCAAGCAATTTTAATTAATGTTAAAAGATAAAAAGCGGCAAAACAAATTCCCCAGCAACTTATCTTAACTTCATTGTTATTATGTATACTAGCTGTTACCTGCGATTTCGTCCGCGTGGAATTTAATTTGCCTTCCGATGCGTCGACCGCTACGGCGTGCGCGTGGGCCTTTCAAGTTTTTTCTAAAATAAACGTAGCCTAAGTTACTCCTTATAACATCAGCTACCTGCCAGTGAAAGTCCCGTCTAAAGCGGTTCAGCCGTTTCAATGATTAGCCGGAACAAACAAACAGACAGACGAAATTAAAAAAAATGTTTTTTTTATAAGCGCCGTATATACTTTTATATGCATTTAGTAAAAAGCTCTCCTTTTTACATTACAAACAGACACTTCTTTTTATTTACAGTAGAACCTCTTTAAGTCGAACTTGAAGGAAGACGCAAAAAAATCGAGTTATAAGTTTTCGACTTATGTAAGATATCGACTTTGTAAGAAAACATTCGACTTGTAGAGGTTAAGATTTAATCAAATAATCGGGTTGTAAAGGTTGTAAAATCATATATGCTCGAGATACAGAGGTCAATTATTATTTCGAGTTATAAAGGGAAAATAAGTTTTTTTTTTTATTGCAGGAGATCAGCAGACAGGCAGACGGCCCACTTGATGGAAAGCGGTTACCATCGCCTATGGACATTTGCAACACCAAAGATGCTACAAATGTGCTGCTACTCTCTTAAGGGAGATTGGAACCTGGTCACTAATGCCGGAACACAACTCAAGGTTGTTATGGCGACATACTTTAGACCAGGGGTGGTAGCCATCCAGTGAGGCAAATGCCATACCACCTGGCTGTGGGTTGTTAAGTCGCCTCTTACGACAGGCCGCCCCAACGCAGGAAATTGTATTCTTTCTCCGTTCCTGCACGGATAGAGGATATATAGGATAGTCCCTATAAGTACTGAATTTGCTTATAGGGACTCACTAATTATTTCGACTTATAGAGGGTTCAAATTTCGAGTAACGGAGGTTTTGGGGTTGAACGGAAGGGTACACAATTTCTTTCCAGTTTAAGTGGTTTTGACTTAAAGAGGTTTCTGCTGTATTTGTATAAATTATTTATAAACTCTCTTTCATATGGGCACTGTGGTCGTGCAACAGGATGTTAGAAACATAAAATAACTTTAGAAATATTACGAGTTTAATAGTACTAGTCGACCATAATCATTTGTTGTCAAAGACTATACTTCTATAATCACAGATTTCGCCAAAGCTACGCTGTTAATTTGACTTGAACAATAAACAAAAGAGTATGTGTGTCAATTACATGGTAGTGTGTGTAATGTTTTTATTATATTGATTTAAATGTATTTTATGCATAATTTTTTTTAAATATTAGCATTCATCGCTTCTTCTCTCTTGTCTGCGCAACTTTCGTAAAAAGGGGTACAAAGTTTTTGCTTCACGTATTAATATATAGATTAGTAAATAGAATTATAATATAACGTAACTTTTACATTAAAACACTTGATAAAAACAACAGAACATGAGTTTTTATCCGTGCAGGAACGGAGAAAGAATACAACTTCCTGCGGCCAGGTGGCCTGTCGTAAGAGGCGACAAAACAACCCACAGCCAGGTGGTAGGGTATTTGCTCGACTGGATGGCGACCACCCCTAGTCTAAAGTATACCGCCATAATAACCTTGTGTTGTGTTCCGGCATTAGTGAACAGGTTCCAGTCTCCCTTAAGAGAGCAGCGCATTTGTGGCACCTTTGGTGTTGCAAATATCCATAGGCGATGGTAACCGCTTTGCATCAAGTGGGCCGTCTGCCTGTCTGCTGAACTCCGACAATAAAAAAAAAACTGAGCTGATCTGTTATAATTAGTGCCATTTGCTGCGGGACTAGTTTCGTGAGACGCATTGTACTGTTTTTTTTTAATTACTGTTGTGATTTTTGAGTTCCCTACAATGGCACGTAAAGAAATTAATCTCATACAGTTGTGAGTTATGATATTGGCTAAACATGGAATGAGTAATGCGCTTTATAATTTTGTTCACAGTCAAACGGCTACAAACCAGCACCACTGGACCTGGGCGCGGTGGCTTTGACCCCGAAAATGGACGAGCTCGTGGACCAATTGGCTGAAAACACACACAACCTTTGGGCCAGGGAGAGGATACAGCAGGGATGGACTTATGGCTTGAATGAGGTATTTAAATTTCAATGCCTGACCATAGTGATTCTATCATTCAGTACCCGCCCACTGGAGAACAGCATGAGGGTAAGTAATATATGAAAAGCTAAATAAATGAAATTGTCACTCTAAAAATTAAAATGGCTAAAACCAATATTTTGATCTCGTATTATTTGCTACAACAGGTTATGGGCTTACGACACGCGCCATAATATACTCATATTTAATTATTTATTTTACTATAAAAGCAATAAAAAATAAATGAGTTTCATAATGGCGAGTTCATACGGAAACGGTGCAAATGTTGGTGCGTCTTCATTTAATTTCGAGAAACTAAATGGAATATCAAATTATGGCACGTGGAAGTTTTTGATGCGTATGTATTTAATTCACGAGGACTTATGGGACTGTATTGAGGAATCGAGTGCTAATACGCCAATCGTAACAGATGAGCGCAAACAACAAAAAGCATTGGCAAAGATATGCTTGATGATACTGCCTTCGTCCCTTTCACATGTTCGTGATGCAAAAACAGGACACGATGCTTGGAGACGTCTCCAGAAGGCATACGAGGATCGAGGGTTATGCAGAAAACTTGGATTACTGCGGACCTTGTTTGGTTTGAAATTAGAGCAGTTTAAAAGCATGGAAAATTACTTGATGCAGGTATGTGACATAAATCAACAACTATGTGACATAAATTATGCAATAGAAGACGATTTCTTGGCTGTTTTGATGTTGAGTGGCTTACCTACCGATTATGATCCATTAATTATGGCACTTGAACATTCAAATATAAAGCTCACGTCAGAAATCGTAAAAACGAAACTTCTTCAAGAAACCATGCGGCGTGATTTCGAAAACAGCGAAGAAAATGCGTTATATACAGATTTTAATAAAAATCTCAAACTAGAATGTCTTCACTGCAAAAAGATAGGTCATACTATAAAGCAATGCATGAAAAAAAATCAACCTAAGGTCAATAAAATGGATAAGTGTAATTTAGTAACAGAAATTGATGATATATGGGACGGTACATTGTTGACAGCTCTAGCCACAAATATTAGCGGTTCAGCATGGTATATTGATTCGGGAGCAACTAGTCACATGACAAACAATAAAGAACATTTACAACATTATGTCATGGATTCACCTAAGTATATATCTATTGCGAATAATCAAAAAATGTTAAGTTGCGGCTATGGAGAAATTGAAGTCATGCTAAAAGGTCACACAGTTCCTACTATGATCAAAGAAGTAATGTATGTACCAGATTTAGCTACTAATTTGTTATCTGTCAGTAAATTAACGGCTAAAGGCCTTAAAGTTCATTTTAGTAGAAGACAATGTGTAATTATTTACAACGATGAACTTATAGCTACTGGTAGAGAAATTAATGGAGTTTATATGCTCGATATTGAAGTCCACGATAATATAAATAAGGAATCTGCGTATATAAGTAAACTACAAACTAAAAACATATCGGATGTTGAATTGTGGCACCGGCGGCTCGGTCATCTTAATATAAGAAGTATGAAGCTGTTACAACAAGGAATAGCAAATGGTATAAGTTTCACAACCAGTGACTTTTTACCTTGTATTACATGTCTGGAAGGAAAACAGTCTCGGTTACCATTTACAAAAAGATCCTATACGAGAGCGACTGAAAAGTTAGGTTTAATACATTCCGACCTCTGCGGTCCAATGTCAGATTGTTCTTTCAGTGGTGCTAAATATCTATTGACATTTATAGATGATTTTAGCAGGATGACATTTGGATATTTTATCAAAAGCAAAACTGAAGTACTAACTGTGTTTAAAAGATTTAAAGCTATGGTAGAAAACGAGACCAGATTGAAAATTAAAATGATAAGAACTGACAATGGCGGTGAATATACTAGTAACGTCTTTCAGACATATCTTGAAGAACATGGCATAAAACACCAGACGACTATTCCATATAACCCACAACAAAATGGTGTGGCGGAGAGGGCAAGCCGCATCATTATGGAAGCTGCAAGGTGCATGTTACAGGATTCAGGTCTAAGTAAAGAATTTTGGGCTGAAGCAGTGAATACTGCAATTTATATCAAAAATAAATGCCCGTCGAAAGCAGTTAGAGGTACCACACCAGAAGAGATGTGGACAGGTAACAAAGTTGACTTATCCAACTTGAAAGTATTCGGATGTGTTGCATATGCTATGGTACCGGAAGAAAATCGCAAGAAACTAGACGCTGAAAGTAAGGAATACATATTTGTTGGCTATTGTTCAGAATCTGAAGGATATCGTTTAGTTAATTTACAAAATCCTGCTAAATGTCTCAAGTCAAGAGATGTCTGTTTCCTAGAGAATAAATATGTAAAGGACTTGAGTTTAAATTTAGAGAAAAATAAATCAAATGTCGATAGTTGCCCATTAAATTTGACTGACAATATATTTGAAACAAATGACCAAATTAATGTTTCAGACTCCTCTGAAATTCATTCACAATCAAGTACAGAATCGAACTCGACTCCTGAGGATACCTCAGATCTAACTTGGACACCTAATATGGGTTCTGATTCGTGCTCAGATGAATTTGAAGATACTGTTGAACGAGCAGCAATTGCAACAACAATGGTTAACTGCGGCGATGAGCCCTTAACAATTCCAGAAGCTTTATCGGGGCCTGAATGTGATCATTGGAAAGTTGCCGTAAATGATGAATGTCAATCCTTCGAAAATGATAATGCTTGGACACTATCTGAACTTCCTGTTGGAAAGAAAGCAATAAAATGCAAATTAAAAAGAATGGCGTGGCGTGGCGCTGACGGAGAATTCCTACGGTATAAAGCTCGTTTAGTAGCCAAGGCAGATAGATATCGGACATCATTTTATAAGACAGGTGGTTAATGAGAGAATAGTTAATTTAAAGTATTTGTCATCCAATTTGATGTCTGCGAAGCTATTATGTAAAGATAAAAATGTTATTTGCATATCTTATTTTTAGACTCTAACCAATTTAGATTAAGGGGTGGTGTTAGGTTTTAATCTAAATAATTTTTTTTTATGAAAAGCTAAATAAATGAAATTGTCACTCTAAAAATTAAAATGGCTAAAACCAATATTTTGATCTCGTATTATTTGCTACAACAGATTTATGAAAAGTTTATCCCGGAAACTAGGACAGGTTTTGTGATTTTGTCCATTTCGTCCACTGGGTCCACTGGGTCCACTGGGTCCACTGGGTCCACTGGGTCCACTGGATCCACTGGGTCCACTGGGTCCACTGGGTCCACTTGGTCCACTTGGACCATGTTATCTATTTTTGTCATTTTTGACAAGTTTTGTCATTTATGTAGTTTCATATAGACGGGGGTGGTATAGTTTGCGATATAAAATGAAGTGAATCTTTCGGGGGCAAATACATACAAATTTAATACAATGTAACCTGTACCGCTTGCTTTTTAAACAAGAGGTACGCACTAGAGTTTGACCCGCGGCGGAGCCGCGGGGTAAACTCTAGTTATCTATAAATCACATACTTTTAAATTTTATGACAGCAGGGAAAATCGTTTCCCAGGGACGAAAAGTACTGTTTTCATTCCTTTGATCAGGCAACTCTAAACGGACTTTCAGAATATGACAAATGAAAGCAAAACATCTCACCAACTCAATAATCAATAAAACGTACGTAACATGTTTGGTTTCGTTTCAGCTTTATTAGCCGAAGCGTCGAAGCAGAAGCAAGCGGACTTTAGGACATACCGAGCCGAGAAGAACTACGCAGTTAGTTCTGGGAAGTGGTATTTTGAGTTTGAAATTCTCACCGCTGGGCCTATGAGGGTGAGTTCATTCGACAAATAAAAAAAATGCATTGAGTAAACGCATAATGGGCACTCCACATTTCTGTATTCTCGCAAGTTATTTTCCATGTGGTTCCACAGTCTCGTCTATCGCCTTTTCTCGAGATTTATATACTTATTGATATTAATAATTCTTATTTATTTGTACATGTAGTTTAGTTTAAAAGTAGTGATCTGTGTTCATTGCTCGGTCGTTTATTATATATCTAAGTACGGCGGCTAATCCTATACGTATATAATATGAATAGGGCACTAGCCCTATGTTATAGACTACCATAACACGCGCTGTCACGGGAATGTGGAATGTCCATAAGAAATTGAATTCTATATATATATAAAAATCAATTGCTGTTCGTTAGTCTCGCTAAAACTCGAGAACGGCTGGACTGATTTGGCTAATTTTTGTTTTGAATTATTTGTGGAAGTCCAGGGAAAGTTTAAAAGGTGAGTAAATATAAAAAAAATGCATGGAAAAACAACAATTTCGCTTTCCCTTAGAAACTATTCCTATTTGTCCAACATTTGATGTTCGTCCCATCGTTTAGAAATCAATTAAATTTAAAAGTCGTTCAGAAATCAATTTTTTTTTTTTTTTTCATTTTTTTGGTTTTGAATGTCAAACGTTTGATGTTCGTACCGTCGTTCAGAAATCAACGTTTTTTATTTATTGATTCCGAAGCAGTATGGAGTTTGGCGGGTCAGCTAGTCGTTGATATTTTTATATTTTGTTTTAGGTTGGTTGGGCACACGCGGACATGGCTCCCGGGATGATGTTAGGTCAAGACGAGAACTCGTGGGCCTTTGATGGTTACAATGTAAGATTTCTTTACTTACGTTATTCCCATTATTAAACCTAATAGCAATTTTATTAGGAACAGTAAAGTTGACATCAACACAATATGCGTAAAGCTATAGTGAACTCAAAAACAACCATTTACAAAATGGAAATCAATGAACACTCTATTTAAGCTTATTAGAAAGATGTTTAGGTACCTAAACATATCTGGAATGTATCATAATGTAAACGACGGATTAGATGTATTTATTTAATTTCAAGCATTTCCATTGACGGTTGAATAAAAAAAAAATACATCAATCATAAAAGATAATGTCAGTGCAGCTCTCTCTCTCCATTGAATTTGGGTGACGTTAATGTAACTCTTCCTGCATTGAAATGGGCTGTTTTACGTGCAATTTTTCTATTACCTGTACTTAATAACATTGCTATCAGAATCTGTACGATTATCTATTATTGCGATGCAATTGACAGAACTGGTGTTTCTAATTTAAGCTGCGTTGACACGATCAGAGTATACTCGGACCGAGTGCACTCTAATTTGTATCAATAACTCTGTACTCTGGTAGCGGTTTACATTTATATGACAAGCATCAATATAAAGTGGAATTTTATGCTATGTCCAGCATCTACCCGGGTATTTAGAGACGCGTCAATTTCACTAAACGATTCGTCATAAGGGGCCGTTTTAGGCAACCAAGTTTCACTCATATTAATATGTTAATTTACTAGTATATCTTCAAGGTTACATGTCAGGGCAGTTGATGCCGTTTTTTTATAAAGTCATCCTGGTAGACTCGGAAAAGTAGAGAGTGTACAGTTTATCGGATTAGACGCCGTTTTTCAAAATTCACTCGCTATGCCAGTTGCCGCTATAGGAGTGATTAGCTGAGTGTACTCGGTCCAAGTGTACTCAACTTGAGTGTATTCGCTTCGAATGAACTTGATCCAAGTGTACTCGATTCTAGTGTACTCCGATCCTAACAACGGGGCATAAAAGTCTGTTCCAACTCGATAAGAAACCATTTTAGAACTCATATATATCTCACTATTTTTAATGGTTTTGACTATTTTGAAATGATATTGGGGCAGACATAAAATTTCACTGTAAAAGTACCCAATTTTCAATGGCAGATAAATCGCAATAGTAAGTAATGGCATTAGATATTATATAATACATTTTTTAATGTGAATGTGGGTTTAGTCGTTGAAAGTGCACGGCGGGTCGAGCGACACATTCGGCGTGCAGCTGAAAGTTGGCGACATTGTCGGCTGTTTCCTCGATGTCACCGATATGACGATTAGTGAGTTGCCGCGTGTAGGGAGCGTGTCACGTGTTGCTCTGATTGTCTATTCCATACCTTATGTCTATGGACATAAGAGTAATAATAAATAAACTGCTGTGAAGACAATTAGAAATCAATATTTAAACACCCATTACATTATCTTACGAGCGGTTCCGGTAGACATTGTCCTGTCCTGAAAAAATAATAATCTAGAACCCGATTCCGGTGCCATCTATCGGGTCTAATTGTTAATCTAAACCATCCCGGGACCCACCTAAAAACACATAAAAATTTCATGAAAATCGGACCTACTCTTTAGGCGTAGTTCAGTGATATACTCACGAAAAGAAAAATAATAAAGATTACAAAACATACATGTACCTAATTCCACAGTAATCAGCTAATTTCCTATTGGAACATACAAAGTTTAGTCCGGATGCAAAGCGAAAATTTGCTAAATTCATTACAGCCCTATTTCAACTGAGTGTACTTTCAGTGGATAAAAGGACATTTTATATTACCAAGATAATTGTTTTTGCCATACCATTCTAACGGAAAAATATATTCAATACTAACTCAGATGTCAAATTTCAAAACGTAACAAAAGATTTCCAAAGAAATCCTTTATTAATTTCATAGAGAAGATGTTGAGTACAAAAAGTTGCGTTAGTATTAAATAAAAGCCTGTATAAAAACAAGAATACTGGCACGTGTAAACTACTTTTTCACTTCTCATATTCTGAAAGTACATTTGGAGTTGCCTGACCACAGGGATGAAAATAGCACTTTTAGTCCCTGGGAAACGATTTTCCTTGCTGTCAAATTTTTTTTTTTTTTTTATGTTTAAGGCTTGGCAACTAGGCCATTAAGCCAGGCGCAGTTGTATTGTAGGCTACAATCCACACCATTCAACGGAGTTCTTGTGAAAACTCGAAAAGCCACATTTGACGATACAGTTCACATTTCTCACAAAAACACATAATTACTACTCAAAAACTATCGATGTCCTACAACTATTGTTCATTTTAGAGTAATTTTACACATTTTTAGAAAATAAAACTGCATAGCACAAAGTCCCCTTTCAGTTCCCGTCAAAAACTCCTCAAAAAATTTAAAAACTATTCGAACCATAGATAATGCATTTGACTCACGTCCCAACTTTTTTTACTGCCATTGTTAAATCGCGGCATAAATTCTAATAAAAAATATCAACAATATTCTAACATCTTATGATTATAAATTACTTTTCACTAAATTATTATTTAATTTACATAAATTTGAGCTAAATCTACTACTACTACTACTACTATTGTCACCAGTGCCTAAAACTACTGGCTGGTAGAACGCCACAGACAAAAAAAAAAGTTACTTGACTTTTCATATGTGACGCATTAAATGAGTTCATCAGATTTAGATATGGATTTACTACTTTCTTCATATTCGAAATGAAAAGCAGAGTGTTAACCTCGGGTGACAAGCCTGTTTAAGCACTCGAACTATAAGCGCTCTCGCTAGCTCGTGTGCTGAACCATTTCATGCTTAAATAGGTCACTTTAACCTCTCGTGTAACAATCTACTATTGCCTTTTGATAAGTGTAGGCGCTCTTCAACATATTAGTATATGGTTTTATTTATTTTTTTGATTAATCAGAGCAGCATTAAAACACCGGTTAGGCCTTCTTACTGTATCGTGTGGTTAACTTGTCGTAACAAATTTTAATACTTTCATTTTAAAAATATTTTATGTTGACCTTTTTATAACGTTACTCCTTACATCCATCGACCAAACCCATTCATAGACATTTTATTAAAGTATCTACTACGTTATAATAGTTTTAAGAGTATATTACTTAAAGTACATCTGTGGGTTTCATTGCGTGTATAATTTCCTTCAGTTCAAGCTATATATTTTTATCGTTGTCAACTCATGAATAATATATTTTTCAGTTAACTTAGCCTTTTGTTTGATAACATAAATAATAACTGAGAAATATACATACAATAAAATTCACAAATCCGTTACATTATGGTATCTTGATAACCTATAGATAGATAGAAGGAAATCATGACAATTCAAGTTCAAATTTTTTTATTCGAAATAAGTTCCACTGGAGAACACTTTTTGAAGGTCATACATATAAGTTAAAATTTAATTTTACTTCCTATTCTATGTACACCACTTCGCAACGTGTTATTGCTGTTAAGGAGAAGAAGCGGCAAGAAACTCCTCAGCAATAAACATACATATACATTTAAGTGTTTATGTATATATAATTATATGCGATTACACAATAGAGATTCCCAAAATGCAACTTCATTTACATTCCGTATTACTGATCTCATATTTTTCATTCATTTCTCAAAGTAATAATAGTAAAGTTTAGACACCAACCACTACATATATGACATGACATGGTGGAGCTATGTTGGATTCATTGCCTTGATTACAGCCCTTTGGGCTAGCTCGATCGATGTAAGTACCATTCTCAATATTGACTTCGAACTAGTCGGGTTTCATACGATAAGAGTTCATATGACCCACTTTTTCCTCTCCTATACCATTCACTCTATCACGTCACTCCTATCCCATGCCCCTATCCCACCACCATTTTTTGTTGACGTAGGGGGAATGACTTTGGACACCATCCCCGGGCCTGGGAAGAGGCTTTACACCGAAGGATGTGTGGGACCTTTGAACGGCCGTATGCCCAATGTGACCTTCAGCGGGGGCCCCGGGGATGTCAACTGTCAAACTACCCACTAAACATAAACCTGCGCCCCGGCTCCCCTAATCACGCTTTTACGGGGCGCCAAAGAAATTAGACCACAAAAATACCAACCCTAATACCCTATCCTATATGTCTATAGGCGTCGGTAACCACTTACCATTAGGTGAGTCGGCTGTCAGTTAGCCCGCTTCGCAATAAAAAAAACCTTCAGCGGAATATTCTTAAAAGTTGTAGTATATTTCATTTTTGGAGAAATAAGTCTTGTCATGATTTCTTACTCATAAGCGACTCATTCCAAGAGGTGTGAATGCCCTTCAATATGTTGAAAATTCATTTTCAAGGAGGAAAAAGTGTTCAGCGGTAACTGTGAGTCGTTCGGCAAGCAATGGGCTGTGGGTGACGTAGTCGGAGTGTTCCTTGATCTCATTGATAAAACGATAAGTAATTATCTTAGAGAACGAAATCATTGTTTGGCAACACCGATTACATATTTGCTAGCTTATTAGTTTGTGGCAGAAATATTACGTTCTTCCTTGAAAGCTGTTTAGTCAAAATCATCCAACCGTCTATATCATGGTGTTAAACAATACGATCAGTTGGAGCTGCCGTCGCTTTTTCCGAGATGCAGATGGTAAAATTATAGTCTGTACAATAAACTTTTTTTTTTTAATAACATTAGGTATCGCAAAATTAATTTTGGCAGGATAAAATTTTGCGCGGTTTAATTTGTGTTTAATTTACCGTGCGTTCCACTAGTCGCTCAAAACGCTCAAAATGCTCCTTCAGCTATTCCACATAATTGCTAAGGTCGTTATGGTCCTGGCGAAAACGTCACTGGTGTCGCCATAAATTTTGCTCACGCAGCGCTCACGTCGGCCCATCTCAAGAGGTTGGTCAAAGTGGTCGATGTCCATAGAATATTAATACTCTCTGTGGCGGATTGGTGCAATGAAGAAGATAGGCTTTGTTTAAAGACGAATTATTTAATTACTGGTTTTGCAATAAAATACAGAAAATTTTCGATGGCTAACATCAGAAGAATGACAATGTCAATAAAATGTAAAAATGTATAGAAAAATAAACGCATAAAAAGGTTGTCCTACACTCTCTATTGACACGTTGACAGAGGCGAGATTTGAAAGCAACTTAAAGTCTTTAGTTGGATTACTTTGACAAACAGCCACGCAATAACACTTCTCTAGTCATGTAATTGCTTATTTCTTTAACTAACAATAACTAGATTTGTTAATTAACTTTTTAAATAAGTAGCCGTTGTCTTATTTATAATTTAACATTTTGACAGCAGTTGCAATGCTTTTAAAATTAGAAACTTCATAACTCAGTTAATCTAATAGTATCATTCACAATAATAACGTTTGTTTCATCTACATATATTATAATTATTACATTTAAAAGAATGTTAGGAAGTATTTTAATACAATTGTTTTCAAGTAGCATCTGACTGACAGATATCTATTACGTAAGTCCAATTGTACAAAGTTTATTGATATATTTTGTACTAAGATATATCCTAAGAATTCACCAGTGTTAAGATCATTACTACTGCATCCTTCAATACAAGAGCTGTATAAATTAATTTATCATCCATAGCCCCTAAAGTAGTTTTAATTTGTCTAAATTACTCGAAATCCATTTCAAGGTTTATAAAAAGGAGAATTATCATCCATATGATTCAGTTTCATAGTTATATATTTATAGTATAGATGCGTATGGATCATAGGATCAAATTAAATAGCATCTTCTGAGCCGAAACCCAGATATTCTATTTCTCTTAGGATAGTGGATCTTTGCCTGCGTTATTGTTGATTTTGCTAGATTTCCTCATGTAATACCTACCAAAACAATATACCTAATATCTAAAAAGTATAACAGTAGATATCGAGCCCAAAATTAGCTACACAGTGTAGCTAGTAACTAGTTTTGTATATCAACCTATTTGAAGTAAGCATATTAAGTTTTTCAAAGCTTTGCCATCTCTTCATTATTTCTATTAAAGTAATTTCATTATGTCACTAAGAAGATATTTCTGCCACATCAAGCTAAAAGCTTAAATAATCAGCTTCCAAGCTGACGCTTTCAAAATTCATAATATTTGGACACCGCATCGCTTTGCTTGCTTTATCGGACAATATGCACAGCAGATATGAAACATCAATAGCTTCTTACAAATATCGTAACAGTATTGTAACTAGTTTCAAGTAGAGATACGTTAGGACGCCATAGAAAATACTTAACGAATTAATCGAGGCCTTTGAATAAAGTTTTATAGAGCATCATATTAAATCTACATGAAGGTAATCCTTAAAACAATATAATTTAGTATATCTATTCTTCTTAAAGTACATATGTCTAAATAGACGCATAGAAAATACTTTATTGCTTATCACGTATATAATACATAGTAAAAATATTTAACATTTTAAATAATTTTGAAGCCAGGAAAATGCTCAACTCGTTTGTAGTTAGTTACAAGATCTATTATAAGACAATTTTATCATATTTCTTAAGATAATAAGGTTTCTTACAATGGTCGATATGCCTTTTTATATTGTTCTTACGAAACATTATTAGTTCATCACGCAACGTCGGATGATATACAGAATTAGACACTGTGAACACTCAACGTAGAGTGACGGTCAATTAAAATGTTATAAGTTCCTTTTACTTTAAAGTTTATAAAAAATAATCTTTTGGAATAAATTTATTCATTGACCTCGAATAAGAATTTGAAAAACCCTTATCCTTTAGATAATTTAAGTTCATATTAACATTTCCCTTTTGTTTACTAAAAATATGAACCGTTTTGCTTGGTATGAAAATTATTTAGAAATTATAATAGTGTTTAGTGTGTGAAGAGTAATTTCCTAATGTACCTATGTTTGTACAACTAATATATTAATAAGTGTCTAACAAAGATATGTTTTACGAAATAATTCAGAGTTTATTTAGTTTTTAGTATGGAAGAAGAATACTAGGAATATAATGGCACATTGTAAAACGTAAGTCTATAAAGCGCCGTTTAGTTATGTAGGAAAAATTTTCAAAGTTATATCTTTCACTGATTCTTATTGTATTAGATATAATAAAATATACAGTTCTTTTTAAATCAGTGCAATATCAATATCGGTCCTGTCACGATCGCCACATGCGATGGACCTGAACGAGGCAAAATTATATGTAAATATTAATTAAAATGGGACTAGATAAAATAAAACACCATTTCTTTTCTTTTTTTGTTCTTTACGTTCGAATCACAACCAGCTCGATTTTCTTTTAATTATAATAATGTAAAATCATGTGGCACTATTATAACATAAAAATAAATAAGTATTTATTACACAACTGTAGTCATAACCGCTGTCATCCAACGAGGTAACGAGATCAATGTTTTAGGAATGTTCCTAACTGACATTGGTATGGGACACATAGGTAAATAAAGAATAATAGTGTTTTGCTGAATACAATTTATTTATATTTATCATAATAAGTTATCTTTGAAATTTATAAACTTAAAATCCGCATATTAAGGGCTAAAAAATCTTGAAGCATAAATACATCAAGGACAAAACTGCATTTGCATATTTTTATACTTTTGTAAACGAAATTTTATTTTTGTTTTTATATTACTCATTTTTCTACTAGGTTTCTCTTTGAACGGCGAATTGCTCATGGACGCTTTGGGTGGCGAAACCACATTCGCAGATGTGCAAGGTGATAATTTCGTGCCTGCTTGCACTTTGGGTGTTGGACAAAAGGCCAGGTAACTTAGCCCCATTATACATGTATAGATACTCTAAATATTTAACAATAAACATAGTATTTTAATATAATAGATATCACTTTATCAATCTCTTTAGCGATGACCACGCGATATCGCGTGAACGGTAATATATAAGCTAGCTTAGACGTTTTTTAAATTAATAAATTGGTATAAAAGATCGAACAGCTTTTTAAATCATTAATATTTAACGACAGACAAACATAAACATTGTGTATCCCCAAGCTAAGCAAGTTACGCTTGTGTTATGAGTAATATACAACGGACCACTCTAGATCCGATATCAGATACCCAGACCACATAGTTAATAACCGAAAGTTCTTTACGAAATTTGCCATGCACGGCATAAAACCCGGAACCACTGCGTTCCAGTGAGTAAGGCGGGTAAGGCTTAGCCCGCTTAACTACACAAGTCGTCAATGTAGATAAAAGTAATGTATAAAACATATTTCAGGTTGACTTACGGTCAAGACGTAAATTCGTTGAAATACTTCACAACCTGCGGTCTGCAAGAAGGTTATGAACCATTTTGTGTGTAAGTATTACTATAATTAACTTTTGTGTCTTCTGTCTTCTTTTTTCTTCTTTCTGTGAAAAGAAACACATCCTGACATACATCCTCGATCGCACCACAAATCTTCATGTTATCCTTCGCAAAGTCTATCCGTCTATAGCCGGTAACTCTCAATTTAATTGAGGTATTTAGGTTTATTGAGGTATATGCTCAATTTTCAGAAATATGAAGCGAGACGTCACTCACTGGTACACAAAAGATCAGCCGATTTTCGAAAACACAGACGAGATGATTGACACTAGGATCGATGTAACCAGAATACCGGCTGGATCAGGTGTGTTTCAGCTACAATTACTTTTGTCCCCTTTCGTATGCATTTCCTGTGTTGGTATTTCATCATTTACTCACCACGATGTAAAGTGTTTAGAAAAGAGAAGACCTAATAAACTTTAGCTTTTTCCTAATGGATGATCAAGGAGAAAAGTTTATCTGAAATAGTAATGTCAGATACAATGTAAAATTATTGTTTTTATTGCCAGAGCTAGGCAGAAATTTAGATGGCTAAATTGATGGTAAGTGACCACCGCTGCCTGTGGAACTTTGCAACACCAGCTACCGTGTTGCTGTCGTCGAAAAATTTCTATCACGTCCTTCTTAAATGATGTCTTGTCGTAGCGCAGAGCGTAGACCTTCGCGGGAAGTCCCCTCTAAGTCGTTGTACGCGGCATTAACGTTCTTGGGGGGTCGCATAGTTGAGCGTTGTAACCCAAGGAAATTAGATAAGTAACACTTTATACATACATACATACATAACTTCACGCCAGTTCCCTTGCGAGGTAGGCACGAACAACAGAGCGCCATTCAGGCTTATTCTTACACACCTCACTTGCTTCTTTGACATTCATAACTCTTGTCATGCACGCTCGTCTGTTCTTAAGACTCCTGACACTTTATAATACACCAATACAAAATAAATTTAAAGACTACAATTATATCTAACTAGCTGATACCCGCCCGCTTCGCGTGCCGTAAATACCGTTCTTAGCTGACCTCTACTTGGCGAAAGGAAGGTCCATGCCAAACTTTAAGTCTATAGGTATTATAGTTCCTGAGATATGCTGATGAGTTACTAAATACGTGGATTATATGTAGATTATGTACAAAGGGCGGTCTTATCGTTAAAAAGCGATCTCTTCCAGACAACCCCAGGAGTTAATTGAGATGATAATGGCGATGGTGGTATACGTAACATACAAATACATGTCTACAAAATATATAAATGCTTATTATAGATGAATTTAAATATCATATTCCAACGACAGGAAATTACACCGGGAACATCTCGCCGATGGCAAACAATGTAATTGTAGAATTGAGGCTTCGTGTATTAAATCAAACAGTTCCCCGAAACAATCCCCTTGGTAAAAATGATAGAACACGCAAAGATAATGATGATAATATAACTTATACGTTTTAGATACTCCACCGTGTTTGAAGATATCCCACAATACATTCGAGACTATGGAGAAAGCGAACTGGGAGTTCTTGAGATTGTCCTTACCAGTTATATGCCATCCGGAATTTATAGAGTAAGTATTTAATCTGAGCTGATAAGCCCGATACACTTTGAATATTAATGCCTTAAACATAAAGATGATTTTGTAAAAGTTCGATCTGATGATTACAACGTCTCATTATAATCTATCAAGAGACATCTCATACCTGTGTTATTATTGGAGGGTATTTGAAAGTCATATTTAATAAATTCCATAACAACGTGCATAAAATTCAGCCTGCGTTTTTAATATTTTGCTATTAAATTTCATGTTATGTAATAATTTTAGTTATTGTTTAAAAAATAATCAACAATAAAGTAAATATTTGACTCGTTAAAATTGTGACCTCACAATGTATTGGAAATCAAAGAGACTCTGACATCTCGTACTAGCATAGAAAGTGTCTCAGTTGCTTGGCTGTCAAGTACCCCATTAGAAGCACAATTCTTTTAGCCTACAAACATCGCAATATCATATATCTATATATATTGACTACGATATGCCCGCGACTTCGTGTACGCTTGACTTGAAATTCCTGCGAGATTCCCGATACAAAATACCGCAGCATTTGAAAAAAAAATGTAAGCTGTCGTTTTAGTGAAAACTGTGTCGGAATAAGCAAATTTTTACTCACCCGACCAACAAGAAACCGCTCCCGAAAAATTTCCCGCGGGTTTCCCGCGATAAAAACTATCACACATTATTACATAAAATTTGCTATCGGTCAGTAAAAAAATCCCATTGGATTTCGATTTTTTTATGTGCCTTTTTTCAACCATTCCCAGAATTTTTCTAAGTCGTAAGGATTTGCTGTCGATCAGCGTAAACCGTAACGAAATCGGCCCAACAGTTTTTACGTGAATCCCGAACAAAAAGACGAACAGACAAGAAATCTAAAAAAATTACGTCGTGTTCTCCGTCCTTTATATAGTCTATTCCAGTTATTTTTTTTAAGCTTCAAGGCGGCACGTTTAGAATTTTATAATAGATATTCATACCCCATCCGGCGGCATTGATCAACAAAAATTGCGGGATTATTTCGTTGATTGACACACTAAATTACACTCGTTCTATTTTCTGTACTAATATTTACCATTTAGTTATGCTACATAAAGACTTCCAAAAACATGAAAGTCGTGTCTCTAATAACAAGTTTTGGAAACACGGCGTTTGAACTTTTGTCCCATGATGTGTATTATGTAGGTAGTATTAATAGATAGATAGATAACAATTTAATATACTGGTGTATACTATACTACAGAAAACTTACGAACTAGTATTATTCTATTTGTGTACAAAGGGCGGTCATATCGCTAAAAAGCGATCTCTTCCAGACAACCCGTGGAAAGAATATTGCTGATTAGGAGTGGCGATGGTGGTATACATAATTATTGTACGATTACTTACATTTTATTAATATCGTTGCAATAAATCTTAATTTGTAAATTGTTAACTACTTTTTAATGACTATTAATAGCGAGAGTGAGAAAGCAAGAAGATGGATAGAAATCAAGGAGCGTCAACAAATGCTGATGAAGGAAGCCACCGAAGCCCAAATGCCTGCACACATCGACCAAATCATGAGGAGTGGATTCACTATGACTGATATTAAAGGTAAATTATACATGTCTATTGTTATTTATTGAACATATTTTTATTTAGGTTTATGGCTAGGCAGCTAAGATTACAATATAGTTTCTTCATTTCATTCGGGGTGTTAAAATAACGCACAAGGACCTTGGTGTTGGTGTACTAATTATCTAATATTTTGGAAGAAAAATCTATTTTTTTAAAGAGCTAGAACACAAATACGCTCGTACGCTGCCAAATAAATGAGCGCGATGTTTTGTCTACTTTAACAGACGTTTTTGATGATACTGGCATGTAGGTGCGTATGTTGGAATCGAGCATTAGGAGCGCAGCGGGAACTTATCAGGAGCAAACCGACAAAACAATAGTCCTGCCTGGTCTGGCCATTCTTGCGCCCCCCAGTGTCCATGCCCTGTGCCTGGGCACCGGTGGCACCACCTTATTTACGGCACTGACCATCGACACTATACGTAAATAAATCGAAAGTAATCGATTCGAAAATAAAAATAAAATCTACTTTATTTCATCTTTTTAACTTTATTACAAAAATGTTTTATTTAATATATGTAAAATATGTGATCGTGTACTAGCAGAAGGTGATGTCAGGAGCCTTAAGAACAGACGAGCTTGCATGACAAGAGTTATGAATGTCAAAGAGGCAAGTGAGGTGTGTAAGAATAAGCCTAAATGGCACTCTGTTGTTCGTGCCTACCCCGCGAGGGAACTGGCGTGAAGTTATGTATGTATGTATGTATGTAAAATATGTTCATTGAAATGTGGGTATATTTATTACGCGATATAGTATATTTAGCAAAAATATATTGGTTAAAACTTATTTATAAATGAAGTCGATTTTTATAACAAATCGAGTCGGTAACGCATTACGACAATACTAATTGATCCGTACATCGAGCTGTCAAAAGTAAAATAAATGCTTGGAAAGGGTAAAGTAATCCACTATAGGGACAAGTGTAGGTAGGCCCATAGAAAATAGGATTAATTAAATGTATGTAAATCATTTGTAATCCTTTCTATGAAATTACAAAATGCTTTAATCAGATAATTGACGGCTTCTGTGGCTGAATGGGCTTACCTGGGATTCGATTCCTGGCATAGTATTTTCGTAAACGATCTTTCCGTTACTTACTTTGGTCTGGGTGTCTGGGATCTTCCTCAGTGTGGTACGTTGTATATTACTCATAACATACGCGCAAGTTTCATAATTGGGGATATACAATATGTATGTTGTCTGCTTTAAAAAAAAAGATACGCAAGTCAAGTAACTGTGTTTCAACTGCTGGTGATTTAAATCCATAGTTATAAGCAAAAATAAATGTAATATTACGCAGACCTGTTTAAATACAGTATTTCCTAAAAAAATTGAGTAATTGGCTTTTATCTCAAACACCCCTTAAGTACATCTTTATATAAGCCGTGTCGTGGTCACAGCAGTCTTCTCACTTGCTCATTATACGATACTTAAAGTGTTAGGAGTAGTAAGCCGAGAGTTGTATCCTACGCCGGGGCACAGTTCACTGAATTCATTGATTTTTTGTTGATTGACTGAATGTTAGTAGACTAGTAGAGTTAATTTTTGTATGAATATCATTGTTTAGTATGAGTTGTGTATTATTGTAAATAGTATCAAGAGTTTTATTATTTTCATTAGTTTTCCAAAGTATGTTAAATGTATCATATGTTTTGCATCAATTACTATATTCATTTTGTAGTTTGATATGTGTGGTAACCGTAAGGTTTTCCACACACGAGGCAACGCTATTGTTTCTCACACAACAAATTTACAAATTTCAAAGAAAACATCTCATTCAAGCCACTTGTGGGTGACTCATGCATGCGCGTGAGAAAGTTCTGAGTGGAGAGTTTCTAATAATTACTTATAATGAATGATCAGTTATGACCGTATGCTAGCGCGATTGGAGCCAGTCTGTCCCGTCCATGGGTCGGCACGGTAGCTCCAAGGCTTACCAGGAAACTCACCACTCAGCACTTTCTCGTGCGTATGTTTGAGTCACCCACAGGTGCCTTGAATGAGGTGTTTTCTTTAAAATTTGTAAAGTTGTGTG
This sequence comes from Dendrolimus kikuchii, assembly GCA_019925095.2. Taxonomy (NCBI): domain Eukaryota; kingdom Metazoa; phylum Arthropoda; class Insecta; order Lepidoptera; family Lasiocampidae; genus Dendrolimus; species Dendrolimus kikuchii. The sequence continues at coordinate 8,369,277 of CM034413.1, forward strand.
AGAAAGAACAACGTTGCCTCCTATGTGTGGAAAACCGTAGGTTTACCACACATAACAAGTTAATAGCTGTATTGTCTTGTGTATTCTCCAAGCCATAATTGGACGTGTGCAAGGTAAAATTTTTCACTAATATTTGTTGAATTGGATAAATCATAAAGACACAAATGAAAAGCAATACTTTCATCATAATGGTAGTAAGAAGAATTTTCAAATTTTGTTTTATAATATTACATTTTAATTACTATCTGAGGGTATCAGCTTCTAAAAAGAACTCGCCAAATGCTAGATCAACCTAAGGTGATCAGAGAGCTGTATAACTGATTATTATAAGGATCCAGGTAGCTATAGAACAATGATGGAAAATATAGCTCACAAATGTTAAATTTTCACGAATTCAACTAATTTGATGATATATAAGTATACGAGGGTGACACTGAAAGTTCTTAGAAAATCAAAAACTGAGCAAACTAGCAAGTTTTTATTTTTATTATATCTTTTCAAAATAGTTTCCGTTCACATCAATACATCGCTGCATTCGATAGAACCACCGAGAAAAGCACTTTGCCCACTCGTGCTTAGGGGTCTCTTCGATAGCCTTCTGGAACGCAGCCACTGCTTCCTTGGCGTCCATAAAATGTTTTCCTCGAAGTTTTTCTTTTATTTTCGGCAATAAATAAAAATTGCAAGGTGCGAGGTCGGGGCTATATGGCGGGTGACCCAGTAATTCCACGTCTGACGACGCCAAATAGTCGATCGTCCGCCCGGCGGTGTGCGAGGAGGCGTTGTCGTGGTGAAGGAGGATCCTACTGCGAGGTCGTTTCTCTCGAACTTTTTCCAAGACAAGTGGCAAACATTTTTTAGTATACCACTCTGCAGTAACTGACTTTTGATCTTCTAAAACAATTGTCGCATAATGACCGGTCCTTCCGAAGAATGAGGCCACCATATTTTTTCCTACACTTCGACCTCTCTTCAATTTAGTTGGCAACTCCTCGGAAGGAAACACCCACTGAGCAGATTATCTTTTGGTTTCCGGATCATAGCAATAAATCCAGCTTTCGTCACCCGTAAGTATGTCGAACACAGCTTTTGAGTCACCTCCGTTAAATCTTTGTATCATTTCACGGCACCAATCAACACGACGGAGTTTTTGGGCCTCAGTCAAATAATGAGGTATACACCGGGCACAAAGCTTCCTAACGGCTAAATGTTTGTGGAGGATTTTGTACACTTGAGTCATACCGATGCCTAAACTTGTCCGAATCTGCTGATAGGTTACTCTTGGATCAGTCTCTATCATACACCGCACAACACTGATGTTATCTTCAGTCGTCGCCGTAGAAGGCCGTCCCTCACGCAGAGCATCATTGAGATTGGTGCGACCACGTTTAAACTCATTAAACCAGTTATAAACAGTGGCCCGAGAAGGGGCTTCATCGTGAAAGGCCAATCGAAGTCTGTCATAAGATTCTTGTTGACTTAAATGACATCGAAAGTCATAAAAAATCATAGTACGAAAATTTTCTCGCGTTAAATTCATACTGGCGTGACACAGACAAATTTCAATTTGCCGCCAAATCGTAAAACAAATGACAAATGAATAAAATTAGTACTTAATAATATTAGCAAAGAGTTCTATTTTCAAAATTTAAACTTATTTTTTTATTATATTTTTTAAAAGTGGCCCATTCTAAAAATTATCAGTGTCGCCCTCGTATAGACGAAATTGTTAACAATATTCAAACAATGCGTTCGCGTTGCAGTTCCTAGCGAACAAGCAAAAGGTGAATTTTATAAGATTACCACTTGCTTTATTGACGCGCGCGAATGTTATAAGATGACCACTATTGCGATGCCATTAACGTCGCGTGTCGTCTCCTTTATTCCGCTTGCTAAGGTATGGACAGGAGAGAGAAAAAATAGGAGGTGGTTTTACATGATATAAACGTATTACCATTCGTTTTTTTTTATCGCTCGAGTACAACAGACTGGCAGATGACCCACCTGATGGAAAGCTGTTACCGTCGCCTATGGACGTTTGCAACACCAAAGGTAATAATAATAATAATAATCGGCAGACAAACACACAAATTGTATATCCCTAAATTAAGCAAGTTACGCTTGTGTTATGGGTAATATACAACGGACTACTCTGGGGCCGATCCCAGACTCCCAGACCATAGTAAATAACGGAGAAAATACGTTTCCGAAATTTACTATACCAGGAATCGAACCCGGAACCTCTGCGTTGCAGTGAGGTACGCCGGCAAAGGCTTAGCCCGCTCAACCACAGAGGCCGTCATAGGTGCCACTAACGCGCTACCGGCATTTAAAAAAAACCCCATATTGTAGCGCTGTGGGAAAACCACGGCTGGGAGCTCATTCCAAATCCCCACGGTGCGCAAGAGAAACGTCCTGGAGACTCCGTTGCGTACAAAAGCGAAGCGGCTCAAGGAAGTGGGGATGAATAAGACGAAGGCACCATTCTGAACAGTTCCTCGGAACACTCTCCATTGTATAGTCGCATATATAGAATACGCAGTGAGACGCGAAGTCTCTCCGAAGGCCAAGCGTATCTAAACCATCTGTGGGTATGGGATCGTCGACAATGCGAACGGCTCGACGTTGAATACTGTCCAGGAGATTAGCGATTTCGTTCCATTTCTTTAAGAAATTTCTTTATAATTATGCGCGCGACCAGAGCACCTTACCTATAGAAGATGGTAACCTACCCTTAGCATTCTACTTACAGTCTTGAAGAATTCTACATTTTATCCAAAATTATACTTACTTATGTCTCGTCTTGTTACCAATTTTATTTGCACACGTCCCTGTATCATTTCCACAATAGTTTCACCCATTTTTTGTTTTCCCCTCATAACCCCAAAGGTCTGCACTACGACGAAAACCAAGAGGATGTGCAAGTGCCCAACTCGAAAGTGAAAAGGCAACCTTCAAGACCCCCCCGAAAAGGCTCGATCACACGTGGCGTCACTATACAGAATTATAGTTTGCAACCAGGTTTATGATTTTGTCGACCTACTTTGTTGTTTGCGAGCTTAGTTTTATCTGCAAAAGAATAACAAGTACTATAGTTATTAAACCAGTTACTTCATTTAAAGTCATCTATAAAAGATGACAATTCTATATAGCTATTAAGGCTACGTTCCATTGGGGACTCGCAACGACCACGTTCACGACTGCGATGTTTCCCGTTTCACTTGCTTGCCGGAGTTACAATCGTAAACCCAAGTGGAACGGTTATTCGACCCACCTCTTGACATGGGTCGTTGTGAGCGTTGTGGGATCGAAAATGATGACGTCATTAGTGACGTTCTCGCCACGACCACAACGACCGCGGTCGCCTTCTGGAACGGCTAACGGAGCATTTTGGGCGTTGTGAGCTACTAATGGAACGCACTGCTAGAAGATACTTCTCGCAGATAACAAATAGATTACTGTCATTTTACCATATTTCCTCGCTTAGCTTCGGTGAACAAAGTCTATGATGATGAGTTAACAAATATTTGTTTGCTATCTATGCTTCAATCGATCGCGGAGCAGCTATTAACATTTGCCTCCTTGCATGCACTTTGTCTTACATGATACATGTAATCTTGCTGGGTTTGAATATTACACGGGCCACTTGTGTGATATGAAAATTTTCACAGGTCAAGTAAATGGTATGCACCGTTCAACCAGCGAAGCGGAGATGGCCAAATATGATTTAGGAGGACCTCAAACACTTTCTCCTGATGACAAGAAAGACAAAAGGGGACGATCGCCTTTTAAGTAAGTATTCTTTCCGCACGTCATTACCATATACTGTAATTTTAAGCATATGAAAAATTGAGACGAAGAAGATTAAGTTTGGGTATGTAACGAGGAGAACAGAAAAACATTTGACAAAAAGAATGTTAAGCTGGATTGGTGTATCTACATAAATGCAATTATTACCTCTTTGTATACATTGTGGAACTTAAAACTTGGAGCATCATGGAGTAAGAAACTGACGACTTAATTAATCTATACTAATATTATAAAGAGGTAAAGTTTGTGAGTTTAGATATTCGGGGTAATCTCCGGTACTAGTGATCCGATTTTGAAAATTCTTTCACCATTAGAAAGCTACATTACTCCCGAGTGACATATATTTGATTGTGATTAATAAATCAAAAAAGTAAAAATGTTCTACGCCCAGCGAAGTGGGCACGGGAACGCCTGTCAAACTCTGGTCGTGCAAACGTCGCGTGATCATTTTTGGAGGAAAGTCGGGTTAGACTTGTGTCTGAAATAGAGTATTCCTTAGAGAGTCTCTGAATGGGGGAGACAGAATCTTGTCCACTTCAACCCCAAGAAGACGCAGGTCTGCGTATTCTCTGCCAAAAAAACTCCATTCGAGCAAGCGCTTCAGCTCCAAGGAACTCCTCTTACCGCCTCTAAGGGTATTGGGATCCTCGGTATTGACATTGCAAACGATGTACAGTTCAGGGGCCATCTTGAAGGCAAGGCAAGACTTGCCTCCAAGAAGCTGAGAGTTCTAAACCGATCCAAGTAGTACTTCACACCGCGGCAACGCCTTGTGCTTTATAAAGCCCAAGTGAGGCAGCATATGGAGTACTGCTCACACTTTTGGGCTGGAGCACCTGCCTACCAACTTAATCCCCTGGACTCTATTCAACATCGAACCATACGCGTTGTTGATGATCCCATACTCACAGACGGTCTAGGTACGCTTGGCCTTAGGAGAGACTTCGCTTCTCTCTGCGTATTCTACCAACTGTATAACGGGGAGTGTTTCGTAGAACTGTTTAGAATGGTGTCTTCGTCCTCTTTCAACCATTGCACCGCTCGCTATTGGTTAAGAGTTCACCCCCACTTCCTTGAACCGCTGCGCTCATATATGCAACGGTTCTGTAGAACGTTTCTCTTGTATACCGCGGGGATTTGGAATGAGCTCCCAGCCGAGGTTTTCCCACATCGTTACGATATGGAGTTTTACAAAAAGGGTGTCAAAAAAAAAATGTCGAGGTCGGCAGCGCGTTGGTGACATTTCTAGTGTTGCAAACGTCCATAGGCGACGGTAACCGCTTTCCATCAGGTGGGCCGTCAGCCTGTCTGCTGTACTCCAGTTATAAAAAAATATGTTACACGCAAGAATTGCGCACAACTTCGTATGAGGCACTGCAAGTGCTTTCTGCGTTTATGAATTAATTAAAGGTTACAAAGTTTAATTAAACCTTGATATCCGTGCGTGCTTGGGTGCGTGTGTACTTTAATGACGCCCAGCGAAGTGGGCATGGATCAGCTAGTTTATATAAATCTGTAGTACAAGTTATTAAGATCAACCCGTTGGCCAGGATATTTAACTTTATAAAATGTGTTAGTGGATAGACATAGACATAGACAACACTTTATTGTTCACCAAAACAAAAATTACAAAAATGCACAACAAGACAATATTTACTTGGTAAAACAAAAGGCGGCTTTATCGCTAAAAGCGATCTCTTCCAGGCAACCTGACTCAAAAAAAAATCTTAAATTAATGGATTGCGGATCTCCAGATTCAGCCTGCGTAAGTGCTTCAAGTATATGTGTGTTTCAGAGAGAGTGAATGAAATGAAAAGAAAAATATATAAAGGAGAAAAGACATATTGTATTAACAAATAACTGAGAATACCTATGTAAGAGTAAGGATAGAAAAATAAGTAGTAAGCATATATAAAGTAACATGGAAGTAGTATTATTGTGTTGGTATAGATAAGTAGCATAGAGATCAGTAGAATGTTAGATTAATATAAGTAGAAGAAAATGTACCTAGTAGAATAAGAAATGCAATAAAACAAGAAAGAAATACAGAAAAAGAAAATACCAAAGAAATGTTTAAAAAAGGTATAATACCCTGACTAACTAAGAAGTCAGGAGAGGGAGAGAAAATATTTGAGAAAACTTTAAAGAAAAAGATTATATATACAATAGAGTCTTGTTATTCCGGACCTCCGCTAATCCGATGATGGTGGTAATCTGAGCGGACAGCGGCCTTAAACATTGCTTTGAAAATCGGAAAGTAACGTTCATATTGGTGGCAGTTGCTTCTTTTAAAAAATGAAACTATGTAGAATGGACTGTATGATTATTATTAAACTATTTACAATTAAATTATACATAAAAGAAGTACGTATTGCAATGACCAAGTAATTGTGAGGGTAGGGTAGAGTGTGAGTGGTTCAAATAGATCGCAAATTTTCAGCCTCCAACAAGGCCGCCCTATATCCTGCGTTCCGTCCGACGCCTAGCTGCTAATTGCGCGAGCTATGAGCGTCGGCGCTATGCGGGGCGCGGAGAGTAGGTGTGCCCCGGCGGGCGGGTCAGGGGGGTGCTTACTGTCCGCAACAGTTATGTTTCTGCTTCGACTTAAAAACTAAAAGCATTTGAAATGTAGTGCGAAAATGATAAGCAAGTTTTTTAGGAACGATTAATATTTTTTTTTAACTACATTTCAAGACGTGAAGATTACATGTTTATAATACCCAAAATTTATATGTACATATTTCTATTTCGGAGCGGTAGCATAATGGCTAGCGCACGCGTCTCAAACTCAAAGGGTGCGGGTTCGAATCCTAACCGGAACGCATGCAACTCTTAGGCAGTTTTTCGCCCTAATGTGCATATTATTACAATTAACACATGCTAACATCGGTGGAGGAAAACATCGTGATGAAACCTGCACATCGAGATAACCGATGTGTCAAACTTGCCAAGCCGCCTTGGACAAGCGTGGCGGGCATACTGTCCGTTCCCTTTAGTGGGAAGCCCGAGCCCAGCAGTCGGACGTTTATGGGCTGTTATTATTATACTAACTGTGCCCGCGACGTCGCCCTAGTGGAATTTGCTTTCAAAACCCTCCGATTTTGAAACATTTTTCATTGGTGCTCCGCTCCTATTGGTCTTAGCGTGATGATATATAGCCTATAGCCTTCTTCGATAAATGGGCTATCCAACAAAGAAAGAATTTTTTAAATCAGACCAGTAGTTCCTGAGATTAGCGCGTTCAATCAAACAATATATTAGTATATTTGGCTACAACACTAATACTTACATTTTAAATATCGTGATATCTTATGAATGAAACGTCCGAATTGAATAATTCAAAAAGTTCTAGAAAGTTATTGAATTCGTCTTGAATATAGAGTAATTTATTTTGATAAGGATTAATACCAAGGTACAAAATAAAGAGTTTTTGAAGCGACGGCATTTTAATTATTTAAAAAAATAAAAGAAAAGACTTATTGTGAGATAACTACAATAGTTAGACATATGGTTACGCAATATTTTTTGTAGACAATTATATGTTCTGCAAAGTGGTAGTACATTGTTTTGTGCTATAATCAATAGTTTTCGCAGCGCACGCCGTGTAAGGATTTTTTCGGGTAACATTTTTTTACGCCTTCGGTTACATTATTGGACGTTTAGTAAGGATCCCTAATTTTTTTGAAAATATAATATAGCCTATAGCCTTCCTCGATAAATGTACTATTGAACACTGAAAGAATTTTTCAAATTGGACCAGCGGTTCCTGAGATTAGCGCGTTTAAACAAACAAACTCTTCAGCTTTATAATATTAGTATAGATATTTCTGTCTCCTTTGTCTCACTTGTCTTTACTGATTAATGAAAGAAACGTAAGTTGAACATGATTAAGAGTACAATATTGCAGACCACAATCCAGACGCGTTGATAATCCGCAAAGGGCTTTGTTTTTGCCTGTCTGTATTATCAAGTCCCTACTATAATCACATAGACAAGAGAAAAATAAACTCTTGAGTTCTTTTACTAGGTTCTTCAAAAGCAAGCGCGGCGAAAGCGGCGATCGTGGCAAATCGCGCAAATCCAAAACGCCGGATCCCTTCAGCGATGCCGAGATGTCTCCGGAGCGGAGTAATATGAGACGTCCCAACCCTCAGATCAAAGTTTCACAGGTAAACCATTCTCAAAGTAATCGATTTCATAATGAATTTGACTTATAATAACTCTTAATACCGAAATATTCACCGTTAAAAATCGATTATTGTTTTGCAATAGGGAATATGCATGTCATTGTCTTTTTTATATTTTTAACATAATGTTAAAGTTTACCATCAAAATGAATGTTATAAAACTGCAATAATGTACACCATACTACTATTGGCGCCTCACGCAATGATTGCCACGATGATACTGACGTCAAAACAACATTGGTATTTTGTGAATTATACACGGCGTTCCATTATTAGCTCACAACGCCCAAAACGCTCAATTAGCCGTTCCACAAGGCGACCGCGATCGTTGTGGTCGTGGCGAAAACGTCACTAATGACGTCATCATTTTCGATCACACAACGCTCACAACGACCCATGTCAAGAGGTTGGTCGAATAGCCGTTCCACTTCGGTTTACGATTGTAACGCTGGCAAGCAAGTGGAACGGGTAAAATCTCGGTCGTGAACGTGGTCGTTGTGAGTCCCTAATGGAACGTAGCCATAGAAACCCTTAGTAAATGCTAAATTCTCAATTTAAACGTGTACTTTGACGTCACGATTTATTTAACGCATTTTGCCATTTTAAATTTTTCAGGTATTCTGAACATTTTTTATTTTGAATGTATTATTTATTGTACATTATATATAAAAATTAAATTCGTAATTAAAAAGCATACTCATATAAAATAACGTTGTAGGTGTAATTCGTAATTCAACGGTATTAAGTATGCCAAACAAAAGTTTCTGACATACAAAGTTGCATGTATATGCTCTATTGAAAAATATCATAAATAACCAACATTTGATAGTAAATATGATTATAATGAAGTATTTTTGCATTTGATTGTACTTAAGTGTTATGTTTTTCTAAATTTTGAGGTTTTATTATTTAATACATTTTTTCCTTCATTCATACTCATTTTGAGTTTATCTGGTATGGCGTCATAAATGTGACTAAAAGACGCTGCTCATTTAAGTTGTTAACTTTATTTTGCACATTGAAAGAAAGGTCATTCATTCTATTAAAATGAATTAGACATTAATTACTGCTGTACATGCATAAACGAGAATACATTTATAAGTACTATATATTCACATATTTATTTGGCTTCAAATATTTTACATTTGTATATATATATATATTAATACGTGAAGCAAAAACACAGCAAAAACTTTGTACCCCTTTTTACTAAAATTGCGCGGGCGGAGGAGTATGCAATTTCGCAAACTTATAGTTTATATAGAGAAGGAGTGCAGAATGCTAATATTTTTTTAAAAAATATGCATAAAAAATACATTAAATCAATAAAAAAAACATTACACACACTACCATGTATTTGACACACACATGCATATATACTCTTTTGTTTATTGTTAAAGTCAAATTAATAGTGTAGCCTTGGCGAAATCTGTGATTATAGAAGTGTAGTCTTTGACAACAGAAACTTAATAAGTTCAAACTTATAATTTAAATTAATTATTATGGTCGACTTTCGACCACGGGCGACCACTAGTATATTGTTATTATATATATTATATCTCAGGATTTGAAGATAACATGCAAAAAACTGGCTAAATTCTATGCTTTTTCGCCTGCCTTTTCATTCCAAAACTTCGACATTGGCAAAATCAATACCGCGTGCGTTGAAGCCATTAAACAAAATACTTCAGTAGAATTAATAGTTGAATCTGATCCTTTACCTTAGTTTGCCATTTGATATTCCTTCATAGAAATTTATCCATTTAAGCTACACTATGATTTGGTGTAATAATACACTACTAGTGGTCGCCCAGTGTTCGAAATTCCACCATAATTAGTTTAAATGATAAGTTTGAACATTACTAAGATTCTGTTGTCAAAGACTATACTTCTATAATCACAGATTTCGCCAAGGCTACACTGTTAATTTTACTTTAACAATAAACACAAGAGTATATATGCGTGTGTGTATCAAAGACATGGTAGTGCGTGCAATATTGTATACGTGCAGGAATGGAGAAAGAATACAATTTCCTGCGTTGGGGCTGCCTGTCGTAATAGGCGACAAAACAACCCACAGCCAGGTGGTAGGGCATTTGCCCGACTGGATGGCTACCACCCCTCGTCTAAAGTATTTCGCCATAACAACCTTGTGTTGTGTTCCGGCATTAGTGACCAGGTTCCGGTCCCCTTTAAGAGAGCAGCAGCGCATTTGTAACACCTTCGGTGTTGTAAATGTCCATAGGCGATGGTAACCGCTTTCAATCAAGTGGGCCGTCTGCCTGTCTGCTGAACTCCTGCAATAAAATAAAAATATTTTTTTAAAATTGATTTAATGTATTTTTTATGCATACTTTAAAACAAAATTAGTATTCGTCGCTTCTTCTCTATATAATAAATGTGCGAAATTTCATACTCCTCCGTCCGCGCATTTTTCGTAAAAAGGGGTACAAAGTTTTTTCTTCACGTATTAATATAATGATATGCTTTTTTTTCAAAATCAGCGGATTGGATTCTAGGGTAATTGATTTTTCAAAAATCTAATGGTACCGGTTTAGTTTTCTTCAAAATCGGCCCCGAGAATCCGTTGAGTATATTTCGCTTTTTCCTATACTTTAGAATTGTAATAAATTCTTTCATTGTGCAATCATTGTTTGTTTTATAAGTTGTTTGATTTTGATTTTTTCGTATGATATGAAGGCCAATCAAAGATATAACGCCATGCAACCGAGAACGAGCAGGCCCAACTTGTATGGGAGTCAATTGGGTCTAAACGTAAGTCATATTGACGTTACGTCATTTAGCTAACAATAATTTTCCCACATGCTACTGCTTCATATGGGATAGTGTTATAGTTATAGAACGTTTCACGCAGGTGTACCGATGGGTTTAATGCGTGATTTGAGATGCGACATTATTATTCATTGTGAATGACGTTAAACATTGATAAATAATTTTTAACGCTATAAGTAAGTAAGTCGCATATAACAGTATCGCAGATGAAGCCCGAGCATCAGAACAATGACAAAATTATATAAATCTTATTAAAATAGCTACAATAATTAGATAAGACTGAACTATTTTCATCTATAACAATGAGAAAATGTTAGAAACAGATGTTCATAATTTAGTACATGTTTTGTTTAGGTTGTTATATTGTTGTTGCTAGTGTCAACTGTGTCAAGTTGGTCTTTACAAGCAAAAATTATGGACTGTAGATATATATTTTTGATTTTATTGAATTTAGCACCTTTTTAATTTAGCCTTAGATTTGTTCTGAGAAAAGTTCGTGATGTCTGGACAGACGGAAAGTCTGTCTATAACCTTATTGTTAGTTATGTGATGCTTAGAGACTAATTAATCTAAGTCATACTGCTTATTTTTGTTCATTTAACTAACGTGCCTTATTCGTATATAAATTTAACTTTAGCTATCAAAGTTTTCATCAAAATTTAAATATATTTGGACCCTATTATGAAAAGGTTATTTTTAAATATGAAATTAAATACAAGTTTAATATAATATATGGCTAAATTAAATAACACCTTGCTTGAAAATTGAATCGCTCGGCGAAAGAGTGGCATAATCCACAAGTTTACAGTAACATAGTTAATTATTTTTATCTTTATTTGTAGATCTTTGAAACCGTAGTGGTCTTTTGTGACATCTATTAAAAATAATCGAAACTTTTAAGTCACTACGGTTTCAAAGATCCATACATTAAGAAAAAATACTTTGTTAGAGTAAAGTGAATTTGGCCACTCTTCCGTTGAGCGACTCAGTTTGAGTCTCGTTTTTCTATATCGAGCCAAAGAGCGGGCGAAGAATGGTTTATAGCATCTTTTGGTTAATAGTAGAAATGAAAATATTTCAATTTCCTTTTCGTAGCGATTGTTTTTTCTTATATTTTTCTATAGTAAACGTACCTATCATTTATTTAGATTTCCGATAAATAATATTTGACATTTAGTTGCCTCAACAGGTGGCAACGCCGCCCCAAGACAGGAAGCAGATGACCACGAGCAACTTGTCCGCATCGACAACGGAAACAGTCGGGAACGAAATCTTCGACGCTGAATGCCTGAAGCTCATCAATGAGTACTTCTATGGTGTAAGGTAGGCTAACAGTTTTTTTTTATTGCAGGAGATCAGCAGACAGGCAGACGGCCCACTTGATGGAAAGCGGTTACCATCTCTTATGGACTTTTGCAACACCAAAGTTGATACAAATGCGCTGCTGCTCTCTTAAGGGTGACTGGAACCTGGTCACTAATGCCGGAACACAACTCAAGGTTGTTATGGTGACATACTTTAGACCAGGGGTGGTGGCCATCCAGTCGGGCAAATGCCCTACCACCTGGCAGTTTCATAGACCACTTAATATTTTCTTAAATTCCAACTTGTATTTAATAACAGTCCATAATCGTCACACTGATGGATTTGGGCCACCCCACTTCTTAGGGGGGAACGGATAATATACCCGCCTTGCCTGTCCAAGCAGCCTGGCGAGTTTGAACCATTAGCTATATCCTAAGTGCAGGTTTACGTTATAAACGAGTATCCTCTTTTATTCTCTGCTATAGCTTTGCAGACCTGTGTTCGATTATTAATGCGTATCTTGGAATAAAGCACCCACGACATTGGCTACATAACATTTTAATTTGCTTGTCCTTGTAAATGTAATTCTTTTCATTCACAGAATATTCCCAGGTCAAGACCCAACGCATGTCTACATTGGTTGGGTGACGACTCAATATCATCTGCACTCCAAGGACTTCAACCAGAACAAAGTCATGAAGTCCTCTGTCATAATCACAGATGATTATGACAGAGTTATTGAGAAGTAAGTATAAATAATATTGACATTTGAGAGTAAACAAATGCCTGCCCTACTTTTGTTCTTATTAAAATTTTGAGAATTACTTGAGCGTTCGGGTAGTAGTGAGACGCAAGAAAACATGCCTACATATGATTTTACTATATTTGGTCCGCTACTTCGAATAAAAAACAAACTACATATCTGCTCAACTATAACAGTTACTAATTAACTGAAAAGAAACTATACTAGTGCGTTAGAGACAAGTCTATTTATACAGGTGTAACTGCGCAAGACATCCGGATCGGTTGCATATATAAAACTGCACAAATCTATTGGAATACTCGTTTTGGTGTAAATAAGAAAGATAGATATCACTTTGGGCCATTAAAGTGTTAGATTACAAACGTCTCCACTCAGTTGAGATGAGAATGTTGAGATAGATGTGTGGTGTTACAAGAATGGGTAAGGTGAGGTGAGAAATGAGTACATAAGGACATCTTTGAAAGTTGCACCCGTGACTGAAAAATTGAAAGGAAGAAGATTAAGTTGGTTTGGGCATATACATAGGGATGAAAGTCACGTGACAAAAAGAATGTTAAACTACAAAATATATGAGTACAGATGTAAAGGTAGACCAAAAAAAAAGATGGACGGATTGTGTGAAGGATGATGTGATGATATGTGGTGTGACAGAAGATGTATGTCAGAATAGAGGAGTGTGCAAGGAAAAGACATGTTGGGCCGAACCTAAATAATTGGGATATGGTGAAAGAAAAGACTCGTTTTGGTGTACTTTTCACACCTGTCCGGTGAACAGGCCCGTAACGCGTGTGTGGTGACTTTTTTAGTGCGTTTAGACAAAGTAAAATTAGTTTGACCGGCGAGCGGTAGTCTGATATAACTGATAATGTTCCAGTTCTCTATGATACCAATTGGCTTGGAAAACTTAATATCTAGCAAGAACCATTGAAACCTATTCAAGGAATTAATTAATTTGAAGAGGCTAGAATTGAAACTCAGTCATGTCTATGCATCCGTTAAACTATAAATTTTAGGATTCCTAATGCTTCGAAATGAACATTTGGACTCTCAATTCGCGATAGTATGTGTATTCTAAAACAGAGTTTCGGCAAGTGTTTTCTGCAATATTGATTTTATTTGTCCAGTGTGAGTCGACAATCATGCTACATGGTGCGTGCAGATGAGCTGTATAATGAAGTGATGGCCGAAGCGACAGCTAAAGGCGCTTCTCAAGGCATGTTCATCGGATGCTCAGTTGATACCTCCACTGGCACTGTAGCTTTCACGTGTGAAGGAAAGGAGACTAGCATTAAGTTCAAGGTATTATACAGTATTAAACTCCTTGGAAAAGCTTCAGTCCATCTAGAAATTGTTTCGAATAGAATATAAAATATTTAGAACTAGCTGACCCGGCAAACTTCGTACCGCCTCAGAATCAATAAATAAAAAACCTTAATCATAATTGCAGAATGTTTCAACTTTAGTAAAAAATGTGGTCAAGACTTGTAAATATAATTGATTTCTAAACGACGGGACGAACATCAAATGTTTGAGAGGTAGGAATAGTTTTTAAAGGAAAGCGAAATTCTACTATACTACTACTATATTCCAAGCATTTTTTTCATATTTACTCACCTGTTAAACCTTACTTGGACTTCCACAAATATTTCAAAACCAAAATTAGCCAAATAAGTCCAGCCGTTCTCGAATTTTCGCGAGACTTAACGAACAGCAATTGATTTTTATATATATAGATATGTATATATAATAATAGAATCATTAAAATATTGTTAAAATAAGTGTAATCAATATGGTTTGTTCATTTATTTGAAATTTTGAAATGATATATGTTATCTTTTTTTTTATCTTATTGATTCTTCTTTTTTTCTTCTTTAAGATCTTCATCTGGTCTGTTAAGCGTAGATTCTATCTGTAGACAAATGCCAAAATGACTATCTCTAGTTCAGAATGATTTTTAGGTTTAAAAAATTTAATGAAATGTGTAATTTCAGATATAAAATATCTACTGAATAAGTTGATTAAATTCTGACGATATCCCCAGATGGAACCAGAAACAAAGCTGTTCCCAGCGATCTTCGTCGAGGCTACATCGAAGGAGATCCTTCAAATCGAATTGGGTAGATCTGCGACGAGTCTTCCACTGAGTGCTGCTGTTTTACCGACAAGTGACAAACACGTCATCCCTCAGTTCCCGCCGAGGCTCAAAGTGCAGTGCCTGAAACCACACCAGTGGGCAAGGGTAATATAAATTACAAGAGTTATCAATGTCAAAGAAGCAAGTGAGGTGTGTAAGAATAAGCCTAAATGGCGCTCTGTTGTTCGTGCCTACCCCGCAAGGGAACTGGCGTGAAGTTATGTATGTATGTATGTATGTACAAATAAATAAATATAAAGTATGTAACAAATCGCTGCCAGAGGGAAGCGTGCCCAGAAGGCTGGCTGCATTGCCATTTATTTAGTTACGGTATACAAAAACGTAGAAAACCAATTCGTCAAATCTAACTAACATCACATAAACTATTTAATAAATCTTGTTGAAAACAATTCTTTTAATAGTAACTTTTCACTTCACTTCGAATTGTCAAAATTCATAATTTACAGTTAATATTGAAGTTATACAAACTCTTGTAGGTACCCAACCAGTCCCTGCAAGTGCATGCTCTGAAGCTATCCGATATCCGAGGCTGGTCGATGCTCTGCGAAGACGCGGTCTCCATGCTGGCACTGCACATACCGGAGGAGGACCGCTGCATCGACATCCTGGAGCTGATAGAAATGGACAAGTTGTTGAGTTTCCATTCGCACACGCTCACCCTGTACGCTGCTTTGTGCTACCAGAGTAATTATAGGTGAGTAGTATTATGATTTTATTATCTACTATAGTATATGTGTGCTATACATTGTTCGCGTTGTCTTAACGACGTATTTGTTAGTGAATAGCAATGAGGGCACCAAAAAAAACGCAACCGTAAGTAAGTTCATCTTTTTTAGAGTGCAGCACACAAACTGATGGAAAGTCTTTGCCGACGCCTATGGAGATTTGCAATACCGAAGTTGGTGCAATGTACTGCCGGCCTCGAAGACGGAACTGGAACCTGGCTACTGATGCCGGCTGAACCACCACTCGAGCTTGTTACCGCAGCTTACTCTAGATCAAGGATGGTGGTCATCCAGATAGACAAACGTTCTACTTCCTGGTTGCGGGTTATTTTGATGCCTTTTACGACACACTCGACTGATATTTAAAATAACGCTGATGCTGTTGACTTCAGTTTATGGCAGGCGTCGCCAAATGGCGGACCGCGGTCCGCATCCGGACCGCCAACCCATTTTGTGCGGACCGCTCGGAGCACACTTGCACTACAGAGTACGTAATTTAATAAAAATGTATCCCCTCATATCTTTGTTGACGTCAATTCAAATAAATATCCAGAACTACCAAAATTATCTTTGAAACTTCTTACTTTGTTTGGGCCAACATATTTTTGTGAAGCAGCATTTTCGAAGATGATGCCATTCGTGCAGGAACGGAGAAAGAATACAATTTCCTGCGGCCGGGCGGCCTGTCGTAAGAGGCGACTTAACAACCCACAGCCAGGTGGTAGGGCACTTGCCCGACTGGATGGCTACCACCCCTGGTCTAAAGTATGTCGCCATAACAACCTTCGAGTTGTGTTCCGGCATTAGTGTCCAGGTTCCAGTTTCCCTTAAGAGAGCAGCAGCGCATTTGTAGCACCTTTGGTGTTGCAAATGTCCATAGGCGATGGTAACCGCTTTCCATCAAGTGGGCCATTTGCCTGTCTGCTGATCTCCTGCAATAAAAAAAAAAGATGAACTTCATTAAAACTAAATTTCGATCTCGACTTACTGATAAATATCTCCAGGATTTAATGTCAATAGCTTGCACGAATTTTACTCCAAACTTCAGACCGATAGTCCGTAACAAAAAATGTAATTATTCTCATTGATGTGTAAAAAAAATACCTTTGTTATTTCCGTAATTATATTTGTTTAATAAATATTGTTTTCTATAATATGTTGTACGGACCGCGATGATCATTTCATTTCTTAAAACGGAACTGGAGTGAACCAAATTGGTGACCCCTGGTCTCCGGTGTCATGTTTATTTATTATTTTTTCTTACAGAGCTGCCCACGCACTGTGCCAACACGTCGATCAGAAGCAACTCCTCTATGCCATCAAGTCCCAATACATGTCAGGTCCATTACGTCAAGGATTCTACGACTTACTCATCGCCTTGCATTTGGAATCACATGCTACAACTATGTAAGTGGAAATGAGATTTCATAGTATGCTATACTTTTTATTTATTAATTATGTAACCTACTAGTACTTTGCACTCTAGTTCCTTGGCATAAATATGAGTTTTGTATTTAGTGATAAATGTGCCATTTGCCAAAAATATTTATATAATACAATTATATCGTTAAAGCACGAAATCATGACAGTTTTTGTTAGTTAAGGATTAAAAGTTTACTTCAGGGTGTCTAAAGTTGCCGTTTTCGCAGATCCGTATCATGAATATGACAAGTTTCAAAATAAAGTAAAATATTATACTATGTCTTATACCTACCAGTATTTAGATACGTGTCAATGTCACTAAGCGATTATCCAAAAGCGACCGCTTTAGGCCTCCTACAAAGCCGAATAATCTGTTTGGCATAACACGTGCTCTTGTTTTTCATGCCAGGGAAACGTGCAAGAATGAATTCGTGATCCCACTTGGTCCAGAATTGAAATCACTTTACGAAGATGCCGGAATGGGTCATTCACTTCGATCACTGCAGACGGAAAGCGTCAGGCCGCAGATGAACATGACTGATATCACGTAAGTAGATATTAATATTATTAAGCTGATTCATATGAGATGAAATAAGTAGAGTTTAGAAATACTTTCTTAATTTAGCTTAATAATTTATCCGTGCAAGAACGGAGAAAGAATACAATTACCTGCGTTGGGGCGGCCAGTCGTAAGAGGCGACAAAACGACCCACAGCCAGGTGGTAGGGCATTTGCCCGACTGGATAGGTACCACCCCTGGTCTTAAGTATGTCGCCATAACAACCTTGAGTTGTGTTCCGGCATCAGTGACCAAGTCCCCGTCTCCCTTAACAGAGCAGCAGCACATTTGTAGCACCTTGGGTGTTACAAAAACTTTCCATCAAGCAGGCCGTCTGCCTGTCTGTTGAACTCCAGCAGTAAAAAATAAAAATCTTTCAATGAAAAGGGAAAAGGAAGGGAAGAGGGGGAGGGATCTGATTAAGATATATTCAATGAAAATGAATATATTTATTTCAAAATACTGTGGATAGAATACAATTCAAATAAGTTAAGTTTTCTTTTATTGTATTAGATTATTTATTTCAAAATTACTTATTGAAAAAAGATTACTTATTGAAAATCATGATTCTACCACCGCTTCCAAAGCAATTTTAGTTACTTTTAAAGGTGAAGAAGTAGCGCTACAATCTTCCCAACAACAAGATTTTTATATTAGTTTTTGAAATGAAAATCATTTGCCAAAAAGAATGTTAAGCTGGAAGCTTGACAGATGTAAGAATACAAGTAAGCTTATACCAAAAGGAGACGCATGGACCGTGTGAAGGACAACATTAATATTCGAGGACAGAATATGTATGCTAAGATAGAGAAGGATGAAAAAATAAGACATAATATGACCCCAGATGATTGGGAAAGAAAGGAAGAGACGGAAGAAAAAGTGTTGTATTTTACATTTTTTTAAGTTTCATGTGCAATTGACAATATAAAAAAAATTAACATTTTTTTATACCTGAAGGCAAACGTATACGTAACGTAACGTAGTGGTTAATCTAACAGATTGATTACCGTACTCTATGGACGCGTTCCGTTAGTAGCACACAACGCCCAAATGTTATGATCGTGGCAAAAACGTCACTAATAACGTCATGATTTTCGCTCACGCAGCTCACAACGACTCATGTCAAGAGGTGGGTCTTATAACCGTTCCACTTGAGTTTACGATTGTGACGCCGGCAACCAAGTGGAACGGGAAATATCGCGGTCGTGAACGTGGTCGTTGTGAGTCTCTTGTGCAACAACAGCAATTCCAACCCGTTTTAGGATGGGATTGCGGGATGGCAGGATGGATGGAGGACACGACATGACACGAACGCCAATATTGTGTAGCCTAACAAGATGTAATCAAGATCCAGCATGCCTGTGCTACGTCAACGTTATCACTTCTACGCAACACACCTCACATGAAATGTATTGATTTTTCCAGCGAAAGTATAACAGACATAAGCAACCTTTACTCGCCGTACTTCCCCCTGGAAGTCGTCCGTGAGTTCGTGATGCAGGCACTCGCGGAAGCGGTCGAGACCAATCAGGTTCATAACAGAGATCCTGTTGGTGGAAGCAACGAAAATTTGTTCTTGTAAGCGCTATTTTAATATTAGCTTTGAACATGAATATTTAAAGCATTACTTATAAAAATATCACTAAGCAATATTTAGCCACTACTTAGCTAAGATGCTGTAAATCTCTAATCAATGATTATCATTTGATTTAGTTGTTACTTATTTAAGAGGCAAGGCACAGAGAAACGAAATCTGAATGGTAAACATAAGTTGTAACCAAACTGTATGGGTCCCGCTCTGCCTTTGTAGTTTGGTTGTTGTCAAAGTAAACACGAAAATCTGATGAATATGTAGTTTAGATAGATAGAAAATACTTTTATCCGTGCAGGAACGGAGAAAGAATACAATTTCCTGCGTTGGGGGGGCCTGTCGTAAGAGGCGACCAAACAACCCACAGCCAGGTGGTAGGGCATTTGCCCAACTGGATGGCTACCACCCCTGATCTAAAGTATGTCGCCATAACAACCTTGAGTTGTGTTCCGGCATTAGTGACCAGGTTCCAGTCTCCCTTAAGAGAGCAGCAGCGCATTTGTAGCACGTTTGGTGTTGCAAATGTCCATAGGCGATGGTAACCGCTTTCCATCAAGTGGGCCGTCTGCCTGTCTGCTGAACTCCTGCAATAAAAAAAAAATTAACTAAACATTGTTTTGTAGACCTCTCATAAAGTTGGTGGACCGTCTATTGTTGGTCGGCATGATGCGCGATGAAGACGTAGAAAAGCTGCTCATCATGACAAACCCGGAGACTTGGGACCCTACTTTTAACAAAGGTATGTATAATGTCTGTTAAAATTGGTTTATTATATCACTAATTTTTGTCCACGGTTCCGCTCGCGTAAATGTAAATTTTGTGGAATGAAGACCGGCCGTTAGGGGCCCCACACGCCTGGCTTTTAGATTTAGATCGGATTTTAGAAGACATGAATAGAAAGTCCAAGAAATAATGCGACAAAAATAATGGCTACTACTACTCTTTAATGTTTTTGGAACGAAGTACGACTTACAGTAGAGTGAACTTGCAGAGATCGTCACGTAAAGCTCCAACAATAAATAACATCCAACAGTGTAATACAGTGTTTTGAAATTAAAAGGTCTTCTGACCGCCCTTATTCGGCCGCATTCGGGCTTTGTCGCCGCGAACGTGCACATGTTTTTTTATATTATTTACTATTTTATATTTAATTTTTCAATGAGTATTTTGTGTCTTCGTTCCTGAAGGGGATGATCACCCGATTGCAAAGAAGTTTTTTTTACGGGATAGGGACCATTAAACTAAATCTATCTATCTAGTTTACTGACGAAAAATAATGTTTAAAAATCATTAGCTGTGTCCAATTCAAACACGACATAAAATGAAGTGTTTGTTTATTTTCTCCCCTTAAATACCAAAGTAAAGCAACAAGAATATTTGTGCGAAATTATAAAAAAGCTATAAATAATTTCATGACTTGGATTTAAAGTTATTACAAAATTACAAAGCTAAGTAGCGGGAGACAGGAGCCCAAACTGAGAAAAAACCCGTACTATGGAACTCCTGGCCTTCCCCTCTTGTAAAATATTAATTAAAATCTTTATAATAATTAGAAAATATGGTTGGTTAAATATATAACTATGTATGTATGCATGAGCGTGTGTGTGTGACTATTTGAGTGTGAATTAAATTATTTTAGTTACAATCTAAAATGGTTTTATAAAGTTTTAAATTACTTTTAGACAACGAATAAATTTACTAAGTTCAAGAACGCACCAAGGATAATAAAACAATTGAAATGTGCCGGGACCGGACATAGCATGAGGGATAGTAAAAATAAATGAACGCGTAAGATAAGATAACAGAATGGTACCCAAGAGGTAGAAAACGATATATAGAGGACGACAATACAAGAGATGGGAGGACGATTTGAAATATACAGTAGACATAGTGTTCCAGAACCAGTAAAAACAGAGAAAAGAGTTTCAGATAGCTTGAAAGAGGTCTTTGTCGAAGGAGAATCTGAGAAGGACGTAGATACCAATCAATGTATGAAACGAATTAAATGAAACTATGGAACATTCTTTCAACAATAAAGATTATTTTTATTTTATTTTAGCTGTTTCCGAAGTAGCCAGCATACTTTGAATTATGTATTCATTCTCTATGGTTGCAGAGGGCAAAGACGAACATCGAAAAGGTCTCTTACACATGAAGATGGCTGAAGGCGCAAAGTTGCAAATGTGTTATCTCCTTCAACATCTGAACGATATACAAATGAGGCATCGCGTTGAGTCCATCGTAGCGTTTGCACACGACTTCGTTGGGGACGTGCAGACGGATCAGCTTAGGTACCTATTTCTTATATTTAGAATGCACTGCCTCTTACAATTCAGTGAAGCCACAAGATTAATGATGTTTAAGAACCTACTCAGGAAGCACTACCTAGAGCATCGACGCCGGGTTGCTAGTCTATCGGTTTTTATAGGAATTATTTCGGATCATTCATTCCCCCTACACCATTCCATCTTCGGAAAACAAAGCGCTCTGGTCTACGCCATCGTTTCACAGTGGAGACGCTACCAGTGCGTACTAAACGTTTCGCCTTCACGTTCCTTCTACGTACGGCAAAATTGTGGAATGCACTACCAGAGTCCGTGTTTCCCGAAAATTACAATCCGGGTATCTTCAAGTCTCGTGCGAATAGGTAGTATCTAGGTAAGCGTGCTCCATCTTCGACCGCATCATCGTCCGGCATTGGCGTGATCGTGGTCAAATGCAAACCTATTTAATATTAAACAAAACCTTTTCTTAAACATCTATGCTTAAGCTGTTTGCAACTAGAGTAAAAAGATAGAATAGTAAAAATATATGTCATGAGTATGTAAAATAATAATAACCTTGAAAGAATTTATTTCGCAGACGTTACACAGAAATCAAGCAGTCGGATTTGCCAAGCGCGGTAGCGGCTAAGAAAACTAGGGAATTCCGTTGCCCCCCTCGTGAACAGATGAACGCTATACTCAGTAAGTACTTGTCACATTGTGCATTGTTTGATTATAGAAACTAATTGGTTGTTTATAATGGCTTCAAAAAACAAAATACTAAAACGTAAGCATAAAATTATCATATAGTTCAAATTCTTGAGCTAAGCGCAGTATAGGCGGCGAGCGACGAAATTCACACTTGCTTACTTGATATTATTAGGTGTACTATTTATGTCTGTCCTGCGGATGAAGCCAGAAAAACGGAGAGAGGACTATTTTAAAAAAGCACCAATGCTTAGTGACTTAGCACTGTGTGAACACTGGGCCGGATCTAGACCAGGAAAAGAGAGAAGAGAAGAATGAGAAGGAAAATCACCATTGCTACACTAAGCATTAGTGTTCCTGTGACGCAACATTGTGTGCAGGCAGGTCACCAATCACTCTGCTGTTAATTTTTATCCAAATCACGGTGGATCAACACTTTCAGGAGATAGTTTGAAGGAGATAATTTGCTTCCTTTATTCTAAAATGTAAATTTAGGCTGTATTTGTCTGAATTTAAATTATTGCGGCAAAAAAATTTATGAGCTCTTTGTATTAGGTTTCAAACACATGGAGGAGGAGGACAAGGAAAACTGTCCTTGCGGCGAAGACCTGATCGCCAGAATGAATGAATTCCATGGAAATCTTATGAATTACGTTTGCCTGAATGCCTTACAGGAGCCTGAACCTGAGGTATGTCATTTAAATACTAATAGACTTTAGGTTACCGATTCAGCCGTGACTTGAAGATAACAAACGAATCCAGAAAGTCGCGCTATTATGTCAGTTTGTTAATGTCTCATCGTTGACTATCTCAGAAACCACTAAAGATAAAGATATGAAAACCACACATGCAGTAGTCTCGAGTATCTCTGCCAACGTCTTTTTTGTGAATTTGATGAAGTCCGAACTGAATTAAAAATTAATTCCATCGTGAATGATATTTCAAATTTACGTGAAGTAATAACAATCTTACTTTAAATAGAGATATTAAACATTATCACTGATATTGGTCTGTTTCATTATATTTCAGGAGTTAACTGGGCCTGAAGCTAAGCCTGGCGCATTCGGTAAAATATATAACATTATAAATACAGTCAAAGAACTGGAAGAAGAACAAAAGGTAAGATTGAAATCATCTACTTATAAAAAAACAATTTGTGGTAACTTTGTAGTAAAGAACAGCTATTTACTACTGACTTTATTATAACAACAAACTCATTTAATGCGTCAACCTGTTAAGAAATATTATATATCACACAGGCACTCGAAGAGCCCCCTAAGAAAACTCCAGAAGAAAAATTCCGCAAAGTTTTGATCCAAACGATAGTGAGTTGGGCTGAAGAGGCGCCTATCGAGACGCCAAAATTAGTTCGAGAGATGTTCAGGTGAACTTTTTCAATTCTCAATCTAGGCTAATGTGTCTTTTTAAATTGTCAATCTATGGTAATGTGACTTTTTAAATTGTCAATCTAGGGTAATGTGACTTTTTAAATTGTCAATCTAGGGTAATGTAAATTTTTAAATTGTCAATCTAGAGTAATGTGAATTTTTCAATTCTCAATCTAGGGTCATGTGAATTTTTAAGCTCTTACAAATATTACCTTCTTTAGCATCAAGTTTATCATCTACAATTTGGCTGATAACTAAGATCGGTTTTCGCTTGATGCCTATGTAATAAAGTTTTTCAAAATAATATTACCAAACCATCGCTCTTCAAGTTCCCTCCAAAAACGTGAGTTTGACTTATTGTTACCGCGGAGGTTTGATTTTTTGGTTAATTCTTCCTCCAGTTTATTGGTCCGTCAATACGACGCGATTGGCGAGTTGATTCGTGCCTTGGAAAAGACGTACGTGATCAATGCGAAGACCAAGCAAGACGTAGCTGAGATGTGGGTGGGCCTGAGCCAAATACGTGCCTTGCTGCCAGTGCAGATGAGTCAGGAGGAGGAAGCTCTCATGAGGAAGAGATTGTGGTAAGTTTCATACCGCCACCAGTTGCAATTGTATTACCTAATTTTTTTATTGCTGAAGCACAGCAGACAGGCTGATGGCCTAACTGTAATGGAAAGTTGTTACCGTCGTCTATGGATATTAGCAATACCAGAAGTCCTGCCAATGTGCTGCTGGTTTTGAATCAGAAACTGGAACCTGGCCACTGATGCCGGAACACAACTCGAGGTTGTTATGTCGGCATACTCTAGACCAGGGGTGGTAGCCATCTAGTCGGGCAAATGCCCTGCCACCTGGCTGTGAGTTGTTTTGTCGCCTCTTACGACAGGCGGCCCGCAACGAAGGAATTAGTATTTTTTTCCGTTTCTGCACGGATAATATTTATTTATATTATACGAATTTTCCGTAACTATCTTCATGAGTAAGAAATGAAACGTCAACTTTTTTGTTAATAGGAAACTCGTCAACAACCACACATTCTTCCAACATCCAGATTTGATAAGGTAAATAATATTCAAATTCTTTCTCTCTTTCTCCAACTGCTCTCCAATGCTTCTTTTATGATATAGTACACCAATTTCTAGGCAGCAATATTTTTATTTATATACTTAATTTATATGACTGCTTGTTTATAAGCCTTACTAAAATAAATAAATAAATATTCGCACCTTATCTATAATATTATAAAATTCTAAACATGCCGTGTCTTTATATTGAAGCTATTAAAAAAACAACAACTGGAATACATGATATAAACGATGGAGAACGCGATGCATTTTTTTTAGATTTCTTGTTTGTTTGTTCGGGATTCACGTAAAAACTACTGGGCCGATTTCGACACGGTTTTCGCTGATCGACAGCAAATTCTTAGATTTAAAATCTGCCCTACATTTTATCCTGGGAATCCCGTGGGAATTTCCTGGGAAATATATAAAATGGCCAGATTAAAGAAAAATGCATTCCAATGCGATTTTATATTATTACTGTATGTCAAACATACAATTATATATATATATATATATATATATATATATATATATATATATATATATATATATATATATATATATATATATATTATACGTGAAAACAGAATAAAGTTTTAATGTAAATAAAATAAAGCTATTGCCCAGGGTTTGAGTTTGCCACACGGCGTAGCCGCTGGACAAACTCTAGTTATATAATAAAGCCCGCTCGCCGTCGATGAATTAATTGTAAGAACTATTAACAAGTAATGAAATAAGAAAAATCTTAATTAATAGTAATATAAAACACATTGCAGAGTACTTCGCATCCACGAAAACGTCATGGCGGTTATGATGAACACCTTGGGCAGACGTGCGCAGGCGCAATCCGACGCGCAGCCCACTTCGCAGCCTGTCGCAGAAGACATAAAAGAGAAGGTATTCATTGTTATTTTAATTAAAATACTTATTTCATGTCTTAGGACCGTGATACGTGGCGCAAACATGGACAGATCAACGATCCGCATTGGACTGTGATCGACTGAAGATCTTTTTAACCGACTTCAAAAAGGAGTAGGATCTTAATTCGACAAAAAAAATTGTATGTTTGTTACGCGATTTCTCCGTCAATTGTGGACTGTGTTTATTCGAAAGAGCATACTCCTGTCGGAGCTAGGAGCCAGTAATTGGCAAGAAACCGCACAGGACCGAGAAAAGTGGTATGTTCTCGTTTCGGAGGCCAAGACCCACTTTGGGTCGCTGAGCCAACGGAGTAAGTAAGTAAGTAAGTATACTCCTGATGTCCCATTGTCACCAAGTGAGGTTCTTATGAGTGGATCCCAGCAAAATCGAGTGCGACGGTTGTTGAAAAGCGCCGAGCGCTTACACTCTTCGAAAGGCAAACTTGTATACACGTGCCAGTAGTACAATTTGACGGCCTCTGTGGTTGAGCGGGCTAAGCCTTTGCCGGCGTACCTCACTACAACGCAGAGGTTCCGGGTTCGATTCCTGGTATAGTAAATTTCGGAAACGTATTTTCTCCGTTATTTACTATGGTCTGGGTGTCTGGGATCAGCCTCAGAGTAGTCCGTTGTATATTACCCATAACACAAGCGTAACTTGCTTAATTTGGGGATATACAGTGTGTGTTTGTCAGCCGATTATTAAAAAAAAAAAAACAAAAAAAAAACAATTTCAACAGACATTTAATATATTATTTCTAAAGCTATTCAAATATTTCCGCAACTAAAAAGTTGAAAATGTATATTTTTTTTAACAAAAACAACACTGATTTCAAAGTAAAAAGCAAAAAAATATTTATTTTTTTAAAGGACTTTTGGACGAACGTCTATAATAAAAAAAAACGTGTGCGTCTCGAGACGCCGGACGGAAGTGATAACTTAAAGCCAGACAGACTGGCGCCGTAACGCGTTACGTGACGAAGTGGTTTACCCTCCCATAAGAAGTTATCACATCAAAAATTTGTTTTGCTTTTTAGTTTTGTTTTTAAAAAAATCGTAATATTTCATTTTTTTATTTTTTTTTTGCAGGAGATCAGCAAACAGGCAGACGGCCCACTTGATGGAAAGTGGTTACCATCGCCTATGGACATTTGCAACACCAAAGGTGCTACAAATGCGTTGCTGCTCTCTTAAGGGAGACTGGAACCTGGTCACTAATGCCGGAACACAACACTCAAGGTTGTTATGGCGACATACCTTAGACCAGGGGTGGTAGCCATCCAGTCGGGCAAATGCCCTACCACCTGGCTGTGGGTTGATTAGTCGCCTCTTACGACAGGCCGCCCCAATGCAGGAAATTATATTCTTTCTCCGTTCCTGCACGGATAATAATTTCATGCATAAGTCGTGGTAGCGTAATGGCTAGCGCACGCGTCCCGAACTGGAAGTGCGCGGGTTCGATCCTGGCCGAAACGCATGCATCACTTGGGCAGTTTTCTGATACAAACTTATATTAAGAACAGAATCATTCCCACAGGACACGTCTCACGAGATGGTGGTAGCGTGCTGTCGGTTTCTATGTTACTTCTGCAGAACAGGTCGTCAGAACCAAAAGGCCATGTTTGACCATTTCGATTTCTTGCTGGAGAACTCCAATATCTTGCTGGCCAGACCTTCTCTGCGAGGGTCCACGTTAAAAATCGAGATACGTGGTTAACCTTGATTTATACCTTAAAAGTTACACGTAATGGAGTGAAGACAGACAGATAGGTGCATTTTAAACGATGTTCACTTAATACAAATAATGAACGCCTGCACAAACATTATGGCAACTTTGTTGGCCCGTGTACCTTTGCCCGAAATATCCGACTTCATAACATGCCCCCAGACCTTGAAAGACTAGGCTTTCAAACTGATCCCGTAGATACAGGCAATGGGCATATCCTGTTAAACGCACGCCGAATAACTCCAGTTGCAGTCTTAATATCAGCCACACGAACAATTCCATCGGATCCTGGGTGGACCGCCACAACTCGTCCTAATTTCCACTTAAGAGGCGGTAGGTTCTCATCCTTCACTACTACCAAGGAATCCAGCTTCAAACTATCTTTACAGGAACGCCATTTGACTCTCTGTTGCAATTCCGCAACAAACTCTTTGCTCCATCTAGTCCAAAAGTGTTGACGGAGTTGTTCAATACGTTGAAAACGAGTTAAATGAGAAATCGAATAGTTTTGATAATCTGGCTGTGGCAACGATGTAAGCGGACGTCCAATGAGGAAATGTCCAGGTGTAAGTGGTGTGCAATCATCAGGATCTGAAGATAGTGGTGTCAGTGGACGGGAATTTAAAATTGCTTCGACTTGAACTAACAATGTACTTAATTCCTCAAACGTAAGATTACAATTTCCCAACGCTCGCTGAAGATGGTACTTTGTCGACTTGACACCCGCTTCCCAGATCCCCCCGAAATGTGGGCTGTAGGCAGGAATAAAATGAAAATTAATACCTTCATTGGCTAACTGTTCAGCCAGTGAGTTGCAATTTGACTTAAGAAACTTAGAAATATCATTGTACGCGCCTACAAACGAGGTACCGTTGTCTGAATATATGTGGATGGGTTTTCCTCGTCTTGAAATAAATCTGTATAAAGCCAGTAAATACTTATTGCTTGTCAAATCACCTACAAGCTCTAAATGTACAGCTTTAGTAGTAAAACAAATAAATATAGCAATGTACACCTTTACTAGCCTACATCCACGACCTTGACGAGAGGCGCATGTAATAGCACCGCTATAATCAACGCCTGTGGTTTCAAAGGGATAACCACCTGGAAGGAGACGCTGCTGGGGTAGGTTTCCCATTAACGGAGTAATAATTTGACCCTTCATCCTTCGGCAACGTATACACCGATGATATGTAGCCTTAGCTAAGTTACGCCCGCCTATAGGCCAATAGGTCTCCCTTATCGAAGCCAATAATAACTGGGGACCAGCGTGCATTAATTTTAAATGTTCATAATTAAATAATAATTTAGTTAATTCGTGAGCGGACTGTAGAATAATTGGATGTTTTTTATTATAATCAAAATTAGAATTGTCTAGGCGTCCTCCAACACGCATTATATTATTTGCATCTAAATAAACATTATATTTTAAAAGAGGACTTTTACTCGACAACTTCTGTTTACTTAAAAGTAATTTATGTTCAGAAAATGATTGTTTCTGACTATTATAAATTAACACATTTAATGCGGCCTGTAACTCATCTTTAGATAGATGTTTAGTAATGAAAGAATGCTTTCTACAGGATTGAATAAATCGCAAAACGTATGCTACACAACGAACTAGTCGTAAATAATTAGAAAAACGCTTAAAATCTATGAAAGTATTATTTTGAGTATTGTCAATTAAAACTGAATTTAATGAAATTTGCTGTCGAATTTCTGGTAAAGATTCTAATTGTACACTCTTTAGAGAAGAAGGCCAGCTAGACTGATCTTGTCGTAAAAAACGGGGACCATTCCACCACAATTCTAAGCCCTGTAGAGTGCCAATATCGATGCCACGCGATATCAGGTCTGCTGGGTTATCGTCAGTTGGTATATGTCGCCATGTACAGTTACCAGCCTTGTCTAAAACTTCAGCAACACGATTTCGTACAAAGGGCTGAAGTTTAACAGGCAACATTTGTAACCATCCTAACACAATGGTCGAGTCAGTCCAGCAATAAACATGACTGATATTTAATCGAAGTGAATTCGAAATCTTCTCATGAATGCGAGCACCAATGACAGCGCCGCACAATTCCAGTCTTGGAATCGTGGTCGGCTTTATGGGGGCCACTCGACTCTTAGCCATTAATAAATGAACCGTGCACTCGCCTTTAGAATTAATTGTACGCACATAAGCACACGCACCGTATGCGCGCTCAGAGGCGTCCGTAAATATGTGCACTTCAAATAAATTAAATGAATCGCATACTACCATTCGAGGGATACGAAAATCGTTTAGAAGTGGCAAAGCCCTTATAACAGAATTCCAAATAGTGCTGAGCTCCGGGGTTAAGGGTTCATCCCAAGATATTTTATCTAACCACATTTTTTGTAATAAAATTTTCATACTAACTATAGCAGGAGATAACAGTCCTAAAGGATCAAAAATACGAGCTATTACAGATAATATATCCCGCTTCGTATTCCCATGAATAGGCATCGAACCCATTAAAAACCCTAATTCATCCGAATTCGCAAACCAGTCCAGGCCCAACAGTTTGTTGGGCTTATTAGAACCCATGTTTAAGTCTAATGACGACTGTGAATCATCAGAGATCACTAGAGGCTCGTTAGATTTCCATTTTCTTAGTGGCATGCAAGCTGAGGCAAGTGCCTTGGTGACCTCTGAACGGATGAACCTAATTTCGGACAAATCTTGACCTCCTGTCAGCAAGTCATCGACAAAAAAGTCGTGCTTAATGACGTCAGCAATCTTCTTGTTTGTGGTCTCAAGCCCTATTTGCTTTAAACAACGCGTCGCCAAAAATGGCGCGCTAGCAGTTCCGTAAGTAACGGTATTCAAATTATATATCTTAATTGGATCGCAAGTAGCATTATCACGCCAAAGGATTTGTTGCAAGTGCCGATCAGATGGGTGGACCACTATCTGTCTATACATCTTCTCTACGTCAGCTGACAAGACATATTTATACTGTCGAAAACGAAGCAGTATAGACAGTAAATCGTCCTGGACAGTGGGACCCACCATCTGAATATCATTAAAGGATACGCCAGATGACGAAGGACAACTTGCATTAAACACTACGCGAAGTTTTGTAGTTGTACTAGACTCACGCAATATTCCATGATGTGGAATAAAATATCCATTTTGGCTTATATTAAGTTGTTTATTTTCCGACATGTGATTTAACACTTCGTATTCCTTCATGAAGTCATGATACATCTTACTAAATTCTTCTTTATTAATTAACCTGCGTTCAAGAGAATGTAAACAATGTACAGCCCTAGTGAAAGAATCACCTAAAACGGATGGACTTTCTTTCATTGGGATGCGAACACAGAAACGACCGTCACTCAAACGTGTCGTGTTTTTAACAAAATGCTCCTCGCACAACCTTTCTTCTGGCATATAACGAGTAGACTGAGAATTCACTTCCTCTAAATTCCAGAAACGTGTTAAATCAGAACGAATCTGTTCATATTTATTGTCAGAATTTAAACTAACTTTCGTTAAATTACACCGAATATTCTTCGATTGAAAGTTATTATTATTATAATAAATAGGACCGGAAACAATCCAGCCTAATCTGGTTTCACATAATATGGGCAAGCCTACACCTAACTTAATTCTTTCGGACCCTAGTAACTCCCAGAATAGGTCTGCCCCGATCAACAGATCAACATCAGATGGTTCGTAAAAAGTAGGATCTGCTAAACAAATATTAGACGGAATATTAAAAGTAGATATATCTAACTTACGACATGGAACATTACTACTAATTAATGGTAAAACAAAGCAATGAATTTTAACCTTATAGTTATTATTTAATGACGTCAAATTAATATGACAAGTTTTACCTACGTGAGTACTCACGTTATTTATGCCGCATATCGCAATATCTACCTGTTTATATACTAGGTTCAACTGCTTACATAATTTCTCCGTGATAAAACAAGATGTACTTCCGCTATCCAATATAGCACGAACGACATGCTCACGTTCATTATGATCGCGGATTTTGACCAGTGCGGTCGACAATAACACGGCGCTTTCTTTCTTAATGCTGCTTACAGCTGCGACGCTCGCGGAGAGAGACATGTTGTTTGTATCGCTACTGGACTGTGAACACGGCGAAGATGATTCATTCGATGCAACATTGTTTTGTGCACCTTCATTCAAAGGT
The DNA here is from genome assembly GCA_019925095.2 of Dendrolimus kikuchii. Classification (NCBI taxonomy): domain Eukaryota; kingdom Metazoa; phylum Arthropoda; class Insecta; order Lepidoptera; family Lasiocampidae; genus Dendrolimus; species Dendrolimus kikuchii. Next base: position 8,400,853 of record CM034413.1, read on the forward strand.
TTAGAAATAAACTTATCGTGTGAAATATGTATTAATATGTTATGCTTACGTTTACATAACTTGCAACCCGGTTTTTTACATTGGTTTGCAAAATGACCTGTACGAAAACAATTATAACAGATTTTATAACTTGGCAATAACTTAAGACGAGCTTCGTTAGTCAATGCTAAAAAATGCGAACAACTATTTAAATTATGATTTCCCTTACAGTTTGGACACACTTTAGGACTCATATAATTACTGGAATCGTTAGGGCTTTGTGTTGTAACCAATGATTTGAATTTTGGACTTGATTTAGTTGGCGTATGAGATGAGTTATTTCGTGACAGTTCTAGTGTCTCGACTAAATCAGCACGATTGCGTATAAATCGCATAAATGCTTCAAACAACACAGGTTTGTCTTTGCCTAAGCGGCCCTTAAACTCCTCCCATTCACGAAAGGTTTTCTGATCTAGTTTACGAGTTATAATGTAAATTAATAATGTATCCCAGTGCTTGACTGGCTCACCTAATGACTCTAAGGCTCGTAAATTTTTATTTAATTGATCTATCAGACCCTTTAAAGCAACAGAAGACTCCTTAGAAATAACCTCAATATTAAACAAAGCTGATATGTGGTTTTGTATTAATAAATTCGTATTATCAAACCGATCACAAAGTAAGTTCCATGCGACAGAGTAATTAGTCATGGAAAATTCGATGGACTGGATAACCACAGCAGCAGATCCTTCCAGGGATGCTCGTAAATAATGAAACTTGTTGATGTCATCGATTTCATCATTATGGTGTATTAAACTTGTAAAGGTGTCTCGAAATTCAAGCCAATTATTATAATTGCCGTTAAATTTTGGCAGCTGTATAGTGGGTAACTTAACCGGCTTATGTATACTGGCACGATCACTATGTTGGGACTGAATTTCTTTATTATAATTGCTTAGCATATTTTTAGCCCTAGACAATGTTTTATAATATAAGGACTCGAATTCTGATCGCTCAGACATTTGAGATTGTACATCATCCACAATACATTCGAGACGCATTTGTACCTCGTCGTATGGCTCATACATTGACTCCATTCTTCTTAAACGAAGCTGCAACTCACTAACATCATCGCCTTCCAATGACGTATCTAGTAAGCCATCTAGGTAATTGCTAAAAACAGTTAGTCTGCCCTTGAAGCTTCCACGCTTTTTTATCAATTCCTTTTCCTCGGACATACTGGCAAGCGGGTGGAGTCAACCTGAAATTTATATAAAGGCAAATTGAGACTTTTACAATATAAATATTTTAGGGTAGGTACCTAATATTGAAAATACAAAATGTATTAAGTTTACAATTTATAGATATTTATAAACGGTTTATTTAGTTTAATATGAATATAATTTAATCCTTACAACTGTAGACTTATAATATTTTCAATAAATATAATATTATATATTGCAAAAAAAACTAACACAAAATAACGTCAAATATAAAAATTTCTTAAGGCGCAAAGTAAATTAAATGAAAAATAAATTAATCTAATTTCAAATATAAACTTGTGCTATAATCTACTCAAATTACAATGTAAGTAGTCTAAAATATGAAACAAAGTTTCGACTAATATGACAATGTAATCGATTGGTTTAGTATAAAAAATATATTTATAAAAAATACATCTCGTACTGACCTTATGATAATCTAAATACAAACCTAATGAGCGTGGGTTAACGAAAATAACACAATTAAATTAATTCAATTACTTTGGCCACGTACCACCGACACAATCTTCAATTTTACGTAATTCCAAATTGATTTAATCCTTATATAGTCAATTTCAACATAATTATTTTAAATATATCAATCCGGCTCTGGATGACCAAATGTGAGAGAACTTAGGGAAGAAAAATTAAAAATCGAGATACGTGGTTAACCTTGATTTATACCTTAAAAGTTACACGTAATGGAGTGAAGACAGACAGATAGGTGCATTTTAAACGATGTTCACTTAGGTAGTTTATAATGTAATATTTATCTTTAATAAGTACAAATAATGAACGCCTGCACAAACATTATGGCAACTTTGTTGGCCCGTGTACCTTTGCCCGCATGTCACTGAAAAATCTTTTATTTTGATTTTCGTGCATATCGATGTATCTTGATAACTTTCCCTCTTTTATGCCTCCGGTCTGATCGCTAAAATATTTTAGGGAGCATTACCTTGAGAAGATAGCCGTGTACCTATCCCGTTGCGGTCTGCAGAGCAACTCGGAGCTCATCGAGAAGGGATACCCTGACCTCGGCTGGGACCCGGTGGAAGGTGAAAGATATTTGGACTTCTTGCGGTTCTGCGTTTGGGTGAGATTTTTCATTTTATGACCTACAAACTCCCGTTTCAGCAATCACTGATCTCAACCATTACGTTGTTGTTGATATTGTTGTCCTACCCTCTATTTCACAGGTAAACGGCGAAAGCGTAGAAGAGAACGCGAATCTTGTAATCCGTTTGCTGATCCGTCGTCCTGAATGCCTTGGCCCCGCTTTGAGGGGTGAGGGAGAAGGCCTGCTTAAAGCGATTGTGGACGCCAACAAGATGAGTGAGAGGATTGCTGATAGAAGGAAGCTGAGAGACCTGGAGCAGGAAGGCGATATTAATGTAAGTTCTTCAGAAGAATCAAGTTATTGGTAAGAGATGATTTTCCAAATTATGCGTTTTTTTGCAAGGAGGTTGAATTGTAGATATAGATTAAACCCGCCAATCTGCGTTGAATAAGTGCGGTAGATGTAATCTCTATGGTTTTCTACATTCTGGTTGCGCTTGAAGCTTTTTTTCTGTTAATTGTTTTTCTTTTTATAAATTGAACTACCGCCCATATTAGAAATCTATCAATGTTAACTAGGGTTTTCTTGAAGATATTGTTTCTTTAGCGTCAAGAACTCCAGTTGTATGATCTGGGGTCCTGAAGCGACTGCTGTTAGAGAATATCTTAGTGAAGACACGTATCTAATTTGACTCCACTGTTTTTTTGTTTCTTTTGGTGCACAAAACTATATACATATTATTGTCTAATCTGGTTTTCGTTTTACAGTTCAGCCATCCACTCCCAGAGTCTGACGAGGATGAGGACTACATCGACACTGGTGCTGCGATCCTCAACTTCTATTGTACTCTCGTCGACCTTCTCGGGAGATGTGCGCCGGATGCTGCTGTCATTGCTTTGGTACGGACTGCTTTATGTAGAAGAATATCATAATGGACAATTTTCACAATAGAAATAACACTTAAACATCCCACCATTCTGGGTTCGATCCTTATTCTTAGAGAATTCATATTTTTGGATAATATAGGAAAGAATCAGGTTTAATAAACCTGTTTGAATAGTACATACCCCAGGTCTGGATTCGCACTCACATCATATGAATATGATACCAGTTAGCCTGGTTTAATCCAACTTCATATCTTTGTATAATTCAACATCAGTTTCTAGGAAGGTGATTTGTAGTTTTCAAATTATATACTTGCTGTTGCTGGACTTTGGAGTTTTTTATTCCTTTTTAGCCGATCCCTTGTCTGTAAAAACAAAGGCTTTATTGTTGTCTATTTATTATTATTTTATGCGCATGTAAGGTTTTGTACTTTTTTTTTAACGTACATGTAAGGTTTTGTACTCACGGACTGATATGTTCGCTAGTCCAAACTTCCTTAAAATAAATTAAAAAAAAAAGCATACTTTTTATTTCTGAAATTAATTGGACAATCTATATATGTTCTAAGCTTACTATTTTGGCGTAAAATTATATAACTTTAATCACAGAGATTGCACGCTTTTAGTAGTGTATAATTATCGACACAATTCTTAAATCGTGACCTTGGCCAGCGTATAAATGAATCTTCGGTTCTTTTTCGAAGTACGAGGTATTTTTTGTTTCGATTAAAGGCAGAGTAAAGTGCCATTATCGATATATCGCATCACATCGCCTGAGTTCAATACGCAAAGTGGTCCTTTCTATTCCGCCGTCCGCTTAAACTTCCCTACCGGGAACTGCTTAAGTTTTTAGATTAACAATCGTATTTTTGGAGTTAATTCCCTGTGCTTTGAAACTAACGAAGATGTAAATGTTATAGGGTAAAAACGAGTCCCTTCGAGCGCGTGCCATCCTGCGGTCTTTGGTGCCTTTAGAAGATCTTCAGGGTGTACTCAGCCTTCGCTTTACACTCAACAATCCGGCTGCCGGCGAAGAAAGGCCTAAGTCCGGTAAGAGTTTAACACCATAGAAAAACTACTTTAAGAAGGAATTACAATCGCATATTATTATAGGTTACTGCGTAATTATTACAAATATAAAATTTAGATGGATCTATATTACTAACAACTAGCGATTAAACACATTGAAGTACTAGAGGATTGTAATCTCCTTAATGTTTTTTCGTTTGTAGATATGCCGTCTGGTCTGATCCCTGGTCACAAGCAAAGCGTCGGTCTATTCTTGGAAAGAGTCTATGGTATAGAAACCCAAGAGCTCTTCTATAAATTACTCGAGGAAGCTTTCTTACCTGATCTGAGAGCTGCAACTATGCTTGACAGGGTAAGTAAGAACAATACTCTCAACTACATATAGGGTAAACTATATTGGCACCTACCATTGTTGACACCAAATGTTTGGCACTCTATCAATTTTTATGGCTTTAAAGTTAAAAAAATAATAAGATTTTGAAAATGCAACTATTTCAATTTTTGTCTGCCTGTCTGTCACAGTTGAAAACTACTGTACTTAATTGTTTTACCGAAACTATACAGAGATAGCTTAAAACTCGGGTCAACACTTACTGAGAAACAGATAGATACTATTTATCTCTTCAAACGACGTTGTTTTCGTGAGATAGACGAATATAACCAAAAAGATGGCGCTGTGATCGCGTTTTTTTTTGGTGACGCAATTGCAATTCACTAATAAGAGTCACAAGCACGTAGTCAGGGCAACGCGAATGAAGTTTCGCTGGCACTTCTAGTATCTTGAATAAATTGACAGGGTGCCAATCATTAGGAGGGAGCGGCTACCAACAAAGGTGTAATCTACCCTAATTAGTAAGACTGTGTGTTTTGTGCTATTGAAAGTAGCATTCTGAATAAGCCTGAATGGCGCTCTGTTGTTCGTGCCTACCCCGCAAGGGAACTGGCGTGAAGTTATGTATGTATGTATTCTGAATAAAACATGTGAATGTGATGGAGATACTCTTCTACGTAATATATTAATGAAAAAGCTTGATAAAGCTAACTATTTGTATTAAATCGACACACAGATTTTTTGAAGACGGGGAACTGTCGGTAACGGTCACAGCTGTCACATTTTTTAGTCACGCCTTCTATTACACGCAGTATGTTTTGAGCGCTATTATCATCGCAAACAACATGTAATACTTATAGTAGGCAGTCATAACGAGTGGGTTCTTTACTTAAGTCTATAGGTGACGAAATAGTATTTCCGAAGCTTCTCACCACCAGTTCATCAAACACTTTTCGAGCAATAAAAACCACTTTTTAAACTAGTGTTCTGAAAAGAATGTCGGTGATTCCAGAACGACGGCTGTGAATCGGACATGGCTCTCTCGATGAATCGATACATCGGCAACTCGATTCTGCCGCTCCTGATCAAACACGCGAACTTCTACAACGAGGCCGAAAATTACGGCAGTTTGTTAGACGCCACTTTACACACTGTTTACAGGTAAACTAAACAAATATTATACTGTCATATCGATAAGCGTACGTGTATATGTTTTAAAGCAGATGTCTTGTATTAGGCGGTATTAATTATTTACGAACAGGAGTTTCTTTATAAATCCACCACGCTGTGTAAACAAACTTCATCTGCTGCATGTGGCATTCGGGGAATTCTCTTTTCTGTTCTTTACAGCTCTAGAATCTATTGTGTCTCTTCAGATATTGTGCTAAAAATAATCAACTCGAAGCATGACGGGTAGTTAAGTCTCAATTGCGACCTAGACATTATCAAATGAAATCGGGTCGGGAATCTTATTACAGCCAAGTGCGAACTTAACAGTATGGATGCGACTTGGACGTGTTATAACTCTAGCTCTTGTGTAAATGCTTTGAATTGAATTAATGACTTTTCGAATCATATGTGATTGAACTCCTTTATTCGTAATGATACCAAAAAATAATAATATTCTGACATACATTTTCTGTCACACCACAAATCATCATATCATCCTTCACACAATCCATCCATCTTTTTTTTTGGTCTACTTTTACATTTGTACCCATCCATCTTGTAGTTTAACATTCTTTTTGTCATGTGACTTTCATCCCTCCTCATAATATGCCCATACCGCCTTAGTCTTCTTCTTCTCAATTTTTCAGTCACCAGTGCATATTTCAAAGATCCCCTTATGTACTCATTTCTCACCTTATCCATTCTAGTAACACCACACATCCATCTCAACATTCTCATCTCAGCTGAGTGAAGACGTATAGTAAATAAAAATATAGTAATAGTAATCAGTTGTTGTAAATTTGGAAGTATTTGTATTGGCCACCTAAATTCATAAGAAATTTTTGAAATTGTGTACAGTATCAAATTTGAAGTTATTGGTCTTTGGCAATTTCAGGTTATCGAAAAATCGCATGTTAACGAAAGGGCAGCGTGAGGCGGTATCAGATTTTCTGGTGGCCTTGACGTCGGCAATGCAGCCATCTATGTTACTGAAATTGCTGAGGAAACTGACTGTAGATGTCTCGAAACTATCTGAATATACTACCGTTGCGCTGAGGGTGAGTATTGACCGGGGAATATTCTTTAAAGATCTATATGAATAAATTAAATCAAAAATTATGAATGAAAACTGTTATTCACTGCTCACTGCTATATCATACTACTTGAAGTTTTATCTCGATCAAGTACCGAAATATAGATTTACATATAAGTAACATAATGTTGTGCCTAAAGCACACGTGCACGTTCGTAAAATACACCTTTTTATAAGCCATTGTTCATCAATTACGAATATTCCAAGATATCTTTAAAAGATGACAAGAGTTATGAATGTCAAAGAAGCAAGTGAGGTGTGTAAGAATAAGCCTGAATGGCGCTCTGTTGTTCGTGCCTACCCCGCAAGGGAACTGGCGTGAAGTTATGTATGTATGTATCTTTAGAATGCTGCCACACGAATTCAATTACTATAATCCGCTCTATTGTTTTGCGTACACGTGGCATTTGGAGAATTCTCGCTTCTGTTCTTTACAGCTTTACGATGTAGATGTTTCTATTCAGTTTCTTCTATTCTATTCTATATCTATATTCTATTCAAATAAAACGAGTAAGTTCGTAGTTGAGTTTAGTTAACTGTCAACCGCGAGACAACACATTACAAGCAAAGATACTATAGGTAATCTATATTATGACTGGTGCACATAGAATAGAATAGAATATACTTTATTGTACAATGAAATAATACACAAAACCAGCTTAGAATTAGGTACAAATGGCGGTCTTATCGCTGACAGCGATCTCTTCCAGACTACCTTGAGATGGAGAGAGAAATATGGCACAAAAGCTTGGGCAGGGTTTACTGCACAATATTAAAAAAAAACATATTTTATATATTAATATTATTATATAAATATACATATAGATTTATATACACATGATTAAATACATAAAGCATAGTAATATTATATATAGGTATGTATATAAACATACATACATATATCTACACACACACACACACACACACACACACATATATATATATATATATATATATATATATATATATATATATGTATATATATATATTACATCTATTAAAAAGCAATACATATTATGTAATAATTCAAGCATAAAGATACGTACAATAAAACAACATATATTATACTTTGAGGGAGTAGTCCTTAACAAGTCTATTAAAGGAGAATACTGAATGGGCTTGCTTCCACTTCCAGTGGAAGCATGTTCCATAATTGGACAGCTAGCACACTGAATGAGTGACATACATACTATGGTGAAGAACAGCACTAATCTTAATTTGCCAGTATATTTTGTACTGAGACTGGCTCCAATTTTAGGCCTTTTTTTCTATTGTTTTACTGTTTGATAATCTTCTTCTGGGTTGTTTTTGTTCTGAATAAAATATTTCTTACTTCTTTCTAAATTGCCAATGAGACTCCACTGACACCCAACTAGGTATACATTCTTTTCTTCACTATTTTTGAACGTGTTTTTTTGTTCTTAAAACTGAATTCACTTGGGTTCTTTGCAGCTACTGACCCTCCACTACGAGAGGTGCGCGAAATACTACGGCAGCACAGGTGGCCAGGGGATCTACGGAGCGTCTTCGGACGAAGAGAAGCGTCTCACCATGATGCTCTTCTCTAACATCTTCGACTCCTTGAGCAAGATGGACTATGAACCAGAGCTCTTTGGAAAGGCTTTGCCATGTCTTATCGCTATTGGTATGTGTGAATATTCTACATAGATAGATGTCTTTATATAGTTTGTAAATTATTAGGTCTCTACTGACACATTAGTGTTAAAATTATATTTTCTGTAATATAAAATTCTAAGTATGTCCTGTCTGTACATTGAAGCAATTTAAAAAAACCAACTGGAATAGACTATATAAACGATGGAGAACACAACGCATATTTTTTTAAATTTCTTGTCAGTTTAATATTTTCTTAAGTTTTCGCGACTTGTATACATAATAAAACTACGTTTTAACGGTTTTAAGCGCGATAATTTTATTTGATTTTGGTTTTTCCGACGTCACTCTTCAGTGGCCGAAACGTCGGAAAAACCAAAATCAAATAAAATTACCGCGCTTAAAACCGTTAAAACGTAGTTTTATTATTCTTGTCAGTTTTTACGGGATTCAACAGCAAATTCTTAGGCTAAAAGTCTGAGTTACTTTTTATTCCGGGAATGACATAAAATGGCCAGATTAAAAAAAATCCAATTCCAATGTCAAATTTTCATTGATCCATAGCAAATTTTATAAAATAAAATGTGTGTTATTTTTTTATCCCGGGAATCTCGTGGGAATTCCTCCAGGACCGGTTTGTAGTTGTTCGGCTGCATAAAAATTAGCTTATTCCAACATAGTTTTTACTAAAACGATAGCATTCTTTTTCAAATGCTGCGATACTTTGTCCCGGGAATCCCGCGGGATTTTTAACTCCAAGTCCAATTATAATACTATTAGTTTCCGTCAGACATTCACGCAATTTGCATGTACACCTTCGACTACGAATAAAAACCTCTCGTCTTCATGAATTACAAGAATTATACTATAGTATATCAGTTTTGGTCTAGTCTGTTAAGGTATTAATAGAACAGTCAAAACACAATACTTCTTTTATAGGTTGTGCTCTACCTCCTGACTACTCTCTATCTAAGAACTATGATGACGAGTTTTATGGCAAAGAGCAAACCAATGGTAAGTAAATAGTGGTTATTCAAAATTTTACTTTGTAGGAACTAACTAATTTTCAAGGAAGATGAATGATGTTTGCAACGCATATAAGGATAAAGGTAGACCAAAAAAGAGGCTAGTAGAACATGAATAGATATGAACATCTGTAGTGACAGAAGACTACGATAATGGAGTATGAAAAGAAAAGATGCACCATGTCAACCCCAAATTAATAAATCCCTCAAGAGAGCAGCAGCAGCACATTTGTAGCACCTTTGGTGTTGCAAATGTCCATAGGCGATGGTAACCGCTTTCCATCAAGTAGGCCGTCTGCCTGTCTGCTGAACTTCTGCAATAAAAAATTAAAAAAATATGGGGAGAATGTGACAGAAAGAAGAGACAGAATAATAATAAAGAAAAGCCTTTATAATTATGAGAGAAATTAAAACAAACCCCCTTTACTTCGAATCAATCAATGTACGATATAATACAATTATGGGTTTTTATTTGAATTTAATTATCCATCTAAAAATTCACTAAATTCCATACCAACGTTTAATAGTACATTATGGTACTAGTGTGTAACATTGGTGATTACCGCCGAGGCACCATTGAGACTCGAGCCGTAGGCGAGGGTCTTAAGAGAGCCGAGGACGGTAATCATCAATACACACGTGTATCATACGACGTTTTTCAACACACTTGTGAATAAAATAACAACAAAAACTCATTTTATTTAGTAGATAAAAAAAAGTTATATATGAGTGAAAGTTTTATTTATTAAACACGTACGAGTTAAAATTATCTATTTAAATAAGAAGTTGCATGAAATGAGCAAGCAATAGGAACATTAATTTATTTGTTCTATAGAACACAATCTTTTTTTTTTAATAAAAACTTTTAAGAACAAAGCAACTCAACCAATAAAATTTAAAAAAAAAATCTATAACTCACTAGTGAGTTATAATGCTTTTTACTCACAGTTTGATAATGGGTGTCATTCTGTGCCTAATTGCGGTGACCATAGAGCCACTTTATGAGCAAGTGTGTTGAAAAATAATGAATATCCCATATAAATGTTTTCCAATTTTAATAATCTGTGAATTTTAATAATAAACAGCTGAGGACGTCAAACGACGCAAATATGGAACCCTGGGAAGGGGTTACATATTTGTGCCGTTTGGAGTTGAAGCTCCAAGGATCCATCGGCAAAGGGTTTCTTCAAAGAAATTCGTATGAAACTCTTTAATGCCACCCGTGATCAGAAGGCTTATTCGTATTTCGCGCAACTAATCTGCGTTGGCATACAGCGTGGCAATGCGGCCAGTCTTCTGGGCACACTTCCCCCTGACAGCGACTTGTTACAAAGTATATATTAATTAATATATTTCTAATAGCGTAACATGGAGGTTTTATGCAATAGAAGCAACCTCCACCAACGGGAAATGTTCATGGTGTAACAGCAAGACAATTCGCTAATGTCCGCTGTGCAAGACTTTTTTTATTATCTGAACTAAAATTACGTATATAAATTACTAAAATAGTTTAAGAAACATTAAATCAGTTTAGATGAAATATTTATTATTGCATAGATGTAGTTGTATACAGGTGTTCTTCCTAGAAATACATGGTTCAGTACATTTTACCAGTTTCACTGGTGTGCAAGTAAGCAGGATCTTAATCGTTAGTTTCTATTTATTTTATTAAGTACCTTTTACGTAACTTGGATAATAATTATTACCTTTATTTATTAATTATAATTGCCAGGTGGTAGGGCATTTGCCCGACTGGATGGCTACCACCCCTGGTCTAAAGTATGTCGCCATAACAACCTTGAGTTGTGTTCCGGCATTAGTGACCAGGTTCCAGTCTCCCTTAAGAGAGCAGCAGCGCATTTGTAGCAACTTTGGTGGTGCAAATGTCCATAGGCGATGGTAACCGCTTTCCATCAAGTGGGCCGTCTGCCTGTCTGCTGATCTCCTGCAATAAAAAAAAATGTAGATATCTGTTTTTAATTAAATTATTATTCCAATCTGTGTATGTCAATTATTTAATGTCTTTAATTTAAACATTATTATTAATTATGTATTGATATTATGTTTCAAATTTGTCATTAAGGTCGTTTGTGGAATAATTTGATTTGTTTATTAATCATTTCTTTAGTCTATGTTAAAGTTACAATTTAAAAAAAACCTGTGAAATGTTTAGTTGGTTCAGACAACCCACAATACGACCCGCAGCCGATCAACACATCCTCAGTGGCGCTGAACAATGATCTCAACACCATAGTGCAGAAGTTCTCTGAACATTATCACGACGCTTGGGCATCACGGTGAGATGAGATAATTTAATAACTTTAGATCATTGATTCGACTGTTCAATTTCACAACCAAGCAATAGAGTAATTGCTCTACCTTATACTTACTAATATATAAAGCTGAAGAGTTTGTTTGCGCTAACCTCAGGAACTACTGGTCTGGTTTGAAAAATCCTTTCAGTATTAGATAACCCATTTATCGAGGAAGGCTATTATAGGTAATATATCATCACGCTAGGACCAATAGGAGCGGAGCACCAATGAAGAATGTTTCAAAATCGGGGGGGTCTTGAAAACAAATTCCACGCGTTTCTATAAATATATATTTGCTGCCATATATTTAAGGATGTCAAAACTATTTATTAAGCTCTTTTTTATTGCCTGTGGCAATACGGCGCACTTGATGGAAGATTAACTACCATCAAAGTGTTCACTATAGCCTTTGGATGTTTCCAAGACAACATTTTTGAAGTGAAACTTCTATATATTATAGACGGGGTGTTAGGATTTTTCTGTCACGAAAAAGCGTTACGGCCGCGTGGAGGAGCGGCATAAATTTAGACTAGACGTGGTGAGAGGCGGCATAATTTTAGAGTAGACTATGGAAGCGTTTTTTGGTTCCGGATCGAATAAAGTTTTTTTGTTTTATAAAGTAAAATATATTTAAATAATGCATTCATTAAAATGTATCTAACCTAACCAAATCATAATTTGCAGTAGACCTGCGAAAAATCGAAATGTGTGCTGGGACACATAGTAGAAGTGAAACTTCAACGGACAAGTGGCAAAACGAATCGCAACAAAATTTTAACTTGAAGTTTTACGGGCTGATTGCTAATGTATTTGTCCAATTTGAAAACTTGCCCGTAAAATTTCAAGTTAAATCTCGTCCACTTATTCGTTTAAGTTTCATGTCTACTATGTGTCCCAGCACACATTATTTTTATACTACCAGTAGTATTACTTAGTATTTGCTAAAAGGGATCACTTGAAGACAACATTTGGATGTAGTGGACGTAAAAGCTCCCTAAAATGGTTTTGTATATAATGATTGTTTTGCACAGAAAAATTGAAAATGGCTGGGTGTATGGAGAATCTTGGTCGGACAGTCAGAAAACACATCCCCGTCTGAAGCCATACAACATGCTCAATGATTATGTAAGTATATGAAGTAACATGTCTCATGACATTAGACACCAAAGAGCTATAATCAATGACGAATCATTTTCTCTTATGGTAGTTAAATGGTACAATTTAGAATGAAATCTGTAAAACCCACTTATCTCATCTGTAACTAAAATATTGCAAGTCTTCAGGGAAGAGAACCTTCGTTCATCGAATGATCACGTTATTAGACATAGTATGGAGTCAGGGACGATGACTATATAGGATTTCGATATATTTATTAAAGAAAATCCCAAAAAAATTAAATCACCCATATATAATTTTCACCGGTTGACATTCCATTATAAGTTTTTTCTATGTTGTAAAAACCCAAATTATCCAAAGAGATTTTACAAATAGTATTTTTCATGATCTTTAGCTTGCCACACAAATACTGATCTTTATTATTACCACTGGACTGCTGCATATAACTTGAAAGCACATTTTTGTGTGAATTCTAAGCTCCACTTGTGGAAGTCTCTGAGACTAATATTAGTACATCACTGTTTAGTTCACTGGCAGCGCGTTCCTTTAGTCGCGTCCACAAGGCGACCGCAGTCGTTATGGTCGTGGCGAAAACGTCACTAATGACGTCATCATTTTTGATCACGCAACGCTCGCAGCAACCCAGGTCAAGAGGTGATTCGAATAACTGTTCCACTAGAGCATATTGTACGCCCGCAAGCAAGTGGAACGGGAAAAATCGCGATCGTGAACGTGGTCGTTGTGAGCTACTAATGAAACGCGCTATAAGACTCTCGTACTCAGCGCCTTGACTATCAGCGTCAGAATGGGGTCAATCACACAGGCACAAAAATCAAATGACAGTAACCTATCCAGTGCAATAGAGCTCAGTGCAGACAAACCAGTTTTGTAATTTTATGATCAATAACATTGCTTGGAAACCTGTTATGTAAATTGTAATATTGTTAACTAGGAAAAAGAACGCTACAAGGAACCAGTGAGGGAATCTCTAAAAGCCTTACTTGCTATTGGTTGGTCGGTCGAACATTCCGAAGTGGACATCCCGAGCACGAATCGCAATTCAATGAGGCGACAGTCCAAGTCTGGTGGCGTAAGTAGTCTAGTTTGTTTTACCAAAAGATTTTGGTTTGACGAGTGATCCCTGTCAATAAAATGATGCATTCGAGCACAGATATCATAGCTCGTGAATTGCTGATTATATGCTACTTACTTGAGTCTCCTGAGTATATTATAATCGAAGAACTTCGAAGTAAGTTGCTAGGATGTATTGTTTCTGAATTGTTTGTATTACCATGGGAGAATAATACTTGGAATAACGATCGCTTATTAAAAAATGTAACACTCAATTTTCCCAAATTTTATATTTCTAGTATTAATCATAAGGTGCCACAAGTTATCTGTCTTTCGTTGTTTAATATAAACAAACACCACTTACATTTTTACCAGCATTTTGTTATTCTAATAAATTTTCGTTTTAAAACTACGTTTTAACGGTTTTAAGCGCGGCAATTTTATTTGATTTTGGTTTTTCCGACGTTTCGGCCACTTTTCAGTGGCCGTGATCACGGAAGACAAAGATGTCAAGTGTCAACGAGTATTGTTAAAGTTTTATTTAGCCTACCGCCAACTTATTAATTTTAATTATTTAATTTTCAATTTTGTTTATGGTTATTATTTAATCTATGGGAGCCTAATCTAATTTACTACCGCTTCGCAACATGTTATGGCTTGAAGAGAAGAAGCGGCGCAAGAAACTCTTCAGCAAACATGCCTAGCTCTAATAATTTTATATAATATTAAAATGGGTGGAAGGAAAAATAAAAGTAATTATCAGTCAAGTTGGTTTGTGTTCCGTTGTACGCAGAAAGAGCTCACAGTGTCTTGAGGTCTGGCAGCTGGTTTTTGCTGGGTTTGGGTCTTAATAGTTTTGATAATTGGATCCCAAACAGGTGGTACTTGCCAACCATCTTCTCTATTGAAATTTGGGTGTTTTTTGATTTCAATAGCCTCACGCATCATTCTAGGTATAAAACGATTCTCTTTAGCGAGGATTTGTGGGTTATCAAATCTGATGTAGTGGTTGGGTTTATCCAGCGTGTGTTCACTGATCGCAGACTTCGTAGACCTTGTGTGTTTCATGTCAGCAATGTGTTCTTTTACTCGTGTTTTTATGCTCCTCTTTGTTTGCCCAATGTATGACAATCCACACTCACAATCAAGCTTGTAAACCCCTGCATCCTGGAGTGGGATATTGCATTTCACAGGTCTCAGAAATTGGGTAATCTTTTTCTGCGGCTTGAAATATGTTTTGATTGAAGCTCGCCTGAGGATGTGACCAATTCTGTCTGTGACCCCCTTGATGTAGGGTAGGGTAGCAGGGCACCGCTCAACTGAAGGTGGTTTGGGGCCTTTGTGACGTTGGTGTGGAGTCTTCAGCTGATTGCGTTGTAGAACTCGCTTGACATGCTGAAGCTCTCCAGCTATGTGGTTCTCGTCACAAATTTTCCGTGCTCTCTGAAACAAAGATTTGCCCACGGTAGCTAACTGACTAGGATGGTGGTGAGACGAACCATTAAGGTATTTATCTGTATGGGTAGGTTTCCTATACACCGTATGACCAAGAGTATTGTCAGGGTTCCTTAGGATGAGCACATCCAGAAAAGCTAATTTATTATTTGCCTCTAGTTCCATAGTAAATTTAATATTACTGCTAATGGAATTGAGATGATCTAGAAATGCAGAGACTTTATCGTTTGGGAGGACGGTAAAAGTATCGTCTACGTACCTTTTATACATCTTCGGCTTAGCCGGAGCGGTATCCAGTGCCTTCTGCTCGAAGTCTTCCATAAAAATGTCAGCTACGACAGGAGACACCGGTGAGCCCATGGCTACACCGTTGATTTGGTCGTAGAAGCCGTAGTCCCACACGAAATAGCCTGATGTTTTTGTGAAGTTTAGGTAACCCATACAGTTTAGGCGCTTTGGCGCAAGATGGTGTGAGTGCGGATACGTCTAAGCTTAATTTTTCGGAGTGTTTTTTCATAACCGCGATTGTTTGTTTGGTTACTTTATCCGTGGGGTCAGTTTTGACCTTTTTATAAGTGCTTTCGTCCGATAAAAGATCTTGTATTTTACTATTGTAATCAGACGTATCCATGACGACAGTCGCGTTACCTTTATCTGCACGGAGCACGGTTATTTCTGGTTTATTGCGAATGTTTTTTAAGGCAATATATTCAGCACGAGTGAGATTCGGTTTGGGTAGACGACTACGGCGTAAAACCGATGAGATATCTTGTCGTATAGCTTCCGCATCCTCTTTCTGCATGCTGTTCCTTACCAGACATTCCTCTACGTTGCAGATTATGTTTTCAAAAGGTATTTTTCGCGGGGTTATTGCGTAATTAAGGCCTTTTTCTCTACTTATATATTTGGAAATATGTCGATTTCACTAATCAATTCTCCAAAAGCGGCTACTTACGCACCCTCGGTCGCTTTTGACAGTCCTCTATGGTTGAGTGAGCTAAGATTTTAGCGGTCTCACTGGAACGCAGAGTTCCAGGATTAGATTCCTAGTATGGCAAATTTCGTAAATAAACTTTACGCAATTTACTAGTTGTGGGTGTCTGAGATTCGACCCCGGTGTAGCCGGTGAATCTTACCCAAAACGCAACCATAACTTGCTTAGTCTGAGGATACACAATATGTGTGTTTATCTGCCAATTAGTTATTTATCGTGAAAACAAAGCAGAACTATCCATCGAAACTCTTTAAATTAGTAGAATAGTCACTCCTAGCATTCTTCTTTCATGGTACCGCGTAGAATCTTAGTAATATTTGTAGTGATTACAGAATAATTAATGTTAATAACAGTATCGTCACCATACCCATAGATTACTATCTGTCTTGTTTTATACACGCTTACAGGATGATGAAGTGGAAAGATTATTGGTACAGTGTTTATAATTTGTAAAAAATATCACCTGTCTTGAACTGCACTTATTTTTGTCACATATGTAGATAGAATAGTGATATGACTTTTAAAATTTATTATTAACACTGGAAGATTATTAAAAGGGGGGACTGTATAGTTTATTATTACATTTTGTCTTCCTGTATCAACAGCCGATGACCTCGAGTGATGCAAGTGTTGACCCCTCGGGAGCAGTTTCGATTTTGTGTTCTATGGCGTTTAGTCGTTGGGTCAGTTAAAGAAATTCTTTCAAAGACCTTTTGTCTTTACATTTTTCTTGAACGGTATAAGCATTGCCATTCAATATCGATGCCAGCCTTCTTGGGACGTTGTCCACTGGCAGATGTTGTATATATTTTTTTGAATACTAAGTCATTTTTTTATCTTAACTAATGGCCAAATATTGAAACATCCTTCATTAAATATGTTCTGCTTTTCTCATCCTTTGAAACATACAAGCAGAAAGACAGCCTGATGGTGAGTGGTCTCCTATTGCTTATCTAAGTTTCCAACACAGATGCTAACGCGTTTCCGGCTTTAATGAAAAAAATACAAAGTCTTTCTTAAATGCATAGTTCTATGTCGCAGCGTAGAGAGAAAATATAATTTCCTCCAAATCTTTGTTTCTATACGGGGAAATGTTGTCATGAATTATTACGCAGTTGAGTATGGGCAAGGAAATTTGAATGAACCGATGGCGAGCCATTCGGCGTTGGAGAAAAACCTGACAAAATAGTTGTATAGCACAATTTCTAATGTATATTCGGATTTTAAACCATTATATTACTAATAATTATGGGGTAGTAAGGATACCATCGCGTCAATGAATGGCATCTAATATTGAACGTCGGAAATTGAAAAAAAAAAGTTGTTAAGGACGTTCTTAAATAAGCCTAATGTAAATGTTGTGTATCGTTTCAGTTTTCGGCCATTTATCTCTGAATCACTATTCCTATTTACATATTTGATTTTTTTTTATAACGCATGATCGTGCCTCGCACTCGGATATCAATTTTTAACTTGTTGTGTTCACATGCACCACCCCGCTTCAATCCAGCGTCCCACTGATATGATGGTGAGTTTTGTACAATACACACTTTATGTGATAGTACCGTTTGTGTTTGTGTGTGTTTTCTTCTATGCCATGATTTAGATCCAAAATTTGCTTCTTCATTTTGTTTTAGATAATAATTTATATTGTTGTCATATAAATTTGTTGGATGATTTGTAAATATTAATTGTGCCTTTAGATTTTTTTTTTTTTGTTATAGTCAGTCCGGCTTATCCTACCTAAAATGTTTATAATTTAAGTTATGATATGCACTTGAAAACTGATATTCAAATAATATGTACCACAAAGTCAGTCAGCCAGTCTCATTCTAATGTTCAAGGCCAGCAATGACTCGTTTCTTTTTTAAATTAATGCTTACTAAGTGTTTTAAGTAGATTCTAGATTTAATTTGAAATATTTGCTTCAGTAATTGTATAGCAGTATATTCTACTATAATTATGAACACGTGTTAAAAATTTGCATTGATTTGTGTACAATTCTTATGTAAAACTCCAACAGACTGATTCGGCGACGCCCTTCAATTACAATCCGCATCCCGTGGACATGACCAATCTAACTCTTTCGAGGGAGATGCAAAATATGGCGGAACGGCTGGCTGAGAACGCGCACGATATATGGGCGAAGAAAAAGAAGGAGGAACTCGTTATTAATGGAGGTAATAGTAGGTTCCATCAGTAGCATTTGTAATTGAACATTATGTATAGATTCAACGTCAAATAGACTTTAAACAAAACCGTAGTAAAGCTAATTTTAGACGGATCTACCAAATTGGTCTAAAAGCACACAGCTGAAAGGAAACGACAATAATCAATTCCATTGAATGGGTTTATGTTATGAATCACTTTCGTCCAATATCAAAGACAGAAATGAACGCAACACGCAAGTTGGTTGATACTTTTTTCGAATTAGTATTGCCATTCATATCGATGTCTTTAGACATAGTTGAGTTATAAACAACTTACACTCGCATCCGCTCAGTTGCGTTAAAAATCTTTACCATGAATACTTAGTTTTAATAGAGACGTTCTTTCAGGTGGTATCCATCCACAACTAGTCCCATATGACCTCCTAACAGACAAAGAAAAGAAGAAAGACCGAGAACGTTCTCAGGAGTTCCTCAAATATCTACAGTACCAAGGCTACAAACTCCACAGACCAAGCAAAGCTACACAAAGTGACACCGAACAGACTACGACCGGTGTTGCGATAGAACTTAGATTCGCTTATTCATTGCTAGAGAAGCTCATCCAGTATATAGATAGAGCTACGATTAATATGAAGCTGTTGAAGCCTTCGACGACTTTCAGTAGGAGGAGTAGTTTTAAGACCAGTACGAGGGATATTAAGTTCTTCTCCAAGGTGAGCTATTGTTTTTGTGTCAAAAGAATTGTAACCTCCTAATTAATAATCTGTATAAAAAATAGTAAGATAACATTTTAAACTCTCATAAAACGTAGTAACACGGGCATTTCAGGTGAACTAGTGGAATGGCTAATTTCACAGATCACTTATCTTGATATACAAGTTTCTTTACAATGTTTTCCAATACCATCAGCAAAGGTTAATTTTAAAAATGACTACGACATTAGGTCTTAAAACTGGTTTCATACTCCACGGCCAGCGTTCAAACGTACTTCATTTCAAGAAAACGTTAAATTAATCAATAAGCTACTCTGACTTCATCTGAAATAAGTAATATGGTCTGATCTGGCCGATTGCCAGATTTCAAGGGTGCAAGGGTAAGAGGGAATGGAGATAAATGGACTCACCCGTAATAATATGAGCTGAGTAACCGGAGCGTCTGCGATACAGGAGCAGCAGTGCGTGTTCTCTTGTTATATATCTCCCGCTTCACAACTAGATTCACTTGCCACTTATCACCAAGCTCTTGGAACCCGATTAGTATTGCAATTGGGTGGATATCTCAAATGCGCGCGCGATGCGTGAATGTCTTTACGACGGGTCGATTCAGACTGATCGTTGAGACGCGGAAGTGCGGGGTAAATTACTTTTTCGGGGAATCATCGTTCGTTACGCGTGGCGTGAACATCCTGGGGCCCGGGGAAAAGGTGACGGCTCCCATTTATAGTGCTGACTAAGTGCTGTTGTCGTCGAGGGGAAGACGAGCAATCTTTGTGACTGGTCTCGTTAAGCTGCCATCCTTGGTGCTGAGTTCTACGACTCGGACGACGTCATCCTTTCCGGGCAGAATCTTCTTTATTCTTCCCATCTTCCACTGGAGTCTGGGAAGATTATCCTCCTTTATGAGTACCAGCTCACCAATCTTGGGTCGACTGGTTTCCGTAGTCCATTTAGATCGGGATTGGAGAGTGTGCAGGTAGGATTTCGACCACAAGGTCCAAAATCGCTGAGCCAACGCTTGCACTAAGCGAAAACGTCGTAGGGTTGATGGAGGAGAGGATTCATGGGAATGTTCGGGTAATGCGGTAAGTGGGCGACCTATAAGGAAATGACCAGCGGTTAGGACTTCGAAGTCTGTAGGGTCTGAAGACAGAGGGCAGAGTGGTCGAGAGTTGAGAACGGCCTCAATACGGGCTAAGAGTGTAGAAAATTCTTCAAAGGTCAGATGCTGCTCACCTAATACGCGATAGAGTAATTGCTTAGTAGATTTCACGGCTGCCTCGTGCAGACCGCCAAAGAAGGAGCTGAGGGCGGATTGAGCAACCATGTGATCTGCTGTGTGGCTAGCTTGTGCGTAATTCTATCATCATTGGCCTTTAAGAAGTTTTGTACTTCTATGAGCTGATTTCTTGCGCCGACATAGTTTGTACCGCAATCAGAGCGAATTAGGGTAGGGATTCCGCGCCGACTAACGAACCTTTGCAATGCCGCAAAAAAGGCGTCCGTAGAAAGTTCCGAGACAGCCTCTAAGTGCACTGCCTTGGTGGCGAGACAAACGAAAACACAAAAGTAGCCTTTGAGAAGTTTGGCATTGCGTAGAGTACTTGATTTAATTAGGAATGGTCCGGCAAAATCCGTGGACACTTGACTAAACACCGGTTGTGGGCTGACTCGATCAGCCGGTAGGTCGGCCATAAAAGGGGGATTCGGCTGAGCTCGATGCCTAAAACAGCGTACACATTTAAAGACACGGTGACGAATGACTCGCCTTCCAGATAAAATCCAGTATTGTTGACGGAGTAGTGCGTGTAGTGTATCTGCGCCCGGGTGGCAGTGTATAGTGTGGAAATGATCTATAATTAGGTCCACAAGGGGGCTTGAACTGGGTAAGATGAGGGGATGTTGTGTGTCATATCTAAGGGCTGAGTTGGACAAGCGCCCTCCTACTCTAAGAAGACCATCCTTGAGAAAGGGCGAGAGGCGTTGTATTCGCACTGTACATAATTTGTTAGTTTGCAGTCGGTGGATGTCTTCAGCGAACATATTTTGTTGGACTGAGCGTACCCAGTGTAAGAGCGCTTTCTTACGTTCGTCTACGGTAATGGGACCAACGATGCGAGAGTGAGAAGATACCAAGCAATTGTGTGCAAAACGTTTAATACATGCGGTTACGCCTACAAGTGTGTCTAAGGAGCTGAATCTCGTGAGTAAATCCGTGTCTAGATCAGGAACCGCGATGTGAGCTACCATTTTTCTTGGTTTTAGACCAGGCAGTACGTGATGACCCAAAGCAGGGGGCATCGTGGGCCAGGTATCAGGTGGGGCCTTGAGCCAAGTAGGCGACCACCATAGGTCATAGGCTAAGAGTTCCTGTGCTGATATTCCCCTGCTAGCACAGTCGGCAGGGTTAAGAGCTGAGGGTACATGTCTCCAAGTAGGGTTACATGGATTGGCTGCAATGGCAGAGACTCGATTGGCCTCAAAGACCTGTAGGGATTGAGAAGGAGTTTTAAGCCAGGCGAGTACGATAGTACTGTCTGACCAACAAAAGTGTTGCTGAATGGTAATGTGGGCAGAAAGTTGAACAGAGACGCGAGAAATGAGCAGCGAAGTGAGGTGTGCAGCTGAAAGTTCCAGCTTTGGTATAGTCTGTCGGGTTTTAATGGGGGCTACCTTGGATTTAGAAACAAGTAGTCTGACGTGTACCTGACCCGTGATATTCGTTTCATGAAGATAGACTGCGGCTGCATATCCGGATTCGGATGCATCGGCAAAACCGTGTAGGGTGTAGGTGGAATCTTTGCTGGTGCAAATTGTTCTGGGGAGTCGAAGAGCAGAGAGTAGAGGTAAGTCTTCAAAAATGTGCTGAAATTGAAATGTGACATCATTGGGAGCCGATTCATCCCAGTCTAACTTTAGAGTCCATAGGTGCTGAATGAGCAGTTTTGCGCGGAAAATAACTGGGCTGATCCATCCACTAGGATCGTATAAACGAGCGATGGTACTGAGTATTGACCTTTTGGTAATTTTTTCCAGTGTAGGTACCGAAATGTGATATGTAAATTCGTCCGTTTGGGGTATCCATTGCATACCAAGTACCTTGATTGCATTGGAGTCGGGTACAACATCAAAATCCTTGGGTATGTCACATTGATCATCCGGGAAGCGTTCTAAAAGCTGACGAGAGTTTGAGGTCCACTTTCGCAAATGAAATCCCCCTAGGGCTAGTAACTCAATGAGTTCAGTCTGCAGAGCTATTGCCTTGTCAACTGAATCATGCCCAGTCAGAATGTCATCCACGAATATGGAGTGCGTAAGAACCTGTGCAGCCTGGGGAAAACGGTGACCTTCATCAGTGACCAGCTGTATAATAGATCGATTGGCGAGGAAGGGGCTGGGTCGTAGGCCATACGTGACAGTGGACAGGGCGTAAGTGAGCAGAGGTTGATCTGGAGAAGAGCGCCATAGAATGAGTTGGAACCGTCTGTGGTCTGGGTGAACTAGTATATTTCTAAACATCATCTGGATGTCTGTACTAAAGACCACTTTGTGAGTACGAAAATTTAGAATGATGTCAGTAATATCACGTTGGAGCGGTGGGCCAGTGTGCAGACAGTCATTAAGACTGACACCATTAGAGCTCTTACAGCTGCCATCAAAAACCGTGCGAAGTTTTTCAGAGTTGGCTTTGAAGATGCCATGATGCGGGACGTAAAAATGGTCTTTTCCTTTGAATGTGCTGGGGTGACAAAGAGCCATGTGGCCCATGTCAATGTATTCCTTCATGAAGTCGATATATTTTGAGCGGAGGGTAGGATCTCTTTGGAGTTTGCGCTCCAAATTAAGGAATCGTCGTAGTGCAATAGCGTGGGTTGCACCGAGCTTAGGTGCCTTTGTAAGAAAGGGAAGGGATACTATGTATCGCCCTGTGGGATCACGTGTGGTGGTAGAACGAAAGTTCTCCTCACACTCGTCAGAGGTTGAGTTGTCCTTTGATTGCACTTCTTCGACTTCCCAGAATCTCTCCAGAGCGGAGTGTATTTCTTTATTTGAGTGTTGGGGTTGTAAACAGTCAATATTTACTAGTGCTGAATTAACTTGAGGCTCAGGCTTTGTGTAGTTTGGATTGATAGGACCTAAAAGAGCGAAATTGAAGATCGTGCCGAAGGCTATTGGTCTGCCGGGGCCCAAAAAAATTTTGTTACCATCCAAAATTTGGCCCAAGACATCAGAACCTAAAATCAAGTCAATAGCGGCTGGAAAACGATAAGACGAGTCTGCTAGGGGAAGCTGTGTCGAGTCGAGGAGTGGAACAACGTCAGGTAACATTGTTAATGGTAAAAGACCTGTCAAATCTGGTAGAATGTATGCCTTTGCGCTAATTACTGGGACTTCGGTGTGAATAGGGCGGAATGTGATGGTAGTTGAAGAACTAGAGTTTTGAGTCTGCTGATTACCGACTCCTGTAATTTTTAGTTCTGTGTGCTCGACAGGCAAACGTAATTTTTGTGTCATAGTTTTAGTTAACAAGGTTAGCATGGAACCGCTGTCTAATAATGCTCTTGCCTTATGAAATTCTCCAGCGTTGTCTGCTAGTTCTAGGGACAGAGTGGGTAATAAAACTGGTGGATCGTGTACTGTAATGTGCTGAGTATGTGCTGAAATATGACTGTCATTTTGGTTAGCTTTATCAGAGGAAGTAACAGGGCTGCCGGGCAAGTGATTATTATGATAAACTTTATTATCATAGTGCTGAGTATGAAACTGGGATTTATTTTGTTTACGTGATGTAGTGGATGGTGTATATTGTAGCGATGGTATGGGTGGGTGTAGTGTAGTATTGTGTAAGTGAGTAGCAGGTAGTCATTGTTGTGAATTAATAGGTGAATTACGACGAGAAGAGTTTCTTGATTCCGTGGTTGGGCGGGTGTGTTCTTGTCCTCTTAGTTGTGGGGGCAAGAGGTGAGAATTGTCATATGTGGGTGATTCAAAGCCACTGCGATGTAAGGTGGTATGGTGTTTCTCGCTATCACATTCTCTACACCGTCCTGTGGATCTGCACTCGTCAGAGTAATGGGGTCCTAGACACTTACGGCACCGTTCATGAGCTTGGATAAAATCCCAGCGCCCTTGCGTAGGCTGTCTTAGGTATTCACCGCAGTTCAGCAACCTGTGTCCTCTAACGTGACACCAAGGGCAGTAATAATTATTGGTCGGTGCTGGTGGGTGGGCGGAATCTTGTGCTATGGGCTCGAAATATTGTGTAGACTGTGGGTATCCTTGAGCGTACTGTACAGGGTACGCTTGACTTTGTAGAGGATATGCAGGGCGCGTTAAAGGTGGGCGGACGGAAGTAGTGGGCTGAAAACGAACGTGCCGAATTTCTGGTCTGGGTGCAGAAGCGCGTGGTTGGTACCGTGCTGAGGGAGAAGCA
This sequence comes from Dendrolimus kikuchii, assembly GCA_019925095.2. Lineage (NCBI taxonomy): Eukaryota > Metazoa > Arthropoda > Insecta > Lepidoptera > Lasiocampidae > Dendrolimus > Dendrolimus kikuchii. Next base: position 8,425,572 of record CM034413.1, read on the forward strand.
CGTTCAGTTTGTCTGTATGTCGGGCTGAGGGGAGGGGGGGGTGGGTTATATGTCTCAGTTTCTGTGCAACGTGCATGGTCTTCTAAGAATGTGATTACATCCTTTAAGGTGGGCAGAGTGTCTGAAGACCCATGCGTTCGTTCAAATAATGTGCGAAGCTCGCCCTTTAACTTCTAGGAAAAAAAAATATATATCAAACTGTTTTAGGTATGTGAAAATTTACAATTTGGTTTGAATTAACCATAAAATGGCAAAATACGGTTGTTGCAGACTGTATAAATAGGTCGCCAGTTGGAATATTCGGTTCGAAAGACCATATGATCTGGCCGATTGCCAGATTTCAAGGGTGCAAGGGTAAGAGGGAATGGAGATAAATGGACTCACCCGTAATAATATGAGCTGAGTAACCGGAGCGTCTGCGATACAGGAGCAGCAGTGCGTGTTCTCTTGTTATATATCTCCCGCTTCACAACTAGATTCACTTGCCACTTATCACCAAGCTCTTGGAACCCGATTAGTATTGCAATTGGGTGGATATCTCAAATGCGCGCGCGATGCGTGAATGTCTTTACGACGGGTCGATTCAGACTGACTTCTTTGAAGATTAATAAATTATATGCAACAACAATAGTACTTACTTTTTGATAGGACTCGCAGAGTTTTGGAATTATATACAGAATGTTGTTACTCATTTCAGTAAAAATATTATCATGTAAATGTTTAGATGCATCGTCATTTATCATTGTCATTGCAAAAGTATATAATTCAGATGTAGGTAGTTTTATATGCGCTTGTTTAAATATAATTTCAATCTGCCGGATAGTGCCCCTGTATTCAAACATTTATTTATGAAATCAAGCTTCAGCAGTCGATTGACATCATGATGTAGTCCTTCCTTATAAAGTTAAAAAGCTATAGTAATTCTATTCGTGCAAGAACGGAGAAAGAATACAATTTCCTGCGTTGGGTTGGCCTGTCGTAAGAGGCGATAAAACAACCTACAGCCAGGTGGTAGAGTATTTGCCCGTCTGAATGGCTACTACCCCTGGTCTAGAGCATGCCGTCATAACGACCTTGAGTTGTTGTGTTCTAGTATTAGTGACCAGGTTCCAGTCTCCTTTTAGAGAGTGGCAGCGCATTTGTAGCACCTTTGGTGTTGCAAATGTCCATAGGCGATGGTTACCCTTTTCCATTAGGTGGACCGTCTGCCTGTCTCCTGAACTCACGAAATAAAAAAAAGTAACATTAACTGTCTGTTTCTCCTATAATGGGAGGTTTGAGTCCAGCAATGGGATGTTTATGGGTTGTTATTATAATCTTTGTTATGCTTATGCTGATGATACTGAGGCTATTCGTTCTTTTAATTTAAATCTTACCTGTACAGGTGGTTCTACCTCTAATGGAGAAATATTTCTCCACACACCGCAACTACTTCATAGCTGTAGCGACAGCAACTAACAATGTTGGGGCAGCTAGTTTAAAGGAGAAGGAAATGGTCGCGGCCTTGTTCTGCAAGCTGGCTAGTTTGCTAAGATCAAGGTATGTATGGATTGATAAAAAGTTAGATTACAATAAAACAAGAGCATTTTGAACTAAGACTAATTTGGACTGAATTGCTAGGACAATTTAAATTTTAATAATTTGTTAATTTACACTTAAAGATTTATTTCAGGTACTTTCATAACATAAAAACAAGATAACGTAGGTCATAACATAGGTCTATAAAAATAGTTTTATAGTCTAAAGAGGCTGCAATAATTTTATTATTTGCCACTGATTTTACTTTCATGTGCATACAATTCTTGATATTTAGTTTTTTTATACTATGGTTATGTTATGAGTGGAATAGGCATTTTAGAATATAAAATCTTTACTACTTACTAATAAAAAATATCGACATTTGAATTTATCGTACTATTGATTTTAGCCAGCGATTCTTAAGCACTTCTCCAAAGTTCAATATAATATTACTCTCAATGTAGTGTACATCATCTCTAATATTCCTCTCCCTTAACTGGTCCTAAAGTTAACTTTTTGCACTAGATTGGCGGCCTTCGGTCCTGACGTTCGGATCACGGTGCGCTGTCTTCAAGTCTTAGTGAAAGGCATCGACGCCAAGTCCCTCGTGAAGAACTGTCCTGAGTTCATTAGAACTTCCATGTTGACCTTCTTCAATAACGTCGCCGATGATTTGGGACATACTATACTGAATTTGCAAGAGGTTTGTATATAATGTTATTTTTTTGAAAAAAAAAAAGATATATAGAGTTAAGAATAAAAAGTGCCCAATTTATTTTTAAAATGTGTGTGATAATTCTAATATTAGTAGCGGTACAGAGCAGCTTTCCTTTATCATAAGTCTCTTTACAGGATATAACTTCATCTAACTCCAAGCTTTACCAGCGCAATTGTATTCAATGGAGTTTTCTAATTATTTACTCTTTGATAGACCATAAGAGAGAACTCTCCTTTTCTTTAATGTCATGCAATTGAATTCACGACTATCATTGAAATCACGTCTAGCGTGTTCTTTATACTTGCTTGCAATATTATACTTGCTTGTTGGAAGGAAACTTGTAAGACTTGTAATATAATCTCATTGAAAGAATTGTTTTCATTTAATTTTAGGGAAAGTACGCTCATCTGAGGGGCACTCATCTCAAGACTTCAACTTCGCTGGGCTACATCAACGGAGTTCTGCTACCAATATTGACGGCCATGTTTGACCATTTAGCAAATTGCGAGTACGGAGCGGATTTGTTGTGTAAGTGATACTTTTTATTGATGACACGAATGAAGAATGATTAACGGCGCGTCTACTTATAAATCACTTAATATTGCAAACACATTGTCCATCTTTGGAGGGTTTACAGGAAATGTATGCGAAAGGTTAAGACATGTGGGAAAACGAGATTTTCAATATATCAGTCGAGTTTTCATATTTCTTCAAAATTTATAGGGACTCAACTACTATGAGCAAACAAAAATACTATTACATACTGAAATCCAATGATATTTTGCTGCTAAGACAAATGAAACAAGTATTCTTCTCCAATTGACATATTTATAATGTAACCTTCTAAATTTAATAATGTTAAAGAATATAACATTGTTTTCTTCTTGTGATTTACGACGTCGATGATGAACTGGAGTCAGATCCACTACTGCTGCTATCGGTTGAACTGCTGCTGCTGGAGCTGACACGATATATGATTTTGCATTGCCTCTTGCATTCTTTTCTAAATGCTTTTTTTCTCGATTTCACACAAGAGTAACTATTACACGCGGTTGTGTAGGCGACGGTACAAGCGGCGTTGCATCTTTTGGCAGACTGCCTCTTGCATGCTTTCTCGTATCTATCTCGCAGAATGTTGGTTGGTTTACCCCTATTTATTGGGTTTACGGAAAATGGTGTTTCGTTTTTTAGCAGTCTATGCTGAAAACATGAATAATTGTACATTAATATTAAGTTTGTCATTCAATAATGAGTACAATTTTTTAGCACAGATGAACATTAAGACCATTTTGTGTCTGTCTGTATGCTGTTTATTTATAACACTAGTACCCGTGATCACGGAAGATAAAGATGTCAAGTGTGATTAAAGTTTTATTTAGCCTACCGCCAACTTGTTGATTTTAATTATTTAGTTTTAATTTTGTTTATGGTTATTGTTTACTCTATGGGAGCTTAATCTAATTCACCACCGCTTTGCAACATGTTTTGGCTTGAAGAGAAGAGGCGGTGCAAGAAACTCTTCAGCAACATGCCTAACTCTAATTATTTTATATAATAATATTAAAATGAGTGGGAGGTAAAACAAAGAGAAATCGTCAATCAAGTTGGTTTGTGTTCCGGTACACGCAGAAAGAGCTCACAGTGTCTTGAGGTCTGGCAGTTGGTTTTGTGCTGGGTTCGAGTCTTAAGAGTTTTGATGATCGGATCCCAAACGGAATAATAAAAATCAAATAACTTTCCGCGCTTAAAACCGTTAAACGCAGCGCCAAACGGCGCAAATATGGAGCCTTAGGAAAAGGTTACATATTTGTGTTGGCGTTGAAATATTAGGCCCGTGGGGTCCGTCGGCAAAAAGTTTCTTTAAAGAAATTTGTAAGAAAGTCTTTGACTCTACCCGTAATCAGAAGGCTGGCTCATATTTTGCCTAGAGAATTATTTTAGCTATATATTTTTTTTTTATTATAGCACTGCTATCTAGCGTGGCAGTGCAGCCAGCCCTCTGGGTACGCTTCCCGCTGGCAGTGACTAGCACATAATTTATAAGTTTAGATTTAATTTATTTCAGGTTATATTTAGAAATTTATCAACCAAAACATACAGTTTGTAACCAACAATGTAATATAATAACATTTTAAGACGGCTTTTATACATAAAATATACCTTTCGATATTGTTTGTTATTCTTGACGTAGGGAAGGCAAGCCATGTCCAAATATTCACTCCTTGTTAAGTCTACAAATGAACCTGAAAGTTTTTCTTATAAATCTAATAAACCATATTTCTGACTTTTTACTGCATTTAACAAAAATTTAAAGGAACTTAGTCTTATGTGGATGAAGTCTTTCTCGAGTAATTTTTGTATCCGTATCTTGCAGGAACTATCACATTAGGAATTAAATTTATGCCTTTTAAATAATCTTCCTGTCCGGCCTAGGTAGCTGGGATCAGTCCCAGAATTGACTGTTGTATGTTCCCCATAACACAAACTTAATTTGTTTACCTTGGTGACGTACGGTTTTATCCGTGTAAGCACAGAGAAAGAATGCAATTTCCTGCGGCCGGGAAGACTGTCGTAAATGGCCACAGCCACGTGGTAGGGTATTCGCCCGCCTGGATGGTGACCACCCGGGGTCTAGAGTATGCTGCCATAACAACCTTGAGTTTCTGTGTGTGTTTGGCATTAGTAGCCAGATTCCAGTCCCGTTTAGAGAGCGGCAGCGCATTTGTAGCACCTTTGGTGTTACAAATGTCTATAGGCGATAGTAACCGTTTTCCATCATGTGGGCCGACTGCCTGTTTATCAGTTTTTGTTAATAGTATAACCAAAGATCTTGTAAAACCTAGTTTGCGAGGATATAATGTACGATTAAATAATATCATTGGGTTATTTAATATCGCAGCCTGTGTGGTTGGGCGGGCTAAGCCATTGCCAGCTGACCTCTTCGCACAGCTCAGCTGGACTTTCCGTTATTTACTATGGTCTGGGTGTCTGGAATCGCTCCCAGCGTGGTCCGTTGTATATTACCAAGTGTAATTTGCTTAGCTCGGGGTATACAATGTGCGTGTGTTAGTCTGCGAATAAAAAAAATATAACTACAATATTTAATATACGAACCATTATTCGCCCTGTAATTAATGTTCTGATCCTCATCATTGTCATTGTCATCAACCCCTTTGAAGTTTATATTTTGACCATCGCGTCCTGATGCGCTAAATTGTTCTATACATCCTGATTTAGCGTATTCACTGAATTTATCTTTAAAATTACTTTTACATTTGAATCTTCGACAGACGGTTTTCTGTACCTTTTTACATGCCTGAAATTTTACTGAGTTTTTTTTATATTTCTTCCTAACAATTATTGACCTAGGCAGTTGCTGGAATCTGCCTGACTATCTACTTGATCTAATCCTCATTGTTAGTTCTTTGGCGCATCGTACGTCACGAAATTCAATTATTATGTTCTTAAAAGTTCATGAGATTTTTATCTAGGAACGACTATATCGAAATCTATTCTACTAGCATAGTCTTCATTCAGGCCGGTGCATAAAGTGGTCGACCAAGATCAGGACGTTGTTGGGGGTTTATCACACATGTTAAAACTTCAGAGACGTGGCGTCGAATAAATGTGATACACTTCATATTGTATAGCACAATTCACTTAAGCAACTTCATTGGTAGCTAAAATACCTGAATAGATTTGTTATATATATGTTTATACGTTTCTATGCACTATTCTCCATAATAACATAATTCATGGGATATGGTTGCAACTCAAATATATTATTTTTTGGATTGGTACACTTCCATTCACTACTTAATGACTACTGTTTCGAGTTAAGATTTCGAGTTAAGTTTGTTAAAAGATTAATTCCTAAAAATAAATTTAATCTTATGAACTCACTTTATGACACTTTCTAACCACCATCTTCAGGCAAGCTTCGCCGTAAGCTTGCCTTAAAACGCCAAGTTTTAACAGATCCTTTGTAAAAGCTGCTTCTTCGTCAGTTGATTCGGATTCTGCTGATTCTGTTGAATATATGTCATGCGTTTCTATAGAATTGGATGCCAGTCGCTAAAAATGTTAATAATTCGGATTATTTTTTGAAAAAGAAGTGGTAGATTTTTTTGTACCTAGGCGTAAAGTAAAAATTCTTTTAGTTTAAGCACAGGCAAAAAACTATCTATCGATTTTTTTAGTTCTATAGTATGACTGACCAGCATTCGAGAAATTAATTCAAGGCCTCTATACCTCAATGGTAATAGATCTATTCACAAGACTGAGAAGACGACTGATTCTCATGTATAATAATTATAAATGTTTTTCATTACACTGAATCCTGCAGTCTACACGCAAAAATGTTTCGAATTCTTTATAACAACTATCACCTCTTAAATTATTCAGTTAAAATTACCTTATTATTGCTATTACTAATAATTACCAATGCACTTTTACTACGTTTGCTAATTCTAGGATCGTTCAGAGACTGATCATATCTATTCGCTTCATCACGTGGTTCTAATTTTATTGGTTTGTTATTTGTAATCTGATGCCATATTTTGGCTGGTGGAAATGCTTCAGCGTAAACAACTTTTTTAACATCCGATATGCTACCACTACGTAAATATTCTTTAAAATTCGGTCTCTGAAGACTTGATTTATCTTCCGTGTTTTTCATGAGCAATTTGCTAGCAGTAACTTTCATATGAAAGGGTTTACGTTTTTTTCCAAAAACTAAATTATTTTCTGAATCGATTTTGGTATCGAAATTTTTCTTGTAAGTTTCTATAAATATGACTTTGGGACGGGGTTCTATTTGATTGGTTTCCTTTTTAGTAACTATTTTATAAGAGTCTTTTAGTTTGTCATTCATAACTTCCGAAGATCGCACATTTGGTTCTGTGGCTTTTTCTATGTCGTCTATATTTTCATTCTCATCATCGTCTGACCATATCATTTTTGTAGCTGGAAAAGAGTCTTCGTTTGTTTTGGATGTTGTTCCTTTATCGCTTCTGCTTTTATGTTTTTTTTCTTGTATAACTTTGAAAACTTCATCAATTTCAAAATCTGTAGAACGACTATCGAGATTCTCTTGTGAATTGTAAATCTTTTTTAACTGTTCATAATTATTTATTAGATCTTGTAAAACATTATTAACTCTTGATATGTTTTTAATGACATCAGTAAACATTGTGTCTGACTTATAGTCATTCTGTTTAATTTTTATATTTTCTTCTGTTTTAGTCTATAATACGAAAAACAAAAATTAATTTATAATTGTTACCATTAAAAATTCAGAACAAAATCGAAGAATTCGAATAAAAATTACCAAAAATAAATTTACGACTAACACAAATACTTTAAGTTGCCAAGCATGAGTCTCCATTGAGTTTAGTGATTTTATGCTGCGTTAAAAATATTCCTATAAATATTTTAGCGTTCTTTTCAATTTTATTACTACAAGAACCGTATAACCTAAATTGAATTTTCATGTAAACTGTATTAAGTCTCCGCCCGTGAGTTTCTTCAAGTTTAATGTGTAGCAAAGGCCAAAGTAACATAAATGAAAAATAGTGTTTACGCTTCAATTCATAGAATATCCACAATATAAAATTGAAAAATTCACTATGGATTAAAAAAACCTTATCATTTACATTAACCAATTTTAGAGCAAGAATATCTCGAGCAATATTTAGGATTTCTGCGCAGCATACATCATTACGCAGAGGATGTCTTAAAACTTGCCAAAAGTCATGATCAGCAACTAGGATAACATCACATGACTTCCAGCACAAGGAAATGTAGTAATTGAATTGGTAAAACTTTAAGCATGACCACATCAGCTGCTGGTTGCGACTTCATCCGCGTTTGTCTAGGCAATTCGTAACATGCATATAACTATCAACGTCTACTCGCCTCGGGTAGCGCACCCGGCGATGATAAATTATTCGCCTCGGCCCGCGTCATGACTCGTGGCAGTGGCATTTCTACTTAACATTTATCGTTATATTTTGGCCAATTTAAACAATGAATTTATAAGTTATAGCCTACGTGTTACTCTAATGTATAAGCTATATTGCTGTGAAGTATCATCAAAATCCTTTTAATAGTTTTTGCGTGAAAGAGTAACAAACAACAATGTTTTTCTTTTTTTTATGTTTGGTTGTAGGCAAGCTGGCAAACGGACTACCCGGTCGTAGATGGCTACCGTCAACAGCAAATCTATCACCATCAGCCATCACTAACAAATCTATTTATAGATTGATATACTCGTATTAGATGATAAATTATTTCGTTTTAGTGGACGAGATCCAAGTGGCTTCTTATAAAATGTTGGGATCACTATACGCTTTGGGTACAGACGCTTCACTCACACACGATAGGAAATATTTGAAAACGGAGATCGAAAGAAATAAGCCGGCTTTGGTAAGTTATTATTGATAATTTAATAATCGATGTATATAAAAATCTAAATATTCTTTATCAATCCTCCCTTAACTGACAAGATTGTCTAGAATTTTGTTTTCATATTATAAATTAAATGCTGGCGAATAGGTTTTTGTTATAGTCAAGGTGGCGAAGTCCGTCAGTGAGGGAACTCCATAGGCCTTGCATTATTTCCGTATTTGAATAGTTACGACGATAACAAATCAGTCAGTGAAGCTAACACACCATTGAATTCTGTTTTCGAATTGTAGTTGGCGTTAATTTCCGTTTAAAAAGTTAAAAACGAGCGGTGTATGAACTTACCCCTTTGACGGAGTTCCCCACCTTGACTATATATCTATTGTATAATCTTCCTCTCTTGGACTCGGTGTCTCCATTGCTAGAATATTCTATTCGCGGCAAACTCAGAATCCACAATTGTAAACAATTCATGATTAGGCGATTTGAATAGCAATTTTCAATTAAATATTAATTAAATTTAGGTCTTCAATTTTATTAGTATATATTTCTATTTAAATCTACAAGACAACAATTGCCCCCAAATCGTTCTCGGCGGGGAGCGTGCCCAAAATGCTGGCCGCGTTTTCGCGTTGGATAGCAATGCTGATGCGTTGCCCTAGGTGCAAGCCATTCTTTTGCAGGTCACGCGAGACCTAAATTAAACGCATTGATAAGTCTCGTTAGAGGTGATGAGCTCCTGGAGACCTCACGACCCTAGGGTCTCAACCTCGAAAGACACAAATAATTCTACTGAGGTTAAATTTGGACAATGTTTTGCCCTTAGGGTTCATGTTTGGGTGCATTCAGCTCAACCTTCCCGGTGGCATTTTTGGAACCTCATCTCAACAAGCACAATCAATTTTCACTTCTCAACAGGATTGCGGATCATTCGTTGGAAGCTCAAGGTAAGCAAGTAAATGTTAATACACAGACAATAAAAGGATCAATAGAGGTGATGAAAGTCAACTGTTTGGTTATTTGTCATTTGATCATGGAACCTTAAAAGCATTCAATGAATAACTCTAGCGAGTACGTAGGCCAGAAGTTATGAAAGTCTACTGTTTTAGTTATTTGTTTGCGAATTCGAATCCAGGTATATCACAATACTACAAGACGGACATTGTTCAAACTTATTTACGTTGACAATATTTTTGAAGTTATAACATCTGAACTTTTTTTCAGAATTTTCCAATTTCCAATTTTGAGTAATTAGAGATACATTTACACAATTTGTATGACTTTATAAGCTAATATATTTCAAGATCTGACTTGTAATATCCGACAGGACTATATAATGTTGGTATACGTTGAAAAAACTTCAGTAGTCTGATCAGTTGTACCGTTATTAACAGCCTACCCTAATTTTAAGTTAAACCCATATTGGTCGGATACTGGGGTGTATCAGTATAATTTAATAGTTATTATCATTAATTTCAAATTACTAGATATTATGGCGAAAATGGAACAATCAATGCCGACCCTTGAGACGATACTAAGCGAAGTTGATCAGTTCGTCGAATCTGACAAGACATACAGCGAGGCGCCGCACATCATCGACGTAGTGCTGCCACTCTTGTGTTCATATTTGCCCTTCTGGTGGGCGCAGGGGCCTGACAACGTCACTCCCACTGGAGGGTGAGTAAATTCTTTGGGATTGTCTGTAATCACACCGATTAAGGACTCACCGCAGGGGAACTGCGGGGGACCTTGTGGGGTTCACCATGTTTGAGTGGAACTAGCACTGGCATCTCCGAAGAAGTACTATTGCCACCTAAGTCGGGGATACCCACTAAAACCCCTCAATGTCAAACCCCTTCACCTTGATGCCAGAATCATAGGTTATGGCCTAGCCCTTTCGCAGTGCCCTGGAAGGCGGCAACCCATCAGCCTCATCTACTACCGGAGAAACCAAGCCCCCAGCGGATTTGTGTTCTCTTTCTGGCGTGGGGGTGGTATATAACGCACTCACTTGAGGAGAGGTTAGTACACGTTTCCACGTGTACCATACACCAGCCTCTATCTCTCCTTGAATTACTAAGCTAGACTATTGAACAGTCCTCTGGAACGCATATTCCGTGTAGAAAGACTTCGAGGTAACTCCCTTCGAGTTTCTGCTTCTGCGATAGGAGATAAGCTTTTTTAAAGATAGCGTTATAAAATTTCTTCAAGTATGGTGTCGCGTTGGTAACAACCCTAGTGTTACAAATCAGGATGATAGTCTGCCTGTTTGTTTTATTCAGGCCATAAAACGATAGCTTAATGGTAAGTCAATGACTAAGGCACCACATAGAATAGAATTGGAAGTAGAGTTAAATTTTGACTTACATGTATGACCTTCAAAAAGTGTTCTCCAGCGGAACTTATTTTGAAGAAAAACTTTTGAATTTGCATTTTATATTCTAGTAACATATGTTCGAATTCGACAAAAAGATTTAGAAGACGAAGGATGAGTGTCTGTTTGACCCGCTGTTGATTAAAACAAATATGTAACTATTATTATCTTTCCAGAAACCACGTAACAATGGTGACAGCAGAACATATGAACCATGTCCTGAAGAACGTTCTGAAACTGATCAAGAAGAATATTGGCAACGAGAACGCCCCTTGGATGACCCGCATTGCCACGTACACGCAGCAGATCATCATCAACAGCTCCGAGGAGTTGTTGAGGGATTCCTTCCTGCCGCTGGCTGAGAGAGTGAGGAAGAGGACTGATACTATGTTCCACAAAGAGGAGAGCTTGAGAGGATTTATTAAGGTAAGGACTTCTAATGTCATCTACTGAGAGACATTTTGAAAATAGGTCAGTTAAAAATCGCTTCAAACAAGCGTGTATAGATGAAGATATGATGAAGTGAATTGTGTGACTAAAATTGTAGCAAGTGGGGATATATTATCTATGCCTAACTCTAGAAGAAACAATATTTATGTACTTCGAATGTCAAGTTGACAGCAATGTAGCTAGAAAACAGCTGTACGGTATAAGTAATAGTGTCTTTACCTCGAATTTCATCAATATCACCCTTATGCAAATTTGTGAAAAAGATAAGAGCAATCAAACCTACATTTACATGAAAATATTAGTTAAAATTATATTGGTTTATCATTCCCGGTTAATAGATTATATTTAGACTATACCAGAGATATTATGAACAAATTAAACTTATAAAGAAAAAAAAATCATTTTCACATTTAAATATAACCAACTGTCTCCGTATCATAAAAAGTTTTGATAAATCGTACAGCATAATAATATGTCTATTATAAATAATTTTGATAGAAAACTTTATTGTACAATAAAACTAGATTATCTGAGACATAAAATACATTCGTTCTATAAATTATATATTTGTGATGAGAGAAGAAATATTGAAAAATCGTGATATCCTATTTTTAGTCATCAACCGATGACACTTCGCAAGTGGAATCCCAGATTCAAGAGGACTGGCAGTTATTGGTGCGAGATATCTATTCCTTCTATCCACTTCTCATCAAATATGTAGATCTTCAGAGGAACCATTGGCTCAGGAACAACGTACCGGGTGAGAGACACTTGTTTATTTTCAGCACGAAAATTTGGAACAACCTTATATTTTTTATGTACTGTATTTGATGGGACATACATAGTATATATATATACCTATTGATGTGAATAATTTTCAAATAAATTTCTTGACACTTCTTGGTTTTAACTGTGTATGATTTTGAAAACTGTAAGTTTTGAGTTAAATTTATCACAGTTTTAAGATTTTACCGCAATTGGACTTCGTATATTTGCGTCTTTGGATTTAACAGCTCTAAATAATATCTATGTGTCATAGTCCCTTAACTGTGTACTCTTGACAACTGCTTTCTCCTTTCTTGTTGATCTTGCCAGTATTATTAGAAAGATCTGTTAGATTATAAATTTCATGTGAACAGTTAAGTTATAATATTAGTTTCACAGAGTCCTTTTAAACAATTATATTGTAGATTTAGTATTCAGTTACATTAAATTAAATTTGATAGTTACGCTTTTTACTAAAGAACGATATTTTGTCTATGAACAGAGGCTGAAGAACTATATAATCACGTGGCAGAGATATTCAACACTTGGTCCAAGAGTCAGTACTTCTTGAAAGAGGAGCAGAACTTCATATCGGCGAACGAAATTGACAATATGGTAAGTTAGCACCAAAATTAAGCAATATGATGTAGCTTTTGTTATTCCTTTTGTTTTAACTTTCAGAAGATAATAACAGTGGGATAGTACTGAAGATTCAAATAAAAAACATGAATAAACTCCCAAATTCTCCTTGGTATTCGAAGCGGATGCGCCGACTGTTATCGGAATTAAACTTCGGGATGATTTTAATGATCCCCATAACGAATATCGTCTTGAAGATAGGGTGTATTAAAAACGTGCAACAGAGATGTTCCATTGGATAGGAGGTTTATTGTAGACTAGCATATGTCCGCGTCTTTGTTCTTGTTGGACAGGTAACAAAAATTGCAGTTATTTCAGTATAGCACTTTAAATATTCTATGCTACCATAATTAACTGTAAATTATGTTAGAGATAAATTTCGATTTGTTTAATAATTATAAAATGTCTTATATTATCGCAGACATAAGCGAAGTCTGTCTTACATGACGTGACCATTATATTACTTCACTTTGGTGGAGGTTGCTGCTAAACCGTAAGACCTCCGTGTTACAAAGGTTATTTTCAGCAGGGTAATGGATTTTTTAGTATGAAAATACATAAATCCCAAACATTCTCGTAAAACCTCGGGATAAGTAAAATTACTGAAGGCATACACAACTTTGTTTTACTAAAGATTGTATCGATCAATGAAAATTTCGTATCGGAATTAATTTATTCGACCTGTTCACTTTAAATCTCTCCCAAGAACTTTCTCCGAGGATTCTCAGGATACGAAGTACTCCAGATTTTAAGTCCGAGAATTTACTATCAATCAGCGAAAACGACATCGAAATCGACCCAATAGTTTTTACGTGACCCCCAAACAAACAGACAAATATAAAAAATGTAAGAAGCAAAAACCTATATATACTTTTACAATTTTATAATATTATAGATTACTATTATTATAGCTGCATAATATCAAATCAATGAAACTGCGAACAGCCTCTGTGGTTGACTGGGCTAAATCTGCTGACCTATCTCACTGCAGCCCAGGGGCTCCGGGTTCGATTCCTGATATGGTAAATTTGGTAAACGTACTTTACGTTATTACTACGGTCTGGAATCGACCATGGAGTGGTCCTTTGGATATACATGACATAAGCCTAATTTGTTTAGCTTGGGGCTATGCACTGTGTGTGTTTTGTGTAATGTAATTTTTATACATCAATCAATAGTAAGGAGAGAGCAAATTGATAGAGAATAAGTATGAACGACAAAAATGCGGTAACGCATTTGATAATAGGCAGGTTAACCAAATAATCTAATTTAAACGAAACAGCACATGACACAACAAGTTAATCTTATACTAATATATAAACCTGAACAATTTGCTTGATTGAACGCGCTAATCTCAGGAACTACTGGTCTGATTTGAAAAATTCAGTGTTAGATAGCCCATTTATCGAAGAAGGCTATAGGCTATATATCATCACGCTAAGACGAATAGGAGCGGAGCACCAATGAAGAATATTTCAAAATCGGGGGGTTTTTTAAACAAATTCCACGCGAACGACGTCGCGGGCACAGCTAGTATAAAAATTCCGCCCGATCATGACATACGCGAGTGTGGTATTCGGCCATGCCAAGCCTGCCCTTTTAGATAAATTGCAAATCGTGCAAAACAAATTCATGCGCAGAGCCGTCGGTGCTCCCCTCTATATGCGTAACGTCGACCTCCACCGCGATCTGGAGCTTCCCTCCATCAAAAACTACATTACGTCGCTCTCGCGTAAGTATTTCGATCTCGCGCCGCACCATCGAAATCCACTCGTCGTGTCCGCGTCCGATTATAAGCCTCGGCGAAAGGCTCTCGTGCGACGACCGCGTAACGTCCTCACGGACAGGGTCGACGTTATCACAAAACGGCTGGCCCGGATCAGCCCGCCCGCGGTTAGGACGGCAGGCTGGCAGGCACGGACAGACAGACACAGACGGCGGCGTCTCAGGCGCCGCCAATCAAGATCTCTCCACGTCCCTGCGAGGGACGCTAGGAGACATAGCCCCCCCACAGGATAGACTAGGCGTGTTGCTGGGAAGTTTCTTTCGCCGTTTCTTCTCTCCCAGCCATAACACGTTGCGAAACGGCAGTAAGATAGCGTAGGCCGCCGCAAACCACCGATCCCGGCCCGCCGGAATCCTTCCCCTCGGGCTTTATATTACCCGTCGCCCGTTCTCAATTAGTGCTTTGTGTCGCCCTATGGTGGCCATCATTAAATTCATCCCCCTCTCATGGCAACAGTTCAGCCGAGGTCAAACTCCTTAGGGAGCTCCCTCGAGCAAGTTGCCCCCCCGGGCTCGAGCGCCTTCGCTTCGCGAAGGCACTCGCCCCAAAAACCCCGGTAAAGTTGTAAGGTCTTCGGACCAACAACATAAAGTCAAGTCCAATAAAAAAAAAAAAATAGTATAAAAATAACATCATTAGACAAACAGACAGACACATTGTAGAAATAATTATTTTATATATTTTTCCTTAAAGGCTGTATTCTTGTTTGCTTCAGGTGCTCATAATGCCAACGGCGACAAGAAGAGTCACAACAGTAATGGACGGTACACCACAAGGCGGAGGCAAGGTAAAAGTACGTTAGAGTCGTAGTAGAAAGTGTAGTAGAAAGAAAATTCGTAAGCAAATTATTCACATTGGAGAATGAGATTTGAAGCTTTGTTTGAGTTTAAGCTTGTAAAAATATGCTTAAGAGATGTAATAATATAATTCAATTATTTTATATATCTTAAGAATGGTTAAGATTGCTTCGATTATACTAACAAAAATAATGATGCCGTTTATTTGACATTATCAATCAGATGGTTTGGAGTTGCTTTTTGTATTACCAGTTTGATTTCATGATTGACTGCTTTGACATGTGCAAATTGATTAAGTTATAATAATTTATCTATAAAGACTTTTTTAATATTGTAATTTCTAAATTGCTGATCTAAGCTGCTTGAGAATAAATATTAAAACATCTAATGGTTTAATAAAATTAATAGCGATGAGTCTTTAACGAAGAGTTCGGGTTTTTAAATAGACGCTGTTAAATTTTGCTCACCTGACCACATATTGATTACTATTATTTAAGCAACTAGTATATTGTTATCCACGATAAAAGGTTGCATTTTAAATTTTTCGACATCTACGTAATATTTTACAAGTTACACACAATTAGATGATAGATAGATATTATTATGCCTGTAACACCTATTCAGCAATGGGTAGCGTAATAGAATGTTAATCAAAGTGATATTAGTCAATATGTGGGCAAGCTAATTCAGTAATATATCTCTTTTCACCTCCAATCGTTTAAATTATGTCATCTTCTTCTGTACTCTATTCTAGCATTATTATTATTTCCCATGACCTTAGAAGATCCTTATTGTGTCCTATGTCATAAAACGATGTCAAAGAAGACTAAGTTGTTATAGGCATATAATGAGGAGGGATGAAAGTCACGTGACGAAAAGAATGTTAAACTACAAGATGGATGGGTATAGATGTAAAAGTAGACCAAAAAAATAGATGGATGGATTGTGTGAAGGATGATATGATGATTTGTGATGTGACAGAAGATGTATGTCAGAATAGAGGAGTGTGGAAGGAAAAGACATATTGTGCCGACCCTAATTAAATGGGAAATGGTGAAAGGAAAGAGAGAGAGAGAGAGAGACCTTAAAAGATCCTTATTGTGTCCTATGTCATAAAATTAAATATTCAAATCAATGTTCAGATTTAATCTTCCAGTTTAACATTATTTTCGTGATATTATTTTTATCCCTACTTACTTTATGGTCATGCTACCGTAATTCATTTATGTGATTATTAATATAACAATTAACAATTCAAATCGTTTCAAGTATTTAGTTGTCTTTACAATATGTTTTTGAATGTATAGAAGAAGAAGAAGCATCGTGATAAGAAACGCGACAAGGACAAGGAGGTGCAGGCTTCGTTGATGGTTGCTTGTTTGAAGAGGTTACTGCCAGTTGGGTTGAACCTCTTTGCAGGAAGAGAACAAGAGTTGGTCCAGCATTGCAAAGATCGGTTCCTTAAGGTACAGATTATGTTTATATTATTTAGCTAATAAAATACATAATAATATCGTCAAGGACATCTCACTTGATGTTAAGTAAAGGTGCTAACTAAGATGAAGCACGCTTACAATCACAGTGTTGCGAACAAATAATATGACAATAAATGCTTATTGAAAATTATTCTTTATTTCTGTTTTTCAAAATAACTTTAAATCAAATTTCTTGAAAACTTTACACGTCCAAGGTCAGCGTCATAAGTGTGTGGTTAAGTAAAGCTTAAGAGAGCAAATCTGACTATTATAGTTATGCCGCAATAATTGTTCTTTTATTTTCAAAATTTAACGGAAATGTCGCCACTAGAAAAGGCTCTTTATTTGTATCTTGGTGTTCATCCTTATCAAAATAAATTACTTCATTTTCAAGACTGCTTCGACACCTTTATCTAACTTTTTGAATTATTTAATTCGGACATTCCATTCGAAAGATATCACGACTTTAAAATTGTAAGTATTAGAAAAAAATTGCGTGGTCGCCGCTCACCCTGCTTGGCTAGCTAGGCAGAACCTTATGCGAGGCGTCACTGGGGTACGGGCCGTACGGGAGGGGAAATATTTTGAATTGGCTTAGAAGGTAATTAAACTCAACAAAAAAGTTCTTTTAGAAAGCCGGGGCGGACCGCTAGTAATATATATACGACATATAATTATGACAATATTTATCTGTGAAAAATTAACTTTTAACATGAATACCATTATTATATCTTCGCAGAAAATGACAGAACAAGATGTAGCTGAGTACGCGAAGACCCAACTCACGCTGCCTGACAAGATCGATCCTGCTGATGAAATGTCTTGGCAACATTATTTGTACAGCAAATTAGGGTCCAAGAGTAAAACGAATATCACTATAGAAACAGCAGAAAACAAGGCTAAAATCATTGATGACACTGTTGAAAGGATCGTCGCTATGAGTAAAGTGCTTTTCGGACTGCATATGGTAAGTATTTTTATGCAATACATAAATGATTTATTGATTGTTCAGGTAGCGAATCTCTTGAATGATTATTTAGAATACAAACGGATCAAGAAACTTTAATAGCTTTAGAAGATTAGGATGATAGAAGGAACAAGTAAGATTCGACGAATAGAATAGGAACATTAAATGGATTATTTATACATAACTATGCCACTGTACAAAAATGCAAGGACTGTACTCCTGGTTATAGGGGACTGTAATTAACGCGTTAATTAGAATCTTGGATTATGACAATAAAATTCGGCTAAAGCGAAAAAACACGTCCATTTATTTCAACAATTGACTGAAGACAAGAAAACAAATAACAAAGCATTTTGTACCAAGTTTAAATAGATTTTTGTGTTGCCATCGCTTACTTTTATTAATCGTACTGTAATGACTATACTTTAAAATGCAGTTAAATGATTAAATGCAGCAGCGTTTATATTATAAAGTGAAAAGAATAAGCAAAGATGGAATAGGAAAGATTAATGAATTGGTTACTTATTTTAATCTAACCATTTCACTTATATGTCATCTGAAGCTCTTATAAGAGAGATAGTGATAAACTTATATAAGTTACTACTGACTTGCGCAGCTTAATAGTTGCTCTATCTCGCTCACACATCATCCGTCCCGCTCATACACTATACTATATATTGTACTAGCTGTACGACTCGTTAATATTTGTACTTAAGGTTACCGTTCCCAAAATAAATGAGTTCACTTTAATTCACATCAGCACTCGACACTGAATACTACTCTCTGCCATCTTAAGTATTATTTAACCTCTACCTCTCCCTGCCACAAGTTTATCATCATCTCTGTTATAAGAGCTTCAGAGCAACACAGACGAGGTTCAAAGACCTATCTTCTATTAAAGAAACTTCCAACTTAGTGGGACCCAGTGACAAAAATTAATCAAAATCATTAAACACGCATTGAATTGTAAATTTAAACAGGAATTTTATTTATCTAAGATTTTGTGTAAATAGATCGACCACCCGCAACAAATGAGCAAGAACGTGTATCGGTCTGTCGTATCGATACAAAGGAAACGCGCTGTAATCGCTTGCTTCAGGCAAACGTCACTACATTCTCTGCCAAGGTTTAAACAATAGTGTACTGTTTGTTTGTTTGGTTTACGATTTGTATTTGTTTCTGTTTTACGTTACTAACATTACGTAAATTTTACCATATTTTCAACCCAAGTGCATCGCGCCTTGGTAGTAGCCCGATTCCGAATAACTAATTCCTAATATTGACGTCCTGACCTACTTTGGCATTTTGCCATTGACGTCCGTAGGCACCGCGGAAGAAGAATACTAAGGCATTGCAAATGGTGATCTACTAACACATTATACAATTACAGTTGACGCCACCAACCTGGTCTTATTTTTGTAGAAAATATCAATTAAAACTTTTCTTTTTGTTTTATTTTGTCTATCTGGTTGCCTCAGGAACTCCTACTATACCACGTATCTACTTAATATAGTTAGGTTTCCTTCTCTCAATACTAATATACTTGCTGCAAATAACATAACTATTTACAATTCAAGTCAAATATCTTGGCAATCAGAATCAAATGGTAAGTTTTCAGATAAAATACTTAAATTGTCGCTTTAATTATACTTATTACAACTTTGTATAGTACGCGCAAAACTTAAATTCGCTTTAAGTGAAGTTAGAAGAAAAGTCAAGTGCTAACGTTTATTACTCTTGACAGTTTGTAGTGCGGAAGAGATGGCATTAGAATTCAAATAGCAGTAGGGCGAGAGCGCAACACTCTACCCTCTTAGCTTTCTCTGTAAACCTTATAACTGTCTTCTGTTTAATGACGTGTACGAACTTCAAGAACGCATATAAGTTTCGCTTATACTATAGTAGTTAAGTAAATAAAACTTACTTTTTCGAAATATGTGCTGATCTATCCTATAGCCATGACTAACGATAATAAACCGTGCATGCTGCTATGGACTAAAAGGCCACCAAACCAAAACCACGTTCGGATGTTTGGATCCGTATTTTATGTGCGGCGAGAAAACGCGTCGCAGTCGCATGTTTGAGATCTACGCACCTTTACAAGCTGAGCCGGTATGTGTGTTGTTTTGAATTCGGCTTAGGTCACGTATGCACAGGTTCAACGAAGTCCAACAATCGTTTGTTGGTGTTTATCTACAATACAATCATATAACATGCAATATAATATCAAACGAATCGAGTCATTTGACGGTTCGTTTAAATGGGCACATAGTTATGGAGACCTATACGTTGGCCTATGATAGGGCTGTCTGTACATGGCTTTAGACATGCATTAATATTTTGTTTCATCAGTCTTTTTATGGAACGGCATTAGCGCCCGATTTTAGAAGGTGATTTAGTGGGTGATTACCGTGGAAAGGTTCTTTTGACGATGTTTTTCTTTATGGTCAACGTATAGTAATTGAAATAATATATACTCTATAGCTGAAAACCTGTGTGTATAGTCAGGTATGAACTCAACGTAAATGGGAAGAGATGCAGAAACTTAAACCGTTAAGCTACCACGACTTTTAATTATGTATATAAATACCTATATAGCGATAGTTACACGCTGACTACTTGATTGTTTGTAATACATATGTAGTTTTTAATCTTGCATTTTGTTGGTACAGACATCGTGCTTGCAATATATTCGCTAGAACATACTACGAGCTTTGGTTGGAAGAAGAAAATATTGGACAAGAAGTTATGATAGAAGATTTGACGGTACTAACTTTTGATTAACACATTATATATAATCTTTAAAAAATAGCAAATAGTTATCTGTGTGGGAAATATTGCCAGTAATGATTAGACCAAAGTTAAATAGAAATATTTTATTGGTCTGACTACAAGGCATTTTTGATCAATCTTCTCAATATTTCTTTCCTTTTATAGTTGGTAAACCCAATCTCACCTAAAATTACTGACACCAAATGACGAAGTTTTATGGCAGCGATAAAAGTCATATTAAGTAACTGAATTTTTCCATGCAAATACAATTTTTTGTTTAAAACGATACTTTTTTTCATTTTTCACCAATATTATATAATATAACACTCTTGTAGTTCCCGTCAGAAATTCGATTTAATCAAACCTATTTTAATATTACCACTTATAGAAAATAGAAGTTGTTATTTTTAAATTGTTTCGTTACAGCAATCCTTTGAAGACGCTGAACTGAAAAAGAGCGACGTAGTAGAAGAAGAAGGGAAGCCCGATCCATTGACTCAACTGGTCACCACATTCTGCAGAGGAGCCATGACAGAAAGATCTGGAGCTTTACAGGTGAATGCAGATGCCTCTTTATGTGTGTACAGATAGTATCAAAAGTTTTATATAATTTTCTGGTTTAGGCATGTGTTTCTTAAATCGCTATTAGAGCAATTATGTTGTAGGTACTTTAATAGTAAAGGAATAACATTTACAATCATGCGTTATTTATTTTTAGGAGGATCCACTGTACATGTCCTACGCCCATATTATAGCCAAGTCTTGTGGTGAAGAAGAAGAGGAAGGCGGTGGAGAAGAGGAAGAAGGTGGCGGTGAAGCCGAGGGCGAAGAAGAAGGCCGTGCTAGTATACATGTAAGTTTGTCACTTATTATAAGGCGAATTAACACTGAAAATAATAACAGCTTTGTAAGTAACGAAAGTATACAATGGGCGCAAAACTTAAATGCATTTCGAGTGAAGTTAGCTCCGTGAGTTGCTTAGGTCCAGTCTGTTAATGCTTATTACACCTGACAGTATGTAGTGCGAAAGTGATGGTATACTATTCGAGATAGCGCAATACTCTCCCCTTAGCTTTACGTATCGCATCCTGTATATTATAACTACGTTCTTCGTAATGACGTGTACGAGCTTCAAGGCCGCACTTAAGTTTTTGTTGAACTATAACTACATTAAATACTTTTGAAAATGTGATTTTTTTTTAAATCTTTTTAATCGTGTCTATGCACCTTGTAAACTCTTGTATTTTCAAGACATTTGAGTTAGCATTTCTATTGATCTATGTCATGTTTCATGCAGAAAACGATGGATATGTTTATGGTACGTATTGGAATACATTCTTATGTGATTGTCATAATAAACCACTATGACAACCACATAAGAATATATTACTTTATAGTTCAAACATTAGAAAGGAGGACACAATATTTAAGACTTTGGAAGCGAAATCTCGCCATCTATTGCTAAGTAAAAACAATTACGAACATCATTATGATTTTTAAGGTGGATCCCACTCATAACTATGCTCACTGAAAATTCTCAACCCTCAGTTATTTACCCCCAATTTTTCCTTTTTCTCGATTTCGCTACAGTGTAGTGGCAAATAGCTTTCATATTCCTTACTAAACATCTATAACATCTAACCCATTCGTTTCTGAAAAAATGACTGTGATAAAAAAAGATAGAGCCGAATGGAAAGGGTTATTTTATAAGTAGTACTGTGGTAAATGGTAGGGTCAGATTTTATGCTGATAGCTATGTGGAGAACAGATGTCTAGCTGTGCCGCCAGTGCGAGATCCCGACAGGAGATACAGATTTAAGATTCTAGCTTGACACCGTGAATAATGACATGCGTACCAAACAAGGACTTACAACAAAGCAGGGCGAATACCGCACGAAGTGAAGTAGTAAAGATAAAAATGTAGACCCCGGGCTCTGAAGATGATGATGACGATGATGATGATGATGTGTGACTTTAAAAAAATATTATTGTCCGCTGGAACTCGTTTAACTAAAAAAACTTGTATTTTTTTTATTACGCGAGCTCAGCAGACGGCCCACCTGATGAAAAGCGCTTACCATCGCCTATGGACATTTGTAATACCAAAGGTGCTATCAATGTGTTGACGCTCTCTAAAGGATACTAGAACCTGGCCACTAATGCTGGAGCACACAACTCAAGGTTGTTATGTAGCTTACTCTAGGGGTGGTAGCCATCCAATTTAATTACTTTGTATGTATATTGCAGGAACAAGAAATGGAAAAACAGAAACTTCTGTTCCACCAAGCACGTTTAGCAAACCGAGGTGTGGCTGAGATGGTATTACTTCATATATCTGCTTCGAAGGGCGTCCCCAGTGATATGGTCATGAAGACATTGCAACTGGGCATTTCCATATTGCGAGGTGGTAATATTGAGATTCAGATGGTGAGTGAAATAAATTTTAGTAATTTAAAACAATAATGATGTGTAATAAAACTAGGTTTTAACGGTTTTAAGCGATAATTTCTTCTGCAAGCGGGCGGTTTCCGCAACACGATGACATTGCGCCTATTTTGCGTACGAGGGTGGATGAGGGGTTACTCCATCTAGCACAGCTCCTCCAGAAAGTCCACCAGTTTCTTGACGTCGGTGAAGACTTTTCGAAGGCTACCTGGGGTGCCCTGTATTGGGCCACCTCTTGACATGTTCATTGCAAAACGGGGTCTAAGTCGTCCCGAACGTATCTCACTTGCGGTGCGGCTAAGAGAAATATAAATATCACTTTGGTACGGAGGGCGTAACTTCAATTTGGTTCATTATAGAAAAAATATGAATGTATTGCAGTGACGTGGCATATGAAATAAAATCAACAAGTTGACGGAAGGTTAAATAAAACTTTAATAATACTCATTAACACTTAACATCTTTATCTTCTGTGAACACGGCTACTGAAAAGTTGCTGACGTGCCGGAATAATAAAAATATTAAAAATTCAAATAAATTACCGCGCTTAAAACCGTTAAAACGTAGTTTTATTATGTACATTAACCGCAATAACTTAGAAAATAATAATACATACATACATACATAACTTCAGGCCAGTTCCCTTGCGGGGTAGGCACGAACAACAGAGTGCCATTTAGGCTTATTCTTACACACCTCACTTGCTTCTTTGACATTCATAACTCTTGTCATGCACGCTCGTCTGTTCTTAAGGCTCCTGACATCACCTTCTGCTAGTACACGATCAATTTGATCATGGAAGATGTGTCCTGGCCTTCCACGACTTCTGCATTCATCCACTTTTGCATTGTATATCTGTTTAGTCATTCTTTCTACATGACCGAACCACCGGAGCATTCCTTTCCTTACCTTCACCCCGACACTCTCTTTCTTACTTCGGTATTACGAACGCGGTCCGCGAGCGTCACTCGGCAGATTTTGCGCAGTGCTCGCATCTCGACCGCGTTTATTCTACTTTCATGCTCTCTCTTCCATACCCAACTCTCGCTTCCATACGTGAGCGTAGGTACCAGCACCTCGTTGTGTATAGCGAGCTGGGCCTTCTGGCTGAGGTTCTTAGCGCCTAGAAGTTTACCCAACGCTCCATTCACGCTATTCCCCAAATTCACTCTTTCTATATCAGCGGTGTACCTTCCATCCCTGCTAAAAGCACATCCAAGATATACAAACTCATTCACTTGCTCCAGCATAACATCATCGACCATTATCCTTGCATTCGTTCTGGTTTCTTCTCTTTCAAACACCATAACCTTTGTTTTCTTCGCATTCAAATAATAATGATGGGCATTAATATTCCTTGCATAATGATTTGTTTTCTGTTATAGGGTATGTTGAACCACTTGAAAGACAAGAAAGATGTTGGTTTCTTCACGTCGATAGCTGGCCTCATGAACTCTTGCTCTGTACTCGATCTAGATGCCTTTGAGAGGAACACCAAAGCTGAAGGTATTTTTATGCAAAATCCAATAGTCTCTTGACGACTTGCACAATGTGGCTGGTGGATACTGGATAAGTAAAGCCAAGGGGGAACCCGTAATATGTGGCGTAAAGATGAGGATGCCAAGTCCAGCAGCCAACTGCGATTGGCTGACGATGATGATGACAAGTCCATTCGGATTTGATTGATGATAATAGAGAAGCGGACACAACTTGTTATAAATTCTAATATTAGATAAAACTTTATTGCTCACCAAAATAAACAAAAACAAAAATAAAATGCATAATGACAATACTTCTTTGTAAAACAACAGGCGACCTTATCGCTAAAAGCGATCTCTTCCAGGCAACCTAGCTTAAAATAAATTCCTAACTAATCTGGCGATGTAGGTAGAGCAGAACAAAGATGTAGTACAAAAGTTGTTACTGTTGATGTCCTATACATTCTACCATTTTCATGGTGTGCAAAAAATAAATATAATTGTAAATTAATTTAATATTTCTCATTTATATTATTTGAAAAATCCGTTTTCTTTAACACAGCTATGTCTATTTTTACAATCACTTAACGAAATTATTTATTAATGTTTAATTATTTTCAATATTATTATTCCTTTAAATGTATATATATTACCTATAATTTATTTTTACATAATATGTACTATGTCAATCAACTAGTCGTGTCAATACATATAAATTGTAAATTAATTTAATATTATTAAATAAAAGTCAATATCTACGTATGTATATACGAAATTATCTAAATAAATTTATTTATATATGATATTTTTATATAATAAGGAATAGTTGCTAAAATAACTTCATCTAACTTTTAAAATATAAATACTACAGATAAGATATAATATTGTCAAAAGGCAAAAAATTGTCTATCTTTGAGACGTCATGGCAAGGTTATTCATTAAATTATGTTTCTACTTGTAATTAGTATATAAAATTTATTTGTTTATTTATTTAATTTATATGTAAAACATACAATAATTATAATTATTACAATATAAAACACATAAATTAATACACATGTCAATTAAGTTTCCATTTAAAAAAATAATTCATGTTACGCATTTGGCTCATACAACTATAAGAAAATTATATTATACTAGCGGCTCAGCGCGGTTTCATCCGTGCTCTGTCCGCTCTCGTGCTATATAGCGTCATGGTATATACCCTATGACACTCCCTATTAACGTAGCTTTTAAACATAAAACATTTTTTTAAATTGGTTCAGTAAATCCAGAGATTACCCCCCTATAACGTCGCAAACTCACAAACTTTACCTCTTTTTAATATTATTATAGATTTGATGCAATACTGGAAAATTAGATTTTAAAAAAAAGGAATTAAATAATACAATACAACACAAAAAAAAATGATTTTAATTACTCAAAATAACCTATTGATTTATTCTATAGGTTTGGGTGTGGGCCTAGAGGGCGCTGCCGGTGAGAAGAACATGCACGATGCGGAATTCACTTGTGCTCTATTCAGATTCATACAGCTCACTTGCGAGGGTCACAACTTAGGTATGTATATGTCAAAAAAATATCATATAACCGTCATGTATATCCAGGGATAAATGAATGGAATAGCGGGACAGGCCAGTAAAAATAGGATTGAAGGATTGAGAAGAACGACATTGGTGATCTCACTCTTTGCACGAAACACAATTAGCTCTTGGCCGTTTTAAATCGATTTACTGTGAGAGCGTGTTATGAGACCGATCAAGCCGGCCCTGAGAGCTGACACCAATGATTCCAGCATAGCTCTACCACGTCGGAATTATTTGAATAAGATTCATTGAGTAGTATTTGAGGTATGGAGTATATCGTTTAATCAAATCAAATCATTTTTATTGCGAACTAAGTGTGACATAGTTCCTATACAATATTAGCTGATGCCCGCAACTTCGTCCGCGTGGTGCGGTTTTTTTAACTATCTCACGGAAACTAATTTATCGGGATCAAAAGTATCCTATATGTTGACCAGGGATATAAGCTACCACCATACAAAATTTCATTTAAATCGGTCCAGTCGTTTCGGAGATTAGCCGGTACAAACAGACAGACAAACAGAAACAAAAAATTTGAAAAAAATCTAAATTAATTCTATTTCACTTCTTACGTCCCCCTGACTCGGTTTTTAGCAATTTTTTTCATTGTACAGAAATTCGACCTCTACAGTATTATTATATAGATAGATAACTGAGAATTTATTACTTGGCTGGCCTTTAATAGCATCGCAATATTAATCTTACTTAACCTGTCTCTGTGAAATGTAATATTTAACTTGGTGCCTTGTACGTATTTTATTTTATTTAAACAACACAATATCTTCTTAAGTTTTACCTCTTAAATATTCTTGGACACTATAATAGGATTTTTTGACCAACCACTCGAATAATTTTTGTTTAAACATATTAGTAACTAATTATATTTTCTTGGTGCCATCCCAAATACGCTTTTGTCATATCATTTAATGTTTAAATTAATTATTGGTTAAATACTTTAAATGCCTTTTTAAAGATTCACACCCGAATAATGAAAATAATAGATAGACAGCGCGTTTCACTAGTAGCTTAGAACGCCCAAAATACTCCGTTGGCCGTTCCACAAGGCGACCGCGGTTGTGGTCGTAGCGAAAACTTCACTAATGACGTCATCATTTTCAATCACACAACGACCCATGTCAAGAGGTGGGTCGATTAACCGTTCCACTTGGGTTTATGATTGTAACGCCGGAACGGGAAAAACACTGTCATGAACGTAGTCCTTGTGAGTGTCTAATGGAACGTAACCGTAGATATATTATTCTTATTAAATGCTTTCTAATTCGTGGAATGTCACGCACATAATATTGTTCTTATTCTTAAAAATCTTTCTCTGGACCATAGTCATATAATTTTTACATATTTTCACAGAATGGCAGAACTATCTGCGTACGCAGGCTGGTAATACAACGACGGTCAATGTGGTAATTTGCACCGTCGATTACCTGCTGCGGTTGCAGGAATCAATCATGGACTTCTATTGGCATTATTCTAGCAAGGTAGATAGATAGAGAACACTTTATTGCTCACCAAAATAAACAAATACAAAAACAAAATGCGTAATTACAATACCTCTTGGCAAAACAACAGGCGGCCTTATCGCTAGAAACGATCTCTTCCAGGCAATCTAGCTTAATATAAATTCTTAACTAATCTGGCGATGTAGGTGGAGCAGAAAAAAAGATAGGACAGTACAATTTAAATATACATCCTTACACACCTTATTATACAGGCTTATTCTTACACACCTCACTTGCTTCTTTGACTTTCTTATAATAGTAATAAAATTATTTCTGCAACAGGAACTGATAGATCCGGCTGGTAAGGCGAACTTCTTCAAAGCGATAGGTGTCGCTTCGCAAGTGTTCAACACGCTCACTGAAGTCATCCAAGGTCCCTGTACGCAGAACCAACAGGCTTTGGCGCACTCCAGGTCTATATCATTACATGTTCTTAATCAAATCAAATCAAATTTATTTGTTCAACCATGGTTAAACAGTTGGTATATATATGTTATAGCGTACACATGTTTTGCTCACATAGGAGCATACAAATATTTATAATTTTATTAAATTATACAATGTTAAATGAAACATATGAAAAAAACAAATGTCAAAAAACAATAGTAATAATAATAACCCTTTAGTAACTCACACCCATGTTGCCCCTGTCTTGTATATATATTTTTGGAGCCCATGCAGGGAGTGGCGAGTCACCGTCTGCCAATTTGTCCGTGTTCCCCGAACATTGCGACGGGCAGACGCCATAGTCCCCATATTCCCAGACCCCTAATACCACTAGCAGGTCACCCTAATAGTTCGGCACTTTCTGTTCTCATTTCCCACAATAATCCTACACTGGCCGGGGCTTGTCCTTGGTGCGTTATTATATGGTGTAGACAGGGATGTTATCAGGGATAATCGCCGGTCAGTGTCAGGCCACATTTACATTAAATTTGTCAAGGGGCCTCTACGTGTTGGCCTCTCCATGGCCCCACGCTAGCCCTCCAAAAGTCCGGGCCATTTTTATGGTTCGTGGTCCTTAAAAACATACAATATAATAATAATCATCATCATCCGAGCGTTAATTCCCGGTTGCGTTCGGAGCGTTCACTCCGACGCCCAGGGTCCGCTTTCCTACTTTTTCTACTCCACTTCGCGCGGTCTTCAGCATCCCCCGTTTTGAGACCATTGGTACGCATGTCATCCTTCACAACGTCAAGCCAACATTTCTTGGGCCTTCCCCTTCGACCGGGACCTGGCGGAGGCGGCATGGCTAGACATTTGTTCCCCACATAATTAGCCGGTCTCCGTCAAACGTGGCCGTACCAACGTAAGCGACACTCTTGCAATTTGTCTGCTATGTCACGGACATGAAGACTGCCGCGGATGCGGGAGTTCCTGACCCGGTCTTTCCGCGTCACTCCACACATCCATCGCAGCATATTCATCTCCGTGACACGCAGTTCTTGCTTGTGTCGCTCAAGTACAGGCCACGCTTCACTGCCATACAAAAGGGCAGGTCTAATGATAACAATATAATAATAATAACATTCATAACTCAAGGAAGGTATTTATTTACAATTGAGGAATTTGTCCACCGAGTAAAACATTCTATTTAACAGCGATTCCTGTAACTGAATTATCCTAAACTCTTTTATGTGGATTGGAATTTTATTATAGATTTGAATACACATGATAAAGCAGTTTCTGGTAAACAGGGTTGTTTTTGGTGCCACATTTAATACTATTCCTAGTATAGTTTGGATAGAAGTGTTTAGCCGTCGTAAAAAACGTAAAATTGTTTCTGACAAATAAGCATATTTCATAATACATATATGGCAGTGGTAAAATTTGTAGATCTCATAATAATTCCTGTTTGTCTACTTTTTTATACTAAAATGAATGTTTAAGAGGGGGTTAGTACCAGCATCACGTAGTGTCTCATTTCTACATACCGCAGAATCTTTAGTTTTCAGGAATTGAAAGTTCATCTTTTTTTTTTATTGCAGGAGATCAGCAGACAGGCAGATGGCCCACTTGACGGAAAGCGGTTACCATCGCCTATGGACATTTGCAACACCAAAGGTGCTACAAATGCGCTGCTGCTCTCTTAAGGGAAACTGGAACCTGGTCACTAATGCCGGAACATAACTCAAGGTTGTTATGGCGACATACTTTAGACCAGGGGTGGTAGCCATCCAGTCGGGCAAATACCCTACCGCCTGGCTGTGGGCTGTTAAGTCGCCTCTTACGACAGGCCGCCTCCGGTCATCTCCGGTTTTAATATTAAGGAGATTATTCATCGTGGCGGTATTGTAAAGAAATTGCTTAAAATCTTAGTTATTTAAGAACTTATGTACAGATGGTGTATTATATATATTACTAAGCGCACGTGTGCTTGTCAGCGCAACAATACTACATACAAAATATTTTTTTCTATTTGTGCAATATGTTATTTATTTGTTTTCAGATTATGGGATGCAGTTGGTGGTTTCCTATTCTTATTCTCGCATATGCAAGACAAACTCTCCAAGCATTCATCTCAAGTTGATCTATTGAAGGAACTATTGAACCTCCAAAAGGACATGATCACGATGATGTTGTCTATGCTTGAAGGAAATGTCGTTAATGGTAAGTGATTCGTATTTTATAGCAGCACATCTCTTGAACTTATCCTTTATAGTAGGATTATCTAGTATAATAATAAGGTCTGTAATGTAGATGTATGAACTGTATGTAGATACTCAAATAAACAATCCCAAAAATACATAATTACAATCTTATCCCTAAATATGATCTCTTGCAAATTACTAAAGTATTTTAATTTTGACATGACTTTGTCTTGATTTTTTTTTTGCCAACCATTAATTAGCTCAATGTACAATTATCTCTATGGTCATATTAATTTAATTATATAACTCAGTTTTATAATATTTAACATGAATAACGTAAAATATTTATTATTTTTTACTTGTATTAAGAATTAGTAGAAAACCAGAAGAACCTGGCTCTTAATCTGTATGTATTTATTTCCTCACGTCATGTATAATGTATACATTTTCTTATTAGATTTATTGAATTGGTTATTGTTTTCAGGAACAATCGGTAAACAGATGGTGGACACTCTGGTAGAGTCTGCATCTAACGTCGAATTGATTCTGAAATACTTTGATATGTTCCTAAAACTGAAGGATTTGACATCAAGCGCCAGTTTCCAAGAGATCGACGCGAACAACGACGGATGGGTATTACCAAAGGACTTCAAGGAGAAGATGGAACAACAGAAGAGTTATACGCCGTATGCGCATATTTGTATTAGAAAGATACTTACATACATACATACATACATAACTTCACGCCAGTTCCCTTGCGGGGTAGGCACGAACAACAGAACGCCATTTAGGCCCATTCTTACACACCTCACTTGCTTCTTTGACATTCATAACTCTTGTCATGCACGCTCGTCTGTTCTTAAGGCTCCTGACATCACCCTCCGCTAGTACACGATCAATTTGATCATGGAAGGTGTGTCGTGGCCTTCCACGACTTCTGCATCCATCCACTTTTGCATTGTATATCTGTTTAGGCATTCTTTCATCATGCATTAGAAAGATACTTATTCGTAACAAAATAATTTCTAATAATTTCGAATATCTTTAGCAGTTTTCTTTATGTAGCGATATTTCACTAGATAAGATACAATAATTTAATAAAATTTCCACTACGTTTATAACATTTTCATACTCGCTTACTTACTTTTACTCACTCCCTGTCACTCACTCACTCACTGTCACTCACTCACTCAATGTCACTCACTCACTCACTATCACTCACTTACTCACTGTCACTCGGTCACTGTCACTCACTTGCTAGTAAGTGAAAGATGGTTTTGTAGGTTGGCCGCCAGCCAGTCTGCATACTCCAGCTACAAAATAACTTGGATTTGATCCTGCTTTAGACTTGTTAGAATTTTCGGAGAGTAGCAAGTATTTTAGTAGTTTACGCTTTTAATCTAGCTAAGACTAAATTGCCGACAATGAAATATTCATCTTTACTATCAAAAATACATTATTTGAACAACACAATTTTGATTTTGAATAAAAAATATACAAATGTCCAAATAGCCATTTTCACGTTGACGTCAATTGTGAAATTTCAAAACCTCGCAAATGCATTTTAAGAAATTTTAGTCCACAACACAAAAAGAAAATGTTATGAACTTCAACTTATTAGGGGGCGATACCATATTTTGATAGTCTTTAAACAGAATACATCAACAAATTGCTAGGCAGCAATAGGATAAATGCTTTAAAAATAATGTCAATTGCTGTTTTTGCAAATTCATTGCTGATATATTTACGGTTCAATTATGTCTAGTTTTTATACCTTTTATGTAGTGAGGAGATCGAGTTCCTCTTGGCTTGCTGCGAGACCAACCACGATGGTAAACTGGACTACGTGGGCTTCTGCGACCGGTTCCACGAGCCAGCCAAAGAGATCGGTTTCAATCTTGCTGTGTTGCTTACGAATCTCTCCGAACACATGCCGAACGAACCCAGGTAAGTGGTCATTGATAGGAAGTAAACAAAATCAAATAACTTTTTTTTCTAATTTTAGTTAATGAGGGGCCATCCACAAATTACGTCACACGAATTTCATGATTTTTTGACCCCTCCCAACCCTTGTCACACTTCGTCGACCCCCCATTCCTTTACGTGTAATGTAATTTAGGGACGGCCTCTAATAAGATGCTGGATATATACACCTTCCTGTGGTGTTTGATAATCTTTGTACAAAGGGGAATACAATTTCACCAAATCATTATTGATGGATGGTACAAGAAGGTAATTTATTTTAAATTACATGACACCGAATTTATAGTTAAAAGCATATTGTATGAAGTTGGACTTAGAGAATAGTGGTAGTTGCCTCCTTAACTGCAAAAAATGAGAGAGAAAGAGAGAGAGATATTAGATTAGGATGGTATGGGCACATAACAATAACAATAAATTTAATTTAAGAGGTATTACATCCGTTTGTTAATTGCAATCAAAGTTGACTATTAATAATATTAATTTAATCATTACTTAAATCTATCTTAGTAGGACAGTGATGAGACAATACAAAAGCACAATAAGAGAAAGTAATCGTAACAGGTGATAATAATTCGAAAAAATAAGTGCTAAACTGGAAGATCATGAATATGAAAGTAAAGGTAGACCAAAAAAGACCTGAAGTATAATGTGAAGAATGTAACGATGATTTATAGTGTGATCGAAGACGTACGTAAGAACTTGCTAAAGAGGCATGGAAAGAAGTATGATAGGAGTTAAACTAAGAGATAGGAAAAAAGCTGCAGATATAAGAAAATTCTCAAAAATAGAAGATTTAAGAGTAAAATTAAAAATGGAGATGAACTATGGGTGGTAACACAGTGAATACCACGAGATGGGAAAAGATGACGAGGGAGACAGTGCAGACGATGCAATGATGATATTAAGGAAATTGCAGTTCCCTTATGGCTAAGACTAGCGAGGGACAGTAATACATGGAAAGACCTGGAAGAGGCCTATGTATCAAAGAGATGCTAATCGTTAAAAAGTAAATACTTAGGAAACTTAATTGTAAACATTTGTTGTTAGCAATAAAGTTTATTTTGATTGAGAAGACGTATACTAGAATAGAGAAGTATGGCAGGAGAAGATAGTATTATACTATACCAAATGATTAGGATAACACGAAAGAAGAAGAAACGAGAATCTTCGTTGAAACTATCTGTGAATAATTGTGGTATTTACTTTATTTTTAAACTCTTCAGGTTAGCGAGATTCCTGGAGACTGCCGGTTCAGTGTTGAACTACTTCGAGCCATTCCTGGGTCGCATCGAGATCATGGGCGGGTCCAAGCGCATCGAGCGTGTGTACTTCGAGATCAAGGAGTCCAACATCGAACAGTGGGAGAAGCCACAGATTAAGGTAATTCACTTGGCACTTATGAAACTTTGAGTAGTATGCACATATTGTGGGTCACCACTATGCACAAATGTGAATGTGTATAGGGATGTTGTAAATGAATGCGTGTTCTAGTAAACCAAGATTATTTATTCACTCATACATATGCATTATATTATTACAATGAGTAACGCTTCGCGGGTGTGAATGACGGAAGGCAAATGCCACTCTGTGCGCGTCGCATGCCATTCGATGCAATTCACTGAGTAGACAGTGTCCCCACAGAAGGAATGGAACATATTTTAGCTATTGTAGTCGTATTCCAATGCTAGTCACCCATGTGCGAAGAAAGTAGTAGTACGGCGACTAGCAAGTAGAGGTATGTAGCTATATCAAAAGCCCTGGCCCCGTGACAAGTGGCATTAGGGGCCTTTCATAAATTACGTCACTGGTTAAGAGGAGCGGGGTCGATGAAGTGTGACATTAATTAGGGATCCCTACTAAAAATGTAAACATAAACCACCTGTTTATCCGTGCAGGAACGGAGAAAGAATACAATTTCCTGCGTTGGGGCGGCCTGTCGTAAGAGGTGAAAAAACAACCCACAGCCATGTGGTAGGGCATTTGCCCGACTGGTTGGCTACCACCCCTGGTCTGAAGTATGTCGCCATAAGAACCTTGAGTTGTGTTCCGGTATTAGTGACCAGGTTTCAGCCTCCCTTAAGAGAGCAGCAGCGCATTTGTAGCACCTTTAATGTTGCAAATGTCCATAGGCGATGATAACCGCTTTCCATCAAGTGTTCCGTCTGCCTGTCTGCTGAACTCCTGCAATAAAAAAAAACCCGAGTGAAGCCGGGACGGGTCGCTAATCTAATATATTTAAGCTTTAAAACACGAAATTTGAACTATTAATGAAAAACTTCAAAATATTTCCAACTCTATGTGTATGAGCATAGTGTTTAAATTATTAAAAAATAATTTAAATGGAAATAAAACTAATTACAAAGCTGCTGTTTCAATTTAATAATTTCTTGATGTAAAATTGCAAAATATATGATATCACAAGGGAGCGAGACGTCGAAAAATTATGAAATTCGTGTGACGTAATTTGTGAAGGGCCCTTAGCATTTAACGAATAAAACTAAAATTTATAGGAATGACATATATTATTTAGCGTAACGATATGTCATTCTCATACATTTTCTATTCTATTCGTTTAGCGCTAATGCCACTTATCTACAGGGCCAGTTACTTAGCTGTCGTTGACAAAATAGCCTTGGATAAGTAGTGAACCACTTCCCCAACTGGCTAATTTTACTTTACTGTAAAATATTAGTGGGCGATTTTACTTAAATAAACATGCAATCTGGAGATACAATCCAAATACAAAACAGCTAATTATATCTTATACTAATATATAAAGCTGAAGAGTTTGTTTGCTTGAACGCGCTATCTCAGGAACTATTAGTCTGATTTGAAAAAATATTTCAGTGTTAGATAGCCCATTTACCGAGGAAGGCTATAGGCTATATATCCTCACGCTAAGGCCAATAGGAGCGGAGCACCAATGAAGAATGTTTCAAAATCGGGAGGTTTTTCCACTATTCCACGCGGACGAAGTTGCGGGCTGAAGCTAGTTTATCATAAAGTGTCTCCAAACTATAATTAATGAAGATTTTTTTAATTGCCCATATCATAACAATGAATGTCAAGTAAAAATGTCATCGCTGGATGCGCGACTCGTAGGTGGACAAACGCATGGGGAAAGACTTTGTTGACGATTGTGATCATATTGCTAATTTTTAAGACAAGCGCAGACGAAGTCGCGGGTGAATGCTAGTTTGATATGTTTGATGAGAGAAGATGATATTTTCAGAATTTATTTGCAAATATTATTCATTTTCAGGAATCGAAGCGAGCTTTCTTCTACAGCATAGTAACAGAAGGTGGTGACAAAGAGAAGTTGGAAGCCTTCGTGAACTTCTGCGAAGACGCCATCTTTGAAATGACCCATGCTTCGGGCTTGATGGCTGCATCTGAAGAGTCTGCCGGTGGACCGAAGAATAGAGAAGCCAGTTATATGTATATGGGAGATGATGATGATGAAAGGTGGGGGAAAGTTTTTGTAGTAGTGGTAGGCTGTGGTCTTGTTTTATTACTGGAGAACAGCAGATAGGCTGGCGGCTTATATGATGGAAAGTTGATTCCGTCGCCTATGGACAATTCCAACAGCAGAGGGGCTGCCAACATGTTGCCAGCCTCAAAGATTGGATACAGAGAATAGGACAGGGTTGGTGAGGTAGGACGGATAGGATAGAGGGGAAAAGTAGGTCACCGGAATCCTCAATCAACGTGCGAAACACGGACGGATTAGTTCAAGGCTGACCATTTGACGCCGATCATCTGTGGGAGCGTGGTATGACGCCGACCGAACCGTCCCTAAAAGCCGAAATCAAGATAATGATTCCAGCATGGCTCCAATATGTCCAAAGACCATCTGCAGTCATTACTAACTCGCAAAAGATAGAAACCGCCTTTCAATGTCCGCAAGCCGTCGCTCTGGAGCAAGGCCTCGACCACACGCACCATACAACTTTAATCAACCCCCATATTAGTCTTAAGAAGAGCTATCGTACTTACAGGGCCGGTAAGGACCCGTTCCGCCGCGGTCTGCAGTCAGTCAAGGACGGCATCTACATGGCATTCTCGTCCTTATCCCCTTCGAACATTAAGGCGAAGATTGCAGATCTACACCAGATGCCGCCAGCGGAGCTCGCAGTTGGATTCTTTAAGTTGTTCTTCTATTTGTTCTATTATATTGGCTACGGAGTTTTGGTTGTTGTCAGGTAAGACTGGTTTCATTCGATCTATTACAAAAACTAATATGTTGATCTTGCCATTAGGGGTCATCCACAAATTACGTCACACGAATTTCATGATTTTTCAACCCCAAGGCCTTGTCACAGCTGGTCACATTCGCGAAACTCCTCCCTCCTTAGTGTGACATTACATATTTTGCAATTTGACATTAATAAGTTATTGAATTAAAGCAGCAGTTCCGTAATTAATTTTATGTCCACATAAATTATGTTTTAATAATTTAAACAGTGTTTTCATATATGAGTTGGAAATATTTTGAAGTTTTGTGTTAATAGTTCAAATATCGTGTTTTAAAGCTTAAATATAGATATATTAGATTTTTAGAAATGTGACGTCACGAAATGTCACACGATATTACACTTCGTCGATCCCCGCCCCCTTAACGTGTGAGGTATTCAATGGATGGCCCCTTAGGTTACGTTCCACAAGAGACTCACAACGACCACGTTCACGACCGCGATTTTTCCCGTTCAACTTGCTTGCGGGCGTTACAATCCGAAATTCAAGTGGAACGGATTATGGAGCGTTGCTGTCATTAACGACAAAATACACAAATGTCATTGGTTGATTTGAAAATCGCGCCTTTTTTAATGTCAATGGCAGACGGATTTAATGCTCTGTGGTGGTGTGTGGTGTGGTGAGCGTTGTGTGATCGAAAATAATGACGTCATTAGTGACGGTTTCGCCACGGCCATAACGACCGTGTTCGTTAAAGGAACGCGCCCTTAGTAGATCATTGATATTATTTTATTCACTGAAATATCGACGCGTATTAAAATGTTATCGACAAAACAAGTAGTATAATTAGAGCGTTTCTTCGACATACATCCCATTTCTTAGCTTTTTAGCAGCTGACACAGCAAGTTTCTGTAACGAAAATTGGCAACACTGAAAACATCCTTAATTCTGTTGAACGTTCAAATGCTGAAGGACGGCCCAAGGTTATATCTACGACTTACTTCTGATGGCTTGTAAAGTTCAGTGTATATTCATTATATAACTCTGTGGTTGAGCGGACTAAATCTTAGCCGGCCGAGCTCACTGGTATCCTCTGCATACCAGTGAGCTCGGTCGGGTTTGATTCCTGGAATGGTAAACTTTGTAAACAAACTTTCCGTCATTTACTGTGGTCTGCTGTATATTACTCATAACATAGACGTAACTTGGTAATATATAATGTGTGTTTGTCTGCCGATTATTATTTTTAAATAAATAATAAATAAATAAATAATCGGCAGACAAACACACATATTGTATATCCCCAAATTAAGCAACTTACGCTTGTGTTATGGCTAATATACAACGGACTACTCTGGGGCCGATCCCAGACACCCAGACCATAGTAAATAACGGAGAAAATACGTTTCCGAAATTTACTATACCAGGAATCGAACCCGGAGCCTCTGCGTTGCAGTGAAGTAGGCCGGCAAAGGCTTAGCCCACTGAACCACAGAGGCCGTCTTTATCCAGATAACTATAAGTCGCGGTTGTTAGCCGCGTCCGTAATCCGGATCCTACAATATGATTGAGGCTTATACTATGATATTAAAAAAATAATTCACAAATAAATTGTCTTAGAATAGTGTTAAACGAATTCCTATAAGAAATATATAATTGTTTGTTGTATTTTTCACGCAACATCGATGCACAGTCATTGGTAAATTCATCACTTAGTACACGTTTATAATTGCTACATTCATTTATACTGATACTGGCCAATGATAGATCCAAATTTGACCGCAACTTCATTTCATTAGACTGCTTCCAAGCGTTTATTTTACTTTTGGCGTTTACACGTCTATCAGGTTAAATATTTCTTGTGAGTAGAGCCCCCACGAAACAAATGACATAATTGTCGTACTTTGTTGTTGTGGGTGACGTAATAGTGATGATGACTCTTACGTAAATAAATCGAATATAATCGATTTGAAAATAAAAAAATGTTCTACTCTATAGAAAAATAATTGATTAAATTTTATTTATTATAAATGAAGTTGTTTTTATAACAAATCGAGTCGGTAACGCATTAGGAAATTACTAATAGATCCGTTATCGAGCTGTCAAAAGTATAATAAATGCTTGGAAAGGGTATAAGTTTGAATTCTTCAGCGTTAAACTCTATGAGATTGTTTGACCATAGACTGTTTTTGACATTAACGTACTATTATTTGCACAGAGTACTTTTACACACTGGAAAATTATTTGTGTGACATTGTTTTTATAAACGTGGACATTTTGTTCAACTGAATGTATTTGCAACACAAGTATAAATTTTACTTCACTGCACTAAAACTTCTTCTCTATATAAATTTTAATTTTGACAAATCACACTCCCATGTGTCTTAACAAGAGGCACAAGGATTTATTTTGTCGTATTAATATTTAATTTTAATACAGTTTAACAATGTTGTATAATTTTCACCCGCTAACGCAAACTTTTACAATTATATCTAAAGGCATATGTTCACCTATTAATATTTGATTAAAAGCACTCTTTCACAAACAATTACCTACGTGAGCTCCCAGCGGAGGTTTTCCTACAGCGCTGCGATATGGAGTTTAAAAAAAAAGTAGTCATAAAATGTTTTCGAGGCCGGCAGCGCATTAGTAACGCTTCTGGACGACAGTAACAGCTTTCCATCAGGAGGGCCGGCAGTCTGTCTGCTGTACTATCACAATAAAATAAGCTTTTTTAAATACAAACTTTTAAGATCCTGGATAACATGTAGCAGCAGAGTGCTAGCCAAGACAAGTAAAACGAACCCAAACACGACGGGTCTATCTTGTTTAGTACAGGAGTTCCTATGACCACCTTCCGACTCCATCTTCAGATCAGCTCCATGGTACCATATAATTGCATTGTCACGCGATATACATATGCTTGCAAAATTTCAGCTCAATCGGAAACCGGGAAATTGGTCAAATTTAACTTGCAAGATTCCACCCGAACTTAATACTTACATAGGTACATCCATTGCAAGTTAAATAAAAGCTTGTAAAAAATTATTAATTATAAAATTTATTAATCATAAAGAAAGGTAAAGTTTACTAAAGAATGAGTATTAGTTAGAGAAAACTAAGAAAAAAGCAGTCTATGGTAATATCTAGTTGGTATATTAAGACCAAATTATTAAACTTGACTGACAAGAAGGAATGTAGAAGATAATTTTTTTGTTCTTCCCTCCGACTGTCTGTTTTTTTTTTAACTTGTTTAGCTTATTTTTATACATATACTACTAACTGTCGTGCTATAGTATGTTAATCTCTTTTCTTACTCTTATATAAACTTTGTTCCACCTATTAACACATTCACTGCAGCAGCGCGAAAACAAGACATGCCAAAATTGCGGTACGAGTCATATTTTCTCGTATCAAGACCAAATTTCAAAGGCCCATAGACACATGGCAACTAATCGCTTATACAAATTTAAAAAAAAAGTAATCAATAGGTGACATCTTTGTGTATAAACAGCTGCCGTAGCAGTGTTAATACATATTTCAAGAAAGAATATCAGAAATAAAATTATATCTGCTTAACGTGCACGGAACTTAAAATAGTCGATTGTTACACGAGAGAAAGTAACCTAATTAGGCACGAGATGGTTTAGCGCACGAGCGTAACGAGAGCGCTAATAGTTAGAGTGCTAAATAGGCCTTTCTCCCTAGGATAACTGTCTGATTTTCATTTCGAATATGAGGAAAGTAAATAAAAACTGATTATTTAAACAAGCAACTAATTCTCTAATGAAATCAGATGTTAAAACGTCAATGAACTCATTTAGTATTAAATATTTGACGTATGTCAAGTAAATTTCTTTTTCTGTGGCAAAAAAAAATACTGGCTGGTAGAACCAGCCAGTAATTTTATTTATTACTCATGATAGTAAATATTTAGCTCAAATTTATGTAAATTAAATAAATAATAATTTAGTGAAAAGTAATTCATAAGATTAAAATGATGTTACAAAATTGTTGATTTTTTTATTACAATTTGTGCCGAGATTTAACAGTGGCTGTAAAAAAGTTGGGACATGAGTCACATGTATCTATGGTTCGCATATTTTTTAATTTTTTGACAGCAGGGAAAGCCGTTTCCCAGGGAAGAAAAGTGCTGTTTTCATCCCATTGATCAGGCTACTCCAAGCGTAATTTCAGAACATGAGAAATGAAAAATTCACTTCCACACCGGGGGCAAAACAACGATAACTAATTGTCGCACAATCCGGAAGTCAAATACGGGCAAATAATTCCCCTAACGCAGTGAATGTGTTAATATCTAGTACTGTTCTGTCTGCCTTTCTGTATTAGACATATCTTATCTGTGCCTTAAACAATATCTGTTGACGACAGGTACATATTTGGCGTTCTCCTGGGTCTGATGAGAGGTCCCCAACAAGAGGAATTGCCCCCAGAACCAACGGAGGAGGAGAAAATCGGTCAGTTGAGGCACAGGTTACTCGCCAACCAATCAAGTAAGCCACACAACACACGTCGCGTGTGAACGCTTGACGCGTATCGCGTTTGGTCACGTTGCATCCCGGTATGCTGTTCC
This sequence comes from Dendrolimus kikuchii, assembly GCA_019925095.2. Taxonomy (NCBI): domain Eukaryota; kingdom Metazoa; phylum Arthropoda; class Insecta; order Lepidoptera; family Lasiocampidae; genus Dendrolimus; species Dendrolimus kikuchii. Next base: position 8,466,629 of record CM034413.1, read on the forward strand.
AGCCCCTCGTTGTAACACGACTATGTGGTGCATCATCCGTTGGAAATATTACACGACTTGTTCAGTCACCTACATAACTAAGTAGCAAAAATATAACTGAAAAATAATATAGAGTCGCAACTACAACCTCACAATTTTTTTTAAATCTTTTTTTTTTAAGTTTAAGGCTTGGCAACTAGGCCTTTAAGCCAGACGCCTTTGTATTGTAGGCTACAATCGACGTCATTCAACGGAGTTCTTCTGAAAACTCGAAAGACCACATATGGCTATGTAGTTCACATTTCTCACAAAAACACATAATTACTACTCAAAAATTATCAATATCCTAGAAATATTGTTCATTTTAGAGTAATTATACACATTTTTAGAAAATAAAACTGCACAGCACAACGTCCCCTTTCAGTTCCCGCCAAAAACTCTCTTTTAAATCTTTATTTTTGAAGCAAAACTTTTATAGAATCGTTGTGATTTGAAAATCGATGAAACGAAATTTTGACACCAAATAGAGATAAACACATAAAATTCAACCTTATTTAATTCGAAATAAAACACATTTCTCTTTAGCCGTTAGTATTAATTTTCAATTTTAATAAAACTTAAGATTTCAAATGAATTTTAGCTCTATCTGTATAAACTTAAGGCAGATATTCTTTTATACGTAAATCAAAGGAAATTATGCGTAACAGAGCATTGAATTTTGAACTTTATGCTAGTGATTTAAAGTGTAATTTAAACTGTTTTTTTTTTTAATTATAAGTTAGAGAGGAATTATCTGTGAGTATATTCTCTGAAGTTTCAATTCTACTGCTAGAATAAAATGAGATGAGGTTTCATTAATGTATGAAAAATAGAACATTTTGTTCAAAACCAACCCTTTCCCTTGGTTTGGCGTATACCATCCCTTCACAGATATTGATCCTTACAAGCTACACTATGATTTGGCATAATAATACAGAATGTGTTTATATTTGCATAATGAGCCCAGTCGATTCCTGATAAAGGTAATTGATTTTTCAAAAATCCAATGATACCATGGATACCAGTTATCATCAAAATCTGCCTCGAGAATCCTTTGAGTGTTTTTCGCTATTTCATATAGTTTATGATCTGGCCCTGAAGGCGCACTTGAAAAATTCAGCCTTTATATATTTCTCCAAGAAACATTATTAATAAACAAACAAAATAAAACTCATGTCATTTCAGTTAACGATGAACTTTAGTTATAAAAAAAACGAAAAGAGGAAAAATGTTGATCCCAAACCGCTGTCGCCCATCTTGAACGCTTCGGAACGACTAATGGTGTTGTTACGCTGTGAGGTAATTCTCATCTCTTGGCTAAGAGTTTGGAGACTTCTCGATACAAGTTTCTGAGCATCTAGATCCAACGGACTCAGAATTTTACACCTAAATACGTTACCATTTATAAGACACACACCGGCAAAATTAGTGGAACGCTATTAAAAAAACCCCATAATTTTAAAATAATTATTTTTAATTCATAATAATGGCTGGTTATATATATTTTCTTATTTAGCTCTCATTTGAAAAATGCTAACAGGTGTTTTTTTCATATTAAAATCTTTCAACTTTATTCTTTATTGTACACAAAGTAGTTACAAATAAAAATACAAAATAGTGGTGATGTAGGTACAAAGGCGAGCTTAACCCTAAAAAGAGTTTTCTCAAGGAAGACAAGAGGCAGGGTTGTGTACATGAAAGTTGTTACATAAAAGTACTTATTGAAAATAAATATTACATTATAAACTACATACAGATATACATAAATAAACTTACATACACATATATCTATACATAACTAGTTTTCTAATTGTGTCTTAAAATAAAATCTGAAGAAGTGCTCTTTGTCATATTTCGATTTTTTTATCGTTAAAAGTTAAACTCCCACATCAATAATTATATTATTAAAGACAACCTATATTATTCAGTAATATAAGCAGCGCTTTCTTAACTTTCTTTTCTGTTCCGCGAAGTGGACCGCTGTGTATATATTAATAATATGTCTTTATTTAATCAGTGACCAAACGCACAAAATAACTCAACAAATCAACAAACACACTTAACGCCAGACGCAGGTCTAACCCAAATTTGAATGTTCTATGTTATGTATTATATTTGTCACTTTTTCTACCAATAAAAATGTCTTATTTCAAATTTTTAACATTTATTATGGGACATTTATGTTATTAATCATAATTGGTTTTAATTTGTATTTTTTAACCATATGTGTAATAACAATGTATATTGGGTTAACAGGTATATTATGTGTACCTATGAATTATAATTTGTGTTTATAAATATAAATATTAACTTTGTAAATTATGTAATTTGTTGAAATTTTGACTGCTAATTTATAATCGCATAGCTGTCATCGCCTTTATGAAAAACTGCAGTAGAAACATGCCTACCAGGTTGTTTTTTTTTCAACTATTTATCTATATCCTCTTGATTTTTTTGCGTTGGCTGAATATCATGTAATCAAATGTATTATGGCAATTTTTTTAACGGAACAAATGAAAATTGTTTCTATGGAATCTACCCACTTGAAATCTTTTATGACGTGATTTCAATATTCATTCAAAATTTACATATTCGGAAGATGTAGTAAACCTATTTTTTTTATTACAATCGTACATTTGTAACTGGTAGAAATAGTGAAGCTATGTGTCTACCTAAATTCCGACCGCAGACAAGTCAGGTCTATTTTGTTTTGTTTTTATCTATTATCGAACACTATCTACCACAGGTAGAAAGAATGAACAAAGTTACTGCCAGTGGTAGCTGCAATACAGATTTTGATACTATATAAATGAGAGAAAGATTAGGTTTTGATAATGGAGTAACAATATAACGGTTTTTAGCAAAGCTTTTTTTTAATTGAGCTTATTTCAAATACATCAGGTCCATCGAGGCATTTACCAGCCTTACCGCCGGCTGATGATACTGGACAGATGCAAGTCTCTGCGTTCGGTCTGGATATCACCAAAGAAGACAACGGACAGTGAGTGAACAGAATTTAATCCATCTTTTTATGTAATAATATACAATTTGTAGATTAAATCTAGGATCAATTCTCAGAACTAAATACTAAAGCTATAGGAAATGTGCTAAAATGAAATCTAATATACAGCTATTGTATTGATATAAAATAATCTTATACTAATATACAAAGCTGAAGAGTTTGTTTGTTTGATTGCTTGAACGCGCTAATCTCTGGAACTACTGATCTGATTTGAAAAATTCTTTCAGTGTTAGATAGCCCATTTATCGAGGAAGGCTATAAGTTATATATCATCACGCTAAGACCAAACTTTTTTAAATTATTCCACGCGGCAAACTCGCGGGCAGGAGCTAGTTCAATATATAGTATATATACATATAGTGTGTGAGTGAAAAAAAAAACGTCTCCAGTTTCTATTGCTTCATTGTATAAATATTTTAGTCAAAAAATTTAATTTGTTTGTAAGGGTATGTTACATATAGATCTTCCTACGATCTTTGCACACATTTTCGCTTCATCTACTTTCATTCATTTCAGCTCTTCTGCAAATTGATTTGTACAAAATGCTTTACGAGGAGGCTTTATTTTGTATTTGAGTATTGGATGTAAACGCTGTAGCTATCCCAATACGGCTTCATTTTTAACTCCATTTTAATAGGATACAAGTGAAACCGCATGAATCTCCTAGTACTTCTTCGCCGTCGTCGGGTGAAGAGGCGGAAGTTTCTTTGGATGAAAGTATTGACCACTCTGAAGAACAACGCCCGCCGTCTCTCATCGATTTACTTGGGTGAGTGTAGATAATACTTTTATAACAAGAAATACGTAGGTTTATAATTATAATACTATAGTTTAACCCGCGGGTCAAACTCCAGTGCGTGCCTCTTGTTTAAAAGGCAGGCGTTAATACAGGATAGTTTGTATTAAATTTTTATGTTAAGTAGTGCTATTTGCCCCCGGAAGATTCACTTCATTTTATATCGCAAACTATCCCGTCTCTCGGCATGAAAGTGTGTATGTCCATTTTTGGTATTAAAACTACATTCAAATAAAATTACAGCAAAACCAATCCAGTACTAGTAGTTTTTTCGTGAAAGCTTAACAGACAGACAGATCGAATTACTATCGATTTTTTTTTAATATTTTTATATCTATAAAATTGAGAAATGATTGCTCTCCCATACAAATTTTCATCCTCTATTGCAACTCGTTCTAGTTTTACTAATCTATCCACCGTCTATCTATCTGTAAACTACGTAAATGACTACTTATAACTCTAGAACCTCTTAATATTTTGTAACAATTGCTGTGGTAGCTTTAGATTTGCTAGAGCAAGTGAGGTGTGTAAGAATAAGCCTGAATGGCGCTCTGTTGTTCGTGCCTACCCCGCAAGGGAACTGGCGTGAAGTTATGTATGTATAAAAATACAACATCGAAAAGGGTATACTTGCACATACATACATCGTATAAAATGTTTTTCATAAGCCATTCTTCATTTATTACAAACATAATAGAAATTGTGAGGGTGCCACCCTATTTAAGCAATTTTAACCCACTGTATTAACACTGCATTCAGATGGCATTCATAGAAATTTTCGCATTCTTTAAAGCTTTACGATGTAAGTGTTTCTATTTGAATCGGCTCGGAAAGCGAATGAAGTTTTCGAAACGAGAATCTTGTTTTCACTAAATGCACGTGGAACAGTTTCGATTGATTGCTAAGGATTTGGACTTGTTGTATATCTAAAGGTTAAGTGCTGTCAATAAAGTTTGTAATATTTCATTAAAACCCCAGCATAGGTATTAACATAAAAAATAGCGTCATTACAAATATTTCAACTAGAAGAATTCTAGAAATGATTATGTCTAGCATTCTATTTCTATGACTATGTGTATAAGTATCGTATTATAAATTATAATTGCATTTGTAATTTTTGATTCTAGTGGCGAACAAGCGAAAAAGCAAGCTCAAGAGCGTATGGAGGCTCAAGCAGTGCAACAGGCAGCGATGACAGCTATTGAAGCTGAAAGCAAAAAGGTATTGTAAACTTAGTGCGAACAAAACTTCAATGCGTTCATGAAGCTCATACATGTCATTACGTAATACACAATTATAAGGGTCTCGCGACGTTACATACAGAGTTGAGTGGAGAGAATATTGCGCTCTCGCTCAGACGCTATCCGGTCTTGCATGCTATCTCTTTCGCATTTAACACTGTTAGGTGTAATAAACTTTAACACTTACGGGAATTGAGCAGATTCACGCAGCTAACTTCAGTCGAGACGTATTTAAGTTTTGCGCATACTAATATTTATGATAGGAATATAAAAAGTGCTGTTTTACTATGCAGTTTTGATCTCATAAAACGTATAACATTGCTTAAAATACAATAACTACGTTTTAACGATTTTAAATGCGGTATTTTATTTGATTTTTATTTTATTTTGACGTTTCGGCCACTTTTTCAGTAGCCGTGATCCCGGAAGACAAAGATGTAAAGTGTCAATAAGTATTGTTAAAGTTATTATGTAGCCTACCTCCAACTTGTTAATTTTAATTAGGTGGTAAGCGAAATATAAATCAAATAAAATGCATTTTAATTATATTTACTTGTCGCGAATACAATAGTTGTAGGATATTGGTTGTTTTTAAGCAAGATTTATTATTGCGTTGAAATTCTTGGCTTAGAGTAATGTGCATTTTCGAGCTGCCATAACCCATGGTTCGACATCAGTCCAAGACCTAAAACTTAGCTGAGGCTTCTGTTATAAAGGTCTATCTTTCTCCTGATACCTATTTCTTTAAAAATGATTTAGACACTTGAATATTAATTATCACTTAATACCGGCCAGATATTCATGAAGTCACGCGAGCGCTTGTAAATCGTGCTTTTTATTTTTGAGGAAATTCCATATATTTTAAAGTAGGCTTAAGTAGAATAATTACATCGGCCCACAAAAAAGAGTGGTCTACACTCTTGACTAGACCCCTTTATTCTCATCTATTTCGATACGCTGGATGTAACTGATCCCAGATTCGATCTTTTGGTCCATAAACCCTCAAAATGTTGAGGGTGTAAATGACCCCAGATTCGGTCTTTTGGTCCATAAACTCTTAATATGTTGAGGCTGTAACTGACCCCAGATTCAGTGTATTAGTCGATAAACCTTCAAAATGTTGAGGGTGTATGGACCAAATTGACCTCAGATTGGGATTCAGCACTTCGAAATACATAAGAATGGATGGGTGTGGTCAAAATTACACACCACTTTTTATTCTTTGTGGGCCGGTGTTATTTATGCATTATTTTTGTTTAACGCAGCAAGGAAGTAAAAAGAGATGCTATCATATTCGAAAGGTATAATAAACAAGATTAGATGTAACACTTACATGTCTACATTTCATTATAAATGCAGTTTAGGTTAAAATGCTTGTTTAGCTTTGTTACATGGCTATGAGTTCGTTAAGCTAGTATTACACGGTTCCACCAAATTGAATCGATATCGGCTAAAGGTACAAAACTAAAGGATACGATGATAATGAATGATTCAATTTAATGTTTATATACATCAGTTTGGTAGCTTCATCGGAATTGAAAAGTAAGTGAACCATGTAATAACAGCATTTGCCTAATAAGTGCTATGTTACGTCACGTACATGGAATAATGTATTGTTATATAATTAGTAAGGTTTCAACTGAGTAGTCCATGTTCGTGCCAAAATCGGTCAATACAGAAAACGGACAAAACCTTCGAAGATGTATGAATTTTTTTTATTTTTTTTTTTATTGAAGGAGATCAGCAGACAGGCAGACGGCCCGCTTGATGGAAAGCGGTTACCATCGCCTAGGGACATTTGCAACACCAAAGTTGCTACAAATGCGCTGCTGCTCTCTTAAGGGAGACTGGAACCTGGTCCCTAATGCCGGAACACAACTCAAGGTTGTTATGGCGACATACTTTAGACCAGGTATGGTAGCCATCCAGTCGGGCAAATGCCCTACCACCTGGCGAACTGTTCATCATCTACTAACATGTTTTACATATTTTACGTAGCAGTTAAGATTTCTTTATATATTATAGTCGTTAAGTTTAATGTTAATTTAATTAAGCAATACAAATTACATCTATAGTACAACACTCGTCGTCTTATTTTGTACTTGTGTTGTATTAAGCAAGTAAATACACACACACGGCAGGCATTAGTGGCCAGATTCCAATCCCATCTACGAGTACGGCAGCACATTGGTAATACCTAGTGTTGCAAATGTTTGTAGGCGACGATAACCACTTTCCATCACAGTTGGGCCGTCAGCCTGTCTACTGTACAGCTATTAAATAATGTTTTATGTAGAAACTCAAGTGTTTTGTTGATTATGAAGCTGGCAAACAGGAAAACTGCCCACCTAATGGTAGATGGTTACCGTCGCTTACAGATGTTTGCAACACCAGGGGCCGAAGGCAATGCATTGCCAGCATTTGGGATAGAATAGAGGGGATGGGATAGGGGGAAGTACACCACCACAACTCTGTTAATCACCATGCGAACGTCTTTCTCATATTCTGAAAGTATGCTTGGAGTTGCCTGATCACGGGGACGAACAGTAGTTTTCGTCTCTGGAAAACGATTTCCACTATTGTTAAAAAAATTAAAAAGTATCCGAACCAAAGATATCAGAGGTACATGCGACTCACAGCCATTGTTAAATCGCTGTATAAATTACAATTCGAAAATATCGTCAATTTTGTAACATCATTTTATGTTTATAAATTACTTTTTACTAAATTATTATTTAATTTACATAAATTTGAGCTCAATATTTACTATCATCGGTGACAGAAAATACTGACTGCTAGAATGCGACAGAAAATTAAATTAATTTGACGTTTCATATGTGACGTATTAAATGAGTTCGTCAGATTTAGATATGGATTTAATGCCTGATTTTATTAGAGAAGTAGATCTTTGTTTAACTAATTAATTTTTATTTACTTTCCTCGTATTCAAAATGAAAAGCAAAAGTTTAACCTCAGGTGAAAGGTCTATTAAGGCAGAGATAGTTTGGCGCACGAGTGTAGCGAGGGCGCTAATAGTTCGAGTGCCTAAATAGGTCACTTTCATCTCTCGTGTAACAATCTACTATTGTCGTCCTGTAAAAATAATATTTAGGGACATTTTACAAAAAAATTAACTAATTTTTAAAAAAAATTCAGCGATTACACTTGTCTTACTTGTTTAAAAATTTAGTTTTAAATTGATTTTTAGTTTTATTATTTAAATATGATAAACTACCCCGTCTAGAAAGAAATGTCGGAGCGGTTTAAACTATTTATAAAAGTCGTGGGCTTATTAAAATTGTTTTAAAATATTTATTATATATTATTAAAATTATGTTTATTTCTGGTCTTCCAGGCAGTTCAAGGTCCGGCGCCGTCAGCTCTATCCCAGGTGGACTTGTCCCAGTACACACGTCGTGCCGTCTCCTTCCTGGCTAGAAACTTCTACAATCTCAAATATGTCGCCCTCGTATTGGCTTTTTGTATCAACTTCGTACTGCTATTCTATAAGGTAAATGTTTAAGCCTTCTTTTAGAGTTCAGGTAAGGTTTATTAGAAATGGAGTAATAGCTTGTGTATGTATAGATATGAATACGAATGTATGTATCATAATTATGTTCTATTAACTATTTATAATTGAAATCATTTTAATGTAAATTTATGTATTACTAGCTGTGCTCGCGAGTCTGCGTAGATTTTTTTTCCATGGAACCCTAATTTTAAAAGTAGCCCAAGTTACTCGTTACAACATCAGCTATCTGCCAGTGCAAGTCCCGTTAAAATCGGTTCAGCTGTTTCAGAGATTAGCCGATAGACAGACAAAAATTCTAAAAATCGCATTTCCGAAATCTCCTGGTACGAATTATGCCCTCTGTTTTTTTTCACATATTTTCATTTTGAAACTAAAAACAGACATTTCAGTTTTATTTGTCTGTATACATTTCTATGCGATATGTTTTCCTGAAATAAAAAAAAACCGTTTTATCAGATGTGTAAAACTCAGTAAACAGTCGTTGTCCAGCATAATGGACTTACCAGTCTCTTTTTGACAGGAATTTGTAGTATGGTGTCGCGGTGCAGTTTTATATTAAAATTTCTAATAGTTGTGGATATTAATTACTTAAACAAAAAAATGTCTTAAAACAAAAATCTCAACTGTTAAGTGAATTTTTGTTTTCGACGTGCTAACGCGTCAGTCAATAATATGTTTAAGCCTGAATTATACGGCCAAGGCCCAGAATCTTTAATTCAAGTTGGCAATCGAGTTGAATTGGAATTGTAACTTGATGGTTTTGGTAGTCCGTAAACCATCTGAGCGCAATATGAAATCAATCTTGATTTCACCGAGACTAATTTGATATGAATTTTAGAGACCACGGATATTTGACCATCGTCAGTTAAATGGATCTTAACTCGCACTAACAGACTTGCGGCCCAGGACATTGTCAAAATTACAATTCAAAATTTTTTTTTTATTTTTTTAAAAACCTATATAGTAAATCTATGAAAAAATATATGAAAATCGTTATATTTTGGGTAATTCACACTATATCTTTATAAATTATAGCCTATGTGTTATTCTGCTGTGTGAGCTATAATATTGTGAAGTTTCATCAAAATCCATTCAGTAGTTTTTGCGTGAAAGAGTAACAAACATACATCCATAAATACAAACTTTCGCGTTTATAATATTAAGTAGGATTAGTAGAATGTTCACTTTTACACGATATTTGTCCAAAATTTCAGGTGTCAACGTTAGACAGCGAAGGTGGCGAAGGTTCCGGTCTGGGTGACATCATCGCCGGATCGGGTTCAGGGCAGGGCTCCGGCAGTGGGGACGGTCAGTTTCTCAAATAAATTTAATAAATAAAATGAACAAGTTGCGGGTAGGCTAAACAATAATTTTAACATTACTCATTGACAATTGACATCTTTTTCTTCCGTACTCACGGCTCTAAAGTGTCCGAAACGTCGATATAAAAATCGCGCTTAAAATCGTTTAAACTTAGTTTTATTATATTAAGAAATCTTATTATCTATTTTTATTTTGTAGTTGGTCTGAAAGAGAGTGTCGGGGTGAAGGTAAGGAAAGGAATGCTCCGGTGGTTCGGGCATGTGGAAAGAATGCATCATGAAAGAGTGACTAAACAGATATACAATGCAAAAGTGGATGGATGCAGAAGTCGCGGAAGGCCACGACACACCTTCCATGATCAAATTGATCGTGTACTAGCGGAAGGTGATGTCAGGAGCCTTAAGAACAGACGAGCTTGCATGACAAGAGTTATGAATGTCAAAGAGGCAAGTGAGGTGTGTAAGAATAAGCCTAAATGGCACTCTGTTGTTCGTGCCTACCCCGCAAGGGAACTGGCGTGAAGTTATGTATGTATGTCTGTATTTTGTAGTTGTTAATGAAAAGGCTAAATGTATTTTGTTCAAAAATTTAACTCAGTCATATTTTTTTACAGTACTAAGTATATATAGATTATACTAGCGGTCTCGGCAGACGTTTTACTGCCCTAAAAAAATAAAAATTTGGGACCCAATTCTAGTGCCTCAAATGCACACAAAAAATGTCTTCAAAATCGTTGAAGAAGTTCTCAAGTTATGCGCGTACATACATTTCTACGATAATTTTTTATATATTAGACTAGCTGTCCCGGCAGCCGTCGTCCTGCCCGGAAAAGCTTCAATCGATATGCCGACAGCGGCGCCACCTACCGGGTCCAATTGTGAACCAACTCAGAGACCTTATTTGGTTCAGGCACAACAACTTTCCTAAAGATCATCACATGATCAAATGTATAGTTTACGATTCTATAAAGGACATACAGACAAACATTCATTTTTATATATCAAGAAGATTATGTTGTCACAACAATGGCCGCGCCAGAAGAGAAACATTTTTAGGATAGGAACATTGACCTACATTCTGGTGTTGCCGCTATTAATTTGAAATTAACAAACAATATAATTGCTGTTGAATTATTTAACAGTATGACTACTGTTAACCAAAAAATAGCTTCCATGGTAATAATAATACTATTGTATGACTACAAAAGTATTATTATTTGTAGTATTATATTTAAATTAAAAGAATGCCAAACACTGACTTCAACAAAGGTAAATTTTACATATATATATATATATATATATATATATATATATATATATATATATATATATATATATATATATGCGTGACTTGAAATTCCCGCGGGATTCTTGGGACACAAAGTATTTACCAAAGCATTTAAAAAAAGAATGTAAGCTATCCTTTTAGTGAAAACTGTCTCGGAATAAGCCAACCTTTGTGTACTTGAACAACTTCAAACCGCTCCCGGGAAAGTTGCCACGGGATTCGCGGGATAAAAAAATACCACACATTTTATTACATAAAATTTGCAATCGATCAGTGAAAATTCACTTTGGAATTCGTTTTTTTTTCTTAATCTGACCATTTTAGATAATTCCCAGAAAATTTCCCGCGTGATTCCCATGATAAACAGTAGCGCAGATTTTAAGTCTAATAATTTTCTGTCGACCAGCGAAAACCGCATCGAAATAGGCCCAGTAGTTTTTACGTGGATCCCGAACAAACAGACAAAGCGACAAGAAATCTAAAAAAATGCATCGTATTATCCATCGTTTATATAGTCTACTCCAGTTGTTTTTTATAAATACCTGCAATGTACAGACACATACATACATAACTTCACTCCAGTTCCCTTGCGGGGTAGATACGAACAACAGAGCGCCATTCAAGCTTATTCTTACACACTTCACTTGCTTCCACGCTCGTCTGTTCTTAAGGCTCCTGACATCACCCTCCGCTAGTACACGATCAATTTGATCATGGAAGGTGTGTCGTGGCCTTCCACGACTTCTGCATCCATCCACTTTTGCATTGTATATCTGTTTAGTCATTCTAACATCATGCATTCTTTCCACATGCCCGAACCACCGGAGCATTCCTTTCCTTACCTTCACCCCGACTCTCTCTTTCAGACCAACTCTTTCTCTTATAATACTATAGATTTGATTATTGCAGGAAGTGGGGAGTCTGACGAGGACGACGCTCTAGAAGTGGTTCATATAGACGAGGACTTCTTCTACATGGAGCACGTGATCAAGGTCGCCGCCGTGCTGCACTCTGTCGTCTCCCTCGCCATACTCATCGGCTACTATCACCTCAAAGTAACACTCGGACATTTTATCTCAAATTTTATAGTAGCTTTTTTTTTATTTTATTTTTATTGCATGGGTTCGGCAGACAGGCAGACGGCCCCCGTGATGAATAGTAGTTACCATCACCTACAAAAATTACAAAAATGCACAACAAGACAATAGTTACTTGGTAAAACATAAGGCGGCCTTATCGCTAGAAGCGATCTCTTCCAGGCAACCTGGCTCAAAGAAAATTCTTAAATTATCTGTAATTATTATGCAACAAAGAAAAGGAAAAAAGAAAAAATATGACATACATGGACAGCAGATTACAGTCTATTGTAAACTAGCACATACATTATTGCGTAAGACTTACATAATGATTCCTAAGTGAATTTTTAAATATGGCAAAGGATTTAGCTTTTCTGACATCAGTGGGCAAAGAGTTCCAAAGTAAGACAGCCTGCATGGCGAAGGAGTTGGAATAAAATGTTGAAGAGTGTGCAGGTGCCATTAACAGGAGATTATTAGTGGAGCGCAAATTGAGTGTATGTGATGTATGAAGGAAGTTGAAACATTCCTTAAGATAAGGAGGGGTATAAGGTATAAACAGTATACGATATAGTAAGTTGAGAAGATGAGCATTCCGGCGAAGTGAGATAGGCAACCACTCGAGCTTTTTGCGATATTCAGAAACGTGGTCATATTTTTTTAAACCAAATATGAACCTTATGCAAACATTTTGAAGACGCTCGAGCTTAATAAGTTGCTCTTGAGTGAGATTAAGATAGCAAGCATCAGCATAGTCGAGGATGCATATGCAAAAATTTGAATTGTAATGTGGGGTCGCCAACACAATTCCTTGTCCATTATTATGCCAAGAAATCACTGATAGGAATAGGCGTATCATGAAAGATCACATCGGGAAGCTGTGAAAAATCTATTTTAGCTATGGCTCGCGAGCTACCAATGATGATGGCCTGAGTTTTATTGGGATTGACTCTAAGTCCATGGGAGGTACTCCAGTTGTATATGCGGTTCAGATCATCATTGATAAGTTTAATAGCGTTATGTAAGTTATCTTTAGGCGCCTGAGTATAAATCTGCAAATCGTCTGCATAGAGATGGTAGGAAGAAGATAAGTTTTTCGAGATAGAATTTATAAAAATGGAAAATAGAAGAGGAGATAAAACGCCGCCCTGAGGAACGCCAGCAGAGAGATTTTGCCACGATGACAACATATCATCGATACGAACTCGTTGCCGGCGTTCAATCAGGTAACTATGAAACCAATCAATTGCGGATGGAGATATGTTGAGAGAGCGGAGAATTTCAGTAAGAATATCAAAGTCTACGTGATTAAACGCACTGCTGAAGTCTAGCAGTGACAGAATAGTCACCAAACCTTGATCCATGCCTTGGCGTATATCGTCAGTGATTTTAATCAGTGCAGTGGTTGTACTATGGCCCGGGCGAAACCCAGATTGATGAGGATTCATAAGGGATTGTGTGTTGAGGAATATGGTAAGTTGTTCGTGTACTAGGCGTTCTAAGACTTTAGAGAGAAAGGGAAGGATAGATATGGGACGGAACTCTGAAAAGGTTGAGGGATTAGGTTTCTTAGGTAAAGGAATAACCTGGGCTTCTTTCCACATAGTGGGAAATATACCAGTTGATATGGAGCTGTTGACTATATGAGAGATGGTAGGACTGATTATATCAATTATGGGGAGTATCATGTTTCGACTTATTCCGTCACTGCCGACTGCGTTAGAAGTAATTGACTTTATAGCTTTCTCAACATCACAAACCGAAAATTGATTAAAACAAAAGGGAGAACACTGTGGAGTGGGAAGAGAAAATATCGAATTAAGTGTTTTTGACTTAATTGTCAAATTGAAATCAGATGTGGCAGCAAAATGCTGATTCAGAAGATCTATATTTAAGTTATTAGAATTTGAAACAGACGTGGTTTTACCGACTCCCAGTGATTTAAGAAACTTCCAAACTTTTCTAGGGTTGTTATTATCTACTGACTTGTGAATATAACGGCGTTGTGCATCCCTACATGCTCTATTGCAGCGATTGCGTGCTTGTATAAAAGCTTCTTTGTTAGTGTCAGTAGGACGACGTTTATATTTAGACTTAGCCTTACATTTCTGGGACATAAGGCATTTAATCTCATCAGTGAGCCAAGGTGCTGGAAGATGTTTGAGCTTAATTTGGCGTGTGGGCGCATGTAAATCGTACAATCGCAATATGTTCGTACTTATGTGAACATAGTATTCTCTAGGAAGCCATTTGTGCAAGAGAGCTTAGTGATGTCTACATAATTATATGTAGACATCACTAAGCTACTATTACAATGCTACTACTACATTATTACAATGCACATCACTTAATAGTGATGTGCATTGTAATACAAATATCGAATTGATTTGATTTCCAACAATTTATAATAAAATTATGTATACAAGTCGCGAAAACTTGAGAAAATATTATAGAACAATTTATTTTGAATTGTTTTAAAAATTTGTTTACTTTTTTCAATCATAAATTGAAATAAGTACGAATGAGTGTGACTTATGTTTTTTTAAATTACTTTTGTACAAATAAACTTCTGAAATTAATTTACTTGAATATAAATCCTTACACGTTCAGCTACTTGAAATAATTTTGATTTAAATTTAACAAAAAGTAACTTGTATTTTAAACAAGTTACAGAACAAGCTACGCAAAAACGCAAATTCTGTAATATTTCATTATCTTACTAGGCGTGCCAATGGTTTAATCAAATTGAATCGATTTGATTGACAAACGAGAGACGAGACTCGCACTACCAGTCTAAAGCTTCGTGCGTGTACTACTACATCAGCTGTACAACTTCAAAACCTCGCAACTGGCGTTGTTTTGAAGTGGGGGGTTTGTGGAGGGGGCTAGCGACACACCAGATACGAGTTTTATCGAGTCGTTTTAAAAAAAATATTCACAATCCCGTTATGAATAAGGGTCACTATTTAAGTAATATTTGTTTTTAAAGTATGCATGTGATGTGCTCGTCAGGTGCCATTGGCGATCTTCAAGCGTGAGAAGGAGATAGCGCGCAAGCTGGAATTCGATGGGCTGTACATCGCCGAGCAGCCCGAAGACGATGACTTGAAGAGCCATTGGGACAAACTCGTTATATCTGCCAAGTGAGTTCAGTTTATGTAATTCAATAACTTTAATTAAATGATAATAACCATTAATTATAAGGGGCCATCCAAAAAATACATCACACGAATTTCGTAATTTTTTGAACTCTTCCCCGTCCTTATCACAGTTGGGCACGTTCGTAAAACTCCTCCCTCTCTAGTCTGAAGACACATATTTTGTAATTTCAGACCAAGAAATTATTAAATTAAAACAGCGGTTATCTTAAATATCTGAAATGTGAAATGTTTCTGAAATGTGACGTCATGAAATTAAGGACCCCTTGTCACACTTTGTTGGCCCCCTCACCCCTTAACGTCTCATGTAACTTATGGAAGGCCCCTATTTACAATAATAATTAATTTTAATATCAAAAATGATTAATAATAATGAATCATAATGACAATAATGATTAATTATAATGACAATAATAATGAATCATAATGACAATAATTATTAATTATAATGACAATAATAATGAATTATAATGACAATAATGATATTATTTTCTTAAGTTTGCGTGCTTAGTATACATAATTGAAATTACGGTTTTAAATGATTTTTCTCTGACGTTTCAGTCACTTTTCAGTAGACGTGATCGCGGAAGACAAAGATGTCAAGTATCAATGAGTAATGTTACATTTATTCATTGTTTCCGAACTTGTTCATCAATCAATCAATAACTGTTTATTGTACACCAATACAAAAATGAACTTCAGACTAAATGCACAGAGGGCGCTTTAATCGCTAAAAAACGATCACTTCCAGACAACCGCGGGTTCATTTAAATTATTTTGTTTTAAGTTTTCTTTATGGATATAATTTAAACTATGGGAGCCTAGTCTAATTTCATTCTTCTGTCTTCCGTGATCACGGCTACTGAAAAGTAGCGGAAATGTCGGAATAAAAATTAAATAAAAAGCCTGTACCAGTTTGTACACGTGCTTTTGCTTGTAATGGTGGACACTGGTAATAGTTGGTGGAGTGCTGGTGCTTTCTTATAGTACAGTGAAGAAAATACACCTTGTTACTTTCAGGGATTTATTATCGTACTATTCGATCTTGGATGCTGATCCCTGGGTTCAACTTAGTGGTAGTTGAAGTCGTATGTTACCACTAATAGGTACTCGTTAACAACTGGATAGCAACTCAATCACAATATATTTGTGAGCGTTATTTATATCATAATATTAAAGTAGCCTAAAGTAGGCCACAGCGTCAGCAAAACGCGCTGTACATTGAACCGTACAATGCCGTCCTTAAAAATCATTAAATAATTTTAAAATTGTATCTCAAGAAACTACAAGTTTAAGTCATATTCGACGTCGACGGCCTCTGTGGTTGAGCGGGCTAAGCCTTTGCCGGCGTACCTCACTGCAACGCAGAGGTTCCAGGTTCGATTCCTGGTATAGTAAATTTCGGAAACGTATTTTCTCCGTTATTTACTATGGTCTGGGTGTCTGGGATCGGCCCCAGAGTAGTCCGTTGTATATTACCCATAACACAAGCGTAACTTGCTTAATTTGGGGATGTACAATATGTGTGTTTGTCTGCCGATTATTATATTATTATTATTATATTTACTAAGTGATTAACTTTGTTTTTCTATTGCAGATCGTTCCCGGTGAACTACTGGGATAAATTCGTGAAGAAGAAAGTACGTGCCAAATATTCGGAGACTTACGACTTCGATTCGATATCGAACATGCTCGGGATGGAGAAGACCTCATTTTCAGCCCAAGAGGACGAAGGCAGCAAGGGCCTGCTCAATTAGTGAGTCATCTGTATATTATATATAGGAGTATAGCAGATAGCCAGACGGCCCAGCTGATGGAAAGCGGTTACCATCGCTTACGGACATTTGTGACACCAAAGGTGTATATATAGGTATAGACATAAGGCACACACTGAACATGCACTTCCTCACAACACCAGCATGTAACAGATACACTCTACATTACTATAAGTTTAGTATTAAAATTAGAATAAATTTAATGGTCTACAGAATGTGTAACAAGTCGCTTCACTGAAAATTTTGTAACTACCTCCAAATTTTTTGTTGTAATTTTTATTTGTGGTGTTGAACACTTAATTTGTTACATAAATTTAGTAATTGAGATTCACTGTAAGCGACTAACACTTGAGGATACAGGCTTGGCCTAGTCTTAGTGTTAGTATCCAGTCTTAATTTTAAGGCGAAATTTGTTATATTTTTGGTGACTATAAAATTCTTTTTATTATTATTAATAAACAACACACTTTTATGATTTTTAAAAATTTTCCAGCATTATAAATATCGACTGGCGTTACCAAGTGTGGAAAGCGGGGGTGACGTTCACGGACAACTCCTTCTTGTACTCCCTCTGGTACTTCTCCTTCTCTGTGATGGGCAATTTCAACAACTTCTTCTTCGCCGCCCACTTGCTGGACGTCGCCGTTGGATTCAAGACATTGAGGACCATCCTGCAGTCTGTCACGCACAATGGAAAGCAGGTGAGTTATTCTCAAAATCCAATGAACCTTAACCAAATATCTTTCTTATGATCTTATATTTTTTTTTAATGTTGTTATAGTAAAATTATTACGTTTTTTGCAACCCAGTACAGAAATTACAATTATATAAACATGTTTAACTGCCTCTATGGTTGAGGGGGCCGGTTCTTAGCCGGCCGAACTCGCGGGAAGACATAGCGGGTTCGATTCCTGGCATGGTAAATTTCGGAAACGATCTTTCTGTTATTTACTGTGGTCTGGGTGTCTGGAATCGGTCCGTTGTACATTGGATAATTATAAAAGATAATTGGTGAGTGGTATTTTGCGCTATGTTTTTACAACTACTTATATATCTGGAAATATGGCGATTTCACTAGTCAATTCCCCAAAAGTGGCTGCTTAGGCACCCTCGGCCGCTTTAGGCATTCCTCTGTGGTTGAGTGAGCTAAGACTTTGCCGATTTCACTGGAATGTAGAGGTCCCGGATTAGATTCCTAGTATGGCAAATTTCGTAAACGAACTACGCAATTTACTGGGTCTGGGTGTCTGGATCGGCCCCGGAGTGGTTTGTCGTATATTACCCACTAGCTGCGCCCCGCGGTTTCAACCGCGTGGTGATGGAAAATTGTGATAATGATCATCATTCACACTACATCTTTATAAATTATACCCTATGCGCCATTCTGATGTGTAAACTATATTATTGTAAAATTTCATCAAAATCCATTCAGTGGTTTACCAAACATTCATTCTTAAACTTTCGCGTTTATAATATTGGTGGGATAGCACAAGCGTAACTTGCTTAGCTTGGGAATGTACAATGTGTGTTTGTCTACCGATTATTATTATTACGTTTCCATGTTGAGAGGAAGCCCTCTAGACCTTTGACTGTTTTTCGCTATTTCCTAAAGTTAGGGTTTCACCCTCAAAGTCCACTTGAAAAATTCACCCTGTGCACTTCGTTAATTTTTATGATTGCATCTAATATAATAACTTTCCAGTTGGTGTTGACGGTGATGTTGCTCACAATAGTGGTGTACATCTACACCGTGATAGCTTTCAACTTCTTCCGCAAGTTCTACGTCCAAGAGGAGGACGACGAGGTCAACAGGAACTGCCATGACATGTTGACGGTGAGTCTATAGCGTAGGTGAATAAATGTATATGTGAAGAGACTAATGAAAGGTGATGAAGCGAAAAATGTTTGTTAGGATCGTAGCATGTAGAGATCTATAGTCACTGCCTACCCCTATGGAAAGCAAGTATTAGTGGCGTAGACTTCATACAACTCGACTCGCCATAGCCTACCTTTAAAGGTCGAAAACGCCATGAATTTAATGGCACTTACGTTTTTTATTCTTGCATATATTATTACTGTGTTGCTATCTTTTACGCTCGGCGGCTTTTCACACACATTGAATAAAATAGTAACTCATAACCCGATCGGGCACCAGCTTTTGTTTAAATATATGTGGTAAGATTGTAAAATTCAAAATATAAATTGTAATAAGAAAATACATCGCGAGTTAGACGTTTTTATTTAGAAGTCTTATTTACAAAAAATAATTTAGTATGCTGTGGTTCGCCATTACGGCGTGCGTGCTTGTGAATTATTATAGTTTTTTTTTTGTTTTTATTTGTTTATTGTGTTGTTGTTCACGGATTATGCTTAGTTCTTTATTCAGTGCAGTGAGTTTTGTAGTCTGCGATTACAATACCCTGGTCGAATTTCCACCCCGTGTCACTGATACGTATGATGATGATACGAACTAATAATCCTCATTGTGGTGTTCCAGTGCTTCGTGTTCAACTTGTACAAAGGCGTGCGAGCCGGTGGGGGCATCGGTGATGAGCTGGAGCCTCCGGACGGTGATGACTCGGAGGTGTACCGCATCATCTTCGACATCTCCTTCTTCTTCTTCATCATCGTCATCCTGCTCGCCATCCTGCAGGGTGAGTGTTTAACTATTCTATTATAAAATGACACGAGTTAATAGAAAATTTATAAATTGACTTATTGGTCGTATCCTTTCCGTTCTCAGCTTTTCAATAATGTAATATCAATTAAAACTGCGTGTTAACAGTTTTAAACGCAGCAATTTATTTGTTCGATCGTGCTACTGAAGTGTTTGAAACGTCGAAATAAAAATAAATAATTAAAATGCCTCGCTTAAAACCGTTATAACGCAGTTTTAATTCTATGCACTAGTGGCGAAAACTTGCGAATATACTAATTGATATCAGAATGAATGAATTGATTAAATTATATGAATGAAGGAAATGAATGAATAGATTATTAATAAAAGCTATTTTCATTTATATAAATACATTTATTTCATGGAATTATCCTATTTTGTGGTTTGTTAGGTCTGATCATCGATGCGTTCGGTGAGCTGCGTGACCAGTTGGAGTCCGTGAAGGACGACATGGAGTCCAACTGCTTCATATGCGGCATCAACAAGGACTACTTTGATAAGGTGACATGTTCTTTGCTATTCTTAAAAATAGTAGCCTTATAATATAGTCATAGTATGACTGTTAGTAAAATGAGGTGACCTACGCCGAGCACATCCGATTCTTAACGAACATTTCCGAACTAGTTTTGAACGGGACAAATGAGGGAATGACGCTCACCGCTTCGGCGGCCTCATCAATGTACCTACTGCCGCGGTACAAACCGTACAAATGTCCTCGCCTCATTTGAAGTGGTACATTGTACTAGTTCAGTACAAAATGTCATGTTACTCTTACAAACTCATTTTAAAATCATGTCCTACCCAACACCAGTCTTCAACACTGATGTCACCATATAATAGTGATGTGCATTGTAACACAAATATCGAATTAACTCGATTTCCAACAGAGATTGCAGTTCTGCAGGTAAATAAATCACATTGTACATAAGAAATGTAACCTTTCAGGTTCCGCACGGGTTCGACACGCACGTCCAACGAGAGCACAACTTGGCCAACTACATGTTCTTCCTCATGCATCTTATTAACAAACCGGACACGGAGTACACGGGTGAGTTTTCATTCGTAAAGTTATAATAGTCTCGAGGGGCAAGTTATAATGCTCTTTAATAAAATCCTAGAAAACCTTCAACAGGTAGTGTATATGCCTGTCTGGATGGCTACCACCCTTGGTCTTGAGTATGCCACTGTAACAACCTCGAGTTGTGTTTCGGTATTAGGCTCCTTCGAGGTCGGTAGAACATTGGAACTACCTTTGGTGTTGCAAATGCCTATAGGCGACGGTAACCACTTTCCATCAGATGGACCGGCAGCCTGGTTGCTGTACTCCAGCAATAAAATTTATATAAATTAACTCTTCTTCATATTCTTTATCTTAAAAGAGCAATAACAGATTGCGAAGCGGTGTCCGTCTCATTTTTTTATAATTACTATAATTTTAAATACAGGTCAAGAAACCTACGTGTGGAACATGTACACTCAGAGGTGTTGGGACTTCTTCCCAGTGGGAGACTGCTTCAGGAAACAATACGAAGATTTGATGGGAGAATAAATTTATTAGAGATATTAATAAATAAATACATAAAAAATCAACTTGACTACGGTGGAATTCACACCATACTATTAGAAATTTTAACTACTATCTTCATATTTTTACAACCCATGTGTTCTGATTCTGATGTGTAAGTTTTGTTAAAATCCGTTTAGTAGTTTCCGAGTGAACGTTATAAATGTTCAACCTGACAAACGATTCAGTTTATTAATATTGATAGGATGTAGCCATTACCCGCGACTTGGTCTGCTTGCACTATTTCTTTGTTTCTTACCAAAAACATTAAATAGTTTACTTATCCCTTACCCGAGATCAATTTATGGGTTGCTAATACAAATCCCATTTTTTTGTTATATTGATTTATTATTTTTATTTTGTTTATAGTTACGTAGTATATGTTGAATATATATTTTACCGTAGTCAAGAGTAAATAAAACAGCTTGAAAAATCTATGCAATTTTCACAATTTTATTGCTCAAAAATTACATAAGAAAATATAATGAAAACAAAATATTTATACAGGTTAAAAATCTTATAAGAAACAATTGTATTACGATGCGAGACTTAACATTTTAATACTAAACACATTAGAATATGAAATTTGAATAAAAAAGAAACAAAATGATACTTGCATGCCAAAAAATATAGGAAATAATATAGCTGTGAAAAGCTCGTAAATCCTACATGAGTTCTATAAGTTATTATTATTACCACCAGTCAAGAATTGAAACAAACTACAATTTTTCAATTTTTTGTTCATATTTGAAATAATGATACGTCATAAAATAAAAAATATAGACGTATGACGTCAACTCTTATAAGATTCAGATTTTTAAGGTTAAATTGTTTTTGTAGGTTATTTTCGTTTATAGTATTTTCTTACATGACAATTATTAATACCCTGAGGGCGGACCTAAAGCAGCCACTTTCAGATTGTATGACGAACATAACAAGTAGGTACCAAAATAATATGGAATTTTACAACCACGTGTCAGTTTTTCAAGGGCCAATTTTTCAATCATCAGATAAAAGTCATGAGTGGAATAAATTATAATCTAGCTGAATTTAAAAGTGAAACAATTGCTCTATTCATGCAACAGTCATTGTTAAATTTCCCTTGTATATTTTATTCTTTAAATAACTTTTATCTGGTGATTGAAAGTCGGCTTTAAGCGATACTCCTCTGTTTGATAGTTCGATGAATTAGAAGACTTAAAAGCAAACTTTTGAAATGGAAGCTATGATTATTGTAGTTTCTAAAGAGTCTTGCATCGTAAGTATTTTCAAAGGAATCAAATATTTGTATTACAGATTTTTTTTTAAACTCTTTCTCAAATAATATTTTTTAAATTTTAACATAATACCAAATTTTTTTTAAACTGTATTTATTGAAATAAATATTTTAAAAATCTTCTAAATTGAAAAAAAGTATCTTGTAAGTTTATATAAGTAAGGTGGCCTTTCCGTGTAAACTTTTCTATTTTAACTATTTCGATATATAGTTTATTGTAAGATAAATTATTATAAAATTGTTAAAATAAATCTTATTTAAATAACAACTTGGTTTTCATTGACTATATAACATATAACCTACTCTGGCCAATATTTTTTCTTTTTTTCGTTGCAACACCTTGTTTTAGAGGAAGAGTCCAAAAATCAGCGTAGTGTATCGCTTATAGTGCGAGTAATACTTAAATACGTCCCTGAAGTTCGACACGTCATTGCACAGAACACAATTATAAGGTGCACAGACAGAGCTGAGTGGAGAGTGTTGCGCTCTCTCTCGGCCACTATTCGAACTCGCATGCCATCCCTTTCGCACAACACACCGTAAGGTGTAACAAACGTTTGGGTTTGACTGTACTTGCGCAAACTTATATTACTAACTTCACTCGAAGCGCATTTAAGTCTTGCGCGTACTGGGCCCCGAGTCTCAAATTGGCAATAGACTCGAATTGGAATCATATCTTAACGGTTTTTGTAGTCTTAAAACCATCTCGGCCCAATATTGAATCAATCTTAATTTGACCGAGACTGATTTTGTGAGAAATTTAATTTTGACCATCTGTCAGTTGAATGGATCTGACTTGCACTGGCATAGTTTTTCTTGATAATTTATAGACGTGGGATTCTGTATATCCTATCTATAATAATAACCTCGAACTTTTCCTTAGACTATCAGTCAAAAGATTTTTCGAGCTGCACTTACCCCTCGATTACATTATGGCCGCTTCCACGGCAACAAGCAGGGGCTCAATTCTGCTATTACTATCTCGCCAAAATCGTCGGACACTATCGTTTCAATCTTAGATTTGCCTGATTTCCGTATTCTGTTAATTCCAATGGCGTGCCCGTGGCAAGCCACTCTATCTTTATAAATAAGTGAAACGTCGCGAAATAAATGTTTAAAATGTTGGTAGCTTTTTAACATTAATTTAATACCAACTTTTTTTTTACTATTGAAGGTAGTGACCCTACCGGTTGGAGTGGAGGAGCGAGATGGAATGCTCCTCCGTCTCAAAGGAAGATCTTCCAGCGAGGCTAATGTTGTTCCTCGCAGGCCTAGGCCCATCTGTTATAGTTGAAATTTTGTATATATTCTTTGTATGTTTCGGGAAACGTTTGTGACATCAATTATTGCACAGCGCCATCTATTGACTTGTAAGTGTTCCACTACACTATTAATACGCCGACGATATCGAGATATTGTGGATTTAGTTAGAAAACGAAATTTTGACACTGTTGCAAAGGATTCGTACTCTGAATATCTTCACAACGCCAAGATGTAATACAATAATTAAGCTCCAGGGAAGTGGGCATCGCGAGTATTCCATGCTATATTGTGCTACTTAGTCACTGTCCATTTCTCTCGCGCCTTTCCTGCATGCTGCCGTAAAGTTGGCAATGTAAATGGAGCATTACAAATTAATTTTGTGCGAAGATTTTACACGTAAAAAATCTATTCACATAAATTTAAAAAAAAAGTCACTTTTATACTAGAGTCCGCGCCACAAAAGAAGCCCCACGGAAGATAAAGAAACTAAAAGTGGTAGCTCCGTTATTTGATAGAATTTTGTTCCTAAAGTAGCCAGAAAATAATTTTACAGCATTAATTATGGAATATTTTGTATTTATTATTTAGTAATTACGTAGATTGATTTACGGATTAGCAAATAATTACCCTTGGGTAATTAACTTCTTTCGTGGCGCGGACTCTACGTAAACAAAATATGTATGCCTTACATCCGTACAAACATCTAAAATATCAGGAACTATTATGTAACATATGATTTAAAAAAAATAATAACGCTATAAAAGCTTTTCCATTTATACCTAACTTTATTGCTTATGCACTAAACATAATAGTAAAATACTTCAGCTCTGCAATTTCAAAACCTAGCAAGTGCATTCTAAAAATGTTTACACCCTAGCACAAGGAAATGTTGTTCACTTCAATGATATGCCATTTATTATGCTTATTGGGAATTATATCATATTTTGATACAATCTTAACACGTTTTGGCAAACACAATTCATCAGTATATATACTTTTTTATTCTAGTCATATTGGAAAACCCACATGTTACCCAATTTTTCTCTAATCCATCCTAATAAATTGCTTTTAATGATAAGACCGCCTATTGTCTTCTGTACTTAAACTTCTTGAATTGTATCTTAATGTTATGCAATAAAGTATATTCCATTCTATTCAGGAAATGCCTAATCTATATATATATATATATATATATATATATATATATATATATATATATATATATATAAATCAATTGCTGTTCGTTAGTCTCGCTAAAACTCGAGAACGGCTGGACTGATTTGGCTAATTTTGGTTTTGAATTATTTGTGGAAGCCCAGGGAAGGTTTAAAAGACGAGTAAATATAAAATAATGCTTGGAATATAATAAAAAAACAATTTTGTTTTCCCTTAGAAACTATTCCTACCTGTCAAACGTTTGATGTTCGTCCCGTCGTTTAGAAATCAATTAAATTTAAAAGTAGTTCAGAAATCAAAATAAATTTAAAAATGAAGATTTTTTATTTTATTTTTTGGTTTTGAATGTCAAACGTTCGATGTTCGTCCCGTCGTTCAGAAATCAACGTTTTTTATTTATTGATTCTGAGGCGGTACGAAGTTTGCCGGGTCAGCTAGTAAATGCATAAATATTCATTTTAAAAACAATACCAGTTGCTAAGGCGAACAAGAGTATAGACAAAGTATACATTAACAAAAGTGTCAAATGTGTGTGTGGTGTGTGTGTGTGTGTGACGCTGTTTACATTTGTGTGGTTAACACTAATGTATCCACTGGAAACTATTCCAACTTTAGCCATACTAATTAGATTATTTAATACTAAGTTCTCCTAACACACTGTAGTGGGATCAGCTTCCTATTCTAAAATCGGCTACCTTTAATCAGCTTCACTTTGAAAGCTCAGGACTCGGTCTACCTATTACGTTTATCTGAGGTCAGTTGCTAGATTTTAAAATTACACTGCTGACTTGTGAAAGCGCAGTACTATATTTCACATAACAAAACCCAATAAAAAAATCTAAGCACACCTAACGGATGTTTGTTTAACAGTAAATTGCATTCTTTCATTTATTATTAATCAAAGCACATTACAAATATTTTACAAAAAAATACACAACCCAAAAATCTTTTGTAATCACACTTAACTAAGGTTGCTTATCTTTATATAAGGCAAATATACATCTTAAAGCGCTTTACAATATTTTACAAAAATTTACACAAAGCAAAAAAATCTTATCCAATCATACCTAACTAACGGACGGTTGCTTATGGGCTAAATACAAGGCGAATATACTCGTCAGAGCACTCACTAGAAATATCACATCGAACCAACGATGGTAGAAATTAAACTGCAAATCACCTAAAACTTGTGTAATAATTATACGATACTCCGGAGGCATATTCATACGCATCAATAGAACGGACGAACAGAAATACATGCCCATAATTTGAGCTAGTATTAATACTATGATGTTAGATGACTTTGATGATGATATTTTGTAAAAGAACTGTAAAAAATTAAACAAAAATATTAATATAATTTAATAATTGAAACCCTATGTGAATGTCAGGGGACCACTTTCACTAAATTATAAAAAAATAGAATTGATATCTACATGGTTTTCGTAAATGAAATCTCCATTAGTTACTCCAGTCTGAGTCTCACTGAGTTCTTCAGTTGTTCATTGTTATGTCACCCAGGTTTATGTGGTCTTAATAGGCCGATAATCTTGAATTAATATATCTAAAGGATGCATGCACTATGAATTTTCCATTATTTACTTTAGTCTGAGTGTCACTGGGATCGGCCCCAGATCTATCAGTTGTATTTATTCATAAAATATATGTTTATATAATAACAAAAATAACACCCTGCAAACTTCCTGCTGCTTGGCTCAAACCGTCCACCAGGGGAACGGACAGTATACTCGCCAAACTTGTTCAAGGCAGATTGGCGGGTTTGACACATCAGTAATCTCTATGTGCAGTTTTTGTCACAATGTTTCCGTTCACCGTTACCACGTGATTAATTGTAACAATGTGCACATTAGGTCAGAAAACTGCCTAAGTGGTGCATGCGTTCCAGCCAGGATCGAACCCATGCCCTTTGAGTTAGGGACGCGAGCGCCAACCACTCAGTTAGTATGCTTATTTTAAAAAAGATTTCAAATAAAAATACTTCACTTACAGTATTTATATTACAAAATAAAACACTCGACTATGAGTCACATGTATGTCTTCTATTATTTTAGTGACAGAAAACGACAGTTATAATTAATTTACACAATTTTACAAAAATCTTACCTTAGTTAACGTAAGAAGCAATCCCCTTATACTGGTAAGTACGATACATCCGACGAGAATAAAGGAGACGTGCTGGGACCAAAAAGCGACATCTATATTCAGACCCAGCCAATGCACGACTATTTCGAGGCCTTTTGTAACTGGGTCTTTTTTACCAACCCGATCGAAAACTATGTTTATTGTTGACTGAAATAAGAAACATTATTATTTAGTCTTCAGGCCGCGCACGAGCCGAGCGAGCGAAGCGAACGTGCTGCGGCAACGGCCGGCTGGTGCCAGAACAGATTGTCACCATTAATTCATTGATTTAAACGATGGTTACAAGTCGGTTCAAAATAAGTGAGGTTATTCTAAAAAAATAATTTCCTGGACATAAGATTATATTACATTCGAACAAGTGATTCGCTCAGAACAAGTGAGAAGTGAAGCGCGCGTGTAGATGATATTGCCGACATGCCGCCACTGCCGCATACAGTTTGAGGTGCGGTAGCGATGTAGTAAGCATTAACTCGCGCTAATGTTTGGATTAGGAAGCCTAAACAAAAACTACAAATATCTCAAAAACAACTAAACGGATCATTTCGAAATAAATTTTCTTACAAAAATCTTTTTATTTCTACCATTTTCAATTATTACAGAATTAATGAACGCAACATTTTAAAGGCCGAAGAAAACATGTATGTATAAGTAAGTTTGTTTTTTTTTTTTGTTAAATCACCCACTTCAATTCCTGACGAGGGGAATTGATTTTTAAAAAATATAGTGATCCCACTTTAGTTTCATCAAAATCGACCCACAGGCTGCTTTGAGTATTTTTCGCTACCTTTTATAGTTTCGGATTTGACCATAGAGGGTCACTTGTATACATACCCTAAAAAAATTAACCCACACTTATATGCATGCCGGCTACCTGTAATATTTTTTTCAACACACTTGCTCATAAAGTGGCTCTATGGTCACCGCAATTAGGCACAGAATGACACCCATTATCAAACTGTGAGTAAAAAACATTATAACTCACTAGTGAGTTATAGATTTTTTTTTAAATTTTATTGGTTGAGTTGCTTTGTTCTTAAAAAAGTTTTTATTCAAAAAAAAAGATCGTGTTCTATAGAACAAATAAATTAATGTTCCTATTGCTTGCTCATTTCATGAAACTTCTTATTTAAATAGATAATTTTAACTCGTACGTGTTTCATAAATAAAACTTTCACTCATATATAACTTTTTTTTATCTACTAAATAAAATGAGTTTTTGTTGTTATTTTATTCACAAGTGTGTTGAAAAACGTCGTATGATACACGTGTGTATTGATGATTACCGTCCTCGGCTCTCTTAAGACCCTCGCCTACGGCTCGAGTCTCAATGGCGCCTCGGCGGTAATCACCAATGTTACACACTAGTACCATAATGTACTATTCTTTCCGAATATATTATGTAACGACATATAAATTACGTACTATGTGCTTAATAAATTTCATCAACATTAAACCGGTAGTTTCAGAGAAAAAATTACAATGGCTACGTTCCATTAGAGACTCACAACGACCACGTTCACGACCGCGATTTTTCCGTTCCACTTGCTTGCCGGAGGTACAATCGTAAACCTAAGTGGAACGGTTATTCGACCCACCTCTTAACGTGGGTCGTTGTGAGTGTTGTGTGATCGAAAATAATGACGACCACAACGACCGCGGTCGCCTTGTGGAACGACTAACGGAGCATTTTGGGCGTTGTGAGCTACTGATGGAAAGCGCTGTATGACATACAAAAAACAGTCAAATGAAAATTACTATTTCATAATATTCCGTTTTTACTAATAGGACTAGAGGGATATGTAGTCATTTAAAATTCTTTTTTTCTGAAAAATTATTTCTCTCACTTCCGTTGCATATACAGGTAAGTAAGAACAGCCCTTTACACCACTTACAATAAATATCTTCCAAATGCAGTACAACGAGAAGAAGTATCCTAAAAAGTTGAAATATTTCCCTTGGAATGTTTTGGACCACTCGATCTTTTCTCTCATAGTCCTGGCGTCGTGAGCCTCCAAGAACAACTGTCGGCTCAACTCTTCTAAACCAGCTATCTCTTGCCGGAGTTGAGTTATATCTGAAATATATACATTTCGTCAGAACGAATGAACGAATGAGTGAATGAATGAAAGACCTAATTTATTTTTTAAAACAGAGGTAAGGAGAACGATCTCAATGTTGAAAAATGTCCATCAAATAAGATATTTGACGTTTGTTATATTTACTACACCATTAAATATAAGGTAGGTAGGAAGGTACACCGCTGATATAGAAAGAAGAGTGAATTTGGGGAATAGTTTAAATGGAGCGTTAGGTAAACTTCTAGGCGCTAAGAACCTCAGCCAGAAGGCCCAGCTCGCCGTACACAACGCGGTGCTGGTACCTACGCTCACGTATGGAAGCGAGAGTTGGGTATGGAAGAGAGAGCATGAAAGTAGACTAAACGCGGTTGAGATGCGAGCACTGCGCAAAATCTGCGGAGTGACGCTCGCGGACCGCGTTCGTAATACCGAAGTAAGAAAGAGAGTTGGTCTGAAAGAGAGTGTCGGGGTGAAGGTAAGGAAAGGAATGCTCAATGCTCCGGTGGTTCGGGCATGTGGAAAGAATGCATGATGAAAGAATGACTAAACAGATATACAATGCAAAAGTGGATGGATGCAGAAGTCGTGGAAGGCCACGACACACCTTCCATGATCAAATTGATCGTGTACTAGCAGAAGGTGATGTCAAGAGCCTTAAGAACAGACGAGCTTTCATGACAAGAGTTATGAATGTCAAAGAGGCAAGTGAGGTGTGTAAGAATAAGCCTAAATGGCACTGTGTTGTTCGTGCCTACCCCGCAAGGGAACTGGCGTGAAGTTATGTATGTATGTATGTACCATTAAAAATCAGGTTTAGAAACATTACTTCTCCATTGTGCACAAAAATTCCTAATACTATTATATATATGTATATTCGTATTATCATATATATATCGAGGGCTTCATAACATATAAGCGTATACGCAAAAATGCCATTTTTTGTTGTTTACTAAAAACTATGCATGTTAAAATTTAAAAAGTCTTACCAGTATGTAAGTGTACCTAAATAGACGGGTATTCCAAATTTCAGCCTTATACAATCAACTAGTTTTGTTTTATTCACAATTTTGTCCCTTGTGTAAAACTGCACTTTTGTCTATACGCCCATTTGTTACGAAGCCCTCGATATGTATATGTGTGTGTATATAATAATAATATTTATTTATTGATGTCAAAGTTACATATAAAACTCACACATACAAAATATAGATTTTTATTTCACGGATAAAGTTATTTGATTAACTAGCACCTAAACTAAGCCGAGCCTGTTTCTTAGGTGTTAGTCCCTTCCAGTGTCTTAAAGAAAATGTTTTAATGGATACGAAAATTGAAAAATTAATTGTTATATTTTGTTAATATAAGAAGGCTTGCTTTCGTAACTAGAAGATTAATTAGTGTTCATTTATTACTAAATTATTTAATTTATGTATGAGTATATACATATGTATATATATTTGTAATGTTTTTTTTTACTTATATGTATTGTGTATACTTATCATTATCTATAAACTGCACCACCGTCAATATTAAAAATCTATTAATCCCTGCCAAGGGTTGCCTGGAAGAGATCGCTTTTTAGCGATTAGGCCACCCGTTGTACTGTCTCTTGTATTTTTCTATTTCTGTTTATCTATACTTTGATGTACAATCAAATGTTGTCTATCATCTATCTATCAGTGGTTGGTGTAAGAATACAGTGTTTTTTTTAATTCAAAATGTCGATTCGATTCGAATGGTAATTTGATTGATAACAATTCATATTTAAAAATCTAAGGTAAGTAATAAAACATTTTGTTCAATATCAACTCTTTCCTTTGACATTTGTTCAAAGAAATCTATTCTTACAAGCTACACTATGATGTGATACGGTATGTTTTTTAATTCCAAAATCAGCGGATTTGAATTCTGCTCAGGGTAATTGATTTTTCAAAAATCTAATGATACCACTTTAGTTTTTATCAAAATCAGATATTTGAAATTTCTAGTCTCTGCAAGATATCATCAAAATGAAAAATACACAAATATTTAAGATAAAATTCCACTTTTAATCCCTAAAATGTCCATTAAAATCAGTTGGGGAGAGAGTCGGGGTGAAGGTAAGGAAAGGAATGCTCCAGTGGTTCGGGCATGTAGAAAGAATGCATGATGAAAGAATGACTAAACAGATATACAATGCAAAAGTGGATAGATGCAGAAGTCGTGGAAGGCCACGACACACCTTCCATGATCAAATTGATCGTGTACTAGCAGAAGGTGATGTCAGGAGCCTTAAGAACAGACGAGCTTGCATGACAAGAGTTATGAATGTCAAAGAGGCAAGTGAGGTGTGTAAGAATAAGCCTAAATGACACTCTGTTGTCCGTGCCTCCCCGCAAGGGAACTGGCGTGAAGTTATGTATGTATGTATGTAAAATCAGTTGAGGTTGTTATTTCTGAACCTATTTAAGACAAGCTTACAGTTTTTGACACAAATGCAGACAATAACTTTAAAAATGGTCATATAATTAGGTATCACTTAAGTAGCAGTTTTCACTTAAATTTTGACGTTCATTATGAGCTCACAGACAAACAATTTAACTGTCTATTGGTTTAGATTTATACTATAAGTTACTTACTCTCCGTCCCTTGACTCAAAGGATTGGCAATACTGCCAACACTTGACAAAATGTTTGTCCAAAACCCTCCCCTGCTTTTCACATTCGATTGGTCCAACATATTGTATTGTTGTCTCCCTCCCAAATTGTTGGCTTCGGCTAACGCTATCCTTTTCTTTTTGACCAATATCATGTCCATTGTTTGGAGGAGTTTCTTTTCTATCGATAACATATCAGAATGTGTTACTGGTCTGAAAATGCGATTTTATAAATGTATACCATGATAGAAGGAAATCCAGTCATTTTCTTTTTTGGTAATTTTATTACATTCAATTAATTTATTTATTGCATTCTAATAATTAATTGATAATATTCAATTAATTGTATTAAATTTACTATTTTTTTCAATTATAAATAAAATATTTACACACTAACCTTATAAATATTGCCATAGAGGTGTAAGGGTAATTGACAGCACCAAAACCTGACAGAAGAGCCATCACAGTGACCCCTATCACGCCAATCCTGGATACACCTTGCTCTATCGAGAATATACCCTAGAAATTAATATTTTTATGACCCATGACAACTTTGACGCATGGGAGAAGTATTTTTTATATTTGAGAATAAAATTCATCCAATATATAATATATATCTTTCTAGATGGCACCACATGTCATATAGAAAAACAACACTAGACTATTAATTAACATTTTACTTTTATATAGACACTAGCTGCGTCCGGCGATCTCACCCGCGTGATGATGGAAAATCGTTATATTTTTGATAGTTCACACTATACCTTTATAAATTATAGCCTATGTGTTATTCTGATGTATAGCTATAATATACCTTTATTATATTATTATCAAAATCCATTTAGTAGAAGTGTGTTAAAGAGTAACAAACATATATACATCCATTCATTCTTACAAACATTCGCGTTTATAATATTTATAGGATTTACATTATCCCATTCAAAAATCTTGCATTGTCCATAAAATACATTCATAGGTACTATATATGTGTTCACTACCAATCTTCGGAGGTGTCAAACATATGTTGCAATTCTACCGGATTCCAATACTAACCTGCTTCGGACTTAATATAGGAAATGGATCACCAAGTTTCCAAAAGAAATATAAATATATGAACCAGACAAACATTGTCAAAGGTCTTATAATATTTTGGGATACTGAAACAACAGAAAAACACTATGTTAAAATACCCTATGTCACTATACTTTATCATCATATCTTATGTACAAATTATGTTAAAATATAATAATACTGTGGCGAATGATGGTGGAACTTTTAGAAAAAGCTAGAAAATTCTGTAAGGAAAAGACAAGGATGGATATATTTTAGAAAGGGATAGACGATGCACGAAAGTTCTAGAATAGAACGTTCGGGAAGGAAAAGACAGAGATAGATAGATGTTACAAAGGGATAGATGTAGAAACGAAAGTTCTCGAATAGAAGGTTCAGGAAGGAAAATACAGAAATAGATAGATGTTTAGAAAGGGAGAGATAGGGTAGAACAATGTCTGTTGGGCCCACTAGTAAAATTATAAATGTTTTATAGATGAATAAAAACAATAAAACCTTACCAAATCTAATATTGCTGATACAAAAATATGCAATATAAAATGGAATTAGTGCTATCACCATGAAAAGTAAGGAGTACAACCCCAAGTTCCAGTGGAAGTATCTAGAGCTGAAATCAAACACAATTCAAAAATATAATAAAAATAAATATAGGTTTTAGCAATATAGTTTAGCAAACCTTAGTGCAGATAATAAGATATTGTAGTTTTATTTTTTAATATAGTTTTATTTATGGTATAGTTTAATTAGAATATTATGTTCAAGTAAACTCAAAATACATTGAAGTAATTTAAAAAAAAGGTTGATTTTCATAGAATAAAGATTAAAAATATATGTCATAAGTAACATTTCAGAGTTTTAAATGTGAACTCGGAAGATTTTTATTTTCAAAGCAACATAATTATAACAATGGTTAAAACTTTTTAACTTAAAAATGAAAAGAAAATGTAAGATATTTTTGTATTAAATAAAGAATTGTGTATGTGTATCCAAAATCTCAATTGTTTAAATGCTGCTAGCTACCATAAAAACTCCCTGGATTGAGAGCAATCACAAATTCTACAATTATGTTTAAAGTTGAATATTATTGGATGCTTGATGCTGCCTCGAAACACAAATTATGCAGAGTCATATATTTATATCTGAATAATTAACATTTAAATATGATGTAGAAATTACAAGTTTTATTAACCATTATAATGAAGAAAGTTTAACCTAATTAATGCTTATTAGGATATACATTGATTAGTTTATATTGCATTCTATGTATAATAAATACCTTAAGACTATAAGTAGAATACTGAGCCTAGGATACCTACTTATCTTGTATTTTGTACTATATCAATGTTTAGTGGCATATACATACATATATCTATCAAATGTCATTTGTATAAACCCAGCAGTTTTTCAGAAAAATTGCTGTAACATACATCAACAGACAGACAGATGGACATGATGATTTTATAACTATTCCATTTTTTGCTAGAGCAACTATGGGACTACAAAAAATGGGACAAATAAATAAAAATAACTCACCTTGTATCCAAATATCCAATAATTTCAAATATAATCAACTCAAACATTGTGCAACTGAGTGCAAATGTCACTGAGAATATCAACTGCACTAATAAATGATGAACCTCATAGTCTCTAAAAAGTTGCTTCACAAAGAATATCCAACCGCCTACAAAAAATATAATCTGTGGAATGTGTAAAAAAAAATATATTTGGAGTTTTTGGCGGGAACTGAAAGGGGATGTTGTGCTGTGCAGTTTTATTTTCTAAAAATGTGTAACATTACTCTAAAATGAACAATAGTTGTCGGATATTGATAGTTTTTGAGTAGTAATTATGTGTTTTTGCAAGAAATGTGAACTATATAGCCAAATGTAGCCTTTTGAGTTTTCACAAGAACTCCGTTGAATGGTGTGGATTGTAGCCTACAATACAACTGCGCCTGGCTTAAAGGCCTAATTGCCAAGCCTTAAATACATAAAAATATATATTTGTACAATATGTTATAGCCAATGATCTGAATAGAGCTAACTTTTCTAAGTAAGAGAGCAGATAGATGAAACCAAAATTTTGTTTTCCAAAATCAAAAATGTAAATTTACAATTTGGTGGTTTTAATAACTCTGTGTTGTATCATATCATCAAGTTAAATAAATTGTTAGTACTTTTCTATAACTGGCTTATGACATGCCTATGCACTCTGACAACTGCTATAAATTAAGGGTTGAGGGTAAATGTGAAAAAACACAGAACCTGAAAATTATGCATTTTTTGTATTTAAGTCTGTAAATATGGTTTGCAAAATATGCATAATTTTCAGGTTCTGCGTTTTTTCACATTTACCCATTTAATTAAATAATAACAAATATAGATATTATGATTGAAAGTTTTTTTTTATTATGAAATACTTAAATGTTGATGATTAAAATTTGTAATCTAATTGTAGAATAAAGGCTATTTACCATATTTATTATGTATATGTATTTGAAAATAATAAACAACATAAGATATATTTGTGTAATAAATCAGTCGAAACTTTAAATGTGGCGAAACTCGATATTAATGAATAATTATTGTGGAAACTATGTGAACAGCTGTTTACACATAAACACCTTTCCAATGATAAAATGAAATGTCAATTAAAATCTTTCATTCATAAAATCCATAGCCCAGGTTATCTGGAAAAGATTGCTCTAACCTATTCTAAAGCAATAAGGCTGCCTATAGTTCTTGCTGTTACTGTTTAATGTGACTACTATAAATTGTTTATTGCATGTGTATGTGGTGAACAATAGAGTATTTTATCTATCTATCTATGAAACATGTGCCGTATAATTACCAAATATATAATAATAAATCTCTAGTTCATAGTGGGTTCAAAAAGTTGAAAGATTTGTACATCAAACTATTATAACCCAAGAAATTATGGTATTTATCCCTGGGTACGACCCTCTATTATATTGAATACTATCTGGGCCATAAAAAAACATGCTGTTGTAATAAAGCTAGAATTTACTAAATCATGAAGTACTGTGAAATTTTGCTTACTTGGGATATTAATACAATGAGGGTGTCTTCAAGAAATGTCATTTTAGAAAATTGTGATCTACTGTAATCTTTCCTCACTATTACAATCTTTTTGGAAAACTGTAAAACAAAAATATTATCAGCGATTTCCTAAATACAAGTAATTGCTCGAAATTCAAAATACACAATAAGTCAGAAATGTCAAATGTCTATAAAGTAGTAGCAGTAGTAGTTGTATTCACCACAAAGGCAGGTAAAGGAATCTTTAGTCCATACAGCCAATTCTGATGTTTAAGTCTTCGTATAATACTCGCGCAGTTGTATTGTAGGCTACAACTAACGCCATTCAACGGAGTTCTTGTGAAAACTCAAAAGGCCACATTTGACTATACAGTTCACATTTCTCACAAAACACATAAGTCATACTCAAAAACTATCAACATCCTACAACTATTGTTCATTTTCGAGTAATTTTACACATTTTTAGAAAATAAAACTGCACAGCACAACGTCTCCTTTCAGTTCCCGCCAAAAACTCCTCTATAAAATGCTGACAACAGTAATAATGGTCAATTGCCAATAGTCATATCTGTGGGCCGGAAAAAAACAATATCGTTGAGTGTAAAATAATCTGAAATTATTCATGAAATCTTTAATAAATAATAAAATAAATGTTTCTTTTAATTTTAAAGGATTTTTTGTTATTAAATTGGTTTTTAAGTTTAATTTCATTTCTAATATTTTTGAAGGAAGTTGAAAAAATTTATGTTGTAAAAGTTTCTTGTTTGAAGTCAACTGTTTTTGGCCCAAAGGCTTACTAAAAGGTAATCTAATTTTGACCTTTTTTTGCTTTTCTTCGTACACCTGATACAAGAAAAAAAAATCATACTTGTGCGATTACTGTAAGGTAAGATGTTTAAAGTTCAATGAAACCTTTTTTTAGGACTTTGGGCGTTTACTAAAAGAAAGCGTTGAATAACCTGGGCGTCAGGAGGATAATTTAATGTTTTACCATTTCAAATTCAATTTATATATCTGGTCACACTTACGTTGTCGTTGTTGAACTTGAATTTGTCAGGAATTTTTGGCGGGACCCGAAAGGGGACGTTGTGCTGTGGAGTTTTATTTTCTAAAAAGGTGTAAAATTACTTTAAAATGAACAATATTTGTAGGATATTGATAGTTTTTGAATAATACTTATGTGTTTTTGCGAGAAATGTGAACTATATAGCCAAATGTGGCCTTTCGAGTTTTCACAAGAACTCCGTTGAATGACGTTGATTGTAGCCT
Organism: Dendrolimus kikuchii; assembly: GCA_019925095.2. NCBI lineage: Eukaryota > Metazoa > Arthropoda > Insecta > Lepidoptera > Lasiocampidae > Dendrolimus > Dendrolimus kikuchii. The sequence continues at coordinate 8,504,085 of CM034413.1, forward strand.
ACAATACAACGGCGTCTGGCTTAAAAGCCTAGTTGCCAAGCCTGAAACATAAAAAAATGAATTTGTCAAAATGTCAATATCAAATTGTCAATTGACGAAATAATTTCAGCAAATAGGTATTCAGTTTAGCAATTAGCAGGTAGGAAATTATAAAAATTACTTTGTTTATATCAGTGTAATAAATAATATTATAACCTTTATATCATAAAATTGATATTGAATAACGATTATAAATTAGATATGTCCTTAAGCAACGCCTTACATAGTATTTTGATCAACGATAACTTCTGTTTTCTCTGCTATCGTAATGTTGGAGATCATACGTTAGTTAGTGTAGACGACGAAGTAAACGTTGAACTGTTTAAATGTGTAGAAAATATAGCCTTATCCAATATATTGCTATGTGTTTTGGGTACTGAGGTACGTATTAAAAACCTATCTTCAATATAACTTATTGTTCTTTTCAGAATTCCGTAATAAATAGGAAAAATCTTCTAACCACTTTTGTCAGGTCTTAGATGGTACAGGTGCACAGGCACTAGAATACAACTATGAAGGGTGGTGTATAGTTATAGAGCACATTTATTTATTATGAACAGATCCGCACTTTTTTAATATAGGTAAGAAACGTAGCGGAGCCTTCGTGGTTATTTTTTTATAACCACCCAAAGTTAATTTTATGCCTCAATTAATAAATAAATGTGCCTTATAACTATACCGTACCTTTTAATTTTTCTATCATAAATATAACAGAAATCAGAAATGCTTTTTAAATTGTAAAATGCAATGATTAAATACATGAGTTTTCCAGCTATAAACTGATTCCTTACCTGATTCCTTAATTGGTGCTATATTTTTCGTCTATATCCAAGACATGCACTCTTTTTAGGTATTTGTGTAAATTATTGTATTGCCTACTGGAGCAAATAGGTCTCGAGTTAAATTTCTGGTATGTTTACTATGGTTTGGGTTTGATCATAGAATTGTTTTACACATGTAATTGTAGTATTGTCTCTTTTAATGTTATGATGGTAGTAGCTGTAAAGGATCAAATAAAAAAATAAACACAAGTGTAACTTACTAACCTTGAAGATATGCAATATGTATGTCTGTCTGCTGAATTATTATTAAGATTTATTTTTTAAAATTTCAGATTGTTGATGCCATATCTGCATTCACAACATTATGCACTGATTGCACAAAGTCAGCCATTAGCACTTACATATTTATAAAAAATTCTTTAGAAAAAGTAAAATATTTAAAAAGTGCTTTAGATGGACTTACAAATATCATTGAATATATTGGTGAAGAAAAAAACTTTAAATCTCTTTACGTAGCACTAAATTTGAATGATTTTACTACTAAAATTTATTATGATAGTATTGGTAATGTTTCCACACCTAAAGATGCCTTAAAACAGTTTCAAGCATTAGATAATTTGAAACTTAAACCAAAATTACAACAGAAATATAAAAGGTTAAGGAAATTGAAATCATTATATGGCAAACATTCAATCAAATTGGTAGATATTTTAGCTGATATGAATAATGGTGAATACAAATGCAAGGTATGTAGTAAAAAGCATACAAGTTTGAAGAATTTACGTTATCATTTTATTAGAGTGCATAGTGCAAAAGATTATAAATGTGATCAATGTTGCCGTGCTTATGCAACACAAGCGTTTCTCGATGTGCACAAGACAGAAAGTCATTGTAAAGTAATATGCAGTCAATGTGGAAAGAATTTCAACAATAGACACACTTTGAAACAACATGAGTTTGGCCACCATTTTATTATAGTATGCACCGATTGCGGTAGAAGCTATAAAAATCAAACTACATATAAAAACCACAAAGAACTCAATGTTTGCGGGCAAAAGGTGAGAGCCAGCCCAAGCAATGCTAAATACACCTGTGATTATTGCAATAAGAAGTATACACAGAAAGTATCTTTACGTGTTCATATACAATATGAGCATGGAAATTATAAACCTCATGTTTGTGAATGGTGTGGGAAAAAATTCTGGGCCAAAAGTCGTTTAAATGCACATATAGTTAAACATACAAAGGAACGTAACTTTAACTGTGAACTATGTAATGGAAAATTTGTTACTAGAGAATCTTTATTGTACCATACAAGAAGGCATACAGGGGAACGTCCATATGAGTGCCCTTATTGTGACAGCAAGTTTTTGTCGGCATCAAGAAAAAGTGACCACATCAAGAGAGCTCATAAAAATTCTAAATTTGAATGTAATATTTGTAGTAGTAAATTTGGTACCATGTTCTATCTGCAAAAGCATATCAAAAGGCACAATTCTGAAACCAATTTTGTTATTCCAAACCAAACTAGTTATATTATTCCCAACTACAAATTTAGTAATAGTTAAATAAACAATGTTTTATGTATTACTGAAAAATTGAAATATGAATAAACATTTAAAATTTCATTTAAATAATATCACTTACTAGTATTCCACTTGCTACATGTTCGCCAGGTACATCATCTATGGTCAGGTAGCAAAGATCATTTTTTGTCAATTAAAAAAAATTTACACACTAAAACTGCTACTCGACAATAGATGACGTTGTGCATAGAGTGGAATGCATTTGAGTAGAAGATATGCTCCTATGGCTTCCAGGTTTTGCTTCCACTACGTAGGACATACTTTGGGACCGTAGATAGTACTATATTAAGAGGCTTACGCTTCCACGTTGTGGGACGTTTGTGCTTCGAGAATGACCTTTTTTTGTTTGGTAAAGTTAAGTTATAAACTTTTACGTAACTAAAGCCGTCTGTGCAAGTGAAAACATAAAAAAACTTGGAGTATACTGTCTCGACCTTACAAGTGGCACTCCAACTCGTGGCCGTAAAAGAAAAAATACTTAAGCAAGAATCCACTCTGGCGGAGAAACGAAGTACCAGGTTATATGTTACGCGATACGGGCGAACGACGACTAGTACGAGATACCACGTTAACAAGATACAGAACAAAATGGCGTTGTCTGCCGAACAGTTCACAGCTTGGCTGGAGGTCCAACAGCGCCATCAGGCTGAACTCCAAGCCAACCAAGAAGAAGACTAGTAGATTGCACTGCTCGATTTGGAAGTAACAAACACTCGGTGGAGCCCTTTTAAGCTATTGTCCGACTTTTCAAGGAACTTGAAAACTTGTCTGACAATGACGTCATTAAAGGACTACCGCTACTACTCTACTATGATGCGAGTGACTGGTAGGAAGGAGTAAAAGACTGTTGCCAGCTATTGCGAGTTCGAAGATAAACTTCGACAAAAATTTGCACCCAAGCAGCCTGCTTACTTGCTGTACAATGAAGTATATAGTACAAAACAGAAGGCAGATGAAGCTACTGAAGAATTCATAGCTAGGAAGAGGATGCTCTTTTCTGTACTACCAGTACCGAAATATCCAACAAATATATATGTATGTACAAATATATACATGATCTACATGTTATTGCGATGGAAAATACGAGATAAGATTCCTCGAAATATTATTACCACCTTTTACCACCTGATTGATTGTGCCAGAGGAGTGGAGAAAGTTCTCAAAGAGCGGATCCCAACTAAGAAAACTTCTGCCTTATCAAAACCACCGGAAAGCAAACCTGCGTACTGTAGTGTGAACGTCAAGTGCGGATTCTCTAAGAATATGAGGCATACATTCGAGGTATTCCGAAAAAGGATCCAAGCCGAAAAATTTGCAAACTATAATAAGGAAGCGGCTTCAAGTAATGAACAAGTTCCACCTGCGCCAAAGACACCTACCCCTAAAGTGTCATGCTACGGATGCGGAGCACCTGGTGTTGTCCAGACCAACTGCTCAAATTGCGCTGAGAAACGGTAGGCAATGTGAAACATGAAAATGTTAGCTTCTGTGCAATTAAAGTCAGAACATGTATTAATTCGCCGCCCGTGCTGTTTGTTGACGTTGATGGCATCAATGGGTACGCGTATGTGGACACCAGGTCAAAAGCAAATATAGCTTCTTACAAGTTGTATCAAAAATTAGTTGAAAGAGACTATACTTTCAAGAGAGAGTGATTGATTATTAGCCTTGCTGATGAGGTCGCTAAAAATCAAACTGTCTTGGTGGTTGATGCTCAAGTACAGCTAAACGGACGCTCTGTACCTACCACTTTTCTTGTGCTTCCGGAATCCAAGAACAACAAAACACTTGGGCATAGGATTTCTATCAACAGCCGGAATAATCCTTAACTTGCCTCAATTTACCTCAATTTACATGGCACTTCTATGACGACCTCATTGTTCACAAACTGTTTACTGAAGATTTTGCGAAGATCAGGGCACCTTACACTGAGCTTAAAGATCCTATTAATTCCGAAAATGCGATACACCTATTTTCATTACTTCTATGGAAAAAAGTATTCTGGGGGAATGGCCTGTTGAGCTGGAAGGCGCAGCCACTTATCCGAAGCTCAGACGGTTGGATTTAGACAAGACGAATACACGATAATACACGATTTTCGATGCCTTTTCACCTAGAATAGATTAATAATATACTTAGAGATGCCCAAATGAATATTCATCTTCAAGAGATCAATCTGTCTCCATGGTCTTAACACTTATTCCCGGATAACTCCTCTTACGACATTGGCATAAATTCATTGGACATGGACAGAAGAACAACATAAGGCTTACGAAGAGCTAAAGCGTCGTCAAATTCAGAACCAATCCTTTGTCAAGCCGATGAGTCGAAGCCTTACATCATAAAGACAGATGCTAGTGGATATGCGTTGGGAGCTGTTTTGATCCAGGGGAAGGGTGCGGAGGAGCATCCAGTAGAGTATGCCAGCCTTCTATTAACCCTAGCCATCGCTTGAAAAACCCATACCTCTCCGTCGAGGGAGACCAAGGAAAAAGCAATAACCTTACCAGCTTCCTCGTCGAGACGACTTTAGAACTTGAAGGGAAACTGTAACACACTAAAACTGCTACTTGACAATAGATGGCGCTGTGCATTTATTAAGGTTCCACTGGTGGGACATATTTTGGGACCATAGATAGTACTATATTAACAACGCTTCCACATTGTAGGACTGGTGGGTCTGTGCTTCAAAAATTACCGTTTTTAGTTTGGTAAAATTTAATTGTTAACGTTTACATAAATAAAGCCGTCCGGGCAAATGAAAACATAAAAAACTTGGAGTTTACTTTCCCCAACCTTACAAAATCAAATTTGTATGAAAATACATGAATACTGGAAATTCTGGTAAAGCCCTGAGATGTTTTTTATTTTTTTTATTGCAGGAGATCAGCAGACAGGCAGACGGCCTACTCGATGGAAAGCGGTTACCATCGCCTATGGACATTTGCAACACCAAAGGTGCTACAAATGCGCTGCTGCTCTCTTTCAGGGAGACTGGAATCTGGCCACTAATGCCGGAACACAACTCAAGGTTGTTATGGCGACATATTTTAGACCAGGGGTGGTAGCCATCCAGTTGGGCAAATGCCCTACCACCTGGCTGTGGGTTGTTTTGTCGCCTCTTACGACAGACGCCGCAGGGAATTGTACTCTTTCTCCGTTCCTGTACGGATAAAAAATTTGTAGTAAGCAAGTCATAAAATCACTTAGCTACTTGAGAAAAGGAAATTTCTAAAATTAATGAGAATCCTAGGTATGGCATGAAAATAGTGTAAAAAAAATCTGCTAGTTTTTATGCACCATTGGTTATTAATGCACCATTTGTATTAATAACCACTGTAAACTGTTCTTGGGACTTTTCTAAGACTTTACATTACAAAAATTACCTGTCTGCATATATTGTCAAACGTCAATATGTCGCTGTCGGGGTGCACCCAGGTGTTCAGAATATTGGGTAAATATTTTGTGGTTGGGGTATGTTAGGACTAAGAATGTCTTGTGAGCATTTTTGACGATGAAAATTTCAGCGATGGGCATATTGGGGAATTATTTTGCCCCTCCTAGCCTTATTAAAAATGCAATCAAATATTCGTCACAGCGTGAAACTGCCAATAAAAGTTAAATCCAAACATGTCTATATGCAATAATTGTAATGGTACTTACTGATTACATGTCGCTTTTGGTGTAATAAATATAGTCATACTGGGTTTATTTAACTCATATAATGACCAGGGATAGCCTTAGTGCCTTAGTAACATAATAAAAAACAATAACAATTCCATTACATGTTATCACACAATTCATTAACTGTAGTATGTAATATAAAATATTTGCATTAAAAATTTACTCTGCGAGAATGGTTTTAGTAAAAGTTATAAGGAAAAGAAAAGGAATTCGTACCGCTATTATTATAGTTTTGTTGCTGAATAATAATAGCTCTCTTAACTATTCTAAAGTTACTATAATATCACTCAATAGAGTGTTTTGTATATCATATAATAATAATATGTAACAGCCTATAAAGATCCAACTGCTATGCTTAGGTCTTTTATTTATAGGGGAACGTACAGTATGCCCGCCACGCTTGTCCTAGGTAGATAGGTAGGTTTGACACATTGGTGTTTTCGATGTGTAGGCTTTATCGCGACATGGAAGATTTTTCCCATGATCACGATGTTCTTCTTCACCATCATCTTCAAATAAAGTTACATACATACATACATAACTTCACGCCAGTTCCCTACTTCATATAAAGTTACGATTTCTAAAAATTAATTAAAATGTTACGACTAGAGAACATTGAAAATAGCATGAAGACAGAAAAAGTAGCACCACTTGAGTTAGTTACTTTAGGGTTCTGTAGTAATTTTAATAAAATGGTAGCCTTATAAAATCGTAATAAATCTTTGCATAATATGTCAGTCATTTTATCCGGAAATTTTGTGTTTTATCAAATAATAAAAAAATAATGAAAGTCGCCTCAACGAAAACCTTCAATGTGCGTGGTCCTCCACGTATTTGTTGAATTTTTATCAAATAAGATGTATGGTTTAAAGTTGCTTAATACAGTATTATTTTAGGGTTTTTCTTAAGTATGTGGGGACTTTTCATAAATTCAGTCTGGAGACCCAGGTGTCGCCTGCGGTAGTGTATTTATTATCTATAGTCTTCACAAGTCTTCAGTCTGAGTCTTATAAAAGTAGTAAAAAGTAAGGAAACCTGTCTCGTAAAACGAAACAGTGTTTAATTCTTATAATTTCACATAAAGTGTTAGTATAATATCAGTATTGTGTTTAAGGAAGAACTTATCCCCTGAAAAATTTTTACTTTCATCCAAAATATCCTGAAATTACAATGTAAGTAATCACCAACATATTTCCAGCGTATTTACTGTTAGAAACAACAAATTGTTGCATAATTCATGTATAAAAATCCATTTTATAGTATATTATTAACAATAAATTATTTTTAAGTCCTGCTTTAACCACATAAAGATGAATTTTCAACATAGATCGTAACGTAAAAAGTATTGATTTTCTAAGACGTTCAAGTTTTAGAAGATAATTTTTAATTAAAAATTAAATGTTCCTTCCACATTTTTTAATTGATTTCATACATTAACGAAAAGACATTTCTTTCTTGTATCAACTGCTGAAAGGATTGCAGTATTTCTTAGTTTTTAAATTGAATATTGTTTTTTTTGTTGTGTCTTATGTTCATTTTAAAGAAACTACATATATAACCCGGGGTACAAAGTACTGCAGCATTTAAAAAAGAATCTAAGCTATAGTTTTAGTGAAAACTATGTTGGAATAAGTTAATTTTTATGAACCCGAACAACTTCGAACCACCCCCGGGAAAATTCCCGTGGGATTCCCGAGTTAAAAAGTATGACACATTTTATTAGATAAAATGTTCTATTGGTCAGTGAAAAATTCACATTTGAATTAGATTTTTATAAATCTGACCATTTTAAAATTATTCCCAAAGATATCCCACGGGCTTCCCGAGATAATTCGTAGCGAAGATTTTAAGAGTAGAATGTGCTGTCGACAAGCAAAAACTGTATTGAAATTGGTTCAGTAATTTTTTATGTCAATCCTGAACACACAAGAAATATAAAAAAATTGTGTTTTCTGTCATTCATAAATATAGCCTATTTCAGTTTTTTTTAAATAGCTTCAATCTACAGCATGTCTGCATGTTTAGAATTTTATAATACTATAGATTAAAAGTTACAATTTAATGTTGATGTTTTGAATGTTTTTTGTTTACAATAAGGGAGAGGACACTAGCTCCTAAAGTACAGTGCAAACTAGTTTAGGGGCTAGTAGAATCATGAAAACCCTGTCAATTCTACATGTTCTATGTTTCGTATAAATAAATAAATGATGTCTCATGCTTTAGGTGGCCTATCTCTAGGCTCTAATAAACACAAGCCCAAGTTAATGCTATGACTATATTCAAATTCAAAAGTTTATATTCAAAATAAGTTCCACTGGAGAACACTTTTTGAAGGTCATACATATGTACATAACTTCACGCCAGTTCCCTTGCAGGGTAGGCACGAACAACAGAGCACCATTCAGGCTTATTCTTACACACCTCACTTGCTTCTTTGATATTCATAACTCTCTTCTGTTCTTAAGGCTCCTGACATCATCTTCTGGTGATAGGGGTCATACATATAAGTTAAAATTTAATTTTACTTCCTATTCTATGTACACCACTTCGCAACGTGTTATTGCTGTTAAGGAGAAGAAGCGGCAAGAAACTCCCCAGCAACTCGTCTAGCTAAATATTGCATATAAAATCAAATAATATTTATGTAATATATTATATCTTTGCAAGTACAGTCTAACTAACTAGACTTTGTCCCCTGACCTTATGACATGTTCATAAAGTTAACATACTTTATCATCTTTGTGTGTAAATATGATGTTATCTCTCTAAATAAATAATATTTAACATTTGATTAATATAAAAAAATGGACTGTATGTAAAAGAGATAATTTCATAAGACATGTCATTATTGGGCTATTTCTGTATTTTACCAACTATCCAATTGCCTTGACATAAGCTCCATATAATAATGTTAAAATTCAACCGCGGGCATATGGGATTCGCTATATTGGGGTGGCACTAGTACCACCGAAGAAGTACTGTGCGATCCAAATAAGAATAGGAATGTCAATAACCTCTATCTGTCAAATGACACTTGAAAAGTATGGTTTGCAAAAAACTTATTTGCATATCAATAATAAATAGTCTTACATCAAATCTAAATAAAAAGGTTAAATTAGTAGTAAATTGTCTTAATATAATATTTAATTATTTAAAGTTATTTAAAGTCACAATATGGCGCAAAGTCGATCCTATTCTCATTTGAATTGCATTATACTATTGCCACCTGAGTTAGGGAATACCCACTAAAACCTCTCGGTGTTCATATATTATCCTTATGCGGGGGTTAAGGGAAAGCGGATGCTCAGCCAACTCTTCGTGCCTTGGCAGTCAGGTCAATAAGGATCACATCCACTGCCTTGGGGAAGCATGATCCCTGGTATCGTCAATCTCTATGTGGTGTGAGGTGGCTACGGTCTCGCCCCGTGGAAGGATAGATGAGTGCTCGTGGAATAGGACATGCTCTCCTCTAGACAGCATTATTGGCGGCGGGAAACCTTGCCTGGGGATGCTAACGGTGGCCGAAGGTCGAAATCCGCCCTCCGGCTCCGGCGCGTCCTCCTTTGGCGGGAGCTGAGTAAGCTCCTATGCTCACGCTGCCGCTCTTCCGGAGGAGACGGAGTCCTATATGGGATGAATTTCATCCCGTCCTAAAGGCTGGCAACGTGTTGGCTACAACAATGGTGTTGGAAACATCTATTAGGGGATGGTAACCACTATTTATTATGTGAACCATCTGCCTGCTCACCAGCTTCGCATTATAAACTCGCCGAATATGGCATACTCAATTGTCTCCCTGTTTAATACCTACATACATAACTTCACGCCAGATCCCTTGCGGGGTAGGCACATACAACAGAGTGCCATTCAGGCTTATTCTTACACACCTCACTTGCTTCTTTCCCTGTTTAATACTTATTCATAATTGACTAGAGGTCCTGGCAGACGTCCAGCCCAAAAAAAAAATATCTAGGACCCGATCCCAGCTCCACCTACCGGTTCCAATTGTGAATCTAAAGTTTAAACTTAGATTCTAAACCATCCGGAGACACCCACTCAAACACACAAAAAAAAACATCAAAATCGCTTCAGGAAATTAAGAGAGTCCTAGAACCCGATCCCAGCGCCGTCTATCGGTTTCAATAGTGAATCTAAACCATCCGGGGACCCACTCAAACACACACAAAAAATTTCATCAAAATGGGTAAAGTCGTTCTCAAGTTATGCGCGTACATACAATACATACATTTCTAGGATGAATTTTTATTTATTATATAAGTAGAAGATTTATTCATCATACTAGGTTTTCTTTCCATTCACAACTTATTTGGAATGCATGTTTCCGTTTTCTACCTACATTCTATACGCACAAGTCTAAAATAATAATAATAATTCCGTTTTCGACCACTTACAAAATTCAATTCCGGTTTCTACCCAGTAAACTGAGTACAGACAGCAGAAAAAATAAAATCGATTAAAAATATTTATTAAAAAAATAATAAAGTCAAAAAGCTTCTTATACACAGTTTACAAAAAACTAAAAAGCACTCTTAGATTATAAAACATTATTATATTATTACATAGATCAAATAATCAACATTTGCTATATTAAATTTTCAGGATTCACAACCTCATTAAAGTATCAAATGTAAACTATTAAAAAAACTTAGCTAAAATATGAATTTGAACAATAAAATTATAGAATTTTTACAATCAAAATTACAAAATCACAGATTCGTCATATTTCAAAATATTTAAGTAATCAATCACAGACTTTGAGGAACTATAAAGAAGCTTAATAAAAAGAATATTTTTAGCTATTATTCAATACACTAAATAATGCATTCATTGCCTTTTGAATCATAATGACAACATAGTTTTAAAAATTAAGTAAAATTTTAATAACTCGATAGATGGGGTAACAATCGACGTTTAAAGTATGAAGTATTAACATCAGCTCAGGAAGGCCTTCATCAACATTCATATTTATATACGGCGTGGTAGAGTACTGTTTGACAATTAAAACTAATGTTCCAATCGGTACAGATACAATTTTACTTTACTAGTTTTGGAAAAACACGAAATAAACACTAATCACTTTCTAAATCGCAATGCACTTTAATAACAGCGATTTGTTGCAGGCTTGATTTTTTTTTTATTGGACTTGACTTTATGTTGTTGGTCCGAAGACCTTACAACTTTACCGGGGTTTTTGGGGCGAGTGCCTTCGCGAAGCGAAGGCGCTCGAGCCCGGGGGGGCAACTTGCTCGAGGGAGCTCCCTAAGGAGTTTTACCTCGGCTGGACTGTTGCCATGAGAGGGGGATGAATTTAATGATGCCCACCATAGGGCGACACAAAGCACTAATTGAGAACGGGCGACGGGTAATATAAAGCCCGAGGGGAAGGATCCCGGCGGGCCAGGATCGGCGGTTCGCGGCGGCCTACGCTATCTTACTGCCGTTTCGTAACGTGTTATGGCTGGGAGAGAAGAAACGGCGAAAGAAAGCAGGCTTGATGCCCTTGCGACCACGCACACCGCCCAAAACATGTCCCGACATGTCTATCTGTCATTAAGGTGGTCGCTTCCTTCCACAGATGGAACACTCCGCTAAAGTGTCATTCACAACATAATTATTATTCTGATCGATGGTACGCCGACATAGTTTTTAAATTTTAATATGTAAACGGAGCTAATTTCTTCAAACAGTGGCCTATGCAAATTTTGCCACAAACTAAGCCATTAAGAGCAGGTTCAATTTTTTTGTCCCTCTGCAGACCCTAGGCGTCGGAGCGAACGCTCCGATGTCAACCGGGATTTAACGCTCGGATGATAATAATGATGACTTCTGCTTCGTATATTTGTTATATAGGGCGACCAAGGGAAGATCTAGCCTGCTTCTTTGTATTCTTCATTGATTTTTTTTTTAATAAATAATTTGGCATTATTACGTAGACAATTACTATTGTGATCACTTTTTTTAACAATAACACTGTCGATAGTTTTTAAATTACCATAACAAGTCGGTGCTTTGGTATATCACCTGTATGGATCGGCTCTTATTAAGTCTCTCTTATAAAATTCTCTTCCACTATACACTAAAACTTGGTTGTTTTTCTTTGACACAGTTAAATAAAAATCGGTTTCATAGGTATCAATAACACTTGAATTTTGCATATTGACTGCACTAATAACTATAATTTAATAAAAATGCGTTCTTGACTTGTGCTACGTAATAACTAACATAAAATAAACAAAAGGCTTGATAGGTTAGCCGATGTTTTTACAAATATATCTATTATTTTTACTTTCTCCTTGACTCTATGAGTGACAGAGATAGCGACATCTTTTAAAACTTGCTTTTTCATTTGTGTGTGTGTAGGAATAATATCCAGTGACGTCACAAACACTTGCAACTAAGAACTCGTTCGTGAAATAATATTGAGTAAATTTAATCATTTTAATATTGTTACGAGCTACAGGACTCGAATTAAAATAAATGCCGTTGGATTTACTATAGAGTTTATTAAAACTGTACAAACACGTATAAAACAAGTACAAAAAAAACTGGTGATGTCAGGAGCCTTAAGAACAGACAAGCTTGCATGACAAGAGTTATGAATGTCAAAGAGGCAAGTGAGGTGTGTAAGAATAAGCCTAAATGGCACTCTGTTGTTCGTGCCTACCCCGCAAGGGAACTGGCGTGAAGTTATGTATGTATGTATGTATGTAAAAAAAACTGGATGCAACCAGTTCACACTGTATAAACTACACGATTTATTTACATGCGAATAGTCCGTCACTATATCGCTAGATGAAAGTACTTCACACGTCTTACTCGTATCGTAGTCGCCGCTTGACTGTCCCACCCCTCCGTTCGGGCATTGTTTTATACTAAACTGTATAATAGAACAAAGATTCGCGTTCGCCGAGTTAATCCCGTACACCTGGCAAGCTTCGACTGCCATAAACAAGTACAATAACAATAGGCTATTGTCTAATTGCAAATTTTAACCAAAAGAACTCCAAATGCAGAGGGTAATAAAACCCTATTTTATGGCAGGCCGGAGTGCTTCGTGGAATTTTGGCCAAGTTGTAACAATATTATGAACTGTTTATCTTGCAATAAATAATAATATGAGTAAATAATGTTTCTGACTGTAAATCAAAACAAATCAAAATTAGTAATGGGTTAAAAACGGAAACGGTTTTTATATGGAAAACAGAAAAAAAAAATAATTTTGTAGGTTCAAAACTGAATAGATTTTGAATTGAAAGCGGAAAAAATACCTTAGGTAATTATAGTAGGTAGAAAACGGAAGCTCCCAACTTATTTTTAGCATTTTAAGTTAATTACCCTCTCAATACATGATAGTAATAATAAACAATGAGTCAAATGTTGACAGATCGGGGTGTGCATTTATATAAAGAAATTGGACAACTGCAATGATAGATGAGTGGGTGTGATTTTGAACAATATTTACGACTAACATTCTTGATTAATGTGCAAGACGATAAGCGTTGGTTGGACTAACAGCTGATTCCTCTTACTATCTTTAGATAATTGACCAGATGCCCAATTCTGCTATTACTACGAGTGTCTTGTCAAAATCGCCGGAAACTGTCGTCTTAATCGTAGGTTTGCCAGATTTCGGTATTTTGTTGATCCCAATGTCGTGCCCGTGGCACGCCACTCTTATACATCTATTATTTTAGCAAATCACAAAACAAGTAAAGTAAAACTTACATACATACATACATAATCACGCCAGTTCCCTTGCGGGGTAGGCACGAACGACAGAGCGCCATTCAGGCTGATTCTTACACACCTCACTTGCTTCTTTGACATTCATAGCTCTTGTCATGCACGCTAGTCTGTTCTTAAGGCTCCTGACATCACCTTCCACCAGTTAAAACTTAACGTAAGGAAAGGTCTAAAGAAACATATTCACATCAATCTCGATCCAGATTGCAATCGAAACGCATCTGAAGTCAGAAACAAACTGATAATTGGGACAATAGTATTGACTGAATATGACGGTTATTATTATATTATTTTAGTTAGATTTCGCTATATAACATTAAAACCCGTAACATCTGGCGACCGTGACAAACATGGAGTCATTACGCACTACTTAAATTATCAACCACTCATCGATCTCAGGACTTGTGTGATGTGAACGGGACCAGCTTTTCGATATATACATATCTAATGGCCGCCGTTTTCTACACAATTAAGAGTTTTCTAAAAGATTGAAAAGATAAGAACACAACAATTATTTTTAACCATTTGAGGTCTGAAGATTTCGATCAAATTGAGAAAGTAAGAAGGCTTTACAGAGAACCATACAGTGAGGTGACAAAAGAAAAATAAATTCTAAAATATATAGTTGAAGAAAAAATATCAGAATGTTTAATGGAACATATTAAATACTATACCAACCTTTTTCTTGGTGGGGAGGATTTTGGAGTACAACTCACACAATAATCTTTATTTGGAAATATACCATTTTGTCTGTTTTATCTTTGCCCCAAGGAAGACTTGTGGATCCTTTGTGAATTTTAAGAAAATAGAATAGGGGCACATGGCCTGCACTGAGTTGCATATGAACGAGTAGAATGATGAACACGTTAGAGCAATGCAAAGCCTGGAGTTCGAGAGGATCCATATGAATGATGCTCTAAAGTCAGTGGACGCGCTCGGGTTGAACAATGCGAATGATGCTGCGCATACGCATCGCCGGGCCCGGAGTGTGTTGGAACTTTTTAGAATGTGTTTTTCTAAAATTTAAATTTGATACAATGTTATGTCATTTCTTTGTTTCTTTATGTCACTTGTGAAAATTTTTATTAACAGTCATATATAGTGTTTTTAGAATCGAATTTTATTTATTTACGATTTCGCCAATAAGATATTTATAATATAAAATAATCCACGACAGTAATGATAATTTGTTGGTTATTGTATCGGCCCGCGATAAGCTTATGCTTTAAACCAGTCTTTCATTCGAAGATAAGAGGTCAGCTCGGAACCGCTGGCCGCTATATAGGCGAAAATTCGCGTTATAAATGTTTATAATTTTGGTAGATTTTCAATATTCATATCGGCAAATGCCTATTTTTTTTTAAATTTTTATTGCATGAGTTCAGCAGACAAGTAAACGGCCCACCCGATGGAAAGCGGCTACCATCGCCTATAGACATTTTGTAACACCATAGGTGCTACCAATGTGCTACCGGTCTCTATAGGGCGACTGGAACCTGGCCACTAATGCCGGAACACAACTCAAAGATATGGCGGCATACTCTAGAAAAGGGGTGGTAGCCATCCAGACAGCCAAATGCCCTATCACCTGGCTATGGGTTGTTTTGTCGCCTCTTATGACAGACCGCCCGGCCGCAGGAAATTGTATTCTTTCTCCGTTCCTGCACGGTTAATATGTCTGCTAATGGTCTAACTGATTTATTTCTACTACTATTCCGCCGCGACGATATCGAGTAGATATTAAGGATTTAGTAAAATACTTTGAAAATCTTCGCAACGCCAAGAAATTGAAAGAATTGGGCCCCAGGTTGTAGCCTCCCATTCGAGGTCAGCAACACGATGGTAGCACCTTTGGTACTGCAAATGTCCATGGGAGAGGGCAACCATTTTCCATGGTGGGCCGTCACCATGTCTGCTATTCTCCAGCAATAATAAAAAACAGCTGAAGAATCTAAAAATTGTATGCCCGGATCGTAGCATATAAACAATCACCATCACATCTTATCCTATAGTCCTTATCTTCCCCTATGGGAATCAGGCGTGATGGTGGTGTTGGTGGTGATGGTGATTCGAGATCTTTGAGAACGTCAGAGAGGTTACGACTCGTGACACCGTTACATACTACGGAGATTTACGCCAGATCGTTCTCTGTTTAGGCTGTGCATCTCTGGAATTCTCTGCCGGCAGATGTCCGATCAGCTAAATCTATCCATTCCTTTAACAGACTTGTGAAGGAGCACTATCTAACTGTATAACGTGTTTATTGTTTGTTTTGTATGTCTATGTACGTATATATATATTTTATAACTATAATATATGTATAATAATTATTTTGTCTTATTATTAGTAAATATTTCAACTGTACACCAACGCTGTCTTTGCAATTAGATCTTGTCCATCCAAAGGTTGCCTGAAAGAGATTGCTTTAAGCAATAATGCCGCCCATTGTACTAGGTACCTTTTAGTATTATTACAAATACGCGTAGCGGAATTTTTTCACCTTATAAAAATAGCGCGTAGTCTTCGCCTTAACAATAACACAATACAATGTTGCATATACAAAGTAACCCGAAAGAGTAGGATAGAAATATAGAATCAGACAAATGTTAAAACGAGATAGATATACTCGAGAAGAAACTGGTATAAACTCGTAGTAAGTAACAAGGACGGGTGTATTTGTTGGACAGGGATAGACATCTAATTGAATGACATAATGAGGTTCATTCTATACCGTAGACCGGATATATAAGCGCGACAATCTGCGCACGGAGACAGACTCACACGGGCTAGCGAACCGAAAGCTACGAGAAGAGAGCAAATGGATCAAAAGGGCCTTCAGACTGCGCGACAACGACACGGTGGAGCATCAAGACGTGAGGCTTCAAGACCATTCAGTGGCAAGACACCGGAACGTCCATTTAACGGATCAGAACGTGAGTCAATCGAGAAAAGCGTGTGCATAATTTAAAGAGGCATTTTTATTTAATTAATCTTTAATTAAATAAAGGCAGTTTTTGTTTAAATCGGTGTTTCCTTCCAATCTCGGTACCCACAGCACGTAAAAGTATTTAAGTTTATTGTGTACTAGAGTTTACTCCGCGGCTCTGCCGCGGGTTAACCTCTAGTGCGTGCTTCTTGTTTAAAGAGTAGGCATTAATACAGGCTACCTTGTGCAAAATGTTTATGTTAGTGCTATTTGCCCCCGGAAGATTTACTTCATTTTATATCGCAAACTATCCCATCTCCCCGGAACTAAAAGTATTTATGTCAATTTTCGGTATTAAAACTATATTTAAACAACATTACAGCAAAACCAATCCGGCACTCGTAGTAGTTTTTCCGTGAAAGCTTAATAGACAGATCGAGTTACTATCGCATTTTTTTATAGACGATGATGGTTTCTATCTATAAACTTGAAATAATTGGTCTCCAATACAAAATTTAAACCCCTATTTCAACCCGTTCTAGTTTTATTTATCTATCCCCATCTATCTATCTGTAAACTACATAATCTACACAAATGACAAAACTGACCAGTGACAAAAATAACCAAAATGTCCAAAATGTCTAAAATGTTCAAAATGACCGAAATGACCAAAATGACCAAAATAACCAAAATGTCTAAAATGTTCAAAATGGCCAAAATAACCAAACGGACAAAATGTCCAAAATGTTCAAAATGTCAAATAAGATCAAAATGTCCAAAATTATCAAAATGACCATAATAACCAAAATGATTAAAATGTCCAAAATTACCAAAATAACCAAAATTTTCAAAATGACCAAAATGACGGAAATGACCAAAATGTCCAAAATAACTAAAATGTTCAAAATGACCAAAATTTCAAAAATGACCAAAATAACCAAAATGATTAAAATGTCCAAAATGTCCAAAATGACCAAAATAACCAAAATTTTCAAAATGACGAAAATGGCCAAAATGACCAAAATCTCCAAAATAACCAAAATAACCAAAATGTCCAAAATGACCAAAATAACCAAAATGTCAAAAATAACCAACGTCAAAAATAACCAAAATGTCAAAAATAACCAAAATGTCAAATATGACCAAAATAACCAAAATGTCTAAAATGTTCAAAATGACTAAAATAACCAAACTGACAAAATGTCAAATAAGACCAAAATGTCCAAAATGACTAAAATAACCAAAATAACCAAAATGTCTAAAATGTTCAAAATAACCAAACAGACAAAATGTTCAAAATTATCAAAATGACCAAAATAACCAAAATGATTAAAATGTCAAAAATAACCAATTGTCAAAAATAACCAAAATGTCTAAAATGACCAAAATAACCAAAATGTCTTAAAATAACCAAAATGATTAAAATGTCAAAAATAACCAATTGTCAAAAATAACCAAAATGTCTAAAATGACCAAAATAACCAAAATGTCTTAAATGTTCAAAATGACCAAAATAACCAAACTGACAAAAATGTCAAATAAGACCAAAATGTCCAAAATTATCAAAATGACTAAAATAACCAAAATGACCAAAATAACCAAAATGTCCAAAATAACCAAAATGTTGTGTCAAAAATGATTAAAATCTCAAAAATGACCAAAATAACCAAAATGTCCAAACTGACACAAAATGTCCAAAATGTTCAAAATAACCAAAATGTCCAAAGAGTTCAAAATGACCTAAATAACCAAAATGTCCAAAATGACCAAAATAACCAAAATGTCCAAAATGACCAAAATAATCAAAATAACCAAAATGTCAAAAATGACCAAAATATCCAAAATGTCCCAAATGACCAAAATGTCCAATATGTCCAAAATTACCAAAATGACGAAAATTACCAAAATGTCCAACATGTTCAAAATTACCAAAATAACCAAAATGTCAAAAATTACCAAAATATCCAAAATTTCCCAAATGACTAAAATGACCAAAATAACCAAAATGTCCAAATTGACCCAAATGTCGAAAATGACCAAAATGTCCAAAATGACTAAAATTACTAAAATTACTAAAATGACCAAAATGACCAAAGTGTGCAAAATGACCAAAATGTCATGACTAAAATGACCAAAATGACCACCTCAACCAAAATGACCAAACATGTCAAATCACCAAGAATCCAAAACCTATACCACTTTCTGGAATAACCTTTACAATAAATCTATCCCATTATCCGGGATGAAAAGTATCCCTTGTCCACCCTCGGTTTTAGAATTACATACGAGTATATACCGAATTTCAGCCAAATTGGTCTAATACTTTTTCCGTAAAAAAAAAGCATAACAAACAGAAAGACAAATATATTTTTATCCGGAAAACCATCCCATTTTTCGGGTTAAAAAGTATCCTATGTTCATCCTCGGCATATATATGTATATATATATATATATATATATATATATATATATATATATATACTGAGTTTCAGCCAAATCGGTCCAGTAGTTTTTCCGTAAAACGGAACAG
This sequence comes from Dendrolimus kikuchii, assembly GCA_019925095.2. Lineage (NCBI taxonomy): Eukaryota > Metazoa > Arthropoda > Insecta > Lepidoptera > Lasiocampidae > Dendrolimus > Dendrolimus kikuchii. Next base: position 8,523,396 of record CM034413.1, read on the forward strand.
ACAGACAGAGTTACTTTCGCATTTATAATATTAAAAATAATAGGGATTTATTCTTTGTAATGTTGGTGTACAATAAATAGTATTTATTGTATTGTGTTACGTACAAAGCGGAAATCTAAAAATCATTGTATACACAGTTTTACATTGCAACGTGTGTTATGTTAAATGCTACAATTGTTGGCAACGTGACAATTAAACCTCACGAGAGCTGAAAGATCTTGTGACACACTCTTTAATTATTTGCGAAGTCAGTAAGCCAAATTATCATTTTGCGATTCAAAATAAGTCAGACTGAACACCAGTATACGCGTAGGCGGATGGGCGTGTATTACAAGAGAATAAGGAGACTATGCACCGGTAGAATAGAATATTTATTTATTAACTTCAAACATCGCTATCATTACAGTTGTCACCAATACGATGGCGTGTTAGAAATAATACATAATAGATACATATATACATATTCAATCGTCATAACATATAATATAATATAATACGCAGTTCTTGTGAATTTAGTCACAGTACAGATAAAAATGTAAATTTGTTGACATATCTTCTTCAATTTCCGCAAGGCCTGTGTCATCGGCGCCTTATTACGTAAGTTGGTTCTGCCGTATGGTAGGTACTACGAACATTGGTGGGCTGCCTACGTCTCATTACAAAATTCGTTGGAATGTTCAATTTGACTTCAGCTAATACTACCTGGATTAAACAATTTACCTCTTAACAATTTGAATAAGTAGGAGACCAATGCAAACTTTCGTCTGGATGCCAAATTATTATGCCTAAGACAAACAAGGTGGGGTACATCAAAGGATAAAATGGGTAAACACCATAAAGTCTTAGATATAAAAATCTAGTAAATTTATTTTGTATGCACTCCAACATGAGACTATATTTAGTTTCATGTGGAGTGCAGCTGATGCGTTACTTTCTAAGTGGCTTCTTACTAAAGCGTTAAATAATGTTTTAACGATATAAATACTGTTACGAGTGCAGGACTCGATTTAAAAGTGCCGTTGGAATTACTATAGAATTTATTAGAACTATACAAACACAACTATAGCCTAAATGGCACTCTGTTGTTCGTGCCTACCCCGCGAGGGAACTGGCGTGAAGTTATGTATGTATGTATGTATGTATACAAACACGTATAACACAGGTACAAATATAACTGAACACAATAAGTTCAAACGTAATGCACGATTTAATAACACGCGCAAAGTCCGTCACTATATAGGTTATCGAATGTACACAAGTCTCGCCTTGATCGTGGTTCTCGCTAGACTGACCCCTCTCTCCATCCTGCCGTCGTTTTATACTTCACAAATACAAGTGTGCCCGCCCGTATCGTCGACTTAATTTCCTAGAAATCGTAATCCGCACACCTGGTTAATTATACCTGTAAACGGCCATAAACGAGTACAATAGGCTGTTCTCCACGATAACCAATAAATAAGTAAACAAAAGAAGACAATCATAAAGGTATTACAATTGGTTCAAATGCCGACAGGTAATAGCGTGTTTCGTAGAATTTGTCTTTGTCGGGGGGCTAAGTTGTAACAATACTGTTAATACCTTATACTATACAAACCCTAAATTTCCATAAGTTTTCTTCCAAATGTTAATTATGTGATCGCGAAAAGTTAGCTGTGTATTAACACATACTTCAAGATCCCGCACCGTTTCAACTCTTTTAATTGCTGCGTTAACCAAGAAATAGTTGTAATGAAGAGGCCGCTTGTTTCTGCTAAAGGAAATGAGAGAGCATTTTGTCGTGTTAAAAAACATCGAAATGTGTGCTGGGACACATAGTAGAAGTGAAACTGCAACGGACAAGTGGAAAAACGGATGGCAACGGACAAGTGGCAAAACGAATCGCAACTAAATGTTAATTTGAAGTTTTACAGGCAGATTGTTAATGTACTTGTCCATTTTGAAAATCTGCCCGTAAAACTTCAAGTTAAAATTTTGTTGCGATTCGTTTTACCACTTGTCCGTTGCCATTCGCTTTTCCACTTGTCCGTTGAAGTTCCGCTTCTACTATGTGTCCCAGCACACATTTCGATTTTTCACAGGGTTACAGCAAATTATGATTTGGTTACGTTAGGTACATTTTAATGAATGCATTTTTTATTTAAACATATTTTATTTTATCAAACAAAAAAACTGAATTCGGTCCGGAATCAAAAAACGCATCCATAGTCTACTCTAAAGTTATGCCGCCTCTCACCACGTTTAGTCTAAATTTATGCCGCCCCTCGATGCTGCCGTAACGCTTTTTCGTGACAGAAAAATCCTAAGATCCCCAGTCTATATAGAAGTTTCACTTCAATAAATTATTTTTTTCACCCCAATCTGCTACTTTATCCACGTCATATCCAAATAATATACTTTATTGTGCAAATATGCTATCTAAAATCAATAACAAATATTTAAATAAACGGCGTCTTATAAAGCCCATGGCGATTTCTGCCAGATAAACCATTTTATGGCGTATAAGAAATAATAAAAGGTGGTAGTTGCTAGACCAGGGTCCCAAGGTCTATAGGGGTTCTCACTCACCCGCACATGCCGTCGAGACGAGAGCGCGAGTGTTCCGCGCGCGCTCATCCTCTTCCCGTGGGGCGCGTTACAAACCGCCCCACGCATGGAATAGACCGAGTAGGCGCCGGGGGAGAAGCTCCCCAGGCAATGGAAGAGGCCTAGTGAGCGAGGCCCACGCCTGCCAGGGCACGCGGAGTTGGGAATCCCGCAGTCTCGTAGCCCTGGCATAAGGCGCAGGACGGATATGTTTAAACAAGGGTCCCAAGGTCAGTAACTTCACAAAAAAACCATGCCAGTTCGAGTCAAGATCCGTTAAGGCTGACAGATGGTCAAATATCCGTAGTCTCTTAAATTCACATAGAAGCAGTGTCGGCCAAATTTTCAATATTGAGCTGAGATGGTTTGTAGTTTTATAGTCTACCAAAACTCAAAAGTTACAATTTCAATTCGATTTGATTGTTAATTTGAATTACAGACGCGGGCCCTTATATTTTTATAAATGCCAATTTTAGGCCTTGTCATTGTTAGGGGATGATAGGTATACCACTTCACTCTTGTCCAAGACGGTTTAGCTGCCTTCGTCGTTTATCTCTATGTATAGGTTTCATCATGATGCTTTCTTTCATCATCAGCCTGTGGTTTTTTGACGTTTTATTTTTAAAACATATCTTTCAGGCCAAGACATTCAAAACTTAAAATTCCTTAGCTAAATTCAATTTCAAAAGTTTTTATTTAATTTCTGATGAACATTTTTGAAGGTCATACACAGAATCATAACGGCGTATGCAAAGTCGTTAACTAAAGTTTTTGGTTTGTTGTACAATATATAAATGTACGATTATAAATTCTTTGTTTAAAGTCCGAGCAAAGTTCAACAAAATGTGTATGTAAAACGTTCCATTGTTTAAGATATTTTTGCCCTCAAAGAAAAATACGCGAAAGTAGCAGTTTTACAAGTGATTTACACACTGAATATAATTTTTCATTTATATCTATACTAATATTATAAAGCTGAAGAGTTTGTTTGTTTGTTTAAACGCGCTAATCTCCGGAACCGCTGGTCCGATTTGAAAAATTCTTTCAGTATTGAATAGTACATTTATCGAGGAAGGCTATAGGCTATATTATATATATTTTTTTAAATTAGGGATCCTTACTAAAAGTCCAATAATGTAACCCAAGGTGTAAAAAAATGACCCGAAAAAATCCTTACACGGCGTGCGCTGCGAAAACTATTGATTGTAGAACAAAACCATGTACTACCACTTTGCAGAACGTATAATTATCTACAAAACATATCGCGTAACCATATATCTAACTATTGTAGTTATCTCACAATAAGTGTTTTCTTTTATTTTTTTTTAATAATTAAAATGCCGTCGCTTCAAAAACTCTTTATTTTGTACCTTGGTATTAATCCTCATCAAAATAAATTACTCCATATTCAAGACGAATTCAATACCTTTCTAGAACTTTTTGAATTATTCAATTCGGACGTTTCATTCAAAAGATATCGCAATATTTAAAATGTAAGTATTAATGTTGTAGCCAAATATACTAATATATTGTTTGATTGAACGCGCTAATCTCAGGAACTACTGGTCTGATTTGAAAAATTCTTTCAGTGTTGGATAGCCCATTTATCGAGGAAGGCTATAGGCTATATATCATCACGCTAAGACCAATAGGAGCGGAGCACAAATGAAGAATGTTTCAAAATCGGGGGTTTTTTGAACTTACCTTTTTTTGAAGTGATAACTTATGGGAGGGTAAACCGCTTCGTTACGTAACGCATTACGGCGCCAGTCTATCTGCATTCCCTTTCTCTCACGCATATGGCAGCGGTAGTCAGGCTAAGATATCACTTCTGTCGGGCATCCTGAGACGCAAACTTTTCTAACTATTCCACGCGGACGAAGTCGTGGGCAGAAGCTAGTTTTCGAAAATATAAAGAAGCGTTCAAACTTACTCTAACTCTATGAATAAGAACGTTAAAAAGGTTTTCCTGGGTCCGACACGGGGAAGCGATGGCAACTGGTGAATCCGTAAAAATGCTGAAATCGAAGAGTTATAGAATGGGGGTGGATCACGCGGTGAAAAGAGCATATCTGAGCCGGCCAACGGGACGTCGCGGCTCGGCGACCACTTGGTCCCCCAGATATCACTGGAGTGACGTAGTGGAGGCTCATCTGCGCGAGCTTCAAGCCTATGACTGGCAGGAGACAGCGCTGAACAGAAACGAGTGGAATATTCTCGTTTCGGAGGCCAGGACTCATTTTAGGGCGTTGAGCCGCAGCGTTTTAGCGTTTTTAGTTTTTACAAGAAGTACAAGGATTGTAGGTTCTCCGAATACGCCGTCGTAGTAATACTATGCATTCTTTTACCTTACTGTTGGTAGAAAGTTGTCATTACTTATATGGAGTTATGTCAAATCCTAATCAGTACTAAGGCAAATGAATGTATAGGAAGATGTAGAAGTCAGGTATAAATACAATGAGTACTTTGCCAATGTACAAGCCCTGTGTTCTATTTTGGTACTGATCTACCTTCACAAGATATATCATCGATCGTCGCGGGACCAACGTCGTCTGTCGTACTCGTATGATTAAAATCATCCTCATTTGTCTGAATTTAATTATGGTCAGTGATTAATTGATTCAGTGTCCAAAATGATTAATGTTATAGAGTTCACGAAGAAACGGACATGGGATTATGGTGAGTTGATATTGTTTGTTATTTGTGATGATGACTATGTCGCCATTAAAAAAAGTTTAGCCGTCAGTGGGGGAACTCCGTACATCTCGTTATTTCCGTGTTTTAATAGCTACGACGATAACAAATCGGTCAGTAAAGCTGAGACACCATTTAACTCTATATTCGAATTGTAGTAGGAGTTAAAAAAGATAAAAAACCAAAGCTGTAAGAACTTACCCCACCTTGACTGTAATTATGTTTACTACAACAATTAATAATTTATTTATTATTCCGTTCATTGTAATTATTGATTCGTCTTTACATAGTATATAAAACAAAGTCGCTTTCCTCGTCTGTCTCTCTGGCCGCATATTCGCCAACTCCTAAAATACGCAACGGATTTTTCAGTGGTTTTCACCACGAGATAGATAGTTTTTCAAGGTTTACGTATATAAAAAACCTAATTATGCTTTTATGTATGTAAAATAGAGAGCTACTTCCTAGCATTAGACCCGCGGCATAGGCGTCGGAAATTTTATTTATTACTATCGTGAAAATCGTTATATTTTGGATAATTCACACTATATCTTTATAAGTTATAGCCTATGCGTTATTCTGATGTGTAAGCTATATTATTGTAAAGTTTCATCAAAATCCATTCAGTAGTTTTTGCGTGAAACAGTAACAAACGTACATCCATACAAACTTTGGCGTTTATAATATCAATAGGATTTATTGCATGAGTTCAGCAGACAGGCAGACGGCACACTTGATGGAAAGCGGTTACCATCGCCCATGGACATTTTCATCACCAAAGATGCTACAAATGCGCTGCTGCTTTCTTAAGGGAGACTGGAATCTGGTCACTAAAGCCGGAATACAACTCAAGGTTGTTATGGCGGCATACTCTAGACCAGGGGCGGTAGCCATCCAGTCGGGCAAATGCCCTACCACCTGGCTGTGGGTTGTTTTGTCGCCTCTTACGACAGACAGGCCGCAGGGAATTGTACTCTTTCTCCGTTCCTGCACGCTAAAACTCTAGTTTAATAATATAATTGCTTTATGTAATTTTCAAGGCGATACCAGTGACGGAATATTCCCACTTGATCTATATTTTGAACCAAAATAAAATGATTTTTTTTTTGCTTATTTTTAACTTGGTAGAAACTGTAAATTATGATAAATATTTAGACCGCTCTAAGTAAATCAATTTCACTTTCATTTCCATATACTGATTTGCACATTTTAACTTGCTTTTGAATGGGAAAATTTATAGAATTTAACCAGAAAATATTAAAATTTTAAATGTAAGTGCTTCGATAAATACCAGCACACTGTTGCCTTGAATACAGTGACTTCGGGTGGCAAGTGTTGAAGCCGACTTCTTAAAATTAAATAAAATACTAAATTTATTTTCAAATTTGGACGAAATTTTCCAGAGAATAATTTATAAACATGCTGATAAATTCCGTTTGCATGTTGCCTACGCAAATGTGACCTTACGAAATTACACAGTTTATCTTTCTTCAAGGCAATAAATATGACAATTATATCAACGTTGCTTTAATATGTAATCGATATGTCGATATCATGGTATTCATTAAACCCTCTCGAAATTGTGATAAGAGCTGTTAAAACTATCGTATATCTAATATGGATTAATTTATTTGTACTGATAATATTGCACCATTGTGTCATGTATGATGTATGTAAGAATGAATGGACTTTGTGATCTTCTGGCCTTTGTGGATTAGCGTTTTTTTGTAACTAGGGGAAATCCGATTGAGGACTAAGCCGCGACAAGGGCAGAACTTTGGGGGGGATAATTCGCGACCCGTGTGTGGGATTCGCCAGATCGGGGGTGGCGCTAGCATGCCCAGTCAGGACTGGTGCCATGCTATTAGTCACTCCTCAGTTAGGGATATCCACTAAAATCCCTGGGTGTTCCGTCCTTCACTCTATGCCAGGACTACGGGTAATGACCTAATTTTGGATTAGCCTTTTTTTTTAAGGCGGGGAAAATGCTATTTACGCACAATACTGGGTCCTTTGCAAGGGATTAGACCATAGTTGATCATGAAGGCTTTCCCCTTTGACAAGGGGCAATCTGAACAATAATCAAGCCAGCTTGTGTGGAGACTCAGAGAAGTTGCACAGGCAACACCCACTACCCACTAAAATCACCCTCCTCCCATGTGCCCCGCGCGTTTTATGAAGGAAAGGCTGAAACTTAGAACGTAGTTACGCTCAGTCCGATCCAGCGCAAAAAGTGCCTGAATGTGCTCCGGGAATCAGAACACATTCACTTCGTCAGCGGGGATGATGAATCCTTTGCTCCCTTGATAGCTAAAGGCCCCCCAGTTTTGGATTAGCCTACTCCAATACTGTTTAAGGTTTGCATTGACATGATTTTTCTGGCCTACGAGCCGCACGTACACTACTCTGGCCCCGTAGATAAGTGGCATTAGAGCGAAACGAATAGAATAGAAAATGTACGGAATGACACAATACTAGTCTACAGGGCTTAGCCTTATAGCCGCACGTTCTCTTTCTTTCTCGCGCTCATTCTTCAATCGGAAAGCGGACAGTGAAATCAACTGACTTTACTTCTTATAAACGTAACAACAGACGCAGCCTCATAGATTTTGTACAAGCGTACCTACTTATAAAGCCATAAGTAGAAAAGGAAGAAAAAGGAGTCACACACCGCATTCATTATTGTTTGAAAAGTAATTAAAATGATTTCTAACATACTATTTTAAAAATAACATGATAAGATGGTATTTGTGGGCAACATTTGCTCGCATCCCTATTTTTCTTTCTATCACATTTTGTGATATTCCCGTGTGATGACACAAAATCGCTTTGTCGGCAGTTTTCGTGTTCGTCAGTCTGACCCGTGTATTGCGACTGATCGGGTTTGTCTTGAGTAACACACCCGCCCGTACGTGTAACTTAACGTATGTAATAGATATATGTACACTCATGTGTGGATAATTCACCGGAAAATAGTTAAAATATAAAACTTGGTTTAATTTCTCTCACACCTCGAGAACACCTTATATAACCACCACCACCATGGAACCCCACACCCGCAATCTTAATTTAAACTGTTTAGTTTTATTTGGCCACGGAATCTTCAAAAGGCGTTTAGTCGAAAGTACCCTATAACTCGAAAAGTACTCAGGAGAGCAGGGAATGCGCCGATCCACTCGTCCCCTCTCACCTCGCGGTGAGACCAGCCGTATCCGGAGAGACCCATCTCGTCGGCTTACAAATGGAGGAGCCAGCCTGTAAAGGGGTCAGCCATCGTATGTCCGGTTGGAGGTGAATGTGCACGCGAGACCACTGCCCGGACCTGGGACGCAATGAGAATCAGCCAGGGGTTTTAGTGGGTATCCCCAACCGTGGCATGGCAATAGCACTTCTGCGGGGATGCTAGTGCCACCCCTACGGAGCGAATCCCAAACGCTCCACCGCGTTTCCCCGGATTTCCCCTGGTAAAAAAGAAGGGTGTCGAGTTAAAAACTTTTTGCCTCTGTTTCGACTATTTCACTCCGGTGAAATAGGACTCTTGGAGCCGCTGGAGGCTTCCCAATGACGATAACCACTTTCCATCAGGTGGGCTGAACTTATGCAATAAAAAAGTCGAACGGAGAGACATGAAGAATTAACAAGGATTTCGTTTTTGCCAAAATAAATGTACGTGCCAGGACCATGCTGGATTCATTATCTTGATTACAGCTGTTAGGGCCGGCTGGATCGGTATGATACCACGCTCTCACAGGATATCGTTTTGAAACGGTGAGCCTTGCGCTGATGTTCCTTCTTCACTTCCTCCCCCTCTTCCGATCCAATTTTCCCAATTCCATATCACATCCCCTGTATCTCATCCCCCTATCTCATCCAAAAGGCTGGCAACGCTTGGGCTTCGTCATTGGTGTTGCAAACGTCTGTAGGCAACAGTCGGTAACCACTTTACATGAGCTGGATGAGGTTGCTTGTTTGCCAGCTTCCCAATAAAAGAATAAATGGCTACAGTACAATAAAAAAATCGGCAATCGCTATTAGGCAAAGAATGATAGAAAAGACTTGTTTTCGTAAATGTGTGTACACACAGAAAAAATGCCGCCGCTAGAAAAGGCTCTTTATTTGTATCTTGGTATTCATCCTTATCAAAATAAATTACTTCATATTCAAGACTGCTTCAATACCTTTGTATAACTTTTTGAATTATTCAATTCGGACATTCCATTCGAAAGATATCACGAGTTTAAAAATGTAAGTATTAGAACACGCGGCCGTGACGCGTTTTCGTGACAGACCCCGCCTATACAAAAGTTTCACTTCAAAAAGAATACACGTATAAGTCGTGCGCAGGTTTGTCGATGGTCGCCCCTTTGACTTCCTGGGACTGGGACCGGGGCTTGTCTAAGTAGTACTAAGAACTAGACGACCGCGGGTCGCGGTTTTGGGAGGCGGGTGGGGTGATCGTCGGCAAACCTGCGCATGACTTATAATAAGACATTGTACATGTAAATAGTCCAAAAAAGCATGAATATACAATTATAGTTAAAAAAATTGTGTGTGTGTGCAGTTCACACGTAGTAGAAGTGAAACAAAGTGTGACAAGGGGTGGGAGCGATTCTAAATTTCATGACGTTACATTTCATATATTGTATTGTTATAATATAATTAAGTTTTAAAACTTATGCGTTAGGTAAACTTCTAGGCGCTAAGAACCTCAGCCAGAAGGCCTAGCTCGCCATACACAACGCGGTGCTGGTACCTACGCTCACGTATGGAAGCGAGAGCATGAAAGTAGAGTAAACTCGGTCGAGATGCGAGCACTGCGCAACATCTGCGGAGTGACGCTCGCGGACCGCGTTCGTAATACCGAAGTAAGAAAAAGAGTTGGTCTGAAAGAGAGTGTCGGGATGAAGGTAAGGAAAGGAATGCTCCGGTGGTTCGGGCATGTGGAAAGAATGCATGATGAAAGAAAGACTAAACAGATATGCAATGCAAAAGTGGATGGATGCAGAAGTCGTGGAAGGCCATGACACACCTTCCATGATCAAATTGATCGTGTACTAGCAGAAGGTGATGTCAGGAGCCTTAAGAACAGACGAGCGTGCATGACAAGAGTTATGAATGTCAAAGAAGCAAGTGAGGTGTATAAGAATAAGCCTAAATGGCGCTCTGTTGTCCGTGCCTACCCCGCAAGGGAACTGGCGTTAAGTTAAGTATGTATGTATGTAAGTTTTAAAACACGAAATTTGAAGTATTAACGAAAAACTTCAAAACATTTCTAACTATCTCTACGAGCATAGTATTTAAATTGTTAAATATAATGTATTCTATCTCATTCTGTCGCAGGCTTAGTCCTATAGATTTATGTGTTTATCTCTTTTTAGTGTCGCTTTTTCGTTTCATAGAGCTTCAAATCACATCGATTCTAAAGAAGTTTCACTTCAAAATCAACAATCCCAATTAGGTACCAATATTTGCTTGCCAACAGTGTTATGAGAATATTATTATTATTGAATGCTTGTGCCATATTAACATGTTGCAATAATTGAAGTTGCTGATAGATTGATAATAGTGCAATTTGCAACAATTAATTTCATTGTAACAGCAATGTTACAATGTGTTTGTATCAACAAAGCATTTGTAATCAACAGTGAGTACATAAATGGAGTTCACGGTTATTGAATTCTTTCTTAGAGGTAACAAAATTCCACTTTTTTCGTTATTTGGTGGCTAAGGAACCGTAAAAAAGCATTAAATTGTGATTGTGCCCTGTAACTAGGGTTCCCAACTGTACTATCGTTTAATATATAAAATTGTCGTGTCGCGGTGTTAGTTACCAAACTGCTCCGAAACGGCTGAACCGATTTGTATGAAATTTTGTGTGCATATCGGGTATGTCTGAGAATCGGCCAACATCTATTTTTAATACCCCTAAATGATAAGGGTGGGTCCCTTAAATATTTTTTATTTTTTTAACAATTTTTTTTTTTTTTTATGATTCGGCATTAAAAAATACATACAACCTTAACCTTTCTTATCCGTGCAGTAACAGAGAAAGAATACAATTTCCTGCGGCCTGGCGGCCTGTCGTAAGAGGCGACTAAACAACCCACAGCCAGGTGGTTGGGCATTTGCCCGACTGGATGGTTACCACCCCTGGTCTAGAGTATGCCGCCATAACAACCTTGTGTTGTGTTCCGGCATTAGTGACCAGGTTCCAGTCTCCTTTAAGAGACCAGCAGCGCATTTGTAGCACCTTTGGTGTTGCAAATGTCCATAGGCGATGGTAACCGCTTCCCATCAAGTGGGCCGTCTGCCTGTCTGCTGAACTCCTGCAATAAAAAAAACCTTAAATTTTCACTTTTGTACCACCAACCCCTTTTTTTAAAAGATATAAGTACTTTAATAATTTTCTACTCTGTTCAAGTGGATTCCGAGTTTAGATTAACATTTGGTCCCGGTAGATGGCGCTGTAATCGGGTTCTAGATTTTTACTTTTTAAAGGCAGGACAACGTCTGCCGGGTACAGCTAGTAATATATGATATCATATCGTATCGGCATTATTATAACGACAATAATATTCTTCTTTTCTTTTACTTGCTACAACTCCATTAATTCTTCGAAAAGTAATTCTGTAACATACTTCTGTATAAAACTTATAAAAAAAGAGCTTGAGATATAAATCGAATAAGAGATATAAAGAAAAACAATTTTTAGCTAGACGTGTTGCTGGGGAATGTCTTGCCGCTTCTTCTCGTTTAACAGCAATAACACCTTGCGAAGTGGTGTACATGGAATAGGAAGTAAATTTAAATTTTAACTTATATGTGTGACCTTCAAAAAGTGTTCTCCACTGGAACTTATTTTGAATAAAAATTTTTGAATATCGTACTATATTTTAGCCAATTGTACTATATACTGTAGAAAAAGAATATATATTTTCATTACTAACCCATTGGTCGCGCTTTTTGTTAAGATTCTCATGATTAATAAAAAATTTATAGATCTTTGTTGGCCAAAGCAAAAAGTTGTATAAAATATACATGAAAAATTCAATAACGAAACTAATTAAATATAAAATAATTAATTAATACTATTGTGGACTATTTTTCCTCAAAATTTTCCAAATGTCCTATATTTTTACGGTTAAAAAACAAAAATACTATATATTATCTATTGTTACGAGTTGCAGGACTCGAATTAAAATGCCGTTGGAATGATTATAGTTTATTAGAACCATACAAACACGTATAACACAGGTACAAATATAACTGAACGCAATAAGTCCAAACGTAATGCAGAAGATCGTAATTCAAATACACGCGCAAAGTCCGTCACTAAATAGATTACCGAATGTACACAACAAGTCTTGCTTCGCTTGTGGTTATCGCTCGACTGCCTCCTCTCTCGATTGGGAATTGCTTTATACTGCACAGGTGCAATATGTCTGCCCGACCGCGTAGACCGACTTTCTTAGAATCAGTTTGTACTTTAAAGCCAAGACACCTGGCAGTGATCATAATACAGCAATAGGTCGTAAAGGATTACAATACAGAATGGGCTGCTTTTTTTAATCTCAAATTTTAAATACAAAGTAAACAAAAGAAGTCCAAATGCCGAAAGGTAATAAAATGTGTTTCTACAGGTATGCAGGTGTGAATTTATCTTTTGTCGGCGTCTAAGTTGTAACAATATATATTATAATTGCGCATGAACATCACTGCTTGCATAAAACGATCATGACATGTGCTTGTCCAGAAATAAATGTTGTAGATAGCCATACCTATCTTGGTTTTATTATTGATAATAACCTAAACTTGGCCAAGCATATTGAACATATCTGCAATAAATTAAGGCAATTTGTGGCTAATGTAATTTAAAACCAAATTAATGCTCTATATTGCCTTAGGCGAATCATTCATACAGTATGGCCTAACCAGCTACGGTCGTACGTATAGCACTTACATTAAACAAATTTATAAACTTCAATTAAAAATACTTAAACAATTAGTTTCACCGACAATAAAAAAAACAATATTGTAACGATGAAAAAGGTCTCTTTAAACACTAAAGTTTTACCCGTAGGAAATCAGTTTAAGAAAATGATGCTCAAATAGCAATTTTTTAACAAAGACCTACCTACCTACAAACACTAAAAAAACATTGATACACGAGCCATCGCCCAAAACCGGTTCGTCACGAGCCGGTCAAACAACATGTACGGCAAGCGCACAACTGCATATTTAGTTCCGCGCTTGTTTAATGACTTACTGTAATACTTGCAAGTTGCAACAACTCAGAAGGGTTTATGGTAATAAAAGAACATCAACTGGTCACTTAGTTATAATCAGAGAACTTTACGGTTTTAACACATTTATTAGACTAACTGTCCACACTCTACAAGCATTTTTAGAACACCTCGCCATCCCTCCAACAATTCAACAGTTTAAGAAACTTAGCATATTGGCACATCCGATAGCGGATTGAATTCATTGATAAACTATTTTAATTAAAGTGTTATGAATGAAAAGAATTTAACACATTACCGTTTGGAAATTCCAGATAATATTTTATACAAGATATTATATAAAACATTATATTTAAAGTTTTACATGTAATAAAACAAACTAAACATAGTACAAATCTATCGCGTCTGCCAACATGAAAACAAAATCTAGTGAATACCGTCTATATACAATTGAGAGATTTTGAATTATAATCTATACACAATCACTACATTATAAAGGGTAAATATTGTGTATCAAAAATAAAATTATTGTAAATTATAGACAACCACTTTATACAAAACAGGCGCTAATTACAGAAAAAATAAAAATATAACATTATTATTCAATTAAGGAAATGGTCGATTGTATCGTTTAGAAATAAGAGGGTACATAACAAAATTAATTATTATCTTTAAACGGAAACATGACAAGAACAACTATGCCACCAAATATCTGTAACATTACCTGTTGAGCTTAGGGAAAGCATTTACGTCAATAAATATTAAAAATAAACTTAAAATGCAATTTTTAAACCAAATGTAATGTTAAAATAGTTAAATGCTACGGACGTAGATATCCATAGTACTAATATAAACCCTAGAGATTTTCTATGCTATGTATCATTCAACAAGTTGTAATCATTTTGTTGTCTTGTTAAATAAATAAATAAATAAAATAAAAATTAAAAAAATAGCTACACTACCTATAACTATGTTAGAAATTATGGGTTGTTTATATAGTTTTGTCATCTCATATGCCACACATTATGAGAATGTTTTTAAGACAAAAGTTAACCTATGTCCTCCTGCGGGATACAATCCTTCTCCTTGCCGAATTATTGAGGTATGTGGACCTAACACGGCTGCTTTCGCAGATTTATGTTACGAATGTGACAATTATCCAGATAGTGAAATTTATGCTGTGTCTTACACCCACTAGTGCATCTCGATGCGTGTCCATTTGACTAAGCGATTCTCCAAAAGTAGCCGCTTCAGGCCTGTTCAGACGCTTGTGACCGGTTCCAATATCTTACTACTCACTCCCTCGCCTTACCGTGGGTCAAATTTTGATATTACTTGGAGTTTGTGTCAAATTTTAACCGATACGGCAAAAGAACGGTTGATAAAATATAGAAATCGAGCCAATGCTCGACCAATGTCGTGTAGAGGTAACAAAATGACTTAATTAATTTATCATTTATGATAGGTATTAATATGGATGTATTTAGCATTTCGGGCACACCTATCTTGTTTTTCCTAAATAACGTTGACCCCGTTCTGACGACCTTAGGTCTTATCTCTGAACACACATAACGCAATTTAATATTTTAATTAAATGACGTATTTAAATATAGAAATGTTGCGTATTAGCATCCGTTTCTTATCACTTGACATAGTTATGTATTTTCTTAAGAAAAGGTCAGAATGTTTAGTAACGCGATTTAAAGATGGCCGCTCTCTGGAATGTTGTTTCGTTGCTAAATATATATAATCTATGTTAGAGGCAGAATGCAAAAGTAGCGCTATAATATGGTAATCAATCTATACTAATATTATAAAGCGATAAAATTTGTGAGTTTCTTTGTAGGAAGTAATATCTTGAACTACTGAATCGATTTTGAGAATTCTTTCTACATTATTTCTGTGTGACATAGGCTATATTTGATTGTGATTATTAAATATATTTTATTTTTTTAATAACCCCCCCGCTGTCACACGAATGCCTGTCAAGTATGTGACAGCAATGACGTTCCACGCAAGAATTGCCCACATTGTACGAGGCACTGCAAGTGCTTTCCGCGTTTGTGAATTAATTAAAGGTCACAAAGCTTAATTAAACCTCGATTTGTGTGCGTGTGTATTGTCTAATGGCGCCCAACGAAGTGGGCGCGGGTTAGCTAGTTATTTATTAAGGCGAACCTGGTAAAAAGGCATACGGCCCATGTCATGGATACCGTCGCCTATAGACCGTGGCAACTCCTGGAGCGAAGCTCACATGTTGCCAGCCTTTAGTGAGATGGGATAGAGAGATCAGAGAGAATGGAATAGAAGAACAAGAACAAGATTAGTTCAAAGCTAACCGTTTTACGCCAATATGCTGTAAGAGCGTGGTATCACACCGATCGAACAAGCATTAAAAGCTGTAATCGAGGTAAAACGATTCCAGCGTGGCTTTATCACGCTATTCTAAGCCAGGGACGTAGTATTAGCGCTAGGTATCAATAATATGAGGACTCCGAGGCAAGGGGGTGTCTAAGCGAAATTCGTAAAATGATATCCATAACTAACCATAATCTAAAATTTTCTTTTTAATTTTTTAAAAGGCCCGCATTAAATGTATTCCACAGGCATACAAAACTTTGATCATGTTGAAATGAAACTTCTAAATAAACGGGGGGTCTTAGGATTTTTCTGTCACGAAAAAGCGTTACGGCCGCGTGAAGGAGCGACATAAATTTAGACTAGACGTGGTGAGGGGCAGCATAATTTTAGAGTATACTATGGATGTGTTTTTTGTTTCCGGATCGAATTCAGTTTTTTTTGTTTGAGAAAATAAAATATGTTTAAATAAAAATGCATTCATTAAAATGTACCTAACATAACCAAATCATAATTTGCAGTAAACCTGTTTGTTTACACACGTCTCGCCTTGATCGTGGTTCTCCCTCGACTGCCCCCTCTCTCAATCAGGCCATCGTTTTATACTGCACAAATGCAATGTGCCCGTATCGTAGTCGACATAATCCGAAACACCTGGCTAATGAACCGGCCGCAGTCGACCATAAATGAGTACAATAAAACAATAGGCTGTTCTCTAGAAACGTATGCCAATCAATGAGTAAACAAAAGAAGACGATCATAAAGGAATTACAAGTAGTTCAAATGCCGACGGGTAATAAATGTGCTTCCACAAATCTGTACGTGGAATTTGTCTTTGTCGGCGCCTAGGTTGTAACAATATATTACGTGACTAAATTAGATAGCTTTTAAGTCTTTATTTTATGCTTGCTACGGTATATCTTTACAGGTAGATGTCTATAGCTATTTTAATATCCCTATTTATATTATAAATGCGAAAGTAACTCTGTCTGTCTGTCTGTTCCATTTTCACGGAAAAACTACTGGACCGATTTGGCTGAAACTCAGTATATATATATTTTCGATGCCGAGAATGAACATAGGATATTTTTTATCCCGAAAAATGGGATAGTTTCCGAGATAAAAATAAATTTGTCTTTTTGTTTGCTATCCTTTTATGGAAAGACTATTGGACCGATTTGGCTGAAACTCGGTACATATATAATTTGAATCATCCCGGATGATGGGATACATTTTGGGATAGATTTATGTAAAGTTTATCCCGGAAACTAGGACAGGTTTTGTGATTTTGTCCATTTCGTCCACTGGGTCCACTTGGTCCACTTGGTCCACTGGGTCCACTGGGTCCACTGGGTCCACTGGGTCCATTTGGAACAGCCTACTGGGTCAACTGGGTCCACTGGGCCCACTGGGTCCACTTAGACCACTGGGTCCAATGGGTCCACTTTGAGCACTGGGTCTACTTGGTCAACTGGGTCCACTGGGTCCACTAGGCCAGTGGGTCCACTTTGTCCACTGGATCCACTGGGTTCAGTTGGTCCACTGGGTCTACTGAGTCCACTTGGTCCACTTGGACCATGTTATCTATTTTGTCATTTTTGTCAAGTTTTGTCATTTATGTAGTTTACATATAGACGGGGGTGGTATAGTTTGCGATATAAAATGAAGTGAATCTTTCGGGGGCAAATACATACAAATTTAATACAATGTAACCTGTACCACTTGCTTTTTAAACAAGAGATACGCACTAGAGGTTGACCCGCGGCGCAGCCGCGGGGTAAACTCTAGTACTTAATATGTTCTTAAATATTTTTAAATACATTTGTAGTATTTTCTTAAGTTTTCGCGATTAGTACACATAATATAATTACGTTTTAACGTGATCACGGCTACTGAAAATGGCAGAAACGTGGGAATAAAAATCCAATTACATACCGGGCTTAAAACCATTAGAACGTAGTTTTATTAAATGTATTTATTTTGAATAAAACACAATATCCTCCTTTTCCACTTCGTTACATTCATTTACCCTAATAACATTAACCACATTCGCACTAAAAGTTACTAAACTCGCAGTGAGTGACTTGTATTAAATGAATAAGTAGATTTGAGTTATATTTATTGTGGCGAAAAGGTAGAAGATTCTGGAATGAAAAGACAAGGACAGATACATTTTAGAAAGGGATAGACGATGAATGAAAGTTTTGGAACAGAAGGTTCGGGAAGGAAAAGACAGAGATAGATACATGTTTAGAAAGGGATAGAAAGTAAATAAAAGAATAACGAAAAGAAGATCAAAATTATGGGTTCCATAAGATTCTTCCGGGTATATAAGCAGTTTAAGACAGCGAAGCGACAAGTGTGATACGAAAGAGTTGGAAGAGACGTTTAATAGAAGACAGTGACGAGTTTAGTGTTGCATTTAGTGAAAAGTTTAGTGAACAGTTCAGTGAAGGAGGAGTGTAGCGTAGTTTGAGAGAAGATCCAGAAGCGAGCTACACGCGGTAAATCGGAGGTGAGCACTGCAGTAGCAGGAGGTGGTCTACGTAATATCGGCAACGGTATTGTGAGTGAGACATCTAATCGTCGGGACAGTGCGTCGTTAGTTGTGCGTGTAGGGGCAACGCTGCGAAGAGGAATTACGTACGACTGTGTAAGTTAATAAAAGCGTTTATTTAAAAACTGCTGTTTTCTTCCAATCCTAAGTGCGTACACCCGCTCGCACGTAACATTATAAAACCACTCCGTCAGAGGTGGTCACAGCGAAAAACAAGTGATAACAGCGGTGGGTGTGTGATATCACGTGTCTCCTCGACGTTATTATTTTTATACATACGCCGCGCCTCCACAGTACGAATACTTGTATTCGCGGGAATGCACGTCTTTACGTTCTATATTTAAATTTCGCGAGCATTAAAAAAAATATTACCGAGCTTTATTTTCGGCCAGTGTTTTATTCTAATATTTTTTAAGTTTTCACAATAAAATGGAAGAAGGTTTGTTATATTATAACCTATTTATTTTGAAACTTTTATTGTTGTAATATTACAATTTAATTTTCTAAACAACTTATGAACTGTTTTTTACTTTTGTTCATAAACGTTCTCTAGTTTTAAAAGGATTTAAGTAATACTTGTACCTACATTTCTCAGTAATGATATTATGTTAATAACATTTGTCAGATTAAAGTTTAAAATCTTCAACTATCTCAGATCATATCAATATGCCTAGATTACGATAAAATAACCACGTCCACCGATAGAATTCAGAGATTTCTAAAATTTCGGTTTTTCCTGTATCCTTATCATAATTAGGTTTTTTTTATTCTTCTCTAACCGGTTCAACTAGTGAGTTAATTGCATACAACCGTTTAGAAATACTTAAAAGCGTTGCTATTCGAGCATTCCATAGACTGTGTACAAAACATGGCGACGCACTAAAAAAAATACTATTTTACTCCTTAAACATTTCAAAGTACGTATACAAATTTAATAACTCGACAGACAGGCTTTAGGTTGATCTTGCACGCAATTTTCAATATACATATTGTTTTTGCGACCGTACTTCAATAATGCAATATCATTCGATGCATTTCAACGCATGTTTTAGGGAAAAATTGCATTTATCATCAATTATATTTGTAGTTTATCACGGATAATTTGAATGTGTTGCAAAGTATATGCTCATTTAATATTTGTTTCTTGGGTTACCAGGCATAAACATCAAACGGTCGTGTACCAGTCGGACTCAAAAACGGAACTTTCTTAAATAGTATGGCTAAAAGTTATACTTAGGTATATTATTAAAACCGGTTTTTTGTCATGTTATCCATTTTTTTTGCCTTAATCTCTTTGCTTTCACCTTCTCCCAATTATTTGGGATCAGCTTAATATATCTTTTTCATCCATACTCCTTTTTATATCTCTAAATCTAATTACATACATACATAACTTCGCGCCAGTTCCCTTGCGGGGTAGGCACGAACAACAGAGCGCCATTCAGGCTTATTCTTACACACCTCACTTGCTTCTTGGACATTCATAACTCTTGTCATGCACGCTCGTCTCTTCTTAAGGCTCCTGACAACACTTTCTGCTAGTACACGATCATTTTGATCATGGAAGGTGTGTCCTGCCCTTCCACGACTTCTGCATCCATCCACTTTTGCATTGTATATCTGTTTAGTCATTATTTCATCATGCATTCTTTCCACATGCCCGAACCACCGCAGCATACCTTTCCTTACCTTCACCCCGACACTCTCTTTCAGACTAACTCCCTTTCTTACTTCGGTATTACGAACGCGGTCCGCGAGCGTCACTCCGCAGATTTTGCGCAGTGCTCGCATCTCGACCGCGTTTACTCGAAATCTAATTAGGTGTGTGTATTGTGTGATATTTATATATGTTTTTAATTTGCACACCACCGTCAAACACTAGCGAATCTCCCGTTCATAAAATCCATAGCCCGGGTTGTCTGGAGGAGATCGCTCTAAGGCGATAAGGCCGCCCATTGCTCCTACTTTTACTGTTTAATGTGACTACTTTAGATTGGTTATTTTATGTGTATGTGGTGAACAATGAAGTGTATTCTATTCTATTCTGACACACAATTCATCCAATCAATCTTGCTGTTTAATATTCTTTTTGTCACGTGATATTCATTCCTCCTCATTACATGCCCTTACCACCTTAATCTTCTTTCTCTCAGTTTATCATTAACGGGTACAACTTCCATAGATCTCCTTGCGTACTTATTTCTTACGTTATTTATTCTTGTAACACCACACATCCATCTCAAAATTCTCATCTCAGCTCAGTGGAGAGTTTTATAGTCTATAGGCCCAACATTCCGAGCCGTATAACATGCTACTAATACTGGTATAAAATTGACATTATTCCTATGGACCTGTCAGAGCAAACGAATTAATAGAGAACTAATAAAAATCCGACAAAAGAATATTTTTTTTAATAAATGCCCACGAACGCCACCTTGTTTGAAGTATGTGAAACAGATGTATTTATTGGATCACTTTAAAACCGTAGTCACTTTCTAAATAAGTAAAATGTTAACATTCAAGGCTATCTACATTCCTTTAGTTTTGTTTGATATATTATTACTTATTGGTTATTTTCCTAAAATATGGGTTTTCATATCGCTTAAAATAAAACCTTGATAGTGTTTTACTCTATGTAGATATAATAAAGGTAGGTAAATCAGGTTCAGACGCATTAATTTTCTATTGCGTATAGTAATTCCTAATCTGTTATATAATTACGTGACGTGGCGCTGGCCACAACCAATATTAACAAAAAATAGGCCTTGAAATTGTCATTGCTGTTCAACGATCAATTGTAGTTTTATTTCATTTTAATGAATAAACTGTTTTTAGTGGGTTTATTTTCGTGCCCACATCTCGCCGGGACCGGCGCCAAAGACTGCACCACCGTCAGTTTTAAAAATCTATTAATCCCTGCCAAGGGTTGCCTGGAAGTTCGTCGTATTCCAAATTTAACAAATATATTGAACCTGTAGGGTTATTTGCTCACCCCTCTTAATATTATAAATGCGAAAGTAACTCTGTCTGCCTGTCTGTCTGTTCCGTTTTCACAGAAAAACTACTGGACCGATGTGGCTGAAACTCAGTATATATATATTTTCGATGCCGAGGATGAACATAGGATACTTTTTATCTCGAAAAATGGGATAAAAATATATTTGTCTGTCTGTTTGTTAAGCTTTTACGGAAAAAGTATTGGACCGATTTGGTTGAAATTCGGTATATACGTCATTTTAATACCGAGGGTGGACAAGGGATCCTTTTCATCCCGGATTGTTGTTGTTATGTTATCCCAGAAAGTGGGATAGGTTTTAGATTTTTGGTGATTTGTAATTTTTGTTATTTTGGTCATTTGGGACATTTTGGATGTTTTGGACATTTTGGTCATTTTTGACATTTTGGTCATATTTTGGTAATTTTTGTCATTTTGGTCAGTTTTGTCATTTGTGTAGTTTACAGATAGGGGAATAGGGGATAGAACGGGTTGAAATAGGGGATGAAAGTTTGTATTGGAGACCAATTATTTCTCAAGTTTATAGATATAAAAAAACATCGTCTATAAAAAAAATGCGATAGCGAAACTATCCCAAGTTTGCGATATAAAATGAAGTCAATCTTCCGGGGGCGAATAGCACTAACATAAAAATTTAACACAATGTAACCTGTATCCTTATCTTTAAACAAGAGGCACGCACTAGAGGTTAGCCGCGCGGTAAACTCTAGTTATTCTATATTTAAGCTTTAAAACACGAAATTTGAACTATTAACGAAAAACTTCAAAATATTTCCAACTGTATCTGTATGAGAATAATGTTTAAATTATGAAACAATAATTTAAATGGAAATACAAGTCATTAAATTCCTTGTGTTTCAACTTTTCAACATTTTAAAACTTCTTTGTTCAATTTTGGCTTGGCACGATTTATGCATTCGGCCAGAGCCACGTGGTAATTTAAAAACTTAAAAAATATATATTGTTTGGATACATCTCTTTTAAATTGGCAATTTACTAAATTCTTCTTACATAATGATAACATCTTTTCGCAAGTGTCAAGGTTACGGCTAATAAATCGCCTCTTGACAAATTAAATTCTTTTTACATTTAAACTAGGCTAGCTTTTGCCCGTGGCTTCGCTCGCGTTAAAAAGGTATACGTATGTCATGAAGTATTATAATTCTTAAAATGTCGACCTTAATTTTTAATGCAAAGTACCTGATCATAAATATCCGTAACGATATCTAGCGAAGTTGTAACTAGCTAACGATGATAGCAACACATTAAAATTGTCGCTGTCCTTATCGTTGCCATGATGAAGTATTCGAACGAATTGCAACGGTGACGCGAATAAGCGCCATCTTTTTGGCTATATTCGTCTATCTCTCGGGAACAGTACTTTTTCTAAATGAAAAATACCTTATGTTTTGTAATATATTATTATATACGTACATTATATTTATGACTATGTATGTATTTGTATATTTATTTGTTAAATTAGTTTGAGTATTTATGTGTCCCTTGCCTTTTTCCTGCACCACCTACATCGCCTGATTCAAATTTGTTTTTGATTTAGGTTGCCTGGAAGAGATCGCGTTGAGCGAGAAGGCCGCCTATTGTATCGCCTAGAAAATATTGTAAATATGGTCTGTTTTGTAATTGTATGTTTTGGTGTGCAATAAAGAGTTCTCTCTCTCTCTCTCTATGTCCTATTCTATACCCGTAACGTTAAGGATAGTTGTGTATATAATTTAAAATACTGTAGTCATTCATAACTATCATGACTTGCTTTTTTGTTTTTTCCTTTATTGAATACCTACAATGACCTTCACAATGTTTGCCTACAACAACTGTCATGTATTTACCTTAGACCATTTACAGTAATGGTTTAATCCATTTACTTATTTATTGACGACCTTTGTGTTTGAATAGCAGAAGCCTTTGCCCGTCTAGCTCATAGGTGGCAGAGGCCTCAGGTTCGATTTCTTGCATTGTTATTTTTGTAAATGAACATTCCGTTATGCCCTCTCGTGTGCCTTGTTTTGAGTCGCGGTGCCTTGTCATATGTCGCGGTGACTTGTCTTGTGTCGCGATGCCTTGTATTGTGTCATGGTGCCTTGGATTGTTGCGGTTCCCTATATCATGTCTTGGGCGTGTACCTTAAAGTCTACCTTTACGAAGACTATTTTTTGCTAGAAAAGTTCGAATTTGCGTTTACCCTTCGGCCAGGACTTACCCGACTGACGTATCACGATTTATGATAATAGACTAGAGTGGATAACTTTGTTTATTTTTTATCTCAAACCCAACCTTGAAATGTTGCATTCGATCATGAAGCCACGCGAGTTACGACACTTGACCAAGGTGTTATCGGACGTTTATTATCTATGAGTTGCTGTCGTTTCAATCATATACCGAACGACATAGGTGTATTTTTTATTATTATCTGTAGAAATAAATATTGTAATAAATAGTTTAGAAATTAATATTTTCTTTCTTTCTGTAGCCATCATTTCGTTTGTGCGCTTTATAAATTACTAGAGTTTACCCCGCGGCTTACCGCGGATCAACCTCTGGTGCGTACCTCTTGTTTCAAAAGCAGGTGGTACATGTTACATTGTATTACCCACCTCTTTCCGCCATTAAGAACAACAATACTAGGTGCTAACTGCCCTATCTCTAGAATGTGTAGAAATCTTAATAGCAGCAGTGATGTTACGGACATTTACTTTCCGAAAATTAATTTTATAAAAAAACTCGTTTAGCCAAAAAAGTTAATTAGACATAGACCGACGAATAGACTAATTTCAATATCTTACACTTTTTTTGTTGTTTTTATTATTAGAGTTTAATTAAATAAAAGTGAAGAAATTAAAGTGCAATCTGTGCTCACCTATAATTAGTTTTTACATCGCATTGTAGACCTTAGTCATAGGTCCATTAACTGATCAAATGTAAAAAACTGTTCGTGATCTTTAATAAATAAATAAATAAATTGTAACGGCGGCATCAAAGACACGTGCCACCTTTTTGGCCACAGAGTACATATATAATATTGTAATTCTAAAAATAACATTGAAGCTATTTAAAAAAAAACCCAACTGAAATACACTATATAAATGATGGAGAAAACGATGCGTGTTTTTAAATTTCTTGTCTGTCGGTTTGTCTGTTTGTTCGCGATTTACGTAAAAACTACTAGGACGAATTCGATCCGGTTTTCGCTGATTGACAGCAAATGGTTAGATTTAAAATCTGCGCTACTTTTTATCCCGGGAATCCCGAGGGAGTTTTTTCAGGAGCGGTTTGTAGTTGTCCGGGTGCATAAAAATTAGCTTATGCCGAGACAGTTTTCACTAAAACGATAGCTGCGGTACTTTGTGTCTCGGGAATCCCGCGGGAATTTCAAGTCAAGCGTGGACGTAGTCGCGAGCATAATCTAATCTAAAATAAAATTCCTGTTTTGTAATAATCACTTTCTATCAGATAGGGCGTTAGACTTTCCAATGCATTGTAACTATAAAAAAATTCGTACAAGTCGAAACACCAGTGCGTCTTTTATTGAATAATAGAACTGATTAACCTTGCACTTGCGCTGGCGCATAGAGAAGTATTGAACGATTGCATGTGCAACAACGTGATTCCTCCACGCGACTCTGATTTGCTCTATTGATGTATCAATGTGAAAATTAAGATTTTTCTTTAATTGGGTGTCAGGGATTTTCCGCGTTTGAGACCGCCTGAGTAATTGCGAATTTTGTATTCATATTCTGCGATGTATCTGTACGTACACTGATAAATAAAATTGTAATGTCTGTTTGTGACGTCATTAAAATTATAAACGAGAACGTTTGTGAGGATGGGAATGTTCATTTCTGTCTTTCAATTAGGTTGAAACTGTTGGAGAAAGATGTTCTAAGATTCAACCTAATTGAAAAGAAACCATAAAAGATTGTGCTCTCGATACGACATTTATAGTATGTCTTATGCATTAATATGTCTGTATGGGCTACTATTTTTGGCACTGGTAATCTTGCGCGTCAAGCAGAACTTCCAGATTGAGTTTTGGAAATTCCCAATTTGTCTGAAGTAATGTGACATCTAGACCGTCATCATTGTCAAATACGGTTTAGTACGGATCCAAGAGACAAATCTTTATATACACTCCAAATTGTTTGACCCCAAACGAAAATTTTTAGGGAAAAATCGTCAAGTTATTATGGATGCACAATAAAGCTAATATAGATATACGGGCGGATATGTATGTTTTACAAGGCTTCCGGTTGTAAAATGTTTCTATAATCATAGACAAAATATCCTATTGTACAGGATGCCAATTTTGAATTCATTACTTCAATAAAAATGTCAAGCAAAGGGTATAAATCTTTTCATTTGAAAGATTTTCCAACAGTATTCGTAAAATTTCCATTTTAAATGAAAATATGCCCTCTGTTCTACATTTTTTATTGGAAATGAAATGAAATATTTATTCTTGCAGAAATGTAGTTGTATACAGGTGTTATTCCTAGAAATACATGGTTCAGTACATTTTACCAGTTTCAATGGTGTGCAAGTAAGCAGGATCTTAATCGTCATTATTTAATAAATAGTTCTTATTTATTTTATTAAGTACCTTTTATGTAACTTGGATAATAATTATTACCTTTATTTATTAATAATATAGATGTCTATTTTTTTTAAATTATTTAAGTAAATCTGTGTATCTCAATTATTTAATGTCTTTAATTAAAATATTATTATTAGTTATGTTTTGATATTGTGTGTTATATGTTTCAAATTTGTCATTAAGGAATTCGTTGGTAGAATAATATGATTTGTCTATTAATAATTTCTTTAGTCTTGTTTTAAATATATTTAATGGTATTGAAGTAAGGAATTAAAAATTAGTATACTTATGCAATATAATATTTTGTTTATGGCATTATAAGTTTTTACATCAGTTCTGATTGTGCTAAGATGATTACAGAACACTAATAAATTCATTCACACGAATCATTATTTTCATTATAACCTTTATAAGAGTATGCCATGCTATAAACGACGATTGCTCTTCTATTATTACCCTACCTAAGATTATCTTCAATTACTTTATAATTATACAACATTGTGACGGTTACGGTGATAAGAATGCTATCAGTGATTATGTTATTAAGATTTCTTGTTAATCTACTGGAAATTCTATAGTTTTAATGTCTTGTAAATTTATTATGGCTGCGGTTTATTTGCGTTATATTCGATTTATGTTCGTGAGGGGCAATCCTTTCCGCCAATATCTTTATATATACATACATACATACATACATAACTTCACGCCAGTTCCCTTGCGGGGTAGGCATGAACAACAGAGCGCCATTTAGGCGCTTTATATGTATATAAAAATTCAGCCTCCATGTTTGTCCCAGTAGAACTAGAAATATAGTCGATGAATTAACCTACCTAGACGACCTAGATGAATTTTTCGGCAGACAGACACATTCTGTATCCCGCAAACTTACGCTTTTGTTATGGGGCTTCTGGGTAATACGCAAGGATCAATTCTAGAGCGGATCGCAGACACCCGGACCGATTAAATAACGGGAGGTTCTAGAAAATTTACCATGTCAACAGTCGAGCTCCCGACATCTGCGTTTTATAAAAGGATAAAGAAGACCACT
Source organism: Dendrolimus kikuchii (assembly GCA_019925095.2). Taxonomy (NCBI): domain Eukaryota; kingdom Metazoa; phylum Arthropoda; class Insecta; order Lepidoptera; family Lasiocampidae; genus Dendrolimus; species Dendrolimus kikuchii. The sequence continues at coordinate 8,550,504 of CM034413.1, forward strand.
CGATTACAGAGATGCTTGATTATTCAAGGAGTTGTTGCTATCGTAGTAGATCTCTGATTTTGTTACATCTACTAAATAAAAGGACAAAGAAGGCCACTCGATTGCCAGAGATTTTTGATTATTTAAGGAGTCGTTCCTATCGGAGTCGTTCTCTGATTTTGTTACATCTACTAAAGATTTATTATTTTGTCAACAGCAAACGAGATGCCGGTAAAAGATGGTGCTAAGAAGTCGCTTGTAGGTGTAATCGATGACGGCACCAAGACTGTCAGATTTGTGGTAAGTATACAAAAAATACAACTAGCTGTGACAGATGCTGTATAGAGTCTGCTTACCTAAGGTTGAATTTACGCGCTCGAAACTCGTCGCATCATCATTATTATTATCATCCGAGCGCTAAATTCCGGTTGCGTTCGGAGCATTCACTCCGACGCCCAGGGTTCGCTTTCTTACTTTTTCTACTGTTTTGAGACCATTGGTACGCATGCCATCGTTTACAACGTCATGCCAGCATTTCTTGGGCCTACCCCTTCGACCGAGACCTGGCGGAGGCGGTATGGTTAGACATTTGTTCTCCACGTAATTAGCCGCTCGAAACTCGCCTATTACACGACAATAATAAATAATGAGATTGGAAGATATATACTTTTCATAACAAGGATAAATATATCTCTGTTCGTACATGATAAGAATTGTCGGTCGCGTATAGCAATGAGCAGTACACGTGTGAGCCAATACATTTGTCCCATTTACATTGATACGGCTCAAAATTTAAAATGTACCACTTTAAAATTTTTGTCGCGTTGCTACTCAAAAGTAAGAGGAAGGACAGAACGAGGCTTATGCTATAACAGTACAATAACGCTTCTACGGATATTGACGTAACAAAGAGTGACAACATGACAATGTCATATTACGACTGTTAGTAAAATGAGGTGATCGAGGCCGAGCATACCGATTCTTAACGAACATTTTTGAACTAGTTTTGAACGGGACAAATGAGGGAATGACGCTCACCGCTTCACCGGCCTCATCAATGTACTGCCGCGGTACAAACCGTACAAATGTCCTCGGCTCATTTGAAGTGGTAGATTGTACTGGTTCAGTACAAAATGTCATGTTACTTTTACAAACTCATTTAAAAATCATGTACTGCCCAACACTAGTCGCGTGTAGCATCACGTAATATAACCGGTTTTATTCAACTATATCGTTTGGAGTGTAAACCTTAAAAAAAGTTTTATACGAAACGGAATTGACCGGTTTATTCCGCGAGAATTACTTGTTCCGTCTAACTCTATCAACATGTGTTTATGTGCGACTGAAAACTTACTGTGGCGCTTTGGAGGTGTGCGACAAAAATCGGCCACAACCGGTTTATTCAACGAACTTTTGTTACCAAAAACCGTTTGATTTCGAAAGGAAAAGATCCTGTGTACTTAAGTTATAACCGGTTCGATTTTTTTACCGGTTTTCAAACCTTGGTCAGAATACAATGTAAGTTAAGTTTTCTCCATTGTATAAGTTCTTAATTTATGTATATTTTGATGTAAATAAAAAATAATGATTAAGTTATTATCATATAAACATTGTTCATAGGTAAGAGTAATTAATATTATCATATAAAAAATGTTTATAGCTGTGAATGTAGTTGTAATGACCGAGATAGGCAATAATGACGAAAAATAATTACCTAAACTCGTTTATGATGTGATTGTCGTAAAAAAACCCCGATTGTGGTTCATTGATCGGTATAGGTACAATATACACAAGTGTGTCACCTTGATATATGTATTTAATTATTTATTTGTTTAGACTACTAATATGTTTGACCAAATGTCATAATTGTTTTTTTTATTTAAGATAACCTTTTTTGCTGGTTATATTAATTTAAAGATTAATTAAATTAGAATTGAATAGAAAACATTTTTAATTAAGCATTTTTTCTTTCTTTAAAACAATCAACCTCGTTCAAACTTATATTAAAATGAATATATTTATTATTATTATTATCCACACTAAAAATGTAAACTAATGAACATATTAGTTTGATTTTCATAAAAAATATGTGCAGTCGCGGTACGAAAATAATCGTCACCTTAAAGTCGACTTTTGCTTGCACGAGTGCAAGAAACAATACTGCCAACATGTTAATAAATGTTACTTTTATAAAATATAGGAACGTGAAAAAAGAAATTTACAATGTTGACAATGACAGACACTGCAATTAACAATAAAAAACAAAGAGGATATAATCACTACGCTTAATATAAATATTAAAACCAATAAAAAGGTTTTACATAATATCTAAACAATCTTCTTAGATAAGATAGAAAATCAAACAACGTTCATCTAAGTAATTTTAATCTCTATTGTCAAGTAGTTAAACATAATTTTCTGTGGAATAGTCTGTTCTGTGACTTAGTTTGAAAAGGTAACATATGCTCGCGGAACGTGAAATGAATCTATTTGAAAACTGGTGAACTTTTCATGCCACGACTGTACATTCATTTATAAAAAAAACCGATGTCCGCCGGCAGCGGGGCCTAGGGTCCGGGCTACCGTTGGTTAATACTCCAGGGATAGGAATCTCCTTACAATACGGGCCGTGTCCAACAGAGCTGCCTTCTGCATCCAACCCTCCACCCAGATACCAACTGATACCACTATCGGTACCATGATTGTAGAGTCTAGGTTCCACATGGCGGTATCCTCGTGAGCAAGATTAAGGGCAGGAATATACTTATTTATTATTAGGATTGACAATCGTCCGGTAAAATATTGTTACGACCTACACACCGACAAAAGTAGATTCACACCTGCATACCATAAAAGCACACTTTATTACCTTTCCGCATTTGGACTTCTTTTGTTTACTTTGTGTTTAAATTGTGTGATTAGAAAACAGCCCGTTGTGTATTGTAATATTTTATGGCGTCATTAGCCAGGTGTGTCGAACTGATTTTAAGAAATTCGGTCTACGTGGTCGGGCAGCCATATTGTATAGGTGCAGTATAAAGCAATGGCCCAATGGAGAGATCGGCAGTCGAGCGATAACCAGCCGCGAGGCAAGACTTGTGTACATTCGGTAATCTATTTAGTGACGGACTTTGCGCGTGTTATTGAATCGTGCATTACGTTTGGACTGGTTGTGTTCAGTTATATTTGTACCTGTGTTATACGTGTTTGTATAGTTCTAATAAATTCTATAGTAATTCCAACGGCATTTTAATTCGAGTCCTGCAACTCGTAATAATATAGTTAGTCACGCACAGAAGCTTTGCCGATAGCCACCCTCCGCTTCCAATCACCGTGAATAGCAGCGTAAATTATACATATTATACTGTATTTATTTTAGTCATTTGTACATGACATTAAAAAAAATTGTTTCAATGATTAATACAGTCGTTTCGCCTACACTGTCCGGGAAACGTACCTTGTATAGTCTCCGGCACAATTCTTGAGCGGTCACTGTCCTACGAATAGTGAAATTTCGATCCTTTTTCGAAGTATGAAGTATTGCCCATAAAGAGAGAAAAACATAATATTGTCGATATATCGATAAATCTCATTGGCACATTGGCTACGATCAATGCGCAACGCGATCCCTACTGTTCCGCCAATTCCGATCGCCAATTTTCGTTCGCGTAGAAAAGTGCAGGCCCGTTTTCGATATGTAAATAATCTGTATTGAACTTTATACGTAACCAGAAATGGCAGAGTGTTGCTTGTTATGTATTCTTAGCTTACACGATTCGTATACTGTCCTAGTGCGCAGGTTCATCGGGAGGAATTAATAGTTGTGTAAAAATGTACATACATATTGAAACATATCAAATTATTGACGTACCTTGTATTAAAAGTACGAATTTGCAAACCTATAGACACCAAGTTACTTTCAGATATACGAAGCAGAACGTTCTGAGGAATTGGCGGCGTATCAGCTGGACAAAACCGAGGTACAGCCCCAAGAAGGATGGTCGGAGCAGGATCCATTGGAAATCATGCACAACATCAAACTGTGCGCTGAGAATGCACTGGGACAATTGACAGACCTAGGTGAGTTTGTAGATTCCGCAGATTAGTTTTCTTAGGTCCTTGGGGAAGGGTTGCCACCTGCCGTCAATGCCGCCCCGTGCACAGAGAGAACGAAGACGCCTCGGGCGTAGTTCGCTCGGCAATGGATGAGGCCGTAGGGCCACCGCCTGCCAGGGCCTCTCGGAGACGCGAACCTGTGTATCCGTGGCCCTGGCATTAAGGGCGAAGAATGCAACACCGACGGGTTTTTTAATTGCATGAGTTCAACAGACAGGCAGACGGCCCGCCAAATGGTAAGCGGTCACCATCGCCTATGGTCATTTTTAACACCAAAGATATTACTAATGTGCTGCCGCTCTCTAAAGGTAGCCCGGTACCTGGTCACTAATGCCGGAACACAACTCAAGGTTGTTATGGCGGCATAATCTAGATTCTAGACCAAGGGTGGTAGCCATTCAGACTGTCAAATGCCCTATCACCTACCTGTCTATGGGTTATATTGTCGCCTCTTACGACAGGCCGCCCGGCCGCAGGAAATTGTATTCCTTCTCTATCCCTGCACACTTGCTAGTGCAACCCCAAAATGGCGAATCCCAAACTTTTGTCCTCATTCGGATTTCCTCTCGTAAAAAAAGGTCATCGGTTACAAAGTTAGCAACTATTTTTAAGGTTAACTAGCCATTTTGTAAAAACAGAACCCTTATTCTGCCACTGGGCGTGCTAAGAACGTCTTTATAAAAAATCTTGTTAATAATATTCAATGTTTTTATTTGTTGTTGTCCCACTGTTGGGCTCGGCCCTCCCACTATAGAGGAACGGACAGTATACCCGACACGCTTGTCCAAGGCTGCTTGGCAGGTTTTAAACATCGGTTATCTCTATGTGCAGGTTTCATTGCGATGTTTTTTTCACCGTTGTTAGCACATGGTAATTATAACAATATGCACATTAATTCAGAAAACTGCCTACGTGGTGCATACATTCCGGCCAGGAATAGAACCCGCGCCCTTTTAGTTTGGGACGCATGCGCTAGTCATTACGCTATCACGAGTTAGCAAGTATCCATTGCTATGAATAAATTATCTAAAAATATTTTTACGTGTCACATAGGAGTATGTATGATGACAAGGCGATATACAAAGGCACTGAAAATCAATGCTGTGCCGGAATCATTTCGACACAGCACTGATTGAAACTGCATCCTTGTTGGTAACTGGACATTTTCTACCCTTGGTAAACAATGTTATTTTTTATTTTGCAGGCTACTCTAAAGAAGATGTTGTAACTTTGGGAATAACAAATCAGAGGGAGACTACAATAGCATGGGACAAATTCACAGGCGAGCCTTTACATCCTGCGATAGGTAAGATCATATACGAATGCAGACAGCTGCTTGCACTAGGGTTCCCAACCGTACTATAATAGTATTGTACTATATTTTAGCCAATTTTACTATATTATAGAAAAATAATATAGTACGAAATATCCCTATTAATATTATAAATGCGAAAGTAACTCTGTCTGTCTGTCTGTCTGTCTGTCTGTTCCGTTTTCACGTAAAAACTACTGGACCGATTTGGCTGAAACTCAGTATATATATATTTTCGATGCCGAGAATGAACATAGGATACTTTTTATCCCGGAAAATGGGATAGTTTCCGGGATAAAAGTATATTTGTCTCTCTGTTTGTTATCCTTTTATGGAAAGACTATTGGAGGTTTTTTATTTGTGGTTGGCCATTTTCGTCATTTTGTTTATTTTGGTCAATTTGGTCGTTTAGGTAGTTTTGTTTAGTTTAGTTGTTTTGGTAGTTGTGGTAGTTTTGGTTGGTAGTTTTGCTATTTTCGGTAGTTTATGCTGGTAGTTTTGGTAGTTTCGGTTGTTTTGGTAGTCGTGATAGTTTTGGTAGTTTTGTTTTGTAGATTTGGGAGTTTCGGTAGATTTGGTAGTTGTGGTAATTTTGATTGGTAGATTTAGTAATTGTGGTAGTTTAGGTAATTGTGGTAGTTTTGGTTTGTAGAATTGATAGTTATGGTAGTTTTGGTTGGTAGATTTGGTTATTTTGGTAGTTGTGGTAGTTTTGATAGTTGTGGTAGTTTTAGTTGGTGGTTTTCGTAGTTTTGGTTGGTAATTTGGTAGTTTCGGTAGTTTTAGTACGTTTGGTAGTTTTGGTCGTTTGTGTAGTTTACACAATATTTAGTTATATAAATAAAACTAGAACAGGTTGAAATAAGGTATTAAAGTTTGTATGGGGGATCAATCATTTATCAAGTTTATAGATATAAAAATTCATAATCTTTAAAAAAATGCGACTCACTCCACTTGATGGAAAGCGGTTACCATCGCCTATGGACATTTCCAACATCAAAGGTGCTACAAATGCGCTGCTGCTCTCTTAAGGTAGCTTAACAAATAGACCATGCCTAATCGACTTCAACCTAACCTACTCGGATATGTGCTCTCCAACTTAATTCAGCCCTGGTAGCAAGCAAGTGGCCCAGCTCATGGAAAGTGGTTATCACCGCCTATAGACATTTACAATACCAGGGGCGATCAACGCGTTGCCAGCTTTTGGGGTGGAATAGTGGGATGAGATAGACGGATCAGACAAGAGGAATGCGAGAGAAAGCATGGGATATGACATTGCAATAGGGGGATGGGACAGGGCAAATAGGATAGGGGGAGGAAGAAAGTGGGTCATCGGAACTCTCCCTCATCGCACGAAACACGAGGAGGATAAGGCTGACCGTTCCAAGTCGAATATACTGTAAGAGCGTGGTATCACAACAATCAAGCCAGCTCTAAGAACTGTAATGACGATTATGATTCCAGCATGGCTCCACCACGTACGATAGTTACGACCAAACCTGCACATCAACAAACATACCGGTCCACGAATATTAAAAGGTGGCCTGAATCCGAATTTGCCGTCAGTTTGGTCCTGACCCCACATTCGGATTCAACATTTTGATGGTGCATGAACTAAACTGACCCCACATTCGGATTCAGACCACCTTTTAATATTCGTGGACCCACCGATCCGTCTTAATTTGTCCGTTTTCCCTAAAATGGAAAGTACCGATTCCAGCTATGGGTTGTTATAATAAATTTAAATTTATTGATGTTTAAACATATACGTAACGTATTTAACATTGTTAACACTTAGAAATATTCGTTGGACGTAGTTATGCAAAGTAGAACCAGCTCACGATTTAGATAAAATTGATTTTAGTATACAGAATGGTTTTTAATTTTCTGTTTCACAATTATGTGCTGTAAAGACACGAAGGCCGTGTGGGACGCGGGCGAAACCGCGGGCAAAATGCTAGTTTTTAATATTTAATAATCAACATTTATTTTTATAAAACAGGATTCCTTGAGAAATCTACGTAAAGGCTACGTAGATTATCAGTCAATCATTTTTTCTTTAAATATGATACACATTGTTGATATTACGACATACGAGTATACGAAACTGTATACTGTACATGTTATTTACCTATTAGGCGTACAAATAGAAAAAATGTAAAATTAATATTATATTACAGAGCCTTAGATTATATTAATGAAATTATAATTTTTATGTCACTTGTGTTTAATTTTATTATTGTCATTAAAAAAAAAACATGAATTCTATATTAACATTTGTTAATTAACCAATGTGTAATTTAGTTTTAAATAAATTTATTGATAATTCTTTTAATGTTTCATGAAGGTTATTTTTTAATCTATTTAAAAGCGACAAGAAACCAAGAAATGTGCCTAAGAATAAGTTATCATAAAACTGTTATCTCGTGGCTTGGTCTCGGTTTGCATAAAAACGTCCAATTATTATTGATTATATTGTCATGACAGAATATCTAATTTTTCTACAATATTAGCAGTATCGATGAAAATGTCCTTTAGAGTGATAATTTAGACGCAAGCGATAATGTCATGTTTGAGAATATACTACAAATATTACGTTATTAGCTTTTGTCCGCACTCGCGTTCAAAGGGCATACGAAGAGGGCATGTTATAATTCTTAAAATGTTGATCTTAATTTTTAATTCTAAGTACCTAATCACAAATACCCGTAAAGACATCTAGCGACAGTAGAACTAACTAACCATGAGAGCAACATGTTAAAATTGTCGCTGTAATCGTCGTTGCCATGACTATGTATTTCTTAGTGAATTGCAACGTTGACGCCAATTAAACAAGGCCTTCTTTTCGGCATGAAACTGTGCAGGAACGGAGAAAGAATACAATTTCCTGCGGCCGGGCCGGCCTGTCGTTAGAGGCGAAAAACTAACACACAGCCAGGTGGTAGGGTATTTGCCCGACTGGATAGCTACCACCTTTGGTCTAGAGAATATCGCCATAACAACCGTGAGTTGTGTTCCGGCATTAGTGGCCAGTCTCCAGTGTCCCTTTAGATCGCGGGAGCACATTGGTAGCATCTTCGGTGTTACAAATGTCAATAGCCGATGGTATTCGCTTTCTATCAGGTGGGCCGTCTGCCTATCTGCTGAACTCATGCAATAAAAAAAAGAACAGTACTTTTTCGGGATGAAAAGAATATGTCCTATTCTATAGACCTGACAACGTGTGTTCAAAAGTTCGGGACGATCTGTTGCATTCATAGTATTAGTTAAGATAACAACTTTGAGGTTTTCGTGACTCCAGACTTTGCACAGGTATTCCGGGTGCTCCGAATTTTCTAGGATTCAACATAATTATGATAATAATAATAATGTTTATTTTCTCCCAAAAATACAAGTATTAGTTGCAAAATGAAATGTTATTTTTTTTTATTTGATAGAACAAATTACCTTAAATAAAGCAGAGACAGAGTCCAAACTGAGAAAAAGACCCGTTCTATGGAACTCCTGGCCTTCTTTCGTACAATAAAATAGTAAATAAATAAATAGTAAAATATTGAAAATTACTAAAAATGTAATGTCTGCATGTTTATGCTTGTATGAGTGAGTGAGTGGGTGAGTAAGTGAGTGTATCCATACTTAAGAATGAAGAATAACAGTCCACAAACGCCCCACTGCTGGGCTCGGGCTTTCCGTTTATAGAGGAACGGACAGTATTATCGGCAGCACGTTGGTAGCACTTTTTGTGTTGCAAATGTCCATAGGCGACGGTAACTACTTTCCATCATGTGGACCGTCAGCTGTCTTCTATTATCCAACAATTAAAAGGTTGCTTTTTACTTGACCTTCCTTCAAAAGTATAGTAAGTAAAGTATTTTTTTTTTATTGGACTTGACTTTATGTTGTTGGTCCGAAGACCTTACAACTTTACCGGGGTCTTTGGGGCGAGTGCCTTCGCGAAGCGAAGGCGCTCGAGCCCGGGGGGGCAACTTGCTCGAGGGAGCTCCCTAAGGAGTTTTACCTCGGCTGGACTGTTGCCATGAATGGGGAATGAATTTAATGATGCCCACCATAGGGCGACACAAAATACTAATTGAGAACGGGCGACGGGTAATATAAAGCCCGAAGGGAAGGATCACGGCGGGCCGGGATCGGTGGTTTGCGGTGGCCTACGCTATCTTACTGCCGTTTCGCAACGTGTTATGGCTGGGAGAGAAGAAACGGCGAAAGAAACTTCCCAGCAACACGCCTAGTCTATCCTGTGGGGTGAGCTATGTCTCCTAGCGTCCCTCGCGGGGACGTGGAGAGATCTTGATTGGCGGCGTCTGAGACGCCGCCGTCTGTGTCTGTCTGTCGGTGCCTGCCAGCCTACTGTTCTAACCGTGGGCGGACTGATCCGAGCCAGCCGTTTCGTAATAACGTCGACTCTGTCCGTCAGGACGTTACGCGGTCGTCGCACAAGAGCCTTTCGACGAGGCAGTAAGTAAAGTATTATAGTAATTTGTTTCTTTTCTAGCTTGGAATGATATAAGAACCGATAGTACAGTGGACGCGATCCTTGCCAAAGTTCCCGACAGGAATAAGAACTACCTGAAGAACATATGCGGTCTACCAATATCGCCGTACTTCAGCGCTTTGAAGATGCGCTGGTTGAAGGACAACATCAAGGCTGTGAGGAGAGCGAGTCGGGACCGAAGGTTGTTATTCGGGACTGTTGACTCTTGGATTGTTTGGGTGAGTTTATTGTTTAAAAATGTTTGACCACTCGATATCGAGTGAAAATTAAGATCACACGCGACATCGCGTGACGGATTAAGTTGATAACCGGCGGTAACTCTCGACGTCGTGCCGGGTATAAGTCTTAAATAACGTCATATCTTTTTTAATTTGAACAGTGTAAACTTCTTACCGTAATTTATATTATACAGGCTGAATTTTTAAGTGGGCTTTCAGGGCCAAATCCTAAATTATACGAAATTGCGAAAAACACTCAAAAGGAGTTTCGGGGCCGATTCTGAAAATTAATGTTACATCATTAGATTTTTGAAAATCAAATGCCCTTGTTGCGAAACAAATTGGTTGATTTTGAAAAAAAAGCATATACTGTATTATTATACCAAATCATAATAATGTAGTGTGTAAGGATCAATTTCTGTAAAGACATGTTAAACAGCAAATCAAGGGAAGTGCTGATTTTTTAAATAAATCGCTTTATGAATAAAAAAAGTATTCTTGTAAAAAAATCTGTCTGAAACCTTGTTTGAATCAAAACAATTTTTTTTTGTAAAACATTCGTAATTTTACTGTGTAGTACGGAATTGTCGTATGTAAATTCTGTTAATTTATATCTTCAAAAACGAGAGAGCGAACTTCTCCAAATAGCTTCTTAAAACAATATTGTAGAAAATTTAAATTTAGTCCACAGTGTTCTAAATTCGTGATTTAAATTCAGAACACTTCACGTGTTTTGAATTTAGAACACTTCTATGTTTTGAATTTAAATATTTCTTATGTATGAATTTAGAATACTTCTCGTCTTTAGAACACTTCTTCTCTAGGGGACAAAATGACACATTGATATTGGGCCATATAGAAAAAGATGTGATTTAAATTATTGCTTTTGACCATACTCAACCGGGCATTTTTCAGAATTTAACCGGTGGATCCCAAGGCGGCTTGCACATAACTGACGTAACGAATGCTTCTAGGACATTATTAATGAATTTGGAAACACTCAATTGGGATCCAGTACTTTGTAGGTGAGTTAAAAATTAAAACTTAGTTTGTTCTAATCCTGTGATTGCGAATTAGTATAATAGTATGAATCAACTCCTAATTATATATCAAGCTATTAGAATCGAATTGCTACTCGACTTAACATTCGAGATGTTACGATTGTTCACTTGTGTGTTTTATCATTCAAAGTGTTTGTTGACGATAGAATTTAATAGACGAACGGTCCGCTCGGTGTTACCCGTTAAATAAAATAAATAATTAAATTGTTATATATATATAATAAATATAATTACATAATTATATTAAATTAACAAAGATAAAATATTTATGTATTTACCGGGGTATTTTCATAATAAATAATAGCAAATTGATTGCCTAGAGAGTAAGCGAATGCACGAACTTCACTCGGGATGGATCCGAGTTAGTTGCCCGCGACCACCGACCGTGATATACGTGCCCTGCATTCCATTCTCTCAAAGCATCAACGGCCAACTTTTAAACCTTAACAAACCTTGTTTAATTTCTCCCTTGCACCATTGAACGTTATATCCGTCAGTGTTCCTATCCGTTATATAAATATATTAGAAAAATCATTTTATACTCTGTCCAAGTATTTTACTTTTGTTATGTCGATTATTGATCAATTATTAATATCCTAAAGTGTTACCGATTCGGTTTTATGTAAAAATCGTGTTTCTTTGTCAATAAATTTCAAACAATTCAGTGCATCTATCCGTGCAGGAACAGACAAAGAATACAATTTCCTGCGGCTGGGAGGCCTGTAGTAAGAGGCGACAAAATAACCAACAGCCAGGCGGCAGGGTGTTTGCCCGTCTGGATGGCTACCACCCCTGGTCTAGAGTATGCCGCCATAACAACCTTGCTTGTGTTCCGGTATAAGTGGCCAGGTTCCAGTCTCCCTTAAGAGAGCAGCAGTGCGTTTGTAGCACCTTTGGTGTTACAAATGTCCATAGGCAATGGTAACCGCTTTCGATCAGGTGGGCCGTCTGCCTGTCACTTGATTCCATGTAATAAAAAAAAACTTATATAATTTACTAAAAATACTGTATTGCATAATAAATAATCCATATAACCAATATATTTATATTCAAAATTGAAATAAAAGCAAAACTACAACTTTTGAAATCTAAATAAATGCCGTAACAGACTTACAAACGTGGAAGTAAAATAAATGAATGGATAGATTATACTTGTTTATGATATTCGACTGATATAAAACATTGTTTTTTTTTTTCAGGCTCTTTGGTATACATAGAGATTCCTTGCCACAGATACGCAGTAGTTCAGAAGTATATGGAGCAGTGAGTGATGGCTCGATATTAGATGGGATCAGTATATCTGGTGTAAGTATATTCTCAGTGAGTAAGTCAGTGAGTGTGTAAATGAGTGAGTGAGTGAATGATTAAGTAAAAGAGAGGAAAAATATTTATTTGAAGAAATAGTGACCTACTTACATTGCTTACATGTTCTGAAAAGTAAAAAGCATATTTTGAAAACATAAGTGATTGAGTGAGTGAGTGAGTGAGTGAGTGAATGAATGAATGATTGAGTCAGTGAGTGACTTAGAAATTTCAAAAATTTTGTTTTTTAAAGTTCAAGTTTTCTCTAAAATACGGACATATATTTGATGATTTCTTGGTTTCAGATATTAGGCAACCAACAATCGGCGTTGGTTGGCCAGAACTGCTTGAGCGCTGGCCAAGCGAAGAACACATACAGGAGCGGATGTTTCTTGCTATACAACACTGGTACCAGACGTGTGCAGTCTACACATGGCCTTATAACCACTGTTGCTTACAAGATGGGCCCTGATGCGCCCCCTGTGTATGCCCTAGAAGGTAAAAAAATATACTAAGTACTTAAGGGTTTTATCATTCGAACTTACTTCTATTTGCTATGATATTTGATATTTTACAAGCTTTTATTTAACTTGCAATGGATGTATGTAAGTTCGGGTGGAATCTTGCAAGTTAAATTTGACCAACTGCCCGGTTTCCGATTGAGCTGAAATTTTGCACGCATATGTATATCGCTTGAGAATGCAATAATATGGTACCATGGAGCTGATCTGATGATGGAGTCGGAAGGTGGCCAAAAGAACTCCTGTACTAAACTAGATAGACCCGTTGTGTTTGGGCTCGTTTTACTTGTCTTGGCTAGCACTCTGCGGACTGCGGCTACATGATATCCATGATCTCAAAAACTTGTATTTAAAAACCTTTTTAAAAAAGCTTATTTCCGTTTTTCTTCCGTGATTGCGGCTATTAAAAAATGGCCGAAGAGTCTATATAAAAATAAAATAATAAAATGCCGCGCTGAAAACCGTTAAAACGTAGTTTTATTTATGCGTACTAGTCGCGATAACTTCAAAAGTAAGTTATCGCGCTATTCCCAGGACAGTAGTTCCTGAGATTAGCGCGTTCAAACAAACTCTTCAGCTTTATATATTATATATAGTATAAGATATTAGAATTCCTTGTAACGTGTGGCATGTGTTACAGGTTCGATAGCAGTAGCAGGCGGCGCTATGAAGTTCCTTCGGGATAATTTGAAGTTGATAAAAGACGTGGCTCAAGACACCGAGCATATTGCGGGTCAAGTGTTTTCTACTGGCGACGTGTACTTTGTGCCGGCGTTCAGTGGATTGTATGCGCCGTATTGGAGGAAAGACGCCAGGGGGTGAGTGCTCTTATAATCTGACAAGTGCAGCTAGCGTACAATATATGTATTGTGTTGCTAGAGTCGACCTCTAGTGCGTACCTCTTGTTTAAAGAGCAGGCGGTACAGGTTACATTGCATTAAATTTTTATGTACTTGCCCCCGGAAGATTCACTTCATTTTATATCGCAAACTATAGCCACCCCCGTCTAGGTGTAAACTACATAAATGACAAAATAGATAACATGGATCAAGTGGACCAAGTGGACCCAGTGGACCAAGTGGACTCGGTGGACCAAGTGAACCAAGTTGACTAAGTGGACCAAGTGAGTCCGGTGGACCCAGTGGACTAAGTGGACTCGGTGGACCCAGTGGACCAAATGGATGAAATGGACAGAATCTATCCTAGTTTCCGGGATAAAAAGTATCCCTTGGCCACCCTCAGTATTAAAATTATATCTGTACCGAGTTTCAACCACATCGCTCCAATAGTCTTTCCATAAAAGGATAACAAGCAGAGAGACAAATATATTTTTATCCCAGAAACTATCCCACTTTTCGGGATAAAAAGTATCCTATGTTCATCCTTGGCATCGAAAATATATATATACTGAGTTTCAGCCAAATCGGTCCAATAGTTTTTCCGTAAAAATGGAACAGACAGAGTTACTTTCGCATTTATAATATTAATAGCGATTTGTTCGTAATCTATAAACTAGGTATATATATTATATATATATAATATACTATAACAAATTTGCAAATGGTTCGAGTTTGTACAATGCGTTTAAAAATGTGAAAAAAAAGGGGGACCACGAGACTCCGAAATTTTTTAGATTTTTTGTCTGTCTGTTAGAGCATCACAAGGAACAATTTCATTACCTGTATTCTGGTAACTTAGTCTCGCAGATCCTCGGAAAATTTGTTACTTAAAACTCCTCTGCATACAACTAGCTTTTATGGCAAATCCTTCACAGTCCAAGCAGTTCGTCTTTGGAATGTGTGCTGCCTGTTAATATCAAACTAGCCAAGTCACTGCCTATTTTTAATAGTCTTGTGATGTATTATTATTACCTGTCATCGAATAGCTCAATTAAGGATGCAGCAGAAGTAATGGTCAGTTTTTTCTCGTTTTGAAATTTTGAAATTGGAACACACCTATTTTTAGTTATAAATAATCATATTTTTAAAATAGTATATAACTGGCCAGTCTCTCATACATAAAACTTTTTCACAATACATTCTGAGTGGCCTGGTATTATTAAAGTACATACATATATAACTTCACGCCAGTTCCCTTGCGGGGTAGGCACGAACAACAGAGCGCCATTTAGGCTTATTCTTACACACCTCACTTGCTTCTTTGACATTCATAACTCTTGTCATGCACGCTCGTCTGTTCTTAAGGCTCCTAACATCACCTTCAGCTAGTACACGATCAATTTGATCATGGAAAGTGTGTCGTGGCCTTCCACGACTTCTGCATCCATCCACTTTTGCATTGTATATCTGTTTATTCATTCTTTCATCATGCATTCTTTCTACGTGTCCGAACCACCGGAGCATTCCTTTCCTTACCTTCACCCCGACACTCTCTTTCAGACCAACTGTCTTTCTTACTTCGGTATTAGGAACGCGGTCCGCAAGCGTCACTCCGCAGATTTTGCGCAGTGCTCGCATCTCGACCGCGTTTACTCTACTTTCATGCTCTTTCTTCCATACCCAACTCTCGCTTCCATACGTGAGCGTAGGTACCAGCACCGGTATTATTAAAGTGAGACAAATATATTGATCGAAAGCGCTTCCGTGGAGGTTCGATTATTCAGACTTCTCGTAATGTGAAACTCCTTGATGGAATTCTTATATATATATATATATATATATATATATATATATATATATATATATATATATGTTATTCACCGACACGTTCCATTGTGTGGTGCGTAATTTTTAATTTTAGAAAAATGTGTTGCGTTTTTTGAGCAAATTTCTCGAAAAAGATAACGGGCAGCCTTATCGCTAAAAAAGGCGAACTCTTCCAAGCTGCCCTTGGCATGACGTGACTATGGTGCAGTTAATAAATATTAATTAAATTGTTTTTTTTACAGAATTATTTGCGGTCTAACAGCGTTCACTACTAAAAACCACATTATAAGAGCTGCATTGGAGGCAGTATGCTTTCAAACAAGGTAATTAATTTCTAATATTAGCATATAAACTATTGCAAATATGCCCTAAGTACACTATTTTTTTGTTTACAAGCTTTGTTTAGCTTTCTGTAGCCAAATCGGTGTTGGAAGTTTTTTGATAACAATATTTGCTCTTTGTCTTTCTTTAATCCTGTTTACAATTCAGATTTCGTTTATATGTATGTACGCCCCTTAAATAAACAACAGCTAACTAAAATTCAGAAGTGACAAAAAGATAACCAATCATTATGAATTTAAGAGCTACTTAGATAAGAGGGGCTTTACTTATAAAAATCTCGCTAAGCCATGTTTAACCACCTCTTAAATAAGAAGCTCTTAAGTTTTTATCAACGCTTTTCTTTTTTCACTTATTAACTTGAATTGGCTTGTTCTAATGCAATTTTATCAATATTAATTGTTTAATTATGGAACATTTTGTACTTAATATTCAATAATTACCTATATCGATTTGCGGATCGGTAAATAATTACACTGACAGTATTAAGTACGACGTTTGCAGCTCCGCGCCTGTGGGACTATTTTTGTCGCGCGGATTCATAAATTAAATCTTAACGGTAAACCTAGTTATAATCATAATAATCGGCTAAAGAACAGTGTCCAGCAGTATGCTGAAAATAGAGTTTCAAATAAGTACCACAATGACGCTGGCGTACGAAAAACTACGATATGAATTTAGGTTAAGTGCCATAAAATTAATAAAATGCCAGTATATATAAACCTCAACTATTTACGTAGTTTCTAAATAATTGAGTAAATGTAGTACTGTGATAGAACGTGTAGTGATTTAATTATTGCGAATTTTTTATTATAAAAAACAAAGCGGAAATCTTTCGATCTTTGTTTATTTTTCTATCTCACTTTAATTACTACCATAGCGTCACCCGCATGATTATCTGCGTTTTGACGAACAATCGACACAGATGGTACTCCGTCCATGGTTAATGACTAAGTACTCTCTTAGCCATTACTTAAACTAGGTGTCGGCGTTGTTTAATTGTAACCGATATTTAAGCATTACTTAGCCACCTCATACTTAGAGGGTTTATAAGTAAAGTTTTGCTAATCATTGGCTAAGCGATTGCTTAAAATTTAAAAGGTGTTTATAAGTAACATCAGAGGTGGTTAAGTACTGCTTAGCGAGATTTTTATATGTAAAACAGTACATTATTATATATTTTGTAGAGATATTTTGGAAGCAATGAACAAAGACTGTGGCATGCCATTGTCGAAACTTCACGTCGATGGCAAGATGACTTCCAATGACTTGTTGATGCAGTTGCAAGCTGACTTGACCGGAATACCAGTCTGTGAGTTAATAAATTAATTTATTACTTACCATAATCTGTACCAATATTATAAAGAGGAAAGATTTGTTTGATTGCTTGTTTGCTTGCATTGAATAGGCTCCGAAACTACTGAACCGATTTTAAAAATTCTATCGCTGTTGGCAAGCTACACTATCTCCGGATGACATAGGCTAATTTATTTTCAAAAAAATTAGGGATCCTTACTAAAACTCCAATAATGTAACCCAAGGTGTAAAAAAATACCTAAAATCGCGTGCGCTGCGAAAACTATTGATGATAGAATAAAGTAATGTACTACGACTTTGCAGAACACATCATTATTTACAAAAAGTGTCGCGACAGCATATGCCTAACTATTATAGTCATGCCACAATAAGTGTTCTTTTATTTTAAAAATTTAATTAAAATGCCGGCCGCTAGAAAAGGCTCTTTTTTTGTATCTTGGTATTCATCCTTATCAAAATAAATTACTTCATATTCAAGACTTCTTTAATACCTTTATCTAACTTTTTGAATTATTCAATTCGGACATGCTATCCGAAAGATATCACGAGTTTAAAATTGTAAGTATTAGAAACAAGTTGCGTGGTCGCCGCGCACCTCAATCGGCTAGATAGGTTTATACGATATAGGCGTCACTGGGGTACGGGCAGTACGGGAGGGGGAATATTTTGTATTCGCTTAGTAGGTAATTAAACTCAACAAAAAGTTCTTTTTAGATACCCGTGCGAAGCCGGGGCGGACCGATAGTAATTAATATAGACACATTACCTTGTTTTTTCTTAGAGATACATTTTTGAATGAAATTTTATTAAAATTTTGTATTAATTTAAAATATTTTCTACTTTAATATCTAAATTTAGATGTTCATTAAGTGGAGTAATAGCTGTTCCTATACCTTATTGATCATTCACTTGCCTTTCCAATGGTTGAAATTTGACATTACTTGTATGGAACTTATGTCAAATTTTAACCAGTAATACGGTAATTTTTTTTTTATTTTTTTTTATTGCAGGAGTGCAGCAGACAGGCAGACGGTTCACTTTATAGAAAGCGGTTACCATCGTCTATAGACATTTACAACACCAAAGGTGGTACAAATGCGCTGCTGCTCTCTTAAGGGTCACTGGAACCTGGTCACTAATGCCGGAACACAATTCAAGGTTGTTATAGCGACATGCTTTAGACCAAGGGTGGTAGCCATCCAGTCGGGCAAATGCCCTACCACCTGGCTATGGGTTGTTTAGTCGCCTCTTACGACAGGCCGCCCGGCCGCAGGAAATTGTATTCTTTCTCCGTTCCTGCACGGATAATGATAAATGAACCATGGTTAAGATTTAGGAACCGGCCATAATAAAAAATAATAATAAGTCATTTCAATATAATTAAATAGTATAATTGATTGCAAAAATCATGTCATTGAGATATGCAAAAATCATGTCAGTGATATGCACAAATCATGTCAGTGATACGCAAAAATGGTTTGAGGAAGAATAATGTATACACTTATTAGACACGCGCTGATTTTAGAGATGTCTCATTGCGTTGGCAAAAATGGCAGAATGAATCGCACAATAAATAAAGTAACCCTCTATTGACAAAGGCAATTGACACATTACAAAGAGAGGACTCATCGAATTGTTCTTTTGATGCCGGTGACGGCAGCATAACCCAGTTTGGTTTTAGATCCCTATGCCTATTAATTAATATTATAAATGCGAAAGTAATTCTGTCTCTCTGTTCCATTTTCACGGAAAAACTACTGGACCGATGCCGAGAATGAACATAGTGTTACGATCGAGGTGCCGACGAAAGTAGATTCACACCTACATACCATAAAAACACACTTTATTACCTTTCCCCCCCATTTATACTTCTTTTGTTTACTTCGTGTTTAAAATATGTGATTAGAAAATAGCCCATTGTGTATTGCAATCTTTTATGGCAGTCATTTGCCAGGTGTGTTGAACTGATTCTAAGAAATTCGGTCTACGCGGTCGGATAGCCATATTGTATCGGTGTAGTATAAAGCAATGGCCCAATGGAGAGATCGGAAGTTTAGCGATAGCCACAAGCGAAGCAAGACGTTAGTGACGGACTTTGCGCGTGTGATTGAATCGTGAATTACGTTTGGACTGGTTGTGTACAGTTATATTTGTACCTGTGTTATACGTGTTTGTATAGTTCTAATAAATGCTATAATAATTCCAACGGCATTTTAATTCGAGTCCTGGCAATTCGTGCTACAATACGATACTTTTTATCCAGAAAAATGGGATAGTAAAATAGTAGAAGTAAAACAATGTATCCTCTAGCAAGAAGAACCCTGTAATAGAAATAATTAAAAATTTGTAAATGATTTTTGTATAAAAAAAATGTATTAGACTCGGGCATATCTAGTTCGCCCGGGCCAAAACTGGATTTAAAAAAAATAATAATTTGGGGATAAACAATGTGTGTTTGTTTGTTGATTGTTTAATTATTTATGTTTATCTATTCAGTACGTGCCCACTCGTGGGACATGTCCGCGTTGGGCGTGGCCATAGTGGCCGGCAACTCGGTGGGCGTATGGAGTTGTGAGAAATGGAAGCGACACGCGACAGCGACGGACACATTCCTGCCGACTACCACTGACGATGGTGAGGTTTTTTTTATTATATGTTTTTATTTTATTTTTATTTTTTTATTGCAGGAGATCAGCAGACAGGCAGACGGCCCACTTGATGGAAAGCGGTTACCATCGCCTATGGACATTTGCAACACCAAAGTTGCTACAAATGCGCTGCTGCTCTCTTAAGGGGGACTGGAACCTGGTCACTAATGCCAGAACACAACTCAAGGTTGTTATGGCGACATACTTTAGACCAGCGGTGGTAGCCATCCAGTCGGGCAAATGCCCTACCACCTGGCTGTGGGTTGTTAAGTCGCTTCTTACGACAGGCCGCCCGGCCGCAGGAAATTGTATTCTTTCTCCGTTCCTGCACGGATAAAAAAAAGAAAATGTATAGATTACTAGGACATGCCCGCGACTTCGTCCACGCTTGACTTGAAATTTCCGCTGGATTCTCGGACACAAAATACTGCAACGTTTGGAAAGGGATGTAAGCTATCGTATTACTGAAAACCGTGTCGGAATAAGCTAGTTTTCATGCACCTGAAGAACTACAAACCCGCGGGGTTCCTCGGATAAAAAACCCACAATTTATTACATTAAATTTGCTATTGATCTATAAAATAAATGACATTGGAATTCGAAATTTTTTATCTGGCAATTTTAAATCATAAATTCCTGCAGGAGTCCCGGGATAAAAGTAAGAATTTGCTGTTGATCAGCGAAAACCGTAAAATCGGCCCAGTAGTTTTTATGTGAATCCCGAACAAACAGACAAGAAATCTGAAAAAAAATATTGCATTGGCTCTCTATCTTATACTAATATATAAAGCTGAAGAGTTTGTTTGTTTGTTTGATTGAACGCGCTAATTTCAGGAACTACTGGTCTGATTCGAAAAATTCTTTCGGTGTTAGATAGCCCATTTATCGAGGAAGGCTATAGGCTATATATCATCACGTTAAGACCAATAGGAGCGGAGCACCAATGAAGAATGTTTCAAAATCAGGGGGTTTTCAAAACATATTCCACGCGGACGACGTCGCGGGCACAGCTAGTCGTTTATATAGTGTATTCCAGTTGTTTTCTTTTTTAAATAGTTTCAATGTACAGACACGGTATGTTTAGAATTTTATAAAATTATAGATGTTACAATGTTATCTATACTAATATTGTAAAGAGGAAAGATTTCTATTTTTGTATGTTTGTAATGAATAAATTCAAAAATTACTGGACCAATTTCATCCAATCAATTCTTTCACCATTATAATACTACATTATCCCTGAGTAACATAGGCTATATTTATTACATCCGGCAGGTGGCGCTGGAATCGGGTTCTAGCTTTTTATTTTTTTAAGGCAGGACAACGTTTACCAGGACCGCTAGTATACTATGTAATGGTGTAATGTCTGCCTTGACGATTGCTTATGGGCTCAGCTGAATCTGAATGCTAGGCATTATGCTGATACCGATGCTCGTTTAGAACAAGTTCTGTTCTTTTTTATGGCGGCAATATACCAGGGGTGGTAGCCATCCATATAAGCGATTACTTTACCACTTGGTCGTGGGTTACTTTGCTGTCTGTTACGACAGGCCGCCTGTTCCAGCATGGTGTAAATATAGAAAACAAAATATATTAAGTATATATCTATGTAATATATAAAATTTCTGCAAATATATATATATAATGTATTTATTATTAAAATGTAAGTAGTTCGTACTATATGTTACGTATACCACCACCACCATCGCCATTATCATCTCAATTCATTCCTGGGGTTGTCTGGAAGAGATCGCTTTTAGCTATAAGACTGCCCTTTGTACATAACTAGATATAATTTTAGTCTTAAGTTCATTTTTGTATTGGTGTACAATAAAGTGTTATCTATCTATGTATCTAATATAAAAGGTAGACTTTTTACCAACCTCCAGAACCTTATACATGGTTCAGCACGCACTTGGTCGATTTTTGTTACCACTACGATTGAGCAATAATATTGTTTGTTCCAGATCGCGACGCGAGATATACGAAATGGAAGATGGCCGTACAGCGTGCCCTTGGTTGGGCAACAAGTAAAAAATCAATCGCAATGACAGGTCAGACAAAAAGAAAAGCTAGCTTGATAGGAGCGAATTCCCCGCCAATAAGCCGAAAGAATTCCCACGATAACACAATAAACAACACTAGTGTCGATATCGATGAGGGCGTCAATAACTACGTCGAAGACCTACTTCGATATTCCGCACGGAAATTTTCACTTATACTCCCTGTAAAAACGCAAAAACACGAACGTACGATATTGGATGATGTAGATTATTTTATGAGTAAGAAAGAATGCGATTACGGTATGTGCGAATGTTGCAACAGTCCGGTGAAATTGTCGAGAAATTGGGAGTCGATCGAGGAGATTATCGAAAATGATCCTGAGATTATATTCGATAGTGACGACAACCCTATATACGTTGAGCCAAAAAGGCAGGTTGTTAGTCCGATGGTTATTAGTAATCGTGTTGGCTTAAGTAAGAAAATACATTGGGAGAAATTGCCGGCGATTTTTAGGAACATCTGTAGGAAGTTCTCTAACACTACTTTGACGTAAATGTTACGTAATAACAATTGTTTTTCTTTACAAGTTATCGAAAAACTTATTTAGGATCAGTTTTATTTTATTCGATTTATTGGTTTTTACTAATTAGAACTGAGTTGTAAAAGTCCAGTAAAAATAGCGAGAAATTGGGAGTCCATCGAGGAGATGATCGAAAATGATCCTGAGATTATTTTCGATAGTGACGACAACCATCGATTTACGTTGAACCGAAAGGGGAGTATGAATGTGATAAAGCATTTGCCCGCCTTGATGACTACCACCCATGGGGGCCCGGTTCTGCTATTTCAACATCCTGGCGTTGCCAATATATCCAAAGTACGATTCCATTGCGATTGTGTCGAAAAATTCGTATTCTACTAAATCCACAAAATTTTCTCGATATCGTAGAGGCGGTTATAATAGTAGAAAAAATTGGTATTACAATCAGCAGAAATGGCGTTAGCCGAAATGAATATTGAAACGCTACCAAAAATTTTAAACATTTATTTCGCGATATTTCACTTATAAATATTGATAAGATGTCTTGTCACGGGCATGCCATTGGTTTTTTTATTTATTGCTGGAGTTCAGCAGACAGGCAGACGGCCCACTTGATGGAAAGCGGTTACCATCGCCTATGGACATTTGCAACACCAAAGGTGCTATAAATGCGCTGCTGCTCTCTTAAGCGAGACTGGAACCTGGTCACCAATGCCGGAACACAATTCAAGGTTGTTATGGCGACATGCTTAAGACCAGGGGTGGTAGCCAGGGCAAATGCCCTACTACCTGGCTGTGGGTTATTTTGTCGCCTCTTACGACAGGCCGCCCCAACGCAGGGAATTGTATTCTTTCTCCGTTCCTGCACGGATAGAAATTTCGGACTGAAAGGAATTCACAGAATACCAAGATCAGGCAAACCTACGATTGAGATGATAGCGTCTGGCGATTTTGACGTGGTAGTAATAGCAGAATTGGGCATCTGATATGCCAGATTTCATATCTCTAACCTCAATAATGCGCCGAGCGAGAGAAGGGTAGTTTTTGCCTTAAGGCACCTTAAAAAAAGACATCATGTTAATATTTAGTTTTATTTTGGTTTTTATTGTCAAGTTATTTATTAATCGTTTTGTTTATATGTCTATAAATGAACTATTATATTTTTTCGATTGTAGGAATTGGCATGTAAAGTACTTTAGGATTTATGAGATCAAATACCATGTACTTAGAAAATGTTTTAAAAACGGTATAAAAATAATTTTTGTAATATATAATAATAGCGATATTTATAGAAACTTAAAAACTACTTTAACACGTATAAAATACGAAGTATAAATAATAATAATTTATATATATAGGTATAAATGTGCAAGGGAAATAGGGATTCCTATTTTCCTTGATCACGCGTGAACGGCTGGACCAATTTCGCTAATTCTCTTTTTGCTGTGTTTGTTATTGTCAGGAGAAAGAAAAGATTAAGAAAATTGCGCGGATAATTAGAAAATTTAAGAATACTTAACCACCATGTAAAATTATTTCTAATCTAACCTTAGTTAGCGCTTTGGACAATATAAACTTTTTTAATGTAACCTTATGACGTTTGTCATAGAATTGACAGAATGCGTGCTGCAGATATCGTCAAAGAGAATGTAAAAAAACTGAATATCGTTTAAAACAGATGTCTTCGGTCGGAGTTATTTTATTGATAAAATTCATGTAAAATAATTAATTTAGCTGAAATCGGTTCCCAATATTTGGGTGAAATTATTTTTATGTGTGTTCAAGTGGGTCCCGGGGTGGTTAAGATTATAGATTTACCGGTAGGTGGCACCGCTAAAGACTTCTTAAACGGTGGAACCTATTTTGATGATTTTTTTGTTTTTATTAAAGTGGATTCCAGTAAATGTCGCTGCAATCGGGTTCTAGAGTTTTATTTCTAAGGGTAGGACAACGGCTGCCGGGTACAGCTAGTAATGTATAAAAAGAAGCTTAGCGTCGTTTGCTATAACTAGAAATATATTAGTTGTATAGCTCGCTTTTTGTATTAACTTAGCACTCTTCATGCCCTACTGTTCTAATTCCTTATATCCTAAAAAAATGTAGCAACTTCAACAACGTAATGTTAAGTTTTTAAGCTACATATACACTAATATCACTCCGTGAACGTGCTCGCTGAGTCAGTACGCAAGCCACTGCTGCATTCCCATCACTTTCTTTTTCAAAATCAATCAATTCAAAAATAATGTTCTGACATACCGCACGCTCAATAATAGACTGACCGATTAGGGTGTCGGTCCAAATTGAGTTAAGCATGGAGAGCAGTTTAATTTAACGCCATCTATGTGCCAATGTCAAGTTTTTTCGATATCTTGTTTTTAATTGAAATTATAGATATATTGGTCTCTTTCATTCGCAAGTGTTTTGGCAAAGAATATTACAAGACACTGACTTAAATCATTATGCGTCCAGAATGTTACAGTGAACTTATTGAGTTTTTGTTTTATATTGACCGATTAATAAACTAGCTTGTTTAGGGTGTAATCTTTGGAAAGTTTTATTCATAAAACTGTGATCAATTGATAATTAAGGCTATTTAGTACAAAAATACACACAACGCGGTGCTGGTACCTACGCTCACGTATGGAAGAGAGAGCATGAAAGTAGAGTAAACGCGGTCGAGATGCGAGCACTGCGCAAAATCTGCGGAGTGACGCTCGCGGACCGCGTTCGTAATACCGAAGTAAGAAAGAGAGTTGGTCTGAAAGAGAGTGTCGGGGTGAAGGTAAGGAAAGGAATGCTCCGGTGGTTCGGGCATGTGGAAAGAATGCATGATGAAAGAATGACTAAACAGATATACAATGCAAAAGTGGATGGATGCAGAAGTCGTGGAAGGCCATGACACACCTTCCATGATCAAATTGATCGTGTACTAGCAGAAGGTGATGTCAGGAGCCTTAAGAACAGACGAGCGTGCATGACAAGAGCTATGAATGTCAAAGAAGCAAGTGAGGTGTGTAAGAATAAGCCTGAATAGCGCTCTGTTGTTCGTGCCTACCCCGCAAGGGAACTGGCGTGAAGTTATGCATGTATTAATAATAATTAAATTATTATTAATAATAATTAATTTTGTAAATAATAATCTGAAAAATGTATATTAAACTGATTGATTGTGTTGATTAACTACAATTTAACATTGAGATTTTAAAATTGATAGCTTTATTAATATAAACGCAAGTTATGTTTAATGTTGTGATATTAAAGAGATGATATTTTGTATATAATGTTTTAGGTTAGGTTTGCCAGGTGGTAGGGCATTCGCCCGACTGGATGGCTACCACCCCTGATCTAAAGTATGTCGCCATAACAACCTTGAGTTGTGTTCCGGCATTAGCGATCAGGTTCCAGTCTCCCTTAAGAGAACAGCAGCGCATTTGTAGCACCTTTGGTGTTGCAAATGTTCATAGGCGATGGTAACTTCATCAAGTGGGCCGTCTGCCTGTCTGCTGAACTCATGCAGTAAAATAAAATAAAGTTAATGTATTGTTACGTGCGAATGGGGGGGGGGGGGGGGGGTTACGCACTTGGGATTGGAAGGAAACACCGGTTTTTTTAACCTAATGCTTGAATGACTTAACAGCCGTACGTGATTCTTCTCTGCAAGGTTGCCCAGTCAAACACAACTAACGACGCTCTGCCCCGGCGATGAGATGTCTCACTAACAATACCGTCGCCGATATTGCGTAGACCACTTTCTGCTACTGCAGTGCTCACCTCTGAATTTATCAAGTGTAGCTCGCTTCTGCATCTCCTTTTAAACTATGCTAAACTCCTTCATTCGACAGCCCACTAAACTC
The DNA here is from genome assembly GCA_019925095.2 of Dendrolimus kikuchii. Lineage (NCBI taxonomy): Eukaryota > Metazoa > Arthropoda > Insecta > Lepidoptera > Lasiocampidae > Dendrolimus > Dendrolimus kikuchii. The sequence continues at coordinate 8,576,895 of CM034413.1, forward strand.
GTCACTGTCTTCTACTTAACTCTTCTTCAACTGTCTCTTCAACTGAACTCTTCTGGTTCTAATTTGTGTTGTTGCTGGGCAAGTGCCCTTACACGAGTGTTGACGCCGTCTCTTGGCATTTTATCTTCCAATCTCACTTCCAACTCCAAATGTTACATGCGAGGGGGGGTACGCAGTTGGGATTGGAAGGAACCACCGGTTTTTTAACTAAATGCTTTTATCGATTCACACAGCCGTACTTGATTCTTCTCCGCAGAGTTGTCCCTACACGCACAACAAACGACGCACTGCCCCGACGATAAAATGTCTCACTCACAATACCGTCGCCGATATTGCGTAGACCAACCACCTCCTGCTGCTGCGGTGTTCACCTCCAAATTTAACGCGCGTAGTTCGCTTCTGGATCTCCTCTTAAACTACGCTAAACTCCTCCTTCACTGAACTTCCCACTAAACTCGTCGAACTGCTCGAACTCAATATGAATAAGACCGTTAAGCTATAAATACAAGTTTATGCTGCCTATATTACGCTAACTTGTTATTTTCTGATTTTGCTTTGTATTTGGTATTTTTATATGAAAATAAACAGACTTAAAATATCAGAATATTTTATTATTTTATGCTTTATGGCCTTAATTAAACCTTCCAAATGTGTCACCGGTTGTTACTCAATGCAACATTTCTTTTTATATTAAATAGACCTATTTTAAAAATATAATTTATTAACCAAAAAATTTAATACAAAAAAAGAAAATTTCTAAAAATTAAAATAACATTTGTATCTTTATTATTAGTCATTTTATAAACTTCATACTATAACTTCATTTCCTTATTAATATGCTATTTTCATTGTATAGTAAGACATTTTGTAAGAAAGTCCCGATTGTCAAAACGTTTTTTACCATTTCCCAAAAATCAAGTTTTTTGAGTTAAGTCAGCCTATTATTGAGCGTGCGGTTACGTGCTCTGTCACACCACATATCACCATGAGCGCGCATCGACAGCGCGCCTTTGGTGTCTCACATCATCCAAAATGCTCCGTCTTCCGTTCCACATGGCGACCACGGTCGTTATGGGCGTGGCGAAAACGTCACTAATGACGTCATTATTTTCGATCACACAGAGCTCACAACAACCCATGTCAAGAGGTGGTTCGAAGTGGATGTTGACCACAAAGCATTAATTCTCTCTATCGATTGACATTGAAAAAGGCGCGATTTTCAAATCAACCAATGGTATTTGTGTATTTCGTCGTTAATGACAGCAACGCTTCATACTCCGTTCCACTTGAATTTATGATTGTGACGCCCGCAAGCAAGTGGAACGGCAAAAATCACGGTCGTGAACGTGGTGGTTGTGAGTCTCGTGTGGAAGGTAGCCTATGTCATTCTCTACATGTTCCATTAATCTCTTTTGTCTTTATCTTTACCGATATTCATCAAATAATTTTCAAACTGTTCTTAAGGTTGCAATGATGTAGGCATATAACCCATATAACCTCAACTTTCTTTTCGGCGTACAGTTACGAATGTAACTTTCAAATATGCAATCCTAAATATTCCAAAAAGGGGGAAGTCAATAGGAGGATGTTGTTAGGTTAGCCAGCGTTCTGAATGATGCCACCATATCTTTATTTGTCGACTACTATGCAGTGCTTGATGACGAAAGTCTTCGAGTAATAAGTCCTACCAGTAATCCTCTACGGAGCTGAGTCGTGAACTCTGACGACGGGATAGATTCACAAATTGCAAGTAGTTGACTGAGTTTGGAGTCGTCTCTGGAGTCTCTCATATGGATAATCCCAAATAAGAATATCCGTAAGAGAACCGAGGTAACCGATATGTTTCCCAAAATTAGCAAGCTGAAGTAGTCTACGGGGCTAAGTCGTGGACTCTAACGATGGGATAGATTCATAAATTGCAAGTCGTTGACCGAGTTATTGAGTCGTCTCTGGAGTCTCTCATATGGATAATCCCAAATAATAATATCTGTAAGAGAACCACGGTATCTCATATATTTCGCAAAATTAGCCAGCTGGAAGTAGCAGGTAATGGATCAGTCTGTCGTAAGACTGATTACTGATGATGCAAACGGGTCCTGAATGAAAACCGTGTCTCGGGAAACGTAACGTTGCCTTTAGATCATAAACTTGAACAATTTCCCTGCTGGAGGCTGGATGAGGAAAACGGGGGACCGGGATATGTGACGCAAACTTGGGCAGTGCGACGTCCAGAAGTGGACTGCCATTAGCCGATATCGATGATTGAAAATGCCTTGATGCAGCAACAAATCACCATTTACTAGAACATGATGATATCATATATATATATTAACATTCGCCTTCTTTGCACTTCTATAAAACATTTTTCTTAAGAACTGTTACAATTGAAATTAGCATCTGGTTTAGGTTTTGATGGTTGGGTTAGGATATGTTCTTTCTTCTCCTTTTATTTTACGTCCTTTTCTCTTGATTTAGATTGGTAAACCTTTTTGAAATATGTCCTTGACATTACTCGCGATTATAATAATAGCCTTGGGTTATTATCTCCTTTATTGTATTGTTTAGAATAAGTTCATCCTTCGGTGATTTCTTCAGTTCTAACAACATTCAGTCATATATTGTGCTATTATAAACATGTAGTAATTCAGAATTAATTAGGAACACCTTTTTCTGCTGTCGTCTTTATTGTTTCAACTAACTACTAACTGAACCTAGTTAATATTTTCAGTTCTAATTCATCTATACTCTATAGCAAGTTGTAAATATATTATACTTCTTATATCCTCGAATTTTTTTGTTGTGTTTAAATGTCTATAAAATTCTTTTGCTGTCGTTATAATGTTGTCTCTATTGTGTGCTGTTTATCGTTATACGTATGTATGGTACTTGTATCTCTTATTTTCTTCTGTTTTTCCTCTTCTATATGCACCTCTTCTCCTTTTTTTTCGCCTTCTGCCTGAGACAGGGCTATCAAGTTTAAGTAAGTGTATTAGATAGTGTTATGTACTGTATTATTGTCGTATTATTATATAAGTACATACGTTTGTATTATTATTTTGTTGTTGTGTTTTTATTTCTTAGGAACTTCGTGTTATGCAATACAAATCCTTGGAAAATTTAATGGCGCATACATTTTGTTTTTTCTATTAATTATAATGTGTGATTAGTGTAGTGAAAACTGTTATATATAGTTATATTCTTATAATTAATAATGTATATAATCGATTTAAAAGACTACATTCATTGCTAGCGCGAATTGTATTTTGGGTTATATTAAGAATGTTAAATAAAACCGTATACAATTATCTGTACGAAACGAGTCATGAATGGGAATTAGTACCTTTTTTATTAAGAAAATTGACTTATAGTTCCATGTCTAACAATTTGTCACGCAAAGATAACTTTTCGTTGCAAATTTCTTTCATTTTCATCACTGGAAATATAGGTATGCTGCCTTAGAATAAAAGTTCAGCTATACCTACATATTTTATAGGAGAAATAACAACTAAATATTTTGGGAGAATTATTAACAAACAAATGCTCGAATATAAATAACGATTGTAATAAACTGAAAATAAGGACTGACTAAAATTAATTTTGATACAAATACATGTAAATACATAATTTCATATATAATTAACAACTTTTCATTAAATATAAATACTGTTAAATACTTTAGCCTTGATGTACATATATAGGCAGCTTATTTAGTATATAAATGTATGCGTTGTTAGTTTTTTTGTAGCTGAAAAGAAATTGTGTTGCCATATTTTTCTATATCACTGTATATTTTCTACTAACTTAAAATAAGACTGGTATTAACTCGATTATATATAAAATTAATAAATTATTATTTTTTCTAACCGGGTGTTTGATTTTTCGTCCTCGCATGCCTGCATGGTACCCGTAGATTTTGGTGGTTCCACCCGGATCTATGCGTGCTTATATGGGTCCCATGGCAGGGAATGCACAAGGACTGAAACAGTTCGCTTTTTTGAACTCGTTCATGAGGTGACCACAAAGTTTTTGGGCAGTATCCTTTTGCAGAGGTAGTCATACTCGAGAATTTTAATGCTCATTACGCTGAGTGGTTGGGTTCCCCGAGAACTGATCTGTCAGGGACTACTGCCTACGAATTTGCTCTCAAGGATTCACTCAGGTGATTACGGAAGTAACCCGAATACCGGATAGAGTGGATCATGAGTCTTCTTTGCTGGATCTTCTGCTGACCATACACCTAAGAACTACCAGATCTCCACCAGTGCTCCACTGGGAACCTCTGATCATTGTCTGGTATCTTTGGTGGTGCCCCTTCCTATTCCCGATCGGACTCGTCCCGCTGGACGACGGAAGGTGTGGTGATACAGGTCAGCAGATTGGGATGGACTCCGTGAATTTTATGCATGCTACCTATGGAGGCAGTTATGTTTGTCGTCGGAAGCTTCTGATCCGAGCACAGACTGGATCGCCGATGTAGTACTGCAGCGAATATGTTTAATTCTAAACTCAACTGTACCTATCGGTGGTATGAGTAAACCACAATGGTTCAATAAGCACAGCAGTGAAGCTGTAAAGCTAAAGAAACAGACTTATCCAGCCTGGACTGCAGCGCGGGCTCGTCAAAGTTCCTCTGACCTGAAAAAGTGATACAATGCCGGCCCCAGGTCCCTCAAAAAACAGCTCGCAAGAACAAAATTCGATCACATCACAGAATTGGTGAGCGCCTCTCTAGCTACTCTTCTGGGACTAGAGCTTTTTAGGCCCTCACCAAAGCTGTCCAAGGAAACTTTTGTCGGGCTTCTCTTCCACCTCTGCGCACAGTGGACGACCGTCTAACACGCCGCCAAAGATAAAGTCAATCTTCTGGATGAACAATTCAACTCTTGAGACATAGGAGAAACTCCACCGCAATCCTTGAGTGTGAGTTTTATGACACTTAAAATGCAGTCCGATGTGCTCTCCTCTCCCTCGACGTCAAAAAGTCTTCTGGCCCTGATGGCACAAGCTGTTGCTGTTGTGTTGCTGTTTAGCTGAGCTGTCCCCAGCCAGTCCTTGCCCGACTTTTCACTCTCTCTTACTACAAGGGTTGTGTCCTCGCTTCGTGTAAGATTGCCTATGTATTGCCCCCAAAAAAGGGGACGTAACAAACACGTTGAATAGGCCTATAACAATAACCTTTTTGCTCTCAATGGTGATGGAGCGTATTATCAACACGCAGCTCTTGTGTTACCTCGAAGATTTCCAGCTGCTAAACGATCGGCAATACGGCTTCCGCCACGGTCGCTCAGTTCGGGATCTCTTGGTTTACCTAACCCACCGTTGGGCTGAAGCCATTGAGAGCAAAGGGGAAGCACTGGCAGTTAGTCTAGAATTCTAGATATTGCTAAGGCCTTCGACCGGGTCCGGCACAGGGCTTTTCTATCGGAGCGGCCATCGTTTGGGATACCCAAAGGGCCTTGCACCTGGATATCCAGGTTTTTTGATGAGCGCAGCATTCAAGTCGTTGTCGACGGTTGTTGCTCAAGTTTCAAGCCCATCAACGCTGGTGTGCCCCAGGGTTGTGTGCTATCGGCAACGTTGTTCTTCTTACATATCAATGATATGTTGTCTATTCGCAACATTCATTCCAATGCGGATGATAGCACAGGCGATGCGCAGTACTCTGGTCGTGCAAACTTCCCTCGATAATTTATGGAGGAAAGTTGGGTTAGATTTGTATCTGAAGTAGAGTATTCCTCTGAATGGGGGAGACAAAACTTTGTCCATTTCAACCCCAAGAAGACATAGGTCTACGTATTCTCTGCCAAAAAAACTCCATTCGAGCAATCGCTTCAGTTCCAAGGAACTCCCCTTACCACCACCAAGAGTATTGGGATCCTCAGTGTTGACATCGTGAACGATGTTCAGAGGTTATCTTGAAGGCAAGGCAAAACTCGCCTCTAAGAAGCTGGGAATTTTAAACGGGTCCAAGCAGTATTTCACACCGCGGCAACGCTTTGTGCTTTGTAAAACCCAGGTGAGCCCGCATATGGAGTACTGCTCACACTTTTGGGCTGGAGCACCTGGCTACCAACTCGATCCCCTAGACTGTATTCAACGTCGAGCCATTCACGTTGTTGATGATTCCACACTCACAGATGGTCTAGATAGGCTTGGCCTTATGAGAGACTTCGCTTCTCTCTGTGTATTCTACTGACTGTATAACGGGGAGTATTCGGAAGAACTGTATAGAATGGTGTATTCGTCCTCTTTCTACCATCGAACCGCTTGCCATGTGTTGGGATTTCACCCCCATTTCCTTAAGCCGCTTCGCTCATATACGCAACGGTTCTGTAGAACCTTTTTCAAAAAGGGTGTCATAAAATTTCTTCGAGGCTGGCAGCGGGTTGATGAAATCTCTGGTGTTGCAAATGTCCATAAGCGACAGTAACTGCTTTCCATCAGGTGGGCCGTCAGCCTCTCTGCTGTACTCCAGCTATAAAAAAAAGGTCGAAATTTCCAGAATGGAAGCGGGCAAACCAATAACAAGTGGTGCATTCATTGTAGTGTTCGCTCATAAAGGTCGTTGATGTTGCTTGTTGCTCTTGCCGCGTTGCTGCCACGACGGTACTCTTATTCCATATGTACTCGAATTTTTAACTATCCATGATGACGAAAAAGATTCAAATGCGAAGAAAACATAACACTTATCAATAAATAAATGACTAATTTTTAAAAAAGAATTTCGTGTTTTCAAAGTAAAATTAATTTGAAATTATATATCTTCGCTAAACAAAAATATTTATTTTAAATGGCCAGTACTGCAGAATGTACCTAATATTTAGCGGTCACCATTTTGCTTATGAAAGCTATCGAGCGCTATTTTCTGTAGAACACACCCATTAATAAGGTAGCTAAATGTATTTTGTGAAATGTATTTTGCAACCATAAGTATTTGAAATACTAATTACAAAATACCTCAGCGTCAGGTATTTGAAATACTAATTACAAATTACATTTTTAAGAAGTAATTGAAATACAAATACAAAATACGTATTTGTATTTCAATTACGTATTTCAATTACAAGTATTTCAAATACTGCCCAACCCTGTATATATAAGCACACTAACGCCTCATAAATGATGCAGATTTCAATTCTAAGTCAAATCGAAACTGCTCCAGATTTAAACAGCCAACAAGGCTTGAGTATTTAAGAACCAAAATTGCTTGAGTTTGAATTAAACGAGAAGGCTCGAGACAACAACGACATAAAATGGCTCGAGAATTTATAAAGTAATTTAAACGAAAATGGTCTTAAGTTTTGGAATGGATTTAAGTTTATAATAGGAGATCACACTAATAAAGTAGTAAGCACATTATTACGTCTTTTATTTTATATTAATTCTCTTTCCTCGATTAATAAAAGGACAACAGTTATAATTTAGAGACTCGACTACAATTTTTTTCTACAACATAATAATGCATGTTTGGGCTTTCATAGTTGTTAGCACCATAGAAGTTCTTAAAAATATATTCTAATATAAAAATGAATGAATAAGAGAAATAATGGAATTGCAGTATTATAAGTTCGTAAATATAAGTTTACAAACCATAGCTTGCCTGGCATCTTTGTCATTGCCGGGTTTCTATGCTTTACTACGGATTTTTTATCTTACTTTGGGTAGAAAATTGACAATTGCAAGTCAAATTAAAGTATTGTGAGAGAAACCGGCCATTAGTACGGATTATTCTACACGTTACTTTAGAAATGTAACGAGTTGTTAGTTTAGAAATGGCAACCCAGAGAACGGGTTCGCATACTGCATATTGCCAATAGAAAGGAATTTACTATAACAGATAAGTAAATAACAAAATTTATTCTACGTTTTACAACTAAACTAATATTATAAAGAGGAAAGATTTGTATTGTTGTATGTATGTAACGAATAACCACAAAAACTGCCGGACCGATTTCAAAAATTCTTTCACTGTTAGAATGCTACATTATCCCAGATTAATATAGGCTATATTAATTACTACAAAACATTTGGGATCCCTACTAAAACTTCAATACATGTAACCCAAGGTGTAAAAATTAGTGTTTGAGTGGCTCCCGGGATGGTTTAGATCCACAATTAGACCCGGTAGGTGGCGCTGGAATCGGGTACTAGATTTTTATTTTTTTAAGGCAGGGCAACGTCCGCCGGAACTGCTAGTTTAAAATAAATAATAAAATCTGACTTTAGTTAACAAGACATCATACATAACTTTAATGAGCCCTCCACATTCTCGCAAGAACAAGAGCCCCAGTTCTATATTCTCAGTACTCGCGAGAATGTGGAAAGCCCTTTTTTTCGTCGTCAACCAATTGCAATCCACTGCCTTAAGGCAGGCTTCACTAAGTTTGCGCCACACATCCCGGTCCTCTGTTTTCTTTATTCACTATCGGCGACCTTATACAGGTGGTCAGGAGCCCAATCCGACTATTACTATCTCTTCAAAATCGCCGTACACTATCGCCTCAAACGTACATTTGCCTGATTTCGGTGTTCTGTTAGCCGCTATATATTTATCGCGAAATGTTTAAAATGTTAGTAACTTTTCAATATTCATCTCGGGTAACACCATTTCTACTAATGGTAATACCATTTTTTCTACCATTATTCCGCCGCGACGATATCGAGAAGATATTGTGGATTTAGTAGAATATGAATTTTTGACATTATCGCAATAGACTTACTTTGAATATCTTCCCAACGCCAAGACATTGAAATAGTAGAATTAGACCCCAGTTCACCGGGCTGGAGGTCGTCCTATACTACGTTTACTGAGGGCTCTTAACAGTTAAAACATTTGGCTACAACAACTCGAGCATAGACTATTCTATCTATATACAAGTGAATTTTTGAAGTGGGCAAATCCTAAACTATACACCATAGCGAAAAACACTCGAAGTAGTCTCGTGACCGATTTTGATGAAAACTAGAGTGGTACCTTTAGATTTTTGAAAAATCAATTATGAGATTAAATTATCAATTGAATCGGCCGACTTAAAAAAAAAACAGTATTATTTATACCAAATCATAGTGTGGCTCTGGAAGAATCAATTTCTGTGAAGGAATATCAAATGCGGCAAGAAAATCCTCAGCAACTCGTCTAGCTAAAAATCTTTTCTTTTAGAAGCGTGTTAGCACGGTTACTTTTCGAAGAATTAATGGACTTGAAAAGAAAAACAATTGAATGAACAAACTGATTTTGATCAAGGTTTGCCTGTATTTCATTCCTAAAATATATGCATATTTAATGCAAACTCGTAAAAATAATACGTTATTCCGCAAAAGAAATAATAATAATTCATTTATTTTAGAAAATTGAATATTTCTTATTAGACAATTTTATATATTTTTTTTTTTTATTTATTTTGGAGTTCAGCAGACAGGCAGACGGCCCACTCGATGGAAAGCGGTTACCATCGCCTATGGACATTTGCAACACCAAAGGTGCTACAAATGCGCTGCTGCTCTCTTAAGCGAAACTGGAACCTGGTCACTAATGCCGGAACACAACTCAAGGTTGTTATGGCGACATACTTTAGATCAGGGGTGGTAGCCATCCAGTCGGGCAAATGCCCTACCACCTGGAAAATTATATTATAAAATTATTTCCATATTATCAAAGTTCAAGTTAATTCACAGGATAACAATTAATTAATAAGACAAATACTAGGGCATTACATCCGCGTCACTATAATTATTATCAATATTCTACTCTACGGCGTCAAAGGGACATGTACACCAAAATGACGTCAAGTATGGACTTTGCCACCGGGCCGCGAGGCAGCAGAAAACAAACAACCGCATGCACCTAACTGGGTGTGCAGTTGCACCCATTTATGTAGCAGTGGCGAGTCCCATTGATCTACAAAAGACATATACGTTACAAACAGTATTGAATTTCTCAATCCATACGTGATTACGTAAAATATGATCGCAGTGTCATTATATTGCACGTTAAATAGAAATAGTAAAACATCTTCCTGAGAGCTGTGCGATAAATTTTTTGTGCAAATAACAATGGATATTTCTAGGCGTTGTTAATTTTAAACATTATACATTACGTAATTTCATTATCGGCGTAAGGCGTGGTTGCGAGCAGCAGCAGGCAGCGTAGAGGAGAGCGGCAACACTTCTGATACTTCCCATGCTATTATGTCATTATTTGTTGTACGCAGCCAAAAGTAACAATAAAAATTTATGGAAAAAAGATTACTGCATAAAATTCAACGTAAATATTTTTATTACAGATGTAATGATAGATAGACAAATAAACACTTTATTGTACACCATAAACAGAAATAGAGAAGTACAAGAAATAGTACAACGGGCGGCCTTATCGCTAAAAATAGATCTCTTACAGGAAACCCTTGGCAGGGTTTAATAGATTTTTAATACTGGTGCAGTTTATAAATAATGATAAATGATAAGTATACACAATACATGTAAGTGCGAAAACAATATAAATATATATAACAGTTTTAGGAATTACTATACACAATAGAGAAGTAATGCTTCTGAACCTGATTTTTAAAACACTAAGGCTTTTGCTTGTCTTATAGCAATAGGTAGCTCATTCCAAAGACGCACAGCCTGGATGGTAAAAGAATTATTGTAAAAACAAAACATATTTAAAGGTGTATTTATTCTGTATCTAGTTGAGGGGCGTAAATTGTGGGAGTTAGATACGTACATAAATTCGAAGCTTTCTTGAGGTCAATAGGAGTCGTGGGTAGAAACAATATACTGTAAAGTAGAGTGAGAATATGAGTATTCCGGTGCAAATTTATGGATAACCACTTGAGTTTTTTACGGAATTGAGAGACGTGGTCATATTTACATAACCAAAATATGAATCTTATAATAAGTTTTGAAGGCGCTCAAGTTAATTTAGTTAATCGAATTGTTGTAATAAGTTGTGATCTTGATAATATTTAAGGCTTTTTGAACGAGTCTTAACATGTTTTCTTATCAGCTGTTAAAATCCAGCCATGAACCTATTTTTACATCTTTGACAAGAGTTGTGGGTAGATACAATTATAAAGATGTTATAAGGTACATTACAGTTCGCCATAATTGGCCTGTCGGCGCGTATAGTGTGGATTTTACAATTTGTCACAAAAGGCATATTAATATCACAATTAGGAATTTCACATAATTATTTCACACTAGCTGACCCAGTAAATTTCGTACCGCCTCAGAATCAATAAAAAAAGCTGAATGATAATTCCAGAATGTTTCAACTTCAGTAAAAAAATTTGGTCAAAACTTAACCAAGACGAACATTAAACGTTTGATATTCAAAATAAAAAAAAATGAAAAAAACTTCATTTGTAAATTTAATTTGATTTTTGAATGACTTTTGAATTTAATTGATTTCTAAACGACGGGACGAACATCAAATGTTTGACAGGTAGGAACAGTTTGTAAGGTAAAGCGAAATTGTTGTTTTTACTATATTCTAAGCATTTTTTTCATATTTACTCACCTTTTAAACCTTTCCTGGACTTCCATAAATAATTCAAAACCAAAATTAGCCAAATCAGTCCAGCCGTTCTCGAGTTTTACCAAAACTAACGAACAGCAATTGATTTTTATATTATTTCACATTAAATAGCAAATGAACGTACACAAAAAAGAGTCTATATTAAAACATCTCACTATGATGCCAATTATGACAAAAACAACTTCATTTATGATCGGTTCCCATATCTTACTATTCACCTGCCCTACCATTGGTTGAATTTAGATATAAGATACATACATACATACATACATAACTTCACGCCAGTTCCCTTGCGGGGTAGGCACGAACAACAGAGCGCCATTTAGGCCCATTCTTACACACCTCACTTGCTTCTTTGACATTCATAACTCTTGTCATAACTAGATATAAGATGTATGGGATTATATCAAATTTTAACCAATAGTAAGGCAAATGAACGGTCAGTACGATATAGGAACAGGGCTTTAAACAATTCTAATCTATACATATAATAAAACTGTAGAGATCGAATTTCTGTACAATGAAAAAAAAATGCTAAAAACCGAGCCAGGGGGATGTAAGAAGTGAAATAGAACTAATTTAGATTTTTTCCAATTTTTTTGTTTCTCTGTTTGTCTGTTTGTACGGGCTAATCTCCGAAACCACTGGACCGATTGAAATGAAATTTTGTATGGTGGTAGCTTATATCCCTAGTCAACATATAGGATACTTTTGATCCCGAAAAATTAAAGACTTCCCGTGGGATAGTTAAAAAAACTTTAATTACTTAAACAGCTTCTTCAATAACTTATACACCTAATTAAGTATTGGTAGTGCCGGTATCATCATACAATAAAACAATAATACAATTTGTACATTAAAAAGACGAGATTCCGCGAAAAAGTAAAACCTTACAAAAACAGTGTCTAGCATAGCGTATTTCATCATCATATTAAATAAACTAGAAGGTGCCGATAGTATTCTACATCGCGATCTTGACGCGCACGAAGTCGCGGGCATCAGCTAGTATATAATAAGTCTAACAGTAATGGGATCAAACAATAAAGTCACAGTACCGTGCAACCTTTTGTGTGATTCGATACGTTTGTGTTACCCGCTTGCCGCCCCGCTATCTGCCAACACTCTGACCTTGGCCGTACATTAAAACCGCTTGCGTACCACTTTTAACTCTCGATTCCGTTCTTATATATAACTTTTTTCTTTTACAGAGGAAAGATACAAGCTTCTGGCGTCAATACCAGCTACAATATACCTCATAAGCAGCTTTGCGATGCTAGTCGTGTCAAATATACTCAAGGATAGGTGATAAGGGAATTTGGAATCTATTTATAATAGGAATAAGTGTCACATGTGTGTATATAAGCTTTATTTTTTTTACATTTATGAATGAATGTTTGCTTTATCATATTGTAAAATAATATTTAGGCTCGATTCACACTATGATGCCGTTCAGGGTTCAATCTCGGTCCCATCAAATCTTGTACATCACACACACATATCTTAAGTAACCAAATGGCGCAACAGACCTTTCTCTCACCTTTTGACATTTTAATATCTATAATATTATACAATTCTAAACATGCCGTGTCTGTACATTGAAGCTGTTTAAAAAAAAACCTTTTTTAAAAAGGTTTTTAAATACAAGCTTTTGAGTTCCGGATATCATGTAGCAGCAGAGTGCTAGCCAAGACAAGTGAAACGAGCCCAAACACGACGGGTCTATCTTGTTTAGTACTGGGATTCCTATGGCCATTTCCGACTCCATCATCAGATCAGCTCCATGGTACCTATTATTGCATTGTCACGCGATATACATAGGCGTGCAAAATTTCAGCTCAATCGGAAACCGGGAAGTTGGTCAAATTTAACCTGCAAGATTCCACCCATACTTACATAGGTACATCCATTGCAAGTTAAATAAAAGCTTGTAAAAACAACTGGAATCTTATACTAATATATAAAGCTGAAGAGTTTGTTTGTTTGTTTGCTTGAACGCGCTAATCTCAGGAACTACTGGTCTGATTAGAAAAATTCTTTCAGTGTTAGATAGCCCATTTATTGAGGAAAGCTATAGCCTATATATCATCACGCTAAGACCAATAGGAGTGGAGCACCAATGAAGAATGTTTCAAAATCGGGGTTTTTTTTAACTTACTTTTTTTTTACTATTCCACGCGCACGAAGTCGCGGGCAGAAGCTAGTACACTATATAAACGATTGAGAACACGGTGCAATTTTTAGTAGATTTCTTAACTGTTTGTTCGAGATCCACTTAAAAACTATTGGGCCGATTTCGATGCGGTTTTCGCTGATCGACATCAAATTCCTAGACTTCAAATCTATGCTACTTTTTATCCTGGAAATGACCCTGGAATGATTTAAAATGAACAGATTAAAAAAAGATTCGAATTCCAATGTGATTTTTTTCACTGATCAATAGTAAATTTTATGTTATAAAACGTGTGATTTTTTTTTCCCGGGGATCCCGCGGGTATTTCAAGTCAAGCGTGGGTGGAGTTGCGGGCATTACTTAGTAAAAAAATATTTTTAGTTCAACTTAGACAAATAGGGTAGACTGAGTTTTTTGACTGATGTCGTCTGAAAAATGTTTTCAATAATGTTAAACAGCGCCATCTAGTAATGATGGATTTACGAGGTTTTTAAAATTACTGTTTTTGGTGGATGATTATTATTCCTTTGTATGCTTTTTCAGTGGTTCTGGTTATGTAAGATGTAAATCTAGTTCCTATGATTATTTAAATTGATATTAATTGATGTAATTGATTTAGCTATATATCGCTATTTTAAAGATAAAACTATACTACAAATATCAAATTTTACAGTACAAAAGATAGAAAAAATAATACATTTTAGACACTTATTTCGCGGGTTTTCTCTTACAAATATTTATAGAGTGACGCGCCACACGCACACAATTGGTATTAACAGAATACCGAACTCGGGCAATCCTACAATTTTGACTACATAGGCTACGTTCCATTACAGACTCACAACGACCACTTTCACGACCGCGATTCTCCCCGTTTCACTTGCTTGCCGGCGTTACAATCGTAAACGCAAGTGGAACGGTTATTCGACCCACCTCTTGACCTGGGTCGTTCTTCGTTCACAGGTCGTTCGAAACTGTTGTGTGATCGAAAATGATGATGTCATTAGTGATGTTTTCGCCACGATCACAACGACCGCGATCGCCTTGTGGAACGGCTAACGGAGCATTTTGGGCGTTGTGAGCTACGAATGGAACGCGCTCAAAGTAATATCAGAATTGGATACCTGCTGGGTTTTTTAATAGGCTATTTAATCACACATACACACACACCCACACAATCACAAGTAGCCTGATGGTGATGACTCAGTGTTTGAAATTGCGTTTAGTCGTTTGCGTTGCATCGCTACCGTATACATATGAAATCTTATCTATACCCCAATTTGGCACCATATTTTACCATCGTGATGTAGTTTGAGTTCGCGCCTCGAAAGGTTACTCACAAGTAAAATAAGGAATTAAAAATGGCTGTTCTGCTATTTGATAGAATTTTGTGCGTAATCAGGAAATAAGTTCACACAATAAATCTAAGTTTCAACGGTTATAAGCGCGTAATTTATTTGATTTTTATTATTCCGCAGTTTAGGCCACTTTTCAGTAACTTGCTAAAAAGATTATTTTACCTCTCATCCATTTAAATATTATATAAAATTATTAGACCTAGGCATGTTTGCTAAAGAGTTTCTTGCGCCGCTTGTGCTCTTCAAGACACATGTTGCGAAGCGGTGCTAAATTAGATTAGGCTCCCATAGAGTAAATAATAACCATAAACAATATTAAAACTAAATAATTGAAATGAACAAGTTGGCGGTAGGCTAAGTAAAACTTTAACAATACTCATTGACACTTGACATCTTCGTCTTACACGATCACGGGCACTGAAAAGTGGCCGAAACGTCGGTATAATCAAAATCAAACAAACTACCGCGCTTAAAGCCGTTAAAACGTAGTTTTATCATATCTACATTGATTTACGGACTAGGAAATAATTACTCTGGCAGGTTTAAGTACGGCGATTGCAGCGCCACGTCTGTGAGACTTTTTTGTGGCGCCGACTCTATCCATGAACCACATTTAGTTGGAGTTTTTGGCGGGAACTGAAAGGAGATGTTGTGCTGTGCAGTTTTATTTTCTAAAAATGTATAACATCACTCTAAAATGAACAATAGTTGTAGGATATTGATAGTTTTTGAGTAGTAATTATGTGTTTTGTGAGAAATATGAACTGTATAGTCAAATGTGGCCTTTTGAGTTGTCACAAGAACTCCGCTGAATGGCACTAGCTGATAACCTATATTTCGGCTGTGCTACACATAGGTTTAAGAAAATGAAGAAACTACATTTAATCTAAGATCTGGTTTAAAGGCCTAGCTGCCAAGCCATAAAGTCCAAAAAAAAATCACATTTAGTTTTATTTATCTGTTATTAAAATGTATAGTTATATTAAGGTATTGAGTTTTATACATTTTTATATCTAATTTTTATGATCATTCCTTTTATATAAGACAGTAGTGTGCGGTTTGTTTTTTAAAATACCATTTATTTGAACATTTTTATATACCTAACAGATCAAAGAAATTTTGTGCTTTTAATGCTACTACTACTACTACTTTAATGACTACGGGATAATGGAATAATGTTAGTAGTGTTAGTCACTGCGGCCAAATGCGTTAAAAAATAACGCAACTAATGAGTAGGTACATTAGTATATACGGTATATATATACGTTATCTGTCAATCTTTGACGTCACTGTGCAATATGCTATCTAAGATTTTTTATTATCTATGGTCAAATGATAATTTATGCCTAGTTGGAGTTTTTGGCGGGAATTGTAAGGGGACGTTGTGCTGTGCAGTTTTATTTTCTAAAAATGTGTAAAATTACTCTAAAATGAACAATAGTTGTAGGATATTGATAGTTTTTGAGTAGTAATTATGTGTTTTTGCGAGAAATGTGAACTATATAGCCAAATGTGGCCTTTCGAGTTTTCACAAGAACTCCGTTGGATGACGTCGATTGTAGCCTACAATACAACGGCGTCTGGCTTAAAGGCCTAGTTGCCAAGCCTTAAATATAAAAAAAAATATGCCTAGTTCCTATATCTTACAGACCGTTAATTTGTTTTACTATTGGTTAAAATTTTACATAAGCTCCATTCAGATAATGTCACAATTCAACCGATGGTAGGGAAAGTGCATGAATAGTCAAATAAGTAAGATATAGGAACCGGCCATTAAAATAATTACAGTCCGAATGTGATTTAAAAAGAGAGTTTAATACATATTTTTCAAGTTAGACGTACGTGGTTTTAATTTAAATGAAAATCTCACGGTACTAGTTTGAGCTCGTAATATTGATTAATGAAAGAAAACAATGTCTAACGTGTAAACAGTCACTCCGTCAGAACTCATTAGACTCTTGGCTACGTCTGCGTGATATTTTAACACTAACATTATCCCAGGTATAGCAGGAGCATAATAAAAAAGTCTTTGAATGTTTATTTTACCAATGAACAACACTGTTTATATAATTTTGTAACTGGTGAATGTAATGAATTTTATCTTTAATTAAATTATTGCATTGTTGGGTTGTTTTTATAATTTTGTTTTATTTTTAATACCTCCATCAATAACTCGGGACACAAAGGAGAATTACTTTTAGCAGTATTTGTAGAAAGTGTATTACGTTTAAATACATAAAAGTTTACAGAATACAGTATACAGTGTGTAATTTGTTAGTTAGAGTGCGCGCCACAAAAGAAGTTTCATAGACGCGGCGCTGCAATCGCCGTATTTAATCATGCCAGAGTAATTATTTGCTAATCTGTAAATCTATTTAAATGTACTAAGTGATAAATACAAAATATTCCGTAATTGAAACTGTAAACGAACAAAAGCGGAGCTGCCACTTTTAGTTGCTTTATTTTCTTGGAACTTCTTTCGTAAACAAATTGTTTGCGAGAAATGCAAGCAATTTAAAAAAATAACGTGTGTTCGTTTGAAATGTGGGTGTCGCATCATTCAAGCTTTTATCCAATGTAAAAAATTTATAATAAACAAATTGATTGATTGATTTATCTTTTATTTGATGATAATGAGACCAAAAGTAGGTATCAAATGTTATCTCTATTGTCACGGTATAATTATACCAATTTTATGAAAATGAGATCATTTATAAATTTTGAATCTGTATTTGGCGAAATATGGGATCGAAATTCGGATGAAAATATTCTATCTGGATATGTCTCCGTTATTCGAAGAACATTAATATGTTTTGAAGGCTACAAAAAAGAAATAATCAAATAGCAACATTTTAAAACAAAATCACTTTGACTTTTTGGAAGTAACATGGATTGAGAAAAAGTTTGGAGAAGGCCTTATCGATTTTAATTCACAATTGGATAGTTGGCACTTATCACACATAGTTCTAAAACAATGTTCATATAAAAGAGCGGGCGTTAAAATACTATGTCATTATTACAACTATAAAATGTCCTGATAGAAATAATTTTAATTACTGTTTAAACTATAATTAATACGCCAATTGATTCGTTTTAGAAATGATGTCATAACTAGCAACGCTCGTACAAAATCTAGATATACTCTGATTTCTAATTACCTGGACTAAAATGATAGCTTTGATCGACCATTTTTTAAGTTGCTAGCCTGGAGCATAGTGTTGTAGTATTGTTCATACACGAGTGAATCACAAACTACTATGGATACTACGTATGAGTGAATTGTGCGAATCGTTGATTCCACTCACAGTGCCAGTCACAGAAATAATATCTTATTTCTGTGGTGCCAGTATTAAGTTGTTGATTCTACTTACACAGCTCACTTATGTTTATGGTTAGTAGTAGTATTTTTGTTCTTTAGTATTTGAAAAACAGACAAAGATCCTAGACCACACAGCCTTGACATTTATGTATGTTTCCCTCGTTGACACTCACTTATGAATGAGACATACTATAACAGTGTACTCCAAGTTTGGGACATACAAAATAGTCAATTATAGCTGTCAGTTTAGTCCAGATAATTAAAAATCAGATTATACAATAGCTTCCGCGTTTTGTAAGATGATAAAAAGTATCTCAGTTGATTTGTCTCTCAACTACCCTATTAAAATTATGGTTTATACTTTATATTGAATAAAGACACTTTAGCTCTGGAAAAGTACTTTCATACCAACCAAAGAATATCTGTCAAAAAATAGCAACACTAAACAAAAACGTCAAAGTCACGAGATTTACGAAGATTTTTTCGCTAGTTCGCGAAGGTTGAATAAAATATGTAAACAAGTAAGTTTTTCTGTGAAATTAATATAATTTAGGTACTTTTCTCTTATCAAAAATTAAATACAATCTATAGAAACAACATGAACACATTTTAAATTGTTATTGAATCGTCTATTTTTGGTTACAGCCAAATAAAATGTGATTGCAAGTAAGCCTATTATAAATATAAAATATTCCAGTATTTATTACAATGACCGATATAAACAGCCTACCATTGGAAGCATTAGTCGAAATATTAATAAAAATAGATGGAAAAACCCTTGGAGCATGTCGTAGAGTTTGTAAAAAATGGAAAGAAGTAATCGACGATTCGGACTATATTTGGAAGAAAATATGTCTAAAAGAGTACGAATACCAATCAAAAATTGCTAAAACCAAATCTGGGTGTGATCTGAAGTGGTATAACGTTTATAAAAATTTACAAATGTGGTCCGAAGTAACTAATTTTGAAGTAAAAGTTCGAGAGTTTTATAATTTTTCTCTTAATCAAAACAAATATGCTTTAAGTATAAACTGTGGAGTTTTACCTATAAAAGATACCAGGGGAATTGTTCTTTACGATATGAATATTCTACAATACATCCCATCTGCAGTACCCGAAATAAATTGTTTTAAAATATCTAATAATGATTTTGCCACAGTAATGCTTTTGAAATCTGGGATACTAGTCCAAAGAAATGTAGAAAATCCAGAAATAATGACCGAGGCTTTTTTTGAAGCTGACAACTTTGTACTAGAATGTGAAGAGATAGTTTTTTATCATAATAGAGGTGTGTACAAATGTAATTTACATTTTACCAACTTGTCATCTAAATTAGTGCACCAATGTAAATATGATATCAGAGATATGCAATATGATAACGGCATAATTCATATATTCACTGACTCTGGGAAGATTTTGAATATTTATAAAAATGGTACAGTATTTGAGAAATCTCTTAACTGTCCACAGCAGTGGCTTGCACAGATTAAACACATATGCTCTGTGAATGATAGAAACTTCGTATGTTATTCTAGAAACTTATTCAAAATAGAAACAGATAAATATAGGCATCTGTATTTAGATTTCCCACCAATTACAGCGTTGTTTTTTTATGTTGATTTTGTTTTATTTGGGACAAAGGCCGGTGAGATCTTATTATATAGACTTTCCAGTCAAAAAAGGGCGACCAGACCTGTTTTTGAGAAACTAGCCGAATTGCCAGAGGGAAAGTTTGCTGTTCAACTTGATGTATGTGAAAGGAAATCAGGACCTGTAATTGTTGCATCGACATATGATAAAATAATACTTTTGGAAATAGACTTTTTCCCTGATGTAAGTAAATTTAGAATTTCGTTCTTATGATCTGCCACAAATGCATAATCATAAACATTACCTTTATTTTCTATACATCTCTATACTCTATACTCTCTATACTTTATACTCTATACATCTTTATACTCTACACTCTCTGTCTCTAATCTATACTCTCTATCTATATATATAAAAATCAATTGCTGTTCATTAGTCTTGCTAAAACTCGAGAATGGCTGGACTGATTTGGCTAATTTTGGTTTTGAATTATTTGTGGAAGTCCAAGGAGGTTTAAAAGGTGAGTAAATATGAAAAACATACTTGCTATATAGTAACAATTTCACTTTCCCTTAGAAACTATTTGTACCTGTCAAATATTTGATGTTCGTCCGGTCATTTAGAAATCAATTAAATTTAGAAGTTGTTCGGAAATCAAATTAAATTTAAACGTGAATTATTATTTTTTATTTTTTTGGTTTTGAATGTCAAATGTTTGATGTTCGTCCTGTTATTCAGAAATCAACATTTTTTATTTATCGATTCTGAGGCAGTATGAAGTTGGCCGGGTCAGCTACTACTCTATATTTCACCATTTTCATGGTGTGCAAAAATGACTAAAACTAATTTCATATTTATCCTTTACATTATTTCAAAACTTTTGTCAAACTTATTTAATTATAATATATAGCGTTAAAAGTCATAGGTTTTATTTAAGATCTACAATATGTCTGCAATATCTTTTCTGGGTCCTTGTATCTGCGATGGGAAACTGTTCTATAAGTAGATGCTTTGGATGTTTAGTCATGTAAGAAGACATCCAATGATTTGTTTTCTTTAATTTAATTGTAGCTATATTTTACGTCCAGTCCGAGGACTACACTCATTTTAGCAATACAAATAATGTTAAAATAATTACAATTTATCTTGCGTGTATTTGTCTATTAAATATATTTACATATATATATGCACATTATTATGATTTAAATTTACAAGATAATTTGCCGAGTTATGTTGATACTCTCAATGTAAAGTTTTCATTAAGATGTTTCATGTATAATTATATCCATACATATAGTAAAAGATTAAAGCTGTAAGCATGCACATTGCCAATAGCAAAATATTATAAATTATAAAATGCTTATCACAATCTCAGACGAGTCAAAGTATAGACGCTGCATACATGAACACAGAATGAAGTGAGGTTTTTTTTACAAACATGTAGTATAAACATGATGTGTGTTCGTGTGGGTAATTAAAGGCAATGTATCCACTCGAAACTACTTATTCCACCTTAATATGCACTGTATTTGCTCTTCAAAAACGGCCACGATGCGCAAAAGTATCTACTGTATAGTGCCTATCATCTATTCTATACATATAATAAAATTGTAGAGGTCAAATTTCTGTACAATGAAAAAAAAAATGCTAAAAACCGAGTCAGGGCATGCCCCTGACTCGGTTTTTAGCATTTTTTTTTTAAGAAGTGAAATAGAACTAATTTAGATTTTTTTCAAATTTTTTGTTTCTCTGTTTGTACCGGCTAATTTCCGAAACGACTGGACCGATTTAAATGAAATTTTATATGGTGGTAGCTTATATCCCTGGTCAACATATAGGATACTTTTGATCCCGAAAAATTAAAGAGTTCCCGTGGGATAGTTAAAAAAACTTTAATTACTTAAACAGCTTATTATACAAAATTATGCACCTAATTAAGTATTGATATTGCCGATATCATCATACAATAAAATAATTTATACATTAAAAAACAATTAGGCTATATATCATTACGCTAAGACCAATAGGAGCGGAGCACCAATGAATGGATGAATGTTTTAAAGTTGGGAGGGTTTTTTTAACTAGTCCACGCGGACGAAGTCGCGGGCAGAAGCTAGTAATTAATAAACTGCCAGAAATGTTATGAGTTCAGCCTATAAATTTGTTTAAAAAGTCTCTTAATTTTTTTTTATTGATTGAACAAAGTTTATTGTACTGTAAATGAATATGAGAATGACAAAGATATGACTAATAATATTTTGTCACTAGACATATAATTTTATTGCAATATTTTATATCATATTTTTTTTAATGTAATTTAGTTTTATAATTCTGACATTGCACTCCTAATAAGGCAAAATGTATTGAAACAACGCATATTGTAATATCTTGTGTACATACATTTTAGCAATAAATTATTCATTCATTCATTTATTCACTAATCCAATCACGTAATAAAGTTCTAGTAACGCATTATGGCACATAACACATTTTAGGTGGCTTCACTCTGAGAACTGAGGCTCTGTCTACCTATTTTGTTCGTCCGAGATCACAATGTAGTATTTTTGAAGTGAACATTTCTGTAGGCGCACTGAGCACTTTATTTTATGGGTATAGAATGAGACCGAGTCATGCGTCACGCTCGGCTATGTAACGCTCGTTCGGATAAATTCAGATCGAGTCGACTAATTGCCGGTTTCTATATCTTACAAACCGTTCATTTACCTTTCTATCGGTTAGAATTTGAAATAAGCTCCATACATCTTATGTCAAAATTCAACCCATGGGCATGTGAATGAATTGTAAGATGTAGGAACCGGCCATAACTCGTCGAGCGTGATTTACTCGTCTTATGCCCGGTTTCTGAGGTACTTTTAACTGTAGTTTATCTGTTCGTTAGCGCTATTGGTTTAATAACTTATAAAATTGCGTTTTTGAACACACCATCGTACGATAGTTAAACTAGGTTCAACTTAACTAGTCCCCGGCAATGGAAGAGGCCTCGTGAGGGGGGCCCACGCCTGCCAGGGCTGCGGAGAGGCTAGGTCATATACCCGTAGCTCTGGCCTAAGGCGAAGGACGGAACACCCAGGGATTTTAGTGGGTATCCCTAACCGGGGGTGGCAACAGCATGGCATCGGTTCTGACTGGGCATGCTGGTGCCACCCCCGATCTGGCGAATCCCACACACGGGTTGCGAATATCCCCCCCAAGGTTCTGCCCTTGTCGCGGCTTATGGTCCTCAAGCGGATTTTCCCTGGCTAAAAAAAAAAAACAAGGTTCAACTTAACTGACCAATATTAGGCGTTTATCTATTCCATATATTTTGTTTGACATTTTGTTGTTGAACTTATTGTTTGATGTAAATAAATATTAGATATTCCTTCCTAAAATAGATCTAAATGGATCTATTTTAGGAAGGAATATCTAATATTGTGACGAGTTTTGATACTAGTTGTAGGTTAATAGTTAACTTAAGTTTATTTATTACGTAACTTTATGGAATCAATTGTTATTGAACTCATAACTGATAACCTCAGAAACCGGGCATTAATAAAGTTTTCACTAGTTGTGTGGTCTTAAGAGCTCATTTACTTTGAGGGTTTGGACAGTAGCGAGATGTAAACAGAGTCAACGCCGTTTTCAATCCTATTCTTTATTCGTACAGTTTAGTAATTTAAATTATTATTTCTATTCTTTTTCAGGAAAAGGACATAAGTAAATCATTTACAACTAACAAACTGCGTATGTTTAAGAGACTGGTTACTCTAAAAGATAGATTGCGACTTGGAGTGCCATCAGTTAAATCTATTGCTTGAATACTTAAGTTAGTTGTCATGGAAGAATACTGTTTTAAAAATGAATAAAATGGAATTAGTATTATTAATGCCTATTAAATTATTTAGAATATTCAACAGATTTTTATTTCCTCACTACACAAAAGAACCGGGTATGAGTTGACGATGAGAAGTATTTGTTACAACCAGCGTGAAATTGGCGAGTCACGTTATGAGCCGCGCGCAGATATGCCGATGATTACTTACAGTTATTGTATTGTATTACTTGCTATTATTGTATATACTTCTGTAAAGTATATACAATAATAGATTTATTGCAACAACTATTTATGTAACCTTTTTTGTCAACCATACCGACCATCGACTCGTGACATCATGAGGCTATAGGTAAACCTTCTGCGCACGGGTAACAAATACACTGTTTATCGTTAGATCATTTTTGTACATTACAAACAGGATTTTTGCCATGAATTACACTATTTAACGATGCTTAAATGTCTTAGGGTCGATTTTTCAATCACCAGATAAAAGTTATTCATATAGAATAAAACACAACATGGAGAAAAATTAAAAAAAATATATATTCAATTTTTTCCTAAAGCAGATTCTTTTATCTGATGATTGAAAAGTCGGCCCTTAGACTAGCCACATCTAAAGTTAGATATTACAGTAGAAAATGTTTTACATTAATCATCTAAGTACACAATTTAACTAAAACTTTATCCAAAATTTATCTTGTAATAAAAAACAAGGTTATCATACGACGAAAGATTTTCTAGATGACCGCACCGAATGTAGCGTAATGGCTAGCGCACGTGTTCCAAATTCAAAAGGGCGCGGGTTCGATCCTGGCCGGAACGCATGCACCGCTTAGTCAGTTTTCTGATGTAATTTGTATATTGTTACAATTACCACGTGCTAACAACGTTGAAGGAAAACATTGTGATGCAATCTATACATCGATATAACCCTGTGTCAAACCTGCCAAGCCGCCTTGGACAAGCGTGGTGGGTATATTGTCCGTTCCCCC
This sequence comes from Dendrolimus kikuchii, assembly GCA_019925095.2. Taxonomy (NCBI): domain Eukaryota; kingdom Metazoa; phylum Arthropoda; class Insecta; order Lepidoptera; family Lasiocampidae; genus Dendrolimus; species Dendrolimus kikuchii. The sequence goes on from CM034413.1 coordinate 8,601,698, forward strand.
TGTAATGTGAGGCACGAGCCCATAGTGGGACATTGTAGTAGTGTAGTTTGGTATTAGTTCAAAATACATTAAAAACACCATAAATGTATTCACCTTTAACAGTAACTAAATTTTTTTGGAAGTGGTGGTAGTCCCATAACTTTCAAGTAAGTAATCGCATAGATAAAACTTATATATATGAAAAGTAATTGATAAGATTCCATTTTGAAATAAATACATTCATTTTCACTTGATTGTGTAGAATTGTTTTGAGTTTGATGTGAAGGGGTGAACATCATACATACCTTGCGGTAAGCCTATAATGCTTGAGAAATGTGTGGCACCCCACAAGATTGCTATCGTAAACAAGTTAATAAATGTTTGTATGCGGTATAAAGTCTTATTGCTACATTGGTAAAATTAATTATAATAATCGACAGATTATACATAGCTAAGCAAGATAAGCTTGTGTTTTTGTTAATATACCACGGGCTACTCTGGGGCCCGTCCCAGACACCCAGACCATAACAAACAACGGAAAGTTGGTTTAGGAGGAATTTACCATTTCGATTTCAGGAATGGCTTTTTTCAGTTAAAACACTTATAATAAATAATAGTAGGCACCAGGGGCGTGGTTAGTGCCGTATCAGCCGTATCAATGATACCCCCAGGCTACAGGGGCCCCGAAAGTGTGTAAGCAAAAATTCTTAAAATATTATTCACAATCTTTTATAGGTTAATAACATTTTTAAGAATAACTGCTGGGCCGACAGAAACGGTTATCAGACTCGTCATTATTGTCTATAGAGGAAGAAAATTTAGAAAAACTTAAATCGCCTTCAGCTATAGACGCTTTGATAAATAAGTGTGCCGAAAAAAGGCAAAAAAAGTGTATCTTTGATTTGAATTCTTTGTCTGATTTAGCTACTAGGAGCATCAAATATAGTAGACGGCCTCTGTGGTTGAGCGGGCTAAGCCGTTGCCGGCCTACCTCACTGCAACGTAGAGGCTCCGGGTTCGATTCCTGGTATAGTAAATTTCGGAAACGTATTTTCTCCGTTATTTGCTATGGTCTGGGTGTCTGGGATCGGCCCCAGAGTAGTCCGTTGTATATCACCCATAACACAAGCGTAACTTGCTTAATTTGGGGATATACAATATATGTGTTTGTCTGCCGATTATTATTATTATAGTATAAGTAATAACTTATAATAAATATATTTATTATAATCAATATATATGTCTAAGGTAAGCTACGCCACTGGTAGGTATACTCGTGTTGGGTTAAAATTAGCATAACCAAAACTTTATGCCTGTAGTGCGATTTCGGCGGAACCTGTAGCAGCCACACTGCCATGTAATTCCCAATTCAGATATCTCGGTTCACAACTGGAGAGTAATTGTGATATAGAGAAGGATGTAGGGAGAACAATAAATGTAGCTTGGCTAAAGTGGAGACAGGAAAATGGTATGACATGCGATAAACTAATGCCACTGAAACTAAAAGGTCAGATATATAAATCTGCCATACAATCGGTAATGTTTTACAGGTTCGAATGTTGGACCACTAAAGTGATAGACTACAAACGTCTCCACTAAGCTAAGATGAGAATGTTGAGATGGATGTGTGGTGTTACAAGAATGGACAAGGTGAGAAATTAGTACATAAGGGGATCATTGAAAGGTTTTTGTTTTCTATTTAATTATTTGTGACTTGTCACATAGGTATGTCAGCCCCATCATCTCCTAACCATACAATAACTTATATATTAAATTTGAATTATGAGCTGGCTAACAAATTAGCCTTCTTTCAGACTGGCTCTGCCAGAATTTCTGTGAAAATACCTACATCAAAACGATTCAGTCCCAACTCCCTCATCAGTTCTCTGCCATCTTTATTTTTGCTGCATTCCATTAACAGATGTCGCACATCTTGTTGCACCCGTGACTGACAAACTTAGAGGAAGAAGATGAACGTGGTATGTAATGAGGAGGGATGAAAGTCACTTGACAAAAACAATGTTAAACAGCAAAATTGGCGGATACAAATGTAAAGGTAGACTAAAAAAGAGATTGATGAATTGCCTGAAGGATGATATGATTTGTGGTGTGACAGAGGACGTATGTCCTAGGAGTATGGAAGGAAAAGACATGATGTGCCGACCTCAAATAATTGGGAGCAGGTGAAAGAAAAGAGCGGGAGAGTAGGTACTTGTGAAGTAGGCGTACCAGAGCAGCAACTCCTACTCCCATTATAAACGTGACCGCTATTAAGGCACTAACTCATTAAACTATAATAACTTCTGGGAAAAAACGAAAGAAAGAAAGAAAAAACATTTATTTTGTAACAACACATTGCGAGACGTATTAGATGTTAGATACAAATTATATATATAATATAATATTAGCCCATAAGTGTCCCACTGCCGCGCTCGGGCCTCCCATTATAGGGGGAACAGACAGTATAGCCGCCACACTTGTCCAAAGCGGCTTGGCAGGTTTGACACATCGGTTATCTCGATATGCAGGTTGCATCACGATGTTTTCCTTCACTGTTGTTAGCACGTGGTAATTGTAACGATTTGCACATTAGATAAGAAATTTGCCTAAGTGGTGCATGCGTTCCGGCCAGGATCGAACCCGTGCCCTTTGAGTTTGGGACGCCTGCGCTGGCCATTACGCTACCACGATTTATGTACAAAATGAAACACACTAAATATGTAAGAAACAATATATCCATACCTATATGTGATACCAGATGGGAGTAGAACTTTACTAATGTACTAGCTAAACGTGAACGCGTTATTTTTTACCGCTACAATGCCTCTGTTAGATCTGGGATAATGTTAAGGATCGTGTCAGGTAGATGTAGCCAAGGGTTTAATGGGTTATTTGTGATGCGACATGATTAATGATAAATATTGACAGATAACTCATGCATATACATTTATGTGGCTAATCGTTAACACTAACGCAGAAGGAGCAGGCGCATAAGACACTCGAATTTATACCTCACACTCTTTCAATTTGCATTCCACTAATAATCTCCTGTTAATGGTACCTGCACACTCTACAAATTTTTATTCCAACTCCTTCGTCATGCAGGCTGTCTTCCTTTGGAACTCTTTGCCCACTGACGTCAGAAAAGCTAAATCTTTTGCCATAATTAAAAATTCACTCAGAAATCATTATGTTAGTCTTACGCAATAATGTATGTGCTAGTTTACAATACTTCAGACTGTAATCTGCTGTCCATGTATGTCATTTTCCTTTTTTCTTTGTTGCATAATAATTCCAGATAATTTAAAAATTTGCTTTGAGTCAGGTTGCCTGGAAGAGATCGCTTTTAGCGATAAGGCCGTCTTTTGTTTTACCAAGTAACTATTGTCTTGTGCATTTTTGTAATTTTTGTTTTGGTGAACAATAAAGTGTTGTCTATGTCTATGATTTTTTTTAAATTTGTTATAAAAAAGTATCCTACAGTATTTCCATAAATTTAAGGCCTAACAATAGATAATAATAATAAAAATGGATATTTATGATCTAGAAAAAATAAATAGTGAGTTACACAACAACAAAATTAATTATTCAATCTATCTAATACTGTTGGTGACGCCATCTAGCGATGTTGGGTAGTTTATAGATAACTTCACTTCATACGTCACTGCGGCTGCCCACTCGCCAGAAGATGGTACCTGGATTTTTTTGAATTTTGCGTACGTTACATACGCATACGCGTCGTCGTTGGTCGCTGCTGTACTGACACTTCTAACTGGAAAACTAAACACAACTAAATTATTAAATCTAAATATAAACATTACATATCAATATTAATAAGATTCAAAAGGAATTTTGAATCTTATGAATATTATAAAACTGAAGGCTTTCAGAGTTTAAATCCGTTGCAAAAATATAGGAATAGCGCCATGCAATAAAAAGCATTCACGTAGAAGCGAAACCCGTGCAATGTTTGACCGCAACACTGCATGTTTTATGTGGCCGCGCGGGACTGCATCCCGCATATGCGTCGCTCTGCCAAACGTGTCGGTTTTATTACGTGTATCGGTCTGAATGTGAATTTTCATGTATTATTTAACTTATTATTCTTTAACCTTGTTACGTCACGTACATGAAATTATTTATTCTTGCGTAATTAGTAAAGCCAAAACTTTAAGCGATCCATGTACGTGCTAAAATTAGCCAATATAGAAAACATACAAAACCTTCCGAAATGCATCTTAAGAGCATGTTCAGCATATAGGTATTTTTATTTATTTTATTTTATAAATTTTGGATGACTATCAGCTATTCACATGATAATAATAACACACTAGTGATAATGAGCTATTAACAAGTCACCACATATATTGTATATGGCCGAATTTCCAAAGAATACTTAAGGGATGTTTCCGGGCATCCGAATAGTAACTGCTGGTTAGCAAATAGTTAAACTTTGCGCGTCAGTTGTAGTGTATTCAAACAGTAATAAATATGTATACTTATAACTTACATAGCACGTAGAACATTTACGTCCGCTAGCACTTTACACAATCACATAGCACTATACACAATCACATAAATGTATAAGTCGAATAGTTCACTGGGCCGGCCTTTGATATTGTCTTTGTATATAGGTATATGTATGTTCCGAAGTTTAGAGTCCCATGGTTCGTAGAGAAGTGTCGCAAAACGCGCTGACGCCGCTGCATTTCGCGCGTACTCGGTGTTGGGCAGGAGGGAGATAGATATATATACACATTACTATAGTCAAAGAGAAAAGAGTATACTATGTAATGTATGAAAGTGTAGTCTGGCAACCACGCTTGATATTCCCGCTTAAATAATAAACAGATAATCAATAAATTTTTCAACACACTTGCTCATAAAGTGGCTCTATGGTCACCGCAATTAGGCACAGAATGACATCCATAATCAAACTGTGACTAAAAAACATTATAACTCACTAGTGAGTTATAGTTTTTTTTTTAATTTTATTGGTTGAGTTGCTTTGTTCTTAAAAAAGTTTTTATTAAAAAAAAAAGATCGTGTTCTATAGAACAAATAAATTAATGTTCCTATTGCTTGCTCATTTCATGCAACTTCTTATTTAAATAGATAATTTTAACTCGTACGTGTTTAATAAATAAAACTTTCACTCATATATAACTTTTTTTATCTACTAAATAAAATGAGTTTTTGTTGTTATTTTATTCACAAGTGTGTTGAAAAACGTCGTATGATACACGTGTGTATTGATGATTACCGTCCTCGGCTCTCTTAAGGCCCTCGCCTACGGCTCGAGTCTCAATGGCGCCTCGGCGGTAATCACCAAAGTTACACACTAGTACCATAATGTACTATTCCAGTATATAAAATACTTTCTGTTGTATTATTTTTATTAATATTTCTCCGTTATCAGAAACATGGGGCGCATAAATTATTAATATCTGACGCGCTTGAGTATTTCTGTGTGACTCTTTTTTTACATTGTTGAAAACCTGTACACGCTCCCCCCACCAGTGAAAGGGCATACATCATATAACCTTTTTTCTTTTTAGCATCTAATCTTCACAATCCAAAAGGTCTCCGCGACGCTCGAGTAACTCCACATTTAGTCTCTTGGGCTCCCCTACTAGTAGGTACATTTAACTGAGAATTGAATTAAGTAATAAATGTACCTATATACATAGTCGTTTTGAGTGTTGTTAATCAGATCTTGAAAAACCATGATGATCTTCTTTAATTACTTTTTTTATCAAGTCAATCGGCTTGCGCCCGGGTGCCTCGCACCCCTTGCACTCCTGGGTAAAGACAGCCCTGCGTACAATGGTTTACAATTTCCGCCCTTGTGCAACACGAATAAAATAAACTAGCGTGTGCTCAACCCACGAACAATGAAAGGTTCCGTAAAGATGTCAACATCTATTGTTTTGTCATTTGATTACAGAACATTGAAAAAGGATTTTTTATTCCAAAATTTGGCAAACAGGCAAATTGCGCCCACCTAATGGAAAATGGCCACGGCCCCCGCAGGTATTTTTATGTTGAAACTTACCATTTTGTTGAAGAAGTGAAGAATCCAAAAAACCCGTGGTGGTGCCGAGGGTACTTTTTGAGGTCTTTCCCCCACCTCCCTATAGCATACTACGAAGCGGCGGTTGTATATAATTGCTCTACCTCCTGGACTGGTGCGGCCTTCGATAATATAACTCAGGAACAGTAGACGGTAGGACAATCCGATCAATCGTTGCATCCGATTGATCATATGAGAAGGAAAATCAAGCCACTAACCTTAGCGTCCTGAAACTGCACTTCTCCTAATTCGGCAAGCCTGGAGACGTCTGGCAGCGGTCGTCGAAGAACAATTGGTTGCACACAGTGGTATTAAAGAGTCTTTCTGTCACACGCAATATAGCGGTTAAAAATTATTAATTAGCACAAATGGCTGCGGAGCGGGTCGTTCATCCGCGCGACCGAGTAGGCGATATTCGACTTATTAAAAATGTTGGGGCGGTGGTGCGCCTTTGTGCTTCCAGTGTCGTCGCGTGACGACATAATATCGTTGGAAAATGAGCCTCCTTATAAGGGCACAGATCGGAAGATGTCGGTGTGACTGATTTCATTCCAATCATATAATCAAATGAATGAACCAATCGAAATAACTGGCCTAAACAACCTATATTCGTGAACTTTGTTGACCTGAATATTGTTTTTAACATATGGTGGTGCGGGTGGCATGTGTAGATGTTGTTGGTGGTGGATAGTAAATATCTACAGGCGGCTAGAATTAAAGAGGCACTCACCTGTGGATCCCCAGTCCTCATACCTATGGATTCCTCGGCACGTCTTCAGATTAAGCTTCAGTCACAGACTGTATACTACCAACAGGATCGGGTATTTTATATTATAAATGCGTATAGTGTTGCATTAATTCGGTGGACATAGACGTAAGTAAGCCGCCCGCCAGCACGAATCTTGATTGGCCGATAGGTGACATCGCCTGTCTCTATCCAGCGCGTAGATGTGCGGGCAGGAGGAGAAAGGAAGGAATACATAGGATCAATAGGGACTTTCACATTTTGTTTATAATGGTGTTCCTAATGTTATCAGCTATTCTAACATTTATCACTTATATGAGAATTTTTGCATACTACCCTTACCCCTAATTTCCGTGGTTTATGGTCATCTTCTTCTTTGGTTGGTTTGGTTCTTTGGTCTTACGGTCTGATAGGGAAAGACTTTCCCAAACTCAAAATCAGTCAAATGTTTTTTAGTGTTTACTCCTTAAGAAGCGATTTTCATATAGGCCCCCGGTGTGGAAATTTTATCAGGAGTGAAATAATACAAGCGTTAACTCAAAAGCGGTATGTTTTTTAAATTATTTTTACAATTTCAAACTTTAATGTAATGAAATAACATCTAAAATAATAATATCCATCAGTGTATGATACGGTGTTTTGAAATTAGAAGGTCTTGTAATCACTCTTATTCGGCCGCACTCAAGACAATCAAACATGAGGAGTAAACTCCAGTCATGCCTCAGAGGTGACATTAAATTTTTTTTGGTCACTTGTGAGAAGGTTTTCCCTTATAATATAAGGGAATACCTCGGGACGAGTTTGATATTATCAAACTCGTCCATACATAGACTCTATAGTTTATGTGAAAAATGTCTCTGACATACATATATAGAGAGAATGACAGGCGTACCAACCAAATCCCAAATATGATGATATCTGTAAGGGTTTTTCATCAATATGCCTAATACGCAACCCTAATAAATCTAAGCAACTACCCCGAGAGATATCATGTTCCCCTAGGATTGATTTGAACGTAAAATAATATTATTTCCGTAGAAATTGTTTGCCGTACATGATTCCTTTTCCTGTTATTGTAATATTGAAAATCAGGAACATGTAACCTGTTATACGAAGTACCTTAACGAGGACTATGTCAACATACAAATTATATTTATATATATAGTTTGAAATTAAATTTGTCAAATACATAGCGGTACACCCCAGGGCTTCGAAACCAGAAAAAAAGTAGAGCCGGTTACAGCCTAAGTATACAGGAGCTTCTTTGCGGTTGCGGTTGCCACGCCACCGTTACGGAACCCATAATAACCCCTCGTTGTTTCTTCATGCGCCTTATGCCAGGGCTACGGCAAAGCGGAAGCTCGAACAATTACGCGTTCCCTGACAGGGGCCTCTAAAGTCATGTCCACTGCCGAAGAACTACTTTATATCCCCCGGCATCTTCCATCTTCTTTTAGTGCATGGGGCGGTTTGTAACGCGCACCACGGGAGAAGAGGTGAGCGCGCGGAATACGACGCGCCCCCATCTCGACGGTATAACGGCGGGTAAGAACCCTATCTCCAAGGGAAAGCTCACGGTAGCCGAAGGTCGAAAGCCGCCCTTCAGTAGCGGCGCAAAGACGTCCGCTCACGCTTTCGCTCCGCCTCCTCCTTTGCAAGCATGACATGCTCGCAAAAGAAGGAGACGGTGTCTCATCCGGTACATTTCCCGACCATGGTGCGTCGTACCTCAGCCGGGAGTAAAAGGTCAGTCGTCGTCTGTGTCGCAATGATGGTACTCTGACGTTCACTCACGGTTTGGGCGACACAGGTACCTTCCGAAGCAGTTGCTTTTGTCTTTAGACAACCGTCCTCGGGCCTTTCGGGGAAAGGGCCGAAATGCAGACATAAGGGTACACATACATCGAGGGTGCGTGGGACTCTCAGCGACCGGTTCTTCACGCTCGCTTCTAAAACGAACCTGTCGCGAGAAACGACCGCCAAATTACCCACTAAACCTAAACCTGTCCCCCATTTATTGCGCTTTTACAGTGTGTCACGGGATCTCGTACAGAGTTACTGTACCGTGACGACCATACGCTTTGTAACTGGGCGAGCCTGAGGAGCAAAGTGACCCACTTCATACAGGGGGGGGGGGGGGGGGAGTTCGCTATTGCTCCCATGACAGAGGTCTCCTGTGACGGTAACTGTCCTAGGAGGAGATGTGCGTAGCGGCGCCTACGACCGCCGGTCCTCCTCTTTCAGTGGCCTCCTTCTGCGACATGACGGATTTTTTTATGATTTGTTCTTAATTTATCCTCAATTGAGCATTGTAACGTGTATACACTATTTCGTGACGATGTGTTGCGGAGATAAGGCCTGAAAGCGTCGTAAACAAACAAACTCACATTTGCATTTATAATATTAGTTAGGGTGAATTGATTTGGCTTTTTTTTTAATTGCATAAATTCAGCAGACGGCCCACCTGGTGGAAAGCGGTTACCATCGCTTATGGACATTTGTAACACCAAAGGTGCTATTAATGCGCTGTCGTTCTCTAAAAGCGGACTGGTACCTGAACATAACTTAAGATTGTTATGCATACTCTAGACCAAGGGTGGTAGCCGTCCATACGGGCAAATACCCTGCCACCTGACACTGGGTTGTTTTGTCACCTCTTACGACAGGCTGCCCAGCCGCAGGAATTTGTGTTCTTTCTCTATTCCTATAGGGATGAAAATACAGTTGGATACAGTAAATTCTTTTAATAAACCTTCTATTTTGGTTCTGGGCTATTTCGTGATTCATGTCACGCGTATTCAAACCTCATTACGCGAAAATTAGGGCACATTAAGTAAAATTAAATGAACGTAGCCCGGGTTACAGTACAAAAGTCTCAAATCTACTTTTCACCATTCAAATATTCTCTGGAATACGTACATAAATGCCAAATTAAAAACAATTTTGTTGCGAATATAGGTAAAGTACAGATGAAGGTTTTAAGCCTATATTAGATGGTTCATTTCTGTGTTTCAATTTGTATCAATCAACCAAAGCGATCCAGTAAACAAAAATTTGATACATTCAGTGTTATAATAAAACTACGTTTTAACGGTTTTAAGCGCGGTAATTTTATTTAATTTTGGTTTTTCCGACGTTTCGGCCACTTTTCAGTGGTGACTTTTCTTGCGCCGCTTCTTCTCTTCAAGCCATAACATGTTGCGAAGCGGTAGTAAAATAGATTAGGCTCCCATAGAGTAAATAATAACCATAAACAAAATTAAAATTAAATAATTAAAATTAATAAGTTGGCGGTAGGCTAAATAAAACTTTAACAATACTCGTTGACACTTGACATCTTTGTCTTCCGTGATCACGGCCACTGAAAAGTGGCCGAAACGTCGGAAAAACCAAAATCAAATAAAATTACCGCGCTTAAAACCGTTAAAACGTAGTTTTATTATGTATACAAGTCGCGAAAACTTAAGAAAACATTCAGTGTTATTAAATATGGTCATGTCCTATCAATCTGTTCCCTACAATCAAAGTTACTCCATGTGTCTAATATCATACATACATACATACATACATAACTTCACGCCAGTTCCCTTGCGGGGTAGGCACGAACAACAGAGTGCCATTTAGGCTTATTCTTACACACCTCACTTGCCTCTTTGACATTCATAACTCTTGTCATGCAAGCTCGTCTGTTCTTAAGGCTTCTGACATCACCTTCTGCTAGTACACGATCAATTTGATCATGGAAGGTGTGTCGTGGCCTTCCATGACTTCTGCATCCATCCACTTTTGCATTGTATATCTGTTTAGTCATTCTTTCATCATGCATTCTTTCCACATGCCCGAACCACCGGAGCATTCCTTTCCTTACCTTCACCCCGACACTCTCTTTCAGACCAACTCTCTTTCTTACTTCGGTATTACGAACGCGGTCCGCGAGCGTCACTCCGCAGATTTTGCGCAGTGCTCGCATCTCGACCGCGTTTACTCTACTTTCATGCTCTTTCTTCCATACCCAACTCTCGCTTCCATACGTGAGCGTAGGTACCAGCATCGCGTTGTGTACGGCGAGCTGGGCCTTCTGGATGAGGTTCTTAGCGCCTAGAAGTTTACCTAACGCTCCATTCAAATCAGTCTAATATCAGTTTATTATAATGTTGATATTCCACGAATCAATCAAATTGAATTTATTTGGTTGAATGGTACAGAACTGAAAGGCCACAATGATATTCAATGACATTGATTTTTATTTATTGCTGAAGCACAGCAGGCAGGATGACGGCGCAAGTGTAAAGGAAGGTGGTTACCATCGCCTATGGATATTTGTAACACCAAAGCTGTTGCCAATGTGCTGCCAGCCCCGAGGGAAACTGGAACCTGGTAATAATGCTGGAACACAACTCAAAGTTGTTATGACATCTTTGGTGTGTCATGAAAGAGGATTTTTTTTTATTTCTATTTCAGGGATAAAACGGGTAGGTATCTTTGTTTTGTGCCTCTTTTTTTTTTAAATTCATTCTATTATATTTTTTGCTGAATCCCCATACACTCGTTTATATTCTTACATTATGACTTATATTAATTTTTACTACATTTTTATTTTATGGTTTTGTCATTATTTTTTCTAGTTTTATTTTTTTGTTTATATCTGTATTTCTATTATCCATTTAAGTATCATATATATCATATCCTATTGACTCATTGACTCTTCGGGTGATCAGAGGGCTGGTGCTTACCTCGGCCAGCGGATCAGTATGGCGATCCAGCGAGGAAACGTAGCCAGCCTTCTGGGCACCTTACCCATAGAAGACGGTGATCTGGGCTCAGTATTCTACTTATAGTCTTGAGGGACTATGAGTAGAATACAATACAAATAAGTTAAGTTTTCTTGCATTGTATTCGATTATATGTAATATAATTAGTTTATTTTATTATTTATTATATTATTACTTAATGTGCCTATGTAAAATATATTCTAATTTGTTTAGTTTAAGTATCTATTCTCATTCTTGTTTTATTACTATTATATATCTATTCTACTCAGTAATAATCAGAGTTTGGGGCTGCTGATATTTATTTGTTATATGGCATACTTTAAACCAGGGGTGGTAGCCACTCAGTCGGGAAAATACCCTACCACCTGACTGTGGGTTGGTTTTTATCGCTTCTTATGAGAGGTCTCCCGGCCGCAGGAAGATTAGTATTTAATTTCTGTTTCTACACGTATATGATGAATGATACAGATCTATGGTTATAGGGATTACTTCGATTCAGCCAAATCGAAATACAAAAGTGAACCGTCTATCGGCTTAATAGTTCACATTCTTTTTTTGTTTTTGATAGCTGGAGTACAGCAGACAAGCTGACGGTCCATTTGATGGAAAGCGGTTACCGGCGCCTATGGACGTTTGCAACACCAGATATGTTATCAACGCGCTGCCGGCCTCGAAGAAATTTTATGACATCCTTTTTAAAAAACTCCATATCGTAGCGCTGTGGGCAAAACCTCAGCTGGGAGCTCATTCCAAATCCTCACGTTACGCAAGAGAAACGTTCTACAGAACCATTGCGTACATGAGCGAGGCGGCTCTAGGAAGTGGGGATGCTCTCCCAACCAATGGCGACCGGTGGTGCGATGGTAGAAAAAGGACGAAGGCTCCATTCTAAACAGTTCGTTGGAACACTCTCTGTTATACGCAGAGAGACGCGAAGTCTCTCCTAAGGCCAAGCATATCTAGACCGTCTGTGAGTATGGGATCATCAACAACGCGAACTTACGTTGGTAGGCAGATGCTCCAGCCCAAAGGTGTGAGCAGTACTCCATATGCGACCTCACCTGGGCTTTATAAAGCCGCGGTGTGAAGTACTGCTTGGACCGGTTTAACACTCACAGCTTCTTAGAGGCAAGTTTTGCCTTGCCTTGCCTGAACTGCACATCGTTCGCGATATCAACGAGGTATTAATATAAACCATGGTAGTGTGTCTCTAAGAGCACACTCTAATGTTCCGGCTCCATCTGGAATAATTTTAGAGTTTGTGACTGTAGCCAAATGCGTCTTATTAATAATACCACTATGACGAATCAATTAGTAATGTCCAATGCCTTATCGACTTGATTTGTTATAAAAATCGACTTCATTTATAAATAAGTTTCAATCACTTAACTTATCTACATATTTTTACTAAAATACTATATCGTGTAATTAATATACCCATATTCCAATGAACATACTTTACATATGTTAAATAAGCCATTTTATAAGGCACTTATAATAATTGCGGTATTATTTTCCTAGTAGAACATTTTTTTTTTCATATCGATTACATCCGATTTATTTACGTATAGTGTCGATGATTTAATAGTCTGTTCGTTATATTACTCACAGAACATCACTATTACTTCACAAAAATTAAGTACGACAACCATGTCATTTGTTTCATGTGGTCTTTACTGTTAAGAAATTTGTAACTTGCTAATCGTGCAAAAGTCAAAAGTAAAATAAATACTTCGAAAATAGATAACTATTCATAGGTGGCTTGAAATCAACTAAGATTATTATCAAGAAACACAGACCTAAACAGGTATACGATATGTACTCGTATATGTATCAGACCGGCAACGACCTCTTGAATACCACAACTCCGTCTAGACGTAATCATTCCCAAGTTTTATGATCATCAAGTTTGCAAACTGCCGTTCAGGTAGACTGCAATCAAATATTAGAATATTTCGCACCTTCAGTCAAACGCACTAAGCGACCAAGTTGCGACGGAGACGCCGTTCTTGGCGGGCAATATACACGGCCAAGAATTCCGACTTAACCATACGAGTTGCACTTAAATGGACGCTGTGGAGTTAGCTGTGCTTATGTATTTCCTTCTCCTTGAGTTGTGTTACTTAATAATAAGGGTCGTGACCTTCACTACGCCACACTGGGGAGTTTTTGCTGCTTTTCTTCTGAAAACATCAGTAACATGTTTCGAAGTGTTGTTATACTTCCATATAACAGGAACTAGGTAGTAGAATCTGTCAATACTGAAAACAGACAAAACCTTCGAAGATGCATCTAGAAATATGTTCAGAATATACATAGGTTACAAATATTATCAGTAGCATTTAAGATTCTATATATATAGCCTTAAGTTTAATGTTAAATAAATAAAGCAATAATTACATCTAGAGTACACTTGTCGTCTCATTTTGTACTCCAATCACGGCGATTGAGCCATTGTCTCTCGCCTGCTGGTGCGTTACTCCATCCAACGGGGCAACCATCATCGACGCACCACACAACTTACGTATGCCCCCACAAGAGGAGCCATGGGCTCTCGCCCAGTGATGCGTCACCCTGTCCAACGGGTAGCTATCATCGTCGCACCACATAACTTATGTAAACTCCAACAAGTGGTGACCTCGACGTGATGTAACAAATAATCCCCCTTAATAAAATGGCAGTTTTTAAAATTACAGTATAGATTCGCGTTTGACCATTACCTATTATTATTTACATTATATAACTACTGCGCGGAAGGTTTGTCGATGATAACTTCTCCTGCTTCCTATAACCGCAACCCGCGGTCTTAGTACTACTTAGACAAGCCCCGGTCCTAGTCGTAGGAAGTGGGAGGTGTGATCAGCGGCAAACCTGCGCACGACTTATACATATTATTATCATGTACAGGTGGTGTTTACTATACACTATATAACTTGGTATAATTAAAACCTTGTGAATTTGAAGACTACTGTTATTTGAACACTTCTTCGCCCTTGACGACGATCAGCGACAATAGTCATTGCTAATATATGTAGGAATGTTAAGAATGGTTGCATGTGTAACGGAACGCAAGTGTAAATTGAATGGATGAATGGTGGAGATTTGATTGAATTGAATGAACGGTTAGCTGAAGTCGTTAGTCAAGAGCGTAAGAGGGTGGTTGTTGCGTGTAAGACGAAGTTATTTAAGGTGTATTTTAAAAGAAGATTAAAGTGTTTATCCGAAGAATATCTGTTTTATTCTAACGAGCCAGTTTTCCTCAACCACGCACCACCCTCACATATATTATGCAGAAGAAGAAAAAACTGACCGGTGTGTGTGTTGCGTCAAATCCTTCTAGCCGCTGGCCGCTTGTCGTTAGTTAGATGGATGTGTTTAAAACTTTGAATGAACTTTATGAAATTTTTTGGTGCGTATTGGCGAAGAATGGAATAATTTGTTGGAAGCTGTTTTTCCTGAGATATGTATATATCGTCTAACTAAAAGTGCTCCATCCTAGACCGCATCATCACTCAACATCAGGTGAGACAGCGGTCAGACGCGAACCTATACGAACAGAAAAAATGAACAGTGTAGATCTCGCTGACCGCTTCGACCTGACCGCCGCGACTTGGCCGCCTAGTGCGTGTGTAGACTTACTTGTGTACAAAAAATTCAATTCAGGAATTGCATTATTAATGCTATATTTAAATAATTGCATTATTTCTTATTAATTTGATGGCGTTAAAATTTTCCATTATCAAATAAATTGTTATACCAGTCGGGGCTCACTCAACTTGGGACTTGCTTCCCAACTGTCGGCCTTTTAATACTCAGTTATACATATATATAGATAAATTATTCAAATGGGCCTCCAAGACAAAATCCGACATTATAAGGAATAGCAATAATAATAATAATAGAAATATCATGCCACATTTACATTAAATTTGTCAAGGGGCCTCTACGTGCTGGCCTTCCCATGGCCTCAGGGAAGCCCTCCAAATGTCCGGGCCATTTTTATGGTCCGTGGTATTGAAAGACATACAAAAATAATAGAAATGAGTATTATAGGGAATAAATTAATAGAAATATAATTAGAAGAAATAATGATACCGCTTTAATTTTCATCAAAGTCGGCCCCCTGACTTGTTTAAGTAGTTATGGTTTCGGATTTGATGTTGGAGATCCACTTAAAAAATCACCTGTATTCACACACACACACACACACACACACACTTATATATTTTCATTCTCTTTTGTTGTATTAATTGTAAAATGAACTATGAACTACTTTCTTTATAATATCCATTTTGTCGTTCGTCTAATTAGCACACAGTTTGGATTATGATCTGGCCCTGTATATTACATTGATATTGTTTAATTTTTAATGATGGAATATGATAGAGATACTCTTTTTCGAGTTTTTACAAGAACTCCGTTGAATGACGTCGATTGTAGCTTACAATACAACGGCGTCTGGCTTAAAGGCCTAGTAGCCAAGCCTTAAACTTAAAAAAAATATTTAAATTTTTAATGATGGAATATGATAGAGATACTCTTTAAGTACCTAGTATTGAAACGAAAAAAATTGAAAATAGCTAATTACGTGTATTACGTACAACACTGAGAATTTGTGAACAGGGGGGAACTCCCTTAGCCGTTGAAATTGTCATATATTCATAGTCAACATAGACTTATTACTCCTATTCATAATACAACGTTCTTCAATCATTCTTTCACGGTTAAGGCTGTCCAACTTTGGAATTCATTGCCTGTTGCTGTCAAACAAGCAAAATCCCTAATAACATTTAAGAACTTAGTCAGGAAATTCTATCTGCAATATAATGATATGTAATTGTATATAATTAGTAGGTATTATATTGTACACATATATATATATATATATATATATATATATACATACATACATATATAACTTCACGCCAGTTCCCTTGCGGGGTAGGCACGAACAACAGAGTGCCATTTAGGCTTATTCTTACACACCTCACTTGCCTCTTTGACATTCATAACTCTTGTCATGCACACTCGTCTGTTCTTAAGGCTCCTGACATCACCTTCTGCTAGTACACGATCAATTTGATCATGGAAGGTGTGTCGTGGCCTTCCACGACTTCTGCATCCATCCACTTTTGCATTGTATATCTGTTTAGTCATTCTTTCATCATGCATTCTTTCCACATGCCCGAACCACCGGAGCATTCCTTTCCTTACCTTCACCCCGACACTCTCTTTCAGACCAACTCTCTTTCTTACTTCGGTATTACGAACGCGGTCCGCGAGCGTCACTCCGCAGATTTTGCGCAGTGCTCGCATCTCGACCGCGTTTACTCTACTTTCATGCTCTCTCTTCCATACCCAACTCTCGCATCCATACGTGAGCGTAGGTACCTGCACCGCGTTGTGTACGGCGAGCTGGGCCTTCTGGCTGAGGTTCTTAGCGCCTAGAAGTTTACCTAACGCTCCATTCACACTATTCCCCAAATTCACTCTTCTTTCTATATCAGCGGTGTACCTTCCATCCCTGCTAAAAGCACATCCAAGATATACAAACTCATTCACTTGCTCTAGCATAACATCATCGACCATTATCCTTGCATTCGTTCTGGTTTCTTCTCTTTCAAACACCATAACCTTTGTTTTCTTCGCATTCAAATGTAAGCCTCTCGCCTGACAGTCATCTTTCATCATTGTGACTAGTGTTTGCAGTTCTGATGGCGATTCGGCTAAAAGCACGGCATCATCCGCATAAAGCAAGGTGCTTATAACTAGATCACTCATCCGCACCCCAACATCCACTTCCACCCGCACGCATGCCATACAGCCCTCGTAAGTGGACTGCACAGCACGCATCAATTGGCCATTAATCCCATATCCGGGCAATATGTCCCAGAGGTCCTTCCGCACAACCCTGTCAAATGCTTTCTCTAGATCCACAAAACCGCAGAAAACCTTCCGGCCCATAGCCAGCTGCTTCTCTACGATATTGCGGAGAGAGAAAACTTGATCCATACATCCCCTTCCATTTCTGAAACCACCTTGTGCATCCCACAGTAATCCATCGGATACAACTCTCATTCTCTTTTCAATAATCTTCGCATACACTTTAGATGCTGTGCTGATCAAACTGATGGCCCTGTAGCTGGCGCACTCCATACGTGACCCCTTGCCTTTATACAAGGGCACGATGACAGCGCGCCTCCAGTCCTTGGGAACCTTTCCCGTCCTCCAGCACAAGTTGCATAAGGACAGGAAAGCGTCCCGGACGCAGGTTCCACCAGATTTGATCATCTCAGCAGACACACTATCGATTCCTACTGCCTTTCCATTTTTCAGACTTCTTATCGACCATTCGATCTCTTCCAAAGTGATCTCGGATGCTGACTCCTCGGAGTCGGTCACAGACTCAGTCGTGGTGCCAGCATCCGGGATATTATCATACATTTCTCTAAAATATTCACTCCATCGCGCTAATACCTCTTGTGGGTTAGCAAGAACGTCCCCTGCTTTAGATTTTATTCTTTCCATTCTGGAAGCTGACGAACAACCCCGAGACTTCTTAACCTCTCTCCAAAAGAGTTTGGTATTCGCCTCGAAGTTCTCCGTCAGCTTCTCTTCTTCTTTCAATTTTATTCTTTCACGCTTCTCTTTCACTAAAGCTTTGGTTTCATTCTTGCAGAGGCGATAAATTTCTTTCTTCATCTCTTTCATACTGTCATTCTGTTGCAAGGAAGCAACATAATCCAGCCAGGCTTTTCTCTTTCTCTCTACGCTGGATTTAACATCCGCGTCCCACCATTCATCACCTTTCGTTGTTATGTGCCTCTTCGCGCATCCACATGCTTCTTTTGCGCTTTCCACTATACTTTCTTTCATACTATCCCAGTCATTATCCACATCTAAGTCGGAGAAGTCCGCTTTTGCAAGCCTTTCTTCGACTAGGCGCGCATACATACTCCTTACACTAACATCTTCCAATTTTTCACACTTTATTCTTTCAAGCTCCCCGAAATTGGTACGCACTCGCCAGTGTCTCCACTTCTTGAAAAGGCCCACAAACCGGCTTATCACCAGGTAGTGGTCCGTTTCAAGAGTGGGGCCTCTGTAGGCTCTTGTATCCATTATTCTGTTTCGGAGGCGACTATCAATTAAAATCAGATCAATCATACTTTTCTGATCACCATGTATACGTGTGAATATCCTTATGATGGAATAGGGTGTTCGACACAAGCAAGTTTCTTTCCATGCATACGTCTATGATTGGCCTACCAGCATCGTTCACTCTCTTGTCACCATAGGGTCCAAGGACAGCCTCAAGGCCGTCTCGTTTGGTCCCCACCCAGCCATTAAGATCACCACACATAATTAGTCTTTCGTTCCCTTCAGCCAGATCCAGAATTTCTCTCACAGACTCCCAAAACTTCTCGAGTTCTTGGGGATCCGCTGAGCTGACGGGAGCATAAGCTGCGACCAGAAAAACTCGCGTGATCCCCAGTTTTAGGCGGACCCAGAGAAGTCTCGGGTTCACCAGACAATAAGCTTTTACTCCAGACACAAAGCGGGATGAGAGTAAGACGCCTACCCCCCCACTCGCACGCTCGTCCAGGTCCACGCCGGACCACAGAGCAAGCATGCCACCGGGGAGGTCATCGACGTCGCACCCCTTCCGCTTTGTCTCTGTCAGACATAAGGCATCCAGGCTTCTCTCATTCATTATATCAATCATTTCGTCCATCTTATCTTTCATCCCACCTCTCACATTCCACGTGCCTATACGGCACTCTGCTCCTCTCGACCCGCCAGGTTTGGCGCTGCGTGAAGGGTGGCGGCCCCCTTCGCCGCATGCGCGAGAATTCACACCGACGGGGGCGCATCGGTGAGCGTCGCCTGCGGGGGACGCCCTATCGTGCACTGCACGCCGGTTGTTAATACAAGCGTTAAAATATGTTTTTTTTTTTAATAATACTCTCTCTTTTGTAGATCCTATGTATTTTACGGCCAGTTCATTTAAAGGTTTGTTTGTGTGGTGTCTGACCTGATGTTGAGTGATGACGCAGTCTAGGACGGAGCACGTTTGCCTAGAAGATTGTATTTCTCAGGAAAAACAGACTTCGGCAAATTATTCCACTCTTCGGCAGTGCGCACCAGAAAAGATGAAGCGAAAGGCTTGGTTCTAACTGGTGGTGTTTCCACCATGTAATGGTGGCGAAAGCCTTTGCGTCTAGTTGTCCGATGGTATTGCCATGCAATGAGATGCCAAGATGTTTTGCAAACTGAATGATTTTGTATTTAATTTAAATTAATTAGAGATATTATTAGAAATATTATTAAGGGTTTGCGTACTTTATACAAGGTTACATGGCCGAAAAGCCCTTTCTAAATAAAGATTTGAAAAAAATCATTCACTTGGCATTTTGACAGGAAATTCACACGTGCATACCTTTAGACGTTTTATTACCTTTGCGTCATTCAGACTTCTTTTGTTTTCTTTAAAATTTGTGATTTAGCCAGGTGGTAGGGCATTTGCCCGACTGGATGGCTACCACCCCTGGTCTAAAAGTATGTCGCCATAACAGCCTTGATTTGTGTTCCGGCATTAGTGACCAGGTTTCAGTCTCCCTTAAGTTAGCAACAGCGCATTTGTAGTACCTTTATTGTTGCAAATGTCCATAGGCGATGGTAACCGCTTTACACCAAGCGGGCCGTCTGCCTGTCTGCTGAACTACTGCAATAAAAAAAAAAAAAAAAAGATTAGAAAAACAGCCCCTTGTGTATTGTAATCTTTTATGGTAGTCATTAACCAGGTGTGATTCTCGGAAATTCAGTCCACGCGGTCGAGTAGACATATTGTATTTGTACAGTATAAAGCAATGGCCCAATGGAGGGATGAGGCAGTCGAGCGATAACCACAAGCGGACCAAGACTTGTATACATTCGGTAAACTATTTAGTGACGGACTTTGCGCGTGATATTGAATCGTGCTTTACGTTTGGACTGGTTGTTGTCCGTTATATTTGTACCTGTGTTATACGTGTTTGTATAGTTCTAATAAATTCTATAGTAATTCCAACGGCATTTTAATTCGAGTCCTGTAACTCGTAACAATATTGTAGCAAACATATAAACTAACCACAATGTTAAGTATACCTATATTGACTGACGTGGTAGAGGCATCCTAGAATCATTACTCGATCACATCTCTTAGGACCAGTTCGATCGGTGTGAAACCACGCTCTCACAGCATATCGGCATGAAACAGTTAACCTTGAGCTAATCATGTTTCGTGCGATGAATGAGAGTTCCGATGGCCCACGCCCTCCTCCCATATCCCACTCCTCTCTCTCCATTTCCTATTTTTTCCCTCTATCCCTTTCTAAAGGCTGATAACGCGTTGGCTTTGCCCCTGGTATTTCAAACGTGTTAAGGGTCTCCAAATTTTACCACTGCCGTATATGTAAATTATTGAAATTTGCTTATTTGTTAGAAATATTTTTTAAATTATTACGACAGCAAAAAACTTCTATCCAAGTAATGCTAGAAATAGTGAGCGCATTACCAACGAAAGCTCTTTTTATTAAAAATTGCTAGCATGTGCATTAAAATTTATAATAAAATTCCAAACCACCTAAAAGAGTATAGAATAAGTAAATTTAAAATTGAATTAAAAGAATGGCTCCTAAATAGAATGTTTCACTCAGTGCACGAATTTATTTTATATCTTATCTTATCTAATATATAAAATTCTCGTGTCACCGTTTTCGTTGCCATACTCCTCCGAAACGGCTTGACCGATTTTGATGAAATTTTTTGTGCTTATCCGGTATCTATGAGAATCGGCCAACATCTATTTTTCATCCCCCTAAATGTTAGGGGTAGTCCACCCCTAATTTTTTTATTTATTTTTTAGACAAAATTTTTAATTTCTATTTTTTTATGATACAACATACAAAAATACATACAATCCTCAATTTTCACCCTTCTACGATCAACCCTTATTTTTTAATAGTCATTTTAGTAATTTAATCATTTTTCCTCTCCGGTCGAAAACTGATCAATCGTCATTTAATTAGTTATCCCCGCCAAATGTCTACAGGTGTCACTTCTGACCCAGTAAACAGCACGGAGTAGAGATGAGTGGGTTCCCGGATGGTTTAGATTCACAATTAGAACCGGTAGGTAGCGCTGAGATCGGGTTCTGGAATCCTCCTAATCACCTGGAGCGATTTTGGTGATTTTGTTTTTGTGTGTTTGAGTGGGTACGCCGATGGTTTAGATTCGCAATTAGAACCGGTAGGTGGCTCTGAGATCGGGTTCTAGAATTTTATTTTTTAAAGGCAGGACAACGTCTGCCGGGGCCGCTAGTACTAATATATAAAGCTGAAGAGTTTGTTTGTTTGAATGCGCTAATCTCAGGAACTACTGGTCTGATTTGAAAAATCTTTCAGTGTTAAATAGTCCATTTATCGCGGAAGGCTATAGGTTATATATCATCACGCTAACACCAATAGGAGCGGAGCACCAATGAAGAATGTTTTACAATCGGGGGGCTTTTGATCACTTAATTTTTTTAAACTATTCCACGCGAACGAAGTCGCGGGCAGAAGCTAGTCAATTATAAATAGATACTTTGACATTATTGTATATTAAGTTAACAATAATAAATTATCCTTTTGACATTGGTCAGTGTTTAATATGCTTTCTATGGTTTTTGTTATTTGTGGTGAAATAGCAATGTTGTGTGAGTACAGTCCACATGAGATTAAAAGAGAGTAAAAATTATACATTTTCCAAGTGAGACGTACGTGGTTTTAATTAAATAAAAATTCCACAAAAAATTGTTGGAACTTATTGATAAATGTAATAAAACAGTGTCTATCGTGTAAACAATCAGTATCGGTAAATTTCATGTATTATAGTTTAGTATTTGTCGAATGTAACTACCAAATTTATAATCATGTTTTAAACAAATAAATTTGATTTGATTTGTTTTGATTTGATTTACGTCGTCTATAGGCGACGGTTACCACTCTTCATTAGGTGAACCGTCTACTTGTTTGCTTAGCAATTAAATGAAAAATTCTTTATTCTATGTACACAAAAAGCTACATCCGAATTAATAAAATAGTGGTGATGTACAAAGGCGAGCTTAGCCCTAAAAGAGTTTTCTTTCAGCAAACCTATGTATGAGTCTAGCGAGAACGGGAGACACAAGAGGCAGGATTGTATACTCTAAAATATTTTTATGATCTCACTATGTAATGTAATATATAATATAAACATATTTGTACCGATTTGGCTGAAAATTGATGGGCAGGTAATTTAAAACCAGGAGTCGGACATAGGATACTTTTTATCCCGTTGGAACCGGTAGGTGGCGCTGAGATCGGGTTCTAGAATCCTTCTAATCACCTGGACCGATTTTGGTGATTTTGTTTTTGTGTGTTTGAGTGTGTCCCCGGATGGTCTAAATCCACAATTGGAACCGGTAGGGGGCGCTAATATATAATATAAACATATTTAAAAAACCTAACTACAGACTTAGAATCTATACAAATAAATAAAATTTAAGTGTCAGTTTGTAATGTCAAAATAACAGCCTTTTGCAAATGCATATGAAAGTATATACGGTACTTATATCAAAATATTTTTTTGGCTGTTTGTTTCGGATTGTCTCTGAAACGGTTGGATCGATTTTGATGGGGCTTTCACTGGCAGATAGCTGATGTTATAAGGTTACTGACAAAATTAGGATTCCGCGGAAAAAACCCCGCGACTTTCTCCGCGCGTTCTTTTTGCTAGTATATACTATAGAATATATATACATACATATATATATATATATATATATATATATATATATATATATATATATATATATATATATACATAAGATACATACATATTTATATAACGTATAATATAAACATATAAAGAAATAATATAACGTAAAATATATTATAACACAAAAAAAATATTTATGTAAAAGAGAAATAAGGTCCAAAATGAAGAATTGTTGTTATTAAGAAGGCGAGGCGGTGGATTTTCTGGCCTATTTCGCAAAGATACACTGTCGTCTAGTAATTCGTGGTGATAGGCCTTTTTGTTAGGCGACATGTGTAACAAAATATCTTGATTTATAGCCCGCAATAAAACGGCGGAACTGCTAAAAGAAATACCGGGTATGAAGCATTACTATATCTTACGGTTTTACTTGAGCGGATTTGGTAAAGCCTGCCCATAACGTCTAGAACATGAACTAATTTTTTTGCTTTCTGGCAATATTCTATCTTCTCTGTAGTCAGTGTCAGTGAATTGAATGAATGAATCTTCACTTGTAGAAATTCAGGTAATAGCTGTATATGAGATGTTAGCAAAGTGAAATTGCCTCACTGTATTTGACATACATATGTAAATATGTTTTTATTAAATCTTTTCAAAGTACTCCCCATCAGCCTCTATACAAAGTTTCATGCGTCTGCACAAGTTTTCGAAACACTTTTTCCAGTTCACCGCAGACACCTCGTTTACAGCTTTCTCGAACGCATGCATTTTCCGGCGATGAAAATTGTATCCCTTTGAGCTGATTTTTTATTTTCGGGAATAAAAAGAAGTCACATGGTGCTAGATCACGCTGTAAGGAGGGTGACCCAGGAGTTTGATCGGCAAGCTGTCTAGGAAGTCTCTCGTTTTGAGCGCGGTATGGGCGGGCGCGTTGTCGTGGTGAAGCAATAGCCCGCGAAGCCCTGTGTTTGGTCGCTTGTTGCTTACAAGAGAGAAAATTTCTGCCAAGCATTTGCTAGTATACCATTCGGCGTTTATGATTCTTTGGTACCGTAAAGGAATTGACACTAAGTGACACCAAGTAGCCAGTCAAATTGAAAAAACTCGCGATCAAAATCTTCCCCTCGCTTCTAGATCGCTTCACTTTGGTAGGCGTTGATTCGTTTTGAAACACCCAAACCGTCGACTGGCGCTTCGTTTCTGGATTGTATTGATAAATCCAGGACTCATCACCTGTAATGATGTCGTAAACACGCCGAGACGAGCCTGCTTCAAATTTGTTTATCATATCACGGCACCATTCCACCCGGGCCTGCTTCTGAGCATCGGTGAGGTTGTGCGGCACCCAGCGTGAAACTATCCTCCTCACGCGAAGATGCACGTGTAGAATCTCGTGAAGGCTTCCCGATCCAATTGACGGTAATACGATTTATGAGACATCATATAACGAATAATTCCTTTGACGCCAACATTGTTACAGTCCTAAGCAAGTTTTTAGTAAAAATTAAAAAGTTTATATTGCGTTGGGTACCAACTCCCTCCGTTCCTAAATTATAAAGTTGCAATATCAAAACTTTAACATCAAATCTCTGGTCTGATGTTGCCATGTTTTATTTTTACAGGACTTGCTAAAGATTTTTTTAGAGCTTCGTCCACATTCTGCCGTATTCTATTTAATTTTAAGTAGACACTTGAATTATTTACCCTTTTTACATGGAATTACTAATATAACCCGTATCAATGTCATTTTATCAAAACATTGTTGTTATTTTTGTAATCAGTGTAGTTGTGGTTTAGCATTTGGGAAATTCCTCTTGTTGGCGGGCGATTGTTCAACGGGCGTCATTAGTCGCAACCAGGTTATTTTAACAGTATTGCTAGAGTCATGTTTGAATATAGCTAACTGATTAGCGTTCATTATTGTTATCAATAAAGCAGTTGAAATGGAAAGATTCTTAAACTGGTGTGCATAGACATTCATCCCACGGTTAAAATAAAATAATCGCTGTTTAGCCATATAGTTTTAGCGATTACTTTATTTTAACCATTGGTTAAATGTCTATGCTAAACAGAGTTAAAAAGCTATTATATTGTTAAAAAAAACCTGATAGTGGCGAATGACACGCACGGTTGGACGAGGAGAATCACAAATTTTAATAAAACCATTAAAAATGTAGTGCGGAAGTTATTATTTTTCATGAGTTACAAATTCGAGAAAAAAAAAAGAAAAATAAACGCTGAATTAATAAAAAAACAGAGATCACGTATTACTCTATGATAATTTGGAGTAGCCATATTGATTTTTTTTTATTTGCCGCGCTTTTCTAGTCTTTACTGTCATTAGCCAAACTATAGTCAACTTACCACTGATTTTGTCTGAAACTATGTTTAAAATAATAATAATAAATCATAGATAAACGCACGAATTATATTTTTAAAGTAGGCAATTTACGTTATGTTATACATACAACGAAACTTTCGAGTTAATCTCATATTAGAAGAGTAAATATAGGGAAATCTATACTAATATTATAAAGAGGAAATTTGTATTTTTGTATGTTTGTAACGAATAAACTCAAAAACTACTGGACCGATTTTAAAAATTCTTTCACCATTCGTATGTTAAATTATTCCTGATTAATATAAACTAAAAATTAGGTATTCCTACTAAAACTTTAATAATGTAACCCATCAATCTAAACAAAATACTTGGCGCCGGAGTCAGGTTTTTAGAAATTTTATGGGTGTTTGAGTGGGTTCCGGCTTGGTCTAGATTCACAATTAGGCCCGGTAGGTGGCGCTGGAATCGGGTTTTAGATTTTTATTTTTTCAGGACAGGACAACGTTTGCCGAGACCGCTAGTCGTTTATAAAATAAACAGTATGGAATAGAATTTTTTTCTCAAGTATTCGCCACTAGTACGTACAATAAAACTACGTTTTAAAGTCCTTGTCTTCTGTGACCAAGGCTAGCGAAAAGTGGCGGAAATATCGGAATAAAAAAACCGCGCTTGGAACCGTTACGTATATGAAAACGTTACTTATATGAGAAGCTTTTCTGGGTATCAAGCCATAGAATGGTCAATTCTAGGACGTGTGCGATACAACTCACTTCTGAGCGCCATTATACACAGCCGGCTTCCGCGGGAGTTTTCGTTACGCAGCATCAAGGTGCTGGATTAATATTCCACCACCTATTCGAAATTTGCAATGTCGTAATGGGTTCAGAACCAAATTAAAAATATTTTTAAAAGAGCACCAACATTCACAACGCGTCCTAAAACATGATACAAGTGGTATTTAATTTAATTGTAATATCGTTTCAGTTTATTTATTTTAATTTTTTAAGAACTTATCTATAACACTAATATATTTATTTCCGATCATAAGTTTTCCTATTTCTACCTATTGTGTATGCACTATGTATATATGTTTGGGTGTGTGTATGTATATATATAGTTTAAGATACTAGTTTTATACTTTACAATGATGTAATGTCTACCGTGACGTACCTTAGGGCACAGCGGCAGGTCAGCGCTGGTTTTAACCGACCGGCATTATGCTGAGACTGATGCCCTTTTGGGACAAAATTATATTACTCTAGTTTTTAAATTTGTTATCAATTATACTGTATTTATATAATTTGTCCTAAATAAAATTATTTTCTTTCTTTCGTTAAATCGTTTCGTTTATCAGCTATTCCCTTCAGGATGCCGTTGCTGCTACCACGCAATCTGCCCAGTAACGACGCTGTTTTTTTACGCCACAAAGCATAATGGCGCCCATTTGGAGGATGTGCCTGACCTATCCTGTATGTGTTGAGTCGTGTATGTATTTCTTACTATTGCTACTTTTAAACTCTTACTGTTATAACTATCTCAAACTATATAAATAATATGTATTTCATTTTTTTACAATTGTTGTGCACATTTTTCTTTTTGTTTTCTCTTTTATACTTACTTACTTTTCTTTTTGTTTTTTATTTGCTTCAGTGTCTGTCTGTGTATGTCACTGGAATGGCCCTAGCGGAAGATCAGCGCTGGTTAACTTAACCAGCAACATGCTGAGCTAGGACCAACTTAAAGCTACACTTGCTTGTTTTTTTTTTAATGCATGTTACATTGTAGATTTATTTATTTATATTTTTTTAACCATATAATAGACCAAATTTTATTTACAATTAAATATCTACTAATAAAATTAAAGAATACAATGCAAGAAAACTTAACTTGTTTGTATTGTATTCTACTCATAGTCCCTCAAGACTATAAGTAGAATACTGAGCCCAGATCACCGTCTTCTATGGGTAAGGTGCCCAGAAGGCTGGCAACGTTTCCTCGCTGGATCGCCATACTGATCCGTTGGCCGAGGTAAGCACCAGCCCTCTGATCACCCGAAGAGTCAATGAGTCGTTTCGATAAATTTTGGTAGAGGCTCATGGCCTCAGGACCCCACGGTCCAAGCGTCTCGACAGCAAACGGCACAAACATATAACTCTCACAGAGGGTTGCATATTTGCGCCGCTTGAGTGATTCGGCTGTTTCCGCCGCTGAACCGGCCGATTTAGACGTGTTTGGTAAATGGGATGCGGCCAACGTGTCTACGCAAGTCGCATCCCACACCAAAGGCTTGCCACGCTGCCAGGGAATTAGAGTCATTCCGTCGGGACGCCTACCATCGTCACGTGCAATACCGTTCGGCTCCAATAAAGCCGGCACGTTAGCGGTAGCAAGCGCCCTCCGTAAGACATCAACATTTATTTATGTTGTGTATTGTATTCTCATTTGTGCTGTAGTTCTAAATAAATGTTTTTTCTTTCTTTATTTTCTTCTTTTCTTTCTTTCTTAAAACGTATTTTTATTAAGTATAGAATAGAACCCGGTACCTTAATATATCAGTAAGTTGTTTTGACTCAACTATAATTTAAAATTCTTGCTTAATTTAACAAAATTTTAACAACTTGTAACACTGTTTCACACAGAATAAAACGTGAAAATTGTCCCGCGGTTTAAGTTTAAAACTGGCGGCATATGATTTATTGTTGACAGCTTTATATAAAACACTAGTCTGGGAAGTTAAAAAGTTTTAATTTTATAGTGAAATTTTTAATCTAACATCTGTTTTCATATAACGTGGAAACATTACTTTTTTGACCCATTCTGGCAAAAATAGAAAGCTAAGAAACCAGTCTGTTTTTAGCCGTTGTTTAACTATTTAGTCAAATTCAAAAGTTTTTATTCAAAATAAGTTCCACTGGAGAATACTTTTTGAAGGTCATACATGTAAATTAAAATTTAAATCTGCTTCCCATTCTATGTACTACACCGCAATGTGTTATCGCTGTTCAAAGGAGAAGAAGCGGCAAGAAACTCTGGAGAGTTCCTGCTGGAGCAACACGTCTAGCTAAATCTTATCTACAATGGCTAAAATATGTTTGGAAATTGTGTTTTGTTTGCATCCAAATAGTATTATATAACAGTGTGATAAATCTACATGTGCAGCCATAAGTTCTGTTACGAATGAAAATGTATTTATTTTTTTATGAAATACTAGCCGCACTCGGCATGCGTTGCAATGCCACGTATAGTATTTTATTACTTATTTTTTTTGCAGGAGTTCAGCAAACAGGCAGACGGCCCACTTGATGGAAAGCGGTTACCGTCGCCTATGGACATTTGCAACACCAAAGGTGCTACAAATGCGCTGCTGATCTCTTAAAGGAGACTGGAACCTGGTCACTAATTCCGGAACACAACTCAAGGTTGTTATGGCGACTTTTTTGTATAATCTGTTTTTTGGGCCAGAAACCCTCGCGGCTGTCCCAAAACACCTTACTAAAGCTTCATCACAATCTGATCAAAGCTTTAGGAATGTGACGACAATTATAATAGTACACATACAAACATAACTTCACGACAGTTCCCTTGCGGTGTAGGCACGAACAACAGAGCGCCATTTAGGCTTATTCTTACACACCTCATTTGCTTCTTTGACATTCATGTAGCTCTTGTCATGCACGCTCGTCTGTTCTTAAGGCTCCTGACATCACCTTCTGCTAGTACACGATCAATTTGATCATGGAAGGTGTGTCGTGGCCTTCCACGACTTCTGCATCCATCCACTTTTGCATTGTATATCTGTTTAGTCATTCTTTCATCATGCATTCTTTCCACATGTCCGAAGCACCGGAGCATTCCTTTCCTTACCTTCACCCCGACACTCTCTTTCAGACCAACTCTCTTTCTTACTTCGGTATTACGAACGCGGTCCGCGAGCGTCACTCCGCAGATTTTGCGCAGTGCTCGCATCTCGACCGCGTTTACTCTACTTTCATGCTCTCTCTTCCATACCCAACTCTCGCAAATATAATATTATCTATTTTTTCTTACTTCATAGTACATTCCATTTCATTTGTGTTATTATACTTTCCTCTAAATACATAGTTTTAAGTTACAATGTTTTAATTTAAAACTCTGTATTGTCAATACCGTAATTTGTTGTAATAAATAGAAAGAAAGAAAGAAAACATGTTTATTAACAACTACATACTTATGAATAGACATCGGATTATATGCACTATCAAAACAGCAAAATATGCATGCAAATATGCACTAAAAAGGGGCGAAATATGCACAATCAATAAACCATTTATTATTAGATTAATTAGAATTTAAGTTTATTTTCACATTATATTTATATATTAAACATATCTTAATATTAGTTATAAATTATTATTATAATAATTTACTTATTATAATTCTTGTGACAGTAAACAATAACATATTTTTCCAGGTTTTCTGCAGCAAACTTGTGACGTTTGTCACTTAATATTAATTTATAGGCTGAAAATGACCTTTCGACGTCAACTGACGTCACCGGACAGAACTTGAAATTTGGCGCCATTTCTGCAGAGACTTCTTCAGGTAGAGTTTGTCCGGTGCCGTTGATAAATGCGTCAATTTTCTTTATTCTTTCAAGACCGGGGTTTTTATACAAAACTGCATTTAATTTGCCACAAACCTGCGATAGTGAACTCGGAAGGGCGTTACTCTGTTCAATCATTTTTTCGTCGTGTCGTCGGCAATAATAACAAGACTACCGAAATAAGCACTGTCAATGAAAAAGTACCAAAATATGCAATAACGCTATAAAAATAGATTTATATGCATTGGCATATGCAAACATGCAAATGCATATAATCCGATGTCTACTTATGAATAATAACAAACAATTAGGAAATCGGTCCTAACTCAGCATGATGCTGGTTGAATCAACCAGCGCTGGTCTTCCGCTCGGAGTTTATAGTGACTCATGGATAGACAACACAAAACTCAAAAAACAAAGAAAATACGAACATTACTATTATAATACAATATACTTATGTAGAAAACAGCTTATTGTGTATTGTACTCGTTTATGGCCGTTCGCAGGCATAATTACGTTTTGCGTACGTACGCATACTACGTTTTCTGGGAAATCGCGTCGTCGCTTGCCAGGTAGACAAATTGCATCGGTGCATTATAAAGCAATGGCCCAATGGAGACATCGGCGAGACTTGTGTACATTCGATAACCTATATAATGACGGACTTTACGCGTGTTATTGAATCGCGTATTACGTTTGAACTGATTGTGTACCTGTGTTATACGTGTTTGTATAGTTCTAATAAATTCCATAGTAATTTCAACGGCATTTTTAATTCGTGTCCCGCACTCGTAACACTATTATTACAAATTTTTAAACAAGATCATAAACTTTAAGAATATCAAATCGAATGCAAAAAATTAACTTTATACTACCTGAACGAATATGAATGGCTACTCAGCCGGAGCAAACCCTGACACTCTGTTCACCTGATGCCGCTTCTCAAATCCTAGCGAAACAAGCGAAAAAAAATGAACGCTTACCGTCACCGAAAGATGCAGGATTTCGGCCGGATTAGAGCTTCCTTGCCTTGCACAAACACTACACTAGTGACTGGACATGGTTGGCACTTTGAGAAACGGTTTTCAGGGCACAATTCAGCAGTTTTCCAACGTTTTTTGATTACTAATTCACGAGCGTGGCGTCGTTGCGATGGTTAGACAGCCATTGTAAAATTGGCTCGGCCAATGACACGCATGCGTATGCGCAGCGCCCTCTACTGGTGACCGGCCGAATAAAGGTGTGTGTAAAAATGTTGCCAGGAAATAATGTTTTCCAGGACTATGACGGCATGTCGTAACACTACCATTCAAACCATGCCCATAAGTAACCGGTTTTACTATTTTGTCTGTCAGTCTGTCGGTTTGTGTTAAATATGCTCCAAAGAGGAAATGTCTAAATTGAGATTGACCATTGACGGGTCAGGGAGCCAATAAAGGTAGAAGTAGATTAGGCAGATTATGCACATGAAACCAAACTCATTAGGTAAAATAATAATAATAATAATAATTTACCAGCAGGGGGCCTTTGTGGCGAAGCCTTAGGTGAGTAGCGAGCGATACCTCGTACCTGACTCCGGGGGCCAAGGCAAGGCCCCCGCCTCCGTGCTTGCCTTAACTGGCCGCACGGACTGGAGATCGCTAGAGCTAAGACTCAAGCTCCAGGGGTGGAAGTGATAAATGGCATCACGTCAGAAGTAATTTCGGTGAACCTGCAGCCCGCCTCTCTACACCCTTTAGCCACTCACACCCTGTCTTCTATGGCATTTTTTGGGGCCCATGCAGGGAGTGGCGAGTCACTGTCTGCCAATTTTTCCATGTTCCCTGAACATTGCGAAGGGCAGACGCCATAGTCCCCATATTCCCAGACCCCTAGTACAATCAAATGATAAAAACTAAACAGTACATGCGCGTCCTTCATCTATCTCTACGTAACCCTTCATAGTTGGTGGGTTTCACGTATTTACTCGATTTTTACGTAAATACATCATACGCTTAATATTATTATATCATTTACCATAAGCCGGGTGACGAGGGTTCAAGTTGACGGATGCCGTAACCCATCCAGCGATTGGCAGGTTTACCCTACTTAATCGTTAATACATCGGAAGGGTGTTTGTGTAAGATTAAGCAGAATGGTGGGTAAACATGCTTATAATGGCGCTTATAAGTTTGTATATGGAAAATTCATGTGTGGAATAATGAATATATGATTGTTGGACTAAACTTAACCCACTTGAAATTTGAATAATTGCATTTATAGTTTCAAAATATTCTAAACTAGCTGATGCCAGCAACTTCGTCCGCGTAATTAAAGTTTTTTAACAAATATCGCTGGAAGGACAGAGTGGAGGCTGACCTGTCAGAGCTACGAGCCAATAATTGGCAAGAAACTGCGCAGGACAGAGAAAAGTGGCATGCTTTGGTTTCGCAGTCCAAGACACACTTTGGGTCTTTGAGCCAACGGAGTAAGTAAGTAAGTGGGCTTAGTTATTTTGAATGAATTAAGTACATCAGGCCGATGCACATTGTACATCTCTGAGACGCCTTACGCGTGGGAGGTTGGTATGGACACCAAATACACATACGTCTAATACGGTTAAAATTTGAAATAAGCTCCATATTACTTACTAGGTGTGCCCGCGACGTCCTCCGCGTGGAATTTGTTTTCAAAACCCCTGATTTTGAAACATTCTTCATTGGTGCTCCGCTCCTATTGGTGTTAGCGTGATGATATATAGCCTATAGCCTTCCTCGATATATGAGCTATCTAACACTGAAAGAATTTTTCAAAGCAGACTAGTAGTTCCTGAGATTAGCGCGTTCAAACAAACAAACTCTTCAGCTTTATATATAAGATATGGAGCTTATGTCAAAATTCACATTCACAATGTGATTTTTTCACTGATCGGTAGCAAAATTTATGTAATAAAATGTGTGATATTTTTTGTCCCGGGAATCTTGCGGCAATTTTCTCGACAGCGGTTTGTACTTGTTCGGGTGCATAAAAATTTCATTTCTCCGACACAGTTTTCACTTAAACGATAGCTTACATGCTGCGGTACTTTGTGACTCGGGAATCCCGCGAGAGTTTCAAGTCATCTTAGTACTATATATGCTTTTTTTTAATGTATTATCGAATATGCTTACATTCATATAGAAACACATTTGACTCTGGCACAGAAACCTCATGCGTTTATTCGTTCCGCAGGGAGTCGTGTACACAATATGTTTATCCGTGCAGGAACGGAGAAAGAATACAATTTCCTGCGGCCGGGCGGTCTGTCGTAAGAGGCGACAAAACAACCCACAACCAGGTGGTAGGGCATTTGCTCGACTGGATCGCGACCACCTCTGGTCTAGAGTAAGCCGCCATAACAACCTTGAGTTGTGTTCCGACGTTAGTGACCAGGTTCCTGTCTCTACTAAGAGAGCAGCAGCCCATTTGTAGCACCTTTGGTGTTGCAAATGTCCATAGGCGATGGTAACCACTTTCCATCGAGTAGGCCGTCTGCCTGTCTGCTGAACTCCTGCAATTTTTTAAATTGTTATATCAAAAATAGCAGCAGAGGCGAGTAATGGTTCTCATAATCATCATTTTAGTGCTTAGTTCTGATTTGATAATAAAACGGGGTTATCATCATTCTCATTTTAGTCCCAGGTCTGCACATGTGAGCATGATGGTCCGCTTTGGGAATCAGTATAGAATCTTTTTAGATTAAACTTGATTGATTTGTGGCTATTTTTGTACTTGGATTGCAGGTCCTCTGGGAGATCATTTATAATGTTTGGTATCATATATATATACAAGCCGTCATGCGCTTCCACCATCCGGCGAAAATCTGGGATCGCTAGATCGGCGTCGTGTAAGAGGCGTCACATCTAAATCATTTACCTCTAAGCAACTGGTCGCAAAGTTGATGGGTTCCGACGTCCCATGTAGTTCTAGCTTTAATTTTCATTTTTAATTGAAGATATTCTATATTTTTCTTTTTATTAAATAATATTTTAATATGTGAGTCCGACACGCACAAAGTCGCATATGTATTGTGAACACCTAGCATCGAGTTTTCTCGAAAAGGCTTCTTTATAGAAACACTCAAGAAACGTCGCCTTAAGTACAAGCAGGCAGTATATAAATAAAGTGTATAATACATTAGCTACACATCAAGGATCCTGGATAGTTCATGCACACCACTCCTTATAGTCTGACAGGGTTAGAAATGTGGTCCAAGTCATAAGAAAGAAGATGCATATACCAAGGCGGCTTGGTAGGTTTGACACATCGATTGTCTCGATGTGCAGGTTTCATCACGATGTTTTCCTTCACCGTTGTTAGCAAGTGGTAATTGTAACAATATACACGTTAGGTCAGAAAACTGCCTAAGTGGTGCATGCGTTCTGGTCAGGATTCGAACCCGCGCCCTTTGAGTTTGGGACGCGTGCGTTACCATTATGCTACCAAGACGTACTGACCATTTTAATTGTATATAATACTGATATTTTATAAAGCAATCACTCCGTGACTATTTAGGATCTTGTAAAATGCATTTTGGTTTGATATCATTTTTCCGTAACGTAACCTACAGATAAGAAATGCAAGACTAAAGCAAGTTAAAGAGTTTGTTTACCTAGGGTGCATGTTTACCAGAGACGGAAAGCGTGAAAGTGATATTGAAGGGAGAGTAAGGGCAGGTAAGAAGGTGAATGGAGCGCTGAACTCTTTTATAAACAGCCGGAAAGTGTCTGCAATGACACGTCTGGCTGTCCATCAAGGGTTATTAGTACCAACGCTAATGTACGGCAGTGAAAGTTGGGTATGGCAGAAGAAGCATGAAAGTAGGATAAATGCAGTTGAAATGAGAGCTTTGAGAAGTATATGTAAGGTTAATGTAAGTGATATGATAAGAAACAGTGTGATAAGGGAGCGTTGTGGATTGAAAGAAGATGTAGTGACAAGAGTTGAAAAAGGAATGTTTAGGGCCTTGGGCATGTAGAGAGAACGAATGAAAGCAGAATTACAAAATAAGTATATGACAGCAATGTTACTGGTAGAGTCGGTGCCGGTTGACCGCGACGTACTCGCCATGATCAAATTGAAGATATTTTGAAGAAAGGTCACATAAAAAGTAGTTTAAATAAGCGTGTGTCTATGAAGCGTGTCGGGGTGAAAGTAAGGAAAGGAATGCTCCGGTGGTTCGGGCATGTGGAAAGAATGACTAAACAGATATACAATGCAAAAGTGGATAGATGCAGAAGTCGTGGAAGGCCACGACACACCTTCCATGATCAAATTGATCGTATACTAGCAGAAGGTGATGTCAGGAGCCTTAAGAACAGACGAGCGTGCATGACAAGAGCTATGAATGTCAAAGAAGCAAGTGAGGTGTGTAAGAATAAGCCTGAATGGCGCTCTGTTGTTCGTGCATACCCCGCAAGGGAACTGGCGTGAAGTATGTATGTATGTGTATCTATGAAAAGATTAATTAAATTTGATGAAGCGAAAAGTGTTTGTCAGGATCGTAACAGGTGGAGATCCATCGTCTCTCCCGACCCCAATGGGAAATAGGCGTGACAATATGTATGTATGTATCGTTCTTCCTTTAGGGTATACAGTGTAAAATAGCTTTAAATCATGTACTCGTGAACTAGAATAACTCCTAAAGAAGAACCTCACGCCTCCTGTAACTTAACTCTTAATCTCTTATGTAAAGGCCGACACACTATGACGTAAACATGACCGCCTGAGTGCACTAGGCGCGAACACTCCGACGCTTTTCTAGTGTGTTTTACCTGTTTTCTACTCAACGGCACATTGGCGTTCTCCATATGGTAGCTCACCGTCGACACGTTTAAACGTTTATGTATGTTTTGGTCGATCTAATTTATCATTGCATGATATGATAGCTTTTCTTAAAATATACAGGACTAGCGGTGTCTGCGAAACTGAATGGCTACCACACCTGGTCTCAAGTATGTCGCCATAACAACCTTGAGTTGTGTTCCGGCATTAGTGACCAGGTTCCAGTCTCCCTTAAGAGAGCAGCAGCGCATTTGTAGCACCTTTGGTGTTGCAAATGTCCATAGGCGATGGTAACCGCTTTCCATCAAGTGGGCCATCCGCCTGTCTGCTGATCTCCTGCAATAAAAAAAAAACTTCTCTCACGTTGCCAAGACGACGTGTTTGTTAATGATTTGCAACGACGACGATAGCAACTCGATTGCAGCGCCAATTTTTCGGCTATATTCGTCTATTCTACAGAAACGACGTAGTTTATCGAGATAAAACTGTCCCAAATGTTGAACTGTATTATAAGCTAGAGTTTCAATGGCCTACTTCTCCCTTCCCCTATTTTAATCCAATGAAACATCCCTTCTATCCCATCCCTCCTGCCTGATCCCTCTATTCCATCATCTTTATCCCACCATAAAGGCTGGCAACACGTTGTCCTTGTTCCTGGTATTGCAAATGTCTATAAGCGACGGTAAATACTTTCCATGAGTTGGGCTGTCTGCCTGCTTGCCAGATTCGCAATAAAAACACAGAACACACAAAACTACCTTTATTTTTAGTATTTAATTATTAAGTTTTAATTATTTTAGATTAATGTCATTTGTTTATGTATCTATATAATAAATAAATTATATTATAGTATAAAAGTGTGTGTCAACTCCAACATACGACTGGAGTTTACTCCTTAGATACGAAGTGGCATCGCAAGGTATGTTGCGAAGAAAAACCTTTGAGTCAACGCTTGCATTAATTTCACTTCTCATACAATTTCCATATGAAAATCGATTCTTAAGGAGTAAACTCCAAAACCTAACTTCTATAGGTGTATTAAGTGTTATATTTTAACCATAGTTATTACAATCGAAAAAGTTGCAACAAAAAAGTTTTGAATAAAAATGTCGCAACAATTGTAAATCCCCCTCCGCGCAATTAGTCAGGGTAACACAGGTGCGTCGTTACGCCCGCAAGTGTAGTGCCAGGCAGACACTATTGTGCACGACTGTAGCCGTCTCAATGTACAGTTGTGTACTTTTCAGGAGAAAACGCACTACACAACTGAAAGTGTAAGTACTTTCACTGGCTCGAGTCGAGACTTGTTGTTTTACTTGTACTCGTAAGCTACAATGAATTAAGTACGCATATAGTCCGAAATAGCTTCTTAGCATACGAGACTTGTTTTTGTCAGTAACCCTAAAAGACTTATCTACGTCGAGGCATATATATTATCGAAAACTTTCTACATCTTTGTAACGAATGAAGTAAGAGTCTTGTGCTGTTTAACCAACTCAGCGGCTGAAGGAAGCTTGTCAATGGTATCTGTGTCCGTTTTAGGGATGGGCCGAATGTGGTTTGAATTGAATACGAACGTCGGAC
The DNA here is from genome assembly GCA_019925095.2 of Dendrolimus kikuchii. Classification (NCBI taxonomy): domain Eukaryota; kingdom Metazoa; phylum Arthropoda; class Insecta; order Lepidoptera; family Lasiocampidae; genus Dendrolimus; species Dendrolimus kikuchii. The sequence continues at coordinate 8,639,357 of CM034413.1, forward strand.
CAAAATTCGGCCGAAATTCGGTTTGATTTTGTCACGCTTTCTCAAGAACCACATATCGTGGCCCGTTGACAACGTCAACTTACTAAGAACGAATTTTTGGCTTTTTTACACCATAAACTGCCTCTAGTATGAGAAATAATAAGTTTAATTATTTTTGTTTTAATTTGATATCTATTTAATTAAGCAAAGACTGAATCAAGAACAAATTTTATTTATTTTTTATCACATTGCACGTTAAGATTTCCATGTTCCTAACTAAAATAAATGACCATGAGTATATAGATGCCAATTTTTATATTACGATTATAATTGAAGCGTAGGAAGTCTTCAATGAAGCACCCTTTGGCTTGAAATATGCGTATATTTCAATATTATGCGATTTTAAAATACTTTTAGTTGCGTGTACAATTTTTCGTCGTCGTTCCGTTCTTGATTTTTAAATATTGGCGGTTGGCCGTAAACAAATGAACGTTTGTCATAGTCAATTCTGATATTGCGTGTACACACCGGCGCGAGCGTACTGATTTCATACTCGGCTGGACCGGTGTGTACCTTCCTGTTGTAAATCGTGCCGCGACAATAATAGATATCATGTCTATTAACTTCAGTCAAAATAGTGCAAGTAGGTCTTTTACTTTTTCCTTGCACCGAATGTTCGACATTTAAACCGAATTTCGGCCGAGTGCCGAAATTCGGCTCAAGCTGCCGAAATTCGGTCAGAACGAATATAAAACATCCCTAGTCCGTTTGTGATTATGGGTGTAAAGTAAGTCGCGCTATTTTAGATTTATTGAGGTAGAGCACACCTGCGAGACGTATGTTTAGGCTTTATGTAACTTTTAACTGCCCATATAAATTGTAAAAAAACTAATTATATTTAATCTTATTGAAGTGAAATTTCTTTAGAATCGTTGTAATTTGAAACTCTCATGAAATGAAAAAGCGACACTAAAAAGAGATACAAATAAATCTATAGGACTAAGCGTGCGAGAGAATGAGATACGAGTGTTACATTGTGCAATAGAGATTAGAGAGTTAATAAGACCAATGATTAAACATAGGTCCAATTTGGACCGAAATAAAACTGATAATATTTTTTAGACTGGCGTCGACTTGGAGAGGCCTACGTCCGGAAGTGGACTGCGAATGGCTGACGACGACATATTAGTTATAGCATTTTATGTAGTTTATTTCATGTTCCTTTATTATGTGACATGTCAACACTGTAACGTCATTACAGTGTTGACACACTGGCCCCGTCACATCTTCCAGTGACCGAGACAGGGGCTGGCAACGGCGCCGCTTCAGCTGAAGACGTCAAACGGCGCAAATATGGGGCCTTAGGAAAAGGTTACATATTTGTGCCGTTTGGGGTTGAAACATTAGGCCCGTGGGGTCCGTCGGCAAAGAGTTTCTTTAAAGACATATGTAAGAAACTCTTTGACACTACCCGAGATCAGAGGGCTGGCTCATATTTCGCACAACAAATAAGTATTGCCATACAGCGCGGCAATGCAGCCAGCCTTCTGGCAGTTGCCAGTTATCTGCTACATGGTGTATTTTAGTTTCAATGTCTTTGTTATTTAAATGTTCATGAAATAAATAAAGTTAAAATTCATTTCTATTATTATATATATTTATATTTACGAATAGCGGAGCGATTTAATTTATTATGATGACATGACATGAATGACAAGTCACGTCAAGACGTGCATGTGAAGAAAGGAACACGGCTTCAGTTTTAAAAAGAGAATTTAAATATAATGAATGAAAAGTTCGTATAGGCCGAAAGGAGGTTTACATGTCGGTACCATGATATTTATGAGGCCGGCAGCACGATGGTAGCGGCGATATCCGCTTCCCATCAGACCGTATGTATCCGTAATAAGCTTTTTTAAAAAGGTTTTTAAATACAAGCTTTTGACAGCCTGTATATTATGTAGCAGCAGAGTGCTAGCCAAGACAAGTAAAACGAGCCCAAACACGACGGGTCTATCTTCCGACTCCATCATCAGATCAGCTCCATGGTACCATATTATTGTATTGTCACGCGATATACATATACGTGCAAAATTTCAGCTCAATCGGAAACCGGGAAGTTGGTCAAATTTAACTTGCAAGATTCCACCCGGACTTACATACATACATAGGTACATCCATTGCAAGTTAAATAAAAGCTTGTAAAATAGACATGGACCGCCTCAATAAAAATGCACAGACCAATAATTGGGATTATCAAACTTGTACGCTTAATCTAAAACAATATGGCTGCTAAAAACTTGCATAAACACGGTTTATGATTTACTCGATGACCGGCCATATATACAAAAGGACTAACGAGTGACAATAGATAGTTACATTTCAAGATTTAGAAAATTAGCACAAACAAGTGGCAGTGAACAATTAAGACAACCATTGAAAGAATTAGAGATAATTGAAATACAAAGAATAATAATACATTTGGTCGGTTACGGATTATAGAGATTTCAAGTTCTCAGAACACTTCAGCTGTAGTAATTATATATAAAAACTCGGCATTAATCAATTGTTTAAACGAACCGTAACCTGTTTTTTCATTGTAAATGAAAGATGCATTTTAAATTAACAAAAATAAGGTAGACGTCATACAATAATGAGAATAAAAATGATAAAATCTAATTTAATAAACACAAAAAATCGAGTGAAAAAAACATCACTCAAGTGCTTGTCAGACTATGAAGGATTCTGTAGAAATGGTAAATGTCCATTGATTTCGTTAGTGCTTGTGTAGACGGCACTGCTGACGCGCCATCACCGCCTCGCTACTGCGCCGCTGCCTCAGCGCCACTATGCTGCTATTCTGTAAACTCTATGGATATGCAAAAGTTGTCCTCCCTCCGAAAATTTTACATTTTATATAATGGTAACTATGGAAATTTTAAAATATTGATTTTGAGATTTATGTACGTATTTATATTCACAAAACATTTTTGTTAATGAATTAAATTATAAATAAATTAAGCTACACAATAAATTAAACTAAAAATAAACTATATACATAAATTAAAATTAAACTATAAAATCTAGTACCTACCAGACCGTTGTCAGTCGGAAACGTGCCCAAAAGACTGGTCACATTGCCTCGCTGAATGGCAATGCTAATGCGTTGCCCGAGGTATAAACCAGTATTTTGGTCACGTGAGACATCCACCAGACGTTTGGCTATGTCTCGATAAAGCTTGTGCGCTTCAGGCCCCCATGGGCCCAGGGTCTCAACCCCAAAAGACGCAAATATGTAGCCATTTCCGATGGCTGAGTATTTGCGGCGTTTTAGGGCCTCCTGTTGTGCAGCAGCTGTACCGGCAGACATGCTAGTGGCTGGAAGATGGGACGCTGCCAAAGTATCGACGCAAGATGTGTCCCATACTAAGGGACGACCCAACCTCCAGGGCACCAATGACATACCATGGTCTCTTGCCATCATCGCGGCACAAGCCGTTCGGTTCTAGAACGGCAGATACTCCAGCGGTGAAAAGAGCCTAACGGATTATGTCATAAAGTGTTGCATGACGTGACATTCTGCCGGCACTCCTGATACACGAATTGATATAAATAAATAAATAAAAACCGCCACCCCGCTGCTGATGTCCAGCGTATATGTGGAGGCGGGGCGGCGGCACGGTCACACCTAATCTTTTTTTATCGAGCCTTTACCGCCACTTTTTTTTAGTTTTTCATTCAGTAGAATCTAATCTAATTAGAACTGAAAATCTTAAAACAAAATAATAATTTAAAATACTTTTTGCAACCAAACATATACTTATATCCAAATGTTGCTTACGATAAAATGGTGGTAAAGGCTCGATATTTTGGGGGCGCGGTGGCAGCGCGGTGGCGGTGTTCTGTACACAAGCGTATATACTTCCATATGCATTTAGTAAAAAGCTGTATTTTGACGTTACACACAGACACTTCAGTTTTACTTATTTGTACGTATAGATTTATAGTATTAGAAGGCTTTGCCCGCGATTTCGACAACGCTTCACTTCAAATTCCCGCGGGATTCCCGAGACACAAAGTGCCGCAGCATTTTAAAAAAAGCATGTAAGCCATCCTTTTAGTGAAGACTGTCGGAATAAGCTACTTTTTATGCATTCGAACAACTTCAAACCGCTCCCGGGAAAATTTCCGGGATAAAAATCACACATTTTATTATATTAAATTTGCTATCAATCAGTAAAAAAAATCACATTGGAATTCGAGTTTTTTAATCTGGCCATTAGACCATTCCCAGAAAAAAATCTCGGATTCCCAGGATAAAAAGTAGCGCAGAGTTTAAGTCTAAGAATTGGCTGTCGATCAGTGAAAATCGCATCAACATCGACCCAGTAGTTTTTACGTGAATCCCGAAGAAACAGACAAGAAATCTAAAAAAATACATCGTGTTCTTCGTCGTTTATGTAGTCTATACCAGTTGTTTTTTTTTTAAATAGCTTCGTAGTACAGACACGGCATGTTTAGAATTTTATAATATTATAGATATATAGTGTAAGATTATCTTCTCTATATATTAAAACGTGAAGAAACTTTGTACCCTTTTTTTAGACCGGCGCGGGCGCGAGCCGTGTCCGTGCCCCGTACGGCTACATGTTCATATTACACCGAGTGTGCGCCGAGTCGTTACACCGCCGCGGTGACTCGGTTACGGTTAAACTTTCATCGCTCATTGCTCAGACACCCCACGGAAGACCGTTCATGTTGCGACGATTCGAGAAGGGTGCGGGGCGGAACCGTGTGTAATTGGGGCACGTCCGGACCTCGTCCGGGGCGCGGACGCCGCACGGTATAGCATGAACTGCATCATATAACATCTACATGAAGTTTTGAATCCGTGCCTCGTACGGGGCACGGCTTGCACCCGCCACGGTCTAGCATAATTCATCCCTTATAGTTTGACGGCCTCTGTGGATGAGCGGGCTAAGCCTTTGCCGGCCTACCTCACTGCAACGCAGAGGCTCCGGGTTCTATTCCTGGTATAGTAAATTTCGGAAACGTATTTTATCAGTTATTTACTATGGTCTGGGTGTCTGGGATCGGTCCCAGAGTAGTACGTTGTATATTACTCATAACACAAGCGGAACTTGCTTAATTTGGGGATATACAATATGTGTGTTTGTCTGCCGATTATTATTATTATATTGTATGTCTTTGAAGACCACGGGCCATCAAAATGGCCCGGACTTTTGGAGGGCTTACGTGGGGCCATGGGAAGGCCAACACGTAGAGGCCCCTTGACAAATTTAATGTAAATGTGGCGTGACACTGACCGGCGATTATCCCTGTTTACACCATACAATAATGCACCCAAGGACAAGCCCCGGCCAGTGTAGGACTATTGTGGGAAAGGAGGACAAAAAGTACCGGGCTATTGGGGTGAACTGCTAGTGGTACTAGAGATCTGGGAATATGGGGACTATGGTGTCTGCCCGTCGCAATGTTCTCGGAACATAGAAAAATGGGCAGACGGTGACTCGTCACTCCCTGCATGGGCCCCACAAAATGCTATAGAAGACAGGGGCAATATGGGTGTGAGTGGCTAAGGGGTGTAGAGAGGTGGGCTGCAGGTTCAACAAAGCTACTTCTGACGTGATGCCATTTATCACTTCCACCCCTGGAGCTTGAGTCTTAGTTCTAGCGATCTCCACTCCATGCCAGCCAGTTAAGGCAAGCACGGAGCCGGGAGCCTTGCCTTGGCCGAGTCAGTTACGAGGTGTCGCTACTCACCTAAGCCTTCGCCACAAAGCCCCCCTGCGGTTATTATTATTATAGTTTATATAGAGAAGAAGCGACGAATGCTAACATTTTTTTAAAAATTATGCATAAAAATACATTAAATCAATAAAAAACATTACACACACTACCATGTATTTGACACACACACGCATATAGCCTTGTTGAAATCTGTGATTTTAGAAGTATTATTCTAGTCTGTGACATTAATTATTATGGTCGAATTTCGAGCATGGGTGGCCACTAGTTGTGTATAATTTTTATTATTCTTCTTCCATTTTAATACCTACCTTGTAGAAAAAGTCATTTTAAATTGAAAGAAGCATATATTTACATAATGATATAAATATAAAATAGATATCATATAATTATTATGTTCTTTGTTGTCACGTTCATTCGTATTAATTATTTAAAAGAAAACAGATGTATAAATGAATTGAAATAAACAATATAACTCCATAAAATTTAATGGCTGTTGGTGTTTATTAATAGTGTATCAATTATAATATAAAAAGTATAATGATTTCACCAATTATACGACAGGTAAGATTAATAATGCATCTGAATAACGACCGCATATATGGATTCCCCGCTATCGACCGAAAAATTTGTACCGATAAATCCTCAATGACGTCGGCGTTGCTACAAGCCTTAACAATACTACAAATTACAATAAATCCATTTTCTGAACTAGGCTCCACCTGATGACTCGATTAATACCTATTAATATTATAAATGCGAAAGTAACTCTGTCTGTCTGTCTGTTCCGTTTTCACGGAAAAACTACTGGACCGAATTGGCTGAAACTCGGTATGTATACATTTTCGATGCCGAGGATGAACATAGGATACTTTTTATCCCGAAAAATGGGATAGTTTTCGGGATAAAAATATATTTGTCTCTCTGTTTGTTATGCTTTTACAAAAAAACTACTGAACCGATTTGATTGAAATTTGGTATGTATGGAATTTTAATTCCGAGGGTGGACAAGGGATACTTTTTATTTCATATAATGGGATAGATTTCTGTAAAGGTTATTCTAGAAATTAAGATAGATTGTTGTGATTTGCCATTTTGGTTATTTTGGTCAATTTGGTCATTTTGGTCAGTTTGGTCATTTTGGTCCTTTTTGTCATTTTGGTCACTTTAGTCGTTTTAGTAATTTTGGTCATTTTGGTCAAGTTGACCATTTTGGTCATTTTGATCATTTTGGTCAATTTGATCATTTTGATCATTTAAGTATACTTTACAGATAGATAGACGGGAGATAGATAAATAAAACTAAAACGGGTTGAAATAAAGGATTAAAGTTTGTATGGGAGACTGACCTTTTCTCAAGTTTATAGATATAAAAATTTTCCCATTTATAAAAAAATGCGATAGTAACTCGATCTGTTTGTCTGTTAAGCCTTCACGGAAAAACTACTAAGGAGTATTGGGTCGGGTTTGCTGTAATTTTGTCTAATTGTAGTTTTAATACCGAAAATGGACATAAATACTTTTCATGTCCGGAGATGGGATAGTTTGCGATATAAAATGGAGTAAATATTCCGAGAGCAAATAATACTAACATAAAAATTTAATGCAATGTTTACAAGTACGGAAAATATTACAGCATTCTAGAGATTTACAGATAACTACAAAAAATAAATTAAAGCTTTTCAAGAGCGAGCAAAATTTGGTTTTTTTTTTTTTTTTTTTTTTTTTTATTGCAGGCGATCAGCAGACAGGCAGACGGCCCACTTGATGGAAAGCGGTTACCATCGCCTATGGACATTTGCAACACCAAAGTTGCTACAAATGCGCTGCTGCTCTCTTAAGGGAGACTGGAACCTGGTCACTAATGCCGGAACACAACTCAAGGTTGTTATGACGACATACTTTAGACCAGGGGTGGTAGCCATCCAGTCGGGCAAATGCCCTACCACCTGGCTGTGGGTTGTTAAGTCGCCTCTTACGACAGGCCGCCCGGCCGCAGGAAATTGTATTCTTTCTCCGTTCCTGCACGGATAAAACTGGAATATGGTAACTTAAAAATTGTTTAATAACTTTTCTTTCTAAAAATATAAATCGATGATATAATTAAAACTAAAAATAAACAGAATGCAATGTAATCTGTATTAATGCCTGCTGTTTAAACAAGAGACACGCACTAGAGGTCGACCCGCGACGCAGCCGCGGCGTAATAAACTCTAGTAAGTAAATAAACAAGCAATAAAACCAATTTATTTCTGCTTTTTTACATCGATACATAATTTTAATTTAACCTAATCTACACATTGTTTTGTTCTTAGAAGATTACTGATAAAACACACACGCAATTATTAAAAGCAATTATAAGTACTATTCAATATTGTTTAAATGTTCTAGTCAATTTAATATCTAAAGTGACACTTAGTTAAAGTAGAAAATGTTTGATAAGGCCCGGTTCCTATACCATACCGACCGTTCATTTGCATTACTATTTTAAAATTTGACATAAGCTCTATACAAGTAGTGTCAAAATTCAAAAAATAGTACGACTAAACCGGCCATAAAAAATTAAGTTGTCTAGAAGAGATTGCTCTAAGCTTGGTATACTCAATCTGCGGCCCGGGGGCCGCTTGTCGTCCTCCGGGCTTTTGTGAGTGGTCCGCCTGACATACTACACAGTTCTCCGAGATTAATGGATTTGCATTGGTACCACCTCTGGTACTGCAAATGTCCATAGCTGATGTAACCGCTTTTCATCAGGTGAACCATCAGTCCGTCTGCTGTGAATTTTAGTAGTTAAAAAATACCTAAGTAAAATATACATAACTTCAGTGGTTGCCTATCGCACTTCGCCGGAATGCTCATCTTCTCTAATGACTATATGACATTTAATTCAAACCTTATACCCCTCCTTACCTTAAGGATAGGTAGGTAACACTTTATTGCTCACCAAAATAAACAAATACAAAAACAAAATGCATAATTACAATACTTCTTGGCAAAACAACAGGCGACCTTATCGCTAGAAGCGATCTCTTCCAGGCAACCTAGTTTAAAAGAAATTCTTAACTAATCTAAAAATAATAATGTAGGTGGAGCAGAAAAAAGATAGGACTGTACAATTGAAATATACATACTTACATTAATTTATAAATTTAATACATATATAAATATGATAGTAATATATATACAAAATAATCTAAATAAATATATTTGGTAACATTATATGTGACAAGCATTTTATATTTATATATTACAATAGATAAATATGTAAATGTTTAATATATTAGACATATTTATTTAAAGACAGATAGTACTTTCTAAGTAAGTTCCGAAATGTAGGTAATGTTTTGGCCTCTCTGACAGTAAGAGCCAACGCATTCCAGAGTTTGACAGCCTGCACTGTAAAAGAGTTATCATAAAAGAAGTGTGTGCAGGTGTCAGGAGTCTACGATATGTATCTGAGCGCAAATTGTGAGAAATGGAGAGGCGAAGGAATTTAAAACGTTCCTTAAGGTAAGGAGGACTATTAGGATTAAATTGTATATTATAAAGGAGAGTTAGAATGTGAGTATTCTGGCGAAAACGAATAGGAAGCGATCTGAGGAATGTTTCAACTGAAAATAAAATTGGCACACCGTCAATTTGCGCTCTACTAATAATCTCCTGTTATTGGCACCTGCACACTGTTCAACATTTTATTCCAACTCCTTCGCCACGCAGGCTGTCTTTCTTTGGAACTCTGTGCCCATAGACGTCAGAAAAGCTAAAAATTCACTCAGGAAACATTATGTTAATCTTACGTAACAATGTATGTGCTAATTTACTCTATCTTAAACAGCAATCTGCTGTCCATATATGTCATTATTTTTTCTTTTATCATTAATATGTAATAATTAGATAAGTTAAGAATTTCTTTTAAGCGCATCAGGTTGCCTGGAAGATACCGCTCTCAGCGATAAGGCCGCCTTTTGTTTACCAAGTATGTAACTACGGACTTGTTGTGCATTTTTGTAATTCGTGTTTTGGTGAACAATAAAGTGTCTAACAATAAATCTGTTTATCTATCTATACGAGTATACTGATCTAATACCTCTTTGTGGCCCGTATAAGAAAAAGGTTGAGTGTCGCTGCTCTAAGCAATAAGGCCGCCTATCATCCATCCGGCAGGAACGGAGAAAGAATACAATTTCCTGCGGCCGGGCGGCCTGTCTTAAGAGGCGACAAAACAACCCACAACCAGGTGGTAGGATGTTTACCCGACTGGATGTTTACCACCCCTGGTCTAGAGTATGCCGCCATAACAACCTTGAGTTATGTTCCGGCATTAGTGACCAGATTGCAGTCTCTCTTAAGAGAGCAGCAGCGCATTTGTAGTACCTTTGGTGTTGCAAATGTCCATAGGCGATGGTAACCGCTTTCCGTCAAGTGGGCCGTTTGCCTGTCTGCTGAACTCCTGCAATAAAAAAAAATGTTTTTTCTATTAAACAATAGGCAATAAGAGCCTTACAACGAAGTTTGATAACTTGTCACTGGGACTTTAGCTATGAAGGTACTCAAATATTTTTTTTGCACCACTTTTTCACAGCACTCATATTTCTTTGTCTTTTCTTGTCTGTCTTGTAATCATTTAATATTAGGTTTTCGTTTATTGCATGAGTTCAGCAGACAGGCAGACGACCCACCTGATGGAAACCGGTTCTCATCGTCTATGGACATTTTATAACACCAAAAGTGCTACCGATGTGCTGCCATATCCTAAAGGGAGACTGGAACCTGACTACTAATACCGGAACACAACTCAAGTTATTATGGCGACACAACATGGCGCCACCGTTGCAATTCACTAACAAATACATCTTCATGGCAACGACAATGACAGCGACAATGTTGACGTGTTACTTTCGTAGTTAACCTACGCTAGATATTGTTACGCAATTTTTATAATTAAATACTTTGAATTAAAAATTAAGTTCGACATTATTAAGAATGTCAACATGCCCACTTCAAGACATACATATCCATTTTTTAACGCAAGCGAAGCTGTGAGCAACAGCTTGTCATTTATGAAAAGAAACTACATTTCAGCTCCTGATAGCCTTATCTTCACAATTGGCAGCCGTGTCGGTAGGTGGCTTAATAAGCTATCCAAACGTCTTGATACATCAGCTGAATTCAAATGATACTATGGAGTTGGATCTGGACACGTCATCATGGATTGGTAATTATAGTAAAAGATAATAATAATAACCCATTTTTCCATGTTCCCCGAACATTGCGACGAGCAGACGCCATAGTCCCCATATTCCCAGACCCCTAGTACCACTAACAGTTCACCCCAATAGCCCGGTACTTGTTGTTCTCATTTCCCACAATAGTCCTACACTGGTCGGGGCTTGTCCTTGGGCGCATTACTATATGGTGTAGACAGTGATAATCGCCGGTCAGTGTCACGCCACATTTACATTAAATTTGTCAAAGGGCCTCTACGCGTTGGCCTTCCCATGGCCCCACGTAAGCCCTCCAAAAGTCCGGGCCATTTTTATGGCCCGTGATCTTCAAAGACTAATAATAACAGCCCACACACGTCCCACTTCTGGGCTCGGGCCTCCCACTATAGGGGAACGGACGGCATACCCGCTACGATTTTCCAAGGCGGCTTGGCAGGTTTGACACATTGGTTATCTCGATGTGCAGGTTTCATCACGATGTTTTCCTTCACCGTTGTTAGCACGTGGTGATTGTAACAATATTCACATTAGGCCAGAAAACTGTCTTAAGTGGTGCATGCGTTCCGGTCAGGATTCGAATCCGCGCCCTTTGAGTTCGGAACGCGTGCGTTAGCCATTACGCCACCACAACTACATCATGATAATAAATAAATAAATAAATAATAAATAAATAATCGGCAGACAAACACACACATTGTGTATCCCCAAATTAAGCAAGTCACGCTTGTGTTATGGGTAATATACAACGGACTACTCTGGGGCCGATCCCAGACACCCAGACCATAGTAAATAACGGAGAAAATACGTTTCCGAAATTTACTATACCAGGAATCGAACCCGGAGCCTCTGCGTTGCAGTGAGGTAGGCCGGCAAAGGCTTAGCCCGCTCAACCACAGAGGCCGTCGAAATAATAGTATCAAGCAGAATTATTAGCCCATAAGAGCAATACTGCTGGTAAAGCCGTGGCCGTATGCGAATCGAACTCGTTTTTAAAAGACTCTCTCATGTCTATAGACATAAAATAGATAATTCTTTATAATACCGGTTAATAGAGTGAACTAATTTAAATACCTTGGGCATTTGGTTAGCGAAGATCTTGCAGACGATTCATGTTTAGAGAGTGTAGGGCATTGTTAGTCTAGGCAAACATGCTAGCTCGCAGATTCGCTAGATGCACGGATGCAGTAAATAATACATTATTTAAAATCTACTGTATATCGGTGTATTCGGCGAGTTTGTGGTTCGTGTTTGCTCAACGATCTTACAGTGCCCTACGTGTATAATATAATAATGCAGGGCGTTGTTGCGGCCCCCGCGTTTCTGCAGTGCATCCGGGATGTTTGTGGCTGCACGCACCGATGGCTTTAGCGCCATTGGCGAAAGAAGAGAACCTCCCTGCTTAGCAGAGTGCGCGGGAGCAGCAACAGCATCCTGAACGTAATAGCCATTAAACACGACAATCCTCTAATGTTGGCACTCATGCAGAGGACCGAATCGTCAGACAGACACCGGATTGAGATCATAAGGGTTTATTTTATATCTATACACCTAACTGCAACATTACGTTAAGACAAAAAACAACTGCCAAGTGATTATCACAACAGTCTTTAATTCGATAACCATATTGTTACGTGCTGCGGGTACGGAGATTGGAAGGAAACAATTAAAAGAGAAACTGCCTTTATTTAATTAAAGATTAATTAAATAAAAATACCTCTTCAAATTATGCACACGTTTTTTTCGAATGATTCACGTTCTGATCCGTTCTGTTCTGTTCTGTTCTGTTTGAATATATATTTCTATCCTGCTCTTTCGTGTCCTTGTATTGCAACATTGTATTGTGTTATTGTTAAGGCGAAGACTACACACTATTTTCTTAATGGGAATAAATTCCGCTACGCGTATCCGTCACAATATCAATAAGAGAATTGGTAAAAAGAAAATTAAAATTATAAATATACATTTTTGGCTAGTGGAAAAGTGTTTTTATGATAGTTAAGGATTTTATTATTAACTAGCTTCTGCCCGCGACTTCGTCCGCGTGGAATAGTTAAAAAAAAACCTCCCGATTTTGAAACATTCTTTATTGGTGCTCTGCTCCTATTGGTCTTCGCATGATGACATATAGCCTCTAGTCTTCCTCGATAAATGCGCTATTTAACACTAAAATATTTTTTAAAATCAGACCAGTAGTTCCTGAGATTAGCGCGTTCAAGCAAAAAAAAACAAACAAACTCTTCAGCTTTATATATAAAGATTATAAATTTAGATTAAATTATTGCCTCTGAGATCTGCTTTATTTTATTTTGTTTGCGATCTTTTATTTCTATATTCAATATATAATTAATCGAATTGTGTTTATAAATTTAGAATTGTTATATTTTTTTGAGATTGTCGTGTACCCAAATATTTTTATGACCACGTGTAGATCAAATACAGTGAGACCAGTAACAGTAACAGTGACTTTGTTAGCATCTTATGTACAACTATTACCAATATTTATACAAATAAAGATTCATTTATTCATTCATTCATACCTGTAGGTCCGTTTTTTACCAAATCTTCAGCAACGACGGAACTAACAAAAATTTCATCTCAATGTTTACAAAATGTGTTATAGAAGATGACTTATTTTTCAGGTTCGGTAGATGGTTTAGCCGGAATTCCATCGATTTTGATGCCAACATTCATGCAGTGGAAGGGAAGAAAGCTAGCATTTCTCGTCAGCTGCTCGTTGGTTGCAGTCAGCTGGATATTAGCTTATGCAGCAAAAAGTATATCACTTATTATCATGAGTGAATGTTTTCATGGTTTAGGCAGTCATAGTGTGTTAATCGTCAGCTCTTGCAGTATGAGCGAATTCATCGAGCCAAAATATCGAAACTCATTAATGGGATCTTATTTTATACTACAAAGTTTAGGTGCATCATCTGTGGTGATTTTGGGACAATACATCCACTGGAAGACTATCAGTTTGATAATGTTAGTACCAGTGGTTATAGCTTTGTTGAATGTTTTGTTTCTTTGGCCAGAATCTCCATCTTGGTTAGCTTTTAAAGGTCGATATGCTGAATGTGAGAAAAATTTCAAATGGTTAAGAGGGAATGGTGAGGAGGCTAATGATGAACTACGACAGTTACTCTCTGCTAACAAAGAAGTAAATGTAAAAGAAACTTTACGCAAACGATTGTTTCGTAGAGATTTTTATATCCCAGCTATATTAATGTTTGTTTTACTTAACATGATGTACTGGAGCGGTGCAGAAGTGATAATGATATACCCAAAAGATCTTTTAGGGAAAACGACCGATGATGCTGCTTCCGTGTCGTATGGTATAATAACAATTAATGTAGCTAAGTTTGTAAGTTATAATATATGTGCAATATTAATCCGTAGATACAATAACAAATCGATTCTTTTAATTAGTGCATTAGGTACTATAGCATGTACTTCATTCTGTTGTGTAGTAACATACTTACAAAGTTCTGGTGTGTTAGGTAAATCTTTACTATGTATGTATGGTTTGATTGCTTATATTATAATGTTTGACATAGGTATTCCTTCAATAGTGTTCAGTACAGCTTCTGAATTAATGCCTGTAAAGCATAGAGATATCGGTGGAGCGTTGTATATTATATATGTTTGTATATTGCATTTATCATTATTGAAATCTGCTCCTTATATGTTCGTATCTATGGATTTATGGGGAACATTTTTAGTCTTTACCTTGAATGCAATTATTTGTATTTCAATTATATGGATATATGTACCCGAAACCAAAAACAAAACATTACAAGAACTTGAGGATTATTTTAATTATGGCAAGTTTATTAAACGCCTCAATGATGGTTCTAATGAACCCATTGTGCAGTGAAACAATTCACAGTAATTTGCGCGCATTGTTTATATTTATCAAGTAATCATTACAATTTCAATATTAATTTTAAATGATTATTTCATAATTAAATGTTGGATGATCTTTTGAAGAAACGATTGCGCTCTCAATTCGACATTTTTATTGAAGTAATAAAGTCATATTGTATTATTTATGGTGGGGCTTCGTCTGCGTTAATGTTAAAGATTTAGGCTAATGCCGAAAGCGTCTTATTTAAACTTATTTAAAGCGTTAATAAATAACGTATAGCCACATTAGGGTATATACATACGTTGTTTGTTAATATTTAACGTCGTTAACCATGTCGAATCTCAAATAACGCATTAAAACCATCGCCATATCTGCGTGAATCGGCCTATATCTGTAACACTATCGCAGACGAAGCCGCATTTATACAATAGGATATTTTGTCTGTGACATCATAAAACTATAATAATAATAATAAATGTGAATATTTGGGACCCAATGCTCTTTTTTAACATTTATGATTAATTATTCATAATTATAAATGAATAAAATATATGTTAGTTCATATCCTATGATATTTATATACTAGCAGAAGTTGATGTCAGGAGCCTTAAGAACAGACGAGCGTGCATGACAAGAGTTACGAATGTCAAAGAAGCAAGTGAGGTGTGTAAGAATAAGCCTAAATGGCGCTCTGTTGTTCGTGGAACTGGCGTGAAGTTATGTATGTATGTATGTATATATACCACCTTTGACCAATGTAATCTGTTTTATTCCCGCGACGGGTTGTCTGGTAAGATTGCTTCTTCGCGATAAGACCGTCCATTGTGCACATTTAGAATATTTTTAGGTTATAAATTTTTCTGAATTTTCTGTAATGGTGTACAATAAAGTGTTATTTATCTATCTATTATTTTTTAGAATTTATTCCTACAGGTACTTACAATATATTTTATTATAAAATATAAATTTCTTAGTGTAATATTAAATGTGCAATGTCATTTTCAAAATATATATAATATTAAATCGTTTTTTGTTCGTCCTGTAAAGTTAGGAAAATGCATGACGTTGACGTTATAAAGTCTCACTTATTTTCAATACGAAACAAAATCTTGAGTAACTTATACTTGTTAACTACTGCTTTGATACTTGGCCCCAAGTTACGTCGTTAAAATATAAACTTGGTGAAAACTTTAATAATGTTTTTTTAGCTTTTGTTAACGTTGCATTACCTAGTTAAAGTTTTTTCATTGTAAGCTAAATTTTGCAGGGTTATAAATACGTCCGCGTGGGATAGTAAAAAAAAGTAAGTTAAAAAAACCCCCGATTTTGAAACATTCCTCATTGGTGCTCCGCTCCTATTGGTCTTAGCGTGATGATATATAGCCTATAGCCTTCCTCGATAAATGGGCTATCTAACACTGAGATAATATTTCAAATCAGACCAGTAGTTCCTGAGATTAGCGCGTTCAAGCAAACAAACACAAACTCTTCAGCTTTATATATTAGTATAAGATATATAGAGAGAGATAACACTTTATTGCACACCAAATTATATAATTACAAAACATATTTACAATATTTTCTAGGCGATACAATAAACGGGCTTATCGCTCAAAGCGATCTCTTCCAGGCAACTTAACTCAAAGAAATTTGAATCAGGCGATGTAGGTGGTGCAGGAAAAAAGCAATAGATACACAAATACTCAAACTAATTTAATAATAAAGGGGGTCATGTCAAAAGCGTGCACGTCGCGATCCCCGCTGGCCCAGAGGGCCACAATTCTGACCAGAGTTCACCCGAGTGCAGTGCACGATAGGGCGTCCCCCGCAGGCGACGCTCACCGATGCGCCCCCGTCGGTGTGGATTCTCGCGCATGCGGCGAAGGGGGCCGCCACCCTTCACGCAGCGCCAAACCTGGCGGGTCGAGAGGAGCAGAGTGCCGTATAGGCACGTGGAATGTGAGAGGTGGAATGAAAGATAAGATGGACGAAATGATTGATATAATGAATGAGAGAAGCCTGGATGCCTTATGTCTGACAGAGACAAAGCGGAAGGGGTGCGACGTCGATGACCTCCCCGGTGGCATGCTTGCTCTGTGGTCCGGCGTGGACCTGGACGAGCGTGCGAGTGGGGGGGTAGGCGTCTTACTCTCATCCCGCTTTGTGTCTGGAGTAAAAGCTTATTGTCTGGTGAACCCGAGACTTCTCTGGGTCCGCCTAAAACTGGGGATCACGCGAGTTTTTCTGGTCGCAGCTTATGCTCCCGTAAGCTCAGCGGATCCCCAAGAACTCGAGAAGTTTTGGGAGTCTGTGAGAGAAATTCTGGATCTGGCTGAAGGGAACGAAAGACTAATTATGTGTGGTGATCTTAATGGCTGGGTGGGGACCAAACGAGACGGCCTTGAGGCTGTCCTTGGACCCTATGGTGACAAGAGAGTGAACGATGCTGGTAGGCCAATCATAGACGTATGCATGGAAAGAAACTTGCTTGTGTCGAACACCCTATTCCATCATAAGGATATTCACACGTATACATGGAGAATGAATGATCAGAAAAGTATGATTGATCTGATTTTAATTGATAGTCGCCTCCGAAACACAATAATGGATACAAGAGCCTACAGAGGCCCCACTCTTGAAACGGACCACTACCTGGTGATAAGCCGGTTTGTGGGCCTTTTCAAGAAGTGGAGGCACTGGCGAGTGCGTACCAATTTCGGGGAGCTTGAAAGAATAAAGTGTGAAAAATTGGAAGATGTTAGTGTAAGGAGTATGTATGCGCGCCTAGTCGAAGAAAGGCTTGCAAAAGCGGACTTCTTCGACTTAGATGTGGATAATGACTGGGATAGTATGAAAGAAAGTATAGTGGAAAGCGCAAAAGAAGCATGTGGATGCGCGAAGAGGCACATAACAACGAAAGGTGATGAATGGTGGGACGCGGATGTTAAATCCAGCGTAGAGAAAAAGAGAAAAGCCTGGCTGGATTATGTTGCTTCCTTGCAACAGAATGACAGTATGAAAGAGATGAAGAAAGAAATTTATCGCCTCTGCAAGAATGAAACCAAAGCTTTAGTGAAAGAGAAGCGTGAAAGAATAAAATTGAAAGAAGAAGAGAAGCTGACGGAGAACTTCGAGGCGAATACCAAACTCTTTTGGAGAGAGGTTAAGAAGTCTCGGGGTTGTTCGTCAGCTTCCAAAATGGAAAGAATAAAATCTAAAGCAGGGGACGTTCTTGCTAACCCACAAGAGGTATTAGCGCGATGGAGTGAATATTTTAGAGAAATGTATGATAATATCCCGGCTGCTGGCACCACGACTGAGTCTGTGACCGACTCCGAGGAGTCAGCATCCGAGATCACTTTGGAAGAGATCGAATGGTCGATAAGAAGTCTGAAAAATGGAAAGGCAGTAGGAATCGATAGTATGTCTGCTGAGATGATCAAATATGGTGGAACCTGCGTCCGGGACGCTTTCCTGTCCTTATGCAACTTGTGCTGGAGGACGGGAAAGGTTCCCAAGGACTGGAGGCGCGCTGTCATCGTGCCCTTGTATAAAGGCAAGGGGTCACGTATGGAGTGCGCCAGCTACAGGGCCATCACTTTGATCAGCACAGCATCTAAAGTGTATGCGAAGATTATTGAAAATAGAATGAGAGTTGTATCCGATGGATTACTGTGGGATGCACAAGGTGGTTTCAGAAATGGAAGGGGATGTATGGATCAAGTTTTCTCTCTCCGCAATATCGTAGAGAAGCAGCTGGCTATGGGCCGGAAGGTTTTCTACGGTTTTGTGGATCTAGAGAAAGCATTTGACAGGGTTGTGCGGAAGGACCTCTGGGACATATTGCCCGGATATGGGATTAATGGCCAATTGATGCGTGCTGTGCAGTCCACTTACGAGGGCTGTATGGCATGCGTGCGAGTGGAAGGCAGCCTGTCGCCCTGGTTTGACGTCAATATTGGCGTCCGCCAGGGCTGCGTGCTGTCGGCTTTGCTGTTCATCCTATATCTGGACGATTGTCTCCAGAGAATAAGATTGATGGATGTTGGGGTGCGGATGAGTGATCTAGTTGTAAGCACCTTGCTTTATGCGGATGATGCCGTGCTTTTAGCCGAATCGCCATCAGAACTGCAAACACTAGTCACAATGATGAAAGATGACTGTCAGGCGAGAGGCTTACATTTGAATGCGAAGAAAACAAAGGTTATGGTGTTTGAAAGAGAAGAAACCAGAACGAATGCAAGGACTATGGTCGATGATGTTATGCTGGAGCAAGTGAATGAGTTTGTATATCTTGGATGTGCTTTTAGCAGGGATGGAAGGTACACCGCTGATATAGAAAGAAGAGTGAATTTGGGGAATAGTTTAAATGGAGCGTTAGGTAAACTTCTAGGCGCTAAGAACCTCAGCCAGAAGGCCCAGCTCGCCGTACACAACGCGGTGCTGGTACCTACGCTCGCGTATGGAAGCGAGAGTTGGGTATGGAAGAAAGAGCATGAAAGTAGAGTAAACGCGGTCGAGATGCGAGCACTGCGCAAAATCTGCGGAGTGACGCTCGCGGACCGCGTTCGTAATACCGAAGTAAGAAAGAGAGTTGGTCTGAAAGAGAGTGTCGGGGTGAAGGTAAGGAAAGGAATGCTCCGGTGGTTCGGGCATGTGGAAAGAATGCATGATGAAAGAATGACTAAACAGATATACAATGCAAAAGTGGATGGATGCAGAAGTCGTGGAAGGCCACGACACACCTTCCATGATCAAATTGATCGTGTACTAGCAGAAGGTGATGTCAGGAGCCTTAAGAACAGACGAGCTTGCATGACAAGAGTTATGAATGTCAAAGAGGCAAGTGAGGTGTGTAAGAATAAGCCTAAATGGCACTCTGTTGTTCGTGCCTACCCCGCAAGGGAACTGGCGTGAAGTTATGTATGTATGTATGTATGTAATTTAATAATTAAATATACAATATATTTTATCCGTGCAGGAACGGAGAAAGAATACAATTTCCTGCGGCCTGGCGGCCTGTCGTAAGAGGCGACTAAACAACCCACAGCCAGGTGGTAGGGTATTTGCTCGACTGGATGGCGACCACCCCTGGTCTAGAGTATGCCGCCATAACAACCTTGTGTTGTGTTCCGGCATTAGTGACCAGGTTCCAGTGTACTTTAAGAGAGCAGCAGCGCATTTGTAGCACCTTTGGTGTTGCAAATGTCTATAGGCGATGGTGACCGCTTTCCATCAAGTGGGCCGTCTGCCTGTCTGCTGATCTCCTGCAATAAAAAAAAAACAAACACATATATATACATATACAATAATATATTTCAAAATACATAAGTTATTACAATAAATGTATTAACATGTGTACCGTACACGGTGGGATCGGTAACTCGACGGCACATACCCACAAGGTAAGTTTTAGTACTCACCTGGTACTCCAGCCGGTGGTGGGAAAGGGAACAAGGGGGAACACTAATCCGTCAGTATCTTAAGGGACAGACGCCCCTTGAGAGGAAATATATAAAATATCCTACTAAACTACTACAAGGGAAACACTTTTTTTTTATTGCACGAGTTCAGCAGACAGGCAGACGGCCCACTTGATTGAAAGCGGTTACCATCGCCTATGGACATTTGCAACAGCAAAGGTGCTACAAATGCGCTGCAGCTCTCTTAAGGGAGACTGGAACCTGCTCACTAATGCCGGAACACAAGTCAAGGTTGTTATGGCGACATACTTTAGACCAGGGGTGGTAGCCATCCAGTCGGGCAAATGCCCTACCACCTGGCTGTGGGTTGTTAAGTCGCCTCTTACGACAGGCCGCCCGGCCGCAGGAAATTGTATTCTTTTTCCGTTCCTGCACGGATATAATACTACGGGGGATGGATAAAATGTCTATCCAAATACACCCGCGCCTCGTCCTTTCCCGACACAACCACTGGCTCCCTGAGTATATTAAGTTATCGTCATTATTATAATGTTCCACTTATTGGCAAATATCTAAAATTCTCAATAAAAATCAAATGTTAAATTATAGGTATATTACGCGAAAGCAATAACTCCGTGCCAGGGCTGTAGCTAGAGTCGAATTTGAGGTAGGGCAGCATTGATTACAGGTAGGGCGGAAGTAAAAAAATAATTGTATCGATTATTGACTAAAACACTATTTACCGTACACTTCACTTAACCAAACTACAAACAATCATAATCAATCTCTAGTTTATGTTTATTTTAGTTTAAAAGGGGATTCTCCGTACCATAGATTGCATTATAGCCCATATTGCAATCTATGATACGGGGAATCCCCTCTGCATCACAAATATTATAATTAAATAGACCCATCGCTTCGTGTGATGGCGCTTCAAATGCTCTCTATACACAGAACAAAGAATTATTATAATATGAAATGAATATCACAAACTGCGGTATGTTCGGAAAAGTTTAGATACCTATCACTACAATTTTATTTTATTTCAAATTATGAACAAACAATTCAATAATAATAATTTATCTTAGCTTTTGGTATTTTTAAGGTAGGGCATTGTGATTTCAAAGTAGGGAATTGCCACACAATGGCCCCCTTAGCTGGGTGAATATTTGAAGATGTGCATATTCGACCATTTCAAAGAACGTTACAACAAAAACTTAAAAACTGTTCTTTATGGATTTTTAAGGTAGTTTGTTATGTTGCATTTCCATATATTTTAATTGGCCAGCGATAAAGCTGTTAATTTCGACGTTGTAGGAAAATATATTTTTTGTCAAAATGGTGATGATATTCCCTTAAATGGTAATTATCCGTGCAGGAACGGAGAAAGAATACAATTTCCTGCGGCCGGGCGGCCTGTCGTAAGAGGCGACAAAACAACCCACAGCCAGGTGGTAGGGCATTTGCCCGACTGGATGGCTACCACCCCTCGTCTAAAGTATGTCGCTATAACAACCTTGATTTGTGTTCCGGCATTAGTGACCAGGTTCCAGTCTCCCTTAAGAGAGCAGCAGCGCATTTGTAGCACCTTTGGTGTTGCAAATGCCTATAGGCGATGGTAACCGCTTTCCATCAAGTGGGCCGTCTGCCTGTCTGCTGAGCTTCTGCAATAAAAAAATAAAAATTAGAAAAATGAAACAGAAATTAGAAATAAAAGAAAACTTCCCAAATCAACTATTTATTAAAGAAAAATTACTAACACTATTTATATTAAAATGTAAATGAAGAAGTAAACAAAACAATGCAATGAACTTCTTAATATTCCTACAACATTTTATAATACAAAAGCTGTTAACGTCAAAATTTAGTATCCTTTTCTGCTCTTTTCTCTTCAAGTTTTATGGCGTTTCATGGCGTTCTTTTTCTTTTTCTAGAGCGTACAGAGCAGGATCTGATTTTATGTTCGTATATCTTAATTTTGTTCGTGCCTACCCCGCAAGGGAACTGGCGTGAAGTTATGTATGTATGTATGTATGTATATCTTAATTTTCGTGCTAATTTTGCTTTCTGAAGTACTTCTTCTCTACTTTGCTTTTTTCTAGGCATTTTGTTCTATAAAAAAAAAAAAAAATAACCCTTAGTTGTTTTCATTGTTATATCAAATAATTAATATTGTTATGAAACTTGTATCGACAAAAATTAATTAGACTTTCACCACTCAAATTGGAACAAATCCTGTGGATCAATTACTTTTTAGTTCCGAAAATCGAACTTACATGAACCATATATAATACATACATAACTTCACGCCAGTTCCCTTGCGGGGTAGGCACGAACAACAGAGTGCTATTTGGGCACTAATAGTAATTAATATAATAATTTCTTATTACCATTCAACTGAACTCATTACCATTTTATTAATACGAACGGTAAAAATGGTAATTAGGAAAATGGTGGTTAGAATTTCTAATAATTATTTGAAAATTTCAGTATTTAGTAAGATTATGCAATTTTTAAATAAAATATTGAAAAGTAGTCCTCTAAGCGCAATCTACTGCCCTACATTAAATTTAAAAAAATATGTTACTTACATCAAAAGTAATGAGAAATATTTTGAAACAAAACGCTCGTGGCGAAGGATAATCTTCAATTTCGCTGGAATGCAATACTCTTCGACCTCTTCGACGGTTCGATGATTGAGCGACGACTGACGATACATTTATTATGCCTGATCGCGCTGTTACGATATATATAAACACAGAAATCATCGCGGCCATGTTCACGAACGGTAAGTAGGCACAAGCATAAGGACATTTTTCAGAGTACCGTAACTTAATCAAATTATGTTCTTTGTGCAATTGTTTAGAATATAAAACATTCTTAAAATATCCTATTTTAGGAATATGTAACCATAACTTCGTTCTTCAATTGCATTTTCATTACTGGACTAATAACTTGTTGAAATCTGGGAAAAGGGACACTGATGGTAATTAGATTTTGAAAAGTTATCACTCAATTTTCAGTATTTCAGTTTAATATTCGCATATAATAAATTTTGCACCTTGTAGAAAACATTTAGATCGATCTATTAACAACCATAAGTTTACTAATAGTGGTAATTAAGCATGTTATTTGTTAAACGCCGTGCGATTTGCACATTTTCAAAGAAACACCCAGCTACGGCCGTGCTCCGTGCGCCTTCAAGGCAATTCGCCTAGATGCTAAGATGCCATAAAAAGGTGCCCTCGTATGAATCGCGTAACAATCGAAACTGGCGTAATAATATATTTTTTATTCGATATCTGTATTTCGAACAGAATGATTATATATTGTATTGAGAGTCTTAAGCCTCTACAAAAAGCTATCAAAACGTACTCATCAACTCTTCAGGTAATCAGAGGGTTGGAGAAGCCTGAAACCCTGAAGCAGCATTTTTTTTTCATTTATAAGGACAAAAAAACAGTATTGTACAGAGTTTAGTATTATGAATCTTATACATAAGTAGTTTGACTTAATACAACACCAACAGCATTACTTGGAAAAATAAGTTTTTTTTATTTTATTGCATGAGTTCAGCAGACAGGCAGACGGACCATTTGATGGAAAGCGGTTACCATCGCCTATGGAGATTTGCAACACCAAAAGTACTACAAATACGCTGCTGCTCTCTTAAGGGAAACTGGATCCTAGTCACTAATGCCGGAACACAAATCAAAGTTATTATGGCGGCATACTCTAGACGAGGGGTGGTAACCATCCAGTCGGACAAATACTGTACCACCTGGCTAAGTTGTTTTGTCTCCTCTTACGACAGGCCGCCCGGCCGTAGGAAATTGTATTCTTTCTCTGTTCCTGCACGGATAGTAAGTAAATAACTATTCTATCAAAACGACTCATCAACTCTTCAGGTAATCACAGGGCTGGAGCCTACCTCGGACAACGGATCAGTATGGCGATCCAGCCAGGAAAAGTATCCAGAAGACTTCTGGGCACTTTATCCATAGAAGACGCTGCTGACCTAGGCTCCTAATTTTAAATATACTCTTCAGAGATTATCCCTTAAGACTATAAGGGAACGTGCCCATGCCAGGTGACCGATTTAAAAAAAAATTACCACCCTCTGTACTTTTCACGTAGTAATTCATAAATATTGTTTTAAATCATTTTTTGTAAACAGAAAGTTAGAAAAAATAATTATTTAGTTCATATTGGTCTTTAAAAGTTGGAGATTTTCCTAGGGATATTGACTACGTGATGGAAACCTAAGCCACTCCCCGCCTCTGTGACAAAGCGTGGTATTTTGAAAATCTCCCTCCACCCCTGAAGGGGTCACGTAGTATGGATACGTTCACTAAGAAGAGTACTAAGCCTAGGTCGTTGTAATAATTGAATAAGGATTCCAGAAGGCTGGCTACGTTACCTCGCTGGATCGCCATCCTCAGAAACCAGCCCTCTGATCACCTGAAGAGTTAACGAGTCGTTTTGATAGAATAGTTATTTACTTACTATCCGTGCAGGAACGGAGAAAGAATACAATTTCCTACGGCCGGGCGGCCTGTCGTAAGAGGAGACAAAACAACTCAGCCAGGTGGTAGAGTATTTGCCCGACTGGATGGCTACCACCCCTCGTCTAGAGTATGCCGCCATAACAACTTTGATTTGTGTTCCGGCATTAGTGACCACGATCCAGTTGCCATTAAGAGAGCAGCAGCGTATTTGTAGTACCTTTGGTGTTGCAAATCTCCATAGGCGATGGTAACCGCTTTCCATCAAATGGTCCGTCTGCCTGTCTGCTGAACTCATGCAATAAAATAAAAAAACTTATTTTTCCAAGTAATGCTGCTTCAGGGTTTTATAAAAGTCTGCATTTTTTTAAATTGCTGAAGCATAGGAGACAGGCTCACGGCCCAACTCTGATAGAAAGTAGTTATCGTCCCCTAAACTGGAACCAGAAGACTAATACCAGAACACAACTCAAAGTTGTTATGGCGGCATACTATAGACTAGGGGTGGCAGCCATCCAGTCGGGCAAACGCCCTACCCTCTGGCTGTGGGTTGTTTTGTCACCTCTTACGACAGGCCGCAGGAATTAGTATTCTTTTTCCCTTCCTGCACGGATAAAATGTATGTATGTATGGATGTATAATAAACACCTTTCAAATTTTCAACAAAAACTCCGTTTCAATCCGATGTTACAAAAATAAACATAAATTAAAAATCATTTTTTTTTAATAACAAATATATTAATAATACATACATAATCTCGGTTTTTGAATAAATAAACCTTAAATGAAATTCACATGTTGATTCTTATCAGAATAAAGGATTTTCTTTGCGAAATCGTAAAGAACAACAATGGTGCAGCTCCACGAAGGCGACATGAAGATTTTTCGAGAATAAAATTTAATGGGGTCTCGTATACACGTGTGCCGAAGTGCAGTTTGTTCCCAAAGCGCATTGTCAGCTGCAGATGTGATATACTGCTTGAAAGATTGGCGTGCATTTATTAAAAGACAGACGTGCATTAATTTATTTATTTAGGCCCGGTTTTTATACTTTATCGACGGTCATTTGCCCTACTATCGATTAAAATTTTACATAAGCTTCATACAAGTAATGTCAGATTTTAACCGATGGTAGGTCAAGTGAATGAATATATCTTACCATTCATTCACTTGACCTTCACCTTGACGAGATAGGAACCGGCCTTAAAAGAAAGGACGAGAGAAAACAAACAGAACTGAATATATGTGGGAATGATGTACCTATCTTAAACGCATGATGTGATGAACGTAAGACGATATTTCTGAATGAGCCCATAGTGTGAAAGAGATGACTAGTAAAAGAAGAGGATAGACGAATGGACGACGCACACACGACGCATAAATACGCTCTGAGTATTATTCTAATAATATTGTATGGTGATAATATTAAAATTGCAAAAATAAACGCATGCGCATTGCTGCAAACCATAAATTCGTAAAGTGTTGGTTTTCTTGCCCGCCACCATCCCCAAATATAAAAAAAAATATAGAGCGGCATATAAATGATATATTAGCAAATATTTGTAACACAGAGGCTATGTATGATACTCGCGTCAAATAAGACACTGTACATGAATGTAGAACATTGTAGTAGTTGTTAGCAGAATGTACTAGAATAATGATTCGAATATGTAAGTGATTGTGCCCTTGCCGCTGGTATACTGATTGGCAGAAATTTAGAAAATAAGTTTTTAAAAATCACATTCGCGGTATTTCATTCCTATGATTTGGATACGAATCTTAATTAGTTTCTGATTTAACGTGCATTTCTCCCAGTCAAGGTTTGCCCAATAATTGAAATTGGAGTGCGTTAGTCAGAAGGCTATTTTGGTATATATTTTCTTAACTCTTCTTTGACGAGCCTATAAACCTCGTATAACACTTACAATAAGGAAGCGTGTGTTCATCAGTCGATTTATTATAAAAAAAGTCAATTAAATTAGTAGATAGACCGCGACATGGGCAATGTGATAATTCCGCTCGCTATGAATGTATATAGAACGCCCGTACCAAATGGGCAATATAAATAAAATTGCATGATTAATAACTTTTCCCGGTCAATTTGAATAATGACAACCTTATTTGTGCAATATAATAAAATATTAATTTAATTTAATATTAATAACTGTAGTTTTTGTTTATTAAATGAGGTTAGGGTATAGTTATATGGAACTTTTATTTATTATTTGAGATATAAAGTGAATTTTGGATGGTTAAAATAAAAATAACCACGAAGAATAAGACGGGAGCTCCAATTCGCTTCCCTCCTGCCTTAGCCTTCTAACATGTATTAAAAAAAGCGAATCTGTTTATAATAAATAAAAGTGCCATATAATTATATGTCACCCTTAAATCAATTAAACTTACGTAATTCTTGTGGAGACAACCGAATTTATACATTGTCCGACTAGAAGTAGGGAAGTATTCATATTGCCCGGTCCAAGTGATAAAATCAAGTTATCTCAAACCCGGATTTTTTGAATGGACCTCGGGGCGTTCTGCATTATTAATATGGGCCGGGCCAAGTAATAAATTTATCAATTTGACCGACGCTCTTGGTCATTATTTATAATGATCGGTCTATAATCAAATAGCACAAGTGTTAAAGGAGGCTAGATAAAAAGCACCTCAAGTTTCCGTGCAAGTATAAAGAGATTAATGAAAGTAGATGAAGCGAAAGTTGTATGTGAGGATCGTCACAAGTAGAGATCCATCACCGTTTCCTACGGAAAACAGGCGTGATAATGTATGTATGCAATATGTATGAATTCAAATCATTGCTAAAAACTCCAAACATGTATTCTAAAAATTTTGTCTGTGCAGGAACAAAGAAAGAATTATAAAACAAACCCACAGTCAGGTTGCAGGGTATTTGCCCGTCTAGATGGCTACCCTGGTCTAAAGTGAATACTTTAGACCAGGGTAGCCATCTAGACGGCCATAACTATTCCGCGATAACAACCTTGAGTTGTGTTCCGGTATTAGTGACTAGTTTCCTGTCTCCTTTAAGAGAGCAGCAGCGCATTTGTTACGCTTTTGGTGTTGCAAATCTCCATAGGCGATAGTAACCACTTTCCATCAGGTAGGCCGATTGTCTGTCTGCGGAACTCAAGCAATATAAAAAAAGATTGCCGAACTAGATGTACTTGTGTATCATGATAATACGCTGTTATCTTTATGTTCAGAAGCAGTTAGACAACTCATCGGATTACCAAGAGATGTGCTCGTGTTCCTCACACGTTCATCATTTGCAATGAAATAAGGTCTGTTGCGGTTTTTTTTATTTATCGAACTTATTTAATTTATTTATTACATATACATACATAACTTTACGCCAGTTCCCTTGCGGGGTAGGCACGAACAACAGAGCGCCATTCAGGCTTATTCTTACACACCTCACTTGCTTCTTTGACATTCATAACTCTTGTCATGTACGGTCGTCTGTTTTTAAGGCTCCTGACATCACCTTCTGCTACACGATCAATTTATTACATATGCACACACTTTATCCTTATCCAGAGAGGCCAAATCCTTACCAACATTTATGAATTTACTCAGTAAACACTATTTGTCCATAAATAGCTATGACTAATTAATACAATATAATCATGCTAATACATTTATTATAATAACTTATGTATTATGAAATATATTATTGTATACATGTATATTTATGACTATGTATACATATATATGTATGTATTTGTATATTTATTTGTAAAATTAGTTTGAGTATTTATGTATCTATTGCCTTTTTCCTGCACCACCTACATCGCCTGATTCAAATTTGTTTTTGATTTAGGTTGTCTGGAAGAGATTGCTTTCATCGAGATCAGCAGACAGGCAGACGGCCCACTTGATGGAAAGCGATTACCATCGCCTATGGATATTTGCAACAGCAACGTTGCTACAAATGCGCTGCTGCTTTCTTAAGGGAAACTGGAACCTGGTCACTAATGCCGGAACACAACTCAAGGTTGTTACGGCGACATACTTTAGACCAGGGGTGGTAGCCATCCAGTCGGGCAAATACCACCTGGCTGTGGGTTGTTCAGTCGCCTCTTACGACAGGCCGCCCGGCCACAGGAAATTGTGTTCTTTCTCCGTTCCTGCGCGGATATAGTAAAATATTGTGAATATGGTCTGTTTTTGTAATTGTATATTTTGGTGTGCAATGAAGTGTTATCTCTCTCTCTGTACATATCCAACAGATATTACAATTTGAACCTTAAACGCCGTTTAATATTATTTTCGCCAATAATAAGATATCTTATACTTTACAATATTTTTGTACAAAAACAATATATCACATTTTTTTAATGAGGGGAAATCCATTTGGGGATTATTCACCGCGGGGGAAACGAAATGGAGAGTGTGGGTTTCGCCACGTTGAGATGGCACTAGGACACAAGACACCGCAATCAAGAAATGCTATTGCCAGGCCACGGTCCGGGATACCTACTAAAACCACTCGGTTTTTCTTCCTGCGCCTTATTCCAGAGCTACCGGAATGCGGAAGCTGAACGAACTCCACATGCCCTGGCAAGCGGGGGCCTCTAGGCCCACATCCACTACTAGGGGGAAGTATAACTCCAGGCATCGTCAGTCTATCCGCGTGGGGCGATTAGGTGTTTCGTCCCACAGGAGCAGAGAAAAGCGCGCGCGGAACACGACGTGCCCTCCTCTTGATGGCATTATTGGCGGGCGGGAAGCCTTCTCTAGGAACCTATCCCCTGGCCGCCGGCGCGTCCGCCTTTGGCAAGAAGGGAGCTTCCGCTCTGCCTCCTCCTCAACCCTAGCGAGCATTACGCGCTCGCAAAAGAAGGAGACGGAGTCCCATCCGGCGTCTACCCGGTCCCAAACCGTTAAAACGTAGTTTCGATTTCGCCATTTGGTTGAATATTAAAGATGTTATGATCACCCTGGTTTTATTCTCCTCGCCCGACTACAGACGTCTACTTTTTTGCGAACTAATCAACAATCCTGATCAGAATATGTATATACCCACCACCGTTTGCTGACAAATATTTAATGAGATAGTAATTAATATCTTTAACAATAATAATATCCAGCCGTACAAGAAATTACTAAGGAATATTATTAAAATAGTCTAATATAATAAATGTCTATCACAGCTGTCATTTTCAAATTTCACGGAAATTCTTGATTATTTTAACCTAAGATTGAGCAAGACATCGTCGTTTTGAAACCTAGGGTTGACAGGTTTAACATTTTTGGCATGTCCTGATAATATTTATTAATTGCTATTGACGCTCTAAAACTTTATCGAGATGTTGCCGAGCGCTTAGTAGACCTCTCACGCGACCAAAAGGCTGGCGTCTATTTTGCTCAAAGCATTGCTATTCAGCGTGGTAACGCCGCCAGCCTTTTGGGAACGTTCCCGGTAAGTGACAGTGGTTTGGGACCAATATTTTATCTATAATTCTGCTCTCCTTTTTTTAAATTTAGTTTTAGTATTTAATTTTAGGTTTCTATTTTATAGTTTAGTTTAATTTTTAAAATAACTTTGCTGTATATTTTATATTTGTAAGTAAATTTCTTTTATATTCTAAAAAAAATAAAAAATTGCTATTTCTTCAAAGAAAGTGTTTTTCTTTCTTTTCTTTATTTAATATAGTAAACTTAGTTTTATTCTACCTATTGTTATTATCGTTATATGTCCGAGTTCGTGCAGGAACGGAGAAAGAATACAATTTCCTGCGATCGGGCGACGTGTCGTAAGAGGCGACAAAACAACCCACAGCCAGGTGGTAGGGTATTTGCGCCTCTGGATGACTACCACCCCTAGTCTAGAGTATGCCACCGTAACAACTTTGAGTTTTGTTCCGGCATTCGTGGCCAGGTTCCAGTATCCCTTTAGAGAGCACCTTTGGTGTTATAAATGTCAATAGGCGATGGTGACCGCTTACCATCAGGTAGGCCGAGTGCCTATCTGCTGA
Organism: Dendrolimus kikuchii; assembly: GCA_019925095.2. Taxonomy (NCBI): domain Eukaryota; kingdom Metazoa; phylum Arthropoda; class Insecta; order Lepidoptera; family Lasiocampidae; genus Dendrolimus; species Dendrolimus kikuchii. The sequence goes on from CM034413.1 coordinate 8,670,122, forward strand.
CCTCAAGTAATAAAAAAATTGTACTAAAAAGAAAGGAAGGGAGGGATATTCCATCTGAGTGAACGAAGCGCTTTGCGTCTACGGCATCATGCGCAGCGCAAAGGAGTGGAACTCATTGCCGAAGTTTGTCGTTACCGATACTTAAGACCTAGATAACTTCAAGTCCTGTGTGAACAGGTACTTTTTAGGTAAGAATGCTCCATCTTACACCATATCCCTGCCCTATATCGGACGAGATCATGGTCATACGTGAACCTATATCACTATAGAAAACGGTATTGTACTGTAACGCCCAGCGGTTTCTGAGCTGACCGAGATCTTCAATAAGACACTGGTTCAGAGCATAAGTTTATATTAGGAGTGAAGAGACATTTTTACATTTTACAGGGTTAGTCGTCACATCCCGCGGTCCTACGAGAAAATTTTCGTCACGATGAAGGGAGGAAAATTTCTACCTAACAATTCTGTCTTCTCTTGTTTTGGGAGGCGTTTGTCAGTTAAATTTAATTAAATTGTGTTTCTTAATATAACATAACGACTAAGGAGGTTAGTCGTTACAGTATCCTACGCGACAAGAATAATAACTAGTGTTTATCAAGGACCATACATTTTTATATTGTACTCTACCTGCATGAAGAAATTTAGAACCCGATTGCACCGCCACCTACCGGGTCCAAATGAATCTAAACCATTCTCGAATCCACGAGAACACACAAAAAAATTCATGGAAATTGGTCCAACCGTTTAGGAGGAGTACAGTCACATACAGACGCATAGAAGAATTTTATATATAAAGATTTTAAGGCTTATTCAAAGGGCGCGGGTTCGAATCCTAGCCTGAATACATTCACCTCTTAGGCACTTTTCTGACTTAACGTGCATATTGTTACGAATTACAGTTACCACGTGCTGACGTTGAAGGATAATATCGTGATGAAACCTGCACATTGAGATAACCGATGTATCAAACCCGTCAATCTGCCTTTGAAAAGCGTGGCGAATATGCTGATATAAATGTGAGGCCCGAGCCCAGTTGTGGGACGCTTATAGGTGGATATTATTGTTATTGTTTTAAAGTACATTTTAATTTCCATATATTCTAATACTATATATTGTTTGCAAACAGCCTTTGGCTTAGTTTGACAACCCTATCGTGAGTCTAAGTAAGCTCTTAGTTTTCGTTGTAGAACTAACTTTGAATAAACGCCTAGAGACGGTTCTGTATGTACGAATAGAACAAACACAACAGACAAACGTTTGTTTTAGATATAGCAAGACTGAATATGCTAGCTAAAATCAGCGAATATATTTAAAAATTATAATACTATTTACACATAAAAAGTATCTTTATATATAAACTAGCGGTCCTGGCAGACGTTGTTCTGCCTTAAAAAATATTTAAAACCCGATTATTTAAATTCAATATAGCCTATGTCACTCAAAGATAATGTAGCATTCTAAAGGTGAAAAAATTTTTTGAAATCGATCTATTAGTTTTTGAGTTTATTCGTTATAAACGCACAAAAATACATCTTTCCTCTTTATAATCTATACTAATATTATAAAGAGGTAAAGTTTGTGAGATTGTGACGTTGTAGGGGGTAATCTCTGGATCTATTAAACCGATTTTAAAAATTCCTTTACTGTTGGAAAGCTACGTTAACAGAGGGTGTCATAGGCTTTATAACATGGCGCTATATACCACGGGAGTGGGACAGAGCGCGGGTGAAACCGAATAAAACACTAGTGTAGAGCAGTGTTCCGCAAACTTTTTGTGTTCAAGGTACATCTAGGAAAACGAAAATTTTTGGAGGTAAACCACAAATAAAATTCATTTTTTAAGTAACATTAATTAAAATTTATTTATTAATCATCGAAACAATATTTATTATTATAATCAACAAACCTAAAGTTTAAATTCCAGAAAAGGTATTTATTATTATTAATCAACAAAGCTAAAGTTCAAATCGCAGCATAACCTTATTTTTCCGAGGCACACTAATTAATGACTACGGTATACCAATTTGCCGCGGTACATACTTTGCGTAACACTGGTGTTGAGGATGCTGGATCTCACGTGGGTCGTGACTTTTTTTTTTTTATCGCTGGAGTACAGCAGACAGGCAGACGGCCCACCTGATGGAAAGCGGTTACCGTCGCCTATAGACGTTTGCAACACCAGAGGTGTCACCAACGCGCTGCCGGCCTCGAAGAAATTTTATGACACCCTTTTTAAAAAACTCCATGTTGTAGCGCTCTGGGAAAACCTCGGCTGGGAGCTCATTCCAAATCCCCATGGTACGCAAGAGAAACGTTCTAGAGAACCGTTGCGTACAAGAGCGAAGCGGCTCAAGGTAGTGGGGATAAACTCCCAGCCGATAGCGTGCGGTGCGGTGGTAAAAAGAAGACGAAGGCACCATTCTGAACAGTTCCTCGGAACACTCTCCGTTGTATAGTCGGTAGAATACGCAGAGAGACGCGAAGTCTCTCCGAAGGCCAAGCGTATCTAAACTATCTGACTAAGAGGTTCGCGAAATAAAACTATTTTTTAGTTTAAAAAACAGCACTGCGTTTGCGAATATAATGAAGGTATGTACGTCGCGTCGCGGGCAGATGCTACCGGTCAACTGAACGGGGTGGGGGGTGTACTGCGTTAGGTGCTCAAGGTGCAGTGCTACGTTTATTACATGTCCTGCTTGGCACGTATCGATTACAACTAGTAAATAGCTCTATTTTACTTGCATACAGAAAAATTTGATTAGGTTATTTTTTTATTGCAGGAGTTCAGCAGACAGGCAGACGGCCCACTCGATGGAAGGCGGTTACCATCGCCTATGGACATCTGCAACACCAGAGGTGCTAAAAATGCGCTGCTTCTCTCGTAAGGGAGACTGGAACCTGGTCACTAATGCCGGAACACAACTCAAGGTTGTTATGGCGACATACTTTAGACCAGGGGTGATAGCCATCCAGTCGGGCAAATGCCCTACCACCTGGCATTGTGGCGTATGTCATGGCATATTATATATCGTGAGCGAGGCCGCGGGCAAAAGCTAGTATATATTTATAAACCTTAACAAAAAAATTATCTAACTCATGGTTAAAATCGCTTACAAATCCGTTGCGTGGTTTAGGAGGAGTTAGCGGATATACAGACAGACAAATGCAGAAAGCGACTTGCTTTTTTATATTATGTAAAAATTCTTCTGTTCGTGTGTATACCACTGAACTCCTCCTAAACGGTTGAACCGATTTTGATGAAATTTTTGCATGTATTCAAGTAGGTCCCGGGATGGTTTAGATTCACAATTGGATCCGGGAGATGGCGTTACAATCAGGATCCAAATTTTATTTCTATAGGGTAGGACAATGTCTGCTGGGCTCGCCAGTATAGCTATAAATATATTAAAAGATAAATTACAACCCCAGACCAGAGAACCCCAGATGGGAACGTTCCCGAAAAACGTGGCCAATTTGCCTCGTTTAAAAGTAATGAAGTAATGTGTTGTGCCTTTTAGTTAAAGCATTTTGTTTTTTTTTACATATTTTTTGTTTTGAGTTTTTTTTATCCGACTCCAAAAGGAGGAGATTCTGAATTTGGATTTATGTTTTTTTGTACGTTTTTACGCGATGTGACCATCAATTGTACACCGATTTTCAGTTCTTTTTCTTTAATCAAAAGCGTACACTTCTGAGGGATGTGGGACAATGGGACCACCATTGTTACCAAGTCAAGATCTGATGAGTGTCAATTTTCAACTAATAGTATAGAGCAAAAGAAATGAATACAGAATACTCACCCTTTATACCAGAACCCTAAATCAGATTGAGTTTTGGAAATTACCCAAAGGAGAAGGATAGACTTTTATACATTCTTGGGCCCAGATTGTAAAAAGATGAGACTGACTTTAAGACTTCTTTTTACTATGTAGTGGTAGTGGTAGTGTAGTGGGTTTAGTTATTTTAAATGAATTAATCGTGTTTATATATTATTAATTTTTGAAATTCATTCATATAAACCGATTACGGTAATCGATAACTTATTTTATTTGTGACCTTATTTTTAAGATTTTTCATCTCCCAGTGGAATTTATGGCTGATGGTTTCCATTTTCTAATAGAAAAATATGATGCTTTTTTTAAGACATGTCTCAACCAAAAATTTCTTCGAGGCCGGCAGCGCGTTGGTGACACCTCTGGTGTTGCAAACGTCTATAGGCGACGGTAACCGCTTTCCATCAGGTGGGCCGTCTGCCTGTCTGCTGTACTCCAGCGATAAAAAAAAAAAAACCCATTACATTTCCCTGGCTCAAAAGTCCCATCTCCTTTAATGAATTTATTATGCTAGAAGTAACAGGACATCCAGATCTTCGCGATTATTATTATATATACATTGTAAAGCTTGGCTTGAATTTTTACAACTCACAGACGGACTCATTTGCGTCGAGCCATAGTTTATACATTTAGTACACATACATGTATAGTGTTTACATTTTGTGCTGTTTAGTGTCTTTATATCCTTGTTTTCTAGTTTCTCGCTTTTCTACGCACAAAGCTGTCTATATTAGACAATGCTCAAGCTGAGTCACGGCGTGTCTACAGCGCTTAATGACAGCAAACACAGGTCGCTTGCCGTCTTTTATAATAGCAAAGATTGCAATCATATCTTTATAAATATTCACGACTATCTATAAAGCGAGTGATAGATTTACGACTCGAGTGGAGTCGAATCATAAATACACGTATTTGTGGTCGACGACTTTTTTCGCCTGTGCAATAAAGCTTAGTATTTATTTTTTTCGTGAAATCTTGAGACTTCAACAAAAACTCAAGTATTAAATTGACGCATTAAATAGTGACATTTTTTGTATTGTATTTATCTATATATATAAAAACCAATTGCTGTTCGTTAGTCTCGCTAAAACTCGACAACGGCTGGACTGATTTGGCTAATTTTGGTTTTGCATTATTTATGGAAGTCCAGGGAAGGTTTAAATTGTGATTAAATATGAAAAAAATGCTTGGAATATAGTTAAAACAACAATTTCGCTTTCCCTTAGAAATGATTCCTATGTAATTTTTTTATTTTTATTTTTTTTTTATTGCACGAGTTCAGCAGACAGGCAGACGGCCCACTTGATTGAAAGCGGTTACCATCGCCTATGGACATTCGCAACACCGAACGTGATGCAAATGCGCTGCTGCTCTCTTAAGGGTCACTGGAACCTAGTCACTAATGCCGGAACACAACTCAAGGTTGTTATGGCGACATACTACAGACCAGGGGTGGTAGCCATCTAGTCGGGCAAATGCCCTACCACCCGGCTGTGGGTTGTTAAGTCGCCTCTTACGACAGGCCGCCCGGCCGCAGGAAATTGTATTCTTTCTCCGTTCCTGCACGGATAAAATGTGTCAAACATTTGATGTTCGTCCCGTCATTTAGAAATCAATTAAATTTAAAAGTCGTTCAGAAATCAAATTAAATTTAAAAGTGAAGTCTTTTCTTCTTTTTTTTGGTTTTGAATGTCAAATGTTTGATGTTCGTTCCGGTTAAGTTTTGACCGCATTTTTTAACTAAAGTTGAAACATTCTGCAATTATCATTCAGCTTTGTTATTTATTGATTCTGTGGCGGTACGAAGTTTGCCGGGTCAGCTAGTCTCGAGTAAAATATTTCTTTCTTCTTTCTAGACAGTGAAATCATATCGAAACTTTTTAGCATCTTACAAAAAGCTGAAGTCTTTTTATACGAACATAGCAAGTGAATTTTATGTGGTAGAACTATGTTGGTGGAATCCTCATCTTGATAGCTCTTAGTGCCGGCTCGATGGGAGTGATACCACGATTTCATAATATCAGCATAAAACCGGTAGCCTTAAGCTAAGCTTCATATGATGGTAAGAATACCTATCCTCCTGTCCCTAAGTCATCCCATTTTAACCCTTAATTAGGCCTGGCAAAAGGGAGGCCTCCTGAGACATATAAGCCCCTGTGGGATTTTTTGAATGGTTATTTAATTAAACTACAATACAGTACTAATTATTGTACACCAACAGAGAAAAAATACACAGTAAGCTTAAATACTAAAAGGTAATACAATGGGCGGCCATATTGCGTAAAGCAATCTCTTCCAGGCAACCTTTGGATGGACAGGTTCTAACTGCAAAGACAGCGTTGCCGTGCAGTTAAACTACATACATACATACATAACTTCACGCCAGTTCCCTTGCGGGGTAGGCACGAAAAACAGAGCGCCATTTAGGCTTATTCTTACACACCTCACTTGCTTCTTTGACATTCATAACTCTTGTCATGCAAGCTCGTCTGTTCTTAAGGCTCCTGACATCACCTTCTGCTAGTACACGATTAATTTGATCATGGAAGGTGCGTCGTGGCCTTCCACGACTTCTGCATCCATCCACTTTTGCATTGTATATCTGTTTATTCATTCTTTCATCATGCATTCTTTCCACATGCCCGAACCACCGGAGCATTCCTTTCCTTACCTTCACCCCGACACTCTCTTTCAGACCAACTCTCTAAGTTAAACTAGATACTAATAATAAGACAAAATAATTATTATACATATATTATAGCTATAATATATATATATATATATATATATATATATATATATATATATATATATATATATATATATATATATATATATATATATATATACGTACATAGACATACAAAACAAACAATAAACACGTTATCCAGTTAGATAGCGTTCCTTCACAGGTCTGTTAAAGGAATGGATAGATTTAGCAGATCGGGACATCTGCCGGCAGAGCATGGCAGAGCCTGAACAGAGAACGATCTGACGTAAATCTCCGTAGTATGTAACGGTGTCCCGAGTCGCAACCTCGCTCTCAAAGTAAACATTTTTTTATTCTTTGAAAAGAGCAAGTGCTTTTCTCTGAAACACGCAAATATAAAAGAATGTTGTTAGTATACCGAAAACTGTTTCCCATATTTCTCTAACAGTAATGTCTCTTATGGTCAAAAGTATAACATTTCCCATTTTTTATTTATTTATGTTTATGGCTTGGCATCAGGAACTACTAATAATAATAGCAGAAGCTAGTAATAAAATAAAAATATCGCCTGTCTTTTTTTATTAAAATTGTTTCAGAATTTATTGCAAAACGCATCATCTACCCAATTGTTTACACGTCGACGCCATTTCGAAAATCATTCAAATGAAAAACGATCCAAATATTGCCCCTTTGTATTAGAATTCATGTCGCGTGTTCCACTGTAATCCTAGATTTCGGGGCTATCTGACCTGGATTACCTAAATAAGGATCGCGCTATGCCTTGAAAGCCAAATTCTTAGGACCTAAATGTCAAATCCCACGTGTTCTATTTGAGGATTTTGAGGTTTGAAAGTATAATTTTCTGCAAAGGTTCTGTATATTATTTTTTTTGAACTGAAATTAAAAACCAAGTTAAATTATTGAAGTGAAACTTCTATAGAAACAGGGGGTTTTGGGACTATTAATTTAATTTAATTTAGGATTATTAATATTAATTTTTAATAAGTTACCAAATGATTTAAAAATGACAAAAAATATTAGTTTATTTAAATATAAACTTAGAGGTCTTCTGATCCAAAAAGCATATTACTCAGTAGACGAATATATGTATGATATACTGTAAATATTATATATAAAAGCCATTAAAAATATAAAAATAAATTATTACTATTGAAATAAAAGTATTCTATAGGCTGAAATTAGTATTGTATTGATTGTATCATTTTAAATTGACTTGCATAATTTTGAACTAGTCTTAAGTATGTTACAATTTGAATGCCTGACCGGCAAAGACATGTGAGCCTTATAAGCAACCAAATATAATCTATGTATACACCATGTTTTTTGAGCAAATAAATGATTGATTGATTTCCTGTCACGAAAAAGCGTTACGGGCGCGTGGAGGAGCGGCATAAATTTAGACTAGACGTGGTGAAGAGGCGGCATAATTTTAAAGTAGGTATACTATGGATGCATTTTTGTTTCCAGATCGAATTCAGTTTTTTTGTTTGATAAAATAAAATATGTTTAAATAAAAAATGCATTAATTAAAATGTACCTAACGTAACCAAATCACAATTTGCAGTAAACCTGCGAAAAATCGAAATGTGTACTGGGACACATAGTAGAAGTGAAATTTCAAAGGACAAGTGGAAAAACGAATCGCAACAAAATTTTAACTTAAAGTTTTACGGAGAGATTTTTAATGTACTTGTCCAATTCGAAAACCTGCCCGTAAAACTTTAAGTTAAAATTTTGTTGCGATTCGTTTTGCCACTTGTCCGTTGAAGTTTTTTTTAACATGGTTATGAAGTTGCTGTTTTTAATTATACTATGGCATATTCATTTCATTCATTTTCGCGGAACCCTAAAAATAGTAAGAAAAAAGGAGCTAAAGTTACTCCTTATAACATCAGCTATTTGCCAGTGAAAGTCTCGTCAAAAACGATCCAGCTGTTTCAGATATTAGCTGGAACATCCAGGCAGACATTTTGATATAATTACCGTATGTACTTTGATGTACATTTATAAAAAAGCTGTTACTTTAACATTACAAACAGACTTCAATTTTATTTATCTGTATCGATTATCTTTTTATATACATTTCTCAATCATTTATCATTATCATAGTTTTTCATATATGTAGGCATTTATCGTTTAATTTAATATATCATTATAGTCACCCAAGGTTTTTTAAAGTGTAAAAGTAACTATTTATCAATTACTTTATTATATATTACGATCTAGCTTATTAAAGAATTATATAGAGACTAATAACTAATTTAATTTTAACCTAATATTCTACAAAACAAATTATATCTGAGAATGTATACATTGTCACTTTATTTACTTTTTACTAGCGGCCCGGCGCGGTTTCACCCGCGCTCTGTTCCGCTCCCGTGGTATATAGAGACATGTTATATAGCCTATGACACTCCCTGTTAACGTAGCTTTCTAACAGTAAAAGAATTTTTAAAATCGGTTTAGTAGATCCAGAGATTACCCCCTACAACGTCACAAACTCACAAACTTTACCTGTTTATAATATCAGTATAGATTGACTGTGTCAACGCGACAGCCCAGCATTAGAGACTGAACGCATATCTAAATGGCGGTGGTAGGATTGCTGGTATGGAAAGGGGGGAGACTAACCTGCGTGCCTCTGGGCTGCACTAACTATGCGTGCTGATCACCAAGTCGTGAGCTTTGCAGCAAATCTTCTGGCTTGTCTCCTTCTTGCGGCTTTCGATTATTATTTGTATACACGCGGCGTGGTACGACTGCCCTTATAGTCAAGTTGTGGCGGCAAAGATGTGCGGGTTGTCGTACGAGGGTCGACAGCAGACTGACTCATAAAGACGAGCAGTATTAGTACAGCGGTAAGTACGACAAGAGTAGTCATGTGGAACGGAAGATGGCAGCTGGGAAAAGGTGATTGGATAACGCGGTTACGAAAGCGGGTAATTGTGGAAATAATTTGATAGGACAAGATTTTAAATAAAGCGGCGCGAACAGTCTGTTAGGGCGCATTCACATGTTTTCGTGTACTAATTAACACTTCTCGTATGCCACTCAAGTGATAATATTTTTATAACCATAATTATTCTCTAATCATCACATCACATCACTAGCGTTATAGTCCGTACAAATACAACTGCCATTGTTCGGCTGTAACCGAAAGAAAATAACATTGCCAGTCATGCATATTATTCAGGAAATTACAATTTAGTACCGACGACAATAAAAGTGTCAATGTAGGAAAACCAAAGTTCTCGTTTTGCCTATTTCCCGTAAATGATATCTACGCATATACTCAAATCCGGGTTTAATATAACCCATCCATATCTTGTTGAGTAGGGTGTTGGCACGCGAGGTCTGATTACAAAGATACCCTACATTTTCAGATTTATTGCTTTTATTTCAACCATTTCGTTACCATTTATATAAAACAAGTGGTCGTGTACTGTACGAGCAAAACTTAATTGCGTCCTTGAAATACCTATAGGTGTTGCGCAGAACACAATTATAAAGTTCACGAGGTGGTAACGCAAAGTTTTAACCGGTTTAAAATGAATAGTGTTTTAACCGGTTGCAATAGATTTTCTTCAATTATAATAGAAGTCGTGCGCAGAAAACCACGATCTGCGGTCGTCTAACACTTAGTACTATTTAGACAAGCCCCCGTCCCAGTCGTAGGAAGCGGGAGGGCTGACCATCGGCAAACCTTCTGCGCACGACTTATATGATATCACTTAAGGAACGTCCATAATCTTTACTTACACGCACATTTCTATACAAACACTTGAATTGTATACACACATTCAGTTTGTTCGTTACAAACATACAAAAATACAAATATTTTTTCTTTATACTCATAATATTAGTATAGACTTGTATAGATAGATACATACTTCTAATTTTTTTCTTTTTATGTAATGTTTAATGGTGGTGGTTCTTATAGTAATATGTAGGCGATGGCCAGGGGTACCATCACATAGGGTTTAATCTAGTTTGTGCTCCTGTCTTTTCTACTTTAATCGAATTTCTCTAATTTTATATCGTATTTATTTTGTTTTTGTGGTAAATAAGAAATAAATAAATAACAATAGTGTTTGAAGTCTAAACGTTTTAAAGAATTTTATTGAAATTTCAATTAACCGGCGTCGCAATCGTACATCAGGATGGGCTGTATGTCAGTTAAAAAAATTAACGAGTTTTAATTGGTTATAACCGGTTTTAGCCAACTACTTCGGTGGGAGTGTAAACATTCAAAAGAATGTTATGCAAAAATATTATTTTGATGTCGCAGGGGCCTGGGGGGAAAGCTTAAACTGAGGAATGTGTGGTACTCTTGATCGACCATATTCCCACCGTGGTCTCCGAGCGGAGGACAGAGGGATGTCGACCGTCAAGCTACCCACTAAACCTAACCTGCGCCCGTCTCTTATGCGCTTTTATGGGGTGTCACAGGAACTGGACCATAGGTACTATATTTCTGTATTAACCGGTTGCAAGAGGTTCTAATTTTAAAACACTGTATGTAGTACACGATCAATTTGATCATGGAAAGTGTGTCGTGGCCTTCCACGACCCCTACATCCATCCACTTTTGCATTGTATATCTGTTTATTCATTCTTTCATCATGCATTCTTTCTACATGTCCGAACCACCGGAGCATTCCTTTCCTTACCTTCACCCCGACCGCGTTTACACTGTATGTTACATTGATGGATATTATATAGATCTTATATCGTTGTATTAAAGTAAGTCGTATGAAGAGGGCATAATGCTTTTCCTTACGTGACGATCTCTGTCAATTCACTCTTGTAAGTCGCGTAAAAAACTTAATTGCAAAACAACAACAAAAACTCGTTATTGAAGTCCTTTAAAAGTATATTCAGTCTTCAAACTGGCACCATTTTAAAACGGGACTCCACAAGGAAATATCCAATATTTTCACAGTTGGTTTTTATTTCTGAACTCAATACAACTTTTCACATTTCAACTGAGAGAAAGGTGCTGTTTATTGATATAAGAAAATCGAATGCGCTTTCCTCCATAGCTGTAACATTATGTTTTTCCTTCTTTACGAATATTTTTATCCGTGCAGGAACGGAGAATGAATACAAATTCCTGCGGCCAGGCGGTCCGTCGTAAGAGGGGATAAAACAACCCACAGCGAGGTGGTAGGGCTGGTAGGGCATTTGCCTGTCTGGATGGCTACAACACCTTGCCGCTATGACAACCCTGAATGGTGTTCTGGCATTAGTGGCCAGGTTCCAGCCCCACAGGTAGCACCTTGAGTGTTGCAAAAGTTTATAGGCGACGGTAACCACTTTCCATCACAGTTGGGCCGTCAGCCTGTCTGCTGCACTCCAGCAATAAAGAATCTATTTATGGAAATACGTCACTTTGGTATATATACTTACTACTATAATTTACACTTCTACAAGACCAAAGAGACTAACGTTCTGTATTTGACAATACTAATTGAAATTATTTCATCTTCACAAAAACTACTTAACAAATTTTGTTCAAACAAATTTTATTTAAAGGTATTTTTTAAGTACAACTGGACATCTATGTCTTCCGTGATCACGGCTATTAAAAAGTGGCCGAAACGTTGGAATAATAAGAAAAATCTAATAAAAAACCACGCTTGCAAGCGTTAAAATGAATTTTTAGAGTTTTCTACTTATTGGTTTTTGAACGATTTGTTTTTCTTTTACTTTCTCCCAATTAATTGAAAAAAAAATCCGTATTTTTGTTTAAATTGTTATTTTGACTGTACAGTAATGTCGGGTATTTATGCTTTTGTCTTACTATCTTTTACTGACTTAACAAGATTACCTCACATGTGTAGTGAAACACTTACAAGCCAATAGATGGCGCTGTGCAATAATTGATGTCATAAACGTTTCCCGAAACAGACAAAGAATATATACAAAATTTCAATTATAACAGATGCGCCTAGGCCTGCGAGGTACAACACTAGCCTCGCTGGAAGATCTTCCTTTGAGACGGAGGAGCATTACGTCTTGCTCCTCCAACCGGTAGGGTCACCCCTTTCCAGTGCTTCCAGATCCCAAAAGTAATATTACAGTGTTGTCAGCTAAAAAATACAGTAATTTCTTAAAACAATACAGCAGATTTCAAAATCGATTACAGTAAAACTTTGTTTGAATATTAAAAGAAAATTAAGCTACTGTATTAGTTTATTAGTAAATAGGTATAATTCATATTATTGTAAGTTATTCTAAAATAATTTCCTCATGATTTTGATAAATTTTCATCCTCGAATAATCCTCGAAGTCATTTCAATAAATTAATTACAGTGGGATTAAATTTGACGCAGTTTTCGGAATTTCGATGAAAGGCTTGCTAAGCTAACATATTCCCTTTAATAGTATTTCTGATCAGACAGTTCCTCTGCTTGGTTTTTATATTATTAATTTCACTGAACTTGCGTTCGCACTCAGCGTTCGACTGAGGCAAAGATATACTTGCAGCATAAAACGAGGCAGCAAATGGAATTTAATGTCTCCAGTGCTATCTTTCATTTGAGACAACTGAAATTAAAAGCAAATTTATGAAATGTGAACATATATATGTGCAATATTATGTAAATAGATTTCTTATATGATTAAATTCGGCTCGGTGCGCTCAGCGTTAGTTCCAAACATTTTGTATTACTGCTTTTTTTTTATTTATTGCAGGAGTTCAACAGACAGGCAGATGGCCCACTTGATGGAAAGCGGTTACCATCGTCTATGGACATTTGCAATACCAAAGGTGCTACAAATGCGCTGCTGCTCTCTTAAGGGTCACTGGAACCTGTTCACTAATGCCAGAACACAACTCAAAGCTGTTATGGCGACATACTTTAGACCAGGGGTGGTAGCCATCCAGTCGGGCAAATGCCCTACCACCTGGCTGCGGGTTGTTTTGTCGCCTCTTACGACAGGCCGCCCGGTCGCAGGAAATTGTATTCTTTCTCCGTTCCTGCACGGATAAAAATGTATCAAACAAAACAAAGATTTTATATATGCTTTGCAGTATATATAAAATCTTTGGATAGTTCTGATTCATCGGGGAATTCCCTGCACGTAAACTATATGTAACAATCCTACTCTACATTGTAAGATAAAGGTCAGTGATTCTGGGTAATAGATTAGGTTGCGTTAGGTTTTACGTATTAGATTTGATAAATTTATATGATCGGAAATTAAAAACAGTATTTTCATATACTATATTTTATCATTACAGTATACAGTAGAAAAGTCTAAAATAGAGTAAATCTACTGTAATTACAGTGAATCTGGAAGCACATGACTGATTTCACTAATTTGCTTGAACCTGCAAGATATGTTCACATTACTAGAAGCATATTGCTTTTGTAACTCCCAAAAAGGCTGAAATAAATGTTTGTTAAAGCACATACAAAAGAAACGTGAGATATTATGAAAATAAACAAAAATGTTATCTGTATTTCAGTAAAATATGTGTCGAACGTGTACCAAAGTCATATTGCATTGTACCAAAAATATTTCATTGCCAGCATTTCATGCCTTAAAAATGCGTTTGATGGTAACAATATGTATACAATTTCCGCGGTGTAGTATTTAAATAATTTTAGGGTATACTAGCTTCTGCCCGCGACTTCGTCCGCGTGGAATAGTAAAAAAAAAATAAGTTAAAAAAAAAACCCTCCCGATTTTAAATCATTCTTAATTGGTGCTCCGCTCCTATTGGTCTGAGCGTGATGATATACAGCCTAATTGTTTTTAATGTATAAGTTGTTTTATTGTATGCTGATGATACCGGAAATATCAATACTTAATTAGGTGCATAAGTTGTATAATAAGCTGTTTAAGTAATTAAAGCTTTTTTAAATATCCCACGGGAACTCTTTAATTTTTCGGGATCAAAAGTATCCTATATGTTGACCAGGGATATAAGCTACTACCATACAAAATTTCATTTGAATCGGTCCAGTAGTTTCGGAGATTATCCGGTACAAATAGACAGACAAACAGACAAATCGACGACCAGAGAAACAAAAAATTGAAAAAATCTAAATTAGTTCTAATTCACTTTTTACATCCCCCTGAGTCGGTTTTTAGCATTTTTTTCATTGCACAGAAATTTGATCTCTATAATTATATTATATGTATAGATTTATGTTTCGTAAACAGATATTAAACGGTTCATTTCTTTCTTTCAATGTGGATGAATCAACCAAAGTAATCTGTGTAAACATAAACGTTTGACTATTAACTAAACATGTGTCAGGCCTCTGTGGTTGAGTGAGCTCAACCTTTACGGGTCACAACGTAGACGGTCCGGATTCGATTTCTGCTTGGGAAATTTCATAAACAAATTTTCTGTAATTTAATTACTATGGTGTCTATGATGGGCCCCAGAGTGGTCCGTTGTATATTACCAGTAACACAAGCGTAACTTGCTTAGCTTCGGGATATAAAATGTGTGGTTGTCTACCGATTAAAATGAACTTGAATACATGCATAACTTCCAGTTCCCTTGCGGGGTAGGCACGAACAACAGAGCGCCATTTAGGTTTATCCTTACACACCTCACTTGCTTCTTTGACATTCACAGCACTTGTCATGCACGCTCGTCTGTTTTTAAGGCTCCTGACATCACCTTCTGCTAGTACACGATCAATTTGATCATAGAAGGTGTGTCATGGCCTTCCATGACTTCTGCATCCATTCACTTTTGCATTGTATATCTGTTTAGTCATTCTTTCTACATGCCCGAACCACCGGAGCATTCCTTTCCTTGTCTTCACCCCGACACTCTCTGTCAGACCAACTCTCTTTCTTACTTCGGTATTACGAACGCAGTCCGCGAGCGTCACTCCGCAGATTTTGCGCAGTGCTCGCATCTCGATCGCGTTTACTCTCCTTTCATGCTCTCTCTTCCATACCCAACTCTCGCTTCCATACGTGAGCGTAGGTACCAGCACCGCGTTGAATAATTCAAAGTAATTGAGTACGACGCAGGTGTTTACAGTATTTGGTTACAAAGTTGGTATTGCAGGGAATGTGCGGTGCAGTAGTTTGGTTCAATATCGACCATTTCAAATTGAAGTTAAGTTTGGACGCAAAGTTGAGTCCAATGTGTGGCCGCGCCTTTATGTTACGTCACACTCGCCCAGGTTTAACATGGTTAATATTTTCCTCGACCAACCACCGAAAAAGGTGTAATAAGGATTTAAAAGGGCAACACTATCGTCCAATAGCTATCCATTGTTTGGGTAATTAAGCTAAAAGGTTTAGCCGGAACATAAATACCGTTGTATTTACGAGCTCAGAGTCCGCCATTACGTTTGATAATAATAAATCCCGGTCCTAACAATGTTTTGATTTTAATTTATTTTGCCTTTATTCGCGGTGTTTTGTTACATAAAATCTATGGCAATACCTGCTTTTGTTGTATTTATTCTAAATAGTTATTTTAAAACTAGAATGACTGTCGTTAGAGCTTTTGGCGGGACCTGTTCATCAATCGTCGTTCCAAAGGAAAAATCTTTTTCGTCGGAATATATATTTTTTTTATATAAAAACCGAATTTAAACTAAAAAGCAAAAAATAAATATTTTCTACAACATCTTGAAGTCGGTGCATCTTGGAGATAGCGCCATACTTAGTTCAATAGTTCAGTCACTGGAAAACTAGATGGCACTGTCTCCTAATTAAACACACTATTGTTTATAATATATATCTTCTTAACCTCTTTTATATTTTACTCATAGTTTGATTCAGTTGAATAAACCAGTGCAAACAAGTGATTAAAAAAAAGTGTATTATTTAGTAGTGCAACTTAGGTCATCTAGGACAGTGCATTTTGTAATTCTATTGTTGTTTTTTAAAGTATTATTTGCATTTTGCACCGATTCCAATTTTCAAGATGTGTTAGAATAGTACATTATGGTACTAGTGTGTAACATTGGTGATTACCACCGAGGCGCCATTGAGACTCGAGCCGTAGGCGAGGGTCTTAAGAGAGCCGAGGACGGTAATCATCAAATACACACGTGTATCATATGACGTTTTTCAACACACTTGTGAATAAAATAACAACAAAAACTCATTTTATTTAGTAGATAAAAAAAAGTTATATATGAGTGAAAGTTTTATTTATTAAACACGTACGAGTTAAAATTATGTATTTAAATAAGAAGTTGCATGAAATGAGCAAGCAATAGGAACTTTAATTTATTTGTTCTATAGAACACGATCTTTTTTTTAAAAAAAAAACTTTTTTAAGAACAAAGCAACTCAACCAATAAAATTTAAAAAAAAATCTATAACTCACTAGTGAGTTATAATGTTTTTTACTCACAGTTTGATAATGGGTGTCATTCTGTGCCTAATTGCGGTGACCATAGAGCCACTTTATGGGCAAGTGTGTTGAAATAATACATTATGGTACTAGTGTGTAACATCGGTGATTACTGCCGAGGCGCCATTGAGACTCGAGCCGTAGGCGAGGGTGTTAAGAGAGCCGAGGACGGTAATCATGAATACACACGTGTATCATACGACGTTTTTCAACACACTTGTGAATAAAATAACAACAAAAACTCATTTTATTTAGTAGATAAAAAAAGTTATATATGAGTGAAAGTTTTATTTATTAAACACGTACGAATTAAAATTATCTATTTAATTTATTTGTTTTATAGAACACGATCTTTTTTTTTTTAATAAAAACTTTTTTAGAACAAAGCAACTCAACCAATAAAATTTAAAAAAAAATCTATAACTCACTAGTGAGTTATAATGTTTTTTAGTCACAGTTTGATTATGGGTGTCATTCTGTGCCTAATTGCGGTGACCATAGAGCCACTTTATGAGCAAGTGTGTTGAAAAATATATAATATTTGTTTATTACTTGGAAGTCAGTTTTGTTTTTTTTTTAAGAAATATTTCTACGTTTTAGTTTAGTCGCTGAAATAGCTTTAGATATAATGTTTTAAATGTCTGTAGAAATTGCCAGTTTACCACTATTGGATCGCGCATACATTTTTAGCTTTCCAAGAATGTAGTCGCTTAGCGCTCTACAACAAAGTTTGCTCTCGATTTCCCTGAGAGCCATACATCAAATTTTGACTTGGTGACAATAGGACTACCTCAAGAGTATATTCTTTCGGATGAAGTAAAAAATTTGAACATCGAGCGATGTTCAAATTTTTGTTCAATTGACGGAGGAATCGCGTAACAAACCTACAATGTTTGTTGATAAGTGTTGACCCGGGATATATGCTAGCACAGTGTCCAGTTTCACTTAAATCCATTTAGTAGTTTTCATGTGATGCTTTAATAGACAGATAGAGAATAATTCTAAAAGTTGCATTTTCGATATCTCTTGATTCCAATCAAACCTATTTGATATTATTCTCATTTTCAAAGTAATTGTACAAACATCTCTACCCTCTATAGATTTAACACCCATAAAACAAACTTGTAGCATAGCGTTATCATATACTTTCCTACCAAATAAATATTAATTTGAATTATATAAAAATACTAGGGTATGATCGTGACTTGAAATCACGCTTGACTTGAAATTCCCGCGTAATTCCCGGGACAAAATACCGCAGCATTTCAAAAGAGTGTAAGTTAGCGAGTTGATGAAACCTGTCTCGGTATAAGCTAATTTTATGCGGAATAACTTCGAGCCGCTCCCGGGAAAAATCCCGCAGGATTTCCGAGATAAAAAAATCACACATTTTATTACATAAAATTTGCTACTGATCAGTGAAAAAGAAATCACATTAGAATTCGATTTATTTTTCAATCTGGCCACTTTTAATCATTCCCAGAGATAATCACGATTCCCTGGATAAAAAGTAGCTCAGAGTTTAAGTCTAAGAATTAGCTGGCAATCAGCGAAAAGCGCATCGGAATCGGCCCCGTAGTTTTTACGTAAATCCCGAACCAATAGAACTTTTAGACAAGAAATCTAAAAAAAAAATGCATCACGTTCCTCCATTGTTTATACAATCTATTAGTTATTTTTTTAATAGCTTCAATGTACAGTACATACACGGCATGTTTAGAATTTTATAATATTATAGATAAATGAATGTCAAGTTTGCTCTAAATCTTATTAAATAGAATAAATACTTCAGGTATAATTAATACGAAGAGTACGTTACAAACATGACGAAAGTAAATAATTTAAGCTACTTAAGTTCTTATCGTTTGAAACAAAAGCATTTGAGCCTGTTATCTTAAAGGGTTTATTGTTATTTGTTCTTCAAAGTTGGTTCCAATTAAATTCGTTTTTAGGGTTCCGCAGAAATGGTAATGTAAACGAACCCATGTGCAATCGTCCTTTACGTCTTTTTTTTTGCTTTTCTTGCGGCCCATCTGATGGAAAGCGGTTACCATCGCCTATGGAAGATAGAAAGAGAGAAAAATATTTATTTCTAATAGCGACCTACACAAGACATATCTATATATATAAAAATCAATTGCTGTTCGTTAGTCTCGCTAAAACTTGAGAACGGCTGGACTGATTTGGATAATTTTGGTTTTGAATTATTCGTGGAAGTCCAGGGAAGGTTTAAAAGGTGAGGAAATACGAAAAAAATGGTTGGAATATAGTACATACATACATACATACATAACTTCACGCCAGTTCCCTTGCGGGGTAGGCACGTACAACAGAGCGCCATTTAGGCTTATTCTTACACACCTCACTTGCTTTTTTAACATTCATAACTCTTGTCATGCACGCTCGTCTGTTCTTAAGGCTCCTGACCTCACCTGCTAGTACATAATCAATTTGATCATGGAAGGCGTGTCGTGGACTTCCACGACTTTTGCATCCATCCACTTTTGCATTGTATATCTGTTTAGTCATTCTTTCATGATGCATTCTTTCCACATGCCCGAACCACCGGAGCATTCCTTTCCTTACCTTCACCCCGACACTCTCTTTCAGACCAACTCTCTTCTTATAAATAGTAAATAGGAATAGGAATGTAGTAAAAACAACAATTTCGCTTTCCCTTAGAAATTATTCCTAACTGTCAAACATTTGATGTTCGTCCCGTCGTTTAGAAATCAATTAAATTTAAAAGTCGTTCAGAAATCATTTCTTTTTTCATTTTTTGGATTTGAATGTTAAACGTTTAATGTTGGTTCCGGTTAAGTTTCGACCACATTTTTTACTAAAGTTGAAACATTTTGAAATTATCATTCAGCTTTTTTATTTTTTGATTCTGAGGCGGTACGAAGTTTGCCTGGTCAGCTAGTAGTAATATAAAAAAATACAAAAATATAACATATAGATATACAACAAATTGTATGCCGCAATTTGAAAACGAGGTTGGCACTAAGAATTTTACGGTGTTGGATCGTAATTCGACACAGCGTAGTTTTTTATTACATACATACATACATACATAACTTCACGCCAGTTCCCTTGCGGGGTAGGCACGAACAACAGAGCGCCATTTAGGCCCATTCTTACACACCTCACTTGCTTCTTTGACATTCATTTGACATTTGACTCAGTTTTTTATTGCCCTCCTAAATCACATATGTCATGCGACTCGTGATAAACACAAGAAAATTTAATTATAAACAACGTGTAAGTACAAGTGGAAGGCCACGACACACCTTCCATGATCAAATTGATCGTGTACTAGCAGAAGGTGATGTCAAGAGCCTTAAGAACAGACGAGCATGCATGACAAGAGCTATGAATGTCAAAGAATCAAGCGAGGTGTGTAAGAATAAGCCTGAATGGCGCTCTGTTGTTCGTGCCTACCCCGCAAGGGAACTGGCGTGAACTTATGTATGTATATGTATGTATGTGTAAGTACAAATGAACAGTGGGCTATGGAGCGAGCTATAACCAAAATAACAGACAAACAAATAGCTGGCAAAATTAGCACTTTGAAGTGGCAGTGGGCCGGTCACGTCTGCCTCAGGATCGATGGCCGATGGAATAGACGAGTCCTGGAGTGGAGACTGCGTCTAATCTCCAGCCCGATGGACTGATGCCCTGCGCAAGGTCGTCGGTAAGCGCTGGAAGAAGAAGGCGGTGGATCGAGACGAGTGGCGCAGACTTGGGGAGGTCTACGTCCAGCAGTGAACTGGCTGACGACGACGATGTATGTGGCCAGACGCACTTTTTATCTTTTTTTCGTATGAAATACATATGCACTAATGTGGCTGAATGAACCATATTAATGTATGTATTCCATGTATACCTGTATAATATGAACAGTAAATAATGTTGGAGGCCCCTCGCTGCGAAATTCAAACATTCCGCCCGGTTGCCCGGATTGAATTAGATCTCCTGCTGCTATTTGTTTGCCTATTTTCATAGTTAATACTTAAACAGTAGGCTACTTCCTCTGAACAGTTTTTGAATCCCTTTCTCTAACTAGATTGTCAGAGGTAAGCTACCATCATACCATTATTTATGTTTTTTATGCTTCCTTAATGTTAACGATAGATTCCGTTGGATGAACGGGCGGCTCGGTGTTGCCTGTAAAATTAAATACAAATAATAAGTAATATAAATACATAATTTAAATACATGTATATAATAGCATATATTGAATGCATACAGAGTAATCGAATGCACGGAATCGAAACTTCACCCGGGATTGACCCTAGTCAGTTGCCCCCGACCATCGACCATGATATACGTGCCCTGCATTCAATACTCTCACAGCACTCAACAGCTAACTTTCAAACCCTAAAAAGCCTTGTTTCATTTTCTCCTTTGCGCCATTGGACGTTATATGAAATGACAAAATATGAAAATAAAAATTCAGTTTACTAGGTTTTTATTGCAATTTTCTTTTATTTGTTATTTATTCTTTTCATACACGCAGAGTCTATAATCTATCTATATTGTCTTATAATTTGTACACATGTCCTAAATTACTTATTATAATTATGTATTTTCTAGCCTATTATATGTTTGTTACGTTTATTTTTTTTTTCATTTTAACAGCTCTTATTATATCTTATTCCTATAATAATTAGTATGCTAAATAGTTTATTAGGGCAGTTTAATGGGTACGTCATCTGCGTCTCATTTCGATCTCGTAGATCCTAGCCGGATACATTTAGTTATAATAGATTTTTGGGTTAAGATGTATATTGTTTCGATCTGGATATGAAGACCAAACTAGGGGTAGTCTATGTCTGGTACTGGACTATGATTGGCTGACAATAGACATGTCACATGTTACAAGCCTTTTCTATTTGTGCATGTAAAAAATATGCAAATAAACGTACATAAATATTTGCATACTGTAACCAAACAAACCACGCTTGTGTTATAAATAATTTACAAGATAAAATTCTAGGGCAGATTCCATACACCCAAATCAGATTAAACAACGGAAGGTGGGTTCACGTTTACCCTACTGGATATCGAACTTGGGATTTTTACGTTTCATTAAAGTTGGAGAACCAATATTTAGGCTGTAAACAACATCTAGAAAAGGACATTGGAAACAGGATCTCTAGATTGAGTGTTGGAAATTTCTCCGATTTCATAAATTTATTATGCCTGAAGTAACATGAAATTTAGACTGTCGCCATAATTAGATGCATTTTAGTGGCTCTTTTTGGTTTCCAGAGACAAAGTTTTATACGTACCCCAAAATTATATGATCCCAAAAAACTTTTTGGCGAAAAAATTCGCCAATGTAGACCCTGATTGCAGAGTTGATTTACTGGTATTAACTTTAACCCTTGTAATTATACTACTTTTACATTTATTACAAGGATGTCGCATTAATCTTCCTTACCCATTGTTTATCATAACAAAACCCTGCATTTCCTTTACAGATGATATTAAGTACCATTCATAAATGGTAGTCCTGATTTATTTATTACTTGTTTCACAACCTACTAGAAGCCTTACACGTGGCTGGCTGGCCATTGGAACTATATTTATGTGGAAACTATCCTTTGCTGGATAAAATGTGTTTTATAGCATTTAAAGCAAAAATGAAAGCGTTTTATATGTCAAAGGTGGTCGGTAGTCAATTCCAGTTTTCTTTTTCCTAGAATTATACATTTTTTTATTGCATCAGTTCCATAGACAGGTAGACGGCCCACTTGATGGAAAGCGCTTACCATCGCCTATGGACATTTACAACACCAAAGGTGCTACAAATGCGCTGCTGCTCTCTTAAGGGTGACTGGAACCTGGTCACTAATGCCGGAACACACAACACAAGGTTGTTATGGCGGCATACTCCAGACCAGGGTTGGTAGCCGTCTAAATGGGCAAAAACCTTACCACGTGGCTGTGGGTTGTTTGGTCGCCTCTTACGACAGGCCGCCCGGCCGCAGGAATTTGTATTCTTTCTCCGTTCCTACACGGATGACTTATCTAATTATTACAAATTAATTAAAAAAGTCGGCCACATTTCAGTAGCCGTAATAACGGAAGACAATGATTTCAACAATGAGGAGTGTTAAAGTTTTTATTTAGTCTACCGCCAACTTGATCATTTTAAATTATTTAATTTTTAAAATCGAATCTAAATTTATTGTGTACTAGTCGCGAATACCTAGGCAAATAATATATACAAGGTGCTTTACACTTAGGTGGTTGCCAATGATACATACACCGGAGAAGACCAGAAACGTTTAATTTACATAACAGAACCATAAAAAGAATCTTATTTATAATTTCGAGTTGATAAACAGCGAGCAATAGTCATCAAGATTCCAACCTCAATACTCCGAAATTGCCCTAGTGAGATAATTACGATTTCTAGCTACTGCTAAATACTCGATGATTTAAACGTTTACGTTTATAATTAGAACTCTACAAATACTTGTGGTGATGAGGAAACTGTAATATTCTATTTTAAAACAGAGTTACAGATTCGAGTGATTGAAGATTAGTTCAATTGCTAGAAGAAATGACAGTTTTATATAATACTAGAGCGGTCTCGGCAGTCGTTAACCTGCACTGAAAAAATAAAATTCTATAACCTGATTCCAGTACCACCTACCCGGGTTTAATTTTGAATCTAAACCACCCCGGGACTCACTCAAACACACATAAAATTTCATTAAAATCGTAGAACCCGATTCCAGCGCCAAGTATTTTGTTTAGATTGATGGGTTACATTATTAACATTAGAAACCTATATTGACATTATTCGGGACATGTACCGTGATTCCGATACCAGGTTCAGATCGCTGTTGGCGACGTCACACCCTTCCCTATAATCGTAGGAGTGCACCAGGCATCTGTCCTTAGCCCGTTTTTGTTCAGCGTGATATTAGACGAAGTGTCGAACAGCATCAGAGATGCGCATGAGCAACCTCCATGGTTGCTCATGTATGCTGAAGATAACACGCTGGTAGACTCGGACGGGGGGCGCCTGGTGCAACGTGTAAATGCGTGGAAGAGGTCGCTAGAGAACGGCGGTCTGAAACTAAATGTGACAAAGACCGAGTACTTGGCCTGCAACACTACAGATCCCACAACCGTGCGAATAGGAGAAGATACGGTCGAGCGCACGGATCAGTTTAAGTACATGGGGTCTGTACTTAGTGCGTCCGGGGATATCGACCACGACGTCAAGGCCTGTATCACAGCAGCTTAAGCCCAGTGGCGTGAGGTGACAGGTGTCATTTGTGAACCCAAAATACCGGTTAAATTAAAAGGACAGGTCTATAAATCCAGCATTAGACCTGTCCTTTTGTATGGCAGTGAAGCGTGGCCTGTACTTGAGCGACACAAGCAAGAACTGCGTGTCACGGAGATGAATATGCTGCGATGGATGTGTGGAGTCACGCGGAAAGATCGTGTTCGTGTCAGGAACTCCCGCATCCGCGGCAGTCTTCATGTCCGTGACATAGCAGACAAACTGCAAGAGTGTCGCTTACGCTGGTACGGCCACGTTTTACGGAGACCGGTTAATTATGGGGGAATGTCTAGCCATGCCGCCTCCGCCAGGTCCCGGTCGAAGGGAAAGGTCCAAGAAATGTTGGTTTGACGTTGTGAAGGATGACATGCGTACCAATGGTCTCCAAACGGGGGATGCAGAAGACTGCGCGAAGTGGAGTAGAAAAAGTAGAATAGCGGACCCTGAACATCGGAGCGAACGCTCCGAATGCAACCGGGATTTAACGCTCAGATGATGATGATGATGATGATGGATTACATTATTGAAGTTTTAGTAGGCATCCCTAACTTTTATATAGCATATTAATCAGCTATAATGTAGGATTCAAATGGTGCAAGAATTTTTAAAATCGGTCCAGTAGTTTTTGAATTTATTCGTTACAAACTTACAAAAATACAAATCTTTCCTCTTTATAACCCAGAGTCAAACCCTAGTTCTACATGCCTCTTATTTAAAGAACAAGCTTTAATACAGGTTACATCTATTCCGTAAAAGCATAACAAACAGAGAGACAAATATATTTTTATCCCGGAAACTTACGGTACCTTTGAGTACCAAAATAAAACGGTCTGGGCTTAAAATAGGGATACCGAAGACCGCAAAGTGGAAAAGAAAAAGTAGAAAAGCTGACCCTGGGTCATACGGAGACACTGGGGAGTCTTTTTAAAACAGAACTTGAACCACTCGCGACGAAGGATTGGATGCAACTGATCTGTGTATGGGAATCGAAAGAGTATCTAAAGACAGGAAATGCTGATGTAGCAGAAAAGGGATGAGGTCAGCGGATTCTAGGTACTGGGGATCGGTATAACAGAACGCAACCGGTACTTAACTCACGGATTGTGCCGGAGAAACAGATGGACAAACATGAAGATTTTATAAAGATATTGTTGCAGAATTTCCAGACTCTGGGTCCAACAAAGAGAAGATGGTAGCTGGAGGGGCCGAATCAACCTCGAAATTGAGAATCTCGTGGCCAAGCCTAACATAATAGGAGAAATAAAAGCTCACCGCCTGCGCTGGCTCGGTCACGTAGAACGGATGGGAGAGGATCTTAGAGTGGGAAAAGCATATTTGGGACGGCCGGTTCCGGTCCCAATTATCGCTGGAAGGACAGAGTGGAGGCTGACCTGTCGGAGCTAGGAGCAAATAATTGGCAAGAAACTGCGCAGGACAGGGAAAAGTGGCATGCTCTCGTTTCGGAGGCCAAGACCCACTTTGGGTCGCTGAGCCAACGGAGTAAGTATTGTTTTTCCAAAAATGGCTAAAAACCTTAAAAATGTGTTCCGTTAAAAAAAGGCAAGAACTTAATGCGTGAACAGTGAATAAAAATACTTGAACTTTTTGAATTCATGAAAAGTTGAATGGAGGTCCTTAGTAAGTGTTGGTCCAAAACAAAAGTAAAAGCGATTTTAATATAGGTGAAGTAATTCTATTTATTCGTATTACTGTTCTACTTAGAGAACTTAAATTACAATTTAGTTAAAGACTAATTAAGATTTAGATACAAACAAGATATTGCCTTGGAATTTAGTCTTAAAAACTATATGTATAAATTCACTTATTATTGTAAATGTACTGTTTTTTTATTGCAGGAGTTCAGCAGACAGGCAGACTGATGGAAAGGCACTTGATGGAAAGCGGTTACCATCGCTTATGGACATTTGTAACACCAAAGGTGCTACAAATGCGCTGCTGCTCTCTTAAGGGAGACTGGAACCTGGTCACTAATGCCGGAACACAACACAAGGTTGTTATGGCGACATACTTTAGACTAGGGGTGGTCGCCATCCAGTCGAGCAAATACCCTACGACCTGTCTGTATCTGTATATACGGTCAGTCGCAAGAGGTGAGAAAACCACTTTTAACCAAGTGGTAGGGTATCCGTTCGTCTGGATGGCTACTATCCTTGGTCTAGAGAGTGGCGCTTTAATAAATTTACGTTCTTTAATAACTCAAGGTTGTTATGGCGACATATTCTAAATTAGGGGTAGTTTATTTTTTATTGCATGAAGCAGACAAACAAACAGACAGCCCACCTGATGGAAAGCGGTTTCTGTCACCTATGGAGGTGTCACTAACACGTTGTGGACTTATAACGCAATTCTTAAAGAACCTCTTTACATAATTAATATTTTTTTCTTTCTTTCTTTCTAAGCCTGTCATAGCGCAGAGGGAAAATCCCGGCGGGAAGTTCCCTCTAGATGTTGTACTCGGAATAAATGCTCTAGAGAACCGTTGTGTAGTTGAACGTGGGAGCTCAAGAAAACGGAGGTGAACTTCCCGTCGGTGACTAGCGGTGCGGTTGTAAAAGTAAGGCGTAGTCGATGAGTTGCAATCCAATACGGGAAAATGGCTTGGGACCCAATTCTGTTATTTTAATATCTTAGCGTTGCAAAAATATTTAAAATACAATTCCACTGCGATAGTGTCAAAAGTTTGTATTCTACTAAATCTAAATATTCTCGATATCGTAGTGGCGGAATAATAGTAGAAAAATTTGGTATTACCATCCGCAGCAATGGCGTTAGCGGAATTGATGTTGAAAGCTACCAAAATTTAAGATACTTATTTCACGAGAAGAACTAACAGATTATGGAAACCTGCCAAACCTACGATTGAGACGATAGTGTCCGGATATTTTGACGAGATAGCAATAGCAGAATTCAGTCTTTGGCTGTGAGCAGTAATTAGTATTCGTTCTACGTTTCTGCACTGATAAAATATCAAGAATATAGTTCCCAACTTGTACCAAAGTCAGAATGAAAAATTCGCTAATTAAAACTTGCGAGGGTCGTTTCTTAAGTGAAATGTTGGAAATGACAAATTGGCCTGCGGACGTGTTCTTACATTTTATCGATTACACTCCTATTTCAACATAGGGCTTGTTCAACAATATTTTAAAAGTTACCTTTTTATATGAAAGATGCATACTTCTCAGATCTAATAATAGTGCTATTTTGATAAAAATGTTTATTACATTTGAACTGGAATATATTGTATAATTGTATTCATTATACAATAAAGACATTTATAAACAATCTAATACAATAAAAGAAAACTTATTTGTATTGTATTCTACCCATAGTCCCTCGACTCTATAAGTAGAATTCTGAGCCTAGATCACCGTTTTCTACGTGTAAGGTGTCCAGAAGGCTGGCTACGTTGCCTCGCTGGATCGCCATACTGATCCGTTTCCTGAGGTAGCCACCAGCCTTCTGATCACCTGAAGAGTCAATGAGTCGTTTTGATAAATTTTGGTAGAGGCTCATGGCCTCAGGCTGTTGTGTTGTTGTCTGTTGCACGCAGCTTCGCTTGCGTAGATTAAAATAGCAAACTTTCATCCCCCTTTTCAATCCCTTAATTTGAATTTCCAAGAGAGGAGGAAGATTAAGGTGATATGGGCTACATACCCATGAGGAGGGATGAAAGTCATGTGACAAAAAGAATGTTAAACTGCAAAATTGATGGGTACAAATGTAAAAGTAGACCAAAAAGGGGATTGATGGATTGTGTGAAGGATAATATAAGGATTTATGGTTTGACAGAGGACGTATGTCAGAATAGAGGAGTGTGGAAGGAAAAGATATATTGTGCCGACCCCAAAGAAAAGAGAGAGAGAGAGAGAGAGAGAACTTAGTTTATTTTCATATTGCGATTGTTTATTCTGATGAGCAATAAAGTATTATCTGTCTTATACATGGAAACCTAAGCGCCTTTAAAGCGGAATTTCATCTGAAATTAAGAAACATTTCCCTTTTTCCACATGACGTAGTCATTTTCCTCATACTGCCTAATAAAGGCGGTCGTAACAGGAAACAATTTCCCGGCTCGCTTCTATTAAGGAGTTCTTGTATTTATCGAGTCAAGGAAAATATGTACGGAGGTACGTTTTTGTTTTCAAGAACTAACATGTTTGTGGGAATTGATGGATGTTTTCGTCCAGAAAATCTAAAAGAACTAAACACGAACTAAATCTATAGAGTCAAGGTGGGCAAGTCCGTCAGTGGGGGAGCTCCGTACAACTTCCGTGTTTGAATACTACGAAGAAAACAAATCGGTCAGTAAAGCTAAGACACCATTGAACTGTTCCAGGTGGTAGGGCAATTGCTCGACTGGATGGCTACCACCCCTGGTCTAGAGTATGCCGCCATAACCACCTTGTGTTGTGTTCCGGCATTAGTGACCAGGTTCCAGTCTCCCTTAAGAGAGCAGCAGCGCATTTGTAACACCTTTGGTGTTGCAAATGTCCATAGGCGATGGTAACCTTTTTCCATCAAGTGGGCCGTCTGCCTGTCTGCTGAACTCCAGCAATAAAAAAAAAAAAAAAAAACTCGACAATGGTGACTTGATAACCTTGAGTTGTGTTCCGTCATTAGTGACCAAGTTCTAGTCTCTCTTAAGAGAGCAGCAGCGCATTTGTAGCACGTTGGTGTTGCAAATGTCCATAGGCGACGGAAACCGCTTTCCATCAAGTGGGCCGTCTGTCTATCTGCTGAACTCCTGCAATAAAAAAATGAATTCTACGTTCGAATTGTACTTGGCTTTAAATTCTATTTAAAAAATCTTAACTTAACCATAGAACAGTTAAATAAACTTAGCGATTTCAGAATTTTTGCATTAAGTTCATATTTGGCTTGCGAAAATATGACCATGTTTCTGAATTTCGTGAAAAACTCAAGTGGCTTCCTATTCTCTTTCGCCGGAATACTCACATTCTCATACTACTTTATAACATATTATTTATTCCTAGTAGTCCTCTTTACTTTTATGATATCCTCCTTTTATGATAACTCTTTTACAGTGCAGGCTGTCAAACTTTGGAATGCGTTGCCTCTAATTGTCAGAGAAGCCAAAACATCTCCTAAGAACGCACTCAGAAAACACTACCTTTTCTTAAATTATTATGCCTAATTCTTATACTGTATAATAATATGTTCCCCGAACATTGCGACGGGCAGACGTCATAGTCCCCATATTCCCAGTCTCCTAGTACCACTAGAAGTTATCCTTAATAGCCCGGTACTTTTTGTCCTTATTTCCCACAATAGTCCTACACTAGCCGGGGCTTGTCCTTGGGTGCATTACTATATGATGTAGACAGGGATAATCGCCGGTCAGTGTCACTCCACATTTACATTAAAATTGTCAAGGGGCCTCTTACGTGGCCTTCACATGGCCCCACGCAAGCCCTCCAAATGTCCGGGCCATTTGTATGGCTCGTGGTGTACAAAGATATACATGATAATAATATAATATCAACCCGTAAATGTGCCATTGCTGGGCTCGGGCCTCCCATTATAGGGGGACTATAGATTTATTAATATATATCTTATAGATATGTTTGTATGTATTTAATTTTATATGTTTGTTAAAGATCTACCTAACAATGTGCACCACCTACATCGCCAGATTAGGCTAAATTATTCCTTAAGGTAGGTTGCCTGGAAGAGATTGCTTTAAGCGA
Source organism: Dendrolimus kikuchii (assembly GCA_019925095.2). Taxonomy (NCBI): domain Eukaryota; kingdom Metazoa; phylum Arthropoda; class Insecta; order Lepidoptera; family Lasiocampidae; genus Dendrolimus; species Dendrolimus kikuchii. Next base: position 8,700,072 of record CM034413.1, read on the forward strand.
TAAGGCCGCCTATTGTTTCTATCATGACAATATTGTAATTGTGCATTTTTTAAATTGTATATTTGGTGAGCAATAAATAGAGTGAGATCCCAATCACCCCAGACTCACGTGATTTTAGGAAAGATGAATTTTTTAGGATCGGTAGTTTAACATAAATTTAGAAAGGAATGGGTACTCGCTAAGCTGAACGCGGGGCCGTTTTATAGGTAACAGGTATTAAAGGTGAAAAAAAACCATGCTAACTTACGTCAAAGTAGCAAGGCTAGTTTTTACATATGTCATATATGATATTGTTATAAACAAAGATATACAGTTGCCAGACAGTTCCTGTGGGCCATAACTTTTGACAGACACTTAAAAAAAAATGTGGGAACTTACGTCATTTTAGGAAGGCTGAATTTTATATATATTATCAAGTATAACATTTTAAAATATTTTCCAATGAGCCAGACAAATCTGACGGGCCAAACATCTTCACAGACTCGTTAAGAGTTCCGCTTTGTGAGGAAGCGCGAGAGCATAATATTATGTATGATAGAAAGGTCTGACTTGGAAAAGAACACCTAATATTAAAATAGCTGTATAAAGGCCCTGACTATGTTAGTAGTGAAGAAGGGTCTGAAGGGCCCTTATCTATATTTAAAAAAAAATCACTCTGTTACGCACAAAAAAATGTCGATATCGATCTGGTACATGTTTTAACATCACTAGAAAATTGCCATCTCGACCTTTGCGAACTATAGATGTATATAGTAAATGCCATTGGTGGAATCAAAGCTTAATATGTATATAATAGGTAGGCAATGTAAACACGTCCTTAACTGGTGTTTTCCCTACACCCCATTCAGCCGCCATAGTCGACGATAAATAAGTATCGTTATCATTATTTCAACCATTAAAACCCGGCATTCACCGGTTTATCTGTTCTTAGCGAAATCTCAAACCGACTATTAACATTAAATTTATATACCATAGTTAAAGCTAATATATATAAATAACGGATTTTACTTGTTTTCGATTAATAAACGATTGGGTCAAATGTTACACAGGAAATGATATTGTTACAACTTTGGTTCCGACAAAAATAAATTCCACCTGCATATCTGTAAAAACACATTTTATTACCTATCGGCATTTGAACAAATTGTAGTTCTTTTAAGATCGTCTTCTTTTGTTTACTTATTTATTGGCATGCGTTTCTAGAGAACATCCTATCGTTTTATTGCACTCGTTTATGGCCGAATCATTAGCCAGGTGTTGCGGATTACGTCGACTACGATACGGGCACATTTGTATTTGTGAGGTATAAAACGTCGGCCTGATGGGGAGAGGGGGCAGTCGGGCGAGAACCACGATCGAGGCGAGAGGTGTGTACATTCGGGAATCTATTAATGACGGACTATGCGCGTTTTATTGAATTACGACCTTCTGCATTACGTTTGGATTTGTTGTGTTCGGTTATATTTGTACCTGTGTTATACGTGTTTGTATAGTTCTAATAAACTGTATAGTATTTCTAACGGCATTTTAATTCGAGTCCTGCTAAACTCGTAACAATATTATCACCACTAAGTATAAGATACTCCAGTCAAAAGGCAGCGAGACATTTTTGGAGCTTACTTCTTAAAAATCGATTTTCATGTAAGATTATGTATGACATGTAAGGTATATAAATTTTATGAGTGAATGTTTGGAGCGTTAACTCAAAAACTTTACGTTTTCTTCCTTTTGAACCACACAAACAAAACAACAAAAAATATTCAAATCGGCCAAGCCGTTTCTGATAGTGAAAGTAATTTGTTAATTCTCCTATACCTGCTTGCTTATCAAGATGAGTTTTACCGAAACTACTATTATATTTCTGTCAGGCGTTGTTTATTACTTATACGATTTTAATCTTTAATTTATATGCTTGTAGGTATGTTTTGTGTAATATTATTGGTAACTTCCCTTCTCTTATGAAACGACATACGCTGGCCAGTTTTTTAATTTTTATTTTGGGGAAGTATTCATTGCAATATGATATAAATTTACAAGAACATAAATAATAAAACAAAAAACCAAAACTTTCGAAACTAAACGAAAGCGTTTCGGAATATTATTTCCATATATCACATCTATCAAAAGTTGGTAAAACTTTCCGACATAGGTTTACCAAATATTACGCTGTCTGGAAAAGTTCATGACCGGTACGGCGCTGCTAGAAATTGAACTTTGACCTTCAAAGACTGTCTTTCTTAACTCCAATTTAGCCATTAATCGGTATAATTAAACGTAGACTTACTGGTGATAAGATAACTCGTGTTGATTTCACTGGGTAGTGTTGCGCCTTGTTGTTCAAACGCCACTGAGCTTTACTCGTAGAGCAATCATAACAACATAAAACTTGAGTAAACATAACAGGTAGAAGTAATTACATCTAACACTCAATATTTCTTAATTTGTAGGTTAAGTAAGGACGGAAAATTTTGAGTGATGTGGCACAACGTGAATGTATACATTCATTGTATTGAGGCAAAGAAGCTAAATTAATACAGCTTTGTTAATCTATATGAATGAATGAATGAATGAATGAAAACTCTTTATTGTTCACCATAACTTAAACCTAGATATTTATTACAAACACATTTAAATTAGAACAATGGGCGGCCTTATCGCTTATAGCGATCTCTTCCAGGCAACCCGGTGTCTAAGGAGATATTACAAGAAAATTAAATAATATTTGGTGGCTTAACTAAATTGAAACTAATTCAATCGTAACTGAAGAAGAAAAAATACTATCTATACTAATATTATAAAACTGAAGAGTTTGTTTGTTTGTTTGTTTAAACGCGGTAATCTCAGGAACCGCTGGTCCGATTTGAAAAATGCTCTCAGTGTTGAATAGTAGCTACATTTATCGAGGAAGGCTATAGGCTATATTATATTTTCAAAAAAATTAGGGATCCTTACTAAAAAGTTCAATAATGTAACCCAAGGTGTAAGAAAATGACCCGAAAAAATCCTTACACGGCGTGCGCTGCGAAAACTATAGATTATAGAACAAAACAATGTACTACCACTTTGCAGAACATATAATTGTCTACAAAAAATATCGCGTAACCATATGGCTAACTATTGTAGTTATCTCACTATAAGTGTTTTCTTTTCCTTTTTTAAATAATTAAAATGCCGTCGCTTCAAAAACTCTTTATTTTGTACCTTGGTATTAATCCTTATCCAATAAATTACTCCATATTCAAGCCGAATTCAATACCTTTCTAGAACTTTTTGAATTATTCAATTCGGACATTTCATTCAAACATATCGCGATATTTAAAATGTAAGTATTAGTGTTGTAGCCAAATATACTAACTAATATTGTTTGATTGCACTCGCTAATCTCAGGAACTACTGGTCTGATTTGAAAAATTCTTTCAGTGTTGGATAGCCCATTTATCGAGGAAGGCTATAGGCTTATATCATCACGCTAAGACTAATAGGAGCGGAGCACCAATGAAGAATGTTTCATAATCGGAGGGTTTTGAAAGCAAATTCCACGCGGACGACGTCGCATACGTATATATATTTATAAATATAAATCGGTGTTAGGTTTAATTAAATTATAAATATTTAGTGTGATTATATATAACTTTTCTTTCTTTCTTTCTCAGGATAGGTATTTTTTTCATTATACTCAATATTTCATTTTTATTATTACAACCTACATTTTTCTGTTTCTTGAGCTTTATATTTTAATCTTAGGTACTTATGGGTTTTTTTTTAAATTTCATGTTTAGTACGGGTCGCATGCCATATGTAATTGAGGAGGTGGGCACTGAAAATCAGCGCTGTGTCGGACTACCTTTCGGCAGAGCAAAATGCTGTGACAATTTCTGTATAATTTTATCTATACTTTGTTATGTTAGTATTATTTTGTGTTGTGTGTCGCTATTGGAAATAAATATTTTTCTTTCTTTCTTTCAATCAGCACAATATCTGAATAGAAACACCAACATTGCAAAGCTGCAGAAAACAGCAACGAGAATTCTTCCAATGTCACCTGCACGCAAGAATAATAAAGCCGTTTAAATTTGTTTGTAAGTATATAGTGTGACGGTATTGCGAAGAAATTTCATTCGCAATTCGCACGTGCGCTATTCGATACAGCAACATATTTAACAGTGTATTAGTTGGGGGTGGTATTGAAGAATGTTCAGTGATTGAAGGTGTTTGAATTTTATTGCGCAATATTGATTGTATTTGTCGTGTAGGGTCGACATTACACAATATTTTTAATCTTGTTTAGGGTGATCTCGAAAGCGTGTGATCTCCCGGAAATATAGAAGCAAATATTTTGTCAATTTTATTGACTATAACGTAATTCTGACTAAAACTTGACCATTCAGATTTCGTTGTCTGTCAGTGATTTTATTTTTTAACATGATATGTGGATTTATGTCTTTGGTCGGGTATGGTTACTTGCTAAAATGGCTACGGCTGATCGGAGGTCGGAAAGATGGCAAAGTGAAGTGGCAAAATTAGTAATGAGCACCCAGGACTCCTAGAACTCACATAGATTTTACGCTCATATAATATATGATACATACATACATATATAACTTCACGCCAGTTCCCTTGCGGGGTAGGCACGAACAACAGAGCGCCATTTAGGCCCATTCTTACACACCTCATCATAATATATGATAATGAATCAAATATTACGCAATTAATTATACCTTCTTTTGTCTAAACTCTAAAGACTGAATAAATATCAGAATTTTAAGTTTGTAGAAAATCTCTTATACTCAGTGTTATTGTAATACAGGCATAGTATTTTGAACTTTAATACATACACTTAAGGTTTAAGTGAGATAAGCAAAGAATAAGTAAAAATAGCATCTATTTTTCATCTCCTATATTTTATACATCAAGTGAGAGAAAAATATACACACAGTTGAAAAGTTCGCATAACAAGAATTTTTGTGCTCTTTATTATTATTTTTTTATTTATTATTGTGTTTTTTTAAATTACTTAGATAAAGTTGAAGATTAAATCTCCATTAGTATTTAACTACTGTTTAATCAATTGAGAGGGCATTGGTTAATGTAAGTGTAAACTTTTTAATTTAGGGTACTTTAATCATTGACATTTATTGAACTATACATTAAATTATAAACTAGAATAATGAGGGAAATTAAACTTATATTTTATTCTACCTATAATTATGTAAATTCTACATATTAAAATAATTTGAAATCTATAATACTATAAAATTCTAAACATGCCGTGTCTATATATTGCAGCTATTTAAAAAAACATATGGAATAGACTATATAAACGATGGAGAACACGATGCTTTTTTTTTGGTTTCTTATCTGTGTTGGTTTGTCTATTTGTTTGTTTGTTCAGCATTCACGTAAAACTACTGGGCCGTTTTCGATGCCGTTTTCCGCTGATCGATAGCAAATACTTAGACGTAAAAGCTGCGCTACTTTTTATCCTGGGAATTCCATGGGAGTTTTTCTGGGGATGATTTAAAATGGCCAGATAAAAAAATTAATTCCAATGTGTTCTAATATTTATAGAGCGTGGCAAAGCAGCCAGCCATCTGCAGACGCTTCCCGTTTACAGTGTTCTGCTATATAGGTAACTCTAGATTTGTTCCAACTTAGATTATATTTTATTGACATATTTTTGACTTGTAGTTGACATTGGATTAATGTATAAACTATTTTTTTTACTACATAAAGGTTTACGTTTGACCATTGTATTATTTGGTATTGAGTGATGATGCGGTCTAGGATGGAGCACGCTTACTTGTAAGCTTTTTTTTAAAGTTCTATAGCCAATTGACAACCACTATACTTCACCATCACTAAGAAATTCTTGCCATATATTTGTACGTGTTTTTTAATTTCATTAGCGATTTTCCGGAATAAACATAGTAATACTAATGACTAAACTAACTTAAAAAAAACACATTAGATATTAAAAATAAACTAAGTTTAAAATAAATTAATATAAACTAAAATTAAACTATACTATAAATATATATACCTATACAAATATATTCTTACGAGTTGCAGGACTCGAATTAAAATGCCGTTGGAATTACTATAGAATTTATTAGAACTTTAAAAACACGTATAACACAGATACAAATATAACTGAACACAACCAGTATAAACGTAATGCACAATTCAATAACACGCGCAAAATCCGTAACTATATAGATTATCGAATGTACACACGTCTTGCCACGCTTATGGTTATCGCTTGACTGCCTCACCCCTCCGATGGGGCATTGCTTTATACTGTACAAATACAATATGTCTATAGACTGAATTTCTAAGAATCGCACCTGGCTAATGACTACCATAAAGATTACAATACACAATGGGCTATTTTTCCAATCACAAATTTTAAATACAAAGTAAACAAAAGAAGACGGTCATAAAAGCGCCTCAATATTATAAGCTCAACAGTTTACAAATATGCAGGTGGCCCAAATTGTAACAATATATACCTGTACCGTTTTTTTTATGTATTTAATATTATTAATTTTTTTTCAGGAATCCGTGGAGTTGCATTAACAGTACATGAAAAAAATGGCGTATAAATGTGAAAATAACTTTAATAAAGTCCAAGAATTCCATACTAAGAGGCAGTGTGACACAAAACAAACATCGCGCGAAGTTTCTTTGAAAGAAAAACCGATACACGTTGTGTATAAAGTTTTACCTTACAATCTCTCTGCGGTCTGATGTTTTTTGCCACTGACACCGGCAGTTTAGTCCGTGATATTGTGTTTATGACCCTGATGCGCATGAGTGCTATACCGATTTGTCGATTTTAACGTTTTAATGATTATTGACGGTTTGCGTCGAGGCGTCGCGGTGAACTGTCACTACATCCCCGTGGCGTCTCACAAAGACGCAAAGGGACGCTGGAAGATTAGCTGGTAGTCTGGCGGCCAGCATCTCACAACTCCTTCCTGATGGAAGATGTGTGCAGAACAGTACGTACCCCTCGTAGACCAACTGTATCGTCCGAGAAGATACGCAAATGCATTTTCTGGGTGATATAAAAAACTGGTATAAGTATCTTTTTTATTGCATGAGTTCAGCAGATAGGCAGACGGCCCACCTGATAGAAAGTGGTTACCATCGTCTATGGACATTTGCAACACCAAAGGTACCACCAAAAAACTACCAATGTACTGCCGCTCTCTGAAGGGAAACTGGAACTTGGCCACTAATGTCGGAACACAACTCAAGGTTGTTATGACGGCATATTGATCAGAGAGATGAGGGATGGTAGCCATCCAGATGGGCAAGTACCCTGCTACTTGGCTATTGGTCGTTTTGTCGCCTCTTACGACAGGCCGCCCGGCCGTAAGAAGTTGTATTCTTTCTCCGTTCCTGCCCGAATAAAAATCACTTCATCAGTTGTTCCGAAAATGACAATAAGCTAGTAAATAAATCGGGTAATTGCGTGGCAGATGATGCATATTAAAAGATTCCATCATATAGGGAGTTTTTCAGACTTTCAGTTGGTGTTTCTTCCATCCTTTTCTTTTAAGTCGCTCCTTCACTGCTGAGGATCGTGACTTTGATGGCAGTTAATAAGTGCTCTCCTCCACCAAGATCAGTTTTGAGGACAGTGGAGAGCCGAACTTATCGATGTGTCTAGCTGGTCGGTAACCTAGTCAATCTAGGTGGATTGGGAGATCTATCACGAGGTCTCTTGCCTTCAACTTTTCCTGTAACCACAAGTCTCTCCGTGTTACCTGGGAATGCGAGCTATGTGCCCAAAGTAAGTCAGTATCTGTGGTCGGCATGTTGCTAATAACCTGTGGTGATCTCCAATATTAGGTTCTTCTTCCATCCTATTGCTATGGCTATATGGAATAACGCAGACCAGAGTAAGGAAAAGTCTATTAACGAAATTTACCCCACCGAGAATGAAAACGGAGACCCATGTATGTACACAAACATTTATATGATCTAATCCTATGTATTTCAATGAACTAGATATAAAAAGTTCTATTTTATGGACTAGTTCGATTTTGCGGACTGAATAGGACATATATATAATAAATCCTCTTACTATAAAAGCAGAAGCTCCACCAATCTTAAGACCAGCCCTCGCCTGGCTCAGTTCAGGTTGCACACAGGGACAGCGCACGACACTACAGCTTCACCTCAGAGCCAACACTTTGTACACAGATTATGTTTAATAAAAATATTTGGCCAGTAACTACAATAATTTGATGAATAGAAAAAAGATAAACCCACAGCGCAGTGTTGTTCTCGTTAAAAGTTGACAGAGTGTTCAATGACTGCTGTTGGGGACGCGTAAAACAACTAGAATACTATGGCTACAAGAGATTTAGAACGACCAGGACCGCAATTTTTTCTGTTCCACTTGCTTACGGACGTTACAATCATAAACTCTAGGGGAACGGATTATGGGGCGTTGATGTCATAAACGACGAAATATACAAATGTCAAGAGATGTGAAATGTGTTTTTCAATGTCAAGAGATTAATGCTCTGTGGTCAACACCCACTTCAACCCACCTCTTGACGTGGGTCGTCGTGAGCGCTGTGTAATCGAAAATGATGACGTAATTAGTGACGTTTTCGCCAAGACCATAACGACCCTGGTCGCCATGTGGAATGGTTGACGGAGCATTTTGGATGTTGTGAGCTACAAACGGAACGCGTCCTATGTGGCACAGAACGCGCGATCCAAAATTGTCAGCTTCTTCAGTTTCTGGAAGTTTCTCGTCGTCTTCAAAAAATCTGTGTTCGAGATAATACATGTAGTTAGCTTTTTTGTTTTTTATCTTTTTATTGCATGAGTTCAGCAGCCAGACAGACGGCCCACTTGATGGAAAGCCGGGTAACAGCTAGTAAAAAATATAGATAGTCAAAAGGAAAGAAAAAAATATATCGTGTATTTTAATGAAATCATAATATTGCTAATATTAGCACAGTTTCTAGATAATAGAGTAATATAGCAAATATTCATTAGCGAGAAACGTAGCCCCAGGCTAATGTATGTTACTGGTCATATATGTAATTTTGGTATTTTGTACAATTACAGTTTTTTTCTAAAACATTTCTAGTACTGACTAGGTTTTCTAATAAGATTACGTCCACTTGTAAAATCTTTAAAGCGATAAGATCGCCCTTTGTTTCTGCCTTTACATGAAATGACTGTACATCTATTATAGCTGTATGTGGTGGACAATACAGAATTTTCTAATTCCCTTAAAAAATGACAAATAAAATTTTGGAGGTCTTCAAGTAGAAATGAAATACTGTTGTGTGTTTGAATTGCAGTTCAGGAATGCATATTTATTTTGTAAAAAATTCGATAAATATTTTATAATACAGCACACATTTAGCTGCTAAACGAAATATCAGATTTAATAATTATAAACGCATTCGAGCGATTGCACGCGCCGATGTGAGGTGAAGCGAGGTGTGCGCGGAGGGAAACACGGGGAGGGTGTTTTACCAACGTACCATTTACTTGCTATGCGTACCATTTTTTAGAGTTTTGTAGCATGTACCAACTAAAACTTGAGTTGGTACGCTGAAATACCAACTTCAGTGTAAATAGTGTGTCAAATATTTTTTTGTATTCTAATAATTTTATAAGTTCTTGACATACCTGATATGTAAATAATTTATTAACCATAACGATATTGATGTTTCAATAATTAACTATCTATTCATATACGTACTACGATTTATTGAGAAATGTGATAGTAATTAAGTAGTATAAACATTCTATTATAGCTATATATAATACAGAGAAATGATATTACGTAAATGTACCCACTTTTTTTTCAAATACCAGCTTTTACCCACATCTGTACTAGGTTTGTTGGGATACTATCTAACATCACTGCGGGGGGCCGAATAGGAGCGCGTGCTTGCCGATCATTTGCGAACGGTCGCCGTGGTCATCGGACATCTGCGGCTACAACATATAACTCCCAAATCGGTGTCGGTTGGTAACGTGCCCAAACCGTTGGCCGCATCCCGCGCTGGATGGCAACGCCTATACGTTGCCTCAAGTTTTATCCGTGCAGGAACGGAGAAAGAATACAATTTCCTGCGGCCGGGCGGCTTGTCGTAAGAGGCGACTTAACAACCCACAGTCAGGTGGTAGGGCATTTGCCCGACTGGATGGACATAACAACCTTGAGTTGTGTTCCGGCATTAGTGACCAGGTTCCAGTCACCCTTAAGAGAGCAGCAGCGCATTTGTAGCAACTTTGGTGTTGCAAATGTCCTTAGGCGATGGTAACCGCTTTCCATCAAGTGGGCCGTCTGCCTGTCTGCTGATCTCCTGCATTAAAAAAAGTACAGGTTAGCCTTTTGATCACGTGAGACTTCTATCAAGGGAGATGATAGCTCTCAATAAACCCGATTGGCTTTATGTATAAAATATATAGTAGTAGATATGCTATATGAGTAAATTAGGCTCAGACGTATCTATATGTTTTAATACTGACCGCGTATCATGTTTGCAAACAATTAACTAGACTAATATATATTTGCCTAGCAATTATTTCCCAACGTAAATAATTTAGGAATTGTATTAATATTTCACGAACATGATAACTCATGTTCGTGGAATATTGAATGGAAAATTGGTACCAATTTTAAATATTTTGCATTGTACAAACGCCAATGTTTTATGTTATTCAAATATTCAAAAATAGAACAAATGAATTGGGTACCCTAGTGTTGGCATTTTAAAATATATAGCCAGCTAATATGTATTTATATGAGATGTCATGAAACTATAAACCTAGTAGTTACTCATATAGTATTGCCATAATTTAATAGCAATCTCTTGTTACGAGTTGCGAGACTCGAATTAAAATGCCGTTAGAATTACTATGGAGTTTATTAGAACTATACAAACACGTATAACACAGGTACAAATATAACCGAACACAACAAGTCCAAACGTAATGCAGAAGGTCGTATTTCAATAAAACGCGCAAAGTCCGTCACTTATTAGATTCCCGATTACAGTACACACTTCTCGCTTCGCTCGTGGTTCTCGCTCGACTGTCTCCTCCCTCACTCGGGCCATTGCTTTATACTGCACAAATGCAATATGTCCGCCCGGCAGCGTGGACCGAATTTCCTAGAATCCGCTTGTACTTTAAAAATCTATAACACCTGGCTAACGATTACAATACAACAATAGGCCGTATGCCAATAAGTAAACAAAAGAAGACGATCATAAAATAATTACAATCGTTTCAATGTTAATAGTTATTAGTTCGAATGGCGACGGGTAATAAATGTGCTTTGTTTCAGGTATGCAGGTGGATTTTGTTTTTGTTGGGACCTGAGTTGTAACAATATGAAACTATGTAAGTAATTGTATAAGATGTATAACTTGGACAGTTGTGAAAATAAGAAGCTGTATTGTTATGACAACCTATATTTACCTATTTTACCGCATGTTCCATTGTGTGGTGTGTAATTTTTATCTTTCGAACAATGTATACAGAATTCTTAAATGAATTTGTTGAGAAAATGTGTTGAAAAGGAATGTTAAGGTGGTTTGGATCAATTTAAATATTGCAATAATAAGAAGAAGCACTTGTAAATAATGCTGTCTACATCTTTATGATATAATTGATGAAACCGCATGCGGTTTTCGCTATTTGATACTATAAATAAATAAATAATAAATAAATAAATCAGCAGACAAACACACACACACTGTATATCCCCAAATTAAGCAAGTTACGCTTGTGTTATGGGTAATATACAACGGACCACTCTGGGGCCGATCCCCCCCCTCTGCGTTGCAATGAGATAAGCCGAAAAAGGCTTAGCCCGCTCAACCACAGAGGCCGTCTAAATTCTATTCTAATTCTAATACTAAATTCCCGGACTTAAAATCTGCGGTACTTTATATCTTGAGAATCTTAAGGGAATTTTATTGAGAAAGATTTTTTTTTAACAATTCTACTGACTCGAGTTCCGTACCCTTTTTCATAACTTAGTTTTGAAGAAAGTTTTAAGTATTTATACACGCTTCTTGGTAATTTTTGTTTTTGTGTGTGACATTTATTCACGACACACCTTCCATGATCAAATTGATCGTGTACTAGCAGAAGGTGATGTCAGGAGCCTTAAGAACAGACGAGCTTGCATGACAAGAGTTATGAATGTCAAAGAGGCAAGTGAGGTGTGTAAGAATAAGCCTAAATGGCACTCTGTTGTTCGTGCCTACCCCGCAAGGGAACTGGCGTGAAGTTATGTATGTATGTATGTACATTTATTCAATCATATGTGTGTTGTGGTGTACCTTACGAGTAACTTATTATATTAATTTATTCTAATTTTAATACTAAACTTATACTAATGTAGAGTGTATCTGTTACATACTGGTGTTGTGAGGAAGTCCATGTGCAGTGTGTGCCTTATGTCTATACTTATATATATTATCTTAACTAGTGCCATGGGTATTGTTTTTTCCTTTCTGTGTCTGGGTTATTAATTTTTAAGCTCTTTGTGTGTCTTGGTTTGTTTGTGAACTGTGCGTGTAATGCAATGCGGTGGTACTGCGCGTTGGTGAAAAGTGAATTGGGAAAGGTTTAAAGTGGCCAGGTCATTTCATTGATCGATGAAATCTTTAGTAAAACAATTGCAGTTGTCTATGCATTTAGTAACTTACTTATCCCGAATTTTTACGGGAATTTCCGGGATTCATATGTTTTCATACTAAAAATCAAAACCTATATTAAGCAAAATAACTGTAATCTTTGTTACCGGTTCAATATGGACAAAGTCGCGGACGAATGGTATCACATAAAATAATAGAATTAAAAAAAAATCAAGTTCGAAATTCCTCCAAAGTTACGTTGTTAAACTTTACAAGTGACATGATACTTATTACTTCCAGATGAGCCTACAAGATAAGATGTTGCGCATATCACAAGATATCTTATTTAATAATGAAATCGTTCTGTGCGTTGCGAATATTAAAACGTTTTTCAGTTCTTGCATAACGTCATTACACAACTAGAAAGAGAGTAGCCATTTATAAACTGTTCTGTCAGTTTTATTAGACCATATTTATGCAGAGCAACCGAAACCGATTGCAGCGCCGTCAACCTGGACCAATTGTTAATCTAAACCATTCTCGAATCTATTTCAAAAAACACAAAGAATTTCATCAAAATCGGTCCCACCGTTCAAGAGGTGTTCAGCGGCGCCATCTACAGGGTCCAATCGTGAATCTAACCCACCCCGGGATCCACTTGAACACACACAACAATAATTCACCTAAATATGACAAACGAAAATGAAAAGAAACGTCGGAAAAACCAAAACCAAATAAATTACCCCGCTTAAAATCGTTAAAACGTAGTTTTATTATTATAAAACGAAAATGAGTTTAAATGCAGTCACTATTACCGAAATCGGCGGGGAAAGATCAAAACAAATGAATGGCTGGACTGATATTGTGATTTTTAATGATGATTTTTTTATTGATGAATATCATATTTTAATACTTATTATCCTATTCCGGACGAAGACAATTCCAAAAACACAAGAATCATAAAAATTCTTGAGTTATAAATGGTGTAACTAACATGGCTTTGTTTTATATATAGATATAGCACATTTTACGAAGTCACTTGACATGAAATTAAGTCCTTTACATATAAAATTTTAGACTTAAATCATAAATCAAGCATGTCCCAAGCAAGAGTATGAAAACTCAGGCACACATTCATCTCTCTTCCTCACATTGGCGTTTCCCATAAACAACTCGGATAGGGGAGTAGTTTATCTATACTAATATTATAAAGAGGTAAAGTTTGTGAGTTTGTGACGTTGTAGGGGATAATCTCTAGATCTACTAAACCGATTTTAAAAATTCTTTTACTGTTCGAAAGCTACGTTAACAAGGAGTGTCATAGGCTATAACATGATGCTATATACCACGAGAGCGGGACAGAGCATGGGTGAAACCGCGCCGGGCCGCTAGTACTTTATATACAACTTATTGACTGTTCAGACTCCAAAGAAACAGCGAATTGAATGAAAAAAAAATATGAAAACAATGTGTTTTGTGCATTATATATTTTTTCTTCTTATTTCAATGTAGAAAATAAATTGTGTAAATTAAGACTTCTCATTCTTGACTGATTTCATAAAAAGTAAAATATTTTCGTACCGAATATATATTTTTTTAACAATGTTTTCAAACCTAAAGCCGCATATCCCGTAGGAGCTATTGCATTTATCTGGGCAAAAATGACATACATTTATGCCGAGTATCAAAAAACTTCTATATAAAGTTTTAACTTAAAAAAAACAGAACTGATGTTTTTTTATTGATAAATTCAGATTCACATGTTTTATATTCAGTTATACGGATTTTTTATAACACTGAAATTTTAACTATAATATGTATGAAAAAAACTAAAGGTAAATAACTTTCCTTTTAAAATAATAATCCTAATAAAAATAAAGTTATTATACACTTAATATTTTCTTAAGTTTTCGCGACTTGTATACATAATAAAACTACGTTTTAACGGTTTTAAGCGCGGTAATTTTATTTGATTTTGGTTTTTCCGACGTTCAGTTGAGCGGTGCCCTGCTACCCTACCCTACATCAAGGGGGTCACAGACAGAATTGGTCACATCCTCAGGCGAGCTTCAATCAAAACATATTTCAAGCCGCAGAAAAAGATTACCCAATTTCTGAGACCTGTGAAATGCAATATCCCACTCCAGGATGCAGGGGTTTACAAGCTTGATTGTGAGTGTGGATTGTCATACATTGGGCAAACAAAGAGGAGCATAAAAACACGAGTAAAAGAACACATTGCTGACTAGAAACACACAAGGTCTACGAATTCTGCGATCAGTGAACACACGCTGGATAAACCCAACCACTACATCAGATTCGATAACCCACAAATCCTCGCGAAAGAGAATCGTTTCATACCTAGAATGATGCGTGAGGCTATTGAAATCAAAAAACACCCAAATTTCAATAGAGAAGATGGTTGGCAAGTACCACCTGTTTGGGATCCAATTATCAAAACTATTAAGACCCAAACCCAGCAAAAACCAGCTGCCAGACCTCAAGACACTGTGAGCTCTTTCTGCGTACAACGGAACACAAACCAACTTGACTGATAATTACTTTTATTTTTCCTTCCACCCATTTTAATATTATATAAAATTATTAGAGCTAGGCATGTTTGCTGAAGAGTTTCTTGCGCCGCTTCTTCTCTTCAAGCCATAACATGTTGCGAAGCGGTAGTAAATTAGATTAGGCTCCCATAGATTAAATAATAACCATAAACAAAATTAAAAATTAAATAATTAAAATTAATAAGTTGGCGGTAGGCTAAATAAAACTTTAACAATACTCGTTGACACTTGACATCTTTGTCTTCCGTGATCACGGCCACTGAAAAGTGGCCGAAACGTCGGAAAAACCAAAATCAAATAAAATTACCGCGCTTAAAACCGTTAAAACGTAGTTTTATTATTATACACTTTTGATGTGTGTATTATTTTATTTAGTAAATCGTAGTATATTATTAAAAATGTTCTGGCGACTCCCCTCAAATAGATACAGCAGATGCGTTGCTCTTTGTAGAATGCTTATAAGAGGACCTAATGGCCTTTGAGAACTTAATTTGCGACGTTATTATATCATTTACATACATAATTGCTTCACGTCAGAGATTAAGATCAAATTGATGGAAAACGTAAAAAAAGTGCTGTATTCGTGCAGGAGCGGAGAAAGAATACAAATTCCTGCGGCCGGGCGGCCTGTCGTAAGATGCGACAAAACAACCCACAGCCAGGTGGTAAGGCAGTTACCCATCTGGATGGCTACCACCCCTGGTCTAGAGCACGCCGCCATAACAACCTTGTGGCCAGGTTCCAGTCCCATCTACGAGGCCAGCAGCACATTGGTAGCACCTTTAGTGTTGCAAATGTAGTTAGGCAACGATGCCCACTTTCCGTCACAGTTGGGCCGTCATCCTGTCTGCTGTGTTCCAGCAATAAAATAATAAAAAAAAATTTTGGAAAAATGTTTTGTTATTTTTAATAATTTACAAAGTATACATAAGTATATCTTAGCCTACTTCTTAATATCGAACCATGGATACTTAGAGTCTTATTTATATTGAGTTAGAGTAAGCTTCTTTAAGGTTCTTAAAGAAGCCTACAAACTTACTCTAACTTGATATGAATAAGACCTCTTTATGGTCTGTCTTGGGTTTTTCTTTATAGGAGCAATGCACTTGTTCTTTTTTTTTTATTGCAGGAGTTCAGCAGACAGGCAGACGGCCCACTTGATGGAAAGCGGTTACCATCGCCTATGGACATTTGCAACACCAAAGGTGCTACAAATGCGCTGCTGCTCTCTTAAGGGAACTGAAACCTGGTCACTAATGCCGGAACACAACTCAAGGTTGTTATGGCGACATACTTTAGACCAGGGGTGGTAGCCATCCAGTCGGGCAAATGCCCTATCACCTGGTTGTGGGTTGTTTCGTCGCCTCTTACGACAGGCCGCCCGGCCGCAGGAAATTGTATTCTTTCTCCGTTCCTGCACGGATAATACATCTACAATGCTTATTAGTTATACACGTACTTTAGAGCTGAACATACATTTTAACGGTTTTAAGCGCGGCGTTAAAACGTAATTATAAATATATTTACTGGTTTCGAAAATATAAGGAAATCATATAGTTTAAAACTACTTCCAGAGAAAATTATTTTGAAAGAGGTATGTGGATAGGGTTGCCACTTTTTTTTGAAGATAATACAGTATTTTTGTTGTTAAGCTGTAAAATATAGTACTTCTGATGGTAGGGCATTTGACCGTCTGGATGGCTACCATCCCTGGTCTAGAGTCTGCCGCCATAACAACTTCGAGTTGTGTTTGATCAGTGGCCAGGGTTCAGTTTCTTTCCTCCTCGTCTCTCACACCTCTGGTAGTGCTAATATTTATAGGCAATGATAACCACTTTCCATTACAAATGGGCCGTTAACCTGCTGTGCTTTTTTTATTGCTGAACAATAAAAAAAAACTTGTGGGGAGTTTTTGGTGGGAACTGAAAGGGGACGTTGTGCTGTGCTGTTTTATTTTCTAAAAATGTGTAGAATTACTCTAAAATGAACAATAGTTGTAGAATATTGATAGTTTTTGAGTAGTAATTATGTGTTTTTGTGAGAAATATGAACTGTGTAGTCAAATGTGGCCTTTCGAGTTTTCACAAGAACTCCGTTGAATGGTGAGGATTGTAGCCTACAATACAACTGCGCGTGGCTTAAAGGCCTAGTTGCCAAGCCTTAAACATAAAAAAAAACTTGTGGGAAAAAAATAGTACACATTTATTTTTCATTATGAATTTTATATTTTACTAACGGTTCCGGCAGACGTTGTTCTGCCCTGAAAAAATGAAAATCTAGAACCCGATTCCAGGGCCACCTACCGGGTCTAATTGTGAAACTAAACCATCAGGGGATTCACTAAAATACATTTTTTTTTAACACCTTGGCTTATATTATTGAAGTTTTAGTAGGGATACCGGATACCTAATTTTTTCTAGTAATAAATATAGCCTATATTAATCTAGGATAATGTAGCATTACAAGTAGAAAGAATCTTTGAAATCGGTCAAGTAGTTTTTGAGTTTATTCGTTACAAACATGCAAAAATAGAAATCTTTCTTCTTTATAATATTAGTATAGATTTAGGTCATTGTTGAATTCCACATAATTATTATACAATAAATACACATATTTATTACTTTTTGTTTTGGCCAGCAAAGAACTATTTTTTTTTAAATAATCATAAGAATCTCAACAAACAGCGCGAGAATGGACTTAGTGATGTAAGTATAGTACATTTTGTACTATAGTATTTTTCTATAATACAATTATATATATATATATTTTTTTAATTTAATTTTTTATTGACACTTTCGTCACCAATGACGATATCAGCCTCATAGATGATGGCAAATTTACATTTTTTAATATATTAAATAAACTTAAATATAATTTTAAACTTAACTGTAACTAACTCTATTTTTAAATATTTTAATCAGGAACTTAAATAATAATCCAGCCTCCTTGCTCAAAACAATTATATATAATTGGCTAAAATATAGTACGATACTATAAGTATATATTATAATATGGGTGGGAACCCTACATTTGGAGGAGTTATAAAGATTTGCGGTATTTTTGATTAAATGCTTTATTATATTAACTAGTAGTCGCCCGTGGTCGAAATTCGACTATAATAATTAATTTAAATTCTAAGTTTGTACATTATGAAGGTTTGGTTTGTCAAAGACTAGACTTCTATAATCACAGATTTCGCCAAGGCTACACTGTTAATTTGTCTTTAACAATAAATAAAAGAGTATACCTATATATGCGTGTGTGTGTCAAATACATGGTAGTGTGTGTATTGTTTTTTTTTTCATTAGTCTAATGTATTTTTTATGCATAATTAAAAAAAATTATTAGCATTCTGCACTCCTTCTCTATATAAACTACTAGCTGTCCCGGCAGACGTTGTTCTGCCCTGAAGAAATAAAATTTAGAACCCGATCTCAGCGCCACCTACCAATTCCAACGGTTGTAAGCTATCCTATCTTTCAAGTTGGATCAAACTGCACGTGTGCAAATTTGATTAAAATCGGTCAAGTAGTTTAGGAGTCCATCGTGGACAAATAACGTGACACGTATTTTATATATATTAATATAAGTGTGCGAAATTTCATATTTCAGATTTCGTGGCTCCATAGCCATTTACCGAAAACTGGACTTTTTCCACCTATACGAAAACATTCCTTGTGCGTGAATCAATACGCAATTGGCCGGTTATAAATATATTTTATTTTAGTTTGAATTTATGAATACGCAATGAATTTTAAATAGAACATTTATTTTGTTAATTAAAACAAAACAAATGCCGCGTACCGCGTCCATCGATAACTTATAAATTGTTCTGTGATATTTTAGCGCTATTTCAGAATTCAAATAGAAATAATGTATATCTGGTTGGGACATTATTGTTAAGTTAAATAATTTATCGATATTTAAATTTTCTTTATTTGTTCTAATTTTTTTTGCAGGAGTTCAGCGGACAGGCAGGCCCACTGGATGGAAATCGGTTACCATTGCCTATGGACATTTGCAACAGCAAAGGTGCTACAAATGCTCTGCTGCTCTCTTAACGGAGACTGGAACCTGGTCACTAATCCCGGAACACAACTCAAGGTTGTTATGGCGACATGCATTAGACCAGGGGTGGTAGCCATCCAGTCGGGCAAATGCCCTACCACCTGGCTGTGGGTTGTTTTGTCGCCTCTTACGACAGGCCGCCCGGTCGCAGGAAATCGTATTCTTTCTCCATTCCTGCACGGATGGAATTATAATAATTATAATATAATAATTATATGTACTGTGTAATATTTATGTATCCCATTTACATGTATTTAATTTGCACACCACCGTCATGCACTTTCGATTCCTTTCACACAATCCACACCCCGGGTTGTCTGGAAGAGATCGCTATAAAGCGATAAGACCGCCCTTTATTCCTGACTTTACATGAAATGACTGTTTTACTATATGTGTATGTCGTGATCATATATACATAACGAATACGTCTCATTCTCATCTCGACTGGCATTAAGCGGGTAGGGAGCCCTTTCCATGGGGAAGCTCACGGTGGCCCAGGGTCCAAGCTGGCCCTTCGGCGCCGACGCGTCCTTCTAACAAGAGGCACCCCAAAGGTAACTCTGGTTCCTGCAATAGGCCTCCTTACAGCCACAGTTTATAGTACATAGATACGATATCCTCGTATGGTAAAGATGTATAAAATAATATATTCTATTAGCGGTTCCGGCAGACGTTGTCCTGCTCTGGAAAAATAAAAATCTATAACCCGATTCCAGCGCTACCTACCGGGTCTAATAGTGAATCTAAACCATCCTCGGACCCACTCAAACACTCATTTTTTACACCTTGGGTTACATTATTGAAGTTTTAGTAGGGATCCCTAATATTTTCTAGTAATAAATATAGCCTATATTAATCGGGGATAATGTAGTATTCTAACGATCATTAGAGTAGGGCCCCAGATGAAATATCTGGGGCTAGTTCTCGATGAGAAATGGCTGTTCAAAGCGCATTTTGAGCAGCAAGTTCCCAAACTCGTCAAATCCGCGGGCGTGCTCTCGAGGCTGCTTCCCAACGTGGGGGGCCCGGGGGGTGCGACGCGGAAACTTTACTCTGGCATCCTGAGGAGTATGGCGCTGTACGGTGCACCCGTCTGGTCCACTGCACTTCACCGCCACAACAGAACCCTGCTACACCGGGCGCAGCAGGTTCTGGCCGTGAGGACCATACGGGGGTATCGCACAGTGTCGCGGACGGCGGCCAGCCTCCTGGCAGGCGATCCGCCCTGGCATCTCCAGGCGAATGTCCTGACAGAGGTGCGTCGCACCCGGCAGGATGCCCTAGCTAGAGGCCTGACCTTCTGTCAGGTCGAAATCGAGGCGATCAGGAAGCGGGAAACCGCCTCCATGATCGCCGTCTGGTCTCAAGAGCTCGACAACCCTGCGGCCTATGGCGGCTACACGGTGGATGCAATCAGGCCACAGCTGACGGAATGGGTCAACCGCACCAGCGGCACCCTGACCTTCAGGACGACGCAGATACTTACCGGACACGGATGTTTCGATAAGTATCTGTATCGCATTGTGGGCTGCTTGCCTTCCCCGGACTGCCGCCAGTGCGGCGCGCCCGACACGGCGTTACACACGCTAGTCGAGTGCGCCGCATGGGCGCCGCAGCGTTTCGAACTTGAGACGCACGTAGGTCCGGTCGACTCGCTCTGCGACTTGGTCAAGGCCATGCTGCAGAGCAGCGACAATTGGGGGGCTGCGGTTACTTTTTGTGAGACAGTAATGTCACTCAAGGAAGCCGCAGAACGCGACAGGGAGAGAAGTTCTGCAGCGCGTGCCAATGCGTCTTCTCGAGGTCGCCGGCCTTCAGCTGGCACCCGGAGAGGCAGGTACGCGCATTACTTTCCTCCCTGAGTTAGGTTCCGTTTACCGCGGGGGCCTTTAGCTTGCTAGGAAGAGCAAAGGCCCTTCTACCCCCGCACAACGAAGTGGGGTGTGTTCTTCCAGGGCACACTCCAGGCACTTTATTGCGCTGGATTCACTGGGCATAACTATGTTCTAAATCTCAGCCTTTCCAACACAAACAAAAGCGCAGGGTCAACAGGGAGGAGGGGGTTTTTAGTGGGTTTTGGGGTTGCTCGCTCGTGTAGCAACACTCGGAGTCTTCCACACTATTCTGTGACGTCGATCGCGGACGGAGCACCGCCAAGAGCATACTATTGCTGCAGTGTTATCGCCCCCGACCGACGCGTGTCGTTCCCCTAGCAACGACCCAGTTTGTGCGTAAATCGGTTAAGCATTTTCCCTCGCCTCAAAAAAAAAAAAAAAGCATTCTAACGGTGAAAGATTTTTAAAAGCGGTCCAGTACTTTTTGAGTTTATTCGTTACAAAAACATACAAAAATACAAATCTTTCCTCTATGGTATTAGTATAGATTAGTTGATAATTTAAATGTTAGTAATAACAATGAGCTTTAATGTGTGTGTGTATACGTGTGTGTTTATGTATTCATGAGAGTGTGTACGTGGTTGTTGTGAATTTGGGAGGGATTTTTGTAGCCTAAGTGATAAAAGTAATTGATTCCAACAGTCGGAATCGACTGACAAATACTTCGTATTTAGTTAAGTTAATAATATAATATTGTTACATGCCGACAAAAGTGGATGCACACCTGCCTGCCATAAAACACACACTTTATTACCTGCCGGGCGTTTGAGCTAATAACATTGAAACTGTTTTATGGCTGTCTTCTTTTGTTTACTTTGTGTTTAAAATTTGAAATTAGAAAACAGTCTATTGTGTATTGTACTCATTTATGGCCGTTCGTAGACATAATTACGCAGGTGTGCGGGTTACGTTTTCGAGGAAATTACGTCGACGCTTTCCAGATAGACAAATTGCATCGGTGCATTATAAAGCAATGGCTCAATGGAGAGATCGTCAGTCTAGCGAGAAACACGATCAAGGCGAGACTTGTGTACATTCGATAACCTATATAGTGACGGGCTTTGCGCGTATTATTGAATCGCGCATTACGTTTGAACTGATTGTGTTCAGTTATATTTGTACCTGTGTTACGTGTTTGTATAGTTCTAATAAATTCTCTAGTAATTCTAACGATATTTTTAATTCGAGTCCCGCACTCGTAACAATGTTATAACAATGTGTTAAGAGAGGTAGCTTAATAGTTAGCGCACGCGTCCTAAACTTATAGGGCACAGCTTCGAATAAAACGTTAAGAAGCACGAGAAGAATGTCATCTGTGTCATCATCTACTCATTTATTATTTTAAAGTCAATGATAGATATAAGACTTTTATATATAATATAAATAAAAAAAACACTTTTAGATATAATATAAATTTATATATTTAGTTTACTAATTTTAAATGTAAATTTATTTTACTTTTGAAACTAAACTAATTTAAGAAATACAATTAAATACTAAAAATAAATTAACTTATAAATTAAACTATACAATAAATTAAACTAAAAATAAACTATATATACAAACTAAAATTAAGGTATAAAATCTAGTTCTAGATTTATAATTAAATATTTCATACGTGAAAATAGGTTAAGAATATTTGGGCATTTTGGTCTCACGCCAAAAGGAAGGTTTGCACTGGAAATCAGCGTTGTGTCCGACATAATTCCGGCACAGCTAGCTATATGCTGGGTGCAAAACTTGCTTGCTGAAAATCGGCGCGTACAAATTTTTAAAATATACTATGTATAAATTATTTTACATTATTGTAATTGCGTCACTATTTATTCAAATAAAATCTTTTTCTTTCTTTCTTCAAGACTGAAAAATAAAAAAATAACATTTACAAACACTCAATTCTACTAATATAAATAAAATAATAATAATTGAATAATTCAAAAGAAAAAGATAAAAGCCAAAATGCAAATTATCCAAATATGCAATAAAACCTGGTCGGCATTATGCAAATCTAATGTTGGTGTTTCTTTTCTTTTTAAACGCAACTGCTTGTAAAATACGCCCGTGAATATGTCGGCCTGTGTAAATCGACAGGTGATCATTCTCGTGTTAGGGAGGCGGGATGTGGATGGGTTTATGCATAGCAATACCAGCTTTAATACGTCAAAAGTACTATTATTCTGCATCGACGTTGCTTGATTGTTAAAGTAAAGAAAAAGCGAAGAAACAAAATGTTTATTTGAAGAAATAGCGACTGACTCACATTGCTTACATGCTGTTTTAATCACAATTATTACTTTTTTTATAGCTGGAGTACAACAGACAGGCTAACGGCCCACCTGATGAAAAGGGGTTACCGTCACCTATTGACGTCTGCAACACTAGAGATGTTACCAACGCGCTGCCGGCTTCTAAAGAAATTTTATGACACCCTTTTTGAAAAACTCCACATCGGAAAACCTCGGCTGGGAGCTCATTCCAAATCCCCGTGGTACGCAAGAGAAACGTTCTACAGAACCGTTGCGTACATGAGCGAAGCGGCTCGAGGAAATAGGGATGAACTCCCAACCGATGGCGAGCGGTGCGATGGTAGAAAGAGGACGACGGCACCGTTCTAAACAGATCTTCGGAACACTCCCATTTATACAGTAGGTAGAATACGCAGAGAGACTAGATCAGGATGTTACAACAAATTGTCCACTTGCACTTTTATCATATGTACCGTCGAAGAATGGAACTCTTTATCGTCATCTATTTTTCCTGAAAAATACAATCTAGGTGTCTTCAGGTCTGGCATAAACAGATATCTTCTTGGTAAGCGTGCTTCACCTAAGACTGCATTTCCAACTGAGATATGTCGGTCAAACGCGTACCTATTCAATCAATAAAAAAAATTGCGCCGCACATTCAGCAAACATGGGTTGCACTCAGCTTAATTCTGTGCAGTAATTATATGGGATACAAAGCTGGTTAATGTTAAAGTAACAAATAAACTAGCTTTTCACTATGTACAACAATTAGACGTACGGATAAAAGCAATTGTACCTCTACTTAAACCATTGCAGTACCTCCTATTGTCAACTGTAATGCTGACATTAGACGGATCAACTAAATTGAAATAATTTGGTTGAAAGAACTGAAAGGACTTGATCATATTTAATGACATTGGATGATCCAAGATTCCCATTTGGTTGATTCATTTAAATTAAAACTGTCTAATAATCTGCTTTTATCATTCAACGAGATAAGCGAGAGTGAATATATATTGACAGTTTAAATTATTATTATCTACTTATTATTAGTCAAACTTAGCCAGGCTTTCGGAAGTAGTCTTGCTACCTATAGATATAAATAAAAAAGTCATTATGTACATCAATATAATTTTTCAAGCTCTGACAAACAATCCATCCAAACTGCATGTATCCCAGCAGTTTCCGAGAAAAGTAACTGTGACATACAAACTGACATGACGATTTCATAACACTTCTGTTCTTGCCAAAACGATTAAGGAACCGTAAAGGCTGTCTCCATGGATTTAAATGACACTTTTTACTGCTCGGCTTTAGAGTTTAAAGCATAGATACTAGGTTGCTAGACTGTCGGTCTTGAATAGGATAAAGTTCGGGGAGTGTTCCTTAGAACTGCATGAGCCTTTCCTCTTTCGTCCTCTCATCCCCGTTTTATCATCTACCAACAAGATGCAGTAGATTGCACCACCATTGCATAGTGGTAACGTTACCAGTCAGGACAAAGCACTTTATTTTATCTTTTTTAATGTGCACTTCCGAAGATTGGAATCATTTTCTTAAGTTTGTTTTTTTTTACCCTGGAAGGTTTAGTAGGTAGTGTGGCAGTCGAGTGTCTCACATACCCCTTGGTGGCCTCTTCCGGGGCCCGAGGAGATGAGCCAATACATTCTCTCAGCATTAACAATAAAAACAAGGTAAGCGTATTCCATCTTAGACCGCGTTATCACTCAACATCAGATGAGGCAGTGGACCATTTTAAAAGTTTTTATATAACTTGAAATGGATGTAACTATACATGTATACATATATACATAGGTATGTATGTAAGTTCGGGTGGATTCTTGCAAGTTAAATTTGACCAACTTCCCGGTATCCGATTGAGCTGAAATTTTGCACGCATATGTATATCGCGTGACAATGTAATAATATGGTACCATGGAGCTGATCTGATGATGGGTTAGAAGATGGCCATAAGAACTCCTGTACTAAACCAGATAGACCCGTCTTGTTTGGGCTCGTTTTACTTGTCTTGGATAGCACTCTGCTGCTACATGATATCCAGGATCTCAAAAGCTTGTATTAAAAAACCTTTTTAAAAAGGCTTTTTTTATGACGCAAGGGGAATGCATTTCGAATCTATTCTCGTGCTTGGGGGAAAGACACCGAGGGGAGTGTGAGACTCCCGAACGACCGGATCCCTACATGACCTTCGAGCGGAGGCCTCGGAGAACTTGACCGTCAGCCTACCTACCAAACTTAACATGCGCCCCTGGCCCACGCTTTTACGGATCGCCATAGGAACTTGTTCATAGACAATATATACTGTGACACGCCAACGTATGGCTAGGTGGGCTACGTAGGGCATCCTACTTCACCAATAGAGGGGGGAAGTCCGTGGACTCCCCGTTTTCCGCGGCCGCCCTATGAAGGCAGTGGATCTACGCGAAAGTGGATCTGTACGAACAAAAAAACAGACGGTGTGCGTCTCGGGACGCCCGACATAACTGTTAACTTAAACTAATCTAAATTGAACTATTTAATATTGAAATTGTTTAATTTGAGGAGCCTGCCTACTGCTACCGTATGCGTGAGAGAAAGGGAAGCCAGACAGACTGGCGCCGTAACGCGTTACGCAACGAAACGGTTTACTCTCACATAAGAAGTTATCACTTCAAAAATGTCAACCATTTTATTGTAATAAAAATGGTATCTTTAATGCATTACATCATCCCAATCATAACCTCGGTACATGAAATATCCCGAGGAGCAAACTACCGTACATAAATCCAATATTATTGCAAAAAAAACGCGTGTAATTTACGTCTGAGCCTTTTTACAGCCATCGCCTGTTTGCTTTATATTTATTACTTAATTTGCATCTGAATTTTTAAAGTAAAAATATCGCCCAATTAGCAAAAATACCATCTGATGGTAAGTGACTGTCGGTGTTGTGTACCTATATTTTTTTTGTCAATGTGATGAGTTATGCTAAGCCGTCAGCCATGGTTGCGAGCAACCCCGATGGAACGCCGTCTCCTTTTGCGAGCGCGTAATGCTCGCCAAGGAGTAGGCAGAGCGGAATCATGAGCGTATGTCTCTGCTCCGCTCCCGGCAAAGGAGGACGCACCGGCGTCGGAGCGGGCGGTGAGGAGACCCTGAGTAAGGGTTATCCACCAGCTTGTAATGCCGTCGAGAGGAGAGTGTGTTGTGCTCCGCCCCACGCTGGATCCGAGATTAACAATGCCGGGGGCTATGCTTCCCCCCGCCAGTAGATGTGGCCCTTTAGGTCCCTTCCTGCCAAGGCACGCGGAGTTGGTAGAGCCCCAGTTTTCCTGTAGCTCTGGCATAAGGCACAGGAAGGAACATCGAGTGGCCTCACGTGGTGAAGCCCACATTCCCCACGTATCCCCCACAGTAGATAGGCTTCAAACGGATAACCCGTCGTTAAAAAAAGGCGACGTTGGCACTGAAAACCAGCGCTGTGCTGGAGGCAATTCCAGCACAGCTTTATGACAAAATACGACGTACGACACTATCAATTTAATGTCTTTTTACGATTTGTAGGTGCAGCAGCGATGCGAAATCTGTATGCTCAGTATAGGCGCTAAGGAAATCTCATGTCGATAATTGTTAAAATATTCTCTTCGAAAATCATAAAAAGTCTACTCCTGTAAGGTTAAAAAAAACATATAATAATATTAAAAAATTCAAAGTGACAAACAAACATATTTTGAAGCTTCACTTACAGGTTCAAAATATGTTTTGAACGAGATCCATTTTTAAAATACGAGATATTTTAGATTAACTGTTGGAATTTAGTGTTTTTACGCAGCTTACAGTAGAGTGAACTGACAGAAATCGTCACATAAGAAAAAAGCGTTATGCTCCCTCAGGCGACCTTCCTTCCACTCTTTCTCTTGCTATAATATATAAAGAGAAAGATACGCACGGAAGACAAGTGTGTGTGTAAGTTTTTTCATTCGTACTTCAATGTTTGCTTTTTTTTATTGCAGGAGATCAGCAGACAGGCAGACGGCCCACTTGATGGAAAGCGGTTACCATCGTCTATGGACATTTGCAACACTAAAGTTGCTACAAATGCGCTGCTGCTCTCTTAAGGGACACTGGAACCTGGTCACTAATGCCGGAACACAACTCAAGGTTGTTATGGCGACATACTTTAGACCAGGGGTGGTAGCCATCCAGTCGGGCAAATGCCCTACCACCTGGCTGTGGGTTGTTAAGTCGCCTCTTACGACAGGCCGCCTGGCCGCAGGAGATTGTATTCTTTCTCCGTTCCTACACGGATAGAATGCTTTAACAATGAGGCTTATATTATAGTCAACGAAATTAATATAACATAAAAAAATGACAACAATGTTTATCTAAGTGCCTGCTCATTTTACATAGCAAAATCTTGTTCAATGACCCTCAGTACGTCTGATAAGTCAGGTCGGGTTTAAATAAAAGACTACCCACATATGAATATAGATACACCCGTAGCGCCTACGAACTAAACTTTATACTGTAACTTCATAAACTACGGGTTAACAAGAAGATTTTTTCAAAATTTAGACGGTATTGTCATATCTTTATTTTTATATAATTTATTACTTTATATTTAATTAGGATATGTCCGCAACTTATAAAGCATGGAAAACACAATGCAATTTTTTTTTACATTTCTTGTGTTTGTCGGTTTGTCTGTTTGTTCGGGATTCACGTAAAAACTACTGGGCCGATTTCGAAGCGGTTTTCGTTGATCGACAGCAAATTATTACACTTAAAATCTGCACTACTTTTTATCGTGGGAATTCCACGGGAATTTTTCTGGGAACTATTTAAAAAAAAACCAATTCCAATGTGATTTTTTCACTGATCGATAGTAAATTTTATGTAATAAAATGTGTAAATTTTTGTCCCGGGAATCCCGCGGGTATTGTCCCGGGATCCGTTTATAGTTGTTCGGCTGCATAAAAACTAGCTTATTACGACACAATTTTCACTAAAACGATAGCTTACGTCCTTTTTTCATATTTTTTTTCTGGAAATTTCAATTCAAATGTCGACGAAGTCGCGGGCATTTCCTAGTTATTATAATATGTTATAGCATTGGCAGTGTTCAATGTAGTATAATTTACAGAAACAGATAAAAATCTTGATTTATGCCCGTTAATATTTATTCGACAGGTATCCCTTAGTGTATTTCGGTTGCAAGAACCTGGTGCGAATTATATGTATTAAGTTATTATGAAAATTTGCTAGGCCCCAGGCATGAATATATGATACTAAGTTTTGATTTTAATTTGTTTATAACAACCACGGAAGAGACCTGTGTTAAAGTTATTCATATTCAGTTACGGCCTTACTTATAATAATCTCGTTAAGAAACGATTACGCATCTCTTATGTAAGAGAATCAGAATCAGACTCTAATCAATTAATATCTTTTTTTCACTTATAAACGTGTAATTACCTGTTGTCTACCTAAGAGGAGCACAGATAAACGAAATTTGAATGATTAACGTAAGTGGTAACCAAAATATTCGACTAAAGAGGAGTTTATGGGTAAGATTTTCACTAATCAGTTGCTGAGCAGTTTCTTCAAATTTAACAAACGATTCCATTACTTTATACTGCACAGATGCAATATGTCGGCCCGGCCGCTTGGACCAAATTTCCTAGAATTAGCTTGTAATTTAAATCTGTAACACCTGGCTAATCATCATAGTACAACAATAGGTCGTATGCCAATAAGGAAACTAAAGAAGACGACCATAAAAGACTTTAAATGTTATTAGATCAAATGCCGACGGGTAATAAATGTTTTATCCGTGCAGGAACGGAGAAAGAATACAATTTCCTGCGGCCGGGCGGCCTGTCGTAAGAGGCGACCAAAAGAACCCACAGCCAGGTGGTAGGGCATTTGCCCGACTGGATGGCTACTACCCCTGGTCTAAAGTATGTCGCCATAACAACCTTGAGTTGTGTTCCAACATTAGCGACCAGGTTCCAGTCTCCCTTAAGAGAGCAGCAGCGCATTTGTAGCAACTTTGGTGGTGCAAATGTCCATAAGTGATGGTAATCGCTTTCCATCAAGTGGGCCGTCTGCCTGTCTGCTGATCTCCTGCAATAAAATAAATGTGCTTTGTTTCAGATATGCAGGTGGTTTTTGTTTTTGTCGTGACCCGAGTTGTAACAGTATATATACATACCATGGAATAAGTATACTATCATAAGTTATCTGTTAATATTTAACGTCGTTAACAATGTCGCATCTCACAAAATGCATTAAACCCAAAGCCATATCTGCACGAAACGGTCTATAATATTAACGCAAGTGAAGCCCCACTATAAGAGCGAATCACGGTGGATTGTTCAGTGGCGAATTTAAACATTTACCGCCAGAAGGCTATTCAACCTTTACCTCCTCTACCGACCTCTACAAATCGATACCTTAGTTCAGAATTATATTTATAAAAAAAAGACAAAATTTGTATGTGTGTGCAGTGTATGTCAGGGAGCCTTAAGAACAGACGAGCATGCATGATAAGAGTTATGAATGTCAAAGAAGCAAGTGAGGTGTGTAAGAATAAACATAAATGGCGCTCTGTTGTTCATGCCTACCCCGCAAGGGAACTGGCGTGACGTTATGTATGTATGTATGTATGTATGTTGTGCAGTTCACAGTAAAAGTGAAACTTCAGAGAATATATAAGCGAATATCTACAACTATCGCTTTATCTACTTTCATTAATCCCTTTTTTTACTGCAGGAGTTCAGCAGACAGGCAGACGGCCCACTTGATGGTAAGCGGTTACCATCGCCTATGGACATTTGCAACACCAAAGATGCTACAAATGCGCTGCTGCTCTCTTAAGGGAGGACTGGAACCTGGTCACTAATGCTGGAACACAACTCAAGGTTGTTATGGCGACATACTTTAGACTAGGGGTGGTAGCCATCCAGTCGGACAAATGCCCTGCCATGTGGTGGGTTGTTTTGTCGCCTCTTACGACAGGCCGCCGGGCCGCAGGAAATTATTGTATTCTTTCTCCGTTCCTGCACGGATAAAATAATCACTTTGATAATCGCTTGATACATGCACGTTTATTTGAAATGCATTGTTCACTTTTTTTCAATTTAGCTATTTGAAAAACCATTTCGAGGAATAGTGTTCCTAATCATTTCTGTCTAGTTAAAATTCCAAAAAACGTACAATCCCCTTGTATTTTGAAAGAAATGCGTTTGACCTTTATTTGACCTTACTAAATCCTATGACGTCATTTACGTCTGGTGAAATGCATATGAATACCGTAGCCATTCAGTTTCAAAACACAAAAGGACCGACATTTTCCTTTTTATGTCATTGTTATGTCATACAACATCAACATAAACAAACATTTTATTCGACGTACTCCAGAATAAAATTATGTATATATTATCTCTTCAGACCAATATTTCTTAAATATCTGTAAAGAGAATACTTACATATGGTCTCTAACTAAAAGTCAAAGAAAAGTGCATTATATAAACGAGCGTCTTCGTAAATGGCGATTGGAACGATGTCGAAACCTTTTCAAGAGATACGATCCCAAAAATAACCTGTTTACTGATGAGAAGATCATCACGGTGGAAGAAAATTTAACTGGCAAAACAATACACCTTACGCCAGAAGTTAGAAGGACGTCCAAAATCACATATTGGAAACAATGATTTAAGCATTAAGTGATACTTTATTCGCTGGATAGCAGTGGATTTTCCAACAGGAGTCTGTACCCTCCCATGAAGCTAATTCAATCCAACATTGGTTGCAAGCCAATTTGTCAGACTTTGTTCAGAGCATAGGTTGGCCTTCGTCGAGTTCTGACTTGAATTCTTTGGAGTATTCTTTATGAACTGCATTGGAGCTAATGGCATACAAAAAGTTCACCAGAACCTGAATTTATCTCAAGCGAGCCCAAATCAATAAATGGAAACTGATTGAAAAGATTAGTACCACCATAGAAGAATGGCCTATATCTTTAAAGCTTAATTAATTGAAAACAAGGATGGCTATTTTAAATAAATTATTTTTATATATACATAAATCTAGATGTTATTAGTTATAATTCATGTAAACAATATATGAATATTTAACATTCCTCCAAAAATATTTTAGCTTTACTTTGACTGATGTCTTAAGAGTTCACATTACGAGTTATAAGAATAAGATGGTTTCTATACTGAAAGCAAACTATTGTGAGTTATAAATTTGTATGTACCATATATTTATATGAATTGATTAATAAAATATATCTTTTGACTTATTATTTTGCAAGATGAAATAATAAATAACTTTTAGCAGTTAAACTTGTTTATTTACTTAAACACTTATTAATAATAATTTAGGACATATTATATAATATTTTCAGAAATGTTCAGTTTTATCTTTTTCTTTTTTCTGCAGGCTAGCATTTGGTTTTTTCTATACATAAAGTTTTCATGTAAACTGCAGTGGATAAGTCATAAAATTCTATGATCAAGCATAACCCTTGCTTATGCAGAAAAGTTGTTGCTAATTTTTTCTGAACCTGAAAAAAAAAGATTCAAAGTGTCTATTTAATTACTCGCATAGTCCTTATTTAACTCATAATTTTTCATATTAGTAACTATGTTACACATCAAAATCATATTATTAAGAGATTTACAATCATTAAGGTATTTGTCACAAATCTTCATATTCCATGAAATCCTTCAAGCCATAGATGTGCTTAATTAATCACTTTTAAGCCGGCAAGTGAATATATTTAAAACCACTGGAGAGTTTCATATTTTCCGGTAATTTGTTGTATAAGATCAGATCCATAACATACATTAGCAATCAAACACACTATCTAACCACCAGGGCAGTGGTACAATGTCTGTTCCTTTATTTGTATGTATTTATATGAGATACTTTACTTGTATTATAGATTATTAAGAAAGTAATATAGGTTGCTGATTTATTGATTGTACCAAATTATCAAATAAGTAATTAATATTATTTTAATCAGTTTCTAATGAATGAGTGAGACATGTAGCTATTTTTCTATAAATAGGTGCACATTTTAGATGAATTATGACTATACTTACATCAATCATATATTAACTAATAATTAACATTACTGATTTCTTATATGGATGAAATTTACACACAGGAATAGTAATATACTACACAGGTTCTAAAAGGAAGGAAGATCTATGGACGAACATGTTGAATTTAGAAACCTTCACAAAACTACTTACATCAGGATTTTAGCTCCTCTTATTTCTCCAATATGTACTACGAGTATAGTTATGTACTCTAATAACATTACATGTTAGGTAGGTTTAGCGTATCAGCCTTTATAAAATTAACATTTGAAGATCCGGCCATGTTTAGAAAGAGAAAATATTTAATACATTTTCATTAATAAAACAGTTCACTTTTTTGTCGGATGACTAGAAGATTTTTCTAAGGACGAAATT
Organism: Dendrolimus kikuchii; assembly: GCA_019925095.2. Classification (NCBI taxonomy): domain Eukaryota; kingdom Metazoa; phylum Arthropoda; class Insecta; order Lepidoptera; family Lasiocampidae; genus Dendrolimus; species Dendrolimus kikuchii. The sequence continues at coordinate 8,732,977 of CM034413.1, forward strand.
AATTGTAATGAATAATATTAGAATTTAGAAATGCTGCATTAACCGCCGATCTACAGCCTAAATACCCTATGTTGCCAGGTTGCTAATAGTGAAATTACTAAAATTTGTAATTCTTGTAGGTACTCACGTGTGTGTAGGAAAGTAACTCCCAACATATTGACTTAAAAAAGTCCTTATTGAACATCGCCATGATTTTTAAATTGAAAACTTTGGTAGATACTTCTAGGATGGGGAAAATGCACTGAATTCGCACGACCGTCACGCTCAGATACCAAGTTTTTATCTCTGAAGTGCAGTCCTAACGACTGATATTTTTTTTAAAGGTCTGACTAATAATACTCTCCCCCCCCCCTCAATTGAAACTGACAATACAACCTTTTTATTTTAACTGGATTGACAACATCATTGGATAATGAGACTATGTCTAGGTATCAGACATTAAAAATGATAACCCAAATGTGATACCAAATCAAAGTATTTTAGTGGTCGAATGAGCTTTATCTGTTGTAATTGCCGAAAGAATACTTTATTACAAATTAAGAAAAGTAATGACATCGCAATGGTGTCTAATAGGTAATTTATGCCTGATTATCAATTAATGGTATTCAGTCTTAACTGTACATTATTCAGTTTAAGTTATATTATATTGATTTTTCACTAAAGGTCACTTTAAATAACTTAACGGTAACTTTAGAAAATAATAAATGTTGAACACCAAAATATATAAAATATATCTACCGATAAAATTGCTAAGCTGGCCACACTAAAATGATCACGATGTGTCATAATGAATAATGACAGTAACATTTAAATAGTAGCACAGATTAATATGATTATTTTCTTTTTATAGGCAAAGGAATTAATGTAAAGTTGTCCCCAATGACGTCATCGGATATTTTTTTTAAAAATCGAATTAAAAAAAAACTAACAGCTTGGATATCCTATCTTAATATATATAAATTACGTGTCACGTTGTGTGTCCGCGATGGACTCCTAAACTACTTGACCGATTTTAATCAATTTTGCTCACCGTGTGCAGTTTGATCCGACTTGAAAGATAGGATAGCTTACATTTGGACCCGGTACGTGGCGCTGCAATCGGGTTCTAAATTTTATTTCTTCAGGGCAGAACAAGGTCTGCCGGGACAGCTAGTATATTATATATATATGTATAACAAGACGTTAAATTAACTGTAAACAAATAAGAAACCAAAACACTGTGTAACAACGATAAAAAATAATAGATAGAATAAATAATAGACTAAGAAGTAACAAAAGTAATAAATAGAATAAGTTACAATGTACATAATGACCCGACAGAAGGAGAACGTAAAGTAGAAAGTAATAGCAACACGCTGTAATAAACAATAAGATTAAATACGTATGTAAAAATAATAAAATAAAATAGCATAGTAATTACAATAGAAACTAAGGAAAAATGTAATAGAATTAAGATATAAAAACATAAAAAAGATGAAAATGACCGTGACAAATCTAGTTCGTCAGGATGGAGGAAAATATTTTTTTTTTTAATTACCGGTCATTGGCTTTCTGTTGTTAATTGTATTTATTTATCTATTATGTATTTAGCTGTAGATTTTTCATAAATAAATAAAGATTACTATGTAATTATAACATTAATTTAAAAGTATAAATAAAGTATGATTTAAAATATTAATTTGTATATATTATTAGCAATAACAAGAATAACTTGGTTAGCTTGGGGGGTATACAGTGTGTGGTTTTCTCTACCGATAGACCATACTGAATTAATTATCACTCTGGAAAAGTCCAAACGCGTGTCAGTTTTTCCCTTGCTCTCTGTGTTTTTGGAGATTTGTTTAAGAGATTAATTAGTATAGACGGCTTCTGTGGTTGAGCGGGCTAAGCATTTGCCGGCTTACCTCTCTGCAACGCATAGGCTCCGGGTTCGATTCCTGGTATGGTAAATTTCGGAAACGAATTTTCTCCGTTATTTACTATGGTCTGGGTGTCTGGGATCGGCCCCAGAGTGGTCCGTTGTATATTACCCATAACACAAGCGTAACTTGCTTAATTTGAGGATATACAGTGTGTGTGTTTGTCTGCCGATTTATTTATTATTTATTGAAGTAAAAAATACGACGCATTTATGTTGCAATGCTCAAGAGTTCCTGCAGAAGCGGTGTACGACGTATAGACACCACGCAAATCATAGGTGCGCGGCGTCTAGTGTCAGAGAGTTCACTAAACTTTTAGTGCTTTTTTTTATTACTATATAGGTTCGCGTTTGACTATTATTTCGCTCGATTTTGAGCGAAGATATGGTCTAAGATCGAGCGTGCTTACCTAGAAGGTATCTATTCACACGGGACTTGAAGACATCCAGGTTGTAGGTTTGGGGAAAAACAGACTCCGGCAGTGATAAGTATTCGTTAGTCGCATACAGCGTTAACAGGCCCATTCACAAACCTGCATTGCAGTATGCCTAACATTCCACCGCACAATGCATGAATGTTGTTGCAGCCTGCACTGCGTCCGGCAACAACGAACAGAATGCCTCTTGAGTCCTGCAAGCTCGCCCACTGCAGGACTGCAATGCAGGATGCTGTAACAGATTAACGCCTAATGAAGATTTTGGAGCTACTCCAAATATAGACCACATGAATACTGAAAACGGGAAGGTTAAAATTAGTCGCGTAGATTTTATGGACGTCCTTTCACAGTTCCAGACTCATTACTTCGGAGCTATTAATTGCATTTCCGGTCGTTTGGAGAATAGAAAATTATCTTCACTAGTTTATGGATATACTAGGATTTGCTTGTGACTTCGCTTTAAAAAAATTCGTCACAAGTTGTCTATCATTATGTGCCTATACGTTTAATATATGTATCATGTTTGACAAAAAAAAACCCAGTCAGGTGGTAAGGTTTTTGTCCATCTAGATGACTACTACCCCTGGTCTCGAGTAAGCCGCACTCTTCAGTCTTCCTTTAGAGAGCAGCAACACACTGGCAGCATCTTTAATGTTACAAATGTCCATAGGCGATGATAACCGCTTGCCAACCTGTGGGCCATCTGCCTTTCTGCAGAACTCATTCAATTAAAAAAAAAATTCCCGCAGGATTTCCAGGATAAAAAGTAACACAGATTTTAAGTTGAAAACGGCAGCCAAATTGTTCCAGTACTTTTTACGTGAATCCCATTATGGGGGGAAAACGGGTAGTATACCTAACACGCTTGTCCAAGGCGGCTTGGCAGGTTTGACACATCGGTTATCTCGTTGTGCAGGTTGCATCGATGTTTTCCTTCACCGTTGTTAGCACGTGATAATTGTAACAATATGCACATTAGAATCAGAAAAGTTCCGAACAGGATCGAACCCGCGCCCTTTTTTGAGCTCGAGATGCGTGCGCTAGTCATTACGCTACCACGACTACCTATAGATGTGGTATTTCCATAGATTACAAACAATTTATTGCAATCAGATTCGAAAAATGACAGACCATTTTCAATATTATCTCCGACTCTTTTCATCTTGGCATTTGTAGAAAGTCGTAAATATTAATTACCGATAGAAAATACAGGTAAATAGGTCAACGAACGGACCCATAAACTATGAAACATCTTTTGATATTTTTTTTAAAACAAAATTATTTATGACAGTCCACTGTCACAAAGTGACAATAAAGTGGTAATTAAAATTTTAACGTTTGCATTTTTACGACTTCAGTCAGACATCTGAATGGTAAAGTGTTCGTAAATTCTAACAAATATACATATATAATAGGGTAGATGACAGTTAAATTCTCTGATATACTTTTTGTCATCAAACGCTGCCTCAATTTTGTAGGAGCTTACTGTAATTTTAACGTCATAACTAAGAGTCAAATAGCGCATTAATTATTATTTTTTAGGATTCTTTTGCGGGAACTTTGAAGTTAATGTGCTTTTGTGCAGTTTTTAACCGGCTTCAAAAAGGAGGAGGTATTTTTTATGTATGTACATTGATTACGCTGAGATTTATGATCCGATTTACGTGATTCTTCTTTAGTTTGATGAGGAATAGTTGCCATTTGGTCTCATAAAAATTTAAGATAGCTTGGCCCAGTAGCTTTCAGTTTATGAACATTTTTTATATAACCATATTCCGTTCTTGTTTCTTAGGACCTATATTTTTTAAGGCGCGGCACCTTTAGTAGGCCTACCCATAGCTAGACACTAAAAAGTAACAAATAAAAAAAAAACCGACTTCAAATAAACTTCTTCAAACATATAGACTGTTATAACTACAAAATGATGCAAAATATTGTAATTTTTATGGTTTACTTGGCACCTACTTAAAGATGTAGATGTAAATTTTATATTATTTGTCTCTTAATAAACTAAATAAATCCTTAGTCAAAAATCTTTATTAAGTTATTTTATACTTTTTAGTTTTTGAAGGTGGTTTTTTTAAACGAAGTTTTTATTTGTTTACTGGAATCATTGAAGAATATTGATTATTTTGCATTTATGTTGAAAATCACAACTATTAAGTGAAGTGCGTCTAATCGAGTTACCATAATAATTCACTCGTTTAGCGCCAGGTTAAGACCTAAAATTTCTGTTTGTCCCTCATATAGACATAAACATGTCTTGAAAACTATATACATTCCAAAAAAAAAAAATACTTAAAAAAAATATATAGATTGTTTTTATTAAAATAAAAAACTAATAAACATTGTTCTTTTATAAAAAAAATATATCAAAAATAAAATATTTAATAATAAAAATACAAAATCCTTGAGTTCGCCGGCAGCGAAGCCTGGCCTTATTATTATTTTATAAAGACAATGCTCTAGGACAGAGGTTCCCAAACTGTGTGGCTTGTAGACCCTTTAACATGTGACCTAACTTTCAAATATATAGCGATGCTAAATGAACCTCCTACCGTAAGTAAAATCGTGAGATTTGCTGTAGTACTCAAAATGTACTTTCAAATACAAGAGATCTTACAGTTTTATCTCAGAAAAAATGGAACGTTTTCCAAAGAATATGCAACCAAAATTAACGTAAGCGTTGCTGCGGTGTATGTTATATGTTTCAAAAATTTACTTAATAGGCAATGTTATAATTTATTTATACATATATAGGGAATACGCCCCCCAAGAGAACTTTATCGGTCTGTGTGTGGGTGGAGCATATCCAGAGAAGCCAAAACTAAACTAAATAGTCTTAACCGGCTTAACTGAAATCCATTATCGTGGATCCCCATTTATATACATCTCATAACTATTCAACATGTTCATTAATATCCGTGCAGGAACGGAGAAAGAATGCAATTTCCGGCCAAGCGGCCTGTCGTAAGAGGCGACAAAACAACCCACAGCAAGGTGGTAGGGAATTGCCCGATTGGATGGCTACCACCCCTGGTCCAGAGTATGTCGCCATAACAACCTTAAGTTGTGTTCCGGTATTAGTGACCAGGTTACAGTCTCCCTCCATTTGTAGCACCTTTGGTGTTGCAAATGTCCATAGGCGATGGTAACCGCTTTCCATCAAGTGGGCGGTTTGCCTGTCTGCTAAACTTATGCAATAAAAAAAGAAAAAAAATAGAATCCTGGGTGGCTGTAATCGACCTCTGGAGGTCTATATAGACCACTTTGGGTATCAATGGTCTAGAAAGCATCCGTAGTTGCTAAAATATCTCAAAAGCCCTAAATAGTGAAAACTTGTATCAATGTTACAAGCATATATATAAAAACGAGTAATACGCCGGCCCGTAAACGAAATGGCCATACATCTTGCTAATTGACGTTATCTCCACTTGCCAGGACGCGACTTTCGGTTTTTCTTTATTCCTCTTGTCCTTTTGTCCGTGTGTTACGGATAAAGTGTGCACTTTGGGATTTTTTAATCCGCCCCGTTAATTTTTAGTACGGTTTTATATAACCATTTAATCGGAACGAAGCGGGATGAAAGTGGTGAGATGAAATACGCAAGTGATTATTTTTTTATACGTCTTATAATTTTATTAGCTGATGAAATTTAGTTAAAATGGTACATTAAATATTGATTATTTCAATTCCAACAAAAAATGTTTTCTTTAATAAAACTATATACTTAACAAGCTGATACCCGCCCGCTTCGCTTGCCGTAAAATATATTTCTTAGCTGACCTATATATACTATATATAATCCTGTTGGGGGCCGAGTTTGTATAATGTATATAAGATTTGGAAGAAAGAGGGCTACTTCGGATTAGTAGATATATGTAATTCTCTCTTTCTGTAAGAGCATCAAACGTATAACTATCGCCAGATTTAAATTAAATGCCGAGTCAATACTTAGGCTACTTTTTACATATTGTCACGCCTGTTTCCCATTGGGGTAGGCAGAGACGATGGATCTCCACCTGCTACGATCCTGACAAACACTTTTCGCTTCATCAACTTTCATTAATTTTTTCATACATACACGCTTATTTAAACTGCTTTCTATCTGACCTTTCTTTACAATATCTTCAATTTGATCATGGCGAGTACGTCTCGGTCTACCGGCACCAACTCTACCAGTCACATTGTTGTCATATACTTGTTTTGTGATTCTGCTTTCTTCATTCATCCTCTCTACATGCCCAAACCACCTTAACATTCCTTTTTCAACACTTGTCACTACATCTTCTTTCAATCCACAACGCTCCCTTATCATGTTAGGCTACTTTTTCCCGATAAAATACATTGTTTCCGTAGGAAAGACGAATGCAGCGAAATAGGCGCTGCGGTCGCGTTTGTTGGGCCACGATTGCAATTTAATAACAAACACCTCATCTTCATGGCAACGCGAACGAAGTTTCGCTACTACGTTCAAGGCTTAAATATTAGTGTAGGTTCTGATACGTTATTTCAATATGCGCTTGGTTTTTTTTAAGACTTTTATAAGTTCTAATTAAAAATGTCACACAGTAAGAGAAAAATGATCAGTGGTTTCATCTAGTCATGTAAGATTTGGAAGCTTTTTTTAACGTACATTTTTTGCATGAACATTGTCATTAAAAATATCATTTTTTGCCTTTAAATATAAGAAGCAATATAATTTTATCTCTTTTTGTGTCAAGTTAGAGGTGATATTGATTGTCCAGACCTAATTTCATCAACATCATTGCGGGCTAATCAGCTTGGTCTTACACAGAGAGGATTGTTCAACACGTTAGTAGCCACCAACTATACGCAAATCGTTTTTAGCTTACGAAGCTCAAATTCTTCCAACAAAATAATAGTAAAATTAAACCTACATTCATACTGGACTACTGCAAAGATTTTTTCTAACTACGGAAAGTTAATAACTAATTACCATAATGTGTATAGACATGTTGTAGTTATTTATGGAAGAGCGGGATTTTCTGATACAAGTAAAATTTGCTTAATAGAAGATTCCAGCAACTGACTACAAATAATTGTGCATGTGTTTCCTAAGAAATAAATATTTTTATTTTTTCATTTTCATGTTGTTACCAATAAATAGGCGGCGGATTGTTATCAGCATTTTTATATATATCTACTATTTTCTTTACTTTAACTGATAGGTATGTGAAAAGCACTTAAACTGTAATCTCGTAATACGTTAATTTTCTTATATTAATATTTATTTTACAACGATACATTTACAATCAAGGACAAATATAGAGAGAAGAAAAAAACAAGAGAAGTACGACAAAGAGGTTAATTCCAACAACGTATTATTAATCTGTAAGCCTACCTAAAATAAATAAATAAAACAAAATTACTAAATGTTTATTTCATAGTAAATATAAGAAATTCTTCTTTTCCCTTTCTACCGGTAACATTTAGACTCATGTTTTATTATTTTACTTTATTTGACAGTTTTCGATAAAGAATTATGACAGTGGTAGCTTTTTTGTGGTCTCAGCTTGTGATTAGGAACAAATGTACTTTGTCCGAATTTGAACATTGTAAGTTGCAATATTGTTTTATTGATAACATTTATCGTCCTGTTATTGTTTTAGTTTTTTTTTGGTTTATTATTTATTTCTTGGATATATATTTAGGTGTGCACAATTCTAAGCTAGCTGAGTTGGCGACATCTTTCGCATGAGACTTGCAAGATTTAGATTTGAAATATAATACGTATATTTCAGATATAAAAAATGTAGACAACGTGACAGACGAAAATTTAAAAAAAAAGAACATTTATAATTAGCCTCTAGATATTATGTTTCTTTTAAATGTTGGAATTTATTTTCAAATCACATACATACATTTTCATTTTATCAATGTAATTTTTTAGAAATACCTTGGTTACCGGGTTGAGAACCTGACACAGGGGCGGATTTGGAAATATGACGCCTGTAGGCTATTCAAATTTTACCACCCCTACCGATAAATTGATACCCTAGTTCACAATCATATTAATTAGATAATTTTTTTGTCAATGAAATTGTAACTTTATAATTTGTGTACATATCGTGAGACGTGTATACTCTTGAATTAGACCTCCTTTTTACCGTAGTTTGAAGATTGTGTAAGACATAATATATAAAAAAATTGGCCCCAAATTTGCCGCCCCTCCAAAATCTGCCGCCCTAGGATCCAGCCTACTCAGCCTATTGGTAAATCCACCACTGTCCTGACATATATGGCTGAGATGGCAGGATTGCTGCACGAATTCAAAATCGCTCAACACGTAATTTATTTACTTCAATAAAACCATGAAATTAAGAAAAAAAAGTGAAATATATAAATACCTTTAATTTAATTTATCCGTATAGGAACGGAGAATGAATACAATTTCCTAGGGCCGGGCGGCCTGTCGTAAGAGGCGACAAAACAACCCACAGCCAGGTGGTAGGGCATTTGTCCGACTGGATGACCACCCCTGGTCTAAAGTATGTCGCCATAACAACCATGAGTTGTGTTCCGACATTAGTGACCAGGTTCCAGTCTCCCTTAAGAGAGCAGCAGCGCATTTGTAGTACCTTTGGTGTTGCAAATGTCCATAGGCGATGGTAACCGCTTTCCATCAAGTGGGCCGTCTGCCTGTTTGCTGAACTCCTGCAATAAAAAAAAAATACCTATGTACAATTGACATAGAATTATTAATGCTCAATTTTGCCTGATTTATTTCTAAAAATATACCTATTTCAAATAAAACATCGTCTACCTTTAGCGCCTTCTAGTTACTTATTTTGGCTGCTTGTCCATTGAAGTGAAGCGAGGTTGCGGAGCGGGGAAATATTAACCAAAAAATGGCGTCAATGGACAAGCAGCCAATGTTAATAGTTAATATTTGTTCGTTTCTCCGCTCCGCTTCAATAGACAGGTAGCCTCTTACTAGGCGGCAGTACTTCTTAGTATTTTTCTTGAAAATGAATGTATTTATTTAAAAATCCAATCTTACGTATTATATACTGTACTCTTATACTTGTTTACAGATAGTTGTTACTTTCTATCAAGAGGCTGTCTATTCGGAAGGTATAAGGGTATTGGAGCAAACGCGTCGAGTGGCATTCGAGTCAAGTTTGAACACACCCTTACACACCACGTAGCACTGTTAAGGAGCACTTACCACTAGTTTTCGAATACATAAATGATAATGACGGTCTGCACATCGACCTTCGTCTAATGCAGCCTGCTATCGCCATGTATACCTTCCATTGTCAAATAGGAAATTTTCTTTCATTGTTTAAATTCTCCATACGACGTGTTCACAATTCAATTGTAGTGGAACACTTATAAGCCATCTTAACTGTGCAGGAACGGAGAAAGAATACAATTTCTTGCAGCCGGGCGGCCTGTCGTAAGAGGCGACAAAACAACCCACAACCAGATGGTAGGGCATTTGCCCGACTGGATAGCTACCACCCCTGGTTTAAAGTATGTCGCCATAACAACCTTGAGTTGTGTTCCGGCATTAGTGACCAGGTTCCAGTCTCCCTTAAGAGAGCAGCAGCACATTTGTAGCACCTTTAGTGTTACAAATGTCCATAGGCGATGGTAACCGCTTTCCATCAAGTGGGCCGTCTGCCTGTCTGCTGAACTCCTGCAATAAAAACTAAAAAAAAAGCCAATAGATGGCGTTGTGCAATAATTGAGATCACAAACGTTTCCCGAAACATACAAAGAATATGTACAAATTTTCCACTATAACAAATGGACGTAGGCCTGCGAGGAACTACAATAGCCTCGCTGGAAGATCTTTCCTTTGAGACGGAGGGGCATTCCATCTCGCTCCTCCACCCTATTCGGGGCACCCCCATCACAATGATTGTCATGTCATCGCAAATAAAATAAATGCGCTCCGCAAATAATATAAATTTATATTATAAAATAAATTAACATACAATAAATATAAAATTCTATCTATAATTACCCGCTGTCCGCTGCATCGCTTAAATCCATGTAAAATAATTAGACAAGTAATATACTACTTACAAAATATTTAAATAAATAATAATATAAATACTGTAAATAATTTAAACCCCATCGCTTCGCCGAATTAATTAATAATTAAATACCTAACAAAAATAGATTATACATAGATAATTATTTATTGTACACCAAAGCATATAAAACAGAAGTAGAAAAAGATAGTACCTACAACGGGCGGCCTTATCGCTAAGAAGCGATCTCTTCCAGGCAACCCTCGGCAGGGATTGATATCATGTTAATACAGACGGGGGTGCAGTTAATAAATAATGGAAAATGATAAATAAACATCAACATAGTAAAATAAGTACAAATATATATATACTAGCTGTCCCGGCAGCCGTTGCTCTGGCCTGAAGAAATAAAATTTAGAACCCGATTGCAGAGCCACCTACCGGGTCCAATTGTGAATCTAAACCATCCTCGAATCCACTTGAACACATACAAAAAAATTCATTCAAATCGGTCCAGCCGTTTAGGAGGAGTTCACTGTCAACACACGTACCGAAGAATTATATATATAAAGATATACATATGTATATACACATACATATACACACACGTATATATACATATGACAATACAAACATATATATACTTATATAATAGCTTTAGGAATTCTTATACACAATAGAAAAGTAATGCTTCTGAACCTGATTTTTAAAGCACGATAAGGATTTGGCTTCTCTTATAGCAATAAATAACTCATTCTAGAGACGCACTACCTAGGACGCTGAAAGAGTTATTATAAAAGCAGGATGTGTGCGCTGGTGTATTTATTCTGTACTAGCTTCTGCCCGCAACTTCGTCCGCGTGTAATAGTGGAGAAACTCCCCGATTTTGAAACATTCTTCATTGGTGCTCCGCTCCTATTGGTCTTAGCGTGATGATATATAACCTATAGCCTACGGCGATAACTGGCCTATCTAACACTGAAAGAATTTTTCAAATCAGACCAGTAGTTCCTGAGATTAGCGCGTTCAAACAAACAAACTCTTCAGCTTTATATATTAGTATAAGATTAAGTGCAGGGGCGTAATTAAGGGAACTAGATTTTTTTATATCACGTATAGGTTCGCGTTTGACCATTATCTCGCTCGATTTGAGCGGAAATATGGTCTAAGATCGAGCACGCTTATCTAGAATGTACCTATTCACACGAGACTTGAAGACACCCAGGTTGTGGATTTCGGGAAAACAGACTCCGGCAGTGAGTTCCACTCCTTTACGGTGCGCATAATGAAGGTGGACTCAAAGCGCTTTCATATAGGTGGCATGTCCACCATATCATACCACCATATAGCGGTGCTGCATGCCAGTGCGTCTGGTTGTCCGATGATGGAAGGGAGACGGCGGGATAAGATTGAAAAGCTCCAATGCATACATAGAGAACAGAGAGAACACAGAGATACATAGAGAAATTCGAAACTTTAATATAAACAATATACTATACATGAAGTACACTAGAAATCAGTGAAGTGAACTGAGCAATTGAGAAGCAGCATGTCACCCATATCCATCAATCCAGCTACGTGCGTGCTCTTCTTCCCATAATTTCGCCTTCTATATTGTCCTATATTTCTATTCTCTCAGTTTGATTCAGTTCATTATTATCAATACATCCAGTGCCACCGCAACACTTTGCTTAATCCATGCTCTATCGACACCAAACATCTGGACAGTTTAGCTACAGAAGATGGATATTTTTTTTGTTAACGCGGAGGAATGCGTTTGCGCATCCCCTTGGGCCCCAAGGGAAGTTACTGAGAAATACGTGGAACTTCCGACGGCCGAGGCTACATACAAGCTTCTGAATAATAGCAATTGCAAGCACCGATCGCCAGACTAGCCACTAAAACTTCTAGGGTCCCTCGGCATCGTGATGACGACAGGCCCGTATCTATTTGCATAGAAAATGAAAACTTAAATTCATTAGTCTTGCGAATCCGTAATGAGGTACCACAGGTCCGTATCTATCTGCATAGAAAATGGAAACTTAAATTCGCTATTGAATTACAGTCTTGCGAGTCTATACATATATTACAAAACTAATTTCCAAGGTTTCGTTGGGTTAAATATATAACGTCATGCTTCAATGGATTGTCTGGAAGAGATCGCTTTTTAGCGATCAGACCGCTCTTTGTACACGAACGGAGAAATAATACAATTCCCTGCGGCCTATTACTTGGATGTGGGTTGCTTTGTTGCTTTTTACGATAGAACACAGGACTGAAGGAATTTTTATGTTTTTTATTTCATTTCTGCAGTTTTGACCAGGTCCCAAAATCTGTAACTTTCACAAAAACAAAACCACGTCACTGCGAGTCAAGATTCATACAACTGACAGAAGGACAAGTATCCGTAGTCTCTGAATTCACATTAAATCAGTCTCGGTCAAATCAAGGTTGATTCAATATTGAGCCGATATACTTTAAAGAGTACTAAAACCGTTTAAACTACAGCTAAGCGATTTAGAGAGTAGGTATCGAAATTAATACGACCGAAGCAACTTAGAACGCGTAATGGAATCTTAAAAATATTTCTTTGCACTAATGGTAGGGGCTTTCGTCCAAGCCTACCACTAGAAGGGTCGTTTCGAGGGCGTTGAGTTCCATTACATGTGCCCCCGAGGGCCATCGCGGTCCTAATTGTGTACGATTGTCCAAGGAAGCACCTCTTGTAAAGGTACGTGGGGATTGTTTTTGATCTTACGTTCATTGTGTCCAGCTGAAGTTCGGTCCTTACATCTTTTGGAGATTTTTATGTATGACATGTTTTATGAACAGTGGTAGGGTGCTGTTAGGTCAGGAAGTAGTTGGGTAAGATCATGGGAAAATAATAACTAACTCTTGGCCCAGCGACCCGAAATTTGTCTGGAAATTGAGATCACAACACCTTTATCTATACAGTTTCTTAGCAATTATAGGCTTGAAGCTGACACAAATTGGCATTCACTCTGTTTTTCCGAATAGGGACGTAAATTGAAGACGATTTTGGAAAATAATACTGGTTGTAAATTAATGGACTGTATTAGGAGATGGATCTGAACTTGATGCTTGCAATAGAAAAGTAGAAGCTCCACTAACCTTGACACTGTCCTTATTCTAGATCAGGTCAGGCTTCAGCTCACTGAAGAACAGCCCTCGCTACCAGTTTCATATCAAATAGGTTACTTGACAATGAAATCAACAGAACAGAGAATATTTTTTATTATCACAAGGGAACTGGCGTGAAGTTATGTATGTACTTCTTGTTATTCACAGCAACAGATCAATAAACATCGGCTTTAAAATAGCTATCGTTTCGTGATACTTAACATAACTTATTAAATAGTGACATTATTATATCATTAATTACTACAAATGCAGCTTCATAACATCTCCTATAAATATATATTAGCTGCCATAAATTTTAGGTAGCCAAGAATTGTGATATGTATCAACTACCCCATTTAACATTTCACATCGTGTACGTCACACCCAATAAATCAAACTCTGATTATCTAAGGTAGAAAGATGTACGCACGGCCTAACATATCGTTGGTAAAACGATGAATGAGCTATCTTTCTCCACTTCGTGTTGTCACTTTATACAAAAATGCGGGTAGATTACAAAATTAGTGGAGCGGTGTTTCACCTCCTTTATACTACTAGGCGAGGATCAAACAATAATTAAACTTACGAAACAATAGGAAGGCTTTTAAAGTGTATTATGAATGACCCTAGCGGAAGACACGTAGAGTCGCTTTCATTCAACTTCCGGCAGCACGCCACCGGAAGTGGCTGTAAGCATGTGGGCTCGGGGTCGGATATGACGTCGGCATTTGTCGCCATTTGACCTTTATTCTGTTGTTACTAAAAATCTCTATTTATTGTGTCATCCCTGTATATAAATTGCGGGTAGTTTTGTATTTCGCACAATGTAGAATAAACCAGTCTTGTCATCGCCGTTACTTTGTTTAATTTAGTCATTTAAATTTTTAGTTAAATTTTACGAAAGATCCCGGGCCCGACAAGTAGGAATGATGATCGGTGCGATACCACGATCTCATAGAATATCGGCGTAAAACGGTTAGCCTTGAACTAGTCATGTTTCATGAAATGAGTGAGAGTTCGGATAGCCTACTTCCTCTTCTCTTCTTCTGATGCCTCTATTTCATCCCCCTATTCCATCCTAGAGGCTGGCAAAGCATTGGCTTGGTCTCTTATATTACAAACGTCTTTAGGTGTCTTAAAGTCTCCGTGCAGAACAGAGAAAGAATACAATTGCCTGCGGCCGGGTGGCCTGTCGTAAAAGGCGACAAAACAACTCACAGCCAGTTGGTAGGGAATTTGCTCGTCTGCTATCACTTGGTCTAGAGCTGAGTTCCGGCATTAGTGGCTAGGTTCCCGTCTCCCTTTAGACAGCGGCAGCACATTGGTAGCACCTTTGGTATTGCTAATGTCTATAGGCGATGGTAACCACTTACCATGAGTTGGGCCGTCTGTCTCTTTAGCAGTTCGCATTAAAAAAATATGGATCATACTTTATTATGTCATAATCAAGTCTACGCGAATTAGAGCAAATTGAACACATTAACCTAATTTTGAATGCCATAAATTTAAATCCCATTTCCCGATATCTACGGATGGCACTTAAAATACCAATAAAACG
The DNA here is from genome assembly GCA_019925095.2 of Dendrolimus kikuchii. Classification (NCBI taxonomy): domain Eukaryota; kingdom Metazoa; phylum Arthropoda; class Insecta; order Lepidoptera; family Lasiocampidae; genus Dendrolimus; species Dendrolimus kikuchii. The sequence continues at coordinate 8,748,037 of CM034413.1, forward strand.
TTATATGTCGTGATAAACTGTACTCATCCGGACAAATAGATGTGATGCGAACGCACCAAGCTTAGCCGAATGACTGAAGTGGTTAAGTGCTACATTTTTATAATAAGGCTATTTTCTTGTATAACATTTTGTTACTGTGTAATTATGTTTGTTGTATGGTGATGTGGTGACTGGTGTACGTGGCTGGGAGGTCATCGGGTGTAAGAAAATAAAAATAGACACGACTGTGTTGTAATGGCGTTTATTCGCAACTCACGGCATGGGTCATGGCTACCACCCCTGATCTAGAGTATGTCGTCATAACAACCTTGAGTTGTGTTCCGGCATTAGTGACCAGGTTCCAGTTTCCCTTAAGAGAGCAGCAGCGCATTTGTAGCAACTTTGCTGTTGCAAATGTCCATAGACAATGGTAAGCGCTTTCCATCAAGTGGGCCGTCTGCCTGTCTGCTGATCTCCTACAATAAAAAAAAAATAGGGGCTTGCGGGTGCAGCCATACTTTCACACTGCATGCAATTTTGCTGATGTGACAAGCTAAATATCGTCGGCCTCAGTGCAGGACCTTGTAACTACTTGTGATATATAATAATACCAGCCCATTTTTTTTATTGCAGGAGTTCAGCACACAGGCAGACGGCTTACTTGATGGAAAGCGGTTACCATAAATGTCCCATTGCTGGGCTCGGGCCTTCTATTATAGAGGAACGGACAGTATACCCGCCACGCTTGTCCAATACGACTTGGCAGGTTTGACACATCGGTTATCTCGATGTGCAGGTTGCTTCACGATGTTTTCCTGCACCGTTAGCACGCGGTAATTGTAACAATATAAACATTGTGACCGAAAATTCCCTAAGTGGCGCATGCATTCCGGCCAGGATCGAACCCGCGCCGTTTGAGTCTGGGACGCGTGCGTTAGCTATTACGCTACCAAGACTTTTTGTGACTTGTGATATATATAAGTATATACGTGTATTACACGGTAACAGTTTTGACGAAAAAAATAACCACACCAAAAATTGTAGTTACAAGGTTCTGCACTAAAGCCGACGATATGCATCAAAGATCCGGTTCCTATATCTTACCGACCGTTCATTCGCCTTAACAATCGGTTAAAATTTGACATAAGTCCATAGTCCATAGTCCAGTAGGGCAAGTGAATGAATAGTAAGATTAAATGACCGGCCTTAAATGTAGTAGAATTATTGTCTTAAAATTAATAACTTCTATTCACAACTATCATTGGTCGAGACTATTTTACTGTGTCATTTTTAACGTTCCTTAGCCATTTTAATTAAATGCATTCCGATGCTTTTTTAAATCGGTATGATTGTCTACTCGTCTGCCCATCTGCCCGTGCCATTTTATTGATCAAGAGTTATTAGATTTTATATGAAAAAATATAGGAAGATGTATTTTATATGTCGTTATATAAGGGTGTGGTAACTTTATAAAAAAAAAAAATTAGGGGTGGCCATCATATATATAAATGAAGAGTAAAAAACCCTAATTAAGTGCTGTTAGATGGGTATGAATAAAACATACCCTTCAAACTGGTAAAAAATGGATGTGTGTCTTCCCCTCTAGGTTAAGAGCTACATACAGGCTGTCAAAGAAACCTGACTGCTGGAATAGTTTTTCAAAAATGGGATATTTTTAATTATGTTTTTAGGTTATGAAGCCAAATAGCGAAAATAATGAACGTTCTATGGAGTCCTCAACTGTGCGTGGACTGACAAGCATTTGACTAATTTTCTATAATTAATAAGCTATACTAATATTATAAAGATGTAAAGTTTGTGAGTTTAGATGTTTGGGGTAATCTCCGGGACTACTGATCCGATTTTAAAAATTCTTTCACCAGTAGAAAGCTAAATTATTTTTGAGTGACATAGGTTTCTATTTAATTGTAGTTAATGATTGTCAAATATGTGACGGCAATAACGTACCACGCAACAATTGCGCACATCCTCATGTATATTTTTTAATAACGCCTAGCGAAGTGGGCACGGATCAGCTAATATTAATTAATTCTAGGCTTACCCAATTTTACCAGTGCACCGTCAACAAATCTATTCAAGCAGTAGCGAGTATAATAAGACCTCTTAAAGTTTTCAAATTCCGTCTAAGCCACTCAGCCTTCGGAGCTCAATATACCCTGGTGATCATAAACGCATATCTATGATCGAATGTCTAATTTACGAGCATATCCGGTTGTTAAACGTGTCTTCGTACTGGCAAAAAGGGTTGTACAACCCTTTGTTAGGGGTAATCACGATTATAGCCAGACCCAGAACTAACTTTAAAAAGAGGGACTGATGGGGATTTTAACGCAAATTTGGAAAAATCAAGTTTTTTATTTGTAACCGATTTCCAAAAGGTTTTCAATTCGAATGTATTGTTACAACTTAGGTTCCGACAAAAACAAATTCCACCTGCATATCTGTAAAAACACATTTTATAACCTGTCGGCATTTGAACTAATTGTAATTCTTTTATGATCGTCTTCTTTTGTTTACTTATTTATTGGCATACGTTTCTAGAGAACAGCCCATTGTTTTATTGTACTCGTTTATGGCTGCTTGCGGCCGAATCATTAGCCCGATGTTACGGATTACGTCGACTACGATACGGGCACATTTGTATTTGTTAGGTGTAAAACGACGGCCTGATGGGGAGAGGGGGCAGTCGAGCGAGAACCATGATCAAGGCGAGACGTATGTACATTCGGGAAACTATTAGTGACGGACTTTGCGCGTTTTATTGAATTACGACCTTCTGCATTACGTTTGGATTTGTTGTGTTCGGTTATATTTGTACCTGGTTTATACGTGTTTGTATAGTTCTAATAAACTCTATAATAATTCTAACGACATTTTAATTCGAGTCTCACAACTCGTAACAGTATGTTTCTTTTTTGTATGTTTGTTACGCCATTGCTCCGTCAATTATGGACTGATTCTTATTTTTTTTCTTTATTCTAAAGTGTTTACTCCTGAGGTGGTCCCATTGTCACGAAGTCAAGATCTGATGAGTGGATCCCAGGGAAATCAACAGTTGCCAATTTAACGCCGAGCGCCTACACTCTACGTAAAGCACTACTTGTATTCGCGTGCCAGTTATATCAGGCGCTTAAAATATTATATCTCGCTTCAACTTCAAGTTGTAGAAAATATTTATTTTTTGCTTTTTAGTTTGAGGTCTGTTAATGTTACAAAAAGAAAAATCGAAATGTGTGCTGGGACACATAATAGAATTGAAACTTCAACGGATAAGTGCAAAAACGAATGGCAATGGATAAGTGGTAAAACGATACGCAACAAAATTTTAACTTGAAGTTTTACGGGCAGGTTTTCAAATTGGACAAGTACATTAACAATTACATACAATACACACTTATCCGTTACCATTCGTTTTCCCACTTGTCCGCTGAAGTTTCACTTCTACTATGTGTCCCAGCATACATTTCGATTTTTCGCAGGTTTACTGCAAATTATGATTTGGTTAGGTTAGGTACATTTTAATGAATGCATTTTTTAGTTAAATATATTTTATTTTATCAAACAAAAAAACTGAATTCGATCCGGAACTAAAAAAAAAACATCTATAGTCTACTCTAAAATTATGCCGCTTCTCACCATGTTTAGTCTAAATTATGCCGCTCCTCCACGCAGCCATAACGCTTTTTCGTGACAGAAAAATCCTAAAACTCCCCCGTCTATATAGAAGTTTCACCTCAAAAATTGCGATACTGACAAAAAGACGGCCCAGCTAATGAAAATTGGTCACCATGGTCATAACAAACATATAATTACTTAGCAGCTCGCTCCAGCCTCTTATAATATCTTCTGTATGTATATAAAAAATATATATACTAGCGGTCCGCCCCGGCTTCGCATTTAAAAAGAACTTTTTTGTTGAGTTTAATTACCTACTAAGCTAATTCAAAATATATCCCCTCTCGTACGGCCCGTACCCCAGTGACGCCTACATCGCATAAGGTGCTGCCTAGCTAGCCGAGCAGGGTGAGTGGCGACCACGTAACTTTTTTCTAATACTTACATTTTTAAACTCGTGATATCTTTCAAATGGAATATTCGAACTGAATAAATAAAAAGTTATATAAAGGTATTAAAGCAGTCTTGAATATGAAGTAATTTACTTTGATAAGGATGAATAGCAAAATACAAATAGAGAGCCTTTTCTAACGGCGGCATTTCAATTAAATTTTTAAAATAAAAGAACACTTAATGTAGCATAACTATAATAGTTAGACATATGCTGTCGCGACATTTTTTGTAAATATTGATGTGTTCTGCAAAATCGTAGTACCTTATTTTATTATTAACAGCGTTGATCCTCCGTCGCTTACCTCGATGATGACCACCAGGGGCCAAGATGACCTCCGGTAGCGTGAGCGCAAGGTACAGGGCGTGGGTTTATTTAAGGCCTCTGGCTGAGAGAGCGGAGTTGTTTCGCTCTCGTCGTTCTGTCGCCGCAGAGTGCTTTACACCCTGCGGTGACAATGGACGAGGCCGTCTAAGGCTTATGCGGGCAGGCGATATATACTTCTCGCGGCCCTGGCTGCAGGCGATTGGAAGGGACACGGGTTATAATAATTGTAGTGACTATTCTGACAACAGGCCGGCGAGTCTCCACGTTGCCTCACCGTGAACCCCATATGGTGAGAGGTCCGTAAGTTGTCTAGTAAAAAAAAAAGTGCCAGCCAGTCTTTTTTTTTTAACACGCGAGTCCGGAATCAGACGCACTGAGAGGTCGCGAAAGGTCCGTCTTTTTAGCCATTCATCTTTCTTAATACATATAGATCAATAATTAAATAAGTTTCCCAGTGGTATTTTTTATCATTTTGATGTTGAAATATTTCGGTTGAAACAAGCCTACTTTCTCACTTTCTGTAAAAGCATTAATTATTCGAACCTCCGTGAATACTAATCAAATAATTAGTCCTCTAATGACGCTTCGTCCCTGTTGTTTATTTATGCACCAACACGCCCGTTATCTCACTGGGCCCGCCACCACGTCTATATTATTCTTTCAAAATAACAAAAAGAATGATAAAATAGTAAGCTATTTTGATATAATTTTTAATTCTACACGCACAAGAAGGGAGATGTCTGTTGACCGTATCTTAAGGCCGGAGAGGAGAGGTACAACCCTCTCACCTCGTGGTGAGACCCGAGGTAGCCTAACAAATAGTGGGGCTAGTCCGTAAAGGGCCGGCCGTCATCCGTCCGGGCTGGAGGTGAATGCCCGAGCGAGCCCACAGCCCGGACAAAGGACGCTCGAGCACGCACACACGTGTCGCGACCTTTCCCTTCATGCAGCCTATAGTCCTCAAGCAGATTTCCCCTATAGAAGATAAAAAATGTCCCTATATCTTACCGACAGTTCATTTGTCTTATCGCTTAAAGTTAAACATAGACTTTTATAACGTACTGTCTGATCCCAGGACCCCGTTTTCGAGATCTTTGAGACCGTCAAAGAGGTTGCGACTCATGACACCGTTACATACTACGGAGTTTTATGCAAGATCGTTCTCTGTTCAGGCTGTATATTCCTGGAATGCTCTGCCGGCAGATGTTGGATCTGCTAAATCTCTCCATTCCTTTAATAGACTTGTGAAGGAGAACTATCTCACTGTATAACGTGTTTATAATTTGTTATGTATATATATATACGTATACATTTTTAATGGCTATATATGTAGTAGTAGGCACAAAGTCACAAACACACAACTAACAACAAAACTTACACACATACCCTTTTTTTTTTTTTAGCCAGGGGAAATCCGTTTGAGGACTAAGCCGCGACAGGCACAGAAGCCTGGGGGGATGTTCGCGACCGGTGTGAGTGTGTGGGATTCGCCAGATCGGGGGTGGCACTAGCGTGCCCGGTCAGAACCGGTGCCATGCTATTGCCACTCCCCAGTTAGGGATACCCACTAAAACCCCTGGGTGTTCCGTCCTGCGCCTTATGCCAGGGCTACGGGTAAATGAGCTTTACACACATACCCACACCAACGCGCACTACGAACGCATTGCATTACACGCATACTTCACAAACAAACCAACACACACAAAGAGCCTAAAAATTAATAACCCAGACACAGAAAGGAAAAACAACATACATGGCACTAGTTAGGATAATATATATAGGTATAGACATAAGGCCCACACTGCACATGCACTTCCTCACAACACCAGCATGTAACAGATACACTCTACATTAGTATAAGTTTACTATTAAAATTAGAATAAATTAATATAATAATTTATTCTTAAGGTACACCACAACACAAACATACATACATAACTTCACGCCAGTTCCCTTGCGGGGTAGGCACGTACAACAGAGCGCCATTCAGGCTTATTCTTACACACCTCACTTGCTACTTTGACATTCATAGCTCTTGTCATGCACGCTCGTCTGTTCTTAAGGCTCCTGACATCACCTTCTGCTAGTACACGATCCACAACACAAACATACATTCATTAAATGTCACACACAATAACAAAGTAACAAATAAGCGTGTACAACTTCTTAACTTCTTCTTAAATTTAATTGTAAGAAAAGGGTAAGGAACTAGAGTCCGTGGAGTTGTTAATACAAAAAAAATGCTATATATGTATAATAATTATTGTGTCTTATTATTAGGATCTAGTTCAACTGCATGCCAACGCTATCTTTGCAATTAGATCTTGGCCGTCCAAAGGTTGCCTGGAAGAGATTGCTTTAAGCAATAAGGCCTCCCATGGTATTATCTTATTTTATTGAAGCGCTTTTTCTCTGTTATATTGGTGTACAATAAAGAGTACTGTGTTATATAAGCTCCATACATGTAACGTCAAAATTGTACCGTCTGTATGTCTGTCTGTATGTACGTCTGGCTGCTAGCCAGCTTTGCAATAAAAACTATCTTAATTAATTTAACTCTCCATAACTCTTTTATTAAGTGGTTTATAGTTAAATTGTAGATATGTTGTTGAAGACCACAGGCCATAAAAATGTCCCGAAATTTTGGAGGGCTTACGTGAAGCAATGGGGAAGTCAACACGTACAGGCCTCTTGATAAATTTAATCTAAATGTGCCGTGACACTGACCGATGGTTGTCCCTGTCTACGCCATATAAAATGCACCTAAGGACAAGCCCTGGTCTGTCTAGGACTATTGTAGGGAATGAAAACCAAAGGTACCGGGCTATTGGGATGAACTGCTAGTGGAGTTACAGATCGGGGACTATGACGTCTGCTCGTCGTAATGTTCAAGGAACATAGAAAAAATGGGCAGACGGTGACTCGCCATTCACTGCATGGGCCCCTAAAAATCCCAAGATTGGCGAGGGGCAACATGGGTGTGAATTGCAAAGGGGCCTTTGACGAGGTATGTTGCAAGTTCATTAAGGCTACTTCCGACATTAGGCCATATATCACTTTTAACCCTGGAGCTTGAGTTTTAGCTCTAGTGATCTCCACTCCGTGCCGGCTGCCTAAGGCAAGCATGGAGGCCGGGGCTTTGACTTGGTCCCAGTTGTCGCTACTCACCTACAACTTCGCCACAAAGTCTCCCTGCGGGTTTATTATGTCTGTTATTTTTTTTCCATAAATGATGTATCTTAGCAATACAACATTAAAATTACAATCTAATCTAGGAAATAAGACTAATGAGTAATTTAAATCTGACATAAAATAACTAGATATTATTTAAACTATTTCCTGTTGTCTTTATTAAGGAGAAGAGACTTTGTTCCTGTGTTCTTGGTTAATGTTTAACACATAGCACTACACTTTATTATTATACATACATACATATATAACTTCACGCCAGTTCCCTTGCGGGGTAGGCACGAACAACAGAGCGCCATTCACGCTTATTCTTACACACCTCACTTGCTTCTTTGACATTCATAACTCTTGTCATGCACGCTCGTCTGTTCTTAAGGCTCCTGACATCTTCTGCTAGTAATTTATTATTATGAAAGTATTATAACACTAACTCAAATGGTTGCGTCCTTTTGAGTCTTCTTAATAAATCTGTATTATCTAGGAGCTGGATGGCCTCGACGTTTACATGGTGAGCGTGGTTTTTAATTGCGTTAATGATGAGGTCCAGTTTTAAGTCTCGATGGAGATCGTCTGATTTCTGTTATTAATTCGATAAGACGTTCGTATGAGAAAAAAGGGGGATACTGATTTAGTAGGTTTACGAAGCACTTGATAATTTTAAAACTAAAAGGTTCGTGAAGTGAAGGTTAAGTTAGAAGTTAGAGATCAGAATTTCAAAAGGTTTTCCTCACAAAGGGCCCCGTTGAATAATTCATAGCGACAAAAAGATATTCCAGAATAAATTCATACAAAAATACTCATTGACTACACTTTTTCAATACAACTGAACTTGTGTAGAGAAAGGTTCGTATGGGCTTACTTTTTGGTAGGCGGTTATGGGGTTTATTGACAACATGTGGTTCGACCCCATTATGAAACAGTATAGCATTAGTAAATACAAACTTTATTTTGTAAGTTAGGTAGAAGTTGCAGGTATATAACACTATATTACTCACAAAATAAACTATTACAAAAAAATACCAGTCCAAGCAACTTAGTTTAAAGCAAATTTGTAAAATTTTAGAAAGAATTTTCTGTCGACTAGCGAAAACAGCATCGAAATCGGCCATTACTTTTTACGTGGATCCCGAACAAACAGACAAGAAATCGAAAAAAATTGAATCGCGTTTATATAGTGTATTCCAGTTGTTTTTTTTTAATAGCTTCAATGTACAGACATGGCATTATACAAATTAATATTAATTAAAAATCTAAAATATCCTATAAATAAACCTAACTTAAAAATATATATACAATAGTAAAAAAAAAAAAAACTAATATTAAAATAAAACCTATATTAAAGCCCGTCCAGCCCCACCAGACCACTGTCGCTGGGCATTGTACCTAGAAGGCTGGCAGCATTACCTCGCTGGATACAAAGGCTAATCCTTTGAGCGAGGTAAGCTCCAGCCTTCCGGTCTCCTGTTTTGTCCATTAGGCGTTTTTTAATTATTTTAAATAATTTGAGCCGTTTGAGGTTTTCGGCAGAAGTGGCAGTGCGACCGGCCCCAACTTTGGACTCCTGGAGATGAGAAGGCGCCAGTGTATCGACACAGGTAACGTCCCACACAAGCGGCCTTCCCAAGCTCCAGGGAATTAATGACATTCATAACTCTTGTCATGCAAGCTCGTCTGTTCTTAAGGCTCCTGACATCACCTTCTGCTAGTACACGTAGTATATATATACATATATGTATGCTTTATTGTCATATGTGTGCGTGTGTATATGTATGTGTATATACATATGTATATATATTTATTTATTTTGTTTTTCTACCTATAAATGCTATGTTTGTTTATTACTCATAATTATTTAATAACTGTACCACAGTCAGTATGAAAAATTTATCAATCCCTGCCAAGGGTTGCCTGGAAGAGATCGCTTCTTAGCGATAAGGCCGCCCGTTGTATTATCTTTTTCTACGTCTGTTTTATATGCTTTGGTGTAGAATAAAGAATTATCTATATATCTATCTCGATTATTATGAATTACCTAATAACACGAACCGTGCGACCCCAGTATACCGCTTGTTGTTATTATTATTATTTTTTATTGCAGGAGTTCAGCAGACAGGCAGACGGCCCACTTGATGGAAAACGGTTACCATCGCCTATGGACATTTGTAACACCAAAGGTGCTACAAATGCACTGCTGCTCTCTTAAGGGAGACTGGAACCTGGTCACTAATGCCGGAACAGAACTAAAGGTTGTTATGGCGACATACTTTGCCATCCAGTCAGGCAAATGCCCTACCTGGCCTTAATTCTAAACCGTTTTATTCAAGCACAACGAACATTAAACAACAGTATAAAAGAGGTTAGATGTGGTAAAATCTTGTATATGTAACCCACACGTATGTAAGCCGTAAAATGTCGAGTGGAAATAAAAATCGTTAAAAGGTCCTCTTGCATATAAAACAAAGTAATTCTCTTCTGTTTATAACATTATATAATAACACATACATATAAAATATTGGGCCGTTTACATAACGTCCCTCCGATAACATTTTATGTGTATTTTGTTTTGCTTCTTGATTTTAGGGTATACGATACGATCTGAGTTTGTACGTTGCGATATTACATACATACATACATAACTTCACGCCAGTTCCCTTGCGGGGTAGGCACGAACAACAGAGCGCCATTTAGGCTTATTCTTACACACTTCACTTGCTTCTTTGACATTCATAACTCTTGTCATGCACGCTCGTCTGTTCTTAAGGCTCCTAACATCACCTTCTGCTAGTACACGATCAATTTGATCATGGAAAGTGTGTCGTGGCCTTCCACGACTTCTGCATCCATCCACTTTTGCATTGTATATCTGTTTATTCATTCTTTCATCATGCATTCTTTCTACATGTCCGAACCACCGGAGCATTCCTTTCCTTACCTTCACCCCGACACTCTCTTTCAGACCAACTGTCTTTCTTACTTCGGTATTACGAACGCGGTCCGCGAGCGTCACTCCGCAGATTTTGCGCAGTGCTCGCATCTCGACCGCGTTTACTCTACTTTCATGCTCTTTCTTCCGTACCCAACTCTCACTTCCATACGTGAGCGTAGGTACCAGCACCGCGTTGTGTACGGCGAGCTGGGCCTTCTGGCTGAGGTTCTTAGCGCCTAGAAGTTTACCTAACGCTCCATTCACACTATTCCCCAAATTCACTCTTCTTTCTATATCAGCGGTGTACCTTCCATCCCTGCTAAAAGCACATCCAAGATATACAAACTCATTCACTTGCTCCAGCATAACTTGTTGCGATATTACACATACTATATAGTTAGAAATTAAATTAATCTAATGAAAACGGTTGCACGTGGTAGAATCTTTTTTTATCAGTGCAGGAACGGAGGAAGAATACAATTTCCTGCGGCAGAGTGGCCTTTATTTTTGTTTGAGGCGGGGTAAATGCATTTCGCACACTACCGGGTCATTTGCTAGGGATTAGATCAAAGCGATGAAACGTGAAGCCACTGAAGATAGCGCAGCTACCAGAGTCAATTGCCGGCGTATCTGGAGACTCGGCAAGGTACCTCCCTCTATGTGGAGAGGTAATCCATAGGCTTATTTATCAAATCAACCATAACTGAAGACGATTTCAGTTTTTCTAGATTTTCTGCTTCTATAGACAATAATGGCAAGTCTGATAGCCGTTTCTGTTAGTCCAGCAGTTATTCCCAATAATGTTATTAATCTATAAAGGATTATAGATAGCATTTTAAGAATTTTTGCTTACACATTTTCGGGCCCCTGTAGCTTGGGGGCCCCGTATTGTTAATACGGCTGATACGGCGGTAGCTATGTTCCTGCGTCAAAATAACACACAGCCAGGTGGTAGGGTATTTGCTAATCTTGATAGCTTGTCTAAAATATGCCGCCATAGCAACTTTGAGTTTTGTTCCGGCATCAGTGGCCAGGTTCCAGTTTCTCCTTCAAGACCGGCAGCACATTGGGAATACCTCTAGTCTTGCTAATGTCTATTGGCGACCGTAACTACTTTCCAACACAGTTGGGTCGTCAGTCTGTCTTCTGAGCTTCAGCATTTAAAAAAAAGTTGGCAACGCGTTGGTACGTCCCTGGTGTTGCAAACACCTATCGGCGATGGTAACCATTTTCCATGACTAGGGCCGTTTGTCATTTTATGAAATAATCGTTTGGACGGAACCACGATTATCTAATGGTTCCCCTTTAATAAAACTATATTTTAACAGTTTTAAGCGCGCTGTTTTTAATTAATTTTTATTATTTGGACGTTTCGATCACTTTTTAGTCGTCGTGATCACGAGGACAAAGATTCCGTGCAGGAACGAAGAAAGAATACAATTTCCTGCGGCCGGGCGGCCTGTCGTAAGAGGCGATAAAACAACCCACAGCCAGGTGGTAGGGCATTTGCCCGACTGGATGGCTACCACCCCTGGTCTAAAGTATATCGTCATAACAACCTTGAGTTGTGTTCAGGCATTAGTGACCAGATTCCAGTCTCCCTTAAGAGAGCAGCAGCGCCTTTATAGCACCTTTGGTGTTGCAAATGTCCATAGGCAGTGGTAACTGCTTTCCATCAAGTGGGCCATCTGCCTGTCTACTGAACTCCAGCAATAAAAAAAAGATGTCAAGTGTCAATGAGTATTGTTAAAGTTTTCTTTAGCCCGCCGCCAACTTGTTCATTTTAATTATTTAGTTTTTGTTTATGATTATTATTTACTCTATAGGAGTCTAATCTAATTTACCACCGCTTCGCAACATCCTCTCTACTTCCACTTTTAGCAAAATGTCTGCGGAATCCTAAAACGCACAATCTAAACTGCTTTAGCGGCGGTATGCTTTCCTTTCCGTAAATGTGTATTAATTTTCTCACTATATTCGCGTATTCTGTGAATAAAGTCCACATTTGCATATCATTATACGCATAGCGGAATATTCTCATGATATTGCGTATACCAAGAACGGGGAAATTAGTTTTTGTTGTTATTACATGAAGTATTTTCTTTTGAAGCGTGCAATTCAAGGTTAAGTAACGTTAGTTGTTCTCTGGGTTACCTATGTAATGTTTGTGCCGTCTCAAAGTGCTATCAATGCTTTCAGTAAACGTTCATGAGTTTTCAGTAATCAAGTTTCAAAATTAGTAAAGGAAAGAAGAATGCGAGAAGGGTTATTATATGACGAAAGATTTTCTAGATGACCGCACCGAATGGGAATACTGCAATAGGTACCAAGCTCTTTCAGTTTATTATTCATGCAGTTCTTTTTCTTAGTTAAACCCAGTATTAGTTCAAAGGACAACGAATGTATGTATATATGTAATATTTATGAAGTAAAGACACGTTGGCACGGTTGGGGATAGTATGTATAGCCGCTGTTCTCCTTTAACACCAACTAAAATTATCTTGGAAACGGTAATAAGCTCATGACTTTCAATAAATCATCTGTAAGACAATATTTTGAAATAAATACATTCATTTTCAAAAATAATAAAATAACGAAGGGCTCTTGGAGTAACAAAAGGGGGTTTTGTTATTAGCCTACGAAAAAAGCAGATAATTAAAAATTAAAAATACCCTAGTGTGTATTTTTATACTCAATATTCTTTTTTCGTAGTATTTTATTAAAAATGTTTTAGGTATATACTCAGTAGTTTCTGTTTCAATAAAAGATAATATTTTCTTAAGAGATTGTATACATAATAAAACTACGTTTTAACGGTTTTAGACGCGGTAGTTTACTTGATTTTTGTTTTTCCGACGTTTCGGCCACTTTTCAGTGGCCGTGATCACGGAAGATGAAGATGTCAAGTGTCATCGAGTATTGTTAAAGTTTTATTTAGCCTACCGCGAACTTGTTTATTTTAATTATTTAGTTTTAATTTTGTTTATGGTTATTATTTACTCTATGGGAGCCTAATCTAATTTACCACCGCTTCGCAACATGTTATGGCTTGACGAGAAGAAGCGGCGCAAGAAACTCTTCAGCAAACATGCCTAGCTCTAATAATTTTATATAATATTAAAATGGGTGGAAGGAAACATAAAAAAATATCAGTCAAGTTGGTTTGTGTTACGTTACACGCAGAAAGAGCTCACAGTGTCTTGAGGTCTGGCAGTTGGTTTTTGCTGGGATTGGGTCTTAATAGTTTTGATGATTTTTATTATTCAATAAAAGATGTTTCTTTATGACATCTGTTCGGTATTTAATAGTACATACGACTATGCAGTCCCGGCGACGTGGTCACTGCCATATTCCCCTTTGCTCCGTGACAGTGATGTCCTCACCTTTCTTTCCACATCACTGCCTTTCCGCAACCCTTCCGACATTCCTACCCTTCCAATTCCCTTGCTTTCCACATTTCTATTTTTCCACATGCCTTCCTGTCGTAATTATTAATTATTTTTTTTATGATCGCTGATAATGAGACCCAGTAGTGTCTAAAATAAACAAAGACAGATGGACACAATAAGCTTTCCTTTCAATTGATTACGGAACACTAATATATTACTACACCGGCTGATGTCCGCGACTTCGTCCGCGTGGTATTTAGTATCCCTTCAATTAAAAATTTATAAATCGCAATGCCTTATAATGCTTCGTTATAGCCGACATTTTAATGTATAAATTGTTTTATTGTATGATGATACTGGCAATATCAAGACTTAATTAGGTGCATAACAAGTTGTATAATAACCTGTTTAATTAATTAAAGTTTTTTTAACTATCCCACGGAAACTCTTTAATTTTTCGGGGTCAAAAGTATCCTATATGTTGACCAGGGATATAAGCTACCACCAAACAAAATTTCATTTAAATCGGTCCAGTCGTTTCGGAGATTAGCCCGTACAAACAAACAGAAACAGAGAAACAAAAATTTGAAAAAAATCTAAATTCGTTCTATTTCACTTCTTACATCACCCTGACTCGGTTTTTAGAAGCAAGCTTTTATTTAACTTGCAATGGATGTACCTATGTATGTATGTATGTATGTAAGTTCGGATGGAATCTTGCAAGTTAAATTTGACCAACTTCCCGGTTTCCGATTGAGCTGAAATTTTGCACACATATGTATATCGCGTGACAATGCAATAATATAGACGTATTTTCTCCGTTATTTACTATGGTCTGGGTGTCTGTAATCGGCCCCAGAGTAGTCCGTTGTATATTACCTATAACACAAGCGTAACTTGCTTAATTTGGGGATATACAATACAGTTTGTCTGCCGATTATTATTATTATATTACTATAAATATGGTACCATGGAGCTGGTCTGATAATGGAGTCGGAAGGTGGCCATAGGAACTCCTGTACTAAACAAGTTAGACCCGTCGTGTTTGGGCTCGTTTTACTTGTCTTGGCTAGCACTCTGCTGCTACATGATATCCAGGATCTCAAAAGCTTGTATTTAAAAACATTTTTAAAAAAGATTATTAGCATTTTTTTTTCATTGTACAGAAATTCGACTTCTAAAGTTTTATTATATGTATATACCTATATAGATGAACTTGCATTTTCGATTTAATAACACTGGGCCACATTTTTTTCGGTTTAAAATTTTCAGCGTCTATGGACGAAACTGACCCCAGATTCGGATCCAGTACCTCGAAATACATAAGAGTAGATGGGTCTGGTCTAAGTGCTGACCACTTTATTTTTTGTGGGCCGGTGTAATCTTTGTTAATTTAATAAAATGTAAGAAATCTTTACAAGCACTGCATCGAATCTCAACATCTTAACTGAACCTTGTTAAATCGATAACGATTATCATCTAACGCTACGAGCCGTCGACTCTAATCGATTAACTCGATTCGTAGATTAAATTTAATCGATACCACATGTGTGGCCTCATGTCTTGCGGTAGCCACCCACCTATATTGATATATCAAGCGAGTAAGTTTGATAAATTTCGATTACTACATGCTATTATATATACATCGATAGAAGATCATAATCTCAGATGTGCAATAGAATTTTTAAATTTGTTTTTACTTGAAAATACTGTTTAAGTTTAAGTGTACTTATCACCTAAATTGTTTTAAAATTTTCATCGTGTAATCCATAAAATAAAGAAGATATACTTTTTACAATTTCGAATGAAGTTGAATCAGAAACTAAAATAATAATTTTTTTCAACACCTATTTATATATGTAGTCATCACTCCCAATCTTTATTTTTCTCGCAATTACACTACATACATTTGTAGCGTTATATAGACTACACCTTTACGTAAAATTTTATCCATGTAGTTTCTGAGAAAAGTGATTGTAACATGCACAGACAAACGGAACTCTAATTTACCCTACAAATTACCTATCCGTGCAGAAATAACAACATCGAGTTGTGTTCCGGCATTAGTCCTCAGGATCCTGTCTCTCTTAGGAGAGCAGCAGCGCATTTGTAGCACCTTTGGTGTTGCAAATGTCCATAGGCGATGGTAACCGCTTTCCATCAGGTGGACGGTCTGCCTGTCTGCTGAACTCACGAAATAGAAAAAAAATCAAGCCTATCTATACTGATTTTTTTCAACTATGAGCAATTGATGCCAGGTGGTTTATTATTAGGGTATTTCCCCGACTGGATGGCGACCACCCTTGGTCTAGAGTATGTCGCCATAACAACCTTGATTTGTGTTTCGGCATTTGTGTCCAGGTTCCAGTCTCCAGTTAAGAGAGCAGCAGCGCATTTGTAGCACCTTTGGTGTTGCAAATGTCCATAGGCGATGGTAACCGCTTTCCAGCGGGTGGGCCTTCGGCCTGTCTGCTGAACTCATGCAATAAAAAATGATGGCCGTCTCTATAGACTTTGGAGAGCGTACAACGGAGCTCTTCGATTTGATCCCAAAGTCTCCCTTACATCATCGAACAACCAGACGTACCAGCATGCGGCACCGATATATGGTGGATATTCCACCTATACGTACGAAGCACTTCGCGTCCACTTTCATCACGTGCCAAGAGTGGAAAACATTGCTGGAGTCTGTCTTTCCCGTTGCTTACAACCTGGGTGTCTTCAAGTCCCGTTACAATAGGTACCTTTTTGGTAAGCGTGCTCCACCTGAGATCATATCTCCGCTCTACATGTATAACGATACAAAGTAAAATTGTGATTTTTTTATTTGTTTTGTTATGTGTGTATACTATTATGTATACACTACATCTTTTTAAAGAAGAAAGAGAGTGTCGGGGTGAAGGTAAGGAAAGGAATGCTCCGGTGGTTCGGGCATGTGGAAAGAATGCATGATGAAAGAATGACAAAACAGATATACAATGCAAAAGTGGATGGATGCAGAAGTCGTGGAAGGCCACGACACACCTTCCATGATCAAATTGATCGTACACTAGCAGAAGGTGATGTAAGGAGCCTTAAGAACAGACGAGCGTGCATGACAAGAGCTATGAATGTCAAAGAAGCGAGTGAGGTGTGTAAGAACAAGCCTGAACGGCGCTCTGTTGTTCGTGCCTACCCCGCAAGGGAACTGGCGTGAAGCTATGTATGTATCTATGTATGTACATCTTTTTATACATATTGTTACAACATAGCCCCCCGACAAAGACGAATTCCACGAAGCACGCTATTACCTGTCGGCATTTGAACCAATTGTAATACCTTTATGATTGTCTTCTTTTGTTTACTTATTCATTGGTTATTGTGGAGAACAACCTACTCGTTTATGGCCGTTTGCAGGCATAATTAACCAGGTGTGCGGATTAGGATTTCTAAGAAATTAAGTCGACGATGCGGGCGGGCATACTTCTATTTGTGCAGTATAAAACGACGGCAAGATGGAGAAAGGAGGCAGTTAAGCGAGGATTACGATACTAGCAAGACGTGTACCATCGATAAGCGATATAGTGACAGACTTTCCGCGTGTTATTGAATTGTGCAGTTTGTACTGTTTGTGTCCAGTTATATTTGTACCTGTGTTATACATGTTTGTATAGTTCTAATAAATTCTATAGTAATTCCAACGGCATTTTAATTCGAGTCCCGCACTCGTAACAAAATATATTTTTTCGGCTCGTATGCATGTCACTGAACTTCTCCTAAACCGTTGAATCAATTTTAATGAAATTGTTGGTCTGTGTTCAAGTGGATTCGTGAATGGTTTAGATTCACAATTAAACTAGTTAAGTGGCGGTTGAATCGGGTTCTAGAACTTTGATGAAATTTTTTGTGTGGTTGAGTGAGTCCCGGAGTGGCTTATATCCATTATTGGACTTAGTGGGTGGTGATGCAGTCGGGTTATAGATTTTTATTTCTTTCAGTGCAGGACAACGTCTGCCTGGACCGCTACCTTGCAAAAAAATCGTAATTATATTTTTTGTAATTTTATAAAGTCTACAACATTGTCAATGCAATATCTCCACAGATTCCAACCCACGTCAACTCGATCTCCAATGTCTCAGAATGTGATAAATGTGACCCCATTATTTGCTGTTAAGCTTTGGAAAGCCAAGAAATCCCAAAACATTATTGAACTTCCAACAAACTAGTAATGCGGACATTGTTTTAGTAAACCTACAACATGACGTGTCTCTTATCATTGTTGACCCTTCAGTGGGTAAGCAAAATGGCTGAAACCGACTTATGTATTGTTTACGACATACAGCTGTTTTTGTTAATAAATTATTAGATTTATGTAAATTGAGCTTGGGAAATGGTTCCGTAGTTATTTGGGCAATAACAGTAATCTTATGAAAGAAAATAAAATCTTTTTTAAAACGTAGGTTCGCGAGTCAACACGACTCGTTCCTTACAACATTTTTTCAGTTTAAACATAAATTTTGATAATAAGACAATAGGAACGTTTCGTGGGACAGCAACGTCAGAGTGTAAAACTACTTAAAGTAATATTTGTGTTAAGCCATTTACTGAAAATGAACTAGTAGATTGTCACACGAGAGGTGACAGTGACCTATTTAGGCACGAGATAGCTTGGTCGAAGAGAGGAGCGAGGGCGCTAATATTCGTAATTTGTGTGCCTAAATAGGCCTTTCACCCAAAGTTAACACTCTGCTTTTTCATGTCGAATATGAGGAAAATAAATAAAACTGATTAGTTAAACTGCTTCTCCTATAAAATCAGGCGTTAAATCCATATCTAAATCTGATGAAACGTCATTACGTTCGTCACTTCTGAAACGTTGTTTTTTTTCTGTGGCATTCTACCAGCCAGTTATTTTTTTGTCAATGATGAGAGTAATGTTTAGCTCAAATTCGGGAAAAGTGATTAATCATGCAGTTTTATTTATTTTGCCCACTTGATACGGGCGTTATATCTATATATTACTAGCGGCCCCGACAGACGTTGTCGTGCCTTTAAAAAATAAAATTCTAGAACCCGATCCCATAGCCACGTACCGGTTCTACTTGCGAATCTAAACCATCCGGGTACCCACTCAAACACACAAAAACAAAATCACCAAAATCGCTCCAGGTGATTAGGAGGATTCCAGAACCCAATCTCAGCGCCACCTACCGGTTCTAATTGTGAATCTAAACCATCCGGGAACCCACTCATCCCTACTCCGTGATGTTTGCTGGATGAGAGAGGTGACAACGATAGACATCTTATAACTGATCGATTGATAGTAAAAAAAAAATCGCGATGGAAAAATAGAGGTTGATAGTAGAGAGGTGGAAAATTAAGAGTAATATATTTTTTTTTATTCTAAGTCATGACAAAATAAGTTTAAAAATCTTGCCAAAAAAATGAAAGTTTATAATTAACAATTAAAAAATAAGGGTTGATAGTAGAGGGATGAAAATTTAGGGTTGTATGTATTTTTTAATGCTGTATCCTAAAAGAATAAAAAAAATATATACAAATTAAAAAAAAATTTAGGTGTGGACTACCCTTAACATTTAGGAGGATGAAATATAGATGTTGTCCGATTCTCAGACCTACCCAATTTGCACATAACATTGCATGATAATCGGTCAAGCCGTTTCGGAGGAGTATGGTAACTAACACTGTGACACAAGAATTTTATATATTAGATAGATAGACCGGTCATTATTCATAGTGACCGGATTTATCAAATTGCCCGTAGCATATACATAGTATAGATATGGTTTGGGTCTGTGTGGGCAATAGTAATGTATCCACAGGAAATTATTTCACTTTTGTTCGTAGTAATTCGATTATATAATATAAGTTCTCGTAACGCACTGCGGCGCGATCGGCTTCCTATTCCACAATCGGCTTTCTTTAGCCGGCTTCACTGTGAGAGCTCGGGGTTCGGTCTACCTATTTTGTTTGTCTGTGGTTATATTACAAAATAATGTTACTAATTCGGAAACAATTCAAAGTTAAATCCTTATTGCTTTACTTAAACCTTGCCCGCTACAAATCATTCGGCTGCGAAATTTCCGGAACTTTGTATAAATAATTGGTCTGCCATTAATGTTGCCAGGTGAAAAGGAATTGTAAATTATATTTCTCGATATGTTAATTAGGGACATTTAGGTAATATTATGATTTCGTTAGGCGACGTTGGGGTTCATAATAGTAATTTATTTTAAATCAGTCTTGTCTCCATAATTTTTGTGAAATGTTAAAGAAAATGACAAGCTAACTTTTGACAACATTTTAAAAATTAAAAACTAAAAGAAAATCTTTAGTATACTTAGCCTGGCCATAGTCATTTCGTAAAAATGTAAACCTTATACAATCAATCTAATTTAATCAAAGAATAAGCGTTGCCATCCATCGTGGTAACGCGACTGGTGTTTCGGGAACGTTTTCGATTGACGGCGATTTGGGACCCATTTTCGATTTATATTTTTTTGTTTTAAAGTAAGCTGTAAATATTATTAGCATATAGTAAATCACATTTAAATTTTATATAAATACATAAACAAATCTAATTATCCTATAATAGTATATTACATCCACTCTTTTACCTTACTTAATTTATTTTTTTGAAAACTGACATTACTTGTGCAGAGTTTTTTCAAAATTTAACCAGTAACAAGCCATAATTAGCTCAATTTCATAACCGATAGTAAAGTATAATAACCCGGCATATAATATACATAATTATACATTTTTTTTAAATTGAAGATTATTAACAAATCGGTCAATTATATATGGCATACTGCTTATCCGGTATAACATGCAGCAAACTAATACAACTTAAAATAAAAGGTCAGATATATTTATCGTACGATCGGTCATGTCATACGGGTCTGAAAGTTGGGCCACTAAAGTGCTAGACTACAAATGTCTCCTCATTTGAGATGAGAATGTTGAGATGAATCTGTGGTGTTATAAGAAAGGATAAGGTGAGAAATGAGTACATAAGGGGATCTTTGAAAGTTGCACCCTTGAGAGGAATAAAACTGAGGTGGTATGGGCATGTAATGAGGAGGGATGAAAGTCACGTGACAAAATGAAAGTTAAACTGCAAGATTGATGGATATAAATGTAAAGGTAGACCATACAAGAGATGGATGGTGTGAAGGATGATATGATGAATTTTGTAGTGTGACAGAGGACGTATGTCAGAACAGAGGAGTATGGAAGAAAAAGACATATTGTGCCAAACCCAAACAATTGGGAGAAGGTGAAGAAAAGAGAAAGAGTGTTGGGTGCTGTAGAAGTCTCAAAGATACAGTTTTTGTCACAATAACTACGGAACCCTACAATCTGCACCTATCTACAGTTTTAGCATTGTATGTATTGTGGCTATACAATTTTGTTCTAATTTAATTCAGAGTGAAACCAGGGCTTTTTTTGTGGGGGCACGCAGTGCCCTTAAAGGAAATTTCGAAAATATCGAAAAATTGCAATTTTGGTAACCTTTATAAAAATTTTGAATTTTTTTAATTGATCATAATTATCCAAATACAAAATCTAATCTATCTTTCCTGAACAGTTACCGCATCGCCTCATACGAAATGTGCGATGCTCAAGAACTAAGTAAAATTGAAAATGTGGTTGGTGGTGTGAGTTACAAAAAATTATGGACTTACAACTTTCGAGAATTAGCGTGCCTTTAAAAAAGAAGTGTCAAAAAAAGGCCTGAGTGAAACTATACAAAAAATTCCTGTTATATTTTTAGTAGATATGGCAACACAGACAAAAGCAGATTTAATTGAACATACTCCCTGTTTAGAAAGCGTGTAATAACCCTTATATGCAGTTTATAATTGACTCTTTGTTAAGAATGTTGACTCATTGTGTTTTAAATGATACAAAATAAATGGATGTATAAAAACGAAAGGTAGCAAAGCAAATTATTTTCAATTTTTAAAATTACGTAATTTACAATAGAATAGAACAGAACAGAATATAACGGAATAAAATATACCGTATTGTACAAAAATGCTACATAAAATCAAGTACATTAATATACAAGCACAGTCGATGCTCTAATCGCCCACGGCGATTTCTTCCAGGCAACCTTTGGATAGTGTATAAGAAGGACAACAAAAGTCGTTAGCACTCTTACAATACTTTATTTTATTAATTAAAAAATAGTTAATATATAAGATAACTTAATAAATGTAAATAATAATATACATGTAACTACTACAAAACACACTATATAGGTATTATACATACGTACATACATTAATACACATATTATATAATATACATACAAAAGTCAACGATAACAATATAGCTAGAGTGTTATTGTTTACTAGTGAGTATTTTCTTAAGTTTTCGCGACTAGTATACGTAATTAAAAATACGTTTAAATGGTTTTAAGCGAGGCATTTATTCAATTTTATTTCCGACGTTTCAACCATATTTCAGAAGCCGTGATCACAGAAGACAAAGATATCAAGTATCATTGTGTAATGTTAAAGTTATTATATAGCCTACCCCTACTTGTTCATTTTTAACCGGCTTCCAAAAGAACGAGGTTCTTAATGCGACTGTATGTTTGTTACGCGATTTCTGCGTCAATTGTGGACCGGATTTCAATGTTTTTATTGGAAAGCCTACTCTTTTTTTCCGGAGATGGTCTCAGTGTCACCAAGACAGGATACGATGAGTGGATCCGGGGAAAATGAGAGCAACCCTTATAAATATTATAGACACGCACAACGTGTTTATTTTTTTTCTAAAGCTGTATTTACGTCAGTGAAAGTATCTAAATATATTTTTTTAGCAAAAAAAAAACCAACTGCAAAAAGTAACTAAGAAGCAAAAAATACATATTTTCTACAACATCTTGAAGTCGGTGTTAAGTAAAAAAACAAGAAAAGAATTTCAAAATTTAGTAATTTTTATGTTTTAATTGGCACCGAATACAAGATGTCACAGAAAATATTTTTTTTTAATTAATCTAGAAGTCAGTTTCAGTTTTTGTTAATTGTCTTAATTTAAATTTTGAGATCGAGACCCTGGGACCATGGGGGCCTGAGGAGCACAAGCTTTATCTAGACATAGCCAAACGTCTGGTGGATGTCTCACGTGACTAAAAGACTGGTCTATACCTCGGACAACGCATCAGCATTGCCATTTAGCGAGGCAATATGGCCAGTCTTTTGGGCACGTTTCCGACTGACAGCGGTCTGGAACTAGATTTTATAGTTTAATTTTAGTTTTTATATATAGTTTATTTTTAGTTTAATTTATTGTATAGTTTATTTTTAGTTTAATTTATTGTATAGTTTAATTTATTTATAATTTAGTTTATTTTTAATTAGGTGTATGATTTATAAATGTACAAAGTTATTAATAATTAATTTAAATTTTTTGTTGTTTATGTTAATTTGGTTTAAGTTATGAGCTTAATTTAAATGCATTTTACATTGTATATTTATTTATGCTAGTGCTATTTATTTATACGTATTTGTGTTGTTACAAGTTCTAAATAAATCTTTTTTATTTCTTTATTACCGGCTTTTAACATTCTCTTTCTTTCTTTTATAAGAACATTTTAGTTAATTAACGTTGGATCATATCGGATGAACACCATCCAATTGGTACGAATATAAATTTATGTGTTCTGAATAATGGTTTCAATTGTTTGCGTCATTGGAAAACGATATGTATTCCATTTGGTCATTTAAATTTAATTGGATCAAAATTGTTTTATGACGCACTGCCATCTGCAGGTAGCGCCAAAGAAATGCGAATTGGTTTACGTTAATCAGATTTTACCAACGAACCAACGTGTCTATATGTGATCTATATATACGTAGGGGAAACAGGGGTAATGGCGATCACAAGTATGACTTGGCAAACTCAGGTTTTGAAGCTTTGGAAGCTCTTGTGGTAGAAATGAAATATTGTTGTTGTGTATTTGAATTGCAGTTCAGGAATGCATATTTATTTTGTAAAAATGCCGATTAATATAGTATAATATATCACACATTTAGCTGCGAAACTAAATATCAGATATATTATTAATAAGCGCATTTGCGCGATTACACGTGCTGAGGTGAGGTGAGGCGAGGTGTGCCGTCGTGGTGATCGGACGTCTGCCGCTACAAAGCGATAGCAAACAGTAACTAGTTTTAAAAATCTGCTAGCAGGAAGAGAAAGAGAAGTATGTCTATTTTTTTCAGTCCCGCTAACAACATTGTTCGCTGAACGTTTCTACTAGTAATTTCAATATTAGTGTTACTACTATTAATTTACATAATTATTTGTTATATTTAGCAACAATAAATTAATATATTGGTATATATGTATTTCACTCGTTTAAATCATATAAATAGCTTCGGGAGGCAGTATGCTTTTATATGAGCGGTATTATGTACAGTCGGGTAATGGCACCCGAGAACGCCTTTCTTTTTCTTTCGTTTAATAACCGATTATTAAAGAAAGTTTCATACGATTCGTGTCAAAGTAGTTTTTGTTGAATAAGTGAACTATTGTATTATTTTGTCCAATTTTTAATACAAAGTTATTATATAAAAGGTTTTCCTTAAGTGAACGGCATTCCCCTGCTTCCCCTAATCTATATCTATTAAATAATTAATTTGTAGACGGGTCGAGTTGACGTAGTTAAATCGTGCTGGAATCGTTATCTTGATTACAGCTCTTCGTACCGGCTCGATCGCTGTGATACCACGCTTTCACAGCATATCGGCGTGAAACGGTTAGCTGTGAGCTAATCGTGTTTCGTACGATGAGTGATAGTTCTGTGGGGTTAAAATGTGGTTCTATAATCAGAAGGTTGGTTGTCAGAAGGTGTTGGTGTTGCTTGGTGTGGGTTGGATTTAACTATTTTAAACTGTTATATTATTCAAACACGAAATGTACATATATATAATTACTACACATGCTAAGTCCTAGGGTATGGACCGATCTGTTCCGCGGGACAAGACCGGTCTGTCGCAATATTCGGGTAAGACTGCCGAATATATATGATACATGCAAATTACAAAGTCTCGAACATCGACGCAGGGTTGCCAGCTTGTCGGTCTATCGGATACATTTTGGAGAGTGTGCATTGGAGCTTTTCAATCTCATCCCGCCGTCTCCTTTCCATCATCGGACAACCAGACGCACTGGCATGCAGCACCGCTATATGGTGGAAATACCACCTATACAAACAAAGCGCTTTGAGTCCACCTTTATTATGCGCACCGCAAAGGAGTGGAACTCACTGCCGGAGTCTGTTTTTCCCGAAATCCACAACCTGGGTGTCTTCAAGTCTCATGTGAAGAGGTACATTCTAGATAAGCCTGCTCGATCTTAGACCATATCTCCGCTCAAATCGAGCGAGATAATGGTCAAAAAAAAAAAACATGCTGCCGAACGCGCGCCGCAGTTGCCCGAGTGCAAAACTGCTGATAGAACGACCTGTCACCACAGTACCAATGGCCTACTTCCTCTTCCCCTATCCCGGTCCCCTATTTCATTCTCCTGTCCTATTCCTCCTCCTACTCATCTTCATCATCTCCTTATCACATACTAAAGGCTGACAACGCGTCGGCTTCGCTCCTGGTGCTGTAAACGTCTTTAAGTGACGATTACCGTTTTCTATTAGAAATAAATATTTTCTTTCTTTCTTTCTTTCATTGTTTGCCTGTTTGCTAGCTTCGCAATGAAAAAGGAGCTTAAAAATGAGAAATAAATTAAGGGGCCAATTCGGACCAGTAGATTTGGAAAATATTGAATAGAAATATACTTTATTCTACAAAAATGCTACATAAAATCAAGTACATTAATATACAAGTACAATCGGCGGTCTAATCGCCCATGGCGATTTCTTCCAGAACTTTGGATGGAATATAAGAAGGACAACAAGAGTCGGTAGTTGCTAACCCAGCACTCGTACAATAATTTACTTTATTAATTAATTTATTTTTATTTTATTTATTTATTTGGTTTGTTTACAGTTACTACACCATAACATTGTAGGAGACTATTTAAAAGTACAATATTAAGATTAGTGTGTAACCTATTACAAACAAACACAGCTTAGGTTGTGAGAATATTGCACAATATGCTTCCATCTAATACTTTATAATTATCGTTACTAACTTACTTCTTATTTTTTATTTTTTCATAATCCTCATTTACTCGTATATTATAAATGTGTGCTTTTTTTTATTGCAGGAGTTCAGCAGACAGGCAGACGGCCCACTTGATGGAGACCGGTTACCATCGCCTATGGACATTTGCAACACCAAAGGTGCTACAAATGCGCTGCTGCTCTCTTAAAGGAGACTGGAACCTGGTCACTAATGCCGGAACACAACACAAGGTTGTTATGGCGGCATACTCTAGACCAGGGGTGGTCGCCATCCAGTCGAGCAAATGCCCTACCACCTGGCTGTGGGTTGTTTAGTCGCCTCTTACGACAGGCCGCCAGGCCGCAGGAAATTGTATTCTTTCTCCGTTCCTGCACGGATAGTGCAGGTATACGGTGCTTGCGTATTTACATAAATTTGTGTCTAAATTTGTTTATCCTAATTTTATCTAATTTTTTTTTCTCACAACCTAAGCTGTGTTTGTTTGTGATAGGTTATTAATTAATAAATAGTAATATATAAGATAATTTCAAACAATAATACATAATTATGTACCTACTACAATACTAATTAGTTAGTTAGTTAATAATCTTTCGTCAATTAGTTTTCAACGTAAACTAATACTTTCACGCACGTACTCACAAGCATACACTCATAACGTATACGCACACGCACACAATCACACACACACACACATGCTTGTACACACACACACACCATTAATCTATACTCACCAACGCATCTAGGCACGTAGTTATGTTGTATGTACATTTTATAATTATATATTTTCTTTTTCCTTTTTAATTGTTTAATATTTTCTTAAGTTTCGCGACTTGTATGTTATTATATTTTTAATCGTAAGGCGAGTCGTGGTAGCGTAATGGCTAGCGTACGCGTCCTAAACTCAAAGGGCGCGGGTTCGAACCTGGCCGGAACGCATGCACCACTTAGGCAGTTTTCTGACCTAATGTGCATCTTGTTACAATTACTACGTGCTAATAAC
This sequence comes from Dendrolimus kikuchii, assembly GCA_019925095.2. Taxonomy (NCBI): domain Eukaryota; kingdom Metazoa; phylum Arthropoda; class Insecta; order Lepidoptera; family Lasiocampidae; genus Dendrolimus; species Dendrolimus kikuchii. The sequence continues at coordinate 8,775,092 of CM034413.1, forward strand.
GGTGAAGGAAAACATCGTGATGCAACCTGCACATCGAGACAACCGATGTGTCAAACCTACCAAGCCGCCTTGGACAAGCGTGGCGGGTATACTGTCCGTTCCCCTATAGTGGGAGGCCCGAGCCCAGCAGTGGGACAGTTATGGGCTGTTATTATATATTTTTAATTGTTCTTTAGTTTTAATAATATCAGGTAATAAAAGAAAAAGAGTTTCGAATAGGAAGCGAACTCCACTGAGGCCCGCCACACAGGCTCTGTTGAGATCTAGTACGGGCACCAGAGCTAACTTTGGACGCTCCTACAGAATTGAAGACATGAGTGGATGAAGGTGATAAGTCGCATAATTCCAATTCTGAGTAAATCGAGATAAAAGTTTTACTTTTATTTTTTGAGATAAGTCGCCTTTCACCTTTTTCAACTTTCTGTTTTTTTTAATGTGCCTTATATCAATGGTATAAGGTCTGTAGTCATTTGGTATCGACTTATCACCTTCATCTACGCAAAAAAAAGCAAAAAACCGAATATGCGACATATCACCTTCATCCACTCACGTCTTCAATTGTCATCGTATTGTTTAATTATTTTATGGTCCCTGTACTCAGTATGTAAATAAATTTCATTTCATTTCATTTCAATACACATTTATGGCCTTACTTATAATAATGTCGTTAAGAAACGATTAGACATCTCTTAAGTAAGAGAATCAGAATCAGAGCCTAATCAATGAATACCTTTTTTTTCACTTATAAACGTGTATTACCTGTTGTTTACCTTAGAGGAGCACAGATAAATGAAATTTGAATGATTAACGTAGATTGTACCCAAAATATTCGACTAAAGAGGAGTTTATGGGGATGATTTTCACTAATCAGTTGCTGAGCAGTTTCTTTAAATTTAAGAAACAATTTTTAGTAAGGCCCTATATCATTATATTAATACGTGAAGCAAAAACTTTGTACCCCTTATTACGAAAATTGCGCGGACGGAGGAGTATGAAATTTCGCACACTTTACATTATATACAGAAGGAGTGTAGACTGCTAATATTTTTTAAAAATTAAGCATAAAAAATACACTACATACACTCATTTGTTTATTGTTCAAGTCAAATTAACAGTGTAGCCTTGGCGAAATCTGTGATTATAGAAGTATAGTCTTTGATAACAGAACCTTAATAATGTTCAAATAAGTTTGATTATAAGTAATTTAAATTAATTATGGTCGAATTTCGACCGCTGGGCGACCACTAGTATACATAAATATACATATTACATTATAGACATACATAACTATACAATAACACTATAGCTTGAAATAGTAATTTTTAACCAATCTGTTAAAAGAAGGTAATGATCGTGTCTGCTTGATGTTTAGTAGTAGTGCTTTATACAATAAAATAGAATTTTTTGGAATTTTCAGCCTGTCTGTTAGTTCACCATGCAAAATCTATTGAACGTATTTTAGGGCAACTATGATTCCAAATCTTTTTCATCCGTAATTACTTTACTGTTAGTAAGAAAATTAATTCTGCTATTCCAAGCCCGATTCTATTTAGGGCATATGTTAGTTAATTGCAAAAACAATGAGACGTAGGCCGGGTGCTGCCCTGAGGCACATTAATTAATGCCCACTGGGCTTGATACTGGGGTATGTAACGTGATAATTTGTGGAGTGTTAATAGAAACCTTTTTTTACAAGCTTTTATGTATGTATGTATGTAAGTTCGGGTGGAATCTTGCAAGTTAAATTTGACCAACTACCCGGTTTCCGATTGAGCTGAAATTTCAATAATATGGTACCATGGCGCTGATCTGATGATGGAGTCGGAAGGTGGCCATAGGAACTCCTGTACTAAACAAGATAGACCTGTCGTGTTTGGGCTCGTTTTACTTGTCTTGGCTAGCACTCTGCGGCTACATGATATCCAGGGTCTCAGAAGCTTGTATTTAAAAATCTTTTTAAAAAAGCTTATTTATATTGTATAGGTTCGTGTTTGACTAACATTGGGTCTGATGTCAGGTGGAAATGCAGTCTAAGATGGAGAACGCTTACCTAGAAGACCTGTCACGCGAGACTTGAAGACACCTAGATGGTATGTTTCAAGAAAAACAGACGATGGTAGAGTTCCACTCTTCAGCGGTAAGTATGATAAAATTGGAAGCATAGCGTTTCGTCTGCTTTGTTGGCAAATTTGTTGGGAATTAAATTTCCTACAAAAAAGTGTCATAGACCTAATTGCTAAGATCAATAATTTCTGAGATGTTGAACTTTAGCTCATTAGTGGTAAAAAAATTGTCGAAAAAGAAACAGCATAATATATTGTTACGAGTTAGCGGGACTCCAATTAAAATGCCGTCAGAATTATTCTAGACTTTATTAGAACTATACAAACACGTTTAACACAGGTACAAATATAACCGAACACAACAAATCCAAACGTAATGTAGAAGGTAGTAATTCAATAACACGCGCAAAGTCCGTCACTATTAGATTCTGTAGTTCAAATGACCCCTCTCTCACTCAGGCCGTCGTTTTATACTACACAAACGCAAATGTGCCCGCCTGGCAACGTCGACACAATTTCCTAGAATTAGCTTGTAATTGTAATCCGCAACATCTGGCTAATGATACTTCTGAGTGCGTACAATAGGACCATGGGCTGTTCTCCATAATAACTAGAAACGTATACCAATAAATAAGTGAACAAAAGAAAACGATTATAAAAGGATTACAATGCCGACAGTTAATAAAATGTGCTTTTACAGATTTGTACATGGAATTTATTTTTGTCGGGGCCTAAGTTGTAACAATTTATATGTAACTATGTATGTATTATACCAATGTAACTATAGGTAATATAAGTTGTTTTAATTTTAAAGTAAGAAGTAAAGGATCCTACGCTCACGTATGGATGCGAGAGTTGGGTATGGAAGAGAGAGCATGAAAGTAGAGTAAACGCGGTCGAGATGCGAGCACTGCGCAAAATCTGCGGAGTGACGCTCGCGGACCGCGTTCGTAATACCGAAGTAAGAAAGAGAGTTGGTCTGAAAGAGAGTGTCGGGGTGAAGGTAAGGAAAGGAATGCTTCGGTGGTTCGGGCATGTGGAAAGAATGCACGATGAAAGAATGACTAAACAGATATACAATGCAAAAGTGGATGGATGCAGAAGTCATGGAAGGCCACGACACACCTTCCATGATCAAATTGATCGTGTACTAGCAGAAGGTGATGTCAGGAGCCTTAAAAACAGACGAGTGTGCATGACAAGAGTTATGAATGTCAAAGAGGCAAGTGAGGTGTGTAATAATAAGCCTAAATGGCACTCTGTTGTTCGTGCCTACCCCGCAAGGGAACTGGCGTGAAGTTATGTATGTATGTAAGTAAAGGATAGAATATTGTTTACTGCTGATCTGTCAAGCAGCACACAGCTCACATATGGACGTTTGTAGCACCATACTTAGCAATGTCAACGCATTATCATCCTTTAGGCTGGAATTGAAGAGATGGGACAATTCATAGCTCTTGTCATGCACGCTCGTCTGTTCTTAAGGCTCCTGACATCACCTTCTGCTAGTACACGATCAATTTGATCATGGAAGGTGTGTCGTGGCCTTCCACGACTTCTGCATCCATCCACTTTTGCATTGTATATCTGTGAATGAATAATAATAATTTAGATTTTTGTCAACGGGCTTCTACCTGTTGGCCTTCCCATGGCCCCACACAAACCCTCCAAAAGTGGTCGCAACGATATACATAATTTATTTATAAAAAAAATTCTTTATGAATTAAAAAAAATGTAAAATATTTGTAAATAAATAAATACGATATAATAATAATAATAATCGGCAAACAAACACACGCTGTATATGCCCAAGCTAAGCAAGTTACGCTTGTATTATGGGTGATATACAACGTACCACTCTGGGGCCGATCCCAGACACCCAGATCATAGTAAATAACGGAAAGTTTGTTTGCGAATTTTACCATGCCGGAAATCGAACCCGGAGCCTCTGCGTTTCAGCGAGTTCGGCCGGCTAACTATTTCACGTCGATTTTCTATGAGAGCGTGGTATCACACCGAGCCAACCTATTTTACAACAGAACGCATTTTATAACAGCAGTTGTCAGGCGAAATATCAGATAAGGAATGTGTCTCAGCATGTAATTCCACCGAGTACATTAATTACAATAGGAGATGTAATTCACAGTTTGTTGATAGATCGATCATTATACACATCCTATTTACTCACTGGGATTACTGTATATCAATCAATTAGGAACTTCGTTCAGGAAGTTTTTGATGCCGCTAATATTCAGTCAATGTCATATTCACTAAAGTAAATTACAATAATTTTACCTCTTAAAATAGGTACCTATTGTTGGCAGTTGCTTGTAGTTGGGAAATAAAACTCGATGTAATGGACTGTATGATTATTATTAATAAATTAGAAGCATACATGTAGAAGTACGTACTACGTAATTACAAATTGTGCGAGAGAGAGAGAGGTAAGTCGTCAATGTGAATTGTGATAAAAAATTAACTAATTTTTGCCTCCAAGACCGCTCATATGTCCGACGCCTAGCTGCTAATTGTCCGAGCTATGGGTGTCGGCGGTATGCGGGACGCAGCGAGTAGGTGTGCTCCAGCGGGCGGGTTAGGCGGGTGCTATCTGTCTGCAACAGTACCTATGTCGTCGTCGTCCCAGACGCATACACACTTAGGCAGTTTTATGACCTAACGTGCATATTGTTACAGTTACCACGTGCTAAAACGGCGAAGGAAAACATCGTGATAAAACTGTACATCGAGATAACCGCTGTGTCAAACCTGCCAATCCGTCTTAGACAAGCGTGGCGGGTATACTGTGCATTCCCCTATAAAGAGAGGCCCGAGCCCAGCAGTAAGACGTTTATGGGCTGTTATTAGACAGAGAGAGAGAGAGATAGCACTTTATTGCACACTAAAATATACAATAACAAAAACAGACCATATTTACAATATTTTCTAGGCAATACAATAGGCGGCCTTATCGCTCGCTCAAAGCGATTTCTTCCAGGCAACCTAAATCAAGAAATTTGAATCAGGCGATGTAGGTGGTGCAGGAAAAAGCCAATAGATACATAAATACTCAGACTAATTTAAGAAATAAATATACAAACACATATAAATATATAGGTACCTAGATATTTTATTACTAACATCATAATATTATTTTAAAATCTTCATTAGTGCCATGATGATGATGGTGACAGACCGAATACCACGTATTCCTTGAAAGACACGTTGCCTTCTGTGCCGTTTGGAGTTCAGAAATTAGGTCCATGGGATCGGTAAAGAATTTCTATAAAGTAATTTGCGAAAACCTCTTTAATGCTATCTATGACCATGACATAACATTATGAGTCTTGATTGTGCATACTTTAAAAGCTTAAAATATTCTTTTTAATTACATAACATAACAGACAAGATTTAACTGTAAGTTATTTTATCAAAAATCTTCTATACATATAATAACATTGTAGAGGTCAGATTTCTGTATTTTGAAAAAAAATGCTAAAACCGAGTCAGGGACATGTCAGAAGTGAAATAGAACTAATTTACATTTTTTCAACTTTTTTTCTCTCTTTGTCTGTCTATCTGTTTGTCTGTCTGTTTGTACCGGCTAATCTCCGAAACGACTGGACCGATTCAAATGAAATTTTGTATGGTGGTAGCTTATATCCCTGGTAAACATATAGGATACTTTTGATCCCGAAAAATTAAAGCGTTCCCGTGGGATAGTTAAAAAACTTTAATTACTTAAACAGCTTATTATACAACTTATGCACCTAATTAAGTATTGATATTGCCGGTATCATCGTACAATAAAACAATTTATACATTAAAAAACAATTACGCTATATATCATCATATTAAGTCCAATAGGAGTGGAGCACCAATGAATGAATGAATGTTTTAAAAGCGGGAGGATTTTTTTACTTACTTTTTTTAACTCTTCCACGCGGATTTAGTTGCGGGCAGAAGCTAGTTTGCAATAAAAATCTAAAACAAATTTATCTTTTTTACACTCGCACTTTACAAACACTGATACTCCCACAGCCAAACACACTTGTAATAACAATTACACACACATACACACACCCCCCCCCCCCCCCCAAGACACGCACACACAAACCCACACACACACCTTTTTATGATAGTAATAGGGAGGCGAGGGCCAAGAGTATCATCACACATAGTTTATCTAGTTTGGGCTGCTGTCCTTCCCACTTAAATTAAATTAATCAATTTTTAATACTCTATTTATTGTGTTTTATATTGTGGGAATTATATTGTAGTGGAACACTTACAAGCCAATAGATGGCGCTAAGCAATAGTTGAGGTCGTAAACGATTCTCGACACGTACAATGAATATATACAAATTTCCAACAATAATAGATGAACCACGGCCTGCGGGCCTGTGAGGCATATTACTAGCCTCGCTGAAAGATCTTCCTTTGAGACGGAGAAGCATTTCACCTCGCTCCTACAGCAGCATTTCACCTCCCTAGTCGGGAGTAATCGGGACATTCGTAAAAACTAAATAAATAAAATAATTTTTGATCACTAATTCTTCAGTAACATCGTTCAATAAATAATCAGTAAGTAAAATCGTTCAGTATTGGTTAAAATCAGTTAATCCTGAAAGTACAGAAAAGGGATCGGGAAATCCCAATTCTCTCGATGTAAAGTATCGACATCTTGGTTATCAAAATCCATACCGATTTCGGAAACCCTACTCCAGATATTTAGATTACGTTTTATATAAATAATGACAGAAAAGCATTGAAAGATATAATTTAGGTTAAACGAGTATGTAAATTTAGGACAAATAATATCACCCAGAAATCAGACGGAAATGGAAGTTAACAAAAGAATTGCTTGCGGTTGGAAGAAGTACTGGTCTCTCAAAGAAATAATGAAATGCAAAGACTTGATATATCCATTAAAAGGAACACGTTCAACACATGCATCCTCCCATGTTTGACATACGGATGCGAAACTTGATCGCTGACCCAAGGCCAACGTGAAAAACTTGCCAAGTGCCAACGTTCGATGGAAAGGAGTATGATGGGATTAAGCTCATTGACAAAATCACCTCAACAGAGATACGGCAGAAATTCAAAGTTCCTGACATACTCATCCGAATCGACCATCTAAAATGGGGCTGGACAGGACACATGTTACGGTGCAGAGCGAACAAATGGAGCCAACAGGTTACGTTATGGTATCCAAGGGATGGTGCAAGAGTATGGAAACGTCCACTAAGAAGATGGGAAGATGATGTTCGCCTGGCCCTGGGACCGTATTGGACAAGAGTTTTGGCAAACAGAGAGCAATGGAAGCAGTTGGAGGAGGCCTATGTCAAGCGACACACTGAGCCAAGAGACATTTTATAAACCATAAGACCAAACAAAGAGGAACTAGCTCGGAACAAATGGCTACATCATCATCATTAGTTTTTAAAATGTAGGTATTCTTCAAGAAAATATCCTTAAATTTGTTTGTGTCACATTTTCAAATAAAACTTTTCACGTTCGAACAGCTTACACTTTAAAAATTTTGATATAGGGTAGGTAGTAAGTAGAATGATTCCATTCCATAATTTCCCAAACTTTTTTGTCGGTCATCCCAAGAAAGACCCGGTAATACTTGCACTCGTGGCAATATAGCAGTAAGTTAAAAGACCCTTTTTATCTCCGCTAGAGTGAGCACTGAGGTCATTTATCATAATCACTAGCGGACGAAACAGAGGCGAAGGAACGTGACACTTATACTGATTGGATTTGCTTGAAAATCGATTGGAGAAAAAATATATGTTAAAACTTTTATCTTATGGTTAGGATTATTACATCCCTCTCTCTCACAGCCGTGGTTCATTCCATGGAGCATTAGCGGATGGAACGCCGTCTCCTTCTTCTGCAAGCTTTCATGCTGGCTAAGGAGGAAGTAGAGCGGGGGCGTGAGGGTAACAGTCGGCTCCGCTCTAACCAAAGGAGCACGCGCAAGCGCCGGAAGGCGTCCTATGACCTTCGGCTCTAGTAAAGGGCTCTCCACTTACTGTTAAAACTATCAAGATAGGAGCGCGCCTGTGTACCGCGCGCGCTTATCTTTCCTACGTGGGGCGTGTCACATACCGTCCCAAGCAAAACAAGAATATAGACACCGAGATCTTCATTCCCCCGGCAAATAATGAAGTCGATAGTGCCTCAACGTGGCGAATTCTACACATCCCTTTTTTTATGGAAGGAGTTCAACAGACAGGCAGACGGCCCACTTGATGATAAGCGGTTACCATCGCCTATGGACATTTGCTACACCAAAGGTGCTACAAATGCGTTGCTACTCTCTTAAGGGAGACTGGAACCTGGTCACTAATGCCGGAACACAACTCAAGGTTATTATGGCGACATACTTTAGACCAGGGGTGGTAGCCATCCAGTCGGGCAAATGTTCTACCACCTGGCTGTGGGTTGTTTTGTCGCCTCTTACAACAGGCCGCCCGGCCGCAGGAAATTGTATTCTTTCTCCGTTCCTGCACGGATTAAAGTCCCTACCGCTCTTCCGTCGCATTGGAGAGCCACCAATCGGGTGTCTCCTCTTTAAAAAAAGATTATTATATCCCTGCCAGGGTTTGTAAAGTGGTCACATCATTCACTCGTGGTTCTGGGATGAGGCGAAGAAGGAAAAGCCGTGTTTTAGTCGATATCCCGGACTCGGGTGGTCATCGCATTTCTTCCGAGGTGCACCTTCCCAACGTGGCGAATCCTACTAGAAATAGTTCTCAATCGGGTTTCCCTGCATAAAAAAAGGATTATTATGTCACTATGATTTAGTACACATTACAAAAGCGTAAATACATACTGAATATGTGGCATTACTTTTTTTTATTAAGCATTTCGGTGTGCATCCAAAGTACTTCTTCGTTGACCATATTACTTAATATAAGGTAAAGGGTTCAGGAACTTAGATGCAGTATAAAGAAGATATTAAGGATATTTCAGTGTAAATTAAGATATACCTATACTTATATATAATATCTATAAACATACTAATCTTTATAAATGTTTAAGTATTAACGATTACAATTATTACGAGTAGGTTCTTACACTCGGTAACGGCTATTACTGCACAGGCGCTTCGTTACTTTACTGAAGCAATTTCTTCAAATTAAATGAAATAAATTAAAATACCTTCTTCGTGCAGGGACGGAGAAAGAATACAATTTCTTGAGGCCGGGCGGCCTGTCGTAAGAGGCGACAAAACATTCCTCAGCCAGGTGGTAGGGTATTTGCCCGACTGGACGGCCAGAGTTTACCGCCATAACAACCTTGAGTTGTGTTCTGGCATTAGTGACCAGGTTCCAGTCTTCCTTTAGAGAACAGCAGCACGTTGGTAGCAGCTTTGGTTACAAATGTCTTTAGGCGATGGTAGCCGGTTTCCATCAAGCAGGCCGTCTGCCTGTCTGCTGGTGTCACGCAACAAAAGCAATGCAGTGAACTTGCCCTTACTGAATATATTGATTTTATAATATTTAATTTCATTGCAAACATTTTTGTTTTGGATAGTTTTATTTATTGCAATACTCATTGATATCTCTTAATGTTTTCAATAAATATAGTTGTATAGCTTATAAAGTCCCGTAAATATTAAACGGATATATGCGATTTTCTTTTGTCGTGAAAATGATAAAGATTTAATGTGCATTACAATAGATAATACACATTTGAAATGGTTATATATTCTATATCTTTATATATCTATATCTGTTGTTCGTGCCTACCCCGCAAGGGAACTGGCGTGAAGTTATGTATGTGTGTATCTATGTATCTTTATATATATCTTCTTGCGAATAAATGTGAGCCCTACTTTATAGAAAACAACTGATGCCGAAAAGAGTCCTAAGGAGGGTTATGACGTCAGCTCTTAGAGATATCAAAGTTTATTAAGATAAGACAAACAGGAAATATCTTTATATACAACGAGAAACTTCGTTACTGTCAACCCTTGTTAAGTCTTCTAATATATACATACATACATACATAATTTCACGCCAGTTCCCTTGCGGGGTAGGCACGAACAACAGAGCGCCATTTAGGCTTATTCTTACACACTTCTTCTTCGTCTTCTAATAAAATATATGAAATACATTAATATATGTTAGTACAATTTTATGTTGTATTAAGTTATGTCGATCGTTTAAATTGTTAAATTAGTGTCGAAATGCAAAAATACATATCAGTTAAAGTTGTAGTCAGGGCTTGGAGACCGGTTAAAACAAGTTGAACCGGTTACAGCCAAAATATATAAGAACTTTTCTTTTCGATATTGTTCTTTTAACCTCACCTCAGGCAAATGGTTTTTGGCAACAACAGTAAAAATAGATTTTGTTGAATGAACCGGTTTTGAAAGCATTTTCCCCTACACCCTTAAAGTGTAGCTATATGATATATTAAGTTTTCAGTCGCACACAAACACATGTCACATGTTGACAGAGTTAAAATGAGAATAATAATTTATTACTATAAATGTATGTGGACATGTGTTGTTTTTTTTTTGTGGTAATTGTCTCAATACATTTTGCCTTATTAGCCATACAATTTTCAGATTTTATAACTAAAACTAAATTGAAACTAATTTACAATATTCAGCGACAGTGATCTGGTGGTTCTGGACGGGCTTTATTATAGGTTTTATTTTAATTTTAGTTTTTTTTTTTTTACTATTGTATATATATTTTTATGTTAGGTTTATTTATAGGATATTTTAGTTTTTATTTACAATAATAATTAAAAAATTAGATAATAATATTAAATGTCAAGCAAAGCACTAATTAAATTAGAATAGATTAATAATCATCAGAATTTATGACTTAAAGAAAGTAATTCTCTCGGAATAAACCGGTTAATGCATGTATACTCAACAAGATATAGTTAATCAAAACCGGTAACAACCGATTAAAAGCGGTTAATTTTAAACCGATTCTAAACCTTGGTTGCGGTAGAAATAAATATTTTAACTGTGGCTTCATAATATAGAAATATATTAGCGAGATATACTAGCTAACTCAAAGGAAAATGAAATTGAACTTAGTAAAATAGCTGAGAAAAAATGTAGGGAAATAGATTCTTTTGGATTAGTAAATACAGATATTATTGAAATAATAGACACTATCAGAACACTTAAAAATAGCAGTGCTGCAGGCTGGGATGGGATCACAACAAAGGTATTAAAACTGGCATTACCGTATTGTGTAGAACCTCTAACGAAAATGTGTCAAGTTAGCTTTGAAACGGGGAAGTTCCCTGATCCATTAAAAAGAGGTATAATCTTGCCTATTTTTAAAGCAGGTGATGCAACCAATATAGCTAATTTCAGACCAATATCCCTCTTACCCGTCGTGTCAAAAGTCCTAGAAAAATTAATGAACAATAGGCTTAAAAAATATCTAGAAACAAAAAAATTGCTTTCAGATAACCAATTTGGCTTTCGACCTCGTCGATGCACTGAAGACGCTGTACTAAATGTCACTGAACTTGTTCGTGAAAGATTGGACAATGGGCAGAAGGTATTAGGGGTTTTCTTGGACCTAGCAAAAGCCTTTGATACGGTATCCCGGCCGATTCTACTGTCGAAACCCGAGTCATTGGGAATACGAGGTTTGCCACTGTCCTGGTTTGAAAGCTACTTAAAAAACAGGAAACAGATGACCAAAATAGGATCCCATGTTAGTGACGACGCGTTTATTAAGTTCGGCGTTCCTCAGGGAAGTATCTTGGGCCCTACCCTTTTCCTAGCATATATCAATGATTTATGTAACATCAGTCTCACAAATGGGGAAGTCGTCAGTTACGCTGATGATACCGTATTATTATTCTACGGTACTACTTGGGAAGAAATTGAGGATACAGCTAACGCAGGATTGTATTCTGTGTCAACTTGGCTAAAACAAAATCTTCTTACCCTGAACGTAAATAAAACAAGCTATATTACCTTTACTATAAACTCAAATACTCAACCGCAACGACCGCTTCATCTTAGAATGCATAAGACTAACTGTCATCAATACATTTCCTGCACTTGTGATGAAATTTTGCCAACTAACGATACCAAATATTTAGGCATTCACCTGGATAAATACTTAACATGGACAACACATATCAAATATCTAGCGAATAGGACAAGAAAGCTAATATATGCATTCAAGCAACTGCTGTACTCGATCGTGATTCGCTACTAAAGGTGTATACTGCCCTAGCAGAATCAGTATTATGTTACTGTAATACAGCTTGGGGCTCGGCAGCATCAACACATCTTATAGTACTCGAACGTGCCCAGAGAGCGTTATTAAAATGCATGTTCTTCAAGCCGAGGCTATACTCCACCGAGTCGATATACAATGAGACAAGTGTCCTTAATATTCGCAAGCTATTTGTCCGTGCAGTAGTTATGAAACAACACAATTCTGTAACAAAAGAGATCATGGAAGAACTGAAATCGAAGCGTAGACAGAATCTAGTATTCCAACAACCTAAATGTCGTACAACTTTTGGTACTAAATCTGTGAAATTTCTCGGTATAAAACTATATAATACTCTAAGTAGGAATCTAAATTTAGTAACCATGACACGCCATAATTTAAGAAAAGCTTTGAATAACTTTTTACAGCCATTTACATATAAAAACGCTGAAGAATTGTTACATACTGTCAGTTAATAATCTTTCATCAATTATTTTTCAACGTAAACTAATACTGTCACGCACATACTCACAAGCATACACTCATAACATATAGGCACGCATGCACGCGCACGCACCCACTCACACACACACACACACACACACACACACACACACACACACACACACACACACACACACACACACACACACACACACACACACACACACACACACACACACACACACACACACACAGCATTAATATATACTCACTCACCAACGCATCTAGGCACGTAGTTATGTAGTATGTAGATTTTATTATTATATATTTTGTTTTTTTTTTTTCCTTTTTAATAATTCTTTAGTTCTTATAATAACAGGCAATAAAAGAAGAAGAGTTTCGAAACCAAAGCGAACTCCACTGAGGCCCGCCACACAGGCTCTGTTGAGACCTAGTGCGGGCACCAGAGCTAACTTTCGACGCTCCTACAGAATTGTCATTGTATTGTTTAGTTATTTTATGTTCCCTGTACTCATTATGTAAATAAATTTCATTTCATTTCATTTCAATATGGTATGAAAATGTTCTACATGTTAAGAAAAATATCTCGAATTTCCCAGATTAGATGTACATTATAAAAATACTAGGACCAAAAACAAATTAGAAACTCAAACGTGTAGGCTCCATAAGGTTATCAATAGTTTCGTGCGGCAATGTAATTAATATATTGATTACAATTAATGCTCTTCAACAAAATCCCAGTAAATGTTCAAGAGCTTCGGTAAAGAAGTTTAAAAAAATTGTAAAGGAACGTTTGTGCGACAAAGCTTGTTATACGACAAAAGATTTTCTAGACGACCGCACTGAATGGGATTTATGCAATCGCTACCAAGCTCTTTCAGCAACTAATATATATATATATATATATATATATATATATATATATATATCTATATATATATATATATATATATATATATATATATATATATATATATATATATATATATATATATATATATATATATATATATAAATCAATTGCTGTTCGTTAGTCTCGCTAAAACTCGAGAACGGCTGGACTGATTTGGCTAATTTTGGTATTGAATTATTTGTGGACGTCCGGGGAAGGTTTAAAAGGTGAGTAAATAAATATGCTTATAGTAAAAACAACGATTATATTACGTTTTCTCTTAGAAACTATTCCTACCTGTCAAACATTTGATGTTCGTCTCGTTGTTTAGAAATCAATTAAATTTAAAAGTCGTTCAGAAATGAAGTCTTTTTGTTTTTGAATATCAATCGTTTGACGTTCGTTCCGGTTAAGTTTTGACCACATCTTTTACTGAAGGTGAAATATTCTGCAATTATCATTCAGCTTTTGTATTTATGGATTCTGAGGCGGTACGAAGTTTGCCGGGTCAGCTAGTTATTTATAAAAATTACTTTGATAAACCTTGTATTAGTACAAACTACATTTAAAAAACAGATGAATAATAATAATTATGAAGTAATAATGTGTTGCTGATGAGTTTGTTGCGCCGCTTCTTCTTCTTTAACAGCAACTAATATTACTTTGGAAGCGATGGTATACTCATGACTTTCAATAAGTAATCTGTATGATTCCATTTTCAAATAAATACATTCATTTTCATTTATCACTAACTTTCGTCGAGAATAGTAGTGGTTAAAAGGCGTTGCCATCAGCCGGGAGTACTGTGTAGCAGGTTTTTTCGACCTAACAGAATAGGGTTCATAAAGCTAATTACCGCTATACTTTTATATTCAGCGAGCTGGTGAACAAAAGAGGCTACTGTGTTTATGTCCTATATTAAAAATTTTAACAACAAATCCCAAGTTACATTTATCTCTTTCGTATTACTTCAATCGGCTACCAAAAATGTTTGTTTGTTAGATACTTTTAGGGATTTCATTTAATTATATGTAATTAATTAGTGAAATAATAATCATGTTGTTCTCATTAGCACTGTATCGAAGGGTCGTCTATTCATCGCTAGGGCCGATTATGGGTGATCTGCAGCGAAAGTGTTAAGTTTATGATCAGAGCTGTTGAAGTTTATGATGAAGCTGGTTCTGGATCCAGCCAGATAACATAGCCAGCCTTCTGGGAATCTTATCTATTGATTTCGATGACCTAGACTCAATATTCCTCTTATAGTTTCATGGGACTTTAAGCAGAATACAATATAGGTGAAATTTTCTTTATAATAGTTCTGGCTTAAAATTTATGTATAATCAAGGACGACATATTCGATTAAAAAAAACATAAGTATATATATATAGATAGAGAGAAATATTTTAAATTTTATTTAAATTGGAAATTAATACTAACAGGTAAAGAGAAATGTGTTTTATTTCGAGTTAAATAAGGTTGAATTTTATGTGTTTATCTCTTTTTAGTGTCGATTTTTCGTTTCATCGAGCTTCAAATCAGAACGATTCTAAAGAAGTTTCACTTCAATATATACATATACAGGAAATTGTGAAATATAAGAATGCAATGTTAGAAATTGTATCATTATAGGTGTGAACACAATATAATCATGCGCCGGATGTAAATATATAATATAATAGACGGCCTCTGTGGTTGAGCGGGCTAAGCCTTTGCCGGCCTACCTCACTTTTTTGTTTTTTTTTTTATTGCAGGGGATCAGCAGACAGGCAGACGGCCCACTTGATGGAAAGCGGTTACCATCGCCTATGGACATTTGCAACAGCAAAGTTGCTACAAATGCGCTGCTGCTCTCTTAAGGGAGACTGGAATCTAGTCACTAATGCCGGAACACAACTCAAGGTTGTTATGGCAACATACTTTAGACCAGGGGTGGTAGCCATCTAGTTGGGCAAATGCCCTACCACCTGGCTGTGGGTTGTTTTGTCGCCTCTTACGACAGGCCGCAGGAAATTGTATTCTTTCTCCGTTCCTGCACAGATAAAACTCACTGCAACACAGAGGCTCCGGGTTCGATTCCTGGTATTGTAAATTTTGGAAACATATTTTCTCCGTTATATACTATGGTCTGGGTGTCTGGGATCGGCCCCAGAGTAGTCCGTTGTATATTACTCATAACACAAGCGTAATTTGCTTAATTTGGGGATATACAATATGTGTGTATGTCTGCCGATTATTATTATTAAATATAGAATCGTCGAATCTGAGCTGTTCCATTACACACGAATGATTCTTCTGAATGAACACTCTTGGTGTGATTTTATCTGATTTTTTTAATTAATCATCTCTATTAAAGTCAACGCTTGACTTTATGGCCATTCTTAACAGAAACCTGCTTTTTAGATGCTTTTTTACGAGTTCAAATCAAATATTAAGTAGCTTTCTATAGGTACTATGATGGAGAGATTTTGAAGATTTCCCGTTCCTATTTGCTCATTCTTTATTTTAATTCAGAGAGTTGGAAAATAATTGACAGATTGATAGACTGTGGGTCGATAAAAACCATTTTGGGATTAAAAGTACACTTTTATTATTAGTCCTGTCCTTTACTATGACAATGAAGCGTGGTTTTTGCTCAGCCGACAGAAATAGTAGCAGCATATCATAGGGATGAATACGTTACGAGGAATGTGTGACGCCAGAAGGATGTACCGCATAAGGAAGTTCAGCGTTTGCTTCGATATTCAAGTCTGTGCCATAACAGATAATCAAATAGAGGCGCACAAACTGTTACGTGGAAAAAATACCTGCAAATAATGTGAGAAACAAATCGATCCAATCAAAACCAACGGCCTGTGTGGTTGAGTGCCTGAGCTAAGCCTTTGCCGGCCGAGCTCACTGACACGCAGAGGTTCCAGAGTCGATTGCTAGTATGGAAAATTTCATAAACGAATGTTCCATTGTTTACTGTGGTCCGGGTGTCTAGGATCGGACTTTTAGTGGTCCGTTGTTTATGACTCCTAACACAAGCGTAACATGCTTAATTTGGGCATATACAATCTATGTGTTTGTCTTCTGATTATTATTAAAAAATGTCTTGCTTTCTCCGATAGTTTTTTTGATGCTGGAGTACAGCAGACAGGCTGACGGCCCATCTGATGGATGGTGGTCACTGTCGCCTATGGACATTTACATCAGTGGTACTACCAACATTCTGCCGACCTCGAGGAGATGTAATGACTCCTTTTAAAAAAACCCCATATGTTAGTGGTCAAGAAAATCTCTGCTGAAAGCTCATTCCAAACTTTAAGGTAAAAGAAGCATTCTTGAGAACCGTTGCGTACACGAGGTTAATGGCGAGCAGTGCGGTACTAGAAACGAGACGAAGATACCATTCTTAACAGTTCTTCAGAACCTTCCCTATTATACAGACGGTAGATAACGCAGAGAGATACGAAGTCTCTCCGAAAGCCAAATGTATCCAAACCATCTGTGAATATGGAATAATTGATGAAGATTGCGCGACGTTGGATCGAGTTCAGTGTAATTAGTTGTCAGTAAAAAGGGCAGATCCTAGCTATATAATAAAATAAGACCTCTGACTACCAAAGTCGTGCCCCCATTGCAACAGAGCGTCGACGCTAAAATAGTGATGTAACAGTATCACTATTTTAGCGTCAACTCAGGTCCCAACAAAAACAAAATCCACCTGCAGCTCTGAAACAAAGCACATTTATTACCCGTCGGTATTTGAACTACCTAATAACATTGAAATTCTTTTATAGTCTTCTTTTGTTTACTTATTGGCATACGGCCTATTGTTGTATTGTAATCATTAGCCAGGTGTACGGATTTTAAAGTAAAAGCCGATTCTAGAAAATTCGGTCCACGCTGCCGGGCGGACATATTGCATTTATGATGGGGGGGGGGTGACATTCGAGCGAGAACCATGAGCGAAGCGAGACGTGTGTACTACAATCGGGAATCTAATAAGTGACGGGCTTTGCGCGTTTTATTGAATTACGACCTTCTGAATTACGTTTGGACTTGTTATGTTCGGTTATATTTGTACCTGTATTATACGTGTTTGTATAGTTCTAATAAACTCTATAATAATTCTAATGGAATTTTAGTTCGAGACCCGCTAAACTCATAACAATACGTTGCAAATGATGACTTTAGCATGCATTCTGTATTAAACTTCATGATCATCATAATATCTATATGATAAAACCCCTGTAGGATAAACATGAGCACGGTGGGCAGACATATAACACTTTGGGAATAGCTGTAATAAATATACATATAAGTCACTAACACTCATATTGTTGCCTTAATATAATTTTACAAAAGCCTTCGTTAATGGTTCCAAGTGTTTTCAATGGAATTCTTTTATAACATAATTTTCATATTGGCTTGATATTTAGAATAATATTTAGTTCAAATATTATTAAAATACTAATTGAGAGGTATTGAACCAAATTTTGTGTTTATTATATATAAAGTCTGAATTTCGTTGTTATGTAAAGTATATTTTTGTTGAAGTAGATGTTAAGGTCTAGGAGCTTGTACTAAAACTTTGAATCATTTAATTGGTAATCTATGTGATGAAAGCTGTATATCGAGATAATCGACGTGTAATATCTGCCTATGCTTCGTCGACCAAAATAGTGGATATGTTATTTGTCTCCTTAAATTTGGGAAACCAGACCAGGCCGTTTAAAAATGGGAAAGTCTGTGAACAAATATTATACGGAAAAATTTTTCAAGTGGGCATCTGTGGCCAAATATGAAAATATATGATATAGCGAAAAATTCTTTAAGGAATTTGGGGCCAATTTTGATGAAAAATAAAAAGGGTATGTATTGTTACAACCTAGGTGCTGACAAAGACAAATTCACACCTGCATACCTGTAGAAACACATTTTATTTTACCTTTTCGGCATTTAGACTTCTTTTGTTTACTTTGTGTTCAAAATTTGTGAATATAAAAAAATAGCGCATTGTGTATTGTAATCTTTTACTGCCTATTGTTGTATTGTGATCACTGCCAGGTGTCTCGGATTTAAAAGTACAAACTGATTCTATGAAATTTGGTCCACGCGGCCGGGCAGACATGAGCGAAGCAAGACGTGTATACTACATTCGGTAATCTATTTAGTGACGGACTCTGCGCGTTTTATGGTATTACGATCTTCTGATATATTTTTAATAATATAACTCATATTCGTAATAATTTGAGTGCCTACAAGCAGTATAAAGATGTTCACAATTTCAACACGAGGCTGTAATAGACTGATATTGCCATCTTTTAGATTACAAAAAGTACTGTCCTCTTTCTTGGGGGTTGGTATACGAGTGGATTCCGAGTGAAATGTTAGATCTGCCTTTCACTAAATTTAAAACCAAATTAAAAAGCATCTTGCTAAAAAAGGGATACTACACTATTGAAGAATACTTAAATGACAAAAATTCATTTACATAGCAGCTCGCTCCAACCTCTTATACTATATTTTGTATAACGTTTTTATCTTGCCAAGCTTGTAAGGAATTTATGGAGACATATTGTAGCATAACATTTTAGTACTTCATGTCATTATTATAAGTTATAACAATATATTTCTTTCCTTTTATTATGTCTTGGTCTTATTGAGTGTGCATTGTTTGCTACAACTCCATACATACTTCTGTACAATACTTATAAAAAAAAGAGAATTTGAGATATAAATAGAATATGAAATATAAAGAAAAACAATATTTAGCTAGACGTGTTGCTGGGGTGTTTGTTGGCGCTTCTTCTCCTTAACATTAATACGTTGCGAAGCGGTGTACATAGAATAGAAAGTAAAAGTAAATTTTAATTTACATATATGACCTTCAATAAGTGTTCTCCAGTGAAACTTATTTTGAATAAAAACTTTTGCATTTGAATTTGAATCTGCATTACATTTGGACTTGTTGCGTTCGGTAATATTTGTGCCTGTGTTATACGTGTTTGTGTAGTTCCAATAAACTATATAATAATTCCAACGGTATTTTAATTCGAGTCCTGCAACTCGTAACAGTATCATTAGATTTTTTAAAAATCACTTAAACTGATCAGGAATCGAATCGACTGATTTGGATAAAAAAATAATTAATATTGTATTATTATACCAAATCATGGTGAAGCTTGTAAGAATTAATTTCTGTGATGGAATATTAAATGTTACAAACTAAGGGAAAGTGTTGATTTTAACAAAGTGTTCAATTATTTTATTTTATATGGTATTTATTTGATACTCGTATAATTTGAAGGATAGAAATTCTAAGTGAAATAAGTATTCAATCACTTCTTTAGACCGATTAATTCATTAAAGTCTATATAAACATGTTAAATACAAATACTTGCGACCCTATTCAACGGCTGCGTTGCGTCGGTCGCGTGTCGTCCTACTTTTTGCTTGTTAAAATACTCCCGGTGAGTGACTGAATGAATGAACGAGTGAATGGCTTTAACGAGTCACTGCGGGACACCGCCAATTAACTCTTTTTTGTCACCGTGGCCGGCGGAAACGGAACCAATGACGTTTTTGTAATCGATTTGAATGATTGATTCCAATGATTGTAACATCGGAGTGATAAATTGTTAGGAGCGGTTTGAAAATGTTTGTAGTAAATTACTTGGAATATAATGGAATTAATGGCAGATTTCATTCAATTCATTAATTTGGTTTAATACTGGTTCTTTGAGAGAAACTCCATACAACTAATCTCAATTTACTATTAATACTAAGTTAAAAGACTAGATTGTAACATGTAGAATATTCTGATTAATTGTTTTAAGATGGTTGCTTTTAATGCTATAATTATCTATTTTTATTTGCGTGTCTTGTTAAAGAAATGTTGACAATGGGTGTAACTAGTTATTCTTTAACATCATGGTCTCAATTTCTGCTTAATTCCTTTAAAATCCTTAGAGGTTAACAACGTCTATATTCCCTATACTCAACCTTCGGCCCGCCGAGCTTTTATGAGTGGCTTCCCTGGCAAGCTATGTAGTTGTATAATGGTTTTATATTCGTAACATCTCTGATGTTGCAAATGTTCATAGACAATGTAACCACTTTCGTTCAGCTGGGCGTGCTGTGTATTCTATTTGTAAAAAAATCTAAATAAAATCAATGAGGTTTAACATACTACGTAGTACGTACTAGGTAAAGCGTCTGTAACTAACTTATTTGAACACTCATTATGGTTCATTCCGCCCGATCATGACATACGCGAGTGTGGTATTCGGCCATGCCAAGCCTGCCCTTTTAGATAAATTGCAAATCGTGCAAAACAAATTCATGCGCAGAGCCGTCGGTGCTCCCCTCTATATGCGTAACGTCGACCTCCACCGCGATCTGGAGCTTCCCTCCATCAAAAACTACATTACGTCGCTCTCGCGTAAGTATTTCGATCTCGCGCCGCACCATCGAAATCCACTCGTCGTGTCCGCGTCCGATTATAAGCCTCGGCGAAAGGCTCTCGTGCGACGACCGCGTAACGTCCTCACGGACAGGGTCGACGTTATCACAAAACGGCTGGCCCGGATCAGCCCGCCCGCGGTTAGGACGGCAGGCTGGCAGGCACGGACAGACAGACACAGACGGCGGCGTCTCAGGTGCCGCCAATCAAGATCTCTCCACGTCCCTGCGAGGGACGCTAGGAGACATAGCCCCCCCACAGGATAGACTAGGCGTGTTGCTGAGAAGTTTCTTGCGCCGTTTCTTCTCTCCCAGCCATAACACGTTGCGAAACGGCAGTAAGATAGCGTAGGCCGCCGCAAACCACCGATCCCGGCCCGCCGAAATCCTTCCCCTCGGGCTTTATATTACCCGTCGCCCGTTCTCAATTAGTGCTTTGTGTCGCCCTATGGTGGCCATCATTAAATTCATCCCCCTCTCATGGCAACAGTTCAGCCGAGGTAAAACTCCTTAGGGAGCTCCCTCGAGGCTCGAGCGCCTTCGCTTCGCGAAGGCACTCGCCCCAAAAACCCCGGTAAAGTTGTAAGGTCTTCGGACCAACAACATAAAGTCAAGTCCAATAAAAAAAAAAAAATTATGGTTCATGGACAAGAACTCGCTTAGTCTGCGCCGGGCCATTCTCGACACTTGTTTGAGTGAAAAGTAACTATTAAACAAATGACTTCATGATTAAGGTACTGTTCAAACCACTCGAGAACCTCAATAAGCAATCTAGCGCTGTAAGTATGAATAGTTTGGTTAGACGGCATAACTAGTGTTTTAGAGCTACAGCAAATACATGAGTCAGTTTACGGCACGCTCGCCTCAGATAGGCCGCCGTTTTCATTAAGTTCTAACTTTTTGGTTTTAAATAGCTTCTCTCGTATGAAGTACATATAACTCAATGAATAAAATACTGTTGTGGTTCGCCGCACTTCATCTAATAATTCTATGTGGCCCCCTGTAAAAAAGGTTGAGTATGATTGGTTTATTCATTATCTTGCAGAGAAAGCGTAATTATTTAATTGGTACTACCAGTATAGTATGATGATATTTTAGTGTACGTATATATTCATCTATTAACATATACATATTTTTGTAGATATATCTTTGTATGTTATCTATACTAATTATATAAAAAAATAATATATAAAACATCTGTATATGTTACATGTATATATCTATCTATACATTTATACATCTTCTCTACACATATATATCATCAAATAAATAAAATTAAAGTTTCTGTTTGCAATGTCAAAATAAAAATATGAAAAAGTCAGGGGGGACAATTCGGACCAGGAGATCTAAAAATGCATTTTTTAGAAATATTTCTCTGTTTGTCTAGATGTTCCGGGTAATCTCTGAAACGGCAGGACTGATTTTGACGGGCCTTTCACTGACAGGTAGCTCATGCTATATATACTTCTAGTAGCATGAGGCATTGAGACAAATTTTTATTTTTTTAGGGTCTAGCAAAAAATCGTCCACGCGGAAAAAGTTGCGGGCGCAGCTAGTTTATTACCAATATATAAGTGATCCTACTATGTATTGTGTATACCGCCATCACTATATTCCTGAGGTTATTTTTTTTACTGCATCGGTGCAGCAGACAGACAGACGGCCTACCTGTTGGAAAGTAATTACCACTGCCTATGGGCATTTGCAACACCAAAGGTGGACAAATGCGCTGTTGCTCTTTTAAGGGATACTGAAACCTAGCCACTAATGCCGGAACACAACTCAAGGTTGTTATGGCGGCATAATCTAAACTAAAGGCTGGTAGTTATCCAGACGGGCAAATACCCTAACACCTGGCTGTGGGTTGTTTTGTCGTCTCTTACAACAGACTGCCCGGCCGCATGAAATTGTATTCTTTCTCCGTTCTTGCACAGATACTGCCTCTCTTTTTAGCGATAAGACCTCCCTTCGTGCACATTGTAATTTATTTTCGTATTAATGTATCTTATTTAGTACCAGAAATAACCATTACAAAATATCCCTGTTAGATTTGAGAGGTGTCTAGTGATTACAATCTAAAAATCAGTATTTAATTATATAAAAAGACTAGCTGAAAACCGCCTGCTTCGCGTGCCGTAAAATCCGTTCTTAGCTGAGCTTTACGTGGAGAAAGGAAGGTCTATAGATATTATAGTTCCTGAGATATCGTAGAATTCAATTATGTATACATATAGATGAGCAATTACTAACTAAATTAGAACGCGTAAGAAATAACCAAAAACTACTTTAGTAAAGTTAACAAGGCCAGAAAGATTCTCTTTTAAAACATCAAAAACAACCTTGAAAGTCGAATCAGATCAGTGAAACAGGTTTACGGTCATTTTGTGAATCAAAGCAGAGATACATAAATCGATGAGCAGATGTTTATTTTTTCGATGACGTCTCGATCGTGGCGGAGTTATCTTAACGAATAATCGAGATGGCATTGAATGAATGGAAAGTTGAGTCAATCGAGTCGTTGTGCTTCACTAAACGAGTCTAATCTTCATGAAATCGGTCAAATGAGTCCAGACACAATGATTTCCTTAGTTTTGAAGAACTTGCTCTATTTTTAATATTTGGCAGCAGAGTACTTAAAAAGGTATTTAATGAAAAATAGCCTAAATCTCCAAGTATAAATCACTTTTTCCGTTCTACCATTGGCAAAATGCTTTGCTAAGATACCAGGTAATGGAGATTGAATTTAAACTCAAGGAAAATCAATTCTTGAATACACCTTCATTAATTGCAACTACGTTTTAACATCTTTAAGCGCGGAATTTTATTTTTATTTCAGCATCCGCGTATTATTAAAACGCTCTTCAAAGTGGCCGAAACGTTGAAATTTTTTTTTTTACCAAAACAAAACCGACTTCACGCTAAAAACAAAAAAAAATATTTAACCGACCGGGAGCGGTTTGAAGTTGTTCGGTTGCATAAAAATTAACTAATTCACACACACAGTTTAAACGATAGCTTCCATTCTTTTTTTAAATGCTGCGATACTTTGTGCCCGGGAATCCCTCGGGAATTTCAAGTCAAGCGTGGACGAAGATGCCCCTATCCTAATTTTATCTATAATTATCCTTTATTTTATTTGGTTCTAGTTTTTAATACAGTTTAATTCGTAACTCATGTTTAAGTTTAATATTTCTAGCGTTTAATATTAATTTCTTCCAATAAATTTCTTAAACCAAAAATGTAAATAAACTATTAATTAAATTGTTATTATAACTTTGTAATGTGGTCGCAAGTTACTTAACTCTAGTTTCTTTGTGGGTCGCGACATAAAAAACGTTGACAAGCAATGATCTGCTGCGTAGTGTCAATAGGAGAAGGACGGACTTAATTTTACGACTTAGAAAGCGAATTACCTATTGACTTTAAAAAAAACCTTATTAACCACAACATAACATCATAATTAAAATCTGACAAATGATATCAGACATATCTTTTGTTTTGTTAATCGATAATTTAAAATTACAATGGGCACGTACATGATAAAGACGGGCGAACAATACACTTTATTGTACACCAACATTACATAGAAAAAAATTATATATTTTTTAAATTACGTACTTTACAAATAAACTTACATACTAAAAGGTAGTACAATGGGCGGCCTTATTGCTAAAAGCAATCTCTTCCAGGCAACCTTTGGATGGACAAGAACTAATTACATAGATAGCGTTGGCGTGCAGTTGAAATAGATAATAATAAAATAATTATAATACATATATTATAGTTATAAAAATATATACGTACATAGAAATACAAAACAATCAATAAACACGTTATACAGTTAAATAGTGCTCCTTCACAAGTCTGTTAAAAGAATGGATAGATTTAGCAGACCGGACATCAGCCGGCAGAGCATTCCAGAGATGCACAGCCTAGACAGAGAACGATCTTGCGTAAATCTCCGTAGTATGCGCTGGTGTCCTAAGTCGCAACCTCTCTGACGTTCTCAAAGACCTCGAATCACTGTGAAAGAACTGAAAACGTTCTTTAAGATAAGACGGGGTCCTAAGATCAAACAATACGTTATAAAGAAGAGAGAGAACATGAGCATTACGGCGAAGTCGAATTGGCAACCTACTTACGTTCTTTAAAATAACTTAGAAATATGTTTAGGCCAAGAATAATGTTTTTATATGTCTCAAATTATTTCGTATAAAAAAATATAAACAAACTAAGTATAAGAAGGTAACATTTGAAGTACTACTTCCAGTTGAAAACCTCATTAATGTCATAGAAACAATTATTAATAGATAAGCGGACTGACAAATGAACTGAAATACTCTTTATAGAGTTACGGAACGTCGCAGCCTCATAGATTTTGTAGGAACGTATTTACTTATGACGTCATAGGTAAGAACAAGAAAAAGAAGTGAAATAGAGCATTAATTATTATATTATTCGGGTTAAAGAACTTTATTTCTCATAAAAGTATTTTTATAATTCACTTAAACTATGAGAACATTTATAAATCACTAGAGCTTGACCCACGGGCCAGTCGCGGGATAAACTCTAGTCTTTACATAAATCTATACCCAAAGTTATCCCATTATACAGGAGGAAAAGTATAGGGGATACATTTCATCCCGGATAATGGGTCCACCCTCGGTATTAAAATTACATATATACCGAATTTCAGCCAAATCGGTCCAGTAGTTTTTGCGTAAAAGTATAACAAACAACGAGACAAATATATTTTTATCCCAGCAACTAACCCATTTTTCGAGGTAAAAGTATCCTATGTTCATTCTCGGCATCGAATATATATATATATAATACTGAGTTTCAGCCAAATCGATCCAGTAGTTTTCCGTGAAAACGGAACAGACAGATAGACAGAGTTACTTTCATATTTATAATATTAATAAGGATTGAAAATAAATTGTAAATTATAACGAGATAGAAACAAAAATACTAAAATTGAAGGTAGTTTTGATTTATTTTTTGTACATGCAAGTTTTAAAGTTCCTTCGAACCAAAAGAAACAAAGATCTAGATTTCGTGGAAGTGTCATTGTTAGTTTTTATTTATTAATTTTTATAATGTATTTATTTTTATACGAAGAATGTCTTATGTATTGAAATATAAATATTTACACATAATGGTACAGATTCGTTTGTTTTATTCAAAACCGATTAAGTTTTGCTACACTGTCTATTATATTGCTTTATTAATTATAAGTATCAGTAAATTTTGAATTTATTATATACCAACATAAACATATTTATGTAACTGTATATGTTTGCAGTAATTATTATCTATATTAAATTTTATTAATTTAGATAGTTTGTAACATATGATTTTTAGGCATTTTTTAAACACTTGTATGAACTATTTTAAAATTAATTAAAATATTTAAGGCGTCTCTTGTTTTTTCAAGTAAAAATCCGTTTGCAGACACCCCGCTAGACGGAGACTACGGCGGGACAGTGTGGAATTCGTGGCCAGGTGGGCTGCTGTATACTCACTAAACCCCTTGGTGTCCTGTCACCAAATGTCGGCGACCCGAGACGTGCGCAAGGTTTTTGCAGCGACCCCGACTGGTGAGGACCCGCCCCTAACGGCAGGCCTCTCCTGCCTTAATCCGTGCTTAAGGAAGACGCACGCGGGAGACCAATGCGTCCCCTACTCAGCGTCTTCGATGCCGATGACCGCCTAATGATATAAGGCGTCTTAATCGAACTAACGACAAGATGTGTAATTTCATCCTATTTTCGCAAATTGTTTTTCATGCCTTTGCCATCTCTGTATAATTTTTCTTAGTTGAATGTGAGGTATACCTATTGAATAAATCAGAGGCTTTTTCAAGTAATTCATTCTTGTGTCGAAAAGTACGTTTGGAAGTGACATTTGACGTTGACTTTGGAACTATGTATAATGGATGTGTGATTTATTTTAGATAGAAAGTGAAATAAGAGAAATAATAAGATTTGCTTCAGAAAGTTAGGGGCCATCTTTAAATTACGTCACACGAATTTCACAATTTTTTCACCCCACCTCGTCCTCGTCACAGCTGGTCACATTCGTGAGAGTCCTCCCTCCCTAGTGTGACATCACATATTTTTCAATTTTACATCAAGAAATTGATAAATTAAGACAGCAGTTCCGTAATTAGTATTATTTCCATTTAAATTATTTTTAAATAAGTTAAACACTATCTTCATCATTCAGATAGAGTTCGAAATATTTTGAAGTATTTACATACATACATACATTAATTCACGCTAGTTCCCTTGCGGGGTAGGCACGGACAACAGAGCGCCATTTAGGCTTATTCTTACACACCTCACTTGCTTCTTTGACATTCATAACTCTTGTCACGCACGCTCGTATGTTCTTAAGGCTCCTGACATCACCTTCTGCTAGTACACGATCAATTTGATCATGGAAGGTGTGTCGTGGCCTTCCACGACTTCTGCATCCATCCACTTTTGCATTGTATATCTGTTTAGTCATTCTTTCATCATGCATTCTTTCAAGTCTTTGAAGTTTTTCGTTAATATAACATTTTCTTAAGTTTTCGCGACTAGTATACATAATAAAACTACGTTTTAACGGTTTTGAGAGCGGTAATTTATTTGATTTTTATTATTCCGACGTTTCGGCCAGTTTTTAGTAGCCGTGATCACGGAAGACAAAGATGTCAAGTGTCAATGAGTATTGTTAAAGTTTTAATTATTTTGTTTATGGTTGTTGTTCACTCTATGGGAGCCTAATCGAATTTACCACAACTTCGCAACATGTTATGGCTTGAAGAGAAAAAAAAAGTTATCATAAATTTTCATGTTATAAGACGTAACGTGGTTTTGTTGTAATTTTTCTATAATTATTTGAAGTTAAGAAAAAAATGCACCAAATCACCTCCATATCATACACATGAAAGCATTTTATGATCCCTCCTACCGTTTTCCCAGAGCGCTACAACATGGGGCTCTTCAAAAAGGTCGTAAACAGATATTTAAAGTCTCAACCAAGTAGGCAACGCATCGGCTCCCTTAGTGTTGCAGATGTCCATGGGTGACGGTAGCCACTTGCCATCAAGTGGACCCATTTGCCAGTTTGCCTTCAAGCAAACATTAAAAAAATTACTCCTTCAATTTTTATCAAAACAGGATGAAAAAATGTCTACTTCTTAATAAAAATGAGATCAGCCTTAAGATGCTTATTACCTGAGTTTTTTCAAAATGTATATAGGCGACAGTAACCGCTTTCCATTAGTGGCCGGTTCCTATATGTTACTATTCATTCACTTGCCCTAACATCGGTTCCATTTTGACATAAGATGTATGGAGCTTATGTCAAATTGTAACAGATAGTAAGGCAAATGAACGGTCGGTAAGATATAGGATCCGGGCATAAGTGGGCCGTATGCCTAATTACCAGCTTCGCAATAAAAAAATTACAGTAGGAGTTTTATTTTTATTGCAGGAGTTCAGCAGACAGGCAGACGGCCCACTTGATGGAAAGCGGTTATCATCGCCTATGGACATTTGCAACACCAAAGTTGCTACAAATGCGCTGCTGCTCTCTTAAGGGACACTAGAACCTGGTCACTAATGCCGGAACACAACTCAAGGTTGTTATGGCGACATACTTTAGACCAGGGGTAGTAGCCATCCAGTCGGGCAAATGCCCTACCACCTGGCTGTGGGTTGTTTTGGTCGCCTCTTACGACAGGCCGCCCGGCCGCAGGAAATTGTATTCTTTCTCCGTTCCTGCACGGATAATAATGGAGTTCAGCAGACAGGCAGACGGCCCACCGGATGGAAAGTGGTTACCATCGCCCATGGATATTTATCACACCGAAGATGCTACTGATGTGCTGCCGCTATCTGAAGGGAATCTGGAGCCTGGCCACTAATGCTGGAACACAACTGCCGTATTTTGACATGTGAAATATTTTCAACTAAATGCTTTATTATGGATTCATAGTCAAATAGTAGTTTGTTACCTTCATAGCTCGTAGATTATCACGCACTTAATTGCTCGTGGAATATTTATGGAGAATGTAGTAGACCCCCAACAAAACATCATCCAATTAACTTGTAGTATCACAACACAAAACAATGACTTACTCGCTGCGATACTTTTAAACGAGGTATCATTAGGGCTCAAGAAATAAGCCGACAAAACATCGACGAAAAAAACAGTAGGCCTCTTAACAATCTTTGCGAAGCAATATAGCGAATGTAACATTACGATTTAAGTAAGCGCTGAGAAAAGAGCTGATAAAGAAAACTACTTTTTAATTTGCAGTTACAGTATCTACTGAAATAAAAAAATAAAAGAAAATAGAAAGAATAACACGTTTATTAATGTTAATAGTTTGTCACAACAAGAGTTAACACGAATTTAGTCGCAAGTAACTATTTCACATTGTTTGAATTTACATTCAAATCGATTCTTATTATAGAATTTCTGTATCGGCAGTGGTTGAGTGTTTGAATGATTAGAAATGAACAATTTAGGGGATATAAAGGCTTTTAATAAACTTAATATGACGTGATTATAAGACACTTTTAGCCAGACAGGGAAGGTCAAAAAACAGGAGAAAAATTTGTGTCAAAAAATAAAATTCAAAATATCTTGACATGTGAGGTGCAAGATTGTTACTCTTAATTGTGGTATTAGCACTAAAAATCTCATTCAAAGAATGTAAGAAAACAAGATATTAATGACACAAAAATTCCCAATAAACATTCGCAGTATTGCATTCTCAACAAGGATTCACGCAATCTTGACCGGTAGACGGCGCCTTGCCATTGACAAGAAAATGGGTGGCATTCAAAATATGTAAGACCCAATCGACTTAACTATCATCAAGCTAAAACCAACTTTATACATTAAAAGTTAAAGTTCAAAATAATCTAAGTACAGTCTGTAGTTACAGCGTTATAAGAGTTCAAAATATCGCATGCAACTTGGCGTCTCAAAGGTATGATGGCAAGAATTTATAAGCAAATAGTAATAAATAATTCATTCAATATTCGATTTTATTTATTTACTTTTATGTGCAATAAGGACGAAATTAGCTTGCTTAGATTGTGTTGTTTGTATCTTTTTGTCCATTAAAGAGGTAAAAACATTTTAATTGTTCTTTTTTTAAATTATGGTACATGATTGGCTTACAGCGTATTTAACCTCTTTTTACATTATGCCCACTTTTGCAAGGAAAATGGATGTGTGTCTATGCAATACTCGTCCTGCCACTGCTGCTGCTCTACGTTCCTTGGAAGTCTAATACCTACAATTTACTAAAAGTTCTGTCCAAAGGGCATGTGTTTCGCCTGGTTTCTAAATGCTTGAAAATTATTTTAAAACTTAATTGAAATGTTAAAAACTTGAAAACATGACAATGGCTAAACACACAAATCGTCCAAAAGCATAATTAAAAAAAAGAAGTGCAATTATTTTTTTATAAAAAACGGTTTTCACTGAATATCTGAATACAGTCACCAAAATTGTTCATTTTACAAATACGCAATTCTACGATGGTACTACTACAATAATTGTAGAATTTATTTTATTACACGAACTCTAGGCTTTACAAGGTTTGTTACCTTCATTTACGTAATGTTACCGTTGTGACGACTATTAATTTAGAATTTTAAGATACGTTAGATACACGACTGTCGGACATGAAAAAATTAAAATAATCCCGTTTTAGGCTTTACACAGTTCACGTGTGTTACCTTCAATCGCATAATGTTACAGTGTTATCAATGTACGGCTGTTAAAGTACAATTTTACCGGCCGTACCGTAAAAACAAAAAGGCCTGTCATGATAAAAATTGCAAAAGTACATGTTAGGAGGTTAGTTTTCTAGGAGTACATTGTTCACGTGTGTTACCTTCAATCGCATAATGTTACAGTGTTATCAATGTACGGCTGTTAAAGTACAATTTTACCGGCCGTACCGTAAAAACAAAAAGGCTTGTCATGATTAAAATTACAAAAGTACATGTTACGAGGTTAGTTTTCTAGGAGTTCATTGTTCACATGTGTTACCTTCAATCGCATAATGTTACAGTGTTATCAATGTACGGCTGTTAAAGTACAATTTTACCGGCCGTACCGTAAAAACAAAAAGGCTTGTCATGACTAAAATTACAAAAGTACATGTTACGAGGTTAGTTTTCTAGGAGTTCATTGTTCACATGTGTTACCTTCAATCGCATAATGTTACAGTGTTATCAATGTACGGCTGTTAAAGTACAATTTTACCGGCCGTACCGTAAAAACAAAAAGGCTTGTCATGATTAAAATTACAAAAGTACATGTTACTAGGTTAGTTTTCTAGGAGTACATTGTTCACGTGTGTTACCTTCAATCGCATAATGTTACAGTGTTATCGATGTACGGCTGTTAAAGTACAATTTTACCGGCCGTACCGTAAAAACAAAAAGGCTTGTCATTATTAAAATTACAAAAGTACATGTTACGAGGTTTGTTTTCTAGGAGTACATTGTTCACGTGTATTACCGTATCTCATATTCACGACTGCTTTAACGGCAAAATTGGCGAAAATCTATTATTGTTTGTATATATTTGATACAGAAAAGAGTTGAATTTTGCCAAGACTACGGAACTTTAAAACATATCTTATAGAAACTGCATTAAATAGACTTTTAATGTAGCTTTTGCAATTTATTTCGTCATTACTCGACACGTTTCCTGTCTTTAATTAACGGAATGTTTTTTGCAAGCTTTAAAAATTGCAGCTCGTTTGACCACCACTCATCTAGACTCGTTATAAAGATTGTTTAAGTCTGGTATTTTAGTTTTAGGAATACTTGCGACGGGTCGGTAGGATAATTAAACGATCCGTGCATTTATAATATATATTTTTTGTATATCGTGTTTAAATTGTCAGAAGTAATAAATTTAATTTATTTTTGTTTGATCTACGTGCTAACACAATGAGACTATCTGGCAGCATAGAAACACTATCTATACATATAATAAAACTGTAGAGGTCGAATTTCTGTACTATGAAAAAAATGCTAAAAACCGAGTCCGGGGGATGTAAGAAGTGAAATAGAATTTAGATTTTTTCAAATTTTTTGTTTATGTGTTTGTCTGTCTGTTTATACCGGCTAATCTTCGAAACGACTGGGCCGATTTTAATGAAATTTTGTATGGTGGTAATAGCTTATATCCCTGGTCAACATATAGGATACTTTCGATCTCGAAAAATTAAAGAGTTCCTGCAGGATAGTTAGAACAACTTTAATTACTTTTTTTTTTTTTTTTTTTATTGCAGGAGTTCAGCAGACAGGCAGACGGCCCATTGGATGGAAAGCGGTTACCATCGCCTATGGACATTTGCAACACCAAAGGTGCTACAAATGCGCCGCTGCTCTCTTAAGGGAGTCTGGAACCTGGTCACTAATGCCGGAAAACAACTCAAAGCTGTTATGGCGGCATGCTCTAGACCAGGGGTGGTAGCCATCCAGTCGGGCAAATGCCCTACCACCTGGCGAAATTACTTGTACTTGTAATTACTTAAACAGGTTCTTATACAACTTATTATGCACCTAATTAAGTGTTGATATTGCCGGTATCATCATACAATAAAACAATTTATACATCGATACTTTGGCAGCGTCCCATCTTCCAGCTACTAGCATGTCTGCCGGCTACAGCTGCTGCACAACAGGAGGCCCTAAAACGCCGCAAATACTCAGCCATCGGAAATGGCTACATATTTGCGGCTTTTGCGGTCGAGACCCTGGGATCATGGGGGCCTGAGGCGCACAAGCTTTATCGGGACATAGTCAAACGTCTGGTGGATGTCTCACGTGACCAAAAGACTGGTTTATACCTGGGACAGCGCATCAGCATTGCCATTCAGAGAGGCAATGTGGCCAGTCTTTTGGGCACGTTTCCGACTGACAGTGGTCTAGAACTAGATTTTATACTTTAATTTTAGTTTGTATATATAGTTTATTTTTAGTTTAAATTATTGTATAGTTTAATTTATTTATAATTTAGTTTATTTATAATTAGATACATATTTATTTTTAAGTATTTAGTTCATAATTTAGTTTTATTTTCTTTCATTTATACATTAAAATTACATATTAAATAAACTAGATGGCACTGATAGTATTCTACATCGCGATCGTGACGCGGACGAAGTCGCGGGCATCAGCTAGTATTTAAATATATATAGTTCTGAACGCATGAACCAATTAGCCAGTTTTTTGACCCAATGTGCATACCCATACAATTAGAATAGAAAACACTTTATTGTCACCAAAATAAACAATTACAGAATGAATAATTATAAAGAATGACTAAACAGATATACAATGCAAAAGTGGATGGATGAAGAAGTCGTGGAAGGCCACGACACACCTTCCATGATCAAATTGATCGTGTACTAGCGGAGGGTGATGTCAGGAGTCTTAAGAACAGACGAGCGTGCATGACAAGAGTTATGAATGTCAAAGAAGCAAGTGAGGTGTGTAAAAATAAGCCGAAATGGCGCTCTGGTGTTCGTGTTTACCCCGCAAGGGAACTGGCGTGAAGTTATGTATGTATGTAATAATTATAGTAATTTAATTGCAAAACAAAAGGCGGCCTTATCGCTAAAAGCGATCTCTTCCAGGCAACCAGACTGAGAGGATACTTTTAACAAATTATGTCTAGGTATAATTAAATGAAAAAGAAGTAACATAAAGAAGGAAGAACACCACAATGTGGACAGTGTTCACGACAAAAAAGGTTTATTTTATTTTGAGTTCGAATAATTTAAATATATATAATCGGCAGATATATAATAATCGGCAGACAAACACACATATTGTACATCCCCAAATTAAGCAAGTTACGCTTGTGTTATGGGTAATTTACAACGGACTACCCTGGGGCCGATCCCAGACACCCAGACCATAGTAAATACCGGAGAAAATACGTTTCCGAAATTTACCATACCAGGAATCGAACCCGGAGTCTCTGCGTTGCAGTGAGGTAGGCCGGCAAATGCTTAGCCCGCTCAACCACAGAGGCCGTCAAATTATCTGTCATATTAGAAAAGTCATTCTTAATTATTTCAATAATTCATTCCCTCTCCAACAGACAGTAAACAGCAAAGTTAGGAAGAATAGAAAAATATATGTTTTGTTATAAAGGCAGGCAACTCCAAGCGTACTTTCAAATGACCTTTCTTTCAACTTTGAAACTTTCAACTAAATTTATACTAGTCATTACCACTGGTACACTGACATTATTTCGCTGGCTTGCGAGAATACCGGCCCAACTAAAAAATATCGATTTTAGAGAATGAGGTTTTTAAGTTTTTTTTAAAACGTTTTAATCCATATCTCAGAATGTATTTGGATTAATGAGGGTCTGACTTTACTAAATAAAAACCAACTTATAGAGGTAATAAAACAACTAAATATAATTTAATTTTTTATTAAAATTATGAAAAAAAATCGTGAAATAAACTCCCGATCAGACATCAGTCGTTATTCTTGAGACTATTAATTACAAAAATCAACATAATTTAGCGTTAAAGAACAAAAACAAGATCTACAAAATGGTTTAAAGCATATCTTGCACTTACAGTAACCAAATTACAATTATGTAACATACAACTTAACTTAGTAAGTAATTTAAAAAAATATTTCTCCAAAATATATGACATAAAAATAAAATGTTCAACATTGTCATCCAAAAAATAAACGAGTTGAAACCTCAAAATGTAAGTTTTATCCGTGCAGGAACGGAGAAAGAATACAATTTCCTGCGTTGGGGCGGCCTGTTGTAAGAGGCGACTTAACAAACCACAGCCAGGTGGTAGGGCATTTGCCCGACTGGATGGCTACCACCCCTGGTCTAAAGCATGTCGCCATAACAAACTTGAATTGTGTTCCGGCATTAGTGACCAGGTTCCAGTGACCCTTAAGATAGCAGTAGCGCATTTGTACCACCTTGGGTGTTGTAAATGTCTATAGGCGATGGTAACCGCTTTCTATAAAGTGGACCGTGTGCCTGTCTGCTGCACTCCTGCAATAAAAAAATTAAAAAACTTTTCTGTACACGATGGTCGAAGTCGTCGTTCTCGTACAATTTTCTTATTTTTACTTACATATTCCTTCTCTGTGTTTCGTAGACATTTTGCCACATTAATTTTCGAAAGTTCTGGCTTCGCTTTCTTATTTAGTGTTAAAATTTGGATTGAATTACGTTTTTCTAAATTCTCTTCTACTTTCTCATCCGAATCTAACGACGGATAATTATTTTCAACATGAAAATTCCGATTTGTGACACTATCATCCTATGAGAAGTCTTTTTCTTTCTTAGCTTCTTCATTTCCAACATTCACAGCGGTAAATTTGACGCTTGTGGTTCACTTTATGTTTGTAAATTGCTAGGTATCTGCTTCTGCGTGTCTTATTTCATACTAATATTTACGTATTCTATACTTACCCTATTTTCTTTGGTTTCATTTTCTATACTATGGCTATTGACATATTCATTATATTTGAATTAGTCATGTCTTCGTTTTTTCTATTACACTGTACTATTATTCTATTATTAGAATTTGAGCTAGAACACGAGCAGGAAGATTTCCTTGAAGAACACAATGATATGGATAGTGATCTGTGTCGCAAAATCAACCTATTTCTATCTGTATTATTGTCTAAAATGTAATAAGCAATATTTATTAACATAATAAATATATATAAAACATAGTTATTATGTTCTATTTCAACAGATAATATTATTTCCTGATATGTTAATATAATTTATATAGTCCTCAACATTTTCACTGTACCTTCTTGAAGATGACTGCCTACTATTTTTATGCGATATCCATAAACTAAAACTATTATTACACCACTGACGCCAATGAAGGAAGAATAACTACTTTCTCATTCATTATCATTTAAAATGTTATGTTGACCCTCATTTAAATGATTTTTACTGGCCGCTTCCTTCAGTTTCAAAAAAAATCATTCGTTCTCCCATCTAGATGTCCCTAGATTCCTTTACCTTTGGATAAAATTGGGTTAAACAAATAATAGAACGTCAATAATTACATAACTTTATATATAACGTAAAAACATAATACTCCAAAATACTATCCCAAAATTTCCTGAATAGACGCATTTCGTTATAAGAAATAATTTCATTTACATTTTTTCAAGAATAGTGAAATTTTTTTAATTACGACAACGTAAAATTTGTTGCTTTTTCGTGAATAAAGACTAAAATCAAACAAAGTCAGTATATAATACGATATAACAAGAAAAATGTTCGTATTTATTCAAGAATACAGGCATAAACCAAAATAGGGCATAAAAAGCACTTACTTTTTTCAAAAACAATGACGAATTACGAAATATGTCAATATTCTTTAAAAATATGTGTCAATTATAGCAACCGAACTCTAAAAACGTCTGTATTTATGATAATCGACCGAGCATTCTCTCTATTGTCGTCGGTGCAACTGAATTGAGCCTGTGTTTGTGATATGCCATAGCGTATTTTGTCTCAAATGAATAGTGACGCTCTCTCTTTCTAGCGAACGCTAGCGCGAAATTGACTGTTCGTCATTATTCATGATAAAATATCAGCAATTTATGATCGTTCTGCATACTTAGTTCAATTTCGAATGATTTTGGAATGCGTCAGTATTCTCGCAAACCAGCGATTTGTATGTACGAAGGTTATGTCGAAATCTATGACAGTGGGTTTGGTTCACATATGATTGCTTAGCAGACTATGAAGCTAGTTATGTTGGAAATATCTCTAATGGATAAAATCAAAAATGAAGATATCCGTAAAATTGAGGTCAGTAGTCGAGATAAAAACTACCCTAACTTTTAAGTTGGACCAAATTACACACAAAATTTCATCAAGATCGGTTTAGTAGTTTTGAAGCTTATCCCTGACATACATCGTGACGCAAGATTTATATATATATATATAAGAATATAAGATAGATAGATGGATACACTTACGAAGTCATGAATAAACATTTATTAAGGGTCATACATCATTTGTTCAAAGAATGATCAGTTTCTTTGCCTAAGGGCTTGTATTCAAAATGCCGTCTCATAATCCTCCTATTAAGACATTCAATTAATTTTACCACCTTAGTTTTTGTAAATTACTATACAGACATGACAAACATGCTATTATTTTTTTAAAATGAGGGTTCCCTCCGTGGGAAACGTGAAAAGGAAAACTTTTAATTGTCAAAGGTTTTTTATTTCTGGAGTTCATCAGACAGGCCAACGAGCCAACTGTTAAAAGATGACTATCGTCTCGTATGGAGGTTTGCAACAGTAAAAGTTCTAACAATATGCTGCCGGCTTCAAAGGCGGACTGAGACCTAGTCTTTCATGCCGGAACACAAATAAAAGTTGCTTTGACGACATAATTTAGACCATAGGGTGGTAGCGATCTCAACGGGCAAATGCTCTTCTA
Organism: Dendrolimus kikuchii; assembly: GCA_019925095.2. NCBI lineage: Eukaryota > Metazoa > Arthropoda > Insecta > Lepidoptera > Lasiocampidae > Dendrolimus > Dendrolimus kikuchii. The sequence continues at coordinate 8,812,687 of CM034413.1, forward strand.
GATAGATAGCTACCGTTGTGAGTTGTTTTGTCGCCTCTTACTACAGATAATTTGTATTCTTTCTCCGTTCCTGCAATGATATTTCGATTAATAATAATTTTAATAAATCTGCTCTACTGGGACCGATCAATTATCACAGACAGGACTATTGTTGCCAACAAGCCTAATATTGTGATAGCTGATCAGTCTGCGAGACGTGCTATAATTGTAGATGTCGCGATTCCCCATGATGGTAACCTCTTGAATGCCGATAAAGATAAACAAATAAAGTATATTGATCTTGCTCACGAGGTTACCGCTATGTGGATCCTGGACTCTACAATCATAGTACCGATAGTGGTGTCAGTGAATGGACTAATAGCGAAGAGCCTTGACCGCCACCTTGAAAGGCTCTCGCTTGGTATCTGGTTGAAGGGTCGGATGCAGAAGGCAGCTCTGTTGGACACGGCCCGTATTGTGAGGAGATTCCTGTGTCTGGGGCCTTAACCTCCGGTAGCCTGGACCCTAGGCCCCACTGCCGGCGAAGATCAGTTTTTTATATTTTTTTATAAATTAATTTGTAAATTTTATAAGAAAAATGTAAAAAATTTGGAATAAAAATATATATGTGAATTATAATAATGTCAAATCAAGCAGAGACATTGAGTTTTAAATGTCAACTATAATAATTAAGTCAATACAAGCACAGATATAATCTCGTAGTAAGGATTGTCCGCCAGCAACTTGCTCTTCAATATTGTTCTGTGGATATGGAAGAGCCGTTTTACTAGTACTCGCCGTAGCCAGTTATAGAAAACAGCTATGTCACGTTCTACTGAGTTCGATTAATTATCACGGACAGGACTATTGTAGCCTGTGACGTCACGTACATGGAATAATTTACTACCACATAATTAGTAAGGTTAAAACTGAATAGCCCATGTACGTGTCAAAATCTGTTAATATAGAAAACGTTAAAATACTAAATGAATTTAGCAAGTACATATATCTAGAGTACAACAACTCGTAGTCTCATTGTGTAATGTCTTCTCAGCAGTCGAGCCTAGCTCTCGAATGGCGATTGAGCCATGGACTCCCGCTAGTGGTGCGCCACCCTATTCAAGGCGGTAGCCATCGTAGACGCACAACACAACTTATTACAAACCCCACATAGACAATAAACCTGATATTGTGGTAGAAGATCGATCTGCGCGACCAGCAATACTCGGTGACATCAATATCCCTCATGACGATAAGCTCGCGAAGACAGAAAAAGAAAAACTAAGTAAATAGATCTTGCTCACCAGATTCCTGTCATATAGCGTCTGGATTCTATGATCATTGTCCCGATAGTTGTCATAGTAAATGATCTTATAGCGAAGGGCCTCGACCGATATCTTAAGAGGTTCTCGCTAGGTTGTTGGGCGAAGGGTCAGATACAGAAGGCAGCAGTTCTGAACACGGCAGGAATTGTGCCGAGGTTCTTCACTCTGCAGCCGTTAGCACCGGCAGCTTAGACCTCAGGCCCCGCTGCAGGCAGTCATCAATTTTTTTTTCTGTAAATATTTATAATTCAGACACAGAACTCAGAAGATAAAAAAATATTTGCGCTTGACGTAATTTTATTTAAATACCGCTAAATAATTCACTACCTAATAATAACATGTTACATGCCTGTGAGTTATTGAGACAATTAACGTCCGTTAAATGGCTCCATCCATCCATCCATCTTTAGATTAAAACTCGTTTAATAACTCACCGTAGGGCATAAACAAGTCGAAATATCTCTAAAATATAGAGCGTGTATGATGAATCTCTCCTATGATTTATCTTGTACATGGTTGCGGGATTTGAATTTAAAATGCAGTCAACAAGTTCAAACCTTAAAGTAGGAAATCGTAATAACATAAAACACACAATCTGTTGATATAAGATTCCCGTTCCGAATATACACTTAGTAACGCCTCAATTGCAGTCCAAACTCAACTAACTCTATCTTAACGTACAACGTAATTGTAATGTGTTATTATGGTTAGTTTATCCTTCACTAGATGGCGGTACGGGTATTTCGAATAAAAAATTAAGTTGACATTTATAAGAAAGGCGTGTGGGCCGCCCAACGGCTGGTCTACAATATTAACATTAAGGGTAGCGAAGCCGCAAGCAAAAGATAGTTTATTGTACAATACGTCTTAGCAAGACAATAATTATGGGATGTTATTATTATATTATCTACTTATGTATATTTATAAACTACGGAACGGATTTAAATGAAACTCGAGATTGAGGTAGTTATAACTTTGGATACTTTTTGTCCCGACAAATAACGTCTTTTTCGTGGGATAATCGAAAATAGCGAAAAAGATGGCGCTTCGATCGCATCTGTTTTGGAAACTACTGAACGTATATGAATGAGACTCAATTTAGTGCTGGCTTATAACCCGAGTTAACACTGAATACATTTTATCCCGATAAATGACATAGTTTTAAAATAGACGGATTAGCAAAATAGATGGCGCTACATTCGCGTCATTTTAATTCACTATCAAATACCTACGTTGTCATAAACAACATGTCATTGATTGTATTACTTCAGATCAGGTTGGCTTCGACTCGCCTTTATGTTTTGTTGAGCAGTTGTCTAGGCTGTATGGACTTAGTATTTTTGTTATTATTTAAAGTAAAAAACAATTTAAGTTTATATGTAAGTAAGATAGAGCTGGGATTTTTCACGCGGTGTAACCGCGGGGAATCTCTAGTATTATATAAAACAACTGGCCTTGTCGCTATAATAGATTTCTGATTCAAAGTCTTTAAAATCTATCACAAATAAACCTCTCAGACATCGTAACTCAAACAAAATAATAAATAAGGCACTTAAAGGGCATAAAGGTATTGAAGATTATAGGCGAGCTCATCTCGATGGGCCATTTGAGCCATATCTCCACCAATAAAATCTAAATTCTGTAAGGAAATAGGATTTTGCCAAATGCGGTGCTCAGGACGGATTTTATAGTTAGGCTTTTGCTGTACTAAATTTGCAGTGCGATGAATATTTATTAATCTATACATATATAATTACTCGACCTCTCTGACTGAATAATAATTGAACGCACAACTCAAATATGTCGGTTCTTTCTATACTGTGGGTTCGCACTAAGAAATGATTTCTGCAAATTCAACCACAAAGGGGATAGAAATCTGTAATTTTCAATGTAAACAAATTGTATGTTTCTGGTTAGAAATAAATCTACACGTATATCGGCGTTTTTGGAAATTAAACCCCTAAAGTAGTGAAGAGGATTAGAATTTTGTATGAAAATCCGACATTTTCAATTTCTAAGAAGTACGAAATTTCATGAACCTGCTTCTGATTAGAAATAAAACTACATGTGTTTTAACTTTCATTGACTACTAAACCTATGACCATTTTTAATTTACGTGAGCGAAGCTGCGGGCAACAGCTAGTGTAAAATAATAATCCCAAGCCATCGTAGGTTATTGGATTTTTAAAGCACTTTATCCCTTACGAATAAGTTCTACCACTGTCACTAACATGCAACAAAATAAAATTGTCACTCTCAGTGCCACGACGTTGTATTTGTTAGTGAATTCGGGAACAGTCCTTTTTCCTGGATTACAGTTACATAAAGGTTGTCAAGGGTATAAATAGGACGTGTATGCAAAATTTCGTGACGGTCTGTTGTGTAGTTGTTGTGTGTGTACTTAAAATGGTTGGATTCAGCTAATCATGTTTCCAATGATGAGTGAGAGTTCTGATGGTCCACTTCCCCTACCCGTCTTCCCTATTCCATCTTGTTTGCCAACTTCGTACTAAAAAATAAGTTAAGTCTTGAAAAGGACACAAACAAACCAAACAACCAATTTTATCCGTGCAGGAACGGAGAAAGGATGCAATTTTCTGCGGCCGGGCGACCTGTCATAAGAGGCGACGAAACAGTACACAGCCAAGTCTAGACTATGCCGCCATAACACCCTTGAGTAGTGTTTCGGCATTAGTGGCTATGTTCCAGTCTTCCTTTAGAGACAGACAGCACATTGGTAGTATATTTGGTGTTCAAAATGTCTATAGGCGATGGTAACCGCTTTCCATCAGGTGGGCTGTCTGCCTGTCTGCTTAACTTATGCAGTTAACAAAAAACAAAGTCACACACTCATTTATAATATCAGTGAGGATGATACCAACATATTTGGTTTCCACGTTATAGCACCGGTTATGCTATATAGCACAAGCCTAATACATTAACGAGCTACAATATTCTGGCTTATAACGATAAATGGTTTGGTTCTAATCTTTTAAATACAATGAAAACACAGTACTTGCAATTGTGCTGGCGGTCCCATAGTTTTTGAATAAGACTTGCTTGTAATAGTAGCTTGTCTAACATATGAGCTCGATAAGGGTTGGGTGTTAGTGAAAGCGGCCGTAATAACTGTAAAATGATGGAAAAACTAAACAAGAAGGACAATTGCGTAGTAAGAAACATAACTGTAAAAAGCTCCAAAATCCTATGTGATTAGATGGCGCCACATCTATTATAATTGCACCCTAACTTTAGGACGTTTTAGTATTAATAATATATTGTTACAACTGAAGTGCTCCGAAAAGTTAAAAACATAACAGATGTTTTATTACCTTTGCTATTCAAACGCTGCAAATTTTTCTATTATTTCGGATTAAGCTTACGAGTTTTAACAATCCAGTGTATGCATGTTTATTGGAGGTACATGTCTATTTTGCGAATATATAAGGTCGGCCGGTTGAGACAGAGTTCGTTGAGTTTCAACTGCGATCGAGGGATTAATAAGTGTACATTTGGAACTGGAATCTCATATCGACAGAATGCGCGTTTATGTTTTAACGGTATTCTGCTTTACATGTTGGACTTGTTGCATTTGGTTGTGTTTAATAATAAAGTTATAATTATTATATTATTGTCGTAAAAATGTTTTTTAAATATTAAAAATTATTAATAGTTTGTTATTAAAAATTGTCACTCCTCTCTCTTTTTATATGCCTAAAACGTAAAATACTTCTTATTTTAGGGCTTTCTCGTTTATATGAAAATCATTTAAATTACTATTTAAACATACTGCATTTTTATTATTATGTGAAAAAATTACACTTGGGTTTATAAATTATTTTAACACGCTTTAATAGAGTACCAACCTTATTCTCTTTACAATATTATAGTCTATGAGTGGTATTGTTTCAGTATACCAGTTTTGGTCATAATTACATCTGAACGAGTTATATCCAAACCGCTTTTGGTGACTGTCCATTTTAAATTAGGAGTTGTTGTGAGAATCAATCTATCCGTACTGGACAGGAAAAATAATACAATTTCCTGCGGTCAGGCGGCGTGTCGTAAGAGGTGATAAAAACAACCCACAGCCAGGTGGTAGGGTATTTGTCCGACTGGATAGCTACCACCCCTGATCTAAAGTACGCCGCACTAACAACCTTGAGTTGTGTTTCGGCATTAGTTCCGGTATCCCTTTAGAGAGCGGCAGAACATTGGTAGCACCTTTGGTGTTAAAATATCTGTAGGCGACGGTAAGTCAGGTGAGGTCAGACGTCAGGAAATAGAGGTCAAGATAGACATCAGGTAAAAAAAGACGTCAGGAAATAGAGTTCGTTGTCTTCCTCACATATTACCATATTTACGATGGTATAAAATGACAGAAGTTACTTACGACAAATCTGTATTATTTTCTTTTTTAATTGCGAAACTAGAAAACAGGCAGAGGGCCCAACTGCAAAGCGGTTACCGTCACCTACATTCGTTTGCAACACCAGAGGCGAAGCCAACGTGTTGCCAGCCTTTAGGACGGTATAAGTCATTGGCATAAGATGCTATAAGTCAATATTTTTTTAATATAATTATATTAAAAAATAAACCCTGCCCCGAAAAAAAAAAATAGTACTCGATTTCAGCGCCACCTACGGGGTTTAATTGAGAATGGTAATTAAGCCGCTTAACAACACCATATTCAATAACCAAGAATGGTCCTTCCAGCATGACTCGGCGCCGTGTCATAAAGCTCGGTCCACGCAGTCTTGGTTGGAAACGAACGTTTCGGACTTCATCAGAGCTGAAGACTGGCCGTCGTCTAGTCTCGATCTTAATCCACTGGATTATAATTTATGGTCAGTTTTAGAGAGTCCGGCTTGCTCTAAACACCATGATAATTTGGAGTCCCTAAAACAATCCATACGATTGGCAGTGAAGAATTTTCCCATGGAAAGAGTGCGTGCTTCTATTGATAACTGGCTTCAACGTTTAAAGGACTGTATTGCAGCCAATGGAGACCACTTCGAATAAGCTTTTTATATTTTAAATTGTTTTATATTTATGTATTAAACTAACACACTGTAAAACTTATAAATGTTATTTGCAATAGAAAAAAGAAATCTTTACAATATTTATGGCAAGACTAGGTATATATTTTTAAAACACTATGAAAACATTTTCTTTATAAAACATATATAATACCTATACAATATTCTTTAAAAAAAAACATTTAAAATATAACATTTGATTTAAAAAAATGTACTTCACCGGCAGCGGAGCTTGGGGTCCAAACTACTGGTCGTTAGGTCTGTAAAGAAATAAACTTTCTTAGAATTCGTGCCGTGTCCAAGAGTGCTGCCTTCTGTATCTTATTATTGTTATAAAGGGGATATAGGGATGAGCAAGTGGAACGGGATGAGATATGAGATTGGAATAGGTGGATGGGATTCGAAAAAGGGATAATAGGGAGGGGAATTAGACTATCGGAACTCTCTCACCGCACAAAATACGATTAGCACAAGACGTAGTTACGGAACGCTAAACAGGAGAAAAAATTAGTCCTAAGCCATTGTCGCTCTTAGGGTACGTTCCCAAAAGCCTGGCAGCGTTGCCACGTTATATTGCAACGCAATATAAAAGCCAGCTCTTGAATCTCGTGAGACATCTACCAAGCGTTGACGACATCTCAATAAAGTTTCAGAGCATTAGGACCCCAGAATCAATTAATAAAATATCGGTTTATCCGAAAACCCACTTCCTTTGCGATGTAATGCGCTAAATAATTCACTTTAAAGTCAAGGCACATTGATTCATGGGCGACTTTAACCTCTTCAAAATATACATAATGGTGAACCATTTATTTGTTAGTGATGGCCTTCGCATAAAAATATCCGCACGAAGAACGTACGTATGCGGATTTCAATTATATATGTTTTTTTTTATTGCAGGAGATCAGCAGACAAGCAGACGGTCCACTTGATGGAAAGCGGTTACCATCGCCTATGGACATTTGCAACACCAAAGTTGCTACAAATGCGCTGCTGCTCTCTTAAGGGAGACTGGAACCTGGTCACTAATGCCGAAACACAACTCAAGGTTGTTATGGCAACATACTTTAGACCAGGGGTGGTAGCCATCCAGTCGGGCAAATGCCCTACCACCTGGCTGTAGGTTGTTAAGTCGCCTCTTACGACAGGCCGCCCCAAAGCAGGAAATTGTATTCTTTCACCGTTCCTGCACGGATGAAGATATTTTGTTTACATTGTTATTTCTTTTGTATAACACTTATCTGATTGGTTCTGGTTGAAGTAAAGCAACCTCGGACATGGTTTATATTTGGATGGATGTCTACATAGAGTCACCTTCTGTAAATTTTTACGATCTTAATACGATGAATGCATGTCCAAAAAAAAACTCGGGTGTAAATAACTTTTATGTTTTAAATTAAATTAAAATATAAGCTTAAAAATAAATTAGAAACTATTTTTTTTATTTTTTATTATTATTAATATTTCTACGGACTCAAGTTCCGTACCCTTTTTCTATTACTTAATTTCTATGAAAAATTTGAGACTCCATACACGCTTATTGTTTATTTTTGTTAGTGTATGTGACATTATATGTAGTAATTTTTCTGTTTTGGTGTACCTTAAGAATAACTTATTATATTAATTTATTCTAATTTTAATACTAAACTTATACTAATGTAAAGTGTACCAGCATGTAACAGATACACTCTACAATTAGAAACTATTAATAACTAGAACTAAATGAAGAGAATAAATAATAACAGATAAATATTGATACCAAATCACTGTCAGTTTAATGAAAAAGAAAAGATAAATCTATAATATTATAAAAGTGTAGTCTTTTGTTTTTTAGATTTTGGTATGTCTTTGTTTGTTCGGGATTCACGTAAAAATTACTTAGCGGATTTCAATGCGGTTTTCACTGATCGATAGCAAAATTTTTTGACTTAAAATCTGCGTTACTTTATAGCCCGAGTATCCCACGGAGATTTCCTGGGAGCGGCTTCAAGTGACCCAGTTGAAAAAAATTGGAATTCCGATGTAAAGTTTTCACTTATCAATAGGAAATCTGACATAAAATATGTGATACTTCATATCGCGGGAATCCCGCGGCGCTTTTCCAGGGAGCGGTTTCAAGTTATCTTAGTTCGTCCAACGTGGACGAAGTCGCAGGTGAATGCTAGTAATACATACATTTCAAAACGCTGTCGGTTGAAAACTGTCCTAAACTGCTGGTCGTTTTTTTCGGAATCCACCCACAATCTTATACTAATATATAAAGCTGAAGAGTTTGTTTGTTTGTTTGCTTGAACGCGCTAAACTTAGGAGCTACTGGTCTGATTTGAAAAATTCGTTCAGGGTTAGATAGCCCATTTATCAAGGACGGCTATAGGCTATATATTGTATATATCATCACGCTAAGACCAATAGGAGCGGAGCACCAGTTAATAATGTTTCAAAATCAAGGGGGTTTTTTAATTACTTTTTTTTAAACTATTCCACGCGAACGAAGTCGCGGGTAGAAGCTAGTATAATATAAAACGTGTGTGTGTATTTTACGTGTGCTAAAAGGATCTGAGCTATTGATACTGATATTTTAATGTTTATTATTATCTTAGAAAACATTTTGTTTTGCGCTCTTGACACAACTTATTAAAAACATCTTAATTATCTCACAAAATATTATCCTGCATGTTTGTTTCAGTTTGCATAATTATCTACTTCCAATATATATATTAAATAAGTAAGTAATTAAATAAATCGTGGTAGAGTAATGACTAGCGCACGCCTCCCAAACTCAGAGGGCGTGGGTTCAAACCTGGCCAGAACGCATGCACCGCTTAGGCAGTTTTCTGATCTAATGTGCATATTGTTACAATTACCACGTGCTAACAACGGTGAAAAAAAACATCGTGGTGCAACCTGCACATCGAGATAACCGATGTGTCAAACCTGCCAAGAAGCCTTGGACAAGCGTGGCGGGTGTACTGTCCGTTCCCCTATAATGGGAGGCACGAGCTCAGCAGTGGAACATTTATGGGCTGTTATATTATATTATAATTTATATATAATTTATTAAAGTTTTATAGCCTATACAAATTAATATTAATTAAAAATCTAAAATATCCTATAAATAATCCTAACTTAAAAATATATATACAATAGTAAAAAAAAAAAAAAACCTAATATTAAAATAAAACCTATATTAAAGCCCGTCCAGCCCCACCAGACCACTGTCGCTGGGCATTGTACCTAGAAGGCTGGCAGCATTACCTCGCTGGATACAAAGGCTAATCCTTTGAGCGAGGTAAGCTCCAGCCTTCCGGCCTTTATATATTATGCGCATATATGTATGTCTTGGGTTGTTATAAATAAATGAGTGTTCTAGAAAACCAAGATTATTTATTCACTCATATATGTACATTATATTATTAGAATGAGTAACGCGTCGCAGGTATGGATGATGGAAGACAACTGCCACTCGGAGCGCGTCGCATGACGTTCGATGCAATTCGCTGAGTAGGCAGTGTCCCCAGATATATAAAAAAAAAAATGCCTATATAAAGATCGTTCAGTACAGTTCGCGCCACGCAAAAAGAATGCTGGCTCTGAAGCTGCGCAGTGAGCGTTTCATCGATCAAATTTGTGGTATGAAGGGGGCGAGACGGGAATTTTAGTCAATTCCAAAGTACTAAGTAGCTAGTAAAGTACCTAATAAGATTCTACAATAAAACAATTACTCATAAAACATTACCCTAGTACTTTAGGATACGACTGTAAACCTGCGCAGACGCATCCCCTCCACTACCGCTCAGCGTTCTTTTTACGTGGCGGCACCTATATCTTTCTGTAAAAAATCGACAATTCGACACAACTGGTACTCTTAGTATGAGTACAATCGCGGCTTATGCCGGTATATATGTGAAAAAATAAATTTTCTAAGTAATTATTATAAGAGTTTTCACCAGAACTTCTTCTTCTTCTTTTTTTGGATTATGGCTCCAACGCAGTTTGCATTGATTTGGCCAATGTCACAGTAGGTGGTAAAATGTCAGGTGCATATAAGAGTATAAATGCGAAAAGAAAAATTTGGTCGGTGATCTTCCAAATCACTTTCTGAGATCCTGAGGACAACACAAAACATAGAGTGTTAGACTAACTACATTAGAGATAGATGTTATTTATTGTTAAAAACTTTGATAATATATGTACATGTCTACTATCAGCTAGGGTAAGAAGAAAGTCCACATTGACCGGTCGGGGAAAATCTTTGAGTAATATACTGTAGAGGGGAGAAACTATTTTGGGACATTCGAAAAAAATGTGATGGACAGAGCCGTCAGCTAAGCCGCACTCAACACCAGAACTTGTATGATTGTATGTGCTTACGTAGTCAACAATTTTTATGACATAACATTAAATTTAAAAGTATGCCATTTAACGTTACTAGTAGTAAATGAAGGCCTATAAAAGTTTATGATTCGAATATTTACAGTAAATTTATGACTTCATGAGGAATATTATTTATTGAATCAAATATAAAAAAGTACCTACAATAAACTACGTCATTGCATATTTCATGAACCATATCAAATTAACTTTATAAGGTTTGCAAGTAATATAAAATTAATTAAATCTTTTCATGCGTTTCCACTCGCTTAGAAATAAAACCAGTATCTCGCGGATATTATCGCATTTTCCGGTAAAAATGTCTTTATTATTATATTTTATTATTAATATAATAAAGCCTTTATTTCCAAAATCTTTTTACAAGAACAGTTTTCATCTACATACATATAGCTTATTAGTATTGTTAGATATTAGTTGTGATGAGTGTGTTAAGTAAAAGTAATAGTATATGTTTGTAGTTAATTAAGTTAGTATTGTTACAACCTAGGCGCCGACAAAGACAGGTTCCACGTACGATTTGTAGAAGCAAATTTATTACCCGTCGGCATTTGAACTAATAACTAATAACATTGAAACTATTGTAATTCTTTTATGATCGTCTTCTTTTGTTTATTTATTTATTGACATGCGTTTCTAGAGAGCAGCCTATTGTTCTATTGTAATCGTTTACAGCCACTTGCGGCTGTGGTAATTAGCCAGGTGTTATGAATTTTAAAGTACAAGCTCATTCTAGGAAATTCGATCCACGTTGCCGGGCGGGCACAATGCATTTGTGCAGTATAAAACGATGGCCTGATTGAGGGAGGGCCAGTCGAGCGAGAACCACGATCAAAGCGAGACGTTTGTATTACAATCGGGAATCTAATATTGATGGACTTTGCGCGTTTTATTGAATTACGACCTTCTGCATTACGTTTGGATTTGTTGTGTTCGGTTATATTTGTACCCGTGTTATACATGTTTGTATAGTTCTAATAAACTCTATAATAATTCCAACAGCATTTCAATTCGAGTCCTGCAACTCGTAATAGTATTATGTCAGTAATTTTTGGTTAGTCTTGATTTTGGACCCCTCTTCGGGTGAAGGCCTCCTCCATCTTCTTTCAGATTTCCTATTTTTGCTTCGGATCATCCAATTATGGTTATCTAACATCAATAAAAGTAGGTATATTGATCAAATTGATCGTGTACTAGCAGAAGGTGATGTCAGGAGCTTTAAGAACAGACGAGCATGCATAACAAGAGCTATGAATGTCAAAGAAGCAAGTGAGGTGTGTAAGAATAAGCCTGAATGGCGCTCTGTTGTACGTGCCTACCCCGCAAAGGAACTGGCGTGAAGTTATGTATGTATGTATGTAATAAAAGTATATCAAATTTTAAATGGCATGTGTTCCGTGCTAATGTTCTTACGACTATGTTTCTTTCTTACAACTTTTATACCTTAAAACTATTACCATTTACAGGACAACAGTATGGTCATGCTCTGTATTGAAAGTACATACTACATTGAACAAATTACTTAAATCACATTACTTATTACGTACTATGAATACTTATCACGCGACTAACTCACGCTCAGGGATAAAACTATTATTAAAAGAACTCAGTTGCATTTTATGTAAATAGATTAATTCTCATTACCCTGAAGAACAATCAAATAAATTCAGTTTCACATTTATATATTAGTATGGATTGCGGATATATCCGAATCTGGAATTCAGCATCACTAATGAAGCGTTTGTGTTGGTTGCAAATGTACACAAATTAACCTGACGAAACCTGCGTAATGGATATAGGATTAAGCGGTTTGAACGGTGAATTCCAAATTGTGTCAGTGTTTATAAGCGAATTCGCTTATTCTGTCTTACGATATACGGTGCTGCTTCGGAATGAGTTCTACCGGAGGTTTTCGCACAGAGTTACGACATATGCTGTGTGTACAATCCCCAATGTCGAGATTGCGGCTAAGCGGACTGGATTTCTCCGAATTTTGTGGGAATCTTTGTGAAAAATGGTGAGCTTGCCAGTGAGAACAAATCTTACAACGAGTAGTCAAGTCACCTTGCATAGAGCGGGTTTCAAGTTCAATTGTCGGCACCGACTGCTTTCTTTCTAGACACAATGTTAGTTCGAAACGAGTAGTTTCACAGCACTCGCGACGAGGATGCTGTACTGACACACTGGATGGTAAAGGTTGCGAATATTTCCACAAAATACAAAATGAGTCTCTTTTGATATTAATTCAACGAACGAAACTTGCCGAAAATCTGCACACGACGGCCGCAGCGAGTGACTCTCGCCGCAATTTTCTACCCTAACTGGCTTGCGCGACAAAAAAAATACTAATCTAACCCGAACGAAAACTGTCGCTAATTAAACGCTGAACAAATTTAAACTATTGAATTAATTAAATCAAATACAAATTAATACTAAAACTAATAAAACGAGGACGGTTTGAACACTGTGGGAAAATCTCAGCGTCATAATATTTCTCCAAATAAACATTTTCGTCCTTTCTTTGTTGCTATAGGTTCCAGTCAACCTTTAGAGAGCGGCAGCGCATTGGTAGCAATTTCCATCAGGTGGGCGGTCTGCTTGTCTGCTGAACTCAAGCAATATTTTTTTAACAGTTATTTAAGAATGGCGTCATAAAATTTCTTCAAGGTCTATCAAGTAGGCCTTCTAACTCTTCGTTTGCTTCAGCCACTAAGAAATGATTTTAGACACAAATTGTATTAATAGTCACAGATCTATCATTCCTAAATCTAAACAACTAATTCCTAATGACAATGGTGATATTTCTCAGTAGATCCAAATCTTAGGACATACAAACGAGCTTTGGTATTGTGCCAAACACGACCCTGATTTGTTTGGTAGGCTTAGGTCGATTTGTGACATACCGTTATCATGGAGGGAAGGCACCGTGAGTAACAAGGCTAGTATTTTAATGTCTTCTATGGTTAGTTGAGTTTTCGATTCAAAGTAATATTCTTTATTCTTTACTAGAGTTTACACATTCCTTTGGCATACTTAGGTGGACTCAAACGGAGTTGGACGCCCTGGATCGAAGGGTCCGTTGCCTACTAACAAAACATCGTATGTATGTACCTACGTTCATCAGTAATGAGATTGTACATCTCGCGAAGGTGTGGAGGCCGAGACTTTCTAAACGCCAAGGATTTGCACAGTCGCGAGGTGAACAATCTCAGGGGATATTTCTTTAAGATGGACGTAGGCTTGCGTAAAGATGTGGTGGCAGTAGACAAAGGTCTTACCACGCTCTAGTTTCCTAAAGAGAATTGATGCAGTACTGAGCGCCTCCGACCACATCAACGTATGGAAGAGCAAGCGGCTGCGCCGCTAGTCAACCTCTAAGTACGTGCCTCTTGTTTAAAGAGCAGGCGTTAATACAGGTTTTTTTTTATTGCAGGAGATCAGCAGACAGGCAGACGGCCCCCTTGATGGAAAGCGGTTACCATCGCCTATGGACATTTGCAACAGCAAAGTTGTCACAAATGCGCTGCTGCTCTTTTAAGGGAAACTGGAACCTGGTCACTAATGCCGGAACACAACTCAAGGTTGTTATGGCGACATACTTTAGACCAGGGGTGGTAGCCATCCAGTCGGGCAAATGCCCTACCACCTGGCTGTGGGTTGTTAAGTCGCCTCTTACGACAGGCCGCCCGGCCGCAGCAAATTGTATTCTTTCTCCGTTCCTGCACGGATAAAGGTTACATTGTACCGCCCGACGCCTAGAGAAATTGCAGATGCCGGGGGATAAAAGTAGTGCCCCGGCAGTGGAAGAGGCCTCGCGAGGCCTGCCATGACTGCGGAGAGGCTAGGTCGTATTCCCGTAGCCCTGGCATAAGGCGAAGGATGGAACACCCAGGGGTTTTAGTGGGTTTCGCTAACCGGGGAGTGCCAATAGCATGGCACCAGGTCTGAATGGACATGTTAGTGCCCCCCCCCCCCCGATCTGGCGAATCCCACACAAGGGTCGCGTATTATCCCCCCCCCCCCAAGGTTGAAAAAAAAAAGGTTACATTGTACTAAATTTTTATGTCAGTGTTATTTGCACCCGGAAGATTAATTTCATTTTATATCGCAAACTATCCCATCTCATGGCATGAAAAGTATGTCCATTTTTGGTATTAAAAGTACATTTAAACAAAATTACAGCAAAACCGGTCCAGAATTACTAGTAGTTTTCCGTGAAAGCTTAACAGGTAGACATATCGAGTCACTATCGCATTTTTTTACAGACGATGAATTTTTATATCTATAAACTTGAGAAATGATTGGTCTCATACAAACATGCATTCCCTATTTCAAACCGTCCTAGTTTTATTTATCTATCGCGTCTATGAAAACTACATAAATGACAAAAATGACGAAAATTATCTTATTATAATTAAGGCAGGGTTGTGTGCACTAAAATATTTTATAATTTAACTATGTTACATATTAAGTATATAATATTGTTACGACCTAGACGCCGACAAGGACAAATTCACACCTGCGTACCTGTAGAAACACATTTTATTACCTTTCAGCATTTCAACTTATTTTGTTTACTATGTGTTTAAAATTTGGATTAGAAAACAGCCCATTATGGATTGTAATCTTTTATGGCAGTCATTAGCCAAGTGTGTTGGTATTAAGTACAAACTGATTCTAGGAAATGCGGTCACGCGGCCGGGCAGACATATTGAATCTGTGCAGTATAAAGCAATGCCTCGATTGAGGGACGAGGCAGGCGAGCGATAACCACGAGCGAAGCAAGACTTATGTACATTCGGTAATCTATTTTAGTGACGGACTTTGCGCGTGTTATTGAATTACGATCTTCTGCATTACGTTTGGACTTGTTGCGTTCGATTATATTTGTACCTGTATTATACGTGTTGGTATAGTTCTAATAAATTCTATGATAATGCCAACGGCACTTTAATTCGAGTCTCGCGACTCGTAACAATATAAACATATAAAAAAATCTAAGTACAGAGTTAGAATATATACTATAGTATATATTCTAACTCTGTACTTAGAAAACACATAAATATAAGATACATGCAGGAGGCCCTCAAGCGCTGCAAGTACGCCGCTATCGGATATAGTTATACATTTGCGGCGTTTGGGGTCCGTGGGGTCCTAACGCTGTAAAACTATATCGAGATGTCGCCGAAAACAGACATTAGTTATAAAATTTGCTTAAGCTCTAATACATATATTTTCTTATGCTAAGTTACGCGCTTTTTGAAGTGAAACTTCTATGTAGACCCGCCGTCTATATAATCTTAGGATTATTCTGTCATAAAAAAGCGTTACGGCCGTGTGGAGAAGCGGCCTAAATTTAGACTAGACGTGGTGAGAGGCGGCATAATTTTAGGTAGACTATGGATTCGTTTTTTGATTCCGGATCGAATTCAGCTTTTTTGTTTGATAACATAAAATATGTTTAAATAAGAAATGCATTCATTAAAATGTACCTAACCTAACCAAATAATAATTTGCAGTAAACCTGCGAAAAATCGAAATGTGTGCTGGGACATATAGTAGAAGTGAAACTTCAACGGACAAGTGGCAAAACGAATCGCAACAAAATTTTAACTTGAAGTTTTACGGGCAGGTTATCAAATTGGTCAAGTACATTAACAATCTGCCCGTAAAACTTCAAGATAAAATTTTGTTGCGATTCGTTTTTCCACTTGTCCATTGCCATTCGTTTTTTCTACTTAATTATACTTACTTACTACTGACGATAATAAATACGATGTTGGGTGTATTTAGTACATACATACATACATACATAACTTCACGCCAGTTCCCTTGCGGGGTAGGCACGAACAACAGAGTGCCATTTAGGCTTATTCTTACACACCTCACTTGCCTCTTTGACATTCATAACTCTTGTCATGCAAGCTCGTCTGTTCTTAAGGCTCCTGACATCACCTTCTGCTAGTACACGATCAATTTGATCATGGAAGGTGTGTCGTGGCCTTCCACGACTTCTGCATCCATCCACTTTTGCATTGTATATCTGTTTAGTCATTCTTTCATCATGCATTATTTCCACATGCCCGAACCACCGGAGCATTCCTTTCCTTACCTTCACCCCGACACTCTCTTTCAGACCAACTCCCTTTCTTACTTCGGTATTACGAACGCGGTCCGCGAGCGTCACTCCGCAGATTTTGCGCAGTGCTCGCATCTCGACCGCGTTTACTCTACTTTCATGCTCTCTCTTCCATACCCAACTCTCGCATCCATACGTGAGCGTAGGTACCAGCACCGCTTTGTGTATTTAGTATACTATTATAATGTTTTAAAATGCTTCAAACAATCTATTTACTCCCAAAACAGAAGTAATCTATTGTTAAGCAATTCAACATTACCCTTAATGGAGTTAAATTTTAAAAGAAACTTTATAAAGGCGTTGGGCTCGTTGAAGCAGAGTTTCCAAAATTTGTTTCAACAACAATTGTTTGACTTTAATTAGTCGTAACGCAGAATTGACACTCGATAATTAAAGTTCGTCTTTCAACTTGGAAGTAGCATTATATCAATTTTAAATTAATTTGATTTCCTTATTGACAGTTGTAATATTGTTTATCAAAGGGCGAAAATAAAGGAATAGCAATTCTTCCGAAGTACATTGTTGTTGTACATTTCGCGGAAACCTAATTTTAAAAGTAGCCTAGTTTACTACTTATAACATCATCTATCTGGCAGTAACAGTTCCGTAAAAATCAGTCCAGCCGTTTTAGAGATTAAACAGAACAGACAGGCAGGCAAAAATTGATTTATTGATATAAGGTTGGAAGATCAATAGTATTTTTTTCCATCATAATAAGTACCGTATATACTTCCATATGCATCTAGTAAAAAGCTGTTATTTTGAAATTAGAAACAGACACTTCAATTTTATTTATCTGCATAGATGTTATTGTACTTTTAAAGAAATGTTTGTTCTTTCTTTCTTCTATCTAAAGCTTCATGGACTCTCTCGAGCTGATCGGACTAAAACAAACTATGAAGAGCTTTTGAGAGTAAGACCTCTGCTCCGCCATTTCATTGTTACATTTTTGACTTGGCCGTTGTCTTCACAAGTATTCTTTTTCTTTTCTTCTTTCTACAGATTACATATGTGTAAAACTCGCCTACCTACATTAGACCAGCATAGCGGGTTTTTTTTTATTGCATGAGTTCAGCAGATAGACGGGGCCCACCTGAAGGAAAGTGGTTATCATCGCCTATTGACATTTGCAACACCAAAGGATCTCCAAATGCGCTGTTGCTCTCTTAACATATACTGGAACCTAGCCACTAATGCCGGAACACAACTCAAGGTTGTTACGGCGGCATACTCCAGACCAGGGGTAGACATCCAGACGGACAAATACCCTACCACCTGGCTGTAGCTTGTTTTGTCGCTTCTCCATTCTTGCACGTAAATGTATTGTCATTACACATTTATGGGCTCGTATCATTTTATTTACAAGTGATACGAAAGTATCAATAGTGTTTTACTAGCAACAAAGTTCTACCGGAACCAAGTTTACTGGGAACTCTATTGGCTATAAACTATATGGGTTGGTACTAAAAGAGCGTACATGCCATACGCAAACAGTGGTCTGTTTGAAGACAATAAAGGGCCCTACAATTTATACACAGTTTATAAGGAAGCATGGTCATCCAGCTTGCTATGTCTAGTGTTGTAGTTATGTAGTTTATTATTATAGATTTATCGATAAAATCTAATTATGATTTCTATTGTATTAAAATTGTCAAGTCAGCACACGGCACAATGCTCGTTGACTCTAGACGCCACATGGCGGTAGCCTCGTGAGCAAAATTTGAAAATGAAACTGAATGTATGTATTTCAAAATGGAATCTACATAATTTGAAATACCTATTGAAAGCCACGAGTCTACCACCGCTTCCAAAGCAACTCCCCAGCAGCATATCACTATAATTATTATGTAACTACAATTCGTTGTCTTGTTTTTTAATGTATTTTGAACTAATACAAGGTTTAACAAAGTAATTTGTATGAATTATTTATTACTGAAAGGGCTTGGTAGCGGTCGCATTATTGTCTTTCGATGCTGCCGTCTAAAAAATCTTTCGACGTATAATAAACCTTCCCGCATAAACGTTGCATTACTAATTTTTTTTTAAAAAGTTAAAAAAACTAGATCTAAGGAGGTATTTACTTAGTTTTACTTTCTTCACGAGATTATCATGGTGAGGTATGTTGATGTCAACGAGCATAGTCACGCAAATCGATCTACTACCACGATATCAGACTTATGGGCTACAATAGTAATGTACGTGATAATCGATCGATCCCAGTAAAATATGGCATGACTTTTTTCGAGAACTGACTCTGATGAGTACTGGTAATAAGCCATCTTCGTTTTCACAAGAAGGGGGGAGGGGAAATTGCGGGTGGATAATCCTAGCTACGAGGTTATGTCTATGGTTTATTATAATTATTGTTGTTCTATCGACATATTACTACAGTAAAAAAGTTCGTCCCTAAACCCGCATGACTTGCAATAAGCGAACCAGGGCAAGTTTATGCATCGTAAGTCAAAATCAATGGGGGGCTAGTAATTACACTGACTTATACAGATCTCAAACAAAACGTATACCTATATATTTAGAAAATACCTAATTGTACATGTATATATACAATGGAGTATTTTATTAACTTCCAATTACTAGTATACATCATTCAAACAACGTTTCAACAGTTTTCAGCGCGGTATTTTATTTGATTTTTATTTGGAGGTTTCGGCTATTTTTAAGTAGCCTTGACTACGGAATATAAAGATCTCAATGTGTCGATGAATAATGTTAAAGTTATAATTTGTTGTTCAACTTGCTCATTTTCATTATTTAAATTTAATTTTTGTTTATATTACTATTATACTACGTCAAAATGTAGTTTTAATTAGTTGTATCAATCGCGACAATTTAATAAAATATATCTTATAGTAATATATGAAGCTGAAGAGTTTGTTTGTTTGATTGAACGCGCTAATCTCAGGAACTACTGGTCTGATTTAAAAAATTCTTTCAGTGTTAGATAGCCCATTTATCGAGGAAGGCCACAGGCTATTATATATCATCACGCTAAGACCAATAGGAGCGGAGCAACAATGAAGAATGTTTCACAATCGGGGGTTTTGAAAACAAAATCCACGCGGATGACGTCGCGGGCTCAGCTAGTATTATATATAACAAGTAGGATATGCCCGCGACTTCACCCACGCTTGACTTGGAATTTCTGCAGGATTCCCGGGACACAAGTACCGTAGTTTTAAAAAAAATGTAAGCTATAGTCTTAGTGAAACCTATGTCGGAATAACCTAATTTTTATGCACCCTAACAACTACTAACCGCTCCGGGGAAAACTCCCGCGGGATGCCCAGGATAAAAGTAGTGGAGATATTAAGTCTAAGAATTTGCTGTCGATCAGCGAAAATCGCATCGAAACCGGCTCAGTAGTTTTTACGTGAATCCCGAACAAACAGACAAACCGACAAACATACAAGAAATTTATGAAAAAATGCATCGTGTTCTCCATTGTTTATATACTGTATTCCAGTTGGGTTTTTTTAATAGCTTCAATGTAAGACACGGCATTTTTAGAATTTTTTAATATAATTGTTGCGGACAGAGAGCACCCCCCTAATCCGCCCGCCGGAGCACACCTACTCTCCGCGCCCCGCATACTACCGACGCCCATAGCTCGCACAAATAGCAGCTAGGCGTCGGACGGTACACGGGATATAGGAGCGGCCTTGGAGGCAAAATTTTTTAATTCTTCATATCACAATTCTCATTGACGACTTACCACTCTCATTCTCTCAACTCTCTCGCACAATTTGTCATTACGTACTTCTTTATGTATATTTCGATTCATGTAAGTAGTTTAATCATAATAATCATACAGTCCATTATATCGAGTTTAATTTCCAAAAAAAAGCAACTGCCACCAATAATAATAGATCTCATTCACAGTCCTGCGTCTGCAGTCTGCGTCGTGCGGTAGGCTGCTAAGCGGACTGCAATGCGCCACCGTGGATGGGCCCCCTTCAGTCAAGTCTCACGGGTCCGAAGTCATCGGTATAATATTCTTTTAAGGTAACATGTGGAAATTTAATTATATACATGTACAGGGTTGATGTGGTCAGGTCTCGCGTAATTTAGGGTTAAGCCCACGCGGGTCGAGCCTCCCATCCATTTTTATTAACATTTCCGCGTTTAAAATATTAACGCGAAGCTTAAATGTATGTCCGGTTTGTGAGCATATTATTACGGCGTATTAAAAAAAAGCTTGAACAATTTGATTACTTTTTTAAACGGAATTTACTAAAATAACAAAATTTGTGTGTGCAGTTCACACGCAGTAGACGTGAAACAAGTGTGACAAGGGGTGGCAGGGATTCTAAATTTCGTGACGTCACATTATCATATATTATATCGTTATAATATATTTAAGCTTTAAAACACGAAATTTGAAGTATTAACGAAAATCTTTAAAACATTTGCAACTCTTGCAGGGGCACGCTATCTATCTTAATAATAAGCGAAAACTCGCGATATAAATGTTTAAAAAATTTGGTACCTTTTCAATATTCATTTCGGCTGATGCTATTGTTACTAATCGTAATACCAATTTTTTCTACTGTTATTCTGCCGCGATGATATGAAGAAGATATTGTGGATTTAGTAGAATACGAATTTTTGACACTATCGCAATGAAATCTTACTTTGAATAACTTCATAACGCCGAGATTTTGAACAGAATTGGCCATAGAACTCTGGCCCATTCGGCCATTAAATGTTAATTTTAAATAGAGCGTAGCATACCATTGTTGGACAGCGGGCAGTGGAGCGCGACAATATTGTGACCACCCGACCTCAAGGTCTTCATGTGGCATTCATATGCCTGTAGACCTTATAGGTCATATTATCAGCGCGTTCCTTTAGTAGCTCACAACGCCCAAAATGCTCCGTCAGCCGTTCCACCTGGCGACCGCGGTCGTTATGCTCGTGGCGAAAATCGTCACTGATGCCGTCATAATTTCTGATCACGTCGCCATTATTTCGCGGGGTAAACTCTAGTTGCTTTAAAATGTATTACAAGATTTCTATTAACTTGCAATGGATGTATGTAAGTTGGGGTGGAATCTTGCAAGTTCAATTTGATCTGAATTTAATTTGCAAAATTGATTGAGCTTAAATTTTGCACGCCCATGTATATCGCGTGATGATGGAGTCGGAAGGTGGGCATAGGAACTGATCTGATACTAAACTAGGGAAGGTTAGACCCGTCGTGTTTGGGCTCGTTTTACTTGTCTTGGCTAGCACTCTGCTGCTACATAATATCCAGGATCTCAAAAGCTTGTATTTAAAAACCTTTTTAAAATATGTCACTTAATCAAATCTTCTTTTTAAGTTCTTTTCTGGTGCGCACTGCCGAAATGACAAATACCATCTAGGAGTCTTCAATTCACAAATAAATAGGTGCTCCATCCAAGACCGGGTCGTCACTCAACATCAGGTGAGCCAGTGGTCAAACACGAACCTGTACAATCATAAATAAAGTGAAAATGTTGAATGAATGTTAGCGTGGTCGTCTGTACACAATAAAGAATCAGTCTACGCCTCTCACAATATCCGTATAGGCTCTTCGTCCGGATGAAGTAAACAACAATAATCCGGATAATCCGGCCGACCATAGGTCATGTGGCGGCATGGCGACGGAGGCGAATGATGGCACCAACAAAAAATGCGGCCAAGTATATTTCAGTGCGGTGAGGGTTGTATAAAATATTTAGTATTGTTAAACAATGTATCTACGTATATATTAGCCCACAAACGTCCCGTGCTGGGCTTGGGTCCCCAATTTTAGAGGATATTTGGTATGTGTACGGTGCAGGTGGTGTACTCAATGAAACACCTCTTAAATATGCATTGTATTTATTATAGGCGCTTACAACAGCAATAGATACTGTTACGAGTGCGGGACTCGAATTAAAATGCCGTTGGAATTACTATAGACTTTATTAGAACTATACAAACACGTATAACACAGATACAAATATAAATGGACGCAACCAGTACAAACGTGTTGCACGATTCAATAACACGCGCAAAGTCCGTCACTATAAAGCTCATCGAATGTACACACATCTTGCTTGTATCGCAATCGTCGCTTGACTGCCTCATCCCTCCCTTTGGGCATTGTTTTATACTAAACTATACAATACAACACTCGACCACGTGGACTGAATTTTTCAAGAATTACACCTGGCTAACGACCATCATAAAGGATTACAATACACAATAGGCGGCTTTCCAAATTACAATTTTTAAACACAAAGTAAACAAAAGAAGTCCAAATGCGGGAAGGTAATAAACTGTGCTTTATGGCAGGCAGGTGTGCATTCACTTTTGTCGACATGTAACAGTATGATTAGCACTACTCTACTAAACGGCACGTTCAAGTCAATCAACAAAAGTTAGCACTAGAACCCGGATCTTCCTCTGAACTCTGATAGCACTAATTGTATCGATTTCACCGATCGATACTAGTTGAACTAATCAAACACACTGGTATACACAAGATCCACGAAAGTCACGCTGAGAGTCCAAATGGCTGTAAATTCTTCTGAATACTTGTCTTCTCTTGTGTTTATAACATGATTCGGAAACTGGTTGTATACTTGACGAACTGACCATGGACCATGCCGGTGGCTCGCACCACACTCGCTAAGGTACTACTTTTGAGCAGACGCTTAGCTGCTAATCAAGCGAGCTACATATTCGCGGTGAGCGGGGCTTGTGGGTATGGGAGTTCCGGGGAGGAGTTCATTCTGTCTGTCTGATTCTGTCCGCAACAGTATCCATGCCTATCTAACACAGATCGGTGAATTATCGGTTATCTCGATGTGCAGCTTTGATCACGATGTTTTCCTTCAACACTAGCATGTGGTAATTGGGTCGGTGACAAATCTATATACTACCATGGATACCATATAGAAACCGGCGCGTGCGACGTGATAGAAACTATATGTATGGCGTTAATACGTAATCATTAGTTTCCCGTGTAAGCCATATTTCTTTCAGTATTAAATTAACAGCTACAGTTCTCTTTAACACATGATTAAAAATATATCCAACTTTATGACATGAAAAACCATAAAAACGCCATACGATGAACGTTTTTCATGTTCAAACAGATAAACTGTATTTTGATATATATGATTTGTTTCTGGATTATATGTCAAGTTTGGGTTTCTAAATATATCTGTATATATACATATACATATATTTGTATAAATTTACATATTACTAGCGGTCACAATAGATGTTTTTCTACACTGAAAAATTAAAAAATTAGAACCCTATTGCAGCGACACCTACCGGTTCCAATTGTGAATTTAAACCATTCGAGAACCCACTCAAATCAAATTAAATAATTTATTTTACTGATATGATAATACCGATTTTTTGTCACTGATCGAGATAGCAAATTTTATGTAATAAAATATGTGATTTTTTTTATTTCGCAAATTTACGGGAATTTTCCCGGGAACGGGTTGAAGTTGTTCGGGTGCATAAAAATTACCTTACTCCGACACAGTTTTCACTAACACGATGGCTTACATTCTTTTTTAAATATTACGAAACTTTGTGCCTGGGAATCCCGTGGGAATTTCAACTCAAGCGTGGACGAGCTCGCGGGCATATCCTATTACAAAAATCTTTTTTTTTACATTTTTTGGCTTGGCAGCTAGTTCTTTAAGCCAGATCTTAGATTCAATGTAGTTTCTTCATTTTTTTAAACCTATGTATAGCACAGCTGAACTGTATGTAGGTTATCAGCTAGTGCCATTCAAAGGAGTTCTTGTGACAACTCAAAACGCCACACTTGACTTTACAGTTCACATTTCTCACAAAATACATAATTACTACTCAAAAATTATCAATATCCTACAACTATTGTTCATTTTAGAGTAACTTTACACATTTTTAGAAAATAAAACTGCACAGCACAACATCTCCTTTCAGTTCCCGCCAAAAACTATTACAGAAATAGAATTATTTTTAACCACCGATACAAGGCGTATCTTAACTGATTTACCCAAAATATAAGGCATTTTACTTTTTTTTATTAGGTTTTATCTCTCTCTTTAAAAATGATAGACGAATGTCAAACGCAAACCTATATAAGGATGTCGTACAAAAAATATTTATTTTTGCTTTTTAGTTTGCAGTCGGTTCTGTTATTGTTAAAAAAATCTTCTCGACTTCCCCTTTTAATATTGTTACAACTTAGACGCCGACAAAAACAAATTCACACCTGCATATCTGTAAAAACATATTTTATTGCCTTTCCGCATTTCTTTTGTTTAATTATTTATTGACATGCGTTTACTAATTATTCTAAAGAACAGTATATTGTTTTATTGTAATCGTTTATGCCAGTTGCGGTCGAGTCATTAGCCAGGTGTGTCGGATTTAAAGTACAATCTGATTCTAGGAAATTCAGTCCTCGCGGCTGGGCGGACATATTGCATCTGTGCAGTATAAAGGAATAGCCCGATGGAGGGACGAGGCAGTCGAGCGATAACCACGGGTGAAGCAAGACGTGTGTACTACAATGGGGAATCTTTTAGTGACGGACTTTGCGCGTTTTAATGGAATTACGACTTTCTGCATTACGTTTGGACTTGTTGTGTTCGGTTATATTTACCTGTGTTATACGTTTTTGTATAGTTCTAATAAACTCTATAGTAATTCTAACAGCATTTTAATTCGAGACTCGCGACTCGTAACAATATCTACACCCTTCGTCATTGAAATAAAAATACTGAAAGAAACCATTCATATGTAACAGTTTATACCTAAATATATTAAAGTAATTATACACAGCTTCCTGATAATTTCTCGCTCTGTTTGGATGCCATTTTTAAAACAAACAGACGCACAGATGTTAATTTTGTTTGTTTTTATGTCTGTTGAACTTTCATAACTTTTTTGGTTATAATTTTAACGATTGGTTAAGATCAAAGTATGTTTTATTTAACGTGTCATGTTACTTTCATATTATTCACTAATGAATTTTTAAATTCAACTCTGGTAGTATTCTGGTTAGCGGAACTGCGTCCCAAACTCAAAGGGTTCGAATCCTGATCGGAAAGCATGCACCACTTAGGCAAGTTTCTGATCTAATGAGAAAACAATATTTAGCTAGACGTGTTGCTGGGGAGTTTCTTGCCGCTTCTTCTCCTTTACAGCATCAACACGTTGCGAAGCGGTGTACATAGAATAGGACGTAAAAATTAAATTTTAACTTACATGTATAACCTTCAAAAAGTGTTCTCCAGTGGAACTTATTTTGAATAAAAACTTTTGAATTTTGAATGTGCATATTTACAATTATACATACATACATACATACATACATACATACATAACTTCACGCCAGTTCCCTTGCGGGGTAGGCACGAACAACAGAGCGCCATTTAGGCCCATTCTTACACACCTCACTTGCTTCTTTGACATTCATAACTCTTGTCATGCGCACTCGTCTGTTCTTAAGGCTCCTGGCATCACCCTCCGCTAGTACATGTTCAATTTGATCATGGAAGGTGTGTCGTGGCCTTTACAATTATAGTCTTATTTATTTGTCGCCTGTACACCCTCGATGTTCTTGGGGCCTTATCGCATCTATCTTAGTGAGTATGTAATACATACATACATATTGTCACGCCTGTTTCCCGTTAGGGTAGGCAGAGATGATTAATCTCCACTTGCTACGATCCTGACAAACATTTTTCGCTTCATATTTTCTTGAGTTTTCGCGAATTGTATACATAATGAAACTACATTTTCCGACGTTTCGGTCACTTTTCAGTGGCCGTGATCACGGAAGACAAAGATGTCAAGTGTCAACGAGTATTGTTAAAGTTTTATTTAGCCTACCGCCAACTTGTTAATTTTAATTATTTAGTTTTAATTTTGTTTATGGTTATTATTTACTCTATGGGAGCCTAATCTAATTTACTACCGCTTCGCAACATGTTATGGCTTGAAGAGAAGAAGCGGCGCAAGAAACTCTTCAGCAAACATGCCTAGCTCTAATAATTTTCTAATTTTGCTGAAGAGTTTCTTGCGCCGACATCTTTGTCTTCCGTGATCACGACCACTGAAAAGTAGTCGAAACGTCGGAAAAACCAAAAATCAAATAAATTACCGCGTTTAAAACCGCTAAAACGTAGTTTTATTACTTTTCGCTTCATCAACTTTCATTAATTTTTCATACACACACGCTTGTTTACACTACTTTTTACCTGGCCTTTCTTCAAAATATCTTCAATTTGATCATGGTGAGTACATTTCGGTCTACCGCCACCGACTCTACCAGTCACATTGCTGTCATATACTTGTTTTGTGATTCTGCTTTCTTCATTCATCCTCTCTACATGCCCAAACCACCTTAACATTCCTTTTTCAACTCTTGTCACTACATCTTCTTTCAGTCCACAACGCTCCCTTATCACACATACTTGTATGTAATATATATGCTTTATTTGGTCTGTGTACATCTTAATATATATATATTACGTGTCACGTTGTTTGTCCGCGATGGACTTCTACCATCTAACCACTAACTACTTGACCGATTTAAATCAAGTTTATACATCGTGTGCAGTTTGATCCGACTTGAAAGATAGGATAGCTTACATTTGGATCCGGTAGGTGGCGCTGCAATCGGGTTCTAAATTTTATTTCTTCAGGGCAGAACAACGTCTGCCGGGACAGCTAGTATTATATAAAAACAGATAACGCATTATTGGTCATCAGATATACAATTTCAAAAATCACGATGATTACAAATACGTCATGGTAATGTAAATGGATAGTCATGGTAAAAATATTAGGCGACCTTATCGCTTAAAGCAATATCTTCTAGGTAACTTATCTTGAGGAATAATTTAGCCCAATCTAGCAATGCTAGTGCAGGTGCAGATTACTAGAGAGAACTTAAATAGACATACCTACTTAAACTAAACATTTTATCAATTAAATACACGTACTTAAATTACCTTATAAACCGAGTACATACAAACATATTTATTATTAATAAGTAATATTATTTATTTATTGTCTATTTCTACAACAATTAAGATATACCCTCGACTTCATCCAAACTTGACTTGAAATTCCCACGGGATTCCTGGGCACAATGTACCGCAGAATTTAAAAAAGAATGTAAGTTATTGTTGTATTAAAAACTGTGTCGCAATCAGCCAATTTTTATGCAACTGAACTACAAGCCGCTCCCAGGAAAATTCCCGCGGGATTCCCGGGATAAAAACCTCATATATTTTATTACACAAAACTTGCTATCGATCAGTGAAAACATCACATTGGGATTCGATTTATTTTTTTCTGACCATTTTGAATAGTACCCAGAAAAATTCCCGCGGGATTCTCGGGATAAAAAGTAGAGCAGGTTTTAAGTCTGAGAATTTGCTGTCGACCAGCAAAACCGTATCGAAGTCGACTCAGTACTTTTTATGTGAATCCCAAACAAACAGCCAAACCCACAAATAGATAAGAAATATAAAAAATTGCATCGTGTTCTCCATCGTTTATATTCCAGTATATTCTATTCCAGTATTTTTTTTAATAGCTTTATTTTACAGACACGGCATACTTAGAATTTTGTAATATTATAGATACATAATAAATAATAATACCTCGCTGTACGGATTTTTTTTTATTACTTACTTATAATTATTGCTACAATTACCATATGAATAATTCCAAGCATATAAGAAAAAACTTGATATCTCGCAGGGTTAAGAAAATATGAATATAATACCAACTCCCTTGCAAAGGAAGTGGCGGCCATGGCCAGTAGGTAAGTAACATATTAATCTATAAGACTAAGTCCCCCACAAACAAAGTGGCGGCCACGGCTAGTAGGTAATAAACATAATCTATAAGACCAAATCCCCCGCGAACGAAGTGGCGGCCACGGCTAGTAGGTAAGAAACATATTAAATTTATAAGACCAAGTCCCCCGCGAACGAAGTGGCGGCCACAGCTAGTAGGTAATAAACATAATCTATAAGACCAAGTCCCCCGCAAATGCAGTGGCGGCCACAGCTAGTAGGTAATAAACATAATCTATAAGACCAAGTCCCCCGCAAACGCAGTGGCGGCCACATCTAGTAGGTAATAAACATAATCTATAAGACCAAGTCCCCCGCGAACGCAGTGGCGGCCACAGCTAGTAGGTAATAAACATAATCTATAAGACCAAGTCCCCCGCGAACGCAGTGGCGGCCACAGCTAGTAGGTAATAAACATAATCTATAAGACCAAGTCCTCGCGAACGAAGTGGCGGCCACAGCTAGTAGGTAATAAACATAATCTATAAGAACAAGTCCCCCGCGAACGCAGTGGCGGCCACAGCTAGTAGGTAATAAACATAATCTATAAGACCAAGTCCCCCGCGAACGGAGTGGCGGCTACAGCTAGCAGGTAATAAACATAATCTATAAGAACAAGTCCCCCGCGAACGCAGTGGCGGCCACAGCTAGTAGGTAATAAACATAATCTATAAGAACAAGTCCCCCGCGAACGGAGTGGCGGCCACAGCTAGTAGGTAATAAACATAATCTATAAGAACAAGTCCCCCGCGAACGCAGTGGCGGCCACAGCTAGTAGGTAATAAACATAATCTATAAGACCAAGTCCCCCGCGAACGGAGTGGCGGCTACAGCTAGTAGGTAATAAACATAATCTATAAGAACAAGTCCCCCGCGAACGCAGTGGCGGCCACAGCTAGTAGGTAATAAACATAATCTATAAGAACAAGTCCCCCGCGAACGGAGTGGCGGCCACAGCTAGTAGGTAATAAACATAATCTATAAGAACAAGTCCCCCGCGAACGCAGTGGCGGTCACAGCTAGTAGGTAATAAACATAATCTATAAGAACAAGTCCCCCGCGAACGCAGTGGCGGCCACAGCTAGTGGGTAATAAACATAATCTATAAGACCAAGTCCTCGCGAACGAAGTGGTGGCCACAGCTAGTAGGTAATAAACATAATCTATAAGAACAAGTCCCCCGCGAACGCAGTGGCGGCTACAGCTAGTAGGTAATAAACATAATCTATAAGAACAAGTCCCCCGCGAGAGCAGTGGCGGCTACAGCTAGTAGGTAATAAACATAATCTATAAGAACAAGTCCCCCGCGAACGCAGTGACGGCCACAGCTAGTAGGTAATAAACATAATCTATAAGACCAAGTTCCCCGCGAACGAAGTGGCGGCTACAGCTAGTAGGTAATAAACATATTAAATTATGAAATTTTAAATTAAATATCACTTATAGAATCAAACAGACCTTTCCGGGTTTACTCTTTAATTATTACCCTGTTCCTGAAGCCGAGCGAAGTCGAGTATTTATGAGACAGATAATTAAACCGCTGTTCCGTTTAGGGAATGAAAAATATTTTAAATTAATTCCTTAAATTCTCAAACGAAGTAGGTTTTTGATTCTTATTGTAGTTTTTACGAAGTGGTTTTTTATTAAATCTATTTTTAAATATAAAATGAACGACGAATTAAAAAACTTATAAGAATGTGGCCAGAGATTTGAGAACATTCCCAACGAATTGCGTTGTTATTCCTACTGGAAATACGGCCAGAGATTTGGAAACGATTCCAACGAATTAGCGTTGCTATCTAGGGTGAAAATGTAGCGAGTGATTTGGGAACGTTCTCAACGGCGGCGACTTAGTTTCTGCATTTTCTTTACATTATTGTATATTGGCATATACAAGACACCTTTCTACCAAATTTCATTAATTTAGAACCAATAATTTTAAAAATGTATGTAACGTAGACCTACAGACTTTACGATTTTGTACGGGTTATATTTTTGTGAAAATG
The DNA here is from genome assembly GCA_019925095.2 of Dendrolimus kikuchii. Lineage (NCBI taxonomy): Eukaryota > Metazoa > Arthropoda > Insecta > Lepidoptera > Lasiocampidae > Dendrolimus > Dendrolimus kikuchii. The sequence continues at coordinate 8,843,416 of CM034413.1, forward strand.
GCTACAGGACTCATAAAACAAAGTTCTAATGTAACCGATCCTTCTAAAACTTTCAGAGAAATTTAGTTAGCTTCTTATAGACTAAGAGCTACCGATAAGTTTGATTAACTTAAAATTAAATTAAAAATAGTAAGAATATTATTTTTTTTAATTGTAAAGACTAAATTGACATTTGCAAATGTTAGCATTGTGTCAAAATGCATACATTACTTAATTTAAGTTTGACATTTGTCAAATTGGTCTCTGTATCTCAAACAAAGTATGAATATTTTAACATTGTATCATGTCAAGAGAAATGAAGTTGCCGGGAGCAAACTTTATAACATTCTCTTTTGAGAGTTTTGGCGGATATTGAAGAGTGAGCTTTGCAGTGTAGGTTTATTACCAAAAAGTTTACAATGTTAGTTATATGTTAAAAATAGATGCAAGATATTATATAATTTTAGACGAACAATGTGTGTTGGTATGGAAAATTTTAACTGCCTGTGAAATAGAACTTTTTGAGATGTTACAAGAACTTCGCCAGCTAATATTAGTCAAGGACTTACAATTCATCTAAAGCTGATTTTAAATATTAAAATACAAAAAGACTCCTGGTAAAATTAGTATAAAACAGATTAAAGAGTTATTTATATACCAAATTTAAAATCAACAAGGTTGACAGTTCATTTTCAATTATTGTAAAATATATTGTATTATTGTATCAATGTGAAAAAACGAACCTTAAAGTAAACTAAGAACATACAATAATTTATTTAGATAAATGCAATATTACAAACTAATACAAAAAGAAAACATAATCTTAAGTAAACTTCATTTACTAATATTGTTAATTTGATTGTGTTGTACCTAAAATCCCTTAGGACTATAAGTCGAATACTGATTCTAGGTCATCTTCTTCTACGGGTAAGAAGCCCACAAGGCTGGCTACGTTACCTCACTGGGATGCCATATAATTCCGTCATACAAGGTCCAGCCCTTTGATCACCTGACGAGTCGATGAGGCGGCTTGATAGAACTTGGTAGATTCATGGTCTCAGGACTCTATTCAGGACTCAGGTTTTGGCGTCTCATAAGAATAATAACATTATAAATTGTTATGTTTATATTTTTAACCAGTTAAAATATATAGTAAAAATTTAGAAATTAATTTGCTAATTGCATTTTTTATTTATAAGTATATTTCATATTGTACTGTAAATAAGTATATATTCTTATTTCTTTCTTTCTTCAATCAATCATTCTATCGAAATTCTTGTCTTGTGTTAAGCAAGTTACACGAACGAATCGGTGGCTCTTCGTCTATTAGGGCAATGTATCACTGCCAGGGCGAAGTTATCGCGGTATGATTCGATTTCCCTTGAAAATTTAATTAAAATAAGTGAAATTGCAAAGAGGTTTAGATTAACCCGACGAATTCAAACGACTAACTGGCAATATCTGAATAATTAAAGTTTGCCGATTTATAAATGGTAGGTGTATTATGGATAGAACTTAAGCAACGATATAACAACTTTCTATAATAACAGAGGTCAAATTCTGCTATTACAATCACTTCAAAATCGCTATATACTATCGTCTCAATCGCAGGTTTGCCTAAGTTTGGTATTCTGTTAATTCCAATGTTGTGGTTGTGGCAAGCAACTCAATCTTTATAAATATTTATGAGTGAAAACTAGCAAATTATAATAATTTTGGTAATTTCTCAATACAAATTTCGGCTAATACCATTTTTGCTAATGGTAAAAACAATTTTTTTCTGATATTATTCATCATCAATATCAAGAAGATATTGTGGATTTAGTAGAATACCGACTTTTTCTTGGAATGTATTCTCAACGCCAATTTCCCACTGTTGGACTCGAGCCTTCCATTTATAGTGGGACAACCAGTACTCGCCACGCTTGTCCAAGGTGGATTGGCGGGTATGACACATCGGTTATCTCTATGTGCAGATTTCATAACGATGTTTTCCCTCACCATTAGTAGTACGTGGTTATTGTAACAATGTGCACATTAGATCAGAAAACTACCTAAGGCTAAACGAATGAATGAATGAACGAATCTTACTTTTATAAATACAGCTAATAAGTTGTATATGAAATGGTAACAAAGGTTTCACTGTATTTGACTTACATATGGCCATACAAATGTTTGGGTACAAGTCAATAAAAAAAATCATAACAATTCTAAATTTGTGAACACAATTTGATTAATTACATATTATAACTAGGATATGCCCGCGACTTCGTCCATGCTTTACTTGAAATTCCGGAAGATTCCCGAGAGACTAAGTACCGCAGCGTTTAAAAAATAATGTAAGCCATCATTTTAGTAAAAACTGTGTCGGAATAAGTAAATTTTTATGCATCCAAACAACTTCGAACCGCTCCTGGGAAAATTCCCGCGGGATTTCCGCAATAAACAATAAGACACATTTTATTGGGTACCAGGTGGTAGAGTATTTGCTCGACTGGATGGCGACCACCCCTGGTCTAGAGTATGCCGCCATAACAACCTTGTGTTGTGTTCCGGCATTAGTGACCAGGTTCCAGACTCCTTTAAGAGAGCAGCAGCGCATTTGTAGCATCTTTGGTGTTGCAAATGTCCATAGGCGATGGTAACCGCTTTCCATCAAGTGGGTCGTCTGCCTGTCTGCTGAACTCCTGCAATAAAAAAATAAAAAAAATATTAAAATTAATTTATATTATAAAATTTGTTATCGATCAGTGAATAAGTCACATTGAAAATCGACTTTTTTTTAATCGCGTCATTTTAAATAATTCCCAGAAAAATCCCACTGAAATCCCGGAATAAAATGTAGCGCAGATTTTGAATCTAAGAATTTGCTGTCGATCAGCGAAAACCGCATTGAAATCGGTGCGGTAGTTTTTACGTGAATCCTGAACAAACAAACAAGAAATCTGCAAAAATTACATCGTGTTCTCCGTCGTTTTTTTTTAAATAGCTTCAATGTTATAGACAAGGCATTTTTAGAATTTTACAATATTATAGGTAGATAATAGAGAAATAACACAATGTTATGAGAATAAAATAGTGTGAACAGACATTTAACCAATGGTTAAAATAAAAAAATCGTTAAAGATATATGCTTAAACAACGCCACTGTGTTTTGTTTAATGTCAAAAACTGCGTGAGCAGTTTCCACGCAGTAGAAGTGAAACTTCAGAGAATATACTCCCAGATAACATATTATGATATAATTATATGCTTGACCGTAGAACCGCTTTAATAGGGAAAAGTGTATTCTGCATGGCGACAATGATATTTAATAAAGTACCCAGATCTATTAGGGATGATGACATAAATTTGTTTAGAACGAGGTTCCAAAAGATATTATCCGAAAAATGCTATTACGACTTTAAAAATTTTCTTGATGACCAATTCTAAATTAAATTTGACAATACATAGTATATACTTTGACAAACTTTATTATTCTAATATTTCATTTTTTACATTTTTGACATTGTATTCTATATGTAATAATTCTGCACTAGACATTATCTATATTATATATAATGTCAGCCCATAAATGTCCTACTGCTGGGCTCGGGCCTCCCATTATAGGGGAATCGGACTTATACCCACCACGCTTGTCCAAGGCGGCTTGGCAGGTTAACACATCGGTTATCTCGATGTGCAGGTTGCATCACGATGTTTTCCTTCACCGTTATTAGCACGTGGTAATTGTAAGAATATGCACATTCGACCAGAAAACTGCCTAAGTGGTGCATGCGTTCTGGCCAGGATCGAACCCGCGCCCTTTGAGTTTAGGACGCGTGCACTAGCCATTACGCTACCACGACTCATTATCTATAATTACCGTATAATTCTAGAAAAAAAAGTCTGTGGATTAAGTGGATTACAGTCTGTTTCTGTTAATTTGCATGCCTGAAAGGACAAAAATATGTGAAACATAAAATAACATATTGTCATCTAATGTTTTTTTTATTGCAGGAGATCAGCAGAGAGGCAGAGGGCCCACTTAATGGAAAGCGGTTACCATCGCCTATGGACATTTGCAACACCAAAGTTGCTACAAATGTGCTGCTGCTCTCTTAAGGGAGACTGGAACCTGGTCACTAATGCCGGAACACAACTCAAGGTTGTTATGACGACATGCTTTAGACCAGGGGTGGTAGCCATACAGTCGGGCAAATGCCCTACCACCTGGCTGTGGGTTGTTAAGTCGCCTCTTACGACAAGCCGCTCGGCCGCAGGAAATTATATTCTTTCTCCGTTCCTGCACGGATAGATATAATGTTTGTATTAACCATGTTTTTAAGCAAATTAATGATTTGATTTACATCCCGCCCCTTAGTGTGGGATGCTACTTGCGTTGACACTCTGGCGGCGTCCCGTCTTTCAAGTACGTCCGTTACCGCCGGTTCTGCTGCAGCCGAACAGGAGGCCCTCAAGCGCCGCAAGTACGCCGCTATCGGCAATAGTTACACATTTGCGGCGTTTGGGGTGGAAACTCTGGGTCCGTGGGGTCCTAACGCTCTAAAACTTTATCGAGATGTTGCCGAGCGCTTAGTAGACCTCTCACGCGACCAAAAGGCTGGCGTCTATTTTGCTCAAAGGGTAAGCATTGCTATTCAGCGTGGTAACGCCGCCAGCCTTTTGGGAACGTTCCCGGTAAGTGACAGTGGTTTGGGACCAATATTTTATCTATAATTTTGCTCTCTTTTTTTTATTTAGTTTTAGTATTTAATTTTAGGTTTCTATTTTATAGTTTAGTTTAATTTTTAAAATAATTTTGATTGTTACAATAAAGAGAAATGATTTGATTTGATGTTAATATGTTTTATTTCGGTCCAAATCGGACCTATGTCTAATGATCGGTCTTATTGACTCTAATCTGTGCTGCACAATGTAAAACACGTATCTACTTCTCTCGCAGGCTTAGTTACATAGATTTATGTGTTTATTTCTTTTCAGCGTCGCTTTTTCGTTTTATCAAGTTTCAAATCACAACGATTCTAAAGAAGTTTCACTTCAATAATCTATGTGCCGAAGTCGCGGCAAAATGTTAGTATCGAATAAAAAGTTACATTACTTGAGGGCCAAATGGAAATAACATGTCCAATTTACTATCGTAATTCCAGTATCTATAGTAACTAAAAGCAATTTTACGCTACAATATATAGATAATAATTCTATTTCTAATAACTCAATACGAAAGTCAAAAGTTTGTTAGGTAGGGGTTTCTCAAACTTATGGACTCTAGGAACCCCTATAAAACTTTAAAGACAATGGCGAATCTATTTAAAACTAGATATGAATAGAAGTTTGATAATAATAAACCCTTAATTTTTAAAAGCTTCTGTTATTGAGTAGATTTTGTTGACCCCGTTCACTGGAACACATACATATATACATAACTTCACGCCAGTTCCCTTGCGGGGTAGGCACGAACAACAAAGCGCCATTTAGGCCCATTCTTACACACCTCACTTGCTTCTTTGACATTCATAACTCTTGTCATGCACACTCGTCTGTTCTTAAGGCTCCTGACATCACCCTCCGCTAGTACACGATCAATTTGATCATGGAAGGTGTGTCGTGGCCTTCCACGACTTCTGCATCCATCCACTTTTGCATTGTATACCTGTTTAGTCATTCTTTCATCATGCATTCTTTCGACATGCCCGAACCACCGGAGCATTCCTTTCCTTACCTTCACCCCGACACTCTCTTTCAGACCAACTCTCTTTCTTACTTCGGTATTACGAAGTAAGACCTAAAATTAGTTAGTTTAGTTACTCTAAAATATTAGACTACGTAAATGTTGAGAATCTATATTCAGGCATTTCATTCATTTTATTGCACTTCAATAATGAGATGTACAGAGTTTCTCAACATTTACGTTGTGAAAAATATTAGACCGCCTGGAGAGAGCAGCGTCGAGATCTCTTTGCCGTTACAGGATATGACCTCTCACTCCCGGAGGTGCTTCGCACCATAGTCGGGAGCCCCACCGGATAGGATGCCGTCGCCTTCTATGCGATCGCGTTATGCTTGTTAAGGAGGAGGTGGAGCGGGAGCGCACGTCTTTGTTCCGCTCCCGCCAAAGGAGGACGCGTCGGTACTGGGGGGCCAGTTTGGACCTTCGGCCACCGTGAGCAGGCGGCGCAGGTAATTCCTCTGGGGAAAAAGGTTCTCACCCGCCGTTATGCCGTCGAGATGAGAGCGTGACGTGCTCCGCGCGCGCTCACCTCTTTTGCCGAGGGACGAATCACAAACCGCCCCACGCGTGAAGAGTTTGAAGATACCGGGGAATAAAAATAGTCCCCCGGCAGTGGATGAGGCCGTTGCGCCACCGCCTATCAGGGCTAGCGGAGAGGCTAGGTCATGTAGGTATTCGTAGCCCTGACATAAGGCGAAGGATGGAACACCCAGGGGTTTTAGTGGGTATCCCTAACCGTGGAGTGGCAATAGCATCTTTAGTTCTGTCTACAAGTGCTAATGCCACCCCGACCTGGCGAATCCCACACACGGGCTGGATTGTTCCTCCAAGACTCTGCGCTTGTCGCGATCTATGGTCCTCAATCGGATTTCCCAGGGTTAAAAAAAAGCTTCTTTTAATCAAATAACTGTTCTGTTACTTAACTATTACAAAGTGTTAATGCTCTTGCTTATAAAATTATAGTAATTATTATATAATAAATTAAACATGCAAAAGCTATATTGACACAATGCGTACATCGTAACTAAAGCAACTTGATACTTGCGTGATGTTTGATTACTTACTAAAAATCACTAATTAGTAAGTATTGAAAGTACTTTTGACCTAATAGTGGAGTTTAGACAAATTTGCGAAAGTGCACTAATGTGGCTACTCGTTAACGGCGTTATTTTTAACTCTATAAATAAAACGCATTTGGCCACAGTCAATAACTGTAACATGATCCCAGATAAGGCCCTACCTCAATATTAACTACCGAAAAAAATTATGAAACGTCAATTCTATATTCGTCGCGCGCGCACGTCTCCCGTTCCGCCTCGGCAGTCCGTTATTCGTGTTCGTTGTGTTCGTTCGTTCACCCGGTCGATCTGTGTTTTTTCTGTGACAGTGCAGTGAAAAGTGCATCATCAGGTGGTTTTTCCACCAAATCGTTCGTCCCCCTCAGGGACAATGGACGGCGTGGAGGCCTCTCCGTCGCTGTTAGAGGGTTTGCTGTCGTTTTTACGACAGCAATTCCCTCAAGCACTCGACCAATTTTTGAGGACTCCGGAGTCCCAATCAATGGCGTCCGTTGTTATCTCGGAACTTAATTCCGAGAAACCTGTGTCCCGCGAGTCACACGTGCAAAGGGCCCCCGCGCAGGCCTCCCTCCCCGCGCCCGCATCTGCCGCGACCATCGCACCCCCCGCGACCCCCGCAGCCGCACATGCCGCAGACCACCTGCGCTCTACCGCAGCGCCCGCGCCCCCCGCGTCCGTACCCGCCGTGTTACCGGTGCGCCCGCCGCCCGCACCCCCGCTCAACGACGCCCACCGTGTGGCACCAAAGTCGCGCGCCTCGTTTTCTCGCGGTCCCACACCGGGAAAACCGCGTTCGAGCTCCGCGAGTTCGACGACATCGCGTTCGCGTTCGCCCATCCATCGCGTAATCGATTCTCGTCGAGAAATCGACTTAACCACTGAAGGTTCGCAATACCTCGGGGTTGCCCCTCTTACACCAGCCGATGAAATTACCCCCATGGATGTCGCGCCTCCCGCGAATATCCCCTTAGACCGCGAAGACGATGACGGTTTCATAACCGTCAATCGTAGTAAAAAACGAAAGACCCAGAGGGAGGTCCCCCCCAACCCCGCCCCCACTGCGGGCACAAAACCGACAATGGCACCTTCCAGCCGCCCTGGGCCACCTTCACAGCGCCCGCCGCCACCCCTGATCATCCGCGAGAAAGCTCATTGGCTTCAACTCGCTAAGGAACTGCCAGGTAAGGCAATCTCCATAAAAGAGGCCCGTGATACCCAACACGGCATCAAAGTTATGGTCACATCTTCAAGTGACCACCGCGCCCTAACTACTCTATTATGTGACCGTAAAATCGGTTACTACACTTACGCCCTGCCAGAAGAAAAACGCCTTCGGGCTGTAATTCGCGGACTTCCTCAGGAAATTGAAAGTTCCTACATTCTAGAGGACCTTAAGTCCCAAGCCCTACCAGTGCACGAAGTGCACCGTATGCACAGAGGCGACGCCACAAAGTCGCCTCTAAACCTAGTATTGGTTGTCCTCGACCTCTCCCCAGAGGGGAAAAAGATCTTCGAACTTGAGAAGGTCTGTGGCCTCTCTGGCCTTCGTGTGGAACGTCCACACGAAAAACATACACTACGGCAGTGTCATCGCTGCCAACTTTATGGGCACTCTGCCCTTCATTGTCAATCCCGTCCCAGGTGCGTCAAGTGCCTGGGCGACCACGGGACCTCGGAGTGCACTCGCACCCGGGACTCCCCGGAGCCACCCAGCTGCATCCTCTGCGGCCAAGCGGGTCACCCTGCTAACTACAGAGGCTGCCCTGCCGCCCCCCGACCCAAACGTAAGGTCGGAAAGGGCAATGCCCAAAAAGGCACTAGAAAAGTGCCGAACAAACCCGCATTCGTGGCGGCCCCCCCTCCAGTGGTAAACCACTGGACGGGTCTTCCCACGACGGAAGCGTTTCCTCCGCTGAGGACGCGTGCCCCAGTTATGGCCGGCCTACCCTCGGCCACCCTCTCCCCCGCCCCCATTTCTAAGGCACCTTCTGGGCCATCGGCCCACCACTCTATAGCGGAGGACTTAGCTTTGGCGACTAAATTCGCCAAGAACTTGCCCTTCGACCTGGAAGAGGTCCAACTCTTGGCTCGGAAACTGAGACAAGTTTCAGAGTCAACTCAACCCTCCCTCCGGGATCAACTCGTGATCGAAATGGATCACGCGTACCTCCTCCAAATACTTAGATCGTTGTAACTAAACAACCTAATACAAATTCTTGTTACCGGTAACAAATGGCGCATGTAGGTAGAAATAAACCACGCTCATTGACTCTGGCGACTTATAACGCCAACGGCCTTCGAAACCAGCGCGACTTGGTCCATGACTTCCTGGTTACCAATCAAATAGATATACTACTAGTACAGGAGACCTTCCTGAAACCGAGTAATAGAGATCCAAAGATCTCTAACTATCGGGTCACTAGACATGACAGGGTAGGCCGTGGTGGCGGCACCCTGATCTATTTCAGGAGATCCCTACACTGCATGCCTGTAGTCACCCCTCCACTAGAAGGTATGGAGGTATCCGCCTGCAGACTAGCAATGACTGGCCACCAACCTCTAGTCATAGTCTCAGCATACCTCGCATGCCAAAAAACCCTTATTAAAAAAGACCTAGAAGCCCTATTCAACCTAGGCCCGGCTGTTATAATAGCCGGAGATCTGAATTGCAAACACGAGCAGTGGAATTGCAATACCACTAACACCAATGGCAGAGCCCTAATAAATATATCAGACAATCTTTTGTTTGATATACTAACGCCCATGACCCCCACAAGATATCCCCCCAACCGCGACTGGGGGACCCCAAACACTCTCGACCTAGCATTACTGAGGGGCGTAACTCTTCAGTTCCATTCGATCGAAACGATGGACGATATAGACTCGGACCATCGTCCGGTTATCCTTAGATTAGGACCACAGACAGACCAGACATCTGAAACTAGGACCTCTGTGGACTGGTTGAGACTTGGGGACCTCCTCAAGGCAACCAGCTCACAAGACCTGGACCGCATCCCAGATCACATCGGGTCCCGCCAAGACACGGAGAGGGCGATCGAAGCCCTCACCAGCCACCTTCAATCCGCAGTGCGGAACTCGTCCAGGCAGGTGCCAGTGGAGGATGACCGCCACTTATGCCTGCCGGACGAGGTGAGGATACTGCTGAGGGAAAAGAGAGCCGCCTCCAGAGCTCATGACAGATATCCCACCGAGGATAACAGAATCCGACTCCGCGAACTAGAGCGCGAGGTCAAACTACGTATCCGGGAAGTCAGGGAACAACGTTGGGACAGAACGTTGAGGGATATCGAACCAACTCACCAGGCGTACTGGAAGCTGGCTAGAGCTCTCAAATCAGACACCCTTACTGTCATACCCGCGCTAGAAAGAGCCGACAACACCGAGGCGTTCGATGACGAGGAGAAAGCCGAGTGCCTTGCTCAGAGTCTAGAGCTTCAATGCTCCCCCACTACGCAAAACGTCGACCAGTCACACCTGACGGAGGTGGACTCCGAGGTCGAACGTAGATCCTCCTTACCAGCGGAAACCACACTCGACCCGGTCACGGTCGAAGAAGTGCAAGATCTGATCAAGTCTCTCAAACCGCGAAAGGCCCCAGGGACCGATGGCATCAACAATCGCGTTTTAAAACTCCTACCCGCCCATCTAATTATAATCCTGGTGAGCATCTTTAATGCCGCCATAACAAACTGCTCCTTCCCCGCGATCTGGAAGGAGGCAGATGTCATTGGTATTCACAAGCCGGGAAAACCGGCTAATAAACCGTCCAGCTACCGTCCAATCAGCCTACTAAGCGCACTCAGCAAGCTTTACGAGAGAGTCATCCTCTCACGACTTAGAGATTTTGCCTTCAGCAAACATCTATTACCTGATGAGCAATTTGGCTTCCGTGCTAGACACTCATGCGTGCAACAGGTGCACCGCATCACGGAGCACATACTATCTCACTTTGCCCATCGCCCCCGCCCTATAGGAACAGCCGCACTGTTCCTAGACGTAGCAAAAGCCTTCGACAAGGTCTGGCACAACGGCTTGATTTACAAGTTGTACCAGTTCGGTGTGCCAGACAGACTCGTGCTCATCTTGCGAGACTTCCTCTTAGACCGAAGCTTCCGTTTTCGAGTGGAGGGAACGCGCTCGTCCCCTCACCCACTCACAGCCGGTGTACCACAGGGCTCGGCTCTGTCGCCACTACTCTTCACGCTGTACACCAGCGACATCCCAAAAACTCCAGATGTGGAGTTGGCCCTCTTTGCGGATGACACCGCACTCTATACATCAGATCAAAACCGACAAATGGCTTGCGTCCGGCTGCAGGCAGCTGTCACAGAGCTAGGCGAATGGTTTCGCAAATGGAGGATAGAGGTAAACCCGGAGAAAAGCGCAGCAATGTTCTTTTCCCCGGGCACGCTTCGCTCCCCCAAACGCGCTTGCCTTCGCCTAAAAACCATTTCGCTCTACGAACAACAAATTCCCTGGGAAAAGTACACCAAATACCTGGGTGTCACCCTAGATCGGAACTTGCGCTTCAACGAGCATATCACTATAATCCGAAATAGAGCGCGATTTGTGATGGGTCGTTTAGCACCCATGATAGACAAACGAAGCAAAATGTCCCTCAGACACAAGCTTACTTTGTATAAAACATGCATCCGCCCGATCATGACATACGCGAGTGTGGTATTCGGCCATGCCAAGCCTGCCCTTTTAGATAAATTGCAAATCGTGCAAAACAAATTCATGCGCAGAGCCGTCGGTGCTCCCCTCTATATGCGTAACGTCGACCTCCACCGCGATCTGGAGCTTCCCTCCATCAAAAACTACATTACGTCGCTCTCGCGTAAGTATTTCGATCTCGCGCCGCACCATCGTAATCCACTCGTCGTGTCCGCGTCCGATTATAAGCCCAGCCATAACACGTTGCGAAACGGCAGTAAGATAGCGTAGGCCGCCGCAAACCACCGATCCCGGCCCGCCGGAATCCTTCCCCTCGGGCTTTATATTACCCGTCGCCCGTTCTCAATTAGTGCTTTGTGTCGCCCTATGGTGGCCATCATTAAATTCATCCCCCTCTCATGGCAACAGTTCAGCCGAGGTAAAACTCCTTAGGGAGCTCCCTCGAGCAAGTTGCCCCCCCGGGCTCGAGCGCCTTCGCTTCGCGAAGGCACTCGCCCCAAAAACCCCGGTAAAGTTGTAAGGTCTTCGGACCAACAACATAAAGTCAAGTCCAATAAAAAAAAAAAAAAAAAACTTACCATTACCTCATTACAAAAACGTGCGCTGTCGAGCGCGGACCTCTGCCTGCACTATCATTATGGCCTACTCGCGTTCGGAGTAGGCAGTAGTGCAGGCATACCTCACGGATCCCGGGCTCCGGTTGCGTTCTGCAGTCCCGTAGCCCGGTTTCCGCTACCCTTTTGTTATACAAATAGCATCCATTTTGAAGGCACACACATAAACATATATCTATCTCGTTCTTACTCAGCACTGTAACTCGCAGGAAAACAATATAACAGTATTTCAGTGCGTACATAAAGTGGAACATGAATATACGTAAATACCTAATGAGGCCGAAAATCCGCCATGTTTAGTGCACCAAATGTCATTATCAGTCAGTGCACCCGGTACTTGTCCTGTCAAAAAGTCGTGGTATAAATGAAAATAACTAATTATCTTTCAATATTTTGCTTGTGATTTAAAATAATTGAAGCCAAATATAAATAATTACGTCGCAGATATGTCCGTGTGCAGTGTAATAGGGTGCGGCATAAGAAAAACACCAAATCAGTCATCTTTAACCATACACAGGTACGCTGTAAATAACATTAAAAATATTGCTTATTGTTAATGTTTCCGGGAAAATAAAGGAAGATTTTCATTATAATTAGCAAGGTTCTTATGTGCAGTTATAGGTCATGAATGGATTTAACTTATTTAACTATATTTTTACGCTTAAATAATGTTAATTTATTAGCTGGGGTTGTACATTATTTATCGACTTTGATATCGATATAATATGATTGCTTATATAAAATTTCTTATTTTATCATGCTACCCCGCTTAAAACATACAAAAATAATAATTAAAACATATTTTATAGGATCCCAAGAAATGAGCGTATAAAGAAAAAGTGGCTGGAAGCCATTGGAATGGAAAATATAAAGCCAAATGCAAAATATATTTATATTTGCTCGCTACATTTTGATGATAAATGTTTCAACAAAACTCTGGATGTGACTCGACTACGAGATGATGCCGTGCCCTTCAAATTTGTAAGAGTAAGTTAATACTGTATATACTTTTATAGTTAGTATTGATATACTTTTTTTAAATTATATACATATTTTAATACATACATATTATTTTATAACAAAACGTGCTATAAAAGGATCAAAATTAATATACAAGTTTTGTATGGTGGGACGATGATCAGCAGGATAGTAGTTGGACTGTCGGCTTATTATATAATTCCTGCTCCGTCTTCGTAGTCGAAGGCCTTAATATGTCTTCTCGTGCCTCTCACACTCATGGAGACTGCTCGTATAATTGAAATTTGTACTTTCACTTTTAGCCTTTGATATACTTGTTGCTGCTACCTTATTACTGATATGCTAGTTACTAGTTGTAGTCTATGTCATTCTCATTCTATGTAACCATTTTAGAAAAACTTATGGGTTTTGTGGCTGTGATTCCATCCAAGAAATGTATTTGCCCAATTTGAATAATAATGTCATAATTTAAGCAAATTTTATGAAAAAATACTGTGGACACAATTATTCTAAACTAATATTTCAATATTTTGCAGCGACATGCCAGCCAACATAAAACTGGCATATTAAAAGAAAATCAGTTGGAAACAATTCCTGTTTTGGCCGGTCCTGACACCTCTACCTTGGTAAATGCTGCACATTTAAGGATTTTGCTGTTCTTTAGCTTCAAGAGAAGATGTTAGATTTTGTATATACAGACTCTTTATTGTGAAGCTATTGAACCTACTTAGATAAAAGTAATATGCTTTGACATCTTTAGAGGAATAAACCAAAACTGATGGTGTCACTTCTTTGAATTTTGTATTCCATGTAAAACATCTAAGGTACAAATAAAACTCATATTATAAACTTATGCCTTTATTAGTTTTACTTTAATAAAAACTATTGTAAATTCGTTAAATTTTTAATAATTAAGTGATTTTAGAGCGTAAGTCATAAGGAATGACGTTTTTTATTAAATAAATGTTCTGTAGGTGTTTTGTTTTTTTTTTTTATCACGCGGCCCTTAATAAGTTTAAAATTTGAATCACTCACTTATGATGCAGCGCACCTATCTTGAGGTGCGTTGCGGTAATGTGTTACGGACTTTAGAGTCAGCAACACAATTAAAATAGATTGTAATAGAGAGGTAAGTAGTTTAGACTACTTACCTCTCTATTACAATCTAATTAATCTGTTTTGGATATCAAAATAAGAGTACGTGTTTTTCATAGGAAAAACACGTACTCTTATTTTGATATCCAAAACAGCATAGCTAGCTAGCATGCTAACGTTTTATCGCCGACATAAAGCTTCCATCCCTTTCCGGCATATACGCAAGTGCGAGCGAGACGGCAACATATGAAACGACGATAAAATTTAGCATGCTAGAGATGGGCAGATGGCACTGTACTACGCCATATGTTTATGTTTTGTGGTCACTGTGTTGTCAAACGACAACTTTATCAAATCAGTGTAGCAACTTTTAAAAATCGTCATATCGTTTACTTGATAAATTTGAAACACGAACTTGTCTTAGATTTCACACATCTAAATCAAAGTATCTTTGCACATAACAATATACTTACTTCCTATTAAAGTATAAATTCTACAAATAATTAATACTCAATAATATTGAAAATAAAATGAGCCAAGGACGTTTATCGATAAAACCTAATAACATTAAAATCTTCTGGACAGCACTAAAACCGCCATGTTTAGTGGCCAAATGACGTCACAGTGGCACGCATTTTTTATTGACGTTTCATTTCCATAGGTTTCCTACGGCCGCGCGTTCTCCAATCCCAGCGCTTTCGTCGCGTCCGACGCCAGTCGAGCTTCGCGACGCGAGCGGATTAGATGTGTTGTTGGTACGTCAAATCCGACAATCGATTGCTCTCGTAAACGTAAATCACAGTGTGATACAAAACAGATACGTTTCAAACGCAATGTGGATTTCAGTGTGTTACAAAAGTGTTAGAATCAGTTCAAAGTGATTATAAAAAGTTTTACTATTTTGTCTATTGTTTTTCAATATCGGTGTGCACTGCACTGTACAAGTGTGTGGTTTTTAAAAGAAGAAAAAATATGTTTCCTTGAAAATTACTCGACTGCATAATTATACAGGTATTTATATTCTTGGTTAAGAGAAAGATGATTTTAAGTTTACGTAAATACTTGACTCTGAAGACCTATATTTATTTATGTAACAGGAATATAGGAACTATAATATAATTACCTATATATTTAAAATGATAGCCTTTGCGGTTAAGTGGCTAGAGGCCACAGAGGTCTTGGGATCATAGTGTTCGTAAACGAAATCCCCCTCATTTAGTATATAGTCTGGGTGTCTGGGATTGACCCCAGTGGTTCGTTGTATAATTACCCATAACACAATCGTAACTTAGCTTGTGAATATTCAATATGTGTTTGCCTGTCGATTATCATATTTCGGCCCGACAGATACATAAGAATGAAAAAAGCAAAATATTTGTTTCTAAAAATGCGACACTTAACAATAATTAATAATAATAACAATCATGTAGAAAAATGTGTGCGGCGATTTGCTAAATGAGGTTGGCACTCAGTATTCTGCTGTGCCGAAACATAGGCCGACACAGTACTGATTTTCAGTGCCCACCTCCTTAATCACAAGTCATACGACCCACGGTAAAAGCAAGCAAAATTATGTAATAATAATATTTATTCATTTGCTTTCACAACAAAACATAACATAAGTAATTGCTAGAAAAGGTTCTTGATGACTAAAAATTGGTGAGAACCTGGTGTCAGTAGAAGGAAAATCCCGTGTGACTGATGACCAGTCTCTCTCCTCCCAGAAAATGTAGGTATATATACAACTATTTAATCGATTATAATCAGAGATACAATGTATTGGGTGTAAATAGATGAGCAGTGTGTGCTTGTGTATTTATATGTATGTGTATATATTGTACGTAATGTGTGTGTGTGAGTTTACGTGATTTGAAATGAGAGGAATAGATTAGATTATACTATGAGAATTACGTAGAAATAAATGAGTGAACATATATAATACTATTATACAAGATGATAATTATAGTGAACTTATACGTGAAAGGAATAATAACAAACGAAAAAAAAAAACAGAAATCAATGATAACATACATACATACATACATAACTTCACGCCAGTTCCCTCGCGGGGTAGGCACGAACAACAGAGCGCCATTTAGGCCCATTCTTACACACCTCACTTGCTTCTTTGACATTCATAACTCTTGTCATGCACACTCGTCTGTTCTTAAGGCTCCTGACATAATGATAACATAATTACTAAAAAACTAAAAGTAAAGATAAGGACCTAAAAATAAAGCACATATTATACCTATATATATACATGTTGCATGTGGTTAAGCTGTAAGGATGTTGTTCCTTTTCCTATCATTGTGGCGTTACTGAAAAACAATACTCGTAGTGCCAGTTGCCACATCACTCAATGTTTGCCACGTCCATAGTTTATGACCTAGAAATTAAAGTTCAGTCCAGTTCAACATTATTGTAAATGTAGGCAAATTATCTCACCTATGATAATATATAGCCAACCAATATAGTTGCCTAAATATAGTGGTAATCACTATTAATAGATAAGCAGAATATTTTTGAGTACAGATCTCATTCAAAATAATTAACATAATTATGTGTAACTATGATTAAATTTGTAATTGACTTGTAGGTTTACGATTAAACTAGGGAGCAATGAGCAAATCAATTCCGCGCAAATGTTGTCCTGCTCTGAAAAAGATAAAATCTAGAACCCAATTACAGCGCCACTTAATGGGTTCAATTGTGAATTTAAATGATCGCAGAACCCATTCAAGCACACTAGCACACCCAATAAATTATCAAAATATTTTCAGCAGTTTAGGAGTTCAGTGACATACACACGTATAGACAAATAAATTATTAGGGTGGCGCAAAGCGATTTTTTTTTTTGAGTCTCGAGTGAAAAAAATGCTAGTTTTTGATGTTTTAAAAACTCCCTCCAAAGAACAGCTCGAAAAAACACAGTAGAAGTGAAACTTCAACGGACAAGTGGAAAAACGAATGGCAACGGATAAGTGGCAAAACGAATCGTAACAAAATTTTAAATTGAAGTTTTACGGGCAGGTTTTCAAATTGGACAAGTAATTAACAATCTGCCCGTAAAACTTCAAGTTAAAATTATTATATTAATAATAATATAATAATTGTGGACGAACGGACTGTGCCGCGACGATGGCAAGCGACCAGACGGAATGTCGTTGGTACCTTGGAAGATGGGACGCCCCTTAGTATGGGACGCAACTTGTGTCGATACGTTAGCGGCTTCCCATCTTCCAAATACAGCCGTCACTGCCGGAGGAGCTGCCACACTTCAAGAAACCCTGAAACGCCGCAAATATCATCCATCGGTGACGGATACATATTTGTGGCTTTTAGGGTTGAGACTTTGGGGCTATGGGGACGTGAGGCTCATCAACTTTATCGAGACCTTTCAAAGCGATTGAAAGAAGTCTCGCGTGACCAAAGGGCTGGCTTATATTTAGGGCAACGTATTAGCGTTGCCATACAACGCGGGAATGCGGCCAGCATTTTGGGAACGCTCCCCACCGAGAGCGATCTGGACTACATCTTTTACTTGTAAATATGTATATAATAGTAGTTATTATTGTAATACACAGTTTAAATTATTTTCAGCGTATCGTAAAATAAATTAACTTATAAATATAAACATAAACTTAAAAATAAACTACATTATATTAATGCGTATACATAAAAACATATTCGACAGTTGCACAGAAACCTTATGGGTTTATTCGTGCTGCAGAATCGTATTAATGTACTTGTCTAATTTGAAAACCTGCCCGTAAAACTTCAAGTTAAAAAAATTTTGTGATTCGTTTTTCCACTTGTCCGTTGAAGTTTCACTTCTACTATGTGTCCCAGCTCACATTTAGATTTTTCGCAGGTTTACTGCGAATTATGATTTGCTTAGGTTAGGTTAGGTAAAAAGGTTAAAAGGTATTTTAATAAATACATTTTTTATTTAAACATATTTCATTTTATCAAACAAAAAAGTCTGAATTCGATCCGGAACCAATAGAAACATCGATAGTCTACTCTAACATTACGCCGCCTCTCACCACGTCTACTTTAAAATTATGCCGCCTTTTACCACGGCCGTAACGCTTTTTCGTGACAGAAAAATCCTAAGACCCCCCGTTTATATAAAAGTTTCACTTCAAAAAATTTAAGAGGTCGCTCCAAATTTTTATCTCGTTACGGTATAATTTTATAGACCAAAAAACAATACGTTTCTGAAAGTTTCAGTTCAAAATTTGAATTTTAGAAGGTTAATATTTTTTTAAGTTTTTGTGACTTGTATACGTAATAAAACTACGTTTTAACGGTTTTAGCGCGGTAATTTATTTGATTTTGGTTATTCCGACGTTTCCCCACTGAAAAGTGGCCGAAAACCGTTAAAACGTAGTTTTATTATTTTAAAAGGTCACTCATATTTTTTTTTTAATTTACTAGTGTATTAGTTCATTACTTTAGATTTTTTCGAGCGAGTATGCACTAGTAAATTTAAAAAAATTATGAGCGTCCTTTTAAAATTCAAATTTTGAACTGAAACTTTCAGAAAGGTATTATTTCTTGGTCTATAAAATTATACTGTAACGAGAAAAAATATTAAATAAAAAAAATCAGTTTCTGGCGATTTTTGAAATCTTAAAAAATTTGGAGCGACCTCTTAAATTTTTTTTTTGAGCTGTCCTTTGGAGGGATTTCTTAAAACATCAAAAACTAACATTTTTTCACTCAAGATTAAAAAAAAGTCGTTTTTTTTGCGCCACCCTATTAAATTCAAATTCAAAAGTTTTTATTCAAAATAAGTTCCACCGGTGAACACTTTTTGAAGGTCATGTAAGTTAAAATTTAATTTTTACTTCCTATTCTATGTACACCGCTTCGCAACGTGTTGATGCTGTAAAGGAGAAGAAGCGGCAAGAAACTCCCCAGCAACATATTTTTCTTTATATTTCATATTTTATTTATATCTCAAATTCTTTTTTTTTATAAGTTTTGTATAGAAGTATGTTACAGAATTAATTACTTTTTGAAGAATTAATAGAGTTGTAGCAAACAATGCATACTCAATAAGACCAAGACAATAAAAGGAAAGAAAAATAATATTATAGTTATAATAATGACATGACGTGGTAAAATATTATGCTGCAATATGTCTCCACAAATTCCTATTAATTATATATATACATACACATATAAATACTATACGTACCAGGCATGTTATGGAGCTCCGTAACCGAAACTATCGGATATCCGAAATAAAATCCTATCCATAGCCGAATCTGATATAAAAGTTTCAAATAATTTCGGATAGGGGTGGAGACTAAATGAAACCAAGTTATGACAGGTTTTGGTTTTTGATGTTTTTTAACGAAGTACGTTAAGGTATAAAAATATTGTGTATATATTAAAAATAAATATATAAAAAAAATGTTCTTAGTTTATTAACATTTTCATTTAAGAAAATCATAATAAACTTTATTATGGCTTTGTTTTTGCAGTAGATAGGTAACGCTATAAAATAATTAGCTATAATAACTACCTATATGACGGATTGCACTACCATATGATATCCTAAAATAAATCCCAATCATTATCTATTTGTATCTTACTTTTACAATTTTTCAAATTGAAGCTATCCGAAATTAACGGGTAATCCGAAATAATTTCATATCCGTAACAGTATCCGAAACCGATATAATATTATTTATCCACATCCAGATCCGAAATTTCATATCCATAACATCCATGGTTCGTACAAAATCTATTATGCGTCGTTTTGTAAGATGATAAGAAGTATCTCATTGACTTGACCATCTGCTCCTCTATAGTATTTGTATGCAGTTTCTAACCGGCTTCCAAAAGGAGGAAGTTGAGTCAATTGTAGACTCATTTTCGAAAAAAATCTTTATTCCAAAGTTTATACTCCTGTGGTGGTCCCATCATCACCAAGGCAGGACCCGATGAGTAGAGCCCAGGGAAAATGAGAGCAACCCTTGTCAAAGAGGGCCGAACGCCTACATTTCGAAAAACAATACTTGTATAGGCGTAACAGTAATACAATTTCTATAGGCTCTTTAAATATTATTTCTAAAGTTATTCAAACAACTACTAAAAAGTAAAAAATATATTTAGAAAGAAAGAAAGAAAGAAAGAAAACAAGTTTATTTTTAGGACATATACAACAAACACATTAAAAGTAAAAATTAAATACAGTAAAAAAGAGAAAACAACCACAAAGTATCTGATAATATACATATTAAGTCCTAAAAATTGGATTTTTAGGACTTAATATGTATTATTACTTAATATGTATTTATTTAACAAAAACTTTTTTTTTAATTGCAGGAGTTCAGCAGGCAGGCAGATGGCCTACTTGATGGATAGCGGTTACCATCGCCTATTGACATTTAAAACACCAAAGGTGCTACAAATGCGCTGCTGCTCTCTTAAGGGAGACTGGAACCTGGTCACTAATGCCGGAACACAACTCAAGGTTGTTCTGGCGACATACTTCAGACCAGGGGTGGTAGCCATTCAGTCGGGCAAATGCCCTACCACCTGGCTGTGGGTTGTTTTGTCGCCTCTTACGACAGGCCGCCCGGCCGCAGGAAATAGTATTCTTTCTCCTTTCCTGCACGGATAAAAACTACCGATTTCAAACTAAAAAACAAGAAATGTGCGTCTCTGAGCTGAAATAAGAACTCCGTGGTTCAGCGTCAGTCAAAGACCTATAATTTGGCTGAGACTATAACTTGAAGATTATTTCAAAACATAAATAATTATGAATACTTAACACTGACTAGATACACAAATCGTGCAGAGCCATATTTAAAGAGAAGAAAACATTAGTTCATATAGATAGGGCTATGTATGACTGATATCACGGTTAATGTTTTCTCATGCCTTTATCTGGGTAAACATGTAAACATCATGGGTTGGTCACCTGTGGATTTACGGAAATATTATCAGACCTCACATAGCTACACGATAAATATGTTATGGGATGCAAACGAAAATTCTATAAGAGGTAACGTAGTGTTGCAGATAATACAACCTTTTAAATCAATACAAACAAAGTTTATCTAAATAATAATATAATATTAAACCATTCTAAAATGATGTCTACTGTACATTGAAGCTATTTAATTATTTATTTTATGTTTAAGGCTTGGCAACTAGGCCTTTAAGCCAGGCGCCGTTGTATTGTAGGCTACAATCGACGTCATTCGACGGAGTTCTTGTGAAAACTCGAAAGGCCACATTTGGCTATATAGTTCACATTTCTCACAAAAACACATAATTACTACTCAAAAACTATCAATATCCTACAACTATTGTTCATTTTAGAGTAATTTGACACATTTTTAGAAAATAAAACTGCACAGCACAACGTTTCCTTTCAGTTCCCGCCAAAAACTCTTGAAGCTATTTAAAAATCAAATGGAATATAGACTATATAAACGATGGAGAACACGATTATTTTTTTTTAGATTTATTCTCTGTTTGTCTATTTGTTCGGGATTCACGTCAAAAGTACTGGGTTTATTTCGATGCGGTTTTCGCTGTTCGACAGCAAATTCTTAGACTTAAAACCTGCGGTATTTTTTATCCCGGGAATCTTACGGGAATTTCAAGTCAAGCGTGGACGAAGTCGCGGGCATGTCCTGGTAATATAATAAGAACGATTCGACTGGAGACAATTGCAATTTTTAAATTTAGAATAGGTTTCTTTTTTTTTTCTAAAATTAAATGAAGCTTTTATGAAAACTGCTTGCAATTCCTTAAAGAAAAAGAAACTGACATTAAACTTCGTCTACATTTTCGGGCGAATTCATCATTGCCTGTAATTACGTTTTGTTAACTCGTGCAGATTTTTTAATTTTAGTGATATTATCACTGATGTCTCATCGGTGCTTCTGTGACTTAAATCTTAAAATTAAAAATTCGTCGAGCTGACGGACATCCATTGTTTTTACATTTGGCTTCAAAACTCCAAAAATTACATTTTTATTTAAAAATATTTCTACACTATTTTGTGGCAGCATTTATGCATGCACACGTGGTTCCGCCAGATTTATTAAATTATCTTATGCTCCCCACCGACAGCTATTAAATAGAAAAGAATACATATTCTTTATTGCAAACAAGAAAGCATTACAAACACATCGGAATTAACAATCAGCTAGTACAATCGGCGGTTTTATCGCTAATAGCGATGTCTTCTAGGCAACCTTCTGGAGATAATTTTGCAATACAGGACTATATTTTTTTACCTATAAATATGTTTATAGTAGTTTTTTTTATTGTATAGTATATATTTTAATTTTTAAGGTAGTTTAATTTATATTTAGTTTTAAATATTTTTATTTTTTAAATCTTGTTTACCGAAATAACATTACAACAAATCAAATAATATCAAACTAAAACTAACTTAAAACATATAATTAAATACTAAAAATAAATTAACTTATAAATATAAATTTAAAAATAAACTACAAACTACATAAAAACTAAAACTAAATAAAAAAGGGAAATCGCCTAAAAATAAGTTAATGGTCCCAAACCACTGTCATTTGCCGGGAACGTTCCCAGAAGGCTGGCGGCGTTACCACGTTGTATAGCAACGCTTAATCTTTCGGAGAGGCCTGCCCCAGTGCTGGGGTGGGCCCACGCCAGCCGGGGTCGCGGAAGAAAAGCTCACGCATATCCCGTGACCCCGGCTCATGGCGTCAGGTGGCACCAAGGGGTTTTAGTGGGTATTCCGGCTCCCCTAGCCGGTGAGTCCCACACTCCCCCGCCGAAGTGTGCCCGGCGGGGGGTCCACAAATGGATTTCCCCTTGTAAAAAAAAAAGCTTAAGCCAGACTTCTGGTCGCGTCCGGCGTCTACCAGACGTTTGGCGACGTCACGGTAGACCTTTAGGGCGTCAGGACCCCACGGACCCAGAGTTGTTTAATCTTATTTAACTTTGCACTTTTACGATGTTTAAGGCAATAGGTATAGTTCTTACTTATCTTCTATCTAATAACCTGCGGGTTACGTATAGGACATAACTTAGCCAACGTACTTAATATATTTTTATCTATCCTCCACAGTCTATGGAAGGGATGATATATTAGCCCAGGGGTTTAAGTAGGACGGTAGGCACGTCTCTTTATTAATGTTATATAAATAGCAGAATGGAATTTGGCCAGTTAAGTAATGTAACCCTTGTACTAGTAACCTAATAATATTCCTATAATCCTTGAAGAACGATAATAAAGGGCCTTTCACATTCACTTGAGGTTCTTGTGAGACGTACACAGCCGCCTTTGCTTATCTAGTATACTCGTGTCTGTATAGCCGTCTATTTGTCGCTAACAAAGAGCGGCGGTAAAGTTTGGCAAAGACTACAATTTGGTCGAATTAATATTTTTTATTATTTTTTTATTGCAGGAGATCAGCAGACAGGCATATGGCCCACTTGATGGAAAGCGGTTACCATCGCCTATGGACATTTGCAACACCAAAGGTGCTACAAATGCGCTGCTGCTCTCTTAAGGGAAACTGGAACCTGGTCACTAATGCCGGAACACTACTCGAAGGTTGTTATGGCGACATACTTTAGACCAGGGGTGGTAGCCATCCAGTCGGGCAAATGCCCTACCACCTGGCTGTGGGTTGTTAAGTCGCCTCTTACGACAGGCCGCCCGGCCGCAGGAAATTGTATTCTTTCTCCGTTCCTGCACGGATGAAATATAAATAAATAAATAAAAGAATAAATAAAGAATTCGCAATTTATTTTCGATGCCTAGGGAATTAAATTTATCAAATTTTGGGACCCTTGGAACCCGGGACCGTCCGTGCCTAGTAAAACAAAAATTACTATAATTTTCATTGTTTTGTTCGTTGTAGCTCCATTTGGAGCTTCTACATCCCTAATATATTCTATTTATAATCCTTTAAAAATATAAATCCATGATCAAATTGATCGTGTACTAGCAGAAGGTGATGTCAGGAGTCTTAAGAACAGACGAGCTTGCATGACAAGAGTTATGAATGTGAAAGAGGCAAGTGAGGTGTGTAAGAATAAGCCTAAATGGCACTCTGTTGTACGTGCCTACCCCGCAAGGGAACTGGCGTGAAGTTGTGTATGTATGTGTGAGAAAGTACCGGGCTATAGGGGTGAACTGCTAGTGGTACTAGGGGTCTGGGAATATGGGGACTATGGCGTGTGCCCGTCGCAATGTTCAGGGAACATGGAAAAATGGGCAGACGGTGACTCGCCACTCCCTGCATGGGCCCCAAAAAATGACATAGAAGACAGGGGCAACACGGGTAATTTATATATTTTGATATAAAAAACGGGGTGGACTGTAGGTACTGGTTTGGGAAAAGCGTGTTTGCCTTACTTGGTTTATGTTGCTGCGATCTTCTTGACTTCTTGGCTTCTTGGGCCGGCCCGTGTTCTTTTTTCTTACTAGATGAATTTAGCCACATACAATGACAAACACACTGTTTGGGGCACGGAAAGGCACTTTTAGTTATTATTTATAATATTCTTTTATCTTGCGGGAGCGAGCAGCGGGAAGTAAAATAAGCGCGGGCGCGGAAAGAGAGAGGGCGGGAAACGCCAAAAGACATTAAAGTAAGACGTCACTGTCAATGACAATTTGTTTTTTTTTTACGCGGTAAAGCTTTGGCCTTAACATATTTATTATTAAAATGTAAGTAGTTCGTACTATATGTTACGTATACCACCATCGCCATTATCATCTCAATCTATTCCTGGGGTTGTCTGGAAGAGATCGCTTTTAGCGCTAAGACTGCCCTTTGTACATAAGTAGTAATCATTTTAATCTTGACGTTCATTTTTGTATTGGTGTATTATAAAGTGTTATCTATCTATCTATCTGTCTACCCTTGTCAGGAACTGAATCGGCTGATTTTGTAAAAATAAACCCACATATATTATTATACCAAACCATAGTGTAGCTTGTCAGGATCAATTTCTGTGAAGTAAATCCGCTCGAAAGCCCTAGTCCACTATAGCCAAATATCGTGTATACTTCCAACTATTCAAATGATTATAATAAACAAAAGATTCCTTGTTTTTGGGTCACTTAAACAAAACGCAATCGAATGCCTATGACTTAAATAGCTGCTTTGTGAAGAATTTGGTCTTTGTGTATAATTTACGTATTTAATATTCCATGTGGTGTTTTTAATTTGTGTATTTATAAAGGTTTAAAGTTAAAGAATTAAACAATGTATTCGAAACCATTAACAGAGTGTACAGAAATTATTTGGTATCGCAAACAACTGCTGTAGTATTAGATTGAGATCCCAGTCAACCCAGACTTACGTGATTTTAGGAAAGATGAAATTTTTCAATATCGGTCCTTTAACACAAACTTAGAAAGGAATGGATACTCGCTAAGCTGAAAGCGAGTCCGTTTTTCAGGTAGCAGGTATCAAAGGTGGAAAATAACCATTCTAACATACGTCAAAGTAGCAAGGCTAGTTTTTACATGTGTCATATATGATATTGTTATAAACGAAGATATTATACAGTTGCCAGACACTTCCTGTGGGCCATAACTTTTGACAGATACTTAAAAAAAAGGGACTTACGTCATTTTAGGAAGGTTGAATTTTGTATACATATTATCAAATATAATATTTTAAAATATTTTCCAATGAGCCAGACAAATCTGAGGGGCCAAACGTCTTCGCATAGTTATTTTCCACCTTTGATAGCTGCTACTTGAAAAACGGCCCCGCTTTCAGCTTAGCGAGTATCCAATCCTTTCTAAGTTTATATTAAACTATTGATCCTAAAAATTTCATCATTCATAAAATCACGTAAGTCTGGAGTGACTGGGATCTCTATCTATATAATACTGTGTTGCAGTTGTTAGCGCCCAGTTCCAGACAACTCGTTTGTTATACAATTTAAAAAAAGAACATCATTTTAAAGTTTATACATTTGAAAATTTTTCTGTTAATGTTTGTAATGTATGTGGAAATGTATACATGTGTAAATGGGTGTGTATATATATGTGGTCTGTATGTGTGTACAAATGAACGAGTGTGTGTGGTTATAGAATTGTTAGACTAATGTAGTCAGTTTAGTAAATTCTTGGTGTTGTCATAAGGGAGTTCTATTAGCCAGTTGAATAATTTTAATTTACATTCATTACATTAGAGAGTATATATTTAGTAACTTAATTACAAGCTTTTATTTAACTTGCAATGGATGTACCTATGTATGTATGTAAGTACTGGTGGAATCTTGCAAAAATTTAATTTGACCAACTTCCCGGTTTCCGATTGAGCTGAAATTTTTCACGCATATGTATATCGCGTGACAATGCAATAATATGGTACCATGGAGCTGATCTAATGATGGAGTCGGACGGTGGCCATAGGAACTCCTGTACTAAACAACGTAGACCCGTGGTGTTTGGGCTCGTTTTACTTGTCTTGGGTAGCACTCTGCGGCTACATGATATCCAGGATCTCAAAAGCTTGTATTAGGTCCTTAAATATGAAGTTGGCGTTTTGCCGTACTGGCCACTTTGATCTCAAATATCTCCTCTTTGGTTAGGAATTACAATGTCAATTTTATACAGCTATTTACTTATGCTTTTGTGTTTTGAAATCCTTAATTAATTTGTTTTTTCCTCTTTTGGTTTTTTCTTTGCGTCACTGGAAAACTTGAAATATCGCATTATTTACGAGTACGAGTTCCATCGTGGCACCAGCGCTGCCAGAACTCCTCGAAGGATAAATTATATGTATGGCGGCGGTGTCGCAAAAAAAAAAACCGTGCGCTTTTGGTTCCAACGTTGTCGTTCTGGAAATTTCGGCCTGCAGAATAAGCCCCGTGAACGCCAGAGACCAAAGTTGATAATGCAGAATTGAACGCTATTGTGGAAGCGGCTCCATCGCAAACCACGTCCGAGATAGCTGCAAGCTGCTGTGTTAGTGATAAAACTGTTTTAGTCCACTTGAAGCAAATTGGGAATGTGAAAAAGGTGGGTACCTCATGAATTGAGTGCAGCAAACCGACAAACGCGCGTCGACTGCTGCGTTACATTACTCAACCGGCACAATAATGAAGGGTTTTAAATTGAATCATTACCTGTAATGAAAAGCGGATCCTGTACGATAATCGGAAACGCTCATCGCAATGGCTGAACCCTGGCGAACCAGCCAAATCCTGCCCCAAGAGAAAATTGACTCAAAAAAATTACTTGTGAACGTTTGGGGGACTGGTGCCGGTGTCGTTCACTACAGCTTTCTTAAATCTGGCCAGACGATTACGGCGGATGTCTATTGTCAGCAACTGCAAACCATGATGGAAAAGCTAAACAACCGAGGCTGGTCAATCACTCTAGGCCACTGCTGCTTCAGGACAACGCTAGACCACACACTGCACAACAGACGGCTACCAAATCAGAGGAGCTTCAATTGGAATGTCTAAGACATCCACCGTACTCCCCGGACCTTGCTCCAACAGATTACCATTTTTTTCGAAATTTGGATAACTTCTTGCAAGGGAAAAAATTCAATTCCGATGGCGCAGTACAAAGCGCCTTCAAAGATATTATTGATTCACGTCCGAATGGTTTTTTTTGTTAAAGGGATCAATGAACTACCTATGAGATGGCAGAAGTGCATAGATAGCAATGGTACATACTTTGATTAAATAAATTTATTATATTTAAAAAAAAATCGACTTTATGTCCCTTACAAAACGCCAATTTCATATGTAAAGACCTAATATTTAGAAACCTTTTTAATTACAACCAATATTTTTTTTTTTTTTTAATAATCGGCAGACAAACACGCACATTGTATATCCCCAAATTAAGCAAGTTACGCTTGTGTTATGGGTAATATACAACGGACTACTCTGGGGCCGATCCCAGACACCCAGACCATAGTAAATAACGGAGAAAATACGTTTCCGAAATTTACTATACCAGGAATCGAACCCGGAGCCTCTGCGTTGCAGTGAGGTAGGCCGGCAAAGGCTTAGCCCGCTCAACCACAGAAGCCATCAAAAAATTTATATTTGTAAA
The DNA here is from genome assembly GCA_019925095.2 of Dendrolimus kikuchii. NCBI lineage: Eukaryota > Metazoa > Arthropoda > Insecta > Lepidoptera > Lasiocampidae > Dendrolimus > Dendrolimus kikuchii. The sequence goes on from CM034413.1 coordinate 8,871,658, forward strand.
ATTTTAGCAAATAAACAGTTATAATTATAATTTTAGGGTGCAGTATAGTGTGCAAAGTGCAGAAAGCAACATCCAATGATTCATTATCTTTAATTACCGCGGCATTCTGCATCCAGATTTAGAATTTGCTATCGTTTTAGGCGTCTGTATTTGACGTCGTTCTTCTTCTGCGCCAGCACATTTAACTGCACAATTTTATGAGTAAAATGTTAATTATTGCCTGTTTTTTTTTTTTTTTTTTTTTTTATTGTAGGAGAACAGCAGACAGGCAGACGGCCCACTTGATGGAAAGCGGTCACCATCTCCTATGGACATTTGCAACACCGAAGGTGCTACAAATACGCTGCTGCTCTCTTAAGGGAATGCCGGAACACAACTCAAGGTTGTTATGGCGACATGCTTTAGACTAGGGGTGGTAGCCATCCAGTCGGGCAAATGCCCTACCACCTGGCTGTGGGTTGTTAAGTCGCCTCTTACGACAGGCCGCCCGGCCGCAGGAAATTGTATTCTTTCTCCGTTCCTGCACGGATAGTTAGTGACGTACCATACAAGACGTGGTAATTACTCCGTATACACTCTATCGAGTTGTATTCGAATAAATTGACTCGATACCAGTTGTTATATAGAATACACACCCACAGAGAAGTGCCAATATGTTTAAGTAATTATGCTTTTATTTTATTTTTTTAATTTAAAGTGACAAAGAATTTTATTGTTGGTTTTTTTTAATTTATCTATTTGTTTTACCAATTAAATATTTCATAAGTAAAATTAGTTAAAAAAAAATGGGTCTTTTGGTCTCACGCCAAAAGGAAACTGAGAACATAGAGCAATATTTTTTTATATTTCTTGTAATATAATAATATAATAATCGGCAGACAAATGCATACATTGTGTATTCCCAAGCTAAGCAAATTACGCGCGTATATGGTTAATATACAAGGGACAACTCTAGGGTCGATTCCAGACACCCAGACCATAGTAAATAGCGGAATTTTCGTTTAGGAAATTTGCCATGCCAGGGAGCGAACCCGGAGTCTCTGTGTTGCAGTGAGTTCGGCCGGCCAAGGCTTAGTCCGTTCAACTAGAGGTAGTCAGTTTTATGTGTAACTATTTTATGTACAATAAAAAAAGAATAAAGGAAGTTCAAGCGAGCAAAGCTGCGTTATCTGATTAGATAAATACGCTTCAAAAGTATAAAATCAAGTTTTTCTAGTAAGTTGTAATATTCTAATTTGCCGACAACGGAAGTCTTAGAATATATTAAAGGGCTTGTTTTATTGATTAGGTATCGATAAGATAAGATTAACTATGTTAACATAGATAATAAAATTATAACTTCCCACGATTCGTGTACTTATGTCGGATTATCTAAATCAAATTCAAATTCGAATTCAAAAGCTTTTATTCAAAAGTAGCTGACCCGGCAAACTTCGTACCGCCTCACAATCAATCAATAAAAAAAACGTTGATTTCTGAACGACGGGACGAACATTAAACGTTTGACAGTCAAAACCAAAAATTAGAAAAAAAACTCCACTTTTAAATTTAATTTGATTTCGGATCGACTTTTAAATTTAATTGATTTCTAAAGTGAGGTGTGTAAGAATGGGCCTAAATGGCGCTCTGTTGTTCGTGCCTACCCCGCAAGGGAACTGGCGTGAAGTTATGTACGTATGTATGTATGTATGTATGATTTCTAAACGACGGGACGAGCATCAAATGTTTGATAGGTAGGAATAGTTTCTAAGGGAACGCGAAATTGTTGTTATTGCAAGCATGTTTGCATATTTACTCACCTATTAAACCTTTCCTGGATTCGAAATCAAAATTAGCCAAATCAGGACAGGCGTTCTCGAGTTTTAGCGAGACCAACGAACAGCAATTGATTTATATATATATATATATATATATATATATATATATATATAAGTTCTACTGGAGAACTCCTTTTGAAGGTCACATATATAAAAGAGAAAGATAGCAAATATATTTCTAAAAATGTAAGTCAAAATTTAAATCTATTTCCTATTCTATCGATACCACTTTTCAGTGTTATCTCTGTTTAAAGGAGAAGAAGCGGCAAGAAACCCAGCAACACATCTAACTATAAAAAAATGTTACATCGCAATTGTTTATCTCAGGCTCTTTTTTTAAATACGTATAGAAGTTGTAGAGGGCGTGGAGGAATTGTAGAGCCGTGGCGGTTAGAGCCTAACGAGCTCTCCACATTTTCATGAGGACCTCACGAAAATATGGCGAGAACGCGAGAAAAGTCCACGAGAGCCCATTTAATATTCTCGTTCTAGTTTAATAATAATTCGCACTTTGCTTAATGATAGTTACATAGAAATTCTATTCAAAATCGTTAATTTGACATTAATGTCGCAGTTACACCAACTTTATGTCTAGTAATTTAATTTAGTAATTTCAACATAACAATTTATGTCAATGCTTTATAACCCTGCCGGGCTTAAAGACTTAGTTGCCAAGCTATAAACTCCAAAAAAAAACTTTTTCGTAACATTTGTCGAATTGCGGCATACAACTTTAAAAATGCTTAGTTTTGTCTTTTTTATATTTTTTCTGTCGCATTTGGCAAATAAACATTTTTTTTTTCTTTCTTTTTCTGTAACCTAAAAATCGCTCACTTCCAGCGTAGTCCTTAGCGTTAGCATCCTATTGAGGCTTTGGGTAGGCTGTGGCCTCGTGGCTTTACCTCCTTACCTCGGCTACAACTCGGTGAGTAACTACTCGTCGGTAAAAGGCTTTGGAGACGCTGGAGCCTTGCCCGCATTCTAAAAGTTCATCTTTAACCAGTTATTATATTTTTTAAATGATACGTTCTTGCCAAAAACCGTCATAAAGTTAGGTAAATAATTACGTTTATTTCGTTTATTAAGCGTGACCCGGTTTGTATACTTACTAGTATCAATAAATAATACCTGTTATAATATGTCATAACATAGTTTTTGAATATGGAATTGAATTGAACACTGTCGCCAGTTAAACAACAGGACACTTTCGTATATCGAAAAGTTGTTCTTTTATACTCATATAAACTATGTGCGACGGGAAACAGGCTAACGCCGTTAAAACGTGAGGCTGTGTTTTGCCTAAACAAAGCAATATTCTAAAACTATTGACCATTTTTTAACAAGCATTATTATAATATATTTTTTTTAATGTGAAGAAAGCATACTTCAAGTTAAAGGAACTACTTTCTTTTAACGTTATGCGATTTGCATACTTGCCAGTATCAATAAATATTATATTTTGAATTTGGAATTGGTTAAATGCTTCCACCAACTAAACAACACGACACATTCGAATATCGATCAAAAATCGAGAAAGCAATAAAGCTCATTCTTTTTTTTCTAGATCCATGTTTATCAATTTAGAAAAAAAGAATGTGCATATGTGGGACTAGAGAAAGGCTACTGCAATCAAATGAAAAAGCTTGTCTTTTTGCTTAAAAAATCAATAAATGAATAAAAAACGTGTTCTTAATTTTTTTGCTTTTACGAGACGCCATTCGCATACTTGCCAGTATCAATATGTATTTGAATTTTGAACATTTTGAATTTGGAATTGGATTTAATACCACCAACCAAAAAACACGAAACTTTCGAATATCGAACAAAGACCGAAAAGACCATAAAGCACATTCTTTTTTTCTACATTCATAAACTATGCGAGACCGGAGAGCGGCCAGCGCCGTCGAAAACGAAAAGCTGTGTTTTTGCCAAAAAATCCCAGTGATTTAATGTCGTTGTGTACGATTTATTTGATTGAGCCGTTTTCCTTACGACCTGTAGTTTGGGATTTTGGCGCCGATAGTAATCTATTTGTTATAGTACAGTCGTATCGTCAAAATACTATTACTGTGTTGGCTTGGAAATCTTAACGCCTAGGCTTGAATGTTGCATAAAAATACTTAGTGATTTGTTAAACTTTGATATTCAAATATATCAAAATATTACATACATATATATTACGCCTATTTCCCATGGGGGTAGGCAGAGACTATAGATCTCCACTTGCGACAATCCTGACAAACAACTTTCGCTTCATCTACTTTCATTAACCTCTTCATACATTCACGTTTATTTGATATGCTTTTTACCTGATCTCGTTTTAACACTTCTATTATTTGATCATGGTGTGAACATCGTGGTCTACCGGTAAGAACTTTACCATTCACATTACACATGTTTTGTGATTCTATTTTCATCCATCCTCTCTACATGCCCAAACCACCTTATCATTCCTTTTTCTACTCTTATTATTACATCTTATTACACTATCCCGTATCATATCATTCATGCTTACCTCACATATACTTCTCGAAGCCCTCATTTCAACTGCATTTATTCTACTTTCATGCTTCTTCTGCCACACCCAACTTTCACTGCCGTACATTAGTGTTGGCACCAACACCCCTTGATGGATAGCCAAACGTGCCTTTACAGCTGCTATTCACTGATTACCCGTGCAGGAACAGAAAAAAAAATACTATTTCCTGCCGCCGGACCGTCTGTGATAAGAGGCGACAAAACAACCCACAGCCAGGTGGCAGGGTATGTGCCCGTCTGGACGGCTACCACTCCTCGTCTAGAGTATGCCGCCATAACAACCTTGAGATGTGTTCCAGCATTAGTGGCCAGGTTTCAGTCTCCCTTTAGACTACTTTAGAGTAGTAGCACTTTTAGTGTTATAAATGTCTATAGGCGATGGTAATCGCTTTCCATCAGTATTCAACGTCGGGCCGTTCGCGTTGTCGACGATCCCATATTCTCAGACGGTTTAGATACGCTTAGCTTTCGAATAGAGACTTCGCGGCTCTCTGCGTATTCTACCGACTGTACAATGGGGAGTGTTCCGAGGAACTGCTCAGATTGGTGCCTTCGTCTTCCCTTTACCACCGCATTGCACGCCATCGGCTGGGCATTCATCCCCACTCCCTAGAGCCGGTTCTCTAGAACGTTTCTCTTGCGCACCGTCGGGATTTGGAATGAGGTTCCAGCCATGGTTTTCCCGCAGCGCTGCAATATGGGGTTCTTTAAAAAGGTTGTCATAAAATTTCTTCGAGGCCGGCAGCGCGTTGGTGACATCTCTAGTGTTGCAAACGTTCATAGGCGAAGGTAACTTTCCATCAGGAGGGTCGTCTGTCTGTCTGCTGAACTTATGCAGTAAAAATAAATGTTATAATGTGTGTGTAATATGGATTAGAATTTATTGTTACGAGTTGCAGAACTCGAATTAAAATACCGTTGGAATTATTATAGAGTTTATTAGAACTATACAAACACGTATAATACAGGGTACAAATATAACCGAACGGAACAAGTCCAAACGTAATGCAGAAGATCGTAATTCCATAAAAACGTGCAAAGTCCGTCACTAAATAAATTACCGAATGTAGTACACACGTCTTATTTCGCTCGTGGTTATCGCTAGACCGCCTGATCTATCAATTGGGGCATTGATTTATACTACACAGATGCAATGTCTGCCCGGCAGCGTGACCGAATTTCCTAGGATCAATTTGTACTTTTAAATCCGAGACAACTGGCAGTGATCACAATACAACAATAGGCCGTAAAAGATTACAATACACAATGAGCTGTTTTTTTTAATCACAAATTTTGAACATAGTAAACAGAAGAAGTCCAAATGCCGAAAGGTAATAAAATGTGTTTCTACAGGTATGCTGGTGTGAATTTGCCTTTGTCCGCGTCTAGGTCGTAACACTATATAACACACATCTATGTACGTCTTCAAAAATGTGGTAACACAAGCGGGTACTACAAAGTTGATTTCGGGAAATTACCTTGAATGTCGTCGAAATTGAGGGGAGTGAAACGTGTCTATATGTCTTAGTTATTAGGCGTATTGTTCCCACAAAGCACATACTAATCTGTATCTGATGATAACAATCACGTTTGCGGCACTGCAGGTGGGTTTATACAAGCTCGGTGTAAAACAAACAAAGGGTGGGTTGTGTTAACAGAATTTTGGCGGTGGATCAAGGTATGTGACGTGTTCATAGATTAAATATGCTTTGTTCTTTTTTAAATGTGGCTTTGCACGATTTGTGTATCAAGTTAATGTTTTTCATGTGTATAAAGGCTTTATCTTTATAATCTTAAAAATGGGTATCAGGAATCTTTAAAACACAAGTGGGCCCAGGAGACGTTGTTCTGCTCTAAAACATAAAATTTAGAACCCGGTTGCAGCGCCACTTATCGGGTCCAAATGTAATTCTAGACCTTCCCGGGACCCACTTGAACACTCACAAAAATTAATCAAAATCGGTCTAACCGTTTAGGAGAAGTTCAGTGACATATATACGAACAGAAGATTTTTACATACATACTAGGATATGCCCGCGACTTTTTCAACTCTTGACTTGAAATTCCCAGCGTGTCGGTATAAGCTCATTCTTATGCACCCGAACAAGAAACCGCTTTCGGGAAAATTTCCGCGGGATTCCCGGGATTAGAAATATCACACATTTTATTACTTACATAAAATTTGCTATCGATCAGTGAAAAAATCACATTCGAATTTGATTTTTTTAATCTGGCCATTTTAAATCAATCCCCGAAAAAAATCCCAAAGGATTCCCGGGATATAAGTAGCGCAAATTTTAAGCCTAAAAATTTGCTGTCGATCAGTGAAATTCTTACTATTATATTATTTACGTGAATCCCGAACAAACAGACAAAAAATCTTCAAAAAATATTGCATCGTGTTCTTCGTTGTTTATATTATTATAGTCTATTCCAGTTGTTTTTTTTTATAGTTTCAATTTACAGACAGACACGGCATGTTTAGAATTATATAATATTCTAGATAGATAAAGAGGCAAATTCAAAAGGCATTAAAGTACTGTCATGATGTTTCAACATATCACCTGTGTAATTTTAAAACCTAGCAAGAGCATTCTAAGAAATTTCACTACATTCCGTAAAAAATGTCACGAACTTCAACCACATGCCATTTCATAACTTTACACACATACATAACTTCATGCCAGTTCTCTTGCGGGGTTATTTTTTATTGCAGGAGTTCAACAGACAGGCAGACGACCCATTTGATGGAGAGCGGTTACCATCGCCTATGGACATTTGCAACACCAAAAGTGCTAGAAATGCGCTGCTGCTCTCTTAAGGGAGACTGGAACCTGGTTACGAATGCCGGAACACAACTCAAGGTTGTTATGGCGACATACCTTAGACCAGGGGTGGTAGCCATCCAGTCTGGCAAATGCCCTACCACCTGGCACTACCCCGGGGTAGGCACGAACATAACTTTAGTAGGAGAAATACCATATTTTGATACAGTTTTCACATATTTTGACAAACATAATACACAAACAAATGCCTGGTAAGACATTGAACATACAAACATTCATTGAAAAAATAATGTCATTTGCTATTTAATATTTTCTTAAGTTTTTGCGACTTGTATACATAATAAAACTTTGCTATATTTTGAAATTCTACAGCTGACCTTACTAATGATACCCCTTAGGACAATATAGATTAACTTTTTTTATTTTTCAGCAACATGTATGAGGGTCACCACTAACTTTTTCATTTTTATCGACATAAACCCAAAAGGAGATGGATACACTTTCATACATTCTTGAGCCCAGAATGTAATTATATGAGAGTGATTTTAAATTTCTTTTTATTATGCTGATATTTTTAAGTGTTTCATCTATATATTAATACGCGAAGCAAAAACTTTGTACCCCTTTTTACGAAAATTGCGTAGACGGAGGAGTATGAAATTTTGCACACTTATAGTTTATATAGAGAAGGAGTGCAGGATTATTTTTTTTTAATTATGCATAAAAAGTACATTAAATCAATAAAAAATACATTACACACACTACCAGGTATTTTACACACACACGCATATATACTCTTCTGTTTATTGTTCAAGTCAAATTAACAATATAGACTTGGTGAAATCTGTGATTATATAGAAGACTATAGAAGTATAGTCTTTGACATTAATTATTATGGTCGAATTTCGACCACGGGCGACCACTAGTTATTATTATTTTTTGTTGCGTGTGGTAATTTTCTTATTGCTAATTTCTATTGCTATAATACTTTTCGTCCGTGCAGGAACGGAGAAAGAATACAATTTCCTGCGGCCGGGCGGCCTGTCGTAAGAGGCGACTTAACAACCCACAGCCAGGTGGTAGAGCATTTGCCCGACTGGATGGCTACCACCCCTGGTCTAAAGTATGTCGCCATAACAACCTTGAGTTGTGTTCCGGCATTAGTGACCAGGGTCCAGTTTCCGTTAAGAGAGCAGCAGCGCATTTGTATAGCAACTGCTGTTGCAAATGTCCATAGGCGATGGTAACCGCTTTCCATCAAGTGGGCCGTTTGCATGTCTGCTGATCTCCTGCAATAAAAAACCTATTGTGAAGTGTTACGGTTACGATGGTTTTATTATTTATTGCATCAAGCAGACAAATAGGCAGACGGTCCACCTGATGGAAAGTGGTTACCGTCGCAGTTTAGAATCGCTTAGCCTGTGGAGACTTAGCCTCTGCGTAATCTACCATCTATACAACAGGGAGTGTTCCGAGGAGTCGGTGGATCTGGTGCCAACGACTCCTTTTTACAACGGCACCGTTCGCCATCGACGGGATGTTCACCCCCATTTCCTTGAGCTCCTCTGCGTTATGACATGAGGTTGTTTAAGAAGGGCGTTATAAAATTTCTTAGAGATTAGTAAACAAACGACCATAGACGACGGTCTTTGCCTGCCACAGGCAATAAAAAAATTTAAGCCTATTCGAGAAATATTTTCTAGCGAAAATTCTAATGTATAATGCGATTCAAATGAGAATAGGATCGGCTTTGCGCCATATTGTGACCTTAAATAACTTTAAATAATTAAATATTGTATTAAGACAATTTACTACTAATTTAACCTTTTTATTTAAATTTGATGTAAGACTATTTATTATTGATATGCAAATAAGTTTTTTGCAAACCATACTTTTCAAGTGACATTTGACAGAGAGAGAGGTTATTGACATTCCTATTCTTATTTGGATCGCACAGTAACTATGATTATTTATCCTTACATCAGTTTTACTGAAATATTAGAATTTATATTGAAATTGCAAGCATGCCTTTCAACTTATTAGTATATAAAATATTATATCTTCAATAACTTAAAATTATATGAAACGATACGCCACACTCTAAACCATCGTTATCCTCAAGGAATTCTGATATGAACCGACTTATAGATTATAAGGAAATCTTCTTGACATGTTATCTAAGGAATAACAAGATAAGCACAGGAAACTGATGGCAGCTGTTGGTATAGGACCTGCTTGTTTACTTGTGTGCGTCTATGGTAAACATAATGTGAGAATATTTTAGTTGTGTTTAAGATCTGTTTCAACATGATCTGCGACTTTAACTATATATATGTTTAGTAATAATTACTTAGATGTGAGTTACAGCTTAAACCAATGAACTAGACGGGCCAAATCTTAAACCTTTAAGACCACAGATATCGTTAATGTATTCAAAGATCGTATAAAATACAGTATATGTATCGCATCTTAATAAGCAGTAATAAAATACGGCCATTGGGAATTACATATAGTCTTATTGTTTTGACAATAAAACTCTTAATGTAATAGTTTTTTAGGGTTGGCACTTTCAAGATAATTCTTTTAGAGTGGCACTGCGCTCTGAGCGTCGGTCAAACAGTGTCCGATTGTCGATACTAAGACAGCACTGCTCGCATAAATTTGTCGATAAAACAGTACTGAATATGGTGGATAATTGTGAAATGAATAATTAATGAAAAAAAAGGCATGTTTTTGTGTGCAGTTTTATTTTTATAAAATGTATATATAAATAAATATGCTTGAAATTTATTATAGAATGTTCATTGTTTTAAGCAATATTATTATGTGTTTGTGTTAAAAATTTCATCTGTTTAGTGACATGTGCATTTTTGAACTGTCACAAGAACTCGTTTCACATCGGTCAAAGAAGTAAGTACAATTCGTCTTGCGTTCGCCTTATGTGTATGTATATATTGTTACGAGTGCGGGACTCCAATTAAAATGCCGTTGGAATTACTATAGAGTTTATTAGAACTATACAAACACATATAACACAGGTACAAATATAACTGGATACAATCAGTACAAACTGCACGATTCAATAACACGCGCAAAGTCCGTCAGTATATAGCTCATCGAATGTACACACGTCCTGATCGTATCGTAATCGTCGCTTAACTTTGGTTGTCGCTAGACTGCCTCTCTACATTGGGCCAGCGCTTTATAATGCACCGATGCTATATGTCTACCTGGCAAGCGTCGGCGCAATTCCCAGAAAACATAATCTGCACACCGATGTAGTTTTGCCTGCGAACGGCCATAAACGAGTACAATACACAATAGGCTATTGGCTAATTACAAATTTTCAACACTAAGAAAACAAAAGAAGATAGTCGTAAAACAGTTTCAACGTTATTAGCACAAACGCCGCGGCAGGTAATAAATACAGGTATGCAGGCGGCCCAACTTGTAACAATATTTAAAGATTATTCCGAGTCAAATACTTATAAATACTTGTCACTGACAAATTCACAAATAGTGAAGAGTAATAAGTTAACATTAAAAATTAAATTGTCTAATTTAAACAATAACTATTAAATAAATACCTTAGCCTTAAAAATTAAAATTAAAATTTGCTTTGCTTCTACCAGGGAACGTGGAGTTCCGCAGTGCCCTGACAGACGTAGCAACCCTGGCGCAAACAAATTGGTATAACCAATCACCGCTTTACGACCAACTATATAAACTAGTCTCTTTTGCTATACAAAGGATTCATCGATGTATAGATAAATATCGTCTTGATAACGGAAAGGAATAAGCTTTTATTATATCTCGATGATTATAATCGTCAAAATCAATAATAATTCTCACTAATATATTTTATCGATGTTATTACGTCTTCTCACTATCGAAGTTGTAGTCAAAGGTAAATTTTCGTTATTTCTATCAAATACAGTTATTAAGCCATTTAAAGAAAGTGTCGGGGTGAAGGTAAGGAAAGGAATGCTCCGGTGGTTCGGGCATGTGGAAAGAATGCATGATGAAAGAATGACTAAACAGATATACAATGCAAAAGTGGATGGATGCAGAAGTCGTGGAAGGCCACGACACACCTTCCATGATCGAATTGATCGTGTACTAGCGGAGGGTGATGTCAGGAGCCTTAAGAACAGACGAGTGTGCATGACAAGAGTTATGAATGTCAAAGAAGCAAGTGAGGTGTGTAAGAATGGGCCTAAAAGGCGCTATATGTTGTTCGTGCCTACCCCGCAAGGGAACTGGCGTGAAGTTATGTATGTATGTATGTATGTAAGCCATTTTTTTTAATAATAAATATGTGAACAAAATTCCTACTTTATGCCTCTACTACACCTGGAATAGCGTTAGTGACTGTTACGCAAATGTAGCCAAGAGTTCAATGTGTTATTTGAAGTACGACATTGTTATGACATTAAACATTGATAGATATGTAGCTAATAATTCACGTCGTTATTATTAACGCTATACATAGGTCACATTTGGATACGGTTACTAACACTTATATTATCCCAGGTGTTTTTTTTTTCATTTTTTATTGCAGGAGTTCAGCAGACAGGCCGATGGCCCACTTGATGGAAAGAGGTTACCATCGCCTATGGACTTTTGCAACATCAAAGGTGTTACAAATGCGCTGCTGCTCTCTTAAGGGAGATTGGAACCTGGTCACTAATGCCGGAACACAAGTCAAGGTTGTTATGGCGACATGCTTTAGACCAGGGGTGGTAGCCATCCAGTCGGGCAAATGCCCTACCGCCAGGCTAAGTAGTGTAGCAGGAGCGTTATAGTGATATTTAGTTATAATTCCCGGAACGAATCTTGAGCGAGCGGCGGAACAATAAGAAACGCTTAGCGCATTGATCGTAGCCAATGTAATATGATTTATATACATATCGACGATATTATGTTTTTATCTCTTTATTCGAAAGGGACGATGTCATGTTTCGACTATAAGGATCGAAATTTCACTGATCGTAGGAAAAAGTTACCGCTCAAGAATCGTGCCGGGGACTATAGTTCCGTGGACATTTTGCCTAAACCTGACCGACCAAAAGTGAAGATAGTCAGATCCGGAATCAAAATTTATGCATATTTTTTTATTGCATGAGTTCAACAAACAGGCAGACAGCCCATCTGATGGAAAGCGGCTACCTTTGGACATTTGTAACACCAAAGGTGCTATTACTCTAAAGTAGTCTAAAGGGAGACTGAAACCTGATGCCGGAACACAACTCAAGGTTGTTATGGCGGCATACTCTAGACCAGGGGTGGTAGCCATCCAGAGGGGCAAATACCCTAGGCTACCAGTGTTTATGTCACTAAACTCCTCCTAAACCGCTACTTATTTTGATAAAAAAATGTGTGTTTGCGTGTATCACTAGATGGTTTAAATTACTTTAGATCCACAATTGGACACCATAGGTGGCGCTGCAATCGATTTGCATATAAAAGATAATCTCAAAGCATATAAAATCATGCATCTATTATGTGTGAGCGTAATAAAATCTGCTTAATTCGTATGTCACACACAAAGTCGCAAGTAAGGTTAGTTGTGAAATAACTGTGTTTATATCAACGTTCCCGGAAAAGAAGCGGAGCAATTAAACCGCACTGACATGTAAATAAAACCCGAATTTAGATTTTCCATTTGATTTGGTTCCAAGAAATTGGAACACACACAAACAATCACGCGGACAGTTAATAAATCAACTGTAATTAGCATAAAACGTACTGGCTAGTTTTGTTTATCATATGTTATCAATAAAAAAGTAAGACCTGTTTTTATGTAATAATTGTAAGTGTAGGAATATCGAATAAAAAGTTTATAATATTGTTGATAATAATAAAACTACGTTTTTTTATTTTTTTTTTATTGCAGGAATTCAGCAGACAGGCAGACGGCGCACTTGATGGAAAGCGGTTACTATCGCCTATGGACATTTGTAGCACCAAAAGTGCTACAAATGCGCTGCTGCTCTCAAGGGAAACTGGAACCTGGTTACTAATGCCGGAACACAACGCAAGGTTGTTATGGCGACATACATTAAATCAGGCGTAGTAGCCATCCAATCGGGCAAATGCCCTGCCACCTGGCTGTGGGTTGTTTTGTCGCCTCTTACGACAGGCCGCCCGGCCGCAGGAAATTGTATTCTTTCTCCGTTCCTGCACGGAGACAAGTAAATAAGTATATATTATATTACATTCATAGGACCTGCAATCGAAGTACAAAAAAGGCCATAAATCAATCAAATATAATCTAAAAAGATTCTATATTGATTCCCAAAGCGGACCATTATGCTCACATGTGCAGACCTGGGACTAAAATGACAATCATATACTAGAATGATGATAACCCCGCTTTTATTATCAAATCAGAACTAAGCACTAGAATGATGATAACTATTACTCGCCACTGCTCCTATCTTATATCTTATACTAATATATAAAGCTGAAGAGTTTGTTTGTTTGAACGCGCTAATCTCAGGAACTACTGGTCTGATTTGAAAAATTCTTTCAGTGTTAGATAGCCCATTTATTGAGGAAGGCTATAACCCTATAGCCATATATCATCAGCCATATATATATACCCATATATCATCACGCTAAGACCAATAGGAGCGGAGTACCAATGAAGAATGTTTCAAAATTGGGGGTTTTTTTTTAACTTACTTTTTTTTAAACTAATCCACGCGGCCGAAGTCGCTGGTAGAAAGAAGCTTTTTTGATATAACAATATTGTGTACATGACTCTCTGCGGCACGAATAAACCCATGACGTTTCTGTGCCACAGTTCAAATGTGTTTCTAATATATATGAATGTAAGCATATTGGATAATAATTGGATTTATCGAAACGTCTCATTGACTCTTCGGGTGATCAGAGGGCTGGTGTTTACCTCGGCCAGCGGATCGGTATGGCGATCCAGCGAGGAAACGTAGCCAGTCTTCTGGGCACCTTACCCATAGAAGACGGTGATCTGGGCTCAGTATTCTACTTATAGTCTTGAGGGACTATGAGTAGAATACAATACAAATAAGTTAAGTTTTCTTGCATTGTATTCATTCGATTATATGTAATTTGGATTTAATAAATAAATAAAAAAATATATTAATAGAATCCGTAGTCATTTTATACAAAACTGATTATGTATGATACTTTTCAATGCCAATAAACTCTTTAAAGAAATGGAATGCTAAGAAGTAAATTTAATACCCTAAGTTGTGTAACAATTACAAAGGGATATTAAATAGACTTGTACCTGGTGCTGGTATTACTAGGACATAATTAAAAATCTATACAGAAAATGGACTGAATAATTCATGCATTTTTTTACGAAATAGCGAAGCCGACTAAATATGATCGTCAGGTACAAAGACCGAAATGCAAATTTATGAAATAAGTTGAGTTCGCGCCATGAAACGACTCTTACGGAAAACGAAGGAACTAAATGTGGGTAGCTTTACCTTTTTCTTGGAATTGTTAGCAATGTAGTCAGAAAATAATTTTACGGGTTTAGTAATGGAATAAATAATGAAATAATAGGAACAACCAATAAAACAGGAATGGACAATATACCCGCCATGCTTGTCTAAGACGGCTTGGCAGGTTTGACACATCGGTTATTTCGATGTGCAGGTTTCATCACGATGTTTTTAGTTCGTGGTAATCGTAACTTTATACACATTAGGTCAGAAAACTGCGTAATTGGTGAACGCGTTCCCGACAGGATTCGAATCCGCGCCCTTTGAGTTTAGACCGCGTGTGCTAATCATTACGCTACCACGACTGGAAATGAAATAATCAATATTTATTACTATTTTTTTTACCACCGGACTAGCAAACGTACGAGCTAATGCTACCGATATATAGTGGAATTACTAAATAAGCTGACGAAGCGCTATGCTTTCACTTTTATCATACGTACCGCTGATGAGTGGAACTCTTTGTCGTCGTTTTTCCTGAAACATACAATTTTTATGTCTTCAAGTCTCACGTGAACAGATACTTTGTAGGTAAGCGTGCTCTATCTTCGACTCTATTTCTACTTGACATCAGGTGCAATGCTTGCCAAACGTGAAGTTATACATTATATAAAAAATATTTGGAAATTACTTGCATGGATTTTCGGCTACTACTCTCCGCCAACTTTGCTAGCATTATGTACGGCGATTGCAGCGCTGCGTCTGAGGGATTTCTTCCTGGTGACAAGTATAGTTCTAAATTTAAATTTGAATTCTATAATTAATACAGGGTTTGTGTGAATGAAATACAATATTGTTATTTTTTAAATTGTGAATCTGGCAAAGAGTCAGACGGCCCACTTAATATTAATTTCACGCTAATATTCTATGAGAGCGTGGTATTACACTGAACGCGCCAGTCCTAAGGGACCATCCATAAATTGTGTCACACATTTAGGGAGGGGGGGAGGGGCCGATGAGGTGTGTCATTGTATGACCAGGGGTAGGACAGGTCCTACATTTCGTAACGTCACATGTCAAAATCTAATGTTTTTACGCTTTAAAAAACGAAATTGGAACTGTTAACAAAAATCTTCAAAATATTTCTAATTTTATCTGCATGAGCACAGTTAAATTATTAAAAAATAATTTAAATGGAAACTTGCAAAATATGTGACGTCAGTCTAGGAAGGCAGGAGTCTCACAATGTGATCAATTGTGACAAGGACGGGGAGTGGTCAAAAAATCATAAAATTCATGTGACGTAATTTGTTGTTGGCCCCTAAGAAATCAAGATAATGATTCCAGCATGACTCTACCACGTCAGGGGTTCGTAGCCAAATGACAATAACGCACGACTCGCTTTGTCTCTAAGCAATCCTCTAATGTTGCTCGGCATAACACGCACTATACCCTTTTCAAGCGTTTATTTTATTTTTGACAAGTCGATGACGGAACTATTAGTGATGTCCTAGTGCGTCACCGAATCGATTTATTATAAAAATCGATTTCGTTTAAAAATAAGTTTTCACCAATATAACCTATCTATATATTGTTAATGAAAATACCATATCGTGTAATAAATACGTTTCAATTAACATATTTTACATATTTATAAAACAAGCCCTTTTTTGAAAAATCAAATAAATGAAATAAAGTAGAACATATTTTATTTTTAAATCGATTATTTTCCATCGACATCGATTAGTAGATCCAAAGATTACCCCCTACAACGTCACAAACTCACAAACTTTAACTCTTTATAATATAATTACGTATAGTGTCGATGGTTTAATAGTCAGTTAGTCTGTGCGTTACATGATACACAGGCCATCACTATTACGTCACCCACAACAAGAAAGTTCGACAATTATGACATTTGTTTCATGTGGGCTTTACTGTCAAGAAGCATGTAACTTGATAGACATGCAAACGTCAAAAGTAAAATAAGCGCTTGGAAACAGTATAAACCATGACACCTGTATTTGTTCAAATTATGCTGTCTTTTTATTTCATAAGTTTTATCACGTACGATTTTATGTTTTTGGATCGTGAAATACAAGTTCCATTTAGTTGGCATAACTTTCGCGCTGAAGGTCTTTTATTTGATGCAAAGAATATATTATATTTTGTGAACAAGGGGTACCTATTGTTAGGTCTTTTACTACAAGAAAGATAAAAGTTTCTTATTATTAAGATATTGAAGTAGTTATTTGCTTTATTTAAGAGGTTTTTTGCAGAACAAAATACTTGTTCATAGGAAATTGTGTGATGAAACAACTCTTTCTTTAATATTATAAATCCTTTATTGTAGATTAGCTTTTAAAAGGACAATTTATGAGTCAGTAGCTGCTTGTTTATGAAGATTGCTTTTGTGATGCCGTTAGCCTTTTATAGAAGAAAGATATGTCTATATATTAATACTAGTGGTTGCTCAGTGGTCGGAATTCGACCATAATTAATTTAAATTATAAGTTTGAACATTATTAAGGTTCTCTTGTCAAAAAGACTATAATCACAGATTTCGCTAAGGCTACACTGTTAATTTGACTTGAACAATAAACAAAAGAGTATATGCTTGTGCGTGTTAAATACATGGTAGTGTGTGTAATGTTTTTTTTATTGATTTAAAGTATTTTTCATGCATAATTAAAAAAAAAATATTAGCATTATGCACTCCTTCTCTATATAAACTATAAGTGTGCGAAATTTCATACTCCTCCGTCCGCGCAATTTTCGCTAAAATGGGTACAAAGTTTTTGCTTCACGTATTAATATATAGATTAGATACTAGCTATGTTCGTGAGTTAGACCGCTTGGAATATTTTTCGCAGCATCCTAAAAAAAGTAGCCTAAGTTACTCCTTATAACATCAGCTATATGCCAGTGAAAACCCGTCAAAAAAGGTCCAGCAGCTTTAGAGATTAGCTAGAACATCCAGACAGACGAAAATCTTAAAGATTGTTTTTTTGGTATAAGTACCGTATATACTTTCATATGCATTTAGTAAAAAACTATTACTTCGACATTACAAACAGACACTTACATTTATTTATCTGTATAGATAATTTTGGACATTTTAAAATAAATATTGTTAGTATTAACTTTATAATGTATGTGTTTATATTTAGACGTAAAAATTTTTTTTTAACACATTTGGTCTAAAAATGCATTTAAGAAGTCTGATGATACATTGTTCGAAAGTTAAAAAAAAATATAATAATTTCACTAAAGAGTTTCACATTACGAGAATAAATAAGCTGAAGTGTCAAATCTCCTTGGAAGCGCTTTTGATCAATACATTTGTCTTACTTTAATACTATAGAGAAAATGAGACGAAAGATGTCGTTCTAATTTTCACCTCGCGCACGTGACGTCATTTGCAATTCCGTGCCATTTTTATATTAGAAAGGTTATTTATGTTCGTTTCATTACCAATTGTACTTTTTTTCTAGCAAATGTGCTGAAAAACTTTCTATGACACAGGTGTAGTTGTTGGTTTTTATAAAATCGTGACTATGGTAAGCCTTCGATTTCGTCTCGGGCTTACATTCGTCTGCTCGTTTCTAAAAACCAACTTCCGCACTAGTATCATAAATCTTATCTTATACAAATATATAAAGCTGAAGAGTTTGTTTGTTTGTTTGATTGAACGCGCTTATCTCAGGAACTACTGGTCTGATTTGAAAATTTCTCTCAGTGTTAGATAGCCCGTTTATCGAGGAAGGCTATATATCATCACGCTAAGACCAATAGGAGCGAAGCGCCAATGAAGAATGTTTCAAATTCGGGGATTTTGAAGACAAATTCCACGCGGACGACGTCGCCGGCACAGCTAGTAAATAACTATTATTTTTTTTTATTAACAACTCTACAGACTCTTGTTCCGTACCCTTTTTTTTACAATTAAATGTAAACAGTTGTACACGCTTATTTGTTACTTTGTTATTGGTGTGTGACATTTAATGAATGTATGTTTGTGTTGTGGTGGGTAGTTTTGTAAGTGCCGCTGGCTTTCGGTCTCGCCGCCATTGCGTGGTGGCGAACCAGTCTCCAACGCACGCGAGGGCAGTTCGGACGTTCCCTTTTCTCCGTGTAAGTGAACGTTTCACATCCCATTCTTGGAGATCCTTTTAAACTTTAGACACAAGCCGTGCTTGCTCTTGGTGTGAGTGTGCCATAACTTAAACCTAAGTGCCATCCGAGGACTTGTTGGTGCCGTGTACTTCAGGAGCTGTCTAGCTGCCCCATTGGAGGTGGATTCCGAGGTTAGTGGTGCTTACTACCCCATTGGTTTTTGTGCAGGATAAATTTGCATAAAGGCGGAACCCGAAAATTATGCGTTTTTTTTATATACAAGATTATAATTATGGTTTGCTATGGTACAATAACGAAATTAAAATTGTCGGAAAGCCTTCATTTAGGCACATAATTAATAAACAATACAATTACCTTAGAATATACACAGACTGCCTACTATGCTAATATTATTATTGTAAAGTAATAGGGCACGTTGCTAAACACTTATGATTTTGAGCACAAACACATAAGTTAACTTAAAAACAATCAATATCTTACTTTATTAAATTTTAAAGCACATTTTATTAGGTTAAAAACTACAAAACACTTCCCAGATAAAACCGCCATGCTACATAAAGTAAACTACACTGCTAAAGACAAATCTTTTTGTTGTAATTTAGTTCATCAGAGTGGCAGGCAAAGGAAATAAATCCATACAGCGTTGTCTGATGTATTCTTAATAAAAAATAGGCTGTTTGGATTTATTTCCTTTGCTTGCCACTCTTTAGGTTGGGTTAGCTTCACACTAGAGCTCAAATATGCAATGCCAATGTTAGCAACACAAAAAATAGGTTGTGAGGAGCGGTTGAAGGTTGCGACCAATGAGAAGGTCAATGGGTTAGGTTAGGTTAGCTTCAGACCAAAGCCGCAGGCAGAATCGACTTTAACCATAATTAATGGTAAGCAGTCGGTTCTGCCACTTTGCTACTTGTTAGGCAAAAACACTAAATCCATACAGCATGAATATCAATATTTTTCAATCAATCTGAAGATCATTGAATGACATGAAAGTATGGAATTTTAGATTTTTCACATTATTGTAACTAAGATAATTAATATATTTTTCTAGTTTGTATATATAAATACTGACTACATGCAATACCAATGTAAGCAGAACAAAGTATAGGTGTAAGGGGTGGTCGAAGGTGTAACCAGTGACAAGGACAGTGGGTTAGGTTAGGTTATCTTTAGACCAAAGCCCACGAGCCGAGCGAGCGAAGCGAGCGTGCCGCGGGAGCGGCCGGCGAGGGGCAGGACCGTCTGGTTTCCATTTATTCGTTGATAATTTTAATAAAAGTTAAAGTCGGTTCTGCCACTCGCCGGCCGCTGCCGCGGCACGCTCGCTTCGCTCGCTCGGCTCGTGGGCTTTGGTCTAAAGATAACCTAACCTAACCCACTGTCCTTGCCATAACCTTCGAACACCCCTCACACCTATATATTGTTTGTCTAACATTAGTATTGCATGTTGTCGGTAATTATATATACAAACTACAAAAATATAATAATGATCTTAATCACAATAATGTGAAAAATCTAAAATTCCTTATTTTTATGTCATTCAAAGATGTTCAGTTTGATTGAATAATATTGATATTCATGCTGTACGGATTTAGTTCCTTTGCCTGACATTTAGCAAAGTGAGGTAAAAACTTTGTCTCTCAATATTATTAATCTGAGGTTTTACTTACAAATTACAAAATGTCGTGATTTTTTAGCAATGCCGTAATATTTGATTTTATAATTATTAATTATTTTGATCATGTCATATATGTTACATTTGCAGACTAATCCCAAAATTAAAATAATTGTGTTTTTATTATAATTAGTAGGTAAGTCGTCACGCTAAAATTGAACATTATTTCTAGCGATATAATGCACGTATTTCGTACCTAATTAATTGTATTGTTTATTAATTTTTTGCCTAAATGATGGCTTACCGATGATTTTAGTGTCGTTATTGTACCATAGAAAACCATATGTAAAGTCTTTGAATACAAAAAATGTCGATTCCATTCTGTTACTTGAAACAGAACTTTTTATGTATGCAAATAAATTTGTATACATAAATATGTAAATATCATAACTGTGAAATTTCCCAACTTTCAAATGTTGTTTTTGACCCAATTTAAATCAAACTGTTTGTTAATTAATTTATAATTTTATTAGTATCAAATGACAAGAATTTATTTAATGTGAGGTGAAATTATGAATAGTCATTTGTCATAAGTTAGTGTGGAAGGGCGGAAATTGCCAATGTTGCCAGCTATTTGATTAGCATAAATTCACACTTATTACTCGATATGATTGATAAATGCTTAATCAAAGTTTGACCACAAATTGATCGCGACTGCGTTTATGTGATGATAAGGACAGTATTATGTTCTATTTTCTTTTTTTAAATACCTCGCTAGGGAACGTACCCATTTGTTAAATCAAAGACAAAATTATCCTTTTCCATTCAAAGACCGATATCTCAGCGAAAAGAGAGCGTATCGATGATGTCTTAAACAAAAATATAAAACGTGTGCGTCTCGGGACGCCTGACAGAAGTGATAACTTAAAGTAATCTAAGTTGAACTACTATTACTTAAAATTTTATCTATATAGCGCGTGGGTTAGAGTGAGAGAGGAGGAGTCTGCCTACCGCTGCCGGATGCGGATGCTGGCGCCGTAACGCGTTACGTAACGAAGCGGTTTACCCTTCCATATGAAGTTATCACTTCAATAAGCTGAATGAACCAGTTACCTGGTTCATACATGAAATCCATGAAAATCCCGTTCAAGTCAGCGTGGACGAGGTCGCGAGCACATCCTAGTAAATATATAAAAGACAAATAATTCAAAAGCAAAAATTGTCTACCAATCAATTGCTCGTACAGGAAAATTTCCAGTCTATTTATGTTCTGTGTTTGATGTCAATAGAAATAAATTATTCAAGTATTACTTTACTAAGTTTGCTACACGACGAAAACTTTTGTTTTTGTAACAAATATATTGAGTTTCCTTGCTTTAATGACATGGCCTTAATGTTGGATGCAGGCCAGTTTTTAACAGACTTCTAAGAAGGAGGACTGTTCTCAATCCGGCTGTATATTTTTTAACGTACCGATTGGGTATAATGCGATCGCCACCAAGCTTTCTCAGTTATTCTTCATTTAATCTACTGGTCGCCCGTGGTCGAAATTCAACCATACTAATTAATTTAAATTATAAGTTTGAACATTATTAAGGTTCTGTTGTCAAAGACTACTACTTCTATAATCACAGATTTCGCCAAGGCTACACTGTTAATTTGACTTGAACAATAAACAAAAGAGTGTATATGGTTGTGTGTGTCAAATACATGATAGTGTGTTTAATATTTTTTTATTGATTTAATGTATTTTTGATGCATAATTAAATAAAAAATTAGCATTCGTCGCTTCTTCTCTATATAAACTATAAGTGTGCGAAATATCATACTCTTCCGTCGGCGCAATTTTCGTAAAAAGGGGTGATCTGGCCGATTGCCAGATTTCAAGGGTGCAAGGGTAAGAGGGAATGGAGATAAATGGACTCACCCGTAATAATATGAGCTGAGTAACCGGAGCGTCTGCGATACAGGAGCAGCAGTGCGTGTTCTCTTGTTATATATCTCCCGCTTCACAACTAGATTCACCTGCCGGGCAGAATCTTCTTTATTCTTCCCATCTTCCACTGGAGTCTGGGAAGATTATCCTCCTTTATGAGTACCAGCTCACCAATCTTGGGTCGACTGGTTTCCGTAGTCCATTTAGATCGGGATTGGAGAGTGTGCAGGTAGGATTTCGACCACAAGGTCCAAAATCGCTGAGCCAACGCTTGCACTAAGCGAAAACGTCGTAGGGTTGATGGAGGAGAGGATTCATGGGAATGTTCGGGTAATGCGGTAAGTGGGCGACCTATAAGGAAATGACCAGCGGTTAGGACTTCGAAGTCTGTAGGGTCTGAAGACAGAGGGCAGAGTGGTCGAGAGTTGAGAACGGCCTCAATACGGGCTAAGAGTGTAGAAAATTCTTCAAAGGTCAGATGCTGCTCACCTAATACGCGATAGAGTAATTGCTTAGTAGATTTCACGGCTGCCTCGTGCAGACCGCCAAAAGAAGGAGCTGAGGGCGGATTGAGCAACCATGTGATCTGCTGTGTGGCTAGCTTGTGCGTAATTCTATCATCATTGGCCTTTAAGAAGTTTTGTACTTCTATGAGCTGATTTCTTGCGCCGACATAGTTTGTACCGCAATCAGAGCGAATTAGGGTAGGGATTCCGCGCCGACTAACGAACCTTTGCAATGCCGCAAAAAAGGCGTCCGTAGAAAGTTCCGAGACAGCCTCTAAGTGCACTGCCTTGGTGGCGAGACAAACGAAAACACAAAAGTAGCCTTTGAGAAGTTTGGCATTGCGTAGAGTACTTGATTTAATTAGGAATGGTCCGGCAAAATCCGTGGACACTTGACTAAACACCGGTTGTGGGCTGACTCGATCAGCCGGTAGGTCGGCCATAAAAGGGGGATTCGGCTGAGCTCGATGCCTAAAACAGCGTACACATTTAAAGACACGGTGACGAATGACTCGCCTTCCAGATAAAATCCAGTATTGTTGACGGAGTAGTGCGTGTAGTGTATCTGCGCCCGGGTGGCAGTGTATAGTGTGGAAATGATCTATAATTAGGTCCACAAGGGGGCTTGAACTGGGTAAGATGAGGGGATGTTGTGTGTCATATCTAAGGGCTGAGTTGGACAAGCGCCCTCCTACTCTAAGAAGACCATCCTTGAGAAAGGGCGAGAGGCGTTGTATTCGCACTGTACATAATTTGTTAGTTTGCAGTCGGTGGATGTCTTCAGCGAACATATTTTGTTGGACTGAGCGTACCCAGTGTAAGAGCGCTTTCTTACGTTCGTCTACGGTAATGGGACCAACGATGCGAGAGTGAGAAGATACCAAGCAATTGTGTGCAAAACGTTTAATACATGCGGTTACGCCTACAAGTGTGTCTAAGGAGCTGAATCTCGTGAGTAAATCCGTGTCTAGATCAGGAACCGCGATGTGAGCTACCATTTTTCTGGGTTTTAGACCAGGCAGTACGTGATGACCCAAAGCAGGGGGCATCGTGGGCCAGGTATCAGGTGGGGCCTTGAGCCAAGTAGGCGACCACCATAGGTCATAGGCTAAGAGTTCCTGTGCTGATATTCCCCTGCTAGCACAGTCGGCAGGGTTAAGAGCTGAGGGTACATGTCTCCAAGTAGGGTTACATGGATTGGCTGCAATGGCAGAGACTCGATTGGCCTCAAAGACCTGTAGGGATTGAGAAGGAGTTTTAAGCCAGGCGAGTACGATAGTACTGTCTGACCAACAAAAGTGTTGCTGAATGGTAATGTGGGCAGAAAGTTGAACAGAGACGCGAGAAATGAGCAGCGAAGTGAGGTGTGCAGCTGAAAGTTCCAGCTTTGGTATAGTCTGTCGGGTTTTAATGGGGGCTACCTTGGATTTAGAAACAAGTAGTCTGACGTGTACCTGACCCGTGATATTCGTTTCATGAAGATAGACTGCGGCTGCATATCCGGATTCGGATGCATCGGCAAAACCGTGTAGGGTGTAGGTGGAATCTTTGCTGGTGCAAATTGTTCTGGGGAGTCGAAGAGCAGAGAGTAGAGGTAAGTCTTCAAAAATGTGCTGAAATTGAAATGTGACATCATTGGGAGCCGATTCATCCCAGTCTAACTTTAGAGTCCATAGGTGCTGAATGAGCAGTTTTGCGCGGAAAATAACTGGGCTGATCCATCCACTAGGATCGTATAAACGAGCGATGGTACTGAGTATTGACCTTTTGGTAAATTTTTCCAGTGTAGGTACCGAAATGTGATATGTAAATTCGTCCGTTTGGGGTATCCATTGCATACCAAGTACCTTGATTGCATTGGAGTCGGGTACAACATCAAAATCCTTGGGTATGTCACATTGATCATCCGGGAAGCGTTCTAAAAGCTGACGAGAGTTTGAGGTCCACTTTCGCAAATGAAATCCCCCTAGGGCTAGTAACTCAATGAGTTCAGTCTGCAGAGCTATTGCCTTGTCAACTGAATCATGCCCAGTCAGAATGTCATCCACGAATATGGAGTGCGTAAGAACCTGTGCAGCCTGGGGAAAACGGTGACCTTCATCAGTGACCAGCTGTATAATAGATCGATTGGCGAGGAAGGGGCTGGGTCGTAGGCCATACGTGACAGTGGACAGGGCGTAAGTGAGCAGAGGTTGATCTGGAGAAGAGCGCCATAGAATGAGTTGGAACCGTCTGTGGTCTGGGTGAACTAGTATATTTCTAAACATCATCTGGATGTCTGTACTAAAGACCACTTTGTGAGTACGAAAATTTAGAATGATGTCAGTAATATCACGTTGGAGCGGTGGGCCAGTGTGCAGACAGTCATTAAGACTGACACCATTAGAGCTCTTACAGCTGCCATCAAAAACCGTGCGAAGTTTTTCAGAGTTGGCTTTGAAGATGCCATGATGCGGGACGTAAAAATGGTCTTTTCCTTTAAATGTGCTGGGGTGACAAAGAGCCATGTGGCCCATGTCAATGTATTCCTTCATGAAGTCGATATATTTTGAGCGGAGGGTAGGATCTCTTTGGAGTTTGCGCTCCAAATTAAGGAATCGTCGTAGTGCAATAGCGTGGGTTGCACCGAGCTTAGGTGCCTTTGTAAGAAAGGGAAGGGATACTATGTATCGCCCTGTGGGATCACGTGTGGTGGTAGAACGAAAGTTCTCCTCACACTCGTCAGAGGTTGAGTTGTCCTTTGATTGCACTTCTTCGACTTCCCAGAATCTCTCCAGAGCGGAGTGTATTTCTTTATTTGAGTGTTGGGGTTGTAAACAGTCAATATTTACTAGTGCTGAATTAACTTGAGGCTCAGGCTTTGTGTAGTTTGGATTGATAGGACCTAAAAGAGCGAAATTGAAGATCGTGCCGAAGGCTATTGGCCTGCCGGGGCCCAAAAAAATTTTGTTACCATCCAAAATTTGGCCCAAGACATCAGAACCCATAATCAAGTCAATAGCGGCTGGAAAACGATAAGACGAGTCTGCTAGGGGAAGCTGTGTCGAGTCGAGGAGTGGAACAACGTCAGGTAACATTGTTAATGGTAAAAGACCTGTCAAATCTGGTAGAATGTATGCCTTTGCGCTAATTACTGGGACTTCGGTGTGAATAGGGCGGAATGTGATGGTAGTTGAAGAACTAGAGTTTTGAGTCTGCTGATTACCGACTCCTGTAATTTTTAGTTCTGTGTGCTCGACAGGCAAACGTAATTTTTGTGTCATAGTTTTAGTTAACAAGGTTAGCATGGAACCGCTGTCTAATAATGCTCTTGCCTTATGAAATTCTCCAGCGTTGTCTGCTAGTTCTAGGGACACAGTGGGTAATAAAACTGGTGGATCGTGTACTGTAATGTGCTGAGTATGTGCTGAAATATGACTGTCATTTTGGTTAGCTTTATCAGAGGAAGTAACAGGGCTGCCGGGCAAGTGATTATTATGATAAACTTTATTATCATAGTGCTGAGTATGAAACTGGGATTTATTTTGTTTACGTGATGTAGTGGATGGTGTATATTGTAGCGATGGTATGGGTGGGTGTAGTGTAGTATTGTGTAAGTGAGTAGCAGGTAGTCATTGTTGTGAATTAATAGGTGAATTACGACGAGAAGAGTTTCTTGATTCCGTGGTTGGGCGGGTGTGTTCTTGTCCTCTTAGTTGTGGGGGCAAGAGGTGAGAATTGTCATATGTGGGTGATTCAAAGCCACTGCGATGTAAGGTGGTATGGTGTTTCTCGCTATCACATTCTCTACACCGTCCTGTGGATCTGCACTCGTCAGAGTAATGGGGTCCTAGACACTTACGGCACCGTTCATGAGCTTGGATAAAATCCCAGCGCCCTTGCGTAGGCTGTCTTAGGTATTCACCGCAGTTCAGCAACCTGTGTCCTCTAACGTGACACCAAGGGCAGTAATAATTATTGGTCGGTGCTGGTGGGTGGGCGGAATCTTGTGCTATGGGCTCGAAATATTGTGTAGACTGTGGGTATCCTTGAGCGTACTGTACAGGGTACGCTTGACTTTGTAGAGGATATGCAGGGCGCGTTAAAGGTGGGCGGACGGAAGTAGTGGGCTGAAAACGAACGTGCCGAATTTCTGGTCTGGGTGCAGAAGCGCGTGGTTGGTACCGTGCTGAGGGAGAAGCACGTTCAGTTTGTCTGTATGTCGGGCTGAGGGGAGGGGGGGGTGGGTTATATGTCTCAGTTTCTGTGCAACGTGCATGGTCTTCTAAGAATGTGATTACATCCTTTAAGGTGGGCAGAGTGTCTGAAGACCCATGCGTTCGTTCAAATAATGTGCGAAGCTCGCCCTTTAACTTCCGCACTACTATTGACACTAGGACGTAGTCTGAGTCATGTAGTGGTAAGTTTAGGTTTTTAAGCGCCGATTGGGTTGAAATAAGAGGGGCTAAAAATAACTGTCTGATTTGTGAGCGGGTGGTGATGTGGGGTAACTCTAGTATCATATCTATAAACCTATCAATGAGAACTCGGCGATTTTCGTAGCGATTGGCAAGTGTTGTCATCGCTACATCGTAGTTCTCATCGGTAACCTTGAGGTGTGATACCATACTGAGAGCTTCTCCGGAGAGGCAAGAAAATAAATAGTGTAATTTAACTGCACCTGACAAATTACCGGCAGTGTCCGTAAGGCTTTTGAAAATTGTTATGAAAGATGGCCAATCCTCAAGCTTGGAAGAAAATTTGGGTAGATCTATTTTGGGCAGAACAGTAGACGTGGAGAATGTGGGCGAGCTTGGTTTGATGCTTGAGCTGATGGTGATGTTTGCCACCAAAATTTTTTCATATGCTTCTATAGCCGAGGTGTAGTAGTCAAAGTACCATTTTTCCACTTTGTCGTCAAGGTCTTTAGAGTCCAAGATCTCATAATATACTGTATCCAACTTGCCCTTTATATCGTCCAATTTTGTAAAGCGCCCTATGAAATCGTTTACACTATACTTTTTGTCTCCTTTTAATATAAGGTTAGCTATCTCTAATAGGAAAGTTATGTACTTATGGGTTTGCATAAAGATGGCAGATTGCGATTTGGTAGGCATGACGATGAGAAGTGCACAATAAGAAAAGGAAAAGCAAACGAAAAAAAAAAAAAAAAATTTTTTTTTTTTTTTTTTTTTTTTTTTTTTTTTTTTTTTTACTAATGCTAATAAAGAACACGCAAGAAAGCAGCCAGAGAAACGTAAGAAATACGAAATAAATAAAAATGATTAGGAAAAAAAATATATATCAAACTGTCGTGTGCGCTGAGTCTTAATAAACACGAAGCTATATATAAGCTATAAAAGTTGCACGGCAAGCTAACCACACCGAGTGAAACGAATATAATATTCAATATTATTATATCGATCCGATATCACGTTTAGTGCAAGTATTCGAGAATAGGTGTGCTGAATAAAGTACAGAATACGTACTCGAGGTTATATTAACCTACCTACGTACCAAAAAATAGTTATCGTGTAGCAATTTGCGTAATTATCTGAGGAATGTGGAATGGGTATTCAAATATATAAGGGCAGAAGTAATATGTTTATAAGAAAACAAAAAAGAAAAAACAAGGGCAGAAAACGGGTAAATGGGCAGATTGATAATGATTGTTTATTTAACTTTTTAGGTATGCGAAAATTTACAATTTGGTTTGAATTAACCATAAAATGGCAAAATACGGTTGTTGCAGACTGTATAAATAGGTCGCCAGTTGGAATATTCGGTTCGAAAGACCATATGATCTGGCCGATTGCCAGATTTCAAGGGTGCAAGGGTAAGAGGGAATGGAGATAAATGGACTCACCCGTAATAATATGAGCTGAGTAACCGGAGCGTCTGCGATACAGGAGCAGCAGTGCGTGTTCTCTTGTTATATATCTCCCGCTTCACAACTAGATTCACTTGCCACTTATCACCAAGCTCTTGGAACCCGATTAGTATTGCAATTGGGTGGATATCTCAAATGCGCGCGCGATGCGTGAATGTCTTTACGACGGGTCGATTCAGACTGAGCGCTGCTTCTTCTCTTCTGATAGTAACTGAAATTGCTTTGGGATGCGATGGTGCACACATGACTTTTAGTGGTATGTAATCTGGTAAGATTCCATTTTGGTATAAATACTTTCATTTATTTTGTACGTTTGTTACGCGATTTCACCGTCAATTGTGCACCGATTATAATTTTTTTTATTGATAATATTACACTCCTGAGGTGGTCCCATCCTCAGAATGTCAGGATCTATTGAGTGGATTCCAGGGAAATCCAGAGCATCCCTCAAATATTATAGTATGTATTATTCACCAGTTCATTAACACAAGGTGTTAAAGCTTTTGTTTACAAATTTATAGTCATCATTATTAAACATCATATATTATGTTAACAACATACTTGATGTCGTAATAAAACAACTTGATACTTTCAGGATGTTTGATGTAGTACTAAAAATTACTAGTAAGTATCGAAATGATCTCTTCTGACCTTGACTGATCTTGACCTAATAGTGGAGTTGCTAACGCTTAGAAGAATTTGCGACAGTGGTGCCCCTATTATTTTGATTTTATTTTGCTATCCTATTGGGGAATATCTATGCAAATAGTATAGAGTACAGATAGCAGAAAAACTGTCAGCAAAAAATAAATGAATGGAAAAAATCACGCAATCGCTGCGTTGAAATAAAACATGTTTATAACACGAAAAGAACCAAAGCTTATGCTCATTTTGATTAATATTTTTCTTTATGGAACATGGATTATCAGACGTATCGAAGTTCGACATTAGGTAATGGCATGCGAAGCTATTATTGTAGTCTGTCACGACACACGCCAGTTAAGTACACGGCTGATTTGCGTTAAGCTTTGACTTATCTAAAAGTAAGGGTAAAAATATTGTTAATAATTGTACACAGTAGTTCGCGTGGATTTTATTTGACTCTTGTGATATGTTGAAATGCGCATGTGAGATTGTTTGTGACGTTTTCACGCTTTCGATCGTCACAAAATTTTGCATACATGTTGTCAGGGATATAGAATAAGACATAGGGTCCTAACATTTCATCCAAACAGCAGATACTGTTCCCGAAGGACAGATAAATACAGCCGGAAGTATGGCGTTCCGACTGCGTTTTACTGGCGCCACCCTTGCAGTTCTTTCTTCTTTTGTTTATTAGTTATTATTGAAGTCGATTTTTTTACTAGAGAATTTTTATAGCAATATCATCTATTTACGTACCTTTTTTTTTTTAAAGAATTATTGCAAGAGATCAGCAGACAGGCAGACGGCCCACTTAATGGAAAGCGGTTACCATCGCGTATGGACATTTGCAACACCAAAGGTGCTACAAATGCGCTGCTGCTCTCTTTAAGGGAGACTGGAACCTGGCCACTAATGCCGGAACACAACTCAAGGTTGTTATGGCGACATACTTTAGACCAGGGGTGGTAGCCATCCAGTCGGGCAAATGCCCTACCACCTGGCTATTGGTTGTTAAGTCGCCTCTTACGACAGGCCGCCCGGCCGCAGGAAATTATATTCTTTCTCCGTTCCTGCACGGATAAAAAGACCTACCTACCTAACCTACTATAAACAGATGATATGTATATCTATTTATGTACTTACCGGTAGCTGGAGGGTCTGAACCAAACTCGAAATTGAAAATCTCTTGGCCAAGCCCAACATAATAGGAGAAATAAAAGAAGCAACAGGAATAGGAGAAATCCGCTGGGTGGATCACGTAAAACGTATAGGAAAGGATAGCAGCGTGAGGAAAGCAATTTTGGAACGGCCGATAGATCAGTGGCAGGTCGGCCGTCCCAAATATCGCTGGAAGGACAGAGTAGAAGCTGACCTATCTGAGCTTCGAGCCGAGGACTGGCAAGAAGCTGCGCAGGCAGGGAAAAATGGCATGTTCTCGTTTCCGACGCTAAGATCCACTTTGGGTGCTTACCACCAACTATACCCTAAAAAGACTTTAAAGGCCCAACATTTGGAACAGTAAACATAACCGGTCGTAACAAAAACCATTATAGAGAGTAAACATAATTATCAAAACTCCATATCCCTTGGTATAAGGTCGTTAATAAAATTTGTATTAGAATTTTTAAAAATCGTTTCAAATTCAATTCTATGGGAAACAATTCGAACCTGACAAGCAAAATATCGGATATTTCGCTATTAAAATACGTGTTGTTGACAAGCGTCTGTTCCTTTTAATTAGTCGCTTTGTGTTTGGATTTCAGAACATTGTTAATATTTTTTAGGGTTGTGTAGGCAATTTGAAGTTGTAGAGGCTATGTTGGACTCATTATATTGATATGGTGTAACCTTGATATAACAAAACTAAGGAGATTAGAAAATATTCGTTATACCAAGAAGTTTGTTACATAGAGGTTAGTTTGGTCTAAAATTCCGTTTAGCAAGGTAAGCTTTAAAATAAAAAGTAAAACACTGTGATGAATGCGCTTTAATATTTGTTTACTAATCGCTAATTTATTATGAAAGTTTAAATTCTTGAATTGTCTTACGGTAAGCGAATATATTTGTACCTGTCGAGACATAAATTCTTGTTAGATGAATTGGTAGAATACTTTATGCAAAAGTTGTAGGTTGACAAAAATCGTTATACAAAGTGTAGTTATTGTACTTTCTATTTATGTTTTGCAATGATGCTCAATCCGTAATAAAGAGGATTTTTACATTTTTTTTACAAAATAAGACTGATATTTCCCATTCCTCTTGCTTGCGGTCGTAACAATAATAAACTCTAGTGGAATAGATTATGGAGCGTTAATGTTATTAATACACAAGTGTCATTGTTTGATTTATGGTTGATTTGAAAAATGGCCCCTTTGTCAAAGTCTCGATCGAGAGAATTAATGTTCTGTGGACAACGCTCACTTCGATCCACTTCTTGACATGGGTCTTTGTATGCGCTGTGTGAGAGAAGATTATGACATCATTAGTGACGTTTTCGCGGCGACCATAACGACCGCAGTCGCTATGTGGAAGGTCTGAAGGAGCATTTTGAACATTGTGAGCGATGAGTGGAACGCATAGATAGCTACTAATACAAGCGCACGCATTAGTGTTTTTTTCAGCGACTGCTTTTAAAAACATAATTAGTTAAATTTGGAGAGTGGTTTGAAAACCATGACAAGAGCTATGAATGTCAAAAAAGCAAGTGAGGTGTGTAGGAATAAGCCTGAATGGCGCTCTGTTGTCCGTGCCTACCCCACAAGGGAACTGGCGTGAATTTATGTATGTATGTAGGTTTGAAAACGCGCGATTTTTTTGTCTCTTTTATACTTATTAGTATGGTCGTGTACGCACGGCGGTTAACCGCGTTCGATTTTCATATTGTTAGCGGGACTCGAATTAAAATGCCGTTAGAATTATTATAGAGTTTATTAGAACTATACAAACACGTATAACACAGGTACAAATATAACCGAACACAACAAATCCAAACGTAATGCAGAAGGTCGTAATTCAATAAAACGCGTAAAGTCCGTCACTATTAGATTCCCGAATATACACACGTCACGCCCGTATCGTAGTCGTAGCTCAACTGCCTCCTCTCTTCATAAGGCCGTCGTTTTATACTTCACAAATGTAAAATATGCCCACCCGACAAGATCGACACAATTTCCTAAAATTAGGTTAAAATCGTAATCCGCAACACCTGGCTAATGATGCTAATGAGCGAGTACAATGGAACAATAGGCTGTTCTCCACGATAACTTAGAAACGTATGCCAATAGATAAGTGAACAAAAGTAGACGATCATAAAAGGATTACAATTAGTTCAAATGAAGACAGGTAATAAAATGTGCTTTTACAGGTCTGTACGTGGAATTTGTCTTTGTCGGGGTCTAAGTTGTAACTATATTTATTATCGATCGGCCGAACGCAAAGGATAGCCACATCGCATGCTGTTGACCAGAAATCCATTATTTCATTATCACAATGGTAATGAAATAAAATTAAGCAAAAAGCCAACCGCTAGCCGCTGTGCGTAATTGGTGCGCGTTTTCACGTTTTCAGTTATTCAAGCTGCTCGCGTTTAATTGCGTTCTATTATTGTATATATACTATGTATATATTTATGTATTTGTATATTTACTTCTTAAATTAGTTTGAGTATTTATGTATCTATTGCCTTTCTCCTGCACCACCTATTTCGCCTGATTCAATTTCTTTCATTTAGGTTGCGCCTGGAAGAGATCGCTTTGAGCGACGAGGCCGCCTATTGTATTGCCTAGAAAATATTGTAAATATGGTCTGTTTTTGTAATTGTATATTTTGACCTTAGGGCCGGCTCGATCGGTATAATATCATGCATACACAGATTATCGGCCTTAAAAAATTATCATTGAGCTAATCCTGTTTCGATGAGTGACAGTTCCAATAGGCCACTTCCCCCTCCCCTAATCCGTTTCCTTTATCCCATTGCTCCTGCCTGATCCCTCTATACCAGCGGTCGGCAACCTTTCAGCGGGTAGAGACCACAAGGTGGCAAAATCTAGTAAAGGCCGGTCGCACTTGTGATATTAAAAACGAAAAAACATTTTACGTGATTTATTTAAAGAAATGAGCAAAAAATAATAAAATAAAAATACACCACAAAGTATATAACTACAAACTTCAGTGGGACGATTGAGGCTGTATTTGAGCAGCTATTTCTTGTTTGTAAGCTTTCATGTTAGTAGTTGCAATTCGTAAAACGGCTCTTAAATGCTGCTTTCTGGTAATTAAGGATTCAAAAAGTTTGTTCGCAGAGATAAGTACTACCAAAAATTGTAATTAACTGCCGAGCAAACATTTTCAATTCGCGCATTAGCAAGTTCACTGTAATGCACGATTGCTTAAATTTCCCTTCTTCTTAATAATAATAATCGTTATTTATTTTGGTAGGATAGAAGTTTCATTTATAAAACAGTTACGGGCAGCTTGGACGCGGGCTGTATGCTCTATACCATGTCTCACAGGAGCCCTCCAGCATCTAGGGAGCGGAGGAGTCATCCCCTGTTGACGAGGGACGGGGCATTCTCAAGCACTGATGCGCTAAGATCAGCGTGGGCGTAACTACGTTCTAAGTCTCACGCTCTTCTTGCCATAAGTGCGGGGCACATGGGAGGAGGGTGGTTTTAGTGGAGTATTGCCTATGGCTTACCTCTCCACATAGAGGGAGGTACCTTACCTCCTCCACACATGCCGGCGATTGCCTCTGGTGGCTGCGCTATCTTCAGCGGCTTCACCTCTCATCGCTTTGATCTAATCCCTAGCAAAGGACCCATAGTGGTGATTATTATAGTAATAGTGAGAGTTGAGTTTTTTTTATTTCTTTTTTATTGCAGGAGTTCAGCAGACAGGCAGACGGCCCATTTGATGGAAAGCGGTTACCATCGCCTATAGACATTTGTAGCACCTTTGGTGTTACAAATGTCCATAGGCGATGGTAACCGCTTTCCGCTAGCAGCGCATTTGTAGCACCTTTGGTGTTACAAATGCGCTGCTGCTCTCTTAAGGGAGACTGGAACCTGGTCGCCACTAATGCCGGAACACAACAAAGTTGTTATGGCGGCATACTCTAGACCAGGGGTGGTCACCATCCAGTCGAGCAAATACCCTACCACCTGGCTGTGGGTTGTTTTGTCGCCTCTTACGACAGGCCGCCCGGCCGCAGGAAATTGTATTCTTTCTCCGTTCCTGCACGGATGAAAAGTTGCCAGATGTCCGGTTTTCTTTATGTTTGTCCGGTCGAGAAAATCTTGGTAAACGGAACGAAAGGTTGTGTCCGGCTTAAAAGCAATTCGTTTATTATCTAGCGAACTAGAAAAGATACTCGAACGTTTTCTGCGACGATTCACCCCAAATTGTGCGTTTCTTTTAATATTGCTGCTAGTTGCACTGAATCCAAAAATGCCATCTCAGACAAAAACTTTATTAAAAGCAGTGGCATCGGGTACTAAATATATGAAAAAGTAGATTCGCTCTTAGCATTCGATGCAAAATTATTATCTAAAAGTGTTTTTTCAGTTTTATAGACAAATTCCACGTAGCACGTTATTACCTATCGGCATTTGAACCAATTATAATACCTTTATGATTGTCTTCTTTTGTTTACTTATTTATTGGTTATTGTGGAGAACAGCCTATTGTATTCGTTTATGGCCGTTTGCAGGTATAATTAACCAGGAGTGCGGATTAGGATTTCTAGGAAATTAAGTCGACGATACGGTCGGGCAAACTTGTATTTGTGAAGTATAAAACGACGGCAGGATGGAGAGAGGGGTCAGTCTAGCGAGAACCACGATCAAGGCGAGACTTGCGTACATTCGATAATCTATATAGTGACGGACTTTGCGCGTGTTATTGAATCGCGCATTACGTTTGAACTGATTGTGTTCAGTTATATTGGTACCTGTGTTATACATGTCTGTATATTTCTAATAAATTCTATAGTAATTCCAACGGCATTTTTAATTCGGGTCCCGCGCTCGTAACAATATTTATAAAAAACAAATTAAAACTTGTCCGATTTTTTTTCGAACACATCTGACAACCCTCAGTGAGACGATGGCCAAGAGTACCATTAAACAGGGTTTAACTTAATTTGGGCTCCTGACTTACCGACTTTAATTGAGTTTCTCAAATTTTGATTTCTATTTCTTTTCTATAAAACTAAACTGTAAATTAAACTGCCTAACAAAATATTAATACCTAAATTTAAACATAGCCTACCTAAATCTTGTACTAATATATAAAGCTGAAGAGTTTGTTTGATTGAACGCGCTAATCTCAGGAACTACTGGTCTGATTTGAAAAATTATTTCAGTGTTAGATAGCCCATTTACCGAGGAAGGCTATAGGCTATATATCATCACGCTAAGACCAATAGGAGCGGAGCACCAATGGCGAATGTTTCAAAGTCGGTGGGTTTTGAAAATAAATTTCACGCGGACGACGTCCCTGGCATAGCTAGTTAATTCTAAAAATATAGAAGAAAATGGCTGGCTGCATTGCCACGCCGTATGACAATGTTAATTCGCTGGACGAAATATCAGCCAGTCTATTATTTTTGTATTGATCATGGGTAGTGCCAGTTTCTTACAAATTTCTTTTGTTTTTTGTGGCAAGTAAATAAATATAGGGCTCCAAGTCACTTACACTTTAATGTACACCGCGTCGGATGGAAACAGGTCGCCGGCCTGCGACCTGAATAATCCTCGCTTTAATCTCCATAAGTCTCTCTACGTGCCTAACTGCTGAAATATATAAACAAAATATCCAAAACAATTTCTATTTTGGTTGTGTATTGCATAACAACAATGTTGTATCGTGTTAGAGAGGCTCTGAAGACAGAAAACTTTGTACGCCGAACTTATTATTTTTTTATTAGCGTATCCAGTTTTGCCAATCATTACAATATTGTTACGAGTCGCGAGACTCAAATTAAAAGCCGTTAGAATTACTATAGAGTTTATTAGAACTATACAAACACGTATAACACAGGTACAAATATAACCGAACACAACAAGTCCAAACGTAATGCAGAAGGTCGTAATTCAATAACACGCGCAAAGTCCGTCACTTATTAGATTCCCGATTGTAGTACACACGTCTTGCTTCGCTCGGGTCATTGCTTTATACTGCACAGATGCAATATATCCGTCCGGCAGCGTGGACTGAATTTCCTAGAATCAGTTTGTACTTTAAATCCGTAACACCTGGCTAATGACTGCCATAAAAAATTACAATACAACAATGGGCTGTTTTATAATCACAAATTTTAAACACAAATTAAACAAAAGAAATCCAAATGCCGAAAGGTAATAAAATGTGTTTTTACAGGTATGCAGGTGTAAATTTGTTTTTGTCGGCGTCTAGGTCGTAACAATATAAAGATTGACAAAATAGATACATATATCTTCTGTGCGTGTATGTTACGGGCAATTTGACAGATCCGGTCACTATGAATAATGACCGGTCTGTATACATATTGCCCGTATCAAGTGGACAATATAAATATAAATGCATGATTAATCACTTTCCCTCGTCAAACACAGAAGAACTGTAGTTTTTTAAATTTATTAAATGAGGTTAGGGTATAATAATATGGCAGTTTTATTTATTATTTGAGATATAATATGTTTTTTTTTGTGGTTTTTGTTTTGTTTTGCAGAAGTTCAGCGGACAGGCAGACGGCCCACTTGATGGAAAGCGGTTACCATCGCCTATGGACATTTGCAACACCAAAGGTGCTACAAATGCGCTGCTGCTCTCTTAAGGGGAACTGGAACCTGGTCACTAATGCCGGAACACAACACAAGGTTGTTATGGCGGCATACTTTAGACCAGGGGTGGTAGCCACCCAGTCGCGCAAATGCCCTATCACCTGGCTGTGGGTTGTTAAGTCGCCTCTTACGACTGGCCGCCCCAACGCAGGAAATTGTATTCTTTCTCCGTTCCTGCGCGGATAGAAGGTTAAAAAAATAACCACGAAAGCTTACGTAGGAGCTCTGTTTCGCTTTGCTCCCTTCCTCCGTAGCCTTTTCTAACCTATAATAAAACAATCGGATTTGTTCATAATAAATAAAAGTGCCATATAACTATGACCCACCCTTAAACGAGTTTAACTTACATAATTCTTATGGAAAGGTAATCCAATTTATCACATTGTCCGGCTAGAAGTAAGGAAGTATCCATACTGCCCGGGCCAAGTGATTCAAGTATCTCAAATCATGATTTTTAAATGGGTCATGGGCCGTTGTGCGTTATTAATATAGGCCGGCCAAAGTAATACATTTATCAAATTGACCGACGCTCTGGGTCATTATTCATAATGATCGGCCCATATTAATACTGCCCAATTAATCAAATTGCCCGTAACATATATATCACTGAACTTCTCCTAAACTATATAATTATTTTATTCACTTCCTATATATCCTCCTAAACCTTATTAAAGTGGTAGAGCTATGCCGGAAACATGTAACGGTGGCACCAAAATAATCGTTTAAGTCGGGTATTTGAAATATAAAATACAAAATACAGCATTTCAACTATCTGTATTTAAAATACAAAATACAAATACAAATTATGAAGAACACAACACCATACGTAGTATCCATAGTAGTTTGTGAACACACCCATCAAATGTATATAATAGCTAAATGTATTTTATGAAATGTATTTTGAAACCATAAGTATTTGAAATACTAATTACAAAATACCTCAGCGTCAGGTATTTGAAATACTAATTACAAATTACATTCTTGAGAAGTAATTGAATACAAATACAAAATACGTATTTGTAT
This sequence comes from Dendrolimus kikuchii, assembly GCA_019925095.2. Classification (NCBI taxonomy): domain Eukaryota; kingdom Metazoa; phylum Arthropoda; class Insecta; order Lepidoptera; family Lasiocampidae; genus Dendrolimus; species Dendrolimus kikuchii. The sequence continues at coordinate 8,909,789 of CM034413.1, forward strand.
TTCAATTACAAGTAATTGAAATACTGCCCAACCCTGCCTCCAGGCCCCAACCTCCTCAATCCGATTGATATAGAGAAAGAAGACCCTGGAAGAGATCACCCGTTGGAAAGTTTGCAACATTGGTTCGCGAACATTTTGTCTCGACGAAATATTACAACGCTCTTTTTAAACTCAATGTCGTCACACAAAAGTAACTTTCCTCCAAGTTGTTACTGTACACGAATTAAACGGCAAACCGTTCCGCAGTTAAACGCGGTTCAAATAACGTCAAAAACATAACCCGAAAGGAGCAAAGGGAGTTTCCATTAAGTTGGCGTAACTTTTGTGTATTAAAATCTAAATTAACCCTGCATGTAATATTAACCTTAATAGGTTTATTCTACTTCGGTCCGGTTGAATCGAGCAATGGATTTTTGCCAATGGCACTTTCGCACGAAATAACGATATTTTAACTTTGATTTGGTAAAGGAATATTTGAGAATAACTTCTTGACATGAACTTATTACAGTATGGTAATATATTTTTGGAATAAAATGTAGTTTTTTTTTTAAATTCGTTGTTCTAGATTGCCAAGGAGAAAATTATAATTTTATTTTGTCCTTTTATTACTAACTTATTATTTATTTATAAGCACTGTTTCTGAAATACTTAAAATAGTTGCGGTAAACACGTAGGTACCCCATATCTCAAAACTTTTAACAGATTTTGTTGAAACGAGTTCTTGTCAAACATATAAATTTATTATCTGTTATCTTAATATTTTTCAGAATTTAGCGCTATTTTAAAAATAAGAGATATTAATACAAAAATAGTAATAATTTATGTAGCAAAAATACAAACACAATTATAAATTAGATATATAGTGTTAATTTTTTTTTTTAACCGATTTCAGTTTCAAATAAAAGTTCTAAGTATGACAAACTTGATCACTTACTGGAATGGTAATCAATTTCTATTAGGTGGGCCGTCAACTTTTCTGCTACACGCAACCAATATATAAATTAATTCAGTTAAGGCCTTTGCCCTTAATGTAATTAATCTGAAACAATGCACCAACAACACGCTTTTATGGTAACGCGAACGATGTTTTGCTGGCGTTACTACAAACGAATAACTTGTAGTTGGTAGACATGCAATAGCAGAAACGTGAGCGCACCAGCCTGCTCTGTTCCCGCTAAAAGAGAACTCGCCGGCGCTAGAAGGCGGACTTCGACCTTCGACCTTCGGCCGCAGTGCACGAGAGGCGTAGGTGGGTTCCCTGAGGAAGCCAATAATGCCGTTCAGAGATGGGCGCGTCGTGTTCCTCGTGCGCTCGTCTCTCCTATCATGAGGCGAGACACTTAACAGCTCCCCGCTGGACAGAGAGCGTGCTTCCCTGCGGCTGTAGATTAGGTCCTGGGGGCCGCCTACCAGGACATGCGGAGCCGAGTTTCACTTTTCCGTAGCCTTGGCATAAGGCGAACGACGGAACATCGAGGGATTTTAGTGGCTTTTCCCGACCGCGGCGTGGCAATAGGATTTCTTGCTTGCGGTGCTAGTATCACCCCAACGTAGCGAATCCCACACTCCCCACCGCGTTTCTCCCGCGGTGGATAGTTCTCAAACGGATTTTCCCCCGTTAAATAAGACGGTAGAACAATGGTACTGTATGGAACAAACTCCTACACAAAAAGGAGCTCTCTGTATGAACGTTTTAATTATGAAATATTCATGTAAAATACCTTGTATTGCTGATTATAATATGAAATTTATGCCCAAAGGGGTTTGGTGTTTGCTAAAGGCTCCCTATTATATTGTTAATAACCTATTTTCAAATATGGCGAATATTTTAGTTAATTGAACAGAAGTTTGGGAGGTTATTTTATCTGTGCTGTTTTATTTTCAAATAAAATTAGCCGAGTGGAAGTAATACTTTAAAAGTTAAACGGGGGAAAGTTAGAGAAAGACAGGAGCGAGTTATTCTTACGATTTTGGAAAGCAACGACTTGCGCTCTACAAAGCGCAAATCACTCATCTATGCTAATACATTTTTAATAATATAATTTATATTCGTAATAATTTGAGTGCCTACAAACAGTATAAGGATGTTCACAATTTCAACACCAGGCATTGTAATAGACTGATATCGCCATGTTTTAGATTGAAAAATGTATTGTCCTCTTTTTTGGGGATTGGTATACGCTTCTTCAATAAGATTTCAAATGAACTATTAGACCTGTCTTTCAGTAAATTTAAAACCAAATTAAAAAGGATTTTGCTTAATACTATTGAATATTTAAATGATAAAACTTCATTTACATAGCAGCTAGCTCCAGCCTCTTATACAATCGTCTGTATAACGTTTTAATTTTACCAAACAATAAATTCCTTACAAATTTATGGAGATATGTTGCAGTACAAACTTTTAGTACGTCTCGTCATTATTATATCATTAATAATATTCTTTTTTCCTCTTACTGTGTCTTTGTCTTACTGAGTATGCACTGTTTGCTACAACTCCATTAATTCTTCGAAAAGTAATTCTGTAACATACTTCTGTATAAAACTTATAACAAAAAGAACTGGAGATATAACTATAATAAGAAATATAAAGAAAAGCAATTTTTAGGTAGACATGTTGCTGGGGAATTTCTTGCCGGTTCTTCTCTTTAACAGCAATAACACGTTGCGAAGCGGTATACATAGAATAGGAAGTAAAATTAAATTTTAACTTATATGTATGACCTTCAAAAAGCGTTCTCCGTCGATTTTATTTGATTTAAACGCCGAATTGAATTTGATATGAGTAAGGATTATTGTTTTGAGAAATAAAAATTTCGGCATTTTAAACGCGTCCAAAAAATTTACTGTCTTGACTTCCAATGTACGAGGCTCCTATATATACTAGGAGTGCGGGGCTGTAAGCGATGGCCCATGTCGCCCACGCTTTACGCTGTCTCTGGTCGCAACCTCACAAGATTTTGTACAAGCTTACCTACTTATGATGTCATAAATAGGTATAATTAAGAGAAGTCAAATATAGCATTAATTTATTATTTGACAAATAATTAAAATTATTTCTATCGCGATGTTTTAAAAGTTAGATAATAAGTTGTTATTTCAATGCCTGTTCTTTTATATGTAAAAATACATACATACATAACTTCACGCCAGTTCCCTTGCGGGGTAGGCACGAACAACACAGTGCCATTTAGGCTTGTTCTTACACACCTCACTTGCCTCTTTGACATTCATAACTCTTGTCATGCAAGCTCGTCTGTTCTTAAGGCTCCTGATATCACCTTCTGCTAGTACACGATCAATTTGATCACGGAAGGTGTGTCGTGGCCTTCCACGACTTCTGCATCCATCCACTTTTGCATTGTATATCTGTTTAGTCATTCTTTCATCATGCATTCTTTCCACATGCCTGAACCACCGGAGCATTCCTTTCCTTAAATATGTAAAAATATTATAATATAATAAATTCGTCGGCTTGGATTTTTTTTCTTGAAAGTCTAAAAAACAGTAAAATAAAAGAAAAAGTAGCCTAAGTTACTTCTCATTACATCAGCTATCTCCCACTGAACATCCCGTCAAAATCGGTCTAGCCGTTTCAGAGATTAGCCGGAACAACTACGTATTCATATTACCTAAGGATCCACTATGCGGTTAGACGCAGTTCGGTAAGCCGTCCAGTTGCGAGAAGCGAGAAAGTTGTAAAACTCATTTCTAAACGCACTACGCTGCTGTTATTTTCGAACCGGAGCTGTCGCTCAAAGTGGCGAGGTCCTATCTTCAGTCAGCCGGACGATCTTATACGCACTATGCGGTTCACACGGTTTAGTGCGGAGTAGGACATGTTTATAAAATGAGTCTGTAAGAGTAGCCTGACTTTTTGTAATGAAAAAGGTGCAAGGCGTTTTGTAACGCGGCAGTAGGTATATTTGGAGCAATAAGCGCTATTATATCCTTGTTTGTCCCGTTCTCATAATTCGTACCTACGTATTCCAATCAAAACTTCTAATTCGGAAATATTCGTTAAGAAGCGGATGCAATTAACCTCCGCCACCTCATTTTACTTGTAAAGCTAGCAGTCGTACTGTGACACTTGTCATATTGTCCCTCTTTGTCATGTGAATATCAATCAGCAATTCTTCATTTGTTCATACGAGTCCTATTCAACAAGTACGGTCGGTACTTAACTGCGTGATTTCGGCTGCCTGACCATCCGGACGGCTGACCGGACGGACTTCGGCTAGCCGCATAGCGCGTAAGGCTTTTTGCTCTACGATGAACAATAAACAGACACTTAACCGAGCAGATTATTTTACGTTATCTTAATAACCAGAACCGCAAATAATCAAACAACACATCCTTGTAGTATAGTGTGAAAATCGTAATTAGTTTCCTTTGGTTCTATGGAAGCTTAAATCACCAGACATTTGAAAATCACTCTATGGCTTTAGAGATAAGATTCAATTTCCCTTGACATACTATTATAGAGCAGGCCCAGCTTTAATTACTAGATATTAATTTAAGTAGGTAGTGAGTAAATAATTTGTAAAGCAATTACTGGCATGAAATGTATTTTACATGTTTAAATACATATAAATGTATGAATATTTAAATATGTTTTTCAAACACATCACGACATGTTTGTCCCATATAATCACGCTGTGATACATTTTTTTATGCTTTTTATTTAAGAATATTATTTATTAATTATATTTAATTAAAATACACAAAAGTAATAATAATTGAAAGTTTAACGAACGGTATTAGTAATTTGTAAAGTTTAATTAAAATTGGGAAAATTTTACTGTTATTGGCACTCTACTAATTTATTTAAGTTATTAAGAAGAAATCTTAAGAATAGCCATACAATGATATCAATATTGTCACTGTATGGCTACCAATTAAAAAATATATTACGAGTTCTTAACCTTTGCATAAATTAATAGGGTGCTAATCACATATACATTCATACACACTTAACGTATAAACATTAACATATTTTGAAGTGCCGCGTGGACGAGCAGCATAAATTTAGACTAGACGTGGTGAGAGGCGGCATAATTTTAGAGTAGACTATGGATGCGTTTATTGGTTCCGGATCGAATTCAGTTTTTTTGTTTGATAAAATAAAAAATGCATTAATTAAAATGCACCTAACCTAACCAAATCATAATTTGCAGTAAACCTGCGAAAAATCGAAATGTGTAGAAGTGACATTTTAATGGACAAGTGGAAAAACGAATGGCAACGGATAAGTGGCAAAAAGAATCGCAACAAACTTTTAATTTGAAGTTTTACGGGCAGGTTTTTTTTAATGTATAATAATTGAGTTATTTGGGCGCTAATAATTGCAACACAGTATTATATACTACAGCAGTTGTTTGCGATAGCATATTGTTTTTTGTACACTTATGTTAACGTTTTTGAATAAAATATTTAATTTAGTGACTGCCCCTGTGATTTTTTTATTGCAGAGTTCAGCAGACAGGCAGACGGCCCACCTGATGGAAAGCGGTTACCATCGCCTATAGACATTTGTAACACCAAAGGTGCTATAAATGCGCTGCTGCTCTCTTAAGGGCGACTGGAACCTGGCCACTGATGCCGGAATACAACTCAAGGTTGTTTTGACGACATACTCTAAACCAGGGGTGGTAGCCATCCAGTCGGGCAAATACCTTCTCATCTTGCTGTGAGTTGTTTTGTCGCCTCTTACGACAGGCCGCCCGGCCGCAGGAAATTGTATTCTTTTTCCGTTGCTGCACGGATGGAAATGATAAACTTCGGAAAATTAATTTTCTGTTATTTACTATGGTCTGGGTGTCTGAGATCGGCCCCAGGGTAGTCCGTTGTATATTACCCATATCACAAGGGTAAATTGCTTAATTCTTAATCATTAAACGGGGGAGGGGTGCCAACAATTGTATAGTTTACCCTTTAAATATCACTGTAACATTTAAAAATATCTAAATACATGACTAGGAAACACCACAACTTTAGATTTATTAGTGAGCAATAAAGTGTTATATATCTATGAATTTCTTTGTAAGTTCTCTTTATAGGTGAGTTTTCTTACAAATATATTCTACACATGCATCTAATAAATGGTAGAAAGAATCACATTCCACAATTCCACACTCGCACTGGAACGCCCAAGTTTAAGAGTACGCCTGTTCGCTATTCACTCTGAGCTCGCTTTCTTTTCAAAGTTATTTATGCTTTCGTTGTTGGTTTCCATTGGCTGTTGCGATACGATAATTTGTAGTATACATAATTTCAACACGCATAGTTCGTATATATTTTTGACGGAGAGATAAACGTTTGCGGACTTTTCACCGTGTGGAGATTACGATGAGGGTGTGTGAAACTTGCCGGCCTGGTCCTAACCTGGTAGAGGAAGATTGCCGTTGATTGGAATATCCACTTAAACTCTCCGTTGTCCCGTTGTAGCAAGGGCTGCGGAAAATTATCATCGTTGACTTCGTTTAGGCCCTGGCAGCCAACCAACCAAACCTCATGGAACGACACCTCGGCTTCTTCCAGGCAGGGCGTAAGGCACCTTGCGAAGGCGGATGGGAAACAATCGTGCGGAAAAACTACGACGCACTTATATACAGGTGGACTTTCTTCAGGGTCCATCATTGTCATCCAAGCTTAACGCTAATCCCGGTTTCGTTTAAAACGTCCACTTTCCTACTTTTACCGCTCGACTTTGCGTGTTTTTTGGCATCTCTTACTAATTAATAAATAAATAATCGGCAGACATATCTCCAAAATCCCCAAAATATGAAAGTTACGCTCGTGTTATGGGTGATATACAACGGACTACTCTGGGCGGATCCTTAATACCCAGACCATAGTAAATAATGAAGAAAATTCGTTTCCAAAATATACCATGCCAGGAATCGAAACCGGAGCCTCTGCGTTACAGTGAGATGGCCGGTAGTAAGGCCTGCTCAACCACAGAAATTGTCAAATGTTACTATTACACATTCCTTTGTACTGTATATACATATACAATATAAATTCTCGGACCGGCATCCGTCGCATTATTGACGGACGGGCTACCGACACTAATTCAGATACCACAAAAAAACCCTCATTCAAACGCATCCGAGTGCGGAGTGCAGATCCACCCACCCTAAAAGTGACCTAAATAAATTTGGTTTAATGGATCAATATACTCCATAGTTCGCGGCACCGATAGTTTTCCGTAACCATATGGGTTTTACCAAACATGTCGGTATGCAGCTCTGCATTATACTCGGATTCTACCCACGTCTAATGCGTGTCATTAAGACATGAATTTAGTTGTACAAGTTTCGTTTTAATTAATTAGCTCTATTGTCGTGGGTTAGTGAAAACAGACTTTCCCTAAAAATCGATTGGGTATTTTTTCATGGCAAGTAGCGGTGAAAGGAACCCCTGCGAAATACTTCAAATGCCTACTTAGCCAAATGAACTGGCGGAACGTGGCGCGCCTTGTTAGGAAGTTCCGTATTTGTGGGAAAAAATAAGATTACCTTGTTATTTTTTATATTTATAAAGTTCATGAAGTACGTGGGTTTCAATTATTCTACTAATATTATAAAGAAAGATTTGATTTTTTGTATGTGCAGGCTGAAATTCGCGTCTACAAAACTGTCATTAGACCAATTTTGATGTACGGCTGTGAGGCCTGGACACTGACACTGAAGGAGGAGAACCAATTTTTGGTCACAGAGAGGAAGGTTCTTATAAAAATCTTGGGCCCAACAATAAAAGAAGATGGCAGCTGGAGGGTCCGAACCAACTCCGAAATAGAAGATCTCATGGCCGAGCCCAACATAATTGGGGAGATAAAATCTCACCGTCTCCGCTGGCTCGGTCATGTAGAGCGGATGGAGGAAGATCGGGGTGTGAAGAAAGCATACTTGGGGCGACCAGTCGGTCGACGAGCGGTTGGTCATCCCAAGTATCGATGGAAGGATAGAGTGGAAGCTGACCTGACCGCACTACAAGCCCACAATTGGCAAGACACTGCGCAGAACAGAGGAAAATAGCGTGCTCTCGTTTTGGAGGCCAAGACTCACTTGGGGTCTCTGAGCCAACGGAGTTAGTTAGTTAGTATGTGCAGGCAACCTAAATTTATGGCAGCTGATATATATTTATAGTATTTGTGAAGCTACTGGTGTAGTAATACCGAAGTAAGAAAGAGAGTTGGTCTGAAAGAGAGTGTCGGGGTGAAGGTAAGGAATGCTCCGGTGGTTCGGGCATGTGGAAAGAATGCATGATGAAAGAATGACTAAACAGATATACAATGCAAAAGTGGATGGATGCAGAAGTCGTGGAAGGCCACAACACACCTTCCATGATCAAATTGATCGTGTACTAGCAGAAGGTGATGTCAGGAGCCTTAAGAACAGACGAGCTTGCATGACAAGAATTATGAATGTCAAAGAGGCAAGTGAGGTGTGTAAGAATAAGCCTAAATGGCACTCTGTTGTTCGTGCCTACCCCACAAGGGAACTGGCGTGAAGTTATGTATGTATGTATGTACTGTTGTAGTAATTACTCGTATAATAATATCATAATTTGATAGATTTTGTTAGGTACTACGAAACCATAGCTATCTTAAGGCAGATGTTTGTTGATCTGTTGTAGTGGATAACAAGGTTGGTTAATGAATGCGATACAGTTATAATTTCTAAAAGTTTTGGTTGCATTTGTAACAGGTCTTAACAAGTTGTTGGACGTTTTAGATTACGAACAGTCAATTGACGGTACTTTTAAGTAATTTATAGTATTTAAGCGGTGTGTGAGGCCAGGCAGACACAGTTGTTCTACCATTCGCCAGGCGCTGCGCTGTTCGGTATCTAAATTCGCTAAATATCCTTGTTTGATTTGAAAAATGTGTATAAACGTGTAGAATTGAGATGGTATAAAGACTGTATACGCGAGGCTTGGGGTGACTAAAAGGGGCGGTTGGAGTTCACCGGGCCAGATTAGGCCCATTCTTTATATCATCTTGGTAATATATCTGAATGTGTGGCTATGAAGAAATTGAATAGTTATTCTTACTCATGTTTCTGTGATTACGATATGTATGTTTATTGATTTACTAACGGCCCGGCGCGGTTTCATCCGCGCTCTGTCAACCTCCCGTGGTATATATCGTCATGGTATGTAGCCTATGACACTATCTGTTAACGTAACTTTCTAACAGTAAAAGAATTTTTAAAATCGGTTTAGTAGATTCAGAGATTACACCCTACAACGACATACTCACAAACTTTACCTCTTTATAATATTATAGTATAGATTATGCGAAGTTTAGATGACGCTTACAGTATGTTTGTAACGAATAAACTCAAAAACTAGTAGACCGATTTCAAAATTTCTTTCACCATTCTAATGCTACATTATCCCTGATTAATATAGGCTATGTAAACATTAGGGATCCCTACTAAAAGTTCAATAATGTAACCCATCAATCTAAGTAATCAATAATAATTTATCCGTGCAGGAACGGAGAAAGAATACAATTTCCTGCGGCCGGGCGGCCTGTCGTAAGAGGCGACTAAACAACCCACAGCCAGGTGGTAGGGCATTTTCCCGACTGGATGGCTACCACCCCTGGTCTAGAGCATGCCGCCATAACAACTTTGAGTTGTGTTCCGGCATTAGTGACCAGGTTCCAGACTCACTTAAGAGAGCAGCAGCGTACTTGTAGCACCTTTGGTGTTGCAAATATCCATAGGCGATGGTAACCGCGTTCCATCCAGTGGGCCGTCTGCCTGTCTGCTGAACTCCTGCAATTAAAAATTTAAAAAAATTGGCGCTGGAATCGGGTTGTACGATTTTGATGAAATTTTATGTGTCTTTGAGTGGGACCTGGCGTATTTTAGATTCACAATTAGAACCGGTAGATGGTGCTGGAATCGGGTTCTAGGTTTTATTTTTTCAGGGCAGGACAACGTCTGCCGAAACCGCTAGTATTATATATTAATTATAATACTAATTATATTTTGCTTCTATATGTCGTCGTTTTAGCCAACCATTGCCCATTTGCTTTACGTAGACCTCCCTGAGTTTGCGCCAGCTATCGCGGTCCTCCGCTATTTTCATCGAGCCCCATCGGCGACCTTGCGCAGATTGTTGGTCTATGCCGCCGGAGGGCGTACTACTACTACTACTCTCGGTTAACGTAGTGACGTTAACCGAGACGCGGTCTTAACTCCAGGCCTATGTGGTCTATCGACCATGCGTTACGTGACAAATATGGCCAGCCCACTGCCACTGCAGCTTGCTTATTTTCCGAGCCTTTAATATCGAATATTAAATTTCGTCAATCAAGAGTTCCTGGAAGAGATCTCTTTTTAGGCGATAAGGCTATTCTTTGTTCACCTAATTGTAAGCGACTTTTTAAGAACATAGTTTTAATTTATGATGAACAATAAGGCGTTTTAAATCATTCATTTGTACATTCACCCTTTCATTCATTCACAGCAAGTTCTTCGCCAAAAAATATTTTTATTTGTATATGTTTTTTTTCCTTCTTTTAACCACAAAGTTACAAAAGAGGATTGTTCAGCGTGTCGCTATGAAGCAGATTGACATTCCCCCTTATGCGCCAATTAAAACTTAAGCAGCTGACATCATATAAATTGAAAAAGTTTCATTATTGGCATGCAATATAATTCGGGGGAACATCGGGGCATACATCGAAAGTTTGGAAACCGTTCGCTTTATTTGACTTTATTAACTAAATAATAGGATGCTATCCAGTTTTTAATTGTAATACTTGTGTAATGAGAAGGATTATTTACTCGGTCAACTTTTTGTTTTGTTCTTTAGCCACTTTATTAAAAGCAGGGTTTTTCACACGACCATTTTGTTATTATCATTTATTTATTTATTTCGAAGCTGGTGAATAGGCAGACGGCTCAATTATGACCAGGTTTCTATATGTAATCATTCACTTGCCTTACCATCGGTTGAATTTTCTCATTATTCGTATTGAGCTTGAAGAGTGTCCCGTATAGGGCGGAGGAGCGAGATGGAATTAGCGATGAGCAGTACACGTGTAAGCCAGTGTATTTGTCCTGTACAAAATACATCTGTACTGATACGGCTCAAAATTTGAAATATACCACTTAAAAATTTTGTCGCGCTACTACTCAAAATTAAGAGGAAGGACGGAACGAGGCTTATGCTACAACAGTACAATAACGCCTCTGCGGATATTGACTTGACAAAGAGGGACAACATGACAATGTTATAGTACGACTGTTAGTAAAATGAGGTGACCGAGGCCGAGCACATCCGATTCTGAACGAACATTTCCGAACTAGTTTTGAATGGGACAAATGAGGGAATGACGCTCACCGCCTCACCGGCCTCATCGCTTCATATGTACTATCGCGGTACAAACCGTACAAATGTCCTCGCCTCATTTGAAGTGGTACATTGTACTGGTTCAGTACAAAATGTCATGCTACTCTTACAAACTCATTTTAAAATCATGTACTGGTCGTGGTCTGCCCAACACTAGACGGAATGCTCCTCAAAGGAAGATCTTCCAGCGAGGCTAGTGTCGTTCCTCGCAGGCTTAGGCCCGTCTATTATTGTTGGAAATGTGTATATATTCTTTGTACGTTTCGGGAATCGTTTGCGACCTTAATTATTGTACAGCGCCATCTGTTGGCTTGTAAGTGTTCCTCTACAAGCTTATGTCAAATTTTAACCGATAGTAAGTGAATGACTATTACGGTTGCCTGTAGTCTTTCGCAATACCGATATCGAAGCCAACGCGTTTCCAGCCTTTAGGTTGGTATAAAAGGGATGTGATAGGGTGATCGGATGGAGGGATGTAATAAACGGGATGTGATAAGGGATTCAAACAGGAGGTTGGGGTAGGGAGAAGGGCAAGTAAGTCATCGGAAGTCTTAGTTATACGAAAAACAACTAACCCTGAACTAACTTGATTATTGTGGTAGACATAGGGTTCCCAACCGTACTATAATATATAGTATCGTACTATATATTATAGAAAAATAATATAGTACGAAGTGTACTATATTTCCATTGGTAATTCAATAGTAGCGCTTTCTGTTCAGATTCTTATGATTCTTATAAAAAGAATAGAAAATGAAATATATAAAATAATGAATGAAAAATAAATGTTGTTTTCCCCTAATTTTAATAAAAGTACTATATTTTTCATTTAAAAAAACAAAAATACTGTATTTTCTCCAAAAAAGGTGACAACCTTAGGTAAACATACATACCTTTATACTCGGTGGAAACGCTCCTCACAGAGCGCACGCGCTTGCCCGCGCCGCGGACTTGATATTCGTTTCAGTATTAAACATGTGTAAGCGTATCTGATAATTGTGATAAGTGTATCTTGCACTAACTTGATAATTGTAAATCCGAACATTAAACTAATAATTAGGGGTGTGCGAATATTGCTCGAATCGAATCGAATATTAATATTTGATTCGAAATTCGAATTTTCAAATTATTCGAAATTTAATGAATAATTCGAAAACATCGAATAATTCGAAAAAAATCGAATAATTCGAACAATTCTAGAATTATCGAAATGTCACTGGATTTTCTATTGTTCCCAATTTGAATTCCATTACATCGTGTATCAAAATATTCTACTTACGAATAATATACTTTTTGATTAAAAATCAATTACCCGGAAACAGTTGCTCAATTTCAATATATGTTCGTTTCTGTCGGTAACATAAAAAAATCTAGATACATATATAGATTGGCAAGAGACCTTTTCAATTAATTTTGGTTTTTATAATTATTAATTTCCGTTTGTAAAAAATGTATAAGAAAAAGGTTATACTTGCAATGTTTTAAAATACTCGAAAATTTGCGAATAATATAATAATAATTCGGAAAAAATTCGAATTATTCGATTTTTTTAAATTATTCGTGAACTTTCGAATAATTCGAATTTTCGAGTTTCGAATCGAATATTAATATTCGAATCGGAACGAATAATTCATAAGTTCCAATTATTCGCACACCCCTAGATAAGTTCTGTTCCGAATAAATAGTCTTTTTACTTACGTCCCAGTGCCCGCTGTAATTACAATTATATATTTATGAAGATAATCAGTAAAAATTAATAATAAGCATATTTTGTAGAAGCACAATACAATCAGTATAAAAATATTAAGAAACCTCAGAAAGTAAGCCAAACCCTATTAAGTAAAATGACATCCGCTCCCAGGGCGACAAAAGAATGACTAATTAATTAGTAGCAATGACGTTCATTCGTCTGAAGGGAGGATAGACGGCAATATTTTCGGAAAATTAGTTAGGCTGGGTCGCCTGACTGTGACGTGTTCAAGAAAGTAAGTTGATACTTATGTAAGAGGTCACTGTGCCATTTTAAAACGTAGCAACGCAGATTAACGGAAACTTTGTTTTTACCGACTGAAAAAGGATGTTCTCAATTCGTCGTGTAAATATGTTTTTCAGCACATTTGCTTAAAAAATGCATTTACAAAGCCTATATACATTGTTCGAAAGTAAAAAATTATGCACCATACAACGGAACGTGCGGTAAAATGGTTAGTGAACAAAATATATAAGAATTACACCAAGGAGTTTACCAACTGAATAAACGAACCTCCTTGGTAGGCTTTTGATCAATACACTATACAACACTACACAATATTTGTCTCACTTTAATACTATAGAGAAAATGGGACGAAAGATATAAACACGTGCGGTTGTTGGTTTTTACAAACTCGTGAGTATGGTAAACCTTCGACTTCGTCTCGGCTTACATTCGTTTGTAAAAATCAACTTACCGCACTAGTATCATAAATAACTATTTTTATATACGTTCAGTCATAATTTTTCTGAAGTTACTCGGTGGATGGGAGCTAGACGCAAAAAAGTGTAATCAAAAAGAAAAGTGCTGACCGCTATATATTATTATACAATTTTGAACTTTAATTAAATGAAATAAGATCTAAAGTAAAATAATATCCATCAGTGTAATATAAGGTGTTTTGAAATTAGGTTTTGTATTTGCCCCTATTATTATACAATTTCCTCAGTGGTCTGCGATGGTCTTTTTGTTTCTGAACGGATTTTGATGATTTTGCGTTGGTTTCAGTAAAGCTTCAAACATGGGTTCTAAACATATGTCAGAAAATTACTTACAATCAGACAGAAATAGTGCAGTTTTTGCGGGTTTCCTGTCATAACTTTTTGTTTTTTAAATGTTTTTTTTTGTTGGTCGTTTGCAACACAAGGGTGAAGAAGCGTTGGCAGCTTTTAGCATGGGATAGAGGGGATGAGTTAGGGGAATGGAACACAGAGATGGGAAAATGAAGATAATAATAATTCTTTATTGAAGTTTCTGCCTTAACTTCAGAGTACATTGGTGGTGGGAATCTTCTTGTAAGTATGAAATACATGTGTCAGAAGATTCCACTCGTCACGTTATGAAAAACCACAGCTACCAGTAATTTATATATGTATTACAAGGAAAAAATATTTGCGTGTTGTGTGTGTCTGTGTGGCTGCGTGTATATGCGCACGTCTCTCTCTCTCTCTCTCTCTCTTTTGCTCTCCGTGTGTGTGTGTGAGAGGAATTATTCAACAAAGATGGGTATAAAAATGAGCATCGGAACAACAGTGGTCGTATTTTGAATGAAAGAAGAAAGAATCGAATCATTTCCAAATGCGACATACACTTTTTTGCTACTTTATACAGAACCCTAACTATACAGTGTTTGAAGAAATACCTAGATTACTAAATTGTAGGCTTTCTTAAGCCACTTCACTTTGAAAAGTTGATTTACTGTATTTTTACAAGCTAAATGCCGTGTCTAGACGTTTTTAATTAACTTGATTATTGTTTATTTCAACATTTCACTCTGTAAATGGTTATGGCAAGATTTCTATAACTAGATTTTGTCTATGATTTAATAAAATATGGAATAGGTTTATTTACCCCTTCATCATGCGTACCAGAAAAGAGTGGAACTCGTTGCCGCATTTATTAATAACTGGAATACAGCAGAACGGCTGACGGGGCCCAACTGTGATGGAAAGTGGCCGTCGCCTATACATTACAACACTGGAGGTGCTACCAATGTGCCGTCGGATTTGAACAAACAACTCGAAACTGGCCACTGATGCCGAAACACAACTCAAGGTTGTTATGGCGACATGCTCTAGCTAGACGAAGGATGGTAGCCATCCAGATGGGCAAAAGCCCTACCACCTGGCAAATCACCTTCGGTGTCTTCAAGTCCTGTGCGAATAAGTACCTTCTTAGTATACGTGCTCCGCATTAGACCATATCTCCGCTCTATTTTGGTCGAGATCATGGTCAAACGCGATCCTATACTACTGTAAAAAGTGGGTATGTTTTTTTTATTGCAGGAGTTCAGCAGAGAGGCAGACGACCCACTGAATGGAAAGCGGTTACCATCGCCTATGGACATTTGCAAGACCAAAGGTGCTACAAATGCGCTGCTGCTCTCTTAAGGGAGTCTGGAACCTAGTCACTAATGCCGGAACACAACTCAAATTTGTTATGGCGGCATGCTCTAGACCAGGGGTGGTAGACATCCAGTCGGGCAAATGTCCTACCACCTGGCTGTGGGTTGTTTAGTCGCCTCTTACGACCGGCCGCCTGTCCGCAGGAAATTGTATTCTTTCTCCGTTCCTGCACGGATAAAGAAGATAATGTTTGAAGAAGCCAACCTTTGTCCACTGTTTATATATTTATTTATTTAAACAACACAACAGATAATAATCAGTAATTTATTTATATAATATAATTTGTAAATTATTACGTCTAGATTGAAATCCAAGCGTGGTGACATATCAGTGTTAAAATTATATTTTTGCTAACAAAATTATGTAAATAATATCAGTAATAATGATTCAATAAATACTTCTAAATCTAGGACATTAGTTTTAGTGATACATTATAAGGATAATAGACGAAGACAAAGAAAGCATTAAACAAATTACTAAACAAGTGAAGAGGTGTGATCTTTCAGTATAGAAACTGCCAATTTTTTAAAAGCTTAAGGTTTCGCGTTAAATGCAGTGTAAACTCTATATAACAACACTGAAGAGACTGTTAATTTTATGGCGTTATAGTGAGTTGTCGTTAAATGGAGCGAAGTCTGTTACTTTTGTCTGACGTCTTTTGCTGCAGCAGTGATTTTGTTGCATTTTTTTTACTTATTTTATTCATATCTTGCGATATTGAGTGATCTTGGTAATAAAGGAAGTACTTAGAAATTTCGATGTGCATGATGCCAACAGTCGAGTTTACTACGGGCCAGGATAATAAAGCGATAAAAGAACGTACATAGCTGTGCAGCTTTTACTAATTTTGGCAACTTAAAAGGTACTTTTTACTACTTAATTGTTGTCGTTGTTAAAAATAGGTCTAATGCTATATAGAGTGTATTATTATATGGAAAACAAGCTAAACCAACGCCGAGTGATTTCTACGTATATGCTTCCACTTTTATCATAGGCACCGCTGAAAAGTAGAACTCTTTACCGTCGTCTGTATTTCCTGATGACTACAATCTACGCAAAGAGGCAAGTGAGGTGTGTAAGAATAAGCCAAAATGGCACTCTGTTGTTCGTGCCTACCCCGCAAGGGAACTGGCGTGAAGTTATGTATGTATGTATGCATGTATGTACTACAATCTAGGTGTCTTTAAGTCTCCCGTGAACAGATAATGTCAGTCAAACGCGAATCGATTCGTTATAAAAAACGGGACGTTGTCGTTAAATCGAGTGACGTTATATGGAGTTTACACTGTATATCTAATTTATTGTTCTTTATAGAGAGTTCATTGTAGACACGACACATTCTTGTTTCATATTGTTTGACGGAAGCCTTCCTTACTTTGCGTCACAAATCTAAGTCCTTTTGTAAAATTCACGGTGAATCCTCCTCCCCTCTTTATTAAAGTAATAAAGAGGAGAATTCTGAACGAAATCAACGATAAGAAAAATGTTTCGAACAATCAACGAAAAAAGTCGTTTTAGTCCAAAAAAGGTTTAATACTGAAATTAATTAGTTAAAGTTTTATCCGTGCAGGAATGGAGAAAGAATACAATTTCCTATGGCCGGGCGGCCTGTCGTAAGAGGCGATAAAACAACCCTCAGCCAGGTACTAGGGCATTTGCCCGACTGGATGGCTACCAACCCTGGTCTAAAATATGTCGCCATAACAACTTTAAGTTGTGTTCCGGCATTAGTGACCAGTTTCCAGTCTCCTTTAAGAGAGCAGCACCGCATTTGTAGCACCTTTGGTGTTGCAAATGTCCATAGGTGATAGTAACTGCTTTCCATCAAGTGGGCCGTCTGCCTGTCTGCTGAACTCCTGCAATAAGAATGTAATATATATATATATATATATATATATATATGTATATTCTACTTTTTCTCACAAGCATTAGTTTTTATATATAGAAATGTATGTATATTATTATAAATATCTGTTTAGCATTCGTAATATTATGGTGATTCATACATATTATTCATAATATTTTTAGTAAGTAAATTCATTCAATTTATGTATTCAAATTTATGGTAATACGCAATTTAGGTAGTGAACTCTAGTTCGGTAGTAACTTAAGTACTTATTATAAACACTAGAGTTTAAAGTAAGTAGCTCTATTTTACATACATAGAAACCTTATCAAGTTTTTATATATCTCGAGCAAAGCCGCGGACAAAAGCTAGTAGAGGGACCATTCACAATTACGTCACACGAATTTCATGATATTTTTACTCCTCACCCTTCCTTGTCACATTCGTGAGGCTCCTCCCATGCTAGTATGTATGTAGTGTGTATGTAGTATGACATCACATATTTTGCAATTTGTCATCAACAAATTGTTAAATTAAAAAAGCAGTTCCTTAATTAGTTAAAATATATTCGATTTTCGAAGTCGATGTAGCGTAATGGCTAGCGCATGCGTCCCAAACTCAAAGGGCGCGGGTTCGATCCTGGCCGGAATACATGCACCACAGGCAGTTTTTTGATCCAATGTGCGTATTGCTACAATTACAACGTGCTAACAACGGTGAAGGAAAACATCGTGATGAAACCTGCACATCGAGGTAACCGACGTGTCAAACCTGCCCAGCCGCCTTAGACAAGCGTGACGGGTATACTGTCCGTTCCCCCATAATGGAAGGCCAGAAGCCAGTAGTGGGGCATTTGTAGGCTGTTATTATAAATAAGTATTATATTATATTTTGAAATGTGACTTCTTGAAATTTAGGACCCCTCTCACCCCTTGTAACACTTCGTGGACTCCCCTTCCCCTATTGACGTGTGACGTAATGTATGAATGTCCCTATATGTATGAACCTTCCTTAAAATAATATCTAGCTGGTGGTGAAAATCGCTTAAAATCCGTTTCACGGTTTAGGTAACTCCTAATAGGCAGATAAACAGACAGACACGGAAAGTGACTTTGATTTATACAAAGAATACAATTTCCTGCGGCCCGGCGGCCTGTCGTAAGAGGCGACTAACAACCCACAGCCAGGTGGTATTTGCTCGACTGGATGGCGACCACCCCTGGTCTAGAGTATACCGGCCATAACAATCTTGTGTTGTGTTCCGGCATTAGTGACCAAGTTCGAGTCTCCTTTAACAGAACAGCAGCGCATTTGTAGCACCTTTGGTGTGGCAAATGTCCATAGGCGATAGTAACCGCTTTTCGTCAAGTGGGCCGTCTGCCTGTCTGTTGAACTCCTGCAAATAAAAAAAATACTATGTAAAGATTTTATCGACGAAAATACATACTTTTTCAAATAAAACAAATCGAGAACCTCAGCCGTTTTTTAAGTAAGCGAAAAACTGTCCGTTCTTTGAATAATGTGATGAAACTGGTCATTAGGGTACTCCGGGGAAAATAGTGATCATTAGTCTGATCCTCTAAGCCAATGGGATTTGGTCCCCATTTATGCCTACCCATAAAAGAGGCTGTCATTATATGATAAATTACATTCGTCTTTATGGATACGTTTATGAAACTCTCGTATGTTGTTACTTATAGTCGAGCCGTTTTAAGAAGCCCAATCGGAAGTTTCAAATAAATAAATTCTAACGAGTTAACTTTGTAATAGTATCAAAATAATTCACATCAACTTCAAACACCTTAAATAGCTTATTTCTTTAGAAACGTTTGTCAAAATTTTTTTTACTTAAATATTAACGATGTGACGTGGAGATCAATGTATAATCGTAATGTTTAGTCATAAATTGTAATTAAGTTATAGATATTTTCTATATTTTAAACGTAAATTATATTTTTAGAAATAATGAAAAGCTTTATTTTATAATAAAACTACGTTTTAACGGTTTTAAGCGCGGTAATTTTATTTGATTTTGATTTTTCCGACGTTTCGGCCACTTTTCAGTGGCCGTGATCACGGAAGACAAAGATGTCAAGTGTCAAAGAGTATTGTTATAGTTTTATTTAGCCTACCGCCAACTTGTTAATTTTAATTATTTAATTTTATTTTTAATTTTGTTTATGGTTATTATTACTCTATGGGAGCCTAATATAATTTACTACCGCTTCGCAACATGTTATGGCTTGAAGAGAAGAAGCGGCGCAAGAAACTCTTCAGCAAACATGCCTAGCTCTAATAATTGTATATAATATTAAAACGGGTGGAAGGAAAAATAAAAGTAATTATCAGTCAAGTTGGTTTGTGTTCCGTTGTACGCAGAAAGAGCTCAGTGTCTTGAGGTCTGGCAGCTGGTTTTTGCTGGGTTTGGGTCTTAATAGTTTTGATGATTGGATCCCAAACAGGTGGTACTTGCCAACCATCTTCTCTATTGAAATTTGGGTGTTTTTTGATTTCAATAGCTTTATTTTAGTCGATTCGGTAATGTGCGATTTCCTATATCGATTTAAATTTTGTAATTATATCTTCATCGATAGTTCATGTAACTACCAAAATTTGACACATGCCAAATGTGGCTTTATAGAGCGGCCGTACTATAGGTCTTATCTGAAGTTTCTGTTGGTGATTTCAAAATGAATACCAAAAATTAAATCAAAACTGCTATTTAGAGCTCAAGCGAGACTGCATAAGGAGTACTGCTCACATCTGTGAGCTGGAGTACCCGCCTTCCAGCCTAATCCCCCTGGACTGCATTCAATGTTAAGCCGTTCGCGTTGTCGATGATCCCATACTCACAGACGGTCTATATACGCCTGGCGAAGACCAAGAGTTCACGTCTCTCTGCATATTCTACCGATTGTATACCGGGGAGTGTTTCGAAGAACTGTTCAAAATAGTGTCTTCGTCTTCGTTCTACCACCGCATCGCTCGCCATAAGCTGGGCGTTCATACTCTCTTCGTAACGTTTCTTATGAAAATCTTCTCTACTAAGTCGTTCCTCCATTGCTGAGGATAGTGACTAAAGGCAGTGAATAAGTGTTCTCCTCCAGCGAGATCGGTTTTGAGCACTGTGGAGGGCCGATCTTATCAATGTGTCCAGCTGGTCAGCAACCTGATCAGTACACTTGTTTGGAGATCTACCACGAGGTCTCTTGCCTTCAACTTTCCCCGTGACCACAAGTCTCACCATACTATCTGGGATCTTGCGGGCTATGTAGTTAAAATACTTCAGTATCTGTTGTCGGCGAACTGCTGATAACCGATAAGTATTAAGCTCTTCCAGTATGGAAGCATTCGTCCGGCGGGCTGTTCACGGAATTTTAGCATTCAGCGCTACTCATGAACATAGTATAATAATGTTTATGCATGCAGGAACGGAGAAAGAATACAATTTCCTGGTAGTGGGCGGCCTGTCGTAAAAGGTGTCAAAACAATCCACAGCCGGGTGCCTGCAGGTTGTTTTGTCACCTTAGGACACCACCGTAGTGTATTTGACTGTCTAAATGGCCGGTCTAGAGTATGCCGCCATAACTACCTTGAGTTGTGTCCTGGTCTCCCTTTGGTTAACGGCATTACATTTGCAGAATCTTTGTGGTTACAAATTGCAAATTGCCAGCCCTTAGAGGCAGGGGAGATGGGATTGGAATAGGTGGATGGGATAGGAAAATGAGGAGGGTAGTGTGCAATCGGAACTCACTCATCACACGAAACACGATTAGCTCAATTTTAACAGTTTCACGCTGATATTCTGTCAGAGCTTGGTATCGCACCGGCCGAGCCGGGCCTTTTTTACGAGGGCAAACCCGATTGTGGGCCATCAGTCACGCGTAGAGGGGGAAAATCGCGACCGATGGAATTGCCAGGTCGGGGTGGCACTAGCACCTCTAGCCAGAAGTTACGATGTTATTGCCAGTGCCACACAACAGTTAGGGAGCCCACTAAAACTCCTCGGTATTCGGTTTTAGGGTGCCCATATAGGGTGGAGGAGTGGGATAGAAAGCTCCTGCGTCTCAATGGAAGATCTTCCAGCGAGGCTATTTTTGTTCCTTGCAAGCGTAGGCCCATCTATTATTGTTGGAAATTCGTATATATTCTTTGTAAGTGTCAAGAATCGTTTGCGACCTCAATTATTGTACAGCGCCATCTATTGGCTTCTAAGTGTTACACTACACCGTCTTTCGCACTTAATGCCAGGGCCGCGGGTATATGGCCCTAGGAGCTGTGATAAAGATAATGATCCCAGCACTGCCCTACTACGTAGAAATAAATATCTACAAAATAATATAAATATATACAAGAATTACTCATAAACTTTAAAACTTTATTAAGTACAAATTTCTGTTTAATGAAACCTTTTAAAGTATAGTTAAGTTACTATAAACTCAGTAAACAGTAATTGCTAACATAAAATGTTAGATTTAACTGATAACGAGTCAAAAACTTGAAATAGCATCACGTTATGGTTATTTATGGTGAATCAAATTGAGTATTATAGGTAGTAATGTTTAGCTTTTAACTATGCATCTAGCGAATGTAGTAATACATTGTTAATAGAGATTAGATTACATAAATTGGTTAAGTGCGTGTAAGTTCATATAGGGTGCTTTTTTATCGCCTCCTCTGTCCTTGTGTAAGGCAGAGGTTCTTTTTTATATGTAATCTTGTTTTTTTGTTTTCTGTCTTTTAGGGGAAATAATTGTGGGCGTGTTTTTTATTTTTCTTTTTTCCTTTTAAAACAAAAATCTTATAATCTAATTTTCAAATTACTAATAACATCATATAGGGTTGTGTCGAGAGTGTCGGGGTGAAGGTAAGGAAAGGAATGCTCCGGTGGTTCGGGCATGTGGAAAGAATGCATGATGAAAGAATGACTAAACAGATATACAATGCAAAAGTGGATGGATGCAGAAGTCGTGGAAGGCCACGACACACTTTCCATGATCAAATTGATCGTGTACTAGCAGAAGGTGATGCCAGGAGTCTCAAGAACAGACGAGCGTGCATGACGAGAGTTATGAATGTCAAAGAAGCAAGTGAGGTGTGTAAGAATAAGCCCGAATGGCGCTCTGTTGTTCGTGCCTACCCCGCAAGGGAACTGGCGTGATGTTATGTATGTATGTATGTATGTATCATATAGGGTTCTTGACATCAAGTACCGGCTACTACGAATATGTACAACGAACCCCACGCCTTTCACAATATTTTTTTTGTAAACAAACTTCATACCTAGGAAATATTTTCATTTTTTTAACCGACTTTCAAAATGGGGAGTTTCTCAATTCGACTGTTTTTTTTGTATTTTTGTTACGCGATTGTGGACCGATTTTCAATTTTATTTCTATGTTCGAAAGAGTACTTCTGAGATGGTCCCATTGTCACCAACTCAGGATCTGATGAGTGGATCCCAGGGAAATCGAGAGTAACCCTTATGGAGTGCTGAGCACATACACTCTTCGAAAGGCAAAACTTATACACGGGTGTCATTAGTACAATTTCTACAGGTGCCTAAAATATTATATGTGAAGATATTCAAGCAACTAACAATTAAAATATTTTATTTAACATAACAAAACCGACTTCAAAATAAAAAAAAAAACAAAGAAAAAATCATTTCTACAACGTCTTGTGAGGAAAAAAAAATAGTTCGAGTTTTATAAAAGTGTGCTTTTTAGTTATTTTGAACTATAAATTTTATTACCAAAATGATTACGGAACTCTAATAATAAACAACATGTGATGTGCCTGAGCTGGCATAAGTAGGGTGTCTTCACGCGAACTATGATTGGCAGGGGATCCTTGAATAATTGGACTAAGTGTACTCACATAAACTGTCAACCTCGGCATTTTTTCCGATTTTAATATTTAGTTATTGCTATTGCTATACACTTATTAATAGTGTAGATATTTGTATATGTATAATATTAATGTGCTATTGACTATTTTTTTGTCTATATTTATTGTAGTTGTACGTATTGTGTGATATTTATATATCCTACTAACTGTCTCGGCAGACGTGGTTCTACCCTGAAGAAATAAAATTTAGAACACGATTCCAGCGCCACCTACCGGGTCCAAATGTAAGCTATCCTATCTTTCAAGTCGGATCAAACTGCACACGGTGCGCAAATTTGATTAAAATCGGTCAAGTAGTTTAGGAGTCCATCGCGGACAAACAACGTGACACGTAATTTATATATATTAAGATCTACATGTATTTAATTTGCACACCACTGTTATACACTTTTTTTTAATCGGCAGGCAAACACCCATATTGTATATTTCTAAATTAAGCAAGTTACGCTTGTGTCATGGGTAATATGCAACGGACTACTCTGGGGCCGATCTAGATCGATCTTCTATCTATCTATTTATTTTATGTATTTTTTTATTATTGCTTTTATGCAATGATTTGGAGAGAACCCATCGAGCGTTTCCCTCTGCGCTACGTAATGAGGTTGTTTAAGAAAGGAGTCATAAAATTTATTAGAGGCCGGCAACGCGTTGGCAACGCCCCTGGTGTTCAAAACGTCCATTGGTGACGGTAACCATCATCCATCAGCTAGGACGTCTGCCTATTGGCCTGTTTCAGGCAACAAAAGAAACTGGGAAGCGCACCACCTGATGGTAAGTGGTTAATGTCGCCTATAGAAATCAACAACACTAAGGTAAGCCGAAGCGTTGCCCCGTCGTGACATTAAATATCTGTTTACGCTCTTTTAAAGAGTTCCATATTTTAGCGCTCTGGACAAACTTCAGGTGAGAGTTCACTCCATAGCCTGGCCTTTTTCCAATCAAATATTATTATTTGGTACAAAGTTATATGGCAATTAGTATCCTATACAAATATTTATAAGTCAGGAATTTTTTATGCTTATTTAAACGGGAATTTGAAGAGTGGTATTTTGCTCTATATTTTTTTTATTAAACGTATATATGTATATTTTATTTTAAAAACAATTTCTTTATTGCCAAAGCCATGCACGCATACTGGTCGTGTAGATGGTGGAAAGTTTTTATCCGTGCAGGAACGGAAAAATAGTACAATTTCCTGCGGCCGGGCGGCCTGTCGTAAGAGGCGACAAAACAACCCACAGCCAGGTGATAGGGTATTTGCTCGACTAGATGGCTACCACCCCTGGTCTAGAGTATGCCGCCATAACAACCTTGTGTTGTGTTCCGGCATTAGTGACCAGGTTCCAATCTCCCTTAAGAGAGCAGCAGCGCATTTGTAGCACCTTTGGTGTTGCAAACGTCCATAGGCGATGGTAACCGCTGAACTCATGCAATAAAAAAAAATAGTAGATTTTTTCTGTGTTTATATTTTCAAGTGCTTAGTAAAGTAAGTATAAATGCCGCAAAAACTCGATATTACTGTGAATGTATTATTAGACCGGTTCTGTAAAGCCAACCGCAGACCAGCGTCAAATGCCACATACACGTCACATTCTAATTTCCAAAACCACAATATAAACAGAAGCGCTACTAATACCCACTTTAAAAGTATTATGTTACTTAATATTAGAGTGACAACAAATGTCCGTTACAAAGACATATTAACTTATTATTCATAGATACTAGTTATTATTCATAGATACTAGTTAAAGCTCTTACCGATACTACGACATAACATTTGCGAGCTCCGACACTGGACTTAGCAAATAAATTTCTCAAAAAGGAGTCATTTAACGTAAAACCACTTCTACAGTCAAATCCTAAAGTGTGAAAAATTATTAATAAAGAGATTTTCGATACATAAGATAGTGTAAAGATTTGATTGATTTTATCGAAGGTATCGAATAAAAAAAAAACTACATTTCAAAAATATTTTTTTTTATGTTTCACTTTATAATTTACTTCATTATTACCCTTGTACCCGAAGTTTACCGATCAAAAAAATCAGATATATTCCTACTTAGTAGATGTTATAAACTAAAAATAAAATTATTTTCCAACTATTATAAATTAAACCATCTTAAAAATTAAACTACACTACACAAAAAACTTAGAGATTAAATACTATTATAAACATATTTACAAGTAAAAGATGTTGTCTAGATCACTGTCGGTGGGGATCATTCCCAAAGTGCTGGCCGCATTCCCACGTTGTATGGAACGTTAATCCGTGGCCCTAATTATAGGTCTATAGTCACGCGTGACTTCTTTCAATCGCCTTGAAAGGTCTCGATAAATTTGATAACCCCGAAAGCCACAAATATGTATCTGTCACCGATGAATGCATATTTACGGCGTTTCAGGATTTCTTGAAGTGTGGCCACTCCTCTGGCAGTGACAGCTGTATTTGAAAGATGGGAAGCCGCTAACGTATCGACACACGTTGCGTCCCGTATTAAGGGGCGTCCCATCTTCCAAGGCACCAACAACATTCCGTCCGGTCGCTTGCCATCGTCGCGTCACAGTCCGTTCGGTTTCAGAACAGCTGGTACCCCGACTGTGACAATAGACCGGCGGATGATGTCGTTCATTGCCGCATGTCGTGAAGTTCTACCGGTACTTCTCAAAGAAGACAAGCCATGATGACCAAGTCTATCAACTTTATCTATCAACACCGACAACAATGTCTGCCCCCCGGCGAATGCGGGCCAGTAATCCTGAATGTAATATCATCATCATCACCAACTATTTCTATTTTTGAAAAAAAGTTTTATATACATTTTCTGTGTTTAATAATATTATGCGTTACATTAGTGGTGACACGATCGTTTTGTAATAAATGTATAATCTAAGTGCGGCTTTAACAAAAATGTGCGTAAAAACAACTCGTGACAAAACGAAAGTAACAACTCAACAAGTCGACAACTAAACTACTTTTCTCTAATGAATTAAATGTAGCTATTATTCTTATTAAAAGTTCCAAGTGAAAGCGAAAAGTTTTTCACGAGAATTAAGCCTGGAACGGCTTTTCCTAAGTAATTGGAATAAAACTAGCAGTTTATGATACTCCTAGACTCATTATTTTGTGTTAACGAATTACTTGCTTGGAAAATGTAATAAAGATTAATTAATCTCTATTCTTAATAATTTTCTTGTAACTTAAAGCAAGATATCGTAAGTTTTAATGGTTCATTATATAATCTATTTAATCCACACCGCACTCAAAGTCCATTAGTTATGTAAAGTAATTTCTTAGTTTAGATTATAAACTAGTAAATCTAGAATAAAAATACTTTAATCCTGTGGTGTGAAATTCTTACGGATACATTAATTTAGTATTAGAGTGAATAGAAAGAATGTCGTTTACAAATCAGCCAAAATTTGTTTTTTTTTTAAATGTTCAATTATAAAATGTCCTTTTGTAGCTTTGAATAATTGAAATAAATTTTATCTAATTTTGCTACTAAAACTTAAATAAAAGCTTATTGATTTAAATGCTACCGTGAGATATAGAATCAAAATTAACAGATAAAATTGAAAGGGAGTTTTGTTTATTCCCCCCTCACAGTCTTGGAAACAATTCTTTATTTTTTAAATTGGTATAACATTTGAATTTATTTCAAAAACTTTGATAGTTTCTGCACGATATGTCTCCCAATTTTTAGCCGCCACATCCACGAGGCTGAAATGTCTAAAACCAGTAATCTACTGATCCAAAGACAATTGCTTCTCTTGTAGCCGAGTTTTCAAGAACAAGTTCGATTTTGTAAGCCTTTCTCGTGCCCCTGTCAGAAAATCAAAGCGGAGGTTGCCATCGACGTATATATACATCATCCTCAGTATTTTATCTCCATATTTTTTTACATTGATTGCATATTCTTTAGATTGTATGTTCTAAATGAATAATAAATATCGCTTAATTAAAAAAAATGCCGAAGTTCACAATGTTAGTGTTCGCATGTCAATCCACACAATATCCGACCCATAATTTATTTGAAGACCTCTTATTTGCTTGATTACTGTTATTTGTGTTCCGGTGGAGGCTGTAGATTGCTTTCAACACATTGTTTCGAATTATTATCACTTTTAGTTTTATAGTTTTTATGTTTCGTGTTTTGCTAATCATGTATTTTTTTATGGCTTGAGTTCAGCAGACAGGCAGACGGCCCACTTGATGAAAAGCGGTTACTATCCCCTATGGACATTTGCCACACCAAAGGTGCTACAAATGCGCTGCTGCTCTCTTAAGGGAGACTGGAACCTGGTCACTAATGACAGAACATCACTCAAGTTTGTTATGGCGGCATACTCTAGATCAGGGGTGTAGTCATCCAGTCGAGCATATGCTCTACCACCTGCCTGTGGGTTGTTTTGTCGCCTCTTACGATAGTAAGCCCAGACCGGCCGCAGGAAATTGTACTCTTTCTCCGTTCCGGCACGGGTACAGGTGTATCGAGCTTATGCCAACTTAACCGAGAGTAAGGCAGATGATGAAGAGTCGTCTGCCTGTTTGTCAGCTTCGCCATTAAAAATAGGTATCTCAAGGTTCTATCAGTAACAAGAATTTTAAGAAATTAATTATAGTAGAATAGAGTAGAATACGTTTAGAATGACATCAAAGGGAAGTGACAAGCACGTCATACAAAGCATATACATAATTATAAAATTATTATTATTGTTACGTGCGAGTGAGGGTGCGTACTTTGGATTGAAAATAAACACCAGTTTTTTTTAAACTAAATGCTTTTATTAACTTACACAGCCGTACATGATTCTTCTCCGCAGGGTTGTCCCTACACGCACAACTGACGTCGCACTGTCCTGACGATAAGATATCTCACTCAGAATACTGTCGCCGATATTGGGTAGGCAACCTCCTGTTGCTGCGGTGCTCACCTCCGAATTTACCGCGCCTAGTTTATTTCTGGATCTCCTCTTAAATTACGCTAAACTCCTCCTTCACTAAACTCACCACTGAACTTATCACAGTCTTCTACTAAACTCATCTTCCAACTCCCTCGTATCGCACTTGTCGCTTCGCTGTCTTCAAGTGAATTCCCCGGTAGGCGCGCCTTACGCTGCTTATATACCCGGAAGAATATTCTGGAACCCATAATTTCGATCTCCTTTTCGTTATTCTTTTATTTACTATCTATCCCTTTTTAAACATCCATCTCTCTCTTTTTTACTTCCAGAATCTTCCAGAGGCTTACGCTGCCAGAAAGTTCTACCCTCGGTCGCCACATTATAAAATTAATATATTTTATTCAAGGCATTATTTACCATACGAATTGCATCTTACACTGTTATTTTTATAGACTTGTTGTTTATTAGAATCAAGGTAGTATCATATTAAGCACAAGATTCTTTCTAAAATTACTGTCATTGCCACTATAACCGGACATAATTTTTAAAAATATCTCATAAGAAGCGAGGTCATTATATCCGATTTTGTTATAAAGAATTTTATATGAAAATCAAACCAAGCTGTGTAATTACTTCATATTAAACGGTTGGTCATCATAGGCAGAGTCATAATAAACGGATTCTACTCTATACATTATTGTACAATAATATTATTGAAACGATACAGACAAAACATATCCGTGCAGGAACGGAGAAAGAATACAATTTCCTGCGGCCTGGCGGCCTGTCGTAAGAGGCGACAAAACAACCCACAGCCAGGTGGTAGGGCATTTGCCCGACTGGATGGTTACCACCCCCGGTCTAAAACATGTCGCCATAACAACCTTGAGTTGTGTTCCGGCATTAGTGACCAGGTTCCAGTCTCCCTTAAGAGAGCAGCAGCGCATTTGTAGCACCTTTGGTGTTGCAAATGTCCATAGGCGATGGTAACCGCTTTCCATCAAGTGGGCCGTCTGCCTGTCTGCTGAACTCCTGCAACAAAAAAAAGTTTAGAATGAAGAGAGAAATATGGCATAAAAAGTAAGGCAGACTTTTGTTGCACAATATTCTTTTTCTTCTCGAATGTTGTGACAAGAAGTTTTTAAGACCACCAGAAAATTCGCGTTTAAATTTACCTTCGCATAAGTCTAAATTTTATGCCAAATCCTTCACCGTCGTTGCTGCTAGACTATAGAATGTATTGCCGAGGGATATAAATTCACAATCATACATACATACATACATAACTTCACGCCAGTTCCCTTGCGGGGTAGGCACGACCAACAGAGCGCCATTCAGGCTTATTCTTACAGACCTCACTTGCTTCTTTGACATTCACAGCTCTTGTCATGCACGGTCGTCTGTTCTTAAGGCTCCTGACATCACCTTCTGCTAGTACACGATCAATTTGATCATGGAAGGTGTGTCGTGGCCTTCCACGACTTCTACATCCATCCACTTTTGCATTGTATATCTGTTTAGTCATTCTTTCATTCAAATTCACAATCAATCCACTAATTTAGCAAACTATTAGTTAAGCAACACTTTCTTAAAATGCAATTCGTTTACGATCTAAGTTCATAATAAACATCTATTCTATAAGTCGTGGTAACGTAATGGCTACCGCAAGTGTCCTAACCTCAAAGGGCGCGGGTTCGATCCTGGTCAGAACGCATGCACCGCTTAGGCAGTTTTCTGACCTAATGTGCATATTGTTGCATTTACCACGTGCTAATAACGATGAAGGAAAACATCATGATGCAACCTGCACATCCAAATAACCGATGTGTCAAACCTGCCAAGCGGCCTTGGACAAGCGTGGCGGGTATACTGCCCGTTCTCCTATAGTGGGAGGCCCGAGCCTGTTTTAATCAATACTATAGTTTGTGTAATAAAGCAATAATAATAATAAGTGGGAGTGGCGAGTCACCGTCTGCCCATTTTTCCATGTTCCCTGAACATTGCGACGGGCAGACGCCGTAGTCCCCGTATTCCCAGACCCCTAGTACCACTAGCAGTTCACCCCAATAGCCCGGTACTTTTTGTCCTCATTTCCCACAATAGTTCAACACTGGCCGGGGCTTGTCCTTGGGTGCATTGTTATATGGTGTAGACAGGGATAATTGTCGGTCAGTGTCACGCCACATTTACAATAAATTTGTCAAAGGGCCTCTACGTGTTGGCCTTTCCATGGCCCCACGCAAGCCCTCCAAATGTCCGGGCCATTTTTATGGCCTGTGGTATTGAAAGACATACAAGTATAATAATAATAATTCATTTATTTCAGAAATTCAGTATTTCCATATCATACAGTTTCATATTATAAATTATACCACTGTTATTAAAATTTAAATTCCAAAATGAGTACACGGCACAACAATTAATAAAACACGTACTAGGGCATTACACCCGCGTCACTATAATTATTATAAATGTTTCTATTCCACGGCGTCAAAGGGACATGTATACCAAATGATGTCAAGTATGGACTCTACCACTGGGCCGCGAGGCGGCAGAAAACAAACAAACTCATACATTTAACTGGGTGTGCAGTTGCACCCATTTACGTAGCAGTGGCGAGTCCCATCGATCTACAAAAAGAGTGAGAGCAAAGACTAATATATTCTACGTATCACTGGCGTGGACTTCATACAACTCAATTCCCTATAGCCTACCTTTAAGAAATTAGCGACTAAAAGGTCGATAGCGCCATGCATTAATTGGTACTTACGTTTTTCATTCGTGCATATATTATTACTATCTCTTACGCTCGGCAGCTTTCCACATGTATTTGATGAAATAGCAACTCATAACCCGATCCGGCACCGGCTTTTGTTCAAAATATGCGGTAGGATTGCAAAATTAAAAATTGTAATAAGAAAACACATCGCGAGTTAGACGTTTTTCAACAGCGGTGTAGTCGGCGCTCGCGTAATACAGTATGTTGTTCCTAGCCGAATTTTCACCTCGCGCCACTGCTAAACAGGAAAGGAAGCTATAAAAGGTATACAAATGAATGATGAAATGTATACGCCCATAACTTGAGAACGAGTTTATCGATTCTGATGATATTTTTTGTGTGTGTTTGACTGGATCCCGGGATTATTTAGATTCACAATTTTAACCGGTAGGTGTCGCTGGGATCGGGTACTAGATTATTATTTTTTCAGGGTACAACAACGTCTGCCGGGGGACGTGTAGTACAATATATATACGTCTATTAAAAGCAATACATTATATAATGATCCACTAAACAGCATAAACTTACGTATATTGTATATAGGTACGTAAGTTACATTATACTTTAAGGTAGTTATCCTCAACTAGTCTATTGCAGGAGGATACTGATTGGAGTTGTTGTCTCACTTCTAGTGGAAGCATGTTCCATAATTTCACAGCTTGTACACTGAATGATCTATATCTATACATGTATTCTATACATACATTGTATGTGTGTAATATATATACTATAGACAAATAAAATTTAAGCGTCTGTTTGTAATGTGAAAAATATCAGGGGGGATAATTCGGACCAGGAGATTCTAAAAATGTAAGTTTTAGAAAGTCTGTCTGTCTGTATGTCTGGATGTTCGGGCTAATCTCGGAAAAGGGTGGACTGATCTTGACGTGACTTTCACTTGCAGGTAGCTGATGTTATAAGGAGTAACTTAGGCTACTTTTATAGGGTCTCGTAAAAAAATCCACGCAGACGAAGTCGCGGGCACAGCTAGTCGATTATAATACTTGATTGTATTGAGTGGTGTTTCTGCAAAAAGAATGGATCGGATCGGATCGGAAGACGTAGAAAGCCAGTATAAATCAGTAATCATATCAAGCGGCTACCAGTTACTTATCGTGTAGAGTTTTAATAAATAATTTAATAAACTATTATAAGTACATTTCCAAGAACTTGTTTAAAAGACACTTACATCATTAATTAAAAGAAGGAAGTGCTCAACGGAAGTCAATGGAACTGTTCAATTAATAATATTTGACATGTTAGACCAAGAGCTAACGGTAGTTTTTTGTAGTTTGAGTAAGTTACTTTAATCTGTTTTAGAATTTTATATAGAATACTAGTAAAAAGCGGCGCTTTAGGAGGGCTCGCGAAGTTATCTACCTAGTAACAGTCCAGTTGATATTACACATGTCTTATTGTTTTATAATTTTAGACAGATGACATTAGGAATACAATAAAAAAAATAATTAATAATAATTGTTATATCTTATATATTTTTTAATATAATATAATATGTTTAAGATGACAAATCTAGAAATAAATTGAAAAGACTATGTCAAAGCGCAAATCTTGAATCTTAGCTAATAGTGTATTCTAAATATCGCTATGCAATGGTAGGATGAAATCGAACTACAGATAGCCACTAAACATGTAACTGTTTGACGTATTTTAATTTCTTCATCACTCTTTTGCTTGATACAACTGTGTAAAAATATTTCTTTTAAAGTCATAAAAAGTAGCAAATTAAATAAATTTTCTTTTTAGGTTTCAGTTTTGAAATATGCGATGGAAAATTCTGCCAAAAAAATTTCGAGTAAGATCCGTTTACATAACATTTTTTAAGTAATCTTTTTAGCATGTAGTAGCTAAATGACAAAAAATGACGACATTTATCAAATATACTGTGAACCCTTAAATTATATCTCTGTTTCGTTATGTACTAAAAAAATCGTATGGACTGACCTCTAGCTCTTCGTCTATGTATATATCTATTATATATAAGCCGCTGTATACACTCCACAAGGGTCGGGTTTAATGTATATTCAAATTTTGGTCTGATTCCTTAAGTTACATGGCTGATATCTTAATCCGATTTGTGAAATTGAATCCATTAAAATCGCCCATTTTTATTGTGTGCAGTAATTGTAGCAAAAATATATTATATATACACACATATACATATATATAAATATATAATAGAATATTCTTTACAGCGCAAGAAAAAATAATACACAATAATCATCAACTTCAATCAATCAATCAAGCGGTGGTTTCTTCCAAGCAACCTTCTGGAGATAATTTCACATTTCTAATAATGGGTGTGTATATATATGTATATATATGTATATATATATATATATATATATATATATATATATATATATATATATATATATATACATATACATACATATCTCATATTTCAGTCGTATGCAGCATGTCGGTCCGTCGTGTCGTTAACAACGTTATGATTTTTCCAGCTCTGAATAATGATATCCGTGTTTTTATTGCGAAGCTGGCAAAGAGGCAGACAGCCCAGCTCATGAAAGTGGTTACCGTCACTTATGACGAAGCCAATGCTTTGCCAGCCTTTAGAATAGGATAAAAAGGATAAGATAGAGAGATCAGTCAAGAGGAATAGGATAGAAGGGACTGGAATAGAGAGATTGGATACAGAAAGTTGAGTAGGGGGAGCGTAAGTGGGCCATCGGAACTCTCACTCCTCGCACGAGACACGCTTAGCTGAAGGCTAACCGTGTCACCGATATTCTGTGAGCGCGTGGTGTCACACCTATCGAGCTGTAATCAAGATAGTGATTCCAGCATGGCTCAACGTCATAAACTACCTCACGTAAATATATAGGTATAGTACATTGAAAAATATTTTTCAACCCTGAGACCTCGTATACACTACTAGTTATTAAAAACCTGTTAATTTATTTAAAATATTGTTACGAGTTAGCGGGACTCGGAATTAAAATGCCGTTAGAATTATTATAGAGGTTATTAGAACTATACAAACACGTATAACACAAGTACAAATAAAACCGAACACAATAAATCCAAACGTAATGCAGAAGGTCGTAATTCAATAAAACGCGCAAAGTCCGTCACTCTTAGATTCCCGAATGTACACACGTCACGCCCGTATCGTAGTTGTAGCTCAACTGACCCCTCTTTCAATCAAGCCGTCGTTTTATACTTCACAAATGTAAATGTGCCTGCCCGACAACGTCGACACAATTTCCTAGAATTAGCTTGTAATTGTAATCCGCAACACCTGACTAATGATGCTCGTGAGCGAGTACAATAGGCCAATAGGCTTTTCTCTACAATAACTAGAAACGTATGCCAATAAATAAGTAACAAAAGAAGACGATCATAAAAGGATTACAATTAGGTAATAAAATGTGCTTTTACAGATCTCTACATGGAATTTGTTTTGGTCGGGGCCTAAGTTGTAACAATATTAAGAAATCTTATTTTTTTTTTATTTTGCAGCTAAATATGATGATAATGATAATAAATACTATTGTATGGTTAGAAAATAAAAAAAATGTTAAGATTAATTAAAATCTTGAACAGATTGATAGGGTGGCAACACAATCGCTATACCATTGTTGTCACCCTACCAATCTATTTAAGATTTTAAGAAATTTCAATATTTTTTTTACATTAAATACATTAATTGTTTCAGTAAAAATTTACATGTAACATTTTAAAAATAAAATAAGAAAACTGCTGTAACATAATATATCCTAAAATATATAAAATGCTTGTTGACAAAGAATAGCGGGTATGTGGGAGGTGTTGGCTCGACGTAATTCCACAGCAGTTTATTGCCTCAGTTGAAAGCTATTTTTACATCGCAACGAGGAAATTAGGAATTCCTAAAGTTCCACTTTAGGAAATAAAGTTTAGTGTTGTTAGTGCGAGATTTATATAAAGAAACAAGTATCACTTTGAGAACTGTTTTATTGGACTTGAATCGTGATTTCGGTATTTATCATCGACAAAACCGGTATTACCCGGTCTTTTTAGATATTTTCGGGACTAGTTGGTTTAAAAATATTCGTTAATAGTATTTGTGATACGTATTAATTCGATTAAATGCTTTTTATGATTCCATAGCCAAATAACCGGAATAGGGGACGTTTGTCATCTTTACGGAACTCTATTTCCTTTAGCGGACTACCAAGTAGTTCCCCAATTTATTTTTCTACACATAACCAAGGTTTGGAAACCGGTAAAAAAGCCAAACCGGTTACAGCCTAAGTATACTAAGTCTGTAACCGGTTCGACTTTGTACCTCTTATTCTCTGTTTTGTTCTCATTTTAGCTGAATTAAACGGGTTTTGGGAACAAAATTTCGTTAAATAGGTCTTGTTAAGTAAACCGGTTTCGACCGGATTCGGGTAACTAATGTCATTTGCGACAGTGGTACAGCACGTTTTCAGTTGCACACAAACAAGTGTTGAGAGACATGGAATTATACTTCCTCTTTTTGCGGAATAGACTAGTTAATTCAGGTTTAAATAAACACTATCTTTAAGATTTACACTGTAGTTGTTACACGAAGTTGTTGACTAAAACCGGTTAATTTTTAATCGCTTCCAATCCTTGCGCATCACAGACATATCACTAAGTAGGTTACACACACACACAGAGAGGAGAGAGAGATAACACTTTATTGCACACCAAAATATGTACAATTACAAAAACAGACAATATTTACAATATTTTCTAGGCAATACAATAGGCGACCATATCGCTCAAAGTGATCTCTTCCAGGCAACCTAAATCAAAGAAATTTGAATCAGACGATTTAGGTGGTGCAGGAAAAAGGCAATAGATACATAAATACTCAAACTAATTTAAGCATTAAATATACAAATACATACATAGTCATATATATACACATATACAATGATATATTTCAAAATACATAAATTATATTGAGTTAATCAGACATAGCTATTTGTGGACAAACAGTGTTTTCTGAGTAACTTTCTAAATGTTGGTAAGGATTTCGCCTGTCTGACAGTAACAGGCAGCATATTCCAAAGTTTGACAGCTTGCACTGTAAAAGAATTATCATAATAGGATGAAGTGTGTGCAGGTGTCATAAGCTTTCGATACGTATCAGAGCGCAAATTGTGGGCAGTGGATAGACGAAGGAATTGAAAACGTTCCTTAACGGTTTTTTTGCGGGGGCACGTGGGGGCACGCAGTGTCCTTAAAGGAAATTTTGAAAATATCAAAAATAAAAAAAAATATAGTTGAGTCTTGTACGATATTCGGAAACATGGTCACAACACAACAAACACAGATACAAATTATTCTGATTTCAGCCTTCACATATTGAATTAATACGCTATATTTATGTCAGCAAAATAGATACTGAGTATTATGTAGTGTCCAGACAATATGGAATCTAATACAAGTTTGTTCACTTTAACAAAGACGTTATTTGACCTAGATGTTAATGTTGAATAACTTCTAAAAACATAGACAAATATTGTATTATTTTATGAAGAAAAATGCTAATAATTTCACAGGGCACCATTTTTTTTGCTCTGGATATCTTTGAAGGTTTCTTTCTATACTTTCAAATACACAGTTTGCGAATAAATTTTATTTATTGTAATATTGTTACGAGTTAGCGGGACTCGAATTAAAATGCCGTTAGAATTATTATAGAGTTTATTAGAACTATACAAACACGTATAACACAGGTACAAATATAACCGAACGCAACAAATCCAAACGTAATGCAGAAGGTCGTAATTCAATAAAACGCGCAAAGTCCGTCACTTTTATATTCCTGAATGTACACGCGTCACGCCTTGATCGTAGTTGTAGCTCAACTGAACCCCTCTCTCAATCAGGCCATCGTTTTATACTTCACAAATGCAAATGTGCCCGCCCGGCAACGTCAACACAATTTCCTAGATGTAATTGTAATCCGCAACATCTGACAAATAATGCTCCTGAGCGATTACAATAGGACAATAGGCTGTTCTCTACAATAACTAGAAACGTATGCCAATAAATAAGTGAACAGAAGAAGACGATCATAAAAGGATTACAATTAGTTCAAATGCCGACAGGTAATAAAATGTGCTTTTACAGATCTGTACGTGGAATTTGTCTCTGTCGGAGCCTAAGTTGTAACAATATATACAAGAAATTATTTACATTAAAAATAAAACTTAAATCTAAATATAAATTATCGTAATATATTACATATATAATAAATTATATACAATTATCTAAAAACCATATTTTTTAAAGAACAGGGAGACTTTCACCAGGACCTAAAAATTATGGTGGAATGGTATCAGGGTAGATAGGACCGTTATACGATGGCAGCTTATTGCTGGTCTTTACAAAGAAACTTGTACCCAAGAAAAAGAAAAAATAATCACTAAGAAAAATTATTTATACAAATAAATAAAATGAAATTAAAGTGTCTGTTTGTAATGTCAAAATAACAGCTTTTACTAAATGCGTCTGAAAGTATATACGGTATGTATAAGAAAAATATAATGTTTAAATTTTTTGTCTGTCTGTTTGTGCCGGTTAATCTCTTAAACCACTAGACCGATTTTGACGGGACTTGCACTGGCAGATAGTCGATGTTACAATATTAAAAAAAAGACTACTTTATTCCTATTTCATCCAAGACAGACCTATGGTATGATCGTGGTCAATTTCCTAAAATAAAAAATGATTAAAAAGCATTCCAAACCTACAATCACCCTTAACGTATAAGATTTAAAGTTGAAAATCCTTTAAAATCATCGCCTGTCACGCCATCAACTACTACCCAGTAATTGTACAGCCAACCGAGCATGTTTATTTTCTTTTCTGAGAAAATAATTAAGCCCGCAGGCGAACTTTAGTCGCCAGTTCATAGTCATTTGGAAGTTGTCAAAAATGACAAAATAACTGAGTGAGGCGTAACCGAGTGAGCTGTAATGAGCGCTTGTAATCCTTTGCGGCTTTTCGACCTTAATCCAATATTATATAAATATAAATGCAGTATCTACACATTGATAATAAATATTAATAAAACAATTTTGGATCGAAGTTCATTATCGCACGTTACTCGGCGGATAGGAGCTAGACGAAAAGAAGTGAAACCGATAGGAAAAATGCTGACCGTTGTATATTATTACACAATTTTTTCGTTAGTCTTAAATAGTTTTCGATGATATAAAAGTATAGATAGATAAAAGCTTAACGTGAGATCTTTTGTTTTGTGAAACTTTTGTATCAGATTCGTTTACAGTTCTTGGATAGATTTTTATTTCGGACTAGGACATGCCCCCGACTTCGTCCATGTTGACTTGAAGTTTCCGCGGGATTTCCTGGGCAGAAAGTATCGTAGCATTTTAAAAAAGAATGAAAGCCATCGTTTTAGTGAAAGCAAATTTTTACGTACCCGAACAACTTCGAACCGTTCCCAGGAAAATTCCCGCGGGATTCCCGGGATAAAATTTAGCGCAGATTTTAAGTCTAAGAATTTGCTGTCGATCAACGAAAACCCGGACAAACAGACAAGAAATAAAAAAGCATAGTATTCTCCACCGTTTATATAGTGTATTCCAGTTGTTTTTTTTTAAATAACTTCAATGTACAGACACGGAATGTTTAGAATTTTATAATAATATAGTTAAAATATCCAAAGTTTCAGGTACGGTTATGGAGTTTTAAAAGATCCCTGCTAAAAGATCCTCCCTCGCTCTTCTTATTACGTCACTTTAATTCAGAGAATGGGGGCGAAAAACTGCGTAGGTAATAACCGCTTAAGACTCCTTAGACAACTACATCTCATTCTATACTTTCATTACATACCTTTTGTATATAACCCTGCGAATGCCAAGTGTCTTGAACCCCTTTTTTTGTCATTTCAGGTACCCGGCCGACTTGAAAGGACCCAACCCTCACAATGCGAGTGTTAACCCTCCCAATTTCGACTGAAGACGTTTCCTTCCGTCGCAAGGTTGTTTGCATGTGACGAGAACGTCTCGTGTTCTCTGTAATATAGTGACAATCATTTTGAATTTGGAACTTTTCTTGTTTTATATTTATCAAGTAATAGGGTAGGTAGTTCACTTTTGCATCAACTGAGATACTTTTTAGGTACCGTAGCCATTTAGTTAAAAAAAAAATAAGGATAAAAATGGACGAATATGACCATTTAATCAAATACTAATCGAAGGGAGTCTACTTCGCTAGGCTTCATTAAAAATGTTATCAATCACAATCAAATATATACTATGTTACTCTGGAATAATGTAACTTTCTACTGGTGAAAGAAATTTCAAAATCGGTTCATAACTTTAAGCGATTACTTTCTACGAACAAGCTCACAAATGTAGGTAACATTTGTGAGCTTGTCTATACTAATATTATAAATTGGTAGTTTGTGACATTGTAGGGGGTAATCTCTGGATCTACTAAACCGATTTTAAAAATTCTTTTACATTAGAAAGCTACGTTAACAGGGAGTGTCATAGGCTATATAACATGACGCTATATACTACGGGAGCGGGACAGCGCGGGTGAAACCGCGCCGGGCCGCTAGTAGAATATAAGTACAGATTCATTTTTAACCGACTTTAAAAAGGAGCAGGTTCTTAATCTTAATATATATAAATCTCGTGTCACAATGTTTGTCCTCAATGGACTCCTAAACTACTTGACCGATTTGAATCAAATTTGCACACCGTGTGCAGTTTGATCCGACTTGAAAGATAGGATAGTTTTCATTTGGATCCGGTAGGTGGCGCTGGAATCGGGTTCTAAATTTTATTTTTTCAGGGCAGAACAACGTCTGCCCGGGCAGCTAGTTCGTCTATATGTTTTTTTGTATGTTCGTTACTCGATTTCTCCGTCAATTGTGAACCGATTTTCATTTTTTCTTCTTTATTTGTATGTGTATACTCCCGAATTGGTCTCCTCGTCACCAAGTCAAAATCTGATTAGTGGATCCCAGGGTGTGACGGCTAGGGAGATCGAGAGTAACTCTTATTGAAGAATGCCGTGCGTCTAAATTCTTGAAGAACAAAAACGCATACCAATATTACATTTTCTACAGGCGCTTAATATTTTTATATGCGTGTTACGCGATTTCTTTGTCAATTGTGAACCGATTTTCATTTTTTTTTATTTGGATGTGTATACTCCCGAATTGGTCTCATCGCCACCAAGTCGGAATCTGATGAGTAGATCCCAGGGTGTGACGGCTAGGGACATCACATAGGAAGATCGAGAGTAAGCCTTATAAAAGAACGCCGTGCCTGTAAATTCTTGAAGAAAAACAACGCTTTTATACGCATGCCAATATTATACTTTCTACAGGCACTTAAATTTATTTTTACATGCATGTTACGCGATTTCTCTGTCAATTGTGCACCCTTTTTCAAATTGTTTTATTTATTCGAAAGAGTACACTCCTGAGATGTGTAGACAACCGTAACAAGTCCCGCGGCGTACAATGAAACTTATTATAATAGATCAGCCCAGGCGTGTTATTACGTTATCTTTGTCAAGTGTTTTAATGTAAATGTTAGGTTTTAATATTATTGTTTTATTTACTAATGCTATAAAATCGGAATCAATCTAAAATTGTTTTAAATTAAATTTTTAAGACTAGTAAAAAAACCCTACAGTTTGGCAACCTTCCGTTGCACGATCGTAGCGCTCCGTCTGCGAGACTTCACTCATGGTACAGTCTGCTGATGTTAATCTCCATACAAGTAATGTTAAAATTCAATCACTGGAAGGCAAGGGAATAAGTACAGTGACATAGGAACCCTGCCCTACTTGGCTACCGACCATCCAAGATCTCATACGCTCGCCTGATCAGGGTGATGTTACGAAGTCGCGAAGATCACAAAGCCGCTGACAGGCCACCAGAAGCCACAGATGACCAACGCAAAGCCCGCGAAGGCCATCGGATGACGCAGACTGGCCAACGAGAGCCGTTGAGACACCACCGTTACGAAGGCTCCTATGGCTCTAAATCCCGCCACCGACGGGTAGTTGTCCGTCGAGTAGAAGCCGGGGCAAAAAGGTTTTCCTCGAGGCCTCAACCTCTTCGCCGCCTCAAATGGCCAAGAGGAAGAGGACCACCGACTACTACATAGGAACCAGCCATTATCCGTGTAGCGAACCTCCATTTATCTATTTCTGGCCACGCTGAAGGAACAGTTGTAACTTATACACTGACATTTGTTCACAAATCGCATACCTATAAGTATATTTTCAACTTTTCTATTATCATTCTACGTTACAGAGGTGACGTGTTAAAAGGCACTATAATATTCATGAACTTGATACTGACAGTTACATGACTCTCGCAAAAGCCACATTTAAAAATAAAAAAATAAATAAACAATTCCTGGCGTAACATATCACATTATTCCTAATGGGCTTCTAAAAAGAAATATCCAATACACAGACGTTCTCATTTCAACCGAATCCCGGTCTTTATTCCATTCGTTCAAAGAGTATTTTATAGAAATAACCCATAGTGCCTGTGCAGTATTTTCACGCAATGAAAGCAAGAGGAATTATTACGTACCAACCCAATTCGAAAGGGAAGTGCGCTTGGTAACAGCCCTCTGAGCTTTACAGGTTTCAAGTTATGGGCTATAGCGGTTCTTTTCTAATTCATTCATTCTTAGAGTCGTTCTCCTCGTTATTCATTCGTACTATTATCATTATTATTATATTTAAATAGAGTTTTCCCCGCGACTACGCCGTAGCTTGAACCCTCAAAAGTAACTCTATCTTACTTACATAAAAGTTAATTAGGTTTTTTTTCAAGTGAAACTTCTTTAGAATGTCGTGATATAAAACTCGATGAAACGAAAAAGCGACACTAAAAAGAGATAAACAAATAAATCTATAAGACTAAGTCTGCGAGAGAATGAGATAGAATACATTATATTTAATAATTTAAACACTATGATCATATAGATAGAGTTGGAAATGTTTTGAAGTTTTTAGAA
This sequence comes from Dendrolimus kikuchii, assembly GCA_019925095.2. Taxonomy (NCBI): domain Eukaryota; kingdom Metazoa; phylum Arthropoda; class Insecta; order Lepidoptera; family Lasiocampidae; genus Dendrolimus; species Dendrolimus kikuchii. The sequence continues at coordinate 8,951,781 of CM034413.1, forward strand.
GTGAAACTTCTTTACAATTGTTGTGATTTAAAAGTCGATGAAACGAAAAAGCAACACTAACCATTAGCTTATCGTTTTGGTAGTTTTGGTTAACGTTTCTGTTACGACAGGATTGCTATAACAAGGTTGTGAGAGGAAATTTATCTTGAATTGTTGATTTTTTACTTAATTCCTTTTTTGTTGCGAAGCTGACAAACAGACACGACCCATAAAAAGGAAAGTGGGCACTGCTACTTATAGATGTTTGCGACACCAGAGGAGAAGATAACGCGTTTCCCACCTTTAGGATGGGATAAAAGAGAGGGAATAAATGATTCGGATAGAGAAATTTTATCCGTGCAGGAACGGAGAAAGAATACAGTTTTCTGCGGCCGGGCGGCCTATCGTAAGAGGCGACAATACAACCCACAGCCAGGTGGTAGGGCATTTGCCCGTCTGGATGGCCACCCCTGGTCTAGATGCCGCCATAACAACCTTGAAGCCAGGTTCCAGTTTTTCTTTAGAGAGTGATAGCACATTAGTAGCACCTGTTTTCCTACATAGGATATTAATGATTGAAGTATGTAGATGTAAATTGTTTATTGCTTAAATTATACTAATGAAATGATGGTGCTTATGATTGTGATAAGGATCAGTGGCTGTTTTGCCGACTGACCAAGTACAGTGCTAAACGAGTACTGATGAATGTTGAATGCTATGTTTAATTAATGTACATGTACGGCTGTTGCTAACCCGTACAGCACCTTTAGTGTTACAAATGCCCATAGGCGATGGTAACCGCTTTCTATCAGGTGGGCCGTCTGCCTGTTTGCTGAAATCGGGCAATAAGAAAAAAATATGCCTGTATCTCACCACTTACACCACAGCCTATTTCCTCGTACATAAAGAATAAGCAAAGCACTGCTGCAAAGCCCTCTGGGGAATTATAACTCCGCGTGTACATGGTTTGGTAGATCCACATTGGGATAGACTCTCCAGAGCCTTTGACCTTGGAGTCATGAATTCGATAACATGCGAAAAACTCACGTTACCCACGGGAAGAGAGATGAGCGCGCGCGGAACACTCGCGCTCTCATCTCGACGGCATGTGCGGGTGAGTGAGAACCCCTATACCCCTAGGGGCCTCACCCGCGCCGCCCGCTTACGGCGGCCGAAGATCACTATCCGACCTCCGGCGTCGGCGCGTCCTCCTTTGGCGGGAGCGGAGCAGGGAATTACGCTCACGCTCCCGTTCCGCCTCCTCTTTCGCAAACATAACTTGCTCGCAGAAGGAGGAGACGGCGTCCCATCCGGTGGAGCTCCCGACCATGGTGCGTACCACGGCCGAGAGCGAGGTGTCAAATCCGGTATGGGCGACGAGTTCCCGGCGCTGCTCCGTCCAGGCTGGACATTCCTGGAGTGTGTGCAGCGCCGTGTCCTCGTCGCCCGAGTCACAATGATGGCACCCTGACGTGGCCTCGCGGCCGAGGCGACACAGGTACCTTCCGAAGCAACCATGCCCCGTCAGGACCTGCGTCAGCCTGAACGTCAGGGTGCCGTGACTTCGTCCAATCCATTCTTGCAGGACGGGTCTCACCGCCTCAATGATGGCAGGGCCCGCGCTGGGGCGTCTTAGGCGATCTTCCCAGACCCCCACGGCTACCTGGCGGAGCTCCGACCGGCACGCCTCGATCTCGCGAGGCGCGGGTCTGGTGCCCCTGGCCAGGGCCTCTTTGCGCCACACATACAGTGACGCCAGAATGTCCAAGAACCACACCAACCCTCCTCAACATAAACATGCATAATAAATGTCAATATTTTTGTAATATAGTTACAAAACATGTAACTATTTATTGTAATTTGTTAACATTTAGACATTATTTAGATACGAGTCTGTATAGATTTTAATTATGTAAACATAAGTTTATTATAGGATCTATTTAAAAAATATAGTAGCATCTGCATTTATGCCCCGAAAACATATCCTATAAGTCAGGTTACCTGGAAGATATCGTTTAAGCGATAAGGTTTCCTATTGTTTTGTCTAAAAATAACTAGCTGTTTAGCTTGTGCGCGCGTGCGTGCATCCTGGCATGCGTGCGTGTGCGTGTCTGAAGTGGAAAACTCTGAAAATAATTGAACTTGTAGAACTTCGACACTTTCATCGAACATTGGTTTGAAGAATGAGAGATGAGGTCTTCTCGATTCATTCTTTTTTTGTGGTTCCGTAGCCAAATTATTAAAAATTAACGTTTGTCACCGCTAAGAAACCTTCATATTTTGTGGATTGTCATCATGGAGATCGCCTGGAAGACACAGCTTTAAGCGATAAGGCTGTCTGTTCGGTCCTTGCAGTATAAGGTAGGTAAAACTTGCCCCATCAATTTTACTGTCTACTGCTCTTTCTGTGTGAGGCGACGGCTAACGAAGCAGGGCATAGGCAGCCTTTTGAATCGATTATTCCTGTCAAGACGAACATATCGCGTCGAGCGTTTAACATTTAAACATATTTTATGCTAATTGTAATTACTGGTCGTGGCAAGGACTTATTATGTTATACTGGTCTAAAGAAGTGATCACTCCAAACTGAATTTGGTGCCGTGCAGTGTTCCTCTGTACTTTTTTTTTTTGTTTTGAGGCGAGGGAAAATGCTTAACCGATTTACGCACAAACTGGGTCGTTGCTAGGGGAACGACACGCGTCGGTCGGGGGCGATAACACTGCAGCAATAGTATGCTCTTGGCAGCGCTCCGTCCGCGATCGACGTCACAGAATAGTGTGGACGACTCCGAGCGTTGCTGCACGGGCGAGCAACCCCAATACCCACTAAAAACCCCCTCCTCCCTGACGACCCTGCGCTTTGAATGTGTTGGAAAGGCTGAGATTTAGAACATAGTTACGCCCAGCCGATCCAGCGCAAAGTGTTCCTCTGTATGCTGCAACCTGAACCAAGCCAGGAGAGGGCGGATCTCAAGGTTGGTGGAGCTTCTGCCTTTCTAGTGCAAGGATCAGGTCTAAGGTTTATATCTCTCCCAATACAGTCCATAATTACCGAACCAGCAAAATTTCCCCAAAGGACACTTCCACTCGTGGGCTATACAGCGCCCCGCACCGTCCTTTGTTCAATATTTAGTAATAGTTTTTAAGAAAGCAGTTTTATTTAAAGTGTTTTTTTGCAATCGCAAAATGGCAGGATTGCGCAGACAATTGAAAAAAACTGAACTTTGGTCTCGTCTATGAAACCCTTTGCTGTATGTAAACTGACTTGCACTTAAAATTTTTATATTTTAACTAAAATCTCCTTTATAGTGTACCTGAAAGTGTTGTCAAAAACACCACCAATTTTCCGCCGTAAAGTCACGTAAATTTATCCCAACCATCTATTATTTATAAATAAGCACGCTCCATATGCTCGAACTCGTAAAATCTGCCTTATCGCCCATTAAACAGGGTGCCTTATAAACCGAGCTTGTCGTGATTGGAAGCGAATAGCGGTTTCATCAATCATTTACGGCTAAATGAATAACTATTGATGGTCCATCACTAGGTTTTGTGGCTATGAAACAAGCGATTTGCGTAGATCAACAGTATTAAGAGTGCCACAAGGCACCGTTTTTAGTCCAACTTTGTTCCTGTTATATTTGAATTTTTCTGTGACTTATCACTTGCTAACGGGAAATATTTACCTATGCAGATAACATTGCCTACTATCCGGTATCCATTACCCATAAGCAATTTATAGTGCATATATCATGTTTGGGCTCATTAGTCTTAATGAGTAGTAGGTGTTAGACAAATGGTGTTTGAGTCTTCATGACGGAGAACTAGTAATTTATTAAGTTTTTAAATAAGAATTAAATTAAACATTTTTATCACCCTCGACCCAATAAAACCTCTAAGAAATAAAAATAAAAGGATAAATAGCAAATCAGTCAAAATTTACATTTTTAATTAGTTTATTTTCATGTTTTGATTGATTTGGCCAAAAAATTAAATTTAAACCAGCCTATTTTCATGGAAAACAATGTTATACTTCTTCCATATTATTACCATTATAAATCTCTGATAGACTTTCACGGAAAAACTGGACCGGTTTGGCTGAAATTCAGTAGTTTTAATGCCGAGAATGAACATAGGATACTTTTCATCCCAGAAAATTTACTTAATTTTATTCCGAAACCTATCAAGTTCCCGAAACAAAGTAATTTTTTCCGAAAGCGAATAGCATCTAGAGAAATATTTTAATACTATGTAACCTGTGCGAATGCTTGCTCTCTAAATAAAAAATGGCTACTAGGGTTTGACGTTTGAAGCTGCGACGAAAAATTCTAGTAATTAATAAAATATAAGAATACGGTGTTTCCTTAGTCATTTTTATTTCTCGAACTCTTCTTCCATTATAAAATTGATATTAAATTTCTTAGAATATGAAAGCTACTAGTGGTAATTAACTTTGTAATATTTAAAAGAAATTAATTTCCCTTTTCCGGTGTTCACTTTTACTTTGAAAGAAACTGATTTCTTTTATTATTCAAAGGCTAGATGAAATATTACATTAATTCGAGAAAAATCTGCATTGAAATTTTTTTGGTGCATTAAATTTTAAGTAGAATTCTCTTTCGCTTTGTTGGGGGTTTTGATTTTTAGGATCCCGTGGCTATTTTAAACGAAACCCTTATAAATTCTTTATGCTCGTCTCTTTGTAATGTCGTCTTCTATGTCACAGCAATTATTCTCATAAACTACTAGGTCTATTAGTACCGGTTTGCATTGAGGCATTACGGCAAATCATACCTATGATTACGGACTCGTAGCGTCTCATGACGATGCGGAGGGACGATGAAAGATTTTGTGGTGGTCGGTGCTTGTAACCTTATATATGTATATATGGTATATATATATATATATATATATATATATATATATATACACACACACAGGCACACATACCCCACGCACATAATAATATGTACACACACACACACCCTGTACTATGCAGACACTTAATAAAAATAAAAATATAATATCATCTGAAACCTAATATTTTACAGTTTTACTAGTTTAGGTTTCACAATTTTCTCTGTATGTACAAATTAGCCTTTACCTAAAAGTAATTTCTTGCAGTCTTATGGCTGCCAATGTTAACTGTAACACAGGTTTGTTCCTAGTGCAGGGTTTTGGCAACCACCTGACTTCACAGCTTACGTTTCTTTGAAAATTCTGTCTTTTTGTACCATTTACTTGTAACACGATAATGATGTAATGGCTATGTAATAAAAAAAATATTATTATTAATCTTATTAAACTACTTCTATTATCAGAAGCTTGTGGGAGTCCCACATACCCCTCGGCGACCTCCCCCGAGGTCTGAAGGGATAAGTAAATGCTTTACTAGGGTTAACGAAATAAGTCTTTAGTATAACGTAAAAAATTAAAAAGAATTCCAAGCCTTGGCTAGTAGGGTAGGGAGAATTTACTAATGTATTCTTGGAGCAACCACAATCCATCCATCTCTTTTTTGGTCTACCTTTATACTTGTATTATATTCTTACTAGGGGTCCTGGCAGACGTTGTCCTACCCTATAAAAATAAAAATCTAGGACCCGATCCCAGCGCTACCTACCAGTTCCAATTGAGGGTCTAAATTATCCGGGTCCCACTCAAACACACACAAAAAAATTTCAACAAAGTCGGTAAAGCGTTTTCAAGATATGCTCGTCCATACATTTCTACGATTCACTTTTATTTAGATAGATTTTCTTCAACAAATTAATATCCATTATTATATTTAAAAGATACAGTTAACAAATGTAACACAATAGCACCTTAAAAAACCTCTAAAAATATCTTTACAATTTGCAGATTAAAATCTCCGACTATGAAAATGACTGAAGTTTGTACTAGACCAATTAATTCATACAGCTTTTTGAATTAGATTTTTTCCCGAAAGACTTAGCGCCGAAGTTCTGGAGCGAATTTTGCTTTAATCTCTCATCGTTAGAGCTTAATTATATAAATTGGAATATTCACCTTTCTTATAATAATATATTAAAAGCTTTATTTATATTAGGGTGCCGCAGTAATTAGAATTTCATTGACTTATCTCATTATATAATAATTAATTTCATTTAAGCCACTTTCTGATTTTTCGGTGCAGCGGTAGTGTGGTATCGTTTTACTCGGTATACACGGTACTGAAAACTTACTGAGTGCATATCTTTTACTGCTTTCTAGTATATTGGTGTAGTGGCAATGCGGAATCGTTACGGAGTGAATCAGGAAAGGTTGATAGGTTTATAGCCGCTCGGTAAGCTTTTGATTTTTAAGTCCCATTTTTCGAGGTATACTCATTCCGATAACCGATCAACTTCAACTTCTTAGCATATCTTTAACTTCGCAATTTCGGCTCCTACATTGAAAGTGTAAATCAGCTGGCTGCTAAAACGCTGAGTATCCTTTAAAAGGTGAGACGGTACATCATTGCAAAGCAACTGCTTAATCTTTACTGTGCTTAATTAAGATCTTGCATGGAGTACTGTTTTCACATTTGGGACGGCTCAGCCAAATACAAGCTTGAAGCGCTAGAGGCAATTGAGAGAAGAGCCAAGAAGTTGATTGATAGCAACCAGCTTGCATTTACGCCGGATTGCTAGTGTATCGGTTTTTTATAGGACTCATTTCGGAAAGTGGGTGGTTGAACTGTTCGACTTGATTCTCCCTACACCATTCCATCTTCGGACCACAAGGCGCTCTGGTGTACGTCATCGTTTCACAGTGGAAACGCTACCAGTGCGTACTAAACGTTTCGCCTCCACATTCCTTCTACGTATGGCAGAATTGTGGGAGTCAAGTTTCGTGTGAATAGGTACTACCTAGGTAAGCGTCTTCTATCTTCGACCACATCATCGTCCGGCATTGGACGTGATCGTGGTCAAACGCAAACCTATTTAATATATCTTAATAAATATAAATTACGTGTCACGTTGTTTGTCCGCGATGGACTCCTAAACTACTTGACCGATTTTAATCAAATTTGCACACCGTGTGCAGTTTGATCCGAATTGAAAAATAGGATAGCTCACATTTGGACCCGGTAGGTGGCGCTACAATCGGGTTCTAAATTTGTTATTTCTTCGGGGCAGAACAACGTCTGCCGAGACAGCTAGTATATATATATATATATATATAAATACCACGTATACTGAGCATGCCGATTTCGCACTTCTGCTGCATCTACATGTCAGAAAGCCGCCTTAGCGCGCCAGTTTTGCAAATAGGGAAGCGGATAGTCATATCAACTGACGTACTTTTAATTTTACAGAATGTCGTAGCCTCATAGATTTTAAACGAGCGTATCTACTTAAAATATTTAAAAATAAAAGTAGCAGAGTGGCTGATACGCATGGCATTTAATACGATTGATGAATATTTTAATTTTAAACAGACGGATAATAAGAACGTAATATAATTAATTGACTAAATTATATAAAATTGCTAATGACATTATCTTAATTTAATTGTTTTATGAATGATATATAACTGAATGAGGCATAATAAATTGTATATTAATTATTTGCTGTAATTCTAATAGCATCGTAATCAGTAACATAATCAATAATATAATCATTGACTTACTTATGACGTCATAAGTAGGTACAAATTAAAGGAGTTAAAACGCAATAATTATTTTTGAAAAAAAGAAAAATAGATGATGTTTATTTAACGCCTGTTCTTTTATTTGCGAAAATACTAGTATTTATTGTAACATGTGTCCGCATCCCTATTGTCTAAGTTAGTTAATAAGTTTTTGAAAAGAAAAATAAGAAAAAGGTAAAACAGATAAAAATACCCCCTCCCTCCGTGTTGAGTTATAGTTATTAGAAAATAAATAAGAAAAAGGAAATAAAGAACATCTATCTTGACTCATGATGGAGGAGATGATGAATTTAAAAAAAAAACAACTTAAGGCCGATTTTCCAACCATCAGATAAAAGTTGTCTGTTGAATAAATTATAACATGACTGAATTCAAGTGGGACCATTCAACTGTTTTATTAATACAACTGTTATTTTTAGTTTTTTCAAGTTGTATTTTATCCTATTAATAACTTTTTTGGTTGAAAAATCGGCTCTGATGCATTTTTTTTATTGCATGAGTTTAGCAGACGGCCAGACGGCCTACCAGATGGTAACCAGCATCGCCTACGGACATTTATACACTAAATGTGCTACCAATATGCAGCCGCTCTGTAAAGGGAGATTGGAAGCTCGACACTAATGCCGGAACACAACTCAGGTTGTTATGGCGGCATAGTCTAGACCAGCTATGGTAGCCATCAGGACGGGCAAATACCCTACCACGTAGCTGTGGGTTGTTTTCTCGCCTCTTACGACAGGCAGCCCGGCCGCAGGAAAGTGTGTTCTTTCTCCGTTCCTGCATGGGTAAAATTATTCTTAAATCGCGTATTTCATGGCCCTACTTATCTTGTTAATAATGTAGCGGCATCGTATAACTTGTTTTTAAGGGTTGTTTAGCGTATAAATAGTAAAAGAGATAACGAGAGAGAAAAACATTATTTACATAAAGAGGCTACCGTTGACTTTATGGATTAATTTAAAACTCCTTTTCGTGTCGCTCGCACCGAGTCGTCAGTTGCCAGCCATGTTTAATAAAAAAAACTGTCAACTGTGTATTGTTCAAGCATTATGAAAAATTCCGTAGAGGTGATAAAAGTTATTTTTTAATTGCCTGAAGTAGGCAAACAGGCAGATGCCCGTTGATTGAAAGCGGCTACCGTCCCCTGTGGATGTTTTTTACAGTACGGCCGATGAGTCGTGGCCCGTCTGAACATAGGCTTTGCGAATTGTTGCGCATGTGCACTCGTGATTGTACTCGAGAGAGTGATGGCGACACGACCAATGCTGACGTGTGACTAAGACAGAATACCTCGTGGTTCCTTCCGAGTATTGCCGAATAAGCATGAAGCAACAAAAAGATATTTGCAACGTCGTTTTGTTTACTCGATTATTATTCAAATCGAGTATAATTAAGAAATATAAATACATTTATTTTCTAGTTTCTAACAGTTTAAATTTTCTCTGACTAAGTAGAGTATTAACATTAATATAAATTTTGTGTTTTTAAACTAAAAAATAGTTTATGTGTCATTATATTTTAAATACGGATAAAAACTCAATGAACAACGAACATGTTTAATTTGTTTTCATCATATTATCAATTTATTTCGTTAATAACCTTTATAGTATAATTAATTTTATTTAGAGGCAAGTGAGGTGTGTAAGAATAAGCCTAAATGGCACTCTGTTTTTCGTGCCTACCCCGCAAGGGAACTGGCGTGAAGTTATGTATGTATGTATGTATGTAATTTTATTTAAATAACCGATTATAAAATTTGATCGAATAAGCGATTGTTTTTGTTTACGTTAAGTACATCTCTAGTTATGACGATTTGGTTCGTAAAGAGTATGTTCTGCGCAACCACTTGGCGCTAACTTCAGAAGGGCTACGACTCATCGGCCGTACTTGTACATCAAGGGGGCAAACCAACGCATCACCAGGTTTTCGGATGGGACAGAAGCGATCGGAGGGATACGATACCTCTATTGCATGCCTCATATCGGAGATGGGATAGGAGGCTGGGATAATGTATATTTGTGCTTAATTTCATCTATAGGTATGAATTCAATTCTTGTAGACTCAGTAATTTCCATGACACACATACAGACGTGTGGAAGAACATGACAATTGTTGGATAAGGTTCTGTTTTTGCCAAAAAAGCTAAGGGACCCTAAATCTTTAAATTTAATATAATTCGTTCCAGTTACTTATGATATTTGAGTTAACAATTCTCTTGAATTTAAGACAGGAAATTAAGAAATTTGTACCAATTAACCGAATTTGATAAAGAATGTAATTAAACTTGATACCTAAGTATAGCGCATGCATTACCTGCATTTTTAAATTTGTTTCATCAGGGTCCAGTAGAGATTTTGAAAAAAGGCTATGTTGTCCAACTTTTAAATATCAATTTTCATTTTCGTGTCTTAGAAATTTCTATATAAATAACAATAACAGAGCATAACTTTTAAGCTCGAATCTCTCTATTTTTAACCGACTTCAAAAAAGAGGAGGACTCAATTCGAAAAGTGCGTTCTTAAATGTAGGCAATGTTTTGGCCTTTCTGACAGTAAGAGGCAGCGCATTCCATAGTTTGACAGCCTGCACTCTAAAATAGTTATAACAGAATGAAGTGTGTGCAAGTGTAGCGAGTTTATGATACGTATGAGGGCGCAAATTGTGGGAAGTAGAAAGGGGAAGAAATTGAAAACGTTCCTTAAGGTAAGCGGGACTACTATGAATAAATAATATGTTACAGAGTTGTGTGAGAATAAGCTATCAGGACTGGTAAAAAATTTTTCTTGAACATTCAACATTGCGAAGGATTTCTTCGACGCGTGTAAGTGCGAGGTTTCACGTAAAGCAATTATTATTTCTAAATTTAGGTTAAAGTAAGTAAAATATCTTTATCCGTTTTATATTTTAGTCATGGTCGTTCCAGATAATCTTTATTGTTTTTTAAGTGAAATATAAAGTGGTTTTATCTCTGTTTGCCAATTAGTATTCGCTGCGGTTCTGAAAATACAACAATGAAGTTTGGAATTATATTTGTGAGTAAAGTTTGTTTTCTGGTCTTTTTTATTTGTTAAAAAAGCTGTTGTTATATTGCTAGAATATAGCAGATAGATTGACGACGGCTTTGATGGTAAGTGGCTACCGTTTTTATAGGCATTGGCAACACCAAAGTTGCTAACAATGTACTGCTGCCCTCGTAAGGGGGACTGGTACCTGGCCACTGATGCCGGAACATAACTCAAGGTTATTATGGCTGCATACTCTAGACCCAGGTGGTTGCCATCCAGACGGGTAAAAGGCCTAATATTATCGATGAAGACTGGTGTTGCAAATATCTATATTCAACGGTGATGACTTTCCATCAGGCGGTCTGTCCGTTTGAATGCTGTAGGCAATAAAAATTTGTGTCGTAAAGGCTTGATTAGATTAAACTTTCAGGTACTGCTCCTCCTGATAATTGCAACCTTGGCGGATCATAATCGTACAAGAAGATCCCCAAGTGGATATGAGACCGTCTACTCCAATGCTCAGACAAGTCAGAGTGGGAAAAGCAGCGGCACTGTTATGACATGGCCGGCTTAAAACACGAATTGATAATAAAATTTTATATAAATAAATAGAAAATAGAAGACTCTTTATAATTCACCACATACACAATAGAAATAAGCTTTTTTAAAAAGGTTTTTAAATATAAGCTATTGAGATCCTGGATATCATATAGCAGCAGAGTGCTAGCCAAGACAAGTAAAACGAACCCAAACACGACGGGTCTATCTTGTTTAGTACAGGAGTTTCTATGGCCACCTTCCGACTCCATCATCAGATCAGCTCCATGGTACCATATTATTGCATTGTCACGCGATATACATATACGTGCAAAATTTCAGCTCAATCGGAAACCGGGAAGTTGGTCAAATTTAACTTGCAAGATTCCACCCGAACTTACATACATACATAGGTACATCCATTGCAAGTTAAATACAAGCTTGTAAAAAATGACAGTAGTTACACTAAACAGCAAAGGCAGGAACAATGGGCGGCCATATCGCTTTATAGCGATCACTTCTACATAACTCGGGCTATGGATTTTATAAACCAGCAAGTGTATGACGTGCATAATATAATGAATAAAGAACAACTACGTATTTAATATTTTATTTAATTAATGGAAACGTAGCCAGCCTTCTGGGTACCTTACTCGTAGAAGACGGCGACCTAGGCTCAGTATTCTACTTATAGTCCTGAGGGACTATAGGTAGAATACAAAATACAAGGCCACGACACACCTTCCATGATCAAATTGATCGTGTACTAACAGAAGGTGATGTCAGGAGCCTTAAGAACACACGAGCGTGCATGACAAGAGTTATGAATGTCAAAGAAGCAAGTGAGTTGTGTAAGAATAAGCCTGAATGGCGCTTTGTTGTTCGTGCCTACCCCGCAAGGGAACTGGCGTGAAGTTATGTATGTACGTATGTATGTACAAAATACAAAGTTAAGTTTTCTTCTTTTAAGTTTATAAAGTCATTCATTTTTTATTAATTTAATCGTTACAAAAATAGTAGTTTCGTTGCTCTTTAGGATACAGGCGAGCTTCAACCATATCTTAGAAGCCCTGGATGACAGGTTCAACATGCCAGCATTTATTTTTTGTGCCAGCAAATGTAGAAGCAAGCGCAACAATCGAAACAGCCGTGATAGTATATTAATATGCATTTTTTTTCAATATTAATGGTGTATAATAAATTAAATAAATTTAGTCATTATAAATAAATTACACTACAAACAAAAACTTAGAAATTAAATACTACTATAAACATATTTACAAGTAAAAGATGTAGTGCAGATCGCTGTCGGTGAGGAGCGTTCCCAAAATGCTGGCCGCATTACCACGTTGTATGGCAACGCTTAATCGTTGCCCTTTGGTCACACGAGACTAAACTAACTTCCTTTTTCAAATTAACTAGCAAGTGAATTAGCTAGATTTGATTCAGTATTGTTTTACATGACTTTTGTTATATATCTATAATATTATAAAATTCTAAACATGCCACGTCTGTACATTGAAGCTATTTAAAAATTTCATTCACGTAAAAACTACTGGGCTGATTTTGATGCGGTTTTCGCTGATCGAAAGCAAATTTTTAGACTTAAAATTTGCGCCACTTTTTATCTCGGGATTCCCGCGGGAAATTTCTGGGAATGTTTTAAAACAGTCAGATTAATAAAAACGAGTTCCAGTGTGATTTATTCACAGATCGATAGTAAATTTTATGTCATAAAATTAGTGATTTTATATGCCGGGAATTTTCCCGGGTGTGTGTTTTAGGTGGTTCGAGTGCATAAAAATTAGCTTATTCCGACACAGTTTTCACTAAAACGATAACCTGGTCTAGAGTATGCCGCCATAACAACCTTGTGTTGTGTTCCGGCATTAGTGACTAGGTTCCAGTCTCCTTTAAGAGAGCAAATGTCCTTAGGCGATGGTAACCGCTTTCCATCAAGTGGGCCGTCTGCCTGTCTGCTGACCTCCTGTAAAAAAAACTTACATTCTTTTTTAAATGCTGTGACACTTTGTGTCCCGGGAATCGCGCGGGAATTTCAAGTCAAGCGTGGACGAAGTCGAATAATAAAATAAAATTGAGAAAAACAAAACCTTTTTTCTTACTATTACTAGTACTCAACGTTTAATTATTACAAATTATTTATTTGAGAACCCTTCTTTTGTGCTAAAGTTTTTGCTAGTTATAAATACTACTGAGCTTCAACTAAAATTTGGAATTCAGTCTCAGCTCATTTTCACATTTCTACACCCAATTTTCTCAACTGCCTGCGGTGTTTGGGTTATCTAAGAATTTTCTTTGGCGTAAGTCAGAAGATTTTAACTATAATAAGTAGTAATCACCTTATGATTAATGCACGTGTATTTTATTCGGATGACGTTAGCTCGACTCCTTAGCAGCATCTACGTCTATATTATTTTACTAGGACGTGCCCGCGACTTCGTTCACGCTTGACTTCAAATTACCGCGGGATTCCCGGGACACAAATTATCACAGCGTTTGAAAACGAATGTAAGTTATCGTTTTAGTGAAACCTGTGTCGGAACAACATCAATTTTATCCACCTGAACAACTACAAACCGCTCCCGGGAAAATTCCCGCGGGATTCCCAGGATAAAAAGTAGCGCAGATTTTGAGTCTAAAAATTTGCCGTCGATCAGCGAAAACGCATCGAAATCGGCTCAGTCGTTTTTACGTGAATCCGGAACAAACATACAAACCGACAAACAGAAAAGAAATCTAAAAAAATGCATCGTGTTCTCCATCGTTTATTTAGTGTATTTCAGTTATTTTTTAAATAATTTTAATGTACAAACACGGCATTTTTAGAATTGTATTACATTATAATAGACTGCGAAGATGGCATGGAGGCAGACGGCCCACCTGATGGACAGTGGTTACCGTTGCTTATGGACTTTTGCAAGACCAGAGATGAAGCCAACGCGTTGCCAGCTTTTAGGATAGGATAGAAGGGACGAAATTAAACTCGATGGGATATGAAAGATACGAGAGGGAAAATAGCATAGGGAGAGGGACGGGGTAGTCGACCTTGGGAACTCACTCATCGCACGAAATACGATTAACTCAAGGTTAACCGTTTCATGTTCATGCCAGTATACTATAAGATCGTGGTATCACACTGATCGAGCCGGCCCTAAGAGCAATAAACAAGATAATGGCTCCAGCATGACTTTAACACGTCAACTTATTACTTTTCTAATTACTTTATAACTACTTATACATATTGTAGAGGGTTTTCCTACATAGGATGTTAATGATAGAAGTTTCTAATTTATATTTGGAGACTTATTTATTGCTTACTTTATGCTAATTAAATGGAATGGTTGTGCTTGTGATTGTGTTAGGATCAGTGGCTGTTTGCCAATCGATAGAGTATGGTGCTGGACGAGTACTTACTTTAATGGTATATTAAAATGCACGTGTCTGCGTTAACCGCTGACGTGGCAAGGTACGGATGTTGCTGGGACATACATGAAAATGCAACTTTTAGAATTTTTGAATGAATGAATTATTTATTATTTAATGAATTATGAACAAACAAACTCAGATTAGGTTGAGAGTAAAAAAAATAATTTATAGCTTAAATGAGGATTATTAAAAAAAATTTTAGTAACGATATAAAGTATTAGATGGAAGCATATTGTGCAATATTCGGCGAAACTTAGGTAGTAATTATACTCTTTACTGTTCACCATAAATTTAAATCTAGACGATTAATATGAATCCATTTGCATTAGAACAATGGGAGGTCTTATCGCTCATAGCGATCGCTTCCAGGCAACCTTTGGATGAACTATAAGAAGGATAACAAAACTCGTTAAGAGCCAAACCAGTACTCGTACAATAATTTAGTTTATAAGTGAATAAATAGTAATATATAAGATAATTTAATAAATACAAACAATAATAAGTTTTATTTTTCTGTGAAGCATCACGTGAAAACTACCGAATGGTTTTAAATGAAACTCGACACAGAGAATTGCACATTTTTTTGGGCGATTATAATTTCCAGTATATATTTCCTTAATATAAAACCAAGCTACATACATACATATATATACACAGTCGTGGTAGCGTAATGGCTAGCGCACGCGTCCCGAACTCAAAGGGCGCGGGTTCGATCCTGGCCGGAACGCATGCACCACTTAGGCAGTTTTCGGACCTAATGTGCATATTGTTACAATTACCATGTGCTAAGAACGGTGAAGGAAAACATCGTGATGCAACCTGCACATCGAGATAACCGATGTGTCAAACCTGCCAAACCGCCTTGGACAAGCGTGGCGGGTATACTGTCTATTCCCCCTATCCCATTATGGCCCTAGCCCAGCAGTGGGACATTTATGGGCTGTTATTATTAATTTTATTATTACATACATACATAACTTCACGCCAGTTCCCTTGCGGGGTAGACACGAACAACAGAGCGCCATTTAGGCCCATTCTTACACACCTCACTTGCTTCTTTGACATTCATAACTCTTGAACTAACTATAAAACCAAGCTGTTTTCATTAATCGCTACCGCTTAAAGCTCGCACCATCATTTTAGACTAAGCACGTAGTTACATAAATCCGTGTATTCTTAACCCAACGCGACGGGAATAAAGGATATTTTATTTTTTGAATACTATACAATACTATGAGTGCCTGAAAGTGTCCGGTTCATATGAACCGTAAATATATAAAAGGATGAAGGTGGAGAAGGGTCTTCGTAATATATTGCGCTGGATAACAATGAAGAAAATCGGGAAATAATATAGCTGGGAAAAACTATATGACGTACAAGGGTATACGTATGTATCTATCTGATATCTTAATTGATAGGGTATTGTTTGCTTTTTTTGATATGAACTATTATAAGTTAAATCGTAATGCATTGTTACGAGTTAGCGAGACTCGAATTAAAATGCCGTTTGAGAGTTTATTAGAACTATACAAATACGTATAACACAGGTACAAATATAATCGAACACAACAAATCCAAACGTAATGCAAAAGGTCGTAATTCAATAAAACGCGCAAAGTCCGTAACTATTAGATTCCCGAATGTACATACGTCACGCCCGTATCGTAGTTGTAGCTCAACTGACCCCTCTCTCAATCAGGCCGTCGTTTTATTCTTCACAAATGCAAATGTGCCCGCCCGGCAACGTTGACACAATTTCGTAGAATTAGCTTGCAATTGTAATCCGCAACACCAGGCTAATGATACTCCTGAGCGAGTACAATAGGACAATAGGCTGTTCTCCACAAAACCTATAAACGTATGCCAATAAATAAGTGAACAAAAGAAGACGATCATAAAAGGATTACAATTAGTTCGAAATTCCGACAGATAATAAAATATGCTTTTACGGATCTGTACGTGGAATTTGTCTTTGTTGGGGCCTTAGTTGTAAGCGTATGATAAGTTTTATATGAATAAAACTTGAGAGGAATGTATATTTTATATGCAAATACACAGTGATGGAGTGGTATCGTAATAAATAAAGATCTGAGGTGGCCATCATATATTATTTATGTATCTACCTGAGTTTTGATATTTCTTTCCGTTATATGGTAAACTATTTATTTTGTAGCCATACATTGATAATTATAATAGTAATATCTTATCCTTGCAGGAGCGGAGAAAGAATACAATTTCCTGCGGCCTGGCGGCCTGTCGTAAGAGGCGACTAAACAACCCACAGCCAGGTGGTAGGGTATTTGCTCGACTATATGGCGACCACCCCTCGTCTAGAGTATGCCGCCATAACAACCTTGTGTTGTGTTCCGGCATTAGTGACCAAGCTCCAGTCTCCTTTAAGAGAGCAGTAGCGCATTTGTAGCACCTTTGGTGTTGCAAATGTCCATAGGCGATGGTAACCGCTTTCCATCAAGTGGGCAGTCTGCCTCTCTGCTGCAATAAAAAAAAATTATAATAATATGGCAAGGCCCCCGCCTCCGTGCTAGCCTTAACCAGCCGACACGGAGTAGAGATAGGCTAGAGCTAAGACTCAAGCTCCAGGGGTGGAAGTGATAAATGGCATAACGTCGGAAGTAGTTTCGATGAACCTGCAGCCCCCCTGTCTACACCCCTTAGCCACTCACACGAGTGTGGCGAGTCACCGTCTGCCCATTTCACCGGACATTGCGACGGGCAGACGCCATAGTCCCCATATTCCCAGACCCCTAGTACCATTAGCAGTTCACCCCAATAGCGCGGTACTTTTTGTCCTCATTTGCCACATTGATCCTATACTGGCCGGGGCTTGTCCTTGGGTGCATTATTATATAGTGTAGACAGGGATAATCGCCGGTCAGTGTCAAGCCACATTTACATTGAATTTGTCAAAGGGCCTCTACGTGTTGGCCTTTCCATGGCCCCACGCAAGCCTTCCAAAAGTCCGGGCCATTTTTATGGCCCGTGGTCTTAAAGGAAATAACAATACCTTATTATATGGTGTAAGCAGGGATAATCGCCGGTCAGTGTCACGCCACATTTACATTGAATTTGTCAAGGGGCCTCTACGTGTTGGCTTTCCCATGGCCCCCCCACGCAAGCCCTCCAAAAGTCCGGGCCATTTTCATGGCCCGTGGTCTGGAGAGGCACATGTATAATTTATTCTATAGCTGCAAAATATAAATTATTTTTTTTTTTTAATATTTTGGATAGAGTGATAGGGTGCTTTTGAATAAATTTCGCCTCCACTCCCTCCCTAAGGTGGGTCGTTTAGCCCTCTAAAGTTGCCAACAATGGCATTGTTTCTCCTGCAATGACTACATCATATTGTGGGATATAGTCAATCAGATCTTGAAAAAGCATAACGATGTTGCTAATGAATTTATTTTTATCTAGGCTTTTAGTTTACGAGTCTTTCTATCTTGCTTGAACAGGTAAGTATTTTCTAGATATAAAGCGTGGAGCAAACTTATCTAGAAAATCTTAGATTACATTTCCATTTGATATCAGGTGTTATGTCAGTCAAACGCGAACCTATATTGAATAAATCAAATGTGAGTCATGTCATTCATGCCTGTTTGCTGATCTCCTGCAATAAAAAAAAATTAATGAACAGACTATTAAACCATCGATAATATACGTAAATAAATCGAAAGTAATCGATTTGAAAAAAAAAACTTTTAAGCAAAATAATACAGCAATTATTGTGAGTGATTATAAAATGGCTTATTTAATATATGTAAAATGTTCATTGAAACATGGGTATATTCATTACGCGTTATAGTATTTTAAGATAATTTGATTAAAATTTATTTTTAAATGAAGTCAATTTTTATAACAAATCAAAGGACATTACTAATTGATCCGTCATCGACCTGTCAAAACTAAAATAAATGCTTGGAAAGGGTTATTAAAGTACATACATACATACATACATAACTTCACGCCAGTTCCCTTGCGGGGTAGGCACGAACAACAGAGTGCCGTTTAGGCTTATTCTTACACACCTCACTTGCCACTTTGACATTCATAACTCTTGTCATGCAAGCTCGTCTGTTCTTAAGGCTCCTGACATCACCTTCTGCTAGTACACGATCAATTTGATCATGGAAGGTGTGTCGTGGCCTTCCACGACTTCTGCATCCATCCACTTTTGCATTGTATATCTGTTTAGTCATTCTTTCATCATGCATTCTTTCCACATGCCTGAACCACCGGAGCATTCCTTTCCTTACCTTCACCCCGACACTCTCTTTCAGACCAACTCTCTTTCTTACTTCGGTATTACGAACGCGGTCCGCGAGCGTCACTCCGCAGATTTTATTAAAGTGGTTATTAAAGTGGGTAATAAAATACTAGTATTTTACTAGTAGTACCAGCAAATTGTTATTAGTCTATCAATATCAATCAGACTTGGCCAAAGTAGAAGTTTGCTGCGCCTGCAAAAATGTAGTGTCGATTGTGAAAATATTTTTCCTTAGAAATCTGTTAGGCTTAGTCCGTTTGTACAAAGTAAAACGTATTAGCTTCGGACTGGTACTAATCTTACTGAACTCGGAGGAAATCTGATTTAATCTTAACTTAGTTGTGTGCTACATTGTGCTGTATTACGGACATATTTGTAGAGTAGTTCAAGCGATGCTAATGCTACAATATTTTTTAATATTATCGAAGAAAGATAATTTTTTCGACCCCTGCAATACATCCGTAGGAAGTCTGATGTTACAAATGTCTTTTTTGTATTGCATGAGCTCAGCAGACAGGCAGACGGCCCACGAGATAGAAAGTGGTTTCCGTCGCCTATGGACATTTGTAACACCAATTGCGCTACCTAAATGCAGCCGCTCTCTAAAGGGGGAGACTGGAACCTGGGCATTAATGCCGGAACAGAGCTCAAGGTTGCTATGGCGGCGGGCAAATACCTTACCGCCTGGCTTGGGTTGTTTGATCGCCTCTTACGACAGCCCCCCCCCCCCCCATCGTAGGAAGTTGTATTTTTGCTGCGTTCCAGCACGGATAAGTAAGTCCATAGACGACGTTAATTACTTTTCATCGGAGAAACAAAGATATAAAAATCTTTTGAACTACATCCCAATAAATTCCCTCTTCCTCCTTTCCCATAGCCCATCTTCCCCATACCGTCCCCCATACCCTATTCATTACGTCTGATCCCTCTATTGCATCCCCGTATCTAATTCTCATTATCCCTTCCTTAAGGCTGGCAACGCTTTGGCTTCGCCCCCTGATGTTGCTAACTTCTATCAACTACTATAAACACTATCCATTAGGGACCGTTAAAGGGCCAGTTTCGAAATACAAAAAAATTAAACCATAAAGATAGATAGATAGATATAAAGTGACATTTCTAGACAAATCGAAGCTTCAAAGTGAATTTATTTCAATAAGACCCGTTCAATATTGTTACAACTGAAGTTGCGAGCAGATAAGATCCACATAATCCTTTGCAACACGTGTTTTTTGTCCCTTGGAATTTAAATTATCTGTAACTCTTAAGTATTGAAATTTAACATCTAATTATCAAGGGCTAACCCTTTTGTGTTGTATTCCGGTAAGATATGATAAACCCTTTCTTCTATTGTTCGAATTGCGTTGCAGACTTAGAGGCCATTAAGCTTACGCTTACTTAGTTAAATTTCAATTGCGATCGAGGTGTTACTAAGTGTATATTCGGAACGGGAATGTCATATTGACTGAAGTTGCGCGTTTTATGTATATTGTTACGACCTGAATGCCGACAGAAGACAAATTCACACTTGCGTTTGCAGATACGTATTTTATTATCTTTTTGGCATTGGGATTTCTTTTGTTTACTTTGTGTTTAAAATTTGTAATTAGAAAAACAGCCCATTGTGTATTGTAATATTTTATGGTAGTTATTAGCCAGGTGTGATTATAAGAAATTCAGTCCACGCGGGCGATAGACATATTGTATTGGTGCAGTATAAAGCAATGGCCCAATGGAGAGATCGGCAGTCGAACGATAACCAGCCGCGAGGCAAGACTTGTGTACATTTGGTAATCTATTTAGTGACGGAATTTACGCGTGTTATTGAATCATGCATAACGTTTGCACTGGTTGTGTTCAGTTATATTTATTTTGTACCCGTGTTATAGGTGTTTGTATAGTTCTAGTAAATTCTATAGTAATTCTAACGGCATTTTAATTCGAATCCTGCAACTCGTAACAATATATGGTTTTTGGGATATATCATATTTTCTCTTAAATACTTCTTTAGAGACTAGAGTATCGTAGATAAAGGACAATACCACTGGACACTTTTCGCCTCTTCGGTACCGTTCTAAATTCGTGATCCGATAGCACATTTTTACCTTTAAATATCGCAACCTGAAAACATATCTTTTTATGGACTATACCCCCTACTTAACTATCTGGCGACCCTCCATTTCATATAAATTATGTAACAAAGCCTCGCTAGGACAGAAATATAACTATATCATAGCTAAGGACATATTCTTTAAGTACTTTCTACATATCTTACGTTGTTTCTTTCTTTTGATCATACAGAAGAAAGTTATATTCGGTAATATATGTACATGACTGTAGAGTTTCCATTGCCATGAAGTACAAGATTAACAAATATATTTCTTAATAACTCTTATTAGCTTACAAGCTTAAATATATTATATAAAAAAATATTGGCCTGTATTAATGAAGAAATGCGACGTGTTCAGGGTGTTATACTATTTTTGCGGACAAAGCACCCCCCTTGACCCGCCCGCCGGAGCACACCTACTCTCCGCGCCCCGCATACCGCCGACGCCGATAGCTGGCGCAATTAGCAACTAGGCGTCGGACGGGATGCGGGATATAGTAGGCAAACATTGGCCATTATGTCAATTCACATTAATTCAGACATTCTTCAGCCATTCATATATTGTACTATAATTCTCAACGACGACTCTCTTACATAATTTGTACTTATTCTATGTATATTTCTAATTTAATATTTGGAAGAAGCGATTGAAGACTATAAGATGATGCCTATATTAAGTAGACCACGTCTACCACGGTTACCCACCCACAAACATAACTTGCTGATCATGGGGGTCTTGGATTCTTTACTAGCTCCATATTTTAGAGCTAGTAAAGATCTTGCCGAAACACATTCGATTCTATACTGTGGCGCTGTTGCTGTATGTCGTGTCTCTGGTACCAAATTTCCAAATTTGGAACAGAGTCCACGGCGTAGTGATGGACAGCCTGCCTGGCAGAAAAGAATCGAATGTCGTATTGGTAAGGCCAGGACCCTCATAGCCAAATTACTTTCTTTTAGAGCCGGAAACACTAGGCCAAAAGTCATGCGTTTTGTAAATCGGGCTTTCACTGGGACTGACAGTAATCCCAGTGACTATTTAGCTCGAGTTACAGAACGCATTGACTTTTATAAACAAAAAATTAGTGCGTGGGCCAATCGATTACGTCGGTATAAAAAACGAGCAGATCGTTATAACTTGAATCGCCTTTTCCAAAGAGACCAAAAAAGAGTGTATAGAGGATGGGAGCGGCCATGTGTTTCTGTGGATGACGGTCACTGGCCAGATATCGACTCTATGACAGCGTTCTGGAGTAATATTTGGTCGGTGCCTGTCACCCACAGAGAAGGCGACTGGACTAGGATGGTCGAGCAGGCTTGTGAAACGATTCCAGAAATGGAACCGTTGGCTCTGGAACCAGTTGACATTAGTTGTGCAATTCGTATGGCTCAAAACTGGAAAAGTCCAGGACCAGACGGATTGCACAACTTTTGGATCAAATGGTTCAAAAGTTCGCATGCCTGTTTGGCTGTCCAATTCCAGGAGGCTATAAACATAGGTTCGCTTCCTTCCTTTATGACTACTGGAGTCACTCATCTGCTCCATAAGTCAGGTAGTACCACGGAGGCAAAAAACTATAGACCCATCACTTGTTTACCAACTATATACAAGCTGCTTACATCTGTTTTGAGATCTAAATTAATAGAACATTTGACAAATAATAACATTTTGGCCAATACTCAAAACGGATGTAAGAACGGGTCCCGTGGTACTAAGGAGCTCCTCCTCATCGATATGACCATTAGTCATCAGGTACGGCGAAACAGAAAAAATCTGTCTGTAGCCTGGATTGACTACAAAAAAGCCTATGATTCGGTGCCCCATACATGGCTGGAGAAAGTCCTGGAGCTGTATAAAGTAAATGCAACTCTCCGTGCTTTCCTCAGTTCATGTATGGAGCAGTGGACCACGGTGCTTAGGCATCCAGGGGACAGAGGGAATCTTTCTGTTTTGCACGACCCAATAAGGATCAAGCGGGGCATTTTCCAGGGTGACAGTTTGAGTCCACTTTGGTTCTGTCTAGCTTTGAATCCACTAAGTACTCTACTTAGGGAGTCAAAGTTAGGCTTTCAACTTCGGAGAGGGGGTGAGATTATATCACACCTTATGTACATGGATGACGTGAAACTATTTGCATCGAAAAAGCCGGATCTTTTGCAGTTGCTAAAGATTACTGAAAGCTTTAGCAACTCCATTAGTATGGAATTCGGTGTAGATAAGTGTGCCGTCATGCATGTACAACGAGGGAGAGTTGTAAATTCAGAAAATTTACAACTGTCTGAAAATATATCCCTCAAGACCCTTTCTGAAGGTGAAACCTACAAGTATCTTGGTATGTCAGAGTCGTTGGGTATTCCTGATGCTGATGTAAAGCAGGCGATGAAGGATCGTTTCTTTTCCCGCCTGAGAAAGGTCTTAACGAGCCTTCTCTCAGGTGGAAATAAGGTTCGAGCCTTCAACGCTTGGGTTATGCCAGCATTAGCATACTCCTTTGGCATACTAAGATGGACTCAAACTGAATTAGACGCCCTGGATAGACGGGTTCGTTGTCTACTGACAACACATCGGATGCACCACCCACGTTCGTCTGTGATGAGACTGTACATCCCACGGAAGTGTGGAGGTAGGGGGTTTTTAAATACCAAAGACCTCCACAACCGTGAGGTGTACAATCTCAGAGAATATTTTCTCAAAGTCGGCGAGACTGCGGGTATGCATCACGATGTAGTGTCAGTAGACAAAGGGTTCACCCCGCTATCCCTAGCAAAACAGAACTGGCAGAGACCGTTGGTAATGAGTGCCTCTGATCGTATGGACGTATGGAAGAGCAAGGAGCTGCATGGCAGGTTCTATCAGGCTCTAACAGGGCCTGATGTGGACCTACCAGCGTCGGTGAACTGGCTACGTTTCGGTGACCTATTTGGGGAAACCGAAGGGTTTGTCTGTGCAATTATGGACGAGGTTATCAAAACGAACAACTACCGGAAGTACATTCTGAAGGACGGCACGCTTGACATATGTCGGGCGTGTCACCGCCCTGGTGAGTCTCTCAGACATGTTACTTCCGGTTGTTCTCGTCTTGCTAACAGCGAGTACTTGCACAGGCACAACCTTGTAGCCAGGATCATCCACCAGCAACTTGCTCTTAAATACGGACTTGTCTTGTCGGAGGTACCTTATTACCAATACAAGCCCGAGCCAGTTCTTGACAATGGTCAATATCTGCTCTACTGGGACCGATCAATTATCACTGACAGGACTATTGTTGCTAACAAGCCTGATATTGTGATAGTTGATCGGTCTGCGAGACGTGCTATAATTGTAGATGTCGCGATTCCCCATGATGGTAACCTCGTGAATGCCGAGAAAGATAAACAAATAAAGTATATTGATCTTGCTCACGAGGTTACCGCTATGTGGAACCTGGACTCTACAATCATAGTACCGATAGTGGTGTCAGTGAATGGACTAATAGCGAAGAGCCTTGATCGCCACCTTGAAAGGCTCTCGCTTGGTATCTGGTTGAAGGGTCGGATGCAGAAGGCAGCTCTGTTGGACACGGCCCGTATTGTGAGGAGATTCCTGTGTCTGGAGCCTTAACCACCGGTAGCCTGGACCCTAGGCCCCACTGCCGGCGAAGATCAGTTTTTTATATTTTTTTTATAAATAAATTTGTATTTTTTATAAGAAAAATGTAAAAAATTTGGAAATAAAATATATATGTAAATAATAAGCCATAATTTCGCATGATACTAGACGAAAATATGGTCTACTTTGGAATACGTTTACATAGAAGGTACCACCTATTCACTTGGGAGTTGAAGACAGCCATGTTGTGGGTACGGTATAGATATACCGCACATTTATTTATTATTTGAGATATAAAGTTAACTTTGGGTAGTTATAAAAAAAATAACCACTAAGGCGAAGGCGGGTGCGAAGTGAAGCGGAGCCTTCTAAACCTATATTAAAAAAGTCCCAATTTGTTCATCTTATATCTTATACTAATAATATATAAAGCTGAACAGTTTCTTTGTTTAAACGCGCTAATCTCAGGAACTACTGGTCTGATTTGAAAAATTCTTTCAGTGTCGGATAGCCCATTTATCGAGGAAGGCTATATATCATCACGCTAAGACTAATAGGAGCGGAGCGGCAATGAAAAATGTTTCAAAATCGGAGGGGACTTTGAAAACAAATTCTACGCGGACGGCGTCGCGGGCACAGCTAGTCTATACATATAATAATAAAACTATAGAGGTCGAATTTTTGTACAATGAAAAAAATGCTAAAAACTGAGTCAGAGGGATGTAAGAAGTGAAATACAACTAATTTAGATTGTTTTCACATTTTTTGTTTCTCTGTTTGTCTGTCTGTTTGTACCGGCTAATCTCCGAAAAGACTGGACCGATTTAAATGAAATTTTCTATGGTGGTAGCTTATATCCCTAGTCAACATATAGGATAATTTTCATCCCGAAAAATTAAAGAGTTCCCGTGCGATAGTTAAAAAATCGCACCACGCGGACGAAGTCCGTTTATTCTTTTTAAATATTTACCTCTGTATATCTTTTTTTTTATGCACACTTCTGTTATTAGGTATTTAATTTTGCCCTAGCGGAAGATCAGCGTTGGTTAACAACCAGCAATTCGCTGAGCTAGAACCAATTTAGCAATTCATCTTAATATTTTTTTTATTTTTATTTAGTATTCTTTGTACATACATACATACATAACTTCACGCCAGTTCCCTTGCGGGGTAGGCACGAACAAAAGAGCGCCATTTAGGCTTATTCTTACACACCTCACTTGCTTCTTTGACATTCATAACTCTTGTCATGTACGCTCGTCTGTTCTTAAGGCTCCTGACATCACCTTCTGCTAGTACACGATCAATTTGATCATGGAAGGTGTGTCGTGGCCTTCCACGACTTCTGCATCCGTCCACTTTTGCATTGTATATCTGTTTAGTCTGTCTTTCATCATGCATTCTATGTAGTTCTAAATAAATACTTTTTCTTTATGTATTTATGGTAAAAATAAAGAGATTGTTACTATGAATGGACATTGATTTTAAAATTAAACATTCTCTAAAAATTCGAGGACGAATGTTCCTGAAACCGATAAAATAACAAACAGCGAAGCGGTCCTTCAATTTTGCATGAATACGGTCAAACTTTGTGACGTGACAAAAGCTAAATCTGCAGTAAACAAAGGAAAAATGCGAGGAGAGCTTTTATATTTCATTTTTTGTTATCTTTTGTAGTCGACATACCTTTTTGTATCGGTTCTCTAACATTTTTTGCAATAACAGGATCCTTATGCAGTCATTGTGTCGTCTGTTTTTATATGGTACAATAGTCATGTATCTTAGAAACTGGGCCCATATACGAGTCTTGAAAACCGGTAAGAAAACTTGAACCGGTTATATTCTTAAGCACATAGAATTTTTTTTCGATTTTTAGATAGATAGATAGATAGATAATACTTTATTGTACACCATTACAGAAAATCTTACGAACTAGTATTAATTAGTCTAGTTGGGTACAAAGGGCGGTCTTATCGCTAAAAAGCGATCTCTTCTAGACAACCCGTGGCAAGAATATTTTGATTAGGAGTGGCGACGGTGTTATACATAATTATTGTACGATTATTTACATTTTAATAATAAATATATAACTATACTATATATACAAATATACACATAAGTTATATACATATACAAGATATGGTGATAATATGCAACTATTTAATAGACATAATAAACATATACCTATATGCAATATAATATCTTTTTATATATATATATAATATTTTAGATTTTTTCTCACTTTAAGCTCAATCAACCGGTTTTTGGTAATAAAAGTTTGTTAAATAAACCGGAGCAGACGAGTTCTGGAGTGGAGACCGCGTCTCTGTGAACGTAGTGTCGGACACCCTCCAGGCCGATTGACTGACGACCTGCGTAAGGACGCCGGTAGGCGCTGTATGGGGAAGGCAGAGGACCGTGATGAGTGGTGCCGACTTAGTGAGGCCTACGTTCAGCAGTTGACGATTATTGGCTGACGATGAAATAAACTGACTTGGAACGTTTTTTGCCGCACATCTTCAAAGCGCACCCATGTGGAACAGCAAGTTTCAGTCGCACACAAACAGATGTTGAGAAAGATAAAATGATACGTCCTCTTCTTGCAATATAAATCGTTTAATTCTGGTTTATATAACACTATCTTTAAGGTTTACACTCCCGAACGAAATATTTTACTAAAACCGGTTATAACCGATTTAAACCGGTTCCAAGCCTTGTCCATGTATATAATATGAAAATTTAAAACAACGTGTTTCGTATTAAATACCAACCTTTGCCCTCGGCTACACTCGTGTTGAAAATAAATATGTATGTCATGAAATGAGCATGTTATAATAATTCTTAGAAATGTCGAACTTAATTTTAACTTCAAAGTACCTAATGATAAATACCCCTAAACGCCCTCTAGCAAACTGAAGGGGAACTAACCATGAGGGCAATACGTTAAAACTGTCGCTGTCATATCATTGTCCTTACCATGGCGATGTATTTGCAACGGTGGCGCCAATAAAACGCTGTTGGAGCGCCATATTTTCTGCTATATACTTCCACCCCTAGAGAATAGTACTTTTTCTATACGAATGGTACCCTATATCTAGCTTAGATGTTTCGTTGTTAAGGCTTGAAAACGTCAAAAATAAATTCAAATTCTCAATTATAATATTAGTTACGATTCATTTTTTCCTCATTACTAGTTAAAATGTGACAAAAACGACGCACTTGCAGATTTTAATAACTCTCAATACTTTGCATATCGTGACTATTAAACGTTCTTTCATCCCTCCACATCCATATTTTGCATAGCTCATAAAAATATCGTAGCGCTGGTCTGTCTTACAACGATCTCCTTTGCATTTAAAGCATGAAAATTCTTATTAGGAGCATGCCTCATCATTATTCTGTAGCTAGTGTTGCCGAGTTCAACCGGTTATGTATCTGCGTTGATCATCCGGTTTTCCTTGATGAAACAAGTTGCAAAAGTGTTATAATTTTAGAAATATTACTAACGACTTTATTAAAAATTCGTGGTGAAATAGTGGCCAAAGCGCTTGCGTCTCTATTTAATTACGTACGTTAGAAATAAGGCTAGAAAGTATGAACCGCTAACGAAGCTTTTAGACCTAATTGTGCATATTTTAAAGTTGCAACATGTTGCAATAATATATAAATTCGTGGTGAAATACTAGCCAAACTTATCATCATACACACATCTCAATCCAATGACGTACGTTAGGAATATGGATAGGAGTTTGCATTGCTAAGGAACCTTTTTATACCCTATTTTCCATATTTTTAAATTGCAACAAGTTGCAATAATAAGTGGTTGACAACTTGAAGCAACTATTTAGTGAACAATCTCTAATTAGCTGGTTTTTAAAACAGCTATTATCCAATTATGTCGTCAATTATTTTTGGTTGAGTAAAGCTAACGAAGTGGCGACGCAGGGAGCTTTCAAAAAAGATAACTGTATTCTTCTGAGGCGTATAATGGACAGAGTTACATGATTTTCTTACAGACTATATAATTAAACTTTATTACACTAATTAATCTAAGAACTCAGCTTACGCAACTGTAGACTTATCTATGCAAGAACAAAAGAACCGGTCTTCAAAACCTGGTTGATACTTTTTGAGTCGTGCCTTTTTTAGCACACTAGCAACTTTCGGTGTATAACGAATGCAAATAAAATTGAAAAGTATCCGTTGTCCCGGATGAAAATACCCTTTAATATCCGGTCGGCATCACTATTGCAACCGGTTTAAAATCTGACGCTTGCTTTATTACTTTCGGTAATATTTTTGTTATTTTTTTTAAACCGGCGTTGTTAATTGGTTCTTGTTGATTTATGAAAAATGTTCTTCAATATTTGAACAGTGTCTTTCTGATTTAGTGTCAATATTAGGTTGTACGTTTGTACGTTTAGTAGAGTTTTCTAGCGTCATGGATATCTTTAATAAAAAAAAATCTGTACATGTTTATACCTTATATTTATGCTACTTGTTATTTTGTACACTTTTGAACTCATGTACTTTATTACTTAATACTACACTATGCAATATGAAATGAAAATTTAGATAGGTGAGTTTCTAGCCTGGAAAAATGTACGGTTCCCGTGGGATAGATAACATTATGCGCGTGAAGTCGCGCACAAAAGCTAGTTTTTTTTTAAATAATAAATATAATAAACATGAAACAAGAAAAAAACAGCTTGTTTGTATAGGATAACCCTTGTAAATAATAATCGCTTTTCTCTCACTCCCACTGAAAAAACCGTTTTCTAACGATACAGCGGTTTTTAATTGCTTTGTTTTAAAATACGTTGTTAGCGGTTTTTTGAGAATACCCAATTAAGTGCTTTATTATGCTGTAATGTTCATTATGTGAAGCGAAAACTCAACTTTGTTTTAAATACGAGGTTTTTAATGGTGTTTCAAAACAAAAGACGGCTATAATTTTATACAGCATATTCGTTTTTGGTTGAATGCACGTCTGTTTTAGAAAATGAAAACCTAGCAAGTGATGCGGAAAGATATTTACAGAAACAGAAAATTGAAAGATTTTCCTGTGTGTTTTTTTAGACTAAAAAGCAAACAATTAATATTACAACTTGTTGAAGTCGGTGCCAAGTAAAAAATAAAAAAAAAACTACAACAAATTTGCAATATACACTGAGCAATAAGTACGCGGGCTTTTGTCATCGAAAATAAACGCCGAACAATAAGTACTCCGACTTCTATAATAGAACATAAAAGCCTAACAATTAGTACGCGGATTTTCATGATCGAGCAGCAAGCATGCGAATTTTTATGATCGTATATAAGCGCCGAGCAATAAGTATGGTCACTTTTATGGTCGAACAATAACACCGAGGTTATGGAGCGAGCTATGTTTACCGAGGTCACGTCTCGGCAAACATAGCGTAGAACGCCCTTCAGTCGGATGGTCGCTGACAGGGGCTGGATGAGGAAAACGGGAGGCCAGGACACGTGGCGCAAACTTGGGGTGGCCTACGTTCAGCAGTGGACAAGGACTGGCTGAAGAAGAGGAAGAGAATAATACCGAGCAATAAGTATGCAGATTTATGTGGTCGAACATAAACGCCGAGCAATAAGTACGCGGACTTTTATGATCGAACATAAACGCGACACTTCACACAGTCTATACACTGTCTATAAATCTTCTTTTTTGGTCCACTTTCATACTTGTATCCATCGATCTTGTAATATTGTTACGAGTGCGGGACTCCAATTTAAAAATGCCGTTGGATTACTATAGAATTTATTAGAACTATACAAACACGTATCACACAGGTATAAATATAACTAGACACAACCAGTACAAACTGCACAATTCAATGACACGCGCAAAGTCCGTCACTATATAGCTCATCGCATGTACACACGTCTTGCTCGTATCGTAATCGTCGCTTGATTGCTTCGTTCGGGCATTGTTGTATACCAAACTACACAAATACAATACGTCTACCTGCCAAGCGTCGACGCAATTTTCCAGAAAACGTAATCCGCACACCTGCTTAATTATTCCTGCGAACGGCCATAAACGAGTACAATACACAATAGGCTGTTTTTCTAGGTAAACAAAAGAAGTCCAAATGCGTCAAGGTAATAAACTGTGCTTTATGGCAGGCAGGTGTGCATTCACTTTTGTCGGCATGTAACAATATAATATTCAGCTATTTATGCTTGCTATATGTGTATTGTTGTACCTATCACTCCACGTATATGCGACTGAACTTTGTATAAGTGATGTCACGTGCCAGACCTTGTATTATTACAATGATGAAAATATTTTGCAGAAAATCAAATACTTCTATCAATTTAATACCAAATGAGATCTCCTCCAAATAGAACGAAATTCTTTTTCGTCGTAAAAGTACTTGCTTTGTTTTCCAATAAGATATTTATTTCATGCTATTTCCTGCTAAGGGGATCAAATTATGTGGAATACAGAATGCAAATGTTTTTAATGAGGGTAAATTGGATTTTTTTTTTTGATTTATAAGTAACATATTTAAGAAAAATTTAAATCCTTTTAAAGAGTAATGGTTTAGTTTACTTAAATATGTAAACTACTTTTGACCGCGGCTGCGTTTCGTTAATGTAATTTTTGAAGACAGAGTGGGAGAACGGAACTACCTTAAGAATTAAAAAAAAAACAAAATACCCGTAACACCACCTAGAGAAGGTGGAACTAAGACCTGAACATAACGATTCAAAATCGATTTAGTTTGGTTTAACCAAGTAATTCAGTTTTTACTCCAAATCAAAGACAGAAATTTAATTATTAATGTTTAGGTACTATTTAGGTGTACAAAGCTTCCCACTTTCCCAGAAATCAAACCTTCGTGGAAACCATTTAATATTATAAAATATTAATTAAGTGAAATTTACAATAAAACGCAATATTTGGAACACGGTTCATGGAAATTGGAAATATGAGTCTATACATTAAATGAAGTTGAAGTATATGTCTACGATCTGAAAATAACTGGCAAATATTATCTGAGAATTGGTATTTATAAGAAGCCTTAGAATCATGAATGAATGACTTAAACTTATTTGTCTGTCTGAAGGATAGTCTGGAATAGAATCTAAAACGCTTCAACGCATTTTTGATTACCATTTTAGTGGTTCATTCTCTCTTTTCTTTCTTTTTTTTTTATTGCAGGAGATCAGCAGACAGGCAAACGGCCTACTTGATGGAAAGCGGTTACCATCGCCTATGGACATTTGCAACAGCAAAGTTGCTACAAATGCGCTGCTGCTCTCTTAAGGGAAACTGGAACCTGGTAACTAATTCCGGAACACAACTCAAGGTTGTTATGGCGACATACTTCAGACCAGGGGTGGTAGCCATCCAGTCGGGAAAATGCCCTAGCACCTGGCAAATTCTTCTTTCGTCGTATCCCAATTATTTCGGGTCGTCACAATATGTCGTTTCCTCCCACACTCCTCTATTCTGACATACATCTTCTGTCACACCACAAATCATCATATCATCCTTCACACAATCCATTCATCTCTTTTTTGGTCTATCTTTACATTTGTACCCATCCATGTTGTAGTTTAACATTCTTTTCGTCACGTGACTTTCATCCCTCCCCTTGTATGCAGATGCCACCTTAATCTTCTTCCTCTTAATTTTTCAGTCACAGGTTTTAACGGTTACAAGCGCGGTATTTTATTTTATTTATTTAAATGTAGATTTTATATTGTTCTGCATGCATCGAAATATAATTCAATTTGATTGTCAGTTTTTTCTTTCTATTTTATGTTACATTTCCTTTTTAAAGATGGCGCCACTTGAAATACCGACCGTTTACGAAAATCGGTGGGTTTTAGCGCAGAAATATAAAAACAGCTAGTGTTTGTTGTAAAGGCTTTTTCGCACGCGATCTATTTACTAGTAAAGGCCAAGTGAAGTGTAAAGTCAAGGACTGGAATTGTGTTTTGATGTGGAAAGTCAAATAAAGTGTTGAAATCGTGCATTGTATTTTTCTGAAGTTCGACGTCCCAAACTTAGCTGCTGGCTTCTGCTAATCTTATACGCTCACCTAACCAGAGTGAGTGCGTGCGGTCGCGAAACCCACAAAACCGCTGACAGGCTACCAGAAGCCACAGATGGCCATCTAAATCTTGAGATGACCCCAGAACGCTAATGAATTATTGTGTAAGATAAACAAACCCCGGAAAATCATTCCATTCTACGGCAATGAAGCCAAATGCTTCGTCAGGACTGGCAGTGTTTCCATCATGTAACGATGGCATAACCAGTGCGTCTGGTTATCCCATGGTAAAACAGGGATGGGGGAACTAGCTGTTGCAATTGTAAGGAGCACTCCCCGAAATGTATCTGATAGGAGACCGAGATCCCATAGGCCTTTATTACATGAGTTCAGCAGACAGGTAGACGGCCCGTCTGATGGAAAGCGGTTCCCAACGCCAATGGACATTTGTAACACCGAAGGTGTTACCAACGTGCTGCCGGTCTCTAAAGGGAGACTGGAACCCGGCCACTAATGCCGAAAGACCACTCAAGGGTGTACACCAGAGGTGTTACCTATCCTGATGGGCAAATACCCTACCACCTGGCTGAGGGGGGTTTTGTCGCCTGTTGCAAAAGGCCACTCGGCCGCAGGCAATCGCATTTTTTCTTCGTTCCTATACGGATTTAATAGGTTTGTAGATATTGGTGGCAGTTGCTTCTTCTTTGGAAATGAAACTCGATTTAAAATTGGACTGTATGATTATTATTAAACTATAACTTAGAATATACATAAGAAGTACATACACATACATACATACATAACTTCACGCCAGTTCCCTTGCGGGGTAGGCACATACATAAGAAGTACGTAATGAAAATGACAAATTGTGCGAGAGAGTCGAGAGAGGGAATGGTAAGTCATCAATGAGAATTGTGATGAAGAATTAACATTTTTTGCCTCCAAGGCCGCTCCTATATCCCGCGTACCGTCCGACGCCTAGCTGCTAATTGTGCTAGCTATGGGCGTGGGCGGTATGCGGGGCGCGGAGAGTAGGTGTGCTCCGGCGGGCGGGTCAGGGGGGTGCTCTCTGTCCGCAACAGTAGAGTATAAGTAATACGGAACTCTAAAAGCAAGACCTCATTTGAGAGAATAGGTGCTTTAAAGGTAAAACGTTCCAACAAGTCCCAGAGGAGTGATTTGCCTAAGTAGGTATAAAGTGGAAGTGATTTAGAGATATTACCCAAAGTTCTATTTGCCATTACATATTCAAAGATAAGCGTAAAGGTATTGAAAAGTTTTCTTTTACGATAACTTTCGGTGTTGAATATTTTCTTAAGTTTTTGCGACTAGTATACATAATAAAACTACGTTTTAACGGTTTTGAGAGCGCTAATTTATTTGATTTTATTATTCCGACGTTTCGGCCACTTTTTAGTAGTCTTGATCACGAAAGACAAAGATGTCAAATGTCAATGAGTATTGTTCAAGTTATATTTAGCTTACCCCCAACTTGTTCATTTAATTATTTAGTTTCAATTTTGTTTATGGTTTTTGTTGATTCTCTGGGAGCCTAATCTAATTTAACACCGCTTCACAACATGTTTTGGTTTGAAGAGAAGAAGCAGCGCCAGAAATTATTCAGCAACTTGCCTAGCTCTAATAATTTCATATAATATCAAAATGGGTGGGATTAAATATAAAAAGAAATTGTCAATCAAGTTGGTTTGTGTTCCGGAGCACGCAGAAAGAGCTCACAGTGTCTTGAGGGGTTTTTTTATTGCAGGAGTTCAGCAGACAGGCAGACGGCCCACTTTGATGGAAAACGGTTACCATCGCCTATGGAAATTAGCAACACCAAAGGTGCTACAAATGCGCTGCTGCTGTCTTAAGGGAGACTGGAACCTGGTCACTAATGCCGGAACACAACTCAAGGTTGTTTTGGCTACAAATTTTAGACCATGTATGGTAGCCATCCAGTTTACGACAGGCCGCCTGGCCTCAGGAAATTGTATTTTTTCTCCGTTCCTGCACAGATAAGTCTGACAGTTGGTTTTTGCTGGGTTTTGGTCTTAATAGTTTTGATGATCGGATCCCAAACAGATGGTACTTGTCGACCATCTTCTCTATTGTTTGGGTGTTTTATGATTTCAATAGCCTCACGCATCATTCTAGGTATAAAACGATTCTTTTTTGCGAGGATTTGTGGTTTATCGAATCTGATGTAGTGGTTGTGTTTATCCGGCGTGTGTTTGTGATTGCAAACTTCGTAGACCTTGTCTGTTTCTAGTCAGCAAGGTGTGTGTTTACACTCCTCTTTGTTCGTCCAATGTATGATAAAAAAAAAGAAAAATGAGAAAATATTTATATTTTGCATTTTAGTTACTCTTGAAGTCTGTTTCTTTTTTTAAGTTTTCTGATATAAGCTTCTCTAAATAAGGTCTAAGAACAAAATCTATCAAGAAATCAAAATATCTAAAATGACTCATTATGCGTAGGAGACATCGAAGTAGTATCCATGCAAGACTTACCCGTGCAGGAATGGAGAAAAAATACAACATCCTGCAGCCGGGCGGTCTATCGGAAGAGGCGAAAAAAGTCACCCACAGCCAGGTGGTAGGGTATTTGCCCGTCTGGATGGCTACCACCCCTTGCCTAGAATATGCCGCCATAACAACCTTGAGTTGTGTTCCGGCATTAGCAGCCAGGTTCCAGCGTCTCTTTAGATAGCGGCAGCACATTGGCAGCACATTTGCTGTTAACAAATTCCCCTCGGTGACAGTAACCGCTTCCCATCAGGTGGGCTGTCTGCCTTCGCAATAAAAGATAGATAACTCTTTATTGTACACCGAAGTATGGACCAACAAAAAGAAACATACAATGATCCAATACATAAAACAGGCATATGTTCGGTCACGTTTCATGCCCTAATTTATTGATGAATAATTTAGCACAGTGAAAGACTATGGTCAATACACGAACGTGATGCTACACAAGTACAGTTAACAGATATCGGTGCTAGAGCTGGTGATAAGATTGGACATCGAAAATGTCCAATCTTATAAAAGCGTAAATATTGTTACGAGTGCGGGACTCGAATTAAAATGCCGTTGGAATTACTATAGAATTTATTAGAACTATACAAGCACGTATAACATAAGTAGAAATATAACTGGACGCAACCAGTACAAACGTGATTCACGATTTAATAACACGCGCAAAGTCCGTCACTATATAGCTCATCGAATGTACACACGTCTTGCTCGTATCGTAATCGTCGCTTGACTGCTTCACCTCTCCGTTCGGGCATTGTTTTTATACTCAACTCTACAAATACAATATACCATATCTGCCAAGCGTCGACGCAATTTCCCAGAAAACGTAATCCGCACACAGGCTTCATTAATCATAAACTAGTACAATACACAATAGATTGTTTTTCTAAGTAAACAAAAGAAGTCGAAATGCGGGAAGGTAATAAAGTGTGCTTTATGGCAGGCAGGAGTGCATTCACTTTTGTCGGCATGCAACAATATAATGTTTAATAATGATTAAAATATTGTTGTGCACATCACGTAAACGATAAGGCTACTGTTAAAGAACAATTAAGCAAGTCAATATTATTATACAGTACAACTACTCGACGTCTTATTTTGTACTCCCCTCTCGGGCTGTTACCGACGCGAATATCTGGCGTCACCTTTAATTTCCCGAAAGTGTATCAGTTACCTTATAAGTATAAATGTCATGTAAAACACATTTAGAAAAAGAAAATAAAATCCTCTTCCGTTTTTAACATTCATTGGCGTCGTTTCATTTCTGGCAAAAAATCACCATTTCACTTTGAGTGACTCCAAATAATATTCAAAAGCACGAACCAGCTACACGGGCGATTGAACCATGGGCTCTTGTCAATGGTGCCTCACCCCATACAACGGAGTAACCAACATCGACGCACCACACAAAACAAATTTACCCCCACAGCAGACATAAATTAGTTCCAAAAATAAATTTCCAAAGTAATCGTTATAGTAATTATTAAAATGATAAAAATCTAACCCAATTCTAATGACGAAAAACTCATTAAAACATATAATTACTAAGATAAAGATCTTTTGAAATACCGTATTTGTACCGCATTAAGTCACAAGCCTTATCACAAATGTCAACGCTTACAAACCCATTTCTTCCTTTTAATTGTAGGAAAAATTATTTTTGTATGAGAAAATTTAAATTTAAACAAAATTTGTAGATGTACCTGGTAGAGACGTGCTGGAGTCATTATCTTGATTACAGGACAAGTCCTTAAGACCAGCTCTAGCGGTGTGATACCACGATCTTTATTTTAAATAGGTTCGTGTTTGATGACGATGACGCCTAATGTCGGACGATGATGCGGTCGAAAATGAAGCACGCTTACCTAGATAGTACCTATTCATACTGTACGGTGTAACCCTGCACCATACAGCTCCGGGGCACGAGTCCAGCCAAACACGCGCGCACGACACTCATGTCTTAGAACCTAAATAAACAGTCAGTTTTGATGTTAGGGATTCATCTTAAATCGACCCGAATATTCTATGAATTTAATTTAAAAACTTATATTTATTTTGCCAATATTAATTAGCTAATCTTATACTAATATATAAAGCTGAAGAGTTTGTTTGTTTGTTTGCTTGAACGAGCTAATCTCAGGAACTACTGGTCTGATTTGAAAAAATCTTTCAGTGTTAGATAGCCCATTTATCGAGAAAGGCTATAAGCGGCTATATACCATCACGCTAAGTCCAGTAGGTGCGGAGCATCAATGAAGAATGTTTCGAAATCGGGGGGTGTTTTTTAACTTACTTTTTCTAAATTATTCCACGCGGACGAAGTCGCGGGCAGAAGCTAGTCAAATATACGTGTATAAAATAAACCAGTGTTTTTCAATCTGTGGGTTGCGACCCCTAGGGGGGTCGCAGAGCTTTGCTCAGGGTGTTGCCGGCAAAAGGCAGAAGGCAATTTAAATTTCTACCTCGTACTTAGCTACTTTCTAAGCTCAGCAGCTTTTTGCAGAGTATAAGGCACTAATAATGAATATGATTAACAAAATAGAGACAAAACATAAACGTAGTCTTTTAAATTACTAACTTATTTGTTTGTGTATGACCCAAGGGGGTCGCCAAAATTTTTCAACCTGTAAAGGGATCGCGTGTTCAAAAAGATTGAAAAGCATTGAACTATTATACTATAAGTAAAATTATACTTACAAAATAACATAAATCTATAAGTAAAAAATTGACTCCAAATCGCTGTCGGCGGGGA
The DNA here is from genome assembly GCA_019925095.2 of Dendrolimus kikuchii. Lineage (NCBI taxonomy): Eukaryota > Metazoa > Arthropoda > Insecta > Lepidoptera > Lasiocampidae > Dendrolimus > Dendrolimus kikuchii. The sequence continues at coordinate 8,989,699 of CM034413.1, forward strand.
GCGTGCCCAAAATCCTAGCCGCATTTCTCGCCTTGGATGGCAATGCTGATTTGTTGCCCTAGGTGCAAGCCAGCCTTTTGGTTATGCGAGACCTCAATTAGACGCTTTGAGAGGTCTCGATAGAGGTTATGAACTCCATGCCCCCACGGCCCTCGGGCAATGGGTCCCCGACCCCAAATGTCACAAATACGTCCCCACTACCAATGGACACATATTTGCGACATTTCAGGGCCTCCTGATGTGCGGCAACAGTCCCGGCCCTCATAGCTGCAGCTGAAAGATGGGACGCCGCCAAAGTATCGACACAAGTTGCGTCCCATACGTACTAGGGGGCATCCCATTTTCCATGGCACCAACGACATTCAGTCTGGTGTCTTACCATCGTCGCGGCACAGCCCATTTGGTTCAAGAACAGCTGGTGCCCCGGCGGTGACAAGAGACCGACGGATAATATCATTAAGTACACCGCGGCATTCTGCCAGCGCTCTTCGCGCTTGTCAAGCCATGGTGGCCTAACTTATCAACTCTAAAAAAATGCTCTTGAGAACTATTTAATTTAACACAATTTAACAGTATAAATATTTTGTTAACTTTATGATTTAAATAAAAAAATTACCTCATGCTCGTCTATCTATAAATGTATATGTACCGTATACTTATATATAAGCTGATAAGTGTTAAGTTAAAACTAAAGTTGTTTAGATCGTCATAGATAGTAACTCTATATACACGTTTCATAAACTTGTTTGTTAAGATACATAACACAGTCCAACAAAACTAGGTACTTTGTATGTTGTTGCAAGTCTCATATGTGACATACAGTTGTTATGGATCAGAAACACAATGTATCTGGCAGTCTGTAAGTATACAGAAAAATCTATTTCGACGTTGATATATTAACAACACAAATCATCGTGTCATCCTTCACACAATCTGTCTATCTCTTTTTTGGTCTACCTTTAAATTTGTAACCGTCAATTTTCCAGTTTAACGTTATTTTTTCACGTGACCTTTTATCCCTTCTAATTACATGCCTATACCACCTTAGCCTGCTTCGTCTCTATTTTTTAATCACGGGTGCAATTCTCAAATACTCCAAAGCTCTACCGCGCGCAAAGAAATGTTCGCCGAACCTTTGCGTGCGCAAGATTAATTACTTTAATTTCTAATTTAAAGATCAAATAGCAATAATAATCCGCAGATAACACACACACTTTATATATACCCAAATTAAGCAAGTTACGCTTGTGTTATGGCTAAAATACGGACGACAACAACCAGACCATAGTAAATGACGGGAAATTCGTTTCAGAAATTTATATCTTGCATTGCAGTGAAGTAGGCCGCAAAAGGCGTGAGTAAGTTTCTATCCGTGCAGGAACGGAGAAAGAATACAATTTCCTGCGGCCTGTCGTAAGAGGCGACAGAACAACCCACAGCTAGGTGGTAAGGCATTTTGCCCGACTGGATGGCTACCACTTCTGGTGTAAAGTATGTCGCCATAACAACCTTGAGTTGTGTTCCGGCATTAGTGACCAGGTTCCAGTTTCCCTTAAGAGAGCAGCAGCGCATTTGTAGCAACTTTGGTGTTGCAAATGTCCATAGGCGATGGTAACCGCTTTCCATCAAGTGGACCGTCTGCGTGTCTGCTGATCTCCCGCAATAAAAAAAAAAATAATAATAATAATAGCGCTAGAAAATTTTTTAAGTCTTACATTTTCAAACTTTGAGCCTTATCAGTAAAAATGTATTATGTAATAGCTCACACGTGTACTACTTACTCATCACTAAGTCTTCACGGTATGCATTTGAAAAGCCGCGTACTCACTTGCGAGATGTGATCGCTGCAGTTATTGTAAGCAAAAATCATAGTGTTGTACGTGGCTGGCTAGCGCACCGCGAGGAATCCGCAGCGAGTCGACAATTGTCGGTTTTTGCCGCGAATCAAAGGTCGAGGCAGTCGGCGCCGTCAAAAACCGCGGTAAAATCCTGCGAAAAGCGCGCTCGCGAGCCGTATACGCCCTAGAACCTCGTTACTGTATCCGCTTGGTAACAGTTACAGATCGCAGATGAGTTCGCGACTTAATGTATGTGGAAATGTACAGATGAGTATGTATGTTTGTGTTTATACATGTCGTACATGTGAATACGTGAGTGTGCGCATACAAAATTATACTTGTGGGTCAGTTAAGTAAATTCTCAGTGTCATCATAAGGGAATTCTAGTAGCCAGTTCAATTTGTATAAGGGCCGTTTTTTTCAATCACCAAATAAAAGTTATTCTATAGAATAAAACACAACACGGGAAAATAAAAAATGACAGTTGCAAGAATAGAACAATTGAATTGTTTTACTTTTGTATTTTTTCAGGTTATAATATATTCGACTGATAACTTTTATCTGATAATTGTAAAATCGGCCCTTAATGTAATAATATATATTGTTACAACTCAGGTCCCTACAAAAACAAAATCCACCTGTATATCTGAAACAAAACACATTTTATTACTTGTCGGCATTTAAACTAATTGTAATTCTTTTATAATCGTCTTCTTTTGTTTACTTATTGATTGGCATACGTTTCTAGAAAACCACCCATTGTTTTATTGTACTCGTTTATGGCAGTTTGCGGCCGAGTCATTAGCCAGGTGTGGTGGATTAAGTCGACTACGATATGGGCACATTGCATTTGTGCAGTATAAAACGATGGCCTGATGGAGGGAGAGGCAGTCGAGCGAGAACCACGATCAAAGTGAGACATATTGCGCGTTTTATTGAATTACGACCTTCTGCATTACGTTTGGATTTGTTGTGTTCGGTTATATTTGTACCTGTGTTATACGTGTTTTTGTAGTCCTAATAGACTCTATAATAATTCCAACGACATTTTAATTCGAGTCTCGCGACTCGTAATAATATTATTATTTGAAATGTGGACCCAAATGTGGCATTAGGAAAATGATTAAAACGAAAAAGCTTATTAGTTTAGATTAAACATACAATTTTTAATTAAGCATATCTCTCTGTGATTCCTTTGAGGGAATTTTATGCTGTTTAATTTTTATTTTATCTTGCTTTAAACTTTTTCGTTTGAAATATTTATTTTATCTATGCTAAAGCCGTACTTTAGAGTTAAGTGATGAATATAGAACCTCCTGATGGAAAGTGGTTGTCGTCGCCTAATCTTTGAAACAAAAGAACTTAATAGTAACTATGTAATAGTATCTAATTATATATTATTGCTAGCTGTGCCCGCGGCTTCACCCGCGTGGTGATGGAAAAGTCGTTATATTTTGCATAATTCACACTATATCTTTATAAATTATAATCTATGTGTTACTCTGATGTGTAAGCTATATTATTGTAAAGTTTCATCAAAATCCATTCAGTAGTTTTTGTGTGAAAGAGTAACAAACATACATACATTCTTACAAACTGTCGCATTCATAATATTTATATAGGAATGATATAAGATATAATATCAGCCCATAAATGTCCCACTGCTGGGCTCAGGCCTTCCATTACAGGGGAACGGATAATATACCATACTCACACATGACACTTGACATCTTTGTCTTTCGTGATCACGGCCACTGAAAAGTGGCCGAAACGTCGGAATAATAAAAATCAAATCAATTACCGCGCTTAAAACCGTTAAAACGTAGTTTTATTATGAAACCTAATTCCCTAATAGGAAATTTTAAACAATATTTTTAAAGTTTTTTTATTTTATTTTTGTACCAACAATTTTACTTCCCATCCTTTATGTTAGTATGTCTTAAACTTTAAGTACGGCTTTGTACGTTTGCATCCGCTACATTTTGCATTTAGCTCGTTCGTTTACTACGTATAATAAGCAGTGATGCGAAACATTCGAGTCCTTTCGAGACTCCTTTATAAAATTGTTCGAAGTCTTCAAGACTAAACAGAAAATAATTTGATAGTTGCCGATGCTATTGCTGGGACTTCATCTGCGTTAGTGTTAAAGATTTAAGCTGTAGCCGAATGCGTCTTATTTAAAGTGTTAAAAAATAACGCCGTTAACGCACGCACAACGTTATCTGTTAATATATAACGTCATCAACAATGTCACATTTCAAATAATGCCTTAAAGCTTAAACCCATTGCCATATCTGCGTGAGACGGCCTAAATATTTAGCATTATCCCAGATAAACCCACCTTCATCAAAAGTGCCTATCGTTCGACTAATTAGTTTATGCAACACTAATAATAAACAAGATGATAACGGTGAAATTATTAGAACCTTTTAAAATAAATAAGCTAAAGTACGGTGACAGATTTTTCTTAAAAAAAATGTTTACAACTTGAACGAGCTAATTGTACCTATAAATCGCTTAATAACAAACTTCATGGTTGTTTTACTTAATTAAGTTATAAAATGTTTTATTAATTAAATGTCTTGAGAAAGTTTCTATTCATAATAAAATTAGCAAAAGAAATGATCTCGTTTCGCAGAATAACAAGTACTTTATACGTTAGGAAAACATATATTTCTTACCAGCTGTGCCCGCGACTTCGTCCACGTGGATTGTTTTTCGTGGAACCCTATAAAAGTAAAAAAAAGAGGCTAAGTTACCTTATAGCATCAGCTACCTTAAAGTCCAGTCAAAATCGATCCAGCATTTACAGAATAAGCCGGTACACCCAGACAGACAAACAAAAATTTTCAAAAATGATTTTTTATAAAGTATCGTATATACTTTTACATACATTTAGTAAAAAACTGTTATTTTGACATTACAAACACACGTACGTACTTATTTGACTTATAATTTTAAAATAAAATATTAATTATTATTGCACATTAAACTAAATACGACTTATAGTAAACACATACATAATATACTAAATTTCATGATATTGTTACAACTTAGGTTCCGACAAACATAAATTCCACTCCTAATCTGTAAACACACATTTTATTACCTGTCGCCATTTGAACTAATTGTAATCCTTTTATGATCGTCTTCTTTTGTTTATTAATTTTTTTGGCATACTTTTCTAGTTATTGTGAAGAACAGCCTATTGTTATATTGTTTTCGTCCACGGCCGCTTGCAGGGTGCATCATTAGCCAGGTGTTACGGATTATAAATACAAGTGAATTCTAGGAAATTTGTATTTGTGAAGTATAAAACGACGGCCTGATTGAGAGAGGGGGCAGTTAAGCGAGAACCACGATAAGGGCGTGACGAGTGCACATTCGGGAATCTAATAGTGACCGACTTTGCGCGTTTTATTGAATTACGACCTTCTGCATTATGTTTGGATTTATTATGTTTGGTTATATTTGTACCTGTGTTATACGTGTTTGTATACTTTTAATAAACTCTATAATAATTTTAACGGCATTTTAATTCGAGTCCCGCTAACTGTGTAATGTTTTCTGTTCGCTACGACGGTCTCGAGTTTTTCACAGCACTATTATATTGTTTCAAAGCAAGTATTAACGGTAATAAATACATTTTATGTTTTTGTATTTAATTGAAATAACTGCACATGTAAATAATACTCAACTTATTTTGTAGAGGATTCACTGTTGTTTAAATGTAATTCATCAATAATATTGTGTGATTCTTGAAGTGTAAATAATTTAATTAATGATGTACTGATGTGTGCGGTACTTCCGGTCATCCAGTTTCCTCGTCACTTCCGTTGATAAAATCAAATCATAAGAACTGTTTACCAAAATATTGATGTGGGCAACATTTCTGGTTAACTACTTGTTTTAACTGATGTCAGGAGCCTTAAGAACAGACGAGCGTGCATGACAAGAGTTATGAATGTCAAAGAAGCAAGTGAGGTGTGTAAGAATAAGTCTGAATGGCGCTCTGTTGTTCGTGCCTACTCCACAAGGGAACTGGCGTGAAGTTATGTATGTATGTATGTATGTACAAACACGTATAACACAGGTACAAATATAACCGAGTACAACAAAGCCAAATGTAATGCAGAAGGTCGTAATTCCATTAAACACGCGCATCATCGCCTGCCTCATCTCTCAATTGGGGCATTGCTTTATACTACACAGATTCAATATATCTGCCTGGCCGCGTGAACCGAATTTCCTAGAATCAGTCCGACACACCTGGTTAATGACTGCCATAAAATATTACAATACACAATGGGCTGTTTTCTAATCGCTAATTTTAAACAGAAAGTAAACAAAAGAAGTTCAAATGCAGAAAGGTACTAAAGTGTGTTTTTACGGTATGCAGGTGTGAATCCACTTTTGTCGGCGTGTAGGTCGTAACAGTATATATAAATAAAAAGAGTTTGAGATAATATTTTGTTACGAGCGCGGGACCAGAATTAAAATGCCGTTGGAATTACTATAGAAATTATTAGAACTATACAAACACGTATAACACAGGTACAAATATAACTGGACTCAACCAGTATAAACTGCACCATTCAATAACACGCGCAAAGTCCGTTACTATATAGCTTATCGAATGTACGTCTTGTTCGTATCGTAATCCTCGCTTGACTGCCTCACCCCTCCGTTCGGGCATTCCTTTTATTCTGTACAAACACAATATGCTTCGACGCAAAACAATAACAACTAGAATTAGTTCGACACACCTGCCTAATGACTGCCATAAAACAAGTACAATAACAATAGAATGTTTTTCTTAATTACAAATTTTAAACTCAACGTAAACAAAAGAAGTCCAAATGCGGGAAAGGTAATAAACCAAGTTTTATGGCAGGCAGATGTGTATTCACTTGTTGTCGACATGTAACAATATAAATAATTATGATGAAAAAATCTTTAGCTAGACGTGTCGCTGGGGAGTTTCTTGTCGCTTCTTCTCCTCTGAACAGCGATAACACATTAAGAAGCGGTGTACATAGAATATGAAGTAGATTTAAATTTTAACTTACATGTATCATGTACATGTATCTACAAAAAATGTTGTGGAACTTATTTTGAATAAAAACTTTTGAATTTGATCATGTGAATTACTGACAGACAGACGGCAAAACCGGTGCAGAACTACGGAATATTTCTTGTGTTTTCATAACAAGCAAGAAATTATTACTAAGTATGAACTTACAACAACATTGAACTAACCTACTAAATCATAACACGCTCCTGTCGTTTCTCAGTTTCATAAATTTATGAGCTTTCAGAGTTTCATGCTAGCTGTTTTGCTGGTATCAAAGTACAACTACGAGCCTAGTTTTTACGACCTACTCTAATAGTGTTTATATACTTAATTTGTTTGGGAAACTTACAACAATTAATACTCTTAAATATAAAACACAAACTTAATACATATATCAATCATGTTTCCACAAAAAAGTAGTCTATATATATAAAAATTAATCCATATTTCCCTTGGTCACGCCATCACGCATGAACGGCTGGACCGATTTCGCTAATTCTTTTTTTGTTGTATTTGTTATTGTCAGGAGAAGGTTTTATCCGTGCAGGAACGGAGAAAGAATACAATTTCCTGCGGCCGGGCGGCCTGTCGTAAGAGGCGACTTCACAACCCACAGCCAGGTGGTAGGGCATTCGCCCGACTGGATGGCTACCACCCCTAGTCTAAAGTATGTCGCCATAACAACCTTGAGTTGTGTTCCGGCATTAGTGACCAGGTTCCAGTTTCCCTTAAGTAGCGCATTTGCAGCAACTTGGTGTTGCAAATGTCCATAGGCGATGGTAACCGCTTTCCATCAAGTGGGCCGTCTGCCTGTCTGCTGATCTCCTGTAATAAAAAAAAAAAAAGGTTCTTATGAAAGAAAAAATTAAGAAAAATGCACAGAAAATTAAAGAATACTTAACCACCATATAAAAATATTTCTAATCTAACCTTAGCGCTTTGGACAATATAAACTTTTTTAATGTAACCTTATGACGGTTGACATAGAATTGACAGAATGCGTGCTGCAAATATCGTCGAAGAGGATGTAAAAAGCTGAATATCATTTAAAACAGATGCTTCGGTCGGACTTATTTTATCGATAAAGTACATGTAAAATAATTAATTTGGCTGTAATTCTAATATTTAGGTGAAATTCGTTTTGTGTGTGTTCAAGTGGGTCCCGGGAAAGGTATTGATTCAAATTTGAACCAGGTAGATGGCACTGTAATCGGGTTCCAATATTTAGGTGAAATTATATTTGTGTGTGTTCAAGTGGGTCCCGGGATGGTTAAGACTATAGATCTACCGGTAGGTGGCAACGCTAAAGTCTTCCTAAACGGTGGGACCTTTTTTGACAATTTCTTTGTTTTTATTAAAGTGGATTCGAGAATGGTTTAAATTAACTATTGGTCCCGGTAAATGTCTCTGCAATCGGGTTCTAGATTTTTATTTCTAAGGGCCGGACAACGTCTGACGGGTAAAGCTAGTTTATATAATAAAAATAAAACCGGCTCAAACAGTTAATTACAAAAAAAAAAACTATTATACAAAAATTACATAAAATGTCTATTTAATTTTAATGAGGTCAGTATTGAACATAAACAAAAAAATTTTTAGCACAATAATTACTGATAAAATAGAGATAAAAAAGGAAAGTATAAAAAAAAGTTTAAGTCATTATTCTAAAAGGCCGTCTGCCTGTCTGCTGAACTCCTGCAATAAAAAAAAGTCATTGCATTATTCTAAATTACAACATTTTTTTATTTTGGGTTTTAAATTGATATAAGTTACCTATGAAAGGATCTACATTAACAAATAGTGCATTGTATTGCTGACAGTTTTTATAAGTGTGCTGAGAATAGAGATTTATCACGTAAGCTGAAACGGTTCACTAAGTACCATTTTATATCTCTTTCTATCTAACTCTCTCTTTTCTACTTTCCATCATCGAATAACTTAGGATCGATACAATGTATTTTTCTTCCATACTCTTCTATTTCACGGTCTCTGTGGTTGAGTGGGCTAAGCCTTTGACGGCTTATCTCGCTGCAACGCAGAGGCTTCGGGTTCGATTCCTGGTATGGTAAATTTCGGTAAACGAATTTTCTCTGTTATTGACTGTGGTGTGGGTTTCTGGGATCGGCCCCAGAGTAGTCCGTTGTATATTTCCCATAACACAAGCGTGACTTACTTAAATTGGAAATCCTACTAATATTATAAACGCGAAGTTTGTAAGAATGTATATTTGTTACTCTATCACGCAAAAACTACTAAGTGGATTTTGATGAAACTTTACAATAATATAGCTTACACATTAGAATAACACATAGGCTATAATTTATAAAGATATAGTATGAATTATCCAAAATATAACGGTAAGTGTCAAGTAAGCGGGTGAAACCTCAGGGCGCAGCTAGTTGAACATAAAAATATGTTTTACCAAATTTTTTTAAATTGGTTAAAACCCACCTCTCGACTCACACGGCTTATAATACGTACAGTGCGTTTCAAATGTATATTCTTTACTAGGCAACTGTCATTCCCTATTACTTCAATGCCGATATTTCTCTGAGATTTTAAGTACTGAAATCGGGGCGTTCGTGCTTACTGTCCGTGTGAAAAGGGCCATTCATATCGTGTTGGAGGAACCGTGAGTGAAACCCCGAGGGGTGGTCTCAACTCTTTCAGTGTGATCAGTTTCACAAATAAAATATGAGTTGCGAGATGGTGTTTCAACGCAGTGCTTTTAGAATGATTTCGATTTTTCTAGAAATTTAGGTAAGAATAATAGACTAAAGCTGGTGTCCATGGACATTTAACCGATCGCTAACCTGTAAGAGGGAACCACAAATTTGTTGCCGACCTGTCATCACACACAGCTCATTTGGAAGTCCCACAAATTTATGGTCAAATACAGATAATTGGAATGTACGTTGAAACTGATGGTTTTTCCCTCCAACTACATAGCATTTGTATTAGAATAAAAGAGACGATATAATTCTTTTGATTTTGGCGTGGCAATTTTGATGGCAGCTTGTGGAAAAAAATTATATTAAATTTGGCCCTTAAAGCAGGTTTAAAATAAAATAATCGCTGTTTAGGCATATATTTTTAGTGATTATTTTACCTAAGAAGGTCTTACTTATAAACATCTCATTAAACAATCTTTAACAGCTCTTATAAAATAGTACAATGTTCTGCTTCACCTACATTCCCAAATTAGTTAAGAATGTCTTGTAAGCCTGTTGTTTGCCAAGAAGAATTGTAATGATGCATTTTTTGTAATTGATTATATTGGTGAGCAATAAGTTTTATCTATCTATCTACAATGAAGGAAGGTAACTTATATTGTATTATTATACCTACGAGTAAAATCCCTTGTAGAATATTGAGTAGGTCATCGATGTCAGTGGGTAATATTCCTAGAAAGTTGGCTACGTTACCTCGCTGGATCGCCATACCGATCCGTTAACTGAGGTAGGAATCAGCCCTTTGATTACCCGATGAGTCAATTATTCGTTGGAATAAATCTTAATAAATGGCCTGGCTTATGACTTCAGGACCCCACAGTCCGAATGTTTCAAAGAGTCTTTAAGTTCTTAATCAATGCTCATCTTTTTTCACTTATAAAATTCAACTGGCTGTTACTTACCTAAGAGGTGTACATATAAAAGAAATCTCCGGGAATGGCAAATTTCGTAAGATTTCCGTCAATTACTGTGGTCTGGGTGTGTGTGATCGGCCCCAGAGTTGTCCGTTATATATTACCTATAACATAATACATTCCGTGTGGAACTTTCCGCATGTGTGTCGCTAGGGTAATACAGATTTCATTATCATCATCATCATTTAAGAGCTGTGCTCTTGTCGGTGGAACCTCCTCCAATCCTCTCTATTAAGAGCCAGTTGTTTTACTTCTTTGTACTACACGACACCCACTTTTTCCTTTCTTTGAACAAGGAATGCTCGCCTTGGCCTTCTCTTCCCTCTTATTGCTTTCACTTTACCTTCGATTAACGTGCTTAAGACGGTGTCGTGTCGTAGCAAATGGCCAAACATCTTCCCCTCGTCTTTCTTCCAGAGTTTTAAAATTATGCGCTTCTCCTTTACCATATCCAATACTTCTTCACTGGTGTTCTTTTCTTCCAACTAATTCTCTCCATGCGTTTCCAATTTCAATTACTTCTAATGTATTGCAATACCTTTGTATCGTTGTCCATGATTCATACTCATATAAAGCAATGCTGCAGGTATACATTTTGATTAAACTTTTCTTGACGGATTGTGCTATTTTAGACCTAAATAAGTAGTTTAACTAATATAAACTATTTTTGCAATCGTTACTGTTGCTATTATATCATCAGTGCATCGAGAATGTGATGTAATGACGCTCTCTAGATATCTACGTTTTTCTACTTATTGGTATGTATGATCTCTTAACTTTATTGGGCTTGGTGTGTGTGGGTTTTTGGCTATTGTCATTATTTTTAAGTCATACATATTTATCATAAGTAAATTCTATTAATTTACATCTTCAAAAATGTAGTAATACACGAGCGAGATTGCAAATTCCATCTAGGTAGGTAGGTAGCTCCCTAAGAGCCTTAAGAACATTTCAAACTTTGTAAGCCATCAGATGCGAGGTAACACATGTTACTGTGAATTTTTCAAAACCCGTTTTCCCACTTTGTTGCGGATTTATGTGACATCCCTTTTACTACTTTCAAACTGAACTTTTAACGGTGTGAGAGTCACGTATATGGAACAAGAATTGTTGAACCCAAGGTTCCAGGATTTTAACGATGATTTTTGTGTTTATTTGAGTGAGTCCCTCGGTGGTTCAATTCACAATTGTACCCAGTAGATAGCACTGCAGTTGGTGCTGCTGGATTTTTATTTTTATTACGTCCTAAGAAACTGTGACTGAGAGAAATTTGCCAGGTGGTAGGGCATTTGCATTTGCATAACAACGTTGAGTTGTGTTCCGGCATCAGTGGCCAGGTCTCTCCTTCAAGGCCGGCAGCGTATTGGCAGAACTACTGGTATTGCAAATGTACATAGGCGACGGTAACCACTTTCCATCACAGTTGGGCCGTCAGCCTGTCTACTGTGCTTCAGCAATAAAAAAAAGAAAAATACGATAGTGAGACCAATAAAGATTTCTTCTTAATCTCATTCAAATTCAAATGTTTTTATTCAAAATAAGTTCCGCTGTAGAACACTTTTAGAATGTCATATATATATATATGTCAAAATTTAAATTTACTTCCTACTCTATGAACTTTGCTTGGCAACGTGTTATCGCTGTTTAAAGCAGAAAGAAGAAGCTGCAAGAAACTCCTAAGCAATACTACTTAGCTATCGTAACACAAAAATTGAAGGTAAACACGAAAAGAGTTTCAACTAGAAATACATATAAATGAATTCCTATATTTCAGACACAAATCGGTTCTCTATACGCTATTTCACTGCGAACAAAATGAAACGCTATATTGGATCTGTGTTTGTATTAGGATCATAAAAAATCTTTGGATAAACATAAATGGAACGGATTGGTAAAACTATAGGTAACTGGAGAGAAATAACGTGTGTTTTTTGATGTGAAACTTCTTTAGAATCGTGATTTGAAACTCGATGAAACGAAAAAGCGACACTAAAAAGAGACAAACATATAAATCTATAGGACTAAGCCTGCGAGATGGTGAGATACGAGTTTTACATCGTTAAGCACAGATTGGAACATCAATAATCGGCAGACAAACACACATTGTATATCCCCAAATTAAGCAAGTTACGCTTGTGTTATGGGTAATATACAACGGACTACTCTAGGGCCGATCCCAGACACCCAGACCATAGTAAATAACGGAGAAAATACGTTTCCGAAATTTACTATACCAGGAATCGAGCCCGGAGCCTCTGCGTTGCAGTGAGGTAGGCCGGCAAAGGCTTAGCCCGCTCAACCACAGAGGCCGTCAAATTAGAGCGTTATAACCGATGATTAAATATAGGTCCAATTTGGACCGAAATAAAACTGATAATAATATTTTTTAAACTCAAACAGTGCAAATATTAAGTGTACACGCCATTCATTTCATTCGTTCGCTCATATCTGTTCCGTACATGGAATCTAGAGGTAAGGAGAAGCATCTCGGTATATGAAGACGTGTCCGTCGAAATTCATTAAATTAGGATGGCGCCACTTTGGCATCAGGGTAAATTTTAAAGAAAGCGCCATAAGTTATTAGCGTACTACTATAGTATTTTAGTTTTATAAAATTAAATATTACAAAATCACTAAGCATATTATTCAAAATTCACGTAATAAAATCACTATACCACGTTTTCACATAACAATTTTCACACAACAACGACGGCCTCTGTGGTTGAGCGGACTAAGCCTTTGCCGGCCTACTTCACTGCAACGCAGAGGCACCGGGTTCGATTCCTTGTATAGTAAATTTCGGAAACGTATTTTCTCAGTTATTTACTATGGTCTGGGTGTCTCGGATCGGCCCCAGAGTAGTCCGTTGTATATTTCCCATAACCCAAGCGTAACTTGCTTAATCTGGGTCATACAATATGTGTGTTTATCTGCTGATTATTTATTTATTAATTCCTTGAGGTTATATGTAGTAAATTACTTTGTACTACGTAAATAGTTGACGTTTTATATAGTGTAAAATCACCAACTAGTCTAGTCGCCAAAGATATTAATTTTTTAACTCGGCATACTTCGATTCGTCTACAACATCTACATTCATCCCATACCCTTTGTCTACATCAGCGCCATTGTGGACGGTTTTTGAACTGTTATTTACAGCTGGACTGGACATTTCTTCAACTATTTTCCTATACTACTGAAAATCTCCCTTCCTACCGTTTTAAAAAGAGATGTTGCAAAGTAGCATAGGAACTAAAAAGGTTTTACTCAAAATCTTTAAATAAGAAAACAAAAATTTAAAATAATTAAATTAGAAGATGTGACATTGTGGTACTGAGGCCTGGCTCATATAACCTATCGAAGGACATACTGCAAATTGTGCAAGGTGCGTGCCCTTTTGTCTCACAGAAAGTGATACTTAAGCAGTTTAGTTTGAATTATATTATGTTAACGGATGTAGGCTAAAGGAATTATATTTATACTAGCTGTCCCGGCAGACGTTGTTCTGCCCTGAAGAAATAAAATTTATAACCCGATTCCAGCGCCACCTACCGGGTCCAAATGTAAGCTATCCTATCTTTCAAGTCGAATCAAACTGCACGGTGTGCAAATTTGATTAAAATCGGTCAAGTATTAAGATTAATAAAAGTTAGAGAAGAATTATGTGTGATTATATTCTCTGAAGTTTATCCATGTAATGGAAAGTCGTCAAGTCGCCTATAGACGTTTGCAACGCCAGAGGTGATGCCAACGCTTTGCCAGGCGTTAGGATGAGATACCAAGGGTGGGATAAATCCGGTGCACGCAGAAAACACCGCAACTTATTTGTTTTTTGTTGTTGTATAGGAATGAAGTTCCTTATCGCACGATCCTCGACGGATGAGAGTTAGACGAAAAAAGTGCATGAAAAAATGCTAACCGCTGTACATTATTAGAATATAACATAGTTTATTGCACACATTATTACACAATATCATTTATACATACAATCGTAATGATAAGTACAATGGGCGGTCTTATCGCTGGGAGGTATTTCTTCCAGACAACTTTTGGACGGACAGAAACTCGGTATGGATACAATATATATACGTAAATATAAAGGAAAATGTTACATATATCACAATATAAACATACATATGTATCATACATTATTACACAATTTCAATCTTTAATGTAATGAAATCTATAATAATATTATATAATTCTAATCATGCCGTGTCTGTACATTGAAGCTATTAAAGAAACCAACTAGATAGAATATACTATATAAACGACGGAGAACAAAACGCAACAAAAAACAAAAGCAGGCGCTCCAAAGACACCTCACTAGTTTTACCTTTCACCCCTTTAAATAACACTGCCTTACCATAGGTTATATTTTGACATTACTTGTGTGGAGCTTCTGTCAAATTTTAATTTATAGTATGCCAAATGAACGGTCTGCGGAGTTATTGGCGGGAACTGAAAGGGGACGTTGTGCTGTGCTGTTTTATTTTCTAAAAATGTGTAAAATTACTCTAAAATGAACAATAGTTGTAAGATATTGATAGTTTTTGAGTAGTAATTATGTGTTTTGTGCGAAATGTGAACTGTATAGTCAAATGTGGCCTTTCGAGTTTTCGCAAGAACTCTGTTGAATGGTGTGGATTGTAGCCTACAATACAACTGCGCCTGGCTTAAAGGCCTAGTTGCCAAGCCTTAAACATAAAAAAACGGTCTGCCACTCGCAATGCAAGGTCCTGATAGAGTTGAACTTATTTAAACGACTTCTTTACTAACTACTGAACTAAAGAGAAAACAGCAAACAGTCTACTATTTTCTACCATAAAGTACAATCTCTAAACTGCGGTACAACAAGTATAAACCACTCACATTTCCAACTTCATGCACATAGTTTTAAAAATAAGAAAGTGCTGATTAGCACAGTATAAATGTTATACAGTTAGTTAAGGTAGAAAGTTTCGCAGGGAGTAAACACTCTTGGACTTATATAACGACTGTTTAAAGTTCTAATACAGAAGTTAATGTGTGTTTGCTTTTAGGTTTTTAAACTCAAGTTTTTAAAAAGTTTTTTTTCAAATACTTAATAATAACAGTCTACTTCCGAAATATTAGTATAATAAATTTTCCGTGTATTTTATAACTTTCATTATTTCTAACTTTAAAATTAAAGCATCGCCACTGATGCTGCCCTCACGTGGACAGACAGTGCAACTGGCTACAATGCAGGCGCCGCGTAGACCTTACTGTTGTTTTGTGATTTTCTACAAGTGGTGGTGCGGGTGGCAAAGTTAAAAAAATGTTGACGGTGGAAGGAGGGCAAAGATCCACAGCCGGGTAGAATAAATCGTCACCCGCCTACGGATCCCCAATCCTCGTCGTAAAAGCACGTCTTCAGAATTAGCGTATGTTCACACCAACAGGAGCGGGTTTATAGGTAAAAGCGTTCTATATTTGCACTTAATGCGCGTGCGATGCTGGCGTGATCAATAACGTACTGGGCGCCCGCCGGCACGAATCATGGTCAGCCGGCAGGTGGCACCGCCTGTCTCTATACAGTGTGCGGATTTGCGGAAAGGTATGAATATAAGGCGCCTATCCAACAAGTGTTATTCTAAAATCACCAACTAACTTATCTCCTAGCCAATCAGTATAATCGTGCCAGGGATTTGTGCTATAATCCATGATTAAAGGGTTTCACAGCATAGCAAGCAGGGTAAGTGGTTGTGCATTTTACATTTTCCGAATTCCGCACTCTGAAACCTACAAGGCCATAGCGTCTCACTTCTGAGTTTAGGCTTCCTCAATCTTCGTACGGAAAGTATACTCGCCATGCTTATCCAATGCCTATTGGTAGCTTTGACACATCGGCTATCTAGATGTGCAGGTTTCATCACGATGTTTTCCTTCAGTGTCAACACGTGGTAACAACAATACGGACAGTAAGTCAGAACTGCTCGAATGATGTTAGGAAATTTAAGGAAAGCGATAATTTAATTTCATAAAATCAAACGTAATCTAAGGCTGCGTACAAACAGGCCACCGACCACACGTGTGCGGCGAGTCCCTACAAAATGTATGAAAAAACATATAAACTGCTTCTCATTGACCACCGGTGGTTGTGGTCGGCGGCCCGTTTGCGCCCAGCCAAATGCATTATATACACATAATATTTAGATTCTATAATTATAATTTTAATATCTACATAGAGGAAAATATAATTAAGGCTTTGCTCGACTGTATAAAAATAAACTGTAGCACTACTAAATTTCAACAGTAAAAAGCTGATTTTGTATTTTATTTAACAAGCTTAGTTAAATTGCTTGAAGAATTCAGTGAAATGTTTAAAATCAGAAAAACTTAGCCAATTTGTATGATAATTTATTTTCATTAGTTGTATATATTTTATTAAAGTGCGATTCTTTAGTCTAGCCCACTGGAATGCAAAGGTCCAGGATTCGATTCCTGGCATGGCAAACTTAGACAAGTTTTCTGATATAATGTGCGTATAGTTAACAATTACCATGTGTTGACTGTGAAAGGAATGAACTGGAAGATCGACGGATACAAATGTTAAAAGTAGAGCAAAAAAGAGATGGATGGATTGTGTGAAGGAAGAAGACATGAGTATTTGTGGTATGACTGAGAACGCGTGTCTGAATAGAATATGGAACTGATGATATTATTACGAGTCGCGAGACTCGAATTGAAATGCTATTAAAATTACTATAGAGTTTATTAAAACTATACAAACACGTATAACACAGGTACAAATATAACAAAGGTTATGATGTTTGAAAGAGAAGAAACCAGAACGAATGCAAGGGTAATGGTCGATGATTTTATGCTGGAGCAAGTAAATGAGTTTGTATATGATGTGCTTTTAGCAGGGAGGGAAGGTATATGGCTGACATAGAAAGAAGAGTGAATTTGGGGATTAGTGTGAATGGAGCGTTAGGTAAATTTCTAGGTGCTAAGAACCTCAGCCAGAAGGCCCAGCTTGCCATACACAACGCGGTGCTGGTACCTACGCTCACGTATGGAAGCGAGAGTTGGATATGGAAGACAGAGCATGAAGGTAGAGTAAACGCCGTCGATATGCGAGCACTGCGCAAAATCTGCGGAGTGACGCTCGCGGACCGCGTTCGTAATACCGAAGTAAGAAAGAGAGGTGGTCTGAAAAAGAGAGTCGGGGTGAAGGTAAGGAAAGGAATGCTTCGGTGGTTCGGCCATGTGGAAAGAATGCCTGATGAAAGAATGACTAAACAGATATACAATGCAAAAGTGGATGGATGCAGAAATCGTGGAAGGCCACGACACACCTTCCATGATCAAATTGAACGTGTACTAGCAGAAGGTGATATCAGGAGCCTTAAGAACAGACGAGCGTGCATGACAAGAGTTATGAATGCCAAAGAAGCAAGTGAGGTGTGTAAGATTCGCTGGTGGTTCTCGCTCGACTAACTCCTTCCTCAATTAGGCCATTGCTTCATACTGCACAGATGCAATATGTCCGCCCGGCAGTGTGTACCGAATTTCCTAGAATCCACTTCTACTTTAAATCCGTAACACCTGGCTAATGATCACAATTTAACAATAGGCCGTATGCCGATAAGTAAACAAAAGAAAACGACCATAAAAGAATCTAAATGTTATTAGTTCTAATGCCGACGGGTAATAAATGTGCTTTGTTTCAGATATGCAGGTGGGTTGTGTGTTTGTCGGGATCTGAGTTATAAAAATTAGTATGTAAATGGAGTATGGAATAGAGATGAAGGAGTATGGAAGGACATATTGTGCTGATCTCCAATTATTGGGGTTAAGATGAAAAAAAGAGAGAGAACGAGGAGGTGAAGTATAATGTCGTGATGAAATTTGCATATCGAGATAGTCGATGTGTGATACTCTCCAATCCGCTTTGGTTAAGCATAACGGGTATACTAATATATTTATATATAAATATGAAAGTAATTTTATTCCGATGTACTTTTAACTTTTGGTTACCCTTTTTTATCTCTCTCTGAAATGTTGTTCATTGTTTAATTGGGTTCGATTCCTGGCAGGCTATTTGTGGGGGTTTATTTTTATGTGTGTGGTGCGTCGATGATGTTACCCCGTTGGATGGGGTGACGCACCACTGGCGAGAGCCCATGGCTGAATCGTCGCGGGAGCTAGGCTCAGCCGCTGGGCGGAAGTACAAAATAAACTTTTCTAAAAAGGTTTTTAAATGCAAGCTTTTGAGATCCTGGATATCATGTAGCCGCAGAGTGATAGCCAAGACAAGTAAAATGAGCCCAAACACGACGGGTTTATCTTGTTTAGTACAGGAGTTCCTATGGCCACCTTCCGACTCCATCATCAGATCAACTCCATGGTGCCATATTATTGCATTGTCACGCGATTTACATATGCGTGCAAAATTTCAGCTCAATCGGAAACCGGGAAGTTGGTCAAATTTAACTTGCAACATTCCACCCGAACTTCCATACATGCATACATCCATTGAAAGTTAAATAAAACTTGTAATAAGACGACGTATAATATTTTCTTAAGTTTTCGCGACTTGTATACATAATAAAACTACGTTTTAACGGTTTTAAGCGCGGTAATTTTATTTGATTTTGGTTTTTCCGACGTTTCGGCCACTTTTCAGTGGCCGTGATCAGGGAAGACAAAGATGTCAAGTGTCAAGGAGTATTCTTAAAGTTTTATTTAGCGATCAGTGAACACACACTGGATAAACCCAACCACTACATCAGATTCGATAACCCATAAATCCTCGCGAAAGAGAATCGTTTCATACCTAGAATGATGCGTGAGGCTATTGAAATCAAAAAACACCCAAATTTCAATAGAGAAGATGGTTGGCAAGTACCATCTGTTTGGGATCCAATTATCAAAACTATTAAGACCCAAACCTAGCAAAAACCAGCTACTAGACCTCAAGACACTGTGAGCTCTTTCTGCGTACAACGGAACACAAACCAACTTGACTGATAATTACTTTTATTTTTCCTTCCACCCATTTTAATATTATATAAAATTATTAGAGCTAGGCATGTTTGCTGAAGAGTTTCTTGCGCCGCTTCTTCTCTTCAAGCCATAACATGTTGCGAAGCGGTAGTAAATTCGATTAGGCTCCCATATAGTAAATAATAACCATAAACAAAATTAAAATTAAATAATTAAAATTAATAAGTTGGCGGTAGGCTAAATAAAACTTTAACAATACTCGTTGACACTTGACATCTTTGTCTTCCGTCGGAAAAACCAAAATCAAATAAAATTACCGCGCTTAAAACCGTTAAAACGTAGTTTTATTAAGACGACGTATGTTATACTCTCTATGTAATTATTGTTTATTTGACATTAAACTTAAGACTATATATACAGAAGTCTTAATTGCTACGTGAAAATATGTCAAACTCTAAACATGTTCGTAGATGCATCTCCGAAGGTTTTCTGTGTTCTGTATTGATAGATTGAATAGCAATAAATTATTCCATGTATGTGACGTAACAATTTTCAAAAAGATACGGTCTTGGTCTGTTTACTATTCTTTACTATGGTCTGGGTGTCTGGGGTCGGACTCTAAATAGTCTGTTGTCTATTTTTTTATATTTTTTTATTGCAGGAGTTCAGCAGACAGGCAGACGGCCCACTTGATGGAAAGTGGTTACCATCGCCTATGGACATTTGCAACACCGAAGGTGCTACAAATGCGCTGCTGCTCTCTTAAGGGTCACTGGAACCTAGTCACTAATGCCGGAACACAACTCAAGGTTGTTATGGCGACCTACTTTAGACGAGGGGTGGTAGCCATCCAGTCGGGCAAATGCCCTACCACCTGGCTGTGGGTTGTTTAGTCGCCTCTTACAACAGGCCGCCCGGCCGCAGGAAATTGTATTCTTTCTCCGTTCCTGCACGGATATAACACAAGCTTAACTTGCTTAGCTTGGGGGAGTACAATGTGTGTTTGTCTGCGGATTATTAATAATATTATTCATTTATTTTATAAGCACTCAGTTATATACCGTACATATGTAAATGAAGAATATGTTTATGCCGGGAAATTCAATAATTATAGCAGCATACGGAACCAAAATTTACCCAGGAAATACCCTAATAAATGCACACTGTTATTGCCATATCCGCGATATTTATCAAAAAAATGGGCATTATAAATCGCCGGGGTGTTGCTGGCAAGGTTTTTTTCAGCGCTTATTTTGTTTGGAAAATATGTATTATATATTATTGACGTACACAGCGAAATAAAATCACTATACGTAAGGTTTTTTTAAGTTCAGTTTATTTTTAGTATTTAATTGTATTTTTATATTGTTACGAGTTACAAGACTCGAATTAAAATGCCGTCGGAATTACTATAGAATTTATT
This sequence comes from Dendrolimus kikuchii, assembly GCA_019925095.2. Lineage (NCBI taxonomy): Eukaryota > Metazoa > Arthropoda > Insecta > Lepidoptera > Lasiocampidae > Dendrolimus > Dendrolimus kikuchii. The sequence goes on from CM034413.1 coordinate 9,010,653, forward strand.
AGAACTATACAAACACGTATAACACAGGTACAAATATAACTGGACACAACCAGTATAAACGTAATGCACGATTTAATAACACGCGCAAAGTCCGTCCACTGTATCGATTATCGAATGTACACACGTCTTGCCGCGCTTGCAATTATCGCTGGACTGCCTCCTCTCTCCATCCTGCCGTCGTTTTATACTTCACAATACAGTGTGCCCGCCCGTATCGTCGACTTAATTTCCTAGAAATCGTAATCCGCACACCTGATTAATTATTCCTGCAAACGGCCATAAACGAGTACAATAGGCTGTTTTCCACCATAACCAATAAATAATATATAACTCAGACGTGTAATATAGTTACGAATAAATTTGTTTATGAGTTTACTAGCTTCTGCCCGCGACTTGGAATAGTTAAAGAAAGTAAGTTAAAAAACCCCGCGATTTTGAAACATTCTTCATTGATGCTCCGCTCCTACTGGTCTTAGCGTGATGATATATAGCCTATAGCCTTCTTCGATGAATGGGCTATCAAACAATGGTTCCTGAGATCAGCGTGTTCAAGCAAACAAACAAACTCTTCAGCTTTATATATTAGTATTAATATAAAATGTATGTTAAAAATCTGTTAATGTCATATTTGCCTCTATATAATAATGGTTTGGGAAAACCGCTAGGGGGGAACTCGTGTCAAATAAATTCCGTTTCCGAAATTTTTTGCATATTTATTTTATACTCTATTGTATCGTAATACAGTTAATTTTACTTTGTAGCTGTAGAACTGTAAATAGGTACTTAAACCATTCGGTACAGCACTTTAGTGATCTTGCTCTGATTGTCTGAGGTTTGATATATATAGTCTTACTAGATGTGTCATAATTTTTTTTTTATTATTGATATAAAAATTAACTTTTTTTTATTGCAGGAATTCAGCAGACAAGCAGACGGCCCACTAGATGGAAAGCGGTTACCATCGCCTATGGACATTTGCAACACCAAAAGTGCTACAAATGCGCTGCTGCTCTCTGTGAGTGAGTCTGGAACCTGGTCAATAATGCCGGAACACAACTCAAAGTTGTTATGGCGGCATGCTCTAGACCAGGGGTGGTAGCCATCCAGTCGGGCAAATGCCCTACCACCTGGCTGTGGGTTGTTTAGTCGCCTCTTACGACAGGCCGCTCAGCCGCAGGAAATTGTATTCTTTCTCCGTTCCTGCACGGATAAAACTACTCTAACTAAAGATCATACGTGGTGAAGCCGTGCTAAAACTATTATCTTGATTATATAAAAATAATACATAATATCAGCCCATAAATGTCCCACTGCTGGGCTCGGGCCTGCCATTATAGGGGAACGGACAGTATACCCGCCAATCTTGTCTAAGGCGGCTTGGCAAGTTCTTGATTATATCTCTTTTTTATTATTATTCAGCACTCATAACCCCTTTCGTGTGTTAAGAAAGGGAATACCATTCATCTAGATCACTACTAGATTTATATAAAACAATAATTTACTTATTACCTACATTACATGTTTCTTAAAATACTGCGTTATCTATATTTATTAAATTTTATTCCATTGTATTATTTTTATTGTTACGACCTGAATGCCGACAAAAGATAAATTCACACCTGCGTCTGTAGAAACACATTTTATTATCTTTTTGGTATTTGGACTTCTTTTGTATACTTTGTGTTTAAAATTTGCAATTAGAAAAACAGCCCATTGTGTATTGTAATCTTTTGTGGTAGTCATTAGCCATGTGTGATTCTATGAAATTCAGTCCACGCGGGCGAGAGACATATTGTATTTGTGCAGTATAAAGCAATGCCCCAATTGAGAGATCGGCAGTCTAGCGATAGCCACAAGCGAAGCAAGACGTTAGTGACGGACTTTGCGCGTGTGATTGAATCGTGCATTACGTTTGGACTGGTTATGTACAGTTATATTTGTACCTGTGTTATACGTGTTTGTATAGTTCTAATAAATTCTATAGTAATTTCAACGGCATTTTAATTCGAGTCCTGCAACTCTTAATATTATGTACATACATAAATTTATAATATTTTTATTGGGTTGAGTTGGTTTAAGTTGGTAAAGATTGGGAGTTGTTGGGTTATTTTGGAAATAGTTGGGAGGCAAGGAGTAATTATTTATACATATTAACTTACAAGATTACATAAATAAATATTCGTGGACACCTTTCCCAGGCCACCACAAGAAACATCATTAGGTTCTCTCCCCGGTGATCATCTCGGGATGATTAACAACTCACATTGTATATATATATACACACTAGCTGTGCCCACGACGTCGTCCCCGTGGAATTTGTTTTCAAAAGCCCCGATTTTGAAACATTCTTCATTGCAGCTCCGCTCCTATTGGTCTTAGCGTAATGATATATAGCCTATAGCCTTCCTCAATAAATAGGCTATCTAACACTGAAAGAATTTTTTCATATCAGACCAGTAGTTCCTGAGATTAGCGCGTTCAAACAAACAAACTCTTCACCTTTATATATTAGTATAAGATATATTTATACCTATATTGATTACAGCTCTTAGGGCCGAATTCATTGGCGTAAAGTGCCTTAGCCTTGTGCTAATCCAGTTTCGTACGGTGAGTGAATTTCGGTGGTTAACTTGTCCTCATCCTCCTCCCCTATCTCTTCCTCCTATCTAATCCCCCAGTCCCCTCTATTATACCCTAAAAGCTGGCAACGCATTGCCAACGGTCTTATGTTGCAAAGTCCACGGGCAACGGAATACATTACGTCAGGTGGGCCATCTGCCTGTTTGACCATTTCTAATAATAATAAAAAAAATATGTATACACCGCTTAACAATGTATTGTTGTTGTTTTTAAGAGAAAAAGTGACAAGACTCCCCAGCAACACGCCTAATTTTTTTTTAATTACATTTATTTCTAACTATAATACGAAAAAATAATAATAATAACAATCAAAATGTAGCTTATGTCACTCAGAAATAATGTAGTTTTCTACTAGTGAAAGAATTTTCAAAATCCGTTGTGTAGTTCAAGAGATTTTCTAAAGACAAACAAACTTTACCTCTTTATAATATTAGTATAGATTTACACGCGTCCTATTGTTGCCATTACAGAAATCTAATCCTTCATTTAGACAATACCCACATTCGCGGCAGCAAGCACTTAAATGACTGGGTAAATGGACAGCATGAGTATCAAATTTTCAAATAAGTTCCCTCGCGACTATTGCTCACTACCGTGGAAGAAGGCATATGTTACATTTAGTTACTTGCATAGTAATGTGTCTTTTTACGCTTAATAATTTTATTTAACCCTCTTATTTCTGAACGATATAAGTTATTTACAAACATTTATTTCTAAGCGATACAATCAGCCGTTTCCTTAATTGAATAATAATTTTGTTATTATTTTTATTTATTCCGTGATTAGCGCCTGTTTTGCATACAGCATTTTTCTATAATTTACTATAGTTATATGTAACAATATTTATCTCTAATATGGTGTGGTAATTGTATCGATTATAATTTAAAATCTCTCAATTGTGTATAGACGGTATTCACGACATTTTATTTTCATAATAAAACTACGTTTTAACGGTTTTAAGCGCGGTAATTTTATTTGATTTTGGTTTTTCCGACGTTTCGGCCACTTTTCAGTGGCCGTGATCGCGGAAGACAAAGATGTCAAGTGTCAACGAGTATTGTTAAAGTTTTATTTAGCCTACCGCCAACTTATTAATTTTAATTTTGTTTATGGTTATTATTTACTCTATGGGAGCCTAATCTAATTTACTACCGCTTCGCAACATGTTATGGCTTGAAGAGAAGAAGCGGCGCAAGAAACTCTTCAGCAAACATGCCTAGCTCTAATAATTTTATATAATATTAAAATGGGTGGAAGGAAAAATAAAAGTAATTATCAGTCAAGTTGGTTTGTGTTCCGTTGTACGCACTTGACATCTTTGTCTTCCGTGATCACCACTTTTCAGTGGCCGAAACGTCGGAAAAACCAAAATCAAATAAAATTACCGCGCTTAAAACCGTTAAAACGTAGTTTTATTATGTATACAAGTCGCGAAAACTTAAGAAAATATTATTTTATTTTCATGTTCGTAAAAGCGATAGATTTTTGTTGTGCCCGATTTATTTTATTACATTTAAAACTTTAAATATCATATCTTATATAAAATATTATCTAAAATTTCCAAACAATAATGTAAACACGTCTTGTAAACCTTTTTAATTAAAATAGTTTATCAATGACTTCAATCCGTTATCGGTTGTGCCGTAAATTGTTGGAGGGATGGCGAGATGTTCTAAAAATGTCTGACCAGTGTGTCGATTCAGTGTATGAAAGGCATTTAATGTATGTAGGTTCTCTGATTATAAGTATAGTGACCAGTTTCTGTTCTTTTATGTAACAAAAATAAACCCCTCTGAGATGTTGCAAGTATTACACATAATCGAAATGAAACATAAAAAGAAGGTATCCATATTTCGAAGCAAATTAAACAAAGAACTACATGTACTACCTACATAGTATTTTCAAAGTTTTCGTAACAAGTACACATAATTAAAATTTTACAAATAATTAAAGATTTAACGGTTTTAAGCGCGGTGTTTATTTGCTTTCTATTTCTATTCTGACGTTTCGGCCATTTTTCAGTAGCCGTGATCACGAAAGAGAAAGTTGTCAAGTGCCAATGTATAATGTTAAGGTTATTATTTATCCTACACCAACTTGTTTATTTTTTTATGTTTTATCGCTTAAAATCATTAATACATAGTTTGAATTATGAACCTACAATTATGAAATGTTAGCCACTTCTAGATATTTGTACATCTGTAGGTAGACACTTGCTCACACCTGTTTCCCTGTGTTCCAATATTGATTCGAGGCACGTTGTGGGTTGCACTGCTTGCAGATAAGTTTCAACATACTATTCCTTGTAAAACATAGCTTTAACTCAGAATTGTCACTTAGTTTTGTCCAGAGTTCTTTTTCTCCTCTAACAGTAACTAACGTTGCTTTGAAAGCGGTATAGAATAATGACTTTCATTAATAATGAAATGAAAATAAAATACCTGTTTTCTAGACTCGTATAGATAATAAACAAATCCTCGCAAAAGAGAATCGTTTCATGCCTAGAATGATGCGCTAGGCTATTAAAATAAAATAAAAAAACAACCAAATTTCAATAGAGAATATGGTTGGCAAGTACCACATGTTTGGGATCCCATAATCAAAACTATTAAGATCCAAACCCAGCAATAATTAACTGCCAGACCTCAAGACACTGGGTTCGTTCGGCGTGCACCAGAACACAAACCAACTTGATTGATAATTTATTTCTCTTTGATTACACTTCTCATTCATTTCAATTTTATTCTTATACTAATATATAAAGTTGAACAGTTTGTTTGTTTGTTTGCTTGATGGCACTAATCCTAGGAAGTACTGGTCTGATTTGAAAATGTCTTTCAGTGTTAGATACCCCATTTACCGAGGAAGGCTATAGGCTATATATCATCACGCTAAGACCAATAGGAGCGGAGCACCAATGTAGAATGTTTCAAAATCAATGGGTTTTTTTTAACTATTCCACGCAGACGAAGTCGCGAGTATTATATAAAATTACTAGCTGTCCCGGCAGACGTTCTGCCCTTCAGGGCAGAACCCGATTGTAGCGCCACCTACAGGGTCCAATTGTAAATCTAAACCATCCTCGAATCCACTTGAACACACACAAAAAAATTCATTCAAATCGGTCCAGACGTTTAGGAGGAGTTCACTGTCAACACACGTACAGAAGAATTATATATATAAAGATTAGAGCTAGGCATGTTGCTGATAAGTTTCTTGCGCCGCTTCTATTCTTCACGCCACAACATGTTGCGAAGCGGTGGTAAATTAGATTAGGCTCCCATAGAGTAAATAATATGAATAAACAAAAATTAAAACTGAATAGTTTAAATGAACAAGTTGACGGTAGGCTAAATAAAAACTTTAACATTACTCATTGACACTACATCTTTTTCTTCTGTGATCACGGCTACTGAAAAGTCGCCGTGATACCGCGCTTTAAACTGTGAAAACGTAGTTTTATTATATTTAGAAAGAAAGAAAGAAATAAAAAATATTTATATCTAATAGCGACACAACACAATTTTTTTTTATTTATTTTTTTATTGCAGGAGTTCAGCAGACAGGCTGACGGCCCACTTGATGGAAAGCGGTTACCATCACCTATGGACATTTGCAACACCAAAGGTGCTACAAATGCGCTGCTGCTCTCTTAAAGGAGACTGGAACCTGGTCACTAATGCCGGAACACAACTCAAGGTTGTTATGGCGACATACTTTAGACCAGGGGTGGTAGCCATCCAGTCGGACAAATGCCCTACCACCTGGCTGTGGGTTGTTTTGTCGCCTCTTACGACAGGCCGCCAGGCCGCAGGAAATTGTATTCTTTCTCCGTTCCTGCACGGATAAAATAGTACTAACATAACAAAGTATAGATCAAATTATCTCATTTTGATACAATCTTTACATGTTTTGAAAATCACAATACATTAGCAAATGTCTAGTAAGACAATAAATACAGAAATATTCATTTAAAAAACAATATCAGTTTTATTTATTTTGTACTAGATTTCCAAACTCTTAGTATTACATTATATGCAACAATATACATATAATGACAGCCCATAAATGTCCCAAAATGTAAAAATGCTGGTCTCGGGCCTTCCATTATAGGGAGAAACGGACAGGGTACCCGCCACGCTTGTCCAAGGCGGCTTTGCAGTTCTCACACATCGGTTATCTCGATGTGCAAGGTTGCATAACAATGTTTTCTTTCAGCGTTGTTAGCACGTGGTAATTGTAACAATATGCACATTAGGTCAGAAAACTGCCTAAGTGGTGTATAAGTTCCGGCCAGGATCGAACCCGCGCCCTTTGAATTTGGGATTGACGCTAGCCGTTACGCTACCACAAATTATATATTTTACTTACATAGAAACCTAATTAGGTTTTAATATATCACTAGCGAAGCGACGGGCAAAACTTAGTGTATATATAGGTATAAACCTTCCTTGAAAAATTATGTAACTAATGGTGAAAACCGCTTAAAAATTGCGTGGTTTAGGAGGAGTTAGCATAGATACAGATAGATAGACAGACGCGGAAAGTGACTTTATTTTATTATCTGTAAAGATGTACCTATGTGACGAATAATAGTTTTCTAAGTATTTCAGTAGTCTATGTCTGCTTACACCTGTATTCCTGTAACCAAGTATTGATTTGTGGGAATGGCGTCAGGTGTAGTACATAGTTGCACAGTCTGCAGATTTATTACTCTGTAAGGGAGCGAGTCCTGGTTTGATTTATTACTACTGTACTGTGTGCAGTGAATTCTTACGTGATCGTCAAAACCAATCTTTTTTATACTATGTTGCAATACCTACAATAATTTCTACACGGTATAGACTATCCATTTATTGAACTTACTGCCACTCAACATCAGACAAGCTAAATCCATATGGTATTTTAATCTGATGGTTACTAATCATCTTTGGTCCTCTTAGGTCTCACAATGCTGCTGATTTCATATGTAGTATGATATAATTTATATTTATGTATAGTATATAAGTTTTTTTTACTTATTCTTGGAATGTTTTTATATTGTTACGAGCTACACAAGACTCGAATTAAAATGCCGTTGGAATTACTATAGAATTTATTAGAACTGTACAAACACGTATAAAACAGGTACAAATATACTGGATACAATCAGTAACACGGCACGATTCAATAACACGCGCAAAGTCCGTCACTATATCGCTCTTCGAATGTACTACACACGTCTTACTCGTATCGTAGTCGTCGCTTGACTGCCGATATCTCCATTCGGGCCTTCTTTTATACTCAGCTTACAATGTGTCACGACCGGGTAAACAATGATTTCCAAGAATCACACCTGCGCCTCTGTCGAGGCTATTCCCAGAAAACATGATTCTGCACACCTGCAGGATTATGCCTGCGAACGGCCATAAACAAGTACAATAATAATAGGCTATTGTGTAATTGCAAATTTTAAACACAAATGAACTCCAAATGCGGAGGGTAACAAAACCATGCTTTATGGCAAGCCGGTGTGCTTCGTGGAATTTTGGCTAAGTTGTAACATTATTGTTTATTGTCTTCACCGCCAATGTTGTTTTTATATTTTTCTTAGTTTAAGGGGTTGCCTGGAAGAGAACGCTTTAAACGATAAAGCTGCCCCTTGTTCAACATTTATTGTACCTACCTAGTTCTTAAGAACGTAATTTTAATTTTCATACTTATAACATAAGCTGTAATACTAGTGGATAACGTATCCATATCTGATTTCAAAGGTGTGGGTTCATACCCTGGCCGGAGAAATAGCAATGCTTATGCAGTTAAAGAATAAGTTTTGTTACTTAAAATCCATATTAACACAAATGAGAAAGATCAACGAAAACATCTTAACCTGAAATATTATTTTAACCGATATGTGAAACCTAAAAACTTGAACTAGAATGGTGGCTCGAGAAGTCTATTTTCGTGATTTATTTACCTTCAAAATTAATACGATCTCTCAAACATAGAGTATACCGTTTTATTCAGTTAAGCAGGGTTCAATATAAGTACCCGAGGTAGCCAGAGAGACCTCCGGCTAGTGGTGGAGCCAGTCCGGGCTGGAGGTGAATACGCCAGTGAGCCCACAGCCCGGACAAAGGACGTTAGAGGATCGGGCAGGTGTTTTAGTGGGTATCCCTAACTGCGGCATGGCAATAGCACTTCACACGTAAGGTGCTAGTGCCACCTCGACCTGGCGAATCCCACACACAGGCCGCGACCCTTCCCCTCGCGCGGCTTATGGTCCTCAATCCGATTTCCCCTGTATAAAAAAATGTATAGTGTGCATTTTACACGCAGTAAAAGATAAACTTCAGAGAATACACAGGCGGACACAATTATATCTACAACGCTTTGTACGTCTTTATTCTTAGGTATTACGGCCCTTATTCGTATTAATTCAATCTAAATTACACTTTAAGTCACTAGCATAAAGTTCTAAACTCAATGTACACACGTATTTGTATCTACGTATCTGTTGGTCTACTTATAGAAAAATATCTGCCTTGAGTATATACAGAAGAGCTAAAATTCATTTAATATTTTTTAATTTTATTTAAAGTGAAAATTAATACTAACGGGCAAAAAGAAATGCGTTTTATTTCGTATTAAACACTGTTGAATTTTATGTGTTTATCTCTTTTTAGTGTCGCTTTTTCGTTTCATTGATTTTCAAATCATACACTTTAGAAAGGGTTCAATATAATTGGTTACACCTGATGGTATGTGTAACAATTATCTTCTGTGATTAATTTTTGTAAGTGCATATTACTTACTCTTTTTTCATTTTTTTATTTGCACGAGTTCAGCAGACAGGCAGATGTCCCACCTGATAGAAAGCGGTTACCATCGCGTATAGATATTTGCAACACCAAGGATGCTACAAATGCGTTGCTGCTCTCTTAAGGGAGTTTGGAACCTGGCCACTAATAAAACTATTTCGCGAGATTCTTTTCAAATCCCAATAAAATTTTCTCCCAAATATACGCCTAAACGTTTAAATTTTCGAACTGGCAAAACCATAGTTGATAACAAAAGACTTCACAAATGTAACGCCCGAAATTTCCAATTTAAGCCAGAATTTTACCCAAAAAGAGAGCTTGCAACAACACGAAACTTCCAATATCACAACCCTTGCAGCACGTGTCGGAAAGAACCCTTGGTTTCCAAAAAATAAATAATTAGCCGTCCAAATCTCACTGGGAAACACTTTCGGGAGCTCCAAATGGTGCAAGCAATTTTGATAGGTCTTGATTATTAGGTCTTGATTAGGGTATTTAATAAAGATTTCAAAATTATTTTTAGTTGATAATATAATATAGCCTATATCACCCGAGGATAGTGTAGCATCCCAACAATTAAAGATTTTTTTAAATCGGTTCAGTAATTTCGGAGCCTATTCAATGCAAAGAAACAAACAAATCTTTCCTCTTTGTAATATTAGTATAGATTATTAAATAAATAAAAAGACTGATATCTTTAATTGAATTGAATTTTGATATCAGAATAAACACTTCTTTTTATATAAAAAAAACAGTAATTAAAAATCTTCAAAAAATTTATTTATATAATGCATATAAAATACCTATGTATTAAATGAAAACGTAACTTAAAAAAAAAACATAATCAATGTTGTATTTAAAACAGTAATTCATGTGCACACAGCAAATGAAATATATAAACTATTTTATCCATTAAAAACCATTACACAATTCGGTCAATCAGATTACATTGTTTACAAATATTGCAAGAGAAATACGTGTAAAATCTTTGGTGTAACATATGAAATGTGTTTTAATAATAAAATTGGAAAATACATGGTACAGTGGCCTTTTCATTCTAAATAAACCGCCTCCCTTTTGTAATTGGCCACATTACTCTATGAAATTACGAGAATAGAAAAGCCAGTAAATAAATAGGTTTCCAACGGCTAACGAGGGGAAAGCGAAGGGAAAGGAAATAAAATGAGAAAAATAAATGAAAATAACTCGGACAGGCTATTTCTTTCTGCCAGTTAGACTAGGCGTTTCGAATAAAGTGGTCACTTTATAACGCTTATTCAGAGGCTTGGATTGTTGGATGTATGAGCTTTATCTGGTCTGAACATTGACTAAATTGTTCACAAACGTTCGAGTTTATTGTCGACATTGTTAATGTTCATATTGCTTTCCAAATCAAGTAATAAGGAAGCGGTCAGTCAACTAAATTGAAATATTTTTATCATCTTACAAAACGTCGCAGCCCCATAAAGGACAATGCCCATTTTGCGGCCTTCCTAAAATCGAATGAAGCTTAACCCGCCACCTGCCGGGTCCAATCTTTAATCTAAACCACCCCGGGACCCACTTGAACACACACAAAAATAATTGACCTAAATCCTAGAACCCGATTACAGCGCCACCTACCTGGTTCAAATTTGAATCTAAACCATTCCGGGACCCACTTGAACACACACAAACATAATTGACCTAAATCCTGGAATCCAATTGCAGTGCCATCTACTTGACTCAAATTTGAATCTAAACCATCCCGGGACCCACTTGAATACACAACAATAATGCACCTAAATCCTAGAACACGATTAGAGCGCCATCCATATACCTGGTTCAAATTTGAATCTAAACCAATCCGGGACCCACTAGAACACACAAAAATAATTTCACCTAAATTCTGGAAAGCGATTGCAGCGCCATATACCTGGTTGAAATTTGAATCTAAGCCATCCCGAGACCCACATGAACACACAAAAATATTTCACCGAAATAATTACTATTTGCATGCCTGAAAGGGCAAAACCATGTGAAACATAAAATAACATATTCTCATCTTATATTTTTGTTTACCATGTTCTTGAGCAAATAAATTATTTGATTTGAAATGATTTGATCTAAATAACTCTCTATAATTCATAGACACGGTCACACACGTATAGGATTTATTTGAAAATTAATACATACATACATACATAACTTCACGCCAGGTCCCTTGCGGGGTAGGCACGAACAACAGAGCGCCATTTAGGCCCATTCTTACACACCTCACTTGCTTCTTTGACATTCATAACTCTTGTCATGCACACTCGTCTGTTCTTAAGGCTCCTGACATCACCCTCCGCTAGTACACGATCAATTGAAAATTAATGTGCTTCTATATTTGTTTGTTCTTTCTTTACGGTCTTAGGTATGACTCGATACCCTCAAAAATGAATTATCGTCTTTCTTATGCTCGACTTCAGAGTCCAGACTCTAAAGCATAGACGCAAGGCGGGGGCTAACTGTCTTATATCGGATACATTTCGGGGAGTGTTCCTTAGAATTGCACGAGCTGATTCCTCCATCCCCATTTTACCATCGGACAACCAGACGCACCGGTTTGCGCCAGCGCTACATCTTGTTGACACCAACAGTCAGAACCAATCGTTTCTCTTCATCTTTTCCGGTGCGCCCTGCCGAAGAGTGGAATAATTTGCCGGAGTCTGTTTTTCCTGACAAATACAATCTTGAAATCTTGAAGTCACGAGTAACTAGGTATCTTCTAGGTATCTTCTAGGTAAGCGCGCTCCATCCATCCTAGACTGCGTCATCACCAACACCAGGTGAGAAGTGGTGAAACGCTAACCTATACTTCGAAAAAAATAATTGTTACGAGTTACAGGACTCGAATTAAAATGCCGTTAGAATTACTATAGAATTTATTAGAACTATACAAACATATATAACACAGGTACAAATATAACTGAACACAATCAGTTCAAACGTAATGCACGATTCAATAACACGCGCAAAGTCCGTGACTATATAGGTTATCGAATGTACACAAGTCTCGCCTTGATCGTGGTTCTCGCTCGACTGCCGATCTCTCCATTGGGCCCTTGCTTTATACTGCACTGATGCAATATGGCTGCCCAGCCGCGTAGACCGAATTTCTTAGAAACGTTTCAACAAACACACCTGTCTAATGACTGCCATAAAGATTACAATATACAATGGGCTGTTTACAAATTTTAAACACAAAGTAAACAAAAGGAGTTTAAATGAACAAGGTAATAATGCTTTTATGGTATGCAGGTGTGAATCCACTATGTCGGTCATAACAATATAAATATAGTTACTATCCCAATGCCTACGCCTGCCTTACTCAAGTGTTTTTTCTAAGAGAATAATCGTAAAGTCAGTAAATTACTTTGCTTAAATCAAGGAAAAGTCGTGGCTATCTATGTGGTGGGATCTTAACAAGGTCATTGGCTTCCTTATCTTCGTCGGTCGATGAAAATTCGGGTAGGAACACATTTACTTATAAACGTTTGGTTTACTTTGAATATGGTAATATTGAACTTGGTAATGACGGCTGTGGTTGTGCGGGCTAAGTCTTTACCTACCTAGCTAGCTGGAACGGGTTCCAGGTTTGACTCCTGCATCTTAAACGTAGTTTTAATCATTTACTATGATCTGGATATGTGTAAAAGTTAAATCAGAAAGGTCCATTTTTGCCAAAATGGGAATGAAATCTTCATCAGCCGCCTTAAATGTAATAGGGGTGAAAAAAATTATCATTTCATGTTTTTTTTAATTGCAGTAGTTCAGCAGACAGGCAGACGGCCCACTTACTGGAAAGCGGTTACCATCGCCTATGGACATTTGTAACACCAAAGGTGCTACAAATGCGCTGCTGCTCTCTTAAGGCAGACTGGAACCTGGTCACTGATGTCGGAACACATCTCAAGGTTGTTATGGCGACATTATTCATATCATTTTAGATCAGGGGTGGTAGCCATCCAGTCGGACAAATACCTTACCACCTGGCTGTGGGTTGTTTTGTCGCCTGTGACAGGCCGCCCGGCCGCGGGAAGTTGTATTCTTTCTCCGTTCCTGCACGGATATTTGATATTAAATCAGTAGTCGTAAAAAATCATTTTCTAAAGATAATTAATACGCCATTATCTGTCTATGAGTACGGAAGAAACAACGATGTCAGTATATTTTGTGTCTTTGAAATAAATGAAAAATAATAATAAATCGGCAGACAAACACACACACTGTATATCCCCAAATTAAGCAAGCTACGCTTGTGTTATGGAGAATATACAACGGACCACTCTGGGGCCGATCCCAGACACCCAGACCATAGTAAATAACGGAGAAAATTCGTTTCCGAAATTTACCATACCAGGAATCGAACCCGGAGCCTCTGCGTTGCAGTGAGGTAAGCCGGCAAAGGTTTAGCCCGCTCAACCACAGAGGCCGTCAAGTAAATTTTAAAGAAAGAATTAAAAAGATACATAATTTTAATAACATTTATCATGAACATATTTTTGAAATAAAAAAGAATTATGTCACGTAATATTTGTTACGAAACGTCTTGAATATTTTGGAAGTTAAATTGTATAGAAAGGCTACATTTAAGCCTTGGTATATAAAATAAACAATTCGCTTGGAGGACGAAGAGGGCTGTCACCTAAAATTGTGTTTATGCCAAAATGTTTACCTTCATTATAATTCCTCACAAGTTCCATAGTGTTAGGGTTGTCACGATCTTATGAATCGAAATATCGACACTTTTATAAATTGCTTTGCTTTACGGTTTTTTTAAATTTAGAAGGCTGTTATTTTTAAACATCTCGCTCACTTGTTATATATAGATAGAGATCCCAGTCACCCCAGATTTGGGTGATTTTAGGAAAGATGAAATTTTTAGGATCGGTAGTTTAATATAAACTTAGAAAGGAATGGATACTTGCTAAGCTGAAAGCGGGGCCGTTTTTCAGGTAGCAGGTATCAAAGGTGGAAAAAAAAACTTGCTAACTTACGTCAAAGTTGTAAGGCTAGTTTTTACATATGTCATATATGATATTGTTATAAACAAAGATACACAGTTGTCAGACACATCCTGTGGGCCATAACTTTTGACAGACACTAAAAAAAAAGTGAGAACTTACGTCATTTTAGGAAGGCTGAATTTTATATATGCTATCAAGTATAATATTTTAAAATATTTTCCAATGAGCCAGACAGCTCTGACGGGCCAAACATCCTCCCAGACTAGTTAAGAGTTCCGCTGTGCGAGGAAGTGCGAGATATAGAGAGAGATAATAATATTTATTTCACAAAGTTACGTTTACAATCATGGAAAAATAAAGAGTGTAGAAATAAAAGAAGTACAATAAATTTCACATCTTCTTCTTCTTCAGCCAATCTCAGTCCACTACTGGACTTAGGCCTCCCCAAGTTGCCACATATCCCGGTCTCCCGTCTTCCTCATCCAGCCCCTGCCGGCGATCTTGCGCAGGCCGTCAGTCCACCAGGCTGGCGGGGGTCCTACGCTAGGTTTGTCGAGACGAGGTCTCCACTCCAAGGCTCGTTTGCTCCATCGGCCGTCGGTCCTGCGACAGACGTGACCGACCCTCTGCCACTTCAACTTCCTAATTTTGCGTGATATGTCGGTTACCTTCCTTCTCTTACGGATGTCCTCATTTCTGATATTATCCGTAACAGAAACACCTAACATAACTCGCTCCATAGCCCGTTGAGCGACTTTAAATTTGTGGACCAGTCCCACTGTCAGTGTCCATGTCTCGGCACTGTATGTCATGATGGGTAGGACGCACTGCTCGAAGACTTGCAAGCATTAGAGGTTGATTCTAACAATGTTATATTTTCATTCCCGCGAAACAGGCTAATCTTAGTGCGGAAACCAATTTAATTTGTATGTTCATAGAATTTTCTTAATAAATTAATTTTAGTTTATTTACACCACAGCTCTGTAGTTGTGACAACCCTAGACGTAATTTGGGCTAGTTCCGCAAATTTAGTCGATGACGTGACTCGAGCAGTTTAGGTAAGTTTGTTGCTGATAATTTGAGTCAGTGTGGATTTGTGATGAGGTACCTTCACTTAAGTTATGACTACCTGTGACTACATGACATGTATGCGAGCTGAAATAATATGGCTTCCTAGCTTTAGCTAGGCTATATGGAATCATGTAGAATGTATATTTTTTTTTTTTATTACAAACAGAGGCGAGGGGCTTACATTTGAATGCGAAGAAAACAAAGGTTATGGTGTTTGAAAGAGAAGAAACCAGAACGAATGCAAGGATAATGGTCGATGATGTTATGCTGGAGCAAGTGAATGAGTTTGTATATCTTGGATGTGCTTTTAGCAGGGATGGAAGGTACACCGCTGATATAGAAAGAAGAGTGAATTTGGGGAATAGTGTGAATGGAGCGTTAGGTAAACTTCTAGGCACTAAGAACCTCAGCCAGAAGGCCCAGCTTGCCATACACAACGCGGTGCTGGTACCTACGCTCCCGTATGAAAACGAGAGTTGGGTATAGAAGAGAGAGCATGAAAGTAGAGTAAACGCGGTCGAGATGCGAGCGCT
Source organism: Dendrolimus kikuchii (assembly GCA_019925095.2). Lineage (NCBI taxonomy): Eukaryota > Metazoa > Arthropoda > Insecta > Lepidoptera > Lasiocampidae > Dendrolimus > Dendrolimus kikuchii. The sequence continues at coordinate 9,026,691 of CM034413.1, forward strand.
GCGCAATATCTGCGGAGTGACGCTCGCGGACCGCGTTCGTAATACCGAAGTAAGAAAGAGAGTTGGTCTGAAAGAGAGTGTCGGGGTGACGGTAAGAAAAGAATGCTCAATGCTCCGGTTGTTCGGGCATGTAGAAAGAATAACTAAACAGATATACAATGTAAAAGTGGATGGATGCAGAAGTCGTGGAAAGCCACGACACACCTTCCATGATCAAATTGATCGTGTACTAGCAGAAGGTACTGTCAGGAGCCTTAAGAACAGACGAACGTGCATGACAAGAGTTATGAATGTCAAAGAAGCAAGGTGTGTAAGAATAAGCCTAAATGGCGCTCTGTTCGTGTTCGTGCCTACCCCGCAACGGAACTGGCGTGAAGTTATGTATGTATGTGTATGTATTTCAAACAAGGAAACAAACAAACAAATAATATTTTCTTAAGTTTTCGCGACCAGTACACATAATTAAAACTAAGTTTTAACGTTTTTAAACTGTATTTTATTTGAGAATAAATAATATCCAGAAACAGCAATTAAAATAAACGAGTTGGGGTAGACATAATAAGTTTAACATCACTTGACTTGTGAAAAGTGGCCGAAATGTCGAATTAAAAATCAAATTAATTGCCGTGCTTAAAGCCGTTAGAAAGTCGTTTTTAATTAAACAAAATGTAAAAAATTATAAAGAATAGCTGTATCCGCATTTATGTTTAGGTCTTCGTAGCTTATAATCGTAAATTTTTTTGGCATTTTAAAAGTCGTCTCGTTTGTCTCTAAAAGTCACCACAGTTCAGTGTTGGTTCTCTGGAACATTTATTCCGCGAGTAACAATGATCTGAAGGTAACTACCAGCGGATTTCCCTTTGCGCTATGATATGGAATTTTTTAAGAAGCGCGTTATAAAATTTCTTAGAGGATGGCAACGCGTTGGCGACGCCGCCGGTGTTGCAAACGTCCGTAGGCGACGGTAACCGCTTTCCACCAGGAGGGCCGTCTACCTGTTTGCCTGATTTACGCAATAAAAAAAGCGCTCGAAAAATCTCCGCGTGCCCTGGCAGGCAGGCCCCTATACTCACAGCGACTAATACTCTGCCATACCTAGAGTAAGTAAGCTGATAAATCATTACATTAATATTGTTGCGTACCGATATTAATCCTTTACAGGTATTTTATTACCTCTTCGAATTTAAATGATCTATTGTTTGCGCTAATCCTTTTGTATGCCTTCTAATAAGACGACATAAATCCTTCTTTCTTTTCTTTGCATTGCGTTGCACATTCTTCAAAGCCATTAAGTTTACAAGAAAAATGAAGAAATTCCACGGGTATTTCAAGTCCAGCGTGGACGAAATCGCGGGCATATCCTAGTTATACTATATACCTAATATGACTACTAGAGGTAATTCTCGAAACCTCTGACTATCCCGCGTAGAACTGAGTTTATTATTAGAGATTGACCATCCAGGATTAATGGTCGTGTGATTTGAATTTCAAATTGGGACGCTGTGATAAAAGATTCAGGTTTGACTCTACAAAGGCGACCTCTATTGTATCACCAGACCATTTATTTACTATTTACTCAGGATGGAGATCAAAGTTTATACTACATTGGCCACTACTGGCAGTCAATAGAAAAGTAAAATAAATGTGTCTTATAAAAGAATCCTCCCTTCCGCCTAACTTTTGAAATGTGAGGTAGGATTAAAAAAAACAAATCCGATTTCAATACTGTTACGAGTTGCAGGACTCGAATTAAAATGCCCTTGGAATTATTATATCATTTATTAGAACTATACAAACAGGTATAACACAGGTACAAATATAACTGTACACAACCAGTCCAAACGTAATGCACGATTCAATCACACGCGCAGAGTCCGTCACTAACGTCTTGCTTCGCTTGTGGCTATCGCTAGATCTCTCCATTGGGGCATTACTTTATACTGCACAAATACAATGTCTCTCGCACGCGTGGACTGAATTTCTAAGAATCACACCTGGCTAGTGACCACCATAAAGATTACAATACACAATGGGCTGTTTTTCCAATCAAAAGTTTTAAACACAAAGTAAACAAAAGAAGACGGTCATAAAAGAGTTTCAATGTTATTAGTTCAAACGCCGACGGGTAATAAATGTGCTTTGTTTACAGATATGCAGGTGGCCCAAATTGTAACAATATAATAAGCAAAAACTATATATTTTCTACAACATCTTTAAGTTTGAAGTTGGTTTTGTTCTTGTTAAAAAAAAATACTTTTCAGTTGCTTGAATAGCTTTAGAAATAATATATTAAGCGATCCACTCATCGATCACTCAGCGATCCACTCATCAGATCCCACTCGAGGACAATGGGACCGCCTGAGGATTACTTTCGGATAAAGAAAATTTTTAAAAATCGGTCCATAACTCACGAAGTAACAGCGTAACAAACATACAAAAAAAAAGCTCCAGTCAAATTGAAAACTTCCTCTTTTGGACATCGATTAAAAATCAGCCTACGTTTAGCAAAAATATAATATTCGGAAATATGGAACATGTCAAAATCAATTTTTTATTAGGGTCAGCGCAGACAGAACGGAGCGCAGCGGAGAGGATTGTATTAACGCACTTGAAAATAAACTTTAAATTTATTACAATAAAGTGCATAAATGCTTGAACCTGACAAACGCGTCCTCGAAGATACGCGGGAATCCTCGCGCGGCGTCGAGTCGGCGCCCGCTTCGTACGCGTAATTTCAGTGTTGTCACTGAGTTTAAAGAGGGTGACGTCATTTTTTTAGATTTTGAATTCGAAGTACCTACATAACGAATAATAAATATAACCATCATTATACATTTATGAAGTTGCTTTGTTTGTTAAAAATAATCTACATTTATACACTAAATGCAACAGTAAACGACATAACAGCTACCTGCTTTCACTTCCTTCAAAAACCACTTTGTTTTAAAACAGTCTTCTGTATAGCGACTAAAATTTACAATAAATTACCACTGAAAATTAAGAAAATCAACATCAAAAGCTTTAAATTAAAATTAAGACAATTATTAATAAATAAAGCATATTACACAATACATGTTTAAATTCACCAAAACTACTCCTTTCTTGCCAACATTCCTCGACCCATGTTCTTCGTCTAACTTTCTGACGCCTTATTTTATTAACATGTTCTTCCATTTCTTCTTCTTCCGCCAAAAGCACAATTATATTCATATCCCAGTCCACCATCGTTGACGAACTTTCGCGACAAACTGGCATGTTTACTGTAGGGTGGTAACCCAGAACGGTTTACTCGCGCAGGCTCGAGCATACGCGATCCGTAAAGAAAATGCCCGAGACTGCGCGGGGATTATTCCTCTCTGTCTGCGCTGACCCTTAGGATCATGATGTTCCAAAATTTCAGCACTTGAGAATAATTTTTTACTTTTTCAAATGATGCTTCACACTCTTAAGACCAAGTACAATGGTTATATTTTTCAACAAATCGTCCGATAGCGCTAGTTTATCACTCATGTTTCTAATAAATTTCCCATAAAAATTAATCATTCCAAGAAAAGATCTAAGTTCCGTAACATTAGTTCGTCTAGGCATTTTTTTAACAGCTTCTACCTTATCGGGGTCAGTTTTAATACCGTCTTTATTTAAAGTGTACCTTAAATGCCGTACTTCATCAACTAAAAACACACATTTACTTTTTTTTACTTTAAACTCTAGCGCTAATAAATGCTCCTGTTGTGTCTTTCACCCAATTATTAAGTCATCAAGGAAAATTTGTAAGTTTGGAATATTTTTCAATACTGTGCTCGTTATACAATGAAAAATATCCGGGTTTGAAGAAAAGCCTAACTCTAGTCTATTATTATATCTGAATAACCCTCTGTAAGTGTTAATAACCGTATATTTTTTTCATTCAGCTAATTCAATTTGATTTTATGTCTGTGACAGATCAATTTTGTAATAAAATTGACTATTTCCTAAAGTAACTATTAAAACCTCGATTTTTGGTAAAGGATATCGATTAACTAATAAAACTGGATTTACTGTTGCTTTGTAATTGACGCAAATCCGCAAGGAACCATTCGCCTTATTACCGGCACCAACGGCGAAGCCCAATCTGAGCAGTCCACTGGTTCAATAATACCATCACGCAGCATAGCAAGCATCTAGTTCTGCGTCAACTTGATCTCGCAACGCAAAAGGTAAAGGTCGAGCGCTCTGGAACATGGGTTGCTCCCATTCACGAATACGTAGCGTTGTTTTGCCACCCATAAACCGTGCAAACCCTCCGCTGAAGAGCTCCTTAAACCTACATAATAAATAATTTTACATCTTGAGGAATTTGCTTAGGTACTATTACATTATGAGAATCACTAAAATTAGGTATTTTTATTTTCAATTCAGTCAGCCATTGCTTGCCCAGCAGAGAAGTTGCTCCTCTCTTAATTACGAACAACTCTAAACGTTTTGTCAGATCTCTTTAAGTTACTGCCGGTCTTATTACTTCAACCGGTTTAATCTTTGAACCATCATAAAAATTTAGAACTAACTCGTCTTTTTCTGACGTAGTATTCCGGAAATACCCTTCATATTTTTTTTTACTTATATCCGAGACAGCTGTGCCCATATCAACTTCCATTAAGATAACTCGCTCATCAATAATTATAGGCAAACTTACCGCTCTATAATCACTTAAACAAAGTTGATGAAGGTTTTCATTGTTAACTTCATCTTCTGTAATGTCCTCTTCTGTATGACTTTAATACACGTCTGATCTTTTTATTTATGATCTTGCTCCCTGTATGCCTTCCTTTGACAAACTCGCTGAATGTGGCCTCTTTTTTTTGCAAAAGTTGCACAAAGACTTCTTGAAACGACACTTGTTATAAGCATGGTAATTCTAACCACATCCTCCACATTTTTGATTTTCTGAAGGGTCCTCAAAATTAAGTTCACTTTCTGTACGATATTCCTGTCTTCTACTGTTTTGCGCAATTGCATGCAAGTTTTTTCCATTGAACTCTCCACACATGTTTTCGACGTTAATGCTTCTACTATGGATGCGTTCCCTTCAGCCGTTTCAATATTAATTGAAATCCTAACTGCAGCTGTGAAGCTCAACAATTCATTCTTCGAAAACAGTAGATGCTATAAAAACATCACTTTTAAGACCACATACAATCTGATCGCGAAGATTTTCGGATAAATTTCCTTCACATTTACCATGTCGTGCAAGTTTCTTTAGTTCGGCGACTCAATTCGCTACGTCTTCCCCATCGTTTGCAAATGTTAAGCTTTTTTGCCTTCCCATATGTGACTTCAGCCAGGTTTTTGGGGCTGGCTAACTGTGACAGCATAATAACAGTGATTATGGTTTTCAATATATTATTGACTAAACATACATACTTTCGAGCCTGTTACCCGTTTTTGAAATTGAAACAATTTGAAACATTTAAACAAATTATACTTGCAGTTACAATAACTTAATAATTTACAGCATGTTGACTTATGTTGACTATCATGATTATAAATAGCTATTTAAATCGACAATAACAATTTTTTAATATGTTCTTTGTATTGCCCGAGTTGTTGAAAGTAGCGCTGTCTTCCTAGCTAGGTTATAAAATAACCTGTGTTAAGGAGAAACAGCATACTGGACTCCAATAGGATGATACTATAGGGGGGACGGCTAGTCATAATGTTAAAATCCATGTTTTATGTTATATATGTAGGTAAGTGATGTGATAGTAGTTGGTGTTTATATTATGCATGTGTTGGTTTTTTTATATTATGTGGTGTGTTGTGTGTATGGTACATTATATTATATTATTTGTGATAGTATTATTCTATTAATTTTTCTGTGTCGTCATAACTTCTGTTTTGGAGAAATATTCGTAGTGATTTTTTGCATTTTGCATAAATTAGATCATAGATTGGACATTTAGCATTAATTCGATTGTAAAGTGCAGGACCAAGATAAAAATAGAACTTTTTAACGAATGAGAAGTTTATGTTGGGTAATACACAAATTATGTCTTTGCGACGCTTGTAAATAATTTTAAAAGGTGTTTGTTGGTGTTGCAATAGGACTGTATGAAGAATAAATAACTGGCGTACGTTCAAAACATTACAAACTTCATATAGTTCGGTAGTTGGAAACAAAATTGGACGAAAAGTAGCCACTTTTAGAATAGCCCTGTGAGCTATTTCTAGAGGTTTCAGGTACGTTTTAGAGGCTCCACCCCAACAAGATATACAGTAAATTATAATCGATTGACATAAAGCATAATAGACATTGCGAATTATATGAGGATTAGCAACATGTCTAAGGGTTTTAAAAATATATATAAGTTTGCGAACTCTACTAGTAAGGGAGTCAATATGAAATTTAAAATTTAAATTTTTATCCAAAAGAATGCCTAAGTACGTAATGTGGTCTACAGAGATTAAATTAGGGCATTTGCAGACAGAAGATAAGGAAGAGGAACAGTTGTGCGCTTTCAAGGTAATTGGTATTAATGGATGTAAAACAGAACTTATTGAAAAAGTAATAAATTTTGTTTTAGCCGTATTAAGGGTCAAAAAATTTGAAGATAACCAATTCTGTGTTATATTAAAACCACATTGTGCTACATTTTCAAGATCATTCCATGAATCAGCAATAAATGTTAACGCAGTGTCGTCAGCGTATGATACTATTGTAGCGTTGGGGATGGAATGGTCACATAAATCATTGATAAAGACAAGAAACAGGGTAGGACCTAAAATACTACCTTGTGGGACGCCATATTCTACAGGGAGCTCATGGCTAGTGAATTCGTCAATCTTAACGATTTGGGTGCGGTTTGTAAGATAGCTTCGGAAAAGATCCAGTTGATCTCCTCTGACACTGACCTTTTCAAGTTTGAGTAGAAGAGTAGAAACAGGTATAGTATCAAAAGCTTTAGCTAGATCAAGAAATATAGTTAAAACCTTTTTCTTCTGGTTTAAATTTTGAACTATGTGATTAGTCAGTTCTAATACTGCATCACTCGTTGATTTATTTCTACGAAATCCAAATTGACGTGTTGATAATATGTTTTCCACCAAATCCATTCAGTGCGTCGTCAGTATAATATTCGGTAATAAATACAATGACCATCTACGTGACAACTTCTAAAAATATTTTAACGCAATAAAACTTTTACGGATCAAACATTACAAAAACTATAAGAGAGCCTCCACGCACTTGCCTATATTTCCTTAAAATTGTTGTTTTTAAAAGTGGACCATAAAATTAATTCCCTTGACTAAAGTCCAAATAAAACTGACCCTTTCTGAATGTTGTATTTATAAAATAATTAATAAATTCACAAAGGTTCAAAATAACCTAGTAATCCGTTAGCTAGGCAGTCATTATCTCTTTGAGGGTACGCAAAATTACCATACTCTCGCCGCAGAGGTGTCCGGTACAAAATTTCAAACTTAATTACATTGGTTATGGTTCAAAATGTGAGATACAGCGATTTATTGATTATGTATTAAATAAAACGTTTACATAATCAACCTAAAAATAGGTAAAAAAAAGGAAAGATAACGCTTTATTGTACATCAATACGGGTTGTCTGGAAGAGATCGCTTCTTAGCGATAAGACCGCCTATTGTGCACATTTAGAATATTTTTAGGCTATAAGATTGGAAAGCAGTTACCATCGCCTATGGACATTTGCAACACCAAAGGTGCTATAAATGCGCTGCTGATCTCTTAAAGGAGACTGGAACCTGGTCATTAATGCCGGAACACAACACAAGGTTGTTATGGCGGCACTCTAGACCAGGGGTGGTCGCCATCCAGTCGAGCAAATAATCTACCACCTGGCTGTGGGTTGTTTTCTGTAATGGTGTACAATAAAGTGTTATCTATCTATCTATCAATACAAAAATTAATTTTCAGACTAAAACTAAATCTAAATATGTATATACAAAAATGTTGCAACTTTATTGCTCACCAAATATACAATTTAAACAATGCACAATTACAATATTGTCATGGTAGAAACAATAGGCGGCCTTATCGCTTAAAGCAATCTCTTCCAGGCAACCTATCTTAATGAATAATGTAACCTAACCTTTATTGTACATATCGATAATACATTAAAATATATTTCAAAGACAGACAATATTTTTTGATGATAGTTTTAAATATCACTTGTGACTGCTTGTCTGATAGCAACAGGCAGCTCGTTCCAAAGCTACATAGCCTTAACGTTAAAAGTATTGATGTAGAAAGAATATAGGTATACAATATATAAAAAAACCTAAACTAAACGCGTTACAGCTTTACCAGAACTTTATCACTCGCTGGATACAAAGCCTAATTCTTTGAAAGAATTTTTTATTGCCTAAAGTAGTCAATCCGCAAAAATTGATGAAAAGTGGTTTAATAAAAAATGAAAAGACTTTCTTTAACGAAATAGCGAAGTCCTTACTTGTACATCGCTTACATAAATATTAGTTATATATAACACAAATTGAGACTGACTCTTCAGGTGACCAGAGGTCTGGTGCTTTTTTTTATATTGCAGGAGTTTAGCAGACAGGCAGATGGACCATCGCCTATGGACATTTGCAACACCAAAGGTGCTACAAATGCGCTGCTACCCTCTTAAGGGAGACTGGAACCTGGTCACTAATGCCGGAACACAACACAAGGTTGTTATGGCGACATACTTTAGACCAGGGTTGGTAGCCATCCAGTCAGGCAAATGCCCTACCACCTGGCTGTGGGTTGTTTTGTCGCCTCTTACGACAGGCCGCCCGGCCGCAGGAAATTGTATTCTTTCTCCGTTCCTGCACGGATAAGAAGTGCTTACTTCAGACAATAAACCTGGGCACCTTACCCATAGAAGACGGTGACCTAGGCTCAGTATTCTACTTTTTTTATTGCAAGAGTTCAGCAGACAGGCAGACGGCCCACTTGATGTAAAGCGGTTACCATAGCCTATGGACATTAGCAACACCAATGCTGCTACAAATGCGCTGCTGCTCTCTTAAGGGAGAGGGAGAAAATTTACCGCAGGTTTCCCGGATATAAAGTAGCGCAGATTTTAAGTCTAAAAATTGGCTGTTGATCAGCGAAAACTGCATCGAAATCTAGTCAAGTAGTTCTTACGTGAATCCCGAACAAACAGACAAGAAATCTAAAAAAATGCATCGTGTTCTCCGTCATGTATATAGTCTATTCCATTTGTTTTTTTATTAACTTTAATGTACAGCCACGCCACTTTTAGAATTTTATAATATTACTAGCGGCCCCGGCAGACGTTGTCCTGCCTTTCAAAAATAAAACTCTAGAACCCGATCCCAGAGCCACGTACCGGTTCTAATTGCGAATCTAAACCATCCGGGTAACCCACTCAAACACACAAAAACAAAATCACCAAAATCGCTCCAGGTGATTAGGAGGATTCCAGAACCCGATCTCAGCGCCACCTACCGGTTCTAATTGTGAATCTAAAAGAGTAATATATTTCTTTTTATTCTAAGTCGTGAAAAATAAGATCTTGCCAAAAAATTAAAGTTTATAATTAACGAATAAAAAATAGGGGTTGATCGTAGAGGGGTAAAAATTTAGGGTTGTATGTATTTTTTAATGCTGTATCATAAAAAAATAGAAATTAAAAATTTTGTCTAAAAAATAAATAAAAAAATTTAGGGGTGGACTACCCCTAACATTTAGGGGGATGAAAAATAGATGTTGGCCGATTCTCATAGATACCGGATAAGCACAAAAAATTTCATCAAAATCGGTCAAGCCGTTTCGGAGGAGTATGGCAACGAAAACTGTGACACGAGGATTTTATATATTAGATAGATTCCAAATCTAGAAGAGGTATGTCAGAATAGAAGAGTGTGGAAGGAAAAGACATATTGTGCCGACCCCAAGTAATTGGGCTATGGTGAAAGAAAAGAGAGATAGATTCCAAATCTAGATTCCATACTGTTTTTTATTCGATACCATATAAAAAGGCATGTCAATGATCAATTACAAACTTGACCGCTTGTCGAAATGCTGTGCTAAACTAAATAACATATTCCCGTTTTCTAATCGGTACATGTCAGAGATTTCGATGACGGCTATATCCGGTCCAAGGTTGTATTTCCAATAGAAGTAGAATTAATGTTAACAATACCCAGAGTGAGTAATAGCCTAAGTTTGATAAATCAACCTTAATTTGCGTAGGAAAATTAAATATTAACATTTTTAGGGTACGTCTCATCTTTTCTTATCTTATTAAAAAAATTAAAAGAGATATATATTTGGAAAGAATATTATTTTTCATAAATTATGTATCTTAGAGATAGAATAATAAAGTTACAATCTAATCTAAGAAATAAGATTTTCTTAAGTATTTCTTTTTTTCTCTCTATTGAGGAGAAGATACTTTGTTCATGAATTCTTTGTTAACGTTATGAAAGTATACATACAACAATTCAAAAGATTTTATCAAATACAACACTAATTCAAAAGGTTTTATCTTTTTGAGTGTTCTTAATAAATGTGTATTATCAAAGAGTTGGAAACATAAAATGATTTTCCAAGTACATTTGGTCAAAACAGCAAGTACGTTCTTTGGCAAACAGGCAAACTTAATGAAAACTGAAAGAAAGAAAAAAACTTTGCCGGGCGGGCACACTTGCATTTGTGAAGTATAAAACGACGGCCTGATTGAGAGAGGGGCCAGTTGAGCTACAACTACGATATAGGGGTAACGTGTGTACATTCAGGAATCTAATAGTGACGGACTTTGCGCGTTTTATTGAATTACGACCTTCTGCATTACGTTTGGACTTGTCGTGTTCGGTTATATTTCTACCTGTGTTATACGTGTTTGTATAGTTCTAATGAACTCTATAATAATTCTAACGGCATTTTAATTCGAGTCCCGCTAACTCGTAACAATATTATAAATGAGAAAGTTTGGATTGATGTTTGTTGCTCAATCACGCTAAAACTGCTCAACGGATCTGGATGTAATTTGGCACAGAGATTATAGTCTGGAATAGAACACAGGCTACTTTTTAACTCTGAAAGTTCCCGTGGGATGTTTGTTTATAATTTCACAGAGGCCGTATGGTACTTCCAGCGGCCGTTACCTCACTCTGTATATAAAATTTATATTAGCACGAACGAAGCCGCGGTCACAAGGTACATAACGCAAAATCATTATTGTTTAAATAAGTTAAAATCATTTCTATCATGACATACATACATACATGCATAACTTCACGCCAAAATAACTCGGGCAGGCTAATTCTTTCTGTCAGTTAGACTAGGCGTTTCGAAATAAAGTGGTCACTTTATAACGCTTTAGGCAGCGGCTTGGATTGTTGGATATATGAGCTTTATCTGGTCTGAACATTGACTAAATTGTTCACAAACGATCAAGTTTATTGTCGACATTGTTGATGTTCATATTGCTTTCCAAATCAAGTAATAAGGAAGCGGTCAATCAACTCAATTGAAATATTTTTATCATCTTACAAAACGTCGCAGTCCCATAATGGACAATGCCTATTTTGCGGCCATCCTAAAATCGAATGAAGCTTCACCCGCCACCTGCCGGGTCCAATTGTTAATCTAAACCATCCCGGGACCCACTTGAACACACACAAAACTACATACATACATACATACATAACTTCACGCCAGTTCCCTTGCGGGGTAGGCACGAATAACAGAGCGCCATTCAGGCTTATTCTTACACACCTCACTTGCTTCTTTGACATTCATAACTCTTGTCATGCACGCTCGTCTGTTCTTAAGGCTCCTGACATCACCTTCTGCTAGTACACGATCAATTTGATCATGGAAGGTGTCTATCATGACATCTTGTATATTCGTACGAACGTATGTTCTTATATATGTACATAAAATAAAATTAGAATTTGTTGTAGGACTTTTTTTTCCAGGAGTTCAGCAGACAGGCAGACGGGCCACTTGATGGAAAGCGGTTACCATCGCCTATGGACATTTACAACACCAAACGTGCTACAAATGCGCTGCTGGTCTCTTAAGGGAGACTGGAACCTGGTCACTAATGCCGGAACATAACTGAAGGTTGTTATGGCCACATACTCTAGACCAGGGGTGGTAGCCATCCAGTCGGGCAAATACCCTCCCTATTTTGAATTTACTACAGAACCAAAGTCAAAAATTATTTACGCTTTACCCTCTTTTTTAAGTATCTTGTCAATTATTTTTTTTTGCAAACTCCTTATTAATTTTGAGCGACGGGCGTTTAATTAAAGTGGTTTAGTAAAAGCGTTATTCTTTATTTTCACTTATAAATATTTTGAAGGTTTTCAGATTTTTTTGTTTATTAATATTGTATTTTATCTTTAATGTAATAAATATGTATAGGGTTTGTAGAAGACGTTTAAAAATGTAAAAAAAAGCAGGAGGGATAATTCGAAATAGCAGATTCCTAAAATATTTTTTTAGAATTTCTTTCTGGCTGTTAGAGCAGCACGTGAAAATTACGGAACGAATTTAAACGAAATTCAACGCAACGCTAGCTTATATTCTGCGTCGTCACTTAGGATACTTTATTCCAGGTAAATGACGTTTCCGTGGAATATACGTATATACCGAGAAAGGTGACGTCGTTGTCGCTTTTTATGCCGTTGCAGTTCACTAACAAATACGGCAATGCGAACGAAGTTTTACTGGCAGTAAGACTATCAATTTGTAAAATGAAGCTTTAAGTACATATATGTATATATATATATATATATATATATATGTGTGTACATATATTTATATATGTACATATATATATGTACATATATATATATACATATATATATATATATATATATATATATATATATATATATATGTAAATATATATATATATGCATATGTGTATAAGCTGCGCGCGGAAGGTTTGCCGATGACTATATCCGTGCAGGAACGGAGAAAGAATACAATTTCCTGCGGCCGGGCGGTCTGTCGTAAGAGTCGACAAAACAACCCACAGCCAGGTGGTAGGGCATTTGCCCGACTGGATGGCTACCACCCCTGGTCTAAAGTATGTCGCCATAACAACCCTGAGTTGTGTTCCGGCATTAGTGACCAGGTTCCAGTCTCCCTTAAGAGAGCAGCAGCGCATTTGTAGCACCTTTGGTGTTGCAAATGTCCATAGGCGATGGTAACCGCTTTCCATTAAGTGGGCCGTCTGCCTGTCTGCTGATCTCCTGCAATAAAAAAAAAGTCTACTTACTATTATTGTATATACCTATGTGAAGTACATATAATATTAATTAAAGTTATAAATTTATTGCAAAAACTATTTATGTAACCTTTTTTGTTGACCCTACTGACCATCGACGCGTGACATCATGAGGCTATCGGCAAACCTTCTGCGCACGGTTGGTATATATGCATATGTGTATATATATATATAAGTGTATATACAAAAAAAACTAGTGGCCTCCCTCGACTTTGACAACGCTTGTCCTGAAAATTGTAATACACACATAATAGTCAACGACGTTTGCCCTGAGGTGTATGTTCACTTTCAGATCGCGTATCCGAACAAAGACGCGTGTTATTCACGTCGCTCTACGCATGAATACAAATATTGCATTGTCAGATAATATACAAAATCATAAACAAAATATAACCGAAGCTTTTTGTGAAGAATACTTTTGGTATAGAGTTACGGTCTTATTCATAGAGAGTTAGAGTAAGTTTGAACGCTTTTAGAACCATAAAGAAGCTTTCAAACTTACTCTAACTCTCTATGAATAAGGCCGTTAATATAACACAAACTTATAATCAGAATAAAGTTTCCACGGAAATATTAAAACTAGACTACGAACTCGGGGCTACGGCCGGCGTAGTTGCTACGCGGCTACATTGCTACCAATCGCTACGCGAGTACGACTTACGCTCTAGTGAAGTTAATATTTTTATGCGGAATCCTTCGACATTCAGGTGGAAATTGGATTTATATTGGATTAGTCTTGTTATTTATGAGATTATATTGTTATTTTATTATTACCAGTACTATTCTAATCCCTAGTTTAGTATAGTGCCAAAGGCGTCTCATGCCAATGACCTGGGTTTTTGTATATAGCGAAGCTGATAAACAGGAACCTGTCTTATGGAAAGTGGTCACTGTAGCGTATAGACATTAAAGCAACTCCAGGAGTGAGTCAATGCGTTGTTAGACTTTAGGATGGGATGAAGGGAACGGGATAGGAGGATCCGACAGGAAGCATAGGATATGGAATAGAGCAGTAGCGTGGACTTCATACAACTCGATTCCCCATAGCTTACCTTTAAAAAGCTCGCGACCAGAAGGTCGAAAGGGCCATGCATTCATTGGCGTTTAAATTAACTAGCAATCAAAAGGTCGAGGTCGGTCGTCTGCCGCAGGAACGATGGCCGATGGAGCAGATGACTCCTGGAGTGGGACCGCGTCTTGGTTAATGTAGTGTCGGACGCCCTCCAGCCCGATGGACCGACGACTTGTGCAAGGTCGCCGGTAGGCGCTGGATGAGGAAGTCAGAGGACAAGTATGAGTGGCGCCGTCTTGGGGAGGCCTACGTCCAGCGGTGGACTGCGAATGGCTGACGCCGACAAAAAGTCGAAAACGCCATGCATTTAACGGCGTTTATGTTTTTATTTTTGCATATATTATTAAAAGGAAAGAATTATTTTAATTAGGACAAATAAAAACTTTAACCTAAATGGCGCTCTGTTGTTCGTGCCTACCCCGCAAGGGAACTGGCGTGAAGTTATGTATGTATGTATGTATGTAAAAACTTTAACAATATTGAGAAAAATAAGATAAAGGAAAAATATAAGTCCTAATATTGGACTGACTGGACTGGACATTTCGCACGTATGGGATGAAATAGCCGTTCTGTTCAAACATATTGCCGGTGTTTTTAAAAATTAACCAGCAACCAAAAGGTCGAAAGAGCCATGAATTTACTGGCGCTTACGTTTCTTATTCGTGCATATATTATTACTCTATTATTATCTGTTACGTTCAGCGGCTTTCTACACGAATTGAATGAAATAGCAGCTCATAACCCGATCGAGCACCAGCTTCTGTTTCAAAATATGCGCTAAGATTGCAAAATTAGATATATAAATTAAAAACACATACAAATAGCGGGTGTAGGCAGCGTTTGCATCATATGGTTTCTTTACCCGGCTTACCCTAGTCGAATTTCCACCCCGCGCCACTGGAATAGGGAGAAGGGAAGTGCACCATCAGAACTCTCACACATCGCACGAATCGCTACTAGCTCAATGCTGTCGTTTTGTTCACGTTTCACGCCGCTATTCTGTGGGAGCTTAGTATCGCATCTATCGGCCTACCCTACGAACTGTAATCAAGATAATGATTCCAACATGTTAATGTAGGTTAAGATATTTTTAATTAAATAAATACTTTATGGAGATTTCAGTAACCGAATGACAAAAATCCAAAACGTTAACATCCCTCACATCTAAAGCCGGTTACGGTGCTGCACCAACCGTCAGTGCGTACGTTAGTCGCGCTTGTCATTTATATGAATATTCATAAATCTTTACAGTGCTGGACTGACAGGACGCACGCGTATATTGCTACGCACTGCGTACGAGGACCGTCAGTACTGCACCGATCGGTGGACTGATCGCACGGATGTGTGTATCATCATAAAAAAAAACAATTTCATACTGAAGTTAAAATGTTGAAATAAGTTCTGATGTTTTAAGTTCTCTTGTAATTTCTCATGATAATTATGATCGACATTCTGAAGTAATTAATTTTTTTTTCTTCATCTTCGTGCAATAATGAATATAAACTAGTGAATTACCCTTGAAATGCTCTTTGGGCGACGATTGGGTGAATATGATATCTACGTCTTCTGTTCCTTAAACGTTTACGAAGATAATAAGCAGCAATTAAACTATTTACTATTTTTATCCGTGCAGGAACGGAGAAAGAATACGATTTCCTGCGGCCGGGCGGCCTGTCGTAAGAAGCGGGAAACCAACCCACAGCCAGGTGGTAGGGCATTTGCCCGACTGGTCTAAAGCATGTCGCTATAACAACCTTGAGTTGTGTTCCGGCATTAGTGACCAGGTTCCAGTCTCCCTTAAGAGAGCAGCAGCGCATTTGTAGCAACTTTGGTGTTGCAAATGTCCATAGGCGATGGTAACCGCTTTCCATCGAGTGGGCCGTCTGCCTGTATGCTGATCTCCTGCAATAAAAAAAAACTATTTGCAAACGCGTCCATTTCGTGTACCGACTGTACCAGTCCGGTCAGTTTGTTGATCAGGAGAGCACTAAACGTAACAAACTGACGGTCGGTGAAGCACTGTAACCGGCCTAAAGTATTTCACCGTCCGCGGTCTCACACGCGATTGGCCGATTTTATTTCGCTATTGATCTGTCTAAACGAGCCTTTAATATCGCCAGTGTAGTCACTCCTTTACGGATAAATCAGTTGGCACCGTAATATCCCATTCTGTTTAACAGTTGGCATAAACTTGCAAAGATTAATATCTCAGAAGCAATTTCGCTTAAGCAAATTACAATGGCTCTTTGAAATTCCCATTGGTTTATGGTGTCACGGAATGGTACTGGAGTCATTAAAACTATTTTATCGGGTTGTGCCATAGATACAATCCGTGTGCCAGGTCAAAGATTATGTGCCAATTTACGATTATTTACAATTTCGAGTCTTTACTAATAAATACACTGTTATGTTTTAAATAATTGAGCCTATGGTCGGTATGTGCCGGTGGGCCGGTCACATCTGCCGCAGGACCGATGGCCGATGGAGCAAACGAGTCCTGGAGTGGAGACCGCGTCTCGGTAAACGTAGTGTCGGATGCCCTCCAGCCCGATGGACCGACGACCTATGCAAGGTCGCCGGTAGGCGCTGGCTGAGGAAATCGGAGGACAGGGATGGGTGGCGCCGTCTTGGGGAGGCCTACGTCCAGCAGTGGACTGCAAATGGCTGACGACGATGGTCGGTGTGGGTTAAATTAAACAACTAGAGCAATGACTACTTCTTCTTTTATTCTCTTTATGGGGAGTCAAGTAAAGAGTACAACAATATATCCAAGTTCATTAATTATTAATAATATATTCTATATTTTATTAACAAGTTCTAGCTATTGTCGTATATGTTGCGACTAAATTGGGAAGTCGCCTTGCGAGTGTTGCTAGGCGCAAGAGTGTCAAAATCACAACGTGACAACACTACACTAACTTTAAAAAATACAATTAAATATTAAAAGTAAACTAACTTACAACTAAATTACAAAATTAAAAAAAAAAACAGTTTGTAGGTCTTGTAATTATCCTTATTACTATACAATTTCTTCGATGGCCTCCGATGGCCTCACATGGCCTCCGAGGGCCTTCTATGGCATTCGATGATCTTCGAAACTCTTTTCCAACCAAGTATCCCGAAAGCACCTCATTAGTTTTTTTTATACCATTATATGAATATTTACAGATTTATGACAAATTTTTGTAAAATAATTAAGTATATCTGTAATTTTCTACAATTTTGAATATGCCATGTCTGTACATTGTAGCATTTATAAAAAAATACAACTAGAATACACTATATAAACGATGGAGAACAACGATGCAATTGTTTTTAGGTTTCTCGTCTGTTTGTTCGGGATTCATGTAAAAACTACTAGGCCGATTTCGATGCGGTTTTCGCAAATCGACAGAAAAGTAAAAATCTGCACTACTTTTCATCTTGGGAATTCCGCGGGAATTTTTCTGGGAATTATTTAAAATGGCCAGATTGAAAAAAAAAACGAATTCCATTGCGATTTCTTCACTGATCGATAGCAAATTTTATGTAATAAAATATGTGACACTTTTTACCCGGGAATCCCGCGGGAATTTTCCTAGGAGCGTTTTGAAGTTGTTTGGGTGCATAAAAATTAGCTTATTCCAACACAGTTCTTACTAACACGATAGCTTACATTCCTTTTTAAATCCTGTGGTACTTTGTGTCCCGAGAATCCCGCGGGAATTTCAAGTCAAGCATAGACGAATCCCGGGCATATCCTAGTTCAATATAAAATTTAATCTTTATTTCTAACTAGCGGCCCTAGCAGACGTTGTCCTGCTCTGAAAAAATAAAAATCTAGGACCCGACCCCAGCGCCACCTACCGGTTCCAATTGTGAATCTAAACCATCTGGGAACCCACTCAAACACACAAAAACAAAATCACCAAAATCGCTCCAGGTGATTAGGAGGATTCTAGAACCCGATCTCAGCGCCACCTACCGGTTCCAACGGGATGAAAATTATCCTATGTCCGTCTCCTGGTTCTAACCTACTTCCTCACCAATTTTCAGCCAAATCGGTACAGCTGTTCTTGATTTATAAATAGTGTAACTAACACGACTTTCTTTTATATATATATATATAACTATAGATATGAACATCATTATTTTTAAACGAGCCTTAAGGTTATAAGGCTATATCTCTCTTATAAATACTTCAAATAAATTACAAACCGTTTTTCTGTTTTAGAAAAAATGCTTTTTGAAACGATGTTTTGTAAAAAAATACTTTAAATAGATTGTAATCTAATAATTAAAACACCGCTATTATCTTATTTCTGTCATAATTTTAACGGCCTTTGTAGTTTCTATTCAACGAATCCAGACAGTTTGTGGAAAAGTTAATTGAGGTTTTTCGTGCAAAAGTTTGTGAAAACATCTCAAGTTACCACCACATTATCTGCTCTATTCTAAGAAGCTATTAGGTGAGATATTTTTAGGTAAATAAGTCTGTATGAAAATATTTATAAAAAATATGTAATAGGTTGGGGAAAAAGTCTTTTCGCATATAGTATGTATGAACTTGTAATAAGATTTCTTTGGCTATACCATTTGTATCTGGCTGGTTTTGGTATCATTAAAAAGTTTTAATTTTAAAGAAGACAATTCCAAATTCAAATTAGGAAAATGTGTGATTTTCATTGGTTTTTCTTATTGTTAAAATGAGTGAATCTAATGAAGAAGTTCGATACATTTTAAAATTTTACTACAAAAAAGGTAAAAATGCAACACAAGCCGCGAAAAAAAATTGTGATGTTTATGGACCTAATGCAGTATCTGTGAGAGTAGCGCAAATTTGGTTTAAGCGTTTTCAATCCGGAAATTTTGATATCAAAGATGCACGTCGCTCTGGTCGCCCTGTTACGGACAAAATTGATGCCATTTTTGAAAAAGTGGAGCAAGATCGGCATATTAGTAGTTACGATATAGCTGGAGAACTGGGAATTGACCAGAAAACGGTTTTGGCGCATTTGAATAAAGCTGGGTACACAAAAAAGCTCAATATTTGGGTGCCTCATGAGCTCACTGGAAGAAACCTAATGAACCGTGTGCTCATTTGTGATTCGTTATTACGACGTAATGAAACCGAACCATTTTTGAAGAAGCTGATAACTGGTGATGAAAAGTGGATCACGTATGACAAGAACGTGCGAAAAAGATCGTGGTCAAAGGCCGGTCAGGCTTCACAGACTGGCGAAACCCGGGTTAACTCGCAACAAGGTGATGCTGTGTGTATGGTGGGACTGAAAGGGCATTATTCATTATGAGCTGTTACCGCTAGGCAGGACCGTCGATTCTGAACTGTACTGCGAACAACTGATGAGATTAAAGCAAAAAGTTGAGAGAAAGCGGCCGGAATTAATCAACAGAAGGGGTGTGGTTTTTCACCATGATAATGCTCACACATCTTTAGCCACTCAGCAAAAATTACGAGAGTTTGGCTGGGAGGTGTCAATGCATCCGCTGTATAGTTCTGACCTTGTACCTTCATATTTTCATCTGTTTCGGTCTCTGCAGAATTCCTTAGGCAGTGTCAGGTTAACATCACGAGAGGACTGCCAAAACCACTTGTCGCAGTTTTTTGATCAGAAGCCCCAAAATTTTTATGCCAATGGGATCACATCCCTACCTACAAGATGACAAAAAGTTATCCAACAAAATGGCATCTACATACTTTAGTCAAATGTAAATAAACTTTATAAAAAAACCTTTTGAATTTTTATATAAAATGCGAAGAAACTTTTTCCCCAACATAATATTATAAGTTGAGCGGTTCTAAGAAATCCTATTTGAAGTTTTATATAAGAATAAAAAAGACAAGATCTAACAACATGAGGCCGAGATCTGACGCATGTAAATATATTATTCCTAAATATTGTTACGAGTCACGAGACTCGAATTAAAATGCCGTTAGAATTACTATAGAGATTATTAGAACTATACAAAAACGTATAAGACAGGTACAAATATAACCAAACACAACAAGTCCAAACGTAATGCAGAAGGTTGTAATTCAATAAAACGCGCAAAGTCCGTCACTTATTAGATTCCCGATTGTAGTACCTACACACGTCTCACTTCGCTCGTGGTTCTCGCTCGACTGACTCCTCCCTCAATCATGCCATTACTTTATACTGCATAAATTCAATATGTCCGGCTGGCAACGTGGACCGAATTACCTAGAATCAGCTTGTACTTTAAATCCGTAACACCTGGCTAATGATTACAATACAACAGTAGGCCGTATGCCAATAAGTAAACAAAAGAAGACGACCATAAAAGAATTTCAATGTTATTAATTCAAATGCCGACGGGTAATAAATGTGCTTTGTTTCAGATATGCAGGTGGGTTTGTGTTTGTCGGGACCTGAGTTGTAACAATATAATAACGTGTATGGGACAAGACGCGATGAATATATGACACCAATCATTGTAAACGATCTCCCAGAGGACCTGCAATCATTGTACAAAAATAACTATAAATCGATCAAATATAATCTGAAAAGATTCTATTGATTCCCAAAGTGGACCATTAGGCTTGGAGCCTTGCCACTTTGGGGAGTGTGCAGCTGAGCTCTTCGATCTGAGCCCGCCATCTCCCTTCCATCATCGGACAACCAGACGCGCCGGCATGCGGCGTCGATATATGATGGATATTCCACCTATTAGAACGAAGCGCTTTGGATCTAGCTTCATCATGCGCACCGCAAAGGAGTGGAACTCATTGTCGGAGTCTGTCTTTCCGGATACATAACCTGGGTGTCTTCAAGTCCCGTGTGAATAGGTACGTTCTAGGCAAGCATGCTCCATCCTAGACTATATCTTCGCCCCACATAGGGCAAGATTGTGGTCAAACGCGAACCTATACTGCAAAAAAAAAAAATTAGGCTCACATGTGCAGATCTGGGACTAAACAATAACCATATACTAGAATGATGATAACAATTACTCGCCTCTGCTCCTCTTTTGATATAACAATATTGTGAACACGACTCTGCGGCACGAATAAACCCATGAGGTTTCTGTGCCACAGTCGAATGTATTTTAATGTATATAAATGTAAGCATATTGGACAATAAATTTAAAAAAAAGATATATATAAATACTGACGGGCTATTTTTTAACAGTATCAAAATATTTTATGTCAAATAAAAACACCATGATCAAATTATTTCTTTAGAAACGTAACACATGACAACGTTATATTTGTCAACATTTTTTTTTTGGATTTTATGGCTTGGTTTCTAGACCTTTAAGCCAAGTCTGTTTTGGATATTCGGCACTTCACAGGTTTTTCACAATTTATTGAAAGTATTTTTGATACATTTGTATAACGGGTAGAAATACTCTTTGTATTTTAATGAATCACACAAGTGTTTTGTCAACATTTGCTTAGTTCTTAAATTTTAGTGATGCGACCTATCGATTGATATATAATCGATAAATTCAAACATAAACCGTATTTAAGTTATGCATATTTTCTAAATTTTCAAGATAAAAAAGGCAACAAAACATAAAATATAATTTTTAAAACAATGAATCGTTTTGTTCTAATCAGTTTGGTAATATGTGACTTGCTATACCGATTACAATCTTCAACTGTTTCATCATTAATAGTTTACTTAATTAATCAGTTTCATCGATGCCTAATGTGGATTTATAGAACAGCCGAACTATAATAAGAGTTGGAAAAGGAATTGTTGGGGTTTATTTGTTATGTGGTGCGTCGATGATGTTAACCCCGTTGGATAGGGTGTCGCACCACTAGCGAGAGCCCATGGCTCAATCGGCTCGTATAGCAATTTTATGAAGTCATGTAAACTAATTAACTAAGACACATGCATAGTATTCAAGTGTAAATGCAGTGCAGCTTCACGTCTTCCACGGTTTTTTTTATTTTTTTTATTGCAGGAGTTCAGCAGACAGGCAGACGGCCACTTGATGGAAAGCGGTTACCATCGCCTATGGACATTCGTAACTCCAAAGGTGCTACAAATGTACTGCTGCTCTCTTAAGGGAAACTGGAACCTGGTCACTAATGCCGAAACACAACTCAAGGTTGTTATGGCGACATACTTTAGACCAGGGATGGTAGCCATCCAGTCGGGCAAATGCCCTACCACTTGGCTGTGGGTTGTTTTGTCGCCTCTTACGACAGGCCGCCCGGCCGCAGGAAATTGTATTCTTTCTCCGTTCCTGCACGGATAAATGCAGCGGCAGCATTACCAGCCCCTGTCACGGTCGTTACAATTGATATTCCGTCCGGTCTCTTGCCATCGTCGCGCATCAAGCCATTCGGTTCTAAAATGGCTGGTACGCCGACACTGACGAGAGCTCGGCGTATGATGTGGTTGAGGCTGGCATGACGAGATCTTCTACCTGCACTTTTCAAACATAACATGAAAGTTTTCTTCGTTGTGCTTGTTTGTAATTTAATGTAATTTTTTTATTGGCTTAGAGATCAAAACGTCAGAAGAAATAAATCAAATTAAAACATCTGCAATCCGAAAAGTATTTTCATTCTAAAAATATCTTTACCCCGTAACGTTTCAACTGGAAAACAGGCTTAAACTTTTTCAATAAAGGCTCAGGCAGTTTGTAATAGGTTGTAAGTAAAACCGCATAGCGCAGTTAGTACACAATACCCGTCACATACGTAACGCGGATACTGTGGCAATAAGCTATAACCATTTCACCCCATTACGCGATAAGGGGACAATAGTTTTGCCCAGAAGTGGGCTATATACACTATAACGTTCAAGAATATACCCATAGATACTCAGGTACTAATAACGGGTGTTTTTATTTAGTAACTTTTTTTAACAAGACACAGCAAGTCAAGCTTGTGCTATAAGGTATAACCGAAAACTTTGCGGATGATCCCAGACACCCAGACCATAGCAAATATACGAAAGTTCATTTAACGGAATCTATTTACAATTGGTTAATTTTATTTTAATTTATTTGGGGTACTAACAGCTATAGTCTTAAAAACTAGATACAATTGTTTTTTTTTATATTTATTATTATTTATATTAACATATAGGTTACACAATAACTAAACACACACCAAACACACAGACACGCACACGCACTCATAGTTATAGGTTAATTAATGAATAATTTCATTATATTTAAGTTCCTATAATAAAATTGTGTTGGGTGCCGCGATACAGACCTAGAGAGTCTAGTGCGGCAACCGCCGCCAAAAAAATTGTAGCCTTAATTTTAATTCAAAATGTGTTATTACCATACGTTTTAGGTATAATTGTATAAGGCTTAGAAATAAGTTTACATAAATAAATGAATTTGAATTTTGATATAATTTATTTTTATGAAGTCTAATGATTGAATTGAACTAATAAAATTATTTAAATGAACAAGTTGGGGGTAGGCTGAATAATAAATTTAAACTTACTAATTGATATTTGACATCTTTGTCTTCCGTGATCACGGCTTCTGATAAGTAGCCGAAACCGTTAAAGCCTTAAAGCGTCGATTCAATTATGTATACTAGGCGCTAAAACTTAAAAAGATAGTGAAGTTGATATAATTTAACATCAGCATCTACACGTGTTGCGGCGGTGCCGGTGATAATAATGGACTATGTAAATTTCACAGGAAAAGTAGTTTGAGCACGCATGTACCTGATTAATGGGCATGAAATGAAAGAAAGAAAGAAGAAAGAAAAATATTTATTTAGGACAAGATACACAAAGTCTTATATGATAATATATGTAACAATTAATTGTGATGTCCTAAAAAGGCTCTTGCTCAGCATATTGCTAGTTTCACAACCAGCGCTGATTTTCCGCAAGTACATGTAAGTGATGCCACGGCTTAGCTCCACAAAGCAAATTAAAACAATAAACATTCGTTATAAAATTATGCAAAATAAATTACTAGTCTATATGAACATTGTTCTAATTACAAATAAAAGAAAATAACAACAAAAAAACCGGACAGAAATGACGAACAAGACAAAAATAATAATAAATGCAGCTGCTCCTTTCGCTCCTCAGTCCACTTCACTTTCACCTTTGTTAATTATGTTATAGTTTAGTATTTACATGCGGTGCGGTTTATAGTATTGTTACGACCTACAAAAGACCAATTCACATCTGCAGTTTATTACCTTTCCGCATTTGGACTTCTTTTATTTACTTTGTGTTTAAATTTTGTGATTAGAAAACAGCCTATTGTGTATTGTACTCGTTTATGGCCGTTCGCAGGCATAATTACGCAGGTGTGCGGATTACGTTTTCCGGGAAATTGCGTCGACGCTTGCCAGGTAGACATATTGCATCAGTGCATTATAAAGCAATGGCCCAATGGAGAGATCGTCAGTCTAGCGAGAACCACGATCAAGGCGAGACTTGTGTACATTCCATAACCTATATAGTGACGGACTTTGCGCGTGTTATTGAATCGCCCATTAAGTTTGAACTTTAGAGATTAGTGCGTGCACCTCTCGTAGGTGAAGACGCGTCCCTTTTTATAATGTTATAATGTTCACATCTACAGGAGTTGGAAACGAAGTAACACCACTATTTAAATATTGAAACATCTATATATTGAGTTTTTAAAGCGCGTAACAAAATATGACATTATAATCTAATGTGAAGTAATAATCGAGAGAGGAAACATCGGTCATAGATAATGCAAATTTTAAAAACTAGTGTTGCCACACTAAACACAAAAGATAGTGGCGAGTAGGGGCCCCACACAACTGATTGTGTTCAGTTATATTTGTACCTGTGTTATACGTGTTTGTATAGTTCTAATAAATTCTATAGTAATTCCAACGGCATTTTTAATTCGAGTCCCGCACTCGTAACAGTATATTTTATGTTAATTTATTTACAGCGAGGCGATGAATTTTTGTTATATTATATGAATTAAAGCGGTGCGATATATTTTATATTATGTTATGTTATATTTTTTTTTATATTTACAATGTGCGGGGCGATTATACTTAATTTATTTTATGACATGACATGAATGACTGACATGCGTGCGAAAAAGGGAACACGCCGCCAGATTTAAAAGAAGAATTTAAATATATTAGAAGAAAAGATCGTATAGGCCGAAAGAAGTTTCCATGGCGGTACCAACATGTAAAGACAGTTAATTCAGCAATTGTAAATTTGTAAAAATAAAATTCTTTTTACCAAGATTTTCCTTTCGAAAAAAGGAAAATCTAAAAAGCGTTTCTGGAAAGCCAGTCAGGGTTTTTCAAAAGAAATTGCAAAGATAGTAAATAAAAAGTTCCTTTAGTCAAAGGGATGGTTTTATCCACAGTATATAATACAAGCAGCAGTTACACGGCGTTGATTATTTTGATGATAGAATCGCTACTTTATATATTTCTTTTTTTTTAGACAGCTTATTTCAATAATAATCTTGTATCGCAATAGTCTATTCTATCTGTGCACGAACGGAGAAAGGATACAATTCCCTGCGGCCGGATGGCCTGTCGTAAGAGGCGTCAAAACATCCCACTGCCAGGTGATAGGATGCTTGCCCGTCTGGATGGCTACAACCCTTAGTTTAAAGTATGCCATAACAACCTTGAGTTGTGTTCTGGTATTAGTGGCCAGTTTCCAGTCTCATTTAAGAGAGCAGCAGTGCATTTATAGCACCTTTGGTGTTACAAG
Source organism: Dendrolimus kikuchii (assembly GCA_019925095.2). Taxonomy (NCBI): domain Eukaryota; kingdom Metazoa; phylum Arthropoda; class Insecta; order Lepidoptera; family Lasiocampidae; genus Dendrolimus; species Dendrolimus kikuchii. The sequence continues at coordinate 9,052,712 of CM034413.1, forward strand.
TGTCCATAGGCGATGGTAACCGCCTTATAATTAATAACCGGCCCAGGTGCCTGCCTGTTTGCTGAACTCATGCAATAAAAAAATAGTATTACAAATAGAAATGAACAAAAAGAATATTCATATCAGAAACAAATTATTTTTCATTCAAAGATTCGTCATTTCATTCCAAATAGGTAACAAACCCCACGTTGACGAAAGATCAGGTCCCCGCCTGTCACGACACGTGGAGTTTCACTTTTCCTGTGACATCGCTAAAACAAAAGGTCAAACCAAGATCAATAGATTTATTTTTATCTTTATGTTACTGACAGTACCAAGAACCTAAGCATTGTCTAAGTGTTATTTGCTTTCTTTTACACTATTTTACACCAAAGTTAATATTAATCTATAAATTGACTACCTGTGATTCCGTCATGTCATTAATGCATTATAAGGAACATTTTGCTTTAGTACGTCAAAGTCGGCCATCCATTTTTTCCATTTCCATCAGAGGGCCCACCTGTTGGAAAGTGTTACGTTAAGTGTTACGAAGAGTTACCGTCGCATATAGACTTTTGCAACACCAGGGGTGTCGCCAACGCGTTGCCGACATCTAAAAAATTTTATAATGCCCTTTTTAAAAAACCCCATATCACAACGCAAGGGGAAAACCGTGGCGAGAAGTTCTCTCCAGATCATCGTTATACGCGGAATAAATGTGCTAGAGTACCGTTGCGTAGTTGAGCGTAGGAGCTTTAAGAAATGTCGGTGAACATCCTGTTGTTGGCGAGCTGTGCGGTTGTAAAAATGAAGTGTTGGCACCATATCAAACAAATCCTCGGAACACTCCTCGTTATATAGGCGGTAGAATACGCAGAGGGATGCGTGTGTAACCGAGTAAAAGCTGAAACCATTTTAAATTTAATTTTTATTTATTTATTACTAGAGAACGTATGATTGGTTATGATGTGATTTACCTCAATTTCGAAGGGTTCGGAATAGGCATGTCAAACCTTCCGCCCCCTTTGATATGAGATACTAATTTTTATTATTAGCATTACCTTGTGTTTTCAGTCTATCTTTTTTGAGTCTATATTTTATGTCCGCTTCTTTCCTTTCAAATGTTTTCTTTTTCATTTGATTAAAAAGGGTTATACTGTATAACAATTAATACTGTGGCCTAACCTGTGTTATTTACAAAGTACCGACCTTCACCCCTTTGTGACATAAAGACTTTAAGGGCTTTCAGGTGGCTTAAAGTCCAATTGAGATAAACCAAGGAGGTGTACACGAAAACATTATTTATTTGCTATGCTATATTGTATTAGATACTAGAATTCGCCCGCGACTTCATCAACATCGGATGGAATAAGCTAATTTATACGTGTCTTAACAACTTGAATTCACTCCCAGAAAGAATCCCGCAGGATTCCCGGGATATAAAGTGTCACAAATTTTATGACAGAGATTTGCTATCGATCATCGAAAATATAACTACGGAATCCGATTTTTCTTTTCACCGGGTCACTTTAAGCCGTTCCCAAGAGAATTCCCGTAGGATTTCCGAGATATAAAGTACCGCAGATTTTAAATCCGGAAATATGCTATCGATCAGGGAAAACCGCATCGAAATCGGCCCAGTAGTTTTTACGTGAATCCCGAACAAACAAACAAACATAAAAAATATAAAATACCTGAGACTGCACTTTTACAACTTTATATTATGTAAATTTTATTGACTAGTTTTAGTGTGGTCGTTACTCGTTGACTTCTGGCGCCATCTAGTCATGTAGAATTATAAATTTAGCGGTTTTATCCGTAGCCGTTTTGGCAAGAAATGGAACCGTTATATAATCACCATGTTCGGCCTTTTGTGTGTGTTAAGTCATTTTAACCGACTTTAAAAAGGAGGAGGTTCTTAATTCGATTGTATTTGTTTTTGTATGTTTGTTACGTGATTTCTCCGTCAAATGTACACCGATTTAAAGAAAAAATATGAGTGGATCCCAGGGAAATCTACAGCAATCGATGAATATAATCACGTACAAACGTGGTTCTTAGTATTTTTATTTTCTAAAACTATTCAAGTTTTTGCGTAACTAAAAAGTAGAAAATAAAAATTAGATAACAAAAAACAAAACCGACTTCAAAAGTAAGTAAAAAGCAAAAAACTCGAACGAGACGAAGAAAATGATCCACATAAGTCCAAGAAAAATATTAAGTTGGTAGAAGGAGTTCTTAAATATGCATTAGCCGGGGAGCGGCCGACACTCAGCTCGGTTGCAAAACTAAAAAAAACTTTATTTCAATAAAGAGTTTGTATAGCGCAATATTGAAGTTGTTACTTAGCTGCTAGTACGGTGCGAAGGCTACATCTTTGGTGGCGCTAGAACACCAGTCAGCTCCCTCTTGTGTCTCGTAGAAGAGCAGAAGATTAGGGTAATTAAGACAGTCCTATTCTCTAAAGACATGGGGATTTATATTTGATTTTTAGGCAGCGAGGGGGGTCAGTTCACGACCTACGTCTTATCTGCCATCAGGCGGTCTGGTGAAGTGCCAGGATTTGCTGGTATTCATACTAGACTAATAAAGGTATATAACAGAGGTCTTTCTCCTTGGATAGCTAGGTAGCGAAAAGGGGCGAATCATGTTGTCCGTTTTGCTTTAGCACTTTTACTGGGACAAGCCTAACACCAATCAGATGACAGAAATTGACGATTTAACCAGTCACGTTAAAGGAAGGATTTTGAACTTAACGTGACGTTTGCCGATTTGAAACTGGGAACAAAACAATAACTTTTTAATATTTTTTTTGTTTTTTTTTTTTTGTTTTGAGGCGAGGGAAAATGCTTAACCGATTTACGCACAAACTGGGTCGTTGCTAGGGGAACGACACGCGTCGGTCGGGGGCGATAATACTGCAGCAATAGTATGCTCTTGGCAGTGCTCCGTCCGCGATCGACGTCACAGAATAGTGTGGAAGACTCCGAGCGTTGCTACACGAGCGAGCAACCCCAATACCCACTAAAAACCCCCTCCTCCCTGACGACCCTGCGCTTTGTTTGTGTTGGAAAGGCTGAGATTTAGAACACAGTTACGCCCAGCCGATAACTTTTTAATATTGCACTAAGGTGTGGCAACGGCACTAAAAGCGCAAAACCTCGATTTGGAATTAGGATTGGAAATTAAGTAATTATATGATAAACAAGAATTAAATGGAAGTTATGTAACGAGATAAAACGACATATGACTTGTTTGATAGACTATAGCAGAATGTATCGGCTTATAATTAGAAACTTGAGAAGATGAGGTTAGGACCGTTGTGTACACGGCGTTAGCGGTTGAGTTAATCACCGTCGAACGTTGTGTACGCAGCGTCGAAATCAAATAAGGTGACAATATGCCAATTGGCGGCAAATTATTTTGGTTACAAATGTGCATAGGCGATGATAACAGCTTTCCATCAGGTGGGCCGTCTGCCTGTCTGCTGAACTTATACAATAACAAATAATGAAAATTATCTAGAAACATCAATAATAACTTTATACTAAATCTAATACTTGATTTCTAATTACATCGATAAGAATTCCATATAATTGAACATGACATTAGTGCAAACTTTCCTATTAAGCTGCTTACATAAGTACATTCACTATTTCAAAATATTAATAACACCTATATATACAATTTATTGCAGATGGAGCCACTAATAAAAAACAGAGTAGATGGCGCTACTAGTAGCAAGTACTACTGTTTGTGAAGTTGTAGGGGGTAATCTCTGGATCTAATAAACTGATTTTAAAAATTCTTTTACTGTTAGAAAGCTACGTTAAGAGGGAGTGTTATAGGCTATATAACATTACGCTATATACCACGGGAGCGGGACAGAGCTACTAATAAAAAAACAGAGTAGATGGCGCTACTAGTAGCAAGTACTATTGTGCAAAGTATGTATAATAGTCAGCAGTTTTATCTCTGCAGGAACAGAGAAATAATACAATTTCCTGCGGCCGGGCGGCCTGTCGTAAGAGGCGACAAAACAACCCACAACTTGGTGGGAGGGCATTCACCCGACTGGATGGCTACCACCCCTGGTCTAGAGTATGTCGCCATAACAACCTTGAGTTGTGTTCTGGCATTAATGATCAGGTTCCAGTCTGCCTTAAGAGAGCAGCAGACCATTTGAAGGACCTTTGATGTTGCAAATGTCCATAGGCCATGGTAACCGCTTTCCATCAAGTGGGCCGTCTGCCTGTCTGCTTAACTCCTGCAATAAAAATAAATAAAATTGTTTTCGAATCAATTTAGTTTATTATTTATAATATGTGAGGGTAGTCTTAAGAAAAAAGTCGGAGCAATGCAAGTTTATTAAGGCAACGGGCTTATTAACATGCCTAACAACACATTTATATTCGGATATTTTTGGATGGGTTTGGTATTTCTTAGCTTTTATCCTTCCCTTCTATACTAAAACTGTATACACACTACAACTATTAACAATACAAGCTATGTAAGATACAATAAGAAAGTTGTTAATATAATGTTTGCAAAGTCTTTTACATAACAATCCTGAATTTCATAGCCAACTGGCTTGAGTAGGTTTCCATTGTGGTGGAAATAATTGTCCTCTTGCTGGCGACCTGTCCATTTATCATTCAAATGGCGCCGTAAAAGGTGCGAGTAGAATTACAAAACATTTTTCCTTGTTTCAGACGTAGGAAAAAAATTACTATTTTTGTCGCTATCTTTCTAATGTGAATTTATCTATATAATTTAATATCTCTATAGATGAGTCGAATTTGTACAATTAATTCAAATGAGAATAAAATCAAGGGCCTTATTCAGACCAAAACATTTCGTTATTAAAATATATTTTTTTTATTGGAACAACAAGCAGCTACATTATTAAAATTAAATACAAAATCTTAAATAAAATATTAATTAATACTGCAACCCACAGCGCTGTCCACAAGTTAAAATATAAATATATTATTAAAGGGATTTAGGTAATCGCTAGGCTTAATATTAAATATTTACTTATTTATACAAGCAAGAAAAGAAAGTTAGTAAAAGAAGAAGAGCAAGGAGAGAATAGAAATGGAATTACTGTTGTTTTTTTTTTTATTGCATGAGTTCAGCAGACAGGCAGACGGCCCACTGAATGGAAAGCGGTTACCATCGCCCTATGGACATTTGCAACACCAAAGGTGCTACAAATGCACTGCTGCTCTCTTAAGGGACACTGGAACACAACTCAAGGTTGTTATGGCGACATACTCTAGACCAGGGGTGGTAGCCATCCAGTCGAGCAAATACCCTACCACCTGGCAAACACCTGTGTTAGTGTTTTGTGAACCAGGAATTTGAATTTAGAAGGTGAGTTGGCAAATATGTCTATGTGTTCAAATGTGTTCAATTTTAGTCCTATCTGTCTGTTAGAGCAGTATTTTTCAATCTGTGGGTCGCAGAGCCTGGCTCGGGGGTCGCCGGCAAAAGGGAAGAAGCTATTTAAATTTATACCTCGTACTTAGGTACTTTCTACGCTCAGCAGCTTTTTTTAGAGTATAAGTCCTAATACTGAATATGGGTAACAAAATAGAGAAAAACTTAAACGTAATTTTTTAAATGATTAACTTTTTGTCTGTCTACGACCCAAGGGGGTTGCAAAATTTTTCAACCTGTAAAGGGGTCGCGGTTTCAAAAAGATTGAAAAACACTGTGTTAGTGAATCGTGTGAAAACTATTGAATGTATTTAAGTGAAACTTCACACAGAGCTAGCTTATATTCCGGGTCGACATTTGAGGTACTTGATATCCCGATAAACGACGTCGTTTCTGTAGGATAGAAACAGATGTCGCTGAAGTCGCGCTTTCTTGGTACAGACATGCACTAACATCGTCACACATTGTCATCATCATCACCATCCGAGCGTTAAATCCCAGATGCATTCGGAACGTTCACTCCGACGCCCAGAGTCCGCTTTCCTACTTTTTCTATTGCACTTCGCGCGGTCTTCAGCATCCGCGAAGTCACGATCATCGCACGTCGGCGTTATGGCAAAACGAATAAGGTTCGTATATGCTAATTGTTGATCCGGGATATAACTCAAAGAGAAAAAGAGATGGATGGTTTGTGTGAAGGATGCTTTGTAGTGTGACAGAGGATGTATACCAGAATAGAGGAGTACTTCGCACCGACATCAAAATGTTGTAGTAGAAAATATAAATTTTTCGCTTTTTATTTACTCTTAAACTCGTTCTCTTTTTTGCTAGAAAATTTTCATTAACCTTTTACACTTTGAACGAAATATTTAATTAAAACCGATAATAACGTTCAAAAACCAATTCCAAGCCTTGATTATATGTACTGACTGTGACGGCCAGCGGTTTCAGAGCTGACCGGGATCTTCAGTGAGAGACTAGTTTAGGATATAAATTTATATTCGCAATTGAGACACTTACATGAGATCTTTATCCGTGCAGGAACGGAGAAAGAATACAATCTCCTGCGGCCGGGCGGCCTGTCGTAAGAGGCGACTTAACAACCCACAGCCAGGTGGTAGGGCATTTGCCCGGCTGGATGGCTAGCACCCCTGATCTAAAGTATGTGGCCATAACAACCTTGAGTTGTGTTCCGGCATCAGTGACCAGGTTCCAGTCTCCCTTAAGAGAGCAGCAGAGCATTTGGAGCAACTTTGGTGTTGCAAATGTCTATAGGCGATGGTAACCGCTTTCCATCGCGTGGGCCGTCTGCGTGTCTGCTGATCTCCTGCAATAAAAAATAAAATAAAAAAAGATGTGTTCTCCTCCCGCGTCGATACAATCACGTATTCCGTTCTTTTGTGAGGCGATCCTCGATTTTAATATCACACATATTATATTTCCTAATTTATTATAACGACTAAGGAGGTTAGTCGTTACATACATACATACATACATAACTTCACGCCAGTTCCCTTGCGGGGTAGGCACGAACAACAGAGCGCCATTTAGGCCCATTCTTACACACCTCACTTGCTTCTTTGACATTCATAACTCTTGTCATGCACACTCGTCTGTTCTTAAGGCTCCTGACATCACCCTCCGCTAGTACACGATCAATTTAGTTAGTTGTTAGTCGTTACAGTACCTCAAATGATTTATTATTTATTCTATGCCATATCAATTCTTTGACTCGTGCTAGCTCTGTTCAGTACATTAAATATAAGGCAATAACCATCAATTTCATAAGTTTTAACATTTGTATTTATCGATAACGCATCACGGATACGGAAGCAGAGGTCTGTTCATCAATCATGGCGGCACGGTACATTTGATTCGAGGATTTTCGACTTGAGTATACGGCGCGTTAAATTACGAACATTTTTGTTCGCACCGATGAATGTTCACAGTCGCGAAATGCACCAAACTTTTTAGATTAGTTTAAGTTACTAGTGGAGTTTTATTAGATGCTAGATATTATATAAGCCTTATTGTCTTTATTGTAATTGTTATGTGGTCGTTCTAAAAAGGCACATTTGGCATCTATCACACTGTTATTTTAGTAGTTACGTGAACTATCGATGTCGATACAATTAAATTAAAATCTAAGCGGTCACACATTACCGAATCGATTACAATTAAACGATTTATTGTTTAAAAAAATATGCTTTTGTTGCCTTTTTTAAACGTAGAAAATATGCATAACTCAATTCGCATGTAAAGTAAATCGTATTTTATTAAAATAATTAAAGTAAATAAAATCGCTTAAATTACTGTCGAATTTTTACATCTATCTCCAGGTCGCGTCACTAATATTTAAATAAAAATAGTTGAAAAACATAACGTTGTCATGTCTTACGTTACTAATGAAATAAGCTAAATGGTGTTTTGATTTTGATATAAATTAGTTTGATTTTGTACAAAGGTGATGTCAGGAGCCTTAAGAACAGACGAGCTTGCATGACAAGAGTTATGAATGTCAAAGAGGCAAGTGAGGTGTGTAAGAATAAGCCTAAATGGCACTCTGTTGTTCGTGCCTACCCCGCAAGGGAACTGGCGTGAAGTTATGTATGTATGTATGATTTTGTACAAAATTATAGTCTATTGGCTATAACTATAAACATACTATTTTACATTTATAGTCAATATAATATATTTATTTATAATATATTTTTAAGTTGCATGTGTGGCCGCCAAACCGAGCAGCCAAATAAGTGTGTTTGTTACTTGTATTTGTTTTTATTTTACTAACAATTAGTTTTTAAGTCTTTCTTGTAACTAACTAGCATAAATTATGGACGCAAGTCTGACAAATAAAAAAATATTATTATTCAAATAATTATTATAGGAAAATTAAAATGGGGCTTCTCAGAATGGCTAAACTATAGTTATTATTTAAGATAAAAGGCGAACCAGGTTCCCCAGTAATATCAGAGGCACCCTGTAAATAAATTAATAAAAAATCGCCAAGTGCATATTTTTATGTAGATTTAAAGTGATTTTAGTCTATATTAATGAATTTAAAAAAGAATTTATATAAAAATTACTATTTATACGACGTCTAACCTAATCTATCTAATCTAATAAGTGTTCGTTCTTAGCATTTTTGTCTATTAGTTTGCGTGGAAATTTATTTACAATAGGCAAACAGTAGTTTTTGCATGAATATTTCTGTGTGTTTCAATTCGATATCTTGCAGGATTCAGAAGATACGATAAAATTTAAGTGCTACGCGAACAAACTCGCGGGTGTAGCTAATTACTAAGAATATTTGTATGTACTTATGCTTAAGCTCTTATGCTTCAACAAATTTCTTTAAAAAAATTAAATTACTTAAATTTTACATCGCTTTTTTTTAATAAAAATACAGATTGCCTTTTAGAATAATATCACCGTGCATATAGAGCGTCGTATACTAAGCCTATTAGATAACGTAACTAATTAGTTCTTTGCATGCCATCTTTTCTGTGTAATTACTTTTCATTCGTTTTAATGTTTTTAGTGTTTTAATTTTCTACCTATTTATGTTCTAGGTATTTTAATAATAAAAAGTTCTAGTAAACATTTTATGTCATAATTAGTGTTGGCTAAATTTGAGTAAATAAATGTTTTTGGTAATTACTAATTTTACAGACATTTTAATAACATTCAGTGCTTTTTTAGGGTTAATATATGTATAATATTATAAAATTCTAAACATTGGAGCTATTTAAAAAAACAACTGGAATACACTATATACCACAGACCTTTTTAGATAACCTGTTTGTTTGTTCGGGATTCACGTAAAAACTACTGGGCTGATTACGATGCTGTTTTCGCTGATCGACAGCAAATTCTTAGACTTAAAATCTACGCTAATTTTTATTCCGGGATCCCGCGGGAATTTTTCTGAGAATGATTTGAAATTTTTTCGAATTCCAATCCGTTTTTTTTCTAATCAATAGCAAATTTTATGTAATAAGATGTGTAGTAATTTTCATCCCGGAAATCCCGCGGGAATTTTTCTCAGAGCGGTTCGAAGTTGTTCGGATTTCACTAAAACGATAGCTTACATTTTTTTCTAATGCTGCGGTACTTGTCTCTCAGGAATCCTGCGGGTATTGAAAGTCAAGGGTGGGTGAAGCCGCGGGCATATCCTAGTATATGAATAAAATTCGCTATAGAAGTGTATACTATATATACATAATGGTACAGAAAGCGGTAGTGAAATTTCAAAAAAAAAAAGGTTTTTTTTTTAAAGTTAATACAGTAAAGATGAACCGTAATCAAATTTATTTCTTTGATGAATTTTAAAAATAAGATGATAGTAAGGTATTATAACGCACGCTCTTTTATCTTGTTCTGGAATTTATTGTAATACGCGTCAAATCCCCAATTGTTTATTTTGTCTGTGTATTTATTTTTAGAACCAGAATTTAATTTAACAATCAACGCAAATAGCTCTTCGGACACATAAAAGAACAAAGAACGAGACAGCGTTTCTCAAAGTGCTCCAGGTTCATTAGACTTAAGCCTTTATTACGTGAATGGCATTGAAAACAAAAGACGTAAGTTTACGGTTAGTTGCAGTTTAATTTCCATTATCTAAAAGAAAAAATACTTTGTTAAGTGAAAGCTTTTTAATTATTATATTACACAAAGAGGCAAAATTAACATTAACTAATCCGATTGATCTGATATTAGTTATATTGTATTCCAACCATAATCCCTTAAGGGGTTAGGTCAGTCTAGAGGCCGAATAAATAGTCATATATGTGGATATTTTTTCAGAAAGACTACAAAATAAATCGAGGTATTCAAAGAACAAAGGTACTCATAATACATATCACTGACTGTATACAAGGTTTTGAAGCGATTAATTTCAAAATGGCGGCTATGCAGCGTTTTTCCACAGCCGGACAAACAGCTCATGTAATTAATAATATAATGTAATTATAAAGAGCCAATGATTTTTCCGAAGACATGTACTATTAACCGCTATAGTAGTTCGATTTAGTGATTTTTGGCCAAATGGTGCATTTCTAGAGTGATAAGTTTAAAATTTTATAGATAACTAGCGGCCCCGGCAGACGTTGTCCTGCCTTTAAAAAATAAAATTCTAGAACCCGATCCCAGAGCCACGTACCGGTTCTAATTGCGAATCTAAACCAACCCGGATGGTTGTGGAGACGAGCGTGCATGATAAGATTTATGAATGTTAAAGAAGCAAGTGAGGTGTGTAAGAATGGGCCTAAATGGCGCTCTGTTGTTCGTGCCTATCCCGCAAGGGAACTGGCGTGAAGTTATGTATGTATCTATGTTTAAGACATTTATTTCTCAAACGAATTTACAATTCACTTACAGAGAAATAACTAGTTACATTTTATTTATACTTACCCCTATTAGCGCATTTGTCCATTTATACATACATACATACATACATAACTTCACGCCAGTTCCCTTGCGGGGTAGGCACGAACAACAGAGCGCCGTTTAGGCTTATTCTTACACACCTCACTTGCTTCTTTGACATTCATAACTCTTGTCACGCACGCTCGTCTGTTCTTAAGGCTCCTGACATCACCTTCTGCTAGTACACGATCAATTTGATCATGGAAGGTGTGTCACGGCCTTCCACGATTTCTGCATCCATCCACTTTTCTATTGTATATCTGTTTAGTCATTCTTTCATCATGCATTCTTTCCACATGCCCGAACCACCGGAGCATTCCTTTCCATACCTTCACCCCGACACTCTCCCTTTATTATTGTAATATTTAAAATGTCCATAGGCGATGGTAACCGCTTTCCATCAAGTGAGCCGTCTGCCTGTCTGCAATAAAAATAAATATTAATTGTTTTCGAATGAATTCAGTTTATTATTTATAATATGTGAGGGTAGTCTTGAGACAAAAGTCGGAGCAATGCAAGTTTATTAAGGCAACGGGCTTATTACGGGCGATTTTAAAGTATAGTTATGTGTTTTGTCGGTTGTTAAATTTGTACCTTTAAAACTTTTTTTTCATTGCTAATTTGGCGAAGTCCGACGGTCCAGCTCATGGAATGTTTAGTATCATTTATAGACGTTTTCAACAACAGAGGCGAAACAAAATCGTTGCCAACCTATAGGATGGGGTAAAGAGGGATAGGTGGATAGGATAATGTTAGTCATAGTTCCAAGTTTAATGGCTTCGCAATAGAAAAACAACTATTTACTATTGACGAACATAATTATCTATTTCCTTTACCATAATACGTAACAAAACACTTATGACAAAATGTAACTCACAGTATCGATTGAATTGTATTTTTTTGCTACCCTCTATTAAAAATAAAAACAGGATTACCAGCCGTCAAACACAGGATATTATTTACTGATAAAAGAATAATGTAGACTGTTGTTGGAGGCAAGCTAACAATAAGGAGATGAGATAGTGGGATCAGTAGGGTTATTCACAAACGTCGGAAAACTTTTCGTGTAAGAACGGAAAGCTCCCGAACGAATCAAACTGAAATCTGACGGAACATGAAACGAACGCATTCGAGAATGTGCTTCCGACAGAATTCAGAATTCCCCTGGTAACCAAAAGAGATGAGTCGTTTTGATAACTCTTTGTACTTTGTTAATATTTTTAGCGACCAGAAGTAGAAAATAATAAAAAAATATAATCGTAAATAATTATGTCAGGAGCCTTAAGAACAGACGAGCGTGCATGACAAGAGTTAGGAATGTGAAAGAAGCAAGTGAGATGTGTAAGAATGAGCCTAAATGGCGCTCTGTTGTTCGTGCCTACCCCGCAAGGGAACTGGCGTGAAGTTATGTATGTATGTAAATAATTATTCAATTTTAGAACAAAACTAATAGTTTAATTACAAACAAACAACCGTTATTAAAGTAACGAAACAACTACAGTATTTTAGAACAAAACTAATAGTTTAATTACAAACAAACAACCGTTATTAAAGTAACGAAACACCTACAGTATTTTAGAATAAAACTAATAGTTTAATTACAAACAAACAACCATTATTAAAGTAACGAAACAACTACAGTATTTTAGAACAAAACTAATAGTTTAATTACAAACAAACAACCGTTATTAAAGTAACGAAACAACTACAGTATTTTAGAACAAAACTAATAGTTTAATTACAAACAAACAACCGTTATTAAAGTAACGAAACAACTACAGTATTTTAGAACAAAACTAATAGTTTAATTACAAACAAACAACCGTTATTAAAGTAACGAAACAACTACAGTATTTTAGAACAAAACTAATAGTTTAATTACAAACAAACAACCGTTATTAAAGTAACGAAACAACTACAGTATTTTAGAACAAAACTAATAGTTTAATTACAAACAAACAACCGTTATTAAAGTAACGAAACAACTACAGTATTTTAGAACAAAACTAATAGTTTAATTACAAACAAACAACCGTTATTAAAGTAACGAAACAACTACAGTATTTTAGAACAAAACTAATAGTTTAATTACAAACAAACAATCGTTATTAAAGTATCGAAACAACTACAGTTAGTTATGAGAGCGAGGGCGGTCACTTAGGGCTGTACTGACTGTTATACACAGCGTTCCAGGCACCACCGCAATTTAGACAGTACTAACCGTCAAAGACAGCGTTCCACGTCTAGTATTAGAGCAGTACTGATTGTCTAGAGACAATGGTCCTTGATCGCCGACGTATTCGTTGGAAATGCGTGCCAGTTTTTTTTTATTAGACTTTATGTTGTTGGTCCGAAGACCTTACAACTTTACCGGGGTTTCTGGGGCGAGTGCCTTCGCGAAGCGAAGAGGCAACTTGCCCGAGGGAGCTCCCTAAGGAGTTTTACCTCGGCTGGACTGTTGCCATGAGAGGGGGATGAATTTAATGATGCCCACCATAGGGCGACACAAAGCACTAATTGAGAACGGGCGACGGGTAATATAAAGCCCGAGGGGAAGGAACCCGGCGGGCCGGGATCGGTGGTTCGCGGCGGTCTACGTTATCTTACTGCCGTTTCGCAATGTGTTATGGCTGGGAGTGAAGAAACGGCGAAAGAAACTTCCCAGCAACACGCCTAGTCTATCCTGTGGGGGGAGCTATGTCTCCTAGCGTCCCTGGCGGGGACGTGGACAGATCTTGATTGGCGGCGTCTGAGACGCCGCCGTCTGTGTCTGTCTGTCGGTGCCTGCCAGCCTACCATCCTAACTGCGGGCGGACTGATCCGGGCCAGCCGTTTCGTAATAACGTCGACGGACAGAGGTCCGTCAGGACGTTACGCGGTCGTCGCACGAGAGCCTTTCGACGAGGCTTATAATCGGACGCGGTCCGTGCCAGTACAACGGAGCGGTCCGTTTTTATACTCTAAGCGTAGTGAAAGGTGGGCGGAGTGACGATGCCGCGCACGTGTACAGGGCACGTGCCGCTAGCGAACGCTACCGCCGTACTTTTCTTTAAAAAAAAAAGTCAACTACCGCCATTATGGCTTATAATATTATTTTATTTTTTTGTTTGCAGGTAAGCAGACTGTCAAACGGTGTACCTGATGGTAAGTGACTTTGCTAAGGCTGACTGTCCGCCTGATGTAAAATGGTTGTCGATGATCAAATATCCTACTGGCTGAGGATTGCATTGTCGCCTCTTACGACAAGCTTTACGACACATACCTTTAATAAATAATTATTTCTCAAATAAATAATAACATATCTATAATGTAATATATTATCAAAGATTTTCTAGTTTTATTTGCGTCTATAAGACAGTTGGTCTGAAAGAGAGTGTCGGGGTGAAGGCAAGGAAAGGAATGCTCCGGTGGTTCGGGCATGTGGAAAGAATGCATGATGAAAGAATGACTAAACAGATATACAATGCAAAAGTGGATGGATGCAGAAGTTGTGGAAGGCCACGACACACCTTCCATGATCAAATTGATCGTATACTAGCAGAAGGTGATGTCAGGAGCCTTAAGAACAGACGAGCGTGCATGACAAGAGCTATGAATGTCAAAGAAGCGAGTGAGGTGTGTAAGAACAAGCCTGGATGGCGCTCTGTTGTCCGTGCCTACCCCGCAAGGGAAGTGGCGTGAAGCTATATATGTATTTGCGTCTAAGTTATTATACTTTTTACAAAGTCAAATCGCACTGAAGTAGTTCTCAGTAATAAAACTACGTTTTAACGGTTTTAAGCGCGGTAATTTTATTTGATTTTGGTTTTTCCAGTGGTAGTTCTCAGTATTAGAAAAAAGAAGAATATTGTAACATTTTTTAAGTTAATTATTATTTTATATTTAAATACAAAATAAAAACAACTTAAGTGCGGTTTGACTTTTTGTACTGTCCCCAAAGGGTATGTAAGCTTTTTACAATATTTCTAACTAAAATATTTCTATAGTGACAAATTTGAAAAATATTTGCTCTTAAATGTATACATATTACGCCTGCATCCTATAGGGGTAGGCAACACGCTAAATCTCCATTTGCAATGATCCTGATAAATAACTTTGATTCATACTTTCATTTATCTCTTTATACCTTTCTTTAACACATCAAATTCATGATGTTTATGTACGTCGAGGTCTTCCAGCACCAGCTCTACTATTCATACTGCATTCTCATTCATTATCTCTACACGCCCAAACCACCTTTACATTCCTTTTCCAACTTTTATATATATACAAGATATAGTAATAAAATGCAACTATTTAAACATAATAAATATATAACTATATATGCAATATAGTACATTGTTACATATCATTATACTGCTTATAATAGAAAATACTAGCCATTTTCTAAACATGCTCTTAAATGTTAATAGAGATTTTGCTTGTCTGACAGCTGCAAGCGATATATTAAAAAGTTGGACAGCCTTAACCGGGAAAGAATTATTGAAAAACATTGTATATTTTTTATTGCGTGAGTTCAGCAGACAGGCAGACGGCCCACTTAATGGAAAGCGGTTACCGTCGCCTATAGACATTTGTAACACCAAAGATGCTACCAATGTGCTGCCGCTCTGTAAAGGGAGACTGGAACCTGGCCAGTAATGCCGAAACACAACTCAAGGTTCTTATTGCGGCATACTCTAGACCAGGTTACTACCACCTGGCTGTGGGTTGTTTTGTCGCCTCTTACGACAGGCCACCCGGCCGCAGGAAATTGTATTCTTTCTCCGTTCCTGCACGGATAAGAATTGTATTATGAATAGGAGTAATAAGTCTATGTTGATTGCAAGAGCGTAAATGGCGACGTCAAAAAAGCGTTATTTAATCCGTAATATTTTTAGCCGTGCAGGAACGGAGAAAGAATGCAATTTCCCGCGGCCGGGCGGCCTGTCGTAAGAGGCGACAAAACAACCCACAACCAGGTGGTAGGGCATTTGCCGACTGGATGGCTACCACCCTTGGTCTAAAGCAAGTCGCCATAACAACCTTGCGTTGTGTTCCGGCATTAGTGACCAGGTTCCAGTGAGCCTTAAGAGAGCAGCAGCGCATTTGTAGCACCTTTGCTGTTGCAAATGTCCATAGGCGATGGTGACCGCTTTCCATTAAGTGGGCCGTCTGCCTGTCTGCTGAACTCCTGCAATAATAATTAAAAAAAATTAAGGCATTATAGAATAGTAGGAATGAATACAATACTACAAAGCAGTAAAAGAACGTGAGTATTTCGGCGAAAACGACTTGAAAACCACTTGAGAATTTTACGAAATTCACAAACGTGATACTTACGTGATTCAAATATGAACCTTATAGAAGATTTGTAGGTGCTCAAGTTTATTGAGTTGTTCTTGAGTTAAATATAGATAGCTGGCAGCCGGATTTTAGTGTAGTAGAAGTATACAATTCTTTTTCATCTTATATTACAATTTTTACCTTTGTATTTTTTTTATTATATTTATTTATTTGAAGAAAGAAGGAAAGAAAATCATTTTATTCAGGAAAAAATTACATTGGCGTAGTGTAGGTATAATTTTTAACAAATTTAAAACTAACAACGTAATCTTGTCCTGAAAGGGGCATCAGACTCAGCATAATGCTGGTCTTTTAAAACCAGCGCTGATCTTCCGCTGAGCCCTTAAGGTACTGTCACGGCAGACATTACATCATTGCAAAGCATGAAGAGACTCCTAGATAATATCTCTCTCTCTCTCTCTCTTTCTCTCTCTCTCTCTCTCTCTCTCTCTCTCTCTCTCTCTCTCTAGGAAAACTGTAGAACACACTTTCTTTTCCTCTAAAGTTTTTCCTATGATCGTAGTTATTCTATGGACTTGATCTATAGTAGAATGTTTTAGATGTAGCACAAGCTTTTGATAAAATATGGCAGAGGGGATTGACACATATATATATATATATATATATACACACGTACATACATACACACACATATACATACGTAGTATATACAAGAAATAGGGAAAATAATAATAATGAATAAATATATTACTGTTTTATATACGAGTATTGCAAAAATAAATTAAAAGAATCGAATTAACAATTAAATTAAATACCACTTGTATCAAGTTTTAGGTGTTGTTGTGAAAGCTGGTGCTCTTTTAAAAATATCTTTAATTGAGTTCTGAACCCATTAATATTTAGTAGATTTCTAATTTTTCTTCTTTTTCTCTTCTTTCTATTTGCTCTCACAACAAAAATATAACATAACTAATTGCCAGAAAATGTTCTTAATTACAAAAAAATTGGTGAGAGTCTGGTGTTAGTAGGAGGAAAAATCCTGTGTGACTGATCACCAGCCTCTCTCTCCCCTGAAAAATTTAGGTATATAGTATATATTGTAGATAAATGTGTCTTTGTGAGTTATAGTGTTAAACTAGGATATATCTGCGACTTCGTCCACGCTTGACTTGAAATTCCCGCGGGATTCCCGGAACACAAAGTATCGCAGCATTTAATGTAACCTATCGTTTTAGTGGAAACTGTGTCGGAATAACATTTTCATGCTTCGGAACAACTTCAAACCGTTCCTGGGAAAATTCCCGTAGGGTTCTTGGGATAAAAAATGACACATTTTATTACATTAAATCTGCTATCGATCAGAAAAAGAATCACGTTGGAATTCGATTTTTTTAATTCGGCCATTTTAAATCGTCATATATCCGGGCAGGAACGGAGAAAGAATACAATTTCCTGCGGCCAGGCGGCCTGTCGTAAAAGGCGACAAAACAACCCACAGCCAGGTGGTAGGGTATTTGCTCGACTGGATGGCGACCACCCCTGATCTAGAGTATGTCGCTATAACAACCTAGTGTTGTGTTCCGACATTAGTGACCAGGTTCCAGTCTCCCTTAAGAGAGCAGCAGCGTATTCGTAGCACCTTTGGTGTTGCAAATGTCTATAGGCGATGGTAACCGCTTTCCATCAAGTGGGCCGTCTGCCTGTCTGCTGTACTCCTGCAATAAAAAAAAATCATTCCCAGAAAAAATTCCGCGGTATTCCCAGGATAAAAGTAGCGTAGGGTTTAATTCTAAGAATTTGCCGTCGATCAGCGAATACCACATCGAAATCGGCCCAGTAGTTTTTACGTGAATCCCAAACATATCGACAAACAGACAATAAATCTAAAAAAAAATTGCATTGTGTTCTCCATCGTTTATTAGCTTTAATGTACAGACACGGCATATTAAGAATTTTATAATATAGATATATTGTTGGCGGAATTTATTTCCCAATTACCAATTGTGTCTTGAGTTTATAGCATTGCAACCCCCGTATGTTGCCGCAGCTCGCTCGGCGCGTGAGTTCAGTACGTTGCCAAACGCCACGCTACCGCGACGCACGTAACTATTATCGAACCCGCATGCCTACAAGCTAGTTTAGCTATCGAAGATTTCCGCGTCCAGTTACCTAGTAACAAGGACAACCGCCTCAAACAATTAAAAACTAAAGAGGTCAGTGTATCTGCGTCCCTTGCGCCCCGGGGTTCGTGTAGAAGGACTTTGGCACCTTTATCGCCAGGTGAGAAAGCAACGGCACAACCCCTGAACCAGCGCTATCGTGGGCTGGTAGCTGACTGCGAGGTTTTTTTTATTGCAGGAGTTCAGCAGACAGGCAGACGGCCCACTGGATGGAAAGCGGTTACCATCGCCTATGGACATTTGCAACACCATAGGTGCAACAAATGCGCTGCTGCTCAGTGAGTCTGAAACCTGGTCACTAATGCCGGAACACAACTCAAAGTTGTTATGGCGGCATGCTCTAGACCAGGGGTGGTAGCCATCCAGTTGGGCAAATGCCCTACCACCTGGCTATGGGTTGTTTAGTCGCCTCTTACGACAGGCCGCCAGACCGCAGGAAATTGTATTCTTTCTCCGTTCCTGCACGGATAGAAAGTAAGAGAGGTAAGTGCAAAGTTTTATATTCTCCGGGCACCAGTTCTTAATTGGGGAATAAGCGATGGCCATACATTGAGCATATAACTCCCCACCCGCGGAGATTGCCTGATTGCGTCTTCACATAGATATAAAGACTGCGGAACTTAAAATGTATTGAAATTAATAACAAACACATAAAAAGAATGTAACATCATGAAATTTCACCAAAATACAAGCAGGCACGTAAACGCCATTATATGATATGCATAAAAGTATAAAATGAAGATATAAAACATATAGATCCGGAACAACATGTAGAATAGGGTAACAAATATTACCCGACCGATTTACGATGCCATAAAGTGCCGTAAGGCCCCTGACAGTTACAACACCATTGCATTTGGTCGGATTACATTTGTTCTCATATCGCTTTGTGGCGTCATGAATCGTGATCAACGTCAAACTTGCTGACCTAGTTGTTAGTCGCGTATATTTTCTTAACCTGTGACCCAGAGATAGTGTTAAAGTTTGAGAAGCTTTGCTTTTAACTTTTAGATTATAATTTTGATTTATTTACCAAGCATTGTGTTACGACATCCGGTCATATTCCCGGAAAGCATCCTTTTCCGAGTAACATTTCCTCTTCCACCTTAATTCGGCCGGTACTAACCAGAGGGCGCTGCGAATACACATGCATTTCATTGGCCGAGCCGAATTTTCAATGGCTGCCTAAAAATCGTCGCGACGCCACGCTCGCCGATAAATAGTCCAAACCGCCGGAAAACTACTGCATTGTGCCCTAAAACCGCTCCCTAAAGTGCCAACTGTGTCCCGAACACCTAGGGGAATGTTTGTGTAAAACCCGAAAACGCCGAAATCCTGCTAAATTCCTTACACAGTTCCAGTGGCGGCAAGCGTTCATTGTTTTCTGCTTGGTTCACTAGGATTTGCGAGGCGGCATCAGGTCTAATAGAGAATCAGGGTTTGCTCCGGACAAGTAGCGGAGCAAACCGTGCCAAAAACAAGCCAACTGCCTCTCTCATTTCTTTCAGCTCCTTCGAATTATTTGGGTTTAATACAATATGTCTTTTCTTTCCACACTCCTCTCTACATACATCTTCTGTCACACCACAAATGATCATATCATCCTTCACACATTCCATCCATCTCTGTTTTGGTCTACCTTTACATTTGTCATCAATCTTGCAGTGTAACATTATTTTTGTCATGTGACTTTCATCCCTCCTCATTACATGCCCATACCAACTTAATCTGCCAACTGCAACTTTCAAAGATCCCCTATGTACTCATTTCTCACCTTATCCTTTCTTGTAACACCAAACATCCATCTCAATATTCTTATCTCAGCTAAAGTGGAGATGTTTGTGGTCTATCACTTTAGTGGCCCAACATTTGGGACCCGTATATCATACCTAATCAATCAATACATACATAATTACATGACCTCTGTGACTGACTGACATATCAACAAACAGCCCAAACTAGGCTAGGACTGTGAGAATATATATGTGGGTTCTTTCTATATCTACATGCGAATTAAGAAAGGATTTTTGAAAATGCAACTCTAAGGGATGAAAAAGTGGATGAAAGTATGTATGATAAACCGTCATTGACAAAGTAAGAAGCACAAAATTTTATACAGCTGCTTCTGTTCTGCATTTTTGAAAATTCAACCCTTTAAGTTAGTGAAAAGGCCACATGTCTAAAATAAGGAGTACGAAATTTTGTACCCGTGCTTCAGGTTAGAAATAAATTAAAATGTAAAGTTACACCAAAAAAGGGAAGAATATATTGTGTGAAGTATGATATCATGATTTGTGTTGTGACAGAGGATGTATGTCACAATAGAGAAGTGGAAGGAGAAGACATATTGTGCCGACCCCAAATAATTGGGAGAAGGTGAAAAAAATAAGCATGAAATTTTATATATCTGCTTAAGGTTAGAAATAAATTCGCATATACAGTGTGTACTCCATGTAACGTCACTCGATTTAACGACAAACTCCCTTAAGCGTCCAAATCACTTGGCTTTGGTTGGTTTAGCTTGTTTCCCATTCCGTATATCCGTAGCTCTGGCACAAAGCGCAGGACGGAACACCCAGGGGTTTTAGTGGGTATCCCTACCTGGGGAGTGGCAATAGCGTGGCACCAGTTTTGACTAGGCATGCTAGTGCCACCCCCGATCTGGCGAATCCTACATACGGCTCGCGAATTATCCCCCCAAGATTCTGCCCTTGTCGCGGCTTAGTCCTCAAACGGATTTCCCCTGGATAAAAAAAAGCTTGTTTTCCATACAATGATACACTCTATATAGCATTACACCCACTCTCAATAACGACAGTAATTAACTATTAAAAATTTCCTTTTAAGGCCAAAATTCGTAAAAACTGCAGCTGTGTACGTTCTTTTATTACTATATTATACTAGCCCGTAATGAACTGGATTGTCGGCATCATG
The DNA here is from genome assembly GCA_019925095.2 of Dendrolimus kikuchii. Classification (NCBI taxonomy): domain Eukaryota; kingdom Metazoa; phylum Arthropoda; class Insecta; order Lepidoptera; family Lasiocampidae; genus Dendrolimus; species Dendrolimus kikuchii. The sequence continues at coordinate 9,073,963 of CM034413.1, forward strand.
CATACCGAAATTTCTAAGTACTTCCTTTATCACCAAGATGCCTCAATATCGCAAGATATGAATAAAAGTAAGTAAAAATAATACAAAAAAATTACTGGTGCAGCAAAAGACGTCAGACAAAAATAACAGACTACTCTCTATAACGCCATAAATGCACAGTCCCTTTCGTGTCGTTATATAGGGTTTAGACTGTATATCGGAATTTTTGGAAATTTTACCCCTAAGGTGAATGCTTGCTTAATAAAACTACGTTTTAACGGTTTTAAGCGCAATAGTTAATTTGATTTTTATTATTCCGACGTTTCGGCCACTTTTCAGTAGTCGTGATCACGGAAGACAAAGGTCCTCCCACCCATTTTAATATTATATAAAATTATTAGAGCTAGGCATATTTTCTGAAGAGTTTCTTGCGCCCCTTCTTCTTTTCAAGTCACAACATGTTGCGAAGCGGTGGTAAGTTACATTAGGCTCCCTCTCTTTTCTTTCACCATATCCCAATTACTTGGGGTCGGACAATATGTCTTTTCCTTCCACACTCTTCTATTCTGACATACCTCTTCTGTCACACCGCATATCATCATGTCATCCTACATTAGGCTCCCATGGATTAAATAATAACCATAAACAAATAATTAAAATGAACGATTTGGCGGTAGGCTAAATAAAACTTTAACAATACTTATTGACACTTCACATCTTTGTCTTCCGTGATCACATTTACTGAAAAGTGGCCGAAACGTCGGAATAATAAAAATCAAATAAATTACTGCGCTTGAAACCTTTAAAACGTATTTTATTATATATATATATACTAGTCGCAAAAACTTAGCAAATATTATAAATGCTTGCTCTCTAAATAAACAAATAAGGGCGGAACCGCAGGGAAACCTGTAGTACTTGAATAAAACCGATTGTAACCATTATAAAACGGCTAATTTTAAACCAGTTCAAGCTTTGGCTGCCACGTACTAGACAAACGGACAAAAGGCTTAATGAAATTATTACCATTTACCACAATTACCATACATACATTACCATACCATTACTATGGGTCATGTATTACCATTCTTCTTCATGACCCTAAGAACAAATATAACCTCCTTTTTACAAGCCGATCAAAATATAATACCTAGCATTGTTCATAACGCTTTCTATTTGTCATACGACGTAATATTGTATTTTCGTGCTGACATAGAGACGATACAGTTTGTGTACATTGTCAGCGAAATGAAAGTTATACACACCACTAACCTCGCTTTTTATGACCTTTTGTTTTAGGGTTCCGTTACCATTTTGATAGAAAAGGACCTATGTATCGGGTTGCCATCTTCTATCATCTTCTGTTCTAGTTTTGAGGGCGTCCGAGGAGCGTCCGGGCGGGGCATTAAAAAAAAATTGAATTGATCATTAAAACAATTGAAGACATGAGTGAATGAAAGGGATATATTACAATAGGTAAATATTGATAAATTGGCCTACAAAGCTCTTTTACTATCACTTTGCTACACATAAAACTCCTTTATTACTTACTATTTTCAAAATCAAATTCAAAAAGCGTTGTTAATACGTTATTAATAAGTTCTAATATGGTTTCCTTGCCTGTTTACATTACATATTTTACACATTACATTTTCCTTTAACGTATTTTTTTTTAAGTCACAAAACTCCTTCATCTACTCATGTCTTCAATTCGTAACAGTAAGAATATTCTGTTTTGTTACATCTTTATATATATAATTATTCTGTACGTGTGTTGACAGTGAACTCCTCTTAAACGGCTGGACCGATTTCAATGAATTTTTTTGTGTGTGTTCAAGTGGGTTCGAGGATGGTTTAGATTCACAGTTGGACCCGGTAGATGGAGCTGCAATCGGGTTCTAAATTTTATTTCTTCAGGGCAGAACAACGTCTGCCGGGACAGCTAGTTTTTTTATATTTTTTATTGCATGAGTTCAGCAGTCAGGCAGACGGCCCACTTGGTGGAAAGCGGTTACCATCGCCTATGGACATTTGCAACACCAAAGGTGCTACAAATGCGCTGCTGCTCTCTTAAGGGAGACCTGGTCACTAATCCCGGAACACAACTCAAGGTCGTTATGGCAGCATACTCTAGATCAGGGGTGGTAGCCATCCAGTCGGGCAAACAGCCTACCACCTGGCTGTGGGTTATTTTGTCGCCTTTTACGACAGGTCGCCAGGCCGCAGGAAATTGTATTCTTTCTCCGTTCCTGCACGGATAAAAAATTTAAAATGATAACATTTTAATGTCTGAAAATAAATCAAAAGTTGATTTGTGACATTTTGAACTGTTTTTATTATACCGACAAGTTTAAAAAAAAACATGTTGACATGCCCGGGTTCTGGGCTTCAAAATCCGGGGTTTTCACGCGTTTAGTCCTGGTTGCCAAATTTTAGAGACGGCAACCCTACATATATAATAGTCATGTCCATTCATTCGTCAGTATATGTATTGTTAGTGCGGGATCTATTATATAACAAAGCACAAAGAACCATGAGAACTGTTTTGACTTCCCAACAAAGAATGCCCGTTTCACAGCGGGTTTGCAGTATTTATATAGTGTTTTGTAAAGCAAGAGTACCTTTCTTATTTTAAAGTTTAATTCTCTTCAATTCATTTTGATTAGTTAGTAGACATAAGTGACAGCCTCTGTGGCTGAGCGGGTTAAGCCATTGCCGGCCTACCTCACTGCAACGCAGAGACTTCGAGTTCGATTCCTGGTATAGTATATTTCGGAAACGTATTATCTCGGTTATTTACTATGGTCTGGGTGTCTGGGATCGGCCCCAGAGTAGTCCGTTGTATATTACCCATAACACAAGCGTAACTTGCTTAATTTGGAGATATACAATATGCGTGTTTCTCTGCCGATTATTATTATTATAAGTTTATAAATGTTCATAAAGCAATAAATACTATTCTAAATCTTTAATAATAGATGGAGCTACTAAAACAGAAATGAATAGATGGCGCTACTTGTAACAAATGCTATTAATCTCAGTTATTGTTCTCAGAAATTACTGGAATTATTTACGAACTAGGATATGCCCGCGATTTCGTCCACACTTTATTTGAAATTCCCGCGGGATTCCCGGGACACAAAGTACCGCAGCATATAAAAAAATATGCTATCGTTTTAGTGACAACTGTGTCAGAATAAACAATTTTTTATGCACCCGAATAACTACAAACCGCTCCCACGGAAATTCCCACGAGATTCCAGGAATTAAAAATATCACACGTTTCACTACATAAAATTTGCTATCAATTAGTGAAAAAATTAAAATATAATTCGTTTTTTTGTCGAATCATTTTAAATCGTTCCTAGCAAAATTTCCGCGGGATTCCCAGGATAAAAAGTGGCCCAGATTTTAAGTCTAAGAATTTGCTGTCGATCAGCGAAAACCGCATCGAAATCGGCCCAGTAGTTTTAACGTGAACCCCGAACAAACCAACAGTCAATAAATTTAAAAAATATGTACGTATGGAGAATACGCGTTTACTTCGTATATAGTGTATTTCAGTTGTTTGTTTTTAAGTAGCTTCAATGTACAGACACGACATATTTAGAATTTTATAATATACATAGATATATTTATTTCGAAGCGAATATTTTGCAAATCGCTACTTGAACAAAAAGTCATTTAGGAATTTAAATATGACGTATGGAGTAGTCTATACAAGCGCCGTATGCTGCTTAGGATGTGAAGATTTACGCCACTGACGAAAGCTTATTATGAAGATTAACTAGAGTAGTACCTCCCAGATCGTACACCGCGTCCACAGTGTATTTTCTACGTATAATGTCTTCAATGATTTTACTATTTTAGTTTGGCCTTCGGAGAGACTTCGCATCTTTCTGCGTATACCGACTGTAACGTGGAGTGTTCCGAAGAACTGTTCAGAATGGTGCCTTCGATTTCGTTCTTCCACCGCATCGCTCACCATCGGCTTGACGTTCGTCAGCATTTCCTCAAGCCACTTCGCTCATGTACGCAACGCTTCTCTTGCGTACCGTGGGGATGTTTTTTATCCCCTTTTGGCCCCGGCTAACATGATTTGCCCGAGTCTCGTTACTACATCTATCTTATTACTATCTTGACATATCTAACTACTACTTAATACTATGGTGCATGTGTGTTTATACGTGAGTGTAGTGTTATACGTATTTTTGGAGACAGATTGGAGAAGGTTGGTTTAGGTTGGGAAACGTTGGCTTGGTACCGTGGGGAAGCGCGGGTGGGGCCCCTAGGGGTATAGGGGTTCTCACTCACCCGCATATGCCGTCGAGATGAGAGCGCGAGTGTTCCGCGCGCGCTCATCTCTCTTCCCGTGGGGCGCGTTACAAACCGCCCCACGCATGGACTAGACTTAGTAGTAGCCGGGGGATATGTCCCCTGGCATAGGAAGTGGCCCAGTGAGGGGGGCCCACGCCTGCCAGGGCACGCAGAATTGGGAATCCCGCATTCACGTAGCCCTGGCATAAGGCGCAGGACGGAATACCCAGGGGTTTTAGTGGGTATCCCTAACTGGGGAGTGGCAATAGCGTGGCACCGGTTCTGACCGGGCACGCTAGTGCCACCTCCGATCTGGCGAGTCCCACACTCACACGGGTCGCGAACATCCCCCCAGGCTTCTATGCCTGTCGCGGCTTAGTCCTCAAACGGATTTCCCCTGGCCAAAAAAAATCTCGCTACAGTATGGAGTTTTTAAAATGGGTGTCATAACATTTCCACGAGGCCGGCAGCGCGTTGGTGACATGTCTGCTGTTGCAAGCGTCCATAAGCAATGGTAACCGCTTTCTATAGGTACAAAGTCTTTGCTTCACGTATTAATATATAGATTACGGAACTGCTGTTTTAAATTAATAATTTCTTGTTGACTAATTTCAAAATACGTGATGTCACACTAGGAAGGGAGGAGTTCCACGAATGTTAGCAGCTGTGACAAAGATAGCGTAGGGGTCAGAACACAAAATTGTGGGTGGCACCTTATGATAGATTGATGATATGAGTAGACGAACGCGAGCCGCGGTTGTCGGCGCGTGAACTGAAGTAGTTTGATTGCTAAAATCGTGTGCTCGTGTATGTCCTGACTGTGCGGTCTGTACGGTTATAATTATGACGTCACAAGTATGTATGTACAAGTAAATAGCGCAATCATTATTGAAGTGAAACTTCTATATAGACGGGGGTATTAGGATTTTTTCTGTCACGAAAAAGCGTTACGGCCGTGTTGAAAGGCGGAATAATTTTAGACTAGACGTGGTGATAGGCGGCATAATGTTAGAGTAGACTATCGATGTTTTTATTGGTTCCAGATCGAATTTAGTTTTTTTGTTTGATAAAATAAACTATGTTTAAATAAAAAATGCATTCATTAAAATGCACCAAACCTAACTAAATCATAATTTGCAGTAAACCTGCGCAAAATTGAAAAGTGTGGTGGGACACATAGTAGAAGTGAAACTTCAACGGACAAGTGGAAAAACGAATCGCAACAAAATTTTATATGTCCTCAGCACACATTTCGATTTGTTGTTTAGAGTGTTTAGACAGTAATTGAAATTGTTTTCGTAATGTATTTCAAAAGTAAGATGATAAGACTTTATATTAACGCCTGTTATTTTACATATAAACTAGCTTATGCCCGCGGTTTCGCTTGCTTTAGCGTAAATTTTATAGACAGAGTGGAGTAACAGCCGTTGGGAATACCGCACGGCCTTTGTTCATTTTTCCGGGTAGTCTATGTGCTATTCCAGACTATAATCTCTGTGCCAAATTTCATCCAAATCCGTCCAGCCATTTCGGCGTGATTGAGCAACAAACCTCCATCCAAACTTTCGCATTTAATAAAAAAAAACATTTATTTCTACCATTAAGTTTAGTTTTAAAAATATATAAGTATATAATGTACACATTAAATAATGGAAGTCGCCTCCCCCAACTCTTTCCAATTTTCTCTATCTCCAGCTGTTCTTCTCCATTTCATTCCACACATTTTTACGAAAACATCTTCCCATCGCTTTCTAGGTCTTCCTCTTTCTCTTTTCGCATCTCTGGGTAGCCCATCTTTTACTACTTATCACTCTACTTTCGCATTTATAATAGTATAATTAAGAAATTATTTCGAGAGTGTCGGGGTGAAGGTAAGGAAAGGAATGCTCCGGTGGTTCGGGCATGTGGAAAGAATGCATGATGAAAGAATGACTAAACAGATATACAATGCAAAAGTGGATGGATGCAGAAGTCGTGGAAGGCCACGACACACCTTCCATGATCAAATTGATTGTGTACTAGCAGAAGGTGATGTCAGGAGCCTTAAGAACAGACGAGCTTGCATGACAAGAGTTATGAATGTCAAAGAGGCAAGTGAGGTGTGTAAGAATAAGCCTAAATGGCACTCTGTTGTTCGTGCCTACCCCGCAAGGGAACTGGCGTGAAGTTATGTATGTATGTATGTATGTATAAGAAATTATTTCAACATTTGTGTCCGCATCCCTATTCTTAGGAAGTTACTGAAAATTTCAAATTAAGTACGAAAATGTTAACTTATCAATAAGTATAATAAGTAAACAACATGACCCTCTCATTCAAAAAGATCATCCACTCGTATAAACTTGAAAAGCGCAATATCCCATCAACTCATTTCCCACATTCGCTACTTTCAACTTGTTAAAGGGGTAAAACTCGGTTTTGAACTTCTTGAATCTCGCCCTTAGGCTGTAACAAAGTTGCCAAAGTGTCGTTTACATGGATCTACGTGTTTACGCTTTTACGTTCTATGGCTGCATTATGTTCCTGAGATTCCGTATAAAGACATGTTTTTTTTTTATTACGAAACTGGCAAACAGACAGACGGCCCAGCTCATGGAAAGTGACTACCGTCGCCTATAGACGTTTGCAACACACGCTAGACGGGATGATATGCATATTTGCACCAATGTAGCGTATTGCGGCCAATACTCCGATCCGAGTCGGATTTTGAAACGATTTCAAAGGTGAGTGGAATCAAACGGAAGTGCGCGCGGACATATTGGACCAATGTGTGGTGCAGTAGAGATGGATTAAATATTGGCCATTTCAAATTGGAGCCAAGCTTGGACGCAACGTTGAATCCAGTGTGGCTGCGCCTAAGACGCACACATAAGTCTAGGCAGTAAATTCTGCTGAACCGGCGTTGAGTTGACATTAGTTGAATAAAATATATGTATAGTGTTACAATAACTATGTATATTGACATTTATATGTGTAAAAGTAAGATAAATGATGGAGAATCAATTCAGTGTTTTTTTTATGTCAAACTAGCGGCAGGCGTTATAATGCCTTGAAAAAAATAAAAATCTAGGACCCGGTTCTTATGCCTCGTAATGGTTCTAATTGTTAATCTAAACCATGCTGGGATCGTCGTTCTCAAGTTATGCGCATACATACCCTAAGATTAATTTTTATATGTATAACACTAGAGGTCAAAGCAGACGTTCTTCTGCCCTAAAAAATAAAAATCTAGAACCGAATCGCAGCGCCACTTTCAACTATAAATTTAAACCATCCGGGTACCCACTCATACACACACAAGAAATTTCATCAAAGTCAGTAAAGTCGTTCTTAAGTTATGCATGTACATACATACATTTCTACGATTCATTTTTATATTTATAATAACTAGCTGTCCCGGCAGACGTTGTCCTGCCATGGAAAAATAAATATCTGGGCCCCGATTCTACTGCCTCCTATCAGTTCCAATTGTGAATCTAAACCATCCGGGGATCCACTCAAACATACCAAAAAATCATCAAAATCGATGCAGATTAGGAGTATCCTAGAACCCGATCCCAGTGCCACCTACCGGTTCCAGTTGTAAATCTAAACCATCCGGGGAACCCTCCAAACGCACACAAAAAGTTTAATCAAAATCGGTAAAGTCGTTCTCAAGTTATGTGCGTACACACCTTTCTACGATTCATTTTTATGTATAAGGTATATTCTATATTTGCCTTACACAATATAGGTTGAAAAAACCAGGTAAATGTGCGGCAGTCTACGAACTGACTTCCGTGTATTGAACTCTCATCCTTCAAACTCGTATTAAAAACTCCTAAAATAAATAATCTACTATTGGATATGGAATTGCAGTATTCCATATCCAGTTTGGAACAATCCAAAGTATTATTGAAACGTGAAAACTGAGCCAGTCGATCACGGCTGCGATCCGCTGACATAGCGGGCTGGGTCGACGATATTGTATATACGGCTAGTGTCCGACTTATAGCGGATAAGTTTACGTGTAATTCCGTATTTACGCGTCGATCCTGATCTCGGTAGAGGTGATAAAAACACAGCACAGCCAGGTGCTACGGTATTTGTCTACCTGGATGTGTACCACCCTGGTCTAGATATGCCGCCGTAATAACCTTGAGTTGTGTTCCGGCAATAGTGGCCAGGTTCCAATCTCCCTTCAGAAAGCGGCAACGCATTAGTAGCATCTTTGGTGTTACAAATGTCCATAGGCGTACTGCTAGGCGTCTGCTGTACTTATGCAATTAAAAAAATATAATGCTCACGTTATGATAAAAAAAATCGCAAGTGCATGTACACATGCATATAAAACATGAAGGGTTCTTCATTAGCTGACAAACATTTACTGTTTTTCCATTTAACTGAAGAGATCTAAGAGAAGAGTGGAATAAAAGTACAGGCAATATAGTTTTTTAAAATAAAACACCAAAATATTCCAAAGAATAACTAGTTATTGTTCTGATGTAAAAAAGACAACCCGTTTTTGTGCAATGCATAAAAGTTTCCATCCAACGTAGTAACGCGGCCAGCCTTTTGAGAATGCTCCTAAGTTAGGTGATTAAACCTAATTATTATTCGTTATTTTTTTTAAATTAAGCTGTAGGATACGTTGTTAGTTTATTTTTATTTAAAGTTTTTTGGAGTGAAACTTCTTTAGAATCGTTGTGATTTAAAACTCGGATGAAACGAAAAAGCGACACTAAAAAGTGATAAACACATAAAATTCAACTTTATTTAATTCGAAATAAAAGACATTTCTCTTTAAGCGTTGGTATTAGTTTTCACTTTAAATAAAACTTAAAAGATTTCAAATGAATTTTAGCTCTATCTGTATATATTTAAGGCAGATATTCTTTTAGACGTAGATCAACAGATACGTAGATACACATACTTTCGTAACAGTGCATTGAATTTTGAACTTTATGTTAATTATTTAAAGTGTAATTTATATTGAATTATTACGAATAAGGGCCAAAATACCAAAGAATAAAAAAATGCGAAAATGTGTGTTTGTGTAGACACTTGTCTACCGTTATAGATATATAATTATGTTCGCCTGTATATTCTCTGAAGTTTCACTTCTACTGCGTGTGAACTGCACACACATTTTTTTTAATGTGTATGCAATTTTAATTGTAAATATTATGTAATTTTTTTTAAATTTCTTTTTAGTTTCCGCCAAAAACTCAGATATATAAAACCGCTAGTCGCTGTCTATGTGACCACACAACCGACTACCATTTCAGCGATTCGCTGACGTGTCACGGGTCTATGGCTATTAGAACAAAGCGTGTATGAGAGCCATTTTAAATCGATTGATCTATTGCTATGTTTGTGTTAGAAATGATCTGAGTTTTGAAGGAAAAACAAAGTTTGTTTAAAACCATATATGTTCATTAAACAATAAAGATTTATTTATTTAGTTGTGATGGGATTATACTCTGATTTTTAATTACCTGGACTGAAATGACAGCTGCTGTCGATGGACCTTTTTGTGATTCATAAGTGCGTTGAATCAATAATGCACCACTGTGAGTTGCTACAAGCTTGCAACATAAAGAAAAGGTTGATCGCAGCTGTCATTTTAGTCCAGGTAATTAAAAACCAGAATATAGGTGCGCAGCGTAGTAGAGTATGGCCAAATAGAGTAAAATATAATAGGGGCGCCACTTTCGCGAATTTGTCTAAATTCTAACTCAAACGTTATGTCTATGTTGAAGGTATCTGTATTTGAGCGGGCTAAGCTAAGCCTTAGTTAGCCAAGCTCAGTGAAACGCAGAAGCTCCAGGTTTGGTTCCTGGCATGGCAAATTTTGTAAACGATTTTTAAGTTATTTACTATCGTCTGGGTGTCTGGGATCGGCCCCAGGGTGGTCGGTTGTATATTACCCATAACACAAGCTTAACTTGGGGATATACGATGTGTGTGTGTTTGTCTACTGATAATTTATTTATTTATTATGTCATGAGTAACTTGGATAGTTAATTAGTATTAGTAATTTTTAGTATTACGTAAGATATCGTGCAATTATCAAGTTGTTTTATTTACGTCATATGCATTTTGTCAACATACCTGGAGACGCAATCAGGCAAATCTCCGCGGGTAGGGGGTTATGTGCTCAATGTATGGCCATCGCTTATTCCCCAATTAAGAACTGGTGCCCGGAGAATATAGAACCTTGCACTTACCTCGCAGTCAGCCACCAGCCCACGACAGCGCTGGTTCAGGGTTCTGCCGGTGCTTCTCGCGTGGCGATAAAGGTGGCAAAGTCCTTCTACACGAGCCCCGGGGCGCAAGGGACGCAGATACACTGATCACTTAAATTTATTATTGGTTGAGGCGAATGTCCTAGTAATTAGCTACTGGACGCGGAAATCTTCGATAGCTAATATTTGTATTTATGCGGGTGCGATACGACTTTGTGTGCGTCGCGGTAGCATGGCGTTTTACAACGTACTGAACTCACGCGCCGAGCGAGCGACGGCAACATACGGGGGTTGCAAGACGCTATAAACCCAAGACACAATTGGTAATTGGGAAATAAGTGGCGCCAACAATACCTATAATGATTATATTAATAATATTGACTATAATTTAATAGGGATAATCGCCGGTCAGCAACGCGCCACATTTAGATTAAATTTGTTAAGGGGCCTACATGTCGTCCTTTCCAAGGCCCCACGCAAGCTCTCCAAAAGTCCGAGCTATTTTTATGACCCGGTCTGCACCTACATAAACGATAATTTTGTAAGCAAGAGCTTTAACACCTTGTGGAATTAAGAGAGCAATTATTTTATTATAATAAGCTAAACAAACCTATTATGTTTGCAATTATTTACCAATTGTTGTCTAATTATGTCGAAAAGATGTTTGCTTTAAATTTCGCTTGACATCCTTAGTTGACATCAAAAACCACTGCTTGTCGGAAACGTATTATTGTTATATCTGTATTTAGTTATTTTTAGTGAATTTTTTGATCAACGTTGAAATTAAAATATCGTGGATGAATTAGCTTTGTTAATAATTCACTGATATTGACTACAGATAAGATAGAATATTGCCAGAAGGCAAAATGTTAGTTCAAGTTCTAGTCGTTATTGCCAGGTAATATTTTGTGTTATAGAGATTTGTCGTAAGTAAATTCTGTCGAGTTATATGTTACTAGGATATGCGCGCGACTTCGTCCACGTTTGACGTGGAAAATTCCCGATCGATTCCCAGGACACAAAGTATCGCAGCATTTAAAAGAGAATGTAAGCTATGGTTTTAGTGAAAACTGTCGGAATAAACTAGTTTTTATGTATCCGAACAAATGCGAAACAAACCGGTCTCAGGAATATTTGCTCGGGATAAAAAATATCACACAAAAAATTTGCTATCGATCAGTCAAAAAATCACATTGGAATTATTATTTTTAAACTGGCCATTTTAAATGATTCCCAGAAAAATTCCCGCGTGATGCCCAGCATAAAACGTACCACATATTTTAATTCTTAAGAAATTGCTGTCGATCAGCGAAAACTGCATCGAAATCGGCCTGGTAGTTTTTACGTCATTCCCGGACAAACTAATAAGAAATCTTAAAAAAATGCATGTTGTTCTCCATCGTTTACCTATATAGTATATTTCAGTTTTTTTTTTTAAATAGCTTCAATGTACAGACATAGCATGTTTAGAATTTTATATTATAGATTTTCAAAAAGGTGATAAAATGCGATTTTTTTATTGCTGAACTATGGACATTAGCAAAGGTGCGGGCAATGTGCTGCCGGCCTTAAAGGAGAAGCTGCAACCTGAACTCTGAAGCCAGAACACACCTCAAAGTTGTTATGGCGGCATACTCGTAGAGCAGGGATGGTAACCATCCAGTTGGGCAAAAAAAACATTTTTTTATTGCATGACTTCAACAGATAAGCAGACGGCCCACTGGATAGAAAGCGGACATTTGCAACACCAAAGGTGCTACAGATACTCTGCTGCTCTTTTAAGGGAGACTGGAACCTGGTCACTCACATAACTAACAATAAAACTTATACACATACTCAAACCAACGCGCACTACCACCGCATTGCATTACACGCACACTCCACAAACAAACCAAGACACACAAAGAGCCTAAAAATTAATAACCCAGACACAGAAAAGAATAAACCAACACACATGGCACTAGATAGGACTATATATAAGTATAGATATAAGGCCAACACTGCACATGCACTTCCTCACAACACCAGCATGTAACAGATACACTCTACATTAGTATAAGTTTAATATTAAAAATAGGATAAATTAATATAATAAGTTAATCTTAAGGTACACCATAACATATAAATCACTAAATTAATGTCACACACAGTAACAAAAATAAACAATAAGCGTGTATGGACTCTAAAATCTTTCATAGAAATTAAGTAGTAAAAAAAGGTACGGAACTCGAGTCCGTAGAGATGTTAAGAAAAAAAAAAAACCTGGTCACTAATGCCGGAACACAACTCAAGATTGTTATGATGGCATATGCTAGACCAGGGGTGGTAGCCATCCAGTCGGGCAAATACCCAACCACCTGGCTGTGGGTTGTTTTGTCGCCTCTTACGACAGGCCCCCTGGCCACAGGAATCAGTACTCCTTTTCCGTTCCTTCACGGAGAGAATCAAGTGAGTCACGGAGAGAGATAGCAAATTCATTTAGGTTTCTGTCTTATATTTATCATTTGACACATATTTCTCGCATTCTCACATCTCCCTAGCCCGTTTAAGGCGGGCCTGTATCTGGTTGATATATTAGCGAGAAGCGGGAATTTAAATTAAACTACATTGGTCGTATAGGCGTACATTTGTCGTAGGTCGTGAGTTATGGAGTCTAATGGGGAAAATGCTTAAACAGTGGTTTGTTTCTTTGTATGCTAATCTAAAAGAAATTGAAGTATTTTACAAGCTTTTATTTAGCTTGCAATGGATGTACCTATGTATGTAAATTCGGGTGGAATCTTGCAAGTTAAATTTGACCAACTTTCCGTTTCCGATTGAGCTGAAATTTTGCACGCATATGTATAACGTGTGAAAATGCAATAATATGGTACCATGGAGCTGATCTGATGATGGAGTCGATAGGTGGCTGTAGGAACTCCTGTACTAAACAAGATAGACCCGTCGTGTTTGGGCTCGTTTTACTTGTCTTGGCTAGCACTCTGCTGCTACATGATATCCAGGATCTCGAAAGCTTGTGTTTAAAAACCTTTTTAAAAAAGCTTATTTAGAAAGAAGCTAGTATTGGGTTTTTGAATATTGTTTATAAATTGAAAGATCATTTTTAAGTTTCATAACAGATATTTTTTTTCGCTGTAATTAAATAGTTATATCTTTCTAATATCTATAATATTATAAAATTGTAAAAGTGTGGTCTTTTGTTTCTTTAATTTTTTGTTTTTGCTTGTTCGGGTTTCAGGTAAAAACTGCTGTGCCAATTTCGATGCGGTTTTCGCCGATCGACAGAAACTCTTAGACTTAAACTCTGGGCTACTTTTTATCCTGGGAAGCCCGCGAGAATTTTTCTGAGAATGATTTAAAAATGCCAGATTATATTTTATTAAGTTTTCGCGTTTAAAACCATTAAAACGTAGTTTTATTATAACTAGATCCAATTTAATATAAAACTTTTCATGTAAACACACCGATCAAAGGCGCCAAGCTACTGAATTAAAATTATAACAACCTGTAAAACCTTTTTAGGGGTGCCCTGATTATAATGTTAAAAGCCACGGTAACCTGTCGGGTTCTGTAATTATGTAAAAACCGGGGGCTATTAAGGTAAAAAGGGTACCAAAGTAACAACTGAACAAACGGTGCTTATATTTTTTTGCTACCAAAAATTCGGCTGTTTTAATTTATGTTAAGATCGTTGAATTTTAATAATATTAGAATCCTGGGCCGATAGTGGCTTCGCACTGCGATTAAACGCGAGCCGGTTGCAACCGCAAAAAATGTGACATAGCCGCAAGTATTAGCAATTTTTTTCAGTGGCCGATTTTAAAAACGCAATTTGTTATATTTGGAGGCTGTGTTTCAGAACGCGCATTTTTTTGTGTCTCATATATTAGTGCTGTTACGAGTACGGGACTCGAATTAAAATGGCGTTGGTAATTCCTTAAATCTAGACAAATGTTTTATACAGATAGTTAATTTATAATACAATTCTTAGGATCGATGGATGAAGATTGTTAGTTTTTGCAAATAATATAGAATTTCTAATTATGAGTAAGCTAGATTGTAGTATACTGCAAATATCGTGCATAGCCGATTTTATTAATAGTTTATTTAACTCGTCTAATTGAGGTCTCGCGTGATTTCCTTCGCCTTATGCCAGAGCTACGAGTATATGACCTAGCCTCTCCGCAGCCCTGGCAGGCGTGGGCCCCCCTTACGAGGCCTCTTACATTGCCGGGGACTCATCCCCCGGCACCGTTATGTTCTCTTTGGCGTAGGGCTGTCTGTAACGCGCCCCACGGGAGGAGAGATGAGCGCGCGCAGGACACTCGCGCTCTCATCTCCACAGCATATGCGGGTGAGTGAGAACCCCTATACCCCAAGTGGGCCACCCGCGCCACCCGCGTTCGGTGGCCGAAGGTCGAAATCCGCCCTCCGGCGTCGGCGCGTCCTCCTTTGGCGGGAGCGGAGCAAGGATGTCCGCTCACGCTCAGGCTGGCTTGCACCTAGGGCAACGCATCAGCGTTGCCATCCAACTTGGAAATTCAGCCAGCATTTTGGACACGCTATTTTTTAATTATAGATTGTTATTTTGTAAGTTTAGTTATGTTTATTGGTTAAAATAGGTAAATTATTCATATAGGAGGAAATATTTCCTATCATTATATTAAGTTTCTTTTCATTTTTATTTATTTCTTTTAAAGATTCATTTAAATTGGTAATAACAATTTTGATAATAAAATATTTTGTTTCATTAAAGAGATTTTTTTTTTCGTCGTTGCTTTTCTAGTTTTGAATGGCCTTATTATAACTTATAGCATCTTCTTCGTCCATTGTTCTGAAAATTGTTTTGAGAATTGAGTCAACGCCTGCAAACCAGGAGGATCTTTTAGATTTGTTGAGAATTAAATGAGATATAGCATAATAATCTTTTGGTATATCGTTATGAGTTACAATGCGTGGTTCAAAATTATTTTCACATTAATATCATTACTTTTCATACAAAGATATTGAGCTGAGTGGAGCACACTATAGATATTGTCAAGATGAGGTTTTACATATTGTATTTCAACAGGTACTAACACGTGGAGATAATCGTTTATTAATTTGACAGTGCCCCCCTGGGCTCTGTCAAATTAATAGATAAATTAATTGAAGTAGATACCAGGATTGCTGGAAATTTGTTGACTAGTGGTGGTGTCGCCGTCACAGAGGGCACTGTAAAGAAGTGTAAGGAAGAGTACCGATAAGCTGTAATAAATATTATATGATTCGAGACTAAATGTGTTAAATTAAAGAGTAGATATTACAGCTAGTTTCATACATACATACATAACTTCACGCCAGTTCCCTTGCGGAGTAGGCACGAACAACAGAGCGTCATTTAGGCTTATTCTTACACACCTCACTTGCTTCTTTGACATTCATAACTCTTGTCATGCACGCTCGTCTGTTCTTAAGGCTCCTAACATCACCTTCTGCTAGTACACGATCAATTTGATCATGGAAGGTGTGTCGTGGCCTCCCACGACTAGTTTCACTAGTTCACTTAATCATAATGGTGTTTGACATGTCCGCGGTTGATAAGAAGTGAGAGGGTGTTATTACCGTGTATTTTCATTACACTGTTTAGATCTTTTCATACAGGGGACAGTGTTTTACTGAGTCTGGGGTTATTTTTAAGATATACCATCTTACCAAGTTTATATTTAACAGGTAGTGTTCTTTGATCGTAATAGGATTTTGAGCTTTCTTTGGATTTATTCATATTTTCGAGGACTTTATTGCGGGTTAGTTTTACTCTATGATTTAGCATTTTTATATATTAGTGGTAAGTACTGGTTATATTGAGTTCGTAGATGGAATTTGGAAGTTAAGGCTTATGTCCGAAGAGTAATTTATATGGGATGAATTTTGTAGTAGTGTAGACGTTGGTGTTATATGCTAATAAGGCGTGGATATATCTATGCCAATTTGTTTAGGTTTCGTCTGCGTAGGATTTGAGATTTCTTTAAGGGTTGAGTGGCTCCTTTCCATAGCGCCTTGTGTCTGGCGATGATGAGGTGAGGACCATAGTTGTTTTATTTTAAGGAATTCGCAGGTTTTCTTGAATAAATCGGATGTGAAGTGCTAGATCGGATAAAATCATCTTAGGTGCCTATACCGAATAAGGAAATGAAGTGGACGAGACATTCACAGCATTCTTCAGCTGAGGTATTAGAAATAGGATAGGCGGCTGAGTATTTTGTAAGATCATCTTGTAAGGTAAGTAAATATTTTAATTCGGTTTGGTAAGGCATTGTAATGGACTGATATGGCTATCTTTTGGATTACAAAAAGTACTGTCCTCTTTCTTGGGGGTTGGTATACGCTTCTTCAATAAGATTCGTAGTGAAATGTTAGATTTGCCTTTCACTAAATTTAAAACCAAATTAAAAAGTATCTTGCTAAAAAAGGGATACTACACTATTGAAGAATACTTAAATCACCAAACTTCATTTACATAGCAGCTCGCTCCAACCTCTTATACTATATTTTGTATAACGTTTTTATCTTGTCAATCTTGTAAGGAATTTATGGAAATATATTGCAGCATAACATTTGTCAAAGAAGCAAGTGAGGTGTGTAAGAATAAGCCTAAATGGCGCTCTGTTGTTCGTGCCTACCCCGCAAGGGAACTGGCGTGAAGTTATGTATAACATTTCAGTACGTCATGTCATTATTATAACTATAATAATGTTTTTCTTTCCTTTTATTGTGTCTTGGTCTTATTGAGGATGCACTGCTTGCTACAACTCCATTAATTCTTCAAAAAATAATTCTGTAATATACTTTTGTATGTTACAGAATCTGCGCAAAATCTGCGGAGTGACGCTCGTGGACCGCGTTCGTAATACCGAAGTAAGAAAGAGAGTTGATCTAAAAGAGAGTGTCGGGGTGAAGGTAAGTAAAGGAATGCTACGGTGGTTCGGGCATGTGAAAAGAATGCATGATGAAAGAATGACTTAACAGACTGATATACAATGCAAAAGTGGATGGATGCAGAAGTCGTGGAAGGCCACGACACACCTTCCACGATCAAATTGATCGTATTAGCAGAAGATGATGTCAGGAGCCTTAAGAACAGACGAGCGTGCATGACAAGAGTTATGAATGTCAAAGAAGCAAGTGAGGTGTGTAAGAATAAGCCTAAATGGGGCCCTGTTGTTCGTGCCTACCCCGCAAGGGAACTGGCGTGAAGTTATGTATGTATGTATGTACTTTTGTATAAAACTTTAAAAAAGGAACTTGAGATATAAATAGATTAAGAAATATAAAGAAAAACAATATTTAGCTGGACGCGTTGCTGGGGAGTTTCTTGCCGCTTCTTCTCCTTAACTGCAATAACACGTTGCGATGTACATAGAATAGGAAGTAAAATTAAATTTTAACTTTACGTACGACCTTCAAAAAGTGTTCTCCAGTGGAGCAGCTTATTTTGGATAAAAACTTTTGAATTTGAATTTGAATAAGTTTCTGGTAGTGGTCCTACAATATCTATACTGATACGTTCAAAGGGTGCAGTGGATGTGGATATGATTTGCCTAGGTGCTTTATATATTTGTCAAAGGGCTTTATTGGTTTGGCATTGAGAACATTTCTTTACATAGTTTTCAATATCGGATTTATCGGATACCGTTCCAGTGATATCTTCCCTTCACTCGATTGTACATACGGGACGTTCCTACGTGTCCAACGATGGGTAAGTCATGATTTTATTTTAGGATTTTAAGAATTTCGCTGGGTACAGGAAATATAATTTAATTTACATACATACATACATAACTTCACGCCAGTTGTTAAACAATTAAAAGTTAAACAATCCACAGCCAGGTGGTAGGGTATTTGCTCGACTGGATGGCGACCACCCCTGGTCTAGAGTATGCCGCCATAACAACCTTGTGTTGTGTTCCGGCATTAGTGACCAGGTTCCACTCTCTTTTAAGAGAGCAGCAGCGCATTTGTAGCACCTTTGGTGTTGCAAATGTTCATAGGCGATGGTAACCGCTTTCCATCAAGTGGGCCGTCTGCCTGTCTGCTGAACTCCTGCAATAAAAAAAAATAAAAAAAAGGTTCCCTTGCGGGGTAGGCACGAACAACAGAGCGCCATTTAGGCTTATTCTTACACACCTCACTTGCTTCTTTGACATTCATAACTCTTGTCATGCACGCTTGTCTGTTCTTAAGGCTCCTGACATCATCATCATAATTAAATTTCTATATAATAATATTTTTATCGTTATGTTAGTATTAAGAAATTGGAAAGCCACAATTTTTTTTTTTGAGTATGAAGGATTAAAGTATGGATCATGGCAATCAGAGATGGGTACATCATTACGGATTTCGTCATCTGTAGAAATTGGTAATAATAGATTTCTCAGATTTTGTAGTTTTTGTTACTTCCTTTCGGACGGTTGTAACAGAACGCAATACCGTGATTAAATCCCTAATAATAACAAATAAAATATCCAAATATACTTTTCTGTCCTATATTTTTGATCTAAGAAACATTTTATACGTCTAATATTTATACAGTGCTTGCTGGAGAGTGTTTGCCTAACGTGTAAATAGCTCTTAAAGTCCCTTCTTTGATATTATTATTTGTATAATATCGTCCTTTATACCAGTCTGAAGATAAAAGAAGGTAATTAATTGCTTTACACTATTGATCTCATACGGCTTCGCTTGCTTTTACTACCATAACAATAATTATTCTGTAAGGAA
Organism: Dendrolimus kikuchii; assembly: GCA_019925095.2. NCBI lineage: Eukaryota > Metazoa > Arthropoda > Insecta > Lepidoptera > Lasiocampidae > Dendrolimus > Dendrolimus kikuchii. Next base: position 9,093,246 of record CM034413.1, read on the forward strand.
ACACGTAGGCGGTGAAACTGACGTAAAGCTTTGGCTTAATGTCTAGAACATGAAGTAAAATTTGACTTCTGGCAATATTCTAACTTATCTGTAGTCAATGTAAGTGAGTTGTTAACAATGTGAATTTGAATTTATCCATGTTAATAAAACTACGTTTTAACGGTTTTAATCGCGGTATATTGTTTGATTTTTATCCCGACGTTTCGGCCACTTCAGTAGCCGTGATCCACGGAAGACAACGATGTCAAGTGGCTATAAGTAATGTTATTTTTTTTTTTAATTTTATGTATTTATATCACTCGAAAACTGCTTCCGCAGTAGCTCTGCTAACAAACTAAAAGTACTTTACCAACAAACATTCAAATAAAGAAAGTCCCTTAAGCGAGTAAATACTCTAGTGTGGTTCTATCACGGCTCGTTTGCTTTTATATCCGTCGCTATTCTAAGGAGGGCTTTCTGATAACTGCTTTACGTAAAGTACATAGTACATAAACGTTCTGTGAGGTTTTATATATTATATCTACTTATTTCGAGTTCTGCAGATATTATACGGGCTACGAGTACGAAGTCCGTATACATGGTGATAATGTATGAAAAAATGAGGGGATTTCTAATTCTTCTACTAAAAAAGACTTCAAGATTAACTATATGTATATGTGCGTGCGTGCGATGCGCGAGCGTGCGTGAGGCATGTGAGCATGCGTGCGGCGTGCGAGCGCGTGTGCGTGCTTGTGCGTGTAAGAAATAAATACTTTTTACGATATTTTGATCATCTACATGAAATTGTAGAAAACATTAATTTTTTACATTTTATTTATTCGTGAAGTCTGTTTCTCCTTTAATACTTTAAATATTAAAAATGTTAGCCAGGATATTAATAGAAATAGAATATTGGTGTTTCTTACATATTATATATTTTATTCTAATATTAATAAAAGTATAATTAAGTACTATCTCCTATAAATAAACCTAAATTAAAAATATATATACAATAGTAAAAAAACTAAAATTAAAATAAAACCTATATTAAAGCCCGTCCAGCCCCACCAGACCACTGTCGCTGGGCATTGTACCTAGAAGGCTGGCAGCATTACCTCGCTGAATACAAAGGCTAATCCTTTGAGCGAGGTAAGCTCCAGCCTTCCGGTCTCCTGTTTTGTCGACAAGGCGTTTTTTAATTTTTTGAAATAATTTGTGGACACTTGGCTCCCATGGACCCAAAGTCTCCAGCCCAAACGGCTCAAATATGTAACCTGTTCCAAGAGTTACATAATGGAGCCGTTTGAGGTTTTCGGCAGAAGTGGCCGTGCGACCGGCCCCAACTTTGGACTCCTGGAGATGAGAAGGCGCCAGTGTGTCGACACAGGTAACGTCCCACACAAGCGGCCTTCCCAAGCTCCAGGGAATTAAAGTCATGCTCAAGTCAAGTGGTGTTTCTTGATAACTTTTATTATATAAAGTTTTTCTTAAGATATAATAAGTGGGAAGTAATCGCTTCGAAAATACGAAAATTGTGCCCATTAACCTTCATAATATATATGATATGGGAAATTATAAGAATATATCAAGGTAGAGCTTCTAAATAAAATTGCATAGGTTATTTTCGATAAATAGATTTATATGGATTCCGTAACCTAATGTTAGAAATAAGGGATTTTCGCCTTTTTCGTCGCATCTACGAAAACCGTAATTATACGTGGTACGATACGCCCTTGGTTGTTTTAACTCATTTATTTATTTATTTATTACATATCCAACAGCTATATTTATAACTTAAAGCAATCAACTCTGTTTAATATGAATGTAGCCAATTACTGGATACTTCACGCTTTACAGTGTATTTGTACAAGACCAAGACCGCAATAAAGAGTTTTGTTTATGTTAAGCTCTATATAAATGTAGTATATTTAAAAAATAAAATAATGTAAAGTAATGTAAAAATAAAAAAATGTAGAATAATGTAAAATAATGCCTGCTGTAGCGTCCCCTATATAGTATATGTTGTAGATAAGTAACTAAAAAATAATATTTCATAAATATACAGATATTCATATTATATATATTTATAATATTCATATATATAATGCAGTAATACATGTTACACAAACTAAAAATTAAACTATACAGACAGAGGCGTGGATATATATGGTGCCTAATAAACAGTTAAAAATATTAGCCCAATTTTTCTAGTATCTTTGATTTATAAATTAATTTTGAATGATAGAAAATATCTATATCATTATATTTGTTGTTATAAGTGGCAGTAAGACGAGCAAGCACTTCATTTAAGCCATAATTAGTTCTTCTACAGGGCACGTGAAACAATTTGTTGTGGCTAGAGCGTGTTTTGAGATTTGGCACTGCCAGCGATATAGATGAGGTGAGAGTAGGACAGTCTAAACGAGAATTTACGATATCGTAAAGGAAAGACATGTATCATATACTTTTTTAAAGTAAAAGTGTATAGGAAACGTTACTGAACTTCTCGCGAAAACGTCAATCCATCTGTTAGTATTGATTCGTTGAATATACAAACGTGACAGAGTTATGTGTATAGCGGTCTCTTTCACACTTCACTTCCTTCAGCCGTCAACTTCTTCGCGTGATCATCGCTTCAAGTTCATTGAACTAAGTCAAAAAAGTATAGTTATTAATATTTCTCGAAATACACCAGATAGTAATATAATTACTTTCACATCAATCCCTTTTTTGGCTGTATAGGGATGGGAAATACTTTCACATAATTATCGATAATTCCATGAGGAAAGAACACTAGATGTGATAGCCTCATAAAATTTTGATTAAATCGTGCACGGACTAATAGCGACTTCTGGTTATGTATAGTTTAAGTTTTAGTTATTTTTTCTTACTGGCTTATTATGATTTCTAGTAGTCATCTTGCATTAAAATACATATAATTAAATTAAATTCAATAGACAATTGGCATTCATAAGTAATGTTATTAAATAACTAAATTAACTTAAAAAACACACTTAAATACTAAAAATAAAGCAAATCGCTGACTGAGGGAAGTATGCCCAGAAAGCTGGTTGCAGTTGTCAGGTGGTACGTCAATCAAACACAAACGATAAAGTTGAACTGAACTTTATTATTGATAAAACATATTCATTCATTCTCATTCACTCACATCCTCCTCTCAACAAAATATAACACTTTAATCAGACAAAAAAAAAATACATTCATAAGTAGTACAACATTTGTAAACAATTATCATTATTATTGAATTAGCTAGCATTATGAGTGAATACTTAAATATTATAATAAGTAACAACATAACATGCCTTACATAATATAATTAACATTTTAAAATTACGAGTAAATTATATAACTTTATATTTGTTTATTTGAACACACTTACATTTGTTAAACAATTTTGGATATACAATGTTTTTTATTTTATTTATGTCTACGTTATGTATTATATTATAAATAAAATGTATTATTTTTTAGATAATTATTTCTATCATGCTTTGACTTTATTCTCGATTGGGCTTATAATCTCCATCTATCCGAAGGCCTCACTGTCCTGCCAAAACGAGGTACATAATAATCACTTGTGTTTTCTTTTTATAAATTATACATAAAGTTCGTCGAGTTTTGTGTACAAATTTTCTCTGAGTACGATTTTGAAACAATAATAGGTTGGCAAGTCTCAATAGCCTTTTCAAGGCTTAAATCAGCTTCCCTTAACAATCTTTCTCGTATTCCATCGTCTGTTATACCACACACTAGCCTATCTTTTATTAAAGATTCACATAAAGTGTTAAATTCGCAGCTTTGTGCTAATTTTCGGAGTTCAAATACGTATTGCTCAATGGATTCATTCTCACTTTGATTGCGCATAAAAAATTATGACGTTGCACCGTCACATTTTTCTTCTGTGTGAAATAGTTTTTGAATTTGCCCAAAATGTCGTCCACTGTTGTGCAACGCACATTAAATTGTTCGTATAGCTCACGAAATTGTTCACCAATTAAGTGTAAAAGTATATTAACTTGTATTTGTGGGCTCTTTTTTGACAATTCACACACCTCAAAGTAAATTTTAAATCCTTTACTCCATTTGTGTCAGTTTAAACACACTGTACCGCTGGTAATATTTACAGTGTTTTGGTCGTAATAGAACGGTTCTGGAGGAGTTAACACTGTTTCCATTATGATGAAGGCACAAAATATGTTTTAAATTGCAGTTACTAAAAACTATTTTAACAAGATGGGCGTTACCGACTGCGCCATGTCAGGTGGTACGTCAATCAAACACAAACGATAGAGTTGAACCAAACTTTATTATTGATAAAACACATTCATTAATTCTCATTCACTCACAGCAGTGTCACGTTGTATGGCAATGCTGATCCGTTGCGCCAAATCCGAACTAGCCTTCTGATCACGGGTGGCATCAAAGAGTTTATGCACTAATAAAAATCGCAGTGTTCGACTTGATAACGAATTATCTATTTAAAACAAATCATAAATTTTGATGTAAACTAATATTCATTTTAGTTCTGTCAACTGGCTGTGTGCTCATTTATAAGTTTGGACTAGCCAAAGCTTTGCGTAATAGTTTTAGATTTTATTTCTTATTATGTGACATGTTACTTTTAATAAGAAAAACTAATTATTGACAATGTAATTAGTTTACACTTGTTGTTAGGGTGCCCCGTATACGACCGGTCCTGGAGAGACCTCGAGACCCTTACTAAACCCAGGATCACAGAGGTTGCTATTTTTGATTTGATGGCAGGTAAGGATTCGAGGCCGCACCAGGAGCCCTTTTGCTTGCGGCTGATAAAAGAACCTGTGAAGCGCAACAGCGCGAGATGATGGCGGGTTTCGGCACCTCTGACGTCATATATGTAATAGAAAATATATATAATAATGTGTGTGTATGTAATATGTTATGTATGATGTATTATAGAAAGTTCTGAGTTGGAAAGAACACCTAATATTAAGATAGCTGTATAGCCCTGACTATGGTAGGGGTGAAGACGGATCTGAAGGGCCCTTATATAAAAAAAAATCGTTTTAAATTATTTTAAGTATATTCAAAATTTCTGTTGATTTTCTTGAAAGGAGCCTACCTGGGCTGACCAACGGGACGGTGACCAGTTAGTCGGCCCAGATATCGCTGGAGTGACGTAGAGGAGGCTCGTCTGCGGGGGCTTGAAGCCTATAACTGGCAGGAGACATCGCTGAATAGAAAAGAGTGGAGTATTCTCATTTCGAAGGCCAGGACTCATTTTGGATCGCTGAGTCGCAGCAGTTACTTAGTTGATTTTCTTATTAATAATGGTTTTATTTCTATACGTAATGTATTTGGAAAACATACAATAATTAATTTTCTTAAATAAAATATATAAAACTAATTCATATAGCAATCAAGTTTCTACTAAAAATAGTTTTAATAATAAATATTTTTCTCAAACAATTACTACAAAATGACATAATATATCTGTTTAAATCAAGTTAATATTTAAAAAAAACAACACAACAGTCTTATGCCAATATATTATTAAACTTACAAAAAAAAAAATTATAAAGAAAAGAGAAAAAAAATATATAATTGTCATTGAAGTGAATTGCAATTCAATTAAAAGCAATTATTACTTAGCTTTCGAAAGAAAATGTGTACATAATTGTATGGGTGTTGTAAGGACAAAACAATAAACCTTGGGACATATTACATTGACTTGTATTATGTATAGAAATAGAAACAAACAAAATTATACTAGACGTATCAAATCACCTATCGTGTGCCTGTAATCATAATAAACGCTACGAATGTCATAGTAATTATCGACTATTCTTATTTTCGGATTGGATCGAGCATCCCTATTACTTAAGGCCACTGGGGTCGATATGTCCTTAATAAAGATTATATTAATTAGATTAAGACCGACCAGTAAAGAAGACCTTTACTCGATTATGGCCATTAAATAAAGATGTAACGAACTGAAGAAGGATACGATGTCAAGTTAAGCTGGTCATTATCGTCCTTCTAAGTGAAATTGCGACGGATTTTATTTATATTTAATTAGACCTTGTTTCATTGAATTTGGGAATACAATAAATTACTATACAATTATTTGACAGTGAGACGGTATTGTTTCACGACAGATGTCATTCGCAGCTGTCATATAAATTGACATCTTCTTTTTATAAATTAGGGCCGCTTGTATATCGATCGCCTTTAAATAAAATTAGTTAATCATATTAAACTGCCTAAATACGTTTTACACAAAACGTATTGACAGTTCTTTAAACATATTTCGCGGCAAATTTTGCGTTATGCAAGACTCTAATTGTATTTAAGGGTGTTAAATACGTTTTGTATTTCTTAAATAAATTTAAGCAATCTTATGCATGCGGCCTTAAATTCACGATGAGAAACATAAGTTTTTTTTTAATTTTTATTACATATTCAACAGCTTACAATATCTATACCATAAATAAGAAACTTTTAATACCAATTACTGAATGCTTTACATTTTACATAGTTTTTGTACAAAAACAAGACCGCTTAAAGAGAGAGAGAGAGAGAGAGATAACACTTTATTGCACACCAAAATATACAATTACAAAAACAGACCATATTTACTATATTTTCTAGGCAATACAATAGGCGGCCTTATCGCTCAAAGCGATCTCTTCCAGGCAACCTAAAAGAAAGAAATTTGAATCAGGCGATATAGGTGGTGCAGGAAAACGGCAATAGATACATAAATACTCAAACTAATTTAAGAAATAAATATACAAATACATAGATATATACATAATCATATATATACAATCATACATAAGTTATTATAATAAATGAATTAGCATGAATATATTCTGTTAATCAGACATAGCTATTTGTGGACAAATAGTGTTTTCTGAGCTTTCTATATATTTGTTCGGATTTGGCCTCTCTGACAGTAAGAGGCAAAGTTTAACAGCCTGCACTGTAAAAGAATTATCTGTCCTTATATAGTATACTAGCTTCTGCCCGCGACTTCGTCTGCGTGGAATAGTTACAAAAAGTAAGTTAAAAAAAACCCCGATTTTGAAACATTCTTCATTGGTGCTCTGCTCCTATTGGTCTTAGCGTGATGATATATAGCCTATAGCCTCGATAAATGGGCTATCTGACACTAAAATAATTTTTCAAATCAGACCAGTAGTACCTCAGTTTAGCGCGTTCAAGCAAACAAACAAACAAACTCTTCAGCTTTATATACTAGTATAAGAAGTATAAGATAAAATATTAATAAATAAAAAAGTATATCACCAGACAGGTAGACGGCCTAACTGGTAAAAAGCGATTACCATCGCCTATAGATATTTGCAACACCAAAGACGCTACCAATGTGCTGCCGCTCTCTAAAGGGAAACTGGAACTTGGTCACTAATGCCGGACCTCAATTCAAGGTTGTTATGGTGGCATACTCTAGATCAGCGGTGGTTGCCATCCAAACGGGCAAATACCCTACGATCTGGCTGTGGGTTGTTTTGTCGCCTATTACAACAGGCCGCCCAGCTGTAGGAAATTGTATTCTGTCTCCGTCCCTGCACAGATAACTAGCTTGCTAAACTTGGGAATATAAAGTGTGTGTTTGTCTGTCATTGAAACATTCTTCAATAGTGTACCCCTTTTTAAGCAAGGTAAATATATACACCACCATTATATACATCCTCCATACATCGTGGCAAACTTTATCTCAAGATTCTCTTATTTCACCCCCATACATAACCCTCCAGTCATTAGGAGATATTCCAACAAAAACTAAGGAGCAACTTTAGTAGGGCGAACATTGAGTGCCCAAGTTTGGCATGTATCCATATAAAAACGGGAAAAGTCTGGAGGCAGTTTATGTTTATTATGGGCGCGTGTTACGCTCTGTATGTATTGGAGACAACATCGAGGAAAGTTTTAAGACGCTGCCAGTTCTATATACAGGCTGTAGTATATATGAAGCTTTAGATTTTAGGGATAAGTATCAATGAGAAACGGATGTATGACGCATCTATGTATAATTATTTTTATTGTATGAGTTCACCGTACAGGTAGATCGCGCACTTGATGGAAAGCTGTTACCATCGCCTATGAACATCTGTAACACCGCACGTGTTACCAATGTGCTGCCACTCTAAATTGAGACTGGAACCTGACCACTAAAGACGGAACACAAGTCGAGATTGGTGCCATAGTCTAGACCAGGGGTAGTAGCCATCCAGACGGGCAAGTACCCTATCACCTGGCTGTTGGTTGTTTTCTCGCTTCTTACAACAGACCGCTCGGCCGTAGGAAATTGTTATTCTTTCTCCGTTCCGGTACGGTAAATCTGTAATTTATATGGGATTATGAATATTTCTGAACGTATAACGGTTTTGCATAGAGTAGTTCAGTCTTTCCGAAGGATGTGTACGTATGTGTGAGCGAGAAAAATAGATGATCAATAAAAGAAAAGTTTTTAAAAGAAAAACAATAGACAGTAATGGAAAAATGGACAAGAGACGATCGAATGGTAGCGTGGGTTGAGAGCTGGTGCTGGACGACAGACGATGGTATTATATACATAGTAAGATGTATTAATCGAGGAAGTTGATAAGATTTTTTTTAAATGAGATGTCACTGAAATGTTAAATTAAAGATTGGTTTAAGAAATTGAATTGAAACAGCTCTAGTAATTTCGCCACCACATTTATCTATATGTAATATATAATTCTGTATAAAGGATCGAGTTTCAATAGAAAACCATTGGGGTTTTTACTCCAAAACTTTTGTTACCAATATACAAAAAAACTTAAGACCACACGGCAGAAGTGAAAAGCTTATCAAGACGAGTAACGCTCGCCGAACGAGTATAGCAGTGACGCGTTAACTATATTTCTTTCGCTCCCTTACTCGAGCCGAATTTACCCGAAAGCGTTACATAGCCGAACGTGACGGTATTACATAGCCGAGCCTGATGGCTCAGTCTCATTCAACACCCACAAAATAAAGTGCCTAGCATGCCTAAAGAAGTTTTCACTTCAAAAGTACGACAAATAAAAATGAAATAAAAGAGTTTCAGCTAGACGTGGTGCTGAGGAAAATGTTGCCGCTTCATTTCAGTAAACACCAATAACGCGTTGCGAAGCGGTGTGCGTAGAGTAGGAAGTTAAATGTCCTTGAATAGCGTTGTGTCCTTATTACAGTTTTGTACGCTTCAATTGATGAATTTAATAAAACATTTCTATCAAAAAAGAAACCAGCTTCAGAAGTAAGTTGAAAGCAAAAAAAATGTACGAAAGAAAAAGTATATTTGACAAATGCGACACAGATAAAGAACATAAAATATTTTTAGAGTCGTATGCCGCTCGCACGGTATCCGAATATTGCTGTGTCGGAAGATACTCCGCCACAGCACTGATTTTTAGTGCCCACCTCTATCTACACATAATATTATATACCTTGAGACACGTATTAAAAAAAGGAATATGGTTTTTTAATTTGTAGCTATAATCTATATACATACATACATACATAACTTCACGCCAGTTCCCTTGCGGGATAGGCACGAGCAACAGAGAGCCATTTAGGCTTATTCTTAGACACCTCACTTGCTTCTTTGACATTTATAACTCTTGTCATGCACGCTCGTCTGTTCTTAAGGCTCCTGACATCACCTTCTGCTAATAATCTATATATTTATATATATAAAAGAAAGTCTTATTAGTTACACTATTTATAACTCAAGAACGGCTGAAAATTGGTAGGGAGGTAGCTTAGAACCAGGGGACAGACATAGGATACTTTTTATCGCGTTAAAACCGATAGGTGGCGCTGTGATCGGGTTCTAGAATCCCAATCGCCTGGACCGATTTTGTTGATTACGTTTTTGTGTGTTTGAGTGGGTTCCCGGGTGGTTTACATTCACAATTGGAACCGGTAGGTGGCGCTGAGATCGGGTTCTTGAATCGTCCTAATAGCCTGGAGCGATTTTGTTTTTGTGTGTTTGAGTGGGTTCCCGGATGGTTTAGATTCACAATTGGAACCGGTAGGTGGCGCTGAGATCGGGTTCTAGAATCCTCCTAATCACCTGGACCGATTTTGGTGATTTTGTTTTTGTGTGTTTGAGTGGGTCCCCGGATGGTTTAAATCCACAATTGGAACCGGTAGGTGGCGCTGGGATCGGGTCCTAGATTTTTATTTTTTCAGAGCAGGACAACGTCTGCCGGGGCCGCTAGTAAAGTATAAAAACATTATACAATAATATTATCTTTTATCTATACATAATTATAATAAAATTGTAGAGGTCGAATTTCTGTACAACGAAAAAAAATGCTAAAAACCGATTCAGGGGGATGTAAGAGGTGAAACAGAACTAATTTAGATTTTTTTTCTATTTTTTTTGATTTTCTGTTTTTGTCTGTTTATCTGTTTGTACGGGCTAATCTCCAAAACGACTGGACCGATTTAAATGAAAATTTGTATGGTGATAGCTTATATCCCTGGTCAACATATAGCATACTTTTGATCCCGAAAAATTAAAGAGTTCCCGTGTGATAGTTAAAAAAACTTTCCACGCGGACGAAGTCGCGGGCAGAATCTAGTATAATATATAATAAATATTTTCTACATCTTGAGGTCGGTGCAAAGTATAACATAAAAATTATTATGTAAAAATAAAACTACAAGCTAATTTCAGATTATGTTGTACCACATCGCTGTCCGAGGGAAGCGTGCCCAGAAGGCTGGCTGCAATAGCTACGCTGGATGGCAATGCTAACTAGCCTTCATAAACTCATTTATTCGTAAGTATGACACGTAAGGGTTATATTATTTGGAAATTTACAATTACAGTGGATTTTTGGTAATCCGACAAACGTTATTCAGGGCGGTGTACGGACTATCGAATTTATCGGATTATAGACTGCTGCCACAACAGACCTTCTATGTTACGTTTTTTTTTTATAAAAGTGTCTTGTAATCCGACAAATTACAAATCAAAATGAAAAGATTCTACCTGAACTACAAATCATACTAAACAATTATGTATATAATACATACGTGGAAATAAATTTTGTGTAGAGTGATAAGCATGTCGGAGTACTGAGAGTCCACTGAATTCAGTAGGCGTCCTGACGGAATGACTTTAGTTCCCTGGCGGCGCGCGACGTGTCAAGCCTTTGGTATGGGATGCGACCCGTGTGGCCACGTTGGCCGCATCCTATTTACCAAACACGTCTAGATCAGCAAATATGCATCCCTCAGTGAGAGTCATATGTTTGCGCCATTTGCTATTGTGACGTTTGGTCCCTGGGGTTCTGAGGCCATGAGTCTCTACGAAAAATTATCAAAACGACTCATGACTCTTGAGGTAATCAGAGAGGGCTGATGCCCAACTCAAACAACGGATCAATATGGCGATCCAGCGAGGAGATGTAGCCAACCTTGTAGACCTTACTCATAGAACTGCGCGTTTATTTTGATGAGGAAATGACTATCTAACCATATAGACATCATTGTAAATAAAGCTTTCAAAAATTTAGGTTTCGTATTACGCAGTTGTAAGTGCTTCTCAGATATTAAATCTGTTTACTGTTCTTTTGTTAGGAGTATTTTGGAATACGCCAGTCCCATATGTTCTCCACAATATGCCATTTACAAAGAACGCTTAGAAAGAGAGAATACAAAGAATTTTTTGCAATCATATTAACTATATGTCCTAAAAGACAGCTGTATTTCACATAGGCTCTTATCCTTGGATGAAAGACGTACAGCTTTAGATTATGTCAGTACTTTTTGATATAATCCACAGCCGTGTTGATTGTCCTGAGTTCGTCGCGAAATTTTTCTTTTTATGAATAATAGGTTCGCTTTTGAAAACGATCGCATCCAATGCCGGATGATGATGCGGTCGAACATGGAGCACGCTTACCTAGACAGTACCTATTCGCACGAGACTTGAAGATACCCGGATTGTACTTTTCGGGAAACACGGACTCTGGTAGTGCATTCCATAATTGAGCCGTACGTAGAAGGAACGTGGAGGAGCAACGTTTCGTTCGCACTGGTGCCGTTTCCACTGTGAAACGATGGCGTAGACCAGAGCGCCTTATGGTTCGAAGTTGGAATGGTGTGGGGGGAATCAGTTCAAATAGTTCAACCACACACTCCCCAAAATGGATCCTATAAAAAACTGATAGACTAGCAACCCGGTATTCATTCCCCTTTGATCTAAAACCACAATGATGGAAATATAGCTGCATAGAACACAGGGAAATACAAGCAGTTATATAAAGGAACGATTGCACAGTACCCTTACGTAGCGAAGCGATGATTTCCCCTTGTTTCTTAGAAGTTAGCACGACACGCACAAATGTTCAAATTTCACGAGTCTAACTAATTTGATAGTATATTAAGTATCTAGATGAAAACTTGGTCACAATATTCGAAAGGATGCGTACGCGTTGCTGTTCGTTAGCAAAAAGTGAATTTTATACTATAACCACTATTGCGATGCTGTTGACGTCGCATGCCGTCTCCTTTCTTCCTCTTGCTGAGGTATGTACAGGAGAGGAAAAAAGGATAGGAGGTGATTTTACATCATTTAAACGCTTTACCACTCGTTCCATTCCTTTACGAATCCCAAATGGTATTTAGCTTAACGGTCCCGAAGGCATATAATGTACCTAGATACCGTACTCGTCATACATCTTTACTGAACGTTCCTTGTAACTCTACCAACCACTCTTAAAATCCTTTGTTTTCTCGTATGGTTCGTACTTATAATATTAAATTTAAATACATGAATTTAATTACATTATATTTAAAATATAATGTAAGTAGCTGCATATCCTATAATATTTATGTATACCACCTTTGACCAATACAATCTGTATTATTCCTGCCACGGGTTGTCTAAAAGAGATCGTTTCTTAGCGATAAGACCGCCTATTGTGCACATCTTATACTAATTTATAAAGCTGAAGAGTTTGCTTGTTTGTTTGCTTGAACGCGCTAATCTCAGGAACTACTGGTCTGATTTGAAAAATTCTTTCAGTGTTAGATAGCCCATTTATCGAGGAAGGCTATAGGCTATATATCACCACGCTAAGACCAATAGGAGCGGAGCACCAATGAAGAATTTCTTCAAAATCGGGGGGTTTTTTAACTTACGTTTTTTTAAAACTATTCCACGCGGACGAAGTTGCGGGAGGAAGCTTTTTAGAATATTTTTAGGCTATAAGTTTTTCTGTTTTCTGTGATGGTGTACAATAAAGTGTTATCTATCTATCTAAATTTTGTAAAAAAATCTGTTTTCGTCCTCCAAATACAAGTTTAAAGTAGCATTATTAATGACTTACAGAATTTTCCACAAAACAACCAGACTTTATTTGTTTACTTCAAATTAACTTTTGCTTTGTAACATTGATACTGGAGTGGTAGTTTGTATAGGAAAACTTGTTATTGGTCTTACTTTTTATTGTAAATGATTTTATATTATATTTGTGTATTCTTTCTTTATTCTTCATTGTACACAAAAAGTTACGTACAAAATTATACAATAGTGTTTTAGTACAAAGGAGAGCTTAACCTTAAAAGAATTTTCTTCCAGGAAATCTTATCCGTTCAAGAACGGAGAAAGAATAGAATTACCTGCGGCCCGGCGGCCTGTCGTAAGAAGCGACAAAACAACCCACAGCCCGGTGGTAGGGCTTTTGTCCGACTGGATGGCGACCATCCCTGATCTAAATTATGCTGCCACAACAGCCTTGTGTTGTGTTCCAGCATTAGTGGCCAGGTTCCAGTTTTACTTTAGAGGGCAGCAGCACATTGGTGTTTACAGCACCTTTGGTGTTATAGATCTCTTTAGGCGACGATAAACGCTTTCAAGTTGGTGGGACGCCTGCCAGTCTGCTGAAATTAAGCAATAAAAAATTTAAATAAAAAAACCTATGAGTCTAGCGAGAAGGGCAGAAGCAAAAGGCATGGTTGTCTACACTAAGAAATTTTATGATTTAACTATGTAGGTAATCTATATATATAAAAGAAAGTCGTGTTAGTTACACTATAACTCAAGAACGGCTGTACCGATTTGGCTGAAAATTGGTAGGGAGGTAGCTTAGAACCAGGAAAAGGACATAGGATACTTCGTATCCCGTTGAAACCGGTAGGTGGCGCTGGGATCGGGTCCTAGATTTTTATTTTTTTCAGACTAGGACAACGTCTGCCGGGGCCGCTAGTATATAATATAAACAGATTAACAAAAATAAATTATATACAAGATACACTTAAGATACATTCATATATAATGTAAAATATAAACATATAAGGACATTTTAAGATAGATACTGGTCATTAACTTTTTTTTTGAAACTGCTCCCCGGTGAACTATCACGGATCGTATGTGGCAGGGCGTTCCATAGTCTAACTGCGTGGACGGAGAAATTTGCTGTTGGTACATACATACATACATACATAACTACACGCCAGTTCCCTTGCGGGGTAGGCACGAGCAACAGAGCGCCATTTAGGCTTATTCTTACACACCTCACTTGCTTCTTTGACATTCATAACTCTTGTCATGCACGCTCGTCTGTTCTTAAGGCTCCTGATATCACCTTGCTGTTGGTTTACTCAATAAATAAATAAATAGAAGACTATACCTGGGCTCATTATTCTACTTATAGTCTTTATCTCGTATGGGTAGAATTCAATATAACTAAGTTGTCTTTTATTGTATAACTAAAGTCATACGGTCTTATTCATAGAGAGTTACGAGTAACTTTGAACGCTTTTGTATGGTTCTTAAAGAAGCGTTCAAGCTTACTCTAACTCTATGAATAAGACCGATTCTAATCATTTAGATCTAAATAAATATTACATTATTCAGATTTACATATTTGTTAGCCAATCTTTACATTCTATAAATTCCTTCCAGTTAATAGGTGTGCTCGATTAGCCATATTTAAGCAGCAAGGCGCCGACTTCAAGATGTTGTAGAAAATTTTATTTTTTTAGAAAATAAGAAAAAAAAATTTGAAGAAATACTATATAATTTTTCTTTTTAGTTACTCTTGAAGTCGTTTTCTTTTTTCTAGAAACATTTTTTGAGATATTTATTTATTTATTTTGTGCATGCATGCAGTGCATTTAGTTTATTTGAATGACACCTGTGTTTTATTCCTAACTCTATGGACATAGAACGACCGACGAATTAGCGGGCGAGATACGTTCCATCGCATACCATTTTACAATTTGACGATTTCACGTCGGTAGATTATAATCTGCAGAAAAATAATACGTTAAATTGTAATCAATATGTTACGCTTCTCATTATTTCGACAGTTTACAATTTCGCGAGATAGATTATAATCTAACGGTATTTATAATTTGACGGTGACATATACATAAAAACTGTGGTACGTATAGATACGAAGATTTTATAACATTTCTTTATGTCATCATTACTATAAAACCATGACAACATACGTGTAAAAATATCCAGAAACTTTACCTCTATTAGAAATACATAACGTGAATGGCAATCTTTAGTTACCTGTCGTTCTATTTATGTCAATAAGGTAAAAAGAAACCGCTGAAAATGGAACTTCCGTAGCTCTTGTAAGCTAAGAGACACCAGCAAATTCAATAAAAATCATCTTATATACCGTTGAGATTTCATCTGTCTGCGTGGAAACACACTGGTTTGTATTGCGGACGGCTGCGTTGCGTTTAATATCCTCAGAACCTACACGCTGCATCAGAATTTTATCCTTTTACTGATTCTCAATCATTTGTTGTTGCTGTAGTATATTTAGTTCTTCACATTCTTATACTTATTAGCAGCAGTTAGCAACTGTGTTTAATTTAAGAATAGCAGAAGTTTTTACAGTGCAAGCGGTGTTCACCTTTAAGTAGTTTTTAAATTGCAATGTTTAAATAAATAAATAATCCTTAATTACACTACAAATCATCATGTCATCTTTCACAAAAACCTTATTTATGCTATTTTTGAAAGAAACTTCTTTAGTATCGTTGTGATTTGAAACTCGATGAAACCAAAAAGCGACACTAAAAAGAAATAAACGCATAAAATTCAACCTTATTTAATTCGAAATAAACACATTTTTCTTTACCCGTTAGTATTAATTTTCATTTTAAATAAAACTTAAAAGATTTCAAATGAATTTTAGCTCTATCTGTATATACTTAAGGCAGATATTATTTTACACGTAGATCGACAGATACGCAGATACATATACGTACGTAACAGTGCATTGAATTTTGAACTATATGTTAGTGATTTAAAGTGTAATTTGGATTGAATTATAACGAATAAGGGTCAGAGCACTTAAGAATAAAGACGTCTGTAATAGAATAGAAATGCGAAAATGTGTGTTGCAGTCCACACTTGTCTACTAAGCGTTGTAGATATATATTCACCTCTATATTCTCTGAAGTTTCATTTCTACTACGTGTGTATTGCACACACACATTTTTTTCTTATATCAATTTATCTTCCACTTTTTTTATCATATGACTAGCGGCCCGGCGCGGTTTCACCCGCGCTCTGTCCCGCTCCCGTGGTATATAGCGTCATGTTATTAGCCTATGACACTCCCTGTTAACGTATCTTTCCAATATTAAAAGAATTTTTAATCCAGAGATTACCCCCTACAACGTCACAAACTCACAAACTTTATTTACCTCTTTATAATATTATTATAGATAACTCTGACCGAAGCATCTGTTTTAAACGATATTCAGTTTTTTTACATCCTCTTCGACGATATTTGCAGCACGCATTCTGTCAATTCTATATCAAACGTCATAAGGTTACATTAAAAAAGTTTATATTGTCCAAAGTGCTAAGGTTAGATTAGAAATAATTTTATATGGTGGTTAAGTATTCTTAAATTTTCTAATTATCCGTGCAATTTTCTTAATTTTTTGATTCATAAGAATCTTCTCCTAACAAGAACAAACACAACAAAAAAAGAATTAGCGAAATCGGTCCAGTCGTTCACGCATGATGGCGTGACCAATGGAAATAGGGATTCATTTTGACATATATAGATTTTCATCCCTTCTTCTTATAAAAAACTAATAAACAACAGGGTAAAGTAGGGCAGTTTGGGTACATACTAGTCAACATTTGACAAAACATTGCGCCACATCGATTATTGGCCGTGCCAACATTTGACAAGATTTATATCTTTGGGAAGCTAAACTTGTAAAGTAAATTTAGCGCAGTGCGCTGTTTCTCTGAGTGCAATCTAATCGGAGCCTGGGCAAAGCGAAACTCAAGGTTATAGTGGAGCTTCTGTTATTCGAGAGCATGAATCAGGTTCAGGAAGCCTACAGCGGATGTTTTTGGAGAATTGCTTAGTGAAATTAACACGTGTCTAGATATACTGGTAGATATAAGACATAACTTAGTTACCATTTTATTTTGATACGTGTCATGTTCACTATACGAACCTGCGTAAGCAGCGACTTTATACTCCCAGATCTCTCCAATACAGTCCATAATTAATTGAACCAACATAATTTCCCAATAGCCACTCGCATTCGTGGACTATGCAGCGTACCACATTCATCTTATCCATCTTATCTCGACTAAGTGAAGATATTTTGTTCAATTAAGCAGCTCATCATTTGACCCTCTGTATAATATGAGTTGTCTTCACCAAATTACAGACTTATTTATATTTCTACCACCAAACTAAGTATGTAAAAAGAGTTTAAATTACAATATCTATCTAATTTTTTTGGCATCGCCCTTCATTTTATATGCCATAAAACTTTGCGATATGATCTTCAAATAAATTTACTCCCGTACAAAACCAATTTAACTCACTCGCTAACTCCTTGACAATAAATTTGATACGTTGCCAAGTAATATTTCTTATGTGAACATCCAATATTGGTTTGATAAAGTATTGTTTCTTAAATGTCAAACGTATGTCAATTCATGCAAAGCGAGTTTTGTTCGCAGAGACAAGTCCAGTGACTTTTAGATATTCGTGCAGAAACGGAGAAAGAATACAATTTCCTGCGGCCTGGCGGCCTGTCGTAAAAGGCGACAAAACAACCCACAGCGAGGTGGTAGGGCATTTGCCCGACTGGATGACTACCACCTCTGGTCTAAAGTATGTCGCCATAACAACCTGGAGTTTTGTTTCGGCATTAGTGACCGGGTTCCCGTGTCCCTTAAGAGAGCAGCAGCGCATTTGTAGCACCTTTGGTGTTGCAAATGTCCATAGGCGATGGTATCCGCTTTCCATCAAGTGGACCGTCTGCCTGTCTGCTGAACTCCTGCAATAAAAAATAAAAAAAACTTAATAATACTAAAATTATTATTCTTATCCGTGCAGGAAGAATATAATTTCCTACGGCCGGGCGGCCTGTCGTAAGAGGCGACAAAACAACCCACAGCGAGGTGGTAGGGCTCTTGCCCGTCTGGATGGCTACCACCCCTGGTCTAGGGAATGCCGCCATATCAACCATGGATTGTGTTCCGGCATTAGTGGCCAAGTTCCATTCTCCCTTTAGAGAGCAGCTGCGCATTTGTAGCACCTTTGGTGTTGCGAATGTCCATAGGCGCTGGTGACCACTTGCCACCAGTGGACCGTCTGCCTGTGTACTGAACTCATGAAATAAAAAAAATATCACCTGTACATTACATTTGGTAAAAGTTTCGGGCCATGAATATGTGTTTTTATCAAATAAACTCATATATTCAGACACAGCATGCGCTAGAAGAAAGGCCCACTTGCAACCCTATCATGGCATAAAATCCACAGATACATAATATTTTCCACGTTTTCGCGACTAGTGTGCATAATAAAACTATGTTTTAACGGATTTAAGCGCGGTAATTTATTTGATTTTTATTATTCTGACGTTTCGGCTATTTTTCAGTAGTCATAAAGAAAATAAAAACTAAATAATTAAAATGAATAAGTTGGCGGTAGGCTAAATAAAACTTAAACAATACTCATTGACACCTGACATCTTTGTCTTCCGTGACCACGGCTACTGAAAAGTGGCCGAAACGTCGGAATAATAAAAATTAAATAAATTACCGTGCTCAAAACCTTTAAAACGTAGTTTTTATTATCCAAAGAAACAGTTTATTTATTTTTTGTTATCAGTCACTTAAAGGCTAACACTTCTAGATTGTTGTCCAATTTTTTTCATCACTTTGCCAATTCGTAAGTAGTGTGCGAAATCAGTTTCATATACCATGTACTAAGTACAAGCAGATGCATCACCCTGGAAATAATACTGCCGACGTGCAGTAATCAAACTAAGAATCGAAAGTATTATAAATCTCAAAAAGTACTCAACAGATCTTGTTGAAAGTATTTTTTAAGCTAAGTACCATGATTTTTTAAAACTTTTCTTTAAAGTTAAGCGCACACTACAAAGACAAAGGTAATTTCTCAAATATGAGTTTTCTCATAGTAGAACATTCATACATACATACATAACTTCACGCCAGTTCCCTTGCGGGGTAGGCACGAACAACAGAGTGCCATTTAGGCTTATTCTTACACACCTCACTTGCCTCTTTGACATTCATAACTCTTGTCATGCAAGCTCGTCTGTTCTTAAGGCTCCTGACATCACCTTCTGCTAGTACACGATCAATTTGATCATGGAAGGTGTGTCGTGGCCTTCCACGACTTCTGCATCCATCCACTTTTGCATTGTATATCTGTTTAGTCATTCTTTAATCATGCATTCTTTCCACATGCCCGAACCACCGGAGCATTCCTTTCCTTACCTTCACCCCGACACTCTTTCAGACATTTACTCCCGTTAGAATATTCATGATGGTACAAAAGTTAAGATGCCACATGTTTGGCCAATTAGGAATCGAAAAATTATAATCTACAAAAACAAATAAAATCAAACGTCCTAAAAATGTCATAAGAAAAGAAAAATAATTACTAAATGAAATTAAAAAAAAATCTTATGTATTATTACAATTTGGGCCACCTGCATACCTGTAAACAAAGCACATTTATTACCCGCCGGTGTTTGAGCTAATAACATTGAAACTATTTATGACTGTCTTCTTTTGTTTACGTTGTGTTTAAAATTTGACGTTGGAAAAAAACAGCCTATTGTGTATTGTAATCTTTTATGGCAGTCATTAGCCAGGTGTGTCGAACTGATTCGAAAATATTCGGTCGGGCAGACATATTGTGATCGGCAGTCGAGCGATAAGCACAAGCGAAGCAACACGTGTGTACTACATTCGGTAATATATTACGTTTGGACTGATTGTGTTCAGTTATATTTGTACCTGTGTTATACGTGTTTGTATAGTTCTAATAAATTCTATAATAATTCCAACAGCATTTTAATTCGAGTCCTGCAATTCGCAACAATATTTTAAAAATTTTTTGATTGTACAATAGAATTGTGCCTGCGGCACGATTTTGGCACACGGTCATAAAAACACTTATACATACGATTTTTTTATTGTATTGTATGCAACGTCGTTCCATAAACTAATGTTACATCTCTGCTATAATATTATCGCACGATAAAGAGTCGTAGTGAGCGGCGAGCTTTAGCAGGCCATTGTCATTCCCAACATTCTTCCATGATACATGAATGTTACACTTAGTGCGTACTTGAAATAAAGTCACGTGCTTTGAATATATTTTAACAACTAGATGAGGGTAATACAAAAATTTGGAACATTTTTATTCCGGTACTAAGTTGGGGTGTTAAATGAAGTGGCAATTCGTTGCCAAATGCTTCGTCCCAATTCTGGTTTTACGTGTTTACGTTTTCTAGTACTTTTATATTAACATTCTTAGCCATTCAAAAAAATAATTGTTATTCCGGGTTCCGGGGCCATTTTAAGCAAAACGGACTTTTTCTAAAATCATTCGTGTTAGGTAATAATAAGAAAGGAAGAAAGACTTTATTTGAAGAAATAGCGACGTATTTTTTTTATTTTTTTATTCAGGAATTCAGCAGACAGGCAGACGGTCCACTGGATGGAAAGCGGTTACCATCGCCTATGGACATTTGCAACACCAAAGGTGCTACAAATGCGCTGCTGCTCTCTTAAGTGAGTCTGGAACCTGGTCACTAATGCCGGAATACAACTCAAAGTTGTTATGGCGGCATGCTCTAGACCAGGGGTGGTAGCCATCCAGTCGAGCAAATGCCCTACCACCTGGCTGTGGGTTGTTTAGTCGCCTCTTACGACAGGCCGCCAGGCCGCAGGAAATTGTATTCTTTCTCCGTTCCTGCACGGATAAGACGTAATAACATTCCTTATACATTATTATACAAAATGCATATTTTGAGAATTTGTACGCCGCATTTCTAGCAAGCAAGGTTTACTTACACTCAGCATATTACTGTGCCGGAATTATATCCGACGCAACGCTGATTTTCAAACTATAATACTATAATAAAGATATTCTGGCAACCATGTCATTCTAATTCTAATCTAAGGCAAGATACAAGTGCTATTTGAATTTTAATTTACATTCATTTTATTATAATTTGTTTATTTTACATTATAATCAAAGTTTATTACACTAGAATTATTACAATTACGATATTAAATATTGCACAATAATACACAGAAATATTAGGACAACTCCAAGAGTTGCATCCACGCTTGTCAGGTGTCGAGCAGCAATTTGCCCTTCAAGAACACTGCGATTATTAAGCAGTAATTATCGACCACAATGTATTATGTGGTCCTCATCCAAGACTGTCATTGTAGACTGTCCGTCGTAGACTGCCGATTGAAGACTGCCCCTCCTCTGCCCGAACACCGCGTATTTAACAGATCCTCGTAGCGCGCCGTAGTGACAATATCCGGTTATGCTGTGGCGCCACTTCAGTTGCACTTCCTTTATAAAACTAACTTCCGCCATACGTATTAACTTCCAACATCCGGTTACTCCATTTCCGATATCCGTTAACTTAATAATAAATGCTTCTACATTGCTACATTGACATCCGGTTAAACAACTTCCAACACATGGTTATTTTATAATAACAAATACGATATAATTATTTATAATTTATATTATTATTAATGATTACGTGTATTTTTATATGTATTATTTTTTAAGATATGTTGTTTTTAAATACGTCATAGTTTTTTCCCATTATTGAATTGCATTGTACACTATGTATTATTATGTGTGTTGTATTGTCCTTCGTGACTTCAGCTGCTGGTCCCAGGCGGAAGAACAGCGCTGGTCTTAATTGGTCAGCATATGCTGAGACTGGGTCCAATTTTAGATCTTATTCTGTTTCTGTTATTTTACTGTTTGATAATACTGTATGTTGTATTTGTCCTAAATAAAATATGTCTTTCTTTCATTCTTTTCTTTCCATTAATTAAAAAATAAAATGACAATAACTGTAGCATTTCATTAGGTAATTTAGATTTTGACAGTCTCTTCTCTCGTTTCTTTCACCATATCCCAATTAATTGGGGTCGGCACAGTATGTCTTTTCCTTCCACACTCCTCTATTCGGACATACATCTAATATCACTCCACAAATCATCATATCGTCCTTCACGCAATCTAAATATGTCTTATAGATTTTGACAGTATAAAAAAGAATATTAGTAATGTCTATGATCAAACAATATGGTCGGTCTATATTTGTCTCTGTTAATGTTGTCAAGTTACCACTGTCTCGCTGTGTCCACGTTATATATTATTATTTCCAAAATCAGTGTAAAAGCCGATATTAAATATCCATTGTGCGTTGTAAAACTTGTTTCACTCTGCCAGCCCGCAACCCAAGAAGTCTCGAACGCGCAACCATAACTTTAATTCAACCACCAACTTCAGACGTCAACTTGACATGACACAACAAGTATTTTCCTAAGTTTTCGCAACTAGAACACGTAATGAAAACAACGTTTCATCGATTTTAAGCGTGACATTTTATTTTATTTTCATTTCGACGTTTTAGCCACTTTTCAGTAGCAGTGATCATGGATAACAAAATATTAAGTGTCAATGATTAATGTTGAACTTATTATTTAACTAACTGAAATGACCCAAAATGAGCCCTGGCCTCCGAAATGTGAATACCCCACTCTTTCCTGTTCAGCGCTGTCTCCTGCCAGTCGTGGGCTTGAAATTCGCGCAGATCAGCCTCCACTACGTGACTCCAGAGATATCTGGGTCGACCAACTGGTCGCCGTCCCGTTGGTAATACTTAATTTAGCGTGACCCAAATTTATTAATTTTAATTATTTATTAAAACTATTACCGTATTAAAATAGTAGTGTATTAAAACGGTAGATTTATGACATTACAAGAAAAACGTTACATCGTTTGAACACCACACTTTGAATGCAACTAATGGCTTAAACAGACAATTTTGTAATACACCAATAATTAGAAATTCTCCACTAATCTAGTGCCTATCGAGTCATTCTACTGTGAATCTTGGAAGTTCAAACAGACTGCACTAAGTCGCAATAATTTTTCTGGAAAACTATTTCTATATAGTTTGATAAGGTGTGATTTAAATTGCGCTATATAATACTGCTATGAGATGACCAAAAACCAAAACTAGGGGTAGCTATCATTCATGTTGTTGAATTGAATTATTTTAATAGGATACATACTGTTGGGAGTCGCGAGACTCGAATTAAAATGCCGTTGGAATGACTATACGAGTTTATTAGAACTATACAAACACGTATAACACAGGTAACAATATAACCGAACGCAACAAATCCAAACGTAATGCAGAAGATCGTAATTCAATAACACGCGCAAAGTCCGTCACTAAATACATTACCGAATGTACACAAGTCTTGCTTCGCTCGTGGTTATCGCTCGTCCTCGTCCCTCAATCGAGGCATTGCTTTATACTACACAGATGCAATATGTCCGCCCGGCCGCGTGGACCGAATTTCCAAGAATCAGTTACTACTTTAAATCCAACACACCTGGCTAATGAATGCCATAAAAGATTACAATACACAATGGGCTGTTTTCTAATCACAAATTTTAAACACAAAGTAAACAAAAGAAATACAAATGCCGAAAGGTAATAAAATGTGTTTCTACAGGTATGCAGGTGTGAATTTGACTTTGTCGGCGTCTAGGTCGTAACAATACGAATGTGGGGTATCATTATACAAGTCATTAAAAAATATTACGATATTTGAGTAAATTTTATTTAAGTCTTATATTTACTTGTAAAGTAGTAAAAATTGTGTCCCCTGTCACTTTTTAACTATGAAGTGGAAAATTCTGAAAAAAAAAAATTTATTTCTATATTCGGAGCAGTTCATTTTTCTGTTCCGTATGTTCTCAGGCCAGTCTAAGGGATGAGTCAGCGGGTCACAGGCTTACTGTTTGATAATGTGAACGCGGCCTATTTTGTTATCTACCTCTCTGCGAGATAAGAACAGATTGACTCATACATATATAGCACATCACCCGTAGCATCAGCACCTTGCCCCATTATACCACGAGCATCAGCTAAGTATTCCAGGATGAATTATTTTGTAGGATTTTACTCGATTGGTTTTGACTATAAAATAATAATAATAGCCTATAAACGGCCCAGTACTGGGCTTGGGCGTCCCAATTTCTTACGCGGCACGGACAGTATACCCGGCTCGCATATCCAAGACGGCTTAGCGGGTATGACACATCGGTTAAACGAGCGGTGAAGTGGTAGTTATTAACCATATTGGTGATGCATTCTAGGATAATAGGAATAATATGGATTATTTACTTGTTTGTTGGATTTGCTACTTCGTTTTTGATTTTCTTATTTTTCGTTACTCGTTAACCTACTTCCCGCGGTAAAGTTGCAAGACTGGGTGACACTTGACAGCCACGGAAGCGCTGCGCCATAGACTTTGTTTCTTCCCATTGTGCGTCTCGTTCGCGCGAGTGTTTGGGCGAATAGGACAGACAGGGATAGAGGACAATGGCGGTTACGTGTATATTGCGCCAACATATATTTTTTTTTTTTATTGCAGGAGTTCAGCAGACAGGGAGACGGCCCACTAGATGGAAAGCGGTTACCATCGCTTATGGACATTTGCAACAACAAAGGTGCTACAAATGCGCTGCTGCTCTCTTAAAGGAGACTAGAACCTGGTCACTAATGCCGGAACACAACACAAGGTTGTTATGGCGGCATACTCTAGACCAGGGGTGGTCGCCATCCAGTCGAGCAAATACTCTACCACCTGGCTGTGGGTTTTTTAGTCGCCTCTTACGACAGGCCGCCGGGCCGCAGGAAATTGTATTCTTTCTCCGTTCCTGCACGGATATATGTATATATTGTTAATATTAATTATTGTAACATTAGTGGGACCGACAAATATTGTCGTGCCCTGAAAAAAATAAAATGTAGAACGTGATTGCAACGCCATCTTCTGGGTCCAATTATGAATCTAAACCATCCATGGACCCACCCTACTCAAACTCCCACTAAAATTACTTCAAACTTTTGAAAACTGATTTCAGCGCCACCTACCTGTAAATATAAACCAAACTGTAAATATAAATGTACCCACTCCAACATACATACAATATTACATGAAAATTGGTCAAGCCGTTTCCAAGTTTCAGCCAGTCTAACGAACAGCAATTGATTTTTATATATAAGATGTGTCATCTACCCAGTTGAATGTGAAAAAGTTTGCATTGTCGAAATTCATGTACCTAAATAAACAAAGCGTAAGGTGGATTCTTAACAAAATCATAATAACTTGAATATTTGAAAAGATGTCGTTCTAAAAAAACCTGCCGAAATATAAACCACTTCTGTATATCGTCTTCACTAATCATGATATCGTAACAAGATGGCAAGAAAACATTTTAGCGAAGTACATAAAAAGGTATGATCACTGAAAATAATTAATTTCGAGAAAATAATGAGCGCTTTTAAAGTATAACGTACACTTGGAATTTTATTTGAAAGATTCCGCGCGTGGCCCAATTGAGAGCGGGCATAATGACCGGAAGCGGGCTGCAAGCATACAATTTTTTTACCATTTTTTTTTATCCTGAATTTTGTTAGTGTTCCGCAGCAATTTTAAAATGTAAAGGAGCTCTTATTTTTTTGTCATGTCCGTCCGTCCATCTACCATCGTATGTTACAGTAATTACGTCAATGACTATGTATAATACAAATACGTAATACAATACAAAATATCTTTATTAAGCCTGTTAAAAACAGAGTACAAAATACAAAATCAATTATGTGTGTGTGCAGTTCACACGCAGTAGAAGTGAAACTTCAGAGAACATCTCACAGATAATTCTTCTCTAACTTTTATTAATCTTTATATATATAATTCTTCTGTACGTGTGTTGATAGTGAACTCCACCTAAACGGCTGGACCGATTTGAATATTTTTTTTTTGTGTGTGTTCAAGTGGATTCGAGGATGGTTTAGATTCACAATTGGACCCGGTAGGTGGTGCAGCAATCGGGTTCTAAATTTTATTTCTTCAGGGCAGAACAACGTCTGCCGAGACAGCTAGTATAAATATAATTCCTTTAGCCTATATCCGTCAACATATTATATTTCTATCTAAATTACACTTTAAATCACTACCACTAAGTGCACTGTTACGTACAATTTCTTTTGATCTACGTATAAAAGAATATGTGCCTTAAATATATACAGATAGAGCTAAAATTCATTTGAAATCTTATAAGTTTTATTTAAAGTGAAAATGAATACTAACGAATAAAAAGAAATGTGTTTTATTTCGAATTAAATAAGGTTGAATTTTATGTGTTTATCTCTTTTAGTGTCACTTATTGTTTCATCGATTTTCAAATCACAACGATTCTAAAGAAGTTTCACTTCAAAAAATATACATATTAAAAGTTATTCTTAATATTGTTACATACCGATAAAAAAATGCGCACACCTGCCGGTCGTAAAAGCGCAACCTATTGCCTTGCCGGATTTAGGAATTCTTTTGTTTATTTTGTGTTTAGAATTCGTAATTAAGAAAAACATGCTATTGTTTTTCTACTTGTTTTATGGCCGTCATTAGTGTCGAACTAATTCTTATTATTATTGTTTTCAACTTTATTGGTCGTTCGCAGGTGTGCAAATTACATTTTCTTGGAATAAACCAGCGCACGCAATCGATTGTGTAGTGTGCAGTTTACTATAAAACAATGCCCGAACGGAGGGATGGGGCAGTCGAGCGAAGATTACGATACGAGTAAGAAGTACATTCGACAAGCGAGATAGTGACGGACTCTGCGCATGTTATTGAATCGTGCAGTTTGTACTAGTAGTGTCTAGTTATATTTGTACCTATGTTATACGTGTTATAGTTCTAATAAATTATATAGTAATTCCAACAGCATTTTAATTTCGAGTCCCACACACGTAACAATATATTTTTTACTTACTAATGTTCTAATTGTTTAAGTGCATTCTTTTATGAAAAATAAAGTTCCTAATTGTGATTAGTTTTTAATAGTAGTCGACGATTATAGATAGATAGCTGACACTTTATTCTGGGTACTTTATAAGAAAGATGGTCCAAAAATAATACATGTTGAGTAGTTTCTGAGAATTGGAGTAGATTGATTAAACAACGCTTTTTATAGTTGAATCTGATGGAGATACTCTTCTAGGTAGTTGACTTAAATACAAAAACAATAAAATGCTAATTACGTGTACATTGTTGTAATTAAAACTAAGTTTTTACAGTTTTAAGTGCGGAATTTTATTTGATTTTTATTATTCCGACGTTTCAGCCACTTTTCAGTAGCCATGATCACGAAACACAAAGATGTCAATTTTCAATGAGTATTGTTAAAGTTTTATTTAGCCTACCGCCAACTTGTTTATTTGAATTGTTTAATCTTAGTTTCTGCTTATTATTTACTTTATAGGGGCCTAATCTAACTTACCACCGCTTCGCAACATATTGTGGGTTAAAAAGAACAAGCGGCGCAAGAAACGCTTCTCTACTAATTTTATTATTATTATACTAATATTAAAATGGTGGGAGGTAAAATAAAAAGAAATTGCCAATCAAGTTGGTTTGTGTTACGGTGCATGCAGAACGAGCTTAGTGTCTTAAGGTCTGACAGTTGATTCTTGCTGGGTTTGGGTCTTAATAGAATGTCGTAATGATCGGATCCCAAACAGGTGATATTTGCCAACTATCTTCTCTAATGAAATTTGGATGTTTTTTTAATTTCAATAGCCTAACGCATCATTCTAGTTATGAAACGATTCTCTTTTGCGAGGATTTGTAGTTTATCGCATCTGATATATGTCTTCCGTGATCACGGCTACTGAAAAGTGGCCGAAACGCCGGAATAATAAAAGTCTAATAAATTACCGCGCGGAACACCATTAAAACGTAATTTTATTATTCGCATATATTTTCGTTCTATTCGTTTAGCGCTAATGCCACTTGTCTAGGGGGTGAGAACAGTAAACGCTTAACATCTTTGTAAAACCCTTCATAGGTCGTGAACAGCCAAATATTTGTCACTTAATTTTAACTACTATATAAGTTTTAGATGTAATTATATAAGGCCTAGAAATAAGTTTATAAAATAAATGAATTTGAATTTGAATTTTTGAATTTGAATTTATTTTCATTTATCGCTATCCGCTCCGATTCTCACCTTAACCTTTACAATCTCAAGTGCCTTCTTCACGGATCAGCGTACGTTGGTGCTGAGCGCTTAGTAGATCAAGGGTCACTTGACCTGCTCAAGATCGGGGGGTCACACAACGTCTCTTTGCAAGAGAAAAAGTGTAATTAAAGATTTTTATATTTTAGAAGCATGTATGGTGACTTTATTGCTATTCAGAACGTATTGTCCCTGTTGGAATGACACAGTATTATGATAATTTATAATTGCAAGTATGTCAAACAGCCAGATGGCCCACCTAATGAAACGTGGTTACCGTCGCCTATGGACGTTTGCAACACCAGAGATGAGGCAAACACTTTGCCAGCCCTTATAGGATGGAATAGAGGAGATGATATATGGAACATGGGACAAGGAACATGGGATAAAGAACGTGACATAGGGAACATGGGATAAGGAATATGGGACTTGAGATTTCTCACTCATCTCATGAAACACGAGATCAAAGCTAACCGTTTTACATCGATATTCCACACCAATCGAGCTGGACCTAAGAGCAATCAAGATAATGACTCCAGCATAACTCTACCACGACAAGAAATAGTGCAAGGGTGGTCTGTACTTGAACGCCACAAGCAAGAACTGCATGTCATGGAGATAAATATGCTGCGGTAGATGTAAAACACCGGTATCCGCGTCAGTCCTCATGTCCGTGACATAGCAAAATTGCAAGAGAGTCACTTACGCTGGTACGGCCAAGGGACCGGCTAGTTATGTGGGAAACAAATGTCTATCCATGCTACCTCCGCCAGGTCGAATAGAAAACCCTTTCTATCTGACTTGACCTACCCAGGTCTTAAGGATGCTAAAGATCGGGCGAAGTGGAGAAGAAAAAGTAGGAAAGTGGACCCTAAGCTTCGAAGAGAACGCTCCGAATGCAACTGGGATTTAATGGTGATGATGATGTAAAAACTCTAGGCTTCATCATCTTCGTCATGCTCGTCATACATTTCGGTCTTGTACTTGTATAGTTTTTTAGTGTTCTTACGATATATATATATATATATATATATATATATATATATATATATCTAAACGTAAAATTGGCGACATGTGTTTTAAGTCAGGCATAGGATTGGGTGTCGTA
Source organism: Dendrolimus kikuchii (assembly GCA_019925095.2). NCBI lineage: Eukaryota > Metazoa > Arthropoda > Insecta > Lepidoptera > Lasiocampidae > Dendrolimus > Dendrolimus kikuchii. Next base: position 9,123,018 of record CM034413.1, read on the forward strand.
TATGTGACGAATATCCATTGTTTCTCCCATTTTACTACAAAACCACAAAAACATGGAAATGGATGGAATGGAAAATATAGCTGTGTAATTTGAAAAGCTAACAACTGCTTCCCAAAAAATATTACAACACCAAAAAAAAATTTCATAATCTTCCACAGTATGCTATTTTAAAACTATTTATTAAAGTTATTGGGAGTTAGAACATACTGTGATACAGTTTTCACGTGTTTTTAACCAACTTCGAAAAAAGGAGGAGGTTCTCAATTCGTCGGGATCTTTTTTTTGTTCTTTTTTTTATGTATGTTCACCGATTACTCCGAGATTTATGATCCGATTTACGTGATACTTTTTTTTGTTCGACGTGGAATAGCTGCCATTTGGTCCCCTAAAAATTTGACATAGTTTGGTTTAGTAGTTTTCATTTTATGAACATTTTTTATAAAAAAAAATCCATTCCGTTCCGTATGTACAGCGATTACGCTGAGATTTATGATCCGATTTACGTGATTCTTGTTTAGTTAGATGCGGAATAGTTGCCATTTAGTCCCCTAAAAATTTAACATAGTTTGGCCCAATAATTTTCATTTTACGAACATTTTTTTGTTCCCGTTTCTTGGGACCTATATTTTATAAGGAGCGCGGCACTTTTCGTAGGTCTACCCATACATAGCTAGACACTAAAAAGTAACAAATGAAATAAAAAATTCGTTTAAAAAAACCGACTTCAAAAACTAAAAAGTATAAAACAACTTATTTCTAAAGCTATTATTATTAATATATATTATCTAAAACATCTTGAAGTCGGTGCAAAGTAAAACATAAAAATTACTATATTTTGAAAATTACTAAGCACTGACTTTAAGATGTTTTAAATAATATATATTAATAATAATAGCTTTAGAAATAAGTTATTTTATACTTTATAGTTTTTTAGTTTTTGAAGTCGGTTTTTTTGATAAATACGGCAAATGCCTAGCAAGACCATGAATGCAGAAAACTTTATTTAAAAATTAAAGGTTTTTAAATTGCACAGCTAACTTCTGTAAAGCCGTACAAGTGACCCCGTTTGATCTTTGAAAAATGTTTCAATTTGTAAAACAAATCGGTCCGACACGCACTTGGCTGGTTTTTTACTTTTTTAGCGACAGTGACGTCACAATGTCAACGGGAAGCTTTCTACACTATGCTAACAACATCACACTATATAATATATCTTGTGTGCGAGAACCCTTATAAGTCAAGTTACCATCGATCGCGGTACCCATAAAACGTTGAAGTTAATAGTGGGTATTTTCTACTTGTTTACCCCCACAGAAGTTATGTCATCCCCACTTGTACTACAGAACATTTGTATGTAAATACGTCTTTATGGTTACGCTATGATACCGCGAGTAACGTGTGTAGGGATGGAGAAGGGAAATGTCGATAATATCGGTAATTATATTACGTAATTTTCAAATTTTACGATACTTGACGAGTAGATTTTTATTAATATATCCAGTAATAATTAAATAAAACACAAAATGTAATTTTAGTACTTACTTTATTTTCTATACCACTATATGGTACAATGTACTGTGCCTCTACAAACAAGTATAATGTTTTTGGATTTTACTACTCCACTTTTCTATAGTTAATTTGATAGCAAAATAAATACTAAAGATATTGGATCTAGGAACAATAATTCAATACATTATATTTATTGAGAGTCATGATTATTCGACCTTTCCTAACGCATTTTAGGTTACTGTTTAAGGAGCAGAAATAGTAACAACGTGTTATCTTTTCTTTTATTCTTCATGTTTCATTCTTATAAGGATCTTTTTACAAATATAAATCGTAGATATTTTATGTAAGTTTATATTAACTTTAAAAAAAAGGAATTAAAATATTCTAACCCACTGTGGCCATTTATACATGTCGTCTAGTAGTAGTACTACTAGTAGTCGCCTACGTTGGTACGACCACGTCATACGGAAACTGATCAGTATGATGCGAGATACGAGGCACAAATATGTAGTCAGGCCAATTTCCTCAGGTCCCACCCAGTAAAACAGGTAAGTTGCAAAAAAAATACTGGCTTGATATCGTGGAAGCTGATATTTTAGCTTTAATAATTCTCATTTTCATGTTTTTCTATGGCGTTACTTTTATTGCTGATATGTGATATTGGTGTACAACGGGCCACTAATTTTATCGATAATTTTAATTATCATTTTAAAGTCACATCACTTTAAACTGTCAAACGAATTACATTACCAAAAAGGTCCGGGCGACAGCAAAGGGTGCTCGTAAAGGCCTTTATCGAACGCCTTCGAGCCGATGTCGCGAGGAAGCCAGACCTAATGGCCTCATGAGGTTATTAATGGGTGCGACGAAAAGTTTTCAGGCATTTATTATGTAGATTAATGATCTTCGAAATTAGATGTTTGGTGCTTTTTTCTTTAATCTTGTAGAAAGTCTTATCCGTGCAGGAAGGGAGCAAGAATACAATTTCCTGCGTTGGGGCGGCCTGTTGTAAGGCGACAAAACAACCCGCAACCAGGTGGTAGGGTATTACTCGTCGGCTACCAGTACTACAGCATACTACAGTCTAAAGTAAGCCGCTATAACAACCTCGTGTTCCGGCATTAATGGCCAAGTTCCAGTCCCTCAGTGTTGCAAATGTCCATAAGCAATAGTAACCGCCTTCCATCAGATGGGCCGTTTGCCTGTCTGCTGAACTCATGCAATAAAAAATAGAATGCTGGAGAAAATTGTACTTGTTTTAAAGAAATATACGTACACAATCACACGAGACTTGCGTAATCTTTGACTGACTCTATGGTTGAGTGGGCTTACCTCTCTGACTTTGCTCTGGCCTTTGCCGGCCTGCCAGGCTCCGGGCTCCGGGTATGGTAAATTTTGGAAAGGAACTTTTCATTATTTATCATGGTAAGGTGTTTAGGATTAACCAGAGTGGTTCGTTATATATTATCCACAATACAAACATAACTTGCTTAACGTTTTCCCACGCTGGGAATATGCAATGTGTACATTTGTCTGCCGATTATTTACAAAAAAAAAATTAAAGAAAAATTTTCAGATCCATATCTAGATAAAATTGGTATTATATCTGAAATAAAATGTATTCTATATTTACATCAGACAGATTTTAAGTATCTGATGACTCACAAAAGGCTTTCGTCTAATTTCTTTAGCAAAGCAGATTACGTGTCAACGAACTTCAAAAGGCGTTTGACTGTATTCCTCTGAGGCCTTTTAACAGACATCTAGATTTTCTTGCGCATGTGTTTGTACCTATAATAATCACAAACTAAGAAGCCCGATTTGACACTTATCACACATAATATCAACAAAACTGAAAGCCAATAACAATTAATTTATTTAGTTGATAATATTGTTACGAGTTGCGAGACTTGAATTAAAATCCGTTGAAATGATTATAGAGTTGATTAGAACTATACAAACAGGTACAACACAGGTACAAATATAACTGAACACAACAAATCTAAACGTAATGCAGAAGGTCGTAATTCAATAAAACGCGCAAAGTCCGTCACTAATAGATTCCCGAATGTACACACGTCTCGCTTTAATCTTGGTTCTCGCTCAACTGCCCGCCTCCTCAATCAGGCCATCGTTTTATACTGCACAAATGCAATGTGTCCGCCCGGCAACGTGGACCGAATTTCCTAGAATCAGCTTGTACTTTAAAATCCGTAATACCTGGCTAATGATTACAATACAACAATAGGCCGTTTGCCAATAAATAAACAAAAGAAAACGACCGTAAAAGATTCTAAATGTTATTAGTTTAAATGCTAAACACTAGAGATAATTTTTTTACTGGTGCATATTGTCGTATTATAAAACATATTCCAATTATTATTTTCCTCTTAATAACGAAATAAAATATTTTTTTCTTATTTTTTATTTTATTGCATGAGTTCAGCAGACAGGCAGACGGCCCACGTGATGGAAAGCGGTTACCATCGCCTATGGACATTTGTAACACCAAAGGTGCTACAAATGCGCTGCCGCTCTCTTAAGGGAGACTGGAACCTGGTCACTAATGCCGGAACACAACACAAGGTTGTTATGGCGGCTTACTCTAGACCAGGGGTGGTCGCCATCCAGTCGAGCAAATACCCCACCACCTGTCTGTGGGTTGTTTTGTCGCCTCTTACGACAGGTCGCCTGGCCGCAGGAAATTGTATTATTTCTCCGTTCCTGCACTGATGTGATTATTATACAAAGAATTTAATAGTTTTCTTTCTTGCGTTTCAGATGATTAATTTGGGTATTGTTTAAAACCCTTCAAATATTTATAATCTTAAACTCTTCAAATGTGAAGTAACATAAAGTTAGCTTTGCCGTGATTTACACGCAACTTACAAACAATATCACTTTCATGTATAATCTATCTATATATATAAAAATCAATTGCTGTTCGTTAGTCTCGCTAAAACTCGAGAACGGCTGTACTGATTTGGCTAATTTTGGTTTTGAATTATTTGCGGAAGTCCAGGGAAGGTTTAAAAGGTGAGTAAATATGAAAAAAGTGCTTGGAATGTAGTAAAAGCAACAATTTCGCTTTCCCTTAGGAACTATTCCTACCTGTCAAATATTTAACGTTCGTCCCGTCGTTCAGAAATCAACGTTTTTTATTTATTGATTCTGAGGCGGTACGAAGTTTGCCAGGTGAGCTAGTAATATTATAAAATTCTAAATACGCCGTGCCTGTACATTGAAGCTGTTTAAAAAAAATAACTGAAATAGACTATATAAACAATGGAGAACACGACGTATTTTTTTTTAGATTTCTAGTATTTTTGTCTGTTTGTTCAGACGTTTATGGGCTGTTATTTTTATATTATTATTATAAGGCCTACGTCACATCTAGCGATTACAGTTGACTGAAAGTAAAATATTACTAAACCAAGAGAGTTGAATAAATGAAAATATATTTCATTTTGTACATCGTTTGTTAGTACAGCACGGCAGTTTAGTTTGAATGCAGTGACTAATTGATATAGAACACACAAAGAGGACTAAAAATGGCTTTTAAAATTTTTGCTACTACCCTTTCCTAGCATTTATTTTACTTTTGACAGCTCGATAACGGACCAATTAGTAACGTCCTAAAGCGTTTCCGACTCGATTTGTTATAAAAATCGACTTCATTTAAAAATAAGTTTTAATCGATTATTTCATCATCATCAACACGAACTGGAAATTTTTTCATGTCACAACAACTAAACAATAAATTATAACACCACACAAAGTCACAAACACATAACTAACAATAAAACTTATACACATACTTAAACCTACGCGCACTACCATCGCATTGCATTACACGCACACTCCACAAACAAACCAAGACACACAAAGAGCCTAAAAATTAATAACCCAGGCACAGAAAAGAAAAAAAACAACACACATGGCACTAGATACGACTATATATAAGTATAGATATAAGGCCAACACTGCACATGCACTTCCTCACAACACCAGCATGTAACAGATACACTCTACATTAGTATAAGTTTAGTATTAAAATTAGAATAAATTAATATAATAAGTTATTCTTAAGGTACACCAAAACAGAAAAATACTACATATAATGTCACATACACTAACAAAAACAAACAATAAGCGTGTACAGAGTCTCAAATTTTTCATAGAAATTAAGTATTAAAAAAGGGTACGGAACTCGAGTCTGTAGAGATATATATAATAATAATAAAAAAAACGATTATTTTTCTTTAAAGTAGAACATTTTATTTTCAAATTGATTTCTTTCGATTTATTTACATATACTGTCGATGTGTCTGTTTGTGCGTTACATGACTCTAGAACATCACTATTACGTCACCCACAACAATAAAGTACGACAATTATGTCATTCGTTTCATGTGGGCTTTACTGTTAGGAAATATGTAACTTGATAGATGTACAAACGTCAAAAATAAAATAAATGCTTGGAAACAGTATAGTGTGTTCAAGATGTGTGGAGGTGAAATAAGTAGCTGTTTCAATGTCTTGCACAAATCGTTAATCTTCTTTTAACATCTTATAAACATCTATAAATAACACGTTTTACTTATTACATACATACATACATAACTTCACGCGAGTTCCCTTGCGGGGTAGGCACGAACAACAGAGCGCCATTCAGGCTTATTCTTACACACCTCACTTGCTTCTTTGACATGCATAACTCTTGTCATGCACGCTCGTCTGTTCTTAAGGCTCCTGACATCACCTTCTGCTAGTACACGATCAGTTTGATCATGGAAGGTGTGTCGTGGTCTTCCACGACTTCTGCATCCATCCACTTTTGCATTGTGGATGGCACTTTTGTGTTTTGCTTATTAATCTTATAATACTATCGCCCTTCGTCCAGCACCATTTCTCAACTCACGCTACCATTCAATCGTCCCGTCTTTTCATTCAATCAACGTCCGTTGTTTATCTTTTCTTCCATTCATCATCTATCTTTCCCACTCACACATTGTACACGTCGTTCGGAAACACTTAACTCTCTCTCTTTTCTTTCACCATATCCCAATTAATTGGGGTCTAATATTAATAAAATTATAATTAAAAATAAAATTTTCGCTCAAAGGATTAGCCTCTGTATCCAGCGAGGTAATGCTGCCAGCCTTTTGGTACAATGCCCAGCGACAGTGGTCTGGTGGGGCTGGACGGGCTTTAATATAGGTTTTATTTTAAAGTAGAATTAAATACTATAAATAAACCTAACTTAAAAATATATATACAATAGTAAAAAAATAAAATAAAACCTATACTAAAGTCCGTCCAGCCCCACCAGACCACTGTCGCTGGGCATTGTACTTAGAAGGCTGGCAGCATTACCTCGCTGGATACAAAGGCTAATCCTTTGAGCGAGGTAAGCTCCAGCCTTCCGGTCTCCTGTTTTGTCAACTAGGCGTTTTTTAATTTTTTGAAATAATTTGTGGGCACTTGGCCCCCATGGGCCCAAAGTCTCCACCCCAAACGGCTCTAATATGTAACCTGTTCCAAGGGTTACAATTGGGGTCGGCACAATATGTCTTTTCTTTCCACACTCCTCTATTCTGACATACATCTTCTGTCACACCACAAATCATCATATCATCCTTCACGCAATCCATCCATCTTTTTTTGGTCTACCTTTACATCTGTACCCATCCATCCTGTAGTTTAACATTCTTTTCGTCACGTGACTACACGGAAACACTTAACTACTTTATGCAAAATAACCACTTGTACGTTCGGAAATGTTCAGAATCCCATATATATAAAGTTAACACCTGAAAGTGATGTAACACACGTCACATATAAGCTCTGAGTCACTTATAAATAATGACGTCATCATACAAAGAACAATTTACCGAATATTTTCCCTCGTCTTATATGCCCTAAGAAAGTACTCAAGAAACGTGAGACGTTAGAGAGTATTGCAGCTATTTATCTTACCTTCTAAACATCTTCATAACACCGAGTTGATGAATATGATACTTTATTATACTGTGGCCTTTTGTATGTGTATATTAAAATTATTTCAACTGTGTGCTTAGTGCGAATTTTTCTTACTACTTGATCATGTGCAAGTTAACGCACTTTTGTACGGGAATGACTTAGCGCAATCTCGTTAGCGTGAATGGCAACAATTCGTACCATCCAAAATAGCGTTAACTTAAACGTGATTAAGTAGTAAAATACTCGCACTAAGCACTCTGTTTAAGTTGTATGTTTTAAATGTAAAAAATATTGTTTAAATATTTTAATTTAACTTTAAAATATAAAGCATGAAAATGTAGTAAATTACGTATTGAGGAATTTAATATAGTTTTATTATTAAAGGCAGCGATGTTTTGTACTATGCACGAGTCGAGCGAATAAAAAGAACGTGTCGCGTTATTTTGAGTAATATATACAAATTTTATATAGTTATGTACAGTCGCGGAATGAAATTGTTCGTCACCTTAAAGTCGACTTTTGCTTGCACGAGTACAAGAAATAATACTGCCAACATTTTAATAGATGTCACGTTTATATAATTTAGAAACGTGATAAAAGGATATTGCAATATTGACAATGACAGACGCTGAGATTAACAATAAAAAATAAAGAAGATTATTATAATCACTATGTTTGACATAAATATTAAAAACAATAAAAAGGTTTTACATGTCTAAACGATCTTCCTAAACAAGGTTTAAACCTTATTTTCAAATAGTCAAATAGTTAAACATAATTTTCTGTGGAACAGTCTGTTCTGTGACTTAGTTTGAAAAGGTAACATGTGCTCGCGGAACGTTAAATGAGGCAATTTGAAAACCGGTGAACCTTTTCATACCACCACTGTACAACAGCATCTTACGGAAACAATGTAATTTTTGCGGGATATAAAGTATTCTAAGTGTTGTCCCGGGATATAAGCTAGCTCTGTGTTGAGTTTATTTAAATCCGTGCAGAAGATTATTATCCGTGCAGGAACGGAGAAAGAGGCCTTAGTGACCAGGTTCCAGTTTCCCTTAAGAGAGCAGCAGCGCATTTGTAGCACCTTTGATGTTGCAAATGTCCATAGGCGATGGTAACCGCTTTCCATCAAGTGGGCCGTCTGCCTGTCTGCTGACCTCCTGCAATAAAAAAAAAGATTTCAAGCGATACTCTTAGATTGAACTGACGCCGACGAACCTCGGACCCACTCACTCAACGTCAAACTCACCAATTACACCAACTCATTACAGACACAAAAGAGCCTCACAAGACTAGACGCTTAGGCGTGCTTCTGGAGAATTTCTTCCGCCGCTTCTTCTCTACATAACACGTTGAAAAACGGTAGTAAAGATAGACAGACTAGTATCGGCTCCGCTGGCGGAGTCAATAACGCTTCCCCATTTCTATCACTTCAGCCTGTCGGCTTAGCTCATTCAGGCCTTTTACGGCTTAATTCGACAGAGTCATCCTCCCGTAGCGGTTGAGCCGAGGTCGAACCTCACAGGAGGTCCCTCCTCGAGCGCGTTGTTTCCCGGCTGAGCGCCTCTGTTCCCACGGAGTCGGGAAGCCCACCAAGCCCGGCCGGCATCGCTGAAACAGCTATCTGGGGTTATTCAGCTGGATCCCGCACAAAAAAGCGATGTTCTAACAGACAGACAGGCAATAATTCTGAAAGTTGCATTTTTGATATCTGCTAGTTTGAATTAACCCTGTGGGGGCGTAGAGGCCAAAGGCTCTGAATAAAAATGTGGAATGGCGGTGAAAGAGTATAGATAGCTACGTCGTTATTTTCGACAATTCAAAAATTAGCAGATCAAAATGGTACTCATGGTTCTCCCGTCGCTTTTAATTGCCACCGAGCGTCGCGGCCTGCAGTAATGCGTTTAAGCAGCGCGTGCTGGCGACCGCGGTGAGGTGCGGCGTTGGGCGGGGGTGAGAACAATACGTTTGTCCACCTTTCTTTGAATCAAGGAAAATTACGAAGTGGCACAAACAAGCTCCCACTCCTAATTTTGGTCTTTTTGATGTCTCGACAGTACTCGACACCATTTAAAGATTTATAATTTTAGATACATTTATCAGTCTCGTCAGTTTTTACAAAATGTCCAAAACTTTAAATCTATAATTTTATGTATAAAAATATGAAAATAGATTTTTGTTATTGGTTCCTTGTTTACGGAGAAAGAAATACATTGAACCTATTCTTATAAAAAATGTACACATATATAAGTGCTTTAGTTTAGGGTGAATAATGATTTATTATTTAAAACATATTTCTACGCCAAATCAACCAAAAAATGAAAAGTGATTTTCTAAGATTTTTAAATTGATTAAATCTAGTCTAAAATAGCTTTGAATTAATAAAACATCTAAAAGATAGTGAAGAATTACGTGTGCTTCCATCTAGTCATGTAGGAGGTATGCGCTTTATAGCGGTAACTTTTTTCTTTGTTCTTTTTTTATGTCTGAACTAATTAATATCCTGGAGACTACTTGCAATATCGTAGTTATGTTCCAAAATGCACATAATAAACACAACTCGTCGTGTCAACTAGAAGTCGTTGCGTTCCAGTTCACATTTGCTTCCCGTATGTTCGCATCTCATGTAAGCGAAATGCACTGCCTCATGCCTGTACAAAATCACAGTATAAATGATATTTTAGTCTTCATAATTTATTTATTATCTAACCGACATAGCTCACAAAATTAGCAAGTTGAAGTGGCAGTGGCCACGTCTGTCGCAGGACCGAAGGCCGATGGAGCATACGAGTCCTGGAGTGGAGACTACGTCCGGCAAACGTAGGGTAGGAAGCCCGGAATATGTCTACAGGTAGTTCTTGTGCACCGTACCAGAAGTAGCATATGTCATATTATGTATTTTCATAATTCATAATTGTTATATATCCTAACCAGCTGCGCCCATGATTTGAACCACGTGGAATTTAAAAAAAAGTAGCCTAAGTTATCTGCTAGTGAAAGTCCGGTCGAAATCGGTCCAGCCGTTTTAGAGATTAACCGAAACATACAGACAGCCAGGCATTCCAAAAATATTTTTTGATATAAGAGCCGTATTACTATCATATGCATTTACTAAAATAACTATTATATTGTCATTACAAACAGACACTTCTTGACTTGAAAATATGTACATGCAAGGAATTATCTCTTTTCATTGTTACACATATATAAAAATTACGATTTACGAAAAATGTAACTTTTCTTATAGATAGAATCAGAAATAGGATATCAGTAAGAGAACCAGGGTGGCGTAGCTTGCAAAATTAGTAAGTTGAATCACAGTCACGTCTGGAGGATCAACGGTCGGTGGAGCAAAGGTGCTCTAGGATGGAGACCGAGTCTAGGTAAACGTAGCGTAGGACGCCCTCCAGCCCGATGAACCGATGACCTTGAATATGGTCACTGGCAAGAGCTAAAGAGACCGGGATATATGGCGCAGACTTGGACAAGCCACTTCCAGCAGTGAACTTTAGTTAATTGAAGAAGAATAACTTTTCTTATGTGATTTCGTTAACGTAACCTTCAAATGTACATATGACGAAAGAACGCAATTTTATAACGGACTAGCTGTCCCGGCAGCCGTCGTCCTGCCCGGAAAAGCTTCAATCGATATGCGCCACCTACCGGGTCCAATTGTGAACCAACTCAGAAACCTTCTTTGGCTCATGCACAACAACTTTGCTAAAGATTATCACATGATCAAATGTATAGTGTACGATTCTATAAAGGACATACAGACACACATTTTTATATATCAAGTAGAAGAAGATTAGGCACAGTCCTATGTTATCTCAGAACAATAATGTTAGAGACCTTACAAATACAAGAACACAATTGTTCACGACGGATCGGTATGGCGATCCAGCGAGGAAACGTAGCCAGTCTTCTGGGCACCTTACCCATACAAGACGGTGATCCGGGCTCAGTATTCTACTTATAGTCTTGAGGGACTATGAGTAGAATACAATACAAATAAGTTAAGTTTTCTTGCATTGTATTCGATTATATGTAATTTTATTTTGTTAAATATAACATATAATATTGTTTTATGTGATTGTTCATGATGACTTTTATATCAATTCATTCATAGCGAATAATAAATCAAGAAGACTATTAAAATAAGCACCTTTACGATTTGTAGTATCGTGTTTGTACGAGCCAGTATTGCTCGTACAGCGTATTTTACACGTAAATACGCAATAAACAATATATTAAATCAATCGTATCAACATCGCCATCACGTGCGGTACTTGTACTCTACAAGCTGTGCGTCTCAGGTCATATAACGACCTTAATAAACAACGCACAATGACAAACATTCAGATCAGTATTAATTTACTCATGTTTTACCAGTGGCGTAGCTTGCCTTAGACGGGCCCTGTATCAAAATGTGTTAGGGAGCCCAAAGGAAGGGTAAAGTTTTATTTTATAAAAGAAACAAAAACTGCTCGAATTGTGGAGACGCAATCAGGCAATCTCCGCTGGTGGGAGGTTATGTGCTCAATGTATGGCCATCCCTTATTCCCCAATTAAGTACTGGTGCCCGGAGAATATAGAATTTTGCACTTACCTCGCAGTCAGCCACCGGTCCACGACAGCGCTGTTTCAGGGGGTCTGCCGCTGCTTATTACATAGCGATACAGGTGGCAAAGTTCTTCAACGCGAGCACCGGGGCGCAAGGAACGCAGATACACTGACCATTAAAGTTTTTAATTGGTTGAGCCGGTTGTCCTAGTCGCTAGGTAACTGGACGCGGAAATCTTGGATAGCTAAACTAGCTTGTAGTTATGCGGGTGCGATATTAGTTCACGTGCTTCGCGGTAGCATGGCGTTTGGCAACACACTGACCCACGCGTAGCGCGAGCGGCGGCAACATGCGGGGTTGCAAGGCGCTATAAACCCAAGCCACAATTGCTAATTGGGAAATCATTGGCGCTAACAAATTGAATTAAAATAATTATATATTGATTATAAGTTATTACTTATACTTAATGTTCCTAGCAGCTAAGTTAGACAAACAATTCAAATCGAAGATATAGTTTTCTCGCCTTATTTTTCGGCAAACTTATTTATCAAATCATCCATAGCTGAAGACGATTTCAGTTTTTCTAGATTTTCTGCCTCTATAGAGAACAATGACAAGTCTGACAGACGTTCCTGTTGGCCCAGCATTTATTAATCTGTAAAAGATTGTGGATAACACTGCTGCATAGTTTGACGTTTGTTCACCGGTTTAGGTAAAATGTAGCCATACTAGCCCGTGTAACAACTGCTACAAATACTTTATACTATGTGCAAGGAGCAATTCAAATGAATATTAACCATGACAACGCCGTTTTAATATTGTATTAGGATGAATTATGCATCCACTTCATAGTTTTGATATATTCAGTCATATTAGCACTTCGGTTTGGAGTTTAGGAAAACATATTCCGGTTTGGTTACAATTGTAATAAGGATTAAATCATTCTATTAATGCGACGGAAAGCGCATAAATACTCTCAGTTATACTATTTACATTTTTTTTAATATTGTTTTTTTTTTTTATTATTATTGCAGGAGATCAGCAGACAGGCAAATGGCCCACTTGATGGAAAGCGATTACCATCGCCTATGAACATTTGCAACACCAAAGGTACTACAAATGCGCTGCTGCTCTCTTAAGGGAAACTGGAACCTGGTCACTAATGCCGGAACACAAGTCGAAGGTTGTTATGGCCACATACTTTAGACCAGGGGTGGTAGCCATCCAGTCGGGCAAGTGCCCTACCACCTGGCTGTGGGTTGTTAAGTCGCCTCTTACGACAGGCCGCCCGGCCGCAGGAAATTGTACTCTTTCTCCGTTCCTGCACGGATTGTGTAACTAAATCCATCTTCTGTGCCATATTACTCAATCCATCCCAAGGTTGTCTGCACGAGCTCGCTGTCAGCGATAAGACTGCCATTTGTACCTAATTCTAAGCTTCTTTTTAACCGACTTCAAAAAAAGGAGGAGGTTCTCAATTCGTCGGGATCTTTTTATTTATGTATGTACACCGATTACTCTGAGAGTTATGATCAGACTTACGTGATTCTTTTTTTATTCGACGCGAAATAGCTGCCATTTGGTCGCCTAAAAATTTAACATAGTTTGGCCCAGTAGTTTTCATTTTACGATCATTTTTTTGTTCCCGTTTCTTGGGACCTATATTTTTTAAGGAGCGCAGCACCTTTCGCAGATCTACCCACACATAGCTAGACACTAAAAAGTAACAAATAAAATTAAAAAACTTAGTTTAAAAAAATCTTATAAGTTATTTTATATTTTTTAGTTTTTGAAGTCCGTTTTTTTTTAAAGTTTTTTAATTTTTGTGTATCCTGGATCTCTGCACTAGAAAAGCAGAGCTCCACTAACGTTGAGATCCGCCCTCTCCTCACTCGGATCTGGTTTCCCACAGAAACAGCGCACGGCGCTACTATGGTATCCCTTTAGAGCAGGAAAACGTTATCAATTATTCTTAAAAATATAGGTAAGTATATTTATTACTCGTATTTTTGAAAAAGATATAGCCATACCGGTATATTTTTTTACCGTTACTTGGTTTTTTTTATAATTTTAACGTTATGATATAACGTTATACTTAACGGTATTCACAACAATTAAACAATAAATTATAACACCACACAAAGTAACAATAAAACTTATATACATACTCAAACCAACGCCAACTACCATCGCATTGCATTACACGCACACTTCACAAACAAATCAAGACACACAAAGAGCCTAAAAATTAATAACCCAGGCACAGAAAAGAAAAAAACAACACACATGGCACTAGATAGGACTATATATAAGTATAGATATAAGGCCAACACTGCACATGCACTTCCTCACAACACCAGCATGTAACAGATACACTCTACATTAGTATAAGTTTAGTATTAAAATTAGAATAAATTAATATAATAAGTTATTCTTAAGGTACACCACAACATAAAAATCACTAAATTAATGTTACACACAGTAACAAAAATAAACAATAAGCGTGTATGGACTCTAAAAATTTTCATAGAAATTAAGTAGTAAAAAAGGGTACGGAACTCGAGTCCGTAGAGATGTTTATAATAATAATAATAATAATAATCCCGCAGGGGGGCTTTGTGGCGAAGCCTTAGGTGAGTAGCGACACCTCGTACCTGACTCCGGGGGCCAAGGCAAGGCCCCCGCCTCCGTGCTTACCTTAACCAGCCGGCACGGAGTGGAGATCGCTAGAGCTAAGACTCAAGCTCCAGGGGTGGAAGTGATAAACGGCCTAACGTCGGAAGTAGCTTCGGTGAACCTGCAGCCCACCTCTCGACACCCCTTAGCCACTCACACCCAAGTTGCCCCTGTCTTTATGGCATTTTTTGGGGCCCATGCAGGGAGTGGCGAGTCACCGTCTGCCCATTTTTCCATGTTCCCTGAACATTGCGACGGGCAGACGCCATAGTCCCCATATTCCCAGATCCCTAGTACCATTAGCAGTTCACCACAATAGCCCGGTACTTTTTGTCCTCGTTTCCCACAATAGTCCTACACTGGCCGGGGCTTGTCCTTGGGTGCATTACTATATGGTGTGGACAGGGATAATCGCCGGTCAGTGTCACGCCACATTTACATTAAATTTGTCAAGGGGCCTCTACGTGTTGGCCTTCCCATGGCCCCACGCAAGCCCCCCAAAAGTCCGGGCATTTTTATGGCCCGTGGTCTTAAAAGACATACAGTAATAATAATAAAAAACTTATCGGTATTTTTTACTTTACTTCAAGCGACGTTGCCATTTTTAAGAATTGGCTTTATTATGACTGTATGTTACCGAAAGAATCGACAAACATTACATGCGCTCTTAGCACAGTGCTGTTTTACAATCTTTGCGAATCAAAGAAAACGACGATGGTAACAAAACATACGTATAACGGTAAAATTACCGATAAAAATAGTATTAACGTTATATTTTATACCGGTAAAATGGCTAGAAATAACGGTAAGTTTTATAACGGTATTTATTTTTTACCCTCATCTGAAATCAGTACAATTAATGATATCACATTTTTACCGTTATTTCAAGCCCTGCTTTAGAGCCAGTTTAGTTAAGTTTGAAGTCATACGCATCGATTTGCTGTCACTTTATACGAACCAGATTGAGCCATCTTACATCCCACCTTATACTAGTGGAAAGATAATCTTTCTTTTTATATCTTAAGTTTAAAACGTAGGCGCCAACTGCTTTGCGCCCACGTTGATCTAATAAATTATCAAAAAAACGTCTTAATACAATGTACTATCGAACAATATTGTGTTAGGGATCCTTCGAGCTTGAACGAAAATATTATTTGAGCGAATTAAAAAAGATATATCTTGGATTCTTAAACCATCGATCAGGTTTAGGTTGGTTTAAGATTTCAGGCTTCTGCCAGGACTGCGGAGAGGCTAGGTCATATACCCGTAGCCCTGGCATAAGGCGAAGGACGGAACACCCAGGGGTTTTAGTGGGTATCCCTAACCGGGGGTGGCAACAGCATGGCACCAGTTCTGACTGGGCATGCTGGTGCCACCCCCGATCTGGCGAATCCCACACACAGGTCGCGAATATCCCCCCAAGGTTCTGCCCTTGTCGCGGCTTATGGTCCTCAAGCGGATTTCCCCTGGCTAAAAAAAAAAAGGATTTCAGGCTTAGATCAGGTTTGATTATAGGACTTATGTTAGAATATAAACTTATATATATCTCACTAGCGGCCCGCTCCGGCTTCGCACGGTTATTTAAAAATATGTTATATTTTTTCTTGACATTGACTCCCCTCCCGTACGGCCCGTACCCCAGTGACGCCTACATCGCATAAGGTGCTGCTTAGCTAGCCGAGCAGGGTGACCGGCGACCACGCAACTTTTTTCTAATACTTACGTTTTTAAACTCGTGATATCTTTCGAATGGAATGTCCGAATTGAATAATTCAAAAAGTTGTATAAAGGTATTGAAGCAGTCTTGAATATAAAGTAATTTATTTTGATAAGGATGAATACCAAGTTACAAATAAAGAAACTTTTCTAGCGGCGGCATTTCAATTATTCTTTTAAAATAAAAGAACACTTATTGTGGCGTAACTATAATAGTTAGACATATGCTGTCGGGACACTTTTTGTAAATAATGATGTGTTCTGCAAAGTCGTAGTACATTATTTTATTCTATCTTCAATAGTTTTCGCAGCGCACGCGATGTAAAGAATATTTTAGGTAATTTTTTTTACACCTTGGGTTACATTATTGTAGTTTTAGTAAGAATCCCCAATTTTTTTGTAAATATAATATAGCCTATGTCACCCGGGAATAGTGTAGCTTGCATCAAAAATACACAAAGCCCGTTACTGTTAAAAAAACTTGTAGCAAATTATTTGTCACACATCTTAACTAAAACTAGAAATCTATACTAATATATAAAGCTGAAGAGTTTGTTTGTTTGATTGCTTGAACGCGCTGATCTCAGAAACTATTGGTCAGATTTGAAAAATTATGTCATTTTTAGATAGCCCATTTATCAACGAAGGCTGTAGGCTATATATCATCACGCTAAGACCAATAGAAGCGGAGCACCAATGAAGAATGTTTCAAAATCGGGGTGTTTTTCCTTTTGAGAGCTTCCGCTGCGTGCGCTGCGTAAACGGTTAGTTTCGCAAAAATCATGTGCGACAGAAGTTAGCGTTAGCCCAAAGTAACTATTCCACGCGGACGAAGTCGCGGGCAGAAGCTAGTACTATCTAAAACAGCTTATTTGTAGCACCTTTGGTATTGCAAATGTCCATAGGCGATGGTAACCGCTTTGCATCAGGTGAACCGTCTATCTGTCTGCTGAACTCATGCAATAAAAAAAATATTAGAAGGTTATTATAGAAAAAACAGGGTGGTCTGATCGTTACACAACTTTAAATTTCAGAAATCGAGGAAAAAATTTAGAAGGTTAATATGTTGATAAAGTGATTACATGCATTGGTGCATCGATAAAGTAAGCAATTGCAGATATAGGTTTTGTTATAACGAGGAGGAGCAAAAAATGGTAGCTTACGAATGCATCAATCCACAAATGTTCAGTCCTCACAGGTTCTTGGTAAATTTGGTAGAAATTAAAGCTACGGAATCCCATAAAATATAAGCCGAACCCACTTGTCAACTATTATTTATTATAACCATCCCAAGAGTAAATTTAATAAGATTATTTCCGACTTTTAGTATTGAAGCTATCAATAGAAAAGTTTAACTTTTTTTTTCTTACCTGGGTGGCTTGCTTTATTACTTTACGACAGTTTCCTTTGTTCGAATGAAGGTGCCGAATGTTATATGGGTTTGTTGGTATATTTAATGCAGGTTTGATTTGCAACTAGTTATTTCCCGCAACTTACCTCTTACCTCTAGGGGCCCTTCATTGTTCTTGGAATGATACGCACCTAGCCGATTTATGTCATTATTATATTATAGCCTTCAACCGATTCGGCTTCATGTACATACAACTTCAATTGGATATTTGACACATATTACAACAAACTAGTGGTCGCCCAGTGGTCGAAATTCAACCACAATTAGAAAAACTAAAATCAGGATCTAATACGGCCCATTGATGTATGGGTGCGAAGCTTGGACGCTTACCCTCAAGGAAGAACCATTTTAGTAGCGGAAAGGAAGGTTCCCCGTAAGATTCTGGGTCCAACAAAAAGAGAGGATGGTAGCTGGAGGGTCCGAAGTAACCTCGAAATTGAGAATCTCGTGGCCGAGCCTAACATAATAGGAGAAATAAAAGCTCACCGCCTCCGCTGGCTCGGTCACGTAGAACGGATGGGAGAGGATCGCAGCGTGAGGAAAGCATATTTGGGACGGCCGGTAGGTCGGCGTCCGGTCGGCCGTCCTAAATATCGCTGGAAGGACAGAGTAGAGGCAGACCTGTCGGAGCTAGGAGCCAGTAATTGGCAAGAAACCGCACAGGACCGAGAAAAGTGACATTTTCTCGTTTCGAAGGCCAAATGATAAAAAGTGTTGATTTCATTATCAAATACCCAATTTCTAAAATCGCAGCGATCGTGCGCCCTCTTGTGACTAGTGTAACCAACCTTATTTTCAAAGTGTTTGCATTTTGGGCAAGTCAGAACGATATTGTAGAAATTATAATTTACCTATATTACCACCGGTGGATGATCGTGATTTCATCTCTTTGTGCTTCTTAAATTATGACGGGGTATGTACCGAGGAACTTTTTAATCTGGTGCCAAGTATTCACCCCCATTTCCATGAACTCCCACGCTCAAGTACCCAACGGTTCTCTAGAACATTTATTCCGCATGCAACGATGATCTGGAGGGAACTTCTCGCCGCGGTTTTCCCTTCGCGCTATGACATGGGATTCTTTAAGAAGGGCGTTATAAAATTTCTTAGATGTCGGCAACGCGTTGGACACTCCTGGTGTTTCAAACGTCCATAGGCGATGGTAACCACTTTCCACCAAGTGGGCCGTCTGCCTGTTTGCCTGGTTCAGGCTATAAAAAGAAAAAAATATTATATATATATATATACATTTTTTCTTTCTTTCTTCTTTCTTCTCATAAAGCTAAACGCAACATTGTGACGCAAAATTTTGTTCTTTCATTATCCCCAAAGTTCACCAATTCTTACGAGTTCTCGCCGTCTCTTCCCAGTGGAAGGACTCGATGTCACGTTTGTATCGGAGAAGTTGCCCTCCATGCTTTCGCTTTCCATTATTATTTATTTAACAAAGATCACACAGCCTTTATGCGGTGCATAAACAATGGATATTTTCACAACAGCACTTAAGCTTACAATGGATTTTACATTACGGGCCGAAAAATAAAGCGAATAATTTTAGTTAAATTGAAATTATGGTGTTATTTTATAAGTGAAATAAATCAAAAAAAGTATGGGAAGCACAAAGAATATTTGATAAAAAAAAATATAGGTATAGCAGGGTTTTCTACTTTTACTTATATTACTATTTTTTTTATTGCAGGATCTCTTTAGGGAGACTGGAACCTGATCACTAATGCCGGAACACAACTCAAGGTTGTTATGGCGGCATACTCTAGACCAGGAGTGAGAGCCATCCAGTCGGGTAAATGCCCTACCATCTAGCTGTGGGTTGTTTTGTCGCCTCTTACGACAGTATTCTTTCTCCGTTCCTTCACGGATAAACTTATTTTTTCGTTTTTACTTTTTCAATAGTACATACATACATACATACATACATAACTTCACGCCAGTTCCCTTGCGGGGTAGGCACGAACAACAGTAAAAAAAAATTCAATAGTAAAATTACAAATTAACTCATCGCGAATTTTTTACCAATACTTGAGAGCAAGAGGCATAAAACAATATTTTTGTTGTAATTCCCGGATGAAAAGCCGATTTTTTTTTTAATAAATCTGAAATATTTTTAACTCGAGTTTTCGAAATTTTTTTATCAACAGTGGTTTTCAAATAATTGTTTTACTATTTTCTTTTTTCATAACCTTGTGTTCTATCGAACTGATTCTCTGACTCTTTTGATTTTTAACTTAAATACATACCTCTTTCAAACGACGTCAAAATAATAACTTTCTTTACTTTTGTTAAAAAAATAATACATTATAAATTATATAATTTTTCCATAAGGTTAAGAATATTTTTTTGGTGTTAATATATTAGATAGAAATTACTGATTCTGAAATCAATTCCCAATTCTGTAAATACTGTGTAGTGCCTCAATATTAATGTACTATAATTAAAATTTCTAACTAACTGACTGTAGCGGCTCAGCGACCCAAAATGAGTCCTGGCCTTCGAAACGAGAATACTCCACTCCTTTCTGTTCAGCTCTGTCTCCTGCCAGTCATAAGTGGAAGCTCGCTTAGATCAGCCTCCACTACGTTACTCCAGCGATATCTGGGCCAACCAACTGGTCACCATCCCGTTGGTCGGCCCAGATAGGCTCTTTTCACCACGTGATCCTCCCCCATACTATGTAGCTGGCAAAGCCAGCGCAAGTGATGTGATTTCAGATTTTTTTCGGATCCGCCAGATGCCATCGCTTCTCCGTGTCGGACCCAAGATCTTTCTTAGGACCTTTCTTTCAACAACCAACACCTTGTTTTCCTCCTCAAGTATTAGGGTCCAAGCCTCACATCCGTACAAACTTCAAACGAATAACCTTGAATTAATTCATATTCAAATAATTCTCTGTGAATTGATTGTATTTGTTTTTTAGGGGAAAATGTGTTTTATCGTTTTGGGAATCAACAAAGAAATACAGATCATTCCTAAGAGCATCGTTACTATATAAATACATACATACATATATAACTTCACGCCAGTTCCCTTGCGGGGTAGGCACGAACAACAGAGTGCCATTTAGGATTATTCTTACACACCTCACTTGCCTCTTTGACATTCATAACTCTTGTCATGCAAGCTCGTCTGTTCTTAAGGCTCCTGACATCACCTTCTGCTAGTACACGATCAATTTGATCATGGAAGGTGTGTCGTGGCCTTCCACGACTTCTGCATCCATCCACTTTTGCATTGTATATCTGTTTAGTCATTCTTTCATCATGCATTCTTTCCACATGCCCGAACCACCGGAGCATTCCTTTCCTTACCTTCAACCCGACACTCTCTTTCAGACCAACTCTCTTTCTTACTTCGGTATTACGAACGCGGTCCGCGAGCGTCACTCCGCAGATTTTGCGCAGTGCTCGCATCTCGACCGCGTTTACTCTACTTTCATGCTCTCTTCCATACCCAACTCTCGCATCCATACGTGAGCGTAGGTATCAGCACCGCGTTGTGTATGGCGAGCTGGGCCTTCTGGCTGAGGTTCTTAGCGCCTAGAAGTATATAAATAGAAAAAGCAATTAATCGTCAAATAAAAATTACATGAGTCTTTGAGTAAATTGTGTTTTGTACGGTGTGGCTCTGGTGCCCCATGCCTGTTTGCAGGCTTCAGTAAAAAAAACACTTTTGCTTGTACCAAAATAAATTAAGATTTTAATTTAATTTGAAGCCACGAATAGTAGTAGTAAACATAAAAACCAGTTCTATAACTATTTTATTTGATTACTAAGTATGATTTATTGCCTTAATCACAGTTATTTTAAATAAATCAATGAATGATTTATTACAATTATAAATATTTAGTTTTCTCTTCGTTAAAATCTCAGGGTATAAACTCATAAATAGTTTATGCATCGTGTTAATTGTATACCAGCTATTTATTAGGCTATTGGTGTAATATCTGTGAATTTAATTTGTACAAATATGTTAACTACTTTCGTATCTAAAACTGCAATGGAAGGGTGTGTGTAATTTTTTAATTTAGTAGTTAGCTTTACTGAACTTTATTTCCCACTAACGGTCCGCTCTGGCTTCGCACGGGTATCTCAAAATATCTTTTTTGTTTTGTTTAATTATCTACTAAGCGAATTCAAAATATTTCCCCTCCCGTACAGCCCATACCCCTACATCGCATAAGGTGCTGCCTAGCTAGCCGAGCAGGGTGAGCGGCGACCACGTAACTTTTTGCTAATACTTATATTTTTAAACTCGTGATATATTACGAATGAAATATCCGAATTGAATAATTCAAAAAGTTATATAAAGGTATTGAAGCAGTCTTGAATATGAAGTAATTTATTTTGATAAGGATGAATACCAAGATACAAATAAAGAGCCTTTTCTAGCGGCGGCATTTCAATTATTCTTTTAAAATAAAAGAACACTTATTGTGGCATAACTATAATAGTTAGACATATGCTGTCGGGACACTTTTTGTAAATAATGATGTGTTCTGCAAAGTCGTAGTACATTATTTTATTCTATCATTAATAGTTTTCATGCACGATTTTAGGTATTTTTTTTAAACCTTGGGTTACATTATTGGAATTTTAGTAAGGATCCCTAATTTTTTTGTAAATATAATATAGCCTATGTCACCCGGGGATAGTGTAGCTTGCCAACAGTGAAATAATTTTTCAAATCGGTTCAGTAGTTTCGGAGCCTATTCAATACAAACAAACAAATATTTCCTCTTTATAATATTAGTATAGATTAGAACATTTAGTTCACTTATAATGAGATTAAAAACAATTATTAACTAATACAATATAAATCTTAACAGTCTTTATATCCGTGACATTGCAGAAAAACTGCAAGTGACGCCTGATTATGTGGAGAACAAATGTCTAGCCATGCCTCCTCCGCCAGGTCCCAAGAAATGTTGGCTTGATGTTGTGAAGGATGACATGCGAACCAATGGTTTAAAAGCGGGGGATGTTGAAGACCGCGCTAAGTGCAGTAGAAAAAGTACGAAAGCGGACCCTGGGCGTAGTAGTGAACGCTCCGAACGCAACCGGGATTTAACGCCCGGATGATGATGATGACAATATAAATCTTAACACTAATGTGGTTCTATGCAGTCTTTGTTAAACGTTGCGGTTTATTAATTTATATTTGTTTTACTAAAATGTTTTTAGTTTAATTTAAAAAAAGTTTATGAGTTGAGGTGTGAAACCGTAACAAACACACTTTTTTTTTTATTGCAGGAGATCAGCAGACAGGCAGACGGCCTACTTGATG
This sequence comes from Dendrolimus kikuchii, assembly GCA_019925095.2. Lineage (NCBI taxonomy): Eukaryota > Metazoa > Arthropoda > Insecta > Lepidoptera > Lasiocampidae > Dendrolimus > Dendrolimus kikuchii. The sequence continues at coordinate 9,146,177 of CM034413.1, forward strand.
GAAAGCGGTTACCATCGAATATGGACTTACATACGCGTTTATAATATTTATTAAGATGTTTTGTCGTAAAGTTGAAAAGAAACTTATTAAGAACTATCTGTGCCCGCGACGTCGTCCGCGTGGTATATTGTTTTCAAAACCCCCCGATTTTGAAACATTCTTCATTGGTGCTCCGCTCCTATTGGTCTTAGCGTGACGATATATAGCCTATAGCCTTCCATGATAAATGCGCTATCTAAAACTGAAAGAATTTTTCAAATCAGACCAGTAGTTCCTGAAATTAGCGCGTTCAAGCAAACAAACAAACAAGGTCTTCAGCTTTATATATTAGTATAAGAGTTCAATTTATAACTGACTACTTAACCCGTGCCCACTTCGCTGGGCATCATTAAAAATACATACGCACGCACACACGCAAATCAAGGTTTAATTATGCTTTGTAACCTTTAATTAATTCACAAACGCGGAAAGCACTTGCAGTGCCTCGTACGAGGATGTGCGCAATTCTTGCGTGGAACGTCATTGCCCTGCAGTTAATTTGCTGGGCGTAATTAAAAATAAATATATAAAATCATAATAATCACGAATAATATATCTTACTTCTAGTGAAAGAATTTACAAAATCGTTTCTGTAGTACATGAGATTACTTCCAACAAACAAACTCGCAAACTTTGACCTCTTTATAGTATTAGTATAGATTTTAGTTAAAGCGTGGTGTTGTGTGTGTTCGTTTGTATGTGTGCGTGTGTATGTGTGTGGGTGTGTGTGAGTTTTTTGTATAAGTATGTCCTACATTACCTCTAATTTATTGTACACTACCTTCTTTCAGTTCTTAAATTATTTAGTTGAATAAGCACTGATTTTATACTATATACTTTTTTCTTTCTTAAATAACTTTAATGTATATCTGTTTATTATCCAACCTAAATAAATAAAATAAAATACTATATGCTAACAACGCATTGTCTTCGCCCATGGTTTTGCAAGCGTTTAGAGGAATGTAACCAATTTTCATTACGTGAGCTCTCTGCCTATTTGCCAGCTTCACAATAAAAAAAAATCTTTGTGATTCGACGTGCCAAAATTGGGTTAACCTAGATTTATTTCCAGGCTTTATTACCCGTGAGCAGGTTACGGATAATCTTTTAAGAAAAAACAATGTCGCACAGCCACGATCCAATTTCGGTTGAAATAACACATTTTATTTTTGCAATGATAGCTCTTGACTGCAATGAAGGAGCTTTATATAAACATCGTGTTTCTGTTAAATACTGATGTTCATATATATACCACTTTATTACTTACCAAAATAACAGATACAAGGTAGAACAATAGGCGGCCTTATCACTTAGAGGGATCTCGTCCAGGCCACCTAACTTATAGGATATTCTATGGTAATCTGCTGTAGTTTTTTGAATTATCCATCCGACTTCATAGATCGTGTACTAGCAGAAGGTGATGTCAGGAGCCTTAAGAACAGACGAGCGTGCATGACAAGAGTTATGAATGTCAAAGAAGCAGGTGAGGTGTGTAAGAATAAGCCTAAATGGCGCTCTGTTGTTCGTGCCTACCTCGCAAGGTAACTGGCGTGAAGTTATGTATGTATGTATGTATGTACTTCATATTTTTAACATATATCCTGATGGAATGACTCTAATTCCCTGGCAGCCTGACAGTAGAAAATCCGCGGTGGAAAATCCTCAAGCAGATTTCCGCTGGTCAAAATAAGGTCAAATATCGTTAACAAACGCAGACGAAATCGCAGAGATTAGGGACCCTAAAGAGGTTGCTTTTAGAGAATCGCTTTATATAAATTTGACACGTGTCTACATACTGGTAGGTGTAAAACATAGTATGAAGTTCCACTTTATTTTGACACTTGTGTTCGTAATACGAATATCCGAAACTGGCCGCTTTAGGCCCTCAGATGTTATTAACTTGTATTAATAACATACGAGGACCTAAAGCCGCGAACGGTTGCTAATAAATAAATAAATCTGATTTGCAGTAAAGCAATCTTCATCATTTAGGTACAAAAAACTCGCTTAAATATCTTCGTACAATATCTATAAAAAGAAACTTGATAAAATCTGTTCGATTCGGTATCCAAGTAAAATAGAATAAATATTTGCTTGCCGAAACATAAAGGGGATAACCGCAAAAACCGGGACAAACACGGATTATGAATACTATACCAGGGTAAAATATGTTTGCCAAAGATTTGCCAAGAAATTCTTATTTTTCGCCTTTCTCTTGACTGTCGCAGGTTTTTGGTATTTTCTTTATATTTTACGTTAAATGTACACCGTAAACGGTTGTTGGGGTTGCCAGTTGGCATATGCGATTACAACACTAGGTTGGGTGAACACCCATTTATACACATTTCGTTTTTAGGATTCTCTAAAAGGAGCTTTTATGCTTTTAGGCGTAGAACTCATCGCGATTAAACGCGAGCGGTGTAGGAATGGCTGTAGACGCAAGAAACGCGTTCGAATACGCGAAGCGGTTGGTTTATGCCTAATTTTGTTTCATTACCACAATGGAGTTCTGACAAGCAGCACGTGTTGTCTGTGCTCTCCCGGTATATAATAATTATCAAAACCGAATGCGGTTAACCACCGTTGATATATTAATATGGTGATGGCCCAGAATAATATGCGAGCCAAAAAAACTGTGCGTTTTCAAATTGCCTCAAAATGTAATAAATGACTTTTTAAAAACAGCCACTGAAAATAAATCGCTAATGCGTGCGATTGTATAGATAGGTATGTGTTAAATTTTTTGCCGTTTCAAACCGCTCGTCTTTAATCGCGGTGCGTTCTAATCTTTATTGCTATTGCCTTTTTTTATTATATATAGCAAGTAAGCTGACGGCTTACTTAATGGAAGGTTATTGGCGTCGCTTATGGGCTTTTGCAACACTAAGGGTACATAGATACATACATAACTTCACGCCAGTTCCCTTGCGGGGTACGCACGAACAACAGAGCGCCATTTAGGCTTATTCTTACACACCTCACTTGCTTCTTTGACATTCATAACTCTTGTCATGCACGCTCGTCTGTTCTTAAGGCTCCTGACATCACCTTCTGCTAGTACACGATCAATTTGATCATGGAAGGTGTGTCGTGGCCTTCCACGACTTCTGCATCCATCCACTTTTGCATTGTATATCTGTTTAGTCATTCTTTCATCATGCATTCTTTCCACATGCCCGAATCACCGGAGCATTCCTTTCCTTACCTTCACCCCGACACTCTCTTTCAGACCAACTCTCTTTCTTACTTCGGTATTATGAACGCGGTCCGCAAGCGTCACTCCGCAGATTTTGCGCAGTGCTCGCATCTCAACCGCGTTTACTCTACTTTCATGCTCTCTCTTCCATACCCAACTGTTGACGGCTAAGTGTACCTACTACTAATGTGCTGCTGATCTCGAAAGGGGACTGGAACCTGGTCACTGATGCCGAAACACAACACAAGGTTGTTATGGCGGCGTGGTATATGGTAGCCATCCATATGGGCAAATGCCCTACCACCTGGCTGTACTCTCCTCCTTTGATGTTATTGTCAGTTTTTGCCGCGAGTCAAAGGCTGCAGTCGGCCGTCAAAGGTAGAATACGGCGCTTAGGGCGCTCGCAGTACGCACGTAAACACTAGAACCTTGATACTGTATCTATCTGATTACAGCTCGCTAACGAGTATGCGGCGATAGGTGGCTCGTTGTACGCCGGGAGTGAAGATCGTTTCACGCGTTCACACTAAAGAATTTATGCGGTTACGGTTACAGCTTGCTGATGAGTACAAGTTGCTGTATCTGTTCAGTTATAGTTACAAGTCGCAGATGTGAACCCGACTTTAAGATGTTTTTTTATTATTGTTACAACCTAGGTTCCGACAAAAATAAATTCCACCTGCATATCTGTAAAATACATTTTATTACCTGTCGGCTTTTGAACTAATTGTAATTCTTTTATGATCGTCTTCTTTTGTTTACTTATTTATTGGCATACGTTTCTAGAGAACAGAACCTTCTGCATTATGTTTGGATTTGTTGTGTTCGGTTATATTTGTACATACATACATACATACATAACTTCACGCCAGTTCCCTTGCGGGGTAGGCACGAACAACAGAGTGCCATTTAGGCTTATTCTTACACACCTCACTTGCCTCTTTGACATTCATAACTCTTGTCATGCAAGCTCGTCTGTTCTTAAGGCTTCTGACATATATATATGCCTGTTATATTTGTGACTGTGTTATACGTGTTTTTATAGTTCTAATAAACTCTATAATAATTCCAACGGTATTTTAATTCGAGTCCCGCAACTCGTAACATTATTATTTGTCGCTTTTCGACCCTCGATGTTCTTCAGGGCCTAGAACAGGGGTGGCCAACCGGTCGATTGCGGCATTTAGTCCAGCCGATGGGGACAAGGCAAAAATATAAATGTATACATAGAACAGACTGCGCAACGTAATCACCAACTGCTGTGCGCATCATCTTCACCTTGTATCATCAATAAAATATATTACTTATTTGTATACTGAACTATATTGTTTCATTAAATTTAAAGAAATCTCATTTGTAGATCGCAGAGAGTTTCGTCAGTAAACAGCAGATCTTAGTTCTAATCAAGTTGGCCACCCCTGGTCTAGGGTGTCTTGTATTTCCCTCTTAGAAAACGTCGTTGGCTCTGTGAGCTCGCTTAGTAGGATGGTCGAGGCGATGCTGCAGGGCCAGCAATCGTGGCTTGCGGTTTCCTCCTTCTGCGAGTCCGTTATGGCGCAGAAAAAGGCCGCAGAAAGAGTTAAGGAGGAGGACGCGTACGCGGACCCCGTCCGCAGGAGGTGGACCGGCGGTCGAAGGCGCCGCTACGCGCATCTCCTCCTCCCATAATTACCGTCACAGGGGGCCGCTGCTACGGGGGTAGCAGCGGACTTCCTCCCCCCTGATTGATAAAGTGGGTCACACTGCCACCGGGGTGGCCCAGTATTACCGAGCGTGGGGGCGTCACGGTGCTGTAACTCTGTTCTAGATCCCGTGGCGCCCCGTAAAAGCGCGGGTACAGGGGCGCAGGTTTAGGTTTAGTGGGTAGTTTGGCGATCGGTTTCTCTCGACTGCTTCTGTTTGAAGCTAGCGTGGAGAACCGGCCGCCGAGAGTCCCACACACCCTCGATGCATGCTTCTGCGCTGCATTTGGCTCTTCCCCCGAAGAGCCCGAGGACGGTGTCCAAAGACATTCCCCCTGCGTTATCAAAAAAAAAAGGGTTTCTTGTATTTGATTGCATGCCACTTCTTATCCCATTTATCTTAGTATGTTATTCCGGCTTTAAGATTATAAGTCTTGAATACAGCACCTCCTAGGTCACCTATGGATTAAAAAAAATGGTGCCTTAGCTGCTTTAAGTTACTATACCTTTTGAAATTACACATCTGAAATGTTCTTATTACAAGCTTTTATTTAACTTTGACCAACTTCCCGGTTTCCGATTGAGCTGAAATTTTGCACGCATATGTATATCGCGTGACAATGCAATAATATGGTACCATGCAGCTGATCTGATAATGGAGTCGGAAGATAGCCATAGGAACTCCTGTACTAAACAAGATAGACCCGTCATGTTTGGGTTCGTTTAACTTGTCTTGGCTAGCACTCTGCTGCTGCATAATATCCAGGATCTCAAAAGCTTGTATTTAAAGACCTTTTTAAAAAAGCTTATTTTGTCATTTATTCAACACGAGCAGACTCCAATAACGACAATAAATCAAAAGTACCTCATTAAAATTAATAAAGCACATAACAAACAACGAATCCCTAAGGCGTTGAACATCACATAAATTAATGGTTCCGGAAAAGGTGTGTTTATTAATGTAGGAAACACTTAAAAGTTGAATGGCGTGGGTTTGTAATTAATTCATACTGTTCAGTGATTAGGGAAACAAACATAGAGTGTACTTCTAACAAATCAACCTATTTCTAGAAATTTAAGTTGGCGGATGTAGCGGGTAATGCAAGGGTTGGAAACGCCAATCAGGCAACCTCCGCAGCCTAGGGGTTATGTGTCCAATATAGCCCAATAGTCCATATTCCCCAATTAGAAATTGATGCCCGGAGAATATAGAAACCGCGCATTTACCTCACAGTTTTTTTTTTTATTGGACTTGACTTTATGTTGTTGGTCCGAAGACCTTACAACTTTACCGGGGTTTTTGGGGCGAGTGCCTTCGCGAAGCGAAGGCGCTCGAGCCCGGGGGGGGCAACTTGCTCGAGGGAGCTCCCTAAGGAGTTTTACCTCGGCTGGACTGTTGCCATGAGAGGGGGATGAATTTAATGATGGCCACCATAGGGCGACACAAAGCACTAATTGAGAACGGGCGACGGGTAATATAAAGCCCGAGGGGAAGGATTCCGGCGGGCCGGGATCGGTGGTTTGCGGCGGCCTACGCTATCTTACTGCCGTTTCGCAACGTGTTATGGCTGGGAGAGAAGAAACGGCGAAAGAAACTTCCCAGCAACACGCCTAGTCTATCCTGTGGGGGGGCTATGTCTCCTAGCGTCCCTCGCAGGGACGTGGAGAGATCTTGATTGGCGGCGCCTGAGACGTCGCCGTCTGTGTCTGTCTGTCCGTGCCTGCCAGCCTGCCGTCCTAACCGCGGGCGGGCTGATCCGGGCCAGCCGTTTTGTGTTAACGTCGACCCTGTCCGTGAGGACGTTACGCGGTCGTCGCACGAGAGCCTTTCGCCGAGGCTTATAATCGGACGCGGACACGACGAGTGGATTTCGATGGTGCAGCGCGAGATCGAAATACTTACGCGAGAGCGACGTAATGTAGTTTTTGATGGAGGGAAGCTCCAGATCGCGGTGGAGGTCGACGTTACGCATATAGAGGGGAGCACCGACGGCTCTGCGCATGAATTTGTTTTGCACGATTTGCAATTTATCTAAAAGGGCAGGCTTGGCATGGCCGAATACCACACTCGCGTATGTCATGATCGGGCGGATGCATGTTTTATACAAAGTAAGCTTGTGTCTGAGGGACATTTTGCTTCGTTTGTCTATCATGGGTGCTAAACGACCCATCACAAATCGCGCTCTATTTCGGATTATAGTGATATGCTCGTTGAAGCGCAAGTTCCGATCTAGGGTGACACCCAGGTATTTGGTGTACTTTTCCCAGGGAATTTGTTGTTCGTAGAGCGAAATGGTTTTTAGGCGAAGGCAAGCGCGTTTGGGGGAGCGAAGCGTGCCCGGGGAAAAGAACATTGCTGCGCTTTTCTCCGGGTTTACCTCTATCCTCCATTTGCGAAACCATTCGCCTAGCTCTGTGACAGCTGCCTGCAGCCGGACGCAAGCCATTTGTCGGTTGCGATCTGATGTATAGAGTGCGGTGTCATCCGCGAAGAGGGCTAACTCCACATCTGGAGTTTTTGGGATGTCGCTGGTGTACAGCGTGAAAAGTAGTGGGGACAGGGCCGAGCCCTGTGGTACACCGGCTGTGAGTGGGTGAGGGGACGAGCGCGTTCCCTCCACTCGAAAACGGAAGCTTCGGCCTAAGAGGAAGTCTCGCAAGATGAGCACGAGTCTGTCTGGCACACCGAACTGGTACAACTTGTAAATCAAGCCGTTGTGCCAGACCTTGTCGAAGGCTTTTGCTACGTCTAGGAACAGTGCGGCTGTTCCTATAGGGCGGGGGCGATGGGCAAAGTGAGATAGTATGTGCTCCGTGATGCGGTGCACCTGTTGCACACATGAGTGTCTAGCACGGAAGCCAAATTGCTCATCAGGTAATAGATGTTTGCTGAAGGCAAAATCTCTAAGTCGTGAGAGGATGACTCTCTCGTAAAGCTTGCTGAGTGCGCTTAGTAGGCTGATTGGACGGTAGCTGGACGGTTTATTAGCCGGTCTTCCCAGCTTGTGAATACCAATGACATCTGCCTCCTTCCAGATCGCGGGGAAGGAGCAGTTTGTTATGGCGGCATTAAAGATGCTCACCAGGATTATAATTAGATGGGCGGGTAGGAGTTTTAAAACGCGATTGTTGATGCCATCGGTCCCTGGGGCCTTTCGCGGTTTGAGAGACTTGATCAGATCTTGCACTTCTTCGACTGTGACCGGGTCGAGTGTGGTTTCCGCTGGTAAGGAGGATCTACGTTCGACCTCGGAGTCCACCTCCGTCAGGTGTGACTGGTCGACGTTTTGCGTAGTGGGGGAGCATTGAAGCTCTAGACTCTGAGCAAGACCTCACAGTCAGCCATCAGACAACGACAGCGCTGGCTCAGAAGTACTCGTACTGCCGCTGCTGATGGACGTGGCGTATGCTCCGGTTTTTTTTATTGCATAAGTTCAGCAGACAGGCAGACGGCCCATCTGATAGAAAGCGGTTATCATCGCCTATGGATGTCTGTAACACTAAAGATGCTGCTATTGTGCTGCCGTTCTCTAAAGGGAGACTCGAACCTAGCCACGTAATGCTGGAACACAACTCAAGGTTGTTGTGGCTGCCTACTCTCGACCAGGGATGGTAACCACCCAGACGGGCAAATACCGTACCACCTGACTGTGGATTGTAAAGGAAATTATAATATTTTTATCCGTTCCTGTACGGATAAACGGTTTCGGTTTAAATTGTTGAATTGTAAAGAAAATCAAACTTGTGTTCTTTTTGTAGGCCGTTGTACCCCCCCTATTACCCCTAACACAAGTGTATCTTAATTCATCTGGGAATATACAATGTGTATATTGCTGCTGTTCGTCTGCCGATTATTTATTTTATTAATTTAATAATTATCACAGTATCATAGATACACTATCTGTGTCCGAAATACAGAATAATGATATCGATTTAGAATATACGCCGGTTTTCGATTGTTACGCGATTCATAAGAGGGCACTTTGTACTCGCCTCGAAATGACGGTATGCCGCTAAATTGTTTTCAACGCAGACGGATTGCTGTGAAGAGTGTGCTATGATATATTAGTTGTGATATAAGGCTCTTGAATAAATATAACTTCGATCTTAAACTGACTTTTTATTTTCGCTTTAGTAAGTATCTTTCAGTCGTACAAAATGGTCTCCTCTTAACTGAATTCAAAACCCGTGTCTTTTTTACATTTTTGAATTCCCACCAATGAGCGCGAGTTTTATAGACATCTCTCATTGGTTAGTCGTATCCTTACGTCCTGGCTAACATAGGCATATAGGCATTGATTAACAATAACAGAAGTAGATCATTAGGTAATTGATAAATAAAATTTAATTAAACAAATAAGAAAATTGAAATAGATATTTATATATAATTTATTTTACGATTAGAAATTATGATTATACATGAATGGTAAACATAGCGTAGATCAAAAGAATGTTGTTGCTATGTTTTTCTTAAGGTAGCACTTGTCAAACACCACAAGATTGACCTTGAACTTGACCTACTTATGTTTATGAGAATTAGATTAAAATACAAGTTTGATTTATTACGAAAGTTTCTAATAGAAATGAAATGAAATCTAAGAAAAGTATAAGCAAATGATTGAGTCGGAAACCCGAGCGTGTGGTAACAAGGATCGTGGTATATTTTAAGCAAATAATAAAGTAATTTTATCATTTATTTAAATCTAACATCTATTAACAAAAACTAAAATACCCTATAAATAAACCTAACTTAAAAATACTTAATGACATAATCCGTCGGGCTCTTGTCACCGCCGGGGTACCTGCCGTCCTAGAACCGAACGGCCTGTGCCGCGACGATGGCAGGAGACCCGATGGTATGTCATTGGTGCCCTGGACGTTGGTTCAACACTTAGTATGGGACGCGTCTAACAACAATACTTTGGCAGCGTCCCATCTTCCAGTACTTAGCAAAGTCTGCCGGTACAGCTGTGCACAACAGGATTTATTAAAACACCGCAAATACTCAGTTATCGGAATTATCTATTTAAATGCGGCTTTTGGGGTCGAGAATGAGACCATGGGGGCCTGAGGCGCATTAGCTTTATCGGTTCTATAGAACACGATCTTTTTTGTCTCACGTGAATAAAAACTGGTTTTATACCTCGCACAGCGCAACAGCATTGCCATTCAGAATTAAAATGTGGCCAGTCTATTGGGCACTTTCCGACTGAGTGCGTCTAGAACTAGTTTTTATACTTTAATTTTAGTTTGTATATATGGTTGTCATTCTGTGTTTAATTGCGGTGTATAGTTTAATTTATAAGTTAATTTATTTTTAGTATTTAATTATATGTTTTAAGTTACTTTTAGTTTGATATTAATTGTTATTTTAATTTAATATTCATGTAAATAGTAATAAACACACTTAAAAATATATGTACAATAGTAAAAAAACTGCAATTAAAATAAAACCTATATTAAAGCCCGTCCAGCCCCACCAGACCACTGTCGCTGGGCATTGTACCTAGAAGGCTGGCAGCATTACCTCGCTGGATACAAAGGCTAATCCTTTGAGCGAGGTAAGCTCCAGAATTCCGGTCTCCTGTTTTGTCGACTAGGCGTTTTTTATTTTTTTGAAATAATTTGTGGGCACTTGGCCCCCATGCAAATGATTATAAAACTATCTACAATTAAACGTAGTAAGTGCATCCACTACAGCTGCTCTCTCGCGATTAATATTTAAGATATAAGGAATTTAAGTATATAATATAGTGTTATAGTGTGTGAACATTATAATAGGTATAGATCACAAGTGGTTGTATCGGGAAAGGACGAGGCACGGGTGCATTTGGACGAACAATTTCTCCATCCTCTGTAGTGCTTCCTTTGCAGTAGATAAGTAGGATATTTTATATCTCCTATCAAAGGGGCGCCTCTTAAAATACTGCTTTTTATCCGTGCAGGAACGGAGAAAGAATACAATTTTCCTGCGGCCGGGCGGCCTGTCGTAAGAGGCGACAAAACAACCCACAGCCAGGTGGTAGGGCATTTGCCCGACTGGATGGCTACCACCCCTGGTCTAAAGTGTGTCGCCATAACAACCTTAAGTTGTGTTCCGGCATTAGTGACCAGGTTTCATTCTCCCTTAAGAGAGCAGCAGCGCATTTGTAGCACCTTTGGTGTTGCAAATGTCTATAGGCGATGGTAACCGCTTTCCATCAAGTGGGCTGTCTGTCTGTCTGCTGAGCTACTGCAATAAAAAAAAAATTAAAAAAAATACTGACGGATTAGTTTTCCCCTTGATCCTATTCCTATCGCCGGCTGGAGTACCAGGTAAGTACCTAAGTACTAAAAGTGGATGCGGTATAGATATATGGCACCTTGATTTCAAGTATTTGGAGTAGTGGAGGAGGAGTTCGAGGATGAATACTTACCCCTACTTCAATCCCCATGTTAAGAAAATTTGTAGTTCTTGAGATATCAATGGTTTTGTAAAAATAACCTTACTTATGTTTTTCACTAATATTGCATTTATATCATAGGACCTAAGTTGAAAAATCCAATCATAATCGAATAGTTAAAAATAAAAAGATTCAAAATAATCCAAAAACACAAGAAAGTTGTTGAAAAATGAAATGAAACACAAATAAACAATTCACTAATAAACAATTAACAATAAACAATTCTATCCATGCAGGAACGGAGAAAGAATACAATTTCCTGCGGCCCGGCGGCCTGTCGTAAGAGGCGACTAAACAACCCACAGCCAGGTGGTAGGGCATTTGTCCGACTGGATGGCTACCACCCCTGGTCTAGAGCATGCCGCCATAACAACTTTCGAGTTGTGTTCCGGCATTAGTGACCAGGTTCCAGACTCACTTAAGCGAGCAGCAGCGCATTTATAGCACCTTTGGTGTTGCAAATGTCCATAGGCGATGGTAACCGCTTTCCATCCAGTGGGCCGTCTGCCTGTCTGCTGAACTCCTGCAATAAAATAAAAAATACTTAAATAGCAAAACAAGAAACATGAAAATCATAGATAATACTTATATATTTTTATGAAGTTTACGGTAAATGTATAATTTTCTTGACATAGGGATTGCAGAAGGGGTAAGTAGTTATCCCTACCTTCCTCCTCCACTGCCCTCCATCCCTTCAAATACTTGAAATCAAGGTGCCATATATCTATACCGTAACCATTTTTAGTACTTAGGTACTTACCTGGTACTCCAACCGGCGATGGGAAACCCCTAAAAATTACCTTGTGGTTTTGTGCCGTCAGGTTACTCATCCCGCCGTGTACGGTGCAATCTACTTTAATTTTTTCAAGCACTTTATGTAAGCTAACAAGTCGTGTTTTTTATAAGAACCATCAAATCTCTTATAACTTGTACCACCTAAGTGATAAACCTTCTTGTCAACATAAACCGCTTTCAAGTTACCGTATTTGTTGCGTAAGTTGAACGGAATATAAATATTATACTGAAATTTACTGACCACGTAATTTTAACACCTCCTATTACTGTTAATGATTAAATAGATTAACTAATAATTAATTTGCTTTATGAACTAATTTTCTACTTAATTTTTCGGGACTGTTAGATATTTGTAATTGAAAATATTTTATTAAATCGTCTGTTGTGTAATTTCTAAATCGGTTGGTTATATATGTATGCTTAATATTCTTCATAGTTGTATATGATTTCTGCATATATATATATTATATAATTTATGTATTTATTATTAAAATGTAAGTAGTTTGTACTATATGTTACGTATACCACCATCACCATTGTCATCTCAATTCATTCCTAGGGTTGTCTGGAAGAGATCGCTTTTTAGCGATAAGACCGCCCTTTGTACATAACTAGATATAATTTTAGTCTTTAAGTTCATGTTTGTATTGGTGTACAATAAAGAGTTATCTATCTATCTATCTATCTATGAATTTTATTTTATACACACACATAGATACATAACTTCACGCCAGTTCCCTTGCGGGGTAGGCACGAACAACAGAGCGCCATTCAGTCTTATTCTTACACACCTCACTTGCTTCTTTGACATTCATAACTCTTGTCATGTACGCTCGTCTGTTCTTAAGGCTCCCGACATCACCTTCTGCTAGTACACGATCAATTTGATCATGGAAGATGTGTCGTGGACTTTATTTTATATATTTTTTTTTAATATATTTAACTATATGTGACTATCTTAATAATAAAATTATTTATTAATAAAATGTATAGCATGACGTGACTTCGCTCTATGTTCAAGCGGAAGATCCGCGCTCATCTAACAAGTCAACATTTTTGCTAAGCTTGATCCAATTTTTAATATTACATATCTTGTTATTTCGTAGTTATTTTTCTCTTATATTGTTTACTTTAAACTTGTTTGTTTTACTGGCTTGTGTATATGTTCATCTTAAGTATAAACCAAAACAGAAAGGAAGTAGAAAAGAAGAAGAAACCGTGTTTTCTACTTACTTTCTTAACTTTTTTTAAGCAAAAGGTCTTTGTAGTGTTGTATCGTGTCTATTTTGTTAAAAACAGAACCATCAATCATTATATCCGTTTGTCTATATAAGTGTAGTCACAGACATTTTCTTAAGGCACCTCCACATTCTCTCGGGAAACGAGAATGTGGTGTGTTAACGGAACGTTAATATAATGTAATGTCAAATGTGATTATATGAGAACGTCAAAAGTAAAATAAGTGACATTAGACCTCTAATCACACATCCTTTTATTGAGAGACTGTAATTAAAATAAGAAAAATATTGTTAAAAAGTGTATATTTAAAAATAAATACATATAATTACGAAGAAAACTGTATGTTTTTAATTAAAACAAGATCATTTTCTCTTGTCCTTTCGACAGTTTCGTGAGAACGTAGATTGTGTAACATAAAGTACTGATTTTATATAGATAAAATTGGATAAAAAGTAGTACTTTACATGCCGATACATATCGTTGCAGTGAAATTACATCCAAACCAAAAATCGGGAGTGGTCTCATTACAAATTACTGAGAGACCAAATGCTTCTATTAAATATTGCCTTGACTCTTTGCCACTGGGCAGATATACAACGTACCATAAACCATGTGTGGTAACCAATTCTATAACAACTTTAAGTTGTGATTCTGTGATTCATCATCAGTAGCCAGCAATTAATGATGACCTCCAGCCATCATAAGGCTAAGGCCGGGCGGACGACATGTGGGGAACCGAATCCCTCGCACATAAAGGCCAGAGAGGAGGGACGCGCGCGCCCTCTCACCTTGTGGTGAGACTCGAGGTAGGCGGAGAAGCCCAGCGCTTCAGCTCACAATGGAGGGTACCCCTGAACGGGTCGACGATCGTCCGTCCGGGCTAGAGGTGATTCCCACACATCCCACCGCGCTTCCCCCGCGACGGTTTGTTCTCTAACGGATTTCTCCTGAAAAAACGATGTTCAGTTCAATTCACTTACTCAATGCTTGATATTTTTTTTTATTGCAGGAGATTAGCAGACAGGCAGACGGCCCACCTGATGGAAAGCGGTTACCATAGCCTATGGACATTTGCAACACCAAAGTTCTTAAGGGAAACTGGAACCTGGTCACTAATGCCGGAACACAACTCAAGGTTGTTATGGCGACATACTTTAAACCAGGGGTGGTAGCCATCCAGTCGGGCAAATGCCCTACCACCTGGCTGTGGGTTGTTAAGTCGCCTCTTACGACAGGCCGGCCGGCCGCAGAAAACTGTATTCTTTCTCCGTTCCTGCACGGATAAAAATATACATTTAATTGTTGTAATTGGTAATGTCTACGGTTATATACTTCTGTCTAGGCTCCAATCGTGGCGTGTCGAACAGCGGGAAATAAATGAAAGTCTGTATGCACTAATTGTCTTTTACTTATTACTCGAAATAAATCCCACACGATACAAACTTAATACACGACTCATTCTAGGGCTGACGGGGGGCGACTAGCGACAGCGCTTCAATATTCGAACCTGACAATGTTTGCTGAATTGCAACTGTCGCCGGCCGCCACATTAATAATTCATCAACTATTATTATGAATATATTTATGTCTAATTAAAATTAACCTTACTCTATTGTTTGTATATAATGTGAATTATATTTTATTTTATTCTTAGGGGCTCCATTAATTAATTAATTAGGGATTGTCACAAGACGAGCTACTGTGCTTCTGTGCGCAAGTGGCAACGGCTTAGAGTTGCTAAATCAGAGGGAGATTGAAGGAGCAGATGATTTAACTGAAAATGACATGTTCAAAGTTCAAATATTAAGCAAATATTTTTTTAGAACGTAGAAAGAGACACGTTTTGAAATTCTCAGGTATCTCACCAGGGGGAAGGAGGATCGGAAATCGCCAAAAACGCGTAATTAATGGACCCCCTTAGAATCATATCCCCCAGTCTCCCAGCGAGACTGGCAGCACATTGGTAGCACCTCTAGTGTTATAAATGTCCATTGGCGACTTTAACCGTTTTCCATCAGGTAGGCAGACAGCCTGCCTGCTGTATTCCGACAATACAAAAAAGTCACGCGATGTTATGTTAAAAAGGATATGAAGTAATAAACATATACATGGTAGGTATTTATATAATATAAATTTTATATAAACATGTTACGACGTGTCGTCAGGGACAAAGTACGTTTGCAATACAAACACCCTTATTATGTTAATATTAGTTATCCGAGAGGAAAATTTGCGCGCAGAAAGAAAATAGTGTGTACTCTGCCGAAAAATGTTATTCGAGTAATTTTCTTACGATCCTCTTTTATTTTATAGCGGAGAAAGTTACATCTTAATAGGGTCTTTACCTTGGAAAATACCAGGACTGATAAATGCCCAGTAAAAAAAATTGAAAAACTCCCGCTTTCTACATGAGTGACGACTAAAAGGCAGATCTTCAAAATCACGGTGATTTTACTGTTTAAGAATTAATTAGGATTCGATGAGAATGAAACAACTTGGTACGAGGTTCAACGCAACAGAGAGAGTTAATTTATTCCATAGAGTATTGTAAGTCGCGCGCAGAAGGTTTGCCGATGGTCGCCCTTTCCGCTTCCTGGGACTGGGACCAGGGCTTGTTTTAGTAGTACTAAGAACTAAATGACCGCGGATTGCGGTTGTGGGAAGCGGGAGGGGTTGTCATCGGCAAACCTTCTGCACACGACTTATACATTGACATCTGACAGTACACAGCTCTCACCTATTACGTTGATAATGACACATTACAATATTGTCTTTAATGAGTTTTTTAACTCTTTATAAATATGTAACACGGAGGTTTCATTCCTCAGCTCCAACCTCTACCAACGTTTATGAATATATGTATATAATGTCATGTAAGTGAGACTTCGCTTATATCTACGATAATATAAGACGTTTTCTAATTACTAAACGAATCCAAATTTATCTATAACATCTGTAATAATTAATGGTGGTAGCTTAATATATTTAAACTACTATAAATATATTTATTTACATCACAATATACATATATATAAATTAGTACAATGAATAAATCTCAACTTATATTGTATTCTATCTATATTGGCCTTAAGACTATATGAGAAATATAAATATTCAGCCTAAGTCATCGAAGTCAATGAGTAAGGTCCCCAGAAGGCTGGCTACGTTACCTCGCTGGATTGTCATACTGATCCGTTGTCGGAGGTAAGCACCAGCTCTCTGGTCATCTGAAGAGTCAATGAGTCGTTTTAATAGGTCTTTATTAAAGAGCCTCATAGTCTCAGGACCCCACGGTTCCAGCGTTTCAACAACAAATGGCAAAACATAAAACTCTCACTGAGGATTGCATATTTGCATCGTCTGAGTGATTCAGCTCTTTCCGCTACCGAACCGGCTAGTCTAGTTATATTTGGTAAATGGGATACGACCAAGTATCTACGCATGTCACATCCCATATCAGTTGCTTACCACAGTGTCAAAACGCCGACCAGCGTCCCGTGCAATATCGTTCGACTCTAAGCCGATACGTTAGCGGTGGCAAGCGCCTTCTGTAAGACGTCGTTTCAAGGTGGCATCTCTAGACCATCTTCCGGCAGAACGGCGGCAGGTAAGACTGATGACTTTCTTAGTCAACTATAAGTCCTCGCGAAAACTACGAAAAGCAGGGAGGTGACGTGTGAGGGACGCGCTGCACCTCAGACCGCGTTTCAAAAATCAGTATAAACTAGTCCATACCATGCACAGGACTCGCTGCGCCATAAGCTATATCTCACGCTACACCTGTGTGCACTCACACAAATGTAAAACTGAGCTTACGCCCGCCACGAGGACTGTACGTGATATGTGACGTCACATCAATAGAAGATTGTCATATCGACTAGTCGCGAAGTATATAATATAGTTCTAATTTATAACCAATAAAGTGTTCTCATTCATTCACCTCCAATTATCCCCATAACCTTAAATAACAAATCACTATGACAATTCAAAAAGCCCCAACAAAACCCATGATGGATTCTTTTGTAATATTTTCTAAAGGCAAATATATCAAAATGGCTTGCCATTGTGGCGACTGATGGATACGAAAGGCTTTAAGGCGCGAAGCCGTGACTTAATGTGAAAATTTCTTATTGTTAAAGAATGTTGAAGATTAATAGAACACCGTTTTACAACTTTATTCTATTTATTGCTTTTAGTGCTGGAACGGGGAAAGAATATTAATTTCTGGTGCCGGGCAGCTTATCATAAGAGACGAACCAAAACAAACTACAGCCTGGTTTGTTTTGGGACATTTGCCCGTCTGGATGGCTACCACCCCTTGTCATGCCACCATAATTAATAGCCTTGAGGTGTGTTCTGCCATCAGCTTATTCGTATGTCAAACTCATAGGGAGTTTTCCTAGAAAGTACTTAATGTATATGGACAGCAGTGTGTAGCGTACTCATCATATACTTTGTTTTCTTTTATTATTAATGATTACGTATATTTTTAAATTATGTTGTTTTATAATATTTTCTTAAGTTTTCGCGACTAGTAAACATAACGTTACGAGTTGCGGGACTCGAATTAAAATGCCGTTAGAATTATTATAGAGTTTATTAGAACTATACAAACACGTATAACACAGGTACAAATATAACCGAACACAACAAATCCAAACGTAATGCAGGAGGTTGTAATTCAATAAAACGCGCAAAGTACGTCACTAATAGATTCCCAAATGCACACGTCTCGCCTTGATCGTGGCTCTCGCTCGATTGCCCCCCCTCCCCTCAATCAGGCCATCGTTTTATACTGCACAAATGCAATGTGTCCGGCCGGCAACGTGAACCGAATTTCCTAGAATCAGCTTGTACTTTAAAATCCGTAACACCTGGCTAATGATTACAATACAACAATAGGCTGTACCCTAGAAACGTATGCCAATAAATAAGTAAACAAAAGAAGACGATCATAAAAGAATTACAATAGTTACAATGTTATTAGTTCAAATGCCGACGGATCATAAATGTGCTTCTACAAATCTGTACGTGGAATTTGTCTTTGTCGGCGCCTAGGTTGTAACACTATCTCCCTCTTAGTTATGCTCGTCCCGAGCATCATTGCTTCCTTGGTAGCGGGCGAGCCGATCTACATGTACAACTTTCGGTTTTCCTCTTACACCTCGTTTTATCCGATATGTGAAGTCTTTGATCCGCGTTATGACTTTGTAAGGTCCTTCCCACCGAACTTGAAGTTTCGAGCTTTTCCCTTTTCTTCTAAGTGGGTTATGAAGCCATATTAGGTTTCCTTCGTCGAAACCACTGTCCTTGACACTTCGATCGTAACGGGTTTTCATCTTTTCCCCAGTCTTCAAACTGTTCTCACGAACCATCGAGTGTACGTTGTTCAACTTACCTTGAAGATCGCTCACATAATCTGTTACTGGTATTGGGGTATCTGGCGGTGTCCCGGTTATGGCGTCAATTGGAAGCCTCATCTTTCTTTCAAAGTTAACTTTGGCTGGAGTAGCCCCGGTACTTTTCTAAATCTCAGTCTTTCCAACACAAACAAAAGGGCAGGGTTGCTCGCTCGTGTAGCAACGCTCGGAGTCTTCCACACTATTCTGCGACGTCGATCGCGGACGGAGCACTGCCAAGAGCATACTATTGCTGCAGTGTTATCGCCCCCGACCGACGCGTATCGTTCCCCTAGCAACGACCCAGTTTGTACGTCAATCGTTTAGCATTTTCCCTCGCCTAAAAAAAAAAAAGCCCCGGTACTTTCGTGCTCGGCTGATCGATACGACATCAGGAATAGCGGTATATATTGGTCCCAGTCCCTCTGATGATCATCGATTACCTTAGCCAGGTGATTTACCAGAGTCTGGTTGAACCTCTCAACCATTCCATCTGATTGTGGATGGAATTGTAACGCTGGCAAGCAAGTGGAATGGGAAAAATCGCGATCGTGAACTTGATCGTTGTGAGTCTAATGGAACGTAGCCATGGTGTTTTGTGTAAATGAGTTGAAAATGTCAATTATTTTTCATTACCTTCAAAAATCAACAAAAGTTCATAGTTAATCATTCATGCTGAAAAATGTATATTGAACATTGTACATTATTACCACCAGGTGCTACTGACTTACGACTCAACTTTAATTCCCACACTTACGAGCTCTACCAATCACCGAATCGCTTCAAATACACCATCGTCAATTATGAATTGACAGTATAATTCGTTCTTTGTCATCGAATGTGTAAAAACATCAGTAAGGATGCAGACACATCGCTCGTTTAATAAAAAAAGATGTGAGTCAAAATTTAATAGTTTTGAAATATTCTAATATAACCCGAGTTTATTAGTCAATTTGGTTTTTGAATCAATTTGTTTAATAAACGGCAGCATACAGCGTTTTCCATTAGTAGCTCACAACGTTCTACAAGGCGACCGCGGTCGTTGTGGACGTGGCGAAAACGTCACTAATGACGTCATCATTTTCGATCACACAACGCTCACAACGACTCATGTCAAGAGGTGGGTCGAATAACCGTTCCACTTGGGTTTACGATTGTAACGCCCGCAAGCAAGTGGAACGAGAAAAATGGCGGTCGTGAACGTGGTCGTTGTGAGTTTCTAATGTAACGTAGACATAATAGCTTAATTTGCTACGAAAGTACGATGAGTTACTTATTATGAGAAATTATCATAGTGCTGTCACACGCGTGCTCGGCGTGGTTTCAGCACTGGCGTACTTCAGGTTCAATAATTTATGTTTAATTTGATTTGATATAACTTTTTACTCATAGCAAAAAAGAAAACAGTTTACTACAAAACTTATATAATTGATATTTCCATTTATTACAAAAAAAAAATCAATTCCCTATTCCTATTAATTAGAAAGAGAGAACTAATATTATATTATACTCAATTACATAAGAAATGCGCCGCTGTCGGATTCTAAATATCATTACGCAATAAACACGCGTTTTATTAGAAAATCTCTCAACTATTAAATTTTGACTTAAATCTTTTTTATAAATAAATTCTGACATTATTATAATACATATAAAATACAGGTGTTAAAATAACATTTTATTATCTAACATTTAAAATACCACGATATAAATACTTTTATTACTTTTGAACAATAAAATTAATGCGCTATAGAACTCATTATACTTGCACAAAAGTACGTGGGTACGGTAGTACAAAATCTATGTGGTTGCAATGTTTTATCACTACGATGTTTTGTTACGACCATAGACAATCATCTGTATGTCATTTTAAATATATAAACAAATCCCAATTTTGACGTTCCGCATAATAACGATTCGTCAATGTGTGAATGAGCCCTAAGAAATCCTGTATATTATTTATCGAGATTATTGAGTTCAAAAAATTTACAAACTATATAAGCGCCACGTGATGATGGCCGTTTTGACACATTAGAATAGTGACGTGCATAAGTCAATTTATTATCGAAAAAAATATACTGAAGTTAATTTTTATGAATTATTACACATCACTATATATTAACCAAGAAGAACAGAAATTTGTTCCTTAAAGCGTAAATATTAATTTATACGAAACTTCAGAAGCGGGCAATCGTGAAAAGGGCCATCTTAACGTGCCGCTAGTAGTGAAGTGCCGTTCCCAGAAGTAACACAACTATATATAAACTTCATACTTCCATATTTTATTAAGATATTGTAAAAAATGAATCCTTATTTTACATTTAATTTCTTTGTTCCAGATATTCAAAAGTGAATTGTGAACAAGTGCGAGTGATGTGCAATATCAGTTCGTTCAGTGCTATCGATGCCGAATTAAAATATTTGATCCGGTAGTGTTGTGTATCGACAATGTCGCGATCCTTGATCAAGGTGCTGTTGAGCTTGCTGCTCCAGTACTGCGTGGAAAGCCAGCAGGAGATACTCATCGAGGAATCATGTGAGTAATATTTTTATATATGTGCAAAGGCGTTCAAATAAAGATTTATATAACACAGTATTTACTATATTTTATATAACACAGTCGGTCACAGTGTTTGAGAACATTGTTTACGACCAATACATTGTTGCAGGTTTTTGCGGACTTTTACAGGCAATTTATTTATTTCAGCTGTCATGTTCTTTAAAGCAATCACATGACAAATTAAAAATATTAACTTTAATATATCGATGGTCTAGTCTAAACAAACAGGTTGTTATATTTTTTTCTGGAGAACAATTTTGAAATTTACGTTATTTTTATGTTTGCTTGTAGACAAACTGGAAAACGGGTCCACTTGATGGCAAGTGGCTACCGTCCCCCATGGAAATCTACCTCGTTGTGACTTTAAATATCTATTTACGGCCTTTTTGAAGGGCCCCATTTCTTTAAAAAATTCTATTCCTATAATTATTGCATTATTCTTATCTAAAGAAAGAAAAGAAAGAAAGAAAGAAAAACTTTATTTGAAGAAATTGCGACGCAATTACATTCCTTGTACATTTCTATACACAAAGCATATTTTGAGAATTTGTACGCCGCATTTTCAGCAAACAAGGTTTGCACTCAGCATATT
Source organism: Dendrolimus kikuchii (assembly GCA_019925095.2). Lineage (NCBI taxonomy): Eukaryota > Metazoa > Arthropoda > Insecta > Lepidoptera > Lasiocampidae > Dendrolimus > Dendrolimus kikuchii. The sequence goes on from CM034413.1 coordinate 9,168,122, forward strand.
GCTGTGTCGGTATCTATATAATACTTTAAACCTTTTTATTTGTAATTAAATTATAACGTCTGGTTGCGCCGAGGAACAACTCCTTATAAATTCCTCCTCCCCATCCTCGCCATCAAGAAAACAATAAAACTTTAATTCATTTAAAGTTTTATTGTTTTCTTGAATACGCAAAACAAGGGACATTCTTGCCAGGTGGTAGGGCACTTGCCCGACTGGATGGCTACCACCCCTGGTCTAAAGTATATCGCCATAACAACGTTCGAGTTGTGTTCCGGCATTAGTGACCAGGTTCCAGTTACCCTTAAGAGAGCAGCAGCGCATTTGTAGCACCTTTAGTGTTGCAAATGTCCATAGGCGATGGTAACCGCTTTCCATCAAGTGGCTCATTTGCCTGTCTGCTGATCTCCTGCAATAAAAAAAAAAAAAAAAAAAAAACATTCAGTGTTGATTGGAACATAATAAAGAAAATAAACTGTAATAATTTCATTTAATGATCACAACCATAATCCACTCACTAAGTGTGTGAACACCCGGGGGACGAGTGCGGTGTGGCGGCGGACTGGTGGCGAGGTAAGTAAGTCCCTCCTTGCTTCTTCTTCCATGTCCCTTTGCCTTCTACGGGCCATCGCATCGCGCCCGCAACGTCATTTTAGACTTTAAAATCGTTATAGATTTTAGATTGTATTTTTAAAATTAAAGAAGTAGAAATTATTATTAATCTTTTTTTTTATAGGTAGTTTATCAATACAATATTGCATATCTTACATTCTATCAGCAATTTTGTTACGAATTTATTATACACAATCTTATCAATTACGATTAATGTTTAAAAATAACTATATATAAATAAAATTAATATTAAAATAGGAAAATTAATCTCTAAACACTGTCAGGAAAAAAAATCCCTAAGGGTTAAAAGCGTTACCTCGATGGATAACAACGTTAAAATATTACCAGAATAATCCAAATATAAACCAGCCTTTTAGTCGCGTGAGACATTTATCAGACCTTTGGCTATTTCTCGACAAAGCCTGTGTGTCTTGACACCAAATCATCAATTTATATTGTACTAGCGGCCCGGGATCTGTTCCGCTCCCGTGGTATATAGCATCATGTTATATAGCCTATGACAATACCTACCTACTACCAACCTAATTTTTAAAATCGGTTTATCAGATCCAGAGATTACAACGTCACAAAGTCACAAACTTTACCTCTTTATAATATTAGTATAGATTAATATCGATAATATCATCCCGCATTGTGCACATCTCTAAAATACAGTAATCTTATAGTAATTATGATACTATATAAAACCGGTAAAAAACTAACTGCTCACTTTAAGGGAGTCGTTAAAAGTAATTTATCCTCATGACCAATCCCTTGAGGGTTAGGTAGAGGTCATTAAAGTTTATTTTGAATTAATATAAATATAGCAGTGTTGCCAGGGGTTCGGAAAGGATGTAAAACTTGTAGATTTTCTACTGCATTATGATTACAATCATTATATTGTTACATGCCATCAAAGGAATGTGCACACCTGCCTGTCGTAAAACGCAGTTTATTACCTTTCCTGCATTCGGAGTTCTTTTGTTTACTTCGTGTTTAGAAATTGTAATTAAGAAAAAGATCCTATTGTTATCGTACTTGTTTCATGGCTGTCATTAGTGTCGGAACTAATCCTTGTTGTTATTGATTGCATTGCGTCGAAGCTTGCCAGGTGTGCAGATTAACTCAGTGAACGCGGTCCTTTGTCGGTATTATACAGTTTACTATAAAACAATGCCCGAACGGAGGAGTGGAGCAGTCAAACGACGATTACGATACGAGCAAGACGTAGATTCGACTAGCGATATAGTGACGGACTATGCGCGTGTTATTGAATCGTGCAGTTTGTACTAGTAGGGTCTAGTTATATTTGTACCTATGTTCTACGTGTTTGTATAGTTCCAATAAATTCTATAGTAATTCCAACGACATTTTAATTCGAGTCCTGCGTAACTCGTAACAATATTTTTACGTGGCTTCGAATGGAAGACTGGGTCCAATCCCAGACACCCAGACTACGGTAGAAACTCTAAATACTTATACCATCTGATTATTTTCAAATTTATCCTGTCAGAAATCGAACTTCACACATTTGTGTTTCAGTGAATTGATCGCGACAACGCCTATGCCATTTGATCAATAAGGTCGCCAAAGTGGAAGTGAGTATACATCCTTATGTTTTGACCTATTTAAATAAAAAACAACCCACAGCTAAGTGATAAGGTATTGATGACTACCACCTCTGGTCTAGAGTATGTCGCCATAACAACCTTGAGTTGTATTCCCGGTATTAGTGGCCTAGTACCAGTCTCGTTTTAGAGAGTGCACATTGGTTGTACCTGTAGTGCTACAAATGTCCATAGGCGATGGTGGCGCTTTCCATCAGGTGGACCGTCCCCTTGTCTGCTGAACTCATGCAATAAAAAAAGTAATTTAGTAGTTAACACACTCTGGTCTCGGTGTAGCTTAACCTGAATAAATAGCATTTACAATGATATGAGCGGTTGAATTTTTTCATAGATTTCACACGCCCCGCGATCTTATTTTTGAGTCTGACCAATGCCCTAGATTGATCTATGATTGTATGATCATGGATACCTAGGACCTACCTAATTATTTTTTGGCTTTTAGTACATCTTCTGTATCATTATTATCTTTCTTTTCAATAATTTTATCCGTGCAGGAACGGAGAAAGAATACAATTTCCTGCGGCCGGGCGGCCTGTCGTGAGAGGCGACAAAACAACCCACAGCCAGGTGGTAGGGCATTTGCCCGACTGGATGGCTACCACCCCTGGTCTAAAGTATTTCGCCATAACAACCTTGAGTTGTGTTCCAGCATTAGTGACCAGGTCCCAGTGACCTTTAAGAGAGCAGCAGCGCATTTGTAGCACCTTTAGTGTTGCAAATGTCCACAGGCGATGGTAACCACTTTCCATCAAGTGGGCTGTCTGCCTGTCTGCTGAACTACTGCAATAAAAAAATCGTTTAACTTAAAAAACGTTTTTTTTTACTGAAAACGATCTCAAAGCTTGGATGTTACAATACATACTCAAGGTTTTTTAAAGTGATAAGAAAGAAGGAAAGAAAGAAAAAGACTAGTTGAAAAAATTGCGACGTAATTACATTCCATACAGGCCGTACACATTATTACATATAGAACATCTTTTGCGATTTGCACTGGGAATGCTATGCCAGAATTATATCCGACACAACGCTGATTTGAGGCAAGTGAGGTGTGTAAGAATAAGCCTAAATGGCACTCTGTTGTTCGTGCCTACCCCGCAAGAGAACTGGCGTGAAGTTATGAATGAATAAATGAACAACGCTGATTTTCAGTGCAAACTTTCCTTTTGGCTTGAAACCCAAAGTACCTATTTTTACTTGTGGTATATTTAATTAATAAACCAAATAAAAAACAACAATAAAATACTTTGTTAGTTGAAAATTGAAATAAAGAACTGGCAACACTTTCACCACGTGTTCATGATTAACTTTATGGATAAAATGAAATGAAATTTATGAAGGTAAAAGTAATTAGGGATCAAATACGGTTGATCAAAGACGGTACCAAGTTATACTGGATTTTATACAGATTACAGACCAAAAACCAGCGAAAGTTAATCTTTGGATTCAGTATTTATGCCGAATTTATAATTGGGAATCTTGTGTTTCTTTATGCTTTTCATAGCGTATTTTTTACCTTTTCTTTTATACTTGTATTAAATAAAGTAAACTGGACCAAGTGCGTGTCAGTCCATATCTACGGCGTATGTTCAGGAACTTGTAACTACAATGCTGTGTTTATCTCTTTTTAGTGTCGCTTTTTCGTTTCATCAAGTTTCAAATCACAACGATCCTAAAGAAGTTTCACTTCAAAAATATCGTCATTAATTGATAACAATGTCGCATTACAAAGGACGCATTAAATCCTTAGCTACAATTACTTGACACAGTTAATAACAAGGGATAACTACTAATCCCTACCCCGCAAGGGAACTGGCGTGAAGTTATGTATGTATGTATGTATGTAACAAGGTGACCTTATACCAACTGATTTTTATTTATATAATTAAATAAATATCTTAAAAATGTCAATTCAGAATTTAAACAAATAATGGTTTAAAAAAACAAAAGAAATTTTATCCGTGAAATTCATTTTACATGTTAATTTCCTTTGAATTAAGACATGAAACCGAACTAAACTTAATTCTGTAACTTTTGAAATATCAAAGGTTGTTCTGAAGACTGTCAGCTGTTGGAAGATGTTCCTAATCTGTCTTTCATTGGGTTGCCAGTGATTAAAAACTGCTTATTAAATTAGAATTTCTAATTGCATTCAAATAAACACGGCAAGTGTTTTGGGAATGTGCCCAACAGACAGTGATTTGCGACCCACATTATACACATGCTCATGTGTTGTGTGTGCGTGTGCCTGTTTGTATGGTTGGGTGGGTGTGTGTGTACATACATCATATATTGTTGAATAAGTATATATATAATGCATTAAACATTAATGCGTTATTTGAAATGCGACGTTGATAATGTAGCTAATCGTTAACGCGTATTTTTTAAAGCAATAAGTAAGTCGCATTTGGTCACAGTCTTAATTAATATTTAACGCAGATGGAGCAGAGACATTTCAGCAATACGCTCGTTGAGTGCGCCGCCTGGGGTCCTCAGAGGTCTTAATTAGAGAACGTTGTCGGCCAGGTAAACTCGCTCCGGGGCTTGGTTAAGGACATACTCCGGAGCAAACAACGGAGGCTACCCGTGACCTTCTTCTGCGAGTAAGTAATGTCCCAGAAGGAGGCGGCAGGACGTGAAAGGGAGGAGAGCGCGTACGCGGTCCCCATCTGTAGAAAGCGGCCTAGAGGTAATAGGTGCCGCTACGCGCAACGCCTCTTGTAACCCATCACAAAGGGCCACGTGGACCAGCGGGGGATCCCGTGGACTCCCCTCCCCCTGTTGGTGTAGAAGGTACCCTTCCCCGGGGGTGCTTTAAGTAAGAGTCAAGCGTAGGGTTGCCACAGATGTACTGCCTATGGCTCAGTTCTTGTGGCACCCCATAAAAGCGCATAGGAGAGGGATACAGGTTAGGTTTAATACGTAGTCTGACAGCCGACCATCCCAGCTCTCTGATCAGGAGTCCCTCCCACACATCCCTCGAAGTAAAGATATTCCCCGTGCGTCATAAAAAAGGGGCATTTCAGCAAGACTTATTTCTTTAACTTCCCGCCATGCTTTGATTAGTGTTCAACCCCAGAAAACCTAACACTGTAATTAATATTTTACTCTTCATTTTATTAATCATCATTATATAATAGGCAATTATAGTTTATATAAAAAAATAAAGTCATAAAATAAATTATTGTTGTCATTTATCTATATAGAATTCGGTTTCCTGGCAACCCCATAAGAAAGCTCCGGGCGGCAAAACTGCGTAATTAATCTGCGGAATGACGAAGTTGGTTAGGATATCGTCAGATTGCTGTGACGGCCGACCGTCGCAAACGAACAATACGACCGGTTTATAAATTAAATCATTCCCAGCGATTCATTATATTAATTCTATATTTTTGTAACATTACCAGTGACGGATTTAGGCTGGCTACCGCCCTAGGCCCCGTTTGAAATGCCGTCCTTTTCAGGCTTCCGTAAACATTTTACCAGAAACAGAACCGTTTTGTAATTGTCATGAGCAATCGCCGATCTTTTTAATCGACTTAAATAAAGAAGGTTTTATTTCTTCTTCTTCAATTCGTCGCGTATTTTTTTTTTAACTTTTATATGTGTTCAGTCACATCTTTTTTGTTTGTGAATCGATTTTGATTGTTTGTTTTGCATTGGATTCAGTAGTGTCAAAAACAAATAAATAATTAAACTTGCATTCGCATTTATATTATTGTTACCAATTTGTGGGATGTGAATTGAAATGCTGTTGGAATTTTCACAAAGTTTATTAGTAATACACACACGTAATTCATAGTTCTTACAAATTCAACCGAATAAAACAAAACCAAACCGTAAAGCATAAAATCGTAGTGATACAGACAGAGCAAAGTACGTCGTTATTAGAGACTCACTCGGAAAGTACTCTAGGTAACGTCTCGATTGCAGTTGAGACACAACTATCCCAGAGTCCCGACTGAGCAACTTTATATATTTATCAAAATAGCCCTGGCCTCCTAGTAAAATGCCCACTAATCCTTTAAATTCTTAACTTGTAAACTTAATGTCTTCTAATAATTTGCAGCGAAATGCAAACAAAAGAAAGAAGGATTTCTGACGTCTTACTGGGAGGTATACAAATGGATTAGCGCCCACAATAGATCACTCAAATTCAAAGCAGCAATAAAACCTGTAAAGGATTAGTATTGGTTCGCAACAATCTTCAAGTTATGATAACCATAAAAGTATAGAAATCAGCCAAGTGTGTATCGTACCACTAGAGATGTGTGACTTACCTTGCACAGGTCGTCGATCCATCGGGCTGGAGGGCGTCCGACACTACGTTTACCGAGACGCGGTCTCCACTTCAGGACTCGTCTGCTCCATCGGCCATCGGTCCTGCGGCAGACGTGACCGGCCCACAGCCACTTCAACTTGCTAATTTTTATTAACTAATTTATTATTAACTGAGTCCCTTGTATATTATTAATATTAAGCCAATAGAAGAAATCAGTATCTCTAATCCAATTTGTTTCGAATTTGAAATTACAGTTTTGTATAGGCTAAGCTAAAAACTCATTTGAGAAAATTATTGGATAAACCCGACCTCAATTTCATTTTAAATCTAATTCTTAAAGAAAACAAGATACTTTGATCAGCAGGTTTCACAAAGAAACCTAATTTTAAAAGATTTACAAGACTAAAATCATTATATTTAGATTTCAGTGGCTAATGGTAATTCAAAATTTGTTACCGTTTTAATCATTGGAAAACAAACCTTACTCGTTAAGTGATAAGGTTTATATTTCTATAAATATTTTGGAAATAATCAAAATAATAAGCTATCCTAATTATAGTGTCCAAGCGTTTATTTTACTTTTGATGTTTGCACATCTATCAAGTTACATATTTCTTGACAGTAAAACTCACACGAAACTAATGACATAATTGTCGTACTTTATTGTTTTGGGTGACGTAATACTGATGTTTTATGGTCTTGTAACGCGCAGACTATTAAATCATCGACACTATACGTAAATAAATCGGAGGTAATCGATTTGAAAATATAAAATGTTCTACTGTATTACATTCTTTTTATTTCATTACTAAAAAGGCTTATTTAATATATAAAATATTGTTACGAGTGTGGGATTCGAAAGTAAAATTCTGTTGGAATTACTATAGAATTTATTAGAATTGTACAAACACGTATAAAACAGGTACAAATATACTAGATACAACCAGTAACACTACTTGTTACAATCTGCACGTGCAAAGTCCGTCACTATATCGCTTCTCGAATGTACACGTCTTACTTGTATCGTAATCGTCGCTCGACTGTCTCACCCCTCCGTTCGGGCATTGTTTTATATTAAACTGTATAATAGAACAAAGGACCGTGTTCACCGAGTTAATCCGCACATCTGGCAAGCAAGGATTAGTTCGGCACTAATGACGGCCATAAAATAAGTAGAAAAACAATAGCAGGTTCTTCTGAACTACAAATTCTAAACACAAAGTAAACAATAGAATTCCTAAATCCGTTGGCAATAAAACTGCGTTTTACGACCTGCAGGTGTGCGCATTTCTGTGTCGGCATGTAACAATATGTTCATTGAAATGTGGGTATACATAAAAGTATATAGATAAGTCGAATTGATTAATACTTACTTATAAATGAAATCGGATTTTTATAACAAGACGAATCGATAACGCATTAAGACGTTACTAATTGATCCGTCATTGAGCTGTGAAAAGTAAAATAAATGCTTGCAAAGAGTATAGATAAGAGAGAATATATAAAACAAACTACCCATACCACAACACAAAACAAACAAAGGTTACATTTCAACGCGCAACACCATACTTACCCTGCAAGCACAATACATAATAAAAAACAACACACGAAGTCAAAAAAACACATGTACAAAACCCGGACACAAAAAGATGTGGAATGGAATTCACTATTTCCATTATATTATTATTGTTATTAGTGGATATATTATATATCCACTGTGTCTACTAAGTTTACATTAAAGCAAGCGAAGCCGCGGGCATAATCTAGTAAGAGACATATAAGATACGTGAGGTTTTTTTTATTGCAGGAGTTCAGCAGACATTCAGACGGCCCACTTGATGGAAAGCGGTTCCCATCGCCTATAGACATTTGCAACACCAAAGGTGCTACAAATGCGCTGCTGCTCTCTTAAGGGAGACTGGAACCTGGTTACTGATGTCGGAACACAACTCAAGGTTGTTATGGCGACATACTTTAGACCTGGGGTGGTAGCCATCCAGTAGGGCAAATGCCCTACCACCCGGCAAAAGGTTTGAAAACAATGTTTATTAATCATAATTTTATACAGGCATGGAAGAAGAATAACTACAGAATTTCAATGGTCCAGTAAAAAATATAGCCAGCATTCCATACATCGTTCCTCGTAAAGGGAGTCTGCTAAGCCGGCCATCGGAAGCCCCTTGGCGGTTCCTCCCCCAAAATCCGAGGGGATACACAAACGCATTCCTCCATCGTTTTAAAGACGAACCCCAAAGCCAAGTGGTAGGGTATTTGCTCGCCTGGATGGCTACCACTCCTGGTCTAGAGTATGTCGCAATAACAACCTTAAGTTATGTTCCGATATTAATACCCAAGTTCCAGTCTCCCTTTAGAGAGCGGCAGCACATTGGTAGCAGAGTGTTACAAATGTCTATAGGCGATGGTAACCGCTTCCCATCAGGTGGGCCACCAGCATGTCTGCTAAACTTATGCAAAAAAAAAATATATAAAAAGGGTGCCTCTAGGAGGGTTACCCTACTACCCCATAGAGATAGAAAAAATCTACATTAACCTAAGCGAAGCTCCGGACAAAAGCTATTATAATTTATCAGACGTAGTATTCAGGCTGTCAAACTCTGTAATGCGTTGCCTCTTACTGTCAGAGAGGCTAAAACATTACCTACATTTCGGAACTCACTTAGAAAGTACTATCTGTTTTTATAAATAAATATGTCTAATATATTAAACATTCACTTATTTATCTATTGTTAATATAAAATGCTTGTCATACATAATGTTAATAAATATATTTATTTACATTATTTCGTATATACGTATATATTGGTATTCTATAAAATTAAATGTGTCTGGATCTATGTATGTATTAAATTTATAAATTAATGTTAGTATGTATATTTAAATTGTACAGTCCTACCTTTTTTCTGTTCAACCTATATCGCTAGATTAGTTAAGAATTTCTTTTAAACTAGGCCGCCTGTTGTTTTGCCAAGAAGTATTGTAATTATGCATTTTGTTTTTGTTTATTTTGGTGAGCAAAAAACTGTTATATATCTATTTTTTCACCAAATCATTAATTGCTGAAAAACAAATACCCAACCAAGATCTTCATTGTAGTTGTCTAAAACATCAAAACAAAATGTAAAAAGCCCATTATAAAAAACATCCCAAAACTCAGCAAGAATAATAAATACCATTAATATTTCTCTTAAAATATGAAGTAGTGAACACAAAAAGTTTATTTAAGCGCCAGTTCACACGAGTAACTTTTTAAAGACAGCTTCACTACGAAGTCAATCTTGCGTACGACAGTAACAATTGTTCGTGAAATTTGGATGAGCCTTTTGTTATTGTCGGCAGAATTCTATTCCTATTATGTTAGACTAGCGTTCTCAGCAGACTATGTCCTGCCCTGAAAAAATAAAACTCTATAACCCGATTCCAGCGCCAAGTAGTTTGTTTTTATTTTTATTGCAGGTGTTCAGCAAACAGGCAGACGGTCCACTTGATGGAGAGCGGTTACCATCGTCTATGGACATTTGCAACACCAAAGGTGCTACAAATGCGCTGTTGCTCTCTAAAGGGAGATTGGAACCTGGCCACTAATGTCGGGACACAACTTAAGGTTGTTTTGGGGGCATGCTTTAGACCAGGGGTGGTAGCCATCCAGTCGGGCAAATGCCCTACCACCTGGCTGTGCGTTGTTTTGTCGCCTCTTACGACAGGCCGCCCGGCCGCAGGAAAATTGTATTTTTTCTCCGTTCCTGCACAGATGTTTAGATTGATGGGTTACATTATTGTAGGTTTAGTAGGGATCCTTAATTTTTATATAGCCTATATTAATCAGGGATAATGTAGAATTCGAATGGTGAAAGAATTTTTGAAATCAGTCCAGTAGATTTTGAGTTTTTGTTTAGGCAATCACACACATTGTACATGCCCAAATTAAGCAAGTTCGCTTGTGTTATTGGTAATACATAATAGACTCCTCTGGGGCGGATCCCAGACACCCAGACCATAGTAAGTAACGAAGAAAATTCGTTTCCGAAATTACCATACCAGGAATCAAACCCGGAGCTTCTGCGTTGCAGTGAGGTAGTCCGACAAAAGCTTAGCCCGCTCAAAAATACAAAAATAAAAATCTTTCCTCTTTATAATATTAAGTCTAGCATGTGCCAGCGAAATTTCTGTATTTGTTAGTGACTTGCAATGCTGACACTATGAAACTGCAAACGCAGTGGTACCTTCTCCCCTACATTCATCTATCCCACGGAGAAGACGTTATTTATAAGGATAAAAAAGTAGCCTAAACTCCGACTCGGGATATAAGCTAGCTCTGTGTCGAGTTACAGACAGACAATTAAAACTGCATTTTCAAAAACTGTTGGTCGAGACCAGCCCTCCTGACTTCATGACTCGGGCTTCACATCACCCGTTGCCCGTTATCAATCAATCCATTGTTGTCGGCCTTTGGCTGGCAAATAGATTCAACCCCTCTCGTGGCAACAGTTCAACCGAGGTAAAGCCCCCTAGGGAGCTCTCTCGAGGAGGTTGTCACCGGTAAAGCTGTAGGGTCTTCGCACCAACAGTATATAGGCAAAAGTCCATATAAAAAGACAAACAATCATTGTCATTTTGATTTTAATGCGACCAATGAGGTTTAGTGTACTACGTACTAGAGAAGGTCAGTGACTAGCATATTTGAACATTCGTTATGGTCCATGGCCGTGGTATTTTAATGGCTAGCGCAAATGTACCAAGCTCAAAAGCCGCAGGTTTGAATCCTGGCCGGAACGCATGCACGACTTAGGCAGTTTTCTGAACTAATGTGCATATTGTTACAAATACCACGTACTGGCAACGGTGAAGGGAAACATCGCGATGAAACCGGCATATGGAGATAACCGATGTGTCAAACCTGTCAAGCCGCCTTGAACAACCGTGGCGGGTATATTGACCGTTCTCTCCTTGTAGTTGCAGGCCCGAGCCCAGCAGTGGAACATTTATGGATTGTTATTATATGGTTCATGGACAAGGTCACGCTAGTCTACGCTGGGCTGTTGTCGATACTTTACGATATGTTCTCAGCTACTGTTCAAACCAGTTAAGAATCTCAATAAGCGATTTAGCGCTACATGTTTTAATAGTTTAGTTAGACGGCATAATGTTTTAGCGCTGCAGCAAATTCATGAGTCAGTCCACGGCACCTTCGCCCATTCGAAAGTTCGAACTTTTTTTTTCAATTGTTTCTCTAGTACGTAGTACATGTAACTCAATGGGTGCGACGCACATGTTGTAGTAGCGCTATAGGGTAGATAATTATTATGCGAGAATCATAATTAACCTATAATTAATTGTATTTAAGTAATTAGTTCGGCATTTTCATTACGATCGCCGTTGAAATGACACGCTCGGAGTAAATACAGTTAATTAGCAACTACTCCTTTAATTTACTCTAATACTAGTGATGCCGATCTATGTTCGACTATTAACTATAATTGAGAAATTTGGTGAAAATTAATGTTTGATAATCTTTCACGTAAAAACTACTGAACGGATTTTAGTGAAACTTCACAGTTAAATTAATCAAAATGTAGCGATAAGTGCCAATCCGACGCGAACACACAGTACCAACTCGACAGTACTAAGTGGTGACTGTACCTGAAATCCATTTATACAACACTAGCTGTTGTTCGCGGTTTCGCCCGCATGGATTAAAAATAGCCATACTTACCCCCTTAGGGATTGAATTCCCAAAAACGCCGATACACATATACATTTGTTTCTAAACAGAAGCAAATATCTAAAATTTCGTGCTTCCAACTTGGATAATTAGAGATATTCACACAAACGTTCATACGTACATACATACATACATACATACATAACTTCACGCCAGTTCCCTTGTGGGGTAGGCACGAACAACAGAGCGCCATTCAGGCTTATTCTTACACACCTCACTTGCTTCTTTGACACTCATAACTCTTGTCCTGCACGCTCGTCTGTTCTTAAGGCTCCTGACATCACCTTCTGCTAGTACACGATCAATTTGATCATGGAAGGTGTGTCGTGGCCTTCCACGACTTCTGCAAACGTTCATCCCCTTTTTTTAATCCCTTAAGGATAGAATTTCCAAAAACGCCAAGCAATATACGTGTACAATCAGTTCTAATCAGAAGCAGGCTACAGGTATATATAATTTAGTGCTTCTTACTTTGAAAATGACGGGTTTTTCATACAAACTTTCATTCCCTTTTTCACCTCAGGGGTTGAATTTTCAAAAATCCTTTCTTAGTGCGCACCTTTGCCTCCAACAGAGGCAGTGCTTACGCCGTGACTTTCGCTGGCGTGAGCCCACCCATGTTTATAGGCGGGCCACTCCTTGGGCCGGGGATAAATAGTCTCCCCCTCCCGACAACTACACATGGAATGGCATGGACATTTTCACGATCCTATCCCTAGTAGTTTGGGCTGTGCGTTGATATGTCAGTCTGTTAGTCAGTGACGCCAAGCAATTAATTATGTATAGATAAATTAATATTTTAACAATAATTGAAGACATGAGTGAATGAAAGGGATATGTTACAATAGATAAATATTGATAAATTGGCCTAAAAAGCTCTTTTACTATCACTTTGCTACACATATAACTCCTTCATTACTTACTATTTTCAAAACCAAATTCAAAAAGCGTTGTTTTAAGTTCTAATATGGTTTCCTTGCCTGTTTACATTACATATTTTACACATTACATTTTCCTTTAACGTATTTTTTTAATGTCACAAAACTCCTTCATCTACTCATGTCTTAAATTATGAGGATGAAACGAGAGCTTTGGGGAGTGTCTGTGAGATGTGATATGATGAGCCACAGCGTGTTAAGGGGACGCTGTAGATTGAAATGCCATGTATCCGTGCCAGGTGGTAGAACATTTGCCCAAATTGATGACTTCCACCCTGTTCTAGAGTATGCCACCATAACAGCCTTAAGTTGTGTTCTGGCTTAAGTGGCCATGCAGTCTCTCATTAGAGAGAGACAGCACATTGGTAGCACCTTTGATATTACAAATGTCTATAGACGAAGGTAACCGGTTTCCATCAAGTGGCCGTCTCTGACTATCTGCTGAACTCATGCAATAAAAAAAGATGTAACAATAAGAGTTGAAAAAGGAATGTTAATGTAGTTTGACGAAAGAATGGATGAAAGAAAGTAGAATCATAAAACAAGGATATGACAGCATTGTGAATGGTAGAGTTGGTGCCGGTAGACCGCGACGTACACACCATGATCAAATAACAAAAATGTTAAAACGAGGTCAGGTAAAAAGCACATCAAATAAACGTGCATGTACGAAGAGGTTAATGAAAGTAGATGAAGCGAAAGTTGTTTGTCAGAAACGTTGCAAGTGGAAATCCATCGTCACTGCCTACCCCACGGGAAACAGGCATGATAATATGTATGTATGTAATTAATTACACCGAGAATTAATACGAATATTGAATATTCAAGTTGTCTAATTACTCTGTCATCACATTTGAATCCCAAGTTATATGACGAACTTAATAACTAACTGTAACATTTGTACAATTATAACATACATATGTAATAATAGCTTTTAACTGCGGCTTCACTCACGTTACACGTTCTCCAATGGCCCATCTCGGGCCTGGACACAGTGCGCAAATGCATTCCTCCAGCGTTATAAAAATAAAAATATGTACGTCACAAAGTGGGCATATTATAGTTCTTAGAAATGTTACACTTCTCTTTGAATTCAAAATAGCTCTTAATAATACTCGTAACGCCATGTGGAGAGGTGGAACTAACCATGACAGCAACAAATTAAAATTGTCGTTGTCATTGTCGGTGCCATGACGATATATTCGTTACTGGATTACATAGGTGGCGCCAGTAATACATAATCGGGATGCTATATTACCAGTTATATTTGTTACTCCCGTTGCCATGACGATGTATTAGTTAATCAAATGCAATGATGATGCCAATGTAGTGGAACACTTACAAGCCAATAGATGGCGTTTTGCGATAATTGAAGACGCAAACTATTTCCAACACGTACAAAGAATATTTACAAATTTCCAACAACAATAGTCTGGCCTAGGCTTGCGAAGTCAAGCAAAAACCTCGGCGGAAATTCTTCCTTTTGAGACTGAAGAGTATTCCATCTCGCTCCTCCACCCATACGGTCATCCCTAAACTAATAAAACGCGATGGAAGCGCCATCTTTCATTCTATAGTTGTTTCTCTCAGGAACACAGGGTGCTTAGTGCCAGTTTGTTTACTGCTCGATCACATTCAAGTTAACACAGTTATTATCCGTGCAGGAACGGAGAAAGAATACAATTTCCTGCGGCCGGGCGGCCTGTTGTAAGAGGCGACTTAACAACCCACAGCCAGGTGGTAGGGCATTTGCCCGACTGGATGGCTACTACCCCTGGTCTAAAGTATGTCGCCATAACAACTTTGAGTTGTGTTCCGGCATTAGTGACCAGGTTCCAGTTTCCCTTAAGAGAACAGCAGCGCATTTGTAGCAACTTTGCGGTTGCAAATGTCCGTAGGCGATGGTAACCGCTTTCCATCAAGTGGGCCGTCTGCCTGTCTGCTGATCTCCTGCAATAAAAATAAAAAAAAGACAATTTTCTATAGCACGATTTATGTTTCCTTTCACGCTCATGAGATAGCGCAAGTCTTTCCCATTCAAAATTGCGTTAACTTGAACGTCATCGACTAGTAAGAAAAATTCACACACGGCAGAAGTGAAACTTCATAAAAGTACCCTGCGAGAGAATAAGATAAATATAAAGTATCACAAGTATTAAAATAATTATAAGGTTTATTATTTTTATCATATTTTTATCAAGGTTAAAAAATTATTTTGTATTTTAATGCAAAATATTACGTTACATATATTACTTCTTCTTAATCTGAATAATATATCTATATTACTCAGATTCCATGTTGTCACTTTGAACAAATGACACAAGAGGCTTTATTTTTATTTATTTTTATTGCAGGAACTCAGCAGACAGGCAGACGGCCCACTTGATGAAAAGCGGTTACCATCGCCTATGTACATTTGCAACAGCAAAGTTGCTACAAATGCGCTGCTGCTCTCTTAAGGAAAACTGGAACCTGGTCACTAATGCCGGAACACAACTCAAGGTTGTTATGGCGACATACTTTAGACCAGGGGTGGTAGCCATCCAGTCGGGCAAGTGCCCTACCACCTGGCTGTGGGTTGTTAAGTCGCCTCTTACGACAGGCCGCCCGACCGCAGGAAATTGTATTCTTTCTCCGTTCCTGCACGGAGGCTTATGATAACTAAAATAGGAAACAAATGCTCCAGTTTCAATTTGATTTATGAGCTTAAAAACTTTAAAATATTTCCAACTCTACCTTTATGAGCAGTGTTTAAATTATTAATATCTATTTTTAGTGTCGCTTTTATTTCGTTTCATCGAGTTTCAAATCTCAACGATTCTAAAGTTTCACTTCAAAAGCTCCCACTAAGCACATAGTACTTTTTTCTGGGTTATAGTTATCCTATGTCCTTTTCTATACCTCTGAGAACGTGTATGCAAAATTTCGAGACGATATGTTGTGTAGTTAAGGCGTGAAAGCGTAACAAACAAATTCACATTTGCGTATATATTATTAGTTAGGATAAATATATAATTCATGTAATATGTTACCCATTCAGTTAAACAGTAATTGGGTTGGTCTTGTACAAATTAATTTCAAACTATTGTACATACAGGTGGATCGTATGGCAAACTGTGTTACATTGCAATTATGTCTGCCAAATATTACTTTAACGATCCAAATTTGATATGAATTATAATATTAAATGTATTTGTATGTATGTTACGTTATTTTAAGATCATTCATCAAATGTTAATTAGTAATTTTCCATTTTGCATGTAAATTTTTCGCGCCGCTTAGTTTAAAATCTTATCCTGTCGAATTATTCCGTAACTAAACGCGTTGTCTAATCACCTTTCTTAGCCGCCATCTTCCTTTGCATTACGACTATCCTTTTTTTTTGACAACGCTGGGAAAATGCTTTTGCGCATATCCTCGGGTCCCGGGGGATGCCACCAAGGGGTATGTGGGACTCCCGGCTGCTGGTGTTGCACATAAGCTTCAACGTTATAGCTTGCAAGCACCGGCCGCCAGACTACCCACTAAACCTTCCAGCGTCCCTCCGCATCATAATGAGGCACCACGGGACCGTAACCATGGGTAACCATGGGGACTGCCGTGATACCTCGATGCAAGCTGACAAGGAGGAGTGTTCCTGTGAATAGAACACCCCACGGCACTGTGTGTGGCTCGTCGGGAGGGTCCCCCGACCCCCCCGTCCCACTATGTTATAGGGAGGAGATGAGCAAAGCGCCGCCTGTTCGCCGTCTGCGACAGGAGTCCGCCTGCTCATCCTCCTCCCTTATTCTTTCGGCAGCTTCTTTCTGGGACATAACGTCCTCGCAGAAGGAGGTCACCGCTAGCCAATTCTTCTCCCTGTGTAGCATTTGGTCGACCACGCTGGACAGCGAGAGATCCCTACCGATGATTGATATCAGGTCATGCCGTTGGGGTCCCCAAGCGGCACATTCTTCCAGCGTATGGCGCGCCGTGTCGACTGGCACGCTGCATTCGTGACAGTCCGGGGTCGGCTCCCGCCTCGCAATCTGGTACAGATACTTACCGAAACAGCCATGCCTGGTAACTACCTGCACCATTCTGAAACTTAGGGTTCCGTGCTTTCTGCGGACCCAGAAGGATAGGGGGCGAACTGCCTCTACCGTTGCCCCACCTGCCACTGGGGATTCTAGTTCCTCCGACCAATGGCGGATCAGGGTCTCGTCTGCGCGTTCTCTAGTCCGTTTTATTTCTTCCGGACTCGGCCTCCCGCCCCTATCCCAGGCTCTTCTCCGGAACCAGTACATCTCAGCAAGCACATCTGCCTGGAGCTCCCAAGGAGGATCGCCCGCCAAGAGTGTAGCTGCCGTCCAGGATACCGTACGGTAGCTCCGTGTAGCCCTAATCGCCAGAACCCTCTGACAGCGATGCAGACGGGTTTTGTTTGTGCGGTTCAGGGCCTCGGCCCAAATAGGAGCACCGTACAGCGCCATACTCCGGAGAATGCCGGCATAGAGTCGCCGACATGTCGAGCCCGGTCCCCCCACGTTGGGCAGCAGTCTAGCCAGGGCGGCAGCGGCCCCTATCAGTTTCGGGGTCAGCTGGGTGAAATGAGCCCCGAAGTTCCAACGGCCGTCGAGCGTGAGGCCCAAGTACTTCATATGGGCCTTCACCGTCACCGATACGTCTTGGACGACGATGTGCGCGTCCCAGGTGGTCCCCTACGAGGGGCATTACGACTATTCTGCTTGTCTTTAGGGGTTCACGTGCCAATGACCTGCATACATATCTCTCCTGCAACCAATTGCCTACAACTTACAAGTGCAGTTATACCGCGCCGTGTGTATACATATAATATTGAAAGCCGCAAGATGGTGCCAAACCAGAAGATTTGCTGCAAAGCTCACGACTTTGTGATCTGCACACATATACATGATGGCACTGAAAATCGGACTACGTTTCGACACAGCAAAATGCCGAGTGCCAACCTCATTTCTAAATCGCGGCATAGAATTTCTGTATAATTTTATCTATACTTTATGTTAGTGCTATATTGTGTTGTGTGTCCCTATTAGAAATCAATATTTTTCTTTCTTTCTATGTCTAAATTTTAAATGAATAATAAGCGTACTTTTAATAAAAATGGTTTTAAATATTTTTTAAAAGCAGTCATGCCTGATATGTCCAATATAGTTCTTGGAAGCTGGTGCTTAAGTCGCAGAGCCATGCAGAACAGTATTTATTATTTACAGGGCAACCTATTTTATGATTGTGACGTTTGATCGAATAGAGTTATGTTACAAGTAACAAAAATTAAGATTTAAAAAATGTACAAACTAGGCAATGTCAAAAGTTTTACATACATACATAACTTCGCGCCAGTTCTCTTGCGGGGTAGGCACGAACAACAGAGCGTCATTTAGGCTTATTCTTACACACCTCACTTGCTTCTTGCTTGTCAAAAGTTTTAAACTAATAAAATAAGGTTTACAGCTTGTCTTAGGTTCATGATGTTCAACTGCTCTAATAAAGCGATTCTGTGTTCAATATATATTACCCAACCGACTTAACCGTGTGTCAGATGACACAAGGAATATCATCTGTAGGTGTAACATCCCGCTGAATCATCACAAAGGGTTGAAGCATTTCAGAGAGACCCCTTTGTATATATACAGACACCTGTACAATAAACCTGAGTTTCAATCGTTTTCTGAATTCAGAACGAATAAAGAAGTATTAATATAATACTTTAGACAGATATTCATGACTAGGATTTGAGAGCAAGCAGGTACAGTTTTAAAGAACTAATAACTCCTCCCGATGTATCTCCGCAGTAGACCAATTTTAGTATCGTGAGACAGTGTACAATCGTGTAAGCGGGACAGAGCTAAGAATGCATAGGTAGCAATACTCTGCCATTTCTGCTTGCGTATAAACTTCAATACAGATTACTAACATTTGCCCGGGGCTTCGTCCACGTCCGATTAGTTATTTTGCCAATATTTAAAATCAAAGGGTATTTCCAGCAGCATAACGGATTTTTTAGTATAAAAATACATGAATCCTGAAGATTGCAGTAAAAACTCGCAATAAGTAATTTTACTAAAGGCATGTGCCCTGAAAATTTGAAACCGCTTTCGAAAAAAAATCCCGTGGGATTCCCGAGATAAATATAGCAGATTTTAGATTTTCCTAAGAAACAAAAGACTACATACACACTTTTACAATTTTATTATATTATATAATAGATAGATTTGCATCTCAGGGACCGGTCTACCTATTTTTCGCAAACGAAAACTGCCGATCGGTTATGAGCTGTATATAGCATGCGTTACAAGATGTCCACCACAGTAGTCATGATAACCATAGTGTATATTAATATCACATAGACAATCGTCATAGATAATATTTTTAGTTGATTAATCGAGAAATCGAATCATCTGATAAGATGATTCGATTTATAATTAAATTACCATTTTCTACCGGTTACTTAATTTTATAAGCCCACTAAATTATCGTCTAGATAATTTAGTGCATCAGTAACTAATTTTTATAATTGTTTTTGATCCTGGCAACACGATGATGTAATTGCTATTTTTAGCAATAATACAATGTTATTGTTTTGTACAGTAGTGTTTTCGTATAAAAGGCGTAGCGGCGTGTAGACGGTGTTCATCACGTCCGATTATAAGCGTCGTCGAAAGGCTTTTGTTCGACGACCGCGTAACGTCCTGACGGACAGAGTCGACGTTATTACGAAACGGCTGGCCCGGATCAGTCCGCCCGCGGTTAGGACGGTAGGCTGGCAGGCACCAACAGACAGACACAGACGGCGGCGTCTCAGACGCCGCCAATCAAGATCTCTCCACGTTCCCGCGAGAGACGCTAGGAGACATAGCTCCCCCACAGGATAGACTAGGCGTGTTGCTGGGAAGTTTCTTTCGCCGTTTCTTCTCTCCCAGCCATAATACGTTGCGAAACGGCAGTAAGATAGCGTAGGACGCCGCGAATCACCGATCCTGGCCCGCCGGGATCCTTCCCCTCGGGCTTTATATTACCCGTCGCCCGTTCTCAATTAGTGCTTTGTGTCGCCCTATGGTGGGCATCATTAAATTCATCCCCCTCTCATGGCAACAGTCCAGCCGAGGTAAAACTCCTTAGGGAGCTCCCTCGGGCAAGTTGCCTCTTCGCTTCGCGAAGGCACTCGCCCCAGAAACCCCGGTAAAGTTGTAAGGTCTTCGGACCAACAACATAAAGTCAAGTCCAATAAAAAAAAACGGTGTTCATTGCTTACTGTGCTGTGTGAATAGTCACACCAAAGGCTGGACAATAAAGGGGAAACCCTGCCAAATAGTTTATATTTGGTACTTTCTTAGCCGAATCTCTGCAAGGCTGTTTTACACATGCGTTACAATGCCATCTAAAGTAAAAAATTGATTAATTGTATATTTTATTTATTGAAGTGCTTACACAATAACATTTACCTTTATTTATATATATTTTTGAGCCAGAAACCGTCGCGAGCGTCCTCAGAACACCCTAACAAAGTTTCATCACAATCTGATCGATAGTTTAGAACAGTTAGAAAAACAAACATGCAAGCATTTATTTTTAATTACATAATTGTAAAACTGTTATACAAATTACATTCCGTAATTTTTTTTATCTAGGCACTATTCTTCCCTGAAAAATTTACTTGATTTTATACGAAAAACTATCCCATTTTGCGCTATAAAAATTATCCTATGTCCCATTATCATGCCAAAAATGGCAAAGCATTGTCACTTTATTATAATTAATCAACACAAAACAATAAGACTTTATTAGTTATGTTAGGCTTGCAAATAAATTAATAATATCTATTATATCTAGAGTATAATATTTCTAAATAATCAATATTCAACCTTCTGGAAGGCCATTAATTTAAATGTATATTTAATCTATTAAGACAAACTTAATTAAAACTTAATACTTAGAACCACTTAGTTTACGCCTAACATATAACTTAGCATTAATCTGACGTGAACCTACTTAAACTTTATTAAATCACATAACAGACTTCAAAGTTGAGGGAACACTAAGTTTTAACTTGAATTTATAATTTATGCTTAGAACCGTTGATATATCAGATTGCTTTAGAGTTCTATAAAGTTATCAAATTGTGCGTATAAGTTGTATTAATTTAATCACACCGACTCCTTGCTTAAAATATAGAGTATTTTGGGTTTTCTCTTTTTTATAAGATTCTGACACCCAAAGTATAGAATCTATCCCGGTGACGCTTGTTTGTGTTTTTATTGTTGTTTCTGTCTAAATAATGCGTATAATATAAATCAGAGATTCCCAAAGTGGTCGATATCACCCCCTGGGCTTGAAATCGTTTCCCCAGAGATCGACGTAAACGAAGACTGATTTTGGGGGTCGACGAGGTCTAAAAATCAACCCCTGACGACCCCTGTCAATTAACACAAGTTATAATTTGAAATTTTCAAGATACTGTATAAGCTGTGTTAGGTGTTGAAGAGTGACCCCCGTATAGGGTGGAGGAGCGAGGTAGAATGTTCCTCCGTCTCAAAGGAAGATCTTCCAGCGAGGCTAATGTTGTTCCTCGCAGGCCTAGGCCCGTTTGTTATAGTTGGAAATTTGTATATATTATTTGTATGTTTTGGGAAACGTTTGTGACCTCAATTATTGCACAGCGCCATCTATTGGCTTGTAAGTGTTCCATTACAGTGCACTAACTTCTTATAAGAAAGACTAGTATTTTAGTAGGAAGTATCATTGTTGTATTTAAAAAAAAAACTCAACAAGTCGATAAGCGCAATACAAAAAAAAACTAGAGATTAATTTGGCTATGGGGTCTGAGGTATCTGTTCATTTTGGAAAAGGCGTTCGTACTCAAAATAGTTTGTGAATCTCTTTATAAATGATAGAAGAATAACCAAAAAAAATAATAAATAAAAACTATTGCTTAAAAATTGATCCCAAACCACTGCAACTTATTGGGAACATTCCCAAACCCCTACCAGCATTACCTCGTTAGATAGCTATGCAATATAAAGAGCAGACTTTTGGTCATCTGTGACATCTACCAGGGGCCCAATTCTGTTATTTCAATATCTTGGCGTTGCGAAGATATTCAAAATACGATCCCATTGCGATAGTGTTTATACAGTTTTAGTATAGGAGGGAAGGGTAAAATGTAAGAAATACCAAACCCAACGAGCGCTGTAATGACACTGATTTAATTACTTAACATATATGACTATAATGTGTTGCTAAGTATTAGGCCGCAGTTGTTCGTTCGTAAAATGCTGACTATTATTGTACATACTTTGTACATCCTGCGCCTCAAGAGAAAAAATATCAAAAATTAAAGTTATAAATGTAGCAAAGTAACTAATAAATGTAGAATTAAAATAAATGATCAATAATTGTAAAATAATGTAAATAAAATAACGTAAACTAAATGTAAAAGGATATAAAATGTTTGTAGATAAAGTCTATTTTCTTATTTTTCATGGTTTTTTCACTGTCACATGACTCGTCGCAGAGGGGATGTCCAGTGTGATTGTTTTGGCGCTGTTCGATGTCGTTGGCTGGTGTAGTTGGTCCACTTCTGCCACCTTCTGGGCTGCCTGAAACACCACCGAAAACGGTTCTGGTGCTACCGCTCGTCGTCTATTCTTCCAACATCTTTTTGCCCAGTAGGTCATCCCACCCAGAATAACAACGGCGAGAACAGTGTATGAAACCGCATAAAGATGTATGTCATGCGTACTTATAAATGATATATTAGACTGTTGTTTTAATACATCAATTTGTGTTTTTATATTATTCCACTCTCGGTCATGGTTTTCCATGGTGAAATTGCTAAATGTTGTATTTGTTATGTGATTTAAAATTGAAGTTTCAGGTATTATGGCTGAGTACCCGTCCATTTTTGTGTGGCTGAAATAGTCGTTGTGCCCATAAATGATTAAACTTTTGCTTTTGATGTTGCAGCCTTGGCCTATATTAAGTATACCGTTTCCTAGCAAGGCCTCTAATTTCATCCCATCTGTGCAAAAAATGTACACTTTGCACTCGTCGCAACAAGAGTACAACCAGCTGTTTGTGTTGTGTAATTTGATCCAATGCTCTTGACAGGTCAATGGCTCTGTTGCACATAACTTAAGGTGTCCATCTATGTTTATGTTACATATTGATTGTGTGAATGTTTGTTCGTAAATGAGATTATTAGTGGAGCATAGAATTCTGTTTCTTGGCAGATGTATACAGGTTCGAATATCTGTTTCAGTCAAGAACAGGAGTAAATTCTTTCGGAGGTTGAAAGCTATGTACGGTGTTATGAAACGGACAATATGGTTCGGGTATGGTATACTTATCACACTGTCTAATTCCAGAGTATCTTTGTTTTGTAATGGAAACTTCACTTCTATAATCAAAAAATTGTTGTTTATCTTAACATTGAGTTTCAATAACTTGTATAATTCTTGTACGTTCTCATTTTCGGCAGGTAACGTCAGATCATTTTGTAAGTGACTCCTTATAACGTTAACTTGTTCAATCAATTGTTCGGGCGGTAGTAAATGTATATCTATATTGTGGCCATGCGTTATATCTGTGATAATATTTATTAACGTAGTCTGGATGCGTCTCAAGCTGGAAATGATAATGTTGGCTGCAAGCGATGATGATATAAAATATAATTCAATTCTCTGTTGTGATTCTACTTGATTTAATATTTGGGATATATTTCTTAGATGATTTTCCACAATTTTGAATTGGCGGTTCATAATGTCTTCGTTTCTTCGCATAATGTTATATTGAGCCTCCAAAACACTAGTTTGGTTTTTGAATAACTGTTGTAAATGGTTTTCATTTTGTGTAATTTGTTGTATATCCTTTTCATATTTTTGGGCGAAAGAGTCGTCTAATACACCAAACAAACTATTTGCCAAGTAACCAACACCATTTATTAAGCCTCTTTTCTGTCTCTTACTAATTTGGTTTTGTAGAATGCTGTTATAATGTTCTATTTCCGAAATTTCATGTTTAAGTTGGTAGACAATACTTTTATATTGAGAAGCCAGACCATTTTTTCGTAAATAATTGTCCAAGTGTGTGACGTAATTTTCAATGTTATGTAAGCCACTCCAATAACTTGACATGTTATAATATATAATTAATTTCCATTCATCTCGTATAATGTTCATGTCGTACATTTTATCAAAATAAATGCTCTGATTTTTGTCGAATGGTGAGATGCTGTAAGTACATTCTACGGGCATAATTACAGCCATAAGAAGGAGAAGTGCCATTGTCATGTAATGAAAAGCCCCCTTCCTAGTCGAACGTCTGGGTCGACTAGTTTCATCACCCTGTTCGAGACTTGTTTCATCCTCATCTTTCTTCACTGGCAATACAGAGAGTTTTAGTGCAGGCCTTTTAATCACCCCATGTTTTGTTTTTAGAGAGACAACCCTGACATGTCCATCTTTCCCGGGATGCACATCTACTACTCTCCCTAACGCCCATTTACCGGGGGGTAGATTCTCTTCCTTGACGAGCACAATGTCTTCTACTTCGATGTTTTTTGTAGGAGTTCTCCATTTTGTTCTTGCCTGCAGCTGTTTAAGGTAATCAGATGACCATGCCTTCCAAATATCTTTGTTCATGGCTTGTATCATACGCCATCTAGTTGTTAAATTAATGTTACCAGAATCTGTTTGTGGCCTAGACAGTAATGTATCACCAATCAGGAAGTGTCCCGGTGTGAGACAAATGTCAGATGAATTTTCGTTGACCGTGATCAATGGGCGTGAGTTTAGGCAAGCCTCAATCTGATGGAGTAATGTTATAAACTCCTCATACGTGAGTTTTTGTTCGCCTATCACTCTACGTAAATGGTACTTAAAGCTTTTGACTGCTGCCTCCCACAGTCCACCTGCTGAAGGGTATGCAGGTGCGTTAAAAGTCCACTGTATATTGTATTCCTTTATATTGTTGAAGAAGTCCCTGTTTATTGACTGTGCTATCTCTTGATACTCTTTCTTTAATAATCTATTTGCTCCTACAAAGTTGGTGCCATTGTCGCTGTAAACGTGACTGGGCGTTCCCCTACGGGCACAAAATCGACGAAATGCTGCCAAAAATCCTGGAGTACTAAGGTCAGACACAAGTTCCAGATGTACCGCCTTCGTTGAAAGGCACACAAATACTGCTACATACCCTTTGTGTGTCCTCACTCCACGTCCTTTGTTGGCTTTAATGTCAAAGTGTCCTGTAAAATCGACACCTGCGTGTGTAAATGGGCGTGAAGGTGTTACTCGAGGCGCTGGTAGGTCTGCCATAATTGGTGGCCTGCTTTGGTCACTATGTTTCCTGCACGTAACGCACTTGTTAAGCTCCCGTTTGACTGTACGGAGCCCGCTGAGAATCCAATACTTTTCTCTTATGTGTGTCAATGTAAGGCTTGGTCCACCATGTAGTGTAGTCAAATGTGCTTGTCGTATTATAAGGTCTGTAAGACGACTGTGGCTTGGTAAAATTATTGGATGTTTTGCTGATTGGCTAAGATGAGAGTTGCTAAGACGCCCGCCGACTTTTAATAGTCCGTCCTTTTCATCTAAATAAGGGTTGAGACAAATGAGTTTACTGTTTCTTTTCACACATTGCTTCCCTTTTAATCGAGTAAAGTCTTCTTGAAATTCCATAAATTGTACTGTTTTTATAATTAAGTTGTAAGAGTGATTAATTTCCATGTTAGTGAGGTACCCTTGTATAGGTATGTTTTGTTTGTTTCGCAACCATTCAATGTAACGTGATAGCCATCCAATTGTTGTCGCCACGCGCCGTATAGACTGCATATCATTTAATAATTTAATTATGAAGTTTTTATTTTCACATAAGGCTGCGTGTACACTGAGTTTCTTTGTTTCAATTTGAGGATATGGATATGTTATTTTACCAATCTGATCTTCATGAAAATTCTTCAGCCAGCGTGGGCCTTCCCACCACAAAGAGTGACCTTGTAACTGATTTGCGCTTAAGCCTCTTGTAGCGCAATCTGCGGCGTTCTCTGCGGAGGACACGTGGTGCCAATGTGATGGTGGAACTACTGTTATGATGGTCTGTACTCTGTTTGAGACAAATTGTTTCCATCTATTCGCCCCCCCGTGTATCCAGCCGAGCACAATCATGGAGTCGGTCCATGCGAAGGTTTCGATCTTATCACATGTTAATGTCTCCATCACCTTCTTTAGCAGTCTTGTAAGAAGTACTGCTCCACATAATTCTAATCTAGGTAGCGTTAATTTGGTTTTTACTGGTGCTAATTTTGTTTTTGCAGTTACCAGTCTCGATGTGCACTCACCTTTATTGTTATTTGTTACGACATAAATTGCGCAAGCATATACCTTTTCTGAAGCATCGCAAAATGCATGTAAAGTATATGTTTGTTTTTGTCCTAAATATCTAGGTATTTCAAATGTATTTAAATGTTGAAAATCATGGTTTAATTGGTTCCAGGCTTCCTTTATTTCATCCGGAAGTTGTCCATCCCATGTAGTCGAGTTATTTAGCCATGTGTTTTGAAATAAGAGTTTTGCTCTAATTGTTAGTGGAGAAAGCCATCCTAGGGGGTCATATATTTTAGAAATATATGACAGAAGTTGTCGTTTTGTCAGTTGTGTGTTTTCTTGTAATTGTTCAAATCTGTTTTGAAAGGTAAATGTATCCGAATCAGGTTTCCAACTTAGTCCAAGTGTTTTCCTCGACTCAATGTTTTTAAAGTGAAGTGGAACGGCAAGACTATTTGTAGGGAGATCCTTTACCAGATCCAGGGAGTTGCTGGACCACTTTCTAATATTCATTCCTGCTTCTTTTAAAATTTGTATTAGCTCGTACTGTAATGTTCTAGTTTGTTCTAAGCTATCTCCACCTTCCAAAAGGTCATCCATATAAAATGAATTTTTTAAGGCCTTTGTGGCCATTGGGTACCGCTGTGCCTCTTCATTGTCGAGTGCTAACTGTTTGAGTGTTCGCATGGCAAGATATGGTGCTGCCTTTGTCCCGTAAGTGATAGTTGTAAGCTTGTATTCGCTTAATGGTTCATGTGCTGATGTTCTCCAAATGATACGCTGAAGATCTTGATCCCTTTCTCGTATTAATATCTGACGAAACATCTTCTCAATGTCTGCTGAGATGACGTATTTATGCTGGCGCCAGGTGAGTAAAAGGCTTTGTAAGTCCCTTTGTAGGTTGGGACCCCGCTCCATCAAATCGTTCAAACTGTAACCGCTCGATGTTTTTGATGAGGCATTAAAAACTGTTCTTAATTGTGTTGTTGAGGAGTCAGGCTTCAGTACACCATGATGAGGTAGATAGCAGGACACATTATTATTGTTTTCAACACGTTTCATATTACCTAGTATTTCATAGTCTAACATGAACTGTTTGTAACTGTCCGCGAAATTTTTATTTTGTTTAAATTTATTTTCAATGCTATGAAATTGTGCAATAGCTTTTGGTTTCGACAATCCAAGATTTTGTTTAAATTGAAGTTTCATAGGGAGTGCGACTTCATATCTCCCATCTTCCAATCTTCTTGTAGACGACTGGTATAAGTCCTCGCAGTACTGTTCTTCTGGTGTGAGTGCTGATGTCGTGTCGCTTATCTCTTCCATTTCCCAGTATTGCGAAAGATCTTTTATATTGTTAAGAACGACGTGGCAATTAAAGGTCCGTACGTTCCCGGATATGATCCAGCCCAGTCTTGTCTGTTGTGCAATAGGAGCCATGGTCGGTCCCTTAATAAGACCACTCATAAGTATGTCTGAATAAACACTGGCATCTAATAATAAATCAATAGTTCTTGAAATGTTGTATTCTGGATCAGCTAATTGTAAATGTTGTATGTGCTCCCAGGGTTGTTTTTTAAAGGAAATGTTAGGTAAATTATTTATTACTCGTGGAAGTACTAATGCTTGTGTGTTGAGTTTATAGTCGTCGTAGATAGACTGAAGTTCCAAGGTGACTATGCCTCTACTTGGTTTCGACCCATGACCTACCCCAAACACCGAAGCATGGTAATGTTGCCGGGGTAGCCCTAATTGTTGTACCGCGTTCTCTGAGATAAGTGAAATTTGAGAGCCTTGGTCCAGCAAGGCTCTTAATGTGATATATGTGCCATCAGCCGCCTTCGCTCTGACTAAGAGGGTTGTTAGTAAAATCTCTTCTTCTTCGCTGGCGACGTGGTTAGCATTATGTTCCCGTGCTGTCAATGTGGCACCACGGCTTGGGCCAGGAACACGTGGCGTAGGGCTTGCGGGAGTTGTAGGTAACTCGCCGCTCATGCTAAATGCGTCATGTAGTATTGTGCTGTGTTTGCAGTGACATATTTTACATGTTTTTGTCGAATTGCATTTGTTGTCTATGTGTTTATAAAGACAATTTCTACAAACTTGCAATTGCGAAATTGACCGCAGTTTGGCATCCGGTGTCAATTTCAAAAATTTTCCACATTTATACAAAACATGTTTGTTGTTGCAATAAGGGCAATTACACACGTACCCTGTTGCGGATGATTGAAACTCTCGTCTCTGGTGATTTTCTTTTGGCTGATATTTTTGATAGGTGGGCTTGTAAGAACCCTTTGGTTGCTGGTAAATGTTGCTGTGTTTGTTTGGTGGTGACGAATATGATCGTTCTCTTTGCCGTAATGGTTCGAGTGCGATAAATTTACTCTCTAGAAAGTCCATTAATTCGGCCAGAGTAGGTAACTCTCGTGGTGATTTTCGAGCTACCTTATAATCGTCATATGTCGCCTGATCTAGTTTTTTACATATGAGATGAACAAGTATGGTATCCCATGTAGACGTATCTATGCCCAGATTTTGAATACCATGAATACTTTCCCCTGTTATGTCATAGAGACGTTTTATTTCGTTTGCTGTCTGTTTCTGAATGTTAGGCTGGTTTAAGAAATTTTCAATGTGGTTTGTGAAAAGTAGTATGGGATTATTGTATCTATGGGTAAGCAACTCCCATGCTGTGTCATAATTTTCGTTTGAAATATATAGATGCTGAATGAGACGCTCTGCTTCGCCCTTCAGCTTTCCCTTCAAGTGTTGCATTTTTTGGCATTTTGTTAACAAGTTATTATTATGGATACTCTGGGAGTAGAGATCGCAAAATGTAGGCCATTGCGTGTATCTGCCAGTGAATGTAGGTACATCAAGCTGTGGTGTTGAATGTTGGATGTGTGCTGTAGACGCTAGCTTGTTGTTTAAGCTTCTTTTAAGTGCTTTGTAAGAACACTCATAGTAAGTAAACTCCTCTTCATATTCCGAGTCAGACCCCTGCAAGATGTTATCGATTTTTAAATGCAAGGAGTCTATATCGTTCCAGCGGTACTGTAGGCTTCGAAGTTCGTCTTCCAGCTCCCACTTAGTGTTAATATTTTCTACCTCTATGCTCCTTGTTAGCCGTCTGAAGGCTCTAAAGTTAGTGCGTTGAAGGTTTAATAATTCGACCGCTTGCCTTGGTGTAGCAGTCGGTGGCTCCGGAGCTGGTGTTAGTGGACGAGTTGGTGTCTTAAAGGAAGGACCTGGTAGAGCGAATCCTTCGTCTATGTCTCCTGGTGTTGTTAGACGTAACGATGTGAGTTTTTGTCTTACCGATAAAAAATACTTGTGCGTCTTCTCATATTGATTTTCGGCAAAGTACTGAACGTCAGAATTCACATATGGAGATAATTTGTCGTTACCAGATGAAAATTCCGCCCAGAGCCTATCTAGCCTATCGATACGTTCGTCTAGATATTGCCGTGTTTTGCGGCTAGACGAGTCCTTACCGAAGTTACGTTCGATTTGTTTGATGGCCTCCAGGGTCTCCACTTGTTTCTGTAGGAGCTTCTCCATTGTTATAATTATAAAAAATAAAAGACCTTACTTGATATCAGGATACTTATGTGATGGAGCTGAAGACCGCTGAGAATGTTGCTTTCTATCTCCCTGTGAGGCGACGATGATGCACAGAGAAGTAGGATCGTCACACACTGATATTAAAATTTAGCAACTGTCTTGTCACTGAATTTATTTATTATATATACTGGTTGTAAAATAATTGTAAGTTTGTAAAAAAAATGTATTTAACTATGTAATTGTAAATGTTAGTAGTATAAAGCCGCAACTGTCTTGTCACTGACTCTATGAAATATTCACTGTTTGTGAAAATAAAAATGTCCAAAATATGATAGTTCACGCGCGATGACCCTGTAAGAAGCCAAACCGCGCGCTAGGCTTACAGATCGAGGATCACAAAACCGTAAAAACTCGAAGGACCAAAAAACTGTAGTGTGTATACAGTTTTAGTATAGGAGGGAAGGGTAAAATGTAAGAAATACCAAACCCAACGAGCGCTGTAATGACACTGATTTAATTACTTAACATATATGACTATAATGTGTTGCTAAGTATTAGGCCGCAGTTGTTCGTTCGTAAAATGCTGACTATTATTGTACATACTTTGCTATCAAAAATTTTAAATATTTATTTCGTGAGGTTTCGCTTATAAATATGTATAGTCAAGATGGGAAAATCCGTCAATGGGGTAAGTCCATACATCGGTCGATTTTATACTTTTTTAAATGGAATATAACGCCGACTACAATTCATACATACATACACAACTTCACGCCAGTTCCCTTGCGGGGTAGCCAAGCCATTTAGGCTTATTCTTACATACCTCACTTGCTTCTTTGACATTCATAACTCTTGTCATGCACGCTCGTCTGTTCTTAAGGCTCCTGACATCACCTTCTGCTAGTACACGATCAATTTGATCATGGAAGGTGTGTTGTGGCCTTCCACGACTTCTGCATCCATCCACTTTTGCATTGTATATCTGTTTGCTGTCGATTACAATTCGAAGGCAGAATTCAATGGTGAGTTAGCTTCAGTGAATGATTTGTTGCCGTTACTATTCAAACACGGAAATAATGAAGTGTATGGATTTCCCCCACTGACTTTGCCACTTTGACTATATTTAAAAAATGGAGTGCCCGTTGTACGCCATTGGAATTGATAGAATACCGAAATTAATAACCTACGATTGAGACGAATCTGTCCGACGATTATAACGAGTTAAAGACCTGGCTGACAGGTTTGACGTACCAAAACTAAATTGTTGTGCTAGCAATTGTAAGGCTGGCACACCAATTGTAACAAAAGTTTAGGATATACTAATAGGTTATACTAATATATAATTTTAAGTATTTTACGTAATTTATCAACCAATATATGAATTTGATTTTACGGTTCGAAATAAGTGATTATAATTATAATGTACTAGCTGTGCCCGCGACGTCGTCCGCGTGGAATTTGTTTTCAAACCCCCGATTTTGAAACATTCTTCATTGGTGCTCCGCTTCTATTGGTCTTAGCGTTATGATGTATACCCTATAGCCTTCCTCGATAAATGGGCTATCTAACACTGAAAGAACTTTTCAAATCAGACCTGTAGTTCCCGAGGCTGATTGAACGCGCATTAGCGCAATCAAACAAACAAAATCTTGAGCTTTATATATTATTAGTATAAGATGTGTTCCCGACGTTAAGTACACCGCAAAATTACTGACCAAAACGGAACGCGCAGTTTAAATAATTGACAGTTGAGACCGTTCAGGGAGTTCCCCCGTCTTCGCAAATTCTCAGTGTTGTACTTAATACACGTATTTTATTTTTTATTGTTGGAGTTCAGCAGACAGGCAGACGGCCCACTTGATAGAAAGCGGTTACCATCGCCTATGGACATTTGCAACACTAAAGGTGCTACAAATGCGCTGCTGCTCTCTCAAGGGAGACTGGAACCTACTCACTAATGCCGGAACACATCTCAAGGTTGTTCTGGCGACATACTTTGGCTGTTTTCAAGTTTTTCATGTCAATACTTCCTGAAGAGCATCTCCATCACATTTAGTATGTCTGGAGACCACGGTGCATAAAAATGGTTCGCACTTTTAGTTACTTCCATGGAGCCATGGGAAGGCCAACAAGTAGAGGCTTGACAAATTTACCTCTGTCTACACCAATTAAAAATGTACCCAAGGACAAGACCCGGTGAGTGTAGGACTATTTATAGTAAATGAGAACAAAAGCTACCGGACCGTAGCCATGTCGCCTCGCAGGCTGTCTTTCTCTGGAACTCTTAGTCCTTAGACGTCATAAAAGCTAAATCCTATACATACATACATAACATCACGCCAGTTCCCTTGCGGGATAGGCACGAACAACAGAGCGCCATTCAGGCTTATTCGTACACACCTCACTTGCTTCTTAGACATTCATAGCTCTTGTCATGCACGCTCGTCTGTTCTTAAGGCTCCTGACATCACCTTCACCAAATCCTTTACCACATATAAAAATTCACTCAAGAATCGTTATGTAAACTTTACGCGATAATGTATCTGCCAGTAGTTTACTTTATCTTAAATTTTTATCTGTTGTTCATGTATGTCATTAATATTTCATTTTCCATTTTTTCTTTCTCCATTAATATTGTTACGAGTTGCGAGACTCGAATTAAAATGCCGTTAGAATTACTATAGAGTTTATTAAAACTATACAAACACGTATAACACAGGTACAAATATAACTGAACACAACAAGACCAAGCGTAATGCAGAAGGTCTTAATTCCATAAAACGCGCAAAGTCCGTCACTAAAAATTTCCCGATTGTAGTACACACGTCTTGGTTCGCTCGTAGTTATGGCTCGACTACCTCGTCCCTCCATCGGGCCATTGTTTTATACTGCACACATGAAATATGTCCGTAGGGCTGCGTGGACTGAATTTCCTAGAATCAGCTTGTACTTTAAATCCGACACACCTGGCTTATGAGTTGACCACAACGGCACATAAACGAGTACAATAAAACAATGGATTGTTCTCTAGAATAATTAGTAAACAAAAGAACTCCAAATGCGTGGCCTGTACTTGAGAAGCGTGGCCTGTATTTGAGCGACACAAGCAAGAACTGCGTATCACGGAGATGAATATGCTGCGATGGATGTGTGGAGTGACGCGGAAAGACAGGGTCAGGAACTCCCGCATCCGCGACAGTCTTCAAGTCCGTGACATAGCAGACAAACTGCAAGAGTGTCGCTTACGCTGGTACGGCCACGTTTTACGGAGACCGGCTAATTATGTGGGGAACAAGTGTTTAGCCATGCCGCCATCGCCAGGTCCCGGTCGAAGGGGAAGGCCCAAGAAATGTTGGCTTGACGTTGTGAAGGATGACATGCGTACCAATGGTCTTAAAACGGGGGATACAGAAGACCGCGCGAAGTGCAGTAGAAAAAATAGGAAAGCGGACCCTGGGCGTCGGAGTGAACGCTCCGAACGCAACCGGGATTTAACGCTCGGATGATGATGATGATGAAAAGAAGTCCAAATGCCTAAAGGTAATAAAATGTGTTTTTACAGGTATGCAGATGTGTATTTCTTTTTTTTCGGCGTCTAGGTTGTAACAATATGTAATAATTAGATAAGAATTTTCTTTGAGTGAGTCAGGTTCCCTGGAAGAGATTGCTTTTAGCGATAAGGCCGCCTTTTCCTTTACCAAGTATGTAACTATTGTCTTGTGCTTTTTGTCATATCTGTTTTGGGAACAATGAAGTGTTATATCTATCTATCTATCTAGCGGGCTATTGGAAACTTAGTTAGTGGAACTAGGGATGGGAACGTGGAAAAGTAATCTTGTAGCGAAAGTAATGTTAAATATTATGTAGATTTCATAAAGGGACCCTTAGCGGCCGTGGGCGCTCGGCCCTTTGTCCTAAATCAATATTACATCGCAATGTAACCCTTTCCTGCCCTTTGACTGGATACCTTTGGATTTCTTCAAAATATGACCCTGGGTGTTACATAGTTTGATGGTGGAATAATATATTTTTTTTAGTGTAGAAGAGTATTTTGCATGGTCGTTATTTTTCTTCCTATAGACCCATAAGCCTATAACCACCAAGATCATTCTGACATTTAATAAAACATATATATATAGACTACTAGCTGCGCACGCAGTTTCACCCGCTGCTGATGGAAAATCGTTATATTTTGGATAATTCACACTATATCTTTATAAATTATAGCCTATGTCTTATTCTGATGTGTAAACTATATTATTGTAAAGTATATTATTCATCATAATCCGTTCAGTAGTTTTTGCGTGAGAGTAACAAACATTCTTACAAACTTCCGCATTTATAATATTAGTAGGAAGTATCACTGAAGAATATTTTTTGATGTATGACCTTCAAAAACTGTTCTCCGGTGGAGCTTATTTTAAATAAAAACTTTTGAATTCGAATTTGAATTTGATGGTTACACATATATGTTAGAAACTAGTATAATAAAGAAACTTGACTGAGTTTTTTTATTGCATGAGTTCAGCAGACGGCCTGATGGAAAGCGGTTACCATCGCCTACGGACATTTGTAACACCAAAGGCGCTACCAATGTTCCTCCGCTCTCTAAACGGGGACTGGAACCTGACCACAAATGCCGGAACGCAACTCAAGGTTGTTGCGGCATACTCTAGAGTATGTCTTGTCTAGACAAGAAACATTCGCCCTATAGAGGTTAAGATTTATATTCTATGTATTGCTACGAGTTGCAGAGACTCGAATTAAAATGCCGTTACAACTACTATAGAGTTTATTAGAACCATACAAACACGTATAACACAGTTACAAATATAACTGAACACAACCAGCCCAAACGTAAGGCACGATTCAATAGCACGCGCAAAGTCCGTCACTAAATAGATTACCGAATGTACACACGTCTTGCTT
The DNA here is from genome assembly GCA_019925095.2 of Dendrolimus kikuchii. Taxonomy (NCBI): domain Eukaryota; kingdom Metazoa; phylum Arthropoda; class Insecta; order Lepidoptera; family Lasiocampidae; genus Dendrolimus; species Dendrolimus kikuchii. Next base: position 9,203,152 of record CM034413.1, read on the forward strand.
CGCTCGTGGTTATCGCTTGACTGCCTCATCTCTCAGTTGGGGCATTGCTTTATACTGTAACGATGCGATATGTCTGCCCGATCGCGTGATCCGAATTTCTTAGAATCAGCTTGTATTTAAATCAGAAATACCTAGCAGAAATCACAATACAACAATAGGCCGTAAAAGATTACAAAACACAATAGGCTTTTTTTTTATCACAAATTTTAAACACAAAGTAAACAAAAGAACTCCAAATGCCGAAAGGTAATAAAATGCAGGTGCGAATTTGTTTTATCGGTCGTAACAGTCTATTAATACAGGTTGTAAAATCAAATATTGCTATGTTCGAGATACAGAGGTTCGATTAATTTTTTCGAGTTATAGAGGGAAAATAAGTGCTGAATTTGCTTATAGGGATTCACTACTTATTTCACCTTATAGAGGGTTCAGATTTCGAACAACGGAGGTTATGGGGGTTGAAGGGAAGGGAACAGAACATTTTTTCGAGTTTGGGAGGTTTGCGACTTATCGAGAGTAGACTTAAAGATATTCTACTGTACCTTAAAGATATAAGTGAAATACTGAGCCTAGGTCACCTTTTCTAGGAGTAAGGTGCCCAGAAGTCAAACTAAGTTGGCTCACTGAATTGGTATACTGATCAGTTGTCAGAGCTGTAGGATCTCTTATCACCCGAAGAGTTTTGATTTGATAGTTTTTTTGTAAAGACTTAAATGTCCATATTCAAACTCAAATTCAAATTTAAATTATACTTCCTGTTCTATGTACACCGCTTCGTAACGTGTTATTGCTGTTAAGGAAAAGAAACGGCAAGAAGCTCCCCAGCAACAAGTCTAGCTAAAAATTGATTGTATTCTTATTTATCTAGCTCAAACTGTTTTTTTTTAATTTTTTATACATAGGCAAGAGCAACCAGTTTCTATTAGATGAGCCATCTGCCTGTTTTATTTAATACAATTTAATAGTTATGTTAAAATTGCATCTGATACGCCCTCGATTCCGTCCACGCTTGACTTGAAATTTCCGCGGGATTCCCAGAATAAAATGTAGCACAGACTAAGATTAAGTCTAAGAATTTGCTGTCGATCAGTGAAAACCGCATCAAAATCGGCCCAGTAGTTTTTACGTGAATCCCGAACAAACAGGCAAAAAATCTAAAAAAAAACTGCAACGTGTTCTCTATCGTTTATATAGTCTATTTCAGTTGTTTTTTTTTAAATAGCTTTAATGTACAGACACGGACGGCATGTTTAAAACTTTATAATATTACAAATTGATCTTAAAAATAATGTTTTTGAATTTAAAACTCAAAAACCATCGTCGAGGATATCCAAAAACGTGGCGCATGAATTGAAAATACGTCAAAATCGTCGCATTGTTCAAAACTTTAGTTCCAAATTCAAATTTAACAAAGTACTTTTAGAGTAGGCATAAAATCAAGCATGTTACAAACACAATGCGGCCCACGAACATCTGCAACATAATAAATTGCACTCTAAGCAGTTGGAATAAAGAGGATTGTTATTTTCGTAACTTCCCTTATAATATTGTCAGGACTCTGTTGTGTATTTTGCATGTAAAAGCTTTTACAATGGAATGCTATTGAAGAACGTATCAAAGTTTGAGATTTTAAGATAAATTCTTTTGCTCTGTGGGAACTTGATTTTTTTCTGGTGGCATTCGTTTGTTTGAAATTTGGAGCAGAGTCAAACTTTGTGAGGCAGACAGTCTTATAACATTACTAGAGCTGCGCAAGCTATAAGGCTTTGGAACTCACTACGTACGTGAAACAACACTCTCAAATTTGTAACGAAATAATAATCTTATTTAGTTTTAATAAGGCTTGGGATGGTGTTGTTTGACGACACACAACATTTAGTCAAATAATATGTATGTTTATATTGTAATTTATATTAATGTAAGTGTAAATTTCTATGATCGTGTACTAGCAGAAGGTGATGTCAGGAGCCTTAAGAACAGACGAGCGTGCATGACAAGAGTTATGAATGTCAAAGAAGCAAGTGAGGTGTGTAAGAGTAAGCCTAAATGGCGCTCTGCAGTTCGTGCTTACCCCGTAAGGGAACTGGCGTGAAGTTATGTATGTATGTATGTAAATTTCTATTAAAATTTTATATGTCTTTGAAGACCACGGGCCATAAAAATGGCCCGGATTTTCGGCGGGCTTGCGTGGGGTCATGGGAAGGCCAACACGTAGAGGCCCCTTGACAAGTTTAATGTAAATGTGGCGTGACACTGACCGGCGATTGTCCCTGTCTGCACCATATAATAATGCACCCAAGGACAAGCCCTGGCCAGTGTAGGACTATTGTGGAAATAGAACAAAAAGTACCGGACTGTTGGGGTGAACTGCTAGTGGTATTAGGGGTCTGGGAATATGGGGACTATGGTCTGCCCGTAGCAATGTTCGGGGAACATGGAAAAATGGGCAGTTAGGTCTAGCCTTTCTTTTTATTGCAGGAGATCAGCAGACAGGCAGACGGCCCACTGGATGGAAAGCGGTTACCATCGCCTTTGGACATTTGCAACACCAAAGGTGCTACAAATGCGCTGCTGCTCTCTTAAGGGAGACTGGAACCTGGTCACTAATGCCGGAACACAACTCAAGGTTGTTATGGCGAGATACTTTAGACCAGGGGTGGTAGCCATCCAGTCGGGCAAACGCCCTACCACCTGGCTGTGGGTTGTTAAGTCGCCTCTTACGACAGGCCGCTCGGCCGCAGGAAATTATATTCTTTCTCCGTTCCTGCACGGATGAATTCCGAAAAGCCTTCTTAGCTAATAGTTCTGGTTTATTACATTCAGTTAGTATTAAAAATTTGACCTTATCTAATATACTTATCTGGGCCGACCAATGGGACGGCGACTAGCTGATCGCCCTGGATATCGCTGGAGTGACATACTGGAGGCTGAGAAAGGAGTGCAGTATTTTCGTTTCGGAGGCCAGGATTCATTTTGGGTCGTTGAACCACAGCTCTGAGTTAGATAAGCGAAGTCACATGAATGCCTTAGCATTACAAACGGACAACTTGCCTTTGTTTCAAACATTTGAACAACATTAAGTACAAAAGCATCGACAAACAACGCAGCATATCGCGTTACCATTTATTTAGGCATTTAATCCGCGACCCTTTTTGGTCTACTAATGTACCGAAACTATTAAATCGTATCTAGTTACCAACAGGGTTGGCATTTCAATTTCTCTTCCCCCTCTCATTCTCTTTCTATGCCTCTCTCTTTCCTTTAATGTTGTATTACACCGTCAAACTCGTTATAGGCTTTACTACACTTTTATAGCTACAAACAATCAGGTATCAAACAACATGCTGTTGAATCCTCACAATTTAAACCGATGTGGGTAGTTTTATAAGTGCCGCTGGCTTTCGGTATTGTCGCCATTGCGACAAACCAGTCTCCAACGCACGCGAGGTCAGTTCGGACGTTCCGTTTTCTCCGTGTAAGTGAACGTTTCACATCCCATTCTTGGAGATCCTATTAAACTTTAGACACAAGCCGTGCTTGCTCTAGGTGTGAGTGTGCCATAACTTAAACCTAAGTGCCATCCGAGGAGTTGTTAGTGCCGTGCACTTCAGGAGCTGTCTAGCTGCCCCATTGGAGGTGGATTCCGAGGTTAGTTTTTTTTATATTTTTTTTTATTGCAGGAGTTCAGCTGACAGACAGACGACCCACTTCATGGAAAGCGGTTACCATCGCCTATGGACATTTGCAACACCAAAGGTGCTACAAATGCGCTGCCGCTCTCTTAAGGGAGACTGGAACCTGGCCACCAATGCCGGAACACAATTCAAGGTTGTTATGGCGACATACTTTAGACCAGGGGTGGTAACCATCCAGCCGGGCAAATGCCCTACCATCTGGCTATGGCTTGTCGCCTCTTACGACAGGCCGCCCGGCCGCAGGAAATTGTATTCTTTCTCCGTTCCTGCACAGATAAAAAGTGGTGCTTATTACCCCATTGGTTTTTGTGTAGGATTTGGCATATCTCTCACTCTCAAATATATATATCCTATACAGTCCACAAAAAATATTTAATAGAACCAGCGAAGCTGTGTGATAAGGATCCGTGATCCAGCGTTGCACACATGCCTCTAAATTACATGCACTACCTGGTAAAGCCATGCTGGATCCATATTTTTAATTACAACTCTTAGGACCGGTTTGACCAGTGTGATACCACGCTCTCACAGAATCGGTTAGTCTTGAATTAACAGTATTTCGTACGATGAGTAAGGCTTCCGATAGTTTACTTCCCCCTATCCCAGCTCTCCTATTATATTCCCTAGTGATAAGTGGGAGGAACTTGCGCTTCAAAGACCGGTATGGTGATCCACAGTAGACAGTGTTAACAAAGAATATGAAACAATTCGTACTGAAGACCTCGGCTAGAAGCCAGATCCGCAAAGCTGGACCCAATTTTTTATTCAAAATAAGTTCCATTGGAGAATACTTTTTGAATATCTATCATACATACGAGTTGAAATTTAATTTTACTTCCTATTCTATACACACCGCTTCGCAACGTGTTATTGCTGTTAAGGAGAAGAAGCGGCAAGAAATTCCCCAGCAACACGTCTAGTTTTACTTGTTACAATTACCACGTGCTAATAACGGTGAAGGAAAACATCGTGATGCAACCTGCACATCGAGATAACCGATGTGTCAAACCTGCCAAGCCGCCTTGGACAAGCGTGGCGGGTATACGTCCGTTCCTCTATAATGGGAGGCCCGAGCCCAGCAGTGGGACATTTATGGGCTGATATTATTATTATTATTATACGTCTAGTTTTTAAATTGATTCTACTCCTACACATATAACACATTGTTTCTCTTGCAGCCGAGTTTTCAGGAACAAATTCGGTTTTGCTGGCTATACTCGTGCCCATGCCGGAAAACCATAGCAGAGGTCGCCATCGACGGACACGTCAAGGAAATCATCATCTTCAACATCGCGAACCACGTACACACTATGATTATTGGTTACAGCAATGTGCAACGGTTACAGTCACAATTAAAATAAAGTTAAAAAGACGAACAGTAATAATTATGAAGTAAAGATATTGTTACGAGTTTAGCGGGACTCGAATTAAAATGCCGTTGGAAATATTATAGAGTTTATTAGAACTATACAAACACGTATAACACAGGTACAAATATAACCGAACACAACAAATCCAAACGTAATACAGAAGGTCGTAATTCAATAAAACGCGCAAAGTCCATCACTAATAGATTCCCAAATGTACACACGTCTCGTCTTGATCGTGGTTCTCGCTCGACTGCCCCCTTTCCCCATCAGGCCTTCGTTTCATACCTCACAAATACAAATGTGCCCATATCGTAGTCGACGTAATCCGCAACCCCTGGCTAATGATTCGGCCGCAAGCGGCGATAAACGAGTACAATAAAACAACAGGCTGTTCGAAAGAAGACGATCATAAAAGAATTACAATCATTTCAAATGCCGACAGGTAGAAAAATGTGTTTTTACAGATATGCAAGTGGAATTTGTTTTTGTCGGAACCTAAGTGGTAACAATATGTTGCTGGGGAGCTTGTTGCGCCATTTCTTCTCCTTTAACAGTGACTCAAATTGCTTTGGAAGCAGCGGTAGACTCATGACTTTCAATAAGTAATTTGTAAGATTCCATTTTGAAATAAATATTTGCTTTTTCATTTTAGCATCACATTGGTTACGCTTAATGCGCAAACGCCGTCCGCTCGTGATACGTGCCGGGACCTATATCTATGTAATTTACATGAATGGCGGCTACCGCTAAGCTTTAGTTGTTTCACGGCTTTCCTACGCTATTGTGTACCATCAATAACTACAACTTTCTTTCAATCTTCATTACCATATTGACACAGTAGTTTCCTTTTCTATCCGTGCAGAAACGGAGAAAGAATACTAATTCCTGCGGCCGTATGGTCTGTCGTAAGAGGCGACAAAACAACTCACAGCCAGGTGGCAGCGTATTCGCATTAGTGGCCGGGTTCCAGTTGCCCTTTAGAGAACGGCAGCACATTGGTATCATCTTTAGTGTTGCTAATGTTCATAGGCGACGGTAATCAAGTTCCATCACAGTTGGGCCGTCAGCCTGTCTTTTTTTTTTTTTTTATTGCAGGAGATCAGCAGACAGGCAGACGGCCCACTTGATCGAAAGCGGTTACCATCGCCTATGGACATTTGCAACAGCAAAGTTGCTACAAATGCGCTGCTGCTCTCTTAAGTGAAACTGGAACCTGGTCACTAATGCTGGAACACAACTTAAGGTTGTTATGGCGACATACTTTAAACCAGGGGTGGTAGCCATCCAGTCGGGCAAATGCCCTACCACCTGGCTGTGGGTTGTTAAGTCGCCTCTTACGACAGGCCGCCCGGCCGCAGGAAATTGTATTCTTTCTCCGTTCCTGCACGGATAGTCTGTCTGCTGTCTGCTGTACTCCAGCAATAAAAATAAATCCGATGAAAATTACTGTGATATAAAAGGAAATTGACAAGTGCCCAACCCTATGCTTTCGACCCACGTGACCAATATATAATACACACTTGGTTGTGTAAATTGGAACGTATGAATTAAATGGATGTTATGTTGTCGTCGATGTAACAGTGTCGGGTTTATATGGACTTTTATATTGAAGTGAAAGTCGATGAAACAAAAAAGCGACACTAAAAAGAGATAAACAAACACACACACACACATTGTATTATTGTTCGCATGTAGGTATCTGTAATATATGTTATTATGTATATCTATATTAGTTTATTATTATTTGTATGTCTTTCAAGACCACGGGTCATAAAAATTGCCCGGGCTTTTGGAGGGCTTGCGTGGGGCCATGGGAAGGCCAACACGTAGAGGCCTCTTGACAAATTTAATCTAAATGTGGTGTGACACTGACTGGCGATTGTCCCTGTCTACACCATATAATAATGCACCCAAGGACAAGCCCCGGCCAGTGTAGGACTATTGTGGGAAATGAGGACAAAAGTACCGGGCTATTGGGGTGAACTTCTAGTGGTATCAGGGATCTGGGAATATGGGAACTATGGCGTCTGCCCGTCGCAATGTTCAGGGAACATGGAAAAATCGGCAGACGGTGACTCGCCACTCCCTGCATGGGCCCCAAAAAATGCCATAAAGACAGGGGCAACATGGGTGTGAGTGGCTATGAGGTGTAGAGAGGTGGGCTGCAGGTTCACCGAAGCTACTTCTGACGTGATGCCATTTATCACTTCCACCCCTGGAGTTTGGGTCTTAGCTGTAGCGATCTCCACTCCGTGCCGGCTGACTAAGGCAAGTCGGAGGAGTCAGGTATGAGGTGTCGCTACTCACCTAAGGCTTCGCCACAAAGCCCCCTTGCGGGGGCTTTGTGGCAACCATTTTATTGTTATTATTATTATTATTATTTTGTTTTTCTTTAATTACGATTAAATTAGTTTTAATTTAGTTAAACCACCAAATATTATTTAATTTTTCTTGTAATGACTCCTCGGACACCGGGTTGCTTGGAAGAGATCACTATAAGCGATAAGGCCGCAGCCCATTGTTCTAATGGAAATGTATCCATATTAAATTTCTAGGTTTAAGTTATGGTGAACAATAAAGAGTTTTCATTCATTCATTCTGTATGGCTACCACCCCTGGTCTAGAGTATGTCGCCATAATAACCTTGATTTGTGTTCCGGCATTAGTGACCAGGTTCCAGCCACCCTTGAGAGAGCAGCAGCGCATTTGTAGCACCTCTCGTGTTGCAAATGTCCATAGGCGTCGGTGACCGCTTTCCATCAAGTGAGCGGTCTGCCTGTCTGCTGAACTCATGCAATAAAAAAAAGGCAAAATAATAGAGACCCATATAAGCAGGTGAACTAAATCGCTGGCAATACTAGTTAATAATATTATTAATTCAATATCAATTTCACATGAGCTTAGCCGTTGATTCCTACACCGCTGTCATCCAAATAAACAAGTGTCATATACACTGGGTATTTGTTAGATTGAGACGTGAAACGTTGTTGCGTATTAACGGGATCATGCCCGGCTTTGACGTTGACGAACTAGTGTTGTCAAGTTATCGATAACGTAATATAAAAGTAATGCATATTTTGTATTTGTCATTGAAAGGGGGTCAGCGCACGATAATTAGGAACTGTCATACTTGGCTCAAATATAGTATACTAGTTTCTGCCCGCGACTTTGTCCGCGTGGAATAGTTAAAAAATAAACCCCCCGATTTTGAAACATTCTTCATTGGTGTTCCGCTCCTATTAGTCTTAGCGTGATGATATATATAGCCTATAGTGTTCCTCGATAAATGGGCTATCTAACATTGAAAGAATTTTTAGTAGTTCCTGAGATTAGCGCATTCAAGCAAACCAACAAACTCGTCAGGTTTATATATTAGTATAAGCTTAAGCTTTAATTCTTGTAAAACACACGCAGAATGAAGATATCACATTGGAGCAATTTACTTTTAATAATTAAAACCTAGAAGAACTACGAGCAGAGCACGCATACCACAACAATGTAAATAAAGTAATGGTTATATGTATTTAAAATGTAAACGAGGTGAACAATAAAAAATAATGTATATAAAAAAATATAAATAAATCAGTTTTCACTTGAATCCTTTTGGGGGCTAGACAAGTTGACGGTACGGTGGCGATAATAAATAATCCGACTGAAAAACACTCGTTTATTTCTTGTAATTAAAACTATATAACTTACGACGAATACAAACTATAATAATGTGATAACACAATAGCGCTGTCGATGGCAACCGTACGACTGGGGTGTGTGTGACGTGGATCGTCGATATTCGACCACCGATGCGCAAGCGCAGACGGCGGTGGGCCACGTTCGCACATCACGCTAGACAATAAATGCGCGTAAATTTAAATCGTGGTAGAAGCCCACACCTTCGTTATATTTCAAACAAAATGTAACAATTAACAAAATTCAGAATTTCACTATTGCTCAACCGCGGTGCACTCGACGTGAGGGTAGCTAAAAAGTTCACGTCTCAACAGTTGAGACGCTGACATTCGGGTGGGTTCTAATCTTTACAATTCAATACCCAAGTTTACAACCACATTTTTTATTTTTTTATTGTATGTTTGTGATTCGTTCATTGTCTTCTTAGTTATACCGCTAGAGTCCTATGAATAATTTTTCGAAGTGATGACGTATATTACATGATACCTTGTTTTTGTAGACTTGGTCCGCAAATACGTTCATTTTTAGGTATATATATAAACATGAATCTACATTTGAGTAGTATATCATTTATGATTCCAAATTCGACGTTCTTAAAATCTGCTGCCCTAGGCTCTAAACTAGTCATAATAATAACAGCCCATAAATGTCCCACTGCTGGGCTCACTGTAGTATACCCGCCACGCTTGTCCAAGGCGGCTTGGCAGGTTTGACACATCGGTTATCTTGATGGGCAGGTTTCATCACGACGTTATCCTTCACCATTGTTCGCACGTGGTAATTGTAACAATATGCTTAGTAGATCGAAAAACTACCTAAGTGGTGCATGCGTTCCGGCAAGATTCAAACTCGCGCCCTTTGTGTCTAGGACGCGTGCGCTAGCTATTACGCTACCAAACTACTCACTGAGCCTGCCATTGCGTCAGTATTAAATAAAATGATCGAATGTATAACTTTTAGAATAATACACACCAAACTAGAGCAGGACCGTTTTTTAATCACTTCGAATGTAGTAAATAGAATTATCATTAACTCACTAGTAGGCACTTATTAATTTTTAAATCAAGTTTTATAGGAATTACACTTTGACAAATAAGCTTGTAACTTTTAGAACCGGTCTCTGTCTCTGTTGCGGTTCAATAAATCTAGTTTATTATACAATATTTAATGACATTTTTATTTTTACTCATATAAATAACAGTTGTTAATTTATGCTTAATACTGGACCGGACGGATTTGTAGTTAAGTTGCAAATGTTTCCTGTATTTTATTATGCCGTTTATTATTATTCTATCATCGTATGTTTATATATTCCTTGACATTACGTTTATAATAATAGAAACAGATGTTAAAACTTAAAAACCCTTGTGTACGTAGGTATAACTGGATTTATCACAAGTCGACTGACTGAATAATCATTTTTATAGTTTCATTGTATATATATATATATATATATATATATATATCAAAAGAAACATATATTCACTTTCATAAATGTAATTAAACAGGTTCACAGTCCGCAGCCCATATATTGCTGCAGGCCTATAGCGTGTCAAGTCTGACTGTCCGCCTAAACAACTTCAAAGGAGTGTATTAAACTGGACAGCAGGATAGATTCTAAGATACAAAAATCCATGGAGAAATATCTAAATATTTTTTAAATCGGCAGACAAACACACACATTGTGTATACCCAAGCTAAGCAAGTTATGCTTGTGTTATGACTAATATTCGTAGTAAATAACGAAAAGTTTATTTTGCGAAATTTACCATGCCAGGAATTGAACCTGGAGCCTTTGTGTTGTAGTGAGATTAACCGGCAAAGGCTTAGCCCGCTCAACCACAGAGGCCGTCATGTTTATTTCTTTACTCACTTTGATCAAAACTTACATCTACTGGATTTGGGAGATACTTTATACAGTAAAAGCCGCATTGTGAATTATATAATCTTATTAACATACTTTTACACGCCGACAAAAGTGGATGCATACCTGCCTACCATAAAACACACACTTTATTATCTTTTCGGCATTTGGACTTCTGTTGTTTACTTTGTGTTTTGTAATTAGAAACAGCCCAATGTGTATTGTAATCTTTTATGGTAGTCATTAGCCAGGTGTACTTCTTGGAAATTCAGTCCACGTGGTCGAGTAGACATATTGTATTTGTATAGTATAAAGCGATGCCCCAAGGGAGGGGTGAGGCAGTCAAGCGATAATCACGAACGAGGCAATACGTGTGTACATTCGGTAATCGATATAGTGACGGATTTTGCGCGTGTTATTGATGCGTGCATTACGTTTGTACTAGTTGTGTTCAGTTATATTTGTACCTGTGTTATACGTGTTTGTATAGTTCCAATAAATTCTATAGTAATTCCAACGGCATTTTTAATTCGAGTCCTGTAACTCGTAACAATACTTAAACTATGGGATATTTGATATCCTCGTATCCTAACTACCTAATATTATATATATGAATGTGAGTTAGTTTCTTTGTGACGTTACACGCCTTAACTGCACAACAGATCGTCATGCAATTTTGCATATACGTTGTCATGGACATGTAAATAGACATAGGGTACCTTTTAACCAGAAAAAATTACTGTTCCCTAGGCACAGCCGAATATAGCCGAAAGATAGCATTCTAATCGTGTTTTATTGGTGCCATCGTTGTAATTAAGTAAATAAATACATCGCCATAGCAATGACCGTGACAACGCAATTTTAATGTGTTGCTCTCATGGTTGGTTCCAACTTCGCTAGATGGCGTTCGGATATTTTGAATTAATAATTAAGTTTACCATTTCTAAGAAACTCTCCTTAGAAATTTCAAACTTATTTTTTAATTCCAAATACCTGTACGCCATCTAGCGAAGGTGGGACTCTCAGCGGTCTACAAAACTTATATTAACGCGAGCCTAGCCACGGGCAAAAGCTGCTCTTAATATAAATCAAAACACTATAAAGGAGCATTTGTTACCTTTCTAGCATAAAATCAAGATAAGATTGTACTTACTGTTTATAATTTAATAATAATCAAAATGATGACGTCATAAATTACCACTGCAATACAGATGATAAATGCCTTAATCTTCTTCTTCTTCTTCAGCCAATCACAGTCCACTGCTGGACGTAGGCCTCCTCAAGTACGCGCCACATATCCCGGTCTCCCGTCTTCGTCATCCAGCCCCTGCCGGCGATCTTGCGCAGGCCGTCAGTCCACCGGGCTGGCGGGCGTCCTACGCTACGTTCTCCGAGATGTGCTCTCCGCTCCAGGACTCGTTTGCTTCATCGGCCGTCAGTCCTGCGGCAGACAAAATCGTCCCACTGCCACTTCAACTTGCTAATTTTGCGAGCTATGTCGGTTACCTTCGCTCTCTTACGGATGTCCTCATTTCTGATTTTATCCATAAGAGAAACACCTAACATAGCTCGCTCCATAGCCCGTTGAGCGCCTTTGAATTTGTGGATCAGTCCCACTGTCAGTGTGTCATCACGGCATCGTATGTCATCATGGGTAGGACGCACTGCTCGAAGACTTTCGTATTCAAGCATTGCGGAATGGTCGACGGGAAGAAGCTTATCGAATGCTGCCAGCCTAACTGGATCCTCCTAATGCCTTAATAATGAATGTTAAATACGTTATTATCGATAGTCGATAATAAAAACTTCCCAACATTAACCACGCATTGTTAGCCACACACGGATATCGAGTTACGAAATATAGACCCGCAATATCGCCCGGGAGGAGCGAACTCAAAACATTCTAGCTCTCGCTCACACGCTATAATGTTAAACAGAGACAGCTATAGTAAGGATATCTCGAAAACTGTCAAGTGTGTGGCCCGATTTACAGGACGCGTCTTTTCGGGTGTGAAGTTTTTACTACTTGTGTTTCTGGGTTCTTAACCTTTAGTTCTTGATTATATTCTGCCAAGTGCGTGTTGATCCTCGCATAGTGAAGGGTTTTATAATGGCGAGGTAGTGAAACATTGTTTTTGCTATCTGGCTTTGGAAATCCAAAAAAACTTTATACGAAATTAGTTATTGTATTGTAGAAGATTTCGTAAATTTCATCAAATTAAATAGGAAGTAATTACGCGTTTCAATTTATAGATTGAGATCCCAGTCACCCCAGACTTACGTGATTTTAGGTAAGATGAAATTTTCAGTATCGGTAGTTTAACATAAACTTAGAAAGGAATGGATACTCGCTAAGCTGAAAGCAGAGCCGTTTTTCAGGTAGCGGGTATCAAAAGGTGGAAACGGCCATAAACAAGTACAAAAAAACTTGAGAGGTGTCAAGGGACACCCGGATGGAACGAAGTTCCTTTCGATTAATTTTATTTTTTATTATTTATTATTTACAAAAAACCTGTATACACTCAACAAAAATAATCGTCGCGACACCACACTGTTCAATGCGAAATAGAAATGAAAATATCTGGCTTGCTTTCTATAAGAGAGAGAGAGACAGAGAGAGAGACAGACAGACAGACAGAGAAACATGCGACGCCGCACAGCTTACTATAGCAAAAAGTGCCGTGACAACTTTTCGTAAGAATTTTTTCCGTCTAGCCCCCTTTCACAACGCGCGATAAGGAACTTCGTTCCAATAACAATAGGCTATTGCCCGTTGTTATTTTACTTGTTTATGGCCGTTCGCAGGCATAATCCTGCAGCTATGCAGAATTATGTTTTCTGGGAATAGCGTCGACAGTGGCCAGGTGTGGTTCTTGGAAATCATTATTTACACGGTCGTGATATATTGTAAGCTGAGTATAAAGGAATGCCCGAACTGGGAGATCGTCAGTCAAGCGACGACTACGATACGAGTAAGACGTGTGTAGTACATTCGAAGAGCGATATGGTGACGGAATTTGCGCGTGTTATTGAATCGTGCAGTGTTACTGGTTGTATCCAGTATATTTGTACCTGTGTTTTTACAATACTAATAAACTCTATAGTAATTCCAACGGCATGTTTAATTTGAGTCCTGTGTAGCTCGTAACAATATTATCCTTCACACAATCCATCCATCTTTTTTTTGGTCTACCTTTACATTTGTACACATCTATCTTGTAGTTTAACATTCTTTGTGTCACGTGACTTTCATCTCTCCTCATTATATGCCCATACCAACTTACTCACAATTTATTTACACTATTAATAAATCTGTAAATGGTTTAAGTTTGTACAATACGTTTAAAAATGTGAATAAAATCAGGGGGGATAATTCGGACCAGGAGAGGCAGAAAATGAAATTTTTAGAATTTTTCTGTCTGTCTTAGAGCATCACGTGAAAACTACTGAACGGATTTAAATGAACCTCGACATTGAGCTAGCTTATATCCCGGAGCGTAACTAAGGATACTTTTTATCGCGATAAATAACGTCGTTTTCGTGGGATAGACGAAAATAGCGAAAAAGGTGGTACTGCATTAGCATTTTTTTAAACTACTGAACGTATAAAATTGAAACTCGACATAGTGCTGGCTTATAACCCGAGTTAACACTTAAAATACATTTGATCCCGATAAATAATGTCGTTTTCCTAAAATAGACAGATTAACTAAATAGATGGCGCTGCAATCGCGTTATATAGTCCACTACCGACCAAATATGCTGTCATAGGAAACAAGTAATTCATTGTATTACTTCAAATCAGATTGGCTTCGACTCATTTCTATCTTTCGCCGCTAGGCAGCTGTTTAGACTATATGGAGTTAGATTCTTTGTTATTGTAGTGAATTGAATAAGAAATAGTAGTTTTAGGTCTAATATTAATAAAAAGCCTAATTAGTTTTTATGTAAATAATATAGAGTTACTACCTAGGGTTTTTCACGCGACATGGCCGCGGGTAACCATCACCTCCACCCTCAGAAACCAGAAACATGACTCAAGAAGAAATAGTCTGATTTAGAAAATTTTAATCGTTACCTTTTCTACACATTATTATAAATATAATATCAGCCCATAAATGTACCACTGCTGCGCTCGGGTCTCCCATTATACGGGGAGTGGTCATTATACCCGCCACGCTTGTCCAAGGCGGCTTGACAGGTTATATCGATGTGCGGGTTGCATCACGATGTTTTCCTTCACCGTTGTTAGCACGTGGTAATTGTAACAATAATCACATTAGATCAGAAAACTGACTAAGTCGTGCATGCGTTCCTGCCAGGATCGTAACCGCGCCCTTTGAGTTTGGGACGCGTGCGCTAGGCATTACGCTAACACGACTTTCTACACATTGTATTTCCTAATTCCTACAAATGACAACCTTCTCTTTTAGGAACTATATGCGTACGCCAAACCATCCATGCGTAAGTTTATGGTCTATACAAATCACATGCAACGACCTTACTATTCCAAAGACAATACAGAATATTCCCTTTGTCATTTATATAAGACAATCGACTGGTTTTGTTGCCAAGTTACATAAATACGCTGAGCAGTTATGCGAATTATAGCAATACTAGCTGTCGCTCGCGGCTTCACTGGCGTAGATTAAAAATAGCCATAATTTGAGCAAACATTCACCTTGGGGATTGAATTACCAAAAACGCGGATACACGTGTACATTTATTTCTGACCAGAAGCAGGTATAAATTACGTGCTTACGTACTTTGAAAATAAAGGTTTATCATAAATAAATAAATTGTTTATTTTTGTTCCAAAAGTTAATACAAAAATTTTGGGCTTGGGATCTTCTATTAAGTTGTTTCAATGAGACGCGATAATTTAAATTAGCTCGCAAACAATGTGGAGGGAAAGTTTGAAATTGGAACGTACCTATTTTTAGTTATAAATAATCATATTTTTAAAATAAATTATTACTGGCCAGTCTCTCATACATAAAAACTTTTTTTCGCAATAAGTTCTGAGTGGCCTGGCACTTGTGTCAGAAGGACCCGCTCTCCATTAACTTAAATATTATAAAATAACTTTATTACAATAATACTTGTACAAATAATTTTTATGTGTTGTATACTTATATCTGTGTGCACATGTGTGTCTAGATGTATGAAATTAAGTGTTTATGTTTACAAACTATGAATACAATGTAATATGTATATATGTATACACTAAAGAATTTTTAGTGTATACATATACATATGTATACACTAAAAATTCTTTACATTCTTTGTACGTTTTCAATAATAACTACTTTGTAACAATTTTCTTATAGTCATTATATTTCATAGTACTAAATTGTAATACTTTATTAATTAGTTTAAATATATATATGGAATGCACTTTATATTGGTGATTAGCAAATGACGTATTAACCCTGGTGGTTTTTATAGATTTCCCTTTATGTCCTACAAACTTCCATCCCCTTTTCACCCCCTTACGGGTTGAATTTCCAAAATCTTTTCTTAATATAGATAGAACCTACAATATAGATAGAACCCGCTTACAAATGTCTTAGCCCCAGTAATACGGGCTGTACATTTGAGGAACTAGCGGACCCGGCAGATTAGTCCTGCTCAGAACAAATGAAAATCTACCCGATTCCAGCGCCACCTATCGGATTCAATTATGAATCTAAACCCCGGCTCCGTCGGCATTGCTCCATCGTTCCTGCGACAGACATGACCAGCCCACTGCAACTTCAACTTGGAAATTTTACGAGCTGTCGTTTACCTTGGTTCTCTTACGGATATCCTCATTTCTAATTTTATCCAAAAGAGAAATACCTGAAATAAATATATCTCGTATAAAGTTCACAAATACCGAATCGGCATATTACCCGTGGGCTATGGCGTCCCACAGCCAACGCTATTCCGTTCTTCTATTTGATCCTCTCTATTCCATTCCTCCTTGCCTGGTCTCTGTATCTTATCCCCTCTTTTCATTTTCCTATCCCATCCCCCATATTCTATCCGCAACACGTTGACTTTGGCCCTAGAAACGTCTGTAGACGACGGTAACCACTCCCCATCATTACCCGTGCAGGAACGGAGAAAGGATATAATTTCCTGTGGCCGGGTTGTCACGGTTTATTTTAGAATAAATGAAAACGCGATCAAAATAAGTTTTCAGAAAACTAGTTTATTTATTACTAGTTATTACTAGCAGAAGGTGATGTCAGGAGCCTTAAGCACAGACGAGCGTGCATGACAAGAGTTATAATAAGCCTGAATGCCGCTCTGTTGTTCGTGCCTACCCCGCAAGGGAACTGGCGTGAAGTTATGTATGTATGTATGTAGTTTAATTATTTTTCTCTTAAGAGAATAAGCAGTTAAGAAGTGGGTTCTTGCCAAACAAAAATTAGTTTCCCTGGCTAGTCTTAAAATAATTAGGTACCGTACTCTCCTGAGAATCCTTGCAGTCCCCTGGACAGCACGGCAGTCTCTTATTCGCAACTCCTATTACACGAGGCTCAGGCACATCGAGGGAGTACCTAGATTTCAGCGACAGCGGGAGGAGTTTAATCCCAACCAAATTCCCAGTATGGGAATAATAAGCACTTATTTTAAACACGAATATAATAACATTTACAAGTTAGCTGGTAAGTGATAAGATATTAGAATAAGAGTTTTCAAAATATTTAACAGTTAAAATACGCAATCTCATCTGTGAACTAGCCCAGATGATTTTTTTGCCTGCCCCACCGTCATTCAATCTTTTATTTTGTACACCTTGAGACGTTTCTTTACGTGTATCAAATTATTGTATGACATTATAGTATTTATGGGTGATGATCTTTTTAAATTATATTTTATATTATTATTAATTAATATTTTTATATTTTAATTTAAACTATATGTATTACTTTATTTTAGAAAAGAAAGAAAAAAATATTTATTCAGAACTACATATACACAAAAACGTACTTATAAATAAGACGATACAATTGAAATGAAGTTCTGAATCGGTCCTAACTGAGCATGATGCTGGTTGGCTCAACCAGCGCTGGTCTTCTTCCGTTAGGACCGTTCAAGTGACTTACGGATAGACAAAACGAAACAAACACAAATCAAAACAAATAAATATATATATGACGAGTACTATTGCAAACAAATATAAAAATTAATATATAATATATAAATAAACCATGGGACCATGGGGGCCTGAGGCGCACAAGCTTTGTCGGGACATAGTCAAACGTCTGGTTGATGTCTCACGTGACCAAAAGACTGGTTTATACCTCGCACAGCGCATCAGCATTGCCATTCAGAGAGGCAATGTGGCCAGTCTTTTGGGCACGTTTCCGACTGAGAGCGGTCTAGAACTAGATTTTATACTTTAATTTTAGTTTGTATATATAGTTTATTTTTAGTTTAATTTATTGTATAGTTTAATTTATTTATAATTTAGTTTATTTATAATTAGATACTTATTTATTAAAAAAAAAAAACTATATCATTAATATATAAAAAACTGATATAAAAATTAATGCTACGAAGCGAATTTATAAAGAAGAACATAATGAAATAAGGAACATAAAGCTTAAAAACTAAAAAAACTATAACAATATCAATTTTATATTTTGTCTGTCAGTCTGTTGGTTTGTGTCAAATATGCTGCAAATAGAAAATATCTAATCTTTTCAATATTTATAGTTTTAGATTTTTGAAAAGGTTAGTAGCAACGATTGTAAATAGTTTGTGGCGAAACAAACCTGTTCGCCTACTGCCTGGCAGGCAAGATTGAAGGTTTTAGAATTGACAACTGTTATGTCACATTAGACGCACAAAGAAAATTTGTCATGAAAATGTACAGAACTGAATCCCTTTAAATCCGAATATATATTTTATATTAATACGTTCGGCTATGTAAATATCATATACAAAATTATATACTTTGAAAATGAACGGGTTATTTATTATTGCAACGACCCGTCAAGTTGTTACAGACTGACCTGTCGTAAGAGGCGACAAAACAACCCATAGCGAGAATGAGAGGGTATTTTTACCCGACTAGATGGTTACTAATCCTGGATTGACATACCCCGCCATAACAACCTTGAGTTGTCTTCAGGCATTAGTAGCCAGGTTTCAGTTTCCATTAAGAGAGCAGCACATTGGTAACCGACCCCTTTGGTGTTGCAAATGTCCATAGGCGATGGTAACCGCTTTCCATCAGGTGGACCGTTTGTCTGTTTACCAGCTATGCAACAAAAGAAACCTGGATATAGTCACGTGTACGAAACCCTCAATATGAGTGGTCCGAGACGCACTTACCAGAATTTTATTTTAAAAATCATCATCAAATTACCCCAAGATGAGGTCGGAGACAAAGGTAGGCGAAATCTAATTTTACCATTTTTTTTTAATAACAACATTAATTACGGCGCAGAATGACAATGTTTTTTGGCGCAAAAAAGGGAATTTTCCCTGACCTTAAGGCGTTTCTAAGAAATTGCGTTACTTATCCAACGTTGTCGCCATTTTCGCTTAGTCAGGGTATTATGTGAATAATTGGTTTACTTTCCTGTGAAATTCATGATTGAAAGAAGATGTAATAACAAGAGTTGAAAAAGAAATGTTAAGGTGGCTTGGGCATGTAGAAAGGATGGATGAAAGCAGATTCACAAATCAAGTGTATGACAGCATTGTGAGGAGTTGGTGCCGGTAGATTGTGACATACACACCACGATCAAATTGCAGATGTCTTAAAGAATTGCCAGGTATTCTATCCGTGCAGGAACGGAGAAAGAATACAATTTCCTGCGGCCTGGCGGCCTGTCGTAAGAGGCGACTAAACAACCCACAGCCAGGTGGTAGGGTATTTGCTCGACTGGATGGCGACCACCCCTGGTCTAGAGTATGCCGCCGTAACAACCTTGTGTTGTGTTCCGGCATTAGTGACCAGGTTCCAGTCTCCTTTAAGAGAACAGCAGCGCATTTGTAGCACCTTTGGTGTTGCAAATGTCCATAAGCAATGGTAACCGCTTTCCATCAAGTGGGCCGTCTGCCTGTCTGCTGAACTCCTGCAATAAAAAAAATAAAAAGTAAAAGGTAGAAAACAGCCATAATAAACGTGTATGTCTGAAGAAAATACTATCTGTATGTCGAGATCGTATCAAGTGGAATACCATCTTCTCTGCCTACCTCTATGGGAAACAGACTTGAAAATAATAATATATTAGGTGTAGGTATGAGTGATAATTTAAAGATATAATAATAATAAAATTTTGGAAGTAGCTTCGGTGAACCTGCAGCCCACCTCTCCATACCCTTAGCCACTCACACCCATGTTGCCCCTCGCCAATCTTGGTATTTTCAGTGGCCCATGCAGTGAGTGCAAGTGCAAGTCGCCGTCTGCCCATTTTTTCCATGTTATATCATATCCCCAGTTCCACTAGTTGACCCCAATAGCCCGGTATCTTGTTCTCATTTCCTACCATAGTCCTACACTGACCGGGGCTAGTCCTTGGGTGCATTTTGATGTAGTATAGACAGGGATAATCGTCGGTCAGTGTCATACCACATTTACATGAAATTTATCAAGAGGCCTCTACGTGTTGGCCTTTCCATATCCCCACGCAAGCCCTCCAAAATTACGGACCATTTTTGTTCTAAAATTACATACAGTAAAATGCAATATTAACTATTAACATTACTATTGCTACAACCTAGGCGCCGACAAAGACAAATTCCACGTACAGACTGTAAAAGCACATTTTATTACCTGTCGGCATTTGAGCTGGTTGTAATCCTTTTATGATCGTCTTTTTTTTGATCACTTATTTATTGGCATACGTTTCTAATTATTGTGGAGCATAGTCTATTGTCCTATTGTACTCGCTCATTAGCATCATTAGCCAGGAGTTGCGGAGTCTTTTGCATTTGTGCAGTATAAAACGACGGCCTGATGCAGAGAGGGGGCAGTCAAGCTTCGATTACGATACAGGCGTGACGTGTGTACATTCGGGAATCTAATAGTGACGGACTTTGCGCGTTTTATTGAATTACGACCTTCTGAATTACGTTTGTATTTGTTGTGTTCGGTTATATTTGTACCTGTGTTATACGTGTTTGTATAGTTCTAATAAACTCTATATTAATTCTAACGGCATTTTAATTCGAGTCCCGCTAAACTCGTAACACTATGTTTTATTATAATAACAAATAAATACATTTAATTTAATTTTGAAATTTCGTATTTGATCCTAAAAGACATGAACGTGTAATATTTTATGGTATATGGTGCTACACCGAAAGTAAAAATAAATTCGCAAAAAGAATAAAATTAGGGGGCTACCTACCATCTATGTAGTGTACAGGTTTTTAATATTATTGAAAAAATCTCTAACGATAATTTATTTAAATTAAATACAGTGGATTTCGGTTATAACGACCATGAAGGAAACACGATAATTCCATCTCTATACCCGGAAGTCGCTATATAGAATGGTAGAAAGAAAATTATATTTATTGCAAGACAATACTTACAACCGCGAAATGCGCATACATATTGTTACGCGTGCGAGACTCGAATTAAAATGCCGTTAGAATTACTATAGTGTTTATTAGAACTATACAAACACGTATAACACAGGTACAAATCTAACCGAACACAACAAGTCCAAACGTAATGCAGAAGGTCGTAATTCCAATAAAACGCGCAAAGTTCGTCATTTATTACATTCCCGATTGTAATACACACGTCTCGCTTCGCTCGTGGTTCTCGCTCGACTGCCTCCCTCTCCATCAGGTCGTTTTATACTGCATAAATACAATGTCCCCGTATCTAAGTCGGCTCAATCCGCCACACCTGGCTAATAACTCGCCCGCCAACTGCCATAAAATAGTACAATAAAACAACGGGCTGTTTTCTAATCACAAATTCTAAACACAAGTAAACAAAAGAAGACGATCATAAAAGAGTTACAATTAGTTTTAATGCACTTATAAAAAGTATATTATTTGTTACAACTGCTGACCATTTAGGGGATGTAAACAAAGTGTATTATAAGGAACTTTGTGATTCTATAACCTTTGTGTATTTGTTTGTTGACTCGGTCCTTGTGTGCAAAATCGGTCGCAATATCTGAAAGGGATTTCTAGGAACTTGTTACAACTGGTTTATATACTATTTCTGGTATACTCACTACTAGTTACTTACACCCGAAATAGCCGTTACATCCGAAGTCGCTATAGCCAAATTATTTTCTTCTAAAAGTATATTCTATATTCAACGAGCTGAAGTGTTACGTCGCTATACCCAAAAAGTCGTTACAGTCGAGGTCGTTATAAGTGAAATCCATTGTATTTTCGTCAGGTTCAATATATAAATAACAAAACACTATAGCATGTCTACGGAACTTAATTTTACGTGGAATGACACACATTCGGCCGATTTGTACTATAAAGAATATGTATAGGCAAAATAAGATACATACAATACATAACTTCACGCCGGTTCCCTTGCGGGGTAGGCACGAACAACAGAGCGCCATTTAGGCTTATTCTTACACACCTCACTTGCTTCTTTAACATTCATAACTCTTGTCATGCACGCTCGTCTGTTCTTAAGGCTCCTGACATCACCTTCTGCTAGTACACGATCAATTTGATCATGGAAGGTGTGTCGTGGCCTTCCACGACTAAGAAGGTAAATAAATATATATATAAAGAATTACAATAGTTTCAACGTTATTAGTTCAAATAATAATAAATGTGCTTCTCCAACATCCTTATAACAAAATAAGATATTTGAACAAAATAAATAAATATATACATATATATATAGAAGGTTAAAGAAAGTGGATGGGGCAAAACATGTATGCTGGGATTGTAGCAAGTTGAGATCCATCGTATCTACCTACCACTGTGGGAAATAAGCATGATAATATGTATGCATAACAAAAATATTTTAAAAAACAATCAAGGACAAATATTACCTTGTTTACGTTTACGCTTATACATGTTTGGAAACCCTCTCCAAGATTGAGCCGAAGATTCTCATTTAACTTTAAAATAAGATAAATTAAAAACCAACGAATAAGAATCCACTCGTAGAGACTAATCCTGGCAACTTTTTCACATTTAAGTAACTCGAGATCCCGTTGACAGACCAGGGTATTTTTGCGAGAGAGCAAAAACGCGGTCAAGAAGGCGTGAATGCCCGAAGAGGACCGTTGGATCCGTACAGCATATTGTCACGAATAATAGACTCGAATTAAAATGCCCTTAGAATTACTATAGAGTTTATTAGAACAGGTACAAATATAATCGAACACAACAAGTCCAAACGTAATACAGGAGGTCGTAATTCAATAAAACGCGCAAAGTCCGTCACTATTAGATTTCCGATTGTAATACACACGTCTCGCTTTGATCGTGGTTCTCGCTCGACTGTCGCTCTCCCTCAATCAGGCCATCGTTTTATACTGCACAAATGCAACCCGTCCGCCCGGAAACGTGGACCGAATTTCGTAGAATGAGCTTCTACTTTAAAATCCGTAACACCTGCCTAATGATTAGAATACAACAATAGACTGTTCGCTAGAAACGTATGCCAATAAATAAGTAGACAAAAGAAGACGATCATAAAAGAATTACAATAGTTTCAATGTTATTAGTTCAAATGCCGACGGGTGATAAATGTGCTTCTCCAAATCTGTACGTGGAATTTGTCTTTGTCGGCGCCTAGGTTGTAACAATAATTTAATAACCTGTTCGACCAAACAAACGACATAAAACAAAAATAATCAAAAAACATCCAAGTCCTAACTTTACCTTGTTTACGTTTACGCTTATACAAGTTTGGATACGCTCTCCAAGATTGAGCCGAAGATTCTCATTTAACTTTAAAATAAGATACATTAAAAACCAACGAATAAGTATCCACTCCTAGAGGCTAATCCTGGCAACTTTTTCACATTTAAGTAACTCGAGATCCCGTTGACAAACCAAGGTATTTGTAGAGGGCAAAAACGCGGCCAAGAGGGCGTGAATGTCCGGAGAGGGTGGTTGGGTTTGTATAATAAAATTATTATTTTGTATGATTATTTACTTATTTAATTTGCTACGTATTAGATCCATGCAGGAATCTTTTTTTTATCGCCTAAAGCTGGCAAACAGGTGGACGGCCCACTTGATGGAAGGTGGTTATCATCGCCTATCTACGTTTGCAACACTAGAGTCGTTTCTATCGCATCGCCGGCCTCTAAGAAATTTTATAACGCCCTTCTTTAACGACCCCGTGTCGTAGCGCAGCGGGAAAACCTCGGCGAGAAGTTCCCTTCAGATCATTGTTGTACGCGGAATAAACGTTTGAGAAAGCCGTTGCGTAGTTGAGCGTGGGAGCTCCAAGAAATAGGGGTGAACATCCCGTCGATGGCTGTAAAAATGAGGCGTTGGCACAGATCAAAGTGTCCCTTGGAACACTCCCCGTCAAACAGGCGGTAGAATACGTAGAGGGACGGAAAGTCTCTCCAAAGGCTAATCGATTCTAAACCGCCTGTTAAGTATGGTATCGTCGACTACGAACGGCGCGACGCTGGATTGAGTCGAGAGGATCAGCCTGGTAAGCGGGTGCCCCAGCCCATAAGTGTACGCAGTATTCCATATGCGGCCTAATTTGCGCTTTGTAAAGCATAAGTCTGCCCCGCGGTGAAATACTGCTTAAGCCAGTTTAGCATACCGACCTTTTTGGAGGAGTTTAGACTTGCCTTCCAGATGACCTCGAAACTGCACGTTGTTCGTCATATCAACGCCAATCCATTAGTATCGGGATCCTTCCCGATACTAATGGAGATGGTTATCTTGATTACTGGTATTGATATTACGCGCTTATAGAATATCCTCCTACGCTGTCCAGAATATACTAAGTATTGTCCACTCAAGTTGGTATACGTATCTGCAGTAAGCTTCCGAATGAAATATTTGATCTACCTGTTACTTAATTTAAAACCAAATTAAAAATTATCTTGCTTAAAAAGGGATACAACACTATTGATTCATTTACATAGCAGCTCGCTCCAGCCTCTTATACACAACAACAACACAACAATTAAACAATAAATTATAACACCACACAAAGTCACAAACACATAACTAACAATAAAACTTATACACATACTCAAACCAACGCGCACTACCATCGCATTGCATTACACGCACACTTCACAAACAAACCAAGACACACAAAGAGCCTAAAAATTAATAACCCAGGCACAGAAAAGAAAAAAACAACACACATGGCACTAGATAGGACAATGTATATAAGTATAGATATAAGGCCCACACTGCACATGCACTTCCTCACAACACCAGCATGTAACAGATACACTCTACATTAGTATAAGTTTAGTATTAAAACTAGAATAAATAAATATAATAAGTTATTCTTAAGACACATACACCTCAACACCAAAATCAATAAATTAATGTCACACACAAGAACCAAAATAACTAATAAGCGTGTTACATAAAAAAAAATCTAGAAATTAAGTTGTAAAAAAGGGTACGGAACTCGAGTCCGTAGAGTTGTTAATAATAATAATAAAAAAACTCTTTGGACCTTAGGCCCCGCTGGCGGTGATCTGCAAGATTTTATATTTTTTTTATTGAATATATATTTTATTTTTGATGTATTTTTATAAAAGAATAGTGTTATTTATTTTTTTATAAAAAAATGTCTACTTTTTATATATTAAAAAAAAATGTAAAATTTTTGAAAATAAATGGATGTAAGAAAAAACTCTTATATATATCTTTTGTATAACGTTTTTTTATTTTGCCAAACATGAAGGAATTTATGGTATTATGTAGTAGTAGTATGTAGTATTATAATGTTGTGCTATATTGCAGTATTATGTAGTAGTAATATGTAGTATTATAATGTTGTCATTATTATAACGACAATAATATTTTTCTTTCCTTTTACTTCTCTTTGCCTTACTGAGTATGCAATGTTTGCTACAACTCCGTTGATTCTTCGAAAAGTAATTGTGTTACATCTTTTGTATAAAATTTATAAAAAAAAGAGCTTCAGCTACATAATAAGAAAAGGTTCTTGAATAACACATGAAGCGGTGTACGTAGAATAGGAAGTCAATTTATATTTTAAGTTATGTATTATATAGAAATGACCTTCCAAAAGTATTCTTCAGTGAAACTTATTTATAATATTGTTGCAAGCCGACTCTAATCCTTTGCACGTGTCTCATTACGCCTTTGAATTTGAATCTATTGTTTGCGAAAATCTCTTTGGTCTCACCGCCGTAAGACGTCAGAAAACCTACTTTCCTTTGTTGGTATTTCATGCCAATTCTGAGAAGCTATTAAGGCGACCATTTAACGATTTTAAGAACTAGTGGGCGGTATGTTGCTAGAAGCCCATTTCTAATTCACAAATGGATGAGGGTCGCTCGTAAGATACGCCAGTCGTGTTTTGACTGCGAACGAAGCGTTACCTAGTGCACTTTCGGAGCGAGTATCTTATAACGATGAACTTTACGCAATTTATGTAATAATGATTTTCTACCCTACGGTTTGGTTTTGTTGTATTCGGCTATACTTGTAAGAACTGTGAATTACGTGTGTGTGCATCTAATAAACTGATAATTCCAACGGCTTTTGCGAATTTACATCCTACAATTTCGTAACAATATTATAAAATTGTCAACACGCCGTGTCTTTAGATTGAAGCTATTTAAAATAAAAACAACAGTAATAGATTATACAAACGATTGCAAAAATGATGCATTTTTATAGATTTCTTGTTTGTTTGTTCGGGATTCACGTAAAAACTACTGGGCCGATTTTGAAGCGGTTTTCACTAATCGACAATCTAAAATCTCATTACTTTTTATCCTGAGAATCCCGCGGGAATTTTCTGAGAATTATTTAAAATTACCATATTTAAAAAAACAATTCCAATGTGATTTTTTTCAGTGATCGATAGTAAATTTTATTTAATAACATGTGTGATATTTTTTATCCTGGAAATCCCGCGGGAATTTTCCCAGGAACGGTTTATAATTGTGGGGTAGCACAAAAATTAGCTTATTCCGATTGTGTGATGACTAAAACTGTGTAGTTAATACGCTTTTAGCTTCATACGTATGTTAGTATGTAACGGAATCTTTCAAGTTAAATTTGATCGACTTCCCGGTTTCCTATTGAGCTGAAATTTTGCACGTATATGTATATCGCGTGACAATACAATAATATGGTATCATGGAGCTGGTCTGATGATGGAGTCGGAAGGCGGCCATAGGAACTCCTGTACTAAACAAGATAGACCCGTCGTGTTTGGGCTCGTTTTACTTGTCTTGGCTAGCACTCTGCTGCTACGTGGTATGCAGGATCTCAAAAGCTTGTATTTAAATATTTTTTTTAAAGCTTATTTTTAGATAACGTTCAATTTTATCATAAGAATGTAACACAATATAACAATAAAAACATTTTTTCTTGCACTATTTTTAATTCAAATTTATTAAAAATTTATTTTCTATTTTTTAGTTGGATTTTCTATAAAAGCGTATTTTTTAGTTTTTTTTAAACGATTATTTATTTTCACTAAAATGATAGCTTACATTCTTTTTAAATGCTATGATACTTTGTGTCCCGGAAATCCCTTGGGAACTTTAATTCAAGCGTGGCCGAAGTCACGGGCAAATCCTAGTTTTAAACAAAACTATACACAGGACCGTTTTGATTTTTTACACCTTCCTCATTCCCGTTATTTGCGCTCTAGTAAGGATCTCTCCCTAATGACACCTGTACACACCTTTTCCTTCGTTGATAACTCTTTCACGGTATATAGGCTGTCCGTTTATGGAACTCGTTGCCACTCAACATCAGACAAGCTAAATTAGTATGGTCTTTTAAAGTCATGGTTACTAATGGTCCTCTCAGCTCTAATTAGTGCTGCTTATTTTGAATATATGTTTTATCTGTACTAATATTATAAAGTTGAAGAGTTTGTTTGTTTGTTTAAACGCGGTAATTTCAGGAACTGCTGGTCTGATTTGAAAAATTCTTTCAGTGTTAGATAGCCCATTTATCGAGGAAGGCTATAGGCTATATATCATCACGCTTAGACCAATAGGAATGGGGCAGCAATGAAAAATGTTTCAAAATCGGGGGGGCTTTGAAAACAAATTCCACGCGGACGGCGTCGCGGGCACGGCTAGTGTTTGTATAATATATAAAATTTATTATTTATTTATATGTCTTTGAACGTTTCAAATGAAGAGAACGCTTTAAACAATAAGGCCGCCCTTTGTTCAACAATTTTTGTGCGTAGTTTTTAAGAACATAGTTTTAATTTTTGGTGAACAATAAAGTGTTTTCATTTATTTATACACAGCAAAATATCGATTTATTCATATCTTGCCTTATCACTCCAAGTTACCGCCAAAAACTTTTCAGAGTTTTCGTTCTTACTCTTAGGGAACCTTAACCAAAAATGCGACTTCCTACGACGGGGCTCTTCAGGAGATTAGCATCGGGGCCAACGAGGCCGGGAAAATACGATGATATTTAAAATATAAAAACCAAAAGAAATATACAGGCCTGGGATCCAAGTCTACTATTACAATAGTGTCGGAATGGTCTAACTTTAGATTGTAAAATGTGCCTTTAATTTTACAAAGCTGAAGAGTTTGTTTGTTTGTTTAAACGCGCTAATCTCAGGAACCGCTGGTCCAATTTGAAAAATTCTTTTAGTGTTGGATAGCCCATTTATCGAGGAAGGCTATAGGCTATATATCATCACGCTAAAACCAATAGAAGCCGAGCACCAATGAAGAATGTTTCAATATCGGAGGGTTTTGAAAGCAAATTCCACGCGGACGACGTCGCGGGCACAGCTAGTGTAATATATGTCCATATTAATTTAAAATAAAAATCCTACATTAATGCCTAAAATCTTTATTGTAACCTATTGAGGCTATTTCAATGCTTATTTGAAACCAGTTTTGAATCAGACTTACAATAATTTAAAAAAAAAAAAGTTTTGCACGGGCAGGTTTTCAAATTGGACAAGTACATTAACAATCTGCCCGTAAAATATCAAATTAAAATTTTGTTGCGGTTCATTTTTCCACTTGTCTGTTGCCATTCGTTTTTCCACTTGTCCGCTGAAGTTTCACTTCTATTTTTTTTTTTATTGCAGGAGTTCAGCAGAGAGGCAGACGGCCCACTTGATGGAAAGCGGTTACCATCGCCTATGGACATTTGCAACAGTAAAAGTACTACAAATGCGCTGCTGCTCTCTTAAGGGAGACTGGAGCCTGGTCACTAATGCCGGAACACAACTCAAGGTTGTTATGGCGACATACTTTAGACCAGGGGTGGTAGCCATCCAGTCGGGCAAATGCCCTACCACTCGGCTGTGGGTTGTTTTGTCGCCTCTTACGACAGGCCGCCTGACCGCAGGAAATTGTATTCTTTCTCCGTTCCTGCACGGATAAAAACTATGTGTTGTTCTATGTGTTCCAGCACACATTTCGATTTTTCGCAGGTTTACTGGAAATTATGATTTGGTTAGGTTAGGTACATTTTAAGGAATGCATTTTTTATTTAAACATATTTTATTTTATCGAACAAAATCCTGAATTCGATCCGGAACCAAAAAACACATCCATAGTCTACTCTAAAATTATGCCGCCTCTCACCACGTCTAGTCTAAATTTATGCCGTTCCTCTACGCGGCCGTAACGCGTTTTCGTGACAGAAAAATCCTAAGACCCCCCGTTTATATAGAAGTTTCACTTCAAAAGTATAATTTATGGTTAGTCAGTGGTTTTTTAATTGCATGAGTGCAGTAGACAGCCCAACGGCCCATCCGATGGAAAGCGGTTATAAAAGAAAATATATTACTAATGTGCTGTGTCGCTCTCTAAAGGGGGACTGGAACCTAGCCACTAATGCCGAGACACACATCAAGGTTGTTATAGCGGCATACCCGAGACCAGGAGTGGTAGCCATCCAGACGAGCAAATGCCCTACCACCTGACCGTGATTCATTTTGTAGCCTCTTACGACAGGCCGCCCGGCCGTAGGAATTTGTAGTATTTCTTCTTTCTCCCTTCCTGCACGAATAAAATATAGTATAATATTAATAGCAATTTTCTGTTATATATTGGTAATTGGTATTTGCTGAGCTATTACCCATTTTCTTGAGTTCCCACGTTCAACTACGCATCGTTTCAGCTTTCCATCAGGTATGCCGTTAGCCGGTTTGCCTGCTTCAGGTAATATAAAAAAATATATCACAAACAGACGCCTGAATGTTGTTATATGATTAGACAAGAGGTATGAGGGTAAAACTAACTAACCGATAAAAACCTTTAAAGTAACAAAAAAAAAACACTTCTCAAACGCAAAAAAAACCAAATATGAACCTAGAAATTCCATTACAAACGAATAGAACACGGATTTGAATTGGACCAATTAAAATAACGCTTTCAAAAATGGAACAGATGGTAACCATAGACGATTTTTTGTTTTCTTTTTTTCATCGACAATGAAGACCCTTTACAGTATAGAGCCGTGTCTATGATCACATTGATAAATCGATGATTCGAAAAAACATGGGAACGATTTGATAAGTATTTTTATGGTGCTTCAGAATTTTAATATACTTTATAGAACGAATATCTTGCATCAAATATATCTAATGATTATGTCTGCGTGTATCTACTATATTAATTTACTATATATGCCCGCGACTTCGTCCACGCTTGACTTGAAATTCCCGCGGGATTCCCGGGACACAAAGTACCGCAGCATTAAAAAATTTATAAGCGATCGTTTTAGTGAAAACTGTTTCAGAAAAAGTTAATTTTTATGCACCCGAATAATTACAAACCGCTTCCGGAAAGTCCCCTTATGTACTCATTTCTCACCTTATCCATTCTTGTACCACCACACATCCATCTCAAAATTATCATCTCACCTGAGTGGAGACGTTTGTAGTCTATCACTTTAGTGGCCCAACATTGGGACACGTATAACATGTCCAGTCGTATGACAGATTTATACATCTGACCTTTTAGTTTCAATGGCATTAGTTTGTCGCATGTCACACCGGTTACATGTCTCCACTTTATTCTTCTGAACATCCTTCTCTATATCACAATTGCTCACAATTTAAAAAGCGGGCTTTAAGATCTCGAATATCACAAACAATCAACGAGTTGAGCCTAAAAAACTTCAAGGGAGGTCTCCATTTCCACCGCTAATGTGCCGGATTTATCTCGAAAATGCATACGAATATAGAACAATGGGTTTTTTGTCGAGACCCATGCCCTTTAGAGCCCTTTGTTTGCGGTGTAGGCGTTGATTTATAATAAACACACCACGTGTACATTGTTGTGTTACGCGTTTTGGGCCGAACATCATATATTTTCAATGAAAATTATGAGTTCATAATTTTATTGTTCCAGTATCCAATACCTAAAGACATGGTCCATATATTTACAGATCATCTACATAAACTACGCTAAGTCAAAGTACGATACACAAAATTCGGCTCATACTATATTGATCTTAATCAAAGTGTAGGGACACACACACTCATACGACCACAGTTACGTAAGTGTAGTACTTACATAACCGTATGCGTGTGTGTGTCACTTACACATAGAGAGTTAGTTTGAACGCTTCTTTATAGTTCTGGAAGCGTTCAAACTTACTTTAACTTTATGAATAAGACCGTATGATTATATGGTATACTAGGATATGCACGCGACTTCGTCCACGTTTGAATTGAAATTCCCGCGGGATTTCCGAGACACAAAGTATTGCAGCATTTAAAAAAAGAATGTAAGCTATCGTTTTAGTGCAAACATCCGAACAACCTCAATCCGCTCCCGGAAAAGTACCCGCGGGGTTTTCGGGATAAAAATATTACAAATTTTATTAAGGTAAGGAAAGGAATGCTCCGGTGTTTCGGGCATATGGAAAAGAATGCTTGATGAAAGAATGACTAAACAGATATACAATGCAAAAGCGGATGGATGCAGACGTCGTGTAAGGCCACGACACACCTTCTATGATCAAATTGATCGTGTACTAGTAGAAGGTAATGTAGGAGCCTTAAGAACAAACTAGCATGCATGACAAGAGTTATGAATGTCAAAGAAGCAAGTGAGGTGTGTAAGAATAAGCCTGAATGGCGCTCTGTTGTTCGTGCGTACCCCGCAAGGGAACTGGCGTGAAGTTATGTATGTATGTATGTACAAATTTTATTACACTTTTATTTGCTATCGAAAAATCACATTGGAATTAGTTTTTTTTTAAATCTGGCCATTTTACATCATTCCCAGAAAAATTCCCGCGGGATTCCCAGGATTAAGAGTACAATTATACGACTAATCTAAATGTAGATTTTTAAACCAATCAGACTAGACTTATTGCTTTAAGTCGAATAAGATTCGACCGGATTAAGCCAAGGGACCACCTGGGCCCAATTGCTATTTAGGTCTAAAATGTAGGCCACCTAAATTATTTACGTTTTAATCAAAATCCGAGATGTTTAATACAGAACATGTGCAGCGTGTATTTAGCATTAGAGTCATTTTGATTAAAAGGATATATTATCCAGGCACAGCAGTACAATAACATTTTACTGAACCTTGAAGTCAGTTGGAGTCCATGTGCCTACTGTCAAACGTCAATCGTGGCTTGTTTTCGCCGAATTAAAGCTGAATTAGAAAAGTTTCTTGGTGACCACCAAAAATCACCGGCTGGCCAAACACACGACACCAGCATAATATAATTATGGTATTGTTTTAAGGCTGTTTTTTTATTTATTTACTTTGTTTATCAAATAATCTGTTGTATATATATATATATATCGTTAAATCTATTATATGTATGTATGCATAATATTCTTCGGGGTTGTATATGAATTTTATGATATAAATTCCTCAATAATATTACTATTTATTTATTAATATAGTTTGCCGTGACTTCGCTCTAGGTTCATGCGGAAGATCGGCGTTGGTCTAACAGATAGTCATTTTTCCTGAGTGGTGGGAAATAAATTCCCAATTTGATTTGGGGGTGGTTGTGGACTGTATAGGTTGGTTCAATATTGGGAGTAGAAGGAACTCACCGTATGCCGCTCAGCTGTGCAATTTCAAAACCTAGCAAGTGCTTCCCAAATAAACTTACAATACATCACAAAAAAATTTAAGACACTTCAAATACATGCTATTTCAAACCTATTATTTAAGCTTATTTGGCGCAGTAAGATATTTTGATACAGTCTTCACATATTTTGGTAAGCGTAATAAATCAGCAAGGCACTGAATGTATACATATTCATTTAAAAACAATGTCAATTGCTAAGTTCTGAAATTGTACAGCTGTGCTGCTCTTGCTGAAGCAAATGAGGTGTGTAAGAATAAGCCTGAATGGCGCTCTGTTGTTCGTGCCTACCCCGCAAGGGAACTGGTGTGAAGTTATGTATGTATGTGTGTATTGCTCTTGGTTCTCTTCTTCAGCCCCAGCAACAGATCCGACGAGTTTTTAATTTATTTATATATCTATATTTTTATTGTCACTTCGCGAGACGTGCGCACAGTCTTGCGGTTTTTTATAACGGCGGAGCGGTGAAATTAAAGCGTATAGTGCGAACGACTTACTGAGACGGAACGGGGCTTGCGGCTCTTGTCTTGCGTTTTTATTGTAACTTTTCAAAAATTGTGGAATATTCACTATGAAGCGGCGAGAAAAGGACAGGCGGGAAGGTTTAGTGGAATGAAAGGAATTAAAAACAAAAAAATGCGACAATTAATTACCACTCAGCTTGATCTAATTTTTAGGACATATATATGTATATCGTTGTTTGTTACTTTGTGGTTGTTTTTCTCTTTGTATTGTTATTCTATTACTTGAAATGTGTTTGTTTCACTTGTATACGTTCATCCTAAAAGTAAAGCTGTTTGTTTTTAATTGCTCGAAATAGACAGATGGCCCACCCGATGGAAAACGGCTTTTATAGCGTATGGACGTCTGCAATACCAGGAGTAATGCTAACGCGTTGCTAACGTGTAAGAAATTTTAGAACGCCCTTCTTAAAGAACCTCGTGAAGCGCAAAAGAAAAATCGCGGTAGGAAGTTCCCTCCAGATCATTGCTGTACGCGGAATAAATGTCCTTAAGCGTGGGAGTTCAATAAAAAGTGGATGTACATTTTTTTATGACCTATAGGTTCGCTTTTGACCGATATTGCACCTAATGTCAGTTGAAAATGCAGTCTAAGATGGAACATGCTTACCTAAAAGATATTACGTGAGACTTGAAGTCGCCTGTATTTTTGAGGAAAACAGACGACGGTAGGGAGTTCCACTCCTCAGCGCTTCGTCCGCTTGGTATGTTTAAAATTTTAGTAACTTTTCAATATTAATTTCGGCCAATGCCATTTCTGCTAATCATTATTTTGTCATCATTATCTGTTTATACATGTAAACACGTAACTTTAATTAATTAATTACTTACATACGCAATTATAGATATATCTATGTATATAAAAACACTGTGCGTACAATACTGTCACTATCTATTTTTCATTCTCATTAAAATGAATATTTTTATTTATTTTTATGTTGAAATTTCTTCCAGTACATACGGCTGTGACTAAATTAAATAATTATTTTTTCAACACACTTGCTCATAAAGTGGCTCTATGGTCACCGCAATTAGGCACAGAATGACACCCATTATCAAACTGTGAGTAAAAAACATTATAACTCACTAGTGAGTTATAGATTCTTTTTTTAAATTTTATTGGTTGAGTTGCTTTGTTCTTAAAAAAGTTTTTATTCAAAAAAAAGATCGTGTTCTATAGAACAAATAAATTAATGTTCCTATTGCTTGCTCATTTCATGCAACTTCTTATTTAAATAGATAATTTTAACTCGTACGTGTTTAATAAATAAAACTTTCACTCATATATAACTTTTTTTATCTACTAAATAAAATGAGTTTTTGTTGTTATTTTATTCACAAGTGTGTTGAAAAACGTCGTATGATACACGTGTGTATTGATGATTACCGTCCTCGGCTCTCTTAAGACCCTTGCCTACGGCTTGAGTCTCAATGGCGCCTCGGCGGTAATCACCAATGTTACACACTAGTACCATAATGTACTATTATACGGGTCTCTAGATAATATGTGTAGACTCCGGGGTGGGCACTGAAAATCAGTGCTGTGGCGGAATATTTTCCGGCACAGCAATATACTGAGTGCCAACCTCATTTGCCGAATTGCGGCATGCTTATATACCTGTAAAAATATATTGTTTCATTTATTTTCTATTTCGTCTGAGTCGCATTTGGCAAATAAACGTTTTCTTTCTTTCTTCTTTCTTTTCTAATGGTAATACCAAAATTTTACTATTATTCCGTCGCGACAATTTCGAGAAGATATTGTGGATTTTGTAGATTACGAATTTTTGTCACTATCGTAATGAAATCGTACTTTGAACATCTTCGCAACGCCCCTGGTAAGCGGGTGCCTCAGCGCATGGATATGAGTAGTACTCGATTTGTGGACTGATTCGCGCTTTGTAGAGCGCAAGTATAAATCAATGAAGCCGAATAAAATATGAGTCAGAAACTCACAAATGGCCTGTAAACTTTAAATTATTCCACATGACCCTTAAATAAAATATAAACATATGAAACAACATTTATTTGTGTTCAGACCACATTTATGGTAAAAAGCAATAATTTCTCGACCGCAGGAATTGTTGGAAAATGAAGGTAGGTATAATTTTAATTTATGTACCGACGGTAACTATCGTTCGTGGTAAGGGTAAATATTTTATGAGCGTTCATTTTTGTTGTGAAACGTTTTTTGGCGGTATTTTTTTTGATACTTTGCCATTCAATTTTATGTTTTAATATATTCAATATCGCTAAAAAACTGAAAGATTATTGTTGAATAATAAGTAGTTTTTACGTAGAAAGTTTCATAAAATTCTCCGGAATTGGCAATCTTATACTAATATATAAAGCTGAAGAGTGTTTGTTTGAACGCGCTAATCTCAGGAACTACTATCTGATTAGAAAAATTATTTCAGTGTTAGATAGCTCATTTATCGAGGAAGGCTACATATCATCACGCTAAGACCAATAGGAGCCAAGCACCAATGAAGAATGTTTCAAAATGGGGGGTTTTTATAACTTACTTTTTTTAACTATTCCACGCGGACGAAGTCGCGGGCAGAAGCTAGTCGTCTGATAAAAACCGTAACTCGTAACGAAGGCTTGGACCCGGTTTAAAATTAACCGTTTTATTTTGGTTAAAACCGGTTTTGTCACCGCAGTGAAAGTGATATCGTCACCTTTTTGCCAGGTGGTAGAGTATTTGCTCGACTGGATGGCGACCACCCCTGGTCTAGAGTATGCCGCCATAACAACCTTGTGTTGTGTTCCGGCATTAATGACCAGGTTCCAGTCTCCTTTAAGAGAGCAGCAGCGCATTTGTAGCACCTTTGGTGTTGCAAATGTCCATAGGCGATGGTAACCGCTTTCCACCAAGTGGGCCGTCTGCCTGTCTGCTGAACTCTTGCAATTAAAAAAAAAAAACCTTTTCAGTGACCTCTAAAAAAGTGTTATGCAGGTTGCATTAACCGGTTTATTTTGCGAGAATTATTTTCGCTATATAACAACTATTCCTAATATAGACTATAGAATGTGTATGTGTGCGACTGAAACCTTGCTTTACCACATGGGTGCCCTGTTGAAGGTATACGGCTAAAACGAATCTGGTTTTGAGCGGTTTATTTATTGAACAAAACGTATTCCGCGACACTTTTGTTATCAAAAACCGTTTGATTCAGGTTGAAGTTAGAACAAGACCGACAAGTATAGTTCCTATATAGTACTTAGGCTATAACCGGTTCAATGTTTTAACCGGTTTTCAAGCCATTCCATGGTCAAACCTCGGTACCTTATTGATCTGCCATAAGAACCCCCTTGTTTGACGTTAGTCAGAAACTTACACTTACAGACTTTGATTAATTATGAAGTTACAATGCGATTATATATTACAATCCTAATGACCCTGCTCCACCTGCGTTAATGTTAGTACACTAACGCAGATGGCATTTGGTCATAGTCAGTGGACTATGACCAAATGCGACTTACTTGTAACATCAAAAATAACGCGTTAACGAATAGCTTTGTTTTTACATTGCACACGCAATTTTTGCAATTACTTACTATATTTAATGTTGTGCAAATATATACATACATAACTTCACGCCAGTTCCCTTGCGGGGTAGGCACGAGCATCAGAGCTCCATTTAGGCCCATTTTTACACACCTCACTTGCTTCTTTGACATTCATAACTCTTGTCATTCACGCTCGTCTGTTCTTAAGGCTCCTGACATCACCCTCCGCTAGTACACGATCAATTTGATCATGGAAGGTGTGTCGTGGCTTTCCACGACTTCTGCATCCATCCACTTTTGCATTGTATATCTGTTTAGTCATTCTTTCATCATGCATTCTTTCCACATGCCCAAACCACCGGAGCATTCCTTTCCTTACCTTCACCATGTCGTTCACACGTTGTGCATATGTCATTCATATTAAAGAATATCTCTAGTTACATATTAAATAGATTGGTTATTGCTTCAATGGTCCCCAAACTAGGTTCACCTGTACCTTTGTTAGGTACATTTTAATGAACCCATTTTTTATTTAAATATATTTTATTTTATCGAACAAAAAACTGAATTCGATCCGGAACCAAAAAACGCATCCATAGTCTACTCTACTCTAAAATTATACCGCCTCTCACCAGGTCTAGTCTAAATTTATGCCGCCCCTCCACGCGGCCGTAACGATTTTTCGTGACAGAAAAATCCTAAGACCCCGTCTATATAGAAGTTTCACTTCAAATACATGAGTCATCTGTCAATGTCGAACGTCAGTTACCATGTCGCATCTTAAATAACGCATTGAACCGTTAGCTGCGCTTGCGTGACATAGAACAATAACATTATCCCAGATGTAGCAGGGGCATTATACGAGTACATATACTTGTACCATTCCACATATCTCGATGTATAATATAATGTCAGTTTCTTATCTGAGCACATTAATTTCCTGATTTGAGATAAGATTGTTGTAAATGTATAAGATTACTATTAAAAATATATTTCTGCCCACGAAGTTATTTGCATATATTGTGATGGCATATACCCGTAACACAATAGGGTCAAGCCACACTGACGCAGAGTCAAAGCGACCAGCGTGGGCGTAACTACGTTCTAAGTCTCACGCTCTTCCTGCCATAAGCGCGGGGCACATAGGAGCAGGGGGGGTTTTAGTGGAATATTGAGTACTCGAGGAGAGTGTCGGGGTGAAGGTAAGGAAAGGAATGCTCCGGTGGTTCCGGCATGTGGAAAGAATGCATGATGAAAGAATGACTAAACAGATATACAATGCAAAAGTGGATGGATGCAGAAGTCGTGGAAGGCCACGACACACCTTCCATGATCAAATTGATCGTGTACTAGCGGAGGGTGATGTCAGGAGCCTTAAGAACAGACGAGCGTGCATGACAAGAGTTATGAATGTCAAAGAAGCAAGTGAGGTGTGTAAGAATGGGCCTAAATGGCGCTCTGTTGTTCATGCCTACCCCGCAAGGGAACTGGCGTGAAGTTATGTATGTATGTATGTATGAGTCTCCACACAAGCCGGTCGATTAATGTTTGGATTGCCCCCTTGGGAATGCCTCCATAATCGACTATGATCTAGTTCCTAGCAAAGGACCCGGTATTTTGCGAAATGCATTTCCCCCGAAAGAGTCGAAGCTACAATCTAAAAAACAAAATTGAGGTGGTAGAGCCATACTGGGATTATTGTCTTTATTAGGGTCGGCTCCGTCGGTGTGATATTACGCTCTCACAGAATAACGACATGAAACTGTTAGCATTGAGCTAATAGTGTTCCGTACGGTGCGTGTCAATTATGGCGGCCTACTCCGCCCCCCCCTCCTTATATATATATATATATATATATATATATATATATATATATATATATATATATATATATATATATATATATATATATATATATATATATATATATATATATAGAGGTTATCCTCTATGTATTGTATTGTATTAACTATGTAGTCAAGATCGAGGGAGCGACATTGATAAGAGAGTAATTCACTTATGAAGTTTATTATTAAATTTTAATTATCGGAAGACCGATTTAAAACTAATTATAATACACGCTGTTTAATTATGAGTCTATGTAGGCCTGGTGTACACTACTTACTACTTTGATCATGCATCCGCCCCCGGTAACATCATCCCATTCCCGGCTGTCTGTGCGGGCTTTAAACCAATCATCCCTTTGACCGGTAATGGGTAGCGGCAGCATTTATATTCGTACAATGACGACGCCGCCTGGGGCATGATAACTATGTATATAAATACATACATATATACATAGTAATGCATCCTGCCCCAATCCTCGTCGTAAATATAAAAATATTTAATTCTTAAATTAGTTTAAGTATTATCAGTTATAAGTATGTACCTATTGCCTTTTTCCTGCACCACGTACGTCGTCAGATTAGTTAACAAATTTCTTTAATTTAGGTTGCCTGGATGAGATCGCTTTGAGCGATAAGGCCGCCTATTGTATTGCCTAGAAAATATTGTAAACGTGGTTTGTTTTTGTAATTGTAAACTGACGGACTCATAAACTGCATCAAAGTAATAGACGACTTTGAAATAAATATTTTAACGAAAAATGCAAACATTCTATACAGATTTAAATTGAAACCTCTAGATTGGTTCGTGAACTTTAAAACAGCGTAGGGTCTTATCCTTAAGTTTAAGTTTGTGTACTGGAAAGGACCTTAACACTTTTTTTGAAGAAAAAACAGAAATTTAAGGAAAATTGGTTTAATTAAAAAATTGGTTTTACCAATAGACACAAACTTTATGCAAGGGTTTAATTATGTTTTAATAAGGTGTATTACCTCCACGTGCCCTTATTACGGATTTTTGAACCATAATATGGATACTTCGTCCGAAAGAGCGGCTCAAATTGTAGCATTGGTGCGGGAGGGCTTGGATCAACGAACGATTGGTAGAAATTTAAATTTAAACCAGTCTACGGTTTCTAGAATATACAGAAGGTTTGTGGAGACAGGTTCTTACAGAAGTAGACGTGGTACAGGCAGGACTCGAGCAACCACCGGTCGTGATGACCGATTTATTGTTACAACTTCCCTGCGAAATCGTTTCCTCACGTCTGTTAACATCAAAACAGAGCTTAATGAAGTTCGTGGAGTAAACGTGAGTGCACGAACAATAAGAAGAAGGTTAAAAGAAGCGGATATCACCCCTTTTAGACCAGCAAATGGTCCAAAGTTGTCTGTAGCTCACAGACAAGCTCGCTTAAGATTTGCGCGTGATCACCTGAATTGGACAGAAGAGCAATGGACCTCCGTATTGTTCACGGACGAGTGTAGGACATGTTTATATGGTGCAGATGGTCGCAGAAGAGTCTATCGTCGACGTGGGGAGCGATATGCTCAAAGTTACATTGAGGAGCGTGTTCCTTTTTGGAGGCGGTTCGTCTATGGTCTGCGGTAGCATATCGATGAACGGGCGAACAGAACTTGTGTTCATAGACATGGTCCGTCAAAACGGTAATAGAGGGGGTTTGACTGCACATCGCTACATAACAGAGATCTTAGAAGATCACGTGGTGCCTTACATGGGATTCATAGGCGAAAATTTTACTTTAATGCAGGATAATGCCCGGCCGCACGCTGCTGCACAAGTTCGACAATATTGCGAAGAGGTTGGGATACGTACAATGAATTGGCCAGCACGCAGCCCGGATCTTAATCCCATTGAGCATGTTTGGGACAATTTAAAAAGAGCTGTATATGCGAGAAACCCTTTGCCCACGACAGTGACAGCACTAA
Source organism: Dendrolimus kikuchii (assembly GCA_019925095.2). NCBI lineage: Eukaryota > Metazoa > Arthropoda > Insecta > Lepidoptera > Lasiocampidae > Dendrolimus > Dendrolimus kikuchii. The sequence goes on from CM034413.1 coordinate 9,243,802, forward strand.
GAACAACACTTTCAGAAGAATGGGACAATATTCCGCAAGATCTTTTAATAACCCTAATAAAATCTATGCGGAACCGATTAGAATCCGTAATAAGGGCACGTGGAGGTAATATACCTTATTAAAACATAAATAAACCCTTGCATAAAGTTTGTGTCTATTGTTAAAACCAATTTTTTAATTAAACCAATTTTCCTTAAATTTCTGTTTTTTCTTCAAAAAAAGTCTTAAGGTCCTTTCCAGTACACAAAGTTAAACTTAAGGATATGACCCTACGCTGTTTTAAAGTTCACGACCCAACCTAGAGGTTTCAATTTAAATCTGTATAGAAAGTTTGCATACTTGGTTAAAATATTTATTTCAAAGTCGTCTATTACTTTGATGCAGTTTATGAGTCCGTCAGTGTATATTTTGGTGTGCAAGAAAGTGTTATCTCTCTTTGTATCTAATACCCTTAATCTCCTATTCCAGTACCCTCTAACGTATGCCTCTATCCCGGAACCTTTATCTCATTCCCTCTATCTCATACCTAGGGTTACGAACTATTTTTGAGAAAAATAACGTATTACATTTTTTAAGTAGAAAAAAAATAAAGTATTTGGTAGAAAAAAAGTATTTTTCAAAATTTTATTTATTTCTTCTCTTGGAGACACTATTTTTTTTTATTGCAGGAGCTCAGCAGACAGGCAGACGGCCCACTTGATGGAAAGCGGTTACCATCGCCTATAGACATTTGCAACACCAAAAGTGCTACAAATGCGCTGCTGCTCTCTTAAGGGAGACTGGAGCCTGGTCACTAATGCCGGAACACAAATCAAGATTGTTATGGCTACATACTTTAGACCAGGGGTGGTAGCCATCCAGTCGGGCAAATGCCCTACCACCTGGCTGTGGGTTGTTTTGTCGCCTCTTACGACAGGCCGCCCGGCCGCAGGAAATTGTATTCTTTCTCCGTTCCTGCACGGATAAATTTATTATAATATATAAATGTTTAATTAGATAATAAATAACTTTTTGTGTGCATAATAACTTTTCATTATCCTTAAAATTTTGGAAGCTATCTTTACATTACCAATTTAAATTTAAATAAACAAACAATTCATTTTTTATTAAATTTATACATGTCCTATCGCTTTATTCTTGCCATTTTTGATTCATTACTGAATAAACTCTTTCAGTGAAAGCTGGATTGATAATAGTTCAGTAATTATCCATATAATTATTTCCTTTTACGCATCAGAGTAAATACTGGAAATAGAGTATTTTCACATAATTTATTTTTATGTAAAAGTATAAAGTAGGATACGTTATTATAAAGTATCGTTGGCAACCCTACTCATACCCCCTGTTCCCCCCTAAAGGCTAACCACTTCACGTCTCGTCTGTCTGTTCGCCCGCTTCCGACAATAAAAAGTCAAGACTGGAGAATTCTCAAAACGTTGAGATAGTACAGATTTAAAAATACTTTATTAAGATAAGTAAAGGTTAAATTATGCATAATTTCCTAATAAAAAAATTATAAATATATCTATATATATATATATATATATATATATATATATATATATATATATATATATATATATATATATAAATCAATTTCTGTTCGTTAGTCTCGATAAAACTCGAGAACGGCTGGACTGATTTGACTAATTTTGGTTTTGAATTATTTGTGGAAGTCCAGGGAAGGTTTAAAAGGTGAGTAAATATGAAAAAAATGCTTGGAATATAGTAAAAACAACAATTTCGCTTTCGCTTAGAAACTATTCCCACGTGACAAGCATTTGATATTCGTCCCGTCGTTTAGAAATCAATTAAATTTAGAAGTCGTGCAGAAATGAAATTAAATTTAAAAGTGAAGTTTTTTTTTTCATTTTTTTGGTTTTGAATGTCAAACGTTTGATGTTCGTTCCGGTTAAGTTTTTACTACAGTTGAAACATTCTACAATTATCATTCAGCTTTTGTATTTACTGATTCTGAGGCGGTACGAAGTTTGCCGGGTCAGCTAGTAATATTATTGTAACATACCAACACAGAAATGCGCACACCTGCAGGTCGTAAAACGCAGTTTTATTGACACTGGATATAGGAATTCTATTGTTTACTTTGTGTTTAGAATTTGTAGTTCAGAAAAACATGCTCTTGTTTTTCTACTTCTTTTATGGCCGTCATTAGTGTCGAACTAATCCTTGCTTGTCAGGTGTGCGGATTAACCCAGTGAACACGGTCCTTTGTTCTATTATACAGTTTAGTATAAAACAATGACCGAACGGAGGGGTGAGGCAGTCGAGCGACGATTACGATACAGGCAAGACGTATTCATTCGACAAGCGATATAGTGACGGACTTTGCGCGTGTTATTGATCGCGCAGATTGTAACAAGTAGTGTCGAGTTTTATTTGTACCTGTTTTATGCGTGTTTGTATAGTTCTAATAAACTCTGTAGTAATTCCAACGCCATTTTAATTTGAGTCCCACATTCGTAACATTATAAAATTCTAAATATGCCGTTTCAGTACATTGAAGCTATTAAAAAAAATCTGGAATAGACTATATATACGATGGAGATAACGATGCAATTTTTTATAGATTTCTTGTTTGTTTGTTCGGGATTCACGTAAAAACTACTCGGCCGATTTGGATGTGGTTTTCTCTGGTCGAAGGAAATTCTTAGGCTTAAAATCTACGCTACTTTTTATCCTGTGTGTCTTGCGGGATTTTATCTTGGAATGATTTAAAATGGCCAGATTAAAAAAAAACAATTTCAATGTGATTTTTTAACTGATATAGCAAATTGTATGTAATAGAATGTGTGATATTTTTTACCCCGAGAATCCCGCGGGAATTTTCCTGGTAGTGGTTTGAAGTTTTTCCAATGCACAGAAACTAGCTCATTGCGACACGAAATGGAAAAACGAAACAAAGAAAGCTGCAATTAATAAATTGCAAAACTGCTACTCTTTATATTTCAATAACGAATAACTGCTTAACGAGAACCGGAAGCGAGTTATGCGGGCTGCAGCTTAGCTAGTATTTGGGTATGGTCTCACTTGTAGCTAGTAGCGGGTTTTAAATACACATGTATTAAAACCCTATTACTATAGGAAAGAAAATAAAAAAGATAAAATGTAAAAAGAAATAGGACAGAAAGAAAAACATATATTTATTGTGTACAATACCTACATAGCGTAATACATAAAAAATAAAATAAAATGGATATTACACTAAGTATATATAGCACAACAATTATCTCGCGTAGCTAATGGGTGCCTGACGCTGGTTTTCAACTGCACCCTGGGACGGACCGATGTCGCAGGTTCTTATTTAGATATATAGTATAAGTAATATTAATTACATCCATGGATATACATAATAAAGATATAGGAAAAGAATTTAACAATCAAAAAACATGTTACATATTGATCGTGTACTAGCGGAGGGTGATGTCAGGAGCCTTAAGAACAGACGAGTGTGCATGACAAGAGTTATGAATGTCAAAGAAGCAAGTGAGGTGTGTAAGAATGGGCCTAAATGGCGCTCTGTTGTTCGTGCCTACCCCGCAAGGGAACTGGCGTGAAGTTATGTATGTATGTATGTAAAAAACATGTTAGGGTAAATATGCGAGTCACTATGACAATAAGAAATATTATTTAAAAAACCCGTATTATACCATATGGTGTGCAGAGCCTGGTAGGTATATAATATATAATAGGATAGGCCTGGCCTGGCTATAGATTCCATTACTAATAAAATTGTAGTGTCCGTTTATTTGATAGATACTGAATAGAGTGCACCATTTAGCTATCTATGCTATATTTATTTTCGTAATTTGCTTGCCGTCATTTTCGTCCTTACTGTCAATATACGTGCTTTAGTAAAAATTATGTTACTTAATTTTGTGTCTCCAAATCCAAGATAATCAAGACAAATATATGTCACAACCTTCGATTATGATGTCAAAATAAATATTGAAAAGCTTTATTTACTGCATTGCAGAGGTTTTAGGTTCGATTTCTGACATGATAAACTCCTCAAACAAAGTTTTCGTTGTTATGATCTCGGTGTATCGACCTCAGAATAATTGTCTCTTGTATATTACCTATATAACACACTAGCGACTCGTCCCGGCGTCGCACTGGTAGTTTATGGCAATTTCTTTACACCTTGGGTTACATTATTGAAGTTTTAGTAGGGATCCCTAATTTTTTTAGTAATAAATATAGCTTATGTTACTGAGGGTAATGTACCATTCTAATGGCGTAAGAACTTTTGAAATCGGTGTAGTAGTTTTTGAGGTTATTTGTTACAAACGTACAAAAATACAAATTTTTCCTCTTGTAACTTGCTTAGCTTGGAGTATCTCTATCTACCGATTATTTATTTATCACTTTCTCTTGGCGATTTGATTCCAGGTTTTTTTATTTCAAAGCAGAACAACGTCTGCGTGGCCCACTAGTTTTTTTGTTGTTGTAAATATAGATATATATCGCTCTAATTGGCGCCACACATCAATCTAACGATCAATTTTCACCAATAGTTACATAGGAGCGAACTGCAAACTTTTATCGTACTTCCATTAAATCCGCATAGATACGATGTAGGATTACAAGTGTTACAAGTTGCTTGTTGAACTAACTAACGTTCCAACAAATAACTCTGTTCGATTAGTTAGTAAAGTTGTTGATAAATGTTTGAGGATGGTATTTAGGGATCTGATCTCCCATACCTAGACTATGTAAACGAATAAACCTTTATAGCATATTATATATATACATAGCATAGGACTCGAATTAAAATGCCGTTGGAATTATTATAGAGTTTATTAGAAACTATACAAACACGTATAACACGGGTACAAATATAATCGAACACAACAAATCAAAACGTAAAGCAGAAGGTCGTAATTCAATAAAACGCGCAAGGCTGTCACTAATAGATTCCCGTATGTACACACGTCTCGCGTTGATCGTGGTTCTCGCTCGACTGCCGCCTCTCCCCATCAGGCCGTCGTTTTACACCTTACAAACACAAACGTGCCCGTATCGTAGTCGACGTAATTCGCAACATCTGGCTAATGATTCGGCCGCAAGCAGCCATAAACGAGTACAATAAAACAATGGAGTGTTCTCTAGAAACATATGTAGATAAATAAATAAACAAAAGAAGACGATCATAAAAGAATTATAATTAGTTCAAATGCTGACAGGTAATAAAATGTGTTTTTACAGATATGCAGGTGGAATTTGTTTTTGTCGGAACTTAAGTTGTAACAATATAATCACAGTCCATAACTGTACCACTGCTAGGCTCGGGCCTCCCACTATAGAGGGAACGGATAGTATACCCGCTACGCTTGTCCAAGGCGGCTTGGCAGGTTTGACACATCGGTTATTTCGATGTGCAGGTTGCATCACGATGTTTTCCTTCACCGTTGTTAGCACGTGGCAATTATAACAATATACACATTAGGTCAGAAAACTGACTAAGTGGTGCATGCGTTCCGGCCAGGATTGTACCCGGGCCTTTGAACTTGAGATGTGTGCGCTAGCCATTACCTGGTTATGGTGTAATCGACACAATTAGTGCTATAATTATGTGTTCAGTGGAACATCCGGATTCTAGTGCCCAGTTGTGTTGATTGACCTTGAATAAGCCGTTTAGTACAGTAGTGCTGATCATACCTGTTGCTGCTCTCTCTTCTTTCACCATATCCCAATTAATTGGGGTCGGCACAATATGTCTTTTCCTTCCACACTCTTCTATTCTGACATACATCTTCTGTCACACCACAAATCATCATATCATCCTTCACACAATCCATCCATCTTTTTTTGGTCTACCTTTACATCTGTACCCATCCATCTTGCAGTTTAACATTCTTTTTGTCACGTGACTTTCATCCCTCCTCATACCTGTTGCTGCTGTAGCACCTATGAATAAATACAGTCTACTGCTAAGGGGTGTTTCATTCAGTATACCACCTGCACGCGCAACGAACAATAGCTTAATTGAAAAGTTATTGGTCATTCTAAATACCTCTTAGGTTATATAAGGGGTGATTCTTAACCCATAACTCAGAATATTGATAGTTTTATCTGCCATCTGGCGTCACAGTTAATCTTGCGGTCCGGAAGAACCTTAATTTTATGCTCGACGGGTTCCACAGATAATCTGTTTTAGTTTGGAGCCCGAGTGGCTTATCAATGCTGAACTTTATTCTGTAGAATCTATGTATAACATGTTATTATAGTAATGCTCCTTCTTGTGTTAATACATAATCATTTTATTTTATTTATAATTTTATTTCAGGAAACCATGTCCCATAGTCATCTGTGATATTATAAAATTCTAAAAATGCCGTGTCTGTACATCGAAGCTATTATAAAAAAAACAACTGGAATACACTATATAAATGATGAAGAACAAGATGCATTTTTTTAGATTTCCGGTCTATTTGTTCGGTATTCACGTAAAAACTATGAGGCCGATTTCGATGCGATTTTCGCCGATCGACAGCAAAGTCTTAAATTTAAAATCGGCGCTAATTTTATCCTTAGAATCCCGCGGGAATTTTAACGGGAATGCTTTAAATTGGCCAGATAAAAATAAACTAATATAAATGTGATTTTTTCACTGCACTGATAAATTGAAAATTTTATTACTTAAAGTGCGTGATTTTTTTATCCCGGGAATCCCACGGGAAAATTTTCGTGAGCGGTTTGTAGATGTTCGGGTGCATAAAAATTAGCTTATCCCGACAGTTTTTTCGCTAAAACGATAGCTACGGTACTTTGTGTCCAGGGAATCCCGCGAGAATTTCAAGTCAAGCGTGAACCAAGTCGCGGGCATAAGATACATGTGAAGATTGTCATTTATGTATGTATTACATAAATGACAATCTTCACATTATATTTAACCGACATAACTTGGATACTATATTGTTACGAGTTACAGGACTCGAATTAAAAATGCCGTTGGAATTACTATAGCATTTATTAGAACTATATATAACACAGGTACAAATATAACTGGACACAACCAGCACAAACGCAATGCACAATTCAATAACACGCGCAAAGTCCGTCACTAAATGTACACACGTCTTGCCTCGCTTGTGCTATCGCTTTGACTGCCCCACCCCTCCGTGCGGGCATTGTTTTATACTAAACTATACAATACAATACTCGACTGCGTGGACTGAATTTTCCAAGAACCACACCTGGCTAACGACCATCATAAAAGATTACAATACACAATAGACTGCTTTTCTAATTACAAATGTTAAACACAAAGTAAACAAAAGAAGTCCAAATGCGGGAAGGTAATAAACTGTGCTTTATGGCGTGCAGGTGTGCATTCACTTTTGTCGTCATGTAACAATATAATAACTTAAAAGTGAAAAATAACATTTTCAAAAAAGAAACAGACTTCAAGAGGAATTAAAAAGAAACAAATAAGTAGGTATTTTATTTATTTACATACATAACTTTACGCCAGTTCCCTTGCGGGGTAGGCACGTACAACAGAGCGCCATTCAGGCTTATTCTTACACACCTCACTTGCTTCTTTGACATTCATAGCTCTTGTCATGCATGCTCGTCGATGTACTCCTGTATGACAGAGAAGGACTGGCGAAAATGTAACATTTTGCCTTAAGAAACTTGTCGTATCCGAACGTAAAATTTGATGTCAATGTATCCAAATGCTTCTTCATTCGCTTTCTACCAAAAACAATGGAGAGTTATCTATGCTGTCTCTGCCTTCTGCCATTTTTTGTAAAACGGGTGTATTCACAAACGGTTAAATAAAACAAGGAGTTAATCAATTATGTTTTTATTTAATACATAACAAAACCCAAAATAAAATAGATAAATAAATAGACATGTGCGTCGCGCCGGCGCAGCGCTGCCGCGTTCGTTTGGCACGGCGTCGCCGCGGCTTGCGCGCGGCGCGTACGGTACTAACACGTTGATCGAGTTGTACTAGTAAACAAATAGTATACTATTTTAACCTCAAACGGCTCAAATATGTAACCCTTGGAACAGGTTACATATTTCAGCCGTTTGGGGTGGAGACTTTGGGCCCATGGGGGCCAAGTGCCCACAAATTATTTCAAAAAATTAAAAAACGCCTAGTCGACAAAACAGGAGACTGGAAGGCTGGAACTTACCTCGCTCAAAGGATTAGCCTTTGTATTCAGCGAGGTAATGCTGCCAGCCTTCTAGGTACAATGCCCAGCGACATGGTCTGGTGGGGCTGGACGGGCTTTAATATAGGTTTTATTTTAATAGCAGTTTTTTTTTACTATTGTATATATATTTTTATGTTAGGTTTATTTATAGGATATTTTAGTTTTTGTTAATAGATGTTAGTTAGACTTAGTTTATTTATAGTATTTAATTTTTAATATTTATAGGCAATTTAAGTACCTATTTAAAAATGACCGAGCCCTCTAAAACTTTTAGTCAAATGCAGTCTGAAAAGAACAGAGATAGTATTTCCAGTTTGCAGTTGTGACTAGTTATCGAAGTAAACATAGGTGGAGTAGATTTAAATACAGGAAGTTAAAAAAGCCTGAAAGCCTCCAGCGCGCCCACGCCACCGTTTTTCAACGCGGCGCATATGCGCAATGCAGACACATGTATACTATATAATATTATAAAGAGGTAAAGTTTTTGAATTTGGATGTTCGGGGTAATCTCCGGTACTACTAATCCGCTTTTGAAAATTCTTTGACCAATGGAAAGCTACATTATTCCCGAGTGACAGGCTATATTTGCTTATGATTAATCAATCAAAAAGTAAAAATGTTTTACGCCCAACGAAGTTGGCACGGCAACGCCTGTCAAATATGTAACAGCAATAACGTTCCACGTAAAAATTGCGCACATCCTCGTATGAGGCACTGCCAGTGCTTTCTGCGTTTATAAACTAATTAAACATAATAAACATGGCGTTAAAATAACATATTGTCATGTAACTTTTGTAATATCACGTTTCAAAACAGAAATAATGTTTATTACTTTTAAACGAGCGTGCATGACAAGAGTTAGGAATGTCAAAGAAGCAAGTGAGGTGTGTAATAATAAGCCTAAATGGCGCTCGGTTGTGCGTGCCTACCCCGCAAGGGAACTGGCGTGAAGTTATGTATGTATGTACTTTTAAAACAATAATTAATGCGCTATTTGACTCTTGTTACGTGTACCTACTTATGACGTCATAAGCAGGGAAATTAGTACAAAATCTGTGAGGCTGCAACGTTTTGTAAGTTTATAAAAAGTTGATTTGAATGTCTGCTCCCTTATTAAGAACCTCCTTTTTTTAAAGTCGGTTAAAATGCCTATGGAACTCTAAACATTACAAGAGCCTCTTGATTATTTTCCACCCTCCTTCCGTATTCTGGTGGATTATCGTCCTGGCCGCGTCGAATATCATAAGACATTTTAAAAAGCGAGCTTAACCCAATTTCCTTCACGTTGATGACGCATAACCCGACCAATTTAAGAAATGCGCTCGCGTTCAACAATTTGTTACGTAATGTAACAATCATTTTCTTTTGTTATGGTAATATATTTGATATCAGATTGAGGCGGGAAAGAATTGTGTACCTATTAAGACCCCACTGGGACTCATTTTTATTTTTGAGCGCTTTTTAGCGATCCGTAGTTTTTAAATACGTTATGTTTTCAATAGAAAACAATGGGTTGACTGACTGACTGACGATGTTTATTTATTTAGATTCCGGCTAAACAACGTGGAGACTAAAAAACACGTCTTTATAAAATATCAATATGGCAACTCTTAAATGATCATAAAGTAAGAGAAGTAAAGAAAAATTGCAAGTTCTGATGGTTCACTTCCCCCTCCGCCATATTTCTATCCCCTCCAAAATTAGATTAGTGTAAATAGCGAGCTACGCCTTGCCGGCTTTCCTCACTGCAACTTAGGTATGGTAAACGGAAACGAATTTTATCCATTCTTTACTATGGTCTGGGTGTCTGGGATCGGCCCCAGAGTAGTCCGTTGTATAGATAGATAGATAACACTTTAATGTACACCATTACAGAAAACTTACGAAGTAGTATTATTATTAGTAATTGTGTGTACAAAGCGATCTCTTCGAGACAACCCGTGGCAAGAATATCGCTGATTAGGAGTGTCGATGGTGGTATACATTATTATTGTACGGTTACTTACATTTTAATAATAAATATATAATTACACTATATATACAAATATACACATAAGTTATATACATATACAAGATATACTGATAAAATGCAACTTTTTAAATATAATAAACATATAGCTATATGCAATATAATAGGTACGAATTATATAAAATTATATATCATTATATTGCAGATAGTATTTCCTGACCATGATCTTGAATGTTATTAGAGATTTTGCTTGTCTGACAGCAACAGGCAATGTATTCCAAAGTTGGAGAGCCTTAAGCGTGAAAGAGTTATACGTTGTATTATGAATAGGAGTAATAAGTGTATGTTGACTGGACGGGCGTAACTTGTGATAGCAAGAAATAAATTCGAAGCGTTCTTTAAGGTACTGTGAAGTAGTAGGGATGAATAAAACACTATAAAGCAATGTAAGAATGCGAGCATTCCGGCGAGAACGAATTGGCAACCACTTGAGTTGACTTTTTACCAAATTCAGAAATGTGGTCATGCTTGCGTAATCCAAATATGGACCTTATAGAAAAGTTTTGGAGGCGCTCAAGTTTTTGGCGATATACAATATGTGTGTTTATCTGTCGATCATTAAAAAAAATGCGCTTGGATGGAGTATAGTATAGAAAACATGGTTTTGTATTGCAATTTTTATCCGTATTTTTTTTCCGTGCAGGAACGGAGAAAGAATATAATTTCCTGCGTTGGGGCGGCCTGTCGTAAAAGGCGACTTAACAACCCATTAGTGTTGTGTTGTGTTCCGGCATTAGTGACCAGGTTCCAGTCTCCCTTAAGAGAGCAGCAGCGCATTTGTAGCACCTTTGGTGTTGCAAATGTCCATAGGCGATGGTAACCGGTTTTCATCAAGTGGTCCGTCTGCCTGTCTGCTGACCTCCTGCAATAAAAAAAAATTAAAGTATCCTGCGGAACCCATAGTTTTTGTGTCGTAATACACTTAACTAGTACATGTATTTTTCATTTACTTCTTTTTTATAAGTATGGTCTGAGTTGCTCTGAGCACGAGAAGTAAACATTAATCAATTTACCGAATAAAAAAAAAATATTTTGTTTACAATCTATGATTGATTAACGATCGATTTAGAGCTATTTAAATGATTAATTAATTATTTTTTAAAATTGAGTCTTTGAATCTTGAACAGTGTTTTGCTATTTTATTTTATTTTCAAAACTAAAATAAAATTAACAATTGTTGTAGAATGTAATTTTTATCCAAGGATTGGGTGATTTTCGTATTACCTGACAGCTTCGCAAGTTTCAGTTCCTATATCTCACTATTCATTCACTTCAGCTGAATTATAACATCACTTATAAGGGAGCTTATATCCCATTTTACCCAATAGTAAGCAAGGCAAATAAACGGTTAATAAGATATAGTACGTAATTAGCTGTATTATTCATCGGAAATACGCGAATTACTTATCTATTTACTTATCTTTCTATGCTTTAAACCATATTTTAATCCTAGCTGTACCAGCGACATCGTCCGCGTGGAATTTTATTTCGTAGAACCCTAAAAAAGTAGCCTAAGTTACTCCTTATAACGTCAGCTATCTGCCAATGAAAGTCCTGTCGAAATCGGTCCAGCCGTTTCAGATATTAGCCGAAACATCCAGACAAAATTTTTAAAAAATTGCTTTTTTGATATAAGTAAGTAGCGTATATACTTTCATGTGCATTTAGTATAATAATATTATAAAGAGGTAAAGTTTGTGAGGTTGTAGGGGGTAATCTCCGGATCTACTAAACCGATTTAAAAACTAATTTTACTGTCGGAAAGCTACGTTAACAGGGAGTATCATAGACTATATAAAATGACGTTATATACCACGGGAGCGGGACAGAGCGCGGGTGAAACCGCGCCGGGCCGCTAGTTTTGTATAAAGCTGTTATTTTGACATTACAAACAGACGCTTAAATTTTATTTAACTCTATAGATTGCGATGCTTGCAAGCAGCAGACGGCCCAGCTCATTGAAAGTGGTTCCGTCCCCTACAGGCGTTTACAACGCCAATGGCGAAACCTACGCGTTGCCCTATAAAGAGTATGGGATAGGGGGATGAGATGGACAGGGGAGTGGAGAAGTGAGCCATCGGTACAATTATACTGTATCCGCAGTAATTTATCCTGGATAAAATTATTTTCTTTCTTCTTTCTTTCATCAGACGAAACACGATTAGCTCAAGGGTAACTAACAGTTTCACGCCGACATCCTGTGAGAGCGTGGTATTACACGGGTCGAGCCGACCCTAAGAGCTATAATCAATACGATTCCAGCAGGAGCGGCTCGAGAGTATGGTAGTCAATTGTCTACGGCGGCAAAATTTAGGTGCGGCAGAAATACCGCAAAAATATCTACAAAAACGTTTGAACTAAAGCCCAAAAAAAATAAAAAATAAATGTAAGCCTTGTTTTTCAGTAAAACTATTTTTCATTAATTATCTGTATTAATATTAATGTACCTAACTCAATTATATATAACTAGCTTCTGCCCGCGACTTCGTCCGCGTGGAATAGTAAATAAAAAGTAAGTTAAGAAAACCCCCGAATTTGAAATATTCTTTATTGGTGCTCAGCTCCTGTTGGTCTTAGCGTAATGATATATAGCCTATAGCCTTCCTCGATAAATGGGCTATCCAACATTGAAAGAATTTTTCAAATCGGACCAGTAGTTCCTGAGATTAGCGCGTTTAATCAAACAAACAAACAAACTCTTCAGCTTTATACGACTATATTAGTATAAGATTTTTCTGGTTGACGAAGTTTTCTTAAGCTACGGTGGTGGCGGCACTTTTCATGTTTACTCACGGTGGCAAAAAAGCTAAGGCAAACCCTGATTTCTTGGTTGTAAGGGACATAACGAAGTGTAATATTTTTCATCTTTAGCGGTTATACGCGAATTACTTCTCTATTTGATTAACTCTCTATGCTTTAAACCGTTAAATCAGAACCATCGTTTTCAAAGTCGGTTGCGGGGTAGCCATTAAATTCCAAGCTCCGTGACCCGGAGCGCTAAAAGCTTGCTCCGGTTAACTTTAACCGACTGCACCGAAATGGAGTGTTGATTTCACAATCAGGGCTCTAATTGTCCAAAGTTGGAGTTATGCCAAAATATGATAATTCCCAGTTGTCATGATTATGGAAATACTACTTTTTCAACTTGTGACGACGGCCTCTGCGGTTAAGCGGCCTAAGCCTTTACAGACCTAGCTCAAAGAACGCAGGGGTTCCGTGTTCGATTCCTGGAATTATAAATTTCGGAAATGAATTTTGTTCGATATTTACTATGGTCTGGGTGTCTGGGATCGGCCTCAGAGTAGTCCGTTATATATTAACAAAAACACAAGCGTAACTTGTTTCATTTGAGGATATACAATATGCGTGAGTGCCTGCTAATCAGCAGATTTTTTTAAAATATATAATCATATATTTAAAAACATCTTTCTTATTACATTAAAAATAACTTGTAGTGGTTCAGTGATTAAGACACTCATTTCTCATGCCAATGTTGCGGGTTCGAATCCTAGTCGAAAAGTATACACCGTTTACGCGATTTTACTGACTGATAAAAAAATATGGATGGATTGCATGATTCTTTGCCGTCAGAACGTGGTAACTGTACATACATACATACATACATAACTTCACGCCAGTTCCCTTGCGGGGTAGGCACGAACAACAGAGCGCTATTTAGGCTTATTCTTACACACCTCACTTGCCTCTTTGACATTCATAACTGGTAACTGTAACAAGTCAAAAAATTATCTAAGGTTTTTTCTTATTGCATGAGTTCAAGACACCCGATGGAAAGCGGTCACCATCGTCTATAGACATATGTAACACCGAAGGGGCTACCAATGTGCTACTGCTCTCTAAGGGAGACTGGAACCTGATCACCACTGCCGGTACACAACTCGAGGTTATTGTGTGTCTTGTGTCAAGTCAATGGTGGCCATCCAGACGGGACAATACCCTGCCACCTGAAGAAAATTGTGTTTCTTCGCTATAATTCAAATCTGCATCATTTAAAACGTGAGTACCGTAGCTACTAAGTTACCACGGTTACGTCGCGCCTGGGCGAAGTCGGGGGCCATACTATCCGTGCTGTAACGGAGAAAGAATCTACAACCAGGTGGTATTTTGCCGCCTGGATGGCTACTACCCCTGGTCTAGAGTATGCCGCCATAACAACCTTAAGTTATAATAAAACTACATTTTAACGGTTTTATGTGCGGTAATTTATTTGATTTCTATGAGCACCGGAACACAAACCAACTTGATTGGCAGTTGATTTTTATTTATACTTCTCACCCATTTTAATATTATATAAAATTATTGTTACCATTAGCTTTTTTATAACAATAATAATAATAACCTTCCATGATCAAATTGATCGTGTACTAGCAGAAGGTGATCTCAGGAGCCTTAAGAACAGACGAGCGTGCATGACAAGAGTTATGAATGTCAAAGAGGCAAGTGAGGTATGTAAGAATAAGCCTAAATGGCGCTCTGTTGTTCGTGCCTACCCCGCAAGGGAACTGGCGTGAAGTTATGTATGTATGTATGTATGTAATAATAATAACATAATAAAACTACGTTTTAACGGCTTTAAGCGCGGTAATTTATTTGATTTTGGTTATTCCGACGTTTCGGCCACTTTTCAGGAGCCGTGATCACGGGAGACAAAGATGTCAAGTGTCAAAGAGTATTGTTAAAGTTTTATTTAGCCTACCGCCAACTTGTTCATTTTAATTATTTAGTTTTAATTTGGTTTACGGTTATTATTTACTCTATGGGAGCCTAATCTAATTTACGACCGCTTCGCAACATGTTGTGGCTTGAAGAGAAGAAGCGGCGCAAGAAACTCGTCAGCAAAAGTGCCTAGCTCTATAGTAATAATCCCTATTAATATTATAAATGCGAAAGTAACTCTGTCTGTCTGTCTGTCTGTCTGTCTGTCTGTCTGTCTGTCTGTCTGTTCCGTTTTCACGTAAAAACTACTGGACCGATTTGGCTGAAACTCAGTATATATATATTTTCGATGCCGAGAATGAACATAGGATACTTTTTATCCCGGAAAATGGGATAGTTTCCGGAATAAAAGTATATTTGTCTCTCTGTTTGTTATCCTTTTACGGAAAGACTTTTGGACCGATTTGGCTGATACTCGGTACATATGTAATTTGAATACCGAGGGTGGACATGGGATATTTTTCATCCCGGATAATGGGATACATTTTGGGATAGATTTATGTAAAGTTTATCCCAAAAGTGAGACAGGCTTTGGTTGGTTTTGTGATTTGCCATTTTCATCATTTTGGTTATTTTGTCCTTTTTGCCCTTTTGCCCCTTTGACCTTTTGCCCTTTTGCCCTTTTGCCCTTTTGCCCCTTTGCCCTTTTGCCCTTTTGCCCTTTTGACCTTTTGCCCTTTTGCCCTTGGGCCCGTTTGCTCTTTTGCCCTTTTGACTTTTGCCCTTGGGCCCGTTTGCCCTTTTGACTTTTGCCCTTTTTCCCTTTTGCCTTTTTGCCCTTTTGCCCTTTTGCCCTTTTGCCCTTTTGCCCTTTTGCCCTTTTGCCCTTTTGCCCTTTTGCCCTTTTGCCCTTTTGCCCTTTTGCCCTTTTGCCCTTTTGCCCTTTTGCCCTTTTGCCCTTTTGCCCTTTTGCCCTTTTGCCCTTTTGCCCTTTTGCCCTTTTGCCCTTTTGCCCTTTTGCCCTTTTGCCCTTTTGCCCTTTTGCCCTTTTGCCCTTTTGCCCTTTTGCCCTTTTGCCCTTTTGCCCTTTTGCCCTTTTGCCCTTTTGCCCTTTTGCCCTTTTGCCCTTTTGCCCTTTTGCCCTTTTGCCCTTTTGCCCTTTTGCCCTTTTGCCCTTTTGCCCTTTTGCCCTTTTGCCCTTTTGCCCTTTTGCCCTTTTGCCCTTTTGCTCTTCGACTCTTTTTTGTCCTTTTTGTCCATGTTGCTCTTTTTGTCCTTTTTGCTGATGTTGTCCCTTTTGACATTTTTGTAGTTTTCATTGACGGGGGATAGATAAATAAAACTAGGACTGTTTGTAATAGAGGATGAAAGTTTGGATGAGACCAATCATTTCTCAAGTTCATAGATATAAAAATGCATCATCTATAAAAATGCGATAGTAACTCGATATGTCTTTCTGTTAAGTTTTCGGAAAACACTGGGAATACTGGATCGTTTTTATTGTAATTTTGTTTAAATGTAGTTTTAATGCCGAAAATGGACATATATACTCATGCTAAGAGATCGGCAATGAGAATATATCAAGCATCGAGTTTGCGATATAAAATGAAGTTAATTTTTCGGGGGCAAATGGCACTAACATAAAAATGGTGTACATTGTAACCTGTATTAACGCTTGCTCTTTAAACAAGAAGCAGGAACTAGAGGTTAACCCGCGGCGCAGCCGCGGGGTAAACTCTAGTTATATATAATATTAAAATGAGTGTGAGGTAGCCGTCGTCGGATAACGTAGTTTACATCACGATGTTTTCCTTTACCGTTGTAATTGTAACAATTTTTTATCCGTGCGTATAGGAACGGAGAAAGAATACAATTTCCTGTGGCCGGGCGGCCTGTCGTAAGAGGCGACAAATCAACTCACAGCCAGGTGGTAGGGCATTTGCCCGACTGGATGGCTACCACCCCTGGTTTAAAATATGTCGCCATAACAACCTTGAGTTGTGTTCCGGCATTAATGACCAGGTTCCAGTCTCCCTTAAGAGAGCAGCAGCGCATTTGTAGCACCTTTGGTGTTGCAATTGTCCATTGACGATGGTAACCGCTTTCCATAAGGTGGGCCATCTGCCTGTCTGTTGAACATCTGCAATAAAAAAAAAACATTTGCACATTAGGTCAGAAAATTGCCTAAGTGGTGCATGCGTTCCGACCAGGATCGAACCCGCGTCCTTTGAGTTTGGAATGCGTACACTAGCCATTACTCTACCTCGACTTAATTTTTTTTATTAATAAGTTTTTACTTGAGTTTTAAATAATCTTATTTTTTGTATGGTTATTTTTATTATATTGTTAAAAGTTGGGCCACCTGAATACCTATTGTTACATTCCGACAAAGAAATGCTGCGCACCTTGTTTATTGCCCCTCCCGCATTCGAAGTTCTTTTGTTTACTTCGTATTTAAAATTTGCAATTAGACAATAGCCTATTGTTATTATTTTCGAGTTTGTTGGCCGTTCGCATGAATAGATAACCAGGTGTGCAAATTACTATTTCTCGGAAACTCAGTGCGCGCGATCGATTGTTTTGTACTGTATAGTTAGTATAAAACAATGCCCGAACGGTGGGGGCAGTCAAGCGACGACTACGATACGATTAAGACGTGTGTAGTACTTTCGATTAGCGAGATAGTGACGGACTTTGCGCCTGTTGAATTGCATTGAATCGTGCAGTGTGAACTGGTTGCATCCAGTTTTCTTTTGTACCTGTTTTATACGTGTTTGTACAGTTCTAATATACTCTATAGTAATTCCAAGGGCATTTATTTTAATTCCAGTCCTGTAGCTGGTAGAAATATGGTATCTTACAAGGGACGGTTATGACAACGTATCCGATAGTTTAACTAGCTGTTGAGTTACCATGGTAACGTGATGCGTGAACGAAGTAGGGGGCAAATACTGTTTAAGTTAATAACCGAGCAAATTGACTTACGCCAAACAAGACTTCCGCACGCAGTGGGAGCACAGGGAGCATGTGTGTGCGAAATCCAATAATGCTGTATAGGGAAGGGAAATTAGGGTATATTATCTATACAGTAAGAGAATACGCATGTTATCAGTACAACAAGGAAATGCCTGTAACTTTCCTTGGGACTTTTAAAATATTGTCATATTTTTTTAGGGATGTTGGCAGAAGCATGCAAGTAAGATAAACGTAGTTCAAATGACAGCTTTGAGATGTAACAATTATAATGACACCGGTTAACAACATTTTAAGAAATAATTTTTGATCTAGATATATCTGCAGGTTTTTATAATTGCCAGTACACAATTTGCGAATATAATCATGGAAGGACTGAAATGGCTTTGGTTCTTAAGATTGTTATGAGCATAAATATACACTTTCTCCACAGTTACATTTCCTGATAATCTTGAGAATTTGAGTGTGGAACAGGGTGAGCACTTCTAGCAGAACTTAATAGTGATGATGAATAGGTATCAGAGTAGACTGGACCGTTACGTGACGGCAGATTACTGTTGGTGTTTACAAAGACAATTGTCCCCAAAAATAATATAGAAGAAAATCTTCTAGGAGGTGTCTCTCTGAAGGTATTTCTTTTTACGTCTATATACACTAATTAAATATGAAACAAAACAATTAGTAGTATTTCTCAATTAATATTAGATATTAAGGTATATAATTTTTGGAAGTCTTCAGGTAGAAACGAAATACTGTTGTGTGTTTGAATTGCAGTTCAGGATTACATATCTATTTTGTAAAAATGCCGATTAATATTTTATAATACAGCACACATTTAGCTGCTAAACGAAATATCAGATTTAATAGTAATAAGCGCACTCGAGCGATTGCACGCGCTGAGGTGAGATGAGGCGAGGTGTGCGCGGAGGGAAACACGAGGGGTCGACGAGGAATGCGCGCTTGCCGATCATTTGCGAAAGGCCGCCGTGGAGATCGGACGTCCGCATCTACAAATTGTTATGTTTTATTGCATACTTACTGGTGTCATATGAAAATTAAAAAAACTATAGCTAATATTCCAAAATAATTCGTAGTATCATTACTTGTTGGGATCAAATTATCCGTTTGATATCAATAAATCAAATACTTTAAACAGTAACGATAAGGTATTATATAAATTAAATTAATTTAGAAAGAGCCTGGTGTCTTCATTAGGTTAAAAACCTGTTTCTCTCACCAAGTCCATCCGTAGAAATTCGAAAAAATTAATCGCACTAAGTAATGCTGAACTTAATAAATGTGTAAGAGCTTGTGTGTGTGTGGTGTGAGTGAATATGAATCTGTAAAAATTAAAACTTACATATACGGGGTCAATTTTCAAGTAGGCGATGAAGAGAAGAAGACAAATAAATTAGCCTAGTCAAGAATCGAACCCGCTGATTTTGAAGAAACTAAGACTTATAAGTCGCGCGCAGGTTTGCCGATGACTACTTACTGTTATTATTACTTATGTAAAGTATATAAAATAATAAATTTATTGCAACAACTATTTATGTAACCTTTTTTGTCAATCCTACTGACCATCGACGCGTGACAACGTGAGGCCATCGGCAAACCTTCTGCGCACGAGTAATACTGCTTTATTACACCAACACATGGTGCCGTTTGAAACTAATAATAACTAATGATCAATTTCTGTGAAAGAATAAGGTATGGTAAAGAGATGATTTTTTAGTAAATCAATTAATATTTTCAAGCATTCATAGCTTGAGCCTAACCTATCAAATTATTCGAAGCAATGTCCAATTTGTTAACACTTTTCATATGATAATACTATTTGCTATCCTATGCAAACAATTGTAGCGTAATGGCTAGCGCACGCGTCCCAGACACAAAGGGCGCAGGTTCGAATCCTGGCCGGAACGCATGCTACACTTAGGCAGCTTCATGACCTAATGTTAATTGTTCAATTACCACGTCCTAACATTGGTGAAGGAAAGCATCGTGATGAAACCTGCACATCAAGGTAACCGATGGGTCAAACCTGCCAAGCCGCCATGGACAAGAGTGGCGGGTATACTGTCCGTTTCCCTATAGAGGGCGGCCCGAGCCCAGCAATGGGATATTTACCGATTGTTATTATTATTTATATATGTAATTAATTACAAAAGCTGACCTATACTTGGGGTAACGCATAGGCGTTGCCATCCAGCGCGAGAATGCGGCCAGCGTTTTGGGCACGTTCCCAACCGACGACTGTGATTTGGGACCTAGGTATATATATATATTAAAAAAACCAAAATGGTATATAATTGATTATATATGATATATATTATTGTGGCGACCGAGGGTAGAACTTTCTGGCCGTCTCAAGACTTTTAGAAACAGGTAGAAGATTCTGAAAGGAAAAGACAAGGACAGATGCGTTTTAAAAAGGGATAGATGATTCTAGAATAAAAGCTCAGAGTTAGATAGATGTTTAGAAAGGGACCGACAGTAAATAAAAGAATAACGAAAAGAAAATTGAAATTGGGTTCTAGAAGATTCTTCCGGGTATTTAAGCAGCGTAAGGAGGGGGGATGGAAGGTACACTGCTGATATAGAAAGAAGAGTGAATTTGAGGAATAGTGTGAATGGAGCGTTAGGTAAACTTCTAGGCGCTAAGAACCTCAGCCAGAAGGCCCAGCTCGCCATACACAACGTGGTGCTGGTACATACGCTCACGTATGGAAGCGAGAGTTGGGTATGGAAGAGAGAGCATGAAAGTAGAGTAAACGCGGTCGAGATGCGAGCACTGCGCAAAATCTGCGGAGTGACGCTCGCGGACCGCGTTCCTAATACCCAAGTAAGAAAGAGAGTTGGTCTGAAAGAGAGTGTCGGGGTGAAGGTAAGGAAAGGAATGCTCCAGTGGTTCGGGCATATGGAAAGAATGCATGATGAAAGAATGACTAAACAGATATACAATGCAAAAGTGGATGGATGCAGAAGTCGTGGAAGGCCACAACACACCTTCCATGATCAAATTGATCGTGTACTAGCAGAAGGTGATGTCAGGAGCCTTAAGAACAGACGAGCGTGCATGACAAGAGTTATGAATGTCAAAGAAGCAAGTGAGGTGTGTAAGAATAAGCCTAAATGGCGCTCTGTTGTTCGTGCCTACCCCGCAAGGGAACTGGCATGAAGTTATGTATGTATGTAAGGAGCGGAGTAGTTCAGTTCAAGACAGCGAAACGACAAATGCGATGCCGAAGAGTTGGAAGAGACGTTTAATAAAAGACAGCGACGAGTTCAGTGGAGAGTTTAGTGAAGGGTTTAGTGGGTAGTTCAGTGAAGGAGGAGTTTAGTGTAGTTTAAAAGGAGATCTAGAAGCGAGCTACGCGCGGTATATTTGGAGGTGAGCACCGCAGTAGCAGAAGGTAGTCTACGCAATAACGGCGACGGTATTGTGAGTCAGACATCTTATCGTCCGTAGACTGCGACGTTAGTTGTGCGTGTTAGGGCAACCCTGCGTAGAAGAAACACGTACGGCTGTGTAAGTTAATGAAAGCATTTAGTTGAAAAAACTGGTGTTTACTTCCAATCCTAAGTGTGCTCGTACGTAACATTATGATAATTTATATTTTAGATATAAATTTCATTTTTTATGTAAATGTAGTAGAACACATAGACGTTATTTTTATAGAATGATAATTTGTATAAAATGTGTCAAAATGAACAGTGTTCTTACATTTTTCTTGTTTATGCTAGTATTTGAACTAGTGGGGACGTGAGGCTCATCAACTGTATTGAGACCTTTCAAAACGAATGAAAGAAGTCTCGCGTAACCAAAACGGTGGCCTGTATTTAGGACAACGCATTATCATTGCCATACAGCGTAGAAACGCGGCCAGCATTTTAAGAACGCTCTCCACCGACAGTGACCTGGAATCAATGTTTCATTTGTATTTAGTAGTTTTATTGTAGGTTCTTTTTTTAAATATTGTTTAATGTAAATAAAGGTATTAATTTTCTTACAACTCTGGTCCCGACAAAAAAAAAACAAAATCCACCTGCATATCTGAAACAAAACACATTTATTACCCATTTGAACTAATAACATTTTAAATTCTTTTATGGCCGTCTTATTTTGTTTACTTATTGGCAAACAGCCCATTGTTGTATTGTAATCTCTTATGGCGGTCTTTAGCCAGGTGTGTCGGATTAAGTCGACTTAGATACGGATCTGACCTGACGGTGGGCAGGGAGTCAGTCGAGCGAGAACCACGAGCGAAACGAGACGCGTGTACTACAATCGGGAATCTAATAAGTGACGGTCGTTGCGCGTGTCATTGAATTACGACCTTCTGCATTACGTATGGGCTTCATGTGTTCGGTTATATTTGTACCTGTCTTATACGTGTTTATATAGTTCTAATAAACTCTTTAGCAATTCTAACGGCATTTTAATTCGATTCTCGCGGCTCGTAACAATATATAGTAAATAAAATTCAAGTAGCATATGTAAATAAAATTGAAATTATATCTATATTAATTACCACAAACAAACATACAGAAGAAAGCTACTTCAATGTTATAAAAACACACATGTGTGAAAAAGTAAAATTAGACACGATTCCGTTTTATCGAGGATTTTTCCTTGTCATTTGTGAGTTTATATTACCATTAATACTTTTTCAATATTCATTTAAAGCGTAGATACAGAAGCGCAATGCGTTTTTTTTTCGCATGTCGACGGCGACTAGCAAGACATTTTGCCTGAATATTTTAACCAACTGCTCCCAGGCAGGATTTATCCGTGTAGTAACGGAGAAAGAATACAAGTTCGTACGGCTAGGTGTCCTGTAGTAAGAGGCGGCCAAACAACCCACAGCCAGGTAGGAGGTAGGGTATCTAGAGTATGCCGCCACAACAACCTTGAGTTGTGTTCTGGTATTAGTGGCCAGGTTTCAGTCCCCTTTTAGAGAGCGGCAGCACATTGGTAGTACCTCTAGTGTTACAAATGTGCATAGGCGATGGTTACCATTTTCCATCAGATGGGCCGTCTGCCTCTCTGCTAAACTCACGCAATAAAAAAAGTCAAAGACTTGCAACCGGTTTAAGATTAATTGTTTATAACCGGTTTTATTCGAATACTTCGTTCGGAGCGTAAATACTACAGAGTGTTATATAAATCTGAATTAACCGGTTTATTCCGCGAGAAGTGCAAGTATCATTCTATCACTCTCAACATGTTTGTGAGTGACCGAGAAATTGCTGTACCTCATGACTATGCTTTGAGGGTATGTGGCTAGAACTGGTCGAAATCGTTGGAGGCCGGTTTATTTAAAAAAATCTATTTAATGAATATTTGTTACCAAAAACCGGCTGATCGAGCTCAAAGTGAGAACAAAACCAAAAAGTAAAGTTCGTCTGTATTGGGGCTACAACTGGTTCGACTTTTTTTTACCGGTTTTCAAACCTAGAACAGTTCTTTTACTAACTACCCACAATAAATTACAAAACAAAGACACATTCTATCTTAAGTAAGAGAAAAATTTCCTATAAAAATATAAAAACTTGTTTCGCCCATATTTGCACTTAAATCAATAAAATAAGTTTTTTTTATGGCGACTACATATAAAATGTTGATATATTGAGTTAGGAGATATTGATACTGCATTTTCTTAAATTTTCGCGATATTATTATATACGTCCCGCAAGGGAACTGGCGTGAAGTTATGTATGTATGTATGTATGTATTATTATATAATTAAACTATGTTTTAACGGTTTTAAGCGCTGGTATTTCATTTTATTTTTATTACGACACTCCGTTTCGGACACTTTTCACTATCACGGAAGACAAAAATGTCCAGCATCAATGAGTAATGTTAAAGTTTTTGTATAGCCTACCGCCAACTTGTTCATTTTAATTATTTAAAACGTGCAGTCTGTTGATGTGAGATGTGAGACGTATCTCGACGGGCTGACCTTTTATATTCGCAAAATAGACATGGACTACCCCTATAAACATGCACAGACCATTCATTAAAATTCTGAAAACTTGCAAGCTTAATTCAAAAGAACTTGGCTTCTAAGGATTGTATCGAATTTTGAAAAATAAAATGGTTTATTATGTCTGGCTGGCCATAAACACAAAATTAGCAATTGACAATGAATGGTGACATTTCAATATTAAGAAAATTAAGATAAGCATTAAAACGATTACAGATAGCTTGTCCTTGTCGCGTCGGTTACGGATTATAAGGGTTTTAGCTTCTCAGTATACTTTAATTAGTCTGTAGTAGCTGTCAGTTTTGCCAGGTGGTAGAGCATTTGCCCGACTGGATGGCTACCACCCCTAGTCTAGAGTATGTCGCCATAACAACCTTGAGTTGTGTTCCGGCATTAGTGACCAGGTTCCAGTCTCCCTTAAGAGAGCAGCAGCGCATTTGTAGTAACTTTGGTGGTGCAAATGTCCATAGGCGATGGTAACCGCTTTCCATCAAGTGGGCCGTCTGCCTGTCTGCTGATCTCCTGCAATAAAAAAAAATAAAAAAAAAGCAATAATTAACTGACACTGTCCAAAAAAAATCCAAATCGACTTTTTAATGCCATCTATCGTAATATGAAAATACATGTAATACCGCTAATCCTGGTTTCAAAGTAACAGAAATATCCATTAGGAAAGCATTGTAATAAGGCATGTAATGTAATAATTCATGCTTAAAAAAACGTTTTTGGCTCTCCTGTTAAGTTCACTTTTTCGGATAACGTCATTATAAGATTAAGCGTGCGATATGCTAAACAAATGGCCATATGAGAGAAGGACTCGTATAAACAGATTCATTTGCATATAAATATAATGCGGATATAACGGTCTTAAACGAATCTCAAGTTTCAAAAAAATACGAACCAAACACAAGTAGAGTACAGGGCCATATTCAATAAAGAAAAAGTATCCAAGGCTTAGAACCGGTTTTAATCAGTTATAACCGGTTTTAATCAAATATGTCGTTTGGAGTGTAAACCTTGAAAACAGCGTTATATACATTTGAGTTAACCGGTTTATTCCGCGAGAAGACGAAGTATCATTCTATCTTTCTCAACGTATGTTTGTGTATGACTGAAAACTTACTGTTCCAGATGACTGCGATTAGAGGCAAAAATCGTTCGAATCGGTTTATTCAGCAAAACCTATTTAAAGAACTTTTGTTACCAAAAATCGTTTGATTGAGGTTAAAGTTAGAACACGGAAAGAAAAGTTTTTAATACTAAGGTAGACATATTTCGAAACGGTGAAAAAGTCGAACCGGTTATATCCGGTTCGCCTTTTTCACCGGTTTCTAAGCCTTGAAAGTATCTTAAATACATTAAATTACAACTGTATTGCATAAAAGCAAAAAGCAGCTGAGCTCTTCGATCTGATCCCGCCATCTTCGTTCCATCATCGGATAACACATATGGTGGATATTCTACTTCATCATACGCACCGCAAAAGAGTGGAACTCATTGCCGGAGTCTGTATTTCCCGATATTTATAACCTGGGTGTCTTCAAGTCCCATGTGCATAGTTACCTTCTAGGTAATCGTGGTCCATCTTAGACCACATCTTCGCTCCACATAGGGCGAGATTGTGGTCAAACGCGAACCTATAATACAATAAAAAAAATAATAATAATAAAATTCCAATTTACGTAACAGCGGTTTTTACGGCCATTTTAATTAAAATGTCCCATAAATAGACACTTAAATTTAAATAAATTTTAATATTATGTAACAGAGATTTAATAGCGCAATAACTCCCGAATAACTTACTTACAAAACAAATAAACGTTAATCAATAAACATAAAATTGTAATAAATACCTTCATTATGTATTTGGATCTGAAGTAAACAAAACAAAGTAATGGAAAACGCTTATAGATTTGGCCACAGTGTTTGAATTTTTGTAGTGGTGAAAGACTGCAGATGCTTTTGTTACTGAACATATTTTCAATATGTAAGATGTTAGTCATCGTTCATAATTATACACTAACTATCTAATACCCGCCCGCTTCGCGTGCTGTAAAATCCGTTCTTAGCTGACCTCTACTTGGCAAAAGGAAGGTCCATACCAAATTTCAAGTCTATAGGTATTATAGTTCCTGAGATATCGTGATGAGTCACTATATACGTGGATTTCAATTATATATCTATATATATATATATATATATATATATATATATATATATATATATATATATATATATATATATATATATATATATATATATATATATACTTCTAGGCGCTAAGAACCTCAGCCAGAAGACCCAGCTCGCCATACACAACGCGGTGCTGGTACCTACGCTCACGTATGGAAGCGAGAGTTGGGTATGGAAGAAAGAGCATGAAAGTAGAGTAAACGCGGTCGAGATGCGAGCACTGCGCAAAATCTGCGGAGTGACGCTCGCGGACCGCGTTCGTAATACCGAAGTAAGAAAGAGAGTTGGTCTGAAAGAGAGTGTCGGGGTGAAGGTAAGGAAAGGAATGCTCCGGTGGTTCGGGCATGTAGAAAGAATGCATGATGAAAGAATGACTAAACAGATATACAATGCAAAAGTGGATGGATGCAGAAGTCGTGGAAGGCCACGACACACCTTCCATGATCAAATTGATCGTGTACTAGCAGAAGGTGATGTCAGGAGCCTTAAGAACAGACGAGCTTGCATGACAAGAGTTATGAATGTCAAAGAGGCAAGTGAGGTGTGTAAGAATAAGCCAAAATGGCACTCTGTTGTTCGTGCCTACCCCGCAAGGGAACTGGCGTGAAGTTATGTATGTATGTATATATATATATATATATATATATATATAATAGGAAAACTTTATTTATTTCAATAATTCATTCCCTCTCTAAGTGTATGATGATTGCAACGTACCTACGTCATCATTCAGTAAGAAACTGTCAAACGCAAAATTAAAACAATAAAAAATCACTCATAAATTGCTTTTTACGTGTATTTAATTCTATAGATTGCTAATTATTTTGATTTTTCGATGTTAAAACATTAACTGCTCGTTATTTGGTTTTTGTAAAAGTTTTTTATTTTTAATTATTGCTGAAGCACTGCAGATAGGCTGACGGCCCAACTATGATGGAAAGTGGTTACCGTCGCCTATGGACATTAGCAATATCAAAGGTGCTGTCAATGTGTTGCCGGCCTCGAAGGAGAAGTTACTAAAAGCTGGTTAATACAGTTCTGGAAAATAAGAGGCTTTTGTCATGATATATTTTATACTTTTTTACCTACACTGTGGCTAACGTAAGAGACCTCATTTCCTTAAGCTGTATTGAAATAGATAAAATTTCTTTTAGTCACTAATGAGTCAATACAAAGGTTAAGTCCACCTTTATACTCAGTAGAATCCAACTTATTTACATTAAGACAATATAAGGCTTATCACATACGAGCAACTAATCGCATAGAACTATTTCTATATGTATTGAAAGTCAGCATGTGCATAATGTTTACAGCACACAAAGACTTCGGTGTATCACATTTCTTTATATAAAGTTCATAATTCTCTGTAGCGCCATCTAGTTATGTCGGATTTTGAAGTTTTCGGCGTAGCTTTTTTTACTACTTTTACCTTTTTCAACAATTCGGAGTTCTTGCCTTGAACTTGAAAATTAATGTTGTGATGTCTCATATTATTTTCAAAATATACTTTACTTTAAATATTTACAGGATTTTTTACAAAAATTGTGTGTCTGGGTCGAAAATTTCAGTTTATTAGCAAA
This sequence comes from Dendrolimus kikuchii, assembly GCA_019925095.2. Lineage (NCBI taxonomy): Eukaryota > Metazoa > Arthropoda > Insecta > Lepidoptera > Lasiocampidae > Dendrolimus > Dendrolimus kikuchii. The sequence continues at coordinate 9,271,436 of CM034413.1, forward strand.
ATAATATGAATTTTTTAGTCGTTATAATAACTTCGTATCCCGGTGTTAGTTAGAACATATAATTTGCCGAAGGCCTATAACTAGAGTGGGGTAGTGACCCTAGTCATATAGGTCCACCTTTTGTATAATCCTTTTTTTGAAGATTATTAACTAGACACTAGCTAGATACACAAATAATACAAACCCATATTTAAAAAAAGATTAACGTATCGAAATGTTTTTGCGAAAATTAAACAAAATATTTTTTAATACACATGTCTCGACTAATCGTAAGTTTATGCTCACCCTTATATCTATAGGCGGTCATCTCCGTACCGGCTTTACGAGATGTTGCCACCATAAAATCAGTAAAACGTTACCTTTGTGTATAAAATCATTATTTAAAACAGGCTAAGTGATATCCTGATGTAATTCCAAGTACGCTTATATAAGGCCGATACTTACTAAGTAAGAAATAGCGGATGAAGACATTTAGACGCAGTTTTTATTATTACGAATTTAGGGTAGCATATAGGAGCTGGGATAGAAGGGCTAGGACAAAGGTGATGAGATAGAGAATTAGCCTGAAGAAAAGGGATAGAAAGATTCTGATAGTCTTAAAAATTTTTGATGACAAATCTTCCTCTCACAATACCATTTTCCGTGATAAAATAATATTATTTACTTTTTGACCGCGTTCCAATATATACATATGTCTTCATTTTTATTATACATTACCTATGCCCGCGAGTTTGGTCGAAACAAATTAAAAACGATTATTTATGAATCATTTACATATATTAGTCATGGTTTTTTTTATAACAGACACACATTTTATTTATATTGATATACATATGCCTTTGTACGGCTTGCATATTAGTCACTATCAAATCAGTTCCAGTCGTAGTAGCTTAGTGGTTAGCGCACTCGCGCCCCAGACTCAAAGGGCGCGGGTTTGAATATAGGTACTTAGGTATTTTTCTGATCCAAATGTGCATAATCTTACAACTACCATGAGATAATGGTGAAGGGCTTTCCATCACCATTATCTCGTAATAATACCTGAACATCAAAATAACCGATGTGTCAAACCTGCCAAATCACCTTAGACAAATGCTGGGGGTATATAGTCAGTTCCCCAATAAATGGTAGTCTCGAGCCCAGCAGTGAAAGGTTTAGGAGCTGTTACTATTATTACAAATTATTTCTAATTTTCTAGTGTTACACAAAAAAAAATTGTTAAAGTATATCAGATAATAAAGAAATGGGCCATTAGGGAATTTAGACAGTAGACACAGTTTGTTACATGTCAAAAAATGCAGTTATTGTATACGCTTGGCTAGGCCCGCGTGCCCCATACCTTTAGTAACAATTAAACGCAATTACAACATAGTCGTTTTCCGTGTTCATTTTCTCACTCCGAGCCACGTATATCACCACCACGTCGTATGCTAAAGGAGTGTAATAAATCGCTCCCGCTCATGAATGCACTTAGCCTTATATTCCGAAGTGTAGGCTCCCAGCGGTGCGACCGCACCAGGTATCCGCTTCGTTGGCTTTAACATTGTTTTCTGCTGTGAAATTGACATTCCGAATTGATAATAACGTCTTATTTCACAGTTGTATTGAGTTTTATTGTGTTTTGTTGAAATATATTGGAATTATTATTTCGATGTTAAAGTTCGTGCAAGCTCGTTTGGTTAGTTTATTCGCTTGCTGTCTTAGATTGATATACGGTATCCCAGTACGCGGGAAAGGATAGTACAGGTAGCTTTTGACCGTGACGGCTAGCCGTCAGGCAATTCAGCAAAAAATGTTTTTTTTTATTGCTGAAGCACAGCAGACAGGCTGGCGGCCCAACTGTGATGGAAAGTGGTAACCGTCGCCTATGGGCATTAGTAATACCAGAGGTGTTGCCAACGTGCTGCCGGCCCTGAAGGAGAAACTGGAACCTGGCTACTGATGCCGGAACGCAACTCAAAGTTGTTCATCAATCGGGCAAATGCCTTACCATCTAGCAAATAATGTATGGATATTCGTGGCACTGTCGTTAGTCGCCCCACATCACCTTCCAAGTCGAGTCTTACGTACTAAATTAAAGACAGTTATATAATTTAACAATTTATTTCATTTTACCTCCATTTTCCCGACACGCCATAATTGGACTCAGAAGAGGAATCATACATATGCCATCACAGGTAACCCACTTATAATAATAGTGGTGACCTGCGCGACTGGGCAGTTTAGAGATAGTAAAAGTTTTATTGAAGTGAAACTTCTATACAGACGAGGGGGATATCAGGATTTTTTCTGTCATGAAAATGCGGTACGGCCGCGTGAGGGGTCTAGAAGGTATATCGCGTGGTGAGAGGCGGCATAATTTTAGAGTAGACTATGAGTGTTTTTTTTTGTTTCGGATCGAATTCAGTTTTTTTATTTATTAAAATAAAATATGTTCAAACCTAACCAAATCATAATTTGCAGTAAACCTGCGAAAAATCGAAATATAGGGACACATGTAGAAGTGAAACTTCAACGGATAAGTGGAAAAGTGAATTGCAGAGGACAAGTGAAATAAATTGCACTTAGTGCGTTTGAGATATTAGAACTCGCAGTCGACTTATTGCACTACATATGAGACCTAATTAGCCTCATGAAACATTTTGAAAAAATAAGCTATGAAACAAATTTTATTCCAAAAGCGATTATGTATGCTTGTTTTCTTTTTTATATATAGAAATAAGATATGCCGAAATAGCTAGGAAACTACAAATATGACAATACAAGTCTTAAGTTAAAAATATGTATAAAAAATATTTAATTCCATTCATGTATCGACGTAGACTAGGATATTTGCATAATATTGCATACATAAAACCGACGTGCTAATCCCGCGGGTAAAAGCGTTATAAAGTCGAAACGTGTTAACCGTTATATAGCGGTGAAGTTGTTTTGAAAATTCGATTACCGCGCACCGAATGCCGAAAATTCGACCTAATATTTCTATTTATTTTATCCGATTAGAAGAACCATAAAAAAGTTACTGTTGATGCTAGTTGCTGCTGTGCATAATCTATACATATATAAATAAAAATGAATCGTAGAAATGTATGTACGCGCATAACTTGAGAACGACTTTATCGATTTTAATGACATTTTGTGTGTTTGAGTGGGTCCCCGGATGGTTTAGATTCTCAATTGAAACCAGTCGGGTCCTAGATTTTTATTATTTCAGGGCAGGACAACGTCTGTCGTATCCTCTAGTTTCTTATAAAGAAAACTCCCAATTACGAAGGAGTAACTATTATACTCTTTTAAGAAGACTTATTTATGTTGTATTTTCTTAAGTTTTCACGACTATATATGACGTGGTAACATAAGTAATAATTCAAACTACGTATTAAATACATAGTATTTATGTTTATATAATAAGTCAATGTAAGTGCCGTGGGTTCGATTCTTGGATGGGAAGCATACACAAGTTAGTCAGCTTTCCAACCTAATTTTTATATTGTTACAATCACCACCTTTTTGTACAATGTTTTAGAATTTATTGTATAATGTGTCAAATGTTCAATTTTTAATATTATCATCTTTTTCTTTCAGGTAAGTCTCAAGCAGTAAATTACTCAACTTAGATGATACAAAATAATACGCTTGACATAGTACTCAGAGTTTGAGAATTAATTGGTAAGTTTATAATAACTCCAGATTTGTATTTTAATAGATAGTTCAAATATATAAGTCCCAAAGTAAACTTATGTATTTGTAATGATTGCTATCAATTTATTTACCTTACCTTGTCTGAATTAAAATGACTCTTTAGCAAAACATTCGTATCTTTCATCAAAGTTGTTTTAGGAAGATAGTTGTAATGGTTTCCTATTGCGTTCTATGTCAGATAGTTTTGAGAGTATTTAGCCCACAAAGCTCCCGTAGCCACTCGTTGTGGAGACAGGTTTTTTTATTGCCGCCTATAACTCACTTGCACTACCCGGGAACACGTGTAGGGTGATGAGAATAAATCCTATGGACGCGAGCAGCATCAACCCTCAATTATGCACTGCCATCAAAGTCACCATCCTCAGCAGTGAGAGAACGACTTAGAAGAAGACGAAAACATTGGTAATATTATTTGTGAGATTCGTAGAATACAAATTTATAGTAGCCGTGCTGAAATCATAATTTTGATTACAGCTCTCAGTGCCGGCTCGGTCTGTGTGACACTACGTTCTCATAGAATCTTGGCGTCAAACTGTTAGGCTTGAGCTACTTGTGTTTCGTGTGATGAGTGAGAGTTCCGATGACCCACTTCCCCCTTCTAACCTATCTAACCTTTCCTGTTCCAATCCCATCCCTTCTATCCCATTCCTCCTGTCTAATCCCTTTATAGAAAGAAAGAAAGACTTTATTTGAAGAAATAGCGACGTAATTATATTCCTTATACATTATTATACACGGAGCATATTTTGAGAATTTGTATGCCGCGTTTTCAGCAAACAAAGTTTGCACTCAGCATATTGCTGCGTCGGAATAATATCCGACACAACGCTAATTTTCAGTGCAAATCTTCCTTTTGGCGTAAGACAAAACGACCCAATTCTGTTAAATTTTATCTCATCCCCCTATCCGATTCTAATACTAGCACCGCGTTGACTTCGCCACTGGTATTGCAAACGCCTATAGACGATGGTAACTACTTTCCATGAGCTGCGCCGTTTGCCTCTTTGCCAGCTTCGCATTAAAAAAGAAGAAAGCAAAATAAATTCTGTCAAATTAAATCTTCAAGGTTATGATAGTGCGCCAGCGAGATAGCGAACTCTATTTAGGTAGCTCCTGAATTATTTTCGGCTTAAAACCGAAATCATCGGCGTGTCCCATCACTATACAATATGCAGTAATGTCTGCGAACGTGTGAAATGTGTTGATATTGGAAAATTGACATCGCTTCCATTTTAATGCGTTGCAGTGTAATGATCATTAGAATTCAATGGATGAAACGCATTATGCGGAATGGGACGAATATATACAATTTGGTTTAGACTTTGTAGTCTTACAATTATTACTCACAACAACATGTACGCATTATGTTACTGTAAAAGCCCGAACTACGGTAAATCCTAGGATTAACCAACACGAATTGGGAAATGTCCGAATTATTTTAAAACTAGTTGTGCCCACGACTTTGCCTGCGTGGAATATTTTTTCGCGGAATCCTAAAAAAACAGTAGCCTAAGTTACTCCTTATAACAACAGCTATAGTGAAATTCTTGTCAAAATCGGTCCCACCGTTTCAGAGATTAGCCGGAACATCCAGACAGACAAACAAAAATTCTAAAACTTGCATTTTCGGAATCTCCTGGTTCAAATTATCCCCCCTAATTTTTTCCACATTTTTATTTTAACAGATACTTCAATTTTATTTATCTGTATAGATGTATAGATAATATAATGGGTAGGAAAGTAAAACTAACTTTGATAAAATATAATTAAAAACCAAACATAAACTAAGTTATAAATAGTACAAGCGATTATAGACTGTAACAAATCGCTGCCAGATGGGAGCGTGCCCAGAAGGCTGGCTGCATTGCCGCGCTGTATGGCGATGCTTATCCGTTGGGCGAAATATGAGCCAACCTTCTGATCATGGGTGGCATCGAAGAGTTTCTTGCAAATTTCTTTGAAGAAACTCTTTGCCGATGGACCCCACCGACCTAAGGTTTCAACTCCAAACGTTTAAATTTATATTTACATGGACAATTAAGATAAATATGAATCATAATAACAAAGTATTCAAAGTTGTACTATACAAGCTAGTAAAACTTCCGCACTACTTTACACACATTTTGTGGTATTAAACAGTGTAAACGAGGGACGTGGGATGAGGTTTTAAGGTAACACGTTGAAAAGTCGCATAAAATAACATTGTTGCGATCTAAAAGCTTATTACACTGTGTATTAACTTACTTTGGAATTTATGAACACATTAGTTAATCATGAGTTTTCTGGTCCTATGCAATATGAAATAAGGACTGAAATGACAATATTATAGTAAGAACTGCTCTTTTCAACTTGCTTAAAGGTACTCATACACAAACAAACGCAATGCTTTAAGATGAAAGTCTTCGAGCAGTGCGTCCTAAAGTCTTCGAGCAGTGCGTCCTAAAGTCTTCGAGCAGTGCGTCCTAAAGTCTTCGAACAGTGCGTCCTGCCCATCCTGATCTACGGGGGCTGAGACGTAGACGCTGACAGCAGGACTGGTTCACAAATTCCAAATCACTCAACGGGCTATAAAGCGAGTTTGGGTGTTTCTTCTTATGGATAGAATCAGAAATGAGGATATCCATAAGAGCCACCATGCACTTTTACAGATTGTTATTGGAAAAAATCGAAGCTATCACAACTGTGAACCAGTTTAAAATATGTAGTAGTAGCCATAGTTTACCATCAAATTCAAATGTAATCACAAGTTTTTTTAGAATGACAAAAAAATGAAACTTGAGGATTGTGCAGTATTTAAATATCAACATAATTCTGTTCTCAGTGATACAGCCAGCAGCGCTTTAATGTATCAACTTGTTTTAAAATATAATTTAAAATGTTGTCATTTTTAAGAAATGCAGTAATATCAGATGCTGTCATTAAAAAAATTTAAGAGGAAACAAGGGAGCAGTTTAAAAGCATTCTTTGGCATAAATAAGTTATGGATGGATAACAGCCAAGGTAGCCGACATAGCTCATAAAATTAGCAAATTGAAGTGGCAGTAGGCCGGTCACGTCTGTTGCAGGACTAATGGCCAATGGAGCAGACGGGTACTGGAGTGGAGACCGCATCTTGGTAAACGTAGTGTCAATCGCACTCCAGCCCTAGACTGACGACCTGCGCAAGGTAGGGGCTGTTTGAGGAAGGCGGAGGACGGCGATGACTGGCGCCAACTCGGGGAAGCCTACGTCCAGCAGTGAACTGTAATTAGTTGACGACGAGACTAAAACACATGCTCATTACTAGTACGAAAGATTAAGCAAATGCTACTAACTGGCATGTGTGTGAAAGCATTGCTAGTAATGAATATGTCTATTTCGAGCATACTCAAAAATCAGCAGTCCTTTGATTTTCGAACATGCTAGCTGGGCGCGGGTGGAAGGGCAGGACGTGCTTCAAGCGTGACTAAACAGGTTTGTTTATCAGCATAAGGATTATTATTCAAGAGTATGCTTAAAACCAACATTGTTGTTGCTAGCAAATGTGAACAGCTGTGTACCAGTACCTTAAAAATTACCACGTCGTTATTGGAAGGTGATCGTAGTGATGCCCCCAACCCCCTATTGGTTGCTGTCTGCAACGGGGGTCGGTAAACTCATCCTCTTCCCTCTGCCTTTCGGCTGCCTCCATCTGCAATATGGCATCCTTGCAGAAGGAGGCAACCGCTAGTTATCCTCTATCAGTGTACAGCATCTCAGCTACTACACTGCACAGGACATGCCTCTGGGATCTCCATGCGGGACACTTCTGCAGTTTCAGATTCATTCAGTTTTTTTACATACATACATAACTTCACGCCAGTTCCCTTGCGGGGTAGGCACGAACAACAGAGCGCCATTTAGGCTTATTCTTACACACCTCACTTGCTTCTTTGACATTCATAACTCTTGTCATGCACGCTCGTCTGTTCTTACGACTCCTGACATCACCTTCAGTTTTTTAAGAAGGAAAATTCGCTTGAGTACTGCGTGAGTCGCATTGGGGATGTTGGGCACTTTTCCCCATGGGTAATGTGCTGGTTCAATATTGTGGACTCTATGTGATCTAGATCCTTGCAATAGAAAAGCAGAAACTCCAGATTTTCAGCACCAGTTGTAATCAAGATAATGATTTCAGCTTTTACTGTATTACGTAGAAACTTATCGTAGCAAATTGCAATAATTCCATGAGAAAATATCGCACAAAGTGTATCCTCGTAAAACTTCTAGTACGGAATGATACGGGGTACACTTTAATTTACATTTGGGTCCCAATTAGACCTTAATACATACGGTTCGGAAGCGGGATGTAGCTTTGCACCCTTATTCTTTATTAATAGTACCTACCAGCAAAACTTCGTTCACGTGTAGTGTAAATTATATATGTTACTGAAGATCCCGACAGACATTGTCCTGACAGAAAAAATAAAATCTAGAATCCGATTCTAGTGCCTCCTACCAATTCTAATTGTGAATCTAAACCATCAAAATCAGTCTAAGAGATTAGGAGGATCCTAGAATCCGACTCCAGCACCACCTACCGGTTCCAATTGTGAGTCTATATTGAGCGATACTCAACCCGTGGCCCGCCGAGCTTTTGTAAGTGGCCTGTCTGACATACTAATAGTTGTACAATGACATTGGTAACGCCTCTAGTGTTGCAAAAGTTTATAGATGACGGTAATCACTTTCCATCAGGTGCGCTGCAAACCTCTTTGATGAATTCTAACGGTAAAAAACAGCGAAATGACTTAACTTTGTGGCCCGCAGCACCTTATCGGATACGTACATGTGGCCCTTATATGAAAAAGGTTGAGTATGGTTTTAGACTCTAAACCATCCGGGGACTCACTCAAACACACAAAAACAAAATCATCAAAATCGGTCCAGAAGATTAGCCGGATCCTAGACCCCAACCCCAGCGCCAATTATTGGTTCCAATTATTAATGTAAATCTTCCGGGGATCCACGGGGAGGGAGGGGGGAAGGGAGGGGCGGAGTAGGTGAGAAACAAATGACATATTGTCGTACTTTATTGTTGTTGGTGACGTAATAGTGATGTTCTGTGAGTCGTGTAACGCACAGACTATTAAACCATCGATACTATACGTAAATATATCGAAAGTAAATTAATACCGTAATTATTATAAGTGCGTTTTATTTTTTAGCAAAGTTATATAGACAAGTTAAATAATCAAAGAGGCAAGTGAGGTGTGTAAGAATAAGCCTAAATGGCACTCTGTTGTTCGTGCCTACCCCGCAAGGGATCTGGCGTGAAGTTATGTATGTATGTATGTTAAATAATCTAATATAATAAAAGAAAATTTAATTTATTTGTATTGTAGGTATTCTAGCCATAGTCCCTCAAGACTATAAGTAGAACAACGAGCCTAGATCACCGTCTTATAAGCGTAAGGAGCCCAGAAGGCTGGCTACGTTTCCTCGCTAAATCGCCATACTGATCCGTTGCCCGATGTAAGCCTTCTGATCATCTGAAGAGTCAATGAGTCGTTTTGATAAATTTTGGTAGAGGCTATGGCCTCAGGAGCCCACGGTCCAAGCGTCTCGACAACAAACGGCATAAACATATAACTCTTACTGAGGATTGCATTTTGCGCCGCTTGAGTGATTCAGCTGTGTCCGCCGCTGAACCGGCTGATCTAGACGTGTTTGGTAAATTGCGAGCAACGTATCTACGCAAATCACATCCCATAACAAAGGCTTGTTAAATTGATTAAAATTTATTTATAAATGAAGTCGATTTTTATAACAAATCGAGTCGGTAACGTATTAGGACATTACTAATACATCCGTCATTGAGCCGTCAAAAGTAAAATAAATGCTTGGAAAGGGTCTTATAGATCAGACTAAATTCGTGTACATGATAAATTGCCTCTATCTGCCGCAGACACGGTGAAATTTCTTAGCGTGTACAAAAGCCCTAAGTATTACGTATTCGCGTTACGCTTCGAATTTCACAGAATAAGGGTATCGCCCTTCCAAGTTAAATAGGGAAAAGTTTATAATTTGCAACACCGTTAACGGTCAACTAAGTTATCCGTAAAATAAATAAAGCCCGGGTTTCGCGTAAAAGTTGTTTAAACATATGGGTCAGTTTGAATGTATGATATGTCCATGAAAATTCAGCCGAGGGTAGTTGAAATTTTGCGGGTTATGAGCATCGAAGCTTTCGTTTGAAGGGAGTTTAAGCCCATGAGCCTAGTCCCAAGTTAAATTAAATCCCCCTTAATGTTGGCAATGTATTAAAATATTAATATTTTTGTTATACATAGAATGGGGTGATTGACACATATCACAATAAATTCTGCAACAACGTTCATATAAGAAGAAGGTGTAGCAGCGAGAGGTAGAGGTTAAATGATACTTCAGATGGCAGAGAGTAGTACTCACTGTCGAGTGCTGATGTGAACTGAAGTGAACCGTTTTAACCTTAAGTACAAATATTAACAAGTCGTACAGCTAGTACAATATATAGTACAGTGTGTGAGCGGGACGGATGATGTGCGAGCGCGATAGGGCAACTATTAATATGTGCGCTCCGCATTGCGCTAGCCAGCGCGTCTGATTATAAGCCTCGTCGAAAGGCTCTTGTGCGACGACCGCGTAACATCCTCACGGACAGGGTCGACGTTATTACAAAACGGCTGGCCCGGATCAGCCCGCCCGCGGCTAGGACGGCAGGCTGGCATGCACCGACAGACACAGACGGCGGCGCCTCAGACGCCGCCAATCACGAACTCTCCACGTCCCCGCGATGGACGCCAGGAGACATAGCCCCCCCCCCCCACAGGATAGACTAGGCGTGTTGCTGGGAAGTTTCTTTCGCCGTTTCTTCTCTCCCAGCCATAACACGCAGCGAAACGGCAGTAAGATAGCGTAGGCCGCCGCGAACCACCGATCCCGGCCCGCCGGGATCCTTCCCCTCGGGCTTTATATTACCCGTCGCCCGTTCTCAATTAGTGCATTGTATCGCCCTATGGTGGGCATCATTAGATTCATCCCCTCTCATGACAACAGTCCAGCCGAGGTAAAACTCCCTAGGGAGCTTCCCCGAGCAAGTTGCCCCTCCGGGCTCGAGCGCCTTCGCATCGCGAAGGCACTCGCCCCAAAAACCCCGGTAAAGTTGTATGGTCTTCGGACCAACAACATAAAGTCAAGTCCAATAAAAAAAAAACACTAGCCAGTAGTGCGCGTATTGCGTTATCCGTTGATGACACGACGTATGCAGCTTCCATAAAGGTTTGCCAATGGTCGCCCCTCCCGCTTCCTACGACTGAGACCAGGGCTTGTCTAAGTGGTACTAAGAACTAGACGACCGCTGGTCGCGGTTGTGGGCGGCGGGAGGGGCTGTCATCAGCAAACCTTCTGCGCACGACTTATATGTTCGTACATGGGATACTTTTATCCCGAAACATGGGATAGTTTCCGGGATAAAAATATATTTTTCTCCCTGTTTGTTCTTCTTTTACAAAAACTAATGGACCAATTTGGATGAAATTCGGTATATATGTAATTTCAATACCGAGGGTCAATAAGGGATACTTTTCATCCCGGATAATGGGATAGATTTATGTAAAGGTTAATCTTGAAAGTATTTAAATCATTTTGGTAATTTTGGTCATTTGGCCATTTTGGTCATTTCGGCTATTTTGGCGATTTCAGTAATTTCGGTCGTTCGTGTCATTTTAGTCATTTTGTACTTTACAAATAGATAAATAAATTAAACTAGAACGGGTTGAAATAGAGGTTGAAAATTTGTATGAGAGACTAATCATTTCTCAAGTTTATCATCTATTAAAAAATGCTATTAGTAACCGATCTGTTTGTCTGTTAAGCTTTCACGGAAAAACTACTAGGACTACTGGATAAGTTTTGCTGTAATTTTGTACAATTATGTGGTTTAAATTCCGAGATGGGATAGTTTACCAGGAGATGGGATGGTTTTAGATATAAAATGAAGTGAATCGTCCGGGGGCAAATAGCACAAAAATTTAATACAATGTAACCTGTATTAACGCCTGCTCTTTAAACAAGAGGTACGCACCGCTAACTACTTCTTAACCATGCAATGCATTTTAAGCGGTTTTTATTACTTAGATGATTTTTCACGGCAGGTTTATGTGTATGAAAAACTTAATTAAGTCTTTTTTAGAGTTACTATGTTTTAGGTTTGAATTTCGAAAAAGCTAGCCTGGATTGCTACCACCCCTGGTCTAGGGTATGTAGCCATATCAATCTTGAGTTCTTCCGGCATTTGTGCCCAGGTTCCAGTCAACTTGTTGAGAGCGGCAGCACGTTGCTAGCATCTTTGGTTCTAAAAATGTCCATCCATCAATGGACCGTTTTGCCTGTCTGCTGAATTCATGCTATAAAAAACATTTAAAAAAAAACTAATGTACAATAAAAATAAGCGTGGCAAGCCTTTGGTGTGTTGGCCGCATCCCATTTACCAAACATGTCTAGATCAGCCGGTTCGGCGGCGGAAACAGCTGAATCACTCAAGCGGCGTAAATATGCATCCCTTAGTGGGAGTTATATGTTTGTGCCGTTTGCTGTCGAGACGCTTGGACTGTGGGGTCCTGAAGCTATAAGCCTCTACCAAAATTTATCAAAACGACTCATTGACTCTTCAGATGATCAGAAGGCTGGTGCTTACCTCAGGCAACGGATCAGTATGGCGATCCAGCGAGGAAACGTAGCCAGACTTCTGGGCACCTTACCCACAGAAGACGGTGATCTAGGCACAGTATTCTACTTATAGTCTTGAGGGACTACGGGTAGAATACAATACAAATAATTTAAGTTTTCCTTTATTGTGTTTTTTTATTGCAGGAGTTCAGCAGACAGGCAGACGGCCCACTTAATGGAAAACGGTTACCATCGCCTATGGACATTTGCAACACCAAAGGTGCTACAAATGCGCTGCTGCTCTGTTAAGGGTCACTGGAACCTGGTCACTAATGCCGGAACACAACTTAAGGTTGTTATGGCGGCATACTCTAGACCAGGGGTGGTAGCCATCCAGTCGGGCAAATGCCCTACCACCTGGCAAAAAAATTGTATTCGATTATTAATTAAAAAAAAATAAGCTTTCCATTTTTGAATTTTATTATTAATACGGTAATTAAAATATATAATTTACCGAAATCAATCAAAGAGAACCTTGTTATTAATTTCCCAAACTTTCGTATTCAAACGAGTCCGAGATTTAACATCACGTCAAAGGATTTTATTAAAGCCTTATTTGTGATCTGCCAACCGTGATGGGAAACTAGTTCCAATTCACATAGGGAGTTACAACATGACGAATACGTGGTTTTAATTTGGAAATAAGTAACTGTCTTCTATTTCTGTTTGATGTAAGACTGTAGTATCCTACTAATATTATAAACGCGAAAGTTTGTAATTATAGATGTATGAATGTATGTTTGTTACTCTTTCACGCAAAAACTACTGAATGGATTTTGATGACACTTTACAGTAATATAGCTTACATATCAGAATAACACATAGGCTATGATTTATAAAGGTATAGTGTGAATTATCCAAAATATAACTATTTTTTTTTTAATAAAAACAAAATCGACTTTACTCTAAAAGCCAAAAAATAAATATGTAACCGACTTCTTTCTACCACATCCTGAACTGGGTGACAAGTAAAACATAATAGAACAACAACAAATTTACAAAATATAGTAATTTTTATGTTTTACTAAATAATTAAATTTTACATAATTTTTAATTAAAATATTAAATTACATATGATCGAATATAATGCAAGAAAACTTAACTTTTGTATTATATTCTATTCTACTCATAGTCCCTCAAGACTATAAGTAGAATACTGAGCCCAGATCACCGTCTTCTATTGGTAAGGTGCCCAGAAGGCTGGCTACGTTTCCTCGCTGGATCGCCATACTGATCCGTTGGCCGAGGTAAGCACCAGCCCTCTGATCACCCGAAGAGTCAATGAGTCGTTTCGATAAATTTTCGTAGAGGCTCATGGCCTCAGGACCCCACGGTCCGAGCGTCTCGACAGCAAACGGCACAAACATATAACTCTCACTGAGGGTTGCATATTTGCCACGCTTGAGTGATTCAGCTGTTTCCGCCGCTGTTTTACTTGATACGTTGTGTAAGAAGTCGTTTAAATATTTATTTTTTGGTTCTTAGTGTGTGGTTTTGTAATAAAAAAAATCTTTTTTACCTTTTAGTTGCGCAAATACTTCAATAGCTTTAGATATAATATATTAAGCACCTGTAGAAATTGTGCAACTGGTATGCGTATACAATGTTGCTATCTCACTTTTCGATCAGATCCTGACTTCGTGACTATGTGACTATCTCGGGACTTAAGACAAACAATTTGAAAATCGGTCCGCAATTGACGGAGAAATCGCGTAACTTGCCTACAAAAGAATTAAGCGCCTGTAGAAAGTGTAATACTGGCAATGTAGTATCTCGTACAAAAATGTAGTCTCTCGTAGGCGACAATAAATTTAAAATTATTTAGACCAAAGTTTTTTGATTTTCTATCTTGTCTCAGAAGGTTGTTACACATGTAAAACCTTATTATTGGTTTTAATATTTATATTAAACGTAGTGATTATATCCTCTTTGTTTCTTAGGTTCAGCGCAGACAGAACGGAGCGCAGCGGAGAACATTTTATTAACGCACTTGAAAATAAACTTTAAAATTATTACAATAAAGTGCATAAATGCTTGAACCTGACAAACGCGTCCTCGAAGATACGCGGGAATCCTCGCGCGGCGTCGAGTCGACGGCCGCGTCGTACGCGTACTTTCAGTGTTGTCACTGAGTTTAAAAAGGGATGAAATCATTTTTTTAGATTTTGAATTCGAAGTACCTACATAACGAATAATAAATATAACCATCATTATACATTTATGAAGTTGCTTTGTTTGTTAAAAATATTCTACATTTATACACTAAATGCAACAGTAAACGACATAACAGCTACCTGCTTTCACTTCCTTCAAAAACCACTTTGTTTCAAAACAGTCTATTCTGTATAGCGACTAAAATTTACAATAAATTACCACTGAAAATTAAGGAACTCAACATCAAAAGCTTTAAATTATAATTAAGAGAATTATTAATAAATAAAGCATATTACACAATACATGAGTATCTTTCTGACCCAAATACTAATACAGGAGTCTGATTTTGTGACATGAGGAATCATAATTAGTATTAAGTATTATTACTATAAATTCTATATTAATCCAGACATTAATGGGATAATGCTATCCCAGTCCACCTTCGTTGACGAACTTTCGCGACAAACTGACATGTTTACTGTAGAGTGGTAACACAGAACGGTTTACTCGCGCAGGCTCGCGAGGTCGCGCGCAAGCTCGAGCATACGCGATCCGTAAAGAAAATGCCCGACACCGCGCGGGGATTATTCCTCTCTGTCTGCGCTGACCCTTATTGTTAATCGCAGCGTCTGTCATTGTCAATATTGCAATGTTCTATTTTCACGTTTCTGTATTTTATAAACATAATATTAATTAAAATGTTAGCAGTACTGTTTCTTATACTCGTGCAAGCAAACGTCGACTATAAGGTGACGAACGTTTCCATTCCGCGACTGTACTGAAGCTGTAACAGGTTCGACTTATTTAGCGGTTTCCAAGCCCTAGTGAGATATTCGATTTAGAAAAAAAAATAGTACCTAGTGTACCTACCCGTCTTAGCTTTACAAACACCAGTCATAAAAAATATGAGAGGTGACATTGATTAAAGTTGAATATAAAATATAAATCAACATTGAATATTCATTCATGTTTAATAAAAAGCAATAATTAATATTGAATATCTAGTCAAAGCTTTTACGGAGTAAATTTTGAAATTTAATCTCAACACTTTTAAAAGGTAATGTTAAGGGGTGTCTTCACTATAGTAACATTTTATTGCTGTTTATAAATTATTATTAACTGTAGATAAATTTGAGTTGTGTTCCGGCATTAGTGGCCAGGTTTCAGTCTCCCTATAGAGAGCTGCACCATTGGTATCACCTTTGGAGTTACAAATGTCCATACGCGATGGACACCACTTTCCGCCAGGTGAGCCGTGTGCCTGTCTTCTGAACTAATGCAAGAAAAAAAAAATGAGCCAAGTCCGTGTTGACTACACTGAAGAATTCCGTAAGGATAACAAATGTTTAATATTTTTTATTTGACTACGGAATTATCCCGGGCTAAAAATACTGCATTCTCTTCTAATCGTAAAAAGTATGTATTCGGTTTCGAAAATGTCATGAAATTAAAAATAAGCTAATTAGGCCATTCATTTATGACTGATTTAGTTTTTAAATATTGTTACGACCGACAAAGACCAATTCACACCTGCAGTTTATTACCTTTCGGCATTTGGACTCCTTTTGTGTACTTTGTGTTTAAAATGTGTAATTAGAAACAGTCCGTTGTGTATTGTAATCTTTTATGGTATTCATTAGCCAGGTGTGCTTCTTGGAAATTCAGTCTACGCGGTTGAGTAGACATATTGTATTTTTACAGGATAAAGCAATGCCCCAAGGGAGAGGTGAGGCAGTTAAGCGATAATCACGAACGAGATAAGACGTGTGTACATTCGGTAATCGATATAGTGACGGATTTTGCGCGTGTTATTGAATCGTGCATTACGTTTGTACTAATTGTGGTCAGTTATATTTGTACCTCTGTTATACGTGTTTGTATAGTTGCAATAAATTCTATAGTAATTCCAACGGCATTTTAATTCGAGTCCTGTTATTCGTAACAATATGTTTTTAATGTAAATACGTTGATTTAAGGTTTTAATTGACATTTTATATAAAAAGTCGAACGAATTGGTGGCGCTAACTGTAAATACAGAGTGTGTTACAAGCTAAGTTTTAGCCGACTTCAAAAAAGGAGGAGGTTCTCAATTCGTCGTATAATTTTTTTTATGTGTGCACAGTGTTAACTTTTGGTTTATGAACCGATTTTGATAATTCTTTTTGCGCTGGATTTAATATAAAGTTTCAGAATAGTTTTATATACACATACATACATACATAACTTCACGCCAGTTCCCTTGCGGGGTAGGCACGAACAACAGAGCGCCATTTAGGCTTATTCTTACACACCTCACTTGCTTCTTTGACATTCATACCTCTTGTCATGCACGCTCGTCTGTTCTTAAGGCTCCTAACATCACCTTCTGCTAGTACACGATCAATTTAATCATGGAAAGTGTGTCGTGGCCTTCCACGACTTCTGCATCCATCCACTTTTGCATAAAATTAGTTTAGTTTTATATAAATTTCATTATTATCGAATTTCATACACGTAACTTAAACATGTGAAATAAAAAAAATCTATAAATACCGATTTCAATAGTAACTAAAAGGCATATATTAAATATTTTCTACAACACCTTTAAGTTTAAGTAAAACATAAAAACAACAAAATGTGTGTGTGCAATTCACACGCAGCAGAAGTAAAACTTCAGAAATGTAGTCTTCGAGAGAATGAGATAAATATAGAGTATCATGAGTATTAGGATAATTATAAGGTTTATTATTTTTACCAAGCTCAAAAATTATTTGAATTTTTAATGCAAAATATTACATTTCATAAATTACATACTTAATATATATTGACATATATTATTCAGATTCCATGTTTTCACTTTGAACAAATGACACGAGAGGCTTATGATAACTAAAATGGGAAACAAAACTTCAAAATATTTCCAATTCTATCTGATGGCGCGGGCGGGAGCGGGGATAAAAGAGATGGAGAGGACTTACAGGATAAGGTCGCCGTACCAGACACGCTACGAGCGATGCGGTCTTCGCAGCGGCAGGCACATTTTCCTCGTGATCCTTCCTTCTCGTCTTGCGGTTACTTGGATAGTGGACCACCTGAAACGGTGCAGTGGGCACCTTCAGCGCGCGGGTTAATGAAAGCGGGTGTAATATGCGGCACAACACACAAAACGCGGCGAGGTTTGTGCGGAAGCAGCGGTGCGTTCGGCGGTCGGACGTAGACTATATCACATTACATAGTGACAGATGCGGCGAAAGAAAAAAGGAAACAAAGAGGCGGTGACCAAATAGGTCGGCGTTAACACTGTCTTTATGAGCATAGTGTTCAAATGATTAAATACCTCTTTTTAGTGTCGCCTTTTTTCGTTTCATCGAGTTCCAAATTACAATCATTCTAAAGAAGTTTCACTTCACAAAATTGCAAAATACACCGACATAACGATGTAGAAAATATTTATGTTGCTTGCTTTTTAGTTAATGTTTAAGTTGGTTTCTTATTCGCTATTTTTTTTAATTTCCTCTTTTAAGTTACGTGTATGAAATCCAATAACAATGAAATTTATACGAAACTATTCTGAATGATCAAAATCGGTTCATAAACCAAAAGTTAACGCTGAACACCCATAAAAATGACGGCAATAGTTGAAGTTTATCACTATTACGTAATACTTCATTGTGCATAAACTATCCCGCACTTACCCTATTGATTTTATTTGTACATTTGCACTTAATCAAATTTATAATTCAATATGACATGTGTCCATTATCCTGTTAGTATGAACCAAGCTTTACATTGACTTCTAACATCAGAAGGGAGTGATATTTACATTTAATTGGGTTTTCGTCAAATTCTAATGGTTCCAAGGACTCCCTGTAAAGCACAAAGTAGGTTAAATTTCGCACTCCCTAAATAAATAAAGGGATTTTGTAATAATTACGCTATTTACCCAAGTCAACGTTAATGGATGTTTAGATTTATAAATAGCTAATTGAGCCGTGCCCAGTTCGCTGGGCGTCTTTAAAAAATACATATGCCCCCACGCATACATCGAATATTTAATTAAGCTTTGTAACCTTTTAATAATTCATAAACGCAGAAAGCACTCGCAATGCCTCATACGAGGATGTGCGCAATTCTTGCGTGGAACGTCATGCTGTAACATATTTGACAGGCGTTCTAGTGCCCACTTTGCTGGGCGTAAAACATTTTTACTTTTTTGATTATTAATTACAATCAAATATAGCCTATGTTACTCGAGAATAATGGAGCTTTCTACTGGTGATGGAATTGTCAAAATCGCCGCGCGTCTACCACCGCTTCCAAAGCAATTTTAGTTATTGTTAAAGGAGAAGAAGCGGTGCAACAAACTCCCCGGCAACATATCTTTACTTTATAATCCATTAAAGAGGAAAGATTGCATGTTTGTAACGAATAACCTCGGAAAGTACTAGGCCGACTTCAAGAATTATTTCACTGTTTGAATGCTACGTTATCCCTGATTAATATAGGCTATATATACTAGGCTGTACTACCAGAAGGTGATGTCAGGAGCCTTAAGAACAGACGAGCGGGCATGACAAGAGTTATGAATGTCAAAGAAGCAAGTGAGGTGTGTAAAAATAAGCCTGAATGGCGCTCTGTTGTTCGTGCCTACCCCGCAAGGGAACTGGCGTGAAGTTATGTCTGTATGTATGTAATATAGGCTATATAAAAATTAAGTATCCCTCTAAGACTTCAATAATGTAACCCATCAATCTAAAGGAAATATTTGGCGCTGGAATCGGTTTTTTTTTTGCAGGATATCAGCAGACAGGCAAATGGCCCACTTGATGGAAAGCGGTTACCATCGCCTGTGGACATTTGCAACACCAAAGGTGCTACAAATGCGCTGCTGCTCTCTTAAGGGAAACTGGAACCTGGTCACTAATGCCGGAACACAACTCGAAGGTTGTTATGGCGACATACTTTAGACCAGGGGTGGTAGCCATCCAGTCGGGCAAATGCCCTACCACCTGGCTGTGGGTTGTTAAGTCGCCTCTTACGACAGGCCGCCCGGCCGCAGGAAATTGTATTCTTTCTCCGTTCCTGCACGGTTACAACGATTTTTATTTTTTCAAGGCACGTTTACGCAAGTTACGTTTGCCGAGAACGCTAGTTATTATTATAATACAAGGTTTAATTACTCAAGTAATTTATATGAATGATTACTGAAAGAGCTGGGTGGCGATCGCATTATATCCATTCGGTGCGGTCGTGTAAATATCTTTCGACGTGTAATAAGCCCCCTCGCATAAAGGTTGCTTTACTAATTTTTTAAATTTGTTTATTATCTTCGAGCTCTAAGTACAATACAAGATACTCTAAGAACGCTTTAAGAAATCGGTATTATGACGGTCGCTTGCCAATATTTGTCTGTGCAGGAAAAGAGAAATAATACAATTTCCTGCGGCCGGGCGGCCTGTCGTAAGAGGCGACAAAACAACGCACAGCCAGGTGGAATTTGCCTGAATGGATGGCTACCACCCCTGGTCTAAAGTATGTCGCCATAACAACCTTGAATTGTGTTCCGGCATTAGTGACCAGGTTCCAGTCTCCCTTAAGAAAGCAGCAGCGCATTTGTAGCAGCTTTGCTGTTGCAAATGTCTATAGGCGATGGTAACCGCTTTCCATTGAGTGGGCCGTCTGCCTGTCTGCTGATCTCCTGCAACAAAAAATAAATATTTTTTATTGCAAAATAAAATAATATAATTTATATTCGTAATAATTTGAGTGCCTACACTGCATGTAAGCACTCAAATTATTACGAATATATATATATATATAAGGATATTCACAATTTCAACACCAGGCATAATAATACACTGATATTGCTATCTTTTAGATTGCAAAAAGTATTATTCTCTTTCTTGGGGGTTGGTATAATAAGCTTTTTCAATAAGAAATATTATATCTGCCTTTCACTAAATTTAAAACCAAATTGAAAAGTACCTTGCTAAAAACGGGATACTACTCTATTAAAGAATACTACATTTACTTTAAGAATACTTCATTTACATTAAGAATACTTCATTTACATTAAGAATATTTCATTTACATTAAGAATACTTCATTTACATTAAGAAAACTTCATTTAAATTAAGCATACTTCATTTACATTAAGAATACTTCATTTACATAGCGGCTCGCTCCAACCTTTTATACTTACTCTATTTTATATAATGTTTTTATCTTGCCAAGCATGTAAGGATTTATTGCGATATGTTACAGTATAAAATTTTAGTACGACACGTCATTATAAAACTATAATAATATTTTTCTTTCCTTTTATTGTGTCTTTGTCGTAGTGAGTATGCAGTGTCCGCTACAACTCCATTAATTATTCGAAAAGTAATTGTGTAATATATTTCTGTATAAAATTTATTTTAAAGAAAGGTTGAGTTAATCAATTTTTAGCTAGACGTGTTGCTGGAGAACTTCTTGCTACTTCTTCTCCTTAACAGCAATGACACGTTGCAAAGCGGTGTGCATAGACTAGGAAGTAAAATAAAATTTTAACTTATATGTATGATGATTCAAAAAGTATTCTCTAGTGGAACTTACTTTGAATAAAAACTGCGATCTATACTATGTTGTACTATATGTATAATCATAATTACTAAAACTAAAACTTTATCGAGATGTCGCCGAACGTTTAGTAGACCTCTCACGCGCCAAAAGGCTGGCGTCTATTTTACTCAAAGGCTATAAGTTGCTATTTAACGTGGTAACGCCACCAGCCTTTTGGGAACGTTCCCGGTAAGTGACAGTGGTTTGAGATCAATATTTTATGCTTCTTTTTTATTTAGTTCTAGTTTTTAATTTTAGGTTTCTTTTTCATACTGTAGTTTAATATTTAATTTATTTTATGATTAGAAATTATAAAAACTTGAATTTGAATAAACCGTTTAGAATCGATACTACTGGCATCTAGGGTATAACGTTCAGCTAAGTTAGCTAATCATCAAGAGAACATCAAAGTAGATTGTCATTATTGGTAGTCTTCTTCAACGGTTGGACTGTCCCAAAATGGATCCAATTTTTTGTACTTATTTTGACCCATATATAACAAAATTCGATTATCGGCAGGTAGGGGCATGTGAATGAGATATTCTAATTTAAATAAATAAGGGTTGGATATGCCGCTCGTAAATCCCCGTCGTAATTTAATGGGCGCCTGTAACTATTGGTGGGGCTACTATTGAAACTCTATTTGATTTGAAATTCGATTAGAGATGATTGCATCTCGGGGAAGCCAGTGGCTGATTTTCGCTGTTGCCATTTTGTCATTTTTTTCTAGATTAGACGTTTGAAACTACTGAAAAACTAAACTTAAAATTCTTACATAGCTTAAACAAGGACTAAATTTTATTTTCACTATGTTTCTTATTTTTAATATCCTTTTTACTGTGAAGCTAGCAAACAGGCAAGCATATAGACGTTTGCAACACCAGGTGCGAAGCCAATGCATCGCCAGCCTTTAAGATGGGATAGAGGGAATGAGTTAGGAAAGGTAGGTTAGGATGGATGAAATAAAAGCGATTGGAATAAAGGGAGGAGGAAGTGGGCCATCGGAACTCTCACTTAACGGATAAAACACGATTAGCTCAAGGCTAACCATTTTTATACCGATGTTCTGTGAGAGTGTGGTATAACAGTTAACGAGCAGGTCTTAAGAGCTGCAATCAAGATTATAACTCCAGAATGGCTCTATCACGCTACTACGTTATAAGGTAACAGTCATTTTATGAGTCAAAACATCTAATTTTCCAAAACTTATTTAGTAAAGCTAACTTTTTAAATCTACCAAAATATTAGTTAATATAAAAGAGGTGTCTGTCCAGCTCTATCCAAATCAGGTATGATACAACGAGATTTTAAAGACTCAAAGTGGGTTCAAAAAAGAAGAAGACACAAAGATTTCGTTTTGATTATTTAAACGAATCAAATGGAGATTTCATCTTCTGAAACTGAGATAGAAGTTCGCTTTTTATAATTTGATCATGTTATATAACAAGAGTATAATTACTAAATAAACTTTGGTTCGTATATTTATGTAGTAACACGTGGTTTGCGTCTTTGTGGTTAATATAAATGTATCCAATGAAAACTATTCTACCTTTATCCGTTCTAATTCGATTATTTCATACTAGGTTCTCGTAACGCACTGTAAAGCGATCGTTTTCGCTCAATAAGTTTGGGGATCGGTCTATCATATTTTGTTTGTCTTTCACCACGACAAACAGTTTAAATGTTTGCATGATCACATTTTGAGCTCTGAATTTTAAGTTCGAATTTTAAATCTTAAATAGAAATTATCAAAATTGATTCGAGAACTATTAGTACCAATCAACGACTACTATTTGATTTTATGTTACAATTTCACCATAAACCAGGCAGGACATTCGGTTATCGTTTTGGGGTCTCGCTAGTTTCCCAGATTAAAGACCGATAAAATCAGATATTTGCTTTTATTGGACTCACTTTATCCGCTCGGATTGCGTTCGAATAATTAATTTTGTTTTATTTCGAAATGATTTATTTCGATTTGTTAACCTTTTATTACTTTATTACAGGGAGTATTTATGGTAGTAGCTTTTGCCTGCGGGTGCGTTCGTTATTGTTGATTAATGGGTAGATAAACAACTCTTTATTGTTCACGAAAAAATAAGTTACATTCTTTTAAAGAAAAATTGGTTAAACATATCCGTCGACGCATAGGCCACGGCTCTATAATGTTGATTATAAAGGCAGTAACAAGCCTTATTAAAAAAAAAAACATTAACTTCAAAAGTCATTTTTGTCAGTAAGTAAACAATTCTTTATTGTTCTCGACAAAATACGTTATTTTATGGTTAAAAAGGAAATTGGATATCTTTGTATCAGTCTCCATATAGTTCAGGGTTCCGTGATGTTGATTGTAAAGGCCTAAAGGCTTGTTATTACGGTTAAAAAACAAAAATAACAATAACTTCAAACGTCACTTTTGATGGTAGATAAACAATTCTTTATAGTTCACGAAAAATCAGTTAATTTATAATATTGATTAAAAAATATTGGCTAAATGTGGATCAGTCTACGTATAGTTCAGGGTTCTGTAATGTTGATTATAAAGACCTGAAGATCTGCTATCGTGATTAATAAAAAACAATAACAATAACTTCAAACGTCACTTTTGATGGTAGATAAACAATTCTTTATAGTTCACGAAAAATAAGTTATTTTATAATATTGTTAACAGAAAAATTGGCGAAGTGTATATCAGTCTGCATATATTTCAGGGTTCTGTAATATTGATTGTGAAGGTCTAAAGGTCTGTTGTCGCGATTAAGAAAAAAATAATTGTACGGTTCAACGTACAGTGTTTTGCTGACGCTGCCGCCTACTTTAGGCTACTTTAATATTATAACATTGGTATAAATAATGCTCATAAATACTTTGTGGTTGAGTTGCTAACAAGTTGCAATCGAGTAGCTACGAGCTGCTATTAGTCGTAACATACGACTTCAACTACCACTAAGTTGAACCCAGGGATCAGCATCAAAGCCCAAGTACTACCAGAATAAATCCCTGAAAGCAAGAAGGTGTATTTTCTTCATCCTACTGCAAGAAAGCACCAGCACTCCAACAACAACTGCCTGCATCCACCACAACAAGCAAGAACAAATGTACAAACTGTACAATAAGAATAACTTCAAACGTCACTTATGACAGTAGATAAACAATTCTATATTATTCACGGAACAATTAGTAATTTTTTTGTTAAAAGGAAAAATGTCGAAATGTGTATCAATGTACACATAGTTAAGGTTCATTAAGAAAAAAAATAAAGTAACTTCATATGTCACTTTTGTCAGTGGCGTTTATTATTATTTCCGCCTTGCCGCTGCTCCCGCGGCGCCTTTTTCCATCCCTATAATTATTTCGTCCAGTTCTCTGATCGCTAGTTTTTTTTTTGTGTAGGATCCAGCTGAATAGCCGCAGATAGCTGTTTTACCGATACCTGGCGAGCCCGGAAGGCAGCGCGCTCGAGGAGGCACCTCCTGCGAGGTTCGACCTCGGCTCGACCGCTGCGGGGGGAATGACTCTATCGGATTAAGCCTTAAAAGGCTGAATGAGCTAAGCCGACAGACAGGCTGAAGTGATACAAATGGGGACGCGTCATTGTCTCCGCCGGCGGAGTCGATCCTAGTCTATCTTTACTACCGCTTCGTAACGTGTTATATATAGCTGGTAGAGAAGAAGCGGCGGAAGAAACTCTCCAGCAACACGCCTAAGCTAAGCTAGTAGATTGTGTGGCTGTGTCTGTAATGAGTGGGTTTGATTGGTAAGTATAATGTTGTGTAGGTGTGCCGCAGCCGGAGGCTCTCCGGCGTCTGTTCAGCGTGATTGCTAGTAGTCTGTTGCCTACTATTTTTATCGGGTATCTGAATTATTTAGTTAGAATAAATGACATTTATTTATTCTATAAAAATATCGTGGTAGCGTAATGGCCAGCGCACGCGTTCTACACTCGCTGGTTCGATCCTGCCCGGAACGCATGCATCACTTAGTCGGTTCTCCGACCTAATGTGCATATTGTTACAATTACCACGTGCTAACATCTAACCGATGTGTCAAACCTGCCAAGCCGCCTTGAACAAGTGTGGCGGGTATACTGTCCGTTCCCTCTATAATGGGTGGCCCGAGCCCAGTAGTGGGACATTTATGGGCTGATATTATTATATTATATACCGACATAAGAGTCGATGGCCGACGAGATAGGCTTATATTAATTTAAAGAGTCCAATCATACATGGACTAGATGTATAAAAACCCCTCATTTAAGAAGTGGGGTTTTTTTTATGATGACCATGTGTACCCCTATTTATGAAACGCCGACGCTACCTGTACTCTACGCCCTGTACTTGGAGACCGTAATCCACCATTCGTTGCACACCATACGCCCTCACCGCCTGTTACCATCAGACTGTCCGACAGCATCAACATAGCTGGTGAAGATCGCCCTTTGGTTCAGTCAAATTTAGTTTATACCTTTTTAACAACGTTCTACTCATGCAGACTTTGGCTTAACCATCTTTTGTCTGGTCGTAGACAGCCTTCTTTATTCTAACTAACTTTGGCTTCCCGTGACCCTAATAGTAAATAAAACAGAAAGATCTCAATGCTCTATTAATACAATAAATCCGATGCTAAGTCAGTGATTGTTCCTATGTTGGGTTATTCATAACCGCTGAGCTAAGCGAATGTCATAACGCCCTTTTTTGGTTGTTAAAAGTGTAATTTACTCGGTGTAAAAAGTAATAAAACGAATACAAGAAAAGACCATTACTACTACTATCAAATTGAAATATTGGAATAACAAACTGTCGTAATTGCGATTTTAAAAAAGAACAGTTTAGTACAAATTGCTTTTATTATCTGTACCCGAGAATACCGGCGTGTGGTTTTATTGAGCTGTAGGATCTATGATCTTTGCTTGTTTTTCATGTACGAAGAAGGAAAACTCTATAAAGGCCCACAGATTACACACCAGACCCATAACACACTCTCCAGATTGCTTTAGGTCGTCCGAACGTTCAAGGTCACGTCCGATTTATAATGTGGACACTTCAATAGACTTTCCTCATCCAGATACGTTGTAAGCCGCAACTTTTATTAATATGCGCACACCTTAAACCACTAATTGAAATAAGGCCACAATTCGAAATTTGAAAAAGAACATTCCTTTACAATTTACTTTTTATTATCTCTTCCCCAGAATATCGCATGTGTTTTGATTACCCTGTATAGTCTATATCTTTGCTTGATTACGAAGAACAAAAATATCAAATTGAAATGTTAATAATAGGCTGTATGGAGTATGTCTTTTGCCCGCCTCATACCAAATTAAACAACAGCAACAATGAAATGTTGACAACAGAAACTGTCACAATTGGAATTTAAAAAAGGAATAGTCCGGTACAAATTGCTTTTTATTATCTGTACCCGGGTAATATCGTGTGTGTTTTTATTGCGCTTGTAACTCCGAAATCGGGCCAAGAGTAATACATCAACAGCGGTTTACTGTGCCATCGCTCATTTTATGGCCCCCCACGCGGTATTGTGTACAGTCGCGCGTGAAATGCTTATATTAAAAGATGTTATACTCGTAATATATATATGTATAAGAAAGTGTTTGATATATTTTTGACGTGTTGTTTTTAATCCTGAATTTCAAGTCAAACGTGAACGAAGTCGTGGGCATATGGTAGTAGCTACATATAAACGTACCTTAAATAAATTAAATACCTAAATGATGTACAAGATGACTGCCAGCGGGTAGCGTACCCAGAAGGCTGGCTGCATTGCCACACTGTACAGCAATACTAATTCTGCAGGTGTATGTATTATAATATAAATGTGGGTAGATTGAAATAAATCAGTTATGGCGTACACGGTTTTTTTATTGTTAAGTTCTCTATATAAATTATAAGTTTTACATGGCGCAGTCGGTATAAAATGTTAATTAAAGTCATGTGTAAGTCAACAATTTAATTAATTAATTATTGTATTTTTTTAAATTTTCATCTCTTCTTTCTTATTTGTAGTTGTATGCATAATAATGTAAATGTGGGTAGATTCAAATAAATCAGTTATGGCGTACACGGTTGTTTTATTGTTAAGTTCTCTATAAAAATAATAAGTTTTACAAATTCTCTGGGCAAAATATCGCGAGTCTTCTGAAGATATCAAGAACTTTCTTAGAAATGTCTTATATAAACTCTTTGCCGATGGACTCCACGGGCCCAATGTTTCAACCTCAAACGGCATACATATGTATCCTTTTCGTAAGGCTTCATATTTACACCGTTTGACGTGATTTGTATTAATAATATTAATTAATGTAACACTATATACATATGTGTCTGTTTTCGCTATAAATGGGTAGTGAAGCGACTTACCAACGAACAATGGCGTCGTGATAATTAGTGATTCCCATTGAAACGGAAGGGCCGATTAGAAGTAGTTCAGCAAATTGAAACCAAGAACAATAACTAGATAATGCTATAGAAAACGTGCCAAAATAAAAGCTGCTTGAGTGTAAAATTTCCATACGTCTAAAATGTCCGGTAATATAGGCTCACATGTGCAGACCTGGGACTAAAATGAGAACCATATACAGTCAAACTTGAGTAAGTGAGAACTGGGTAAGCGAAAAACTCTATTAAGTGAGAGTATTTATCAGGTCGCCGTACACAACGCGGTGCTGGTACCTACGCTCACGTATGGAAGCGAGAGTTGGGTATGGAAGAGAGAGCATGAAAGTAGAGTAAACGCGGTCGAGATGCGAGCACTGCGCAAAATCTGCGGAGTGACGCTCGCGGATCGCGTTCGTAATACCGAAGTAAGAAAGAGAGTTGGTCTGAAAGAGAGTGTCGGGGTGAAGGTAAGGAAAGGAATTCTCCGGTGGTTCGGGCATGTGGAAAGAATGCATGATGAAAGAATGACTAAACAGATATACAATGCAAAAGTGGATGGATGCAGAAGTCGTGGAAGGCCACGATACACCTTCCACAATCAAATTGATCGTGTACTAGCAGAAGGTGATGTCAGGAGCCTTAAGAACAGACGAGCGTGCATGACAAGAGTTATGAATGTCAAAGAAGCAAGTGAGGTGTGTAAGAATAAGCCTAAATGGTGCTCTGTTGTTCGTGCCTACTCCGCAAGGGAACTGGCGTGAAGTTATGTATGTATGTAAGCATATTGTATAATAAATAAAATGAAAAAAAGTCTTTCTGGTATGTAGGGGGAATTCTAAGCCGACCGAAATTTCCCCACTTTATATGCATAATTAAATTATTTTTCCTCTCAATTTCCAAATCTTAGACTGAAAGATGGCCATCAAGGAATGAACGAGAAATAGATAAGATTGGCACAATTAATTTTCAAAGAGTTGACAAGAACTGTTCACACTTGTAAAGTAGACAGGAAATATGTTTTTAGAAGCATTATATTGTTACGAGTGCGGGACTCGAATTAAACATGCCGTTGCAATTACTATAGAATTTATTAACACTATACAAACACGTATAACACAGGTACAAATATAACTGAACACAATCAGTTCACACGTAATGCACGATTTAATAACACGCGCAAAGTCCGTCACTATATAGGTTATCGAATGTACACAAGTCTCGCCTTGATCAAGGTTCTCGCTAGACTGACGATCTCTCCATTGGGCCATTACTTTATAATGCATCCATGCAATATGTCTACCTGGCAAGCGTCGACGCAATTTCCCAGAAAACGTAATCCGCACAGCTGCCTAATTATGCTTGCGAACGGCCATAAACGATTACAATACACAATAGGCTGTTTTCTAATTACAAATTTTAAACACAAAGTAAACAAAAGAAGACAGTCATAAATAGTTTCAATGTTATTAGCTCAAACGCCGCGGCAGGTAATAAATGTGCTTTGTCTACAGGTATGCAGGTGGCCCAACTTGTAACAATATTAACATTACATTTGTAACAAAGTCCGGAATTAGCTTCAAAAATCCGGAATTCGCTCCAGAACTTTTTGATTTTTTGATCTAGTAACTCTAGTTGACGGTTCCTTTATTCATCTTCTGCTTTATTCAAATAATTTTAGTATACATCAGAGCAAAGGAAAAAGAAAATTGTCGTAGATTTGTATAGTTTTGAACAGGACAAGTTTTAATTGAGTGTTTATTTTTCTAAAATCAGCTGATTCGATTCCTGACTATGATTGGTGCGGTGGTTAATGGACTGTTTGCTAAACAGCTGCTGAAGGCTTGCTGGCCGGCCGGCTGTAGTCTGATCTCCCTTAGCTCTATCATAGCGGCACTATTACATCATTCGCGTGCGTTCAGAGCGGGATCGATTTACTCACTTCAGCAGGTGTTAGCGAGCGGCAAACGGCGTATGCGCGCAGTGTGAGGAAGGATTGGGAGGAAGATGACGTTTACCCCCAGATGGCGTTACCAATGATAATTCATATTTCAAAATTCTAAAGCCATCGCCTTATTTTTCATCAAAATCGGTCCCGAGATTCTTTGAGTATTTTTCGCTATTTCGTATAATATACGCTTTGGCCTTAGAGAACCACTTGAAAAATTTACACCCATATATTTTATTGTAATTTTAATACGGTTTCTATTGCTGTTATTAATTTGAGTTATTTCGCTTCGATTGTAGTCTTCAAAATGGTAATTGTTAAAATTTTGAAAATATGAAGTATTAAAATGTAAATAACCTCCTATAAAGCGAAAACTGCAAAGGTAGACGAAATAGGATCGTGTTCCCAATTTAGTTCGACGATAGCCCCAGGCGACTGGTTCCCGAATATTCAACCTCAAATAATATTTTGGCTGCAACTCGATATTGAGTCCAATATAGGATAGATGCTACCTGAAGTAGAAAGTGTCTTAACGAGCCATTTGCGAATATTGCTACTAGAATAATAAAAATTAATCTTATAATAGTTCATTGCCCAAAACAAATAAACTCGTAATTATAAAACAAATTTATAGAAATAAAAAAATGGTGACGGGAAACTGAAAAAAGAACTATGTTACTAAAACATCGATAAACAGACAACGGATTAGTATAGCAATCCAATAATATAACATAGCCGGCCTTCTTGGCACCTCACCCATAAGGCGAATTGCCAAGAAAGCTACCTTTAGAAAGCTACCTAGGCCCAGTATTCTACTTAAAGTCCTAAAAGAAAACAGTAAAAATACAATATAACTACAATAATGGCTATTAATTTAGGCTTATTCCCAAAGTACTAAGTCCCAAAGCTATCTTTGCAACTTGAACTTGTCCATTCAAAAGTTGCCTGGAAGAAATCACTTTAAGCAATAAGGCCGCCCATTGTATTTTCTACTTTATAGTATTTAAGCTTATAATCTATTATTTCTCTGTAATGTTGGTGTACAATAAAGAGTAATATATTGTATTGTATTCCCAAAAAAAATCCCAAACTACTTAACTATTTATTTTTATGAATGTTTTGGTTGTGTGTTGTGTTTGTGGTGTGACAGATATATATGCCGAAATAGTGGAGTATAAAATCAGAAACCTTGTGCCACTCAAATGATTTGGAAAAAGTAAAAGAAAATAACCTCAGCCAGAAGGCGCAGCTTGCCATACACAACGCGGTGCTGGTACCTACGCTCACGTATGGAAGCCAGAGTTGGGTATGGAAGAGAGAGCATGAAAGTAGAGTAAACGCGGTCGAGATGCGAGCACTGCGCAAAATCTACGGAGTGACGCTCGCGGACCGCATTCGTAATACCGAAGTAAGAAAGAGAGTTGGTCTGAAAGAGAGTGTCGGGGTGAAGGTAAGGAAAGAAATGCTCCGGTGGTTCGGGCATGTGGATAGAATGCATGATGAAAGAATCACTAAACAGATATACAATGCAAAAGTGGATGGATGCAGAAGTCGTGGAAGGCCACGACACACTTTCCATGATCAAATTGATCGTGTACTAGCAGAAGGTGATGTCAGGAGCCTTAAGAACAGACGAGCGTGCATGACAAGAGTTATGAATGTCAAAGAAGCAAGTGAGGTGTGTAAGAATAAGCCTAAATGGCGCTCTGTTGTTCGTGCCTACCCCACAAGGAAACTGGCGTGAAGTTATGTATGTATGTGTGTAAAAGAAAATAATTATATTTTTGTTGTAAATAAGTAATATATAATACTGATATACCTAGTCCAGCCACAAGTTCTGTTGCAAATGAAAATGCATTTTTTTTATGAAGTAATGTAAGATTATTAAAATTTATACCTACATATTTATTAAAGTCTCAGCAAAAAATAAAAAAAATATTCTATTCGAAATGGCCACCTTTGTCTTTTACACAGGCCTTTAATCTGTTTGGCCACGAATCTATGGATTTACGCACTGTTTCCAAAGGAAATTTCGCCACTGCTTGCTCCAAAGATTTTTTAAGAGACTCAATGTCGCCGTGTCGTTTAGAGCAAGGCATGTCCTCTAAAACTGACCATAATTTGAAGTCTAAAGGGTTGAGGTCTGGGCTAGATGAGGGCCAGTCTTCAGCTCTTATAAATTTCAGAGCGTTGCTTTCAAGCCAGGCTTGGGTAGTTCGTGCCTTGTGACCAGGTGGAGAGTCCTGCTGGAAAGTCCACGGTATATTATTAAAAAGTGTACTGCTGAGAGGTTTCACAATATGCTCCAAGACTGTATCTTGATACACTTTGGCTGAAGTTTTCACTCCTTTTTCACAAAAATGTAGTTTTGTGACTCCTTGATATGATACGCCCCACCAAACCAACACTGACACAAGATCATGACCACGTTGTACCTTTCCGACCACTTGAGCAGCCTCTTTAGAACTGTGAGCGTACACTTAATCATTTTGCTTATTGTAGTGTTCTTCAATCGTGAACATTTTTTCATCGGTAAAGAGGATATTTCTGTGCCTTTCACCTGCGTATCGCGACAGAAGGCGTTTTGATCGATCCACACTTTTTAATAGTAAAGATTGATTTAGGGCATGTCCTTGTATATCGACAATAAGCACCGAGCTTCAGGTCTTGTTTTATAATACGCGACAGAGTCCTAGCGGGAATCTTCATTTCTCTCGATAACATTTTTGTTTCCTAATGGGGTTTCGACGAATTCTGGCTTTAACAGCATTAACAGCCTTTGTAGTTCTAACAGCACGCGGCCGCCCCGATCTTTTCTGGTCTTCGACAGACGAAGTGTTGTTGTATCTGTTAATAGTACGATTTACGAACATACGGCTGATACGAAGCTTTTGAAGTGTCTGGAATATGACCAACGGCTCCATACCCACTTTGTGCAAGGCGCCGGAATTCACACTAGTGCAGGGCACGATAGGGCGTCCCCCGCAGGCGACGCTCACCGATGCGCCCCCGTCGGTGTGAACTCTCGCGCATGCGGCGAAGGGGGCCGCCACCCTTCACGCAGCGCCAAACCTGGCGGGTCGAGAGGAGCAGAGTGCCGTATAGGCACGTGGAATGTGAGAGGTGGAATGAAAGATAAGATGGACGAAATGATTGATATAATGCATGAGAGAAGCCTGGATGCCCTATGTCTGACAGAGACAAAGCGGAAGGGGTGCAGCGTCGATGACCTCCCCGGTGGCATGCTTGCTCTGTGGTCCGGCGTGGACCTGGACGAGCGTGCAAGTGGGGGGGTAGGCGTCGTACTCTCATCCCGCTTTGTGTCTGGAGTAAAAGACTATTGTCTGGTGAACCCGAGACTTCTCTGGGTACGTCTAAAACTGGGGATCACGCGAGTTTTTCTGGTCGCAGCTTATGCTCCCGTAAGCTCAGCGGATCCCCAAGAACTCGAGAAGTTTTGGGAGTCTGTGAGAGAAATTCTGGATTTGGCTGAAGGGAACGAAAGATTAATTATGTGTGGTGATCTTAATGGCTGGGTGGGGACCAAACGAGACGGCCTTGAGGCTGTCCTTGGACCCTATGGTGACAAGAGAGTGAATGATGCTGGTAGGCCAATCATAGACGTATGCATGGAAAGAAACTTGCTTGTGTCGAACACCTTATTCCATCATAAGGATATTCACATGTATACATGGGGAATGAATGATCAGAAAAGTATGATTGATCTGATTTTAATAGATAGTCGCCTCCGAAACACAATAATGGATACAAGAGCCTACAGAGGCCCCACTCTTGAAACGGACCACTACCTGGTGATAAGCCGGTTTGTGGGCCTTTTCAAGAAGTGGAGACACTGGCGAGTGCGTACCAATTTCGGGGAGCTTGAAAGAATAAAGTGTGAAAAATTGGAAGATGTTAGTGTAAGGAGTATGTATGCGCGCCTAGTCGAAGAAAGGCTTGCAAAAGCGGACTTCTCCGACTTAGATGTGGATAATGACTGGGATAGTATGAAAGAAAGTATAGTGGAAAGCGCAAAAGAAGCATGTGGATGCGCAAAGAGGCACATAACAACGAAAGGTGATGAATGGTGGGACGCGGATGTTAAATCCAGCGTAGAGAGAAAGAGAAAAGCCTGGCTGGATTATGTTGCTTCTTTGCAACAGAATGACAGTATGAAAGAGATGAAGAAAGAAATTTATCGCCTCTGCAAGAATGAAACCAAAGCTTTAGTGAAAGAGAAGCGCGAAAGAATAAAATTGAAAGAAGAAGAGAAGCTGACGGAGAACTTCGAGGCGAATACCAAACTCTTTTGGAGAGAGGTTAAGAAGTCTCGGGGTTGTTCGTCAGCTTCCAGAATGGAAAGAATAAAATCTAAAGCTGGGGACGTTCTTGCTCACCCACAAGAGGTGTTAGCGCGATGGAGTGAATATTTTAGAGAAATGTATGATAATATCCCGGATGCTGGCACCACGACTGAGTCTGTGACCGACTCCGAGGAGTCAGCATCCGAGATCACTTTGGAAGAGATCGAATGGTCGATAAGAAGTCTGAAAAATGGAAAGGCAGGAGGAATCGATAGTGTGTCTGCTGAGATGATCAAATATGGTGGAACCTGCGTCCGGGACGCTTTCCTGTCCTTATGCAATTTGTGCTGGAGGACGGGAAAGGTTCCCAAGGACTGGAGGCGCGCTGTCATCGTGCCCTTGTATAAAGGCAAGGGGTCACGTATGGAGTGCGCCAGCTACAGGGCCATCAGTTTGATCAGCACAGCATCTAAAGTGTATACGAAGATTATTGAAAAGAGAATGAGAGTGGTATCCGATGGATTATTGTGGGATGCACAAGGTGGCTTCAGAAATGGAAGGGGATGTATGGATCAAGTTTTCTCTCTCCGCAATATCGTAGAGAAGCAGCTGGCTATGGGCCGGAAGGTTTTCTGCGGTTTTGTGGATCTAGAGAAAGCATTTGACAGGGTTGTGCGGAAGGACCTCTGGGACATATTGCCCAGATATGGGATTAATGGCCAACTGATGCGTGCTGTGCAGTCCACTTACGAGGACTGTATGGCATGCGTGCGGCTGGATGGCAGCCTGTCGCCCTGGTTTGACGTCAATATTGGCGTCCGACAGGGCTGCGTGCTGTCGGCTTTGCTGTTCATCCTATACCTGGACGATTGTCTCCAGAGAATAAGATTGATGGATGTTGGGGTGCGGATGAGTGACCTAGTTGTAAGCAGAAGGTGATGTTAGGAGCCTTAAGAACAGACGAGCGTGCATGACAAGAGTTATGAACGTCAAAGAAGCAAGTGAGGTGTGTAAGAATAAGCCTAAATGGCGCTCTGTTGTTCGTGCCTACCCCGCAAGGGAACTGGCGTGAAGTTATGTATGTATGTATGTATGTATATATATATATATATATATATATATATATATATATATATATATATATATATATATATATATATATTAGACATTGATTTTCTAAATTCTAGTTCAAATTTTCTTCACGACATTACATTGAACTATGGACACAATAAAAATTAGAATTGGAACGGCCTGTATAAAATAAATTGTGGGGAATTAAAGTAACAGTTTTAAAGCTGACATTACTCAAATTTAAAAATAGAAATGTCATATTGACGACCTCTGCACAGCAACATTATAAAATTCTAAACATGTCGTGTCTGTATATTGAAGCTATTAAAAAAAAAACAACTGGAATAGACTATATAAACGATGAAGAACATGATGCTATATTTTAGATTTCTTGTCTGTTTGTCGGTTAGTCAGTTTGTTCGGGATTCTCGTAAAAACCACTGGGCCGATTTCGATGCGATTTTTACTGGTCTGATTCTAGGAATCCCGCGGGATTTTTTCTAGGAATGATTTAAAATGAACAGAATTAAAAAAAATCGAATTCTATGTGATTTTTTCACTGATAGATAAAAAAAATTATGTAATAAAATGTGTGATATTTTTTATCCCGAGAATCCTGCGGGAATTTTCCCGAGACCTGTTTGTAGTTGTTCGGGTGCATAAAAAATAGCTTATTCCGACACAGTTTTCACTAAAACGATAAATTATAATCTTTTTTAAATGTTGTGGTACTTTGTGTCCCGGGAATCCCGTGGGAATTTCAAGTCAAGCGTGGAATAAGTCATATACTAGTGTATACATATGCTTACTTGCATGGCAGTATGTAGGAAAGTGGCTGTTGACAACGGCCTCCTTATAGGTTTGTGGCCTTACTTATAATCATTTCTTAAATTTTAAGAAACTGCTCGGCAACTGATTAGTGAAAATCTTACCCATAAACTCCTCTTAAGGATGAGAAACGGTAAAGTCACTCAAAAATAACCAACATCGAGAGGTAGTTTAAGAGACTGCTAAGAGGCAAGATGGCGATTTTTATTTGAAACACAATCAGCTGATTGCCACTGAGTACGGGAATAAGGGGATCGAATCTGTGTATAAAAAGCTGCATAAGCCAACATAAAAACTCATATGGCCTCTGTTGCAACAGTTACCCTTACATCTTTGAAAACAAAAGGCATAATAATAAAAACCCATAAATGGCCCACTGCTGAGTTTGGGTATAGGGGAGGAGCAGACAGTATACCCTCCACACTTTTCCTAAGGCAGATTGGCAGATCTGACTCATTGATTATATCGACGTGCAGGATTTACCTGAATGTTTTCCTTCACCATTAATATATGACATTTATAACAATATGCTCATTAGGTCAGAAAGTTACCTGATGCACCACTTAGATAGTTTCGATGTAAACCATTCTCTCGCAGGCTAAGTTCTATACGTTTATGTGTTTATCTCTTTTTAGTGTCGCTTTTTCGTTTCATCGAGTTTTAAATCACGATTCTAAAGAAGTTTCACTTCCAAAAATATGACGATTTTATCTAGATTCCGTTTCTCCCAAAGTGGCTAGAGAACCCTGAAAAGGAAGTAAAAGTTCTTATGATGTCAAATTACATAAATCTAACTCCCATCGGCACGTACAGCCCTAATTTTCCCCTCAACTTAGTACGCGATAGGAAATTAAATCCTTGACCTAGTTATTAAGATATCTAAAGGAAACGGATTCAACAGATTGGAGATTTATCCAACTTATAATAAAACCATCCAAGTGTAGAGTCCACGAGCTCAGAATTTATGAAAGTCGACTGTTTTTAACCGACTTCCAAAAGGAGGAGGTTATGAATTCGACGGTGTTTTTGCAGTGAAACTTCTTTAGAATCGTTGTGATTTGAAACTCGATGTAACGAAAAGGCGGCACTGGAATACGTTATACTGTTGCAAGTCGATACTAATTAATCCTTTGCAGGTATCTTATTACCCCTTTGAATTTATAGTCTATTGTTCACGCTAATCTCTTTGTTCACGAAGCCGTAAAGCGTCATAAAATCTTCTTTCCTATGTTCGTATTTCATACGAATTCTTAGAAGCCATGAAGCTGACCATTTAACGGTTTCAAGAACCAGTGGGCGGCATGTTGCTAAGAGGCTATGTCTAATTTACAAATGGATGAGAGTTTGTCAGTTGGGAAATGCACCAGTCGTGTTCTGACTGCGAACGAGACGTTACCTGGTGCATTTTCGGACCGAGTATCTTATAACGACGAACTTAGCGCGATTTATGTGATAAAGATTCTATGCCCTACGGTTTGGTTTTGTTGTGTTCGGCTATACTTGTAAGAAGTATGAATTACGTGTATGTACTACTAATGAACTTTATAATAATTCCAACGGCATTTTCGAATTTGTATCCTACAAATCCCCTACAAATTTTTAACAATATTTAAGAATTTTGCACACTATGCTCATACAGAGAGACTTGGAAATGTTTTGAAGTTTTTAGTTACTACTTCAAATTTCGCGTTTTATTTAAAGATTAAATATATTGTTACAACTTAGGTTCCAACAAACAATCATTCCACCTGTATATCTGTAAAAACACATTTTATTACCTGTCGGCTTTGAACTAGTTGTAATTCTTTTATGATCGTCTTCTTTTGTTTACTTATTTATTGGCTTACGTTTCTAGAGAACAGCCCATTGTTTTATTATACTCGTTTATGGCCGAATCATTAGCCAGGTACTGCGGATTACGTCGACTACGATACGGGCACATTTGTATTTGTGAGGTATAAAACGACGGCCTGATGAGGAGAGGGGACAGTCGAGCGAAAACCACGATCAAGGCGAGACGTGCGTACATTCGGGAATGTAATAGTGACGGACTTTGCGCGTATTATTGAATTACGACCTTCTGCATTACGTTTGGATTTGTTGTGTTATTGTACCTGTGTTGTACGTATTTGTATAGTTCTAATAAACTCTATAATAATTCTAACGGCTTTTTATTTCGAGTCCTGCTAACTTGTAACAATATGAAATGTGTCACGAAATTTAGAATCCCTCCCACCCCTTGTCGCACTTTGTTTCACTACTATTGCGTGTGAACTGTACACGCACAGATTTTTTTGTGTTTTTGTATTCGTTCCGCCATTTCTCCGTTAATTGTGGACCGAATTTCATTTTTTTTTCTTTATTCGAAAGAGTATAAGTACACTCCTGAAGTGGTCCCATTGTTATCAAGGCAGAATCTGATGAGTGGATCCCAGAGAAATCGAGAGCGACCCTTGTTGAAGGGCGCCTACTATACTCATCGAAAGGCAAACTTGTTTACGCGTGCCAGTAGTACAATTTCTAAAGTCGCTTAATATATTATTTCTAAAGCTATTCAAGTATTTGGGCAACTAAAATAACATTTTCTTTAATAATACACACCGGCTTCAAATTAAAAAGCATAAAATCAAATATTTTCTTTAATATCTTGAAATCGGTCCAAAGTAAAATATAGATTGAGTATCCATTCCTTTCTAAGTTTATATTAAACTACCCATCCTAAAAATTTAATCCTTTCCAAAATCACGTAAGTCTGGAGTGACTGGGATCTTTACCTAATACAAAAAAAAAACTTTATTCGAAAGAGTATACTAATGAAGTAATCCCATTTGGATTATTGGGTTGAATTTTTCAAGGAGGCTTCTATGCCAAATACAGAAACAATATCAGAATGCCTAATGGTGGTCATCCTTTTAATCAAATGTATTATTTTTATATAATACTAGCGGCCCCGGCAGACGTTGTCCTGCTCTGAAAAAATAAAAATCTAGGACCCGATCCCAGCGCCACCTACCGGTTCCAATTGTGGATTTAATTCATCCGGAGACCTACTCAAACACACAAAAACAAAATCGCTCCAGGTGATTAGGAGGATTCTAGAATCCGATCTCAGCGCCACCTACCGGTTCCAACAGTATAAAAAGTATCGTATGTCCGTCTACTGGTTTTAAGCTACCTCCCCACCAATTTTCAGCCAAATCGGTACAGCCGTTCTTGAGTTATAAATAGTGTAACTAACACGACTTTCTTTTATATATATATATAGATATGTACCTATATATATTCATTCAAATCGGTCCAGCCGTTTAGGAGGAGTTCACTGTCAACACACGTACAGAAGAATTATATATATAAAGAAGATAATGAATAATAAAGATAGTATAGATCAAAGTTTTTATTCAAAGTAAGTTCCACTAGAGAATAATTTTTGAATCATCATACATATAGGTCAAAATTTAATTTTACTTCCTACTCTATGTACACCGCTTTGCAACGTGTTATTGCTGTTAAGGAGAAGAATTAGCAAGAAGTTCTCCAGCAATACGTCTAGCTAAAAATTGAACACGTCAAAAAATTCATTCAAATCGGTCCAGCCGTTTAGGACGAGTTCACTGTCAACACACGTACAGAAGAATTATATACATAAAGATTATTTATATATAACAAACCTGAGCGAGGGCGCTCAGGTTTGTTCGGCGTGACTATGATAACGGCGTGTCATACAAACCAAACAAATTTCGCTTACAAAGTTCGTAAACATTTTAAAGTTTGCTTAAACTGACCACGGAACTATGTTTACGGTCACCAGTGAAATACCCCAAAGTTAGGGTCCGCGAATAGTTTGTGTCAAGTGAAGGCTAATAAATGGGATTAAGGGAACCGCTTGAGTAGGTAATAGGATAATTTACAGTTATATTGTATTCCTGTATACGTCGGGCGGATGCGGTGGCTGACGCTGCCATACACAAGTTACACCAGACTACAGTGGTCTACGACTTTCGAACTTCGTCTACCGTTAGCTGCCCTTGGAAAGGGTGCCGTTTATGTCCGTGCAGGAATGTGGAAAGAATACATTTTCCTGCTGCCAGGCGGCCTGTCGTAAGGGTTCACCGCCAGCGGGGCCTGGGGTCCAAACTACCGGTGGTTACGAGTCCAGGGACAGGAACCTCCTCACAATTCGTGCCGTGTCCAAGAGTGCTGTCTTCTGTATCTGGCCCTTCACCCAGCTTCCCAGTGAAAGCCTCTTTAGATGACGGTCGAGGCTTTTCGCTATAAGACCGTTGACGGTGACAACTATCGGCACAATGCTCGTTGACTCCAGACGCCACATAGCGGTAACCTCGTGAGCAAGAACCAAACAACCCACAGGTCAGGTGGTAGGGTATTTGCCCGACTGGATGGCTACCACCCCTGGTCTAGCATATGCCGCCATAACAGCCTTGAATAGTGTTCCGGCATTAGTGGCCAGGTTACAGTCTCCCTTTAGAGATTAGCAGCGCATTTGTTAGCACCTTTGGTGCTGCAAGTGTCTATAGACGTTGGTAACTGCTTTCCATCAGGTGGGCCGTCTGCCTCCCTGCTAATAGCTTTAGGTAAATACTATTTTAGTGATCCAAAATGAAATGGCAATAACATTGGGCTTTAGGTTTTTTTATTTTTTTATTTTTAGACCTCTACAGAACCCTACACTGCGCATGAACTGTCATTCACTTTTACATACAACATTTGAAAGTAGAGTTTAATTGTTCATTGAGTTAGTTATGCGTTAAAATCTATAATATTATAAAATTCTAAACATGCCGTGTCCGTACATTGAAACTATTTAAAAAAAACGACTGGGATAGACAATATAAACAGCGAAGAACACGGTGGATTATTTTTACATTTCTTGTCGGTTTGTTCGGGATTCACGTAGAAACCACTGGGCTGATTTTGATGCGGTTTCGCTGGTCGACAGCAAATTCCTAGAATTAAAATCTACGCT
The DNA here is from genome assembly GCA_019925095.2 of Dendrolimus kikuchii. Classification (NCBI taxonomy): domain Eukaryota; kingdom Metazoa; phylum Arthropoda; class Insecta; order Lepidoptera; family Lasiocampidae; genus Dendrolimus; species Dendrolimus kikuchii. Next base: position 9,312,125 of record CM034413.1, read on the forward strand.
ACTTTTGATACTGGAAACCCTGCGGGAATTTTTTTTTTGGAAATTATTTAAAATGGCCAGATTGAAAATAAAATTCGAATTCATATGCAATTTTTTCACTGATCGATAGCAAATTTTATGTAATAAAATGTGTGATACTTTTTATCTCGAGAATCCCGCGGGAATTTTCCCGGTTCGAAGTTGTTCGGGTGAAAAATTAGCTTATTCCGACACAGTTTCCACTAAAACGATATCTTACATTCTTTACGTACTTTGTGCCCCGGGAATCCCGCGGGAATTTCAAGTCAAGCGTGGACGAAGTCACGAGCATATCCCAGTCCAATAATGTGAGTCTCATATACTGCTTAAATCGATATACTAGTATCAATCGAGTACAAATTACATTCATCAGTTGAACAAGAGCATTGCAGAAAGTAACGTCCGCATAACAAAGTTAAGAAAATCATCGCGCGTCTGTCGCTGCACCCCTACAGGGCCTTAGGGTCCGCCCGGCGGGGGTGGGGGGATTCTCTGCTCTGTAAATAGTTTTTCCAAATGTTCAATAATAAAAATAAAAATATTTCCATATTTTAATTTATACAAATTTTAATGTGCAAAAAAAATTGGTATAATTATTATAGTATATTATATGATATACCTTCAAAAAAAATATGGCACTACAACAAATACCCATATGTAAGCTTAGTTAGTATTGTTTGATACATCCATTTCTTCACTTATTGAAACCTAGCATCAGCAAAATTGTCGGTCTTGGACTGATGCCAAGCACTGGTTTTCTCGTTGCCATTTTAATAGTCACATTTGACTAAATTATTATTTTCACACTATAGACTAAATGGCTCCACTGTTGCAATTCACTAACAAATACATCGTCATTGCAACGACAATGATAATTTAATAAGTTGCTCTCGTCGATCATTCCACCGTCACCAGATGACGTCACGGCTATTATTAGTAGATATATTGAATTCAAAATTAAATTTGACATTTCTAAGAATTGTAACATTGCCACTTCATGACGTACATATTCTGTTGTTTTATAACCTTTTGGGAATGATTTCACGCTCTATCTCCAGGTCCGAGGGGTGTAGAATTCCTAACGGCAGATCGTCCACTCTGTCCACAAAATCTGTATTGTTACATGCCGACAGAAGTGAATGCACACCTGCCTGCCATAAAACACAGTTTATTACTTTCCCGCATTTGGCCTTCTTTTGTTTACTTAGAAAAACAGTCTATTGTGTATTGTACTAGTTTATGGCCGTTCGCAGGAATAATTAAGCAGGTGTGCGGATTACGTTTTCTGGGAAATTGCGTTTGCGCTTGGCAGGTATGGTATAATGTATTTCTACAGTTCAGTATAAAAACAATGCCCAAACGGAGGGGTGAGGCAGTCAAGCGACGATTACGATACGAGCAAGACGTGTACCTTCGATAAGCTATATAGTTACGGACTTTGCGCATGTTATTGAATCGTGCAGTTTGTACTGGTTATGTCCAGTTATATTTGTACCTGTATTATACGTGTTTGTATAGTTCTAATAAATTCTATAGTAATTCCAACGGCATTTTAATTCGAGTCCCGCACTCGTAGCAATATTAACGCGAGGCAAAAGCTAGACTACTGATAAGTTTGAGACGTACCCCGTATTGGGCAGTTTTATACTGGGATTTAAAAGAAAAGAAATTAAATAAGCTTTTACGTTAATTCGTTTCCTATTCAAACGTAAATAATAATCAAAAGTTCTCCTTTGTTATTGCCAATACGATCCGATGTGGGTTTCCCCATTAGGTTGCTTAAGAAGCATTGTTTTGTAAATGCTCATTGATTATACAACTTCCTAGATTCCTTTGTTTTGTTATAAGCTAATGTTTACCCGCGAGTTGGTTTGTGTAGTTTGTAACTGTATATCGCTTACCGTGAACCCTCCTTGGGTTCCACCTGCCACTAGTGCTGTTGAGATGAAGTTGCGGTGGTCTTCTTCCTCTTGGCCATTTGAGGCGGCGAGGAGGTTGGGGCACGAGGAAAACCGCTTTGCCCCGGCTTCTACTCGACCGGCAACTACCCGTCGGTGGCGGGGTTTGGAGCCATTGGAGGCTTCCTAACGGTGGTCTCCCAACGGCTCTGCAGCATCCGATGGCCTTCGCGGGCTTGTCGCGGCTTCGTCGGCGGCCATCTCGGGCTTCTGGTGGCCTGTCAGCGGCATTATGGTCTTCATGACCTCGTAACATCACCCTGATTAGGTGAGCGTATGAGATCGCGGGGGATCGGCAGCTAAGTGCGTTGATGGTCTGGTGGCCGCGCGTGTAGGGGGCGATCTCGTGGAGCGATGTGTGGTCGTCATTGTCGGCAGTGCCAAACATTTTCCGCACCAACATTGCCACAAATTTCTCAACACTAGGGATGAGAGATGTAGGCGCGCTAGTGTTTCGTAAGTAAGCTTATAATTCGCCCCACGGGAGGTAACATGAGCGATGTTACCTCCCGTGGGGCGAATTATAAGCTGCCCCAAGTAGAGCGGATATCGTTGGATGTTTGGTACCATCCGGCAGTAGAAGAGGGCCTGCCAGGGTCCACAGAGCGGTTAAACCGTTTACAAATGGCCCTAGCATAAGGCGAAGAGAAAAACATCCAGGGGTTTGAGGATATCCCTGACTCGGGTGGATTTAGTATTTCTTTGGAAATGCTATTCCCGCCTCAACATGTCGAATCATACCCGCCGTATTTCACCCGAGGTGGAAAGTCCTTAATATAACTGGTACACTTTTATCTTACGCATTTTATAGATTTGGAATAAGCTCTCGACTAATGCTTTCCCAAAAGACTACGATATACTTTTTTTTTATAAAGGTGTTTCATAATTCCTACGAGGCCAGCATCACGTATGCTGTTCCATTCACAAACAAACTCTTTCGCCGTTTTTAGTTTGTAAGCTGTATTCTTAAGGTGATTCTTAGAAAAGGATTGTTTTGTTCAGTTTCAGTGTATTGAGTGGGATCATCGAGAAACGTAACTTGATTCTTTCTGAGTTCCAAAGGTCGATATTCTTCTCAAGTTTCAGAGTAGTTATATCGAGCTAGAACTTTATTAGAGATCTATTTTCAATACAGTAAGAATAAATCGAAAAAAAGAATTATATTACGCGATACCACGTTGATGACTTTGATTTTCATCATCGTCAGCACGTGGTAATTGCATCAAGCACATTAAATCAGGAAACTACCTCAGTAATGAATGCGCCATGTCATTGCTTTGCTTTATTGCTTTATTCGGGCAAACAGACAGACGGCGCACTTGATGGAAAGTGGTTACTGTTTATTTATGGACGTTTGCAACACCAGAGATGATGCCACCGCATTGCCAGATTCTAGGATACGATAGGAAAATGGGGAAAGTGAGTCACCGGAATTTTCATTCAGTGATGAACACGATTTCTTAAACTTAACCGTTTAACGCCCATTACTTTTCTTTTTTTTTAACAGGGGGAATACATTTCGTACACTACCGGGTCTTTCGTGAGTGTTAAACCTTAGCGGCGAGATTAAGCGCCGCCGGCATGTGTGGAGATTCATTTAGTAAAGTCGTTCTCTATAATACTCCACTAAACCTGGAAAGGAGGAAGAGCATGAGACTTAGAATGAAGTTAGACCCATACTCATCTACTCATCAAAGCCTGAGAGTTCCCCGGGAAGTAGAGCAAATGCACTTCGTCAACAGAGGTTTAGTTCCACCGTATCCCCAAATGCAGGTGGACACCTGTAGTGAAATCACGGGAGGAGATTTTGCGCATATCTGCGCCTCTAGACACCGGACTGGCGTCGGCACCCGTGAGTCTCATGAAACGCCCATATCTTGTGGCAAGTGTGGTATCACACCGATAGAGAGCCGGCTCTAAGAGCTGTAGTCATTAATTGAAAGCGATGATTATAACATAGCTCTAACACGTCCACTTTTTTAGGCTCTTAATAATGCAGTTACGAATCCCACCTCAGCTGGATGTCACACTGCGAGAGTAAAGTTGCCCAGCCTACCCACTAAAAATCGAACAATACCGTCGATGTCAGGTAGGCGTCACAGACTTTGTAGTACAATATTAGACCGTGACTTTTCGGCGTGGTGAGTCAGGTTTCCTTGTCATGGTTGATTGTCCCTTCAACAACGTGGCTTAAAGCCTTTTTTTTACAACGGTGGTGAATGTTTTTGAGCCTTTCCTCGGGCCTACAGGAGGTAGATACGCCAAGGGGTATGTGGGACTCCTAACGGTTGGCTTTGCATACACCTTCCTTGAGGAAAAGGTTGTGAGATGTCGGCCGTCGGACTACTCACTAAACCTTCCACCATCCCACCGCGTCTTTGTGAGGTGCCATAGAATATACCATAGGCACTGCCCCATGACACCTCGATGCATGCCCTTAAAAAGGTGCCTTGGAGCAAGGTCCACTGGCGTCCTAGGTGTTGGCAACCTTGGAGCTCCTCGACCTCGACTCGGCCCCACTACGTTGCAAAGAATAGGTGATGGTAAGCGACGCCCCGTTCGCCGTATACGACGGGAGTCCGCTAGTTGGTCCTCCTCCCGATATCTTTCGGCCGTCTCTTCTGGGACATAACGTCCTCGCGGAAAGAAGCGACCGCCAGCCATCCTCCCTTGCTAAGGAGCATCTCGCCCACGACATTACGCAGCGAGAGGTCTCTCTTTGTCGCGGCTGCCAACACGTGCCTCTAAGGTGTCCAGGCTGGGCACTCCTCCAGTGTGTGGAGCGCCGTGTCTATAGGCGCGCCACATCCGTAACAAGTCTGGTACAGATACTTACCGAAGATGTGGTTTAACGCCTGCCCTAACTTCATAGACCTACCTGATTGAAGCTCAATGAACAGATACACTAGAACATGTTTCAATAATCATGAAACAATCAGTAAAAAATAATATTTTAATAATACCATATTTTTTGCTGACGGTGCGAATTGGCATAATAACGCTCCTTTATAGCAGCCACTGCGGCATTCATTGGCAAATGGCAATAACGCACCGTGCCAGTGCGCCAGACTATTGTCAACATGCTGTGTATGGTGGGCTTTGTTGCCATTTATTGGCACCTGTATTAATGAACTCATAACGAGCTCTGATACTATTTGAAAGACTGGCAATTAGCTTAGGATTGGTTCTGTGAATGCTTTGTTTCCCCGCGGGAGTGGTGACACTATGTAGTCGTGCCCCTGGCATCAAGGCGAAGGAAGGAACACTGTCGGGTTTTAGTGGGTATCCCTGACCGTGATGTGGCCACGGGCTGTGGTCTGGCCTTCTTGCGGGAGGTGCTAGTGCCATCTCAACCTGGTGAATTCTACACACCGTCTGCGATTAAAGGATAGAATTTCCCATCGTAATAAAAATGAGATAATTTAATAATCTGATTCTTTCTACATTAATATTACCACGTCATCAGTCAATAGTTGTTCACTGGTGGACGTAGGCCTCCTCAAGTTAGCACCATCTATCCCGGTCCTTTACTGTTCTCGTCGAGCCCCCACCGGCGACCTTGCGTAGATTGTCGGTCCATCGGGCTGGAGGGTTTTTAATCGTATAGGAATGAAGAAAGAATACAATCTCCTGCGGCCGGGCGGCCTGGCGTAAGAGGCGACAAAACAACCCACAGCCAAGTGGTATTTGTCCGTCTGGATGGCTAATTTATAAACTCAAAATCGAACACGCTGATGCATGTTATGGGTCCCACCATATATATCAAACAAGCAAACGAAATTGTATTCTTTCTCCGTTCCTGCAGAGATATTACGAGGTGTTATAAACCTCTGGCTTACAAAATTATATTTTTAAAATGCGTATATCGTAAAATAATATTAGGAAAGATTTGTAATTTTGTATGTTTGTAACGAATAAACTCAAAAACTACTAGACCGCTTTCAAAAATTCTTTCACCATTAGATTATTACATTATCCCAGATTAATATAGGCTATATTTATTACTAGAAAAAAAAAATGGAATCCCTAGTAAAAGTTCAATAATGTAACTCAAGGTGGAAAAAATTTACTCTTTGAGTGGGTCTGGGGATGGTTTAGATTCACAATTAGACGGTGGAATTGTGTTCTAGATTTTTATTGTATCAGGACAGGACAACATCTGCTGGAACCGCTGGTCGTAAATACACTAACTTGATACTTCCACTATATGCGACATAATACTAAAAATTACTAGTAAGTACCAAAATTACTCTTGTCATAATAATAGTTCAGACAAATGTGCGAAAGTAGGGCTCCTATTATTTTCTACTCCATTTGGCCAACCTGTAATTCACAGAATGGCGGCGCAGTAGATTGAATAAATACAATAAATACATCTCTTTCTACCTACATTTTTACTTTTTAATTTGATTTGTATTTTTGTTTGAAAATCAAACCTCCTCCTGACTTGTCCCTTAATAATGATTAAAATGCAAAGGATTTTGAATACAATCAACACGAAGCCCCAAGTATTTATACAGCCACCCCCACTTTCTTGATTCGTATTGAACTTCAAATTAACTTGTTTTTGCTCTTAAAGGAGCGACATCCCCTTTGACGTTAATTAAACGAGTTTGGCTTCTCATCTGAAGATCTGAGGGTGGTTTGATTAATGCTGTTTATTAAAAATATACCAAGGTTTAAATATGCTTAGAAAGGGAGCTACAAGGAACTGGATTGTGTTTACAAATGAATATTAATATCTATATACAAGGAAATCTTTACAGCAAACCTCAATATAACGAACCTCGAAATAGCGATTTTAGTGATTTAACAAATTCTTAGACATCCCCTAGAATCGGCTGTAAGTCTCAATCTATAATATTAAAAAATTCTAAATATGCCGTATCTGTTCATTAAAGTTTAAAAAAAAAACAATTTACCGGAAAGCGTGGCGTCTCGATGATATTTAGGCAGCTATTGTAAATTCGGTCCGGCCAATAAGACACGTGAGTGTGGACAGCATCCCTCACTTAAGACCGGCCAAATAAAAATATGGAAGAGATAATGTTGCCGGGATAGAGATGTTTTCCGGCAGTGTAACGGGATGTCGTAACAAAAAAGTTTGACCATATATTTTAGGTAATTTTACAGCTAACATAGTTTACATAGAGAATACTTTTTCACATCATTTCAATCATAGATATCAAAATTTAAATATTATTTACTTTATCTTGCCAGCAATGGCGCCTTCAAGGTTCTATGCACGTTCAACAAAAGGTTTGCAAAAACTATGATTTTAGTGTTACAACTTAGGCCCCGACAAAGTCAAATTCCACGTACAGATCTGCAAAAGCACATTTTATTACCTGTCGGCATTTGAACTAATTGTAATCCTGTCTTTTATGATCTTCTTCTTTTGTTCACTTATTTATTGGCATACGTTTCTAGTTATTGTGGAGAACAGCCTATTGTTCTATTGTATTCGCTTATTAGCATCATTAGCCAGGTGTTGCGGATTACGATTACAAGCTAATTCTAGGAAATTGTGTCGACGTTGCCAGGCGGGCACATTTGCATTTGTGAAGTATAAAACAACGGCCTGATTGAGAGAGGGGTCAGTTGAGCTACAACTACGATACGAGCGTGACGTGTATACATTCGGGAATCCAATAATGACGGACTTTGCGCGTATTATTGAATTAAGACCTTCTGCATTACTTTTGGATTTGTTATGTTTGGGGTTATATTTGTACCTGTGTTATACGTGTTTGTATAGTTCTAATAAACTCTATAATACTTCTAACGACATTTTAATTCGAGTCCTGCTAACTCGTAACAATATGTTTTATTCTACGCTAGCGAAGACACGAAGAACAGCTAGTATTGTAATATGGATTATATATTTATTTCAACACTGTACTAAAAATACTGATAACAAACGTTAGAAATTACGGCCTAAATGACAATAAAACAGCAATAAATTGAGCAATATTGCTGTCCGTACGATAATTTAATTACTTTTAAAATTTATAAGCTCGCTGTTGTTTGGTTCACGACACCATGTTGTTATTATTTATTACTTTAACCTATTGTTGTAATTATAAAGTTTTGAATGTTGTGCTTTTATTTATAAGCCTTTGTGTACGATTTTTAAAGTTTGAATTATGTCCATGGTCTGTATCTTAGATAAAATTACAAAAAATACTAGTAGTCGCAAGCACTCAGAAAAAATATAACTATGAAAACTCTTAAATCCTACATGACTAGATGTCGCTACTAGTCGCTCTTCCCTTGTTTTTGACATTTTATTCTATAAAACAAATTTACTTTAGATGGTCAACAATTGAAAGTAATAATAATAATAATAATAATAATCGGCAGACAAACACACACATTGTATAAAGTATATCTAAGTTTCTTGTAAATTAATAGGACTCATATATTGTGTGTAATTTTCATTATTATATTTTTTTATATTAAGCTGTCTATATTTATTTTTTATTTATTTTTGTATTCTGTACTACATTACTTTATATAATTTCTATAAATTAAACTAAATAAAACTATATATACAAATTAAAATTAAACTATAAAATCTAGTGCCAGACCGCTAGCAGTTGGAAACGTGCCCAAAAGACTAGCTACATTAGCTCGCTGAATGGCAACGCTAATGCTTTGTCCCAGGTATAGGCCAGTCTTTTGTTCACGTGAAACATCCACCAGGGGTTTCACTATGACTCGATAAAATTAGTGCGCCTCAGGCCGCCATGGTTCCAGGGTCTCGACCCCAAAAGCCGCAAATATGTAGCCATTTCCGATGGTGGAATATTTGTGGCATTTTAGGGGCTGCTGTTGTGCAGCAGCTACGCCGGCAGACATGCTAGTGGCTAGAAAATGGAACGCCGCCAGAGTGTCGGCGCATGAAGCGTCCCATACTAAAAGGCGACCCATCTTTCAGGGCACCAATGACATTCTATCGGGTATCTTGCTATCGTGGCGGCACAAGCTGTTCGGTTCTAGAACGGCAGGTACCGGTTTATATTAATTTTTATAGAATAGAATAGAATATACTTTATTGCATAACATTAAGATACAATTCAAGAATTTTAAGTACAGAAGACAATAAGCGTCTTATCACTGAAAGAAATTTCTTCCAGACAACCTTAGGATGGATTAGAGAAAATTTGTGTAACATGTGGGTTTTGCAATATAACTAGATTTAAAAAAAAGTATATGTATAAAATTTTGAAATGGCAAGTATAATAGACATAGAAATAAGACAAATATATATATATATATATATATATTACATTGATATAACATACATTTTTTTTTATTCGTTTAGACGCTTCCTACGCCTGTGTTTTTATAGGAAAAAAATTGCAGTCCGAAATATTCATAACTTTCTTAGATTTTTCCTTTGGTAATAATAGAAGGACACTCAGCAGACAGGCAGACGGCCCACTTGATGGAAAGCGGTTACTATCGCCTATAGACATTTGCAACACCAAAGGTACTACAAATGCGCTGCTGCTCTCTTAAGGGAGACTGGAACCTGATCACTAATGCCGGAACACAATTCAAAGTTGTTATGGCGACATACTTTAGACCAGGGGTGGTAGCCATCCAGTCGGGCAAATGCCCTACCACCTGGCTGTGGGTTGTTTTGTCGCCTCTTACGACAGGCCGCCCGGCCGCAGGAAATTGTATTCTTTCTCCGTTCCCGCACGGATAGATCTTTGATATATATAAATAATAATCATAGTAATAATGTATAGAATTACGTAAATATGGGAGAGATGAAGATGTTATGATTGACTTAGAGCCCGAGGTAATAATCCTTCACGAGTCCTTTGAACGCCTGAAGAGACCTTTATAATTGACGGAAATTAAAAATATTGATTTATTTAAACTATATCAGAAAAGGCTGCCAGTCAAATCGAAAACACCGACATTTTCTGTAGCCTACAGAAAGTATTTACATTTATTTGCAAATCAAATCTCCAAATGTTCGCGAAAATATTTGCACTGAAAAAGACAATACACAGCAGTGGCGTGTCCCATAATAGCCCTAAATTATTGCGTTGTAAAGCCATAAGGGTATGGGCAACAATAACAATATTTGGTTGCCCTTTTCCATTGGACAATCTACATAGGAGTCACCAAATGCTTCTATGAAACTATATGTTTAAATAGAACTTATACAAAAATTCATATCGACAAAATACTCATTACACATGTTTTGTTCTCTATCTTTGATTCTTATTTTAGGTTAAACTTTATAGTGTTGTACTAAGATGCTAGATTCAGAATATTTTCAAAAGATGTATACTTTAGTAAGTTGAAATCAGCAATTTTGACATTGTATACAGTATTGTTATATTGAAATCAATATACTAAGATTAAGTCAGCACTGTTACTTTAGAACTTGCACACGTAGGTTTAAAGTTAGTATTTAAAGGCTTAATTAGTGTAAAAATGAAAGGCAAAGATATCAATCTTCTTAAGTAACATGTAAATTTACTTATATATTTTAATACTTGTATATTTTAAAATAAATAATTATTTATTTCTTGAAAACACGAACTGGCAAAATTGTTCAGTATTGCGGAAACAGGATAAAATTAAAAGGCCGAAATATCAGAGACTGTTCTTCCTTTTTTTTTGAGAGAAAGATTTATGACGGTGGATACAAAAAAAGGGCGTTAATATTAAACGCCTGTAAAACGCACGTAGTTGCAATTGGTATGTTCACATAATTTCAATTAGGCAGGCGCTTCTTAACATTCAGTCAATATTTTTTTATGTATTTACTCGATCCTTCAACCGTCTCCTTTTTTTTCGGGGTCTCTTTGCTTTTATTATTCTTTTTAAGCTCTCCCATCTCGTCTAATCTCTATGTTTGTAGTTTGGTCTTATATTTCGGTCAATAAAGTTAAAATAAATCAAAGTAAATTCATTCCATGTTGATCAAGGTCCTATATCAATACATTGATACGTTATTACGGTTTCGGTTTTATTTATTGCGTGAACTGAATGCTCAAGTGAGTGTATACTTTCCGGGAATTGTTGGGATAACCCTGGATGACGTTTAAGGTGACCAGATTTTGAGGTCCTTATTGAATATTTAAGTTGCGTGGAATATTGTATACACTTTTATATTTAATAGAATGATCCAAAAAAGATACAACCGTCTTTATTAGATTGTTGTCATCAGCCAGCTGTTGTTTGCCACTGGACCTATGTCTTCCCAATTCGGAATAGTTCATCATCATATTTTTTTTGTTTCACTTCTTTATACGACACGACACCTATCCTTTCCTTTAATTGGCTGATAAACGCTCTCCTAGGTCTTCCCTTTGCTCTTCTACCTTCCACTTTGCCTTCTATTATCTTACAGAGCAGGGTATCGTGTCGTAGTAAATGCCAAACATTTTCCTCTCCTTTCCTCTATGGTTTTTATAATTGAACGCCTTTCTTTGACTATAGTCAACACCTATTCATTTATTTATATTTTCCTTTCCACAAAACTCAATAAAAAGGAAAAGAAAATCGCAACTATAGGTGGAAAAGCCAAGAGCTCAAACTAAGAAAAAGTCCGGTCATTATGGCACTCTTAAGCCTCCTCCAACTTCCAACTTAAAAATATATATAAGTAGTAGCCGACACTAACGTATATAAAATATACGAGTAGTATAAGTTATGTTATATGAATTATATGAGCGCGTCTGTGTGCGTGTGTGTGTGCTTGCGTGCGTGAGCGTGTGTACCATTGGTCTTTTTCTCCTTCCAGCTTATTCTTTCCATACGCCTCCAAAACAACCTTTCGAATGCTTCTAGTGTTTATGGATCGCTTTTTGTCATCGTCCATGCTTAAGGTCCGTACAATGTGAGGCTCTAAATGAAAGTTTTTATTAACCATTTTTTTTACAGATTGTAATATTTTCGATCAAAATAGGAAAATTTATTAATCTTCTAACGGTGTTATTCATAGAGAGTTAGACGTTTGAACGCTTCTTTAAGGACCATAAGGAAGCGTTCAACTTACACTAACTCTCTATGAATAAGACCGTATATCTATATCTATCTATACTATAATAAATCTGTAAATAGTTCAAGTTTGTACAATGCGCTTAAAAATGTAAAAAAAGGGGGGGATAATTCGGACCAGGAGATTACGATAATGCAATTTTTAGAATTTTGTCTGTCTGTCAGAGGATTACGTGAAAACTACTGAACGGATTTAAGTGAAACTCGACTAGAGCTAGCTTATATCCAGTGGCGTAACTTAGGAAACTTTTTATCCCGATAAATAACGTCCTTTTCGTGGGGTAGACGAAAAAAGTGAAAAAGATGGCGCTATGATCGCATCTTTTTTGGAAACTACTAACCGCATATAAATGAAACTCGACATAGTACTGCCTTATAACCCGAGTTAACACTTACGATACTTCATATCCCGATAAATAAAGTTGTTGCGACATCCCGTCACATTCCCGGAAAGCATCCCTTTCCTGGCAACTTTTCCTCTTCCACAACTTTATTTGACCAGTCCTAAGTGGGGGCGCTGTGCACACGTGCGTGTCTCATTGGCCGGGCCATTTGTTTAATGACTGCCTAAATATCGTTGCCACACCACGCTCATCGATAAATAGTCCAAAAAACGTCGGAAAACCGTTCCCTGAAGTGCCAACTATGTGTTTGTGCAAAACCAGTATTCGCAAATTCTGCAACATTCCTTACGTGGTTCCAGTGACGGTAAGCGTTCAGTTTTTTCTACTTGGTTCACTAGGATTTGCGAGGCGGCATCAGGCTTGACAGAGAATCCGGGTTTGCCTCACGGATTAGCAAAATAGATGGCGCTGCAATCGCGTTTTTCAATTCACTAACCTACGTTGTCATAAACAGCATTTCATTCATTGTATTACATTAAATCAGGTTGGTTTCGACTCGCCTATATATTTTGCTGGGCAGTTGTGTAAAGTGTAATTTATGGACTTAATTTCTCTGTTCGTATTATATGTAAAAAACCGAATTAAGCTTCTATGTAAGTAAAATAAGATACTGACTAGGGTCTGATACGCGAGGCAGCCGCGAGGCAAACTTTAGTATATTTATATTTTTACTAATATAACAAAATACGATCGCAGCAGCAGCTCAAACACATACATCTCAGGTAGCGTGTAATAGAGCAAAATTAAATTTTAACATGAGCAAACGATGTCTTCCTTACACCATTATAAGGGTTCTGTCCCATTTTAAGAGAGAAGCGGATGATCAAAGATACATGTTAAACGCTAAAAAAGAATAATACTCGTAAATGCTTGTGTAGACGACACCGTCAATACGCTACCACCACGTCGCTACTGTGGTGCAATTTTATGAATTTCTATCACTCGACATCGAAACAGTCGACATATAGTTAAGAGAGTTTGGCAGAGCCACGGTGGTGTCATATACGCACGCGCTAACGACTGGAGGTAATTATGGAGCTACAGGAACAGGCTGTTGCGGAGACTGCTATAATAATTAGTTGAAGAATTAAATAGTATAATATTGTTACGAGTGTAGGACTCGAATTAAAATGCCGTTGGAATTACTATAGAATTTATTAGAACTGTACAAACACGTATAAAACAGGTACAAATATAACTGGGCACAGCCAGTACAAAACTGCACGATTCAATAACACGCGCAAAGTCAGTAATTATATCGCTTGTTGAATGTACGTCTTATTCGTATCGTAATCCTCGCTCGACTGCCTAATCCCTCCGTTCGGGCATTGTTTTATAGTAAACTATACAATAAACAAGGGAAGCTTGTGGGCTGGGTTCTTCCAAGAAAATGTAATTAGCACACCTGCGAACGGCCAACAGAGTCGAAAACGATAACAATCAGGATTAGTTCGACATTAATGACGGCCATGAAACAAGTAGAAAAACAATAGCATGATTTTCTTAATTACAAATTCTAAACACAAAGTAAACAAAAGAATTCTTAAATCCGGGAAGGCAATAAGCTGCGCTTTTACGTATGTAACAATATATAATAGTATACACTAAATATACTTTATTTGTGAAAACCAACTTTCAACCATTAATTAAAATTCAGTCTTTATAAAAATTTGATTTTTTGTAAATAGAAGGAAAAGACTATTGTCCGCACCAAAATGTAAATAAATCTATTGTTTCCTTCAAATTAAAAAATCAATGGCTGTACATACAACAGTGTATAATGTTGGTGTTAAATGCAAAATTAATTTGTTTATTGTTGGTTATATATTTTATTTTGAGACGCGAAAGCTTTAACCACTAAGCTACCAGTTTAATTTGATTTACACAGATATAAAAAAATATTGGCTTCCTGCAGTTCTCCTCCACGTAACTTTTAACTATGCCAGAACTTACAATCCCTCCTACGAACAATATGCTTAAAAAGGGATACAAAGATTCTCTTAACGTATTAAAATATTGGATTCCCGCTATCAGCGAGCAGTGAGCCCCCACGTCCATAATTATATGTTCCACCTTAATGAGGCTTGCGTAATTTTGACAAATGCGAGTAGGCGTTTTCAGAATTTTCCACGTTTTCCGCTTATTCTGAAAGTTTAATCAAATGTCTTGACATGTCTAATGTGTTCTTTTGAACAAATTCTTCCGAGAGATCCCGTAGTCGAACATACAAAACGGTATCGTTATAATTTAATCAGATTTATTCTTCCGTCTGTCTGTATGTCACGATATATGAAAATCTATTCTTGAGGAGTAAACTCTAATAAAAATATATTCTCTCGTTTGGGTTTTCCAGATCAGCTCCATAGATTTTCATTATCTAATAACATAAGCGTAGCTTGATTAACTTGAGAATTCAAACCAATTACTATTGTTACGAGTTCCAGGACTCGAATTAAAATGCCGTTGCAATTATTATAAAGTTTATTAGAACTATACAAACCGAACGCAATAAGTCCAAACATAATGCATACATACATACATACATAACTTCACGCCAGTTCCCTTGCAAAGTCACGAACACTAAATAGCCATTTAGGCTTATGTTACACAAGTCACTTGCTTCGCTTGTGGTTCATAACTCTTGTCATGCAAGCTCGTCTGTCCATAAGGCTCCTGTCATTACCTTATGCTAGTACAAATTCAATTTGATCATGTAAGGTGTGTCGTGGCCTTCCAACGCCTTTTGCAGTCATCCTACTTTTAGCATTGTATACACCTGTTTAATGATGCTTTCATCATGAATTCTTTCCACATGACCGAACCATGGGAGCATTCCAATCCTCACCTAAACAAAAGAACACTCTCTTAAAATCTTTACCTTATCTATTTATTATATTGGTACAACCTATGCGCCGACAAAGACAAATTCCACGTACGGATCTGTAGATGCACATTTTAATACCTGTCGGCATTTGAACTAATGGTAATATTTTCATTTTCGTCTTCCCTTGTTCACTTGTTTATTGGCATACTTTTCTAATTGTTTTGGAGAAAATGCTCATTCTCCTATAGTACTCGCTACATTAGTATCATTAGCCAGAAATTGCGGATTCTTTTGCATTTGTCTAGTATGCTAAACGATAAAATCTGATGGAGGGAGGGCGGCAATCAAGCTGCGACTACGATACGGGCGTGACGTGTGTACATTCGGGAATCTAATAGTGACGGACTTTGCGCGTTTTGTTGAATTACGACCTTCTGCATTCCGTTTGGATTTGTTGTGTTCGGTTATATTTGTACCTGTGTTATACGTGTTTGTATAGTTATAATAAACTCTATAGTAATTCTAACAGCATTTTAATTCGAGTCCCGCTAAACTCGTAATAATATAATAAACGTAATGCAGAAGACCGTAATTCAAATACACGCGCAAAGTCCGTCACTAAATAGATTACCTAATTTACACAAGTCTTGCTTCGCTTGCGGTTATCGCTCGACTGACTCATCTCTCCATTGGGGCCGTCCTTTTATCCTCCACAAATGCAAATGCAAATCTATGTTCGCCCGGCAACGCCGCCACAGTTTCCTAGAATTAGCTTGTAACACCTGGCTAATGATGCTAATGAGCGAGTACAATAGGACAAATGGCTGTATGCCAATAAATAAGTAAACAAAAGAACACGGTCATAAAACTATTACAATTAGTTCAAAGGCCGACAAAGGTAATAAAATATGCTTCGTGGAATTTGTCTTTGTCGGGGGGAGCGGGGGTTGGGGGACTAAGTTGTAACAGTATATTTGCAGATTAAAAAATATATTTTCATTTTCAATCAATCCCTTTAGCATTTTTATATTTTAATACTTCAAAGTACTGAAGGGATTTTGAATAAAATGAAAAATCCCTTTAGTAATTTGCTACTTTATTAGTAAGTTTAGAAAATAAATAACATTTTCTTTTAAGAAAAGTCTAGTCTGCTAAAATATAAAATATAAAATGTAAAATGTAAAATTCAATACAAACTCTTTATGGAACAGGGTTGGCATATACGCACTTATTAATTTTATTACTATATTGTGTACGTAGGTACGTCACTGACCTCCCCCTAAAACGCTAGCTATATATATATATATCCAGATTCAGCCGTTATAACATATAATATAATACGCATATACATTTATGCTTGCCAACTATAAATTAAAATCTCCTATAACTAACATGCTTGTATTTTACACATAATTGATCTAAGACCCTGAACATCGCTATATAATTATTTGTGTTACTGTTAAGTTAGGTTAGGAATGTACAGTACGGAACATAAAAGAAAAATATATTGTTCATATGTGCGGTGGCGCAAACTAATTCGTATAGATATTCGTCTACGTTGAAGTCCGTCGGTAACGACACCGCTCCTTTTTCTCGTTTTGGCCAGGGGAAATCCGTTTGAGGACTAAGCCGCGAGAGGCACAGAAGCCTGGAGGGATGTTCACGATCCGTGTGAGTGCGTAGGATTCGCCAGATCGGGGGTAGCACTAGCGTGCCCGGTCAGATCCCGTGCCACGCTATTGCTACGCCCCAGTTAAGGATACCCACTAAAACCCCTGGGTGATCTGTCCTGCGCCTTATGCCAGGGCTACGTGAATGCGGGCTTCCCAACTCCGCGTGCCCTGGCAGGCGTGGGCCCCCCTCACTGGGCCTTTTCCTATGCCAGGGGACGTATCCCCTGGCTACTTCTAGGTCAAGAGAGATAAGCTCATCTCGACGGCATGTGCGGGTGAGTGAGAACCCCTAGGGGCCAAATAAAAAAGGAGAATGTACAGGAACTCTTAAGTAAGAAGCTGCTGGAGGGTTTCATGAGTTTCGCGACCAAAATTGCAAGAAAGGCAGTCAAAAGAAACGGGGCAACAAGTAAAGCTATAGACATATAGTAGTAATATATGTATACATAGCTTGTAAAATAAATAGATGATAAGAAATTGTAACTCACAGTATAGTTTAGAATGAAAGTAGATTAATAAATATAAATAAGATAATAATGTTAATATATATACAAATATAAAGTATATATAACGTATAAGGATTGTACTAGCAAATAACATGTAATAAGAGAAAATGTATATACTATAAATAGTAATAAGTGTATTGTAAGATTAGAATATATAAAAGATGTAATAGTATTAAGAATTTATATAAAAATCAAAAAAGAAAAAACAAAAAGAAAAGAAAGAAAAAACACAAAAAAGAAAAATAAAATAAAAAAGACTTCCCCCCCCTTATTTTTCCAATAATAGTTTAAAAAAAAATAGATTAAAATAGACAGTAGAAAAGAAATGCTCTGTCTTGCATAATGACGGAGGAGACGGATTCAAAAAAAAAAAAAACCCCTAGGGGCCCCACCCGCGCCGCCCGCTTACGGCGGCCGAAGGTCACTATCCGACCTCCGGCGTTGGTGCGTCCTCCTTTGGCGGGAGCGGAGCAGGGAATTACGCTCACGCTCCCGTTCCGCCTCCTCCTTCGCAAACATAACTTGCTCGCAGAAGGAGGAGACGGCGTCCCATCCGGTGGAACGACACCGCTCCTAGTTCAAGCCGGTGTATGGCCATGAGAAGCGCGCCTACCTGCTTTCTTCCGTTCATTGTATCACATCTCAATATGTGATAACTAGGTGCTGCGATTTCCACATCTGGTATTGATGGATTACATCCAGTTTCAGTAATAGCAAATAAATCTGCTTCCGATGATTCTATATTGTTGTATATTATATTTCCATACCACCTTAATCTTCTTCCTCTCAATTCTTCAGTTTCGGGTGCAACTTTCAAAGATCCCCTTATTATACTAATTTCCCACCATATCCATTCTTGTAACACCACACATCTTCAACATTCTTATCTCATCAATTATGAATGCTGATATGCGGGCGCGATGTGATGGCCGGGAGAAGGCAAAGAGACGGGAAGAAGAAGCAGGGAAGGACTTACATCGCCACCAGTCCGCCGCCACACTGCACTCGTCCCCCGAGGGTTCACACACTCACTAAGATTATGTTTAATGTACTTAAATTCAGTTACAACAGTTTATTTCTTTGTTATATGTTCCAACTATTTATACGTATTTTCATTGCGGTGACAGCAGTGACAAATACTTAATGTCTCTTATTTAGCGCATTCTTCATTTAAAGTTTTATTCTTTTCTTGATGGCGAGGATTTATAAGGAGGTGTAGCTCGGCGCAACGACTGATATGTGGCGTTTATTGAAGTAACAATCTCTGGGCATACGTGACCACACAGAACATGTCCCTAGAATATAATAAAAAGAAACATTCTGCAAAACTCATCCGTTGTAGAAAAATATGAGGGACACAACTGACCGCCGAGCAAATTATAACTTGTCCGGACTTATCGGTTTCCGTTGGGATAACTCGATCCCCCTGTTCACTGTTCAATGAATGTTGTCGAGATAATTATTGGAATTATTTTCTTGTATTTTACGTCTCGTGACATTTTGTTTAAAACAAAATACTTGTAGAATAAAATAGAAAGTATATATATATTTTATCCTCCTAAAGGGTTAGCCACAACTTGAGTATCTCGCCTAAATAATTAACAATCAACATATACTGTGTAAACTCTATATAACGACACTGAAGGGACTGTGCATTTATGACGTTATATAGAGTTGTCGTTAAATGGAGATAAGTTGTTATATTTGTCAGATGTCTTTTGCTGGACCACTAATTTTGTTCTATTTTTTACTTATATTAGTCATATCTTGCGATATTGAGGCATCTTGATGATAAAGGAAGTCCTTAGAAATGTCGGTATTTCGGAATTTCTTAGAAATTTCGGTATGCATGATGCTGATAGTCGTCGAGTTTACGGGGTAGGATAGTAAAGCGATAAAATAATGTACACAGCTGCGTAGCTTTTACTCATTTTGACAACTTAAAAGGTACTTTTTATTACTTAATCTTTATCGTTATTGATAGTGGGTGTAATGCTATATAGAGTGTATCATTGTATGGAAAACAAGCTTTTTTTTTTTGGTTTTGAGGCGAGGGAAAATGCTTAACCGATTTACGCACAAACTGGGTCGTTGCTAGGGGAACGACACGCGTCGGTCGGGGGCGATAACACTGCAGCAATAGTATGCTCTTGGCAGCGCTCCGCCCGCGATCGACGTCACAGAATAGTGTGGAAGACTCAGAGCGTTGCTACACGAGCGAGCAACCCCAATACCCACTAAAAGCCCCCTCCTCCCTGACGACCCTGCGCTTTGTATGTGTTGGAAAGACTGAGATTTAGAATATAGTTACGCCCAGCCGATCCAGCGCAATAAAGTGCCTGGAGTGTGCCCTGGGAGAACACACCCCACTTCGTTGTGCGGGGGTAGAAGGTCCTTTGCTCTCCTAGCAAGCTAAAGGCCCCCCGCATGGAAAACAAGCTAAACCAACCAAAGCCAAGTGATTTCGACGCTTAACGGAGTTTATCTTTAAATCGAGTGACGTTACATGGAGTTTACACTGTATTTAAATTAGATTTTAGATTTTATCCATGCAGGAACGGAGAAAGAATACAATTTCATTTTGCATTTGCCCGACTGGATGGCCACCACCCCTGGTCTAAAGTATGTCGCCATAACAACCTTGAGTTGTGTTCTGGCATTAGTGACCAGGTTCCAGTCTCCCTTAAGAGAGCAGCAGCGCATTTGTAGCAACTTTGCTGTTGCAAATGTCTATAGGCGATGGTAACCGCTTTCCATCAAGTGGACCGACTGCCTGTCAGCTGATCTCCTGCAATAAAAAATATAAAAAAAGATGGCGTGTGCAAGATATTTATAATTGTTTCTGGCAGAGTCTGATAAGGGCTCTGCTAAAATGCTGTTGTACCAGCCTATATCAAATAAATTTATTCCACTTCTAAGGCTGTTAGAAATAGAAAGTATCCTAACTGTATTTCTTTTTCTCATTAGCCTCTGACTGTATTCGGGGCAGAGATCTTATTTGCATTTTTGTTTCTTTTTTATTTTTTGGGATAATAAGGGTGTACATTAATTATTTTTCATCTTTTATTTTTTAAATGATTCTTACATTTTATAATAAAAAATTACTTTCTGATTTTTTAAATATGGAATAGGTTCGCGTGTGACTGACATTGTGCCTGATGTCAAGCAGAAATGCAGCCTAAGGTGGAGCACGCCTAGAAGATACTTGTTCACGCAAGACTTGAAGACAGCTAGATTGTATTTTTCAGAAAAAACAGACGACGTTAAAGAATTTCACTCTTCAGCGGTACTTATGATACAAGTGAAAGTATAGCGTTTCGTCCGCTTTGTAGGTATTTCCACCATATATCGGTGGCGTGAGCTCGTACGTCTGCTTGTTCGGTGGTAAAATGGTGAAGGAGGAATTAATTCATGCAATGCCGTGGCACACTCGCCAAAGTGTATCCTATAGAATACCGACGAACTAGCAACTCTGCGTCGATGATCTAGGCTCTGAAGCCTCTCGTCGAATAGTCGGTTATTGCCTATCAGCTTCCTAGCTCTTTTCTCAATTGACTCGAGCGTTTCGTTCTGGTATTTGGCTGAGCCATCCCAAATATGAGAGCAGTATTGATAACTGACCTAATTACATTCGTTTTCCGAATTAATATTCTGAGCCATGAGCCTCTTATGACTCTTCGGGTGATCTGAGGGCTAGTCACCGTCTTCTATGGGCCAGGTGCCCAAAAGGCTGTGTAAACGTATCCTCACTGGATCGCCATACTGATCTGTTGTTTTATTAGATACTAGCTGCGTCCCGCGGTTTCACCCGCATGATGATGGAAAATCGGTATATTTTGGATAATTAAAAAAATATAGCCTGTGTGTTATTCTGATGTGTAAGCTTATTGTAAAGTTTCATCAAAATACATTCAGTAGTTTTTGCATGAAAGAGTAACAAACATACATCCATACTAACAAACTTTCGCATTTGTATTTTAGTAGGATTTGGAATCAGTCAAATATTGTCATTACGAATAAATTTCGTATAATAGCTAAGTCAGGACACACTTCTTTTTCATTTGTGTTCGTAATTATTATTATAAAAATGTCAAATATACAAAACAAAAATCATAATTCAGTTCACTAAAATATTGTGTCAATAATAAAATTTCAACAATCAAGTATTTTTACATAAGTAATCTATAATTAATGATTTATAAAAGCGCAAAGACCATCGGGCGGCGCAAACTGACCTGCGAGAGCCGTTGAAAAACCACTGTTATAACCGACGGGTAGTCGCCCGCCGAATAGAAACCGGGGCAAAGAGATTTTCTTCATTCCCCAATATAATACAACCTCCTCGCTCCCTCTAAAGGCCAAAGAAAAAGAGAACCACCGTGAGTGACTTATTAAAGAAGTCAATCTATAAAATTTTCGAGTTTTGAGAAGATAAACAAACATACGAAAGCTGATTGTTTATATATAACATTATATTATTATTATATAAACGAAGTTCTTGTAAATATGAATTTAGATTTAATTACTAAGGTCTTGATACTTGGGATGAAATCAATCCAAAACTACAATATTATTAGACATTTCATTTCAATAACCATTCGTCTCTGTATTAAAAGCCTTGAAATTTGAGCAGATATAATCCTATTGACAAATTACCTATAAGCGAATGTTAATAATAACTGTCAAATAACTCAATTATCTGCAATAAATTTTACTGGAACTATATTAAGCCACGTGTCAGTTTAATACTCGGAATAATAAATTAGGGTCTATAGTTATGAGTTCATGATAATCCCGTCTCGAAGGACCATTTTCAATATGGCCGTTATTAAGATGGCGTCCACGCTTGCGATTTGGAATGCGTCTCACGTTTAAATCCCGCGGCAAAAAATGGAACTAATTACACAGATGAGCCCAGCTACGTCGTTATATTGTTTTTATCAAGTGTTTTAACGTAAATGATAAATTTTATACTATTATTGTAACGTGCTTAATATAAACTTATACTGATGGCGCCACTATGCCACTGTCTACCCCTCCCAATCCTCGACGATACGTTGATGCCGACGCTTGGGCCGGCAGGGAGTCCTCTGTTACGCTATATTGAGATACCACGCGCATTTTGCTCTCGGTTTTATCGGTCGTACTTCGTTTTCGCACGCCATATCCTACTATTTGAAAGTTACATTATTGAACGTATATCTATACAATAAAGGGTTACGTTATATTATTTTATTTAGTAATATTATAAATCGGAATCTTTCTAAAATTGCTTTTTTTTAAGTTCATTAACAAAAATTTCATCTTTGTAACATTCCGTTGCGCGACCGTAGCGCCCTGCCTCGGGGACTTAATCCATGACACGCTTAGTCTACAATCATTGTAATCTTAGCGATGTTTAGTAGTTCTTTTTTACTTCTAACAAATTGATGGACCAGCAACCACATTGTAGGTATATATATACTCAAGTAACGCTTGTGTTATAAGTAACATATGTCGAAATGTCTATGGTCGCACCCAGAATAGAGTAAATAAAGGAGAGATAGTTTTTGAAATTTACTCTGCTGGGAATCAAATTTGTCACATATAAGTTCTAGTGTACTAATGCTTAGTTTACTAAGACTCGTCGTTTAGAATACTACACCACTGAGACCTCTCAATTAATTGCTAGCAAAGCCTTCTTCTAGACCCCGTTTAGGAACGGAGAAAGAATACAATTTCCCATTGCATTGTATTTTCTCATCTAGATGGCTACGATCCATTGTCTAGAGTATGCTGGCATAACAATCTTGAATTGTGTTCCGGCATTAATGGCCTGTTTCCAGTCTCCCTTTAGAGAGCGACAGCACATGTGTAGCCCCTTTGGTGTTACAAATATCCATAGGCGATGGTAACTGCTTTCCATCATGTGGGCGGTCTGCCTGTCTGCTAAACTCATGCAATAGAAATACTTTTTTAACCTATTAATAAAAGCAATCATAACCAAAATAGATTGTGTCATCCAATTACCGTCAATATATCATAATAACTCATAATAATAACAAATTGGGGGAAATGGAGTAAGCGCCGCAGCAATAACTCTGTGGGGGAGCAATAATTAAATATCGTACCCTTAACTAAGGTGATTTGTCCGCATTCCCCCTGAAACATATGGTCAACGTACTTCGTGTCATTTATTGCAAGATGGCGGGTGTTATAGTTGATATGATACGAAATTTGTCATAATAATGTGCTTTTGCTCGGATCTTGAGGACTATGAAAGAAATCAAATAGAGTGTGTACATACATACATACATACATACATACATACATACATACATACATACATACATACATACATACATACATACATAACTTCACGCCAGTTCCCTTGCGGGGTAGGCACGAACAACAGAGCGCCATTTAGGCTTATTCTTACACACCTCACTTGCTTCTTTGACATTCATAGTGTGTCATACATATTATTATAATTGTGTATACGAAAGTTTTTGATGTGGTAAAGCCATGCTGGAATCATCTCGATTACAGCTCTTAGGACCGGCTCGATTTGATACCACGTTCTCACAGAATATCGACGTGGAACGTTTAACCATGAGTTATCTATGTCATTTTTATTTTTTACCTTTTCCTTTGTTGCATAACAATTACATACATACATATATACATAACTTCACGCCAGTTACCTTGCGGGGTAGGCACGAACAACAGAGCGCCATTTAGGCCCATTCTTACACACCTCATTTGCTTCTTTGACATTCATAACTCTTGTCATGCACGCTCGTCTGTTCTTAAGGCTCCTGACATCACTCTCCGCTAGTACACGATCAATTTGATCATGAAAGGTGTGTCGTGGCCTTCCACGACTTCTGCATCCATCCACTTTTGCATTGTATATCTGTTTAGTCATTCTTTTATCATGCATTATTTCCACATGCCTGAACCACCTTTGGTCCACCTTCCTTTCCTTACCCCGACACTTTCTTTCAGACCAACTCTCTTTTTTACTTCGGTATTACGAACAATTACAGATAATTTAAGAAATTCCTTTGAGTCAGGTTGCCTGGAAGAGATCGATTTTAGCGATAAGGCCGTCTTTTGTTTTACCAAGTAACTATTGTCTTGTGTATTTTTGTTTTGGTGATCAATAAAGTATTGTCTATGTCTAATAGTATTTCGTGCGATGAGTAAGAGTTCCGATGGCCGACGTTCTCCTCCCCTTATTTCATTTTCATTCCATCCCTCCTATCCCATCCTAAATACTGGTAACACTTTGGCTTCGCTCCTGGTGTTGCAAACGTTTATAGGCGACGGTAGCCACTTTCCATCAGATGGGCCCTCTGCCTGATTGCGAGCTTCGCAAGAAAAAAGCTATTAGTCTCTAGCATGAAACAAACCTTAGATATAAATATTTAAATATTTTTAGTTTTTTCCTAGGAGCTAATGGAAGACCAGTGCTAGTTGTTGTCAACCAGTGTTTAAAAAAAAAAGAATTATTTATTTCTAAATGTAACTATACTACATTTGCTAAGTTAGAGCTTGTTTAAAGTTAAGGAAATGTATTCATAGTACGCGAATAGGGTTGCCAGATAGAAAAATGAAAAAAGAGGACATACATAAATAAATGGTACTACGAATATTTTTTTATGTTTTAATTATTTACATACTTACCGGCAGTACCTATTTTAGACAAAATATCGTAATTTCTTAGTATATAGTTATAAAAACGCGGCAAACGCATGCAACACGCGTTGAGTTGAGTGCGTGCGAGTATGGGTCAAAGTTCAAGAGATTTAGGCGCGTAATTTGAATTTGAAAAAGGAGGACATTCATGGATGAGGGAGGACGGGGGGACAATTTGACGAACAGGAGGACATTTCCTCCAGTTGGATACCATATGGCAAGCCTATATGTACTCGTTTCTCACTTTATCCATTCTTGTAACACCACACATCCATCTCAACATTCTCATCTCAGCTGAGTGAAGACGTTTGTGGTTTATCACATTAGTACATAAGGGGGTCTTTGAAAGTAGCACCCGTAACTGAAAAATTGAAAGGAAGAAGATTAAGTTGGTTTGGGGATATAATGAGGAGGGATGACAGTCACGTGACAAAAAGAATGTTAAACTACAAGATGGATGGGTACAGATGTAAAGGTAGACCAAAAAAGATGGATGGATTGTGTGAACGATGATATGATGATTTGTAGTGTGACAGAAGATGTATGTCAGAATAGAGAAGTGTGAAAGGAAAATATATATTGTGATGACCCTAATTAATTGGTATATGGTGAAAGAAAAGAGAGAAGAGAGATGGCAAGCCTATTCGTGACACATTTGTTTTTTAATTTTTACCCTCCTCCCCGTCACTGACCAACTGTAGTATATGCTAAGACCCTCGCCCACTAGTTTTCACATAGAAATTCATAAATATGGTTTTAAATATTTTTTTTGCAAACAGAAAGAAGAAAAAATGACTCATTAGCCGTTCAAAAAGTGTTAAACGCTACTTGCCATATTTAAATATAACTTGAAAAAGTGCGAGACATCCCTATAGGATATTAACTACGTGACGAAAGCCTAACGGGTCACGTACTATAGGTACGTTCATTAGTGATTATACCTAGTTCTTTTATTAACTTCGTTATGTTATAATCCGGTGGTTCGGGCATGTGGAAAGAATGCATAATGAAAGAATGACTAAACAGATATACAATGCAAAAGTGGATGGATGCAGAAGTCGTGGAAGGCCACGACACACCTTCCGTGATCAAATTGATCGTGTACTAGCAGAAGGTGATGTCAGGAGCCTTAAGAACAGACGAGCGTGCATGACAAGAGCTATGAATGTCAAAGAAGCAAGTGAGGTGTGTAAGAATAAGCCTGAATGGCGCTCTGTTGTTCGTGCCTACCCCGCAAGGAAACTGGCGTGAAGTTATGTATGTATGTATGTAGTATAATCCCTATTTATTGTGTTACACTAAATATTGTTTTCTTTCTTTCAATGTCGAAAGGAGACACCAGCGTCTTAGCCTTATCAATTAAGCTTCTACTTCATGCAAATAAACATTTAAACAAATTTGCACATACTTAATCTGGTCAATAAACATGAACAATAAAGATTCATTACAATTCATTTCGATTAATTATTAGATGTACAGACGGCAAAATAATTCATTCCGTAGCAGTTAATTAACGATCAAATTATTTTACACCAAAAACCCTCGGCGTAACTTTTATTGGTTTCAAATTAATATGGAAGCCATTTAGATTTAAGTACGGTCAGCAAAAATGTTCGAGATATTTTTTATTTTAAATATAATTTGGACATAATATTACGAGTGGTAGTAATATTGGTACTAAGTTGCATTCCTTTTCCTTTTAATATCCCCCCATCCTTATGTCATCCCGCACGACAACGCATCCAAATAGAGGAGTTACTCTAAACCGCGACATAATAAATAGTATGTGTGTCACCATAATTTTTAACGACGTTCTGTTTCGGCATCGTTCGCCACTCGGCGCAAATCGTTGGTCGCTGAATTAAAGCCGCCGCTTAACACAAAGACTGCGCTTGTCACGTCAACAAACAAAATTTGCAAATAAAAAGAAAGTGAGCGCACTATTTACTCACATGCAATAGAAAGATATGAAGATAGTCTTATGTACCTTAGAAAATTAATTATTGAATCAAATGATTATTATTACTTATAAAAAAAAAATAAGTAGGATTAATCTCTATCGGAGTTCTCTATCGGAGAAAATGTTATAATTAGAGAAAATAGAAACGAATATTGCTTACGTTTGTGAAATGTGAGCTAATCGAGTTTAAGTTGTCATGTATCTACTTTCTTTACGTTTGTCTAATCATTTGAGGTACCAATTGTTTCGGGTCGGCACAATATGTCTTTTCCTTATACATTCCTCTATTCAGACATACGCCCTCTGTCATTTTTTTGGTCTATCTTTACATTTGTACCTATCAATCTTCCAGTTTAACATTTTTTTTGACACGTGACTTTCATCCCTCCTCACTACATGCCCATACCGCCCTAGTCTTCTTCCTCTCAATTTTTCAGTTACAGGTGCAACTTTCAAAGATCCTTATAGTAACAACGATAACCAATTTCCATCAGAGAGGTGGTCCGTCTGTTTCCCTGTACTCCAGTAAAAAATAAATACATTATAATTATGTATAACAAATATGTGAATCTAATTTCTATGCTTATTAATTTGCTACCAGTACTCACTTCACGCCAATCACCATAAACAAGGCCAATGAACAGATCAAACAACCAGTTGCAAGACGGGTCGTTATCGTGTTACTTGAAGTTATTTACAAGGACTTAAGTAGTAACTTTGTTTACTTTGAAGGTAAACAGCTCAACTTGCTGCTGTTGAATGTTCTCTATAAAATCTAAAACATTTTTTTTCTTACATATTGTTACGAGTTACAGGACTCGTATTAAAAATGCCGTTGGAATTACTATAGAATTTATTAGAACTATACAAACACGTATAAGACAGGTACAAATATAAAAACACGCGCAAAGTCCGTTACTAAATAGATTACCGAATGTAGTACACACGTCTTGCTTCGCTTGTGCTTATCGCTCGACTGCCTCACCCCTCCGTTGGGGCATTGCTTTATACTGTACAAATACAATATGTCCACTCGACCGCGTGGACTGAATTTCCAAGAATCACACCTGGCTAATGACTACACGCGATAAGGCCGCCTGTTGTTTTGCCAAGAACTATTGTAATTATGCATTTTGTTTTTTTTATTTTGGTGAGCAATAAAGTGTTATCTATCTATCTATCTAGTCGCCAACACAATGAAACGCATCTGTTATTTTGATTAAAATACGAACTGACTATAATCCGTTAAAAATTTATTTTAATTAAATTATTGTGTGTTGGTTATCAACATTTATGCAAATCTCCAATACTATTACAGCTTCAATTAATATTGAAAACTTGTAATCCAAACGGATTACCGCGTTATCCATGTTTCAAACGTAAGTTCTGTACAATTCATAATTGAATTATTTGCAGAAACATATCAACTACACTGCGGTTCTCTCTCTGAAGGTTTATTTCTGGTACAGTCGAGTTCATTAATATATAAGCATTGCAAAGTTGTCCAATACAATAATGCGTTCAGGGCGGTATTGGGGCTGCCCCGCTACTGCAGCGCGCTGAGCATTATTGCCCTGGCCCGCACTGATTGCTTTCAGACCACCATTAAGGATAAATTATGCTAGACCGTGGCGGGCGCGAGTCGTGTCCGAGCCCCTAAGGATAAATTATGCTAGAACGTGGCGGGCACGAGCCGCGTCCGAGCCCCGTACGCCTACATGTTCATATTAGACCGAGTGTGCGCCGAGGTATTACACCGCCGCGGTGACTCGGTTACGGACGTAGTGTTGTGACTTCTTTTTTTTATTTTATTTTATTTATTTAGGATAATAAACAGATATACACTAAAGTTACATAATTAAAAAAAAATAGTATAAAATCAGTGCTTATCCAACTACATTATCCACGAACTAAAAGATGGTAGTGTACAATACTTTAAAAGCATAGGGGACATATACAAAACTCACGGTCACCCACACAAACACACACACACACACACACACACACACACACACACCCACACACACCCACACACGCACACGCACACACACACACACACACACACACACACACACACCCATGCACACATGAACATGCACGCGCCCGCGCAATCAAACACACACATCAACACGCTTAGATACATTTCATATATGTGAGGGATAAAGATAACAGACACAAAAATAAAAATAAAAATGACAGAAAATTACAAGGCCTGATCCTTAATGGCGTTAATAACATATTTTTTAAAAGCACCCAAGGAAAGTGCGAAGATGTCGATGTTCTTATTCATTTAACACAAGTATTAATAAATGATGGACTTCTCGTTATCGGAGATGGCAGCAATTACCATTGCCATTGATGAAGAAGAGGAATCAATAGCATAAAGAAATGTACGAAAATGGAGCGTGCACCCTATTTAAAGGAAGCGCCGTTATGAAGGAGAATTTTTTACCCTATGTAGAGATACCAGATGATGAAGACAAATTCTTTGGATATTTTAGAATGTCTAAGGATAATTTTCAAATTTTACTACACAAGTTAACGCCTTCTCTTAAAAGACAGAAGACAAAATTTCAGTCACCAATAATACCTGAAGAAAGATTAGCAGTATGTCTCAGGTAAGAAAAGAATTTTTCATCGTCCATTGTGACTTAAAAATACGTACTTCCTACCTAAACTTTCGTCGCTCACTGCTCGGACACGCCACGGAAGACCGTTCATGTTGCGACGAGTCGTGGCACGTCCGGGCCTCGTCCTGGACGCGGACGCCGCACGGTATAACATGAACTGCATCATATAAAATCTTCGTGAAGTTTTGAATCCGTGACTCGTACGGGACACGGCTCGCGCTCGCTACGGTCTAGCATAATTCATACTTTAGGAAGCGGTCCGCGTCCCTGTGCGCCGGGTGCGGGCCAGCACCAACGTCGTCCTGGTGATGATTCCTGATAGGGTAGACTGTACCTACATTAAGCACTGCTGCGCTATACATAATAGTACAGTAGAACCTCTTCAAGTCGTACCTTGATAAGTCGAAAACCTCTCATTCTCGAAAAAAATTGTGTTTGTTGTTGTCTAGGCATATATTTTTGGATAATATCGAGATATATTTGCTTATATGGCTGGTCATAAATTATTGAATCGAATTACATTATGGTATTTTAATGAGCTACACAGGTTGTTTTATTGCATGAGTTCAGCAGACCAGCAGACGGCTCACTTGATGGAAAGAGGTTACCATCGTCTATGGACATTTGCAACAACAAAGGTGCTACAAATGCGCTGCTGCTCTCTTAAGGGAGACTGGAACGTGGTCACTAATGCTGGAACACAACTCAAGGTTGTTATGGCGACATACTTCAGACCAGGGGTGGTAGCCATCCAGTCGGGCAAATTCCCTACCACCTGGCTGTGGGTTATTTTGTCGCCTCTTGCGACAGGCCGCCCGGCCGCAGGGAATTGTATTCTTTCTCCGTTCCTGCACGAATAGAATAGGATAATATGAATATTTGTCTAGGCAGATATTTTTGGATCCTATGGTATCGAGTTATATTTCCTTATATAGCTGGTCATAAATGATTGAACCGAATTACATTATGGTATTTTAGTGATCTACACAGGTTGTAAGGATATTTTGCAATATTATAATGGTTACAATATGTTGAATACTTTACAATGCTTATATGTAATGTACTCGACTGTACCTATTTGTTTTGGGATTGTTATAAAGCTAACAATACCTCACTCACTACACATTTATTTAATTGAATTTGAGTAATTCCCTGCTATATTTATAAACAACTTAATGAAAAAAGAATGATTAAAATCGGTTAAAAAAAATGGCTTAAGTACCTTAAACATTATACATTTTCTATCTGATTTTAAGGAATTTTCTACTATGTCACGAGAACCCAAGATTCAATATCAATGAAATTTATATGAAACTATATTGAATGTATACTGAATCCAAGACTAAAAAATTAATCGAATTGGTTTGAAACAAAAAAAAAATATTTCTGAAACAAAATTTCAGTTGAATAGCAATAAAATTTATATGAAAATGAAATCACTTTGAAGCTATGCTGTATCCAAAGCAAAAAGAACGATTGAAATCGGTTCTGAAATAATGTGTATGTATATGTACAAAAACAATTACACGACAAATTGAAAACCGCCTATTTGAAGTTGGTTAAAAAAATACTGTAACACAAATAGATCGACTAACAGATGAGCATAAGGATTTTTAAGTGTTTTTCCTTCCCCACATAGAACCTTGAAAATTTGAAATATAAAGCGTATAACTAAACTGTTTCAATTAAGGTTTAACAGCCCTTTATCGATCTCTGAGTGCGACTATAAAATATAGTTTATGCTCTGTATATAAATGCAGTCATAGGTCTTTATTTAAGCACTTATATTGACTTCATATAATTAATTAACAGTGGCGTCAAAGTGCCTTGCTTTAATTGAATGACTTTTCCCATACTGGCTAAGTGGCACAGTTTAGATTTATACAGTAGAATGGTAATTAACATTTATACAAATGAAGGAGGGATGTATTGCAATCGCAAACCATATACTACTAACATTGTTACTTCATTTAGGATATGTAAGTAATCAATTTATTAATAGCGTGGCGCAAAAATTAAACCAAGGACTACATTCCTATAATGGAAATAAGTAAAATATTGTGTTTAGTAATCAAATCAAATACTGCATGAATTTGTATAACAGAATGTCATTCATCTTATAACTGTATAATATTTCATATAGTCTTCAATTGTAACAACTGCTTATATTCTGCTGTGTAAGACGACAGAAACAGAAGTGAGATCGTCATACTATTAAATTCTTTTTAACTATTCTTTATACAATAGGGTAGTTGACAGTCAGTTTAGATACTTTTTACCGTCTTACAAAACTCTTAAGCGTGTATCGATTCACTCAGTATATGCCGCTTCCACACCGATATCTAACGAATTATGAAATGCTCATAGAAATTTAGGCACTCTGTGAGCTTTCAGTATCACATGTATCAAGCATGCAGATTCCACACGACTGCTGCATCGGCCAATCAAAAAATCAGATAAGTCAGTGTTAATTTCTATAATATGATTATGGTCTCAACTAAGATTATAGTCATAAAATAGATCCGTAACTCTTTGTGACTATAATAGGTGTGCTCGAATAACCACTTCCTGAGCCGTATTTTATATGAATCGATTGACGATGTGTCTGTTATTCTTTTGGGTAGCTTATTGTATATCAACCTATCCCATGACATGCGTCAATCGGGCCTATTGTACAAGATTGTATATTGAATGTTTGATGTCATTCCTATGCCGAGAGAAGTACGTATGCTCATCGCTTTGCTTGACATAGGTATGAACGTTCAGTCGTCCATACACATACAGAAAACAGCCTTATTCGTTTAATAAAGATATTACAAAAGTTAAGTCTCGTGTATAACAATTTAAATATGTATATTTACATTTTATTTTTTAGACGCACTAACTGAAATGTAAAAATGTATTGTTATTATTTACGTGTCTTTGTAAGAAAAGATGTAAGGGTATTACAAACTTGGCCGTAAATTGAGGTAGGCTTGACTATCTTAGGAAAGGGTTGAAAGTTCCTTAAATTTAGGATTTATTTACTCCTTATGATACAGTGGTTCTAATTTATGTTATATAAAAGATGTTTGCGAAAAAAAAGGATGACGGATTCAAAAGCCAATTTTAAACCAACCACTGTTAGGTATTGACTGCGTTTATTATGTTATAAGACCGCATATGGAGTACTGCTCACATCTATGGGCCGGGGCACCCGCTTACCAAACTGACCCCCTCGACTCCATCCAGCGTCGCGCCGTTCGTATCATCGAAGATCCCATACTAACAGGCGGTTTAGAACCGCTTAGCCTTCGGAGAGACTTCGCGTTCCTCTGCGTATTTTACCGCCTGTATAACGGGTAATGGAGGAATGCCAAAGACAGGATATTCACCTCCATTTCCTAGTGTTCCCACGCTCAACTACGCAACGGTTCTCTAGAACATTTATTCCGCGTACAACGATGATCCGGAGGGAACTTCCTGCCACGGTTTACGCCTTGCGTTATGATATGGGGTTTTTTAAGAAGGGCATTATAAAATTTCTTAGAGGTCGGCAACGCGTTGGTGACACCCCTGGTGTTGCAAATATCTATAGGTGACGGTAACCATTTTCCATCGGGTGGGCCGTTTTCCTGTTTGCCTACTTCAGGGAATAAAATATAAAAAAAAATACAATCTGTAGATTCGTCGGTGTGTTCCGATATTATAGGCGTTGTTCAACTGTATAACAATTAAATTGTATAGACTGTGGTTGAACCATTCGGGTCTATTGCTATTAGCGAAGTTATTTGATTAAGTGGCACTTTGCTCCAGGAATACGTATTGAAATTCAGACATGTAACTGTACACATGATCAGTCTTCTCTTCAACAACTGGTCCTTGAATTAAGAGTATACTGCAAGTTACTAGAATATAAGAAACAGAATGATACTAGAAGCTTTTATTTAACTTGCAATGGATGTACCTATGTATGTAAGCTCGGGTGGAATCTTGCAAGTTAAATTTGACCAACTTCCCGATTTCCGATTGAGTTGAAATTTCGCACGCATATGTATATCGCGTGACAATACAATAATATGGTACCATGGGGCTGATCTGATGATGGAGTTGGAAGGTGGCCATAGGAATTTCTGTACTAAACAAGATAGACCCGTCGTGTTTGGGCTCGTTTTACTTGTCTTGGCTAGCACTCTGCTGCCACATGATATCCAGGATCTCAAAAGCTTGTATTTAAAAACCTTTTTAAAAATCAAGTTATTTTGAAGTTCTATTCTATTCTTTGACCTAAAAGTTAAAGAAAAAAAGAAAATGATTTATTTCTACAAGCGATACATACAAGAAAAATAGTAAACATTACAAAGATATAATATAAAATATATATAGTCCTCCTTGACGTATCTAAGCTATGACCTGGCTGTATACACTGGATTATATACAAACGGAAAACATTTTAACTGTTAACCTATAACAAAAAGGATTTATTTATGTTCCTTACTTTACATACATGCACTAATACTCAGTCACATTAAGGTATACGCAACACACATACACATACGCACACGCATACACCTACACATACGCACGCACGCACGCAGTAGTCACCCACACACGCACACACACACACGCGCGCACACACACACACCCACACACACACACACACACACACACACACACATACACACACACACGCACGCACGCACACGCACGCACTCTCACACACACACACACACACACACACACACACACACACACACACACACACACACACACACACACACACACACACACACACACACACACAGAAACACACGTCGCGCGCTCATAGCCGCGAACGACACCTGAGTTCGTTATTTCTTTGTAATTTTGTAATTTTCTATGCTCAGTTTTAAGTTCATTATATTTGAAATGTATCCTGTGCTATAAAACTACAATATACTTCATTGTCTTGTGGTGGGTGTTGTCACTGCTGCACAGTTTTATACTTTTGCAGTGCAACAAACTGTTCTGTTATTATGTAAATATGTGTTTCTTTAGATCAATAAAATATTTATTATTATTATTATCTGTCAACGGCGAACCTTGTAAAGTCCGGCTGTGCGAGCGCAGGTGACTAGCGAAACCAAATTTGGTTTTAAAAGTTCTTTTGCAAGGAGCGCAATACAGCCGTCCTGATGAATCGTATATATTAATATAAAAAATAAAAAAGCTGTATGACGCAATTTGAAAATGAGGTTAACACTCAACATTGTGCTGCGCCGCAACGTAGTCCGACACAGGCCTGATTTTCAGTTCCCTTTGTCCCCCCCCACTTGATGGAGAGCGGTTAATATCGCCTATGAACATTTGCCATACTGAAAAAGCGCTGCTGCTCTCTTAAGGGTGACTGGAATCTGGTCACAAGGTTGTTATGACGGCATACTCTAGACCAGGGGTGGTAGCCACCCAGTCGGGCAAATACCCTACCACCTGGCAAAAGTCACCTCCAGTTAAGTTAGTATTGTCAATAGAAATGTTTGACAGGTAGGAATAGGTTCCGAGGTAAAGCGAAATGTTGTTTTTACTATATTCCAAGTATTTTTTTCATATTTACTCACCTTTCAAACCTTCCCTGGACTTCCACAAATAATTCAAAACCAAAATTAGCCAAATCAGTCCAGCCGTTCTCGAGTTTTGACGATTCTAACGAACAGCAATTGATTTATATATATATATAGATTATACTCTCTTTTTAATTTAGTTCTAGTATTTAATTTTATTTTATATATTTTTAATAGTGTAGTTTAATTTTTAAGATAGTTTAGATTAATTTAGTTTTATGTTAGTGCATATATAGTTACTATTTAAAGTCTAAAGAAAATACACCATAATATCTGCAATTTATGGATATGGATAGTGTGAAATAATAACTGATAGTTTCCTAAAATTACAAAAAAATTAACAAAATGACATGAAATTCAAGTGCTGGTCACTTGAATTTCATGTCATTTAGTCAGTAGTCTGTAAACTATTTCGGATCAATATTGAATCAATCTTGGTTTGACCGAGACCAAATTAATTGATTTTTAGAGATTACGAATATTTGACCGTCGTCAGTCGAATGAATCTGGACTCGCACTGGCATGGGATTTTATGTGAAATTACAGACTTGGCGACCAGATACCAAGAGAAGTTTGCATGATATATGATGAATGTGTCTGACCAGTTCAATATCTATATTTCCACCATATTAAATAGTAAAAAGTATATAAATAGAAGATGAACATCCAAAATCACAATATCGTTCTTTCAAAGTCGGTCAAATCAGCATTCGCCATTAAAAGGGCTATGATGTCATAAAGCTGCGAGCATACGCGGTATTTCATTAAGGGGAAGTTTAGGCGAAATATTCCTTTAATGGGTACACATAAAGATCGTTACACACGGATGTATGCAAATAACATAAGGTTGTTATTATGATTTATTACGGAAATATGGGAAATTTGAATGTGTGTTATTAAATCGTTGCGGGTTTAATGTATTCTTTGTTGCGTTTACTCAAATGTGTGGGGTTATAATGTATATGAAATGTTTTGTACGTGGTTGAGCCACGCTGAAGATATTACCTTGAATTCAGAAGGCGTAAAGAGATCGTTCTTGCAGATTCATACGATAACATGACAAGCATTGACATAAAGTGGAACTTTATACTATGTTTTACAACTAACAGTATATTTAGACACGTGTGCAATTTCACTAAGCGATTCTCCAGAGTGACCGGTTTAGGCCCTCTTATTAAAGCATTTTTTTTTGATGCGCAGGGGGAATACATTTCGTACCATACTGAGTCCCTCTCGGCTGTGTTCGGGGACCGGACCGCGGCGATAAGCGCTGCGCAGTGTGCGAAGAGTCTGGGCGGAACCAACTACTCCGCTAAACCTAAACCTGCGCCCCATATCCGGCGCTTATGTGGAAGAACATGAGACGACGAGCGAAGCTACACCGCGCAACAAGCTTAGGTCATCCCGGGATGCAAAGTACCCACTTCACCAATAGAGGTTGGATCCGTCGCATCCCCATGATGCGCGGACCCCTGCGGTGGAATCGTAGGAGGAGATTTTTCGCATACTTGTCTCTCCCTTACTCTCTCAGCGGCTTCCTTGCGGGACATTACTGCCTCGTAAATCATCTTAAGGCTTGTTTAATTGGTGTGATACCACGCTATTACAGAATATCAGTTCAGTTCCGATGGCCCATTACCCCCCCCCCCCCCCCTTATCCTGTCTTACCTACCCCATTGACTTATTCCATCCCTTCTATGCCATTCCTGCTATCATTAACCAAAGGATGATACTTTTGCAAACAAATGCAAAAGTGGATGGATGCAGAAGTCGTGGAAGGCAACGACACACCTTCCATGATCAAATTGATTATGTACTAGCAGAAGGTGACGTCAAGAGCCTTAAGAACAGACGAGCGTGCATGCCAAGAGTTATGAATGTCAAAGAAGCAAGTAAGGTGTGTAAGAATAAGCCTAAATGGCGCTCTGTTGGTCGTGCCTACCCCGCAAGGGAACTGGCGTGAAGTTATGTATGTATGTATGTATTAACAAAAGGGTCAAATAAAAGTCATAACGCGACTCAAGACACGATACAAGTGGTATTTGATGTGATAATAGAGTTTTTTCGTTTTATTTTATAATTTTTGTCTTTATTATAACACTTATTATAGACTTTTTATTTATGATATTAGTTTACCTATCTATATTTATCTTATATATACCGTTACTTACTACATTATTGATTTCAATTCTAGTATTTATGCTTTGCAATGATGTAATGTTTGCCGTGACGACACCTTACGGGCTCAGCGGACGATCAGCGCTGCTTTTAACAGATCAGCATTGTGCTGAAGCAGCCCTTTTAGGACAAGTTTGTTTATTTTTAATTTAATTTTTTGTGTAACAATTAGTTTAATGTAATTTATCCTAAACTAGCTTCTGCCCGCGACTTCGTCCGCGTGGAATAGTAAAAAAAGTAAGTTAACCCCCCCCCCCGAATTTGAAAAATTCTTCATTGATGCTCTGCTCCTATTGGTCTTAGCATGATGATATATAGCCTATAACCTTCCTAGATAAATGGGCTATCTAACACTGAAAGAATTTTTCAAATAAAACCAGTAGTTCCTGAGATTAGCGCGTTCAAATAAAAAAAACTCTTCAGCTTTATATATTAGTATAAGATAAAACGATTTTCTTTCTTCCGTCTTTCTAAATGAAATAAACATTTTTACAAAATTGTGTGCGTAAACTTATGTAGTATGCACGTGGTTTTCATCTGTGTGGATAATAGTAATGTGTCCATTGGAAAATATTTCTCCTTTGTCCGCACTAATACGATCATTTAATTTTAACACTTAAGTTTTTTGCCCAATACGTGCAGGAACGGATAAAAAATACAATGGAAACTTCTGTATGTGTGAGTATGCCGCCGTAACAACCTTGAGTTGTGGTCCGGCTTTAGTGGCCAGATTTCACACCCCCTTAAGAGAGCAGCAGCGCATTTGTAGCACCTTTGCTATTGCAAATGTCCATAGGCGATGGTAACCGCTTTCGATTAGGGCGGCCGCCGTCTGCCTGTCTGCTGAACTCATGCAATAAAAATAACTGCAAGCCGTCATTGGTTCTTAAAGACACGTTCAAACTTACTCTAACTCTGTATGAATAAAACCGTAATTATATAATCCTATTTTAAAATTCAGCTTAATGTTAGAATGTTGGAATGTTTTATTATAAATTACATTGTCCCCATTATGCCCCGAGCTTTAACAACATAATCTATTTAGAATACCATGGATTATCCTAATTTGTATACAAATGGAGGCAGCCCTAAGGCCGGAGATGTACAGACATCTTATCATTCTGTATGTTTGTTGTGTTTAATGTTATCTTTAATCAAGTATGGTATTTACTAAGCCTTGAAGGTTTCGCGATCGCTACGAAGCTCTTTCTATAATTATTCATACAAATTACTTTGTTAAACTTAGTATTTGTTCCAAATATGTATGTACATTAAAACAAAACTACGATATATACAATATATACATGTGAGAATGGATGTATCTTGAACGCATGATGTGATGAATGTAAGATTATATTTCTGAACGAGCCCATACTGTGAAAGAGATGACGAATGAAAGAAGAGAACAGACGACGTATGCACGACGCAATATAAAGACTAAGGTTTAATTTATTAATAAGCGACACAAGGCTAGCTTAGGCGTGTTGCTGGAGAGTTTCTTCCGCCGCTTCTTGTCTACCAGCCATAACACATTGCGAAGCGGTAGTAAAGATACACTAGGATCATCCCCTCCTCGCGCGCGCTGCTTCCATACTGAACGTCTTCGCTCCCACGGAGTCAGAAAGCCCACCAAGCCCGGTACCGTTGAAACAGCCATCTGCAGCTATTCAGCTGGATCCTGTACATTTTTAAGTGAAACTTCTATATAGACGGGGGGTCTTAGGATTTTTCTGTCACGAAAAAGCGTTACGGCCGCGTGGAGGAGCGGCATAAATTTAAACTAGACGTGGTGAGAGGCGGCATAATTTTAGAGTAGAGTAGACTATGGATGCGTTTTTTGGTTCCGAATCAAATTCAGTTTTTTGTTTGATAAAATAAAATATGTTTAAATAAAAAATGCATTAATTAAAATGTACCTAACCTAACCAAATCATAATTAGCAGTAAACCTGCGAAAAATCGAAATGTGTGCTGGGACACATAGTAGAAGTGAAACTTCAACGGACAAGGGAAAAACGAATCGCAACAAAATTTTAACTTGAAGTTTTACGGGCAGGTTTTCAAATTGGACAAGTATATTAACAATCTCAGGAACTATACTAATCTGATTTGAATAATTATTTCAGTGTTAGATAGCTCATTTATCGAGGAAGGCTAGAGGCTATATATCATCACGCTAAGACCAATAGGAGCAGAGCACCAATGAAGAATGTTTCAAAATCGAGGTTTTTTTGTAACTTACTTTTTTTTAAACTATTCCACGCGGACGCAATTGCGGGCAGAAGGTAGTACTAATATGCCTATATAAAGCTGAAGAGTTTGTTTGTTTGATTAAACGCGCTAATCTCAGGAACTACTGGTCTGATTTGAAAAATTATTTTAGTGTTAGATAGCCCATTTATCAAGGTAGGCTATAGGCTATATATCATCACACTAAGACCAATAGGAGTGGAGCACCAATGAAGAATGTTTCAAAATGGGGGGGGGGGTTACTTACTTTTTTTAAACTATTTCACGCGGACGAAGTCGCGGGCAGAAGCTAGTTTTATTATATATTTGGAACTAAACTTATTATTAATAAGTCAAACATAATCCCATTATATTTTTGAACTCACTCGACCATAACGTATGAAAATACATTGTGTTTTAAAATATTATTTTACCTGCACACCTACAACAATGGCTGCTTGCAAAAATAAATTTTCAACGCTTTGAATAATAACCGTATAATATAAGTCCTTTATGACCTTTTTCGAAACACCCACGACGTGTAATTTTTTTTGTTTATTTTTTTGTTAGCAAAATTGTATCAATGCCTCTTCGTCAACTATAATAACAATTTTAGGTATTTTGAAATTTTGATGGTTTGATCGTTCGAAGAGTTTATTTATATTATACTAGGATATGCCCGCGACTTCGTCCACGCTTGACTTGAAATTCCCGGGATACAAAGTATAGCAGTTATAGTTTTAGTGAAAACTGTGTCGGATAAGTTATTTTTTTTGCATCCGAACAACTTCAAATCGCTCCTGGGAAATTTCCAACGGGATTCCCGGGATACGAAATATTATCCCTTTTTTACATTAAATTTTCTATCGACGAGTGAAAAAACTGAATGGGAATTCTTAAATATTTTTTCTATCTGACCATTTTAAATCATTGCCAGAAAAATTTCCGCGAGATTCCCGGGATAATAAGTATCCCAGATTTTAAGTCTAAGAATTTGTTATCGATCAGCAAAAACCGCATCTAAAGCGGCCCAGTAATTTTTACCTGAATCCTGCACAAACAGATAAAGACAAGAAATCTAAAAAACTTGCATCGTGGTCTCCATCGTTTATATAGTTATCTACATATATATGCAAAGATCGTGTCATTATTTGCTTAACTTACGTTTGACAGTATAATTATTTCAAGCATTTCACTACTTTGCAATCCCCGTTTATTGTATTACAGTTGTTTTTTTTTAAAAGCTTCAATGTACAGACACGGCATGTTTAGAATTTTATATTAGATATTATGTAAATCTACATTTAGTTATAATTAGTTATATATTTATACAAACCTTCCACACCTTCCATGATCAAATTGATCGTGTACTAGCAGAAGGTGATGTCAGGAGCCTTAAGAACAGACGAGCGTGCATGACAAGAGTTATGAATGTCAAAGAAGCAAGTGAGGTGTGTAAGAATAAGCCTAAATGGCGCTCTGTTGTTCGTGCCTACCCCACAAGGGAACTGGCGTGAAGTTATGTATGTATGTATGTATTTATACAAATAAAATTTACTGTACACAACCCTGCCTCTAGTGTTCCTCCTCTCCCTAGATGCATAAGTTTGTTGGAAGAAAACTCTTTTGGAGTCAAGCTCGCCTTTCTACGTACATCACCACCATTTTGTAGTTTTATATGTAACTGATTTGTGTGCTACAATAAAAAATAATTTCGAATAATAATTACATACTCAAATTCAAATTCAAAAGTTTTTATTCAAAATTTACTTCCTGTTCTATGTACACCGCTTCACAACGAATCCTTGCTGTTAAGGAGAAGAAGCAGCAAGAAACTCCACAGCAACAAGTCCAGATAAATATGATTTTCTTTTTTCATATTCAATTTATATCTCACGCTCTTTTTTTATAAGTTTCAAAGAGTTAATGGAGTTGTATCAAACAGTGAAGACTCAGTAAAACAAAGACACGATAAAAGGAAAGAAGAATATTGTTGTCATTTAAATAATGCCGAGACGTATTAAAAGTTTATACTTAAAGCAAAAATGTTATATTACAAGTTAATTGTTAGAAAGTAAATATGTACGTGTATAGCCCGGATTTCCACAGAATACTTAAGGAATGTATCGGGGCATCCGAATAAAACCGCTGGTTAGCAAATAGCTCAACTTTGCGCGTCCGTTGTGGCGTATTCAAAAAGTAATAAATATGAATACATATAACTTACATAGCACGTAGTTCACGTCCGCTAGCACGCCGCACTTTACACAACCTCCCGATCATGACATACGCGTGTGTGGTATTCGGCCATGTCAAGCCTGCCCTTTTAGATAAACTGCAAATCGTGCAGAATAAATTCATGCGCAGAGCCGTCGGTGCTCCCCTCTATATGCGTAACGTCGACCTCCACCGCGATCTGGAGCTTCCCTCCATCAAAAACTACATTACGTCGCTCTCGCGTAAGTATTTCGATCTCGCGCCGCACCATCGAAATCCGCTCGTCGTGTCCGCGTCCGATTATAAGCCTCGTCGAAAGGCTCTTGTGCGACGACCGCGTAACGTCCTGACGGACAGAGTCGACGTTATTACGAAACGACTGGCCCGGATCAGTCCGCCCACGGTTAGAACAGTAGGCTGGCAGGCACCGACAGACAGACACAGACGGCGGCGTCTCAGACGCCGCCAATCAAGATCTCTCCACGTCCCCGCGAGGGACGCTAGGAGACATAGCTCACCCCACAGGATAGACTAGGCGTGTTGCTGGGAAGTTTCTTTCGCCGTTTCTTCTCTCCCAGCCATAACACGTTGCGAAACGGCAGTAAGATAGCGTAGGCCACCGCAAACCACCGATCCCGGCCCGCCGTGATCCTTCCCTTCGGGCTTTATATTACTCGTCGCCCGTTCTCAATTAGTATTTTGTGTCGCCCTATGGTGGGCATCATTAAATTCATTCCCCATTCATGGCAACAGTCCAGCCGAGGTAAAACTCCTTAGGGAGCTCCCTCGAGCAAGTTGCCCCCCCGGGCTCGAGCGCCTTCGCTTCGCGAAGGCACTCGCCCCAAAGACCCCGGTAAAGTTGTAAGGTCTTCGGACCAACAACATAAAGTCAAGTCCAATAAAAAAAAAAAACTTTACACGATCACAGAAAATATAAGTTCCAAGTTCACTGGGCCGGCCTTTGATATTGTTTTTATATTAAAAGTATGTTGAGAAGTTTAGTGACCCAGGGTCAGGGTTCGAAGAGAAGTCTTACTCCGTAAGTACTCCGTGTTGGGGGGAGGGAGATAGACATATATACACATTCTTAAAGTAGAGAGAGAGAGAAGAGTATACTATGTAATGTATGAAAGTGTAATCTGGCAACCATGCTTGATTTTCCCGCTTAAATAATAAACAGTACGTAAAACAAGAACAAAGGAATAATATTAGCAATTATCGTTGACGTGGTTTATCCATGCTGGAATCGTTATCTTGATCATAGCTTGTTGGGCCGCGTGGATCGGTGTGATACGCTTTTACAGAATATCGGCGTGAAAGGGTTGGCCTTGATCTAATTGTCTTTCGTGCGATGTGTGCGAGTTCCAATGGCCCACTTCCCCCTCCCCAAGTCTAATCTTTCCCTCCTCTATCCCATTCCGCCTGTCTGATCCCTCTATCAATTTTTTTTATATTTGCTTATAGACAAACTGGCAGACGGGTCCACTTAATGGCGAGTGGTTACCGTCGCCCATGGACATCTGCAATACTAAGGGAGCCGATGCGTTGCCTATCTCGTTGAGACTTTAAATATCTGTTTACGCCCTTTAATGAAGAAAGCCATATTTTAGCGCTCTGGGAAAACTTTCGGAGGGAGCTCATTCCACATCTTGCTCACGTATGGCAGAAAGGAGCGAGCGCCACGTACAGTGGATAACTTGCAGGTGCCAAGGAAGTGTGGATGAACTCCCAGTCGCCGGCGAGCATGGCGGTGGTAAAATGGCGACGTAGGTACCAAACCAAACAGCTTCTTAGAACCACTCCCCATTTTACAGACAGTAGAACGCCTAATCTAATCCTCCTATCCTTTCTTCTTTAATCTAAAGACTAGTAATGCGTTTCCTTCGCCATTGCTGTTGAAAAAGTGTATAGGAGACGGTAACCGTGCAGGAACGGAGAAAAAATACAATTTCCTGCGTCCGGGCTGCCTGTCGTAAGAGGCGACTTAACAACCCACAGGTGGTAGAGCATTTGCCCGACTGGATGGCTACCACCCCTGGTCTAAAGTATGTCGCCACAACAACTTTGGGTTGTGTTCCGGCATCAGTGACCAGATTCCAGTTTCCCTTAAGAGAGCAGCAGCGCATTTGTAGCACCTTTGGTGTTGCAAATGTCCATAGGCGACGGTAACCGCTTTCTATCAAGTAGGCCGTCTACCTGTCTGCTGATCTCCTGCAATAAAAAAATAAAAAACTTCCACGAGCTGGGTCGTCTGACTGCTTCCCATGCGTCGCAATACAAAAAATTACCTACGACGTATTAAAATTTCACAGAGCGCATTCACAAACCTTCCTTTGTTCACAGAAACAGACTTAATACCTTCGTAATAGAAGTAAATAACTGTCAAAAAGGG
Organism: Dendrolimus kikuchii; assembly: GCA_019925095.2. Lineage (NCBI taxonomy): Eukaryota > Metazoa > Arthropoda > Insecta > Lepidoptera > Lasiocampidae > Dendrolimus > Dendrolimus kikuchii. The sequence continues at coordinate 9,356,404 of CM034413.1, forward strand.
CCCATTAAAATAGCCCTTGGCACATTCCGAGCTACCACCGTGACTTTAATAGACACATTTTAATATCTCGGAACACAATCCGAACGAATTCTTTTCAGAAATATTTAGGACACATTTCTAATATTCTGTCGAATCGCATAAAATATTTCAAAGGGCCGTCAATTTAACGTTCTTGGGTCCTGTCGGGCAAATCACTGGTAAGACGACCCTTGTTATTTGTTACTTTGGTAGGTACTTAAACTATTATATAAGTACTAGTGGTCGCCCGTGCTAGAAATTCGACCATATTAATTAATGTCATCTGACTTATTTATTTTATGTTTAAGGCTTGGCAACTAGGCCTTTAAGCCAGGCGCCGTTGTATTGTAGGCTACAATCGACGTCATTCCAACGGAGTTCTTGTCAAGACTCGAAAGGCCACATTTGGCTATATAGTTTACATTTCTCGCAAAAACACATAATTTTACACATTTTAGAGTAATTTTACACATTTTTAGAAAATAAAACTGGACAGCACAACGTCTCCTTTTAGTTCCCGCCAAAAACTCCTGTCAAAGACTAACTTCTATAAGCACAGATTTCGCCAAGGCTACACTGTTAATTTGACTTGAACAATGAACAAAAGAGTATATATGCGTGTGTGTGTCAAATAGATGGTAGTGTGTGTAATGTTTTTTTTATTGATTTAATGTACTTTTTATGCATAATTTAAAAAAAAATATTAGCATTTGTCGCTTCTTCTCTATATAAACTATAAGTGTGCGAAATTTAATACTGCTCCGTCCGCGCAATTTTCGTAATAAGGGGTACAAAGCTTTTGCTTCACGTATTGATATATGTAGGAATCGTATTTGTCATTATAAAATAACCATATGACGGAAGTAGTCAATAACCGGATTGAGTATTCTTTCATGTAGTATCCGGAAGTTGTTTAACCCGATGTCAATGTAGAAGCATTTATTATTAAGCTAACGGATATCGGAAATGAAGCAACCGGATGTTGGAAGTTAATACGTATGGCGGAAGATGGTTTTACGAAGGAAGTGTAACTGAAGTGGCGCCACAGCATTACCGGATGGTGTCACTGCGGCGCGGTACGGGGACCTGTTAAATACGCGGTATTCGGGCAGAGGAGGGGAGTCTTAAAGCGACAGTCTACGAGTTTACAACCAAGTCTACGACCGACAGTCTGCATTGATAGTCTTGGACGAGGAGCACATAATATATTGTGGTCGATAATTACTGCTTGATAATCGCGGTATTCTTGGAGGGCAAATTGCTGCTCGACACCTGACAAGCGTGGATGCAACTCTTGGAGTTGTCCTAATATATCTGTGTATTATTGTGCAATATTTAATATCGTAATTGTGATAATTCTAGTGTAATAAACTTTGATTATAATATTTCAGATTATTATTGTATTATTCTCGGAGCGTCATTCGTTCGCTCTAAGGCGAAATACGGAACAACGAGGGATTTTAGTGGGTATCTATGACTGTGGTGTGGCAATAGCGCATCTAGTTCTGGCTAGAGATGCTATTGCCACCCCGACCTGGCGAATCCTACACACTTGGCCGCGATTTTCCTCCTACTTGCGGCTGATGGTCCTTAATCGGATTTGACCTAACTAAAGAAAGGAGGATACTTAATCTATGGGTTTTTTGTTGTATTGTACCTATTAATGTATCTCACGGAATTAAGATGTACGTCGCCTTAAAGTGGACTTTTGCTTGCACAAATACTAGAAATAGTACTGTCAAAATTTAAATAAATGTTACGTGTATAAAATAGATACGAACGTAGGTATTTTTGCGACTCTTTAGTAATTTTTAAAAGGAAATTAATCATATATTTTCTTGTAAATTAAAGTATTCACCTCGTTTATTGATATTATAATCTAACTCAAATTAAATTTATATAAATTCTAATTCAATCCTGACAAACTGTAGATAAAGCTGTGTACGCCTGTTATTGGCATTGCATTGGAAGCGAGAGTTGGGTATGGAAGAAAGAGCATGAAAGTAGAGTAAACGCGGTCGAGATGCGAGCACTGCGCAAAATCTGCGGAGTGACGCTCGCGGACCGCGTTCGTAATACCGAAGTAAGAAAGAGAGTTGGTCTGAAAGAGAGTGTCGGGGTGAAGGTAAGGAAAGGAATGCTCCGGTGGTTCGGGCATGTGGAAAGAATGCATGATGAAAGAATGACTAAACAGATATACAATGCAAAAGTGGATAGATGCAGAAGTCGTGGAAGGCCACGACACACCTTCCATGATCAAATTGTACTAGCAGAAGGTGCCTTAAGAAGAGAAGAAGGAGCCTTAAGAACAGACGAGCGTGCATGACAAAAGTTATGAATGTCAAAGAAGCAAGTGAAGTGTGTAAGAATAAGCCTGAATGGCGCTCTGTTGTTCGTGCCTACCCCGCAAGGGAACTGGCTTGAAGTTATGTATGTATGTATGTATATTATGTTTATTATGTCATAGTCTTATTAATGTGTACTATGCTGTTGGTGTACCTATGTAAAATAAATAAATATATAGTAGCTGTGCCCGCTACTTCGTTCGCGTGTACCTATGTAGATAAACATACTGGTCATGTACAACAGAATCAAGTCGCAAATCAAAGTAACAACTTAGCGCGATCGTTTTTACAATAGTGCGGAACCCGAATAACATTTATCGAAAAAACTTTGTACATCACTCAATAATCAGGACCGCAACGCGGCAGGCGTCAATGGACGCCTCATTATTATTCCACACAATAATGATTGTTGAGATTTTGACGATTATCTCTGGGTTCTCAGAACGGCATTTGGATAAAGTTGCTTTTGTTAGAACGTATAGAACCAAACGCTACCTGGAGTTCTGAGGGGCTTTTGTTACTTAATTCTGTGCAATATGAATTCAGAAATATTACTGATGGCCGGCTCCTACATCTAATTGACCTTTCATTTGTCTTCCATCGGTTAAAATTTTACATCAGATATAGGCAGACGGCCCACCTGATGGAAAGCGGCTACCATCGTCTAAGGACATCTGTAACACCAGAGGTAGGTACTACGAATGTGTTGCCGCTCTCTAAAGGGAGGCTGGAACCTGGCCACTAATGCTACATATGCTAGACCAGATGTGGTAACCTGGCTGTGGGTTGTTTTGTCGCCTCTTACGACAGACCGCCTGGCCCGAAAAAATTGTATTCAATCTCCGTTCCTGCACGGGTAGTATGTCGTTGCAAGTAATCCATACAGGTAATGTCAAAATTCAACCGAGTGGTAAGGCAAGTGAATGAATAGTAAGATATGGGGACCTCGCATCAATCGTGTGATACATACTGTAGCAGCGAAAGGTAGAGGTTAAATGATACGTCAGATGACAGTAGTATTCACTGTCGAGTGCTGATGTGAACTGAAGTGAACTCATTTATTTTGGAAACGGTTTACGTTAAGTATAAATATTAACAAGTCGTACAGCTGGTATAATATATAGCACAATGTGTGAGCGGGACGGATGATGTACGAACGAGATAGAGCAACTATTAATATGTGCGCTCCCGTGTTGCGCTTAATTTATTCACTGACATTGTAAAATTTCTGTTAGCTCTAGAAACATAACTTAGGTCATGTACATAAACGTCCTTATCTGTAATATTATAAAATTGTAAAAGAGTAGTCTTTTGTCTCTCAGATATTTTGTGTTTGCTTATTCGGGATTCACGTCAAAACTACTGGGCCAATCTCGAAGCGATTTTCGCTGATCGATAGCAAAGTTCCGGAATCAAAAATTTGCGATACTTCATATACTGGCAATATCGCGGAAGTCATCTTGGGGGCGGTTTAAAGTAGCCTGGTTAAAAAATGTGATCTAATCCTAAAGGCGAATAACAAAACAAAACTTATCAACCAATATCTATGTTTATTAAGAGATTAGTCATACATTTTCGTATGTACGAATGTACTTAGTCAAGCGACATGTCGATGGACGCATGGATTGGACTGAACAAAGTTTTGATTCCGGTTGCCAATCCGGATAATTGCAAATCTGCATAACTGAGAAGAGCTGAAAGCTCTGAAAACTAAATTATTCAAATCAGAGTTAGAAAAACTACATACATACATAACATCACGCCAGTTCCCTTGCGGGGTAGGCACGAACAACAGAGCGCCATTTAGGCTTATACTTACACACCTCACTTGCTTCTTTGACATTCATAACTCTTGTCATGCACGCCCGTCTGTTCCTAAGGCTCCTGACATCACCTTCTGTTAGTACACGATCTATTTGATCATGGAAGGTGTGTCGTGGCCTTCCACGACTTCTGCATCCATCCACTTTTGCATTGTATATCTGTTTAATCATTCTTTCATCATGCATTCTTTCCACATGCCCGCACCACCGGAGCATTCCTTTCCTTACCTTCACCCCGACACTCTCTTTCAGACCAACTCTCTTTCTTACTTCGGTATTACGAACGCGGTCCGCGAGCGTCACTCCGCAGATTTTGCGCAGTGCTCGCATCTCGACTCGCATCTAGAAAAACTACTAATAAGAAAAATCTTCTACAGTGTAACGGATTACCTTAATGATAAGTTTTAAATATAGGTGATAAAATAGTATGTTAAAGTGTTTAATAGTACATTATGGTACTAGTGTGTAACATTGGTGATTACCGCCGAGGCGCCATTGAGACTCGAGCCGTAGGCGAGGGTCTTAAGAGAGCCGAGGACGGTAATCATCAATACACACGTGTATCATACGACGTTTTTCAACACACTTGTGAATAAAATAACAACAAAAACTCATTTTATTTAGTAGATAAAAAAAAGTTATATATGAGTGAAAGTTTTATTTATTAAACACGTACGAGTTAAAATTATCTATTTAAATAAGAAGTTGCATGAAATGAGCAAGCAATAGGAACATTAATTTATTTGTTCTATAGAACACGATCTTTTTTTTTTAATAAAAACTTTTTTAAGAACAAAGCAACTCAACCAATAAATTAAAAAAAAAAATCTATAACTCACTAGTGAGTTATAATGTTTTTTACTCACAGTTTGATAATGGGTGTCATTCTGTGCCTATTTGCGGTGACCATAGAGCCACTTTATGAGCAAGTGTGTTGAAAATATATTTATAACTAGCTGCGCCCCGCGGTTTCACCGGTGTGGTGATGGAAAATCGTTATATTTTGGATAATTTACACTATATATTTATAAATTATAGCCTGTGTTATTCTGATGTGTAAGCTATATTATTGTAAAGTTTCATCAAAATCTGTTCAGTAGTAATAACTATATTTTTACGAGTTACAGTACTCGAATTAAAAATGCCGTTGGAATTACTATAGAATTTATTAGAACTATACAAACACATATAACACAGGTACAAATATAACTGAACGCAATCAGTTCAAACGTAATGCGCGATTCAATAACACGCGTGAAGTCCGTCACTATATAGGTTATCGAATGTACACACGTCTCGCCTTGATCGTGCTTCTCGCTAGACTGCCCGCTCTCTCCATCCCGCCGTCGTTTTATACTTCACAAATACAAGTGTGCCCGCCGGTATCGTCGACTTAATTTCCTAGAAATCGTAATCCGCACACCTGACTAATTAATTATACCTGCAAGCGGCCATAAACGAGTACAATAGGCTGTTCTCCACTATAACCAATAAATAAGTAAACATAAGAAGACAATTATAAAGGTATTACAATTGGTTCAAAAGCCGACAGGTAGTAGCGTACTTCGTGGAATTTGTCTTCGTCGGGGGGCCTAAGTTGTAACAATATAATAATAATAACACGCAACAGCATGAAAGAGTAATAAACCTACATCCATACATACAAACTTTTGCGTTTATAATATTAGTAGGATGTTTGTACCATATTACTATCATTAGAAACATATCTAAATTTAAATTGTGTAAAATTTAGTATTTTGTTGTAAATTTAAGGTTGTTATACATAATTAGTAGTTCAGCAGACAAGCGGACGGCCCTCTTGATAGAAAGCAGTCACCATCGCCTATGGACATTTGTAACACGAAAGGTGCTACCAATGTGCTGCCGCTCTCTAAAGGGTGATTGGTACTTAGCCACTAATGCCGAAGCACAACGCAAGGTTGTTATTTATTTATAATTTTATTTCAGGAAAACATGTCCCATAGTCCTAATACGTATTACATTAATCAAATTATACATTATACAGAACTAGCTGACCCGGCGAACTTCGTACCGCCATATTTTCTGAATTCCTAAAAGACTTTGTTTCATGACACAAAAACAAAATCACCATAATCGGTCCAGGTGTTTAGGAGGATTCTAGAACCCGATCTCAGCGCCACCTACCGGTTCTAATTGCGAATCTAAACCATCCGGGAACCCACTCAAACACACAAAACAAAATCACCAAAATCGCTCCAGGTGATAAGGAGAATTGTAGAATCCGAACATAGGTATAATTTGCTAAGCCTCACAGACTATGTATACGCGACCGTTAGGCGCAGGAAAGAGACGGGTCGGACTGAGATAGATATAGTTTATTTTTAACCGTTATTAATTTGAAATTAAATAAATAAATTATAATTATAAGAATTGAATATAAAATGTAATAAGCCTTAACTCACTAGGAAATAAATGTTGTAGCGTTGTGCCTTTTATTGACCAGTAGGACCCTATTAGATCCCGGTAAATGAGACCGGGCTACAGGCGTGCAGAACGCCGCCTGGAGCCCGGGACTCAGCATGTAAAGGGAACCGGGTTACAGGCGTGCAGAACGCCGCCTGGAACCCGGGACCCAAAAGGGTAGCGGAAACCGGGCTACGGGACTGCAGAACGCAACCGGAGCCCGGGATCCGTGAGGTATGCCTGCACTACTGCCTACTCCGAACGCGAGTAGGCCATAATGATGGTGCAGGCAGAGGTCCGCGCTCGACAGCGCACGTTTTTGTAATGAGGTAATGGTAAGGGCGCTCAGCGCTTTATATTTATACTAATGAAGCGGGGGGCGAGGTAAACGCCCATTACGACGTCCCGCTAACAAAAACCATGGGTCACAACTGTGTAAGGACCCTCGAAATGTACTAAGATCTAGGGTGTACCAAAATGTATAATAGTGGTAAGTTAACATAAGGCTTAATGTATGTAAAATTAAGGAAATAAAGTAAAGGGGGTGTTACGACGAAGCGAGGGGTCGGCGGAGGTAGCCTCTATAAATATAGGACGCCTTTGGGGCGCATTTTTGTAGTTCGTGAGTAGTTCGTGAGTAGTTCGTGAGTAGTTCGTTTAGTTCGTTCGCAGTTCATAAGAAGAAGCTCCCTCCCGCCAACGCCAACGAAGTCGAAGCCTCCCGTAGCATCGTTTTCGGTTGTTTTCATTTCGGAAAATCGGTTACCCGAACCAGCGACCAACCCTCTACAGTCCTACAGTCCACTGCAACACCAACATCGTCTGGTCAGCTTCGAGCCGTATTGGAAGAACTGAAGTATGCCGAATACGAGAAGCAGAATCGAAAAGGACGCTGCGCAGGCGAACAAGAAGAGTGCGACAGAGGTAGCAACAACCTCAACGACAACTGGCAGTGTCACGGCGGAATCCGGAACAGAGACTAGCTCAGTAAAAGCAACGACCGTAAAAGCAACGACAGTAAAAGCAACTGCCGTAAAAGCAACGCCAACGGCGTCGGCAACGACAGTAAAAGCAACAATGCCGGTCTCTGTTACGGATTTGCAGCCACAACCACCGCCAGTTTTACGCGAAATACTTCGCAGAAAAGAATGCACTCTAGAAGAAACTTCAAGACCGCAGTCACTACGCTCCACGACTTCCCGCAGACGACTTGCCGAGCTGGAAGCCAAAGAGAGACTAGCCGCATTGAAGTTGAAACAGTTGGAGGCAGCCGTTGAACTCGAACAAGCGAGAATAAATAGGCTACAAGCCGAATCATCGGACGATGATGACGTCATCGAAGAAAGCGAACTACCATCAAGAAGAGTAGACATGTGGTTCGAGAGACTGCCGCAAACGCAGGAACCACATGCCACAGAACCCCCCCCCGCCCCAGCGACGTTAGCCAGCGATATAGGGAGAATGAATGAACGGGGACAGGGCGTCCACGTCGGAAATATGGCACGCGGACAACGGGTCTCAGAACGAGGCCCGCCTGCACGTTCAAACGTCATGGATGTGACGTCACTGGCAGAAGCGATCACTGAAGCGGCGCGAACGAGCACAAGACAGGCGCAGCGATACATGCAAGAACTCCCGACTTTTAATGGAAATAGTGGCGAATGGCTGTCCTTCCAGGCAGCCTTTCGGGAATCGGGAGGGAGCTTCTCAGCAGGGGAGAACGTCGCGCGCCTACGTAGAAGCCTAAGGGGAGCCGCACTGGAGGCCGTCAGTGCCCTGCTGATTACCCAGACGGGGCCTGAAGATATTTTGAAGGCATTGGAAAGAAGGTTCGGCCGTCCAGATGCCCTTGTGCTGGGAGAAATGGAGAAAATGAAGACATGGACACGAGTCACCGACAGCCCTCGGGACTTGTGCCTATTTGCCAACAAGATGGCAAACCTAGTAGCAACAATTGAAGTATTGAACAAGCCGCAGTATTTACATAGCCCAGAGATGCTACGCGCGGCAGTGGAGAAGCTGACTCCAATCGTAAGGAACAAGTGGTACGACTATGCAGCTATGAAGACCGAAGGGGTTCCGGAACTTAAGAAACTTGCGAGCTTCCTGAATGAAGAGGCAGACAAGTGCGCCGCGTATGCACCGATCGAACGCGAGAGCGAGATGGCACGATCGAAAAGGAGGACGGAGCACATACACATAGTGAACAACGACAGTGAACGCGTGAATATGAGAAAAAGTGAACCGTGCCCAGTCTGCAAACGCGATCATAAACTTAGCGATTGCCGCAAGTTCGTCGGTGCGGATGTGAGCGCGCGGTGGGACTTAGCCAAAAAGTGTAAAGTGTGCTTCCGCTGCCTGCGAAGTAGGCATCGACGTTCTTCGTGCCGCGCCCCGCCGTGTGGGGTGGAAAGGTGTACGCTACACCACCACCGCTTGCTGCATCACCAAAGGAGACCTGAAGTTAACGAGGTAAGTCCAAGTGCAGTGAGTGTGACGTCAGAACCGGCGGGAGAAGTGTTAGCGTCCGCGATCAACAGCGTTATCAATGATGGAAGAAACAAACGACGTGCCTATCTGAAGGTGGCCCCGGTCGCTATAACCGGACCGAGGGGCAGTCGTCACACCTACGCACTATTGGACGAAGGCAGCACCGTGACCATTATTGATGCGCAGCTGGCCGAGCAACTGGGACTTAGCGGACCACGGGATCCCATGAAGATGCAGGGAGTCAACGGTGAAGAATCATCGCATGACTACAGCATGCGAGTGTCCGCCAGGATAAGAGGCTCATATGAAACAGAAGAACACACACTGAGGGACGCTCGCACAATAAAGAACATGAGCTTCTTCAGCCAGACCGTTCATCGGAGCGATGTGCAGGGCTGTGCACATCTGCAGGAGATAGAAAATGTACTCATCTATGAAAGAGCTACACCGAAGATACTAATCGGCCAAGATAATTGGGAGCTGATTATTTCAAATGAAGTACGTAAAGGCCCGCGTCACCAACCGGTCGCCTCTCGTACGCAGCTGGGTTGGGTGCTGCACGGCTGCCGCACCTCAACCACATCGCCGGTCGTGTTCTGCTCACACTTGAGCATGATGGAAGAAGACCACGACCCGCTTGAAGAAATTATGAAAAAATATTTCGCGTTGGAATCACTGGGAATCGAACCCAGAACGCAGGTTAGCGATCCGCAACAACGCGCCTTGGAAATATTGGAAAAGAAAACTCGTCGTTTGGAAAATGGACAATTTGAAACGGGACTTTTATGGAAAGATGAAAGTTCACCTATGCCAAATAATTATGAAAATGCATTGAAGAGACTTCAGAACTTAGAAAAAAAATTGGATCGCGATGAAGAGCTTAAAGCGAAGTATGAAGAGAGAATTGGAAATTTAATGTTGTCAGGCTACGCCGAGCGCGCCTCCACTCCCCCCACCAGCGGGAGGACGTGGTATCTTCCCCACTTCGCCGTCGTGAATCCAGACAAGGAGAAAATAAGGGTGGTCCACGACGCAGCCGCCAAGTATCATGGCAGAAGTCTGAACGATATGTTGCTGCCTGGACCCGACCTTCTTCGATCACTACCGGGAGTCATCATGAAGTACCGGCAGTATCCAGTGGCAGTGTCTGCCGACATAAAGGAAATGTTCATGCAAGTGAAGATCATAGAAGCCGACAGGGATGCATTACGCTTTCTGTGGCGTGGCAACCGCCGCGATAGCGAGCCTCCAGAGGAATATAGAATGACGTCGCTCATCTTTGGTGCAACGTCTTCGCCTTGCGTAGCCTTGTACGTGAAAAACAAGAACGCAAGGGAATTTGAAAATGAAGACAGAGAAGCGGCGAGGGCAATAGTGGTCAATCATTACATGGACGACTATCTGCAAAGCCTTCAAACAGTTGAAGAAGCCAGGAAAATGACAGCTGCCGTTGACAACATACAGCGGCGAGCGGGTTTCCAACTCCGAGGGTGGACCTCCAATTATAAGGAGGCGATTTCAAGCTTCGCGCCATCCGGTCAAACCACCGTTGAAATCGGCGGGAGCGAAATAGAAAAAACATTGGGTCTGATGTGGCACGTGAGAGAAGACACGCTTGGCTTTCGTGTCAATCAAAGAAGAGTTCCGGCAGAAGTATTGGAGGGGAGTCGAATGCCGACGAAGAGAGAGGCACTGGGACTCATCATGTCAATATTCGACCCCCTGGGGTTCATTTCCCCCCTCACCACACCGGCGAAACGCATCATGCAAGATACATGGAAATATAAAACAACATGGGACGAAGTCATCCCGGAGGAACTGCAAGACAAATGGAAAAATTGGCTGAGAGACTTGATATCTCTACCTAACTTACGCATTCCACGCTGCTACGAATATTCACCGGCAGCGATCAGGGAGTTGCACACATTCGTCGATGCTAGTGAAGAGGCATACGCTGCGGTTGTGTACATACGCACGACACGGGCGGACGGCCGGGTCAACGTCATGATAGCGGCAGCTAAAAGTCGCGTGACACCAATGAAACCAGTCTCCATTCCGCGACTCGAACTCCAAGCAGCCGTCCTGGGAGCCCGCCTGAGCAAGTCCGTGCAAGAGGGACACGACTGGGAATTACACCGTCACACATACTGGAGCGACTCGCGCACTACGCTAGCATGGATTCGAGCGGAACCGCGAACTTACAAAACGTTCGTGGCCCATCGCCTCGCCGAAATAGAAGACCTCACTAAGAAGAATGAATGGCGATGGTTACCCTCGGCGCAGAACGTTGCAGATGACGCAACGCGTAAAACACCAAGTGACTTCAACCCACAACACAGGTGGTTTACGGGCCCCAAGTTCCTGTATCTTGACATAGAAAAATGGCCGCAAGAAACGAAGACCGAGGTGCCAACCACCGGAGAAGAAAAGTGCGCAACATTAACTGAAGACAATGACGTCATCGTCATCGACTTCAAACGTTTCTCACGTTGGACTACCATAGTGAGAACGATGGGACGCGTACTTCAATTTATCAGACTATGCAAACGACCCACGAACACGGTGGCAGCCGCGCGCCGTAAAAGAACAAAGAAGAATCCTACTCCAGACGAAGAGTGGAAGAAAAACATAAAGAAGAAGAACAAAGAAAAATCGAAGTGTCCAAAAGAAAATAACGTTGAAAGAAAATTCAAGAAAATCAACGGGAAAATGTTAATGTTGTCTGAGCGTAAACTCATTGCGCTCGCACAACGCGAATCGTTCGGCGATAAACCGCTCGATACGATACGTCGACGTCATAACAAGGGAGAGCTCGCCGGTTTAACTATAGAAACCGACGAACATAACATATTGCGGCTGCGAGGAAGAATCGACGAGGCGCAAGAAATAAGCTACGAGATGGCCAATCCTGCCATCTTAGACGGGAAACATAAATACACAAAGTTGTACATACAACATGTACACGAGAAACTACACCATGGTGGCGTCGAGATGGTGGTCAACGAGCTACGACAGCGGCTGTGGGTTATGAAGATACGGCCCTCAGTCAAAGCAGTGTTGAGGAACTGCCTCCAATGCCGACTGAGGAGGGCCCAGCCAGCGAGTCCATCGACGGGGAGCCTGCCTGCAGCTCGCCTGGCGCATCACTCGCGCCCCTTCACCTTCACGGGCGTAGACTACTTTGGCCCACTGGAGGTGACCGTGGGCCGTCACCGGGAGAAGAGATATGTGGCGTTATTCACATGTATGACGTCACGGGCACTACACCTCGAGGTCGTCGCGTCGCTGAGTGCTGACTCAGCCATCAACGCGCTGCGCCGCTTCATAGCGCGGCGCGGCGTCCCCACCGAACTCTGGAGCGACAACGCTACGTGTTTCCGCTCGGCCGACCGCGAACTCGCGGAGGCTGGGCGCGCCGTCGAAGAGGAAGCGTCGCGCCGGCAGATCGCCTGGCGGTTCTTACCGCCGGCGGCACCCTTCATGGCCGGCGCCTGGGAGCGCATGGTGCGCACCGTCAAAGAGGCGTTGCGCGTCACCCTGCGCGAGCAGCGCCCGAGCGATGAGACGCTCGCCACACTGCTCGCCGAAGTCGAAGCCACCGTGAACTCGCGGCCGCTCACTCATGTGGCCGTGGGTCCCGACGAGCCCCCAGCCATCACGCCGAACCTGCTACTCCTGGGGCCGAACTGCCACATGCCGGCCCCCGGGAACTTCGAGGCCAGCGACGTGACTGCGCGCGCGCACTGGAGACGCGCGCAGTACCTCGCCGATGTCTTCTGGCGACGGTGGGTGCGGGAGTACCTGCCGCTACTACAATACCGGCGGGAGCCCTACGCAAGTGGTGACAACCCTAAGGTAGGCGATTTGGTTATTATTTGCGACCCAAATCTGCCCCGTAACACATGGCCCCGAGGACGAGTGACTGCAGTGCATCCCGGCAGAGACGGCGAGGTTCGAGTCCTGGACGTGACGACGGCCAGCGGACGAGTGCTGAGGCGGCCTACCAAGAGAGTCGTCGTGCTGCCCATAGGAGAATCGCGAGACGCGACGGCGGGAGAATGTTGACGACGACAAACACAATGTATGAAACTCACCGACCCGTCTCAATAGGCGATAAGAACATAGGTATAATTTGCTAAGCCTCATAGACTATGTATACGCGACCGTTAGGCGCAGGAAAGAGACGGGTCGGACTGAGATAGATATAGTTTATTTTTAACCGTTATTAATTTGAAATTAAATAAATAAATTATAATTATAAGAATTGAATATAAAATGTAATAAGCCTTAACTCACTAGGAAATAAATGTTGTAGCGTTGTGCCTTTTATTGACCAGTAGGACCCTATTAGATCCCGGTAAATGAGACCGGGCTACGGGCGTGCAGAACGCCGCCTGGAGCCCGGGACTCAGCATGTAAAGGGAACCGGGTTACAGGCGTGCAGAACGCCGCCTGGAACCCGGGACCCAAAAGGGTAGCGGAAACCGGGCTACGGGACTGCAGAACGCAACCGGAGCCCGGGATCCGTGAGGTATGCCTGCACTACTGCCTACTCCGAACGCGAGTAGGCCATAATGATAGTGCAGGCAGAGGTCCGCGCTCGAAAGTTGTATTACAATTACTTATCAAAGATTTAATGGAGTTGTAACAAAAAAAATATTGTTACCGAGTTACTTTAGCGGGTGTCTATCTGTATGTATATATTAAATTCATAAATAAACTTGATAAAAACTTTGTCTTCTATTTTCAGTTTCAACAGCATCGTTTTATCATATATAAATTACTGTCTATGCCCGCGACGCCGTCCGCGTGGAATTTGTTTTCAAAGTCCCCCCGATTGTGAAACATTTTTCATTGATGCTCCGCTCCTATTGGTCCTAGCGTGATGATATATAACCTATAGCCTTCGTCGATAAATGGGCTATCCAACACTGAAAAAATTTTTCAAATCAGACCAGTTGTTGCTGAGATTAGCGCGTTTAAACAAACAAACAAACTGTTCAGCTTTATATATTAGTATAAGATAAGAAGTATAAGATAAGATTTCCACCATTTCACTTTATAAATTAATAAATAAACCAAGAAGTAAAGACCCGTAAATAGACCTTTTTTTAAATTATGCCCGCTTCCACGGCAGCAAATTGAAAGTAGCTGGAAGCCTGAGTATTAATGTTTTTTTCTAGCTAGATCGAGCAGAATAACAGCCGAAGCCTGAGCTAGCGATATCGGGCTTTGTGGCCTTCTCGACTCCGGTGCAACGGAGGCGTTCAGCCCTGAGGCAGCGCGCCCGAAAAATCAACAGTAATAACTAGATGTCACTAAACTATTATGCCGTAGAAATAGTTCCATAAAACAGATCAATTTGTTTCCATTCGGAATGTTATCAGCTCTGACGTAGGACACATCGATGACCATTAGACGCCATGTACATTCACTACCTCTATCAAATAATCAAATTAGCAAGTATTCTTTTAACTATCACTGTAAGCCCTGAAATTAGTCGAAATACATCCGTTAGTAGCAAATTGAATATGTCACTGCAAGCCGACCACCGAATCACTCGTAAGAAAAACATTATTTTTCTATGCCGCCGAAGCCCACGCAGATACTGTTTGTAGAATATGTTATCTAAACTAGATAGCGCCACTGCAAAATTACATCGCGCTATGTTGTGCATTGTATACATGCATGAGGTGCGTGTATTTGGTTTGCAGGATAGTATAGGTGTGTTGCTGGGAAGTTTCTTTCGCCGTTTCTTCTCTCCCAGCCATAACACGTTGCGAAACGGCAGCAAGATAGCGTAGGCCGCCGCGAACCACCGATCCCGGCCCGCCGGGATCCTTCCCCTCGGGCTTTATACTACCCGTCGCCCGTTCTCAATTAGTGCTTTGTGTCGCCCTATGGTGGGCATCATTAAATTCATCCCTCTCTCCTAGCAACAGTCCAGCCGAGGTAAAACTCCTTAGGGAGCTCCCTCGAACAAGTTGCCCCCCTGGGCACTCGCCCCAAAAACCCCGGAAAAGTTGTAAGGTCTTCGGACCAACAACATAAAGTCAAGTCCAATAAAAAAAAATTGTTGCTGGTGCTTGCTGCAATAAATATTGTTTGAGATCTATATGTTTATATATTCATTACATCGTATAGAAAATCTCCTCTCCCAGGACTGGTTATAGAGAGAGGTACAGTGGCTAAAATGTTGAAATAAAAAGCAAATAAATTTTTCGAATACATTGACTTGACAAGCCAAAATCATTTTGATCAACATCGATAAAATTTGACCTCATCTCCTCCCTAGTGTGAATAGAGCAGTGGATCGTAAAATCTTGTTACAAAAGCATTCCTTTGACGTCGGTTAATGCACAGACCTACATGCGTACCAAATAGGCATAATATTGTATTGCTTTACAAAACATCAATGATGTTGGAAACGATCTTATTGAATAGCAAACTAATCGACATACGTACATGCTAATGGACGGATACATAGACACTAGACTCCAGATAGACAAATGGACATATAAATAAGCTTATGTACAAATAGATAGACACTAGACTCTAATTAGACAGATGGACATGTGAACAAGCTGATTTACGAATAGATAAACACTAGAAAGAAAGAAAGAAAATATTTATTTCCAATTGCGACACACACAATACAAACTGATAAGAAAATATACATATAAAAAATGAATGCCGCAATTTAAGAAATGAGGTTGGCACTCAGTTTTTTGCTGTGCCGAAACATGTTCCGACACAGCACTGGTTTTCAGTGCCCACCTCCAAAATCTCATATATCCTAAAGACGCCAAGTATGTAAATAAACTTAAACTATTACATGAATAAAAAAAAAATATAAGAATTATACAATAATATACCCTAAAAAAACAATGCCACTAGACTTCAGATAGACAGATGGACATATGAAAAGGCTGATCTACGAATAGATAGACACTAGACTGCCAGATAGATAGATGGACATATAGATAGGCAAGTACTCAAGTGATGCTATAAGGTTTTTGTTTTTAGTTTTCTATAGCCATTTTGGCAAAAGCGGGACCCTTATGTTTTCGGCATGTTCGTCCATCTGTCTGTTTGTAAATAAACACTTTCATAGTCATTTTCTCGGAAGATACCGGGTTTATATGGATGAAGTTTGATAGGAAGGTGCAGTCTATATGGTGCATTTGTGTAGTAACACCGCAAAGCAACTAAAAGTTAGGGATTGTCGCCATATATGTGTAACAGGGGTTGAATTTTTTTCTGAGAAAAATAAATTTACATAGCTTACTTAGGTCAAAGCTAAAGAGATACTTAACAAAAATAGGTACTTTATATCCCGAAAAATATGAAAGAAAGATTTTATTTGAAAAAATAGCGACGTAATTACATCCCTTATACATTATTATACTCTAAAGAGTTGCGAGACTCGAATTAAAATGCCGTTGGAATTATTATAGAGTTTATTAGAACTATACAAACCCGTATAACACAGGTACAAATATAACAGAACACAACAAATCCAAACGTAATGCAGAAGGTCGTAATTCAATAAAACGCGCAAAGTCCGTCACTATTAGATTCCCGATTGTACACACGTCACGCCTTGATCGTAGTTATTGCTGAACTGCCCCCTCTCCCCATCAGGCCGTCGTTTTATACCTCACAAATCCAAATGTGCCCGCTTCGTAGGCGACGTAATCCGCAGCACCTGGCTAATGATTCGGCCGCAAGCGGCCATAAACATAACAAGTGCAATAAAACAACGGACTGTTCTCTAGAAACGTATGTAAATAAATAAGTAAACAAAAGAAGACGATCATAAAAGAATTACAATCAGTTCAAATGCCGACAGGTAATAAAATGTGTTTTTACAGATATGCAGGTGGAATTTGTTTTTGTCGGAACCTAAGTTGTAACAATACAAAGAACATATTTTGAGAATTTGTACGCCGCATTTTCAGCAAACAAGGTTTGCCCTCAGCATATTGCTGTGCCGGAATTATATCCGAAACAACGATTATTTTCAGTGCAAATCTTCCTTTTGGCATAAGACCAAATCGACCCAATTTTACTAAATAATAATAATAAATAAAACTAGTTCTACTTGTGTCATATTTAATTAGTATAACAAATAAATCAATTTAAATAAAATCAACAATAAAATATTTTGTAATTCGATAGAGTGTTAGATATGATAGTTGCGATATACAACTAAGTAAATTTTCCGGGGGCATATACAGCTATGATAAAAAATCAATGCAATGTAACCTGTGTGTAAGCTTGCTGGCTCATGGACTTGCCTTACTATCGGTTAAAATTTGACATTACTTGTATGGAGGTCATGTCAAATTTTAACCGATAGTATGGCAAATGATCGGTCAATAAGATATAGGGACTCGCTATAGATAAACAAAGGTCACGTGGTAGGATTTCATCCAGGGAAAACTCTATTTCTAGAAAAAAAATAAAGTCATTTTACCAAAGAAATGTAGGCAAATTTAAAGAAAAATATCTCCGACCCAATGTAATAATAACTTAAGAGTCAATGGACTAAAGATATCCCTGAAGGCTGGGATGGGTAAGATCCTTTTTATGGGTCTCAAAATAGCTTTTTATATGAGCCAAGGGATCACGGGCTATGTCGTAAATAACGCAAAACTCACTTGTTACTTAGTTGAGAAATTTGATAACGCAATATATCGGTTAGGTATACTAGGGTCTAAAAAATGAATAGACTTTCACAATATGATATTATTTTCGTTAAGTCTAAATTAGTCAGGTCCATTTCTGTCTCTTGATTTCGAGGGCTTCATAACAAATGGGCGTACAGACAATAATGCAGTTTTTTTTTTTTTAAATTATTGCAGGAATTCAGCAGACAGGCAGACGGCCCACTTGATGGAAAGCGGTTACCATCGCCTATGGACATTAGCAACACCAAAGGTGCTACAAATGCGCTGCTGCTCTCTTAAAGGAGACTGGAATCTGGTCACTAATGCCGGAAAACAACACAAGGTTGTTATGGCGGCATACTCTAGACCAGGGGTGGTCACCATCCAGTCGAGCAAATGCCCTACCACCTGGCTGTGAGTTGTTTAGTCGCCTCTTACGACAGGCCGCCAGGCCGCAGCAAATTGTATTCTTTCTCCGTTCCTGCACGGATAAAAAGTTTTACATAAGGGACAAAATTGTGAATAAAACAAAACTAGTTGATTGTATAAGGCTGAAATTTGGAATACCCTTCTGTTTAGGTACACTTACATACTGGTAAGACTTTCTAAATTGTAACATTTCATAGATTTTAGTAAACAACAAAAAAATGCTATTTTTGCGTATACGCATTGTTATGAAACCCTCGATATATATAGAAATCTGTCTCTTCTCTATATTACTATAATAAATCTGTAAATGTCTGTTGGTCGTGCCTACCCCGCAAGGGAACTGGCGTGAAGTTAAGTATGTATGTATGTAAATGGTTCGAGTTTGTACATTACGTTTAAAAGTGTGAAAAAAAATAGGGGGGACTAATTCAGACCAACAGATTCCGAAAATACATTTTTTTATAATGTTTGTCTATCTATCTGTTTGTCAGATCATCACGGGAAAACAACTGATTATATTTAAATGAAACTCGATACACTGCTAGCTTATATCCCGGGACGTAACTTCGGATACTTTTTATCCCGGTAAATGACGTCGTTTAAGTGGGATAGATAGACAAAAATAGTGAAAAAGATGGCGCTGCGATCGCATCTTTTTTTGGAAAGTGCTAAACGTATATGAACGATACTCGACATAGTGCTAGCTTATAACCCGAATTAACATTTAGAGAGAGATACACTGTATCCCGATAATTTACGTCGTTTCCATGGAATAGATGTATTATCAAAACAGATGGCGCTGCAATCGCGTTTTGTCAATTCACTAACAAATACCTACGTTGTCATAAACAGCATGTGACTCATTTGTATTACTTTAAAAATTTTATTGTATTAAATCAGGTTGGCTGCGACTCGAATCTATATTTTACTGGACAGTTGTGTAGACTGTATGGACTTAGTTTCTTTGTTATTATTTGTAATTATATTATAATAGAGTTTACCCCGCGGCTGCGCCGCGGGTTAACCTCTAGTTCCTGCTTCTTGTTTAAAGAGCAGGCGTTAATACAGGTTACAATGTACACCATTTTTATGTTAGTGCCATTTGCCCCCGAAAAATTCACTTCATTTTATATCGCAAACTCGATGCTTGATATATTCTCATGCCGATCTCTTGGCATGAGTATATATGTCCATTTTCGGCATTAAAACTACATTTAAACAAAATTACAATAAAAACGATCCAGTATTCCCAGTGTTTTCCGAAAACTTAACAGAAAGACATATCGAGTTACTATCGCATTTTTATAGACGATGCATTTTTATATCTATGAACTTGAGAAATGATTGGTCTCATCCAAACTTTCATCCTCTATTACAAACAGTCCTAGTTTTATTTATCTATCCCCCGTCAATGAAAACTACAAAAATGTCAAAAGGGACAAAAAAGAGTCGAAGAGCAAAAGGGCAAAAGGGCAAAAGGGCAGAAGGGCAGAAGGGCAGAAGGGCAGAAGGGCAGAAGGGCAGAAGGGCAGAAGAGCAGAAGGGCAGAAGGGCAGAAGGGCAAAAGGGCAAAAGAGCAAAAGCGCAAAAGGGCTTAAGGGCTTAAGAGCAGAAGGGCAGAAGGGCAGAAGGGCAGAAGGGCAGAAGGGCAGAAGGGCAGAAGGGCAGAAGGGCAGAAGGGCAGAAGGGCAGAAGGGCAGAAGGGCAAAAGGGCAGAAGGGCAGAAGGGCAGAAGGGCAAAAGGGCAAAAGAGCAAAAGGGCAAAAGAGCAAAAGCGCAAAAGGGCTTAAGGGCTTAAGAGCAGAAGGGCAGAAGGGCAGAAGGGCAAAAGGGCAAAAGGGCAAAAGGGCAGAAGGGCAGAAGGGCAAAAGGGCAAAAGGGCAAAAGGGCAGAAGGGCAGAAGGGCAGAAGGGCAAAAGGGCAAAAGCGCAAAAGGGCTTAAGGGCTTAAGATCAGAAGGGCAGAAGGGCAGAAGGGCAGAAGGGCAGAAGGGCAGAAGGGCAGAAGGGCCAAAGGGCAAAAGGGCAAAAGGGCAAAAGGGCAAAGGGGCACAAGGGCAAAAGGTCAAAAAGGCAAAAGGGCAAAAGGTCAAAAGGGCAAAAGGGCAAAAGGGCAAAAAGGACAAAATAACCAAAATGATGAAAATGGCAAATCACAAACCAACCAAAGCCTGTCCCACTTTTGGGATAATCTTTACATAAATCTATCCCAAAATCTATCCCATTATCCGGGATGAAAAATATCCCATGTCCACCCTCGGTATTCAAATTACATATGTACCCAGTATCAGCCAAATCGGTTCAAAAGTCTTTGCGTAAAAGGATAACAAACAGAGAGACAAATATACTTTTATCCCGGAAACTATCCCATTTTCCGGGATAAAAAGTATCCTATGTTCATTCTCGGCATCGAAAATATATATATACTGAGTTTCAGCCAAATCGGTCCAGTAGTTTTTACGTGAAAACGGAACAGACAGACAGACAGACAGACAGACAGACAGACAGAGTTACTTTCGCATTTATAATATTAATAGGGATGTAAAAAACCGAATTAAGTTTTATGTAAGTAACGTAAAGCTACTTACTACCTAAGGTTTTCCTCGCGGCAACCAACGCCTTGTGAAAAACCCTAGTAAATAAATAATTTCTACATCTTGTAGTCGATGCAAAGTGAAACATAAAAAATATTTACTATATTGTTACGAGTTAGTGGGACTCGAATTAAAATGCCATCAGAATTATTATAGAGTTTATTAGAACTATACAAACACGTATAACACAGGTACAAATATAACCGAACACAACAAATCCAAACGTAATGCAGAAGGTCGTAATTCAAGAAAACACGCAAAGTCCGTCACTATAAGATTCCCAAATGTACACACGTCACACCCGTATAGTAGTCGTAGCTCAACTGCCCCCTCTCCATCAGGCCGTCGATTTATACTTCACAAATACAAATGTGGCCCGCTCGGCAGCGTCGACACAATCAGCTTGTAATCGTAATCCAAAACACCTGGATAATGATGCAGCCGCAAGCGGCCGTATACGAGTACAATAGAACAATAGGCTGTTCTCTACAGTAGCTAGAAACGTATTTATAAGTGCCAATAAATAAGTGAACAAAAGAAGACGATCATAACAGGATTACAATTAGTTCAAATGCCGACAGGTAATAAAATGTGCTGATGGACAGCGGTTACCATCGCCTATGGACGTTTGTAACACCAAACATGCTACCAATGTGCTGCCGCTCTCTAAAGGACAACTGAAACCTGGCCAGTAATGCCGGAACACAACTGAAGGTTGGTATAGCGGTATGCTTTAAACCAGGGATGATAGCCATCCAGACGGGCAAATACCCTACCACCTGGCTGTGGATTGTGTTGTCTCCTCTTACGACAGGCCGCCCGCTCGAAGGAAATTGTATTCTTTCTCCGTTCCTGCACGGATATTTCAATTGATTATTATAACTAGTGGTCGCCCAGTGGTCGGTTCTGTTGTCAAAGACTATAACTTCTATAATCACAGATTTCGCTAAGGCTACACTGTTAATTTGACTTTAACAATAAACAAAACAGTATGTGTGTGTGTGTCAAATGCATGGTAATGTGTTTAATGTTTTTTTTATTGCTTTAATGTATTTATTGTGTATAATTAAAAAAAAATATTAGCATTCTGCACTCCTTCTCTGTATAAACTATAAGTGTGCGAAATTTCATACTCCTCCGTCCGCGCAATTTTCGTAAAAAGGGGTACAAAGTTTTTGCTTCACGTATTAATATAATGATGAAGAACCTCCTCTTTTTATAGTCGGTTAATAACCTCGTTTTATTCTCCTTCGTACTATTAAACGAACATTGTATTCGTAATAATAATCTTGGATAGTAAGCTACCAAATTAACAACGTTAACGACAATGGATCTCTCAATTAATTCAGGCATTAAATTGAATATTCGTGTTGGAATCTATTTTTTAATTGCATTTGCATAATCACTCTTAGCATCACATTCTGAGTGGTGCTTAAGTAGACATTTGTTGAATTCTAG
Organism: Dendrolimus kikuchii; assembly: GCA_019925095.2. Classification (NCBI taxonomy): domain Eukaryota; kingdom Metazoa; phylum Arthropoda; class Insecta; order Lepidoptera; family Lasiocampidae; genus Dendrolimus; species Dendrolimus kikuchii. The sequence continues at coordinate 9,378,677 of CM034413.1, forward strand.
TTTAATTATGTTAAGTAGATCAAGACGATCATAAAACGAAGAGAAAAATGTTCCAAGAATGCCTATACGTATAATTTTATGAAATGAGGTCTTTTGTCCAATCATCATATTGTTACAGTTATTAAGTAGCACAGTTGTTCTTGTCGTGTTTCTTTTTAAAGTTAATAATTAATTTTGTTATGTACCCTCTTATTTGTAAACGATACAATCGGCCATTTCCTTAATTGAATAATAATGTTATATTTTCAAATTCAAAATTCAAATTCAAAAGTTTTTATTCAAAATAAGTTCCACTGGAGAACACTTTTTGAAGGTCATACATGTAAGTTAAAACTTAATTTTTACTTCCTATTCTATGTACACCGCTTCGCAACGTGTTGATGCTGTAAAGGAGAAGAAGCGGCAAGAAACTCCCCAGCAACACGTCTAGCTAAACATTGTTTTTCTTTATATTTCATATTCTATTTATATCTCAAATTCTTTTTTTTTTAATAAGTCCTGTACAGAAGTATGTTACAGAATTACTTTTTGAAGAATTAATGGAGTTGTAGCAAATAATGCATACTCAATAAGACCAAGACAATAAAAGGAAAGAAAAATAATATCATAGTTATAATAATGACATGACGTGCTAAAATGTTATGCTGCAATATGTCTCCACAAATTCCTTACAAGCATGGCAAGATAAAAAAAAAAACGTTATACAAAATTTAGTATAAGAGGTTGGAGCGAGCTGCTATGTAAATGAATTTCTGTCATTTATGTATTCTTCAATAGTGTAGTATCCCCTTTTTAGCAAGATGCTTTTTATTTATTCTGTGATTAGCGCCTGTTTTGTATATGGTAAGTAGTCTAATATGTGGTAAAATTGTGTACAGATTATAATTCGAAATGTCTCAATTGTATGTAGACGGTATTCAATATATTTTATTTTCATGTTGGCAGACGCGATAGATTTATACTGTGTTCGATTTATTTTCTTACATATAAAACTTTAAGCATAATATTTTATATAATATTGTTACATGTCGTCAAAGGAATGCGCACACCTGCCTGTCGTAAAACACAGTTATTACCTTTCCTAGATTCGGAGTTCTTTTATTTTCTTTGTGTTTTAAATTTGCGATTAGACAATAGCCTATTGTTATTGTACTGGTTTATAGCCGTTCGCAGACATAATTAGGCAGATGTACAGAATTATGTTTCTTGGGAATTGCGCCGACAGAGGCGCAGGTGTGATTCGTGGAACTCATTGTTTACCCGGTCGTGACACATTGTAAGCTGAGTATAAAGGGATGCCCGAACGGAGAGATCGGCAGTCGAGCGACGATTACGATACCAGCAAGACGTGTACATTCAACAAGCGATATAGTGACGGACTTTGCGCGTGTTATTAATCATGCACATTTTAACAAGTAGTGTTATAGATTGTATCCAGTGTATTTGTACCTGTTTTATACGTGTGTGTGCAGTTCAAATAAATTCTATAGTAATTCCAACAGCATTTTAATTCGAGTCCTATGTAGCTCGTAACAATATCTTATATAAAATATTATCTAAAATTTCCAAACAATAATGTATTAAATTCTTTTCATTCATAACCCTTTAATTAATTAAAATAGTTTATTTGACTTCAATCCGCTATCGGTTGTGCCAATTTACTAAATTTCTTACACATTTTGAATTTGTGCAGTATAAAGCAATGGCCCGATTGAGGGAGGGGTTAGTAGAGCGAGACCCACCAGCGAAGCGAGACGTGTATACTACAATCGGGAATCTAATAAGTGACGGACTTTGCGCGTTTTATTCAATTACGAACTTCTGCATTACGTTTGGACTTGTTGTGTTCGGATATATTTGTACCTGTGTTATACGTGTTTGTATAGTTGTAATAAACTCTATAGTAATTCTAACGGCATTTTAATTCGAATCTCGCGACTCGTAACAATATACTCATAAATTACTTTTCTCTAAATGATTATTTAATTTACATAAAGGGTTAAATATTTATTATCATCAGTGACGAAAAATACTGGCTGGTAGGATGCCACAGAAAAATAAATATGCTTGACGTATCATATGTGACGTAATGACTTCATCAGATTTAGATATGTATTTAACGCCTGATTTCATTAGAAAAGTTTGTTAACCTCGGGCGAAATGCCTATTTAGCTCGCTACGCTCGTGTGCCAAACCATCTCATGCCTAAATTGGTCTGAAACTTTTATCCCTGGTGTAATAATCTAAAATTACAGTGGAAAGCCTGTGGTTCTTCACAACTTGTTACAACCTAGGTCCCCCGACAAAGCCATATTCCACGTGCAGATCTGTAGAAGCACATTTCATTACCTGTCGGCACTTGAACTGATAATAATCCTTTTATGATCGTCTTCTTTTGTTCACTTATTTATTGGCATACGTTTCTAAATTATTGTGGAGAACAGTCTATTGTCCTATTGTACTCGTTGATTAGCATCATTAGCCAGGTGTTGCGAATTACAAGTACAAGCTAATTCTAGGAAATTGTGTCGACGTTGCCGGGCGGGCACATTTGCATTTCTGAAGTATAAAACGACGGCCGGATTGAGAAAGGGGTCAGTTGAGCTACAATTACGATACAGGCGTGACCTGTGTATATTCGGGAATCTAATAGTGACGGGCTTTGCGTGTTTTAATTAATTACGACCTTCTGCATTACGTTTGGGATTTATTGTGTTTAGTTATATTTCTACCTGTGTTATACGTGTTTGTATAGTTCTAATAAACTCTATAATAATTGTAACGGCATTTTAATACGAGGCCCGTCAACTCGTTACAATATTATGGGTCTTTGAATAGTTGAGAAACCGTGGGGTATGTACTACTATAAATGTCATTTTTCAATGTTAGACGAGTATATGAAAATAAATCAGTACATTTTACACTTCGTTTGTAATGGACTTGTAGTTTCATAATTGAATTTCGAAATGTTAAAAAAACACTAAAAAGCAATCAAAAATATTATATATTATTTTTTTATACTTAATTGTTTTTACTTAGTTGAAAAATGCCTTAATTGAGAAGCTTAATTGAATGAAGCCAATCAAATGCGTAATAATGTTTTTTCTTAAAGTTTTCTAAACGATACAATCAGTCTTTTCCTTAATCGAATAATAATTTTGGCATATTTTTATTTATTCATTTACTTACATTTTATTTTCATGTTGGCAGAAGCAATAGATTTTTACCGTGTACGATTTATTTTATAACATGTAAATCTAATCTATAATATTATTCTAATACAAAATTCTACTATACATGCCGTGTCTGTACGTTGAAACTGTTTAAAAAAACCAGAAGGTTCGCGGATTAAAAATACATACATACATACATACATAACTTCACGCCAGTTCCCTCGCGGGGTAGGCACGAACAACAGAGTGCCATTTAGGCTTATTCTTACACACCTCACTTGCCTCTTTGACATTCATAACTCTTGTCATGCAAGCTCGTCTGTTCTTAAGGCTCCTGACATATTAAAAATATAGTAACAATTTGCTGTTCTTTTATTTTACGATAAACTTTTCTGAGTTGTTGCAAGTATGTAATATATAATAAAATAAATCGACATATAAAAAAAAGGATTTAGCATATAAAAGTCAGATGTGCCACAAGATGGCGCTGTGGCGGCAATAATCGTAAACCCCATCAGTACGCACGGACAGACAATTTGCATAAATATCAACGATAAAATTCCGCCCAAGTGATTGAGAAAGGCAATTTGTACAAGCTTTGAATTTGCATTAGCGTTTGTGTAAACAACACCGTCAATAACCATCACCACGCCTCCACCGCACCGCCGCCGCGCTGCTATTCTGTGATTTTCTATGTATGTACGAATGTTGTCCATTTTACAGCGAGAATAAGGCGGAGGCATTATAGCGATTCGGTGGCGGTGCGGTAAAAGTCCCTTTTAGTTCTACTAACAATAGGCAAAAATGGATTCCTAGTGTAAGCAAGCATTAATTTAAGTAATATAAGCAAGCACCAAAACATTGACCCATTTGGGATCAGTATTTCGGGGGCCAAGCGGTGGCCAACAGGGAGAGAGTGCGCCTACTCCTCATCCCCAATTTCGCTCATATTTATAAAAAGATAGAAAAGAAATAAATAAAACGTTTATATGCCAAATGCTCCACAGACAAATTATAAAATAGACGAGACAAGAGATTTTCAGTACCCACCGCCTAATATACACATATAAAGTTGAGACTCGTATAAAAATATCATTATTTAGTCATAGCAAAATTTAAATCTAAAAATACATAATAATAAATAACATAAAATAATAATAAACATATATATAGATAACAGTTTATTATACACCAATACAAAAATGAACTTAAAGACTAAAATTATATCTAGTTATGTACAAAGGGCGGTCTTATCGCTAAAAAGCGATCTCTTCCAGACAACTCCAGGAATGAATTGAGATGATAATGGCGTTGGTAGTATACATACATTTTATCCGTGCAGGAACGGAGAAAGAATACAATTTCCTGCGGCCGGGCGGCCTGTCGTAAGAGGCGACAAAATAACCCACAGCCAGGTGGTAGGGCGTTTGCCCGACTGGATGGCTACCACCCCTGGTCTAAAGTATGTCGTCATAACAACCTTGAGTTGTGTTCCGGCATTAGTGACCAGGTTCCAGTGTCCTTTAAGAGAGCGGCAGCGCCTTTGTAGCACATTTGGTGTTGTAAATGTCCATAGGCGATGGTAACCGCTTTCCATCAAGTGGGCCGTCTGCTGTCTGCTGAACTCCTGCAATAAAAAAAAACATAACATATAGTACGAACTACTTACTTTTTAATAATAAATACACAAATTATATATATATATATATATATATATATATATATATATATATATATATATATATATATATATATATATGCATAAATTTTATATATTAAATCGATATATACATACCATATAAATACATATCTACAAAATATATAAATGTTATAGATGGATTTACATACATACATACATAACTTCACGCCAGTTCCCTTGCGGGGTAGGCACGAACAACAGAGTGTCATTTAGGCTTATTCTTACATACCTCACTTGCCTCTTTGACATTCATAACTCTTGTCATGCAAGCTCGTCTGTTCTTAAGGCTTCTGACATCACCTTCTGCTAGTACACGATCAATTTGATCATGGAAGGTGTGTCGTGGCCTTCCACGACTTCTGCATCCATCCACTTTTGCATTGTATATCTGTTTAGTCATTCTTTCATCATGCATTCTTTCCACATGCCCGAACCACCGGAGCATTCCTTTCCTTACCTTCACCCCGCTGATAGATGAATTTAAATATCATATTCCAACGACAGGTAGTATTTTTTGGTCATAGTTTTAAATAGGTATTGGTAGCGATTTTGCTTGTCTGATAGTAACAAGCAGCGCGTTCCAAAGCTGTATAGATTTAACGGTAGAATTAGAAGAGTAGAAGAGTCTTCGCCCCTGTCGACGAAGTGAGTTTGCCTTTCCCGGGGCATTCTCAAGCACTGATGCGCTAGGATCAGCGTGGGCATAACTACGTTCTAAGTCTCACGCTCTTCCTGCCATAAGCGCGGGGCACATGGGAGGAGGGTGGTTTTAGTGGAGTATTGAGTCTTCGAGTCTCCACACAAGCCGGCGATTTGACTCTGGTGCGCCCATTCGTGGGTGACACCTCTCGTCGCTTTGGTCTGGTCCCTAGTAAAGTACCCGGTTGTGTGCGAAACGCATGTAATTATGTGTATTAGCTGTTTTCATCATTAGATTAGTCATTGCGTTCGTCACTAATGTCCGCTTCCTATACCTTACTGTTCATTCACTTGCCTTACCATCGTTGGAATTTTGACATTTACTTGTATGGAGCTTATGTCAAATTATAACCGATAGTAAGTCAAATAAACGGTCGGTAGGATATAGATACCGGCCATAAGCTACCAGAATTTCTACTGTCATATTTCTCAGTTAATTTCGGTATTCGCTGGTTAACTTTAACCGTGTAATTTTACCACAATATATCTTAAAACGGATGCTTATGGCCTGTCTACAGTGCCGTTTATCCTCGCCTGCCTCAGGGCAGAATTATGGTAGTTTTCAATTTTGTTACTTTTTATTAAAATTATGATGTAGGAAATGGTAGCTTACCCGCAGTTAAGGCCTGACTAGTTTCAAATAGGGTTCTCTTTACGGCTGCATTGCCCTTATTCATCGTCATAATCCGACCGATAAATCCCGGTTGCGTTTCATTATCCGTGCAGCGTTAAGAGGCACTCCGACATTTGCCCAGGGGCTACCCCTGGTTGCTACTTTGAGTTGTGTTCTTACTTCCACTTCGCGCGGTCTTCAGCATCCCACATTTTGAGACCATTGGTACGCATATCATCCTTAACAACGTCAAGCCAACATTTCTTGGGCCTTCCTCTTCGACCGGGACCTGGAGAAGGCAGCATGGCTAGACATTTGTTCCCCACATAATTATCCGGTCTCCGTAAAACGTGGCCGTACCAGCGTAAACGACACTCTTGCAGTTTGTCTGCTAAGTCACGGACATGAAGACTGCGTCACTCCACGCATCCATCGGACCGTGACATGTAGTTCTAGCTTTGCTTGGCTGCAATGCCCTTATTAACCGACTTAAAAGATATACAGATGAATTTTGCCAGATGGTAGGGTATTTGCCCGACTGGATGGCTACCACCCCTGGGCTGGAGTATGCCGTCGTAACAAATTTGAGTTGTGTTCCGGCATTAGTGGCCAGGTTCCAGTCACCCTTGAGAGAGCAGCAACGCATTTGTAACCTTTAGTCTTGCAAATGTCCATAGGTGATGATAACCGCTTTCCATTAAGAGGACCGTCTGCCTGACTGCTGGACTCATGCAATAAAAAAATAAAATAAGTATGACATTCCTTAATAGAAATTGATGATTACGAGCTACTCTATCTAGTGGTGTAATAATAATACAGGATTCTTTTCTCAAAGTCAGCCGATTCGATTCCTGACTTGGGTAATTGATTTTTCAAACATTTGTTGATATCAATATACTTTTCATCAAAATCGGCCTCGAGACTCCGATTTGAATATTTTTCTCTATTTCGTAAAGCCAAAGATTTGGCCATAAATGCCTACTCGAAGTTTGTCTTCGATTAAACAAGATAAAAACTATATATTTATACAATGGTTAGTATGTTTGTGTTTAAAAGTGAATCCTTGTCACTTCTAAAGGTGCTGTTACACGGGCCATTTTTAAGCAATTATTGCTTGGCACCAATAATGGATCAATCTGGAGCAATTAAATGGAGCAGTTGCGATAAAATGCGGCAATTGTTTCGGGAATATGGCTTCTAATTGCTCTATACATTCCACATTTCTCAACGTCGCCAATGAGTTGCCGAATATCCAATCGGTTTGGAAATTTTTAGACATTTTGCTTTCTATCTCGTTTTTACGTATAACTATGTCTCGTTTTCGCAAGAGGAACAGGCCGGCGGCGGAGGCGGGCGTGCCTAATTTTTTGCATTGCTCCATATTGCACGGTATTGCGTGGCCGTATCTCAGTAACAGCTTGCTACATATTTTCATGGTTGACGAGAAGTGACCGGGATTGAACAATTGGACCTACTTATGCATAACAGAACCAATCCACAAACATGCCAAAATTGGGTTAAGGATGCAGAAGACTTTCAAAATGCACCTTCTATCGAGTCAATAAAAATCATAACGAGAAAATATAATGTACAATATTCTAAATGATTTTTCCAAAATATAGACATATTTTTTTGTACGCAAAATTTTAATAAAAACGGCTTTTTCTCACAACTGTCAGTATGTGGGTTGGTTCCATTTTGCATAAGTAGGTCCAATTTTAGTTGCTAGCGTAAAAGAACCTCAAGGTTAATTTTATAACATTACCGTTATGTCCGCGACATCATTCACTCAAGATTGACGCATATTGTTATAGTTTGGCCAAATTATACATGGTACATACATTTGAGGTGACATTGGAATATACTGGATTGACATGCTTTGCCTATGTGGCGTGCAAATTTTCTTTATCAAAAACACATTATCACAATTATTATTACAAAATTAACAAGAACAAAATATATATATATATATATATATATATATATATATATATATATATATATATATGTATGTGTATATATATATGTATACTAGCTGTCCCGACAGACGTTGTTCTACCCTGAAGAAATAAAATTTAGAACCCGATTCCAGCGCAACCTACCGGGTCCAAATGTAAGCTATCCTATCTTTCAAGTCGGATCAAACTGCACACGGTGTGCCAATTTGATTAAAATCGGTCAAGTAGTTTAGGAGTCCATCGCGGACAAACAACGTGACACGTAATTTATATATATTAAGATATATATATACTAGCTGTCCCGACAGACGTTGTTCTACCCTGAAGAAATAAAATTTAGAACCCGATTCCAGCGCAACCTACCGGGTCCAAATGTAAGCTATCCTATCTTTCAAGTCGGATCAAACTGCACACGGTGTGCCAATTTGATTAAAATCGGTCAAATAGTTTAGGAGTCCATCGCGGACAAACAACGTGACACGTAATTTATATATATTAAGATATAAATTAATGTCAGTCATATGCAATTTGTCAAAAAAATTACCCTAAAAATTCGTTAACGGAGTAAAAACATTTAGCCAACAGCCATTTATGTAGTCTTTGTTTGAAAAGATTTGTGGGCAGATATTTAAAATCCTCGGGAAGTTTGTTATAAACCTTTACCGACATGTAATTTGAATTTTTCTGTAGTGACAATTTGCAGCTGGAAACAATAATCTATTGTCTGTTTTCGCCATAAGTTGCCGTGACCGCAGTTTAGGATGTCTAGGGAACAATTCGGGATTGATATTTAATAATTTTTTACGTGAAAAATTAACATACTTTTTCGCAATAAAACTACGTTTTAACGGTTTTTAAGCGAGGTAATTTGTTTGATTTTTATTATTCCGACATTTCAGCTACTTCAGGAGCCGTGATCACGGAAGACAAAAATGTCAAGTGTCAATGAGTATTGTTAAAGTTTTTATTTAACCTACCGCCGACTTGTTCATTTTAATTATTTAGTTTTAATTTTGTTTATGGTTATTATTTATTCTATGGGAGCCTAATCTAATTTACCACCGCTTCGCAACATGTTGTGGCTTGAAGAGTAGAAGCGGCGCAAGAATCTCTTCAGCAAACATGCCTAGATCTATAGTAATAGTTTTATATATTAGAATGGGTGGGAATTTTGGTGGGTCGGACGGACGGTGGGTCGCCGTAGTCGGATTCAAAACGTCGGAATAATAAAATCAAATAAATTACCGTGCTTAAACATCGTTAAAACGTAGTTTTATCATGTGTACTAGCTGTGCCCGCGACGTCATCCGCGTGGAATTTGTTTTCATAACCCCCCGATTTTGAAACATTCTTCTGTAGTGCTCCGCTCCTATTGGTTTTAGCGTGATGATGTATAGTCTATAGCCTTCCTCGATAAACGGGCTATCTAACACTGAAAGAATTTTTCAAATCATACCAGTACTTCCTGAGATTAGCGCGTTCAAACAAACAAACTAACTCTTCAGCTTTATATATTAGTATAAGATAAGACTACTCGCGAAAACTTAAGAAAATATTAAACTTTTCCGTATTTAATTTTGTCACAATTTCCAAATTTCGTTTATACTCGTATAAGACCTCTCGTCCATATTTTTATAAAGGAACCTGACATAACCAAATTGACTTTGCACAGGACTACTTGTCATTTTTATATTTATGGTATATTTCTCCTTGTTTCAGCAATGATAGAATCCTTCCATGCACCGACAGGGGGCGAAGTAGAACTGCCCTGTGACGTCACACCAGCCCTACCCGATGACAGGATGGGTCTGGTCATCTGGTACAAGCAGGGTCACGAATCACCAATATACTCGTAAGTATAATTTTTTATTGCATGAGTTCAGTAGACAGGCAGACGGCCCACCGGTTACCATCGCCTATGGACATTTGCATCTTCAAAGTTGCTACAAATGCGCTGCTACTCTCTTAAGGGAAACTGGAACCTGGTCACTAATGCCGGAACACAGAACAAGGTGGTTATGGCGGCATACTCTAGACCAGGGGCGGTAGCCATCCAGACGGGCAAATACCCTACCACCTGGCTGTAGGTGGTTTTGAAGCTTACAATAGGTCACCTGGTCCCAGGAAATTGCAGGAATTTATTGAGTTTAAGCTGCGCGCACAACGTTTGCCGATGACTACTTACTATTATATTATTGTATATACTTATGCAAAGTATATACAATAATAAATTTATTGTAACAACTATTTATGTAAACTTTTTTGTCAACCCTACTGACCATCGACGCGTGACATCATGAGGCTATCGGCAAACCTTCTGCGCAAAAAAAATTCTTACGATTATTTTAGCTAAGCATTATTATTATCATAATATTTATTGTATAATATACAATACAATACTCTTTATTGTACACCAACATAACATAGAAAATACACAAAAATCACTAAAAGGTAGTAGAATGGGCGGCCTTATTGCTAAAAGCAATGTCTTCCAGGCAACCTTCGTGCTTCGTACAGTTGAAATAGATAATATAATATAATATAATATGATGTAATAATGTTACGAGTGTGGGACTCGAATTAAAATGCCGTTGGAATTGCTATAGGATTTATTAGAACTATACAAACACGTATAACATAGGTACAAATATAACTGGGCACAGCCAGTACAAAACTACACGATTCAATAACAGGCGCAAAGTCCGTCACTATATCGCTTGTCGAATGTACACGTCTTGCTTGTATCGTAATCCTCGCTCGACTGCCTCACCCCTCCATTCGGGCATTGCTTTATAGTAAACTGTACAATACACAATGAAAGCTCGTGGACTGGGTTCTTCCAAGAAAATGTAATTAGCACACCTGCGAACGGACGACAAAATTAAAAACAATAACAATAAAGATTAGTTTGACACTAATGACGGCCATATAAGAAATAGAAAAAGAATAGCATGTTTTTCTTAATTACAAATTCTAAACACAAAGTAAACAAAAGAATTCCTAAATCCCGGAAGGCAATAAACCGCGCTTTTACGACAGGCAGGTGTGCTCATTTCTTTGGCGGTATGTAACAATAATAACATGGTATGATAATATAATTTGTTGCCATTATAATAAAATTTTACTTAAATATTTTGTAGTTGGGTCGTTTGTGACATCGCGGTAGAAGGGAGAGGTTTGCACTGAAAATCAGCGTTGTGTCGGATAAAACTCCGGCACAGCAATAAGCTGTGTGCAAACCTTATTTGTTGCAAATGCGGAGTACGCGTTCTCAACACTCGCTTCTTTCTTTTTACTATGATTTGTAATAAGTGTAAGTACGTCGCTATTTCTTCAATTTTTTTTCTTTCAGCTTGGCTCGACCACGTCAACCGACCAACTACACGTTTACCCACGACCTGTTCTTTAAACATGACTTTCGTCTTGTTCTTGTTGTACAGTTAATAAAATTAAAACAAAAAAGCTATAACCGGATTATGCAGCAGGTGGTATCAAATACCAATCGCCTCTTTAAGTCTTATCTGTTTTATGAGAGCCGAACTTGATTCTGACATACAATCAAATTATATATGAATGAAATTTAGCAGGCGGGTGTTCTTTATAACGCCGCCACTATAAGCCTTGTTATGGTGCCTGACAGCGTTGCAGGTGGGGCATGGGGTGAGGCGAATAACACGTGTCATCGTCGGGTGCGGGAACCGAAGGCGGTCTACGATTGTCTAAAATAATAACAAGGCGATTTCACAGATTTAATGCATGGATTATTTCGATGCGCACGTTTCATCGCGGTGTTTTCCTTCATCATTATCACAAGCCAACTATAACTATGCAAATTAGGTCAGAAAACTGCCTGAATGGTGCATTATTTCCGACAAGGATTCGAACCCGCGCCGTTGAGTTTGGGACTCGTGCTCTAACCACTAAGCTACCACGGCTTCGGTACGGTTATGTACAGTTGCTGTATGAAAAGGTATGTTATCTTAAAGTCAACTTTTGTTTGCACGAGTATAAGAAACAGTACTGCCAACATTTTAATAAATGTTACGTTTATAAAATATAGAAACCTGAAAAAAGAAAATTGTAAGGTTGACAATGACAGACACTGTGATTAACAATAGTGTTAATCATCAGAAACAAACAGGGTATAATCACTATGCTTATCATAAATATTAAAAGCAATAAAAAGGGTTTTACGTCTCTAAACAATCTTCTTAGACAAAACAGAAAATCTAAAGAAACTTAGTCATTTTAAACATTATTGTCAAACAGTTAAACATTCTGTGGAACAGTCTGTTGTCTGACTTAGTTTGACAAGGTAACATGTGCTCGCGGAACGTTAAATAAATCAATTTGAAAATGGCGAACCTTTTCATACCGCGACTGTACATTTCACCGGCGTCAATACGTACTGCACTTGAAACTAAGTTTTGTGGTGACAATTTTTTTTTTGTTAAAATTGTTATATATTACACGTACCTACAAAAAATAACGTCACCAAAAAATTTTGTTACAAAGTAACACTGACGCCGACAACATTCCGTATTTTTAGAACAAACGCAGACGACGCTGTGAACAGCTGCTAGTATATGTACATGTGTATTATACCTATGTACATTAACAATCAATTTGACGGCCACTGTGGTTGAGCGGCCCGGTCTACCTCACTGCAACGCAGAGGCTCCGGGTTCGAGTCCTGGTATAGTAAATTTTGGAAACGTATTTTCTCCGTTATTTACTATGGTCTGGGTGTCTGGAATAGGCACCAGAGTAGTCCGTTGTATATTACCCACAACACAAGCGTAACTTGCTTAATTTGGGTTATACAATATGTGTGTTTGTCTGCCGATTATCTGTATATTAATACGTGAAACAAAAACAGCAAAAACTTTGTACCCCTTTTTACGAAAATTGCGCGGAGGGAGGAGTATGATATTTCGCACACTTATAGTTTATATCCAGAAGGAGTGCAGAATGCTAATATTTTTATAATTATGCTAAAAAAATACATTAAATCGATAAAAAAAACATTACACACACTCCTTTTATTCGTACAGGAACGGAGAAAGAATACAATTCCCTGCGGCCGGGCGGCCTGTCGTAAGAGGCGACTAAACAACCCACAGCCAGGTGGTAGGGCATTTGCCCGACTGGATCGCTACCACCCTTGGTCTAGAGCAAGCCGCCATAACAACTTTGAGTTGTGTTCCGGCATTAGCGACCAGGTTCGAGACTCCCTTAAGAGAGCAGCAGCGCATTTTTAGCACCTTTGGAGTTGCAAATGTCCATAGGCGTTGTTAACTGCTTTCCGTTCAGTGGGCCGTCTGCCTGTCTGCTGAAGTCCTGCTATAAAAATATAAAAAAATCATATATTTTACACACACACGCATGTATACTCTTTTGTTTATTGTTAAAGTTAAATTAACAGTGTAGTCTTGGCGAAATCTGTTATTATAGAAGTATAGTCTTCGACAACAGAACCTTAATAATGTTCAAACTTATAATTTAAATGAATTATGGGGAAAGTCTACAGGATCAACAATCAAACCCCCTAACTGAACCAATATGGTGGAATCTGATAAATTATTTAAATACAAACCAATAAAAACTGCTGTTTTCTTCTTGTAGCCTGTTTTGTTCTGAAAGTTTTTTATTTTTACTGCTACAAGTTGAACTTTTCAATTTGTTTCGTTTATTTTAGTAAAAAAGTTTCACAGTTTATGATATCGTATAAAGTTGTATTTTATTCTTATCGTAGTTGTATTAACGTAGTTATCTTTGTAGTCTATTCGATTTACATTAGGTTCTTCGTGTATTGTTCCATATATACTGCTTTGTTTTCTAATAAAGAAACAGAGTTTTTAATATTGCTTTCTAGCAAACGGTCTACCTGATAGTAAGTGATTATCATCACATGATTTTTATCCGTGCAGGAACGGAGAAAGAATACAATTTCCTGCGGCCGGGCGGCCTGTCGTAAGAGGCGACTTAATAACCCACAGCCAGGTGGTAGGGCATTTGCCCGACTGGATGGCTACCACCCCTCGTCTAAAGTATGTCGCCATAACAACCTTCGAGTTGTATTCCGGCATTAGTGACCAGGTTCCAGTTTCCCTTAAGAGAGCAGCAGCGCATTTGTAGCACCTTTGGTGTTGCAAATGTCCATAGGCGATGGTAACCGCTTTCCATCGAGTGGGCCATTTGCTTGTCTGCTGATCTCCTGCAATAAAAAAAAAACCTATAGACATCTGTAATACTAAGGCTAGCGACATGTCTGCTGAAATTTGGGTTAAATACGCTCGCAGTATTTTTTAAGTAATCTGATTCTATGAGACATCATCTTTTCGTATAGTGTACTTTATACAACAATTCTTTTACCGTCAAGGCTATACAAGTTTGGAACGCGCTCCCAGTTGCAAACAGATAAGTAAACTCGCTTCCGATATTTAAAACAATGATCAAAAAGTATTACCCATATATATATTACAATTTCTACAGGTGACTAATATGTTATTTCAAAAGCTATTAAAGTATTTGCTCAACTAAAATGTTTTTTATTAACATAAACAAATCCAACTTCACACTAAAAGCAAAAAAAAAAAATTAACCGACTTCTTTCTACAATATCTTTATTTATTTTTTGTTTTTAGTGTGAAGACGGTTTTGTTTTTGTTAAAAAAATCTTATATTGTTTACCATCAATTCCAATTTAGATTCTTACAAACTAAATACAATGTTGGTTGAATAAAGGACGGCGTTATTGCTTAAAGTGATTTCTTCCAGGCAACCCCAAAGGATCTCTCCATGAATTATATAGATATTATTATTATTATGAGTAAATCTAATTTAGTGTTCCGTAGTCATACTGCCAAAAAGAACAACCAGAATTTGGGTACCTTTCCACCAGAGATGTGCTATGCAACGTTGCTATGGATGTGTTTGATATCCACTAATCATATTTGTTGCGGACAGAGAGCACCCCCCTGAACCGCCCGCCGGAGCACACCTACTCTCCGTGCCCCGCATACCGCCGACGCCCATAGCTCGCACAATTAGCAGCTAGGCGTCGGACGGTACGCGGGATATAGGAGCGGCCTTGGAGGCAAAAATTGTTAATTCTTCATCACGATTCTTATTGATGACTTACAACTCTCTCCCTCTCGCACAATTTGTAATTACGTACTTCTTTAATGTATATTTGTAATTTAATAATAATAATCATACAGTCCTTTATATCGAGTTTATTTCCAAAGAAGAAGCAACTGCCACCAATAATATTCATTGATCCACACAGCATAGCACTGGTGGAAACTGATTCAACTAAGCTACGCTTTTTATATGGTAGGATGCGTGCATTCCCTATTGTCGAAACGTCGCATAGCTCGAGCTGCGCATCTCTTTCTCACAGTTAAATTGCGATGGCGCATTTTCGCTGCACATCTTACTCACGCTACTATATAGCTTAGCATCAATGGAAATGTACACATAGTTTCGTATCTTAGTTCTTACATTTTCGCAGCATAGCTGCAGAGCACATATCTGATGGAAAGGCACCTTTAGAATCCACGTCATCATTTGAATAAATCTTAATTATGATTCCATTAATCATTAAAAACAATGTTCTTTCTGCAGATTGGACACAAGAGAAGGTGTCACAACACATTGGTCTGACACATCAACCCTTGGGGTGAGGGCCACCTTTAGGAGCGATACCAGACCAGCTGTGCTAATACTTACTAAACTCAGGTACAGTATTACTTGTTAGCCTATGAATAAAAATTAAATTAAATTCATTACATGAGTTCAGCAGACAGGCAGTCGGCCACCTGATGGAAAGCGGTTACCATCGCCTATAGGCATTAGCAGCACCAAAGTCGTTACAAATATGGTGATGACCTCTTAAGGGAGACAGGAACCTGGCCACTAATGACACTAATAAAAAACAAAAATTTGCAACCCCATACTGCTATGACGACACATCTCATGATTTTTATTTTCGGTCAATTCAACCCACGGCGATAATTATATTTTTAAATCTTAAATGATGATAAATGTATTCTTAATTCATTTTCAAAGCATTTTGAAACTAGTAAAAATACATACCAGATATTTTGTTTCATGATAATAATATTTAACTGTGAATATATTATCAGGTGAATGCCTTTTCTTCACTAACTTATATATTAATGGCCGGTTCTTATATCTTACCAACCGTTTATTTACCGTACTATCGGTTAAAATTTGAAACAAGCGAATGAATAGTAAGTTATAGAAACCAGCTATAACTTAATAACTGAGTAATACTTGTTTTATTCTTCTGTCTTTATTCGGGTCTATAATTTGCAAATATTCCTTCAGGCCAGAGGACAGCGGGCAGTACAGGTGTAGAGTGGACTTCTTTAAGTCCCCCACCAAGAACACAAGGCTCAATTTGACAGTACTCAGTAAGTACCTAGTCTAAATATGCTATTGTTAATTTACACCGTGTCTGAGATGTTCCGGCAAGATTCCGACGAACCAAATAGCTTGAATGTTTATAAGCAAATAAATGATTAGATTTGATTTGAATAAGCTCCCGAGTTCTTAAGACCCCTGTTGGCGCAGAGGTCAAAATTGGGGTGGAAACGAAACATCTTTACTTTGGTATTTACTCATCAATAATTATCAAAACCCGTTAAGCCTTTCGGGAAACCTAGCGATTCAGTTATCGATAAGTCAGGCAACTGCTAGTATTATATTGTTACGAATTGCTAGATTCGAATTTCAAGTGCCGTCGGAGTAATCACAAACTTTATTAGAAGTACCCGCACGTGACTCATTCACAGTTCTTACAGAACAGCAAATCCGAATCGTTAGGCAGAACATCGAAATAATGTTGATATTCTCGTTCGGAATGAACTTTTAATAACGGTTTATGATGTCTTACTCGAAGGCCGGCCATAAACACAAAATTTTTGGATATTTTTTTTATTGCAGAAGTTCAGCAGACAGGCGGACGGCTCACTTGATGGAAATCGGTTACCATCGCCTATGGATATTTGCAACACCAAAGGTGCTAGAAATGCGCTGCTGCTCTCTTAAGGGAAACTGGAACCTGGTCACTAATGCCGGAACACAACTCATGGTTATTATGGCGACATACTTTAGACCAGGGATCGTTGCCATCCAGTCGGGAAAATACCCTACCGTCTGGCTGTGGGTTGTTTTTTCTCCTCTTACGACAGGCCTTCCCGGCCGCAGGAAATTGAATTATTTCTCTGTTCCTGCACGGATAAAATTACGGATTAGTGATTGACAAAAGATTGTTACATTTTAATGGTTAGAAAATTAGCACAAACAAATGTCAGGGGACAATTAAGACAACTATTAAAACAATTACAGGCAATTTAAATTCCAAAATTAATAAAACACCTGGTTTTAGCTGCTCAGAATACGTCAGTTGTAGCGATATGGTTAAAATAACTAGTAGATATAGGTAATGCGTAGTGCTAATTTGTTTTTTATTTTACAGTACCACCAGAACGCCTGATCATCCTGAATCATGAGGGCAATGAAGTTAGAGGAGGTATTCTCGGACCGTATGACGAGGGTACGGAAGTCAACCTAACATGCGTTGCTGTTGGAGGTAAAGTCATAGTTGTCAAGTAAATTAAAACACGTTTACAACACACTATCGCGTTACTAAATTCTATAACTAGACAAGACTGCGCAGCCGTCGCATTTTCGCTGTCAAGCAGGCGTCAGCGATATGGCAGCGGTTTAAGAGGGGGGATAACGTTTATATTTAATCCGATAGAGTCATCTCCCCCCAGGTTGAGCCGAGGTGGAACCTCACAGGAGATGACTTCGAGCGCGCTGCTTCCGGGCTGAACGCCTCCGCTCCCACGGAGTCGGGAAGCCCGCCAAGCCCGTTATCGCTAAAACAACCATCTGCAGCTATTCAGCTGGATCCTGCAAAAACAAACTTACACAGAAATAATTAGAATAGCAGCGCGATGGCTGCTTGATGGCGGCGGTGCCGTCTGTACGGACACTTAACCCGTTAGGAATGTACATGTATTTAGATTTTTTATCAATTATAAGGACTGGATCCGTATCGCAAATTGGTGAGGTAACGTAACCAGCCTTCTGGATACCTCCTTTATAGAAGGCAGTAGTTTATTTAATCTTTCTTTCCATTCAAACGTTATTGAAACTAACTCTTTGCCAACTAATATTATAAACGCATCTTCAAGAAAATTCACTGTGGTCTTAAAAAAATGGCTGATCAAGGAGTGTTTCTACGCTGTAGATGAATTTCTTAAAACAAGTGCTTGTCGTTATTATCTATATGGAAAATCTTAGTGATCTATTTGTTATTTTTTCTCTTGACATTAATTGCTTATATATTAACAAAATTGATCTTTTTTTTTATTAGAATATTTATGTAAATTTAATTTTAATTTTTAGTTCACTTTGTACACCACTATGTGGTAGAATGTACTGTGCTTCTACATTTGTATAACACCTGTATAACTACATTCTTGCACATAAAGATATTGATTGATTGAAAAAATACCCAAATTGGTCCAAACGTTCTTAAGTAATGAGTAATGAGGTTACTAAAAAACAGCATTTCATTCTTATAATAAAGAATGTTTGAAAAACTTTTCTTTTAGAGCTCTTCAGGTTCTGTCTTGATATTTTATAAATAAAAAATATCTCGAGCATTTTTGCTGACCGTACTTAAATCCAAATGGCTTCCATATTAATTTGAAACCAATAAAAGTTACACCGAGGGTTTTTGGTGTAAAATAATTTGATCGTTAATTAACTGCTACGGAATGAATTATTTTGCCGTCTGTACATCTAATAATTAATCGAAATGAATTGTAATGAATCTTTATTGTTCATGTTTATTGACCAGATTAAGTATGTGCGAATTTGTTTAAATGTTTATTCGCATGAAGTAGAAGCTTAAATTGGTAAGGCTAAGACGCTGGTGTCTCCTTTCGACATTGAAAGAAAGAAAACAATATTTAGTGTAACACAATAAATAGGGATTATACTACATACATACATACATAACTTCACGCCAGTTCCCTTGCGGGGTAGGCACGAACAACAGACTGCACGGCATATTTTATAAAAGTAGATAAATCCAGACTGCATGATAACTCCTTTAATTCTTTGAAAATGATCTACTAATATTCTAATAATATGTGTAGCATTACCTGCTAGAAGTAATAGATAAAAATACTGGAATGACATTACTGCGTGGATATGTGTACAATTAGCTGCTAAACGTAATAGCTAAAAATGAGAAGTAATAATAATTTCTACAAAAAGCGAAGTGACATCGTCAGATACTGGGATGATATCACAGCTTGGTCGGTCTTGGCTACAGTATTCTAATAACAGGTGTACAGTTAGCTGCTAAACGTAATAGATAAAAATGAAAAGTGATAATAACTTCTATGAGAGGCGTAGTCATATCGTGAGATACTGGGATGAGATCACAGCGTGGTTGCGCTTGGCTATAAATGTATTCTTGTCTATTTAGAAATTCAATAAAGTATATCAACAAACCTGAATATCAAGGAAAGTGTCGAAAACAGATGAACATAAATATAAACCAAAAACAAGAGTAGCAACACGCGACCGAAACAAAATATGGGGGAAAAAGTATAAAACATTCGGGCACTGTCCGACCCTTGTCAATGATATAACTGTTGGTCCAAGAAACAGGCGAGAGCGATTTTTTCGGTTAAGGATTTTTAGCGTTCCGTAACTTGGTACTTCCGTAATCTTGGCAAAAATGGAACTCTCATTAAAACTTTGTGTCCGCTGTTTTTGGCGAAAATAATAGACGTTTTTCACTTTTACGGAACCCTGTATTATGCGTAGACAGACTGCCCAAGCATCATTTTACTAAAAAAATTAATTGTTTAAATTACATGGTTGTATATCACATACAATGATACTAGTTATGTTTTTTTGTATTTTGACTACACCATTATGGCACACTTATTCCAGATTTGTTCATATAAAGCTAAGTCCCCGTCCTGACCTACAGGGCCGTGACGTGGACACTGACGGCAGGACTGGTCCACAAATTCCAATTCGCTCAGCGCGCTAGTATTAGAAATCAGGATATCCGTAAGAAAACCAAAGTAACTGCCATAGCTTGAGAAATGAGTAAGTTGAAGTGGCAGTGGGCCGGTCGCGTCTGTCGCAAGACCAATGGCCGATGGAGCAGACGGGGGTCCTGGTGTGGAGACCGCGTCTTGGTAATCTTAGTATCTGGCGCTTTCTCGCCCGATGGAATGACGGTATGCGCAAGGCGGAGGACCGGGATAAGTGGCGCCGACTTAGGGAGGCCTACGTCCAGCAGTGGACTGTGATTGGCTGACGACAAAAGTTAAGTCTTCGAGAAATACTTTGACAGAATGTATACACAGATAGATGCACAAAACGAATTGTATGAATTCCATTTTAAATCGACGACTTCAAAAAACAGTAGGAGGTTGTTAATTCGTCGTGTAAATATTTTTACTATTTGTAGCAATGGCCTACTCGTCAGAATATTGTGGTAAATAAATCAACCCGCGCTTATACATCCGCAGTTATACAGAATCGTTTGGACAGATACATAAGTTTATTCACCAGCAATCTTTGTACAACACACGTCGTCGTGGCACTTACAGAAATCAAACACTGTTAGCGATAGAAACATATAATTAATCACATTAAATATCAATAGTACAGGAGTTCTCAGTTAACAACAAAACGAAAGACGAGCAAGCTTCCGCAGTGTTGCTAGTCAAAACAAAAATTATTTTAAATTAGTGTTGCCAACACTCGGAGCTTTCTGTATTAATGGCCGGTTTCTATATCTTACTATTCCTTTACTTTCCTTACGGTTGAATTTTGATATTACTTGTATGGGGTTTATCTTAAATTTTAACCGGTAGTAAGGCAAATGTACTGTCGGTAAGATATAGGAACCGGCCGTAAATCGTGTATTGGAGTTAAAAACTTCTCTCATTTAATTTTGTCGCAGTCACCCAGCTACGCGAAATGTATCAACGGAACTTTAAGAACTCCTCCATAAGCGATAGCGTTTTTACTTTACGCTAATCCAAAAATCACAGAGATGTGCGTGAACCGGACATTTTTGCTAAAACACTTCAAATAAGGGACTGATGCCGTCTGATGGGGGTAGCACGAAGTGTCTGTTTGGATAATTAAAAGATATTCATCGAGTCCCAACTCTGGGCAAACAGGGAAACAATGCAAATTGGATATGTTACAACTTTGACATGTTATTGTTTCGGATTAATTTGTCTTTTTCCTTGTTATTGAGTTACTGGGCAAGTGAATTGTTAAAAGTGATTTATTTGTTTGCTTGACACCAGGGTTGGCGAACCTTTACGTATCAACGTGCCATTTTTGTAAAGAAATGTTTAATGAGGCCATAGACGTGTCGTCAAATAATATTGACTGCGTGATTATAATATATAATAATACTGTAGTGGATGCACTTACCACGTTTAGTTGTAGTTTTATATTTGTTTAAAATATACCACGATCCTGGTTACCACACGCTCGGTTTTCCAACTCAATTATTTGTTTATACATTTATGGAATTTCATTTTCATTTCTATCAGAAACTTGTAATTCATATTCATAAACAAAAGTAGGTCAAGTTCAAGGTCAATCTTTGGCATTTGACTTTTGACGTTTGACAAGTGGTACCTTATGAAAAATATAGCAACAACATTCTTTTGATCTACGCTATGTTTTCCATTCATGTTTAAATCAGAATTTCTAACCATTAAAATTTCAATTTTCTTATTTATTTAATTAAATTTAATTTATCAATTACATAATGATCTACTTTTGTTATTGTTATTCAATGCCTATATGCCTATGTTAGCCAGGACGTAAAGATACGACTAACCAATGAGAGATGTATATAAAACTCGCTCTCATTGGTGGGAATTCAAAAATGTAGAAAGAGACACGGTTTTTGAATTCAGTTAGGAGAGACCATTTTGTACGAGAAAAAGATACTTACAAAAGTGAAAATAAAAAGTCAGTTTAAGAGTGAAGTTACATTTATTCAAGAGCCTTACATCACAAATATAATATCATAGCACACTCTTCAATACTATCAACTCAAAACTATTTACTACAAATAATGAATGAATGAATGAATGAAAACACTTTATTGTTCACCAAAAATTAAAACTACGTTCTTAAAACTAAGTACAATAAATGTTGAACAAAGGGCGGCCTTATCGCTTAAAGCGATCTCTTCCAGGCAACCCCCTAAACTAAGAAAAATAGTAAGACAACAGTGGCGGTGAAGACAATAAATAATAGAATAGAATAAAATATACTTTCTTATACAAAAATGCAACATAAAATCAAGAACATTAATATACAAGTACAATCGGCGGTCTTATCGCCCATGGCGATTTCTTCCAGACAACCTTTGGATGGAGTATAGAAGGACAACAAAAGTCGGTAGTTGCTAAACCAGCAAGTTACGCTTGTGTTATGGGTAATATACAACGGACTACTCTGGGGCCGATCCCAGACACCCAGACCATAGTAAATAACGGAGAAAATACGTTTCCAAAATTTACTATACCAGGAATCGAACCCGGAGCCTCTGCGTTGTAGTGAGGTAGGCCGGCAAAGGCTTAGCCCGCTCAACCACAGAGGCCGTAAATACACATATTATATTATATACATACAAAAGTAAACAATAACACTATAGCTTGAGGTAGTGATCTTGAACTAATCTGTTAAAAGAAGGTAATGATCGTGTCTGCTTGATGTTTAGTGGTAGTGCATTCCAGAGTGGAATGGCCTGGACGATAAAAGACTTGTTGTAAAAACTGGTTCTGTTGACAGGCGTTTTCAGTTTCAAATTCTCTGACAATCTAAAGAATCTCGAATCACTGTAATTAAGGAACTGAAAGCGTTCCTTGAGATAATCAGGGGACTTGGGATTAAACAAAATATAATCATAATAAGAAACATTCCAAATAATATAGAGTAGAATAGACAATAGATAACACTTTACTGCTCATCAAGTATACAATTACAAAATGCACAATAACAATATTGTCATGGTAGAAACAATAGGCCTTATCGCTTAAAGCAATCTCTTCCAGGCAACCTAACTTAAGGAACAATTTAACCTAATCTGGCGATGTAGGTGGTGCAGATTATTAGGTAGCGCTTAAACAGACATACTTAAACTATGTCGTCAAATATAACAATAATAGTATTCTTCCTTTTTCTTACTGTAACTTTTTTATTTTTTTATTGCATGAGTTCAGCAGACAGACAGACATCCCACTTGATGGATCGCCTATGGACTTTTACAACACCAAAGGTACTACAAATGCGCTGCTGCCCTCTTAAGGTAGACTGGAAACTGGTCACTAATGCCGGAACACAAGTCAAGTTTGTTATGGCGACAGACTTTAGACCAGGGGTGGTAGATATCCAGTCGGGCAAATGCCCTACCACCTGGCTGTGGGTTCTTTTGTCGCCTCTTACGACAGGCCGCCCGGCCGCCGGAATTTGTATTCTTTCTCCGTTCCTGCACGGATAGATCTTTGTCTTACTGAGTATGCGCTGTTTGCTACAACTCCATTAATTCTTCGAAAAGTAATTCTGTAACATACTTCTGTATAAAACTTATAAAAAAAGAACTTGAGATATAAATAGAATAAGAAATATAAAGAAAAACAATTTTTAGCTAGACGTGTTGCTGGGGAGTTTCTTGCCGCTTCTTCTCCTTCACAGCAAAAGTGGTATACATAGAATAGGAAGTAAAATTAAATTTTAACTCATACGTATGATAGATATTCGAAAAGTGTTCTCCAGTAGAACTTATTTTGAATAAAAACTTTTGAATTTGAATATATTTTGTAATGTATTAATAAATGTTTCAGTTAAACGTGTGATTCAAATTAAAGTAACATTAGCGTGACTTCTGTTGTTACAGATTAGATGACAAATAATTTATTTTAGTATTGTAAGACGTTACTTTTAGCAGAATGTATGCTGAACTAAGTCATCTTTCAAACGGTTCCTTCGGCGTTCGTTCGTAGTATTATATATAATATTTCATAGCGAACTTTGTGATCGGTGCTGTGCCTAAAATAAAAAAAAACTTCGTTTAAAAAACCGACTTCAAAAACTAAAAAGTATAAAATAACTTATTTCTAAAGCTATTATTATTAATATATATTATCTAAAATATCTTAAAGTCGGTGCTTAGTAATTTTCAAAAAAATATAGTAATTTTTATGTTTTTACTTTGCACCGACTTCGAGATGTTTTAGATAATATATATTAATAATAATAGCTTTAGAAATAAGTTATTTTATACATTTTAGCTTTTGAAGTTGGTTTTTTTAAACGAAGTTTTTTTATTTTATTTGTTACTTTTTAGTGTCTAGCTATGTATGGGTAGACCTACGAAAGGTGCCGCGCTCCTTAAAAAATATAGGTCCTCGTAAAATGAAAACTACTGGGCCAAACTATGTTAAATTTTTAGGGGACCAAATGGCAACTATTCCGCATCAAACTAATTAAGAATCACGTAAATCGGATCATAAATCTCAGCGTAATCGATGTACATATGGAACGGAATGGAAATATTTTATAAAAAATGTTCATAAAATGAAAACTATTGGGCCAAACTATATCAAATTTTTAGGGGACCAAATGGCAGCTATTTCGCGTCGAAAAAAAAAAGAATCACGTAAATCGGATCATAAACCTCGGAGTAATCGGTGAACATACATAAAAAAATAAAAAAAGATCCCGACAAATTGAGAACCTCCTCCTTTTTTTGAAGTCGGTTAAAAATATTGTATCGCGTACAGGGGTGGCAAAATAAATTAGAAAATAATAGGGGCACCACTTTCGCAAAATTGTCTAAACTCTAGCAACTCCAATATTAGGTCAAAAGTAATTTCGATACTTATTAATGATTTTTAGTACGACATCAAACATCGTACAAGTATCAAGTTGCTATAGTTACGACGTACGCATTTTTGTCAACATAGCCTGTGATGTTCACTTTAATAATAATGACTATAATTTTATAAGCAAGAGCTTTAACACCTGGTGATAGTTAACAGAATAATTATTTGAATAAAAGAAGATAAATTAACAATTACAAACCTATCATGTCGGCAGTTTTTTGATAAATATCGTCGAATTACAACGAAAAAATTTTGGCTTCAGATTCCACTAGACATCTTTGATAAATTTTAAAAATCACTGCTCATGTGATACTTAGTATTGTTACATGCGTATTTAGTTATTTTTTAGCGATTTTAGAATCGGAGGAACGTTAAAATTAAAATAACATGAATAATTCCGCTTTGTTTATGATTCACTAACCTTGACTACAGATAAAATAGAATATTGCCAAAAGGCAAAATAATTAGTTCTCGTTCTAGACATTATGGTCAGGTTATACCCTCCATGACACGCGTGCCATTGGTTCGTCATCCCTGTTTTACACGAACTGGATTTTTTACATCGGAAAATATCTGTAGGCGACGGTAATCAATTTCCATCAGGTTGTCTGTCTGCCTGTTTGCAAGCTTCGCAGTAAGAATGTGATTTTTAGTTTATTACCATAGATGATTATTCCAGGTCGTCCTACGGCGCGTGTGTCCTGGTGGAAATCACACGCTCTACTGGCCAATTCTGAAGCAAGAGCCACAGTCTCCTTCAGGCTTCAGAGATTAGACTACGGAACAGATATTACTTGTCAGGTAAGTTGGAGACAGGAATTTTAACTCTACGGCATTAATCAGGCATATACCTTAGTTTGCCATTTTTATTGCACGAGTTCAGCAGACAATTTTCCAGGTGGTAGGGTATCTGCCCGGCTGGATGGCTACCATCCCTGGTCTAGACTATGCCGCCATAACACCCTTGAGTTGTGTTCCGGCATTAGTGACCAGGTTCCAGTCTCCCTTTAGAGAGCGGCAGAACATTTGTAGCATCTTTGGTGTAACAAATGTCTATAGGCGATGGTAACGGCTTCCCATCAGGTGGACCGTCTGCGTCTATTTTTTTATTGCACCTGTTCAGCAGACAGACAGACGGCCCACCTAATGGTAAGCGGCTGCCATCGCCTATGGACATTGCAACACCAAAGCTTGCACACAGGAACAGCACAAGGCACTAAATTTCACGGTAGAGCTAATACTTTTAACAAAGTCTAAGTACAGTAAAAGTTTTTGGCACGTCCAATAATAAGTTGAAGTTAAGAAGAGTTCATAGGTGTACAAAAGTCCCAAAAACTCCCAATGAAGCGAAATTAAACTAAGTGACGGATGCTCAAAAATATATATATTCGCTACTGGAATCGAATCAAAATCCATACAAACAAATAAAAGATCACTTCTATTGTACAAAATTTAAAACCATAGTGCGTTTAAAAACGGCACAGCGCCATCTAGTTTTGGCTTCGTAAACGTAACGTATCATTACCAATTTCGACAATAGGAAAAGATTAGTGGAACGGTGCGGTGTGTTCTTTGTCAAACATTAACTCGGAATAGTCCGAGATGGCTGCCTTTACCATCGTGTGCATTCATTGGTCGTCACACGGAAAGAGGGTAGACAGCATAATGGATGAAGCGATGTTCTACCTACTTAATATTATAGGGACTGAACACCCGCTTTTGAGCTCACGCACACAATCTGACACGCGTTTACCACAAATAAAACCCGCTTGCCTTCGTGAATTATAGGACAATTGAAAGAACTATACGACAACTGAGATTACAGTAATTAGTGCTACAATAAATGAAAATCGTGCGTAGTGGAGAAAATTTAAAATATAAGCTTCGGACTCAGAAGTGAAATTTAGATACAACTAGGACTTACCGTTGTATTAATAACGAACGTTGATGATATATTATTAATTTAAATATTTATGATTATTTAACAACCTTTCACAGTGTACACATTTGGCCATAATCAACGGGCGCAGTGAATTAGTTATTGTATTACGTTGATTTTCTAACCATTTCTCTAAATCAGTGTCCCTTATGTATACAATCAGAAATGAGGATATCTGTAAGAGAATTAAGATAACCGACATAGCTCGCAAAATACATTTCTAGTGCGGGCAAGTAATTATTTATAAAATGTAAGTAAATACGATGATATCGATTTGTAAAAGGAGGCAAGCGGTGTTTGAGCCTTAAATATTTCAACACTGACTAAGTATCGCGGTGCCTTTTTTACGTCTGCGTGTTACTTGTAATCAATAGTTTATTCGTGAAAACCTGTCATTGGCTTCCTTATCTTAATTATAGTTATCTATTCAAATGTATTTAGCTATAGGTTTTCCATAAACAAATAAAATTAGCAAGTTTAAGTGGCAATAGGCCGGTCACGTCTGTCGCAGGCTCGACGGTTAATGAAGCAGACGTGTTCTAGGCTGGAGACCGCGTCTCGGTAAACAGTGTAAGAAACTCTCCAACCCGGAGGACCTACAACCCGCGTAAGTTCACTGGCAGGGGGGCTAGATGAAGACCTGACAGACTGGGATATATGGTGCAGACTTGGGGAGGCCTACATCCTACAGTGGACATAGATTGGCTAAAGTTGGGGTGATGAGATAATAAAAAAGAGTTAGAATCTTTAGATAGACTACTCCTACCACCCTCACCTGGTCCCTAAATTAGAGTAGTGTAATAAGGCTTGTAATATTTTTTCTTTGTTAACAGGCAGTAACCGACCCACTCATCCCACCTGTATCAGAAACTTTATCAATAGATGTCAATCGTAAGTATAATATTTTTATCTTTATTAGAAGAACACATTATAAGTTCATACTACAACAAAATATTGTAAACGCAAGTTTGTTTGTTTCTTCAGTTTTTGGATATACACTGACATTATACGAAATGTATCGAAGTAGATACAGATATATTGCTGAAACTGATAAGCACAGTTTATATTACAAAAATATATTAAACACTGCGTCAGCTTAATTCCTATAAGATAGTCACATTTACATAATGCTAATATTAGACGGATAAACGAAATAGAATCAATTTGGTTGAAAGGACACGACGTTATTCAATAATGTTGAATTATTAAACAGAAATTGACAATCTAAGATCGGCTTAATGATATTGCTAAAATAAGTTCCAAACACTTTTTTTTACTATTCTTAAACTTTTTAAAATTAATTCATTAATAACAGTGACACGAAGTTACAATATTTTAAAGCCCCTATCTAAATTTACATTAATTATAACACAAGCAAACCCGCATTCTAACGTACGTGCATCCTAATAACATTATCTCATCTTCTTAAACCCTGATTGACGGATCATTACAAACAAAATAATGTTTAAGCATGACTTGCCAACCGAGTATTGTGTTGATATCTCTTTCTTGCACACGATTAATTGTTTTTCCCGTCCTTTTCTATAAAATGCATAAGTCGAAGATAGGGTTTATATTATTTTTATAAGTAATGAGATCGTATAAATGATTTTGTATGAACATATTAATCCACTTACCGAACTTTTTTAAGTCTGCCTAATTGACAGGTTTTGTTTTTATTGCATAAGTTCAACAAACAGTATGCCCGTCTGCTCGACTCATGCAATAATAATAATCATCTGATGGAAAGCGGTTATAGACATTTGTAACGCGAAAGTTGCTACTAATGTGCTAGCACTCTCTAAAGCGAAACTGGAACCTGGGGCCCAATTCTGCTATTACTATCTCTTCAAAATCGCCGGACACTATGAGAATCATAGTTTTGTCTGATTTCGGTATTCTGTTAATTCCAATAGCCTGCCCGTGGCACGTCACTCTATGAATATTTATAAGTGAAATAAATATTACAATTTTTGGTAGTATTTCAATATTCATTTCAGCTAACTCCACTTCTGGTAACTGTAATTTTTATTAATATTGTTTTACGGCGACGATATCGAAAAGACATTGTGAATTTAGTAGAATACGAATTTTTAACACTCGCAAAATATATTAGCAATGTTAAGATATTGAAATAAGAGAATTGAACCCCCTGGCCACTAATGCCGGAACACAACTCAACTCAAGGTTGCTATAGTCGCGGAGGTGGTAGCCATCCAGAGGGTAATATACCTTACCACCTGGCTGTGGGATGTGAATATGAAGAGTTTGGGTCTTTTTGTTGCCACTAAGTGTACTTGCGTGTAGTTGTGAATTTAAAATTATTTAAACTTTTCCGCACTTATAAATATTAATGAAAATTAAAATAAAAAATTAATCAATCGGACAAGTGCGTAGTAGTGCATCGGCAATAAACGTGTGGTATGCGCGGGCGCTGCTCGTAGTTTTGAGATGGTTGTAGTATTAAAACTACATTGACCCAATGTGACTGGTATCTTTATTGTCACGTTTAACAAAATTAAAGCCTTATATACTACACTAGCTTCAGCCCGCGTGGAATAGTTTAAAAAAAGTAAGTTAAAAATACCCTCGAATTTTGAAACATTCTTCATTGGTGCTCTACTCATATTGGTCTTAGCCTGATGATATATAAGCCTTCCTCGATAAATTGGCTATCTAACACTGAGAGAATTTTTCAAATCAGACCAGTATTTCATGAGATTAGCGCGTTCAAGCAAACAAATAAACTCTTCAGCTTTATATATTAGTATAAGATTTATGCTAAGCTTGCAAATACTTAATTAGTATGCGCTGGCCCCCCTTACAATGAACAATACAAATACTTACATACTACTAACGCTATGTAGAGGTGTCAAACATCCACACTTTCCATTATGTGATTACGAAACCATAATAAAAGTGTTTCATAGAAAAAACCTCAGCCTCGAAAACTGCTCAACGGATATTGTCCAAATTAATATTTTTTAAAAGTTTTTGAAGTTTTCAAATTTAAAATTCGTTCAAAAATTTCCAACACCTAGCAAGAAAGCTAGAGTGGGATATAATTCAAATTACTCTGGAAACCTATTGATTTACCAGAAAAAAAATACCAGCCCAGAAAGCGGTGGTAGACTGATGCCTTTTAACAAGTAATTTGCCGGATTCCATTAAGAAATAAATAAATATTTTTTTCTTTCATTCAGGAACCCACTCGTCAATTCACACAACATACACACTTACAAGATCGGTCCGGGCTTTTAGTAGGAGTTCAGTGACATACATACCAACATTAGAATTTTATATTAAAGATTTATACACTCGTTCTATAGACATTTTCACATGCAAACAGCATATTTGAATAATAACAGCGCATAAACATCCCATTGCTGGGCTCGCCACGCTTGTCCAAGATGGCTTGGTAGGTAGAGTTGGGTGGGACATGATTTTAAAATGAGTATGTAAGAGTAACAGGACATTTTGTACTGCACCAGTACAATGTACCACTTCAAGTGAGGCGAGGAGATTTGTATGGTTTGTACCGCGGCAGTACATTTGAAGCGATGAAGCCGGTGAGGCGGTGAGCGTCATTCCCTCATTTGTGCCGTACAAAACTTCTAGTTCGGAAATGTTTGTTAAGAATCGGATGTGATCGGCCTCGGTCACCTCATTTTACTAGCATTCATACATGTCATGTTGTCCCTCTTTGTCATGTGAATATCTGTAGAAGCGTTATTGTACTGTTGTCCTCGTTCCTTTCTACCTCTTACATTCGACACGTGAATAGTAGTAGGACAAAATTTTTGAAGTAGTATAAATTTAAATTGTGAACCGTATCAGTACAAATCTATATTTTACGGGATAAATGTACTGCCTCACACGTGTACTGCTCATCACTATTGGCAGATTTGACGCATCGGTTATCTCGATGCGCAGGTTTCATCAGGATGTTTTCCTTCACCGTTGTTAGCACATGGTCAGAAAACTGCGTAAGTTGTGCATGCGGCTAGGATTAGAAACCGGGCCCTTTGAGTACGGGACGCGTGCGATAGCCATTACGCTACCACGACTTACAGCTTATTTATTAACTTAAAATTAACCAACGTTCCAGCATGAAAAGACTACACTTGTGTAACTGAAAAGCAAACAGAAGCTTAATTAAGCTCTACAAGTGTACAGGGAATAACTTAACCAAGTTGGTTTTAAGTTAACTCGGGCAATCACCGCTGGTCAGGGCTAACTTTAACTTGGTTAAGGGATCGGGTTTAAGTTTGTTTTGACTAATACAGTTAATTAGCAGGGCTTATTTTATTGTAATTTTCTATTTTTGGGAACGAATTTCATGCGTGCTATTTTTTAACTTATAAATTCCTCGTGGCTCGACTGATTTATTTGTATGTCGGTATGTTGTTTTTCTCCTATTTTCCGGGTTGAAACCTAGCAAATAATCATCTTCGTTTTTCCGCTTTTATTAGTTTAACCTGTCTGTGTGTTGGTATCAATTTAATAGAATATTTTAACCTAACCTATTTTAACCTTTTCCCCGTGCAGAAACGGAAATAGAATACTGTTTCCTGCTGCCGTGCCTGTCGTAAGAGGCGATAAAACAACCCACAACCAGGTGGTAGGGCATTTGCCCGACTGGATGGCTACCACCCTGGGTCTAGAGTATGTCGCCATATTCCAGTTTCTCCTTCGATTTCAGCTTATCTATTATCTGCATTTACATAGCATCACGTTCATATATTGACCATAGTCTTTAACTGTGCTAAATTGTACATTAATAAATTCATGGATGAAACGTGACGCAACAATAGTCATACAATTTATTGAAATTGAACTTGAAACTCTTTGAATTTTACTCTTATAAAAGCTAATACACGGCCTGGTAAGGTTTTTTTTTATTCTCCTCCATCCTGACGAGCTTGATATGTCAGGGTTATGTCTTTTTTTGTATCTTTATTTCTTTTTTTTTATCTTTTTATTTTTCTTTTTTGCTTTATTTAAATAAATAAACTATAATTAATTCTATTACGTATATCTTATTACTATTGGGTTTTACATTCTTATTCTATTTTTGTGCTGTTTTACTTACAATTTTGTTCTTATTATCTATTACAGTTTTCTTGTTCCTATTTTATTTTACCTTCTACTACAATCGGGTCTTGTACATTACTACTTATCCGTTTATTTATTACTTTGTTACTTATTTTCTTGTTACTTATTCTATATTTATTTCTACACTGTTTTGGTTTTCTTTTCTTATTTTACAGTTAATTTAACTTCTTGTATTACATATTTAAAATATATATACAAGCAGTTATTTTATTATACGTCCGGGCCTGGTAAGGTTGTGGCTCAGTTTCGTGGTTTTTGAAATTGTTTTTGTCTTAAAAAAAACTGCTGGAATGTCCTGTTCCCGTGGGATATCCGGGATTTACAGTATATAAGCTCCTCTATAAAAGTCTCTCTTTTCTTTCACTTTCTCCTAATTATTTGGGGTCGCTCCTCTAGAAAAGTGTTACGAGTTTAGCGGGACTCGAATTAAAATGCCGTTAGAATTATTATAGAGTTAGAACTATAGAGTTAGAGTTAGAACTATACAAACACATATAACACAGGTACAATATAACCGAACACAACAAATCCAAACGTAATGCGGAAGGTCGTAATTGAATAAAACGAGCAAAGTCCGTCACTATTAGATTCGTAGTCGTAGCTTGTCTGCCCCCTCCCCCTTCCATCAGACCGTCGTTTTATACTTCACAAATGCAAAATAATCCGCAACACCTGGCTAATGATGCTAATGAGCGAGTACAATAGGACAATAGGCTTATTCTCCACAATAATTAGAAATGTATGCCAATAAAGAAGTGAACATCAACGATCATAAACGAATTACAATTAGTTCAAATGCCGACAGGTAAAAAATGTGCTTTTACAGATTTGTGCGTGGAATTTATGTCTTTGTCGGCGCCTAGGTTGTAACAAAAGTAATGGTATGTGAAAATTTCATTTTTTGCTTATTTTTTATTGCAGGAGTTCAGCAAACAGAGTTCTAAAAAAATCAATTACTTTTAAGTTCTGCGGCCAGAAACACACGGAATTTAAACCTTTACCTTTATTTTTATTACATCGTATAAAACAAAGTTGCTTTCCGCGTCTGTCTACCTGCTAACTCCTCCTAAACCACGCAACGGATGTATAAGCGGTTTTCACCGTCAGTTAAATAATTTTTCAAGGAAGGTTTATACGTATACTAGATTTTGCTCGTGGTTTCGCTCGCGATATATAAAAACATAATTAAGTTTTTGTGCGAGTAAAATAGAGATTCTTACGCGGGAAAAACTCTAGTCTATACTAATATTATAAAGAGGAAAAATTAGTATGTCTGTAACGAATTAACTTAAAAACTACTGGCCCGATTTTAAAACTTCTTTTACTATTAGAATGCTACATTGTCCCAGATTAATGTAGGCTATATTTGTAACTAGAAAGATTAGGGATCCCAATAAAAATTTCAAAAATGTAAGCCAAGGTGTAAAATAACGTAGTATTTGAGTGGGTGCGTCAGGGTAAGGTTGAGATTCACAATTAGATCCGGTAGGTGGCGCTGGAATCGAGTTCTAGATTTTTATTTTACAGGGGATGACAACATCTGCCGAGATGGCTAGTTTCGTATAAAAAATATTAACTATTTATCGCTGCAACTGTGACCACACCACATCCGGCCGTCGGTACAATCGTCTACAAAAGTATATCAAGCTGTCAATTAGGCCTTCCACAGATTATCATCTCGGTCTGCTGCGCATCGGTAGATTGTATCACGTATTTCGGCGTGTCCTCTTTAGATTTATGTGTGCGATTAATGCCGGTATAAGATTGAGAAGTCTCTGTGCCTTTTGGATTTTTGTGCCTGCGTTTTGGAACATATTTATGCTATACTTTTTTAAGATAAATATGTAGGTTCGCATCTGATCACGATCATGCCTAATATTAGACGATTATACGGTCGAAGATGCGGCACGCTTACCTAGAAAATACCTCATACCTCATACGAGACTTGAAGACTCCCGGATTTCACTATTCAGGAAACACGGACTCTGGTAGCGCATTCCACAGGTCTGTATGTGCAGGTTGTGGAATGAGGTCCCTGGTTGTTGTAACTTCAGCCAGAGTCCGGCCCGGCCTTTTTGCCGCTGTAGGCAAACTCGGGAAATGCCACCCCCACCGAAACTTAAGAGAACTAAAAAAAGTCTTCTATCTAGCTTTCTTCTTCCAGAACCCTGTCTATTCGTGTTGTATGTACATGTTAATTTTACTAATCATATATTTTCTAGATTCAACTGAACGAATCGAAAATTAAATATATTTTTAGATGTTGTTTGTTTTTTTGGGATTTAGTAGTTCAAGCTTTTTTGGAGGCATTTTTGTTGTAGACAGATGCCTACCATGCTGTAGGGGCACATGGCGATCGGTGGTGACGCAATTCGAATTAGTTGGCTCGCGGCATCATAAGTACGCGCCCGTGTTTGTCGCCCCATTCATAAGCGTGAATGAGTGACTGATTACATGATTTCATTTTTTCAAACGAATTTCATTTTTTATACCGTCCCGGTAGGTGAATACGCAAATTAAGAGTACTACATAGAGTCGGTACCATAGTAAACGAATACATAAAGTGATAAGTCATTAATATAATAATCTAACCAACTAACATTGGTTAATCATTTATCAATGCCTACCGTCTCGAGCCGCACCTGCTTAAGCAAAGTTGGCTCATCTTTAAGTTGCCTATTTTTTTATTTTATTATAATGCTGGCAAGACATCAGACGAGAAAATAGTTATCGTCACCTATAGATGTTTGCAACACCAGGAGCGAAGCCGACGTGTTGCCAGCGTTTAGGATCGAATAGAGGAATCAGACAAGGGGATTTTTTTTATTACATGAGTGCAGCAGACAGCCAGACTACCCATCTGATCTGATACCAAAGGCGTTACAAATGCATTGCTGTTCTCTTAATGTAGACTGGAACCTGGCCACTTATGGCCGGGATACAACTCAAGGTTGTTATGGCGGCATACTCTAATACTAGGGGTGGTAGCTATACAGACGGGCTACCACCTGACTGTGAGATGTTTTGTCTCCTCTTACGACAGGCCGCTCGGCCGCAGAAAATTGTATTCTTTCTTCGTTCCTGCACGGATAAAAAGGAATGGGGTAGTGTTCTTTATTGCATATACAAGTGAAATCAAATATATTATACAATATGTGATGCGATATCTTCCGGACCATCTACACAATTATTAAAACTGCCAGAATGTGAAATTTCAAGTTATTATTACACACATGTCGTTATTGTTGTCATATATATTTATTTTATATTAATATATCAATATATTTTTAATTATTATATAACCCTTGTTAACTATAATATTTTAATCATTAAATTATCTATTATTATTGTCAAAAAATTCCTGTATCGAATAGAATGTCCCGCCCTAAGAATCGGTGCGTAGATGCGTCACGCTCAAGTGCCTATGACCCTGGTGCCCGTGGCGCCTCGTTAAAGCGCAATAAAGGGACACTGGTTAGGTTTAACTGGGTAATCCGCCGGTGGGTTTATCGCAATCGGCTGCTACATAGTCCATACTCCGGTGATCTTGGAGATAATGTACAAAAACGTTTTCTCGGCGTTTTGTGATTTCAGAAAAATCTCATTTCTAATACTTCTTATTAATATTTTTTCAGGTGAATATTTTCTTAAATGCCTTGCCCCCAGATATTCAATATAATTTTGTAATTTATTTTTACATGAATATTTAAAAAAATCTAACGCTCAAATAATGCGTGCTGATTGGAAGCCGCGTATCAGCGCCTCTAGTGGCGAAGGAAAAAAATTATTTACCGCTTATTATGAGACCAAACCTTTTTATCAGCTCGTAAGTATTGTGTAAACACATTATCAATGTGACACTTAAAAGATCGAACTGGTGTTTAAACGGGGACTTTATACTAGGATATGGCCGCGACTTCGTCGACGCTTGAATTGGAATTCTTGCGGGAATCCCGAGACACAAAATACCCCAGTATTTGAAAAACAATGTAAACTATCATTTTAGTCAAAACTGTGTCGGAAAAATCACACATTTTATTATATTACAGATGCTATCGCTCAGTAAAAAAATCATATTCGAATTCATTTTTTTAAATCTGTTAACAGCAATAACGTTCCACGTAAGAATTGCGCGCATCCTCGTACGAGGCACTGCGAGTGCTTTACGCGATTGTGAATTAATTAAAGGTTACAACAATAAAATTCCACGCAAGAATTGCGGACATCCTCGTACGAGGCACTGCGAGTGATTTTCGTGGTTGTGAATTAATTATAGGTTACAATAATAACATTCCACGCAAGAATTGCGCACATCTTCGTACGAGGCACTGCGAGTGCTTTTCGCATTTGTGATAGATAGATAGTGTTACATTTATCTAGTTGCATAGTTGTTCTTGTCATGTTTTCCTTTTAAGGTTAATAATTAATTTTGTTATATACCCTCTTATTTCTAAACGATACTACAATCGGCCATTGCCTTAATTGAATAATAATGTTATATTTTTATTTATTCTGTGATTAACGCTTTTGTATAGAGTAGTTGTCTATAATTTACCATAATTTTATATAACAATGTTATCTCTAATATGATGAGGTAATTGTGTAGATTATAATTCAAAATTACTTAATTGTATATAGACGGTATTCACTACATTTTATTTTCATGTTGGCAGACGCGATAGATTTTTACTGTGTTCGAATTATTTTATTACATGTAAAACTTTAAATATATTTTTTTCTATAATATCTTATATAAAATATTATCTAAAATTTCCATACAATAATGTATTAAATTCTTGTCGTTCATAACCCTTTTCATTAAAATAATTTATCAATGACTTCAATCCGCTATCAGTTGTGCCAATTTGCTAAGTTTCTTATACTGTAAAACTGTTGGAGGGATATTACAAACCACTAGTTATTATTATTACATGAGTAGATACAACAGACAGGCAGAAATCCCACCTGGTGGAAATTCTTACCGTCGTCTTTAGACATTGCAGCATTGAAGGTGCCATCATTGTTGTGGAGTCCTGGAAGGGTAGATGTTTATATGGAAATGTTTATACGGATCAATTTGGTTGCTTCATCCGAATAGAAAGACAGAAATGAACCGTCTAATATGAAAGAGAGCAAATAAATTATTCGAAGAGCGTTGTTCGCACTTCATTTAACAAGTTCGCACACTTAGTAATTAATAATGGGCCTAGAATTAAAATCTAGATTTCGTCGCTTAACCCTGTTGATTTAATTTAAACTTTATTCCTCCGATATAAGTTCTAAAATCGTATGTATAAAATGCTTACAATTTCATTTAATATTATTTATGCAATTTAGACTTTATAGTAAAAGAAACAAGGCTAACATTCGAATGATTATATATTTCAATGTTTTCAGTAAAATTGTTCAATAAATAAATTTCGCAACTGGTGGTTCTGTATATTTTTTATTAAAAAATAAAATGGTTTTTAAGGATGAATAAGAATTTTGACTTAATATTTCTTTTTCACAGCTTGTCAATTGTTTTCTTCGTTGTGAAATATGGCTTTGCACGACTTGCATATTTAGTCAGTGTTGACAAATAGTCAAGTTTTTAGAATAATCTTCAAGGAAGACACCAGGAGACACCTAAATATATGTAATGGAAGCTTAAGTTATTTTTTTAACATTTCACTTAAGCCAAACTAGTGATTTTTTGTGGTAGATCGAAATAAGTGCTCGTGAATAATTTTAGATTCATCTTCAAGCATTTGACATATCAAAAAATTGCGTTAAGCACATTTTTTTTCTTTTTTCTTTCTTCTCTTGCCAGGTGGGAGGGTATTTGCCCGATTGGATGGCTACCACCCCTGGTCTAGAATATGACGCCATAACAACCTCGAGTTGTGTTCCGGCATTAGTGACCAAGTACGTGGTAGCGTAATGGCTAACGCACGCGTCCCAGACCCAAAGGGCGCGGGTTCGATCCTGGCCGTAACGCATGCACCACTTAGGCAGTTTTATGACCTAATGTGCATATTGTTACAATTACAACGTGCTAACAACGGTGAAGGAAAACATCGTGATGCAACCTGCACATCGAGATAACGGATGTGTCAAACCTGCCAAGCCGCCTTGGACAAGCGTGGCGGGTATACTGTCCGTGCCTCAGTAATGCAGCAATAGGACATTCATGGCCTGTTATTACATTATATTAGTGACCAGGTTCCAGTCTCCCTTAAGAGAGCAGCAGCGCAATTGTAGCACTTTTGGTGTTGCAAATGTCCATAGGCGATGGTAACCGCTTTTCATTAAGTGAGCCGTCTGCCTGTCTGCTGAACTCCTGCAATAAAAAAAATATGCTTTCAAAATATCCTAAAATTATTGTTTTTTTTTATAAACCTGCACAGAAAAAGAAGAAAAAACCTACACAGAAAGATATCGTAATATAACTTCCTGGTAAACTCATAAAATTATTAAATCAAATAAATTACCACATATAACCCTAAATGGGGTTGCCGTTAACAAAAAAAAAAACTGCGGCTTAATTGTCTTAAGTGGTCTAAAAAAAAATCCGGAACCCTTTGAAAAGCAACCATTGTTGATATCAAGTGGGTTATTGTTTTTAACACAAAAGGTTATTAAAAAAAAGTTTAACCCCATTTTCTGAATATACAACTTTATGATTCCTTTGATAAAGTACTGTATGAGCCTCATTACGTGGACTTAAAGCTCAAATTTGTTTAAGAAAACGTTCCGAAGTGATCAAATAAAGTTGGTGTCTATTTTTTTCAAGGGTCTTTTTCACTTCCTACAGATTATATTATTCGGAATCGTTTGATGTGGTTCGTTAAAAACGGTGATAAGGTATTTTTAAAAGGTGTGACTTAAAGTGTGCGGCAGCTAAGAATGCTTTTCTGGTTCACCGGAAGTTTTAAGAGGTTATTGAGACGTATTTATTATATATTTTTTATTGCGGAGCAACCAGGCAGCCGGCCCAGCTCATGGAAAGTGGTTCCCGTCACCTGTAGACGTTTGCAACATCAGTAACGAAGCCAACGCCTTGCCAGTATTTAGGACGGGATAAAGAGCATGGGCTAGGGCAAGGATTCTCAAACTTTTTCAGTTCGCGGCGCACTTACAGGTTTAGTACTTTGTCTCGGCGCCTTAACTAGTTGAAATAAGATACAATGACACTAAGTAGATAGGCACAAACATTGAAACATTCACAATATGGAGGTGAGTTTTTATATTTATGTACAAGAAAACATTTTTTTTTCTCTTTATTTTGAAGGGACTTTTATTTACAAAAAATATCTAAGTCCCATTGTACCTTATGGTTAAAAAATCAAATTATTTCACTTAAATCTACTAACATTTGTTTGGATGCACTCGATTTTATGTCTGACAGAATACTATTAAATATTCCTATATCAAAGCTACAAAAACTCGCGCTCTTCATTACTTTACTCCTCATTTGTTCAGTCCTGACACATTCTGTTAATAAGTGCGGCACATCCTCGACAAGGTCGCAAACTTCACAATTTGGGGACATACTTCTGCGCATAAGGTATTTAAACTTATTAAGCGGAATGTGTCCGGATCTTAATCTATGTGCTATAACCAAAAGACCTCTATTTAACTTAATAGAACGGAACCAAGGTATACCAAAACATTTATTATTTAATAGTTTTGTAACCGCGACTGCTTAAATTTAGTTTCCGGAGTATGGTAAACCGGAGCACCTTACGGCGCCCTCTTAACTCTCTACGACGTACCAGGGCGCCACGGCGCACACTTTGGGAACCCCTGGGCTAGGGAATGGGATCAGGGGCGCCGGCTTTTAGAAACCCTCCTGGGTGCTCCAGATCTTTAGATGCCTATGCCTACATACCTATACATATATTTTAAAGTAGGATTTCTTTTTTTTCGGCGTATTTAGGTACACTTCGGTAGCTACTTTATACATACATAATACTTTATATATATAGGTAATTGTGTGTAAATACCGCATTAATTAAGTTTAACAAAAATGTAAAAAATAAGCCATTATGATATCAGGGTGTAACGTAATTTTTATTAGCAGGGACAGGAAATACAGTTATTATAAGACGCGCGCAGAAGGTTTGCCGATAACTACTGACTATTATTGTATTGTATTACTTACTATTATTGTATACTAGAGGACCCGGCAGACGTTGTCCTGCTCTGAAAAAATAAAAACCTACGACCCGATCTCAGCGCCACCTACCGGTCCTAATTGTGAATCTAAACTATCCTGGGACATCCACTCAAACACACAAAAAATTTCATCAAAATCGGTGATGTGCACTAAGAAATTCAGTTTTCTTACATCCTTTTTGTAAGAAATAATAAATTAAGTATTTTTCATGTATTTTATCAATAAAACGAAGCATCTGTTTTAAACGATATTCAGTTTTTTACATCCTCTTCGACGATATTTGCAATTTCGTCGACGTATTCTATGTCAAACGTCATAAGGTTACATTAAAAAAGTTTATATTCTCCAAAGCGCTAAGGTTAGATTAGAAATAATTTTATATGGTGGTTAAGTATTCTTAAATTTTCTAATTTTCTGCGCTATTTTCTTAATTATTTCTTTCATAAAAACCTTCTCCTGACAATAACAAACACAACAAAAAAAGAATCAGCGAAATCGGCCCAGCCGTTCACGCGTGATGGCGTGACCAAGGGAAATAGGGATTAATTTTTGTATGTATATATAATGTAAAGTATATACAATAATAAACTAAAATATGAAATTAATGCGACAACTATTTATATAGCCTTTTTTGTCAACCCTACAGACCATCGACACGTGACATTATGAGGCTAGCGGCAAACCTTCTGCGCAAGGGTAGTAGTACTATTACCTTTACTTTAGCTATAAAAAATAATAAACCTTTTTACTGGAGGAATAATTTAAAAACTAATTTTTGACAATCTTTTTTAATCAAAGCTAACATTCTCCTCCATCCTGACGA
Organism: Dendrolimus kikuchii; assembly: GCA_019925095.2. NCBI lineage: Eukaryota > Metazoa > Arthropoda > Insecta > Lepidoptera > Lasiocampidae > Dendrolimus > Dendrolimus kikuchii. The sequence goes on from CM034413.1 coordinate 9,419,851, forward strand.
ACTTGATATGTCAGGGTTATGTCATTCTTTTTTGTGTTTTTTGTATCTTTATTTCTTTTTTCATTTTTCTTTTTTGCTTCATTTATTTAATAAACTCTTAATTCTATTACATATATCTTATTACTATTGTGTTTTACATTCTTATTCTATTTTTGTGCTGTTTTACTTACAATTTTGTTCTTATTATCTATTACAGTTTTCTTGTTCCTATTTTATTTTACCTTCTACTACAATCGGGTCTTGTACATTACTACTTATTTGTTTATTACTTTGTTACTTATTTTCTTGTTACTTATTCTATATTTATGTCTACACTATTTTGGTTTTCTTTTCTTATTTTACAGTTAATTCAACTTCTTGTATTACATATTTAAAATATATATACAAGCAGTTATTTATACATCCTTATTTCTAGCTATTACTATTTTTATCATTTTCATTTTTAAGTAATATTAATCAACATTTATTTATTAATCATCGCAACAATATTTATTATTAATCAACAAATCTAAAGTGTACATTGCAGCATAACCTTATTTTTCCGAGGCACACCAATTAATGACCACCAGTGTGCCGCGGTACATACTTTGTGGAACACTGCTCTAGACCATCTGTGGTAGCCTGCCAGATGGGCAAATATCCCACCACCTGGCGAAGATCCTACAACAGACAACACCAGTACTAATAAGATTTTTAACATTTTGCTATCCTTCATACATATTACATATATAAAAAATCTCATTTTATTTATTCTACTCACATTTCAAATTTAATTATTGATGGATTACTTTTGACATGCGTATGTAAATCGGAACGTGTTTTTAATTTAACTTAATGGACTTTGTGTCGTACCGTAAATTGAATGGGTCGCTTTTGATAAAAAAAACTCATTAAAATTCAATTTGGACACGGATATGGATATGTCAATGTGGGATAATTGGGCATAAGGCTTTGGTTAGTATGCGGCATGGGATGTAGCGGGGTCGACGTAATAATCTCTTACACGCGGAAAATATACTTTTAACTGGTAGTGCCAGCGAAACTTCGTTAGCGCTGCCTTGGCGGCATGTCTGTTAGTAAATTGGACAGTGGAAACAAAAAATGCTTCCATACCGCCACCTTTTTGTATACCACCTATATTCATCCACTCCACAAAAAAGACGTCATTTAACGGGATAACAAATATTCTAAATATTAACCCGGCATATAATCTAGCTCTGTATCGCGTTTCATTCAAATCCGTTCAGTATGTTTCATATGATGCTCTAACAGACAGAGATTTAAACTAATAAATCGATACAAGTATAATTTACTATACAAATATAATAGAGCAATAACCATCACAATAAAATTTAACCAAGCTTGGGTATTCCCAAAATATACAACCTCGTGGCCGAATCCAACATGTAGGTGCTGAATGCGCCTACTAATCATAGATTACAACCATATAAGAAAATAAAATATAATTTTGTGGTAAAAATTATATTGACACGGTAAAGGACAAAATATAACAGAAGCAAAATATATATAAAAATGGAACATGTCAGTACAGCAAAAATAAAGAATAAAAAACGGGTGGTTACCAAAATGTTCATATAGGTAGCATACTCTAACACTACATAATTAGAGATAAAGCGTCACACGTAGAGCGGATGAGGGAGTGTGAGAAGCACCAGTCAGTAGGCGATCGTCTGGCCGTCTTAGGTAACGCTGAGAAGATAGAAAGTGACCTGACCGGATTCCAAGACTACAACTAGCAAGACAGAGAAAAGTAGCGTGTTCTTGTTTCAGAGGTCAAGAGTCGCTTTGGGTAGCTAAGCCAACGGAGATAGTTAAGCTTGCGTTAATTAATGCCATACTTACTGGAAATAGGTCGATATTAATATTATTCAAATTACTTGAATTCATTAACTGAGATAACAAAGAATGAGTTACATCGGTAAACTGTGCAGAAAATGGTGGGCGTAATAATTTTCTAGGGTAAATATGTTTTACATTTGGAATAGTGGTTTTACGTGGAAAACCATGCTAGGATCAAATTGGTGTGAAATTGTGTGCCTTGAGCTAATCTTGTTTCAGCGCAGCAAAATACCGAGTGACGGCCTCATTTTTCAAATTGCGGCATACAATTTTAGTTTATGTTTGTTGTTTCTGTCTGTCTTGTATGTGTGTCACATTTATAAATAATTTTTTTGAAGTAAAACTTCTTTAGAATCGTTGTGATTTGAAAATCGATGAAACGAAAAAATGACACTAAGTTGAGATAAACACATAAAATTCAACCTTATTTGAAGTAAAACACATTTCACTCTACCCTATGGTATTCATTTTCAATTTAAATAAAACTTAAAAGAATTCAAATTAATTTTAGCTCTACCTGTATATAATTAAAGCAGATATTCTTTTATTCATAGACCAAAGAAAATTGTGCGTAACTTTGCCTTGAATTTTGAACTTTATGATAGTGATATAAAGTGTAATTTAGATTGAATTTTTTGAATTATAATATGTTGTCCGATGTAGGCTAAAAAAATATATTTTTATATTAATAAAAGTTATGAAAGAATTATCTGTGAGTATATTCTCTGAAGATTCACTTCTACGGCGTGTGAACTTTCCACACACATTTTTTTCTTTCTTTTGTATATCCTAATTATATTTAATTTATTGATAATAATATAAAATAAGATATACATACATACATACATACATAACTTCACGCCAGTTCCCTTGCGGGGTAGGCACGAACAACAGAGCGCCATTTAGGCCCATTCTTACACACCTCACTTGCTTCTTTGACATTCATAACTCTTGTCATGCACACTCGTCTGTTCTTAAGGCTCCTGACATCACCCTCCGCTAGTACACGATCAATTTGATCATGGAAGGTGTGTCGTGGCCTTCCACGATTTCTGCATCCATCCACTTTTGCATTGTATATCTGTTTAGTCATTCTTTCATCATGCATTCTATGCAAAATAAGATATGCTTATAATATCTGCTGTCTAGCTGACCACAGCCTTATGATTGTAATCCATTGCCCCCAGTCCGTCCATTATGGGTGAGGTTACAAGGCGGCAAGCGGCCTCTGGTGGCTAACCAGAGCACAGAGCTGGTCTGCCAAGCAGTTGGGGCCAGACCCAAGCCAACCATATCCTGGTGGAAAGGAGGAACGAGACTGAAGACCGTTAGAGAAACTGTAAGTAAATTTTTGCATAGTATTTATTATCTTAAGTTTGCGCGAATTACTACACATAATTAAAGTTACGTTTTAACGGTTTTCAGCGTAGCATTTTATTTGATTTTTACTTTTATTTGTCGTTACGACCACTTTTCAGTAGCCGTGATCACGGAAGACAAAGATGTCCATTGGCAATGTTAAAGTCATTATTTAGCCTACCCCCAATTTGTTCATTTTAATTATTTTATATTTTGAATTTTTGTTTATGGCTATTATTTACTTTATGTGATCCAAATCTTAATTTCCCAACGCCTCGCAACATATTGTGTTTTGATCAAAAGAAACGTTAGCTGAAACGTTGAAATAAAAGTAAAAAGCTAATAAAATGCCGCGTTTAAAACCGCTAAAACACAGTTTTGACTATAATTTTATTTCAAAAGTAGTTAAATATAACACTATAATTAAAGTATGTATTATTAATTATAAAAATAAATAAACAAACTAACATATACTATAAATAAAGCTATACTTACAAAATAACATAAATCTATAAATAAAAAATTGACTCCAAATCGCTGTCGGCGGGGAGCGTGCCCAAAATGCTGGCCGCATTTCCGCATTGGATGGTAACGCTAATTCGTTGCCCTAGGAACAAGCCAGCCTTTTGGTCAATTACACGTGTTGAGAAGTCTCGATAGAGGTGTTGAGCTCCAGGCCCCCACGGCCCCAGGGTCTCGACCCCGAAAGCCACAAATACGTACCCACTACCAATGGCCACATATTTGCGACATTTCAGGTGCTCCTGGTGTGCAGCGGCAGCCCCGGCGTTGCCCCTTATTACAACTACAAAAGTAATTGTAATAAGAATAATAATAATTTTTTATTATGACTACTTTTGATTACGCTACGCTCACGTATGGAAGCGAGAGTTGGGTATGGAAGAGAGAGAAAGTAGAGTAAACGCGGTCGAGATGCGAGCACCGCGCAAAATCTGCGGAGTGACGCTCGCGGACCGCGTTCGTAATACCGAAGTAAGAAAGAGAGTTGGTCTGAAAGAGTGTCGGGGTGAAGGCAAGGCAAGGAATGTCCGATTGTTCGGGCATGTGGAAAGAATGCACGATGAAAGAATGACTAAACAGATATACAATGTCAAAGAAGCAAGTGAGGTGTGTAAGAATAAGCCTAAATGGCGCTCTGTTATTCGTTTTCCGGGACCGGCGGTTCGCGGCGGCCTACGCTATCTTACTGCCGTTTCGTAACGTGTTATGGCTGGGAGAGAAGAAACGGCGAAAGAAACTTCCCAGCAACACGCCTAGTCTATCCTGTGGGGGGGCTATGTCTCCTAACGTCCCTCGCAGGGACGTGGAGAGATCTTGATTGGCGGCGCCTGAGACGCCGCCGTCTGTGTCTGTCTGTCCGTGCCTGCCAGCCTGCCGTCCTAACCGCGGGCGGGCTGATCCGGGCCAGCCGTTTTGTGATAACGTCGACCCTGTCCGTGAGGACGTTACGCGGTCGTCGTACGAGAGCCTTTCGCCGAGGCTTATAATCGGACGCGGACACGACGAGCGGATTTCGATGATGCGGCGCGAGATCGAAATACTTACGCGAGAGCGACGTAATGTAGTTTTTGATGGAGGGAAGCTCCAGATCGCGGTGGAGGTCGACGTTACGCATATAGAGGGGAGCACCGACGGCTCTGCGCATGAATTTATTCTGCACGATTTGCAGTTTATCTAATAGGGCAGGCTTGGCATGGCCGAATACCACACTCGCGTATGTCATGATCGGGCGGATGCATGTTTTATACAGAGTAAGCTTGTGTCTGAGGGACATTTTGCTTCGTTTGTCTATCATGGGTGCTAAACGACCCATCACAAATCGCGCTCTATTTCGGACTATAGTGATATGCTCGTTGAAGCGCAAGTTTCGATCTAGGGTGACACCAAGATATTTGGTGTACTTTGCCCAGGGGATTTGTTGGTCGTAGAGCGAAATGGTTTTTAGGCGAAGGCTAACGCGTTTGGGGGAGCGAAGCGTACCCGGGGAAAAGAACATTGCTGCGCTTTTCTCCGGGTTTACCTCTATCCTCCATTTGCGAAACCATTCGCCTAGCTCTGTGACAGCTGCCTGCAGCCGGACGCAAGCCATTTGTCGGTTGTGACCTGATGTATAGAGTGCGGTGTCATCCGCGAAGAGGGCCAACTCCACATCTGGAGTTTTTGGGATGTCGCTGGTGTACAGCGTGAAGAGTAGTGGTGACAGGGCCGAGCCCTGTGGTACACCGGCTGTGAGTGGGTGAGGGGACGAGCGCGTTCCCTCCACTCGAAAACGGAAGCTACGACCTAGGAGGAAGTCTCGCAAGATGAGCACGAGTCTGTCTGGCACACCGAACTGGTACAGCTTGTAAATCAAGCCGTTGTGCCAGACCTTGTCGAAGGCTTTTGCTACGTCTAGGAACAGTGCGGCTGTTCCTATAGGGCGGGGGCGATGGGCAAAGTGAGATAATATGTGCTCCGTGATGCGGTGCACCTGTTGGACGCATGAGTGTCTGGCACGGAAGCCAAATTGCTCATCGGGTATTAGATGTTTGCTGAAGGCAAAATCTCTAAGTCGAGAGAGGATGACCCTTTCGTAAAGCTTGCTGAGTGCGCTCAGTAGGCTGATTGGACGGTAGCTGGACGGTTTATTAGCCGGTTTTCCCGGCTTGTGAATACCGATGACATCTGCCTCCTTCCAGATCGCGGGAAAGGAGCAGTTTGTTATGGCGGCATTGAAGATGCTCACCAGGATTATAATTAGATGGGCGGGTAGAAGTTTTAAAACGCGATTGTTGATGCCATCGGTCCCTGGGGCCTTTCGCGGTTTGAGAGACTTGATCAGATCTTGCACTTCTTCGACCGTGACCGTGTCGAGTGTGGTTTCCGCTGGTAAGGAGGATCTACGTTCGACCTCGGAGTCTACTTCCGTCAGATGTGACTGGTCGACGTTTTGCGTAGTGGGGGAGCATTGAAGCTCTAGACTCTGAGCAAGGCACTCGGCCTTCTCCTCGTCATCGAACGCCTCGGTGTTGTCGGCTCTTTCTAGCGCGGGTATGACAGTAAGGGTGTCTGATCTGAGAGCTCTAGCCAGCTTCCAGTACGCCTGGTGAGTTGGTTCGATATCCCTCAACGTTCTGTCCCAACGTTGTTCCCTGACTTCCCGGATACGTAGTTTAACCTCGCGCTCTAGTTCGCGGAGTCGGACTCTATTATTATCTGGCAGCCATCTGGTACTACGATGCACTTTGAACAAGACTCGTTAAATTAAATTAGTTGATTACTCTTAATTGTATAGGGGAAGGTTAATTTTAATCACGTTAATGGCCCGTTTCTATATCTTATTAACCGTTCATTTGACTGAGCAGTAGTTAAACGCAGGGATGTTATGGATATGAAATTTCAGATACGGTTACGGATGTGAAATAATTTCGGATAGTTTCAGTTACGTTACGTTAGAGAGAAATAGAAATAGACAAATATTGGGCTTTATTTTTTGTTCATAAGGTCTCATCTCATTTAGACTAATCCTATCCGAACCCTTGTCCGAAATTATTTGAAACTTTTATATCATGTTTTATATATATTTAAATTGAAAAGTTTTTATTTAAAATATGTTCCACTGAAAAACATTTTTGAAGGTCATATATATACTTTGTAGTCTATGTACGTCACTTGTGTATTATGTGTGGTGTGTGTATGTATGTATATATCTTCTATATATATATAGACGAAATACCTACCCCTCACTGACTGACTCACCACGAGATCGAAACCAATACGTCCGATTAACTTCAAATCTTGCATAGGTACTCCTTTCGCAACGTACACGCGTACTAGAAACGGATTTAAGGAAAATCGTATCCAGAATAGAATATTTATCTACCCTCAAAAATGATCGTTGCTATGGTAACCATTGCTATGGTAACTATTCTTATGTTAATAAATTCACAATTGGTGGCACATCAATCAGGTACAAAAATTTTTTCAACGCCGGACGACGAGGCCTCCTAGTACATAATATATACACAATTCTTGTTTTATTTTTCTTTGTTTTTATTTGTATTGTTACTATTTTAATACCGAAGTAAGAAAAAGAGTTGGTCGGAAAGAAAGTGTCGGGGTGAAGGTAAGGAAAGGAATGCTCCGGTGGTTCGGGCATGTGGAAAGAATGCATGATGAAAGAATGACTAAACAGATATACAATGCAAAAGTGGATGGATGCAGAAGTCGTGGAAGGCCACGACACACCTTCCATGATCAAATTGATCGTGTACTAGCGGAGGGTGATGTCAGGAGCCTTAAGAACAGACGAGCGTGCATGACAAGAGTTATGAATGTCAAAGAAGCAAGTGAGGTGTGTAAGAATGGGCCTAAATGGCGCTCTGTTGTTCGTGCCTACCCCGCAAGGGAACTGGCGTGAAGTTGTATGTATGTATGTATTATTTTAATGCAAAATGCTATGAAGTCTTCAGAGTTTTATCCGTGCAGGAACGAAGAAAAAATACAAATTCCTGCGGTCAGGCGGCCTGTCGTAAGAGGCGACAAAATAACCCACAGCCAGGTGGTAGGGCAGTTGCCCGTCTGGATGGCTATCACTCCTGGTCTAGAGCATGCCCGCAATAACAACCTTGAGTTGTGTTCCGGCATAAGTGGCCAGATTTCAGCCTCCTCTACAGTCCGGCAGCATATTGGTAGCACCTTTAGTATTGCAAATGCTTATATGCGACGATAATTGGTGTACTCCAGCAATTAAAAAAAATATATATAGTGTCTTTTGGCTATCAGATCCTGCATATTTTCAAGTTTTACTGGGATACCCGTGGGTTAGAGCGCTGCACAAAGGCTATAACTAGAATACTGAGCTTAGCTCAACAAAGTCAATGGGTAAGGTTCCCAGAAGGCTGACAGCAAGGCTGAATTACATTGATTTTTGAAATACAATCATGAATTGCACCGAATAGTTGACAATTAATGCGCAATTAAATTTAAACGACCCGAATCCAATCCCATGCGAGGCTTACTAATGTGTTTGTCATTATTACTCAATCATTCATAATAATTACATATTATTAAGTGAAAATTCAATTAACATACGCGTAATTGCGTTAATCAAATGTTTGTCCGTATCAATTGGCTGGAAACCATTTCCGGTTTTGGAATTCACATTTGATTTCCGGTCAAATGAGCGTCATTAGATTTATGATACGCGAGTCACAGACGTGTAATAGTTGTTTATGATGATATGAGTAGACGAATGTATGCCTGAGATAAAGTCGAGAGCTTACCACAGTCACGAGTTTGTAAAAACTAACAACCACACGTATGTTATACAATGTATTCCAACACATTTGCAAGAAAACAGTACAACAGTGTGGGCGACATTGAAACTTCTCATAATAAAATCAATTAATATATACTTAATATTTTGTAACCACAGAAACAATAGAAAGAATGACTATTCAATATTTTGATAGAAACACATTTAGATAAATAACCAAGATGACATAAAGAATGGGCCCAACCTGGTCCGGTGACCGCCAACTCCCCATACAGTCGCCCCGTTTCTCACAACTTCAACAACTCACTATTTTAAAGTCTTTATATCAATCACCTCAACATTATACACAAATATAAAATCACACAAGAATATTTCCATATAAACATGAAAGCTAACTCAGTTTACTTAAGAGCGCAGCGCCTGGCGAATGGTAGAACAACTTTGTCTGCTTCCCCTCACGCATCGCTTAAATACTATAAATTACTTGCAAGTACCGTCAATTAAATATTCGCAATCTAAAATGCCAAACAACTTGTTAATACCTTTTACAAATTCCACCAAAGCGTAGTGTATATATATATATATTGGATTGGAATTTGGAATCCATGTATATACTGACTCATTACGATATCTCAGGAACTATAATATCTATAGACTTGAAATTTGGCATGTACCTTCCTTTCGCCAAGTAGAGGTCAGCTAAGAACGGATTTTACGGCACGCGAAGCGGGCGGGTATCAACTAGTATAGTAATATAGCAGTGTCGTATTCACTAATCTTGTTATTCACTGCAACAGATCAATAAACATTCTTAAAGACTAATATGGTTTATAAATAGTGTTACAACTTAGGTTCCAACAAACATAAATTCCACTCCTAATCTGTAAAAACACATTTTATTACCTGTCGGCATTTGAACTATTTCTAATCCTTTTATGATCGTCTTCTTTCGTTTACTTATTTTTTTGTCATACGTTTCTAGTTATTGTGAAGAACAGACTATTGTTCTATTGTACTCGTCCACGGCTGCTTGCAGGGTGCATCATTAGCCAGGTGTTACGGATTATAAATACAAGCGAATTCTATGAAAGTGTGTCGACGATACGGGCGGGCACATTTGTATTTGTGAAGTATAAAACGACGGCCTGATGAAGAGAGGGGGCAATCAAGCTACGACTACGATACGGGCGTGACGTGTGTACATTCGGGAATCTAATAGTGACGGATTTTGCGCGTTTTATTGAATTACGACCTTCTGCATTACATTTGAACTTGTTGTGTTCGGTTATATTTGTACCTGTGTTATACATGTTTGTATAGTTCTAATAAACTCTATAGTAATTCTAACGGCATTTTAATTCGAGTCCCGCTAAACTTGTAACAATATCATATATTTTTATTAATAGTCGTTTAAGATGTTACAATTTGTTGCACAATTTTGTCACCTTTGTGTCAAAGTTTAATACAATTTATACGTAATGAATGTCAACTTTGTTAATAATAATTTATTATTATTTGTTTTATTTTACACTTTTATTAGGTTAAACTAGATATCATTTTCGAAGTGAAACTTCTTTAGAATCGTTGTGATTTGAAACTCGATGAAACGAAAATAAAGCGACACTAAAAAGGTGTGGTAATTATGTAACATTGAGTAGTAATAAACGGAGCGTCGAAGCAATCAGTCGTATCATTATATAACCCCCTTACCCGCCCATCTCATGGCGACCCTGCTATGCACGAGCATGGAATGCTGGGTGTAATTGTGCAGTGTGTGGACGATAGTGACATTTGCGACACAATGTCACTATCGTCAGCCGCGATTGGCGCAGTTAAATCGCGCTGTGTTGTTTTGAACTATCTACGGAATATTAAAAGTATTAAATATGGGCAAACAATGCTCTAAGTGCATTTGTGATAATAAAGAGATTGTCGTCAATCAACACGGTGCCAGCAACGACTCTGGAACCGAACACACACTTGACACCAACAACATACTTACACACCACAAAGGGATATGTAATAATTTAAACACTATGCTTGTAAAGATAGAGTTGGAAATGTTTTGAACATTTAAAGTTCACAAATTAAATTATAACTAGGCTAAGTAATTTTATATTGCGATGCTATGAAATTCCAGCTAAGTAATAAGTTCTCAGCTATACTGAATAAGACATATGTATTACACTTAGTTCGCAATAAAAATGATTTGATTTGGTTGATTTGAACTAATAGCATTCGTTTCCTATTTTAGTTATCATAAGCGCCTCTCTCTCTCGTGTTATTTATTCAAAGTGAAAACATGGAACCTGAATAATATGTGTTATTATATAACTTAAATATGTAATATATGAAATGTAATATTTTGCATTAAAATATAAAATAATTTTCGACCTTGATAAAATATTATAAAAATAATAAATCTTATAATTTACCATTAATAAGAAATATAAACTAAAACTATGCTATAAATATAACTAAATATACGAAATAACAATCTATAAATAAAAAATAGACTCCAGGTCGCTGTCGGCGGGGAGCATACCCAAAATGCTGACCGCATTTCCACGTTGGATGGCAACGCTTATGTGTTTGATGGAATAAATAACCTTCCTTATAATTATGCTAATATTCCTGATACTCTATATTTATCTCGTTCTCTCGTTTCGCTACCAGACCTCGACAGACGGCAATGTGACCAGCAGCATCCTGAGCTTTATGCCCTCGATCGAAGACGCTGGGCGGGTGCTCTCATGCAGGGCGGTTCAAGCTTCTATACCGCATTCTACTCATGAAGACGGATGGAAAATGGAAATACAACGTAAGCTGCTCTTTCTAACATAAGTTTCTTAGAGTTTCATAGCCATTTAGACATGAATGGTAGAGCTTTTGCTCGTCTGAACCCTGGTATAGAGTATGTCGCCATCACAATCTTGAGGTTTGTTCCGGCATTAGAGGCCAGGTGCCAGTCCCTCTTTCGAGGCCGACACAGGATATCTTGTCATGAACTGAAAATGTTATAATTCTTAGAAATGTAATATTAAATTACACGAGAGGTGAAAGTGACCTATTTAGGCACGAAATGGTTTGGCGCACGAGCGTAGTGAGGGCACTAATAGTTCGAGTGCCTAAATAGGCCTTTCACCCGAGGTTAACACTCCACTTTTCATTTCGAATATGAGGAAAATAAATGATTAGTTAAAAAAAAATAACTACTTCTCTATCAGGCGTTAAATCGATATCTAAATCTGATAAACTCATTTAATACGCCACATATGAAACGTCAAGTAAATTTCTTTTTCTGTGGCGTTCTACCAGCCAGTATTTTTTTGCCACTAATGAAAGTAAAGATTTAGCTTAATATGTGAATGAAATAAAAATTAAGTGAAAAGTAATTAATAAGCATATAAAGTAATGTTACAAGATTGTTGATATATTTTTAATATAATACACCCCCCCCCCCCCCCACACACACACACGCACGCACGCACGCACGCACGCACGCACGCACGCACGCACACACACGCACACGCGCACACACACACACACACACACACACACACACACACACACACACACACACACACACACACACACACACACACATATATATATATATATATATATATATATATATATATATATATATATATATATATATATTATTTATATATACACGCACACACACACACACAGATGTATATATAGAGAGAGAGAGAGAGATGATCTCTGAAGAAACGTATAATTACACACACATAGGTGTAATGTACATTTATTAAGATTTTATGACCACATTTGTTAGTTCTCGGAAGAAACATATAACCATAAAAATTGTTTTTAGATCGGCCAGTCGTTAAGTTGGAGCTTGGTGCCAATTTGGACGCTGGTAAAGTCGTCGAAGGTTCAGACGTGTACCTCGATTGTCGAGTGAAGGCAAACCCTTGGCACAGTCATGTATATTTTACGCACAATGTGAGTATACATTTTAAATTATTCTCCATTTCTCAGCTTGCCAAAACTCTAATTTATACGCCGGCGAAACTCTACTTCTCAGGTCGGTGAAACTGTTTCTTAAACTGATGAAACTGTGTTTCTCGGGTAGGTGAAACTCTGTTTCTCAAGCCGGTGAAACTGCGTTTGTCAGGTTGGTGAAACTCTGTTTCTCAAGCAGGTGAAACTGCGTTTGTCAGGTTGGTAAAACTCTGTTTCTCAAGCCGGTGAAACTGTGTTTGTCAGATCGGTGAAACTCTGTTTCTCAAGCCGGTGAAACTGTGTTTGTCAGGTCGGTAAAACTCTGTTTCTAAAGCCGGTGAAACTGTGTTTCTCAGGTCGGTGAAACTCTGTTTCTCAAGCCGGCGAAACTGCTTCTAAAGTATGTAAAAACCTGATGCATGACCCTAAATAATATATTAGTGTCTATATATAAATGAATTTTTATCCTTGTGATAGTGTTGTGAGTTTATGACAAAACAAATACGTTCATTATTTTCTTTATTTCACTAATACCTCTAGTACATCTGAGATAATGTTATTATTTTTAACGTTATTTCTAACGCCTTAAACAAGACGCATTTTGGCTACAGTCACTAACATAATCCCAGATGGAGGAGGGACATAATAAAGTCACGGGCTCAGCTTGTTTTTAGTAAAACCTTTTTGTAACATTTCTTATGTCCAGGGTGCAGCAGTTAAATCAGGCCCAGGAGTTCTCTTAGCCAACCAAAGCCTTGTACTCCAAAAGGTGTCTAGAAAAGCAGCTGGTGCTTACGTATGTTCAGCTCGAAACAGCTTAGGGGATGGTTCCAGTGACCCCTTGGCCTTGGATGTTAAGTGTAAGTAAATTTATATTTTTGTAAGTAAATACGTATTTATTCTACAACGCGATGTCGAGTGTCTGTGTCGTTTAATCAATCAAACACATCTCTCGATGTCGCGTGATGGTCTTCGATAAGTTTTTGTGTATTTTATAAAGTGTTACATAAACTATCTTTTATGTTACGTTTCATTCTGTTAAACATGTTAGGAATTTATGTTGCATTGGAAATTTTTAACATGTCATTTATCATTATAACGGGGGTGATATTTTTTTTGTTGTGGTGCAGTGTTTTCTACAACTCCATTAATTCTTGAATAAGTACTTGTATAAGATAATTATGTACTTTAAAAAAATACTCCGAAATAGACAAAACACTGGAGTAAAAGTATTTTTAGATAGACGTTTGGAATGAAAATTTTCTTGTCAATTCAACACGTTACGAAACAGTATATACATATATAACTTCACGCCAGTTCCCTTGCGGGGTAGACACGAACAACAGAGCGCCATTCAGGCTTATTCTTACACACCTCACTTGTTTCTTTGACATTCATAGCTTTTGTCATGCACGCTCGTCTGTTCTTAAGGCTCCTGACATCACCTTCTGCTAGTACACGGTCAATTTGATCATGGAAGGTGTGTCGTGGCCTTCCACGACTTCTGTACGAAACAGTGTACGTAGAATATGTAGAACTTAAATTTATAGTTAGTACTATACTATTGTAGTTTAAACAATTGTTTGTTCTTTCTTTCTTCTTTCTATCCAAAATTTGATTGACTCTTTCAGTCTGATCGGACGAAAACGAACGACGAAAGGCGTTTGAGAGTAAAGCCTCAGAAACAAAAAAAGCTATAGATGAATACCTCAAAATCTACATTTTACCTGATTTCAAAGAATTTTCTGCTCTATATTAGGAACTTAGAATTGAATAGCAATAAAAACTATATGGGATCATTTCGAAACTTTACTAAATCGAACGCAAAAAGAATCATCAAAATCGGTTCAGTAGCAAAAAAGTTATGACTAAACAGACATTAAAAATATTATATTTACAAGACGAACTGAGAATCTACTATTCATTTAAAAAAATTCTTTTATCTATAATATTATAAAATTCTAAACATCATCGGCCTTACTTATAATAATCTCGTTAAGAAAGGATTAGGCATCTCTTAAGTAAGAGAATCAGAATCAGACCCTAATCAATGTTTTTTTTTTTCACTTATAAAGGTGTTTACCTAAGTTACCCGTTGTTTACCTAAGAGGAGCACAGATAAACGAAATTTGAATGATTAACCTAGGTTGAACCCAAAACATTCGACTAAAGAGGAGTTTATGGGTAAGATTTTAACTAATCAGTTGCTGAGCAGTTTCTCTAAATTTAAGAAACGATTATAAGTAAGGCACGATGCGTCTTAAAGCTATTTAAAAAAAACACTATTGGAATAGAATATATAAACTATGGAGAACACGATGTATTTTTTTTAGACTTCTTGTGTGTATCGATTCCATTGTGATTTTCGCTGATTGACAGCTAATTCGTGGACTTAACTCCGCGCTACTTTTATCCCGGGTATCCCGCGGGAATTTTCCTGGGAGCGGTTTGAAATTGTTCGAATGCATAAAAATTAGCTTATTTCGACACAGTTTCCACTAAAACGATAGATTACATTCTTTTTTTAAACGCTGCGATACTTGGTGTCCCGGGAATCCCGCGGGAATTTCAAGTCAAGCGTGTACGAAGTCGCGACCATATCTTAGTGGGTTAATGTGAATTTATATATCCACAGTTACTCCAACGTGTAAATCGTCTCAGCCGTTCGTAATGAGAGCGGCGAGGGGCGAGATTGTTGAGATCGAGTGTGATTTGGACGCCAATCCAACGGTAAGGACTCTCTAATTAAATAATTATTATTGATTAAAACTGCGTATTAACGGATTCCTTGTCATGTAGCGTAATGGCCAGCGCACGGGTCCCAAACTCATTTGAGTCCAACGCATGCACCACTTAGGCAGTTTTACAATTACCACGTGCTAAGAACGGTGAAGGAAAACATCGTGATGAAACCTGCATATCGAGGCAACGGATGTGTCGAACCTGCCAAGCCCACGAAGATGTGAATTATTAAAATTTAATAAAAGGTCCACAACAACCTTATTTGCATGTAGCATATTTATGATGTCCATCAAAATATATAATAAATTACCATTAGACATAAAGACATGCCCCGAATTTGAGACATAAATATAAGCTATTTACGTACTTAACGGACAAGACATTTTATTCGATACAGGAATTCTTGGACAGTAACAATAAATGACTAAAATATTAGATAAAGGTGGTATATATATAATTCTAACTAAAGCTAAACAAACACACTGACATTAAAATATTTAGGAATCAATAAACACATGCTTATCAATATTAGTTTTTCTTTTTTTTTTGTAAATAGGACAATATGGAAATTTATTTATACATATTAATATTAATTAAAAATCTAAAATATCCTATAAATAAACCTAACTTAAAAATATATATACAATAGTAAAAAAACTAAAATTAAAATAAAACCTATATTAAAGCCCGTCCAGCCCCACCAGACCACTCGCTGGGCATTGTACCTAGAAGGCTGGCAGTATTACCTCGCTGGATACAAAGGCTAATCCTTTGAGCGAGGTAAGCTCCAGCCTTCCGGTCTCCTGTTTTGTCGACTAGGCGTTTTTTAATTATTTTAAATAATTTGTGGGCACTTGGCCCCCATGGGCCCAAAGTTTTTCTTTTTTGACATTTAATTTAATTTAATTTACTCTTTTTTTTATAATCTATGTTAATTTTTTTCCATTATTTTTAATAATTGTAAAGGTGGTCTGGAAGATATCGCCGGCGACGATAAGACCTCCTATTGTATATGTAACTTATGTATGTAATAAAGAACATTCATTCATTCATTCAGCCGTCTTGGACAAGCGTGGTATATTGTCCGTTCCCCTATAGTGGGAGGACCGAGTCCAGCAATGGGAGATTTATGGGCTGTTTGTTAGTATTAACGGTTTTAAGCGCGGCACTTTATTTCTTTTTTGGAGTTTACTCCTTGTGGGGGTTGAAATACGTTGTTATTTTTTTATTGCAGAAGTTCAGCAGACAGGCAGATGGCCCACTTGATGGAAATCGGTTACCATCGCCTATGGACATTTGCAACACCAGAGGTGCTACAAATGCGCTGCTGCTTTCTTAAGGGAGACTGGAACCTGGTTACTAATGCCGGAACACAACTCAAGGTTGTTATGGCGACATGCTTTAGACCAGGGGTGGTAGCCATCCAGTCGGACAAATGCCCTACCACCTGGCTGTGGGTTGTTTAGTCGCCTCTTACGACAGGCCGCCCGGCCGCAGGAAATTGTATTCTTTCTCCGTTCCTGCACGGATAGAATGTGGTACTTGGATGATGGTTACCTCGTTGGCTGAGTGACGCACCACTAGGCGAGAGCCCATGGCTCCATCGCCGCGTAAGCAAGGCTTAACCGCTATTGATGACTAATTTAACTGTGCAAATCAATACTCTAATCATTATGAAATATTTTATATTTATACGTTTAGGAGATTGTACATTTTTGATGATATAGACTAATGCCCAATCTTAACGGCAGCTCTAGCCCCGATATCTATTATCTGTACTTATGCAACATCACATTCATGTACTGTCCATGTCGTTAACTGTGGTAAATTAGACATCAATCAATTGCTGCATGAATCGTGACGCAACACGCCTTAAGAATCGATTATCATATAAGGCCTAAAGACCTTCAGATTTTCACCTGTTTCGGTCTCTGCAGAATTCCTTAGGCAGTGTCAAGTTAACATCACGAGAGGACTACCAAAACCACTTGTCGCAGTTTTTTGATCAGAAGTCCCAAAACTTTTATAGCAATGGGATCACGTCCCTACCTACAAGATGGCAAAAAGTTATCCAACAAAATGGCACCTACATACTTTAGTCAAATGTAAATAAACTTTATAAAAAAACCTTTTGAATTTTTACATAAAATGCGAAGAAACTTTTTCCCCAACCTAATAAAATTGTAACTGAAACCGTTGTTCACTTTCTTCTTTATTCGAGGTTTTCTATTTCGGAACCATCCTGCTACCATGTTCTCTTTTTTTGGAGTTTACTCCTTAAGAATCGATTTTAATATAAGGCCCCCGGTGTGGAAATTATATGAGGATAGTGAAATAACACAAGCGTATTTAATTCATAAGCGTTACGTTTTCTTGTTTTTACTATAAAACCACACCTGTATAATAGATCGAATAAAACAAAATAAAATATTCATATCGGTCAAGCCGTTTTTGTTAATTAAATTACATACATACATACATACATAACTTCACGCCAGTTCCCTTGCGGGGTAGGCACGAACAACAGAGTGCCATTTAGGCTTATTCTTACACACCTCACTTGCCTCTTTGACATTCATAACTCTTGTCATGCAAGATCGTCTGTTCTTAAGGCTCCTGACATCACCTTCTGCTAGTACACGATCAATTTGATCATGGAAGGTGTGTCGTGGCCTTCCACGACTTCTGCATCCAGGCGCTTTTGCATTGTATATCTGTTTAGTCATCTTTCATCATGCATTCTTTCCACATGCTTGATTTGCCGGAGCATTCCTTTCCTGAGTTTCACCCCGACACTTTCTGTCATACCATGTTTCTTTCGTACTTCGGTATTACGAACGCGGTCCGCGAGCGTCACTCCGCAGATTTTGCGCAGTGCTCGCATCTCGACCGCGTTTACTCTACTTTCATACTCTTTCTTCCATACCCAACTCTCGCATCCATACGTGAGCGTAGGTACCAGCACCGCGTTGTGTACGGCGAGCTGGGCCTTCTGGCTGAGGTTCTTAGCGCCTAGAAGTTTACCTAACGCTCCATTCACACTATTCCCCAAATTCACTCTTCTTTCTATATCAGCGGTGTACCTTCCATCCCTGCTAAAAGCACATCCAAGATATACAAACTCATTCACTTGCTCCAGCATAACATCATCGACCATTATCCTTGCATTCGTTCTGGTTTCTTCTCTTTCAAACACCATAACCTTTGTTTTCTTCGCATTCAACTTTTCCCGTCCTCCAGCACAAGTTGCATAAGGACAGGAAAGCGTCCCGGACGCAGGTTCCACCATATTTGATCATCTCAGCAGACACACTATCGATTCCTACTGCCTTTCCATTTTTCAGACTTCTTATCGACCATTCGATCTCTTCCAAAGTGATCTCGGATGCTGACTCCTCGGAGTCGGTCACAGACTCAGTCGTGGTGCCAGCATCCGGGATATTATCATACATTTCTCTAAAATATTCACTCCATCGCGCTAATACCTCTTGTGGGTTAGCAAGAACGTCCCCTGCTTTAGATTTTATTCTTTCCATTCTGGAAGCTGACGAACAACCCCGAGACTTCTTAACCTCTCTCCAAAAGAGTTTGGTATTCGCCTCGAAGTTCTCCGTCAGCTTCTCTTCTTCTTTCAATTTTATTCTTTCACGCTTCTCTTTCACTAAAGCTTTGGTTTCATTCTTGCAGAGGCGATAAATTTCTTTCTTCATCTCTTTCATACTGTCATTCTGTTGCAAGGAAGCAACATAATCCAGCCAGGCTTTTCTCTTTCTCTCTACGCTGGATTTAACATCCGCGTCCCACCATTCATCACCTTTCGTTGTTATGTGCCTCTTCGCGCATCCACATGCTTCTTTTGCGCTTTCCACTATACTTTCTTTCATACTATCCCAGTCATTATCCACATCTAAGTCGGAGAAGTCCGCTTTTGCAAGCCTTTCTTCGACTAGGCGCGCATACATACTCCTTACACTAACATCTTCCAATTTTTCACACTTTATTCTTTCAAGCTCCCCGAAATTGGTACGCACTCGCCAGTGCCTCCACTTCTTGAAAAGGCCCACAAACCGGCTTATCACCAGGTAGTGGTCCGTTTCAAGAGTGGGGCCTCTGTAGGCTCTTGTATCCATTATTGTGTTTCGGAGGCGACTATCAATTAAAATCAGATCAATCATACTTTTCTGATCATTCATTCTCCATGTATACGTGTGAATATCCTTATGATGGAATAGGGTGTTCGACACAAGCAAGTTTCTTTCCATGCATACGTCTATGATTGGCCTACCAGCATCGTTCACTCTCTTGTCACCATAGGGTCCAAGGACAGCCTCAAGGCCGTCTCGTTTGGTCCCCACCCAGCCATTAAGATCACCACACATAATTAGTCTTTCGTTCCCTTCAGCCAGATCCAGAATTTCTCTCACAGACTCCCAAAACTTCTCGAGTTCTTGGGGATCCGCTGAGCTTACGGGAGCATAAGCTGCGACCAGAAAAACTCGCGTGATCCCCAGTTTTAGGCGGACCCAGAGAAGTCTCGGGTTCACCAGACAATAAGCTTTTACTCCAGACACAAAGCGGGATGAGAGTAAGACACCTACCCCCCCACTCGCACGCTCGTCCAGGTCCACGCCGGACCACAGAGCAAGCATGCCACCGGGGAGGTCATCGACGTCGCACCCCTTCCGCTTTGTCTCTGTCAGACATAAGGCATCCAGGCTTCTCTCATTCATTATATCAATCATTTCGTCCATCTTATCTTTCATTCCACCTCTCACATTCCACGTGCCTATACGGCACTCTGCTCCTCTCGACCCGCCAGGTTTGGCGCTGCGTGAAGGGTGGCGGCCCCCTTCGCCGCATGCGCGAGAATCCACACCGACGGGGGCGCATCGGTGAGCGTCGCCTGCGGGGGACGCCCTATCGTGCACTGCACTCGGGTGAACTCTGGTCAGAATTGTGGCCCTCTGGGCCAGCGGGGATCGCGACGAGCACGCTTCTGGCCATTTTGGTAAACATTAGTCTTGACAGTTCATTTTTGGCAATCGTGAAGTAGGCACGTGGCAAATTTATTATGGATAAATATTCGATAAACCAACGTGTTTTAATCGTGAAAACATTTTATCAAAATCAATCATCTCTTTCCACAACAAGTTATTTCAAGAAATGGTGATCTTGATTGGCCTCCACGGTCGCCTGGTTTGACTGCTCCGGACTTCTTTTTGTGGGGATATCTGAAAAGCAAAGTTTATGCAAACAAACCAGAAACACTTGAGCAACTCAAAAAAAATATTCGTGATGAAATTAATGAAATACCGCGTGAAATGTGTGAGAATGTAATGAAAAATGTGACATTAAATAAAACATTTATCAATATAAGATTCATTCTCTTTCATTTAATAAAAAAAAGAAAAAAAAAGCAGACAAAGTAGTATACCTTCCCGGCGGACACCCGGTATAATGTAAAATATAGACATATAAGGATAATTTAAGATAGATAGTGCTCTTGACTTTTTTTTAACTGCTCTCCGATGAGCTATCTCGGATCGTATGTGGCAGGGCGTTCCATAATCTAACTGCGTGGACGAAGAAAGAACCACTATAACCTACCGATGAGTGTGTGGCAGCTTTGAGAAGAAGGGGTTTAGGAGTTCTACAATGTTTGTCAGAAGGACCAAGAAAATCAAAACGTTGAGGAAGATAGGAAGGAAAAAGAGGATTATGTAAGATTTTATACAAAAATGTAACTACGTTAAGGTCGCGTTGATGACGAATTGGCAGCCACTTAATTTGCGATCTAAATGCAGAAACATGATCGAACGTTCGCAGACCAAAAATGAAGAGAATACACAAATTCTGAAGACGTTCTAGTTTATTTAGAAGTTCTTCAGAAGCGTCCACAAAACGTACATCGGCGTAATCTAAAAGAGGTAGCATTAAGGACTGAGCAAGAATAATTTTGGTGACAAAGGGAAGAAACTTTTGCAAGCTTTTTAGAGATTGGAAAGAAAAGTGAATTCTTTTGCTAATGTCATTTACATGACTGGCCCACGACAACTTACAATCAAAAATAACTTGATATTAATTACATATAAAAGACCAGACGTTAAAATAACATTTTATCATTTAAGTTTTAAAATGCAATGATAGAAATACTTTTTTTTGATACTATTATAAACATATTTACAAGTAAAAGATGTAGTCCAGATCGCTCTCGGTCGGGAGCGTTCCCAAAATGCTGGCCGCATTCCCGCGTTGTATGGCAACGCTAATACGTTGCCCTAAAGGCCAGCCCTTTGGTCACGCGAGACTTCTTTCACTTGATATAAATAATATTAACTTATATTGTTTTAATTTTCTGACTATTTATCCTAAATAAACCGTTACTTTCTATTTTTTAAAGGTGCCAACCCTACCGCTGCTTTTCATGACCCACGTCCTTTTTCTGTATCCTAAAAGACACATGTTACCCATGAATATCGTAATATATCATACGTGGGTTTATCTCACAGTGCACACCGTCGTTTTATGGGGAAAAGATTTGCCCTGGGACCCGTCGAGCCGGAAGTAAACTTGTGGGTTAAGGAAATTGATTGAAAGAAAAAATTCTTCCTTTCACGGACAGTATGGAATTCTAACCTATTCTTTCCGCTACTGTATATAGCAATATAGGAATTTTAAGTTCTAATAAGTTTCTCACATCTACTGGAAATTATTTTAGAGACATTCTACATTAATCACAATCAAATAAATCACGGTCGCTTGATTAGGACCTGTGTTTTTATGATCTGTGATTAGGACGCTATATGTGTAGACACTAGCGTCGTCACATCTTCCATCTATCTATAGTATTATAAAATTCTAAACTTTAATGTTGTACACATTGAAGCTGTTTGAAAATAAAACTGAAGACTATATAAACGACGGAGAAAATTGCATTTTTTTTTATTTCTTCAATGTTTGTCTGTTTGTTCGGGATTCACGTAAAAACTACTAGGCCGATTTCGATGCGGGTTTCGCTAATGGACAGAAAATTATTAGATTTAAAATCTGCGCTACTTTTTATGCCGGTAAACCCGCGGGAATTTTTCTGTGAATGATTTAAAATGGCCAGATTGAAAAAAATCGAATTCTAATGTGATTTTTTCACTGATCGATAGCAAATTTTATGTAATAAAATGTGTGATTTTTTTATCCCAGGAATCCCGCGGGAATTTTAAGGCAAGCGTGGATGAAGTCGCGGGCAAATCCTAGTGTTTAAATATAATCCTTCATATTTAAACGGAATACATTTTGGGTAATGCATTCGATACTCAATTATGTGTTCGGAAATGTCATTACAGAGAGCGGATGAGAGAGCTTTTAAAAGCAGTTACTTAACTCTAGTGATGTGACTTGATAATTGCGATTTCACGTTGCGAGTAAGACGAGTCACTATTTTTGTATTTTACTTATATAAGGACCTCGAGGTTTTTTACAATATACCAAGAGTAGCATTTGTAAATTTAGACAAATGTTCTAAGTAATTTAATTTGTAGTGCAAGCGAGCTATGTAGGATTTAGTAGTTTTCTAAAATTGCTCCATTACGTGTGGATGTTACTCCCAGTGTTCTTCTAAACTGTTGCTGACTAAATAGGAATGAAGATATATGTTACACTAAATTATGATTTTACATAAATACTTATAAAATAACGGGCGTTAAAATAACTTCTTATCATTTAACTTTTAAAATATCACGATGGAAATAATTTTAATTACTTTTGAATCAACACCAACACTTGTGCGCTATATGACTACTTTTATTTGTACCTATTTATGACGTCATAAGTAGATACACTCGTACAGAATCTATGAGGCTACGACATTCTATAGGTTTATTAAACGTATGTTAGTTGATTTGACTGTCCAGTCCCCTATTCAATGATGGCAGAAAAAAAATGTCAGAATTTCAAAAAATAGGACATTAACGTGTCCGTGTTTCTTTGACCTTATAAGAGTCACAAAAATTCACTCGACTAAATTTTAAATGACTCGTGCTGTTTGTTATAAGAGTCATAAAAAAACTCTCGGACTAAATCAAAATTGACTTATGCTGTTATACGAGTCATAAAAAAACACTCGACTAAATTCTCGTGCTGTTTGTTATAAGAGACACTAAAATACACTTAACTAAATCATACAATACACTTTGTTGTAACCAACATTACAGAGAAAAAATACACAATAAACTTACATACAATGGGCGGCCTTATTACTAAAAGCAGGCAACCTATGGATGGACAAGATCTAATTGCATGGATAGCGTTGGTGTGCAGTTGAAATAGATACTAATATAATAATAACATTATTATTGTTATCATAAGTGACTCGTGTTGTTATAAGAGCCACAACAGCCACATCACTACGTCTGAAATGGAAATAATCAGAAACACAATAACCGGGCGCGTCTTTCCGTCCGTCAGTGTGAAACAAACGGACGATGTATTTCCGACATTAATGAAACGTACTCACTGGCCCGGAATCATTGCGATTGGACTGCAATTAATGTATACAGTATAGCAATTTATTTATCTTTGAAAGACAAATGAATTTTAGGAAATCTGTTAAATAAAATCGATTAATAACCGTCAAATTGTAAATAATTTTCGAATAATAAAAAACGTCGGAAAAACCAAAATCAAATACATTACCGCGCTTAAAACCGTTAAAACGTAGTTTTATTATGTATCGAAAAAACTTAAGAAAATATTAAATATTCGAATATTCTAGAATTCTATTTCCGTCTCCATGTGGAGTACTGCTCGCACCTCTGGGTTGGGGAACCTCAGTACCAGCTGCTCCCACTTGACTTCTTGCAGCGCCGAGCAGTCCGGGTTGTCGACAATCCCGAACTTACAGACGGTTTAGAACATAACTCTTAGAAGAGACGTTTGCGCTCTAAGCGCGTTCTACCGTGGTGCTGCGCGTTCTATAGTGGGGAGGGAACGTCGCCGTTTTACCACCGCACTGCTCGCCGGCGACTGGAAGTTCATCCACACTTCATAGACCCTTGAAGTCCTCCTTCATGCCATGTGTCCAAATTATGGAATGAACTCCCTCCTGCGGTTTTCCCAGAGCCGTTTATCCGTGCAGGAATGGAGAAAGAATACAATTTCCTGCGGCCGGGCGGCCTGTCGTAAGAGGCGACTAAACAACCCACAGCCAGGTGGTAGAGCATTTGCCCGACTGGATGGCTACCACCCCTGGTCTAAAGCATGTCGCCATAACAACATTGAGTTGTGTTCCGGCATTATTGACCATGTTCCAGTGACCCTTAAGAGAGCAGCAGCGCATTTGTAGCACCTTTGGTGTTGCAAATGTCCACAGGCGATGGTAACCGCTTTGCATTAAGTGGGCCGTCTGCTTGTCTGCTGAACTCCTGCAATAAAAAAAAGAGTGCTACAAAATGGCGCTCTTCAAAAAGGGCGTGAACAGATACCTAAAGTCACAACGAGGTAGGCAACGCATCGGCTCCCTAGTGTTGCAGATGTCCATGGGCGACGGTAGCCACATATCACCAAGTGGTCCATTTGCCAGTTTGCCTATAATCAAACATAAAAAAAGAACTAGACGACAGCGGGTCGTGTTTGTAGGCAGCAGGAGGAGTTATCATCGGCAAACCTTCTGCACACGACTTATATAGTCTGATTTTGTTCACCCCCATTTCCTTGAGCTCCACGCTCAACTACGCAACGGTTCTCTACATTATTTGATCTGCGCACGACAATGGTCTGGTTTCCTCTGCGCTCCGATATGGCGTTGTTTAAGAAGGGCATTATAAAATTTCTTAGAGGCCGGCAACTCATTTGCAACACCCGATTTTGTAAAGTTCCATAGGCCACGTTAACCATCTTCCATCGATAGGGCCGACTATCCGTTTCACCTGCTTCAGGCAATAAAAAAACGGGCGAGTAACCTCTCACCGTCGTTGGGACAGGCTTCTACTTATTGGACGAAGAATAGAGTAACATACATACATACATAGCTTCACGCCAGTTCCCTTGCGGGGTAGGCACGAGCAACAGAGCGCCATTCAGGCTTGTTCTAGAGTATATTATAGAGTAACAATTTCTATGATATGTTTTTAAATTCGGTTTTCGAATATTTTTTTTTAATTAATCGTATATACATTTTATAATAAACAGATTTTGTTTTTTGCGCCATATTTAAAAAGTTAGATCAAATTATAAATAAATTGTTGACCCTTAAGTACCTAAGTATTAAAAACACGCCGACAATTCCCGAACAAACCCAAGCGCTCGTATGACGGCACTATGTTAATTTCTCATAATAACTCATCGTAGCTTCGCAGCACACAGCTGATGAAGCTATGATGAGTTGTTATAAGAAATTAGCATAGAATAAAAACAGTTTGATATAAAAGTCTTTCCATTCATTGCGAAATAAATTACCCAATTTGAAATTTGCAATTATCTGTTTTCATAGCAAAAAATTTGTTTCTTCAATAGGATCCATTGACCTACCACTGGTGGTTCAACAGTTCTGCGCATACCAAACACGAGCTGGTGACGTCACCTATGACCACTGCACAGAATATGCCTGGTATGTGAAACGATCTAGAGTAAATCTATAAATGTATTAGTTTGTAATAATGTAAATTATAAAATAAAAAAATTAAAAAAATATTTTTTATTTCAGGCACATATTTTTATATGGTGAACACCTCAGCTGATTACGGATGGGTGCAATGCGCTGGTTCGAACTCAGTTGGGAGACAAGTGAAACCCTGTCTCTTTCATATATTGCCCGCTGGTTAGTATTTTAGTATTCCATTCATTTTGACATTAAAGGAACTCGATAGTAAGAAAGAAAGAAAGAAAAGTCGTGGTAGCGTAATGGCTATCACACGCGTCCCGAACTCAAAGGGCGCAGGTTCAAATCCTGGCCGGAACGCATGCACCACTTAGGCAGTTTTCTGACCTAATATGCATATTGTTACAATTATCACGTGCAAACAACGGTGATGGAAGACATCGTGATGAAAACTGCACATCGAGATAACCGGCGTGTCAAACCTGTCAAGTCGCCTTGAACAAACATGGCGGTTATACTGTCCATTCCTCAATAGTGGGAGGCCCGAGCCCAGCAGTGGGATTTAGCTGTTATTATAAGACCGCGTTCGTAATACCGAAGTAAGAAAGAGAGTTGGTAAGGAAAGGAACGCCTCGGTGGTTCGGGCATGTGGAAAGAATGACTAAACATATATACAATGCAAAACTGGATGGATGCAGAAGTAGTGGAAGGCCACGACACACCTTCCATGATCAAATTGATCGTGTACTAGCAGAAGGTGATGTTAGGAGCCTTAAGAACAGACGAGCGTGCATGACAAGAGTTATGAATGTCAAAGAAGCAAGTGAGGTGTGTAAGAATAAGCCTGAATGGCGCTCTGTTGTTCGTGCCTACCCCGCAAGGGAACTGGCATGAAGTTATGTATGTATGTATGTATGTTATGATAAGAAAAAAAAATACCATACCGCTTCGTAACGCTGTTTGACAGCTATCCATCAAAATCCTCATACATTCCAAAAGTGTCATAGATAGTGTGGATATTTCAGAAAAAAAGTGTTTTTACTGAAAATTTTATAATTTTTGCAATTTTACATCGATTTACATAATTCTTTTAACGTCATCATCATCACTCAATATGATTAGGTATTTTCAATACGTATAAAAAATCTTTTTTTTTTACTGGAAACAAATTAAAAACGCTATTTATGCTTTCAAAGACACACGTTCGTTACGAAAACGCAAGAGCGGCAAAAAATTTGCACACGCGCAGAGATCATACAGAAATGACAGCGCGATAGCGCCGCTTAGCTTGTTTGGACTTGAAATCTGGAAGCGCGATAGCGCTGCATAGGCGTCAAACGGTTAAGGAGAAGAGCAAAAAGACCACGATATACAAAAGTTAAAACCTTAAAGTCTAATATTTTCTTAAGTTTTCGCGACTTGTATACATAATAAAACTACGTTTTAACGGTTTTAAGCGCGGTAATTTATTTGATTTTTGTTTTTCCGACGTTTCAACCACTTTTCAGTGGCCGTGATCACGGAAGACAAAGATATCAAGTGTCAACAAGTATTGTTAAACCAACTGCCAGACCTCAAGACACTGTGAGCTCTTTCTGCGTGCAACGGAACACAACCAACTTGACTGATAATTTCTTTTATTTTTCCTTCCATCCATTTTCATATTATATAAAATTATTAGAGCTAGGCATGTTTGCTGAAGAGTTTCTTGCGCCGCTTCTTCTCTTCAAGCCGTAACATGTTGCGAAGCGGTGGTAAATTAGATTAGGCTCCCATAGAGTAAATAATAACCATAAACAAAATTAAAACTAAATAATTAAAATGAACAAGTTGGCGGTAGGCTAAATAAAATTTTAACAATATTCGTTGACACTTGACATCTTTGTCTTCCGTGACACGGCCACTGAAAAGTGACCGAAACGTCGGAAAAACTTAAAACCGTTAAAACGTAGTTTTATTACCTTACTCTGTAATTTTTCCAACAGCCAATAAATTGTTTTTACTCTTTGTCAACGTGTAGACAAACCGTCGGCTGTGAAAGCATGCGAGATAACAAACGTGACGTACGATTCGTTAAGCCTTAATTGCACCCCGGGACATGACGGCGGTATTCGCCAGGCGTTCCTCTTGCAGGTATGTATTGGAAACTAAACCGCCTTTGATTATTCTAGCAGACAAAATCTTAACTAGCCTTGGATTTTGATGTCATTCAAAGAGCAAAATGTTAGAATAGAAATATGTGGCTTGAACAACCGAACAGCCTCTCAAACATTACTCAATTAACCAAACACTATATCGGTTTTATCTATAGAGAGTTAGAGCAAGTTTGAGTGCTTCTTTATGAAGTATTCAAATTTAATCTATGAATAAGACCGTATAACTTTAAAGTAGTACAGTGAAGGAAACTTGATTTGTACTGGATCCCTTAATCATATAATCACTTAAGACTATAAGTAGAATACTGAGCCTAGGTCATCGAAGTCAATTATGAAAAATACACCCTTGGTTTTCCAAGGGTGTATTTTTCAGGGTGCATGTTTTGGTGTAATAATAGAGGTGTGTTTTTTTTTTCATAATCAGACAATTCGATTGCTGACAAGGGTTTAGAAAAATCTAATGAAACCGCTTTATTTTCCGTCAAAATCGGCCTCGAGACTCCTTCGCGTGTTACAGCATACTTTAGGATTTGGCCCTGAAGGTCTACTTGAAAGCTTCAAGAATAGGAGAGAAGATTTATATACAGGTATATAAATCTTCTCTGGAAAATGATCTAACTGATGGTGAAAATCGCTTAAAATCCGTTGCGTAGTTTAAGAGGAGTTAGCGGATATACAAACAAACGGACTTTGTTTTATACTATGCAGAAATATGTCATCTGCTCAATTAGGTATGTCTAACAAACCCAAAATCATAAAGAGTTTCGGTTTAAGCAATTTCTTTTCTAGGTATTCGACATGGCGTCAGGGCTGCTCCTGAGGAACATGAGCAGCGAGGAGCCAGAGTTTGAAGTGTCAGGGTTATCAGCAAGCAACTCCTTAGCAGTTTCCATCAGAGCGTTCAATAAGAAGGGAGCAAGTGAACCATTGACACTCACGTCGAGTTTGCTGAAATATCCACAGCGGCATACTGGTTAATATTTTCATAAATATTCGTTGAGTATATATCTATACTATTATTATAAAGAGGAAATATTAGTATTTTTGTATGTTTGTAACGATTCTATCCGTGCAGGAACGGAGAAAGAATACAATTTCCTGCGGCCGGGCGGCCTGTCGTAAGAGGCGTCTTAACAACCCACAGCCAGGTGGTAGGGCATTTGCCCGACTGGATGGCTACCACCCCTGATCTAAAAGTATGTCGTCATAACAGCCTTGAGTTATGTTCCGGCATTAGTGACCAGGTTTCACTTTCCCTTAAGAGAGCAGCAGCGCATTTGTAGCAACTTTGCTGTTAAAAATGTCGATAGGCGATGGTAACCGCTTTCTATCAAGTCTGCCTGTCTGCTGAACTCCAATAAAAAAAAATGACATACGATACGTTAAGCAAGCGAAGGGTCGGTAAACATAGTTGATACATTTTATATATGCATACTCCGATACTTTTACGGATTTAAAAGTACATAATTTCACCTCTTCATATTGACAATATATAGGTAGGTTTAAGTAATACAATAAGATGATCGAGGAAAGTTTTCCATCGCGTAACGCACGCCGCGTAGTTCCAACTGTTCGGCGCGTTTGGTGTGTCATGCCAACCGAATATTAAGATCGATAAACCAGTCCCCGAAGTGTCGGCACCGTGCCTTCGGCGGGTGTGTCATTACACTAATGGCCGGTTCATATTTATTACCGACCATCCATTTGCTTTACTTGTTTAAAATCCAACAGGCATCCATAGGTCGCTGGTTCATACCCTGCTCGAAGGACCATGTTTAAAACGTCTATTTCAGCAGACTGTAATAACTGCTTAGTTGGTGTATGCGCGTCTACCTATCTAATAAAAAATGCTCTTCACTTGGACTATATTTTGTATTAATTAAATTTAATATTTCACATCAAAAGTTCAATAGCAACTGACAATATTATTTGACACACATGGTTTTATTATAAAACTAGCTGACCCGGCGAACTTCGTACCGCCATATTTTTTGAATTCCTAAAAGGCTTTGTTTCATGACACAAAAACAAAATCACCATAATCGGTACAGGTGTTTAGGAGGATTCTAGAAACCGATCTCAGCGCCACCTACCGATTCTAATTGCGAATCTAAACCATCCGAGAACCCACTCAAATACACAAAAACAAATACACCAAAATTGCTCCCAGTGATTAGGAGGATTCTAGAACCCGATCCTGAGATCGGGATCTGGCACTGACGCCACCTACCTGTTCTAATTGCGAACCTAAACTATCCGGGAACCCACTCAAACACACAAAAACAAAATCACCAAAATCGCTCCAGGTAATTAGGAGGATTGTAGAAACCAATCTCAGCGCTACCTACCGGTTCCAATTGTGGATTTAAACTATCCCGGGACCTACTCAAACATACACAGAAAATTTCATCAAAATCGGTAAAGTCGTTCTCAAGTTATGCGCTTATGTGTTGGCATTTTGCGATTCATTTTTATATATAAAGAAGATAATGAGGCTTCCATACGGCTAGTTTCTATGTAAGTTTCCTACATTACTATCGCCTAAAACTTGACATAAGCTCCATACAAGTAATGTCAACATACAACCGATGGTGGGGCAAGTGAATGTATAGTAAAATATAGGAACCGGCCGTCAGTCTCTCATAAGTATAATAAGAATTAAGTAAATTCTAATTACATGCTAATAAACAACTATAGCGTGTATAAGACGTGGTAGCGTAATGGCTAGCGCACGCGTCCCAAGCTCAAAGGGTGCGGGTTCAAATCCTGGCCAGAGCGCATGCAGCACTTAGGCAGTTTTCTTACCTAATGTGCATATTGTTACAATCACCACGTGCTAACAACAGTGAAGGAAAACATCGTGATGAAACCTGCACATCGAAGTAACCGATGTATGAAACCTGCTAGGGTGCCTTGGACAAACGTGGCGGGTATACTGTCCGTTCCTCTATAGTGGAAGGCCCGAGCCCAGCAGTGGGACTTTGGGCTGTTATTATTAAACATCTATAATATTATAAAATTCTAAATATGCCGTGTCGGTACATAGAAGCTATTATAAAAACAACTCAAATAGACTATTTATACGACGGAGAACACGATGCCATTTATTTGACATTTCATGTCTGTTTGTTCGGAATTCACGTAAAAACTACTGGACCGATTTCGATGCCGTTTTCAGTGGTCGACAGCTAATTTTTAGGCTTAAAATTTGCGCTACTTTTTATCGCGACAATCCCGCTGGAATTCTTCTGGGAATAATTTCAAATGGCCAGATTATCCAAAATGTTCGGATTCGATCGATAGCAAATTTTATGTAATAAAATGTGCGTGATATTTTTTTTATCGCAGGAATCTCGCGGAATTTTTTCCGGGAGCGGTTTAAAGTTGTTCGTATGCATAAAAATTAGCTTATTCCGGCAGAGTTTTCACTAAAACGATAGGTTATATTAGTTTTTAAATGCTGCGGTACTTTGTGTTTAATCCTTCAGCTCATTATTAGCACATATGTGTCCGCGATAACAGTGCAGATCGGATTTGTGCACGTGATCGTTTTTGTATTGTTGTCTCACTCTGTTTATATAGGATTTGTATGAAATGGGTATATTTTCTTTGGTATATTACGAGATGGTGATAGTGTTAGTCTTGCGGCTTTTGGAAGAGCGGTCATATCCTAGTTTAAAATTAAAATAATCTAGTTGCATTAGAATTACACGAATAATATTATGCGGATATTCTATTGAAGTAATTACGTAAACTTGTGTTGTTTCTTTTAGCTCAAGTGCCAGTCAAAGTGGAGTTGACAACAGTCTTAATAATAGTAATTGGAGCGATTGGCGTCATCGCCACCATGACAGCTGTCTCGGCTGCGGTGTTTTGTTGCAGATACTGTGGTAGGAGAAACAGTGAGTATTGCATTCCCTATTTTAGTCTTTATGGTTCGAGACAAAAGGACTAAAATAGCCCATGAGTCGCAATTCTAAATAACCTTTTCTTTCTTTCCTTCTTTCCATCAGTGGGCCAATTCTGCTATTTCTATATCTTGGCGTTGCAAAGATATTCACAGTTCGAGTCGAACGCAGAAAGAATACAATTACCGGGCGGCCTGTTGTAAGAGGCGACAAAACAACCCACAGCCAGGTGGTAGGGTATTTGCCCGACTGGATGGCTACCACCCCTGGTCTAAAGCATGCCGCCATAACAACCTTGAGTTGTGTTCTCCCTTAAGAGAGCAGCAGCGCATTTGTAGCACGTCGGTGTTGCAAATGTCCATAGGCGATGGTAACAGCTTTCCATCAAGTGGGCCGTCTCCCTGTCTGCTGAACTCCTGCAATAAAAGAAAAGAAAAAACCGGTTGAGACAGCGGCTGTCTGTCCGGCTAGCCGCAAATTCATCTACATACTATGCAGCCAAGCGACTGTACTAGACTGGGGATAACAATATAGGGTGTATGAGACCTTATCATGCATGATTTTTTTGTTCCCAGATAAAAATGAAAAAGATAAACGACAACAGGATGAAACCTCGAATATACCGCTAACTGGCACCAAGGAATCTGAAAGTGTTGATAGCTTGGGTAAGAATATATCTTTTACATTCAAGTTCAACAACTATTAGGCCAAAAATAGTACATTATGGTACTAGTGTGTAACATTGGTGATTACCGCCGAGGCGCCATTGAGACTCGAGCCGTAGGCGAGGGTCTTAAGAGAGCCGAGGACGGTAATCATCAATACACACGTGTATCATACGACGTTTTTCAACACACTTGTGAATAAAATAACAACAAAAACTCATTTTATTTAGTAGATAAAAAAAAGTTATATATGAGTGAAAGTTTTATTTATTAAACACGTACGAGTTAAAATTAAATAAGAAGTTGCATGAAATGAGCAAGCAATAGGAACATTAATTTATTTGTTCTATAGAACACGATCTTTTTTTTTTGAATAAAAACTTTTTTAAAACAAAGCAACTCAACCAATAAAATTTAAAAAAAAAATCTATAACTCACTAGTGAGTTATAATGTTTTTTACTCACAGTTTGATAATGGGTGTCATTCTGTGCCTAATTGCGGTGACCATAGAGCCACTTTATGAGCAAGTGTGTTGAAAAATATTTTACTCCCACAACCTTAACTTAGAATTATATTTTTAAAGTGAAACTTCTATATAAACGGGGGGTCTTAGGATTTTTCTGTCACGAAAAAGCGTTACGGCCGCGTGGAGGAGTGGCATAAATTTAGACTAGACGTGGTGAGAGGCGGTATAATTTTAGAAAGAAAGAAAGAAAATAATGTTTAAATTAAAATTATTAAAGTATACATAAGCAGTTTAATAAAAGCCAAAACTTAACTAACTCTAAACAGGCCCTAACTCAGCAAATGCTGGTTGATCACAACCAACGCTGGTCTTCCGTTAGTGCCAGGCAGTGACGTCACCTTCACAGAAGAAAAAATAATAAAATAACTAAGGAACATTTAATATTATTTATAATTAGAACACCATGAAACAAAGAATAGACATATTTTGAATAATTTAATACATACATACATAACTTCACGCCAGTTCCCTTGCGGGGTAGGCACGAACAACAGAGTGCCATTTAGGCTTATTCTTATACACCTCACTTGCCTCTTTGACATTCATAACTCTTGTCATGCAAGCTCGTCTGTTCTTAAGGCTCCTGACATCACCTTCTGCTAGTACACGATCAATTTGAATAATTTAATATAAGTGCATAATATGTTTTAGAATTTTAGAGTATAATATGGATGCGTTTTTTGGTTCCAGATCGAATACAGATTTTTTATTTCATAAAATAAAATATGTTTAAATAAAAAATGCATACATTAAAATGTACCTAACCTAACCAAATCATAATTTGCAGTAAACCTGCGAAAAATCGAAATTTTTATTGCTGAAGCACAGCAGACAGGCTGACGGTCCAACTGTGATAGAAAGTGATTACCGTCGCATATGGACACTAGCAATACCAGAGTTGCTGCCAATGTGCTGTTGGCCTCGAAGGAGAAACTGGAACCTGACCACTGAGGCCGGAACGCAATTCAAAGTTATTATGGCAGCATACTCTAGACCAGGGGTCCAGCCTTCTAGACGGCCAGATACCCTACCACCTGGCTGATAATTATACACACACTTTATTTTCTTTTATTGTAATGCTCAATGGTGGTGGTTATTATATCGATAGAGAGGCGAGGGCCAGGAGTACCATCATGGATTTACCAAGTTTGAGCTCTTGTCCTTCCCACTTTATTTAACTAAGTGCAGAGACATGGTGTCTATACAAACCAGACGTTAAGAAGCTAGACACATACCACCTAAGGTGTCAGGTCACCTTAACCTGGCAAGATTGCCTAATACAGAAGTTCTGCTGCGTTCAAAAAATTTAGATTTTACTTTATGCGACAACTTAAGGTGGTTGGCACGTCTAGGCCTTTAAGCCAGGTTTACCCAAAGCAGTCTTCTATTCAAAGTTGGCAGACAATCGGAAACAAGTGGTCCGCACTTCGTTATAAGGACGTGCTCAAGCGTTCTTGCATGTGACATAAAACTAAAAATGGGAGTAGCTTGCTATGGAAAGGACTTCTTGGCGATCCATAATCTTTAAAAAAGTCAAGGCTTTCGAAAAGAAGCGCTTAGAAGATCTGGATACCAAACGTCAAACTCGCAAAGGGCGACCCAAGCCCTCCTATAGCTGTACGTACAACGCCGCTGGCCAACTATATTGCGCGATTACTATTATATACATATTTACAAGTAAAAGATGTAGTCCAGATCGCTCTCGGTGGGGAGCGTTCCCAAAATGCTGGCCGCATTCCCGCGTTGTATGGCAACGCTAATACGTTGCCCTAAATATAGGCCAGCCCTTTGGTCACGCGAGACTTCTTTCAATCGCCTTGAAAGGTCTCGATAAAGTTGATGAGCCTCACGTCCCCATGGCCCCAAAGTCTCAACCCCAAAAGCCACAAATATGTATCCGTCACCGATGGATGCATATTTGCGGCGTTTCAGGGTTTCTTGAAGTGTGGCAGCTCCTCCGGCAGTGACGGCTGTATTTGGAAGATGGGAAGCCGCTAACGTATCGACACAAGTTGCGTCCCATACTAAGGGGCGTCCCATCTTCCAAGGTACCAACGACATTCCGTCTGGTCGCTTGCCATCGTCGCGGCACAGTCCGTTCGGTTCAAGAACAGCAGGTACCCCGACGGTGACAAGAGACCGGCGGATGATATCGTTGATTGCCGCATGTCGTGAAGTTCTACCAGCACTCCTCAAACACGACAAGCCATGATGACCAAGTCTATCAACTTTATCTCCGCACCGACAACGATGTGGGACTACGATGTCTGCCCCCAGGCGAATGCAGGCAGCAATCCTGAATGTAGTATCATCCAGGAGTGTACCTAGATTCGCCGAGGGCAGACTCTGAAGCCACAGACCAGACTCCCAGTTAGAAACAGCTAGGAGGCGAGCACGGTCAGTTTCGCCGGTGCAAGATGACATGAGATT
This sequence comes from Dendrolimus kikuchii, assembly GCA_019925095.2. Lineage (NCBI taxonomy): Eukaryota > Metazoa > Arthropoda > Insecta > Lepidoptera > Lasiocampidae > Dendrolimus > Dendrolimus kikuchii. The sequence goes on from CM034413.1 coordinate 9,455,339, forward strand.
GTCATACACCGACTTACTGAGCGGCCCATCCCACAGCCTCTGCATCTTTGGATCTAAAGGAAAATTTTCATTCGGGCAAGCCAAAGACCAGGCATTTCTGGCCTCAGTCAAATATGGGACCTCAAAATCACTGAGTGATGGATTTATTATATTACCGATGAGGTCCACAGTACTATGGACTGAGGACAGAAAGGCAGGTAGTGCTACGTCGGAAATTTTGCGTATCCCCAAGCCACCTAGCCGTATCGGTAAGGAAGCTTGGGTCCACGATCGGTCATCTAAAGAAATATTTAAGATGGAAGTTAATGTTTGCCGAATAATATTGTCTAAATTGTTTAAAATACTGGAATGTCTCCAAAGGGGGGAACAACGCAATACATACGTAAAGTTGGGAGTGAAAACGCAGTGCCTGATAATAAAATAAGCACTATGTGTATTTAATTGTTTTAAATTTGATAATTTTGACTGAAAATTGACAATTTTGTCTTCTACAAAAGATGAGAAGGATTCATCAAAGACGGGAGACCCAAGGAGGTTTAAATTATTTTTATTAACAATTTTTAGATTGGGGGCCAAATCTGTAAAAGCGGAAATAGTGCTTATGTTATTTTTCGTCGAACAGGCAAGAAAAAGTTCGCATTTGGAAAAATTTAAAGATAAACCTATTTTTCCAAACTCTTCTATTAAAAAATTTAGATCCTTTTTCACTGCATCTATATTACCTCCTAAGGTCCCATCGTCGAGATACCACACGTTGAATTTAGAATTTAATTGTTTAATGATAGGGTGGATGGCAAGTGAAAAAATGGCTGGCCCGAGAGGGTCGCCCTGCTGACATCCCGTTGCCGAATGAATTAAGTTATTTTGATATACCAAATAAGAATTTTCGTTGTAGCACTGATGAACAAACTTGTAAATTTTGGGAAAATGTTTTTTAACTTCGGACAGCAGAGTGCACCTATTGACCGAATTGAATGCATTTTTGACATCCACCTTCAGGATTACCTCACAGGAATCAGTGGTAGCAAATGATCTCAGAGAATGTACCGCTGCCTCGCAGCCACCTTTAGTGCCAAAACCTAATTGAATCGGCGTAAAGTAGCTGGAGCACCGGTTTCTTATAGCTCGACAGCATACTTTGGCTGCGAGGCGTCGGTACGTGGTGCCAACTGCAATAGGTCGAATGCCGCCATCTTTTTTCTTTAGAGCACATAAGTTGGCACCGTATATTATTGGGAGGATGTCGTTATTAACACAGCCAGAGAGCATTAGATTAATCAAGTCCGTCATGTCCTTGAGCAGCAGCTCACCAGCATTGCCGGTGCCCCCACTCAACAAATCTTTGAGATGTTGTGGAGTGAGGCCATCCAACCCTCCGGCCGAGCCACTTCTGAAGGACATAACGGCTTCGAGAATGCTCTCTGGGGTTACGTCTAAATTACTCTCATTGAGGGCTTCGGACATATCTTGCAACCATGTACTTCCGGAAGGTGGATGTTTATCTTCTAAAGCACGCAGAGTTGTCTCATCATTGGGTGCTATATCATCATTCGAGAAAAGAATTCTTGCTGCTCCCTTAATATCACCATCTGAAAGCTTGTAGTACTTTTAATATAATTTTTATATGTATGTTTTTAAAGACCACGGGCTATAAAAATGAGCCGGACATTTGGAGGGCTTGCGTGGGGCCATGAGAAGGCCAACACGTAGAGGCCCTTTGACAAATTTAATGTAAATGTGGCGTGACACTGACCGGCGTTTATCCCTGACTACACCATATAGTAATGCACCCAAGGACAAGTCCCGGCCAGTGTCGGACTATTGTGGGAAATGAGGATATAAGTACCGGGCTATTGGGGTGAACTGCTAGTGGTACTAGGGGTCTGGGAATATGGGGACTATGGCGTCTGCCCATCGCAATGTTCGGGGAACATGGAAAAATATTTTTTATTGTTGTTATCTTATTAATATGACAATGCATACTATTAAAGTAGTAAAATGTATTATGAGCAAATAAATACTCTAAAAAAATAGATTTTTTAAAAATTTGATTTAATTAGACCTCGTGATGTATTTAAATCCTGTTTGTTGTAATTTAGCAATAAAAAAATCAACAATAATAAAGCTTTTAAATAAAAACATTTGACCTACATAATATATTAGGATCACATGGATACTTACCATATAGGAATGTAATTCCAAACTATGCCAACCAACTGTACCAACGATTTGTATTAGATATTAGGGTCAAATAAGCTATCAAGTACCATAAAGGGTAAACATCTTAAGTTACGCCCTTCAAGGGTTGAGTTAGAGCTTAGAGATGCCAGTTTCGTAATTTAGACGTGTCCTGTGTTAACATGTACTTTCATCAAGAAGTATTAGGGAATCTGCACATTCGTACGTTTGTTTCTTGAAGTTAGTAGATGAACGGCGAAAACTAATTTTCCTTAAGTTTTCGCGACTTGTATTATGTATATATAATAAGACTACGTTTTAACGGTTTTAAAGCGCGGTAATTTATTTGATTTTTATTATTCCGACGTTTCGGCCACTTTTCAGTGGCCGTAATCACGGAAGACAAAGATGTCAAGTGCCAATGAGTATTGTTAAAGATTTATTTAACATGCCGCCAACCTGTTCATTTTAATTATTTAGTTTTTATTTTTTTATGGTTATTATTTACTCTATGGGAGCATAATCTAGTTTACCTCCGCTTCGCGACATTTTGTGGCTTGAAGAGAAGAATAAATTACCGCGCTTAAGACCGTTAAAACGTAGGTTTAATATGTCAACTAAATTCTTTAAATTTATATATTTTTAGTCTATAAATAGACGCTATTGAATCCAAAAAAATAATATTACTATACACTATATTTAGGTTCCTAAAAATACTAACCTGAGCGACATTTAATAATTCATATAAGAGTTTTTTTTTATAATTAGTAATTGAAGAAAATGTAAATAAAAAAACTTAAAAATATATAATAATTACAGATCACTTAAGAATTTCTTTTGAGTCAGGTTAGGCAACCTAACCAACCAACCAAAGAGATCACTTTTAGCGATAAGGCTGCCAAGTTGTCTTATTGTACATATTTGTTTTGTCTATGTCTAATTGTTGTATTTTTCATACTTACTGATTTTTAGTGTAATATGAAATTGAAGAATAAAATAAAACTAGTGATAATATTTCAAAATAATTCAGTTTCAATCATTAATGGCATGAAGTTGATCGGAAACCCTGTTTAATATCGAGCGTAACAAAACCACTGTTGACCAGTGTAATTTTTGTCGTGGCACGGGGCCTTCGCAGGTATACGGGGTGTCCTCCCACTCAACTCATACCCCGATTGCCATCTCGACTTGTCGCAATCTATAAATGCAAATTATAGCTTAACAAAGCTGTGAAATGTGTAACGTCCTTAAATATTCCTGGAAAGTGAGGATTGCGTCTGACAGGGGTTTTCTATTATTATAGCTTTGTGATATGTCTGACAGAATAACTATAGGTGTATTATTATGCCGATAAATTATTTTACTGACTGAAGAAAATGTTCGGTCAAATTAAATCTAGAGCTAGATTTGTATTAATTTGGTTCTGGAATCGTATTAATTGGACTAATGTTTAACATACACGTCTCAAACTAGCATCTCAAATGACGCGGTTTTAAATCCTGACCGGAAAACATGCAGGCAGCATTTAGACACTTTTCTGAACTAACGTACTTATATATTCTTAAGTCTATAGCATTATAAAATTCTGATATAATAATGCCGCGTCTGTACATTGAAGCTATTAAAAAACACAACTAGAATAGACAATATAAACGACGAAAAACACAGACAGACACACAGACAGAAATATATTTCAACTTATTGTGATTACTGGCCGTTCCAAAAACTTGATTTTACTTAAGACTTTGTAAGACGTGTTAGCTCTATAGTGGAAATTAGTGCCGTGCGCTGTTCCTGTGTGCAACCTGAACTGAATGATGAGAAGCTAGACCTCAAGGTTGGTGGAGCTTCTACTTTTCTAGTGCAAGGATCTTGGTCATATATCTCCCATACAATCCATTATATTGAACTACTAAATTATCACAAGGGTCACACCCGGCTATCTCGTGGGTTCTACTCTCCGTCCGACAAGTATACTTCCGGCTCTCTTAAATATAAGGAGGCCCGAGCCCAGTAGTGGGTCGTTTATGGGCTGATATTATTTATTATACTTAGGCTGGCCATAAATACTATTACAATTAAAAAGAAACTAAATATTACATTTGAATTTGGAATCTGTCATTTTTATATGATTGTTCATTGTGTTTTCTCATTTTGGCGCCAATACATTGTACAAGATTTTGCGATATTAAAATGGAGTGGGGCGATAAAGAGAACCGAGTCGCTGTGATTGCATTACACAAAGTAGGTATGGAGCCAAATACAATTTTTAAAACTCTCCATACGCTTGGTATTAGTCAAATGTTTGTGTACCGGGCTATTAATAGGTACAATGAGATCTTCTCTGTTTGTGACAGAAAAAGATCTGGCCGTCCACGTAGTGTTCGTACGAAAAAGGTGTTCAAAGCAGTAAGGGAAATAATTCAAAGAAATCCTGTCCGAAAGCAAAAGATTTTATCTCGGGAGATCAAGATATCACCTAGAACCATGACGCGTATTTTAAAAGATGACTTAGGACTTGCAGCCTATAAGAGACGTACTGGTCATTTCTTAACTCATAATTTAAAAAGAATAGGGTGGTAAAATCGGAACAACTACTGAAGCGGTACGCAAGGGGGATCACAGAAAATTTTTGTTTACGGATGAGAAAACTTTTACAATTGAGCAACATTTCAACAAACAAAGTGACCAAATTTATGCTCAAAACTCTAAGGAAGCTTCTCAATTAGTCGGCAGAGTGCAACTTGGGCATTATCCGTCTTCCGTAATGGTTTGGTGGGCTGTTAGCTATGAAGGAGTGACTGCGCCATATTTTTGTGAAAAAGGTATCAAAACATCGGCACAAGTGTATCAAGATACCATTCTTGAGAAGGTAGTTAAGCCCCTTAACAACACCATGTTCAATAACCAAGATTGGTCCTTCCAGCACGACACGGCGCCGGGTCATAAAGCTCGGTCCACGCAGTCTTGGTTGGAAACCAACGTTTCGGACTTCATCAGAGCTGAAGACTGGCCGTCGTCTAGTCCCGATCTTAATCGGCTGAATTATGATTTACGGTCAGTTGTAGAGAGTACGGCTTGCTCTAAACGCCATGATAATTTGGAGTCCCTAAAACAATCCATACGATTGGCAGTGAAGAATTTTTCCATGGAAAAAGTGCGTGCTTCTATTTGATAACTGGCCTCTACATTTAAAGGACTGTATTGCAGCCAATGGAGACCACTTCGAATAAGCTTTTTATATTTTAAATTGTTTTATATTTATGTATTAAACTAACACACTGTAAAACTTATAAATGTTATTTGCAATAGAAAAAAAACTTGTTACAATATTTATAGCAAGACTAGATATTAAATAAATTATTTTCTTTTTGTTTCAGATAAAAACCCAGACATCATACCCTTAGACGGTAAAATAAGTGACAGTTGCTCAAACAAATCATCAACAACTGATTACAGCTCAATTAGACCCCTAATATCTAAAACTCCTGACAAGTATGATATAAGTCAAACAGATCGATTCTACGACCACAATATAGATCCATGCGCCCAATATATCCAGCATGTAAGATCGATAGACTATAGACGACCGTATGGTCCCAATTTGGGTCAAAACGTTGGTCCGAATATCCAAATGCCAAATCTCGGACCGAGTATACAGAGCTTGGGGCCAATGAGCAGTCTACATATGCCAAATGTTGGAGCAAACGAGTGCCACAGACCATACGATAAAGTTTACGAAGATTGGTTGAAGTACAAAAATGCTTTGCCGTTAAATACAAGTGGTTTGGTAAGCAATGTATCTTTTTCTTTAATAGTAATATTAAGATTACATGTTAGATCTATAGATAGTTGTATGGCCAATTTGGGTGAAATATCTAAATACTATATACCGAATCCTCGGCCAAAAGTAAGAAGTTGGAACGGATGAACAAACGTTTGCCTAGAGTATAATCGAGATCAACTCTCCTACTTTTTATGTACACTTCAAAAACTTGTGTTCTATTTGAACACGTTCCAACTCCTTAATAGTCAAACTATTTGCATGCATGTCATTCTACACAGGATCACGATGTCATATCAGCGTTTCTCGGGTCTTTTTCTTCTATCGAAACCTTGCAAGGACGGTATGGCCCCACATCTTTGACGTTAATATCTGGATCCATGCTGGAATCATTATTTTGATTGCAGCAATCTGGGATGTTCATAGGATAAGTGAGAGTTCCGATAGCCCACTTCCCCGTCCACTTATTCCATCTTTTCCATTCTCCTATTCCACCCTCTCTAAACCATTCCTCCTGTCTGAACTGTCTATCTCGATCCCCTACCTTAAATACTTTCTTCCATACCTTCAACTCAATCTTTTTTATCCCATCCTAAAGTCTGGCAACGCGTTGGCTTCACCCCTAGTGTTGCAAACATGTATAGGGAAGAGTAACCACTTTCCGTCAAGTAGGCCGTTTACCTGTTTGCCTGCTTTGCAATAAAAAACAATAGCAATAGTAACCGTCGCTTACGGACAGTTGAAACACCAGAGGCAATATCTTTGACCGTCTCATTTCCTTCAAGTTCATAACATTTCTTCGTTACAGCTTCCAGCGGAACAACTCATGCCACCAGAACTATACGCCAACCCACCAGGCATTTACAGCAACCCGAGGAATCCTTTAAACCTAACCCAAATGCCAGAACTAGAGCCTAGATACCACATAGAACCTAGACTCTTAAATCAGGACTCGAGAAGCTGTTCCAACTCACCTCCAGTAAGGTTCAATAAGGACAGTGTATACTTCAGCAAAGGTGTCCTGGATCGGAGTACCAATACGTTACCACATTTGAAGAATAGATTAAATAGTAAGTATGATGACCTACCTCTCGCTGCTTCATGTCTTTTTTTTATTTTTTTATTGAATGAGTTCAGCAGATAGGCAGACGATCCACTTGATGGAAAGCGGTTAGTATCGCCTATGGGCATTTGCAACACCAAAGGTGCTTGCTACAAATGCGCTGCTGCTCTGTTAAGGGAGACTGGAACCTGATCATTAATGCCGGAATTCAAGGTTGTTGTGGCGACATACTTTAGATCAGGGGTGGTAGCAATCCAGTCGGGTCGGGTAAACGCCCTACCACCTGGCTGTGGGTTGTTATGCCGCCTCTTACGACAGTCCGCCCGACCGCAGTTAATTGTATTCTTTCTATGTCCCTGCACGGATAATCAATAGAATCATAAAATGTATATGATTAAAAACGAACTAAAACCGACCACAAAAGTATTTACAATAAAATTAAAAAAAACATTTCAATATTTCAGGTACATTCCCGCAACAAAACATTTCAAACGTAGTATGCGAGCCCAAAAGTGTTACGACGAAATCCACCGAAACTAATTCCGAACACAACGTTCCGAGTAAGGAGTATGAATAATTAAACATAACCTAAAATTACATTCAATAGAAAATTGTTCATTAATTATGATTGGGAAGATTGTAAATATACGTTAAAAGGCTTTGTTGGTTAAATTAAATACGTTTTCTGATTCGGAATTAATATTGAACATAAAAGGGTATGGGTTACTGTTTTGACTTTTTACATATAATTATAACATTCTACCGAATATACTTTGTCCCGCCGTTTATTTTACTCTTGTTAGATGGATGATTAATCAATTAGTAATGCGATTTGATTTTATATAAAAATCCAATAAATACAATCGAAAAATCGTGTGAATAAATGAATTAAGTACACCTAAAAATACTGCATAATAAAAATATAATATCAGCCGATTAATATCCCACTGTTGGGCTCGCGCCTCTTATTATAGAGGGAGCAGACAGTATACCCGCCACGCTTGTCCAAGGCGACTTGGCAGATTTGACACATCGGTTATCTCGATGTGCAGGTTACATCACGATGTTTTCCTTCAGCGTTGTTAGCACATGGTAATTGTAACAATATGCACATTAGATCAGAAAACTGACTACGAGGTGCATGCGTTCCGGCCAGGCTCGAACCCACGCCCTCTAAGTCTGGGACGCGCGCGCTAGCCATTACGCTACCACGACAAAAAATACTGCATGGTGCGTAATAAATAAGCAAAAAACCAACTTACGAATCTTTTACATTATTTTAAAACGTTTAATTAAGATTAAATATAGGTATAATAACAATAGTTTTTACTCTATGTATCAGATGATTCACAGAACGTCACTATTTTGTCTTCTTGAACAATGTAGTATTAAAAAACATGACAATTGTGACATTTGTAGCGTATGAAATTTATTGTTAGAAAATGCGCAATTTGGTAGGCGTGTAAACGTCAGAAGTAAAATAAATGGTAAGGCAGAGTAAAAGTTTGTTACTTTTACTCACATGCATGAAGTGTCGTAAAATACATATAAAAGTTACAAGTTTCAGTTCGTTCAGTGTCATATTCGGTAATTCGATTTTAGATGCTATAAAAAATTGTTTTCAGTATTAATACATACATACATACATAACTTCACGCCAGTTCCCTTGCGAGGTAGGCACAAACAACAGAGCGCCATTTAGGCTTATTCTTACACACCTCGCTTCTTTGACATTCATAACTCTTGTCATGCACGCTCGTCTGTTCTTAAGGCTCCTGACATCACCTTCTGCTAGTACACGATCAATTTGATCATGGAAGGTGTGTCGTAGCCTTCCACGACTTCTGCGTCCATCCACTTTTGCATTGTATATCTGTTTAGTCATTCTTTCATCATGCATTCTTTCCACATGCCCGAACCACCGGAGCATTCCTTTCCTTACCTTCACCCCGACACTCTCTTTCGGACCAACTCTCTTTTTTACTTCGGTATTACGAACGCGGTCCGCGAGCGTCACTCCGCAGATTTTGCGCAGTGCTCGCATCTCGACCGCGTTTACTCTACTTTCATGCTCTCTCTTCCATACGCGAGCCTAGGTACCAGCACCGCGTTGCGTATGGCAAGCTGGGCCTTCTGGCTGAGGTTCTTAGCGCCTAGAAGTTTACCTAACGCTCCATTCACACTATTCCCAAATTCACTCTTCTTTCTATATCAGCGATGTACCTTCCATATTAATGCTAATGTCTAAAGGAAAGACTATCAATTATTTTATTTTTCCATATCATGCTGGTATGGAAAAGTTTTTACTTTTTGTTCGCTTGTATGTCTGTGTGTTTGATGTTGATGCATACCGAAAATTATATAATTTAGTATATAGGTATTTTATTGGTCACTTATAAACGATACAACTAGTACATAATTATAGTTAAAAACATGAGTGGATGAGAGTAGCATATTACAATTGGTAAACAAGAGTAAATAGCCGATAAATTGTTTTACCGTTTTGCTGTCGTATATAACTCCTTCATCACTTGTTATTTTTAAAACAAATGTCAAATAGCTTTAAAGTCTACTACGTTACATAACTCCTTTATCTACTCATCTCTTCAATTATTAATACAATATTTGCATTACGTATATTGGGTAAAATGTGAATTCGAAATTTACTCAACAAAACCGTGTGGTAAAGAGGCTAGATAGTGGGTATATATAAATTTTTGAAACGCTAATGGATCTAGAAATTTGACTGACTTCCGCTTCCGTGTACCGTCTACCTAATGCGTGTAGCGTAACAATTCTGTTTCCGACAGTACGAATTATCCGAGTTTGAAATTGCTCTGTTACAATGTGTTCTCGGAATAAACCTATGTTAATGCGTAACAGATGTTTGATGGAAAATTAGTACATTTGTTGTGAAATTTTCTACAGGAACAAATTACAACGTGAAGCTATTTTGTTTCGAATAAAAAAAATTACTTCTACTGCGTTGTAACTACATGTGTTATTTAATATATTTGTACTGTCAGGAAAGTTTTTTTTAATTCAATTCAATAAATCTATTTTCCATATGTTTTCATACAGATGTTATACAATTTGAAAGAACAGTATATTTTACCATATGGTTGTTACATATTATTTTATAATGAATATTATAGGTAGATGAATGACTCAGAAAACGTATTTGTCATGACAACTCGTAATTGTAATAAAAATACAAAATTCGTTCTCAAATGTCCCGTCCGAGAATACTATTTTCCTTGCCTAATGTTTGAAAGGCAATTGAGTTTTTAGAGGCTTCGGATTTGAGTTTCAATTTCACGTAGTTGTACAGACTTCAAAATTTCTTTATACTTAATTATCTCATCTATAATTGTACATAATTATATATAAATACATATGCGATAATTAAGTATAATTTTATATATTAGTAGAAGTTTAAGATTTAACAAAGAAATCAGAACTTTAATTCCTTCTTTATAATTTACTCATTTTATCTCTAGTTTAAGATTGCCTTTTAAACGTGCATTATTAAACCATTCCTTGATTCCTTGCTACTTTTTTGCCATATAATATGCAAGAGTTAACTTGAGACCTGAGAGGAATGCGCGCTTGCCTCCCGACCCCCGCCTTCTTATCGCTCTCCTCGTCGACGCGTACGATCGAGTCAGTATCTCGCGCTTACGTCATCCGAACGAAGTTTCAAGTTAACTCTTGCGGGTTGTACTTTTCTTTAAGTTTCATCAAACTTTCAAGAGAGTTATGATTAATGACTATTAAAGTCATATTGTAAATACGAGTATTAAGAACCTGTTTGTTTATTATTTGACCTACATTTTTGAGCTGCAAGAATGACATTATTACATAAATATATTAAATGTTATATTCACTGAATTTAGTGAAATATTGAAACGTCGTCTTCAGAAACAAACAAGATCGTAATAGCCCGATCAAAATAGACATTGACCCTTGCATAAATTCACAACCTGAAAATTTATAGGCACGTAAGGGATACCACTCTAATGAAATCCTGAAAAGTCCCCATTGATCCCGTGTGTGCAATTTTTTTTAATCAAGGTCAAAGGTCTCAGAAATGGATTCTTTGGATTTTTAGGCCAAAATTGTAAATCAGGTAATTAACTACTAAAATTGTCCTTATACTTTTTTTCTCTAAGATTTACCATTTCTGAGAAAAAGCCATTTGAAAGTTGGCTGGTGCTGTATTCACCATGTCCATTTCAGGACTTCATTAGAGTGATATCCCTTACGTGCCTGTAAATTTTCAGCTTGTTGTGAATTTATGCAAGGGTACCCACCCCTATTTTTTGGGCTAATTTGACCGGGCTATAAATTAATTGTACGATTTTAATACAACAAGACATGTATTTAACTTCTTTGTATCTGATTTTATTGTTAGCTATTTTCTTTTTGCTGAAAAAATTAATAGAGAAATATTGGTATTTATGGTAAGTCAGTGGTATTTCCAAAAGCACAAACATTGCTTACATTTTAAATGACGTTTCAATATTCTGTCATAAGTGTCAATTTGATAGGTAATGGTGGTACAGTTGCCAAAAAAGTGATCCTCATGGAAATGTCTTTACTGCTTTAAAAACCACTTGTATTGAAATAGCACAAAATATGTTTAATTATTTATGATTAAAACTTATAGAAAAATCAATGTCTCTCTTATTTAGAGTCTGTGATGAATAAAGAAAAAAAATTAAAGAGCTTTTCAGAAGATTTGTAGATCACTTTTTTGTCGACGATACATAATTAAGTTAAAAAAAAAAATAAAGACATCTTCCACGAGATGTATAAGACTGAAAAATCTTATAGTTACACATTGAGTAGATAAACAAATTGTGGTTTATGTCTTTGGTTTGATTACAATCACAGTACAGACAAAATAATAGCCCATATCTCTCCGTCTTCTTTACAGCTTTTTTTTTGTTTTTATTATATTTTTTTCTAAATTGATTTTTTTTTATTGTAATATATTGTTACGACCTAGGTGCCGACAAAGACAAATTCATACCTGCATACCTGTAGAAACACATTTTATTACCTTTTCGGCATTTGGACTTCTTTTGTTTACTTTGTGTTTAAAAAAACAGCCCAAATTGTAATCTTTTACGGCCTATTGTCGTATTGTGATCACTGCTAGGTGTCTCGGATTTAAAAGTACAAACTGATTCTAAGAAATTCGATCCACGCGGCTGGGCAGACATATTGCATCTGTGCATTATAAAGCAATACCCCAATGGAGAGATGAGGCAATCGAGCCATAACCACAAACGAAGCAAGACTTGTGTATATTTCTACCCATGTTATACGTATTTGTATAGTTCTAATAAACTCTATAATATTCTATATCATATCGTTCTAATAAACTATATAATCCAACGGCATTTTAATTCGAGTCCTGCAACTCGTAACAATATCATTTAATACAACTGTTGCCGCCTACAAAAATTACATTCAAAAATTAGTGAAAACAACATTTATTGCTCCACACTTTATGTCAGGAGCTATTCAAATGGTCTTAAAATACGTAGTACATTCATTCTCTTCGCTCTCCGCTCATACACAAGTCAATGCAACTCAAGCATTTTTATTTAACAAATATCCTTGTTATTCGCTAACTGTGGCGGTAACAACAACAACAACATGTCATAAGAGAAACCGCTACGTTTAGGGTTTACGGCGCTTTCCTACTACAGTGTAACATAATATTAAACTACCGTACTGAACTAATTATCAAGCTCGTCAGCTCAGGGAATGAGATAACACGGACCTCAAACTTCCTAATCAGCCAACATGTTATAAACAACATTTAAGTTCTATTTCGCAACGAAATGTTCAACTTGAGGATTCGGGTTTAATAATAGATTGGCTAATAACCGTATACAATATTTTCTTTATCGTTGAAATCGACAGCCGGTTTTGAAATAGACAAATGTAACACAGCAAAATTACAAAAAAAAATCTTTAATGAAGTGAATCTTCTTTAGAATCGTTGTGTTTAAACTCGATGAAACGAAAAAGCGACACTAAAAAGAGATAAACATATAAATCTATAGGACTTAGCCTGAGAGAGAATGAGATACGAGTTTTACGTTGTGTAGCACAGATTAGAGAGTCAATAAGACCGATGATTAAACATAGGTCCAATTTGGACCGAAATGAAACTGATAATAATATTTTTAGTCTAAAACAATAAAAAATTAAAAGTGATGTTTATTTTGAATTTATATTATTAAAAGTTAGAGAAGAATTATCTGTGAGTATATTCTATGAAGTTTCACTTCTACTACGTGTGAACTGCACACACATACAATTTTTTTTTAGATGCTAAATGGGTCATAAAATCTTCATATAAAGTGATAAGCCGTTAAAAAATGTCAAAAAAGAGAAATAGAGTTATGGTACACAAAATTCAGAAATAAAAATTATTTCTTTCGTTATACACGCATTGAATTCATAACTATCTACATACAATATTCTGTGTATTATACTTTTGTAAATATTAATAATGTCCTGAAATAAAAATAATAATATTTAAACAAATATATTGTTAAGGCTTTTCTGTATTTATTTATTTTCAAAATTTTACATTTTTTTTTAAACTATAGAGATTTATTTTATAAAAAAAATACATCACAAATAAGGCTTGTTATTACTTTTACGAGTTACAGGACTCGAATTAAAATGCCGTTAGAATTACGATAGAATTTATTAGAACTATACAAACACGTATAACACAGGTACAAATATAACTGAACACAATCAGTTCAAACGTAATGCGCGATTCAATAACACGCGCAAAGTCCGTCACTATATAGATTATCGAATGTACACACGTCTTGTCTCGCTAGTGGTTATCGTTTGATTGCCGATCTCTCAATCTGCCATTAAAAGATTACGATACACAATAGACTGTTTTTCTAATTACAAATTTTAAACAAAGTGAAAAAATAAGACAATTATAAATAGTTTCAATGTTAGTAGCTCAAATGCCGGCAGGTAATAAATATGCTTTGTCTACAGGTATGCAGGTGGCCGAAATTGTATTAAATTGTAATAACATGACTATTACACACGTATTACTATCACGCCAGTCTCTAAAAAAGTAATATAGGAAACTCAGATGAGTTCAAGTGAAGAGATTCGTGTAAGTAGATACTTACATGAATCTCTTCAAAGAAATACATCGACTTCAAATGTTAAAGATTATGATGGATTATATACACCTATATATCACTTAAATGTTATACACGATAGAAAAAATCAAAATTTGAAAATATTTTGTATGCCTACTTGAGATTGTAATCACGCTAAAAGACAATAGTTATATTAAATATATTGAAATGTTCTCGTTGTAAATATGTACAAATACTTATAAAATTATACTAATGTAAGTATGTATGTTATATGAAAAGTTGCCATGTTAATAATACATTTTAATGTAAGATTAAATTTATGATAAAATTATAAAATGAAACGAGCTTTTCTGTTGTAAAAAATGTAATTTAATTTTAAAATACTTGTAACGGGTTTGCACTTTAAAAGTGAAAGGAGAATCAAAATATAAAGCGTTATGTTTATAAAAACAAATATTATTTTAAAAAAAAATGTGAATTTGTATTTTCTTTTTTCATTTATTTAAGAATTATTTAAGTCAAGAATAAATTTTACGATCGAAGTCTGTCGTAACTTTTTGTTATGCTGACTATATTACATGTTATTATAATGAAAGTAAAAAATAAATTTCTCTCTAGTTGATTCTCATTTAACATACTTTTTCCTCTTTTTGTTAAAAAAAAACCTAAATTCGGTACTTATTATGATATTGTGATAATATAGTATTATTTTAATTTAATAGTGTTTTGGGTGCACGAAGAAATTAATAGGCCTATGAAATTATTTCTTTAATTTTAATTAATTTCTTTATATTAATGAGTGTTAAGAAATTATTATCTCATTCATACCTATAATATATTTATTGTTTAATATTTAAATATTTTTACAATACATTAAGTTCTATAATTCCTTTAAATATTAAAGACTACTTATAAGTAGAATAAAAAGCCTAAGTCGTTTTTCTGTTCTATAGGTAACATGGTCAGTAAGATGACAGTATTACGATCTTCAATCACCATACTGGGTACTGAATTCACAATTGTTACCTAAAAAATCACCTGATAAGTCAGGTTCACTCATCAAGTGCTGAGCATGCTATTTATATATTTTTTTTGTTTGCTTTTCTTACTGTCTTGTACTCTTTTTATTTATAAGTCCAATAATTTGTTTTAGTTTTAATACTTTTTTGAAATTAACCTACCAAAATATTAATACAGAGTTTTATAGATATAGAAATTAGTTCTTTTTTTTTAATGATTATTAATATAATAATACCATGACTCTAGATTTTGTATGCGAAGTAGGTTCTATGCGGTCATGTGTAAAAGAAATAAAAACCAAAATGAGTGTTTCCATAAGGTTTATCAAATATTAACTTTTTTTTTTATCTATATATATAGAAATCAATTGCTGTTCGTTAGTCTCGCTAAAACTCGAGAACGGCTGGACTGATTTGGCTAATTTTGGTTTTGAATTATTTGTGGAGGTCCAGGGAAGGTTTAAAAAGTGAGTAAACATGAAAAAAACTTGGAATATAGTAAAAACAATATTTCGCTTTTCCTTAGAAACTATTCCTACCTGTCAAACATTTGATGGTCGTCCCGTCGTTTAGAAATCAATTAAATTTAAAAGTCGTTCAGAAATCAAATTAAATTTAAGTGGAAGTTTTTTTTTTTTATTTTTTTGTTTTGAATGTCAAACGTTTGATGCTCGTTCCGGTTAAGTTTTGACCACATTTCTTTTTACTAAAGTTGAAACATTCTGCAATTATCATTCAGCTTTTTTATTTATTGATTCTGAGGCGGTGCGAAGTTTGGCGGGTCAGCTAATCTAAATGTTAATTAAAGAGTTTTCATAGCACATCATACTACGTACTATGTCCTCATTTTACCATGGCAAATTAAACAGTAGAGACAATTTGATTCCATTGATTTAAAATAACTTCGATTTGAAAGTTAACAAACATTTATATCAAAATGTTCTATCGAAACACTTTTACGCATGACTGTATATTATTTAAAACCTTTGTACAAAAATTGCCTATAATTTTTACTTTAAGCTAATTCTTTTGTTTGTGATTGATTGTACATTTTTACTTTTTCGGAATAATAATAAATGTGAGTTTATAAATATATGTATTTTTTTTTATTTCATACCGGAATTTTTCTAACGCTGCCACTACGCTTAGTATCATATCATACGCACAGATCTCATTCTAAATTATTTATTTATTTTTACAAACATCGCTGATATCCATACAGGTTACCAATACAGTGGCGTGGACATTAATGTTAATTAAAATATATTTATAGTATGCTATTGTTACGAGCTACAGGACCCGAATAAAAAAATGCCGTTGGAACTACTACAGAATTTATTAGAACTGTACAAACACGTATAAAACAGGTACAAATATAACTTGACCCAGCCAGTACAAAACTGCACGATTCAGTAACACGCGCAAAATCCGTCACTATATCGCTTGTCGAATGTACGTCTTAGTTGTATCGTAATCCTCGCTCGTCTGCCCCACCCCTCCGTTCGGGCATTGTTTTATACTAAACTGTATAATACTGACAAATGGCCGCGTTCACTGAGTCAATCCGGACATCTGGCAAGTTTCAAGGCAATGCAATAACAACAAGGATTAGTTCGACACTAATGACGGCCATAAAACAAGTACGATAACAATAGGATGTTTTTCTTAATTATAAATTCTAAACACAAAGTAAAAGAAAGAATTCCTAAATCTGGGAAGACAATAAACTGCGTTTTACGACAACCAAGTGTGCGCATTTCTTTGTCGGTATGTAACACAATAATTATACACTGCCTCAAGAAAAGTAAATAGTCTGTTCTTTTAACCAGACCCATTTGTTCTTATTTATTTCGATGGGCTGAATCCAAATCAGGATCTGGGGGATCCATCTGGGGTCAGTTTCGTCCTTACACCCTCAGAATTTTGAATTCAGAAAACACTTCCCAGCAAAACGCCTGCTTATTACAAGCTTTTATTTAACTTGCAATGGATGTACCTATGTATGTATGTATGTATGTATGTAAGTTCGGGTGGAATCTTGCAAGTTAAATTTGACCAATTTTCCGGTTTCCGATTGAGCTAAAATTTTGCACGCATATGTATATCGCGTGACAATGCAATAATGTGGTACCACGGAGCTGATCTGATGACGGAGTCGGAAGGTGGCCGTAGGAACTCCTGTACTAAACGAGATAGACCTGTCGTATTTGGGCTCGTTTTACTTGTCTTGGCTAGCACTCTGCTGCTACATGATATCCAGAATCTTAAAATCTTGTATTTAAAAACCTTTTTAATAAAACTTATTTATTTTCTTATTTATATTATATTATTTAAGAGAGTGTCGGGGTGAAGGTAAGGAAAGGAATGCTCCGGTGGTTCGGGCATGTGGAAAGAATGCATGATGAAAGAATGACTAAACAGATATATAATGCAAAAGTACATGGATGCAGAAGTCGTGGAAGGCCACGACACACCTTCCATGGTCAAATTGATCGTGTACTAGCAGAAGGTGATGTCAGGAGCTTTAAGAACAGACGAGCGTGCATGACAAGAACTATGAATGTCAAAGAAGCAAGTGAGGTGTGTAAGAATAAGCCTAAATGGCGCTCTGTCGTTCGTGCCTACCCTGCAAGGGAACTGGCGTAAAGTTGTGTATGTATGTTAGTTACTTTCATAACTTATATCCCTTTTTTTAGTATATTTTTTTATACATTCGTAACCTTGGTCTGGACTAAAGTTGCCACCTTTTATTTAATAAAATATAGTATTTTTGTTTTTTAATCATAAAATACTTTTGGGAAAGTTAAGCAAAAAAAATAGTACACATTTATGCTTAATTAATTATTTTATATTTTATTTATTTCATCATTAAATTTCCATGTGTATTTAATACTACGTTTTGCTTTAGCCAGCAAAGATGTATCTTAAAATCATCATAAGAATCAGAACAAAAATCGCGACAACTGATTTAGCGATCAAAATATAGTACAATCCGTACTATATTATTTTTCTATAATATATAGTACAATTGACTAAAACTATAGAAGGATACTATATATATATTATAGTACGGTTGGGAATCCTAAGTCGGACCAAACCTCTTTGGCGTCAGCTATTCGCTAGTAAATTCTTCTGAATTAAAATCTGCAGTAGGTATAATTATACCAGGAAAATCTCGCGGGATATTAACACGGAACAGTTCATTACGCGCGAACTATCCTCCCAAACTTGTTAGATTCATTACCAGAATAGGTGCGAAACCCTAAAAGTGTCAAAAATATACGCGAAGCCGGAATATTTCCCATTCAGAATATATATCCAGCAACCGCAGAGGTTATTCTCTGGGGGCTAATATCATAGCCAGATAAGATAAGGCTATCATTGTTATTTATAAAAGCCCAGTGGGTATCGGGGAATTGCGGCTTTTGCTGCAATTTAACCTTTTAGCAATAAAACATTAGACCAATAGCGATTTGTGTAATATTTCTTTTGTAAGTACTTTATTCATTGGTGTAAAATAAAAAAGAATATAATACAATATACTTTATTAGTTGTAGAATTATTTGGCATAAATATGTAGTCATAAAGAAATTTAAAGTAGTTTTGAATAATAAAGATTGAAATAAATAAAAGCACTAAACTGTTGTTCGTGCCGGGGACCCGGCGAAGGGAACTGGCGTTATTGTAAGTTATGTATGTATGTATGTACAAATAACCCCTTGTACTATCATCATGTTCACTTGTTTTCCAATACAATACTGCACATATAATACAATACAATATAATTCTAAAAATATGGTTGTTAAACATTTCTTTTGGACTGTAATTATTTTAATTATAAAAGAAAACTGCACGTGCGTGACATAATGACGATTTTAATAATAATGGGGGGAAAAACAGATAAAAAAAAAGAACATCTATCTGATGTCTGCAGATATGGTTTCCGCAGTAAAGTGCAGACCGGTTTCCGCCATATAAATAAATTATATTGAACTTTATTCGCAAGCGGAAATGGTAAAGTATTGCTTGCTATGCATTCTTAGCTCTGATCCGCTTACACGATTCGTACACTTTCCCGCTCTACTAAAATTGGTCTACTGCGCAGGTACATTGGGAGAAATTATTAGTTGCGCATGTAATCCAAAAAAGTGTATATTGAATTAAACGCCTGCATCGGCAAAGGGGTTCTTCAAACTAGGAAACTCTAGGCTAGAGAAGCCGGAATACCCACTAAACCCCCTTGGTGCCACCTGACGCCATGAGCCGGGGTCACGGGATATGCGTGAGCTTTTCTTCCGCGACCCCGGCTGGCGTGGGCCCACCCCAGCAAGGGACGGGCCTCTCCGTGCTCGTGTTTGAGAGGGGCGCGCGCGGGAACCGACGCGCCCCCTACTCAGCGGCTTTAGATGCGGGCGACGGCCTTATAGCCTCCCCTGACCGTCACCCGCGCCGCGCGTTCATGGCGGCCGGAGGTCCGTGTTCCTCCGGCGCCGAGACCGGTTATTGCGGCGGGAGAGGAGCACGGCTGCTCGCTCTCTCTCCCGCTCCGCCGCCTCCTTTGCGGACATGACGGCCTCGCAAAAGGAGGCGACGGCGTCCCATTCGGGTTGGCCCCCGACCATGGCCTGGACCACGGCCGGGAGCGACAGGTCATTTCCGATGGTGGCGCCGAGGACAAGGCGCTCCTCTTCCCAGGCTGGACACTCCTGCAGAGTGTGCAGCGCCGTGTCCTCGACGCTGGCACTGCAGTGCTGGCACCCTGACGACGATTCACGTCCTATCTGACACAGGTACCGACCGAAGCAGCCGTGCCCGGTCAGTACCTGCGTCTGGCGGAACGTCAGGGTGCCGTGCCTCCGGTCTATCCATTTTGGCAGGACGGGCCTAACTGCCTCTACGGTCCTATGACCGGCGCTGGGGTGCGCAAGTCGGTTCTGCCATTCCACCATGAGATCCCGCCGGAACTCCGCCCTTTTAGCCTCGATTTCCCGAGGCGCAGGACGGAAGTCCCGACTGAGGGTGTCCTTGCGCCAGTCGTACACGGCCGCAAGGACGCGCGCCTCTAGATCCCATGGTGGGGATCCGGCTAGTAGGGAGGCCGCCTCGAAGGAGATCGTACGATACCCCCTTATAGCCCTGACGGCCAAATGCTACCACTGGTTTTAAATAATAGATCGAATACAAGTGAGAAAATGGTGACTTCTAAGTGAATATAAAAATTAGGTATTTAATCCAAATAACATGAACTCAATTTTATTTTTGTAGTTTAATTTTATTTTTAGCTTTTATTCTTTATTGTACTCAAATAAAACTACAAAATAATGGTTATGTTATATGTCGGAACCAACTTCGAAATAGTAGACCTCATGGCCGAGCCCAGCATAATTGGGGAGATAAAATCTCACCGTCTCCGCTGGCTCGGTCATCTAGAGCGGATAGAGGAGGATCGGGGAGTGAAGAAAGCATATTTGGGGCGATCAGTCGGTTGACGACCGGTTGGTCACTTTGGGTCGCTGAGCCAACGAAGTTAGTTTAGTTAGTTAGTGGTTATGTATAAAGGCGAGCTTAACCCTAAAAAGACGTTTCTTCCAGCAAACCTATGAGTCTAGCGAGACTGGGAAACCAAAAGGCAGGATGTGTATATTAAATGTTATATGGATAAGTAAATAGGTTCTTATACCTAAATGTACATTAAATTTACTTACTGAAAATAAATTTGATATTAGAAACTGCATACAGATATACATACATAAACTTACATACACACATATCTATACATACCTAGTATATACATATATAAAATACATATACATATATATCAATTAATTAGGACAGATAGTGCTCTTTAACTCTTCTTTTAAAGATGGTTTCCGACTTTTATGTATAATTTGCTTAAAAATTTTAACTGATTCATTTTGGCATAAAAATGTACTTACAACAAACAAATAGAATCATGCATTCGAAATTAATTTCATGAATGTAATGCCTAAAGCCAAAACTGATAAGTTGACATTTATATAAGTTGATATTTATATATTTATAAACCAATATTAGACGGGTCATTTTTGTCCTTTAGTTTGAATGAGTCAACTAAAGTGATAATTATTGAAAGCCGTCATGTTCTTTCAATTCTGTGCTTTTCAATGAAATTAAATCAATTTGGTGCACCGGTCTAATATCAGGATTTAGGTAAAATAGTTTTTGGTATATTGATTGGCCTTTAGTTGTTTTTTTATGAATGAATAATTTATTGGTAAAATGTATGTGCGCAAGAGTTTACAATATGCGTTGTTATTAATACATTTTACCATATTAGGCGTGCAATGTCCGAATACATGTCAGAATATTAAAACTAAATTACATTATAAATTTTTTTTTATAAAATATTGCAATGAAATTTTATGTCTAGTTATAAAATATTATTAGTCATATCTTTTTCATTCTTATATTCACTTACATTATAATACATTTTGTTCAATAAAATTTTCTTAAAGGATTTTTTCAACAAATTTATAGGCTGAGCTCGGAACATTTCCGAAAGTTTATTAAATATGATAGGCAGTAGATATAGATACGGTAGATACTTCAATTTCTTTTCTAACATTTTTTATTAATGTAATTAACACAAATTATGTTATTTTAGCAGTTCGTTAATAAGTAACATCTAACTTTGAGATTAATCAAAATCATGTTTACTTAGACTCGAATGAAAAATGAAATATCACGTCCAAAGAAATTTTTGTGTAGAATATAAATAATTTTAATATTACAGAGACACAACGTCTAGCCCTTTTTGTTCTTTATGTACGCTGATACTTTTTTTCTCTTTTAGAACTTTATTGAGGCCAGCTCACAAAGAAGGAATAAATTAAATAAATAAAAAATATTTTTTAATTTCAACAAGACAGAATTGAAGAGTAACACTGTTCCTAGAAGTGATTAAAAAACGAAATTTTAAAATGTACAATTCCAATTTAAATAACTTTATATGAAAAATATTTTTTGTTAACAAAAATAAAACCGACTTCGAACTAAAAAGCAAAAAATAATTATTTTTTATTTTTTAGTTGCGCAAATACTAGAATAACTTTAAAAATAATATATTAAGCGCTTGTAGAAATTGTACTCCTGGCACGCGTATACCAGTTTGCCATCTCACTCTTCTGTGTAGACGTTCTTTAACAAGGGTTCTCCTCTCGATTTCCCTGCGATCCGCTCATTAGATTCTGATATGATGATTATGCAACCAATTCGGAACTATAATACCCTTTGCGTTAAAAAATCGGTCCACAATTGATGGAGAAATTGCATAACAAATATACAAAAAAATATAAATGAACTGAGAAATTTCTCCTTTTGAAAGTCAGTTAATAAAACACGGGCCATAATTGATTACATTGAGATGAATAAAGTACAGTATGTTTTACCCCATCAGGTGCACAAATGCTTAGGTGAAGGCAAAGGTAAAAAGTCAGCCTCATTAAAATTAATACATTTTATTTAATCATAGTGTTCAGTCACATAATCTGATTTATATATCAAATCTATAAATTTGAATACATGCTACTGATTAGTTGTGGTGAAAAGTAACCAGATGGCGTTACACGTTTTGAAATCGGCATAAAGTCAATTTATTCTCATACTGAAAATTTTATCCTACCTACGTGACAGTTCTATATTATAGACTTTGTTCTGCTACAGCTATGTTACGAGTTTTATTTCAGAATTATAAGTCCTTTGTTTAGTTTGCGAAAATATAAGTAAATAGTGATAATTAAACGAGCTATTTCGAACACATAGCTTAAATGTTTTGTTCGCGCCGCTTATTTTAAAATCCTGTCCCCATGAAATTATTTCCACAACTACCCGCTTTCCTAACCGCGTCATCCAATCACCTTGTCCCAGCCGCCATCTTCCATTCCATTCGACTATCCTTGTCGTACTTAGTCGTGCTGTGCTAATACTGCTCGTTTTTACGAGTCAGTCTGCTGTCGACCCTCGTCGCACGTAGTCTGCTGTCGACCCTCGTACGACAACCCGCACATCTTTACCGCCACAACTTGCTATAAGTACAGTTATACCGCGCCACGTGTGTACAATTATCGAAGGCCGCAAGAAGGAGACAAGCCAGAAGATTTGCTGCAAGGCTCACGACTTGGTGATCAGCACGCATAGTTAGTGCAGCCTAGAGGCACGCAGGTTAGTCTCCCTTCTTATCCATACCAGCAATCCTACCACCGCCATTTTGGATACGCGTTCAGTACCTATTACTGGGCTGCCGCGTTGACATGTTTTAAAATTGTATTTTATATTTCATAAAAGAACCCTCCTTCATTATGTTCTCTACGTCATATTTTTCAATCAACGTCTCGAGTTCTTATTCACTCATTTTAATTTCGAGTTTTCGTAGTACGTATGTTATTTTTCTAGCTTATTTTGTTTACGCATTTTTAAAGATCGTTTGAATGTCAATGTCGTGATTGGTGAGACGCTCAACTTATTGGTGTATAGACGAGCTCTTAGCTTAAGAGGTCTATTTGATTTATTGAGATAAATCCCCAAAAAATCCGGGTAGAAAATACAGTGGTTTTCAGGTATTACGACGACGATGAGACCACTACAATTATCCAGAAGTTGCTTTAGAATGATAGAAAGAGAACTATATTTATGCTAGAAAATACTTACAGCCACGAAATGCGCATACATACATTGCCCACCGATTAGAGAATCAGCCGAGTTTTTTTTTTATTGCAGGAGATCAGCAGACAAGCAGACGGCCCACTTGATGGAAAGTGGTTACCATCGCCTATGGACATTTGCAACACCAAAGTTGCTACAAATGCGCTGCTGCTCTCTTAAGGGAGACTGGAACCTGGTCACTAATGCCGGAACACAACTCAAGGTTGTTCTGGCGATATACTTTAAACCAGGGGTGGTAGCCATCCAGTCGGGCAAATGCCCTACCACCTGGCTGTGGGTTGTTTAGTCGCCTCTTACGACAGGCCGCCCGGCCGCAGGAAATTGTATTCTTTCTCCATTCCTGCACAGATAAAGTTTAAAGATAATACTGTTATTGTTCATTAAAGTGAAAGAACTGTAGAACTATGGATTACAATGTATTAGTATAGTATAGATTATAAACTACAAAGTAAGAAGCCGGATATTCGGAGCTCTTTATCGAATACTCGCCGACTACGGTAGTGGGCTCGGCTCGTAGTCGGCTTTACGACTAGTCAGCACATTTCATTAGATAGAGTTGGTAATATTTTGAAGTTTTTTGTTAATAGTTAAAATTTCGCGTTTTAAAACTTAAATAAAAAAAAAATTAATGTGACGTCATGTAATTTATGACCCCTCCCCCCCTTGCCACATAGTCATAGTTCGTCATCGAAACTCGTTGAAACGTCAAAAACAAACTTAAATTCGCATTTAGAATATTAGTTACTTTCATTGCTACCCTTTAATCAATTCGTGTAATGATAAAAACATAACAAAAGATTGATCAGAACCGGCCAAAAGGGAAAAGTTGCAATTACTGCCGTCTATTGGCTTATAAGACACATTGATGGATCGAGGCACTTGACGGACGTGTTGTCACCAGCAAATTGGATTTCAATGAAAAACTGTACTTAGGGGGGCACAATGAGAAATGACCTATGTCATTCGATTCAGTGTTATATATCTTGTTTGGTTTTTGCTGTGCTAAATGAATACAGTGACCTTTATAAACTAATACAATAAAAGAAAACTTAACTAATTTATTTATTATGGACCATCAACAGGAGGTACATCATATACATCATCTTAAATGCATGCTCATGCATTACGTCATATATTATAAGATGTCAAATGAAAAGTCAAATTTGGATGATTTACATTTTTTTTATTGCATGAGTTCAGCAGGCAGGCAGACGGCCCACTTGATGAAAAGCGGTTACTATCGCCTACAGACATTTGCAACATCAAAGGTGCTACAAATGCGCTGCTGCTCTCTTAAGGGAGACTGGAACCTGGTCACTAATGCCGGAACACAACTCAAGGTTGTTATGGCGACATACTCTAGATCAGGGGTGGTAGCCATCCAGTCGAGCAAATGCCCTACCACCTGGCACATACCTGGCATATCATAAAATATTAATTAAACAATAAAATAAAAAAGGACAAAACAGCAATAATTAAACATACTTAATCTATCTGGGACATTATTTTGAAGAATGTATGAGAGGACTGTCATTAATTATGTCGATTTTTTTAGATTTTTCAACATATGTATTGTACACTTATTTATATTGTATTCTACTACTACTATTATTCGGTATTTACCCGAATACTATACACTAATCGGCCAAATACCGAATAGTTAAAATAATTTTAAAAATCAAAAACCCGACTGCAATAAGGTCAATTTAAAAGTAGTGCACTAAAAAGACCGAAACACGATTGTGAATAGAAAACAAAATTAAAATAAACTATGAAAAAAGTAAAGTCTATTTCAGTTTAACTCAGTTTCAGCTCATAATATAGTCTATTATGAGCTGAAAGCCTAAGTTAAATACCCGCATTAAGTTTAGTAGCAAGCGGGACCCATTAATTTTCTTTCGGTTTATAAATTTGCAATTGGGTCCCGCCTGCTAAGGCCGATAATTCGTGGCATCTCTAGTTTAATTTAATTACTTAGCACAGTCAACACAGGCCTATGTCGAGTTTACATAAACACCCGTAATGCAGCCTGTGCGGCCGCACCTACGTTACTGTTAAATCTATTTTTTGTTAAAGCAGAGGCAATACGTTTCGTACACTACCGGGCATTTTGTGGGGACCAAAGCGGCGAAGGTATATTCTGCGAGGCAGTAATGTCTTAAAAGGAGACCGCTGAACGAGAAAGGGAGAGAAGTGCGCATGCGTGTTGAGGGTACCGACGTCATTCGGGACCCCGAGACGCAGATATGCGCAAGATCTCCTCCCGTGATTCCGCTACAGGGGTCCTCCAGCATCTGGGGAGCGGAGGAACCAACCAATATTGACGGAGTGAGTTTGCCTCTCCCGGGCCATTCTCAAGCACTGATGCGCAGGATTAGTGTGGGCGTGATTACGTTCTAAGTCTCACGTTATACCTGCCCTGATCTCGGGGCACATGGCAGGAAGGGGGTTACCTCTTTAATACGCACACCTTGCTGACTCTCCACACAAGCCGGCATTTGACTCTGTTATCAGCGCCATCTTCGGTGGATAACTCTCATTGCTTTGGTCTAATACCAAGTAAAGGACCCAGTAGTGTACGAAATTTCCCCCCCGCCTCTAAAAAAGCGGCGAAAGGCAAACCACACGACTGGAAAGTGGAATAACAAAAGCACCACCGGCATGCCTGGAGGCTCAACTGGTAAAGTCGTCCCCAATATGCGACTACTCCACTATACCTTCCTGCATCGCATGTGCCCGCGCTTGTGGCAGAAAGAGCATGAACTTAGAACGTGGTTACGCCCCTGCTCATCCACGCATCAAGACCTAAGAGGCCCCGGGTAGCAGAGCAAACTCACTTCGTCAATAGAGATTAGTTCCCCCGCATATGTTAGTGTTAAGGCTTGTAGCAACGCCAACGTCGTTGAGGAGTTTTCGGGTGACAACTGGGATTTCATAGACGCGGTCGTTTTTTAGTATATTATTATTTTATTGTGAATAAAATAAAATAGTATTTAAAAAAAATAATGAAAGCCAAATTATTTATCTTTCTTTTATAAAGATGTATTTACTATAAATATGTTATTATCCTGTTTTGATAAAAATTAAAGGAGTCAAAAACTATGTTACGTCTCATATTGTGAAGATTTATTTATTATTATTTATAGATAAGTAAATTACCAACAAAACGTTGTTTCGTTTGGACCCCATATAGACCCTCCCTTAAAGACTTAGACTGTGGCCGAATGCGTCTTATTTATACAGTTAAAAAATAACCCCGTTAACCCACATTAGTATATGTTACGGGCAATTTGATTAATCAGGCAGTATTAATATGGACCGACATTATGAATAATGACCAAGTGTCGGTAAATTTGATAAATTTATTACTTTACCCGCCCTGTATTAATAATGCACACAGCCCGTGGTCCATTTAAAAAGTCATGGTTTGAGATAACTTCAACTGCCCGGTCCAAGTGATGAATTCATCACTTGCACCGGGCAGTACGAATACTTCCCTACTTCTAGTCGGACTATGTGATAATTTCGGTTACATTTTCATAAAAATATGTTAAGTTTAATTAATTTAAGCGTGGGGTATAGTTATATCGCACTTTTATTTATTACTAGCTGACCCGGCAAACTTTGTACCGCCTCAGAATCAATAAATAAAAAAACTGAATGATAATTGCAGAATGTTTCAACTTTAGTAAAAAATGTGGTCAAAACTTAACCGGAACGAACATCAAACGTTTGACATTCAAAACCAAAAAAGTGAAAAAAAAACTTCACTTTTAAATTTAATTTGATTTCTGAACGACTTTTGAATTTAATTGATTTCTAAACGACGGGACGAACATCAAATGTTTGACAGGTAGGAATAGTTTCTAAGGGAGAGCGAAATTGTTATTTTTAATATATTCCAAGCTGTTTTTCATGTTTACTTACCTTTTAAACTTTCCCGAGACTTCCACAAATTCAAAACCAAAATTAGCCAAATCAGTCCGCCGTTCTCGAGTTCGCCAGACTAACGAACAGCAATTGATTTTTATATATCTATAGATTTTTATGTACATAGATGAACAGATCCGATTTTTTTAAATACAGGTTAGAAGACTATCGCGAGCTCAATAGTCTTCTAACCTCGCGATCGAGCTCCCGTCTTAGCCTTCGTGGTTATTTTTTTTATAACCACCTAAAAATTCACCTTATATCTCAAATAATAAATAAAAGTGTCTCATAACTGTATACCCTAACCTCATTTAATAAACAAAAAAGGATCTCCATCTGTATTTTTTTTTTAATTATTATTATTAACATATCTACGGACTCGAGTTCCGTACCTTTTTTTACTACTTAATTTCTATGAAAAATTTTAGAGTCTACACGCTTATTGTTTAATTTTGATACCGTGTGACTTTAATTTAGTGATTTATATTTTATGGTGTACCTTAAGATTAACTTATTATATCAATTTATCCTATTTTTAATACTAAACTTATACTAATGTATTTTATTATATCGCTCAAGATAAGGTTGTCATTATTCATAGTGACCGGATTTATCAAATTCCCGTAACATATATACATACGTTATCTGTCAATATTTAACGTCGTTAAGAATGTCGCATCTTAAACAATGCATTAAACCCATCGCCATATCTGCGTGAAACAGTCTATATCTGTAACATTATCGCAGATGAAGCAGCGCGTTAAAAGATTTATTTTTTTAAATAAAGTATCGAACGTTGTTAACACAACAATGTTTAAACGAATCTTTACTTTTATTTGCGTTAAAGTGTATTGCTTGTGAACTCTTACTCGTAATGTTAAATAAATAAAAAAAATACATTTTACCACAGAGTTGCAAAGCAAGGAACGAATTTGTTTAAAAAAAGAACAATTTAGCGCGCTCCAGTACATTAAAAATAAATTCACATTTCAAGCGGAATTTTTAAAGAGAACTTAAGGTTTTTTGCATGTCGTTTTATTTTCAATTAACGTTTATGTATATAGTTTAAAACGAATAATAGGTAGTAGGGGGACATTTATCGTTTTTAACAAGTTCACAGCGGCACTAATTTATTTGTATTTTTCATTCCTGCGTTACGGGGCGTTATAGACCTTGTACTAAAACTACCATTGTGGCAGCACGAGGCCTATTGAGCTGCGTATCGTTTTAAATACTTAAATATTATTTGGCTTATTATATATTAAACGGTTTTTGGATGTTTGTTCGATGCTGGCGATACTACTGCAAGGTAACCCCGTACCACGCGAACTGTTGTTTAACATCATATCTTAGATACTGTAACCGTAGCACAGCAGCCGTACATTGCCGTGTCAACGGTTTATGCTGTGACGTGCATTTTGACATACCATTTGCATCAGCAGTACTCTTTTTTTTATAGCTGGAGTACAGCAGACAGGCTGACGACCCACGTGATGGAAAGTGATTACCGTCCCTATGGACGTTTGCAACACCGGAGATGTTATCAACGCGCTGCCGGCCTCGAAGAAATTTTATGACACCCTTTTTGAAAAACTTCATATCGTAGCGCTGTGGGAAAACCGTTTAGCACCGTACTCAGTCAGTCGGAAAAAAAGCCATTAATCTTAGCACAATCATAAGTACAATAATTTAATTGGCATAGATTTAGCAATACACAATTTATATCTAGCAATAACTAACATCCTATGAAAAAAAACCGCTACAGATACATATTGATCTTTCCCCACTGAACCAAATTGAATTTGCGCTCTCCGCAACACAGAGAAATCTATTTTTTTAGCCGCATCGCAAGTGAGACACGTCCGGGGCCACTTAGACCCCGTTTCGCAGTGAACGTGTTAAGCAAGATTTATACAGACACGCAAGTCTGATGAAAATAGTTTATTGAGTTCAAAGATGTCCACGTTGGAGTGCATTTACGAACTGAACTAATTTATGAATGAAATAATGTAGTCAATGTAGTAATTACATACGTGTTGACTTGCGGTATTTGTGCAGTTGTAAACCGCACAGTATTTATTCTACAGGATGCTGTTCTGAGGGTAGTTGAGGGTAGTTTCGCATAATCCAAATTTAAATCAAGATACAACAAGTTCAATATACAAAGTCACATTTGAATTCCTGTATTCAAGTCCGTATGAAAGCCCGGATTAATTTCGGGCGAGTTACGGCTTAATTCCGGGACGTATATGCAACGTCGCATAGCTACGTAACCAGGAACTAAAATGTAAACTGGGCTTACACTCAAATCTTCAGACATTCTGCATTTCAAAATTATTTCTTTAGGTATGTATTATAGCAAAATATAGATGCTATATATTATTCGCCAACTTATAATTTTTAGGTTACTAGAAAAAAAAACATTTTTATATTATATGCTAACAAAATAAACTAAGTAAGCTGAATTGCATAACATAATTGAATAACATCAGAATTGCTTATCAGTCAGTAACTCGCAGCTCAAAGTTACAAGTTACCCTCTGATTCTATATCTAAATTTTTGAAGTGAAAAAGCAAATATAATATATTTTTTTTATTTATTGCAGGATTTCAGCAGACAGGCAGACGGCCCACTTGATGGAAAGCGGTTACCATCGCCTATGGACATTTGCAACACCAAAGGTGCTATAAATGTGCTCTGGAATCTTGTCACTAATACCGGATCACAACTTAAGGTTGTTATGGCGGCATACTCTAGACCAAGAATGGTAGCCATCCAGTCGAGCAAATACCCTACCACGTAGCTGTGGGCTGTTTGTCGCCTCTTACGACAGGCCGCCCGGCCCCAGAAAATTGTATTCTTTCTCCATTCCTGCACGGATAAAAATCAATAATCTCAATCAAAAATATTATTTAATTTTTCGACAATTCGTCGAAGAGGGGAGCGTATACTGGCATTAGTCCTTCAGGTGCTTGTAGCAAATAGTCTACGCGCCCTAACTTCACGCCGATGAACTGTCCTTGATACAGTGTAATATAATTATTCTGTTAGAAATATCAACATGTCCACGATATACGTTATATAATATAGATGCTGCCAATTGTTTATGTATTGAATTCAGTATCATTCATTTGTACCCATTAAGTAATTGTGCATATGGTGGTGACGATGGCATCTAAAGTGCATGGCATGGAGAAACTTTCGCTGGACATCTTCAATCTGGTTTGAGTATTTGGTATAAAGTGAATACTAAATGTAGCTAGCATATTCTAATTAGGATCTTATTAAGGTTTTATACATATTTAAACACGTACATGTATTTTTAACACCTCGCTTGCATTAAACCGTCACTGTACTAAATTTGACAAAACTACGAAATTTGGCAGTGTTATATACAATTATAATCGGAGGCCCTACTTAAAATATATTAAAAATAATAAAACGTCAAAAAGTAAGAGAAAGATAATCTATGGCGCCTAGGATTTTAAGTTTTAAGGATGATTTCCACCAAACGACATGCATCTTATCGGATCAGAGAGGATACGAATGGATGCGGCGATAGCCGATCACGTCCGGCAGGATGTTGACACGTCACGGCATACTTTCGGCTAAGATCGCGTGTTGCTGATGACGCCCGCAGTCAAGCCGCTGTACGCGACTTGGTAATATAGGCTTTGAATACTGTATACGATTTAATATCGTTTAAAGATTGTAAAATCCGTTCTTATCCGATGCGACGCGAGTTGTTTGGTGGAAATCACCCCTTATTAGTAAGCTTTTGTGATGCCAAGTACTTTATTATTTGATCTTCTTTTCATATGTCCAAGTATTTTAAAGACATGTTTAATCGAATTTAATTATTAAGAAATAACTATCAAAAGAATCAGTTGATGATGAGTTTTTTCATTTCGAACAAAATCCTCTTTCTTCAAGATAGCATCGCTCGATCTGGAATAGTGCCTCAATATTCAAATTGTTCTAAGAGCCCGTTCAGACACGTCGGCTGTATTGATCCGTTTTTAAACGAATGTTTACACCTTTTTTCACACTAACCGATTGTTAGACCTGATAGTAACTAGAGCTGGGACATTGTCTATATAATATGCTACTGTGAGCGGTTTACCCAGACTACACTGATGGGTTGTGACCTAAATTAGTGATTAACAGGTAGGTTGTTGTGATTGAGTTAACCAATCAATGACAAGTTATAATTGGATTAAGGTGCTGTAAGTTAGTGAGTTACAGGAGATAAAAACTGGGTCTATTAATGTTCAAACCATTCTCCTGTTATTTGTTATAGTATTAATTTGTATTTGATTGAATAAATTCAATAGTTTCTATTTGTCCATATTCTTTTAATAAGCGACAGTTTTCGTTCGGGTTACATTAGTTTTTTCTTTGTCGCGCGCGCCAGTGAGGGTAGAAAATTGCGGCGAGAGTCACTGTGCCCGTCGTGTACGGACATACGACAAGTTTCGTTCGTTGCATTCGCATTAAAATTAAAAAGACTCGTTTCGTATTTTGTGGAAATGTCGCAACCTTTGCCATCCAGTGTGTCAGTGCTGCTTCCTCATCGCGAGTGCTGTGAAAACTACTCGTTTTAAACTAAAATTGTGTCCGCAGAGGAAGGAGTCGGCGCCGACCATTGGACTTGAAACCCGCTCTTTGCAAGGTGAGTTAACTACTCGTTGTAAGATTTGTTGTCACTGGCCAGCTCACCGCATAGATTCGCACCAAAATTCGCAGTAATACAGTCTATTTTTAGCCACAATCCCGACATTGGGGATTGTACAATTAAATTTGAACAAATATGTTATTCTGTCTTCGAATGATAGATTTATAATAAGAGTGTTCAGAGTTTCTGGAGGGAATTTCAAGGGTGATATTTTGCCGAGTGTGCTGCAGATATTCTGGAGAGACTATAAAGCTGTACTATAATAATCTGATTAAAATGATAAATTGATAGGTGTATTAATTATTTTTAGGCAAACTTTAAGTGTTTAATGAATTATACATTTTCAAGCTGCTATAATGTCTGTGTTGCCTAGCATCAATCCAATATATAATACAATTTGAGAAACAGACGTTAGACTGGCTGGAGGGCACCAGCCAACAGAAGATGAAAAGCAGGAATAGATAAAAATATATTCTTGACTTACTCCTTTTGATTATTTGTCAAACAATTTTCTTAATATTAAATATTGGTTATTATATGACACTGGTTAGATTCGCCAACTAAGCGAAGTCGTATTATTTATATATGAATAAAATTGAAATTAGTGTCACACATTTATATAAGACTATAACTACTCAACACAAACTATTTTTCTACGAAATGTCTAACGTCCGGTAACCGGACGAATAACATGCACTTGACCGTTCCGTTAAAGTTCATAGATTTCACGCACTTGACCGTATTGGTCAAAATCATGGACAATAATTAGAAATTTAGTCTCAACGGATGACTAGCAAGATTCTTTTTCAGTAGCTAGTCGTCCGGTTAGCTGACGAATATTATTAGTCCGATTACCGGACGACTAACAAGATCCATTTTTCTATTAAAATATCCGACAATTTCTAGGACCCGATAACTGACAAGTGTAAACGGTGTCTAACTTCAAAATGGAAGTCGCCTACGTTTCAGTACGAGTGGAAATTTTCTTCAAATATAGCTTAAATTGCACCTTCGTCTTAGTGAACTAGCTCGAACACTTGAGTTTGCTCATATTACTTGTGCAGTAGAGCTACAATATGTTAATTTGTCAGAAATTACACGACAAGACTTATAAAGTAAATTGAAGAAATAAGCGTAAAATATTACAAAGGATTTTTCTCACTAAATTAGACCATGGAGGAATAATATTGAAGTATATATTAGATTAACTAATGTAAGGTACATACACTATTGAAAACCGTTTCTTATATATTACGGACCGTTCATTAGCCTTTCTAACCGTTAATACTTGACATATTTATCCGTGCAGGAACGGAGAAAGAATACAATTTCCTGCGGCCGGGCGGCCTGTCGTAAGAGGCGACAACACAACCCACAGCCAGGTGGTAGGGCATTTGCCCGACTGGATGGCTACCACCCCTGGTCTAGAGTATGTCGCCATAACAACCTTGTGTTGTGTTCCGGCATTAGTGACCAGGTTCCAGTTTCCCTTAAGAGAGCAGCAGCGCATTTGTAGCAACTTTAGTGTTGCAAATGTCCATAGGCGACGGTAACCGCTTTCCATCAAGTGGGCCGTCTGCCTGTCTGCTGATCTCCTGCGATAAAAAAAAAAAAAAAAAAAAAAGCTCTATACAAGTAACGTCAAATTTCTACTAATGGTAATGCAAGGGATGGTCGATTCCTATATCTTACCAACCGTTCATTTGTCTTACTATCAGTTAATATTTTACATAGGCGCCATACAAGTCATGTCAAATTTCTACCAATGGTAAGGCAAGTGAATGAATAGTAACATATAGGAACTAGCTATAAATGACTGAATACATATAAATGACAGATGGATGGACGCCGTGACGAAGATTGTTCAGCCTTCAATGGCTCCTTGACTTTTATGTGCGATGTGTGTAATTATGAATAGAGTGCGCAATCTTATAAATATCAATGCGCAATTTTATACATTAAGGGCCAGTTACACGCAGAGAGTTTATCGCACGTTTTGGGGCGAAAATTGTATACTGTTGCAGGCTATATATACGCTTTAGACAATAATAGCATTGACATGTTTACATTCAACCCAATAACAAAAACTCGCCTACGAGTATGTCATACGATAATCGTAAGGTAATTATCACATAGAGTTTTGTTTACACTACGACACAAATCGCATTGAGAAATTTGCCTACGATTTCTCGACTTGTCTAAACTAGAACTCGTATGACATTTTTTTAAAGTTCATGCGAGTATAAAAAAAAACTTGCCCTTCGAGCTTAGTATTTTGTTTACGCAGTAGACGTCAGTAGTCAATGACCAGGCGATTATCGCCCTTCTATGTACCATATCGTGTGTTTAATTTTAAATGATAATATTTGTTTTCTTGCTTACGACAATCGCATCTTGGCGGCAAGAAACTCTCTTTATGTAAATGGCCTTTAGGGTGGATAAAATTGCGCAAAAATCGTTTTGCATATTTTACTTTATTCTAGTAATAGTTACACCTTTTTAGTTACATTAATATATTGGACGCGTTCTGGTTGTATCTCACAACGCCCAAAATCCTCCGTCTGCCGTTCCACAAGGCGACCGCGGTCGTTATGGTCGTGGCGAAAACGTCATTAATGACGTCATCATTTTCGATCACACAGCGCTCACAACCACCCATGTCAAGAGGTGGGTCGAGGTGGGCGTTGACCACTGATCATTAATTCTCTCTATCTCTTGACATTGAAAAAGGAGCAATTTTCAAATCAACCAATGACATTTGTGTATTCCGTCGTTTATGACATCAACGTCCCATAATCCATTTGCCAGGTGGTAGGATATTTGCCCGACTGGATGGCTACCACCCCTGGTCTAAAGTATGTCGCCAAAACAACCTTGAGTTGTGTTCCGGCATTATGACCAGGTTCCAGTCTCCCTTAAGAGAGCAGCAGCGCATTTGTAGCACCTTTGCTGTTGCAAATGTCTATAGGCGATGGTAACCGCTTTCCAT
Organism: Dendrolimus kikuchii; assembly: GCA_019925095.2. Taxonomy (NCBI): domain Eukaryota; kingdom Metazoa; phylum Arthropoda; class Insecta; order Lepidoptera; family Lasiocampidae; genus Dendrolimus; species Dendrolimus kikuchii. The sequence continues at coordinate 9,490,838 of CM034413.1, forward strand.
CAAGTGGGCCGTCTGTCTGCTGAGCTCCTGCAAAAAAAAATCCACTAGAGTTTATGATTGTAACGTCCACAAGCGAGTGGAACGGGAAAAATTGCGTTCGTGAACGTGGTCTTTGTCAGTCCCTTCTGGTACATAGCCATAGTGATTCATTGCGAAGGTAACAAGGATACTCAATAAACAACTAATCTCAAAAAAATCTCTTTTGCCTTTGTTCACGCCAATGCCACAAATGGTGGCAAGAAAAATCCCCATTACGGCCGATTTCTCCTTAATTTTAGGCGGCGTGGGTACGCGACCCCACTCAACAGTCAACATTCTACAACTAGACTCGACACACGCCACAAGCAAAATCACGCTTTAATCTAATTGTACTATTGAGACTACTTCCAAACTGTAATAATTAAATATTATACAAATTATGTATTTGGTTTTAAGAACTTTATTCTAAAAAAAACATTAGAGTTCACTTATGTATATACAAAAGTTTATATTCTAACATTCTACTTCCTACTTCCTTCCTATTAATATTATAAACGCGACAGTTTGTAAGAATGTATGGATGTATGCAGGCCTTTATTTGTCACTTCTATTTTGGGGCACGCTAATTAATTAGCGAAAGTTGTAGGTCTATATTTTTTGATTGTAGCTCCACTCCAAAAAACCTATTAAAAAAAAAAAATATTGTAAAGGTTACCAAAATTGATTTTTTTTTTCAGTTTATATGGCAATTTTTCGATATTTTCCAAATTTCCTTCAAGGGCACTGCGTGCCCCGCGTACCCCCCCAAAAAAAAGCCTGGATGTATGTATGTTTGTTACTCTTTCACGCAAAAACTACTGAATGGATTTTAATGAAACTTTACAATAATATAGGTACACATCAGAATTACACACAGGCTATAATTTATAAAGATATAGTGTGAATTATCCAAAATATAACGTTTTTCCACCACCACGCGGGTGAGACCGCGGGGCGCAGCTAGTAGTTTTATCTGTGCAGGAACGGAGAAAGAATACATTTTTCGTTAGAAGCGACACAACAACCCACAGCCAGGTGGTAGGGCATTTGCCCGACTGGATGGCTATCACCCCTGGTCTAGAGTATGTCGCCAAAACAACCTTGAGCTGTGTTCCGGAATTATGACCAGTTTTCAGTCTCTCTTAAGAGAGCAGCAGCGCATTTGTAGCACCTTTGGGGTTGCAAATGTCCATAGGCGATGGTAACCGCTTTCCATCAAGTGGGCTGTCTGCTGAACTCCTGCAATAAAAAAAATAGTAAGTCCTATAAACCTAAGAGCGAGTAGACATAGATAAAAAATAATAATAATAAATAGGTGAACAGAGAAACATAATAATTAGATTTTCTGAGTAGTCTTCTGTAAATAAATTATTATTATTATTTTAAATATTAAGTTTTCGAAATATAATTTTTCACTTTCCTTTTATTGTAAATATTGGCTTCTTCGCACAAAATACTTCTTCTGCCGTATCTTTCTGTTCTAGGTGTTCGAATAATAATTTTGTTAGTGTCTTAAATTGTACACTAAGCACAAGTATTTACATGTGCTTAGTGTAACGATTACCGTATTAATTATTTCATCATTATTTATGTATAATGCATGGATTTCCCATATTAAGTTGGCTACCATTACACCGTTCCATAACACAACCAACGCGGTTGAGTTATACATACATACATACATAACTTCACGCCAGTTCCCTTGCGGGGTAGGCACGAACAACAGAGCGCCATTTAGGCCCATTCTTACACACCTCACTTGCTTCTTTGACATTCATAACTCTTGTCATGCACGCTCGTCTGTTCTTAAGGCTCCTGACATCACCCTCCGCTAGTATACGATCAATTTGATCATGGAAGGTGTGTCGTGGCCTTCCACGACTTCTGCATCCATCCACTTTTGCATTGTATATCTGTTTAGTCATTCTTTCATCATGCATTCTTTTCATATGCCCGAACCACCAGAGCATTCCTTTCCTTACCTTCACCCCGACACTCTCTTTCAGACCAACTCTCTTTCTTACTTCGGTATTACGAACGCGGTCCGCGAGCGTCACTCCGCAGATGTTGCGCAGTGCTCGCATTTCAACCGCGTTTACTCTACTTTCATGCTCTCTCTTCCATACCCAACTCTCGCTTCCATACGTGAGCGTAGGAGTTATGCGTTATAACGGTTGAGTTATGCAACAGTATAAACTATTATGCCCAATAAGTTAATAGACATGTCAATTTTGTTAATTTTTTTCAAAAAGCTGGCAATGCGTGATCGAGATAGCGAATTCCATTTAGGTAGCCCTTTAACGTAAGGAGTTGTGCTGAGTTATGGCCGGTTCCTATATCTTACCGACTGTTCATTTCCCTTACTATCGATCAAAATGTTATAAGTAATGTCAACATTCAACCGATGGTAAGGCAACTGAATGAATAAAAATACCGGCCATTAGACAACGTCACTTGACATACATACACAGCGCGCCAGATACACCTGTTATTCTTGTCGTGAATTTGAAGTTTAGTGATGTTACGCTACGGTGTTGAGGGGTATATTTTATACTAGACGTTGCTCGCAGCTTCGCCCGCATGATCAAAAATAGTCACAGTTTGATCAAATCTCATCCCCTTTTTTACCTCTTTACGAGTCTGTATTTCCTAGCTATAAGTAGGTATATAAAATTCCGTGATTCTTACTTTGAAAATGAGGGATTTTCATACAAACTTTCATCATAATCAGTAATATAATCAATAATATAACCAATAATATAATCATAATAAGTATATAGTCATAAGGACTACAAACGGCTTGTAACCAAAAGTACAAAAAAATTGTATGCCTGTCAAGGCGAAGCATATAACTTCACACTTAGCATAACATCTGCAGAAATGTCCAGGTTTCAAACAAATAAATTACTTTGACTTTGACTTCCCCTTGAATTAAAAAAAATCCTTTCTTAGTGCACAGTACAAAAAAAACTCGCAAGGAATTTTTCACAATCCTAGCCCCCGAACTTTGGGCTGTGAGTTGATATGTCAGCCAGTCAGTGACGCCCACCAATTATATATTTCAACATTATTAATTCATCAAAGAATATTTTTTGCATACGATTATGTTCATAACAGTGTAATAGGCGGACTCCTTTGAACCTAAATAGGTCTGTTAATTAATAGTACAGTACGTCGCGATAACTCTCTTGAGGGTGGAAAGTAATTATGCGCGCGTGTTATTTAGTTGAATATGACTGCGATGGGATAAACTTGTATTTCATTACTCTATGACCTTTACAGTTCTAGTAGTTCAGTAATTAACGTATCCATACTTCATGTCAGAAATGTGACTTCGATACTTTCTGTGGGGGTTGAAATTGAAGTTTTATGGTGTGTCGATGATGGTTACCCCGTTGTATAGGGTGACGGTGAGGGGAGTACAAAATAAGACGACGAGTTGTTATATGGATATAGCTATATAGCGGGCGAAATGTATTGAAAACAAATACTTAGTATCAATTTAAACAAAAAGGTAGTTTGAAGTAAAGCGATAGTTGCAGGTTGCGAATGGCGCGATGCGAAGCGTTGCCACTCCGTGCAGCGTGCACGAGCGAGGCAGAGATAATGAGTAAGTAAACCGATGGATAGCAATGCAATATCAACGAAGACCAATGAGGTTCGTGATACGTATTGCGGTAAGCGAGATAGCGAATATGAAAATGGTTGAACGCACGAGATTATAAGAAGAGACTATATTAAAGATGTAATAAGTTTAGAAATGAAATATGTATTTGCGGTGTAAAATACGACTATTATTCCTTGCAATTCCAACTCAATTATGTAATATTAATGTAATAAACTACGATCAAGGGAATGTACAAGGGAATCGCTAGCGTATAAAAATGGCGGAATGATTATTAGTTACGTAGATTAAGTATCCTAACATAACCAAATGGGATGCGATTTAATTGGTAAATGACCAAATTAAATATAGAAAATAATGCGGGAATTAACTAAAGAGTATTTTAAATAAAAAACGGTCCTGAGACCCGGTTATAAGAGACCAAAATATGGTGCGGCTCTTAACGGACTGTATTGGGGCGGCAAACGTCGTTGCTACCTGGCCGGCCGGCTGTGGTCTGATCTTCCGTAGTTTTATAATGACGGCACTTTGACATCACACGCGTGCGTTCAGAGCGGGATCGATTTACACACTTCAGTAGGTGCCAGCGAGCGCGAGCGGCGTATGCGCGCGGGGTGAGGAAGGATTGGAGAGAGGATGACGTTTACCGCCAGATGGCGTTACCAGTACTCTTGCAGTATATTAATTTCTTCTTTGTCCCTAATTTAACGTAGACTATACATACATAAACCTTATAGTTTACATGATGTGCACACCAGTATTCTCATCAATATTAAATATTATTTTTACACGTTTATGAGATTGGACTTTATTGATCATTTAGTCAAATGCCCAATCTTATCGGCAGCTCTAACAGCAATATCATCTATTTGTTTTTACTAAATTTCATTAATTACGAATATAATATCGTAATTATATAACTAATAATTACGATATTTATTAGTTTTGTTTTAGATCACCACCAAATATTGTTCAAATTTTCTTTTAGTCTCTTTGAGGATGGACGGAACCCTGAAAAATATCCAAATGTACTGCGATATATTTTACGACACTCCCAATCCCGAGACATCGCATACATCAGTCTATATTCTCTATACATTAAGTTTCATCACGAGCTGACACTGACAAATCGAGTGTCTGTATATTGTCAAGAGACCAGCGTTCGCTGACCTTTACCTCCTCCCGCAGTTTGATTGGATGAGGATGATTTTGAGGAAAATAGAGATGAAAGTACAGATCACGTTATGTTGGTTTGTTTTTGTGAATATCCTCGGCAGTTATTTATAGAAATGGATCTTATGACGTATGCAATTTCGGAAATGTAATGTTATATATTGTTCAGTATTATTTTTTAGTTTAAAATAACCGGACCACCCTTGTTGTATGGCAAGACCTTTCTTTTCTTTTAAGTTTTGCCTTCTTCCAATCAGTTAGGTTCAGCACAATATATATTTTAAAAACTATAAAACTCCTCTGCATACAACTGGCTTTTATGGCAAATCCTTTACAGTCCAAGCAGTTTGTCTTTGGAACGCGCTGCCTGTTAATATTAAGCTAACCAAGTCACGGCCTATTTTTAATGGACTTGTGAAGGATTATTGTAGCTCCAATAGCTCAATTTAAGGATGCAGCAGCAGTTACTTTCAGCTTTTTCTAGTTTTATATTTATTTATATCATATTAGTTTAATTTTTATATCTTATTGTTACGAGTTTGCGGGACTCGAATTAAAATGCCGTTAGAATTATTATAGAGTTTATTAGAACTATAAAAACTCGTGTAACACAGGTACAAATATAAACGAACGCAACAAATCCAAACATAATGCAGAAGGTCGTAATTCAATAAAACGCACAAAGTCCGTCACAATTAGATTCCCGAATGTACACACGTCACGCCTAGATCGTAGTTGTAGCTCAACTAACCGCCTGTCTAAATCAGGCCATCGTTTTATACTTCACAAATGCAAATGTGCCCGCCCGGCAACGTCGAGATAATTTCCTAGAATTCCGCAACACGAGGTTAATAATTTTCCCGAGCGGCCGTAAACGAGTACAATAGGACAATAGGCTGTTCTCCACAATAAGTAGAAACGTATCCCAATAGATATGTGAACAAAAGAAGACGATCATAAAAGGATTACAATTAGTTCAAATGCCGACAGGTAAAAAATGTGCTTTTACAGATCTGTACGTGGAATTTGTCTTTGTCGGAGCCTAAGTTGTAACATTATTAATGTATATATATCATATCGTGTATGTATATATTTATAAGATACTGATTCGGTAGTGAGAATAATGCAACATACCTCTGTTCTTATCAAACTTGTCCATCCAAAGGTTGTCTGGAAGAAATCGCTAATAGCGATAAGACCGCCTATTGTATTGTAAAATTTTATTTCTGTTAACTGTATCTTTTAAAACACAATAAACAATATGAATGAATATACATTCATTCATATTTTTCTCAGTGACGGATTTAGGCTGGTTACCGCCCTAGACCCCATTTGAAATGCCCCTCTTTTTAGGATATTGGCGCACGATGATGAGAACGTCAGAGAGGTTGCGACTTAGGACACCAGCGCATACTACGGAGATTTACGCAAGATCGTTCTCTGTCCAGGCTGTGCATCTCTGGAATGCTCTGCCGGCAGATGTCCGGTCTGCTAAATCTATCCATTCTTTTAGCAGACTTTGGATCCGGTAGGTGGCGCTGGAATCGGGTTCGAAATTTTATTAGTTCAGGGCAGAACAACGTCTGCCCGGGCAGCTAGTGTATTATAATTATTTTATTATTATCTATTTCAACTGCACGCCAACGCTATCTATGTAATTAGTTCTTGTCCATCCAAAGGTTGCCTGGAAGAGATTGCTTTTAGCAATAAGGCCGCCCATTGTACTAACTTTTAGTATGTAAGTTTATTGTGTAGTTTTTCTATGTAATGTTGGTGTACAATAAAGTGTATTGTTGTTGTTGTTGTTGATGATCAAAGGAGGTGCGCACTCGTCGAGCCGAGCGTGAAATCAGTACGCTCGCGCCGGTGTGTACGCGCAGTATGAAACATTGTCTATGACAATCTCTCGTAGTCAATTCAAAAAAATCTACAACCAGGGGCGGATTTAGAAATATGACGCCTATAGGCTATTAAAATTTTACCGCCCGTACCGATAAATCGATACCCTAATTCACAATCATATTAATTAGATCATTTTTTTATCAATGAAATTGTAACTTTATGATTTGCGTACATATCGTGAGATGTGTATAGTCTTGAATTAGACCTTTTTACCGTAGTTTGAAGATTGTGTAAGACATAATAGAGATATGACCTAGATCCTTGCACTAGAAAAGTAGAAGCTCCACCAACCTTGAGATCCGCCCTCTCCTGGCTCGGTTCAGGTTGCATGCAGGAACAGCACACGGCACTGAATTCACACGCCTTTAGAGCTAACACTTCGTCCTTTGTACAAAGATTTATGGATAGGAAATGTTCTTGGCACGGCCAGTAATCAATAAAAAATTGATTAGTTTTAGAAAAAATATTAAGCGCACGGCGCAGTGTCGATCTAGTCAAAACGTTCACACTAGTGATCAAAATGGCTGCCTATACCCTGCTGTGTTAGTCGTCGCCTCACACAGAAAAGAGGGTAGACAGCAAAATTGATGGAGCGATGTTTTACCTACCTTATACTAGGCAAGGACGGAACATACCCCCCACCGAAATCAGTATGATGATTTCCAGTCACGGAAAGGAAATAGAATGAAATGGCTACGAACCAACAAAAGAAATATAAAGCAGTCAAAAGGAATAAGGAAAGCTACGAGCTAGAGGGTTAAAGAAGTGTATTTGGTTACGAACCAATTAAAACAACTACAAGATACATAGTTTAAGATTAAGGTACGTACGTACGGCTACGAGCCGAATAAATTTATAGTGGACTACGAGTATTTCAGCTACATGTTTAAAAGAAATACACGTAAGACGAATTATAGTAAAATTAAAAATAAGAAAATTATATATTTTGAACTTAATTTACCGTTAAAGAAATATGCTTAATAATATGTTTACCATATTTATTATAAAACAATGTTACCAACGCCCAATGTAGTCGTTGTCAATTTGACCAATGATGATTCTATGTCCATCGTCTTGAGAACTAGTCCTCCTTCGTTTTTCGTCGAGACAAAAACAAAACAACCCTTTGGAGAAGAGTGTGAATGTAATCATGTAACCAACGTGTCAGGATTGTATTATCTTATGGATGGATTGCAAACGTTACAATCCACACAAAGATGTTTCTTATATCATACTTGAATGAACCTAGCATACCTTAGTCAGATGGGACCAGCAATCAAATGAGATTTTAACAAAAGATCAATATAGATGGATGTAAACTATTTAATTATTATGAATAATCTAAATTTAAAACACGTAAACTATTAACTGCAAAATGGTAATTAAAGAAGGAATTTAAATTATAAAACTAATAAAACAAATCAAAATATTAAATACTAATTATAATTAATTAACATGAAAAAAGTAAATTTCATATCAAAATAAGGTAACGTACCGTATATCTGACGTTAAATTAGTTAAATGTTAATACAATCTTAATAGAATATTACAACTGTTTAATCTCTATCTCCATAACCTCTATAAGTATTATAAACGCGAAAGTTTGTAAGAAAGTATGGATGTATGTTTGTTACTTTTTCACCCAAAAACTACTGAATGGATTTTGATGAAACTTTACAATAATATAGCTTACACATCAGAATAACTCATAGGCTATAATTTATAAACATATAGTGTGAATTATCCAAAATATAACGATTTTACATCAACACGCGGGTGTAACCGCGGGTGCAGCTAGTTACACATAATAAATATTATTTATGACTGCATACAAACCATGCAACATATTTTGCATCATAATATTAATTGCAAATGAAAAAAAAATGAATTAAGACTAATTTTAATAATTTGGGGATATGTATCTACTACATTACGAAATATAATCTAAAATCTACTGTACACAAGTGCGGGACTAACTTAACATGTAAAGTCTGCATTAAGTAATTATTAAGCCGAATGAATCTAAATTAAACTTTAAGTTGAATATAAGTAAAAAGCCTCAATTTCAAATTATAAGTTAAACTTAAATGTGAATATGAACACTCCCCACCGTGAGGAAATATTGTCAATCAAGGTTAAAAGTAAGTTACGTAAATCTATTTTGAGAATAATAAATATTAGAATGAAAATCCTGAAATTGAGCACCACAGATAATCAACAGGTCTTTCTCGTTAAAGAGATGAATTTAAATTATAAGAAAACGATGGCGGCAACGTGCCGTCGAGGATTTCTTTTAAACTTAAAAATGGTCAAAGGACCTTAAAGCAATTTTACACTAAATTAGAATGACAAACAGGTATTAAATAAATTTAGTAGTTAGTTTTTTTTTATTTTTTTATTAATGTTTAATTAATTGTAGTTTATTTATTTTACATATTTATTATTAACGGTCGATATAATTTAGTTTAAACGGAGCGACTTCTAGTTGCAACGTACTCATGGTGGACCACGGACCCAGTTTAGGGGCAGTTTTAATGTTTTTATTGAACTTTGGCTTTAGGGTATTAATGTTACTGCCGGTCATATGATGAGAATTATTTCCTTTTGAGTTGCAAGCAAGATCGTCTTGCGGATATAAACTAGAAACGTTGCACGGCAAAGATTTCAACTCCCAAGAACGTTTGGGAGTAACGGTTGCAGTACTTGCGTTGGCAGTGTGGTGCGACACAGTATGCAACGAAGTAGTGGCAGTGGAAACGTGAACGCCACGGATTCCCGCTGGACTCATTGTGCCAGTTATTACGTAGCCAAAAATGCTGTTCAACGCCTGAGGAATGTCATTGCCAAACTTTAATTTTTGTCCGTCATAAATATATGGAAAAATGTCGCCCGCTAAAATTATATCTATTTTACCTTTTTTATAAAAATGCGGGTCGGCTAAAACAAGATTGTTGTATTTATTAATTATATTTTGTGATATTTGGACTGTAGGTAGATCACGGGTGATCTTAGGGAGCACTACAGCGTCCAAGTTAAAAGTTGGGTCTTTACTATGACGCGGCTTCATAGTGAATGACGTCATGCCAACATTGTTTACTTTTTCGCCCGAGAGACCAAGGATTTCACGATTAGATTTACGCGAAGACAACCCTAAACGACGTAAACAATCAGTTGAAATAAAATTACTTTGCGCCCCAGAGTCAATTAAAACGCGACAAGGTTGATAAAAATGTTTTTCATCCAAAACATGCACCACAGCCGTACCCAACAAAACTGAGGGGCTATTTGTTTCACTAGATGTCACGTGGCAATTATTATTCATCGAGTCATATCCAAGAGCGACCGCCGGCTGTTGTAGCATGGATGAAGAAGCATAAGATGCGCTTGATTCATCGCAACGCGGGCTCGAAACCGGTTTGCTATCGGTGTGCAACAAGACGTGGTGCGCTCGCTGGCAAACAAAACATTTGAATTTGCTTTTACAATTGTTCGCGTTATGGTTTGGTTTAAGACAGTTCTGACATAATTTGAGTGCATCAACACGGTTGATACGCTGCACAGTGCTTAAATCACGTAATTTCACACATCTAAAAATCATATGATTATTATCGCCGCAATGCAAGCACACACATTTTGGTTGTGATGAAGATGCATGTGTGTATGAAATAGTCTTGAGAGGTTCAGGTAAACTTGGTTGCCGTATATTTTGTGAAGTCTCAGAATTTGAACTATTGGAATATGACGCTGAATGGTCCAGAACTTTAATGTGGTTGTGAATGAAAGACATTAAATCTTTGAAGGAAGGTATTGAAGATTGATCTAGGCCCTGTTCAAATAATTTTCTAGATTGCGGATCTAGCGCCCTAAGTGCAATATGGCACAATACATAACCGCTCAAATGATTAATGTTTAATGCCTGAATGGCTTGATATGAATGCTCAAAGTTTTCTATAAACGCATTTAAAAGAGTTGAAGACTCATTAGTTAATGGCGAAAAGTTTAACATTTTATCTAAATACCGACCGACCAGCAGACGGTTGTCGTGGTATTTATCCAGAAGACTTTTCCACACGACCTCATAGTTAGACGATGTGATCGGCAAACTTTTAACAATATTTAATGCACTTCCTTTTGTGCATGAAAGTAAATAGTGAAATTTATCTATATTTGGTATATGCGATTGATTGTGAACTAACGAACAAAAGGTTTCATAGAATGTTGTAAAGTTTTCTATGTCACCGTCAAAGTTGAATAATTCTAATTTAGGAAGCCGGGGACGAGAAACTGCTAAATTAGAGGGGGTTTCATAATTTGTATGATCAATTGACGGCTTCAATTTATTATAAACTAACTTAATACGGTAATAAATTGTATCAAAACTTTTTATTTCTTGGCTGCGAATCGTGGTATCAGGGTTCGATTCCAATTCCGTTTCTAGTATTTTATAAATAATTTTCTCAAATTTTTGATGCAAGTCATCAACTTCCGATGCAACAATTAAAAACAATTCTTGGTTTTCCAAGGTAGAAATATCCTTAGACATTTCGTAAATATCTTGTAGTCTTTCAAAAATTACTTGTCTTTTCTGATTCAAGTATGCAATGGTAATCGAAGTATCACGTTTTGGAGACATGATTATGTTTAATAGTATTCGTAATACAATTACAAAGTAATAATAATGAAAATACTAATTTAATAAATGTAAAAGATGCAAATTAATTACTTAAATTCGTCTTAAAGTGTGAGACTGGGTAGGTATTGTAAAATGTTGTACGTTCAAAGAATAAATTAAAATATAACTAAAAATGGGTAAGATACTAAGATTAAAAGGGATATTAACGTAATAGAAAGCTGAAGAACTAAGGGTAGTTCGGCTCGAAGGCCAAAATGTGGGGCGCTATAGCCCTCTGATAATAAGCTGGTTCGGTAATTGTGGACTGTATGGGAGAGATATGACCTAGATCCTTGCACTAGAAAAGTAGAAGCTCCACCAACCTTGAGATCCGCCCTCTCCTGGCTCGGTTCAGGTTGCATGCAGGAACAGCACACGGCACTGAATTCACACGCCTTTAGAGCTAACACTTCGTCCTTTGTACAAAGATTTATGGATAGGAAATGTTCTTGGCACGGCCAGTAATCAATAAAAAATTGATTAGTTTTAGAAAAAATATTAAGCGCACGGCGCAGTGTCGATCTAGTCAAAACGTTCACACTAGTGATCAAAATGGCTGCCTATACCCTGCTGTGTTAGTCGTCGCCTCACACAGAAAAGAGGGTAGACAGCAAAATTGATGGAGCGATGTTTTACCTACCTTATACTAGGCAAGGACGGAACAATAATGTATAAAAATATTGGCCCCAAATTTGCCGCCCCTCCAAAATCTGCCGCCCTAGGCTCCAGCCTACTTAGGTTATTGGTAAATCCACCACTGTCTACAAATTAACACAACTATTGTACGTGCAACAAGTTTTTATTGTTTTGACCGTCTCTGTGGTTGAGCGGGCTAAGCATTTGCCATCTATTCCGGAATGATGTATATATAGTTCCCATGGGGATAACCTTGACACGAGCGAATCCGTAATTCATACTAGTGCAACATATTTTATGTTCTGTACTTACAGGTTTAAGAGACAATTTAGAGTTTTTGGCGGGAACTGAAAGGAGATGTTGTGCTGTGCAGTTTTATTTTCTAAAAATGTGTAAAATTACTCTAAAATGAACAATAGTTGTAGGATATTGATAGTTTTTGAGTAGTAATTATCTGTTTTGTGAGAAATACGAACTTTATAGTCAAATGTGGCTTTTTGAGTTGTCACAAGAACTCCGTTAGATGGCACTAGCTGATTACCTACAGTTCAACTATGCTACACATAGGCTTAAGAAAATGAAGAAACTAAGATCTGGCTTAAAAGCCTAACTGCCAAGCCATAAACCGAAATAAATAAAGAGACAATTTAGAGATAAGTTTTTCACTAGGTGACATCAAATTGCTAAGTATTCTTCTTCCATGATTACACAATAATTAAATTATCATATTAAATATTTTTGTTTATTTAAATGAAGATAATTAATTACATTCTCAAACCATGACACAAAAGAGACTTGAGCCATTTTGGCTTAAACTTCGTAATTTATTTTCTACCAAGTTTATAATTTGTTCCGAAACAATAAACTTTTAAATGGATATTAATTATAGGATATTATACAAATTATATTTAAGAAACTCCATCCTTAATATCAAACAAGGAGTGTTAGGAATGACTATACATTGTTTTTGTTTTTGGAAAGTGACATCGAAAGAAGAATAATTGCAGGTAATAAGGTGAATGGAGTGCTAAACTCTTTTATGAAAACCCAAAGAGTGTCTGTAAATGCACGCTTGGTTGTCCATAAAGGGGTGTTGGTGCCAACACTAATATACGGCAGTGAAAGTTGGGTGTGGCAGAAGAAGCATGAAAGTAGAATAAATGCAGTTGAAAAGAGAGCTTTGAGAAGTATATGTGAGGTAAGGATGAATGATATGATCGGAATAGTGTAATAACCGAACGTTGTGGATTGAAAGAAGATGTAATATCAAGAGTTGAAAGGGGAATGTTAACGTGGTTTGGGCATGTAGAGAGGATGAATGAAAATAGAATTACAAAACAAGTGTATGACAGACAGTATTGTGAATGGTAGAGTTGGTACCGGTAGACCACGACATACACATCATGATCAAATAACAGAAGTGTTAAATAAAATAAGGGAAGCGAAAGTTGTTTGTCAGGATCGTCACAAGTGAAGATCTAAAGTCTCTGCCTACTCCCTTGGGAAACTTACGTGATAATATGTATGGTTTTACCTCAGTAAATCGTTTTAGAGCTGATTTTTCAATCACCAGAGAAAAGTTATTCATAATAATAAAGTAAAACCTGTATTTCCTCATTTCCCACAATAGTCCTACACTGGCCGGGGCTTGTCCTTGGGTGCATTACTATATAGTGTAGACAGGGATAATCGCCGGTCAGTGTCAGGCCACATTTACATTAAATTTGCCAAGGGGCCTCTACGTGTTGGCCTTCCCATGGCCCCACGCAAGCCCTCCAAAAGTCCGGGCCATTTTTATGGCCCGTGGTCTTGAGAGACATACAATATAAGTAAAACATGTAAAAAGTAAAAATGTCAGTTACATGAATAAAGCAGTTGAATGATTTCACTTTTGAATTCACTCAGGTTATAATTTATTCGACTGATAACTTTTATATGATCACTGAACAATCGGCTCTTAATAGGACATACAGGCTGGCCAAATAAAGATTAAAATAATAGGAGCCGCACTTTTGCAAATTTGTCTAAACTCTAGCAACTCCAATGTTATATACTAAAAATAATTTTGATACTCACTAGTGTAACGTAACAATGTTTCGACAAGCGCAGGAATCGTCGCTTGCCGTTCCCGCCTAGAGCGCAGGAGTCCGCGCTTCCAAAAAGTGATTCGCATAATCGCATAGAGTTGGGTAGAACATGATTTTAAAATGAGTTTGTAAGAGTAACATGATATTTTGTACTGAACCAGTACAATGTACCACTTCAAATGAGGCTAGGACATTTGTACGGTTTTGTACCGCGGCAGTACATTTGAAGCGATGAGGCCGGTGAGGCGGTGAGCGTCATTGCCTCGTTTGTCCCGTAGAAAACTTCTAGTTCGGAAATGTTCGTTAAGAATCGGATGTGATCGGCCTGGATCACCTCATTTTACTAGCAGTCGTTCAAGTCATGTTGTCTCTCTTTTCTCATGTGAATATCCGTAGAGGCGTTATTGTACTGTTGTCCTCGTTCCGTCCTTCCTTTTATTTGACGCGTGAGTAGTAGCGGGACAACATTTTTGAAGTAGTACAAATTTAAATTTTGAGCCGTATCAGTACAAATCTAATTTGTACGGGACAAATGTACTGCCTCGTACGTGTACTACTCATCACTATTAATCGCATAGCAGTCGTGCTTATGAGACAATGCAAATCGCACGCGCGTCCCAGCTCCTTGCGTTTAGTACTTACGTCGATGTTTTTATTATCCTCATGTATGTTATCTAATATTAATAAATAATCTTAACCACATTACAGTAGTAAATTTTAGTATAAGAATCAGAGCCACGAAAGGAGTCCCACAGACGCGGCGCTGCCATCGCCGTACTTAATCCTGCCAGAAAATTACTCATGATTTATTAATCCGAAATCAATGTAGGTAATTACTGAATAATAAATACAAAATATTCCATAATTGAAGCTGGAAATTTATTTGCGGGCGCTACTTTATGAACAAAATTTTAGCAAAACAAATAGCGGAGCAGCTACTTTTAATTCCTTTATTTTCCGTGGGAGTTCTTCTGAGGCGTGGGGTCTATGTCAAACATCGTACAAGTATCAAGTTGCTTCATTTACGACATACGCATTTTGTCGTTGCTGGGAAGTTTCTTTCGCCGTTTCTTCTCTCCCAGCCATAACACGTTACGAAACGGCAGTAAGATAGCGTAGGCCGCCGCGAACCGCCGATCCCGGCCCGCCGGGATCCTTCCCCTCGGGCTTTATATTACCCGTCGCCCGTTCTCAATTAGTGCTTTGTGTCGCCCTATGGTGGGCATCATTAAATTCATCCCCCTCTCATGGCAACAGTCCAGCCGAGGTAAAACTCCTTAGGGAGCTCCCTCGAGCAAGTTGCTCCCCCGGGCTCGAGCGCCTTCGCTTCGCGAAGGCACTCTCCCCAAAAACCCCGGTAAAGTTGTAAGGTCTTCGGACCAACAACATAAAGTCAAGTCCAATAAAAAAAAAAACGCATTTTGTCAAAAATATGATGTTTATTTTATTAATAATGACTATAATTTTGTAAGCAAGAGCTTTAAGACCTTGTGATAATTAATAGAGAAATTATTCGATTAAAAGAATCTAAACGAATCATTACAAACATCTCATTCGATAAACATATTATTGCTTGAAATGCGACTAGACTTGGTCATCTTTCAAATTCACTGCCCATGTGAAACTTAGTATTGTTATATCCGTATTTAGTAATTTTCAGTGGATTTTTGGACTTGGATCAACATTAAAATTAAAATAACATAGATAAATACTCGTTGTATGTTGGGCTATTTATTTATTTTGTTGTGGCATCTATGTAGCTTTATTACTTAATTTTTTCTATGGCCGAAAAAGATCTATTATTTTTAAAATAATCATTCAATTAAATTACATACATTTCATGCTATATAGTTTTTCTATAATATACAGTATGGTTGGCTAACCGTACTAACAATACATAGCTTTCACTCCAGGATATATATATATATAATAAGTAGGGATGGGCCGTAATTTGTTTTACATTCGGTTTGACCGAATTTCGGCAGCTTGAGCCGAACTTCGACATTCGGCCGAAATTCGGTTTAAATGCCGAACATTCGGGGCAAGGAAAAAATAAAATACCTACTTGCACTAGTTTGACTGAAGTTAATAGAAATCATATCTATTATAACCGTAATATAAAAATTGGCATCTATATACTCATGGTCATTTATTTCAATTAGGAACATGGAAATCTGAACGTGCAACGTGATAAAAAAGAAATAAAATTAGTTCTTGATTCAGTCTTTGCCTAATTAAATAGATATTAAATTAAAACAAAAATAAAATAAACTTATTATTCCTCTAAGAAACATCAGTAAGTAGTGCAACTGCTTAATTATAATGCGTAACTTGAATTTATAAAAAAACACATCTAAAGGATATCAGCAATTATAACTTTAATTTTGATTGAAATCACTTTTTACGAATTAAACATTATGAATTTAGAATTATGAAATGGTTATTTTTTTCAATCAAAGGTCTAAAAATCTATTCTTTTATCCACCTACTCATACTTAAAATTTACTAGAGGCAGTTTATGGTGTAAAAAAGCCAAAAATTCGTTGTTATCAAGTTGACGTTGTCAACAGGTCACGATGTGTTGCTCTTGAGAAAGCGTGGCGAAATCGAACCGAAGTTCGGCCGAAGTTCGTATTCGGTTCAAACCACATTCGGCCCATCCCTAATAATAAGTGAAGAAGGTACTAAGAGTTTTTGGCGGGAACTGTAAGGGGACGTTGTGCTGTGCAGTTTTATTTTCTAAAAATGTGTAAAATTACTCTAAAATGAACAATAGTTGTAGGATATTGATAGTTTTTGAGTAGTAATTATGTGTTTTTGCGACAAAATGTAAACTATATAGCCAAATGTGGCCTTTCGAGTTTTCACAAGAACTCCGTTGAATGACGTCGATTGTAGCCTACAATACAACGGCGTCTGGCTTAAAGGCCTAGATGCCAAGCCTTAAAGTTAAAAAAAAGAAGGTACTAACTACTACCTAAGCTTGTCTCTTTGCCTGTATAAATAATTCATGTACTAATTTTATTTATTTAAATTGTTTTTCTTCTTTTATCTATTTATCGAAAAACACTTCCGGGGTCTTATTTCGGTTTAACTTTAAAAAGGTTTTCTTTGTTGGAAACTTTTTACGTTTACTTACATCTCTTTAGAAGTTCTTTAACCCTTTCTTCGCGAATTGTTTCCACTTTTAGAAATCCCTCTTTATTATTACATTGTGGTAGTTTAGGTGTATTTTTTTGTAGAGTTTCAAGTAAATTGATTCACTCTATAGTAATTGGTATGTTTGTATCGTTTCTTAAGCGATAAATATTTTAAACAGGGCTTGGAAAACGGATATAAGAACCATAGGAGCCTTTCGATTTTGCTCTAACTTTACCGTAACGGCTAGCGCACGTGTCCCAGACTCAAAGGGCGCGGGTTCGATCCTGGCCGGAACGCATCCATCGCTTAGGCAGTTTTCTGACCTAATGTGCATATTGTTACAATAACCACGTGCTAACAACGGTGTTGGAAATCATCGTGATGCAACCTGTGCACATCGAGATAACCGATGTGTCAAACCTGCCAAGAAGCCTTGGACAAGCGTGGCGGGTACAGTGCCTTAAATAGCCCTTTATGAGCCCTATGCGAGCTTATATAAATGCGCCCTTGTTTTTTTAGATATTAAAGGTACCCTAGCTAGAGCAATGCTATGTATAGGCCTACTTTATTTCATTCAGGGTGATAAAATAACGCACAAGGACCTTGGTGCTGGTGGACCAATATTTTGGAAGAAAAATCTATTTTTTTAAAGAACTAGAACAAAAAAATGAGCGCAATGTTTTGTCTAATTTAACAGACGTTTTTGATGATACTGGCATGTAGGTACGTATGTGTTGGAATCGAGCACTTGGGGCGCAGCGGGAACTTATCAGGAGCAAACCGAAAAAAATAATAGTCCTTCCTGGTCTGGCCATTCTTGCACCCCACAGAGTCTACGCCCTGTGCCTGGGCACCGGTGGCACCGCCCTACTTACGGCACTAGGCGGGTATACTGTCCGTTACCTTATAATAGGAGGCCCGAGCCCAGCAGTGGAACATTTACGGGCTGTTATTATTACAGCAACAAAAACTAGAGTATGCCACCATAACAACCTTGACTTATGTTCCGGCAGGAGCGCCCAGGTTCCAGTTCACATTCGAGACCAGCAGCACATTGGTAACACCTTTCTTGGTGCACATGTCCATAGACGACGATAACCGCCTTCCATCAGGGGTCGAATGCTGCTATTTCAATATCATAACGTTGTGAAGATATTCAAAGTACGATTCCATTGCGATAGTGTCAAAAATTCGTATTCTGCTAAATCCACAAAATCTTCTCGATATCGTCGCGGCGGAATATTAGTAGAAAAAATTGGTATTACCATTAACAAAAATGGCGTTAGCGGCAATGAATATTGAAAAGCTTCTAAAATTTTAAACATTTATTTCGTGAATTTTCGCTTATAAATATTTAAAAGACAGAACTCACTGCCACTCAACATCAGACAAGCTAAATCCATATTGTCTTTTAAATTAATGGTTACTAAATATCTTTGCTCCTCGCAAGTCTAAAACATGCTGCTGATTCTATATATAATACGATATATCTTATTTTTGTATAGTATATAAAGTATATTATTATTATTTATTTTATGCAAAAGTGGATGGATGGAGAAGTCATGGAAGGCCACGACACACCTTCCATGATCAAATTGATCGTATACTAGCAGAAGGTGATGTCAGGAGCCCTAAGAACAGACGAGCGTGCATGACAAGAGCTATGAATGTCAAAGAAGCGAGTGAGGTGTGTAAGAACAAGCCTGAATGGCGCTCTGTTGTTCGTGCCTACCCCGCAAGGGAGCTGGCGTGAAGCTATGTATGTATGTATTTACTTTTTGCTTATTAATGTGTAATATTATCCTTAGTTTAGGGGGTTGCCTGGAAGAGATCGCTTTAAGCGATAAGGCCGCCCTTTATTCAACATTTACTGTACTTAGTTTTAAGAACGTAGTTTTAATTTTTGGTGAACAATATAATGTTTTCATTCATTCAGTGACGTGCCACGGGCACGCCATTGGAATTACAGAATACCAAAATCAGGCAAACTGACGATTAAGACGATAATGTCCGGATATTCTACAAGACAGTAACAGCAGACCCTGGTCGGTCATTAGCCTATGTACTATACTCGAGCAATATAAATACTCGAACCTTGCAAAGTCATATTTAAGGGAGCAGAAAAGAGAAGACAAAGCTCACATGAGATATTTCCTCAAAGCATCATTCGTTTGAGAGCTAAGTAAAAAGTGAGGGTCGCAAGTAGCGATTTGCATTTTAATGAACGCTGCTTTGTAATTGTATTTTAACTATTCACACAGCTCAGCTGGGTACATGGCATGGTAAGGTAAAGAACAGTAAAGTAACTTGTAGACTTTTTGCCCGACTTCAAAAACAGAGGAGATGCTCAATTCGTTGTATAAATATGTTTTTATGTATGTTCAGCTTCAGAATATAAATCTCATTGTTATTGAATGCCATATATGTAACATAAAAGAGAAATAAAAATTCTACAAGAGTAATTGGAAAGCAAATATATATTTTTTCTACAACATCTTAAAGTCGATGGCAAGTAAAACATAAATAAAATAAGAACAAACTTGTAAAATATAGTAACTTTTGTTTTACGCCGCAACGTCTTCAAAAGGGTGAAAAAAACTTTTATAATTTTCTTTATTACTTTTTTAGTACTTTTTTTTATTTTAACAGTACAGGATTCGTTCGCAATAATAAGTTGCCGTGTACAAATAGAACTAATTGTGGGGCTCTCTGGTAGTTATAGGTTGTTGGATTGTGTTCCTTGCGAAAATTTAGCAAGTTTAAATAATAAACTCAGCTGCGCTATTTAAAAACCTAGTGACTGCATACAAAATCATTTTACAGCAGAGTACAAATTAAACTAGCCATGAACGAAATTCACATGCCATTTCAAAAGTTTTTATCAAGCTTATTGAAAGCAATACTATATTTTATTACAGTTTTCACATATTAAGCCTATTCAATACATAGGTAAATGTCAGTTGTTAGGTTTTGCATATGCACAGCTGAACTGTATTATATATTTTTAAATATAAATGGCAGACAAACACGCATTGTATATCCTTAAGCTGAGGGATACGCTTCTGTTATGGGTAATATATAAGTATAATATACAACGGTCCACTCTGGGGCCCATCTCTTATACCCAGACCATAGTAAAAAAGGAAAGTTCGTTAATGAAATTTGCTACGCCAGCAACCAAACCCGGAACATCTGCGTTGCAGTGTGATAGGCCAAGGAAAGCTTGGCCCACTTAACCGCAGAGGTCGTCGTGGAAAATTAATAAGGCCCCAATTCTGCTATTACAATTGTTGCCTTTTATTTTAATAGTTGCCACTGGCGTCATAACGTTTGTTTTGTTTGAAAAATAATCATTGCAACGCCAGTGGTCGAAAATTCTGACTCTTTTGTAACAACAGAATTGGGGCCTTGTACATACGTAATCATATACTGTTAATTTTCGTAAGTTAGCAAGCTCGTTTGTATCTCCAATTAATGTATTACGTCACGTACATGGAATAATTTATTGCTGCATAAAAGCAAGATTAAAACTGAGTAATCCATGTACTTGCCAAAATCTGTCAATACAGAAAACCTACGGAGATGCATCTACGAACATGTTTAGGGTTTTACATATTTTCACGTAGCAGTTAAGATTTCTATATATATAGTCTTAAGTTTAATGTTAAATTAATTAAGCAATAACAACATGTAGAGAACAACACATCATCGTATTATTTTGTAGTCCCCTCCAACAGTTGAGTCTAGCTCCCGCATGGCAATTGAGCCATGGGCTCTCGCCTAGCGGTGCGTCTCCCTGTCCAACGGAGTAACATCATCGAAGCACCACACACACAAAAATAAACCCAAACATCATGAAAACGTCAATCATGTAAAGCAAATCAGTATTTGATCTACTGAAATCTCCAATGTACCTTGGCACCAAAATTTTCGAACAATATATTTTTACGCTATACGGGACTTCCCTTCACAGCGATTGTTTTAAACATGAAAGTTTGTTTGTATTTACATTAAAACAAAACAAACAATGGCGAATAAATCAAATAAACTATGTACGGCTTCCTCGAGGTCAACAAATACGAATGGAAACTTACAATAAAGCGTATCAAAGACTAGCGACCTTCTCGCCTGACATCGCTCGTGTATATTTCGAACTCTTAAGCTCCCTGCCCACTATACCGTATCATACCATGACCGTACTAGAAACGTATCCGGCAAGAAAATATTCTTTATATTTCTTATATTCGGAAAGTACTCTTAGAGCTGCCTGATCACAGCGATGAAAACAGTACTTTTTGTTCTTGGGAAACGATTTTCCCTGCTGTCAAAAGATTAAAAAAACTATGTGGACCGTAGATAATACGGGCAAATCATGTCCTAGCTTTTTTACAGCAAGTGTTAAATCGCGACATAAACTGTAATAAAAAATATCAACAGTTTCGTAATTAAAATTAAACTAAATAAAACTATATATATAAATTAAAATTAAACAATAAAATCTAGTGCCAGACCTCTGTCAGTTGGAAACGTGCCCAAAAGACTGGCTACATTACCTCGCTGTATGACAATGCTTATGCGTTGTCCGAGGTATATACCAGTCTTTTGGTCACGTGAGACGTCTGCCAGGCGTTTCGCTATGTCTCGATAAAGTTTGTGCGCCTCAGGCCCCATGGTCTCGAGCACAAAAGCCGCAAATATGTAACCATTTCCGATGGCGTAATATTTGCGGCATTTTAGGGCTTCCTGTTATGCAGCAGCTGTACCAGCAGATTTAATACTTATAAATTACTATTCACTAAATTATTATTTAATTTGTAAATACTGACATGACACGCGGATGCTGCCCGAATGATACCGGTATGATACGCTCTTGATACGTTTTAGTGGGCGTAGTAAACTGTATCGTATATTTACCATGCCTGATACGCTCATAGCACGTTCATTGTGTGATACGGTTTAGTAGGCAGGGACTTTTAAATATTAGAAACAATCAAACTCATACATTCATACACTATGGCTACGTTCCATTAGGGACTCACAACGACCACGTCCACGACTGCTAGCTTTCCCGTTCTACTTGCTTCTTGGCGTAACAATCGTAAACCGAAGTGGAACGGCTATTCGACCAACCTCTTGATATGGGTCGTTGTGAGCGTTGTGTGATCGAAAATGATGACGTCATTAGTGTCGCTTTCGCCACGACCACAACGATCGCGGTCGCCTTGTGGAACGGCTAATTGAGCATTTTGGGCGTTGTGAGTTACTAATGGAACGCCCTGCTTGTTGTTGACAGTGAAACTTTGTTGGTGTAGCCATGACGACGTGTTTGTTAAATAATTAACATGACTAAAAAAAACACGTCCATCCATCGTTTTGTATAATATCTTTGTCTATCCCATGGAAACGACCTAATTTATCGGATATAAAGTAAAATGTTGACCGGGAATATGAGCTAGCTCTGTGTCAAGATCCATTTAAATCCGTTCAATAGTTTTTACCGACAGATAGACAAAAAATCAAAAAGTACCATTTACGAAATCTGCAGTTCCGATTTAGCCTCCATGATTTTTTGAATGAATGAAATGATTGAATAAATAAAATAAATGAAAGCAGAATCACAAAACAAGTACGTGATAGCAATAATAATACAATAAGCGTGTATGTATAAAGAGATTTATGAAAGTTGTTAAAACGAAGTGTTTTTCAGGATCGTAATAGATACCCCAGTAGGACAATATGTATGTATTTTGTCTCATTTCTTAAATACATTATAGAAACTCGATACCACCAGTAGATTTATTATATTAGTAGCTGTCCCGGCAGACGTTGTTCTGCCCTCAAGAAATTAAATTTAGAACCCGATTGCAGCGCCACCTACCGGGTCCAAATGTAAGCAATCCTATCTTTCAAGTCGGATCAAACTGCACACGGTGTGCAAATTTCATTAAAATCGGTCAAGCAGTTTAGGAGTCCATTGCGGACAAACAACGTGACACGTAATTTATATATATATTAAGATGTACGAGTATTATAGATAATAATAAAATAGTAAAATCTAAAATTATTTTTAAAATTAAACTGCAGTATAAAAAAAAAACCTAAAATTAAATACTAGAACGAAATAAAAAAGAGGACATAATTACAGATAAAATATTGGTCCCAAACCACTGTCACTTACCGGGAACGTTCCCAAAAGGCTGGCGGCGTTACCACGTTGAATAGCAGTACTTAGCCTTTGAGCAAAATAGACGCCAGCCTTTTGGTCCCGTGAGAGGTCTACTAAACCTTCGGCGACATCTCGATAAAGTTTTGTGTAAATAAAAAAAACATAATTGTGCTTTACCGAATGATCCTAAAAATGATAATAGACATAAATCAAATAATAATAAATGTTTTATTGATCTAAAGAAACACATCGTGTTTACATTATGTCAAACAGTTTGTTGCACTGCAAAAGTATAAAACTGTGCTGCAGTGACATCTCCCACCAGAAGACAATGAAGTCAATTACAGTATTATGATGATATATAGCCTATAGCCTTCTTCGATAAATGGGCTATCTAACACTGAAAGATTTTTTCAAATTAGGCCAGTAGTTCCTGAGATTAGCATGTTCAATCAAAAAAACAAACAAACTCTTCAGTATTATACATTAGTATAAGATTACTAGCTGTGCCCGCGACGTCGTCCGCGTGGAATTTGTTTTCAAAACCCCCCGATTTTGAAACATTCTTCATTAGTACTCCGCTCCTATTGGTCTTAGCGTGATGATATATAGCATATAGCCTCCCTCGATAAATAGACTACCTAACATTGAAAGAATTTTTCAAATTAGACCATTAGTTCCTGAGATTAGCGCGTTCAATCAAACAAACAAACTCTTCAGTTTTATATTGTTACATGCCGACAAAAGTGAATGCACACCTGCCTGCCATAAAGCACAGTTTATTACCTTCCCGCATTTGGACTTCTTTTGTTTACTTAGAAAAATAGCCTACTGTGTATTGTACTAGTTTCTAGCCGTTCACAGGAATAATTAAGCAGGTGTGCGGATTAGGTTTTCTGGGAAATTGCGTCGACGCTTGGCAGGTAGACATATTGTATTTGTATAGTTTAGTATAAAACAATGCCCGAACGCAGGGGTGACGCAGTCAAGCGACGATCACGATACAAGCAAGACGTGTGTACATTGTATAATCCATATAGTGACGGACTTTGCGCGTGTTATTGAATCGTGCAGTTTGTACTGGTTGTGTCCGGTTATATTTGTACCTGTGTTATACGTGTGTGTATAGTTCTAATAAATTCTATAGTAATTCCAACGGCATTTTTAATTCGACCCGCACGCGTAACAATATATTAATATAAGTTAGCACAGGATACATTGCAAAAATAATGAACTTAAACTAAACATACAAAATAAGAAATATAGATAGATTATTAAGAAAAATGGCTACATACTCCTAAGCTACAAGTTATAGTATCTAAGTAACTAACTCACCTGGGTTTCGCTTTCTATGATATGGGTTTGAATTCTAACCCTTAACAATGTATCGCTTAAGCAGTTTTTATGATCTAATGTACCTATTCTTACGACTACCACATGCAGTGCGTGCAGGAACGGAGAAAGAATACAATTTCCTGCGACCGGGCGGCCTGTCGTAAGAGGCGACAAAACAACCCACAGCCAGGTGGAAGGGGGGGTATTTGCCCGATTGGATAGCTATCACCCCTGGTCTTAGAGTACGGCGTCATAACAACCTTGAGTTGTGTTCCAGCATCAATGGCCAGGTCCCAGTTTCGCTTAAGAGAGCAGCAGCGCATTTGTAGCACCTTTGGTGTTACAAAGATCTATAGGCGATGGTAATCGCTTTCCATCAGGTGGGCCGTCAGTCTGTCTGCTGAACTCTGCAATAAAAAAATATATATATATATGCAGATGGTCAATAGAACTGTCGGAAAGAAACTTAAACATTAAAATAAAATAATATAATGACTGATGTGTAAAATCCATCAAACTGGCTTGAGCAAGAGTGGCAGGTAATCATTCCCCTAAAATGCAGAAACCAGAATCCTAGCCTTGGGATTATTAAGTGCTGATATTATATTTTAATGCACTTTAAAACATGCACACATTAACTGAAACAATTTCGTGACGGCTTTATATAATTTCATATCCCAAAACTTATTTTCTCTTTATGAAACCACTTTAAACAAATTACGTGATAAATTGAGGGTAGTTCGCCCGCCGCTGGTAGCACTAACGAGCGCGTACGCGTGTAAGTGTGTAATTTAAATCAATAAAGCGGGCATTTCGCCCAGGAGATATAGTCTTGCAAATTACCAAGCGAGGATGCAGCTAAAAATTTTGTAGGGTAGCCACGTTTTTTTCCCTATTTTCAGGTCAGAATTATTTTGTACGCTTAACAGATAAAAATATATTTATCTGTACTTCGGGTATGGAGGGTAGAAATAAGGAGAACCGTTTTATATGAACAAAAGGAGAAGTTGAAAAAGTTTCCACCTGTAAACAGCAAGTTTTTGTTCGAAGACTCACCGAAATAGCGCTAGAGCGTAACTAATGGAAATGATATGAATTTAGCAGCAGTTACAAGCAGAGTGAAGTATGCCGAGTTAAAAAAATTTAACATCCAATGATGACTTTCTTTAAAATTTCATTAATTTGTTTAATATTATTTTTTATTTACAAATAACTAGGAGTTTGATTAATATACATAATTAATAATTGTGCAATGTAATGCATATATAATGTTTATTCCCTCGCACCTTCCCAATATGGTTTTCGAAGGAATAAGTCTACTGATGATGCTGTACACGAGCTCTCTAATTCTTTGATAAAGAATTTAGATGAGAAATTAAAGTCTTTAGCTGTATTTTTAGATCTTGCGAAAGCGTTCGATACGGTTTTTGTTCCACTCTTGTTAAACAAGTTAGAAAAAATTGGAGTCAGAGGATTACCACTTCTTCTTTTTACTGATTACCTTAGCAATAGATCTCAAATAGTCAAGATCGATGAAATGCTAAGTGATGAGCTTCCTATAAATTATGGTGTTCCGCAGGGCAGCATCCTTGGCCCCACTTTATTTTTAATCTATATAAATGATTTATGCCGTCTTCGGCTTCTTAATGGCAAAATTATAACGTTTGCGGATGATACTGCCTTAATCTTTAGTGGTAACTCTTGGGACGAAACATATCATAGTGCACAACTTGGAGTTGATAGAGTGAGTGACTGGTTGCGCAGTAACATGTTAACTCTTAATATCACTAAAACTAAGTACATCGCCTTTTCGCTGAGTGCTAAATCGGCCCCAGAAACAAGATTCTCCATCACGGCTCATACCTGCTTGCAAAAAACTCTTAACTGCATTTGTCCTTCATTGCAGAGAACTGACACTATAAAATATCTTGGAATTATACTGGACCAATCATTAAGCTTCAAGACACATATGGACAACCTAGTAACCAGACTTCGTAAACTTATTTATATCTTTAGAATGCTCAGACATGTAGCAGATAGACAAATAATTAAGATGGTTTATTTTGCCTTGTGCCGTACTCTTGTCAGCTACTGCATTACAACGTGGGGAGGATGTGCTAAGAGTTACCTCCTTGAAGTTGAAAGAGCTCAACGCGCCATTCTTAAGGTTGGGGCAGGTCTTCCTTTCCGCTATCCTACCGTTAAACTGTATAAAGAATGGGATGTTATGACAGTCAGGCAAACCTTCATCTTGCACATTGTACTTAAAAAACACTCTCTTATCTATTTTAATAGGGCTATAGATAAACGACGTAAACATGATGTTTGTATAACTCCTTTATTTCGTACTAGTCGCACACAAAATTTCTTTTGTTTTCTGGGTGATTTCCTTTATAATAAAATAAATAATATATTAAACATATACCCCCTTAATAAATGTACTTGTAAAGCAAAAATTACTAACTTCTTAAAAACTCTCGACTATCAGTCCACTGAAGACCTCTTGTATATTCCTAAATGACTTTGCAGTTTTCCACTATTAACGTTATTTCCTAATCCCCTCCATGATTTCCTGACACTTCTTACACAACATATGGACCTTACATTCTCTGACTCACTTACTCCCGCTCAATCACACATACTTATTCTTACATCACCTATGCGAACTTACAGATACACAGACACTATATCACACATATGCACTTGAAAGACTCACTCTAACAAGATTATTTATAATAATTTTAAGTTAGTATATTTTCTTTTTTCTTCTCTTAATTAGCCAACGGGTTGATCCTGGTGACCTGTACCACAGGTTTCTTCTTAACCTAATTCAGGCACCAGCCTCTTAGTTAATGTTGTTACTAGTTTTAAGTTTCTCTGTATACTTAAAGAGGAAATAAAGAATTATGTTATGTTATGTTATGTTTTGCCCGCGGCTACGCCGCGTGAAAATTCCTGGTTGGTAGCTCTATGTTACTTACATGGAATCTTAATTAGATTTTTTATATGTATATAAACCGTCAATGAAAATTTATCTAACTGATAGTGACAATCTCTTAAAAATCATAGCTACATTATTCTATACACATACGTTATCTGTCAATATTTAACGTCATTAACAATATCACATCACAAATAACGCATTAAACTCATCGCTACATCTGTGTAAAACGGTCAATAACTATAACATTATTTCAGATGAAAAAGTGGCATAAGCTAAAAGCCCATGAACTAAACTGACACTTTTATGTTTTAAAGAATGTATATTAAGAGGCAAAGGAACTATACCTATGGATAATAAAACTACGTTTTAACGGTTTTAAGCGCGGTAATTTTATTTGATTTTGGTTTTTCCGACGTTTCGGCCACTTTTCAGTGGCCGTGATCACGGAAGACAAAGATGTCAAGTGTCAACGAGTATTGTTAAAGTTTTATTTAGCCTACCGCCAACTTATTAATTTTAATTATTTAATTTTTAATTTTGTTTATGGTTATTATTTAATCTATGGGAGCCTAATCTAATTTACTACCGCTTCGCAACATGTTATGGCTTGAAGAGAAGAAGCGGCGCAAGAAACTCTTCAGCAAACATGTCTAGCTCTAATAATTTTATATAATATTAAAATATTAATATTAAAAAGTGGCCGAAACGTCGGAAAAACCAAAATCAAATAAAATTACCGCGCTTAAAACCGTTAAAACGTAGTTTTATTATGTATACAAGTCGCGAAAACTTAAGAAAATATTATACCTATGGATGATAAACTAAAAAACTTATGAAATATGAATGACGATATCTAACGACTTTTTATTACTATACATATTTGATTAAAGGAGAGGAAGGGAAAGGAAAAGATTATATTCTGTTATTTTTAGACCTAAAACTCTGTTTCTTGTTCAATTTACTATAATAACAAAGAAATAAATCCATATAGTCTACACAACTGCCCATAAAAACAGGCGAATCGAAGCCAACCTGATTTGAAGTAATACAATGAATGACTTGTTTCCAATGACAACATAAGTGTTTATCACTAAAAATTGAAAAAAAAAACGCGATTACAGCGTCATCTATTTAGCTAATCTATCTAGTTTATGGAAACGACATCATTTATCAGTATAAAAAGTATTCTAAGTGTTGATTTGGGATATAAGTCACTCTGTGTCGA
This sequence comes from Dendrolimus kikuchii, assembly GCA_019925095.2. Lineage (NCBI taxonomy): Eukaryota > Metazoa > Arthropoda > Insecta > Lepidoptera > Lasiocampidae > Dendrolimus > Dendrolimus kikuchii. The sequence continues at coordinate 9,519,762 of CM034413.1, forward strand.
ATTTTATTTTTATATGTTCAGTAGTTTCCAAAAAAGATGCGAAGAGATGAGAGCAGCGCCGTCTTTCTCCCTACTTTCGTCTTTCCTACGGAAATGACGTCATTTATCGGGATAAAAAATATTTGATTATTTCGCATTCTTAAACGCATTGTACAAACTCGAACCATTTACAGATTTATTATAGTATAGATTAAAGTTTCAATTACTATCAAATATAAAACATGTCACTCAAGTATAATGTAGCTTTATATTGGTGAAAGAATTTTCAAGATCGGTTCAGAAGTTTCCTAGGAATAAATTTTACCTCTTCATAATATTGTATAAAATATAAATTAATAAAGTTGTTTGAATATAAATAATAATAAATACGATTTTCGATAAATGTCAGGAAGATTTTTAAAAACATTATTTATTGGCATTTCATCAAAGAAATTACAAAGTATACAGTTAGTTACAAATGTTGCATACGATCATTTAAATTCTGTAAATGTAAATTTTATTTATAATATTAGATTAGATAGATGGATACTACTTCATTCCTCACCAAAATAAATAATTACAAAAACAAATAATAGTTACAATAACTTTTTGATAATAAGGCCCTATTTTGTTTTTGTTAAGCTATCTGTTTCAGGCAATCTATACTAATTTATGTTTAGATAAATTGTCTTTTAAGCTATACTTACTGTATTTTTCTGTTGATAATATTTCGAATTGTACATTAAGTTTTATATACTTCTAAAATATTCTATTAATATGATTTTATTGAAAACTTAGTAAAAGACAATCAAAAGCATAATAATATAGTCGGCTAAGGTCTGGGCCTATAGTTTAGCTGCGATTCAGTTTGAAAGACCATCAAATTTTTGGTTCACTTTCAAACACCAAAAGATCAAAAATGACACAATAATTTGTAGTTGGTTGGTGGTCCATAAATGTATATTATTTTATTATATATTGTTAATGGTAGTATTTATTACTGCTTTTTGTATTTTACCATCAAATTTATTTTAATATAAGGGAGGAAGTGCATATAAGCTCCAATAACATAAACAATGTAAAATGTATGCCTACTGACTTTATGTCAATAAAACGATACTCAAAAAAAAAAAAAAAAAAATTATGTTTAAATAGTTGGATTATATTTATATGTATACTTTATAAGTGGCTGGCGGGAATACATTGATATCTCGACATACATCTTTTTTTTTTATTCGTTTAGACGCTTCCTACGCCTGTGTTTTTATAGGAAAAAAATTGACAGTCCGAAATATTCATAACTTTTTAAGATTTTTCCTTTGGTGATAATAGAATAACACGATTTATCATTACTAGTCAAATTTTAAAATGCGCCCCTCTAAAATTGACAGTTTGAACATGTCAACATATTTACGCCAGCCACGCATATAGCCTATACGTATGTGTATGTGTATAGTTGAAGACAACGTCCTAGGCTCAGTATTCTCCTTATAGTCCTGAGGGACCATTGGTAGAAAACAATATAACTAAGTTTCCTTTTATTGTATTAGTTTTTAAGTTCATAGCAATTGTATTTAAAATATATTACAAGTTATTGTATATAGTAAAGTTATACATTTATTATTATTGAAATTATTTTTTTACCTAATATAATTTTATTACAATAACTATATAAAGTAATACAATAAAATAACAATTAGTTATTTTGTATTCTACCAATAGTCCCTCAAGACTATAAGTGAAATACTGAGCCTAGGTCACCGCCTTCTATGGGTAAGGTGCCCAGAAGGCTAGCTACGTTTCCCTGCTGGATCGCCATACTGATCCGTTGTCCGAGCTAGGCACCAGCCTTCTGATCATCTGAAGAGTCAATGAGTCGTTTTGATAAATTTTGGTAGAGGCTCATGGCCTCAGAACCCGTTATATAAAATTACTTATATAATATCCTTTGCATTGTATTGCAGTTACATCGCGCTATTTTAATTTTGTATTTAAACAATGGCCACCCTAAATTAATTATAGCATATCCGATCATAAAAAGGATTGATGGTGCTTTAAGCGTTTAAAATTAACAACAACAAAGCTCGTACCACATTATTTTTAAGTAGAAACGTGTCGAGTGTGCCTTTATTATGTGTAGCAGTAAAAGTGAGACGTAGTTTCAATTATTTTGCCTATTTTGCTTAACGAGTACAAATATTATCTTTTCTCAGAAGCTGTACATACATAACTCCACGCCAGTTCCCTTGCGGTGTAGGCACGAACAACAGAGCGCCATTTAGGCTTATTCTTACACACCTCACTTGCTTCTTTGACATTCATAACTCTTGTCATGCACGCTCGTCTGTTCTTAAGGCTCCTGACATCACCTTCTGCTAGTACACGATCAATTTGATCATGGAAGGTGCGTCGTGGCCTTCCACGACTTCTGCATCCATTCACTTTTGCATTGTATATCTGTTTATTCATTCTTTCATCATGCATTATTTCCACAAGCCCGAACCACCGGAGCATTCCTTTCCTCACCTTCACCCCGACGCTCTCTTTCCGACCAGAGCAGTACCACTCAGAAGCTGTAATGAATAGAAAATTGTACAAAAACAAACCCATAGAGTAAATCATAAACAAAATTAAAACTAAATTAATAAAATGAACAAGTTGGCGGTAGGCTAAATAAAACTTTAACAATACTCGTTGACACTTGACATCTTTGTCTTCCGTTAAATGTCGGAATAATAAAAATAAAATAAATTACCGCGCTTAAAATCGTTAAAACGTAGTTTTATTATGTACAAAAACAAGTTAAATGGGAACTTGGCTAATTAAACCTTAGACATGAGTAGTGAATAGGCCGAATTACCCTCTGAATACCGTCTCGTTATCTATGCTTGTATAGTAGATTGTTAGACGAGAGCTGAAAGTGACCTATTTTAGGCACGAGATGGTTTCGCGCACAAGCGTGGCGGGGGCGCTAATAGTTCGAGTGCCTAAATAGGCCTTTCACCCGAGGTTAACACTCTGCTTTTCATTTCGAATATGAGGAAAGTAAATAAAGACCTAATTAGGTAAACAAACAAGTACTTCTCTAATGAAATCAGGCATTGAATCGATATCTAAATCTGATGTATATACTTTATAAAAATATCCGTCAAGTAAACTTTGTCTGTGGCATTCTACCAGCCAGTATTTTTTTTATTATTGATGATAGTAAATATAGCTCAAATATATATAAATTAAATAATAATTTAGTGAAAAATAATTTATAGGTATGACGCTACAAAATTGTTGATATTTTTTTATTACAATTTGTGCCGCGATTTAACTAACAGTGGCTGTAAAAAAGGTGGGATATGAGTCGCAGGTATTATCGATGGTCCATACAGTTTAAAAAAAAATTACAGCAGGGAAATTAGTTTCCCAGAGACGAGAAGTATTGTTTTCATTCCTGTGATCAGGCAACTACAAGCGTACTTATAGAATATGAGCATTGAAAAATTACTTTGTGTATCTTTTTTTATACTCCAAGTGAGCCAATAGACAAAGTTTTTTTTATTTTATTTTATTGCAGGAGTGCAGCAGACAGGCAGACGGTCCACTTTATAGAAAGCGGTTACCATCGCCTATAGACATTTACAACACCAAAGGTGGTACAAATGCGCTGCTGCTCTCTTAAGGGTCACTGGAACCTGGTCACTAATGCCGGAACACAACTCAAGGTTGTTATGGCGACATGCTTTAGACCACGGGTGGTAGCCATCCATCCAAATTGTATTCTTTCTCCGTTCCTGCACGGATAAAAGTATATGGATAAAGTTCACGAAAAGTTTGCCTATGAACCTATGGGAGTCATCAACCTATACGTCCAGTCATCGCAGTGGACAACGAACTACTGGCTAGCGCAACCCGGGAGCGCGCATATTAGTAGTTGCTCTATCTCGCTCGCACATTAACCGTCCCGCTCACACATTGTGCTATGTATTGTACTAGCTGTACGACTTGTTAATATTTATACTTAAGGTTACCGTTTCCAAAAAAAACGGTTCACTTCAGTTCACATCAGCACTCGACAGTGAGTACTACTCTCTGTCATGTCAAGTATCATTTAACCTCTACCTCTCGCTGCTACAAACCATTGCAACACTAGGGCCGATGCCCTAGCATGGGATAGAGGGGATGTTATATAAGAAATGGAATACGGAGATGAGATAGGAGGTGTGGAATGGAGAGGGTAGAATAGGAAAGTGGGCTAAGGAAACTCTTATTAAGCATACGAAACACGATTAGCTCAAGGCTAACCGTTTCACGCCGATATTCTGTGAGAGCGTGGTATCACACCGATCGCGAGGGCCCTTAGAGCTATAATCAAAATAATTATTCCAGGGTAGCTCTTCTATCACTAATATTCTCCAAATGTGTTTTTTAAGATTCATTATTAGAATACATATATATGACTGTATGTAGCTACATTAAGAAATATTTTCTAAAATGACAATTGGACCCCAGGCTCCGATAGACAATCCGGACGCAACAGTGATTTAAGGATGATAACGGAATAATTTTGAGATAGCTTTAATAAGAGTACACTTCTGTTCAAACAGTCATATCCAATGTTCCATTTATAAATATGACTAATAAAGAGAATTGATTAATACTAAATAAACTCTTGACTTAAAAGCTTTTAATTCGATACGATACCAAAATAAATGTTATACCAGACAGAAGCTTTACTACGAAAACTCGCATCAGTGAAACGCGATAAAGATGCGAGTACGTTTTCTCTAAATTTTGAAAAGTTTTTTAGCCTTTTTATTATTATTGTTATGTTTGTATGTCTTTTGAGACCACGGGCCATAAAAATGACCCGGACATTTGGAAGGCTTGCGTGGGGGGGCATGGGAAGGCCAACACGTAGAGGCCCCGTGACAAATTTAATGTAAATGTGGCGTGAAACTGACCGGCGATTATCCCTGTCCACACCATATAGTAATGCACCCAAGGACAAGCCCTGGCCAGTGTAGGACTATTTTGGGAAATGAGGACAAAAAGTACCGGGCTATTGTGGTGAACCGCTAATGGTACTAGGGGTCTGGGAATATGGGGACTATGGCGTCTGCCCGTCGCAATGTTCAGGGAACATGGAAAAATGGGCAGACGGTGAATCGCCACTCCCTGCATGGGCCCCAAAAAATGCCATAGAAGACTAGGGCAACATGGGTGTGAATGGCTGAGGGGTGTAGAGAGGTGGGCTGCAGGTTCACCGAAGCTAAATCTGACGTGGTGCCATTTATCACTTCCACCCCTGGAGCTTGAGTCTTAGCTCTAGCGATCTCCACTCCGTGCCGGGCAGCTAAGGCAAGCACGGAGGCGGAGCCTTGCCTTGGCCCTCGGAGTTAGGTACGAGATGTCGCTACTCACCTAAGGCTTCGTCACAAAGCTCCCCTGCGGGTGGTTAGTATTATTATTATTTATTTTTCCATCAAAGGTAGAGCCGTTTTGGCATCTTGATTTCAAAAAATAAGCCAGAAAATATTTGCGTCATCTGCTTCTTTACGTCGTCTGCAATATTTTCTACCGTACACCACTAAAGTAGCGCTTGCGCAATCCCTCCTTCTCCCAATACTTGATTATGGTGACGTCAGCTATCTCGGTCTTAACCAAAGCCGATTAGATAAACTTGAGCGACTCCAAAATTTCTGCATACGATTTTCATATTTCATATTTTATATCCGAATATCGTAAAAAGCTCAAATGGCTACCAATTCGACGTCGCCGTAATGCTCATGTTCTGTATCTTCTTTATAACGTATTGTTTGACCCTCGAACTCCGTCCTATCTTAATGAACGCTTCCAGTTCTTCCACAGTGATTCAAGATCCCTGAGATCATCAGAGAAGTTGCGGCTGAAAACATCTTTATATACCACGGAGATTTACGCACGGTTATTCTCTGTTTGTGCCGTGCATCTTTGGAACGCATTGCCGGTAGACATGCGCTGTGCTAAATCGATCCATAGTTTCAACAGACTTGTGAGGGAGCAATATCTAACTGCATAATATTGTTACGAGTTGCAGGACTCGAATTAAAATGCCGTTGGAATTATTATAGAGTTTATTAGAACTGTACAAACACGTGTAACACAGGTACTAACTAAACACAACCAGACTAAACGTAATGCACGATTCAATAACACGCGCAAAGTCCGTCACTAAATGGATTACCTAATGTACACAAGTCTTGCTTTTCTCGTGGTTATCGCTTGATTGCCGATCTCTCCATTAGGGTATTGCTTTATACTGCACAGATGCAATATGTTTGCCCGACCGCATGGACCGAATTTCTTAGAATCAGTTTGTACTTTTAAATCCGAGACACCTGACAATGATCATAATACAATAATAGGCCGTAAAAGATTACAGTACACAATGGGCTATTTTGTTAATCACAAATTTTAAACAGAAAGTATACAAAAGAAGTCCAAATGCCGAAAAGGTAATATAATATGTTTCTACAGGACTGCAGCTTTGTTTTTGTCTTTTTCCGCATCTAGGTCGTAACAATATGTATTATTTGTTGAGTATGTCTATGTACGTATATATATGTGTGTGTGTGTGTGTGTATTATTGTGTGTATATGTATATATATTTTGTTTGTTTATATACTTATCTATTACATAATTATTATCACACTTATAACTATATTATATTATATATATCATCATTAATATAGTCTTAAGCTGCACGCCAACAATTTATTGTGAATAAGATCCTTGTCCATCCAAAGGTTGCTTGGAAGAGATTGGTTTAAGCAATAAGGCCGCCCATTGTACTACCTTCTAATTTTCCGATATGAAAATGTGTTATTGTCTTTACATTGGTGTACAATAAAGAGTATTGTTGTTGTTGATTTCAGTCCGGCTGGATCGGTGTGATACCACGCAAACGCAAGAATTTTGAGCTTTTACCGCTATTTCATCGTAAGCGACATTTGGACCTATGTATATTTTTTGTTGCAAATTATAAACTAATATTGTTTTAAGATTTTCAATTTTTCATTCAGTAGGGTCTCATTTAACTAAAACAGAAAGTCTTAAAACAAAACAATAATTTGAAATACCTTTTACAACAATAAATATACTTAGGTCCAAATATTACTTACGATAAAATGGCGGTAAGCTATCGATATCGGCGTGAAACAGCCTTAAGATACTCGTGTTTCGTGAGGTAAGTGAGATATCCGAAGGCCCTTTGCCTAATCCTATCCCGTCTATTGTATTCATCCTGTCTGATCCTGCTGTTTCATCCTTCTGTCCTACTTTTTTATCCCATAAAGACTGGCAACACGTTGGCTTCGCCTGTGGTGTTGCAAAGGATATAGGCTATAGGTGACTACTTTGCATAAGCTGGGCCGTCTACCTGTTTATTAGATGCGTATTAGAAAAAAGATAGATGCCTTACTACAAGAACTCGTATCGAATAATCGTGATTAAAGATTTTATTACATATTTACGATTTCCCGTTAGAAATGTCACAACATTAGATAGATGGAATAATTAGTTTTGGTGTAGTGTACATATGTGTAACTCGTTATTTATGTTTCTGTTCTTTTCCTAGATAATAAGTATCCAATTTTGGTTTAAATGTATCATTATGTATTGTTAGGCTTAACATGAACTGACGATAAAATATAATTTACTAGCTATCCCGGCAGACGTTGTTCTGCCCTGAAGAAATAAAATTTAAAACCCGATTTCAGCGCCACCTACCGGGTCCAAATGTAAACTATCCTATCTTTAAGTCGGATCAAACTGCACACGGTGTGCAAATTTGATTAAAATCGGTCAAGTAGTTTAGGAGTCAATCGCGGACAAACAACGTGACACGTAATTTATATATATTAAGATAGTAGTGTGACATTGTTTTATTCTTCTATAAAGATAAAGCTTTATACTAATTTAATAATGTGTTTATTGATTAAATGTTGTAATTATGGCTAGGCACCATTACAATCGCCTGTATTGTACGTCCGAAAGGACAAAGTGTCGTTCCAACAAAAAACCTCCAAAACCTTTGTAATTTTATGATTGTGACAGTTTATGCAATAAATGTTTATTCTATTCTATTCTATTCTATTCTAAACTTATGGAAATACTGTAGGATACTTTTAATAATAAAATAAATAAAAAAATTCACTTCCGAACTTTGTCATCCTGGCGTAATATAATATTGTTCTTCACTTAGCTTCTGTTCGCGACTTCGTCCGCGTGGAATAGTAAAAAAAAGTAAGTTAAAAAAACCCCAGATTTTGAAACACTCTTCATTGGTGCTTCGCTCCTATTGGCCTTAGCGTGATGATATATAGCCTATAGCTTTCCTCGATAAATGGGCTATCTAACACTGAAAGAATTTTTCAAATCAGACCAGCAGTTCCTGAGATTAGCGCGTTCAAGCAAACAAACAAACTCTTCAGCTTTATTAGTGTAAGATTTTTCCAAATACCAACATTCCGCGACGTCGGTCTCCATGGCCACCAACCGTTTACCGTCTAGATCTTTCACCTGTCATTCTTCTAAATCCAATTATATTTGTTCCAAACACTGAACCTTATCTTATCAAAGAATGTCTGGCTTTTGTACGAACATTCCTCCCGACAATCTGACACCTCGGTATTCCAATATAAGGCAATACTTTTGCATGCTTCGATAAAGAGTACACACCTCCGAACAAATGTATTTGCCAATATTATTTATCGCTACATTTTGTATAACGTGTGCCGAGTACTGTTTTTACATTTGAATAAGGATAAACAGAATTGTTACATGTTTCTGGGATACGATTTAAAATATCGTCTCGATCAAGGTCAAGGTCACAAACTTTATTAGAAGTACACACAGGCAATTTACAGTTCTTACAAACACAACCAAATACAACAACTCCTAACTGTAAAGTAGATGAGATTCCCTTTCCGAATGTTCACTTAGTGCGCCTCGATTGCAGTTGGAACTCAACTAACTCTATCTTAACGGACCGGCCTTATGTATTCGCATAATAGATGGACCCTCTAATAAACATGCACAGACCATTCAATATAATTATCACACTTGTAAATAGTAAGTTAATCCAAACAACATGGTTTCTAAGAAGTTGCAGCGTTTGAACAATAAAAACGGCTTATGATATCTTACTCAAAGGCTGGCCATAAACACTGTCAACCCGACAGCCCAGTATTAGGAACTGAACGCGTATCCAAATGGTGGTGGTAGGATTGCTGTTATGGATAGAAGGGAGACTAAACTATCCGTGCTGATCACCGAGTAATGAGCTTTGCAACAAATTTTCTGGCTTGTCTCCTTCTTGCGGCCTTCGATATTATATATACACACGCGACGCAGTATAACTGCACTTATAGGCAATTGGTAGCGGAAAGATGTACGGATTGTCGTAGACTGACACGTAAAGACGAGCAATATCATCAGCATAGCGGTGAGTACGACAAGGATAGTCGTATGGAACGGAAGATGGCGGCAAGAAAAGCTGATTGGACAACGCGGTTAGGAAAGCGGGTAGTTATGAAAATAATTTGACAGGACAGGATTTTGAACTGAGCGGCGGGAACAAATACAAAGGGATTAGTGATTTACAATAAATGGCTACTTTTCAATACAAAGTTGTGCAAACAAGTGACAGTGAACAATTAAGACAATCATTAAAAGAATCACTAATAATTTAAATACCACGAGTAAGACCTGTTGCTGGTGACACAAGAAACAAGAGGACCAAGCAACAGAATGGTGAGTCCCCTCTATTCCAGAATTTTGAATCAACAACACCTAATCGTACAGTCTATAACAACCCTTACACTCCCGTTTAAATGGTAAGTTTATTTTATTATCACTCGGGATGTAAGCTATGTATCGAGCTTCATTGTTGTGCTCTGACCAATAGACAAAAATTCTCATCTGCTTCTCTGAATTAAAAAATCTTGGATGTATTTCACTTTTTAAAATTTGTACAATTTTATTTATATGATTTCCAAATTAAATAAAACTATATATACGAATTAAAATTAAACTATAAAATCTAGTACTAAACCGCTGTCAGTTGGAAACGTGCCCAAAAGACTGGCTACATTAACTCGCTGTATGGCAACGCTAATGCGTTATCCGAGGTATAGACCAGTCGTTTGTGCGCCTCAGGCCCCTGGGTCTCGATCACAAAAGCCGTAAATATGTAACCATTTCCAATGGCAGAATACTTGCGGCTTTTTAGGGCCTCCTGTTGTGCAGCAGCTGAACCGGCAAACATGATAGTGACTGAAAGATGGGACGCCGCCAGAGTATCGCCGCAAGACGCGTCCCATACTAAAGGGCGACCCATCCTCCAGGGTACCAAAGACCTTCCATCGGGTCTCTTGCCATCGTCGCGGCACAAGCCGTTCGGTTCTTGAGCGGCAGGTACCCCGGCGGTGACAAGAGCCCGGCGGATTATGTCATTAAGTGCTGCATGACGCGGAATTCTGCCGGCACTTCTGGTACAAGACAAATCATGGTGACCGAGACGCTCCCACCTTATCCACACTGACAGTGGTATTTGAATGTTTTATTATATTGTTGATAGATTTCTATTACATTCATATATTTTCACTGGTGCCAATTTATTTGGCTTGCACCGTAGTCTCCTTCTTTCGTAATAAAACCAATGAACAGTTCATATACATACATAAATGGCTGAGTTATGCGCTAATAGCATTTCTTTGTTTGATATAAATCCACTTAGTTTGGGGCTTCTTGCGAATGGCCGCCATTTATTACTGCTATATTTGGCGGAAAAAACGTAGGCTGAGAGGTAATGAACCATAACTGGTTAGTATATTTTACTATCCATACATATAAGTACATACATACATACATACATACATAACTTCACGCCAGTTCCCTTGCGGGGTAGGCACGAACAACAGAGCGCCATTTAGGCTTATTCTTACACACCTCACTTGCTTCTTTGACATGTAAGTAAGTATAAGTAATGGCTTTTATATATCTTCTGAACTTGCCAGGTAGCGAAGTTTGTCGACTGTGATGGAAAGTGGTTACCATCGCTTATGGACATTAGCAATACCAGACCTGTTGCTAATGTGCTGCAGGCCTTGAAGGAGAAACTCGAAATTGCTCTCTTATGCCGGAACACAAAGTTGTTATAACGGCATACTCCTGACCACAGGTGGTAACCATCCAGTCGGGCAAATGCTCTACCACCTGGCTGGGGCTGTTTTGTCACTTTTTACGATAGGCCACCGGGCCGCCAAATTAGTATTATTTTTCTTTATTTATTAATTTTTGCAAGACTGCTAGGCGGACTGCCATGCAGGATAGTGAATGCGGCCCTTTAAGACTATAAATAAAAATTTGTTTATTGTTACAAATTGTACAATCGTGTAAAAAGGCATTTGGCTCCCGTCCTACAAAAAAATGTTTCCCCACCACAGTACCGGAGGGGAAATCGTGTGTCGAAAATTGATGAAAGCATCGATGTTACAAGTGTACCGATTTCTCACTGTGCCTACCCCATTTGTCATGCGGGATGATATTAAAAAGGCAACGGTTTTAATATACCGAGCGGGAAATCGTTCTTTTTGTTGTACTGAAAAATACGTCAGGATTTTTAGGGATACGTCGTTTACATTAATATTTTTGTAGAGTTTATTTACTCTTTAAGAATCAATTTTCATTTTAACGCCCCCCCCCCCCCTCCCCGTAGAAATTTTATAAAGAATGAAATAATAGAAGCGTTAACTCAAAATCGTTCCTTTTTTATTTTAAACTACAGGGGTAGTTTATATAATAATATAATACAATAATAATAAAATTGAAATCTGTCAGCCGCTTTTATTATTGGACAAAAATCTGTTTGTTAATATTCATCTCTCCTATACTAGCTTGCTTATCAAGATGAGTTTAAGCGAAACTGCTATTATATTTCTGTCAGGCGCTCTAATTTTACTTATACGACTTTACTCTTTAATGTTTGTGTTTAATGTATATGTTTGTGTATTAATGTGTTTTGGGTTTATATTTGTGTATTCTCTCCTGGCTAAGTAGTTATCTGTCTGTATGTTTTTCTTGTAACCGCCTTTATTCGGCCGCATTCGAACGTTGTCGCCGCGTGCGTACACAAGTTTTATAATTTTCTTTTTTCTTTACTATATGACATAAAATTCAACTATTGAATTAATTACATGCCTTCAAACGATTGTAAATGTATTAAATAGATCTTGGTGACTTAGTGGCTAATGCATATGCTTCTTCTTTCAACGATGTGGATTTGAATCTTGGCCTGGAAGCAAGCTTTATAACAGTTTCATAACTTAAAATAATCCTTGTTTTTTTTAAAGAAATACTTTAAATACACTGATTGTTTATCTAGCCAGTGTTAAATATTCATGAATATTCAAGTTAAAAGTAATCTTCAAACAAACATTGTATTTTTATAGCTAAATATCAGCCAGTCTTCTGATTACAAGTAGTGTCAAAAAGTTTCTTACAGATGTCTTTAAAGACAATCTAAGTATATTTAATTGTGTTTTTAAATATAATTAAAAACAATATTAAGAACAAATTTATTTATGGAACCATAAAAAAATATGTCCATTTCACGCTTTACGCTTTTTTGTTTGATAGCTTGCACAAAAAGCGGGTAGATGTTAAAATTAAAAATTTAAATAATGTTTTCTTTTCATTCATGTCGATGATTAATATTGTATATTTTTTTTGTTTCGGGGGTATGGTTTCGTTTGTGTTGTGTAAGCTTGTTTAGGCTGTGCAAATATTTACTTAGGATTTTTGCTTTTTATTTTTCTATAACAATCCGTATACCGTAGTAGCTTGGTGGATATTACACTCGTGTTGTACTCCAATGACGTAGGTACGATTTCTGGTCGGGAAGCGTGCACTGCTTTTTCTCTACCAATGACAGTGTAGAAAAACCTGCATGTCAAGATTACATATGTCTGAAATTAACCAATCCAACTTTAACTAGAGCGGTTGGTATATCTTTTTTTTACATTTGGTTTAAATTATCGAGTGTCTATATTAGTTTTTTAAACTATAATTTAATTCTGTCTTTCTCTTTATTCCAATTTAGAATAAGTTTAAAATACCATCTGGTGGAATTTATAGAACTATCGATTGAAACGCCATCTAGTGGCATTTATTTATCGGAATATAATACCGATATGTAACGAACGTTTGGTATTTTATGCTTCAGAGACTAACCTATTTGATATATAGTGTATTATTTATGTTTGTGGGAGCAAAATTAGAGCTCTGGGTGTTGCAAATATCCATAGGCGACGGACGGCCATTTTGCACTAGGTGGGCTGTCTATCTGTCTGCTGTACTTCAGCAATAATTATAAAAAAAAAAATTGAAAATATTCAATACTGTACAACTTAGAAAATATAATATTATAATAATGAGTTAGAATAAAATTCGTTGTTAAAAAATTTTAGGACCCTTTAATTTACGTACGATACGCACTTGGGCCTTGTCGTGAGCTCGCGAAATTTACAAAGCCTCTGAAAGGCCATGAAACGCCAATGAATGGCCAACTTAGCCCCCAGAAGTATCCAACAAAAAGCCCGCGTAGGAGTAAAAGGACGATGCAAATTGGCCAACGAGAGCTGCTGATGCTATCGCCACACGAGGAAGGCTTTAGCGGCTGTAAACCTAGTTAGTGGTGGATAATTGCCACCAAGTTTCAGCGGGGACAAGAACGTAAAACCTCGAGCCTACCTTCTCAATGCCTCAATTGCATACAAAAGAAGAAGATCTGTAAGCTTGCATTCATACAATTTTATTACCACCCTTAGAAACCTTAACACACCGATACAAATCACATTCATACTATACTAAACTACTTCTGTATTGATATTGTTACGAATTTGTAGGATGTAAATTCGAAAATGCCGTTGGACTTATCACAAATTTTATTAGAAGTACACACATGTAATACACAGTTCTTACAAGTATAGCCGAATACGACAATACCAAACCGTAGGGCAGAAAATCTGTACGCGCCATACATTCCATTCGTTCGTTTCTTCCCATTCCATACCCAAAGTCTCCCCCCTCTACCCTTTTCCCGCCAAAAACAAGACGTTGCAAAAACTCGCTCGTTACGCACGTACGCAAACTAAGAGTTTCTACTCAAAAATATTAAAATAAAAGCTCAAAATCAATCCATCCGCGCCGCGACATGTATAAAACTAAATATATTAAACTTAGAAGATGTGAGAGTGTTTCTACTGGTGCCTGCTCATAGCTATCGAAGGACGCGACAAATTTGTGCAAGGTGTGTACCCTTTTACCTCACAAAATCATTATCACATAAATCGCGCCAAGTTTGTCGTTGTAAAAGACTCGCTCCGAAAGTGCAGTAGGTAACGCCTCGTTCACAGTCGGAACACGACTGTAGCATTTCCCGACCCTCATTCATTTGTAAATTAATCTTGGCCTCCTAGCAACTTGCCACCCACTGGTTCTTCAAATCGCTAAATGGTCAGCGTAATGGCTCCCAAGAAGTCGCATGAAATACCAACACAGGAAAGAAGGTTTTATGACGTCTAATGTGAACAAAGAGATTAGTGCGAGCAATGAATCACTCAAATTCACGATGTTTTCCTTCACCGTTGTTAGCACGTAGCAATTGTTACAATATGCACATTAGGTCAGAAAAGTGCCTAAGTGGTGCATGGATTCCGACCAGGATTCCAACCCGCTCCCTTTGTTGATCCCACTACCATTTGTGTTAATATCGTTTTCAAAACACGCAGTTCAGTTTCATCCATACCACCTAATATGCCTTCCGCCGAAACCTCCGGACCACAACTTCAGAACTTGCAGGATCAATCCCTTAAGATTCCCTAATGTTTTGTTCCTATAATTAAATCGACAGACCTTATGATACGGGTTTGGAGTAACATGAACTATAGCTTAAAGGAGGTGCCGTGCCGGTGAGTCATTTACACGACGAATTAGACGAATTAGAAAGCAAAAATTCCTGTTTCCCCACTGCAGTGAGGTAATGGCTTAAAACAAGAAAATCTGTTAATCTTTTTATGTTGGTGTACAATAAAAAGTATTGTTGTGAAAATAATGAAATGTTAAAAATAGAGAGAAGAATAAACATTACCGCCATCTATTCACATAAGATTTAGCTGCTTTTATAGTTATGTTTTTGCACAACAAGATACTGTAACGACTGACTTTTTCAGTCGTTGTAGACACATTATTATTACATATTAGGGTGGCGCAAAAAAATGACTATTTTATTTTGTTTAACGAGTGAAAAAATGTTAGTTTTTGATGTTTTAAGAACAGCTCATAAGGACAGCTCAAAAAAAAATTTAAGAGGTCGCTCCGAATTTTTTAAGATATCAAAAATCGCCGAATTTTTTTTGTTCAATTTTGTTTCTCGTTACGGTATAATTTAATAGACTAGATTTTTCTACCAAGTAAAGTACTAGTAAATTTAAAAAAAATATGAGCGACCATTTAAAACTTTTTTTGAGCCATCCTTTGGAGGGAGTTCTTAAAACAAACATTAAACTAACATTTTTTCATTCGAGACTCAAAAAAAATTGTCGGTTTTTTTGCACCACCCTAATATATATAATATATATATATAAATAAATAAAACTTTGGCGATAGTAGAGAATTTGTAGAATCATTGCATCTTTTTTTATTTATTTGCACAATAAAACAGTATTGTACAGAATTTAATGTTATGGGTCTACATTTATAAGTAGTTTGAATTAATACCACACCAACAACATTTCAATTGTGAGATGCTGGTAAACTCTACGTCAGCTGACGTCACAGTAGGGTTATATTCTCCTTGCGGACCAAATTGGTCCTATGCCCCTGACAGATTAAAAGGCTGACCTAAAATGAATCCCTGCCATTTTAACGTATGAGGTCGGCCCATTCCATTAAACTGAATGTGTTAGCAAGAATGTTCGCTTTGTTAACTGTGACTCATTGAGATGTTTTGATAAGTTTTGGGTTATCCCAAATTTATTGGACCAGTAATCATGTTCGGTCTTGTTTATACAAATTTAATTACAATATGGAACATACATTATTTTTATATTCACATCCTATTATATTATAAACGAGAGTTTGTGATGACAAATGCTTGTTAATCTTTCATACAAAAACTACTTAACGGATTTTGATGAAACTTTATAGTTTACATATAAGAATAACAGTCTATATATTTCTAGAATAAAAAATTTCTAGAATAAAAATCGATGAAACGAAAAGTGACACTAAAAAGAGCTAAACACATAAAATTCAACCTTATTTAATTCGAAATAAAACACATTTCTCTTTAACCTTTAATATTAATTTTAATTTTAAATAGAACTTAAAATAGTTCAAATGAATTTTGGCTCTGTCTATATATAATTAAGGCAGAGATATTCTTTTATACGTAGAGGAAAGGAAATTGCACTGAATTTTGAATTATGATAGTGAATTAAAGTGAAATTTAGATTGAATTATAATATGTTGACGGATGTAGGCTAAAGGAATTATATTTATACTAGCTGACCCGGCAAACTTCGTACCGCCTCAAAATCAATAAATAAAAAAGCTGTATGATAATAACTAAACAGATATATAACGCAAAAGTGGATAGATGCAGAAGTCGTGGAAGGCCACGACACACCTTCCATGATCAAATTGATCGTGTACTAGTAGAAGGTGATGTCAGGAGCCTTAAGAACAGACGAGCGTACATGACAAGAGCTATGAATGTCAAAGAAGCAAGTGAGGTGTGTAAGAATAAGCCTGAATGGCGCTCTGTTGTTCGTGCCTACCCCGCAAGGGAACTGGCGTGAAGTTATGTATGTACATCCCCTAACTCGATTTTTAGCATTTTTTTTTAATTGTGCAGAAATTCGACCTCTACAGTTTTATTATATGTATAGAGATGTCTTAACTCAATTATATATCACGGTTCTAGTTAACGAAGTTTAACTAAACTAAACTTCGATGGGGGCGGCAAACGAGTTTGCCTCCAGCTATCAGCTCCAATGCTAGGGCCGGCCCTGACAGTTGTCTACCATAGATTTTTTTATTGCAGGAGTTCAGCGGACAGGCAGACTGCCCACTTGATAGAATGCGGTTATCATCGCCTATAGACATTTGCAATACCAAAGGTGCTACAAATGCGCTGCTGTTCTCTTAATGGAGACTGGAACCTGGTCGCTAATGCCGGAACACAACTCAAGGTTGTTATGGCGACATACTTTAGACCAGGGGTGGTAGCCATCCAGTCGGGCAAATGCCCTACCACCTGGCAGATGATAGATGATACACTGTCTACTACTATACTTACCTTGGTTTTCTTAGATACATTTTTGGTTAAATTTTAGTTAAACTGTGTCCTTAGATCATTAATATAAAACATTTTTTACTGTAATATAACTTTAGATGTTGCCTAAGTTTTCCTTAGACATTTAAACATCAGTAAACAGTGATGCTATTTCATGTTATTTATTGCAAAAATCCTATTTGTAATGTACGTATAAGTTATAAAGAAAAACAATGTATACGATGGTATAATGATTAATTGTTAGCGTGTCTGCGCTTTTATATAGCGCCATCTATTGGCTATATACGTGTTACTACATATACCTAAGACACCTTAGAAATGTACACAAAGAGAGATAATCAAATTGAACTTGAAAGAACCATCACGGTAAAGAACCCAAGAGATTTAGCAAAATGAGAAAACTTCAATTTACAAATAAAACTAATTTGAAAACTTGTGATAACCTTTTAGCCTTCACAAAACAATTTCGAGTAAGTAAGTTACACGAAATATAAAAATTGGTTTTAGAAATATTATTTAGAATTTTTGAAAAACATTTTTTACAAATGACAACTATATTCATAAGTGTTTGTGCTATTTCTTGGCGACTTTCCTCTTTGGGATGTGGTTGAAAGCATAAGCGAGTCGAGGGTAAAAAAATATATTTATTACTAGCTGACTCGGCAAACTTCGTACCGCCTCTGAATCAATAAATAAAAAAGCTGAATGATAATTGCAGAATGTTTCAACTTTAGTAAAAAATATGGTCAAAACTTAACCGGAACGAACATCAAACGTTTGACACTCAAAACGAGATTTTTTTTTTTAAAAAACGTCACTTTTAAATTTAATTTGATTTCTGAACGACTTGAATTTAATTGATTTCTAAACGACGGGACGAACATCAAATGTTTGACAGGTAGGAATAGTTTCTAAGGGAAAGCGAAATTGTTGTTTTTAATATATTCCAAGCATTTTCATATGTACTTACCTTTTAAACCTTCCCTGGACTTCCATAAATAATTCAAAACCAAAATTAACGAAATCAGTCCGCCGTTCTCGAGTTTTAGCGAGACTAACGAACAGCAATTGATTTTTATATATATAAATTGTACATTAAAAGTAACATCCAAAACTATAAAATAGTGCTGATGTACAAAGGCGAGCTTATCCCTAAGCAAAAGCGAGGCCAAGAAGGAGTACGAAGAGGAGTGAAATGGATGACATGACTCGCCAAACCCAGCGCAGGCCATACCACAACAGCCGCGATTAGGCCCGTCATGCAATTCTGGAGCAACTGGAGACACGGCACACTGACTGAAGCCATGGTCGTGAACGAGCGGGCGGACGAGTTGGCGAAAGTGGCGCTTTCGTTGAAGGTGAAGCCACTTTACGACAAGTGTCCGGTTTCCTTCGTCAAACGACAGATCCGAATGGCAACGGTTGACGAATGGAACCGGAGATACTGTCAAGAGTGAACTGCATCCGTTACAAAACTCTTTTTCCCGGATGTCACCTAGGCCTACAAGATTGTTAGGCAGGTCGGCCTCACCGGCCTGCATATCCAATTGTTTACAGGGCATGTGGGATTCTCAGAGTACCTGAACCGGTTCGGGTGCAAAGAGAGTCCCTCGTGCGTCTGCGACTACAACGTGGTTAAGGATGTGCCACACATCCTGTTCTGGTGCCCTGCATATTCCCGGGAGCGGTATGATATAGAGTGCAGATTAAAAACTGAGGTAAGTTATAAAAATATGCCTGAGTTAATGTCCAAATATAAAATGGATGAATTCATAAAATATTGTTTAAAGATAGTTAAAAAAGTAGTATGTAGAAATAAAAATAGATAGATAAGTGCACATTATAAAATATATAGTTAGTATATATAGATTAATGTACAAACAAAAAAGTTAAAAAAGAAAAAACAATAAAAATAAAAGATAGTATTAAGAATAAAAGTAGAAAATAAGTCAAAATGTAGTATTAAATAGGAAAACATAATATAATAGTTTAAGGACCTTTGAAGACTAGTTTCTGGAATTAAAGTATAAAAAAAGACAAAAAAGATAAAATGAAAAAGAAAAGACAATAAAAAATAAAATGCATAAAAAACAAGATGCATATAATAAATAAATAAAAGAAAAATATTACACCTAATAAAAAGAAAGAAAAACACTAACAAAAGGATAAAAAAGGCCGGACAAATCTTGTTCGTGTGGCGGAGGGGGATTATTTAAAAAAAAAGCCATGGTCGTGGGCCTAGCTGGTTGGAACGCCGTTGCCTCCTTTTGCGAGGCTGTTATGTCTGTAATGGAGGCGGTGGAGCGGCAGAGGGAGCAAGCAGTCGCGCTCATCTCCCGCCGCAATGACGGACTCTGCGGTTGAGTGGGCTAAGTCTTAGCAGGCCGAACTCGCTGGAACGTAGAAGCTTCGGGATCCTGACATGATAAATTTCGGAAACGATCTTTCTGTTATTTGCTATGGTCTGGGTATCTGAAATCGGCCCCAGAGTGGTCCGTTGTACATTACTCATAGCACAAGTGTAACTTTCTTACCTTGGGGTTATATAATGTGTGTTTTTGTCTGCCGACTATTATTATAACAATAGGATTTGACGCTAGACGGATTATAACCTCCGGCCGCCGTAAGAGTGCAGGAGCGAGTAACAGTTCTTGAAGACATTAGACTGTCACCTGCATCCAAGCCGCTAAGTAATGGGCGCGTTTCGTCGCTTTCTCACACGCGCCCGTCTCAATCATGGACTGAAGGAGAGTCCTGCCCCTAGGAGCGGGCCCACACCAGTCGGGGTTGCAGTGAAAATCTCGCACACGTCCCGGAGCCCTGACATACGGCGATAGGAAGACACCAAGGGGTTTTAGTGCGTATTCTGGCAGCCCATCTGGCCGGTGAGCCAAAAACTGCCCTGCTGTAGTCTCCGTGCGGCAGGGAGCCGCAAATGGATTTCCTCTTGAAAAAAAAAGTAAAAAGGGTTGTGTACAGTAAAATATGTTTATGATTTAACTATGTGAATATAATACATATATAAACATATCGAAAAACCTAGCTATAGAATTAAAATACATACTATAGATAAAATAGAATATATATGTATATAAGAGTATTTTATTATTTTTTCTTCTTTTTCTTCCTTTCTTTTTCTTTTTTTCTCCTTAGATCATAAAAATTAACAGATTTATCTTTCAGCAAGGTAGTTACTAATTTAAACCACCTTCCTTCTGGTCACCTTACCCATTTTTTAGTTTTCCCACAGCGCTACGATATGGGGTTTTTCAAAAAAGGTATCACAAAATTTCTTCAAGACCGGCAGCGCATTAGCGGTTTCTCTTGTGTTATAAATGTCCATAGACGGTAACCGCTTGCCATCAGGTGGAACATCAGCCTGTCTGCTGTATCTTGTCAATAAAAATAACTTTACGATACACACTTGGCTGTATGTTTTGACGTGGTAGAGCCACGCTGGAATCAGTCTTGATTACAGCTCTTACATCCAGGTCGATCGGCGTGACACCACGCTCTCACAGAATGTAGGCATGAAACGGTTACTATCAAGGCCAATTGTGTTTGAGTGAGAGTTCCGATATCCCACTGTCCCCTCCTCCCATTCCACCCCCCTAACCCATTCCCTCCTATCTAATCCGTTTATCCGATCCTAAAGGCTGGCAACGCGTTGTCTTCGCTCCTGGTGTTTCAAACGTCTAAAGGCGACGGCAACCACTTGCCATTAAATGGGTCGTCTGTTTATTTACCAGCTTCATCATCAGCCAATGACAGTCCACTGCTGGACGTAGGCCTCCCAAATAAGCGCAACTCATCACGTTCCTTTGTCTTCTTCATGCAGCGCCTACTTGCGACCTTGCGCAGGTTGTCAGTCCATCGGGCTAGAGGGCGTCCGACACTACGTTTACCGAGACACGGTCATTGGTCCTTCGACGGATGTGGCCGGCCCACTGCCACTTTAACTTGCTGATTCTGCGAGCTATGTCGATTATATGGGTTCTCTTACGAATATCCTCATTTCTAAATCTATCCATAAGAGAAACACCCAACTTAGCTCGCTCCATAGCCAGTTGAGCGACTTGAAATTTGCAGACCAATCCTGCCGTCAATGTCCACGTCTCGGCCCCGTAGATCAGGACGGGGAGTACGCACTGCTCGAAGATTTTCGTCTTCAGGCATTGCAGGATAGTTCACGAAAAGACTTGACGAAGCTTACCGCATGCTGCCCAGCCCAACTGAAACCTCCTGTTGGCTTCCCCCTCGAAGTTGTGCCTACCTACCTGTGTACCTCTGTCCAAGGTAGACATATTCCTGCACAACGTACAGTTATTAAATCAATAATGTTACCAGCTACGCAAAAAATATTTATTACAATATATTTCAATCAAAAAGCTAGTTGTTTATAACTTAACCCAAACTATGACTAGCAAAACAAGCCAGCCGTTTAACTTTACGATCTTTTAATTTTCAAGTTATCCGGCCCGTTCCGGTGTCTTTACTCCGTCGTATTTTACTTAATGCCAACTTAAGTAGGTTTAAGTTAAGCTCCTGTTGTGTTGGGATATGAATTTTTATTTATTTCATGAAAAAGAGAAGTATGAAAATAATATTCTGTTGAATTTTCAAGTTGTTTTATATTATCCGTTGTGGAATAAATACTTATTTATTTATATGTTATATAATACTGGCCTCTTCATTTTGCATTATTAAAATAAAAAAATAGAGTATTATAACATATAAATAAATAAGTACTTATTACACAACAGATAATATAGATTAATTAATTAATTTTGCCTCATTCGGCTCCATCATATTATTATCTATACATATGTATTATAATTACTTTATCTCACTGACTGACTGACATAATGAACGCACAGCCCAAACTGCAATTACCCTTGACTAATCCTAATTACATTATGATAGTTATATTGTAAGAATACAATATAGGTAGCAAGCTAATAAGGTATAATCCCTTAAGAGTATACATACACACACATACATTTTATCCGTGCAGGGACGGAGAAAGAATACAATTTCCTGCGGCCGGGCGGCCTGTCGTAAGAGGCGACAAAACAACCCAAAACCAGGTGGTAGGGCATTTGCCCGACTGGATGGCTACCACCCCTGGTCTAGAGTATGCCGCCATAACAACCTTGAGTTGTGTTCCGGCATTAGTGACTAGGTTCCAGTCTTCCTTAAGAGAGCAGCAGCGCATTTGTAGCACCTTTGGTGTTGCAAATGTCCATAAGCGATGGTAACCGCTTTCTATCAAGTGGGCCGTCTGCCTGTCTGCTGAACTCCTGCAATAAAAAAAAAAAAGAAAAAAAAACATATAATTAGTATTATATTGCATATAGCTATATGTTTATTATGTTTAAACAGTTGCATTTTATTACTATATCTTGTGTATATATATAGTATAGTTATATATTTATTATTATTATAAACTTGTATGTCTTTCAAGACCACGTCTACACCATATAATAATGCACCCAAGGACAAGCCCCGGCCAGTGTAGGACTATTGTGGGAAATGAAGACAAAAAGCACCGAGCTATTGGGATGAACTGCTAGTGGTACTGGGGGTCTGGGAATATGGGGACTATGGGGTCTGCCCGTCGCAATGTTCAGGGAACATGGAAAAATGGGCAGACTGTGACTCGTCACTCCCTGCATGGGCCCCAAAAAATGCCATAAAAGACAGGGTCAACTTGGGTTATTATTATTATTAAAATATAAATAATCGTACAATAATTACGTATACCATCGCCACTCCCAATCAGCATTATTCTTGCCACAGGTTATCTGGAAGAGATCGCATTTTAGCGTTAAGACCTGCCTTTGTACACAATTAGAATAATACTAGTTCGTAAGATTTCTGTAATGCATACATACATACATATATAACTTCTCGCCAGTTCCCTTGCGGGTAGGCACGGATAACAGAGCGCCATTTAGGCTTATTCTTACACACCTCACTTGCTTCCCTGACATTCATAACTCTTGTCATGCACGCTCGTCTGTTCTTAAGGCTCCTGACATCACCTTCTGCTAGTACACTATTAATTTGATTATGGAAGGTGTGTCGTGGCCTTCCACGACTTCTGCATGCATCCATTCTGTAATGGTGTACATTAAAGTGTTATCTATCTATCTACTTAGGATACTGAGCATAGACAATCGTCATCTATAAGGTACGGTGGCTAGGAAGCTACGTCATAAAATCAATAATGTTAAAATATTAAATTCCAGCCCGATGCCCAAAAATATATAATGATGAATTTTTCAACCGGATGAGTGCAGTGAACCGGTTTATGTCATACGGATATCCGACCTAGTGACGTCATACAAAGTAATCCGCGCAACCAGTGAAACGGCAAAAACAGAGTATATCAAAATGTGAAAATATTGGGCCAACGAATATGTAACATGACAACTCTAATCTTTGTAATGGTTTGAAAAAAAACCTAACCTAACCTAAAAATTGAAAGAAAGAGATATGTAACAATAAGAGTCCACAATCGTCCGGTTTCTGGGCTCTGGCCTTCGACTTTTTATATAGCCGCCACACTTGTCCAAGGTGGGTTGGCGGGTTTGACACATCAGTTATCTCGATGTGCAATTTCATCGCGTTTTCCTTCACTGTTAATAGCCTGATAAGAGACAAAAAACGTTTTTTTATTGATTCCTCAGCCATTATTTACACACTTTATTTATTGAGGTGAAATTTTTTTTTATCAATCTTGATCATATTTCTGAGGTGACCATTGTAGTCAAAACTCATTTTCGATCAATTTTCTCGATAGAAAATAATTGCAAAGTGACCTCTAAACGTGTTCTTCAATCTTTAATATTCGTATCGAATCGTAGATCGCTATGTAAAATAAATAACAGTAACATATATAATACTATAAGAAATATGATTATAGTTCTTTTATTATTTTTTTTAATGCAGGAGATCTGCACCCAGGCAGACGGCCCACTTGATGGAAAGCGGTTACCATCGCCTATGGACATTTGCAACACCAAGTTGCTGCAAATGCGCTGCTGCTCTCTTAATGGAAACTGGAACCTGGTCACTAATGCCGGAACACAACTCAAGGTTGTTATGGCGACATACTTTACACCAGGGGTGGTAGCCATCCAGTCGGGCAAATACCCTACCACCTGGCTGTGGGTTGTTAAGTCGCCTCTTACGACAGGCCGCCCGGCCGCAGGAAATTGTATTCTTTCTCCGTTCCTGCACGGATAAATTTATTCGGTTACTTAGCAAATTTGGAAGTAATTAATTATTTTATTATAAATGAGTTCGGAAGGCTCGTGGCATGGCTCGTGACGTCCATGTCGTCGGGATATTGCGTTGACCACCTCCTGCTGCTGCGATGCTCACCTCCAAATTACTGCGCGTAGCTCGCTTCTGGATCTCTTTTTAAACTATGCTAAACTCCTCTCACACTCAACTGCCCACTAAACTCGTCACCACTGTCTTCTACTTTTCTTCCAACTCTCTAAACTTGTCATTTGCTTCTATTGAACTTCTCTTCTAACTCTCTCGTATCGCACTTGTCGCTTCACCGTCGTCAAGTGAATTACTCCGAAGGCACGCCTTATGCTGCTAGAAAGTTCTACCCTCGGTCACCACAATATATAATATTATAGGTTTCTTGTAGCTAATGGAAAAAATTGATAAATATTTAGTCAGGTTTTGGTAGTTAACTCTTGAATTGCTATTTAAGTGTTCCTTAATCTCTGTGAGATCGGCGACCAATTTTAATTATGTGTCGTGTATGAGATGTTTGTGTGAATTCTTTTCACACGTGTGTGAACTGAAAGGATTTCAATTTAAAAGCTTCGTGAAATTGATTTTCATTCGCCTACATAACATACATGGCACTATAATCAATTGATCGACATAAATGGATGCGGTATTTGGAGATGAATGCATATATATTGTTACGACCTAGACGCCGAGAAAGACAAATTCACACCTGCATACCTGTAGAAACACATTTTATTAACTTTCAGCATTTGGACTTCTTTTGCTTACTTTGTCTTTAAAATTTGTGATGAGAAAACAGCCCACTGTGTATTGTAATCTTTTATGGCAGTCATTAGCCAGGTGTGTCGGATTTAAAGTACAAACTGATTCTAGGAAATTCAGTCCACGTGGCTGGGCAGGCATATTGCATCTATGCAGTATAAAGCAATGCCTCAATTGAGGGACGAGGCAGTCGAGCGATAACCATGAGCGAAGCATGACTTGTGTATATTCGGTAATCTATTTAGTGACGGACTTTGCGCGTGTTATTGGATTACGATCTACTGCATTACGTTTGGACTTGTTGCGTTCGGTTATATCTGTACCTGTGTTATACATGTTTGTATAGTTCTAATAAACTCTATATTGTTACATGTATGTATGTATATATGTATATAGCATGTTTATTCTTACGAGCCTGTTCGTGCTTACTCCGCAAGGGAATTGGCGTGAAGTTATGTATGTATGTATGTATGTATTCTTACGAGATAAATGATTGAATAAACTTTTGGTTAAATCGGTTAATATAAATGTTTTCTACTTTAATATCTAACGTTAGATGTTTCTTTAGTAGACTAAGATATTTATACTGCACTAAATAGTGTAATGATTGCAAAAATCGGGTTTATTGTACCAAAATGATCTTTTAAAGTAAAATATGTGCATACGTTTAGATATATTTCCCTTATACAGAAACGAAGAGATTTCTACTTGCAACGAACTTGATAAAAAAGCCGTATTAGCTTAGTGGCTAACGCACTCGCGTCTGAGATTTCAAACGAGGTGGGTCTGTATCCTCGTGAAACATGCATCACTTAAAAATATTTTTGTGTTAATGTGCATACAGCATAGTGTAATAATTATCACACGCTGACGTTAAACGAAACAATTTCATGAAATTGCATATCAAGATGTATATTATAACCCGACAATCCACCTTAGCCAAGTATGACGAGTATATTATCTGTTTTCCCCTAAAAACAAAAGTCCAAACCTAGCAGTTACATAGGTAATTACACTTTACTGATCACAAAATAAATAATATGTTCCGGCATTAGTAACCATGTTCCAGTGTCCCTTAAGAGAGCAGCAGCGCATTTGTAGCACCTTTGGTGCTGCAAATGTCTATAGGCGATGGTAACCACTTTCCATCAAGTGGGCCGTCTGCCTGTCTGCTGAACTCCTACAATAAATAAATATATATATACATATACTTTCTTGGCAAAAACAAGAAGCTTCAGCGCAGCATACTTAAAGAAAATTCTTAAGTAATATGACAATGTAGGTCGAGCAGAAAATTAGATAGTACATATAAATTTAAATATTATATATACTTAAAACAACTTGTACATTTAACATATATACATTTACAAAATACCTAAACTTTTGGGCTTTTATATAGATACTAGCTGTTGTCTGCAGCTTCACTCGTCTGTATTAAAAACAGTCATGATTTGAGGAGTCCAAAAAGTTAAAAGGTAATACATTTTTACCACCTCAAGGGTAGAAAAAGGAAATGCACATGTATATCGGTGTTTATAAAAACACCGATATACATGTGCATTTCTTTTTCACCAAAAGCAATTATATTAAATATCATTGTTCTTACTTTAAAAATTAAGCATTTTCTTCCCCATTCAACTTTCATCCCCTTTCTTAGTGCGCAATATATAGAAAGTACCTTATGCAAACTATATGGTTCTAGCTTCAGTAGTTTGTCAATGTCTCAATGTCAATCAATCTACAGTCTCATTGATACAGTCAGTCAATCAGTGGGTGAGGTCAAATAATTATGAATATATGAGCTGAAAGTATATGCCGCATCCGATAACTCAAAATGTTTATGATACACTCCAGTGCGACCTGTCGGAAGCAGGCCGTCAGTTGTGTGAGATATGGGACAATTTGACATGCAATGAATGAGTTATACCACCGCTTGTGAAGTGTGATATCGAAAAACGTGTCACATGAGGCGTTTTTTATTGCCGCGAGAAGCTCAAAACCTGCTCGATGACATAGTAACGTCTTGCGCTCAGAATATTCCAATTATGTACTTTTTCCATACGTATATTTAACACGGTTTGAAAACCGGTTACATCTTAAGTACGTAGGAACTTTTCGGTTTTGTTCTCACTTTAAGCTCAATTAAATATATCTGTCTCGCCCAATCATAGTATCCTGATGACGTGCACAATAAACTGTAAATAAAATTCGAACTACCCACTAATATGGGAAAGTTTTTTTTTTATAGCTGGAGTACAGCAAACAGGCTGACGGCCCACCTGATGGAAAGCGGTTACCGTCGCTGTAGGAAAACCTCGGCTGGGAGCTCATTCCAGATCCCCACTGTACGCAAGAGAAACGTTCTACAGAACCGTTGCGTATATGAGCGAAGCGGCTCAAGGAAGTGGGGGTGAATTCCCAACCGATGGCGAGCGGTGCGATGGTAGAAAGAGGTCGAAGCCACCATTCTAAACAGTTCTTCGAAACACCCCTTGATACAATCGGTAGAATACGCAGAGAGGAGCAAAATCTCTCCTAAAGCCAAACATATCTAGACCGTCTGTGAGTATGGGATCATCAACAACGCGAACGGCTCGGCATTGAATACTGTCCAGGGGATTAAGTTGGTAGGCAGGTGCTCCAGCCCAAAAGTGTGAGCAGTACTCCATATGCGGCCTCACCTGGGCTTTATAAAGCACAAGGCGTTGCCGCAGTGTGAAGTACTGCTTGGACCGGTTTAACAATGTGCTTTTACAGATGTATACGTGGAATTTATGTCTTTGTCGGTGGCTAGGTTGTAACAATAGTCTTAAGAACTCGAGCCATCTTACATACATACATACATACATAACTTCACGCCAGTTCCCTTGCGGGGTAGGCACGAACAACAGAGTGCCATTTAGGCTTATTCTTACACACCTCACTTGCCTCTTTGACATTCATAACTCTTGTCATGCAAGCTCGTCTGTTCTTACTTACTTCTTGTCTGCTAGTACACGATCAATTTGATCATGGAAGGTGTGTCTTGGCCTTCCACGACTTCTGCCATCCATCCACTTTTGCATTGTATATCTGTTTAGTCATTCTTTCATCATGCATTCTTTCCACATGCCCGAACCACCGGAGCATTCCTTTCCTTACCTTCACCCCGACACTCTCTTTCAGACCAACTCTCTTTCTTACTTCGGTATTACGAACGCGGTCCGCGAGCGTCACTCCGCAGATTTTGCGCAGTGCTCGCATCTCGACCGCGTTTACTCTACTTTCATGCTCTTTCTTCCATACCCAACTCTCGCTTCCATACGTGAGCGTAGGTACCAAAAATGCATTCCTTTCATCCCTTGTGTAACAATCTAGTATTTCAGTATTGCGTGGCTTTAAAAGCAAACCATTGGCTTGGTTGGTTGTCTTGGAAAGGGATTTTAACGCGAACGAAGCAAAAATAAAACATAGCTAGTCTCTCATGGTTTCCTTTAATATTTATATTTCTTTAGTCTCCCATAGCTTGTGTTCGGGGATCTGGTTAGTAATGATTTCACTTAACCTAATTACCTTACAAGATTGCGACCGACATATTTTAGGGTTCATCAAGAAATCTGTGGCCAAAATAATCTTATACGAACACAGGTACAAATATAACCGAACACAACAAATCCAAACGTAATGCAGAAGGTCGTAATTCAATAAAACGCGCAAAGTCCGTCACTATTAGATTCCCGAATGTACACACGTCACGCCCGTATCGTAGCCGTAGCTTAACTGCCTCCTCTCTCCATCAGGCCCTCGTTTTATACTTCACAAATGCAAAAATGTCCGCAACACCTGGCTAATGATGTTAACGAGCGAGTACAATAGGACAATAGGCTATTCTCCACAATAATTAGAAACGTATGCCAATAAATAAGTGAATAAAAGAAGACGATCATAAAAGGATTACAACTAGTTCAAATGCCGATAGGTAATAATGTGCTTTTACAGATGTATACGTGGAATTTATGTCTTTGCAGTGGCTAGGTTGTAACAATAGTCTTAAGAACTCGAGCCATCTCGCACCTAAATACATTCCTTTCATCCCTTGTGTAACAATCTAGTGTTTCAGTATTTCGTGGCTTTAAAAGCAAACCATTGGCTTGGATGGTTGTCTTGGAAAGGGATTTTAACGCGAACGAAGCAAAAATAAAATATAGCTGTCCCTCATAATTTCCTTTAATATTTATATTTCTTTAGTCTCCCATAGCTTGTGTTCGGGGATCTGGTTAGTAATGATTTCACTTAACCTAATTACCTTACAAGATTGCGACCGACATATTTTAGGGTTCATCAAGAAATCTGTGGCCAAAATAATCTTATAGTAAACTTACAAGCATTAGAAAATACAATTAAAAGAAGCAAATATAATATAAGTAGTAGCGGCCCGGCAGTCGTTGTCTTGCTCTGAAAAAATAAAAATCTAGGACCCGATCCCAGCGCCACCTACCGGTTCCCATTGTGGATTTAAACCATCTAGTGACCCACTAAAACACACAAAAACAAATTCACCAAAATCGGTCCAGGTGATTAGGAGGATTCTAGAACCCGATCTCAGCGCCACCTACCGGTTCTAACGGGATAAAAAAAAACACGACTTTCTTTTATATATATAGATTGATTAATTTTAGTTTGTATTATTGTTATATTTTATACATAATTCCTTAAGGCTTGTAGCATCGCCAACAACCTTGAGGAATGTTCGGGTACTGATTTTTCCAGCGACAGCCAGGACTCCATAGATGGTGTCGTTTTTCAGATGTGTATTCTTATATTGTGAAATAACGCAATATTTGTAAAAAAATATATTAAGCTCTTTTTTATAAACATGTAGATATTTTATCCTGTTTTGATAAAAATTGAAGAAGTAAAATGGATTCATGTCACTAATTTGGAGGTGATTGGGAGAATTTTTTCTTAACTTAAAATAATTATAGAAAACTTATGAAAACCCCACGTTACATCTCATATCGTGATTCTTTTTGATAAATTACTGATTAGTATTTTACCAACGAGAAGTTTTTTCGTGTATACCCCACTTTCGACCTTTTGCAGCAATAGGACCCTTAAGACTATAAATAGAATACTGAGCCTAGGACACATCGTCTTCTATGAGTAAAGTGGCTAGTACTCTGATGATAGATGATCTTGCCTTTTTCTTCCAAAATTTTTTACATTTTTCGAAAGATCTTGAAACCAATTTACGTGCTAGAAATTTCTACTCTCGACTGCTAAAACATTTCATAGACAAAAGTCCCTTAAAGGCTACGTTCCATTAGGAACTCACAATGACCACGTTCACGACCGCGAGTTTTCCCGTTCCACTTGCTTCTTGGCGTAACAATCGTAAACCCAAGTGGAACGGCTATTCGACCCACCTATTGACATGGGTCGTCGTGAGCGTTGTGTGATCGAAAATGATAACGTCATTAGTGACGTTTTCGCCACGACCACAACGATCGCGGTCGCCTTGTGGTACGGCTAACTGAGCGTTTT
This sequence comes from Dendrolimus kikuchii, assembly GCA_019925095.2. Taxonomy (NCBI): domain Eukaryota; kingdom Metazoa; phylum Arthropoda; class Insecta; order Lepidoptera; family Lasiocampidae; genus Dendrolimus; species Dendrolimus kikuchii. The sequence continues at coordinate 9,550,696 of CM034413.1, forward strand.
GGGCGTTGTGAACTACTAATGGAACGCCCTGAGTAAGCCTTGTCTAGGATAATGTCATAGGTATAGACTGTAGCGGAATGCATCTTATTAAAAGCGTTGCAATAACGCCTATAAACAATAGTTACATTACATACACACATACATACATAACTTCACGCCAGTTCCCTTGCGGGGTAGGCACGAACAACAGAGCGCCATTTAGGCCCATTCTTACACACCTCACTTGCTTCTTTGACATTCATAACTCTTGTCATGCACACTCGTCTGTTCTTAACGCTCCTGACATCACCCTCCGCTAGTACACGATCAATTTGATCGTGGAAGGTGTGTCGTGGCCTTCCACGACTTCTGCATCCATCCACTTTTGCATTGTATATCTGATTATTCATTCTTTCCACATGCCAGTACCACCGGAGCATTCCTTTCCTTACCTTCACCCCGACACTCTCTTTCTTACTTCGGTATTACGAACGCGGTCCGCGAGCGTCACTCCGCACATGTTGCGCAGTGCTCGCATCTCGACCGCGTTTACTCTACTTTCATGCTCTCTCTTCCATACCCAACTCTCGCTTCCATACGTGAGCGTATAGTTACATTAATGTATATAAATACGTTATCTGTCATTATTTAATGTCATTCACAATTAAAAACATTATCACATTACAAATAACAGATTACACCTATCGCCACAACTGCATGAAACGTCTTATAACTGACATTACCCCAGATGAAGCAGCGGCATAAAAGTAATTTTGGTGACATTTATTTATTTAATAATTCGCGCAGTGCGTAAAACCAATTCCACACGATATGATTTGATTGCCAATCAGATTTGCCAATTGAATTGGCTACAATCTAATTGTCCGTCCACACGTACAAAAATAGATCGCCAATATTCATTTTATTTGGTTCTCTCTGCTGAACGGACTTGTATCAAGTACGATTCTTCTTAAAAAGAAGCAAAAATTTGGGTTGATTTTGTATGTAACTACAAATGTAGATGAGGAAAAAAAATAGAAGACTACGGGCAAAACAATGGTTGTTCCAGATTTAAAATCTCCTCCATCATTTGTTGTTCGGTATGAGTGGATACATTATCATTTCCGTTATGCAGTCCTCCTTCTTGAAATCACAATTATAACACAACAAAATACATGACAACGCATTGCATACACCCGCTCTTCACGCCGCTGTGCTAATGACAACGTCAAAAATTGGCCATAAAAAAAGCTAAATCCTTTGCCATATTTAAAAATTCACTCAGGAAACATTATGTTAGTCTACTCAATAATGTATATGCTAGTCTGTTTGTTTGATGTCCAAGTATGTCATTTTTATTTTAAAAAAAATCCCTTTTTCTTTGTTGCATAATAATTACATTTACAAAATTTAACAACAAACAACAAAACAAATACAATTATTTATCCCTATCCTAGATGTCATCAATCCTATTATCACCCATATATTTAATTCCTCATTAACCAGTGGCATCTTTCCAATTGCATGGAAAGAGGCACAGGTTATTCCTCTCCCTAAAAAACTTAACCCTACATCCTTCTCAGAATTCCGTCCAATTTCTATTCTTTCATTTCTGTCTAAAGCTTTAGAGCGCGTAGTTCATAAACAATTAAGTACCTTCCTCAGTCAAAATTTATTATTAAATCCTTATCAATCCGGGTTCCGTGCAGGTCACAGCACAGTAACAGCTTTATTAAAAATTACTGATGACATCCGTTATGGGATGGAAAATGGTAAGTTGACTATACTATCGCTGCTAGACTTTAGCAGTGCCTTCAACAATGTTGACTATGATATTTTGCTCGGAATTTTTCGCAATCTTAACATATCTCCAACAGTAATAGACTGGTTTCACAGTTACCTGCATGGACGCCGGCAGCGGGTTCGTGTTGATGACGATTTTTCGTCGTGGTGCGATTTAACTGCCGGCGTTCCGCAGGGCGGCGTTTTATCTCCTCTTTTGTTTGCTGTGTTCATTAACTCCATTTCCGATCATCTGACTTCATCCTATCACCTCTATGCAGACGACTTACAAATCTACACCCAAGCTGCGGCAGATGACTTATCTAATGCTGTTGACCAAATTAATTTAGATTTGAAATACATACATCATTGGAGTACAATGTTTGGTCTTGCAGTAAACCCTCAAAAGTCTCAAGTGATAGTCATCGGTAGCCCAAGAATGAGAGCTAAAGTAAACTGGCCAGCTTTACCGAAGGTTGTCTTCGACGGTACATCTATCCCTTTGAGCGAAACAGTTAAAAACTTGGGAATAGTCATCGATAGTGAACTGTCTTGGAAGCCTCACATATCCGAATTGAGTCGTAGAGTTTTTCTATCGTCTAGGTCTCTTAGAAGACTGAGAAACTTTCTGCCCACTGCCACCAAAATTATGCTTGCAGAGTCCCTCCTACTTCCCATATTGGATTATGCTGACGCCTGCTATCTAGACATAACCTCAGAACAGCTAAATAAACTTGAGCGACTTCAGAATTTCTGTATCAGGTTCATATTTGGTTTGCGAAAATATGACCATGTTTCTGAATTTCGTATGAAGCTCAAGTGGCTTCCCATTCGTTTTCGCCGGAATACTCACATTCTAAGTCTCCTTTATAATATACTATTCAATCCTAATAGTCCTCCTTACCTTAAGGAACGTTTTGAATTCCTTCGCCTCTCCACTTCTCACAATTTGCGCACAGATACATACCGTAGACTCCTGACACCTGCACACACTTCATCCTTTTATGATAACTCTTTCACAGTGCAGGCTGTCAAACTCTGGAATGCGTTGCCTCTTACTGTCAGAGAGGCCAAAACATTACCGACATTTCGGAACTCACTTAGAAAGTACTATCTGTCTCTAAATAAATATGTCTAATATATTAAACATTTACTTATTTATCTATTGTAATATATAAAATGCTTGTCACATATAATGTTAACAAATATATTTATTTAAATTATTTTGTATATACGTACATATTATTATATTTTTTTTATTTTTTATATATGTATTAAATTTATAAATTAGTGTAAGTATGTATATTTAAATTGTACAGTCCTATCTTTTTTCTGCTTCACCTACATCGCCAGAATTTGTGGTCAAATACAGATAATTGAAACGAACGTTAAACTGATGCTTTCTCCCTCTAACTACATAGAATTTGTATAGAGTAAAAGAGACGATATAATTCTCTTGGTTTTGGCGCAGCAATTTTGATGGCAGCGGGCAGCTTTGGATAAAAATAATATTAACTTTTAAGCGAGACCAGGTTCAAGCAACATTCGGTCGTTGTCAGCTTGTAAGCGGAGCGTCTGCAATCTGTTAGGTATGATTTCTTTAGACAAACCAGCGCCTAAAATTATCCCAGATGTGGCCCCATCTCAAACAACAAGCTACGGAACCATTGACATTAATAATATATTCACGCTTCACTATCATTTTGGTAGCACTCTCATCTTGGTTATGCTACGTCCACACGTAACATTCTGCTCCAATTTGCCAAGATACCAGACTAACTGCAATATTCATCTCGAAAATTCCCTTCATTTATGATTTTAGTAATATTTCTTGTCCCAGTCGAGTAAGACGTACACGTGTTATTTTGACCGCTCCAATCTTACGTAAAAGCATGAAAGAAGAAAACTAAGGATTGAAATGTCACACACTGCAATTTTTTTTTTTTTTAGCAAGACAACAAATTGATTACACCTTGTTTTATTATACATAGCATAGAAAACCTCTGGGGTTTATATTAGTGCTATGGGTATCTACGTCCGTAGCATTTAACCATTTTACCATTTTATCCGTGCAGGAACGGAGAAAGAATACAATTTCCTGCGGCCGGGCGGCCTGTCGTAAGAGGTGACTTAACAACCCACAGCCAGGTGGTAGGGCATTTGCCCGACTGGATGGCTACCACCCCTGGTATAAAGTATGTCGCCATAACAATATTGCGTTGTGTTCCGGCATTAGTGAACAGGTTCCAGTTTCCCTTAAGAGAGCAGCAGCGTATTTGTAGCAACTTTGCTGTTGCAAATGCCCATAGGCGATGGTAACCGCTTTCCATCAAGTGGGCCGTCTGCCTGTCTGCTGATATCCTGCATTAAAAAAAAAATGTATGCTTGGTTTAAAAAGTGCATTTTAAGTTTATTTTTAATATTCATTGATGTAATGCTTTCCCTAAACTCAACAGGTCAGTCATTTAACGCTCACAACGACCGAGGTCAACGGTTAACTCACCCTTAGTTTTTTATGGTTTAGAAAGATAAGAAAACAGGCGAACATCAAAACATACAACTAGTAATACATCGCTAAGTGTTCACGCAGTAAATATTCCCGGTCGTCTATATCAGGATATCGACATTTCCACATAGGCGTCTAACGATATATAGTACCCGAATGTAAGAGTAGGGTAAGTCCAAAAGTATAAAAAAATTGTGTGAAGTGAGTTAAGAAAATTACCAACGTCTATAGATGATTGTATTACCAAAGACATTGTAAGCCTTGAAGAAATTTTATGACTTTTCCTAAACAACCCTTTATCGTAATGCCTCTTATCCACCGGTTTTTTTTTATTGCAGTAGTTCAGCAGACAATTACGGTGGGGGAATGCGTGTGTGCATCCCTTCGGACCTGAAGGGACGTCAAGGCGTAGTGGGACTCTAACGGCCAGTTCTGCACTACATTTCCGAGGAAGGAGTTGTGAGATGCCATATTACCTATAACACAAGCCTAACCTGCTTAGCTTGTAGATATACAATGTGTGTGTTCAGGGCCGTCTTTACCTGGGGGAGCAAGGGGAGCGTGGCACTCGGACTTGGACTTCTTTAAAGAACATATATTTTCAAGATTTGTTTAACAATACTTAATCGTTATATAGCGAAATCAACTCTCATGCATATAAACTCAGTACTGGGTATCTGAGAAAAATGATTGTGACATACAAAAGCAGACGGTCGGACGGACATAACGAATAGGTTCTGTTTTTGCCAAATAGCTAGGGATCCTTAAAAATGAAACATTTAAATTTATTTTTACCGCTATTGGGGTTGGAACGCAAGCTGAATTTCGCTCCCCGGCGCCCTGTGTGCCTAAAATGGCCCTGTGTGTGTTTGTCTGCTGATTGTTTATTTATTTATTATAGTACGAATAACAACCATAATACAGAATATTTTATTGATAACTTATCCCACTTTCCCTGCTGGTGCTGAACTACATATTTACTTGTCGTATTTTACGATCGCCTTTCATTGAACCGACAGCTGACGTTCGCCTATATCAGCCGCCACGTTTTACTGCTTTTTGCACTTATGCCCCTTCGGTATACTGGTACCTAATGAGAATGTCTTGGACAGATAAAAAACGTATGCAATTTAGATAATTTTTTCAAAATACATCGAGACATTTGAGGCTATGAAGCTGTGGTAGCTTAATGGTTACTGTACGCGTCCGAAACTCTAACGGCGCGGGTTCGAATCCCGGCCGGATTATTTGTCGCTGCTACAAAGTATACACGTACATATTTTGAACAAGATACAAATTATGCAGGTGTATACTAATAATACTCGTCTTCTGAATTCCTAATGTTCGAGCTCCACTTAGGATAAATTTGAATTTATTGTCTATAACCAAATGCGTCTTATTTATAATGTTAAAAATAACGCCATTATCAAATTACTAGAGCAGTGTAGATACTAACATTATCTGTCAATATTTCACGTTATTAACTATTATTAACAATCTCGCATCATAAATAAAGAACTGATCTACATTGATCCAGCTACTGGCTCAGAGAGCGCACTGACTTCAAAATAGTCAATCGGGAACTCAAGGACTAGTATACGTAATAAAACTACGTTTTAACGGTTTCAAGCGCGATAATGTATTAGTTTTTTATTATTCCGACGTTTCGGCCACTTTTTAGTAGCCGTGATAAGGGACGACAAAGATGTCAAGTGATAATGAGTATTGTTAAAGTTTTAATTCGCCTACCATCAACTTGTTAATTTTAATTATTTAGTTTTAATTTAGTTTATGGTTATTATTTACTCTATGGGAGCCGAATCTAATTTACCACCGGTTTGCAGCATGTTGTGGCTTGAAGAGAAGAAGCGGCGTAAGAAACTCTTCAGAGACATGTCTAGCTCTAATGATTTTATGTATTACTAGCTGACCAGGCAAACTTCGTACCACCTCAGAATCAATAAATAAAAAAGCTGAATGATAATTGCAGAATGTTTCAACTTTAGTAAAAAATGTGGTCAAAACTTAACCGGAACGAACATCAAACGTTTGACATTCAAAGCCAAAAAATGAAATAGACTTCTTTTAAATTTAATTTGATTTCTAAACGACTTTTAAATTTAATTGATTTCTAAACGACGGGACGAACATCAAATGTTTGACAGGTAGGAATAGTTTCTAAGGGAAAGCAAAATTGATGTTTTTACTACATTCCAAGCATTTTTTTCATATTTACTCACGTTTTAAACCTTCCACAAATAATTCAAAACTAAAATTAGCCAAATCAGTCCAGCCGTTCTCGAGTTTTAGCGAGACTAATGAACAGCAATTGTTTTATATATAGGTATACATATATATAGATTAAAATGGGTGGGAGGCAAAATAAAAGGAAGAAATTGTCAATCAAGTTGGTTTGTGTTCCGTTGCACGCAGAAAGAGCTCAGTGTCTTGACGTCTGGCAGTTCGTTTTTGCTGGGTTTAGGTCTTTATAGTTTTGATGGTCGGATCCCGGAAACGTAGTTTAATTATGGAAATATTGAAGTCAGCCAGACTTGGTAGAGCAGACTTCAAATCTCAATCTTCATCTTTTGTTCATCATCTATCCGTTTCTAAAATGTATCAGTCCTTGTCTTTTTCTTCCAGAATCTTCTAGATTTTTTTCCTAACTTCTTTAACCAACGTGATCGTTCCACCATCACTCGCCTCAATATGCACACACCTTAACACTAACATTACCTCAGATGGAGCAGTAATGTAATAGAAATAAGACAGAACTTCTTTAATGGCTAAATATAACTGACATTTAAAAAACTTACATATGCTGTCAATAAAAGAATATTAATCTTTCAAAAATGTCAAATTAGCAAAATTTTCTTCTGTGTTTGTGACGATTATCTAACATTTTTATAATTTCAACTGCATTTTTATACCTGAAATAGCTTTCTATAGTTTCAATACAATTAAGTATGATGAGGTGATTTTGTAGTATGAGGTAACTAGCTATTACTACTAAAATTTTCATCTTGTATCGTATCAAAGCCGCAGTAGCTTAGTGGTTAAAGCACCCGCATCTTTCCAATCCAATATCTCTTTGGTAAATTTGCATAAACGCGGAACCTGAAAATTACGCATTTTTTGTATTCAAACACTTTACATAGGGTTTGCTATGGGTTTAATAACGACACTAAAATCATCGGTAAGCCATCATTTAGACAAAAAATTAATACACATTACAATTAATTACGAAATACGTGCATTATATCGATAGAAATAATGTTCAATTTTAGCGTGACGACTTACCTACTAACTATAATAAAAACACAATTACTTTAATTTTGGGATTAATCTGCAAATGTAACATATATGACATGATCAAAATAATTAATAATTATAAAATCAAATATTACGGCATTGCTAAAAAATCACGACATTTTGTAATTTGTAAGTAAAACCTCAGATTAATAATATTGAGAGACAAAGTTTTTACCTCACTTTGCTAAATGTCAGGCAAAGGAACTAAATCCGTACAGCATGAATATCAATATTATTCAATCAAACTGAACATCTTTGAATGACATAAAAATACGGAATTTTAGATTTTTCACATTCTTGTGATTAAGATCATTATTATATTTTTGTAGTTTGTATATATAATTAACGACAACATGCAATATTAATGTTAGACAAACAATATATAGGTGTGAGGGGTGTTCGAAGGTTATGGCAAGGACAGTGGGTTAGGTTAGGTTATCTTTAGACCAAAGCCCACGAGCCGAGCGAGCGGAGCGAGTGTGCCGCGGCAGCGGCCGGCGAGTGGCAGAACCGACTTTAACTTTTATCAAAATTATCAACAAATAAATGGAAACCAGTTGGTTCTGCCACTCGCCGGCTGCTAGCGCGGCACGCTCGCTTCGCTCGCTCGGCTCGTGGGCTTTGGTCTAAAGATAACCTAACCTAACCCACGTCCTTGTCACTGGTTACACCTTCGACCACCCCTTACACCTATACTTTGTTCTACTTACATTGGTATTGCATGTAGTCGGTATTTATATATACAAACTAGAAAAATATATTAATTATCTTAGTTACAATAATGTGAAAAATCTAAAATTCCATACTTTCATGTCATTCAATGATCTTCAGATTGATTGAATAATATTGATATTCATGCTGTATGGATTTAGTGTCTTTGCCTAACAAGTAGCAAAGTGAAGTAAAAACTTTGTCTCTCAATATTATTAATCTGAGGTTTTACTTACAAATTACAAAATGTCGTGATTTTTTAGCAATGCCGTAATATTTGATTTTATAATTATTAATTATTTTGATCATGTCATATATGTTACATTTGCAGATTAATCCCAAAATTAAAGTAATTGTAGTTTTATTATAGTTAGTAGGTAAGTCGTCACGCTAAAATTGAACATTATTTCTATCGATATAATGCACGTATTTCGTAATTAATTGTAATGTGTATAAATTTTTTGTCTAAATGATGGCTTACCGATGATTTTAGTGTCGTTATTAAACCCATAGCAAACCATATTTATAGTCTTTAATTACAAAAAACGCATAATTTTCAGGTTCCGCGTTTATGCAAATTTACCATCTCTTTTTTCGTTCACTTTCTCCCAATGATTTGGGATCGGCACCTTCCATACTACTCTATTCTAGTATACATCCTCTATCTCGCCACGAATCATCATGACATCCTTCACACAATCCATTCATCTCTCTTTATGCTCTACTTTACATTTGTATCCGTCAATCTTCCAGTTCAACACTTTTTCTCAGATAACTTTCAACCCTTCTCTTTACATGCCCAACTATCCTTAGTTTTCTTCCCATTTCAATATCTCTCTTTTTTCATTTCTCCATATGATTGGGTGCTGGCACTTTGATCTCTATTCGGGTATACGTCCTCTATCACGCCAGGAATCATCATGTCATCCTTCACACAATCCATCAATCTCTCTTTATGGTCTACTTTACATTTGTACCCGTCAATCTTCCAGTTCAACAATCTTTCTCACATAACTTTCAACCCTTCTCTTTACATACCCACCTATCTTTAGTTTCTTCCCATTTCAATATCTCTCTTTTTTCATTTCTCCATATGATTGGGTGTTGGCACTTTGATCTCTATTCTGGTATACGTCCTCTATCACGCCAGGAATCATCATGTCATCCTTCACACAATCCATCAATCTCTCTTTATGGTCTACTTTACATTTGTACCCGTCAATCTTCCAGTTCAACACTCTTTCTCACATAACTTTCAACCCTTCTCTTTACATACCCAACTATCTTTAGTTTCTTCCCATTTCAATATCTCTCTTGTCTTTCATTTCTCCCAATGATTTGGGGTTTGCACAATATGTCTTTTCCTTCCAAACTACTCTGTTCTGGTATACGTCCTCTATCAAGCCACGAATCATCATGTCATCCTTCACACAATCCATCCATCTCTCTTTATGGTCTACTTTACATTTGTACCCGTCAATCGTCCAGTTTAACACTCTTTTTGTCATGTGGCTTTCATCCCTCCTCGTTACATGCCCAACTATCCGTAGTCTTCTTCTCATTCCAATATCGTGTGTTCGAATCTTGGTGGGTAAATATGCATTTCCGAAACCACAAACTATACATATACCAAGCGCTGACGGTGAAGAAGACATTGTTACGAAACCTGTATCCTGAGATAGCTGATGTGTAAAACCCCCAAACTTACTTTAAGCAACAAGTATAGCGGAAATATCGTATTTTCCCCCAAAACGAATCTTCCCAACAGACAAAAATCTCCAACAAAAGCATCACGTTCAAACTAGTGAGGATTTACGTGTAAATGAAACTCGACACAAAGCTAACTAATAGGTGGATATAACACTTGAGATACTTTTTATCCTGATAAATGACGTAGTTTCTGTGGGCTACGCGAAAAAAGTTTCTCTAGCACTACTAGTCAAATACAATTCCTTGCTTGCAATTGGGAATAAAAAATTAAGATTACATTTGTGTTCCGTTTCTTACTTGTCTTATATAACCGTTGCACTGAATTATGGACGCAGTATAGAGCGTGGACATTGCCTAGCTGTGCATTCTAGCTCTCTTTTTCTTGTTACACCACCCTTATTTAAAGAAAAGGTCCTAAAATATTAGATTATTGTAATAACCACTTATGATTTACCGTGATTATCATTAGGTATTAAAATTGGTAGTAAAATTCTAGTTACGTAAGCTTAAAGTTTTATTTTTTGTCTAAATGTGTTTATATTTTACACCAACAAAGGACAAAGCTATAATTTTAAATACACACATAATTAAATTTTAACAAACTGGACAGTCATCAAAATACTACCATGGTTCTAAATAATAGGATACGTCGTAAATGTTATTACGTTGCTTAACGATATAAACTGACAACATAAAAAAAAGTAATTATGGAAGCCTGATTGAACTGAGGACTATAAACCCAAGTTGTAGTTTAAAAATGAGAACTAAAAGAAGTTAATAGATTTAATTTCGTTCATCTCGAAGATGTTATTTGTGATTTAAAACCAGTTTTCCAAAAGACGTCATCAAAATAAGTAAACGATGAATAGAATACTAATATTTTTGTTTACAGAAGACATTCAAATAAATCCAAAACATCATGGTGAGGAAATCTGTAAGCAAAGAGAGAAAAGGCGACACGAGGCTTCTGTACAAAAAATCTAACAACACAATTTGTACTCAATCGAGAACATGCTCTGGCGCATCTCAATATTATACAAGAAGTGCTATTTTACAAATTAAAAAGAATCTCTCAGAAGCTACAGAACAGTATATAGACGGTGATAAAATCAAAAGAGATTTTAGCATCGAGACAGATATTTGTATACTACGACGATATTACAAGAGCAAAAGGTTGAAAATGTCTAATCAAGGGGGCTCAGCTAAATCTAAATATTCCACAGTGATTGATACAGAATTGGATGAAATGGAAGAATTTAAGCCAGACTCAAGCGCTTGTGGTGACAGTCGACATACAGTCACTAATAACATAACTCCCAAAGCTGATTTAGCTACGCTCATGCTCGAAAATTTAAAAGGATTACTTAACAATTGGATTCATAAACATTTACTTGATAGTAAAAATAATAAAGATAAAATTAACACTGTCTTAGACTCGATGTTACATCGTATTGATTTAAATGTAGCTGGAGAAACAAATTCTCAATCAACTTATATATTAAATAGGGATCAAAAATCTTGCCAAGTTAAAAACAAGAAATTGGAAACAAGTTCTGTGATGTGTCAATATTGCAAACACAAATCGAGACCTTTAATCATAAATACATCTAGTACGGCAGTATACAAAGGTTTTTCATCACATTCAGTTCCATTTTCAATAAAAAAAATTAGACTGGTTTCTACATTAAGTATACCTCGTAACATTCATAGGATCAGAAAGATAAATTCACTTCGTATACAAAAAATTGGAAGAAAGAAAATAGCTTTAACAATAGACAGATCAAGTAAGCTCCTAAAATCTTCAAGTTTTGATTTATTAGCAATTTCTACGAAATCATTGACAAAGCGATGTGCAACATACGATTTGAGGCATCCCTATAGAAAAGCCAGTACAGCTTACTATCCAAAACCAATTCATAAGAATACAAATAACAGTAAAATTGAAAGCCAGATTATAAATGGAGATAATTTGGAGGATATGCCAAGTCTCTTTAAAAGTATATACGCTGGTGATCCAGCAAATGTCACTAGTACAGAGAAAATTATTATAAAATCGGCAAATGACACCTTTACCATAACTGAAAATTTTTTAAGAAATAAAATACAAAAAATCCCAGAAGAAAATTCCAGATGTACTATGGTGGATAATAGAGTAAGCTATCGTATTAATTCAATTAGTCAAAAAGATCAAAGTGAACCTTTGGTCAATATGAACTTTAAAAACAAGTCTTTTGAAGCTCCCAAAGCATCTTTAAATAAATTTAAAGAAAATTATTCAACAAGTATCAAAATAAATAAGAAAAGTAACAGAAATAGAAGTAATAAATATGACAAACGACCGCATATACGAGGAAATCAAAATAAGAATTTTTCTATACAGTATAACAAAATGAACAGTAAACAAACGGAAGATAAACAGTTATTGAAAAGTTTTCAAAATGTTCTGAAATACTTTTCCGATTATGGAAATAACAAAAATATCAAATTTGATATCAACATTAACTTTTTTCCACTACAAGATGGAATAGATAAATGTACAAATGTGTCCAGCAAAATATTGTCTAATAATGTAAAATTGACTCCTACTGTAACAAGCTTACAACATATAATAAATATACCTGAAGGGTTCGAAGAAAATCTAAAAGAAAACAATGAAAGTCTTGAGGATGTACCCGAGATTACAATCATACCATCGTTAGATAATGTAAATCAATCCAAATGCACGTTTAATAATGAATCTTCTATGTCTATTATCACATCTCGGGATACTGCAGAAAATAAAAAAACTCTGGGTTTAAGTGATTTAGAATTAGTGAAGGAAATAAGTGAACTTAAATCAGTGATTAAAGATCTTGCTATTGCAGCTGAAAAGTTCGTTGCAGAGCGAAGTAAAGAAGATGAAAATTTTCTTGTAAAGACAGAAAATACTAAAAATCGATCTATTTATAATAATTCTTCGAAAGCTGTTCAATTCTCAAGTCATTTCCAAGCATTAGTCCAATGTGGTATTAAATTATCCAAAGAGCCAAAAAAAGACGCCAATGATTATTATAACAGGTTAATGAAAAAAAGCAATTCATACAATGTTATTGACAGTGAATCAATCTTAAAAGTTACGGATATGACTGTAATCAACGAAACGAATAATCAGAAAAATAAGGAAGAAGGCTTGTCGTGTTCTTTACCAAAATCTAGATCATTGTTTGAGTTAACTAATGGCAAGAAAAGTAAAATAGCAACGTTTTACTGCGAAAAATGCGCTCCCAAGCCTGATTATATCTACGATTGCAAAGTGTCTACCTATAATACACCTTGTTGTACGTTGAATGATGTATCAGAAGAATCGAAATGTCTTAATAACCCAAGTAAATGCGAGAAGAATTCATCACCTTGTCTTTGTACTGATTCTTCTACATTAGCAAAGAAGGATTCCGAAAAATGCAGTAAATGTAAAGATTCTATAATTGATCAATTACCTGACAAAGATAGTAATGTGTGTAGAAATAAAGCAGGTCTTGGATTTGGTGAAGGGTTTCTATACTGTCTTCTATTGTGGATACCAGTGATTATTATATTGTGTTTGTTTTATAGTTATGTTTTACATGACATAATCCGACCAGGTCCAGCATTAACTAAGCTTAGAGAAGGTGATGGAAATAATTTAAGGTGTAAGAACAATGACACATTAGAACTCAAATTATCTGATTTGGGATTTTGATTTTATGTTAAATTTCAAATAAAATAAATTTACTACCTTGTGAACCTTGATTTATTAATTTTAACTAGTTAGTTTATAAAGAAAATTGCAAACATTTTATAAAATGTATTGTTGATATTTCTATATATATTGTCTTAATTAGCATATAAACTTGTTATTGATTAATTGAGTGTAGTGTTAAACTAATTTTGAAATTTTGCGTCAACTTTGAGTCTGTATGCTTGTTTCAGAAAATATTTTTCACAAATAATATGGAAGAAGATAGCAAAGAACACAATTTTAGCATACAAGGGATTAAAAAAATAAAGTCTGGTACAAGCTTTTCTAACACGTTGCCAACATATGTCGTTGCGTATTCTCTTCACGGGATGTATGACGATTTTTTAACAGCTCAACAAATGATTTGTAGTAGAAGGAGTCCAGACGATAGCGTTAATTCCATATGTCCTTCTATCTCATCAAAATCTAATGATGGAATAGTAGACAAGCGCGAATATATTATTGATATTCCTCAAAATGAAACGGATATCAAAGTTGGTGGAAATAATGGTCAACCAATACAAGAGAATGCAAATGACAGCAACGATGAGATACTAATAGATAAATCGATTCACGAATTAGATAATCAATCAAGAGATATGAATGAATTCTGTCAAATGGATTATTATTTTGAAGGAAATAAATTTTTTAATACCGGTGAAAAGGGCAATAAAATTATCGGAATGCTTTCAAGAAAGAAACAAAAGAAGTATAACCATATTAAAAACATTAAAAAAAATAATTTCAAATACAAGATTCCAGAGAAGAATAAAGCCAAATGTCTAGGAAAATTTTATCACAAAGTTTCCAATCAAATAAAACCGATGCCAAAAGATATTTATTTAGATTTTATATCACAAATTATTTCTGAAACACAAGTAGTGAAGAAGGTTTCTGCTAAAGAAAATCTTTTAGAATCCATTTCAGACGGATCTAATTTTAATGAAAAAGATACTGCGTCTTTAGGTTCTCCATCTACTGTCAAAAAAACATACAGCTGCACAAGTGATAATACACTAGTCTTAAAAATAAGTTCTTCCAGGGAAGATGACTTCTTTAGTATAAAAAATACGAACTCTGTTATAGAAGTTGCATCAGAAAAGATAACCCCTTTTAAAACAGATGTTATTAATGTAGCTGTAGCTGTTTCTTGTAATCAAAATACGAATCAGTTTCAAAAAGTAGAAAAAAACTTAAATGAGACGCTTCTACTGAAGGAAAATCTTACTAGTACTGAATCATTAATTAAGACAATTGGTAACTTAACTTCAGAACCTCCTAGTAATGAAGAATCTGACATTCTTGTTAAGGAAGATATTGGAGGTAGCTTAAACGATAAAGGAAGTAGTAACAAAACCCTTACTGGCGATAATTCATCAAGTTTACAATTTACAGATGATGATACATTTATTCTTGCAAAAACTAGTTCTGATTTTAACAGGGAAGACAATTCTGATTGCACCTTGACTACAGATTCGGAAAATCTCATACATTCCTTAAACCTACGTGCAAATGGAAATGATTTCAATAACAATTCTGAACCATACTATAAAATAAATGTTCGAGATACTATTTTAGATATAGGGATGTTTCCAGAAATAGCGCCATCTACAAGTTCCGGCTTTAAATATAACCGAGACACACAAATTATAAATGACTATACGGGGTATTCTTTAAATTTAAATAGCAAAGGAGACGTAATGCCAGCTGAAAATCTAAATGAATTGTCCAAAAATGTTTTAAAAAAACAATTTGGTAAAGTCGATGAAGCAAGCCCTCACAAACACATTAACCTACCAAACACAGATATACTAAAGACAATGCTCAAAGAACATGAAAAAGCACAAAATAAAACTTGCTCTCGGGAATCACAAAATAACTGTCCAATCAATGTGCCTGAAATGTGGGATAGACTCTTATTAGTTCTGGATCTAACTGTCCAGAAACTGGAAGAAACACTAGCTGACAAAATTGTGAAAGAATTAAAAAAGTATTTAATATTTACTAATGAAACACATCCTATACCTAAGACACATTTTTTAGAATCAAAGCAGCCTAAGCCAGAAGACAATGAATTAACAACAAATGAACATACAACAGATATAACTATGAAAAGGACAGAAGAACCTACGCAATGTGAATTAGTATCTAGTATGGTCATTGATAAATTCATGACGAGATTAAGCGGCGAAGGCCCGCAAGTTAGTATTCCTGAGTCAGTACAAAAACTTTTAAAGCCTAAAGCCTTGAAGGATTACTTTGAAGTGTTGAAAGCGCCAGCTAAGCATCCTATAAGGGTCATAGCAGACAAAGGAGATACAATAACCGTATCAACAACAACAATTGATGAAGAAAATACAGAACAAGTGAAATTCAGGCGACTAAAATTGTTGTTTGCGGTTCCTTATCATTTTTTACGTGAAAATATTTTTGTCTTAACAGGTGTACCTACGTTTTTCGTCGCATTAATATGTATGTATGGTTTAATATTTCTTATTGCAAAAGTTTTGTAGTGATGATTTTTTTGATTGTATATTACAATACAATATTTGTTTTAAATTTGAACGGGAATTTTTATTTCTCTAAAAATATGTTCTTTTATAGTAGCGATGGCAGACACAATCGAGTCAAAATTACGACTGTGTCAATTTCGATAGATTGAAGGTGTAATAGATAAATAATAGGTGTAGTAAATAAATATGTCTAATATATTAAACATTCACTTATTTATCTATTGTTAATATAAAATTCTTGTCATATATAATATTAATAAATATATATTTATTTAGATCATTTCGTATATACTGTCGTTATATTTCGTATATATGTGTGTGGATTTATGTATATATTAAATTTATAATTAGTGTTAGTATGTATATTTAAATTTTACAGTCCTATAATTTTTCTGTTCCACCTACATCGCCAGATTAGTTAAGAATTTCTTTTAAGCTAGGTTGCCTGGAAGAGATCGCTTTTAGCTATAAGGCCGTTTATTGTTTTGACAAGAAGTATTATAATTATGCATTTTATTTTTGTACTAGCTTCTGCTCGCGACTTCGTCCGCGAAATACCAACAGAGGAAAGAAGGTTTTATGAGGTCTTAAGGCAGCGTAAACAAAGAGATTAGTGCGAGCAATAGATCACTCAAATTCAAAGGGGTAATAAGACACTCGCAAGGGATTAATATCGGCTAGCAACAATATTATAGATTTTGTGAGTAAAAAGTACATAAATTCAAAGTCCCAGGCAAACAAAATGTTTAACAGATCTATATCTAAATCTAACTACACAGCTAGATTATGTAATACGTATATTCCGGCAATAAATATGAAAACTTTCAAGTGTTCCTGTGTCAAATATATTAACTGTTTCAAAATAGAGGTTGCCAGGAATCTTTGAATATTTATCATTTGGAGACAAAAGGAAAACTGCAACACCGCTCCAAGTTAGTGTTTATTAATATGGTTTGTTGCGTTGTTTGTTTAACAAGACAATCAGCCTGAACAAATTATATTAAATGAATTATATCAAATAATGTTTATATTTGGAACGCATTGCCGGCAGACGTGCGTTCTGCTAAGTCGATCCATAGTTTCAACAGACTTGTGAGGAAGCACTATCTAACTGCATAATATATATTATTTGTTATATCTATGTACGTGTATATATATATATATATATATATATATATATATATATATATATATATATATATATATATATATATATATATATATATATATATATATATATATATAGTTACAACTCTGGTCCCGCCAAAAACAATATCCACCTGTATATCTGAAACTGAACTAATAACATTTAATTTCTTTTATGGTCGTCTTCTTTTGTTTACTTTGTGTTTAAAAAAATTGTGATTAGAAAACAGCCCATTGTTGTATTGTAATCTTTTATGGCAGTCATTAGCCAGGTGCGTCGGATTAAGTCGACTTAGATACGGGGACATTGCAGTTACGCAGTATAAAACGATGACCAGAGGGGAGGCAATCGAGCGATAACCACAAGCGAAGCGAGACGTGTGTACCACAATCGGGAATCTAATAAGTGACGGAATTTTTATCCGTGCAGGAACGGAGAAAGAATACAATTTCCTGCGGCCAGGCGGCCTGACGTAAGAGGCGACTAAACAACCCACAGCCAGGTGGTAGGGCATTTGCCCGACTGGATGGCTACCACCCCTGGTCTAGAGTATGTCGCCATAACAACCTTAAGTTGTGTTCCGGCTTTAGTGACCAGGTTCCAGTGTCCTTTAACAGAGCAGCAGCACATTTGTAGCACCTTTGGTGTTCCAAATGTCCATAGGCGATAGTAACTGCTTTTCATTAAGTGGGCCGTCTGCGTGTCTGCTAAACTCATGCAATTAAAAAAAAAAAAAAAACGGACTTTGCGCGTGTTATTGAATTACGCCCATCTGCATTACGTTTGGACTTGTTGTGTTTGGTTATATTTCTACCTGTGATATACGTGTTTGTATAGTTCTAATAAACTCTATAGTAATTCTAACAGCATTTTAATTCGAGTCTCGGGACTCGTAACAATATATATACATATATATGTATCTATGAGTATATTTGTGTATATATGTATATATATTTTGTATGGTTATATACTTATCTATTACATTATTATTATCACACTTATAAGTATATTATTGTATATTATATTATATATATTATCATTAATATAGTCTTAAGCTGCACGCCAACAATTTATTGTGAATAAGAACCTTGTCCATCCAAAGGTTGCCTATAAAAGATTGCTTTAAGCAATAAGGCCGCCCATTGTACTACTAGCTTCTAATTCAAAGATATGTAAATATGTTACTGTTTTTAAGTTGGTGTACAATAAAGAGTATTGTTGTTGTTGTTAGATAGATAGATAGAAAATACTTTATTGTTCACCACATACACAAAGTAAATAATTTACAGTCATTTCGTGCCAAGGCAAGAACAAAGGGCGCCCTTATCGCTTTAGAGCAATCTCTTCCAGACAACCCGGGCTGTGGATTATGTGAAAGGAATCGAGAGTGCATGACGGCGGTGTGCAAACCAAATACATGTAATTAGTTTATTAATGTCAGCGTATTATTCGTCTACAGATATTATAAAATGTCAAAGAAAATTAATAATCATTTTTATAAATTAAAATTCATTTATTGAATAATCGATTTTATTGTGTTAAATATAGTTGCCGGTGCGTAATGGCAATAGCTTTTCTTTTTCTTAATACAGTTTAGTTTATATGGAGCAGAATAAGCCTCATAAGCACTACAATAAATGTCACTTATGAAACATTTTTTTTCAAATTATCAACGTACTGAAATATTAAATAACAAATAGAATTCTTTGAAAATATTGTAAAATACTGATTACTTTGGCTACTTATAACTTTTATATTCAAAGAAAGTGCACTGAAGTGTATTATTAATACAATAATAGGCTAAGGATAAGGTGCTCATCTATGATCGCGTAGCGGACTCGACAATAGATGAGTAATTATCGGCAAACCACTCACAGGTGGCAGCACCCGTTCCCAAAACTATGGTTTTCGTATTTTATACATAACAACGCTATAAATTACGTTTTATAGATGCGTAAACCATATCGTCCTATTTAAAATAGACTTTAAGATCAAAAGTTCATTATTTGACTTTGAGTACGGTCGAATTTTAATTTATAATGAGATATGCAATGTGCAATTGAAATTTGTATATATTTTATAAGTTAGCCTTAGGAAATTTTGTTTAACATTCTCTTCTCAGCTGGTGTTGTTCTTAAAACTTCTTCTGAAGTGCTTAACTACTGTTCAGCGTAGACCAAACGACCGGATCTGTCGACAGCAACCACTGGACGTAGTCTGCGATTCCTACAAAAATGCATACGTCTATACTGTTAATAATAATCTAAGAGATGGTGAAGATCGTCCTCAACCCATCTGATAAACAAATGAGACAACTTTTTTTAATTTTGACGGCCTCTGTGGTTGAGCGGGCTAAGCCTTTGCCGGCCTACCTCACTGCAACGCAGAGGCTCCGGGTTCGATTCCTGGTATAGTAAATTTCGGAAACGTATTTTCTCCGTTATTTACTATAGTCTGGGTGTCTAAGATCGGCCCCAGAGTAGTACGTTGTATATTAACCTATAACACAAGCGTAACTTGCTTAATTTGGGTATATACAATATGAGTGTTTGTCTGCCGATTTATAAAAAAAAAATATATTGCTTTCTACACACACCTATGATAGCTTGCCAATCGAAGTGTTCATGGGTATTTTTGTAGTCTTCAAAGCATGGCATCAATATTCCATGAGCGGTTTTCTGCAGGAGAGCCTATACAGTTACTTTTGTAATAAATTTTATTTCTTATGACGAACAGAACGGTGTAATTACCTATAAATCGGCAGACAAACACATACATACATACATAACTTCACGCCAATTCCCTTGCGGGGTAGGCACGAACAACAGAGCGCCATTCAGGCTTATTCTTACACACCTCACTTGCTTCTTTGGCATTCATAGCTCTCGTCATGCACGCTCGTCTGTTCTTAAGGCTCCCGACATCACCTTCTGCTAGTACACGATCAATTTGACCATGGAAGGTGTGTCGTGGCCTTCCACGACTTCTGCATCCATCCACTTTTGCATTGTATATCTGTTTAGTCATTCTTTCATCATGCATGCTTTCCACAGTTTCGTATAAATTTAATTGTTATTGCACATCAATATGTGTCTACTTGAAAGTGAAAAATTAAAAAAAAAACTACAAAAAAGGAAACCAACTTATCAAGAGTAACTCACAATAAAAAAATACATACTTTCTACCTCTTAAAATCAGTGCCAAGTAAAATTACAAAAAAAAACAACATGTAATTATACAAAATATAGTAATTTTTTGTAAAATATATATATTTTGCTTTTTAAAGACTCCTGAAAGAGAAAGAAAATGTTTATTTGAAGAAATAGCGACGTTCATTTTTTTTTATTGCATGAGTTCAGCAGACAGGCAGAGACGACCCACTTGATGGAAAGCGGTTACCATCGCCTATGGACATTTGCTACACCAAAGGTGCTACAAATGCGCTGCTGCTCTCTCGAGGTAGACTGGAACCTGGTCACTAATGCCGGAACACAACTCAAGGTTGTTATGGCTGCATACTCTAGACCAGAGGTGGTAGTCATCCAGTCGGGCAAATACCCTACCACCTGGCTGTGGGTTGTTTTGTCGCCTCTTATGACAGGCCGCCCGGCCGCAGGAAATTGTATTCTCTCTCCGTTCCTGCACGTATAAAAACTTACATTACTTACATGTATTCTAAAAAATAAAAGCATATTTTGAGAATTTGTACGCCACATTATCAGCAAACAAGGTTTGCACTTTGCACTCAGATTATTGCCGTGCCGGCATAATATCCGACACAACGCTGGTTTTCAGTGCAAACCTTCCGTCCTCCTCTTAAAGTCGGTTTCTTTTTGCTAGAAAAAATGTATAGGGTTCTTCTGTCAAATGATATTCACCTCAATCTAGCGCTTTTCCTCCTGCTTGGATTTGCAACAGCGATCGCCTGCGCAAAAGCTGGACCATCTTCTGTCACTTCCTGGAATCACAAATATATTGTCTGTGTCTATAATATATATTAATACGCGAAGCAAAAACTTTGTGCCCCTTTTTACGAAAATGCGCGGACGGAGGAGTATGAAATTTCACACACTTATAGTTTATACTAATATTATAAAGAGGTAAAGTTTGTGAGTTTGTGACGTTGTAGGGGGTAATCTCTGGTTCTACTAAACCGATTTTAAAAATTCTTTTACTGTTCGAAAGCTACGTTAACAGGGAGTATCATAGGCTATATAACATGAAGCTATATACCACCGGAGCGGGACAGAGCGCGGGTGAAACCGCGCCGGGCCGCAAGTAGTTTATATAGAGAAGAAGCGACGAATGCTAATATTTTTAAAAAATTATGCGTATAAATGCATTATATCAATTTAAAAAAAAAACATTACACTACCATGTATTTGACACACACACGCATATATACTCTTTTGTTTATTGTTCAAGTCAAATTAACAGTGTAGCCTTGGCGAAATCTGTGATTATAGAACTACAGTCTTTGACATTAATTATTATGGTAGAATTTCGACCACGGGCGACCACTAGTATTATTATAATACATAAAAATAGACATGCGCACGTTGTATGTTAAGAATGACATACATACTGGTCTCAATATAAGGGATGCGAAGACCACGCGAAATGATGAAGAAAAAGTAGGAAAGCGGACTTTGGGCGTCGAAGCGAACGCACCAAACGCAACCGGGATTTAACGCTCGGATGATGATGGTAATAAAATGAAGTTTATTTGCTTATGACCTGGCGCATTGAGAAACAGGTCTTAAATTATGGTTAGTTCAACAAGCCATTACCTATAGGGTGTGCAAATGTAAATTGCCTTATTTTATCTACTAAATATTGCAATACTAGGTGACTATAGATATAAAATAATTAAAAATGAAATAAGAAAACAGCACACCATTGATGTCAACAAAATATTAATAATAATTCCATTTGTTTATTTATTAGTTATTGCTAAAGCTCAGTAGACAGGCATACGGCCCAACTATGATGGAAAGTGGTTACCGTCGCCTATAGACATTAGCAATACCAGTGGTGCTACCAATGCGCTGTGGGCCTTGAATGAGAAACTGGAACCTGGCAACATACTCTAGACCAAGGGTAGTATTCAGTTATTCAGTCGGGCAAATACCCTACCACCTGGCTATGAGTTGTTTTGTTTCCTCTTACGATAGGCCGCATTTGTCATAAAGTCTAAGAAGAGTAAGAATTGATGTATTTTTCCAAATAAAATAATCATTCACAGAGTAAAAACACTTATTTGGTAACCAATTATATGAACTTAATAGTAGTATGAACTTAAATAGATTCAAATTACATACATACATACATAACTTCACGCCAGTTCCCTTGCGGGGTAGGCACGAGCAACAGAGCGCCATTTAGGCTTATTCTTTCACACCTCACTTGCTTCTTTGACATTCATAACTCTTGTCATGCACGCTCGTCTGTTCTTAAGGCTCCTGACATCACCAGATTCAAATTAGCATTCTTAATATAAGGAGGTAAGCTATTAAACACTTTAACGCTCATATAATTGTATATATTGGTATATGTCAAGCAATCAACGCAAGCTTGTTCGTGCCAAATTACCTCAACAGGTGAGTCTGTGGTAGTAGCTTCGGGCTGCGCCTGCACTTTTGGGACCGGAAATGGTGGTCCGTATTGATTGAATACGCGGGGCTGGGTCCTGTAAATCAAAAACCCCCTGTATGTTATAAGATTAAGAAATCATTTTTTTATTGCATGAGTTCAGCAGACAGGCAGGCGGCCCACTTGATGAAAAGCGGTTACCATCGCCTATGGACATTTGCAACACCAAAGGTGCTACAAAGGCGCTGCTGCTCTCTTAACGGAGACTGGAACTTGGTCACTAATGCCGGAACGCAACTCCAGGTTGTTATGGCGACGTACTTTAAAGCAGGGGTGGTAGCTATCCAGTCGGACAAATGCCCTACCACCTAGCTGTTGGTAGTTTTGTCGCCTCTTACGACAGATCGCCCGGCCGCAGGAAATTGTATTCTTTCTCCGTTCCGCGTATAGAAAATATAGAAATATATATAGAATTTTTAATATAGAAAGAAAAAAGATTTATTTAGAACTACAGAAAATACAGTAATTAAAAAAAACGAAGCAAGTGTGGCTATAAACTGGTCCTTTTTTTTTTTGATAACCCAGGGGGAATGCCTTTAGACACCATCCTCGGGCCTTTCGAGGAAGGGCTAACATGCAGGCATAAGGCCTGCATCGAGCGTGTGTGGGACTCTCAGCGACTGGTTCTCCACACTCGCTTCTAAAGCGAAGCTATCGCGAGAATCGGCCGCCAAACTACCCATTAAACCTAAACCTGGGCCCCATTTATAGCG
The DNA here is from genome assembly GCA_019925095.2 of Dendrolimus kikuchii. Classification (NCBI taxonomy): domain Eukaryota; kingdom Metazoa; phylum Arthropoda; class Insecta; order Lepidoptera; family Lasiocampidae; genus Dendrolimus; species Dendrolimus kikuchii. The sequence continues at coordinate 9,574,478 of CM034413.1, forward strand.
CTTTTACGGGGCGTCACGGGATTTCGTACAGAGTAACTGCATCGTGACGGTACGCTCTATAGCTGAGCCACCCCGGGAAGCAGAGTGACCCACTTTGTACAGCAGGGAAGTCCGCTGTCACCATCGTGACAGCGGCCCCCTGTGACGGTAACTAAGAGAGGAGGAAGTGCGGGTAGCGGCGCCTACGACCTTCGGTCCGCCTCCTGCGGACGGAATCCGCGTACGCGTCTTCCTCCCCCACTCTTTCAGCGGCCTCCTTCTGCGCCTAAATTGATCATAGTTCAGCATGTTGTTGGTTGGGTTAAACAGCGTTGATCGTCCGCTAGGGCTATTAAAGTGACACAGACACAGAAGCAAATAAAATAGAAAGTGAAAAGAAAATATTAAAAAAAAAGAAAAAGAAATGTATACCTTCATATATACCACAACAATTATAAAAAGAATAAAATAAATATTATTTATAAAGTTTGAAATAGTTATATCAATAAGAGTTCAAAAAGAACAATATAAAGAAACACACGCCACAACACAAACAGGATAGGCTAGGTACATACGTTCATACCTTTGCTAAGCATAGTGACGTGGATACGCAGTTCACTCGGCATAGGAATGACATGAAACATCTAAAACACAATCTTGGGAACGCATGTCATGAGACCATTAATAGACAATAAACTACCTAAAAGAATAACGGGGTCGCCATCCGTCGATTCATTTAAGATACGGCTCAGGAAGTGGTTGGTCGAGCACGAAACATGATTAACTCAAGGCCGTTTCACGCCGATATTCTGTGACAGAGTTCTAACACACCAATCGAGCTAGTCCAACGAGCTGTAATCAAAATCATGATTCCAGCATAGCTCTATCACGATGTAGAAAACCTGCACTTGTCTATTGATTTAGCCCTGACAACTGGACCGATGACAAATCATTTGACTGCATACAAGATACAGCCTCATTAATATTCAAAGCCCAAAATAGGCTAATGTGGGCCATTGTTACAATTCGGATGCAACAGTGTTTAATATTCAATAAGAATATCAAGGCAAGGAAAAACTTGAGGTCATTTTAGCCCATCAATATTCTGTATGGGGCATTTCTTTTAAGGACGGTTATTTCCTTATTTAGGGCAAGGTGTAAAATATTTCAATCATATTGCTAAATAAAACAAAAATGATTGCAATGGAAGAGGATAAGACGTATCATGAGACATTATAAAGATAAGGGGGCTTCCATTAATTACGTGAGTATTTATAGTGGTGAGATATCGTAAGATTTGTCTCCCAACCCCGTAACCCCATCTCACGTGAGATTTCTCAAAATATGTGTGTTCTAGTGTAAATACATTGGATTTACCTGTATTCTAAAAACAAACATAATTTGTTTATTATTTTTATTTAAGACTAATATTTAAGATTGAGTAGAATGTAGGCTAGAATCACAATGAGATAATTTAATGATAAAAATCTTAAAAAGTAACTACAAAAATTAATAAAAGAATATTTATTCCATTTCAGTCCACGGAGACTCATACACGGTTTCAATAGTGACTTTTGGAACCAACATGTCAATGTAATTTCAACATGTCCTCACAAATTGACACATTTTCTTGTGGGAAAAAATTACATCATATCCGTCGAGACCAAAACAAGATTAGATGAGATTTGGCGCGACCCTCCTTAAACATCTCACGTATTATATGAATTCATTAATATACTTATAAATGCCTCCTAAATGAACACGTAAAATAACGCAGTGGTGCTCAGGAGATGGGAAATAATTTAGGATACTTACCCGTCTGGATGGCTACCACCCCTGGTCTAGAGTATGCCGCCATAACAACCATGAATTGTGTTCATTAGTGGCTAGGTTCCAGTCTCCCGTAAGAGAGCAGCAGCACATTTGTAGCACCTTTGGTGTTGCAAATATCTATAGGCAACGGTAACCGCTTTCCATTGGGTGTGCTGTCTGCCCGTCTGCTGACCTCATCCAATAAAAATAAATAAAATACACAGAAATATTGTGGTCCACAACACGTGGAGAAAGGAAGAAATGGAGTAACTTGAGAAAGCCTTTGTTGAAGGACGCGCCGGGAAGGAGGTACAAAACATATACTAATGTACTAAATAAAAATTTAAGTGAAATTATGTAACTTCTTACAGTAATAAAGATTATTTTTATTGTATAGAAAATGTATACTGTAAAAGTGCTGATGTTAGAAAAAAAATCTGTAGACACGATATAAAATTGATCTAAAAGGTAAAACAATTATTATTCTGGATTTTTAGTGTTGCGTAAACATTTTAATGTAACCGGCATCCTTACGAAATTGTCTTAGACGTCTGTCCGCTTGCCGGCTATCTTTGTATATCACAGTCATTTTTCTCTAAAATTCTCAGTTTATATGGATGAACTTTGACAAGAAAGGTTCTACTCCTCCTCCCTATGCCATCATGAAGTCATGAAGATTTGTATTATGTTATTACTGGGATAGGATTGTATAATCATTTTTAATAGCCTTGTTTTAATTAGGGAGGGTTCTGTAGAAGATTTCCATCTGGTACCTGAACCCAGGTGTAATTGGCAGGCCGCCTAGCTTGCTAAGTGTGGAGATAGAAATAAACATATTGTCAGGCTTACCTTCTTTTATTTACTTACCATACAGTTACCTAACCCAATCAATTACAGGCAAAGATCCGATTAACTACATAACTTCATATATCATGTTATCTTCTTTTTTAAACTATTAAAACTATACCACCACTTATATTGTTTTAAATACAACAACAGATATGTATCTTAATGTAGATAATTACAAAGGATAAAAACACTCTATTAACCCCATATGATTGGAAGAAGGCAATGTTATAAAATGGGAAACAATCTATCCACAAAATTATTATTAATGCCAGTGTAACTCTATATGCATAGGTCTATAATGATAACATTTTATATAAAAAATATTTAGAAATTAGGTGTGATTACGCAAAATACGAATTAAATGGATCAATTGTTAATGTAGTAATATACAATTCTCACCTTGTTCCAAAGGCAGTAGCAACAGCTGTAGCTCTGGGGCCTTCATCTTCTTCTTCCTTATCTTCAGTTTGGTCTATATCATTGCCCTCTTGGTTAACATCCAAACCACTTTGTAATTGATCCTGTCCCTGGAAACTTGGCTGTATAAATTGAGGCTGCAAGTACTGCTGTTGATTATATTGATTTAAGTCTGGTACTATCAATTGGGCTGGGAATAAGTTTTGATTCGGCTGGTACTGTATTGGCTGTAATGGTTGCTGGTATAACTGTGGTTGTTGGCTCTGATTATAACCTTCGTCAAGTTCTTCTCTGTCTGGTTTCTGCGCAAATTGTTTCGGTTGTTGTGGTTGACGTTGTAAAGTAGGTTGGTACTGCCCTTGAGGTTGCAAAGATACCGGTTGAGGTTGTAACGCAACTGGTTGCAATTGGGGTTGAGGTTGTAATGCAACAGGTTGTAATTCTGGTTGAGGTTGTAATTGAACTGGTTGATATTGCGGTTGTACAGCGACAGGTTGGTATTGAGGCTGAGGCTGCAAAACAGCTGGTTGCGGTTGAAGTTGCGGGAATGCTTGTGGTTGATAGTTTACTGGCTGGTATCGAGGCACTGGTTGCTGTACAGTAACAGTTTCAGCATCTGGATTTGACTGTGGAATAAAATTCTGTTGTTCTTGCGCTGGTTGGTAATTTAAGGGTTGATATTGGGAAACTGGAGGTTGAACAAACAATTCTGGGTTAGCTGGTTGACTAGCGACTAATAAGCCAGGATTTTGATATTGGTTTTGAAGCTGTTGCTGAGTTAAAACTGATGGCAATGCAGCAAAATGAGTCGGACCATCAAAACCTTCCTTTTGTTCTCGACTTTGCTGCAACACAACCTGCGATCTCACTTGTTGCAGGGGAACGAATTGGGGCTGTAATTGTAATTGAGCTAAAGAACTTAAGAATAATTCGCCTGGATACTCCTGAATGTTTTGCCTTGAAATTTCAACAGAAACCTTCTTAGACTTCTTCTGTTTCGCTGATACAGGTTCGGAATCCTCAAGTAATTCGCGTTCGTTCAAATTAGGTTCAGTAGCTTGGGTAAATGGTGTTTCAGTGGTTGTAGGTTGCTGAGTAGTTCTTGGACTTTGAGCAAATTTCCTAGGTGGTTCGGGACGCGGTAACCGGTCGAACTCCTTGTTGATTTGTGACGCTTCAAACTGCTTTTGCCGTAGGAATTGCTGGTAGATTTCTTGTTGTTGCTGGTACTGTGGGAAATGATAATTTTTTCAACCTTTTACTTTTATTATATAAATGCAGTTTATTTTTAAATCCTAAGGATACAGAATATACGATTGCTGCCTTAGATTTAGTTCTAGTGTTTAATTTTATTGTTTTGTTTAAGTGTGTGTGAGATTACAGTATTAAAGCAAAATCTAAGATTATAATCATAGGATTCGTAACAAAATATTAAAATTAATGTAGTAGTAAAAATTTTGGAAATTATTCTTTGTTAATTACCTGGTTTTGATTAAGACCCTGGTCCAAATTCCTGATATCAGTATTCAGACCAGGCCCGGAAACCGGTTGGCCGTTTATAGGAGACTGCTGAAAGATCTGTTGATCACCGCGACCGGGAAGACCTTGAACAGATACATCTTCCTCTGGAACCCCGTATTCGTTGCTTGGCTTGTTACGAGGGTCCACTGGTGGCAGGTATTCTTGGACTTGAGGCTGCATTGGAAGAATAATATTTATTTTTAGAATTCAATTTCAATATCCTATCCCCTATCTTATGCCTCCATCTATCCTAAAGGCTAGTAATGCATTAGCTTCACCCCTGTTGTAGAAAAATTTTATAGGCGACGATAACCACATTCAGTGAGTTGGGCCGTCTGCCTGTTTACCAGCTTAGCAATAAAAAACATCAGATTTTTTCAAGATTTTAGAAGAATAATGCAATCGCTACCAAGCTCTTTCCAATAATTTACAATATATAGAATATAGTATTTAGATATAAAAAAAAACAAAGACATTGAAACTACAAATACACTATATCGCAGATCACTGCCGACGGGGAGCGTGCCCAGAAGGCTGGCTGCATTACCACGCTGGATGGCATACTTATGTGTTGTATGAAATATGAGCCTTCTGATCACGGGTAGAGTCAAAGAGTTTCTTACATATGTCTTTAAAGAAACTCTTTGCCGACGGACCATTTCAGTAATTATTCATAGAAATTATTGTTAAACCTTATATTCGTTCAAAATACATTTAAATATGACCACGAATGTATCGAGCCTTTACCGCCTACCTTTATTGTAAGCGTCATTTGGACGTAAGTAAATTGTTTGTTGCAAAAGGTATTTTAAACTATTATTCGCTTCAATACTTTCAGTTTTTAAATCAGTAGGATCTAATCAAACTAAATTGAAAGTCTTAAAACGAAATAATAGTTTAAAATACCTTTTGCAGCAAAAAATATGCTTAGATCCAAATGTCGCTTACGATAAAATGACGGTAAAGGCTCGGTATATTACATGTTAATTATAAAGGACCGTGGGGTCCTGAGGCCATGAGCCTCTACCAAAATTTATCGAAACGACTCATTGACTCTTCGGGTGATCAGAGGGCTGGTGCTTACCTCGGCCAACGGATCAGTATGGCGATCCAGCGAGGAAACGTAGCCAGCCTTCTGGGCACCTTACCCATAGAAGACGGTGATCTGGGCTCCGTATTCTACTTATGGTCTTGCGGGACTATGAGTAGAATACAATACAAATAAGTTAAGTTTTCTTGCATTGTATTCGATTATATGTTATCACTTATTAGCTTAATAAATATATTATAAAGTAAATATAGGAATTATTATACACAATAGGGAAGTAATGCTTCTGAACCTGACTTTTAAAACATTTTATGGATTTGGCTTGTCTTATAGCAATAGGTAGCTCATTCCAAAGACGCACAGCCTGGACGGGAAAATAGTTATTGTAAAAACAAGACGTATGTAAGGTGTGTTTATTCTGTATTTAGTTGAGGTGCGCAAATTGTGGGAGCTAGATAGGTACAGAAATTCGAAGCGTTCCTGAGGTAAGGAGGACTAGTGGGTTTTACGGAATTCAGAGACGTGGTCATATTTATGTAACCAAAATATGAACCTAATACAGAAGTTTTGAAGGCCATTATTCAAAGACTAGCCGAAATAGCGCTAGTACAGCAAAATGAAATGATAATTATTTAGTAGCAGTTATAAACAGAGTGAAGTGTGCCGAGTCGACATTTTTTATTATTACAGTTTATTATATTAAATACAAACCTGTGCCGGTACTCTTTGAGGTAAATCAAACGCGGGACCACTTGGTCTCCAACCGCTGGCAGGGTATGGAGCTGGGAGCTCAGCTACCCCTAAAGCGAAGAGCGATATCACAGCCAACAGCTCCTGGGACGAAAAGATTGATTATTGAATTATTTGTTCTCTAATAGATCAGCCAATTTGGCGGGGGAAGCAGCTGAATCACTCAAGCGGCGCAAATATGCAACCCTCAGTGGGAGTTATATGTTTGTGCGGTTTGCTGTTAAAACACTTGGACCATGGGATCCTGAGGCCATGAGCCTCTACCAAAATTTATGAAAACGACTCATTGACTCTTCAGGTGATCAGAAAGCTGGTACCTACCCCGGGCAACGGATCAGTATGGCGATCCAGCGAGGAAACGTACCCAGCCTTCTGGGCACCTTACCCATAGAAGACGGTGATCTAGGCTCAGTATTCTACTTATAGTCTTGATGGACTATGGATAGAATACAAACTAAATAAGTTAAGCTTTCTTTTATTGTATAAAGTTTATAAAGTCATTGCATTATTTAAAAAAAAAATAGTTCAACAGACAAACACATTAGATTGACATATGTTCTTATAATTAGAATATATAAGACTGTAGTGACGTACACAGACACATTATTTTAAAAAAATATAACACATGGCACAACACTATATCCAATAACAAATTCGAAAACACTAGTTTTTATAGAAAAGTGTAACACAATAATCACCACATTTTTTTAAATTTTACATTTTATAATTAATATAAATCCAATACACTTCTAAAGCCCGTGCTCTTCTCGAAAATTGCAATTTTCCGCGCTTTTTCTCCCCCGAAAAGCGATAAATTGCGATAATAGTTGTGTAGTGACAGTGTACAGTGTTTTTTAGTTCGATTCCGGCGCGAATCAGTTGTTTTTCGACTGAGGTGAGTTTTTAAGCTCTATTCGCTTTGTTTTCGCGCGCTTCGGCGCATTACGCAATACTTAACGGTTATTTCGTGTTGTCAGACACACCGGTGCGCTTTCCTGGTCTTGGCGGGAGATAGGGCATCCAGTAATGGATGCCCCTGATTCCAAGTCGGCCCCTGGGCTTTCGGGTGCCCCTTGTAAAAGGGGACACGTGAAGGCCAAGGATGGTTGGCAGATGGCCGAGATCGGCGAAACGCGGCGGAAAAAAGTCCCGCCCAAATTATCAGCCCGACGCAGCAAGTCTGTTGCCGGGCCCCGCCCGCGGTGCCAGGCTGATGCCGTTATCACGGCGACAACCGAGGCACCTGAATCGCTAGGAAGGGCGGCGTCGGTGGTGGATCTCACCATAGACGCCCCCGAGGCTAGGAATAACGTGATGGGGCCACCTGCGGCACCCGTCACGCATAGGGCTCCGTCTGGCCGTGCGGCACGTAACAGTGCGGCACGCCCAGACATAGATAGGGAAGTGCTGCTCGCGGCAAACTCAGCTGTTTGCCTGGCTGTGAGTGCCGCGAGCACCATAGTCGAGTACGCATACATGGCGCCGTCGACCTCTGCGCGAGCTTCACCCGTGCACGGGGACGGCGCGTATGTACAGCACGAAGACATCCCACCGTCCGGTAGCGTCCCAGACTCGCTGGAGAACGCGCTCGACGGTGCGATTCGCGCGTTCAATTGTTCCCGCCCCAATTCGCCTGCCTGTAGCTTGGTCTATACGGCGGCCGGATCGGCGGCGGCAGAGAACGGGTGCCCCACGACGACGGTGTCAAATAGCGCATGGGCTTCACCCATGCCGACGACATCGGTCTGCGACATATCGGGTCGCAGCGTCGGGGACGGCCGCTCCACGACACCGGTTGCCGCGCGGGCTTCACTCGCGTCAACAACCGGGGTCGTGTGCAGGGACTCTGTAGGCGCGACAGCGGCGGCCCCTTCGTCTTCCTTCCCTACTGGGATGGGAGCCGCTGTCGCAATGTCGGCGCCTGTGGGTACAGCGGCTGCGGCGGCGGCGACGACGGCTACGTCCCCGTCTTCGGCAGCAGCGGCGGCGGCGGATTCGGCGTCTTCGTGCTTGTTGTTTCCAGCATCGATGCCATCGGCCTCGGGTTCGGCGACGCTGTCTACGTCTTCGGCGGCAACCGTGCCCATATCGTGTTCCCCCGTTTTTGTGGCCGGATCGAGGTCGCGCTTTTGGGACCGGTCCCAAAGCAGCGACGCCGACTCGGCCGCTACGTCGGGTGCCTCCACCCCAGCGCGCGCGCGCTCGCCTTTGCGCCCCGCGGGGGGCGCAACCGCGTCGGTACTCGCGGGTGCGGAGGCCTTCCTCCGCACCGAGGGGGGGGAAAAAGGGCGTAAGGCGCGCAAGGCCACCGCCGCCAAACTGGCCGCGGCTAGCCAGTGCGCCGCCCTCGTAGGGGACGTCTCGTCCTTCGGCCCAGGGGAGCTCCGCCTCGCGGCGAGCGCCCAAGTGGCCGAAATCCTTCAAATTGCCCAGACGTCGGGCAATCTGAAGGGGGGCTACGTGCGTCGGCTGAAGGATGCCGCGAACAGGTTGTCGGACATTGTCGACACCCTGGCCACGCGGAATCCGGAAACCGAGGCATGGAGGCTCGGAAACGAAAATGCGCGTTTGCGCATGGAATTGAACTCATTGCGGGGGGAAAATCTTTCCTACCGTAAGGAGTTTGAGGAAATGCGCAAGGCCCTAAAGGCCTCCGCTCCGGCTGTGGAGCCGGCGCCCGCTGTTGTGGCGACGCCGCCCCCCGTACCCGTCAAGCGGAAGGCCCGGGCTGTCGCGGCGGAGGTGGCGGCGATTCCGGAACCGCCCGCCGCGCTCGCTGCGGCTAAAAAACCGCGTCCGGCCCCTGCTGCGGTAGCAGGGCCAAAACCGGTTCCCGTCGACGGGACGGAATCGGCCGCGGCGCCCGCCGACGGGGCGGCGCCGACGTCCATCCCGATCGGGCCCGGCGGCGGGGAGTTCGATGCGTTTTTGCGAGTCGTGCTCGACGCCGTCGCGCCGTTCGTTCGCGCGCAATTTGCCGCGATTGAGGACCGGCTGAACCCCGCGCCGACCCTCCGTCCGCCGCTCGCGGCCGACCGAGGTAAGGCGCCGGCGCCCAGACCGGCGCCTCGCGACCAGGCCACCGGAAGGCCAAGACCAGTCACGGCTGCCGCCGCCGTCCGGCGAGGTCTGGGGGAAGCAAGTACCCCGGTCCCGGTGGAGGTGGTGGCGGCCCCGGCCGTCGGGGTGGCAGGCTCCCCACTGCCACCGGCCCCCCAAAAAAAGAAGCACAGGGGGGGCGTGAAGCGGACGCTCAGAAAGCAGCGGAGGGCGGCGCGCGCCGCCGCCGCTGCTTCAGCGGCCTCCGCTACGGTGCCCGCGCCTGTGGTGCCGGCCCCCAGGCAGCGGGCGGCGCTCGCGGCCGCGACACCGGTCGTCGCGGCGCCCGTCGTCCGCGCTCGCGTCACGCACGTCGCGCCGCCGCGGGCGCCCGTGCCCCCCACCCCCGCCCCGGAGGGGGGGGCGTGGACCACGGTCGTCAAGCGGAAAAAGGGTAAAGGGGCGAGGGCCGACGGGCCCCCTCCCCTCCCCCAGGCGCAAGCTGCTCCCCTGCCGACGGGGCGGGGGCAGCAACAGCGGAAACAGGCTGCAAAGCCTGCGGTCGTATTCCGCGAGCCGAAGTCGGCCGCAGTTATCATTAAACTGCTGCCGGCAGCGGCCGCGAAGGGTGTCGGTTATCGCGAGGTCTTTGCAAAGGCCTCGACGGTGGTCGACATCGCGGCCATGGGCCTCCGCGAGGGGCTGAAGGTGGTGCGGACCGTCAGGGACGCGCGTCTCCTCGAGTTCCAGCCGGGACCCGAGAGCGCGGCCAAGGCGGACCGCGTCGCCGAGGCTCTGCGCGGAGCCCTTGTAGGGATGGCTGAGGTCGTCCGCCCCGTAAAGCGTGGGGAGCTTTACGTCTCTGGGCTGGACGAATCAGTCACGGTCGATGGGCTGCGTGACGCGATCGCGCGCGCCGGCAATTGCCGGCGCGACGACGTGCGCACGAAGCACATCGGTGCAGGACCGGGCGGTTTGGGCGCATCATACGTGATGTGCCCCGTCGCTGCTGCCAAAGCCATCGTCGAGCTGGGCTACCTCGTGGTAGGCTTCACCTCGGCGAGGGTGGAGGCACTGGAAGCCAGACCGATACGTTGTTACCGGTGTTACAACGTCGGCCATGGCGCCCAGACCTGTCCGGACACGTGCCCGGACCGGACCAACTTGTGTCTCCGCTGCGGTAAGAGCGGACACAAGATGCCGGACTGCACGGCCCGGAACCCCCACTGCGCGGCGTGCGCGGCGGGGGGACTCAACGCTGCCCACCCCACGTTGGCGAGGTTCTGCCAGCCTCCCTACGTGAAGGGCAAATTCGTCCATCCGAGGACGAAACAACGCACGGGTGTTACGGGAGTACGCGCAATGGACACCTCCAATGCCTAGTACGCCCGTAACAATACTATTTCAGGCGAACGTAAACCACTCCCCCACCGCTCAGGATTTGTGCCTGCAGGCGATGGCGGAGTGGCAAGCGAACTTGGCCGTAATAAGCGAACCTTATTACGTGCCGCCTTGCGGCAATTGGGTGGGCGACCTCGATGACGTGGTAGCGGTGGTGGCCAGAGCCGGTTCTGGCACACCGCTTACATGTCTCGAAAGAGGAAAGGGCTATGCGGTGGCGGAGAGCGGGAGTATCGTCGTCATAGGCGTTTACTTTTCGCGCAACCGCCCCCTGGCGGAGTTCGAGCTTCACTTGGACGCCATCAGGGCTGCCATAGGCAGATTGTCGCCTAAAACGATCTTCGTAATGGGCGACTTTAACGCAAAGCACTGTTCCTGGGGAAATGCGTTCACGGAACCTAGGGGCCGGACGGTTGAGGAATGGGCTCTTCAATCCGGCCTGACCATATTGAACCAGGGATCGGTCCAGACCTGCGTGCGCGCGCGGGGTGGATCGGTCATCGACCTGTCATTCGCCACTCATGCGGCCGCCCGCAGAGTTGTCGGATGGAGGGTGCTGGAGGAGGTGGAGTCGCTCTCTGATCATCGGTACATCAGATTTGAGCTTACCCCCTCCTCCGGTCCGAGCCCTGTTCATCGCCCCCCTCTCCTCCCGCGTTGGGCCCTTACCAAGCTCGATCCGGAGCAGGCCGAGGAGTGGGCACTCACGGAAAGCTGGGCCTACCCAGTCGAATTCGAGAACCTGGAGTCGCAGGCAGAGCACATGCGCAAGACCCTGACGAGGGTTTGCGACGCGGCGATGCCTCGCGTCTCCAAGCGGCAGCCTCCGTGCAAGCAGGTCCACTGGTGGACCGAGGAGCTGGGCGAGATGCGAAAGGCAGTTCGCATCATCAGCCACAGGCTCAAACGCTGCAGGGCGCGCCGTCCTCCGGACTACGTCGCGGAAAATGGACTCGTGGGAGAGTTTAGGGAGGCCAGAAAGGCCCTTTCGATTGCAATACTGCAAGCGAAAGCCCGGGCTCGGGCCGAGCTCCTCGAGACGCTCGATCGGGATCCTTGGGGGCGTCCGTACCGTGGGGCCCGCAACACGTTGCGGCCTTGCACATCCACGGTCACGGAAACGCTCGAACCCGAGGTGCTCCGGTCGGTTATCGACGGGCTCTTCCCGGATCCGGGAAACTTCACTCCCCCCAGTATGGGTCCACCCGTTCCCGACACCCCCACGGACGAGGAGCCTCACTTCATCTCCGAGGGGGAACTAGACGTTGCCCTGGACCGGCTCCGGGGCAGGAAGACGGCACCGGGACCCGACGGGGTTCCAGGTCGACTCCTCTTCCTGGCCGCTAAACATCTACGCGGCCAGCTGCGGGAACTGTTCGAAGCCTGTATTCGCGCAGGTCGGTTCCCGTCGCAATGGAAGGAGGGTCGTTTGTGCCTGATTCCCAAGGGAGGTCGGCCTCCCAACGATCCGTCCGCCTTCAGGCCCATAGTGCTGCTGAACGAGGTCGCTAAGGTCTTCGAAAAGATCTTGGCGGAGCGGCTCGTGAAGCATCTCGACGCTGTGGAGCCGGGGCTTTCAGAAACGCAGTTCGGGTTTCGGCGGAGGCGCTCCACGATGGACGCCTTCGAGACGCTGCGAACGTCAACGGACGAAGCCGTCCAAGCGAAGGATGTCGTTCTTGCGGTGTCGCTAGACATAGCGAACGCCTTTAACAGCCTCCCTCATGAGACGATCAGGGAGGGGCTCCGCGCGCATGGAGTCCCCCCGTACCTCACGAGGCTGTTGGGCGCGTACCTGCAGGATCGACATATCCTTTGGGAGGGCGGTGAGTCCGGCAATCCCGAGTTAGGTCGTCGACGCGTCGCGTGCGGCGTTCCACAGGGGTCGGTCCTCGGGCCGATTCTTTGGAACGTAGGTTATGACTGGATCCTTCGGGTTCCGGTCCTGCCCGGGGTAGGGCTGATCTGCTTTGCGGACGACACCCTACTCACGGCACGCGCTGCGTCATTTGCGGAATCCGTGGACGTCGCCAACGCCGGGTTGGCGATTGTCGTAGATCGAATAGCTAGGCTGGGCTTGAGGGTCTCCCCCGCGAAAACGGAGGCCATCATGTTCCATAGGAAATTTCGCAATCCCCCCGCGGACTTGACCGTTTCGGTCCAAGGGGTGGCCATTAGAGTAGGGCCCCAGATGAAATATCTGGGGCTAGTTCTCGATGGGAAATGGCTGTTCAAAGCGCACTTTGAGCAGCTAGTTCCCAAACTCGTCAAATCCGCGGGCGCACTCTCGAGGCTGCTTCCCAACGTAGGGGGCCCGGGAGGTGCGACGCGGAAACTTTACTCTGGCATCCTGAGGAGTATGGCACTGTACGGTGCACCCGTCTGGTCCATTGCACTTCACCGCCACAACAGAACCCTACTGCATCGGGCGCAGCAGGTTCTGGCCGTGAGGACCATACGGGGGTATCGCACAGTGTCGCGGACGGCGGCCACCCTCCTGGCAGGCGATCCGCCCTGGCATCTCCAGGCGGACGTCCTGACAGTGGTGCGCCGCACCCGGCAGGATGCCCTAGCTAGAGGCCTGACCTTCTGTCAGGTCGAAATCGAGGCGATCAGGAAGCGGGAAACCGCCTCCATGATCGCCATCTGGTCTCAAGAGCTCGACAACCCTGCGGCCTATGGCGGCTACACGGTGGATGCAATCAGGCCACAGCTGACGGAATGGGTCAACCGCACCAGCGGCACCCTGACCTTCAGGACGACACAGATACTTACCGGACACGGATGTTTCGATAAGTATCTGTGTCGCATTGTGGGCTGCTTGCCTTCCCCGGACTGCCGCCAGTGCGGCGCGCTCGACACGGCGTTACACACGCTAGTCGAGTGCGCCGCATGGGCGCCGCAGCGTTTCGAACTTGAGACGCACGTAGGTCCAGTCGACTCGCTCTGCGACTTGGTCAAGGCCATGTTGCAGAGCAGCGACAATTGGGGGGCTGCGGTTACTTTTTGCGAGACAGTAATGTCACTCAAGGAGGCCGCAGAACGAGACAGGGAGAGAAGTCCTGCAGCGCGTGCCAATGCGTCTTCTCGAGGTCGCCGGCCTTCAGCTGGCACCCGGAGAGGCAGGTACGCGCATTACTTCCCTCCCTGAGTTAGGTTCCGTTTACCGCGGGGGGCCTTTAGCTTGCTAGGAGAGCAAAGGACCTTCTACCCCCGCACAACGAAGTGGGGTGTGTTCTCCCAGGGCACACTCCAGGCACTTTATTGCGCTGGATCGGCTGGGCGTAACTATGTTCTAAATCTCAGCCTTTCCAACACATACAAAGCGCAGGGTCGTCAGGGAGGAGGGGGTTTTTAGTGGGTATTGGGGTTGCTCGCCCGTGCAGCAACGCTCGGAGTCTTCCACACTATTCTGTGACGTCGATCGCGGACGGAGCGCTGCCAAGAGCATACTATTGCTGCAGTGTTATCGCCCCCGACCGACGCGTGTCGTTCCCCTAGCAATGACCCAGTTTGTGCGTAAGAAACTATATTATAAACTAAGATCTGGCTTAAAGGCCTAGCTGCCAAGCCATAAACTTAAATAAAATAAAATAAAAATAGATAGAAAGTGTTAACCATCACCTATGGACATTTGTAACACTAAAGGTGTCACCAAAAGTCTCACATATTTAAGTTATATACGTATCATTGAAATTATCAGTTAATACTTACTTAATCCAGCAATTTACAATGTTTACAGTACAAATCAATCCTTGGGTTGTCCATGGATTTGAATTTTGCTGAGACAAACATACAAAAGCTCCAATTTTATTCACTTTTCAGTACGTGGGTCATCAGCGTGTTTGGCTTCGCAATAAAAAATATATTTTTACTAGCTGTCCCGGCAGACGTTGTTCTGCCCTGAAGAAATAAAATTTAGAACCCGATTGCAGCGCCACCTACTGGGTCCAATTGTGAATCTAAACCAGGATGGTTTAGAATCCACTTGAACACACACACAAAAATTCATTCAAATCGGTCCAGCCGTTTAGGAGTTCACTGTCAACACACGTACAGAAGAATTATATATATAAAGATTAGACGAGTGGCAGCCCTGGTCAAAGGTAAACTCTTTTGGCATTGCGCAGGCAAATATTAAGCCCTTTGATATTTTTAACACGTCCTATGAGTCTGTAGTTTGTCTGCTTGATTTATTCTACTTATTTGCTAAATTATTATGTAATTTGTATTTTCTAAATGTAAGGCGACGAAACAGGCTTTATGTGGGGGCAGTTACTAATCTACCCCTTTGTAGTGGCGTATTTTAGAATTTAGGTGCCTTAGTATAAAATGTGCTACTTAATAAATTAACCAATCGGCCAAGTGCGTGTCAGTTCACGCAGGATGAGTATTCCGTAGATGTGACGAACGTTTACTATTTCTAGGATTTTGATGACTCAAGGTAAAAGAGATGCCTCAGCGCTCGTAAAGATGGCACCGCCGTTACGCCGCGATCACATTGCCGCTGCCGCTCTGCTGTTCTATTCATTTCTGTGTATATGTGTAAACGTTATCCGCTCTCGCATACCGCTGCCCTCTGGCTGAGGCAGCAAAAGCGCGGTGGCAGCGTGGCGGGCACGCAGTGTAGCGTCTCGGTGGCGGTACGGTGGAAATGTCGTGTACAGGCGTACTTAGCGGCTCACTTATAAAGCGTTTGAATTATTTGTATGATTTTGTAGTATGTATCATAATCATAAGGTAAAGCTATAAGTATATTATTATATAATTATAGCTTATCCATCACAATAACATAATAGATTAATGCTATTTGCTCCTTCATATACTCAACTAACTGTTGTAAGAAACAGACTTCAAGTTCTTGGGCATAAAAGACAACGATCCCGTAGTCAATAATACCCTTTAATACCGATACCGTATCACGTGAAATAATAACTGAATGCGTTCTGGCTTTTAGCCAAAGGAATCCATTGTGCTATTTGGCGGCAATCCTGCATACAAAGCGGCAATCTACGCATCTATCCAGCGAGGCAATGCTGCCAGCCTTCTAGGTACAATGCCCAGCGACAGTGGTCTGGTGGGGCTGGACGGGCCTTGATACAGGTTTTTTTATTTTTATTTTTAAGCTAGGTTTATTTATATTATGGATTATGCCCTCCTTTTTTAATTAGTTCTAGTTTTTAATTTTAGGTTTATTTTTCATACTGTAGTTTAGTTTTAGTATTTAATTGTATTTTTCTATTGTATTTATTTAAGTTGATGGCTTGGCAGCTAGGCCTTTAAGCCAGATCTTAGTTTACAATATAATTTCTTTATTTTCTTAAGCCTATGTGTAGCACAGTTGGACTGTAGGTAATCAGCTAGTGCCATTCTTGTGACAACTCTAAAGGCCACATTTGACTTTACAGTTCACATTTCTCACAAAACATATAATTACTACGCAAAAACTATCAATATCCTACAACGATTGTTCATTTTAGAGTAATTTTACATATTTTTAGAGAATAAAACTGCACAGTACGACATCTCCTTTCAGTTCCCGCCAAAAACTCCATTAACTAAAACTATTCATATAAATAAAGTGTCCATTAACACTTTTCTTATGGTCTCGTGACGTCGCAACTTTGTTTACGTGTTCTTTATTAATAGCTAGCACATTACACTACACTTTTGTTTTGTTTATAGCACCAGTTTAAATGGTTTTGTCCTTTTGTGCCTTCTGTTTATATTATGTTTATTTATTTTTTATTGCAGGAGTTCAGCAGACAGGCAGACGGCCCACTTAATGGAAAGCGGTTACCATCGCCTATGGACATTTGCAACACCGAAGGTGCTACAAATGCGCTGCTGCTCTTTTAAGGGAGACTGGAATCTAGTCACTAATGCCGGAACACAACTCAAGGTTGTTATGGCGACATACTTTAGACCAGGGGTGGTAGTCATCCAGTCGGGCAAATGCCCTACCGCCTGGCTGTGGGTTGTTTAGTCGCCTCTTACGACAGGCCGCCCGGCTGCAGAAAATTGTATTCTTTCTCCGTTCATGCACGGATAAATTATTCGGACACGGTTTATTTCGATTCGATAAAAAAAAATGCGATTTGCGAAGCTGGCGAATAGGCAGACGGCCTACTTATGGCCGGTTCCTATATCTTACTAACCGTTCGTTTGCCTTACTATTATGGAGGGTAGAAGTATAGTGAGCCATCTTGCATGGAGGACAATAAATAGCAAGTTAGATAGATAGATAGACCACACTTTATCGTGTACCAAAACATAGATAAACAGAAACAGAAAAATGCAAGAGATAGTACAACAGGCGGCCTTATCCCTAAAAAGCGATCTCTTCCCGGCAACCTTTGGCAGGGATTAATGCATTTTTAATACTGACGGTGGTGCAGTTTATAAATAATGATAAATGATAAGTATACACAATACATAGAAGTACAAAAAGAATATATAATTTTTATCCGTGCAAGAACGGAGAAAGAATATAATTTTCTGCGGCCGGGTGGTCTATCGTAAGAGGCGACAAAACAACCCACAGCCAGGTGGTAGGGTATCTGCCCGACTGGATGGCTACCAATCCTGGTATAGAGTAGGCTGCCATAACAACCTTGAGTTGTATTTCAGCATTAGTGACCGGGTTCCAGTCTCCCTTAAGAGAGCAGCAACGCATTTGTAAGCACCTTTGGTGTTGCAAATGTTCATAGACGATGTTAACCGCTTTCCACCAAGTGGGCCGTCTGCCTGTCTGCTGAACTCCTGCAATATATATATATATATATATATATATATATATATATATATATATATATATATATATATATATATGTGTGTGTATATATATATATATATATATATATATATATATACCCATTTACACACAAATACGTATATAGGTAGCTCATTCAGCCTGGATGGTAAAAGACTTATTGTAAAAACAAGACGTATGTAAGGTGTGTTTATTCTGTATTCTATTTATTTAGTTGAGGGGCGCAAATTGTGGGAGCTAGATGTGTACAGAAATTCGAAGCGTTCCTTGAGGTAAGGAGGAGTGGGTTAAAACAATATATTATAGAATAGAGTGAGAATATGCGTATTCCGTCGAAAATTGATGAGTAACCACTTGAGTTTTTATGGAATTCAGAGACGTGATCATATTTACGTAAACCAAATATGAACCTAATAGAGAAGTTTTGAAGACTCACCGAAATGGCGCTAGTAGAGCAAAAGAAAATGATATGAACTTAGCAGCAGTTATAAACAGAGTGAAGTGTGCTGAGTTGAAAAATTTAATATCTTCGATGAGTTTCTTCAATATTACATTATTTTTTTAATATCAGCCTTTAGCATGGGATAGGCTAAGCCAGTGGCCAGCCATTTTACCTGTGGCCCTGGAATTAATAGCAAAGGACAGAATGCCGAGGGGTTTCATTGGGTATCCCTAACTGTGGTGTGTCAATAGCATCTCTAGTTCTGGCTAAAGGTGCTAGTGCCACCCCGACTTGGCGAATCCCACACACCGGCTGCGATTTTCCCCCTACGCGCGGCTAATGGCCTTCAGTGGGATGTCCCCTCGTGAAAAAAGGGAGTTATCACTGCAGTACAGTTCTATACTTTTGTAGTGCAATGAATTGTTTGTATTAATAAACATGCTTTGAATGAATTAATATTTATTATTATCATTACCACCAATTAATGAGAGTGACATTGAGTGACATTAATCCAATACCAAAATAAAATATTTTAAAGATATTATTACTATTTAAACAGTTTATCAAGCTCAAATTAAAGTCAAGGGAACAAATAGCTAGAGTGAAAAGTTATAATAACATACCTGGAGTTACAAATATTTCTGTGAAATTGTAAAAACATTAACCATTACGAAGGGTCGCAAAATGATAAGAAATCCATATATCCTGAGCTAGTGTATATATAATAACACGATATAAAACATAACATTACGAAAGAAAGCATATTCAACCGTGGTTACTTTGCCTGACTTCTCCGCCCAGTTCGACGCTACCCAGGACCCAGGCGTACAATGTAAGAACATACCCAACATCCGCGCCCATTGAGTGCCGTAAATAATATATCGCTGAGTCACAACGATGAGTAAATAAGGCCAATATATCTAATAAGAATATGAGTATAATTAGCAATGGTATGATAACGACAATTCATATATGAATATGTGTGAAAACGCAAAAAATTGAGTACCTGAACTATGTTCAAAAACTTGAGTGTTTATACCTAAAATACAATTTTATATAGTTAAACATATATAAGTATAGTTTTTAAATAGTTATATTTTAGGGTCCCGTTTTGTTTTATATCTTATCTTTTTTTTATTTGTTCGTATTAACTATTATCATTGTTCTTAAGATTTAATTTATAATTTTATTACTTTTATACTTTAAATTGTATGTCCCAATCACAACCTGACACGGTGTCGCTAGAGAACTTAATCCAATGCCATAAGTGTCCCGGTTCACGTTTCTTCAAAGGCCATAGGGGCCTAAAAATACATCTAGGTAAGACACATAAAGAGACAAATCTATCCCACTCGTTGCCTATCATACAAACAGATCCCGACACAAATTTAAAAACTCAACTTCCTCTTTGTCAATATCTCAGTAATCTTAAAAATTCAGTCCCCTTAATTAAAAGAATTCCCCGTGGTGCCCGTATAACAGTATGCCAAACTTTTTCAAAATTAATAAAAAATGTGATACTAAATAATAACCTACAAGCCTGGGAGAACCTTCTATTGCTCCCGTATAACATTTTTCAAATAGATGATAAATCCGGAAATCTCACATCTAAAGTTAAAAACAGATGCATAAGTGTACCGGAACCGAAAGCTTTAAGAAATTACAATAATACACAAGACCGCAAGGATTCTTTAAGTCGGCTACGCCGCTTCGTTGAATCCAAAATCTCAGACGGAGACATTAAAGGTGCAGCACAAATTTTGTTCTCCAGCGATACCGTCGCTCCCAACAATGAGACCACACTGGACGCTTTGATTGACAAACATCCACCTTCAAGGACTGTCCCAAGCAGGAAAACACAGGATGAAAACTTAGTCACCGAGCCGAGGGCTGTTCTCCAGTCTGTTATGTCTTTTAGAGGTGGCTCAGCTGGCGGCCTAGATGGCCTCACTCCGCAACACCTTAAGGATCTGTTGAGTGGGTCTACCGGAGGCGCAGGTGAGACGCTTTTGAAAGATTTAACAGACTTGATGAATTTAATGCTCTCGGGCTCTGTGGCAAGTGAAGTTGTACCAACGCTATATGGTGCGAATTTATGTGCTCTTGTCAAAAAGGATGGTGGCATACGCCCTATAGCGATTGGTACTGTGTACCGTCGCCTCGCAGCTAAAATTTGTTGTCGACAGATAATAGACACGTGCTCCACATATTTCGCCCCAACTCAACTCGGCTTCGGATCAAAAGGTGGCTGCGAGGCGGCGGTTCACGCGCTACGTACTTTTATCACAAGAAACTGCTGTGAGGCAGTGCTTAAGGTGGATGTAAAAAACGCTTTTAATTCGGTAGATAGGGACACCCTGCTTACACGAGTTTATGAAAAATTTCCAAAAATCTATAACTTTACTTCCCAGTGTTATAACAAGATAACAAATTTAATGTATCAAGGCACACAAATAAATTCGGCAACGGGGTGTCAGCAGGGTGACCCTCTCGGGCCGGCCTTGTTTTCCCTCGCAATCCATCCCATCATTGATAAACTAAATTCAAAATTTAATGTGTGGTACTTAGACGATGGCACCCTAGGTGGGGACATTGAGACAATTAAAAATGACTTTCAGTTCCTGCTAGAAGAGTTCGCTAAAATCGGTCTGGTCTTAAATCTATCTAAATGTGAAATTTATATATCCAACAAGTTAAACAATATTGACAACATAAAATCTGAGTTACAAAGTTTAGGTCTAAATTTTAAAATTGTTAACCAAAGTAATCTAACCCTTCTGGGGTGCCCTATCTTCGATGATTATTTCGCATCCTTTGTTGATTCCAAAATTCAAAATTTTCTTTCAAAAACTGCTAATTTAAAAAATATTAATATACATTGTGCATATTTCATTATCAGACACTGTTTATTTGTTCCAAATTTTACATACGTACTTCGTTGCTGTCCGCTGTGGCAATATCCACATTTAGTAAATAATTTAGATAATACTATTAGGCAATCACTCTCATCACTATTTAACATCCCTTTTGATGAACGCTCGTGGACCCAGGCCACCCTGCCTATAAGGCTCGGCGGCCTGGGAATTCGGAAAATTTCAGACATAGCGTTACCCGCCTTCTTAGCCTCAGTGTATAGCACCTTGGACCTCATCGGTAAAATATTAAATCCATCACTTAGTGATTTTGAGGTCCCGTGTTTGGCTGAGGCTAAAAATGCGTGGTCGTTGGCCTGCCCGAATCAAAATTTACCCGTGAACCTAAAGCGCCAGAAGCTTTGGGACGAGCCGCTCAGCCTTATAACGTATCAGAAACTCTTTTCTTCTTTTATGGGGCAGGCTGAGCGTGCTCGCTTCTTAGCTGTCTCACGTTGGGAGTCAGGTCTCTGGCTACAGGCACTGCCCTCGGCAAATCTTGACACACTTTTAGAAGATACCACCTTCAGAATCTGTGCCAGTATTCGCCTGGGGGCAACTTGTGTGGTCCCTCGCGTCTGTCAATGCGGGGATAAGGTGGATCGCTTAGGACACCATGGATTATCTTGCAGCAGAAGCGCCGGTAGAATTTCTCGTCACGCGGCACTTAACGACATTATCCGCTGGGCTCTTGTCCCCGCCGGGGTATCTGCCGTTCTGGAACCAAACGGCTTGTGCCGCGACGATGGCAGGAGACCGGATGGGATGACGTTAGTGCCTTGGAAGATGGGCCGCCCCTTAGTGTGGGATGCTACTTGCGTTGACATTCTGGCGGCGTCCTATATTTCAAGTACGTCCGCTACCGCCGGTTCTGCTGCAACCGAACCCTCAAGCGCCGCAAGTACGCCGCTATCGGAAATAGTTATACATTTGCGGCGTTTGGGGTGGAAACTCTGGGTCCGTGGGGTCCTAACGCTCTAAAACTTTATCGAGATGTTGCCGAGCGCTTAGTAGACCTCTCACGCGACCAAAAGGCTGGCGTCTATTTTGCTCAAAGGATAAGCATTGCTATTCAGCGTGGTAACGCCGCCAGCCTTTTGGGAACGTTCCCGGTAAGTGACAGTGGTTTGGGACCAATATTTTATCTATAATTTTGCTCTCTTTTTTTTTTTTTTTTTTTTATTTAGTTTTAGTATTTAATTTTAGGTTTCTATTAATGAATTAAATTACATAATTAATTGTTTAAGTTATTAATTAATTTAATTACGTTGAGTACTGTTTGAGATATTAGATATTTTCGATTGAATGATTATTTATGACTAGTGGTCGCCCGTGGTTGAAATTCGACCATAATAATTAATGTCAAAGACTATAGTTCTATAACATAACAATAAACAAAAGAAATACAATAGAAAAACAACTTAATCTGATTTACATTTGCACTAGTTAACTAATTACTTAATTTACGAATAAATTCTTGTCTATGGTAACTGTTTTCCATCTGTCTACTGAAATCAAGCGATTTCAAAAACGGGGTTTAAATATGTCTATATACATGATCCGTGACTTTCATCTAATCAATAATTTAATAATACTAGTGGTCGCCCGTGGTCGAAATTCGCCCATAATAATTAATTTAAATTATAAGTTTGAACATTATTAAGGTTCTGTTGTCAAAGACTATACTTCTATAATCACAGATTTCGCCAAAGTTACACTGTTAATTTGACTTTAACAATAAACAAAAGAGTATATATGCGTGTGTGTGTCAAATACATGGTAGTATGTGTAATGTTTTTTATTGATTAAATGTATTTTTTATGCATAATTTAAAAAATATTAGCATTCGTCGCTTCTTCTCTATATAAACTACAAGTGTGTGAAATTTCATACTCCTCTGTCAGCGCAATTTTCGTAAAAAGGGGTACAACATTTTTGCTTCACGTATTAATATATAGATTCTGCTGTCAAGTGACGATTACCGAAAACGGTTCACGTTGGTTAACTAATCCTTGAAGTTCCCACCAAGAACTCCACAATTACTTTATTCCTTACCTTCCTTCTTTGAAGCGACATAACCTTCAGCCTATTGACTTCACCAAAACCCGATTCTCGTATATTTGTGCAACGTAAATACCATTGTTTCTGCTTTTCTAGACTTGATTAGTGAACTCGGTCACACACGCTCTTGACCTCTACGTGACCGGAGTCGAATGGACACATTATATTAGTTTAAATTTGTATGAAACGACGGTTCGGTTTAATAGGGTACTTCATAATCAAATCAACTGAATTAATTTTTATCATCAATATCAAATCAAAGTGCTCGAGTGGTCAAGGTCACGGCCTTCTTGATTTTGTACGGATGTACGGCTTTATGACGTCATAATGGGGATGCGGACAAATGTTATGATGTTAATTATTCATGTGTATTAGCTGTAGGTTTTCCATCACTAAATAAATATGGTGTTGTCTGGAAGAGATCGCTTTTTAGCGATAAGACCGCCCTTTGTTCATAACTAGATATAATTTTAGTCTTTAAGTTCATGTTTGTATTGGTGTACAATAAAGAGTTATCTATCTATCTAAATAAATAACTAATATTAGATATTGACAAATAACATATGTGTCTGTAGGTACACTAATATACCATACATACATAACTTCACGCCAGTTTCCTTGCGGGGTAGGCACGAGCAACAGAGCGCAATTTAGGCTTATTCTTACACACCTCACTTGCTTCTTTGACATTCATAACTCCTGTCATGCACGCTCGTCTGTTACACTAATATAGCTATTCGTTAACAGCGTTTTTTTTAACGCTATATATAAGATGCATTTGGCCACAGTCAACAACCATAATATCCGTTAGAAATAGCAATATTTAGTAAAACCGTTAAAAATAGGGGTGGCTGTATAAAGTAACTCACAGAGCAAAAGCAGAGAACGAGGAGAATACTCAGAAATTTTACAACCTTAAAGGACTACCTACATTTATTCAACTCCATTCGCGTTTCGCTGGTTGATTTTTTTTTTATTGCCGGAGTTCAGCAGACTGGCAGACGGCCCACTTGATGGAAAGCGGATATCATCTCCTATGGACATTTGCAACATCAAGATGGTACAAATGCGCCGCTGCTCTCTTAAGTAAGACTGGAACCTGGTCACTAATGTCCGAACACAACTCAAGGTTCTTATGGCGACATACTTTAGACCAGAGGTAGTAGCCATTCAGTCGGGCAACTGCCCTACCACCTTGCTGTGGGTTGTTTTGTCGCCTCTTACGACAGGCCGCCCGGCCGCAGGAAATGGTATTCTTTCTCCGTTCTTGCACGGATAAATTGCACTTATTCAGCTCTGATTCTCTCAGTCGCGTACAGCAGCGTAAGATTGTAAAGGCGTAATATCTCCGCTGAAACGCTACTATCTACCGCGTACAGCGCTGAATGGTAAGAAGCGTACATTACTCTGATTTTCATTTGCATTTCATCATACCAATGATAAGAACACAGCGCTGTACGCAGCGAAACAGCTCTAAATGCTGTCGTGAGCGTGCGCATGATAAAAACATATTTGTCTACATTTTGACTGTTTGCCGCGAATATGAATAGTTTTTTTTTTGCAGGAGATCAGCAGACAGGCAAATGGCCCATTTGATGGAAAGCGGTTACCATCGCCTATGGACATTTGCAACACCCAAGGTGCTACAAATGCGCTGCTGCTCTCTTAAGGGAAACTGGAACCTGGTCACTAATGTCGGAACACAACTCGAAGGTTGTTATGGCGACATACTTTAGACCAGGGGTGGTAGCCATCCAGTCGGGCAAATGCCCCACCACCTGGCTGTGGGTTGTTAAGTCGCCTCTTACGACAGGCCGCCCTGCCGCAGGAAATTGTATTCTTTCTCCGTTCCTGCTCGGATGAAAATAGAGATAAAGATATAAAGATAGAAATAGATCCGAAAGCTGAAAGGATACGTACGTCTCTTCATACAAAACTGATGTTATCTATGGACATAAGCTGAATTGAGTTGAATTAGTGTAGTTAGTCCCTGAAAGCGAATGTAATTCCATGTCAACCAATACTTTGGTGTACAGTAAACCGCTCATCTATATTTCCATTTTAAAGTCTTACCTATGTATCTTCACATTCAGATAAATAATAATTATCAAAGGTAGATCGATGAAAGTATGAACAGACGTATCTTAGAAACGTCTCTGTTTAGTCTATGACGAAATCTGACCACAAGTACTGCAGGCCAAATTGCATGGCCCCGAACATTCACACCACGGTGTGAATATATTTTACGCTACTTACTTACATAGATTTTTGAAAGTAAACTCATCTGTATGTCTTTAAAGTTTGAAACATTTAATTGCCTTTAGTAAAGTTTCTGATGCCCTATAAATATTATTGTTGCGAACCGATGATAATCCTTGACATGTGTTTTATTACCCCTAGGAATTTGAATTATCTTTAACTTGTTTTATGGTAGCCTATATAAGTTTATAAAATAAAAACTAAAACGTCCTATAAACAAACCTAATTTAAAAATATATATACAACTAGCTGTCCGGGCAGACGTTGTTCTGCCCTGAAGAATTAAAATTTAGAACCCGATTGCAGCGCCACCTACCGGGTCCAAATGTAAGCTATCCTATCTTTCAAGTCGGATCAAACTGCACACGGTGTGCAAATTTGATTAAAATCGGTCAAGTAGTTTAGGAGTCCATCGCGGACAAACAACGTGACACGTAATTTATATATATTAAGATAGTAAAAATCTAAACTGAAATTAAAAACCTAAATTAAAATCCATCCAGCCCAACCAGACCACTGTCGCTGGGCATTATACCTAGAAGGCCGGCAGCATTACCTCGCTGGATACAGAGGCTTTGAGCGAGGTAAGCTCGGGCCTTCCGGTCTCCTGTTGTACTGACCAGACGTTTTTTAATCTTTTGAAATAATTTGTGAGCACTTGGCCCCTATGGGCCCAAAATCTTTACCCCAAACGACTCAAATATGTAACTTGTCACAAGGGTTGCATATTCGAGCCGTTTGAGGTTTTCAGCAGAAGTGGCAGTGCCACCGGCCCCAACTTTGGACTCCTGGAGATGAGAAGGCGCCAGTGTGTCGACGCAGGTAACCTTAATTACGTTAATCCCTTTGTATTGCTTCGCAGTAGACGTCATAAATCCTTTCTTCTTTTGTTTGAATTTCGTTGCACATTTTCTTTCATTCCTAAGAATAATGGACATGTTGCTAGGGAGCCATATCTATTCTGCAAAGGGGCGAGTATAATACGGGTTTGCACGATTTACGTCGTTACGATTTTCTGCTTTATCCCAGACATCCATAGTAAATAACAGAAAATTCGTTTATAAAATTTACCATACCAGGGATCGAACCCAAAGCCTCTGCGTTAAAGTCAGGCTGGCCATCAAAGGCTTAGCCCGCGTAACCACAAAAAATAAGATTTCGACACGATTATAATGATTGAGTCGTTATATTAAAATAAGTAATGCCACTTTCACACCAACAGATTTCGTTAATGGAACTTAGGATTTTTGCCTGTCTGTCTGTCTGTTAAAGGATCACGTGAAAATAACTAAACGGATTTAAACGAAACTCGACACAGAGTTAGTTTATATTATGGGTCAACACTTAGGCGAAGCCGGTGGTTTAACTTGTCTAAACCTATATTTGGTATAGAAACAGGATGTTCACAGTGGTGCATATGTAAACATATTCCGAATGAGTCATATTAACAACATCATGTAACAAGTTAACTCAAAGGACACTACTGTAACCATTTTGACTTATTAACAGAATTTACTTAATCTTTGTGCCACAAATCTTAATATGGCAGCCGAGGGCAGAACTTTCTGGCAGCGTAAGCCGGTCTCAAAACTTTAAGAAAGAGGTAGAAGGAAGGAAAAAACAAGGACAGGTATATTTTAGAAAGGGATAGATAGTGAATAAAAGAAGATCAAAATTATGGGTTCTAGAGGATTGTTCCGGGTATATAAGCAGCGTAAGGCGCGCCTACCAGGCAGTTCAGTTCAAGTCAGCGAAGCGACAAGTGCGATACGAAAGAGTTGGAAGAGAAGTTTAATAGATGACAGTGCATTTGCATTACATGCACACTCCACAAACAAACCAAGACACACAAAGAGCCTAAAAATTAATAACCCAGGCACAGAAAAGAAAAAAAACAACACACATGGCACTAGATACGACTATATATAAGTATAGATATAAGGCCAACACTGCATATGCACTTCCTCACAACACCAGCATGTAACAGATACACTCTACATTAGTATAAGTTTAGTATTAAAATTAGAATAAATTAATATCATAAGTTATTCTTAAGGTACACCAAAACAGAAAAATTACTACATATAATGTCACATACACTAACAAAAACAAACAATATGCGTGTACAGTCTTAAATTTTTCATAGAAATTAAGTATTAAAAAAGGGTACGGAACTCGAGTCCGTAGATATATATAATAATAATAAATAAAAAAATAGATGACAGTGACGAGTTAGTGGTGAATTAAGTGAAAAGTTTAGTGGGCAGTTCAGTGAAGGAGTGTAGCGTAATTTAAAAGAAGATCCAGAAGCGAGCTACACGCGGTAAACTCGGAGGTGAGCTCTGCAGTAGCAGGAGGTGGTCAACGCAATATCGGCGACGGTATTGTGAGTGAGACATCTTATCGTCGGGACAGTGGGTAGTTAGAGTTGTACGTGTAGGAACAACCCTGTAGAGAAGAATCATGTACGGCTGTGCAAGTTAATAAAAGCGTTTAGCTAAAAAACTAGTGTTTCCTTCCAATCCTAAGTGCGTATCCCCGCATGTAAGATTAACAATAAAATTACGAATAAATTGAACTAAATTCTGTCTAATATTATTTATTCAAATCCTTATATAATCTGTTAAAATCTTTACTTGTCTTTTCGGTCTTAATAAAGTTTCTTGACTTTCAGATTGTTCTACAACGTAAGATGTGAAGGCATCTTCTTGGATAACGTCGCCTCGATCTTCTTCAACTTCGCTTGCCTATAACAAAACAAATTATTAATTTTGAATTCAGAATAATAACTAGTATAGCTTTTGTTAAAAGATAAAGAACCGTACAAAATGCATACGTCCAAACTACTTTCACTTATGGAATTAAAAGCGTCTTAGATAGGGATGTGTATACAATCGTACATTCGTTTCTTATAAGATTGAGACGAATTTGAAACAATACAGATCACTGTTTTACATTAAAAAGTGACAACCATATTAAGGCAGACCAGAGATGCTGTCAATGTGCTGCCGGCCTCGATGAAGAGATTGAAACACAACTCAAGATTGTTACTGTGGCATACTCTAGACCAGGGGTGGTGACCATCCAGACCGGCAAATGCCCTATTACCTGGCTACTGATGATTTTGTCGCCTCTTACGACAGTCCGGCCGCAAGATTAGTATTATTCCTCCTGCTCACGCCATGCCGTAGATGGTGGCAACAAAGGTTCCCGGTACGGCCGATTTCTCTTTTAAGAACAATAGAAGAGCGGGGAGGGATCGGCCGCCATCCCAAGACGGCGTGGGCACGCCACCCCATTCATTCTTCATTCCTTCTTTCTTCGTTGAACAATCAACATCTAGATACGCTACAAGCCACGTCGCGCTATTTTATATTTTCATTAAGTATAATTAAACAGACTTAAGAACAGACGAGTGTGCATGGCAAGAGTTATGAATGTCAAAGAAGCAAGTGAGGTGTGTAAGAATAAGCCTAAATGGCGCTCTGTTGTTCGTGCCTACCCCGCAAGGCAGCTTCAACCTTGAGTTATGTTCCGGCATTAGTGGCCAGGTTTCAGTCTCCCTTTAGAGAGCGACAGCACATTGGTTGCACTTATGGTGTTACAAATGACCATAGGCGATGGTAACCACTTTTTCATCAGGTGGACCGACTGCCTGTCTGCTGAACTCATGTGTACATGGAATAATTTATTGCTAAATAATTAGCGAGATTATAACTGAGCATATCTGTCAATACATAGACCAGAAAACCTTCGGATATGCATCTACGAATATGTTTAGGTATTACATAGTTTCACGTAGCATTTAAGATTTCTGTATATATAGTCTTAAGTTTAATGTTAAATTAATTAAGCAATAATTACATCTAAAGTACAACACCTCATCATATTATTTTGTACTACCCTCCAGCGGTTGAGCCTAGCTTCAGTGGCAAGTGAGCCATAGGCTCTCGCCAGTGGTGCGTCACTATCAAAGGGTAACTAACCATCATCGATACACCAGGCACTTACTTCAACCCCTACATACATACATACATAACTTCACGCCAGTTCCCTTGCGGGATAGGCACGAACAACAGAGCGCCATTCAGGCTTATTCTTACACACCTCACTTGCTTCTTTGACATTCATAACTCTTGTCATGCATGCTCGTCTATTCTTAAGGCTCCTGACATTACCTTCTGCTAGTACACGATCAATTTGATCATGGAAGGTGTGTCGTGGCCTTCCACGACTTCTGCATCCATCCACTTTTGCGTCATTCTTTCATCATACCCGAACCACCGGAGCATTCCTTTCCTTACCTTCACCCCGACACTCTCTTTCAGACCAACCCCTACATCATGCAATAAAAAAAATCAAAGGAATATCGGAAATGTCTTATTATATACTAACCTGTAGGCTTGTTATTTCGCTGTCAGTGTTAACCATTTGATCTGCCAAATACTGCGTTACGTGATCCTCTCTATCCACGATATCCCTTTCCTGCTCGTCTTCCTTAATTTCGCCATTTTTTATATCATAAGAAGATTCTGGATATCTTTTTACTCTATGATCAGTCTTTTTTCAGAAAAGAAAAAAAAATATTATTGGTTTTCAAATTAAAATTAAATTTATTTTTTAAAATGTATGTCTTTGAAAACCACGGGGCCATAAAAATGGCGCAGACGTTTTGGACATGTAAATGTGGCGTGACACTAACGGGCGATTATCCCTGTCTACACCATATAAAAATTCACCAAGGACAAGCCCCGGTAAGTATAGGACTGTTGTAGGGAATGAGAACTAAAGGTACCGGGCTATTGGGATAAACTGCTAGTGGTACTAGGGGGTCTCAGAATATGGGGACTATGGCGTCTACTCATCGCAATGTTCAAGGAACATGGAAAAAATGGGCATACGGTGACTCGCCACTTGCTGCATGGGCAAAAATGCCGTATAAGATTGGCGAGGGGGTGTCGAGAGATGAGCTGCAGGTTAACCGAAGCTACTTCCGACTTATTACAATTATTATTATATATAAATTATAATAATAAATAAATTATAAAATAAAAAAATAATTAAAAATTAATTTAATTTATTACATACATACATACATAACATCACGCCAGTTCCCTTGCGGGGTAGGCACAGAACAACAGAGCGCCATTTAGGCCCATTCTTACACACCTCACTTGCTTCTTTGACATTCATAACTCTTGTCATGCACACTCGTCTGTTCTTAAGGCTCCTGACATCACCCTCCGCTAGTACACGATCAATTTGATTATGGAAGGTGTGTCGTGGCCTTCCACGACTTCTGCATCCATCCACTTTTGCATTGTATATCTGTTTAATCATTCTTTCATCATGCATTCTTTCCACATGCCCGAACCACCGGAGCATTCCTTTCCTTACCTTCACCCCGACACTCTCTTTCAGACCAACTCTCTTTCTTACTTCGGTATTACGAACGCGGTCTGCGAGCGTCACTCCGCAGATTTTGCGCAGTGCTCGCATCTCAACCGCGTTTACTCTACTTTCATGCTCTCTCTTCCATACCCAACTCTTGCTTCCATACGTGAGCGTAGGTACCAGCACCGCGTTGTGTATGGCGAGCTGGGCCTTCTGGCTGAGGTTCTTAGCGCCTAGAAGTTTACCTTACGCTCCATTCAAACTATTCCCCAAATTTAATTTATTAATTATTATTATTTAGTTTTATTTAGTTTTTATCTGTTCTCTTGCAAACATTTATGGATTGTATGACTGTGGGTATAATAAAACAATCCATAAGCACTTTCTTTATTTAAACTTAATGATGTGCATTAACCTGGCTACACCTGGAATGATGTTAGTATTATGCCCTGCTCCACCTGCGTTAGGTTAGTGATTGTGACCAAATGAGACTAACTCGGAGCGTTAAAAAATAACGCTTTAACGATTGGCTACATTAAAGTACATAAATTATGTGATTGTTTGATGTTGTTAACAATGTCGCATCTCAAATAACGAATTAAACACTTGCCTACATCTGCGTGACGCAGTCACTGACACTATATTATAAGCAGGGGTATTGGACGAAATATGATGTCCCTGCTACACCTGGGATTATGTTACTATGTATGTATATACACCAGTGGCGCGGGGTGGAAATTCGGTTAGCGTAACCCGGTTGAAAAAACATACCGAATGATGCAAGCGCCGACTACACCGCTGTTGAAAAAATATCTTACTCGCGGTGTATTTTCTTATTACAATTTGTATTTTTAATTTGCAATCTTATAATAAATATGCGGTATTTTGAAACAAAAGCCGGTGCCCGATCGGGTTATAAGTTGCTATTTCATCCAATACGTGTGGAAAGCCGCCGAGCGTAAGAGATAGTAATACAGTATTAATATATGCACGAATAAAAGACGTAAGCGCCAAAATCAATATAATTTTGGTCCCTAATTAATTTGCAGAGAGACTAATAATAATATGTTTGAACAGAACGAGTAAAAGCCAAAGGATGCATAGCGCTTGCGGCCTTCTGGTCATTAGTCGCTAGTTGCTAGTTTTTTAAAGGTAGACTATGGGGAATTGAGTTGTATGAAGTCCATACCACTGATAAAGCTAATCTTTAACGGCGTTATTTAATCACGCTATAAGCCGCATCTGGAAACATGGGTCTAAATGCGACTTATAGTCGCATTTCGACCGTCGCACCTGGGTTTAGGTGTAGTTTATGCCTCATAAGTATCATGGTATCCACAGGTATGCGGTACGGTAGGTGCGCGCGGCGAGGCGAATAACACGCATCATCGCCGCGTGCGCTAATCGCAGGCGGTCATATCCGTAAGGACAAACATCGTTGACGAAGGTATCTATATTACACTTTCAGAACAAACTCAATCGAAATTGCGACCGTCACGACATAAGCATAAGGGTCTATTCAAAATAGAAAACATGTCAACAAATCTACGAGACTATCTAAAATTTTAGCGTTTTCAAAAATAATGTTTACAGGTATTGTTATAGAAAAGTAGTGTCCACTCACATAAAAAATAGCTCCATCAATGCATGAAGCACTGCTCACGAATTCGGCTAAAAGTGTTGCCATCATCAAAGCTGCAAACTAAGACGAATTAGATTGAATCAATTTGGTTGAAAGGCATATAAGTGAAAGGACATGACTACATTTAACGACATTGAATGCTTCAAGTTTATCTTTATAAAAACTTTATTGCCAAAAAACCTGAGTAGAACAGTAACTTCTAGCAGCGAAAGGTAGAGGTTAAATGATACTTCAGATGGCAGAGAATAAGTAGTATTCACTGTTGAGTGCTGAAGTGAACTAATTTATTTTGGAAACTGTAACCTTAAGTACAAATATTAACAAGTCGTACAGCTAGTACAATATATAGCGCAATGTGTGAGCGGGACGGATGATGTGCCAGCGAGATAGAGCAACTATTATATGTGCGCTCCGCATTGCGCTAGCCAGTAGTCGCGTCCGATTATAAGCCTCGTCAAAAGGCTCTTGTGCGACGACCGCATAACGTCCTGACGGACAGGGTCGACATTATTACGAGACGGCTGGCCCGGATCAGTCCGCCCGCGGTTAGGACGGTAGGCTGGCAGGCACCGACAAACAGACACAGACGGCGGCGTCTCAGACGCAGCCAATCAAGATCTCTCGACGTCCCCGCGAGGGACGCTAGGAGACATAGCTCCCCCCACAGGATAGACTAGACGTGTTGCTGGGAAGTTTCTTTCGCTGTTTCTTCTCTCACATCCATAACACGTTGCGAAACGGCAGTAAAATAGCGTATGCCGCCCCGAAGGCACTCGCCCCAAAACTCCCGGTAAAGTTGTAAGGTCTTCGGACCAACAACATAAAGTCAAGTCCAATAAAAAAAAAGCTAGCCAGTAGTCGCGTCCGATTATAAGCCTCGTCGAAAGGCTCTTGTGCGACGACCGCGTAACTTCCTGACGGACAGGGTCGACATTATTATGAAACGGCTGGCCCGGATCAGTCCGCCCGCGGTTAGGACGGTAGGCTGGCAGGCACCGACAGACAGACACAGACGGCGGCGTCACAGACGCCGCCAATCAAGATCTCTCCACGTCCCCGCGAGGGACGCTAGGAGACATAGCTCCCCCCACAGGATAGACTAGACGTGTTGCTGGGAAGTTTCTTTCGCCGTTTCTTCTCTCCCAGCCATAGCACGTTGCGAAACGACAGTAAAATAGCGTAGGCCGCCGCGAACCACCGATCCCGGCCCGCCGGGATCCTTCCCCTCGGGCTTTATATTACCCATCGCCCGTTCTCAATTATTGCTTTGTATTGCCCTATGGTGGGCATCATTAAATTCATTCCCCTCTCATGGCAACAGTCCAGCCGAAGTAAAACTCCTTAGGGAGCTCCCTCGCCCCAAAAACCCCGGTAAAGTTGTAAAGTCTTCGGACCAACAACATAAAGTCAAGTCCATTAAAAAAAAAGCTATCCAGTGGTTCGTTGTCCGCTGCGATGACTAGACGTATGCAGCGTCCATAAACTTATAAAAGTCCCTAACTCCCGAATAAGTTACTGTATTATATTTTATTTATATGGAACACTGCTTGATTCATTCAAATTGAAAGACATAAGTGAACCGTCTAATATCAGCTTAACTTGATGCTAGTCAGATTCACAAGAGTTATGTATGTTCAGGCATAACTTTTTTGTTTCTCAACCGATTTTGATGATTCTTTTGTGTTGAATTCAGAACAGCTTCAGGATAGTTTCATATAAATTTCATTATTATTGGACACCACGTACGTAACTTAATTAAGAGTCAAAAATAAACAAATTCTAGCCAAAAAGATACCAACTTCAATAGTAACAAAAAGCAAAAAATAAATATTTTCTACATTTCGAAGTCGGTACCAAGTAAAAATTAAAAACAACAAATTCGCAAAATTTAGTAATATTGTTTTACTATTTTTTAATTTATTTACATTTAATTCAATAAATAAAATATAATGAAGGAACTTAACTTAGGTATATTGTATTCTACCTATAATCCTTTAAGACTATAAGTAGAACACTGAGCCTATGTCATCGAAGTCAATGGGTAAGGTTCCTAGAAGGCTAGCTACGTTGCCTCGTTGGATCGTCATACTGATCCCATGTCCGAGGTAGATACCAGCCCTCTGATCTCCCGAAGAGTCCATGAATCGTTTTGATATATTTTCGTAGAGGCTCAGGGCCTCAGTACCCCACGGTCCAATCGTTTCAACAACAAACGTTACAAACATAAAACTCTCACCAAGAGTTGCATATTTACACCACTTGAGTGATTCAGCTGTTTCCGCCGCTGAAACGGCTGATCTAAACGTGTTTAGTATGTCTCTACCCCTACCAGCGGTTTGGCACTTCGCCAGGGAGTTAGAGTCATTATTGTACCAGCTTTTTAGTTCCTCTTGAAGTTTTTTGATAATTTCTTTATTACTTACCATTAGAAACACCTGTTGGCTAACACAGCTCTGACTAATACACAATAATACAGACCGTTTCATTTTTGTGTATAGAGACGATATCCAAAACATATCAAGTCATAACTTCAACATTCGTTACTTATTATCAAACAATTGTCAAAATTACAGCCTAGTATTAGACCAAAATTCGGTCAAGTGCGTATTAGTCGCGCATAGTGCAGTTCAGTACAAATAACAATAATTCAGTAGTATGGCATTTTTTGGGGCCTATGCAGGGAGTGGCGAGTCACCGTCTGTCCATTTTTCCATGTTCCCTGAACATTGCGACGGGCAGACGCCATAGTCCCCATATTCCCAGATCCCCAGTACCACTAACAGTTCACCCGAATAGCCCGGTACTTTTTGTCCCGGGGCTTGTCCTTGGGTGCATTACTATATGATGTAGACAGGGATAATCGCCGGTCAGTGTCACGCCACATTTACATTAAATGTGTCAAGTGGCCTGTACGTGTTGGCCTTCCCATGGCCCCACGCATGCCTTCCAAATGTCCGGGCCATTTTTATGGCCCGTGGTCTACAAAGACGTACATTATATTAATAATCTTTCTTTTCTCCCAAAAATACAAGTCTTAGTTAGATAATGTTGTTATAAATATGTCTTACCTATACAATACACAAAAATTTAATCTAAAATGGAGCAGAGGGAGACAGGAGTCCGAACTGAGAAAACCCCGTCCTATGGAAACTCCTGGCCTCCGCCTCTAGTAGAGTACATAGTTTTCTTAAAGAGATCGAACTAAAGAAAATGTAAATATTAAAAATATAAAGCTTGCATTTTTATTGTATGCATTTTCAGTGTTTCTTATTTGACTGTGAAACTTACAAACAAATATCCCTTATTCAAATAATGTATGATATAGGTATACGAGATAAACTACGTTTTAACGGTTTTTACAGCGCGGTAATTTATTTGATTTTTATTATTCCGACATTTCGGCCATTTTTCAGTAGCCGTGATCACAGTTAAAGTTTTATTTAGCCTAACACCAACTAGTTCATTTTAATTATTTAGTTTGAATTTTGTTTATGGTTATTATTTACCACTATAAACAAATTATATAAAACATAACATAATATCACGCCTGTTTCCCATGGGGGGGGGGTTTGGCAGGTACTATGGATCTCCACTTGCGACGATTCTGACAAACAACTTTCGCTTCACCTACTTTCATTAACCTCTTCATACATGCACGTTTATTTAAAATGCTTTTTACCTGACCTCTCTTTAACACTTCTGATATTTGGTCATGGTGTGTTCGTCTCGATCTACCAGCAACAACTCCACCATTCACAATACTGCCATACACCTGTTTTCTGATTCTACTTTTATCCATTTTCTCTACATGTCCGATGTCCGGCAGACGTTGTACTGCTCTGAAAAATAATAATCTAGGACCTGGTCCCAGCGCCACCTACCGGTTCCAATTGTGGATTTAAACCATTCGGGGACCCACTCAAACACACAAAAACAAAATCGCTCCAGGTGATTAGGAGGACTCTAGAACCCGATCTCAGCGCCACCTACCGGTTCCAACGGGATAAAAAGTATCCTATGTCCGTCTCCGGATTCTAAGCTACCTCCCCACCCATTTTCAGCCAAATCGGTACGGCCGTTCTTGAGTTATAAATAGTGTAACTAACACGACTTTCTTTTATATATATATAATAACGCAATATAAAAGCGACCCAGAATCAATCTCCTATAGAGCTAACAACTTGTGATGTAGAGACTGTGTCTCGACAAACGTAGTGTAGAACGTCTCCCAGTCCTGTTGACCGACGACCTTCGCCAACAACGCTTGGATGAGGAACGTGGAAAGCAAAGATATGTGGCGCAAACTTGGGAAACTTATATCCAGCATTGCATGACAAATGACTGAAGAAAAAGAAGACACAAAACTTTATTTATTTATTTAATCGATTGTACATCAAACGTCGGTATATTCTTTCTACTTAACACTGAAGGATTTTTCACACGATATTTATTTCTTTTTATTCCTCTTGTAACTTTACATTTACCAAAGTTCGGCATTAAGTAGTACAACTTATCTACGTTGGCGTCTAAATAAATCATGTTATTACTACTATCAAACACAATTTTTGTTGGCAAACCATTAGCGAAAGCACCTATTCGCATCAATTTATCAGATTTATAATTCAAACTGTAAATACCATGACTAGCGGGATGCACAAAATACATTCCATTATAATTATCTACAGACAATACATAAAAGTCATTCAAAAACAATTCAACCTTCTTAGAGCCTTTTTTTAGTCTATGCACTTTCCCATCACTGATGAAATATATATCGTCTTTTTTATCGATAACAAAAAAATCAATTGTATAATTCGATAACTGTGTAATCGATTTAGATTTTTGCTTTTCGTAGATAAATAAACCTTTCGTCTTGAAAATTGTATACAGAATCTTTCCCTTATACTGTAAATCTAAAATTGTTTTATCCAATAATCCAACTTG
The DNA here is from genome assembly GCA_019925095.2 of Dendrolimus kikuchii. Lineage (NCBI taxonomy): Eukaryota > Metazoa > Arthropoda > Insecta > Lepidoptera > Lasiocampidae > Dendrolimus > Dendrolimus kikuchii. Next base: position 9,611,720 of record CM034413.1, read on the forward strand.
TTCGGTTCTGTTGGTACTAGGGTTGTATTTATATAAGCCTGTAGCTCCTCCCATGTATACTTCCCTAGTATTTTGATCAACAGTGCGAGCGAATGAAAAACTGATTCCAGGGATAATTTTAAATCGAATATCGTCTAAATCGAATGATGCAGTATGATCAATAGTTTCGGAATCTTCGTAGTGAAAGTATACAATGTTGGCGGTTTTATCGATTGCTAGTTGTCCAGATAATCGAATGTTTTCGAATATCGGTACTCGAGTGTAAGCTGCTCCATCGATACAGGCATGACATATTCCGATTGCTTTCACTGATGTTGCTAGTATAGTTACTAGAGCGAAGATATATTTCATTTTAATTCTGAAATAGAAATTAATAAATTTATTAACTAGATAGATACGTCATTGATACGAGTTAGCGGGACTCGAATTAAAATGCCGTTAGAATTATTATAGAGTTTATTAGAACTATACAAACACGTATAACACAGGTACAAATATAACCGAACACAACAAATCCAAACGTAATGCAGAAGGTCGTAATTCAATAAAACGCGCAGTCCGTCAAAATTAGATTCCCGGATGTACACACGTCACGCCATGATCGTGGTTCTCGCTCAACTGCCTCCTCTCTCAATCAGGCCGTCGTTTTATACTTCACCAATGCAACTGTGCCCGCCCGGCAACGTGACACAATTTCCTAGAATTTGCTTGTAATTTGTAATCCGCAACACCTGGCAATTGATGCAGCCTGCAAACGGCCGTAAACGAGTACAATAGAACAATAGGCTTTTCTCCACAATAATTAGAAACGTATGCCAATAAATAAGTGAACAAAAGAAGACGATCATAAAAGGATTACAATTAGTTCAAATGCCGACAGATAATAAAATGTGCTTTTACAGATTAGGAGTGGAATTTGTTTTTGTCGGAATCTAAGTTGTAACATTATTATTCGTGACATACCTAATATATAGCTACTTCAGACCTGTCACATGAGTTCTATTCTTTTTATTTCTTTCTTCTACTATTTTCTTCTTGTCCAGTCTCCAAAAGATACTTATAACACGGAAGAAGAATAAATTAGGAATTACAATTGCAGGTCTTTAAAAGCGAATACAAAAATCATCAAGAAACATCAGTATTTATTTTCGAAACCAGCCTTAAGCAGGCATTATCTAATTTGCAGATGAGCAAGCGTGGCGGAGTCCATACGATTGCACTAAATTGGACCACAAACTGCCTAACTGCCTTTACACCATCCAATTTTAGCACGCTAGCGTACATAGCGATTTGCAAATTGGATGTAATGACGTTTTTTTTTATTGCCAGAGTTCAGCAGACAGGCAGGCGACCCACTTGATGGAAAGTGGTTACCATCGCCTATGGACATTTGCAACACCAAAGGTGCTACGAATGCGCTGCTGGTCTCTTAAGTGAGACTGGAACCTGGTCACTAATGCCGGAACACAACACAAGGTTGTTATGGCGGCATACTCTAGACCAGGGGTGGTCGCCATCCAGTCGAGCAAATACCCTACCACCTGGCTGTGGGTTTTGTCGCCTCTTACGACAGGCCGCCCGGCTGCAAGAAATGTTATTCTTTCTCCGTTCCTGCACGGATAAATGACTGCTTTGCGATACGCCACACAACTATGTATAGTTAGGCAAAACAGTGCTTTACCAGTTTGCACAACAATAACTCGTAATCAACTTTCTAAGGAAGAGATTTATTTGAATCTTTCTCAGATTTTACAAGCGAATATAGACCTCATCCTATAAGGTGCAGATAATATTCTATCTTAGGGTGGTAAAGTTCAAATAAATTAAATGTAATGTACCTACATACCTAGTAGTTAGTTACTGAGGAAAATCGTTTTAATTATACATAATATAATGTACGTACCTGGAGGCTAACTAGTTAGAGGCCATCCACAAATTACGTCACACAAATTTGATGATTTTTCGACCCCTCCCAGGTCCTTGTCACAGCTGGTCACATTCACGCGACTCCTCGCCCCTTAGTGTGTATTTAGTAATTTTACATCAAGAGATTATAAAATTAAAGCAGCAGTTCCTTAATTAGTTTAGTTTCTATTTAAATTATTTTTTTATGTTTAAACACTGCTCATACAGATTGAGTTGCATAATTTTTTTTTAAGTTTTTCGTTAAAAGTTCAAATTTTGTGTTTTAAAGCTAAATATTTTAGATTTTGAAATGTGACATCACGAAATTTAGGAGCCCTGTCACACTTCGTTGACCCCCGCCGCCCCCTTAACGTGTGACGTAATTTATAAATGGCCCCTTACTGAGAAAAATAATTATGATAGTAATTTTAATGATAGTTCTGATTAGACAAACATCTCAGACAGCCACATACATCAGCATTCTCCGAAATCGCTATGAAGCCTTAAAAAATAATAACGTGGAAATAACTTACCGAACTAACATTTTAAATACAATGCACATGAAATATTACAAAGCCTATTTTGTTAACTACCGAAAAATTACTTTTACATAAACAATATCTTAGTTAATGAAAAAAATTATAATGAAAAAATAACAACGGAAATTTACACGGTCATAAAATGTTGTATATTATTATCTACATCCAAGTGTAAACTAATGAAATAAACTGATAATGTTCTTTGCTTCATTTAATCCGAAACATTCAACATACACAGTAAAAATGTTAAAACTGTATTTCTTAAAATTTACTATTATTATATATGGTCTGCGTAAGGCACAAAAATCTATAGTTTTTTATCTATAATAAAACTAAGTCTTAACTAATAAAACTACGTTTTAACGGTTTTAAGCGCGGTACTTTTATTTGATTTTGGTTTTTCCGACGTTTCGGCCACTTTTCAGTGGCCGTGATCACGGAAGACAAAGATGTCAAGTGTCAACGAGTATTGTTAAAGTTTTATTTAGCCTACCGCCAACTTATTAATTTTAATTATTTAATTTTTAATTTTGTTTATGGTTATTATTTAATCTATGGGAGCCCAATCTAATTTACTACCGCTTCGCAACATGTTATGGCTTGAAGAGAAGAAGCGGCGCAAGAAACTCTTCAGCAAACATGCCTAGCTCTAATAATTTTATATAATATTAAAATGGGTGGAAGGAAAAATACAAAAATCCTTCCACCCATTTTAATATTATATAAGTCTTAACTGTTTTAAGCGCGATAATTTATTTGATTTTTATTATTCCGACGTTTCGGCCACTTTTTAGTAGCCGTGATCACTGAAGACAAAGATGTCAACTGTGTGTGATGACACCATCTTTTTTTCCGTCGGAATAATAAAAATAAAATAAATTATCCCGCTTAAAACAGTCTAAACGTAGTTTTATTATGTATATGAGTCGCGAAAACTTAAGAAAATATTATAGTTTTTGTCATTTGACTCCGAAACTACAAGGCACCTAATCGAAAGTGCCCATATATTAAAAATTATTCAAGACAGAATACCCAGAAGTATCGCCTGTCGCTTCACCTATTTCATGAACGCGACAAAAGCCAGGGAGAAAAAGATAAACAATATAATTTTGTATTATTTATACAACTGTACTAGATTAGAAAAACACAATTTCAGTATGTTAATTACTATCATCAGTTTATCATTAGAAGAAAAATTATGGCAATTATGAGATTAAATCATGTTTATTACGCAGTATTTAATTTAAAAAGATACTCAAACACATGAGACACTTTGTCTCGGAGTCACGGTCGCGAGTATTCTGTTTCCTGTCGCTTGTAGCGGTCACAGGTTTATGTCTCGACCTTCAAATGTTCTTCGTAGAAATACCTATTAAGTTCAATAACTTTATTTACCAGAATGTAGTTTAAACGTGTTTTTCAATTGTAAAAGCAGAGTACATTCTACCATATAGTTACGGTGTGCATAATACATAATCTATTAAATAAATCTAACATTTAAAAAATTCAAATAAATTACTAATTTAAAGACAATATCGACTAAGATCAATACAATGAATTAAAATGTTTGAAGTTTCTGTTAAAAGAGAATAAAAAAACAAAGCTTAACTATATTGATAACAACGACAAGAACGTGTTTTAAGAAATTCAGATCACACTTTAAGACTAAACTTTCGTGTAGGTACATTTACAATTTCAACAGAGTTAAAAAAAAGAAGAGTCATATAAACATATAAATAAGACGAGCCATACAAGCATATCGTGTTTCATGGTTCAGCGTTTCTTATTGCGGTCCTCTGTCACATGTCGCGGTCGCCTATATCGGTCGAGCATCTCAAACTGTACATTAAAAATGCGCGAGCAGATATTTCATGTCGCCCTCCCATGCCTGGCCTCATATTGCCCGGACACGCTACACATTTGAATTATATGTGGATAGTTTACTCTACCATGTAATGACAGTTTTCACATTCTAGCTACAACACAACAGAAGCATGTTTTGCTTTAAGCAGTTGATAAACGATAGCTCGGGTTAAAAGTCAGATTAAAAATGTAAACATTTGTTTCCAGAGTTTTATCGAATCTTGTAATTTGTATTAAAGCTGTTATGCAGGTATAAAATTAAACACATATACCATCACGCTTGTTTCCCATAGGGGTCGACAGAGGCGTTCGTGTATTTGGCTTGCGTCTTTGGAAGTGAAACTTCTATATAGAGGGGGAGTATTAAGATTTTTCTGTCACGAAAAAGTGTTACGGCCGCGGTGAAAGGGGGCATAATTTTAGAATAGACGATGTTTTTTTTGTCCGCATCGAATACAGTTTTTTTGTTTGATAAAATAAAATATATTCAAATAAAAAATGCATTCATTAAAATGTACCTAACCAAATCATAATTTGCAGTAAACCTGTGAAAAATCTAAATGTAAAACTTCAAGTTAAAATTTTGTTACCATTCGTTTTGCCACTTATCCGTTGCCATTCGTTTTTCCACTTATCCGTTGCGATTTGTTTTTCCACTTATCCGTTGAAGTTTCACTTCTACTATGTGTCCAAACACACATTTTTTTAATGACACCCTACAAAGTGGGCACGAATCAGCTGGTACAATATAAAAAGGTATCGAAACATTAAAAATAAAACAAAGATTAAATTTATAAAGATTTAGTAAAAGCAATTTTAACATAACTAAAAGAAAACTAAAAAATCGATTACAACACCTCACGGCACTAAATTCTAAACATCCCAAACCATAAATAAATTGTTTTTTTTTTTATTACGTGTACACTTTAAACAATTTCCTAGCAACACATTTCAATATTATTCGATTTTTATTCGATTTATTACTAAAAATAATTATTATTAAAGAGTAAATAATTTTATATAGATACTTACATTTATTACAGTTTTTTTATTGGTTTATACCGTGGAATAAACACACTTAGGCTGTTGTTCATAAACGTTTAACCGACGCGCGATGGTTAAAATAAAATAATCTCTGTTTAGCCATAGAGTTTCAGTGATGATTTTATTTTAATCATCAATTCAATGTCTATGCACAACAGCCTTAGAATCGCAATCTCTCAGTACGTCTGATACAGGTTACTTTTCTCTCAATTTATAGATATAATCAATGTAAGTTGGGTCCTAATTTTCTTTTTCATATATTTTGAATTGTCTGAGCTGGGTCCCAAGTACGCTATGATGGTGGCCTATTACAAACGTCGTAGGCTGCTTAAGACCGACAAATGCTTAATAGGAAAATGCACTATAACAGAGATTCCCAAACTATTTTGGGCTAGAGACCCCTTTTACAAAATGAACTGTTACCCCCATAGCCAGATTACTTTAAAAATCCTCTCCCTAGATTTTTTCATATAGATTCAAAATACTTACCTTACTTACTTATTTTGAATTTTTAAAAGAACAACAATGATACTTCCTACGAAAATATTAGTAATTTTTATAACAAGTTGGTACACGTAACATCGCTTATACAATATCTTGAGTTTCAAATAAAAATTTGTTTTAATTATAAGAGGTAAATTTTTAGACCTCATCATCCCTCAAAATCAGTGTCCGTTTACGTCAAGCTCTGTGAAACCGATTTAGAACTCAACGGGTCGATATCGACCACTTTGGGAATCCCTGCTCTATAATAAACCAGCATAATGCATTTTTATAATAATAAAAAAAACACTCGTCGGTCGCGTACAGCGTGACGCCGTACGCAGCGTTTACAGCTGATCACCAGTCAGCTGGTGTCAAAGAAGCACTGTAATGGCTGCTTTTGCTTAGCGAAACTACCAAGATATTAAAAGCCGGCAACAATGTTAAAGTTTACAGTGGAACCTACGGGCACAACGACCCCGTGAACCACTCGAACAAAATTGGTCCAGCGGTTTATGAGTTCAGTGACGTACAGGAGTATTATACATACTAAACAAATTTGTATAGTCAAGGTGGAAAAGTCCGTCAGTGGGGTAAGTTCGTATACATCTCGTTTTTTTAACTTTTTTTAAACGGAATTTGACGTCTACTTCAATTTGAAGAATCAAATAGTGTCTTAACTTTACAGATATACAATGCAAAAGTGGATGGATGCAGAAGTCGTGGAAGGCCACGACACACCTTCCATGATCAAATTGATCGTCTACTAGCAGAAGGTGATGTCAGGAGCCTTAAGAACAGACGAGCGTGCATGACAAGAGTTATGAATGTCAAAGAAGCAAGTGAGGTGTATAAGAATAAGCCTAAATGGCAATCTGTTGTTCGTGCCTACCCCGCAAGGGAACTGGCGTGAAGTTATGTATGTATGTTAACTTTACTGACCGATTTGCTGTCGTCGTGGCTATTCAAACACGGAAATAAAGAGAGATGTATGGAGTTCCCCCACTGACCGACTTGCTCACTTTGACTACATATAAATTAATTACTGCAATAATATATAGAAATTTATAGCACCTTATTTTTACCCATTTAAGCGCCCTATCCAAACTACCTACCTACATCTTTTCCCATTGTTGTATATTAAAAGCCTTCTTCGAAGTAAAGATCCAATAGGGATGCGGACACAAGTTACAATAAATTCTAAAAAAATGACATAAAAAAATTGGCGTTAATCTTTAATTACTTGACCTCTTTTATTTGTACCTACTTATGACGTCATCAATAGGTACGCTCTAGTGCTTCCAACGTGTCTGTGAAAAGAAGAACGTCGCTACATTCGTTCGCGTGTTGCAAAGCTATGAATAATCATCAGACTTTTGAATAATAATGCTCGGACTCCATCTGGGATAATTTTAAATTTATTAACTGTGGCCAAATGGGTCTTATTTAGAGCATTAAAAATAACGAATAACTTTTTTCTTTAACTTTTAAGATGGAACCCCCACGAATTTGTGGCCAAATACAGATAATTGAAATGAACGTTGAAACTGATGCTTTTTCCCTCTAACTACATAGAATTTGTATTAGAATAAAAGAAACGATATAATTCTCTTGGTTTTGAAACGTCAATGTCATTTCACAGACTTGGACGGGCTATTGAACAAAATCTAAGAAACTGCACCGATCTGTAAGTTATAAAAATATCCCAATTGCTCTGACTATCCGCTCCCATATTATTTCCGCAATATGATTGGTACAAGTGATAGCTCGAATGTTTCAAATTAAAGTCCGCGCCACAAAAGAAGTTCCACGGAAAATCAAGAAACTAAAAATGGCAGCTCAAATAGGGAATTTGATCGTATTGTACATAAAATAGACAGGAATTAAATTTATAGCTTTAATCGTGGAATATTTTGTATTTATTATCCAATAATTATCTACATCAATTTACGGCTTAGCAAATACATCCGTGCAGGAATGGAGAAAGAATACAATTTCCTGCGTTGGGGCGGCCTGTCGTAAAAGGCAACAAAACAACCCACAGCCACGTGGTAGGGTATTTGCCCGTCTGGATGGCTACCACCCCTTTTCTAAAGTGTGCCGCCATATCCTTGAGTTGTGTTCCGGCATTAGTGACCAGGTTCCAGTCCCCGTTAAAAGAGCAACAGCGCATTTCGTATTGCAAATGTCCATGGGCGTGGGTAACCGCTTTCCATCAGGTGGGACGTCTGCCTTTCTCCTGAACTCATGCAATAAATATTAACTCTGGCAGGATTAACTACGGCGATTGCAGCGCCACGTCATTGGGACTTCTTTTGTGTCGTGCACTTTACACACATACAAACATTTTATCTTTATTTTATTATTTGAATTATTCAAACTGTCACTTTTGGACGGCTAACTATAGTGCAATTATATAATTTACAAATTAAAAAATATACTTTATAATTTTTTAATTAAAACCATTGCTAATTTTTTGCCCTATTTCAAAATATACTAGATTTCTTAAAGTTCATCTATTTCACAAGTAGTTAAATTAATTTCGATTCCTAAACGATACAGTCTTTTATAAAAACTATACTCTGTCCAACGGTTTATTATACTTTTGACAGATCCATCGTTGGTCAATTAATAAAGCCCCAAAGCGTTACCGGAATTGGTAACGCCTTGGGGCTTTATATCTTATACCTACTTAATATATAAAGCTAAAGAGTTTGTTTGCTTGAACACGCTAATCCCAGGAACTACGGGTCTGATTTGAAAAATTCTTTCAGTGTTAGATAGCCCATTTATCGAGGATAGCTATAGGCTATATATCATCACGCTAAGACCAATAGGAGCGGAGCAACAATGAAGGATGTTTCAAAATCGGGGAGCTTTTTTAACTTACTTTTTTTTAAAATGCCACGCGGACGAAGTCTTATATAAAAATATAGTTTCATTGTGAATAATTTTTAATCAATTTAGTGCACTCATATCATTTGCTTAAAATATTAAATCTCGTAACAAATAGGCCATATAACCCGCATGTTTATATTATACTTAAAAGTGAAATAATACAATATTACGACATGTCTTTTTAATAAAATTACGTTTTAACGATTTTAAGCGCGGTAATTTACTACAGAAAGGTTAAATAAACGTAGTTTTATTATGTATACTAGTCGCGAAAACTTAAGAAAATATTATACGAAATAAACGCAGTGTTATTTTTTTTTTAAATTAAAACATCATTTCAAAACGATGAATTATGATTAAAATTAAATGATGATAATTTATTGTCTGTGCCACATGATACGCGTGCAAACGTCAAAAGTGAAATAAATGGTTGGACCGAGTATATCAACCTCTTATACTCTAGTAACCAAACGTTACATACAAAAAATCCAAAAGCATTTTCTTTATCATTTAATTCATACAATGTATCAACGATAGCTTCTTTCACGTGGACACGAGATGATTATTTAATTCCTTCGTTTTGTTACATATTTTCGAATATTTTACAATATTTTTATACTTTCTTATGACAAAGAATAAAAACACATTTTAAAACACAAATCAAAATGTCTAGCATAAACACTAGAAAAAACACAAAACTTAAAAAATTATAACAATATATATTCAGTCTATAACATCGGAATAAATTGTTCAAAATGAAACATAGTCATAATATGGATAAACCATTAATATTTTGGAATTCAACATTACATTAGAGTTCTTATAGTAACTAAATGGCGTTATGTTTAATAAACATACATATTTCATAGTTTTTTATACCAATTGGAATAAGATTAAAACATGAACCGTAATAATTTCAACACTATAAAAAAAATTCTCTGTTGAAACTTTCAAATTTTGACGGGTTAAAATAAGTGCTGTCTTTCCTTAAACTACATTAAGGTTATTCTAATTTATTCTAAAACTTTATATAATATAAATATAATAACAGCCCATAAATGTCCCACTGCTGGGCTCGAGCCTCCCGCTATAGGGGCACGGACAGTATACCTGCCACGCTTGTCCAAGGCGGTTAGGCCGGTTTGACACATCGGTTATCTCGATGGGCATGTTGCATCACGATGTTTTCATTGGTCGTTATTAGCACATGGTAATTGTAATATGCACATTGGGTCAGAAAACTGCCTAAAGCGGTGCATGCGTTCCGGCCAGGATCGAACCCGCACCCTTTGAGCTTTGTACGCGTGCGGTAGCCATTACGCTACCACGACTTCTAAAACTTGTATGTTCATGCAATTTTTTTGTGTTTGCTATATATTATGTAGTAATACATAGTATTTAATAATTTAAAGAATTAATGGCCACGTTTTTGCGGACAATTAGTGCATTTATAAAATATTTCACACTCAACTTCATAATTTTTTATGCAAATTAAGTGCCACTAAATAATATTCTTGAAAGTTCCATATCGCAACGTATTATGCTGCTGTAAGGAGAAAAAGCAGTAAGAGAATTTCTACCACCACATCTAACTAAAACTCTATTTTATCTGTAACAAATAGATAGATAGACAACACTAGTAAATAAATGCTTTTATTCCTTTATTATTGAAGAAAATAAATTGTCAATTTTCTGACCACAACGCCATCTGTCCTTTGAAATAATCCCGAAAATCCCGGCTTATCCATACTATGACAACTTCACATAAACCCCGAACAATCAGATGAAATATTCAAACTACCCTAAAAAACAAAACTAGCAATGGTCATACTAAACACTTGTCTGTTTACAACGCCTCTCCGTCCATATGGTGTGGATGGGCCCTAAGTATCTGGACTTAAGGGTGCTCTGCCACGGCTTAAGACTTCGCTTCTGTCTGAAAATTGGAAAGTTTGTGATCGCTGTTAGTATTTATTTCTAACTACCTTCAACAACTACAATAATGTTGTTAAAAATATTGATAATGTTACTACTGATATTACTATCTATGTTTTCTAATTGTGTTTAATTATAAATTATTTGTTGTTGCTTTTCTTATAAATATTTTTTTAACAATTACGCTATCTGCGCTAATATCTATACTGTATGAATGAATGAAGTGTGTAAAAATAGATTTGTTTGAACATTGGTTTAATTGCTGGACCGGCTCGATTGGTGTTACCACGCTCTCACAGAATATCGGTGTGAAGCGGTTAGCCTTGCGGTAATAGTGTTTTGTACAGTAAGTGAGAGTTCCAATGACTCACTTCCCATTCCCTACACCTCATTCCTCTTGTCCGATCCTTCTATCTCATTCCCTCAATTCCAACCTGAAGGCTGGCAACACGTTGGCTTCGCCTTTGGTTTTACAAGCGTGTATAGCATTGGCGCGGGACGGTATATTCGGCTAGGGTAAACCGATTGAAAAAACACGCATTTGTAAATAAAACTTACATACACTAATAATAAAACTACATTTTAAAGATTTTAACCGCGGTAATTTATTTGTATTTTATTATTCCGACGTTTCGGCTACTTTTCAGTAGCCGTGATCACGGGAGACTAAGATGTCAAGTGTCAATGAGTATTGTTAAAGTTTTATTTAGCCTACCGCCAACTTGTTCACTTTAATTATTTAGTTTAAATTTGATTATGGGTATTATTTACTCTATGGAAGCTTAATCTAATTATATTTATATATAATTTTTTTAATTTATACACTACTAGCTGTCCCGGCAGACGTTAGGCAGGCAGCACTGCCTTGAAGAAATAGAATTTAGAACCCGATTGCAGCGCCACCTACCGGGTCCAACTGTGAATCTAAACCATTCTCGAATCCACCTGAACACACACAAAATTGTTTATCGAAATCGGTCCAACCATTTAGGAGGAGTCACATATAGAAAGAGAATTTTATATATAGAAAGAGTTGGAAATATTTTGAAGTTTTTCGTTAATCGTTCAAATATCGCGTTTTAAAGCTTAAATGTGTTATTAGAATTTGAAATGTGACGTCACGAAATGTCGGACCCCTCCCACCGATTGTCACACAATGTCACACTTCATCGGAAACCACCAACCTTCCCCCCCCCCCCCCCCCAACGTGATTTATGCATGGCCATAAGATAAATATAGGATACTGCTCATCCGAATAAATTAATTCCAAGAGAAATGCATTTGAAAAGGCGAACGAAGCTACGTCGAAAGATCTAGCATTGATAAGATGAATTTTGATTACTTTGAAAAACTTCAAACAAGATTTCGAACGATTGTATGTATATATACTTACAGTATTTTCCTTTTCTTCTGCCGGCTTGTTGTCCGTTTGTTCTGGTACATATTCATTCTCCAGGCCGAAGTTCTATAAAAAGTATATACAAATTTTAAAAAGTATATATGCAAGATCAATCAGCATGTTTTGTGTTTGTTTACAGCATCGTTTCTCAATTATTTTTATGACGCGACCCACGAAATACGAAAAAGTTAATTAAAGTCTAGCGAGCCCTTCACTATGTAATATATAAAATTCTCGTGTAGATTTGTTTGATGCCAAACTCCTCCGAAACGGCTGAACCGATTTGTATGAAATTTTGTGTGCATATCGGGTAGGTCTGAGAAGCGGCCAACATCTATTTTTCATACCCCTAAATGATAAGGGTGACCTATCCCAAAATATTTATTTTTTTTGACAATATTTATTACATTTTTTTTTTATGATTTGGCATTAAAAATACATACAACCCTAAATTTTCACGCTTCTACCACCAACCCCTATTTTTTAATAGTACTGTAATCATTTAACTTACTTAAAATTACTAAAAATAATTTAAAAAGCAAAACAACGTTTGCCGGGTCAGTTAGTAGTTATAATAATATCTTTATATCTGTAAGACCACGGGCCAAGAATATGGCTCGGACTTTTGGAGGGCTTGCGTGGGGCCATGGGAAGGCCATCACGTAGAGGTCCCTTGACAAAATTAATGTAAATGTGGCGTGACACTGACCGGCGATTATCCCTGTCTACACCATATAATAATGCACGCAAGCCCGGTCAGTGTAGGACTATTGTCGGAAATGAGAAATATTTTTAGTATTATTTTATTATAATATCTAACCGTGCAGCAAGGGAGAAATAATAGAATTTCCTGCGTTGGAGCGGCCTTCCGTAAGAGGTGACAAAACAAGCCACAGCCAGGTGGTAGACTAGAGACTGGTCTAGAGCAGTGTTTTTCAATCTGTGGGTCGCGACCTCTAGGGGGGTCGCCGGCAAAAGGGAAAAGGCAATTTAAATTTCTATCTCGTACTTACCTACTTTCTAAGCGCAGCAGCTTTTTGCAGAGTATAAGACCCTAATAATGAATATGAGTAACAAAATAGTGAAAAAACATAAACGTAGTCTTTTAAATTATTAAATTTTTATCTGTCTATAACCCAAGGGGGTCGCCAAAATTTTTCAACCTGTAAAAGGGTCGCGTATTCAAGAAGATTGAAAAGCACTGGTCTAGATTATGCCGCCATAACAACTTTGAGTGGTATTTCGGCATTAATGACCTGGTTCCAGTCTCCTTTTAGAGAGCAGCAGCGCATTGGTGGCACCCTTGGTGCTACAAATGTGCTGTCTGCTTGCCTGTTGAAGTCATGGAATAAAAAATAAAAAAAAGCTTATTTATATATTTGATTTGTATGTAGGTCTTATTTTTTTAACAGACTGCGACCCCCCTGACGACCCCATCAGTAACAAACATACAAGACCCCCACAAGGGTCGTGACAAGTTTGAGAAACAATGGTTTACAGTAATGTACTATTAAAATGTATGTTTTAAAATTAGCTAAATTACAGTCGGGCCGTTTTATAATGCCACATTTGGTATCTATGAAATCGATTTAAATAATTTTTTTATTGCACGAGTTCAGCAGAAAGGCAGACGGCCCACCTGATGGAAAGCGGTTACCGTCACCCACGAACATTTGTAACACCAAAGGTGCTATAAATGCGCTGCTGCTCTTTAAAGGAGACTAGAATCTGACCACTAATATCGGAACACAACGCGAGGTTGTTACAACAGCATACTCTAGACCAGAGGTGGTAGCCGTCCAAACGGGTAAATACTTTGTAAGTGGGTATATATAACGGTTTTTACACATCCCTAACAGCTTTTCATAAATTCACAACACGAATTAATTACAATTCAAACACTCAATAAAATCTAATCCTTACCTTCAAAATATCCACATTGGGCAAATGGTCCCCGGGTCCAGTCTGAACGAAATGCTGGAGCACTTTTCCCCCTTTCTCGACCAACAAGGCACCGCCGGTCTGCACCCAGTCACCTTTTAAGTCGCCACCTAGGCCTAGTTTAAAAAAACCTAATACCTTCAGTACCTTCAGATCTTGATTTCAAATCACAATCTTGGCTCACGACTCTCGAACCATTAGTCCCAATATGATAATTTGCAAATCAACAAAGTATAGCCGAATCGCCATCAGAACTGCAAACACTAGTCACAATGATGAAAGATGACTGTCAGGCGAGAGGCTTACTTACGTTTGAATGCGAAGAAAACGAAGGTTATGGTGTTTGAAAGAGAAGAAACCAGAACGAATGCAAGGATAATGGTCGATGACGTTATGCTGGAGCAAGTGAATGAGTTTGTATATCTTGGATGTGCTTTTAGCAGGGATGGAAGGTACACCGCTGATATAGAAAGAAGAGTGAATTTGGGGAATAGTTTGAATGGAGCGTTAGGTAAACTTCTAGGCGCTAAGAACCGTAGCGAGAAAGCCCAGCTCGCTATACACAACGCGGTGCTGGTACCTACGCTCACGTATGGAAGCGAGAGTTGGGTATGGAAGAGAGAGCATGAAAGTAGAGTAAACGCGGTTGAGATGCGAGCACTGCGCAAAATCTGCGGAGTGACGCTCGCGGACCGCGTTCGTAATACCGAAGTAAGAAAGAGAGTTGGTCTGAAAGAGAGTGTCGGGGTGAAGGTAAGGAAAGGAATGCTCCGGTGGTTCGGGCATGTGGAAACAATGCATGTTGAAAGAATGACTAAAAAGATATACAATGCAAAAGTGGATGGATGCAGAAGTCGTGGAAGGCCACGACACACCTTCCATGATCAAATTGATCATGTACTAACGGAGGGTGATGTCAGGAGCCTTAAGAACAGACGAGCGTGCATGACAAGAGTTATGAATTTCAAAGAAGCAAGTGAGGTGTGTAATAATGGGCCTAAATGGCGCTCTGTTGTTCGTGCCTACCCCGCAAGGGAACCGGCGTGAAGGTATGTATGTATGTATGTAACAAAGTATAATTCTAGTATGTATTACGAATGATTTAAAATATTTAATTTTCTGTTTTTTTTTCAGTTACAACAAGCTAGCTTTGTTTAATTTTATTCACTGTCATATTTTATGAACTGTCACTGTCAGTCGAGTTTGAGTTGTAAGTTGGCTAAGCTAATATATACTGTGTTATTGCACAAATTAATAAAATATTCGAAAGATGAATCAAATTATTGAGTATTAACAGACTATTCCACAAAAAATTATGTTTAACTGTTTGACAATAAAGTTTAAAATTACTTAAATCGAAGTTGTTTGATTTTCAATCTTGTCTAAAAAGATTTAGAGATGTAAAACCTTTTTATTGGTTTTATTGTTTACGATAAGCGTAGTGATTGATATAATCACTACGCTACTCTACTTCGTTACTGATGTTTAAAACTATTGTTAAACTGAGTGTCTGTCATTGTCAACATTGCAATTTTCTTTTTTCATGTTTCTAAATTATTAACGTAACATTTATTAAAATGTAGGTGTTACGTGCGTTAGATTACGTAGAATCGATACTAGTGCCATCTAGCGAACAAAATGAAACTAGCCCTAAAGGCAATACATTAAAAGCACTGTGATGACCGTTCGTAGTATTTCTCTTCAGTCAATTTACTAACCGCTGAATATGTACAGGGTTATTCAAGACTTCGCAGCTGGTCTTCAGAACTCGACTAGCTACCTATATAATACCTATCATAAAAGCTATATAACCTCAAGTATTTCCATATTAGGCAAACGATCAGCAGGGCCAGTTTGCACAAAGTGGCGTATTATTTTCCCAATTTTACTGATTAACAAAGCACCGCCATTTTCTAAGCCGTCCCCAACCAAATCTGAGGCCAGACCTGCGTTTTATCAAAGCATTAGAGAATTTTGATGATGTCAGGAGCCTTAAGAACAGACGAGTGTGCATGACAAGAGTTTTGAATGTCAAAGAAGCAAGTGAGGTGTGTAAGAATGGGCCTAAATGGCGCTCTGTTGTTCGTGCCTACCCCGCAAGGGAACTGGCGTGAAGTTATGTATGTATGTATGTATTAGAGAATTTTCTCGAATGTTCGAGTTTTTCATAATTATATTCATTTACATTACAGGTAAATTAGCTTCAAGACATTTTTGCGTTTCTAGTAGTATTTGTATAGTTACAGGACTTGTAAACTTGAAATTTCAATTCCCTTGAAATTTAATATTAAAAATTATGTTTAATACTAATATCTATTATTTTAATATCGTTTAATCTATATGGGCCTTACTTATAATCGTTTCTTAAATTTAAAGAAACTGCTCAGCAACTGATTCGTGAAAATCTTACCCATAAACTCCTCTTTAGTCGAATATTTTGGGTACAACCTACATTAATCATTCGAATTTCTTTTATCTGTGTTCCTCTTAGGTAAAAAACAGGTAATACACGTTTATAAGTGGAAAAAAAGATATTCATTGATTAGGGTCTGATTCTGATTCTCCTACTTAAGAGATGCCTAATCGTTTCTTAACGAGATTACCATAAATAAGGCCATATATTAATACGTGAAGCAAAACTTTGTACCCTTTTTACGAAAATTGCGCGAACGGAGGAGTATGAAATTTTGCACACTTATAGTTTATATAGAGAAGGAGTGCAGAATGCTAGTATATTGTTTTAAATTATGCATAAAAAATACATTAAATCAATAAAAAAAACATTACACACACTACCACGTATTTGACACACACACGCATATATACTCTTTTGTTTATTGTTAAAGTAAAATTAACAGTGTAGCCTTGGCGAAATCTGTGATTATAGAAGTATAGTCTTTGACAACAGGACCTTAATAATGTTCAAACTTATAATTAAAATTAATTATTATGGTCGAATTTCGACCACGGGCGACCACTAGTATTATTAAATTATTGATTAGATGAAAGTCACGGATCATGTATATAGACATATTTAAACCCCGTTTTTTAAATCGCTTGATTTCAGTAGACAGATGGAAAACAGTTACCATAGACAAGAATTTATTGGTAAATTAAGTAATTAGTTAACTAGTGCAAATTTAAATCAGATTAAGTTGTTTTTCGGACGTAAAGTACATAATATTCTTTTGAGTATCAGGTGCTGGTAGCAAAGAAAAGTGTGGTAATGAAACCTGCACATAGAAATGTATGAGACCTGTTAATCCGCCTCAAACGTGTCAGATATACAATCGGTTACCCTAAAGTAGATTAGAGCACAGCAGTGTTAGGCAAACGATTTACCCAAATGATTTAATTTTTGACAATTATGTGAAGGATATCTTACCCATCCCGCGCCCTTTGAATATAGCATCCCTAGACTGTTTCCAGAATAGAGATGTGATGATGCTCAGGACGTTGAAACGCTTGAAACCGAGGAGACGATACGTAGATATATTCTCCACATAGTATAGATCTGAAATGTCCATTATTAACACTTCGTCACATTCTTTTTATTGCTGGAGTACAGCACACAGGTTGAGGGCCCACCTGGTATAAAGTGGCCACACCAGAGGTGTTTTCTATGTGCTGTTGACCTTGAAGGAGGGGAACTGGAACCTGGCCATCGCCTGGCCGGAACACAACTCAGGGTTGTTATGGCAGAATACTCTCTAGAACATAGGTTATTTGACACAGGTACCTCCCGAAGCATCCGCCCCCCGAGAGGACCTGCATCAGGCGGAACCTCAGGCTGCCGTGACGCCTGTGCAGCCATTCTGGCATGATCGGCCTATCGCATTGGTAACGGCGAGGCCGGCGCTGGGGGCTGTCTTCTATACATGTGTATAGATCACTGAACTCCTCCTAAACCACTAGACCAATTTTTATGAAATTTTTTATGTGTTTAAGTGGGCCCCGGAATAGTTTAGATTCACAATCAGACGCAGCTGGGTAACGCTGCAGGCGGGTTCTAAATTTTTAAGCAGCTGACCATTTGTCGAGCCTGATAGTAAAGAATAGACTTAGAAAGTCTCAATATACCCGTATAGTATTAAAAAACCTTTACCTCCATCAAAGAACTTTCCATCAGCAAATTCATTGGCGCCAATCTCTTCGACGCCGACACCAACAAGTTTGATGTTGTTCTTCCTCAACACTGGCACTATTTCGGCAAGCTGAAAATATTTTAAAATGCTTTAAATAATTTAAACCTTCCCTGGACTTCTACAAATAATTCAAAACCAAAATTAGCCAAATCAGTCCAGCCGTTCTCGAGTTTTAGCAAGACTAACGAATAGCAATTGATTTTTATACATATACATAGATTTTATGAATTATCCGCATATATAGCTTAATATATATAAATTACCTGTCACGTTGTTTGTCCGCGATGGACTCCTAAACTACTTGACCGATTTTAATCAAATTTGCACACAGTGTGCAGTTTGATCCGACTTGAAAGATAGGATAGCCTACACTTGGATCCGGTAGGTGGCGCTGGAATCGGGTTCTAAATTTTATTTCTTCAGGGCAGAACGTCTGCCGGGACAGCAAGTATATATATATTTTAATAGACTAACGCACACACCTTATGTACTACAAAGGTGTTAAGAACAACAACGAGAATTCCTCGAATGTGACTTGCACTCAGTAATAAAAGAGCAAATCAATGTTACTTAATCGGCGTGGCGGCATTACAAAGAAATTCCTTAGAGTATTTATAACCTATAAACATACATAACTTCACGCCAGTTCCCTTGCGGGGTAGGTACGAACAACAGAGCGCCATTCAGGCTTATTCTTACACACCTTACTTGCTTCTTTGGCATTCATAGCTCTTGTCATGCACGCTCGTCTGTTCTTAAGGCTCCTGACATCACCTACTGCTAGTACACGATCGATTTGATCATGGAAGGTGTGTCGTGGCCTTCCACGACTTCTGCATCCATCCACTTTTGCATTGTATATCTGTTTAGTCATTCTATAAACAATAACTAATAAAAGGAATTCTGCGAAATTAGCACATAGGTTCTTCGACATACCTTTTTTTTTTTACTTTTAATTAACTGAAAAGGTTAAAATATTGAAAGTAACACTTACTTCTTTGGCCCACAATCTGCAAAGCATGCATCCCCATCGCCGGAAGAATATAATGGCCACATTCTGATCCTCCCAGAAACTTTTTAACTCTACAATCTGGAAAGAAAACCATTTTTTTTTATTTTTCGTCAAGTATTTGACATTTTGTCTAATTTCCGCAACTTTAACGCTTTTGATATGGGTATTATACAACTCAGGTATGCAATTACAAAATCTAGCAACTGACATTGTTGTAATAGACTAGACATTTGATCATGTATGTGCTTAAATTTTTTACAATTGTTTACTCAACACACCCCGTGACCACCCGTAGTCAACACCCCCCCCCCCCCCCCCCGCGCGCTACAGTTTTCACGTAGTCATTCATAAATATGGTTTTCAATATTTTTTTGCAAACAGGTAATTAATTATAGTAAATAGGCTATAGGCGTCAGGTTTGTGGCTCCAAGCTCTGCCCTCGGCAAATCTGCACTCTCTTGGATGACACTACATTCAGGATTGCCGCCTGCTATCGTCTGGGGGCAGGTGTTGTAGTGCCACATCGCTGTCGGTTCGGAGATAGAGTTGATAAGTAAGGCCACCATGGCTTGTCATGCGCGAGTAGCGCTAGCAGAATATCACGGCACGCTACACTTAATGACAATACCCGTCGGTCTCTTGTCACCGCCGCGAAGATGGTAAGAGAACAGACGGAATGTCGCTGGTGCCATGGAAGATGGGACGCCCCCCAGTACGTACGAGACACAACTTGTGTCAATACTTTGGCTGCGTCCCATCTTCCAGACACAGCCGGGGCTGCTGCCGCACACCAAGAGGCCCTGAAACGTCGCAAATATGTGTCCATTGGTAGTGGGTACGTATTTGTGGCTTTGGGGCCTGGAGCTCATCACCTCTATCGAGACCTCTCAACGTGTCTAATTAAGGTCTCGCATGACCAAAAGGCTGGCTTGCACCTAGGGCAACAAATCAGCATTGCCATCCAACGCGAGAAATGCGGCTAGGATTTTGGGCACGCTCCCCGCCGACAGCGATTTGGAGTCAATTTTTTACTTATAGATTAATGTTATTTTGTAAGTATAATTTTATTTATAGTATACTTTAGTTTATATATTTGAATAATTTATGAAGTAGTTTAATTAGATCTCTTTAATTAATCTTATGCAGTAAATAGCAGAAAGTCCGTTTACAAAATTTACCATGCAAGTAATCGCACCCAGGACCTCCACATTTCACTACACACTCGCCCATAGAGAGGCCTTCATATATATGAAGTAATATTTTGTTTTATAGAATAGATTTGCGTTTGACTGACATTGCGCCTGATGTCAGGCGGAAATGCAGTCTAAGGTGGAGCACGCTTACCTAGAAGTCTGCTCACGCGAGACTTGAAGACACCTAGATTGTATTCTTCAGGAAAGACAGACGATGGTAAAGAGTTGCATTCTTCAGCGGTGCTTATGATAAAAGTGGAAGTATAGCGTTTCGTACGCTTCGTTGGTATTTCCACCATATATCGGTGGCGTGAGTGCGTACGTCTGCTTGTCCGTTGGTAGAATGGTGAGGTAGGAACCAATTCATGTAATTCCGTGGCACACTCCCCGAAGTGTATCCTATAGAATATCGACAAAGTAGCGACTTCACGTCGATGATTTAGGCTCTGAAGCCTCTCGTCGAATATTCGGTTATTGCCTATCAGTTTCCTAGCTCTTTTCTCTATTGACTCGAATGTCTCGAGCTGGTACTTAGCTGAGCCATCCCAAAGATGAGAGCAATATCCCATGCAAAACCGTACTTGTGCTTAGTAAAGATTCAGCAACTGCACTGGTATGAAGTACTGCCTCACCTTTGATAGAACCCCTAGCTTTTTGCCAGCCAGCTGAGTAACAGACTCTATATAGGAGCCAAAATTTAGAGATAAATTGAGTTTTTGGCGGGAACTAAAAGGTGTTGTGCTGTGCAGTTTTATTTTCTAAAAATGTGTAAAATTACTCTAAAATGAACAATAGTTGTAGGATATTGATAGTTTTTGAGTATTAATTATGTGTTTTGTGAGAAATGTGAACTATATAGTCAAATGTGGCTTTTGAGTTGTCACAAGAACTCCGTTGAATGGCATTAGCTGATTACCTACAGTTCAGCTGTGCTACACATAGGCTTAAGAAAAAGAAGAAACTATATTTTAAACTAAGATCTGGCTTAAAGGCCTAGCTGCCAAGCCATAAACTTAAATAAAATAAAAATAAATTAGAGATAAATTACCAAAATACAATGATTTACGTGATAAAACGTTTAAAACCATACACAGCTATATTTATCTTTTATGTTCACAACAACGTTTGAATGCGAAGAAAACCTAGGTTATGGTGTTTGAAAGAGAAGAAACCAGAACGAATGCAAGGATAATGGTCGATGATGTTATGCTGGAGAAAGTGAGTGAGTTTGTATATCTTGGATGTGCTTTTAGCAGGGATGGAAGGTACACCGCTGATATAGAAAGAAGAGTGAATTTGGGGAATAGTGTGAATGGAGCGTTAGGTAAACTTCTAGACGCTAAGAACCTCAGCCAGAAGGCCCAGCTTGCCATACACAACGCGGTGCTGGTACCTACGCTCACGTATGGAAGCGAGAGTTAGGTATGGAAGAGAGAGCATGAAAGGAGAGTAAACGCGGTCGAGATGCGAGCACTGCGCAAAATCTGCGGAGTGACGCTCGCGGACCGCGTTCATAATACCGAAGTAAGAAAGAAACTTGGTCTGAAAGAGAGTGTCGGGGTGAAGGTAAGGAAAGGAATGCTCCGGTGGTTCCGGCATGTGGAAAGAATGCATGATGAAAGAATGACTAAACAGATATACAATGCAAAAGTGGATGGATGCAGAAGTCGTGGAAGGCCACGACACGCCTTCCACGATCAAATTGATCGTGTACTAGCAGAAGGTTATGTCAGGAGCCTTAAGAACAGACGAGCGTGCATGACAAGAATTATGAATGTCAAAGAAGCAAGTGAGGTGTGTAAGAATAAGCCTAAATGGCGCTCTGTTGTTCGTGCCTACCCCACAAGGGAACTGGCGTGAAGTTATGTATGTATGTATGTATGTTCACAACACGGATCCAGGTAAATTATGACAGGAAAACTGTTGTTATTTATATATCCGTGGTAAACAAAATATTATTGCGCTGACGTAATTGTTATTATATGAGTGCTGCCTGTATATTCACTATTTTTATAATTTGGCTCTGGAATTAAAAAAAAAATCCAATACAAATAAATTCGCTTCGAGTCGTTTTTCCGTTTGTAGTAGGGTACTGTCAGCACATAAATAAATAAACTAATTCTTTTTATATATTTTATAGGCAGGCACTTAATATGAAACTAATAATATTAAACGATATTAAAATAATAAATATTAATGTCATCTATATATATATATATATATATATAATTGAAATCCACGCATATATATATATATATATATATATATATATATATATATATATATATATATATATATATATATATATATATATATAGTGACACATCACACACATCAGGCAAGTGAGGTGTGTAAGAATAAGCCTAAATGGCACTGTTGTTCGTGCCTACCCCGCAAGGGAACTGGCGTCAAGTTATGTATGTATGTATGTATGTGACACATCACGATATCTCAGGAACTATAATACCTATAGGCTTGAAATTTGGCATGGACCTTCCTTTCGCCAAGTAGAGGTCACCTAAGAACGGATTTTACGGCACGCGAAACGGGCGGGCATCAGTATGTATATATACGTATGTGTATACATACAAACATACAAAGTGTGTTGAAATTATGGATCTTTGTGTCTGAAATAAAATTATAATTATTATTATATATTTTTTTTTATATTTATATGTATTGTGTATATTTATCATTATTTATAAACTGCATCACCGTTAGTATTAAAAATCGAAGAAATCGCTTTTTAGTGATAAAGCCACCCGTTCTACTATCTCTTGTTTTTTCTATTTTTCTTTATATATGTTTTGGTGTACAATAAAGTGCTGTCTATCTATCTATCTATCTATTATGCATAATTTTTAATACAAAATTTCAAGGAAATTTAAATTTCAAGTCTAAAAGGCCCGTAAATATACAAATACTACTACAAACGCAAAAACATCTCGAAGCTAATTTACCTGTATAGCAAAAAGTAACCAGCTAGATTAATGTGATACACTCTCACAGAATATCGGCATGACACGGTAAGCCTTAAGCTGCTTTTCACAAGAAAACGATTAAAAAAAATAACACATTCAAAACCTACGTAAAGGACCTTGATGAAATCAAATTACGTTGAATGTATTTTTAAGATTTAAAACCACGAACTTTACCAGAATTTTTACTATGTACATATATAGTGAAAAGGTTATGGGGGGAATGCAGTCTTCAAAGGTGAATAGACAGATGATTATGTTTTAGTAACTGAAATAAAAAGTTACTATCAACCTTATTATCTATTGAACTAACAACATACAGTAGAACCCTCATTAACTCGAACTCAAATTCGAAAAAAAATTGTGTTCCCTTCCTTCAACCCCATAACCTCCGTTGTTCGGAATCGGAAAGTTGCTCTCTAAAGTCGAAATAATTAGTGACTCCCTATAAGCAAATTCAGTACTTATTTTCACTCTATAACTCGGAAAAATAAATTGGACCTCTGTATCTCGAACACAGCGATATTTGATTTTACAACGTTTACAGCTCGATTATTTGAATATATTGTTATGACCTACACGCCGACAAAAGTAGATTCCCACCTGCATACCATAAGAGAACACTTTATTACCTTTCCGCATTTGGACTTCTTTTCTTTAGTTTGTGTTTAAAATTTGTGATTAGAAAACAGCCCATTGTGTATTGTAATCTTTTATGGCAGTCATTAGCCAGGTGTGTCTAACTGATTCTAAGAAATTCGATCTACGCGGTCGGGCAGACATATTGTATCGGTGCAGTATAAAGCAATGGCCCAATGAAGAGATCGGCAGTCTAGCGATAACCACAAGCGAAGTAAGACCTGTGTACATTCGGTAATCTATTTAGTGACGGATTTTTCGTGTGTTAATGAATTGTGTATTACGTTTAGACTGGTTATGTTCAGTTATATTTGTACCTGTAGTATACGTGTTTGTATAGTTCTAATAAATTCTAATAAACTCTATAATAATTCCAACGGCATTTTAATTCGAGTTCTGCAACTCGTAACAATATCTAAACCTCTACAAGTTGAATGTTTCCTTAAAAAATTTCGCTAAGTCGAAATCCTCCATTTTTAAGTGTCTCCCTTCAAGTTCAACTTAAAGAGGTTCTACTGTATTTACAGAATCTTATAAAGAAATATTATTTGTGATTTTAAAAGAGCCAGTTTGCAATACATACCATGTATTATGATACAACAGATATCTGTATAAACATAGACTTTAATTATGATGACAAATAGTACAAGTAAATAACAATAAAGTAGGAAAATATGAAATCTATATTAAAAGACTTCACAATGGGAATACCACATTAAGATTTTAAACATAGTAAGGAAGTAGAATTGATCTACACTTATGTATAAATAAATGTTCTTCATCAAAATTCTGATGGCCCATTTCAAAACCTATTAACTAATAAATAGACTTCCAAAACAAGGAGGTTTTCAATTCAACTGTTCCACTCATCAGATCTTGACTTGGTGACAATGGGACCATATCACCAAGTCATGTCAGAATGTAATGAGTATATTCCAGGAAAATTGAAAGCAACCCTCGTTAAAGAACACTGAGCACCTACTCTTTGGAAAACTAAACTTGTATATATGTGCCAGTAGTACAACTTTTACAGGCGTTTAAAGTATTATTTTGAAAGCTATTTAAACAACTTAAAATTCAGAAATTTTTTTTAAATAATTAAAAAATATTCTTTTTATAATTATAATTTTTTTATAATGAAATAAACTAAAAACCAAAAAATAAATATTTTCTACAACATCTTGAGGTCTGTGCTTAGTCAAACAGAAAAACTAATAAAAAATTTGCAAAATATGAGATCAAGAAAGACCTTATAGAAATTATTTATTTCTTCCTTTTTATTTACTCTTCAACTCCATTTCTTTTTTCCTACATATTTTTTATTTTATCTGAAAGTATTCATAAAATTAAGAAGTATTACATCGAAAGTATGTATTATTACCTATGTTCTATAGGTTGGTTTGTGGAAAAAATAATGTTGAAATTTCAAGATGTAGAAAATATTAATTTTAGTTTAATGACAGTTTCTTATTACTTAAAAAAAAAACTCTAATAACAATTTGGCGCACTAGATACTTCAAAAATTCCATTTGTACATAGAAGATATTTTAACCAAAACTAGCAGTGTAACTAAAACTATCAAGGCAACACAGTGTTAGTATTAGTAGTCTTAATTAAAACTATTTTATAACAGTTTTAAGAGTGGCATTTTATTTTATTTCTATTATGATGTTACGGCCACTTTTTTTATATATTTTTATTGCAGAAGTTTAGCAGACAGGCAGACGGTCCACTTGATAGAAAGCGGTTACCATCGCCTATGGAAATTTGCAACACCAAAGGTGCTACAAATCACTGCTGCTCTCTTAAGGGAGACTGGAGCCTGGTCACTAATGCCGGAACACAACTCAAGGTTGTTATGGCAACATACTTTAGACCAGGGGTGGTAGCCATCCAGTCGGGCAAATGGCCTACCACCTGGCTATGGGTTGTTTTGTCAGCTCTTACGACAGGATGCCCGGCCGCAGGAAAGTTTTATTCTTTCTCCGTTCCTGCACAGACTTCTCAGTAGGTGTGATCGCTATCAATCCAAATGATAACAAAAATAAAATAGACTTAAATCAGGTACATATTTATATGGTGCAATAGGCACAGCAATAAAACGCTGTATTCATGAGTGATTCAGTATTTACTCTTGAGTATAAAAAACAGTGGTGGCACAAATATGAAAGTGTGCACTGACTGTGAAATAGACAATTAAATTAGTATTTAGAAAATTAGTTTTGGCAACATACAATGTTTATCAGATAATGTTACATTTGGCTAGTGCATCCACTTTTTATTTCATTTTTATTTTTAAGCCAATACACATTGTCTCAAAGGTAGCTTGTTTGATTATCAATTTAAAAAGTTCCTGATATTCCTTAAAACCCAGAGACCAAGGGTATTATATTATATACTAGTAGTATAGTACATATACCTAAAGACAACTCTTTTAGATTCACATGAATACAATAAGTTGGATATATATGCCTTGTCTTATATGTACCAGTATACCCAGACATACCAATGTTAGTGCAGGACCTTGTAACTAAAGTTTATCTTTTTCGTCAAAATTATTACATAGTAGCTGATCCAGCAAACTTCATACCACCTCAGAAGTTTCTAAGGGAAAACGAAATTGTTGTTTTTACTATATTCCAAGCATTTTTTTCATATTTACTCACCTTTTAAACCTTCCCTGGACTTCCACAAATAATTCAAAACCAAAATTAGCCAAATAAGTCCAGCCTTTCTCGAGTCTTAGTGAGACTAACAAACAGCAACTGATTTTTATATATATTACCCTCTGCCCCCCACTACTTAAAATTCAGTGACCATTAATCTAAAGTTTAACCAAATTATGTAATCGTGTAAAAGTGAAAAAAAAAAAATTTAAACTTCATCCTGTTACTTTTAAATGAAAACAAACAATTTACGCCTATTTTATATAAAAAAGGCAGGCAAAGCAATTGAAACAGGTTGTAGAACTGCAATGACTACAATTGAAACATGCAGTTAAATGTGTATTATAACAGAATAAACCGTGTTACCTGCATAAAAACAATACCACATCACAGTTGAGCGACTTATTTAAATTGCATATTACTAGAAGTATGCACATTTTTATGATTAACAAACTGCCTGTAAAGTGATAACCTGTCGATAAAAATGTACTTGGAGACCATTGCGATGAGATAAATTTAGTCTACACAAAGTAGTTATCTCGAAAAAACTTTCCAAAGTATGTGACCGAAAGAAAGTTTGCATTTTACTCTCAATAAAGCATCTCAAAAACAAAGTTTTAGATAACAAATATACACACCTCGCCACTTGATACACTTTTGACTTTCTGCACGCCTATTTCTGTTATATCTGCAGACATTTTTCAATTCTTCTCGGTATTAGAATATTATTAAATACACTGAAAAGTTGGAGAGCGACAGCGTACAAAAGCAACCAAAACGAAGTGAGTATTATTTTTTTATATTTGATTTGCATGATTTTTAACATTGACACTTATTAATTGTCACATATAGTTTTCCATACAATACCTCAGATTAATAATGTTTCTGTAGGTCTTAGCGGGAATTTGAAGTGTTATATTTTCAAATATTTCTGTTTGAAAATGTACATTATTCATAGCTTTTAAATCATTATAGTAAGTGGTGTCAAGCTTATTTCGGGTTCATAGAAAAACAAAAAATTCGATGAACACTCATCGTCATCACCACTACTAAATATATGAAATCCCTTTAGATTGGAGTATTATAATATTTTAACAATTTTTGTTGCTTGATAGACAAGGTTATATGAACTTATTTCCTCTCCTACTTTGTAGCGAATTCTATCTACGATAATCAAAGTTTTTAAGTTTCCTCTAGGGATGCCCAGAAATATGTTTTGGTTTGATAAGTATCGCTCTATAATCTATTGTATGGGCTTAGTAACGATTCATTATTATAATGAATGCGATATGTCCGATATTTCTTAAATTGTAAAAAAAATATTAATGAATTTTGGATCACGTAAATTATGGCCCCAATGTAAACTTGGAAAGTGATTACAAATTCTGTTACGTAGATATATTTTTTATTTGAGGTTTGAGTAACGGGAAGGCTAAAGCTTATCTCACTCAATAATGTTTATATTCAACGAGGTAATGCTGCCAACCTTCTAAATACACAGCCTTGCAATAGCGGTGTGGTTGGACTGAACCAATTTTAATTGAGAGTTATAGAGTACATATCATTAAATCATTAGGTATTTTTATATGTAATTGGAATAGCATGTTTAAACACACCATAGACTGTCATATTACAGTAATTTATTTATTTAATAATTACAATTACATTTTGGAGGTTCCTTTTCTATGTACATCACTTGACAACGTGAGATTTGGTTTGCAATGCAACTTAGCATTAGCGGATTTGCATTTGATTATGAGTTAAATATCTGTGTGCTCTAAATATGGGCTAACTATTGAAGATAATATCAGAGAAAAAGAACTTCGAAGTGAAATTTACAATGATTTTATTAAACTCGACATATAGTATATTTTAATATTGTTAGATATAGATAAGTAACTAACAGCACGACTAGTGTTAGTGATATTCCTTTGTTTCTATAACAGCAATACTAAATATAAGTTTGATAAACAATAAACAAACGACCACACTCATTAACGAATCCAATAAATTTAAATTCATACATAATATACAAAATTTTCGACCTTGAGTATATCAGTCTATAAACACTGTTCATAATTATACAAACATATATAAAATATCATAACAAAACTTTTACGTTATTTTTTTAAGAACAATAAGAACATTTATGTATTTGTTTACCATCTTTTTAATGTTTCACATAATATCAATTAGGCGTCGTCAGTACTCAAAGATAAAAATGTTCTTTTTATATTAAAGTACATTTGTACTTTTGTACAAAAATATATAATAAAATCCCAAAAGAGCTGAAAGCTCTGAATACTAAATAATTTCAATCACGATTTAAAAAAAGTACTAATAAGAAAAAGCTACTACAGTGTAACTGAGTTCCTTAATGATAAGTTTTAGATATAAGTGATAAGTTAGAATATTAAATGTTGAAATATATTTATAATATTTGTACATACATACATACATACATAACTTCACGCCAGTTCCCTTGCGGGGTAGGCACGAACAACAGAGCGCCATTTAGGCCCATTCTTACACACCTCACTTGCTTCTTTGACATTCATAACTCTTGTCATGCACACTCGTCTGTTCTTAAGGCTATAATATTTGTACCATATAAATATCACTAGAAACATCTAAATTTAAATTGTGCGTCACTTAGTATTTGTTAAATTTAAGGCTATATAAGCATAATTTTAAGATTAAAATATTAGTGATAATAATTAAAACCAAATAAGTATGTACCTTTGTAGTATGTTTGTGTATGCAACCGGCAAAAAACATGCGCTCAGTATATAACAATAAGACCTATTGTATAACCATGTTGATATGCAATAAATTATTTTGATTTGATTTGTACAATACCTTGATATTGGCGATATTCCGATATATTTCGTGGTATTGTTAAACTATTGTGCAATAGCGCAAAGGGCATCCCTAAGTTACTTTGCTCTGCTTTGCTCTTTGCTGTCACCGCGTGTGCTGCCGGCCGAGAATTTTTATTGTTTATTCTGAAATTACAGTAAGTTTTATAATATTTTCAACATTAAAAGCTTTCTTCGTTGTTAACCTACTTATAATTATAGATATATTTTGGTATAAACAAATAAATATTCGTGACCTTATTGCGACGTTGTCCAGCGCGTTTGATTGATTTTTTTTTCCAAGTTACGCTTGTTGTGGAGGCCTACAAACTCAGATTACTAAGTATCATAAGTAGCAAAATTAAATATAATAATTAAAAACTAGTTTGACTTGTTTTTGCGTCAATTCGCTGTTGCTAATAAGATTGTAATATCGTTGCTAATAAGATTTTTAAGGCATCAATCTAGCAATTAAAACCCAAGTGCCTCTTTTTGGTCAGATCAGATTTATGCTTTAATGCGTCTTTGAACTGGTTTCCTTGTATTTTTTGTGCTGTAGCATAAAATCAGATAGGAAATTATCCAAATTCATTGTTAATGAATGGGAGAATGTGATTATGTGAAAGTAGTTCTCATGTATGTAGGTTTCATATGGTAACACAATCCATTCAAAAATGTAGGGCTTTTAATATGCAGTTACTTATTTAGTAATTACTTGTCAAAGAAGCAAGTGAGGTGTGTAAGAATAAGCCTAAATGGCGCTCTGTTGTTCGTGCCTACCCCGCAAGGGAACTGGCGTGAAGTTATGTATGTATGTATGTATGTACTTTCTTTATCTTTATGAGTACTGTGTATTATTGACATTGATTTCAAGGTTTCAATAAAATGTGCCATTTTCTCCTATAAAATCTCTGCAGCAGTCTTCATGACCGTGACATAGCAGACAAACTGCAAGAGTGTCGCTTGCACTGTTACGGCCACATTTTACAGAGACCGGCTAATTATGTGGCGAACAAATGTCTAGCCATGCTGCCTCCGTCAGGTTCCGGTCAAAGGGGAAGACCCAAGAAATGTTGGCTTGACGTTGTGAAGGATGGCATGCATATCAACGGTCTCAAAACGGGGATGCTGAAGACTGCGCGAAGTGGGGTAGAAAAAGTAGGAATGTAGACACTGGGCGTTGGAGTGAATGCTCCAATGCAGTCGGGATTTAAAGCTCCGACAATGATGATGACTTTCTCTTATAAAAGAAAATAAACAAAATTTAATATTCAAAACTATATTGCATGTTATAAAACAGGACCTACAGCAAAAATTGGAACTAAATATAACAGATCAGCATAGCAATGGTTTCACATTCCTTTTATTGTTTTAATATAAATGTTGCATTATATTTGCTGATACTATTCAATCTGAATCTTTCTAACATTCAGTGGCATGTCCATGGCGTCCCCTCTGTGAGACTTTTTATGTGACATAGTTCATCACACACTACTGGACTTAAACCTCTCAAGTTTGCATTATATATTGTGTTCCTCCACTGTCTTCATCCAGACTCTCCCAGTGACATTACACTGTTTGTGATTCCATCAGGCTGGACATACATTTACCAAGACCAGTTCTCCACTCCAGTACTTGTCTTGTTTATTAGCTTACGGCAATACACAAGACTGACCCTGATCAGCTAGCGATGAATTAAACTAGAAAATTACAGTTATCTACATGTAATTAATTAATTTTGGGGCCTTGAATAAAGTAAGTTGTTAAAAATGTAATAGTGATTACTTAGACTCCAGTAGGTGACACAGGTGTGTCTAATCAACTAATTACCAGCAAACAAACAAATGTATAATTACATTGTGTTAACATCTTTAGTGTACAACATGCATGTTTTGTTGATTGGCTAGCTGCGCCCTGCGGTTTCACCTGCGTCGTTATGAAAAACTATGATAATGATGATAGATCTTTAAAAATTATAGCCTATGTGTTATTCTTATGTGCAAGCTATATTATTATAAAGTTTCATCAAAATCCATTCAGTGGTTTTTATGTGAAAGAGTAACAAACATACAAACTTTTTTTGACGCTTTCTGTGGTTGAGGAGGCTAAACATTTGGCAGCGTACCTCACTGCAATGCAGAGGCTTCTGGCTCGATTTCTGGTATGGTAAATTTCGGTACAGCCACCACACTGCTACCATGATGCTATTCTGTGAATTTCTCTGAAGTCCGTCACTAAATAGATTATCGAATGTAGTAGACACGTCTTGCTTCGCTCGTGGTTATCGCTAGACTGCCGATCTCTCTATTGGGCCATCGCTTTATACTGTACAAATGCAATATATCTGCTCGTCCGCGTGGACTGAATTTCCTAGAATCACACCTGGCTAATGACTACTATAAAAGATTAAGATACATAATGGGCTGTTTTTCTAACCACAAATTTTAAACACAAAGTAAAGAAAAGAACTCTAAATGCCGAAAAGGTAATAAAATGTCAACAGGTATGCAGGTGTGAATTTGTCTTTTGTAGGCGTGTAGGTGGTAACAATACTTATATTTTTGCCACTAACATTTGATTTTTTCTATATTGTTAACATTCTTTTATTTCTGTATTTAATATATAATTAATCCAACTGTGTTTATAAATTTAGAACTGTTATAATTTTTTTAATCGACATATACCCAAATATTTGTGTCTGCGATGAACAGTACCATTTCATTCATTACAACCTCATTTCATTACTACATAACATTGTTATAAATCACACATGTCACTCGCCTTACATACGTCTCATACTAAATACTTAATATCGCTATATAAAAATCTAAATACATAAATAGTTGTGAAATCATAAAATATACATACTAGAATCGTAACAGACTTTAAATTTAATATATTAACAAAACAATTTGTATGACCATGTTTAGGTCAAATGCAGTGAGACCAATTGACTTTGTTTACCATCTTTTGTACAACTATTACCTGTATTTCTACAAATAAAGATTCATTAATTTTATGCTATATTCGTTTATACAACTCGGGACAACTCAACATTAGCCAAACTAAATCCGTGTCTCCTTGAAACGGTTAATATTATTATGTAAAGTCAAAAAAAGACTTATTTTTATATGTTTGTATATTATCTATTGTCTACACTAGTGCCGTACCTACTGTATCGTAGTCTAGGAGGATCGGCCTGAAAGACATCGCTTTAAGCGATAAGGCCGCCATTTGTTCAACCTATAATGTATTTAGTTTTTAAGCGCCTTTTTTTTATTTACGGTGAACAGTAATGTGTTCATTGTAAAGTCTAAAGACTACGAAATACGTAGAAGAGTATTCTTAAGAGCTGACTTATCTCAAGGTTATCCTTCTTTTGTTTGTCTTATCGTAAGTTTAAAAGCTCAAAATGCGTGAGTTGTACATTACGATGACGTCATCATAAGTTTTACTAACATAGAAAACAGTTTGTCATTTTGTTTTTCTATCATGAATTCATGACAGTACTATGTGTTCCCGCGCCAAGGTTGTTCGATTGTTTGTGATTCATTAAATGAAAAATACAAAGTGACGTCATTTATAGAAACGTATCAAGTCGCTTTTCTTTATCGTACATATTGATTACCTCTAAGCCAGAAAAGGGACGGATATAGTCTGCATTACGTCGGTTAGCAAAGCACATATATCTTATACTTCATTCGTATTTCGAACTCAGTTCTAATATTTGAGCCACGAGTGATAGTGCTGCGCTTTGCGTGTCGAAATAAAAAAAAAAAAACTTAGTGCCTTGTGCAGTGTCTGTGATATTATTTTAAGAAATAAAAGTAAGTACAGTAAGTAAGTAAAAAACAAGCCGATTAAAGTTTTATCGTATTGATTAGATTGCCTTGATTTATACAATGCGTAGACAACAAAACATTCAAGTAGGTACGGGTTATTTATTTTAAGTAATGACTGAATAGGTAATGTATGGAAACATCTTAAGATAAAGTGGAGTGTTTGCGTGAATTCAAGTTTTTATTGTGTAATAGATTTGTACCACGCGACTTCGCTCGCACAATTTTCGGTTCATTATTCCTTTATTTTATTCACTATTCCCGGTTCATTATTCAATAAATACTGTCATGTACCATTTCATTATAAATATATCCACAAGACCTCCAAAGAAACATTTTCTAATGTATATGTTAGTATGGATTTTACCTACATAATATAATTACATGGATAACTAAACAATCCTCCAAGTACGTGAAGAATACGGACAGTGTAACGCTCCATAAAGTAAGATTTTTGATGATCAAGATGAACATTTCGTATTTTTAAAACTGACCTAAACAAATGACCTCGCAAGATTTCCAGAATATTCTACCCTGTAATTCAAAAGTTAGAGGAACGATGATGATATTTTTTACGAATTCACATCCGAATATTACCACTCTAATGAGTAGTTAAATAAAGTAGTAATCTAGAAACATCTTTTAATTTTTTAATAATTGTCTATGGATACTAAATACGCCTATTTAGGATTGATTCTTTATTCGCTTAGATGAATGTATGGTGGCCTTGGTGGCCCAGTCCTTACTATTATTTTTTTTTAACGTGGTAGCTTATTGCATAGCGCACTTGGGTCCAAACTTAGAGGCCGCAGGTTCGAATCCTGGCCGGAAAACCTGCACCGCATAGGCAGTTTTTTGATCTAATGTGCATATTATCACAATAACTACGTGCTAACGGAGAGTGTAAAATGGTCAGTTATATAAATCTTTTATACGGGTCCGAATGTAGGGCCTCTAAAGTGTTAGATTACAAATGTCTCCAGTCAGCTGAGATAAGAATGTTGAGATGGATGTGTGGTGTTACGAGAATGGATAAGGTGACAAATGAGTACATAGGTAGATCTTTGAAAGTTGCAGTTGGCAGATTAAGGTGGTATGGGCATGTAATGAGGAGGGATGAAAGTCACGTGACAAAAATAATGTTAAACTGCAAGATGGTTAAAAATGTAAAGGTAGACCAAAAGGAGATGGATTGATTGTGTGAAGAATAATATTCTTTTCTTAATTCATTTTTATTATTACATCCTACATTTTACAGTTTCTTGTGCTTTATATTTTAATCTTTGCATCTACACGTTTTTTTATTATTATTTGTTTTTTTATGTTTAGCACGGGTCGCATGCCATATGTGATTTAGGAGGTGGGCACTGAAAATCAGCGCTGTGTCGGACTACGTTTCGGCACAGCAAAATGCTGAGTGCCAACCTCATTTCCAAATTGCGGCATACAATTTCTGTATAATTTTATTTATACTTTGTTATGTTACTACTATTTTGTGTAGTGTGTCGCTATTAGAAATAAACATTTTTCTTTCTTTCTTTCTTGTGTTGGTGTGACAGAGGACGTATGTCAGCAGAATAGTGGAGTATGGAAGGAAAAGACATTGTGCCGACCCTCAATAATGGGCCGAAGGTAACATGATGTAACCTGCACATCGCGATAACCGATGTGTTCAACCGCCTTGGAGAAACGTGACGGGTATACTATGCGTTCCCCTGTGCGTGTTAGGGCAAGGCCCAGAAGTGGGAAGATTATGAGCTGTTCTCAAAGGTTCTATTCTTGCTAACATGATTGCGACACCCTAGAAGCTAGTTAGGCAACGTTTCCAGTATACAGAAAATTAAATTCCTAAATAATGTTCGCTTTTTTGCTAAACGTGATATTCTCACGAAGATCTATTATTAACTAACTTTAACTACTCTTAATTAACGAGTTTAAAAACTCGTTAACAATAATAAAAAACAAAATGGATATCTCATGATTACTATGGATTTCGTGTTAACTTTGAAAATATCTAAATGGTTTAGTATATATAAATATTCGTGACGGAATTATAATGAACCAATTAAATTCAATATATCACCATGAATGTAATTTAGGAGCAAATATCATTGTAAACAGCATTGGCGGATTCAGGCTTAGTAGGCTGAAGCATAGGGCGGTAGTCTTTCAGAAATTAAAATATTCATATGAGTGTACTAGGATATGCCCGCGACTTTGTCCACGCTTGACTTAAATTCCCGCGGGCTTCCCGGGACACTAAGAAGAGAGTGTAAGCTATCGTTTCAGTGAGAACTGTGTCGGAATAAGCTAATTTTTATGTACCGAACAACTACAAACCGCTACTGGGAAAATTCCCGCGGGATTCCCGGGATAAAAATCACAGATTTTATTATATAAAATTTGCTATCGATCAATGAAAAAATCACATTGGACTTCGATTTTTTTTAATCTTGCCATTTTAAATATCTCCCAGAGAAAATCCCGCGGGATTCCCAAGATAAAAACAATGCCGATTTTAAGTCTAAGAATTTGCTGTCGATCAGCGAAAACCGCATTGAAATCGGCCCAGTAGTTTTTACGTGATCTCCGAACAAACCGTCAAGAAATTTAAAAAAAAATGCATCTTGTTCTCCGTCGTTTATATACTCTATTCCAGTTTTTTTTTTAATAGCTTCAATGTACAGACACGGCATTTTTAGAATGTTATAATATTATAGATTAGGGGTCCACAGAAACATTTCAATTGTGCTTAGCGCGAGTTTTTATACTACTTGGTCACGTTCAAGTTTACACAATTCTATATGGGAATGACTTAGCGCCATTTCGTGAGCGTGAAGGGTACCATAAGTCGTGCCATACAAAATTGCGTTAACTGGAATGTGATCGAGTAGTCAATAAACTCGAACTAAACACTACTTGGTTTACTTGGATATTTATTTCTACAATTTACGTAGTTACGTTTGGCTAAAGCAGGAACCTTCCCCTTCGAGGCCGGCAACACATTCGCAGCACCTCTGGTATTGCTAATTTCCATAGGCTGTCTGCTGTGCTTCAGCAGTAGAAAAGGAGGCGCTTATCGCTCTTCAATTATGTTGGGCTCGGCCACGAAGTTGTATTTAATTTTCGGAGTTGGTTCGGACCATCCATTTCCTATATGGGAGCTGCATAAGTCTAGTCATCGCAGCGGACAACGTACTACTGGGTAGCGCAACGCGGCAGCGCACATATTAATAGTGGCTCTATCTCGCTTGCACATCATCCGTCCCGCTCACACACTGCTATACACTGTCCTAGCAGTACGACTTGTTAATATTTGTACTTAAGGTTACCGTTTCCAACACAAATTAGTTCACTTAAGTTCACATCAGTACTCGACAGTGAATACTACTTTCTGCCATCTGAAGTATCATTTAACCTCTACCTTTCGCTGCTACACCTCTTTAAAAAAAATAGTGTATTAAAGTGCTGGTAAACAATTTATTATAAAACATATCAATTCCAGGTAGTACGAAATGGCCATCCACATCAAAGACGCCGATGACCTGAAGACCAGGCTGAGCGAGGCCGGCGAGAAGCTGGTCGTGATCGACTTCATGGCCACCTGGTGTGGACCGTGCAAGATGATCGGGCCTAAACTAGAGGAGATGGCCAATGAGATGGCTGACGCCATCGTCGTTCTTAAGGTGAGTCTTTCGCAGACAACTTCACGTCCCACCTGATGGAAAGTCGTCACCCATTTTTTTTTTTTTTTTGTTCCTCATCTCGAGCCACCGATGTCACCGACAAATGGCACAATAAGTTGCCAGTCGGCGAAATCTGCGTTTGAGGACTTAAGGCTTGTAGCAACGCCCTAACGTCCTTGAGGATTTTTCGGGCGAAGCCGCGACAGGCATAGAAATCCGTTTGAGGACTAAGCCGCGACAGGCATAGAAGCCTGGGGGGATGTTCGCGACCCGTGTGAGTGTGGGATTCGCCAGATCGGGGGTGGCACTAGCGTGCCCGGTCAGAACCGGTGCCACGCTATTGCCACTCCCCAGTTAGGGATACCCACTAAAACCCCTGGGTGTTCCGTCCTGCGCCTTATGCCAGGGCTACGTGAATGCGGGATTCCCAACTCCGCGTGCCCTGGCAGGCGTGGGCCCCCCTCACTGGGCCTCTTCCTATGCCAGGGGACATATCCCCCGGCTACTACTAAGTCTAGTCCATGCGTGGGGCGGTTTGTAACGCGCCCCACGGGAAGAGAGATGAGCGCGCGCGGAACACTCGCGCTCTCATCTCGACGGCATATGCGGGTGAGTGAGAACCCCTATACCCCTAGGGGCCCCACCCGCGCCGCCCGCTTACGGCGGCCGAAGGTCACTGTCTGACCTCCGGCGTCGGCGCGTCCTCCTTTGGCGGGAGCGGAGCAGGGAATTACGCTCACGCTCCCGTTCCGCCTCCTCCTTCGCGAACATGACTTGCTCGCAGAAGGAGGAGACGGCGTCCCATCCGGTGGAGCTCCCGACCATGGTGCGTACCACGGCCGGGAGCGAGGTGTCTAATCCGGTATGGGCGACGAGCTCCCGGCGCTGCTCCGTCCAAGCTGGACATTCCTGGAGAGTGTGCAGCGCCGTGTCCTCGTCGCCCGTGTCACAAT
This sequence comes from Dendrolimus kikuchii, assembly GCA_019925095.2. NCBI lineage: Eukaryota > Metazoa > Arthropoda > Insecta > Lepidoptera > Lasiocampidae > Dendrolimus > Dendrolimus kikuchii. The sequence continues at coordinate 9,649,696 of CM034413.1, forward strand.
GATGGCACCCTGACGTGGCCTCGCGGCCGAGGCGACACAGGTACCTTCCGAAGCAACCATGCCCCGTCAGGACCTGCGTCAGCCTGAACGTCAGGGTGCCGTGACTTCGTCTAATCCAATCGTGCAGGACGGGCCTCACCGCCTCAATGGTGGCGGGGCCCGCGCTGGGGCGTCGTAGGCGATCTTCCCAGACCCCCACGGCTACCTGGCGGAGCTCCGACCGGCACGCCTCGATCTCGCGAGGCGCGGGTCTGGTGCCCCTAGCCAGGGCCTCTTTGCGCCACACATACAGTGACGCCAGGACCCTGGCTTCCAGGTCCCATGGGGGGGATCCGGCCAGTAGCGAGGCCACTTCGAAGGACACCGTACGGTATCCTCTTATTGCCCTGACGGCCAATATGCGTTGCGCTTGACGCAACTGCGCAGCGTTTTTGGCCGTCAGGCGGTTAGACCATACTGGGGCCCCGTAAAGGGCCATCGAACGTACGATGCCTTCGAAGAGTTTTCGGCACGTGGCATTGGGCCCCCCGACATTGGGGAGCAGGCGCGAGAGTGCACCGGCTGCCCCCTTGAGTCTGGGGAGCAGCTGCCGAAAATGTGCCGAAAAATCCCATCGGCTATCGAGGACCAATCCCAGGTACTTCATGGTCTCCCCGATACCGATGCGGATGCCTCCTACTACGATGCTACTGTCCGGAGGTGAGCGGTTGCGAGGGCCGTGAAACATCACGGCCTCGGTCTTCTGTAACGCCACCTCCAGACCAAGACGCCGGATCCTGCCTACTATCGTCGACACCCCAGCCGTGCCTAGAAGGCACGCCTGCCGATGGGTCCTCCCGCGCGCGGCGATCAATGTGTCATCGGCGTAACAGATGACACTGATGCCCGGGAGGACCCGAATCGTTTGCACCCCACTTTCAACCTCTCACAACAACAGGGGCCTTCTTAAATAGAAACGTGGCAGTACCAGGCGTAGGCTGATCAGATAATAATCATTGATTATCCTTATTATTCTTGAGAATGGTGCTGAAAATAAACGGGTCATTTATGTCTTTCAACTTTGGTAGAAATGAAGCATTGTCAAGTTTAAAAAAAAACGGATGTGGCAAAACGAATCGCAACAAAATTTAAACTTGAAGTTTTACGGGCAGGTTTTCAAATTGGACAAGTACATTAACAATCTGTCCGTAAAACTTCAAGTTAAAATTTTATTGCGATTCATTTTGCCACTTGTCCGTTGAAGTTTCACTTCTACATGTGTCCCAGCACACATTTCAATTTTTCGCAGGTTTACTGCAAATTATGATTTGGTTAGGTTAGGTACATTTTAATGAATGCATTTTTTATTTAAACATATTTTATTTTATCAAACAAAAAAACTGAATTCGATCCGGAATCAATAAAAACATCGACAGTCTACTCTAACATTATGCCGCCTCTCACCACGTCTAGTCTAAATTTATGCCGTTCTTGCACGCGGCCATAACGCTTTTTCGTGACAGAAAAATCCTAAGACCCCCTCTATATAGAAGTTTCACTTCAAAAACAAATAGAATAGGCTATGTAAACGAAGGAGAACACCTGCATTTTTTTTTATATTTCTTGTCTGTTTGTAGGGTTGCCTGTTTGTTCGGAATTCACATAAAAACTATTGGGCCGATTTCGATGCGGTTTTCGCCGATCGATAGCAAATTCTTAGACTTAAAATCTGCGCAACTTTTTTTGTCCGATATGGACGAAGTCGCGGACTTATCCTACCATATAATATTGTTGTGTGTGCATGTGTATGTGTGTGTGTGTGTGTGTTTAATAAAAACACAAATAACAATATTTGGGACTTTTACAATAAAATAAAATATTTATAAAACGAAAAAGCTGTTGCTATAGTCACTTATGAAACCATTCTTAACAATTTAGTTTGTATTTTTTTATGCCTTATTTATATTCAAATTCAAAATGTGAATTTACACTTCTAGTTTCGGCTCGAAGAGTTATAGGTCAATGTACTTATTTGATTAAGATGAAGCCCACTACTCTCATGGCCGGTTCCTATGTGTTACTACTATTTATTCATTTGCCTTACAATCGATAGAATTAGGACATTAGTTAACCAGTGGTAAGGCACATGAACGGTCGATAATATATAGAAACGGGGCATCAAACCAGTCGCGACTGGCTGATTAATGAGGAAACATGATTAGCTGAAATGTAAATTGATACCAGCGCGTGGTTTTCCTAATTCTGTTCTATGACGTCATGCGGTTTTCTTCACATTTGATTTATAATTATGAACAAAATAGTTTTCACAATATAATATTATCAAATTACCACATCCGTTTTGATAGAGGTAAATGAAGGTAATAATTATAATATTGTTACAAAGGCTCCGACAAAGAGAAATTCCACGTACAGATCTGTAAAAGCATATTTTATTACCTGTCGGCATTTGAACTAATTGTAATCCTTTTATGATCGTCTTCTTTTGTTCAAGAGGTAAATGAAGGTAATAATTATAATATCGTTACAAAGGCTCCGACAAAGAGAAATTCCACGTACAGATCTGTAAAAGCACATTTTATTACCTGTCGGCATTTGAACTAATTGTAATCCTTTTATGATCGTCTTCTTTTGTTCACTTATTTATTGGCATACGTTTTTAGTTATTGTCGAGAACAGCCTACTGTACTCGTTTACGGCCGCTCAGGAGCATCATTAGCCATGTGTTGCGGATTATAAGTACAAGCTAATGGGGATTGTTCACTTTTTTTCAATTTAGCTTTTTGAAAAACCATTTCGAGGAATAGTGTTCCTAATCATTTCTGTCTAGTTAAAATTCCAAAAAACGTACAATCCCCTTGTATTTTGAAAGAAATGCGTTTGACCTTTATTTGACCTTATTAAATCCTATGACGTCATTTACGTCTGGTGAAATGCATATGAATACCGTAGCCATTCAGTTTCAAAATACAAAAGGACCGACATTTTCCTTTTTATGTCATTGTTATGTCATACAACATCAACATAAACAAACATTTTATTCGACGTACTCCAGAATAAAATTATGTATATATTAGCTCTTCAGACTAATATTCCTTAAATATCTGTAAAGACAATACTCACATATGATCTCTAACTAAAAGTCAAAGGAAAGTGCATTATATAAACGAGCGTCTTCGTAAATGGTGATTGGAACAATGTCGAAACCTTTTCAAGAGATACGATCCGAAAAATAACCTGTTTACTGATGAGAAGATCATCACGGTGGAAGAAAATTTAACCGGCAAAACAATACACCTTGCGCCAGAAGTTAGAAGGACGTCCAAAATCACATATTGGAAACAATGATTTAAGCATTAAGTGATACTTTATTCGCTGGATAGCAGTGGATTTTCCAACAGGGCCCTGTACCCTCCCATGAAGCTAATTCAATCCAACATTGGTTGCAAGCCAATTTGTCAGACTTTGTTCAGAGCATAGGTTGGCCTTCGTCGAGTTCTGACTTGAATTCTTTGGAGTATTCTTTATGAACTGCATTGGAGCTAATGGCATACAAAAAGTTCACCAGAACCTGAATTATCTCAAGCGAGCCCAAATCAATAAATGGAAACTGATTGAAAAGATTAGTACCACCATAGAAGAATGGCCTATATCTTTAAAGCTTAATTAATTGAAAACAAGGATGGCTATTTTAAATAACTTATTTTTATATATACATAAATCTAGATGTTATTAGTTATAATTCATGTAAACAATATATGAATATTTAACATTCCTCCAAAAATATTTTAGCTTTACTTTGACTGATGTCTTAAGAGTTCACATTACGAGTTATAAGAATAACATGGTTTCTATACTGAAAGCAAACTATTGTGAGTTATAAATTTGTATGTGCCATATATTTATATGAATTGATTAATAAAATATATCTTTTGACTTATTATTTTGCAAGATGAAATAATAAATAACTTTTAGCAGTTAAACTTGTTTATTTACTTAAACACTTATTAATAATAATTTAGGACATATTATATAATCTTTTCAGAAATGTTCAGTTTTATCTTTTTCTTTTTTCTGCAGGCTAGCATTTGGTTTTTTCTATACATAAAGTTTTCATGTAAACTGCAGTGGATAAGTCATAAAATTCTATGATCAAGCATAACCCTTGCTTATGCAGAAAAGTTGTTGCTAATTTTTTCTGAACCTGAAAAAAAAAGATATAAAGTGTCTATTTAATTACTCGCATAGTCCTTATTTAACTCATAATTTTTCATATTAGTAACTATGTTACATATCAAAATCATATTATTAAGAGATTTACAATCATTAAGGTATTTGTCACAAATCTTCATATTCCATGAAATCCTTCAACCCATAGATGTGCTTAATTAATCACTTTTAAGCCGGCAAGTGAATATATTTAAAACTACTGGAGAGTTTCATATTTTCCGGTAATTTGTTGTATAAGATCAGATCCATAACATACATTAGCAATCAAACACACTATCTAACCGCCAGGGCAGTGGTGCAATGTCTGTTACTTTATTTGTATGTATTTATATGAGATACTTTACTTGTATTATAGATTATTAAGAAAGTAATATAGGTTGCTGATTTATTGATTGTACCAAATTATCAAATAAGTAATTAATATTATTTTAATCAGTTTCTAATGAATGAGTGAGACATGTAGCGATTTTTCTATAAATAGGTGCACATTTTAGATGAATTTTGACTTCAACACAAAGTATACTTACATCAATCATATATTAACTAATAATTAACATTACTGATTTCTTATATGGATGAAATTTACAGACAGGAATAGTAATATACTACACAGGTTATAAAAGGAAAGAAGGAAGGAAGATCATTTTAGTGGTCGAATGAGCTTTATCTGTTGTAATCGCCGAAAGAATACTTTATTACAAATTAAGAAAAGTAATGACATCGCAATGGTGTCTAATAGGTAATTTATGCCTGATTATCAATTAATGGTATTCAGTCTAACTGTACATTATTCAGTTTAAGTTATATTATATTGATTTTTCACTAAAGGTCACTTTAAATAACTTAACGGTAACTTTAGAAAATAATAAATGTTGAACACCAAAATATATAAAATAAATCTACCGATAAAATTGCTAAGCTGGCCACACTAAAATGATCACGATGTGTCATAATGAATAATGACAGTAACATTTAAATAGTAGCACAGATTAATATGATTATTTTCTTTTTATAGGCAAAGGAATTAATGTAAAGTTGTCCCCAATGACGTCATCGGATAATTTGTTTAAAAATCGAATTAAAAAAAAACTAACTCTTAAAACACAAAAATATTCAAATTAGTATCTTAAAATACCCTATTTTACATAATAAAAATATAAAATCAGAGGGTAATTGTTTTTGAAATTGGATAGTAAAGACATAGATTCCAGTCAAGATCGACCTTCACCCAGCTGATTACTAGATGAGACATTTTTTATCAAATTATATTAAAAAATTTCATGGCTAAATGTAACAAAAATCGGCTAAGTTCGTGTTTGGCCACGCACATTGAAAGGTTCTGTACCCGTTACAGGCATACGCTGTTTTTTTTCTTTCGCTATGGAACCGAAAAAATATCAAAAGTATCCCATATAACCTACTCAATCTTGAAGTACTTTGGCCACATAGCCAGCAGAAACCCAGATAACATGATGACGAAGATTTTTTAGTTACTTATATACAACATATACTATATATGGGACGCTACAGCAGGCATTATTTTACATCATTCTACATTTTTTATTTTACATTACTTTATTTTATTTTGTTAAATATACTACATTTATATAGAGCTTAACATAAACAAACTCTTTATTGCGGTCTTGGTCTTGCACAAATACACTGTAAAGCGTGTAGTATCCAGTAATTGGCAACATTCATATTAAACAGAGTTACATACATACATAACTTCACGCCAATTCCCTTGCGGGGTAGGCACGAATAACAGAGCGCCATTTAGGCTTATTCTTACACACCTCACTTGTTTCATAACTCTTGTCATGCACGCTCGTCTGTTCTTAAGGCTCCTGACATCACCTTCTGCTAGTACACGATCAATTTGATCATGGAAGGTGTGTCGTGGCCTTCCACGACTTCTGCATCCATCCACTTTTGCATTGTATATCTGTTTAGTCATTCTTTCCACATGCCCGAACCACCGGAGCATTCCTTAAACAGAGTTGATTGTTTTAAGTTATACATATAGCTGTTGGATATGTAATAAATAAATAAATAAAGACTAGTCGTCACGCGGGAAGTTGAAGGCAAGAGACCTCGTGGTATATCTCCAAATAGGTGGATTGTTCAGCTTGCTGAGCAGCTAGACATATCGATAACTTCGGCCCTCCACCTGTCCAACACCTGTCCGGGTGGAGGAGAACACTTATCCACTGTCATTAAAGTCACGCATCTCAGCAGTTAAGGAACGACTTGCCGAAAAGAAATTAAAGAATTTTTCAATATGAATTGACTGTTCGCCCTTTAGTGTTGCAACAATCATGTTCGTCGTGTGAACGGCCTATTAATGTCTGGCCTGTGTTATCTCTACGCGATAACAAAATGTAACCACATTTGTTTATTTTAGTATTATTTATATCGATAACATATCCATAAAGTTTGTGATAAAAATCTATGTCATAATGTGACGAACAGGTGCGTTAAATTAAGCGTTTTAAGTTTTAAAAAAATGATGTGTTTAATGTTCAATTAGTTGTGTTAGCTTAGTGGCTAAAAGCACTCCTCTCTTATTCATGTGATGTGGGTTTCAATCCCATCTGAGTAACTTGCACCATTTCGGCGCTTTGAGCAAATTTGCGTATTGTTATAATTGTCACGTGCTCAGATGAAAACATTGCGAGGGAATCTGCAATCAATTTTGTGTGAAACACGCCAATCCGTGTCGCTTAAGCGCGAAGGATGGAAAAGATCGACCCGGGATATATGGATTAAATAATACATAAATTCGCGCCAGTTCCCTTGCGGGGTAGGCACGAACAACAGAGCGCCATTTAGGCTTATTCTTACACACCTCACTTGCTTCTTTGACATTCATAACTCTTGTCATGCACGCTCGTCTGTTCTTAAGGCTCCTGACATCACCTTCTGCTAGTACACGATCGATTTGATCGTGGAAGGTGTGTCGTGACCTTATTATGGATTGGATTAAATAATCTTGAATATATACTTGAAACAATACTAACTCCTGTGGCAGGGCGGCCTGCTGTAAGCGGCGATAGACATGGCAAGCGACAGGCATTATTGATATGGCATTTGCCTGTCTGACTGTGTATGATTTTTCGGGTGATAGCGTGGATTCCATATACGCGGTCGTTTTTCAGATGCATTATTATTTTACTAGCAGAAGGTGATGTCAGGAGCCTTAAGAACAGACGAGCGTGCATGACAAGAGTTATGAATGTCAAAGTAGCAAGTGAGGTGTATAAGAATAAGCCTAGATGGCGCTCTGTTGTTCGTGCGTACCCCGCAAGGGAACTGTCGTGAAGTTATGTATGTATTATTATTTTATTGTTAACTAGCTGCGCCCCGCGGTCTCACCCGCGTACTGATGGAAAATCGTTATATTTTGGATAATTCACACTATATCTTTATAAATTATAGCTTGTGTTTTTCTGATCTGTAAGCTATATTATTGTAAAGTTTAATCAAAATCCATTCAATAGTTTTTGCGTGAAAGAGTAACAAACATACATCCATACTCACAAACTTTCGCGTTTATAATATTAGTAGGATAGATCAAAGTAGTAATAAAAAAACAATAATAATAAAAATATTTATCTTTCTTTTATAAACATAAAGACATTTTTTTTATCCTGTTTTGATAAAAGTTGAACCAGTAAAATTGTGTAATGTCGACAATTTGGAGTTGTAAATAGCTTTGTCTGTACATTGAAGCTATTAAAAAAAACCAATTGGGATCAAATTGTTCGGCTGATGAAGAATATGCAACAATTTTTTTTTTTTCATAAATTTATGTTAATTTCTATGAGGTTTTCACTATCCTACATACAGTTTTAACGTAAATGCTGAGAAAGCTAATATCCTGGGAATTCTCGTGCAATTGTGCCAGGAGGTGTTTAAAACTATATTAAAAAAGTTTGGATTTGTTCATAATAAATAAATGTGCCGTGTATCTATACCCCACCCGACATTTGTATTGAATTTAATTATTTGACATTAGTTGTATCTTTTGACATATAAAAATATTTTAATTAATATTTACTGTGGTCTTCAATAATACTTTCATAATTCTATTTAATACTAATGAAATGAAACTTGAAATTCCCGCGGGATCCCCGGTACGCAAAGTAACGCAGCATTTGAAAAAAGAATATAAGATAATGTTTTAGTGAAAACTGTGTTGGAATAAGCTAATTTTTATACATACATACATACATAACTTCACGCCAGTTCCCTTGCGGGGTAGGCACGAACAACAGAGTGCCATTTAGGCTTATTCTTACACACCTCACTTGCCTCTTTGACATTCATAACTCTTGTCATGCAAGCTCGTCTGTTCTTAAGGCTCCTGACATCACCTTTGCTAGTACACGATCAATTTGATCATGGAAGGTGTGTCGTGGCCTTCCACGACTTCCGCATCCATCCAGTTTTGCATTGTATATCTGTTTAGTCGTTCTTTCATCATGCATTCTTTCCACATGCCCGAACCACCGGAGCATTCCTTTCCTTACCTTCACCCCGACACTCTCTTTCTTACTTCGGTATTACGAACGCGGTCCGCGAGCGTCACTCCGTAGATTTTGCGCAGTGCTCGCATCTCGACCGCGTTTACTCTACTCTAATTTTTATGCACACGAAAAACTTCAAACCGCTCCCGGGAAAATTCCCGCGAGATTCCCAGGATGACACGTTTTATTAAATGTAGTTTTCTATCGGTCAGTGAAGGAATCGCTCTGGAAATCAATATTTTTTTTCAATCTGGCCAATTTATATCATTCCGAGAAAAAAATCACGCGGGATTCCTAGGATAAAAAGTAGCGCTGAGTTTAAGTCTTAAGAATTTGCTGTCGATCAGCGAAACACGCATCGAAATCGGCCCAGTAGTCTTTACGTGAATCCCGAACAAACCGATAAACAGACAAGAAATCTAAAAAAACTTGCATCGTGTTCTCCATCGTTTATATAGTCTATTCCAGTTTGTTTGTTTTTATCCGTGCAGTAACGAAGAAAGAATACAATTTCCTGCGTTGGGGCGGCCTGTCGTAAGAGGCAACTTAACAACCCACAACCAGGTGGTAGGGTATTTGCCCGACTGGATGGCTACCACCCCTGGTGTAGAGTATGCCACCATAACAACCTTGAGTTGTGTTCCGGCATTAGTGACCAGGTTCCAGTCTCCCTTAAGAGAGCAGCAGCGCATTTGTAGCACCTTTGGTGTTGCAAATGTTCATAGGTGATAGTAACCGCTTTCCATCAAGTGGGCCGTCTGCCTGTCTGCTGAACTCCTGCAATAAATTGTTTTCTTAAAAAAAAATACATTAAATCAATTAAAAAAACATTACACACTACCATATATTTGACACACACGCATATATAATCTTTTGTTTATTGTCAAATCAACAGTGTAGCCTGTGATTATAGAAGTATAGTCTTTGACATTAATTATTATGGTCGAAATTCGGAGTTTTTGGCGGGAACTAAAAGGAGATGTTGTACTGTTCAGTTTTATTTTCTAAAAATGTGTAAAATTACTCTAAAATGAACAATAGTTGTAGGATATTGATAGTTTTTGAGTAGTAATTATGTGTTTTGTGAGAAATATGAACTGTAAAGTCAAATGTGGCCTTTTGAGTTGTCACAAGAACTCCGTTGAATGGCACTAGCTGATAACCTACAGTTCAGCTGTGCTACACGTAGGTCTACGAAAATGAAGAACTACATTGAATCTAAGATCTGGCTTAAAGGCCTAGCTTCCAAGCCATAAAATCCAAAAAAAAAAAAATGGTCGAAATTCGACCAGGGGCGACCACTAGTATAATTAAATATCTGTATAATTTTTATGCCCATGTCATATGCAACTAAATTCACATTTCATTTCAAGAACAAAAAGTTTACTTCATTTCAAAAGAGACGAAGACAGAAAAAAAAACACGTTTATTAAGCAAAGTAATAAAATTACACAATCGTTTTCGTGCTGAGGCCATAGTCCAATGCTACTTACTCCCCGTGGCGGACGATGTAGGTCAACCTGCCGTGACGTCACCGCGGCGTCGTAGGTCTAATGGATCGCAATAAAGACCGCTGAGTCATGCTGCTGCGAACTACACTTCCTATTTTGGCGTATTTCCCAGTTGTTACTTTTATTCATAGTACGATATGAACAGGATGTTTAGAATAATTTTTATCCGTGCAAGAACGGAGAAGAATACAATTTTGTGCGTTAAAGTGGCCTGTCTTCAGAGGCGACAAAATAACCCAAAGCCAGGTGGTAGGGTACGTGCCCGTCAGGATGGCTACTTTGAGTTGTGTTCCGGTATTAGTGGCCAGGTACCAGTGTCCCTTTAGAGAGCGGCAGCACATTGCTAGCACCTTTAAATGACCATGGGCGATGGCGACCGCTTTCCATTAGGTGGGCCGTCTACCCGTCTGTTGGACTCAAGCAATAAAAATAAATAAAAAAACACGCAAATACTGTATTTTTTTGACATAATAAAATAAATATTTAAAATTTAAATATTTGATTTATTAGTAATTAAATTTTAAATAGTATTTCCTTAGTTTTTGCGACTAGAGCACGTATTTAACGGTTTTAGGCGCGGTCAGCTCACGCATATCCCGTGACCCCGGCTCATGGCGTCAGGTGGCACCAAGGGGTTTTAGTGGGTATTCCGGCTCCTCTAGCCGGCGAGTCCCACACTCCCCCGCCGAAGTCTCCCCGGCGGTCCGCAAACGAATATCCCCTTGTAAAAAAAAAGGTTTTAGGCGCGGCATTTATTTCGACGTTTCGACAACTTTTCAAATGAAAACCGCTTTCGCTGAAAAATCGAATAAATGCTGCGCTTAAAACCGTGAAAACTTAGCTTTAACAATAATGTACCCGGCTTTTGTTTTAGCAAGGTTTCTATAGATTTAGTCATAGTCGTGAGCAGCATTCCTATAAAGTTACATACAATCTAGTTTAGGCCAACTAATACAGTATTTTCTAAGAAACCGCATCACGAACTATCGATCGTAGTTGCCAAGTATTTTAGCCGCATAATGACTCATGGCGACGTGGATGGGGTTTCATTGATTTTTATAGGTTCTTAGTTAGCTAGCGCTGTTGAATGATAATTTTATTATCATCCATATTTATATTATCTTATACTAATATATAAAGTTGATTGAACGCGCTAGTCTCAGGAACTGCTGGTCTGATTTGAAAAATTCTTTCAGTGTTAGATAGCCCATTTATCGAGGAAGGCTATAGGCTATATATCATCACGCTAAGACCAATAGGAGCGGAACACCAATGAAGAATGTTTCAAAATCGGGGGTTTTGAAAACAAATTCGTCGCGGGCACAGTTAGTTAAATATAATGCAATGATAAATAGAGTATTTGCAGTAGTGTTATTATGGATTAGAGTTTTATTCATAATAAGTTCCACTAGAACACATTTTTAGGTCATATAAGTTAAAATTTAAATTTACTTATTCTCTGTACACCGCTTCGCAACGTGTTATCGCTTTTTAAAGAGAAGCGACAAGAAACTCCCCAGCAACACGTCTAGTAAAATTCTTTTATACACATTTATCTATCTCAAGATCTTTTTTTAATAAATACAGAAGTATACTATACAAATACATTTCAAAGAACTAAGCGTTGTAGCAAACAGTACATACTCAATAAGACAAAAGCATAATAAAATGAAAGAAAAATGTTATTACCCTCGTAATAATGAGAAGGCAATCAACATGTTTGACAAAAATAAAAATGTTACACAGAACATAGTGTGGAGCGAGCTGCTATGGCTACGTTCCATTAGGGACTCACAACGACCACGTTCATGGCCGCGATTTATCCCGTTCCACTTGCTTGCCGGTGTTACCATCGTAAACCCAAGTGGAACGGCTATTCGACCCACCCCTTGACATGGGTCATTGTGAGCGTTGTGTGATCGAAAATGATGAAGTCATTAGTGACGTTTTCACCACGACCACAACGACCGCGGTCGCCTTGTGGAACGGCTAACTGAGCATTTTGGGCGTTGTGAGCTACTAATGGAACGCCCTGTACGTAAATGCAGTTTTGTCTTCATCCCCTTTAGCTTTAGGCTCTTTCGTACTTATTCATATTGAGTTAAAGTAGGTTTGAAGGCTTCTTTAAGAACCACAAATAAACCTTTTAACTAACTCAATAAGACCGCCTTTTTTTTGCAACACTAAAGATTATACTAATGTGGCTACCGCCCTTTAAAGGGAGACTGGAACTTGGCCACTAATGCCGGAACACAACTCAAGATTGTTATGGCGGCATATTCTAGACCAGGGGTGGTAGCCATCCAGACGGGCAAATACCCTATCACCTGGTTTATACATAATTTCCATTTTAAATAACTCTAAATAAACACTATTTTCTGTCTTCAATAGGGTTAATCCCTTTTTAAGCAGTTCTTTTTAATTTCCTTGCCAATGTTAAGGTAAATAAACTAATTGATAACAAGAAATAAGGACCCCATATTAGAGTTCTCGCCAGAAACTCTGGGATTATAGTATACTAGCTTTGACCCGCGGCTTCACACGCGTTAAAAAGGTTATATATGTGACGAATGGCCGGTCCCTGTCATACTATTACTATTATTACATTACTTGTATGGAGGTTATGTCAAATTTTAACCGATAGTAAGGCAAATAAATGATATAGGACCCGGCCAGAAGTAGGCATGTTATAATTCTTAAAAATGTCAAACATTTGCATTCAAAGTACCTTATGAATCCGTAACGCCATCCAGCGAAGACGGAACTAACTAGCCATAACAGCAACACATTAAATTAGTGGCTGCTATTCTTGTTGCCACGAGGATGTAATTGTTAGTGAATTGCAAAGGTGGCGCCAACCGTACAGTACCATTTTTCAGATTGAATGATACCCTATGTCCTATTCTATACCCTGATCGATTGTATGCAAAATTTCATGACGATGTATGGCGCAGTTAATAAACCGTCACAAACAGACTCACGCATGTTTAATATTTGGTAGGATTTCCGTTTGCCAATTCTTAGAAAATAGGGAACGTACCGATACTCCGTGACGCATTTTTTTTTTACCTCCCCTCTTCCCCCCCTCCCCCACCTCTTTTACGGGTCGTAATAGTATATAAATACGGGAACGTACCCATACGTACTCGTACATACACAGCGTTACGATATAGTTTTTCAAAAAGGGTGTCATAAAATTTCTTCCGAGGCCGGCAGCGCGTTGGTGACATCTCTGATGTTGCAAACGTCCATAGGCGACGGTAACCGCTTTCCACCAGGTGGGCCGTCAGCCTGTTTGCTGTACTCCAGCTATAAAATAAAAACTATTTCATAGTTTATTTCTTCTATTGCAGGTCGACGTTGACGAGTGCGAAGATATCGCGACTGAATATAACATCAACTCTATGCCTACTTTCGTCTTCATCAAGAGCACCAAAAAGATCGAAGAGTTCTCCGGCGCTAATGTCGACAAACTGAAAAACACCATCCTGAAACTGAAGTAAAATATTGCAACGACGATTGTACGCTGGCCGGGTTCCATGCACAAACGGGTATACAATACTACATTAATTGCCATATTTGATTTTATGTCGCGTATTGCTTGATGATATCAAATTTCTGGAAATATAATTCTCATTGTAATGAAAATTTATTTCACGCCTTAAAATGTAAATTTCACGTACTTGATTATTAATTTCACAACATAGATTGTAATTTTCATGTATTTGATTATTAGTTTCATAACGTAGATTATAATTTTCATTATGTGATTATTAATTTCACAATAGACAAAGGATTATTACAGAATCGTTTATTTTTATATAGTTCACACAGCTTTAAATCGTCGGGTTTATGATATAATCTTAGTTTTTATGTTATAAGTTGTCAAAATTGCCGGGAAATATTGCTTGTACTAATATAATAATACTTGCAATTTTCTGTGGTATGGTCAGAAGACATTTCTAAAAATCTTGAAATGTAAATTAATTTTAAAATGATTTTTAATTAATATCCTATTAACAATGAAAAATACATGATGTTAAATATGGTAGTTATGTATATAATATACTCGGTTTTTAAACCTCGGAATTATTGTATCCATTTCTTATAATATTAATTTAAAACAAGGCATTTATAATTAAATAAAGACAGTTGTAGAACGGTTTGTAATTGAATGAGTAAGGATATGAAAATGGATATAATATGTCAGATGTTGGAATGAAATTGGATATGGTTTTTTACTTGATCAGCTGTTTATTTGTTTCAATATACGATATATAGTGTTACTAATATTATCTTATTTTTAAATGGTTAAAATATAAAACAATCCATATGTCTGCTTGTGCTTACCAATTACCGCCTTTTGAGAAACGTAAATCACAATTCTTTTTAACATTCAATATATTTCACTCGAAAAAGAGTGTTGCTATTGTATTCGCTCGTTTATCTTGTGCAATATGCAGAATAACGTATAAAGCTAGGATTACAGTCATAGAAACTTCTTCTAACAAGTTCCTGCTGTGTTATTACACAACATATTATTGTTAATTGTGGGATTAAAAAAAAATTGCAATATTAATAATTGCACACGGATGTGTGTTATTACCCGATAAGATAAGAAGTACAGCTAACGGATGTAGAAGTCTGCTAATATTGTTATTAGTGTAAACTTGGATTAAAATTTGAACTGAGCTTAATTAACTACTTCTTTAGTGTAATTCTAAAGGACTCTTAAAAAGTGGTTTTAGAACTTGTGTATTCATGAAATTTTTACTATCTGTATGCGTTATATTGAACTTGCGGCCCGTCGAGTTTTTGTGAGTGGCCTTGCATACTACATAGTTATATCATGTACTGAATATATCTTAGTAACACATTTGGTGTTGCAAATGTCCATATACGATGCAACGCCTTCCCATCGGGTCGACCTTCAGCCTATGCTTTATATTTTATTAGTAAAAAAACCTATATAAAATAATGATGCTGTCCGTGGCATTTCATATTTTCTATTTATGGAGCCCCGATACACAAACCGTGTTAAATAAGACCACTCTTGAAAGATTGTCTATGGGTCTTTTTTTAACTATATTATATTATCGTATATCGAAATAATTAAATGGCTGAATTAAAATATTATTTACCATAGATAATATAATATATACTGTACCAGTGTGAAAAATCACAATTATTTGTATTGAATGTAGATGCATAATATTTTTGTATATTTCCAAGGATTTTATCTTTTTTATTGTTCTCACATTTTCGACATTGATCGTCGATGATGTGGTGATGATAAAAGGATGGAGTCGTTGTGCTTGTGTGGCCTTTGTGTGGGGTAAGCGTACAACGTTTGTCTAATATTTTCTGTGTATTTTGCATTAAATATGTATGTTACAGAGTATTGTTACTTCAATAAAATATTACATTAATTTGTTTGTTTTATTCTGATGGTATACTAAACGGATATGAATGGCTGCTTATACCGCCTCTTAAATCCTAGCGAACCAAGTGGAAGACATGACCACATACCTTCACTGGAACCGTGTAGGGAACACAGAGCTTACCAAGCTTTTTAGTAATTTTTCATACAAATTTGTTTATTGATTAGTATTAGTTCAAATTACATTAACAAAAGACTAAATGTTGCTGGAGAATTTGTAGTAAAATTGCTTTGGAAGCAGTGGTAGACTTTCTATTAAGTAATTGCGATTCCATTTTGAATTACATAAATACCTTCATTTCAAGGATTTCGTTCGGATTCACACTTCCTTGCTTAACCCTTTCAATTTATAGTCTGTTTATAATCTGAATACTTGCTTTATAAAATTAAAATCATAGTGTTACATTTCAGTGACACAGTAATTATTATTAATAAAAAATATCATTTTTGGAATAATTGCTTTATTTCATGAGATTCCAACTACAAGATTATGCGTTTATGAACAGTATTTTTATAGGAATATTCATAAGTGATGTATTATAGGTACAAAGCATCGAAAATATTAAATACTAAAATCATACACAATTATATATAATGAAAGCAATGTACAATTCAGTTCTTTCCAGTGTTCACACTAACGCTTCACCTTGACTGGCCTATTAAAAATTTAACATAAAAAACAAAAATATGCTCGGGATGTTTTATATATTTCGCACTGAACATATGTTCATCACGCGACGTCGCGTGGCTGGTGTAATTGAACCGCTTTAGAATTAAAAAAAATCTATATTGAGGAAAAAATTACTACATGTAAATTTAATAATATACCTATGGAAATCCATTACAATTTTATATTAAAATTTCCTCAAATTCACATAAATCAGCGTTCTTATTATAAAAATGTTTAGTCATGGGCCATGAATGACGCGTCGCGTATGAGCTATTCCAAGGATAGTGCAGTGCTTCCGAAATACAATAAAATTTAAAAAGAAGAGTTAGTCATAGTACCTCGCGACATTTACCTCACAAAAACACTGGCGAAACTTCCATAATAAAATCGTCATGTAGCGGTTTTACCACTGGACCTTTCATTAATTTATTTACAACTAAAATAAATACAAAAAAATTAAGTATTAAAATACGCACTAACCAGGCCAGTCAAAGCGATGGGTACCTCACCAGTCGTCAATAATAATACCTTAATAATTTACTTAATTTTCCATTAATAAAATACAAATTTAAATACCAAAGAGAATTCACAATAAAATTGGACTACATTTAAATTGGTGTCGATAAGCGATGGGATAAGAATTATTTAATTTTATATACAACCTGTATTTTAAATATCGCCAAAGAAATGAATCATTAATTTATTCACAAAACAATTATAAAATTGCATATAATCGAATACAATGCAAGAAAACTTAACTCATTTGTATTGTATTCTACCCATAGTCCCTCAAGACTATAAGTAGAATACTGAGCCCAGATCACCGTCTTCTATGGGTAAGGTGCCCAGAAGGCTGGCTACGTTTCCCCGCTGGATCGCGATACTGATCCGTTGCCCAAGGTAGGCACCAGCGTTCTGATCACCTGATGAGTCAATGAGTGGCTTTGATAAATTTTGGTAGACGCCCATGGCCTCAGGACCCCACGGTCCAAACGTTTCAACAGCAAACGGCACAAACATATAACTCTCAGCATATTTGTGCCGCTTGAGTGATTCAGCTGTTATTAGATCTAAGAAATTTAAAAAAAAAAGGACTCAAATAAATTTTATTTGTTAGAACATTTTCATACATTATCATATTTTGTTTCTAGTAAGTAGCATTTCAAAATAATTAAGTAACTTAATTATTTTTAAATACTACCTGCCAACTTTCTGTGCATCGTATCCAAAAAAGATGGTTACAAAGACTAGTATACCAATTCATTTCGGAGAAAAAAACAATCATTATTACGTTTAATTATAAAAGTTAATATTCTTTTGTAATATTCGATCATAATTTTTAGGTTCGGCGTTATTTCGAACACAAATTGTATATAAACCATTTTCAAACATATCAAATACGATTATTTCATTGCATACTGTAAAAATATTTTACATATCTTTGGGATTGTTTTGTCATCGATGCGATAAAATAATGTACATATTAAAATCATTTTCCCTGAATATTAATTAATATATGGGGGCTTTGAAATATTGAAAAAATATCAGTTCTCGAGTCTATATAGTAGACCAATATATATAATTCGCCCAAATTCGAAAATTCGCTCCCTTGTCGAATTATGCGTAAGCGTAAGTATTACTTTGGAAAAAGGATATTACGAACGCCAATCGTTTAGTAAAGTTTTGAAAAGTCCCAAATTCTATTTTTCTAGATGGCGCCACAAGTCTCTCTTGATGTAACAAAATAATGTATAATATAATAATAACAGCCCATAAATGTCCCAATGCTTGGCTAGGGCCATCCCACTATAGGAGGCTTGGCGGGTTTGACACATCGGTTATCTCGATGTGCAGCTTGCATCACGATGGTTTCCTTCACTGTTGTTAGCACGTGGTAATTGTGACAATATGCACATTAGGTCAGAAAACTGCCTAAAAGCAGTGTCTGAGTTCGGGACGCATGCGCTAGCCGTTACGCTACCACGACTTGCATGACAAAATACCACTATGCTTTCATCCACATTCCACGAGGTGTGCCCTCCGCCTGTTCGCCAGCTTCGAAAGAAAAAAGTGGTGCTGCAGTCGCGTTCTCGGTGCCGCCATGTTGCAAAATTCACTAACGAACACTTCCGTCATTTACGCGTACAAAGTTTCGCTGCCACTGCTACTTGTTTACAACTAAAAATATTTTATTTCATTTTAATTCGAATATCAATATTGAAATATGTTACATTAGAAAAAATCACTCACAATAATACAGAAAAGGTTTATTTTATTCTATTAATTTAATATTTTATTCCCTTATCAATTTGATTTCACCGAGATGTTGAAAATGAAGAATTTGTTGTACACAATGAACTTTGAAATTAAATGACAGTGGTGTATCTCTATACAGAAGAGACTTGTGGCATCCTCTAGATATATAGCATAGGAGCATAGCATCTTGGCTGTCGTTATTCCTCGTATTTTTTCCATCGCATACACTGAACTGAGTATATCTTTAAATATTAAAAAGCCCCGTAAAATATACAATAACCCTAAGCGTAAAAAAAATCTCATTCAATTGAACATAATCATAAAACTTAAATTATAGCCTTAAATTATTTAGAACATAATCGTGATAATACATTATTGGTTCTCGTATAAACAAAAAAAGACTAGATTGTTAATAATAACAATATTATAATTAAAAAAAAATATTGCTTAATGTTAAAATGTAAAGTCACGAGTTTCGATGCGATTTAGCGATGAGAACGCATCCATACTAAGTGACCATTTTTTTACCCTCGGTGATCACCCGTAGTAAATGCTAAGACTTCCCTCTCTCTCTAGTTGTTACATAGTAATTAATCATTGTTTGCAAACAGAGTAAAAAAAAATTGGCGCATTAGCCGTTTAACCCTTAAGACGAATTTAGTAATGAGACTCGGGCAAATCTTGATCGCCCGGGCCAAAAGGGGATAAGAAATAAGAAAAAATAAAAAAAAACCCTTAAGACGGAACCATCAAAAGTTTGTTCCCCGAATCGTCACACACGGCTAATTGGGAAGCACCACAAATTTGTGGTCAAATACAGATAATTGAAACGAACGTTGAATCGATGCTTTCTCCCTCTTCATAGAATTTGTATTAGAATAAAAGAGACGATATCATTCCCTTGGTTTTGGCGCGGCAATCTTGATGGCAGCTGGCAGCTTGTGGACAAAAATAATATTAAATTTGGCCCTTAAAGAAGGTTAAAAACCGCTAAACGCTGCGCTCCATATTCGTACGTGACTATATAGACTACGTGACGAAAACCAAAGTCCCCCTCGATCCTGTGACCTCCCCCCTGAACGGGTCACTTAGTATGGGTACGTTCCCTTGGCCCGAGTTTCTATATGTTACTACACATTCATCTCTCTTCCATACTGACATGACTCCATAAAATTAATGTCATTTTTTACCCAATCTTAACGGGCTAGTTAAATGGTATCTGCTATCTCGCTCGCACATTACCACATTTTTGAATTTATGAGTTGTATCATATATTACGAATGTATCATAAGAAAAAAATCTTTTGGTTCCAGGACAGGTTTCATAATTTTTTTTTTGTAGTTTACACTTAAGAATTGATTTTCATATAAAACTCCCGTTTTAGAAATTTTATGAGGAGTTAAGTAATACAAGTTTTAACGCTAGAGCGTTACTTTTTTATCTTTATTGTACAATTTCGAAATTTAATTCAATGAAATAAGATCAACATAATAACAATCGGTGCATATTCAACGACAATCGTACTTAAGGAGTAAACTCTCGTCGTGCGTCGGAGTTGACACATACATTTTTTTTTTTAATAAGAATTCATTTTTATTTATAAAAAATAAAAACTACTATATACATATTAATAAATAAACAATAGATCCCAGGTCACTGACAGCGGGGAGCGTTCCCAAAATGCTGGCCGCATTTCCACGCTAAGTTCCCAAAATATAGGCCAACATAGTAATTTTACCTTTTATTATTTTACATACATACATCAGAACTTCACGCCAGTTCCCTAGCGGGGTAGGCACGAATAACAGATTTATTTATTATTTTAGATGATGTAAAAACTTGTAGAAAATTAATATTATATTAATAAAGCTCGTATGGAACCTTATCTTAATCAGATTGATCTTTTAATGAAACATTAGTAATTTTAATGTAAATTTTGTGTAATAGAGTCGTAAGTAAATTTTGTCAATTTATATCTTTAAAAATGTACTAAGGCACGAGATATCGCGAACTCCATTTAGGCAGCCCCTGAAGGCAAGAGAATGGATGGTAAGATATAGAAATCCGGTCGTAATAATGTTAATCTAGCGGAAAACTATTGTCGATATATATAATTAAGGTATCGATATAATTTGTCATACTCATTCACATTAGACATGAAAAGATTTACAATTATTTTTAAAACTTCAATACACAAAAACTATTGATGGTCCGTGGGATAATATTCAACAATTATCGATAACTTAAAGCTATATCGAACTATCTATATAGAATAATATTATTAATAGAATCAAAAGCGAAATAAAAATGAAGACATTTAAAAAGAACACACACATTCTTATATAAATTAAACTTAACTATTAAGTGTGACGAAGATTTTGGTAGAACATATTAACGGACTGAGCACAATACGCGTTATCGAAAATCTCACCACGACATTATCGAAAATATCGATTACGAGTACGTTAGCGTAATTATCGATAACACGTAAACTACACCGGCACACATAAAAATAAAGTCGTCTGTACATTTGACCAGATCCACTTACGTATATTGCTGTCTTTAAAGAAGAGTCACAGAGATCAATTGAGAAGTTGCCAGCGTGCTATGGAACGTAACATACTGAGTATCAAATTGTTAGATAAAGTGAACAGCGAAAACATAGAGCTAAAACTAAACTCACAGAATATACTGTCGAGATTCGATTCCCAGAAACGGAGATGGGCAAGGCATATGATAGGAGCAAGTACCCAAAGTGGAGCAAGCTAGTGACCCACTGGTACCCAAGAGTTGGCAAAAGGAGTAGGGGAAGGCAGAGCAAGCGCTGGGAGGACGAGCCCAAGTTTACTGCTGGACCCTACTGGAGACGTGCTATCCTTGATAGGCATCATTGGCATGAGTTGGAGGAGGCACTCTTGAGAGGAGAGACCTGATTTAGAGGGAAACATTCAAAAGATACCTCTCATTTTAAAGTCAAGGCTATGTTATTATTACCTACCTACATGTATTTCGACGCGCTGAATCCGAATCTGAAGTCTGTTTGGCTCATACACCCTCAAAATTTCGATTAAATTGCGAAAAACCACTAATAATTGCTATTTATTATTCGTTGTTTTGTAATTTACTCAAATTCATAAGGGTTCATGGGCCAAATAACCTACGGATTCCGGTTCAACGTATCGAAGAACATGAAAGACTTATTCGATCCAAATACTTAATTTTTTTCATCTACATAACTGCACTATTTTTCGCGATTTTTGGCCATTTTTAGCAGTTTTAGACATATTACTCAAAATTTTGTGCGTCGAAATACATTTATGTAGGTTAGATGAGTCTGGTCAAACATACAGATCACTTTTGTTTTTTTTGTGCCGGTGTTATCGAATATGTCAGTTACGTTATCGAAAATATCGATTACGGGCACGCAATCGAAAATATTAATTACGGGTAAAACTTTATATACAAACTAGCGCATTATACTCATGAAATCAATAAATTTGTATTTTAACAATTAGTTTATTCTTATTTGGAATATATCGAGTTACATAAACATTTTCGATGGACGTATTTTGTGAACTATATACATATATATATATATATATATATATATATATATATATATATATATATATATATATATATATATATATATATATATATATATATAATGGATATGTTGCCACGTTGACATTGCGCCAAACTGCAATAGTGGCACAATGACACATTACGACATTGCGTATACTTTCACATCTACATCGTAACTCGATATAAAACAATTGTCCGTTTATATTAAAACAATATTTACGAATTAATTTCAATGGCAGTGATTTTGTTAATTTTCAAATCAAAATTAAATTTGAAATTCATCACGATTACATAGCATTTGCGCGACTTTTGTGGCAATATAAAAGGTGTAATTTTTTAACGTTTGTACAAACAACACAAATCTCATTTCGAGTCATTAGTTAGAATATATTTTGATATTTCAAATTTATTTTTTTAAGCACGCTGTACACATCGGGCCAAATAAATAGTATCAGACCATAAACCTCCTGCTAACCACTCGGAGCTATTCGTTATTAAGGGAGAACCGATAGTACACCCATCACGCTTGTCCAAAACGAGTTTCACACATCAGTCATGTCGATGTGCAAGTTTCATCATGATGTTTTCCTTCATCGTTACCGTGGTACTTGTAAACGATATGCGTTTTAAATCAGTAAACTGCCTAAGCAGTGCGAAACCACATCATTTAGAAACGCGAGTGCATCAACCACTACGCTACTATGGCTTTTTTTTACTAAAGTACTCAACCCCAAATAATGTGAACTTTATCAATCTTCTGTTACAATTATTGAATTATACTGTGGACGTAGTCTTTTATACCTTTTATTATATTTATAAATACTGTGGACAGAACGTTCCAAGATTCTTCAATGTGTACTAGAAGAATCGACAATAATAGAAAAAAAATGGCTACCAACAAGCACAATAACTCAAATGTACCTGTAGGTTGGCCAAACAAGCTGGCCAAATGTGTACTATGGGCTTTACATAATGTTTGCCACTGGTTTAAAATCACGACCTTGGTAATCTACTTCAACTCTTGCTAATATTATATTTATGCCATGGAATAAAAATACTAGATTGACAGAGGCCCAGTAAAATACAGAAGTCTTCAAAGTTCCTAAATCTTATATAACTTGGAAATTGAAAAAAAAAGGTAGATGGCGCTGCAAGTCATTATTCTCTTGCTTTTTGACATTTTATTATATAATAATTATTTTTAGATCACATAAGTTTCTATTTCAATTAATATTTCAAGAACGTATAAAAGCTCTATATAAATAAGTTTCCACATAGAGCTGCGCTATTTCAAAACGTGGCAAGTGCTTCTCAAGAAATTCTACACAACAGCCCAAAAAACTGTCATCAACTTCAACGACATGTCATTTCATAATTATAACACTCACCCAAAATACGTCAGTTGCTAGCTTTTAAAATGGCACAGCTGAGGTGTCATACGTGAAATAACTGATAACCGATACTAGCGACATCTAGGAAATACGGCGGAGCTAACCATCAAGGCAACACATTGAAGAATATGCATTGTCATTTCCAGTATTTTTCTTCTATGGTGTTAGTTTTTTTTTTTCAAACATGGCGGACAACACAATGACGTAATAAATAAATTGCTAGGTATATACTATATTTATATAATTCATAATTATTAATTAGTTGTTAATAAATTACACATGTATTTATTTATTACAAATGTCTGAACTCTAATTGACCTAAAAGCCACATTGGATCTATACAATATAAAGCTTAATACACATCGACGCAATACATTTTATTTTACTACATTAACTACCTTTTTGGTAAGATAATTCGTTAATAAACAATACACCGGTAGACAAACTCAAACATATTATATTCCTAAACTGAGCAGTGATATATAGAAAACTGTCAATTTTTATAAATTTTGTTTTTATATTTCAATTATATTATTTATTTCACTTGCAATGGTTCTCAATCTGAAGTGTAGTGATCGAAGTTTAATTTAATTCAGCCATCATTCATAAGACAGCCTTCCATTATCCTGGATGACGTGTGTCTGGGATCAAGCTGCGGAGTTAGCCGTTGTATATTATAATGTCACACACAACTCACGCAGGATAGTGGAAAGTTATTTTACGAAATTTATCATGTCAGGGATTGAACTCGAGAACTATGTGTTGCAGTGAATTGGACTAAACTTTGCCCAGCACCCCTCGGAGTGAGAACAATATTACGTTACTACTACAAGTGAAATAAAAAATATAAATGAAATGTAATTTCATAATTTATAAAAATAAAAAATCCACCTTCTTTTTGTGATATCAAACTATAAAAAGTAATGTCATCTATGTTATAATAATTTTGTACGACTACATATTTTGTATATAGAAAAAATAATAATAAATTTTATTTCATCGGTGTATATTAAGCTTTAAAAACTTTATTCCTCTTAATATTACTATCATGGAAGTATACAATATACGTCGATTAAATAATGGCGCGTCTTTATAAATTTATAAGTAGAGAATACAGACGAGACGATTTGATGTAGCTCAAATAAATTATGGGCTAAATCACCTATCACAATCAAAATTCATGTATCATTCCGATACTCGTAATCCTAATTGTCGTAAGAAACAAACCATTTATCTGACAATTAAATCTTTTATATATATATATATATATATATATATATATATATATATATATATATATATATGCATGTGTATACATATATATATTTATTTATCTCGTGACTCGATGTATGTTCACGATATAAACTCCGAAACTACTAAACCGATCTTGATGAAATTTTATAACTATGTGTAATTTGGTCAACTTAAAAAATAGGATAGGTTTTATCTGAATTATTCAACTCAATTATAAAAATCTAATATTAGTGCGTGCGTCACTGAACTCCTAAACCTCTGGAACGGTCTTGATGAATTTTTCGTGTGTTCCGCAGGGGGCCCCCGGATGGTTTACATTTACAATTGGACCTAGTTGGCGGCGCTACAATCGGGTTATAATTTTTTTTCAAGGCAGGACAACGTCTGCCGGGACCGCTAGTCTTAATACATAAAAATGTCGTGTCAGAATGTTCGTTCACGCTAATCTCCGAAACTGCTAGAGGAAAGTAGAGCTACTAATTATAACCATAAACCATTGTGAATGATTCATTTGTAAACGACTTCAATTTGAAAGTTATCGTACACACGATACAGTTAGATGTGGTCCAGTCAACCTGCGGTTTAATCTCCGTCTAGTCGAATTGTCAAGCGTAACCGCAACACGCGGTTGAGAAAACAGACACAAACTGAACCGTGCGTGTAGCAACTGCAGCGCTCTGTGCGACCAAAGCGATTTGCTGACAACCGCAGCGTACAGTGCATAGAAATCAATTTCACCTGGCTGGTGGCTAATCGCATAGTACCTACGTAGTCCCTTAACACTTAGGATTCGGCTACAAAGATTAAAATTAAAATTTAATTGCAATGCACTCGTATGCAGTAAACACATATCACCGTCTGACAACTTACCTATAACGCGAGTCAGTCTTGTGAACGGCCTATATCTTAATATACATAAGTTACGTGTCACGTTGTTTGTCCGCGATGGACTCCTAAACTACTTGACCGATTTTAATCAAATTTGCACACCGTGTGTAGTTCCGACTTGAGAGATAGGATAGCTTACATTTGGACCCGGTAGGTGGCGCTGGAATCGGGTTCTAAATTGTATTTCTTCAGGGCAGAACAACGTCTGCCGGGACAGCTAGTGGAATATAAAGTGTGAAAATAAAATATATTAAACACTTCATATCTTTATAGTAAAACTAGCTTCTGCCCGCGACTTCGTTCGCGTGGAAAGTTTTTTTAACTATCCCACGGACACTCTTTAATTTTTCAGGACCAAAAGTATCCTATATGTTGACCAGGGATATAAGCTACCACCATACAAAATTTAATTTAAATCGTTCCAGTCGTTTCGGAGATTAGCAACGACAAACAAACAAAAACAGACAGAGAAACAAAAAATTTGAAAAAATCTAAATTTGTTCTATTTCACTTATTACATCCCCCTGACTCGGTTTTTAGCATTTTTTTTCATTGTACAGAAATTCGACCTCTACAGTTTTATTATATGTATATAGATAACACATTAAATATGTCAAAGAAGCAAGTGAGGTCTGTAAGAATAAGCCTAAATGGCGCTCTGTTGTTCTTACCTACCCCGCAAGGGAACTGGCGTGAAGTTATGTATGTATGTATGTATGTATTAAATATTTATAGGTTATGAAGTAGAATGCCATTTGTTGCCTCATGTCAGTGACGTGGCACACAGAATGTGGTAATAATCGGCAAGCACTCTATCGAATTGTATTCGAATAGATGACTCGATACAAGTTGTTAGACGAGTATTTATTTTAATTTTAGAGGTAACAAAGTATTTTATTGTAAGTTTTATTAAAATTTATTTATTTGTTTTACTAATTAATCTATACTAATATTATAAAGAGGCAAACTTTGTGAGTTTGTGACGTTGTAGGGGGTAATCTATGGATGTACTAAACCGATTTTAAAATATTCTTTTACTCTTAGAAAGCTATGTTAACAAGGAGTGTCATAGGCTATATAACATGACGCTATATATCACGGGAGTGGGACAGAGCGCGGATGAAACCGCGCCGGGCCGCTAGTATTACATAAGTAGAATTTAGTTTTATTAATAACAATTTTTTTTAAGGAAATTGGGTCGTTTTGGTCTTACGCCAAAAGGAAGGTTTGCACTGACAATCAGCATTGTGTCGGACATAATTCCGGCACAGGAATATGCTGAGTGCAAATTTTGTTTGCTGAAAATGCGGCGTACAACTTCTCAAATTATGCTCTGTGTATAATAATGTAGTTACGTCGCTATTTCTTCAAATAAAGCTTTTTCTTTCTTTCTTTCAATGCGAAAAACCATTTTATTTGACCCTCTCAAAAATTATGGTTTAACCCTTACGACAATTAGGTAACTAAAATTTATAGCCATCAAATCATCTCGACATGCCCGAATATATTTCTACCACGCTTTTAACTTAACTAAAAAATTAGCACGTTCTGTATCAAGATTTAACACTAGTTAATTTCAAGCAAACAAGACTATTTCCAATAGTAAATTTTGCCATTTCTCACATCAATTAAATCTCGACACAAGCCGTACTGAACATCTTAACCAATCTAACAACGCGCTAGAAATACACTTTCAATAGTAAAATGTCGTAAAATAATATCCATGTTAAATATTTAAAATAATAAATATACTTTATCTGCAAATCATATATTCATATATTATGCATCTCTTAGGAACCAAATATCATCGATTTCATTATCATTCGAGTTGTTTGAAATGAATTTAGAGGAACATTTTCATATTAAAGTCATTAAAGATTATTTAATTAATTCATATTATGTAAAAACAATTTAAACATTATTACCTAATTAGTGAACATTAAGAAAACGGCAAGGAAGAATAATATTAGGAATAATCGCCTAGTAAAAAAAACCTAATACTGAAACCGATTAGAGGAGGGCTGTACGGGTCATTCTTCTATCGCTTTCAAAAAGCCAAATAAAACTTTTAACCGAGTTGTTAGTATTTAGCCTTCAGCTGATCGTGTTTCGTACAATAAGTTTCGATTTCTCACTTCCCCACCTCTGTTATCCCCTCTATCCAATCATTCCTATCCCATCTCATACCCTCTATCTAATCATTCCTATCCCATGTCATACCCTCTATCTAATAATTCCTATCCCATCTCATACCCTCTATCTAATAATTCCTATCCCATGTCATACCCTCTATCTAATCATTCCTATCCCATCTCATACCCTCTATCTAATAATTCCTATCCCATGTCATACCCTCTATCTAATAATTCCTATCCCATCTCATACCCTCTATCTAATAATTCCTATCCCATGTCATACCCTCTATCTAATCATTCCTATCCCATCTCATACCCTCTATCTAATAATTCCTATCCCATCTCATACCCTCTATCTAATCATTCCTATCCCATCTCATACCCTCTATCTAATCATTCCTATCCCATCTCATACCCTCTATCTAATCATTCCTATCCCATCTCATACCCTCTATCTAATCATTCCTATCCCATCTCATACCCTCTATCTAATCAATCCTATCCCATCTCATACCCTCTATCTAATCATTCCTATCCCATCTCATACCCTCTATCTAATCAATCCTATCCCATCTCATCCCCTCTATCCAATCATTCCTATCCCATCCCTTCTATCCTATCCTAAAGGCTGGCGAAGAGTCGGCTTCGTGTCTGAAGTTCCAAACCTCTATAGACAAAAATAAATAAATAACCGGCAGACAAACACACAGACTGTATATTCACAAATTAAGCAAGTTATGCTTCTGTTATTGGGTAATATACAATGGACTACTCTGAAGCCGATCCTAGGCAACGTAAACAATAGAAAATTCGTTTCCGAAATTTACCTTGTCGGGAATCGTACCCGGAGACTCTGCGTTGCAATGAGGTAGGCCAGTAAATGTTTACACGCTTCACAAGTAAAAAATAAATAAAAATATTTTCAGACCAAAATATTCAAAAATTAGTACCTTAATAAATTTATTTCAATTGTTGTCTGAATTCGTTTGAAAAAAACATAAAACATCAGAAAACGAGAGAATGGCCTATAGTGCCATCTAATCAAATAGGATTCAGAAGCCTTTACAAAGTCACCTTTTTACTGAACGACTATCATTCCCAAATCGTAATATTCTTCTTCATTGTCATAAAATAGATGAAATTAAATACAGTACACGCAAAACTGAAATGCGTCCCGAGTGAAGTTCGCTACGTAAGTTTGCGCAGGTGCCGCCAAAAGTTAATGTTCATTACACTTGACAGTGTGCGGTGCTAAAGAGACGGAATGCGTGTACAGATAGCGGCAGAGCGAGAGCGCAACACTCCTCTTAGGCATTACAATTATCTCGGAATGACTTGTACCAACTTCAGGGACGTATTTAAGTTTTGCTCGCAACAAGCTTTATCAAGAATCTTTTATTTTCATATCGAAATGTTCCTTTAAATCCAACCATAATTCATTTAATATGATAAAGTCAGTTATAAATATACTTTCAAACGAATATATGTAGATATAAACATACATATGTACGTATGTAGCCTCATTCGTGTCAAGCTTGTATAAATAATAAGAGAACAAACTCAACAGAAGCATGCGTAAAAACGCGACATATCTATACTCCAATGGGCGGTGGACAGACTTCTGTGAACAAAAGGAGATTATTAAAGAAACATATAAAACTAGGTAAGTGCGTGCCAGGCTACACTAAAGGTTACATAAAAGTGACAAACGTCCACTATAGTCGTCATTTGATAACGGAATCGTAGGAGAAGCAAATGGTTTTTCTGAATCACAATTCGTAACTCGAAATATCGAATTGAAACATACTATATATATACAAATATTATAAATGCGAAAGTTTATAAGAATCGATGTATGGATGTATGTTTTGTTACTTTTTCACGCAAAAACTACTAAATGGATTTTGATGAAACTTTAAAATAATATAGCTTACACATCAGAATAACACATAGGCTATAATTTATAACGATATAGTGGGAATTACCAAAATATAACGATTTTCCATCACCACGCGAGTGAAACAGCGGGCACAGCTAGTATAAAATAATTAAAATAAAATAGTGAAAGTATTTTTAAGTCACCTTAATCTTTTTTTCACTAAATTTTCCATTTAATAGTTAAGTTTCAAAGTACTTACCATCATGGATCCATGGGGTGTGGTGGTGAGGCGCCGCAACTGCTGTCTTCGGAGTGAAGGCCCTCCCCCATGTCGCAGCCGACCTGTATGACAAATACCAAAAGCCAGCTTTTAGTTAACGCCTCATAAAGATGATTAAAACTATACATACATACATACATAACTATGAATGTCAAAGAGGCAAGTGAGGTGTGTAAGAATAAGCCTAAATGGCACTCTGTTGTTCGTGCCTACCCCGCAAGGGAACTGGCGTGAAGTTATGTATTAAAACTATCTATATACTATAATAAATCTGTAACTGAATCGCGTTTATACAAAGCGTTTAAAAACGTGAAAAAAATCAGGGGGGGCAATTCAGACTAGCAGCGTCCGAAAAAACTTTAATAATCATTTTTGGAATTTTGGTCTGTCTATTAGAGCATCACGTGAAAAATACCTACCGGGCTTATAACCCGAGTTAAGCCTTAGGATACATTTTATGCTGATAAATGACGTCGTTCCCGTACGATAGACGAAATACCGAAAAAAATGGAGCTGCGATCGCATCTTTTTTGGAAACTATTGAACGTATATAAGTGAAACTCGACTTAGTATTGGCTTATAACCCGAGTTAACATTTAGGATACATTTTATGCTGATAAATGACGTCGTTTCCTTAGAATGAACAGATTAGCAAAATAGATGGCGCTGCAATCGCGTTTTTCAATTCAGTAACAAATACCTACGTTGTCATAAACAACATGTTATTCGTTGTATTACTACAAATCAGGTTGGCTTCGACTCATCTCTGTTTTGCTGGGCAGTTGATTAGACTATATGGACTTAGCCTCTTTGTTATTACTATAGTTACATTTACATTTTATTTTAATTGACATCGTTATAATTTAATACACAAATTTATAATTTATTAGTTGACATTTTATTAGGTAAATAATTAAATAAATAATTAGTTAAATATATTATACCAGAATTTATAAGCAGGATAATTGTACATATGCATACCGAAAGGCGGAATTTGGAGAACTGTACTACGTTAAATTTAACACTTTTTGTATACTCATTTTCAACAATTCAACATTATATGTAAAAATTCGAATTAAGTTTTTATGTAAGTAAAATAAAGCTAATTGACACCTAGCGTAGCCGCAGGGCAAACACTAGTGCTAAAAAATATGAATTAGCGACGTTAGATTTTTTCGTATACTCATACAAGACGAAGAACGACTGTATGACTGTATATACAACTTTCAACGTGTTCAGCCATAAGTGAAAGAAAATACACAATTTATAAGTATTTTAATGAATCTTTGATAAAACTCACCTTCAGGACGTCGTGTAGAGAGCTCATACTGCCCAAACTCAAGGGCGTAATCGACCTCTCTAACAGCAAGGAACCGCTGCCTTGAGAACCACCTCCTATGGACCTGAAAACCCCAAATTATTCACATTGTTTCATATTATGGCGGATGAATTTTCAACAGGCCACACACATGCATCACACTACTAAACTTCTTATCTTTTTATTTATTTTTATTCAGAAAACTTACAGTTTATGACTAAATACATGCTAATATTTTCGTAAATTTTCGCGACTTATATACATAATAAAAAGTACTTTTTAACGGTTTTAAGCGCGGTAATTTATTTGATTTTTATTATTCCGAAGTTTCGGCTTTTCAGTAGCCGCAATCACCGAAGACAAAGATGTCAAGTGTCAACGAGTATTGTTAAAGTTTTATTTAACCTACCGCCAACTTGTTCATTTTAATTATTTAGTTTTAATTTTGTTTATGATTATCATTGACTCTATGAGAGCCTAATCTTATTTACCACCGCTTCGAAGCATGCTGTGCCTTGAAGAGAAGAAGCGGCGCAAGAAACTCTTCAACAAACATGCCCAGCTTTAACAATAATTAATTGTAATTTTATATAATATTAAAATGGGTGGAAGGAAAAATAAAAAGAAATCATCAATCAAGTTGGTTTGTGTTCCGGTGCTACTGAAAAATGGCCAAAACGTCGGAAT
This sequence comes from Dendrolimus kikuchii, assembly GCA_019925095.2. NCBI lineage: Eukaryota > Metazoa > Arthropoda > Insecta > Lepidoptera > Lasiocampidae > Dendrolimus > Dendrolimus kikuchii. The sequence goes on from CM034413.1 coordinate 9,681,746, forward strand.
TATAAAAATCAAATCAATTACCGCGCTGAAAACCGTTCAATCGCACTTTTATTAAATACATGCTACTTAAAAAACTATAACAAATTAACAGTTTTCACATGTAGTCTCTGACTTGCGTATACAATTCCGGCACAACAATATGTTGAGTGCACCCTTGTTTGCTGAAAATGCGGCGTACAATTCTCAAAATATACTCTGTGTCTAATAATGTATAAGGAATGTAATATATATACCACAATAACAACGTATAAGAATATAATTTTTATAAAAGAAAGTATGACAGAAACCAATTTAAAATACATCAGATATGCGAAAGATTAACACGCTTTTGTAACCAGTGTCTTACTAAAAATTTCTTGACAGTTAGTGTTTTATCATTAGATAAATCTAAATTATGTGAAGCAGCTAATACATTGTAATTTATGGCTACACGATTAAAGTAAGAATTGGCCCTTCAATTGAATAAATATCCGAAGGATAGCCAGCTGCATAGGATTTCGAAATAATCTTGTTGGCACTAGTTAGGCAGTTGGTGGACACACCGCTGCCCATCAACCAGCTGACTACGCAACGATCAGTCATCGTATCAGCAAATAATTAGCATTCAGTTATGATAGTGTTAATATAATTTTAAATGTAATTAAGTTAGTCTTGTAAGAACTTATTTATCCGTGCAGGAACAGAGAAAGAATACAATTTCCTGCGTTGGGGCGGCCTGTCTTGAGAGGCGACAAAACAACCCACAGTCAGGTGGCAGGGTATTATATTGCCCGACTGGATGGCGACCACCCCTGGTCTAGAGTATGCCGCCATAACAACCTTGAGTTGTGTTCCGGCATTAGTGACCAGGTTCCAGTCTCCCTTAAGAGAGCAGCAGCGCATTTGTAGCATCTTCGGAGTTGTAAATGTCCATAGGCGATGGTAACCGCTTTCCATCAAATGGGCCGTCTGTCTGTCTGCTGAACTCATGCAATAAAAATAAAAAAAAGCTGTCGAGCAATAAACTTGTCTTATAAAATTGTTTTTTTTTTAAGACTTTTCCGCTCTACCCTACTTATCTCACTTTAAGAAGAAATTTTGATAAGAAGTGAGTAAGATGCATCAAATCCTGTTAGTGTGTATGTCTTCTATATATATCCCTTCCTCGTATTAAAATGCCTAAAGTTGCCTTTTAGCGGCAACATTTAGAGAAATATCTTAATTATTTTAGCTGTAATTCTTCGCACATACATATTTCTATAATTTTCTAATAACACCGGCACACATATATATAAAAATGATCTGTACATTTGAACAGACCCACCTACCCACATGTATCTCGATGCGCTGAATTCGAACCTGAGGTCCGTTTAGCTTGTACACCCTAAAAATTCCGAAGGGATAGCGAAAAACCGCTAAAATGATGTTTGATTCTGGTCAAATGTACAGATAACTTTCTTTTTAAGTGAAACTTCTATATAGACGAGGTCTTAGCGATTTTTCTGTCACGAAAAAGCGTTACGGGCGCATGGAAGAGCGGCATAGATTTAGACTAGACGTGCCAGGTGGTAGGGCATTTGCCCGACTGGATGGTTACCACCCCTGGTCTAGAGTATGCCGCCATAACAACCTTGGAGTTGTGTTCCGGATTAGTGAAGGTTCCAGTTTCCCTTAAGTTTGCAGCAGCGCATTTGTATAAGTTTGCTGTTGCAAATGCATAGGCATGGTAACCGCTTCTCAACCGTCTGCCTGTCTATAATCTCCTGCAGTAAAGCTGCGAAAAATCGAAATGTGTGCTGGGACACATAGTAGAAGTGAAACTTCAACGGACAAGTGGAAAAACGAATCGCAACAAAGTTTTAACTTCAAGTTTTATTTTTGTGTGCTGGTGTGTAATTCATTAATCAAGTTTCTTATACTTATATCTTCTTCAACTTTCTCGCCTTATCTGACAAGAGTTATGAATGTGAAAGAAGCAAGTGAGGTGTGTAAGAATAAGCCTAAATGGCGCTCTGTTGTTCGTGCCTAACCCGCAAGGGAACTGGCGTGAAGTTATGTATGTATGTAAGTTTCTTATAGTTGCACGACAAGCGTAACCTGCTTAGTTTGGGAACATACAATGTGTGTGAACTAAAAAACTATGTATACCTCTCCATAGGCCTGTGGTGGGACAAGGGCGGGGAGGGCGGCGCCTCCGAGGGCGGCATGGGCCCCCTACCCGCCGCACGCCACGAACCTGCAAAACAAAACAAAAATATTATCCAAGGAGGAATTTTATCCGTGGTGAAACTATTGTTACAGTTATTGAGTAGCATAGTTGTTATTCTCGTGTTTCTTTTTAAAGTTAATAAATAATTTTGTTAAGTACCCTCTTATTTCTAAACGATACAATCGGCCATTTCCTTAATTGAATAGTAATGTTATATTTTTATTTATTCTGTGATTAGCGCCTGTTTTGTGTAGAGTAGTTGTCTATATTTTACAATAATTTTATATCTAATATATAAAATTCTCGTGTCACAGTTTTCGTTGCCATACTCCTCCGAAACGGCTTGACCGATTTTGATGAAATTTTTTGTGCTTATCCGGTATCTATGAGAATCGGCCAACATCTATTTTTCATCCCCCTAAATGTTAGGGGTAGTCCACCCTTAATTTTTTTTTTTTTTTTTTGTCAAAATTTCTTATTTATGTTTTATTATGATTTGACGTTAAAAAATACATAAAACCCTAAATTTTCACCCTTCTACCACCAACCTCCATTTTTTAATAGCGATATTAGTATTGTAATAATTAAACTGACTTAAAATGACTAGAAATCGTTTAAATGGCAAAACAACGTTTGCCGGGTCAGCTAGTAAGATATATATTTGCCAGGTGGTAGGGCATTTGCCCGACTGGATGGCTACCATCACTTGTCTAAAGTATGTCGCCATAACAACCTTGAGTTGTGTTCCGGCTTTAGATTAGTGACCAGGTTCCAGTCTCCCTTAAGAGATCAGCAGCGCATTTGTAGCAACTTTGGTGTTGCAAATGTCCATAGGCGACGGTAACCGCTTTCCATCAAGTGGCCCGTCTGCCTGTCTACTGATCTCCTGCAATAAAAATAAAAAAGAAAACAAAATATAAGAATATTCCTGTTATACGATGAGGTAACTCTGTGTAAATTAGATTATAATTAAAAATCTCTCAATTGTATATAGTAGGTATTCACTACATATTATTTTCATGTTGGCAGACGCTATAGGTTTATACTGTGTTCAGTTTATATTACGACATGTAAAACTTAAATATAATATTTTATACAATATCTTATATGAAATATTATCTAAAATTTCCAAAGAATAATGTATTAAATAAATTCTTGTCATTCATAACCCTTTAATTAAAATAGTTTATCAATGACTTCAATCCGCTATCGGTTGTGCCAATTTGCTAAGTTTGTTAGACTGTTAAGTTGTTGGAGGGATGGCGAGATGTTCTAGAAATGCTTGCCGAGTGTTCAAAGTTAGTGTATAATATATGTTAAAACCGTAAGGTTCTCTGATTATAAAGTACTGTGACCAGTTGCTGTTCTTTTATTACCATAAACCCTTCTTAGCTGTTGCAAGTGTTACACTATATTCGTGAAGGAATTTTATCCGTGAAGAAATTGTATCTGTGATGGAATTTTAAGAGTGAATTTTATCCGTGAACGAATTTTATGTATCAAAGAATTTTATTCGAGCAAGAATAGAGAAAGAATACTATTGTTACGCCTGCGGGACTCCAATTAAAAATGCCGTTGGAATTACTATAGAATTTATTAGAACTATACACGGCCTCTGTGGTTGAGCGGGCTAAGCCTTTGCCGGCGTACCTCACTGCAACGCAGAGGTTCCGAGTTCGATTCCTGGTATAGTAAATTTCGGAAACGTATTTTTTCCGTTATTTACTAAGGTCTGGGTGTCTGGGATCGCCCCCAGAGTAGTAGTCCGTTGTATATTACCCATAACACAAGCGTAACTTGCTTAATTTGGGGATATACAATGTGTGTGTTTGTCTGCCGATTATTATTAGTATTATTATTATACAAACACGTATAACACAGGTACAAATATAACTGAACACAATCAGTTCAAACGTAATGCGCGATTCAATAACACGCGCAAAGTCCGTCACTATATAGGTTATCGAATGTACAGAAGTCTCGCCTTGAACGTGGTTCTCGCTAGACTGACCCCTTTCTCCATCCTGCCGTCGTTTTATACTTCACAAATACAAGTGTGCCCGCCCGTATCGTCGACTTAATTTCCTAGAAATCGCAATCCGCACACCTGGTTAATTATACCTGAAAACGGCCATAAACGAGTACAATAGCCTGTTCTCCACAATAACCAATAAATAAGTAAACAAAAGAAGACAATCATAAAGGTATTACAATTGGTTCAAATGCCGACAGGTAATAGCGTGCTTCGTGGAATTTGTCTTCGTCGGGGGGCTAAGATGTAACACTATTTTCTGTGGTCGTAAGAGGTGACACAAAGTATTTGCTCGTCTACATGGCCACCATCCTTGATCTAGAATATGCTGCCATAACAACCTGAAGTTGTTTTTCCGGAATCAGTAAAAACTTTTCATCAGGTGGGCCGTCCGTCTGTTCATAATGAAAATGAATAAGTGTGTAATCCTAAAACAGTACTCACCATTATAGGAGCCCGTGCCGTGCGATATCGTCAACGGGGAAGTCCGTTTGCTGCTCTCGCGGCTGTTGTACATCTATCAATCAAGTTCAATATCATGAGCTTTACTTCTAAACTTTTATCCGTGCAGAAACGGAGAAAGAATACACTTGCCTGAAGTTGGGGCAGCCTGCCGCGAGAGGCGACAGAACAACTCACAGCCAGGTGGTAGGGTATTTGCCCGACTGGATGGCTACCACCACTGGTCCTAGAGTATGCCGCCGTAACAACCATGAATTGTGTTCCGGTGTTGCAATGTCCATAGGCGACGGTAACCACTTGCCATCAGCTGTCTGCCTGTCTGCTCACCTCATGCAATAAAAATAAACACCTTGCTAAACAAATTTTAATCACCTTTTAACTAAGAAGTTCTACTAATGCTTATTTATTTTTCAGATACACATGATTGTAACCAAAGCACTCGACTTGATAACGAAAAAGACCAATATATTTGTAAAAACTACGATTGTTGGCGTCATATACACCGCGAAAAGAAAAAAAAACAATTGTATTAATATCCTCCCAGTGTCCTTTCCTTCTCTATCCTATCCGCCACAACACTCGCGTGAACGAGACGCAGAAACGGAACGGAAAAAAACTGTCTATGGCGCTGCGCTTCCGCATCTGTCAAAAAATCCAGTCTTGCTACGCGACCGCTTGAAGTACTTTAACGTGTGAAAAATACAAATTACAAAAATACGAACCAGGAAACGCAGCAAACAAGTGAGTGTTCCTTACTCCTATTCTCCTATAACGCATCACCAACGATTTAATTTATGAATCTGTACCTCGTGATTTTGACAGCTGACGTCAGTTATTCCTCACTTTTGACAATCTTTTCGCGAGGATCAAGCAATTCAAATAAAAATCGCCACCTCGCCTCTTAAACTACTTCTTGATGTTGTTTAATTTTGACAGAAAAAATTTGAGAGGAAATCTGATCGATATGTCATACCTGCCATGCTAGCTCAAGGCAGCTTGGCGGATTTGACACCTTGATTATGGAAATGTGCAGGTTTCATCACGATGTTTCACTTCACCGTCAGCACGTGTTGGTGCAACAATATGCAATGTGAGTCAAAAAACTGCCTAAACGACTTCTAGCCGGGATTCGAACCCGCTTCATTTGTTTAGAACTTGAGTGCACTAACCAGTAAGCTCGCTGGAAATCCGGGGTACTAATATACATATTTTTTTCTTAATTATAGTTTAAGAATGTAGCTACTTCTTCAAAATTAAAGTTATTATTTTTATTGAGAAGGTACCGCGAGTATAGCCCACCTGTGGGTGTTCGTCTGCCGTTTCCACGGTGGTAGGCAGGTCCAGCAGCCTCTGCGAGCGGATCCCATCTCCTGGGCCCATGTGGGAGAGATGGGCGAAGTTCGTCGGAGCGGATATCAACCGGGAACGACGCTCGGATCTATCAAATTCAAAAGTTTTTATTCAAACTAATTAATTTTTAATTCTATTGGAATCTATACCTTGAAAGTCGTACACATACGTAAGTTAAGCTAGATTTATTCAAGAAATGCAGCAGAAATAAGAATAAAAACTTTCAAACAAATATTGTGTTAAATAGACGTAGTACGAAAACACTAATTCAGCATTTAACATAGCGTTCATCATTTGTAACGTCATTAATCATTTCAAAAATCATTCATCATTTAAAATGTCATTCATCTTTTAAAATGACTTACATAATTCAAAGCGTCATTTATTATTTAAAATACCATACATCATTTAAAACGTAATGCACCAATAAAAATATCATACACAATTCAAATGTTAAATTGAGCGAGCTAAGGCTTTGCCGGACGAACTCAAAGAAACGCAGTGGCTCCGTGTTCGATCCTGGCACGGTAAATTACGTAAACGGGTTTTCCATTATACTGTACTATAGTCTGGGTGTTTGGGAACGACGCCAGAGTGATTTGTTGTATTTACCCATATCACAAACGTAACTTGCTTAACTTTGGGAAATATAATAAATGTGGTAGTCTGATTCACTTTAATTTAAAATGACTTTTATTATTTAAAACGTCACTCATCATTTAATATGTCATTTATGATTTAAAACGTCATTTATCATTCAACAATAAAAAAAACACGTTTATGAGAATGAAACTGAACAACTACAATTAATTAACAATTGCCAAGAGAGAAAGATAATCTTACAATCGATTGTGCGCTTCTATCGCCTGGTGTGAATGCTCCCTTACAGTGAACCGCCGCTTGCCGCCGCCCCACAACGTCACCAGCTCCACACTGACTGGCCCCTCTATACACAATAAACTTTATATACACAAATTCAACTTTCGTATGTATAATATTTACTTAAGATTTCGCGACTAGTATACATAATAAAACTACGTTTTAACTGTTTTGAGCGCGGTAATTTATTTTATTTTTATTATTCCAACGTTTCGGCCACTCTTCAGTAGCCGTGATCACGGATGACAAAGATGTCAAGTGTCAACGAGTATTGTTAAAGTTTTATTAAGTCTACCGCCAACTTGTTAATTTTAATTTTGTATATGGTTATTATTTACTCTATGGGAGCCTAATCCAATTTAACACCGCTTCGCAACATGTTATCTTATCCGCGCAGGAACGGAGAAAGAATACAATTTCCTGCGGCCGGGCGGCCTGTCGTAAGAGGCGATAAAACAACCCACAGCCAGGTGGTAGGGCATTTGCCCGACTGGATGGCTACCACCCCTGGTCTAAAGTATGTCGCCATAACAACCTTGAGTTGTGTTCATGGCATTAGTGACCAAGTTCGAGTCTCCCTTAAGAGAGCAGCAGCGCATTTGTAACAACTTTGATGTTGCATATGTCCATAGGCGATGGTTACCACTTTCCATCAAGTGGGCCGTCTGCCTGTCTGCTGATCTCCTGCAATAAAAAAAAAGGAAGCAAAAAAACTCTTCAGCATTATTTACTACAGTCTGGATGTCTGAGATTGGCTCCAAAGTTAGTCCATATATATTACTAACAACACAAGCTAAGTTATAATAATAATAATCAGTAAACAAACACACACATTGTATATCCTCTAAGCTAATCATGTTACGCTTGTGTTATGGGTAAATAGAAAACGGACCACTTCACGACCAATTCTAGTTACCCAGAACATGGCAAATAACTTGCTTAACTTAGGTATATATCATTCGTGCGTTTGTCTACCAATTATTATTATTGTCTTGCCCTGCAAAAATAAATATGTAGAACGCGATTGCAATGCCATCTACCAGGTCCAATGGTGAATCTGAACCATTCAGGGACCTCACTCAAACACACATAAAAATCTATATTCTTAAGTTTAACAGACATAAAATTTCATCAAAATCGATCAAGTCATTTTTATGTTTTAGCGACACTAATGAACAGCAATTGATTTTTATATATAAAAAGTAGAAGAGAAGAAAGTGTTTAATAGTAGTATCCAATTTCCATCAGATGAGCCTTCTGCGCGTTTGCCCACTTCGAGCAATAAAAAATACCACTAGTGGGCCAAGTGCATGCAGCGGGACGTTAATGGGCTCACAGCAACACTCACGCGTCAATAGCGGCCTCAAGTAGACGATGTACGGAACCGCATCGGTGGAGAAGGGGAACCCGTTCGTGCCTGCGCCCACGCAGCAGATCCAGCCGTTCTCGTCCAACGGACGAGCGTTCGCTGCAAGCAACGCATTATTGAAATAGATCAAAACTTTTACAGAATAATAGAATAGTAGAACTAGTAACCTGTTCTAAATAGTAAATTTAAACGCTAAGAAGGAATGTAATATACATAATAAAATGCAGGCTGTATTACTTTGAAACTCTTTGCCCACTGACATCAGAAAAGCTAAATCTTTTACCATATGTAAAAATTCATTCAGAAATCATTATGTTAGTCTTATGCAATGATGTATGTGCTAGTTTACAATACATTAGACTGTAATCCATGTATGACATTTTTATTTTTAATGTTTTTTTTTGTTGCATAACAATTACAGATAATTTAAGAATTTCCTTTGAGTCAGGAAGAGATCGCTTTTAGCGATAAGGCCGCCTTTTGTTTTCCAAGTAACTGTTGTCCTGTTGTGCATTTTTGTAATTTTTGTTTTGGTCAATAATAAAGTGTTGTCTATGTCTAACAAAAATTAAAATAAAATAGAGTAAAAATATATAAGAAAATAGAAATGTAATACGTATATATAAACAGTGACAGCAAAAGTGTAATAGATATAATTAAGCATAGAATAGAGAAAATGTATAAACAAATAGTTTAAAACAAAACATGAAATATATATATAAGCATTTTTTTAAATGTTTTAATAAAAAAAGCAAAGACAAAAGTGACCTTTCCGACAAAAAAAAATTAAACATAAAAAAGAAATAAAAACACTAAAAAGACAAATGGACCTCTGTCTTGAAAAATGACAGAAGAGTAAAGCGATATAAAAAAAATGTAGACGCATGCGAGCCCTATTCGTATAGAGTATTTATTTTGCAAGAATGTTGCATAAAAGACGTTACAATTACATTTAAAGTTCTTTGCTCTTAAAAGTTTGCTCTTAATATATACAGTACGAGCAATACTAAAATACGTTCTTGAAGTTCGCGCACGTCATTGCGCAGAACGCAATCATAAGATTCAAAAGTAGTACATACAGATTATAGAGATGATAATGTTTGCGCTCTCGTTCGGTCACTATTCGGACTCGCATGCCATCTCTTTTGCACTACACTGTCACTTGTAACAAACGTCAACACTCGACAGGGCCTACACCAACTTAACACAGTTAACTTCACTCGAAGCGTATTTAAGTTTTGCGTGTACTGTGCTTGGAAAATAATGATATTCAGGTAATACTTACGCAGGTTAATCGTTTGCACCCATTCACCGGACTCAATGTCATAAATGTCGATATGCGTCGTCGTAAAGATCAACAGGTGAGTTTCGTTTATCGCTAGAAACATTAAAAATTTGTCTTGAATTCACATGCGTTGAATCATTCATTGCAATAGTATGTGGTAATAGTATTTAAAAAAAATATCTGCTGTTCCATTTCAAAACCTAGCAACTGATATTGTTTTAAGTTGATCTCTGTATATTTAGTGTATTGCTCTTAGTAAGCACATAATTTTATATACCTGCTTCTGATTAGAAATAAATGTACACGAATTTACCCCAAATCGGTCTGTTTTCAAGTGATAACAGGCCGAATTTGGGTCGGATCGGGACGTGGCGCACACCAAACTGTAGGTCTTGAGGAGGTCTACAGTACAGTGGTCGCGGACCAGGAGTCTCCCTTGGAAAGACGGGAAATAGGAATGAAAAACGGGAATTTATGAAAAATTTTTGTGGAAATTCAACCTTTTAACTTTTTTTGATTATTCACACTATGACTATTTTAAAGACTTATCCGTGCAGGAACGTAGAAAAAATACAATTTCCTGCATTGGGGCGGCCTATCGTGAAAGGCGACAAAACAACCCACAGCCAGGTGGTATGTAGAGTATTTGCCCGTCTGGATAGCCACCACCTTTGGTCTAGAGCATCCCGCCATAACAACTTTGGTCGGCATTAATGGTCAGGTTCCAGTCTTCTTTAAGAGAGCAGCAGCGCATTTATTATAGCGCCTTTGGTGTTACAAATGTCCTTAGGCGACGGTACGCCGTCTGCCTGTCTGCTGAACCCGAGGCCGCGGACAACAGGTGGATCCTTAATATTGTTCTTCTATACCCAAAGTAATGAATGGGGAACATGTAAAGTAACACAGATATATATATATATATATATATATATATATATATATGGTAACCCACCATGGTGCGTCGGCTGGGCCGTATACATGAGCTCCGTGTCCCTCGCTCTATGTCCGTTCCTGTCCACGTAGAGGGCGAGCGAAGTGAAAACCAGGAGGGTGTCCGTACTGTTCGGTACTGGAGCACACGCCAGGGGGCGCGCGCAGCTGTGCGATAGGAACAGGTTCACCTGGTTCTCCGGATGGACTAGAGCTGGGTCATAGAAAAAGGTTATTTAATACAAAATCATCGATATTAACTTTGTAGGCTTCTTTAATAACCTCAAGCCTTTACTCAGGTTTTTATTTTCCTGGACTAAAATGACAGCTGCGATCGTCATTTTTTTTTATGTCGCAAGCGTGGAGCGTTGTGTTGTAGTATGGGTCATTCATATGTGAGTTGCGTGTGCTGTTGGTTCAACTCACCACTGAGTTGAATCCTATAGTTTTTATATAACTCACAGCGGTGAACTAAATCAACAACTCGCTTATGAATTAGCCATACTAAACGCTTCCAACGTAGAAAAAAATGTCGCTCGCAGCTGTCATTTTAGTCCAGGTAATTAAAAAACATAATAATATGACATAACTCAATATGAATAAGACCGTAAGAAGATAGTACTAATACGGCACGCAGTAACATGGTACGGGTGACAGCTGTCAATGTGTCATGTCAATTTTAGTAGCGCGCGACAGTGTAATGTAGCGAATCGTGTAAGCGGAACAGAGCTAAGAATGCATAGCAAGCAACTTTCTACCATTTCCGCTTGCGAATAAAGTTTAATATAGATATATTTACATGTCGGAAACCGGTCTGCACTTTTCTGCGCAAAGGAAAACTGCCGGTCGGAATTATAAGTTGTATAAAACTGTACTAAGAAAGTGACATTAAGCAATTCTAATTTATCGAACATGTGGATAAGACATATTTTTTTAGATGTTTCCGACTCTGACATCAGTTTAGGCATTTTAATAATCTATATATATTAATACGTGAAGCAAAAACACAGCAAAAACTTTGTACCCATTTTTACCAAAATTGCGCCGACGGAGGAGTATGAAATTTCGCACACTTATAGTTTATATAGAGAAGGAGTGCAGAATACTAATATTTAAAAAAAATATGCATAAAAAATACATTAAATCAATAAAAAAACATTATACACACTACCATGTATTTGACACACACACGCATGTATACTCTTTTGTTTATTGTTAAAGTCAAAATAACAGTGTAGCCTTGGCGACATCTGTGATTATAGAAGTATAGTCTTTGACAACAGAATCTTAATAATGTTCAAACTTATAAATTAAAGAATTGCAATAAATGGTCTGTGCGTGTTTATTGGCATGCCATGTCTATATTTGCTAATATATAAGGTCCGCCCGTTGAGACAGAGTTAGTCGAGTTTCAACTGCGATCGAGGCGTAATTAAGTGTACTTTCGGAATGAGAATCTCACATCACCATACTTTGCGAGTTTTATGCTATTACGATCTTCTGCCTTGCGGTTTGGACTTGATGTATCTGATTGTATTACGTGTACTTCTAATAAAGTTAATGAGCTTTTAATTCAAATCCCGCAATTCTTAACAATATTATACGGTAATAATTGGAGAATGACCAGTAATACTCACAGACAGCGGGTTGTTCGTGCGACGGCCTCCTTGGGTCCGGCAGGCAATGAGCTGCGAATCCCCCCTTATACCCCAAAAGGAGCCTCCCCCCCACCAGTTGTATGGAATGGACGGGAGAGGGAGCGCGCAACTCCGCAATACGACACCTCCTCGCCGCCGTTCGCGTTATTTCGTACACGTTCACTATGTACGCGTTCTGAAATTAATTTTATAATTATACTAGCTATACCCGCCTGGCATGCGTTGCAATGCCACGTATTTTTTTTCATATTCGGCTTTTTTTGGCCAATAAACCTCGCGGACGTTTTTAGAACCTAAACTTTTATCACAATACGATTAATGGTTTAGGAACGCACAGAAGACAAACATACGCACATTTACTTTAATTTATACAGATAAAGAGTTAACTACTTAGATAGAATTCGTTGTCTCGCTCTCGCATTACAATATTGTTGAAGATACAAACTGACAGAATTTACATACATACATAACTTCACGCCAGTTCCTTTGCAGGGTAGGCACGAACAGCAGAGCGCCATTCAGGCTTATTCTTACACACCTCACTTGCTTCATTGACATTCATAGAATGATAGACAGAATTTACTTACGATAAAATCATATTACATAAATCTTAACCCTTTTAAGCGTACAAAGTTAATATTATTTTTGTCCAAAGCCGTCATCAAAATTGCCGCGCGAAAACCAAGAGAATATCGTCTCTTTTACTCTAATAATTTTTTTTATGTAGTTAGAGGGAGAAAGCATCAGTTCAACGTTCGTTTCAATTATCTGTATTTGACCACAAATTTGTGGTCGATCCCAATTAGCAGTGTGTGACACTCGAGGACAATGTTGTGGTGATTCCGTCTTAAAGAGTTAAACACTTTTAGAGATAAAGTTAATGCTTGTTTTTTTCTGTATATTTATTAAACTCGTATAAAACCTCTATTTCGCCATTGCTGGCGAGATAGAGAAAAAATAGAAATATATTTAAATTTTGAAGTATATGTTTGGAACGTTGTGAAAAATGTGCTCTATAATAGGTCAATTGTAAAAATCTGCAATGTAAAATTACCTAAAATATAATATTGTTGAATTTAAAATCCGGAGTTTCCTTCGAGTATCTGAAAGACCACGGCACCTCGGTACCTAACAGCTTTTTCTCCATATCCTCATTTCTGATTCTATCCATAAGAGAAACACTTAACATAGGTCGCTTCACTGTCCGCTGGACGACTAAAAATTTAAGAAGTGACTTCACCGATAACACTGGACCACAAAAAATAAAAATTGGTCTGTACTGTAGGGGGTTTTCCTACATTGGATGTTAATGATACGATGCTTTAAGATGCTAATTGTTTATTGCTAAAACTATGCTAATGGAATGATGGTGCTAATGATTGTGCTAAGATCAATGGCTGTTTTGCCAACTGACCGAGTACAGTGCTAAACGAGTACTACTGCCAATGATATGTTAAAATGCACGTGTCGGCGTAAATCTCTGACACGACAATGTACGGCTGTCGCTAGCCCGTACTTGTACTTTTGATCAGATCCTATATATTCTTAGGTATTTCGATGCGCTGAATCCGAATCTGGGGTCAGTTAATTTTGAGGGTGTATGGACCAAACTGACCTCAGATTCGGTCTATTGGTCCATAAGCCCGTAAATTTTTGATTGTGTACGGACCAAACTGACCTCAGATTCGGTCTTTTGGTCCATGAACCCTTAAAATTTTGAGGGTGTATAGACCAAACCGATCCCAGGTTCGGATTAAGCGCATCGAAATACATAATAATAGACGGGTCTGCTCAAAAGTACAGCACGTTCTTTAAATTGTTGTGGGCCGGTGTCTGTAATATCCAATTGACGCACCTGCCTAGTTTTGCAGAGCACGGCGAACCCGTGCGCGTTGGCGTGCAGGGGGCCCGCGCACAGCGCCAGCGCGCCCTTCGTCTCCGGCAGCTTGACGCACTCCACCTCGGCGCACTCCAGCGCGCGGATCGGCACGAGCCGGATGTACCTGCCGCGGCCCGCTATCACCACTGCCGACATTCGTTTCTCTTATTATCTAATGCGTCACGTTTCATCAATTGATTTATTAGATGTATTTTCTAGCCAATACAACAGGCGGCCTTATCGCTCAAAGCGATCTCCTCCAGGCAAACTAAATCAAAGAAATTTGAATCAGACGATGTACGTGGTGCAGGAGAACGGCAATAGATACATAAATACTCAACCTAATTTAAGAAATAAATATACAAATATATACATAATTCAAATTCAAAAGTTTTTATTCAAAATAAGTTCCATTGGAGAACACTTTTTGAAGGTCATACATATGGGTTAAAATTTAATTTTTACTTCCTATTCTATGTACACCGCTTCGCAACGTGTTGATGCTGTAAAGGAGAAGAAGCGGCAAGAAACTCCCCAGCAACACGTCTAGCTAAATATTGTTTTTCTTTATATTTCATATTCTATTTATATCTCAAATTCTTTTTTTTTATAAGTTTTGTACAGAAGTATGTTACAGAATTACTTTTTGAAGAATTAATGGAGTTATAGCAAACGATGCATACTCAATAAGACCAAGACAATAAAAAGAAAGAAAAATAATGTTATAGTTATAATAATGACATGACGTGCTAAAATGTTATGCTGCAATATGTTTCCACAAATTCCTTACAAGCATGGCAAGTTAAAAAAAAAAAGTTATACAAAATTTAGTATAAGAAAGAGGTTGGAGCGAGCTGCTATGTAAATGAATTTATGTCATTTAAGTATTCTTCAATAGTGTAGTATCCCCTTATTAGCAAGATGCTTTTTAATTGAGTTTTAAATTTAGTGAAAGACAGATCTAACATTTCACTCAGAATCTTATCAAAGAAGCGTATACCAACCGTATAGCTATATATATATATATATACAATAATACATAAGTTATTATAATAAATGTATTAGAATATGTTTACGAATGTAAGCGTATTGGAAAATAAATAGGAGTGGTGTCTCACCGAGCAGCTGCTCGTTGGGCACGTAGACGACCGCTGCGATCGGAGCGTGCTGCCGCCGCGGCACGATCTCGCCGCGCTCGACGTCGAGCAGCGCGAGCCCCGCCTCGCCGCCCACGCACACGCGCGACCGCTCCAGCACGCACGCGCACAGCGCGCCGCGGATCGCCGCCGCCGCCGCGCCACTGTCTATTATCACGCACGCGCTGTACACCTGCAACATGGTTACGCGTTGTTACGTCACGTACACGGATAAAATAAATTAATAATAAAAACACATAAACTGCCCACTGCTGGGCTTGGGCCTCCCACTACAGGGGAATGGACAGTATACCCGTCAGGCTTCTCCAAGGCGGCTTGGCAGGTTTCACACATCAGTTATCTCGATGTGCAGGTTGCATCACGTTGTTTTCGTTAATCGTTATTAGCACATGGTAATTGTAACAATATGCATATTAGGTCAGAAAAATGCCCAAGTGGTGCATGCGTTCCAGTCAGGATTCGAACCCGCGTCCTTTGGATAAGGGACGCATGCGCTAGCCATTACGCTACCACAAATTTTTAAAATAAATTTAATTACTACACGATTAGCATTTTTATCCATGTCGGAACGAAGACAGAATACAATGTCTTGTGTTGGGGCGGCCTGTCGTAAGAGGCGACAAAACAACCCACAGCCAGGTGGCAGGGTAATGAAACGCGCTGTTTTTTTTTTATTGCAGGAGATCAGCAGACAGACAGACGGCCCACTTGATGGAAAACGGTTACCATCGCCTATGGACATTTACAACATCAAAGGTGCTACAAATGCGCTGCTGCTCTCTTAAGGGAGACTGAAACCTGGTCACTAATGCCGGAACACAACCCAAGGTTGTTATGGCAACATACTTTATGAGACCAGAGGTGGTAGCCATCCCAGTCAGGCAAATGCCCTACCACCTGGAAAATATGTACAGGCGATGGTAACCACTTACCATCTATCTGCTGAATATTTAATTTTGAGAAATTTCTTGATATATCCCATCTTCCATTCCGTCCTTCCCATACCGTCGAGTCCAAGGTCCAATGGCAATGCAATATGTCCACAGAGTCATGTTTACCTATATGACAACAAGAGATTGATATAGAATTACAGACTCACACATTTGTCCGGCAGGTTGTTCCTCTTGAGTATCCTGTGCAGTTCACTCAAAGCGACGACCCATTTGGTTTTCTCGGATTCCGATTCCGCCAACATCAAAGTGTGCGAACGCTTACCGCCCTCTATTTGCGACGTTGATATCTGGCAGAAATTAAAAAAAAAAACAAATTTATTCGTAAATTTCAATAACATAATTACAGTCCCAATTAACATAGGTCATAAACCGTTCATGACACAAGTTCGACCCAGGTGATGTCAGGAGCCTTAAGAACAGACGAGCGTGCATAACAAGAGCTATGAATGTCAAAGAAGCAAGTGAGGTGTGTAAGAATAAGCCTGAATGGCGCTCTGTTGTTCGTGCCTACCCCGCAAGGGAACTGGCGTGAAGTTATGTATGTATGTATGTATAAACTGTTCATGACTATAATAATTCTTTGTCTTCCCGAAACGTCGGAATAACCAAAATCAAATAAATCACCGCGCTTAAAACCGTTAAAAAGTAGTTTTATTGACTATAAAAGTTCTTATTCCATATTATATTCTAGCTGTACCCGCGACTTCGTCCACGTGGAATTGTTTTAGCGGAACCCAATTTTAAAAGTGGCCTAAGCTATTCCTTATAACATCAGCTATCTGCCAGTGAAAGTTCCGTCAAAATCGGTCCAGCGGTTTCAAAGACTAGCTGGAACATCCAGACAGACACACAGACAAAATTTCTAAAAATTGCATTTTCGAAATCTCCTGATCAGAATTATCCCCCCGCTTGATTATTTTCACATTTTCAAATCGAGTTATACAAACTCGAACCATTCACAGATTTATTATATCATACATTATGTGCACGCTGGAATATAGAACTCACTCTAAATATACAAGGTATGTCCCGTTTGTTCGCGTGTATCACGTCCGACTCCTTCACGGACGTCACACTGAACTCCGGGTCCCGCATATCTAATACTTGACTCACACACACGGACGGCAACGCATTCCTGCAAAACAAGCACTTATAAGGTAAACTACACCATTGTTGGCACTCGCCCCTCCTCCTTCAGTGTTTGGCACCCTATTGATTTATTCAAAACATGAAAAAGCTTTAATTTTTTTATTTTAATTGATTATAATAATATTATCTATTGTATGGCTACAACACACATACTCACAAAACACACGTGCGCACGCGCATATATACATGCAAGGCACACATAATATTATGTATCGGTGTAAAAAAATTGAGTATTGGAAAAGCATCGAAATCTAATACATTACAGGTCACTACATTAGGTGTCAAAGCCCCTATTATATTCGTTTTACTGCAAACATTACTGTCTTTTAATAATCTGTTACTTTTACATGTTTTTATTGAACAAATTTTTATTATTATTATTATAAAAGATATTAAGATTTCTTGATATCTTGTATGAAATGACTAGGTGCCAATCATTGGATACGGTGCCACTGTCAATGTTGGTATGGTTGACCCTAAATAGAATACGCGCAAAACTCAAATGCGTTTCGAGTGAAGTTAGTTACGTAAGTTTGCGCAGTCCAGTCCAGTCGAGTGTTAATATGTGTTCAGCTAAGAGTGTGTAGTGTGAAAGAGACGGTATGCGAGTCCGAGTAACGACAGAGTGAGAGAGCAACACTCTCCTCTATCAGCTTTGTACGTAACACCTTGGAAGCCTAATAATTATGCTCTGCGTAATGACTTGTAAAAAATTTATTTAGATATCTTGCAATATGAATGAATGTCATTATTACAAAGGTAATTTTGTTTTTATTATTGTGCACTATTTGCTACAATTCCATTAATTCTTTGAAAAGTAATTGTATAAGATATTTCTGAATTTAACAAAAAAAGTATGATCTTAGATGTAAATAAATATGAAGTAAAAGAATTTTTATCTAGATGTATTGCTGGGGAGTTTTTTTGCCTCATCTCCTTAAACAGCGACAACACGTTGCGAAGCGACGTACACATAATAGGAAGTAAAGTTAGATATTTAAGCTATATGTATGACTTCCAAAAAATTTACAAAACGACTTTAGTTTTGCGGGTACAATAAAATAAAATAAAAATTGTCAAGTGCGTGTCGGATACGATCTCTGGAGGATTCCATAGTGGCTACGATCGTAAGAACGTAACGTTCGAAGCAGGTTTCGATTTAAAAAAAAGCTCACCTATCTTGTGATATATCGTAGAGGAACAACTTAAAGTCGCACACGACTACGAACTGCCTCATCCAGCCCTTCTTCACGCCTCCCGGTTTTGGTACCTGTGATATAAGGTTTATTTAAAAAAAGTAGGCTAAGTGTAAGGGTTCATATACTATGGAAGGTAATTGTAGAGGTGACAAATGTTGTGGACATTTTACAATGGAAACATAAAAAAAACTGCTCTACAATTAATGTTCAAACTAATTTATAAAGAAAATATTTTTTTTTTGTATTGTTCTTCTCTTAATTTAATGGTAAGAGGAGGACTATGGGTACTGAAATAAAAAATTTCAACTATCATTTGCTTGTATGACAGTCAATGCTACTCTTTACTTTTTTCGAAATTTCACTACATCACTTTGTTGCAGTATACAGATTACACCTTCCTCTACAATTTCATTCGTATAGACCCGGTAGTGTCCCAAAAAAACTTAGGTGAATACAAACAGACGGACGGATAGACATGACGATTTCGTAAAAGCTCCGTTTTTTGCCAAAATGACTAAGGAACCAAAAAAAAAAACAGATACATCGAACAGGATATTGACCTAAAAATGAATAGATATATCGGACATGGACACGTGACTCACCTTGACGTATCCCTCGTAGGCGGTGCCCTGTCCCCTGGCGGGGTCGATGCCCAGGGGGCGCCTGGACCTCTCCGGGGGGAGGGGACAGCGGGGCGCGACGCGTGCGCAGCAGCGCGTGTGCACCGCGAGGCCGCACGTCTCGCACACCACCCCCTGGCGCGTCAGCCCGATCTGATCACAGATTATCATCATTACACACGGCAAACTGTCAAATATAGACTTGACATCTGACAACTGATGCTACTAATATAAATAATAAATAATCGACAGACAAACACACATATTATATGTCCCCAAATTAAGTGAGTTACGCTTGTGTTATGCGTAATATACAATGGTCTACTCTGGGGCAGATCCCAGACACCTAGACCGTAGTAAACAACGGACAAAATTCGTTCCCGATATTTACCAACCAGGAATCGAACCCGGAGCCTCTGTGTTGCAGTAAGATAATATATGTTATTTGTAAAGTCAGGTGTCAGATGTCAAGTCTCATTACTCTGTTATTATTGACATGGTAGAAACAGATAACCCATGAATACTATAAAATGGGAAATTTTAGTCCATATGAAACCTCAAGAAAAGTTGTAGAGTTTGGCTAACGAGAGTAGAGGACTCGAATTATTCACAACTTTTTTCATATGGCAATCCTAATACAAATGTCAATGTCATTTTACCAAAACATTATTGCTGTCATTATTGTTATAATAACGTTTTAGCATTTACGACTTTAATGTTACAGTTTCGTAAGATTTCTAAGTTCGAGAAAAAACAAGAAGAAAGATGCTGAATTCAAAGGAAAAGAATATTGTTTACGTATTGTATAAAATACTCAATAGTAATTTGGAGTTGCCAACATGATATTTATTAACTTCCCCACGTAATTCAATCTTCACTTTCATTAGAAAGACTTTTACTAATACTACTTTGTAAAGATAGCTTTTGACAAATAACTCACCATGAGCGAAGTGCAATGGTTACATTTGGTGGGACTACTGAATGTTCTGACTAGGAATTGGTGCAGCTTCTGCTTGCCTGGAACCGACGGGCCTATCGATGGCTCCTGTAATCATCGTTATATTTTACTAATTAATTTTTAGACAATAGCGAAGTAATGACGATACTGAAGGCTTATCGTTTACGAATTCGGTTAATTCCATATTGACCAATCACATTCCGTCTTCACCTTCACCATAAACTTTTTAGTACCATGAAATCTGGCAACTTAACCAATGGTTGTCAATTTTGCCATTATATGTTTTCGTTTACAAGATTATTATTACTTCTCACAAAATGTCCTTTTTTTTATTGCAGGAGATCAGCAGACAGGCAGACGGCCCACTTGATGGTAAGCGGTTACCATCGCCTATGGACATTTGCAACACCAAGGTTGCTACAAATGCGCTGCTGCTCTCTTAAGGGAGACTGGAACCTGGTCACTAATGCCGGAACACAACTCAAAGTTGTTATGGCGACATACTTCAGACCAGGGGTGGTAGCCATCCAGTCGGGCAAACGCCCTACCACCTGGCTGTGGGTTGTTTTGTCGCCTCTTACGACAGCCGGCCCAACGCAGGAAATTGTATTCTTTCTCCGTTCCTGCACGGTTAAATCCTTTTTGAGTATATGACTCATATGTGACGTTATTTGCTCAAAAAAGTAATTTTGTTACAGGTACCTAATTGTAACCGTGTAAACGAAAGTCGAAGACCTATAACGGCAAAATTGTCAACCGTTGGTTAAGTTGCCAGATTTCACAGTAACTTATCTAATGTTTTCTATTTGTATATCTTGTCATAATAAGGTCTTACTAAAACAAATAACCACGTCTTAGATTTCAATTTACTGAATTATTATTATTGACATTAGTACAATTTGTAGATTGGAAGACAATATTTTTCGGCAAACTCATTTTTGTAATACATGTAATGTTATTATTAGAAGTATTTAACACTGTTTTAAAATTATCTACATTAAGGTAAATGGTAGGTTGTTTGGGTTCATTCTAGTTTGATGGAGGTTGAAACTAAAAATCAGCGCTGTGTTATCTCCTGACACAGCAAAATGCTGAGTTTCCAGCCTCATTGCCGCGAATTTTATGTACTTACATTTCTTAAGCAGTATTTATTAGTAAAAATCCTTGCATTTTATGTGTGTGCATTTATTTGCAACAATAAATATTTTTCTTTCTTTACAATAATTTTGTTTATGTGTCAGTTTTAACCTTTTATATACTGTACTAAAGTTTGCCCCGCGGATACGCCGCGTGAAAAACTATTGGCTCTATGTTACGTATGTACAAACTTAATTAGGTATTTTACTCAAAACTGTTTCTTGTGACTAAGTTCACTACAATAACAATCCATATAGTCTACACAACTGCGCAGCGAAACTTAGAGGCCTAATTTGAAGTAATACAATGAATAAGATGTTGTTTATGGGAACGTAGGTATTTGTTAGCGAATGGAAAAACGCGAGTGCAGCGCCATCTATTTTGCTAATGCGTTCATTCCATGGAAACGACATTATTTATCGGGATAAAAAGTATCCTAAGCGTTAACTCGGCTTATAAGCTAGCACTTTGTCGAGTTTTAATCATATACGTTCGGTCGTTTCCAAAAAAACATGCGACCGCAGCGCCATCTTCTTTGCTATTTTCGTCTATCTCACGGAAACGACGTCATTTATCGGGATAAAAGTATCCTAAGTTACGACCCGGGATAAAAGCTAGCTTTGTATCGCGTTTCATTAAAATCCATTCAGTCGTTTTCACGTGATGCTCTAACAGACAGAGTGACAGTTACCGACTCGATTTGTTATAAAAATGGACTTCATTTATAAATAAGTTTTAATCAATTTAATTCATCTATATATCAATTATCAAAAGTAAAATAAATATAAAATTATCATTGTATTTAATTCGGCAAAATAATAATTGCGGTAATATTTTTCTTTAAGGTAGAATATGTTTTATTTTCAAATCAATTAGTTTCGATTTATTTACTTATGGTTTAATATTCTGTGCGTTACATGACTCAGAGAACATCACTAGTACGTCACTCACAACAATAAAGTACGACAATTATGTGGGCTTTACTGTCAAGAAATATGCAACTTGTTAGACGTGCAAACGTCAAAAGTAACATAAACAGGATAATGCATTTGAATAAAGAAATAAATAAACAAAGAAAACAACAAATACTGATAATACATTAAAAAAAAAATCTATACATACCAAACTTACTGTGGACATCTCGCTTGGGGAGCTCTTCGTGGAAGCCGGTGACGCTGCTCTCGGGCCCTCCATCTCGTCCTGGGACTCCACCGACCCGGTCATCACGCCGGACTGCTGGGACCCATACATGAGCTGCTGAAATATATCTTCACTTAATACTTATTTCTTACTGCCCTATGCTGACAAACAGACATTGTCCGTGCAGGTACGGATAAAGAATACTGCTCGTAAGAGGCCACAGAACACACAGCCAGGTAGTAGGGTGTTTGCCCGTCTGGATGGCAATCACCCCTAGTCTAGAGTATGCCGCCGTAACAACCTTGAGTTGTGTTCCGGCATTACTGATCAAGTTTCTGACTCCCTTTAGAGAGCGGCAGCTCATTGGTAGCACCTTCGATGTGACAAGTCCATAGACGATGGTAGCCACTTTCCATCTGATGGGCCCACTGCCTGTCTGCTGAACTCATGCCATACAAAAAGACACCGTCGTGTCATTTCAATTGTGTGCCTTTCAGCAAAACTGATTGAATTTGGTTTACCGTCTAACACGAGCATTATAGTCGTATACGCTAGTTCTTTTCCCTACACCATTGTATAGTCGCGTATAAAAGACATAATTCATATCAAATATAATCCATGTCAAATCAAGTCTTCGAAAAAAAATAGCCATGCATACATAGTTAGACAGACAGACGGACGGACATAACCATTTTATATGAGTTGCATATTTGACATATGCCCAGCGAAACACCCCAAAACTTCGTTACCAATGTAACAAATGAAATTATAAACATGAATAACAAATATATTTATTTAATATGACAATGAGATATACGCCTCTTTGCTTCAATAACGTGATTAAAGTCGACATGATTTAATTTTTCTAAAAAACTCTTCAATTTTAAATTTTCAAGATAACAAACAGGTCATTGAAGCGAAGAATAGATATAATGACTGATATTAGTAAAAACCATAAACCAATACATATAAAGCATAACATAAAAGAATACCTTTGAGTTACAGCAATGCATATTCCTGTAACGGTACTGCGGCGACATCTGTGCGGAAAAATTAACAAAAAAGAAGCAAAATAAAAATATGAACGAATCCTAACCAAGTGAATGAAAGAATGAATTATTATAATAACTTTTTCAAGACATTTGCTCAAAAATGCATTTACGAAGCCTGTATACATTGTTCGAAAGTTAAAAATTACGCACCATACAACGAAATGTGCGTAAAATAGGTACGCTCACCTAAGCACCTGTTTTACCGCACGGCGTGCGAGTTATTCGTATTCACATTACGAGATTAAATAAGCTGAATAATCGTACCTCCTTGGAAGAGCTTTTGATCAGTACATTTGTCTCACTCTAATACCATAGAGTAAATGGGACGGTAAATGTAGTTCTAATGTGCACCAGGCACACGTGACGTCATTTTCATATTAGAGACGTCAAAGATTGTTGCGACTTTCTGACTGATATATATATTTGTTTCATTGTCTATTGTACTGTTTTCTCGCAAATGTGTTGAAAAAAGTTGTTATGACACACGTGCGGTTGTTGCCTTTGACAAAATCGTGACTATGGTGAGCCCATGCGTCTACTCGTTTGTAAAAACCAACTTACCGCACTTGTACCATAAATATATCATAAACTATAAGACTTGGATTCTACGATACAACAGAGTGGATGACACATGACACAATAAAATTATTTATATTTAAAAGAGCGGGTGCCTTTATGAAGAGATAGAGATGGAATAAAGGAGATGGAATGGGCAAGAAGGAAAAGTGTGCGAGAGCAGTGGGCATCAGCACTCTCACTCATCATACGAAACTCGAGTAGGTCTAGACTAATTGTTTCAGGCCAATATTCTGTGAGAGCCTAGTATCACACCGATCGGGCAGGCCGGTAAAGCTGTAATCAAGATAATAGTAATGTAATGCTTCCTGAATGGCTCTGCAACGAAAAATTTTATTCCCCCGTCTCTGTCACAGTTGGTCACATTCGTGAGACTCCTGCGTCCCTAGTGTGACATCACGTATTTTGCAATTTTACGTCAAGAAATTATCTACATATTAATACGTGAAGCAAACATTTTGTACCCATTTTCACGAAAATTTCGCGGACGGAGGAGTATGAAATTTCGCACACTTATAGTTTATATAGAGAAGAAGCGACGAATGCTATATTTTTTAATTATGCATATAAAAATACATTGAATCAATAAAAAAAAACATTACACACACTACCATGTGTTTGACACACACACACGCATATATAGTCTTTTGTTTATTGTTCAAGTCAAATCACCAGTGTAGCTTTGGCCAAATCTGTGATTATAGAAGTATATAATTAGTCTTTGACATTAATTATTATGGTCGAATTTTGACCACGGGCGACCATAAGTTAAATTAAAACAGCAGTTCCGTAATTATTTTTATTTCCATTTAAATTATTTTTTAAGAATGTAAATACTATGCTCATACAGACAGAGTCGTAAATATATTGAAGGTTTTCGTTAATACTTCAAATTTCGTGTTTTGTTTTCACCCCTTGTCACACAATGGCACACTTCGTCAACCCCCATCGTATGACGTAATTTCCGTGGCTGGCGGGAATACATTGATATCTCGACATACATCTTTTTTTTTATTCCTTTAGACGCTTCCTACGCCTGTGTTTTTATAGGAAAAAAATTGACAGTCCGAAATATTCATAACTTTTTAAGATTTTTCCTTTGGTAATAATAGAATAACACGATTTATCATTACTAGTCAAACTTTAAAATTGCGCCCCTTTAAAATTTACATTTTTGACATGCCAACATATTCCCGCCAGCCACGGATTTATTGATGGCCCGTTACAGTTGTAACTTTGTACGCTCGTACAAAATCTACAATACAACGACGTTTTGTAAGACGATAAAAATGGTCTCAGATGATTTAGATGTCATCTACTCTATTGTATATTCTAAATTTAAGCAAGTTATATTGCCATTACACATCGTATTGAATGAAACGAATGAATGGTTGTTAAAATTACAAATCGCCTATTAGTCACGAGTGAATGGTAATAAGACGTGATTGTGAAGATGATTCTTTTTAAATTCCACAATCATTGTTATGATCAAATTAATTACGTAAATTATTTTTAAAAGAATTGGAGTCTTGTATTTTTTTTTTAATGCTAAGTTGACAAACGGGCAGACGGCTCAGCTCATGCAAAGTGGTGTGCAACGCCAAGTGCGAAGTCAACGCGTTGCCCGCCTTTAAGATGGGATACGGGGATAAGGTAGAGGAATCAAACAGGAAGAATGGGATAGGGGGTATGGGATATGGGATTGCAATAGGGCGATGGGATAGGAAAGATTGCATAGGGGGAGAGTGGGTAGTGGGCTATCGGAGCTCTGACCGGTTTTATAATCATATCATAACGTGTTTTAAAGATACAATCTAATTGTAAACTTAATCATAACAACGACCACAGATAATACACATTACGTTTAAAATCATTAAAAAAAAATCAAGCAACAACTTACCTTCTGTTCGTTGATGGCCGCCACGTTGTCGTAGTGTCTCTCCGCGGGGGCGTCTTTCAAGAACTGATCCAAGTAGCTCATTTGCGATGGGGGACGGTCCAAAACTGCGAAATTCAAATATTTGTATACATCACAGAATATTATCATTAGAACTGTGTAATTAATGAGTTAACTCGAGGGGCAATTAAATCGAATATATTATTCCTAAGCACATACTGCTGTATATCTTAAAAATCGGCATCATTTGTGACAAAGAATGATTCTGTTCAAACCTCGACCAGCTTTGTATAGGTCGTCGAGTCGGGCTATCAGACTGGAAGGCTTCTTACACTACACTTGTTTAGACGCGGTCTCCATTCCGGCACTCGTGTGCTGAAGTGGAGTGGTGAGATTTGTAATGTTACGAATTATGTTAATCTTTCGCTCCCTTTTTTGGAGTTTACGCCTTAAGAATCAATTTTCATTCAAGGCCCCCGGTATGGAAGTTTTACGAGGAGTGAAATAATACAAGCGTGGACTGAAAAGGGTTACGTTTTTTCATTATACAATGTTAATGCAATGAAAAAAGATCTAAAATAAAATCTATAATAATTAAGGAGTAAACTCCAGGCGTGTGTCGCAGCTGACTTTTTTCTTTTTATTATCATAATTTGAGGTCTGCACTATATGTCTTTTCATTCAAAACTCCTATATGCCATGCCACACTCCTATTTTTGGGATACGCCCTCTGTCACATCACAAATCATCATGTCATCCTTCACACAGTCCATAAATATCTTTTTTGGTCTTACTTTACGGTTGGTATCAATTGATATTCCAATTTAACGTACTTTTGAGCACAAGACATGACTTTCATCTGTCCCCATTAATCTTCTTCCTCTCTATTGGGTAACTTTCAAAGATCCCCCTTTCTTACTCATTTCTCACCTCATCGATTCTTGTAACACCGCACATCTATCTCAACATTCCTATCTCAGCTGAAATGAGAATGAACAACACACACACACATATACCTCTTATCTATCTTCCTATCTACACATTTACCTTACCATTGATAGAAATATTGACATTAGGCTCGGCGCACACGGGCCGACGACCACAACCACCGATGGCCAGTGACAAACAGTTGACATGCTTTTCCATTCATTTTGTAGGGACTAGCCGCACACGTGTGGCACCCACCGGTGTCTGTGGTCGGTAGTCCGTTTGTGCCCACATTAAATTGTATGAAGTTTAGGTAAGGTAACTCTTCATTGTATACCAAAGCATAAACAAACAGAAGTAAAAAAAAATACAAAGGATAGTACAACGGGAAGCCTTATCGCTAAGAAGCGATCTCTTCCAGGCAACCCTTGACAGGAATTAATAGATTTTTAAAACTGACGGTGGTGCAGCATTTATAAATAACGATGATAAATTTATGTCAAATTCCAACCAGTTGTAAGCCCAACGAATGTATAATAACATATATAGGAATCCGTTTTTAAGGATATTTCTTATACTGCAATATATGCTTAGCTTTTCGATGAATTCTCTAACAAGGTTATGACACTTACGAAACTCCCGACACCAAAAAATTCCCAATAAAATATGTACTAGAATGATAAAACACATCTTAAATATGCCAGGTATAATACGTATAAAATATTAAACAAACAACATAGACACCAACCCAACCCAAAACCAAAACGATCACAAAATATTTCAAACACGACACATTTTAACGGGTTTTAAATATGGCTATATACATGATGAGTGATTTTTATCTAGTTAATAATTTAATAACACAATTTAACGTGAAGGAAATCGCGGCGGAGCTAGTTAATATTAAAGCTCGTCCACACCTGTATCATTTTCCTATTTATCTAATTCTAATAATGATTTCTATACTATAAGACTGATTCAAATATCAATAATTCTAAATATTTTAATTTTATATTATTTTATAGCCATCTACGAGGGTGAATTAAAAAGTTCTTAGAAGTGCATATAAAACCTTTTTGGGAGAAGTTCGATATTAAAATTAAAGAGTGTCAATCAGACAATATTTATGACAGGTGTCATTTGTTTTTGTCAGGTAGTTCGCACGTAATAAATTGTTTCGTGTAACGAGTTGTTAAAAACGCAAAATTATGGATAAAAGTGAGTCACGTGCGGTGATGAAATATCTCAGCTTTAAAAAAATGTGTACGAAAGAAATTTTTTCGCACTTTCAGCAAACGTTAGGGGATGATGCTGTACCCTATTCTACGGGTGCGTACTGGGTGGCCGATTTTAAAAGAGGTAGATCAAGTTGTAAATAAGAACAGCGTTCTAGGCGGCCTTTAACCTCCGTTACGGAAGAAAATGTCAAAAAGGTTGAGAATCTCGTTTTGGGAGATAGAAGAATAACTATAAAACATATAGCTGAGATCCTAAAGATGTTTTTTTTGTAGCGTTCAATTCATTTTAATTGTTTCACTGGGGTTCAAAAAAGTGTCGACAAGATGGGTGCCACGAATGTTAACCGACGAAAACAAAAAATGTAGTAAGTGATAAAAATATTAGGTAAATGTATTATCATAATTAATAGTGCATTTTTTATAAATACACATACATATTGTGTTTAATGTGAAATTTCTGAAATATATTTATTTATTTAACAAAAAAAAAAACAGAAAGTCGTTGACAACTTATTGATTTATACATAGCAAAGAAAACCTCTGGCGATTATATTAGTGCTATGGATATCTACGTTTGAAAAAAAAAATAATATGTAGGATAATATTATTGTATGGCTATAAAATTATAAAATAAATATTTAGATTTCTTAATATCTTGAGTAAATAGACTATTTCATTATTGATATAGTTGACCGTTATTGCTGTTTAGAATATTCTAAAGGTACTTTTACACGCGATTAGAACACAGTATAAAATTTTAATGAAAACTAAGTATTAAAACATGCACATTGGACGTTTACAAAGGACTCTGTACAAATCGTTGCCTCATACACGAGACATCATACATAAAAAAATTAATATCAGTTACATCATAAAAATAGAATACCAGAAATGACAATAGCTTTGTAATCAATTTAACTTTGTAAAGCTTCTAAATATTACACCTGTGGCGCCATCTAACATTTCGATTTCCAGACGTATTTTAACGGACCAGTGTCATTCCTGTGTATCCCTCTTATATGGTTCTTACATTAGCCAGCGTCTGTATATGTATCATTTGGTTGACTCGAATTGTAACGGACCATTCAATACATCGATTCGTTGCAACAGTTATCAAAATTTAAATATAAACTTTTGAAGATTTTTCTTGTAGATATGACTCGTGTCTAGATTATACTGGTACTTGCAAGATATTGCATAGCGTTGTATATACCTTTTGGCAAATTCGTAATACGTCTCTACTCTGAGACGCAACCGCGCAATTTTACCAAATGACACATCATAGTCGCCGTTTTTATAAGGAAATAATCATAACTATACACCGACACGGAAAAGTCATAAACAGCCAAACTCTTGAGAATATAAATAAAATAAAAGTATGTTGACTCGTGTATTGAGGTGATATAAGGACTTACAAAACAAAACTGGTACAATTTTAAAAAGAGAAAAACATGATTAGTCAGTCAAATACCTAAGTAATAATTAACTATACAAACAAGTGTTAAAGGAAAAATAAAAACCATATCGCTCAGCGCGTTATTTCGGTGTAGTGAATGGCATTTATAATAAATAATAAAAAATTAGTGAAATTTTGTACAAAACTATTTTAATCACATCCACGCCACCTTTTCACAAGCTCAAGCAAAAGCAAAGCGATTCGCTGTATGAAAATAATATAAGGGAAATTTTCTTGCCAAAATATCAGCAACTACATCACTGTTTTTTGAGGCTTTTTGGGGTTTTTTTTACAAAAGAGAAACTTACATAAAATATATATTGAAATAATAACACCAATCAGAATAATCTGTTTATTTAATCAAACCTATGGTATTATAAGTACAACCATAGACAAAAATGTAAATATAGTTAAATATTAATTCACAAATAAAATACGAAAGTGAATACTAATTGAACATTTAAAAAAATATGTAAATTGTAATCTAAAGATAATAAAATTTATATGTATAATTTTCCATTATGCAATAAAAAAAGTATGCAGTATTCTCGCAAATGATGACTTGTCTCGTGGTTTTTTTTAATTTATTATTTATTATGGAGTAAAAAGACCCGCAAAACAGTGATAACAGCCGTGTATAGTTTTAATGTATGAATTTACGTTTCCTTGACACTTGCTCATATTTACAATGGGATAATGTCTGATAGATATAATGATACTAGTTAAAAGAATAACAAAACTACCTCTGCAGCACAAAGACGAAAGAGATCAGTACACCTTGTCAAATTATTAGTATAACACAACCTGTTGATTTACGAATAATTTATTTTAAAAATTCTCAATATTATGTAAAATGAAGAGTTTATATCCATTATACTACAAAACATCTTGAAAGCTATTATAATAATGTGATAATGGATCGAATATTAACTTGTGATTGCTTACTAATATGATAGACAGCAGCCTGATAACTTTACACTAGTAACAAAATTCTTAAATTTGTGTGTTTTAAAAAAAGACAAGAAAAAAATCACAAGGTATGATTAAAAAATAATATCATCATTACGAAAATCAGGGGACAACACACAATTTAGTATAGTTGAGCAAAATTAAAAAACCAACAGATAATGTTACAAAGGACAAAAAATGAACACACAATCACATACGTATATCTACTTCTAGATAGTTTTTAATTTAGCTGAAAAGGTATAAAATATATGTAGAACGAACCG
The DNA here is from genome assembly GCA_019925095.2 of Dendrolimus kikuchii. Lineage (NCBI taxonomy): Eukaryota > Metazoa > Arthropoda > Insecta > Lepidoptera > Lasiocampidae > Dendrolimus > Dendrolimus kikuchii. The sequence continues at coordinate 9,712,469 of CM034413.1, forward strand.
TTCTCTTCTTTGCCGCTCCAGTATGTTGAAGATTTCGCCGATCCCTGCCTTGCTGCGTGCGCAATGCTTACCACATTATAACCATACTCTACACAAACTAGTTTTTAGAAAAGTGTAAGCTTAAACTTCAATAGGGAAATTAAATAAGGGAACTGTAATTAAATTACGATAATAAACAACCAAATGAAAATTGACTACAACACTGATATTATATAAGAGTAACTAATTATAGTGAATACTAAATGCAATTAAAAATTTGAGTCAATGTTTCATTTTAATTTTGAAGATATACGTAGGAGTACCCTAGTTTTAAATAAAAATCAAACAACAAACAGAAATAACCGTAGCCTTTCTGATATCATAAACACTAGTAGAGTAACCCAACCGTGTAAACAAAAAATCAAATAACCAAAAATAAATACAACAGAACTTTAATATCTATGTACAATAAACACTGTACAAAAAAAGTTCATCTCATGTAAACACACAATTTGCATTGTTATATTCAGTGCGTATTTGCTAGTGTATAATATAACTTAGAATTTAAATAAAAGAAACAATAAATGCATGAATAAATGTGCTGACAACTTAAATGTATTAAAAAAACTAAAAAGGAAATAAAAGTATACTAAGAAGTTTTTTCTACGATTGCAGATACATTGCAAGACTTTTACCAACAACCACGTGGGTTAGTGGTTTGTGTAAATCCCCATTGGCAACTAATTGGTCTTTGGTGATCAAGTTCACCGTTAGACTGTCTAGTGTTCTCCAGAAATAAAAAAACAATACTGCAATCGTAAAAAAGTTACTAAAAAAAGTACACTGAGATTCTACGACTGTTCTAAGTGAAACTCTTATTCTAAGCAAATAAATAATAAAGCTTACATTGTGCTGTAAATATTTTTAAAATATCAATAATTATATTGCGCTTATTAATTTTAATATTACGAATTCTTAAAAAAAAAATCAATACTATAATATATAATAAAACTTAAATAATTAATCGTACAACATTTGTAAATGACTGTACTTCAATAAAAATTATATTTTTAAATATTGCACTTTATATCCAGATCTATTTACACTAGAAAATAATGAAGATCTACACTTTTTGTAATAAAATAAGGATCAACCCCTGTCGCCTTACGCTGGCAACAAAAATAAAGTTGCATCCATACTGGGCTGAGTAAAAATAATCTTAGTAACATTGCAATTAATGCAACCCCTTAAATCGAATTGACAAATATTGAGACAGAATCTAAAATAGTGAGCAGAGGTAATTATGAGACGAAAATTACCGTTAACCTTCAGTTAAACCTATGGCGGGTACCCTAAAATAGCAAAATCAGCTAATTAATAATTTATTCCCCAATTATTGTTGTATAACACTAAAAATTTTTTTAAATCTGCCCCAACATAAAAACTAACTATCTAACTCCGTTGGCTCAGAGACCCAAAGTGAATCTTGGCCTCCGAAACGAGAGCACGCAACTTTCCCCTGTCCTGCGCAGTTACTTGCCAGTTGTGGGCCTGTAGTGCGGTCAGGTCAGCTTCCGCTCTATCCTTCCAGCGATACTTGGTCGTCCCAAGTATGCTTTCGTCACTCCCCGATCCTCCTCCATCCGTTCTACATGACGGAGCCCCAATATCCACGACAAATATTTATTTTATGTAGAAACCTCTTTTAATTATTAAAATTTAATATGATTATCTGTAAGAGATCGAAAGATTTTACAGAAAATAATGTCCCGTAAATTTTATGGTACTTGCGTTATTGAAAATCAATGATAGCCTATTGGTACCGCAAAATTTCGTGAGATGGCGCTATTTGACATTATTAAAAAAAAAACCGGCGAACGAATCTCGATCGCGCCCAGGTACTTGTAATAACACAAATCACCCAAAAAGTTACGTCTCATAATTACCCCGTCCAAACACCAGAAACAAAAATACAATAAGTCAAAATTCAATAAATAAAAATAACGTAAAACCGATTCATTTAATATAATTAAAAATAAAACTGTAAATGACTAGTTCGAATGATCGAGGCATTAAAACATACGATGCTTTTTTATATATATATATATAAATCTTTGGCAAAATTCACACGAGTTCCAGACTAGATTTTCGTATTCAGACTAGATATTCAAATATTATAAATTGTAAAACAAACAAGAGAAATAAATTTTAAAATTTCCGTTTTCACGAATAAATATCATTAACCTGTTTTTATAAAAAGTTAATAAATTATAAAAAAAAACTTTTATCAATTAAAATTGCTGGGTATTAAGGCTGCTCCTTAAGGTCAAAAATGAATCAATAAATAAGTACTATTAATACAATAGCATTTTTGATATATACACCACAGGTCGTCAAATATAAGTTGGCCTCATAAGCTTATATGTTGACAAATTTTAATATATTTCCGTAAACGCCTCAATAGCATGATCTACTTGAAACTGTCTTGATCAATCTTAATCTTAATATATATAAATCTCGTGTCACAATGTTTGTCCTCAATGGACTCCTAAACTACTTGACCGATTTTAATCAAATTTGCACACCGTGTGCAGTTTGATCCGACTTGAAAGATAGGATAGCTAACATTTGGACCCGGTAGGTGGCGCTGGAATCGGGTTCTAAATTTTATTAGTTCAGGGCAGAACAACGTCTGCCGGGACAGCTAGTTATAATATATAGGTCTTTAAATTATTATCATTGAAAACAGAATCACAAAACAAGTATATGACAGCAATGTTACTGGTCGAGTCGGTGCCGGTAGACCGAGATGTACTCACCACGATCAAATCGAAGATATTTTGAAGAAAGGTCAGATAGAAAGCAGTTTAAATAAGCGTGTATGTATGAAAAGATTAATGGAAGTGGATGAAGCAAAAAGTGTTTGTCAGGATCGTAGCAGGTGGACATCCATTGTCTCTGCCTACCCCAATGGGGAACAGACGTGACAATGTATAATATATATTAAATTATTTCATGAGTCCTGAATGTAATAACGAATTACTGGCAACATCAAAATTTTTCGTAATTTTGCCAGTCACCAACTTATACTTGACGAGCTGTACAAAAGCCTTAGGCGAATCTTAGATTCATTGAAAAACTTTCGTCCATAAAATAAAAAGGGAAATAAGATTTTTATCTTTCTATTAATCATAAAGCTGATGGTACACGAGTATGGCAACTCCCCAAAGACAAGACGTTACGCCTATAAATAAGGGTATGTACGGCCTCAACCACATGCGAACTAATCATTTCAAGACATTAAGAAAAACAGCACAATGTATGCATTAATAGCGCATAATATGACAAAAAAATAATGAAAACCAAAGAAAATAAAATTAAAAAGGCGCGTCAAACGCGTTGTGTAAATAAATGCCACAGATAATACCGTTTTTTTTACAATTTTCGATCACCATAGACAATAGTATGCGTGATATACATACAATAAATAGTTCACAGAAAAAAAACAAATATTCCATTTTCAAAACATATATCCAATCACAGTTCGATTTTCAATTTCACATATTTTTTTAAGCGCATAAACATTATTGGCGTATTGGCCAGTTTGTTTTTAGAGTCCATAGATAATGTAAATCACGACCATAGATTATTATTGTCCGGGTGTTTTATTTTTTGTAGTTATTTCCGTTTTTTCCGTCGCGGGCGACGTTGGACTTTGTGGTGGGAGCCCCCAAGTGCATCCATATTGACAATAAGGTGGTAACGGAAGGTGTGACGTTACGTTTCACACAATATATTTGTATGTGTATTGGATGGGATAGTGCGGTCACATGTAACGAAAACAAAAAGAAATGGTGCACTAAATAAACGTTATTTACATAACTAATTTTTTTTTTACTGTTTATATAAAAATGTGCTTTTTATATATCGTATTTTAACGAGAAAATTTGGATGAAGCAATGCATACATAAATTTAAAATAAAATAGAATAATCTTTGAAAATATTAACTTTCTTCATAGATTAAAAATTATGTTGTAACTAGATACATTGGCATTAAAAAAAACTATGGTCAATCCACTTTTTCTCTTAAAAATTAAAAGTAATAAATTACTCCAACTTTTTATATAGCATACATATATTGCATAAAGAGTGGTATACTCACATGAGTTGCCCGGTTGGTGCGGTGCGTCGAGGCGCGTTTGCATATCCCGTATGTGTTGCTCTTTGCGCTTCAAGTCATGCGCCAGCGCATCTAAGCGTTGCCGAGTTTCTAGGAGTTCCCTGATTTAAAAAAAAATACATGAAACGAATTTATATCTGCCAGTTAGACTCGTTATTTACTCCTTTCTCGTAACGTGTAAGTGGACTCAATTTTGGTGTCACAGTAGGGTAGGTAAGCCAAGTGTATTAGCTCTAAAGTGAAACCATAGTGCCACATGCTGTGGCTGTGTATATCCTAAACCAAGCCAGGAGAGGGTGGATCTCAAGGTTGGTGGAGATTTTACTTTTCTGTGTAAGGGTCTAGATCATATCTCTCTCATACAGTTTATAACCATGAACCAGCATTTTACTCGTGGAGTACAACTTCCTAGAGAGGGCTTCATTGAAAACTCCACACTTCAAGGAGTGTGCCTGTAATTTTTAAAGCGTGTATTATAAGTTATTTCTCTTACCAATCTTCGGCTACGGAACAATGCTGCCTCTACTTTGTCGAAATTGGGAGTTTTATCGAGGACTTTCCACGCGCCAAGGCGTGTACGTGTAATTTTTTAAGGCGTTTATTATCGGTTATTTTTATTACCCTTTGGCTTTGAATCAGATCCATCCTGATTATGGTGAACTCCTTCACCCATCGTTTGCTTCTTCGAAATGTGGAGTTCTATTCAACACTTTCCACACTCCAAAGCGTGTGCATGTAACTGTAAGGTGTGTTAAATAAATTTTCTCTTACCATTGGCTTTAGAACAGTTTTGCCTTGGTCCTAGTGAATTTCTCACCCACTGCCTGCTTCGTCGAAATGGGGAGTTTTATTCAACACCTTTTACGTTTCAAAGCGTGTGCGTGCAATTGTAAGGCGTGTATTATTGGTTATCTCTTACCGTTGGCTCTGGAGCAGTTCCGCCCTGGTCCTGGTGAGCTCCTCGCCAACCGCCTGCTTCGCCTGTATCTCGGAGTGCAGCGACGACTGGAGGGTGAGTATCTCCATCTTGTCCAGCTTCTGCGAGCGCCGGTTGCGCCAGCCGCCCGTGCCGGCGCCCACGTTGGCGCCCAGCGCAACGCCCGGCGGCTGCGCAGAGGGCGACGAAGGCGCCAATGAAGTGCGAGATGCACTTGCTGAGGACGACAAGGGGCTTTTTTTATGAAAACATGAACCCATTTATCCTGAAGAGGTGCCTAATCGGCAAATTGTCTATAAATATTATATTATAAAAAGGTAAATTTTCTGAATTTGTTTGTAGGAAGTAGTCTCTTGAACTATTGAATCGATTATGAAAATTTTTTCATCAGTAGAAGGCTACATTATCCCTAAGTGACATAGGCTATACTTAATTGTGATATTTTTTTAATGACGTTCAGCTAATTGGGTTGGGGTCAGCTAGTATTGTGTAAAGAGGTCGGTCCGCGACCGACTCGACTAGTCACAGATAATCGGTAAAGTATAATAGACGTGTAGAGATTTGTACGAGATAGTCGCGGCTGTATACTCTTGCAGGGAGTACTTTCTTGGCTAAAAGATTATGTGGAATTAGATTTGTTTAATTTCACTCCGATAACATGACTTCATATCACTTGAACCATTATACACATAACCAGCGCGAAAATCCCATCTTAAAGGTTGGCAACTTATTGGGGTCGCTCCTTGTTTCAAACGTCTATAGGGGACGGTAACCACTTTCCATGAGGTAGGCCGTCTGCTTGTATACCAGCTTTGCAGTTAAATAAAGGATTGGAGAAATTGAAGGTTCGAATATTCGAAAAGTTGGTCAAAAGTGAACAAATATAGAATATTCTAAAATATACTCAGATACATTACCCTGGCCGGAAATTATACACCGCTTAATAAGTTTTATGACCTAATGTGCTTATTGTACAATAAGCACACATTGTGCTACAGAAGCATCGTGATGAATTCTGCACATCGATGTAAGCGGTGTTAAACCCGCACCAATTCGTCTTGAAAAAACGTAGCCGGTATCCTACATTATTTGTAATGAATGAATGAATGAATGAGAACTCTATATTGTTCACCATAACTTAAACCTAGACGATTTAATATGAATACATTTCCGTTAGCACAATGGACTGCCATATCGCTTATAGCGATCGCTACCAAGCAACAAGGTGTGTGGTGATTTACTAAATTAAAACTAATTCAAACGTAATTAAATATGATTAATAAAAAAAAACAAAATTATTACAATGTAACTTGTATATTAATTTGTATTCTGTCATTAGTAATTATAAATTATTATTTTCTGTAAGCTACAAATATAGCTTTGACTATGTCCATCCCCCAATAAAAAAAAAATGGAGTCTCAAGTCCAACAGTGGAATTATTAAAAGCTAATATTTACAGGCGCGAATTATTCTCATATAAAAATGACAAATACTTAGATAGATGACACTTTATTGCTCGCCAAAAAGGTCTGTAAGACACAATACATTAATTACAGTATTTTTAGGCAGAATACTAGGTGGCCTTATCGCTTAGAGCGATCTCTTCCAGGCAACCTAACTTATAGGATATTTAATACAACTACGTTTTAACGGTTTGTTATGTATACAAGTCGCGATAAATGTTATAGGATATTCTATGCTAATCTGGCAATGTAGGTGGTGCATACATTCAGATGTTTATAGATTTTTGATATATATATTAAAATTTGAAAATAAAAATATATGCATACATACCTATGAGATATATTTTACTGATAAATAGTATTTATATAATACTAGTGGTTTCAATTATAAGTTGAACATTATTAAGGTCCTGTTGTCAAATACTATACTTCTATAAACACAGATTTCGCCAAGGCTACACTGTTGATTTTTGTTGTTGGCTACACTGTGACTTGAACAATAAGCAAAAGAGTATATGTGTGTGTGTGTCATATACATGATATTTGTCTTTTTGTTTTTTATCCTTTTATGGAAAGACTATTGGACCGATTTGGCTGAAACTCGGTACATATATAATTTGAATACCGAGAGTGCTCAAAGGATAGTTTTTATCTCGGATAATGGGATACATTTTGGGATAGATTTATGTAAAGTTTATCCCGGAAACTAGGACAGGTTTTGTAATTTTGTCCATTTCGTCCACTGGGTCCACTGGGTCCACTGGGTCCACTGGGTCCAGTTGGTCCAGTTGGTCCACTTGGACCATGTTATCTATTTTGTCAAGTTTTGTCATTTATGTAGTTTACATATAGCTCCTTCTCTATATAAATGTAACCTGTAGCACTATAAGTGTACGAAATTTCATACTCCCCGTCCGCGCAATTTTCGTACAAAGTTTTTGCTTCAAGTATTAATATATAAATATCACTTAAAGAATTGTATATAGATAATTTAGGCATAGTTATTTATTTTAATTGGTTTTATTTAGTGAAATATAACTTTTTGAGCTACCACAAGAGGCCTTTAGTTGAGGCCTTTTTTATTGCAAAGAGTACCGCAGACAGGCTGAAGATCCACCTGATGGAAAGCGGTTAACGCACTGACGGCCTCATAGAAAAGGTGGAAGGTTAAAGTAAAACTGCAATTGAAGAGCTCACCGTGTTTCAAATAGTCCAACTCTTCGGTCATCTTCGTGGCGAGGGCCTGGAGGTAGCCGCGGGCTTCCTTCTCGTCGGCCACCCATCGGATGATATCTGCGATCTGTATAAAGGAATGACGTAAAACTACATAATAATCGGCCAAGTGCGTGTCTATTCTATAATATTATAAAGTTCTAAACATGCCATGCTTGTACATTAAAGCTATTAAAAAAAAACAATAACTGTAATAGGCTAAATAAACGATGGAAAGCACGATGAATTTTTTTTCTTGTATGTTTGTTCGGGATTCACGTAAAAATTACTACGCCGATTTCGATGCGGTGTTCGCTGATCGACAGCCAATTCTTAGACTTAAACTCTGCTCTACTTTTTATCCTGGGAATCCCGCGGGATTTTTTCTGGGAATGATTTAAAATGGCCAAATAAAATAAAAACTAATTTAAATATAATTTTTTTACTGATCGATAGCACATTTAATATAATAACATGCGTGATATTTTTATCCCGGGAATCCCGCGGGAATTTTAAGTCAAGCGTGGACGAAGTAGTGGGCATGTCTTAGTAAAAAATGTAAAATAATTCTGTGATGTACAGAAAGAAGACTTACTTGAGTTTCCCAATGCTGCATAGAATCTCTCTTCGCTCTCAAGTCATCTAATTCCATCTCCATTTGTCTCCTTTCCGCTTGCCATCTTCTACCGTTTTCTGCCATCTGAAAACATTAGACATAACGATTTCATTTTCTTTTCTTCCAAATCGCTACTGTGCCATAAGACGTGACCAAATACCAGTTGGGGGCGCCATTTATCGTATTCACAAATAGTATCCAAAGTGTTGAGATAGGGATACAAATTAGCTCCGTGACGAGTTTCATTTGATTCCGACGGGTAGTTTTCACGAATTTTCTAAAATTCTTAGTTGTATTTTTGATTTTATTTACCCCAATCTATATAATTAAAAAAAAAAAATTAAATCCCTTATAAAACCTTGTTTGAAGCAAAATTACATATTTACGAAACATTCGTAATATTACACTGGCCCACAAAAAAAGAAAAGTGGTCTGTACTTTTGACCACACTCATTTTATGTGTTTCGATGGGTTGAATCCGAATCTGGGTTAGCCATATGGGTGGTTCACCGCCACTTTGGTCCATTGTACTTTTAAACAGACCCATCTATCTTATGTATATCGATGCGCTGAATCTGAATCTGTGGTCAATTTGTTTTATATAAATTAAAAAATTGTGTATGGATTTTTTTTTATTGCAAGAGTTCAACAGACAGGCAAACGGCCCACTGGTGGAAAGCTGTTACCATCGCCTATGGACATTCGCAACACCAGAGGTTCTACAAATGCGCTGCTGCTCTCTAAAGGGAAATTGGAATCTGGCCACTAATGCCAGAACACAACCCAAAGTTCTAACGGCGACGTACTCTAGACCAAGGGTGGTAAATGTACGGACCAAACTGACCCCAGATTCGGATTCAGCGCATCAAAATACATAAGAATATATGGGTCTGTTTAAAAGTACAATGGACCAAAGCGGCGGTGAACCACCCATATAGCTAAAATCACCTGGCAAAAACTTTCGCATAGAGCCCAATAACACGCGCACAAGTAAAACAACAGTTTAATGGGCTGGGTTTTATTGTAATCTATTTCGGGTTTTACAAGGAAGTAATAAAATTAAAGTCCATAAACAAAGCGAGAACAGAATACAAAAGGAAAAGGGCGCTCTCAATCGGCCAAAGTGCATATTGCAACTAAACACGAGTAACTGTTTCCTTCAGATTAAACATTTCAGAAACAACCTGATCGGTGTATATGAAATTTGAGAGTGTATGCGTGGATGTCGAAACTTTACGAGGCGTTCAAAGCAAAGTGTTAAAGAACTGATCAAGGAGGAATTTGACCGACTGTACATACCACTTTTTTGTGGGCCCGTGTTATTGTTGTAATTCATAGAACTGAACTTAGTCAATGTATATCTTTGTAAATGTGATAACACGCGAGCAAAGTGGCGAACCCCACTTAAGTACTCCCTTAAACAATACAACCGTAGTGAGAATTAAGTGGACTCACAGCGTCGAGGTCTTTGGCGAGTTTTCTGTTCTCGTTGATTAACATCTGCTTGTCCTCTGTGTCGTTCAGCTGTTCCAGTATGCGGCTCTCGAGTTTCTCCTTAGACGTTTGCAACTGATAAGAATACACGTTTATAGTCAAGTTTCTAATGCTAAGCAAAAGCATACATAATATGTGAATGTTTATTTTATTTTATTATATACTAGCAGTGCCCGCGACTTCGTCCGCGTTGAATTTTTTTCGCGGAACCCTAATTATAAAAGTAGCCTATGTTACTCCTTATAACATCAGCTATCTGCCAGTGATAGTTCAGTTAAAATCGGTCCAGCCGTTTCAGAGATTAGCGTCAGAACACACCGACAGACAGACAAAAATTAAATATCTTTTTTATATAAGAACCGTATAAACTTTTATATGCCTTTAGTAAACAGCTGGTATTTTGAAATTACAAACAGACACTTCAATCTTAATCTGTATAGATGTATAAAGAATGAATTTTTCGAGTGGGCCTCCAAACTTTACGAAATACCTTTTTCACCACAGTTGCTCAAAAGATGCATAAAAATTACTCAACTACACAATGGAAATTGCGGTAAAATATGTACTCTCACCTAAGTATCTATTTTACCATACACCGTACGGTAAAATAGCTACTTAGGTTGAGAAAAAATAAACAAGAATTCCACCATGGAGTTTAACATTATAAGAATAAATATGCTGAATAATCGAACCTCTTTGGAAGCGCTCTTGATCATTAGATTTGTCTCACTTTAATACTATAGAGAAAAGAGACGAAAAATGTAGTTCTAATTTTCACCACGCGCCCGTAGCGCCATTTTCATATATTTCATATAAACGTCAAAGATTGTTACTACTTTTTGACTGATGTTTATGTTTGTTTCGTTACCTATTGTACAGTTTTCACACAAATGTGTTGAAAAACATTGTGCGATTGTTTGTTTTTACAAACTCATAACTACGGTAGACCCTCGAATTCATCTCGGGCTTACATTCGTATAATCGTAGGTAAAAACAAACTTACCGCACTAGTATCATAAATAATTATTCCTTCAGTTTGAAGTCTGACATTCCTTAATTGGCACTTTGTGGTTGAATTTAAATGAAACGATTTATTGTTGTTGTCTCACTCTGTTTATATAGTATTTGTATGAAATGGGTATAAACTCTTGGGTATATATACGAATTAAACATTATGATTCAGTCATTTGAGGTTTGCACTTGAAGCTGATACCAGGTCTTCATTATGAGGCAAGAACATTTAGAGTAATAATAGTCTATTCTTTTTCAAAATCAGCAGCTTTGATTGCCGACTAGGGATTTTTTTAATTGCACGACTTCAGCAGACAGGCAGACTGCCCACCTGATGGAAAACAGTCACCATCGCCTATGAACATCTGTAACGCCGAAGGTGCTAACAATGTGTTGCCGCTCTCTAACGGGAGACTGGAACCTATCCTCTAATGCCAGAACACAACTCAACCCAATGAAAATCCAACAGTAATAATGTAATGTATGGTCACCTCTCTGTTAAGAACGTTCCGCATGGCGTCACCCTCTTGCAGCTGCTCGTTCAACGCTGCCAACTCGGCTGTGAATCGCGCCTGCTGCTGCGCCAACGACTCCTTGTATTGGTGCTGATGCAAACATTTAGACATATTCATGAAGCCGATTCATTATTTGTATTCATCGATCTGATTCAAAAATATATAATATTTTCTTAAGTTTTCGCGACTCGTATACATAATAAAACTACGTTTTAACGGTTTTAAGCGCGGTAATTTTATTTGATTTTGGTTTTTCCGACGTTTCGGCCACTTTTCAGTGACGGAAGACATCCGTGATCACGGCCACTGAAAAGTGACCGAAACATCGGAAAAACCAAAATCAAATAAAATTACCGCGCTTAAAACCGTTAAAACGTAGTTTTATCAAAAATATATATTCACATATAGCTGAATAAAAAAACTATATTCACGGAGCCGATTCAAAAAGATGATGATATTCATGTAGCTGATTCATAAATTTACATTTATAGAGTTGATGACTTTTCAATTTTTCCATAATATCTTGCTCCAGGGAGAGAGTCTGCTGAATATTCAAACAGAGTTTAACCTAGTAGAGACACCAGGCACAAGTGTTTAAAATTGTCTGTTTAAACTTTATAAAATGTTAAATTTATTGACAGCAACCAAATTACAACAACAATTATTTATTAAAGTTACTAGCTGACGCGGCAAACTTCGTACCGCCTCAGAATCAATAAATAAAAAAGCTGAATGATAATTGCAGAATGTTTCAACTTTAGTAAAAAATGTGGTCAAAACTTAACCGGAACGAACATCAAATGTTTGACATCCATAACCAAAATTTTTTTTTTAAATAACTACTTTTAAATTTAATTAGATTTCTGAACGACTTTTAAATTGAATTCATTTCTAAACTACGGGACGAACATCAAATGTTTGACAGGTAGGAATAGTTTCTAATGGAAAGCGAAATTGTTGTTTTTACTATAATCCAAGATTTTTTTTCATATTTACTCACCTTTTTAACCTTCTCTGGACTTCCACAAATAATTCAAAACCAAAATTAGCCAAATCAGTCTAGCTGTTCTTAACTTTTAGCGAGACTAACGAATAGCAATTGATTTTTGTATATATAGATTTATTCTATTGAGTTTACAAGTTCTTTTTCATAAATACCAGTTATGTTTCGTAATTTAATAGAGTTCATACATAATAAAACATGCATCATACCTCTAAAGTTTCGACTTCAGCTTGCAACCTGGCGACATCAGCCGCCGACCCCCCACTTCCAACTACCTCCACGCGCTGCGAGCGGAGCGTCTCTTCACGTAACTTACGCTCCTACAAAACAATTTCCTACTTAAATATACGCATTCCTTCAGGTTTAAAAGTTTTAAAAGGATTTTAAATACAAGCTTTTGAGATCCTGGTTATCATGTAGCAGCAGAGTGCTAGCCAAGACAAGTAAAACGAGTCCAAACACGACGGGTCTATCTTGTTTAGTACAGGAGTTCCTATGGCCACCTTCCGACTCCATCATCAGATCAGCTCCATGGTATTGCATTGTCACGCGATATACATATGCGTGCAAAATTTCAGCTCAATCAGAAACCGGGAAGTTGGTCAAATTTAACTTGCAAGATTCCATCCGAACTTACATACATCCATTGCAACTTGCAAGTTAATAGAAAGCTTATAAAAAAATATACACTAATCATTAGTTTAACTTAACGCCCGTTCACATATCTTGTCGACCGTTAATTTGCCTTACTAATTATAAGAATTTGACACAAGCTCCATACAATTAATGTCAAAATTCAATCAATGGTAGGGCTGTAGGGCAAATGAATAAATAATAAGATATAGTAACCGACCATAAGCCGATTAGACGATTCGTTTCTGCCTTTCCATCTGGATGAATCAAACAAAGTGAACCATATAAACATAAACTTGATTCATTCACTGATTACCGTCTACCGTACCGTCCGTACTAATAAGTTATAATATTATAGGAAACCCTACTGTTAAGGCCTAAGCCTTATTACCGTGTAAGAATTAAAAAAAAACTTAAGTGGTCATTGACAGTGATATTTTAATAGTATCGCTTGCCCGCGTTTTACACATCTCCCCGCGCTGATATGATGGATTCGCATCCACTCCCGCAAGTTTAATATAATAATAATAAAGTGCTTCGCAATTTTTGGGGCCCATGCAGGGAGTGGCGAGTCACCGTCTGCCCGTTTTTCCATGTTCCCCGAACATAGCGACGGGCAGACGCCGTAGTCCCCATATTGCCAGACCCCCAGTACCACTAGCAATTCACCCCAGTAGCCCGGTACATTTTGTCCTCATTTCCTACAATAGTCCTGCAGTGGCCGGGGCTTGTCCTTGGGTGCAATACTATATAATCAGATAATCGCCGGTCAGTGTCATGCCACATTTAGATTAAATCTGTCAAAGGGCCTCTACGTGTTGCCCCCCCCCCCTCCCATGGCCCCACGCAAGCTCTCTAAAAGTCCGAGCCATTTTTATGGCCCGTGGTCTTCAAAGACAAGTGCCTTATCCTTGTTCTGCACCATCAATATCCCAAATCCAGTGTGTGTGTTCAATTGCTCCTAAAAAATAAACGTGTGCGTCTCGGGACGCCCGACAGAAGTGATAACTTGCGTGAGAGAAAGGGAAGCCATACAGATTGGCGCCGTAACGCGTTACGTAACGAAGCGGTTTACCTTTCCATAAGAAGTTATCACTTCAAAAAGCGAGATCACGGGCCGGCCCAAAGAAGATCGACGAAGGCAATCAAACAAGGCACACACAAAACTCTTATAAAAAGACCTATTTGTATAACTACCCATGTTTTTATGCAATAAATTATTTGATTTGATTTGAAGACCAGCACCTATATAGCCCACCCCGTTTTTGAACCACTTACCTTAGTAGCTTCTGCTATGGCAGTGTCCAATCTCGCTTCGAGCTCCCTTCTTCCTTTGTCAGCTCTCCGGATATCCTGACGTAAGCCGTCTATCTTCTGCATGGCCACCTCTAATTCTTCTTCCTTGTCACGTACCTGACGGACGAATAAAATGTAGTAACTTACTATGCGATTCAAATGAGAATAGGATCGACTTTGAGCCATATTGTGACGTCACAGCTGCGAATTATGACTTTAAATAATCAAATATTATATTAAGACAATTTACTACTAATTTAACCTTTTTATTTAAATTTGATGTAAGACTATTATTATTGATATGCAAATAAGTTTTTTGCAAACCATACTTTTCAAATGACATTTGACAGATAGAGGTTATTGACATTTCTGTTCTTATTTGGATTACATTATATGTGATTTCTAACTGAATATCATCACGGAACAAATACTACACTTATGACAGTGAAACACACAACTCTGAAGAGCGTAGTTCGACGTGGTAAATCCATAGTAGAATCATTATCATGATGAGAGGTTATAGGGCCAGTTCAATCGGTGTTCCACCACGCTCTCACAGAATATCGGCGACAAACGGTGTTTCATACAGTGAGTGAGCGTTCCGGTGGCCCACTTTCCCTCCTTTATCTTATCGTAAATTATAAACATTACAATTCGAAAAATTTGCAAACAAACTTTCTTTTATTTACTAAGGTCTGTGTATCTGGGATCGGCTTCAGAGTTGTTCCTTTGTATATCACCCATAAGTAATCAGTCAGTTGGTCTCTGGGTAATAACAGACTGACAGGCAGATTTATTTTTTTAGTTGTGGGCAACATCGCTGGTTGCGCCACAAGTAATATTTATCAATAGTTCATATTTTTATTTAATTTCTTAGTGGTGTAATTGTTCGTGCCCTAAATAAATTAAAAAAAAATAATAACACAAGCCTAACTTGTTTAATTGGGGGATATACAATGTGTGTGTTTTTGTATACCAATTTAATTTAATCCCATTTCCTCCATCCCATGTAATAGGCTGACAACAAGTTACCTTCACCTCTGATGTTGCAAATGTCTATAGACGACGGTAACCACTTTCCATCAGGTGGACAGTCAGCCCGTCTGCTGTAATCTAGCAATAACAAACTGATCTGACATTAATTTAAAAATCTACTTGTAAATAAACAGGTTGATATGAGTGAGTTTTGATGAGTGCAGTTAAAGAAATTAAGTATATTGCACTCGTTCCAAGCATACTTTGGTCGTTAACCCATAACAATTAAAATTCAATATATTCAAACTAAATTCCACTGGAGAAGATTTTTTGGAGAATATATAGTCATGTATTAGTAAGTCTACATACTACTCTCCATTTACTCCGCTTTCTACTGTATTAACGATGTTTGAAATATTTTAATACTAACCTGCCGCGACAATTTCTGCTTTTGTTGTCTAAGTTCTGACAATCGTTCTGTCACCTCGTTGTATTCAGTCATGGCGAGTTTCCGTTGCGACAACGCGTCTTTTAACTCTTTATCCTTTCAGAGTGACAAAGCGAAAGCAATTATTGGATTAGTTACAAATTAGAACATATAAAAAATATATCGACGCTTGAAAAGTAATGTTGATTAAATAACATTCAGTAATCTATTCTTATTCGAACCAAATTTTAATTTCGCTACGCACGCTGTATTCTGATTGTGCTATGCACTTTCAATTGTTAACGCTTCGAATTATTTGCGCTATGCACAGTAAATTCTTCACCCTATACGCTTCGAATTATTTACATTACGTACTGTAAATTCTTCACGCTATGCGCTTCGAATTATTTACACTATGCACAGTAAATTCTTCACGCTATGCGCTTCGAATTATTTACACTATGCACAGTAAATTCTTCACACTATACGCTTCGAGTTATTTGTGCTGAGCACTGTAAATTCTTTACGCTATACGCTTCAAATTATTTACACTACGCACTGTAAATTCTTCACGCTATGCGCTTCGAATTATTTACACTATGCACAGTAAATTCTTCACACTATACGCTTCGAGTTATTTGTGCTGAGCACTGTAAATTCTTTACGCTATACGCTTCGCTTCGAATTATTTACACTACGCACAGTAAATTCTTCACGCTATGCGCTTCGAATTATTTACACTATGCACAGTAAATTCTTCACGCTATGTGCTTCGAATTATTTACACTACGCACTGTAAATTCTTCACGCTATGCGCTTCGAATTATTTACACCATGCACAGTAAATTCTTCACCCTATACGCTTCGAATTATTTACACTATGCACAGTAAATTCTTCACGCTATGTGCTTCGAATTATTTGTGCTATGCACTGTAAATTCTTCACGCTATACGCTTCGAATTATTTGTAATATGCACTGTAAATTCTTCACGATATACGCTTCGAATTATTTACACTACGCACTGTAAATTCTTCACGTTATGCGCTTCGAATTATTTACACTGCGCACAGTAAATTCTTCACGCTATGTGCTTCGAATTATTTGTGCTATGCACTGTAAATTCTTCACGATATACGCTTCGAATTATTTACACTACGCACTGTAAATTCTTCACGTTATGCGCTTCGAATTATTTACACTACGCACAGTAAATTCTTCACGCTATGTGCTTCGAATTATTTGTGCTATGCACTGTAAATTCTTCACGCTATACGCTTCGATTATTTGTGATATGCACTGTAAATTCTTCACGATATACGCTTCGAAATATTTACACTACGCACAGCAAATTCTTCACGTTATGCGCTTCGAATTATTTACACTACGCACAGCAAATTCTTCACGCTATGGGCTTCGAATTATTTGTGCTATGCACTGTAAATTTTTCACGCTATACGCTTCGAATTAGTTTCACTACGTACTGTAAATTTTTCACACTATGCGCTTCGAATTATTTACACTATGCACAGTAAATTCTTCACGCTATGTACTTCGAATTATTTGCGCTATACACTGTAAATTCTTCACGTTTTGCGCTTCGAATTATTTACGCCACGTACTCTAAATTCTTCACGCTATTCGATTCGAATTATTTGCGCAATGCACTGTAAATTCTTTACGCCATACGCTGCGAATTCTTTATACTATGTACTGTGAGCTCTAAACACTATACACTCAAAATTATTTACATTATGCTTTCTAAATTTTTTATGCTATGGGGTCTAAACTCGGCTTGAATTATACGTTATTAAATTAGTATGTTTTAATTATATAATTATGATTTAATTCGTATTATTATGTAAGTTCTAAGATCATTTATTTATCAAATAATTGTGAATTAAATTGTCTCTTGTATAGTTTAATCCATGGTACTAGACAAAATTACCTTTCAACCATCGATATAAAAGGTTAGACTTTATTTAAATTATTCGATTTAATAGTCGAGATTTGATTATTACAAACAAGCCACTTTCTAAACAATAAAAATTAAAGTCATATTTGTAGTGGTATTATTAGCTTTATAATTAGACAAAAGCCAAATTAATTAGAAGCAAATTATTTGCACATTTAACAACAATGCAATCTCTCGGCATCAATAAGCAAAATAACTACTATATTTACCTGCAGCCTTAACTTCTCCAATGAGTCCGTTTTGTCCTTTATCAATTCTTCTTTTTCTAACGTTACGGCTTGAATTAACACTTCGAGATCCCGTAGACGAGTGGACATCTCTTGGGGAGTGGCCGGTGTGTCCTGATTTAAAACCATAATTGGGTGTTTAATGTTGATGTTAGACGAATCAATCTAATTGAACCAACTTGGTTATAAATGAAGACACGGCGATATTCAGTGACATCGATTGATTAAAATTTATGTTTCTACGGATCACTTTGGTCGATTCATCCAAATTGAAAGGCAGAAAGGGATCGCATGCTAGTTTTTAAATACTAATTCTGATCACGCGTGCCAGTGGTCAAATTGTTCACTCTAGATAATATGCTTATACTGTTTACAAGTGTTTATTCTACTTTTGACATTTGCACGTTTATCAAGTGACATATTTCTAATAATTTATAAATTAATGTACATCCACATACATACATAACTTCACGCCAGGTCCCTTGCGGGGCAGGCACGATCAACAGAATGCCATTTAGGCTTATTCTTACACACCTCACTTGCTTCTTTCACATTCATAACTCTTGTCATGCACACTCGTCTGTTCTTAAGGCTCCTGACATCACCCTCCGCTAGTACACGATCAATTTGATCACGGAAGGTGTATCGTGGCCTTCCACGACTTCTGCATCCATCCACTTTTGCATTGTATATTTGTTTAGTCATTCTTTCCACATGCTCGAACCACCGGAGCATTCCTTTCCTTACCTTCACCCCGACACTCTCTTTCAGACCAACTCTCTTTCTTACTTCGGTATTACGAACGCGGTCCGCGAGCGTCACTCCGCAGATTTTGCGCAGTACTCGCATCTCAACCGCGTTTACTCTACTTGCATGCTCTCTCTTCCATATGCGAGCGTAGGTACCAGCACCGCGTTGTGTATGGCAAGCTGGGCCTTCTGGCTGAGGTTCTTAGCGCCTAGAAGTTTACCTAACGCTCCATTCACACTATTCCCCAAATTCACTCTTCTTTCTATATCAGCGGTGTACCTTCCACCCTGCTAAAAGCACATCCAAGATATACAAACTCACTCACTTGCTCCAGCATAAATTAATGTAAGTCTGTGTATTTAAATTGTGCAGTCCTATATTTGTTGTGCTCCACCTACATCGCCAGATTAGTTAAGAATTTCTTTTAAACTAGGTTGGCTGGAAGAGATTGCTTTAAGCGATAAGGCCGCCTATTGTACTACCACCTTCTAATTTTAGGACACGAAAATGTGTTACTGTTTTTATGTTGGTGTACAATAAAGAGTATTGTTGTTATTAAAACAATGACTTACCTGTGTAGTAATACTGTTACTTAGTTGTTCGTAGCATCTAATTTGAGCTTCTAATTCCGCGTTCCGTTTCGCCAACGCCGCCACTTCCTCTTTCAACTGAATCGATTCCTCTGCAAAAATTTAAAATTTCAAACATAGTGTGAAATTATCCCCTAACGTTAGGCTGATCACATACTTGTGCATGTAATTTGTCGGTTTGTTTGCATGTTCGGGATTCACGTAAAAACCCACTGGGGCCGATTTCGTTCCGGTTTTCGCTGATCGACAGAACTCTACGCTACTTTTATCCCGGGAACCCCGCGAGGATTTTCCCGGGAGCAGTTTGAAATTGTTTGGGTGCATATAAATCAGCTTAATCCGACACATTTTTCACTAGAACGACAGCTTGTATTCTTTTTTAAATACTGCTGTAATTTGTGTCCTGGGAAACCCGCGGGAAAAGTCAAGTCTGCGACCTAGTACTATAATATATAGCCTTTTTCAACGCAAGCAGAGCCGAAGGCAAAATATAATATTAAATTAAATCTGTTTTCTATTACAGTATGGCAGCTGCATACGTCTAGTCATCGCAGCGGACAACGAGCTACTGGCTAGCGCAACGCGGGAGCGCAGATATTAATAGTTGCTCTATCTCGCTCGCACATCATCAGTCCCGCTCACACACTGTGCTATATATTGTACTAGCTGTGCGATTTGTTAATATTCGTACTTAAGGTTACCGTTTCCAAAATAAATTAGTTCACTTTAGTTAACATCGGCAATCGACAGTGAATACTACTCGTCTGCCATTTGAAGTATCATTTAACCTGTACTAAGTCGTGGTAGCTCCCGCGCCCTAATTTTAAAGGGCGCGGGTTCAAAACCTGACCGGAACGCATGCACCACTTAGTCAAATTTTCTGATCTAATGTGCATATCGTTACAATTACCACGTGCTAACAACGGTGAAGGAAAACATCGTCAAACCCGCCAAGCCGCCTTGGACAAGCGTGGCGGGTATACTGTCCGTTCCCTCTATACTGGGAGGTCCAAGCCCAGCAGTGGGACATTTATAGGGCTAGACGGAAAAAATTAAGACCAAAAGTTGTAACGACACTTTTTGCTATAGTTGTAAGCCGTGCGGCGTGCGCGTGTTTCTCTGTCTGTCTCTCTCTCTCTCTCATAGAAAGCAAGCCAGTTATTTCCGTTTCGTCTTTCTATTTCGCATTGAACAGTGTGGTGTCGCGACGATTATTTTTGTTGAGTGTATACAGGTTTTTTGTACATTATAAATCAAAACCATTTCTACAGTTTCTAGAGGAAGAATTTGATTTAAGAATAAACAACAATCCAGCAGAATCAACAACAAAATATAATACTACCATTGATACAGTTTTTTCAAGACATTTAAATAAAATAGAATCCCAAACATATGTTTCCTACTTCAGTTACCACAAGCCAATTATTATTAAAATTGAGCCTACTGATTAAGTTTATATTACATTATATTTGTTAATAATAAAAAAAAATATTATTATAACTTAAAAAACATAAAAAATTATTACAATTCCTTCACTAATTAATCGAAAGGAAGTTCATTCCATCCGGGTGTCCCTTGACACCTCTCAAGTTTTTTATTTTTTATATTCATCTCGCTTTTTTTTTATTGCAGGAGTTCAGCAGACAGGCAGATGGCCCACTTGATGGAAAGCGGTTACCATCGCCTATGGACATTTGCAACACCAAAGTTGCTACAAATGCGCTGCTGCTCTCTTAAGGGAGACTGGAACCTGGTCACTAATGCCGGAACACAACTCGAGGTTGTTATGGCGACATACTCTAGACCAGGGGTGGTAGCCATCCAGTCGGGCAAATGCCCTACCACCTGGCTGTGGGTTGTTAAGTCGCCTCTTACGACAGGCCGCCCGGCCGCAGGAAATTGTATTCTTTCTCCGTCCCTGCACGGATAAAAATTCGCTGCTACAATAGTATTGCTGTCGGTGCACAACTCACCGCCCGCGCCGTCCAAGGGCGCGCCGCCCGCCCTCAGCTGCGCTATGGTCTGCGCGAGCAGCGCGTTCTCCCGCTCCAGCGCCTTCACAGCCGCACGGTCGCCGGCGTTCGATGGCGCCTATAAAAAAAATTCAGTCAAGTGCGTGACATTCCACACGCACAATTGAAGAGCTTTATCTATCTATCCTACTTCCTACTAATCTCTATAATACATACATACATAACTCCACGCCAGTTCCCTTGCGGGGTAGGCACGGACAACAGAGCGCCATTCAGGTTTATTCTTACACACCTCACTTGCTTCTTTGACATTCATAAATCTTGTCATGCTAGTACACGATCAAATTGATCATGGAAGGTGTGTCGTGGCCTTCCACGACCTCTGCATCCATCCACTTTTGCATCTGATCTCTATAATATGTCTATAAATACTATAAACGCGAAAGTTTGTATAGGTCCCGCCGCGTAAAAAGAACGCTGAGCGGTAGTGGAGGGGATGTGTCTGCGCAGGTGTACAGTCGTATCCTAAAGTACTAGGGTAACGTTTTATGAGTAATTGTTTTATTGTAGAATCTCTGTAGAATCGGCGGGGTGTCACCCCGTCTCGCCCCCTTCATACCACCAATTTAATAATAATAATAATAATAATAATTGGGGCCCATGCAGGGAGTGGCGAGTCACCGTCTGCCCATTTTTCCATGTTCCCTGAACATTGCGACGGGCAGACGCCATAGTCCCCATATTCCCAGACCCCTAGTACCATTAGCAGTTCACCACAATAGCCCGGTACTTTTTGTCCTCATTTCCCACAATAGTCCTACACTGGCCGGGGCTTGTCCTTGAGTGCATTACTATATGGTGTGGACAGGGATAATCGCCGGTCAGTGTCACGCCACATTTACATTAAATTTGTCAAGGGGCCTCTACGTGTTGGCCTTCCCATGGCCCCACGCAAGCCCCCCAAAAGTCCGGGCCATTTTCATGGCCCGTGGTCTTGAAAGACATACAGTATAATAATAATAATAATCGGCAGACAAACACACACATTGTATATCCCCAAATTAAGCAAGTTACGCTTGTGTTATGAGTAATATACAACGGACTACTCTGGGGCCGATCCCAGACACCCAGACCATAGTAAATAACGGAGAAAATACGTTTCCGAGATTTACTATACCAGGAATCGAACCCGGAACCTCTGCGTTGCAGTGAGGTACGCCGGCAAAGGCTTAGCCCGCTCAACCACAGAGGCCGTCAAATTGATCGATTAAAACGCTCACTGCACAGGTTCAGAGCCCGCGTTCTTTTAACGTGGCGTGAACTATAAAAATGGATGTATTTCGATGACACTTTACAACAATATACATACATACATACATAACTTCACGCCAGTTCCCTTGCGGGGTAGGCACGAACAACAGAGTGCCATTTAGGCTTATTCTTACACACCTCACTTGCCTCTTTGACATTCATAACTCTTGTCATGCAAGCTCGTCTGTTCTTAAGGCTCCTGACATCATATTCTGCCACAATAATATAATACATTTTAATTCTTCGAAACGAAGATTTATGTCATTAGTAGTTAGTAAACTTATTAATAAGATTCAAACGGAATGTAATGTTTGTATTTAGACTTAGTCATTTAGTTGTTTCAGTTTTCCCGTCAGAAGTTTCACAGTATTAGATGTATCGAATAATTAATTTTAGTGTAGTGTAGCTTACCATTTGTTCCTTTTTCTAGTTTATAAGTATCCAGTTTTGGTTGAGATTTATTGTTATTTATTGTTAGACCTTAAATTCATGGTTATACTGTTGGATACTTAAAAAAAAAAAGATATGTAGCTTACACATCAGAATAACACATAGGCTACAATTTATAAAGATATAGTATGGATTATCCAAAATATAACGATTTTCCATCACCACGCGGGTGAAACCGCGGGCGCAGCTAGAATCCCATACTTTAATAAATCTGTAAATTATTCCAACTTGTACAATGCGTTTAAAAATGTGAGTAAAAATCAGGGCGGATAATTCGGACCAGGAGATTCCAAAAAAAGCTATCGAACGAACATGAATGGCTACTCAGCCGGAGCAAACCCTGACTTCCCTGACCCTCTGTTTAAGGAATGGAATCTTGTAAGGAAAGATTTCGGCCGGATTCGAGCCTTCTTGCGTTGCACAAACACAACACTAGTTGACGGGACACGGTGGGCGCTTCGAGAAACGGTTTTGAAGCGAAATTCAGCAATTTTCCAAAAATAGTTATATCGCAACGACACCACGCTCGTAAATTAGTAGTCAAAACATTTTGGAAAGCTGTTGAATTTTGCCTCAAAACCGTTTCTCGAACGGCGGCCATTGGAAAATTGGCCCGGCCAATGAGACGCATGCGTATGCGTAGTGCCCTCTACTGGTGACCAGCGGAATAAAGGTGAGAAAGAGGAAATGTTGCCAGGAAAGGATATTTTCCAGGACTGTGACGGCATGTCGTAACAGCTATCTTTAGAATTTTTGTCTGTCTGTCTGTTAGAGCATCACGTGAAAACTACTGAATGGATTTAAAGGAAACTCGACATAGTGCTGGCTTATAACCCGAGTTAACACTTAGGATACATTTTATGCTGATAAATGACGGCGTTTCCTTAGAATGGACGGTTTAGCAAAATAGATGACACTGCAATCGCGTTTTTCAATTCACTAACAAATACCTACGTTGTCATAAACAACATGTCATTTGCTGTAATAATTGAAATCAGGTTGGCTTCGACTCATCTCTATATTTTGCTGGACTAAACTAAATGGACTTAGTTTCTTTGTTTAATAACAAATAAATTGGATAAGTGGTTGTCAGTACGCAGGCAACGAAGGATTCAGTAGAAGTAAAAAAAAATACTTACACAATTTTTGTCATTTTTCTACAAAACCCTAAAAGAGGGATCAATCGAAATTACTCAAATCTCAGAAACTACTCAACAGATCTCGTTCAAACCCATTTTCGTTGAAAATATTTTTTAAGCTCTACTTACTACACTTTTTTAAGATTTTAAGTCTTTTCAAAAGTTGAGGGGGAAGCAAATTTCCAGAACTAGTCACTGATTTGCTTAAAACATGCAATCTTACAACTTTGGTCTTTTTACGACTTTGGCCTACCAAAGTCAAGACAATTTTATTTATTTCCTTTGCATAAAACGTAGTAAAGCCCAAACTAGGAAATTCCGTCTATTATGCCACTTCTTACACCCTCACCTTTCAAACTTCTGAAAAAAAAATATGTTTCTGTCAAATTTTACCCGTGTAGACAGAGCCGTTTCTAAGACGACAGTGATATGTGTGAATAGGCACTATCTATGTAAGCGTGCTCCATCTCCGACAACATCATCTATCTATTTATCATTTTTAAAAAATGTACAAACAGACCAACACAATGATTGCAATATGGGTTCTGTTACCGAAATCAATATGTAACTTTAAAAAGAAAGAGTAGTCACATGACAATGAGTTGAATCGTCAAACTCACAGTGGTGAGTTGACTCAACAATTCACTTATGAATGAGCCATACTACAACACTGTGCTCCACGCTTGCAAAGTAAAAAAAGGTCGATCGGAGCTGTCATTTTAGTCCAGGTAATTAAAAATCAGAGGTATATTTATACTGTGATTCTTAGTGTTGTAACATAGCTCATTCATAAGTGAGTTGTTGATTCAACTCACGTATGAATGAGCCATACTACAACACTGTGCTCCACGCTTGCAAAATAAAAAAAGGTCGATCGGAGCTGTCATTTTAGTCCAGGTAATTAAAAATCAAAGGTATAGTTATACTGTGATTCTTAGTGTAGTAGTATGACTCATTCATAAGTGAGTTATTAATTCAACTAACTTATGAATGAGCCATAATACAATAATGTGTTCCATGCTTGAAACATAAGAAAAAGGTCTATAGCAGCTCTCATTTTAGTCTAGGTAATTAAAAATCACAGGTACAGTTATACTGTGATGGTTAGTGTTGTAGTATGGCTCATTCATAGGTGAGTTGTTGATTCAATTCACTTATGGATGAGCCATACTATAACATTGCGCTCCACACTTGCAAAATAAAAAAAAAGGTCGAAAGCAGCTGTCATTTTAGATTTTTAAAATCAGAATATACATACCTGACTAGGTGCATTCTTGGCCGGACTGAGCGGACTGGTGGGCGCGCCCAGGTCCGAGAGCCTCGATCCAGCCGTGAAAGTGAACCCGATGAAGGGCAAATGGAGGCCGGAGAAAGCCGACGACGCCGGAGGAGGTGGCACCGCTTCCGACAACCTGAACAGTTTATTTATATAAATACTAACGTTTGCCCGCAGCTTCGCTTGCGTTGAAATAAGTTTATGTATGCTTTTAGGGTTAAGCTCGTCTTTGTACATCGCTAGTATTCTATAATTTTGTATGTACTGTAACTTATATGTATATTTGTATATATAGTATAAATATATACTTATTATTAAAATGTAAGTAATCGTACAATAATTATATATACCACCATGGCCACTCCTAATCAGAATATTCTTGCCACAGGTTGTCTGGTAGAGATCGCTTTTTAGTGATAAGACCGCCCTTTGTACCCAACTAGACTAATACTAGATCTTAATTTATCTGTAATGGTGTACAATAAAGTGTTATCTATCTATCTAACTAACTTTTTGTGTACAATAAAGAATATATATATATATATATTTAAACTGACCTGATGTCCGTGTCGTCGACGTCGAAGTTGGACGTGTCGGTGGGGCTGGACACGTCGGGCACGAACGGCGCCTGCATCTCGCGCAGGTTGTCCCAGTCCAGGCCGGCGAACCACTCGTGGTTCTGGTGCAATTCAATTAAACTATTATCAAAACTACATCAATCACTGTTTGCTACAATTCCATTCATTCTTTGGACAAGTAATTCTGTAACACACTTCTGTATAAAACTTTATTCGTTTTTACATTTTTGACCTTATATTCCATATGGAATAACTCTGCACCTGACATATTTACATATCTATAATTACTGTATAATTCTATTTTAAAATAAAAGTAAAATGAATGTCTGTGTATTGAGTGGATTACAGTTTGTTATTGTTCACTGGTTGATTTTAAACTTTTAATTACTAATTGCATGCCTGAATCAAATTGATCGTGTACAAGCGGAGGGTGATTTCAGGAGCCTTAAGAACAGACGAGCGTGCATGATAAGAGCTATGAATGTCAAAGAAGCGAATGAGGTGTGTAAGAACAAGCCTGAATGGCGCTCTGTTGTTCGTGCCTACCCCGTAAGGGAACTGGCGTGAAGTTATGTATGTATGTATGTATGTATGCCTGAAATGGCAAAAACATAAAATAACATATTGTCATCTAATGTTTTTACTAATTGTTTGTAAGCAAATAAATGATTTGATTTGAAAACTTATAAAAAAAGAGCTTGAGATATAAATTGAACAAGAAATACAAAGAAAATCAATTTTTAGCTAGACGCGTTGCCGGGGAGTTTCTTGCCGCTCCTTAACAGCAATAACATGTTGCGAAGCGGTGTACATAGACTAGGGAGCAAAATTAAATTTTACTTATAGATATGACCTTCAAATTTTTTTTTTTTATTGCAGGAGACCCGCACACAAGCAGACGGCCCACTTGATGGAAAGCGGTTACCATCGCCTATGGACATTTGCAACACCAAAGGTGCTACAAATGCGCTGCTACTGTCTTAAGGGAGACTGGACCCTGGTCACTGATGTCGGAACACAACTAAAGGTTGTTATGGCGACATACTTTAGTCCAGGGGTGGTAGCCATCCAGTCAGGCAAATATCCTACCACCTGGCTGTGGGTTGTTGTGTCGCCTCTTACGACAGGCCGCCCCAACGCAAGAAATTGTATTCTTTCTCCGTTCCTGTATGGAATATAAATAAATAAATATATATAATAAATATTCTTCAGTGGAATTTATTTTGAATAAAAACTTAAATTATCTGATAAGTGAGTGGATCCCAAGGAAATCAAGAGCAACCAATCTCCACTCTACATCAGACGTGATTGTGGTTAAATGCAAATGTATATTGCTATAAAAAAAAAACTTTTCATATTCACAATACGAATCTGCAAAAGCAGCCATTTTTGATTCCCTGTCCTAAATTAAAATATTCTCATATCGGCTACTTGGGGTGGTTTTTAAAATTAAAATATTAGAACATTTATTTTTGCATACCTTAAAATCTTGCAGGCCGTTCTTTCCCAATCTATTCTCCGAAGAACAAATCAGGCGACGGATGAGATCTTTTGCTTCTTCCGATACCTGGAAACGCCATTAAGAAAATTAATTTTAAATAATAAAAAAAAAATAATGCTGAGTCATAACAGATAAGCTGATAGACCAACTGTGATGGAAAGTGGTAACCGTCGCCTATGGACATAGACAACACCAGAGGTACTGCCCCGGCCTCGAAGGAGAAACGCCAACGAAACTCAACTCAGTTGTTATGGCGGCATATTCTAGACCAGGGGTGGTAGCCATCCAGACGGGCAAATAGCCTACCACCTGGCTGTGTGTTGTTTTGTCGCCTCTTAAGACAGGCCGCCTCAAAGCAGGAAATTGTATTCTTCCGTTCCTGCACAGATAAAAACGTTTACCTGAAGGCTGAAAGGTTGCTTGGAAGAGATTGCTGTAAGCAATAAGGCCGCCCATTTTACTACTACCTTCTAATTTTAAGATATGAAAGTGTGTTACTGTTTTTAATTTGGTCTACAATAAAGAATATTGTTATTGTTGTTGTTTACGCGTTGTTATTATATAATTATTACTAGGACATGCCCGCGACTTCATCCACGCTTGACTTGAAATTCCTGCGGGAGCCCCGGTACACAAAGTACCGCAGCATTTGAAAAAGCAATGTGAGCTATCGTTTCAGTGGAAACTGTGTGCGGAATAAGCTAATTTTTATGCATCCGAATAACTTCAAACTGCTCCCGGAAAAATCCCCGTGGGATACCCGGGATAAAACATATCACACACATTTCATTACATTAAATTCGCTATCGATCAGTAAAAAAATGACATTGAAATTCGATTCTGTATTTCAATCTGGCCACTTTAAATCATTCGCAGAAAAATTCCCGCGTTATTCCCAGGATAACAAATAGATATAGAGTTCAAATCTAAGAATTAACTGTCGATCAGCGAAAACCTCATCGAAATCGGCCCAGTAGTTTTTACGTGAATCCCGAACAAACACAAGTAATCTAAAAAAAATTGCAGCAAGTTCTCCATCGTTTATATAGTCTATTCTAGATGATTCTTTTTTTTAAATAGCTTCAAGGTATAGACACGGCATATTTAGAATGTTATAAAATTATAGATAGACTAGCTCCTGTCCGCGACTTCGCCCGCGTGGAATCGTTAAAAAAAACCCCCGATTTTGAATTCATTGGTACTCAGCTCCTATTGGTCTTAGCGTGATGATATATAGCCTATAGCCTTCCTCGATTAATGCGCTATCTAACACTGAAAGAATTTTTCAAATCGGACCAGTAGTTCCTGAGCGTAGCGCGTTCAAGCAAACAAACAAACTCTTCAGCTTTATATATTAGTAGAAGATATCTGGTACGCAAGTGGCACCGACCTGCGCCGCGTGCTCATCGGGCGGCGGGCAGTGGAAGGAGCGCGCGTGGTTCATGATCTTGCCGTAGGTCTCCACCAGCGACTCCGCGTAGAACGGCGTCTCGCCGAACAACATCTCGTACATGCACACGCCTGCAAACGTATACACATTGTTTTATATTGCCTTCTTCCTCCATCTTGATGTATGATAGAGGTTGTTCCTTTTTCATATCTCTTACCTCTAATACAAAGTTTTTATATACTACTTCACAACAGACAGACCGAAAACGTTTGTTATAAAACTTATATACAAATCTAAAAACAAAAGTCAAACTTCAGAGAATATACATACATACATACATAACTTCACGCCAGTTCCCTTGCGGGGTAGGCACGAACAACAGAGCGCCATTCAGGCTTATTCTTACACACCTCACTTGCTTCTTTGACATTCATAGCTCTTGTCATGCACGCTCGTCTGTTCTTAAGGCTCCTGACATCACCTTCTGCTAGCACACGATCAATTTGATCATGGAAGGTGTGTCGTGGCCTTCCACGACTTCTGCATCCATCCACTTTTGTATTTTATATCTGTTTAGTCATTCTTTCATCATGCATTCTTTATATATGCCCGAACCACCGGAGCATTCCTTTCCTTACCTTCACCCCGACAATCTTTCAGACCAACTCTCTCTCTTACTTCAGTATTACGAACGCGGTCCGCGAGCATCACTCCGCAGAGAATATACTCACAGATAATTCTTTCCTAACTTTTATTAATGTAAATATAATTCCTTTAGCCTACAATTATAATTCAAAATATACTTCTAAAGTATCACTTTCAATTTTTCACTGTTTTAGTCTAAAAAATCAGTATTATTTCGGTCCAATTTGGACCTATGTTTAATCATCGACCTTATTAATTTTCTAATCTGTGCTGCACAATATAAAACTCGCACCTCATGCTCCCGCAGACTTAGTCCTATAGATTTATGTCTTTATCTCTTTTTAGTGTCGCTTTCCGTTTCATCGAGTTTCAAATCACAACTCTAAAGGAGTTTCACTTCAAAATGATTCAACAACTCAAAAGGGCTATTTTTTTATCATTTTACAAAACGTCGCAACATCGTAGATATTGTACGATTGCACCTACATATGACGTCATAAGTAAGTTAAGTAAAAGCAGTCAAATATCGCAATAATTTAATTAAAATTATTTATAGGATATTTTAAAAATAAGATAATTAATATTTATCACTGTGTCCAAATGAGACTTATTTCCAGTGTTAAAAAACAACATGTTGAGATAATAGCTACATTTAATTTTAACCCGTATGACCTTCAATAAATGTTTTAAATAGGTATAAAAGGTATGCCTACCTAAAGACCACCAGTCACATTCTGGTCCATAACGCCCCTGGCCATCCTCCATCGCCTGAAATTATTATGAATACACGGGAAACTATACGATTGTTGGCACCCCAGTACAATGATTGGCACCGAATCATTTTGTTCAAAACATTAACAAATCTCAATATTTTTTAAACATTTTAGCCAGACAACGATGTTAACAACCTTTCAAGACGGAACCACCACAAATTTGTGGCCAAATACAGATAATTGAAACGAATGTTGAACTGATGCTTTCTCCCTCTTCTTAATCTTAACAGCCCATAAACGTCCCACTGCTGGGCTCGGGCCTCCCACTATAGGGGGTAACGGACAGTATACCCGCCACGCTTGTCCAAGGCGGCTTGGCAGGTTTGTCACAGCGGTTATCTCGATGTGCAGGTTGCATCACGATGTTTTCCTTCACCTGTTTTGCCAGGTGGTAGGGCATTTGCCCGACTGGATGGCTACCACCCCTGGTCTAGAGCATGCCGCCATAACAACTTTGAGTTGTGTTCCGGTATTAGTGACCAGGCTCCAGACTCACTTAAGAGAGCAGCAACGCATTTGTGGCACCTTTGGTGTTGCAAATGTCCATAGGCGATGGTAACCGCTTTCCATCCAGTGGGCCGTCTGCCTGTCTGCTGAACTCCTGCAATAAAAAATAAAAAAAATCACCGTTATTAGCACGTGGTAATTGTAATAATATGCACATTAGGACAGAAAACTGCCTAAGTGG
Organism: Dendrolimus kikuchii; assembly: GCA_019925095.2. Classification (NCBI taxonomy): domain Eukaryota; kingdom Metazoa; phylum Arthropoda; class Insecta; order Lepidoptera; family Lasiocampidae; genus Dendrolimus; species Dendrolimus kikuchii. Next base: position 9,743,477 of record CM034413.1, read on the forward strand.
TGCATGCGTTCCGGCCAGGATCGAACCCACGCCCTTTGATTTAGGGAGGCGTGCGCTAGCCATTACGCTACCACGACTTTCTCCCTCTAAGTACACAGAATTTGTATTGGAATAACAGAGACGATATAATTCCCTTGGTTTTGGCACGGCAATTTTGATGGCAGCTGGCAGCTTGTGGACATAAATAATATTAAATTTGGCCCCTCGCAGGGGATAATATTACTACTATATTGACTACAGAAGATGTTTTGAATAAATTAACTGGGTTGTGTGCCAACAATGGTATTGTTTACCCTATTATAAATAAAATTGTATGCTATGAAAATGCGACAGCGGCGCCAATCTTTTGGCTATATTCGTTTATCCCGTAAACGACGTTATTTTATCGCGATAAAAAGCATCCTAAGTGTTGATCCGAGATATAAACTAGCTCTGTGTCGACTTTCATTTAAATCAATTCAGTAGCTTTAAGGTCATTCTCTAACAGACTGACAAACAAAAATTATATATATTCGGAATCTGCTGGTCGGAATTATATGTAGATTTTTTCTTCTTGCTATATTCATTGTACAAAATCGACTCCTCTATACTATGATTTTTAATTAACTGGACTAAAATGACAGATGGGATCGACCTTTTTTATGTTGCAAGCATGGAGCAGTGTTGTAGAACGGCTCATTCATAAATGAGTTATGTGAGTCGTTGATTATACCCACCACTATGCGTTGAATCTTATAGAATTTGTATAGAAATTTTATCTCATTCATAAGTGAGTTATGCGAATCATTGATTCAACTCACCACTATGAGTTGAATCCTATAGAATTTGTATCGGATTCGACTCACAGTGGTGAGTTGGATCAACGACTCACATAACTCGCTTATGAATGAGCCTTACTACGACACTACGCCACGCTTGCAACATAGAAGAAAGGTCGATCGCAGCTGTCGTTTTAGTCCAGGTAATTAAAAATCAGAGTATACATATTTATCACATGACTAATATTCACCTGTGGCAAAAATTCAAAAAGTTACATTTTCGGAATCTGCTGGTCTAAATTAGCCCCTTTGCTTTTTTCACATTTTAAAATTCATCGTACAAACTCGACACCGCTAGACTTATTACGTTATAGATCTTTATGTTCGAACTTACTCTTAAAATTTCTGGTGAAATATAGTCTGGTGTGCCCACTGCTACATTGCTTTGAACCTGTGCAAACAAGAAACACTTTATCATAAAACTACGTTTTAACGGTTTTAAGCGCGGTACTTTATTTATTTGATTCTTATTTCGACGTTTCAGTTACTTTTCAGTAGCCGCGATAGCGGAAGACAAAGACGTCAAATGTCAAGGAGTAAAATTATTATTCAGCCTACCCTCAACTTGTTCATTTCAATTTTTGTTTATGGTTTTCAACCGTTATAACGTAGTTTCATCACGTGTGCCAGTCGCGAAAACTTAAGAAAATACTGTGCAGTTGATGGGTGGTGCGGCGTTGGCGGCGTAACCCTCCAACACCGAATGACACTCACAAATATAGGACTTATTTTTATTAGAGTCCACGATAAATGCGATTAAAGTCACACACTGTTGAATAACAACATGCAAATATTACAATAGAAGCACTTGTATAACGAGAATATATTTAATTTTTCAAGACGGTATGCACGTAATAGGTAATATGAAGGTATTTAATAGATAAAGTTATGTATTTCCCGTGCTAAGAAGACACACTGTGACTTTGAATTGAAGGTACTAATATTTTTCTTAAAATATCTACACTTTTTTTTTATTTAAGTTTATGGCTTGGCAGCTAGGCCTTTAAGCCAGATCTTAGTTTACAATATAGTTTCTTCATTTCTTAAGCCTATGTGTAGCACAGCTGAAGTGTAGATAATCAGCTAGTGCCATTCAACAGAGTTCTTGTGACAACTCAAAAGGCCACATTTGACTATACAATTCACATTTCACACAAAACACATAATTACTGCTCAAAAACTGTCAATATTCTACAACTATTGTTCATTTTAGAGTAATTTTACACATTTTTAGAAAATAAAACTGCACAGCACAACATCTCCTTTCAGTTCCCGCCAAAAACTCAAATATCTACACTTGATTTATTGAGTAAGTAGTGTTGTAACTTAATAAAAAGTAGGTTGTATTTATATAGTAAGATTTATATTGTTACGTACTTGATAAATCTTTTTAAGGATTTTTGATAACCTTTGTAATAAGTTTTAGACTATAAGATTGCTGAAATGTGAACTCGATGTTGTTGGTTCGAGACAATATAAAAGGGAGCGAAATCACCTAAACCATTCATTCTATGTTCGTCGGTCGAACAGAGCGAAGGCTCTGATCAATATAATCGAGCGGTAACTATTATGACTGCTGGTACTAGATAATAGTACGAAGGTTATGTATATAAGATTCTTGTATGTTATTATTAGCAAAGTTTTTATGTTCTATGAAATAAATCATGTAATTACGACCTTTTTGGTTTAACCTGCTTTTAATAGAAATATCTAACTTAAAGTAAAATATCTATGAAATGTGGGTTTAGAGAATTTTATTCTCAAAAGAACCTTACAGTTCACTTATATAATATACAAAAGTTATATTCTAACATGAGTCCTATAATCTAAGAGCGAGTAGACATAGATAAAAATAATAATAATATAATATTTTCTAAAGTTTTCGCGACTTGTATACATAATAAAACTAGGTTTTAACGGTTTTAAGCGCGGTAATTTTATTTGATTTTGGTTTTTCCAACGTTAATAATAAATAGGTGAACAGAGAAACAAAAATTAGACTTTCTGAGTAGTATTTAGTTAATCCGGAATTTTTAAAATATTAAGTTTTTAAAATACAAGTTTTTAATTTTCTTTTACAGGAATTTATATTTTTACACTCCTTTACTTCATTTGGTAATTTATTGTGATGTTGTGAAATCAATAAAATGCTTTGCCAATATATGTCATTAAATATGTGTGTATATTTTTCTATACTACCCAATCTAACACACGTGTGACATTTACAAAGGTCATTCAGCCGCATGCCTATCGTATGACTCGTGTGCGTCTCCACGGGGACACGCGTCGCGTCGCGTGGACACGCTGCGCTTGCGCATCTACGTCGTCGGTTATGGTTACGACGTGCGATAATTACATGTCACAGAAGGCCACAATACTACAAAATCATATCCAGGGCTTTCTTTGTGGGGACACGCAGTGCCTTTAAAGGAAATTTCAAAAATATCGAAATATTGCCATGAAAGATGAAAAATCTACCTTTACAAAGAAATGGATTTTTAATAGGGTTTTTGGAGTGGAGCTACAAACAAAAAATTAAAGACTTACAATTTTCGAGAATTAGCGTGCCCCCCAAAAAAGAAGTGACCAAAAATGGCCTGATCATATCGATTAAAATTCTGACCTTTCCATCGTCGCCGAGCCTCAAACAAGAACCGAAGTCAGCCAACCTGATATGTCCGCTTGCGTCAAGAAGTACGTTGTCAGGCTTTATGTCTCTGAAATGTACCAAGATATTAACAACAAAACAAAAGCAAATTCAAAAGTAAGTAAAAAAACCAAAAACTAGTAGATTGTTACACGAGAGGCGAAAGTGACCTATTTAGGCATCAGATGTTTTGGCGCACGAGTGACTTAATGGGCCTTTCACCCGAGGTTAACACCTTGCTTAATGGAATCATCTCAGAAGAATACTATTGATGGAAGGTTACCCACAGATATTTAGTGAAATTTCATATTTCAAAACTCATTGTTCTTGATAATCATAAGGTAGTGAAATTATAAACTGTGGATAGATTGCAAATTCTATAGCAATTTTATATATAATCTGATTAGTCTATACTAATATTATAAAAGAGAAATATTTGTATTTTTGTATGTTTCTAATGAATACACTCAAAAACTACTAGACCAATTAAAAAATATATTTCACCATTCGAATGCTATATTATCCCTGATTAATATAGGCTATATAAAAATTAGGGATTCCTACTAAAACTTCAATAACGTAATTTATCAATCTAAACAAATTACTTGGCGCTGGAATCAGATTCTAGGATTTTGATGACATTTTATGTGTTTCAGTGGGTCCCGGGATGGTTTACATTTACAATTAGACCTCGTAGGTGGCGTTGAAATCGGGTTCTACATTTTTATTTTGTCAAAGTAGGACAACGTCTGCCGAGACTGCTAGTCATATTATAAAATGGCGGTTTTTATAATATTCCGGTGACATAATAAGACAGCTCTCACCTATGTACATATCGTAGTTCGTGCACGCTCTGTATAGCCAGGATCATCTCCGCTATGTAGAACTTGGCCATGTCCTCGGGAAGGCGGTCCTCGAACTTGGAGAGGAGGGTCAGCAGATCACCGCCGCAGTAGTAGTCCATTACGAGGTACTGCAATGGTGAAAATCAACCAAATGCGTGAATCGTTATCTGGTTAAAGGCTCTTAGGGCCTGCTCGATCGGTGTGATACCACGCATACACAGAATATAGGCGTGAAACAGTTAGCCTTCACCTTGGACATCCCATATTCATATAATAATACACATGTATAGGATCGGCAGCCGCATCCATGACATACTCACTCTCAATCTGGCAATTACGCTAATAAAACGTCTATAATAAGTTAATCAATGTAACAATATATTCAAATAAATCATTATTAACCCAGAAGTCTTTAACTCGTGCGAAGAGTGAGAGTTCCTAAGGCCCACTTCGTATCTCCCTCATCCTATACCTGTATTCAGATCCCATCCTATTAAAAAAAAAAAAAGTAGACGGCAACTGAAACTTCAACCGCATCAAAATCCGAGTCTCTTTTACGTATTTTTCACTATTATTCTTCTTATATATAAAAATCAATTGCTGTTTGCTAGTCTGGCAAAGACTAAAAGACAGCTTGACCAATTACGATGACATTTTATATGTATGTGTTGGATTACCCAACATTCACAATATTTAGTTTACTTGCAACACTGATTCTGCACAAGCAACACTAAAAACCCCATCTGTTGTTGCATCCCTTTTGTCTCCCACCCCTTCCTTCCGCCTCCAACCGTTGAGAGCAATACACGCAATTTACAGTTCGCTCCGTGCCTTTTTTATTTATAATCAGCCCTTAATTTAAGTGAAATTAAAATACAGTCAAATCTAACAGTATGTTTGAGTGGGTCCCAGAATGGTTTAGACTCACAATTGAACGCGGTAGGTGGTGCTGAAATCGGTTTCTGCATTTTTATTTTTTAGGACAACATCTGCATTTTTGCTAGGTGGTAGGGTATTTACCCGTCTGGATGGCTACCATCCCTGGTCTAGAGTATACCGTCGTACCAATCTTGAGTTGTGTTCCAGCACAAATGTCCAATGATAATGGTAACCACTTTCCATCAGGTGAGCCGTGTGCCTGTCTTCTGAACTAGTGCAATAAAAAAATATTATAGTTACAGAATCAGACTATTAGAAAAATCCACGTAATTATGCAGACATTGCATTCCATATATGCATGGCCCAATACATAACAACTTTTGAATTCGTTTTTGATTTAAAATCATGAAAGTCAACGACAACTTACCAAATTACTATCGTCCTGGAAAGCGTAATGCAGGTTCGTGATCCACCTCCTGTCACCGAACACCAACACGTCCCGTTCCTCCTGGAAGCACGCCGTCTCCGCCCTCTACAACGTCAAATAAATATTGTTAGGAAACTTTTATTTTTTGACTTGTGTCCTTGGTAACATTTTTTTATAGCATATACAGCATAAACTCTATGTAACGTCACTCGATTTAACGACTTAAGCGTCGAAATCACTTGGCTTTGGTTGGTTTAGTTTGTATTCCATACAATGATACACTCTATGTAGCATTACACCCACTCCCAATAACGACAACAATTAAGTAATAAAAAGTACCTTTTCAGTTGCCAAAATTAGTAAAAGCTGCACAGCTGTACGTTCTTTAATCGCTTTATTATTCTGGCCCGTAATAAACTCCACTGTGGGCATCATGTATACCGAAATTTCTAAGAAATTCCGAAATACCGAAATTTCCAAGTACTTCCTTTATCACCATGATGCCTCAATATCGCAAGATATGAATAAAATAAGTAAAAAATACAACAAATTACAGGTGCAGCAAAAAACGTCAGACAAAAATAACAGGCTTCTCTCCATTTAACGACAACTCTGTATAACGCCATAAAATCCACAGCCCTTCGGTGTCGTTATATAGAGTTTACACCAACACCGAATGTGTTACAAATGCGTTGCCACTCTTTAAAGGGGGGCTATAACCTGGCCACTATGGCCGGAACACAACCTATGTCCCTCTAGATGGTAACATTACACGACGTCACCATTTGGAGCTATATTACTGACCCTATGAAGCCTGATTTACACAAAATATGCATTAGTCAGGAATCTAATTAACCTGTGCAACTGGTGCTGACTTAAGCCCTTATCATCATTTGGACAGACATCTATTAAGATCGACAACTTATTATTTAACTGGCAAAGAAGGATTTTATGCCCAAAATTGCCCAAAGGAGGTCAAACTAATTATGATATTTAAAAAACATACCAAAATATTATAATTATTTTTCGTAAAATAACAAGTATCTTGAATGAATGAGAACTCTTTATTGATTACCATAACTTAAAAACCTAAACGATTTAATATGAGTACATTACCATTAGGAAAATGGGCGGCCTTATCGCTTATAGCGATCTCTACCAGGCAACGCAGTGTGTAGTGATTTAACTAAATTACTAATTCAATCGTAATTAAGTACAATTAACCTCCTTCAAGGGCCAAATTTAATATAATTTTTTTCCACAAGCTGCCATCAAACGGAACATTTATTATATATCAAAACCAAGAGAATTGTATCGTCTCTTTTATTCTAACACAAATTCTATATAGTTAGAGGGGAAAAGCATCAGTTTCAACGTTCATTTCAATTATCTGAATTTGATCACAAATTCGTGGGACTTCCCAATGAGCCGTGTGTGACAGTTCGGCAACAAAATGGAGGTTCCATCTTAAAGGTTAAATAATGTGAGTTTTAATTTTCTATACTTTATATAAATGAAAAAGAAACGTAGACATGTATGTACGCGCATAACTTGAAAACGACTTTACCGATTTTGATGAACTTTTTTGCGTTTGTTTGAGTGGGTCCCCGGATTATTTAGATTCACAATTGAAACCCGTAGGAGGCGCTGGGATCGGGTCCCAGATTTTTATTTTTTCAGGACAGGACAACGTCTGCAGGGAATCGGCTAGTAAATAATAATAAAAAATTCACCTTCAACATCTCCCACTTGTTCAGTATCTTCATTGCGTACACCCGCTCCCCGGTAGTCGCCGAAATGGTGCCCCCGGTGGCCGCTGCCAGATTACCACCATCTGTCCCCTGAAAACATTAATGTTATCAAATTAAACCCATATGTACGTAACGCTGGAATCATTATTCTTGATTACAGGTCTTAAGGCTAGCTCGATCGATGTGATACCACGCATTCACAGAATATCGACGTGAAACGGTTAGCCTTCGGATTATCGTGTTTCGTGCGATCAGTGAGAGTTCTGAAGGCACATTTCCATACCTCTAGCCTACTCTGTCCTTCCTCCTGTCTGATCCATCCTATCTCATTCCATTATAAAGGCTAGCAACACTTTGGCTTTTCCCCAAGTGATACAATTACTATTGGCAACAGAGGGCTTACTCTCAAATGTCTTTCATTCTTTGTTATCGAACTTCTTTCGCTTGTTTTTTTTATATTTAAGTATATTTTCATTATATGTTCCATTTATTTTTGTGTTTTAGACTTTACTAGAATATGCCCGCGACTTCGTCTACGCTTGACTTGAAATTCCCGCGGGATTACCGGGATAAAAGGTAGCGCAGATTTTAAGTCTAAGAATTTGCTGTCGATCAGCGAAAATCGCATATAAATCGGCCCCGTAGTTTTTAATCCCGAACAAACAAACATTTCTGCGTCGTTTATATAGTCTATTCCAATTTTTTTTTAATAGCTTTAATTTAAATACACTTTAGAATTTTACAATACTATAGATTATTGTTCTAAAGAAACATTTGATCTTTCTTTCTTTAAAGATAAACGACGAAAGACGTTTGAGAGTAAGGCCTCAGTATGCATTTTCCATTATATGGACAGTCTACCTATTTGCCTGCTTCACAATCTAAAACAAATCCCTCGCGGCTATCTCATTCCTTCTATTCTATCGCTCCTATCACATTCTCCTGTAACAATCTGATCCTAGAGACTGGCAATGCATTAGTATCACTTCTAGTGTTGCAAACGTCTACGTCGTCACTTTCTATCAGCTGAGCCACCTGTTCATTTACAGAGCTACATGCAATAAAAATCTTATATGGCAACAAAACAACCCACACACAGCCAGGTGGTAGGATATTTGCCTCTGTCCTCTGTCCTCTATGACAATAGATAATGCACACTAGCGCTCGGAGTAGTGTCAGAGTGACATTGACAACTGACAGATATACATTGCCACTTTAACAAAATAATAAGTAATCTGATTTTGATTCGACTAAAAATTACAATTTCGTAGAATTATAAATTATCGATGTATCTTCAAATACAATAATCACACGTTTTTCTCTGTCAAGTTTTTTTTAGACAACACAACAGAGATAACCATCAACAAAATTCATGTATGTCAAGTGCGTATATTACCTGCATAAAACTCGCTCTGACGACGCAAACCTCGCCGAAAGCACCCCTTCCGATCACTTTCACCAGTTCAAAGTCGTCCCGCGACAATCTGAGCCTCTTCAGCGCTGAAGCAACCGGTTTCACTAAAAAAAAACAAGAATTAAATATTTCACCTGTCTAGAACGCGGCTGTAGAATTAAAAGTTAAAATATTTACATTTGTAACTTTTGGGATTGTACGGCATCTTTAATAAATGAGATATATACTACCCGTGCGCAGAAGGTTTGCCGATAGCCTCATGACGTCACGCGTCGATGGTCAGTAGGGTTGACAAAAAAAGGTTACATAAATAATTGTTGCAATTTTACTTTACTATCGTGTACTAGCAGAAGGTGATGTCAGGAGACTTAAGAACAGACAAGCTTGCATGACAAGAGTTATGAATGTCAAAGAGGCAAGTGAGGTGTGTAAGAATAAGCCTAAATGGCACTCTGTTGTTCGTGCCTACCCCGCAAGGGAACTGGCGTGAAGTTATGTATGTATGTAATTTTACTTTACATAAGTATATACAATAATAGTAAGTAGTCATCGGCAAACTTTCTGCGCACGGCTTATATTTTTATTGTAGGAGTTCAGCAGACAGGCAGACGGCCCACTTGACGCAAAGCGGTTACCATCGCCTATGGACATTTGTAACAACCAAAGGTGCTGCCAATGTGCCGCCGCTCTCTAAAAGGGGACCGCGGGATCACATATTGTGCAATTTTACATCAAGAAGTTATTAAACTAAAACATCAATTCCGTAATTACATTTATTTCTATTTAAATAAATTTTTAATAATTTAAACACTGCTCATACAGACAGAGTTAGAAATATTTTGAAGCTTTTCATTAATAGTTCAAATTTCGTGTTTTAAGCTTTTTAATTATTTGTGGAAATTCTAGGGAAGGTTTAAAAGGTGAGTAAATATATAAAAATGCTTGGAATCTAATAAAAACAACAATTTCGCTTTCCCTTAGAAATTATTCCTACCTGTCAAATATTTGATTTTAAAGTCGTTCAGAAGTCAAATTAAATTTAAAAGTGATTATTTTTTCTTTTTTTTTGTTTTGAATGTCAAACGTTTGATGTTCGTCCGTCGTTCAGAAATCAACGTTTTTTATTTATTGATTCTCAGGCGGTACGAAGTTTGCCGGGTCAGCTACTTGATATATATTATATATAATTGATCAACAATCGACCTGTCAAAAATAAAAACAAATCGTTGGACGAAGTAAGGACTGTGACTTACCGTAATGTATGAATTCGGCGACCGCCTTCTCCCTCCTGAGGCTGCTGTTACAGCACTCGTCGTACAACACCAGTAGGACGTCCAGCAACGTTTCGACGCTGAGGGAGTGTGTATTCGGACCCTGTAGACGACGAGACATGAACATCGCCTCGATCTGCTTGAGCCTCTTGATACCCATGACTGGAAATGTATGGAAACACTTTAGTAAATATGTACTAATAACATTAAAATCGTATTCTAGTAAATTCACAATCTTTTTTCGATATCGTCGCAGCAGAATAAGAGTAGAAAAAATCGTGGAGTGCAGTTCACAGACAGTAGAAGCGAAAAGTTTGACAAGGGGTGGGAAGGATTCTAAATTTCGTGACGTCACATTTCATATTGTTGCAAGCCGATTCTAATCCTTTGCAGGTGTCTTATTAACCCTTTAAATTTGAGTGATCTAGTTCGCGTTAATCTCTTTGTTCACGCCGCCGTAAGACGTTATAAAACCTTCTTTCCTCTGTTGGTATTTCATGCGAATTCTTGGATGCCATTAAGCTGACCATTTAACGATTTCAAGAATAGTGGGCGGCAAGTTGCTAGAAAATCATGTCTAATTTACTAATGGATGAGGGTCGGTCAGTTCGGAAATGCAAAAGTCGTCTTCTGACTGTGAATGAGGCTTTACCTAGTGCACTTTCGGAGCGAATATCTTATAACGACGAACTTGGCGCGATTTATGTGATAACGATTTTCTGCCCTACGTTTTGGTTTTGTTGTATTCGTCTATACCTGTAAGAACTGTGAATTACGTGTGTGTACTTCTAATAAACTCTGCGATAATTCCAACGGCATTTTCGAATTTACATCCTATTTAAGCACATTTGAAACACGAAATTTGAAGTATTAACGAAAAACTTCAAAGCATTTCTAACGCTATCTGTATGAGCATAGTGTTTAAATTATTGTATTCTATCTCATTCTCTCGCAGCCTTAGTCCTATGGATTTATGTGTTTATCACTTTTTAGTTTCCATGAAATGAACGGATTGGCAAAATAGATGGCGCTGAAATCACGTTTTTCAAATCACTAAAAAATACCTATGTACAACATCTAAACAACGTCTCATTCGTGATATTACTTCAAATCACGTTGGCTGGGCGGTTGTGTAGACTATATGGATTTAGTTTCTTTGTTATTGTAGTGCACTTAGTAATAAGAAACATAGTTTACAAACAAGTTTTAGGTAAAACACCTAATTAAATTTGTATATATGTAAACATAGAGCTACTACCTAGGATTTTTCACGCGGGGATAACTCTAGTTAATAATAATGTCATAAATAGAATTTAATTAAGGATAAATCTATGTGATATTCAGTCCGTAATGTTTCCTTGTATATTTTATTAAGTCACATGTGAGGCATTCATCGCTTCAACTTGAATTTTCTTACAATAACATTTACAAATTAATGCTCCAAAATATGGAAAACAGGAATGATGAATTTTCTCACGAAAAAATGTATTTTTGAAAAATAAAGGTTGCCTGGGAAAGATTGCTTTAAGCCATAAGGATGGCCATTGTACTACTTTCAAGTAGACCCCGCAAGAGTTAACTTAAGACTTCGCTCGGATGACGTAAGCGCGAGGTACTCAATCGTACGCGTCGATGGCGAGAGCGGTAAGAAGGCGGGGGTCGGGAGGCGAGCGCGCATTCCACTCAGGTCTCCAGTTAACTCTTGCGGATTATATTTAGGATTATTATATTTCTTGCAATTCTGTTGCTGAACAATAACGAATATTGTATTGTATTTGAAAACCTCTTAATCTGTACCTAGATGGTACCCACAGACAATAATTTTCTTAGGTTTTGTTGTTTTAATATTTAAAACATTGTCTAAATGAAAGTAAAATCACACAATTAGTGTATGATAGCATTGTGAATGACTGACCAAACTTTAAGCCCACAACTGGCAAGACATTGTACAGGACCGAGAAAGTGGCGTGTACTTACTCATAGAAGTTGGTGTGACCTAAGCTCAATATTCTACTGATTATAAACTATAATAATATAAAATTCTAAACAAGCTGTGTCTGTACATTAAAGCTATTAAAAAAAAACAACTGGAATAGACAATATAAACGATGGAAAAAAGATGCATTTTATTTAGATTCCTTGTTTGTCTGTTGGTTTGTTCGGGATTCACATAAAAACTACTGGACCGATTTCGATGCGGTTCACGCTGCTCGACAGCTAATTCTAAGACTTAAAATCTGCGCTACTTTTTATTCTGGGTCTCTCGCGGGATTTTTTTTTTTGGAAATGATTTAAATTGGCGAGATTTAAAAAAAATCGAAGTCCATTGTGATTTTTTTCACTGATTGATAGCAAATTTTATGTAATAAAATGTCTAATATTTTTTATCTTGAGAATCCCGCGGGTAATTTCCCGGGAGCGATTTGTAGTTTTTGCTTACATTCCTTTTTAAACAGCTGCGAGAAAGTCAGGCATGGACGATGTCGCGGGCATATCCTAGTTGGAATACAAAAAAATAATATTAATAAATAAGGATTACTGTACAAATATTACAGAGAAGCTTCTGCCCGCGACTTCGTCCGCGTGGAACAGTAAAAAAAAACCCGATTTTGAAACATTCTTCATTGGTGTTCCGCTCCTATTGGTCTTAGCGTGATGATATATAGCCTGTAGCCTTCCTCGATAAGTGGGCTATCTAACACTGAAAGAATTTTTCAAATCATACCAGTAGTTCTTGAGATTAGCGCGTTCAAGCAAACAAACAAACAAACTCTTTAGCTTTATATTTTAGTATAAGATATATATAGTTCAATATACGTAATATTCAAATTTCCGCACCTTCAATAACCCAAGGTCGTCATGCGGCAATCAATTAACATGTAGGCAGTGTACATGTAATTATCATTTTGTTACCATACAAAACCATGATTCATGCGCATAAAGTAATTATTATGTTAACACAGGTCCCGAAATGAGAACCATGTTAAGTAGACCATGTAATTTTTATGAACCGTAGAATTATGTAAAATTTTAACCGACTTTAAAAAGAAGGTGCTTCATCCATGCAGAAACGGAAAAAGAATACCAATTCCTGCTTATATCCCGGGGCGTATGTTAGGATATTCATCTTATCCCAAATAATTACGTCGTTTTCGTGGGATAGACGAAAATAGCAAAAGAGATAGCGCTGCGATCACAGCTTGGAAACTACTGAACGTATATGAATAAAACTCGACATAGTGCTAGCTTATAACCAGAGCTACTACTTAGGATTTTTTTATCATATATTTTATATATGACGGCCTCTGTGGTTGAGCGGGATAAGCCTTTGCCGGCCTACCTCACTGCAACGCAGAGGGTTCAATTCCTGGTATAGTAAATTTCGGAAACGTATTTTCTCCGTTATTTAGTATGGTCTGGGTGTCTGGGATCGACCCCAGAGTAGTCCGTTGTATATTACCCATAACACAAGCGTAACTTACTTAATTTGGGGATATACAATGTATGTGTTTGTCTGTCGATTATTATTATTATATGTTATCCCGATAAATAATGTCGATTCCATTGAATAAACGAATTAGCAAATTGTTATTTTACGTTTTACTTTTCATCAACTGTAAACAAGACGTCGAAAATACTTGATTTTGTTTTTTAGTTTTCAAGACGATTTTGTTTTTTTTTGGTAAAAAATCTAAATATTTTCTACCTTTCAGTTACGCTTGAATAGAAGCTTTAGATAAAAACTAGCTGCGACCCGCTGTTTCACCCGCGTAGTGATAGAAAATTGTGACAATGATGATCATTCACACTATATCTTTATAAATCATAGCCTATGTGTTATTCTGATGTGTAAGATATATAATTCTAGAGTTTCATCAAAATCCATTCGGTAGTTTTTGCGTGAAAGAGTAACAAACATACATCCATACATTCTTACAAAATTTCGCGTTTATAATATTAGGGGGATATATTTATGAAATAGTACGTGACTATGATATGCGAGGGCAGCTCTCGACTTCTCTAGGATCCACTTATCAGCTCCTGACTTGGTGGCAATGAGAGAATATAATTTATACCTCAGGAGTATACTCCTGAGATAAATTATATTATTTCGAATTTAAAAAAAATGAAAATCGGTCCTTTACTGACGGAGAAATCCCGTAACATATAAAAAAAACATCAGTGGAATTGAGAACCTCAACCTCTAGACCATGGGTGGTAGCCATCCAGTCGGGCAAATGCTCTACCACCTGGCTGTGGGTTGTTTTGTCGCCTCTTACGACAGACCGCCTGGCCGCAGGAAATTGTATTCTTTTTCCGTTCCCGCACGGATTATACTTCTATAATCACAGATTACGCCAAGGCTACACTGTTAATTTGACTTTAACAATAAACAATAGAGTATATATGCGTGTGTGTGTCAAATACATGGTAGTGTGTGTAATGTTTTTTTTTATTGATTTAATGTATTTTTATGCATAATTTAAAAAAAAAATATTTGCATTCTGCACTCCTTCTCTATATAAACTATGAAATTTCATACTCCTCCGTCTGCGCAATTTTCGTAAAAAGGGGTACAAAGTTTTTGCTGCACATATTAATATAATGTGACGATATAACCGCTTTTTATAAACAAATCGTCATAATTTTGGTGACCACCTGCATTATGTATGAATTATGTCATCCATAATTTGTATTACCATTGTTGTGTTATACATGATAACCAGGAAATCAATTAATTTTATTTATCCAAGCTTACATCTGTTTTTTTTTGGGAGCGATCCACTAACGGACTTCTCACCGTGTGGGGATCACGGTGAGGGCGTGTCTGCCGGAATGACCATTAAAACTCCGTGTTTCATCCATTCGCCTATAGCCAGGGCCGCGGGTATTGGCAATCACCTGCTCCGCGTTGCCCCTGGCAGATCCAAGCATAGACCATGTGCAACCGAATACATTTGTAAAAATCGGTCAACTATGTGTTAGTCTAGATACAAATGTTGCTTACAAAGAACGTCATAGAATATTGCTCGGATTTTACTAAGTACTGTGCATTTATGTTTAAAATCTTTATCTAACTAATTTTTCCTACTTTCTCTAGAATTAAAATATTGTGTAGTACATTTATTACAGACTAGCGTGCGTCCCAGCAGACGTTGTCCTGCCCTTAAAAAATAAAAATCTAGGACCCGATAGTGCCACCTACCGGTTCCAATTGTGAATCTAAATCATCCGGGGACACACTCAACCACACACAACAAAATTCATCAAAATCGGTAAAGTCGTTCTCAAGTTATGCGCGTACATATATTTCTACGTTTCATTTTTATCTATATTTTAAAACGTGAAGCAACAACTATGTACCCGTTTTTTCGAAAATTGCGCGGACAGAGGAGTATGAAATTTCGCACACTTGTAGTTTATATAGAGAAGAAGAGAGAAATGCTAATATTTTTAAAAAATTATGCATTAAAATACATTAAATCAATAAAAAACATTACACACACTACCGTTTATTTGACACACACACGCATATATACTCTTTTATTTATTGTTCAAGTCAAATTAACAGTGCAGCCTTGACGAAATCTGTGATTATAGAAGTATAGTCTTTGACAACAATTTATTATGGTCGAATTTCGACCACGGGCGACCACTAATTTATATAGATTAACAAATACATTTTTACAGTCTCATGCTAAACACACTGAAATCATTCCTATAATCGTCTTACATACACACTCGCACTCACGCACGCACACAAGCACACACATTATATCGTCTTAAAATTAGTATGTAGTTAAGTTTTTTAGCCATCAAGTGGATCACCGACGAGATTTTATACAGATCTGGGACAAATCTTCAATAGGCACCAGTCTCACACAACATATGTTCGTTATGTGTAAATTGCTGGGTGAGAAAATAAAGTTTCTATCCTGAAATACTGAGACATGAACTCTCTCGTTTGGCTTCAGTCAGACACCTACAATGTGAGTGAGGCATTTGCTTAAAGGTAATTCTAAAACTTATACGGTCTTTTACAGTCTTATGCTGTTACACCATACAAAATTAAACTTTGAATTATTATTATTCAAGTTTCATTTTCGACTTCATAAAGCATGACTAAATTTCACTTCAAATGAAAGTGAAAAAAAGTTTTTAATTAGTGTTATAAAATTACTTAATAATATTTAGTATCAGTTATAACATTTAAACAATATTACTATAAATTAAATAATATCACAAAACATTTAAAGAATTCTGCCATTTCAATATCTTGGTGTTTTTTTTTTTTAATTCCTCTCTCCGGACGAACTTGATTATCTATTGCTTATATTCATTTTTATTTTCTTTTATTTCTTTTTTGTTTGCTTTTCTTATTTCAGATTTTACTAATGATCCTTATATACATTAATTACAATTTTTGTTGCTAGAATTTAATACAGTTGTAGGTTACTTATTTCTTAATTATTATTTTTCTTCTTATACATATTTTGCTATTTATATCTAAACATAGATTATGTTATGCAGTATTTAATCAATTCTTGTTGTGTTGAACGCGCTAATCTCAGGAACTACTTGTCTGATTTGAAAAATTCTTCCAGTATTAGATAGTCCATTTATCGGGGAAGGCTGTAGGGTATATATCATCACGCTAAGACCGAAAGGAGCGGAGCACCAATGAAGAATGTTTCAAAATGGGGGGGTTTTGAAAACAAATTCCAAGCGGACGACGTCGCGGGCTCAGCTAGTATTACTATATTTGACTTCAATTCATACACGCAAATCTAACTCGTATCTCTCCCGGGAATACATAGGACACCGGAAGATAGGATGCGGTATGTCGTCAATCTTATTGTCGTCACAGGTGCACGAGGGAATCTCCTTGCGCCCGAAGTGGTTCAGGTACTGAGAGAATCCCCCGTGCCCTGTGAACAGCTGGGTGTGAAAGCCGGTGACGCCGATCTGCCTAGCTACTATGTAGGCCCACGAGACATCCGGGATAAAGAATTTCGTAACGGAGCCGTCGACTCTTCAAATATCTTGGTGTTGCCAAGTAAGTAATTCAAAGTATGATTCTATTGCGAAAGTGTCAAAAATTACATACATCATTTCATTTCGCACATTTATAGTTTATATAGAGGAGTGCTGAATGTTAATATTTAAAAAAAAATATGCATAAAAAATACATTAAATCAATAAAAAAAACATTACACAAAGTACCATGTATTTGACACACAGACGCATATATATACTCTTTTGTTTATTGTTAAAGTCAAATTAACAGTGTAGCCTTGGCGAAATGTGATTATAGAAGTATATATAGTCTTTGACACGACACACCTTCCATGATCAAATTGATCGTGTACTAGCAGAAGGTGATGTCAGGAGCCTTAAGAACAGACGAGCTTGCATGACAAGAGTTATGAATGTCAAAGAGGCAAGTGAGGTGTGTAAGAATAAGCCTAAATGGCACTCTGTTGTTCGTGCCTACCCCGCGAGGGAACTGGCGTGAAGTTATGTATGTATGTATGTATGTATATAGTCTTTGACAACAAAACCTTAATAATATTCAAACTTATAATTTAAATTAATTATGGTCGAATTTTGACCACTAGGCGACGGTAGCCACCTACCACCAGGTGGTCCGTTTGCCAGGTCGTCTAGAAGCAAACATAAAAAAAACTTACTGGGTACATTGTTAGTGGGGACCAAAGCCCTGTCGGGTGAAGAATCTTCTTCATCAGACATCTTGTCTCCGTTGGCTCCGTCCACCATCAGAATATGTTACTTCACTTCTTCATTTTCCCCACTGGCCCCTACAAAAAGTCGATGTATATTTGAGATATAACTGTTCTGGGTAATTTATAATATAAGCCCCGAAGTATCCCATTGCTGGGCGCTGACCATCTCTACTTTTCTTAAAGGAAAAGGACAGAATATCAGCCATGCTTGTCCATGACAGATTAAGTAGTTTTATAGTTCTTAGTCATGATGTTTTCCTTCACCATTAACACATGTTATTTAGAATATGCACATAAAGTCAGAACTGCACAAGGTTCCTCAATCACGATTCAAACTCTCATCATTAAAATGAAAAGTAGGCGCTTCACCCGCTAAGTTATTACTCCTTCAGTAACTTTTTACACACATGGTTTGTTCTGCCAGCAAACTTTAAATTCTTTTTTCTTCATTTTCTCTTTGGAAAACCAAACCAAACCAAATTAATCTTAATAAAGCAATGTAATTTATTTGATTTTAGTTATTCCAATGTTTTGGCCACTTTTCAGTGGCCGTGATCACGAAAGACAAAGATGTCAAGATGACTTCTTGACAATTACCGCGCTTAAAACTATTAAAATGTAGTTTTA
Organism: Dendrolimus kikuchii; assembly: GCA_019925095.2. NCBI lineage: Eukaryota > Metazoa > Arthropoda > Insecta > Lepidoptera > Lasiocampidae > Dendrolimus > Dendrolimus kikuchii. The sequence continues at coordinate 9,761,901 of CM034413.1, forward strand.
TTATGTACGCAAGTTGCAAAATCTTAAGAAAATATCAAATTAATCTTGTTTTGAATAATTTTTGAAAATATCTAGAAACAATTTAGAAATGTGATAAATACAGACTTTGAACAATATATCTATCTATACAGATTAATAGAATTGAAGTGTCTGTTTGTAATGTCAAAGTAAAAATGTGAAAAAAATCAGGGGGGATAATTCAGACCAGGAGATTCCGAAAATACAATTTTTAGAATTTCTGAATGTTCAGTCTGTCTGAATGTTCCAGCTAAGCTCTGAAACGGCTGGACTGATTTTGATAGGAATTTCACTGGCAGATAGCCGATGTTATAAGGAATAACTTAGGGTACTTTTTTAGGGTTCCACGAAAAAAAAATCCACGCAGATGAAGTCACGGGCATAGCTAGTTTCAAATATATTGTTCAAATAAATATATAAATTTCAATATATTCATATATGTAGGAAGAGGGCGATGTTATGATACAAGCCAATTTTTACTTAAAAGAAGGTCCCAAGAACAGACTGAAAATTGTATATGTGTTTATAATAATAAATATTTTATTTTTCACTTTCATAATTTTGTACTATTTAATAATTCTGTAACTTTAAAATCTGTTAGAGGTATTAATTAAAATGAATTTAAAAATTAGTAGGAGGCTAATTCAGGCCAGCAGATTTCGTAAATATAATTCTTATATAATTATATAGTTATATAGATACATTATTTTTATTATAGTATTTAGTTATTAGTATGATAATACCACACAACGAGAGAGAGAAAGATGCTTATAACCAAAGCGAACTCAACTGACTGACTCTATAAAGACCTAGTGCAGGTGCCAGAGTTGACTTTGAATGCTCCTATGAGATTGTCCTCATATTGCTAAATAATCTTATGTTCCCTCTACTTGTTATGTAAATAAATTTAATTTAATTTCAAATATTACTTTCAGTAGTTTTGTCTGTCTGTATATCACATGTAAACAATTGAACAGATGATGAAACTCTCCACAGAGCTAGCCTATATCCCGGGCTAACATATAGGATAGTTTTTGTCCCAATAAATGACAGGAATGGGATAAAGAAATATATTTCTTTGTGCTGCAATTGCAATCAAATAAGAAAAATTATTCTGGCAATGTAAACAAGTTACACTGCTACTACTATTTTTGAATTTATTTGATAACATAATAGCAAAATATTACTCCATACAAGTTCATTATGAAATTGTCTGCTCTGATTTTTTGAAAGCTATGTCAAGTTGACCAATAGATATTTTGCAATGACCAGTTTGTGATCTAAATTTTTGGTAAACATAATAAATTAATATAGCAAACTATAATAAACTAATATTTTTAGTAGACAGACTGACATTACATTTACATAACTTGCAAAACTGGAGAATTAAGTTCTTATCATTATTTGGACAGATTTTCAGTTAAGTAATAAGTTGTCTAATGTAATTAGGGTAATTATACTATACCATTGTTAGCACTGCACCCAATCGATTTAATCAAGATCTTAAAAAATCCTTACAATCTTATATTTTGTAGTCATAATTTTTAGTCTTCTTTTGTAGACATATAATAATAGTATTGTTATTTTTGTATGAAAAATTACTTTAGATGTTTTCAAGCAAGTAATGCACTAGTAAATTTGAAAAAAAATATGAGAGACCTTTTAAAATTCAAATTTTGAACTGAACCTTATTTTTTGGTCTACAAAATTATACCATAACAAGAAAAAAAAACGGTTGTTGGCAATTTTTGAAATCTTAAAAAAATTTGGAGCGAGCACTGAAAAAATTTTTTTTGAGCTTTCTTTAGGAGGGAGTTCTTAAAACATCAAAACTAACATTTTTTCACTCAAGACTCAAAAAAAGAAATAGGGGGTTTTCTTGCACCACTCTAATATATATATAAAATTTCATGTCAAATAGTTTACTTATAACACTAAGAATAAATAATAAACAAATATTATTATAATATAAATATACAAGAAGTCATATTTATCCCTTAGGAGAGACATAGATAGGTAATAAACAAAAATAGACTAAAAAGAATAAGAGTGGAATGCTAGAATGAAGCATAGCAGTAGACAGCCAAGACACCTTTTATGAACGCGAATGAGCAATCTGGTCTGGTCTGTTTACAGATTTTAAAAGTTTAGCTGATTTATTAACAAATAACAATCATAAAAAGCTATATAAATGTCTTATGGACAAAAAAATTAGGCCTAGCCAGTGTCATTACTTATAATGATTAGATAAAATCATAAAGATTAAACGGTACTTGCACCTTCCAATACTAATTACCTCTAAGAATATGAGATCGTATTGTCGGCGCGTACCAAATTGAAAATGGCTCGAAAATGATCAGTGCGCCAGACAGGAAATAAACTAATTTCACCATTGTCTAACTAATGTTTGAGCTACAAAAGCTTTCTATTCACTCATTGCAAGGTTGCGGGTGTCACAAAACGCTAGATCAACTTTCGCAACCCTTTTAAAACGACGTTATATTAAAAGTAAAAAAAGGCCACCACTCCATGACATACCGTCACAATTTCCGCATCGAAACTATAAATAAACAATCTTATATACTCGCCCATAGTAAATATAACGTGTGCCCGATAGTTTTTTATTTCCAACATAATTTTATACCACTGCAAAGTGAACACAATATCTCTTAGATCTTAACCTATATTTTTTCTATCGATTGTTATGCAAAAACACTGGATGAGTCATTGTAAACACTTTGATTTTACACCATACACATTATTACACAATATTCACCTGTTTATTCTGTATTACTAATTAGATATCGGCTACGGATCCTACAACATTTTACTAAAATATTTTTCAAGTACTCCTCAAAGCAGCAGACATATTTTATTTTTCGAGACAGAGACACTAGCAGTGTTGCTAGTATACTAGAATTTCAAATGGCATATAGGTATATTCTCGTGATAAAAGTTCATTCAAATTATCCTAACGATATGTTTTGAAAAATAAATTGAATAGAACAATTTTTTAGATGTTTTGATACTTTTATATGTTACACAAAAAAAACAAAGCAAACAAAGGAGCTAATTTTAGTTTCAATAATTTATAATATCTAAATTATCATAAATATCTGACGTAATATTTAAAAATACATAAACTTATATTGTTTTAATTTGAATAATAAACACGTATACTTGTGTGTTCTGTTAGAGTAATAATATAATAATATGGATAATAATCCATAAATGATGAGATTATTTATATGGCATTTACATAAAGCATACATACATACATAACTTCACGCCAGTTCCCTTGCGGGGTAGGCACGAACAACAGAGCGCCATTTAGGCCCATTCTTACACACCTCACTTGCTTCTTAATAAAGCTGCATAAAGCAACTACAGTAAACTGTGTTTTGAAATATTGCTATTTATTCTTTTGTAACAATATGTAATTTTTATTAACCTTATCAATATATTCGTTCTTTTTCACATGAAATGCAAGCAAAGAACACAGCTCAATACAGACCTTAAAATGCTAAATTCAGAAGTCACCAAACTGGCAACGTCTTTAACGGATATGTTACATTTGTGGATTTAAACAAAATATATTCACATTAAATTAAACCAAATCTAAATGAAATGAAAGTTGATAGATTTTGTGTAATAATAAAATTAAGTAAATTTTATGCTATGGAATTTCTGACCGTGTTTATTTTATTTAAGACAATTTAAAAATTCCACAGGAAAAAGTATTTGTATTGATATAGCGTCATTTATATGTAATGGAGTCGATGTTCTTTGCAAGAATTTATATTTAATTTGTTTACCTTGTTTTCACGGAAATATCACTTAAACTGTGTGTTATTGTGTTTAATTGGATTGCAGTGTATGATTTCAAGTACTATATGGATACCAACGCTCTAGAAAACTGTTCGAACAACCTCGTTTCTCAAATGGTATGTGTGACATCAAAATATTTTGGAAAGTTCATAGAAAATTACTCGTAGTTTGTTAATTACTCTATAATTTTGCCTAAATCACACGGCCCTGAGCTAAAGTAGGCCGTAGCTCATGTTAACAAAGCTTTATAATGTCGTAATAGGTCGGAATCTCGAAGGCTTTGTCGCCCGCGTAATTGAGTAGCTGAACATGAAAGGTCACACAATTTTAATAGCCTTTTTGTTTTCAGAGAGACATTCGTCGACATTTGACGTATACCGCAGAGTCCAAAAGCAATATATAACACTATCAGTGCTAAGCGGCCGAGTTAATGGTTTTGAGGGGGCATCTTTGTAAACCACAGTTAGATGAAGGTATGGCCTCGGATCAGCCTGTCAAGAAGAAACAGAGGATAGATGCGCCTGACATCGATGATGGCAGTGACAGGTCTACAGAGGATGTCCTCACTGACATATTTGATTCAGGAACACCTCCAGCTGAACCACCTGAAGAATTTCCTTCAAGAAATGGTGAATCTCCTGACAGTGGTACTGTAAGTGAAGATGCGGTTGATTGTTCCTCTATAATTCATCTTCCTACAGATTTGGGTGTAGAAATAATACCTTCATGCTCAAGCTCAATTCCACATTGGAACTCTGAAGATGATAAATTGCTCACTGAATTAAGGATATTACAAGATGCTTTAGTTGGACAGTGCTTATGCAGGTTTGATGAGAATGTAGTTTTGCAGTTATTTGACAGACAATTAAACATTGTTTCTTGGCCATTAACATGTTCACTTACTTATCTTTCAACAATGCAGCTGATGTTTGATGTATATTTAAAACAAAACAACACTGGTACAATATGTTCTAGGATAATGCAAGCCTGTGACATATTTGTTCGCAATAGGCATGATTGGATAACAGAAGTTGTTGAATTAGCGGATCATAAGAGTAAATTTATTACGTTTGTTGCCAGTAGAGTGCTAGCTAGCTTTTTAATAGTTTCAAAAGACACCGTAGATGAGAACTGGTTACAGCAGATTGCTGAAAATATATACCTGTTTGATAGAATAAATAGAATTACAGTACAAAAGATAAATTTCAGTTTGGATATTATTAAGAGAATAGTGGAGTGGAAGGATGTGGAACAGCACCCTCTGGAAGACAGTAATTACATCAATACACCAAGAAGTTCACATGTGCAGGAAGATAATCCATTCAGGAGTAATGTTGGTTATACAAGCAGTGCGGAAGTGCCTTCAGGATCACATACAAGTATGTTACACAATGCTTTTTCTAACTTACAAACACCGAGCATGCCCTCTACGTCGACTGAGGAGAGATCGGCAACATTCAGATTGCAAGAGCCCATATTAAAACTCAACACAGGTGAGGAGCAAGGTCATATGGAGCAGGCAGAGTCACCAGAACCTCCTCAATCAAGGATAGAGAGAGTAAATGAGCATGGTTGCATTACTGTTTTGTTAACAGACTCTGAATCGTTTGACACTTCGCATATAAAGTGTCTGACAATCAAGACCCTTGAACACCATTGGCCGTTACTTGTCAAAAATATGAAACTTTTGTTACTAAGGTACCTGAATTTAGCTAATTCTGAAAACTGTATACTTACATTCTTCTCATTGTGGGAGAATATTATAAGTGTAAAGGCTAACTTATCAGTTATAGACACAAAGCCTTTCTATGCTGATTTGCAAGGTTTTGTTGATTTATTACGTAATACAATGCTACCAAGTTTAATATACACTCATCTGTTAAGTTTGTTCAATGAAGTTCTTTGCTATGGCTCCACATTAGCCTTACAAGATATATTACCTGAAGAAATCTGTTGTTTAGCACACTCAATAGTTCGATTTGTCAAAGATTTCCGTTTGTTAAGTGATGTAAGAGTTCAAAATAGTAGAAGTGGGTTCGGTTTTCTGGGAAGGGATTGTAGGGTAATAACAGATTATAGTTTAGGGCCTGAAGTGGCTCCTTTGTCCTCAACAATACAATTAGTAGACCAGAGTTATGGTGAGGAAGAGAATGAGAGTCCATCAAATAGGAATGAAGTAGACAAAACAATGTTACAAAGAATGTCTTTATTGGTCTTAAAATCAATTGCGGTTACAGTCAAAGAGATGAGGTGCGACTCTTCTGATAGCTCGATAGATTCATCAGATTACAATGCTATACAGGATATGCAAATTGTAGAAAGATCTATTAGGGATGTCTTGAAAAAGCTTGATGTTTTCATAAGAAACAATTTAGAATTTCATCCGGAAACACCTTTTACAAAAATGCTTATACATTTGTTTAGTGAACAAGACGATTATTTGATTGAATCTATGGTTTGCACACTTGATATAACGGTGGGTATTGTATACAGAAATTCAATGTATCCTGACTTGATACCCATGTTGAATCCTATATCGTCATTTATAGAGTTTTTAAAAGTTGTATCGCACGATAGTGATGTGTTGCTAGACTATTTAGTCAGTAATGAAACATGTTTCTTGTTATATCTGTTACGATTTTTAAAGTATGTCAGAAGGAATTGGCCGAAATTCTTAGAGACATGCCAGCAAATTGATTCTGGTGGTACTAGAGGTCTAGATGATACTATGAGAGTGTTGATTCGCCTAAGACTACAGATAAGCAGATTAGTGTCCAAATCTCTGTTTCCATACAATATAAGTCCAGTTTTGAGATTGCTCGAAGTTTGTGAGAGTCTATATGAAGGCAATGAATTTAGTTGAACATTGTTTGATACATTTTGAGGATTATTCATTACATATAAGGGACTAGTAACAAACAGGCGTGCTATCTTATCTCATTCATTCACAATTTGTTTTGAAAGAAAACATGTCATATCTTTACTTTTTCCATGAACATGATTTTTTATATGAATTGATTCTTACATACATATTGTTGAACTGTAAAGAGAATTGGATAAACACTCGAAAAGTTGTCATTTGAGGTTTTATCAGTAAAATCAAAATTGCTCAGCTTAATCTCTAAAAAAAACTTTTTTATACAGGCTATTATTTTTCAGTTCTAGAATATCTTACCTTATGTTTAAGAAAATAATTACGGAACTAAAGGTGAAGACACATGTAGGTGTGACACAATCAGGGCAAGAGCCACAGACTCAGAATTTCGTCCTTACTGTGACATTGTATTTATATAATATAATACTCTATATGTACTGCTGTGGGAAGAATATTGAAGATTACTGAAATAAATGCAAGCCCATAGTTAGAAGAAGCATTAGTTCCTTATCACAAAGACTATATACTAGCAAGTATCCAGTCTCATATAATCTCATCCTTTCTTCACATTTAATTCACAACTAAGGTGCCCATGCTCTGGAAATATTGTTCAGGTAACATTTTAGCAATCACATGATTGAATTAGATACCAAAATTTACACCTGGACAGTAATATGATCTTGTTTAATTTGGATCATACTTTATTGTTTAGCATTCTCTTTGAAACAAAATTTTCACTTTAAGGGTGGTATAAGCACTTGATATAACGCCTGTAAAAATCGTCCTGCACATAAATGTCCGTTCACCTTTACAACCTTTCAAAGATGGTTAGAAAATATTTTATTACATGACCATAAAGATATTTTTTGTATACATTAATATGTTAGTTTAACCTGTATGATTAATTTCGTTGTACATAATATCAGACTATCTACGACTGTGCTCGTCTTATTTCGAAAGTATCGGCGCATTGTATGATAAGTTAATTATAATATGCGCCATATTTTAGTATCAATTATTAGTCGACAAGTTCATAAGTGACACTCCCAAGGTCCGTGGGGGACTCTTATTAGCGGGGGCCGAAAGAAGCGTAAGAGCGGCAGGAACGTTTAAAAGGTAGTCTAATAGACCCAGACCCTAGTGTCTTACAAAACGTCGAGACCTCTCAGATTTTGTTCGAGCGCACAAAATTATGACGTCATAACTGTAACGAGTCAGTGTTTTAAGTTTTCTTTGAAACTTCATTAACTCCTTCACAGTTCTTTATTATTCATTGTACACAAAATAATTACATATTTATAATGACAAAATAGTGGTGATGTACAAAGGCGACCTTAACCCTAAAACGAGTTTCTTCCAGCAAACCTATGAGTCTAGCGAGAGAGCTGTCACTTATTATTATATTTACAAATATTATGACATTTAATAGAATGATCGTTTAGCGACCGCTCTTTAAACATGTGTCATATACATAATTGACACGGTTACTTTACGTCCGCTTCAACCGCTTTTCAGCCTCCCTGTCATTCATTCCTCATCGCCCGCTTATCGTCGGAACGTTACTTTTGAACTTGCCGACCTATAATTAGCAACGGATTGTTGAAGACATGAGTGGATGAAAGGGATATGAAACATAGGATTTTAATGAAATTTTGTTTGACTATCATTTTCTTTTCGTCTATAACTCTTTCATCACTTGCATAAATTCAAGCACAAACAGTTGTTTCAATGACTGTTATGTTTTGTATACACATTTAAATGGAGGTCAAAATTTGAAAAATGTTACATGATTATTGCATAATTAAAGACATAACCGGATAAGGTTAAGTCTTTAATTATGCAATACATAATTTTATTTCTACAAAATTAGTTATTGCACAGTTTCCTGCGACAATCAGAGAAAGCCGTAACATTTGGTGAGGATTATAATAATATTTTCTCTATTGAAGATAATGTTGCATATCGACTTTTAACTATCGGCCGTTTTTTGTACAACTGCTTTTTTTGATACTCTACAGAGATATTCTACTTCACACAATAAAAAGGACTTCTGTATATATACCTAACTATGTGCTTATAATTTAAACCAACAGGACTATGTCTTTGTTTGCCCATATTCGGAATTGTATTAAAGATAAAAAGTATTTGTTATGACTACCACGTGATTTTGCTAAATTGAGTTTGGAAGTCTTAATAGTTAACGGTCGATATGTTCTCGTAGTCATTCATGATTTGACCTCCGTCGCAACGTCGCGTTGTTCTATCAAAGACTGTCTGAAAAAAAAATCATTCCAAAATTCTTATAAGGCTCCTGTGTGCTAGTAATTAATTAGAAGTGTTGATTAAAATTAATTTATATTAATTGTAATGTTGTAATATGTTTTTGTAATGTTTTTAAATTTAAGCTGTACTGTATTACACGTGTCTTCCTTTTTAGGGGTATTTTCTTTTATAACATGGCAATAATCGTGTCTTGTTATTTAAATCGATAAAGTTCAAGAATTGTTGCGGATTTGACAAAGCTTTTCTTATTTGTCGATGCAGCAGCGGTGCGGTATCGGTTTTTATAAAACTAGATGTGGCCACCACTGTTCGCGCGCAATTTGTAATTTATATTCATATCTTGTCCTAAAGGATTTTGAACAAAATTTAAGGTAATAATTCTGTTTTAACCAATAAGCCTATTCGAGAATTTTCAGACAGAACAAAGTTTTAAAAGTGCTCAAAATACACTGTATGTTTATCCCATTCTCAGCGAGTATTCAAACGAAGTTTTTTTCCGCGGCAGCCTTCATGTTCGTGTGTATCGAGCTTTTGACGCCCTTATGTCGTAAGCGACATTTGGACCTAACTGTATTTTTGGTTACAAAGGGTATTTTAAACTATTATTTTAAGACTTTCAGTTTTTGATTTAGGAGGGTCTAATCTAATTAAAACTGAAAGTCTTAAACTAAAATAATAGTTTAAAATATCTTTTGCAACAAAAATTATACTTAGGTCCAAATGTTGCTTGCATTAAAATGGCAGTCTAAGCTCGGTATGCGAATGAATCACAACAGTCACCTACGTGTACGTGTGAGTCGGGTTTTACTGAAACTAGCAAGTAAGAAGGAATTTATAGCGATTCCATTTCCGTCAGGTCTCAGTAGATAAAAGGGTAGGCCTAAGAATAGGCGGCTTGATGTCGTTAGTGATCTCTTTGCAAGGAATGCAAACACCGCGTGAAGTAGAGACGACAATACAAACGCAGATCCCGAGCATTGAATGCATCCGGGATTTAATATGAATTTCTAAACTAACGGAGAAACTACGTACAGATTTTGATAAAAATCAGTTCATACATCGATCACATCGGTGAGCAGATGAAAATTACCAAAACAAACTCGCTATCATAATAATTAGTATGGATTTATCACAGTATTTTCTTAAGTTTTCGCGACTAGTATACATAATAAAACTACGTTTTAACAGTTTTTATTTACCGGCATTAGCGGTGTTTGTTAATAAAATACCGCGCTGAAAACCCGTTAAAACGTAGTTTTATTACGGATTTATCATTTCAGATATCAATTACTCTATTCGTAATTATTGTATAAGTAATTATGATTTATAATGGTTGTAGTACTTGAAAAATAAACCACATTGTGCCTTAAAATATCAACTGAAGGTGCTTAGTGTTATAATCTGAAAATACCTGAACGTATTTTGTTTTTAAATTGAGAACAGCACCGACGCTACTGTTGCCAGAGTAAAAAATTAAATTATGTAATAACTTTTCATAATAATTATATTAGTATAAGAATATTAGCAATAATTTATTTTATTTTTTAGCAAATAACGGTTGTAATATACGGTATATTTCTTGTAGTTCTATTTGCATATGTAAAATGCGGGTCTAAATACATATTTGTTTTTTTTTATTTACTAAATTATATTTTTTTTGTCCACGCCACAAACTTTGTAAATAAATTTGCCATCAATTACCATGTTAATAAGTAACTGTAATCAGTATTAATAACAATATCCTAATTTATATCAATATTATTTTTTATGATAAATAATAATCCTATATTGTTGTTTGGGAAACTTGTTATGAATAGAAATAGACTACATAGAATATCTCTTCCATAGACAAAGAAACTCTTAACCGAACTCAAAATATTTACATAGACGGTTTAGTTGTTACTCTGTGAAGTTGCAATGTCGCGGTGTTTTATGACACCGAGGACATTGGAAAGTAATGTTTAATTTTGACATATTATCACATCGAGGTACGATTTGAACACGAGTTTTAAACTACGAGCCCAAATGACCAACATTTTTATTGGACTTAGTAATTCTTTATGTATACCCCACTACCTATGGACAAACAGTGAGGGAATTAAGTAGCTAGATAATATAAGATAATAAATTCAATTTAACCAATCTACATAACTTAGAATTCCGTGTGTATGCCACTAATATACAATTCTGTATGCGAAATTGGTTGATACACCCCCACTTGGGCTGTTGTCTCGCCTGAGGGGGCGATTATTTGATCCGCATGGAAGATAATAATAGGTATCCGGCACGAAGGATCAAATGAATAATTTACGAATTCGGCAGCATCCTTTGCTGTTCGTGTAATTTTTATTCATATAAATAATACATCATATGATACCAGTAGGTTGATGACCGTTGTCATGAATTTTACAAGCTTTTATTTAACTTGCAAAGGATGTACCTATGTTTGTATGTAAGTTCGAGTGGAATCTTGCAAGTTAAATTTGACCAACTTCCCGGTTTCCGATTGAGCTGAAATTTTTCACGCATATGTATATCGCGTGACAATGCAATAATATGGTACCATGGAGCTGATCTGATGATGGAGTCGGAAGGTGGCCATAGGAACCCCTGTACTAAACAAGATAGACCCATCGTGTTTGGGCTCGTTTTACTTGTCTTGGCTAGCACTCTGCTGCTACATGATATTCAGGATCTCAAAAGCTTGTATTTAAAAACCTTTTTAAAAAACCTTATTATTTTAAAAATTACACTTATATATGATTTATTTTATTTTAAACTAAAAGTATGAATTTACTACCCAGAAAGTCATCTTTATTGCGGTCCAATGCCTCCAAAAAATTATTTCTATTTTACAAGTTTTCCAAACAACATATTATATTGTTTTAATTACGGGATCTTGTATTTTAATTTTAAATATAGCTTTAAGTAATATAACGACAATAGACTGTTATATAGATTTATATGCTAAGGTGTCAACTTTGTTAAATCATTATTAGTTTTTAAATGATAAAGGCCATTGTACACTGGTATACTTGAATTCTAATATAAATAGACAAGATTGTTATTGATCACACAATCTGTGTTCTATAGTTATTTGATGCGTTTCTGACGATAGCGGAAGCGCAGCGCAGCCTTGGATGAAGCGGAGTGGTTAGAGAATACGCATACTTTTATACTGTATTGATTAGGAACACAGCAGGAGCGTGGCATATACAAACGCTTCAAAGATGCGCTAACTCCACTTCAGCCAATATCATCGCGTACTTTTATCGAATGGACCGAATCGCAACATCATTGCAAACGATAGAGTAAATGCAACATACCGGATTAACAATGTCATATTATGATACATCTATTTGTAGGCGCTAGCGATGCCGATGCACGATTCCGAGATGTTTAACAATCGAAAGAATCGCAATCGAACCCACACTCAACTCGCTCCACGGCTGTACAACAGAGTTGTTATTCGATTGATTGGAGGGAAGTTATTCGACTGGCCGGCCAGCAGAGGAGAACAGTCGTGACTCGTTCTTGTAAGTTGCGTAGGTCCACCGTCACGTCTATTGACTATAACGCCCGACTCGGACTAGAAACAATCGAATGTTTACGAGCTGTTTGAATAAACAAATTGATCGACTTCTTTATCTTGTTATCGCGCATCGTGAAGTAGGCGCCCTTTAAAAGAGGCTCGTTCAATGTTATCACAACTTTTTTAATGTCCTTATAAGATTTAATTTGTTTACGAAATAATTTAGAAACCAGTGTATGATTCCTTTATTTTATTCCATTGGATGTTAATTAATAATAGTAATCGTCTGAATCTCAAAGTCATGATGACTTTTTGAAAATAATTAAAACATGAATTAAATATAAAAATAATATGTCAACGGACGTAGCGTATCGGACGCATAAATACAAGTAAAATATTTGGCTATAGTATGTTATGCGCCGGCGCAAGCAAGGCGTTTAGGAACATTTAATGCGCGAGTAATTTCAGAACTTGTTTGCTCTGAATTACGCAAAAATCCATAATTAGCGCCTGTTAGGGTATTCATTATGGCAGTATTATTATTAATCGCGCTTTCAAATGAAATTAATCGAATCGAAATAATAAGCACGTCTATTATATTACAAGATTTAATAAGATCTAAATTATCATCTATATTTTTTCTCTTAACACGTCAATCATAATAAAAGAGTCCGTCACATCTGTAGTAATGTGAAGTGTTTAGTCAACTACGTAGATAGTGGCAACACTAGTATTCAACTTAGCAACGTTAACTTCTTAATTCACACGATTTAGCCGCGTCTTGGAAAATCGAAAAACATGATAACATCTGTAATATTCTTGGCCCACATCTCCTTCCCCTTATCTATTCCATATCCCATTCTGGCTGTCTGATTCTCCCATAACATCCCCTTTATCACATTCCTCCTATAGCTTCCTGATGGCTAACAACACGTTAGCTTCGCTCCTGGGGCCCAATTCTGCTATTTTAAAATATTGGCGTTGCGAAGACATTCACAGTACAATTCCATTGTAATAGTATCAAAAATTCGTATTTTAGTGAATCCAGTATCCACAATATCTTCTCGATGTCGTCACTGCAGGATAATAGTAGAAAACAATTGGTATTACCATTGGCAAAAAATGTCGTTAGCCGAAATGAATATTGAAAAGTTACCAAAATTTTTATAATTTATTTCGCGACACCGAAATCAGGCAAACGTATCGTACGTTTGCCTGACATCGATATGAGATGATAGTGTCCGGCGATTTTGACGAGATAGTAATAGCAGAATTGGGTCCCTGGTGTTGCAAATGTCTATAGGCTTTTTTTAGCCAGGTGAAATTCGATTGAGGTCTATAAGCCAGGGCTACGGGTATATAACCTAGCCTCTCCTTAGCTCTGGCAGGCGTAGGCCTCTCAAGGCTACTTCCACTGCCGGGGGACTTTGATTTATCCCCCGGCATCTTCGAGCTCTGTGTGCGGTTTGTAACTCGCCCCACGAGGAGAGGTAAGCGCTGGCCTCCGGCGCCGGCGCGTACTCCTTTAGCGGGAGCGGAGCCGTGAGGTGCGCTCACGCTCCCGAAACGTCTATAGGCTACCGTAACCCGTCGTAAATAACTCGTCTGCCAGCTTCGCAATTAAAAAAATAACAGTTAATGAACTTATAATAACATTGAAAAGTGCATTTTCCTATTCGATACGCGACGTCTCTTGATATGCATGGACTTTGTAATGATATCGAGCCTTTAACGCTATTTTGTCGTAAGCGACATTTGGACCTAAGTATATTTTTTGTTGCAATGTATTTTAAACTATTATTTTGCTTTAAGACTTTCAATTTTTGATTTAATAGGGTCTAATGTAACTAAAATTGAAAGTCTTAAAACAAAAACACGGTTTAAATGGTACCTTTTGCAACAAAAAATATACTCATGTCCAAATGTCGGTTACGATAAAATGACGGTAAAGGCTCGTTATATTTTATAAATAAATACTACATCACATGATGGAATAATGTTGTCTTCATACATTTTCAATCACAATCTTGCCAGTAACATTTGTATGTCCAACCACTTTAGACTACTATTTTGGCTATTCTATAAACTAAACAATAAATTATTGTTTGAGTCGTAATAACACAAGTCACTCGGAGGAAAACTTATGACTTTTTATCCTATTAATAAACGAATTTATTTTTTGTTTATATTTCTGCACATTTTGTGTGTTTAGCGAGTGTCAAATATCCATGGATATTTTTGTAGGTGGGGTTTCATCTGGGATAATGTTAGAGATTAGGCCGTTTCACACAGATGTAACGATGGGTTTATAATAATAATAATGTCTTTATTTCAGGCAATAAAATACCCATAATAATATCAGCTCATAAATGTCCCACTGCTGGGCTCAAGCCTCCCATTATAGGGGAACGGACAGTATACCCGCCACGCCTGTCTAAGGCGGCTTGGCAGGTTTGACACATCGGTTATCTCGGTGTGCAGGTTTCATCACGATGTTTTCCTTCACTGTTATTAGTACGTGGTAATTGTAACAAGATGCATATTAGGTCAGAAAACTGCCTAACTCTTAAACTCAGTAATAGCACATATATGTTCGCGATGACAGTGCAGATCGTTTTTGTGTTGTTGTCTCACTCTGTTTATATAGGATTTGTATGAAATGGGTATAATTTCTTGGTATATTATGAGATAGTGATAGTTAGTCTTGCGGCTTTTTGGTAATATCGATAATTTGACTTAAAATAGGGTTAAGGGTTTTAAGTGGTGCATGCGTGCCGGCCGGGATCGAACCCACGCCCTTTGAGTTTGGGACGCGTACGCTAGCCATTACGCTACCACGACTTGCGATGGGTTTATAATAATAGTAATAATAAGTCTTCATTTCAGGCAATAAAATACCCATATAAAGTCAGAATTACAAATATGTATTTGTCTTACGGTGCACAGAATGCCAGCTCCTAAAAATAGGGTTGTCAATGCCATCTGAAAACATTCGGAGAATCCCATTGCCCGAAGCACGGAGGCGAGCCCAGAACCCCGATTTTTGATGCATTATTTGAGATGCTGTATCGTTAATGACGTTAAATATTGACAGATTACGTATGTATGTACTAATATGGCTATTCGTTTAACAGCGTTATTTTTAACGCTTTAAACAAGACGCATTCGGCCACAGCCTAGATCTTTAACACTAAGGCGGATGAAGCCCCAGCATTACATATAATCTTTAACCCAAAACACCAGCACGATTGTAGGTTTCGGCTAACACCTAACATACTACGACTACTCCTAGTATTTGTGGCAGTTTCAAAAGGGACATTTCACGAAACAGTTTTAATAATGGTTAAATATATGATACTAGCGGACCCGGAAGACAGTGTCCTTCGCTGAAAAACTAAAAATACAATTTGCTTGCAGCGCCACCTACAGGGTCCGATTATGAATCAAACTCATTCAAACAAAAATTATTAATAAACTTTTGGAACCCGACTCTAACGTCATCTACCGGATCTAATTGTGAATCTAAACCAACCACCCACACAATTTTTTTAAATCTAAATCGGTCCAGTGGTTTAGGAGTGATATACACACGTCCTGTACATAAGAACTATCTTTATATATAAAATTCTAATATTTGTGTGTACGTCTCTGAAATCCTCCTAAATCCCACAATCGGTCTTGATGAAATTTTTTGTATGTCGGACTAGGTCAGGTTTAGATTTACAATTGGACCCGGTAGGTGGCGCTGCAATCGGGTTATAAATTTTAATTTTTTAGGCCAGGACAACGTCTGGCCGGCCCGCTAGTATACTTCGGTATATAAAGGCTGGTTGCTTTTAACTAAGAATATGTTTGTGTTGAAATTGTAATTATTCAGTGAAATATGCCTTTTGAATGCCAGAACTATAAGAACTCTACTGGCGTCAGTCGAAGACTTAACGATTTGCTTCTGTTCCATTGGTCTGGCTTGTCTGTTTGTTTAAAGATTATTTGAAAATTACATGAATTCTTGACTCTTAAATAGGGCAGCTTAAATTCCTTTCAACTATGTTGAAGCTTGTGTTGTTATGATTTAAATATAATTGCGAAAATTCAAAAATTTGTATTTAAAATAAGTTTATAATAAGTTCTTGTTATTGTTAAGTAACAATAATTTAATTTAAATAACAACATTAAAATGAAATATTTTTGTACATGGCGACAAAGATTGTTTTATTTCTTTTTCATTTGAAAGTGAGCTTCGTAGTGGCTTAGTGCAGTCGTTTGCAATTTAAATCACATGGATTCGAAACCTGGCAGTTTGAAATGCACCTATTTGCATATTTTTTGGGCCTAATCTGTCACAAATTCTTTGTGATGGTAAACACTGGAAACTGACCGGCTACCGATGTGTGAAACCCGTAAATATGCCTTAGACAATCATATAGGATGTCGCTACACCGTATCGCTAAGTTACGGTCAGAGTTTGCACTGCCAGACGGTGTTGGTGGAGCTTCCGCTTTCCCGGAGGCCCAGAAAAGAACATCAAGGGGATTTTAGTGGCTATCCACGACTGCGGCGTGGCAATAGCAATTTTTGCTTGCGATAGTGCTAGTACCACCCCAACGCAGTGAATCCCACATAGCGGCCGCGAGTCCACGCGGGGCTTATGGTCAACCAACTGATTTCGCCTGGTAAAAAAAATCGACGTTGACACTGGAATGCGCTCTAGTTAGTGCGAGACTGCTGAGCTACTCTGTCGCTCGGAAAAAGTGCCGCGCAACACTAGAGGGGTCCTCTAATCTAGGTTTAGATCCGAACTAAAGAGGGAGAAGGGATACACATTGAACTAACGAAAGGGGTTTGCAGAACTTTATTAGCTCAGTGTATAAGTTTCGTTGAATGGCCTGTGATATTAATGCCTTTATTTTATTGCTGGAGTATATCAGATATGCCGACGGCCCACCTGATGGAAAGTGGTATACCGTGAAACATTAAGAGCTGCTACCAATGTGCTGCCCGCCTCGTAGGAAGGACTGGAACTTGGTCACTAGTCCTGGAACTACTCAAGCTTGTTACGGCGGCAATCTTTTGATCACAGCCATACTTGAACTAATACAGAATAAATAAAACTGCAAAAACTATTACCAATCTATATTTTACAAAGTACAATTAGTGTTGTACACGGTATTCTAGTTTTGTATACAATTTATCGATTATTTCATAAATATTTATTGCTTTCGTTTAGTCGGAATATTTATATGATGCAGAGGCATACAGGATGGAATGATAGTCGCCCAGTGAACTTTTAAAAGGTTAAACAGTAAATGAGTAGATGACGCCACACATTATTTTTATCTAAACTTTTTGATATTTTGTTAATTAAAACAATTTTTGAAATGAAAACTTCATTCGGCACGTTGGGCACTTTTAGGATGGGTAAAAAGCACTGAATCGCGTGACTGTCATGCTCAGATGCAGTTTTCACTTCTGACCTGCGTCCTACGACTGGCAGCTTTTTTACATCAAATTAGTTTAAACGCTTGTATAGGCAGCACCTGCGCCACGCCACCATTGCGCTGGTATTCTGTGATTTTATATTGCTCTACAGCGCATGCGACAGCGGCACTCTCGCAGGCGTTGCATGTAATTTATAGTCTTGGGGAGCGCGGTAGCGGTGTAATGTACGCACTAACATTTAAATTAAACTTAATAATATTTTCAATGTTTAAAAAATACATTACAGGCCCGATTTATTAATCATCAGATAAAATATATCAGTCAAATAAATTATGACCTGACTGAATTAAAAAGTGAAACCATTCAACTGTTTTATTCATATAACTGTCCATTTTCAATTTTTCCATGCCAGATTTTACTCTATGAATGACTCTTGTCTGGCCCTTAGTCGAAAACAGATACAGGACCTACCTGTGAATTAATTTATTCATGTACGATTTAGGTTTTCAAATTTCCGTTTTTGACTAGGCAACTTTTCTCAATATCATTTTCCCACGGCGGAATCTTACGACTGGCGAGTTATATGTATTTATTTAATAAACAGCAAATTCTATCATTTGAAATAAAAATACAAATCGAGCCCCAGATGTAAGAATGACTCGCGTTGTACTTTCTTAAGATTTCGCAAGTGCCTTGGTGACATTTCACTAGGCTATGTATTCGAATATTTGGTTCATTTGCCCAAAAACAGCTATGTGTAGAGGAAGCTATTTAAAGCCAAATGAAGTAACATCATTCGACGTAATCAAAATTACACTCTTATAGACTATACTTGATTTTTTATTTAAATATGACGTTGCGGTATTTTCGATATTGCCAGATATCAAACATCAACTAGTAATATTAAAGTTTTGTTAGTCCACCCTCAACTTTATTTTGTCTGCAGGCAATCTTTACTCTACGGGGCCTAATCTAATTTGCTAGTCCTTTGCAGCATGTCAATTAATTAGAAAATCGCGCTTAAAACGGTATTTTATTACTATATATATCTTATAATTTTTTACATAAAACTGCACAACAATGTCACCCTTCAAGTTTCCGAAAAAATCTAACATAGTACCTATATACACAGAAAAGCTTCATAATCGACTGTGATTTATCCTTAACTATATAATAACATAACATAATCACACAAACGCTTGAAAGTCAATACCAACAAAGCTACATCGAAACATTTGAAATGCAATTAATATAAAATATTCTTTTGTTACGACAACATAACGTTTCCCATCACTATTGAAGTAATTTCAAGAAGAAAACTTGCTTGAGGAGCTATCTAAATGGAGTATGCTATCTCGCTCGCGCATTACGTTTATGAAGATATAAATTGACAGAATCTACTTACGACAAATATGTAAGTATTCTATTATCTCAACATTATTGTAACAAAATCGTTTATCGAGTTAATCACAATTCACATTGTTTATATACATTGGTCCCCAAACTAGGTCGAACAGTATCTTGGGGACCTCCTTCCTGAAATTATTGATTAGTTACATTAATTATTTAAAATGGTGCATGTTTGTGTATGTTCATGTACGAATAGGAATGTTCGTAATGGGCTTTTTAGGATTCCAATGTTATTCCGGCAAAACCCTTGTAAAATTGTTGTTCGACTGTCTGTCTATATATTTCAGAAAAACTGCCGAGTTTGCATGATTATTCAGTAGGAAGGCATTCTTCTTATGCCGCCGTGTAAAGAATACATAAAAAAATATTAGAGTAACTTTTATGTAAATCTTTTATACAAACCATGTTTCTTATTCAGAATCAGAATTGTACCAATTTGGAAGGAGGTCCCCGAGATACAGGTCGACCTAGTTTGGGGACCAATGCGTGTCAAAAATTGTGAATTATGTTTTATTCAATAAATGATTTTTTTAATTTGATTTGATTATTGACTTTTTTATTTTGGTAAATTGATTGGTGGAGAGATATTTGTTTCATGAGTCCTAAAGTGTATCCTCCTCGAAATTTTGAATTATGAGGGGGTGAATTCTCCAAAAATATAAGGTAGTATCCAAGGCACACAACAAACAAAACAATCTATATTTTTTTTAACAATAATTTGATTATTCTTCTTTCATCACATCAAATTTTTGCTATAGAGTCGTAATATTATTGTTTGATTCATAAAATATTGATTTGTCATAGTATTGTCTTAAATTATATATTATTATTTATTTTATATTATATGAAATATCAAAATTACCGTACCGCCGCGCTTAAAGCCGTTGAAACATAAATTTAATTATATTGATTTGTCGTTAGTAAACTTTGTCAATATATATTCTTCAAATCGAGTTTGATATAGCGAACTCCATACAGGTAGATTTCTGTCTCTTATTATCCATTTTCCTATCATACCATTAGTAGAAAATTGACATCACTCGTATGGAGTTTATGTCAAATTAAGAATAAATAAAATAATAACCGCCCATGACTTAATCTTCAGTGAAAATTAGTCCAAAAACCATTCTTTCAGGAGGAGATAACAGAAAACAAAAACAACATACACTCGTTGAAAGCAATAAACAAAATTAATGTAAGATCATTGTATTGTTGAAAGAACTGATTAAAAAATGTCAGTAGCTAAGTTTTGCAATTAAATAGTTCTAAATTACAGATAACTATAGTAGTAAACAAAATGACTATAACACGATATGTGTCTGTTGAATAGATTACTAAAACACCACACTTATTTAGGGACCCGGTACGTAGTTATATCCGTGCAGGAACGGAAAAAGAATACAATTTCCTGCGGCCGGGCGGCCTGTCGTAAGAGGCGACAACACAACCCACAGCCAGGTGGTAGGGCATTTGCCCGACTGGATGGCTACCAGCCCTGGTCTAAAGTATGTCGCCATTAAAACCTTGAGTTGTGTTCCGGCATTAGTGACCAGGTTCCAGACTCGCTTAAGAGAGCAGCAGCGCATTTGTAGCACTTTTGGTGTTGCAAATGTCCATAGGCGACGGTAACCGCTTTCCATCAAGTGGGCCGTTTGCCTGTCTGCTGATCTCCTGCAATAAAAATAAAAAAAAGTAGGGTGGGCTTGGTTTAGCTATACTTTTAGACTGCCTTTTTCTGTAACGTAAAACCGACTTAGAAAGAGTCCCAAAATCAGCGTAGTGTAACAATTGTTTAAGCCCTTAAACTCCCATTAGACTATTTTGGGACCTCTTCTCTAAACCAGGGTTGACCATGTCCAATTGAATTGAAATTATTAATTGCCAATTCTGATTAAAGTAGAATTATATAAATGAATGTATTGCCACGTGCAGTTAATTTTTATTAAATTAACAAAATAATTAAAACCTCAATTGATTGAGGGTGATACTGGGGTGACAGTAAAAGGAAAGTTAGTATGTAATACATACATACAATGTATAGCTAAACCATGCCCAACTCAGGGTCTCCAGATTGAATTATGGAAATTTTCCAAATTTAAACAATTTATTGTACCAAAAGTAACATGACACCCAGACCATCGTCATTATTAGGTACTCAAATTTTTGCATCTCAGTCAAATTTTTTGGGGCAATAGTTACCAAATCTGGCTCCCATGGCCACCTCTCCTACCGGGCGCTAAATTAGAGTAGCGTTAAGGGGTGTCAAATCTGCTTGCTTAAAATCCGTTTTCGTATACAAAAAGAACTTGCTGTTTTTCCACCATAAATAGATGTTAAGATTTCCAAATAACATAAGCCAAATGAGTGTCAATTCATGCATATTGTAAGGCTACCGTAATGACAACGAAAATTTACTATATTTGCTTACAGAATCTTGTAGTTGTGTCAAACACTCGCTGCCCGTGGCGCCATTTATTATAATTTTTTATTTAAGTTTATGGCTTGGCAGCTAGGCCACATTTGCTAGACACATTTTTAGAAAATAAAACTGCACAGCACAACATCTCCTTTCAATTCCCGCCAAAAACTCCGCCCGTGGAGCCATAAATCATCCGTGCACTAGGGAGAGGACACGTGCGGAGCGTCACTTATCGATAACCATACCTTTCTATACTTACTCATAATATTAATATAGACACTACACTGGTGCGTCACTACACCTCCCATTAGGCCTGTAAGTGTGATAGAGAGAGATGTTAGGCGCTGTCCTATTTCCACATCTATCTATTACCTCGCCGACAGCGAGTGGTTGACACAACAACAAAAAAAATATTCGATTTTGAGACAACGTTACCCTTTGATTTAATTTTTTTTTAAATAATGAAAACTTTTTCCGTACTTGTAGGTGTAATTCTCCGGTAATATAGACTTTAAATAAAAGTACTTTACCTATATTACAATCACATACATATTTCTATAATTAAAAGCAACGTTTTAAAGAAAGTTCGTTCAAATGTGAATAATGTTACAATTACCAAATGCGAACATGATGAAACCTGCACATCGAGATAACCTATGTATTAAAACGCCAGCCGTCTTATGAGCGGTTCCTATATTTTACTAACCATTCATTTGCCTTACTACTGGGTAAAATTTAATATAAGCTTCATAATAGTAATGTCATTTTTTTCCGATAGTAAGTGAATGAATGAATGGTAAGATGTATAGACCGGTCATTAGACAAGACAATGTGGAGGGTCAAGCCCAGCAGTGGGATGTTTATGGGCTATAATTATAATCTTGTTGTCATTAGAAGATAAAGCGTTCATAATAATTAAAAATTCGTTGTCTACATAACACTGAAGAATTATTCAATAATATAGAATATACTTTGTACTATACCATCGAAGAAGAATACTGGGAATAAAATGTAAAAAATAAATAAATAAGAAAAGCAATATCTGTGATGTCCTAGAATCTAGCTAAAGAAAGTAGACTAAAAAAGCGCGGCAAATTTTAAAATTTCTATGGCAACACTTAATTACCATAGAATATTTAATTTTATACAATAGGTAAATAATCTTAGGCCGCACGCAAATGAGCGGGAATAAAAGTTGCAGTGGCGCGTGGTCGCCATCGGCACGTGTGCGGCGAGGTCCTACAAAATATATGAAAAAATATGAACTGCTTGTAGTTGCCCCGGTGGCTGTGATCGACGGCCCGTGTCCGTCCAGCCTTATTTGTTAATTATATTTGAGTGTCTTTCTATTGTTACCGTTTCTTGAATTAGGAAGGCATGCAAAACAATAACTTCCGCACTTCACTTTTAATGGTTTCATCGTGAATGCTTAACACCATTACACCAAAAAATGACAGTAATAACGAAAACGATTTGGAAAATGACATTGACATTTGTATTAGAATTGCCATGTGAAAAAAGTTTGTGAACAAATCGAGTGTTTACTTTCGTTAACCAAACTGTATTCTTGTACTCATTTTGTAGCTTTTCTGAGTTACGTTTTTCATTGTAATGCTGATAATAAACAGTACAACCGATATTAATCAATTTGGTTGAAAGGCACAGAACTAAAGAGACACGACGTTATTCAATGACATTGAATGTTTCGAGTTTATTTTTAAACGGATCACTTTGGTTGCTACATTCAAATCAATGAATGTATGGATATATGTATGTTTGTAGTACTCTTTCACGCAAAAACTACTGAATGGAGTTTGATGAAACTTTACAATAATAAAGCTTACACACCAGTATAACACATAGGCTATAATTTATAAAGATAATATCTAAACATAACTACTTTCCATCACCACGGGGGTGAGACCGCGGGGCGCAGCTAGTTACACATAAATGAACCATCTAACCTACTTCAATAGTTCAGCCTATATGGATCGATTTAGCTGAAAGTCACAGAAATGAAAGGCTCAACAATATTCAACAACATTGAATGATTATGTTTACGTGGATCACTTTGGTTGCTTCATCCAAATTGAAAAACGGAAATGCGCGGTCTAATATCGGCTTTAAAATGAAAACATGCTTTTTATAAGGCCACCATTCCCAGTATTCTAGTTCCATGAGCATATGCGACATACCGTAAAGTAATAAATTCCCATTTGAAAAACACACATCGTATTCACATACACACACAAAATAAAACATGATAACAACAAAAAAATAACTTAAAAATAATTCAAACATCATAGTCCTCGTCGATTTGTAAGTTACCGGAATTCAAACGATCTATGTCCACTGGATGTGTCTCTACAGGCTTCACTTCCCTTTTAATATCAGGCTTGATCGTTCTTGAATTCTGCCTCTGTAGTTTCTTGTCATTCTTATGCGTACCCACAATCCCAGCGACTGCCGTATCCAGCACTTTTATCTCGGGATTCGTTATATTTTTCGAAAAATCTATATTCAGTATCGGCGTCACTGGTGTTCTAGGTATGCTTGTCATGCTTACTGCACTGTTCTGACGCTCGAAACTTCTTTGTACCGGAATTTCTACTCTATGTATAGGCTCTTTAGGTTTTAAAGTCGTGTAACTAGTTGAAGGTTGTGGACTAGTATATGAAGGATTCACAGTTATAACACTCCGATGCTGTACATCGTCATGTAAAGTCTCTTGATAGAAATTCTTCTTAGGCTCTTCATGTTTCTTGCTTAAATCTATAGCTATGTCAGTTGATACTATTGTAGATGTAGGTACTTCTATTTTGTGGGTCTTAGGTATGTCTATTTCGGCTGAATGGGCCCGTTTTAAGGTTTCTCTATGGGGTAATGGTTGTACTCTTATGTCACAGCTACTCGAGCTGTTTGAATCTTCTCTCACTATCCTACGTGGTGGTACAGTTGTATCTGAAAATCTATTAAAAATATTAACTTTAGACTATGGCTAGTAATTTTTCATTTGCCAGGTGGTAGGGTATTTGCCCGTCTGGATGGCTACAACCCCTGGTCTAGAGCATGCCGCCGTAACAACCTTGAGTTGTGTTCCGGCATTAGTGGCCAGGCTCCAGTCCCATCTACGAGTCCGGCAGCGCATTGGTAGCACCTTTAGTGTTGCAAATGTTCTAGGTGAGGTAACTACCTTCCACCACAGTTAGGCCGTGAGCCTATCTGCTATACTGAGCAATAAAAAAAATTGAAAATTTCTGTCGATACATTTCTTCAAAAAATTAAGTAATGTGCCACCGTTATAGCGAACTCCAATTAGGTAATAGTGAAAAGGCTGTCAATCAAAAAAGGGGGACCTCAGGTTGTAGATATCAACGGGCAACGATAAACAGATACCATCAGGAAGACCTTTCTTTTTCTACTATCCAACAGATGTGGATATCCGTGCAGAAACTAAGAAATAATACTAATTCTTGCGACCGGGGAGGCCTGTTGTAAGAAGCATAAGAAAACCCACAGCAAGTTGTTAGGACATTTGCCCATTTGGATGCGTTTCATCATCAGTGCCTAGGTTCTAGTCTCGAGGCCGGCAACATCTTTGGTGTTGCAAATGTCCATAGGCAACCACTTTCCATCAGGTAGGTAATAAATAAGACTAAGCTGGGCACGTTCTTACACGCCTACACCAGATTAAATAAATATCGGAATATTTCCGAAATTTACCTCACCGGGAATGGAACCCGGTACCTCTCAGTGAATTACACGAGCCATCATCTAAACTACTGTGCCACAGAGATCTTAAATACCTCTTCAAAAAATGTAAGGTATAGAATCAAAAAATAAGTGATTCAAGGGCAGCTACTTTACTAGTTTCAATGCAATACATACTTATTTTGTTTTCGTGGGAAAAGATGTATTTTTAACATTGAAAATAAAATATAAAAATACATTTAAATTTTTGTTCCGTCTTCACCGCCATATGCTATGAAACGAGGTGTGTTGGGATTGTCTGTTAGGGGCCATCCAAAAACTACGTCACCCGTTAGGGGGGAGGGGGGTAGGGGGGACTAACGCCGAGAATCTGCTTTACAAAATATTCAGTGATGTTTGAACTTACTCATATTGAGTAAAGTAACGAACAACGAACGAACGTATTTATAATGCAAAGGTTTTAATCTGACTTAAGAATTGGCTTGGCGATTGGCGATGGTAATAAAACGTAGTTACAACGGTAATATTACCGATACAAATAGTATCAACGTTAAATTTTTAACCGGTAATATGGCTAGAAATAACGGTAAGTTTTATAACGATTTTACCGTTATCTGAAATTAGCATACATAACGCTGCCACATTTTTAGCGGTATTTCAAGCCCTGGTAAGTGACAAGGGGTGGGACGGGGGGTCTTAAATTTCGTGACGTCACATTTCAAAATCAACATAATATTGTTAAGCTTTAAAATATGAACTACTTCAACATATTTCCAACTATATCCAATGTCAGCAACTTTTTTTTTATTACAGGAGTTCAGCAGATAGGCAGACGGCCCACTTGCTGGAAAGCGGTTACCATCGCATACGGACATTTGCAACACCAAAGCTGCTACAAATGCGCTGCTGTTCTCTCACAGTCTTCTTAAGGGAGATTGGAACCTGTTCACTAATGCCGGAACACAACTCAAGGTTGTTATGGCGGCATACTTTAGACCAGGGCTGGTTGCCAGCCAGTCGGGCAAATACCCTACCACCTGGCTGTGGGTTGTTTCGTCGCCTCTTACGACAGGCTGCCTGGCCGCAGGAAATTGTGTTCTTTCTCCGTTCTTGCACGGATAGTGATGGCCGGTTCCTACATATATATTACTATTCGTTCACTTGCCTTACCATAGGCTGAATTTTAACATTACTTGTATGGAGCTTATGTCAAATTATAATCCGTAGCAAATGAAAGGTTGCTAAGATATAGGAACGGCTATGAGATGGTGAACCGATTGAGCCGTTGAGCTATTTGTTTACAAACTGAGCGAATGAGATATAAGTTTTATAATGGGAACTAGCTCATTTTTATCTCTCATTCGCGAACTACCCAACTCTAATTAGTATTATTTCTCCGTTTCTGCACGGGTAATGTATTGACTATTGATATAGAGAAATAATACTATCGCTAGACTGTTTTTATTAAATCAATAATTATTATTTTATGTATTTATGTATGCAGCCAGGTGGTAGGGTATTTGTCCGACTGGATGGCTACCATCCTTGGTCTAGAGTATGCCGCCATAACAACCTTGAGTTGTGTTCCGTCATTAGTGACTAGGTTCCAGTCTCCCTAAGAGAGCAGCAGCGCATTTGTAGCACCTACGATGTTGCAAATGTCCATAGGCGAAGGTAACCGCTTTCCATGAAATGGGCTGTCTGCCTGTCTGCTGAACTCATGCAATAAAAAAATGCACTTGTGTAATATTACACTAGTATAATATTATATACTAGAGGTCCTGGAAGACGTTGTCCTGCCCTGAAAAAGTAAAAATCTGGGACCCGATCCCAGCGCCACCTACAAGTTCCAATTTTGAATCTAAACCATCCGGGGACCCACTCAAACACACAAAAAACTTCATCAAAATCGGTAGTCGCTCTTAACTTATGCGCATGCATACATTTCTACGATTAATTTTTATTTATATAGATTAATTTGAACTACGCCAAAACTATTAAAGGTATCTTTAATTTTTAAATATCTGTTAATGTTATTTAATTAACATTTGTAAGCTATAAAATTAACATTAATTGTTACCTCGATGAGTTTGGTGAACTTTCGGCGCTCATCATTTCCTTCTCCTCGGCCGCTGACACGTCGGGTATATTTTTCACCTGAAATTGAAAATTTTATGAAATTCGACACACTTAAGAGACAGAAAGAAAAAAACGTTTATTTGTCAAAGGCGACACACACCTAATACATATTAATTTAATGAAGCAAAACAATTCTATAGTTGCATGCCGCAATTGGACAAATAAGTTTGGCACTCAGTATATTGATAAGAGGATTAACGTTACTTTCATTATAAGGTACTAGCTTCTGCCTGCGACTTCGTCAGCGTGGAATAGTAAAGAAAAAAGTAAGTTCCCCCCCCCCCATTTTTAGAAATTCTTCAATGGTGCTCCGCTCATATTGGTTTTAGTATGATGATATATAGCCTATAGCCTTCCTCGATAAATGGGCTATCTAACACTGAAAGAATTTTTCAAATCAGTCCAGTAGTTCCTGAGATTAGCGCGTTCAAGCAAACAAACAAACTCTTCAGCTTTATATAACAAGTATAAGATAAGAGGATTAACGTTACCTTCTTTATAAGGTATTGTAAAATAAAAATCACGTTCCTTAATAGGGATGCGGACACATGTCACATGATCCTTAGATTATGTTTCATTATATTTTCCTTATTTCTTTTCAACCTGTTATAATAGTTCGCATATTTTGGAACGGAAAAAATACTTTAATAGGTGTACTTTTAATGTTGTTTTCACAGTTTGGTACAATACCATATCTATAAAATTCTATTAAATGGTTTTTTTAGCATTCTATGGTCTGTATCTATTAAATCTGGTTTAAAATTGAAAACTCCCAAAAAGATGAACATGTAAAAATACACCGAGAATGAACTATGACGTCATCAAAAGCCCGCGAAAATAGTGGCGTTTAAATAGCTCCAATTGATTCGAGATTTTAAATATATTATTTTAATTAATTTGGAAATTTCCAACAGTATTTGTATGTATTGTTGTGATGTGAGCAATGATTTTAAAAATACAATGAAAAATCATGCATATTCTCCATTGATATGCTTTTTTATGATGCCACATACAAATTACCAATACACACGACGTTTGTTTTCTATCACACTTGGCTGATTTCTTTTTAAATATTATAAACATACCTTAAGCAAGATATCTTTATTGATAGCTTGCAATAGGCAAACAAGTAAACGTTTAACTTTATGGAAAGTGTTCACCAATGCATAAGGATGTTTACAACATCAAGGACGTTCCCAACGGGTAGATAGCCTTCGAATTTCATGACTATGACTTAAGTTGTAGCAGCTTAGTGGCTAACGCACTCGCGTCTTAAAACTTGACGCACTCGCGTCTTAAAACTTGACGCACTCGCATCTTAAAACTTGACGCACTCGCATCTTAAAACTTGACGCACTCGCATCTTAAAACTTGACGCACTCGCATCTTAAAACTTGACGCACTCGCGTCTTAAAACTTGACGCATTCGCATCTTAAAACTTAATGCACTCACGTCTTTCCTATTGACGTGGAATCGAATCTTGGCCACGAAGCATGCACCACTTGGACAGTTTCCTGATCTGCATATTGTTAGGATTACCACGTACTGATCATGAAGGAAAAATATCGCGATGAAAGTCGCACAGCGAGACAACCGATGTGTCAATCCCGCCAATCCGGTTTAGACAATCGTGGCGGTTATGCTATCCGTTCCCCTGAAAAACGTACACGTCGAGGCCCAACGCTGATCGTATAATAGATAATAACTTCCAAAAAGATACAAAAACTCACCAAATCTCTCAAGAAGTCGAACTTCGACTCGGCCAGTATGCACTGTTTGACATGGGAGGGGCTCAGTGTCTTCGCGTTTCTGGTCATAGTGACCTGCAACGCCTTGCTCAGGAGGGACTCCACAAACAGCTCCAGGGTTCGAGGTGTTGACATAATATGACTGAGTTAAGATTTTACAATGTATATTTTGAGATTAATTACTACTTAAGTACTGTTGTCTTTGAATATGCACTGATGGATATTATTTTAGATCTTAATTAATTGCATTAAAGTTCGAAATTGTATAGCAGTAAGGGCGGTTACAAGACCTTCTAATTTCAAAACGCCGTATCTTACACTAATGGGTATTATATTAGATCTTAATTAATTGCATTAAAGTTCGAAATTGTATAGCAGTAAGGGCGGTTACAAGACCTAATTTCAAAACGCCGTATCTTACACTGATGGATATATTTTAGATCTTATTTCATTCCACTGAAGTTTGATATTGTATATTTAAAAAATGGTAACGCTTTTTAATTAAATCTTGTGATATTTCACTCCACAAAACGTCCATACCGGAGGCCTAAAATGAAAATCTATTCTTAGGAGTAAACTCTAAAAATCTATAGAAAATACTAACTGTGCTAAGATTCATACTTATCTTTATTATATTCTGATCAATTTAAACAAAATCTTTATATTATAATTTATAGTCTATGTGTTATTCTGATGTATATACTATACTATTAAGTTTTATCAAAATCGGTTTAGTTTTTGCGTAAAAACGTAACAAACATTAGAGAGTATAGCAAACTAAAATGGACAGACTAATTTTCGCGAAATTCGATATACACTTATATAACAAAGTTGTACAGGCTAAAGGAGTAGTTTTCACAACGGGTCCGACAATAACACGAGTGAAATAACAATAATAATATACTAGCAAAAAGCGGTGCTTTAGGAGGACTCGCGAAGTTCTCTACCTAATAATAATTAATTAATTACTGATAAATGATTTGTGGTAACCAAAAAAATCCAGTGTATTTGTAACTAAACAACATTCTGTTTACATGTTTACATCGATACTAGTTCTTTAGTTTTCGAACAAATGGCGTTAGAGGTAACAGTCCAGTTGATATTACACATGTCTTATTGGTTTAATAATTTGTATAAAATAATATTTTTATGACAGATAACACATTTAGAAATAAATTGAAATTACTATGTCAAAGCCCAAATCTAAAAGTGCGATAGTTTCTCAGTAAAATGTACCACAAAAATGCGATCGTGGGATTGTATGTAAACTGCACATGAAAATTACATGAGTTAACACCTTGAAAACAGTCATAAATATGTAAACAAGATACATTTTAAAAGAATATAATGTTGTAGGTGATATCATAAATAACGCATGACGTTATTATTATGGAAGCTGACACCGGGGAGGAGATTATGTACTTTCGTATAATTTGCACTGTCATTACACTATTCTTCAGAAAAATCGAGCACCTCAAAGCATAATAATGATCTCACTGTTTCAGTAGACAAACACACACACACATTGTATATCCTATGCAAAGCAAGTTTCGTTTGGTATGGGTAATGTGATGAAGAGTCCAGCGCTGGGTTGGCCTGGTTGACCTCCGGCGCCGTGCGCAAACATCCGTGGGCGAAACCCACGGGAGGGTCCGCCCACACTTGAGGCCGCTAAATGAGGGTCATTCTGTCGCCGCGGGGTACTTTGCGCTCCGCGGTGACAATAAATGCACTGCATTGCATGTAGAGCAGGAGATTGCCATTTCCTAGCTATAGGCGGCTGCAAGGAACGAGGACTTTAGTGTGTATTCCAGTTACAGGCCGGAGAGTCTCCACAAGCCCTCACTGAGATCCCCAAACAACGATAAGTCCATAAGTGGATTTCTCCTCGCCAGAAATAAATATTTTTGGGTAATATACAATGAACAGTTCTGAGGCAGATCCCAGACCATAGTGAGTAATGGAAAGTTTGTTTATGAAAACTAACTTTCTCCCTCAAGTGAACTAGGCAGGCAAAGGCTTAAACTTATATAGACAGAGGCTGCATAATAAAATCTAAAAATAATATTAATATGCCTCTATATGTCTCTTACTCAGCAAGAGATAACTGCAATATAGAAGCTTGTCGGCTATAAATCTTGGAGTGTCTTAGTTTTTCTTAGACAAATAAACTAATTTGAATCTTCTGATTATAAATAGGACAAAGATGAAGAATTGTTATCAAATATCATCATCATTATCATCCAAGTGTTTACAGAGGTATACAAGACTCACTCTTTACACAAGACTTTCAAGGACATGTATGTATAGACTTATGAGATTTCTATGCTGAAATCAAATATATATAAGGTTGGGGAAAAAGTTTCTTCGCATTTTATATAAAAATTCAAAAGGTTTTTTTATAAAGTTTATTTACATTTGACTAAAGTATGTAGGTGCCATTTTGTTGGATAACTTTTTGCCATCTTGTAGGTAGGGACGTGATCACATTGCTATAAGAATGTTGGGGCTTCTGATCAAAAAACTGCGACAAGTGGTTTTGGCAGTCTTCTCGTGATATTAACCTGACACTGCCTAAGGATCCGTTTTTATCCGTGCAGGAACGGAGAAAGAATACAATTTCCTGCAGCCGGGCGGCCTATCGTAAGAGGCGACTTAACAACCCACAGCCAGGTGGTAGGGCATTTGTCCGACTGGATGGATACCACCCCTGATCTAAAGTATGTCGCCATAACAACCTTGAGTTGTGTTCCGGCATTAGTGACCAGGTTCCAGTCTCCCGTAAGAGAGCAGCAGCGGATTTGTAGCAACTTTGGTGTTGCAAATGTCCATAGGCGATAGTAACCGCTTTCCATCAAGTGGGCCGTCTGCCTGTCTGCTGATCTCCTGCAATAATAAAAAAAGGAATTCTGCAGAGACCAAAACAGGTGAAAATCTGAAGGTGCAAGGTCAGGACTATACGGCGGATGCATTAACACCTCCCAGCCAAACTCTCGTCATTTTTGCCGAGTGGTTAAAGATGTGTGAGGTCTAGTGTTATCATGGTCAAAAACCACACCCCTTCTGTTGATTAATTCCGGCCGCTTTCTCTCAACTTTTTGCTTTAATCTCATCAGTTGTTGGCAGTACAGTTCAGAATCGATGGTCCTGCCCGGCGGTAACAGCTCATAATTAATAATGCCCTTCCAATCCCACCATATACACAGCATCACCTTGTTGCGAGTTAAACCGGGTTTCGCCACAATCTGTGAAGCCTGACCGGCCTTTGACCACGATCTTTTTCGCACGTTCTTGTCGTACGTGATCCACTTTTCATAACCGGTTATCAGCTTCTTCAGAAATGGTTCGGTTTCATTACGTCGTAATAAAGAATCACAAATGAGTACACGGTTCATTAGGTTTTTTTCAGTGAGCTCATGAGGAACCCAAATACCGAGCTTTTTTGTGTACCCAGCTTTTTTCAATTGCACCAAAACCGTTTTGTAGTCAATTCCCAGTTCTCCAGCTACATCGTACTTACTAATATGCCGATCTTGCTCCACTTTTTCAAAAATGGCATCAATTTTGTCCGTAACAGAGCAACGTGCATCTTTGATATCAAAATTTCCGGATTGAAAACGCTTAAACCAAATTTGCGCTACTCTCACAGATACTGCATTGGGTCCATAAACATCACAAATTTTTTTCACGGCTTGTGTTGCATTTTTACCTTTTCTGTAGTAAAATTTTAAAATGTATCGAATTTCTTCATTACATTCACTCATTTTAACAATAAGAAAAACAAATGAAAATCACACAGTTTCCTAATTTGAATTTGGAATTGTCTTCTTTAAAATTAAAACTTTTTAATGATACCAGAACTAGCCAGATACAAATGGTATAGTCAAAGAGATCTTATCACAAGTCTACATACTATACTATATGCGAAAAGACTTTTTCCCCAACCTATTACATCATATCACATGAATATAAACATGCTTTGGAAAATAAATTAAAAAGTTACTTTTGATTCCATTTAGGGTTCTAACTACTTAGGATCAAAAGAAACCCAATACTTTCCCATTCTAATGTCTAACTGTACCATACAGCTGATTATACTAAGAGCTACTTAGGTTACTATTGTTATTATATCTGTTCTCTTTCACCTTCACCCAATCATTTGGGGTCTGCACAATGTCTTTTCCTTTCATACTCCTCTATTCAAATATATGTTCTCCGTCATACAACAAAATTAAATCATCATGTCGCCCTTCACAAATCCATTCATCTCATATTATTATCATATGGACTGCAAGAAATGAATAAGATATAGTCTGCCAAATTACTTTAAATACTCAGATATTTATAAATAAATGCAGCATTGTTTACAATGAAAATCTGTGAGCTTATCAAGAGGACTGTAGGTATATTCATCACTATTCACAGCACAGATAAGGGGATGTCCATTTATAAATTTGATGTCACACTAATAATATATGGGAAACAAGTACCACTGATAATGATGTATAAAAACTCTATACTATGTAAATTATTACAGTTGTATGTACCTATATCTATGTAAGCTTATTATATAATATATATACATTTATAACCTATATTAAAATATAATATGCATGGTTACAATAAATTATTGGTCAAACTATAGGTAGCCAGTCATCTTATCAATTAATTTAATCTTTGCAAGTAATCCAACTTAAAAGATACTTTTAGCTGATCCAAAGATGTAGGTCAGGGATTCCCAAAGTGGTCCATATCAAACTCCTGGGGTCGAAATCAGTTATGCAGGGGTCAACGAGGTCTAAAAACCGACACTTATTAATTAACACAAGTTCTTATTTAAATCTTTCAAGATGCTGTAAAGTTGTATTACATGTACATATGTGTTTAACTCAAAAAATAATAACCTACAGTATTTTAATGTAATTTGTATTAATAATTATTAATTACACTTGATATTTACTAAATTTTATATCTATTTATTTTGTTAAATTTTGATGAGAAAATGATGACTCCTTTAATCAATCCCTAAGTTTTTAAATTGGTAAATATTTTCTATCAATACAAAAAAAATAGAGATAGGATTTTTAAAGTAATTTAGCTATGGGTGGATGAAAATGGTTTAGGAATCCCTGAAAGAGATAAATAATTCTCATGTGTGACATGAATGATTCTGCCTGACAAATTGGTAGGGGCCTAACTGCACATCTATACCTGCAAACATGGACCAATGTGATTTAAGATTGTTGTGTCCCTTTATTTTTGTGCCCTGAAACCAAATTGTTTTTTTTTTATAAATCAGCAGACAAACATATACATTGTATATCCCCAAGTTAAGTAAGTTACACTTGTGTTATGGATAATATATAATGGACCACTTTAGGGCCAATCCCAAACACCCAGACCATAGTAAAGAACAGAAAGTTTGTTTTTGAAATTTACCATGCCAGGAATTGAACCCAGAGCCTCTGGGTTCCAACGAGTTCGACCAGCTAAGACTTAGTCCGTTCAACCACAGAGGCTGTCATAATTTCGGTTTATCTGTCTAATATAAGCTTTACATAACACATGGCAATGTCAAGGGTGAAAATAATTTCTTTTAGAAACAGCAACAACAAATTGCACTTCGACTTCAACAAAAGAAGGTCCAATAGCCATGCCTAAGCATATATTAGAGGCATGTGCCACATTAACTCAGTTAAGCCTACAGACAGTTAACTAATACACTAATCAGCTGTATACCAGATAGAGAATGGGTTATTGCTCACTATACAAATTGCAAAATATAGAGAGATACATTATGTATGGAATAATTAGTAGCTATCAAAGACAAATTGGTTTTTGAAATTGTGTAAAAAGATGATAAAATAGATGGGTCATATTGATAGACAATTACATCAAGTTTTAACAAAGCTTACTAGTTTAATTACTAATAGATCCAGATTACATAAGATACATAAAAAGTCTTTAAAAAATTATAGGTATGTTATGCTAGACACAGTTCATCAACAATGAAAAGCATATTATGATCAAAACAAATGTGGTCTAATAATGCAAAATTAATGGTATTAATTAAAAAGGATATAAATTATAATGGGTACAGCTTGGGCAACTTTCCCCACTTCCTCATCTGTCTGCATAATCTTCTTGATTCTCCCCTACAAACAAACAATGTCATGATATCACCAAAATCTGAAAATTATTAATGAAAACAACACAGTTTTAACGATCTCGCATAGATTAACCGAGGATTATTAACTTACAGCAGGAAACCTGGCATTGTATTTTCTTTTTTTCGATGGCATTGTGATAATCAGTTCACTGTAACACCAAAAAAATTGATAAAAATAGTATCACTTCACTATAAAACACTTCTACTACTCGCGCATTTTTGAGGTTATAAAAGAGAGACGTTCGCAGCCTACTTCATTTATATAGGAATCTGACAGTCGACTACATAACTTTTTAATTAATTACTGTTTTTAATTTAAATTATTTTAATACAGTATTTTACAAAGTTTTAATCCATTTTTCATTTTAATATTTGAATTGTAAACAAAAAGCAGTTAAATTTTAATTTTTTTGGATAAAAATTAGTGGTTGCTGTACTACAAGTTGTAAAAATTAAAAAAATACTGTTAATTCGTTCGAAAATCTAGCGTTGTCGTATTATTTGAACGTTTCAAAATTTATTTTATTTAATTCATTAATCTTCAGTACATGGTTAGTCATATCGAAATATATTTTTTCAATATAGTTATCGCATGCGTTTGTAAATAAAACATATTATTCTAAAAACTAGCTCTAAGTTTATAGAATTATGATCAAGTAATGAACGAAAGAATAAAAAAATATTGACAAAATGGCGTCTTTGTCGAGGTATGCTCGCTTTATTTATATTATATTTTTATTAAAAAAATCAGTTAAATAACAAACTGAAATATTCAATATATTACTAGTACGTTGGTTATTACTGTTTCTCATAACTATTTTTTACATTTCAAAATTGATAGTTTTGAGTCGGTACTGTAATTGGTGGATATAATTGCTCCCAATTCAAATAAAATTTAGATTATTTGCTCCTGAACTAAATACTTGTAACTATAGAAAATACTACGCTGTTGTTGCTAGTTGTAGTTCCCTAATAGTAAATGCTTATATGCTGCATAAATAATAGTATTCATGATTGGGTGGTTAAGACTAAATTTTATTTCACAGCTTTTTTACGTTTAATATTTTGAACTCTGTGGAATATGGATCTGAAGATTATATGAGTTCGGTCTTATATATGAAAATACTAATAACAATATATATTTTAAAGTTAGTTTGTTTCTTCACAGTTTATTGCCTGCACCAACTCAGCAAATATGGGACCGAGATGATGAATTAAAAGCCAAGCGTGTTGGGAGTGCCCTAGTCGTGTCCCAAACTAGTGTTCCTCCATATGGACAGAGGAAAGGATGGGTGCCACGAGCCGAAGAGGATTTCGGAGGTATTTGGTTATTTTGATATTTATCATGGATAAAGTCTCGATAAAATTTAATAACCTGCATATGTATTAAAAGTTTGAAAGTCGTATGTTGTTTCACTGGATGCCTCAACATTATTCTCGTACATCATGATTGTTAACAAAATTTAATGTAACAATCTATAATAAAACTACTGTACCTGGGATCACAGCTACTAAATAGTTGCTGAAACAATGGAATAATAACAATCAAGTAGAGTACCACACTGAAACCATTACAACATAGTTTTATTATGTGTACTAGTCGACAAAACTTAAGAAAATACTATGTAAAAAAAACTATGTTCCATGGTGGTCATCAGATGTGGGAAAGGATACCCACTAAAAATAATTATTAAATTAAATAAAATGTCTATATTTCAAATGCAAGGATAATTTCAAAGTTTCTTCGAATTAATCTTTTTAAGAAGATTGGCTATCTGGGCACTGCAGCACCACACCCATATAAAGAAAGGTATTCCAATGGTTTTTTTTATTGCAATAGGCTTGTGCAAAATGGCTCACTAAAAAGAGAGATGTAGCTCTTTTGCTCTAGAGATATGTATCACTCCTGTAGCTCTATAAATCAATAGAGTTACAAGAGTAGAAATCAGATTAACGTCTCTCTCTATTTCAAGAGCCGAAAGGGCGAGCCATGCTGTGATGTGCACAGAGAAAAAATATTTTCAACTTTATTTTTGTATGCACAAAGATTTATTTTCACTGTATGTATTGATGACATCGGGCTCTGTGTTGGCAACTGAGCTGATTGAGTTATATGTTTGCTAATACTGAGCGAATAAGATATAAGTTTTAAAATGGGAAATAGCTCATTTTTATCTATTATTTCGCAACTACCCAAGTCTATATTGCATGAGTTCAGTGGAAAGAAGGTTAACATTGTCTATGGACATTTGTAATACAATAATACTACCAATGCGCTTCTGCTCTCTAAAGTGAGACTGGAACCTGGCCATTAATGCCAGAACACTATTCATAGTTATTATGGCAGCATACTCTAGACCAGAGGGGTGGTAGCCATCCAGCTAAGAAAATAATGCACCACTTGGTAAACTATTTAATCTTATGTCAAAATCTTTTCTTACAGCACTTTTGCCATTGGTGGGATAATTCATCCCATTTTCTTGCTCCCATCTTCAGCTGTGGAATAGTTTTATAGAATATTTATTCAGTGTATACTCTATGGCCAGAGAATTAATAATTTATATTTGTTATAGATGGTGGAGCCTTCCCAGAGATCCATGTTGCCCAATACCCCCTGGGTATGGGTGCTCGTGGAAAGGAGAGCACCTCCAATGCCCTGGCTGTCCAACTGGATGAATCTGGCAAAGTGAAGTACTCTGCGATAGCCAGGCAGGGCCACAGTGCTGATAAGGTGATATTTTTTACCATTATAATATACCTACTAGCTAATTACAAAATATAATAATGAAATGTCAATGATAGATAAAACATTTTCACTACATAAAGCTCATATTCTTTTATTGAATCATAATGGGATGGGTATAGACATGTGGGAGGTGAATTTAATAGTGATTAGTGTTTAGGAATATACTTATGACTTATTTATAACAATTAAAACTATTTTTGAGAGTATAAGAGGCTTTTAATTAATTATGGCAAATTAATATTCACAATAATAATCTGTTACTCAGACTTATGTCCATCTGTGAAATCTAACTGGATGATAAAGTTGCTAGGATAACAATTTTAAAAATTAAGTGTAAAATTTATACATAACCTTTCAGATAATCTATTCGAAACTAACAGACCTGCTACCATCGGAGGTTCTGACAGAAGATGATCCGACACTCCAGAAACCTGATGACGATGATATACAGGATATCACGGAAAAGACCAAACAAGCCCTTGAAAAGTTAACAAACGCCAAGATATCTGCCGCTATGCCTGTAAAAGCTGCACCCAAAGCTGTGAGTTTATATACATTTTATTGATTTTTATGTGGCTTTATAGACATTTTTTATAGACTTAGACAAATCTATAGACAACATTCTATATCTATACAATCTAATCAGTCCCATGAAAGATGGAATGTGACATAAGAGGTAAGTAGTTTTAATGAAATCCCTTGCATTTAATAAAAGACCTGCCATTACCAATTGCGCTGATAGTGCCCTAAATTTACAGGCTCCCGCACAATACATAAGGTACACTCCGGCGCAGCAGGGCGGGGCTTTCAATTCTGGCGCGAAACAACGTGTTATACGGTATGTATCTGTGTATTCCTTACATACATATTATCACAGCTGTTTCCCATAAGGATAGGTAGAGATGATGTATTTCCACTTGCTGCATTCTTGACATACATCTTTTGCTTCATCTACATTCAGTAATCTCTTCATACAAGCCTGTTTATTATCGGTGCTTTTTACCTTGCCATTCTTTCAGACATGTACCTAAATTTCTTCCACTATTGGAAATTATTATTTATTTACTTTTAAATTCCAATACTTGAAGATGAATATATTTGAGCAGTGTCTTAAGTTGTTTTAAAATAATAGAATAAAATTTAATGTACTTTATGGGTAACAAGTGTTTACAGAATTTATGTTGCTAATCTGTATTTTGGAAATTACATTGGTAACCAAATTTGTCTTTATTTGATTATTGTGCTTTGTTGAACTGCCACAAAATTTTTTACAGGATGGTAGAAGCGCAAGTGGATCCGATGGAGCCCCCGCGCTTCCAGATCAACAAAAAAATACCACGTGCTGCCCCCTCGCCCCCCGCGCCTGTTCTCCACTCGCCCCCAAGGCGGGTGTCGGTAAAACAGCAGCGGGACTGGAAGGTGCCACCTTGTGTATCGCATTGGAAGAACGCCAAAGGTATTGTTTTATTGTAGCCACTGTCTATTTACTATAGTAGATTATAATGTAAATACTCCATGCATTCTTCTCAACTTTTTGCACCCATCTTCTACTTGCTCTCAAGGAGCATATCGGTAAAAGAGCAGTGTGACTAGAAAGTGCTACCTTGTGTGGTGTCGCATTGGAATAATGCCAAAGGTATTGTAACCACTATCCATATACTGTAGTAGATGATAATGTAAATCTTCCGTGCATTCCTCTCGACCTTCTGCAACCGTCTTCTTGCTCTCATCGGGGTGTCGGTAAAACAGCAGCGCGACTGCAACGTGCCACCTTGTGAGTTGCATTGGCAGAACTCCAAAGGCACTGTATTATTTGAGCCACAAGCTATCTATTATAGTAGATGATAATCTAAATAGCTCCATACATTCACCTCTATCTTTGACAAATGTCTTTTAAGCTTGTCGGTAAAACAGCAGCATGATTATATAGGAGCTTGTTTTTTACTGAAAGACCACCAGAAACACTGAATTATTGTATCTGCAACCTATTTATTACTAGAAAAACAAAAAGGAAGAATTCGTTGGAATATGTCAGTTGCACTGTTTTTGCCCAAAATGACTGGAACACATAAATGTAGTATTTTTTTACTAAATATATATTAATGGTTCACTCCATTGTGTATAGTATAATATAAGAAGAAATATTGTAATTTCTACTTTTGTTCCAGGTTACACTATACCATTGGACAAGCGTTTAGCTGCCGATGGCCGTGGACTCCAACAGGTTCATATCAACGAGAACTTCTCCAAGCTAGCGGAAGCTTTGTACATAGCTGACAGAAAAGCTAGAGAGGCTGTCGAAGCTAGAGCTCAATTAGAGAAGAGATTAGCACAGAGGGAGAAGGAGAAGAAGGAAGAACATCTGAGAATGCTGGCGCAGAGAGCGAGAGACCATAGAGCTGGTGAGTTTGTATTGGATTTCTATAAATTG
Organism: Dendrolimus kikuchii; assembly: GCA_019925095.2. NCBI lineage: Eukaryota > Metazoa > Arthropoda > Insecta > Lepidoptera > Lasiocampidae > Dendrolimus > Dendrolimus kikuchii. The sequence goes on from CM034413.1 coordinate 9,802,650, forward strand.
ACTAGCGGGTAAACCCGCCATTGCCCATGTTCATAGAAGTAGAATACTAGGAAAGACAATCATTTAAACTATGCAAATTATAACCTGGCCATAATTTCTAGCTCATGAAGTTTTTTTTTTATGCTTTCTGGCAATCTACCTTACCTGTCAATGTCAATATGTTATTAACAAAGCAAATTCATTAATTTTATTTAAATGTTGATATAAGTCTAAAATTCACTAAAAACAAGTAAATACGGATTAAGAATACAAAGTACAACCAAAGCGAACTCCACTGAGGCCCGCCACACAGGCTCTGTTGAGACCTAGTGCGGGCACCAGAGCTAACTTTGGACGCTCCTACAGAATTGCCATCGTATTGTTTAATTATTTTATGTTCCCTGTACTCATTATGTAAATAAATTTCATTTCATTTCAAAGTTTCACATGAGGAAGTGATTTTTAAAGTTTACCAATGATGTCTAGTAAAATGTAAAGCAAAAATCTTTTAGACAATATGACGATATTTACCAAAGAACCGCCGACATGACACGTTAGTAATGGTTTATTTAGCTTCTTTTAATAAAATAATTGTTCTGTTAATTATCTTTAGTGTTGCTAGGCGACGGTAACCATTTTCCATCACAGTTGGTCCGCCATCCTGTCGACTGTACTCCAGCAATGAAAAAATAAAAAAAAACGGGTAAAACTACGAGACGGCGATATTGAGAGAGAGAGAGATAACACTTTATTGCACACCAAAATAAACAATTACAAAAACAGACCATATTTACAATATTTTCTAGGCAATACAATAGGCGGCCTTATCGCTCAGAGCGATCTCTTCCAGGCAACCTAAAAGAAAGAAACTTGAATCAGAATATTGTCCAGCGATTTTGATGAGGTAGTATTAGCAGAATTGGGCCCCAGGTGTTTAGGAAGCGTGGATGAACTCCCGATCGCCGTCGAGTGTTGCGATGATAGAATGGTGATGTAGGCATCAAATCAAAGTTGGTAGACTTTCGACAAGTTTGCGAAAGTGGCGCCTTTTGGCCATACTCTAAATCGCCTTTCCCACTGAATAGTATTGCAATCGTCAGTACATAATTTACACATTAACTAGTTGCACCAAAAGTACCGATAAGTTAGTTTAATCATATCAATCAGTTTTTTTCCTTTGTTTATAGGTATAAGAGCTCCAGAAGATGACAATGAACAAACCGAGATAGATGAAAGTGGCCTGACTGCAGCGGAAAGAGATAAGTTGAGAGCGGAAAGACATAAAGAGAGACAGCGAGAGAGAAATCTGGCAAGAGCTGCACCTGATAAAAGGTTAATTGAAAAAAACTTTTTATTTTTTTATTGCGGGAGTTTAGTAGACAGGCAGACGGCTCACTTGATGGAAAACGGTTACCGTCGCCTATGGACATTTGCAACACCAAAGGTGCTACAAATGCGCTGCTGCTCTCTTAAGGGAGACTGGAACTTGGTCACTAATGCCGGAACATAACACAAGGCTGTTATGGCGGCGTACTCTAGACCAGGGGTGTTAGCCATCCAGTCGGACAAATACCCTACCACCTGGCTGTGGGTTTTTTGTGTCGCCTCTTACGACAGGCCTGCACACAGTTCCTGCACGGATAGAAAACTTTGTGATGAATATTATTAGCTATATTTTTTCCAAACATGGTTTGCAATCAATTACATATAACGGTCAGATTCATACACATTACAATGTTCCGTTATAAATTCAATCCTGTGTTGTCTTAAAAATAGTGTGTATTTGTTTTGAATTTTGATCACTGAGTGCAAAATTTGTTTTGAATTTTCGTCACTGAGTTAAAAAATTGTTTTGAATCTTGATCACCGAGTGATAAATTTGTTTTGTTAGGTTACTGAGTAAAAACTTTTTAATATTTAGAACACGAATTTAGATTGATACCGTTATAATTGGCTAGTCGAATGTAGTGGCGCGAATTTGAAAAATATTTTTTTTTTTTTTTAATATCCACAATCAGTCGCAACCCGACTTTAAATGAATGGTTTGTGCTAATTTTTTTGATTTTGAAAAATTATGTGTATTTTGCATATATTATAATATACTCCATTGATCTAATCGTTTTATTATTAATATTTTCTTAAGTTGTCGTGACTTGTACCCATAATAAAACTACGTTTTAACGGTTTCAAGCGCGGTAATTTTTCATTTTTCACTTTTATATTCTTTTCTTTTATTAGTTTGATTATTTTTATTATTCAGATCGAAGCTGCTGAAGGACCGCGAGCGTGACATATCGGAGCAGATAGCGCTCGGGATGCCGGCCAAGAGCAACCAGTGTGCGGAGGCCATGTTCGACCAGAGGCTGTTCAACACCAGCAAAGGAATGGACAGTGGTGAGATAGATAGATGACACTTTATTGCTCACCAAAATAGACAAAAACGAAGACAAAATGGACAATTGCAATACTTCTTGGCAAAACAATCAAGCAACCTAGCGTATAAGAAATTCTTAACTAGTCTGGCGATGTAGGTGGAGCAGAAAAAAGATAGGACTGTACAATTTAAATACACATACTAAAACTAATTTATAAATTTAATGTGGTGAGGTGAGTGTTATTCTATTTTGCTAAATTTTTTTGTATATAATTTTTATTATATTGTTACCAGCTTTCTAAGTACACAGCGGTCTGAACCGATTTGTAATGTTTAAATAGATTTTATTCTGTTTCCATAATTCCTGAGTTTAATTATTACTTTCAGATTTTAATTCACATTATGGACTATTATTTGTGGGAGTAGTTTTAATATTTATTTGTAGAAATTTTTCGTTAAATATTTTTTCTGTAACTCCAGTTAGTTTTATAACACACCTTGTTTTACGAAAAACTTAATAGATGTAGTCTTTTTTTAGTAAAAAATTAAGTATTAAGTTATGCTGATTACACCTTCCGACATGTTACAAATAAGGACGAGTATAATATACATAATATCAGCGGCCCCGGCAGACATTGTCCTTCCTGCCTTTAAAAAATAAAACTCTAGAACCCGATCCCAGAGCCACCTACCGGTTCTAATTGCGAGTCTAAACCATCCGGGTACCCACTCAAACACACAAAAACAAAATCACCAAAATCGCTCCAGGTGATTAGGAGGATTCCAGAACCCGATCTCAGCGCCACCTACCGGTTCTAATTGTGAATCTAAAACAGTAATATAATGTTTTTTATTCTAAGTCATGACAAAATAAGATTAAAATTTTTGTCAAATAATTTAAGTTTATAATGAACAAATAAAAAATAGGGGTTGATCGTAGAGTGGTGAAAATTTAGGGTTGTATGTATTTTTTAATGCTGTATCCTAAAAAAATAAAAATAAAAAAAAATATCCAAAAAATAAAAATTTTTTTTTTTGGGGTGGACACCCCTTATCACTTAGGGGTTTGAAAAATAGATAGTAGCCGATTCTCAGACTTACTGAATAAGTATAAAAAGTTTCATAAGAATCGGTCAAGATGTTTCGGAGGAGTATGGGAAGGAACATTGTGACACGAAAATTTTATATATAAGATTACAATATTTAATCATAATTAAAAATATATATATCTAAACACTTACACATATATATGCACAACTTAAATATTAAATTTTACAATACAATTTAAAATTGAAATTATTGTCTAAGGTTACGGTGACGACGAGGCGTACAATGTGTACGACAAACCGTGGCGCAACCAGGAGGCGGTTGGGGCGCACATTTACCGCCCCTCGCGCAACGCCGACGCAGACAACTATGGCGGCGACATCGACGCCATCGCTAACACGCGCAGGTTAGTATTTGATATTTTTTTTTATTGATTAATATCATATTTTAATACTTATTGTCCTATTCTAGACGAAAACAATTGCAAAGACACAAAAATCATAAAAATTGGTCCAGCCGTTCTTGAGTTCTAATTAGTGTAACTAACACGACTTTGTTTAATATATATAGATACGCAGTGAAACAAAGTGTGATAAGGGGTCGGAGAGATTCTAAATTTCGCGGAGTTACATTTCATACATTATATTGTTATAATATATTTAAGCTTTAAAACACAAAATTTGAAGTATTAACTTAAAATTAGTATTAATTAAAACTTCAAAACATTTCCAACTCTATATGTATGAGCATAGTGTTTAAATTATTACATACAATGTATTTTAAATCATTCTCTCGCACGCTTAGTCTTATAGATTTATGTGTTTATCTCTTTTTTTATATAATTAGTAGATATTATATTGCATATAATATCTACTAATTATATTGCACAATATATCTGTCAGGAGCCTCAAGAACAGACGAGCGTGCATGACAAGAGTTATGAATGTCAAAGAAGCAAGTGAGGTGTGTAAGAATGGGCCTAAATGGCGCTCTGTTGCCCGTGCCTACCCCGCAAGGGAACTGGCGTGAAGTTATGTATGTATGTATGTTTAAATAGTTGCATATTATCACCATATCTTGTATATGTGCAAACTAACTTATGTTTGTATATATAGTATAGTTATATATTTATCATAAAAATGTAAGTAATTGTACAATAATTATGTATACCACCATCGCCACTCCTAATCAGAATATTCTTGCCACGGGTTGTCTGGTAGAGATCGCTTTTTAGCGATAAGACCGCCCTTTGTACCCAACTAGACTAATTAATACTATTTCGTAAGTTTTTCTGTAATGGTGTACAATAAAGTGTTATCTGTCTATCTTTTTTTTCGTTTCATTGAGTTTCAAATCGCGATTCTAAGGAAGTTTCACTTCAATAAATGCGCACATAAAGATTTCGTTCGTATTTCGCCCAGATTTGTGGCTGATAAGGAGTTTGCTGGCACAAGTAGCGGTAACACTCGCTCCGGACCAGTGCAATTCGAGAGAGACGGACAACATTCCCGGGAGGAGCCGGTTTGTATATGCATTTTTAAATTAGGATCACATCTATTTAGGGTTCCATGGCTATTTTGGCAAAACGGATCCCTTAGACTATTGTCCACTCCAGTCTATGTGTGTCTAAGTCATTTTTAACCTATAATGCAAATATGGATATAAAAACAGGAATAGAAAAATTTCATAAAATCAAAACTACTTGGCCAGACTATGTAAAATTTTTAGGGGACCAAATGGCAACTATTCCGCATAAAACTAAAGAAGAATCACGTAAATCGGATCATAAATCTCAGCGTAATCGGTGTACATACATAAAAAAAAACCAATCAAGTTGATAACTTCCTCCTTTTTGAAATAGGTTAAAAATGTTAAATTGGACAGAAAGGAGTTTTCTGTATGCTACTACACAATAATAGGGGTAGTTGCCTTATAATATGTAACTAAGGGTACATTTTTTTAAATTGTACACTATCATTGTGTAATTTAAAATAAAACAATATTTTTGAAAGAAGAAAGAAAAAATATTTATTTAAGAAAAAATACAAAAAGTCTTACATGATAATATATGTAACAATGAATTGTGATTCCCTGAAAAGACTCTTGCTCAGCATATTGCTAGTTTCACAACCAGCGCTGATCTTCCGCAAGTACCTCTGAGTGATGCCACGGCTTAGCTCCACAAAGCAAATTACAACAATAAACATTCGTTATAAAATTATGCAAAATAAATTACTAGTGTACATGAACATTGTTCTAATTACAAATAAAAGAAAATAACAAAAAAAATTTTTTTTGTAATCTGAAGAAAATAAACACCACTAAAGAAAGTAAAAAATCTATAATATTATAAAATTTTAAACGTGCCGTGTCTGTACATTAAAGCTATTCAAAAATCAATCTGGAATTGACTATATAAACGATGGAGAACACAATGCAATTTAAAAAAAAATTCTTGTCCGTTTGTTCAGGATTCACGTAAAAACTACTGAGCCGATTGCGGTGCGGTTTTTGCTGATCGACAGCTAATTCTTAGACTTAAACTCTGCGCTACTTTTTATCCTGGGAGTCCCGTGGGAATTTTCCCGGGAGTGGTTTGAAGTTGTTCGGATTTATTCCGTCACAGTTTCCACTGAAACGATAGCTTAATTTTTTTTTAAATGCTGCGATACTTTGTGTCCTGGGAATCCCGCGGAAATTTCATGTCAAGCTTAGACGAAGTCACATCCTAATAATTAATAAAATCTTGGAATGATTTTTCAACATTTTTAACATTCAAGTCTTTGAAAAAAATCATGACATTTTTTTTGTAAATTGTTACTGATTATTGCGTCGATAAACAAAAGGGTCTAAAAATGATGTCCTATATCTTACAACGAATGAGATCTGTTAAATAGTTTTTCAGAAAGCATTGTCGTCAAGTATTTTTAGATTTTTTTTCGTTGTAAATATAATTTGAATCTTACAATATCGGTATTTCACTGAAAAGCCATTATTTAATCATGTTTGGCGTGTTCGTTTCAGAGTCGTTCCCAGCCTGAGGCGGACTTCGATCCTTTCGGCCTGGATCGGTTCTTGAGCGAGGCCAAAAGAGCCGACAAGTCCACCCGCAAGAGGGACCACCACGACAGACACGACCAGCACAACAAGAAACGACGGGACTGAACACTTGTATGTATGTATCACTCACTCGGCCGAGGTGAGAATTTTCAGACAGATGTATGGTATTACAAGAAATGATAAAAAAAAATTGTGTATGTGTCTAGTTCACCCGCAGTAGACGTGAAACTTCCCAGAATATACAAACAGATAATTCTTCTCTAACTTTTATTAATATAAATGTAACTCCTTTAGCCTACACCCGTCAAAATATTATAATTCAAAATAAACTTCTTAAGTACCTATCTATCGCTTTCGATTTGTCACTGTGTTAGTCTAAAAAACATTATTATCAGTTTTATTTCGGTCCAAATTGGACCTATGTTTATCATCGGTCTTATTGACTCTCTAATCTGTGCTGCATAATGTAAAACTCGTAACTCATGCTCTCGCAGGCTTAGTCCCATCGATTTATGTGTTTATTTCTTTTTAGTGTCGCATTTTCGTTTCATCGAAAAAGATAAGATATTTATTGAAAGCTTTAGTTGAGATTGTTTATAAAAACCAGAGTGGTCGCCGAAAGCTGGCGGCGCCACCTGTGTCGCACGACTTCTTATACATGCAGGCATTTTATTTTGCTTTGATGCCTAATGGCATGGGGGAGTCGGCCATTTTGGTCTTTTAAGAGTCCGGTTTTCACCCGATCCCTGTTTACTTATAACCGTACTCATGTACATTACTTTTATGGAGTTTATGTCAAATATTAGAAGACAGTAGGACGGACATAAGAAGGCCACGACACACCTTCCATGATCAAATTGATCGTGTACTAGCAGAAGGTGATGTCAGGAGCCTTAAGAGCAGACGAGCTTGCATGACAAGAGTTATGAATGTCAAAGAGGCAAGCGAAGTGTGTAAGAATAAGCCTAAATGGCACTCTGTCGTTCGTGCCTACCCCGCAAGGGAACTGGCGTGAAGTTCTGTATGTATGTATGTAGTAGGACGGAAATGAACGGTCGCTAAGATATAGGAACCGGCCATCGAAGACAGTTCTAAAACTTCAATATTTATAAGTACTGGTTAGATGTAAAAGCCGTGTGAAATCATGTTTATAAAAAGATCCTCTTTCTTCCGTCTCAAAGGCTGGCAAGGTAATCGCTCCGCGCCTGTGGATGTTCCGAACATCCACTGCCGACGGTAACCACATTCTATTAGGTAGGCCGTCCGCAAAAATTACAATAATCTATACTGATAAATAAAATTGATGTGTCTGTTTGTAATATGAAAATTACAGTTTTTTACTCAATGCATATCATGAACGCATATACAGCGCTTGTAACGAAAAACCAATTTTTAAATTTTTTATCTGCCGGTCTGGTCCGGCTAATCTCTGAAATGGCTGGACCGAATTTGATGGCACCGTTAGGTTGGCAATTTTTTTTAGGGTTCTGCGAAAAAAATCCACACGGACGAAGTCGCAGGCACTAGTAATTAAACCTCTCTCTTTTCACCTTCTCTCAATTATTTGGGATCCGCACAATATTCTATTCTGACATACGTCCTCTGTCACCCCACAAATCGTTATATCATCCACCACATAATCCATCCATCTCTTTTTTTTAATAAAAAAAATGAAGGAAAGAGTAAAATGTAATTATTATTTATTTCAGGTATTTGTGGCGTATGAATTTCTTGCTAAACAGCCTCGTGAAGTGCTTCTTGTAATTATAGATCATAACATAGTGTATAAGCTAATAATCTTGTTTTTATTAGTATAATCTTTTTAAAATTATATCAGTTTTTTATTTTATTTTTATGTTTATGACGTGGCAACTAGGCCTTTAAGCCAGGCGCAGTTGTATTGTAGGCTATAATCCACACCATTCAACGGAGTTCTTGTGAAAACTCGAAAGGCCACATTTGACTATACAGTTCACATTTCTCACAAAAACACATAATTACTACTCAAAAACTATCAATATCCTACAACTATTGTTCATTTTATAATACCTATTACAGATTAAATAAAACTGCATCGTACGACATCACCTTCTGTTCCGCCAAAAAATCCGTGAGTGATTTTACACATTTTTAGAAAATAAAACTTCACAGCACAACGCCCCTTTTCAGTTCCCGCCAAAAACTTTTTTTATTTGAAAAGTAACAAAACTCGGAGAAGAACAAAAACTGTAGTGCTAAGAACAACTAAAGTAATACAATATATATAATACACGTGTAAGTGAAACAAAAAAATCAAGTTTTTCGCCTTGTTCTACATATGGAATTTTGGTTTTTAGATCCCTATATAATTATAGTAATGCGTCTTTCAATATTTAAAATCGGATTTTCGTATTGCATGACAATCTTGAATAAATGTTAAAGTAACATTTACGCAAACATTGAGTTATTGCCTTATTTCAGATGCGACATTCTTAATGACGTTAAATATTGACGTATGACGTATGTATACACACTAATGTGGCTATACGTAAACGTCGTTATTTTTTAACGCTCTAATGCCCGGTTTCCGAGGTACTTTTACCTACTTTATCTGTTTGTTAGCGCTATCGATTCAATAACTTATAAAATTGTGTTTTTGAACATACGTACGATAGTTAAACTAGATTCAACTTAACTGACCAATATTAGGCGTTTAGCTATTCCATATCTTTAGTGCTCCGGTGGTTCGGGCATGTGGAAAGAATGACTAAACAGATATACAATGCAAAAGTGGATGGATGCAGAAGTCGTGGAAGGCCACGACACACCTTCCATGATCAAATTGATCGTGTACTAGCAGAAGGTGATGTCAGGAGCCTTCAGAACAGACGAGCGTGCATGACGAGAGTTATGAATGTGAAAGAAGCAAGTGAGGTGTGTAAGAATAAGCCTGAATGGCGCTCTGTTGTTCGTGCCTATCCCGCAAGAGAACTGGCGTGAAGTTACGTATGTATGTATATCTTTAGTTTGATGTAAATAAATATTAGATATTCCTTCTTAAATAGATCCATCTAGTGGCGAGTTTTGGTACTAGTTGTAGGTTAACAGTTAATCTAAGTGTATTTATTACATAACTTTATGGAATCAATTGTTATTGAACTCATAACTAGTAACCACAGTAACCGGGCATTATTAAACAACGAATTGTTTAAAAAAGTTATTACAACGAAAATCATGTTGACCTGTATTATTTTTTGCATTCTGTACCGACGTGTTGGGTAAAAACGAGAATAACGTGAGAGTGAGGGGGAATGATTAGTGCCGCCATTTATGATTCATGTCTTTATTGGCGGGGTTATAATAATTATTAATTACACTTGATATTTATTGAATCTTATGTCTATTTATTTTGTTAAATTTTGATGAGAAAATGATGTCAAGTTTACACATTTGACCAACCACAAAGTTTTTAAATTGGTAATTATTTTGTATCAATACGAAAAAAAAAACTGGAGATAGTACTTTTAAAGTAATTTGGCTATGGAGTCCGAGGTTAGTTCATTTATGAAAAGGGGTCTCTTGCCTAAAATTGTTTGGGAATACCTGGTTTACGGTCTATTACAGTATGTAGGGAGAAATAAAATAAAAGAAAATATGGTTTATTAAAATTTATAATGAATATACAATAATCTCATGTAAGTACGTACACAAATACAATCATTGAAGTAAGTGAACAGCAGTTTGCTTATATTATTATCGTAAGTATATTTCTGGTTAAACTATGTAAATACAAAAACTATCTATATTCAACAACATTTGCCATATTAAATCGATGATAAGCATGAAAAGCATATTTTTACCCGCACTGTGCTGCTATTGTGGTGCTAGCTATTTAATACTACACGTGCTCTAATACTAACAAATTATAATGATGTAAAGTAGGATTAAAACTTAAATACACCTTTGAAGTTCGCACACGTCATTGCGCAGAAACGAATTAAAAGGTTCACGAGATGGGACATACAAAAACGAGAAACCAGTTTTGTGCTCTCACTCGGCCGTTATCCATAGTCGCATGCCATCTCTTTCGTACTACACACTTTCATGTGTAATAAACGTTTTTTGGCTAGATGCTGCTCAAACCCCCGAAGCTAACTTCACTCGATATAAAACATTGCACAATTTCGCGATTAATAATAATAAGCAAACCAGCTATTCATAGGAATAAAAAAATACAATAATTAACATCCGTAACTGGCGCACTCAGAGATCTTAAGGAACCATTAACATTTATTTGTTATTAAAATTATAGAATTAATAAAAACTATTTATTTTCTCACAACAATTTACAAGTAATGTAAGACCTGTTGTATGAGACTGGTGCCTATTGTAGATCTGTGCAGATTCATTTGATGTTTAATAAATAATCCATTGGCTGTCTCCGAGTGTCGTGGATATTGACCTATTACAATGTTTTCGGGAATGTAACTATATTTTAAAAAAATGATTAGTTCAATTTGTATGTTCACTTGACATCTTGATAGTGTTCTTTGTTAATATTCTGTAATAATGGAAAATTTGTTAGTTGGTTGCATAGTACGGTCATGAAAGAAAACTTCTAGGAATAACAAACGCCATCTAAAAACGTAACTTCGAAGAGCTAAAATCCTAATTGTGTTGTCTTACTATCGGTTAAAATTTTACATGAGCTCCATACAAGTAATGTAAAAAATCAACCGATGGTAAGGAGTAAACTAATAATAAGATATAGGAACCGGCCTGTAGTCTAAAATAATATGGATTGAATAGAAGTCGAAAAGCGAAAGAAAAATAACTCATAGCGCCATCTACTTTGTAACGTTCGGACGCTTTTCTGGGTCACGATTGTCGTCTCTAGTTATCTCCTTTCATGCGAACACGAGTTTATATACTATGCCTCTGCTACACCTGCGCCGTAATACTTTGACTCACTAATAGGGACCTTACACAAAATGTAGCCAAGATTTTAATGCACTATTTGAAATGCGTCATTGTCAATGGTTCCATGATCAAATTGATCGTGTACTAGCAGAAGGTGATGTCAGGAGCTTTAAGAACAGACGAGCGTGCATGACAAGAGCTATGAATGTCAAAGAAGCAAGTGAGGTGTGTAAGAATAAGCCTGAATGGCGCTCTGTTGTTCGTGCCTACCCCGCAAGGGAACTGGCGTGAAGTTATATATATATACATTGTCAATGACGTTATACATTAACTGATAACTCGGGCGGTGGTGGTGAACTTCGAGTAATATACAATACAAGCAAAATTTAAATGCGTCCTTGAAGTTCCTACACATCATTGCGTAGAATACAGTTATAAGGCTCACAGACAGCTGAGAGGCGAGTGTTACGCTCTCGCTCGGCCGCTATCCGGGTTCGCATGCCATCTCTGTCGCACAACACACCGTAAGGTGTAATAAACGTCTACATTTGATTGGACCAGCGCAAACTAGTGGAACTAACTTCACTCGAAACGCAATTAAGTTTTGCGCGTACCGTATAAAGTTCTTTATATAGTATAAAATACAGTCGCTCTCCACCTTTGGCTACCTAAACGACACAACAGATTTTTAAGTGGTGTTCTCACCATCAGTTAAATATATCTTCACTGAAGGTTTGTTTATATATATAAAAACCCTAATTTCAGTTTTTATGTAAGGTAAATAGAGCTACCTTGTAAGGTATCGTTTTAACCGCTGCAGAGCAGGTGTAGCAGGGGCATTAAGAAAATTTAAATAAAATTACGTACATACATAATAATACTTTCAACAACGAAACAATGATCTTGAGGGCAATTTAAAAGCCTTTTTAGATTTCATTATCGATTTTACTCGGCAGGTAAAAACGCGTGTGTAACTTCATTTTTAAATTATTCTGACATTTCAACCATTTTGTAACGATGATGTTTGGAGAATAATTTATATAATAATAATAATAAATTAGCAGACAAATACACGCATTGTAATAGTATATTCTCAAGCTAAGCAAGTTACGCTTATTATAGGAAATATGCAACGGATCGATTCCAGACACCCAGACCAGAGAATCATGGATTGGTGATGCGATATTGAATACCTATTAAAACTCATTTTGACTCGGTTGAAATTTCAGAATATGTAAAAATGAAATTTACCAAGCGCTTAATTATACCTTGTGAATAATACTACTTAACTTTAAATCGAGTTGAGAAAATTAAATTATTTTTTTTCAAACAGCTAAATTTTTCACACTCACTTCACAAGTTCAAACACATAATTGTCAAACAATTATTTAATATATTAAAGAACATAACACGTGGATCAATAAGTCCCGGGACTGACGCATGGATGGCATTGTCAAAAAAGTTCCATATCATTTTTCACGAGTACCAACCTTCAAAATATACCTGTCAAAATTTCATGACATTCTGATGTTTGGTTCACGAGTTACAGTGATTTAAGTGACGCCAATCTTGATATTCTCAAAACAACGGAAACAATTTCGTGTGTTGATTTATCATTGCCTTTTGATGATAAAAAAAACACAGTGCAAGCTCAGCAATGGCTTAAAAAGTACTACGGGGGCTCTGCTCAATGCAAAATAAAACCATTTGTCGGTGGATGCTGAGTTTAAACTTGGTCGTACAGACACCATAAAAAAAGTTCGCCAAATCGTTCTTGAAAACCGTAAATTGAAATTGCGTGAGACAGCTGATACCTTCAAGATATCATACGGTAGTGTGTACGCTATTTTGCATCAACATTTGTATATTTTGGAAGCTGTTGTCAAAGTGGATGCCGCGATTGCTCACGGTGGATCAAAATCTACAACGTGTCGTTGATTCCGAGCGCTTTTTTGCCGAAATAAACCGGATATTTTGCGTCGGTATGCGACAATGGACGAAACCTGGATCCATCACTACACTCGCAGAGTCAAAGCGATCGTCAGCCGAGTGGACTGCAGTCGGTGAGAAGCGTCCAAAGCGGCCAAAAACGCAAATGCGGGTCGGTAAGGTTATGGGGTTTAAGGGTTTTGTACATTGACTACCTTGAAAAAGGTAAGACGATCAATAGCGAACATTACATTGGTCAATTGATGCGTGTGAAGAAAGAGAAATCGGTGAGAAACCGCTACAAATGAAGAAGAAAAAACTGCTCTTTCACCAAGACAATGCGCCGTGACACAAGTCACTCGCTACCATGGCAAAATTGCATGAATTGGGTTTCGAATTGCTTCCGCACCCACCATATTCACCGGATCTTGCCCCCAGCGACTACTACCTGTTTGCAGACCTCAAAAAAATGCTGCAAGGAAAGAGATTCTATTCAAACGAGGAAGTCATCGCCGAAACGAACGCTTATTTCGAGGCCAAAGATAAATCGTTCTAAAGAAAGGTATTCAAATGTTAGATAAACGTTGGACTGATTGTGTTGCTCTTGAAGGAAATTATGTTGATGAGTAAAGTCGAGTTTTGCCAAAAAAATTATTTTTCTTAGTCAGTCCCGGGACTTATTGATCCACGTGCTAATTAATAGGGTGCGTTAATGAATGTTTAAAATCTCACACACATGCAAACAAATTAACGTTAAAAAAGATAACACTCATTTTTGGAAAGTCGTGTGCAAACTGCCTTATAATAATTTAATGTCATCATAACCTTACGTTGCAGGGCTGACCTTATATTTTTAATTTCGTATTTTCTTAGTTCAGTAGTTGCTACAGGTCTTGAGATTCTCGTTACTAATTGAAATCACTTTGACACCATATTTTTGAGGTTAGGTTGATTATATATTCGTGACGTCATGTTAACTTTTATATTTATGAGGTCAGGTTGATTATATGTTCGTGAGGTCATGTTGACTTTTATATTTATGAGGTCAGGTTGATTTTATGTTTGTGAGGTCATGTTGACTTTTATATTTATGAGGTCAGGTTGATTTTATGTTCGTGAGGTCATGTTGACTTTTATATTTATGAGGTCAGGTTGATTTTATGTTCGTGAGGTCATGTTGACTTTTATATTTATGAGGTCAGGTTGATTTTATGTTTGTGAGGTCATGTTGACTTTTATATTTATGAGGTCAGGTTGATTTTATGTTCGTGAGGTCATGTTGACTTTTATATTTATGAGGTCAGGTTGATTTTATGTTCGTGAGGTCATGTTGACTTTTATATTTATGAGGTCAGTTTGATTTTATGTTCGTGAGGTCATGTTGACTTTTATATTTATGAGGTCAGGTTGATTTTATGTTTGTGAGGTCATGTTGACTTTTATACTTATGAAGTCAAGTTGACCTTATGTCTGTGAAACCAGATTGATATTAAATATAATTATGTTAGGTTGACATCATATATTTTGATTTAAGATAGGCTGATGTGACAAGATGAATAAATCGATGATTATAAGACTATTATTAATTGAAGACTTATTTTCTTTTTTAAAATATCGCAGTTTAACCTTATGCTCAAAAAATCAATTGTGTGTGTGAGTTAGACTCGTTGCAAACTAAAAATATTCATAACTAAGTTGATGTTGACCTTACTTTGTCAAGTTGACCTCGTGTTCGTGGTCTTTAGTTAGTAAATGAAAATCTTAATAAATAAGAGAAAAAACAAGACATTTTCTTTAAAAAAAAAAACAAAAATGCACGTAATTGAGCTAAGACTTCTATAAAAACGCAGTCTTACTATATAATGAAGATTCGTTATATTTTTAATTTTTCATAGTTTAGACTAACTACATATCTAGACAATTTAGAAAGCATTAAAACCTATCGTTTTTAATAATTATTTCATATTTTTATTAATTAGTAAACTGTATTTAAATACGATTTGTATGTAAGTGCACCAACCATATCACCGTTTGTGCAAATTTTAAAACTTAGTTATATTGTTATAGTTAATAGACTTTTTTCTTTATTGTTAATGATCTTCACTCCAAGTTCCTAAACTTGTTTTTTTGAGTGTAAACCATTTTTATATATTGCACTACACTTTACTCACAATGTAAGAGATCTTTACGACCTCAACGTCAATGACCTTTGGGGTCTAAAAGACCTCATATGTCCCTAGTTTTATTTTAGATGGTGTTATTTACTAATGTAAAGTACAAACCTTTATAGCTGTTAATATTGCTGATATTAGATGATCCAATCAAACAATCAATTTCGTTGAAAGGCACAGAGATGAGAGAACATGAACATGTTCAATGACATTGAATGTGTCAAGTTTATGTTTATACAGTCGCGGTATGAAAAGGTTCGCCAGTTTTCAAATTGACTCATTTAACGTTCCGCGAGCACATCGAGCCTTTACCGCCATTTTATTGCACGCGACACTTGTACCTAAGTAAATTGTAAAATGTATTTTATATAATATTATTTTGTTCTAAAATTTACAGTTTTTGTTTTAGTAGGGTCTAATCTACCTAAAACTGAAAGTCTTAAAACTAAATTATAGTACATAATAACTTTTACAACAAAAAATATAACAAGATGGTCCAAACATTGGTCACGATAAAATGCCGGTAAGGCTCGACATGTTACCTTTTCAAACTAAGTCACAGAACAGACTGTTCCACAGAAAATCATGTTTAACTATTTGACAATAAAGTTTAAAATTACTTAGATCAAAGTTGTTTGATTTTCTATCTTGCCTAAAAAGATTGTTTAGAGATTAAAACCTTTCTATTGGTTTTAATATTTATGATAAGCGTAGTGATTATATCCTCTTTGTTTCTTATTGTTATTCTCAGCGTTTGTCATTGTTTCTTTCTTCACGTTTCTATATTTTATAAACGTAACGTTTATTAAAATGTTGGCGGTACTTGTGCAAGCAAAAGTCGGCTTTAAGGTGACGAACCTTTTCACACCGCGACTGTACATCCAACTTGAAAGAAAGAAACTAATTGTCTAATATTGACTCAGAGACTACTGCAAATCGTGTATCTCCTCCATATGCTAAGATTGAAATAATCGTTGTGTATAATGTGGCGGGGCAGTACTAGAAAATGCTTTTTTTAACAGTACCAGTTTGGGTTAGGCACACGTTGATGTGATCCGGTCTGTATTCGACACTAGTTGATGTGTATGACACGAGTTAAGGTGTTCCGGTCTGGGTTCAGCATGAGTCGATGCGTTCCGGTCTGGGTGCGACTCGAGTTAGTGTGTGCTCCGGTCTGTGTGCGTGTTAGTGTTAATTCAGTCTGCCTTCCTTGGCCTTCGTTTGCGGACCTCTGTACGCTCCTCCTTATTAGTAGAGACATCCCCGGCTGCAGGTTTCTCTTGGTCGTCTTCCGATGTCTATGAATAAAAAAAATGTATGTAGCGAACTTGGAGGCTGATTATTTATTGAATTTACTTGTTAACTAATTAGCGATGTAGAATTTTAATAGTAAATATGTAAAAAAATTATAAGTTATTTTATTATTCCATATAAGAGTAATGCTTGTTTTTTGGAAGTTAGTTTTAAAACAATTTTAAATAATTACAAGCTCTAGAGTTCAGTATTCTACAGTTGGTAGCCTTGTGTGTCAAGCTATTGTGGATCCACAGTAAGTCAACGATTTACAATTTACTCAAAGCTTTTAGTTTATTAATTATTGTATTATTTAATTCATTTTTTTATTTTATATCTAATTTTCCAATATTGCATCAAATTTATTATTTATTACGCATTTGGCTCATACAACTATATTTTGTTATAGTCGTATTAGCCAAATGCATAACAAGAATTATTTTTTAGTGGAAACGTATATATATATATATATATATATATATACACATACACACACACATATATACATATATATATATATATATATATATATAAATAAATAAATAAATATATATATATATATATATATATATATATATATATATATATATATATATATATATAGTTGATATGTGTATTAAGTTGTGTGTTTTATATTGTAAGAATTATAATTATTGTATGTTTCCCAAATAAATTAAATAAATAAGTAAATTAATTAATATGTATTCATTTGTTTAAGTGACATGTTTTTCTTTGATTTTTAAACAATTGAAATTTAGGTTTAAATAGCCAATATATAATAATCGAGAAATTTAAACATATGTGGAACTTAAAGGCCATTAAGAGTTTTCAGTAGTTTAAAAAATATTTCCATAAAAATAACTTACATCACTTGGGGAATTCTTCTCGGCATCACTGGTCTTCGCTTCAGCGTCATCTACTATATCGTCGTTTAGCAACTCCTGAAAAAATATGTGAAGTAGGGTAAACTTTTATTTTATGAGAGCAGACAGGCAGACGGCACACCTGATGGAAAGCGATTACCATCACCTATAGACATTTGCAACACCAATGAGCTGCCGGCTTTTAAGGTGAAACTGAAACCTGGCCACTGATGCCGGAACACGACTCACAGTTGTTATGGCGGCATACTCTAGACCAGGGGTGGTAGCCATCCAGTCGGGCGAATGCCTTACCACCTAGCTGTGGGTTGTTTTGTGCCCCAACGCAGGAAATTGTATTCTTTCTCCGTTCCTGCACAGAGGAAGTTTCTTAAAGGTAGGCTTTGAGGAATTGAAATTGAAATGCCTCTGCCTCTATCTGCTTTTCACTAAATTTAAAACCAAATTAAAAAGTATCTTGCTAAAAAAGGGATAGTACATTATTGAACAATACTTAAATGACAAAAATTCATTTACATAGCAGCTCGCTTCAACCTCTTATACTATATTGTGTATAACGTTTTTATCTTACCAAGCTTTTAAGGAATTTAAGGAGATATATTGTAGAATAATATTTTAGTACGTCATGTCAATATTATAACTATAATAATGTTTTTCTTTCCTTTTATTGTCTCTGACTTATTGAATATGCACTGTTTGCTACAACTCCATTAAGTCTTCAAAAGTCATTCCGTAACATACTTCTGTATAAAACATATTAAAAAAAAGAGAACTCGAGATATAAATACAATAAGAAATATAAAGACGTGTTGCTGGAGAGTTTCTTGCCGCTTCTTCTCCTTAACAGCAATAACACGTCGCGAAGTGGTGTACGTAGAATAGGAAGTATAAATTAAATTTTAACCTACATGTATGACCTTCAAAAAGTGTTCTCCAGTGAAACTTATTTTGAATAAAAACTTTTTGAAATTTGATTTGACTTGTATGAAGTCCACGCTACTCATAGGTAGGGTGTATCGTAAACAAAAATTGAGAATCAATCTACATCGGCAATTTCTTGTCGGGATCGACTCAACAAGCAGTCGCGATAGTCAGTTTTGGCACTCCTGTCCTACTACTATTGTTCATTCTAGTGATGTTTATATATTTTTAGTAACTAAAACTGCATAATACAAAATCCTCTTTCAGTTTCCGCCAAAAACTCCGCAACGCGTCGGCTTCGCCGTTAGCTACGTGGTCCGTCTGCCTGTTCGCCAACTTCGCAATAAAAAAACTTCCTCACCTGGTCTTCGTCATCGGACTTTTCCTTCTGGTCTTCGTCTCCTCGAGCCTTTCTGTCCACCTCGGCTTGGGTGACGAGCACTTTGTCAGACCGACGGGGCGGATACAGGAGGTCTATTATGCACACTAGGAGCTGTAACAACACGGTTTCATTACACTCTATGCTAGGACTGAAAAAGTACCACAGACATACTTATTAAAAGCACTCAGATTAGATACATACATACATATTATCATGTCTGTTTCCCATGGGGGCAGGCAGAGACTATGGATCTCCATTTGTGATGATCTTAACAAACAACTTTCGCTTCATCTACTTTCATCGACCTCTTTATATATGCACGTTTATTTGAAATGCTTTTTACCTGATCTCTCTTTAACACTTCGTCGTCTCGGTCTACCAGCAACAACTCTACCATTCTTATTCTACCATTTCTATTTACAGTTCTTAAATAATAGTGTTAATAAAAATGATAAAATACCGCGCTTCAAACTGTTACAATGTAGGTTTGTTAACTACAGAAGTGTTTACTATATTTGAATACCAAAATACTCATTTGCATGTACTTACACACATAAACCAACATTCACATTAGACAAATTAAATGTAATTATAACATAAAATTAAATACAACGTATATACATATACAACTTCTAACTTGACGCTTGCGGACCGCGTTCGTAATACCGAAGTAAGAAAGACAGTTGGTCTAAAAGAGAGTGTCGGGGTGAAGGTAAGGAAAGGAATGCTCCGGTGGTTCGGACATGTAGAAAGAATGCATGATGAAAGAATGAATAAACAGATATACAATGCAAAAGTGGATGGATGCAGAAGTCGTGGAAGGCCACTACACACTTTCCATGATCAAGTACTAGCAGAAGGTGATGTTAGGAGCCTTAAGAACAGACGAGCGTGCATGACAAGAGTAATGAATGTCAAAGAAGCAAGTGAGGTGTGTAAGAATAAGCCTAAATGGCGCTCTGTTGTTCGTGCCTACCCCGCAAGGGAACTGGCGTGAAGTTATGTATGTATGTATGTAACTTCTAACTTACAAAATATAAAATGAAAAAAAAATACTAAACAAAAAAAAATATTTTAAATAACTAAATGTTTATTGATATAAAAGTAAATGCAAATTAATAGAATTTTAATATGATATATAATGCTGACAACATTATACAAAATAAAACCTAAAACTACTCTTTTTGCTACAAATTAAGTCATTAAAATCGTAAATGTTCCTAAGTCCCAACTATGCAGTGTTTTCGTTCTATTGACAATTATAGACGTATGTACATACGTACTTCTCACTCGCTTTAAAACAATTTCAATCTACCTTTTAAATTATTATCTTGTAACGCTTTGTTTTTAAATACTAAAATTGTTACACACTCACGTCGTAGTTGTCAAGTCGCTGGAAGGGACTAACACCTAAGAGACAGGCTTGGCCTAGTTTAGGTGTTAGTACACAAAGTCTTCATTTTAAGACAACACGTAAATTTATTTTTGGTGTCAATAAAAAATTCTTATCTTATCAATTCACAATACTGTCATACACCTGTTTTGTGATTCTTTCTACATGTTCAAACCACATTAACATTCCTTTTTCAACTCTTGTTATTACATCTACTTTCAATACACAACGTTCCCTTATCACACTGTTCTATATCATATCGTTGAAGCTAACCACCGCACATATACTTCTCAAAAGCTCTTATTTCAACTATGTTTGTCCTACTTTCATGCTTCTTCTGCCATACCCAACTTTCACTGCCATACATCAGAGTTGACACCAACAACATTCAGATTAAATAAATAATTGATAGAGACAAATTGCACTTGTACCCAAACATTGTGTTGTTTTAAATAAAATAAAATATGCATAACAACCAAATTAAATGTTACATTTCACAGAGATAGGTTTACCCTTAAAAGGAGCCAAAGTTAATATTATTTTTATCCATAATCTGCCAGCTGCCATCAAAATTGCCGCGCTAAAACCAAGAGAATTATATCGTCTCTTTTACTCTAATACAAATTGTATGTAGCTAGAGGGAGAAAGCATCAGTTCAATGTTCGTTTCAATTATCTGTATTTGACCACAAATTTGTGGTGCTTCCCAATTAGCCGTGTGTAACAGTTCGGCGACAAAGTGGTGGTACCGTCTTAAAAGGGTAAGATTAATATTGAGATGCTATTAAAGGCCAGCTAAGTAATAAGTTCTCAGTTATCTATACATATACATATAATAAAATTGTAGATGTCAAATTTCTGTGTAATGAAAAAAAATGGTAAAAACCGAGTCAGAGGCATGTAAGAAATGAAATAGAACTAATTTAGATTTTTTCAAATTTCTTGTTTCTCTGTCTGTTTGTACCGGCTAATCTCCGAAACGACTGGATCGATTTAAATGAAATTTTGTATGGTGGTAGCTTATATCCCTAGTCAACATATAGGATACTTTGATCCCGAAAAATTAAAGAGTTCCCGTGGGATAGTTAAAAAAACTTTAATTACTTAAACAGCTTATTATACAACTTATGTACCTAATAAAGTATTGATATTCCCGGTATCATCATCATACAATAAATCAATTTATACATTAAAAAACAATTAGGCTATATATCATAACGCTAAGACTAATAGGAGCGGAGCACAAATGAAGAATGTTTTAAAATCGGGAGGGTGTTTTAAACTTACTTTTTTTTTAAACTCGTCCACGCGGACGAAGTCGTGGGCAGAAGATAGTATTGTATAAGACCTATGTAACACTTAGTTTGCAATAAAAATGATTTGATTTGATCATTATATTATTAAACTTACCAATCCCAGTAGAGCTCCGATGAAGATTGTTGCAATGGCAAATATCAAGTAGGAACCCCATGTTGGCAGACCGTATGTTTCCATCAGCATATTGTGAACACTCTAGAAAAATATTTAACAAAATGAGACATACTCATTGATTTATGAATACTAGCGGTCACCCGTGGTCGAAATTCGACCATAATAGTCAATGTCAAAGAATACTTCTATAATCACAGATTTCGTCAAAGCTATCCTGTTAATTTAACTTGAACAATAAACAAAGGAGTATATGCGTGTGTGTCTAATACGTAGTAGTGTGTGTGTTGATTTAATGTATTTCTTAAGCATAATTTTTAACTTGTCAAAGAGGCAAGTGAGGTGTGTAAGAATAAGCCTAAATGGCACTCTGTTGTTCGTGCCTACCCCGCAAGGGAACTGGCGTGAAGTTATGTATGTATGTATAATTTTTAAAAAATATTAGCATTCCTCGCTTCTTCTGTATATAAACTATTAAGTGTGCGAAATTTCATACTCCTCCGAACGAGCAATTTTCGTAAAAAAGGGTACAAAATTTTTGCTTCATGTATTAATATATCGATTTTTGTTCTCAAATATACTTATATATATTGTTGCAAGCCGATACACATGCTTTGCAAGTGTCTTATTACCCCTTTGAATTTGAGTGATCTATTCTTGATCGCGACAATCTTTTTGTTCACGCCGCCGTTAGACGTCATAAAACCTTCTTTCCTCTGTTGGTACTTCATGCGAATTCTTGGAAGGCATTAAGCTGACCATTTAACGATTTCAAGAACCAATGGGTGTCATGTTGCTTGTAGGCGATGTTACAAATGGATGAGGATCGGTCGGTCGGAAAATGCGCGTCGTGTTCTGACTGCGAACGAGGCGTTATGTAGTGCACTTTCGGAGCGAGTAGGAGTATCTTATAAAGACGGACTTTGAACGATTTATGGGATAACGATTTTCTTTCCTATGGTTTGGTTTTGTTGTATTCGGCTATACTTGTAAGAACTGTGAATTACGTGTGTGTACTTCTAATAGACTTTGTGATAATTCTAACCGCATTTTCGAATTTACATCCTACAAATCCGCTACAAATTCGTATTATATACTTAGATTAAATTAATTAAAAATAGAAAAATAATATAAACATCAATATATCCCTACTACATGTGTCGGCGACTTCATACACAGCATCACGCACAGATAAGAGAGACCTACTGCTTAAAAACAATGTTTATACAAATAGAAAACTTACCCTAAGGGCCTGGCTCAATTTAAAGAATTCAGCAACAAGACTCATCTGAAGGGAATGTGGCGCCTTCCACCCGGGAACCGGTTCGGTCTGCTGCCACTTCTGCTGTTCCACGAAGCCCAGCATGGAGTCCACGTCTCTTGGGCCCTTGTATTGGCGGAATTCGCCATCTTTCACGCTTTAAACAAAGTAAAGTCACGTTTAAGGCTTACAATGGTGTAATGTTCTGGAATATCTTATTAACATTGTAATTGAGGAAGTTTGTTACTCGTTTACAGAAAGCATATTAAACGGATTTTGATGAAAATCTAAAATATTATAAAATTCTAAACACGCCGTGTCTGTACATTAAAAATATACAAAAAAAAAATAACAACTGGAATACACTATATAAATTATGGAGAACACAATGCATTTTTTTTTAGATTTCTTGTCTGTTTGTTCGGGATACACGTAAAAACTACTGAGCCGACTTCGATGCGGTTTTCGCTAATCGACAACTAATTTTTAGACTTAAATCCTGCGTCGTCATATTTAATGTAATAAAATGTGTGATTTATTTTATCCCAGGAATCCCGAGGGAATTTTCCCGGGAGCCGTTAGTAGTTGTTCGGGTGCGTAAAAATTAGCTTATTCCGACGCGTTTTAACTAAACCGCTGTTTACATTCTTTTTCAAACGCTGCGGTATGTGTTGTGTCCCTAAAATCCCGTGGGAAATTCAAGTCAAGCGTAGACAAGTCGTGGGCATATCCTAGTTTACTAATAACATTCCTCATACATGAGAATAACACTACCGCACTAATTAGGGTAACTATTGTAACAACCAACTAAATAGCGGTTATAAAAAAATAATCACAGTAAGTTTTCTGTCAACTTACCAGCTGGCTAGTGGTTGTCGAATAAAAACCGACAACTAACAAGTTTACAATTTAGCCGTCAGCCGTTGTCAACGTCTCGCCAGGTGGCTAGTCAGACACCTTACGGGTATACGGCTTAGCCATCAACCAACGGGTGTTACTTAGTATAACATTCACCAAATAGCCATCATCTGGTTTTTAACGGACTATTGAAACAAAATTAGCCGGATTGCGACGTTTTTAAAATTTCGGTTAGTTAGCTAACACTAATGTTATAAATGCGAAAGTAACTATGTCTGCTGAACGATATTATCAATTAGACTGTTATATCGTAGGTGTAAAGCTCTTTTTGGCTTTCATGTGCAGAATCGCTTGTGTTATGTGTAATATACAACGGACCACTCTGGGGCTGATCCCAGACCATAGTAAATAACAGAAAGTTCGTTTCCGAAATTTACCAAGCCAGGAATCGAACCCGGAGCCCCTGCGTTCCAGCGAGTTCGGCCGGCTAAGACTTAGCCCGCTCAATCACAGAGGCCGTCATTATATATATTAATGGGAAGTAAAACATTAATAAAATAGGCTACTTACTGGAATATAGTCGGCAAGGCAGTAACGACGAATCTGCCGCTGAGTCCCGGAGATTTGGTGACGTCGACGGCCGCTGCGCGCATCGACAGAGACTTCTTGGCAGAACGGGATGAGAGCTCCTTCCATGCTGGGGCTAAGGCGTTGCAGGCCGGACACCAGGGGGCGTAGCTGTAAGAGAACATATCGGTTGTAGTATTCATTTAAAGAGCCCAGTATACATTTTTGCGAAAGCGAAACCTTTATGAAAACACGCTACCCAGTGGCAAAAGAATCATTCTACAAAATATGGAACCACTCGTAAAATACGTCTACTCTTTCACGTTATACATATCTCTATATATATAATCGAAATCCATGTATACAGTGACTCATCACGATATTTCAGGAACTATAATACCTATAGACTTAAAATTTAGCATGGACCTTCCTTTCGCCAAGTAGAGGTCAGCAAAGAACGGGTTTTACGGCACGCGAAGCGGGCGGGTATCAGCTAATATAATATAAAATAATAGCATCCCACTGCTGGGTTCTGGCCTCCCGCTATAGGGGAGCGGGCAGTATACATGCCACGCATGTCCAAGGCGGCTTGGCAGGTTTGACACATCGATTATCTCGATGTGCAGGTTGCATCACGATGTTTTCCTTCGCCGTTGTTAGCATGTCGTAATTGTAACAATGTGCACTTTAGGTCAAAAACTGCCCAAGTGATGCATGCTTTCCGACCAGGTTTCGAAACCGCGCTCTATGAGCTTGGGAGGCGTGTGCTAGCCATTACTCTACCACAACCCATAGACTGTAGTTAGAAATCTATAATATTATAAAATTCTAAACATGCTGTGTCTGTACAATGAAGCTATTAAAAGAACAAACTGGAATAGACTATACCAGCGCACTAGAAAGTATTGCGAAAAAAAGTTTTTATGTACGATAGACTGGCCACTTATAATCTATTTTGAAAATATGATCATTTATAACTAAAAATAGGTACGTTCCAATTTCAAAATTTCCCTCCATATTGTTTGAGATATAATTTAAATTATCGTGCCTCATTGAAAAATGGATCTGCGCCGGGACAATTTTCGCATTATGATTCTTTACGAAACGGTTTTCGCTGATCGTCAGCTAATTCTTAGACTTAAAATCTGCCCTACTTTTTATCCCGGGATTTGTTCTGGGAATGATTAAAAATGACCAAATTAAAAGAAAAACGAATTCCAATATGATTATTTCACTGATCGGATAGCAAATTTGTGATATTTTATATCTTGGGAATTCCGCGGGAGTTTTCCGGGGGGCGGTTTGTAGTTATTCTGGTGCGTAAAAAAAAAACTTATTCCGACAGAGTTTCTACCAAAACGCTAGTTTATATTCTTTGTTAAATGCTGCGGTACTTTGTGTACCGGAAATCTCACGGCAATATCAAGTCAAGCGTGGACCAAGTTGCTGGCGTATTCTAGTTCTGTATATAATGTTTTTCCTTATAAGATCATATTCGTGCATTACAAATAGAATTTTAGCAATGAATTACAATATTTAGTGATGTTTAAATGTCTTGGGCAACTTAAGCCACATCGAAAGTTAGATATTACAGCAGGAAATGTTTCATATTAATAATCTAAAAACACAATTAAACTAATTGTGTGTGTGATGTGTAACATCAGCCAGAAGGCCCAGCTCGCCATACACAACGCGGTTACGGTACCTACGCTCACGTATGGATGCGAGAGTTGGGTATGGAAGACAGGGCATGAAAGTAGAGTAAACGCGGTCGAGATGCGAGCACTGCGCAAAATCTGCGGAGTGACGCTCGCGGACCGCGTTCGTAATACCGAAGT
The DNA here is from genome assembly GCA_019925095.2 of Dendrolimus kikuchii. NCBI lineage: Eukaryota > Metazoa > Arthropoda > Insecta > Lepidoptera > Lasiocampidae > Dendrolimus > Dendrolimus kikuchii. Next base: position 9,828,930 of record CM034413.1, read on the forward strand.
ATGAAAGAGAGTTGGTCTGAAAGTGAGTGTCGGGGTGAAGGTAAGGAAAGGAATGCTCCGGTGGTTCGGGCATGTGGAAAGAATGCATGATGAAAGAATGACTAAACAGATATACAATGCAGAAGTGGATGGATGCAGAAGTCGTTGAAGGCCACGACACACCTTCCATGATCAAATTGATCGTGTACTAAGCCTTAAGAACAGACGAGCTTGCATGACAAGAGTTATGAATATCAAAGAAGAAAGTGAGGTGTGTAAGAATAAGCCTAAATGGCACTCTGTTGTTCGTGTCTACCCCGCAAGGGAACTGGCGTGAAGTTATGTATGTATGTACAATTAAACTAAAGTTTAACTTGTAAGAATAACAAGGTAGGTATATTGTATGTTTATCAGTAAACATGAGTTCACCTTATAAATTATCCAAAGGTGACATCATTACAAGGCGCACGTGCTTTGTTTACATACACATTTTATTGATTGTATATAAAAATAGAAGTTTCAGTAGGTTTGTTGTTAATTTAGCTGTTCTACTATCAGTCATACGCAACGAGTCAAACAATGATAATTTTGTTACTCATAACATAAGCGTACCATGGCTGTGAGATCTATTATGTCACTAAAAACATAGGGGATCATCCATAAACTACGTCCATGTTAAGAGGTAGGAAGGAGAGGTCGACGATGTTTGTAATTTTTTTTAATTGAGTTCAGGAGACAGTCAGACGGCCTACCTAATGCACCTATGGACTTTATGGACATTTGCAACACCAAAGGCGTTACAAATGCACTGCTGCTCCCTCAAGAGAGTCTGGAATCTGGTCACTAATATCGGAACCCAATTCAAGGTTGCTATGGCGGCATATCCGAGACCCGGGGTGGTAACTATCCAGACAGCACCTGCCATGTGTGATAAGGGGTGGGAGAGGTGCTAAATTACTAGACGTCACATTTCAAAATCTATTATTAAAACGAAATTTCGAGTATTAACAAAAACTTTAACGTTTATCCGTGCAGGAACGGAGAAAGAATACAATTTCCTGCGGCCGGGCAGCCTGTAGTAAGAGGCGACAAAACAACCCACAGTCAGTGGTGGGGTATTTTCCCGAATGGATGGCTACCACCCCTGGTCTTGAGTATGCCGCCATAACAACCTTGAGTTGTGTTCCGGCATTGGTGACCAGGTGCCAGTATCCCTTGCCAGAGCAGCAGCGCATTTGTAGCATCTTTAGTGTTGCAAATGTCCATAGGCGATGGTAACCGCTTTCCGTCGAGTGGGCCGCCTGCCTGTCTGCTGAACTCCTGCAATAAAAAATAAAAAAATCGCGCGATGTAATTTATGGATATTACAAGGTCTTATACTGACGCCGACATCCCATAAACGCCCCACTGCTGGACTCGGGCCTCCCATTTTTATAGGGGAACGGACAATGTACCCGCCACGCTTGTCCATTATCTCGATGTGCAGGTTTCATCACGATGTTTTCCTTCACAGTTAGCATGTTGGTAATTGTAGCCATATGCACATTAGATCAGAAAACTGCCTAAGTGGCGCATGTTTTCCGGCCAGGTTTCGAAGTCGCGCTCTTTGAGTTTGGGACACTTGCGCTATCCACTAAGCTACTACTGCTTTTTAGCCGATTTATTTAAAAAAATGAAATTTAAATAAACATATAAAAGTCATTGACATTGAACAAGTTATAGAATATTGTTTTGTTAAATTAAGAATTTAGTCTATGGGTGATAAAGAATGTTTTTTTGTTGTTGTCTAGGACACAACTGGGATTTAACGCAGAAGATTAAGCAGCTGTAATGCTTTCAAAATAACTGAATAAAAGCTGCTTTGAAGTGATAGTAGGTTAATTAGCATGAACATTTAGTAAGACGAGGTCTGATGCAATCATTGAGTTCAGGTAACTTTCAAATTTAGTCACTGAGTCACTTTGTGCATTGTTTAAAGTTATAATTTGTGTTTGCTTCAATAATAAGGGTGCTATCAGACAGAAAGTGGTCACGCGTTCGAGCATTCCGCGTTCGCGTTCAATTCAATTCTGTTACTTAAATATCTTAGCGTTGCGAAGATATTCAATGAACGATTCCATTGTGATAGTTTCAAAAATTCGTATTGTATTAAATCCACAATATCTTCTCGACATCGTCGCTGCGGATTAATAGTAGAAACCATTGGTATTACCACTAGCAGAAATGGCGTTAGTGCTGAAATGACTATAGAAAAGCTACTAACATTTTAAATATTTATTTCGCTATTCCCTTATAAATATTTATAAATATAGAGTGGAGTGCGGCGGGCGCACCATTGGAATTAACAGAATACCGAAATCAGGCAAACCTACGATTGAGATGATAGCGACCGGCGATTTTGACGATATAGTAATAGTAGAATTAGAACCCTTTGGTTGTCCGACGCGATCAGAACGCTTGCTGTGTGGGTATGTCTATGTAACGTAATACAATACAACGAATGCAGAACGCAGAACGCTCAGACGCGTGACGGCTTTCTGTCTAACAGCACCCTAAAATGCCAAAAATGAATCAACAATTCTTCAATTTATATGACATATGAAAAATAATACGACAAATTGTCTTGAAGACTTACGATTTATTGATATAAATTCAAATACATAAATGTTTAATATTATAAATATATATAATGAATGAATGAGTTTGTATATCTTGGATGTGCTTTTAGCAGGGATGGAAGGTACACCGCTGATATAGAAAGAAGAGTGAATTTGGGGAATAGTTTAAATGGAGCGTTAGGTAAACTTCTAGGCGCTAAGAACCTCAGCCAGAAGGCCCAGCTCGCCGTACACAACGCCGTGCTGGTACCTACGCTCGCGTATGGAAGCGAGAGTTGGGTATGGAAGAAAGAGCATGAAAGTAGAGTAAACGCGGTCGAGATGCGAGCACTGCGCAAAATCTGCGGAGTGACGCTCGCGGATCGCGTTCGTAATACCGAAGTAAGAAAGAGAGTTGGTCTGAAAGAGAGTGTCGGGGTGAAGGTAAGGAAAGGAATGCTCCGGTGGTTCGGGCATGTGGAAAGAATGCATGATGAAAGAATGACTAAACAGATATACAATGCAAAAGTGGATGGATGCAGAAGTCGTGGAAGGCCACGACACACCTTCCATGATCAAATTGATCGTGTACTAGCAGAAGGTGATGTCAGGAGCCTTAAGAACAGACGATCTTGCATGACAAGAGTTATGAATGTCAAAGAGGCAAGTGAGGTGTGTAAGAATAAGCCTAAATGGCACTCTGTTGTTCGTGCCTACCCCGCAAGGGAACTGGCGTGAAGTTATGTATGTATGTATGTATAATTATGAGATTCATGAGAATAGAATTGAAAGTATTCAAAGGGGACTTGTTCCACACTTAGCATTTTGTTTGAAAGCACCTATGAATAAGCTTAAACTTTTTCAGACAGTGGGCCAACGAACTGGCCAAGCAAGCAGGGCAGCGGGACCAAGAACTCCCCGACTACGAAAAGCTTCCAGTGACAGTTGACATGTTTTGTCAAGTGAAAGATCAGAGAGGAGTTTGTCCGCATATGACAGGACAGATACGACTCCTTAGGCACGCGGGGTAGTCACAAACACCCTCGTGCCCAATGTGGAACAAGTGTTCCGCAAACAAACCAAAAAAACAAGCCCTCAAATTTAGAAGCTTTGAAAATTTATTTCTTTATAACCTATTGCACAATGACAGACAGTCCCCATCTATTAGCACTGTTTGATTTTAATATTCTTCACAATGCTCCTCGTCGCATCTGTCTAATATGAGATAAAATGCCAAAACCAATCTTGGAAAAACTAATGTTGGAAAATTATTTGAGTAGCTAGAATATCACGTCTTTACAATTCATGTTGTAAAATCTAAAAATTTTAATATATTTAATGACAGTCCTACATTGTTCCAAAAAAAATCCAAAATTGATTAGTAAGTTTAATTACTGCTTCTTTATCATATAAATATTTTTTATATAATTAATATTCTAATGTGTAAAACATTCAAATTTAACTTTTTGTTTGACAATTTATAAAATATGACAATGCATGATGTGACCACCTAAAATAGAGAGTATATTTACGATGAGCATTGTTTAGATTTAAGATGAATGTATATGATGTAATCTCCTGTTGATAGTCCATAATAAATAAACTTCATGAACAGAATACAAAACTAACATTGGGCATAGTGCATTATGCACTAGGCTGATTGAATCTCTGGTTATTTTGGCAATAATTTCTATTATGTGGGCTGCAAGGCAACAAGCATCTGTTCGATTGCCTGCTTCATATAAAAAAGAGGAGTACATATTGCTGAGTTTTAAGCTATCTATACACAGTTTCATCTTACCATACTGCACACCGGGTTCTCAGACAAAATAAAAGTATAGACAGAGCCAACAAAAAATTTGAATGCATTGAAGCAATTTTTAAACTTGTGTGAGTAAACTTGTAGTATACATGTGGTTCGCTTCTATGTGGTTAATAGTAATATCCACTGGAAATGATTCCACCTTTATGCATACTATTTCAATTTAACACTGAGTTTTTGTAATGTACTGCAGTATGATCAACATCCTATTCGAAAATCAGCCTCCTTTAGTCGGCTCCAATTCATGAGTCTGAGACTCCATTTTTCTATTATGGGTCTAAGGCTGGGGTACAAAATGAAACTGTGCCCCCTTTGACATAAAAAAATAGAATTCAATCTTTATGTTCCATTTTGTCAAAATCAGAAACCTTATGTAATCCTCATCTCTATCTTTAAAAAAAAAAATATAACTTGAGTTCAGCAGAACGGCAGATGGTCCACCTGATTGAAAGCGGTTACCATATCCTATTGACATTTGCAACACTAAAGGTGCTAGAAATGCACTGCTATTTTCTTAGGGGAGACTGGAACCCGGCCACTATTGCTGAAACACAACTCAAGGGTGTTATGGTGGCTTACGTTAGAGCAGGGGTGGTAGCCATGCAGACAGGCATCCATCCCTATCACATAGCAAAATCTGTCTTTGTCCTATAGTATGTATAGGTAATAATTGGCTTTTGACCCCTATGCCTGGGTTCCATGCACCCCTGAGTAAAGTTGACCTCGATTACATATTATAAAACCTCCTACTTAAATGAAATAATGTTATAAATCGATGGACTTTTGCATTTTTAAGATATAAAGATGGATTTACATTGATCCAGCTACTAACTTAAGGAGCAGACTGACATCAAAATATTATTTTAATACTAGGATATGCCCACAACTTTGTCCATGCTTAGCTTGATATTCTCGTGGGATTCCTGGATTTAAAAAGAATGTAAGCTATCATTTTAGTGAAAACTGTCTCAGAGTAAGCTAATTTTGAAGCACCTGAACAACTTTGAACCTCTCCCCTGGGTATATATATTTCCCCGAGATAAAATGCATCACACATTTTATTATATATAATTTGCTATCAATCAGAGAAAAAAATCACATTTGAATTTGATTTTTTTCTTCTATTTGGCCAGTTTTAATCACTCCCAGAAAAATTCCTGTGGAATACACATAATATAAAAATGTGGCACAAATTTTAAGTATAGGAATTTGCTGTCAAACAGCAAAAACTGCATCAAAATAGGCCTAGAAGTTTTTATATGAATCCCAAACAAACAAACAAGAAATCTAATAAAAAAATTGTATCTTGTTCTCTATTGTTTATAAGACTCAGTCTATTCCAGTTGTTTTTTTTTAAATAGCTTCAATGTATAAACACGGCGGGTGTAGAATTTTATAATATTATAGATTATACCAATATGATATTTTGATATTATATTTTTAATATTTCTGAGAATATTGAAGTTAGCACTGGCTTCTTTAGAATTTTAAGTCAGTAGCTGGATCAATGTAAATCAGTTTTAAAGAAAAAAGTGTCCATTGTCTATTGATAATAGATATTTCTAGACTTTTAGAACACATATTTCATGAAAACCAATTAATATCTTAGATCATGAAGAGGGGAAAAATTGATACAAATAAGTAACATTCACATTTTTTAATTCAAAATTTATTTACTTATACTAATGTTGAGAATTCTTGCACATTACTGAGCCTTCTGAGAAATCTCGTTATAGAATTCAAAGAAATATTATGCTTGGTATTTTAGTTACCTACAATGTTTGCGGAAACTGGTTCTACGTAATGTTTGTGACAATAAAGGCTTCATAAGAAGAGTATTAAAACCACAATAGAGAATGCGTCACGCTTTTTTAAATCGCCCGAGACCCTACAAGCGGCCTTGTAAAAGTTATTGAACTTAATAGACAAACAAATTACTGTAAAATAGCTCGTACAAGATTATTGAAAAAGTATTATAATGTACTACATACATAATTAATGGTGTTGTTTTAATGAATAAAACCAAAAATACAGTCGAGAATGACTAATAATTCAGAAAATGACGAAAGAAAAGATTGTGACACGTTTTTGTAAAGCAATGCCGGTTTAAGAAATTTTACTTACAATTCAACCATCCATTCTCCCTCAAGAATCTCCCGCCAGTTGTCCTCGTCTAATTCTTTGTTAGCACTCACATAACTAGTTAAGCAACATAAAATTACAATTAAATAAATGAAATAAGAAAAAAAATTCAGAATCGTATGTACTCGCGCCATGTTTGATTTTGGTGTAGTGTTCCCAGGTTCCCATCAATTTTATCTACGAAAATCATCGCATTTTTTTCTAGTGTTGTAAGTTTTACAATATTCAAAAGTTGTTTTATTTATTATTGCATTGAAAAACATTAAAGAACTTATAAAAACCAGCATCATATATTTATTAAACATTTTAAATACTAACTAAAATTGTAGGATTTTATTATTTTCGAGCCTGGCTATGTTGCAAAAGTTACGAATATTTTCAATAGATGTCAATAGCAGTCCTCAAAGTAATTCAGAGTGGAAGTTATCTGATAAAATTTAAATAAATAAAAGGGAAAAATGCAGAGACAGTTAGCAAGATAGTATTCTTTTGCACCATTAGAAATAAAAACAAGATATTATTCCCTAGAAATATGTTTACCAAGTATCACAGAAATTGTTTCATGTCAGCTTCTACTCTAAGATAGGACAATATTGTCAAAATTAAGCATAGGCTCCGAGACGAAAACTTTACTATATTGAACTAAAACCTTAGATCATATAAATATCTCAATGACTAAAACATAAGTACCTAATTAGTGAGTTTATTACCCATAGATACCTACTAATATACAAATGCGAAAGTCACTTTTTTTGTATGCTCATTAGTTTATCTTCACAACCTTGAAATTAAACGAACTGTTCTGAAATTATGAATGTACTTTCGGTTACCAAAAATTTTATAATTTCCTTAGCTTAAGGGCTAAAAGCTTACTGATGTAAAACAGCGTAAAAACATCTAGATTGGTGTATAAACTGCACCAGAACTTTTAATTTAGTAAAAAGAACTCTTGTAGAAAACATATCTGATTTATACTTATATTTTTATTATTGAAGGAGCAGAAGAAGAAGAAGCGAAGGAGCTTTAGACCAACTTGATGGAAAGTCATTACCATTGCTTACAACACCAGAAAGAAGTATTACCAACATTCTGCCGGTTTTGTGGAAAATTTATTAGACCTTATAAAAAAAAACACGTATCATATTACAGTGGAAAAAAATCGTCCAGAAACTCATTCTAAATACTTCAGATGCGCAAGAGAAAAATGCAAAAGTATTGAGTCCAGAAAGTGTTGATGAAACTGCATAGTTTATGAAAAGAAAACTACTTTGAAAACCTAAGTTCACAAAGTTTATAAGCCTCTTCTCTATATCTAATTTTATAAGGAATGTTGAATATTTGACAATGGTTAAATGCACTAGCCTTCTGAAGCCGTATTCGAAAGAAGAACGTAAGATAGGGCCGCGAACCGCGACCCCGATCGATAGTAGACGAAGCCGACACGGACGCCGAAGCCCCGCAATGCGATGCAAAACTACACCGACACCGAATACCCTTGTCGATGTCACTGACGTAACAACACTACTTTTGAGGTTTTATTTTTTTTTCTATTTCAATGATAAGAATAACTTTATTTATAAGTTCAAGATATTATAAATTATACTATGCTAAAATGAAATTATAAGCTAATATATTAAGAAATAAAACTAACTTTAGTATATACAATAATAATAATAAAAAAACTTCCTCTAAAAGCCCGTCCAGCCCTACCATACCACTGTCAGTGGGCAGTGTGCTAAGGCTGGTAGCATTACCTCGCTGGATACAGAGGTTAATCATTTGCGCGATGTAAGCTCTAGCCTTACGGTGATTATGGTCTCCTGTTGCCTCGACCAGATAATTTCAAAATATTGTTTTCGATATTTTATTTGTTTGTTACGTTCATAAAATTAGATCAGGTAAAAACATTTTAATAAAATAATAAACATGTATGTATGAAGAGATAGATATTAATGAAAGTTGATAAAACGAAATGTATTTGTCAGAATCGTAGCCGGTGATCCATTCTCTGCCTTTTTTTTTAGCCAGGGGAAATCCGCTTGAGGACCATAAGCCGCGACAAGGGCAGAACCTCGGGGGGTGATTCGCGACCCGTGTGTGGGATTCGCCAGATCGAGGGTGGCACCAGGATGCCCAGTCAGAACTGGTGCCATGCTGTTGTCACCCCCGGTTAGGGATACCCACTAAAACCCCTGGGTGTTCCGTCCTTCGCCTTATGCCAGGGCTACGGGTATATGACGTCGCCTCTCCGCAGCCCTGGCAGGCGTGGGCCCCCCTCAGAAGGCCTCTTCCATTGCCGGGGGACTCATCCCCCGGCATCATCATGCTCTCTAGGCGTGGGTGGTCTGTAATGCGCCCCACGGGAGGAGAGATGAGCGCGCGCGGAATACTCGCACTCTCATCTCGACGGCATGTGCGGATGAGTGAGAACCCCTATACCCCAAGGGGCCCCCCGCGCCGTCAGCTTACGGTGGCCGAAGGTACAAATCCGCCCTCCGGCGTCGGCGCGTCCTCCTTCGCAAGCATAACGCATCCATCCTCTGCCTACCCCAATGGGAAACAGGCGTGACAATATGTATGTATGTATAAAATTAGATCTTCATTTGTTTGAATACTATTTGGTTACAATCAGTATGAACGCAATTTAGTTGTTTTTAGGTTAACGGCAAAGTATAATATAGTAAATAAGTAATAGAATTTATATGAAAAACAATATACTTATGTATACTATGTAACTTTTTGTTATTACCATTTCGTGTTATATAATTATTGTTTATCTAAAATTGGTGTTAAGTGCTGTTAGACTGTCCCTGAAAAAGTAAGCTAAATTATCCTATGTCTTTCCCCGTATATCCAAGTGTATGGTGTTTGATTCCATGAAATTGTTTTTCGGTAACAAAGTCAACGGCGTTCATCTCTTGTAATGAAGAAGACAAATTATTATTATGTCAAGCACCACTGTCTGACGATAAAGAGTTTAAATAGCGTGTCCATTGCTTCCAAATCGTAAGAGCCGTGCTCACCAGTGGGACATTAATGGTCTGCTATTATTACTATTGCGAACAAAGAAACTGTCGCATCGTCATCGAAGGTATCTAGAAGCATTTGAACGCACAGATAACCGATCGGACACGCCATGACAGTTGTCAAACATCAAAATATTTTTACGCGCGCTTTTTGTGACACACGCATCGCTAGGACTAGGGATGTGCGGAATTAATTTAATTAAAAGAAAAAGAAAATCATCAAAGTTTTCTTCAAGGCCGGCAACGCTTTGACAACCTTTAGTCCATATGCGATGGCCGTGGTCTGTTTTTTATCTAAGATTGTAAGCTAACTGTTAGGTGAATCTGATGGTAATCGGTTAACTTCGTCCATGGATATTTGTAACATTAAAAAAGCCAATCGCTGTCTACTAGTTTAGATGTTAAATATTTGTTTAAGCTACTTTTCAAAGGGCTCATAAGATGGAAGCGTTTTGGGAAAATCGCAGGAAGGGAGTTCATTCCACAGCTTACAGACGTATAGCATGAAGGACCGCACGCCATATCAAGTGGACGACTTATATGTGTCGAGGAAGTGTAGATAAGCTCCCAAAAGTCAGCGAGTGGTGCAGCGGTAGAATTGCGGTGTAGACAACAAAGCAAATAATTCATCGGATCATTATTTGTTATTATTATTTATTCTCAAAAATTTTACATTTTTTTTTAAATATATAAAGATATTTATTTATAAAAAAAATAGATCACATAATTCTTTTATAAAAATACATCAAGAATAAAATACATATTCAATAAAAAAAATATTATTATTATTATTACTTAGAGCACCAACGTTCCTTCTAAGGTTTAAAAGTTTTAGACCACCTGTAAGTTCGGAATCGTCAATATTTCAGCGCTCGGTCCTAGAAAGATTCAAGTGAGAGCAGCGAGTGCTGGTGAGCGGTGAGCGCAGACCAAGTAAAAATATGGAATTGAATTTGGGCTTAATACAATGTACGTATTAGGTATGTTTGACTGATTCACATAATAAAAAAATAATAAAATAGCTTCTGACTACTAAATCCTGAATTTTCTTTTGAAAAATAGCCTATAACCGATTTATGGAGTATATTTAATTAAAGTTATCATTGTGAACAATCATAATATTTTCGCCCGACTGGATGGCTACCACCGCTGGTCTAAAGTATGTCGCCATAACAACCTTGAGTTGTGTTCTGGCATTAGTGACCAGGTTCCAGTCTCCCTTAAGAGAGCAGCAGCGCATTTGTAGCACCTTTGGTGTTGCAAATGTCCATAGGCGATGGTAACCGCTTTCCATCAAGCGGGCCGTCTGTCTGCTGACCTCCTGCAATAAAAATAAAAAAATAAAAAAAATTAGATAGTAATTTTGGCCAACCCTACACTGCCCTAATTTCATTCCTCTGCCGCGCGCCGTCGTGTCTATGAAGGATTTATTTTTTTAAATTTCATATAGCGAAGCCGAATGGAAGCAGTTTTGTTTATTTTTTAAATAAAAGTCATTGTCTGTGGACAAGTTTAAGATGTGTATGATAATGTAGTGGAATTTGGAAGCGCGTTATGGTCTTTAACAGCGGTTTTTATTGCATGACTTCACATTTTAGCCGGGTTATATTATACAATAATGTCCAATGAGACCAAAGATTGAAATCGATCGAATGATACTTAAATATTTTTGTTTGCGACAAATATTATTTCTAATATTAAATAGTCATGCTGAATTTTAGTTTTTATAATATGAGATATATATGGTACAATGATTAGGTGACATCTTTTTCCAAACAAATTATAATAGTAGATACTTGAAATAAATACCTTATGAATTTCAAATTAATAGGTAGGTAATTTTGAACATTACTATTTTCTTGTGAGTTATGATATATAACATTCATTTTTTTAAATGACAGAGTAAGGATGGTAATCTTTTGTGCAAGGCGATGTCAGTCAGATTCGTGACATTGTCTATGTTACTACCCTGGTCTGCACACCGGATTTTTTAAAATTTATGTATCCGGCAGTCGCGGTAAGTCCTACGCTATTTGGTAATAGAGGAGCATACGAAAAGCATTTCTTTCTCGGAACAACAAATAATGATAAATTAACACTCAAACACTCGCGTTGTGTATTCTTAAGCTAAGCAAGATGCGCTTGTGTTATGAGTAATGTCTAATGGACAACGTTGGGGTCGATCCCATATATCCAGACAAGAGTCAATAATGGAAAGAATATCCGTTCACAAAATTTACCTTATTAGGAATTGAATCCAGAACTATGGCGTTTTATTGAACTAGGCGGGTGGTGAGCCGCGGCCTAAAGGAGCGAATCTTTAGGGCTTAGGGTATCTAGGGATATACTTGTAGATGTAAAAATTAGGTCGATTTTTTGCTGGAAACGTCAGATCTTTCTATTACCATTTTAGCTGAAATCACACTAGCTAAAACATGAAAATTGCTAAAACATAAAACAAGTAAATAAAAAGTTTCAGATTTCATTCTTTTTTCAAACATGTTCCTTGAGAAATACGACGCAAGGTTATTTAGCGGCGCGCATTTAAAAGGATTATTAAGGCGGCCATGACACTCGAGACGTGAAAAAAGGTAAAATAATTGTTATATGGATTAGCTGGCAGTGTCAAAGTGTTAAATATCGAAGAGAGTCAAATTTGACATGTGTGGTTACATAAAAAATAGACTATGCTCTATATAGGGTTGTTAATGCTAAATTAAATACTTGAAATAGCGAGTGATTAAATATCTTATTTACAGAGACAAGTGAGAACAAACTGGAGGACAGCTTCTACGAACAAAAATGTGAAAAAAGAGACACATTCGAAAAATAACAATAAACTGAGTATTAAATTACACTAACTGTCTCATTCATACTGAGTTAGAGCAAGTTTGAAGGCTTCTTTACGGCTATTAAAGAAACCTATAAACTTACTTTAACTCTCTAACGAACACAAATAAGACTGATAGTATATAGCAAAACAATATGTCTCGCTATGGTACCAAAAAGTTGCATGCAGTTCAGCCTAAAATATGCCAGGCAACGAATGTCTGACGCTGGTTTTCAATTACATCCTAGGATGAAAAGATGTCGCCTGTTATTTCAATATAGCTCAAAAGGAAGCTCAGAGTGCTTAACTCAAAGCATTGACGTAACTTGCCTTAGACGGGCCCTGTATCAAAATGTGTTGGGGAGCCCAAAGGAAGGGTAAAGTTATAAAAGAAACAAAAAATGTTTCAATTGAATTAAAATAATTATATATTGATTATAAGTTATTCCTTATACTTAATGCTAATACATTTATTCTAAAGGAGCTAAGTTAGACAAACAATTCAAATCAAATAGGTATACACTTTTGTAGCATTTTTTTCGGCAAACTTATTTATGAAATCATCCATTGCTGAAGACGATTTAAGTTTTTCTAGATATTCTGCCTCTATAGACAAAAATGACAAGTTTGATAGCTGTTCTTGTTGGCCCGGCAGTTATTCTCAAAAATGTTATTAATCTATAAAAGATTGTGAATAACGTTTTAGGAATTTTTGTTTACACACTTTCGAGGCCCCTGTAGCCTGGGGGCCCCCGTATCATTGATACGACTGATACAGCGGTAGCTACGCCCCTGACTCATAGCTCAAGGCCAAAATTAGGATGGTCTATTAAAAAATCTGTTTGAAAAAGCATTTCGACAAAACAGTGTTGATAAGAATTTCTATCTACTTAATTAAAATGATAAAATACTTAATATTGTAAACAAAGATTTCGTTTACGTGTAGCGCGTTACATATTTATTTATTTAACATAGAACTCATAGTACTTGCATTATACTAGAAAAACTATATGAGTGGTGCATGTTTCCCGGTCAGGATTGGAACTCATGTCATTGGACGGAGCCGTGAGCATTATAACCACTAAATTTGTTTTACTTGTAATGCTCGTAAATAAATATTAAAATAAATCTCTACTACATGTAAGATCTCAATTCATTGCACCACGACTTACACAAAACATGAATACTTAATTATTATTTGTATGTTTCTCAGAGTACGGACCATAAGAGTCATTCAGGGTCTTCTTCGTCTATATCGAATTGAGTCATTGAGGAGGTTGGGATTCCGAACTTTTACCTCTTTGCCCTGGTTGCAACACGGTGGGCCATTCATGGGTAACTGGGTTTCGAGCCACTGGCGCCTTCCCCGCATGGCAATAATTTCGCAGCAGTCGCAAATGCCCGTGCTCTTTGCAGAAAACTGCAATTTTTTGCGCTTTTTCGCTCTCAAAAAGCGACAAATTGCGACAACAGTTGTGTAGTGATAGTGTACAGTGTTATTTAGTTTGATTCCGGCGCGAATCAGTTGTTTTTCGACTGGGGTGAGTTGTTAAGCTCTATTCGCTTGTTTATTTCGGCGCGTCTAAGCGCATTACGCAATAACGGTCGTTTGTGTCGATAGTTATTCACACGCGTCGACTGGTCTCGGCAAAGGAACGGGCCTCCAGTAATGGATGGCCCAGGCCCCCAGAAGGCCCCGAGGCCTTCGAGTGTCCCGCGAAAGCGGGACCACGCGAAGGCCAAGGATGGCTGGTTAATGCCTGAGATCGGGGAGACGCGGGTGAAAAAGGCGTCTTCTTCATCGGCCCGTCGCAGCAGGTCGGTTGCCGGGCCGCGTCACGGGCATGCGGATAGTGCCGTTTTCACGGCTGCCGATATGCCCGGCTCGGTAGGGGATGCGTCGGCGGTGGTAGACCTCACCGCCGCCACGCATGAGGATAGGTGCGGCGCGATGGGACCGCCTCCGGTTCCCATGGCGCCTAGGGCCCCATCCGGGCGTGCCGCGCGCAGGAGCGCAGCACACCCGGAGATAGATAGGAACGTACTGCTTGCAGCGAACTCGGCCGTTTGCCTGGCCGTGAGCGCTGCAAGCACCATAGTTCAATATGCCTACATGGCGCCACCCACCTCTGCGCGAGCCTCACTCGTGCAAGGGAGCGGCGCCTACGTAGAGCATGATCACATCCCACCGTCCGGCAGCGTCCCAGACTCGCTGGAGCACGCGCTCTACGGTGCGATTCGCGACCATAGTTATTCCCGCCCTGAAGCGCCTGCCTGTAGTCCGGTATACACGGCGGCCGGTTCAGCGACGGCAGGGGATGGGTGCCCTACGACGACGGTGTCGTATAGCGCACGGGCTTCACCTGTGCCTACGACATCGACTTGCAACCTTTCGGGCTGCAACGTCGAGAGCAGCCGTCCCACGACACCGGTTGTCGCGCGAGCCTCACTCGCGCCCTCGGCCGGGGTCGTGAACAGGGACCTCGTAGGCGCGGCAGCGGCGACCCCCTCGTCTTCCTTCCCTAATGGGATGGGAGCCGCTGTTGCGATGTCGGCGCCTGCGTCTTCGGCTGCGGCGGTGTCCACGTCCTCGTCTTCAGCGGCAGCGGCGGCGGGCACGACGACGTCGTCATGTTCGTTCACAGCCTCATCGTCTTCGGCATCGGGTTCGGCGGCGCCGTCATCGTCTTCAACGGCAACGGTGCCGATTTCGTGTGCCCCGATGCTCGTTCCCGGATCGAGGTCGCGCTTCTGGGACCGGTCCCAGAGCAGCGGCGCCGATTCGGACGGCACGTCGGGTGCTTCTTCCCCAGCGCGCGCGCGCTCGCCTCTGCGCCCCACGGGGGGCGCACCCGCGGCGACTACTAGCATTCTCGCGGGTGCGGAGGCCTACCTCCGCACCGAGGGGGGTGAAAAGGGGCGCAAGGCGCGCAAGGCAACCGCCGCCAAAGTGGCCGCGGCTAGCCAGTGCGCCGCCCTCGTCGGGAATATATCGGCTCTCGGCCCTGGGGAGCTCCGCCTAGCGGCGTGCGCCCAGGTCGCCGAGATAATTCAAATTGCCCAAACGTCGGGCAATTTGAAGGGGGTTTACGTGCGCCGGCTGAAGGAGGCCGCGTCCAGGGTGTCGGACATCGTCGACACACTGGTCACGCGAAATCCGGAATCCGAGGCCTGGAAGCTCGGTAACGAGAACGCCAGGCTACGCATGGAGTTAAGCTCGCTGCGGGAGGAAAACCGCTCCTACCGCAGGGAGTTTGAAGACATGCGTAAGGCCCTAAAGGCCTCCGCTTCGGTTGCGGAGCCGGCGCCTGCTGTAATGGCGGCGCCGACCCCCGTACCCGTCAAGCGAAAGGCCCAAGCCGCCACGGCGGAGGCGGCGGCGGTACCGGAACCGCCCGCCGCACCCGCTGCGGTTAAAAAATCGCGTCCGGCCCGTGCTGCGGTAGCAGGGCCGACACCGGCTCCCGTCGTCGGGACGGAGCGAGCTCCGGCGGCCGCCAACGGGGTGGCGCCGACACCCGCTCCAACGGGGCCCGGCGGCATCGATCACGACGCGTTTGTGCGGGCCGTGATCGACGTTGTCGCCCCCATACTCGATGCCCGGTTCGCCGGAATCGAGGACCGGCTGAATGCCGCGCCGACCCTCCGTCCACCGCTAGCGGCCGACCGAGGCAAGGCGCCGGCAATCAAACCGGCACCAAAAGTGGCCGTTAGGCCGAAAGCGGCCACGGCTGCCGCCGCCGTCCGGCGGAATGCGGGGGAAGTAAGTACCCCGGTTCCGATGGAGGTGGTGGCGACCCCGGCTGTCGGGGTGACGGACTCCCCACCGTCACCGCCCCCCCCCCTAAAAAAAGACGAATAGAGGGGGGGTGAAGTGGAGGCTGAAAATGCAGCGGAGAGCGGCACGCGATGCCGCCGTTGCATTAACGGCCCCCGCCACGGCACCCGTGCCTGTGGTGTCGGCTCCTAGGCCGGCCCCTAGGCAACGGACGGCGCCTGCGGCCGCGACATCGGTAGTCGCGGCGCCCGCCGTCCGCGCTCGCATCGCGCACGTCGCGCCGCCGCCGGCGCCCGTGGCCCCCGCCCCCGCCCCGGAGGGGGGGGCGTGGACGACGGTCGTCAAGCGGAAAAAGGGTAAGGGGGCGGGGGCCGACGGGCCCCCTCCCCCCACCCAGGCGCAAGCTGCTCCCCTGCCGACGGGGCGGGGGCAGCAACAACGGAAACAGGCTGCGAAGCCTGCGGTAGTATTCCGTGAGCCGAAGTCGGCCGCAGTTATCATCAAACTGCTGCCGGCAGCGGCCGCGAAGGGTGTCGGTTATCGCGAGGTCTTCGCGAAGGCCTCGACGGTGGTCGACATCGCGGCCATGGGCCTCCGCGAGGGGCTGAAGGTGGTGCGGACCGTCAGGGACGCGCGCCTTCTCGAGTTCCAGCCGGGACCCGAGAGCGCGGCCAAGGCGGACCGCGTCGCCGAGGCTCTGCGCGGAGCCCTTGCAGGGATGGCCGAGGTCGTCCGCCCCGTAAAGCGTGGGGAGCTTTACGTCTCTGGGCTGGACGAATCGGTCACGGTCGATGGGCTGCGTGACGCGATCGCGCGCGCCGGCAACTGCCGGCGCGACGACGTGCGCACGAAGCACATCGGTGCAGGACCGGGCGGTTTGGGCGCATCGTACGTGATGTGCCCCGTCGCTGCTGCCAAAGTCATCGTCGAGATGGGCTACCTCGTGGTAGGCTTCACCTCGGCGAGGGTAGAGGCACTGGAAGCCAGACCGATACGTTGTTACCGGTGTTACAACGTCGGCCATGGCGCCCAGACCTGTCCGGACACGTGCCCGGACCGGACTAACTTGTGTCTCCGCTGCGGTAAGAGCGGACACAAGATGCCGGACTGCACGGCCCGGAACCCCCACTGCGCGGCGTGTGCGGCGGGGGGACTCAACGCTGCCCACCCCACGTTGGCGAGGTTCTGCCAGCCTCCCTACGTGAAGGGCAAATTCGTCCATCCGAGGACGAAACAACGCACGGGTGTTACGGGAGTACGCGCAATGGACACCTCCAATGCCTAGTACGCCCGTAACAATACTATTTCAGGCGAACGTAAACCACTCCCCCACCGCTCAGGATTTGTGCCTGCAGGCGATGGCGGAGTGGCAAGCGAACTTGGCCGTAATAAGCGAACCTTATTACGTGCCGCCTTGCGGCAATTGGGTGGGCGACCTCGACGACGTGGTAGCGGTGGTGGCCAGAGCCGGTTCTGGCACACCGCTTACATGTCTTGAAAGAGGAAAGGGCTATGCGGTGGCGGAGAGCGGGAGTATCGTCGTCATAGGCGTTTACTTTTCGCGCAGCCGCCCCCTGGCGGAGTTCGAGCTTCACTTGGACGCCATCAGGGCTGCCATAGACAGATTGTCGCCTAAAACGATCTTCGTGATGGGCGACTTTAACGCAAAACACTGTTCCTGGGGAAATACGTTCACGGAACCTAGGGGCCGGACGGTTGAGGAATGGGCTCTTCAATCCGGCCTGACCATATTGAACCAGGGATCGGTCCAGACCTGCGTGCGCGCGCGGGGTGGATCGGTCATCGACCTGTCATTCGCCACTCATGCGGCCGCCCGCAGAGTTGTCGGATGGAGGGTGCTGGAGGAGGTGGAGTCGCTCTCTGATCATCGGTACATCAGATTTGAGCTTACCCCCTCCTCCGGTCCGAGCCCTGTTCATCGCCCCCCTCTCTTCCCGCGTTGGGCCCTTACCAAGCTCGATCCGGAGCAGGCCGAGGAGTGGGCACTCACGGAAAGCTGGGCCTACCCAGTCGAATTCGAGAACCTGGAGTCGCAGGCAGAGCACATGCGCAAGACCCTGACGAGGGTTTGCGACGCGGCGATGCCTCGCGTCTCCAAGCGGCAGCCTCCGTGCAAGCAGGTCCACTGGTGGACCGAGGAGCTGGGCGAGATGCGAAAGGCAGTTCGCATCATCAGCCACAGGCTCAAACGCTGCAGGGCGCGCCGTCCTCCGGACTACGTCGCGGAAAATGGACTCGTGGGAGAGTTTAGGGAGGCCAGAAAGGCCCTTTCGATTGCAATACTGCAAGCGAAAGCCCGGGCTCGGGCCGAGCTCCTCGAGACGCTCGATCGGGACCCTTGGGGGCGTCCGTACCGTGGGGCTCGCAACACGTTGCGGCCTTGCACATCCACGGTCACGGAAACGCTCGAACCCGAGGTGCTCCGGTCGGTTATCGACGGGCTCTTCCCGGATCCGGGAAACTTCACTCCCCCCAGTATGGGTCCACCCGTTCCCGACACTCCCACGGACGAGGAGCCTCACTCCATCTCCGAGGGGGAACTAGACGTTGCCCTGGACCGGCTCCGGGGCAGGAAGACGGCACCGGGACCCGACGGGGTTCCAGGTCGACTCCTCTTCCTGGCCGCTAAACATCTACGCGGCCAGCTGCGGGAACTGTTCGAAGCCTGTATTCGCGCAGGTCGGCTCCCGTCGCAATGGAAGGAGGGTCGTTTGTGCCTGATTCCCAAGGGAGGTCGGCCTCCCAACGATCCGTCCGCCTTCAGGCCCATAGTGCTGCTGAACGAGGTCGCTAAGGTCTTCGAAAAGATCTTGGCGGAGCGGCTCGTGAAGCATCTCGACACTGTGGAGCCGGGGCTTTCAGAAACGCAGTTCGGGTTTCGGCGGAGGCGCTCCACGATGGACGCCTTCGAGACGCTGCGAACGTCAACGGACGAAGCCGTCCAAGCGAAGGATGTCGTTCTTGCGGTGTCGCTAGACATAGCGAACGCCTTTAACAGCCTCCCTCATGAGACGATCAGGGAGGGGCTCCGCGCGCATGGAGTCCCCCCGTACCTCACGAGGCTGTTGGGCGCGTACCTGCAGGATCGACATATCCTTTGGGAGGGCGGTGAGTCCGGCAATCCCGAGGTAGGTCGTCGACGCGTCGCGTGCGGCGTTCCACAGGGGTCGGTCCTCGGGCCGATTCTTTGGAACGTAGGTTATGACTGGATCCTTCGGGTTCCGGTCCTACCCGGGGTAGGGCTGATCTGCTTTGCGGACGACACCCTACTCACGGCACGCGCTGCGTCATTTGCGGAATCCGTGGACGTCGCTAACGCCGGGTTGGCGATTGTCGTAGATCGAATAGCTAGGCTGGGCTTGAGGGTCTCCCCCGCGAAAACGGAGGCCATCATGTTCCATAGGAATTTCGCAATCCCCCCGCGGACTTGACCGTTTCGGTCCAAGGGGTGGCCATTAGAGTAGGGCCCCAGATGAAATATCTGGGGCTAGTTCTCGATGGGAAATGGCTGTTCAAAGCGCACTTTGAGCAGCTAGTTCCCAAACTCGTCAAATCCGCGGGCGCACTCTCGAGGCTGCTTCCCAACGTAGGGGGCCCGGGAGGTGCGACGCGGAAACTTTACTCTGGCATCCTGAGGAGTATGGCACTGTACGGTGCACCCGTCTGGTCCAATGCACTTCACCGCCACATTACATTAATGTCTTGTGTTGCAAAGTTTTGTTCGCGACGTCGATCTAGCGTTCTCAGATCCCAGATTTTCGTCGGATGATGGAAGCGTCTGACAGCGTGTACATAGTGTAGCTCTATGTCTCAGACATCGGACGTAACATTACCCGAGTGCCATCTGTCAAATTTAGTTGACGATGAGAAGAATTTGCTATAACCAGCGTGATATGCGCGACACGTCTTATTCTGTTTCCAAGAGTTTATTTTACTTTTAACGTTTGCACGTCTATCAAATTACATATTTCTTGACAGTAAAGCCCACATGAAACAAATGGCATAATTGTCGTACTTTATTTATTATTGTGGGCGACGTAATAGTGATGTTCTGAAGGTCATGTAACGCACAGACTTTAAACCATCGACACTATACGTAAATAAATAGAAAGTAATCGAATTGAAAATAGAACAATGTTCTAATTTAAAGAAAAATAATTGATTAAAACTTATTTATAAATGATGACATTTTTATACCCAAATACTACTACTATTATAGTATTAATAATGTAAACGTAAACATTTTGGAAAATAAATTGAAAATGAAATAATTATTAAAATCGAATAATAGAGTAATGAGATAACTGTTACGCCTACGTTTTATAGGTAATGTAACAATTACTTAGCATATTTTAGAATTATTAACATAGCAACAATATAGAATCACAAAACAATTGCAAGACAGTATTGTGAATGGTAGAGTTGGTGCCGGTAGACCACGACGTACACACCATGATCACATAACAGAAGTGTTAAAACAAGGTCATGTAAAAAGCATATCAAATAAACTTGCAAGTATGAAGAGGTTAATGAAAGTAGATGAAGCG
Organism: Dendrolimus kikuchii; assembly: GCA_019925095.2. Lineage (NCBI taxonomy): Eukaryota > Metazoa > Arthropoda > Insecta > Lepidoptera > Lasiocampidae > Dendrolimus > Dendrolimus kikuchii. The sequence goes on from CM034413.1 coordinate 9,849,672, forward strand.
AAAGTTGTTTGTCAGAATCGTCGCAAGTGGAGATTTATAGTCTCTGCCTACCCCCATAGGAAAAAGGCGTGATAATATCTTAGTAATAAAGCAATATATGTGACATAAAAAATCGAGTCGGTAAATGCATTAGGACATTACTAACTGATCTGTCATCGAATTAAAAGTAAAATAGGAAAGGGTATGTATGTATGCGCGGAATTTGGTGTGCACATAAATAAACTTTCCATGCTTAAGATCTCAGAAGTGTGCGTCGGCCTAATATAGTTCTGGCTTAACACAGCCCCGGACCTACATTTTTGTTGAGGGAGGAAGGGAGACTGGCTGAATACTGAATACTCTGTCTGTCTAAGCAAAAAAATTCGGACATTTCCGCCTGGAGCGACAGAACAAAAAGAGGCACACCAGTCTCCCAATTAGAATCTGGCCTGATATATAATGTCAAAGCAAAGCAAACTCCCTCTTCTCTTGTCACTGAATTTTATATAATAACAGCCCATAAATGTCCCACTGCTGGGTTCGGACCTCCCACTATTGAAGAACTGACATTATACCCTCCACGCTTGTCCAAGGCGACTTGGCTGGTTTGACACATCGGTTATCTCGATGTGCTGGTTTCATCACGATGTTTTCCTTCACCGTTGTTAGCAAGTGGTGATGGTAAAAATATGCACATTAGGCCGAAAAACTGCCTAAACCCGCGTCCTTTGAGTTTAGGACGCGTGCGCTAGCCATTACGCCACCACAACTTTTACCACTGAATTTTACTAGTCGAAAATTTCAAGTTAATCGTTCCTTAAGATCTCTGAGTGCGATCATAATTGTTAAGGTCTACTCTTAATATTTTTTCCACGACATTAAACGTTAGTGAACAATAAGCATTGTCTTATCCCCCGGAGACGCCCGCCCACGGGGCTACAATCTCTTTGAAGATTACAGTCAACTCACACGGACCCACGGACAGCTAATGGACTAGTCACGAGATTTTTTTTGTTATAGCTATTGATTTTTCTTGAAATTTCACGTTTCATTAATGGTAAAGGTCAAGGTCGTATTTTTAAAGTGGGGCCTCATGTGAGATTATATTGCAGTTATAGGCCGTTACACGCAGATGTGGCGATGGGTGTAATGCGTTACTTATTGATGCGATATTGTTTGCAATTGTTAACGACGTTGCAATGTATTGACAGATAATGTATGTATATAAACTACATTTGTTAAAGGCGTTGTTTTAACTCTATAAATAAGACACATTTGGGCACAGTCAATAACTTTAACATTATCCTATTATTAGATGAGCCAGTCGATGATGAGGATGCAAGTCGCAAGCATCAATGTAAAGGTGGGGCCTTTACATTGATGCTTGCGACTTGCATGTCTATCCAGTTAGTTAATTTTTGTCGCGGAAATGTACGCGGAACAATGTATATACCTAATACTTCTTTTTTAGTGTTCTGTAGTCAAATCGTAAAAGCGGAACACTTTTGATTTAACATGTCCGTCTGTCTGTCTTTTTATTTGGTTACTTAAGCTGCATTACTTGACGATTTTCAACACCGAAAATTTTTAATAAAGTTCTTTAGTTAACTTAAAGAACTTTATTAGCTAATAAGAATAGCTAAAAAGAAAACGAGTGAGAAGGATAGAAAGTATTAAAGAAGACCAGACAAACAAACAAGAAAAATAACAAAAGTGGGAAATAACAATCAACATGACACTTATTAGTTACACATTAAACATTGAAACACATCAATAACACACATTAAATATACTAATATATAATAATATCAGCCAATAAATGTCCCACTGCTGGGCTCGGGCCTCCCATTTGTTTTTTTTTTGGGGAAACGGACAGTGTACCCGCCACGCTTGTCCAAGGCGGCTTGGCAGGTTTGACACATCGGTTATCTCGATGTGCAGGTTGCATCACGATGTTTTCCTTCACCGTTGTTAGCACGTGGTAATTTAAGAAAAAAAATTAATTGCAGGAGTTCAGCAGACAGGCAGACGGCCCACTTCATGGAAAGCGGTTACCATCGCCTATGGACATTTGCAACACCAAAGTTGCTACAAATGCGCTGCTGCTCTCTTAAGGGAAACTGGAACTCGCTAATGCCGGAACACAACTCAAGGTTGTTATGGCAACATACTTTAGACCAGGGGTGGTAGACATCCAGTCGGACAAATGCCCTACCACCTGGCTGTGGGTTGTTTTGTCGCCTCTTACGACAGGCCGCCGGACCGCAGGAAATTGTATTCTTTCTCCGTTCCTGCACGGATATTAATTGTAACGATATGCACATTAGATCAGAAAACTGACTAAGTTGTGCATGTGTTCCGGTCAGAATCGAACCCGCGCACTTTGAGTATGGGACGCGTGCTCTAGCCATTACCTTACCACGACCCATAAATAAAAAAATGACTGTATGTAATATACTATAAAACACTATTTTATTAAAAACCTTATTAAATAAAATTTCGTACAAAAAATTACGATTAGTATAGGAGTGCGAAATTGCCGTCGGTTGCGAACATACCCAGAACGCTGACCGCATTCCTTGCTGGATGACAACGCCGATGCGTTTTTTTTTTGAGGCGGGGGACATGCATTTCGCACACTACCGGGTCCTTTACTAGGGATTAGACCAAAGCGACGAGAGGTGACACCACGAATGGGCACCAGAGTCAATCGCCGGCTCGTGTGGAGACTCGAAGACTCAATACTACACTAAAACCACCCTCCTCCCATGTGCAGGAAGAGCGTGAGACTTAGAACGTAGTTACACCCACGCTGACCCTAGCGCATCAGTGTTTAGCGCCGATGCGTTGCCCCAAGTACAGGCCAGCATTTTGGTAGCGGGAGACTTGTATCAAGCGAAAACCGATAGGTTTCTCGACCCCATGGCCCTACAGTCTCGACACCGAACGCCGTATCTAGTATGTATCCATTGCCAATAGATGCATATTATTATGTTATTTAAGTTATTTGGGAAACATAATTATAGAACGTTTTGGGAACGTTCCCAACTAACGGTGTATTGGGACCTATTTACTATATGTAATTTTTATCTTTTGTAAATTAAGCTGTATATATATTATTAGTATAGGTAAATTTGACTAAATTGAGTGTCAATAAATCTGTATATTATAGAAGGTAATTATATTTCCCTGAAACGCCGCAAATATACTTCCATTGATAATAAATATATAATTTTTTTATCGGCAGACAAACACACATTGTATATCCCCAAATTAAGCAAGTTACGCTTGTGTTATGGGTAATATACAACGTACTACTCTGGGGCCGATCCCAGACACCCAGACCATAGTAGATAACGGAGAAAATACGTTTCCGAAATTTACTATACCAGGAATCCAACCCGGAGCCTCTGCGTTGCAGTGAGGTAAGCCGGCAAAGGCTTAGCCCGCTCAACCACAGAGGCCGTCGTATGTCGTAATATATGTTTGTGACTTTCGGTGTTGACTCTAGGGCCTTGGTAACAGTAGATTTATCAATGCTATCGGGACTTCTGAATGTTATTGAAAGATGTCAAAAGGCTTGCCTGTTTTTTATTCAATGCATTCAGTTTGCGAACGCTTCCCATTGACGTCCCGTGTGCAATACTTGAAACAACTTAGAAGGGTTTATGAGGTAATAAAAGAAAAGCAACTGGTCACTATACTTATAATCAAACAACCAAAAAAGAAAGCCTCACTGTTTTAATACATTTTATTCACTGACTCTACACAAACATTTTTAGAACACATCGCAATCTCTCCAATTTTGCAGTATAAGAAACTATAGGTATAATTAAATTATATTTAACAAAATAAAATTACATATAATCGAATACAATGCAAGAAAACATAACTTATTTGTATTGTATTCTACTCATAGTCCCTCAAGACTATAAGTAGAATACTGAGCCTAGATCACCGTCTTCTATGGGTAAGGTGTCCAAAAGGCTGGCTACGTTTTCTCGCTCGATCGCCATACTGATCCGTTGGCCGAGGTAAGCACCAGCCCTCTGATCACCTGAAGAATCAATGAGTCGTTCGATAAATTTTGGTAGAGGCTCATGGCCTCAGGACCCCACGGTCCAAGCGTCTCGACAGCAAACGGCACAAACTTAGCAAATTGGCACAACCGATAACGGATTGAAGTCATTGATAAACTATTTTAATTAAAAGGGTCATGAATGACAAGAATATAATACATTATTGTTTGGAAATTTTAGGTAATATTTTAAAGTTATATTATATTTAAAGTTTTACATGTAATAAAATATATCGAACACAGTAAAAATCTATCGCGCCTGCCAACATGAAAATAAAATGTAGTGAATACCGTCTATATAATTGAGAGATTTTGAATTATAATCTAGACAATTGTCCCATCGTATTAGAGACAAATATTAGTACACAAAATTATGGTAAATTATAGAGAACTACTCTGTAAAAAACAGGCGCTAATCACAGCATAAATAAAAATATAACATTATTATCCAATCAATTAAATTGCCGATTCTATCATTTAGAAATAAGAGGGTACATAACAAAATTAATTATTGGCCATAAAAGAAACATGTCAAGAAAACTATACAACTAAAGAAATGTAACACGTGCGAATGAAATCGCAGACAAAGCTAGTTCTAAATGTTACCTATTTACAAGGATTTACTATCCACTTGCCTAAATTCTATTTCAAATAGGATAGTATGGCTGACATATCCATAAAACCTAATTTGTAGCGTTATCGTAAAATTTTCTATGATATAAATATTAATTTTAGTTATTAAAAAATATATTTATTCCTGTTACTGTTTAATATCTAACAATGTTATATTTAGCACCACGATGTTTATTTTTCTATTTACGTAATTGCGCCCATACCGACCTATTTGGAGTAGAATTTAATAACCTACCTGTTGCTAATAATGACTAATAGAAAATTAATAAACCGTAAGAAATGAAATACCAAACCTCCGAGTTTGGTTTCATAACCCACCAGTGACAATATTAAGAAAAAAAATGATTAAAAAAATATAGTAATCCAACATCTCTTGGGGATTACACAAGAAATGCATTCTGAGGTTGGCCACACTGAATCACAGAGTCGTATTTAGATTTGATTTTATTGCATTTTCTGCCTTGGAAATAAATATCGAATAGGAAAAGGTAAAAAGTGCCCCCTTTTTATGTATTTTCTATTAAATATTTATATTATTTGATTCACATAAGTAATAAAATTGTAATTACATTTTTGTCTATGCTTCTGTACGCACTAACCGACACAATGTCTGAACCTGAGCACACTGAGGTTAGGTACTCTATTTTAAATCGGAAAATGCAGAATTTCATGTAATAAGGAATTAAAATTTACCAACATGTGTAAAATTCTATGGAAAACATTAGTTTTATTGTAATTAATGTATTATTACTTGTTAAAAATGTAATTTGTAATTAGTATTTCAAATACCTGACGCTGAGGTATTTTGTAATTAGTATTTCAAATACTTATGGTTGCAAAATACATTTCACAAAATACATTTAGCTACCTTATTGATGGGTGTGTTCTTCAGAAAATAGCGCTCGATAGCTTTCATAAGTTTCATAAGAAAATGGTGACCGCTAAATATTAGGTAAGTTCTGCAGTACTGGCCATTTAAAAGAAATATTTTTGTTTCGCTAAGATATATAATTTCAAATTAATTTTACTTTGAAAACATGAAATTCTTTTTTTAAAATTAGTCATTTGTTTATTGATAAGTGTTATGTTTTCTTCGCATTTGAATCTTTTTCATCATCATGGATAGTTAAAAATTCGAGTAATTATGGAATAAGAGTACCGTCGTGGCAGCAACGCGGCAAGAGCGACAAGCAACATCAACAACCTTTATGAGCGAACACTACAATGAACGTACCACTTGTTATTGGTTTTCCCGCTTCCATTCTGGAAATTTCGACCTTTCTTTATAGCTGGAGCACAACAGACAGGCTGACGGCCCACCTGATGGAAAGCGGTTACTGTCGCTTATGGACATTTGCAACACCAGAGATTTCATCAACCCGCTGCCAGCCTCGAAGAAATTTTATGACACCCTTTTTGAAGAACTCCATATCGTAGCGCTGTGGAAAAACCTCGGCTGGGAGCTCATTCCAAATCCCCACGGTATGCAGGAAAAAGGTTCTACAGAACCGTTGCGTACATGAGCGAAACGGCTTAAGGAAGTGGGGGTGAAATCCCAACACATGGTGAGCGGTTCGGTGGTAGAAAGAGGACGAATACACCATTCTATACAGTTCTTCCGAATACACTCCGTTATACAGTCAGTAGAATACGTAGAGAGAGCGAAGTCTCTCATAAGGCCAAGCGTATCTAGACCACCTGTGAGTATGGGATCATCAACAACGTGAACAGCTCGACGTTGAATACTGTCTAGGGGATCGAGTTGGTAGCCAGGTGCTCCAGCCCAAAAGTGTGAGCAGTACTCCATATGCGGGCTCACCTGGGTTTTACAAAGCACAAAGCGTTGCCGCGGTGTGAAGTACTGCTTGGACCGGTTTAACATTCCCAGCTTCTTAGAGGCAAGTTTTGCCTTGCCTTCAAGATGGCTCCTCAACATCGTTCGCGATGTCAACACTGAGGATCCCAATACTCTTGGAGGTGGTAAGGGGAGTTCCTTGGAACTGAAGCGATTGCTCGAATGGAGTTTTTTTGGCAGATAATACGCAGACCTATGTCTTCTTGGGGTTGAAATGGACAAGGTTTTGTCTCCCTCATTCAGAGACTCTCTCTAAGGAATACTCTACTCAGATACAAGTCTAACCCAACTTTCCTCCACAAATGATCGAGGGACGTTTGCACGACCAGAGTACTGCGCATCGCCTGTGCTGGCATCCGCATTGGAATGAATGTTGCGAATAGACAACATATCAATGATATGTAAGATGAACAACGTTGGCGATAGCACACAACCCTGGGGCACACCAGCGTTGATGGGCTTGAAACTTGAGCAACAACCGTCGACAACGACTTGAATGCTGCGCTCATCAAAAGAGATGGATAGCCAGGTGCAAGGCCCTTCGGGTATTTCATACGATGGCCGCTCCGATAGAAGAGCCCTGTGCCAGACCCGGTCGAAGGCCTTAGCAATATCTAGAATTCTAGACTAACTGCCAGTGCTTCCTCTTTGCTCTCAATGGCTTCAGCCCAACGGTGGGTTAGGTAAACCAAGAGATCTTGAGCTGAGCGACTGTGGCGGAAGCCGTATTGCCGATCGTTTAGCAGCTGGTAATCTTCGACGTAACACAGGAGCTGCGCGTTGATAATGCGCTCCATCACTATTGAGAGTAAAAAGGTTATTGCTATAGGCCTATTCGACGTGTCTGTTACGTACCCTTTTTTGGGGACAAGGTGCACGTGGGCAATCTTCCACGAAGCGAGGACACAACCCTTGTAGTAAGAGAGAGTGAAACGTCGGGCAAGGACTGGCTGGGGACAGCTCAGCTAAACACGTCTGCAGCACAATGGCAGAAATGCCATCAGGGCCAGAAGACTTTTTGACGTCGAGGGAGAAGAGAGCACATCGGACTGCTTTTTGAGTAAAGCGCACCTCCAACATTCTAGACTCACACAGGGATTGTAGGTGGAGTTTCTCCTATGTCTCAAGAGTTGAATTGGCCGCAAAGATTTCACCCAGAAGATTGACTTTATCTTTGGCGGCGTGTACCAGACGGTCGTCCACTGTGCGCAGAGGTGGAAGAGACGCCCGACAAAAGTTTCCTTGGACAGCTGAGTGAATCCATGGGCGAGAGCAAAATCGTAGGCAGTAGTTCCTGACAGATCAATTCTCGAGGAACCCAACCACTCAACGTAATGAGCATTAAAATTTCGATTATGACTACCTCTGCTAAAGGATACTGCCCAAAAACTTTGTCGATCACCTCATGAACGAGTTCAAAAAAGCAAGCTGTTTTAGTCTTTGTGCATTCCCTGCCATGGGACCGATATACGCACGCATAGATTCGGGTGGAACCACCAAAATCTACGCGTACCTACAAGATGGAAATATCCCTATCTTCAAGGCCGTGGAGATTAGAATAAAAAAATATAATAAAACTAGGTTAACTTATTTCAGAAAAAAATTTCATAGGCAAGGGACCTAATAATGATTATTATTTGATTTTTGTGAGTATTTTATTTACATAACCTAACACCTGACGGTATTTTGTATTTTGTAATTTGTATTTTGTATTTTAAATACATATAGTTGAAATGCTGTATTTTGTATTTTATATTTTAAATACCCGACTTAAAAGTTTCAGGCTTCTTTATACAAATGGAAAAAAGTTTGGCCAGTTTGTTGTGTTTATCCAGAATTATTGAATAAAATTAAAATTTTCAAGTCACGTATTTCGACAAGTTAAAATAACAAAAGAGCGTAACACCCTTTTCGGATTTGTTGGTACTAATTCGATGACTAACACTAGCTTTGCGTTGCATGCAAAATATTCTAGATGGCGGGTTTATTTGTAATTATTAATATTACCAACTTCTCTATTTCCCTATAACGACTTGAATTATGCTCTGGCATGGCAGGTTCCAGTCCCATTCGAGGCCGGCATTAGTAGCACCTTTGGGTTGCAAATGTCCATAGGCGATGGTAACCACTTGTCGTCAGTGGAACCTTCCGCCTATCTGCTGTATTCCAGTAATGAAAAACAGTGATTTAAATCTACATAAATGGGAGTTCTCTCTAGAATTAGTTGGGAAAGTAAAAACTTATTTAAAGGTAGTTTTTATTTTATTTTTGAATTGTTTAGGTTCGCCTTCGACTAAAGATCACGCCTAATGTCGGAGATGGTGCGATCGAAGATGGAGCACGTTTACCTAAATAATACCTATTCACACGAGACTTGAAGATACCCGGTTTGTACTTTTCGGTAAACACGGACTCTGGTAGTGCATTCCACAAATCTCCAACCGAATAATGAATTTACGACATACCAAATAATTTTATGACATAAGGATATTATCATAATTAATAATGTATACATAATAAATAGATAATTTGTATATATAGTATAGTTATATATTTATTATTAAAATGTAAGTAATTGTACAATAATTATGTATACCACCGTCGCCACTCCTAATCAGAATATTTTTGCCACAGGTTATCTGGAAGAGATCGCTTTTTAGCGATAAGACCGCCCTTTGTACCCAACTAGACTAATACTAGTTCGTAAATTTTTCTGTAATGGTGTACAATAAAGTGTTATCTATCTATCTATCAAATTTTTGTCATTGACGTATAAAAAAGGAGAAAATTGTATGTCTTTATAAGGTGAAATATGTACTACGTTAAATTTCTATGAACATCTTGTACCCATGTTTCATGCAAATAAATGAATTTGATTTGATTTTGATTTGATTTAACACTTCATGGCAAAATATTAAAAAAACTTCTACTATTCAATGTTAGTAGTTTTGTGTGACGAGAAGCCTAGATGCGAACCTTTACACATACAAGATGCTTTAAAAAATATATTTCAAAGATTCATTACTTTCTATTGTATACAAAGGCGTGACGGTTATACGTCTAAATTCGTCATAAAAAACTTTTTTAAATTATTTAAAGATCATCCTTTTTCTCAACACCTACATGTCATAAATTTCGCTACTGGCCATCAATAGCTCGTTAGAAAAAAAAACGTGGGAATTTGTCTATGGTCCGTGGGTTCCTTTGTGTCAATTCGTAAGCTTCCGGTTCTATATTTGAAAAGTTTTTTTATATTTCTAAGGTCAATATGTACACAGGTGTTTTATTGAATGACGTGGATGTTTGATGTAAAAAATATGTTAAATAGGCTGTTATATAAGCAAATAGCATCTTTTATTCCGTAAGTATCTGTCTGAAATCGTATTCAACCGAGTTTTAAGAAAATATACGGTCAAAATAAAAAGCTACGTATTGTGAAAACCGATTTCGGTTACAGCGACTGTTATAAGTTAAAAGACGAAGCTGATGTCTTTTATTCTAGTTCAATTGGGTCATTAACACATATTACAATAAATTCTAAAATAATAGGTATGCGTATAAAATTGCAGGCGGCAAAATATTTTGTTATAATCTTACTTTCAACAGTCCATTATTAAAATAATTTTAATAGTTTAAATAATTATTAATTATTGTTGCTGTTTGACTCGTTAAATATGCCAGTATTCTTATACAAAGTCAAACAGGCTGAGCCGTTTGTGCGATGATAAGAAGTGTCTGTCTGTACGATGTAAATATGTCATAGATTTAAAAATTGGTCTAGTAGGTACGTGTCTATGCACGCAATGAACGGTTCCATAGAGGCAACGAACGTCCAATGATTGGTATTTTGATACAGAACAAGCACTTAAATGAAAATACCTATATATCAAAAATTCTTCAAATGCACTTCAAACCAATGTTGGTTGAAAATATTTTTAGCTACTAAGTATTTCGATATTTTCCATACCATAATTAAAAAATTATACCTATAAGTAGATTTTTCGAGTCTTTGAAAGAGAATATTTCGTAATATAATAAAATAAAAAAGTCCCTTAAACATTATTCTGGTTTTTGAAGAGTGTCTAACGATAACCCATACGTCTTTGTGAAATATAATTTTAGATAGATAGATAGATAACTCTTTATTGTACACCAATACAAACATGAACATAAAGACTAAAATTATATCTAGTTATGAACAAAGGGCGGTCTTATCGCTAAAAAGCGATCTCTTCCAGACAACCCCAGGAATGAATTGAGATGATAATGGCGATGGTGGTATACGTAACATATAGTACAAACTACTTACATTTTAATAATAAATATATACACACAGAAATTTTATATATTACATAGATATATACATACCATACAAATACATATTTACAAAAATATATAATAATTAAAAAATATATAATTTTCATCTCTAAATTACAGTATGATTGATATGATAAGCCACCTCTAACTTTTTTTTTTCATAACACTCGTGTGGTCACTACTGGCGTAGCTTATCTTAGACGGGCCCTGTATCAAGATGTGTTTTGCAAGGGAAGGGGAAAGTGTTTTATAAAAAGAACAAAAAATTCTTGAATCGAATTAAAATAATTGTATATTGATTATATGTTAATACTTATACTTAGTGCTCTTAGGAGCTAAGTTAGACAATTCATATCAAAGATACACTTCTTTCGCCTTTTTTTTGGGCAAAGTTATTTATCAAATCAACCATACCAGACTATTTCAGTTTTTCTAGATTTTCTGTCTCTATAGACAATAATGACAAGTCTGATAGCCGTTTCTGTTGGCACAGCAGTTATTCCCAAAAATGTTATTAATCTATAAAAGATTGTAGATAACATTTTAGGAATTTTTGCTTACACACTTTCGGGGCCCCTGTAGCCTGGAGGCCCTATATCATTGATACAGCTGATATGGCATTAGCTACGCCCCTGGTGGTCACCAATACTTAGAAAGTATTTTCCTAGCAATCACTATTACAAAACACAGACTAAATTAAAAAAGGTGAGTTCTATGCTATCAGTCTGAATTAGATTAGCCTCCCAATTAAGCTAGACTACACGATAATGAATTCATCGTCTTAGCTGGTCTCTTCTAGACACCGCACGCAGCTCTTCTGAATAATTACGCAAATGGCAATTCATAATCTAAGAAGGATTATATAGAAGTAACAAACGACAAAAGTCTCTACTCTTCATTTAACAATAAAAAATGGAAAATACTCTACATCTTAAAGACTACTCAGCAGATATAGTTGTCTACAGAAGGTAACATTAAGGTAAAAATTTCATTGAGATGGTAAACCGCATCGTATCTGCTGTAGTCCAGCAATAAAATAAACTAACAGGTAAATGAATTAATGATTTTACGACGACGCGACGTTATTTCATTTTCACATAACTCGAGGCAAAATTTAAGATTCGAGACAATAAAATATTCATTTCATTCGGCACGGGATAAATGCCAGCTGGAAAAATTAGAATTCTAAATTTAAGCAGCGCTGGCAGCAAAATGATCATCATAAACAATTTATGTTTTTTTTTCGTTCGCGCGCTGTCCTGCCTTTGTCAGTATACTGGTCTTTTCAGACCTTTTTAAGGTTAAAATTTATTATGTTCACGTTGGGGCATGACCAGTAGCTCCTCTAATTGTGAATTATGAGGGGTTATTCACTTTTTTCCTACGCTTTTTACCATAAAGATCTTTTATTTTTTTTAACATAGACATTTTATGGACGAAGGTGATATAGATTTAAGGGCTTTTTCGGTGATCGAATTAATTTTTTTCCATGTTAATCGTGTGGAACGGACTTTTTTAATGTGTATAATAAAACGGATATCCTGTTTCTGGGACTATGGAATTTTTGACGGACAGGAAATGAACGAATTCCAGAAACTAGTGAGATCAATGAGGATTATTGTCTAAAATGAGTGGCTACATATCAAGCCTTTATCGCTATTTTATCGTAAGCGACATTTGTATGTAAATATGTTTTTGTTGTAAAAGATATTTTAAAGTATTATTTTATTTGGTGACTTTCAATTTTAGTTAGATTAGATTAGAGTTAGATTAAAACAAAAAATATTTTTAAGTACAAATGTCGCTTACGATAAAATGGCGTTAAATGCTCGATACATCTACTATACATTTCAATGTTCTTTTGGAAGACCTCATAAGTGATTTGTTTAGTTATTTGATGATAATGTACTCCATGCTAAATTTTATGAACTCTCCAAATTACCTGCAGTAAACGTCGCGCAAGGTCGCCGGTAGGGGCTGGATGGGGAAGGCACGAGATCGGGATATGTGGCGCAGACTTGGGGAGGCCTAAAGAAAATGTCGCAATTTTTTTTATTGCATAATTGGAGGCAGGCGGCCCCCCTGATGGAAAATGGTTACAATCGCCGAAGGACATTCGTAACACCAAAGGTGCTACCAATATGCTGTCGCTCTCTAAGGGGGTCTGGAACCTGGCCACTAATGCCGGAATACAACTAAAGGTTTAACAGCCTTATTATAGCGGCAAACTCTAGACCAGGAGTAGTAGCCATCCAGAAAGGCAAATACCCTACCACCTGGCTATGGGTTGTTTTGTCGCCTCTTACAACAGATGGTCCGGCTGCAGGAAATTATATTCTTTCTACGTTGCTGTACGGAAAAAATAATAGGCAATAACTGATTTTTGTGAAAAGTAGGTTGTTTTGTATTTGTAGTTGCCAGTCTTTAGAAATTCTATGGAGACTGGGTGTGAAACTCAGAAACACGTCAAATCAAGGTGGCTGCTGCATCTATTACATTATTTACGGTGCCCATAACGGCACTTTTAAAATCATAGAACTTTTGGCTTGACAACCTCCGTGGTCTAAACGCTGGTCTGCTTAGTTTACTGAAAGACCAAAATATCCAAATTTGATTCTTGGCAGCGAACTTTCTGTTGTTTGCTGGTGTGGCTATAGGTGTCTGGGATCGGCCCCAGAGTTGTTCATTGCATATTACCCACAACACAAGCGTACATGCCTAGATTACGTGTAAACATTGTGTGTTTGTCTGCAAATTTTATTATTATTCATTATTGATACTAAACTAAGAATATTTTTGATTTAGGGACATTTTATTTGTTATATATATTTAAAGTGATTACAAATCAGTTCTTAAGAATATTTGATAAGCACAGGTGCGTTCAAGACATTTCCTAATTTTAGGCTTTTTTAAAATTAGAAAAAACCTAAAAAGGTAAAACCCTTTTTAATCTCTCTACCTAAAAACGATATAAAAAAATATTGTATAAAACTGGCCAATTAGAAAATATTCAACCTACACCTGGCTTCGTTTAAAAAAAGAAAAATATAAAAACGCGCGTCTTCGCGAAAAAGGAACACGATTGGCAATGGACCGTTTCCTTTAATCCATCGACAAAGCTTTTTATTTTTAAAATGGCGGAACACGGAATGATTTTTGGGGAGGTTAGTGAATTTTTTACATTTATAAAAATGTTTTTTCTGAGTCTTTGATCAGTATTTGTAATTTTAGATTCAGTTCATCATTGTCATTACACGAGCTCACCGTTGCCTGTGCTAGTCATATACAAACTCTGGCCGCAACGTACTTACTATGACCAAATTGATAATAATTTGAAAAAAAGTCCAGTAACTAAGAAATACCTCAAATAAACATTTATGAAGACATTGATGAAGGTGGATGAAACGAAAACTATTCACCAAAGTCGTTAGAAGAGCAGATCCATTGTCTCTTTCTATTTTATTGAGAAGCTGTCAAACAGGCAGACGGCCAGCTTCTGGAAAGCGGTTACCGTCGCTAATAGCCGTTTGCAACACCAATGGCGAAACCAAAGCCTTGCCAGCCTATAGGATGGGATAAAGAGGATAGGATAGGGGAATGAGATAGAGGGATCTGACAGGAGGAATAAGATAGAAGAGATGGGTTATGGGATTGGAATAGGAAAGGATGGTTAGGGGAAGGGCCATCGGAACTCTCAGTCATCACTTGTAGCACGATTAGCTCAAGGCTAACTGCTTCACGCCTACGAGCATGATATCGCACCAGTCCGCAGAACCAAAACCGAATACCTGTTTTGCAATTTCGGTGGGACCTCTGGTGCTGTGCCTCTTAAACTACAATCAGCCATACTACCATGTAACCCCGAACTCAGATACCTTGGTTCACTACTGCAGAGTAATGGTGATATAGAGAAGGATGTAAGGAAAAGAATAAATGTAGCATGACTAAAGTGGAGACAGGTAACCGGTGTGACGTGCGACAAAATAATGCTTCCGAAACTAAGAGGTCAAATGTATAAATCTGTCATATGACCAATCATGCTATATGGGTCCGAATGTTGGGCCACTAAAGTGATAAACCACAAACGTTTCCACTCAGCTGAGATGAGAATGTTGAGATGGATGTGTGGTGTTACAAGAATGGATAAGGTGAGAAATGAGTACACAAGGGGATCTTTGAAAGTTGCACCCGTGTGACTGAAAAACTGAGAGGAAAAAGATTGTGGTATGGGCATGCTCTACCACGTCAAATGTTGGTTTTTAGGGTTCTTTAAGCAAATGACTAAAACAGTATTGCGTTTTTAAAATTTATAAATATGCAGGCGTGTTGTAATCAAAATTTTTTAAAAGAATCTTATACCCGATAATTCTACTTGGGAACCCGGGATCAGGTAATGAACTATATATTGTACTCTGATTTTTAATTACCTGGACTAAAATGACAGCCGCGATCGAGCTTTTTGTTATAAGCTTGGCGCACCTCATCACTGACTTGATTCCCATTAAATTTCTATAGAAATTCTGTAGGATTCAACTCACTTATGAATCAAAAAAAGGGTCGGTCGCAGCTGTCATTTTAGTCCAGGTAATTAAAAATTAGAGTATAAGTAGGTACTTATATGCCAAGAAGCAAGCTACCCTTTAACCCAATCATTCTAATCGAATTACAACCCCTTATTTGTTTTATTTAAATACGTACGAATATCTATGGTATTCTATGGTCATGTTAAATAAAACCTCCGGCGATTTCCGTAGCCGGTGTTTTCGCGCCGTTCTGCCGATTAGCCGCCAATCCTCTTGATTTATTCGAATTTCGAACCCTGCCGCCATTTTAGGTCACGTGCGTATCTCAAATAAGGGATAGAGGCGGCTAATGGTACAGGAGGTTTTATTATATTCAAAACTTGAATTGATGTGGTTTTTTTATTGCATAAGGTCAGCAGACAGGCAGACGGTCCACCTGATGGAAATCGGTCACCATCGCCTATGGACTTTTGTAACACCGCCGCCGCTCTCTAAAGGGAGAATGGAATCTGGCCACTAATGCCGGAACTCAACTCAAGGTTGTTATGGTGGCATACTCTAGACCAGGGGTGGTAGCCATCCAGAAGGGCAAATATCCTCTTACCTGACTGTGAATTGTTTTATCGCTTATCAACAGGCCGCCCGGCCGCAGGAAATTGTAATTTTTCTCCGTTCCTCTACGGATAGGGGTAGGTTTCCTAACCTCGTCGTTAGTTTGAAAACAGATTTTAAAAGTTACAAAATTACTAAAAAACATCATTGTTAAATGCCTATATAAACTAGGGTTCAACATTGTTTGTTGCAAACATGTTACCAGCCTTACTTGAAGAGTAAAGTGCATCGTTTATATGAGGTAAATAATAAAAAATATTTTTACAAAAAAAGAATCAGTTTAATTCTTCATTATATTTCACAGGAAACGTCTCCAGTGGCTAAATACGGGATTTTAGGATTGCTCAACAGTGGGCACGCAACATGAGGGTAGCTAAAAAGTTCACCACACAAACAGTTGTGTCGCCGACATTTCAGGTTTTAATGAATTTAGGGTCTAAGTTGGGTTTAGAACATCTTTTTATACCAGTGAAAGATAAGGTATCTAAACCAAAATGTTTAGTAAAAATCAAAGTAGATACCTACCTTCTAACGTAATTGTAGACTAATTTTGTTGTAGGTAGATATAGCAAAGAGTGTATGTAGCTCGCGCTAATACGGGCAAAAATTTACACGCGGCTTTGTTCGCATACCCTTCGCTTTCATACCCTGGGAAGACTTACGCTGGTTTCTGCGTTTTCCGAAAAATCAGAAAACTCAGCGTGTTTTGGGATTTTTCCAAAATTCAAAATATGTGTTAGTTAACAAATTTGATATATGATAACAAGTTATGATATTAAATGATACGAAATGTTTATTCAGATTCCCACGGGTAAGATTGGATTGGTATTTTATACCCTGTTAAAATATATTCTTCGTTACATACCGAAAGAACATAGGTGGACCATATAACATATTGTTACACGCCGACAAAAGTAGATGCACACCTGCCTACCATAAAACACACACTTTATTACCTCTCCGCATTTGGATTTCTTTTGTTTATTTTGTGTTTATAATTTGTAATTAGAAAAACAGTCCATTGTGTATTGTAATCTTTTATGGCCTGTCATTAGACAGGTGTGTCGAACTGATTTTAAGCAATTCGATCTACGCGGGCAGGCAGCCATAATGTATCGGTGCAGTATAAAGCAATGATCCAATGGAGAGATCAGCAGTCTAGCGATAGTCACAAGCGAGGCAAGACGTGTGTACATTCGATAATCTATATAGTGACGGACTTTGCGCGTGTTATTGAATCGTGCAGTTTGTACTTGTTGTGACCAGTTATATTTGTGTATGCGTGTTTGTATAGTTCTAAATCAATTCTATAGTAATTCCAACGGCATTTTAATTCGAGTCCCGTAACTCGTAACAATATATAACATTATATAACACACAAGCAACAAAACATCCAAATTCAACTTCAGGCTTACTTAGTTTGTATTGCTATACCTAAATCATGCTGTATATTAGATTCTCTATGAAAAATGATCTGGTAATTGGAGCGCTCAATTTGTGCGGCACTTGCCAGCCGCCGCGTGCCACACACGCGTATCTATCAATTGTCTATGCTTTGCTATCTGCACTACAATCGAATGTTTTGTCTGTGGTACGCATATAGGGAACAAAAGAGAATGCTTTTAAATTAATTCAAATATATAATACTTATGATTAAATTTAGAACGTTGACGGGTTGTTATTGTATTTCGTTGAAGACCATAGGCCATAAGAATGGTGCGGACTTTTGGTTGCCCAAGTTGTTGTAGGACTGTAGTGAGAAATGGGGATTAGGCTTATGGAGATGAACTACGATTGGTGACTGACTATGGCGCCTACTTCTTCTGACTTTTTGAAAAATATGGGTAAGATTGGCATTCAGCGAATACGACTAATTGCTAAATTCTATAAAAGATTAACGAGGGGCAAATAAGATACAGAGGTGGATGATGAACTATAAGTGGGTGAAGAGGTGCTGCAGTTTTACTGAGACTGCTTTTGGCTTTATGCCTATAACACTTTCAAGCCTGGAGCTCAAGTTTCAGCATTTCCGATATCCACTTCATGCTTGCTGGTTGCTAGTGGTTGTTGTGAAGCCTGGGGGTTTAGTATTTATTTTATTAGGTACAGTAAAGGTGTAGTGATAGATCTCGCCTGATGAAAGTAAAGGTATTCTATAAAATGGAACATGCTGCACACAGGACGCTCACGTGGCGTATTTATTATTATTTCCACATTTTTTTTTATTGCATGAGTTCAGTAGACAGGCAGAAGGCCCACCTGATGGAAAGTAGTTACCATCGCCTATGGACATTTGCAACACCAAAAGTGCTATCAATGTGCTGTCGCTCTCTAAAGGGGACCTGGCCGGAAAACAACTCAAGGTTGTTACGGCGGCATATTCTAGACCAGGGGTGGCGGTCATCCAGACGGACAAATACCCTACCACCTGGTTTTAGGTTGTTTTGTCGCTTCTTGGCGACAGGCCGTTAGGACCCAGGAAATTGTATTCTTTTTCCGTTCCTGCACGGATATAATCTACTTTAACAGTTGCTTCATATTTTACTTATTATCTAGGATTTAGAAGTGTTGATTTTTACTGTTGTTATATACGTATAAATTACTATTTACTATTAAGACAAGAAGATAGATAGACAAGGAAGATAATACGCCAAGCACATTCACATAAAAAATGTGCGATATCCTGCCTTAAAAATACAGTGTCTCGTATTCATATTGGCCATAATAAATTATGCCAAAGTGGCCAAAATTTATATATAATAAATAAATATAAAATAATTAATTTGAGTTTAAACTCAATTATTTTATATTTATTTAATCTATAATATAATAAAATTCTAAACAGCCGTCCCTGTACATTGGAACTATTAAAAAAAAACTACAATTTGAATAAACTATATAAATGATCGAGAACACGATGAATTTTTTTTAGATTCTTTGTCTGTTTGTTCAGGATTCACGTAAAAACTACTGAGCCGATTTCGATGCAGTTTTCGCTGATCAACAACTAATTCTTAGATTTAAACTCTGCGCTACTTTTTATTCTGAGAATCCCGCGTGAATTTTTCTGTGAATGATTTAAAGTGGCCAGATTAAAAAAATCAAATTCCAATGTCATTTTTTATTGACCGATTACAAATTTTATGTAGTAAAATGTGTGATATTTTATATCCCGGAACACCCGCGGGAATTTTCCCGGCAGCGGTTTGAAGTTGTTCGGATGCATAAAAATTAGCTTATTGCGACACAGTTTCCACTACAACGATAACTTACATTCTTTTGTTAAAAGCTGCGATACTCCGTGTCCCGGGAATTTCAAGTTAAGTGTGGACGAAGTCTCGGGCATATCCTAGTATTAAATAAATGTCGTGGTAGCGTAATGGCTAACGCACACCTCCCAGACTCAAAGGGCGCGGGTTCGACTCCTGGCCAGAACGCATGCACCACTTAGGCAGTTTTTTGACCTGATGTGCATATTTTTCCAATTGCTTACCACGTTCTAACAACAGTGAAAGAAAACATCGTGATGAAACCTACACATCGAGATAATAGATACTGTCCGTTCCCCCTATAGTGGGGGGTCTGATTTCAGCAGTAGGATGTTTATGGGCTGTTATTATACTATATATATTAACTTTATTGCGAATATGGATAAGATAATTAAGAAGGTGCTACAATAAGTCGTTAGAACATCTATATTACACCAGTAGCTGTGTGCAATATTTTATCCTTAAATCTAAATGAGGACATTTTAATCTAGCTTAGGTACATGTCAAATTAATAGTCAAACAATACAAAACAAGAAAATTATCATAATATTAATTTTTATAGTAAAGATAAACAAAGATCTAAGAAAGAAGTATCTATTAAATGTTCTTTACCATCCTAGGAGTCCCTTCTGATTTCGAATAGGTACCTATTAGCATTATAAATTTGATCTCTGGTAAGTATTCGTAAAACTTGAGCGAACTCGCGGATAAGTACTTGTATGCAATAAATGTGTAAACTTATAATAACTTCGAATGAAGTCAAACTATAGCACTAATATTATAAGGCATGTTACACACTTACAGCCCCAACTGGCCAAGCGTGAAATGGCCAAGTACGCGGTCTCGGAACGCAATCTCGCCACATGTCGTTTTGCGTGGTTTGCGAACGCACCTCTCCATATTCATTACTGGCAACCCCTGCGGAGAAAATTGGCGCGGAATCTCTCTCGAGTTTCAAGTGTAGGGAAGAGCTGTTTTATAGTAAATAGACAGATATCGACTTTAGAGATGCAATTTTACGTTATTTTTCAAATAATTAATAAATCGCTACTATACAACAATAAAGGAGCCACAAATCGAAAAAAGAAAGCGAAGTTTTTATTTTAAATTTCCAAATGTTAATTAGTTACACGTTTATATAAAAAACTTTAGGATGGATTTAATACCTAAGTCTCTATCTACGTTCGGGGACGATACTAGGTAGGTATTCATTGTATTATATAATAATCTGCGGGCAAAATTTTAACAATATACATATCTCATACATTTAAAATTCTTCAAAATGTTAAAGGCATGTTTAAAAATAACGTAAAATCGTCAAAAAAATAAATTAATTCTAAATTATTATAATATTAGTAGATATGCATTTAGTATCTTCTTAAGTTTTCACGACTAGCAAGACTTAAAAACTATGTTTTAAAGGTTTCAAACGCGGCATTTTATTTGGTTTTTATTTCGACGTTTCGGTCACTTTTCAGTAGCGGTAATCACGGAAGAGAAAAATTAATTAAAATAATTAAATGAACATGTTGGGAGCAGGCTAAATAATAACATTAGGTACTTAATGGCACTTGAAATCTTTGTCTTCCGTGATCACGGCCATAGATAATATACTGTAAGATCACGGCAACTGAAAAGTGGCCGAAACATCTAAATAAAAATGAAACAAAATTCCCCGCTGAAAACCATTAACATTTAGTAGATATGCATTTCATCGATGTCGATAAAACAAATTACTTGTAAGTTAAATCCAAATAAGGGTGAAATTCAATATTCATAATGGCAACATGCGCTACCGTTTGTTTAGCCATTTCGCGGTTGGGAGCCCGATTTACCAGCTCTTCAACCCCCGATAATGGTATGTTTAATGTTTTCTATGACTTCTATGATTCAAATCCGTCTTACAATTCATACGTTGAATTGAGAGGAACGATACGAATGATTTTCGTTTTCTCTTAGTACCGAGGGTCATCGTCCCTGCCTGATGATGGCAGAGCAGGTATGGGGCCTCGAGCTACTGCTCTTTGCCCCAGATTGAAATTCGATGAACAGGAACCGCCTGACACATAAGGGGTATGTCAGCGGCTCGCGTCGGCCAATCGGCGGCATTCGGTGGCCATCACGGGCTTCGCGTTGGCTCCGTCTGCGGCATGGTTGGCCAGTCTGCGTCATTCGATGGCCATCTCGGGCTTTAGGTGACCATCTGCGGCGTCTGGTAGCCTGTCTGCGGCATGGAGAATTTCGCGACCTCTCAAACATCGCCCTAATCCCGGCCGGATGAGGTCACGGGGGGTCGGTAGCCATCGTGGTACTTCGTGGAGGTGTGTGTGGCGGCCGTTGTCGGCACGGTCGAACATCTGACGCGCCAAGAAAACTCCATTCGAGCAAGCGCTTCAGTTCCAAGGAACTCCCCTTACCGCCTCTAAGAGTATTGGGATGTTCGGTGTCAACATCGCGAACGACGTGTAGTTTAGGGGCTATCTTGAAAGCAAGGCAAAACTTGCCTCCAAGAAGCCGGGAGTGCTAAGCCGGTCCAAGCAGTACTTCACACCGCGGCAACGCCTTGTGCTTTATAAAGCCCAGGTGAGGCCGTATATGGAGTACTGCTCACACCTTTGGGCTGGAGCACCCGCTTATCAGCTTAATCCCCTGTACTGTATTCAACGTCGAGCTATTCGCGTTGTTGATGATCCCATACTCACAGACGGTCTAGATACACTTGGCCTTCGGAGAAGAATGATGCCTTCGTCTTCTTTCTACCACTGCACCACTCGCCATCGGCTGGTTCATCCCTACTTCCTCGAGCCGTTTCCCTTATGTACGCAACGTTTCTCTTGCATACCGTGAGGATTTGGAATGAGCTTCCAGCTGAGGTTTTCCCAAAGCACGCGCGGATAAGAAGTTTTTCAAAAAGGGTGTCATAAAATTTCTTCGAGGCCAGTAACGTCTCTGGTGTTGCAAACGTCCATAGGCGAAGGTAACCGCTTTCCATCAGGTTGGTGGCCGTCAGCCTGTCTACTGTACTCCAGCTATTAAAAAAAGGTGTCACAAGTTTACGATATGTATCAATCAGTGCGAAAATTAGGAGCAGTGGAGAACGCAAATAGTTTTTTAAGCTAATGAGGGCTACTTGGGGTAAATAATAGATGTTGTAAAGGAGAGGAGAAAGTTAGTATACTAATTGTCTCATATGTTAGGTCATACTTATCTAATAGAGCAATAGGAATGTGAAAGGAACTCCGTTTCATTTGTTTGTTGCCGTTTCAAGGCTAAACGGTTGAACGAATCTGGATAAAATTTGGCAAGGAGGTAAATTGATCTCCGGAAGGACATAGGCAAATAGCTAACCTCTTGTAAAATTAGTCTTCAAGAGAATAAAATAGGTAATGAAAATTGATATGAACTAATTTCTCAAAGCAGGGATATAAAAAATCGTATTTAGGTTTTTGGTACGACATAAGGAAAAATATCTGTTTCTAAGTTCACATAAATTTCTGCTTCTGTTAAAATCTAAATGCAGAAAAGTCGAGTTGGAGTTTTTATAATAAACTAGCGGTCCCGCCAAACGATGTCGTGCCCTGAAAAAACAAAAATCTAGAACCTGATTCCAGCGCCACCTACCGGGTCTAATAGTGAATCTAAATCATCCCAGAATCCACTCAAACATATAAAATTTCATCAAAATCCTAGACCCCGATTCCAGGCCAAGTATTTTGTTTAGATTGACCTTTTTATATTCGTTGTATCTTTTGAATGGAATGTCCGATTTGAATAATTCAAAAAGTAATCTACTGGTATTGAAACAATCTTGAATACGAAACTAATTATTTGGATAATGATTAAATAAATACAAAGCTATGGATAACATACGTCTGATTAAAAAAAAAAATGGTTGTAGTGACATAACTACAACAGTTGGACATATGGTATTGGAAAGTTTTTTGTAGATATTGATATGTTCTTTAAAATGGTAGAACATTTTTTTTGGTTCTATCAACACTTTTCGCAGCGCATGCGATGAAAGACATTTTATGGCAATTTTTTTTACACCTTGGGTTACATTGTTGAAGTTTTAGTAAGGGTTCCCTAATTTTTCTAATAAGTATAGTCTATATTATCTGATTACAGATAATGTAGCATTATAATGGTGAAAGAATTTTTGAAATCGATCCACTAGTTTTTCAGTTTATTCGTTACAAACATACAAAAATACAAAACTTTCCTCTTTATAATATTGTTATAGATAGGTAAATAACGAGAATTACAAATACCTAAGCATTTTCTGGATAGCAAATCGTTCTGTTTTCATGCCTACGTAAATACCAACCTACGTAAAGGAAGTTTCCGCGTATAAAGCTGCGTAAAATGCGTGCTTGGATATTGTTTTTTAAAGATAACAAAACAATAATTAAAACAACATTTTGATGTTATTTCAACATAAAAGAAAGTCCATGTTGAACGGCAGCCATTATGAAAATGAAACGTCGCGCTTCGGGCGCTCGCTTAATTAAATGGACAAGACTTGCTTTTCCACTTTGTTCTCGGCTAATTGCACGGAAAACATTTTCATTTTGTGCTTACAAAATATTGCGTTAAGACTGTTTCTTGGATTATTTTAATATTAAATATTACGGGTACAAAATTGCGGGGCATTTTTATACATTTGCGTTTATCCACAATCCCGCCTAATGATTTCGGGTAATGCTAACTTACAAGGTACTGCTGGAAGATAGCAGAGGGATGGTGAAAAGACATCTGGTGGATCTTCCAAACACAATTAAATATTTTCAAGGCAGATCTTTGTTTAGTTGAATGTGATGAAGATGTGCTAAATTCTATTTTTTCTTCTTCTAATGTCTTCTAATATATTTTCTTCATAATATCTCTAAAATGAGTAAAGCGTTTGGTCGATTATAGACTACCAACTTATGAAGATATTAAAGCCACAATAACTGAAGGTATTGGGAAATACAAACTAAGGCAAAGGAGTTCTTGTGCTTGTTTAATGGCAGAAATTAGTGTCTATGGGTAGGTGTTGTCATTCTAGTGAATAGAGAGCATGCACTGCATAAGCAAAATTTTAGTCCATAGATATCTATTTTTAGATACAGTTATATCGTCAAGAACCCTGCATATCAAGATTAATGATTGGTAATATCGCTAAACCAGCTTTAGATTGATTATTATTTGGAGTCTTGAAGAGGATTCTCTGAACTATCTGGTCTCAGGAAAAAGGGGGATTCAGCCCAGTAAAAGTTTATGGGTTGATATTTTGCAATAGCAAAATCGTGTTTGTGTACCTACATACTCAAATTAGACAGTGATTTTCGTGGAAAGTAACAATAAGTTTTATTTTTTCTAAATTTAGATTCGCACTGGCCACTTAAAACTTGTTTCAAATATGGAACATGAATATTTATTTGTTTCTATCTGCCAAATTTTTTCATCCGTAAAAAATAAATGTTGGATGGTAGATTTTAGTTAATACATTTCATTTGTATTTAAAAAAGAGTTTTAAAGAATTTGTTTTGTTTAGTCATATCTATAAATAGGGTAGCCATCTCTAAAATTTGGCAACCAGGACCAAAACCCGGACATGTCAACAGGTTTTTTTTTAACTTAGTCAGTATAATAAAAAACAGTTCAAAATGTCATAAATCAACTTTCAAAGACACTAAAATTAAATTTAGTAATCTTTTACCGTCATTTTAAATGTAACGAAACAGAATGTTTTTACAGTTTATTATAATATATAACAATCAGTTTTAATTTTTTTTAAACCGGACTACAAATGAATTCCCGGCCGGACGCTCCCCGGACTCCCTCTAAACTAGGACAAACGGGGAAACCTGGACGGATGGCAACTCGACCTATAGGTAAGCAGATAGATTATTGATTTTTCTTTCAAAGTATATACTTAATTGAATAACAATAATGAAGTGGACCCAATGAAAACCTAGACTAAAACAAATTGAACCTGAATGTGTTTAAATGATTACGTCGGAATGGTCGTCAAAATATTTATTAGGTAGGTACCTACGTAAATAGAGAAAATAATTGGTAGGTAGGTACTTATATGTATTTCATAAATTACGTACCGGTGATGCACTAAATATACTAGACAATTTTACCTTTTAGCGTTATTGCTCGCCTGTAATAACGGCTTTGCACTTTCGAGTCATAGCGTTATAACTTATATCGACTTTAATAAATCGGCTAAGTGCGTATCAGACCGCGCACATCGAAGCTCTGTAGGTAGATACATAAAGGCGACGAACGTTTTCTGTTTTTGATATTTGGCTACGAAATCCTAAAAGGCATTTAATTATAAATATCTCAAAAACTATTCAATGGACCCATTTTCGTTGCCTTGATATTTTTTCAGAATTTTCAATTTGTTACTACCCGTGCGCAGAAGGTTTGCCGATAGCCTCATGATGTCACGCGTCGATGGTCAGTAGGGTTGACAAAAAAGGTTACATAAATAGTTGTTGCAATTAATTTATTATTGTATATACTTTACATAAGTATATACAATAATCGTAAGTAGTCATTGGCAAACCTATAACCATAGAGAGGGACATTTCTAATCTTTATTTTGTTACGATTTCAATATGGCTTTCTGTAGCACGTAAAGCCAGAAGCTTCGAGATCTCGTAATACAGACTGACGAACATGACAGTTCATTTTTCCAAAATTACTACGGAACCTAATAAACCAGCCGTAGGTAGAGGTTAGTAGGTATACCACAAGGTTTCATATCTAACGGGCAGGACTTGAAATTAGCACGTTCAAACTCGGCAAATCCTAGAACTTTAATCCTTAGCTTATGTTAAAGCAGAATTTCAATAGACTTACTTCAGCATTTAATGTCATTCTTAAATTCTATACCGACGAGAAAACTGAAGGCTCTTCATGCCTAAATGGTCACCAATCCTAACATTACCCACCCCAAACGCCGTTTATAGCTGCTTAGATATGTTAAGATGGTCCTATGGAGCCTCGTATTCAAATACTTACCAACAACATTACATATTTACATGTATATTATCCCCAGCATATTCTCATATTCCAAGATCATTACTATTAAACGCAAGAGGCCAACTATAATCTTGAAGCCCACCCCATCATAACTCATAAATAAACCATTATTTATTACCGATTCAATTTCAAACCACCTACGTACATTGTTTATTTCGGTCTATATAACGAAAATATTTCTTGCCGTAAAACGCCGTAAGCAAAAAAAGTCGAACCTTCTTTAAATAAAACAAAAGAGTCCACAAAGACATGTCAGTAAAACAATTGAGAGTTTATCGATATGCAACGTCCCATCACTATTCAATGACAGTTCGAAGTTGTGTCGTTTTGGTTTGGAATAACGTTTAGTATTCGAAATTCAACGGTTGTGAAGTGCGACGTTTTGGAACGGAGGGAAAGGAAGCGGTTACATATTTATAAAATGGAATCGATTTTTAAATGAGCCAATGGCTGAGCTCGTTTTAAGAGGCGGAGGAATAAGCTCCACCCAGCGTTGCATGTCAGCTCAGCATCACGTCTGCTTTTTTTCTCATTCGCTCGCCGACAGTCGGCGAGTGCGGATGGTGTTTTATGTGATATTAATATCAGTTGGTTAATTAAAATTTATGAATTGTAAATTTAATTTAATGTTGACATTTTAGTACCTATTTTACGTTAATTGAATTATTATTATATAATTTGATTTAAATGTTAGTAAAAGACATTGACACTAATTTGTACTGAGGGTAGGTAGGCTATAAATCATTTAATATCCCGTTACTAGTTTGTAACAAAGATTAAATTTGTTTAAATTAACCTTTTTTGGATAAATTTCAAGTCATGCTTACTTTATTGCTTATAAGAGCAATCTTATAGGGTTTCGTAGCCATTTTTTAAATTATTAACATATCTACATATAGAAAAACATACGACGAATTGAAAACCTCCTTTTGTATTTATATATTTTTCTCGGAAATGGTTGGATCTACAGATAGACATATATGAAATTTAGTAGGAATATGTAAACCAGGTACGTAGCATGCCGTTTACACAATAGATAATAATATAAATAATAATAACAGCCCATAAACGTCCCATTCTTGGGCTTGGACCTCCTTATTTATAGGGGAATGGCCAACGCCACCCTTGCCTAAGCCGGCTTCGCAAGTTTGACACATCGGTTTTGATGTGTAAGTTTCATCACGATGTTTTTCTTTCACCGTTTGCATATAATGGTAACAATATTAGGTCAGAAAACTGCCTAAGAGATTTATAATTTATCCAGTCAGGATTCGAACTAGCGTACTTTGAATTTAGGATAAGAGTGCGTTAACCACTAAGTTCACGGCGCTATATAATCTATACATACATATAATAAAATTGTAGAGGTAGAATTTCTGTACAATGAAAAAAATTTGCTAAAAACCGAGTCAAATAGAACTAATTTATATTTAAAGTGAAATAGAACGAATTTAGACTTTTTTCAAATTATTTGTTTCTCTGTTTGTCTGTCTGTTAGTACCGGCTAATCTCCTAAACGACTGGACCGATTTAAATGAAATGTTGTATGGTGGTAGCTTATATCCCTGATCAAAATATAAGATATGTACTTTTGATCCGGGAAAATTAAAGAGTTCCCGTGGGATAGATAAAAAACTTTAATTACTTAAACAGCTTATTATACAACTTATGCACCTAATTAAGTAGGTATTAATATAGCCGGTATTATCATACAATAAAACAATTTATACATTAAAAAACAATTAGGCTATATATCATCATGCTAAGACTAATAGGAGCGGAGCACCAATGAAGAATGTTTTAAAATCGGGAGGGCTTTTTCAACTTACCTACTTTTTTTTAACTATTCCACGCGGACGAAGCCGCGGGCAGAAGCTAGTGCTGTAATAAAATCGAGAAAAATCGTCTTAAATAGGGGGGAAATATGTTATTTAAACTTGTGGCGCCCTTACTCGCCACTATACTTTCTGTATTTAGTGTGGCAACACTAGTTTTTAAGATTTGCATTATCTATGACCAATGTCTCCGCTCTCGATTATTACTTCACATTAGACTATAATGTCATATTTTGTTACGCGCTTTAAAAACTCAATATATAGATGTTTCAATATTTAAATAGTGGTGTTACTTCGTTTCCAACTCCTGTAAATGCGAACATTATGAAAAGGGACGCGTCTTCACCTACAAGAGGTGCACGCACGCACTAATCCCTAAAAACTATTAGGGGTTTGCCGCCATAGGACCTATATTTTTTTTTGGCTGAATCACAACACACAGACTAACAGCCCAACGGATGGAAAGTGGGTGTTTTTTATTGCGAAGCTAGGAAACAAGCAGACCACCCAGCTCATGGAAAGTGGTTGCCATCGCCTATAAGCGTTTGCAACATCAGGATCACCAACATCAGGAGGATCAGACAGGAGGAATAGCATGAGGGGATGGGATAGGAGAATACGATAAGGACATGGAATAAGGAATATGCGTGAAGGGGAGGGAATTTGGCTATCGGAACTCACACTTTTTTTGATAACGCAGGGGAAAACCATTTCAGAATTAGCTGTTAGCCTTTGGGATGGGGGGATGAAATAGAATAATCTGACACGAGGAATGGGTTAGATGAGATGGGATAGCAAAGGTTGGACAGGGGAAAGTGGAGCGTAAACTTTATGGACCCGCCCGCACATAAATGCCGGAGAGGAGGGACGCGCGCCCCCTCTCACCTCGCGGTGACACCGAGGAGCCGGAGAGACCCAAATCTCCGGCTAAAAATGGTGAGGCCAGCCCGCAAAGGGACCGGCCGTCGTCCGTCCGGGCTGGTGTTGAATGCGCGAGCGAGCCCACAGCCCGGACGAAGGACGCTCGGAATCGGACAGAGGTTATAGTGGGTATCCCTCTCAAGGGAGCAAAGCATTCATCACCCCCATCGACGAAGTGGATGTGTTCTGATTCCCGGGGCACATTCAAGCACTTTTTGCGCTGGATCGGACTGGGCGTAACTACGTTCTAAGTCTCAGCCTTTCCCACAAAAAGCGCGGGGCACATGGGAGGAGGGTGGTTTTAGTGGGTATTGGTTGTTGCCCGTGCAACTTCTCGGAATCTCCACACAAGCCGGTTGATTACTGTTTGGATTGCCCCTTCTGGGAAGGCCTCCATGATCAACTATGGTCTAATCCCTTACAAAGGACCTGGTATTGTGCGTACATAGCATTTCCCCAGCCTGAAAAAAAAAAGTGGGTATCCCTAACCGCGGCGTGGCAATAGCATCTCACACGTCACACGTGATGTGCTAGTGCCACCCTGACCCGGCGAATCCCACACACGGGCTGCGACCTTTCCCCCTCGCGCGGCTCACGGTCCTCAAACGGATTTCCCCTATATAAAAAAAAAGGAGAAAGTGGACCGTCGGAACTCTCACTCATCGCACGAAACACGAATGGCTCAAACTTAGAAGATTCACGCCGATATTCTGCGAGAATGTGGTATCACACCGACCAAGCCGGCCCTAAAAGCTATAATCGAGATAGTGATTCAAGCATGGCTCTACCAGGTCTACCACTGAATAAGATGCGTTGAATATCTAGTTTTTGTGATATATTTTTGACTAGCTGTGCCCGCGACGTCGTCCGTGTGGGATTTGTTTTCAAAACCCCCCGATTTTGAAACATTTATCTTTAGTGCTCCACTCTTATTGGTCTTAGCGTGATGATATATAGCCTATAGCCTTCTTCGATAACTGGGCTATCTAACACTGAAATAATATTTCAAATCAGACCAGTAGTTCCTGAGATTAGCGCGTTCAAGCAAACAAACAAACTCTTCAGCTTTATATATTAATACTAGCTGTCCCGGCAGACGTTGTTCTGCCCTGAAGAAATAAAATTTAGAATCCGATTGCAGCGCCACCTACCGGGTCCAATTGTGAATCTAAACCATCCTCGAATCCACTTGAACACACACATAAAAAAATTAATTCAAATTGGTTTAGGAGGAGTTCACTGTCAACACACGTACAGAAGGATTATATATATAAAGAAGATAAGATTGTATGTTTCTAAAGGTTCCTTTTAGTGAAATAACAAAAACAGTGGATGTTTATTATAACCTCTACGCAACCCTCCCTAGTGCTAGGATTGCCACGAACTTGGAAGATTTTTATTACATTCAGCTATATCAGCTGTACAGTTCCAAAACCTAGCTCTTGCATTCCAAGGAATTTCAATACACACCATACAAAATTTATGAACTTCAACGACATGCCATTTTTTAACTATTTATTAAGCTTATTGGGAGCAAAACCATAATTTGATAGTTTTCACATGTTTTGGCAAACACAATAATACCTACCTACATGAGCATATGCCTAACAAGACCTTAAATGGACACATATTCATTTAAAAACAATGTCAGCTGCTACACTTTTAAATTGTACAGCTAACATGTACAAATCAATAATGGTTTCTTACTTATGTCTCTGCTACATCTGGGATAATGTTAGTGACTGTGTCACGCAGATATAGCCAAAGGTTTGATGCGTTATTTGAGTTGCGACATTGTAAACGACGTTAAATATTGTCGGATAACTCATTTAGGTATATACAATATATATTAAGGCAGCTAATAATTCATGGCGTCATTTTTCAAGTATATAAATATACATAATAATAATAATAAAACATAAATAAGTCGTGGTACTGTAATGTCTAGCGCACGCGTCCCTAATCCAAAGGGCGTGGGTTCGATCCTGGCCGGAACGCATACTCTGCTTAGGCACTTTTCTGACCTGATGTACATATTGTTACAATTACCACGCGCTAACAACGGTGAAGGAAAACATCGTGATGCAACCTGCACATCGAGATAACGACGTGTCAAACCTGCCAAGTCACCTTGGACAAGCGTGGCGGGGTTTATTGTCCGTTCCCCCTATAATGGGAGGCCCAAGCCCATCAGTGGCTTTGGGACATTGATGGGCTGTTATTATTATATATATTTTTCAAGGTTATAAGTAAGATGCATTTGGACACAATAACATTAACACTATCCCAGGTGTATCAAATTGCATTACATTACATTACAATCACTACTTGAAGATTATATAAATTGGCTTTTGTTAACACATATATATATTGGTTTACAGTTAATATTCCATACCAAATTTAACAAATTTAATAAAACGCACGAATTGTTTTGATTGGAACCATATACGCTAATCATACCTCTATAACTCCATCTATAACTGCACAAAATTGCACAGCTCACTAGAAACTTCCAACAAAGCGGGTAATGTAATAAAAAATAATAACAAATCGATCGCCACGCCATTGGCATCTCGCGCCCGGAAACGTATAAAAACCGCGGCAAAAGTTTCAAACTTAGAACTTGAATGGAGCGGCCATTTTTTACGTCCGTTAAGGTTGTCGCAGTGAAAAATGATATAATTTATATCGGCATCGTCTGTGGTAGCCGGCTACCCGTTTTGTCGTGATATAAAAATAAATAAAAAATGTAGGTATATGTATATTTTTTTTGTAATAACATTTTTTTTCTTTTCTACTAATTTAAAAATGTTTCCTTATCAACGCGCGGTGCGATGCGACACAATGAATAGGGATGGCCGGTTATTATTGATTTTATATCGATAGTTTTTTTATTTTATTTTAATGGGATTGGGATGTTTACGTATAAAGAAATTGAAAGTAATAATCATCAATGTATTGAATAAATACATAAATAAATAACTACTTATTCTAAAGTTCATTAAATAATACTTAAACACAAATTATCAGTTAACGCTAAATAAGCTACCCGTTTATACATACGTACATTATAACTTGAATGTTAAGCAAAATCTACGATACATAATCTCTTGGCTGCAACAGTAATCATTTCAAAATGTTGCTACTGTACGTTATTTATATGAATCTAATGAGGCAGCTATTACCGTTTAAGCAATTGTAAGTTACTTACACAATTATTAATTAAAACGTTTCTGCAATTTTAATTCTGATAAATGATGCTATAGAAGTCAAATTCATAATGTTTTTCACGGCCTTAATACCTTACTTCAAGCAAAAAGTTCACATTTTTTCTAACACGTTTTGCAATAAAGATACGAAACTAATGAATTTTGTTCATTGTAGGTATAATGAGTCTAATTTGGAAATGTAATTGTACAAGTTTTTTTTTTTAACTTTGATTATTATAACAAAGTTACTTTTTTCTGGTTTGGGAATTTTATAGATAACGCGGCGATTTTAATAACTACATCTTTATAGGCTGGTATTATGTTTGATGTTTTCTTTGGTAATTGACTACAAAATTTAATTGAATGGTTGAAAGTAGATTGACCAAACATATATTATATCATAGTGCAGTATAAATATAAATAGAAGAGGTAACTCGCTTCTAGCAAATAAGGAAATACTGTGTCGCATAAGGCTTCGTCCTAATTGGCAAGGATGGTACGATGTCACGATGCGTTCTCGTCGTATAATAAGAATTGTCGTACGATGATTCAATAGGGGTGATCTAATAGTTCGCAAGATACTTATGGTACGATGGCGTCGCAAGACGGCGTCACTATAACTATACAGCGCCATTTTACCAATGGCTCTTTACAAACATGCACAATTTTTGCTATCGGGCAATATTGCTTTGAAAATTTCAAATGACAATTGAAGAAAGGAAATGTACACGACATAATACACTTTGTAACTCCAGAAATTAACGCGCTGAATTTTTCAAGCATTATTTTGAGGTACGAAATAACGAAGTCCATATCAGTCTACCGGTTATGCCCCTCGCCCTGCGCGCCCCATGCCCCTCGTGTGGCCATGTTCGTGCGATGACGCGTGATCATATAGGACGCTCAAAAGACATCGGTATATTTGATCACATGATCGGACGAAAGCCATCGTACCATCATTTTTAAGCATAGCCTGTGCTTGCGCGATGGGTTCCAAGCTTCATTTAGAAGACTCTAAAGAAATTTGTATGTTTGTACTCATCGTGCGACGAAAACGCATTGTGTCTTTGTACGATTTTTACCAATTAAGACAACGCCTTAGTGTCTAAGCATATACAACACAAAAATTTAACATATAAATTATATATATAGACACTAATACATGTCGTGTAAGAGTCGATAATTATTTTGTTTTAGGATTTGTCACCTCTCTACGCTCACGCACACACCAACAGTCACACACAAATCAAAGCGCGCTCATTGTACGGGCACGAATGAAATATTCAAATTTGGAAGCTGATTCCGTTTATGGCTACTTAATTTGGGTGATTCGATTTGAATTTAAAAAAGGAACGCTTCGTATTTAAAAAAATAACACCATAGACATTCCACCGGCGGAACGTGCTTGACACGGTTGTACTTTTTAAAGAACTATTTTATGAAATACAATATTTAATTTAAAGAAATGTAATAAATAAATCCAATACTTTTTTATTAAACTGTTGGATAAATAGTAAATTAATCACATTTTGACCATCAGCTTTCATTGACATCAAAAACTACACTTTTGTCTCTATCCAATGAAGTGAGGTTGAACTGCAGCAGTTGGTATGTATAATTTAGGCAGTTTTTCTGGTCAAATTTGCGTAATAATACAATTTTCACATGCTCAAAAACATCTCCTTAGGCTGGGGCTTCACATGTTCCGTCCGCATAAGGGTAGGCTTACATTATGCCCACCTCCACGGCAGCAAGCAGGAAAGTGACGAGGGAAATGGGGAGCGCGAGTGTCAAATGTTGAAATAAGTTCTGTTTACATACTCGTGCTGCTATTTTCCTGCTTGCTGCCGTGGAAGTGGGCAAAATATAGTACGTAGTAGTATCACCACATTGGCAGGAAAAGAAATGTTCCGAACAGCCTCGTATGATGTATTCTCAGCCATGGCCGAGAATACATCATACGAGGCTGTTGGTCTTTGACTGACGCAAATTATAATAACTCGAAAACTAAAGGCCACATTTGACAATTTCTCACAAAAACACATGATTATTATTCAAAAACTATCAATATCCAACAACTATTGTTCATTTTATAATACCTATTACACATTAAATAAAACTGCATCGTACGATATTCACCTTCTGTTTCCGCCAAAAAATCCGTGAGCATAATGTTTGAAATGAGAGGTAATAGACTGGTTCGATATTTTTCAAATATCAAATTTAAATTTAGAACTGTACTACAATAGGGTAAATTAGCTATTTATGGACATTCATGTCTAATTCGTAATTAATCAATTTATACAATTAACTACTACAAATAAAATAAGTTCTAAATAAATTGATATAAAATAAGATTGTTAATTGTGTAATATTATGAAACTTTAAAAACAGAATAACAGTTATATAACTAACGCAGATAAGGTTTTTAAATTGATAGAACCGATGAGAGTCGTAGCGTGCAGGCGAGGCGTGCACTGCACGCGGCCGGCAGTTCCAGGGGCCGGCAAATCGAGTGATCTATCACTTTATAAATCCGATTGAAAATTAAAAGTAAAAAAGTAGATATTTTTTTATTTACCTGAGAACAAACATTGTAGTGAAATTGATTTTTATAAATATTATGGTGCAGTTTTAGTTTGTTACGAAATCGGTCCTGTCGGACATTCTTTGAGCATTTTTGATAAGTATATGTAATGTCTACCGTGACGATACCTTATGGGCTCAGTGGATGATCTACGCTGGTTGAAAGACTAGCATTATGCTGAGAATACGGGGAGTATTCTTTTAAGAAAATGTTGGTTTTTAAGTCTATTTTTGTTAACACTTAGTTTTATATTAAATAGTTTAATTGTTCTAAATAAAATTATTATTTTTCCTTTTTTTCTTTGCTTCTCTTTCTTTCTATATTTCTTTTTTTTTCAGATTTCGCTATTAAAGCTGAAAACAGCCTAAATACATTTCTCAGTCGCTTGAACCAAATGGAGTTAAATTACTTTGGTCAGTTGTGACCCAAAAAGCTGGTTGAGTGAAAAAGAGAAATATATAATTTAGATGAAATCCTACATAACTAAATAGCATTCTTGTCTCCGTTAACATAGCAAGTCAGTCTCTCTCTCTCTCTCTTTTTGACCTTTTTTATTTTTAAAACATTTTTGGACAAAATCAATCGAAGGAGGTTTGAACAAAGGGAAAATAATGTTATCTGTGGCCATGTGAATGAAACAAAACACATGATAATAAGTTGATATTAGACATTATTAGGTTCATTTTTGTTTATGAATTTGAATTAATCAACATAAGTGATCAATACAAACATAGGCCTGAATCGTTCATTGTCATTGAATATCATTCTCTCCTTTCAGTTCTGTGCTTTTCAACAAAATTGATATATTTGATTGATCCGTTTAATATTAGCATTAGACTAATTATCGAGTAAAATTCTACGTAAAATAGGATGATTTACCCTATCTCATAAGTTTCACACCTTTCCGAATTAGCTGTTACGCTACAAAAATTAATTAATTAATTTCAACCTTATTTCTTAAAAGACAAAGCTGAGTTTTCTTTGGAGAATATTGACGCTTGTTACTATATCATATTATTGTAAATGTCAATGATGTTCCACATACACAGATTAATGAAACAAATGATTTACACAATAATTCGACGAGTGTGTATCATCATCTTATTCTGTGTCATCATGTGTAAATCATTCTTAAATAATGCTCTTAAATGAAAATCCGAAAAACCTGCTCCTTATCTCATACAGCCCACTCCTGCAGAGTGTGCAGCGCTGTGTCCTCGACGCTGAAACTACAATGATGGCACCCTCCCGGTTGTTCCCTGCCAATCGCCTATCTCTTCCTAAAGGCTGGCAACGCGTTGGATTCGCTCCTGGTGTTACAAACGTCTATAGGCTACGGTAATCACTTTTGATGTGCCGTCTGCCTGTTTGCGTCACAACAAAAAAGAAGGAACTATAGGCCGGTAGGTTCTCACGAGACACTCCCAGGGTTCCCAGGCATCAGCAGACGGCGA
This sequence comes from Dendrolimus kikuchii, assembly GCA_019925095.2. Taxonomy (NCBI): domain Eukaryota; kingdom Metazoa; phylum Arthropoda; class Insecta; order Lepidoptera; family Lasiocampidae; genus Dendrolimus; species Dendrolimus kikuchii. The sequence goes on from CM034413.1 coordinate 9,885,985, forward strand.
GAGTAAAAACAAGTGTGACGACGGTAGAGACACTTATGGTTAGTTCCTATATCTTACTAACCGCTCTTTTGTTTTAGTACTGGTTAAAATTGGACATGAGTTACATCCCTCCATGAGACCTGGAAGCCAGGTCTGGAGGCCTGGCGTGATCAAGACGTGCCGGTCGGAGCTGCGACAGGTCGCCCTGGGGGTCTGGGAACATCTCTTTAGACGCCCCAGCGCGGGACCCACCACCACCGACGCGGTGAGGCCCGTTCTGCGAGAATGGATTGGATGTCAACACGGCACCCTGACATTCCGGCTAACATAGGTGTTCTTGGGGCACGGCTTCGGGAGGTACCTGTGTCGCCTTGGCCGCGAGCCAACGTCAGGGTGCCATCATTGGAATACAGGTGTCGAGGATACGTCGCTGCACACACACCAGCAGTATCCTGCATGGACCGAGCATCGCCGAGACTTGACCGGACTTGACCTTTCGCTTCCAGCTGTGGTTCGCACCATGGTCGGGAGCCAACAAGAACGGGACGCCATCTCCTCCTTCTGCGAGGTGTCATGCTTGCGAAGGAGGAGGCGGAGCGGGACGTCTTTGCTTTGTTCTCGCCAAAGGAGGTCACGTCCACACTGGAGGGTGGGTTTCTACCTTCGGCTGCCATAAGCGGGCGACGCGGATGGGATCCGTTGGGGAATAGGAGTTCTCACTCGTCCGCATATGCTGTTGAGATGAGAGCGCGAGTATTCCCCGCGATCCCGTGGGGCGCGTTGTAAACCACACCACGCTCCGGAATAGACCTGGAAGATGCAGGGGGATAAAAGTAGTTCTCCGGCAGTGGATGTGGCCTACGGACCCCCGTCTACCAGGGCACGCGGAGTTGGTTGAGCTTCTGCATGCCCTGGCATAAATAAGGCGCAGGATGGGGTTTCAGTGGGTATCCCTAACTGCGGAGTGGCAACAGCATGGCACCAGTTGCAACTGGGCATGTTTGTGCCACCCCCGATCTGGCGAATCCCACACATGGGTCGTGAACTATCCCCCTAAGCTTCTTTGCATGTCGCGGCTTATGATCGTTAATCGGATTGCTCCTGGCAAAAAAAAAATGGACATGAGCTACATACAACTAATATCAACATTTTCTACCAATTGTAAAGCAAGTAAATGAATAGTAAGATATACGATGCGGATATTAATTGACGCTTCTAATACTATTATTTTTATACCATGAACCATGGGAGTGACATATCCCTACAGATTGTCTAGATCACAATATATTATAGCAATTTCATACTGGCTCTCAACTTAACAACACTTGTTCTAAATATACATACATAGTGAATCCATGATTAATAAAATAACAAACCTTATCCGTCTTGAAAAAAATTCTACATTCATAACCAATGCTCGATACAAAGATATTATTAAACACATTTTTTTAATTTCGTTCACGCTTCGAAATGGGTACACTCGGGCACAGTGGACACGATGGTAAATTTATGACATTAGGTCACCTTCGGATAGGGTTTCCAGAGTGAAAAATAGTCCCAATTTTAATCTCAAAAATATTGTTTGGGGAACTTATGGGGCCACAATAACCTTTGGGAAATTTTTCCGTTTTTTTTTTTATTGCAGGAGATCAGCAGACAGGCAGACGGCCCACTTGATGAAAAGCGGTTACCATCGCCTATGGACATTTACAACACCAAAGGTGCTACAAATGCGCTGCTGCTCTCTTAAGGGAGACTGGAACCTGGTCACTAATGCCGAAACACAACTCAAAGTTGTTATGGCGACATACTTTAGACCAGGGTTGGTAGCCATCCAGTCGGGCAAATGCCTTACCACCTGGCAAAACGAAATGTAACGAAATGCTGTCACTAAGATGTAAAAAAATTACAGCTAATCATTAATATTTTACAAATTGAAGCCACAGAATGTATCTAATACTGACGATCTTTATATCATATTGTTTCTGGCTTGATAAATAGTTACACCTACTGATATGTAACACCACTAGAATTTACTAATACTGATAATAAATAATAATTTAAATTTTAAAGAAATTGTATTTTTGTAAGTTTTCGCTACAACCAACATAATTAAAACTATGTTTTAACGGTTTTAAACGCGACATTTCTTTTTATTCCGACGCTTCAGCCACTTCTCAGTAGCCGTGATCACGGAAAAAATTAATATCTATCTTTGAGACGTTTTGGTTAAGTTGCCAAGTTGGTTTAATTTTGGGGACAAATTTTGTCTGGTGTGGCGAAATTCCAAAACTGAACGTGGACACCCCAGTCTCCGACGCTTTGCTTTGAAGACGACTACCCGCTGTTGTTGCTGACTGTACCGGATTTTTATGTCTGTTTAGATTTACTGGTTTTGCTTTTGGATAACAAATCAAAAATTATATTCACCTGTATGTCAAATGTCGAAGTAGGGCCTCTTAATTTTTATTTAATTCGTATTTTCACTACGCTGGTATAAATTTGTATTAGCCTAATTGTTAGCGCATGCGTCCCAAACACAAAGGGCGCGGGTTCAATCCCTGCCTGGAACGCATGCACCACTTAGGCAGAGTTATATTTGGCATAAAGGCGTTGTCCTATACAGTAGATGAATTTCTTTAAAAAAGTGCTTGTCCTTATTATACATACATACATAACGTCACGCCAGTTCCCTTACGGGGTAAGCACGAACAACAGAGCGCCATTCAGACTTATTCTTAGACACCTCACTTGCTTCTTTGACATTCATAACTCTTGTCATGCACTCTCATGTGTTCTTAAGGCTCCTGACATCACCTTCTGCTAGTACACGATCAATTTGATCATGGAAGGTGTGTCGTGGCCTTCGACGATTTCTGCATCCATCCACTTTTGATTGTCCTTATTATCTATATGGAAAATCTTAGTGATCTATTTGTTATTCTTTCTTTTGACACAATTTGCTTATTTATTACCAAAGCTTAATTGGCATTTTACTAAATTAGAATATTTATGTAAATTTAATTTTTAATTCATTTTGTCCACCGCTATGTGGTAGAATGTACTGTGCTTCTACAATTGTGTAACACCTGTATAAACTACATTCTTGCAAATAAAGATATTGATTGATTGAATGCGCATATTGTTATAATTACTACGTGCTAACAATGGTGTAGGAAAAACATCACCAATATGTTAAACCTGCCAAGCCACCATGGATTTTTCAAAAAGGGTGTTATAAAATTTCTTCGAGGCCGGCAGCGCGTTGGTGACATCTCTGATGTTGCAAACATCCATAGGCGACGGTAACCGCTTTCCATCAGATGGGCCGTCAGCCTGTTTGCTGTACTCCAGCTATAAAAAAAATAATGGACAAGCGTGGCGGGTATTCTCTTAGTTGCCCTAAGTGAGAGGCCCGAGACCAACAGTCGGGCGTTTATGTGCTGTTATTATATGCTATAAACTGGAACATAGATTCATAGATCCTCCTATTAAATTTTATCCTTATAGATCCAGAAGCTTCTAAACAATGGTCTGTGACACACAAAGATAGATAGATGGTTGTATACTAAGATTATGTAGAGATTACTCGTGTGGCACCGAAGAAGAATACTGTTGACGACGACAACATCTATGTGAGAAACTCACCGACCCGTCTAAACAGGCGATAAGAACATAGGTATAATTTGCTAAGCCTCGTAGATAATGTAGAAGCTCTCTCCCGCCGACGCCTACGAAGTTTAAGCCTCCCGTAGCATCATTTTCGGTGATTTTATTTCGGAAGCTCCAGTTACTGAACCAGCGACCAACCCTCGACAGTCTACAGTCCACTGCATCTCCAACAAATACAAATTAATTCCTGCAGCCGGAAGGCCAATTGCAGGAGGCGACAAAATGTCTGTGACATGCAAAGATAGATGGATGAATGTCTTGGATGGACATGACATTCTTGCAAGAGGTTTGTCGTAAGAGGCGACAAATCAACGCACAGCCAAGTGGTACGGCATTTGCCTATCTGGATGCCTACCACCCCTAAAGTATGCCACCATAAGAACATTGAGTTGTGTTCCGGAATTAGTGGCCAGGTTCCATCCAGTCCGCCCTCCAAGACAGGCAGCACATTGGTAGCACTTTTGATGTTGTACATGTCTATAGGTGATGATAACCACTTTGAATTAAGGCTGTCTGACTGTTTACAGGTAGAGCCGGTCGCTTTTGTATCCAAAAACAACCATTATGGTGCTATTATAATGGCAGTGGAAGACCATTCCGCTACGATTATAATAGCAGAATTGGGGTCCAGGCCTGGTTCCAGTTCTTTAAGAGACCGGCAACGCCTTAATAGCACCTTTAATATTGCAAATAACCATAGACGACGGTAACCACTTTCCATCAAGGCTGTCTGACTGTTTACAGGTAATAAAAAATCATGTTTTCATATTTAGCACAATAGCTACAGAACGCTAAAAATATTAAAAATATTGCTGCCACCGAAAAAGCAACATTTTATATAAACACTATTAAAAATTAACAACTTTCACAGTTTATGCATAATTATAGAATGAAATTTGATTAATTTATAAGTTTATTAACTTTTTGGTTTCTTATTTGAAACATCTGTTTAATATTCATTGCTATAATTTCTACTGAATTTTAATATAGTTATTTTTTTTTTTTTATCGCTGGAGTACAGCAGACAGGCAGACGGCCCACCTGATGGAAAGTGGTTACCGTCGCCTATAGACGTTTGCAACACCAGAGGTGTCACCAACGCGCTGCCGGCCTCGAAGAAATTTTATGGCACCCTTTTTAAAAAACCCCATGTTGTAGCGCTGTGGGAAAACCTCGGCTGGGAGCTCATTCCAAATCCCCACGGTACGCAAGAGAAACGTTCTAGAGAACCGTTGCGTACAAGAGCGAAGCGGCTCAAGGTAGTGGGGATAAACTCCCAGCCGATGGCAGTTAACAGTTAACTTCTTCTTCTACTACTACTCCGTTGGCTCAGCGACCCAAAGTGGGTCTTGGCCGCCGAAACGAGAGCATGCCATTTTTCTCTGTCCTGCGCAGTTTGTTGCCAATTATTGGCTCGTAGCTCCGACAGGTCAGCCTCCACTCTGTCCTTCCAGCGATACTTGGGACGGCCGACCGGACGCCGACCTGCCGGCCGTCCTAAATATGCTTTCCTCACGCTGCGATCCTCTCCCATCCGTTCTACGTCACCGAGCCAGCGGAGGCGGTGAGCTTTTATTTTTCCTATTATGTTAGGCTCGACCACGAGATTCTTCTATGTAAATATTGCTTCGAGAGGTCTTCTTCTACTATGTAAATATTGCTTTGTATAATAATAGCCCATTAACGTCTATTAGTGAAGTCGGGCCCTCCCATTGTACACAGCAGTTTTGCGGGTTTCACACATAGATTATCTTAATGTGCAGATTTCATCACGATGTTTTCAACGGGAGGAGATATTTCTCATATTTAAATACAAAATCATATATGTTGATAGAATTTAAGTTACTTTTATTTTAAATTACTTCATAAATATCAATGACTACTTGAATATTAGGGTCACTTATGATTTGATGTAGGCTGGTACTGAAAATCAGCGTTGTGTCAGTTTTTGACACAGCATAATGCTGAGTTGCCAACCTCATTGCCGTGAATGTTGTGTACACTTCAAAAAAAGTTTATATATATATATATATATATATATATATACACGTATTAATATATAGATATACGTCCTGTTAGTGTATTTTTTTACTTTAATATATATATATATATATACACACGTATTAATATATAGATATACGTCCTGTTAGTGTATTTTTTTACTTTAATGTGCATTCATTCTCGACAATAAGTCTTTCTTCTTTCTTTCTTTCCTTCACCGTCTAGCTCCAGCTCTTCCTCTAGCTCTAGCTGGAGGCCGCCACGCTCCCAGGGTAACTAGGAGTACCTGATTTCGTTCCCAACACGCTATTCGGTTCTTTAAATTATTGAAGTCATAACTTATTATGCTCGTACACAATGCTGGCGGTTTTGACACAAAAGTAAGATGATAAAAGATTGTGTGTGTGTGCAGTTCATACGCAGTAGAATTGAAACAAAGTGTGACAAGGGGTGGGAGGGATTCTAAATTTCGTGACGTCACATTCCATTCCACACACTACGTTCCATTACAGACTCACTACGACCACGATCACGACCGCGATTTTTCACGTTCCACTGGCTTGTCGGCGTTACAATCGTAAACCTAAGTGGAACGGTTATTCCCGGTCGCTGTGAGCGTTTTAAGATCGAAAATGATGACGTCATTAGTGACGTTTCCGCCACGACCACAACGACCGCGGTCGTCTTGTAGAACGGCTAACGGAGCAATTTGGGCGTTGTGAGCTACTAATGGAACGCGCTGATCGTTATAATACACGTATATTTAAGGTTTAAAAGACGACATTTGAAGTATTAAGAAAAAACTGCAAAACATTTCCAACTCTATCTGTATGATAGTAGTGTTTAAATTATTAAATAATATAATGTGTTCTATCTCATTCTCTCGCAGGCTTAGTCTTATAGATTTATGTGTTTATCTCCTTTTAGTGTCGCTTTTTTGTTTCACCAAGTGTCGAATCAAGTTTCACTTCAATAAGTATCTCAGTTCATTTGACTCTTAATTACACTATTTTCTGTCTAAACCATCTAAAGCCGGGTACTCACTCACCTGCGAGCCGTAATCCTAACCGTTGCACGTGTAACCAAAATCCATAATGTGTACGTAGCTCGCAACGATCCAATGATTGTCGGTTTTTGACGCAAATCAAAGGGCGATTAGGGCCTTGTAATAGTAGTAGTGCTTATAGTACGCACGTACATACTAGCCTCGTCACTGTATCTATCTGGTTAGGTTTACAGCTCGCTAATGAGTATGCGGTCAAAGGCGTATACACTAGAGCAGGGATTTCCAAAGTAGTCGATATCGGCCCCCCGGCGTTGAAATCGGTTTCCCAGGCGTCGATATAAACTTTATAGCTGGAGTACAGGTGACAGGCTGACGGCCCGCCTGATGGAAAGCGGTTACAACACCGCTTGTTACGGTTTTCAACACCAGAGATGTCACCAACGCGCTGCCGGCCTCGAAGAAATTTTATGACACCCTTTTTGAAAAACTCCATATCGTAGCGCTGTGGAAAAACCTCGGCTGGGAGCTCATTCCGAATCCCCACGGTACGCAAGAGAAACGTTCTACAGAACCGTTGCGTATATGAGCGAAGCCGCTCAAGGAAGTCTAAAAATCGACCCCTATTAATTAACACAGGTTCTTATTTGAAACTTTCAAGATACCGTATAACTTGTTATAAGCATGACTAATATTTTAGTAGGAAGTATATTTTTATTATTACACGCTTTTATTTAACTTGCAATGGACGTACCTATGTATATTATGTATGTAAGTTCGGGTGGAATTTTGCAAGTTAAATTTGACCAACTTCCCGGTTTCCGATTGAGCTGAAAATTTGCACACATATGTCTATCGCGTGACAATGCAATAATATGGTACCATGGAGCTGATCTGATGATGGAGTAGGAAGGTGGCCATAGGAACTCCTGTACTAAACAAGATAGACCCGTCGTGTTTGAGCTCGTTTTACTTGTCTTGGCTAGCACTTTGCTGCTAGATGATATCCAGGATCTCAAAAGCTTGTATTTATAAACCTTTTTAAAAAAAGCTTATTGTACCTTTAAAATACTCAACAAGTTGATAAGTGTGCACAAGTTCGTACAAAATAATAAGTATTTTGTATGAATACGAAAATACTACAAATAGGATTTTTAAAGTAATTTGGCTATGGGGGTCTGATGTATCAGTTCATTTTGGAAAAGGGGTCTCTTGCCTAAAACAGTTTGGGAATCCCTGGACTAGAGCATCTATGCGGCTATGGTTACAGCTCGCTGATGAGTACACGGCCAAAGTCGACTCTGTGTAGACATTAGAGCTCGATCTGTTCGATTACTGAGGCCTTACTTCCAAACGGTTTTCGTCGTTCTTTTTAGAACTTTTTGCAGTGAAATTTCTTTAGAATTGTTGTGACTTGAAACTCGATGAAATTACTGCTAAAAAAATGCTATTACGACATTCAAATTTTTCATGATGACCAATCGTAAATTTAATTTGACTATATATAATACACTTTAAGATACTTTATTATTCTAATATTTTATTTTTACATTTTTAACATTGTATGATTACTGTATAATTCTTAAAGTAAAATTAATGTCTATGGATTGAGTGGATTACACTATGTTTGTTAATTAGTTGATTTTCAACTTAATTACTATTTACATGCCTGAAAGGACAAAAACATGTGAAACATAAATTAATATATTGTCATCTAATATTTTTACTAAACATATTTTTAAGCAAATAAATGATTTGATTTGATTTGATGAAGCGAAAATGCGACACTAAAAATAGAAATCCATAGGACTAATTCTGCGAGAGAATGAGATACGAGTTTTACATTGTGCAGCACAGATTAGAGAGTCAATAAGACCAATGATTAAACATAGGTCCAATTTGGACCGAAAAGTGATACTTAAGAAGTTTATTTTGTTTAGTTTAATAAAAGTAAGAGAAGAATTATCTGTGAGTATATTCTCTGAAGTTTCACTTCTACTGCGTGTGAACTGCACACACACACATTTTTTTATGTATATTCGTTTTATTTTTGTGTTTGAATTTTAACTTTATAATATATTAAATTAACATATGAAATTGTCTTTTAAAAACTAAAATAAACTAAGTTATAAAGTACAAGCGATTATAGACTGTGTAACAAATCGCTGCCAGATGGGAGCGTGCCCAGAAGGCTGGCTGCATTGCCGCGCTGTATGGCGATGCTTATTTGTTGAGCGAAATATGAGCCAGCCTTCTGAACACGGGTGGCATCAAAGAGTTTCTTGCAAATCTCTTTGAAGAAACTTTTTGCCGATGGACCCCACGGACCTAATGTTTCAACACAAAACGGCACAAATATGTAACCCCTTCCTAAGGCTCCATATTTGCGCCGTTTGAGAGCTTTTTGTGTTTTATATACTTTATTATTGTAGTTTTAAAGAAATCTTTGTTCTTTCTGTTTTCCATTTAAAATTTAATTGACTCTTTTAGGCTGGTCATACGAAAACGAACTATGAAAGGCGTGTGTAAGTAAGGCCGAGTTTTTGGCGGGAACTGAAAGGACACGTTGTGCTGTGCAGTTTTATTGTCTAAAAATGTGTAAAATTACTCTAAAATCAACAATGTAGGATATTGATAGTTTTTGCCAAAGCCAAATGTGGCTTTTCGAATTTTCACAAGAACTCCGTTGAATCACGTCGTTGTAGCCTACAATACAACGGCGCCTGACTTAAAGGCCTAGTTGCCAAGCCTTAAACATAAAAAAAAATTAAGTAAGACCTCGGCTACGGCTCGCAGATGAGTAGGTTCCCGGCTTAACACATCTCAAATACGTCAACAGGGCTGCTATCAGCTGCTTTTGACATTACTAAAAGCAATTGCTTAGTTATTAAAATAACGAAATTGAATTAATAAGTTTTGAGCAGGTGATGAAATGTCAAAAAACATTAACGCTTGACATCACACGGTATTGGCAGAGGTGTGTACTGTCAATCATAAAACCGACGGCTCGCAGGTGTTTAGTAACATCATTTAATGAATACTAATAGGGAGACCGCAATCAGCCGAGATATTTTTTTGGCGGGTTCCTATATCTTGCCGACTGTTAATTTGCTTTGCTATCGGTTAAAATTTGACATAAGCTCTATACAAAAATCTAATCGGCAAATCGCTAATAAGGCACACCTTCTATAGTTCGAAGGAATTCATGGATTATAAAGATTGATGATAAATAATGCATACTTATATCCGAATTTATTCACAAAACAATTATAATCGAATACAATTAAAGAAAACTTAACTTATTTGTATTGTATTCTACCCATAGTCCCTCAAGATTAGTCTATAATAATAATCGGCAGACGTTAGACACATATTGTATATTCCCAAATTAAGCAAGTTAACGGACTACTCTCCCAGACACCCAGACCATAGTAAATAACGGATAAAATACGTTTTCGAAATTTACTATACCACGAATCGAACCCGGAACCTCTGCGTTGCAGTGAGGTACGCCGCCAAAGGCTTAGCCCGCTCAACCACAGAGGCCGTCTATAAGTAGAATACTGAGCTTAGAACACAGTCTTTTATGGGTAAGGTGCCCAGAAGGCTGGCTACGTTCCCTCGCTGGATTTCCATACTGATCCGTTGCCCGAAGTAAGCACCAGCCCTCTGATCACCTGAAGAGTCAATGAGTCGTTTTGATAAAATAATAATGTTAATCTTAATAACTGAAAATTTGGTAATAATACATATAAAATATAACCCTGACGTATAACATAGTTACGAATAAATGAGTTTATGAGACTACAAGTAATGCTAAAATTCAACCAATGGTAAGGCAAGTGAATGAATAGTGAGATATAAGAACCGGTCATTTATAAACTTACAGAATGTCGCAGCTTCATAGGTTTTGTACGAGAGTATTGTTACGACTCAGGTCCCGACAAAAACAAAATCCACCTGCATATCTGAAACAAAGCACATTGATTACCCGTCGGCATTTAAACTAATACCGTCTACCTACCGTCTACCGTCGTCTTCTTTTGTTTACTTATTGGCAAACTATTGGCGGTCATTAGCCAGGTGTGTCGGATTAAGTCGACTTAGATACGGGGACATTGCAGTTGCGCAGTATAAAACGATGACTTGATGGAAGGGGGAGTCAGTCGAGCGATAACCACGAGCGAAGCAAGACGTGTGTACTACAATCGGGAATCTAATAAGTGACGGACTTTTGCGCGTTTTAACGAATTACGATCTTCTGCATTACGTTTGGACTTGTTGCGTTCAGTTATATTTGTACCTGTGTTATACGTGTTTGTATAGTTCTAATAAACTCTATAGTAATTCTAATGGCATTTCAATTCGAGTCTCGCGACTCGTAACAGTATGAATGAATTAAAACACTTTATTGTTTACCAAAAATTAAAACTATGTTCTTAAAAACTAGGTACAACAATTGTTGAACAAAGGGCGGTCTTATCGCTTAAAATCTTTTCCAGGTAACTAACTCCCTAAAGCTACACTATGATTTAGTATAACAAAACAGGTGTGTTTATTTTTCAAAAATCAGCCGATTCGATTCCTAAGTTAATTGATTTCTCAAAAATCTAATGATAGTACCACTTTAGTTTTTGTCAAAGACGGCCTCAAGACTCCTTTTAGTGTTTTTCGCTATTTCGTGTAGTTTAGGATTTAATAAAACAAAAAACAATAATTTTGCAAAATATAGTCATTTTTAACTTCAAGATGTTTTATAAAATACTAGCCTTCTGCCCGCGACTTCGTCCGCGTGGAATAGTTAAAAAAAAGTAAGTTAAAAATCCCCCCATTTTGAAACATTCTTCATTGGTGCTCTGTTCCTATTGCTCTTAACGTGATGATATATAGCCTATAGCCTTCCTCGATAAATGGGCTATCTAACACTGAAATTAGCGCGTTCAAGCAAACAAACAAACAAACTCTTCAGCTTTATATATTAGTATAAGATTCATTTTTTGCTTTTTATATAACCGACATCATTTGGTTTTTTGTTCACTTTTTTTCTTTAAGGCAAACTGCATAGCAAAACATCATAATCCAAGTACGCGCCATACACTGACTGTATTTGGCGCTCCTAGACTTCTCTATGGTAAACCGTTCTGACATAATAAAATATTCACATTTTTAAATCGATGTTATATCCCGATACATCTAGTTCTGTAGCCAACCTTTTTTTTAATAAAACTACGTGTATTAATGGGTCGGTTATGATTTTGAGGTCATCCGGAGACCGGCCATATTACGGTAGCACAAAGAATGCTCAACCTTAAATTTACGGCTCTCTTGTCGCGTTTAAGTAGGGTTGGCGCGTAAGAGACTTTTGTTATATTAGTTTATGTAGAGACGAGATATCCGATATGGTCTAAGATCTTGTTCTAAGGTCCTTGGGACAACCTGGACGATTGCAGGAAAGCCAAGCTGGCAATGTCTCGAGCAAACCTGCGTTTCTCCAGGGGTATCTTAAGGCTCAGTTCCCGGCTGAGACTAGTTATTACTGTAGCCACCGGACATGGCAATTTTAACAGACATCTTTTTAATATAGGTGTGACCGATAGCCCCCTGTGCAGAGCATGCCTGGAGGCAGAAGAAACAGTCGCCCGTGTCCTGCTTGAATGCGGAGAGGTGGCCCAATACAGGGCGAAGTATCTGGACGCTCTAGGTGTCAACAAGCTGGTGGACTTCCTGGAGGAGCTGGGCTGGATGGAGTAACCTCACTCGCAAAATAGGCGCTATGTCGTTGAGTAGTGGAAACCGCCAGCTCGCAGAAGAAGAAAAAGAGATGGTCAAAGATGGAGCACGCTTACCTAGGTAACCACCTATTCACACGGGCTCGAAGACACCCAGGTTGTAAATATCGGGAAAGACAGACTCCGGCAATAGTTCCACTCTTTTGCGGTGTGCATGATGAAGGTGGACATAAAGCGCTATATTAGGCTAAGGTTATCTAGTAAATAATTGGGTCGTTTTGGTTTTACGCAAAAAGGAAGATTTGCACTGAAAATCAGCATTGTGTCGGATATAATTCCGGCACAGCAATATGCTGAGTGGATACCTTGTTTGTTGAAAATGCGGCGTACAAATTCAAAATATGCTCTGTGTGTAATAACATAAGGTATGTAATTACGTTGCAATTTCTTCAAACAAAGTTTTTCTTTCTTTCTTTAAATAACCCTATATATATTATAGAGAGCAGGTATTTACGCAGGTTACATTGCATTAAATTTTTATCGAGGCGTTATTCGCCCTCGAAAAATTTTGATTATCCCAAAAAATAAACTATCCTATTTTCCGAGATAAAGAGTCTCCTATGTCCATTCTTGATATTGACTGTACATATATACTAAATTTTATAAAGAACGGTGAAGTGGTTTCCCGTGAAAGCGTAACAGATAGACAGAGTTCGGTACTTTTGCATTTATAATATTGTTACATGCCGACAGAAGTGAATGCACACCTGTCTGACATAAAGCACAGTTTATTACCTTCCCGCATTTCGACTTCTTTTGTTTACTTAGAAAACCAGTCTATTGTGTATTGTACTAGTTTATGGCCGTTCGCAGGAATAATTAAGCAGGTGTGCAGATTATGTTTTCTGGGAATTGCGCCGACACTTGCCAGGTAGACATATGGCATCGGTGCATTATAAAGCAATGGCCCAATGCAGAGAGGGGCAGTCAAGTGACGATTACGATACAAGCAAGACGTGTGTACATTCGATAACCTGTATAGTGAAGGACTTAGCGCGTGTTATTAAATCGTGCAGTTTGTACTGGTTTAGTCCAGTTATATTTGTGCCTGTGTTATACGTGTTTGTATAGTTCTAATAAATTCTATAGTAATTCCAACGGCATTTTTAAACACAACTCAAGGTTGTCATGACGGCTCTATATACTCTAGAAAGAGGTTTTAACCATCCAGATGGATAAAAAATACCCTTCCACCTGACTGTGGGTTGTTTTGTCGCCTCTCACGACAGGCCACCCGGCCGCAGGAAATTGTATTCTTTCTCTGTTCCTGCACGGATAAAATATCGAAGACATTGAAAACTTAGTCATAGTTGTACTTGCAATGGACCATTCTATTTACACCTCGTCAAATGTAAGAAACACATTTTGAAAGAAGTCTCGCATAACTAAAGGGCTGGCAACGGATTATATATTTGGGGCAACGGATTAGCGTTGCCATACAACGTGGAAATGCGGCTATCATTTTGGGAACGCGACACCGATCTGGACTACATTTTTTACCTATAAATATATTTATAATAGTATTTAATTTTTAAGTTTTATTTTATAGTGTGTTTAATTTTTAATGTATTGAGTAATTAAATAGTCTACATAAATTGAAAAAATGTAATAATTAATTATTAGTTGACTGTTAAAATACATTGAACGTAATTGATAATAACAATCTCGACTCGACCATTTTATAAGGCGTTGACGGAGATAACTCTAATATTAAATGTAATCTAAAGACAAACATTTTTTTTTATTGCCTAATGGCGAAATATAGAATGTATTTGTGGGAAGGTAATGAATGTGTATTTTTTTACAATTTTATCTAGCTTTGATCAAAAACCGTATTTTAAACTTCAGTTGGTGATCGTCATTATAAAAGTCCTTTTTTCTTTATTTTAATTATAGAAACAAACAAAATCATCTTACTTATGGCTCTGTGTGATTTCTCTCTCTAACCAGTGTCAAGTATTCATGAATATTCAACTTTTAGAATAACCTTTAAGCAAATATCTTAGTCAAATTGTATGTATAGTGGTAGATTGAAAAGACACATGTAGTGGAACACTTAGAAGCCAATAGATGGCGCTGTGCAATAATTGATGTCACAAACGTTTCCCGAAACATACAAAGAATATATACAAATTTTTAACTATAACAGATGGGCCTAGGCCTGCGAGGAACAACATTAGCCTCGCTGGAAGATCTTCCTTTGAGACGGAGGAGCATTCCATCTCGCTCCTCCAACCGGTAGGGTCACTCCCCTCACACATCTTACTGAACAGTTGAGTTTTCAAGAAAAAAAATCACGATTCTTACTTAAAAACGGCCAGTGTCAAAACCAATGTTATTTTAAAAAAATACGATAAATATTTTTAAAGGAATTTCTATAATGTAGTGCTAACCCTAATTAGGTGTCTAATACAAAATTACTACGACACAAACTATTAATGCTCTCGGAACACTCGCTTCTATCTTCCATCTTGGTCATACATCAACATTCTCGCGTATGTTTGAGCGAGATAACATTACTCCCAGCCACGCATTAGCTGTAAAATCAAGTTTGTTCCTTTTTTTACACTCGAGAAATATTTTTAAGACGTATATTTGATTATTTTCTTTAATGATATTCATAAATATTATGTTTTTATTATATTAGGAACGTTTAGTAGTTTGGTCTAGCGGGATTTTAGTATTTAGTTAAATGACAGGTGGTATTTAGAGATTTCTAATATTGTATCGGCATCGATATTAAAGTCTAGTTTTTTGATCTCGTCGTTACATTCACAGATTGAGTAGTAGTAGTAGTAGCATTCACCACAAAGGCAGTAAAAGGCATATTTAGTCTATACAGCCAATTCTGATTATGTCTTCGTATAGTAGCGCAGTTGTATTGTAGGCTACAACTGACGCCATTCAACGGAGTTCTTGTGAAATCTCGAAAGGCCACATTTCACTATAGAGTTTATATTCCATGCAAAAACATATAATTACTACCCAAAGACTTAATATCCTACAGCTATTGTTCATTTTAGCGTGATTTTACACATTTTAATAAAATAAAATTGCACACCACAACGTCCCCTTTCAGTTCCCGCCAATAACTCTTCACACATTGATATTGGATTTATTCTTCTTTTTGATATATGGATTCGCATAGTTCGTGGATCTAGTCAGTGTCAGTGTCACTACTGTGTCTCAAATACGACGGTATGTCTGACACATCCCACAGAACATAAATTGTAGCAATATCTTATACTTGTCCCATAAATTAGATACAAATTTTAATTATATAAAAATAAATTGTTTTTTCTTACTATTTAAAAGTGACATTATAATTAAATTCATGTTTTCTCTTTATTTACGTACTTTTTATGTAATATTTTATTATTTACTTGACGTTTTAAAGTTATGTATTAAAGGCATTGAGAGTAGTAAAAAGTATGCCAGACATGAGCCTAATCCTACAGTTTATGTGGCACTGAAGCCTGCTGGAGGAGCACTTCTAATTATTACAGAAGATCGTAAAGAGCACCAATTACTCTAATAGTGTTTTCAAAAACGAGGCAAGTATCCAAATGACGCAAATAGCCGGGTTTTATCCTATATAAATATAACAGCTCATAATCGTCCCACTGCTTGGTTCGGACCTCCCATTACTGGGAAACGGACACACGCGTGTCTAAGGCGGCTTGGTAGGTTTGTCACATTAGTTATCTCGATGTGCAGGTTTCATCATGAGAATTTCCTTCACTGTTGTCAGCACGTGGTATTTGTAACAATATGCACATTAGGTCAGAAAACTGCATAAATGGTGCATGTGTTCCGGCCAGGATTTGATCCCGCGCCCTTTCAGTTTGAGACGCGAGTGCGTTAACTACCAAGCTACTTGGTTTTTTTTTTATTGCAGGAGTTCAGCAGACAGGCAGACGGCCCACTTGATGGAAAGCGGTAACCATCGCCTATGAACATTTGCAACATCAAAGGTGCTACAAATGCGCTGCTGCTCTCTTAAGTGAGGCTGGAACTTGCTCACTAATGCCGGAACACAACTCAAGGTTGTTATGGCTACATGCTTTAGACCAGGGGTGGTAGCCATCCAGTCGGGCAAATGCCCTACCACCTGGCTGTGGGTTGTTTTGTCGCCTCTTACGACAGACCGCCTGGCCGCAGGAAATTGTATTCTTTCTCCGTTCCTGCACGGATGAAAAACGGTTTAGTAAGATATCTTCTTATATTTGCAAATTACATATAAGTGTTGCTAGGTTCTTTTTTATTGCACGAGCTCAGCAGACAGGCAAACGGCCTACCTGATGGAAAGTGGTTAATATCGCCTATGCACATATGTAACACCAAGGTGCTACCAATGTGCTGCCGCTCTCTAAACGTGGATTGGAATATGGGCACTAATTCCGGTTGTTATGGCGGCATACTCTAAACCAGGTATGGTAGACATCCAGGCGGGCAAATACTCTGCTACCTGGCTGTGGGTTTTTTTTTGTCGCTTCTTACAACAGGCCACTCCAACGCAAGAAATTGTATTCTTTCTCTGTTCCTGTATAAATTTTACTGTTACTTACACGATTATTTACAAGTATCACTAATTATAAGTAGATGTAATATTAATGAGGAAAAAAATAATTTCACCAAAAATGAAATTACAAGGTCCTGCACTTATCAGCAATTATCACTAAATACACAGAATCAATAACCTGTCACCCAAATAGCGATTATTCCATTCTCTTTCAAACAAAAGTAAAATAACAAAGAGCAAAAGTAATGCGATACAAAAGAAAAGTAATAAAAGAATAGGTAATAATCACTTTTACAATTTATCTATGAGTAGTAACTTCAGCTATTATGCTTTTTGTACTTCTAAGTATTTATTCTTTTTAACGTTTTTAACTGAAATAAGTGTTTGGCGACACTTTGGCTTATCCTTTTTAGGGTTTCGTAGCCATTTTAGCAAATACTGATCCTTCAAAACTTAGCTTAGGAGGTTCCAAATCGTCGTGTAATTTTTTTGTATTACGTTCAACCATAACCTTTTTGTTTCTGACTCCATTTTGATTGTTTTTGCGTTAGATTCAGGTCAGCTTCGGTATGTAAATTTTATTGTAAATTGAAATTGACAAATATTGTTTTAGCGTATTAAAGAAATATATTATAACGATATAATAAAGCTACAATATCTTGAAGTCATATATAAATATTTATTGTTTGCTTTTTAGTCACTCTCGAAGTAGATTTTTTTTGCTGGAATTTTTTTATAATTTCATATAGAATTATTAACAGTTTAAGAATCTAACGCTGGGTGCCAAAAACAACTTGCGCTCCTCCTTGCCGACTATTCCTTGGTCATTTTGACATAACAGAACCTTCTGTCTTTTTAAAACAGTATGTTTTCTAAGAAACTAGTCACAGGTAGGTGTAGTGTACACTTCCACTTGCAGGGTAGGCACGAACAACAGAGCGCCATTCAGGCTTATTCTTACACACCTTACTTGCTTCTTTGACATTCATAACTCTTGTCATGCACGCTCGTCTGTTCTTAAGGCTCCTGACATCACCTTCTGCTAGAACACGATCAATTTGATCATGGAAGGTGTGTCGTGGCCTTCCACCGCTTCTGCATCCATCCACTTTTGCATTGTATATCTGTTTAGTCATTCTTTCATCATGCATTCTTTCCACATGCCCGAACCACCGGAGCATTCCTTTCCTTACCTTCACCCCGATACTCTCTTTCAGACCAACTTTCTTCCTTACTTCGGTATTACGAACCCGGTCCGCGAGCGTCACTCCGCAGATTTTGCGCAGTGCTCGCATCTCGACCGCGTTTACTCTACTTTCATGCTCTTAATCAGAGATACCCGCCGTATATGGTAGAAGAGGTGATTTTATTTTTAAAATTACAGATCTGGGGTAATTATTTATCATATTTATATACTTGGGGTCATAAGACACGTGTGAATTTTGAGATGGGCACTGAAAACCAGTGCTGTGTCGGACTATGTTTCGGCACAGCAAATTACTGAGTGCCAACCTCATTTCTAAACTTGCGGAATTCAATTTTTGTATGTAATGGGGTGTCGTTACTCAGATTTTGAAAAATAATGACTATGTTCTTTAACTTTTTATTTCAAGTCTCATTGCCACTCATCTCATTGTTTCACCAGATTAAAAACGGCTCTGTGTATAGCTGAAAAAAATTATTTCCTATTTATCAAATCATAGGCTAAAAAATTCCTCTGTGCAGGAACGGAAAAAAGTTACAAATTCCTGCGGCCGGGCGGCCTGTCGTAATAGGCGATAAAACAACCCACAGCCAGGTGGGAGGGCATTTGGCTACCACCCCTGGTCTAGAGTATAAAGCCATAACAACTTTGAGTTGTGTTCCGGCATCAATGGCCAGGTTCCAGTTTCTCATTCAAGGCCGGCAGCACATTTGTAGCACCTCTGATATTTCCAATGTCCATAGGCGACGGTAACCACTTTCCATCACAGTTGGGCCGTCAGCCTGTCTGCTGCGCTTCAGTTTTTTTTTTATTTTTTTGTAAGCTTTAGATTATATAAATTGTATATTTTTTTTTTTTTTTTTAATGTAAGTAAAATATAATATTCATTAACAGGAAAAAAATTACTGAAGTGAAACACTAGAGCCGGTTTTATTTGAAGTAACATGATGTTGAAGTACTCCGTTATGGGGTAAGAATAATTGCAAGAATCGTGTGGGTATCAAAATGATCTAAATAACTAATAACAATGTATATAACTAAGCGTTTTAAAATAGTAACTTGCATATATGGCTTAAACTAAATACTTAAAAATAAACTAAATTATTGTTACGACCTAGACGCCGACAAAGACAAATTCACACCTGCATACCTGTAGAAACACATTTTATTACCTTTCGGCATTTGGACTTCTTTTGTTTACTTTGTGTTTAAAATTTGTGATTAGAAAACAGTCCATTGTGTATTGTAATCTTTTATGGCAGTCATTAGCCAGGTGTGTCGGATTTAAAGTACAAACTGATTCTAGGAAATTCGGTCACGCGGCCGGGCAGACATTGCATCTGTGCAGTATAAAGCAATGCCTCGATTGAGGGACGAGGCAGTCAAGCGATAACCACGAGCGAAGCAAGACTTGTGTACATTCGGTAATCTATTTAGTGACGGACCTTGTGCGTGTATTTGAATTACGATCTTCTGCATTACGTTTGGACTTGTTGTGTTCGGTTATATTTGTACCTGTGTTATACATGTTTGTATAGTTCTAATAAATTCTATAATAATTCCAACGGCATTTTAATTCGAGTCCTGCAACTCGTAAAATTATAAATGAATTAATATAAAGTATGTAACAAATCGCTGCCAGAGGGAAGCGTGCCCAGAAGGCTGGCTGCATTGCCACGCTGTACGGCAATGCTGATTCGTTGCGCGAAATACGAACCACCCTTCTGATCACGGGTGCTAGGATGATTTTTTAGTATAGTCATGTCCGAATCGTATACTAATATATAAAGCTGAAGAATTTGTTTGTTTGTTTGCTGGAACGCGCTAATCTCAGGAACTATTGGTCTGATTTGAAAAATTCTTTCAATGTTAGATAGCCCATCTATCGAGGAAGGCTATAAGCTATATATCATCACGCTAAGATCAATAGCAGCGGAACACCAACGAGGAATGTTTCAAAATCGGGCGGTTTTTTTTTTTTTTTTTTAAGTATTCCACGCGGTCGAAGTCGCGGGCTGAAGCTAGCTAGTGTTTTTATATATAAGCCGCGCGGAAGGTTTGCCGATGACTACTTATTATTATTGTATTGTATTACTTACTCTTATTGTATATACTTATATAAAGTATATACAATAATAAATTATTTGCAACAACTGTTTATACAACCTTTTTTGTCAACTCTACTGACCATAGACGCGTGATATCGTGCGGCTATCGGCAAACCTTCTGCGCACGGGTTGTATTTATTAATCTGTTTTTATTGATGATTTTTTATTGAAATCAATAGGTATAAGATAATTGCTATCATTTATAAAATGTCTCCTTCTCTTCCCTTCTAATCTTTTGAAAGATGGGGTGAAACTTTTTAAAAAGAATCCAGGATTGAATAATCTAATATATCTCTTAATTACTTTTTGGGGTATTTTTGATTAAATACTTTTCTATGGTTCGTAGGTAAATGACGACAGTAGTGGACGCTTCTCACCACTACGGAAATCTTTATGGCTGGTTTTTTTTTTGGCGGGAACTGAAAGTAGGTTGTTGAACTCTTTCTTTCTTCAAATAAATTTATTCTTTCTTTCTTTCTTTCTTTTAACTCAGTTTTATTTTCTAAAAATGTGTAAAATTATTGTAAAATGAACAATACTTGTAGGATATTGATAGCCTTTGAGTAGTAATTATATGTTTCTGTGAGTAATATAAACTCTATAGTCAAATGTGATCTTTCGAATTTTCACAACAAATCCGAATGGCGTCAGTTGAAGACTAATAATGCAGCTGAACAATACGAAGACTTATATTCATCAGAATTGGCTGTAGTGACTAAGATAACATGGTCAGCATTGTGGCAAATATTACTACTACTATACTTTATGGCTGGTCCAACACGCACTTGACCGGTTTACTTAGTAAGCCATTCGCATTGTTATTATTCTTATTGCATGTTCTCATTAAAGCTTATGTTAAAATTTGAATTTTATCTTAAATAATAATTGGCAGACAAACACACACGCGTATTGGGGATATCCCAAGTTAAGTAAATTACGCTTGTGTCATGAGCAATATACAATGGACCACTCTGCGGCCACTCCCAGACACTCAGACCATAGTAAATATCGGAAAGTTCTTTTACGAAATTTACCATGCCAGGAATCGAAGCGTTGAGCAGTAAAGGCTTGGCCCACTCAACTACAGAAGCTGTCAAAGAACTCGTCTGATGTAGAACGGTGATATCTGGGATATAGCACGTCTTCCTAGTTGTTTATGTTAAACAATAATGTGTATTTTTGTTTAACATAAACACCTAGAAAAAGGTGATGTGACGGTGAGCCTTAAGAACAGACGAGCGTGCATGACAAGAGTTATGAATGTCAAAGAAGCAAGTGAGGTGTGTAAGAATAAGCCTAAATGGCGCTCTGTTGTTCGTGCCTACCCCGCAAGGGAACTGGCGTGAAGTTATGTATGTATGTACCTAGAAAAATTGTATGTGCGTGCAGTTCACACACAGTAGAAGGGAAACTTCAGAGAATATACACAGAGATAATGCTTTTCCAACTTGTATTAATATAAATATAATTCCTTTAGCCTACATCATATTATAATTTAAAATAAACTTCTCAAGTATCACTTTCAATTTTTCACTGTTTTAGTCTAAAAAATATTATTATCAGTTTTATTTCGGTCCAAATTGGACCTATGTTTAATCATCGTTCTTACTGATACTCTAATCTATGCTGCTTAATGTAAAACTCGTATCTCAGTCTCTCGTAGGCTTAGTCCTATAGATTTATGTGTTTATCTCTTTCTAGTGTCGCTTTTTCGTTTTATCGAGTTTCAAATCACAACCATTCTAAAGAAGTTTCATTTCCATAAAAAGTTTGTTAAAAAACATCGTAAATATAAATCAACATAACCTAATCATTAAACTTTTTTCCTAACAAAAATAATAATCAAATAAAACACGTGTCAAGACCACCTACACGTCACGCCTCCGAAACTGCTAATTGCGGGAAAGAACACAAGTTTTTACCCAGTTTTTTTTACCTGAGAAGGGCGAAAGTGGGGTGAAGAGGCGCGAGGGGAGAGCCACCGCGCAGTATCGCCCAAGCCGCGCCGCAGTACGCCGTATCGGACTATACATAGACGTGTAACCCCAAAAAAAAAAACAACAACGAAACAAATAACTGCTATTGAAACCGTTATAATATTTAAAATTACTGTTTTTATTATATGACGCAAAAACTGAAAAGTTTGTAGTGTTAGTGCTGTGTCGGAATAAAACTATTTTTTAACAAATTTTTTTCCGTTTATGGTCTGGATTGTTGTGGTTTGTGAGTAGTTTAAAAGTTGGATTACTATTACTTAAGGTCAGTAATTTTTTTATAATTTAATACGATTCAATAACAAAAATATTTTTAAAGATACAATAAACAATGATTTACTTCGTTTTTCATTTAATTATTTGTACAAGGCGATGGTACATTAAAACAATTATTGAACACTGATTTAGAATTCATAATTTTAATGCAAGTAAGCACAAGATTAGATGTGCTTGTTTGTGATATGAGTGACTTAAATAAGTTAAAAAAATATAGAAATACCTTCAGGCCGCATTAAAATTTAATCGACAACTGTTTGTGTATTGTTATTTAAGATACTATAGTATGAGAGATAAGTAAAATAATCTATTCATATATGAGTACACGAGAAAGTTATTTTAAATAATTAATTAACGCCGTTGAAGAGTTCATCATATATTTTCTAATTAAATTAATCAGAAAGCTATTATTAAGATGTCTTCTATATAACAGTGTCCTTTCGAAATCGAATTTTGAATGTTTATTATAACAAAAATGGATATACTTTCAAATTCCGTTATGAAACGAATGTATTATAAATTTATATTAAATGTCATCAGATATTTTTATGGATTCCTCATAAATTTTTGAAATTAGGTCCTTTTTATATTTAACTGGCAACAATAGAGTAATCTATCTATAATATTATAAAATTTTAATCATGCTGTGTCTGTATATTGTAGCTAAACGACGGAGAACACGATGCAATTTTTTTTAGATTTCTTATCTATTTGTTCGGGATACTCGTAAAAACTACTAGGCCGATTTCGATGCGGTTTTCGCTGATCGACATCAAATTCTTCTTGCGCTACTTTTTATCCTGGGAATCCCGCAGGAATTTTTCTGGGAATTATTTAAAATGGCCACTTTTATGTAATAATAAAATGTGTAATTTTTTTATCCCCGAGAATCCCGCGGGAGTTTTCCCGGGAGCGGTTTGTAATTGTTCGGGTGCATAAAAATTAACTTATTCCAATAGTTTCCGCTAAAACGATAGCTTACATTATTTTGTTAAATGCTGCGGTACTTTGTGTCCCGGGATCCCGCGGGAATTTCAAGTCAAGTGGTGACGAAGTCGCGGCCATATCTTAGTAATAAATAAAAGCATTGTCAATTTTCTTATTATAAACTAGCTGCGACCCGCGGTTTTACCCGCGTGGTGATGGCAAATTGTGATTAATGATAATCATTCACACAGTAACCTATACTAATATATCTTTATAAATTATAGCCTATGTGTGATTCTGATGTGTAAGCTATATTATTGTAAAATTTCATCAAAATCCATTGAGTAGTTTTTGCGTGAAAGAGTAACAAACATACATCCATACATTCTTACAAACTTTCGCGTTTATAACATTAGTGGGACTAGTCGAATGCAGAAAACTTGTATACTACCTAGGTATAATCCCTTGAGGCTATAAGTAGAATACTGAACCTAGGTCATTGAAGTCAATGGGTAACGATCCCAGAAGGCTGGCTATGTTACTTCAGTGAATCGCCATGCTGATTTGTTATTCGATGTAGGAACCAGCCCTGTAAGTAGGCGTTTTGAGAGCACTTTGTAAGAAGCTCATCATAGTCTCAGGATATTTTAAAATGCTTTTTTAAAGACACGAAATATGAATTTGTTTTTATTGAACTTAAGAAAAAATGACGAAATTTTACAAAACGGAATTTAATATAGTATAACTTAAAACGGCTCAGATCTCGTCAAATTTCTATCCGTATCCCGTGAATACTATCCCGTTTTCCGGGATAGATAGTATTCAATATGTATCCATTTCATTTTTTTTAAAGAGTAGATAATAGTAAAGTTGTTGTAGTGTCAGTTTATAGGCCTATATGTCGACATGACTTGATAAAGTCGATATGAATGTGCGATATGAAATTAATATCTTTAAAGCAATATCTTTGATTAAATTATCAACAAGTAGCTCATAAAATACACAATTTATTTGTGTTTGGCTGAATTTTTCAAGTCGGCCTCCATGGTTAAATTTAAAACGGATGTAGCGAAAAACACTCAAAGGAGTTTAGATTTTTGGAAAATCAATTACCCTAGTCAGGAATGGAATCGAATGATTTTAAATAATTTTTTTAACAACTTAAAAAGCAAAATATAAATATTTCAGTATTTCAGTCAGTCAGTACGAACGACAATCTAGACTTATATATAAAAGAATACACAACAAACTAAATATATATCCCATGAACTACTATAATTGTAAAGTGACTGTTTTAAAATGGTTAGAATTTAAAACATATGATGAAATAGAAATGGTGATTATTTCCTCTCTAATATTCGATGCACATATTTAAAAATCAATAAACATAGTCACAAACACACACGCACACACACACACACACACACACACACACACACACACACACACACACACACACACACACACACACACACACACACACACACACACACACACACGCACGCACGCACACACACACGCACGCACGCACGCACGCGCGCACACACACACACACACACACGCACACACACACACGCACACACACACACAACGCGTAAATATATACATATATACTAGCTGACCCATGCCCACTTCGCTGGGCATCAGAAAAAAAATTACTTATTGTTAATCACAATCAAATATACCTTACTACCTTACGTCACTCAGGAATAATGTAGCTTTCCACTAATGAAAGAATTTTCAAAATCGGTTTAGTAGATCCAGAGATTACGCCCCTTAGAACGTCACAAACTTTACATCTTTATAATATTAGTATATATATTCCTTGTAATAGATATATAAATTTCTGGTAGCTGTTGTTTGTTATAACAGGAATCTTCTGATACAGGTATTTCATACTTACAAGAAGATTCCCACCGCCAATGTATCTAAAGTTAAGGCAGAAACTTCAATAAAGAATTATTATTATTATTTATTTATTTAAACGCCTTCTTTCTACAACATCTTCAAATAGGTGCGATGTAAAACATAAAAATTACTATAATTTGCACATTTGTTTTACTTGGCACCGACTTCAAGATGTAGAAAGAAGGAGGTTAAATATTTATTTTTTGCTTTTTAGTTTGATGTCGGTTTTTTAGTTTTAATTGATTTTTTTTACTTTTTCGTTGCGCATGCACTTGAATAGCATTAAAAATAATATATTAAGCGCCTGTAAAAATTGTGCTACTGGCAAGCGTATACAAGGTTACTATCTCACTCTTCTCTTCACAAGGGTGAGGACAAGGGTTGTTCTCGATTTCCCTCCGATCTATTTATCAGATCCTGACTTGGTAATCATGGGAATACCTCAGGTGAATACGAAGAGAGAAAAAACTTGAAAAGCGGTCTACAGTAGATGGAGAAATCGCATTTAGCATACAAGAAATTAAGTGCCTGTAGAAAATGTAATACCCACACCCATATGCATGCCTTTTTCTAAGAATTTTAGGCGCACGGCGTTCTTTAATAAGTAACGGTTACTCTCGGTTTCCCTGGAATCCACTCACCAGATTCTGACTTTGTGGCCATAGCACCACCTCTGAAGTATAGACTTACTATTAAAGAAAAAAAAATGATAATCGGTGTAGAATTGACGGAGATATTGTGTTACAAAGAAGTCCGTTACCAATTTTCGTGGGTTTCTCGAATTCCTTAGAATCCATTCATCAGACACTGACATGGCGACAATTGGACCAATTCGAGAGTATACTTTCGATTAATAAAAATTTTGAAAATCGATTTACAATTGACGAAGAAATCGAGTAACGAACATACAAAAAAAACAACATAGGTACAGACGAATTCAGAACCTTCTCCTTTTTGAAGGCGGTTAAAAAGAAAAACTTACACCATGCCGTAATGTATGTAGCTTCTAATAATCAATTTCTGTAATGTCCCTGCTACATCTGGGATAATGTTGTGTTAGTGACCGTTTCACAGATTTGTATTGATGGTTTTAATGCGTCATTTGTGATGCGGCACTATTATGAATTTTGTTAATAACGTTAAACATTGACAGATAATGTGTAGTATATATATACGTACATTTGTTTATATATATATATATATATATATATATATATATATATATATATATATATATATATATAAACAAATGTAGCAGCTAATCATTTAAGGCGTTATTTTTAATGCTATAAGCAAGACGCATTCGGCCACAGTTACTAACACTACCATTATCTCAGATCGAGCAAGAACATTATGGAATGTTAAACTAAGAAAAAGAGTAATTTTTCACCTGTGCAGGTATCTCTATATTAATACGTGAAGCAAACTCTTTACACCCCTTTTTCGAAAATTGCGCGGACGGAGGAGTATGAAATTTCGCACACTTATAGTTTATATAGAGAAGGATTGCAGAATGCTAATATTTTTTAAAATGATCCATAAAAAATACATTAAATCAATAAAAAAACATTACACACACTACCATGTATTTGACACACACACGCATATATACTCTTTTGTTTATTGTTAATGTCAAATTAACAGTGTAGCCTTGGCGAAATCTGTGATTATAGAAGTACCTATATAGTCTTTGACAACAGAACCTTAATAATGTTCAAACTTATAATTTAAATTAATTATTATGGTCGAATTTGACCACGGGCGATCACTAGTTAATATTTAAGACTTAAGAGAAATCTTTGTATCTATACTAATATTAAAAGAGGAAAGGTTTGTATTGTTGTATGTTTGTAACGAGTAAACCCATAACTACTGGACCGATATAAAAAATTCTTTCATCATTAGAATGCTTAATTAATTATCCCAGATAAATGTAGGTTGTACTTATTACTAGAAGAAATTAGAGATTCCTACTAAAACTTCAATAATGTAACCGTCGTTTATAAACAAATGGCGCGTACGGGGTAGTCTTTGCGGAAAGAACCGTCCTAACATAAATTGGAACTACAAAAAAAAAACATTATTTTTGTAACATGACTTTTATATGTCAGTCCAATTATTAAGACAGAATACGAAGACGTTGTATTCTTTTTTTATTGCACGAGTTCAGCAGACGGGTAAACGCCCACCTCATGGAACGCGGTTACCATCGCCTACAGACATTTGCAACACCAAAGGTGCTACTAATGCGCTGCTGCCCTCTAAAAGAAGACGAACCTGGCCCCTAGCCGGAATACAACTCATGATTGTGACACACTAATAAGAGATTTGGCATCCTAACTAATGTCTATAGTATTATAAAATTCTACAAAAGCAGTGGCTGTACATTGAAGCTGTTTAACAAAAAACAACTGAAATACACTGCATAAACAATTTTGATACAATTCTTTGTATTGCCCGAGTTGTTAAAAGTGGCGCTGTTCTTCTTGGCTAGGTTATAATATAACCTGTCAAGCAGAAACAGCATCATATAGATACGATGCTATTAATTATTTTTTAATTGCAGGAGTTCAGCACACAGGCAGACGGCCCACTTGATGGAAACCGGTTACCATCGCCTATGGACATTTGCAACACCAAAGGTGCTACAAATGCGCTGCTGCTCTCTTAAGGGAGACTGGAACCTGGTCACTAATGCCAGAACACATCTCAAGGTTGTTATGGCGACATACTTTAGACCAGGGGTGGTAGCCATCCAGTCGGGCCAATGCCCTACCACCCGGCTGTGGATTGTTTTGTCGCCTATTAAGACAGGCCGCCCGGCCGCAGGAAATTGTATTTTTTCTCTGTTCCTGCACAGATAAACCACATTAACCACACAGACTATTCTATACTATAACGGAGAAAGAATACAAATTCCTGCGGCCAGGCGGCCTGTCGTAAGAGGCGATAAAACAACCCACAGCCAGGTGGTAGGGTATTTGCCCGTCGTCTGGATGGCTGCCACCCCTGGTCTAGAGTATGCGGCCGTAACAACCTTGAGTTGTGTTCCAGCATTAGTGGCCAAGTTCCAGTGTCCCTTTAGAGAGCGGCAGCAACAACATCTTTAGTGTTGCAAATGTTCATAGGCGACGGTAACCACTTTCCATCGCAGTTGGGCCGTCAGCCTGTTAGCTGTAGTCCAGCAATAAAAAAAAACAGACGCATATATGTACATAAGTTCACAAACACAAGTTTGTAAAAAGGCTTCACATCATTATTGACGACTTTGTTTACGTAGATTCCGTCTATAACAAGTTTAAGACTAAATTTGAAAGGTATAAATAATGTAACCAAGGTTATCTACAATATTAATATAGCCAAACACTCGACATAGCGTAATGTGGTGATGTTCAAGGGATACTTCATTAAAATGAAGTCGGATGATATTTTTCACATACCATATACAGTGTAAACTCTATGTAACGTCACTCGATTTAACGAGAAACTCCCTTAAGCGTCGAAATCACTTGGCTTTGGTTGGTTAAGCTCGTCTTTCATACAACGATACGCTCTATATAGCATTATACCCACTCTTAATAACGACACCAATTATGTAATAAAAAGTACCTTTTCAGTTGCCAAAATTAGTAAAAGCTGCGTAGCTGTGTACGTATTTTATTGCTTTATTATCCTAGCCCGTAATAAACTGGACTATCGGCATCATACATACCGAAATTTCTAGGAAATTCCGAAATACCGAATTTTCTAAGTACTTCCTTTATCATAAAAATGCCTCAATAACGCAAGATATGAATAAAATAAGTAAAAAAATACAACAAAATTACTGGTGCAGCAAAAGACGTCAGACAAAAATAACAGACTTCTCTCCATTTAACGACAACTCTCTATAACGCTATAAAATGCACAGTCCCTTCGGTGTCGTTATATGGAGTTTACGCTGTATTTGGTTTAAAAATAAAGTGTTGACATCAGCTGTGACTGTAAAATAATTGATAGGCCGTTCATGTTGTACTTTGTTATATACTTATTTTTAATTTAATTATTTCTGTATTTACATTACCTTATTAATTTTGACAACATTATTTATTCATTTAGATTTAACTGTATTTGTACTTCCCACGCCACAGTCTGAATTACCACATAGTTTTAGACCCTGTTTTTAATTTATTTATTTAAAGTAAACCAACAGCACACAAATTATTATGTTACATTACAAATTGTTTAATATAAAAGTTCTGATGTGTGGACCCATTAAAAGAGTGCACAGCATTTACAACTCAAATGTGTGTTAAATACATGGTAGTGTGTGTATTTTTTTTTATTTATTGATTTAATGTTTTTTTATGCATAATTAAAAAAAAAAATTGCATTCGTTGCCTCTTCTCTATATAAGCTATAAGTGTGCGAAAATTCATACTCCACCCGTCCGCGCAATTTTCGTAAAAGGGGTACAAAGTTTTTGCTTCACGTATTAATCTTCTTAATATATCAGGGCAGAACAACGTCTGCCGGGACAGCTAGTATATTATAGATTATGGATAGATTATTTCGTATGGATAGTTATATATATAGTATAGTTTTAGTTTATATTAATTTATTTAATTCCTCTTGGTGTTATTTCATTGTGTGATTTGTTGTTTATTTTTAGTTTGATTATGGAAGATATTACAATTGATATTGATTATAATGGACGAATGAGTATTGTTGCCGGTAGACCGCGACGTACTTGCCATGATCAAATTGAAAATATTGTTACGAGTGCGGGACTCGAATTAAAAATGCCGTTGGAATTACTATAGAATTTATTAGAACTATACAAACACGTATAACACAGGTACAAATATAACTGAACACAATCAGTTCAAACGTAATGCGCGATTCAATAACACGCGCAAAGTCCGTATAGGTTATCGAATGTACACAAGTCTCGCCTTGATCGTGGTTCTCGCTAGATCGACTCCTCTCTCCATCCTGCCGTCCTTTTATACTTCACAAATACAAGTGTGCCCGCCCGTATCGTCGACTTAAATTCCTAGAAATCGTAATCCGCACACCTGGTTAATTATACCTGCAAACGGCCATAAACGAGTACAATAGGCTGTTCAGCACAATAACCAATAAATAAGTAAACAAAAGAAGACAATTATAAAGGTATTACAATCGGTTCAAATGCCGACAGGTAATAGCGTGCTTCGTGGAATTAGTCTTTCCCGGGGGGCTGAGTTGTAACAATATTTTGAATTTTGAAGAAAGGTCAGGTAAAAACTCGAACATATATGTTGAATCTTGAAAATATATGAGTAGTGAAACCAGCAAGTACATAGAACAGGAACAGACGATTCTGGAAGAAGAAACCTAGATAGAAGATTTCTTTTAGTTTTCTTAAGCTTTGATGGGGGCGGCAGTTTTCGAGTTTGCCTTCGGCGGCAAGGAAGCTGGGGCCAGCCTTGATCTCATATAAACTTGTATGTATGAAGAGATTAATGAAATGAAAGGTATTTGTCAGGATCATCGCAAGTGGAAATCCATCACCACCAGGGAATTGTTCCCTAGACCTCATGAACTGCGGTCACGGCAACTTAGGGCGTAAACAGACGATAAATTATTGTTTCCCAGCTGCGAATTGTCACTACAGAAAAATTCGAATTATATGTCGGTAAAGGTTTATAACAAACTTCCCGAGGTTTTTGTCCACAGATGTTTTCAAACAAAGACTACATAAATGGCTGTTGGATAAATGTTTTCAGTCCGTTAACGAATTTTAGGGTAATTTTTTGACAAATTGCATATATATATATATATATATATATATATATATATATATATATATATATATATATATATATATATATATATATATATCTTAATATATATAAATCTCGTGTCACAATGTTTGTCCTCGATGGACTCCTAAACTACTTGACCGATTTTAATCAAATTTGCACACCGTGTGCAGTTTGATCCGACTTGAAAGATAGGATAGCTAACATTTGGACCCGGTAGGTGGCGCTGGAATCGGGTTCTAAATTTTATTAGTTCAGGGCAGAACAACGTCTGCCGGGACAGCTAGTATATATATATATATATATATATATATATATTCACATGTGTCTTATGACCCCAAGTATATAAATATGATAAACAGATACCCCAGATCTGTAATTTTAAAAATAAAATCACCTCTTCTACCATATACGGCGGGTATCTCTAATTAAGAGCATGAAAGTAGAGTAAACGCGGTCGAGATGCGAGCACTGCGCAAAATCTACGGAGTGACGCTCGCGGACCGCGTTCGTAATACCGAAGTAAGAAAGAGAGTTGGTCTGAAAGAGAGTTTTGGGGTAAAGGTAAGTAAAGGAATGCTCCGGTGGTTCGGGCATGTGGAAAGAATGCATGATGAAAGAATGACTAAACAGATATACAATGCAAAAGTGGATGGATGCAGAAGTCATGGAAGGCCACGACACACCTTCCATGTTCAAATTGATCGTGTACTAGCAGAAGGTGATGTCAGGAGCCTTAAGAGCAGACGAGCGTGCATGACGAGAGCTATGAATGTCAAAGAAGCAAGTGAGGTGTGTAAGAATAAGCCTGAATGGCGCTCTGTTGTTCGTCGTGCCTACCCCGCAAGGGAACTGGCGTGAAGTTATGTATGTATGTATATATATTTTGTTCTTGTTAATTTTGTAATAATAATTGTGATAATGTGTTTTTGATAAGCCTAGAAGTTATGTATGTATGTGTATGTGTTTTTGATAATCTTAAAGAATATTTGTACGCCACATAGGCAAAACATGTGAATATAGTATTCTAATGTCACCTCGAATTTATGTACCACTAGCTGATGCCCGCGACTTTGGCCGCGTGGTGCGGTTTTTAACTATCCCACGGGAACTCTTTCATTTTTCGGGATCAAAAGAATCCTATACGTTGACCAGGGATATAAGCTACCACCATACAAAATTTCATTTAAATCGGTCCAGTCGTTTCGGAGATTAGCCGGTACAAACAGACAGACAAACAGAGAGACAAGAAATTTAAAAAAAAAATAGTTCTATGTCACTTCTTACATTCCCCTGACTCGGTTTTTAGCATCTTTTTCATTGTACAGAAATTCGACCTCTACAATTTTGTTATACGTATAGATGTTGTAAGCAAATAAATGAATTTGATTTGATCGGCTCTGCCTACCTTTATAGGAAACAGGCAAGATAATATGCTGTGACTTTTTTTGTTTTTAGATTGACGTATAGGTACTCAAATATTTGAATCACCATTTGTAGGTCAAATACATTGAGAACATTGACTTTGTTACCATCTTATGAACAACTGTATTTTTATTAATAAATATTCATTCATCCATTCATATGTATGTATGGATTGGCACATTTCAATGTAGCAGGGATTTGACTACCGAAAGAAAGTCAAATGTCAGAAGTCAAAGACTCCATCATTCATTTCCTGTATTTTTGTTGTTTCATAATGATTTATAATACTTATAATTTAAATAAGTAAATTTTTCAACACAAAAATGACAAACGATCTCTAGTCATATAAATAATAGACATGAACTGCTTAATTTCTGTATTATTAATGTTTTCAATATATCATATATTTGAACAAAACCGGTCTTATTATAAAAGCTATATGGTTAGATATTTAAAAAATAATAAATTAAATTACTTTATGGTTAGGTGCTTCAGGCTTTAATAGAATTAAAACATTTCTATAGTTCTTACAGAATTTGTTAAAACATTTTTTTTACTAAATTCTTTTAGTATCTACCTGTCATGTTTTTGGTGTTTTCTAAATTAAAACGTAAAACATCAAATATATAAGTCGTGCGAAGAAGGTTTGCCGATGGTCGCCCCGTCCGTTTCCTACGACTGGGATCAGGGCTTGTCTAAGTAATAGTAAGAATCAGACGACCGCGGGTCGTAGTTGTTCCCGCAACCGCGACGGGTGGGGATGTGATCGGCAAACCTGCAGACGACTGCTTTTACTATTTAGGTTTCGTGTCCATTTTGACGAAAAAAGATAATAGCCAGGTGGTAGGGCATTTGCCTGACTGGATGGCTACTACCCCTGGTCTAAAGTATTATATGTCGCCAAAATAACCTTGAGTTGTGTTCCGGCATTAGTGACCAGGTTCCAGTCTCCCTTAAGAGAGCAGCAGCGCATTTGTAGCATCTTTGGTGTTGCAAATGTCCATAGGCGATGGTAACCGCTTTCCATCAAGTGGGCCGTCTACCTGTCTGCTGATCTCCTGCAATAAAAAAAATAGAACTCGTGAAATCGCCAAGTCCATCCTTCTGTTTTAAAATTTTGACTAAACTAACTTTAATAGTATGTATTTTATTCATTCATTCACCAATATATTCAAAATGATAACGACTAAGTTGAGTTGTATGGAAGGAAATAACTCATTCCATTCCAATTTATTAAGCCACCCCGCCCTACGAGTAAAAGTGCATAATGCAATAATATTTCATTTTTGCGCTCGCACAATACAAGTGGGGTCGTTTTAGGCCATTGATACAATTGGGGTGTAAAGTATACATTCAATACAACTTTTAGGGGTTGATAGAGGAGTGTATGGGGTTGTATTCATACAGAAATTAATTGTTTTCGAACCACGGTTGCGATTTTGGGCGTATGAAACTGATTATAGTCAGATAAGACTTGGTTTAATATTAACGCCATGAAACTACAAATTAAATATAGGACTAATATCAAAAGAAAGTGGCTAAGTGCGTCTCAGGCCATGCACTGGGAAGGTTTCCATTTTATTTTTATGTATGAAATCTTGTCTGTTTATTTTCTTGGAAGACCTTCTCAATACTTTAAGATTCTTAGAATACAGATTTATCGTAAGTAAATTCTGTGAATTTATATCTATCTACAAAAATGCGGTAATGCGTGAATGATTAAGATAAAGACACCTTATGATAAAGTTGTTATTATTAATAATAATAATCGGCAGACAAACACACATTGTAGATATATACCCAAATTAAGCAAAAATGAGTAATATATAACGTTTTACTCTGAAGCCAATCCCAGACACCCAATCCATAATAAATAACGGAAAATTCTGTTCCAACATTTACCATGCCAGGAATCGAATCTGACGCCTCTGCGTTGCAGTAAGGTGGGCTGGTAAAGGCTTAGCCCGCTCAACTACAAAGGCATCCATCCGTTCCCAAGCTTATTTGAAACAAACTATCAGACAGAATGACACATAAAATATCTAAAAACGACCATTTATGACTTAGCATCTTATTACAAATGGTGATAAGATATAATATCACAGGTATAAATTTTGTTACAAAAATATTTAGCGTCACAGACAGCCATTTTTTTGTCAGTATATTTTTATTAATTAATTAATTGCAGATAAATAAATAATTATACCATAATTTATGACTTACAATGATATTTTTTTTTTGACATTGATTTTTTTTATTGGCTAGTTAACTAATGTTAGATTTATATAAGTATTTTTAATAATGTATTTTTTTAAAATTTTGGATTATTTTTGTGATAAATAACAGAAAAATTCAATGACATGTTAGTAATAATATTATATAATGACCTGGCAACATTATCAACTGCCTGTATTGCACGTTCGAAAGGACAAACTGTCGTTCCTGCAAAGAACACAACATCTTTAAATTATGTGTATGTGACAGTTTATGCAATAAGTGATATTCTATTCTATTCTATACTAAAAAAAACTTCTACTACACAGTAGAAGACCATCTTCCAAGTTAGCTTCAACTCAAGACCCATTATAGTTCAAATGTAGTATTAGGACATTTTTTTGTCGGTTGTCTATGTTTGAAAACCGCATATGAGAAGATTTTTTCTTATTATCTATGGTGATCAATGTTGCCTGTAAGAACCGTTTTAAATTATATGTTTTCGCCACTCCCATACAAATAGCAGGGGTCCCGGCCAATCCCCAGCGGGTGGGATAGAGCCACGCCCCGTAATTTCTGATTTCGTATTTGTGCCACTCGCAACGAGTACCTTTGCCTATATGATAGCGACTGAGAATAATGAATAGAAATATTGTATTTTATTAGGTTGGCAACTACGCTCCCGCCGCGCCGTTGTGACAGATGCAAATATCTGATAGTAGGTATAGTGCTTACCTGTGAAGTGAAGAACGTAGGTGTTTTCGCTCCGGTGTTGCCAATGTGTGAATAATCATTAAACACATTCTCAATCTAAGATAATCATATTTTATAATGCTCGGGCTCCATCTTGGATAATGTATAGTTATTGATTGTGGCCAAATGGTTATTGTTTATAGCGTTAAAAATAATTTCGTTAACGAATAAACAACTTTCTAGTACTGGCAGCCCTAATTCGTATGAAATTTCAACATGGTGACTGTTCCATTTTTTGCATTTCATTATAGGTACCTATATCTGCTACAGCTAAGATTATGTTAGACATGGCAGATAAATCATGTCTATTACTATCTTTATAATAATTACTACTCAAAAACTACAAATATGTCCAAATGGACATCGTACATACAACATCGTAAATACGATGGATGCATATTTGTGGCGTTTCAGGGTTTCTTCAAGTGTGGCAGCTCCTACGGCAGTGACGGCTGTGTTTGGAAGACTGGAAGCCACTTAGGTATCGACACACATTGCGTCCCATACTAAGGGCCTTCCATCTTCCAATGTTGTCGGTACCTTGGGGTACCAACGACATTCCGTCCGGTCGCTTGCCATCGTCTGGTACCCTGACAATGACAAGAGACCGGCGAATAATGTCGTTGATTGCCGCATGTCGTGAAGTTCTACCGGTTATACATAGTTATAATATAATAATAATAATAACAGACTACAAATGTCCCACTACTGGGCTCTAAGGCGGCTTGGCAGGTTTGACACATCGGTTGTCTCAATATGCAGGTTGCATCACAATGATTTCCCTCACCGTTGTTAGCACGTGGTAATTGTAACAATATGCACATTAGGCCAGAAAACTGCCTAAGTGGTGCATGCCTTCCGGTCAGGATCGAACCCGCGCCCTTTGAGTTTGGAACGCACCCTCTAGCCATTACGCTCCCACGACTTCATAATTATAATAGCACGACTGTATTGTGTTATTCAGACGTAGCTATTTGAAGACAAATAGCGCTTTTTGAGTTAATTTCTAAAGTAAGATGCAACGTATTTTAAAGTTTGACAGCCTGCACTGTAAAAGAACAATCATAAAAGGATGACATTTGTTTCTTTTTACTACTCTCCTTATTATCAAGTTTTTGAAAGCAACGCCAAAGACTATAATGGCTTTTATCTCACGATCAAATAAACGTTCGATTTATCAAAGATTAGATGAAAAGGGTCCATCGCAAACGGCCAATTAGCCGTGTTTGCATGTTTGTTTGATTTGCGCAATATGGGGAGCCCCTCGTTAGCGTAATGGGGTGGCTAATTAAGACGTTTAAACTGGTAGATTGACCCCCGATTGTAGTGATATTTGGCCTACTATGTATACCAAAGGGATCGATGTTTGTTCCCATGAGGGAAAAACATTTTAAAACTAACATGAGTTAGATTTAAAATTAAATGAATTTTGCTTTTAAAATCTATATATAAAAATTCAGTCGTCAATATAGCTATGACTTATATTAGTGCGGGATTTAACAAAATACGAAGATCTTCGAGAACTGTTTTATTTGACTTCCGAACAAAGAATGCCTGATTCACAGCGAGTTTGCAGTATTTATACAATGTTGTAATATAAGAGTACCTTCACTATTTTAATACATACATAAATAACTCTACAATTTATTCTGATTAGTTATTATACTAATTATCTAATGTTCATAAAGCAAATACTAGTCTAAATTTTAATAATAAGATGAAGCTAATAACACCAAAGTGAGTAGATAGAGTTTCTAGTAACAAATGCTATCAGAATTACCGCGGAAATATTTGTAAAATTTGATATTCAAGCACCTTATGCTTTTCTTATAGATCTTAAAATTCACGCAGTAAATACATTTCTGTGTATGCGAGAGACCATAAGCGGGTATGATTTTACGCCACGGTCTCAAGTGATCGTTCAGTCAGATACGCAAACTATCACAATGGTACACGTTTAACCAAGATTTAGGCTAGCTACAAACTTGCCTAAAGTACGGCGCTGAAAGTTCGACTAAAAACGCTCGCAGTGTGTTTTAAGTAACCTAAGACACATCAGCCGAAATTACGTCGCGTTCGGCATAATGCCGAACCTTTAGTCTAGCGACTGGTTCCGTGAGAACGCATTCAATGTGCACGCATGCATTGAATAGAATGTTAACACATCATGCGCGACCGAAAGTTGGTCGAACTTATTTGAACCATTTTATGTACGTGCTCCAATACTTTTACGGATCTAAAAGCGTAGGTATAATTTCCCCTCTTCATAATTCTAACACTGATAAAATTAATACTTTAAAGGAATGGGTAGGTTTATATAATACAATAAGATGTTTGGGGAAAGGTGTCGAACGGTACTATTTTACATCGACGCCGCGTAATTCTGACTGTTCGGTGCGTTTGGTGCTGTCATGCCGACCGAATGTCAGTCGCCGAAAAGTCGGCACCGTACCTTCGGCAGGTGTGTCGTTACACTTAAGCCCGTTTTCCGTCGTGGTTTGCAAGTATCACTACGAATACTACTTATTAAATAATACGTAGTACGCAAATGCGTACACTAGTCGTTTGACATATTTAAAACAAATACCTTCCATTATAAGGTACTTTTAAAATGTCATATTAAGTTATCGCTAAATTGATAACACAATAAAAGGTGAAAAAACATAATCCTTAGATTCGATTTATTTTTATGGCTGAATAACACGCGTAATACCTGTGTATTGCCAGATTAAAACTAATTAAAGTATTTAGATTAATATATTTTTATTAATAAATGAACAGTTTTATTGTTTAAAAGTCGTTTTAGTGTTTTATCGTTGTTATGTCTAGAATATGATGTAATGCGTTGATCAAAATAGAAAGATTTTGTTTGAAGTGAGTTTTGATTAATAATATTTAGCGATAAGACCGTGTATTATGTTAACTATTATGTAAATAATATTAATAGCAGCCCCTAAATGTCCCAAATGGCTACACCAGCTACGATTGTCCAAGGCGGGGATTAGTGGGTTTGATACACTGGTTATCCTGATGTGCAAGTTTCATCACGATGTTTTCCTTCACCGTTAGCTCGTGGTAATTGTAACAATATGCACATTAGATCAGAAAATTGCCTAAGTGGTGCATGTGTTCAGGCCAAAAATCAAACTCGCGCCCTTTGAGCTGAAAGCGTATACTTCTGTTGAAATGGTTAAAGGAGACGGCGACTTTTGGGCCAAAGTAATGTAATGAGTTGAGATATAGCTTAAAAATGCATCATATTTCTGTATTACAACATGGAAAACATCACCCCTAATCTGGATGACGGGAAATCTAAAGAAGAAATACACAAATGAAATAAGTTAGCGATTACGACAATCAATTTATGTGAGTGAATTTCAAGAATTGTTTGACACCACACGATTAATTCATTCCAAATAACTAAACCTATTACAGTTATAATATATTTTTATTGCATGAGTTCAGCAGACAGGCAGACGGCCCACTTGATGCAAAGCGGTTACCATCGCCTATGGTCATTTGCAACACCAAAGGTGCTAAATAAATGCGCTGCTGCTCCCTTAAGGGAGACTAGAACCTGGTCACTAATGCCGGAACACAACACAAGGTTGTTATGGCGACGTTAGACCAGGGGTGGTCACCATCCAGTCGAGCAAATACCCTACCACCTGGCTGTGGGTGGTTTTGTCGCCTCTTACGACAGGTCGCCCGGCCATAGGAAATTGTATTCTTTCTCCGTTCCTGCACGGATGTAATAAAACTATAAAAATAGGTACTCATATTTCGCCCAAAGAATAAGCATCGTCATACAGCGCGGCAATGTAGCCATCCTTCTGGGCACACTCTGGCAGCGATTTGTTACACAACCTATAACCGCTTGTACTATTTA
The DNA here is from genome assembly GCA_019925095.2 of Dendrolimus kikuchii. Taxonomy (NCBI): domain Eukaryota; kingdom Metazoa; phylum Arthropoda; class Insecta; order Lepidoptera; family Lasiocampidae; genus Dendrolimus; species Dendrolimus kikuchii. Next base: position 9,925,435 of record CM034413.1, read on the forward strand.
TAACTTAGTTTATTTTTGGGTTTTAGTTGTGTTTTTTAAGTTAATTATTTTACACTTTTAAGTTACGATTATCGTAAAAGATATCAACATAATAAAAAGAAATCTAAAAATTACTCTCGATCTTTTTACAATCTGGGTTCAAGAATATATGAAAGCGTATTTGTTTCCTTTTAAAGGACATGCCACTAGTTTTTAGTTTTAGTGATATATGTTTCACATCACTATCGTTCCGCGTTATTCAGTTTTGTCAAAGGAGTTTTTGGCGGGAACTGTAAGATGTTGTGCTGTGCAGTTTTATTTTCTAAAAATATGTAAAATTACTCTAAAATGAACAATAGTTGTAGGATATTGATAGTTTTTGAGTAGTAATTATGTGTTTTGTGAGAAATGTAAACTGTAAAGTCAAATGTGGCCTTTCGAGTTGTCACAAGAACTCCGTTGAATGGCACTAGCTGATAACCTACAGTTCAGCTGTGCTACACATAGGTTTAAGAAAATGAAGAAACTACATTGAATCTAAGATCTGGCTTAAAGGCCTAGCTACCAAGCCATAAAATTAAAAAAAAAAATATATCAAAGGAGTTTTTGGTGGGAACTATATAAGATGTGGTGCGGTGCAGTTTTATTTTCTAAAAATGCGTAAAATTACTGTAAAATGAACAATAGTTGTAGGATATTGATAGTTTTTGAGTAGTAATGATGTGCTTTTGTGAGAAATGTGAACTATATAGTCAAATGTGGCCTTTGGAGTTCTCCTAAGAACTCCGGTGAATGGCTTCAGTAGTTGACCTATAATTCAGCTAAGCTATACATTGGTTTCAGAAAATGAAGAAACTATATTGTAATCTAAGATCTGGCTTAAAGGCCTAGCTGTCTAACTACAATAATTCCGCGTTCACACGATCATAGTACGCTCGGACTGAGTGCACTCGTACCAAGTTACTTCATACGAGTGTACTGGGATATCGGTGTACATTGTCCAAGTTTACTCGTATCAATTAGTTCATCGTACACATAGGTAGATTTTCCAAGTCAATGATTTTATACCAGTTAATGCTATTTTTTTCTATAATGTCATCGGAATATTGTGAACGTCAAGCATGGTTCGAGTGTACTCATAAATAATACAATTTAAAAGTCAAATTAGCATTTTTTTTTATTGCATGAGTTCAGCAGACAGGTAGACTGCCCACTTAATGGAAAGCGGTTACCATCGCCTATGGACATTTACAACACCAAAGGTGCTACAAATGCGCTGCTGGTCTCTTAAGGGAGTCTGGAACCTGATCACTAATGCCGGAGCACAATTCACGGTTGTTATGGCGACATACTTTAGACCAGGGGTGGTAGCCATCCAGTCAGGTAAATGCCCCACCACCTGGCTGTCGGTTGTTTTGTCGCCTCTTACGACAGGCCGCCCGACCGCCGGAATTTGTATTCTTTCTCCGTTCCTGAACGGATACAATAGCATGTAAGGAATAATTTTAAATATGTTGTTACGAGTGCGAGACTCTAATTAAAATGCCATTAGAATTACTATAGAGTTTATTAGAACTATACAAACACGTATAACACAGGTACAAATATAACCGAACACAACAAGTCCAAACGTAATGCAGAAGGTCGTATTTCAATAAACGCGCAAGTCCGTCACTATTAGATTCCCGATTGTAGTACACACGTCTCGCTTTGATCGTGGTTCTCGCTCGACTGCCCCCCCTCCCTCAATCAGGCCATCGTTTTATACTGCACAAATGCAATGTGTCCGCCCGGCAACGTGACCGAATTTCCTAGAATCAGCTTGTGCTTTAAAATCCGTAACACCTGGCTAATGATTACAATACAACAATAGACTGTTCTCTAGAAACGTATGCCAATAAATAAGTAAACAAAAGAAGACGATCATAAAAGAATTACAATAGTTTCAATGTTATTAGTTCAAATGCCGACGGATAATAAATGAGCTTCTACAAATCTGTACGTGGAATTTGTCTTTATCGGCGCCTAGGTTGTAACAATATTAAGTTTAACAAAAGGTATGGACTTCGAGTCTAGATTTAAGAATAAAAAAGTGGTAGAAAAAGGACTTTACTTGTCTGGAGTTTGTGTCAAATTTTAACCAGTAGTGATTTAGTTTGTAACAATTTATTTACGGAACCCTAATAATCAAAATGCCAACCCACTGACGCGTTGCCCAACGATTTTCAGTAAAAACCATCGATTAATAATGAAGCAGATAAGCTGCTTTAATCGACATGAATTCGGGCAGTGCTGATAACGCCATGTCAAGATGTTGATTATAATCGCGATTGATGATTTTTCGCTAATCTAATTACGAAATTGTTTTTAACTTTACTGTTTTAATGATTAGATAATTATGCCTTGTTTTAGAATGAGTTTTTATAGTTATAACTTGAATTGTACACTGAATTTAAAAAAAAAGTTAAACCGTGTACTCATGCGCGAGCCGTTTTCTCAGAGCGCTACGAAAAAGGCGTAAACAGATATTTACGGCTTCCTTAGTGTTGCAGATGTCCATGAGCGACGGTTACCACTTGCCATCAAGTGGATCCCTTTGCCAGTTTGCCAAGTTTTATTAATAACGGACCATAAACGTCCCACTGCTGGGCACGAGCCTCCCATTATAGGGGAACGGACAGTATACCTGCCACGCTTGTCACATATTTGACACAGGGCTGTAGCTAGAGTCGAATTTGAGGTAGGGCAGCATTGGTTACAGTTAGGGCGGAAGTAAAAAAAATAATTATATCGATTTTTGACTAAAACACTCTTTACCGTACGCTTCACTTAACCAAACTACAAACAATCATAATCAATCTCTAGTTTATGTTTATTTTAGTTAAAAGGGGAATTCCCTTCTGCATCACAAATATTATAATTAAATAGACCCATCGCTTCATGTGATGGCGCTTCAAATGCCATCTATACACAGAACAAAAAGATATTATAATATGAAATGAATATGACAAACTGTGGTATGTTCGGAAAAGTTTAGATACCTATCGCTACATTTTTTTTATCTCAAACTATGAACAAACAATTTAATAATAATAATTTATCTTAGTTTCTGGTATTTTTAAGGAGCCCCCCTAGCTACGGACGGCCCTGGTTTGACACATCGGTTATCTCAATGTGCAGGTTTTATCACGATATTGCATGCACGTGGCGATTGTAACAATATTCATATTAGGTCAGAAGTCGGCCTAAGTGGTACATACGTCCTGGTCTGGATTCGAAACCCTTGAGTTTGGGTCGCGTGCTCTTACTATTAAGCTATCACGGCTTGCCAAGTTACTGTAACCAATAATCATATTCTGTACGTGGCTCGTGAGCTCGAGACGACGAACCGACAAATCGAGTATCCTATATCCGCTTGGTTACAGTGACGGCTCGCATATGTGTACGCGGCTTTATATACAATTATGAGCATTTTTTTTTTAAATTCTTATTTACATTTTGTTCGATGCACCTTGAACGTGTGCTGATGTTTACTTAGCAATGTTTAGGACGCAACTTGGTGGGAATATAAACACGATATTTTTGGCTACGTATTTATTTCACGATAAGATATGGTAGATGGCAAATGAGTGCGCAATGTGGCGTCCGCTGGTACTCACACATCACACTCACTGAGGTCGCGGCAAGTCGAACCTTGCTACCACGCTAAGTAAACGCCACATCAGCACAATGTTCGATGTGCATTGAACAAACACGTTTATAATAATATAATATATGCACATAGCATATAGTAGGCATTCTTGTCTAGTGTCATCTATACAACCAGATTTGCCAGGTGGTAGGGCATTTGCCCGACTGGATGGCTACCACACCTGGTCTAGAGTATGCCGCCATAGCAGCCTTGAGTTGTGTTCCGGCATTAGTGACCAGGTTCTAGTTTCCGTTAAGAGAGCAGCAGTGCATTTGTAGCACCTTTGGTGTTGCAAATGTCCGTAGGCGATGGTTCCATCAAGTGGGCCGTCTGCCTGTCTGCTGAACTCTTGCAATAAAAAAAATACAAACCCAGTTTTTTATACCAGGCCCAGTAGCTTCTGAGAAAATATATTGACGCAGACAAAAGGACGAACATGGCGATTTAACAATGGTTCTTTTTGTCTAATTGGCTTGGGTATCCTAATTAATAGTTCATGCAACCTTTGTCTAAATCAGGGATTCTCAAACTATTATGGACACGAGATCCCTTTTCCAAAATAAACTGATACCTCAGACCCCCATAGCCAAATTACTTTAAAAATCTTTGCGATTGTTTATGTGAGTAAACTTATATCATTTTCTCATCAAAATTTAACGAAATAAATAGACATAAAATTCGGTAAATATCAAGTGTAATTAATATTAATATTTATTAATACAAATTACGTAAAAATACTTAAGTAGGAATAGACACAATTAGATAAGACTAAGTTATATTTTATATTGAAATTATTTGCCCCGGGTGACTAAGCTTATATCTTCAACTAGATACATTTAAAGACTTCAGATTGCTAAACATCAATGGGATTGGATAGGGAGGGCTTTTAAGCCTTAATTATAATATACGAGAGCATACTTTTCTAAAAATATTTAGGATATAGATTTATGGATACTATGACTTGCTTAATTAGATTAAGAAAAAAAAACAAGATACTGCGTTACGCTGTTATCAGCGTAACGCTATCATGATTGAACATTTAAGTGAATTTACAATCAGTAAATTATTTTTTTCATAAATATCATAGGTAATTAGTCTCGTAATTATTTATAAAACATAATTATCATTTTAGAGATAATATCGTGGTAGTATTTTTTTATATTTCAAAACTAGCTGTGGCCGCGATTTTCTTTACGTGCGACAAAATTAAACTAAGACCTGGCAACTGACATCCCTGAGGATTTTTTTATTCCAGTTGTTTATGGCTCAGCAATTTAAATGGTGATTAAATTCGCTAGGACAGCCATAGTTCCCGCTAAGAATTTATGTTCATATCTTACAAATCTTACGTCGCCAATTTACCATCGCACCGTTCGCCGACGTTTGGAAGTTTTTCCACATTTCCTCGACACCTGGAAGTTATCCCCTGTACGTGACGGACGCTCCTTCATGCCATACATGAGCAAGCTAGGAACACCCTCTCGCGGTTTTCCCTGAGCACTACAATGGCGCTGTTCAAAAAAGGCGTAAATAATTAGGCTCAACGTGGTAGGCCACGCATCGGCACCCTTGGCGTTGAAGATTTATCCGTGCAGGAACGGAGAAAGAATACAATTTCCTGCGGCCGGGCGGCCTGTCGTAAGAGGCGACTTAACAACTCACAGCCAGGTGGTAGGGCATTTGCCCGACTGGATGGCTACCACCCCTCGTCTAGAGTATGTCACCATAACAACCTTGAGTTGTGTTCCGGCATTAGTGACTAGGTTCCAGTTACCCTTAAGAGAGCAGCAGCGCATTTGTAGCAACTTTGGTGATGCAAATATCCATAGGCGATGGTAACAGCTTTCCGTCAAGTGGGTCGTCTGCCTGTCTGCTGATCTCCTGCAATAAAAAAAAAGATGTCTATAGGCGACAGTGACTACTTGCTATCAAGTGGACCCGTCTGCCAGTTTGCCTACAAGAAAAACACAAGATAACTGAAATGTAGCATATCATAATTATGCGTTCAGGAAATCAGAAAAAATACTAATTGCTGCGATCTGGCGGTCTAAATGAATGAATGAATGAAATCTTTATTTGTAAAAAATACAGGTAATAATTGTACAAAAGATGGTAAACAAAGTCGATTGGTCTCACTGTATTTGACCTAAACATGGTCATACAAATATTTGAATACATGCCAATTTAAACAATTATACCGTATCTTATTTTATAAACCTAGTTTGATTTATTATATATTAAAGACAGAGATAAAAGAATGTCAAAAATATAGAATAAATTAGATGTCAGAGATAAATATATAAATATAATCATTTACCTAATAAAATCCCTAATGTCATAAAAACACTTTTCCGTCAGCCATGAATGTAATTTTAATTTTAATTTTCTTGTTGACAATTCTCTTATTGTTATAGGTAGGTATAATTAAAGAGTTTTATGATCATCACTTGGCAGTTTTTTTGTCTTAACGTAGTGTAAAGGGCAACAAAATAACCCACAGATAGGTAGCGAGGCGTTCGCCCGTCTGAATGGCCACCATCCCTGGGCCTAGCTTACTGAACGCAGTGATCCCGGGTTTGATTCCTGTCATGATAAATTTCGTCAACGAACTTTCCGTTATTTACAATGGTCTTGATGTCTGCAATCGGACCCAGAGTAGTCCGTCGTAGATTATTCATTTGAAATCGACAGACACTCCAATTTTATTGGTATAGATATAGATAAATGAAATAGGTATTGTAGACTGAAGATAGGTTTTGATAAAACTATATCCTGATTCAGATAGGTGTCTGAAATGTTTAATTATCAGGCCATTAAAATGTGTATATCAGATGAACGAAAGTACCTAATTCTCGCTAGTTAAAAGCGATTCGTGAGTTCATGACATGCTTATCATCAGCCACAGCTGAATGTAGGTAATCTTTGTTCTGAGACATTTGCTTTTAGTGTTGTAAGGTAGTAGTATAATTCTTCACAATGTCAGGCAGAGAACTTTCAAAGTCCATAGAGTCTGATCTAATGTATTAAGTCTTCGTATAGCTCGGCCGAATTGTATGTCTTCGACTGACATCAATCAACGGCGTTCTTGTGACAACTGGAAAGGCTACATTTGACCACAAAGTTGATATTTGTCACAAAAACATAATTATTACAAAAAAAAATAACAATCCCTATTAATATTATAAATGCGAAAGTAACTCTGGGTCCAGTTGGTCGACTTGGACCATGTTATCTATTTTGTCATTTTTGTCAAGTTTTGTCATTTATGTAGTTTACATATAGACGGGTGTGGTATAGTTTGCGATATAAAATGAAGTGAATCTTTCGGGGGCAAATACATACAAATTTAATATAATGTAACCTGTAACACTTGCTTTGTTAAACAAGAGATACGCATATCACTCTTGACAGTATGACAGTGACGTTTCAGTGAACCGTCTACATATATATTTAGGAAATAAAAGTACACAGCACAACATACAACTCTTGTAAATGCCTTATTATGGCCGTAGGACCGTATGGTCGTAATGTCTCGTCAGCAAACGGCACAAATACATAACTCACTGAGGGTTACATATTTGCGTCGCTTGAGTGATTCAGCTCTTTCCGTCGTCGAACCGGTTGATTTGGCCGTAGTTGGTAAATGGATTGCGGCTAACGTGAGAGGTGCCCAGAAGGTTGCCTAAGTTACCCGGCTAGATTGCCATACTGATCCGTTGTACGAGGTAAGCACCAGACGTCTGTTCACGTGAAGTGTTGGTGAGTCGTTTTGATAGCTCTTTGTCGAGGCTCATTGCCTCAGGACCCTACAGTTCAAGAGTCTCAATAGCAAATGGAATAAATAACTGTCACTGATGGGTAGACGGCAAGAGGCCTACGTTCAGCAGTGGATGGTGATTGGCTGACGACGATGGGTATATATTTGCGCCACTTGAATAATTCAGCTCTTTCCGCCGCCGGATCGGCTGATCTGGTTGTATTTGGTAAATGGGTTGCGGCTATCATGCAAGTAAGCACCAGCCCTCTGATCACCTGAAGAGTTCATAAGACGTTTTAATAGCTCTTTATAGAGGCTCGTTCCCTCAGTACCCCACAGTCCAAGAGACTCAATAGCAAATAGTATTTGTTTAAATTCTTTCATAACCTTCATCACCAATTTTTCGCCTTATCAGTTATTTTTTATCATTAGAAATAGCTAACAGATTATGTTGTGGCGATTAATTTTCTTGTTATATTAATTAGGCAAAAATCAAATATATTAATAAATTATTTACTGCTGATTTGCTGAATCGTTGGCGAAGTGTAAACTGGCCTTCTGATCACAGGCTGTTTCTTACAAATGTCTTTGAAGAAACTGTTTGCCAATGGAGCTCACCCAATGCTTTAACCCCAAGTACTTAGACCGTTGTTCGTGCCTACCCCGCAAGGGAACTGGCGTGAAGTTATGTATGTATGTATGTATGTACTTAGACCGTATATTATTTGTCTCAGCACAAATATGTAACCTAGATATTAAAAATACGGTTAACGGTGGGATCTCTCAATGATTCTGGCCTAATCATTTCCCTGGTAATTGCTAGCTAGTAATATTTTTTTGCATACAAATCATGTATAACAAAGAACATCTAATTTGACATGCATAATACATCGTCAGTCAATACATAAAGATGCCAAATAAAATGTGATGAACTCAAAAGACCAGTTACTTCAGTAATGTTATATACAATGTTTAATATAACCTCAAAATTAAATGTCAAATATGACGTTGACATCTTTATGCTCTATTGCGATCTAGAAAGTCAAAACAGTTAAATCCTTGTAATTAATAATAACACTAATCTTTGTGAATGTAATTTTGTTTCTTTGTTTTGAAAATGGGATGCAACATTCACAATAGCTATTTCGTTTCACACGTTTATGACATTTTATAATTAAAGACGTGTCTTACACTAAATCATTCTTCTTCTTTTTTATAAATATGGCTTCGCACGGTTTGTGGTTTAGAGTCCTATGGGGTAGTTGACACATATCACAATAAATTTTGAAACAATTTTCATATAAAACAGTGACCATTCAAATACCATGTCATTATCATAACTTTAAAACATAATGATAGGTTTAATTTTAATTACTGTTTAAACTATATCTACGCTATTTGCCTCTTTTTAGAGATGTCATAATTCGCAAAGCTCGAACAAAATCTTGATACCTTCGACGGTTTGAAAGATGATAAATAATATCTCAGTTGATTTAATTGTCAACTACCTTATTTATGAATCTTCATGTTTGACAATAGAACTCTTAAGTTTTTTGTGTCATTCGCATTTTTAAATTTATAATTGCGGATGGAAAAAGTTTTTCTTTTTATAGATATTCAAAATTTGTTGGTTAATTAAATAAAAATGGTTATATTGGTTTTGCAAGAAAAACTAAAGTTTCATAATTATTGTAAAGAGACTGATTGAAATATTTACTTTGATTTTTATTGAATGATTATTTTAAGCGTCCGCAGTAACCCCACTCTCCCATACTGTATTACTTTATAGGAAGTGCTACTCAGCTTATAATTTAGCATTGTTTATATAGTTTTAATTATGACTCTGAAGGTGGGGCTTCATCTGCGTTACTGTTAAAGACTTAGTCCAATTCACGCAGATATAGCGATGGGTTAAATGCGTTGTTACTAATGACCTTAAATATTGATAGACTAGCTGTGCCCGCGACGTCGTCCGCGTGGAATTTGTTTTCAAAACCCCCCGATTTTGAAACATTCTTCATTGGTGCTCCGCTCCTATTGGTCTTAGCGTGATGATATATAGCCTATAGCCTTCCTCGATAAATGGGCTATCTAACATTGAAAGAATTTTTCAAATCAGACCAGTTCCTGAGATTACCGCGTTCAAACAAACAAACTCTTCAGCTTTATATATTAGTATAAGATAACATATGTATATACAATAATATGGCTATTCGTTAATGGCGTTTTTTTAACGCTTTAAATAAGACGCATTTAGCCACAGCTTAAATCCTTAACACTAATACAGATGAAGCCCCAGAACGTGATAGATATATTAAATTGTCCAATTCTGTGTCAAAGAATTATGTTAAAACACTAATCTAGAAAGAATAGTTCAACTTTATCTGTATGTTTGGTGATAACATTCATAATCTGATGTCTTATCGTTATAATCTGTGTAATAAATTAAACTACTATAAATATATGAAACTGTATCAGCAAGGTTATTCAGCCATCAGTTCTGATGGCCGAATCGCCATCAGAACTGCAAACACTGGTCACAATGATGAAAGATGACTGTCAGGCGAGAGGCTTACATTTGAATGCGAAGAAAACAAAGGTTATGGTGTTTGAAAGAGAAGAAACCAGAACGAATGCAAGAATAATGGTCGATGATGTTATGCTGGAGCAAGTGAGTGAATTTGTATATCTTGGATGTGCTTTTAGCAGGGATGGAAGGTACACCGCTGATATAGAAAGAAGAGTCAATTTGGGGAATAGTGTAAATGGAGCGTTAGGTAAACTTCTAGGCGCTAAGAACCTCAGCCAGAAGACCCAGCTTGCCATACACAACGCGGTGCTGGTACCTAAGCTCACGTATGGAAACGAGAGTTGGGTATGGAAGAGAGAGCATGAAAGTAGAGTAAACGCGGTCGAGATGCGAGCACTGCGCAAAATCTGCGGAGTGACGCTCGCGGACCGCGTTCGTAATACCGAAGTAAGAAAGAGAGTTGGTCTGAAAGAGAGTGTCGGGGTGAAGGTAAGGAAAGGAATGCTCCGGTGGTTCGGGCATGTGGAAAGAATGCATGATGAAAGAATGACTAAACAGATATACAATGCAAAAGTGGATGGATGCAGAAGTCGTGGAAGGCCACGACACACCTTCCATGATCAAATTGATCGTGTACTAGCGGAGGGTGATGTCAGGAGCCTTAAGAACAGACGAGTGTGCATGACAAGAGTTATGAATGTCAAAGAAGCAAGTGAGGTGTGTAAGAATAAGCCTAAATAGCGCTCTGTTGTTCGTGCCTCCCCCCAAGGGAACTGGCGTGAATGTATGTATCAGCAAGGTTGTGTACTCGAGGATTCCTGGAAAGTTGATTACAAGATCTTTATGGTTCCACAGCTAGTTAGGTAACATAACCACTTCATTGTTTTTTATTTTTTTTTAAGGCGGGGGAAATGCTATTTACGCACAATACTGGGTCCTTTGCAAGGGATTAGACCATAGTTGATCATGAAGGCTTTCCCCTTCGACAAGGGGCAATCCGAACAATAATCAAGCCAGCTTGTGTGGAGACTCAGAGAAGTTGCACGGGCAACACCCACTACCCACTAAAACCATCCTCCTCCCATGTGCCCCGCACTTTTTATGAAGGAAAGGCTGAGACTTAGAACGTAGTTACGCCCAGTCCGATCCAGCGCAAAAAGTGCCTCAATGTGCCCCGGGAATCAGAACACATTCACTTCGTCAGCGGGGGTGATGAATCCTTTGCTCCCTTGATAGCTAAAGGCCTCCCGAAGCGGTATTATTCAGGGTGGAAAGTCATGCGCATACCTGCGTCTCCGGATGCCAGCCAACCGCCGGCGTCCGCGTGGAGTCGCATTAGTGCGCGCAATAATACTCCTCTCCCTATCTCGTTCGGCGGCCTCTTTGAGAGACATTACCGTCTCACAAAAAGTAACCGCAGCCCCCCAGGTATCGCTGCTATGCAGCATGGCTTTCACCAGACTGCAGAGCGAGTCGATCGCTCCTACTTGTGTCTCGAGTTCGAAACGCTGCGGCGCCCATGCCGCGCACTCGACTAGCGTGTGAAACGCCGTGTCGGGTGCGCCGCACTGGCGGCATTCCGGGGAAGGCAAGCAGCCCACAATGCGACACAGATACTTATCGAAACACCCGTGTCCGGTAAGTATCTGTGTCATCCTGAAGGTCAGGGTTCCGCTTTCGCGGGTGACCCATTCCATCAGCTGCGGCCTGATTGCCTCCACCGTGTAGCCGCCGGCCGCAGGGTTTTCCAACTCTTGAGACCAGATGGCGAGCATGGAGGCGGTTTCCCGCTTCCTGATCGCCTCGATTTCGACCTGGCAGAAGACCAGGCCGCGAGCGAGAGCATCCTGTCGGGAGCGCCGCACTTTCGCCAGTACGTCCGCCTGGAGAGGCCAGGGCGGATCGCCTGCCAGAAGTGTCGACGCCGTCCACGACACTGTACGGTACCCTCGAATGGTCCTCACGGCCAGAGTTACGCCCAGCCGATCCAGCGCAATAAAGTGCCTGGAGTGTGCCCTGGGAGAACACACCCCACTTCGTTGTGCGGGGGTAGAAGGTCCTTTGCTCTTCCTAGCAAGCTAAAGGCCCCCCGCGGTAAACGGAACCTAACTCAGGGAGGGAAGTAATGCGCGTACCGGCCTCTCCGGGTGCCAGCTGAAGGCCGGCGACCTCGAGAAGACGCATTGGCACGCGCTGCAGGACTTCTCTCCCTGTCTCGTTCTGCGGCCTCCTTGAGTGACATTACTGTCTCGCAAAAAGTAACCGCAGCCCCCCAATTGTCGCTGCTCTGCAGCATGGCCTTGACCAAGTCGCAGAGCGAGTCGACTGGACCTACGTGCGTCTCAAGTTCGAAACGCTGCGGCGCCCATGCGGCGCACTCGACTAGCGTGTGTAACGCCGTGTCGAGCGCGCCGCACTGGCGGCAGTCCGGGGAAGGCAAGCAGCCCACAATGCGACACAGATACTTATCGAAACACCCGTGTCCGGTAAGTATCTGTGTCGTCCTGAAGGTCAGGGTGCCGCTGGTGCGGTTGACCCATTCCGTCAGCTGTGGCCTGATTGCATCCACCGTGTAGCCGCCATAGGCCGCAGGGTTGTCGAGCTCTTGAGACCAGACGGCGATCATGGAGGCGGTTTCCCGCTTCCTGATCGCCTCGATTTCGACCTGACAGAAGGTCAGGCCTCTAGCTAGGGCATCCTGCCGGGTGCGGCGCACCACTGTCAGGACGTCCGCCTGGAGATGCCAGGGCGGATCGCCTGCCAGGAGGGTGGCCGCCGTCCGCGACACTGTGCGATACCCCCGTATGGTCCTCACGGCCAGAACCTGCTGCGCCCGATGCAGCAGGGTTCTGTTGTGGCGGTGAAGTGCAATGGACCAGACGGGTGCACCGTACAGTGCCATACTCCTCAGGATGCCAGAGTAAAGTTTCCGCGTCGCACCTCCCGGGCCCCCTACGTTGGGAAGTAGCCTCAAGAGTGCGCCCGCGGATTTGACGAGCTTGGGTACTAGCTGCTCAAAGTGCGCTTTGAACAGCCATTTCCCATCGAGAACTAGCCCCAGATATTTCATCTGGGGCCCTACTCTAATGGCCACCCCTTGGACCGAAACGGTCAAGTCCGCGGGGGGATTGCAAATTTCCTATGGAACATGATGGCCTCCGTTTTCGCGGGGGAGACCCTCAAGCCCAGCCTAGCTATTCGATCTACGACAATCGCCAACCCGGCGTTAGCGACGTCCACGGATTCCGTAAAGGACGCAGCGCGTGCCGTGAGTAGGGTGTCGTCCGCAAAGCAGATCAGCCCTACCCCGGGTAGGACCGGAACCCGAAGGATCCAGTCATAACCTACGTTCCAAAGAATCGGCCCGAGGACCGACCCCTGTGGAACGCCGCACGCGACGCGTCGACGACCTAACTCGGGATTGCCGGACTCACCGCCCTCCCAAAGGATATGTCGATCCTGCAGGTACGCGCCCAACAGCCTCGTGAGGTACGGGGGGACTCCATGCGCGCGGAGCCCCTCCCTGATCGTCTCATGAGGGAGGCTGTTAAAGGCGTTCGCTATGTCTAGCGACACCGCCAGAACGACATCCTTCGCTTGGACGGCGTCGTCCGTCAACGTTCGCAGCGTCTCGAAGGCGTCCATCGTGGAGCGCCTCCGCCGAAACCCGAACTGCGTTTCTGAAAGCCCCGGCTCCACAGCGTTGAGATGCTTCACGAGCCGCTCCGCCAAGATCTTTTCGAAGACCTTAGCGACCTCGTTAGGCAGCACTATGGGCCTGAAGGCGGACGGATCGTTGGGAGGCCGACCTCCCTTGGGAATCAGGCACAAACGAGCCTCCTTCCATTGCGACGGGAGCCGACCTGCGCGAATACAGGCTTCGAACAGTTCCCGCAGCTGGCCGCGTAGATGTTTAGCGGCCAGGAAGAGGAGTCGACCTGGAACCCCGTCGGGTCCCGGTGCCGTCTTCCTGCCCCGGAGCCGGTCCAGGGCAACGTCTAGTTCCCCCTCGGAGATGGGATAACCACTTCATTATGCCGACGCCAGCTATCTAGAGTTAACTCTAGAACAACTTGATAAACTTGAGCGCCTCCAAAACTTTTCTATAAGGTTCATATTTGGGTTACGCAAGTATGACCACGTTTCTGAATTTCCTAAAAAAAACTCAAGTTGATTCGAATCTACGCTCCCACAGGGAATCTGATGTCGACTCAGACTCAGCCACTTTTAGGACTTATAGTGATTTTATTACAGCAAACCAAACCTACGTCAAATGCCACAAGTTGTTAAATAATAAAAATGTATTAATATAGACAAGGTTATAAAAAACCTAATATGAAACTCATTATAGTTAGGTATGTGTAGGTATTAATTAACAATAATTTTTGTATGGCGCCATCTAAATACGATATAATAAACATGGCACATCACAGAAATTTAATTTTAAAGGGTTCTGCAGGTAAATAGAATAAAAAGAACATAATTTATTTTATATATATATATATATATATATATATATACGTGTATATATATATGTATATACATATATATATATATATATATATATATATATATATATATATATATATATGTATATATATATATATATATATATATAATTTTTTCTCCGTGTAGGAACGGAGAAAGAATACAATTTCCTGCGTTGGGGCGGCCTGTCGTAAGAGGCGACTTAACAACCCAAAGCCAGGTGGTAGGGCATTTGCCCGACTGGATGGCTACCACCCCTGGTCTAGAGTATGTCGCCATTACAACCTTGAGTTGTGTTCCGGCATTAGTGACCAGGTTCCAGTTTCCCTTAAGAGAGTAGCAGCGCATTTGTAGCAACTTTGCTGTTTGCAGATGTCCATAGGCGATGGTAACCGCTTTCCATCAAGTGGGCCGTCTGTCTGTCTGCTGATCTCCTGCAATAAAAAAAAACATAAACTAAGTTATGCAATGGATAATCCTGGGGCCAATCCTATACACCCAGACCACAGTAAATAACGGAATGTTTGTGTACCAAATTTTCCGTGACAGGAATTGAACTCGGAGCTTGTGTCTAAGTCCGTCTGTAGGTAGGTACCTCTACTGGTGAATTAATAGACAGTTTTTTTTTATTGCAGGAGATCAGCAGACAGGCAGACGGCCCACTTGATGGAAAGCGGTTACCATCGCCTATGGACATTTGCACTAGCAAAGTTGCTACAATTGCGCTGCTGCTCTCTTAACCGAGACTGGAACCTGGTCACTAATGCCGCGGAACACAACTCAAGGTTGTTATGACGACATACTTTAGACCAGGGGTGGTAGCAATCCAGTCGGGCAAATGCCCTACCACCAAAGTTTACATAGTTACCTTTAAAAGGTGGACCATACAATATTTTAAAACAATTGTAAAGTTTAGTGGCGTATCTTGCCTTAGACGAACCCTGTATCAAAATATGTTAAATAAACCAAAAATATTCGAATTGAATTAAAATAATTATATATTGATTATAAGTTATTACTTATACGTAATGCTCCTAGGAGCTAAGTTAGACAAACAATTCAAATCAAAGATATAAATACTTTTCTCGCCTTTTTTTCGCCAATTTTTTTTATCGAATCATCTATAGCTGAATACGATTTCAGTTTTTCTAGATTTTCTGTCTCTATAGACATTAATGACAAGCCTGCTAGCGGTTTCTGTTGGTTTAGCAGTTATTCTTAAAAATGGTATTAATCTATAAAGGATTGTGGATAACATTTTAAGATTTTTTTTATTAATTTTTTTCGGGGCCCCTGTAGCCTGGGAGCCCCGTATCATTGATACGGCTGATACGGCGGTAGCTACGCCCCTGTATAAATGTCTAGCAGTCAATGAATTGTGCAAAGTTCCGTAAAAGCGGCGAATGCTCACAGTGTCTCGTTTAGTCAGGGAGCTCTGAAAAAAGATTTGATCCAAAATCACTGCAAGAGTTCTGGATCAAAATTTAAATTTAATATCCCAATTTCGTTTTAATATAAAATTTAGTCCCCGTAGATATCTTACTTTTTTTTAAAAACAATATAAGTATCCTTCTACAATCCCTTGGTGAGAATGGCTCAATATTACAACCCTATTTTTTTACTTTAATTATCATCATTATCATTTCCTCCATCAGACGCCCACTGATGGACACGCGTGCGTCTGTGGTTTTTAACCTATGCCTACGCGCCCCGCGAAAAGTAATTTATGTGCTTAAAGTACTTACTGGACGTCTTGGTGGTCATAATTGCTTTAATGTTATTGCCGCCTTGTGAATGGGCTTGCCCCTCCCATATCCGACCCTCAGTGAATCAGAAAGGCCAAGTATGTCCATATAGACCCAGTAGTTTACTAAAAATTACTATGACTTACATGGACAGACGGAAAAAAAGATGAACGGATATGAGTATTTTGTGAGGGTTTCGTTATTGCCAAAATGGATACAGAACCCTAAAAATAGAATACAATCAAACAAACATATACGAAAATAACTTATTCATAATCCATTGTGCGTTTGTAAAGCTTTGTAACACGCTCGCCTAATTGGTGACTGCGCAAGCGCATGCAACACCGGAACGGAAATAGTGTTGCCAGTGTAGAAAGTGATATTCCAGGAAATCGAGTGTCTCATACGTAAAGGAGTTAATTAATTGAGGGGCGTGGATTATAACGGATCGGGATAAGGAAATTCCATTGTAATGTGCACATTATAACTTATAAGTTAACGCGCTAACGCGCGGACGTGACCTTCAACATCTCCGGACGTCCTAAAGCAATCTGGAGAGTGTGTCAGCCGCAGCTGATGGACGTTCATTGAAAATTAAATTCCATTTGCCTTCAATCAAATAATAAGTCTTGTTATTAGCAAAATCACGGCTGTGGTTGTGTGGTCTAAGCCCTTACTCGGGTGGAACGCAGAAGTCTCAGGCGGGTTTGGTAAATTTTTTAAACGGACTCTCCGTTGTTTAATGTTGTCTGAGCGTTTCGGATTTGGCCGGAGAGCTGTTTATTATATATTACATATAACAACTGTAATTTGCTTAGCTTGGGGATATACAATGAATGTATATCCCCAATGTTTATTCGATTGTTATAATATTTTGTAAAATATACCTACTCAAGGACATACATAACAAATTTCTATGGGTTCCGTTATAGCTATTAAGCTACGAAACCCTAAAAAATTAAACCAACTAATTTGTATAACGTGCCATGTTTATTATATCTCACTTAAATGGCGCCATACACAAAAAAAATGTTAATACAATACACATATTTATTATACCTACCGACTTTTTTATGGCCGTGTCTATGTCAGTTTATTTTTATTATTTAACGAATTTTGACCGCGGTTTTGTTTGGATTTGTCACAACGAAATTTGGCTAAAACCCTTAAAATAAATATTTCTAGATAGCTAGCTGGGTTTATTATTAAGGGAACTTAAAAATGATACCCTGCTGTGTATATTCTACTTAAAAATGAATTGAGAATAATAGTATCATTATCACAAAATAATAAGCCCGATTAGACAGTTCTGATTACAGCATACTTAGGGATTGAAACATCCAAATAAATATTTAGTTTTTTCCTGAATTGAATTGAGTTAATGAAATGCAACGACCCTTTGGTATCGACACTAAAATTAAAAATAAGACGCCTTAGAACGTAACTTTTTTTGGGACTTCGTTATAGATTAATAATACGACATAACAAAATTATTAATAAAAAAAATCATGATATTTCATTATTTGGAGAAAATTATATAATGCACCAGTAAAAAAATATGTATATTAACAACTAAATTAATGAATTGTTATTGGCTTTCAGTTTTATTGATTTCACCCAAAGATACGTTCTATTGACATTCTTAAGTGTCAAATAGGGCTTTTTATTATGTGATTCATATAGCTTATTTCTCATTATAGTTATTTGAGAGAAATAGCAGGACATAGTTAATTTTCTATAATCATAATAAACTATCATTGTTATGGCAACACACTACATTTTACAACTCTAGCCTGACTCAGCATATTTTTTGTTTGCCACCGCGTTACGCGGCCACTAACGAGATTTCGGTTGTGTTATTGAATATAATTGAAATTAGTTATGTTAGCTTTTTTAAGGTCATGTTTGCATGCTTTGTACTTTTTGGCTAAAATAGGTAAATACGTGAATATATATATATATATATATATATATATATATATATATATATATATATATATATATATATATATATATATATATATATATATATATATATATATATATAACTGGGAATAACAATCTCAGTACTATAAAGTGTTGATTTGATGGTTAGTTTACACCTCATTCGCTACATATCGCTAGTATAGATTCTTCGCGTTTTTACGTGTTTAACGTGTATATTTTTCTGTACTTAGATATTTCAGGATTTAATCCTTGGTGATCCTTGGTATGCGGTATCTATAGTAGGTACGATAGATCTTAAGAATCATAATGGTATTCCAGTTGATGTAGGTACGATAAGATATTTCACTTGTAAACTCGTAAAAGTGTGTATTCGCCCCTAACTCGGTCTAGGTATAGGCTTGCACAAGATTTTCTTTTCAAATATTATTTTTTAAGATTCTGTAGGAAAACAACAAAACAAAAAGTGGATTTTAGACACATCTATGGAGGAAGCCTTCATTGTTCGTGTAATAACATGCATATGGACTATTCCAGTTAATTAATTTAGATTTTACTATCAATGATACAGCTACTGATAAATATTGTGTATAATTTGAACATATTTTCTATCTAACACACTGATTTTTAACATTTTAAAAATAATAATCCGTGCATTAAGTATTTTATATGGTTTAAAATTTTAATTAAAATACCGGACATTACTGAAATGACTGGGAATTATTTACTAAAAATGACCGAAGTCACTGGCGCGGTTTAAGAACATAAATAAAACAGATGTTCCCCAAACATTCGTATATCGAATACAATTGTCTATGGCAATACCGACTATAGAGGCGCACAATTATTTTTATTACACCAAACAGAACGGGTGCAACAAACTTTTTTTTCTAAAAGGGCGTTATTATTCTACCCCAGGGGTCTATGAAGGGTGTGCCCACTAATTGTTATTGTCGAATTAGTCCTATGTGTTACATAATATAAAACGAACATCTGCCTTTCCTTGTTGAAAAAAATTGTCTATGGCCGTCAAAATTGGTGGGAGTATTGTTTATCTGTCAAAAGTGGCAGGGGATGTAGTTTTTTAAAAATAAAAAGTATTTTTGTTAAACCGTCGTCATTCGCATTTTAAAATTTTCTTTTATATAAGGTTAAAGTTGTGCAGTGCAACTATTTATTTTTTAGAATTGCCATTAACTAACAGTGGACTTCAACCCTTTACAGTACGAGGATTGACACGCACTTGACGAATTTTGTTTTATTTATTAGCTTTCTATAGTTTTGGGTATACGTATTCTATATGCTTTTTCAGGATCGCAAAAATTGTTCAATTAATTATATTCCAATAAAGAGAATTTAAGCTAAAATGCTTAAGTTACCGTACATAGATAATTATAAAAACGTTAGTTATTAAGTCTTACTTTTTTACTTACTCATTGTAATGCTGATTGAGAACTATTATAATCTGACTTCGTAGAATATAAGCCCGCTGTTTTAAAAAAATCTACTTACATATTACCTACATTGATATGAAATATGTATTCTATGAATGTACGCCTATATTCGATTAAAGCTATAAGTAAAATAATGAAGTTGTGGAAACGGAACAAACACACAATCTACTTGATAGTATCAGTTTTACATTTAGTTGTATAGATAGGTAAACCTACTTAATAATGACTGGACATGGTTTTAATTTTAAATATTGTAGATTTTCAACACCATTTTCCCGCAAATCACTAAATTTTGTCATGTAACACAAATTTTGCCAAAATCTATTAAAAAGTAAAAATACGACCTCACACCTCAATTTTTTGAATATCGAACGAAGCAAAAATATTAAATAGATCTTTTATAATGTCACGATACAATAACGCAGTCTATTTGTTCATATCACGTTCATCCATTCATGAAACGCGAAACTTACACGATAAATTAACTTTTGTGTTATAACTATTTTTTGGTGTCACGTAGAGGAAATACCGATTGCTGCCCGGCATACTATTGTTGTACTAAGGAAGTTGTGGCTCAGTGGCTGATGTAGCTAACTCTCATTCTGATGATGTAGGTTTGAATACATAGAGAAGTCTTTCTAACCTAACATGTATATTTACAATTAGTCACAATTTGCTTGATGATTATGATGAAATAACTTGATTATTACGGTTCCCGATAGGTATGTGAAACCTAACAATCGGCCTTAGACAAGGGTGTAGTCCATTATAATATGTACCTAAATCAATGCTAAAGCATGGAAGGATACTACTAAGGACAATCGTTTATTAAAAAACGTAACTCAAAACAATAACTAAAGCTAGATATGAAAAATTCCAAATTCTATGATTACGTTACATACACATAATATTTACATTACAAAAATTGATCGGACTTCGATCACATAGCACAATGGAGTAAATCATATGGACTACAAGTAAATCCCGAGAAAACTCAGCTAATTATCATAGGTAGTTCACGGATGCTGTGTAGAATTGACTGGACCTGCTTACCAAATTTCACATTTAATGGTACACATATCCCGGTTAGTGAAAAAGTAAAAAATCTAGGAGTCATATTTGATAGGGAGCTATCTTGGCGACCCCACATAACTGAATTGAGTCGACGTCTCTTCCTCTCTTCGAAATCCCTCGGGAGGTTGAAAAACTTCCTGCCCATAACCACCAAAGTTAAGCTTGCAGAGTCCTTACTACTCCCCATTCTTGATTATGCTGACGCCAGCTATATTGATTTGACTCAAGAGCAACTTAATAAGCTTGAGCGCCTCCAAAATTTTTGTATAAGGTTCATATTTGGGTTACGCAAATATGACCACGTCTCTGAATTTCGTAAAAAACTCAAGTGGTTGCCAATTCGTTTTCGCCGGAATACTCATATTCTTTCACTCCTTTACAGTGTGCTGTTTATCCCCACAACCCCGTATTATCTCAAAGAACGCTTTGAATTCGTCTCTTCCTCTCACAATTTACGACCTTCTACGAATCTTAGACTTAGTACTCCCAAGCATCATTCATCTTTCTTCAATAATTCTTTTACTGTACAGGCTATTCGACTCTGGAATGAGCTACCTGTTACTGTTAGACAAGCTAAATCACTAACAATATTTAAGAACATGACAAAAAAGCATTACCTACAACATAGTGATATTTGATATTTTTACGTATATTTATGTATATGTATATATATATTTATGTATGTGATATGTATATATTTATGTATGTGATATCAATAGGTGTATTTATATGTGTCTATTAAGTATAATTCTTACTTATATAATATTTCACATACTTATATGTTTATAAATAAATAAAATATATGTAAGTAACTGCATAACCTCTAATATTTATTTATACCAACCACCTTTGCCAATACAATCTGTTTTATTCCTGCCACGGGGTGTTACTCAGATGAACCCAAAGTTGTAGAAACGTAACTAATTTAATTTGGAAATATACACTATGTATTCTTGTCTGCCTATATTTGTATAAAAAACAAGAAAACTATTAATATTTTCTTAAAGCATCTAAAAATCGGTATAAAAATTAACTACAAGGGATTATTCCAAAAGATGGCAACACAACTAAACAATACGTGTAATACGACCGCGTGAAGTAAACACCATTATAAGCGCCTATCATACGAAATAAGTAGCAATGGAATTTAACCGGGTAAACAAGACTCGGCGGGAAAATCGATAGACAACGAGTAAAAGAGACCGCCTATGCAATATCAGTAAGTACGAGAAAGACAAATATACTGGGGAGTTACAAGGCGTGGCTTCAACCCGGGTGGGTGCCTAGTAAACATGTTAGATAAAGACAGATGTACGTTTAATGGGGATATGTGTAAGCGTGAAAGAGATAGGTGTTAAAAGTACTCGTTTAAAATCTAGACGGTAAATAAAACTAGATTTCTGTTGGAAATAACTTGGCTTTAGGTCTTTTTAACGTTTCATGTGAGATTTTATTGAAAATAAGGTCTATTATTAACTTTAATAGTGATTTTTATTATTACGTAGGCGTTCTTTATAGACTATTATGTTTAACACGATCTAACTTCTCGTAAATTCGACTGTTAATGATAAAATATAAAATATAATGATAAATGAAGACAAAAAAAACAGTTCTTATACGTCTCATGATGGCTGAGCGTAGCCCTCTTCCTTATTACCTATTAGCCGGTTCGTATAACTTAGGTATCTGCTATTCATTCACTTGCCTTACTATTTGACAGAAACTTGAGAGTTCTGTCAAATTTGGTTTCCTAACAAATAATATCCACTCATAAATACACCAACGTTTGGGTCCTACATTTCGTGACGTCACATTTCAAAATCCTTATCAATATTATAAATGCGAAAGTAACTCTGCCTGTCTGTTCCGTTTTTACGGAAGAACTACTGGACCGATTTGGCTGAAACTTAGTATATATATATTTTCGAGAATGAACATAGGGTACTTTTTAATCAGAAAAATGGGTTAGTTTCCGGGATAAAAATGTATTTGTCTCTTTGTTTGTTATGATTTTAAGGAAAAACTATTGGAGTGATTTGGCTGAAATTTGTTATATATGTAATTTTAATACCAAGGGTAGACAAAAGATACTTTTCATCCCGGATAATGCGATATACTTTGGGATAGATTTATGTTA
Organism: Dendrolimus kikuchii; assembly: GCA_019925095.2. Classification (NCBI taxonomy): domain Eukaryota; kingdom Metazoa; phylum Arthropoda; class Insecta; order Lepidoptera; family Lasiocampidae; genus Dendrolimus; species Dendrolimus kikuchii. The sequence continues at coordinate 9,948,234 of CM034413.1, forward strand.
AGGTTATCCCAGAAAGTGGGTTTTTTTTTTTAGTTGACATTTTCGTCATTTTTTGGTAATTTTGGTCACTTTGGACGTTTTGAACATTTTGGTCATTTTTGACATTTTGGTCATTTTGAACATTTTGAAAATCTGGTCATTTTGAATGTTATGGTTATTTTGGTTATTTTGGTCATTTTGAACATCTTGAACATTTCGGTCATTTTGGCTATTTTGGTCATTTTGGACATTTAGGTCATTTGGACATTTTTGTCATTTATGTAGTTTAGATAGATAGATAGACGGAGATAGATAAATAAAACTAGAACCGGTTGAAATCGGGGATGAAAGTTTGTATGGGAGACCAACCATTTCTCAAGTTTATAGATATAAAAAAAACATTATCTATAAAAAAAAACAATAGTAACTCGATCTGTCCTTCACGGAAAATTTTAATACTGAACCGACATTGACTTTTCATCCCAGGAGATAGGATAGTTTGCGATATAAAATGAAGTGAATCTTCCAGGGGCAAAGAGCACTGACATAAATATTCAAAACAATTTAACCTGTACCGCCTGCTCTTCAAACAAGAAGTACGCCCTAGTGGTAAACTCTAGTCTAATATATATTTAAGCTTTAAAACACGAAATTTCACCTATTAACGAAAAATCCATATTTTTTACAACTCGTATAAGTATATGAGCAGTGTTTAAATTATGAAAAATAATGTAAACTGAAATGAACTAATTTACGGAACTCCTGTTTTGATTTAATCATTTTCTAATGTAAGCTTGCAATATGTGACCATCTGTGACAAGGACAAGGGAGGGGTCAAAATTCGTGTGTCGTAATTTGTGGGGATGGCCCATAAGATCTATAAAGTCCATACATTAAATTTTAATCGTCACACGTTAATAGTTAATGAATGTAAGATTAAACGATGCATTGCAGTCTCACGCCCTTCCGACCGCATCCGCAAATGTGCGCTATTTGCCAACACGCGCCATCGGGTGCGTCCCTACGGACCGTGACTCCATTGAGCGTGTGGTACAAATACATAAGAGGTAGCGATCGTCATAATCAGATCATAACTGCAATCAGAGGGCCTAAATCGGTCGACTTTGGACAATCGATTAGCGAAATTAACACGTTTCTAGATCATGTCTAGATGTACTGGTATTAGACATAGACATAGACATAGACAACACTTTATTGTTCACCAAAACCAAGATGCACAACAAGACAATAGTTACTTGGTAAAACAAAAGGCGGCCTTATCGCTAAAAGCGATCTCTTCCAGGCAACCTGACTCAAAAGAATTTCTTAAATTATCTGTAATTATTGTGTAACAAATAAAAAGGAAAAAATTACAACATGGACAGCAGATTACAGTATAAAGTATTGTAAACTAGCGCATACATTATTGCGTAAGACTAACAATGATTTCTGAGTGAATTTTTAAATATGGCAAAAGATTTAGCTTTTCTGGCGTCACTGGTATTAGTAAATAATAGCATAAGGTTCTACTTTATGTTGATACTTGTCATGTTCATTATATGAATCTGCGAAATTGTAGGCCCTCAGAACATCATAACCGAAATCAGAGCATCATTTTCACCATCATGACCGGTCGTTAATAAAATTGTACATATACGTATCCATAATCCGAAATAATTTCATAGTCGTAACAGTTATTGAAACATGTATAATATTATACATAGATATATCCATATCCAGATCAGAATTGTCATATCATAATATCATAATTGTAAACTTTTATGGTCATTGTTTATGTGATATAATCATTGTTTTATTTAAAAATCCAGCGTTAAATGCCTTGTCACTATCCCACTTTTAAAATTGCATTCTTATTTTATTTTAATCATTGTTGAACAATAATTAACACTTTCGAGTCCTTAGAATGATTATGTTGTTAACACTCATACGCAATCAAGAAGCTATGATCATTTGTGAGTCGATAAAAAGTATGTCACTTGATGTAAGTGTCAAGAACGCTATTTCTGCCATAACTTATTATTATTATTTAGGTTTATAGCTTGGCAGCTAGGCCTTTAAGTCAGATCTGAGATTACAATATAATTTCTTCATTTTTCTAAGCCTATGCCTCAGCTGAGCTGTAGGTTATCAACTAAAGCCATTCAACAGAGTTCTTGTGACAACTCGAAAGGCCACATTTGACTGTACAGTTCACATTTCTCACAAATAAACACATAGTTACTACTCAAAAACTATGAACATCCTACAACTATTGTTCATTTTAGAGTAATTTTACACATTTTTAGAAAATAAAACTGCACAGCACAACATCTTTCAGTTCCCGCCAAAAACTCTCTGCCATAAGTTTATTCCTTATACCGCAGATTCAATCATTGCACCAGTAATGAGGCTATCGAGTTACATCCCTAGTGATTCGAATGATTTGCTTTTACTTCGTTTTGATATAAGATTCGCTCGCTTTGCCAGCCCTAATTGTTTTCCCCTCACTATTCTCTGGAGACCATGACTGACGTGTAGACAACATAAAAGTATTTATTTTTTGGACTGGTTGTACATCGCTTGTCCATTTTACCATGTGGGTAATTCAAAAATTAAAAATTTATAAGTGTTTCATGTGACTTTGCTTACGTAAATGTTGTTTTCTTTTTCTTCTTATCAATCTACTAAACCTATTTAAAATGGCTGAGTGGACTGGTTTCTGTAGTTAGTAATAAATACTAGAAAACATTCTAGAGATTACGAATTGCACTTTTAATGGATTTTGCTGGAGACATTATTTTCGTTTTTGATTGCAACTTAGCAACCGAGAGTTCTTTCAATTTATTATTTACAAATAATTTAACCTATAAGGAGTCTGTCATCAACACCTACAAAATTTACAATTTGGCTGAAGCTGGGGTGCTGGCTTCGCTTAGTGTCTATTTGCTCGAAGATAATTGTAAAAAATTAATATTCACGAATACCTGACCTTAACACCATTTTTAAACCTTTTGATATCATTTCTAATAAAGTAGAAATAGATTCTACCTATGTATGTTCTAAGACATAAATTTAACAAAGGCTTCCCAGTTACTTTCTATCTGTGGTCGCGTGAGTTTTAGCTGTATATATATTTATATATATCCAATTAACCCTTACGTTTTTGATGACATAAAAAATAAATTATACTTAGTAAGTATCAAATAATAATAGGAATTCTTTATTCAATGTGTAGACAGATAAAATAATACTTTCAAAAATGTGAGTTTCTGACCGTATCATTTTTTGTGACGTCTCCGATTTAAAATTCGAAATAGAGACGTTCCAATTTCAAAATGCATTCGATATTTGAACATAATGCCACGGTGTTTAGCGAGCTGTCACAGACAACAAAGCTGTTGGATTTCGTCCCAAAATTTAGAATAGTAAATAGTTTTTTTGTCAATAACTTTTGATAATGTAAATATTTGGAACTTTATAGTTTATTATGTCATCTTTAAGATATGTCAGTTTGTATGTTGTTTTAATTTTGATACACATACTGCAGTCAGTCAATATTACAATAGCACTCTTAAAACGGCTTACAAATCGTCGGCGTCAGTGCAGGACCTTGTAAGTACATTTTCTGGTGACATTATATATTTCGTAAAAATTTACGTGTAATTTATTACACGTAAATTTTTACGAACTAACTTTTTCGTCAAAATTGTGATTTTTAAATCGAAAAAGTCGAGTTTAAGTGATCCGTTGTATATTAATTACCCTTAACACAAGCGTAACTTGCTTTGCTTGGAAATATACAATGTGAGTGTTTGTCTGCCAATTAAAAAAAAATATTTATAATTTAGGTTGATAATTTGGTAGTTAAATCGCTGGTACTCCCTGCAAGAAGTATAACCTACAATTTGTCGATCGGTATTGAGGTATGAGGGTTGCGGGGTATACATTTGTTTAGTACCACCTACTCTCACCGAATCGTGCCGTGCTCTTCCAGCGATACAATACTCCAAACCGTACAAGTCATAATCCTTTAGAAGAAAAATTAAAAATAGCACTATACTCTTTCCAATAATTTATTTTACTTTTGACGTTAGCATCAAGTTACATATTTTTGATCGTAAATTTCACATGCCCAAATGTAACGATTTTTTTTTTTTGTTTAAGGCTTGGCAACTAGGCCTTTAAGCCAGGCACCGTTGTATTGTAGGCTACAATCGACGTCATGAAACGGAGTTCTTGTGAAAACTTGAAAGGCCACATTTGACTTTACAGTTCACATTTCTCACAAAAATACATAATTACTACTCAAAAACTATCAATATCCTACAACTATTGTTTATTTTAGAGTAATTTTACACATTTTTAGAAAATAAAACTGCACAGCACAAGGTCCCCTTTCAGTTCCCGCCAAAAAACTCTAACGATTGCCATTCTTTGTTGTTCCAGACTAAAAATTATCGTCATCATACCTAAATATCATCGTAATTAATCGCTGTGAAATTAAAATGTTTAAATAAAAAGAAATAACACGGCATTTATTTAGATTCAAAAAGTCATAATTTTGCTTTTATTTTACTTTTAAGTATAAATATGTGTATATCGTTTATTTATTACGCAACACAGTATTTTGAGCCAATAATGTAGGTGCACTAAATTGATTGAAATTTATTGGCGAAGAAACTCGGTTTTTAAATGAAATCGAATTGGTTATGTTTTAGCACATCACGAATTGTACCGAACTGACAGATGTTATACTGTGCAGTTTTATTTTCTAAAAATGTGTAAAATTAGTCTTAAAATGAACACTAGTTGTAGGATATTGATAGTTTTTGAGTAGTAATGATGTGCTTTTGTGAGAAATGTGAACTGTATAGTCAAATGTGGCCTTTCGAGTTGTCACAAGAACTCCGTTGAATGGCGTCAGTTGATAACCTATAGTTCAGCTGAGCTATACATAGGCTTAAGAAAATGAAGAAACTATATTGTAATCTTAAATTTGGCCTAAAGACCTAGCTACCAAGCCATAAACTTAAATAAATAATAATAATAAAAGTATAAGTATTAAATATTCTATCTAATATAACCTCAAAATCGAAAGTAAAATCTAAAAAGCTCCATATTATGACAAAGATCTTAATTTCGGGCGTGATAATTGCTCACCAGGGACCATTGTGACAAATTTCACGGATCCATACACACTATTAACAATTTCTATGCGTTTTTTGTAGTTTCCCTCCAACCGTTTGTCGTTGGCCACAATATGTCGGCACTTTTTGTGTTGTCATGAATGGATTGAAATTTAGTTTCGTTCGAAAATTAAATATGCCTCGGTGAGTTTTTCTTTTTGAGTAACTTCGTATGATATAAGGGTTTGGTCAAATGAAGTAAGCTAGCCTTGCCACCTTCGCTAGGTTCTGGTAGATTTAAGAAATCTAGACATGACGTCGTGAGGTGTGATATGAGTGCCAATGATCCCACAAGGTATGCCGAAGGCCGAGCAAGGTGAATCAATGAATGAATATGCTTTATTGTGTTTTAAAGATACAGTTAACAGAAATAAAATTTTACAATACAATAGGCGGTCTTAGCGCTATTAGCGATTTCTTCCAGACAACCTTTTCATGTCAGACGTTGTCCTGACCTGGAAAAATAAAAATCTACAACCCGATTCCAGCGCCACCTACAGAGTCTAATTGTGAATCTAATCTAAACCATCCCGGGATCCACTCACATAAAATTTCTTTAAAATCCTAGAAACCGATTCCAGCGCCAAGTATTTTGTTTAGATTGACATTTCTAAATTCGTAATATCTTTTGATGAATGGAATGTCCGATTTGAATAATTCAAAAAGTAATGTTTAGGTATTGAAACAGTCTTCAATACGAAATGATTTATTTGGATAATAATTCATATAAAGGTGTGGATAACATGGTCTGATTTTGGTCAGCATAAAATGTAAAAGAGTAGTTGAAGTGACATAACTACAATAGTTGGACATATAGTATCACGAAGTTTTTTGTAGATATTGTGATATGTTCTTTAATATTGGTAGAACATTTTTTTTGTTCTGCCATGAATAGTTTCCACAGCGTATGCGATGAAAGACATTTTATGGTTTTTTTTTACACCTTGGGTTACATTGTTGAAATTTTTGTAGGGATCCCTAATTTCTTCTTACACCTACATACATACATAACTTCACGCCAGTTCCCTTGCGGAGTAGGCACGAACAACAGAGCGCCATTCAGGCTTATTCTTACACACCTCACTTGCTTTTTTGACATGCATAACTCTTGTCATGCACGCTCGTCTGTTTTTAAGGCTCCTGACATTACCTTCTGCTAGTACACGATCAATTTGATCATGGAAGTCGTGGCCTTCCACGACTTCTGCATTCATCCACTTTTGCATTGTATATCTGTTTAGTCATTCTTTCATCATGCAGTCTTTCCACATGCCCGAACCACCGGAGCATTCCTTTTCTTACCTTCACCTTAATTTTTTCTTGTAATAAATATATTGCCTACATTACTCAGAGATAATGTAGCATTCTAATGGTAAAAGCATTTTTGAAATCGGTCACGTAGTTTAGTCGTTACAAGCATACAAAAATAAAAACCAATCCTCTTTATAATATTAGTATAAATTATATTAGTAAGATGTGTATAAAGTTAGAATAATGCATGTGTACTCGTGCAAAATCGCGGGCATTCTTTATCTTACTAAATAAGAACCTTTTTACAAAATAAGGTTATGTTTACTAACCAACATTGACATCTGAACCGGCACGCTTCGCGCCGATTTGTCACGTTGACAGCCACTGCTGCCAACTGCGCAAACAGAACGAATAATTACGCGGCAAAAGGGCGCGAAATGTTTGTTTTTCTCCGTGCCGTATGCAATATGGACTGTGTTTGCTTTGCAACATTATTTATGGCGTTGAATGCTTTTTGACAAATAGATATTTCGCCATTGACACTGCGAGGGGAGGGATGTGTTAATGTGTTGATTGTTCAGAAAAAACAGCAGCGACTTGACAATGTTTTTAATATACGTCTATGGTGAAACTTTTTTTTTTATGAATCCGCTATAGGTGCAAAGGTAAAATTGTGTTTTTATGCATGTATACCTGTTGATTTATTTCTCACAACCTTTTGTTATTAGTTAAAACATATTTAAATAAATTAAATAATATATAAAAAATTCTTTACATCGTATGGAAACGAATTTTTTACTTCCAAATGAGATTTACTTATAGCGTTAAAAATGACGCCGTTAATGATTAGCTACATTAAATTACTATTTAACATGAGTAATCTGTCAACGTTTTACTCCATTATCAATGTCGAAACTCAAATTTTGCATAAAACCTTTGGCTACATCTGCGTGATACAGTCATAAAAATATGTTTTATATAATACCTAAACCGTCAAAAATTAATTGAAGTATAACTAGGGTTGCCAACCGTAATATAATATACCTATAGTATTGTACTATATTTTAGCTAATTGTATTATATATTATAGAAAAATTATATAGTACATAATGTACTATATATTTTCTTCGCTAATTCAATTGTCGCGTTTTTTGTTCAGATACCTATGATTATTTTAAAAATAATACAGCTTTGTTGACCAAAGCAAAAGAAGTAATAAATACACATCGATAATGCAATAATGAAATAAAAAAATATATAATAATGAAAAATAAAGTTCAACTCTTTTTTCATTGAAATTTCCCAAAAGTACTCTATTTTTACAGCATAAAAAAATCTAAAAAAAATGATGGCAACCCTTAGTATAATAACGTACATTGAAGTATAACGCTATCTAGTTATGTCTATAAGTCTCGAATAAACAGGTAGATTTTCTATATAGCAACATAGGTAACTATGATCTCTCATAGTCCAAATCTTTGTTTAACATCTGGCGAGATCGTGATCAAATAACAAGAAACATAAAAGTTGCACTTTATCGGCAACATCAGTGATTGTAGCTACTTTTCACAACTTCTCGTAAAATGCGTGTTTTTATACTTGCTTAATAGTCAAAAACAACTGGCGTGGAAGCCTTTTAGACCGCCGCCATGCAAAAACCACCCAAAATCACTTTCCATTACACAAATGAACACCTTTTGAGGGTTTTTAAACGAGAAAGCCTTTACGATAAACCCTAGCTTTGGAACGAGCAATTATGAGCTTTAAGACTAGGACTATAAGGTATTTTTTTAGTTAGCAAACGAGGGATTAAGATATGATCAATAGTTTGGGATAATCTTTTGTTGACTAGAATGTGGATTCTGGGAAGGATTTTGCAGGTTATGTGACAGTTGGTTTGAAACTTGTTGTTTGTATGACTCATTTACCTCTGATTAGAAGGTAGGGGCTAAGTTAGGTACATAAAAAATGAAGACCTGAACAGCTTCAATGTATGCACACCATAATGGATTTTTATGTTACCAGGATTCAAAATTTAAAAAAACACTACTTTTTAAATTGAATAATATTTTGCACAGTTTGTGTACTTGGATAGTTGTTGCAGACTCATTAGTTTAAAACCTATTTTTCTCATAGAATATAATTTTTAATGTGATTTTACTTTTTATGTCAAACTGTTTTTAGTCGAGTGAAAATTATTGAGGAATACACGTATTAAATATCCATTGTTGTGTTTAATAAGTTTATATATTTAAAATAATACAAAAAGCAGGATATTTCTATTATAAGATTCTAATTATACCTCTCTTCAACGACCACAACAATAGTGTTAAGTATTTATAAATATTTAAGTGTTACCTTCTTGTTCCATCTGGGATAATGTTATAGTTATTGACCATTTCACGCAGATGCAGCGATGGGTTTAATGCGTTATTTGTGATGCGACATTGTTAATAATGTTAAACATTGACAGATAAATTATATATATATATATATATATATATATATATATATATATATATATATGCCTACACTAATGTAGCTAATCATTAACGGGGTTATTTTTTAACGCTGGAAGTAAGTCGCATTTGGACACATTCATTAACACTAACATTTACCCAGGTGAAGAAGGGGCATAACAGAGACACGTATTCTTTTGATATTTTTTACCTGGATAGACCTAATTAGAAAAAAAACGAATACAAGCTACAGTTCCTTTTAAAAATAGATAATTCGTTTCATATCATGAGCTATCAAGCCCTTTTCATCTCACATGTCATCGGTTTGATACTTCGTACAACAAATACTTGCGATCATACCCTAAAAAAAACTCAGGTAGGTAACATTACAAAAAAAATCAAAGAAACGTGACAAAATGTCGGTAAACATGTACCTACATGCACCTCTGCCAACATTAAAAAAAAAACGCCATTCAATTTTGCAATTCGAAAACGAATCTTTTAAATTTGGAAGGCGTTCCACGTGTATTGACTTTTGTTAAGCGTTCTTTCTTTAAACGTATTCTGGAATATGTTCGAAAAAAAGCGTTGAAAATTTAAAAATAAATTTACAATTATAGCAAAACGATTGAATTATCGTTGCATAAAATTGAAATAGACTTGGCAATTGAGCGTAATGCAACTTAATTGTTGTATTAGACGTGAATAATTGTGTTATGCTCCAAGTAGTTGTATCTTTATGGTATTTTAATAGATTAATAGATATAACGCAGTAAAAATATCATGCCATTTTAATTTATAAGTTATATCATGTATTTAATTTACATTTAATTATGAGTTATTTCAATTTGTGTTTTATTAGGACGTTTTCGTCTACCTAGTACTTTAACGGATGTAGTTGGTATTATTTTTTCGTGGCTCATCCAGCGATTGAAACTTATATATAAATACATACATATAGATAAATAAAATTAATTGTCTATTTGTAATGTCTAAATAAAAATGTGAAAAAAATCAGGGGGAATAATAATTCGGACCAGGAGATTCCGAAAATGCAATTTATAGAACTTTTGTCTGTCTGCATGTTCCGGCTAATCTCTGAAACATCTGGACTGATTTTGACTGGATTTTCACTGGATGATTAAATCAAAACTATTAAGGAAAGGTAAAAATAGCACTGCGACAGAAATTTTAATAATATACTAAATTTGCACCATTACATTTCGAAGGGAAAATTTTTCTATTGTGACAAAAGTCAAATTTCAATTGTTTGTTGGTGTTGCCAACACTGGAAGATAGCTGATGTTATATGGAGTAACTTATGCGACTTCTTTTAAGGATTCCACGCAAACCCTTTTGTGTTACATATGTTCATACGCGATGGGAATCGCTTTCCATCAGGTAGGCTGTCTGCCTGTATGCTGAACTCGTGCAATAATAAAAAAAATTGCCAGCTTCACAATAAAAAAAATCTGGAACTGAAGACCTTACCATCAGATTAAACAGACAAAGCTTTTTCACATATTGTGTTGCCATGTATGGAATCAGTCAGTATGGGGATTATAGTTCTTAGTATTTTCTCATGTCTTGCAGTTAGAATTGAATAGTTACTTGTTGTTAAAATAAATACATTTTTATTACAGCCTGCCAGCAAAGATGTCTCCAAGCGCAGCCAACTTGAGCCAGTAGCCTCAGAAGACAGCAAACAAAAATGCCGAAGCATACAAGGAAGCGGCAATATCGGTGACTACACTTAACGGATAAGAGATGGCGCTGTTAACAAACTCGGCGTCAACCACCGGGCCGACCGCTACGGGGCCCGCGGCGCCACAAGCGCATCATTCAACTACGCCTCTGCACCACTACTTTCATTATTTGAAGCAACCCTCGCCTTTAGCTCAGAACCCGTATGCTCATCATTCCAGTGCGCACCATATGGGCATGGGTCCGGGCCCTTTGGGCGGCCTCGGACCGTTCGGGTTGACGCACCACGGATTAGAGGCGGTTGGGTTTCCTCAAGGTGAGTTACTGTTTATTATAATACATTTTATTTCAATTTATTTATCAAAACAATTTACAATTCATCAATTTATACATACTCGTGGTATTGGAAATATCTTGGGTTTCTTGTAATAAAGAAGGCTTGCACTGAAAATCAGCGTTGTGTTGGATACTATGTCGGCACAGCAATATGTTGAGTGCAAACCTTGTTTGCTGAAAATGCGGCGTACAAATTCAAAAAATATGTTTTTATTTTTAAGATACATGTCAGCAATGTAAGTACGTCGCTATTTCTTCAAATATTTTTTTCTTCCTTTCTAATACTATCGTTGATAGGGTCTGATTTAACAATTTGAAATTACTTAGCATGATAAAAATACAATATTTATTACAATATTATATCCATACATTAAAACTGTCGTGCAGCCGCCGTGCAGTGACGTGATTAAGTGAATCCTGGGTGATTACCTTGCTTCGAAACAAAATAAGAGTGCGGTGAAACGTAGTATCTACTTAAAGTACGAACAAAACTAAAATACGTTCTTGAAGTTCGTACACATTTTACAAACAATACTGAGTGGTGAGAGTGTTGCGCTCTCGCTCAGCCGCTATCAGGACTCGCATGTCATCCCTTTCACACAAAACACCGTAAGGTATAATAAACGTTAACATTCGACTGGGCCCGCACAAAATCACAAAACTAACTTCATTCGAAGTGCATTTAACTCTTGCGCAAACTGTAAATGTATTTTAAATTGAAAATTAAATTGTTACTATTTTTAGTGAGTTTGTCTAAGATTATATTGGAAATTATTAAAACATTGAAAAGTAAGAGAAGAATGTGGATCTACAACCCGCAAGAGTTAACTTGAGACTTCGCTCGGATGACGTAAGCGCGAGGTACCGACTGTCAGATTGTCAGATTGCTAACAGTACTAACGCGTCGATGGCGAGAGCAGTAAGAAGGCGGGGTTTGGAGGGGAGCGCGCATTCCGCTCAGGTCTCAAGTTAACTCTTGCGGATAATAGTTATGTATCTGTAGGATATAGGAGCTTTACAGAATAAAGCCTTTAGTTACACCAGAGGACATGACGCGCAATTTACGTAACGCTTCAACGTTGCCCAGTGTCCCGCAATATTTTAGGTGACACGGAACATGTTGCTTGTTCCCGCCCCGAGAGCGAGCACAAGCAAAATGTTCCGTGATACTTGTTTCGAGAGATTCCAAGTATGTGTAGGATTATGTTCCGTATTGTTGCTCAATTTGCCCACTAGTGTTTATGAGAATTTATATTATTTACTGGATGTATTCTTTCCTAATATTTTTGGTAATGATGCTAGTTACTAATATACTATCTTCTTCTTCATCCAATCAATGCCTACTGCTGGACGTAGGCCTCCCCAAATCTGCGACATGTATCCCGGTCTCCCTCCCGCCTTTCTCATCCAGCCTCTGCCGCGACTTCATGCAGGTCTTCGGTCGCGGTCTCCACTCCAGGATACATTGCTCCAACGGCCGTCGGTCCTGGGTCAGACGTGACTGGCCCACTGCCATTTCAACTTGCTAAGCGAGCTATGTCGATTACCTTGGTCTTTTAAATACTATCTACCTCTTGTTATTAATTCCAAATACACAAGTTCCCAACAATGTGCCGTTCCGAGAAATCAGCGATCAAAACAACAGAGTGAAAAAGCATTGCATAATTTATGTACTAAGACGACATCCTTGGAAATAATCAAAACAGCCCCTGCACACCCCACTTAAGCGGCTTATATCCAACCCCCGGCCCGCCGCAGCCCGGTCTACCCCAAAATGGGAAAACGCAAGGTTGTTAGTTCGCTCTAATTAATAAGCTCGTTGTTTTCATGTTGGTAGCATTGGATGCGCGCGCGTTTCTTGTTCCGTTTCCCGCTACATTTGTTGCCATGTTTAGGTATTTTAATATTGCGGTTTCCGAAGCTATTTTGACAAAAGCGGAATCGTTTTAAACTCGTCGTGTCTGTCCATCAGCCCATCTATTTCAGGGATTCCCAAACTATTTTGGGCAAGAGACCCCTTTTCCAAAACGAACTGATACCTCAGACCCCTATAGTCAAATTACTTTAAAAATCTTTGCGGTTGCTTAAGGGAGTAAACTTGACATCATTTTCTCATCAAAACTTAACAAAGTAAATAAACATAACATTCAGTAAATTCAAGTGTAATTAATAATTATTAAAACAAATTACGTAAAAATACTTAAGTAGGTCATTGTAATAATGTAATAACAGCCCATAAATGTCCCACTGCTGGGCTCGGTCCTCCCATTATAGAGGAACGGACAGTATACCCGCCACTCTTGTCCAAGGCGATTTGGCAGGTTTGACTCATCGGTTAACTCGATGTGCAGGTTCCATAACGATGTTTTTCTTCATCGTTGTTAGCACGTGGTAATTGTAACAATATGCCTTAGCAGTGCATGCGTTCTGGCCAGGATGGAACCCACACGCTTTGAGTTAGAGACGCGTGCCCTTGCCATTAGGTACGCTACCATACGCTACCACGACTGTAGGTAAGTAGGTAATTATTTGTTGAAAAACCACCTTTTTATAAACGTAACACACCTTATACAGTATCTTGAAAGTTTCAAATAAGAACTTGTGTTAGTTAATAGTTGTTGATTTTTGAACCTCGTTGACCCTCAAAACCAGAGTTTTCGTTTATGTGGACCCCTGGGAAACCGATTATGACCCTAGGGGGTCGATATTGACTACTTTGGGAATCCCTGATCTATTTGTTCGTCCGAAATGAATGCAACATAAAGTCATACGGCCTTATCGTAAATAGTTAGAGTAAGTTTGAACGCATAATAATATCGCTTCCGGGGGCCTTTAGCTATCAAGGGAGCAAAGGATTCATCACCCCCGACGACGAAGTGGATGTGTTCTGATTCTCGGAGCACATTCAGGCACTTTTTGCGCTGGATCGGACTGGGCGTAACTACGTTCCAAGTCTCAGCCTTTCCTACAAAAAGCACGGGGCACATGAGAGGAGGGTGGTTTTAGTGGGTAGTGGTTGTTGCCCGTGCAACTTCTCAGAATCTCCACACAAGCCGGTTGATTACTGTTTGGATTGCGCCTTAAAAACGGGAAAAGCCTCCATGATCAACTATGGTCTAATCCCTTGGAAAGGACCCGGTATTGTGAGTAAATAGCATTTCCCCGCCTTAAAAAAAAAAAAAAAATATATAGTTCTTAAATAAGGGTTTAAACTTACACTAATTCTCTATGAATAAGACCGATAGTTATTATTTTATGGAATATGCAGTTATAGAACGTTATAGTGAAAACACGAAAAAAATAAAGGTTACCCATAAGCTTTAAATTCAAATTTAAAAGTTTTTATTCAAAATAAGTTCCACTGGAGAACACTTTTTGAAGGTCATACATGTAAGTCAAAATTGAAATCTCCTTCCTTTCTATGTACACCGCTTCGCAATGTGTTATCGCTGTTCAGAGGAGAAGAAGCGACAAGAAACTCCCCAGCAACACGTCTAGCTTAAAAAGATTTTTTCATCATAATTATTTACCTACTAGCTGTGCCCGCGACGTCATCCGCGTGGAATTTGTTTTAAAAACCCCCCGATTTTGAAACATTCTTCATTGGTGCTCCGCACCTATTGGTCTTAGCGTGATGATATATAGCCTTCCTCGATAAATGGGATATCTAACACTGAAAGAATTTTTCAAGTCAGACCAGTAGTTCCTGAGATTAGCGCGTTCAATCAAACAAACGAACAAACTCTTCAGCTTTATATATTGGTATAAGATAAGATTGTCTTAGGCTCTTTTTTTTAATACATATAGGAGTTGTGTTACAATTACTTTTCAAGAAATGAATGGAGTTGTAACAAACAAACAAAAATATTAGTCGCAATAATGACATACTAAGAGTTCATACTACGACAAATCTTACTTTTTAGAGCCCATAAATGTATTTGAGGGTTGAAGTTTTGTACCGGGTATATGTTTTTTTTTAAATATGCTGATATTATATCGATTAACCAAATTGACCAATATCCGTCAAAATGTTTTGAGAGACATCCAGCTCCTCGACAACACGGACCTAACAAGAAGGCTCAAAAGAACAAAACCATTTGAACTAATGCTATAAACAAAACAAAATTGTAGTGTGATGTGCCAATAACAGTGTAGTGGAATGTTAATAAAGAACACATGAACAAAGTGTCATCGCCTTAATAGAGACAATAAGAAAAGTGTTAAAGGACACTTCCTTTATATTAATAATTTTAGTTAATGTAAGTTATATTTAAATTACCTATTGCGTTACAACGTTCCGGCACATTCCCGGACCGCATCCCTTTCCCGGCAACATTTCCTCTTCCACCTTCATTCGGCCGGTTCTAAACAGAGGGCGCTGCGCACACACATGCGTCTCATTGGCCGAGCCGAATCTTGGCTGCCTAAGTATAGTCGCGACGCCACGCTCGCCGATAAATAGTCCAAAAACGTCGGAAAACTACTGTGCCCTAAAATCGGTTTCTTAAAGTGCCAACTGTGTCCCGGACATTTGG
Organism: Dendrolimus kikuchii; assembly: GCA_019925095.2. Lineage (NCBI taxonomy): Eukaryota > Metazoa > Arthropoda > Insecta > Lepidoptera > Lasiocampidae > Dendrolimus > Dendrolimus kikuchii. The sequence continues at coordinate 9,963,684 of CM034413.1, forward strand.
TGTAGTGTTTGTGCAAAACCACGACGCGCAAATCCGGCCGAAATCCTGCATCATTCCTTACACGGTTCCAGTGATTTTTTTTACTTGGTTCACTACGATTTGCGAGGCGGCATCAGGTCTGACAGAGACTCCGGGTTTGCTCCGGCTCAGCAGCCATTCGTATCTTAATCTCTCGTTCGTCATTCGTATCCCAATCTATTAGATGGTAATATTAATGAGATATTTTTCTTAAATACTTCATTTATAAAAAAAAGGTTTTGAGAGAAGAGGTATTTTCAATTAAATGCCTTTTTTATATATGCTTGAATAGATCAACCAGCAAGACAAGTATATTAATATCTGTAATGTACAAGGGTTTTTGCCTTGAGTATTTACAATGCATGAAAATAAAAGAATTTTCAAAAGATTTTTAATCCTTAAAAGGGTTACAGCGCTGGAAAACACAGACTATAAACAAACAAGTAATGCAAAGTGCATTCAGTTGTAGAGTCAAAAATCAAGATGAAAAAGTGCCAAGTACGTGGCAGTTCAAGAACTACATAGACTACGTTCCACTAGTGGTTTACGACGACCACGTTCACGATCGCGATTTCTCCCGTTCCACTTGATTGACTAAATTAACGTCATTAGTGACGTTTTCGCCACGACCATAACGACCGCGGTCGCCATGTGGAAACAGCCGATGCAGCCTTTTGGGCGTTGTTAGTTACTAAAGGAACGCGCCCGAAGGGTTCTGTAATGGTGACAATAGGCCACTGTTTTTGTTATTTGGTTACGGAATCATGAAAAAGTATTTATTCGAAAATAGATACCTACTCCATAGATACCTTCTCACTAAAACTGTATTACGACAAAACAATACAGTTTAGTCGTAAGCAAATTCTGTACATTTATATTTTTAAACTTGTCAGGTGCCTTAAGAACAGACGAGTGTGCATGACAAGAGTTATGAATGTCAAAGAAGCAAGTGAGGTGTGTAAGAATGGGCCTAAATGGCGCTCTGTTGTCCGTGCCTACCCCGCAAGGGAAATGGCGTGAAGTTATGTATGTATATTTTTAAAAATGTGGTAATACGCGAACGAGAAGACGAACGACATTTAGTTGCTCTTTAAAGGAGACGAGGACTCTTGGGCCAAAGAAATGTAATAATTGTGATATGGCTTAAAAATTCGTTATAATTTTCTATTACAAAATGGAAAACTTTGGCTCTAAATTCTATCTGGAAGACGACAAATCTTAAAAATAAGGTCACAAATAAAATAAGTTAACGATTATCATAAACGACTAATGTGAATAAATTTTAATAATCTATTACTATAATAAATCTATACATAGTTCGAGTTTGTACAATGCATTTAAAAATGTGTGAAAAATACAGGGGGCTAATTCGGACCAGCAGATGCAATAAAATGTTTTTTTTAGAATTTTTATCTATCTGTCTGTCTGTCAGAGCGTCACGTAAAAACTACTGTGCGGATTTAAATGGAGCTTACTTACATCCCGAGTTGTAACTTAGGATACTTTTTATCCCGAGAAATGGCTTCGTTTCCGAGGGATAGACGAATATAGCGAAAAAGATGGCGCTGCGATCGCATCTTTTTTGGAAACTACCGAACGCATATGAATGAAACTCGACATAGTGGTGACTTATTACCCGAGTTAACACTCAGGATCCTATGTATCCCGATAAAGGACGTCGTTTCCTTAAAATAAACGGGATTAGCAAAACATGTGCCGCTGCAATCGCGTTTTTCAATTCACTATACCTACGTTGTCATAAAGAACATGTCATTCATTATATTACTTCAAATCAGGTTGGCTTCGACTCGCCACAATGTTTTGCTGGGCAGTTGTGTAGAATATATGGATTTAGTTTCTTTGTTATTATAGTTAATTTAACAAGAAACATTAAATTAAGTTTTTATTTAGGTATGTTACTCATAGAGCTACTAACTAGGAAAAACCCTAGTTAGTATTATAATATGAAAACACTTATATACCACACGATTAATTCATTCAAACGTAACTAAACCCACCACAATTATAAAACAGTTTGTACACTTTCCTCTTGCTTGTAGTGGTGGATGCTGGCAGTAGTTGGTGGAGCGCTGGTGTTTTCTTTTAGTCGGCTGAAGAAAATACACCTTATTGCTTTCAGGGATTTATTCTCGTACTAGTTGAGCTTGGATACTGATCCCTGGGTTCAACTTAGTGGTAGCTGAAGTCGTATGTTACGACTAAAAGCAACTCGTAGCGACTTGATAGCAACTCAATCCCAAAGTATTTGTGAGCATTATTTATAATAATATTAAAGTAGCCTATAGTGGCCGCAGCGTCAGCAAAACGCTGGACGTTGAACCTTACACTCATCGATATCCTACTAATATTATAAACGCGAAAGTTTGTAAGAATGTGCATACATGCATGTATGTATGTTTGTTACTCTTTCACGTAAAAACCAGTGAATGGATTTTGATGAAACTTTACAATAATATAGCTTACATATCAGAATAACACGTAAGCTATAATTTATAAAAGTATAGTGTGAATTATCCAGAATATAACGATTTTCCATCAACACGCGGGTGAGACCGCGGGGTACAGCTAGTGTTTTATAATTGTAGTGGGTTTATCACTACAACTATAAAACATCAATATAATAAAATGAAATTTTAAAGTCACTCATATTCTTACAATCTGGGCCCAACAATGTATGAAAACGTAGCCGTCTCCTTTTCCTGATGTTTTATTTCAATATCTTGCAGGGTTTAGAAGATATGAATATAATAAAGTCCAAGTCAGGCGGCAACATCTAGTTAGTAGTAAAGAATTTAAATTTAAAAAAGCTTTTTCTAAATAGATGAAGTTTATAAAAACTTTATAATATAATAAATTTTAATTGGCTTAACGGGTAATCGTTGCCCAAATTCTATGAGTGCAGCCATAGACAATAAAAAATCCATAAATCGTACGCAATTTGTCTACTCCTTGTTTATGGCTATTGGCTATGCTTTGTTCGTATACCAACATTAAAACTCCAACGCACAGATAATAAAATCAATTTAATCTGTAAACAAAATTCTAACCTATTAGATAAAATGTCCAATACACTTTTAATACTCGAATAAAATTAATCCGGCGAGTTTCAACTTAATCCCTATACCTTTCTCTCTCTTTCTTTTAGTTAACTATATAAACCTATTTCATTCACTCAATAGATGGCCGCGTAACGATGGCAGCTGCCTGTTCCTTTTTTGAAAAAAGAAAAATGTTCTTTTTTTAAAATGTTACGTTGGCGTCCCTCAGAATTTTTATGCGGACAGTTGCCCTTTTTAATCTGTTACTGGTAATAATTAATTGACTTTTTTTTTCTTTTTGTGTTTGATATCGGAAGCCGGATATTTGGGTTCGCTGTCGGAGCTTTTGAGGTATGATAAGGAAGGGACATATGATTATATGTCCATGAAAGATTATTTAATTGATCTTATACGGAGTTCAAGACGTGCAGATTGAAAAAACAATATGAATGATAAAACTTAACTAACATTAGCTATTTATATACGATGCCCAATAATGAATGTCCGTTTTTAGAATTTTGTGATTGTCTTTGAAAGTTTGTCTCGTATAGGCTCTGTAATCCTAAATGTATGTATTAAAACAATAATATAAGCTTAAAATTTTCGTGCATGTTTCATTTCGATATCTCGGGGTTCTTGAAATATGAATATAAATATATGAAAATAATACTACTACGGAAATACGGTAGGTATCAGTTTGTCTGCGACATTTATATCCTTACGATCTTATTCATAATAAGTTACGAGTAAGTTTGTAGGATTCTTTGGGAACATTAAAAAAGCCTACAAACTTACACTAACTCAATATGAATACGACTGGTAATCTATAAGTATTACTGCTTTGCATACTTTCTATTCTAAAGAAATACCTGACAACGCTGGTAAGTTAGGTATATCATATAGGTATATACTTAAACTGAAATTCTTCGAAAGCATATTTTATGTACTAACCTATTAGGATTCAAGTTTATGACTGAATAAAATTTTATATCCAAACCAAACTCAGCGGATCAAAATTCTAGTTTATATTCAAAATAAGTTTCATTCAATACCATTTTTGAAGGTAATACCTACTTATAAGTTAAAAATACAATCTTATTTGCTATGCTATTGCTCTATGTACCGCTTCACAACTTATTATCACTGGTATAAGAAGTGGAATGAAATTCCTCACCACCATCTAACTTAAATGAAATTAACTTTTATTTATCGTAATGTCTTTTGTATGGATATTGTATGTACATACATTTTTTTAATATATTGTTACGAGTGTGGGACTCGAATTAAAATTCCGTTGGAATGACTTATAGAATTTATTAGAACTATACAAACACGTATAACACAGGTACAAATATAACTGGACGCAACCAGTAAAACTGCACGATTCAATAACACGCGCAAAGTCCGTCACTACATATCTTATCACGTCTTGCTTTGAACGTGGTTCTCGCTAGACTGCCGATCTCTCCATTGGGCCATTGCTGCACCGATACAATATGGCTGCCAGCCCGCATAGATCGGATTTCTTAGAATCAGTTCGACACACCTGCCTAATGACTGCCATAAAAGACGACAATACACAATGGACTGTTTTTCTAATTACGAATTTTATGAACACAAAGTAAACAAAAGAAGTCCCAATGCGGGAACGTAATAAACTGCGCTTTATGGCAGGCAGGTGTGCATTCAACTTTGTCGGCATGTAACAATATTTATATCTATTTTTGATATAACAATATTGTGTACACGACTCTCTGCGGCACGAATCAACCCATGAGGTTTCTGTGCCACAGTTCAAGTGAGTTTCTAATGTTTATGAATGTAAGCATATTGGATAGTAAATTTAAAAAAAACACATGTGGAGGTGAAATCATACTATTAGAGTTGATTTAAACAAATGTTTAATTTTATTATGATCTCTAAAACAACATTGGATACATTTTCTAAAACACACCTGTTACGACATCCTGTCACATTCCCGGAAAGTATCCCTTTCCCGGCAACATTTCCTCTTCCACCTTCATTCGGTCGGTTCTAACCAGAGGGCGCTGCGCACACACATGCGTCTCATTGACCGAGCCGAATTTTTAATGGCTGCCTAAATATCGTCGCGACGCCACACTCACCGATAAATAGTTCAAAAACGTCGAAAAACTACCGTGTTGTGCCTTAAAACCGTTCCTTGAAGTGACAACTGTGTCCCGGAATCTGGTGTAGTGTTTGTGCAAAACCAGGACGCGCGAATCCGGCCGAATTCCTGCATCAATCCTTACACGGTTTCAGTGACGGTAAGCGTTCATATTTTTCTACTTGATTCACTAGGATTTGCTACGCGGCATCAGGTCCAACAGAGAATCAGGGTTTGCTACGGCTAAGTAGCCATTCGTATCTTATCAATACCAGATTTTTTTTATCATCATAATTATATCACAGAAACACTGAAAAATTCACAGCAGAAAATTTTTATCCGTGCAGGAACGGAGAAAGAATACAATTTCCTGCGGCCCGGCGGCCTGTCGTAAGAGGCGACTAAACTACCCATAGCCATGTGGTAGGGCATTTGCCCGACTGGATGGCTACCACCCCTGGTCTAAAGTACGTCGCCATAACAACCTTGAGTTGTGTTCCGGCATTAGTGACCAGGTTCCAGTCTCCCTTAAGAGAGCAGCAGCGCATTTGTAGCACTTTTGGTGTTGCAAATGTCCATAGGCGTTGGTAACCGCTTTCCATCAAGTGGGCCGTCTGCTAATCTCCTGCAATAAAAAAAAAACTCAGTCATCGTCAAATTAACAAGTTGGATACTAGATACGACCTCTATTCGTCGAAACAGTCAATCAGATAATTTTTACTTTTAAACCTTTATTTTTGTGGCTTCACTCGACAACACAGTAACCTATATATCGATTTCGAGTAACACAACACCCTCGAACGCTACGCTTGATTTAAACCATCGCGATAGATCTGGTAATACTTATTAGCTGTAATTGAATTCTTGTTGTTAGTGTTATGAGGAAAACTTGTAGGGCGCGATTTTGCTGTACCCTACATACAGTTTTATTTTCAAAAAATGTAGAATAGAATATACATTGTAGAACTTCTCAATTTCGGCGCAAAGCATCTATATTCTTCTACACATTCATCAGCATCTGATAGCGGTTCTTTCACTTCTTCTTTCCATCTACGCACTTAGACTATAGAACACCCTCTCTTATATGAGCCGAGATAGATGATCAGAGAGCAGCATTAAAAGTCAAAGAGCACTGTAGGTCTTAAATTCTAAATAAAACAAATACAGGCCAGGTGGTAGGGCATTTGCCCGACTGGATGGCTACCACCCCTGGTCTAAAGTATGTCGCCATAATAATCTTGAGTTGTGTTCCCGCATTAGTGACCAGGTTCCAGTTTCCCTTAAAAGAGCATCAGCGCATTTGTAGCAACTTTAGTGTTGCAAATATCCATAGGCGATGGTAACCGCTTTCCATCAAGTGGGCCGTCTGCCTGCCTGCTGATCCCGTGCAATAAAAAAAATAAAAATAAACAACAACAACAAAAGCAGCCCATAGACGTCCCACTGCTGGGCTCAGGCCTCCTACTATTGGGAAATTGACAGTATATTCGCTTGTCGAAGGCGGCTTGACAGGTTTGACATGTCGATTATCTCGATGTGCACGCTTCATCGTGATGTTTTTTTTCGTCATTGTTAGCAGGTGGTAATTGTAATAATATGCACATTAATTAGATAAAAACACTGCCTGAGTGATGCATGTGTTCCGTTCAGGATTCGAACTCGTGCCCTTGAGTATGGGCCGCGTGCGCTAGCCATTACGCTACCACGACCATGTTGTCTTAAATTATGTATCTTTATATGTTTATATTATATGATATATGTATGTATCTTATATATACATATGTGTGTATTTTATATATCTTAATATATATAAATCTCGTGTCACAATGTTTGTCCTCAATGGACTCCTAAACTACTTGACCGATTTTAATCAAATTTTCACACCGTGTGCAGTTTGATCCAACTTGAAAGATAGGATAGGTTACATTTGGACCCGGTAGGTGGCGCTGCAATCGGGTTCTAAGTTTTATTTCTTCAGGGCAGAACAACGTCTGCCGGGACAGCTAGTTAATATATATAAATTACGTGTCACGTTGTTTGTCCGCGATGGACTCCTAAACTACTTGACCGATATTAATCAAATTTGCACACCGTGTGTCGTTTGATCCGACTTGAAAGATAGGATAGCTTACATTTGGACCCGGTAGGTGGCGCTGCAATCGGGTTCTAGATTTTATTTCTTCAGGGCAGAACAACGTCTGCCGGGACAGCTAGTAGTATACATATACCTATTCTAAATCTGTATTTAAGTCTTTTTTAAATTTATATTAGGTATATTTATATAGTTAAATCATAATAAGAATATTTTAGTGTACATAACCCTGCCTTTGGATTCTCCCCTTCTTCCTAGACTCATAGATTTGCCCGAAGTAAACTTTATTGTACAAAAATGTTATATAAAATCAAGAACATTAATATTCAAATACAGTTGGTGGTCTTATTGCTGTTAGTGATTTCTTCCAGACAACCTTTGAATGGAGTATAAGTCGGTGGAGAGAGAGACATAGAACAAAAGTCAGTAGTTGCTAAACCAACACTCGTACAAATATGATAAATTAGTTAAAAGTGAACTATTGTTCACTTTAAACCTGGGGATATTGATAATTTTTTTTGAATGTTTGGTTGATATTTTATGTTTAGTGAAATGTGTCTTGCCAGAAGAACTATCTCGTTTGTTGTCAGTCAAAAATTATTCCAGAATTTTAATATAATTTGTGGTAGAGTACTTGACAATGACTAGATACACAGAACAAATAGAGCCATATTTAAAAAGAAAATTAATTACATCGTCTAGTCTCTAACCTCTTATTTACATTATGTCCGGTTCTGCGACAACACATAGGAAAGTGGCAAGATTAGTGGCCAGCGCGAGTAACAAATGTTCAACGAAGTTGAGTTAACATACTTGCGCTACCGCGGGGGGCCTTTAGCTTCCGGAGAGGAGGGACGCGCGCCGATCCGCGCGCCCCCTCTCACCTCGCGGTGAGGTAGAGGAGCCGGAGAGACCCAGATCTCCGGCTACCAAATGGTGAGGCCAGCCCGCAAAGGGGCCGGCCGCCGTCCGTCCGGGCTGGTGGTGAATGCGCGAGCGAGCCCACAGCCCGGACAAAGGACGCTTGGGATCGGACAGGGGTTTTAGTGGGTATCCCTAACCGCGGCGTGGCAATAGCATCTCACATCTCAACGTGGGGTGCTAGTGCCACCCCGACCTGGCGAATCCCACTCACGGGCCGCGACCTTTCTCCCTCGCGTGGCCTACGGTCCTCAAACGGATTTCCCCTGTATAAAAAAAAAAGGGGGCCTTTAGCTTGCTAGGAGAGCAAAGGACCTTCTACCCCCGCACAACGAAGTGGGGTGTGTTCTCCCAGGGCACACTCCAGGCACTTTATTGCGCTGGGTCGGCTGGGCGTAACTATGTTCTAAATCTCAGCCTTTCCAACACAAACAAAAGCGCAGGGTCGACAGGGAGGAGGGGGTTTTTAGTGGGTATTGGGGTTGCTCGCTCGTGCAGCAACGCTCGGAGTCTTCCACACTATTCTGTGACGTCGATCGCGGACGGAGCGCTGCCAAGAGCATACTATTGCTGCAGTGTTATCGCCCCCGACCGACGCGTGTCGTTCCCCTAGCAACGACCCAGTTTGTGCGTAAATCAGTTAAGCATTTTCCCTCGCCTCAAAAAAAAAAAACATACTTGCGCTGTCCACTTTCCTACTCGCTGCCGTGGATGTGGACATAATATAAAAGAGGTTATAACGACTCGTATTCCGACTACAAAATTAAATCGATGTAACACTAATTATACATATCATTCGTAAACATGGTTATCGATTATAGAAACCTTAAGTGTTACCCTAATCCGAGACACAGCTCTGTGTATTCTCGATTTATCGGCAAGGCTACAATCGATGTTTATTTAAAAATATTTGAAAATCGAACGTTTCGTTCGGCATCGATACATTAAGCCTAGCGGCACACCTGCAGAACGTTCCACGCAAAAAGTTCGGCAACGCGGCGAAAATTCCGCTGATGTGTCAGAGTTATTTAAAAAATATTGGGAGTGTAAGTAGCCGAACTTTCCGCCGCCGATCGTTCCGCAGTTACGTCGTTAGGCTAACTGTTGAATGCAGTGACTATTTCTGGAATAAATGAAATAAATATATCGGCAACTGAACACATGCAATGTGCCTGGTCGTATGTAATGTTTAAATTTAGAACATGTACGTTTGTTGCCTTCTGGAAATATTCTATCTTATCTGTAGTCTATGTCAGTCAATGATAAAAGTGAATTTAGCCATATTATGAGTTTTTGGCGGGAAGGATGATGTTGTGTTGTGCAGTTTTATTTTATAAAAAAGTCAAATGTGGCCTTTCAGTTAAATAATTTGGCTTTTGGCTGACTTGTACTGAAGATTAATACCGCAGACGAACTTGTATGGACTTTGCAGTTCCTTTTCCTGCTAATGTGGTGGATTGTATTAGGTACAACTTATCCATATTATTTGTTGGTCGTTGGTCCAAGAGTCTACCTATAAAATCTTGATTCAAACTTTGGAAGTAAAACATCTTTAGAATCGTTGTGATTTGAAATTTGATGAAACGAAAAAGCGACACTAAAAAGAGATAAACACATAAATCTATAGGACTAAGCCTGCGAGAGAATGAGATATAATACATTATATTTAATAATTTAAACACTATACTCATACAGATAGAGTTGGAAATGTTTTGAAGTTTTTCGTTATTACTTCAAATTTCATGTTTTAAAGCTTAAATATATTACTAGCGGTCGCCCAGTGGTCGAAATTCGACCATAATTAATTTAAATTATACGTTTGAACATAATTAAGGTCCTGTTGTCAAAGACTTGTACTTCTATAATCACAGATTTCGCCAAGGCTACACTGTTAATTTGACTTTACAAAAAACAAAAGAGTATATATGCGTGTGCGTGTCAAATACACGATAGTGTCTGTAATGGTTTTTTTATGCATAATTTATAAAAAATATTACCATTCGTCGCTTCTTCTCTATATAAACTATAAGTGCGCGAAATTTCATGCTCCTCCGACCGCACAATTTTCGTAAAAAGGGACACAAAGATTTTGCTTCACATATTAATGTAATGGTAAGGTATAATATATGAAATGTGACGTCACGAAATTTAGAATCCCTCCCATCCCTCGTCACATTTAGTTCCACTTCTACTGCGTGTGAACTGCACACACACAGAACTTTTATTTAATTTAATTTATCCCTAGTCGAATTAAATTATTGGAGCTTTTATCCATTATACGTTACTTTTTCCATGGTTGGATTACTTTTTTTAAATATTATCGATCTTCCATTTTTATTCGGTTTGTAACGGATCGAAAGCACTTTGAAGATGTTCAAAATAAGTTCCAATAAATTTATTCACACGTAAAATATCGAGGTCAGTGCATGTCGCGATGCTTTAAATTAACCGCATTTTGAAAATCAAGAATTTACGCTGCATGGAATTCGCGGAGCTGTTGAAACACAAAGCAGGATACTTAAAAATATTATTCATTAATCATAGTCATTTCTGTATGTCCATGCATGCCCTGTGCTTATAAATTAATAAAATGTTAGTTTTATAAGAAAACGGACGATATATATAACACTTGCTAAAACTTGACGAATTGCATAGATCGGTATTTGTGTAGGTTTCATCGCGTTTTCTTTTACAGTCAAAAAACTGCATATATTGAGTATGTTTCAGGCCAGGGCTCCAAGTCTGCTGTTATTACCGTGCAGGAATAGTCGTTCATTGGCGGCATAATGAAGCCAAAATGTGTTTATTTTGTATACAAAAACGTACAAAAGCAACTTCTGTGGCACTATTATGATGTCAGTGACTGACTAATCTGACAAGTTTATAATAGCAGACTTTAGGTCCAGCATAGGGATCATTAGTATTAAACGTGCCTATTTTGACCCTTAGACTACCACGATTAACTACATCTCTATGCTTATACGACGTTCCGTATTCAGTGTAGTAATAATATTATGTGTAAATTGTGAAAGGGAAATACTAGTCCGGTGCGCGCCTTACCATTACATTAGGAATGACAATCTCTCAGAAAAAATTAAGTACCAATATAGCACCAAAACTTACACTACACTGACTATATGATGTCGTATTAGACTAATTTAGTAATATGTATATATATATATATGCATACTCTTCGCTAAAGCTGTAATATAGATAACAAAAAGTAGCTTAAGAGCATATTATTATACAACAGTCTAAATTTAAAATGTATATCTACTCCGCTTGTTATTATTTAATTAGAAGTAAACACATGAATGATGATAACAATTCATTGTCTCTGCTCCTATTTTTTTTATAAAATTAATATTAGGTGAATCAATTTTAGAAATGTCACTATTTATCTTAACTGTTATATATTAATATACAATTACACGACTTTCTGAAGCACAAATAAACCCATGAGGTTTCTGTTCCACAGTCGAATATGATTTTATATGATGAATGTAAGCATATTGAAAAAGAGAATTAAAAAAAAGGTAAAGTAAGGTATGACCACTGACTCACGTTTATGAATGTATTCTAAATGTCCTAATAATCGTAATATCATTGAACGCGACACCCTAAAAATTCCTGCATAAACTAAACCAATAACGGAAAGCATTTGAGTAACGAAAAACTTTGATCTTCTCTTAAAGAGTTTTTACGATGCATTTAAAAAAATAAATCTGTGCCGTTGTCACTGCGGTAATATCATCTCTGTGTCATTACGGGCGGTAATAAATAATTTTAAATTTATCATTTATGAGCCGAGCGGCTACCGGCGGCGGTGCCCTTTGACGCGTCGCCATCTTGGCCGCCATGTTTGTTTTTATTTTTTTAGGGTACCGCTTAAGGATAATGAATTGGAAAGGTCTTTTTAGAGGACTACCGTTTTGGCTGTTTAAAATGATAAAATGGAAGGAGTGTTGGTTTTTTCGATTGGAGTAATTGATTGGTTATCAATTATCGTATTTATTTGGAAAAGTACGAAATTCTGATGTTTTCTTAAGTTTTCGCGACTACATACATACATACATAACTTCACGCCAGTTCCCTTGCGGGGTAGGCACGAACAACAGAGCGCCATTTAGGCCCATTCTTACACACCTCACTTGCTTCTTTGACATTCATAACTCTTGTCAGGCACGCTCGTCTTTTCGCGACTACTACACATAATTAAAACTAACGTTTTAACTATTTCAAGTGCGTCTTTTTATTTGATTTTTTCGACGTATCGGCCACTTTTCAGTAGTGGTGATCAATGAATGACAATCATGGTTACTGAAACGTCTAAAAAATCGGATAAATGAAGCGTTTAAAACCGTTAACACGTAGTTTTAATTGTGTGTACGAAATGTTATTATCGGTGTTTTTTTATATTTTATTGCATGAGTTCAGCAGACAGGCAGAGGCAACATCAAAGGCGTTACAAATGCGCTACTGTGAGACTGAAACCTGGCTACTAATGCCAGAACACAACTCAAGGTTGTTATGGCGGCATACTATAGACCAGGATTGGTAGCCATTCAAATGGGCAAATGCCCTACCACCAGGCTGTGGGTTGTCTTGTCGCCTCTTACGACCCGGCCGCCCGACCGTAGGAAATCGTATTCTTTCTCCGTTCCTGCACGGATAATACACCACGGACATCTTGTAGGGTTTTTCGAATATTTTTGTTAATTCTAGCTACCCCCATTTCGTTCGAGGAGGAAAATGACTTTATATATGTTTTACTTTATATTTTAATATCTTCTGAACACTACAAGATATCGAAATGAAACATATAAACTACTATTTAAAATAAAATTCCTGTATTAATCCTTTTTACGTTTATATTGAAATCTTTGAGCTGTTTCGCCTACGTATTCGAGATGAACTTTCAAAGAAAGTTACAGACAAAAGTCCTCCTATAAATAGCAGTTTTTAGTTAATTTTGGAATGTATTTAGAAATCACTAGCACTTCATTTTTAAATTTGTATTTTCTGTTATATTGAATTAGATAGATAGCTCTTTATTGTACACCAATACAAAGTATCTTATCTATTGACAAAACCATATCCTTGCGCACAAATGGCGGTCTTATCGCGAAAAAGCTATCTCTTCCAGTCAAGCCTAGATATAAATAAAACACGATAAGGGTACTGAATTAAGATGATAGTTCTTTTGTTCTCATAGTATTTTGCATGATAACAAATAAATAAAATAATAGGGAGACAAACACACATTTTGTAGATAGGTTTTTATATGTAGATATTCCTCTAACCTAAGTTACGCTTGTGTTATGAGTAATATACAATAGACCGGCATGGCTGGCTACTAATGCCGGAACACAACTCAAGATTGTTATGGCGGCATGCTCTAGACCAGGGATGGTAGCCATCCAGACGAGCAACCAACCTGGCCCTAAGAGCTATAAACGAAATAATGACTCCAGCATGGCTCTACCACGATAAAAGACTCTACTATGTCAGGAATCAAACCCGCGCCCTTTGACTTCGGGACGCGATTACGCTAACCACTAAGCTACCACAGTTGTCTGTACAATGGGGAGTGTTCTGAGGAGCTATTTAGTTTGGTACCTAAGTCGCCATTTTACTACCGCACTGCTCGCCGGTGACTGGGAGTTCATCCACACTTCCTTGACACCTGGAAGTTATCCACTGTACTTGGAGCTCGCTCCTTTATGCCATACGTAAACAAGCTGTGAAATAATGAGCTTTCCGCGGTTTTCCCAGAGCACTATAATATGGGGCTCTTCAAAAAGGGCGTAAACAAATATCGAGGTAGGCGTCGGCACCCTTAGTGTTGCAGATGTCCATGGGCGACGGTAGCCACTTGCCATCAAGTGGACCCGTCTACCAGTTTGCCTATAAGCAAACTAAAAAAAAATACCACGATATTTTAGGGTAGCATTACTATAAATAATAATGACGAAATTGTTAAAATATGTCGACGACATCCGATACTCGTAAAATTTTAAATTACATCTTTCTAGATAACGACTCGAAATTTTTGATTGTTAATTTTATGTGATGTTTCTGTACAATGGGATGCGGTATTAATATGGTATTAAGATATGATAGATTTATTTCGGTCGTCCGTTTGATTGTTGCCGATGTTACAAAGTTTTGGATACATTGTCATTGCCTGCTTAATAGGGCTGCGGAAATATTTTACAATAAATTATAATAATTTCATAAAATAATGCAGAAATGAAAGAAAACGTTTATTTACCAAACTAGCTACGCCCGCGGTTTCACCCGCGTGGTGATGGAAAATCGTTATATTTTGGATAATTCACACTATCTTTATAAATTATAGCCTATGTGTTATTTTGATGTGTAAGCTATATTATTGTAGTTTCATCAAAATCCATTCAGTAGATTTTGAGTGAAAGAGTAACAAACATACATACATCCATACATTGACACAAAGATGTAGTTCTAAATTTCACCACGCGCACTTGGCGCCATTTTCATATTAGAAACGTCAAAGATTGTTGCGAAATTCTGACTGATATTTATTTTCGTTTCATTACAAACAATGTTTTGAAAATCGTTGTATGACACACATGCGGTTGTTAGTTTTTGTAAACTTGTGACTGTGGTAAGCCCTCGACTTCATCTCTGGCTTACAATCGTCTACTCGTTCTCGTACACTATAATATTATCACTTAATAACTATTTCCCTAACCTAATAAGGGGTCTAGGAGTCCATAGGTTAGAAAGAAAAAATAGCTATACAATAATTCTAGATACTAACATTGTATATCCACAAATTAAAAAAAAAAATGAATAAAATACTAGGGCCAATCATCGATGCCAGTCCCAGAAATTGTACGAGCGTACATAAAGGATATGCGGTCATTGCCGCCGATTTATCGTGAGCAATAAATATATGTACTAAAATATTGTTTTTGTTGCAAAAGATATTTCTTTGCACTTTCAATATTAATTACATTAGACCCTACTGTACCAATAATTGAATGTCGTAAAACAAAATAATACAGGGTAAACTCTATATAACGGCACGGAAGGGACTGTGTATTTTATGGCGCTATACAGAGTAGTCGTTAAATGGAGAGAAGTCTGTTAATATGTCTCGCTGCACCGGTAATTTTGTTGAATTTTTTTACTTATTTTATTCATATCTTACGATATTGAGGCCTCTTGGTGATAAAAGAAGTACTTAGAAATTTCGGTATAAATGATGCCGACGGTTGAGTTTATTAAGGGCTAGGATAGTAAAGCGATAAAAGAACGTACACCGCTGCGCAGTTTTTACGAATTTTGGCAACTTAAAAGTTAATTTTTATTACTTAATTGTTGTTATTATTGAGAGTGGGTATAATGCTATATAGAGTGTATCATTCTATGTAAGACGAGCTAAACCAATAAAAGCCAAGTGATTTCGACGCTTAAGGGAGTTTGTCGGTAAATCGAGTGACGTTACATGGAGCTTACACTGTAGTTAAAAATATCATATGCAACATATGTACAAAAGACGCTATGATAAAATGACCGTAAAGGCTGGATATATACCATGTACGCTCGTACAAAATCTATGATGCTGCGATATTTTGTAAGACGATAAAAAGTATATCAGTGGATTTGATTGCAACTACCCTATTACGGAACCCTAAACCTGTCATTGCAATTCGCCCTTCAACAGTCCCGTTTCCCACTTAATGCAGTGCGCATGTCCGAGTCAAAAGTTATCTCTGAAACGTCATCATCGAAGACGTGACAAAAAACAACATAATTTTGCTACTTTTAAAACGCTGATAACATTTTCAATATCGTCAGCGTCATCGCAGGACCTTGCAACTATATTTTTACTGTTTATTTTTGTCAAACTATTAATACTTGCATATTTATTTATTTCACACGGCAATATACAACTATGAATACATTTGAATATTTTTAACATAATTTTAGAATCTAAGTCGTAATCCTAAACATGCGAATATAGGCAATTTAAAATACAGATATAGCATTATGTAAATAATACGCAAGTGGGACACTCCGAAAGTTTTGCGGAAATAAAAATAAAAAGTTCTATAGGTAAATATTTTTTTATTAAAAATGTTCCCGGCACAGATCCATTTTTCAATGAGACACGACAATTTGAATTAGCTCGCCAACAATATGGAGGGAAATTTTGAAATTGGAACGTACCTATTTTTAGTTATAAATAATCATATTTTCAAATTAGATTATAACTGGCCAGTCTCTCATACATAAAAACTTTTTTCGCAATACGTTCTGAGCAGCCTGGTAGAGTAGATTAGATTCCATAACAATTAAGGTGAAATATATAATATTGCGGAGAACTTTCTGGCAGCGTAAGCCGATCTGAAGACTTTTAGGAAAAGGTAGAAGATTCTGGAAGGAAAAGACAAGCACAGATACATTTTAGAAAGGGATAGATGATGAACTAAAGAATAACGTCATCAAGATCGAAATTCTAGAATTTCCTGCGGCCGGGCGGCCTGTCGTAAGAGGCGACTTAACAACCCACAGCTAGGTGGTAGGGCATTTGCCCGACTGGATGGCTACCACCCCTGGTCTAGAGTATGTCGCCATAACAACCTTGAGTTGTGTTTCGGCATTAGTGACCAGGTTCCAGTCGCCCTTAAGAGAGCAGCAGCGCATTTGTAGCACCTTTGGTGTTGCAAATGTCCATAGGCGATGGTGACCGCTTTTCATCAAGTGGGCCGTCTGCCTGTTTGCTGATCTTCTGCAATAAAAAAAAAATAGAACATTCAGGAAGGAAAAGACAGAGATAGATAGATTTTTAGAATGGGACAGATAGTGAATAAAGAAATAACGAAAAGAAGACCGAAATTATCGGTTCCAGAAGTTCCTTCCGGGTATATATAACTTAACCCACGTAACAATATATATAATAAATATATATACAATATATAGGTATAAGTTTACTTCACTGTACTAGTTTATAATTATAATGTAGTTATTTATTATAAAAAAAGATGAAATTAGGTATTAAAAAAATATTGGCATATGTTTGGTGATAACGGCTTCTGTGGTTGAGCGGGCTAAGTCCTAGCCGGGCGAACTCGCTGAAACGCAGAAGCTCCGCGTTCGATTCCTGGCATGGTAAATTTCGGAAACCAACTTTCTGTTACTTATGGTCTGGGTGTTTGGGATCGGCCCCAGAGTGGTCCGTTGTATATTACTCATACCACAAGCGTAACTTGTTTAGCTTAGGGATATAGAATGTGTGTGTTTGTCTGCCGATTATTTATTTGTTTTTATTTATATAACAATAAAATTAATATATGCCAGATACCTAAGTACCTATTATTATAAATAACAACTAACTGTGTCCGCGGCTTTGCTTGTGTCAATGTTATCCTACTGGAACCGTACATTTTTCACATCTCTGTGCGAAATTTCATCCAGATCGGTTCAGCCGTTCCGGCGTGATTGAGTGACAAACATTCATCATCATTTTCGCATTTATAAATTCGTCAAAATCTAGATATGTATTAGTATAAATTTTGACGTAAAAAATTAAATTACACAAGGTCCTCTACTGACGCCGACAGTAAAATTTAGACTAGTTCCTGCTTGCGTCTTCATCCAGTTGTTGTTATATTACTTGAGATCTCGATAATAGATGAAGAATATACTAGGATTGAAACAGCGGATTGAATACGACTGGCATAACGCAGCGAGCCGTCTAATAACCTGTTCCTATATTATCTTCAGACCGTTTCTATATTATCTTACATACCGTTACTATATTATGTTACAGACCTTTCCTATATTATCTTACAAACCGTTCCTATATTATCTTACAGACCATTCCTATATTTCCTTCCTTACAGACCGTTCCTATATTATCTTACAGTCCGTTCCTATATTTTCTTACAGATCGTTCCTATATTATCTTACAGACCATTCCTATATTTCCTTCCTTACAGACCGTTCCTATATTATCTTACAGTCCGTTCCTATATTTTCTTACAGATCGTTCCTATATTATCTTACAGACCGTTGCCAATAGCAATTAAGTCACTAACTAATTCATAAATTTGAGGAAACATGATTTGTATTTAAATAACTAGCGATAATTATTAAATAAGCTTTATGAAAATGCAATGAAGTCAACTTCTCAAGAAGTGTCAAGGACGATATAAGGCCTAGCGCACTTCAAATCCGCAATGACCTACAGAATTTTAATCCGGTTCAGAATTAATTCTGTAATTCCATATATTACAACATAGTTTTGCGGGAAAAATTCGCATGACCGAATTTAAATCCGGTGCGGAATAAAGTCCATGATGTACACAGTTCAATAGGTTCCAATATAATTTTACGGAAAAAATTCACGAATTCTATGCGGAATTAGTTTCGTAGTGCGCGTTTCTATGATGTTTCATATTAATTTTATATGACTGTTATTCTTCGTGAAAAAAAATCGCATCGAATTATGCATACTACGCGCACTGCCTAATCCTACTTGCAACGAGATAATGATTTGAATGGGGACTGTAAACACCCCGCTGCGAGAACGAGTGGCAAATTTCACACGGTTACGTTTACTCTAGAGTTGTAAATATTTCTCTTTAATTTATCCACTAGGGTGCGGTAGTGACACTGTTCATCAATATGATATCATTGCCTACACTCAGCTGTGGCCATTGTTTGGGTGAAGACAGAAACGCACAGACGGATTAACAGAGCTTTAGTCTGTGCTAGCGTAACGAAGTCGCGGTAGGGTAATGGCTAGACCGTTTCGGGGGGCCTTTAGCTATCAAGGGAGCAAAGGATTCATCACCCCCGCTGACGAAGTGAATGTGTTCTGATTCCCGGGACACATTCAGGCACTTTTTGCGCTGGATCGGACTGGGCGTAACTACGTTCTAAGTCTCAGCCTCTCCTTCATAAAAAGCGCGGGGCACATGGGAGGAAGGTGGTTTTAGTGGGTAGTGGTTGTTGCCCGTGCAACTTCTCTGAGTCTCCACAAAAGCTGGCTTGATTATTGTTCGGATTGCTCCTTATCAAAGGGGCCTTTATGATCAACTATGGTCTAATCCCTTGCAAAAGACCCAGTATTGTGCGTAAAAAGCATTTGCCCCGTCTTAAAAAAAAAAAAAGGTAATGGCTAGCGCACGCGTCCCAAGCTCAAAGGGTACGGGTTCGATCTAATGGAGTAATCGGGTCTTCTGATCTAATGTGCATGTTGTTACAATTACCACATGCTGCATATTGAGATAACTGATGTGTCTAACCTCCAAGCCGCTTTGGACAAGCGTGATGGGTATACTCCCCCCCCCACCGCTAAAATAGGAGGCCCGAGCCCAGCACTGAGATATTTAAGGACTGATATTATTGTATTCTGCCGCTGGACGCCCTGTCATAAGAGGCGACGAAACAATCCACAGCCAGGTGGTAGGCTATTTACCCGTCTGGATGGCTAGCACCCCTGGTCTAGTGTGCCGCCATAATAACCTTGAGGTGTGTTCCGGCATTACTGACCAGGTTCCAGTTTCCCTTTAGAGCAGCAGCAGCGTACCTGTAGCAACTTTGGTGTTGAAAATGTCCATAGGCGATGTTAACCACTTTCCCACAAAGGGGCCGTCTGTCGTCTGCTGAAGTAATATCCGGCACAACTCTGATTTTCAGGGCAAAACTTCTTTCTGGCGTGATACTAAAACGACCCGAATTGTTGTGTTTATTACGTTTATATACTTAATTGAAATAAGACAAAAAGCAGGATATTTCATACTTGACATCATTTGGTATACATGTCCCTTTGACGCCGTGGAATAGAAACATTTATAATAATTATAGTGACGCGGGTGTAATTCCCTAGTATGTGTTTTATTAATTGTTGTGCCGTGAACTGATTTTGGAATTTAAAATTTTATAACAATGGTATAATTAATATAAATAAATAATTAATGTTTTCTTAAGTTTTCGCGACTTGTATATATAATAAAACTACGTTTTAACGGTTTTAAGCGCGGTAATTTTATTGGATTTTGGTTTTTCCGACTTTTCGGCCACTTTTCAGTGGCCGTGATCAAACATAAACAAAATTAAAATTAAATAATTAAAATTAACAAGTAGGCGGTAGGCTAAATAAAACTTTAACAATACTCGTTGACACTTGACATCTTTGTCTTCCATGATCACGACCACTGAAAAGTGGCCGAAACGTCGGAAAAACCAAAATCAAATAAAATTACCGCGCTTAAAACCGTTAAAACGTAGTTTTATAATGGTATAATTTATAATATGAAACTGTATGATATGAAAATATTCAATTTCTGAAATAAATGAATTATTATCATTATTATTTCTTATTACAAATAATTTTATTTTTCGTTACCGACCACAAGATTCAGTATGTGTTAAAATTATCTAAAATATTATGACATTTTTGTAGACTAGTATATAGTTTTTGGTCCTGAACAGTTCGGGTACCTTACAACATTTGTGATTTCCACCATCGATATGATTTAAACAATTTCTCAGACAACAAACCAACGTAAATGTTTGTTTGCCACCACTGCGGGGGTTTGTGTGGGAATGTTGGCACGCCTCACGCCTTGTGTTTGTTTATGCAATGGGCTTACACTATGACTGCACTACCCGCGTAAATTGAAAATTAGTTCAATCCAGTTTTAACCAACTTGCACTTGGGAAGATTATGCAAGTATGCTATCCGTGCAGGAACGGAGAAAGAATACAATTTCCTGCGGCCCGGCGGCTTGTCGTAAGAGGCGACTAAACAACCCACAGCCAGGTGGTAGGGCAATTGCTCGACTGGATGGCGACCACTCCTGGTCTAGAGTATGCCGCCATAACAACCTTGTGTTGTGTTCCGGCATTAGTGACCAGGTTCCAGTCTCCCTTAAGAGAGCAGCAGCGCAGTCGTAGCACCTTTGGTGTTGCAAATGTCCATAGGCGATGGTAACCGGTTTCCATCAAGTGGGCTGTCTGCCAGTCTGCTGGACTCCTGCCATAAAAAAAAGTGTTTTTTGGAACTAGCTGCGCCCCGCGGGTTAGCCCGCGTGGTGATGGAAAATCGTTTTGGATAATTCACACTATATCTTTATAAATTATAGCCGCCTATATGTTATTCTGATGTGTAAGTATTATTGTAAAGTTTCATCAAAATCCATTCAGTACTTGTTGCGTGAAAGCGTAACAAACATACATCCATTCTTACAAACTGTCGCCTTTATAATATTAGTAGGAAGAATTTAACCTTTTTTTTTTGTTTTTATTGTGTAGCTGGCTGTTGCCTCACGTTTCATACAACAATTTATTGATCTATAATTTAGCACAGTTAAAGACTATTGTCAATGCAAGAACGTGGTGCTATGTAAATGCAGATAATACATATCAATGTTGGAACTGCCGATAAGATTAGGCATTTGTCTATATCATCAAAAATGTCCAGCCTCATAAACGTGTAAATATAATCTTTAATAATGATAAGAATATTCATGTACGCCTATCACGTAAACGTTTTGTATTATGGTGGTGTTAGTCAAATATACCCAAAGAGCTTACAATGCCCTACGAGTCCATAATTCCCTCAGGGTGTTGTTGAGGCGACCGCATTTCTGCAGTGCGTCGTCTATGTTGGCCGACGCATACATATGCTTTGATGCTTTGTGGCGTAAAAAACAGCTTTGTTACTAAGCAGATTGCGTGGTAGCAGCAACAGCGTCCTGAAGGGAATAGCTGATAAATTTGACTGCCCACTGATTTGGTCCTTCATTAAGAGGACTAATTTATTTTTTATTTTTTTTATTGCAGGAGATCAGCAGACAGGCAAATGGCCCACTTGATGGAAAGCGGTTACCATCGCCTATGGACATTTGCAACACCAAAAGTGCTACAAATGCGCTGATGCTCTCTTAAGGGAAACTGGAACCTGGTCACTAATGCCGGAACACAACTCAAGGTTGTTATGGCGACATACTTTAGACCAGGGGTGGTAGCCATCCAGTCGGGCAAGTGCCCTACCACCTGGCAAAAAATCAGTGCTAGTCAATAATTACTACATACATACATACATAACTTCACGCCAGTTCCCTTGCGGGGTAGGCACGAACAACAGAGCGCCATTTAGGCCCATTCTTACACACCTCACTTGCTTCTTTGATATTCATAACTCTTGTCATGCACACTCGTCTGTTCTTAAGGCTCCTGACATCACCCTCCGCTAATACACGATCAATAATTACTAACATAGAAATAAGGAAAAATAATAAATATTACTAATTACTAACAACATTATTGTGTGTATTTTGTATAAATGTATTGGACTGTGTTGTCTTTAAATAAATAAATAATTATATATATTATATAATCTAAGGGCCTATTTATCGATCAATAAAAGTTATTTTCAAAGTTATCAGTCGAATAAATTTATAACCTGAAGAAATTCAAAAGTGAAACGATTCAACTGCTTTAATCATGCAACTGTCATTTTTAATTTTCCCATCTTGTGTTTTATTCTATAGAATATTTTTTATTTGATGATTGAAATATCGCCCCTTATTAAAATATTTATTAGACATTATTAAACTTTTAATAATTTCTCTCTTTTTTTCTTCATAATATTCATATTAAATACAAATTTGCTATATAAAATTTGATAATTTAATAAATTACAAAATAATAATATAATTAATATTAATTTTATCAGCTATGTATTATATCTATACTTAATATTATAAAAAGGTAAAGTTTGTGAGTTTGTGACGTTGTACGAGGTAATCTCTGGATCTACTAAACCGATTTTAAAAATTGTTTTACTGTTCGGAAGCTACGTTAACAGGGAGTGTCATAGGCTATATAACTTGACGCTATATACCACGGGAGCGGGACAGAGCGCGGCTGAAACAGCGCCGGGCCGCTAGTATACAATAAATAATTTAATATATTAATTAATATATTAATAGTAATAATTAATTTAATTATTAACTTAAACAAGTTAAATTAGTAACAAAAGAAAGTAATAATATATTACAAGAATGCAACAACTCGTCCTGTTATTTTGTACAACAGGATTCATCCATAACTGAAGCACCACACGGCTTCAACCAACACACAGGCAAATAGGGAGACAGACCACCTGATGGAAAGTGATTACCGCCGCCTATAGACGTTTGCAACACCAGTGGCGAAGCCAACGCGTTGCCAACCTTTAGGATGGTATAGAGGAATGAGATTGGAGGAATAGGATAAGAACTCTCCTTGGGGGAATTGGGCTACCGGAACTTTTATTCATCGCACGAAACTCGATTAGGAGGGGTCATCCACTAATTACGCCACACGAGTTTCATGATTCTTTAACCCCTCCCCTGCTCCTCCCTCCTAAGAACTTGAGATATAAATATAAAGAAAAACAATTTTTATCTAGACGTGTTGCTGGGAGCTTCTTGACGCTTCTTCTCCTTACAGCAATAACACCTTGCGAAGCGGTGTACATAGAATAGGAAGTAAAATTAAATTTTAACTTGTATGTACCTTCAAAAAGTGTTCTCCAGTGGAACTTATTTTGAATTTTAGTGTGACATAACATATTTTGCAATTTTACATCAGGTTTTATTTCCAGTTAAATTATTCTTGAACTATGCTCATACAGATAGATAGAGTTGGAATGTTTTGAAGTTTTTCTTTAATAGTTCAATATTTCGTGTTATAAAGCTTAAATATATGGTAGGCGGCGAAGGAATTGACTCTAATTCTCTGGCAGCGTGGCTATCCTTTGGTGTGCGACCTGCGTAGACATGTTGGCTGCATCCCATTTACCGAACACGTCTAGATCAACCGCTTCGGCGATGCAAACAGCTGGATCACTCAAGCGGCACAAATCGACACCTCCAAGGGATACTTTTTTTTTAAGGCGGGGTAAATGCTATTTACGCACAATACTGGGTCCTTTGCAAAGGATTAGATCATAGTTGATCATGAAGGCTTTCCCCATTTGATAAGGGG
Organism: Dendrolimus kikuchii; assembly: GCA_019925095.2. Taxonomy (NCBI): domain Eukaryota; kingdom Metazoa; phylum Arthropoda; class Insecta; order Lepidoptera; family Lasiocampidae; genus Dendrolimus; species Dendrolimus kikuchii. Next base: position 9,987,934 of record CM034413.1, read on the forward strand.
CAATCCGAACAATAATCAAGCCAGCTTGTGTGGAGACTCAGAGAAGTTGCACGGGCAACAACCACTACCCACTAAAACCACCCTCCTCCCATGTGCCCCGCGCTTTTTATGTAGGAAAGGCTGAGACTTAGAACGTAGTTACGCCCAGTCCGATCCAGCGCAAAAAGTGCCTGAATATGCCCCGGGAATCAGAACACATCCACTTCGTCAGCGGGGGTGATGAATCCTTTGCTCCCTACCTCCAAGGGATACTACGCCAACCTAATTTTAGATATTTTCTGTTTTTAAGGGAAAAGCACTCATTAATGTCTTAATATTATGTTCCTAAAATTTCATAAAAAAATATTGAGATACTAAATGTTTTTAGATTTTACATTTTTTAAAGTAAATTTAGATTCATAATTAACTATTAAGACATTAATCAGTGTTTTTCCCTTAAAAACAGAAAATATCTAAAATTAAGTTGGCGTAGTTTTTCTTGGAGGTGTCCTGAGGCTATGAGCCTCTACCAAAATTTACCAAAACAACTCATTGACTCTTCAGGTGATCAGAAGGCTGGTGCCTACCTCGGGCAACGGAATACTTTGGCCATCCAGCGAGGAAACGTAGCCTTCTGGGCACCCTACCCATAGAAGACGGTGACCTAGGCTCAGTATTCTACTTATAGTCTTGAGGGACTATGGGTAGAATACAATATAAATAAGTTAAGTTTTCTTTTATTGTATTACAGTATTTATGGTATTGTTAAATATATTAGATTATGAAATGTGACGTCACAAAATTTAGGCCCCCACTCCTTGTCACACTATGTCACACTTCGACGACCCCCTCGTGTATAACGTGTGACGTAATTTCTGCATTGCCCCTTAGCTCAAGGCTAGTCGTACGCTGATATTCTGTGAGAGCGTGGTAGCTTATGTATCCCACTGATCGAGCGGGCCCTGAGAGCTGTAATCAAGGTAATGATTCCAGCATGGCTATACCACACCAAAATGGCAACGGAACCTTAAAACAGAACAGCCATGTTGCACCCAGACCGGATACTTTGATACAAACTACATAGCATACAGTATCCCATACCACTTTGCTCCCTCACGGCCCGGGGCGAGTGTATTGCTAATTGCAAAACAAACACTCTTGTTGCCAATGTTTTACTGATTGTTTGTATTTTTTGGCGAGTGCACTCTTGGTGAGGGGTTGAAACTACGCCTCAGGGAGAATGAGGGAAAATTGACAGAAAAAACGACTTAGATACCGAAACGTAAAACAAATGTTATGACGTTTTTACTCTTATAAATATACACACACACATATATATATATATATATATATATATATATATATATATATATATATATATATATATATATATATATATATATATATATATATACTCGCTGACAAGAGTTATGAATGTCAAAGAAGCAAGTGAGGTGTGTAAGAATGGGCCTAAATGGCGCTCTGTTGTTCGTGCCTACCCCGCAAGGGAACTGGCGTGAAGTTATGTATGTTGTGTATGTATGTATGTACTAGCTGTCCCGGCAGAAGTTGTTCTGCCCTGAAGAAATAAAATTTAGAACCCGATTCCAGCGCCACCTACCGGGTCCAAATGTAAGCTATCCTATCTTTCAAGTCGGATCAAACTGCACACGGTTTGCAAATTTGATTAAAATCGGTCAAGTAGTTAGGAGTCGAATCGCGGACAAACAATGTGACACGTAATTTATATATATTAAGAGAGAGAGAGATATATATATGTATATATATAATTTATGTGTGTGTGTAGACATTTTTACTAAAGTCATGTAGATTATGTTAACAAAATTAAAAATACAATAAAAATTAAACTACAGCTATATCACTTTTAAAAACTATATTTAAACGGTTATAAGTGCGGCATTTATTTCATTTTTGTTATATTTATTCTTATTCCGACGTTTTTGCCACTTTTCAGTAACCTTAAAGTAACGGTATCACGGAAGACAAAAATGTCAAAGTCAAGTGTCAATGAGTAATGTTAAAGTTATTATCTAGCTTACCCCCAACTTGATCATTTTAATTATTTCATTTTTGTCTATGGTTATTGTTTAGAATAATTATATTCTACAGTCAAAAAAAATTGTTAATAATTTAATTTAACGGTCTTATTAATATTGAGTGAGAGTAAGTATCCGTATGTAGGCTTCTTTAAAATTCTTAAGTTCCTAAATGCTCTTTAAGTTAAATATGCTTTAAAGTCTCTGAGTAGCGCACTAAGTGAATCAATAGTAAAAGTTAACACTCCAACTGCCGTGGCTAAACACTTAACGAGCGTGGGACCCGCTACACTATGGCACGTGTTCGTAAGTTGTACTTAAGTTAGGTGTTTTCAAAACAAACTAGATGCTGAACGTAAATGGGTTTCCTTTGTATGAAACAGTTTGACCTTTTTAACGGATTTAAACGCACGTTTACAAAAAGTTTTAATAGTAGTATTACATCTATGTGTGTACACTAATAATGTACCTAATCTTTAACGCTATAAGTAAATCGCATTTGTTCATAGTCATTAACACTAACGCAGTTGAAGCATTAGACATAATTTTAATGAAATTTGGAAAATTTGTTTAACAAAAAATGATTACGTCTCCGTAAGATATAGAACTGATAAATAAGCAGACAAAACCCCACGAAAAGCCCTAGTTTAGCATATTAATAAGTTTTATGCGTCAGAGAAGCTCCAAAAGTTTCTAGTTATTTATCAACAGTGGCTGCTAACCATAAAGGATATTGTAAAAATATTAATTGTTTACTCACAGCCAAGTGTGAATTACTGTGCTCATAGATAAGTGAGGAGGCACGTGTCGGCACGTGCGCTCTCCACCGTGGCCGGATGATAAGTGCCTAAGTGCATGATGACTTTATACTTTTCGAGTCAAGGGTGTATTGAACTTTATGGGCGAATTTGGAGGTAGTTCATGGTGCTAATTAATTTCTTATCTGTTACATTATGTCAGCTTTAAAGTTGGTATTAATAACTTTTATATAGAATATTATATGTTATAAAAGTAAGAGGGTAATATGTTTAGATTGTAATTCTTTGAAATTTTTGAAAAAGAGTAACATGTAAAGACAAAATTAGGCGGTGCTTTAATTTCTTTCAATTTGAATAAGTCAACCAAAGTGGTTCATATAAACATAAACTTGAAACATTCAATGTCATTGCACTGTCGTGTCTTTTCACTTCTGTGACTATCAACCAAATTGATTCAATTCGGTTAATCCTTCTAATATTAATTAAATTGATGCATTAATACCAAAATATTTATGGCTGGTTTCTATATCTTACTCACAGTTCATTTGCCTTCCTATTAGTTAAAAATTGACATAAACTACGTGCAAGTAAAGTCAAAATTCTACCAAGGCAAGGGGCATCTATTAAACTGATTTTAGTAGCTACGTCAACTAACGATGATGATACAATTAAAAATTAAAATTGATTTAGGAAGTCACACGTTACCGAATCGATTAAAATACGATTCATAATTTCAAAATATATTTTTTTCGTTTCCTTGCTTTTTTATCTATAAAATGTAGAAAATATGCATAACTTAATTACGATTTATGTTCAAACTTTTCGATTATACATCAATCTGCAGGGCACGTCACTAATATTCAAGAAAAAGAAGTCTCGACAAGGAGTTTTTGGCGGGAACTGAAAGGAGATGTTATGCTGTGCAGTTTTATTTTCTAAAAATGTGTAAAATTACTCTAAAATGAACAATAGTTGTAGGATATTGATAGTTTTTGAGTAGTAATTATGTGTTTTTGTGAGAAATGTGAACTGTATAGTCAAATGTGGCATTTCGAGTTTTCACAAGAACTCCGTTGAATGGTGTGGATTGTAGCCTACAATACAACTGCGCCTGGTTTAAAGGCCTAGTTGCCAAGCCTTAAACATAAAAAAAAATCTTGAGAAACATAACGTTGTCATATGTTACGTTTTTAAAGAAATATGCTCTTAGCTTGACGTTTAGTTAAAATTAGTATTTAGTTTTGTCCTTTGCTCTTATGTTAAATATTTTTGTTGTAAATATGTTTAGTTTATATACTTGTTGTATGTACAAATGTATATTGTTTTAGATTGGCAGTTTTTTTTTTATTTACCTGCCAAATTGCTAGTTTTCCTTCTTTTGTCCTATTTATATCATCTGGCTTTTCTATACACACGACATTGGTAAAATCAATGCATAAATGACATTGCAGCCATCATTAAAAAAAATACGCTAATTATGGTATTTAGTTTGATATTAATTATTCTGATACTGTTACTAAGTTAGTTCGTCAGTATTTGTATGAAACTTCAAAAGTGACTTCTTAGAGTGGTTTAATTATGGGAACTGGCCCTTACTGCCCAACCGAAGCTTACGGGCGGGGTTGGACCATATCTGCTAATAAATTTAAAGCATCGGTCTGCAATTTCAAAATAAATACATACAAGACATAGCCAAACGTCTGGTGGATGTCTCACGTGACCAAAAGACTTGTCTATACCTCGGGCAACGCATTAGCGTTGCCATTCAGCGAGGCAATCTGGCCAGTCTTTTGTGCACGTTTCCGAATAACAGCAGTCTGGTACTAGATTTTATAATTTTATTTTGGTTTGTATATGCAGTTTATTTTTAGTTTAATTTATTTTTAATTTAGTTTATTTTCAAAATAAATTGTAAGATTTTAATGAAAACTGAAATACCGTGTCAGCTTTATATAAATAGTTATAGGATGCTGACTCATAAATCACTGTTTTGCGAATTTTTGTCTTGAATAGACTCCGAAATGGCTCAACCGATTTTAATGAACATTTTTAAGGATTTGAACAGGAGTTTTGTCTTAAAATTTCGTGGAATTTACTTCGGTATCTTAGTTTAGTTAGAAGATATGAATATCTATAGAGTCTAATTTGAACGCAAATGAAGTTTAGAGGGTCGGCTAGTCTGTAATAAATTACTTTTATACGTCAATATATACTTACACATAAGCCCAAAAAGTATATATTATGTACAACGCGAACCATGAAAGGGGGCTTTCCTTTCTCATAAATCATGTTAACACATAAATACCAGACCCCACCGTATAGGGGTGTACTCTGCTACAAGTTGCAAAAGATTACTGCCAAGGGACTGTATTTTAATGCCAACATTCAAATATGAACTCTAAAGTGAGGTGTCAAAATTGACATTTAATTCTCGTGGTTGGTAACACGTACAGTATGCAATTGGTTATTTTATTAGCGTGGTAATGTTGGTGCAAGGGTGTTGTAACCGAATTGTTGGTAAATTGAAATATATCAAATAAATTAGTGTTATTGAGGTATAGGGGTTTGGAAATTTCATTAGAATGGATACATTGCCCTTGTTAATAGGGTAACGCTTTATTTTACTTCTGGACCTAGTCGCTTTTGGTTTAAAAATCTTTTAAATTGATATAGCCAATTGCAACCGATTCCTACATATAAACTCCCCAAGTTTCCGCCATTATAGAGTAGAACGTTTTTTATTATTTACAAAATTAGGGTAAACTATATTATTATTATACGCCTTAAGAACAGACTAGTGTGCATGACAAGAGTTATGAATGTCAAAGAAGCAAGTGAGGTGTGTAAGAATGGGCCTAAATGGCGCTCTGTTGTTCGTGCCTACCCCGCAAGTGAACTGGCGTGAAGTTATGTATGTATGTATGTATATTATTATTGGCAACCGTACCCGATGCTTTAAAAAAATCTTAATATTTTCAATTTTGTAGCTGTATAGTAATATTATTATTATGACTATAAATTTTAAAATATTTAGAATTTTTTAATATTTTAAATTAAATAGTAGGGTGCCAATTATTGTACAGAAGTGTCAACAATATACAGCGTGTTCCATTAGTAGCGGTAGCTCATAACCCCCAAAATGCGCCGTCTGCCGTTTCACAAGGCGACCGCGGTCGTTGGGTCGTGGCGAAAACGTCACTAATGACGTCATCATTTTCGATCACACAACGCTCACAACGACCCATGTCAAGAGGTGAGTTGAATAACCGTTCCACTTGGGTTTACGATTGTGACGCCGGCAAGAAAGTGGAACGGGAAAAATCGTGGTCGTTGTGAGTCTATAATGGAATCGTTGCCATAGTGGTTGTTCCCTAAATCACTTGTTTACAGAATCGCAATATATTGTAAATGTAATACCTACATTACAAACGGTATGTACTACTAACGACACTTGACTATACTTATCATATATATAATATATAACTATATGCTATATCAATCGAGACATACCTATTTGGGTGAATCTTCTGAGCGCATCATCCGTAACCTCGTTTTTTAGCCTGTGCCAAATATGAATGGCTACAATATCACTAATTGATGCTCATTATTGTAATGTGTAATTGTCGAGAAGATATACGAGTTTAAAAAAACGTGATTGCACGGACAATGATACACTTGGGAGATTTATGTATCCACCATAAAGTAAATATACACGTATTTTTATAACAAAATAGTATAAAGCATACGAATATAAAAAAAAAATAGAGACAAAACTGGATGAACCTGATGAATAAAGTGATAATTAAAGACTTAACAATAAATATTTATATAAATATTGTTGTTATTTAAGGTCCCAGTCTCCCTTAAGAGAGCAGCAGCGCATTTGTAGCAACTTTGGTGTTGCAAATGTCCATAGGCGATGGTAACCGCTTTCCATCAAGTGGGCCGTCTGCCTGTCTGCTGATCTCCTGCAATAAAAAAAAATACGACTTACCGGGACTAGAATTAAAATGCCGTTAGAATTATTATAGTGTTTATTACAACTATACAAACACGTATAACACAGGTACAAATATAGTCGAACACAACAAATCCAAACGTAATGCAGAAGGTCGTAATTCAATAAAACGCGCAAAGTCCGTCACTATTAGATTCCCGAATGTACACACTGACCTCCTCTCTCAATCAGGCCACCGTTTTATACTGCACAAATTCAAATGTGCCCGCCCGGCAACGTCGACATAATTTCCTAGAATTAGCTTGTACTTATAATCCGCAATACCAGGCTAATGATGCAGCCTGCAAGCGGCTGTAGACGAGTACAATAGAACAATAGACTGTTCTCCACAATAACTAGAAACGTATGGCAATAAATAAGTAAACAAAAGAAGGCGATCATAAAAGGATTACAATTAGTTCAAATGCCGACAGGTAATAAAATGTGCTTTCACAGATTTGTACGTGAAATTTGTCTTTATCGGAGCCTAAGTAGTAACACTATTTTAAAAAATGGCTCTCTTCTCGCCGATAGTGATTTCTTCTAATTAATATAAGTCCTGCAGACAATATCCGTTTAGATAACAAGTGGCTAAACCCAGGTGATAGGGCAATTGCCCGTCTGGATGGCCATCACTCCTAGTCTAAAATATAAAAAACATATCAGCCCATAAATGCCCCACTGCTGGGCTCGGGCCTCCCATTATAGGGGGGAACGGACAGTATACCCGCCACGCTTGTCTAAGGTGGCTTTGCAGGTTTGACACATCGGTTATCTCGTGCAGGTTGCATCACGATGTTTTCCTTCACCGTTGTTAGCACGTGGTAATTGTAACAATATGCACATTAGACCAGAAAACTGACTAAGTGGTGCAGTCAAGTCTAAAGTATACTGCCATAAAAATCTTCAGTTGTATTCCGGCGGTAGCGGCCACGTTCCAGAACTCCATCAAGGCCGGCAACATATTGGCAGCAACTCTGGTGTAGCAATTGTCCATAGGCAACGGTAACCACTGTCCATCATATGAGCCAACAATAAAAAAATGCTCCTGATCTCCAACAAAAAAAATAATAGACTACAAACTATAACTTAAATTAAATTTATATCTTAATGGTTTAATTATGCACTTGCTCTTCAAGAGGATGATTGATGTACTTATTTTAAAAAGAAACATTTTACTCTTCCGGGAAAACTCCCTCTACTAACCTCAGCTCATGAAAACAAACTTATTATTTTCCCGTTTTTCACGGTATTTGACCCTTGCGTCCCCAAGGAGTCCCGTAATGACGTGTAAAATATTTTTAGGGGTCCATTCATTTTGAATTTCGAATAGAATGTTCTACTCTATGGCATGGATAATACAGATTATATTCCAGCAACAGAGACTGGTTTGCTAACATGGCGGGAATGTCAACTGTCAAATTGACAGTTGGGGATTGGAATAGGCGCGTACGGATTTAAAACCGGATTGTTGTTTTAAAAGGTTTGCGTTAGGGTGTCATGTGCTTTCGAATACTTTTAAATTAGATGCATTCGCTTTGTTTCGTGTTATCTTTTGTTTACGATCTCGTCGGATGGAAATTACTCCATTGATTAGAAAAGAAGATCAGGATTAGGCATTTAGTTTTTGGAAATATTCTAAATGTAAGCTAAAAGGTTGAAATATAATTGTGCTTATTGTAATGGTGGGACATTATCTGGGATAATGATACAAATATAGGCCATCCTACATAGATGTGTGATGGGATATTGTTTTTAAATGTTAATGATGTTACATATTAACAGGTATATACACGAATGTGGTTATTCGTTAACGGCGTTATTTTTAACTTTATAAAAAAGACGCATATAGCCACAGTCAATATCTTTAACATTATTGCAGCTGAAGTCCCCCACCTTAAAGCTATATTCTACATAGGTAACTTCAGTCATGCTATCATAGAAACCTTTTTTTACTTATCGGAATCCACTCAAGATTCCAATTTTACTTTACCAATGGAAGTTTTAGTCTTCTTTTAAAAATGGCCTTGCATAATTTTTGTATCTAGTAAGTGTCACAAATTCTTGGATATTCGAATTTTAAAATAATAGTTCAATGCGGGAAGTATGTAACAGACGTCTTAAAGAAATGTCTCGTGTATCGTCTCAAAAGCCTTTGACTGACTCCAAGCCAGGGGGCAATTCTTGTGGTAACTCTAAAAAGGCACGATTCACGTATACAACAGTTTACAATTTCAACACAATCATCATTATAATTCTGCTTAATTAAATTAATGTCGTACAATATTGTTAATTTTGAAACCAATGAATTTAATTGATTTAATAACCTAATTGTTAATTAAAGTATATGCATAATCATAGTGAATAGTTTACCCACCTGCCAAAGTGTTTTCCAAGTGCAACACAAAGACTTTGTTGAAAATTTGAACTTATCTAAATTACACTAATTTATTTCACAATGGAAGCTATACAAGAGGCAATGTCTCAACTTGGGACTGTTTTTAAAGAACGCATGGACAATTTTGAAGGAGAACTTCAGAAAGGAGCAAGTTCATCAACCACACTGTCATCATTGTCAGCTGATTTTGCTGCTTTTAAAATGTTAACCCTCAACAGTTTGAAGGTATTACAACAGCAAATCGATTTGCTTCAACAATCCACTGACCATATTGAAATGCATAGCAGAAGAAAAATTCTATTGTTTCATGGAGTAGTTGAAAATAAAGAGGAAAATGTGGCTGCAGTAGTTTCAAAGCTTGTACTCACTAAGCTTAAGTTAGATGGATTCAATACAGAGGATATCCGCCATTGTCATAGGTTAGGCAAGACATCATTATCGTCTGGTAAACCCAGACCCATCCTTTTCAAATTGTGTGATCTTAGTCTTCGGAACAAAGTCTGGATGGCTAAAACCAAACTCAAAGGTTCTGGAATCACGTTGTCTGAATTCTTGACGAAAAATAGGCATAATATTTTCATAAAGGCGAGACAACGTTTTGGAATATCGAAGAGTTGGACGCAAAATGGTATAATCTATGTATTAGGCTCCGATAATACTCGTCACCGCATTAACCAGCTCGCTGATTTAGATAAAATAGTTCTGCCAACCAAGGATGAACAACAGGCAATTAAAGAAGTCCCTGCGGCCTCAAAACAACGTAGAGCTGCGACAACGTTTAAAAAGTAGTTATTATTTCCCACTTGTTTTTGTTTGTATTTTAAACATTAAGTTTTTCCTTTTTTGCCTGGCACTACAAATCTTGCATCCACGAAAAGGCTATATTGCTTAGAAAGCTGTACAGCACTTGTAATAACTTTGGTTCTTTACTAGTTTCGCACTAACTGTGTTTCAAATTGTAATATTAAATAAAATATTTCAGTTATTGTGTAGGTTATGTTATTGTTAATCACTTTTTTTTTTTTTTTTTTTTTTCCATCTTTTGTGCGTTCAGAAATTTAATCCAATTTGTAGTGCCGCGTTCCAATACCTTCTATGTTGTTATTTTACCCATTACTTGTAATCATTTTCATTGTGTTGTATATAAATTAAGTTAAATTAATTTCTTTATTATGTAATTGGCAGGTGCATTATTAAGACTTATTTTATTCATAATTATATATTTTTGTATAATATTTGTTTATTTATATATTTCTTGTAAGTAAAGCATATTTATTTGTATATTTATATAATAGAATGGCTGGTTTTTCAAGTGATAGTGATGTTGAGTCTGAGTATTTATCTTGTTCCTCTGATAGTAGTTACAACGACAATAACCCATCGTTACAGGAATTTCTTAAGGCGCGTTTTTCAAATGCTTCCCTGAATTTCAATGCTGTTCACATAAATGCGCAGAGTATTCCGGCTCATTTCACAGATATGTTGGCGTCGTTTAATCAATGTAATATCCATGCTATATTAGTATCTGAGTCGTGGTTAAAACCATGTCTCCCTTCAACACTCTATAACTTACCTGGATACCACCTTATCAGAAATGATCGTACAGGTTGTGGCGGTGGGGGAGTTGCTATTTATCTCCGGACACATCTTCCTTATTCAATTGTAAGCATGTCACCGCAACCCCCTTCTTCTGATATTGGTGAGCACTTATTTATTGAGGTGGAGCTTTATTCTGTAAAGGTCTTGGTAGGTGTGTTTTATAGCCCTTCTCTTAAAGTTAATTATTTCACGTCCTTCGAAAAACTTTTAGAAGACTTAATCCCAAATTATAATCATTCCATTATTATGGGTGACTTTAACACCTGTCTTCTAAAACAGGATCATCGTAGTATGTCCCTCGAATCTTTAGTTACGGCTTCTGGCCTGACCATACTTCCACTGAAAGCAACACATTATTTCCCCAATTCTACACCGTCTCTCTTAGACTTGATAATTGTTTCTTCACCCTCTTATGTTATTTCTCATGGTCAGTGCTCGGCGGACGCTTTTTCTTATCACGACTTGATTTTTCTTTCTTATAACATTCGTCCACCAAAAGCCAAAACTAAAGTTATCCTGCAGCGTAATTTTGGTGGTATAAACTTGGCCGCCCTAGTCAAGGACGCCCAAGAATCGGATTGGTCTGGGGTCTTCAAGGCAGCTACTGTAGATGAAAAGGTGTATGTATTTAATACAGCCTTATTGAGGTTGTATGATTTGCATGCACCTATGCGACGTGTTAGAATAAAGCATCTTCCTGCACCGTGGCTTACAGACGATATCAAGAAGCTCATACATAAGAAATCTATGGCCAAAACCAAATACAAGCTCAAACCCAGTGATGAAAACAAACAAGCTTTCATAAGAGCTCGTAATCGCTGCAATAGAGTGTGTAGGGATGCACAGCGCCGGTATATTCATGAATCAGTTGAGAAAGATAACCCATCAAAAGTATGGAAATTTTTGAAATCACTTGGAGTTGGAAAGTCAGTGCAAAATCCTGTTCCAAATAACTTCGACATTGATAGTCTTAATCAACACTTCACATCTACAAAGTATTTTGACAAAATTACTAAGTCAAACACATTGAAAGATCTTTCTTCTATTCCAACTCCTTTACATCCAAATTTTATTCTTAGTCCTTTATCTGAATGTGATGTTAAGATTGCTATTAAATCTATATCTTCAAATGCAGTCGGCAGTGATGGTATTAGTCGCGGCATGATCGTGCCCATTCTTGATGTCATAAACCCTATTATAACCCACATCCTTAATTCGTCCATTGCTTCTTGTATCTTTCCAGTTGCTTGGAAAGAAGCACATGTTATTCCTCTCCCCAAAAAGCCAAATCCTTCGTCTTTTTCTGAATTCCGTCCAATTTCCATTCTTCCTTTTCTTTCCAAAGTATTAGAACGCTTAGTCCACAAGCAATTTAGCACTTTCCTTTCTCAAAATTCATTAATGAATCCTTTCCAATCCGGGTTTCGTCCAGGCCACAGTACAGTCACAGCACTGGTCAAGATTACGGATGACATCCGGCATGGGATGGAGAATGGCCTGTTGACTATACTATCACTGTTAGACTTTAGCAGTGCCTTCAATAATGTTGATTACGACTTATTGCTTGGTATTCTTCGCACTCTTAACATATCTCCATCAGTAATCGACTGGTTTCACAGTTACCTGCATGGGCGCCGGCAGAGAATTCGTATTGATGAGACATACTCATCCTGGTGTGGTTTAACTGCCGGTGTTCCTCAGGGCGGCGTTTTATCTCCCCTTTTATTTGCTGTTTTTATAAACTCTATCTCTGACAAATTGACTTCTTCCTACCACCTATATGCAGACGATCTACAAATTTACACACAAAGTGAAACTGATGCACTAAACATTGCAATAAACAAAATCAACTCTGACCTGGATCACATACTGAGATGGAGTAAAAAGTTTGGCCTTGCCGTAAATCCTCAGAAAACTCAATTGATAATCGTCGGTAGCCCTAGGATGAATGCTAAAGTTAACTGGTCCTCCTTACCACAGGTTCTTTTTGACGGCACACATATACCTGTTAGCGACACTGTCAAAAATCTCGGCATAATCATCGATAGGGATCTGTCTTGGCGGCCTCACATCACCGATTTAAGTCGCAGAGTCTTCTTATCTTCTAGATCCCTCAGAAGATTAAGAAACTTCTTGCCCACTGCTACCAAGATTACGCTTGCTGAGTCTCTCTTACTTCCCATACTTGATTACGCTGACGCCTGCTATCTAGATTTAACCTTAGAACAGCTGAATAAGCTTGAGCGACTTCAGAATTTTTGTATCAGGTTCATATTTGGATTGCGAAAATATGACCATGTTTCCGAATATCGTAAAAGACTCAAGTGGCTTCCTATTCATTTTCGCCGGAATACTCACATTCTCACTCTCCTGTATAATATATTATTTACTCCTAATAGTCCCCAGTACCTTAAGGAACGTTTTAAATTCCTTCGCCTATCCACTGCCCACAATTTGCGCTCTGATACGTATCGAAAACTTATGACACCTGCACACACTTCATCCTATTATGATAACTCTTTTACAGTGCAGGCTGTCAAACTATGGAATATGCTACCTCTTACTGTCAGAGAGGCCAAATCCTTACCAACATTTAGAAATTTACTCAGAAAACACTATTTGTCCATAAATAGCCATGTCTGATTAACACAATATAATTATGCTAATACATTTATTATATAATATATGTATTTTGTAATATATTATTGTATATGTATATATTTGTATATTATATTTATGACTATGTATATATGTATGTATTTGTATATTTATTTGTTAAATTAGTTTGAGTATTTATGTGTCCCTTGCCTTTTTCCTGCACCACCTACATCACCTGATTCAAATTTGTTTTTGATTTAGGTTGCCTGGAAGAGATCGCTTTGAGCGATAAGGCCGCCTATTGTATCGCCTAGAAAATATTGTAAATATGGTCTGTTTTTGTAATTGTATGTTTTGGTGTGCAATAAAGAGTTATCTACTATTGTAGTTTCAGCTTTCAATTTTTATTTTCGATTATAGCTTATTTTATTTCGAATGCTTATAATTAAGAATACAGATATATTTATCAAGATTGACAGGCAAACGTAACATTCACTAGACTAAGGCTGGTGTGCATAGATATTTGACGGATGGTTAAAATAAAATAATCTCAAAAATTATATGGCTAAACAGCGATTATTTACGTGTATATACTTATTAAACATTAAAACTGTTAAATCCAGTCTCTTGCATTTCCGTTCTTTGAGCTTTCTATTAACTCCTTTAGCATCCTTTCCTATTTTCATCTTTATCTTTCAATAGTAAAATAAGTACAGCACCAACAGTAGAATCTGCGCCACAAAAGAAGTCCCACAGACTCAGCGCTGTGATCGCCGTACATAATCCAGCCAGAGTAATTACACAGGTAATTATTTGCCAATCTGTAAATCGATGTAAGTAATTACTTAATAATATTTTAAATTTTAAATAACTTAATTATAGATGTAAATTTATTTCCTGGTCACTTTACAATATAAATTCTATCCAATAGCGGTGCCGGTGCGATGCGATGGTCGGAAGAAGGCAAAAGGGACGTGGAAGAAGAAGCAAAGGAAGAGTAACTTACCTCGCCACCAGTCCATCGCGACACTGCACTCGTCCTCTGGGTGTTTCACACATTTCACTAGGATTTGATTAGGCGAATCCTTCAAGTTATTTAATTAAATTGAAGTGGTTTTCTTTATATCGTATTCCAACTATGTTTTTTTAAGGTAACAGCACTGACACTATGTGGTGTGTTTCTCTAGTTTGAGCTTCCTTCATACATACATATATCACGCCTGTTTCCCATGGAGGTAGGCGGAGACGATCCTGACAAACAACTTTCGCTTCATCTACGAACGTTTATTTGAGATGCTTTTTACCTGACCTCTCTTTAACACTTCTGATATTTGATCATGGTGTGTTCGTGTTGGTCTACCGGCAACAACTCTACCATTCACAATACTGTCATACACCTGTTTTGTGATTCTTTCTACATGTCCAAACCACCTTACCATTCGTTTTTCAACTCTTGTTATTACATCTTCTTTCAATCCACAACGTTCCCTTATCACATCATTCAAGCTAACCACAGATATACTTCTCAAAGCTCTCATCTCAATTGCTTTTATCCTACTTTCATGCTTCTCCTGCCATACCCAGCTTTCACTGCCATACATCAGGGCAGGCACCAACACCGCTTTATAGACAGCCAAGCATGCCTTTACAGACACTTTATGGCTGTTCATAAAAGATTTTAACGCTCCATTGACCTTATTCTGCTATAACTGTCCTTTCAATATCCCTTTCAGGCTTTCCGTCTCTGGTAAACATGCTTTCTTCATTTAAATTTTAGTATTTTTCTTGATAGCGAGGATGGGCAGGGAGAATCTGCAAGGTATTCCTCGGCGCACCTAAAACCAGAATATTTTTTTTCAAATTCTTTCATTTTTTCCAGATTTTATGGCAATTTTTTGATATTTTCGCAATTTCCTTTAAGGGTACTGCGTGCCCCCACAAAAAGAAGCCCTGCCTATAGATATACCTTTACCACTAAGGGCCGGTTTCTGTATTTACGAGCCGTTCATTAGCCTTACTATCGGTTAAAATTTGACGTAAGCTCCATACAAGTAATGTCAAAATTCAACCGATGGTAAGGTAAGTGAATGAATAGTAAGATACAGGAACCGGCCATAAGCTATGGAATGCGTTAAATAAACACTGTTACAAATGTAACATGGTTTGCCTGTCACAAAAATAAACAAACAGACAAAAACTGGCCACATTTCCATTCTGCACTAATGCCCGGTAATCCCCATTGAAAATTAGAAATCATCAAGTGGTGTCATCTGTCAAGCCTATATTGTCAGGTTGAGTTCGTAAAAGTGTGCGTGGGTTCAGTATGAATATTATTTTTTAAAAGAGAATTGAATGAATGAATAATTTATTGCTAAAATGTATGTACACAAGATGTTACAATATGCGTTGTTAAGTTTGGACCGGACAATTGTTAAGTCTTTGACGTGATAGAGCTATGCTGGAATCATTATCTTGCGGCTCGTCGATGTGTTACCACGCTCTCACGGAATATCAGCGTGAAACGTTTAGTTGGTTTTTATCTAATCGTGTTTCGTACGCCAAGTGAGTTTCGATGGCCCACGTGTCCCCCTCCATTCAATCAGAAAATATGACATCGCGTTGACATCGCCTCTGATATTGCAATAAAAAAAAAATTGGGCGATGGCAATCTTGTTGATGTTGCTGAGATACGGCCACACAATACCGTGCAAGATGGAGCAACTTAAATAATTAGGCACACCCCGCCCCCGCCGCCTGTTCCTTTCGCGAAAACAAGACGTAGTTATATGTAGAAACGAGATAGAAAGAAAATTGCATAAAAAATTCCAAACAGATTGGATATTCACCAACTCAAACTGCAAAGTTGACAAATGTGGAATATATGGAACGATTACAAGCAATATTTCCGAAACAATTGCTGCATTTTATTGCAAGCGCTCCTCTTACTTGCTCCAGATTGCTCCATTACTGTTGCCAAGAAATTATTGGTAAAGAAATTGCTGGTGTAAGAGCACCTTAAGCGAAAGTTGTTCGTTTTTTTCTTCTATGAGATATTTCCTATGCCTATGTACTAAATATGATTGACAGTCAATCGTTTTTAGTTTTGTAACAATTGAATCGTTTCAGTGTACCACATGAGTCGAATTGTAGCTGTTCAAGAACCATTCAAAACCGGTTTATTTTACAAAACTTAACGAACTTTTGTTGCTAATCACTGTTGATTTTAGATTAATGGGAGACACTAACAAAAATAGCTCCCATGTGCTTGATTATAACTGCTTCTAATCTGTCTACAATTTCCAAATCCTAATCATATGGCGTAAAAAGGCCGTTTTCGAAGATACCTATGACGAGTATGACAAGTATCAAAATAAAATGGAACTTTATGTATGTTTAGTTATCTTGATCTTACTGAAACTTGAGCGACTTCAAAAGTTTTGCATACGAATCATATTTGGTTTGCGTAAATATGATTGTTTCAGAATTCCGCCAAACTCAAGTGGCTTCCAATTCGTCTTCGCCGAAATGCTCATTTACTGTCTCTTCTGTATAATACATTATTTAACGCTCAGAGCCCTGGATACCTCAAGGAACAATTTCATTATCTTTATTACGGTAACTTAAAGTCTCTCAGATTCTCGGAAAATTTGTTACTTAAAACTCCTCTGCATACAACTAGCTTTTATGAGAAATCCTTCACAGTCCAAGTAGTACGTCTTTGGAACGCGCTGCCGGTCAATATCAAGCTAGCCAAGTCACTGCCTATTTTTAATAGATTTGTGAAGAATTATTATAGCTCGAATAGCTCAATTTAAAGATGCAGCAGCAGTTATTGGCAGCTTTTTCTAGTTTTATATTTATTTATGTAAGTGTATTTTATAATATTTTACTAGCGGCCCCGGCAAACATTGTCCTGCTCTGAAAAAATAAAAATCTAGGACCCGATCCCAGCGTCACCTACCGGTTCCAATTCTATATTTAAACCATCCGGGAACCCACTCAAACACACAAAAACAAAATCACGAAAATCGCTCCAGGTGATTAGGAGGATTCTAGAACCCGCTCTCAGCGCCAACTACCGGTTCCAACGGGATAAAAGGTATCCTATGTCCGTCTCCTGGTTCTAAGCTACCTACTCACCAATTTTCAGCCAAATCGGTACAGCCGTTCTTGAATTATAAATAGTGTAACTAGCACGACTTTCTTTTATATATATAGATTTACATATATCATATCAGTATAATTTTATTAATGTATGTATATTATATCATATATATTTATAAGATACTGATTCCGTAGTGAGAATAATGCAACATATCTCTGTTTTTATCAAATTTTGGTTTTTGGTCTTATCAAAGGTTGTCTGAAGAAATCGCTAATAGCGATAAGACCGCCTGTTATACCTATTATATTGAAAATTTTTATTTCTGTTAACTGTATCTTTTAAAATACAATAAAGCATATTCATTCACTCATTCATTTATGCTATATCTTACAATTTCCAGTATATCACCTACGTGCTAATGTCACTATGCAGTACTCCACAGACGACCGCTTTAAAGAGTTGTTAATATCACCATGTTGCCTATCGGCTAATCGGCATGACGCTGCAGGCTTGAGCCAATCTGCATTTCGTTCATATACATAACACACGATCAATTTAAACTGTCCAATCACCAGTTGAAGCTATGACGCCACTAGTGACGGAAGACGATGTTTTATCCGTCATGGCCGTTTTACTCGTGGTAAAGAATTAAAAAAAAAAACAAGAAACAAAAAATCTTCACTCAACTAACTGGCGATTGCGACGGCCATACACGGTCCAATCGGCATTATCAAGCCAAAATAATTGAATTTCGATTGTTTTCTCAAGTATAACTGTCATGGGAATCCACGCCCACACACGGTCAGTTCTACTTGATCCAATCGGCAGCTTCATTCCGATTGGACGACAGGCAGCATGGTGTATGACCACTATTAGACGGTTGTATTCTCCAAATTTAAAAAAAAGAATCCTTCTAAAATCAGAATTGATAGAATCATTAAGCGAACAACCATTTCGTTGACCTAGAAAAAATAATCAAGTAATATTTATTTCTTTGCCCAGTGCAACCCTAAAATCGTAATATCTTCATTAACAATAATGGTAACATAAAATTAAATGATAAATTTACTTTCGACTAAGACGCGTGTTAGTCTATGGTATTCCATTTTCAAAAGAGACAGAGTGTCTACAACGGTTTTTGTGTACCATAGACAAGATGAGTATGGTGTAATCTTTTTATTTTCGCTTATGGAATTCTGTTGTCTATGCCTACACGCGTGCTTTTTAAACCATAAATAAGTTTTAGTATGTAGTTACACGGTGATGATCTACCGCTTTTATAAAATATAGTTGAGCCTTTCTAAGAAGCCCTATTTGAAGTTCCATATAATACTGACAAAGTAACTTTGTAACAGTATTGAAATAATTTATATCAAATTAAAACACTATGTAGCTTATATCTTTAGAAACGTAACACATGACAACGTAATGCCAGTCAACACTTTTTTCTTAAATATTAGTGACGTGACCTGGAGTTCGATGAGGAGTTTTTGGCGCGAACTCAAAGCGGATGTTGTGTTATGCAGTTTTACATACATACATACATAACTTCACGCCAGTTCCCTTGCGGGGTAGGCACGAACAACAGAGCGCCATTTAGGCCCATTCTTACACACCTCACTTGCTTCTTTGACATTCATAACTCTTGTCATGCACGCTCGTCTGTTCTTAAGGCTCCTGGCATCACCCTATATGCAGTTTTATTTTCTAAAAATGTGTATAATTACTTTAAAACGAACAATAGTTATAGGACGTATAGTTTTCCAGTAGTAATTATGTGCTTTTGTGAGAAATGTGAACTGTACAGTCAAATGTGGCCTTTCGAGTTTTGACAGAAACTCCATTGAATGGAGTGAAGATCTATCTATATTCAGCTGACTAAGACTTCTTTGCTTGCCTTTGCGGCGAATACTAAAACTATTACTGATCTGTAATATAATCGAAAAGTTTTAACAGAAATAGTAATTAAGTTATGCATACTTTCTACATTTTAAAGAAAAAAGGCAACCAAACGTAAAATATGTCCGAAAATAAAAAATCGTTTTAATTTAATCGATTCGGTGATGTGTGACTTCCTATATCGATCCCACGTTCTAATTGTATCGTCATCGATATTTCGCGTAACTACTAAAACCAGTTTGATAGATGCCAAATGTGGCTTTGTAATACGGCCCAACTATATATTTAGTTTATTGTGTAAGAGGCCTTCATCAGTTAACTTGCAAACAGTTATAAGGGCTTAGATATCTTCATATCATGGCAGACTTAGTCTAAATTATTGTCTATGACCAATGACTAATTCCTATGTATAAGAATGAATGAATGAATGAAAACACTTTATTATTCACTACAATTAAAACTACGTTTTTAAAACTTGATTACAATAAATGTTGAACAAAGGGCGGCCTTATCGCTTAAAGCGATCTCTTCCAGGCAACCCCCTAAAACTAAGGAAAATGTGACAGTGGCGGTGTAGACAATAAATAATATAAAATATTCAAAATATATGAAATAAATAAACAAAAAAAATTTATTATATACTATACACACAGTACATATCATAATGCATACAGAATAAGCAGCACTCTTATACCTGAGAGGACCAAAAATAATAAAAAAACCATGATTTTAAAAGAGGATACTGACTTAGCTTGTCTGATGTTGAGTGGCAGTGAGTTCCATAAACGGACAGCCTGTACTGTGAAGGAGTTGTCAACGAAGGAAGAAGTGTGTACAGGTGTCATTGAGGAGAGATTATTACTAGAGCGCAAATAACGGGAATGACAAAGATGTAGGAAATCAAAACGTTCCTGTAAATAAGAAGCTTAGCTTATAAGCTACATTAAATACCCGCTATAAAGTTTAAAATTACATTAAAATTCGTAGTTTTTGCGTAAAAGAGTAAGAGACATCCTCGCAAACATATTGTTTATATGATAATATTAATAGGATTAGTATTGCAGTTTTGGGACATAATTTTTTCAAATTGCAAGCAGCGAGAAATCGCCATGTTATACCAATCTTCATAAATACTAGCAAAATGTCGCCGCAGGTGTTCAAATTAAACAAAATAATTAAAAAGTGTGAAACATTCAAAATTTAAATCATTAACATATATACTTAATTTGATTCTCTCATACGTAATGCAGTAGCTAAAATAAAATAAAAACTATATATAAAATTAACATAAATTAGATGTGAAAGAAAATTAATATGAATCATTAAAATATGTTTGATCATCAACAATTTTAGAATTGAGCTGAGTTAGTGATGGGAAATAGTGGTAATTTTGTAGTAAGTAATTTTTTTTTTTTTTTTTTATGACAGGAGATCAGCAGACAGGCAGACGGCCCACTTGATGGAAAGCGGTTACCATCGCCTATAGACATTTGCAACACCAAAGTTGCTACAAATGCGCTGCTGCTCTCTTAAGAGAAACTGGAACCTGGTCACTAATGCCGGAACACAACGCAAGGTTGTTATGGCGACATACTTTAGACCAGGGGTGGTGGCCATCCAGTCGGGCAAATGCCCTACCACCTGGCATTAGGATTTTGAAAATATAATTAATGTTATTAAAGAATCGATCAGATCCTAGACATGGCAGTTTAGTTGTTAGTGCACTCGCGTCCCAAACTCAAAGGGCGCGATTTCGAATCCTGACCGGGAAGCATGCACCACTTAGACAGATTTCTGACCTATTTTTCGTGTTGTTACAATTATTACGTGCTAACGGCGCGGCGAAGGTTTACCGAGTCTTACCGTTATTGTGATAACCTTTACATCAAAATTATCGATGTGTCAAAGGCGTCAATGCGACGTGCATGGTAGGTATACTCTCGTTCCCCTGTAGATGAGAGACCTGAGCCTAGCAGTGGGACGTTTATGGGCTGTTATTATTTATAAAAAATTGAACAAGTGCATAATAATCCAAGCACTGAATGGTTCCGTAGGTATAGGTAAAAAAGGCCCATTGTTTTCGTCGTTTGGCTACGAAATCCTAAAAAAATATTTAATAATTTAATCCTATATATTCCATATTTCAAAACTATTGAACGGATTTTGGTCAAATTAATTATACTTGAAGTAGTTTTTCATTCGAAATTTTCCACTTTACTTTTTTAAAGTGAGACTAAGGCCACTTATTTTACAACGTTGACCTTAATGCAATGAAGAAACTTTACATTGTTTCTCTAAAGTCAATAAAGATCATCAAAATAATTTTTCAAGGCCTGACTAACAATACTCCACACGATTATATGTAAACAATTCTATTCAATTACGTTATTTTTTTTTGAGCTAGCTTAAAAATAGTTTATTTAACGTATTTTTATTGTCAAAATCTGACAAACAGAGGCAGCTCATCTGACGGAAAGTGGTCACCGCCGGTCATTGACGTTTGTATAACTAGGAGTATTGCCTAAGCGTTGCGATTACCTTTCCACAAAGAAATCGCAACAATCGACCTAGTACGGAACCTTTCACTGTTCAGCACATGAAGGCTGAAAGTCCTTTGTTTTTGGCATCTATTAAAATTATATAATTATTATTGTTTATGGATGGAGTACAGCAGACAGGCTGACGGCTCAACTGATGAAAAGTGGTTACCGTCGCCTACTAACATTTGCAACACTAGGTATTACCAATGTGCTGCTGTACTCGTACACGTGTACTGGATCCTGGCCACTAATGCCGGAACACAACCGCAGGTTGTTAAGGCGGCATACTCTAGACCAGACGGGCAAATACCCTTTCACCTGGCTGTGGGTTGTTTTGTCGCCTCTTACGACAAGGCCGCCTGGCCGCAGGAATTATTATTCTTTCTTCGTTCCTGCATAGATAAATATAATGTAGAAGACAATTTTCTGCGCAATGTCATTAATATAAATCCAGTAGTTTTTGAAAATGACTACGGGATCTTAAAAATTAATTGAGCAAAAAGATCTACCCTAAAATTTTGTATGAAGTTATGCTTTTATCATTATGAATTATATACAATAAAACAACGCACAGTTTAGGAGTTAAATTTATGATAAGTAATAAATTAATAAGTATATTAGGAGTGCGGCGCAACACTACTATGCTAGTTTCCGTCGGAAAGCGTACACTGACGTTTTATTGCTTTTTATGATTATAACTCACATAAATGGTTAATGATTTGTTTAATGGTAGGTGTATGTTATTTTTTAAACAAAACTTTGGACCTAAGAAAATTTTTGGTGAGTTTTAATTCTTCCTTACATACTAATGTAAGGAGCGGCATAAATTTAGAGTATAATACTATGGATGCATTTTTTGGTTTCGAATCGAATTCAATTTCTTTGTTTATGATACTCCTGGTTTCGGTTTAACAGCATTGGGCGTCATTTTCGTGAAAATTAAATAAATTAATTAAAAGTTTTGGTGGCTGTTATAATGTCACGGTAGCTTAGTGACTAACGAGCCCGAGCATCATTCCACATAGCCAGGCTCAAATTCTTGCTGTAAAATATTCATCGTTTAAGTAAGATAACGTCATGAAACTGGCGGGATAAATGATATGTGGAACCCGCTAATTCATATAGTACAAGTTTGGTGGGTATACTATCCGTAGCCCTAATAAAACTAAGATGCCGTTGTCCAGCAGTGGGATAGTCGTGACTTGATAACGATAGAAATTCGGAATGTATAGCTAAGTCATGCCCACTCTCAGTAGCGGGTTTTTAAATTAGTCAAAATGGTGTAGTAAAGAGAGAGATAGAGATAACACTTTATTGCACACCAAAATATACAATTACAAAAACAGACCATATTTACAATATTTTCTAGGCAATACAATAGGCGGCCTTATCGCTCAAAGCGATCTCTTCCAGGCAACTTAAATGAAAGAGATTTGAATCGGGCGATATAGGTGGTGCAGGAAAAAAGCAATATACTACTCAAACTAATTTAAGAAATAAATATACAAATACATACATATATACATAGTCATATATATATACAATAATACATTTCAAAATACAAAAGTTATAATAAATGTATTAGCATGATTTTATTGTGTTAATCAGACATAGCTATTTGTGGACAAATACTGTTTTCTGTGCAAATTTCTAAATGTTTGTAAGGATTTGACCTCTCTGACAATGCTAAGAGGCAAAATATTCCAAAGTTTGACAGCTTGCACTGTAAAAGAATTATCATAATAGAATGAAAGTAAAGGTTTAAAGGTACGTACATACATACATATTATCACGCCTTCGACCCATAGGGATAGGCAGAGACGATGGATTTCCACTTCCAACGATATTGACATATAACTTTGGCTTCATTTACTTTTATTAATCTCATCACACCCACACGTTTTTAACTTGCTATTATTTAAAACACCTGCTATTGATCGTCACAAATACGTCGCGGTCTTTAAAGATATATTGAGATAAAAGGGATGCGGACATATGTTACAATCAATTCTAAAATTCTTACATATAAAAGAACAGGCGTTAAAATAACATTTTATCATCTAACTAATAATTTTAATTACTTATCAAAAAACAATTCATGCGCTATTTGAGTCCTTTTGCTTGTACTCACTTATGACGTCATAAGTAGGTACGCTCGTCCAAACTCTGAGGCTGCGACTTTCTGGAAGTTTATAAAAAGTGTCTCAGTTGATTTGACTGATCACTCTATCTATATATCAATACGTGAAGCAAAAACTTTGTACCCCTTTTTACGAGAATTGCGCGGGCGGGGAGGAGTACGAAATTTCGCACACTTATCTTATACTAATATATAAAGCTGAAGAGTTTTTTTGTTTGTTTGCTTGAACGCGCTAATCTCAGGAACTACTGGTCTGATTTGAAAAATTATTTCAGTGTTAGATAGCCCATTTATCGAGGAAGGCTATAGGCTATATATAATCACGCTAAGACCAATAGGAGCGGAGCACCAATGAAGAATGTTTCATAATCGAGGGATTTTTTTAACTATTCCACGCGGGCAAAGTCGCGGGCAGAAGCTAGTAGTTTATATAGAGAAGAAGCGACGAATGCTAATACGTAAAAAAATATGCATAAAAAATACATTAAATCAATAAAAAAAAGCATTACACACACTACCATGTACTTGACACACACACACGCATATACCTATATACTCTTTAGTTTATTGTTGCCTTGGCGAAATCTGTGATTATAGAAGTATAGTCTTTAGCATTAATTATTATGGTCGAATTTCGACCACGTGCGACCACTAGTTATAATGAATCTGCGAATATTGCTGATGTCCATAAGCTACGTTGTCTAACTTACAAGACACCTGTTTAATTAAACGAATTAGCATAAATTAATAAATGAATTCAGAGGCGTGCTATACCCCAAGATTGCTTATTTTTATGTGTAATTAATAACGCATATATCGAAATAACCGTTACTTTTAATAGCATATTAAGTATTCACATCCGAAGTGAGAAGAAATATTCGGATACTAAATCAAGTTAGGTCGCCTCACTCAGAGTTAATAATGGTTC
The DNA here is from genome assembly GCA_019925095.2 of Dendrolimus kikuchii. Taxonomy (NCBI): domain Eukaryota; kingdom Metazoa; phylum Arthropoda; class Insecta; order Lepidoptera; family Lasiocampidae; genus Dendrolimus; species Dendrolimus kikuchii. The sequence continues at coordinate 10,012,932 of CM034413.1, forward strand.
GTTTCATTGCGTTTCAGTGGTGTTTTTTTTTAATTTTATGTATTTTAATCTTTAATTGACTGATGTGTGCCGGCGTCATAGACTACATTCTCTTACCTTTTTCTACTTTCATTGTCTATGGTACTGTACAGTCGTGGTATGAAAAAGTTCGCCAGTTTTCAAATTGATTCATTTAACGTTCCACGAGCACTTATTACCTTTTCAAATTAAGCCACAAAACAGACTGTTGCACAGAAAGTTATGTATTTTTTTATTGCCTGTATTCAGCAGACAAGCAGACTGTCCACCTGATTAAAAACGGTTACCATCGCCTATGGACATTTGTAAGGTGCTACAAATGCGCTGCGGCCTTCTTAATGGTAACTAGAACCTAGCCAGTAATGCAAGAACACAACTCAAAGTTGTTCTGGCGGTATACTCTAGACCAGGGGTGGTAGCCATCCAGTTTGACAATTAAGTTTAAAATGATTAAGATCATAGTTGTTTGATTTTCTATCTTTTCTAAGAAGATTGTTTAGAAATATAAAACCTTTTTAGTGGTTTTAATATTAATGATAAACCTAGTGATCATAACCTCTTCGTTTGTTATTGTTAATCTCAGTGTCTGTCATTGTATTTTTCGCGTTTCTGTATTTTATGAACGTAACATTAATTAAAATGATGGCAGCACTGTTTCTTGTACTCATGCAAGAAAAAATTGAACTTTTTATACCGCGACTGTACAATAAAGAGTTATCTATCTATCCTTTATCTTCCTGTCAGATTTCATTCGCATAGACTCAGGCGTTTCTGAGGAAATATACTGTGACATAAAAAATCACACTAACACAACGAAAACATTCGGGAGTTCTGTTTTTGCCAAAATCTCTACGGCTTCCTCAGAGGAACAAAATGGGTAGACTGAGCCCCGAACTCTCAGAGTGAAGCTGGCTAAAGGAAGCCGATTTTGGAATAGGAAGTCGATCACATCGCAGTGCGTTACGTAAACCTAGTATTAAATAATCGAATTAGTATCGTTATGAGTGGAACAGTTACCAGCAGATACATTACTATTAACCACACAGACGCAAACTTCGTGTAGAGTTTTTGGCGGGAACTGAAAGGGGACGTTGTGCTGTGCAGTTTTATTTTCTAAAAATGTGTAAAATTACTCTAAAATGAACAATAATTGTAGGATATTGATAGTTTTTGAGTAGTAATTATGTGTTTTTGTGAGAAATGTGAACTGTATAGCCAAATGCGGCCTTTCGAGTTTTCACAAGAACTCCGTTGAAAGGTGTGGATTGTAGCCTACAATACAACTGCGCCTGGCTTAAAGGCCTAGTTGCCAAGCCTTAAACATAAAAAAAACTTCGTGTATAATAAATACCACTTACTCGTAAATTTACGCACACAAGTTTGTAAAGAAGGCTTCACTGCACGTGAGGCTTGTGTTCACACAGGCTCCGTCTATACTGCCAATCGTTTGTCAGAGACGGACGCCATAACAACGAAAGCTGTTTTTTATAAGGATGTTCGTTGTATTATAATATAGATATTAATATATTTTGTTTTTCCTAAATAGGAGTGAATCCAAGAAAGCAGAGGCGGGAGAGGACTACTTTCACGCGAGCACAGCTGGACGTGTTAGAAGCCCTCTTCGGGAAGACCAGGTATCCTGACATCTTCATGAGGGAAGAGGTTGCGCTGAAGATCAATCTGCCCGAATCCAGGGTACAGGTATGTTGGTTATATTATACAAAATCAACGGTCGGTTCCTATATCTTCCTATTCGTTGATTTGCCAAACCATTAGGGTTGCCTGCTTTTTTTGAAGAAAATAGTTTTTGTTTTTAAGCTATAAAATAATAGTGCTTTTGGTAAATTTAGTTGAAAAAAGAATACACATTTATTTTTATTTATATATATATATAAGATACTGATGCGGTAGTGAGAATAATACAAAATACCTCTGTTCTTATCAAACTTGTAAATCCAAAAGTTGTCTGGAAGAAATCGCTAATAGTGATAAGACCGCCTATTGTATTGTAAAATTTTATTTCTCTTAACTGTATCTTTTAAAACACAATAAAGCATATTCATTCATTCATTATTACATTTTCCATGTGTGTTTATTATTACTTTTTGCTTTGGCCAGTAAAGATCTATTATTTTTAAAATAATCATAATAAGAATTTGAATAAAAAGCGCGACAATTGGAGTAGCGATGAAAATATAGTATTTACATTTCGTGCTATATAATTTTTCTACAATATATGGTACAATTGACTAAAATATAGTACGAATACTTTATATTATATTACGGGTGGTAACCCTACTTACCATTGATAGTAATTTAACATATCTGTATATAGTATACTGCTACCACGCTTTCACAGAATATCGACGTGAAATAGTTAGCTGTCAGCAAAGGTGAGTGAGAGTTTCGTGGAACCTCTTTTTCCTCCCCCGGTCCCATCCCTCCTGTCTCATCCTCATTTTACCGTGCAGGAATGGAGAAACAATACAATTTCCTGCGGCCGGGAGGCCTATCGTAAGAGGTGACAAAAAAACTCACAGCCGGGTAATGGGGTATTTACCCGTCTGGGTGGCTACCACCCCCGGTCTGGAGTATGCCATCATAACAACCTTGAGTTGTATTCCGGTAACAGTGGTCAGGTTCCAGTCTCCCTTTAGAGAGCGGCAGCGCATTGGTATCACCTTTGGTTGTATGTCATGTCAATAGGTGGTGGTAACCGCTTTCCGTTAGGTGGGACATCTGACTGTCTGCTGAACTCATGCAATAAAAATAAAATCCTCCATATCCTATTCCTGTATACCTACTATCCTATAAGCTGGTTCAGATCTGATGTTGCGAGCGTCTATAAGAGACGGTAATTCGCTTTCCTTCAGGTGCGCCGTCTATCTTTATACCCGCTACAGGTAATAAAGCAAATATTTTTACATCCTAAATAAGAGGGCCTAAAGCAGTTGCCTTTGGAGAACCGCTTAGTGAAATTGAACTTGTCTAAATATAAATAAATAATCAGCAGACAAACACACATATTGTATGTACCCAAATTAAATAAGTTACGCTTGTGTTATGGGTAAAATACAACGGACTACTCTGGGGCCGATCCCGGAGCAATAGTAAACAACGGATAAAAATCGTTTCCGAATTTTACCATACCAGGAATTGAACCCGGAGCCCGCTATCCCGCTCGACCACAGAGGCCGTAAAAAGGTAGATGTACTGGTTTATATAAGACAGCATAAAGTTCTTTATTTTGATAATAGGAATCTGCGAAAACGACCTCTTAAGCCCTTCAGATCCTGCCATTTTCTTTTGATAATAAGAAAGTCTTCAAACAAAATAGATGATTCGATTGAAGTCATACGCTTTGTGACATTAGGATTATAGACATCGAATAAATCATCTATGTAATCGTCAAAGCCCATCCCTAACTGCTGTCAAACAATCGCATAACTCCATTTTCAAATTCGAAATTTCAAAATTGGAACTCGGTAATTCAATTTGGCGCGGTAATGCGGTACCCGTGTAGTATAAATTGAACGTTTGAACGAATTAGGAGTCAGTCAACCATGGGCTGTTGACGCGACGGAATGGGAGTAGATAGGCTCTTTAGACAAAGATTTAATAAAAGCGAACGATTATTTATAATATAGGCTACTAAAAATACTAATCTATGTTTTATAATATTTTAAAACTAGTGGTCGCCAATGGTCGAAATTCGACCATAAGAATGTACGGCTTATACATAATAACGTATGTAATAAGGCTACAGTGTTAATTTGACTTTAAAATTAAACAAAAGAGTGTATATGCGTGTGTGTGTCAAATACATGGTAGTGTGTGTAATGTTTTATTTATTGATTTCATATATTTTTAATGCATAATTAAAAAACATATATTAACATACTACACTCCTTCTCTTTATAAACTATAATTGTGCGAAATTTCATACTCTTCCATCCACGCAACTTTCGTAAAATTCGTATTAATATATAGATAATTCATTGTGAAAATCCTGCTTGTAATGTGCCAAAATGATCCTCTAAGGAATAACAATTCATAGACGTGTCAATTTCATTAAACAATTATCTAAAAGTGGCCGCTTTACGCCCTCTGGTGTACAAACAGTTATCTACCTAGAATCTAATCAAGTAGGCCTTGCCAGATATATACCATCTTCGCTTACAGTTATAAATTAAGTGTATTTAAGATTACAGGTCAATTAAGAGTTGATTATGATTGATAGATGTATCACGTGCGTATAATCCGATATAATGGCCGTGCCACCCGTAATGCTTTTAGTTTTAAATTTTATAATCGTTTTTTTTATTTATTTTTTATTGCGTGAGTTGAGCAAACAGGCAGACGGCCTACTTAATGCAAAGCGGTCACCATCGCTATGGATATTTGTCACACCAAAGGTGCTAAAAATGCGCTGCTGCCCTCTTAAGGGAGACTGGAAGCCGGCCACTAATGCCGGAACACAACTCAAGGTTGTTATGGCGGCATACTCTATGACCAGACTCACTCTCACACCGTCCAATGTCGTTTGCGAATTTCAGATCGTAATAACGCCTAAGTGTGTACACTCGCACACAATTTGTAAGGCTGCGACGAACTGTGAGTTTATAAAAGCTATCTCAGTTGCTTGTCCTTGTTGTCCACTGTCTGCAACCCTATTGATACAAATAACAAAACGGATTTTTTATTACGCACTGTATAGTAATATCCTACATTAGCTGCGCCTCGCGGTTTCTCCGCGTGGTGATGGAAGATCGTTATATTTTGGATAACTCACACTATACGCTATATTATTGTAAAGTTTCATCAAAATCCATTCAGTAGTTTTTGCGGGAAAGAGTAACAAACATACATCCATACATTCTTACAAACTTTCGCGTTTATAATATTAGTTGGAAGTAGGATTATAACATCCACGACAATAACTCAATGTTGCTCGCGGCAACAAATCATGCCCTAAAGCCTTGTTTAAATACGAAGCGAGAACCCATACATTAATTGAATTGTACACACGTTACACCTATTTGTTTAATGCGTGTGGCACAATAGAGATATATAAGAAAAGACTATTAAGGACATTGATGAACTTAACATACAGTTCTATGTTATAAATAAGTAATCTAATTATAGACTCGTGCCCACTTCGCTGGGCATCAAACTGACTCGTGCCCGCTTCGCTGGACGTCAAACTGACCCGTGCCCACTTCGCTGGGCGTCTAAACATTTCTACTTTAGATGAAATTATCCTGTGGTTATGACTACTGAATGTTAAGAATTTATTCTATGTTTATTTTATTTCTTGTTGACTGTTAGTATGTATTGAGCGAATGTTAATTGTTTAAGACTTCTCCGTATACTATGTTTTATATGTTTGCCAGTGGCATAGTTTGACGGCCTCTGTGGTTGAGCGGGCTAAGCCTTTGCCGGCGTACCTCACTGCAACGCAGAGGCTCCGGGTTCGATTCCTGGTATAGTAAATTTCGGAAACGTATTTTCTCTGTTATTTACTATGGTCTAGGTGTCTGGGATCGGCCCCAGAGTAGTCCGTTGTATATTACCCATAACACAAGCGTATCTTGCTTAATTTGGGGATATACAATATGTGTGTTTGTCTGCGGATTATTATTATTATAGTTTACCTTAGACGGGCCCTGTATCAAAATGTTTTGGGGGGCCCAAGGGAAGAAAAATACTCGAATTGAATTAAAATAATTATAATATATTGATTATAAGTTATTACTTATATTTAATGCTCGTAGGAGCTAAGTTAGACAAACAATGCAAATCAAAGATACACTTTTCTCGCATTTTTTTCGGCAAACTTATTAATCAAATCATCCATAGCTGAAGTCGATTTCAGTTTTTCCAGATTTTCTGTCTCTATAGACATTAATGACAAGTCTGATAGCTGTTACTGTTGGCCTAGTAGTTATTCTCAAAAATGTTATTAATTTATAAAAGATTGTGGATAACATTTTAAGAATTTTTGCTTACACACTTTCGGGGCCCCTGGAGCCTGGGAGCCCCGTATTATTGATACGGCTGATATGGCGGTAGCTACGCCCCTGGTAGTTACTATTGTTTGGTAGCAAACTGTTTCGGGTTTTCTGGAGTTCCAACTCGAGATAAACCAACATATCATTGCTGCTCAGTAAAACACTCTTTTTTTATATCAATGCCCACCAGAGAGAATGTTTGACCCTGGGACTTATTTGTTGTTTAGTCAGCGCACACTGATAAATTAACGCATCGGCTCGTTTTTTCGGAATTTATATTTCACATTAAAAATTGACAAATATTATTAATCGCAATCAAATATAGCATATTTCACTCAGGATTAAGGTAGCTATCTACCGGGGAAATCATTTTCAAAATCTGTTCAGTAGTTCAAGAGATTATTACTTCCTACAAACAAACTCTCAAACTTTACCTCTTTGTAATACTAGTATAGATAGAAATACAAAGAGAATCAGAATTGGCTACTTGATACTCAAATCAACTGGCTGGCTGTTCCTATTTTTACCTATTCATTCACTTGCCCTACCATGGGTAGAAATTAAAAATCTATAAGTTTTGCTAACGTAAGCATCTATAACTAAGCAGGCAGTATGATTGTCAATATCAGACTTATCCTTTCAAAGCTATAACCAGTATAGGTAGTTCGTAGTCCGCATCTAGCCATTCATGATTACGCGAGCAAAATTTATAGGACATGCTAAGTTACAGGATGAATAGTGAAGTATTTAGTGCTGCAGTAGTAAGTGCCAATATACCAAAACGTTTTGTTAATCATTGAGAGGTTCTCAGGAAAATCTTGGGCCCAACAAAAGGACGAAATGGTAGCTCGAGGGTTCAAACTAACTAAGAAATAGAAAACCTTGTGGCCGAGCGCAATATAATTGGAGAGATAAAGGCTCACCGTCTCCGCTAGCTTGGTCACGTAGAACAGATGGAGGAGGATCGGGATGTGAAAAAAGCATACTTGGGGCGACCGATTGGCCGTCTTAAGTATTGGTAGAAAGACAGAATGGAAGCTGACTTGGCGAAACTTCAAGCCCACAACAGGCTAGACACTGCAAGACAGAATAAAGTGGTTGTACTCTCGTTTCGGAGGCCAAAACCCGGCCGCGAAGCCAACGGAGTTAGTTAATACCAAAACGTTAAAATCAACTCAGGGGGCTCTATCAGAGACTCCATGTATCCTCAAAAAACATCCCTAACAGTAGCAAACTAATCATACAAAAGCCACCGTGCTGGGTCCCGTCCGCAACGGATTAACCCTCCCCTGCACAATCCATTGTTGCACTAACAATGGGCGTAAAGCGAAAAGAGCAAACCTGACAGATGTGTATTAATGCAAATAGTCGCCTAAGTGGGCAGGGAGTTGTAATTAAAAAAGTTAATGATATAAATCTAGTAGAAAGCTAATCATTAGTTGTTATAGTTGGAGGTGATTTTGTTCATTGATAATTATATATTAAGGGCTGATTCTTCAATAATAATAATAAAGGATGACATGATACGTGGTGTTAAAGAGGACGTATCCTAGAATAGGAGTGTATGGAAGGAAGAGACATTGTCAGTCTCAAGTGATTAGGAGAAAGTAAAAGAAACGAAGATAGATAGAAGATTCCTGACTAAATTGTAACCTGTCTGAATATAAAAGTGATACAATTCAACAGTATTCACGCAACAGTAATTTTTAAATTTTACGTTATATTTTAATCAAATTCAAAACGGCTCCTAAGTATTAATATACTAAGAATAAATCGGCAGAGAAACACATTGTACCCAAACTAGGCAAGTTATGTGTTATGGATAATAACAACTCTCGGACCGATCCCAGACACCCAGATAAACATAAATAATGTAAAATTTTGAAATTAGTATTTGAGTTAGAAGTCTTCGAGGAATACATAATATAGGTATCTAAATATTTCATTCCTATTGGTATCATCTCATCAACAAAGCAAGACCACAGAGCAAAGAAAACCGTCGCGTATTATCGCCGCACCCCCGGTACGATGAGCTCTATGCTCTGTGCGTAAAACAGTTTTAAAAAGGAAAGTTTTAATTTCAGTAATTCTTATATGAAAATGAGAAGATGTAAAAATGAGAAGATTGTGTACTAAATATTAAGTCGTGATTGTGTAGTTGATTTGGGTTTCAATATACGCCAAGGAGCATGCTTTGTTTAAACAATATTTTGGACCATTAAGTCCATGCACCTTAGTACATTTTACCCTTAAGAGAGCATGTCTGCTGTACTCCTGCAATAAAAAAAAATATAGTAAAAAACTTGTACATAGAAATTATGTATGAAACCTGCCAACTAACCTTGGATAAAGTATTGTATGTTATTTGCACCCTTGAAAATGAAGGCACAAATCCATCTGTGTCACATCTGATTTTATCAATAATATTGATATGTTATAGCCCGGTTACAACTATTAAATTTGCGAAAACTCAAGTAACAATTATTTAATAGTATTCATCTCTATTGTCCACAGGTCTGGTTCAAAAACCGAAGAGCGAAATGCAGACAGCAGCTCCAACAGCAAACCAATACACAAATCTCGAGCAAATCCTCCTCATCCGCCAAAACTAATGTATCATCCAGCAACAATTTAAAAGGCTCTACAACATCATCCACTTCCAAGAACACAACATCCAAATCACTGACAAGTTCCTCAAACAGTCTTACAACTCAGAATACGTCCAGCATCACAACATCACCAAATTTACCAATAACTCCAACGACTTCTGTTAGTCCACCGATCAATGTGATTTGTAAAAAGGAATCAGCTGCGTCTAATTACGAGACATCTCCTTTGACAAAGAACAGTTTGACGTCATTATCACATTATAATAATGATGTTCGTGGGAAAGACTCGTCGCCTTCTGATTCAGTTCCAAATATTCATAACTATGGAGTCACACCTAAACAGGAGTTGTACAGTAGTCCGAAAAGATTAGACTATTCAAGCAAATTGGACTATTCCGAAAAATCTTTTGGGAGTAATTTAGTTAAGGACCAATACAGCTCGCGTTTGACTGGGAACCTAACTCCATTAGGATCCAATTCTTCGATCATGACGACCCCATCGCCTCCCATAACACCCCAAAGTCTGAATGGACCAGGGAACGTATATCATCCGGATAGCTACAATAGTTTTCATTGGCCAGGGAGTTCTGATTATATCAGGAGTTACTCCACGTCCCATCACCATCAGGGATACGGGCAAGGTGCCTACAACTCACCATATTATCCCAGTCAGGTGAGGTTATGTTCTTTATAATCTGCTTGATTTCTTTATTTTATTCAGATATGGTTTTGCGGAAACCGGTTATCGTGGGGAACAAAAATCTGGCAATGCCGCTTCTGTTAGGTCCCAGTCGAAGGGGTATGCCCAAGAAATGCTGGCTTATCGTCGTTAGGAATGACATGTGTACCAATAGTATCACTATTAAGAATGCTGAAAACCGCTCAATGTGGCGAACATAAAATATAATCGAGGCTAATCCTCCGAGCGCAACCGGGATTTAACGCTAGCATGATTTGCAAGATTTGTATGTTTAACTAATGACTTAAGGGTTGTCTGTTAATTTAAAAATTGTTTTTGTAAGAAAATATAGATTTTGTTATTCCCCAGGATTTACTATATCTTCATGCAAAATTTCATAAGTATCCGTTAAAAGCCCATTTTAGTCGGTTCATTTCTGTTTCAATTTGGTTGAATCAACCAAAGAGATCCATAAACTTGAATCATTCAGTATAATGAATGCCGTCGTTTCCTTTCAGCTCTGTGCTTTTCAACCAAATTGATTCAACTCGGTTGAACCATTTAATATCAGCATAACGATTAATTGTTAAAAGACAAGAAACAAACAGAGTCCCTTTACCATTTACCTATATGTGATTGCTTAAATATACAAAATTTATCCTAAAGGGGTGCTATTAAAAATACTTTGATATTTCTAAAAAAAATCGTGGTCACCCAAAATGGTATATTTTGCTCCAAAAATGCAGAAAAATTAACATTCTAATTAGCAAATTCGTAGTCAACTAATCTCCCGGATGTAGTATAAAAGTGTTTCATCAAGATGGTAATGATATTTAGTTTCATATGACAAAATATCAATAATTAACAATTTATATGTTTATTGATGGTAACAAATAAAAAATAATACATAGCTAAACTCGCTGTTTTTAAAATGTTGTTATTTATAAAAATGAACTGTATATTATTGAGATTCGGGGATTACGTGATCACAAAACTTGAATTTTAAAAAACAAGTTAAGAAATTGTGTTAAGTTTTATAATTAATCTCCAAACGTATAAAGTTAAGTAAATAAAATTTGAAGTAAAAGTATAGTTCAAATTGGATTTGCTTAATATCTTTTATGTAGGTATATCGTCGCTTCAAAAGTTCTTGGTAGGTTTCGACTGGTTTGCACCGCTTCTAAGACAGGTTTTCTGAGGTAGTTAGTACCTGTACGTTTTGTTACAACAACGTGTGCCATGACTGTGTGAAAAACCATGTGAAAAAAGCTGCATATAAATCGAGATTACAAATCTGTGGGAAATAATAGTCACCAATCGGCGTTAGTCAATAGTCAAGTAGACCTATTTTGGGATGTATGTCTACCAGGTGGTAAGGCATTTTACCGACTCTATGGCTACCACCCCTGGTCTAGAGTATGCCGTCATAGCAACATTGAGTTGTGTAACGGCATTAGTGACCAGGTTCCAGTCCCCCATAAGAGAGCAGCAGCGCATTTGTAGCACTTTTGGTGTTGCAAATGTCCATAGGCGATGGTAACCGCTTTCCATGAAGTGGGCCGTCTGCCTGTCTGCTGAACTCATGCATAAAAAAAAAATATATGGGCTAACATTACTTTTGGTACTATTAATTACGTAAAAACGGTAATAGCATGGCATTGCTAGATGTTCTAAAAGCTCAAAAGCTTCTGTTTTTGCCAACAGATGGAGTATTTCAACGGTACATCTGTGAACCAATCCCACGGAGGTCACCACAGCCACAACTTAACAGCGAATGGCAATCAACTTTACAACCAAGTCTCATTTGGCAACCCGTCACCTCCGTCAGCCTGGCCGACGCACCACAACATCCTATCATCCGGCCCAGAATCGCCGGAAAACCAGCAAAATTCCCCTCATTTAAGCATGTTACAGGCAACACAGATAACGAATTTTTCAAATTCTGGCAACAGTTATTTCGCGCCAGAAAAATATGGCATCAACATGGTTTAGTATTTCTAGTCTTTGTTTTAGTTCTTTTTTTTTGTAAATAGAATGTATAGAACGCGTGTGTCTGTTCAATTTTTGAGTGTTTGTTTGTTTTTGTATCTATGGTTAAGTTACAAATGGAGTTGTTTATTGTTATCTATGGTGGTGAATTTTGTAGTGTCATAAATTATAAGTTATTTTCTCTTTTTAACCTATTGTCGGGAAATTCTCGTTATTTATACAGTATCTATCTAGGTTAAACAGGTAAAATAATTTATACACTAATATTGAAACATCTGTTACGTCGTATTTTATCAAATTTTCAGATATTATTATTGCACTTTAATATGTCCTAAATACAAAAACAATGATATTTGAAAAGTTTTAAAATATGTTTCAAAACACATATCATGAAATAAAAACACATCAACAAACTAAACAAACAAATTCTCATAAAATGAACAGTGTCATTATAAATAGACGTAGAAAGCATAAATAGAATTATGAAACAAATTTTTAAAATGTGCAGTGATACTTATTTCCTATTACAAAGAACTGTGTACATTTTTTTAAAAATTTGTTCCATGTTTAAATTATGAACATAGACAAGAAAGTGTTCTATGGCGCTATAATTGACAGATGCAAGCGAGTTTTTTGTCGTTTGGAATAAATGTTGCCATTTTTGATGTAATATTACGGAAAAAACGCAACGAATATGAAAACTGTAAGGCCTATTTAATATCGAAATTGTTGCTAAGGGTTTAAAGACTCTTAGACTAGTAAGAGACCTTAGGTATTAACCTAAAATTGATAATTTTCTAAAAATTCTTGAATTTTTTTGAAAACGAAAGATTGTTTCCAAAAATGATCTTTCTTTTCTACAATATCGTTTTTTACCAATTGCAATTTTATTAATTGATAGCTAGTTGTAGGATACGAACCAAATTTGACAAGCTTGGTGGATATACTGTCTGTTCCCCGAAAATGGTGAAGCCTTGGCTCACCAGCGACATATTTATAGGCAAATATTATGAAAAGTGAAATAAAAAATAGACACAGATATTCTTATTTATGTAAATTTCATTTTTACGTTGGTTTAAACTCGAAGGTTATAAATATCGTCAAAATATGATAAGGATTTAGTTGGGACGTACCTAGGAACGGCGCGGCGTGTGAATTTAGTCTATGGTTACAAGAGTTGCCATATTAAAAAAACTTAATTGTGTAAATATTTTTTTTTTTGCTTCCTGTGTAAAAACTGAGTCATATCACTTACTTGTATTTATATTAATTAAACAAAATTAAAAACTAGGCTATGTTTAGTAACTTCGCTAAATTACGCGTAAAAATATAGTTTTTATTGTATATAATTATTAAAAATTAATTGAATAAATTAAGTAATCTTAAAAATTAATTTTGTATATGTGTGTGCTACGGATGTATATGTGAATTATATTATGTAGTATTAAATATTATAATTATGTATTTTATTTCATCAAATGAACAAACTACTCGATTTGTGAATTAATTTGAAGAAACCAGTTTCCCCTTGGGTTTTTTTTGGTAAAAACACAATATTTATTCTGCAAACTCAAAAATAACGTAAAAGTCTCAAAAATTGAGTATTTATATTTTGAGATTTGAAAAACAGTCGTAATAGTGTCAAGTGTGTTAAGCAACTACAAGGCTCAGACGGCTATTTATAAAAAACCTTATTTTGTATTAAACTGAAATTTACATAAAAATACTTAATAATTCTATTCAAACACAATATCAAGTAAACTATTAGACGCATACAAAGATGTTTGAAACGATAAAATTGCATTGCGCATGTGTTTCTTGACATTTCTTAATTTGAGAGAGTGACTCCATGACTTGAACAATGCAAATTAGGATAAAACCATATTTGTACGAATTTAAAGCAAAAATTAAAATTTTGAAATTCAAATCTTTCAAAGTTGCGATTTCAATGATACAAAATAACGAATAAAATCGGCCTTTATTCATTTATTTATACTAAAATATCCGATTTTTCGTAAATTCTTTTCGCCTGATTTACAACGTGATACATACACTTCAGAAATCGAATATGCTGCTAAAATATAAAATAAATAATAAATTCTCCATCAAACTATTGTTAAGAATTTTACATTGAACTTGTTAGTGTGCTATTATAATTTTTATAAAAAATGAAAACCAAGTATTTGGGAATGATAAAAATACAATTAAATACTAAAACTAAACTACAGTATGAAAAATGAACCTAAAATTAAAAAACTAGAACTAAATAAAAAAAGGAGGGCATAGTTATAGATAAAATATTGGTTCCAAACCCAGCACTGTCACTTACCAGGAACGTTCCCAAAAGGCTGGCGTCGTTACCACGTTGAATAGCATTACTTAGCCTTTGAGCAAAATAGACGCAAGCCTACGAAAACCGACGATAAGGATTAAATATTTATGATATTAGTCTATTCAATTCGAAACAAGTTCGATTTCTTAAATTTTCAGACATATAATCAACATTGCATTAGCCCGTGGCTATTTATTACTGACTTGCCAACTATATAAATACATTGAATTTTTACATATTATTCATTACCAATTATTTAAAGCAGTGCCCGCAATTATTGTATAATTAACAGGTAACACTGCCGCCATTTTACAAATTGCAAAATTATTCGAGACTTCGTAAAACACGAGATTACTAGTTTTAATTTTGTTTTCTTTATTTAAAAGTTGAATTTAAAAAAGAAGTGTAACGAAATTTGTAATTTATAAAGATTTAAGTATGAACATAGCTAAGTTAGTTTTAAGTACATAAGTACCCGCATTGAGGTAAAAAGTCAGTGTATTTTTTTTTTAAATTTAAGTTGTATTAATTATTACTTGATAGCTATTTGAAATATTGAATCCGAATATATACATTTAAAATACACTTTTTTCTTTCATTTACAACTCCTTAAGTAATCATTTAAAATCAGCTTTTGTCCTATTTAAGACTTAAGGTTGATATCTTGCGTGTTTGAAAAATAATAATGATATTGGTTTAAAAAAGACTGAAAGGAAGGTGTGGTTCAGAAGGAGGAATTTGAAAGGAAGATGTGGTTCAGGAAGAATTTGACAGGAAGGTGTAGTTTATATGATACCACACAGTGGCATAGGAAATTCGTGAACTATTAAATATCAAGGGTGGTCGCTATATATATTTTCTGATATATTGCAGGAGTTCGGCAGACGGCCCACTTGATGGAAAGCCGTTACCATCGCCTATGGACATTTGCCAAAGGTGCTATAAATGCGTTGCTGCTTTTTCAAGGGAGACTGGAACCTGGCCACTAATGCCGGAACACAACTCAAGGTTGTTATGGCGACATACTTTAGACCAGGGGTGGTAGCCATCCAGTCGGGCAAATGCCCTACCACCTGGCTGTGGGTTGTCTTGTCGCCTCTTACGACAGGCCGCCCGGCCGCAGGAAATTGTATTCTTTCTCCGTTCCTGCACGGATACATGTATATATGTAGTTGACTGTTGAAATTCTTTTTCGATGTAGTCAACCAAGAAAGTGCTTTACCAATTTTAACAAGGCCGAGTTTGGAATTGGAATAGGTGTATTTGAATCTTTTGTTACAGTCACATAGATACAAACGGAAATGCCGGAACACAACTCAAGGTTGTTATGGCGGCATATTCCAGACCAGGGGTGATATCCATCCAGACGGACAAATACCCTACCACCTGGCTGAGGGTTGTTTTGTCGCGAATTATATTTTAGAGTGATAAACTTCCTTGGCTGACTACACATAGTTGTGTAGGGTATAGTTGGTCGGATATTGAAAGATTATGAAGATGCCTTTCACAGTCGTTAAGTGTCACCATCCTCTAATTTTTGAACTATGAGATGGAAATGTCTGAAAGTCAGTTTAAACAAAATGGAATTTGTAGTTTTTGGGATATAATATTTTTAAACAAAGACGTTTTTATAGTTCTACTAGGATATGTCCGCGAATTCGTTCACACTTGACTTGAAATTCCCGAGGGATTCCCGGCGCACAGTACTAGATAAATACAACAGCACTAATTTTATTTAAATATTTTGTTTAAATTAAAACATAAATATCCTTCAAAACTGACAGCAGATTGATAACAACACTGGTGTTGCTAGTATTAGTATATTTGGCTACAACACTAATACGACATTTTATATATCGCGATATCTTTTGAATGAAACGTCCGAATTGAATAATTCTAAAAGTTCTAGAAAGGTATTGAATTCGTCTTGAATATGGAGTAATTTATTTTGATAAGGATTAATACCAAGGTACAAAATAAAGAGTTTTTGAAGCGACGGCATTTTAATTATTTAAAAAATAAAAGAAAACACTTATTGTGCGATGACTACAATAGTTAGACATATGGTTACGCGATATTTTTTGTAGACAATTATATGTTCTGCAAAGTGGTAGTACATTGTTTTGTTCTATAATCAATAGTTTTCGCAGCGGACGCCGTGTAAGTGTTTTCTCGGGTCATTTTTGTACACCTTGGGTTACATTATTGGACTTTTAGTAAGGATCCCTAATTTTTTTGAAAATTAGTATAGCCTATTATATATAGCCTTCTTCGATAAATGTACTATTCAACACTGAAAGAATTTTTCAAATCGGACCAGCGGTTCCTGAGATTAGCGCGTTTAAACAAACAAACTCTTCAGCTTTATAATATTAGTATAGATATTGTGGTAGTCGCCGAGTGGTCCACTGGCCGTCTGCCCTCAGACAATTGCGAGCGAGGCGATCAGGTGCAGGTCGGGTGCCGCGAAGCTTTAATAACCTATCACCATTAATGGTAAGCGATGGTGTGGACAAGAACGGACTACTTACTTGGACAATACCTAATCACAAGAGTCGAAGCCGATTGGGTTGTACCTATGGTTATACCCTGACCATAACGTCTAGAACGGGAACTATTATTTTTCCTTCTGGCAATATTTTATTTTATCTGTAGTCAAGGTCAGTGAATCATAAACAGAGTTTTTGGCGGGAACTGAAAGGAGATGTAGTGCTGTGCAGTTTTATTTTCTAAAAATGTGTAAAATTACTCTAAAATGAACCATAGTTGTAGGATATTGATAGTTTTTGAGTAGTAATTATGTTTTTTTGTGAGAAATGTGAACTGTATAGTCAAATGTGGCCTTTTGAGTTGTCACAAGAATTCCGGTGAATGGCACTAGCTGATTACCTACAGTTCAACTGTGCTACACATAGGCTTAAGAAAATGAAGAAACTATATTGTAAACTAAGATCTGGCTTAAAGGCCTAGCTGCCAAGCCATAAACTTAAATATATAATAATAATCATCATAAATAAAGCGTATTTATCCATGTTATTTTAATTTTAACGTTGGTCCGAATCTAAAATTCGCTAAAAAATCACTAAATACCCATTTAACAATACCAAGTTTCACGTGAGCAGTGATTTTTAAAATTTAGCAAGGATGTCTAGTGGAATTTGAAGCAAAAATCTTTACGTTATAATTCGACGAATTTACCAAAAAACAGCTGACATGATATGGTTGTAATGGTTAGTATAGCTTCTTTTTATCAAATACTTGTTCTGTTAGCTAATAGTGTTAAAGGTCTTGCCTACAAAATTATAGTAATTATTATTAAAGTAAACATCATAGGCTATGTTGACAAAATACGTTCGTCGTTACTAACTGAACTTGCACGATGTTTGATGTCGCATTAAAAATTACTAGTAAGTATCGAAATTACACTTGACCTGATATTGGAGTTGTTGGAGTTTAGACAAATTTGCGAGAGTGCCGCCCCTATTATTTTCTACTTTATTTTGCCATCCTGTAGTTAATCCATTACCATCAGAGAGATAGGCACAGACAACCTCCATGATTGTTATATGAAGGAGCCGTAATTATGGCAAATGGCTCTCAAATCAACTGATATACCTTTTATAATTTAAGTCACAGCCCGTTAAATTTTGTACGAAAGTAGCAAGTTATGACGTCATAACTTCGACGAGTCCAATGGTGTATTCATTATTATATAAACAGATATTAAAATAAGGTTTTATCACGACATTAAAAGCATTGTACCTAATACACAGTGGTAACTATGGTACCCACAGAAGACGGTGATCTAGGCTCAGCATTCAACTTATATTCTTGAAGGACTGTGAATAGAATACAATACTTATAAATAAGTTAAGTTTTCTTTACTTGATTAAACAGCCCGTAACTGTCCCACTGCTGGGCTCGGGCCTCCCATTATGGGGAACGGACAGTATACCCGCCACGCTTGTGTTGTTAGCACGTGGTAATTATAACAATATGCACATTAGATTAGAAAACTGCCTAAGTGGTGCATGCGTTCCGGCCAGGATCGAATCCGCGCCCTTTGAGTTTGGGACGCGTGCGCTTCACGACTTTGTATACTTATAGCTAGTAAATAAATAATTATTATGTAAGTACTCATATTGTACTTATAGATAAAAAGTACCTAAGTTTATTAAACTATCCGTTCTCCTATTGTGAACAACAAAAACCAGCTCTATATATCATCAAACCATTGTAAAAAGAAACGTGCGAGAAACCCGACACCTACCCCGAGTTGAACGACTGAAGCCCAACCTGAGGACGTCCTACAAATATCTAACGTGAAACAACGTCGACAACCTTCTGTGAACTTTATGCTGTCACTTAACACGTCCAGTGCGTTGGAGATCTATCTATTAGAACTCGCAAATACCGCTTAATGCATATGAGACCTAATCTACCCCGTAAAACGTATATTTGAAAAAAAAAACATCGAACCAATATACATAATACATTTGTTCCGTGCAAATGTGTTTTTCCATTCAAAGGTTGTCTGGAAGAAATCGGCTCAGACCGTCAATTGTAGGTACTACTCTTTTTATTACATCTATAATATAATAAAATTCTAAACATGCCGTGTCTGTACATTGTAGCTATTGAAAAAAAAAACTATATAAATAACTTAAAACATATAATTAAATACTAAAAATAAATTAACTTATAAATTAAACTATACAATAAATTAAACTAAAAATAAACTATATATACAAACTAAAATTAAAGTATAAAATCTAGTTCTAGACCGCTCTCAGTCGGAAACGTGCCCAAAAGACTGGCCACATTGCCTCTCTGAATGGCAATGCTGATGCGCTGTGCGAGGTATAAACCAGTCTTTTGGTCACGTGAGACATCCACCAGACGTTTGACTATGTCCCGATAAAGCTTGTGCGCCTCAGGCCCCCATGGTCCCAGGGTCTCGACCCCAAAAGCCGCAAATATGTAGCCATTTCCGATGGCTGAGTATTTGCGGCGTTTTAGGGCCTCCTGTTGTGCAGCAGCTGTACCGGCAGACATGCTAGTAGCTGGAAGATGGGACGCTGCCAAAGTATCGACGCAAGACGCGTCCCATACTAAGGGGCGACCCATCTTCCAGGGCACCAATGACATACCATCGGGTCTCCTGCCATCGTCGCGGCACAGGCCGTTCGGTTCTAGGACGGCAGGTACCCCGGCGGTGACAAGAGCCCGACGGATTATGTCATTAAGTGTTGCATGACGTGAAATTCTGCCGGCACTCCTGCTACACGATAACCCATGGTGACCGAGGCGCTCGACCTTATCTCCGCACTGACAGCGGTGTGGAACAACACAGGCCGCCCCTAGGCGAATGCAAGCACTTATTCTAAACGCGTTATCGTCTAGAAAAGTGCCCAAATTCGCCGAGGGGAGTGCCTGCAGCCACAAGCCAGACTCCCAACGCGAGACAGCTAGGAGACGAGCACGCTCCGTCTCATGGGCACACGTATCCAAAAGATTTTTATGCACCAATGTGCAAAGCGGGCTTTGACTGGAAATTTTGAATTTTGTTACTATAAAATATGTTATATTTTTTATACCGTAAATCCCGTGGGGCTTTTCCCGGGAGCGGTTTGAAGTTGTTCAGATGCATAAAAATTAGCTTATTCCGACACAATTTCCACTAAAACGATAGCTTATATTATTTTTTTTAAATGCTGCGCTACTTCGTGTTCGGGAATTTCAGATCAAGTGTGGATGAAGTCGCGGACATATACTAGTAAATAAATAACAAACGTAACAATTTTTTTTCATGCTTAAGCATGAATGCAGGTACCTACAGTCGACAGACTGACGGTAATTGGCTAACCTGATGGACAGTCGTTACCATTGCCCATGAGTAACTATTTGCAACACCGTAGCTACTACCAATATGCTGCCTGCCTTGAAGGGGGACTGGAACCAGCCCTCAAAATAAGTTGTGGTCACAGTCACCCGCAACTCAAGTGCGAGTCGGAATATGATTTCGCTTATGATCGATATATTGTATTCCTGCAAAGGAGATATTTACGTGGGCCAAGCCGTGAGGCGAAGACTAGTAAATTAATAAGCTTGTAAAAAGTTAGTTTCTTTTTTTTTTAATTTATTAAGGCATTGGATATAATATCATTAGACCGTGAAAGTGTGATGTCCCAAGTCTATTAAGGTTATGGGCATGCTTTGGTGCCTACAACGCAATGGATTTTCGCTTGCTTCAGGGAGACTGGAACCTGGCCACAGATAATGGAACACGACTCGAGCGTTCCTGCATTGATTTATCTATACCATGTTAAGTACCTACGTAACTATTTACTACTGACTAGTGGTCGCCCGTGGTCGAAATTCGACCATCTTCTGTAACCACAGATTTCGCCAAAGCTACACTGTTAATTTGACTTTAACAATAAACAAGAGTATATACCTATGCGTTTGTGTCAAATATATGGTAGTGTGTGTAATGATTTTTTTTATTGATTTATTGTATTTTTATTTATAATTTTTAAAAAATAGCATTCTGCACTCCTCTATATAAACTATACGTGTTCCATATTTCATACTCCTCCTTCCACGCAATTTTCTTTAAAACGGTTACAAAATTTTTGCTGTGTTTTTGCCTACGTATTTACTACTAATTCTAACATATTTACAGGTGAAAAGTGTAATCCTGATAGCTGTCAGTGCGGAGCGTGAAGTTTTTTTTTTAACTCGAAAAAGCTCTAGACGATCTACGATACCGTCTAATGTATCTACGATTTGAATACATGATACTGGTTGTCATTTTTAATATACTTAAATATTAAAATATACAACACTTCAAATTCTATAAATTGCATTTTAGTAATACACATTATAAAGTTACCCAAACTCGGAAGCAAACACAAGAACTCAGAAAAAATAAAAACTCATAGGAACTTGACTTATTTGAAATTAGCTGTTTAGGTCGCAATATAACCACATCTATAATAACAACGCAAACTTCGCTTGTAGCCGTAGATATTTTATGGAAAATATATTTGAGTGGCAACATTGGGTACAATATCATCTGGTGATCTTTCAGCAAAACACAACTTAAAATTCTGGTCGATAAGGCTCAAAATCGAATTATTTGAAAGAGAATATAAAGCATTTAACAACAGATCGAGACGTACTTCGTACGCACAGCGTTTGTCAGCTGTATATACTGAAGTATTGCTATCTCTTTTACGCTGGTTCAGGGTGGTATTAACGCTATCTCCCTCGGGTGCGGAGTTAAGCCGCTTATCTTCGGCCCGCACGCCGCGTTTTCCACCCCTCGCCGGCTGCGCGTAGCGGTGATATTCTGTGTGCCTGCCTTGATTTTTCCAAATTTAAAAAGATTTGAATAAGGAATCCTTATTTTTCTATATTTGTTTATGATTTCTTTTAATATTTAAATGATATATAATCAATCTGTAAATAGTTCGAGTTTGTACAATGCG
Organism: Dendrolimus kikuchii; assembly: GCA_019925095.2. Classification (NCBI taxonomy): domain Eukaryota; kingdom Metazoa; phylum Arthropoda; class Insecta; order Lepidoptera; family Lasiocampidae; genus Dendrolimus; species Dendrolimus kikuchii. The sequence continues at coordinate 10,034,063 of CM034413.1, forward strand.
TTTAAAAATAAGAAAAATCAAATCTTCTAAATCGAACCAGCAGAATCCAAAAATGCAATTTTTAGTGTTTTTGTATGTCTATCAGAGCCTCACGTGAAAAGTAATGAACAATGAATGAATGATTTAAATGATACTCGACAGAGAAGTAGTTTACATATATCCAATCCCGGAGGACACTTTTTATTCCGACAAATGACATCGTTTCCACGGTATAGCCGAATATAGCGAAGAAGGTGGCGCTGCGGTTGCTTTTTTGGCGCTCCTATTGCAATTCACCAACAAATATGTCATTGACAGGGAAACGCGACCAAAGTTTTAGTGACTAATGGGTACACAATAGGTAATTATCGCATAGGTAGACACAAGTGGCATAGGGTGGAAATTCGGTTAGGGTAAGCCGGTAAAAAAAAATACCATTTTTTTTTTTTTTAATAACAGCCCATAAATGTCCCTTCCACTGCTGAGCTCGGGCCTCCTATTATAGGAGAACGGATAGTATATCCGCCACGCTTGTCCAAGCCGGCTTGGCAAGTTTGACACATCGGTTATCTCGATGTGCAGGTTGTTTCATCACGATGTTTTCCTTTACCGTTGTTATCATGTGCTCATTGTAATAATATGCACATTAGATCACAAGACTGCCTGAGTGGTGCATGCGTTCCGGCCAGAATCGAACCCGCGCCTTTTGAGTTTGCGATGCATGCGCTAGCCATTACACTACCACGACTTGTGAATAATATATGCACGAATAAGCGTAAGCGCTAATAAATTAATGGCGCTTTCCACCATTTGGTTGCTAATTAATTTATAAACACTATTAATTATATGTGTTTTTATTTTTAATGCATGAGTGCAGCAGGTCCACCTGATGGAAAGCGGTTACGACGCCTATGGACATTTGTATCACCAAAGGTGCTACAAATGCGCTGCTGTTCTCTTAAGGGAGACTGGAACCTGGTCATTAATGCCGGAACACAACTCAAGGCTGTTATGACATCATACTCTAGACCAGGGGTGGTAGCCATCCAGTCGGGCAAATACCCTACCACCTGGCTGTGGGTTCTTTTGTCGCCTCTTACGACAGGCCGCCCGGCCGCAGGAAATTGTATTCTTTCTCCATTCCTGCACGAATAAGAATCTATGTTTGAACAGAACGCGTAAACGGCAATAAATACAAAATATATGGTGCATTTGACCTTTTGGGCGCTAGTTGCAAGAGTCTTAAAGGTAGGCTATGGGGAATCGAGTTGTATGAAGTCCACTCTCTTCCACTGGTCTTCCTTTCTTCTAAAATGCATTTGGAAAATGGTTGTAATATTATATACATGTAGACGAACGTAGATGACAAAATGAATTTATCCTTTATAGTTTGACAACAGATGTCTAAAATTGGCGAAAAATCTCTTTTGAAGGAAAGAAGAAGTAATATTGGAAGAGAATAAAGAATAGTCCTTCAATATAGGTATGGTTGTACAAGACGGCACGAAAGGCACTCTCACTCGTCCACCTACATACAAACAATTCCTATAGTATGTTTGTACATCCTCGAATATACCGTACTATCAAGATATAGATATGTGTTTATATAATAAAAAATGATAGGCCTGCTGGCACAATGATTACAATATTCGCCTTACCTTGATGTGTATGTGAGTTTGATTCCGATTAGTATTGTATTATTTGCAAGCAATTATACTATTCTTCTTCTTAAATATGGTTCCGCACGATTTATGTATCTAATCAGTGTTTATGATTAATTATTCAAGTTTTAGAAAAATCTTCAAGTAAAAGCCTCAGGCGAGTTGGACGTTTTTTGAAGTTTTGGCGGGAACTAAAGGTGCTGGACATGAAAACACAATTAGATACTGCTCAGAAACTATCAATATTCTTCAATAATTGTTGTTCATTTTAAAGTAATATTACATATTTTTAGAATATAAAGCTGCACAACACCACATCACCCTTTAGTTCCCGCCAAAAACTCCATATACGTCACTCATCTATCTATCTTTTACAAAGGGGTTCATTGTATTATGGGCTAATAACAAAGATATCTCAGTCTTATTAATTCGTCACTTCGATTGCAATACGAATGGTACAATTAAAAAAGTACCTAGTCCTTTTTTTGGGTTCCGTAGCCATTTTAACAAAAACGTATCGGTTTTCTTGATTGGCAACACTTAATCATTTCAAAAAGAGAACGACTACATATAATTATGGATTTAGGCCTTTAACTTGCGACTGTGGCGAATTCAACAAAATCAAAAATAGAACAGCATTTGTTTGAAACTTTCAAGATGACTGAAGTGGCCACATGCTGTCAAATTTATTAAACAACGTAATGATAGCGCGTGTTAACATTGCACTTAATAACGCTGCAGTTAGTCCGTTTATTGAATGTTTTATTGTGTAAGGGGGTTGCAAGTGGTGTTTATAATGACGTTTTGGGGTCAGTGCAAATTTTTGAAAAAATATTCTCTGCTAAATAGTTTCTAAGGACTATGTGTAACTCTATATTTTAACAGTGCAAGAAAGGAAAAAGAATATCTACTATGCCTGCAATTAGACGGCTTTCGTAAAATGCGGTAAAATAACCCACAGCCTAGTGATAAGGCATTTGCCTGTCTAGATGGCTACCACCCCTGCATGCATGCCACTATAACAACCTTGAATTGTGTTTCAGTCCGCCTTCGTCGCCGGCAGCATATTGGCAACACCTCTAGAAAAAAAGAAGAGAAGGAAAAAATATTAATTTAGAACTACATACAAACCAAAACATACTTATAAATAAGAAAATACAACTAGGAAATGAAAGTTCTAAATCTGTCCTAACTCAGCATGATGCTGGTTGACTCAAGCGCTAGTCTTCCATAATACCGCTTCGGGGGGCCTTTAGCTATCAAGGGAGCAAAGGATTCATCACCCCTGCTGACGAAGTGAATGTGTTCTGATTCCCGGGGCACATTCAGGCACTTTTTGCGCTGGATCGGACTGGGCGTAACTACGTTCTAAGTCTCAGCCTTTCCTACATAAAAAGCGCGGGGCACATGGGAGGAGGGTGGTTTTAGTGGGTAGTGGTTGTTGCCCGTGCAACTTTTCTGGGTCTCCACACAAGCTGGCTTGATTATTGTTCGGATTGCGCCTTATCAAAGGGGAAAACCTTCATAATCAACTATGGTTTAATCCCTTGCAAAGGACCCAGTATTGTGCGTAAATAACATTTCCCCGCCTTAAAAAAAAAAGCGCTGGTCTTCTGCTAGGGCCGTTACAGTGACTCATGGATAGACAAAACAAAACAAACAAAAAACTAAGACAATATCACGAGTACTATTGGAAAACAAATACTAATGTAAAAATGATTTCTACGAAGCGAATTTATAAACAAGAACATAATAGAATATAATTATATAATAACGAACGTAAAGCTTAAAAACTATAACAATATTATTTTTTTATATGTTGTCTGTCAGTCTGTTGATTTGAATGAATGAATAATTTATTGCTACAATGTATGTACACAAGATGTTACAATATGCGTTGTTTCAATACATTTTGCCTTATTAGGCGTGCAATGTCCAAATAAATGTCATAATTATAAAACTAAATTTACATTAATAATATATTGTATATATATATGATATACATATGATACAAAATATTGCAATAAAATTATATGTCTAATTACAAAATATTATTAGTCATGTCATGTCTTTGTCCGGTGGTTCGGGCATGTGGAAAGAATGCATGATGAAAGAATGACTAAACAGATATATAATGCAAAAGTGGATGGATGCAGAGGTCGTGGAAGGCCACGATACACCTTCCATGATCAAATTGATCGTGTACTAGCGGAGGGTGATGTCAGGAGCCTTAATAACAGACGAGCGTGCATGACAAGAGTTATGAATGTGAAAGAAGCAAGTGAGGTGTGTAAGAATAAGCCTAAATAGCGCTCTGTTGTTCGTGCCTACCCCGCAAGGGAACTGGCGTGAAGTTATGTATGTATGTCTTTGTCTCATATAAATTTACAGTATAATAAAATTTTCTTAGGAGATTTTATAGAAATTTATAGGCTGAACTTGTAACATTTCTAGCAGTTTATTAAATATGATAGGCGCCATACAGTAAATGCTTTTGCGTATCATGGCCGTTTTTGAATAGCAAATACAGACTAATATGCTCCAAATAGTAAACATCTAAACTGAGAATGATCATGTATAAACAAGTCAAGGAGGCGTTAAAAATTAAAGCAGATCAGGTAGATCCTGCACATGAAACCAACATCATTATATGACACTAGTATCATGCACAAGATCCGCCTGACTCACTTGATGATCATATACAAACTTCTTTTATGATCTCACCTCTGGTATTGGATATGTCGATAGTCAGTAAACTCTTTCAATAAGGTAAGCCGTCTGCCTGTATGCGGAACTCGTAAGATTGAAAATGCTAATTATCTTCAAAGTTGGTATATGCGTTTATTAGATACCTGCTTTAGATTAATTTAGGATTGTTTGTCATTTCACTGGTTATCTTGTTGTCTATTCATTTCTTATACAGGTTAAAGTTAGACATAAATGTGCGAAAATAAGTTTGCCCCCCCCCCCCCCCCCAACAACAAAGACATGGGAAAACGAATGCTTAAGGAAAAACTACTTACGTTTATATGGATATTTCACAAGATGTATCTACTCTGTATGGCGCTACAGATCGGTGTAGTTGGTATAATATTTAAGTATCGCCAGTCAGATCTTGAAAAATCATGATGTTATTTAAGACTTAGGACTTTGCGCTCCTTAGGATTTACGTGCCTGGGTGCCACACACCCCTTGCGCATCCGCCCTGGGTAAAGACGGCGCTGCATACAATTAATGTCTAATTATAACCAGTAGATACTGAGGCAAATAAATGAATAGTAAGATGTAAGAGACCCGGCATTAGAAATTTATGTGAATAAAGCCGCGTGAATAGTTATAGTTTGTATTTGATTTGGTAATAAAAACTCATGTCTTAGTCTACGCCTAGATTAAGGCAACAAATATCACAAACGTTAAGAATCAATAAATAGACCATAACCGTCGAGTATTAGTGAAATGAATAATAAATCCGCGCCACAGACAATAGAGGCATTAGGTGCACCATAGACAAGGAGCGATCGCAATTTGCAGGGGTGGGCTAGTGATGGGACACTCGTTAATTGTTCGCGATAGAGGAATTAAGGAAGCAATTTCATAAGTGATAGGTATATTAGATAGATAAATTACGTCACAAATAAAAATTATATTAATTAATATGCCCATAAATATGAAAGAAAATTTAAAATAATAATATCGCATACATGTCCCACTGTTGAGCTCGGGCCTCCAATTTACTAAGGCAGTACCCCCATCACGCTTTCCCAAAGCGCATTGGCAGGTTTAACTCGTCGGTTATCTAGATGTGCAGGTTTCATTACGATGCTTTCTTGCAGGCTTTCCGGCCAGGATTCTAAGCCGCACCCATTGAGTTGGCACGCGATTGCGCTAACCACTAAGTTACCACGGCTTTTTTGGAAACTCTCTATTCGCATGTATTAATATTTTTATATTTGAACAAATTGCATACGTTTTACCATACTTTTATATAATTATATTGAAATGTAATTAAAAAGCTTAAGTACATAACTCTACTATAGATAAAAACGGTGAAACTTGTATTTTTTATTTCTGACCAAAGCCTAAATATACCACCTGACACGTGGCTAAATTCAGTATCTACATCACAACTTAAATAGGTAATATAATATAAACGTATTGAAATGTATTCGAAAATATAATTTTCTTATCAACAATTCCCATCCCTATTAGGGAGTGCGTTCGGTAACACAATCCCGCGAACACGTCAACTCTATTATTTATGGATTCTTTAACATGTAAGGACTATCGAATGAAGGGCGCATAGAGTATAGAGGGGGCGTTTGAACACAAATTCATCGGACATTTGGGCTGTATGTGTTTCTTATGCCTCGTTGCTTACTTGAGAGGGATTCGCGGTTCTTTTTTTGAAAAAGGAATTTATTACTTTTTTTATTTATCGTAGTGCAATTTCTTTAATCGATTTTGATTCCGGCCAGTATTAGCAGTGTACAGGCTAGCAAATATTGTGAACTTACTCGTTTGTAGACCAATAAAGACTGTTAAAACTGGAAGATTCACGGGTACAAATGTAAAGATAGACCACAGAAGAGATCGATGGATAATGTGAAGGCTTATAGTTCACGGGCGTGGCATTGTTTTCATTTTGAGGAGGGTTTTTTCGGGGTTCAAGAAATTAAAACAGCAAAAATATACATAAAATGACACTAATGTTCATGTTAAACTCCCATCTTGCTACGCCCCTGGCTGCCTGGCTGACATGATAATTGAGAGAATATGAAAGAAAGTAGAGTCGGCAACATTGGCTCTTTTACGGATATCCTGACTTTGATATTTTATTCATAACGTTTCTACTCCATCTGGGATAGTGTTAGTGAAGCCAAATGTGTCTTGTTGCTAGCTTTAAAAATAACGCAACGGCGTTATTTTTAAACCTAGTAACAAGACGAACAGACAAGAAATTTAAAAAATAATGCATCGTATTCTCCATCTATACTTATATTATAGAGAGGAAAGATTTGTACTTTTGTGTATTTGTATTTTTGTATGTTTATAACGAATAAACACAAAAACTACTAAGCCGATTTCAAAAATTCATTCACCGTTAGAATTCTACATTATCCCAGATTAATATAGGCTATATTTATCACTAGAATTAGAATTAGAAATTAGGGATCCCTACTAAAACTTCAATAATGTAACCCAAGGTGTAAAAAAATAGTGTTTGAGTGGGTCCGGGGATGGTTTAGACGCACAATTAGACCCGATAGGTGGCGCTGGAATCGGATTCTAGATTTTCCTTTTTTTAGGGCAGGACAACGTTTGCTGGAACCGCTAGTCGTTTACATAATATACCTATGTATAAAATACTGTCTGTCGTTGGAATATGATATTTAAATTCATTTATAAACATTTATAGAAACGTGAAAAAAGAAAGTTGGCTATGTTGACAATGACAGACACTGAAATTACCAATAAGAAATAAAGAGGATATTATAATCACTACGCTTATCATAAATATTAAAACCAATAAAATGGTTTTTATGCCTCTAAACAACATTCTTAGACAAGATAGAAAATCAAACAACTTTCATCTAAGTAATTTTAAAGTTTATTGTCAAATAGTTAAACATAATTTCCTGTGGAACAGTCTGTGACTTCTGTGACTTAGGAAAGGTAATATGTGCTCGCGGAACGTTAAATCAATCACTTTGAAAACTTTTTCATACCACGACTGTACTTTCGTATTGAATTATTACGACATTGTTTTATGTCCTTTTCATTTAAAAGTATATTTCTTCACCAAGTTTTTCGAGGGAGCTATAAAAAAATAGAATAAACTTAGTTTGAATAAAAGTTTTTATTCAAACTAAGTTGAACTGGAGAACATTTTGAATGTATGTTCAAAATGTTGGCTTGGGATTATGTTGTTCCACGACATACAACACACACTTTGGTAAATATTAGATACGTTTATATTGTTATTTATGTATTAAATGTTTATATAAAAAATTCTTCTGTGCGTGTGTATGTGACTGAACTCCTAAACGGCTGGACCGATTTCGATGAAATTTTTTGTGTGTGTTCAGGGGGATTTGGGAATGGTTTAGACTTACAATTGGACCCGGTAGATGGCGCTGAAATCGGGTTCTCAATTTTATTTCTTCAGGATAGGACAGCTAGTTTAAGTATAAAAATTTATTAGATTCCTTTTATATTTACGTATATATTAGTATATACGTTTTTCTATTGCATACCAAAGGTTGTCTGGAAGAAATCGCCCCCAGAGATAAGACCGCTTATTGTACTTATCATTACGATTGTATTTATTTTGTAACATTGTGTGCAATAAAGTATATTCTATTCTATAACTTAAAACTTAACGGTCTTATTCATATTAAGTAATAGTAAGTTTGTAGTAATCTTTAAGAACCATAAAGAATACTACAAACTTACTTTAAGGCAATATGAATAAGACCGTTAGTCTTTTTATTCCAATTTCTAGCATTATTCTTGTTGGAGTAGCCCTGGCTTCAGCACCCTTTGCCTGTTAAACGAAATGTCACTGTCATACGACGAGACGACAGCGGCTTATGACGTTTTACGTCCCCCTCTTTCTCTTCTGACTGAAAAAAAAGTGCTGTGTAATTTCATGTTGTGTAATAGAAATAAAAGTTATCTTAAATAATCGCCATAATTTATTCTTCCAAGACATCCTCTCAATTCACAACAATTCTAATAACAAAAACAAAGTAAAAAAGCCTGAGCGCAAGAAGACTTAATTGTTGTGTGTTGTGACAATGTGTTTTCAATATACGTACAATTTCGATGTGTGAAACCCGAGAATCGGCCAACAAGCGTAGCAGACATAGCATCCCGTCTAATGAAAAAGGGCGCCAGAATCTCTCAGAGGTTTATGGGGCAAAATCTCCTAAAAGTTAATAAAGCGAATTGATATTCCAACTTAGCAAAAATCGCTTGTTTTATAATGTTCCTGTGATTTAACGAATAAATTGATAAAAAGGCATTTTCTTTGATGTTCCGATACGGGTAAAAACGTGTGGTTCAACGAAAACTGTGTTGCCCGCTCGCTATGACAAAAATCCCGGGATTTCTATCAGATTTATTTTAGTAATGCTGTTAAAAAATAATAAAATTAATCAAAACCTGTATTTTCCGATATTAAGCTTGTGTTATAGGCATCATGAAACTGTGGTAAGGCAGTGGCTAACTCACCCGCGTCCTATTTTAATAAATAACAATCTGCAGACAAGCATGCAGATTGTACATCCCCAAGCTAAGCAAGTTACGCTTATACGAGGTGAATCAAAAAGTTCTTGAATGCAAAAATGTAAATAAAAATATGTTATTTTTCTGCAAAATCTCCCTTCAATGCAATAAATACATTTAGAATAAAGCGTTCTTGCTGAACCCATGCAATAAAATACAAGTAATTGGGTATTCGACACATTTCACAACAAATTCCGAAACAATGTAATTAAAGAGTGTGTCAAATGCCCTGTCATCATCATAACTTCATAATGTCATGATTGAAATAATTTAAATTACTTACTGTTTAAACTATAATTAATCGTATACATATTTTCCTAATATGGCAACACTAAACCATCCGCCAGCCCAACATTCGATTACTGGAACTCGATTTTTCAATTTGCAGCCCCTTTCATCTTAGAAAAAAACTTTGTAAGCAATAAAACAATTTGGTATGTACAATTTAATTTATTATAATCAAGCATTTAACTTTCGGATTCGCTTGCATTTTTGGGTTTCGATACCTCGAGAGAGATACAAGGCTGTAGCTACAGTCGAATTTGGGGTAGGGCAGCATTGGTAGGGCGGAAGTAAAAAATATATTGTATCGATTTTTGACTACAACACTCTTTACCGTACCCTTCACTTAACCAAACAAACAATCACAATCAATCTCTAGTTTACGTTTATTTTAGTTTAAAAGGGGATTCCCCTCTGCATCACAGATATTGAAAATGAAATAGACCCATCGCTTCATGTGATGGCGCTTCAAATGCCATCTATACACAGAACAAAGAATTATTATAATATGAAATGAATGTCACAAACTGTGGTATGTTCGGAAAAGTTAAGATACCTATCGCTATATTTTTTTTATCTCAAACTATGAACAAACAATTTAATAATGATAATTTATCTTAGTTTTTGGTATTTTTAAGGTAGGGCATTGCCCTACAACGCCCCCCAAAGATATAAAAGACAAAGAGAGAAGGTATTTGATTTGAAAGCGATAGTACAATTTTTTTTTTTATAATAATTTATAATTTTAAAGGTATTAATAAAAAAGTGGTAGTAGTAGTCTAGCGCAATCGCGACCCTACCTCAAAGGCCGCGGGTACGAATCCTGGCCCGAAACCATGCACAACTTTGACAGTTTTCTGATCTATTTAATGTGCACATTGCTAATGATTTTAATATTTTTAAACAAAAATTATTCGAGTGGTTGGTCAAAAAATCCTATTATAATGTCCAAGAATATCTAAGTGAGAGGTAAAAATTAAGAAGATGTGGTTTGAATAAAATAAAATATGTATAAGGCACCAAATTAAATATTACATTTCACAGCGATATGTTAAGTAAGATTAATATTGCTATGCTATTAAAGGCCAGCTAAGTAATAAGTTCTCAGTTATATTGTATAAGACCTATGTAACACTTAGTTCGCAATAAAAATGATTTAGTTTGCTACAATTACCACGTCGTTGTCGTCAGCCAATTACAGTCCACTGCTGGACATAGGCCTCCCCAAGTCGGCGCCACTCATCCCGGTCCTCCGCCTTCCTCATCCAGCGCCTACCGGCGACCTGGCGAGGTCATCAATCCAATGGACGGGTCCGACAATACGTTTACCGAGACGTTGTCTCCACTCCAGGACTCGTCTGCTCCATCGGCCATTGGTCCTGCGACAGAGGTGACTGGCACTTCAACTTGCTAATTTTGCGAGCTATGTCGTACCTTGGTTGTCTTACGGATAACACATGCTAATCATAAAAGGAAATATCGTGATGAAATCTGATCTTGATTATCTCAATGTGCGTAACTTGCCAACCCGCTTTGATGCAGCATAGCGGGTATACTTCCTATAAAGTTTTTGCGTAAAAACTTAATTTTCTACAATTGTTATTTATTTTTCAAGTATCTGTTAAATACTCCGAGAAATTGCTTGATCTGGTGCCAACGCCTCTTCTTCTTCTTCTGCGAACGGGCGGTTTCCGCAACTTGACGACAAAGCGCCTATTTTGCGTGCGAGGGTGGATGAGGGTTTACTCCATCCAGCCCAGCTCCTCCAGGAAGTCTACCAGCTTCTGGACAACGTGCCACGTGCCAACGCCTCACTTTTACAACCGCACAGCTCGCCAACGACGGGATATTCACCCCCATTTACTTGAGCTACCACGCTCAACTACCCAACGGTTCTTTAGAACATTCACTCCGCGTAAAACGACGATCTGGAGGGAACTTCCCCCCACGATTTTCCCCTTGCGCTATGGTATGGGGTTTTTTAAGAAGGGTATTATATATTATAACATTTCTTACATCCCTGATGTTGCAAACGTCTATGGGCGACGGTAACCATTTTCTATCAGGTGGGCCGTCTGCCTGTTTGCCTACTCCCGGCAATTAAAAAAAAAAACTTTCATGTGTAAAATTAATAACATTAATACAAAGATTTAAGTCTTAGTAAACAATAAAAAATCAAATTTATGTATTACAATACAAACGTAAAACATTTAAGATAAGCCTTTGTCGGCGTACCTCACTGCAACGCAGAGGTTCCGGGTTCGATTCCTGGTATAATAAATTTCGGAAACGTATTTTCTCCGTTATTTACTATGGTCTGGATGTCTGGGATCGGCCCCAGAGTAATCCGTTGTATATTACACATAACACAAGCGTAACTTGCTTAATTTGAGGATATACAATGTGTGTGTTTGTCTGCCGATTATTTTATTTAAGTGCAATAAAAGTTTACTAAACAAGCAGATTTGGCTCCCAATTTTTTTTAAATTGTAATGTTCATATTTGGCTCTTTGGCTAATAAGTTTGTCGACCACTGCTCTAGACCAATGGTGGCAGCCATTCAGACGGGCAAAAATCCTACCACTTGGCTGTGGGTTGTTTTGTCGATGTACTAACAGTATTTAATCTGTACAATAAAACGTCACTGTCAATATTCGATAATAATGACAGTTGACTTATTATCGAGCTAGGAAAAGCGTGAGACTTAGAACTTAGTTACGCCCACACTAATCCTGCGCATCAGTGCTTGAGAATGCCAATATGGGTTTGATCCTTCGCTCCCCAGATGCTGGAGGACCCCGCCTCATGAGACGCTATAAGAACATTCGTGTGAACAGAGAGGACTTGCATGTTGAAAAACAGTTGCAGAGAAGTTATTAAACTATAGTAATATTTTTCTTTCCTGTTATTGTGTCTTCGTCTTACTAAGTATGCACTGTTTGCTACAACTGTATTAATTCTTCGAACAGTAATTGTATAACATATTTCTGTATAAAATTTATTTAAAAAAAAAGTTTGAGTTAATCAATTTTTAGCAAGACGTGTTCCTGGGGAGTTTCTTGCAGCTCTCCTCCTTAACATCCACCACTGAAGCACCACACTACTTCAATCCCCACACAAACAAACAAGGAGACGGCTCACCTGATGGAAAGTGATTAACGCCGCCTATAGTCGCTTGCAACACCAGGGGCGAAGTCAACGCGTTGTCAACCTTTAGATGGGATAGAGGGATGAGATTGGAGAAATAGGATAAGGACTCTGCTTGGGGGAATTGGGCTACCGGAGCTTTTATTCATCGCACGAAACTCGATTAGGAGGGGTCATCCACTAATTACGCCACACGAATTTCATGATTCTTTAACCCCTCCCCTGCTCCTCCCTCCTAAGAACTTGAGATATAAATATAAAGAAAAACAATTTTCATCTAGACGTGTTGCTGGGAGCTTCTTGTCGCTTCTCCTTACAGCAATCACACCTTGCGAAGCGCTGTACATAGAATAGGAAGTAAAATTAAATTTTAACTTATATTCTTATACTATATAAACCTTCAAGTTGTCTCCAGTGTAACTTATTTTGAATGAAAACTTTTGAATTTGAATTTGAAGTGTCCAAATTTTGAATATTGAAATGTCTTTTCTTGCGACGACAAGAATGACGAATTTTGACGCTTTATCTTTTGTATAAATACTGTTTTAGTATTTATTGTAATAGGTGTCAAATACCCAAGTGTAGTAAAAGGAAACTGCCTAAGTGGTATGGCGGATATAAAAATCAAAATACATAAATGATGTAAAAAGTTTAATGGTAACAGAACACTTTGAATTATAAAATTACAATTTTACGCTTTCTTCAGTAGTTTCAGAAAGTTTCTGAAATAAAAATTGTCTTGCTTACATAAAAATTTCTTATATTACTATTATATCTGGTTTCATGTTAGTCTTATTGATCGTATGACGCAGACGTAGCGATCGGTTTAATGCGTTATATTTGTGATAGGACGTTGTTATTCATTGTTAATTAGGTTAAAACATTGTCAGATAATGTATGTAATTTTATTGTATTTTTTTTGCAGACAGGCAGACGGCCCACCTGATGGAAAGCGGTTACCATCACCTATACACATTTGTAACATTTTTATCCGTGCAGTAACGGAGAAAGAATACAATTTCCTGCGGCCGGGCGGCCTGTCGTAAGAGGCGACTAAATAACCCACAGCCAGGTGGTAGGGCATTGGCTCGACTGGATGGCTACCACCCCTGGTCTAGAGCATGCCGCCATAACAACCTTGAGTCGTGTTCCGGCATTAGTGACCAGGTTCCGGATTCACTTAAGAGAGCAGCAGTGCATTTGTAGCACCTTTGGTGTTGCAAATGTCCATAGGCGATGGTAACTGCTTTCCATCCAGTGGGCCGTCTGCCTGTCTGCTGAACACCTGCAATAAAAAAATTAAAAAAAAACACCAAAAGTGCTATAAATGCGCTGCTGCTCTGGCCACTGCTGCTGGAACATAACGTTGTTATGACGGCATACTCTAGACCAGGGCTGGTACCGCCTTATTCTTTTTCCGTTCCTGGACGGAAAGTTTAATTGCTTATTTGGATGCATTTAGACGCCTCATTTATTCAATTGATTATATTATATACAAGTGTGTGTAACCCGCTAAACTGCCATTAACAAGTAGGGGGTATAATTATCGTCAATTTGCCTAGCCAAATCTCAGCAATATTTTTTTAAATATACTTATAACTTTAACGCCATCTATGTTAAATATAAAACAAAGAGTTATGTATACCTGATAATATCTTGCAAGTTGTGAGCTTCGCATAAACTGTTATGGCCTAAACCAAGACCCTTGTCAAAGGCGTGGAACACCAAAAGACCTCCTGAGTTTCTTCTAGACTCCTCAATAGCTGTGTGAAGCTGTCATAAATAGAAGTTGGTAAGATTTAGCGCAAAAAATCACAAGTACTTAAATATATAATCATTTTTACGCCATCTATTAATCATTACCAGAAACAAAAATAATACAATTTAACGTCATGTCTATGAAGCAATACTCTTTTATGTTTCAACAAATGTTTGATAGATGGCGCTGAAACAAAAAAATGTATTTTATAACTCGTTCCATTCTTAAAACGAAATAAGAAGTTTTCGTGATCTAAAAAACATTTGTTGAAACATAGAATATAGTCCTTCATAGACATGACGTTAAATTGTATTCTTTTCGTTCCTTATAATGATCAATAGATGGCGTAACTAATAATTAAAAAACAACTATTAAAAAAACTCGTGTATATTTTAATTTTTTTTTATTGCAGGAGATGATCAGACAGGCAGACGGCCCACTTGATGGAAAGCGGTTACCATCGTCTATGGACATTGGTAACACCAAAGATGCTACAAATGCGCTGCTGCTCTCTTAAGGGCAACTGGAACCTGGTCACTAATGCCGGAACACAACTCAAGGTTGTTATGGCGACATACTTTAGACCAGGGGTGGTAGCCATCCAGTCGGGCAAATGCCCTACCACCTGGCTGTGGGTTGTTAAGTCGCCTCTTACGACAGGCCGCCCGGCCGCAGAAAATTGTATTCTTTCTCCGTTCCTGCACGAATAGATATTATACATGATGAATTGATACCGCTACAGGTCATTGTAGTTTGCCGTTTTGATATTTTATTTTTTAAACCAATTTCTTTAGATCAATCCAAAAATTTAAAAGAAAAAAAGCAACTAGTGATACAGAACTAAAATTTCATTAGAACATTACTTTCTTCTTAAATAATCTGCTACTGAACCGTTTCTGGTGAATTTTTTTGTGTGTGTTGTTCGAGTGGGCTCCGGAATAGTTTGCAATTGGACCCGATAGATGGCACTGGAAACGGGTTCCAGGATTTCGATATGTTTTTGTGTGTTTGCGTGGGTCTCCGAATGATTTAGATTCACGATTGGGTCAATAAGTAGTATTGGAATCATGTTTTACGATTTCAATGATTTATTTTTGTGTTTGAGTAGATCCCTGGATGGTTTAAATTCACAAACGGATGCGGTATGAGGCGTTGGAATCAGATTTAAGTTTTTTGATGAATTAATTTCGTGTATTTGAGTGGGTCCCGGGATGGTTGAAATTCACAATTGGACCCGGTAGATAGCGCTGCAATTGGGTCCTGATTTTTTTTATGGACAGGACAACGTCTGCGAAGCCCACTATTAATAGATATGCGTTGGAGAAATATATTATGTGGTAGTACTCAAATGCATAAAAAAATATATTATTTTAGATTGGTCACACTGTTTTCTTCTATTTATTATAAAATGTCTGTTCTAAAATGTTCGAATGTGAAATGTGACTACTGTAAATTGTTTATTTTATGTGTATGTGGTGAACAACAAAGTGTTTTCTATTCTATTCTATTCTTCGAAATAAACTTGATTCTAATATTAATATTTTTTAATTCAAAGTCCTGTAACCTTAACAATATGTAAATATATTTTTTGGAAATAAATCTACACAACAACACTTCTTCCAACAATCAAGTTCCTGTCATGAACTAACATTACCTTGACAGCGAGGTCGTAAGGCACGATCTTGTCTCCTTTTGAATGCATCATCAAGATCGGGACGTCAGGCACCTTGGGCAGATACTGGTCGGTGGTGAAAGCATATTCTGGTGATACTGTGAACGGCTTGACGAACGTGCCCTTAAAGTATGGCAGCCAGGAGACGAGCTGTTGCAAAAAATGGGTGAAAGAGGAAAAGCAGCTTCTATTAAGCAAGTCCACCTGGGCGCAGAGACCAAAGGGGCGCAAACTGATTAACTTCAATAAAAAATGTTGCACCATATTCATGTTGGCACTAGTTACGCGCTTGTTTTTTTATAGTCTCGTCGCGTTGGCAAAAATAGCAGAATGGATCACGCAATAAATATAAGTAACCCTCTATTGACAGAGGATAGGATACAAGAGAGGACTCACCGATTTTTTATCTTGATGCCGATGACAGAAGCCAAGAAACACAGCACTTCTTGATTTTTATAGTTTATGAATAATTTGCACAGCACTTTTAGTAAGGGTAGCAAGAGGGTGGCGCACGCGCACGTAATTGTTCCGCCGTAACAGATCGACGACTGGGCCGTCCGCTAGGTGGCGCGGTATTCATAATTTTGGCGAATTATGGGATAAGGAGAGGGTTATTAGGAGCTGTAAGGGTGTGAAGGAAAGGCACATAGAAGGCACTGTTATTATTACGTGATCCAATTCCTTAACGTATGGCCAATACAGGCACTCATGCAGAGATCCAAGCCGTTATTCTTTGTAAATTACTGACACATATTGATAAGGAAGCGTTGTGAATTGAAAGAAGATGTAGTGACAAGAGTTGAAAAAGGAATGTTAAGGTGGTTTGGGCATGTAGAGAGAATGAATGAAAGCAGAATCACAAAACAAGTATATGACAGCAATGTGACTGGTAGAGTCGGTGCCGGTAGACCGAGACGTACTCACCATGATCAAATTGAAGATAGGGCAGATAAAAAATAGTTTAAATAAGCGTGTATGTATGAAAGAGAGTGTCGGGGTGAAGGTAAGGAAAGGAATGCTCCGGTGGTTCGGGCATGTGGAAAGAATGCATGATGAAAGAATGACTAAACAGATATACAATGCAAAAGTGGATGGATGCAGAAGTCGAGGAAGGCCACGACACACCTTCCATGATCAAATTGATCGTGTACTAGCAGAAAGTGATGTCAGGAGCCTTAAGAACAGACGAGCGTGCATGACAAGAGTTATGAATGTCAAAGAAGCAAGTGAGGTGTGTAAGAATAA
Organism: Dendrolimus kikuchii; assembly: GCA_019925095.2. NCBI lineage: Eukaryota > Metazoa > Arthropoda > Insecta > Lepidoptera > Lasiocampidae > Dendrolimus > Dendrolimus kikuchii. Next base: position 10,051,095 of record CM034413.1, read on the forward strand.
GTCTAAATGGCGCTCTGTTTTTCGTGCCTACCCCGCAAGGGAACTGGCGTGAAGTTATGTATGTATGAAAATATTAATGAAAGTTGATGAAGCGAAAAGTGTTTATCAGGATCGTAGCAGGTGGAGATCCTACGTCTCTGCCTACCCAAATGGGGAACAGGCGTCACAATATGTGCGTATGTACGTATTTGTATATGTATGTATGTGCTAGTTTACTTTAGACCGTAATCTGCTGTCCATGTATGTATTTTTTTCCTTTTTATTTGTTGCATAATAATTACAGATAATTTAAGAAATTCCTTTGAGTCAGGTTGCCTGGAAGAGATCGCTTTTAGCGATAAGGCCGCCTTTTTTTTTACCAAGAACCTATTGTCTTGTTGTGCATTTTTGTTTTGGCGAATATTAATTTTTAACCTCTACTAACTATATTTGGATCTAGTAGCCGGTATTAGTAGAGGAGACTCCAAAGATCGACCTTCATCTGATAACCAGATGAGACATATTTTTTATCAAATTATATTAATTTATAAACACTCGTATGATAGCTTGCCAATCGAAAAGTGTTTTTGGCTATTTTTAAATAAATTAATTTTAATCAATTTTTTGTACAAATTTATTTTCAACTCATAGTTTTTATCACGGAGAATATGCCTTGATAGGCTTGCCTACTTATTTCTGTTCATGGCTACCTGGCAAGGAGGTATGAACAGGTAAGTCAATATAGATAACTAAACCGTTCTGTTAACCAATAAAAATTCGTATCATAAGAAAGAGAATTTAATTACAAAAAATTGTTTCACGCTGATATTCCGTGAGAGCATGGTATCACGCCGATAGTGCCAGCAAAACGAGCTGTATTAGAGACGGGAATGCCAACATGGCTCTACCACGTTTGTTACCGTTAGATAAATAGTGATAGACTAGCTTTGAAGTGGTAAAGTCACGCTGCAATAATTATTTTGATTACAGCTCTTAGGGCCGGGTCGGCCGGTGTAATACCACGCTTACACAGAATACCGCCGTGAAACGTGTACCCCTACATCAATCGTCTTTCGCGTGGTAAGAGATCCGGTGGCTCACTTTCCCGTCTCTCCTTTTTGGACGAGGAGAGATCAATTTACGGACGTCTCACCGTGTGGGGACCACGATGGGGACGTATGGAGACTCACCAGCCTGCTGCAGGAATACCCATTAAAACTCAAGTTACTCCTTCCATTGGTTTATAGCCAGGGCCGCGGTAAGTGGCTATCGCCTGCCCGCATAAGCCCTGGGAGGCGCCCGCCAAAGAGGTCTCGTCCATTGTTACCGCAGAGCGCAAAGTACCTCTGGATCGGACTGGGCGTAACTACGTTCTAAGTCTCAGCCTTTCCTACATAAAAAGCGCGGGGCACATGGGAGGAGGGTGGTTTTAGTGGGTAGTGGGTGTTGCCCGTGCAACTTCTCTGAGTCTCCACACAAGCTGGCTTTATTAGTGTTCGGATTGCCCCTTATCAAAGGGGAAAGCCTTCATGATCAACTATGGTCTAATCCCTTGCAAAGGACCCAGTATAGTACGTAAATAGCATTTCCCCCGCCTTAAAAAAAGAGAAGCCAAAGTACCCGACAGACAGAATGGGGAGCGCGGAGCAATTCTGCTCCCTCATCCAGCGGCCCCTCCCCTGGGTTCCAGTACTACTATCTAAGATTTAATTGATGAATGTGTGAGCAGCTCGTCGCACATATAATATTTAAATTACGCTGATGGTGTGGACAATACTCTAGTCGTTGTAGGTATAAAAGTTAAACACGGTTAGAGGTGGAAACTTATAATAAATCACTTTAAAATGCAAACACGTGTGCACTCGGCTACAACCAAAATGGTAGTGAAAACAAAAAGCAACGTCAGTGTGGCCAGTTTAAAAATATGTTATGTTCATGTTCATGTTGCCAACAGAATGAATGAATGAGAATCTTTATTTATATAAATACCGGTAAATCCGGAACTGCCTATATCTAATATTACCTTGGAAAGGGGGTGACTTTGAATTTCGTCTTTCAAGTTGTTAAACGGAGCTTCGAGCACTAAGCCGTCCGGTTGAGGTAGTCTTTCTTTCCCCAATTTATCGCATAGATCGTTCAAATTTGCTAACATGTTTGCAGCTATCGCTGAACCTGTAGTAATCATTATATTAATACGTGAGGCAAAAACTTTGTACCCCCTTCTACGAAAATTGCGCGGACGGAGGAATATAAAATTTCGCACACTTATAACTTACTAGCGGGTCCGGCAGACGTTGTCCTGCCTTGAAAAAATAAAAATCTAGGACCCGATTCTAATGCCTTCTACCGGTTCCAATTGTAAATCTAAACTATCCGGGTACCCACTCAAATACACACAAAACTGTCATCAAAATCGGTTAAGTCGTTTTCAAGTTATGCGCGTACATACATTTCTACGATTCATTTTTATTTATATATATTAGATATAGAGAAGGACTGCAGAATGCTAATATATTTTTAAATTATGCATAAAAAATACATCAAATCAATAAAAAAAAAACATTACACACACTACTATCATGTATTTGACACACACACGTATATATACTCTTTTGTTTATTGTTAAAGTCAAATTAACAGTGTAGCCTTGGCGAAATCTGTGATTATAGAAGTATACTCTTTGACTACAGAAACTTAATAATGTTCAAACTTATAATTTAAATTAATTATGGTCGAATTTCCACCACTGGGCGACCACTACTAGTAGTAATCAGTCATTAAATGGGAAGTCCTCATTAGCTCCTTTTCGAATTCATGAAATTTATAAAATTGAAAAGGTGCTTGTCGGCGAACGATTGGCCAATGGAGGTACACACCGGTCCAGCCAGGCATGAAACCACACGCAATATAAAAAATTATCTATGTGAAACAGTTATAGTCTATGGCCAACCGCCAATATTCGCTTCCACGACAACCGAACCTTTGTACACGTAACAATTTTTTATTAAATTACTATACAATATTGTAATATACGTATTTTTTATGCAAAATGTGCTTCATTAAAGACTTCCTACGCTTCTGAGTTCATTGGGACTTTTAATTTAAAGCTCAGCTCATTTAAGCTTTAAAAATACGTTTTAATATAACTCGGTAATTTAACTGTTTTCTTCTTTCTTCTTCCGGTTACGAATCTTTCTTCTCCCTCAGATATCCGCGGATTCGGATATCGATATCCGCGGATACGGATATCCGCTGATTCGGATATCAATATCCGCGGATACGGATATCCGCGGATTCGGATACGGATATCCGCGGATACGGATATCCATGGATACGGATATACGCGCCACATCACGTTTTAAAAATCAATTTTGCCAGATGGTGGGGTATTTGCTCGACTGAACGGCGACCACCCCTGGTCTAGGGTATGCCGCCATAACAACCTTGTGTTGTGTTCCGGCATTAGTGAGCAAGTTCAAGAGAGCAGCAGCGCATTTGTAGCACCTTTGGTGTTGCAAATGTCCATAGGCGATGGTAACCGCTTTTCTTCAAATGGGCCGTCTGCCTGTCTGCTGAACTCCTGCAATAAAAAAAAAATCAAGACGTTGATTTAAAGTTTTAATAACTAACCTAGAGAATGTCCCCATATTAAAACAGTAGGTCTGTTGTCACTGTCTTGACTGACATTGCACCTGACGTCAGGCGGAAATGCAGTCTAAGGTGGAGCACGCTTACCTAGAAGATACCTGTTCACGCGAGACTTAAAGACACCTAGATTATATTTTTCAGGAAAAACAGACGACGGTAAAGAGTTCCACTCTTCAGCGGTGCGTATGATGAAAGAGGAAGCATAGCGTTTCGTCCGCTTCGTTGGTATTTCCACCATATATCGGTGGCGTGAGTGCGTACGTCTGCTTGTCCGGTGGTAGAATGGTGAGGGAGGAACCAATTCATGTAATTCCGTGGCACACTCCCCGAAGTGTATCCTATAGAATACCGACAAACTGGCGACCTTACGTCGATGACTTAGGCTCTGAAGCCTCTCGTCGAATAGTTGGTTATTGCCTATCAGTTTCCTAGCTCTTTTCTCTATTGAATCGAGTGTCTCTAACTGGTATTTAGCTGAGCCAGTACTCGGTCACACTTGGCAAACCAGCCATTGATCTTAGTGCAATCATTTCATTAGTGTGCGTGGAAGCGTTAGTCACCGCCTGAGGTATGTGAGCGGCAGGGCGGGGGAGGTAGACAATTTTTTTTTTGTTTTTTTTTTTTTTTTTGATGCGAGGGAAAATGCTTAACCGATTTACGCACAAACTGGGTCGTTGCTAGGGGAACGATACGCGTCGGTTGGGGGCGATAACACTGCAGCAATAGTATGCTCTTGGCGGTGCTCCGTCCGCGATCGACGTCACAGAATAGTGTGGAAGACTCCGAGCGTTGCTACACGAGCGAGCAACCCCAATACCCACTAAAAACCCCCTCCTCCCTGTCGACCCTGCACTTTTGTTTGTGTTGGAAAGGCTGAGATTTAGAACATAGTTACGCCCAGTCGATCCAGCGCAATAAAGTGCCTGGAGTGTGCCCTGAGAGAACACACCCCACTTCGTTGTGCGGGGGTAGAAGGTCCTTTGCTCTCCTAGCAAGCTAAAGGCCCCCCGCGGTAAACGGAACCTAACTCAGGGAGAGAAGTAATGCGCGTACCTGCCTCTCCGGGTGCCAGCTGAAGGCCGGCGACCTCGAGAAGACGCATTAGCATGCGCTGCAGGACTCCTCTCCCTATTGCGTTCTGCGGTCTCCTTGAGTGACATTACTGTCTCACAAAAAGTAACCGCAGCCCCCCAATTGTCGCTGCTCTGCAGCATGGCCTTGACCAAGTCGCAGAGCGAGTCGACCGGACCTACGTGCGTCTCAAGTTCGAAACGCTGCGGCGCCCATGCGGCGCACTCGACTAACGTGTGTAACGCCGTGTCGGGCGCGCCGCACTGGCGGCAGTCCGGGGAAGGCAAGCAGCCCACAATGCGATACAGATACTTATAGAAACATCCGTGTCCGGTAAGTATCTGCGTCGTTCTGAAGGTCAGGGTGCCGCTGGTGCGGTTGACCCATTCCGTCAGCTGTGGCCTGTTGTCGAGCTCTTGAGACCAGACGGCGATGATGGAGGCGGTTTCCCGCTTCCTGATCGCCTCGATTTCGACCTGACAGAAGGTCAGGCCTCTAGCTAGGGCATCCTGCCGGGTGCGACGCACCTCTGCCAGGACGTTCGCCTGGAGATGCCAGGGCGGATGGCCTGCCAGGAGGGTGGCCGCCGTCCGCGACACTGTGGGATACCCCCGTATGGTCCTCACGGCCAGAACCCGCTGCGCCCGGTGCAGCAGGGCTCTGTTGTGGCGGTGAAGTGCAATGGACCAGACGGGTGCACCGTACAGTGCCATACTCCTCAGGATGCCAGAGTAAAGTTTCCGCGTCGCACCCCCCGGCCCCCCCAAGTTGGAAAGCAGCCTCGAGAGTGCGCCCGCGGATTTGACGAGTTTGGGAACTAGCTGCTTAAAGTGCGCTTTGAACAGCCATTTCCCATCGAGAACTTGCCCCAGATATTTCATCTACTACTACTATCTACTCTAATCGCCACCCCTTGGACCGAAACGGTCAAGTCCGCGGGGGGATTGCGAAATTTCCTATGGAACATGACGGCCTCCGTTTTCGCGGGGGAGACCCTCAAGCCCAGCCTAGTTATTCGATCTACGGCAATCGCCAACCCGGCGTTGGCGACGTCCACGGATTCCGCAAATGACGCAGCGCGTGCCGTGAGTAGGGTGTCGTCCGCAAAGCAGATCAGCCCTACCCCGGGCAGGACCGGAACCCGAAGGATCCAGTCATAACCTACGTTAAAATCGGCCCGAGGACCGACCCCTGTGGAACGCCGCACGCGACGCGTCGCCGACCTAACACGGGATTGCTGGACTCACCGCCCTCCCAAAGGATATGTCGATCCTGCAGGTACGCGCCCAACAGCCTCGTGAGGTACGAGGGGACTCCATGCGCGCGGAGCCCCTCCCTGATCGTCTCATGAGGGAGGCTGTTAAAGGCGTTCGCTATGTCTAGCGACACCGCAAGAACGACATCCTTCGCTTGGACGGCTTCGTCCGTCAACGTTCGCAGTGTCTCGAAGGCATCCATCGTGGAGCGCCTCCGCCGAAACCCGAACTGCGTTTCTGAAAGCCCCGGCTCCACAGCGTCGAGATGCTTCACGAGCCGCTCCGCCAAGATCTTTTCGAAGACCTTAGCGACCTCGTTCAGCAGCACTATGGGCCTGAAGGCGGACGGATCATTGGGAGGCCGACCTCCCTTGGGAATCAGGCACAAACGCCCCTCCTTCCATTGCGACGGGAACCGACCTGCCCGAATACAGGCTGTGTCAGCGATTTACGCCGACACATGCACTTTAACACAGCATATAACATTCTTCAGTAGTCGTTTAACATCGTACTCGGTCACTTGGCAAAACAGCCATTGATCTTAGCGCAATCATTTCATTAGTGAGCGTGGAAGCGCTAGTCACCGCCTGAGGTATGTGAGCGGCAGGGCGGGGGAGGTAGACAACGTCAAGCTATCTCAGTCTGCCGTCGACCACCGCGACGGTTATACGATTCAGTTGTTCTCGCTAGTTTGTTCCAAACATACACGAGATAAAATATCCTAAGATGGGTCCACCAATTACACGACCAGTGAAAAATTTTTGTGAATTTTTTTTGAAGTCGGTTTGTTTTTTTTTATAATATACTATAACGGTGATAGTGTTTTTTTTATTTACTTATTGAGAAATGTTAATTTGCTTATAAAATTGTTTTGTATCGTAAATAATAAAATATAATAAACATTTTTGAATATGTATTTTTTTGTTAACCAGGAAATAGAAAAATACAATATTACAATTAATAAAGATTATTACAATTAATTAAATTAACAAAGAAATGTAATGAGTTAATATTTTTTACTCATACTTATCGTAAACTCACTGCACCTGCACATACTTCATCCTTTTATGATAACTCTTTTACAGTGCAGGTTGTCAAACTGTGGAATGCGCAGCCTCTTACTGTCAGAGAGGCCAAAATATCTTAAATAATTATGCCTAATTCTTATACTATAGAGTAATTAATATATATATATATATATATATATATATATATATATATATATATATATATATATATATATATATATATATATATATATATATATATAATCTAATATTCTGCACCACCTACATCGCCAGATTAGGTTAAACTATTCCTTAAGTTAGGTTGCCTGGAAGAGATTGCTTTAAGCGATAAGGCCGCCTATTGTTTCTACTATGACAATATTGAAATTGTGTATTTTTTAAATTATATATTTGGTGAGCAATAAAGTGTTATCTATCTATCTATGGACATTTGTAACATTAAAGGTGCTACCAACGTGCTGCAGGACTCAACTTATTGCTGTGCCGGCATAATACACAACGCTGATTTTCAATGCAAACCTTCCTTTTGGCGTAACACTAAAAGCGTATCCGTCTGCTTTATCAGAAACATACAATAGTTGTGCTAGCATTTTCATTGTTTCTAAGGAAGAATTGTGTGGTTCTATTACAGTTTCATTGCTTTTGTGCTGTATCGCTTCGAGAATGCATGAAGCCCGCTATTCCATCTTTATGCTCTACTCATAGCAAACGCAGTACTTGCAAATGGCGGTCTCGCGAAAAACGCGGTAAACATACTAAACATGTCCATGTTATGTCATGTTTTGAGTGTATCTAAAAAAAAACAAACTTTATGTATAGATCAGTGCCTTGGGATACCAATTATGTAAAAAAATTAAAAACCCAAAAATGTCGATTACTGCAAGTTTATTATGTAATTAGTAGGGCAGAGTTCCTTTATCCGTGCAGGAACGGAGAAAGAATACAATTTCCTGCGGCCGGGCAGCCTGTCGTAAGAGGCGACTTAACAATCCACAGCCAGTGGTAGGGCATTTGTCCGACTGGATGGCTACCACCCCTGATCTAAAGTATGTCCCCATAACAACCTTGAGTTGTGTTCCAGCATTAGTGACCAGGTTCCAGTCTCCCTTAAGAGAGCAGCAGCGCATTTGTAGCACCTTTGATGTTGCAAATGTCCATAGGCGATGGTAACCGCTTTCCATTAAGTGGGCCGTCTACCTGTCTGCGGAACTCCTGCAATAAAAAAAAGAGCTATGGAACCTACCTGTATTTTAAGGTGTTTAAACTTACCTCTATAGTCAAAGGTAATTATGTGAAAATTCATTTCTTGGAACACTGTATGTATGTAGTCTGTATGGGGATCCTCTATGGTTTGAGTTACCTGGAAATTATATACATGCAGGTAACTAATGTAGTGTATTTTTCCGTGCAGGAACGGAGAAAGAATACAATTTCCTGCGGCCGGGCGGCCTGTCGTAAGAGGCGACAAAACAACCCACAGCCAGGTGGTAGGGCACTCGCCTGACTGGATGGCTACCACCCCTGGTCTAAAGCATGTCGCCATAACAACCTTGAGTTGCGTTCCGGCATTAGTGACCAGTAGGTTCCAGTGACCCTTAAGAGAGCAGCAGCACATGTGTAGCACCTTTGGTGTTGCAAATGTCCATAGGCGATAATAACCGCTTTCTACCAGGTGGGCCGTCTGCTTGTCTGCTGAACTTTTGCAATAAAAAAAAAACTCCCCAGCAACAAGTCTAGCTAAACACTCTTTCGCTTCATATTCCTTTTAAGATTTTGAAACAATGTATGTAGATATATTCTACAATTACTTTTCGAAAAATTAGTAGACCAGAAAAACAATTCGTGGTAGCTTAGTGACTAGTGTCTAACGTGTTCGCGTTTGATCTCAATAACGTGGGTTTGAATCCTGGCCAGGGTGAATGCATTGTTTAGGCAGTTGTATAACCTAATATGCTTGATGTGTCATGTGTCAATTATCTATAATCTTTTGGCTGTTACACATGATATAGATTTATTTATTACTAATCAAGTCGTGGTAGCGTAATGGCTAGCGCACGCGTCCCAAACTCAAAAGGGCGCGGGTTCGAACCTGGCCGGAACGCATGCACCACTTAGTCAGTTTTCTGACCTAATGTGCATATTGTTACAATTACTACGTGCTCACAATGGTGAAGGAAAACATCGTGATGCAACCTGCACATCGAGATATCCGATGTGTCAAACCTGCCAAGCCGCCTTGGACAAGCGTGGTGGGTATACTGTCCGTTCCCGCATGAGGAGGAGGCCCGAGCCCAGCAGTGGGACAGTTATGGGTTACTATTATATATTATATTACTAATCCACAAAATGTTAAGACGGTCCGGGGAAAGCACTTGTCTAAATATTAGCGGGTTGCATTTAACAGGTCAGTTTTAAAATAGTCTATTCTGTCTTTTTTTAAATTTCCTCTTTTTAATTTAATTAATAGATTGCAAAGTATTTACTAGCAAACATTATAAATATATATATATATATATATATATATATATATATGTGGAAACAATTAAATCGCAAGGTGCATCACTGCGCAAAATCTGCGGAGTGACGCTCGCTGACCGCGTTCGTAATACCGAAGTAAGAAAGAGAGTTGGTCTGAAAGAGAGTGTCGGGGTGGAGGTAAGGAAAGGAATGCTCCGGTGGTTCGAGCATGTGGAAAGAATGCATGATGAAAGAATGACTAAACAGATATACAATGCAAAAGTGGATAGATGCAGAAGTCGTGGAAGGCCACGACACACCTTCCATGATCAAATTGATCGTGTACTAGCGGAGGGTGATGTCAGGAGCCTTAAGAACAGACGAGCGTGCATGACAAGAGTTATGAATGTCAAAGAAGCAAGTTATGTATGTATGTATGTATGAAACAATTAAATGGTTATAGATTTTTAGTAGTATGTACTTAGCTATAAACTGTTTGTTTTCCGAATAAAATAAAATAAATATACAATCACCACGGTGAAGAAAAACATTATGATAAAGACCGTCAAGATGAACGATGTGTGAAACTCGCTAACTAGCGTTAGATGATTGAGTTGGGTATACCGTCTGTTGTACATAAAAAAATGGGTGGCTCAAATCAGCAGTGGCTCATAACTAGAAGAGATTATTTTAAGCGTTAAGGCCGCCATATGTTCAACATTTATTGTACCTAGTGTTTAAGAACATAGTTTCAATTGTTGATGAACAATAAAGTGATTTCATCTTCTGCCAATAATTTGGGGTCAGTACAATACATATTTGCCTGCCAAACTCCTCTATTCCGGCATATATATATATCTGTCATACCACAAATCATGTCACTTTTCACATCCATCTCTTTTTTGGTCTACCTTTATGGGGTTGTCTGGAAGAGATGCTTTTTAGCGATAAGACCAACCTTTGTGCATAATGAGACATAGTTCTAGTCTGTTAGTTCTTTGATTGATTGATAATAATGTAAGTGATATCATAAGAAACAGTGTCATAAGGGAGCGTTGTGGATTGAAAGTAGATGTTGTGACAAGAGTTGAAAAAGGAATGTTAAGGTGGTTTGGGCATGTAGAGAGAATGAATGAAAGCAGAATCACTAAACAAGTAGATAACAGGAATGTAAGTCGTAGAGTCGCTGACGGTAGACCGAGACGTACTCACCATGATCAAATTGAAGATATTTTGAAGTAAGGTCAGATGAAAAGCAGTTTAAATAAGCGTGTATGTATGAAAGAGAGTGTCGGGGTGAAGGTAAGGAAAGGAATGCTCCGGTGGTTCGGGCATGATGAAAGAATGACTAAACAGATATACAATGCAAAAGTGGATGGATGCAGAAGTCGTGGAAGGCCACGACACACCTTCCATGATCAAATTGATCGTGTACTAGCAGAAGGTAATGTCAGGAGCCTTAAGAACAGACGAGCGTGCATGACAAGAGTTATGAATGTCAAAGAAGCAAGTGAGGTGTGTAAGAATGGGCCTAAATGGCGCTCTGTTGTTCGTGCCTACCCCGCAAGGGAACTGGCGTGGAGTTATGTATGTATGTATGTATGAAACAATTAAATGGTTATAGATTTTTAGTAGTATGTACTTAGCTATAAACTGTTTGTTTTCCGAATAAAATAAAATAAATATACAATCACCACGGTGAAGAAAAATATTATGATAAAGCTCGTCAAGATAAACGATGTGTGAAACTCGCTAACTAGCGTTAGATGATTGAGTTGGGTATACCGTCTGTTGTACATAAAAAATGGGTGGCTTAAAATCAGCAGTGGGTCATAACTAGAAGAGATTACTTTAAGCGTTAAGGCCGCCATATGTTCAACATTTATTGTACCTAGTCTTTAAGAACATAGTTTCAATTTTTGATGAACAATAAAGTGATTTCATCTTCTCCCAATAATTTGGGGTCAGTACAATATATATTTGCCTGCCAAACTCCTCTATTCCGGGATATATATATATATATATATATATATATATATATCTGTCATACCACAAATCATGTCACTTTTCACATCCATCTCTTTTTTGGTCTACCTTTATGGGGTTGTCTGGAAGAGATGCTTTTTAGCGATAAGACCAACCTTTGTGCATAATGAGACATAGTTCTAGTCTGTTAGTTCTTTGATCGATTGATAATAATGTAAGTGATATCATAAGAAACAGTGTCATAAGGGAGCGTTGTGGATTGAAAGTAGATGTTGTGACAAGAGTTGAAAAAGGAATGTTAAGGTGGTTTGGGCATGTAGAGAGAATGAATGAAAGCAGAATCACTAAACAAGTAAATGACAGCAATGTAACTGGTAGAGTCGCTGACGGTAGACCGAGACGTACTCACCATGATCAAATTGAAGATATTTTGAAGTAAGGCCAGATGAAAAGCAGTTTAAATAAGCGTGTATGTATGAAAGAGAGTGTCGGGGTGAAGGTAAGGAAAGGAATGCTCCGGTGGTTCGGGCATGATGAAAGAATGACTAAACAGATATACAATGCAAAAGTGGATGGATGCAGAAGTCGTGGAAGGCCACGACACACCTTCCATGATCAAATTGATCGTGTACTAGCAGAAGGTGATGTCAGGAGCCTTAAGAACAGACGAGCGTGCATGACAAGAGTTATGAATGTCTTCAAATTACTTTGTACTGAATGTCGTTATATAATGCATGCTGTGTCCGCACCAAGATGGTAAGTAACCATATTTTCTGTACTCTAGTTTTGTTTAATGTGCCAAATACCTGAAAATCATTACAAAGCCTTTCAATGATACATTCAAATTGAAAGACAGAAATATGTTTCAATAGTAAAACGCTAAAAAAAATAAAGCTGTGGCGACATGTAGTAAGTAGGATTTAAGCTTAGAAGCTTTTCAGAGAGAAATCTATATATATCAAATTCTCGTGTCACAGTATTTGTAACCAAACTCCCAAACTGCTTGACCGATTTTTATGATTTTTTTTCTGTATATTCTGTAGGTTTGAGAAGAAGTTGTAAACTATTGTTTATACCGCTAAGTGATAAGGGTGGCCCTCCCCAAATATTTGTATGTATTTTTTATGATTTGGCATTAAAAAATACATATAACCCTTAAATTTCACATTTTTAATAGCGATATTAGTACTGTAATAATGTTCAACTCTCAGTGGTCGACAACTGATCAATTATCAATCGATCAGTCATCTCCGGTAGGCGTCTACCGGTGTCACTTCTCACCCAGCAAACAGCACGGAGTAGGGATGAGAACAATATGTTAGTTATTTTTTATTTAATTGCCAAAATATTCACTAGAAATAATTTATACGGCAAAACAACGATTGCCGGGTCAGCTAGTTTTTATAGAATTTTGTTATAGAAGCTGCATACGTCTAGTCACCGCAGTGGACAACGAACTACTGGCTAGCGCAACGCGGATCGCGGGAGCGCATATACTGATAGTTGCTCTATCTCGCTCGCACATCATCCGGTCCCGCTCACACATTGTGCTATATATTATACGACTAGTTAATATTTGTACTTAAGGTTACCGTTTCCAAAAAAAATGAGTTCACTTCAGTTGACATTAGCACTCGACATAGAATATTACCCTCTGCGATCTGAAGTATCATTTAACCTTTACCTCTTGCTGCTACAATATATATAATAACAGCCCATAAATGTCCTACAGCTGGGCTTGAGCCTTGTATTTATAGGGGAAGTGAGAGTATACTCGCCATACTTGTCCAAGAGGGATTGGTGGGTTTGACACATCGGCTATTTTGACGGGAGGTTTCGTCACGAAGTTTTCCTTCACCAATTATCATGTGTCAATTGTAACATTATTCACAGTACGTCAGAAAACTGATTAAGTGGTAGCTTTCTGGCCAGGTTGGAAGTTGTGCCCTTTAAGTTTTGATGTGAGTGCCCTACCACTAAGCCACAAACAGCTTTTTTTAAATTATTTATTAAAATTATATTTACCAAGTTTTATAACTTGTTGGTCTGTTACGGACATGAACTCGAGACTGAAATTTCTTCCGCCAACAATATTACAGTTCGACGGGTTTTCGTAATCGGGGTTTCTTGGATAGTTTACTGTAGAAAATAGAAGAATTACATGATCAGGCAAGTGGTTTGATTACAGCCCTTTGGTCCGGCTTATACGACGCTCTCACAGATCGGCGTGAAGCGTTTAGGAGCCCTCCATTCATGAATAGGGATAGGCCGAATGTGGTTTGCACCGAATACGAACTTCGGCCGAACAATCGGTGAAAATAAAAAAATCTACCGAAATTCGATTTAATATTTCGAGAGCAACCCGCCGAGACTTTTTGACGCACTTACATGTATCGACCGAAATTCGATTTAATTATGCCGCGCTTTTTCGAGAGCAACCCGCCGAGACTTTTTAACGCACTTATATGGATTGTTGCTAGATGCTCAAAAATGGATAAGACTCTTCAATTAAAAACTAGTCTAATTTTTATCACATTGCAAGTTAACATTTACATGTTCGTAACTTTTGTTTACTTTAGTGAATGATCATAAGTATAAAAATACCTAATTTAATTTAACAATGACATTTCAATGATTTCTCTACATATTTTTTGTTGATGTATAAAAAAATAAGTATATTTTGTGCATTATTTTGCGACAATAAATATTATTCTTTCTTTCTTTTTTAAAATACTTACTACAATTTGAAAACACCATTTTCCTTTGCACGCATTTGCTGTATTTAAAAATCAGGGGTATTACGGCCATTTGTAATACGAGTATGCTAGCTGTTACTGAAGCGCCTGTCATCAAAATTAATCTAAGACAGATTGAAACACATTCAAGTTAGAAAATTAATAAGTACCTACTTAGTCACTTTTTTTTTTATTACAGGAGATCAGCAGATAGGCAGACGGCCCACTTTTAAATACCAGCTGGAGGCGTTGGAATCAATTGAGAAAAGAGCCAGGAAGCTGGTCGGCAATGGTCGCCTTTTTTATGCTCGACTTCAGAGTCTAGAGCATAGACGTAAAGTCGCGCGGCTGACTGTCTTCTACCGGATACATTCCGGGGAGTGTTCCCTAGAATTGCACGAGCTGATTCCTCCATCCCCATTTTACCATCGGAGAACCAGACGCACCGGTTTGCACCACCGATACATGGTGGAAATACCACCAGTCAGAACGAAGCGTTTCGCTTCATCTTTTCTGGTGCGCACTGCCGAAGAGTGGAATAATTTACCGGAGTCTGTTTTTTCTGACAAATACAATCTTAGTCTTCAAGTTACGAGTGAATAGGTATTTTCTAGGTGAGCGTGCTCCATCCTAGACTGCGTCATCACTCAACATCAGGTGAGACAGTGGTCAAACGCAAACCTATACTTACATTAAAAAAAAAAAAACTTGATGGAAAGCGGTTACCATCGCCTATGGACATTTGCAACAGCAAAGTTGCTGCTCTCTTAAGGGAAATCCATATTACACCTCTATGTAATATGGGTACGTTCTCTACGTACCCACATTACACGACCCATTTTTCACCCCCCTAACCGTCGGTGACCACCATAGTATATGCCAAGATTCCTCTCCCCTTCTAGTTTTCACGTAGTAAAATATATATATAAATCAATTGCTGTTCGTTAGTCTCGCTAAAACTCGAGAACAGCTGGACTGATTTGGCTAATTCTGGTTTTGAATTATTTGTGGAAGTCCAGGGAAGGTTTAAAAGGTGAGTAAATATAAAAAGATGTTTGGAATATTGTAAAAACAACAATTTTACTTTCAATTAGAAACTATTCCTACCTGTCAAACATTTGATGTTCTTCCCATCGTTCAGAAACCAACGTTTTTTATTTTATTTATTGTGAGTCGGCGGTACGAAGTTTGCCGGGTCAGCTAGTTAGTAATAAATATGGTTTTAAATCATTTTTTGCGGACAGAAAGTTACTAAGAAATATAATTTGGCTTCTATTTGTCTTTAAGTCGTTTAAAAACCGTTAAGCCCTGTGCGCCATATTTGAATATAGCTCGAAAAGCGCGTAATTTCCCTTCCACCCCTTGATCACAATCAAGCGCGATAAGGCCGCCCTTTGTTCATCATTTATTGTATGTGGTTTTTAAGAAAGTAATTTTAATTTTGATGAGCAATAAAGTGTTTTTATCATTCATTCATCTATTCATTCATTCAAGCGTGGTATTTTAAAGACCTCCCTGCCCCATAGCCAGGTCAGGTAGTATAGGTACGTTCCCTTACGCAACAAGAAAACTGGGAACGTCAATCCGTCCAGTAAATAAAATGGACAAGCAATATATATATATAAAATTTTGATCATATACTTGGCACCGACCTTAAGATGTACAAAATATTTATTTGTTGTTTTTTAGTTAGCCTTGAAGTCAGTTTGTTTTTTGTTCCCACATGTCTATTATATACCGCACCCGGTAAATATGCATAAACGCGGAACGAGAAATTTACGGCGTTTTCTGTATTCAAAGACGTTAATTTTTATTTTTATTTTTATTGCAGGAGTTCAGCAGACAGGCAGACGGCCCACTTGATGAAAAGCGGTTACCATCGTCTATGAACATTTGCAACACCAAAGTGCTACAAATGCGCTGCTGCTCTCTTCAGGGAGACTGGAACCTGGTCACTAATGCCGGAACACAAATCAAGGTTGTTATGGCGGCATACTCTAGACCAGGGGTGGTAGCCATCCAGTCGGGCAAATGCCCTACCACCTGGCTGTGGCTTGTTTAGTCGCCTCTTACGACAGGCCGCCCGGCCGCAGGAAATTGTATTCTTTCTCCGTTCCTGCACGGATAAAAATATGGTTTGCTATGGTATAATAACGACACTAAAGTTACCGGCAAGCTATCATTAAGGCAAAAAATTAATAAACAATATAATTAATTATGTATTATGGCAAAATCAATGCCAAAAGGCGTTGCAGCTATAGTTAAAAAAAATATAATTATTAATTACTTTGGTCATGTCATATATGTTACATTTGCAGACTAATTCCGAAATGAATAATTGTTTTTATCACAATTAGGTATAATCGTGGCGCTTAAGTTGAACATTATTTCTATTGATATGCCGCACATATTTAACGTAATTAAGAGAGAGAGATAACACTTTATTGCACACTAAAATATACAATTACAAAAACAGACTATATTTACAATATTTTCTAGGCAATACAATAGACAGCTTTATCGCTCAAAGCGATCTTTTCCAGGCAACCTAAATGAAAGAGATTTGAATCGGGCGATATAGGTGGATCAGGAAAAAGCAATAAATGTATTGTTTATAAAGTTTTTAACTTAATGATTAATATATTTCCGATGATTTTAATGTCGTTATTATACCATAGCAAACCATATTTATAGTCTTTGAATACAAAAGGCGCATAGTTTCCTCGTTCTGTGTTTATGCACAATTACCCCACTTCGAAATAATCAAGATAACGACTCCAGGATAGCTCTACCAGGTCACAGATACAGATAGAGAGCTACGAAACCTTAAAAAAGAACAAGTTTTGTAAACAAAATCAATTTACCCTAATACCATTGTATTTTATATCATTATTCTTTCTTCTATTATAAATTATTTTTATTATATAATTAATTCAGTAACATTTTTCTTTTGAATGACTTTTCCTTTTTTTTGTTGTATTTGAAATTTTGTTAACAGTAATTTAGATCATTTAAATACATAGTAAAATCCTGTCAAGTATTTTTTTTATATGGCTTCAACGCACACGGCGTTGATTTTGCCAATGTCAAACTTGTACAACGAAAAGACAGGTGGTAAAGAAACAAAATTATAGACCTAAAAATTTGGCCAGTATTACCTGTCAAGCTTTCAGCAAAATGTCGCTTGTTGAGCTTTTTAAAAAATATATTGAAAATAGTATATTTTCACCACGAGGACAGGCAAAGACACGTAGACCATACAGCCTTGTCTGGTATATTAGCTTTTCAGTATAGCTCAGCCAAATTATGAGTCTTTTACTGACACCGATCAACCGAGTTCTTGTTGCCAACTCAAAAGGTCAGATTTCACTAAACAGTTCCCATTTTTCACAATTACAAATAATTCACCTTGCTACTTCATCAGGGATAATGTTATAGGCCAGGAGTCACCAGTTAGTTTCGCTCGGGGTCCGTTTTAAGAAAAGAAATGACCATCGCGGTTCGCACAACATTTTATAGAAAAAAACGTGTGCGTCTCGGGACGCCCGACAGAAGTGATAACTTAAAGTAATCTACGATGAACTATTTAATATTGAAATTGTTTAACTCGAGAAAAGCTTAGGTTATTACTTAAATTTTATGTATATTATTATGATGATTTTATTGTCTGCCGATTTATTTTATTATTTTATAAGGTAAGGAAAGGTTATTTATTAATAAAATCTTTTATTGATTATAAAATATATTTTATTCTTAGTTACAATTCTTGAATATGTACATTAGAATTTTGTGTATGTACATTATTAGTATCATTATTTAATCTGGTACCTACGCTCACGTATGGAAGCGAGAGTTGGGTATGGAAGAGAGAGCATGAAAGTAGAGTAAACGCGGTCGAGATGCGAGCACTGCGCAAAATCTGCGGAGTGACGCTCGCGGACCGCGTTCGTAATACCGAAGTAAGAAGGAGAGTGTCGAGGTGAAAGTAAGGAAAGGAATGCTCCGGTGGTTCGGGCAAGTGGAAAGAATGCATGATGAAAGAATGACATTAGAATTTTGTGTATGTACATTATTAGTATCATTATTTAATCTAATTACTGAAATCCGTCTAGCGCTGTGGGTTAGAGTGAGAGAGGAGGAGCTTGCCTACCGCTGCCGTATGCGTGAGAGAAAGAGAAGCCAGACAAACTGGCACCGTAACGCGTTACGTAACGCAGCGGTTTATCCTCCCATAAGAAGTTATCACTTTAAAAATATTTATTAAACAAATGTAATTACGGAAATAACAAAGGTATTTTTTTACATATCAATGAGAAAAATGTCATTTTTTGCGGTCCGCACAAAATGGGTCTTCCGTGTGGATGCCGACCACGGTCCGCCATTTGGAGACCCCAGTAATAGGCCGTTTCATGCAGATGCAGTGATGGGTTTAATTCGTTACTTACGATGCAATATTGTTATTATTGTGTATCTTTAAAGACCACGGGCCATAAAAATGCCCCGGCCTTTTTGACGACTTCCGTGGGCCCATAGGTAGGCCAACACGTAGAGGCCCCTTGATAAATTTAATCTAAATGTGACGTGACACTGACCGGCGATTATCCCTGTTTACACCATATAATAATGCACCCACGGACAAGCCCCGGCCAGTGTAGGAATATTGTGGGAAAAGAGAACAGAAAGTACCTGGCTATTGGGGTGAACTGCTAGTGGTACTTGCAGCGTGAGAGCATTAGAGCATTATTCAAGCGTATAAGTACAAGTGAGTTGCACTCTGACGTGAATATATATATTTAAATATAAATAATATTGAATTGACTTGAATAATGCTCTCGCGCTTCCTCGCACAGCGGAACTCTTAACGAGTCTGGGAGGATGTTTGGCCCTTCAGATTAGTCTGGCTCATTGCAAAATATTTTGAAATATTATACTTGATAATATACAATAAAACTACGTTTTAACGGTTTTAAGCGCGGTAATTTTATTTGATTTTGGTTTTCCCGACGTTTCGGCCACTTTTCAGTGGCCGTGATCACGGAAGACAAAGATGTCAAGTGTCAACGAGTATTGTTAAAGTTTTATTTAGCCTACCGCCAACTTATTAATTTTAATTATTTAATTTTAATTTTGTTTATGGTTATTATTTACTCTATGGGAGCCTAATCTAATTTACTACCGCTTCGCAACATGTTATGGCTTGAAGAGAAGAAGCGGCGCAAGAAACTCTTCAGCAAACATGCCTAGCTCTAATAATTTTATATAATATTAAAATGGGTGGAAGGAAAAATAAAAGTAATTATCAGTCAAGTTGGTTTGTGTTCCGTTGTACGCAGAAAGAGCTCACAGTGTCTTGAGGTCTGGCAGCTGGTTTTTGCTGGGTTTGGGTCTTAATAGTTTTGATAACTGGATCCCAAACACGTGGTACTTGCCAACCATCTTCTCTATTGAAATTTGGGTGTTTTTTGATTTCAATAGCCTCACGCATCATTCTAGGTATGAAACGATTCTCTTTCGCGAGGATTTGTGGGTTATCGAATCTGATGTAGTGGTTGGGTTTATCCAGCGTGTGTTCACTGATCGCAGACTTCGTAGACCTTGTGTGTTTCATGTCAGCAATGTGTTCTTTTGCTCCTGTTTTTATGCTCCTCTTTGTTTGCCCAATGTATGACAATCCACACTCTCAATCAAGCTTGTAAACTCCTGCATCCTGGAGTGGGATATTGCATTTCACAGGTCTCAGAAATTGGGTAATCTTTTTCTGCGGCTTGAAATATGTTTTGATTGAAGCTCGCCTGAGGATGTGACCAATTCTGTCTGTGACCCCCTTGATGTAGGGTAGGGTAGCAGGGCGTCGCTCAACTGAAGGTGGTTTGGGGCTTTGTGACGTTGGTGTGGAGTTTTCAGCTGATTGCGTTGTAGAACTCGCTTGACATGCTGAAGCTCTCCAGCTATGTGGTTCTCGTCACAAATTTTCTGTGCTCTCTGAAACAAAGATTTGCCCACGGTAGCTAACTGACTAGGATGGTGGTGAGACGATATTGATATTGATAATATATATAAAATTCAGCCTTCCTAAAATGACGTAAGTTCCCACATTTTTTTTAAGTGTCTGTCAAAAGGTATGGCCCACAGGAAGTGTCTGGCAACTATATATCTTTGTTTATAACAATATCATATATGACATATATAAAAACTAGCCTTGCTACTTTGCGTAAGTTAGCATGGTGTTTTCCACCTTTGATACCTGCTACCTGAAAAACGGCCCCGCTTTCAGCTTAGCGAGTATCCATTCCTTTCTAAGTATATGTTAAATTACCGATCCAAAAAATTTCATTTTTGGTAAAATCACGTAAGTCTGGGGTGACTGGGATCTTGGACTATATCGTTAGCAGATTTTCATTTGAGCGCAAATTACAGGAATGAGATTGATAGAGGAAACTAAAAAGGAGGATTGAAAAGGATATAGTGCAGAAGTGAAAGTAAGTGAAGATTCATTTAGGCTTTTTTAGACCATAACCTTCCTCTAGTAAATTTTGAGTATGAGTAGGTGGATAAAAGAATAGATTTTTAGACCTTTGATTGAAAAAAAAACCATTTCATAATTTTAAATTCATTTAATTCGTAAAAAATGCTTTCAATCAAAATTAAAGTTATAATTGCTGATGTCCCTTAGATGTGTTTTTTTTTTAATTCAAGTTACGCATTATAATTAAACAGTACTACTTACTGATGTTTCTTAAAGGAGTAATAAGTTTATTTTAATTTGATGTCTATTGAATTAGGCAAAGACTCAATCAAGAACTAATTTTATTTATTTCTTATCACATTGCATGTTAAGATTTATATGTTCCTAACTAAAATAAAAAGTTATAATAGATATGATTTCTATTAACTTCAGTCAAAATAGTGCAAGTAGGTATTTTACTTTTTCCTTGCACCGATGTTCGGCTTTTAAACCGAATTTCGGCCGATTGCCGAAGTTCGGCTCAAGCTGCCGAAATTCGGTCAAACCGAATGTAAAACAAATTTCGGCCCATCCGTAGTATTTTCACATACTTTATTTTTATGCAAAAGTATATTTACCGAAAATAAAGTAGGATACGTTTATTATAAAGTATGGTTGCCAACCCTATTTTTTTTTTTTTTGGGGCGAGGGAAAATGCTTAACCGATTTACGCAAAAACTGGGTCGTTGCTAGGGGAACGACACGCGTCGGTCGGGGGCGATAACTCTGCAGCAATAGTATACTCTTGGCAGTGCTCCGTCCGCGATCGACGTCACAGAATAGTGTGGAAGACTCCGAGCGTTGCTGCACGAGCGAGTAACCCCAATACCCACTAAAAACCCCCTCCTCCCTGTCGACCCTGCGCTTTTGTTTGTGTTGGAAAGGCTGAGATTTAGAACATAGTTACGCCCAGCCGATATGGTTGCCAACCCTAGCCTCAAGACTCTACGGCCCAAGCGTTTATGTTTTAAATTGAATAAAACAATGTTACGTCATATGCCACATTTTATTAGTAATTTAAAAATCAGATTATTGAACGTCTCCGTTGTCTTCTTTCATGGTCTTGTACGGTTTTAGGAATCTAGTTTATCTTGGTGATCTGCGATGCTTGTTGTATGATATCTGTAATTAAAGAAATTAATAAATGCAGATTCTCCTATGTAGTAGTAGTAGTTGTATTCGCCACAAAGGCAGGCAAAGGAATCTTTAGTCCATACAGCCAATTCTGATGTTTAAGTCTTCGTATAATAGTCGCGCAGTTGTATTGTAGGCTACAACTAACGCCATTCAACGGAGTTCTTGTGAAAACTCAAAAGGCCACATTTGACTATACAGTTCACATTTCTCACAAAACACATAATTACTACTCAAAAACTATCAATATCCTACAACTATTGTTCATTTTAGAGTAATTTTACACATTTTTAGAAAATAAAACTGCACAGCACAACGTCTCCTTTCAGTTCCCGCCAAAAACTCCAGATTCTCCTATTATATGATTATTTTATGTATTTAAGGCTTGGCAACTAGGCCTTTAAGCCAGGCGCAGTTGTATTGTAGGCTACAATCCACACCATTCAACGGAGTTCTTGTGAAAACTCAAAAGGCCACATTTGACTATACAGTTCACATTTCTCACAAAACACATAATTACTACTCAAAAACTATCAATATCCTACAACTATTGTTCATTTTAGAGTAATTTTACACATTTTTAGAAAATAAAACTGCACAGCACAACGTCTCCTTTCAGTTCCCGCCAAAAACTCCAGATTCTCCTATTATATGATTATTTTATGTATTTAAGGCTTGGCAACTAGGCCTTTAAGCCAGGCGCAGTTGTATTGTAGGCTACAATCCACACCATTCAACGGAGTTCTCGTGAAAATTCGAAAGGCCACATTTGGCTATATAGTTCACATTTCTCGCAAAAAAACATAATTACTACTCATAAACTGTCAATAGCCTACAACTATTGTTCATTTGAGAGTAATTTTACACATTTTTAGAAAATAAAACTGCACAGCACAAAATCTCCTTTCAGTTCCCGCCAAAAACTTTCCTATTATATGAATGTACTCTGTGGTACAGATATTTTCGCTTTTAGCGGGAACTTGATGTCGTTCTCGCAGATGCATAATATAATAAACATGACAAGTGCATACATAAAGTGGAACTTTATATAGGTACTATATCTCACAACTACTAGCATATATAGACACGATCAATTTCACTAAGCGATTCTTCAAAGCCACCTAAAGCGGTCTTTTTGTTCTTGTTGCTTAGAATAGTCCAACACTGACAGGGGCTTGTCCTTGGGTGCATTTTTATATGGTGCAGACAAGGATACCCCGCAGGGGGATTTTGTGGCGAAGCCTTAGGAGAGTAGCGACACCTCAGACCTGACTCCGGGGGCCAAGGCAAGGGCCCCGCCTCCTGCACCTGCAGCACACCTCTTTACACTCCTTAGCCACTTACACCCATGTTGCCCTGTCTTCTATGGTATTTTTAGGGGCCCATGCAGGGAGTGGCGAGTCACCTTCTGCCCATTCTTCCATGTTCCCCGAACATTGCGACGGGCAGACGCCATAGTCCCCATATTCCCGGACCCCTACTTTTTGTTCTCATTTCCCACAATAAACCTACACTGGCCGGGGCTTGTCCTTGGGTGCATTACTATATGGTGTAGACAGGGATAATCGCCGGTCAGTGTCACGCCACATTTACATCAAATTTGTCTAGGGACCTCTACGTGTTGGCCTTCCTATGGCCCTACGCAAACCCTCCAAAAGTCCGTGCTATTTTTATTGCCTACGCTCTTCAAGGACACACACAACGGACCATTCTGGGGCCTATCCCAGACATCCAGACCACAGTAAATAAGGGAAAATTCGTTTAAATCTGTCATGCCAAGTATTGAACCCGGAGCCTCTGTTCCAGTGAACTCGAGCAGCTAGGGCTTATCCCGCTCAATCACAGAGGTCGTCAAATCGTTATATATGTATAATTCTTCTGTTCGTGTGTATGCCACTGAACAAGTAAACAATTGGACCTATTTTGATATTTTATATATATATTCAAGTGGATTCGAGAATAGTTTAGATTCACAATTGGATCCGGTAGGTGGTGCTGCGACTGGGTTCTATATTATTTTATAAGACAAGACAACCTCTGCAGGACCCGTTAGTAAGATTACAAACTATTTGCAAATGAATATTAAGTATTTCTCTTTCTTTATTTTACTTTTTAAAAAAGGTGTAACACTTACTTCCACCTTGTTTCGTAATCTCGCCCTGAGGACCGCCTTGCACACCACCCATCAACTTCATAGCATCTAAGTAAAAAACATGTAAATTAAATTCCTATTTAAGCACTGTAGTGGCCAGCAGGCTGCCTAAGCGATGTAATTGTGGCAAGCCGCTTTCGCGTTATTCGCCGCCCGCGCCGCGCTTACGGCGCCCCTCTTCCTCCGACAGCTAACTAAACGCTATAAACACTCAGTTAGCGATGTGACGAGTTGGATTTTTTCTGATTCGAGTAACTCGAGGCATTATGGCCATTGACTCGAATCACGACTCGAGTTGACTCGACTCTGTGATTCTTGCCGCCGCCGAGTCGTACCAAGGCCCAAGCGGCAAGTTGAACGACGCGCTCGACTGTTGGAGTTTTGATTATTTGATATGGCTACTCGGAGTCAACTCGTTGTATTTGTAGAATGTAGCCGCGATAACAATGTAGCCGTAGCGGCGTAACTATCATTTTAGTCTAGCTAAATAATAAATATAAGTACATAAGTATGTAAAAAATTAAATATAGCCGGTATTTGCAATTAATGAGCTAAGATAAGATGCTCGGTGCCGCCCGTCGCAACTCGTGTCCCCCGTGGGATGCATCATGCGAATACGACGCGAGCTGCAAGCTCGTTCGCTTCGCGACCGTAGACAGAGAATTCTCTTACTATATTGTAGTGATTCGAGTTACTAATAACTGAAATCGAGTTGACTCGTTCGAGGTTTGATTCGAGCAACTCGAGTCAAATAGCTCGACGCGAACATCGCTACACTCAGTCTGTTTCGGTCAGCGCGCGAGTACAGTCCTGCCGCGGTTATCATGCAACGCTCGAAACATTTACTCGCAGTGCTTGTATTCTATAATGTAAACACCGTGTTCACATTTTAGCAAACTTATAATATAAAAAGATTTAGTGCCCCAGAACACGTTACTTAGGTACTCAAAAAATTAAGTGTAGGTACGTATTATTAAAAAACAGAATAACCTTCAATTCAACGTAAAAATGTATATTAGCACAACAACACACACACAGGTTGCATTGCATTAAATTGTTATCAGGCGCGCTTCGGCGACTCGTTTATAAAATATTATTTTTTCTGCTTACTTGCATCTCCACTCCATACAACTATGTACAATGAAAGAAACAATTTCAACCCTTAGTTAAATGTAACGCGGCCACCCCCGTCCACGATTTCACTACATAAGGTTGTAGTGCAAACGAGACTACACCATCTTGTCAAATTATATCTGTGTAGAATCAGTATTTTTTTAGTCAAAATGACTCTGTTATATACACAGAAGAATGGGCGGACAGACAACCGGACACGATTACACAAGGATTACGTTTTTGCTAAATTGGATATAATAGTAATCACAGCTCATAAACGTCACACTGCTAGGCTCGAGCCTCCCGTTGTAAGCGAATGGACTGTATACCTGCCATGCTTATCCAAGACGACTTGGCAGGTTTGACACATCGGTTATCTCGATGTGCAGGTTTCATCATGTTTTCATTCACCATTAGCATATTGTAATTATAACAATATGCATATTAGGTTACAAAACGGACTAAGTGGTTCAGGTGGCCAGTATTTGAAACCGCGCTCTTTGAGTTTGGGCAGCGTGCGCTGACCAATAAGCTACCATAGGTTCTTAGGTTCCATGGCTACTGCGGCAAAAATCAATGGTTGAAACAAAGTGCCTGAATTGTGTTGTGCTAGCAGCCGAGGCGTGTCATAACCGTATATTCACTGATTGCAAGTATTCTTTAGAATAATAATAATATGCCAGGTCTACCTAGGTTTTTGGAAAATAATTGAAATATAATAATCGGCAGACAAAGACACACATTGTATTTACTCAAATTAAACAAGTCACGCTTGGATTATGGGTAATACGCAATGGACTACTCTGGGGCATATCCCAGACATCTAGATCATAGTAAATAACGGATAAAATTAGTTTCCGAAATTTACCATACCAGGAATCGAACCTGGAGCCTCTGCGTTGTAGCGAGGTAGGCCGGCAAAGGCCGTCGTTTCTTTTATGTCCGTTCACAATCTACCGATAGTTTATAATCTCACTACATCAATTATACACTAACGGTTGTTACAATATTATACGTTGACATATTTACCTCCTGTCGTTTCCATCATTTGGTTAATTTGTTGCGGATTCATCCCTCCAGAACTGCCTAAAATTTAAAACGGAATGTAGTATACTAAATATAATAATAATAGTATACTAAAGCCGTGATAGCCGGGAAGCATGCACTTAGGTAATTCTCTGATCTAATGTGTATGTTGCTATAATTACATGTACTAACCATGAAGGAAAACATTGCGATGAAACCTGCACATCGAGGTAACCGATATGTCAATTATAGCCAATCTGTCTTTGGACAAGCGTGGTGGATATACTGTTTATCCTCTATTGAATGTGCCAGCAGTGGGATGTTATTGAGCTGGTATCATATAAATCCCGGAGTCTCCTATTTTGGAGGATAATAAAATGTTCAAAACAATTTAATGAAAGTCAATCAAACCTGAAGGAAGTATTTTGCTCATTGGAGAGTCATCACCTGAAATAACAACGAATAAATCAGTGCAAAGGACAAATATTGTTACTTAAACAAATTTTGAATAATATTATAAATAAATGTTCGATAAAATTTAATGAAATTCAATCAAACCTGAAGGAATTATTTTGCTCATTGGAGAGTCACTACCTGAAATAACAACGAATAAATCAGTGCAAAGGACAAATATTGTTACTTAAACAAATTTTGAATAATATTATAAATAAATGTTCGATACAATTTAATGAAATTCAATCAAACCTGAAGGAATTATTTTGCTCATTGGAGAGTCACTACCTGAAATAACAACGAATAAATCAGTGCAAAGGACAAATATTGTTACTTAAACAAATTTTGAATAATATAATAAATAAATGTTCGATACAATTTAATGAAATTCAATCAAACCTGAAGGAATTATTTTGCTCATTGGAGAGTCACCACCTGAAATAACAACGAATAAATCAGTGCAAAGGACAAATATTGTTACTTAAACAAATTTTGAATAATATTATAAATAAATGTTCGATACAATTTAATGAAATTCAATCAAACCTGAAGGAATTATTTTGCTCATTGGAGAGTCACCACCTGAAATAACAACGAATAAATCAGTGCAAAGGACAAATATTGTTACTTAAACAAATTTTGAATAATATTATAAATAAATGTTCGATACAATTTAATGAAATTCAATCAAACCTGAAGGAATTATTTTGCTCATTGGAGAGTCACCACCTGAAATAACAACGAAGAAATCAGTGCAAATGAAAACTATTTTTACTTCGACAAATTTTGAATAATATATATAACTATAAAAGAAAAATAAATAGCACATAACTCAATCGCTGAGTAAATACGTAAATCTGAAAAGCTCTTAAGCCCTACATATCTGAAACTTAACGACTCTCTGCAGAGTTTACGTATGTAAAATTAGAAAAATAATCTATGATAATAATGTAAAGTTCATTATTATCATATATGAAAATTATTGTCAGATTGCCTACAAGTCATTCATTAGGTATTAGCTACTTCAAATCAGGTTGGCTGCAATGTTTATTTATGTTTTGCTGTGCAGTTGTCTTCATTATATTGATTTAGTTTCTTTGTAATTGTAGTGAATTCAACAAAAAACTAAAGTATTGAAAGTTTGTATGTATAAAACACCTAACTAAATTTTTATGTAAGTAACATAGAGTAACTACTTAGGATTTCTTACGCAGCGTATCCGCAGGAAAAACTCTTATAAATTTGTTAATGACGCTCGGGGAACGGTCATAGAAACGCCTGTCAAATATGTAACAGCAATAACGTTCCACGCAAGAATTGCTCACATCCTCGTACGAGGCACTGCGAGTGTGTCCTCGTTTGTAAACTAATTAAAGGTTACAAAGCTTAATTAAACCTCGGTTTGCGTGCGTGCTTGTGTATTTTTAATAATGATGTTTAGTGAAATAGGCACGGATCAGTTAGTCAGTCATAAATTGAATTTAATTCGCAAAATTTCATGAAAAAGGGCTAATGAGGACTACCCCGTGTTCTTTATCCCATATTAAAGGCTGGGAACGTGTTGACTTTGCCATTGGTGTTGCAGACATCTATAAGCGACGGTAACCATGAACGGGGCCGTGGTGGCTGGTGATTGCCAGCTGCAATAAAAAAAACTAGGATACGCCTGCAACTTCGTCCACGCTTGACTTCAAATTCCCCCGTGATTCCCGGGACACAAAGTACCGCAGCGTTTAAAAAAGGATGTAAACCATCGCTTTAGTGGAAACTGTGTCGGAATAAGCCAAGTTTTATCCACCCGAACAACTTCAAGCCACACCGGGAAAATTTCCCACGCGATTCTCGAGATAAAAAGTAGCGCAAATTTTAAGTCTATGAATTTGCTGTCGATCACCGATAACCGCATCGAAATCGGCCCAATAGTTTTTACGGGAATCCGGAACAAACCAACAAACATATAAGAAAAATGCATCGTGATCTTCATCGTTTATATAGTCTATTCCAGTTGGGTTTTTTTTAATAGCTTCAATGTACAGACATGGCAGCCGCGAGTTTACGCCTGGGGGCACCATGTTGCGTACCACATCACTGTCAATGTGATGTGGTGCGCAATATCATCTTGGTAGTATAATTATATCTTGGTAGTAAGCTAAAAAGAGCAATTTACAAAAATAACACTTAAAGCCTAATATTATTAAATAGCAATTAAGGACTTCAGTGATATTTTACTTGTATTTAATATTAATAGGAACGTAAAAGATTTATAAATAAATGTGGAGTTATGGTAGACCGATTTGGACACCACAGGTTGTCATGTTTAAAAAGCGCAGGAAGAAGATCCCGTCATGCCAGCCTCAACGACATCATTCGCCGAGCAAGAGCTCCTGATAAGAGTCAACGTCGGCGTCCCGGCCATTCTGGAACCGAATGGCCTGGTGCGTGACGATGGCAAGAGACCGGACGGAATGTCACTCGTCCCTTGGAAGATGGGGCGGCCGCTAGTGTGGGATGCGACCTGTGTTGACACACTGGCCCCGTCACATCTTCCAATGACCGAGTCAGGGGCTGGCAACGCTGCCGCTTCAGCTGAGGACGTCAAACGGCGCAAATATGGAGCCTTAGGAAGAGGTTACATATTTGTACCGTTTGGGGTTGAAACAGGCCCGTGGGGTCCGTCGGCAAAGAGTTTCTTTAAAAACATATGTAAGAAACTTTTTGACACTACCCGTGATCAGAAGGCTGGCTCATATTTTGCACAACAAATAAATATTGCCATACAGCGTGGCAATGCTGCCAGCCTTCTGGGCACGCTCCCCGTTGGCAATGATCTGCTACATAATGTATATTAATTTCAATGTCTTTGATTTTTTATTATTTTTAAATTGTTAAGAGGTAAATTATTGAACCCAGGAGTATTAGCTGAAATCAAACTGAACGTTCCAGCGAATTTTGTGCGGAACGTAGGCAGCCACCAATGTTCGTACTACCATATGGCAGGACCAACTTGCTTAATAAGGGGCCGATGACACAGGCCTTGCGAACATTGAACAAGATATGTCAACAAATTGACATTTTTATCTGTACTGCGACTGAATTCACAAGAACTACCTATTATATTATATGTTACGACGACTGAATTTGTATATATATATATCTATAGAGTGTACCATGCTATCGTATTGGTGGCAACTGTAATGATAGCGATGTTTGTAAGCTAATAAATAAATAAAAGTTTATAATTTTATATTATAGACACAGAATTAATTTTTCAAGTGGGCCTTCGGGGCCAAATCCTCTATACGATACAGCGAAAACTCAGAAACGTTAATAGTATAAAGTATAATCTTACCATCAGATCCTCCGCCCATACTGCCAACTTTTTTCATCGTATCTATAAAAATATCACAATTAAAAACTAAAATTCAAGTTTTCATTCAAATTAAGTTCATCTGATCAGATTTTATGTACAAACTAGCTTCTGTTTAAAAAAACCCCTCCAATTTTAAAACATTTTTTATTGGTGCTCCGCTCCTATTGGTCTAAGCGTGATGATATATAGCCTATAGCCTTCTCGATAAATGGGCTATCCAACACTGAAAGAATTTTTCAAATCAGACCAGTAGTTTCTGAGATTAGCACGTTCAAGCAAGCAAACAAACAAACTCTTCAGCTTTATATATTAGTATAAGATATATTAAGGGCCTTTAGAAATTGTACTACTAGCACGCGTATACAAGTTTGCCTTTCGATGAATGTAGGCGCTCTTCCACAAGGGTTTCTCTCGACTTTCGTGAGATCCACTCATCAGATCCTGACTTAGTAATAATGGAACTACCTTAGGAGTATACTGTTTCAAATAGAAAGCAAATTTTGAAAATCGGTCCACAATTGTCGAAAGAATCCTGTAACAAACACACAGACAGCCGACTTGAGAAGCTCTTGTTTTATGAAGTCGGTAAGAAGGAGAATATGTTCTCGCGATGTTCTTGGGAGTGAGGAAGGCCCATAACTTAACGGGCAAAGCTAGTAAAATAAATCTATCTTTATTATATTATATTATAAAGAGGCAAAGTTTGTGAGTTTGTTTGTAGGGAGTAATCTTTTGAACTGCTGAACCGATTTTGAAAATTATTTCATCAGTAGAAAGCTACGTTATTTCTGAGTGGCATAGGCTATATTTCATTGTGATTAATGTTTTTAATTTTTATAGACGCCCAGCGAAGTGGACGAGGGTCAGCTAGTAAAATAAATAATTATATAAATTCATACCTGTCACAGGATTCCCGCCAGATTCAGATCCAGAGCCAGGTACTATTTTCTGTATGTTTGTCATAACATCTGAAATTGTAACACATAATTAAAACTACGTTTTAACGGTTTTAAGCGCGGCGTTTAATTTGATTTTTGTTTCGCCCGCTTTTATGTAGCCATGATCATACCAAAGCCGCCGACCCGCCGACACAACTCGGCGGCCTATATAAATAGAATCATGTCGGCAACATACGGCCGCGCGTGCTGCCCGCCGACATATTGGCGGTATGTCGGCCGCTTTCGAACGCAAGCAATCAGTCCTTTCTTCAGTTCTTTGTTCCCCGTCTCGAGCCGCCGACATGTCGTTGACAAAAAATTGCTGACTTATGTCGGCGGGTCGGCGGCTTTGGTGTGTATTGCGCTTTACAGTCATTAGTAATTTAATAATCAGCAGACTAACACTAACTCACTATACACCCCAAAACAAAGCAAGTAGCACTTTTAATACAGGGTGGAAACTTTCAGCGGGGCAGTAAGGGGTACTTTTATTCAATCTTAACCTTTTATTCAGTCAACAAAAACATCGATGAATAAAAAAGTGAAGTTGGACTTCTTAAAAGATACTACTACTATATAAAAGATATACTACCGGTAAAGATTTTTGCAATTTCTGACCCTTTTAGTACTCCAACGATGGTTGGTCCGATAGAAGTTTTTGATCTGTGTTTCCTCCGTGCAGGAACGGAACGTGAATATCAATTCCTGCGGGGGGGGGGGGGGGCTATCATAAGAGGCGACAAAACAACTCACAGCCAGGTAGGGCATTTGCCCGACTGGATGGCTACCACCCCTGGTCTAGAGTATGCCGCCATAACAACTTTGGGTTGTGTTCCGACATCAGGAGCCAGGTTCCACTTGTTCCTTCCAGGCCGGCAGCACATTGGCAGCACGTCTGGTATTGCTAATATCTATAGGCGACGGTAACCACTTTCCATCACAGTTGGGCCGTCAGCCTGTCTGCTGTGCTTCAACAATAAAAAAAGAAACAGGATCCGTTGGCATGATTTTTTTTGTGTAAAGTGGCCATTTTCTTGCTAATTGTAAATTTTTGAGAAAATCTGTGAATGGAGATCACAATTTTACGAAAAATTATGGGTAATCTCCTAAAATCATTTTTGTGTTGCTGCTACTGTTAAGGTACTTCCCCTTCCTCACTGCCAAGTTTCCACCCAGTATAGGTAAGATACCATAGACTACTCCGGGGTCCAGACACCCAGACCATAGTAAATAACCGCCACTTCGTTTATGAATATTGTTCTATTCTATTGAGCTGGCGAATAAAGACTTAGCCCACTCAACCATGAGGCCTAGGACTCCGTAATTATTATGGAGGGTAGAGGTAAGGAGTACCAACTTATATGGAGGAGAAGTTGAAAAAGTCTCCAAGACCTAACAGCATGCTGACAATAGGGGTTCAAATATCTATCACAATAGCACTGGCCTACGGAAAACTACGATATGAATTAGAAACAGTTAAAGTGCCATTAAAATTAATTAATTATTTACGTAGTCTACAATAATTTAGTAAATATAACGCTTAGAGAAAACGTGTGGGGTGATTTAATTATTGCGAATTGTTAATAATAAAAAACAAAGCGGAATACTTTCGGTCCTTGTTTATTGTTCTAGCTCAGTCTAACTACCTTTGGCGTTTTGTTTAAAATTTATCCTGCGCTACCGCAGCGCCACTCACATTATACGCATTGCGATGGACGCCTTGGCCAACCATGCCACAGACGGAGCCAACGCGAAGCCGATTGGCCGACGCGAGCCGCCGACATTCCCTTTATGTGTCAGACGCCTACAGTTTCCCGTCACCGGGAGGTAGTTGCCCCCCGCGAATTCAATCCGGGGTAGAGCAATAACTCGAGACCCCATACCGGCTCTGCCAACCTCAGGCAGGGACGATGACCCTCGTAAGTGTGATGAACGCTTTTTCATACACAGAAACGGCACTCCTTACCTACCTACCTTCCATAGTCAAATATTTATTAAAATACGAATGTAATATTAAAAAAATATTTACTTTGAACCTGGTTTATTCCACTGCTCCCACCAGAGCTACCTAAAAAAGCAATACACGATTAGTAAGCGGTGGTGTTGTACTTCATACAACTCGTTTCGCTATAGCCTACCTTCAAGAAACTAGTGACTAACGACCAAAAAGTCGAAAGCACCATGCATACCTTGTCGGTTTCGTTCTTTTATTGGTGCATGTATTATTATCTATTAGTATAGATAGAGTAATCATATCTCTTACGCTAGGCGACTTTTCACACGTATTGGATGAAATAGCAATTCATAACCCGATCGGGCAACGGCTTTTGTTTCATAATATGCGCTAAGATTGTAAAATTAAAAAGACAAGAAAATACATCGCGGGTTAGACTTTTATTCATCACCGCGGAGTCGGACACCACCCAATCCGTAGTAAATAACAGAAAGTTCGTTTCCGAAATTTACCATGCCAGGAATCGAACCCGGAGCTTCTGCGTTCTAGCGAGTTCCAGCCCGACTAAGACTAAACTAACTCTATCCGTGCAGGAACGGAGAAAGAATACAATTTCCTGCGGCCGGGCGGCCTGTCGTAAGAGGCGACCAAACAACCCACAGCCAGGTGGTAGGGCATTTGCCCGACTGGATGGCTACCACCCCTGGTCTAAAGTATGTCGCCATAACAACCTTGAGTTGTGTTCCGGCATTAGTGACCAGGTTCCAGTCACCCTTAAGAGAGCAGCAGCGCATTTGTAGCAACTTTGCTGTTGCAAATGTCCATAGGCGATGGTAACCGCTTTCCATCAAGTGGGCCGTTTGCCTGTCTGCTGATCTCCTGCAATAAAAAAAAAAAAAAAAACCTTCACAACCACAGAGGCCGCCTCAGCCGAGTCGTTTTCTAACAAGGGTCATTGATTTTTCAAAAATCTAATGACACCACTGCAGTATTCGTTAAAATCTTGACGGAATCAAAAGCTTGACAGGTTTGACACATCGGCATACGGAATGTAATTACGTCCCTATTTCTTCATATAAGTCTTGTTTTCTCGATGTGCATGTTTCATCGCGATGTTTTCCCTCACCGTTTTAAGCGCATGATAATTGTAACAATGTGCACATTAGGTCAGAAAACTCCCTAAAAGAGGTCCATTCGTTCCGGTCAGGATTTGAATCCGCGCCCCTTGAGTTTGGGATGCGTGCGTTAACAATTATGTTATCAAGACTTAATAACATGACGATTTTTTTTTTTTTTTTTTTTTTTTTTTTATTGCAGGAGATCAGCAGACAGGCAGACGGCCCACTTGATGGAAAGCGGTTACGGACGATAAACATAATAAGATTTTATTAATGTTTTGAATAAAATAATTGGTCGCTATTCATTGTACTGAGGTCGCAACAATATTATAGTTTCCTCTACTTACCCGCAGCATCGTCTTGGAGGGTCTGAAATAAATTGTTAACAATTAATTATGGGCCATACATAAATTACGCCACACACTAAGTTGGGGTGTTGACGAAGTGTGACATTGTGTGAGGGGTGTTGACGAAGTGTGACGTTGTGTGACAAGGGGTGATAAATTTCGTAACGTCACATTTAAATATTTAATACATGGATATGGATTTAGACTTATGAACATTTGCAACACCAGGGGTGTCACCAACGCGTTGCCGACCTTTAAGAAATTTTATAACGCCATGTCAGCGCAAGGGGAAAACCTCGGCAGGAAGTTCCCTCCAGATCATTGTCGTACGCGGAACAAACATTCTAGAGAGCCGTTGCGTAGTTGAGCGTGGAAGCTCAACGAAATGAGGGTGACCATTCTGTCGTGCCGAGGTGCGATTGTAAAAATGAAGCGTTGACATCAAATCAAACAATTCCTCAGAACACACTCCGTTATACGTAGATTATAGATAGGATACAACTATTAAGTTAAGCCTTACGACAAGGTTACATATTTGCGTCGTTTCGGGTTGTAACATTAGGCCCGTGGGGTCCGTCCGCAAAGTTTTTTTTAAAACATTCCTAAGAAACTCTTTGACACTACTCGTG
Source organism: Dendrolimus kikuchii (assembly GCA_019925095.2). NCBI lineage: Eukaryota > Metazoa > Arthropoda > Insecta > Lepidoptera > Lasiocampidae > Dendrolimus > Dendrolimus kikuchii. The sequence continues at coordinate 10,085,994 of CM034413.1, forward strand.
ATCAGAAGGCTGGCGCATATTTCGCACAACAAATAAGTATTGCCATACAACGCAGCAATGCATCCAGCCTTCTGGGCACGCTCCCCGTTGGCAGTGATCTGCTACATAGTGTATTTTAGTTTCGATGCCTTTTTTTTACTATTAAGGTTTTTTTATTATATTAGTTTATAATTTATGCAAATGATTAAAATACTTACAAATATGATTTGGCACGCGAAGAAGAGGAACGTAGTGAACAACATCTTGATTAGTTCTATGCGCAAGTACTAATTTAATTTAGTACATTTTCCGCTTTTATATGATTCCACGAGTTTTATTCGGTGTTTTATTGCTTAATTTTCATTTAGTTTTCTTTATCTATAAGGTAATAAACACACTTATTCCAACTTTCACCGAATACTATTATTACCGATGTCGCCGTACTCAATTCTTTACATAAAACTATTATAATACGTATGCGAGTATACTGATATAACATCAAGTCTTATAGGTATAGGTACATATAACATAACAGGCGTTAATAATAATTATTACCTACTATTGTTTTTGTATATCTCTGCAGACCACAGGCCATAAAAATGGCCTGGAGTTTTGGAGGGCTACCGTGGGGCCCTGAGAAGGCGAAACCCCTTGACAAATTTATTCTAAACGTGCGGTGACACTGACCGGCGATTATCCCTGTTGATACGATATAAAAATGCACCCAGGGACAAGCCCCGGTCATTATAGGACTATTCTAAGGAATGAGAACAAAACGTACCGGGCTATCGGGATGAATTGCTAATAGAACTAGGGATCTGGGACTATGGCGTCTGCCCGTCGCAATGTTCAAGGAACATGGAATAAATGGGCTTACATAGGCCCTAAAAAATGCCATAGAAGACAGGGGCAACATGGAGTGAGTGCCTAAGGGGTGTAGAGAGGTGGCTGCAGGTTCACCGAAGCTACTTCTGACGATGTGCCATTTAGCCCATTTGTCACTTCTACCCCTGGGCTTGAGTCTTAGCTCTATCAAGATCCACTCCGTGCCGGCTGGCTAAGGCAAGCACGAAGGTGGGGCCTTGCCTTGGCCCCCGGAGTCAGGTCCGAGATGTCGCTACTCACTTAAGGCTTCGCCATAAAGCCCCACTGCGAGTTTATTTTATTTATTATTAATGATTGTGTATTTTTAAATATATTATTTTTTATAATACTCGTGTTTTTTTATTTTTTATTATTAACAACTCTACGGACTCGAGTTCCGTACCCTTTTTTACAGTTTAATTTCTAGATCTTTATTTTTTTATTTAACACGCTTATCAGTTATTTTGGTTCTTGTGTGTGACATTAATTTATTGATTTTTGTGTTGAGGTGTATGTGTCTTACGAATAACTTATTATATTAATTTATTCTAGTTTTAATACTAAACTTATACTAATGTAGAGTGTATCTGTTACATGCTGGTGTTGTGAGAAAGTGCATGTGCAGTGTGGGCCGTATATCTATATACTTATGCATAATACTCGTATCTGTTATCTTTAAATTGAAAAGTGCTGTTGGATACCATATTATTACATACATATTATCGCATTAGTTATAAAATATATATTGTATCTGTTTGCTTTTCAGATAAATAAATTTAAAAAAAATCGTTATAGTTTTATCATTATTTAACTGCATTGTACTATGTGTGTTGTATTGTTCTTCGTGACTTCACCTGCTGGTCCCAGGCGGAAGAACAGCGCTGGTCTTAGTTGGTCGGCATATGCTGAAACTGGGTCCAATTTTAGGACTTATTCTGTTTCTATTATTTTACTGTTTGATAATACTCTGTGTTGTTTTTGTCCTAAATAAAATATATATTTCTTCCCCCCTAGATCCGGCCTGGATGATAGAGAAAATAAGAGATCTGACAAGGCCGTATATATCTCCTCAGTTCCTTTACCCGCTATCATCATCATCATCATCATCATAGCGTTAAATCGTGGTTACTTTTTTATTATTATTATTAACATCTCTACGGACTCGAGTTCCGTACCCTTTTTTACAACTTAATTTCTATGAAAGATTTTAGAGTCCATACACGCTTATTGTTTATTTTTGTTAGTGTGTGACATTAATTTATTCTAATTTTAATACTAAACTTATACTAATGTAGAGTGTATCTGTTACATGCTGGTGTTGTGAGGAAGTGTTGTGTGTGTGTTGGCCTTATATCTATACTTATATATATTGTCCTATCTAGTGCCATGTGTGTTGTTTTTTGCTTTTCTGTGCCTGGGTTATTAATTTTTAGGCTCTTTGTGTGTCTTGGTTTGTTTGTGAAGTGTGCGTGTAATGCAATGCGATGGTAGTGCGCGTTGGTTTGAGTATGTGTATAAGTTTTATTGTTAGTTATGTGTTTGTGACTTTGTGTGGTGTTATAATTTATTGTTTAATTGTTGTGACATGAAAAATTTTCAGTTGGTGTTGATGATGACGGATGGTTTAGGAGGGGGATTATTGGCCCTCCATTAGGTGTTGGACCACCGTCTTGTCTCTCATGCGTATCGCCATGAGGGATGCAACGTAAGTAGCCGGTTTCCGTAAAACGTGGCCGTACCAACGTAGGCAACACCCTTGGAGTTAATCCGCTTCGAGATGCGACAATTTGCCTTTGCTTGCCAATATGACGATTTTAACAAGACCATCTTAATTAGAATATCTGCGGAGTGACGCTCGCGGACCGCGTTCGTAATACCGAAGTAAGAAAGAGAGTTGGTCTGAAAGAGAGTGTCGGGGTGAAGGTAAGGAAAGGAATGCTCCGGTGGTTCGGGCATGTGGAAAGAATGACTAAACAGATATACAATGCAAAAGTGAATGGATGCAGAAGTCGTGGAAGGCCACGACACACCTTTCATGATCAAATTGATCGTGTACTAGCGGAGGGTGATGTCAGGAGACTTAAGAACAGACAAGTGTGCATGACAAGAGTTATGAATGTCAAAGAAGCAAGTGAGGTGTGTAAGAACGGGCTTAAATGGCGCTCTGTTGTTCGTGCTTACCCCGCAAGGGAACTGGCGTGAAGTTATGTATGTATGTATGTATCTTAATTAGGTTTGTGGTACAGATCACATAGTATAATTTATGGGTATTTAAATTTATCATTTAGACTATATTCAAAGCCATATAAAATTTAATGGTTTCAGGAAATATAGCTGAAATAAAATTTTATGGTCTCGATAAGGTAACACAATTGCCTACTAATTAAAGGTTAATTTTTAAATAAAACTGGAATAAAATGAGACTTAATGAATAGCAGTTAAATTCAGTATTAATTATTTTATTCGTACAGGAGCGAGTAAAGAATTATTATATTAATACGTGAAGCAAAAACTTTGTACCCCTTTTTACGAAAATTGCGCGGACGGAGGAGTATGAAATTTCGCACACTTATAGTTTATATAGAGAAGAAGCGACGAATGCTAATATTTTTTTTTTAATTATGCATAAAAAATACATTAAATCAATGAAAAAAAAGCATTACACACACTACCATGTATTTGTCACACACATGCATATATACTCTTTTGTTTATTGTTCAAATCAAATTAACAGTGTAGCCTTGGCGAAATCTGTGATTATAGAAGTATAGTCTTTGACAACAGAACCTTAATAATGTTCAAACTTACAATTTAAATTAATTATAATCGAATTTCGACCACTAGTATTAGTTATTGCTGTCGCTGGGCGGTCTCTCCTAAGATACGATAAAACAACCCATAGCTAGCTAGATGTTAGGGCATTTTCCCGTCTGGATGGCTACCATCCCTGGGGCCTAATTCTACTAATACTATCTCGTCAAAATCACCAGACATTATCGTCTCAATTGTAGATTTGCCTGATTTCTATTATATTCTGGTTTCATAAATGCATATTGTAATTACGACGTGCTAACGGCGAAGGAGAACATGGTGATAAGACCTGTACATCGCGATAACCGATATATCAAACCTGCCAAGCCGCCTTGGACAAGCGTACCGGGTATACTGTCCGTTTCCCTATGAAAACGGGAGGTCCACGCCCAGACCCAAGACCTACAATTTAGCAGAGGCTTTTGCTTGAAGATTCTAAAACTTGAATATTGCTTTATTCATATTTATACTGGTTTAATACACAAGTCTTGCAGATATATTTAAAACTAGCTGTGTCCGCTACTACGTCCGCGTGGAATTTAGCGAAATCTTAAAAAAAAGTAGCCTAAGTTACTCCTTACAACGTCAGCTATCTGCCTGTGAAGTCCAGTCAAAATCGGTCCAACTGTTTCAGAGATTAGCTGGAACATCCAGACAGATAAAAATTGCATTTTCGAAACCTTCCGGTCCGAAGTATCCCCCTTGATTTTTTTCACATTTTTGTTTTGACATTACAGACACTTCAATTTTATTTATCTGTAGGTATGCAAGAAGGAAAATAAAAAACAAAGTCTGTAACAAAATTTTATTTCACTTAAAATAAATAGATAAAAAGTCAATTGAGGCCAACATTCCTACAGTCTACTACTTTCCTTTAATCAAAACCCGCATAGGTCGTCGTATTAAACGACCAAATAGGTATGCGGAACACGAGGGGGAAGGATAGAGGAGCCCTTTTTTTTTTTTTTTTGTTTTTGAGGCGAGGGAGAATGCTTAACCGATTTACGCACAAACTGGGTCGTTGCTAGGGGAACGACACGCCTCGATCGGGGGCGATAACACTGCAGCAATAGTATGCTCTTGGCAGTGCTCCGTCCGCGATCAACGTCGCAGAATAGTGTGGAAGACTCCGAGCGTTGCTGCACGAGCGAGCAACCCCAATACCCACTAAAAACCCCCTCCTCCCTGTCGACCCTGCGCTTTTGTTTGTGTTGGAAAGGCTGAGATTTAGAACATAGTTACGCAGGATAGAGGAGCCCTGACCCAAAGCCGACGGAGTCGGCAGTCCGCGAATAGCTCACAGTGGCGGGTCGCGTGCTTACAATAATGTATTCCATGCCCCTTATTCCCACTAAGATTTCGCGACGTTTACCGGAGGAGCCCTACGGCCCTCTGTGCATTCATTTCTTTCATGTGCAATTTCTTTATTTCTGGTGTAAATTAATAATTAAGTGTTCTGTGCTTAAACCATGTGTAAAAACCCAAACGAAATAAACGTAATTTGTGATATATAGCTTATTCTTCTCTACGAATATTAGTTTCCTCACAATAAATGGCGCCCCAACGTGAAAATTTTAAAATTCATTGGTGACAATAAACAGAACAACGCCGTGTGCAATTTAAAACCGACGCCGCCAATTTCGTTTCAAAATAGCTAACACAAGAAGCAGGACGAGAAGCCTATGCAGGGATGATGCAATACAAGTTTCAACACCCCCCGAATCCCCGTTAAAGATACCGCCGCGGAATTTAAGGTTAACGGTGACAATACCCCGTTTTAACGACGTGACAACGATGTCTTAACTTGTCCCCAAAACAATACGTTTTCAAAAGAAAATGTAGCAGCGATAATAGCGTCCTTACACGAGTCGCAGACATAGGCGCTCAAAGACCTGTTGTCCTACGAAACGCGTACAAATGCGTCAACACCTCTTCTACAGCAGACGACGATAGTAGAAGGTACCTTGACCCGCTGTAAAATCATGTGTGATGGAACACTTATAAGCCCATAGATGGCGTCGTACAATAATTGAGGACGCCAATGATCCATCCATCGCGATCTGGAGCTTCCCTCCATCAAAAACTACATTACATCGCTCTCGCGTAAGTATTTCGATCTCGCGCCGCACCATCGAAATCCGCTCGTCGTGTCGGCGTCACGGACACGATCGACGTTATCACAAAACGGTTGGCCCGGATCAGCCCTCCCGCGGTTAGGACGGCAGGCTGGCAGGCACCGAGAGACAGACACAGAAGGCGGCATCTCTGACGCCGCCAATCACGATCTTCTCAAGTCCCCGCCAGGCACGCCAAGGCGCTCGGCCCGAAAACCCCGGTAAAGTTGTAAGGTCTTCGGACCAACAGCAAAGTAAAGTCCAATAAAAAAATAAAACAGATGGGCCTCAGTTTGGGAGACATAACACTAACCTCTGGAAGATACTCCTTTGAGACGGAGGAGCATTCCATCTCGCTCCTCCACCTAGTCGGGACATCCCTAAACGTTCTCCTCATCCCTAAACGGGCAATGGAGGCGTTTAGCGAGTGCGCTCAAGTCACCGATGTGAATATACTCCGTGGAATGTGTTATCTACTGTATGGACCGGCTGCAACTTGGTGGCAAGGCGTCAAAAATACTATGACGTCATGGCCCCAAGCCAAGGAAAACTCAATAAATGTCTACGGGGACCGTCGCCCACCATACCATATATATATGGATATTTTTAATTCCCCTCAAGAGGGTGAGAGTACAGATATTTACCAAAAGACGATATAACCGAGAAGGTCAAGTTAGACATTTTATACGGTCTTTTAAACATGAGGATAAGACGATTCTGGAGAGAGGATTTCAATGATTTTGCAGAGTTACTACGTCAAGCTCGCAACGTGGAGGATACAATCCGTGTGATGATACCGTCGCTAATGAATAACAAGCGTGACGCGCTTGCAGAGACACCGCAAAACGCAACACGTGCGCCTGCGTCGCCAATCCACAGAGTTCAATAGCAAAATTAATTTAATTGCTATTACATTTCCGTAAACATTTTAGCAAAGACCAAACAAAAGGATGAACGGGGATTGAATATAATTTCCTGCGTTGGGCGGCCTGTCGTAAGAGGGGATAAAACAACCCACAGCCAGGTGGTAGGATATTTGCCCGTTTAAAGTATTTTTTTATTGCAGGAGTTTAGCAGACAGGCAGACGGCCCACTTGATGGAAAGCGGTTACCATCGCCTATGGACATTTGTAACACCAAAAGTGCTACAAATGCGCTGCTGCTCTCTTAAGGGCGACTGGAACCTGGTCGCTAATGCCGGAACACAACACAAGGTTGTTATGGCGGCATACTCTAGACCAGGGGTGGTCGCCATCCAGTCGAGCAAATACCCTACCACCTGGCTGTGGGTTGTTTTGTCGCCTCTTACGACAGGCCGCCTGGCCGCAGGAAATTGTATTCTTTCTCCGTTCCTGCATCTTGCATTGAGTTCCGGCATTAGTGGCCAAGTTATACTCTGCCTTTAAAGAGCGGCAGCACATTGGTAGCACCTTTGGTGTGACAAATGTCCATAGGCGATGGTAACCGCTTTCCATCAGGTGGGCCTTTTGCCTGTCTGATGAAAAAAAAAACGTAATTCTTAATACACTACAATCACAGTTGACGCCACCAGTTCTTTATTTTAAATATAATAAACAGTCCAGAAAAATGCATTGAAAGCATGCAATGCAAATGGAAATAAAAGCCTTTAATAAAATGAATGCTTGGGAGTTAGTTCAAAGACCAAGTGTAGGTACAGTGGTAAAAATAAGTGGGTGTTTAAGAAAAAATATAAAAGTGATGGTGAAGTGTGTTACAGAGCGAGAGTTGTCGCTAAAGGATTTTCACAAATAAAAGGTATGGACTTTAATGAGACATTTTCACCAGTTCTACGTTACTCTAGAATAACATTGTTGTTTGCCTTCACTGTTCAGCGTGATTTGAAAATGAACCACTTAGATGTGCCTACTGCTTTTCTAAATGGATATTTAGATGAGTGTGTGTATATAGAAATACCAGAATATTCAAATTTAATTTCTGGAGAACATAATAAAGCGTTAAAATTAAACAGAGCTATTTATGGGTTAAAGCAATCTGCCAGGTCTTGGTATATAAGGGTAGAGGAAAGCTTAATTAAATTAGGATACAAAAAGTCAGCCTATGAACCTTGTCTTTTTACAAAGTGTAATGATAATATAAAAATGTATGTTGCTTTGTTTGTTGATGATTTTTTTTTGTTTTTTATAATTGTACTAGCTGTCCCGGCAGCCGTTGTTCTGCCCTGAACACATAAAATTTAGAACCCGATTACAGCGCCACCTACCGGGGCCAAATGTAAGCTATCTTATCTTTTAAGTCGGATCAAACTGCAACACGGTGTGCAAATTTAATTAAAATCGGTCAAGTAGTTTAGGAGTCCATCGCGGACAAACAACGTGACACGTAATTTATATATATTAAGATAATAATATTGCGAAATAATACTGTTTATTAATACCCTCAGACGAACAAAGTAGGTAAACCGAGCCCCGAGCTCTTCTATTGAAGCCGACTAAAGCAAGCCGATCGCGCGGCAGTGCGTCTTTTTGATTTCAATTTAACCTCTTTCATAGTTCAGAGGGAACTATGAATCCAGGACACTTCTAATACATACATACATAGATAACTTCACGCCAGTTCCCTTGCGGGGTAGGCACGGACAACAGAGCGCCATTCAGGCTTATTCTTACACACCTCACTCGCTTCTTTGACATGCATAACTCTTGTCATGCACGCTCGTCTGTTCTTAAGGCTCCTGACATCACCTTCTGCTAGTACACGATCGATTTGATCATGGAAGGTGTGTCGTGGCCTTCCACGACTTCTGCATCCATCCACTTTTGCATTATATATCTGTTTAGTCATTCTTTCCACATGCCCGAACCACGGGAGCGTTCCTTTCCTTACCTTCACCCCGACACTCTCTTTTAGACACTTCTAATAGATTCTATATAATAAAATTTCTTACTGTCTAATACATTTTTTATCAATACTGGGCCACCGCAGTGCATTACGAGAACTTTGTATTAAATAATCGAATTAGCCCGGATAAAGATAGACTAATTTCTAATTGTTTTTTTTTTTTTGCAGGAGATCAGCAGACAGGCAGACGGCCCACTTGATGGAAAGCGGTTACCATCGCCTATGGACATATGCAACACCAAAAGTGCTACAAATGCGCCGCTGCTCTCTTAAGGGGGACTGGAACCTGGTCACTAATGCCGGAACACAACTCAAGGTTTTCGACATGTGTGTGATCCAACCATATCCTTTGCGGTCAACTTGGATTAAAAATCAAGTGATGAATCCAGAATTTACTGTTATATCTTTAAGATTACGGACACATTGTATCTGTGCAGGAACGGAGAAAGAATACAATTTCCTGCGTTGGGGCGGCCTGTCGTAAGAGGTGACAAAACAACCCACAGCCAGGTGGTAGGGCATTTGCCCGACTGGATGGCTACCACCCCTGGTCTAGAGTATGTCGCCATAACAACCTTGAGTTGTGTTCCGGCATTAGTGACGAGGTTCCAGTCTCTTTTAAGAGAGCAGCAGCGCATTTGTAGCATCTTTGGTTTTGCAAATGTCTTTAGGCGATGGTAACCGCTTTCCATCAAGTGGGCCGTCTGCCTGTCTGCTGAACTCCTGCAATAAAAATAAATAAAAAAAAAACTCCACGGAACAAATTTTTGCACATGATGAGATCAGCATCTACAGCAAACTGACCTTCGTGTCAGATGTGGAAGATCGATGACGTCTCTCATGTATTAAACGAATGTGTCCAAACTAACAGCCTTAGAAATAATATTAATTTGTTGACGTAGGCTGGTGCAACAGCATTTTGGCTGAGCCCTTATCAGACCCTGTGTTATGGAGTCTCCTAAGTGCTATACCTCTCCTTTGGATATTTGTTTTATTGAAAGAATAAATTAGAATAATGAATTGCGTTTATTGCTTGACCTTTTACAATTTTTAAAGGTATTAGAAAAAGAAAAAAAAGGGTTGCCAGAGACAAATAACAAAAAATATTTTTCTTTATGTGATTGTGGCGGGAATTTAAAGCGTAGACACCCTGCCAAAAAGATTTACGAATATCTTGCACACGCCACCTAATTTAAATATATGTTGATTGTTACTTTTTAAGGTGACATAGCCAAGTTGTGGCTAAGCCTTTAAGAATAAAAAAAAAAAACTCAAAGTTGTTATGGCGACATACTTTAGACCAGGGGTGGTAGCCATCCAGTCAGACAAACTCCCTACCACCTTCTAGCCTAACTACATATATTAGAGCTCGTCTTTTCCGTTTTGTTCTACCCTTAACCGCAATTAAAATGTATCTAGTACAACTGGAACAAGGAAGGTCTCTTCGTTTAAACGTCTCAATTCTAAAGCGACGTTTTTAAACGATTTTTAATTTTTTTTATTGCAGGTGGAGACGCAATCAGGCAAATCTCCGCGGGTAGGGGGTTATGTGCTCAATGTATGGCCATCCCTTATTCCCCAATTAAGAACTGGTGCCCGGAGAATATAGAACGTTGCACTTACCTCGCAGTTAGCCACCAGCCCACGACAGCGCTGGTTCAGGGTTCTGCCGGTGCTTCTCGCGTGGCGATAAAGGTGGCAAAGTCCTTCTACACGAGCCCCGGGGCGCAAGGGACGCAGATACACTGATCACTTAATTTTATTATTTGGTTGTGGCGAATGTCCTAGTAATTAGCTACTGGACGCGGAAATCTTCGATAGCTAATAATTGTATTTATGCGGGTGCGATACGAGTTTGTGTGCGTCGCGGTAGCGTGGCGTTTGACAACGTACTGAACTCACGCGCCGAGCGAGCGGCGGCAACGTACGGGGGTTGCAAGACGCTATAAACCCAAGACACAATTGGTAATTGGGAAATAAGTGGCGCCAACAGCAGGAGTTCAGCAGATAGACAGACGGACTTGATGGACAAAGGTTACCATCGCCTATGGACATTTGCAAGACCAAAGGTGCTACAAACGCGCTGCTTAAGGGAAACTGGAACCTGGTCACTAATGCCGGAACACAACTCAAGGTTGTTATGGTGACATACTTTAGACCGGGGGTGGCAGCCATCCAGTCGGGCATTTGCCCTACCACCTGGCTGTGGGTTGTTTAGTCGCCTCTTACGACAGGTCGCCCCAACGCAGGAAATTATTATTCTTCCTCCGTTCCTGCACGGATAATACTTGAAGAGCCCCTCTTACATAGGGAGGGTTGTTGGCTCTCCAGGGAAAACAGTCACACGCGCATGCGGGGGAACAGTAAGTACCCCCGAATCTTCGAGTTCATGGCTGCTGTTCCTCCCCCTGTCCTCATCTTTCCTATTTCGCCCCAGGTATTGTAAGCGGCTATAGGCGACGGTAACCACTTTCCATGGGATTGGCCGTCTGCCTGTTTGCTAGCTAATACAAAAAAAAAACTGTCAGTCGTAAGACTTTTTTTTATTGCAGGAGTTCAGCAGACAGGCAGACGGCCCACTTGATGGAAAGCGGTTACCATCGCCTATGGACATTTGCAACACCAAAGGTGCTACAAATGCGCTGCTGCTCTCTTAAGGGAAACTGGCTACAAGGGAGATTACACGTCAGAAGTGAATACTTAGTTTTCAAAAGCGTGCTTTTAACCCCATCCCAAAAGTGCTTAATGCGCCTAATAAAGTTTACCCTACCAAAAAGAAATTCGTCTGAAATAATATACGATAAAAACTTCTTCTTCCTATATCGAATGAATTAAAAAGCGATGTATCGATTATAAATGATATATAAATCGATTATGTATAAATATCACAACGTAAACTCTTTAAGCCAATAAGCCAACTATAAATAATCATTATGGGTATTATTCATATTGAGTTAGAGTGAGATTGTATGATTCTTTAAGAACCTTAAAGAGGCCTACAAACTTACTTTAACTTAATTTTATAATTTGCTAAACATTCTTCATCCGGTCTCCATCATTGATGCTTCTTCACAAAGTCTCTGCAACAATAAATATTGACTATTCAAGACAGAAGACAGACAAAGATCCCTAGATGTAGTGGATTGAAATAGTTTCACACTTCACGCTTGTCCTCTAACAAAATCTTACAAGAATGCTCGCTCTCAATCACGTATAAATTGTGAATTAATTTTACTATTCTATTTCTGGCGATTTGGCTTCAATGCTACTGACGCTGATTCGGCCAATGTCACAGTGACAGAGAATGTCAGGTGTGGGTTATTGGCAATAGCAGCACAAAAAAAAAAAATTTGGTCGGTTTTCTTTCCAATTGTAACTTCTGTAAACCCTCGGAACAACACAACATAAACAGAATTAATCTAACTACCTTATCCCTATTAATATTATAAATGCGAAAGTAACTCTGTCTGTCTGTCTGTTCCGTTTTCACGTAAAAACTACGGGACCGATTTGGCTGAAACTCAGTATATATATATTTACGATGCCGAGAATGAACATAGGATACTTTTTATCCCGGAAAATGGGACAGTTTCCGGGATAAAAGTATATTTGTCTCTCTGTTTGTTATCCTTTTATGGAAAGACTATTGGACCGATTTGGCTGATGCTTGGTACATATGTAATTTGAATACCGAGGGTGGCCAAGGGATACTTTTCATCCCGGATACTGGGATAGAATTTAGGATAGATTTATGTAAAGTTTATCCCGGAAACTAGGACAGGTTTTGTGATTTTGTCCATTTCGTCTACTGGGTCCACTGGGTCCGCTGGGTCCGCTGGGTCCACTGGGTCCGCTGGGTCCACTGGGTCTATTTGGAACACTTAGCCTACTGGGTCAACTGGGTCCACTGGGCCCACTGGGTCCACTTAGACCACTGGGTCTACTGGGTCCACTTTGACCACTGGGTCTACTTGGTCAACTGGGCTCACTGGGTCCACTAGGCCAGTTGGGTCCACTTTGTCCATTGGATCCAGTTGGTCCACTGGGTCCACTGGGTCCACTTGGTCCACTTGGACCATGTCGATTAAAATAAAAAGATTTATTATTTAAAATAAAATACGTTTCGTTGCCTTTTTTATCTTTGAAAAATGAAAAGTATGTTATGTCTAAACTTTTTGATTATACATCAATGTCCAGGTCACGTCACGTCAGTGATATTTAAGAAAAAAAAAGTGTTGACAAACATAACGTTGTCATGTGTTACGTTTCTAAAATAAAAAGCTAATTATGGTGTTTTAATTTAATATAAGTCGTCGGAAATATTAAATTTGCAATGTAAAGAGACCGGTGACAAAATTTTCATTGGAAAAAAGGGATTTTTAAACTATAACAGTCCTTGGTAAAGTAAACAAATAAATTTGATACTGTGACAAGTTAGTTCGCCACTATTTATGTGAAACTTCAAATGTGACATTATAACGTGGCCTCACAACAATTATGCTGTTTTAATTTTATATCGAGGGGTGAAAGGCTATTTGTTTTAAGCGACATTTTGTGACAGAATTGATTTGATGGTTTTCTTGCATCCTAATGTCTCAAACTTAAGGAATTATAATGAACCTAGTTTCCAATTAAAAACTACAGATTTTTTCTTTTTTAAATATAGTATGTAGTTTACTAATGAAGTCTTTTTGTGGGTCATTGAAACTTCAAACTCCTCTATCGACACAATTTCGCAAATGTCGCTTAAAACAAATAACCTTGGACCCCTCGATATAAATTATTTTAATACTGTTTAAAAGTTCGTCAGTTGTCGCGTTTAATAAGAAAGAAAGAAAGAAAACTTTATTTGAAGAAATTGCGACGTAATTACATTCCTTATACATTTTTATACACAACGCTTTTTTTTAATTTGTACGCCGCATTTTCAGCAAACAAGGTTTGCACTCAGCAATTTGCTGTGCCGGAATAATATCCGACACAACGCTGATTTTCAGTGCAAACCTTCCTTTTGGCGTAAGACCAAAATGACCTAGTTTTGTATACATTTGTGATCGCAATGGATAGTAAAAGGTAGCTAAAGGGACAAAACAAGATGGCGAAACGGACAACCGAGCAGGTTAGTAGGGTAGCCGGATTTGGGTAAGTGATTTGTGCATTGAAGGTGATGTCAGGAGCCTTAAGAACACACGAGCTTGCATGACAAGAGTTATGAATGTCAAAGAGGCAAGTGAGGTGTTTAAGAATAAGCCTAAATGGCATTCTGTTGTTCATGCCTACCCCGCAAGGGAACTGGCGTGAAGTTATGTATGTATGTATTTGTGAATTACTGGATTATGTAGATTACTATTGTCAGACTCGCTGGATGGGGACTGACTGCAGGGGAGGTAAAGAGAAGTAATTTAAGGAACTTATTGTCATTTTTTTTTTATTGCAGGAGATCAGCAGACGGGCAAATGGCCCACTTGATGGAAAGCGGTTACCATCGCCTATGGACATATGCAACACCAAAGGTGCTACAAATGCGCAGCTGCTCTCTTAAGGGGAACTGGAACCTGGTCACTAATGCCGGAACACAACTCGAAGGTTGTTATGGCGACATACTTTAGACCAGGGGTGGTAGCCATCCAGTCGGGCAAATGCTCTACCACCTGGCTGTGGGTTGTTTTGTCGCCTCTTACGACAGGCCGCCCCAACGCATGAATTGTATTCTTTCTCCGTTCCTGCACGGATAAAAATGTCAATGTCGTGAAAGAAGAATTGGACCCAAAAAAATGTCGCCCCCCCGTCAAACTATGACAAGAACTTAACTCGCCATTTTCACAAACTTTAAAACTGCATTCTGGGAAAGAATAAATAAATCGGCAGACAAACACACACACACTGTATATCCTTAAATTAAGCAATTTACGCTTGGGCCGATCCCAGACACCCAGACCATAGTAAATAGCGGAGAAAATTCGTTTCCGAAATTTACCATACCAGGAATCGAACCCGGAGCTTCTATGTTGCAGTGAGGTAAGCCGGCAAAGGCTTAGCCCGCTCAACCACAGAGGCCGTCTAATTTATTGAATTGCTTTTCTTACCCGACTATGTCTGTCAAGTCTTTCGCTTGACATATCCATTTGTGGCCCAAATTCTCCCTTTTGTCGTAGGCATGTAACTTGATCATCGCGTCATCTTCCGAACGAGATTGCACTATCGACCTGTATAACTGTAAGTAACTTAAAATATTAATATTTCTTATGTTTTCGCATCTAGCACACATAACTATTGAATTATTAAAAATAATATTTTGCAGTATTAATAATACCGCAAAATGGTCTTATATATTATAATATACTAGCTGTACCCGATAGACGTTGTCCTGCTCTTAGAAATAAAAAAATCTAGAACCCGATTGCAGCGACATTTACCGCAACCAATAGTTAATGAAAACCACTCTCGGATCCGCTTTAAAAAAAAATCATCAAAATCATCATTTAGGAAGACTTTAGCGGTGCCACCTACCGGTAGATCTATAGTCTTAACCATCCCGGGACCCACTTGAACACGCTCAAAAATAATTTCACCTAAATATTGGAACCCTAAATTAATTATTTTACATGTGTGAGTTCAATCAACAACTCATTTATGAACGACCTACATTATACTACAACAATATGCTCCAAGCTTGCAACATAAATATATATATTTTTATAACACAAATAAAACCGACATCAATCTGAAAAGCAAAAAATAAGTATTTAACCACCTCCTTTCTACAACATCTTGAATTAGGTGTGAAGCAATACATAAAAAAAAACAACAAAAAATGTGCAAAATATAGTAATTTTTATGTTTTACTTCGCATCGACTTCAAGATGTTGTAGAAAGAAGGCGGTTAAATATTTACTTTTTACTTGCGCAAATATTTGAATAGCTTTAGAAATAATATCTTAAGCGCCTGTGGAAATTTTACAACGGGCACGCGTATACAAATTTGTCATTTCACTCTTCGGTGTATATGCTCTTTAAGAAGTGTTGCTCTTAATTTCCCTGCGATCCGCTCATCAGATCCTAACTTAGTCACAATGGGAGCACCTCGGAAGTATATACTACAAATAAAATAAAAATCGTTACCCAATTGAGGGATAAGAAAAAAATTGAAAATCAGTATTCAATTGGCGGAGTAATCATCGTAACCAAAATACAAAAAAAAGCATATAGACGGATTGAGAACTTCCTCCTTTCGGAAGTCGGTTAAAAAAAAGGTAGATCGCAGCTGTCATTCTAGTCCAGATAATTAAAAATCAAAGTATACTTCAGATAAGGCGGCATCGACTCATGGTCAGTTCCTATATCTTACTATGTTAACGTTCCACAAGAGACTCACAACGACCGCCATTAATCCCGTTCCACTTGCTTGCAACAATCGTAAACTCAAGTGGAACGGATATTCGACCCACCTCTTGACATGGGTCATTGTAAGCGAAACTAATATCGCCACGACTATAAAGACCGCGGTCGCCTTGTGGAACGGCAGACGGAGCATTTTGGGCGTTGTGAGCTACTAAAGGAACGCGCCCATATACATTCACTTGACTTACCATCATCAGTTGCATTTTG
This sequence comes from Dendrolimus kikuchii, assembly GCA_019925095.2. NCBI lineage: Eukaryota > Metazoa > Arthropoda > Insecta > Lepidoptera > Lasiocampidae > Dendrolimus > Dendrolimus kikuchii. The sequence continues at coordinate 10,102,250 of CM034413.1, forward strand.
ACGTCATTCGTACGGAGCTTATGTCAAATTATAACCGATAGTAAGGCAAAGTGAACGGTCGGTAAGTAAATGTAGGAATCGGCCATCAGTTTCTTTACCTACTACCGTGTATGCGAATAAAAGAACAACTAACCTTCAAGCCAACAAGAAATGGGACAATAACATCATCCTTCGCGTGCAATATGAGGACTGGCAGCGACTTCACTTTAGTGAGGTGCTCATCTGACCTGAAGATTTGCTCGTTGTTAGAGCGGAATGGTGCAACGAATGTAGAGTCGTAGTACGGAAGCCATGTTACCAGCTGAAAACAAAACATCTTTGGAAGAACAGTAAGAAAGAAAATTGCCTAATTCCTGAAAAATCCGTTAAATCCCTTGATTTTTATTGTTAAGTAGATGTTTTGCTCTGCTGTAAAATTGGTATATTTGTTTAATAGTAGTTCGTTTTTTGCGCATATCTATATATATAAAAATCAATTGCTGTTCGTTAGTCTCGCTAAAACTTGAGAATGGCTGGACTAATTTGGGTAATTTTGGTTTTGAATTATTTGTGGAAGTCCAGGGAAGGTTTAAAAGGTGAGTAAATATGAAAAAAAAAATGCTTGGAATATAGTAAAAACAACAACTTTACTTTCCCTTAGAAACGATTCCTACCTGTCAAACATTTGATGTTCGTCCCGTCGTTTAGAAATCAATTAAATTCAAGTCGTTCAGAAATCAAATTAAATTTTAAGCAGTTTTTTTTTTCTTTTTTTTGGTTTTGATTTTTTTTTAATGTTTGCTAGTAGGCAAACTGGCAAACGGACCACCTGGTGATAGGTGGCTACCGTCGCCCATGGACATCTGCAACACTAAGGGAGCCGATGCGTTGCCTACCTCGTTGAGACTTTAGGTATTCACTTTAGACTTTAGTATATCTGTTCACGCCTTTTTTGAATGTCAAACGTTTGATGTTCGTCCCGTCGTTCAGAAATCAACGTCTTTTATTTATTGATTCTGAGGCAGTACGAAGTTTGCCGGGTCAGCTAGTATATCATTATAACCAGCTCAGTTTCTTAATTATTATTTACCTTTGACAGTGGATGATTCGCCACTTCGTCTGCCAAATTGTTGAAGGGCGCTTCAAGTATCAGCCCATTGGGCAAAGGCAGAGGTGTCTGTCTGTCCAACAGACTCATTGACAGCTCCGTCAAGTTGCCAAGTAAATGTGAAGAGATTGCTGTTCCTGAAATTGAATGAATGAATATGCTTTATTGTGTTTTAACAGATACAGTTAACAGAAATAAAATTTTACAATACAGTAGGCGGTCTTATCGCTATTAGCGATTTCTTCCAGACAACCTTTGGATGGACCAAAAATTTGGTAAGAACAGGAGGTATGTTGCATTATTCTCACTACCGAAACAGTAACTTATAAATGTATACATATATGATACAATATACATCTATACATATAATACATATAATAATAATGGAGCGTTAGGTAAACTTCTGGGTGCTAAGAACCTCAGCCAGAAGGCCCAGCTTGCCATACACAACGCGGTGCTGGTACCTACTCTCGAGCGAGAGTTGGGTATGGAAGAGAGAGCATGAAAGAGTAGAGTAAACGCGGTCGAGATGCGAGCACTGCGCAAAATCTGCGGAGTGACGCTCGCGGACCGCGTTCGTAATGCCGAAGTAAGAAAGAGAGTTGGTCTGAAAGAGAGTGTCGAGGTGAAGGTAAGGAAAGGAATGCTCCGGTGGTTCGGGCATGTGGAAAGAATGACTAAACAGATATACAATGTAAAAGTGGATGGATGCAGAAGTCGTGGAAGGCCACGACACACCTTCCATGATCAAATTGATCGTGTAATAGCAGAAGGTGATGTCAGGAGCCTTAAGAACAGACGAGCGTGCATGACAAGAGTTATGAATGTCAAAGAAGCAAGTGAGGTGTGTAAGAATAAGCCTAAATGGCGCTCTGTTGTTCGTACCTACCCCGCAAGGGAACTGGCGTGAAGTTATGTATGTATGTATGTATGTACATATAATACGGGTTGTCTGGAAGAGATCGCTTCTTAGCGATAAGAGTTGTCTGGAAGAGATCGCTTCTTAGCGATAAGACCGCCCATTGTGCACAGTTAGAATATTTTTAGGCTATAAGTTTTTCTGTGTTTTCTGTCTATCTATCTATCTATCTATAAAACTGCAGAGGTCGAATTTCTGTACAATGAAAAAAAATGCTAAAAACCGAGTCAGGGGATGTAAGAAGTGAAATAGAAGTAATTTAGATTTTTTTCAAATTTTTTGTTTCTCTGTTTGTCTGTCTGTTTGTACCGGCTAATCTCCGAAACGACTGGTCTGATTTAAGTAAAATTTTGTATGGCAGTAGCTTATATCCCTGGTCAACATATAGGATAGTTTTGATCCCGAAAAATTAAAGAGTTCCCGTGGGATAGTTAAAAAAAATAATTACTTAAACAGCTTATTATACAACTTATGGACCTAATTAAGTATTGATATTGTCGGTATCATCACTTATTATTGCTATATATTGTCACGCTAAGACGAATAGGAGCGGAGCACCAATGAAGAATGTTTCAAATTCGGGTTTTTTTTTTTACTATTCCACGCGGACGAAGTCGCGGGCAGAAGCTAGTACATTAATAAAAATTAATTGATATTATACTTTTCAAATGTGAACATTGCCTTGGACGTTCAAATATTACATTGCTAATTGGAGACATAAAGGGCGAAGGAGTTATGTTAGACTAGGATATGCCCGCGACTTCGTCCACGCGGCAATTTCAACTCAAGCGTGGTCGAAGTTGCGGGCATATCCTATAACATCAACCCATAAATGTCCCCCACTGCTGGGCTCGGACCTCCCATTATAAGGTGAACGGACAGTATACCCGCCACGCTTGTCCAAGGCGGCTTGGCAGGTTTCACACATCGGTCATCTCGATGTGCAGGTTGCATCACGATGTTTTCCTTCACCGCTGTTAGCATTTGGTAATTGGAACAATATGCAAATTAGGCCAGAAAACTGCCAAGTGGTGCATGCGTTCCGGCCAGGATCGAACCCGCACTCTTTGAGTTCCAAAATAAGTAAGTTCAAAAGTACCACGACTATATCGGGCATATCCTAATATTAGATACAATGATATGACAACGAAAACTAACAATGAGCGTAAGTATTAAATAGACTAGGTTCAGAAAAGAAGGAAGAAGAAGATGAACAAAATAGGTAGACCGAACCCCAAAATCTCAGAGTGCAGCCGGTTAACGGTTTTGGAATAAGAAGCCGAGTGCTGCAATACGAGAACATAATCGAATTAGAATGGCTAAAGGTGGACGAGGTTGCGGGTATACCCTAGTAAAATTAATAATATTAATAATATAAATATATACCCGCAGGGGGGCTTTGTAGCGAAGCCTTAGGTGAGTAGCGACACCTCGTACCTGACTCCGGGGGCCAAGGCAAGGCCCCCGCCTCCGTGCTTGCCTTAACCATTTTATCCGTGCAGGAACGGAGAAAGAATACCATTTCCTGCGGCCGGGCGGCCTGTCGTAAGAGGCGACTAAAGAACCCACAGCCAGGTGGTAGGGTAATTGCCCGACTGGATGGCTACCATCCCTGGTCTAGAGCATGCCGCCATAACAACTTTGAGTTGTGTTCCGGCATTAGTGACCAGGTTCCAGACTCCCTTAAGAGAGCAGCAGCGCATTTGTAGCACGTTCGGTGTTGCAAATGTCTATAGGCGATGGTAACCGCTTTCCATCCAGTGAGCCGTCTGCCTGTCTGCTGAACTCCTGCAATAAAAAAAAATAAAAAAACCAGCCGGCATGGAGTGGAGATCGCTAGACTCAAGTTCCAGGGGTGGAAGTGATAAATGGCATCACGTCAGAAGTAGCTTCGGTGAACCTGCAGCCCACCTCTCTACACCCCTTAGCCACTCACACCCATCTAGCCCCTGTCTTCTATGGCATTTTTTGGGGCCCATGCAGGGAGTGGCGCGTCACCGTCTGCCCATTTTTCCATGTTCCCTGAACATTGCGACGGGCACACGCCATAGTCCCCATATTCCCAGACGCCTAGTACCACTAGCAGTTCACCCCAATAGCCCGGTACTTTTTGTCCTCATTTCCCATAATAGTCCTACACTGGCCGGGGTTTGTCCTTGGGTGCATTACTATATGGTGTAGACAGGGATAATCGCCGGTCAGTGTCACGCCACATTTAGATTAAATTTGTTAAGGGGCCTCTACGTGTTGGCCTTCCCATGGCTCCACGTAAGCCCTCCAAAACTTCGGGCCATTTTTATGGCCCGTGATCAAGAAAGACATACAAAAGAATAATAATCTTTACTTGCCAGAATGTAGTACAAAACTTGTTACAATGATAAGTTGATGATTAATTTCTTTGTGGAGCTAAGCCGTGGCATCACTTAGAGGTACTTGCGGAAGACCAGCGCTGGTTGTGAAACTACCATTATGCTGAGCAAGAGCCTTTTTAGGACATCACAATTAATTGTTACATATATTATCATATAAGACTTTGTATCTTGTCCTAAATAAATATTTTTTCTTTCTTTCTTTCTTTATGATACATTCTACCATTTTCATGGTGTGCAAAAAATAATAATAATTGTAAATTTATTTAATAATTATCATGTACATTATTTCATAATTCCGTCTTCGTTAACATACCTATATCTATATTTTATATCTATATTTTTACAACCGCTTAACCAAGTTATTTATTAATATTTGATTATTTTTAATATTATTATTCCTTTAATGTATATAATTATATTTCCTATTAGCTGACCCGGCAAACTTCGTACCGCCTCAGAATCAATAAATAAAAAACGTTGATTTCTGAACGACGGGACGAACATCAAACGTTTGACATTCAAAACCAAAGAAATAAAAAAAATCTTCGCTTTTAAATTTAATTTGATTTCTGAAAGATTTTTAAATTTAATTGATTTCTAAACGGCGGGACGAACATCAAATGTTTGACAGTTACGAATAGTGTCTAAGGGAATGTAAAATTGTTGTTTTTACTATATTCCAAGCACTTTTTCACATTTCCTCAACTTTTAAACCTTACCTGGACTTCCACAAATAATTCAAAACCAACATTAGCCAAATCAGTCCAGCCGTTCTCGAGTTTTAGCGAGACTAACGAACAGCAATTGACTTTTATATATATAGATAATTTATTTTTAAATAATATGTATGTCAATCAATTAAATCTACATGTCATGTCAAATACGTATAAATTGTAAATTAAATTAATACTATTAAATAAAAGTCAATGATAAGATCAATATGTACTAAATTACCTAACGAATGTCCCCATACAAATACTGCCGGTCTTTTATCCCCTTTGATGATAGTTGAATACAACCAATCGTAGACTATCAGTGAATCCTCCACTACACCGTCTTCACTTGGCTTTAGGTTAGTCGAATCACCATAACCTGAAAAAAAAAAAAAAAAAAATCTATACTTGAACTACCTTAGCCTGGATAATTTGACACAATAGACAGGCAGTCCTCGATTATAACTAAATACTACTTTAATATCTGCCAAGGTTCGTGATATACTTAACCCACCTCTATAATCAAAAGCAATGGTGTGAAAGTCCATCTGTTGAAACACCTTGTACAACTCTATCCTGTGGAAAGCGGCGCGAGAATTGGAATTACCTGAAAACAACATCCACACTATGTTTTAGGCCAATATTACACGGTTCACTTCTCTTTCAATTTGGATGAATCAATCAGTAATTCATATAAACAAACATAAACTTGAATCAATATTGTTGAATATTTTTGTGTCCTTTCAATTCCAAGCCTTTCAACCAAATTAGTTGACACATGGCACCAGTTAGGATAATATATATAGGTATAGACGTACATAAGGCATTAACTTAAAACCTTTAAAGAAATAAAAAGGTTCTTAAGATAATTCTTGAAATTGAAATAAAAGATATAAAATTAATAAATATTAAAAAATTATTTTTTAAATAAGTTTTAAATCATTTTATTTTAATATAATTAAATATTAAAGAAGAATAAATAATTCGAATGTAAAAAAAAAAATTAATAAACTTATTATAATAAAAATAAATCTTAATATAAATATTTTATTATTAATTAAAAAATTAATAAAAGGCACACACTGCAGATGCACTTCCTCACAACACCAGCATATATCAGGTTCACTCTACATTAGTATAAATTTAGTATTAAAATTAGAATAAATTAATGTAATAAGTTATTCGTAAGGTACACCACAACACAAACATCATTGAATTAATGTCACACATTATAACAAAAATAATCAATAAGTACGTATAAATTCTAAAAACTTTCTTCTCAATTAAGTTGTAAAAAAGAATACGGAACTCGAGTCCGTAGAATTGTAAAAAAAAAACAAATTAGTTCATGTTGTCAAAATCTTTTGTAAAACTTTAATTGATAATTTGATTGTTTTATTTTATTTGGGGGGTTAACAGCTGTGGTCTTACAAACTATAGTATTACAAACTAGTGTTACAGAGATAGCTAAAGAACAGCTAATTATAAACCTCCACAGATGACAGGGAAATAAAAATAAAGTATAAATTACAATAATTTTATAATAAGAAGATTTTTTGACGGCGAACCTAGTTATTATTAAAATAGGCTTTGATTAAATTCGCATTTACAGATGCTAGACTATCCACAAACAAGTCAATGTCAACACAATCCGACCTGCTGAGTTTGTTGAATTCGTTCACTGTTCTAACAAAAAATGAGTAGCGTCTGAAAGCTGTACGTGTTAAGGGTTAGAAATCGAATTGATTCGAACGTGTGTTACAATGCACATCCTTATCGTTCATGGAGAGCACCATAGATAATATACCATATATAAAATAGATGAGCCGCTCTAGCATAAAATATCCAAACATCCACCACCTCACCTGATAGATAGCGATGAGCAGTACACGCGTGAGCCAGTACATTTGTCCCGAACAAAATACATTTGTACCACTTCAAAATTTTTGTCGCGCTACTACTCAAAAGTAAGAGGAAGAACAGAACGAGGCTTATGCTACAACAGTACAATAACTCCTCTAAGGATATTGACATGACAAAGAGGGACGCCACGACAATGTCATAGTACGACTGTTAGTAAAATGCGGTGACCGAGGCCGAGCACGTCCGATTCTTAACGAACATTTCCGAACTAGTTTTGAACGGGACTAATGAGGGAATGACGTTCACCGCCTCACCGGCCTCATCGCTTCAAAGGTACTGCCGCGGTACAAAACCGTACAAATGCCCTCGCCTCATATGAAGTCGTACATTGTACTGGTTCAGTACCAAATGTCATGTTACTCTTACAAACTCATTTTAAAATCGTGTCCTACCCAACTCTAATTCCTATTTGGCGTGAGGCATATTTATGCTAACAGTTATTAATAACAGATATTCAGAGACAACAGATAACATTTGTTATTTCTAGAACGGAATACCTGTTCTCCCAATAACACAACAGGCATATAACAAATCAAACATAAACATAAGCTACCTAACCGTTCTGTTAATTATTATGTTTCTCTCGTTCTATCTAAGTCAGCTGAAAAGAGATGTCTCATTTACACTTCAAGGACTTATACCGGCTAGAAAGAGCCGCACCTAATATTTATAAAGTAACAGAATGTAAAGCATTTAAGATGCGCACACATTACGGGACGCGTCTGGAAACAATGTGCACGCCTACAATCGGACGCGGCTTTTGTGTTGCCAACTTTCTTTAGAGAAAACATGCTATGTGAACTCTTAATGAGCGCTAGATTGGCAAGGAATTGGAAAAAGCGCTGAAAATAAAGTAATAAGACTAGATACCTTCTTGGTTTACTTTTTTATAAACACTTGGTGTTTTGACGATAATATTGCAATACACATCGATATTTCAGTGAAGAGTTACATAATTTAAAAAAAAACGCAAAATAAGTTGCCAACCGCTGAAAAATTACTTACTCTATGGTACATAGAGATCAAAATCTAACACTGAAAGCGCAAAGTTGGCAACAGTAAGTATGCATCGTAAGCCGCGTAAAGGAACTTCGTTCCAATAACAAGTATATAACAATATGTTATTTAATAACAGATAATCAATAATGTTATTTTTGGATAACAGTAACAGGAGTAACAGATATTTAAATAGACCTCTTATAACTCATCTTGAATATTTTATCATTCTCCATCTTGAAGTGGTGCAAAGTAAAACATGAAAAAAAACTGGAGGTACACAAGTGTATGGTCAACAATATTTGTAGTTATTGAACATTGAACTAAAGAGCAAAGAGCTCGGCCAATAAAAACTTAAAAGTCAAGATACGAACCATCAATGTTGATAGCAGAAAATAAAAACAAGGTAGCAAGAACGGCTTTTGTAAAGCAGTTGTAGACTCATGACTTTTAGAAAGTATTCTGTATTGTTACGAATTGCGGCACTCGAATTCAAATGCCGTTAAAATTATTATAGAGTTTATTAGAACTATACAAACACGTATAACACAAGTACAAATATAACCGAACGCAACAAGTCCAAACGTAACGCAGTAGATCGTAATTAAATAACACGCGCAAAGTCCGTCACTAATCGATTACAGAATATACACACGTCACGCTTTGATCATGGTTCTCGCTGAACTGCCTCCCCTCTCCATCAGGCCATCATTTTATACCTCACAAATACAAATGTGCCCGTATCGTAGTCGACGTAATCCGCAACACCTGGCTAATAATTCAGCTGCAAGCGGCCGTAAACGACAACAATAGACTGTTCTCTAGAAACGTATGCCAATAAATAAGTAAACAAAACAAGACGATCATAAAAGAATTACAATTGGTTCTAATGCCGACAGGTAATAGAATGTGTTTTTAAAGAAATTAAATGACCAGTAAAAACTTACCATGACAGTATAATATAATTGGCTTTTTAGAATACGCCAGTTCGTGATCTAACACTCTACTTAACGCTTCTTTGTCTTCTGTGAACTTATCTCTTAACTTCTCATAAATTGACTGCGGCAGGATATGCCATATACCTGCAATTAATATCATATAATTTATATGACTTTGTCGAAGGACAAGCTGAGAAGGAGGCAAAACACGATACTAATTAGCGGATTAGGTTTTCTTATTTGTTTTTGAGCAATAAAGGCTATTTTTATTTTTTTATTTAATATATATGACCAGTCATTTTTGGTAGGGCATTTGCCCGACTGGATGGCTACCACCCCTGGTCTAAAGTATGTCGCCATAACAACCTTGAGTTGTGTTCCGGCATTAGTGACCAGGTTCCAGTTTCCCTTAAGAGAGCAGCAGCGTATTTGTAGCAACTTTGGTGTTGCAAATGTCCATAGGCGATGGTAACCGCTTCCCATCAAGTGGGCCACCTGCCTGTCTACTGATCTCATGCAATAAAAAATAAATTAAAAAAAGAAGTCATGTTATATAGGTCCGAATGTTGGGCCACTAAAGTGATAAGCCACAAACGTCTCCACTCAGATTAGATGAGAATGTTGAGATGGAGGTGTGGTGTTACAAGAATGGATAAGGTGAGAAATGAGTACATAAGGGGATCTTTGAAAGTTGCACCCGTGACTGAAAAATTGAGAGGAAGAAGACTAAGTTGGTATGGGCATATAATGAGGAGGGATGAAAGTCACGTGACAAAAAGAATGTTAAACTACAAGATGGATGGGTACAGATGTGAAGGTAGTCCAAAAAAAAGATGGATAGATTGTGTGAAGCATGATATGATGATTTGTGGTGTGACAGAAGATGTATGTCAGAATAGAGGAGTGTGGAAGGAAAAGAGATATTGTGCCGACTCCAATTAACTGGGATATGGTAAAAGAAAAGAGAGAATATCAACATAAAAAGTAGATAGTATTAGAAATTAACAAAATATTATAGTTATCAAAAAGGCGCTTTATATATTTTGGATAAAATTACATTGTATCCAAGCCTTTTTTATTTAAGTGTCAAGTGTCAAAACGAATGATTGAGATACTGTCAACCACTTCGCGGCATGTGTGATTTTGGAAAAATACTAGCAGCCAGAATAAATGTTGTTCTTATATTAAAACTATGTTTATTTGAAGAGAGTCCAGATTCTCTAATAATAGATAGATAACAGTTTATTGTACACCAATTCCAAAAAGGAACATACAGACTAATATTTTATCTAATTACTATCTGCGCCCGCGATTTCACCCGCGTGGTGATGTAAAATCGTTATATTTTGGATAATTCACACTATATATTTATAAATTATGGCCTGTGTGTTATTCTGATGTGTAAGGTATAGCCGACCACGCGTCTGAGCCGCGCGGCATGGTATCTCGCAGACTGGGACCACCGCCCTTCCCCCTCATGGCTGCCCGCCGGCCTTGCACATCATAAATGCGCGCGCAGTACTTAATCATTATTTTGCTGCGATGTTATTTTAAAACTGCGATATCTCCTAACATATTCATTGAAATCGAATGACGTAAATGGCAATTTTGTTTTAAATTAAATACTTGTCATGAATAACGTATTTATTTGGATAAGGATTAATATCATGTTTATAAAAACACCTTCGCAAATAATGCATTATTTTAGAACAAATTTGGTTAGCATAAAAAAAGTTGCAATGCAAAAGTGGATGGATGCAGAAGTCGTGGAAGGCCACGACACACCTTCCATGATCAAATTGATCGTGTACTAGCAGAAGGTGATGTCAGGAGCCTTAAGAACAGACGAGCGTGCATGACAAGAGTTATGAATGTCAAAGAAGCAAGTGAGGTATGTAAGAATAAGCCTAAATGGCGCTCTGTTCTTCGTGCCTACCCCGCAAGGGAACTGGCGTGAAGTTATGTATGTATGTATGTATAAAAAAAGTTATATTGAGCCAACCTTAAAACATAGACATACGCTGTCGCGGACTTTTCTTTAGAAGTTTTAAAGAGGAACAATTCTGTCACAAATGATTTTTGCGAAACTTTAACCGTTTACGCAGCGCAAACTGCGGAAGCTCTTAAAAGAAAAGAAAACCCGATTTTGAAACATTCTTCATTGGTGCTCCGCTCCTATAGCGTGATGATATATAGCCTATAGCCTTCCTCGATAAATGGACTATCTAACACTGAAAGAATTTTTCAAGTCAGACCAGTAGTTTCTGAGATTAGCGCGTTGAAATAAACAAACTCTTCAGCTTTATATATTAGTATAGATATAGATGCACAAAGGGCTTATTGCTAAAAAGTGATCTCTTCCAAACAACCCCAGGAATGTGAATTGAGATGATATACGTAACCTAAAGTACAGTTACTAACACTTTAATAATAAATTCTTATATGATGTCTATGTAGAAGTTTGATATTGTTACAAGTTAGCGGGGCTCGAATTAAAATGCCGTTAGAATTATTATAGAGTTTATTAGAACTATACAAACACGTATAACACAGGTACAAATATAACCGAACACAACAAAACCAAACATAATGCAGAAGGTCATAATTCAATAAAACGCGCAAAATCCGTCACTATTAGATTTCCGAATGTATACACGTCACGCCCGTATCGTATTCGTAGCTCAACTGCCTCCTCTCTCCATCAGGCCGTCGCTTTATACTTCACAAATGCAAAATGTGCCCGCCCGACAAGATCGACAGTTTCCTAGAATTAGCTTGTAATCGTAATCCGTAACACCTGGCTAATGATGCTAATGAGCAAGTACAATAGAACAATAGGTTCTTCTTCACGATAACTTAGAAACGTATGCCAATAAATAAGTGAACAAAAGTAGACGATCATAAAAGGATTACAACTAGTTCAAATGCCGACAGGTAATAAAATATGCTTTTACAGATTTGTACGTGGAATTTGTCTTTGTCGGGGTCTGGATTGTAACAATATGTTAAATAGATATATACTTTATATAGATACCATACCTATGCAATTATATGTTAAATAAATAAAATAATTGTTTAAAGATTAATATATACAGACATATGTTCAAATATAATCATATTCCAATGACAAACAAAGTACTGACATTGAAAAATACGAGGATAAATTGCTTACTAAGAAACAAACCAAGTTAATCCGGTTAAATGTGTTGTTTTCAATTTTTTTGCAGCAAGCAAGCGCCATAAAAACCCATTAGCTGCACAACTTTTTCACAAAAAACAATATGTGCTGCATAATCTGGCCAATATGAGTTGACACATAGAATGTGCCAAGCTTAAAACACCATTGATAAGATCACATGTAATTATAGCTTTTGGCTGATAGAAAAGAAATCCAGACAATCTTCTTCTGCGAGTGGGCAGTTTCCTCAACTCGACAACAAAGCACCTATTTTGCGTGTGAGGGTGGATGAGGGTTTACTTCATCCAGCCCAGCTCCTCCAGGAAGTCCACCAGCTTCTTGATGTTACTGAAGACTTCTCGTAGGCTACCGGGAGCATCCAAAAACTCGCCCTGTATTAGGCCACCTCTCCGCATACCTACTTGTGTAGGACATGGGCGGCTGTTTCTTCTGCCTCCAGGCATGCTCTGCACAGGGCTCTGTCGGAAATGCAGACTATAAAATCTTAAAAAAAAGGCTAAAGTCTCTTACCAATCCTCACATGACAGTTGTCCACTTTAGATTCATACTCAATATTTATATTGCGCGCTCCCTCTATTCCACAGGAGGAAGGTTCCTCATAGTTTATATTTAATGGCCATTGTACTGAAAATAGGAATAATATAATCATACCTAACTATCCATGGTAAGTTTTTTATGTTATATTGTTAAATAATGCATATAATAGAGACGGAGACATAAGTGTTTATAAATAGCAATTTATCATCTCAATTTTAAAATGTGGGAATAATTTTAATTATTTTACAAACAATGGTGAATGCGCTGTTTGACTTTTTTTACTTGTACCTACTTATGAAGCTAAAAGTGGGGTACGCTCATCATAAGTGGGTGCATTCGCCATAAGTGGGTGCAATCTGCATAAGTAGGTACACTCGCCATAGGTTGATATACTCATACAAAAACTATAAGGCTGAACTTTAATTAAATTAAGAAAAAGCAACTCAGTTGATTTGACTATACCCTCCCTTATTTTTTAAGAGTAGAATAGCTGTAGGATATTGATTGCTTTAAATGAACATCGAACTCTGTGCTATGAAAGGGGGTTCTTTGAGGGCCTTATAAAATTTCTTAGAGGTCTACAATACATTAGCAATGCCCTTGGTGTTGCAAATGTCCATAGGCGAAGGTAACCACTTTTTATCAAGTGAACCATGTGCTTGCTTAAGCGAATAAAAATGTATGTTGTAAATCTCAGCTGTTTAGTGAATTGGAATCAGTCAATGACATAATGTAATTGGGTAATTAACACATGTGACAATAAATTTTAAAATTATCTCATATAAATGCACCAGTGTTAAAAATCATACTTATCTTACTTTCATAATATCATATTAAAAACAAACATCCTTCAAAGAATAATAATCAATACACTACTTAATATTCTTCTACAAGATTTAGGCAATTTCAGTGTTTCCTAAGGTTATAAATAAGGGTCTTAATTGACATGACTGCAAATACTCTAGTTTGGCTGAGGGTTTTTGATTGAAGATTATTCAAAAACTTAAGTATTCTTGAATGAACTATCCATTCATGCCTCAAAAAATAAAACTGAAGTGTTATTGGTACGTACATATTATCACACCTGTTTCCCACAGGGGTAGGCAGAGACAATAAACTTTCACTTGCAGCTGCTGCTTAGATATCCAGTACATGAATTAATTAAGTAGTAGAGGGGGGACGTATACTTATTTACCCTTTCTGGCAACCCTATGGTCCTATTGTTACAAATACCATGTGCTAAGACGGTGAAGAAAAACATCATGATGAAACCTGCACACTGCTGGACTCGGGCCTCCCATTATAGGGGGGAATGGACAGTATACCCGTCACGCTAGTCCAAAGCCACTTGGCAGATTTGACACCTTGGTATCTCAATATGCAGGTTGCATCACGATGTTTACCTTCACAGTGGTTAGCAGGTGGTAATTGTAACAATATGCACATTAGTTAAAAAAATGCCTAAGTGGTGCATGAGTTCCAGCCTGGATCAAACCGGCATCCTTCTAGTTCGAGATGTGTGGGCCAGCCATTATGCTACCACAACTACTTATGGTTTATTTATATTTTATTTTATTTGTAATAATATTTGACTGTGATTTTTTTACCTTTATTTTAGTTTAGTAAGCCACCAAAAATCGTATATTGAAATTTCCTTTAAAATCTCCTTAGACACTGGGTTGCCTAGAAGAGATCGCTATAAGCGATAAGGCTGCCCATTGTTCTAATGCAAAAGTATCCATTTCAATAGTCTAGATTTAAGTTTATGGTGAACAATAAAGAGTTTTTATTCATTCATCCTTTTGGACTTTGACTGGTTTGCACTTTGGACCAAACCAATTGATATAAGTGCAATATTAGTGAATAAATAACTGAGGTTGTATTTATGAAAAAATAATATTTCAATAACTTTGGACCATAGCATTCGCAGAAGGAATAAGTATAACTGTCCACTCCGCCCCTGCATTATATAAAATTATTGTACTGGATATTTATAGATTTACTCCAGTAGCTATAATCTTGACACAAATAAATGCCAGTATATATAAAAAACTATGACAAAAAACGAAAAACCCTTACCAAAATTTGCAAAGACTAGGCTTCTTCTAAAAGACTTTGAATATTTGAATACTAGAGGCACAACGGCAACATGAAAAAAGAACAAGCTCCCTGTAATTGAAGCTCCGAGTATTAACAATCTGAAATTAGAAAATGTAAAATCATATAAAATTAGAGCATTTCAAAATTGTTTTTCATTAAGCAATTGATATTTTAAAGTCTTCTTCAATAGTATTATATAAATTGTAGTCAAACTGGGTAGATTTGGATTTTTAATGTATGGCTAGAAATCACTATCTATAGCATAACCTGCCATAGCTGACATTGAGAAGAGTGTACTTTCATTTTGATAAGTGAAAGTAACTAAGGCAATATAAAAGTGAAAGCACAACATCAACCTTATTTTCCCCATCATTATCCTGTTAATGCAACACGCATAAAATATTTAAAAAAATAGTAATTAAACTTACCCAGTGGTATACAAAAACACACATATCATTACGCCTTGCGGGTCAAACATGTTCAAAAATAATAAACCAAATCACACAGAAATTACTACAAGGATTGTTATGATGTAAAGGAGATCAAAGTGCACTACTAATAACTATAAAACGAAATAAAATACACTTATATCGAGCTCAAAATGCACGAAAGAAATGAAAACATGCGCTTTTGAAGGAATATTATAACACATAAATGACGTATAAAGTATTGGAATGTTGACTAATGAAACTAACTTATATTTTTATATAGACGATAAATTTGATTCTTGTTATTAATTATGAAACGTATTAAAATATTATTTTGAATACACAAATTAAAAGCCGAACCTTCGGACTTTTGACGACATTTTATGACAGAAGACAGATTGATTCATCATCGAACGATGTAGCCAGATCCTATCAACAAATTCGAGTATTTAAATATTATATTAATATCGTTCCACAAAACCAATGTTTAGTTGGCATCAAACTTTGTAACCTCTCCAGATAAACTGTAGACGGTTGTGCAATTACAATACCTTATATTATTTAAAAGGCGGAGCAGTATGAGATATAAACGCAACTTGTAATTTTAGATTACTAACGTATCGTGTGTAACGCAGCAATCCGCCCTGAATAAGCGTTATTGTTATACCGTTCGTTTCTCTGAAAATGGGTCGATCAGATTCCAGAA
Organism: Dendrolimus kikuchii; assembly: GCA_019925095.2. Taxonomy (NCBI): domain Eukaryota; kingdom Metazoa; phylum Arthropoda; class Insecta; order Lepidoptera; family Lasiocampidae; genus Dendrolimus; species Dendrolimus kikuchii. The sequence continues at coordinate 10,118,168 of CM034413.1, forward strand.
GTAGGTTAATTTTGAGCCGATATTAACATTAATCCAAATTAGTTATTTATATACCCTTTAAGAAAAGATGTTCATCTATTTTAATATCATTACTATGTATTTACCACGCCAATCACAGATAAATATGTTCAAACACTCATAAATAATCTCTTTTACTGTTTATGAGCCTTATTAGATTATCAAATTGATCGTGTACTAGCGGAGGGTGATGTCAGGAGCCTTAAGAACAGACGAGTGTGCATGACAAGAGTTATGAATGGCAAAGAAGCAAGTGAGGTGTGTAAGAATGGGCCTAAATGGCGCTTTGTTGTTCGTGCCTACCCCGCAAGGGAACTGGCGTGAAGTTATGTATGTATGTATTAGATTATCATAGATATACGAGTCATTTTTATATGAAAAACCTATGACGATATACTAACTACACGTGACTCATATTGTCTAGGATCATAAGGGATCCTATTTGACAGCAAGCATATAAATATGATCATATCATCCATATAACCTCAAGAATGGCGTAATAATGCAAGAATTTCGACTGGAATATCTTGTATATTTTGTAAGACTTTTTATCTTCCAATTTTCTTTGAGTAAGGTTTTATAGACCCTCTCTCTGATCACTTTGCTACCCATGATCAAACCTAAATACGTCTTTATTTTTTTTAATTTTTCATGACCGTTTTTATATTGTTTTTATCTTATTTTTTAGTGCAATTATCAAAATTGCACTGATTGCAACGGAAAACACGGCTGAATCGTTATCTATTTTGAAAAAGTATTGACGTTTATATGATCGTAAATGTAATATGTAAACATGAAGATTAGTATAATTTAAATACGATCATAGAATTTTATCGATATGAAATCATCATATTTGTATGATAAATATATGATAGAACGTATCAAGCATTTAGAGTAGCGAAAAGTATGTCCTGAGTACGTAACCTTAAAACTTCAGGAAAATGATAAAATGTTACATAAAAATTACGTAAATAAAGAGGAAAAAACATCGCGAATTTAATTATAATGTCAGTTTTAAGTAGTTACAAAAGTATTAATTTATTTTTGTATAATTCAAATTTATATCTTATTCGTAGTCAAGTATAAGATATTGCTACACTGATACTGTTACATTCTATGGGATGTGTCAGCATATCGTTGTATGGTTAACAAAGTCACATTTCACCAAATAGTCGAGAGATTTCTATAAAAACATATTTATTGCATTCTTGCAAACAAGCAAAATACAATAGGCATTGTTGATTTAAAATAATACTGTAATAAATAGAACTATATAGCAAATAATCAAATTCCTTTCATAAACAATATTTAAAAAATAATGACATAGTAACAGCTACTTCAAAAATATTGTATAATAAATCTCTAACCCATTAGTAATATGAAATATATTCGAAATAAAAACATATTAATACATATAGTCCGTGTTTTTGGGAACTATTTTAAAAATCAATAACTTTATTATTTTTCATAGCCTGGCTACACCACCATGTAAATGTCATTTTGGAACATTTTTATGTGTGGTTTGATACTGATTAATAATTGCACCAGTATTAAAACGATGATAATTTTATTTGGTAGTTTGTATTAAATGAACTTTTAAGATAAATTTTATCTAATAATTTCTGAGTTATTAATTTATTTGACACAATTTCGATCATTAGAAATGGTTCTTATTGTAAATTCTAAAAAATTAAAACAATATTTTTTATTACAATATTTAATATGTTCCAGAATAATTCAATTCCCGCGCGAACAATACATCGTAGAAAATAAAATTGTGATGTATGTTTTATTAAACCTGACCTTGTATTGTCGTCAGGGTATCTAAGTCGTTTTTTTTTTTTTTTTATTCTTATGTTTTATATTTTAAGTCTTGTTCTTTATTAATTTTTTACAAAAACTTATTTACTTCTTATTATAACTATTTTCGTATCTTCTGTTGCTTATCTATTATGTTTACGTTTTGTTATCAAGTTTATTAAATTTCCGTTGAATTTGGTCTGTGGGATTGGTTATTGATACAAAATAGGTATCATTTTTAAGATATTATGCTCTCGTAAAGAGTTTTAGTTTTTACACCGGCTTCCCAGTAGACCTATCAAAAACTTTCAAAGAGGCATCGACATGATATCCAAACTTAATCGTCTCGTAGACTGTCACCTCATTATCGATTCCACCACTTGCCATGACATTCTGAATAGGCGGACCCCAAAAATGATGATCACGGAATGCTTTTTTAAAATTAACAGCAACATTACCGCGTAAAGACATTTTGTATATAACCTCAATCTCTAAAATTCCAGCATTTGCTGATAAAATAGCAGTGACAGCTTTGCCTGGTGCTAATTCAGTTTCCACAGCGCTTGTACTACCAATAGTTGTGGTCTCTGATTGTTCAGCACCAGTTCCCCATGTAGTTGTATAAGAAAACGCCGTAGTCCCTTGAGCTTTTCCGAACAGAAAATTTACATCGTATTCAAACTCTTGGGACACTGTAAATTCTTTTTCTTTATTCCAACTTGTTGTTAATGTATTTTCGACTGTGTGACTGATCCCAGTATTAACTTTAACTGTATTATTAGACAGATTTACGAAGTCTTGAGTCAGGACTACTATAGGATTTCTTACATTACTTTTAACCCTTGCAGATTTTACTGACAGTACTTTTGTAACTTGCTCCCATTTATATGTCTCGTATAGATCACCCCAAGGAGTTGGACTTTTTAAGTAAATATTACTTGGAACTTTACCATAATGCTTCTTAAAAGCTGCCTTTAGATTTGCTGTATCGATATTGAATAAACTGATATCTTCGTCAGTAATAACACTAATTTCGATTCCTGAATATTCAATAGACACGTCTTTATCATCTGGATCTGTTGAAATGTCTATGCTTAGTTTTGATTGAACGTATCCAAGAATTGTAATCAATAGTACAATTTTTATAAGCATTTCCGATGATTTTATGCACTTGGTCACAGTACTTTTAAATTAGTTTACTATTATGTTCACTTCTAGCGCCGTAGATCGCCAAATAGGTGGTTTCACCAGATTGTTGACCAGCTAGACGTTCCAATATACTTGGCCGTCTACTATGCTTAGAGGTCTTACTCTCAAACTACTCTCGTCGTTAGTTTTCGTCCGATCACCCCGAAAGAATTAGAGAGAAGAAAGAACAAAGATTTTTTTTTTAAAGTACAGAATAGCCACACTACAGAAGAACACACAATGGAAAATATAAAAAAATAAGCAAAAAAATTCTAAAGCGGAAACGAACGACGTTTGAGAGTAAACCCTCAGAACCGATTTCGGTGGAAGAGAGCAAGTGTTCACTGTCAATAAATCACGATCCTCAGCATTGAGGGTAGAACTTAGAAGAATGATGTTCACTTCATTGTAGGTGTCTGTTGTAACTGAATTATTATATTTTTGTAATAAATATTTGAAGTAAACGCGTGATTCGTATTTAAAAATCTGCGTTGTAATAATTTCATCAATCACCTTTTGAACTTTATTATCTAAATAATCGGATCTGTTATTTGTTTTTATTTCATTAATAACAGTTATATTATTACTTAATGGTTTTGACCGACATTTTTACATTGGAATCTGATTAAGTGGTTTAGTATCTAATAATTTGTCAATAAAATTACATTTCGTATATTATTAAACCTAAATTTGTATTAATAAACTTATTTCCAAGCCAAATAAATAACTAACCTCGTGGTTAATATAGTTTCCATAACACAAAAATGACTGGAACATAAAATGAAAATGTACTTAATTATAAAAAAAACGTTTGAGAGCAAGCCCAGCCTGTGGTTTGGATTACCAATTGGTGCCATTCTGAGAATGGAGCAAAAAAAAATTATATATATAAGTATATATTTAAGGAGTAAGAATACAATTTCCTGCGGCAGGGCGGCTAGTCGTAAGAGTTGACAAAATAACCCACAGCCAAGTGGTAGGGCATTTGCCGGTCTCGATGCCTACCACTCCTGGTCTAGAGCGTGCAATCGGAACAAACTTATGTCATTATGTCGTGTTCCAGCATGAGTGGCCAGGTTTCAGTCTCCCTTTACAGAACGGTATATATACTATACCAATACAAATTGGTATTGGTGTAGTATATATATACATATAGTTGAAATTGTGCTAAGCAATTGATATCATTCATATCTGGTTGGCACAAATTATTATTATAATCTATGATTAAGATAGTATGATAGCATGAAAGCAGAGTAAACGCGGTCGAGATGCGAGCACTGCGCAAAATCTGCGCAGTGACGCTCGCGGACCGCGTTCGTAATACCGAAGTAAGAAAGAGAGTTTGGTGTGAAAGAGAGTGTCGGGGTGAAGGTAAGGAAAGGAATGCTCCGGTGGTTCGGGCATTGGAAAGAATGACTAAACAGATATACAATGCAAAAGTGGTTGTATGCAGAAGTCGTGGAAGGCCACGGCACACCTTCCATGATCAAATTGATCGTGTACTAGCAGAAGGTGATGTCAGGAGCCTTAAGAACAGACGAGCTTGCATGACAGGAGTTATGAATGTCAAAGAGGCAAGTGAGGTGTGTAAGAATAAGCCTAAATGACACTCTGTTGTTCGTGCCTACCCCGCAAGGGAACTGGCGTGAAGTTATGTATGTATGTATGTATTAAGATAGTGGTGTTACAGTCTTCATAAGTATATAAAAAAAAAACCACTGATAAACGATAAAATGAAAATGTCTCTGCAAATTAATATCTCAAACATAAAGTGTCACGAAACAACGCTTCCGTAATTATAAAAAAAACATTTTAAACCTTTTAAAACAGTATTTAATGAAAGTGTTAATAAAGTGTGTAATTATTCTAATTTTGGTGAATACAATGAATGGCAACATAAATATAGAAGTTATAGTTAATGAAAACACTGAAGATGTAAGTTTTAAATTCTCTGGGCATGAAGAATATGATGCAACTAAAAATGATTTAAAACTATTTAATGTCAATGATGAAAAGCTGAAGAAAGGTGTCGGAGTAATATTCGGCAGAGAACCTGACATAGTACGCTGTATAAAGCCAGCAATGTGGTACAGGGAGGAGATGTATGATAAGTACAATTGGAGACCATCAACAAAGATGATAACTATAAAATCAGTGCAGCTGAAAAGCCTTACAAAACGACCTATTATTGTAAGTAAGCAGAAATTTGAAAATAATTCCAAAGCAACTGTAACAGTTAATACTGGGTTGAGTCACACTGTTCAGAATACTTTAAGAACTTCTTGGTCCAGTGACCATGAGGTATCATTCGAGCAAGCCTTTGAGTACAATATCAATTTATTCGTAGCTAAGTTACAGGGCACTACAAAAGTTGGTTACAAGACCAATTGGGGATCTCGTGACGAGAAATCTGAATCTGTTACGATAGGAACAACTAATGGAGCTGAGATTGAACTGAAACCAGGACAAGCAGTGACAGCGATTCTATCAGCAAACACTATTGATTTGGAAGCCGAAGTAACTTACGTGATGTCATTAAGACATGGATTAGTGGCGATGTATCACAAGAAATACAAAAATCACAGTATATGGTATCTTCATATCGCTAAAGTTCTGGAACGGGGTGGTTTTGATAATGAGATCACTGTAAAAGCCACTATGAAGTTTGGATATAATATCGAAGGATCTTTAAAAGTATACGATACGGATCATGACGAGCTCTGAACATTATTCAGCAGTAGTGATAAAAGTGTGCAATACGATTGGGGTCATTTTTCATTATTATTTTTCTTAAATGACTTCAAAAAGGAGGAGGTCCTTAGTTCGTCGGTATGTTGTTTTTTTGTATGGTCGTTACTAGATTTCTCCGTCAATTGTGAATCGATTTTCAAAACTTTTTTTTAATTGAAAAGTCATACTCCAGAATTGGTCCTTTTATCACCATGTCAGGATCTGATGAGTGGATTCCAGGGAAATCGAGAGTACTTTAACCATTACCTAATACAATACGCCGTGCGCCTAAATTCTTGGAAAAAAGCTAGTATACGCGTGTAGGTATTACATATTTTACAGGCGCTTAATTTTTTTGTATGCATGTAATGCGATTGCTCCGTCTATTGTGGATCGATTTTCAATAAAAAAAATATTCGTAAGATATATACCGAAGATGTTCCCATGATTACCAATTCTTCTGACGTTATTAGTGACCTTTTGGCGGCGACAATAACGACCGTGATCGCTATGTGGAACGGCTGAAAGAGTATTTTGACCGTTGTGAGCTACAAAAGCAATGTACCCATATTACAAAAATGCCGCGGGTCAGATTTCTTTTAGAAACTCGGCTATACCCTTTCATTGACTCTTTCAGGCTGATCAGACGAACAAACAACGAAAGACGTAAATTTAGTACGTACATTGATCCGATCTGAGTGACTCACTAACTTCAAACGGTGTGCGGAGACTGTGCAGGCTTCGGCCAGCATGAAGCCAGTAGCTATGTACACGATGACAGTCAGGGGCGTAGCTACCGCCGTATCAGCCGTATCAATAATATGGGGCCCCAAGGGTACAGGGGCCCCGAAAGTATGTAAGCAAAAATTCTTAAAATGTTATCCACAATCTTTTATAGATCACTACCATTTTTGAGAATAACTACTACGCCAATAACAACAACAGCTATCAGACTTGTCATTAATGTCTCTAGAGACAGAAAATCTGGACAAACTGAAATCGTCTTCAGCTATTTGATTTGATTGATTGATTTGATAAATTAGCTTGCCGAAATTGTTTGATTTAAATTGTTTGTCTAACTTAGCTCCTAGGAGTATAAGTAATAACTTACAATCAATATATAATTATTTTAATTCAATTGAAACATTTTTTGTTTCTTTTATAAAAAACTTTACCCTTCCTTTGCCGCCCCCCGAATACGTTTTGATACAGGACCCGTCTAAGGCAAGATACGCCACTGATGACAGTATGCAGCCAGCACTGTCTTCCTTCGAATTTGAAGTCAGTAGGATCAATGTAAAGCAGCTTTAAGGCCTCAGATGATGAAAACAGTTGGCATTTGTCCCCTCTAAGGAACCCTGGGCTCTACGCGGACTGCCAAACGCTTACCCAAGTTATTTATTTTAAATATTGAAGTACATTTTATATGTAAGCACCTTGCTTTATGCGGATGATGCCGTGCTTTTAGCCGAATCGTCATCAGAACTGCAAACACTAGTCACAATGATGAAAGATGACTGTCAGGCGAGAGGCTTACATTTGAATGCGAAGAAAACAAAGGTTATGGTGTTTGAAAGAGAAGAAACCAGAACGAATGCAAGGATAATGGTCGATGATGTCATGCTAGAGCAAGTGAATGAGTTTGTATATCTTGGATGTGCTTTTAGCAGGGATGGAAGGTACACCGCTGATATAGAAAGAAGAGTGAATTTGGGGAATAGTGTGAATGGAGCGTTAGGTAAACTTCTAGGCGCTAAGAACCTCAGCCAGAAGGCCCAGCTCGCCATACACAACGCGGTGCTGGTACCTACGCTCACGTATGGATGCGAGAGTTGGGTATGGAAGAGAGAGCATGAAAGTAGAGTAAACGCGGTCGAGATGCGAGCACTGCGCAAAATCTGCGGAGTGACGCTCGCGGACCGCGTTCGTAATACCGAAGTAAGAAAGACAGTTGGTCTGAAAGAGAGTGTCGGGGTGGAGGTAAGGAAAGGAATGCTCCGGTGGTTCGGGCATGTGGAAAGAATGCATGATGAAAGAATGGCTAAACAGATATACAATGCAAAAGTGGATGGATGCAGAAGTCGTGGAAGGCTACGACACACCTTCCATGATCAAATTGATCGTGTACTAGCAGAAGGTGATGTCAGGAGCCTTAAGAACAGACGAGCGTGCATGACAAGAGTTATGAATGTCAAAGAGGCAAGTGAGGTGTGTAAGAATAAGCCTAAATGGCACTCTGTTGTTCGTGCCTACCCCGCAAGGGAACTGGCGTGAAGTTATGTATGTATGTATGTGTGTACATTTTATATTGTATTAGCGGTCCTGCAGTGAAAATATAAAAATCTACGACCCGATCCCAACGCCACCAACCGGTTCCATTTGTGAATCTAAACCATCTGGGGACCCACTCAAACACATCCAAAACATTTCATTAAAATCGATAAAGTCGTTCTCAAGTACATACATTTCTACGATTCATTTTTATTTATATACATGTGTAATACATTATGTATATAAATTTTGCTATTTATGTAGTTCTAAATATATTTATTTATTTAATTTGTTTGGGAAACATACAATAATTGATATTCTTAAATATAAAACACAAAATTAATACATATATCAATCAAGTTTCCACTAAAAAATAATTTATATAATAAAAATAAAAATTGGCTCAAATAGTTAATTACAAAAAAATAAATATACAATTATACGAAAATTACATAAATAAAATGTCAGTTTAATTTACATTAGGAACATTAATCTTTTATATTCTTTTAAAAACACGTCAACAATAGAATTTCAAGTGTTAAACTTACATATTACATTGCCAGTATATTCTTCTGACATGGGTTAAATTTGTTTTCGAATAACAATTAATTGCCGTTGTGTAGCACTTAGGCTAACTTAAATCGTCGACTATTAAGTTTAAAGGACGTGTTAACAGCTTTTGCGTGTCCAAATGAGGTCGAGATCAGACAATCTCATTAACTTGATGGCTGCGACAGATGCGCGCCATTTCGTAATATGTGGGTCGATATAGTATTTCAGATAGAAGTATTTATCAATAACTAGCTGTACCCGGCAGACGTTGTCCTTGCCCTTAACAAATAAAAATCCTAGAAACCGATTGCAGCGCCATCAACCGGGACCAATTGTTAATCTAAACCATTCTCGAATCAACTTGAAAAACACAAAAAAAGCTTTTTAAAAAAGGTTTTTAAATACAAGCTTTTGAGATCCTGGATATCATGTAGCAGCAGAGTGCTAGCCAAGACAAGTAAAACGAGCCCAAACACGACGGGTCTATCTTGTTTAGTACAGGAGTTCGTATAGCCACCTTCCGATTCCATCATCAGATCAGCTCCATGGTACCATATTATTACATCGTCACGCGATATACATATGCGTGCAAAATTTCTGCTCAATCGGAAACCGGGAAGTTGGTCAAATTTAACTTGCAAGATTCCACCCGAACTTACATACGTCCATTGCAAGTTAAATAAAAAGCTTGTAAAAAATTCATCAAAATAGGGCCCACCGTTAAAGAGGTGTTTAGCGGCGCCACCTACCGGGTCCAATCGTGAATCTAAACCATCCCGGGATCCACTTGAACACACGAAAATAATTTCACCTAAATCCTGGAACCCGATTGCAGCGCCATCTAACCGTTCAAATTTGAATCTTAACCATCCCGGGACCCACTTGAACACACAAAAATAATTCACCCAAATGAGACAAATGAAAACGAGTTTAAATGCAGTCAGTATTGCCGAAATTGGCCGAGAAAGATCATAACAAATGAATGGCTAGAGTGGGTAATCGGGTCTGCCTGAGGGTGGCAGAGCCGGTATGGGGTCTCGAGCTACTGCTCTTTGCTCCGGTCCATTTCGCAGGGAGCAACTACCCCCCGGTGCCGTGATACGGGAGCCGCCTGACACATAAGGGGTATGTCGGCGGCTCGCGTCGGCCAATCAGGGGCTTTCGGTGGCCATCGCGGGCTTCGTGTTGGCCTTTCTGTGGCATTGTGGAGATTTTCGCAACCTCTCAAACATCGCCCTGATCCCGGTGAATGGCTAGACTGATGTTTTGATGTTGTGACTGATGTTTTTTTAATGATATTTTTTTATTGATGAATATCGTATTTTAATACTTATGATCCTAATCCGGACAAAGACAATTCCAAAAACACAAAAATCATAAAAATTGGTCCCGCCGTTCTTTAGTTACAAATGGTGTAACTAACACGACTTTGTTTTGTATAAGTATAGATAAACTACTACCAAACACGCCTACATCAGCAGGTTCAGCGGCGGAAACAGCTGAATCACTCAAGCGGCGCAAATATGCAACCCTGAATGAGAGTTATAATGTTTATGTATATTGAAGAATATTTAAATGACAAAACTACATTTAGATAGCTGCTCGATCCAGCCTTTTACACTATTTTTTACGCACAACACAATAACAAACCATAAATGCCCCACTGCTGGGCTTGGGCCTCCCACTATAGGGGAACGGACAGTATACCCGCCACGCTTGTCCAAAGCGGCTTGGCAGGTTTGACACATCGGTTATCTCAATGTGCAAGGTTGCATCACGATGTTTTCAATCACCGTTTTTAGCACGTGGTAATTGTAACAATATGACAATATGCACATTAGGTCAGAAAAAAGTAGTGCAATCGTTCCGGCCAAGATCGAACCCGCGTCCTTTGAGCTCGGGACGCGTGCGCTAGCCATTACACTACCATGACTTATACTATTTTTTGTATAACGTTTATACAATATTTTACATAACATGTTATCCGTGCAGGAACGGAGAAAGAATACAATTTCCTGCGGCCGGGCGGCCTGTCGTAAGAGGCGACTAAACAACCCACAGCCAGGTGGTAGGGCATTTGCCCGACTGGATGACTACCACCCCTGGTCTAAAGCATGTTGCCATAACAACCTTGAGTTGTGTTCCGGCATTAGTGCCCAGGTTCCAGTCTTCCTTAAGAGAGCAGCAGCGCATTTGTAGCACTTTTGATGTTGCAAATGTCCATAGGCGATGGTAACCGCTTTCCGTCAAGTGGGCCGTCTGCCTGTCTGCTGAACTCCTGCAACAAAAAAAAATGTAAGGAATCTATGGAGATTTGTCGCAGTATGAATTCTTAGAAATTATTCTTGAAAAGTTTAACTATAAAGGCTATTGCAACACAGTAGCAACAACTAATCAAAAATTGTTTTGGAGGCGGAGGTAGAGTCATGAATTTCAATAAGTATCTGTAAGATCCAATATTGAAATACATTTTATTTATTATTAAACACTATCCAAAATTAAAACTAAATTATAATTCAATCACTTCAAATCACTTTAAAAATTAAACTGCAATATAAAATATTTAAAAAGAGAATGAGAAATATATATATTCATTTAAATATAACTGATTTTTAAATTAGGAACTTTCTAGATTTCTTGCGGCATTTGCGCCAATCGCGGCAATCGCTGTAAGGGTTTCAATTATTGACTAAATTGATTGCATTGTAATAAATATTTAGAATAAAACTTTTTATTTTCAAAACCTTTCCAAGTGCTATAAGTAGTTAAAATCGTGTTAGTTGTGTGGCGAGTAAAGCTTACTTTCTTTAGCAAGAAGGTTACCCACGTCATACAACTTGGCTTATTTATTAGCGTTAACTTCTTGCGGTCTACGAGGCCGTTCAGCATTATCGGCACGTTTTGGAGGTACAACATGTGACAGAAGCAGACAGAGAGTGAGACTCTTTAAAAAAAATTCAGCACATTAAACTAAATCTTGTTTTTCAAACATTTTAAATTTTCTTTTTACCCGACATTCTCATATTTACAATATTTTATCTGTGTAAGTTACACTGACCGATAGAATAATATTTTTACTTGTATTACAGCTTCAGTGATATATATTCGTGGTGTACTTATACATATTATGACGATTACAACTCTTTCAACTTTTTGAATCGTTATATCTCAATAACGGTGGCTCTTAGGAAAAAAAGGAGTAAGACATTTTTTATAAATAATTATCTGAGCTAATTTTATGATAAAACTTACTGTTTTGCTAAAAATCGTGAAAGACCCATTTTTGTGACGTTTGACTCCGAGTAATTTTTTTACTAGGTATCGGATGGATGAGGACTTTTTAGATTTCACTTATAATGGTGTTTTGAACAATCCTACCAATTTTCAGCTGGGTGCGAATTTTTGTACACTCGGATGTCTAAATTGACCTGACTTATTAGTAATTATTTTTTATTTTGTTTCGAATCAACCAATCCTTGCCTATTGTTTCAATTAATTTCCATAATAATACTTAAATATTTTCAGATTCACATAAATTTGCTTTGCAAGATCGTAAGGCAACAAAGATACCAATTTAGCCTACACACGAACTTGTAATAAAATGTCACACGGCTAACGAAATCTTGGAGTCGATACAGATGTATTTGTCACAATAGCAGGCAAAGGAACTAAGTCCATACAGCCTTGTCTGGTGTATAAAGCCTTCATATATAGTTCAGCCAAATTGACCTGATTGACATTGTTGCAGGAATATAACTCAAGGTTGTTACGGCGGCATACTGTAGACTAGAGATGGTAGCCATCAAAATGGATAAATGCCATACCTAGCTGTGGGTTTTTTTTATAAAATCGCCTCCCTGTTTTATTGGGCAGGAAAGAGGGTTTTTTGTCTTTTTTATATTTTTTTTGGGATAATTCTTTTATTTATTACTTCTTTTTCCCTCTTTTAAAACAAATCTTGTATCTAATACATTTTTATCTTACGCTATTAATTTCTTATTTCTTATACAGTTTTCTAATGTAATACTATAAATGTATGAAGAGGTTAATGAAAGTAGATGAAGCGCAAGTTGTTTGTCAAGATCGTCGCAAGTGGAGATCTATAGTCTCTGCCTAACCCCCATGGGAAAAAGGTGTGATAATATGTATGTAAGGATGTATGTATGTATGTGTACTATAAATTCTTATGAAAAATGTACTCTTCTAATACATACATCTTTAATAACTACTTATTATATTCTTATTTTACTGCTACAGATTTAAAACTAGTTAGGGACTAATATTTTTACCTACTGTCTAATGCTGATGGTAATGTATACCATTAAACACTTGTAGTATTAATGCCTAGCTGTGGATTGCCTTGTCATCTTTTTTTGAAGTGAAACTTCTGTAGAATCGTTGTGATTTGAACTTGATGAAACGAAAACACAAAATTCAACCTTATTTAATTCGAAATAACTATTCGAATATTCGAACATTTCTCTTTACCCGGTAGTATTTATTTTCACTTTAAATAATATAAAATATTTCAAATGAATTTTAGATCTATTTGTATATACTTAAGGCAGATATTCTTTTATACGTAGATCAGAGAAAATTGTGCGTAACAGTGCATTGAATTTTGAACTTTCTGGCTTGTGATTTAAAGTGTAATTTAGATTGAATTATTACGAATAAGGGTCAAAATAGCTAAGAATAAAGACGTCTATAATAGTTCACACTTGTCTACTAAGCGTTGTACATGTTCTCTGAAGTTCAACTTCTACTGCGTGTGAACTGCACACACACATTTTTTTATAGTAGTATAGCTTCGCGTTTGACCATGATCTCGCCAGATGTGGAGCGGAGATTTGTAGAGTTATTTAGAAACGTCGAGAAAGTTTCCGTGTCCGAACGGGAAGCTATCGAACGAATCATTTTTCAATCTGACAGAACGTGAAATTCTATTAATAAATCCTGTTAGAAGTACATTCTCGAATGTGTCCGTTTCACGTTCCGTCCGATTGCAAATTAATTTCACTCGGCAACTTTCCGCTAGGACATGAAAACTTCCCCGACGTTTGTGAATAATGGTCTAAGATGAAGTACGATTAACTAGAAGGTACCTATTCACACTGGACTTGAAGACACCCAGTTTGCAAATATCGGCAAAGACAAACTCCATTTTTTTTCAGTGCGCATGATGAAGGTGGACGCAAAGCTCTTCGTCCGTATAGGTGAAACATCCATTATATATCGGTGTCGGTTGTCCGATGATGACAGGAAGACGGCGGGATCAGATGAAAGAGCTTAGTTGCATCCTCTCCCTGCGTCGATGTTCGAGACTTCAAATTTTGTCATCGAAAATCTGGTCGTTGCCAACCAGACTCTAATGTTTCGAGTTGATAGATGGCTAAGCCATCACAATGGTGAGAACAGTAATTTATCACGTATTATGGTAGATCACCCGGAGGCAGGAATTTGTACTCTCTCTCAGTTCGTGGACTAGTAAAGTCCCGGCTATATCCAGGAAGAGCAGCAACTGAGTCCTGAACGTAATAGCCAATAAACATGATAGTCTTTAGATGTCTGCACTCTTGCAGAGGACCAAATTGTTATTTACTATAAATTACTAACATAAGTTTAAACTCTACTAACTATAATATTTGGATCTAGTTGTCTGTATATTGAAATAAATAATATACACATTCTTCCTCCTTTATTCATTCCTTTTATACATCTCACACCCTCAATTTGCGCTCCACTAATAATCTCCTGTTAATGACACCTGCACACTCTTCAACATTTTGTTCCAACTGCTTCGCCACGCAGGCTGTCTTAGTTTGGAACTCTTTGCCCACTGACGTCAGAAAAGCTAAATCTTTTGTCATATTTAAAATTCCACTCATAAATCATTGTTCGTCTTACGCAATAATGTATGTGCTAGTTTACAATACTTTAGACTGTAATCTGCTCTTTTTCTTTGTTGCATAATAATTATAGATAATTTAAGAATTTCCTTTGAGTCAGGTTGCCTGGAAGAGATCGCTTTTAGCGATAAGGCCGCCTTTTGTTTTACCAAGTAACTATTGTCTTGTGCATTTTTGTAATTTTTGTTTTGATGAACAATAAAGTGTTGTCTATGTCTGTTATTTATTATTTATCTAGCCGAAACCTAGCGCAGGTCGTCAGGCCACCAGGGTGGAGGGCACTCTACACTACTTTAACCAAGACGCAATCCACTCCAGGTCTCTTCTGCTTCACCAACCAATGGTCCTGCGACAGATATAACAGACCCATTGACATTATGTATTTATTAACAAAAGAGGATGATACAAATAAATGCGACGCAAAGAATTTTTATCTAGACGTGTTGCGAAGAAGTTCTTTGCGGCTTCTTCTCCTTAAACAGCGATAACACGTTGTAAAGTGGTGTACATAGAATAGGTAATAGATTTATATTTTAACTTGTAGGTATGTATGATCTTCAAAAAAAATGTTCTCCAGTGAAGTTTATCTATATACACATACACATACATATATACATACATAACTTCACGCCAGTTCCCTGGCGGGGTAGGCACGAACAACAGAGCGCCATTTAGGCTTATTCTTACACACCTCACTTGCTTCTTTGACATTCATAACTTTTAGCGATAACATACATACAAATGAATAAAATTGAAATATCTGTTTATAAAGCCACAATAAAAATTTTAAAAAAATTAGGGGAGTTATTTCGGACCAGGTTTATCCGAAAACGCAATTTTTAGAATTTTTGTCTGTATGTGCCGGCTAATCTTTGAAACGGCTGGACCGATTTTTACGGGACTTTCACTGGCAGATAGCTGACGTTATAAGGAGTAACTTAAGCTACTTTTTTTAGGGATCCGCGAAAAATATTCCACGCGGATGAAGTCGCGGGCGCAGCTAGTAAAACATAAATGTTCAGTCATAACTTATTATTCTGAACCGATTTTAATGATTGTTTTATGTTTGCTATTGGATACCATTAGACGTGATTGAACAAAAACTTTTGATTTTGAGTATGAAGAAAACTCAATCCAGCAGTTTATATCTAAGTATATATATCACATACAAGATATATAAGTAATGCACCTTGAGATTGCAATGGTGACAATCACAATAGCTTCATCAAACCACAATATATTGAATACAACATACCTTTGTACGTCCAAAACAATACACCCCAAGCCTGTATTTCAAATGTATAAAGTTGAATATCCAATGGCAAAAGAGAAATTAGGTTTCAAAAATAAGTTTGTACGAAGAACAATTTGTTAAGTTCAGTCTGGTATAAATAGTTGGGGAATCTCTGCTTTGATATCATTCCACTATCACATCTCAGCAAGGATTGACGTCTAAAAGGGTAGGTCTTAATTATATTAATAAACATTCTGATATAAGATAAAAGGTAAATTTCCTGAGGTCACAATTGACCGCAATCACGATTTTTTAAAGCCCTATATCATCTTCAGTATTTTATTGCTTCAAGTGCTCTGTTGATAACAATAAAGAACATTAATCTCTAATATTGTAGCTAAAAATGAATGTTCCAACACGAGTTTGAAAAAAATTGATTGCTGACAATAATTCGCCTAGGAGATTCACAAATATCAAGTAAATCACAATATAATGGCGCAGAATTTCAGTTAGAAGTTTTGTAAGCTCCAAAAATATTGAAATAAAAAAAATTGAATTAGTGATAATAGCATTAAATTAAATTAAATATTAACTTATATGCGTATAAGTACGAGTCAAGAAGGGTTCTATGGAAGAGAAGAATGTTTATTGTTTAGTCAATTGAAAAAAGTTTACATATTATAAGCCATATATATCCAAACTTTATATTGATATCGCCCCCATTCGCAATTCGCTCAAACTAACAAGCCCCGTCGCGACGCTTACTGTGGTACTAAAAATAAAAATAACTATTGTAAAATTGAATATTACACATTACTTATTATTTATTATATTCATTTTTCTATCACCGCTTTCAAAACAATTTTAGTTACTAATACATACATACATACATACATAACTTCACGCCAGTTCCCTCGCGGGGTAGGCACGAACAATTAATTAGTAGTAGTTACTAATAAGTACTATATTATGATATCTAACCTCCTCTTTGACTTAGCTGGACTTATAGAATAGTTTGTATTTATATCTTCTGAACTCCGTGAGATGCAGGAAAATAAAAGATACAATTCCTATAGTATTATTCATTGAAATCCTTTATATCGTTTTGGAACTGATTCTCGGCAAACTTTCAGAGTGAGAGACAAAAACTAAAAATTCTAAAAATGTTTTTTTATATGATCGTGTTGTATTAGTTATTTATTTTGATATCACAACACTTAAATTATATTAGTATGGAAGAGAAGATTTTGCAAGCACCTTTTTATGAAAGCTTATCGATCCGGCCACAGACTTTGGGTTTAATGACGGGCGTTGCGGCGAGCGTAACGACTGGTGGAAAGCTTCATACACATTAATACTTTTGTTTTTGTCGCTCGTCACTGTTGTGGCCAGGCCGTAAATCATATACTGAGGCACATTTGAGGACCCATGAAATTCTAAATTTAAAACTTAAACAATTCAAAAGTAATCGTCGGGCTGACTTCTTTCTTGTTATATATCTATTTACAAAATGGTATTTAATTTGTTTTCAGATACTGACTGTGTTTTAGTACATTACCACATTGATCTCAAAATTAACATCATGAAGGTAAATTAGTTTTCCATGCTTTTTATTCTTATCAATACAAATTTAGGTATTATTTTAAAGTTTAATTTTTTATTTAAAATTAGAATATTTACTCCTTATATTCGTATTTTGAATGATATTGACAGTTTTTGGCGGAAACTTAAAACGAATAGCTGTATGGTATTAAATGATTTTAAGCAAAACTTGAATTTTTGAGTAAAATATCCCATGTGTGAAATCTAACCTTTCGAGTTACCAGAGGAACCCCATTTTTTCGTGTTAGCCCCAGACCTACAATTTAGCTGCACTTTGGATTGGGAGGTATTATATACCGTTCCACTTTTTACCTAGTGCCAGTTTCTTGAAGATTATTCATATATTAGAAAATTTACTTCACATTAGTTAGATACCTTATGAAGCCATATTTACAAATGAAGGAAAACTAAAAACTACCCTCCGTTTTTTTCAGATGTTCATACCGATGTTTTGTCTTGTTACATACGTTCTTGCCGAACCCCCTGTTGGGTAAGTTTAAAATATATTTATAAAACGCAAATGTAATATTAAAAATTAAAACAAGTACCTACCCGATTTGATTTTGTAAAACATTCTAAAAATCAAAACGCAAGACAAAAATAACATATGATGCCATCTAGACGTGAAAGCTTTTATATGCTACCGCCACGCCACAACCGCGCTGCTATTTTGTGAATTTCTATGTATACGTTGCCCATACCATCATCCCATTTTTTTATTTTTTTTGGCCAGGGGAAATCCGTTTGAGGACTAAGCCGCGACAAGCACAGAAGCCTGGGGGGATGTTCGCGACCTGTGTGAGTGTGTGGGATTCGCCTGATCGGGGGTGGCACTAGCGTGCCCGGTCAGAACCGGTGCCACGCTATTGCCACTCCCCAGTTAGGGATACCCACTAAAACCCCTGGGTGTTCCGTCCTGCGCCTTATGCCAGGGCTACGGGAAATGGGCTGCCCGACTCCACAGTGCCCTGGCAGGCGTGGGCCCCCCTCACTGGGCCTCTTCCTATGCCAGGGGACGTATCCCCCGGCTACTTCTTGGTCTATTCCAGGCGTGGGGCGGTCTGTAACGCACCCCACGGGAAGAGAGATGAGCGCGCGCGGAACACTCGCGCTCTCATCTCGATGGCATGTGCGGGTGAGTGAGAACCCCTATACCCCTAGGGGCCTCACCCGCGCCGCCCGCTTACGGTGGCCGAAGGTCTAGCTCGGACCTCCGGCGTCGGCGCGTCCTCCTTTGGCGGGAGCGGAGCAAAGACGTACGCTCACGCTCCCGCTCCGCCTCCTCCTTCGCAAACATGACGTGCTCGCAGAAGGAGGAGACGGCGTCCCATCCGGAGCGGCTCCCGACCATGGTGCGAACCACGGCCGGGAGCGAAAGGTCCAGTCCGGTGAAGGCGACGAGCTCCGGCGCTGCTCCGTCCATGCAGGACATTCCTGCAGGGTATGCAGCGCCGTATCCTCGTCGCCTGTGTCGCAGTGGTGGCACCCTGAGGTTGGCTCGCGGCCGAGGCGACACAGGAACCTCCCGAAGCAGCCATGCCCCGAGAGGACCTGCGTCAGCCGGAACGTCAGGGTGCCATGGGTTCGTCCTGTCCATTATCGCAGGACGGGCCTCACCACCTCAATGGTGGTGGGGCCCGCGCTGGGGCGTCTAAGGCGATCTTCCCAGACTCTCACGGCGACCTGGCGGAGCTCCGACCTGCACGCCTCGATTTCGCGAGGCGCGGGTCTGGTGTCCCTGGCCAGGGCCTCTTTGCGCCACACATACAGTGATGCCAGGACCCTGGCTTCCAGGTCCCATGGGAGGGATCCGGCGAGTAGCGAGGCCACTTCGAAGGACACCGTACGGTATCCCCTTATCGCCCTGACGGCCATTATACGCTGAGCTTGACGCAACAGCGGAGCGTTGCGGGCCGTCAGGCGATCCGCCCATACAGGGGCCCCGTAAAGGGCCATCGACCGTACGATGCCTTCAAAGAGTTTTCGACACGTGGCATTCGGCCCCCCGACGTTGGGGAGCAAGCGCGACAGCGCACCCGCTGCCCCCTTGAGTCTGGGGAGCAGCTGCCGAAAATGTGCCGAAAAATCCCACCGGCTGTCGAGGACCAATCCAAGGTATTTCATGGTCCCCCCGATGCCGATGCGGATGCCTCCTACTATAATAGCGGTGTCTGGAGGTGGACGGTTCCGAGGGCCGTGGAAAAACACGGCCTCGGTCTTCTGAAGTGCCACCTCCAGTCCAAGACGCCGGATCCTGCCTACTACTAAAGACACCCCAGCCGTGCCTAAGAGGCACGCCTGCCTGTGGGTCCTCCCTCGTGCTGCGATCAAAGTATCATCTGCGTAGCATAAGATGCTGACGCCGGGGAGGACCCTACTTCGTAAAGTCCAGTCGTATGCGATGTTCCACAGGAGGGGACCAAGAACCGATCCCTGTGGAACACCGCACACCATGGCTCGCCGATTCCATCCCTCGTGGACCGGGTAAATGACGGCTCGTTCACTTAAATAGTCCCCGACTATACGGCGGAGGTAGGACGGCACCCCGGAATACCGGAGTGCCTCCATGATACAAGGCCAGGGCAAGGAATTAAAAGCGTTGGCGATGTCTAGGGACACCGCCAGTAATACCTCGCCCCGGGAAACTGCTTCCTCCGCCAGGCCTCTCAGGCACATGACAGCGTCGATCGTGGAGCGCCCTGTGCGGAAACCGAACTGGTTGTCCGCCAGGTCCGGCCCCGTCGTCGATAGGTGCTTGACGAGGCGGTCGACGATGATACGCTCAAAGAGCTTGCCGACCTCGTCCAGCAACACAATGGGCCGGTAGGCGGACGGTGAGTCCGCAGGGCGCCCCTCCTTACGCAGCAGGACCAGTTTTCCGGTCTTCCACCGTTGCGGGAACTGGCCCTGCTCCAGACATGCGCCGAAAAGCCTCATCAGTCGGGGCTTGAGGGCGTCGTAGGACAAAACCCACGCACGCCCTGGAATGCCGTCGAGGCCGGGGGCGGCATTCTTGGCCTTTAGTCGTAGCATAGCCACCCCCAGCTATACCATCATCCCAACGCTAACGCCAGCTCGACAACTAAATTGCACCGGCGGCGTGGTGGCGGTGTTGTGACGCCGCAGTCGCACCTACTCAGTCTGGCGGCTCAGCAGCAGCAGCAGCACGGTGGCCGTGTAGTGTACACGCGCGCTAATATTAAAAAAAAATCACAGTTACATTGTTTGAACTCATCATTATTACCTGCCTCCAAGGAATATTAAAACCCCATTTTTGCATAACTTCCTTTATCTACATTGCCTTAATTTAATAATATTCATTGTTTGAATTACAGCGACAGCTACTCATCAGTTCGTAACCCAGGCCACGATCATCATGATCATGGAGTTGATATCCAAAGATCACTCCCTGATCAATATGGCCCACCAAGCTTTGGAGCACGAAACCTCCAAACTCAACACGGATCACCTCGATCAAGATCCAATCCCTCCCAAACCTACGGCACTCCATCCCAAAGTTACGGAGTTCCAGCAGTAAGGACACCAGGACAGCAGTACGGAGTTCCCTCAGCAAGATTATCCCAAAGTTACGGTGTACCAAGATCCCAAGCTCAAGAATACGGAGTACCAGCTTTAAGGAGCAACTCAAATGATTACTTACCGTCAGCTAAATCATTGGATCATGCAAGGAGTAGGGTGAATTCTCTCTCAGCAAGAACGTCGGGTGCATATAGCGCTCCAGAATTAAGATCTAAACCTTCTGAAGAATATGGATTACCTTCTAACAATGCTAGAAGCAATCTCCGTTCGCAGTTCTCAGCTCAAACACCATCAGAACAGTATGGAGCACCAGCAAGAAGTAATGAGAATCAAGGATATTCTGCCAGAAATGTTAAATCTTCAGCGAGAATATCTCAAAGCTACGGAGTGCCTAAAGCTCAGTCTTACAGCTCTCAGCCATTAACGTCTTATGGAGTACCTGCTGCAAGAGACGCTGATTCCTATTCCCAAGGTAAGATCTTGGTAGCTTGTTAATTATACAATTATTTCCTGCTAATGGAATCCCTATATCCTGATATAGGTCTGTTGGTCTGTCCATCTTTTCATGTACACTTTCAAAAACTTCTACGTAGATAAAATTCGTTGGGAATTTGTTTTTTATAATAGTTATGACTATTAATAATAGTGTAGTCAAATCTATATTAATATTATAAACGCGAAAATTTGGAAAGGTGTTTGTTAGTCAATCACGCCAGAACTGTTGAACCGATCTGAATACAATTTGACACAGAAATAGATTATAGTCTAGATAAGGCTTTCTCCCGGATAACATTAACGCAAGAGAAGCCGCTGGCCACTCCTAGTCTTATAGTATATTACATAATAAATATGTAGACAAGACAAGATTGTACAATGCATTTAAAAAAGAATAAATCATTGAATTCGGATTAGCAGATTTCAAAAATACAATTTTATGTCTGTTAGAGTATCACGTGAAAATTACTGAACGGAATTAAAATGAAACTGGACAAAGAGCTAGCTTATATTTTAGGTCATCACTTAGGATACTTACTTACATTACAGAATACAATTCAATCTCGGAATCGTACGGTGCACCAAGTCAGCGGGATCTATCAGATACCTATGGAGTCCCTGAATCTAGAGGCCTTGCTCAGGAGTATGGGGTACCATCATCCCGATCAAGTTTGAACACCAATGCCCTAGTCTCCTCTTATCCGAATGCCAAGTAAGTTGAAGGATATAGAAGAATGATAATAATAATAATATTAAACCCGCAAGGAGGCTTTGTGGCGAAACCTTAGGTGAGTAGCGACACTTTGGACCTGACTCCAGGGGCCAAGGTAAGGCCCCCGCCTCCGTGCTTGCCTTAGTCTTAGTGAACATCGGTACAGCTAAGACTCAAGCTCCAGGGGTGGAAGTGATAAATGGAATAACGTCGGACGTAGCTTCGGTGAACCTGCAGCCCACCTCTCGACACCCCTCGTACGCATGTTGCCCTTTACCAATTTGTATTGCATATTTTTGGGGCCCATGCAGGGAGTAGGGAGTCACCGTTTGCCCATTTTTTCATACTCCCCAAACATTGCAACGGGCAGACGTCACAATCCCCATAGACCCAGATCCCTAGTTCCACTAACAGTTCATCCCAATAGTCCGGAACCATTTGTTATCATTTCCTACACTAGTCCTACACTGACCGGGACTTGTCCTTGGGTGCATTTTTATATGGTCTAGATTGGGACAATCGCCAGTCAGTGTCACGCCACATTTAGATTAAATTTTTTCAAGGGGCCTCTACGTGTTGGCCTTCCCATGGCTCCATGAAAGATCTCCAAAAGTCTGAATCATTTTTATGGCCCGTGGTCTTAGAGACATACAAAGTAGTAATAACAACTAAGGGATTATAGGTAGAATTCAAAATAAGCTAAGTTTCCTTCATTGCACTAGTTATATAGTCAAATGTTTTTCCAGGTCCTCTCCATCATCAACATACGGAGCACCAAATGCTCGAGACTCCATGCCTTCGGACCAATATGGGGTGCCAGAGTACAACAACCTTGGTAACCAAGGCTACGACTACTCCAGAGCTGCGTTAGATGAACTGTTGAATCAGGTATTTAATAAAACGTATTATATCTAGTTATAGTATACCGAATACATTATTAAGCGCATGTCGCAAGAACCGATTTCTGTTACAGCGACCGTGTCTTTAAAACCACTATTACAAGTACTGGCTAAAGAGTTTTAATTAAATCTGCGACCACACTTTGGATATGTCAAAAGTTTTAACATATTTTTTAAATATACACGTATGTATGATAATATTGGATAATTATTCGACCAAAATAGACAGTTTAACAATGCATAGTTCAATGAGGTACTTGACACATATCATAATAAATTATGATACAATGTCCATATAAAAGCGTCCATATAAATTTTAAAATATCACAATATAAATCTATATATAAATCAATTGCTGTTCGTTAGTCTCGCTAAAACTCGAGAACGGCTGGACTGATTTGGCTAATTTTGGTTTTTAATTATTTGTGAAAGTCTAGGGAAGGTTTAAAAGGTGAGTAAATATTAAAAAAAATTTTGGAATATAGTAAAAACAACAATTTCGTTTTCCATTAGAAACTATTTCTACCTGTCAAATATTTGATGTTCCTCCCGTCGTTTAGAAATCAACCGTTTTTATTTATTGACTCTGAGGCGGTACGAAGTTTGCCGGGTCAGCTAGTAATTTATATATATTCAAGTAATTGTATCTGTCTAGGAACCAGCCAACTATGACTTCGCGTACAAAGTCAACGACTATGAGACAGGAAGCGATTTCGGGCACACTGAATCCCGTCAGGAGAACAAGGCGGAGGGCGCATACTTCGTGGTACTACCTGATGGCACCAAACAGGTATGATCACCACTCATGGATATATGTAGTCTCAGAGTATAGATCATTAGAATGGCACAGACTTTTCAAGGTTTTGCACAGGGCTGTGGAAAGATCAATATATAAATGCCCTTTCGGTAATTTAACCCCAATATGGCGTGATAATGAGCGGCGATTTTCCCTGTATGCACTATATACCAGGTTTTCATATATATATATATATGGTCAACTATTATCTATCTATCGATGACGTAGAGTAGTGGTAGATCCATGTTGGAATTAATCTTAATTACAGCTCTCTCAGCCGACTCGATCAGTGTGACCTTGAGTTGATCGTTATTCGTACGAAGAGTGAGTGTTCCAATGGCCCCTTTCCCCGTCCCCATTCCACCCCTTCTATCTCACCCCCGTATTCCTTTCCCTTTAAACCACACTTCCTATCCCATTCCTTCTATGTCCTCCAAAAGACTGACAACTGGATTAGTATTGCAAACGTCTATAAGTGACTGTAATCACTTTCCATTAGGAGCGCTGTTTGCCGGTTTAAAACGAAGAAGTGGTTTATTGTAATGAACTACTAGAATCTGGGACTGTGCTGGTCCATTGCAATGTTCGAAAAATATGGTCATCATACATTATGAAATATTCTTGTATTAATCTACCACTCTGTAGACGCCTAGTTCTTTGGAACGTAGAAGTTCCAGTAAAAGACCTACAACTGGCTGAGCCTTCTACTTGAAGATTTTTCCTAAATAATTTTTCACAAATACTCGACTGATTATAGATATTCTAATTTTGATTTTTATCCACATAAAAGACCTCAATGGGTTATTGTGATAAACTACTACAATCTGGGATTGTGGAAGAGACTAGGCTGATCCGTTACAACGTTCGAAATATATGGTCATCAAACGTTATCAAATATTCTTGTATTAAATTGCCTCCCTGTAGACGCTTAGTTCTTTGGAACGTAGAAGTTCCAATAAAAGACCTACAATATCTGAAATTTCTGCTTGAAGATTTTTCTAAAATTTAAAAGTGCACTTATACTCGACTGGTTCTAGATATTCTATTTATTTTATCCGCAAAAAAAGCTCCGAGCGTAAAATGTATTCTCTAATATGTTTATATCTTCAACAGACCGTGGAATACGAGGCTGACGAGCGTGGTTTCAAGCCGAGGATATCAGTGGAACCAGCTGATCTGGCCAGATCAGGTGGTTATGACGACAACGCGTCAGATTTGGCCAGATCTGGTGACGGTCCTTACTAGTTTTCGCCAAACAACAATTAATCACACATGCATCCAACATGTCAAAGCTCGCATATTATGATAGAAGCGTTACAAATTAAAATTCTAATATGGCAACACTGGCTTTAATCTCGTACTTCTCTAGTGTTAGTGTTCATAGGTCGTGGTAAACACTTTCTATCAGGTCGGTCGTTAGCCTGTCACAAGATGTTTAAATTAAATGATTATAAAGTTTTGTATTTGTTTATTTTGGTAAGCAATAAAGTGTTAAGGCTGATTTACATTGGTCCGGCAATATTGAAGTAAGTCAGACTTGGTAGCACTGTATTAACTTCAAATCAATTTACACGACGCCAGTATGAAGTCAGCACTGTCTTCCTGAGAATTTCAAATAAGTAGCTGAATCATCAAATCAGCTTTTATGTATTTGTATTTCTTTTCTGTTTTTTCTTCTAGGGTTATGGCTCCAACGCGATTAGCATTAATTATGCCAATGTCATTTGTATTTTTATATATTTGTCATTTGACCAATTGATAAATTATAGATTCTGTTCTAACATTATACTTCACCTAATATGACGCATTGGCTTAGTTAATAAGATATTACATTTATGCCGCCATCAGACTATTTGTAAAGTAACTACTTGTATTAAGACTATTCGTACTTGTACTTCTATTGTGAACGTGTAAATAAATAAATAAATAAACATTATCAATAGAGTAGTGAATACTCAAGTCAACTGAGATACTTTTTCCAACTTACAAAACGCCGAAGCCACCTAAATTCTGTACGAGCGATGCAAATTATGACGTCATTTCTATAACGAGTCAAATAGCGTTTTAATTATAGTTTAAACATTAATTAAAATTAAATCTATCATCATGTTTTAAAGTTATGTTGATGACATGGTATTTGACTGCCCGCTCTTTTATATGAACATTGTTTCAGAATTTATTGTAATATGCGTTAACTACCACACTATAGGTCAGTCATAACGCGAGCAGACTTCTTTGGTTGTTTTCTTATTTATTTTTATTTGTTACTTGAAACGGCGCCTCTACTCTTACGTGTACAGGTTTTGATGTCAGTTTCTTAACCTTTAAATAAAAATATAAAAATCTACATTATCAATAAATTGCGACAGTTGACAATTTGGACGCCAAGTCCGATTCTTGTAAACTCTTCAACAACAAAGAGTTGTCAGGCAAATGATTGTAATTCGTGAAAAGGCTTGTGTACAAAATCTACAATTATGAATTATTTATTATTTAAGTTATGAAGCAATTTTATAAAAATTAAAAAAAAAGTTGTGTATATTATACCGTATAGATTAAGATACTATTGTAGATATTTAATGCAAAATAAAAATGTTTGATTATTTACATTTTTTTTTACCTATCTTTTCATATTATAATACTTGAATTTAATGATTTAAAATTTTATCATCGTTTTACATGGAATTTGAAATTTATTTACAAGATATCTATATTTAAATTTTGTTATGTACTAAATTAAATTATAAACAAATTTATATGAACTATGTAACAAATCGCTGCTAGAGGCAAGCGAGCCCAGAAAGCTGACTGCATTGCCACGAACCAGCCTTCTGATCACGGGTGGTATCAAAGAGTTTCTTACAAATTTCTTTGATGAAACACTTTGCCTTTGTCTTCCGTGATCACGGCTACTTAAAAGTGACCAAAACGTTGAAATAATAAAAATCTAAGAAATTACCACGCTTAAAATCGTTAACATGTAGGTCTACTGTATATTCTAGTCGCGAAAACTTAAGCAAATATTACATTAGAGGATATAAAATACAATGCGTTTTTTGGATATTGTTACATACTTGTAATATTTACTGCTTATGACCTACATAATCGATACCCAATAAAAATAATCTAAGTTTTATTTTTCAATACCACTGTTTTTGGTGCCCGAACTGAGTACAAACTTTTTTTTAAATCTATGTGTGAAGTTTTTCTTGTTACTAAAATCGATGACATGGTCTCTAAGAACAGATTTTTGTATTTATTAAATTTTTCTGACCGATCTAAACGGGTCATCTATATAATTGTTATGTCTTTTTCATATCCAAGATAAGAAATACTTCTTTATATAAAGAGTTGTAAGACGGAAAAATATTGATTTAAATTGACATTGGTATTGCACAGTTAAGGCGTGAAAACTTCACAAAGAAACAAACTCATATTTACTGAAAAATATTCATTTAAATTGATATTGGTATTGCACAGTTAAGGCGTGATAACTTCACAAAGAAAGAAACTCATATTCACTGAAAAATATTCATTTAAATTGATATTGGTATTGCACAGTTAAGGCGTGATAACTTCACAAAGAAAAAAACTCATATTCACTGAAAAATATTCATTTAAATTGATATTGGTATTGCACAGTTAAGGCGTGATAACTTCACAAAGAAACAAACTCATATTCACTGAAAAATATTCATTTAAATTGATATTGGTATTGCACAGTTAAGGCGTGAAAACTTCACGAAGAAACAAACTCATATTCACTGAAAAATATTCATTTAAATTGATAATGGTATTGCACAGTTAAGGCCTGATAACTTCACAAAGAAACAAACTCATATTCACTGAAAAATATTCATTTAAATTGATAATGGTATTGCACAGTTAAGGTGTGAAAACTTCATAAAGAAACAAACTCATATTTACTGAAAAATATTCATTTAAATTGACAGGTATTGCATAGTTAAGGCGTGAAAACTTCACGAAGAAACAAACTCATATTCACTGAAAAATATTCATTTAAATTGATATTGGTATTGCACAGTTAAGGCGTGATAACTTCACAAAGAAACAAACTCATATTCACTGAAAAATATTCATTTAAATTGATATTGGTATTGCACAGTTAAGGCGTGATAACTTCACAAAGAAAAAAACTCATATTCACTGAAAAATATTCATTTAAATTGATATTGGTATTGCACAGTTAAGGCGTGATAACTTCACAAAGAAACAAACTCATATTCACTGAAAAATATTCATTTAAATTGATATTGGTATTGCACAGTTAAGGCGTGATAACTTCACAAAGAAACAAACTCATATTCACTGAAAAATATTCATTTAAATTGATATTGGTATTGCACAGTTAAGGCGTGATAACTTCACAAAGAAACCAACACATATTCACTGAAAAATATTCATTTAAATTTATATTGGTATTGCACAGTTAAGGCGTGATAACTTCACAAAGAAACGAACTCATATTCATTTAAATTGATATTGGTATTGCACAGTTAAGGCGTGATAACTTCACAAAGAAACCAACTCATATTCACTGAAAAATATTCATTTAAATTGATATTGGTATTGCACAGTTAAGGCGTGATAACTTCACAAAGAAACCAACTCATATTCACTGAAAAATATTCATTTAAATTGATATTGGTATTGCACAGTTAAGGCGTGATAACTTCACAAAGAAACAAACTCATATTCACTGAAAAATATTCATTTAAATTGATATTGGTATTGCACAGTTAAGGCGTGATAACTTCACAAAGAAAAAAACTCATATTCACTGAAAAATATTCATTTAAATTGATATTGGTATTGCACAGTTAAGGCGTGATAACTTCACAAAGAAACGAACTCATATTCATTTAAATTGATATTGGTATTGCACAGTTAAGGCGTGATAACTTCACAAAGAAACAAACTCATATTCACTGAAAAATATTCATTTATATTGATAATGGTATTGCACAGTTAAGGCGTGAAAACTTCACAAAGAAACAAACTCATATTCACTGAAAAATATTCATTTATATTGATAATGGTATTGCACAGTTAAGGCGTGAAAACTTCACAAAGAAACAAACTCATATTTACTGAAAAATATTCATTTAAATTGACAGGTATTGCACAGTTAAGGCGTGAAAACTTCACGAAGAAACAAATTCATATTTACTGCAAAATATTCATTTAAATTGATATTGGTATTGCACAGTTAAGGCGTGATAACTTCACAAAGAAAGAAACTCATATTCACTGAAAAATATTCATTTAAATTGATATTGGTATTGCACAGTTAAGGCGTGATAACTTCACAAAGAAAAAAACTCATATTCACTGAAAAATATTCATTTAAATTGATATTGGTATTGCACAGTTAAGGCGTGATAACTTCACAAAGAAACAAACTCATATTCACTGAAAAATATTCATTTAAATTGATATTGGTATTGCACAGTTAAGGCGTGATAACTTCACAAAGAAACAAACTCATATTCACTGAAAAATATTCATTTAAATTGATATTGGTATTGCACAGTTAAGGCGTGATAACTTCACAAAGAAACCAACACATATTCACTGAAAAATATTCATTTAAATTGATATTGGTATTGCACAGTTAAGGCGTGATAACTTCACAAAGAAACCAACACATATTCACTGAAAAATATTCATTTAAATTGATATTGGTATTGCACAGTTAAGGCGTGATAACTTCACAAAGAAACCAACTCATATTCACTGAAAAATATTCATTTAAATTGATATTGGTATTGCACAGTTAAGGCGTGAAAACGTCACAAAGAAACAGACTCATATTCACAATTAAAATATTAGTATGCTAAATTGTGGATACCCAAAAAATATTTTTTTATATTTAATAACTAGTGGTCTCGGCAGCCGTTGTCCTGCCCTGAAAAAATAAAAATCTAGAACCCAATTAAACTAAACACTAAAAAGATGATAACAATTACTCGCCTCTGCATAATTTTTGATATAACAATATCGTGTACACGACTCTCTGCGGCACGAATAAACACATGAGGTTTCTGTGTCACAGTCAAATGTATTTCTTATGTATATGAATGTAAGCATATTGGACAAAAAAAAAAACATCCAGCGCCACCTACCGGGTCTAATTGTGAATCTAAACCAACCCGGGGCTGATTCAAACACATATAAAGTTTCATAAAAATCATAGAACCCGATTCCAGCGCCAAGTATTTTGTTTAGATTGATGAGTTACATTATTGAAGTTTGAGTAGGCATCCCTAATTTTTATATAGCCTATATCAGTGCTTTTCAACGTTTTTGAATACGCGACCCCTTTACAGGATGGAAAGTTTTGGCGACCCCCTTGTGTCATACACAGACAAAAAGTTAGTAATATAAAAGACTACGTTTATATTTTTTCTCTGTTTTGTTACTCATATTCTAATAATGAATATGGCCTTATACTCTGCAAAAAGCTGCTGAGCTTAGAAAGTACCTAAGTACGAGGTAGAAATTTAAATTACCTTTTCCCTTTTGCCGGCGACCCCCAAGCAAGGCTCTGCGACCCCCCTAGGGGTTGCGACCCGCAGATTGAAAAGCACTGGCCTATATTAATGTGGTATAATGTAGCTAGCATTCGAATGGTGAAAGAAGATTTGAAATCGGTCCAGTAGTTTTTGATTTTATGCGTTACAAACATACAAATCTTTCCACTTTATAATATTAGTACATATATATACATAAACAAACTTATTAACTAAATTACTAAATATTGCTAAAAAGTGATGTCTTCCAGACAACCCGTGGCAAGAATATTCTGATTAGGAGTGGCGAGGGTGGTATACATAATTATTGTATGATTACTTACATATTAACACACACATACACACCTTCCATGATCAAATTGATCGTGTACTAGCGGAGGGTGATGTCAGGAGCCTTAAGAACAGACGAGTGTGCATGACGAGAGTTATGAATGTCAAAGAAGCAAGTGAGGTGTGTAAGAATGGGCCTAAATGGCGCTCTGTTGTTTGTGCCTACCCCGCAAGGGAACTGGCGTGAAGTTATGTATGTATGTATGTACTTACATATTAATAATAAATATATAACTATATTATATATACACATAAGTTATATACATATACAAGACATGGTGATAATATGCAACTATTTAAACATAATAAACATATAACTATATGCAATATAATATCTACTAATTATATAAAATTACATATCATTCATTATATTGCAGATAGAATTACCTGACTAAGCTCTTAAATGTTATTAGGGATTTTGCTTGTCTGACAGCAACAGGCAATGAATTCCAAAGTTGGACAGCCTTAACCGTGAAAGAATTATTGAAGAACGTTGTATTATGAATAGGAGTAATAAGTCTATGTTGACTGGAAGGGCATAAATTGTGAGAGCAAGAAATAAGAAGCGTTCTTTAAGGTACTGTGGAGTATTAGAGATGAATAAAATACTATAAAGCAATGAAAGAATGTGAGTATTCCGGCGAAAACGAATTGGCAACCACTTTATGATGATATGACAACGGAAAGGAACTGCAAAATGAGCGTAAGAAATATTCATTACTTATTCATTTCTATTCAGATGAGGTTCCGAAAAGAACATATGACCAACAAAAATCATAATGACCTCTCAAACAAAAAAAAATAAGTAGACCGAACCCCGAGCTCTCAGAGTGAAGCCGACTAAAGGAAGCCGATCGCGCCGCAGTGCGGTACGAGAATTTAGTAGGTATTAAATAATCAAATTAGTACAGATAATGGTGGAATAGTTTTCGGTGGGTACATCGCTATTAACCACATAGACGCAAGCCGCATTACGTAAGTTACTAAAATATGCTTACTTCTATACTTTTATTCGTCTATCTAGAAAGAAAGAAAGAAAGAAGGAAAATATATATTGGAAGAAATAGCGTATCTTAAAAAAAAGCATATTCTGAGAATTTGTACACCGCATTTTCCGTAAACAAGGTTTACATTCAGCTTATTGCTGTGCCGGCATAATATCCGACACTATTCATCGAGTAATATTCAGTGCAAACCTTATCTGAGCAATGATCCTGACTAAGTTAGGAGACGTCTCCAGAGTCTACTAGGCTCCAATAAAAAATCTGTGGTTCGAAGTGATTCATGGCGCTCCAGCGAGGTATCTTTGCCGGCATTCTGGGAACCTTACGCATTGCCCTAGATTTTTGAAAGCGGTTACCATCGCGTATAAACATTTGCAACATCAAAGATGCTACAAATGTGCTGCTTTATTAAGGGTGACTGGAGCCTGGCCACTAATGCCGGAACACAACTCAAGGTTGTTATGGCGGCATACTTTAGACGGGCAAATATCCTACCACCTGGCTGAGGGTTGTTTTGTCGCCTGTTACGACAGGCCGCCCGACCGCGGGAAGTTGTATTCTTCCTCCGTTCCTACACGGATAAAGATGACCTAGGCTCAATATTCTAGAAGAGATTATAGAATGTAAGTCAAGTATTCTTCTTTGTTCGTTCTTCGACTTCATCGTTATTATTTTTTACAACAATTTACACCGATTTTACGATTGTCTTTGGGCTAAATAATATCTTTAACATTATACATTGACACGTGACATCTTTGTTCTATTACGTGAAACGTGGAAAGAAAGAAAGAAAACTCTTTATTTGCCAACTGCGACTAACTAACTAAGTCCGTTGGTTCAGCGACCCAAAACGTGTCTTGACCTCCGAAACGAGAACACGCCATCTGTTTCTGTCCTGTGCGATTTCTTGCCAGTTAAGGGTTTGAAGCTCACACTGGTCAGCCTCCACTCTGTCCCTCCAACGGTACTTGGGGTGACCGACCGGACTTCACCCACCCGATCGTCCCAAATAGGCCGGCCCTCTTCACGCTTCGATCCTCTCCCATTCGTTCCACGTGACCTAGCCAACGGAGGCGGTGAGATTTTATCTCTCCTAGTATATTAGGCTCTGCCAAGAGGTTTTCAATTTCGACGTTAGTTCGGACCCTCCAGCTGCCATCGTCTCTTCTCGTTGGACCCAAAATCTTACGGAGAACTGCGACACAAATTATAAAATAGACGAGACAAAATAAACGTGGAAATAAAAAATGAAATAAAATATCGCGCTTAAAATGTAATATTAATTGTGAACACTTTGAAGTAGAACTTCTCTAGAATCGTGGTGATTTGAAACGCGATGACAGAGTTTTTGGCGGGAACTGAAAGGGGACGTTGTGCTGTTTAGTTTTATTTTCTAAAAATGTGTAAAATCACTCTAAAATGAACAATAGTTGTAGGATATTGATAGTTTTTGAGTAGTAATTAAGTGTTTTTGTGGGAAATGTGAACTGTATAGTCAAATGTGGCCGTTCGAGTTTTCACAAGAACTCCGTTATACGGCGTCGATTGTAGCCTACAATACAATTGAGCCTGGCTTCAAGGCCTGGTTGCGAAGCCGTAAACTTTAAAAAAAAGCGATGAACCGAAAAGGCGGTACTAAACAGAAATAAATCTATAGGACTAAGCCTGCGAGAGAATAAGATACGACTTTTACATTGCGCAGCAGAGATTAAAGAGTCAATAAGACAGATGATTAAACATAAGTCCAATGTGGACCGAAATAAAACCGATCATAATATTTTCTAAGCTAAAACAGTGAAAATTGGAAGTGATACTTAAGAAGATTATTTTGAATTATAATATGTTGACGGATGTAGGCTAAAGGAATCATATTTATATTAATAAAAGTTAGAGAAGAATTATCTGTGACTATATTCTCTGAAGTTTCACATCTACTGCGTGTGAACTACACACACATACACACACAATTTTTCGAAGTGATAAATTCTTCTGGGAGGGTAAACCGCTGCGTTACGTAACGCGTTACGGCGCCAGATTTTCTGGCTTCGCTTTCTCTCACGCATACGGCAGCGGTAGGTAGGCTTCTTCCCTCTCACTCTAACCCACAGCGCTAGCCGTATTTCTTCTAATGTACATATTCAAGAATTGTAACTAAGAATAAAATATATTTTATAATCAATAAAAGATTTTATTAATAAATATCCTTTCCTTACATTATCATATTAATATACATAAAATTTAACTATTTACTTAAGCTTTTCTCAAGTTTTTTTTTTATTTATTTTTTATTGCAGTAGATCAGCAGACAGGCAGACGGCCCACTTGATGGAAAGCGGTTACCATCGCCTATGGACATTTGCAACAGCAAAGTTGCTACAAATGCGCTGCTGCTCTCTTAAGGCAGACTGGAACCTGGTCACTAATGCCGGAACACAACACAAGGTTGTTATGGCGACATACTCTAGACCAGGGGTAGAATATTTTAGACCGGAGGTGGTAGCCATCCAGTCGGGCAAATACCCTACTTGGCTGTGGGTTGTTAAGTCGCCTCTTACGACAGGCCGCCCCAACGCAGGAAATTGTATTCTTTCTCCGTTCCTGCACGGATAAAAAATTAAACAATTTAAATATTAAATAGTTCAACTTAGATTAGTTTAATTATTACTTTTGTCAGGCGTCCCGAGACGCACACGTTTTTTTTTAATAATTATCTTTTTTTAGATGTATTCAAATATGTGTCTCCATCTACTGGTATTAAAAAATATAAATAGATGACGTACAGAGCCTGAAGAACTCAAGCACCATTCACACCACACAATCGGAGTAAGGTCACGCACGAATTAGACTTCGGAAGCTGCGTGTCATCGTATAGGCACATCCTTGAAAACGACTACAGAACAAAAAAGTAATGGAGTAGCCTTAGAAAAAGAAATCAGCATTAAGAGGCAATTCTTTTGCTACTATTTTTTTCATTACTTGAATATAGCAATATCTAAAGATCCATTCGAACACACAGAACAAACTATACTATTGTATTTTATTACTACTAACATCTTAATATAAGGGCTTAGAACCTGATTATAGCATTTGCGGCGCCAAATGTATACTTATACTCGTAATGTCAAACTTAAGTTTTGGTTCAAAATAATTTCGTTAAGATCTTTTTAGTAATTAAGGGGCCATCCACAAATTACATCACACGTATTTCATGATTTTTTTGACTTCTTCTCCGTCCTTGTCACAGCTGGTCACATTCGTGAAACTCCTCCCACCTTATGTTATGTTAGTGACATTACATATTTTGCAATTTTAAATCAAGAAATCATTAAATTAAAATAGCAATTCCGTATATATTAGATTTTGAAATGTGACGTCACGAAATTTAGAACCCTCCCTACCCCTTGTCACACAATGTCACATTTCGCCTACCCCCTCCCTCTTAACGCGTAAAGCGAAACAAGCAAACAAACTTACATTCTTATTTAAATTATTAATTCGGACTGAGGGCAGGGTTTTAAGTTTTTAGGAC
The DNA here is from genome assembly GCA_019925095.2 of Dendrolimus kikuchii. Taxonomy (NCBI): domain Eukaryota; kingdom Metazoa; phylum Arthropoda; class Insecta; order Lepidoptera; family Lasiocampidae; genus Dendrolimus; species Dendrolimus kikuchii. The sequence continues at coordinate 10,153,331 of CM034413.1, forward strand.
AATGCCTATTTTTCACACGGCCAATTTCTGTTTTATTTTTAAATTTTAATTACCTGAAGCATACAAACAGGTAGACATCCCACTTGTTGGAGGATAGTTACCTTGCCCGTAGACGTTTGCAATACAGGAGGAGTTGCCAACGGGTTGCCGGCCAGTAAAAAATTTTATAACGCCCTTCTTAACCAGTCCCTTGTAGTAGCGCAGACTGAAAGCCTCATTGGGAAGTTCGCTCCAAATCATTGTCGTACACCTAACAAACGTTTCAATGAACCGTTGCGTAAGGGAGTTCCAGAAAAAAAATTAAGCATCCAGATTAAACACTCCCCGTTGTAAAGGAGTAGACTACGTAGAGAGACGTGAGTCTCTCTGCCTGTTTTACATATTTCCATATTTTAACAATTTTCATAGCAAAACAATTATACCAAACAGACCTCAGTACCTCACACAACGTTACCTTGCCATTCAGCAAGGTAATGTGGCCAGTCTTTTAGCCACGTTTGCAACTGACAGCGTTCTGGTACTAGATTTTGTACTTTAATTTTAATTTGTGTTGTAGTTTTATATTATTTCATTTATAGAAATTTATAATTATTATTATTTACGCCGCTATCGGAAATAGTTATACATTTGCGGCGTTTGGGGTGGAAACTGGGTCCTTGGGGTCCTAACGCTCTAAAACTTTATCGAGATGTAGCCGAGCGCTTAGTAGACCTCTCACGCGACCAAAAGGCTGGCGTCTATTTTGCTCAAAGGCTAAGTATTGCTATTCAACGTGGTAACGCCGCCAGCCTTTTGGGAAAGTTCCCGGTAAGTGACAGTGGTTTGGGACCAATATTTTATCTATAATTTTTTATTTAGTTCTAGTTTTTAATTTTAGGTTTAATTTTCATACTATAGTTTAGTTTTAGTACTTAATTGTATTTTTCTTTTAATATTCTGTAGAATAAATGCTTTTATTGACGTCAATTTAAAACATATAATAAAGTTAATTAAACCACAAAAAAATATAGAAATTATGTATTGCTGATGCATACATACATACATACATAACTTCACGCCAGTTCCCTTGCGGGGTAGGCACGAACGACAGAGCGCCATTTAGGCTTATTCTTACACACCTCACTTGCTTCTTTGACATTCATAACTCTTGTCATGCACGCTCGTCTGTTCTTAAGGCTCCTGACATCATATTGCTGATGATTGAATTAAAATTAATAAATTGGTACTAAACACACCTCCATGTCACGCCTTATTCCAAATCCGCTACACCTTGAGAGCTTTAGTCTTTTGTGTCTAATGAGATGTCATTTTTCATCCCCCTACCATCCCAAAGTATAGTATAAAAGCTTAACAACGCGTGACAAAAGTATCATTTGATCTTTGTTCATCTCCTTTTGGAAACGTGAAGTGCTTGTTATAAGATGAAGGTAAAATATAATTTATATAATACTACTAATTCTGCCATAACAATAAAAAAAACACTATAGGATGGTGAAAAATACTTTACGACCAAACAAAAATAAAGCCGTTTCGGAGGAGTGCGACCATAAACACCAGTGACACGATATTTTTATATAAGATACAAACCGGCTAAGTTATTAGAACGCTAGTAAAAATCCCAAAAAATCAAAAATAATGCATTCCTTTTTCAAAATACTACTGGCTGGTTATATATGTTTTCATACTAAACTCTCATTAAAAAAAAAAGGTAATAGGCATTTTTCATTAATATGTTCTTGTTTCCCGCGAACACAAGGTCGAGTAAGGGCCGATTTCTCAATCACCAGATAAACGTTATAAATAAGATAGGCTACAATCCATACATACATTCAACGGAGTTCACGCCAGTTCTCGAAAGGCCACATTTGACGAACAACAGAGTGCCATTTAGGCTTATTCTTACACACCCCACTTGCCTCTTTGACATTCATAACTCTTGTCATGCAAGCTCGTCTGTTCTTAAGGCTCCTGACATCACCTTCTGCTAGTACACGATCAATTTGATCATGGAAGGTGTGTCGTGGCCTTCCACGACTTCTGTATGCATCCACTTTTGCATTGTATATCTGTTAAGTCATTCTTTCATCATGCATTCTTTCCACATGCCCGAACCACCGGAGCATACCTTTCATTACCTTCACTCCATCACTCTCTTTCAGACCAACTCTCTTTCTTACTTCGGTATTATGAACGCGGTCCGCGACCGTCACTCCGCAGATTTTGCGCAGTGCTCGCATCTCGACCGCGTTTACTCTACTTTCATGCTCTCTCTTCCATACCCAACTCTCGTATCCATACGTGAGCGTAGGTACCAGCACCGCGTTGTGTATGGCGAGCTGGGCCTTCTGGCTGAGGTTCTTAGCGCCTAGAAGTTTACCTAACGCTCCATTCACACTATTCCCCAAATTCACTGTTCTTTCTATATCAGCGGTGTATCTTCCATCCCTGCTAAAAGCACATCCAAGATATACAAACTCATTCACTTGCTCTAGCATAACATCATCGACCATTATCCTTGCATTAGTTCTGGTTTCTTCTCTTTCAAACACCATAACCTTTGTTTTCTTCGCATTCAAATGTAAGCCTCTCGCCTGATAAATTACAACTTGATTATTTTAAGTAAGAACTGTTTATCATAATCTTAAAATAAAAAGCTCGATTTGACAGTTCTCATGAGTCTTCAAGTTAACCGATTATCACGAGAAATCGATTAAAAATTTTACGGCTTTGTAATTGTTTGATTTAAGTTAATTACTTTTTGTGTCACATAAAATAAATATGGCGCTCGAAAGATTTGTTTGATTTACTGGATGCATTTATCACGCAACACAATTAATCTATTGACATTTTTATTACTTTACCCGTATAAAATATATTTATTCAATCGTTTTTGTTTTCAATACATATATGTACAATTATGTAGTATTGTTTTAGTATAAATACATAAAATACTACCCTAAGGCTTGGTTTGGTTGTATTCGGCTGTACTTGTAAGAATTGTGAATTTCTTGTGTGTCTAATAAACTTAGTGATAATTCCAACGGCATTTTCGAATTTACATCGTACATATAAGGTTGTCTGGAAGAAATTGCTTTTAGTGATAAGACCGACTATTGTCTTCTATACTTAAACTACTTGAATTGTATTTCATTGTTCAGCAATAAAGTATATTCTATCCTAAATACCTTATAAACTCGTAATATTACTAATACACAAGCGTAAATTTCATAGCTTGGGGATACACATTATTCAATGTGTATAAATTATATGTCTAGCAGACTGTTTTCAATATATAGATTGAATTAAAAGAAAATGTGTTAGAAATTAATACGTGCTATATTTTTTTTTATAAAAAAGACAAAATAAAAAGCAAAACTTAAAGAATCACATCATATTAAAAGAATATGTCCAATGAGGTTTGGACACAATGTGTTTGTTTGACAATAGTAAACTATATTATTTAATTTAAAAAAAACCCAACACACACTTGGCCAAATTTTTGATATATAATCTCTTTCAGGTTGCCATCGCCGTCGCAAGTATCGTAGCCTTCGCTATAGCTGAACCACCACCGTCCCACAGGTACAGTTCAAAAATTAACCCAGAAATGCTCCCAGTGTTAAGCTTGAGTCTTTCCATTCCAGCATAATATATAAATCTTCCTTGAAAAATTATCTAATTGATGGTGAAAACCTAAGTATTTTTCTTTTTGCAGCTATCTTCCCCCACCACCCACATCGCGCAATGCGGGATATCCACGAGGACCACAGACCTCGACCTTCGGCGGAGCTGAGGTGGTAGCAGCTAGGAACATAGACGGCCAAAATCATAATGGACTGAACCGTGGAACTAACGGAATCGAGAGGTTAGTTTATGTTACCACATTCCCACATTCCCGTCACATTCCCAGAAAGCATCCCTCTGCTGGAAACATTTCCTCTTGCATACTTTCATTCGGCCGGTTTTAAGTAGGGCCGCTGCCCACACACACGCGTCTTATTGGTCGGACCAGATCTAGAATGGCTGATTACCTATCGTTGCGACGCCACGCTCGTCGATAAGTAGTCAAAAAACGTCGGAAAACTGCTGACTTGTGCATTTAAACCATTCCTCGGAGTCCCAACAGTATCCCGGTCAACTAGTATAGTCCCCCCCCCATCACCCTACAACTATTCCCGACTGTAACTCCCTGAAAAATAACCGTATTCCAAAAATTCTTTTTCTTAGATATAAGTATTTTTCACGTAGAATCCAAATTTTTATGCATCCTTCCCCTAACTCTCCTCTAAATAAATAAAAATTGTAACTAGCATAAGAAAAATGTATTAACAATAAGATTTTTCTTTTATATATAATGTAAAAAATAGTGAATGAAAAAGTGTAGTGCTAGTGATTCTGACTATCCGATCTGACATCAGTGCTTACAAACAAAATATAAAATAAAACTAATGTAGTGGTTGTGTAAAGTAAGTACGCGAATCCGGCCGAAATTCTGCATCATTCCTTACACGGTTCTAGTGCGTTGATTTATTTCTACTTGTTTCGCTAGGATTTGAGAGGCAGCATCTGGTGAACAGAGGGTCAGAGTTTACTCCGGCTGTGCAGCTATTCATATCCCAGTGTTCCGCATACTTTTTGTGTTCAACTTACATCTAGCAAAACGAAAATTTTTGGAGGTACAACACAAAAAAATAATTAAGTAATATTAATCAACATTTATTTATTAATCAGCGAAACAATATTTATTATTAAGCAACAAACCTACAGTTTAAATTGCAGCATAACCTTATTTTTCCGAGGCACACAGAAAGAAAGAAAAAAAGAAAAAACTTTTATTTGGTCATCACACAACGGTACATATGGCAATGAATGAATTGTACGGTGATATATACCAAAAAGTCTCGCAATGGTACCAAATAGGTGCAGTTCAGCATTTGCCAGGCAACAGGTGCCTGACGCTGGTTTTCAACTGCACCCTAGGACGGACCAACCACACCAATAAATGACCACAGTACACCAATGTGTCGCGGCACATACTTTGCGGAACACTGCATATCCGATCAGTTTACAAAACTCTAACTAAAACATATACGCTTAATAAATAATTGGTTATGGTTTATATTTGGATTTTTTATCTGAGTTATATTGTACCTATAATCTAGAGATGCCACGAATAGTGGTTTGGCCGAACACCGAATTTTCGGCTATCGAATGTTCGGCGTCAGATATAAGGATTTCGAGCGTAGCTGGTTAATATTGAAGCAATAATTTATGAAGTATTTTCGTATGTTCTCACGAATGATAGGTACACATAATTAAAACTATGTTTTAACGGTTTTAAGTGCGATCTTAAATTATATTTTATTTTTTTTGACGTTTTAAAAACTAGCCGAAACGTAATATTAAAATAAAACATTAATTAAAATCGCATTTAACGCTGTTAAAACGTTGTTTAACTATCAATGTTTGATGTAAATACATAAAAGTTTGAGCAATATGGGGCGGTTTTTCACGATTTGGTAATCGGTATTCGGCTAAATGAATGAATGAATGAAAACAGTTTATTGTTCACCAAAAATTAAAATTACGTTCTTAAAACTAGGTACAGTAAATGTTATCGCTTAAACCCTTCACCCTTTCATCGATATTACCAAAAAGCTACAAGACTAACACTATCACTATCTCGTAATATACCAAGAAAATATACCCATTTCATACAAATCCTATATAAACAGAGTGAGACAACAACTCAAAAACTATCACGTGCACAAACGCGGATCAGCACTGTCATCGCGGACACATATGTCCTACTAGTGAGCTTAAGGGTTAAAGCGATCTCCAGGCAACCCCCTAAACTAAGGAAAATATTAAGGCCGAATAGTCCACAATATTCGGCCGAATACCAAATAGTTAAAAAAGTGGCCGAATACTAGCCGAATATTCTTGGCATCTCTGCTATAATCCCTTATGATTATAATTAGAATACTGAGTCTAGTTACTGTCTTCTATGGGTAAAGGCCCTAGAAGGCTGGCTATGTTTCTTCGCTAAATTGCCAACTGATTCGTTATCCAGGTTAGGCACTAGCCTTCTTTAGGGTTATTCACAAACGTCGGGAACGTTTCCGTGTAAGAACGGAAAGTTCTCGAACGAATCAATTTGCAATCCTACGGCACGTGAAATCAACACATTCTAGAATGTGTTTACGACAGGATTAGATAATAGCGTTTCACGTTCCGTCGGATTGCAAATTGATTCGTTCGAGAGCTTTCCGTTGATATACGGAAGCGTTTGCGACGTTTATGAATAATCCTACCGATCACCCGAGGAGTCGATGAGTCTTTTTGATTGCTCTTTGTAGAAGCTAATGGCCATAGGACCCAACACAATTTTCTTCGGTACTGAATATAGTAATATGTTGCAAGAATTACAACCCGCAAGTGTTAACTTGAGATTTCGCTCAGATGACGTAAGTGCGAGGTAAGTACTGACGCGTCGATAGCGAGAGCGGTAAGAAGGCAGGGGTCGGGAGGGGAGCGCGCATTCCGCTCAGGTCTCAAGTTAACTCTTGCGGATAGTACTGGTATTATTTCTGCCATTTGTGAAGAATCATTTGACTTTTGATTTTCTAATTAGTTATATGTTAATATTTCTTTGATTGTCAACCACTTATAGAAACGGTGCCCAAGCTCGTGTAACTCCAAGGTTTGGTTCAGAGTCTCAAGGTTACGATCAGAACACTGTCTCATTCGCCAGAAACGCTCTTGAAGAAACCAATTCCGTAAGTGTAAAAAGTTCAAAATAATTAAAATAAAGTAAACTAGAAATAGCTAATATCTATTATAAAATTAATATTATTTTGAAATTAAAATAATTTATTAGTAAACATTGATGTTCAAGTTACTGCCGGCGCGTTCCATTAGTAGCTCACGACGCTCAAAATGCTCCCTTAGCCGTTCCACCTGGCGACCGCGGTCGTTGTGGTCGTGGCGAAAACGTCACTAATCACGTCATCATTTTCGATCACAACGACCCATGTCAAGAGGTGGGTCGAATAACAGTTCCACTTGGGTTTACGATTGTAACGCCGGCATGCAAGTGGAACGGGAAAAATCGCGGTCGTGAACATGGTCGTTGTGAGTCCCTAATGGAATGGACTTAGGAATACCTATCAGTCGTCATATAGACTCGTACAGACTATACATTTTTCTTTACCTTGCTACATATTGGTAGAAAAATGACATTAGTTGTGTGGAAGTCTTTTAACCAGTAGTAAAGATTAACGGCGGTTCTTATATCTTCCCAATGGTTCATATTATTATGTATTAGTATCGGTGACAAGCTCCATAGAAGTAATGTCTACTTTCTACCGATGATAAGACAAGTAAATGTGTTGCGGCGGCGCTGGATTTATGATAATAATGGGCTATGTCAATGTTGTAGAAAAGGAAGTGTAGGGGAAATTTAGGTGGGAATGTGAGATTGAGCACGCAGGTACCTGATTAATGGGCATTAAATGGAGCTGCTCCTCACTTTAACTTCCTTCACAGATGCATTTGATAGTTTATCTTGTATATATATTTATTTGTGTTACAGAGCGAATTACTTCTTATATTTACAACGTATGTATTTATACATACATACATACATAGCTTCACGCCAGTTCCCTTGCGGGGTAGGCACGAACAACAGAGCGCCATTCAGGCTTGTTCTTATACACCTCACTTGCTTCTTTGACATTCATGACTCTTGTCATGCACGCTCGTCTGTTCTTAAGGCTCCTGACATCACCTTCTGCTAGTATACGATCAATTTGATCACGGAAGGTGTGTCGTGGCCTTCCACGACTTCTGCATCCATCCACTTTTGCATTGTATATCTGTTTTGTCATTCTTTCCACATGCCCGAACCACCGGAGCATTCCTTAGTATGTATTTATATTATCTTATACTTGCGGCGCGGAGCGGGTTATTTATAAAAATTACATATTTATGGTGTGTTGCAGGCGCGATATATTTTAGGTTATATTACGTTATTTTATTAAATATGTACAATTTGCGGGGCGATGTAATTTATTCTAATAATGAAATAACAACGAATGCCTGACGTGCGTTCTAAAGGAAAACGCGTCGTTAGATTTGAAGATGGAATTTAAACATGTCAGAAGAAAGTTTGAATAGGTCGAAAGGAGGTTTATATGGCGGTACTAGAATGAATAGTAAGAAATAGCAACCGGCTATAAAAGATTTAGAAACAACCCATTTTAAGTAGTGCATTCCCTATAAGAATACCGGTAAGTATATAATATTTGAGGTGATTTGAATTAACACAGAATATCTATAAGTACTTACTTAATCTATATGTTTTTGGTCTTATGGGGGGCTTGAAGGTTTGCCTTATTTGTAGGTTGATCGACAATGATTAAATTACACAATGATTTGCCAATTTCTCTTTTAAATTTATGATTGAATATTAATGCTGGCTAAATAGATTAATTATCTATGGCAGATGCCATTTTCAAAGATGGCTGAAATTTGCTGGGCAAGTAGAGTCCGCGCCACAAAAGAACTCCCACAGACTCGGCGCTGCAATCGCCATACTTAATTCTCTCATAATTAATTGCTAATCCGTAAATCGATGTAGGTATTGAACTGAATAATATATACAAACATTACATAATAAAAGCTGTAACTTTATTTCCTGGTTTACGAACAAAATTCTATTCAAATAGCGGAGCTGCGGACTTCTAGTTGTTTTATTTTCCGTGGGACTTCTTTTGTGGCGCGATCTCTACTAATGACTTGATTTTTTTTTAAATTATTGAATATTAAAGCTGGCTATATAGATTAATTTATCTATGGAAGAAGCAATTTTCAAAGATGGCGGAAATTTGGCGGGTTATGTACAAACCTTCAATGTCCCTATCAAAATTTCTTTCAATAAGTACTTATACGGTATTCTGTTTAGGAGCCAGCAAACTACAACTTTGGGTATATGGTGAATGATTACCATGAGGGTACAGACTTCGGACATCATGAGGAACGACAAGAAGAACACGCGCAGGGACAGTATCATGTGGTTTTGCCCGATGGAAGGAAACAGGTAGATTTTCTACGTTATAGTAGTAAGTAAAGTATACCACTTGGCGCATCCGTCAAGGGCAAACCTTGTCAAAGAAAGCAAACCAAATTTGCTTATAAAAGTTATTCTGCTAGGAGCGCTATATAGTCGTCTTGTCAGAAGCACAGCATACAGGCATCGTAAGCTATGGACGCGTTTCTTTAGTATCTCACAATGCCCAGAATGCTCCGTTTGTCGTTCCACAAGGCGACCAAGGTCGTTGTGGTCGTGGCGAAAACGTCATTAATGACGTTATTATTTTCGATCACATAACGCTCACAACGACTCATCTCAAGAGGTGGGTCGAAGTGGGCGTTAACCACAGAGCATTAATTCTCTCTATCTCTAGACATTGAAAAAGGCGCGATTTTCAAAACAACCAATGACATTTGTGTATTTCGTCGTTTATGACATCAACGCCCCATAATCCGTTCCACTAGAGTTTATGATTGCAACGTCCACAAGCAAGCGGAACGGGAAATATCGCGGTCGTGAACGTGGTCGTTTTAAGTCCCTTCTGGAACGTAACCTATGTATCTTGTATTGTTGTATACCTGAGTGTAGGTGTATGATGAGTGCTAGTGTGTCTATCATGACATTTTTATGACACGATCGTTAGTGTCACAAAGTACATTGAAGGAGAGGCTGTGTCAATACGTTATGTTCAAATGTTTCTCTGGTTGCAGAGTTTTCAAACAGCTTCGTCATTTTTCAATGCACTAGAAATAAGTTTTCCATGGAACAAGGACACTACCAGAACCTAATTTTGCATGTGAATAGTTCGGACATAAATTCTGTAGGTCTACCTCCAGAATTTTATTTCGAGACATTAAACAGTGTAGAAATAATCAAATTAATGTCTGACATATGTGTCGTAATTTAAACTTAAGCTGTCTAACTAACTTAGTAAAGACTAGGGGCTAAGTCACGTTTCATTTCAATGAAGTATGTACTGTTTATAAAAGGCTAGTTTATTGCCTTACTATTACTTAAAATTTGACATAAACTTCATACAAGTAATGTCAAAATTCGACTTATGGTAAGGCAAGTAAACGATAGTAAGACACGGACTGGCCATAAATGTTTTAATTTTGTATCCCTTATTTGGTTAGGCAATTAATTAGGTATTCTTTTTCAGTCAATTTTTTTCAGCAATTAGTTTTATTTTAGTCTGTGTACTAAAATATAATAATAATAATAATATTAAACCCGCAGGGGGGGCTTTGTGGCGAAGCCTTAGGTGAGTAGCGACACCTCGTACCTGACTCCGGGGGCCAAGGCAAGGCCCCCGCCTCCGTGCTTGCCTTAACCAGCCGGCACGGAGTGGAGATCGCTAGAGCTAAGACTCAAGCTCCAGGGGTGGAAGTAATAAATGGCCTAACGTCGGAAGTAGCTTCGGTGAACATGCAGCCCACCTCTCGACATCCCTTAGCCACTCACACCCATGTTGCCCCTGTTTTTATGGCATTTTTTGGGGCCCATGCAGGGAGTGGCGAGTCACCGTCTACCCATTTTTCCATGTTCCCTGAACATTGCGACGGGCAGACGCCATAGTCCCCATATTCCCAGACCCCTAGTACCATTAGCAGTTCACCACAATAGCCCGGTACTTTTTGTCCTCATCTCCCACAATAGTCCTACACTGGCCGGGGCTTGTCCTTGGGTGCATTACTATATGGTGTGGACAGGGATAATCGCCGGTCAGTGTCACGCCACATTTACATTAAATTTGTCAAGGGGCCTCTACGTGTTGGCCTTCCCATGGCCCCACGCAAGCCCCCCAAAAGTCCGGGCCATTTATATGGCCCGTGGTCTTGAAAGACATACAGTACAATAATAATCATTTTATTACAAATTGTAAAATGATATTCATATGTTGGTTAGTATATTACATAAAATGCTTAAAAACTGGTGTTATTAGAACCTACTCTAAAGTGTTATTACAATTGTTGTGCTAGCTTAGCTTAGCTTAGCTAGCTAGCGACGCTGGCACGCCGCATGTGACTGGACTTTCATGATGTCGTTAGAGTTGGCCCGAATCCTGCAGAGCAACGAGGCGGCTCTTTTCTAGCTATGGCATAACTATACTATATTTATAACCTTGCGATATAGACTAAGTTCCACAATTCAACTCAGTTGTATTTTTAAAAACTCTTTATCAATACACAAAATCAATATCAAGATTTCTTTTTCACAGACCGTGAGCTATGAAGCCGATGAGCGTGGCTTTAAACCCCAAATCTCATATCAAGATACCGAAGCTCTGCCCCGTAATGGCGGATACGACTCGAACGAGGGCAGCGCTCGTGCAAATGGCGGCGGTATCCATAGCAACGGGTTCGGACAAAATGGCGGTCATTTCTGACTTGTTCAATTGACATTGCTTTTTAATTATTTTTTGTTTCTTGTACTGTAAATCTATCATAAATTACTTAATCAGTTTTGAAATGGATTATTGGAAACATCTGTGATCATGTTTATTTTGTTATATTATATAGGTTATAAAACTGTTTGAAGTAATTTCACGAGCACAGTTTGTGACATTTTTTATTTGTATAAAATATGTATATCTATATTAAAAATACTATTAAAATGAAATCTATATTTTTATATCTAGTAGTATAATTACTTCAGTTTCATTCAAAAATACCTCTGTTTCACCAAATTTAAACTACTATCTTGTTCTTTTAAGATTAAAGCGTAATGTTGTATAACATAAATATTGACCAGAATATCTTAATCAAAAATACATGTTCTCAAAGCTACTTCACGGATATTGGTCTAATTTTCATAGTGAGGATTTTTTAAATTCTACAATGTAGACCCTCAAAGTGGTCCATATGGATCCCGGGGACCATATCGAACCCCAAGGGATTCACGTCAGCGAAAGTAAGTGTGGGGGTTCGCGAGCAGGTCCACAACAGTGAATTCCAATGAAGCAAGTAGTGACGAAATTTTTACTTTCTATAACTGCTTATGTGGTATCCGAACGTAGAATTTAATGTCAATGTATCCAAACTCTTAATTCGCTCTCTACGAAAGACAATGGAACGTTATCTGTGTTCTCTTTTCTCTGCCATTTTTTGTAAAACGGGTGTGCTCACAAAATATTTAAATAAAACAAGAAATTAATTAATTATCTTTTTATTTAATACACAACAACTTAGAATAATAAAATATGATAGTGTGCGTTTGCACTTACAAATTATAAAATTTGTATGGGGTCAATTAAAAACTATACTAAATCCAACACAAAAAGAATTGTCAAAATGGGTTCGGAAACAAAAGTGTTATAGAACATAATATAAAAATGTATAGGTATACACGACGAATTGAGGACCTCCTATTTTTAAAGTCAGTTTAAAGATAGGGGTCCACCGAATGCAGTAAAATTGCTAAGGGGTCTACGAGACAAAATATTTTGGGGAGCATTGCTCTATATTCTACAATATTAATTAAGTAACTACCTACCCCTCTCCGTCAAATTCCACTATGCTCTGTCTCCCGAAAAAGTCCCGTAGACGTGGCGCTACAGAAAGCTAAAGAATCCGATTTAGTAATATAGAATAATAATCTATATATTAATACGTGAAGCAAAATCTTTGTACCCCTTTTTACGAAAGTTGCGCGGACGGAGTATGAAATTTCGTACACTTATAGTTTATATAGAGAAGGAGCGACGAATGCTAATTTTTTTTTAAATGTGCATAAAAAATACATTAAATCATTAAAAAAAACATTACACACACTACAATGTTTTTGACACATGTACGCATATTTTTTTTGTTTATTGTTTTTGCTTATTGTTAAAGTCAAATTAATAGTGTAATCTTGGCGAAATCTGTGATTATAGAAGTATAGTCTTTGACATTAATTATTATGATCGAATTTTGACCACGGGCGACTACAAGTATATATAAATATAGTACATACATACATACATAACTTCACGCCAGTTCCCTTGCGGGGTAGGGACGTACAAGACAGCCATTCAGGCTTATTCTTACACACCTCATTTGCTTCTTTGACATTTATAACTCTTGTCGTGCACGCTCGTCTCTTCTTAAGGCTCCTGACATCACCTGCACATCACATAAATAGAGTAATAATATAATACATAATACAACATTTACATTAAAAGACAAGTCTTTTAATGTGGTTTATATCGAGATAAAAACCACATAATAATGACTGGGCTGATCTGTGTGATTAGTTTCTTTTCTTGCCGCAGGACTTTCCATGACACTCACTTTATATGTCCAGTAGTTTTCGATAAAAGTGACTATGATATACACAGACAAACAGCAGACGAACAAGGCGATGTAACAAGGGTTATGCCAAAAAGGCTGCACTCCTCAGGTTTCTGGAAATAGATTACAGACAATTAGTCCATTGAAAAGTTACATTTAGGGTTGTGGTCTTTCAGAAGACGCAATTTTATTTTTTTTATGTGTAGGAGGGTTAATATAAGCTTAAGTTCAAGTTTGTGGGGTCGCCACCCTTGTCCTCCGGCCGCCATCATGGAAAAAGGGGTACAAAAGGTTTTCGCGCTGTATCTCGTAAACTAGCAACCCTACAGAAAATTTTATAAGACATTATTTGTACCAAATTAAATTAACTACAACTTTGTTATTATCAATTTTTATCGTAAAATGGAAAATAAAAAAGTTAATTTATAACTTTTAATTATATGTACTGGTAAAATAATAATTACAAGATAACTGAACATTTTTGAAAAAAAATTCTTTTGGGCGTTATAACTTTTTTCTGGTTATTTTATAATAAAATGACATCAGAGTAATCTTATAGAGGGTTTTTTAACAAATAATTTCCATGAAAAAATTGTTTAATTTCATTCATTTATCTGGGTTTTGCAGCGCTCCAAAGTTGACCGGGTTCTTGAATACTCGTAATAATACGATGAAAGTGAACCATTAGGCTTAGTTTTAAATTATGTTTTTTTTTATTAATATAATTTATCATTTTCTTTACATTCCTATGTTATTATTAATTTATTATCGACCCTTTTCCCCACCAACTATGAGGTAGAGTCTGTAGGCGTGATTTTTTTTACGTGGTATCCCCAGTAGGCCTAATCCACGGGCAATTTCTAAGCGAGATAATATTGAGCATAATTATATAGCCGTTGGAGCCAGCAACAACAAAAATAGAATAGGCTAGTGAACCCTAGACATTAAATATGAAGATGGAAATAGCGGCATTTTGTCGGTACATTTTCCTTCCTTTAACTTCTTGTACGTACTAAGCGAACAATTACAGTGATGTCATCAAATTTGTTTGAACCATAAAATTACTGGTTAAATATTGGAATTAGCGAACTTGTCTAGCAATTTGTTTTAAAAAACCTTGAGATAAATATATAAGGCTATTACTGGATTAGAGGTTTTATCAACATACGTCCGCACTTAAAGAGATTAATCGACGATTAATTCGGTCGTGTCTGTCGTTGAGTGGGTTAAGCCTTTGTTCTCCGATCTCTCTTCTTCTCACCTTTCTGCAAAGCAGACTCTGGATTCGATTTCTGGGGTGGTAGATTTCATAGACGAAATTTCCATTGTTTACTATACGGACATGGCTTCGGACCCAGAGTGGTCCATTGTCTATTAACCATAACAAAAGCATATCTTGCATATGGCTTCTTAACTTAGGAATATACGTTGTTTGTTTGTCTCTCGATTGTTTTAGAAAAAAAAAATAATGAACTATTAAAACTATTAATTTTTTTATTGCGAAGATGGTATACTACTCTGTCCAAAAATACCGGGAAAAGGTCAGTAGTACACAAAATGTTAATTATTCATTCAAATATATTTTATCACCTTCAAAGTATGCTCCTTCAGAAACGATACACTTACGCCAACGAATAATTCAATCATCAAAACATTTTTTTTAAACACTTATTTCTGGATCGAGTTTAGTTCTTGTCGCGAATTCTCCTTTATATCTTCTACCGAATGAAAACGGATGCCGCGAAATGGTAATTTGAGTCTAGGAAACAGAAAGTCGGCTGGAGCCATATCTGGTGAATAAGATGGTTGCTCGATGGTATTTGTTGAGTTTTTAATCAAAGATTCATTCACAATGATGGCCTTTTGTGAAGGCGCATCATCGTGGTGCAAACTTCAAGAATTTTCTTTCCACAAATCTGGCCTTTTTCGTCCAGTAATATATAATATACTTTATTTACCGCTTGACCTTCTAGTAAGAATTCCGAGTGCATAACACCGCGAAAGTTAAAGAAAATAGTTAAAATAACTTTGATTTGATCGACTTTGGCGTGGTGTTTTTCCGTTTCGGTTCAGTTGGATGGCGCCACTCCGAAGCTTGTTGACTAGTTTGCATGTCAAACTCGTAAACCCACGTCTTGTCACCAGTAACAATGCGGTTCATGAATGTAGGGTCAGAATGGACTCGTTCTAGCATGTCCTCAGCGACTGTTATGCGATTGAGTTTTTAGAAAAAAATCAGGTCTTTTGGGACTAGCCGAGCGGCGACTTGTTTCACACCCAAATGATTATTTAAAAAGCTATGAATCGACTCGTGAGACACAGAAAGTTCAGCTATTTCCCTCAAACTTGGATTAGGATTTTCAGTCACTATTTCCTTCACTTTTGCGATGTTAACTTCAGTTGAAGACGTTGATGGCCTACCAGGTCGAGGCAAATCTTCCAGCGTATCTCGACCGCTTTTGAACGCTGTATACCACTCATAAGCACTTGTTTTCGATAAAGTCCATTCATCGTAAGCCTTCTGTAACATTTTCAGTGTATCCAAACACGAAATTCCATTGGCGATGCAAAATTTAAGACAAACTCTCTGTTCGATGTTTTTGTCCCTTATGAAAATCGCAATAGATACTAGATATGATTTATCTAAAAACAGCACTGTATTTAATCTAAATGACCGATGCATCTCAAACTCCGCGCCAGAATGAAAAACAGTTGTGCGAATATAACACCAAAAAAAAAAACAAAAAAATTGAATTTGGAACCATAAACAAACCATCCATTTCCGATACTTTTTTGACAGAATGTACAAGCAGACTGCCCACCAAATGAAAAGCGGTTACAATCGCCTACAGATGTTTGCAACACCAGGCACTGCGCCAACGTGTTGCCAGCTTTTAGGATGGGGTAGAAAAGATGGAATAGGAATGATTAGCTCGATGGTGAAGTTTTTGAAATTTCATTTGTATCCATCTTATTGCATCGTAAATAATATTGATTAATTGTAAAAGTAGTGGATTTACGGTGCGGTCGGAGGTATATACTTAATCTACACGGTTTGGCAGCGGGTTTATCGTTGGGGGCACGGAGAAAGAATACAGTTTCCTGCGACCGGGCGGCCTGTCGTAAGAGGCGACAAAAGTAGTAGTGCCCAGGTAGGGCATTTGCCCGTCTGAATGGCCACTACTCTTGGTCTAGATTATGCCACCATAATAACCTCCTTTTAAAGCGCGGCAGCACATTGGTAGCGAGTTTAGTGTTTCAAATGTCCATAGGCGACTATAACAGCTTCTCAACAGGTGGGCCGTCTACCTGTCTGCTGAACTCATCTAATAAAAAAAAAGCGGGACGGCGGCGGGGCGGCAGCGCGGTGACGGCGTTGAATACACACGCACTTGCGGTGACAGACGCACGAACAGATTCCCGATCTATTGGTACCTATGCGTACTTACTCGCAAGTCGGTCACCTCCATTATAATTTATGCCATTATTTTTAATTTATTCAAATGTAGTATAAAAACGTGGATGTATTTGTTGTTTGCTGACAAATTATGAATTGATTGATTGATTTTATAATCATTATATTAATACGTGAAACAAAAACTTTGTACCCCTTTTTACTAAAATTGCGCGGACGGAGGAGTATAAAATTTCTCACACTTGTAGTTTATATAGAGAACGAGTGCAGAATGCTAATATTTTTTAATATTATGCATAAAAAATACTTGAAATCAATAAAAAAACATTACACACACTACCATGTATTTGACACACACACGCATATATATATACTCTTTTGTTTATTGTTAAAGTCAAATTAACAGTGTAGCCTTAGCGAAATCTGTGATTATAGAAGTTAGTCTTTGGCAACAGAACCTTCATAATGTTCAAACTTATACTTTAAATGAATTATAATCGAATTTCGAACGTTGGGCGATCATTAGTCATTATATAAATGCATGATATTTTAATAGTCGTAAAAAAGTGCAAGTGGACTTAGATAGATGATAATAAGTAGTTTCATAGTATTTTCTTAAGTTTTTGCAAATAGTACACATGATTAAAACTACGTTTTAACGATTTTAAGAGCTGTATTTTATTTCATTATTATTTCGACGTTTTAACCACTTTTCAATAGCCGTGATTATCATTTATTGACACTTGTCATCTTTGTCTCCCGTAATTATGGCTACTGCAAAGTAGCCGAAACGTCTAAATAAAAATTAAGTAAAATGCCGAGCTTAAAATAGTTAATTATGTCTACTAGACGCGAAAACTTAGAAAATACCAAAATTTTGTACTTTTCCAAATACGATAATCGATTATCAATTAATTACTTCAAACTAAAAACCAACACTCCTTCCATTTTATAATTTTAAACAACCAAAACGGTAGTCCTCTAAAATGGTTGGTATGTGCCCGTCTGGATGGTTTGAGTCGTGTTCCGGCACCCAATTTGTAGCACCTTTGATGTTGCAAATGTTCATAGGCGATGGTAACCGGTTTGGTCATCAGGTGGGCCAGTTCGTCTGTCTGTTGAACTCATGCAATAAAAAAAAGACTTTTCCGATTTAAAAGCGGTACCCTAATTATAATAAAAACAAACATGGCGGCCAAGATGGCGACGCGTCAAAGGGCAGCGCCGCTGGTAGTTGCTCGGCTCATGAATGATTGAATTGAATGAATGACGTTGGACGTGTTCCGTTAGTAGCTCACAACGACCAAAATGCTCCGTCTGCCGTTCCACTAGGCAACCGCGGTCGTTATGGTCGTGGCGAAAACGTCACTAATAACGTCATTATATTCGATCACAGCGCTCACAACGACCCATGTCAATAGGTGGGTCGAAGTGAGCGTTGACCATAGAGCATTAAATCTCTCTATCTCTAGACATTGAAACAGGCATGATTTTCAAATCAACCAATGACATTTGTGTATTTCGTCGTTTATGACATCAACGCCCCATGAACCGTTCCACTAGAGTTTATGATTGTAACGGCCGCAAGCACGCGGAACGGGAACAATCGCGGTCGTGAACGTGGTCGCTTTGAGTCCCTCCTGGAACGTTGCCTTTGTAGCTGGCTGTCGTAGCAAAATACAGTTTTCAGACGCAGGCAGTGTTGCCAGGTTGGATTGAAAAAATTACAGTGTTCCGCATATAAAATTACAGTACATCGGTAGGAAAATACAGTAAATCATAAAACTCATTACAGTGTTTTTACAGTGAAAAAAAACATACTTTTATTGGAATTATCAATGTATTTAATAATCATTATTATAATTTTCATATAATTTGTCAATATATATATATATATATATATATATATATATATATATATATATGGATCTTTCAAATCACGTCGCAACCACTTTTTGAAGTTTTCATGGTGTAACCATTCATCACGAAATTTCTGCTTATAAGTTCTCTTTTTTTTCGGCGTGGAGTGTCCTTCGTCGTCGCTTTCACGAGCCGACATTTTTAATGACAATTTTAAAAGTAATACTAATTATACTACAATTAATCCCAACAATGTAGCCACTATTTCCAAATGAACTTATAAAAGTTACCTACTATTTTCGGCAACATTACAAGGGTAGCTTACAGTAAACAAAGACTGCTAAATATAAACATCCCAATTTTCTAAAATAATAGTCATATATAATGTGTTCCCCGTACTGTGGGAATTCCCCAGCCCAAGATGTAATGCTTACTTGAAGTAGAACACAGTGCGGTTCGTTTCACGCAGTGAATCGTGAATCTACTTTTTTTTGGTGGTTAATATGAAAAGAAACTACGTTTTTCGCTGTTCACTGTATACTGTGTAGCTGGAATACAGTGTACAGCAAAAGCAGTAAAATTACAGTAAATGTACTGTAATTACAGTGCACCTGGCATCGCTGGACGCAGGTTTAGGTTTAGTAGGTAGTTTGGGTGTCGGTCCCTGCATGAATGTTTTGCCTTGGCGGGGCACGCATTCGAGGAGCGATCCTCGAGAGTCCCACAAATGCTCGATGCAAGCAAGCTCTAACGCTGTATTTTGGCTATCCGTTATGGCCCGAGTATGGTGTGAAAAGACCTTTCCCCTGCATTATAAAAAAAAAGTTGTCTAGTCAGGCATATTGCTGAAGAGTTACTTGCGCCGCTTTTACCCTTCACCACTGTTTGCTGTAACTTTATTTATTCTTTCAGTTTTTGACGGGAACTGAAAGGAGATGTTGTGCTATGCAGTTTTATTTTCTAAAAATGTGTGAAAATTACTCTAAAATGAACAATAGTTGTAGGATATTGATAGTTTTTGAGTAGTAATTGTGTGTTTTGTGAGAAATATGAACTGTATAGTCAAATGTGGCCTTTTGAGTTGTCACAAGAACTCCATTGAATGGCACTAGCTGATTACCTACAGTTCAGCTGTGCTACACATATGCTTAAGAAAATGAAGAAACTATATTGTAAACTAAGATCTGGCTTAAAGGCCTAGCTG
Organism: Dendrolimus kikuchii; assembly: GCA_019925095.2. Classification (NCBI taxonomy): domain Eukaryota; kingdom Metazoa; phylum Arthropoda; class Insecta; order Lepidoptera; family Lasiocampidae; genus Dendrolimus; species Dendrolimus kikuchii. Next base: position 10,173,178 of record CM034413.1, read on the forward strand.
CCAAGCCATAAACCGAAATAAATAAATAAAATAATATTTATTCTTTGAAATGTAATTGTATAACATACTTCCGACTCTACTAAAATAATACTTAAGGAGCTTCAAAGAGATGATTGTGAAGAAAAAGAATTTTTAGCCAATTGTCTTGCTCTAGAGTTCTTCGTCTTCGCCGACCCCTGTGAGATTGGGGTGGCAAAGCGGTAGGGGGTGTCGAGCCTAGGCTCTTTACCCCAGCATTTGCTCACAGAAAACATTATTCTGCGGTATTGGGGTTTTGGAGCCGCCGTAAGGGTCGGCAGCTCCCATGGCCTTTCAGCGGCTTCCGGTGGCCTTCGCGGGCTACGCGTTGGCTCCTTCCACGGCATGGTGGGCCAATCTTAGCGTTCGATGGCCATCGCGGGCTTTGGGTGGCCATCTGAGGCGTCTGGTGGCCTTTCTGCGGCGTTGCGGCTGTTCGCGACCTCACAACAGCGCCCTAATCCGGGCGTATAAGATCACGGGGGTATTGTCTTGCTGCGGAGTTTGTTGCCTCGTCTTCTCCTTGAACAGCGATAACACGCTGCGAAGCAGTGTATAACTTATACGTATGACCTTCAACTATAAGCAACAATAACGACCTGCGATCAGGATAGTCATTTGCTTGTTGCCTGTTTCAGATAATAAAATAACAACATCGAAATGACCTCGACAGAAGGGTCTAGGAAATTAATTCACATATAATTCAATTCAATATAAATTACGAAAATCAATTATCTATTAATCACATGGCAAATATTGAACTAAATCAAGGCCTATTAACTTATTTGTATAGCTATTTATTAATACAATAAATGGCGTATATATAAACGGGAATTTTGTACGGTATTACATCATTCATTTGTTTGTACCGTATTAATTAAGATCTCATAATGAAGGTGATTAAAGTTTTTTTTTTTAATCGAGTGATAAGTTAAGAGTGTATTATATAATCAAAACTACGTTTTAACGGTTTAAGCGCGGAATTTTATTTCGACGTTTCGGCCTCTTTTGAATAGCCGTGATCACGATAGACAAAAATGTCAAGTGTCAATTAGTAATGTTAAAGTTTAGTCTACAAAATTTGTTCATTTTAATTATTCAATTTTAATTTTTGTTTATGGTTTATTATTTACTCTATGGAAACCTAAACTAATTTAAAAACCAGTACATATAATTAAAGCTAGTCGCGAAAACTTAAGAAAATACTATGTGTGTTATTTAATTTTTTCAAGTGACAACGGATCAATATGGCGATACAGCAAGGTTCCAAGAAACCTAATCCATTGACTTCTGTGACCTAAGCTCAGTACTGACCGTGTTTGAGTAGCCGACCGAACTCGCTGGAACGCACAGGCTCTGGGTTCGATTCGTGTCATGGTAAATTTCGGAAACGAACTTTCTGTTATTTACTATGGTCTGGGTGTTTGGAATCGGCCCCAGAGTGGTCCGTTGTATATCACCCATAACACAAGCATAACTTGCTTAGCCTGGGGATATATAATGTATGTGTTTGTCTGCCGATTATTATATAAATTATTATAAAATTCTACTTAAACACCTTTTTTATCATTATTAATACGATTAGTTATGAATGTCAAAGAAGCAAGTGAGGTGTGTAAGAATAAGCCTAAATGGCGCTCTGTTGTTCGTGCCTACCCCGCAAGGGAACTGGCGTGAAGTTATGTATGTATGTATGTATGTAATACGATTATGAATAACACTTTTTGATAAGACCAAGCTCAGGAACATTCTTAGTTAAATTTTTAACTAACACGTGTGACGTTAAGAAATGTTCTCAGTGATATTTAATTTGAATAATACTTTGGTTTTGTACGGTTCCACGTGCAGCGTTTTGCTGACGGTGCGGCCTACTTTAGGCTACTTTAGTATTATGATACTACTATAAATAACGTTGACAAATGCTTTGTGATCGAGTTGCTATTACATTGCTACGCGTTACTATCAACTAAGTTGAACCCAATGATCAGCATCCATTTCTTTTGACCAGGGGAAATCAGATTGAGGACGATAAGCCGTAACAAGAGCAGAACCTTAGGGGGATAGTTCGCGACCCGTGTGTGGGATTCGCCAGATCGGAGGTAGCACTAGCATGTCCAGTCTGGACTGGTGCCAAGCTATTGCCATTCGCCAGTTAGGGATACCCACTAAAACCCCTGAGTGTTCCGTCCTTCGCTTTATGCCAGGGGTACGGGTATATGACCTAGGCTCTCCGCAGCCCTGGCAGGCGTGGGCCTCACGAGGCCACTTCTACTGCCGGGGGACTTTATTTTATCCCCCGGCATCATCAAGCTCTCTGTGCGTGGGGCGGTATGTAACTCGCCTCACGGGAGGAAAGGTGGGCGCGCGCGGAACACCACCGAGCTCCCATTTCGAGAAGAATCAGCATCCTAGCGTAACTAGTACGAGAATAAAACCCTGAAAGCAACAAGGTATATTTTCTTCTCCTTACTAAAAGAAAGCACCAGCATCCACTACTACAAGCAAGAGCAAGAGAGCAAGTGTAACAAACTGTACAGGTTTTATTTTAAAAGTGGACTTTTTTACAGATTTTCGTCTCAGTTCTACTATTCGTGGGATATGTGACAGCTGGTGGTTCTGGACCGTATCTCCCAAGTGGATGGAAGCCAACAGGACCGGCTTTCTATTTGCCTTCCGAAGTTGAGGTATCATATTTACTGATTTTGTTCCAAAAAGCCCTCTAAGCGGTGGCCTAGTTTTTTTTGCAGCAGGTAAAGAGGTAAACGGTCTACCTGATGGAAAGTGGTTTTTGTCACCTTGCAATGGGGGAGGGGAGTTACCAACGTTAGTACATAACATATATTAACGTAGTAGAGCTATGTTGAAATCTTGATTACTGCTCTTAATAGCTGTTCGATCAGTGTGAAGATCTAAAAAAAAATGTTTTTGCTTTTTAAATTCAAGTCGGTTTTGATTTTTGTTAAAATCTATTTCATCGCCATTTACGACGCGGGTTTAGCACAAGTATATGTAAGTCTAAAACAACTTGCTCTTGCTAAAGCTGTAACAATGTCTTCAACAGAAACCAGCTGAGAACCCAATCAAAGATCTAATCCTCGAAGATACCGAGCCAGCCGGTTCGGACGGTCTTCGTGAATACGGACCACCGAAGGTGCAAGAGGTTTCCCAAGATATAAGTAACCAGGGTCTACCAGACACAATAGTAGACCAGACTTTCGTTAGTGTTGAGAAAGAAGTCAACACAGCTGCTATTGTTTTGGAAGCTTCTTCTGTTGAAGGTTAGTAAAAAATGAAGTTTTTTTCATTAGGGCCAGATTTAGCTATGATTTTAATGTAGAAATGAACGATCAAGTAATCTACTTATTATATGTTACAAAGAAAGGCGAAGAATGTCTACTGAAATATCATGTTCAAACTAATTTTTGATTAATTATTACCAAGTTCTACGATTTTGAATTGTGTTTTTAAAAATTGACTCACTAATCTACTCAAAGTACACAGTAAACTTTTTCGTGGCTTTAAACTAATATGAAATATTACATACTCAACTAAATAATTGAATCTAGTAGTTAGTTAGATTTCATACGTGTTGCGGCAGTTACATCAGGGTTTTCTGTTAATTAATCCTCGTGATAATGTTTAATGATATTTTAGTGTAGACAAGTATTCCCTTTTTTTTTATTGTAGAATAAAACATACTATGACATTACTTGTTACTGTAATTTAAAATAAACTGAATGAATATTGTATGGCCTTATTTTTAGGCAACAAGGAAGAGAAAGTATTAACAGCTGTCACAGAAGTATCTGCAGTAACAGAAGCTGAAATAGCCGAGGAAAAGACTGAACAACCAATAGTGGCTCTTATAGAAGACAGAGCAGAAGTAGAGGTCCAACCCATACCTTTAGGTGCTCAACCTCTCCAAGATTCTGTTCTGGAATCCACTGAGAGGGTTGTAGAAGCTACAGTCGTCTCCATTGAAGCTGTTGTAGCGGAAGAAATTGAGCAAAGTGCAGTTACTGAAAGTGAAGTATCCACAACACAAGAATTGGAATCTGTTACAGAAGTAAGTGAAGCCAAAGCAGTATTAGCCACGCAGGTCATCGAAGCCTCTAAGGAGGTACAAGAAATCAAAGTAGTGAGCGGGTTAGAATCCGCACCAATTGATAAGGAACCTCAAATTGCTCCAGAAGTTCAAGCAGTTGTGGCTGAAGAATTAAAGGATGTTGTGTCCGAAGAAATAAAAACTTTAGAAGAAGTGAAGTCAACCGTTTCAGAAGAAACTAAAGCAGTTGAAGAAATTAAATCAGCGGTATCAGAAGAAATTAAAACCGTGGAAGCAATTACAGAAACTGTCATCGAGGAAGTAAAATCAGTAGAAGAAATAAAAGCTACTGTTTCAGAAGAAGTAAAAGCCGTGGAAGATATTAAGGAAGCAGTCGCTGAAGTAATTGAAGAAATAGAAAAAGCCCTTACTTCCGAAGAAGTGAAAGCAGTTGAAGAAGTGAAAGCGATAGAGAATGTTGTTGCGGAGGAAATTAGGCCGGTGGTAGCGGGAGTTAATAACATTGCACAGGCTTTACAAATCGTGGAAAGTGAAATCAAAGCTGAACAGGTTAGTATTACATTTAGATTTTCATTAATATTTTGTCGTAAGCACTAGCTAGCTCTTTTAATCTACATCTACAATCCCTGTATAATACTTATTGAAATATTAATATGTTAGCGGACTGTTTATTTCAATAAATAAAATCACATGTGCGTATAGAATAGTCTATAATAAGAAGAAAACAACTCTCATAATTAAATTTAAAAAACAAAAGAAAAACAATGCTCTTCTAAATTTAAAATTTACATTTAGTGGCCAGTACTAAGCCAAATCAAACATTAACAACTTTTTGTTGAAGATTCCAACAATCTAATGCTAAACAAAGCTTAAAAGATAATGGATAAGTGTTTTATTTAAGTCTACAATTTACGCTAGTTAGTAATAATGTGATCTTGTCTAATGCCTCTATCTCATCCTTCTTCATTTTATCCCTTCGTCTGAACCCCTCCTTTTTTATACTGGGGAAATCCGCTTGAGGGCCATAGGCTACGCGAGGAGGAAAGGTCGCGGCCTTCCTCGATCCTCGAGCGTCCTTTGTCCGGACTGTGGGTTCGCTCGCGCATTCACCTACAACTCGGACGGACGACGGCCGGTCTCTTTTACGGTCTAGCCCCACCATTTGCTAGCCGGAGATTTGGGCCTCTCCGTCTACCTCGGGTCGACGTGAGTCCCACCTCTCCTTTTAGCCTAGGCCAACTGAAGGTCGTCTTGGACGACCCTCCGCCGCCGCCGCCGGCTCTGGCAGGAGGGGAGGGTGGCAGTCTGCTCCTTCTCCCGCTTCGCCACCTCTCTTGCGGACATCACAGCCTTTCAGAAGCAGGCGGCTGCGTCCCACGCATCAGCACTCTCGACCATAGCCTTCACTACGGCCGAAAGGGACAAATCTGCCCCGATGGCCGCGACGAGATCACGGCGCTGCTCGTCCCAGGCTGGACACACCTGGAGAGTATGGTGATACCCTACCATCTGCTCACGTCCTATTTGAATTAGATATCTCCCGAAGCATCCGTCTATCATAGGTGCCGTGACGCCTCTGCAGCCATTCTGGCATGATCGGCCTCACCGCTTGAATAACGGCGAGGACGGTGCTGGGGTTCCTTTATCGCTTTCTAAAGGCAGGAAACTAGTTTGCTACACACCTGTTGTTGCAAACGTCTGTAAGCGACAGTAATGACTTTCCATGCGCTGGGCCGTCTGTCTGTATGCCAGTTTCGCAATAAAAAAAACCGAGGAAACTAATATAGTGTCTTTATATTTTATATTACAGGCTGAGAAAGCTACATTAGAACTGGCTGGGTAAGTTTCCATTTTATTTTATCCTAATTATATATTATTAATGCGAATGTTAGTCTGTTTGTCTGCCTTTCACGCCTAAACCCCTGGAATACAGGACTTATTTTCATTTATAAAAAAAACCAAAAACTTTTCAGTTGAATTCCTCATTATATTTCACAGAAAACATAAGCAATGGCACAATTCGGTATTTTTCCATTGCCCGGCAGTAGGCACGTATAATGAGGGTAGCTGAAAAGTTCACGGACGGTTGTGTCGCCGACATTCCAAGTTTAAATAATTCAAACTCAACCGATATTCGTAAAATTTGCACACACGTCAGGAGTACAGAAAAAAATACTTTCAAAAGCGTATGTCAGTCAGTGGGCGTGAACGCTTAATAGTAATAAAAACGGCCCATATATGTCCTTCCCACTGCTGGGCTCGGGCCTACCAATTTTTTAGGGGAAAGGACAGTATACTCTTTACGCTTGTCCAAGGCGCCTTATTGATTTGCCACAATTGTAATAATATGAGATTATGCATGCTAGAGTTTAAATTCAGAACATGAGGGCTAACCATTAAGCTACAATGGCATGAATACTTAGTTTAAAAAAAATAAAAATAGAAACTTACATAAACACTAGCGGTTCGGCAGACCTTGTCCTGCCCTATAAAAATAAAAATCTAGAACCCGATTCCAGCGCCATCTATCGGGTTTGATTGTGAATCAAAACCATCCCCGGACCCACTCAAACACATTTTTTTACATCTTTAGTAACTTTACATTATTGAAGTTTTAGTAGGGATCCCTAATTTTTTCTACTAGTAAATATAGCCTATATTAATTTGGGATAATACAGCATCCTATTGGTGAAAGAATTTTTGAAATCGGTTCCGTAGTTTTTGAGTTTATTCGTTACAAACATACAAATCTTTCCTCTTTATAATATTAGTATAGATAACAACCTTGAGGTGTGTTCCAGCATAAGTGGACTTGTTCCAGTTTCCCTTAAGGCCTTCTCCTCATTAGACGAATGGTGAGCAGCTGACCGTACGCTGGCTGCCTTTGAGCGAAGTATCGATCGCTAACTCAATGTAGAGTTAGCAGCGAACTATGACGTATTAACGGCAAAACGCTTGCGTAGTCTTGAGAGGGAAGATAAACGGTTAGTATATAACGCCGCGCAGCGCTCCGGCGTAGTGAGCGAACTGCGCCGATGGCGCGTATCGTTCGCTGTTAATTAGCCGCTCACTGAATGATTCGGCAAGCAAAAAGCTTCAAACTGCGTACATTACGCTCTGTGTACACTCTATTTAATAATAATAGAGAGGCAAACTGGAAGCAAACAGTTAGCTGCTCACTGTTCGTCCAATGGATACACGACCTTAGCTGCAAATGTCAATAAGCGATGGTAACGGCTTTCCATCAGGTGGATCGTCTCTCTGTTTGCTGAACTCATGAAATAAAATAAGATGACATTTATAAAAAATGAAATTAAAAAATCTTACAGATCCTTAGCGGAAGCTCCTGAAGGCTTCTTGGAGTACGGACCCCCCGGATTCAGGGAATACGGACCTCCCAAAGGAGATGACCTCTTGAGGACAAATGCACTTGAACAGGTTGGATTATTAAAACTGTTCTAGATAAATAGATAACACTTTATTGCTCACCAAAATTACATACATAACAAATTAGCTACAATATTTTTAGATAAAACAATAGGCGGTCTTACCGCTTAAATCTCGTCCTGGCAGCCTTACTTATAGAATATTCTACGCTAACCTAGCGATGTAGGTGATGCATATGATGTTCCTAAATTTTAAAATAAATACACACATACATAGTCTTAAGGCATTATAAGTAGAATACAATGTAATTATAGTATTGTTGCGAACCGATAATAATCTTTTGCATGTGTTTTATTACCCCTTCGAATTTAAATGATCTATTGTTCGTGGTAATCCGTTTGTATGTCTTCCAGTAAGACATTATAAATCCTTTTCTTTTCTCTGCATTTCGTTGCACATTATTATATTAGAAGCCTTAAGCTTTAAGTTGAGAATTCCACAGACTAGTACTTGCTAGCAGATCATGATTATTTTACAAATATATAAAATCAGTCAGTCGAGACTGAGTCAGTTGAATTTCAACTGTGATTGAGGCTTTACCTAGTGTACCTTTGGAGCGAGTATCTTATAGCGACTGACTTTGCGCGATTTACGATTTTCTGATTTACGGTTTGGTTTTGTAAGAACTGTTAATCACGTGTGTGTACTTCTAATTAAATATAATTAAAACGGTATTTTAATGCGCATCCCACAAATTCGTAACAATATTAATTAAATTAGGTTTAGTAGAAATTATCAGTACCACACAGAGTAGAGTACGTTAACAGGGAGTGTCATAGGCTATATAACATGACGCTATATACCACGGGAGTGGGACAGAGCGCGGGTGAAACCGCGCCGGGCTGTTAGTTATATATATATATATATATATATATAAGAAGGTGTATTATTGTAAGTATTGCCACTTTACCTAGTCATTGTCTGTTAGGGGTCTCAAATGGGAATTAAACCATTTTGAGTCTTCGCACTAGGTTTGTGGTGTCAAGCAGTTGAATTGCCTCGACATTGACATGATGGCGAAGCCCCTTTTAGTGAACTTCTGCATATTTTGTGCTATCTCTGTCACGAACTCCATTTTAGGTCCCGGTGGAGAATCTCAGTCCTTATGTAATATGAAAAATAAGGGTAGTTTATTTTTTTGATGACCACTTTACTTTCATTAGGCTAATTTTAATATCGTGATAATTACTCTGCTTGTCCGTAATATAACACAGATTAATAGAGAATATTATTATTTTTAGGAATTAATCGAAAACAATGAAGCTAGAAGAAGGCGTTTTTCACCAAAATTCAGGTAATGATGACAATTAATCACTAACATTACATTGTATTTGTCAAATATTTTTGCATCATTTTTAGATACAAAACATAGGATAAACAGAAATAGAAAAATACAAGAGATAGTAGAACGGGCGGCCTTATCGCTAAAAAGCGATCTCTTCCCGGCAACCCTTGGCAAAATAAAAGAAATGATCAGTCAAGTTGGTTTGACTTGACTAATCATTTCTTTTATTTTTCCTTCCACCCATTTTAATATTATATAAAATTATTAGAGCTAGGCATGTTTGTTGAAAAGTTTCTTGCGACGCTTCTTCTCTTCAAGCCATAACATGTTGCGAAGCGGTGGTAAATTAGATTAGGCTCCCATAGAGTAAATAATAACCATAAACAAAATTAAAACTAAATAATTAAAATGAAAAAGTTGGCGGTAGGCTAAATAAAACTTTAACAATACTCATTGACACTTGACATATTTGTCTTCCGTGATCACGGCCACTGAGAAGTAGCCGAAACGTCGGAATAACAAAAATGAAATAAATTACCGCGCTTAAAACCGTTAAAACGTAGTTATATTATGTATACAAGTCGCGAAAACTTTAAAAAAATCTTTATTTTTTTTCTTTATTTTTCTAATGATTTATTATTTTTCATTCCTTTCAGGCCTACCAGCAGACAAGAAGGAAGAAAACATCCTTAACACTTACGTGGGATAAGAACAGATTATAATGTATTGAATCGGCAGCAACATTTATTCATGATAGGTCACTGCGTCATCATCTTCATTTGATCCTAAAGTTAAACGATATTTCTTCAACTTCTGGAAACTACCACAGAGTCAACTGCAGTCAGTTTATAAATTGCTTTCCACTACGCTTCAGCGGATAAATTGCAGCGGAAAGCGCACGATTCACCTAAACCTGCTGTCTGATCGCGTATATCACTGGAATCGAGAGCAGAATTAGGCAACAGACAACAGGCTTTCGTTATTATATTAGCTGCTTTTTGCTTTGCTTCAGCAGATACGATCATATCAGTGGAAAGAACACGATTTATCTAACCTGCTGTATGGTAATGTAGCTGGGTGGAATCCATAACAGAGATAGGTAAAAATCGACGGAGTTTCTTAATTATATAAGCAGCTTTCCGCTTTGCGTCAATGGACACAGTTGGAGCGAAAGCGAAAGAAGTCGAGAAACAGCAGAATTCTTTATTTTATGAACCACTTTTGTTCATAGTAGAGGAGACGCTGAAGATCGATCTTCACCCATCTGATAACCAGACGGGGCATATTCTTTATCAAATGGGTTTGAATTATTTTATTTTCTGAATCAACTAATTGTTATGCAAATAAATATAAATTTAAAAATAAAGTACAAACTATACAATATAAATAAAAAAGGGGAAAATATCTAAAGATAAGTTATTGGTCCAAAACCACTGTCACTTACTGAGAACGTCCCCAGAAGGCTGGCGGCGTTGCCATGTTGTATGGCAATGCTTAATCTTTGAGCGAAATAGACGCCAGCCTTCTGGTCGCGTGTGACGTCTATTAAACGTTCGGCGACGTCACGGTAGACCTTTAGAGCGTTAGGACCCCACGGACCCAAAGTTTCCAATGTTTATCAAATTATATTGATTTATAAAGAGGCCTATGATAGCTTGCCAATCCAAAAGTGTTCATGGCTATTTTTATTTAAATTATTTTTTTTCATAACCTTCAACTCGTTTGGTAAGTGGACCATTAGTTCCACTGTTAATTTTTAACGTGGAGAATATGCTTTGATAGGTTTGCCTACTTTTTTCTGTTCATGGCTACCTGGCAAGCAGGTATGAACAGGCAAGTCAATATAGGTAACTAACTACACCGTTCTGTTAACCAATAAAAATTCGTATCATAAGAAAGAGAATTTAACTAAAAAAATAACAGTATAGACTTGCCTGCAAAAAACCGTTCATGAAATATTATTGCCATGCTTTGAAGACTTCAAAAATAGCCATACTTTTCGATTGGCAAGCAATCATAGGCGTGTTTACAAATCAATATAATTTGATAAAAAATATGTCTCATCTTGTTATCAGATGGGTGAAGGTCGGTCTTCAGCGTGTCTGAGACTATCAGTGGATATGGTCGCAGCGAAAAGAACATGATTTACCTAAATCTGCTACAAACAGGGCGTTTCATCCAGGCTCACAACGCCAAAAATGCTCAGTTAGTCGTTCCACAAGGCGACCGCGGTCGTTGTGGTCGTGGCGAAAACGTCACTAATGACGTTATCATTTCCGATCACAAAACGCTTACAACGACCCATGTCAAGAGGTAGGTCGTATAGCCGTTCCACTTGGGTTTACGATTGTAACGCCGGCAAGCAAGTGGAACGGGATAAATCGCGGTCGTGAACGTGGTCGTTGTGAGTCCCTAATGGAACGTACGCATATTATATGTAGATAGACTAAAATCAATAGCAGAAACCGGCAATAACCAAATAAGAGTTCCTTATCATATTAAACCGCTTTCCGCTTTGCTTCAGCGTTGATGATTACAGCGTAAAGAACATATGTAATTTCAGTGTAACTTTAATTTCTCATTAAATCACAAAAATGACGATTTATTCTTATACATGCTCATACTAAAACTGATTCCTATTTATAAAACGCAGTGTCATTTAAATTGTAATCAAATTTATAATTATAAATGCATGCTTAAAATAATATAAAAATGTGATTATATGATTTAATTGATAAGCGTTATAATTTTGTATATGAAAAGATATTGTATTTTAAGGAAATACAGTGTTACCATAAAAATACAAATGTGTTTTTTTTATATATATCACGGTTAGTTTATAATAGGACTAGTGAGATTGTAAACTGTCGATTGATTTTGAACGGCAAAATGATTTATTTAAAGTGAACTAACAGCCTGTACAATAGCTGTCATTTTATGATCGAACCAATTTCAGCCCTTCAGATCTTGAACGAAGGTATAGGTAATAATTGGTATTACCTACACGTTCTTTCAATACATCACTGGCGAAAGTTTCCGAGTCAGCAATTCAAAATTTCTCGGCCATATATATTGAAAGAATGTGTCTAAAACACTGAAATAAAATTATAATATACTTGTTATGTAGGGCTAATAATGATTACATTGATCAACAGCCAAAATAACACATGAAATAAAATCCCACATAAATGCTGCAAATATTATATTTATTACAATTAAAATAAATGTAAAATAACTGCATAATTTCTTTCATACAAAATTTTCATACAGTATATAATTTCTTCCATTCAAGACATATAAGAAGACAGAAGATAACATCAAGCATATTTCAATTCGTAACTGACGATTGACACGTTATTGATAGTGTATACGTGTCCAGGATCCAAGTTCTGTCATAGTTTGTCGGCGTTCGTAGTCCTTCTGATTTTATTAATAATAATCATACTCTTGTGATACTCTACCGACCACAAACAGAGGTAAATCTTCTGCGTTCAAGTACTGAAATTAAATAAACATAATCATAATGAGACAGGAAAAGAGAAATGTTTTGATGACCTGATGGAAAGCGGTTACCATCGCCTATGGACATTTGTAATACCAAAGGCGCTACCAATGTGCTGCCTCTTTGTAAAGAGAGACTGGAACCTGGCCACTAAGGCCACAAAACAACTCAAGGTTGTTATGGCGGTATACTCTAGACCAGGGGTGGTGGCCATCTAGTCGGGCAAGTACCCTACAAACTTGGCTATGGGTTATTTTGTCGCCTCTTGCAGCATGCCGTCCGGTCCCTGAAATTTGTATTCTTTCTCCGTTCCTACACGGACAAATTTACGCCACGATGTGACATAAATAAATGTGGTTTACAACAAAAGTTCGTCCCCTGCTATTAATCTGATTTGATCATGAGACGCGGGGGAACGAATTTTTTAATTATATATTACTAGCTGACTCGGCAAACTTCGTACTGCCTCAGAATTAATAAATAAAAAACGTTGCTTTCTGAACGACGGGACGAACATCAAACGTTTGACATTCAAAACAAAAACATTGAAAAAAAAATTTACTTTTAAATTTAATTTAATTTCTGAACGTCTTTTAAATTTAATTGATTTCTAAACGACGGGACAAACATCAAATATTTGACAGGTAGGAATAGTTTCTAAGGGAAAGCCGAATTGTTCTTTTTACTATATTCCAAGCATTTTTTTTCCATATTTACTCAACTTTTAAACCTTCCCTGGACTTCCAGAAATAATTCAAAATCAAAATTAGCCAAATCAGTTCATCCGTTGTCGAGTTTTAGCGAGACTAACGAACAACAATTGATTTTTATATGTATAGATATAATATATATGCAATGTGATAAAGTGTGTGATATTTCTTACCCCAGAAATCCCGCGGGAATTTCAAGTAAAGCATGGACGAAGTCGCGATTATATACAAGTAAATAATAAATAAAATCTAGGCAACGCATTGACTTCGTCCTTGATATTAATTACAACGCGATGGTAACCACGTCCCTTCAGGTCGGTTGTTTGTTAACCTGTGTACCAGCTTCGGAATAAGAAACAAGATATATGAAAAATATATCCTAATACTTTCGTTTCTCTTACCCATCGTATCGTACTTAGCTGTCGTTCACAGCGAGAAAGTCGTAGCCAGGCCACAATTGCGGTCTACTCTACAAATGGGAATGTTCATTGTAACTGACTTATGGCCGATTTCATATAACTTAATATTCATTCAATTTACCTACCATCGGTTAAATTTTGACATTAGATGTATGGAGCTTATGTCAAATTTTAACCGATAGTAAGGTCCCAATTACAGTATAATCAGCGCGTTCCATTTGTAGCTCACAACGCCCAAAATGCTCCGTTAGCCGTTCCACAAGGCAAATGAAGTCATCATTATCGTGATAATAAAATGTATAGTCCGAAATAGCTGTTGAGATCTTTATATAAAAATAACAAGATAAAATATATTTAAAAAAGTAGAAATAAATATACATACATACATACATAACTTCACGCCAGTTCCCTTGCGGGGTAGGCACGAACAACAGAGCGCCATTTAGGCTTATTCTTACACACCTCACTTGCTTCTTTGACATTCATAACTCTTGTCATGCACGCTCGTCTGTTCTTAAGGCTCCTGACATCACCTTCTGCTAGTACACGATCAATTTGATCATGGAAGGTGTGTCGTGGCCTTCCACGACTTCTGCATCCATCCACTTTTGCATTGTATATCTGTTTATTCATTCTTTCATCATGCATGCATGCCCCGACACTCTCTTTCAGACCAACTCTCTTTCTTACTTCGGTATTACGAACGCGGTCCGCGAGCGTCACTCCGCAGATTTTGCGCAGTGCTCGCATCTCGACCGCGTTTACTCTACTTTCATGCTCTCTCTTCCATACCCAACTCTCGCTTCCATACGTGAGCGTAGGTACCAGCACCGCGTTGTGTACGCCGAGCTGGGCCTTCTGGCTGAGGTTCTTAGCGCCTAGAAGTTTACCTAACGCTCCATTAGAAATAAACATAGATAATAAGATTATATATATTTAGGTATATATAATAAGAATAAATTTGTAGATATAAAGAACAATATATAACGTTAAAGAAAGAAACACTAAAGAGGAAACTAACACCCTCTTTCTTAAATTATGAAAGCGGCGGAGGTGAACAAATAAAAAAACATAAGTCATCATTATCGATCACACGACGCTCACAACGACCCATATCAAGAGGTGAGTCGAATAACCGTTCCACTTGGGTTTACGATTGTAACGCCGGCAAGCAAGTGGAACGGAAAATATCACGGTCCGGAATGTGGTCGTTGTGAGTCCCTAATGCCAATATGATCTAATATCTGTCAAATTCTTTGATCGTATTTAAATGATGCTGTTCGTCATTTTTAAATATTACACTTACGCTCATATAAACGTCATACTTTATCAAGATCACAGACCACTGAAGAGATTCTATCAAGATGGAAAACGATTTAGCAGTGTTTTTCGTTGCTATGAGTGCATTAAAAAAGAAGATAAAAACGATCAAGAAAACAACAAAAAATAAAAGACCTATTTGTGTTAGATCATAGGTAGCAAGCAAGGCAATCAGAGAGAGGGGTCCATAACACCTTACTCGAAGAACTTAGATTGGAAGATAATAAGTCTTACAAGATATTCCAGTTCTTCGGACGAGATATTCCAAGATTTAAGATTATTCTACAAGATATTTCAGTTCGAAATTCTTGCATTTTGACGCCATTTTAGAAGTTAGACGGATGAATTATGATCATTTTGTACGATTGCTGTCAAATAGGATTCCTAATCTATGATCATAAAGAATATAAATCACGTAGTTATTTTTTGTTCATCCTTTTTTTTTTTTTAACCCGGGCGACCGATATATGCCCGAGTCTTTTACTTTCTATTTAATACTCTTTAATACTTATATTTTTTCCTAATTATTACTACTACTTATTTGTTTTTCAGGTAAATACATTCTTTGCTGCTAGGGATGTGTTTGGACAAAGTAGGTTGGATGGATGCATAGGATGGATAGGATAGGAATTTTGGTGGTATGGTAAGATTGGTAGGATTATCGTGATATCTTTATTTATCTATTATATGTTACAATGCTCTTGTGTGGGTTTTGCACGTGTAGTTATTAATATTATACACTGTCATAGGTTCTTCATATAGAAATGACTCATACTTCTATGATAGTCTAATAAGGCTTTAAGACAAATAAGCGGTCGGTAAGATATAAGATTAGGAACCAGGCCTTAAACATCGCCAACCAAATATGTGTAATAAAATATTTTAGTACTTACAGGAATTACTTTGGGATTATCAATTAAATTATTTCGACCAGCTCTACCGTTTTCTCCCTTATGCATTTCATCATATGTGTGCTTCGGAACCATGTCTGGTAATCTAAAAATGTTAAAAAAATATTATTTGACTCGGGTCAAGCTTTGATCGTCTTAATTCTGACTGTATAGTCCCAGATGGCTTACTCTCAAACGTCTTCTGCTTGTATTTTTTTATATTTAAGTGCATTTTCCATATATTTTTCTGTTTATAGACTTTATTTTTGTAGTATTCAAGAAATCTTAGTCCTCTCTTTTTCTTCTATCTGAAATTTCATTGACTCTCTCGGGCTAATCGTTTGAGACCAAGGCCTTAGGCACGGACCTTAAACGTTCACCGGAATAGTAGAGATCGCTTTGCAAATTGAGCGTAGTCGTAGCGTAATATTATAAGTTTGTCCCTTCGGTCAAAAAGCCCTGCCCTTTTAAATAAACTGCAAATCATGCTGAATAAATTAATGCACAGAGCTGTCGTTGCTCCCCTCTATATGCGTAACGTCGACCTCCACCGCGATCTATAGCTTCCCTCCATCAAAAACTACATTACGTCGCTCTCGCGTAAATATTTCGATCTCGTGGTGCACAATCGTAACCTCGGCGAAAGGCTCTCGTGAGACGACCGCGTAACGTCCTCACGGACAGGGTCGACATTATTACAAAATAGCTGGCCCGGATCAGCCCGCCCGCGGTTGGAACGGCAGGCTAGCAGCCACCGACAGACAGACACAGACGGCGGCGTCTCCAACGCCGCCAGTCACGGTCTCTCCACTTCCCCGTGAAGGACGCCAGGAGACATAGCCCCATATGATAGACCAGGGGTGTTGCTGGGAATTTTCTTTCACCGTATCTTCTCTCCCAGTCATAACACGTTGCGAAACGGCAGTAAGATAGTGTAGGCCGCCTAGAACCGCCGATCCTGGTCCACCGGCATCCTTCCCTTCGGGCTTTATATTACCCGTCGCCTGTTCTCAATTAGTACACTGAGTCGCCCTCTAGTCAGTATCGTTAGATTCATCCCCCTTTCATGGCAACAGTCCAGCCGAGGTAAAGCCCCCTAAGGGAACTCCCACGAGCAAGTTGTCCCCCGGGCTCGCCCCGGGAACCCCGGCAAAGTTGTGAAGTCTTTGGACCAACAACATAAGTCAAGTCCAATAAAAAAAATAGTTCAAATCGGCACTTGAGACTGATTACTATTCTTTGCCATCTGAAGTATCATTTAACCTCTAACTCTTGCTGCTACACCGTCATAACCAAACAAACTAAAATTAGCATTTATGATATTACACTATTAGGTAAGTATATGTCAGATTTGTAAGTTTCTCGCTTTTAAATAATGCAAATGTGAAACAAGCGGATTGCTGATATTAGACGCATCAACCAAATTGAATCAATGTAGTTGAAAAGCAGACAACCTGGGGCCCAATTCTGCTATTACTATCTCGTCAAAATCATCGGACACTATCGTCTCAATCGTACGTTTTCCTGATTTCGATATTCTGTTAATCCCAATGGCGTGTCCGTGGGACGCCACTCCATGTTTATAAATATTTATAAGCGAAAACTGGGGAAATCAATGTTTAAAATGTTGGTAGTTTTTCATTATTCATTTCGGCTGACACAATTTCTGCTGGTGGTAATACCAATTTTACTACTACTATTCCGCTGCGACGATGTCGAGAAGATATAGTGGGTTTAGTAGAATAGGAATTTATGGCAATATCGCAATGGAATCCTACTTCGAATATCTTTACAACGCTAAGATTTTGAAATAGTAGAATTGGGCCCCTGAAAAGACACGACGGTATTCAATGTATTGAATAATTCAAGTTTATGTTTATACTAGCTTCTGCCCGCGACTTCGTCTTCGTGGAATAGTAAAAAGAAAAGTAAGTTAAAAAAACCCCTCCGATTTTGAAAAATTCTTCATTGGTGCTCCGCTTCTTTTACGCACGCTTTTCACGCTATTAGTTTTAGTGTGATGATATGTACCCTATAGCCTTCCTCGATAAATGGGCTATATAACAGTGAAAGAATTTTTCAAATTAGACCAGTAGTTCCCGAGATTAGGCGATTCAAATGAGAATAGGATCGACTTCGCGCCATATTGTGACTTTAAATAACTTTAAATAATTAAATATTATATTAAGACAATTTACTACTAATTTAACCTTTTTATTTAAATTTGATGTAAGACTATTTATTATTGATATGCAAATAAGTTTTTTGCAAACCATACTTTTCAAGTGACATTTGACAGATAGAGGTTATTGACATTCCTATTCTTATTTGGATCGCTGGCCTGGTTGTCTCAAGTCCGCTGCAGCAAAGTGAACCCTGAAACCAAATACTATCAGACTCCGACGAAGTATTACATCCCTATTTTTTTTAAATAATAACACCGGCTGGCAAAAATAGTGGTCCATACATTATACATCATCATCGTCATTTCGGACAATTCGATCATTTCGGCCATTTCGGTCATTTTGATCACCTTTGTAGTTTACAGAGGATAGACGAGACTTCACACAGGATACTACTTTTTATCGTAAAAATAAATCTAGAGCGGGTTGAAGCAGGGGATGGAAGTTTGTATGGGAGACTAATCATTTCTCAAGTTTATATATATTGTTACCAGTTATGGACTCGAATTAAAAATGCCGTTGGAATGACTATAGAATTTATTAGAACTATACAAACACGTATAACGCAGGTACCAATATAACCGAACACAATCAGTTCAAACATAATGCGCGATTCAATAACACGCGCAAATTTCGTCACTATATAGTTTATCGAATGTACACAAGTTTCGCCTTGATCGTGGGTCTCGCTAGACTGACTATCTCCCCATTGGACCACTGCTTTATAATGCCCCGATGCAATATGTCTACCTGGCAAGCGTCGACGAAATTTCCCAGAAAACGTAATCCGCACACCTGCCTAATTATGCCTGCGAACGGTCATAAACGAGTACAATACACAATGTATTGTTTCTAATTACAAATTTTAAACACAGTAAACAAAAGAAGATAGTCATAAAACAGTTTTAATGTTATCAGCTCAAACGCCACGGCAGGTAATAAATGTGCTTTGTCTACAGGTATGCAGGTGGCCCAACTTGTAACAATATAAAAGTTCATTATCTATAAAAATGCGTAGTAACTTAACAGTAACTCTGTCTGTCTATCTGTTAAGCTTTTACGGAAAAAGTACTGGAGTACTGGATCGGTTTGAAAAAAATGGACATAGATACTTTTTATCCCGGAAGATGGAATAGTTTGCGATATAAAATGAAGTGATTCTTCCGGGGCAAATAGGACTGACAGAAAATTTAATGCAATGTAATCTGTACCAATGCTTGCAACTTTAAACCAGAGACACGCACTACGTGGTAGTGTAATGGCTAGCGCACGCGTCCCAAACTCAAAGGACGCGGGTTCGATCCTGACCGGAACGCATGCACTACTTAGGCAGGTTTCTGACCCAATGTGCATATTGTTACAAATACCATGTGCTAACAACGGCGAAGGAAAACATTGTCATGCAACCTGCACATCGAGGTGACCGATGTGTCAAATCTGGCAAGCCACCTTGGACAAGCGTGGCGGGTATAATGTCCGTTCCCCCTATAATGGGAGGCCCGAGCCGGGTAATGGGACCTTTATGGGCTGATATTATATATACGTATACACATGTGTGTGTGTTAGTGTGTGTGTGTATGTCTCTCTCTCTCTCTCTCTCTCTCTCTCTCTCTCTCTCTCTCTCTCTGTGTGTGTGTGTGTGTGTGTGTCTACTTTGACAAACTTTATTGTTCTAATATTTCATTTTTACATTTGATATTGTATTTATTTTATATGGAATAAGTCTGCACTTGACATATTTACATACCTATAATTACTGTCTAATTCTACAAAAAAAGTAAAATTAATGTCTGTGGATTGAGTGGATTACAGTCTGTGTTTGTTAAGTAGTTGATTTTCAAATTTTAATTACTATTCGCATGCCCGAAAGAGCAAAAACATGTGAAACACAAAATAACATATTGTCATGTAATGTCTTTACTAACCATGTTTTTAAGCAAGTAAATGATTTGATTTGATGTGAATAGTATAGATAACTAGCGGCCCCGGCAGACGTTGTCCTGCCTTTAAAAAATAAAATTCTAGAACCCGATCCCAGAGCCACGTACCGGTTCTAATTGCGAATCTAAACCATCCGGGTACCCAATCAAACACACAAAAACAAAATCACCAAAATCGTTCCAGGTGATTAGGAGGATTCCAGAACCCGATTTCAGCGCCACCTACCGGTTCTAATTGTGAATCTAAAAGAGTAATATATTTTTTTATTCTAAGTCATGACAAAATAAGATTAAAAATCTTGCCAAAAAAATTCAAGTTTATAATTAACAAATAAAAAATAGGGGTTGATTGTAGAGGGGTGAAAATTTAGAGTTGTATGTATTTTTTAATGTTGTATCCTAAAAAAATTAAAAAAAAAATTTAGCCAAAAAAAAAAAAATTTAGGGGTGGACTACCCCTAACATTTAGGGGGATGAAAAATAGATGTTGGCCGATTCTCATAGATACCGGATAAGCACAAAAAATTTCATCAAAATCGGTCAAGCCGTTTCGGAGGAGTATGGCAACGAAAACTGTGACACGAGAATTTTATATATTAGATAATAATTAACAATAGCGACGGGCAGACGCCATAGTCCCAAACCCCTAGTTCCACTAGCAGTTCGTCCCAATAGCTCGGTACCTGTTGTTCTCATTTCCTACAATAGTCCTACACTGACCAGGGCTCGTCATTGAGTGCATTTATATATGGTGTAGACAGGGATAATCGCCGGTCATTGTCACGCCACATTTACATTGAATTTGTCAAAGCACCTCTACGTCTTGTACTTCCGATAGCTTTACGCAAGCCCTCCAAAAGTCCGGGCTATTTTTATGACCCGTGCCCTTGAGAGACATACATGTATAAACAATACAAAATATGCAGTGAGATCTACAAATTGATCGTGTACTAGCGGAGGGTGATGTCAGGAGCCTTAAGAACAGACGAGCGTGCATGACAAGAGTTATGAATGTCAAAGAAGCAAGTGAGGTGTGTAAGAATGGGCCTACATGGCGCTCTGTTGTTCGTGCCTACCCCGCAAGCGAACTGGCGTGAAGTTATGTATGTATCTACAAATTAACTTACGTGAATAACATGGTAATTGCTGTAACACAGGTCAAATAAACAAATTGTCCCATTTTGTTAGGAAACTTTACTCTACGAGAGGACGTGAAACTCTGATGTCTTTGGGAGAAAACATCCCCGTTTTATAGGAAAGATGTCAATAATTATTCTAATATAATAATTACCATTTACATTGAAGTGTACAATCTCATTAATATTAACGAAATTGTGACCGGATTCAGGATTTATTTTTGTTGAATAACGTAATAGGTATAGACATCGCCAGCCAAGGAACTGCTAAAACGATGAAATAAGTAGATGGCTGCAATATAAATTTATACACATAATATACAAGATTTGTAATGGTTTGATAGTTCACGGCGTCGCGTATTTTTCCCATGAAAAGTATTGATTTGAAAATAATTCTTATCTTACTAGCTTTTGCCTGCGGCTTCGCTTGAATTAATAGAGGCTATGTAGGTTATTCGAAGAGACTAATGATACACGGATAGAGCCGTTATCATACATACATACATACATACATACATAACTTCACGCCAGTTCCCTTGCGGGGTAGGCACGAACAACAGAGCGCCATTCAGGCTTATTCTTACACACCTCACTTGCTTCTTTGACATTCATCGCTCTTGTCATGCACGCTCGTCTGTTCTTAAGGCTCCTGACATCACCTTCTGCTAGTACACGATCAATTTGATCATGGGAGGTGTGTCGTGGCCTTCCACGGCTTCTGCATCCATCCACTTTTGCATTGTATATCTATTTAGTCATTCTTTCTTTGATTGATACAAATTGTAGTAAACCCTTTTGAGGGTACAAAGTTATAATAGGTTGGGGAAAAAGTTTTTTCGCATATAGTATGTATGAACTTGTAATAAAATCTCTTTGGCTATACCATTTGAATCTGGTTGGTTTTGGTATCATTAAAAAGTTTTAATTTTAAAGAAGACAATTCCAAATTCAAATTAGGAAAATGTGTGATTTTCATTTGTATTTCTTATTGTTAAAATGAGTGAATCTAATGCAGAAATTCGATACATTTTAAAATTTCACTACAAAAAAGGTAAAGATGCAACACAAGCCGCGAAAAAAATTTGTGATGTTTATGGACCTAATGCAGTATCTGTGAGAGTAGCGCAAATTTGGTTTAAGTTTTTTCAATCCGGAAATTTTGATATCAAAGATGCACGTCGCTCTGGTCGCTCTGTTACGGACAAAATTGATGCCATTTTTGAAAAAGTGGAGCAAGATCGGCATATTAGTAGTTACGATGTAGCTGGAGAACTGGGAATTGACCAGAAAACGGTTTTGGCGCATTTGAAAAAAGCTGGGTACACAGAAAAGCTCGATATTTGGGTGCCTCATGAGCTCACTGAAAGAAACCTAATGAAACGTGTACTCATTTGTGATTCTTTATTACGACGTAATGAAACCGAACCATTTTTGAAGAAGCTGATAACTGGTGATGAAAAGTGGATCACGTACGACAAGAACGTGCGAAAAAAATCGTGGTCGAAGGCCGGTCAGGCTTCACACACTGTGGCAAAACCCGGGTTAACTCGCAACAGGGTGATGCTGTGTGTATGGTGGGATTGGAAGGGCATCATTCATTATGAGCTGTTACCGCCAGGCAGGACCATCGATTCTGAACTGTACTACGAACAACTGATGAGATCAAAGCAAAAAGTTAAGAGAAAGCGGCCGGAATTAATCAACAGAAGGGGTGTGGTTTTTCACCATGATAAAGCTAGATCTCACACATCTTTAGCCACTCAGCAAAAATTACGAGAGTTTGGCTGGGAGGTGTTAATGCATCCGCCGTATAGTCCTGACCTTGCATCTTCAGATTTTCACCTGTTTTGGTCTCTGCAGAATTCCTTAGGCAGTGTCAGGTTAACATCTCGAGAGGACTGCCAAAACCACTTGTCGCAGTTTTTGATCAGAAGCCCCAAAATTTTTATAGCATTGGGATCACGTCCCTACCTACAAGATGGCAAAAAGTTATCCAACAAAATGGCACCTACATACTTTAGTCAAATGTAAATAAACTTTATAAAAAAACCTTTTGAATTTTTATATAAAATGCGAAGAAACTTTTTCGCCAACCTAATATTATTTTTGTCCAAAGCTGCAACCTGCCATCAAAATTGCCGCGCCAAAAACAAGAGAATTATAGCGTCTCTTTTACTCTAATAAAAATTCTATGTAGTTAGAGGGAGAAAGCACCAGTTCAACGTTCGTTTCAATATCTGTATTTGACCACAAATTTGTGGTGCTTCCCAATTAGCTGTGTGTGACACTCATGAACAAATTTGTGGTGTTTCCGTCATAAAATGTTAAGCCTTTATAGCAAGAATAAAAAAGCGCCGTCTAGCGAAAGTCGAACTAACTAATATGCAAGCAACACATTAAAATTGATGCTTTCATTCTTGTTGCCATGATGACATATTTATTAGTGTATTGCAACGCTGGCGGCAATGCAACGCGGTTGGAGCACCATCTTTTCAACTATAATCGTCTATCGCTCGGTAATAGTACTTTTCTCTGTATAGAAAGTACCCTACGTCTTATGTTATACCTCTGATAACGTGTATGCAATTTCGTGACGATCTGTCTCGTAATGAAGGATATTTTTTTAAAGCAGGGGGAATACATTTCGTACTCTACCGTGTTCTTTGTTAGGGGACTACACCAAAGCGAACAGAGTTATCCACTGAAGATGGCGCAGATAACAGAGTTAATTGCCGGCCTGTGTGGAGACTTAGCCACTAAACTCCTTCCTCTTATGTGCCCCGCGCTTATGGTAGGAATAGCATGAAACTTAGAACGTAGTTACGCCCACGCTAATCGTGCGCATCGGTGCTTGAGAGTGCCTCGGGAAGCAGAGCAAACTCACTTCGTCAACTGAGGTTAGAACCCCGCACCCCTAGACGCTGGAGGACCCGTGTAGCGAAATCACGGGAGGAGATGTTGCGCATATCTCCGCCTCCGGGACCCCGACAGATGTCGGTACGCACGAAATACATGCACACGTCTCGTCCTCTCTTGTTCGGCGGCCTCTTTTTGAGACATTACAGCCTCACAAAAATTGGACGCTCTCTCCCAATAATCGTCGCTGTGCAGCATAGCCTGGACCAGGCTACCCAGCGAATCGATTGGACCTAAGACGGTCTCGAGTTCAAAGGCTTGTAGCAAGGCCAGCGTCCTTGAGGCTTATTCTTTACTGATTAATTACTAGCGGCCCGCCCTGGCTTTGCACGGGTATCTAAGAAGACTTTTCTTTTTATAGCCTATGTCAACCTAGTGTAGCTTGCCAACAGTGGAGGGGCCCTCCAGCATTTAGGGAGCGGAGGAGTCATCCCCCTGTTGACGAAGTGAGTTTGCTCTGCTTCCCGGGGCACTCTCGAGCACTGATGCGCTAGGATCAGAGTGGGTGTAACTATGTTCTAAGTCTCACGCTCTTCCTACCATAAGCGCGGGGCAAATGGGAGGTGGGTGGTTTTAGTGGAGTACTGAGTATTCGAGTCTCCACACATGCCGGCGATTAATTCTGTTGGCCACTGGTGTGGCTTCCTCTCATCGCTTTGGTCCAATCCCTAGCAAACGACCCGGTAGTGTGCGAAAGGCATTTCCGCAGCCGCAAAAAAAAAGCTTGCCAACAGTGAAAGAATTTTTCAAATCGGTTCTGTATCCAGGGACCCATTTAAACACACAAACACAAAATAATCAAAATTGGCTCAGGAGATTAGGAGGACCCTAGAACCCGATCCCAGCGCCACCTACCAGTTCCAGTTGTAAATCTAAACCATCTGGGGACCCACCCAAAACCCCCACAATAAGTTTAATCAAAATCGGTAAAGTCGTTCTCAAGTTATGTGCGTACACACATTTCTACTACTATTCATTTTTATATTTAAGAAAATATAAACAACTTATGGAAAATACAATTAAATACTAAAACTAAACTACAATATGAAAAAATAGACCTAAAATTAAAAACTAGAACTAAATAAAAAAGGAGGGCATCATTATAGATAAAATATTGGTCCCAAACCATTACACGGTTAAATTCTGTATTTCGATTTGGATGAATAAGAAGAATAATTTCCTCAGTAAAAACATCTAAAAGTAGCAGAGTATAAAAGACAATAATGTTTGCACTAAATTTAACGTGTGAGGGCTTCAACAACTGAAACGAGGTAAAAACCTGTATTGTATTAATAGGTGTCGGTGCTTGTTTATGGGTGTCGTGTCCCAACACTAGATATAGTGTACTCTGTGAGTGCACATCACTAGCGCGTCCTCATTCATTTGTTCGTATATTTTTAAATATGGGTGTCGTGTCCCAACACTAGATATAGTATATATACTCTGTGAGTCCACATTACTAGCGTCCTCATTGGGAGTTTTTGGCGGGAACTGAAAGGGGAAGTTGTGCTGTGCAGTTTTATTTTCTAAAAATTTGTAATATTACTCTAAAATGAACAATAGTTGTAGGATATTGATAATTTTTGATTAGTAATTATGTGTTTTGTGAGAAATGTGAACTGTATAGTCAAATGTGGCCTTTTGAGTTGTCACAAGAACTCCGTTAAATGACGTCGTTGTAGCCTACAATACAACGGCGCCTGGCTTAAAGGCCTAGTTGCCAAGGCGTAAACATAAGAAGAAGCGTCCTCATTGGGAGTTTTTGGCGGGAACTGTAAGGGGACGTTGTGCTGTGCAGTTTTATTTTCTAAAAATGTTTAAAATTACTCTAAAATGAACAATAGTTGTAGGATATTGATAGTTTTTGAGTAGTAATTATGTGTTTTTGCGAGAAATGTGAACTATATAGCCAAATGTGGCCTTTCGAGTTTTCACAAGAACTCCGTTGAATGACGTCGAATTTAGCCTACAATACAACGGCGTCTGGCTTAAAGGCCTAGTTGCCAAGCCTTAAACTTTAAAAAAAATGAGTCACATCACTAGCGCGTCCTCATTCATTTGTTGGTATATTTTTAAATATGGGTGTCGTGTCCCAACACTAGATATAGTATACTCTGTGTGGTGCGGCGGCGCTGGGTTTAGCGGGAAGCGAACTGTGTCAAATTTGCGGGAAAAGAAGTGTGGGACAATTTTGATGGGAATCGGAAGATAAGCACGCACTTACCTGGTTAATGGGAATGAAATGCGGCTGCTCCTCTGCCCTCAGTCCACTTCACTTCACTTTATTTGTTATAATATGGTTTAACGTATTTAATTTTATGTGTATGTATTTGTAGTAATTTATATTATGTATGTTTATTATATTTTACAATTATGATGCGGAGCGGGTCAATTATAAGTTATATGTATTTATATTTATTTATAGTGTTGCGGGCGCGATATATTTTATGTTATTTTATATATGTATATTTACATTTGCGGTGCGATTTAATTTATTTTATCTTGACATGAGATGAACGATTGATTGACGTGACGTGCGAAAGGGGAACGCGCCGTCAGATTTGAAGTGAGAATTTAAATATATCGCAGAAAAGTTTGAATAGGTCGAAAGGAGGTTTCCATGGCGGTACCACTGTGAGTGCACATTACTAGCGTCCTCAGTGGAGTTTTTGGCGGGAACTGATAGGGGAAGTTGTGCTGTGCAGTTTTATTTTCTAAAAATGTGTAAAATTACTCTAAAATGAACAATAGTTGTAGGATATTGATAGTTTTTAAGTAGTAATTATGTGTTTTGTGAGAAATGTGAACTGTATAGTCAAATGTGGCCTTTTGAATTGTCACAAGAACTCCGTTAAATGACGTCGTTGTAGCCTACAATACAACGGCGCCTGGCTTAAAGGCCTAGTTGCCAAGGCTTAAACATAAGAAGAAGCGTCCTCATTGGGAGTTTTTGGCGGGAACTGTAAGGGGACGTTGTGCTGTGCAGTTTTATTTTCTAAAAATGTGTAAAATTACTCTAAAATGAACAATAGTTGTAGGATATTGATAATTTTTGAGTAGTAATTATGTGTTTTGTGAGAAATGTGAACTGTATAGTCAAATGTGACCTTTTGAATTGTCACAAGAACTCCGTTAAATGACGTCGTTGTAGCCTACAATACAACGGCGCCTGGCTTAAAGGCCTAGTTGCCAAGGCTTAAACATAAGAAGAAGCGTCCTCATTGAGAGTTTTAGGCGGGAACTGTAAGGGGACGTTGTGCTGTGCAGTTTTATTTTCTAAAAATGTGTAAAATTACTCTAAAATGAACAATAGTTGTAGGATATTGATAGTTTTTGAGTAGTAATTATGTGTTTTTGCGAGAAATGTGAACTATATAGCCAAATGTGGCCTTTCGAGTTTTCACAAGAACTCCGTTGAATGATATCGACTGTAGCCTACAATACAACGGCGTCTGGCTTAAAGGCCTAGTTGCCAAGCCTTAAACTTAAAAAAAGCGTCCTCATTCATTTTTTCGTATATTTTTAGATAGTGCTCTTCTAATGCTCAATTATTATTACTAGTGATCGCTCAGTAGTCGAAATTCAACCATAATTAATTTAAATTATAAGTTTAAACATTATTAAGGTTCTGTTGTCAAACACCATACTTCTATAATCACAGATTTCGCCAAGACTACACTGTTAATTTGACTTAACAATATACAAAAGAGTATATACGCGTGTGTGTCAAATGCATGGTAGTGTGTGTAATGTTTTTTTTAATCGATTTAATGTATTTTTTATAGATAATTTAAAAAAAGTATTAGATTTCTGCAGTCCTTCTCTATATAAACTATAAGTGTGCGAAATTTCATACTCCTCCGTCCGCGCAATTTTCGTAAAAAAGGGTACAAAGTTTTTGCTTCATGTATTAATATAGTGATTTTTAACACTAATACAAAACATTATGTTAACCTTGCATGATTATGTATTTGCGTATCTGTACGTGCGTGTGTGTGCGCGTGTGTGTCTGTGTGTGAATCGATCAAAGTGATCAATATGAATATAAAGTTGAATCATTCAATCTCATTGAACTTGTAAGTAACACACTGCACAATCACTCTACACAACATTATTGTAACACAAAAACAACACCTTAGTAGATAAGTATTATAAGATAGACTTAATAATATATCTTATATATAAAAATGAATCGCAAAATGTGTTGGTAAGCGCATAACTTGATAACGACTTTACCGATTTTGATGAAATTTTGTGTGTGTGTTTGAGTGAGTCCCGAGATGGTTTAGATCCACAATTGGAACCGGTAGGTGGCGCTGAGATCGGGTTCTACAATCCCCCTAATCACCTGGAGATTTTGGTGATTTTGTTTTTGTGTGTTTGAATGGGTTCCCGGATGGTTTAGATTCGCAATTAGAACCGGTAGGTGGCGCTGAGATCGGGTTCTAGAATCCTCCTAATCTCCGGGAGCGATTTTGGTGATTTTGTTTTTGTGTGTTTGAG
This sequence comes from Dendrolimus kikuchii, assembly GCA_019925095.2. Taxonomy (NCBI): domain Eukaryota; kingdom Metazoa; phylum Arthropoda; class Insecta; order Lepidoptera; family Lasiocampidae; genus Dendrolimus; species Dendrolimus kikuchii. Next base: position 10,201,513 of record CM034413.1, read on the forward strand.
TGGGTTCCCGGAGAATCCTCCTAATCACCGGTTTTTGGTGATTTTGTTTTTGTGTGTTTGAGTGGGTTCCCGCAATTAGAACCGGTAGGTGGGTGGCGCTGATGGCGCTGAGATTTTGGTGATTTTGTTTTTGTGTGTTTGAGTGGGTTCGGGTTCTAGAATCCTCCTAATCACCGGGAGTGATTTTGGTGATTTTGTTTTTGTGTGTTTGAGTGGGTTCCCGGATGGCTTAGATTCGCAATTAGAACCGGTAGGTGGCGCTAAGATCGGGTTCTAGAATCCTCCTAATCACCTGGAGCGATTATGGTGATTTTGTTTTTGTGTCATGAAACAAAGTCTTTTAGGAATTCAGAAAACATGGCGGTACGAAGTTCGCCGGGTCAGCTAGTTATAAATAAACTAAGGAACACCTCAACACAACAAATCATTAAACAAGTGTCACACACACACACACACACACCTATAATATATAAAAAATTAGTGTAATAATCAATACATTATAAATTAAAATCAAGTAAAAAAAGGTACGGAATCTAGAGTTCGTAGATTTGTTCTTTTTAAAAAAAATGTCATTGAATACCGTCGTGTCGTTTCAGTTCCGTGCATTTTAATCTAATTGATTCATTGAGTTCAGGGATTCCCAAAGTGGTCGATGTCGACTCCGTGGGGTCGACATCCGTTTCCCAGGGATCAACATAAACGAAAACTGATTTTGGAGGTTGCCGAGGCCTAAAAATCGACTCCTATTAAGTAACACAAGTTTTTATTTGAAACTTTCAAGATGCTGTTTAAGTTGTGTTACGTGTACGAACTTGTTATAAGAATGACTAATTTTCAAAATGATTACCTACTTAGGTATTTTTGTGTAATTTGTATTCATAATTATTAATTACACTTACTATTTACTGAATTGTATGTCTATTTATTTTGTTAAATTTTGATGAGAAAATGATGTCTAGTTTACTTACTTAACTAACCGCAAAGTTTTTCCGTTGGTAAGTATTTTGTATCCATACGAAAACAACTAGAGATACGAGTTGTCAAGTAATTTAGCTGTGGGGGTCTGAGGTATCATTTCATTTTGGAAAAGGGGTCTCTTGCCCGAAATAGTTTGGGAATCCCTGTTTTAAATAATAAAACATTGAACTGTTCTTCAATGTTTTATTATCACCGGTCATTATTCTGCTGAACACCTGTATCGCCCTCCGGATATCAGCACAAAATTCCAAATTTTTTTACAAGCTTTTATTAACTTGCAATGGATGTATATAGTTCGGGTGGAATCTTGCAAGTTAAATTTGACCAACTTCCCGGTTTTCGATTGAGCTCAAATTTTGCACGCATATATATATCGCGTGATAATGCGATAATATGGTACCATGGAACTGATCTGATGATGGAGTCGGAAGGTGGTCATAGGAACACCTGTACTAAACAAGATAGACCCGTCGTGTTTGGACTCGTTTTACTTGTCTTGCCTAGCACTCTACTGCTACATGATATCCAGGATCTCAAAAGCTTGTATTTAAAAACCTTTTTAAAAAAGCTTATTTTCTGATTCAAGTCTACTACTATCTTCATACTACCCAACATCGAATGTCTATATAAACCTTTAAATTACCAAAACCATAAGTAATAATTGGTAGTCAATGATTAAATGTTTATTTGCTCACACCAACAGCATTATTCGAAAAACTATTATGGGTTTATTAAAAAATGAACCATTTCCTCTAGTTGACCCTTTGATGTTCCTTCACAGAAATTGATTCTTACGAGTAACGCAGTAATTAAGTGTTATAATTAAGATTTTTTTTGGTCTACCTTTAAATTTGTACCCATCCATCTTGTAGTTTAACATTCTTTTTGTCACGATGGATGGATTGTGTGAAGGATGATATGATGATATGCGGTGTGACAGAAGAGGTATGTCAGAATAGAAGAGTGTGGAAGGAAAAGATATATTGTGCCGACCCCAAGTAATTGGGATATGGTGAAAGGAAAAGAAAATAATTAAGATTTTTTTATCAAATTCAACTGATTTGATTGCTAGCTAGGATATTTGAAAAAAATATGATTCCATTTCAGTTTTCATCAAAATTGGCCCAAAAGTCCTTTGAGTGTTTATCGCTATTTCGTACAATTTCAGATTTGGATAGAGGCCAACTTCAAAAGTACAATTTGTACAATGCCTATAACATATCACACCAGTTACATACAGTTGCATTAACAACCCTCTAAATAAAATAATTGAAATCCACATAACTGTTGCAAATTTATTTATTACGATTAAAACACATTTTCAAATGACTACACAAAGCTTAATATATAATTAATAATTATATAACCAAATCAAGAATACATCCATCCTTAACTGACGTGACGTTGACGTTTGACATGATGTTGATACTGTATTCATAAACTGATTAAATAAACGAGTCCGAAATGCATATTTGGTTATAGTTGGTCGTCGCTAGTAGTCCTCCGATTGTATTAATAATAATCATGATTTAATGATACTCTAGCTATTATATTTCGGCAAACAGCTAACATTTCTGCGTTCAAGTCCTGAAAACAAAAAACTATTAAAAAGAGACAGAGAGAGAGAGAGGTGATAGAGAGGGAAGTCGTTCTGATCACGTCGATTTGAAAGCCGACCAACATTGCCAAGCAAAGTACTTTTTCAGGCCTAGTGTGCATAATATTACCAATACCACAAGCAGACGGTGTAAACGACTTGCACAATAAAATTTTCTCCTAAAATGGGGTAGAACTGCAGACGATCTAAACCCTCTGTCTTTATAGAGACGTTGGCTTTTTGAGTGTACTTTACTGTTTGTATAGACGTATAGTTGAGAGTGCTTTGTTGGATGTTTGTGTTGGTGCCACCATTGCCCTATTATCACCAGCAACCGGGACTTCGTCCACGTATCTGTCACACGTGGTATTCGCTTCCTATCGTACGAGTTTAATATGTGGAATGAACTGTACTCCATGCACCACGTTGTTGGGTTCTTCGAAAAGGACGTGATCAGGTATTTAGTCTTAACAGAGCAACCTACACATCGGCTCTCATGTTGTCGAGGATATCCATGGGTACCGGTAACTACTTACTATCAGGTAAACCCTTTGCCCGTTTGCCTACAATTTAAAATAAAAAATAGATGGGATAGATAACTACACTTTCGTCCTAGTTGTTGCCTTATGCTTTACAATGTCCAGATGAGGCAGGCACCCGCCTACCAGCTAAATCCCCTGGACAGTAAGCGTCAAGCCGTTTGCATTGTCGACGATCCCATACTCATAGACGGTTTAGATACGCTTGGCCTTCGGAGAGACTTCGCATCTCTCTGCGTATTACATCGACTGTACAACGGGGAGTGTTTCGAGGAACTATTCAGAATGGTGCCTTTGTCTTCTTTTTACCACCGCACCGTCCTTCTTTGAGCCGCTTCGCTCTTGTACTTAACGGTTCATTAGAACGTTTCTCTTGCGTAGCGTGGGGATTTGGAATGACCTTCCAGCCGTGATTTTCCAGCAGCGCTACAATATGGGGGTTTTTTAAAGAGAGCGCGTTAGTGACATCTCTGGTGTTGCAAACGTCCATAGGCGACGGTCACCGCTTTTCATCAGGTGGGCCGTCTGCCTGTTTGCTGTACTCCAGAAAAAGAAAAAAGTAATGAGTCGCCCGGTTGCCTTGTTGATTCAGACATCGCAGACTGTCGTGTTTGAACCTTGAAAGTGGAGCAGGTCTCGCTATACTAACTCCAACGACATCATCCGCCGGGCTCTTTTCAACGTCGACGCACGAAAAGTTCTAAAGCTGAACGCCTTGGTGCTGGGCAGTGTCCGGATGGAATAACTTATCGTTATACCATCACTTACATCGTAAGCAGTGAATAAATTTTGAAATGATTGTGATTTTTACAAGGGTATTTAATTGAATCCCCACGATATGCAACAATATCATACGCTGTGTTATTCTTTACATTGTCCCTTTAAAATAAACGGCTATGTTCGTTACAATGTACCTCTAAAATAAACGTGATAAATGTTGTAGTACTCACAGGAATCACTTTGGGTATACCAATGTGTTCACTTTGCCCGTTTCTTCTTTCTTTATTATAACCTGCTTGCGGAGTTTCTATACTCAAGCGACGAATCCGTTGATCTTCATTACCAGTGTCAAATCGTCTCCTGTCTTGTGGTCTAAAAAATTTTAATGAAATTTTACTTTATTATGCCGTAGGTAAACTTATTGAGTAGCATCGCTACGGGTTATACGTTTTTTTTTTATGGAGTAGGCACAGTAGACAGACTGAAGTCAAAATCTTACCTGAATAACATTGTGGCACCAATTGATTTGATACCTTGTTAAATTATTCAAGCTATTAAGGAATCTGATGACTGTTTCCCATAGGGGTAAGCAAAAACTATAGATCTCCACTTGCGACGATCCTGACAAACAACTTTCGCTTCATCTACTTTCATTAACCTCTTCATACATGCACGTTTATTTGAGATGATTTTTACCTGACCTCTTTTTAACATTTCTACTATTTAATCATGATGAGTACGTCGCGGTCTACCGGTAGCAACTTGTTGCTTGCTTGTTTTGTTTACAAGAAGATTAACATGCTAAGCCGTACATTTTTTATTACTAGTTGTCGCCCGTGGTCGAAATTCGACCATAATAATAAATTTAAATTATTATAAGTAAGGTTCTGTTGTCAAAGACTAGACTATACATCTGTAATCACAAATTTCGCCAAGGCCTGTTAATTTGACTTTAACAATAAACAAAAGAGTATATATGCGTGTGTGTGTCAAATACATGGCAGTGTGGGTAATGTTTTTTTTTATTGATTTAATGTATTTTTTACGCATAATTTTTAAAAAATATTAGCATAAATTTCATACTCCTCTGTCCGCGCAATTTTCGTAAAAAGGGGTACAAAGTTTTTGCTGTGTTTTTGCTTCACGTATAATATATATATATATAGAGATTATAGTTGTATGGGTACAAAATAAATAAATGTGAAGATTTCTTAATGTTTTGAATAAAATGTTTGGGTGACAATCATAAAGGGGATCCTAACAATGGTATAGTTTACTATATTTTTAAATATAAACGAATTATTTGTTTACTGTTTATTAAGTAATAATTGGAAAGAAAAGTGGTGTGGAAAGCGATGTGGAAAGAATGACAAGAATGTCAAAGAAGCTAGTGAGGTGTGTAAGAATAAGCCTAAATGGCGCTCTGTTGATCGTGCCTACCCCGCAAGGGAACTGGCGTGAAGTTATGTATGTATGTAGATAATAATTATTTATATGTACGTAATAGAGGTATGCTAGAATCATTATATTGATAACAGTTCTTAGAACGGGCTCGGTGTGATACCACGTTCTTAGTATCACAATATCGATACGTCTCTGATGTTTTGACGGGTGCTGTTGTTAAGCGGGCTAAGTCTTTACCAGCCGACCTTCTACAACACAGAGGTGATAATTTTTGAACTTAACGAATTTTCTGTTATTTACTAGTCTGGGTGGCTGGCATCGGCCCCAAAGCAGTCCGTTGTATATTAATTACCCTATAATTACTGTATAATTCTAGAAAAAAAAGTAAAATTAATCTCTGTGGATAGGATATTTTTTTTTGCGTTTAAAAATTTCTCTGTGGATTGAGTGGATTATAGTCTGTTTTTATTAATTGGGTAATTTTCAATTTTTAATTGCTATTTGCACGCCTGAAAGGGCAAGACATGTGAAACATAAAATAACATATTGTCATCTATGAATGTCAAAGAGGCAAGTGAGGTGTGTAAGAATAAGCCTAAATGGCACTCTGTTGTTCGTGCCTACCCCGCAAGGGAACTGGCGTGAAGTTATGTATGTATGTATGTCATCTAATGTTTTTGCTAGCCATGTTTTTAGCAAATAAATGATTTGATTTGATTTACCCACAACACAAATGTGTGTTTGCCTGTTAATAAATATAATTATAAGTCGAGCGCAGAAGTTTTGCCGATGGTTACCCTTCGCACTTCCTACGACTGGGACCGGGGCTTGTCTAAATTATTAAGAACTAGACGACCGCGAGTCGCGGTTGTGGGAGGAGGGAAGGGTTGTCATTGGCAAACCTTCTGCGCACGACTTATATATTACTAGCTGTGCCCGCGACGCCGTCCGCGTAGAATTTGTTTTCAAAGCCCCCCCGATTTTGAAACATTTTTCATTGCTGATCCGCTCCTATTGGTCGCGTGATGATATATAACCTATAGCTTTCCTCGATAAATGGGCTATCCAACACTGAAAGAATTTTTCAAATCAGACCAGTAGTTTCTGAGATTAGCGCGTTTAAACAAACAAACAAACTGTTCAGCTTTATATATTAGTATAAGAAGTATAAGATCACTAGCTGACACGGCGGACGTTGATTTGCCGTATAAATTATTTCTAGTGAATATTTTGGTAGTTAAATAAAAAACAACTAATTTATTGTTCCCATACCTACTCCATGCTGTTTGCTGAGTGAGAAGTGACACCGGTAGACCGCCGAGAGTAGAAAATTATTAAAGTACTAATATCGCTATTAAAAAATGAGATTTGGTGGTAGAAGGGCGAAAATTTAGAGTTGTGTGTATTTTTTAATTCCAAATCATAAAAGAAATTAAATAAAAAAAATTGTCAAGAAAAAAAAAATAAGTTGGACCACCCTTATCACTTAAAAATAGTTTACGTCCTATTCTCAGACCTACTAAATATACACACAACATTTCATAAGAGTCAAGCCGTTTCGGAGGAGTTTTGTTACAAACACTGACACGAGAATTTTATATATTAGAGAGAAAGAGAAGAAGAAGATAGAAGAGATATCGCCTTGATACGGTTAGCATTGAGCTAAGGGTACGTACCCATACTATGTGACCCGTGTTTTTGGGACTCTTCAAAATAGCACGCTCAGTCACAGCAGCCCCCGCTTAGGGCTTAGGTTTTCGTCACGTAGCCAATGTCCTCTAGTGAAATCTCTCACTTTTTCGAATTGTATTAAAATATGGCGCGCAGCGTTTAGCGTTTTTAAAACGACTAATGGACCAAATAATTTGTTTTTTAACTTTCTGTTTGCAACAAATAATTTAAAACCGTAATTATAAAATCTTGATATTTACTATGGGTAATCATCGAGGGTAGAGCAGGGTAAGAAAATATATTTAAAAAAATGGGTCACGTATGGGTACGTACGTACGTACGTATGCGAACGCACCGTACCGTACCGTACGTACGGTTGTACGCGAATGGGTACGGTCCCAGATCGCGCTTCGTACGATGAGTGAGAGTTCCGTTGACCTACTTCCTCTTCCCCGTATTCTATTCTCACATCTCATCCCTTCTTTCCTATTCCTGCCTGATCCTCTTCCATTCTCAATATCCCATCACAAAGGTCCCTGGTGTTGCAAACGTTTATACATACGGTATCTAACTACTTTCCATCAGCTGCGCCATCTGCCTATTTCCCAGTTTCGCAATAAAAAAAAAGTAATATATAAGACTTGTTCTATTCTATGCATTTTTGTATTAAACTAAATTATAAATAAGTATATATACAAATTAAACTATAAAATCTAGTGCCAGACCGCTGTCAGTTGGTAACGTGACCAAAAGGCTGGCCACATTACCTCGCTGTATCGCAACGCTAATGCGTTGTCCGAGGTACAGACCAGTCTTTTGATCACGTGAGACGTCTACCAGGCGTCTACCAGACATAGCGGTCTCGATAAAATTTGTGCGCCTCAGGCCCCCAGAGTCTCGACCCCAAAAGCCACAAATATGTAACCATTTCCGATTTTATAATACATAAGTAATTACATTTCATCCGATGAAGGAATCGTAGTTGTTGATGTACAATCCCCATCAGGTCTTTTAAAACGCATCGGGTACAAAGAGTGACTGAATAACTTTTCCAAACCGACTTCTTCAAGATCGTTCAAATACTTCAGCTCGTTAATTTTTTGCTGCCTTGGTTGTTTTAAGTCCGCTACAGCAAAATGCGACCTGAAAACAACAAGTACATACTTCTTTTTAGTAATCTTATAAAGTATTGTATTTATGAAAACTGTACAATCCCAAAAATATTTACATAATACAAATTTTACTTGTATACCTTAAAACATTAATAGGGGGCCTGCGAACTTGTAATGTACTGCAGCGCGATCGCCATCCTATTCCAAAATCACCATCCTTTATCCAGCCTCACTTTTAGAGTCCAAGACACCGTCTTTCTATTTATGGTCTAACCGTTATATCAGGTATACTCAACCCGCAACATGTGGCCCCCCAAGCTTTTGTACCCAAAGGGCCCGTGTGATATACTAATATTTGTACAAATACACTAATAACGCCTCTGGTGTTGCCTGTCATGACGGTAACTAGACAACAACAACAAGGCTCTTTGCTGTACTCTAACAATAAAAAAATACCTAAATAAATTAGTATTGTGGTCCGCAGGACTTTATTTAATGTCTATGTGGCCCTTATAAAAAAAGGTTGAGTATGGCTGCTTTATAATAATATTATTAAACTAAACAAAATGAACTAAACATATAAGAATATTAAACTAAACAAAAAAGGGGGATTATTTTATCCAACTGTACACCTTTCGTACTGGTTCCTTGAACCCGTGGTACCCCAAATAAAACGGTGGTTACCTCAAAGCAAGATCTTTATTTGAAAGCTAAGCTGTCTCCAATACTATTGTCGTATTTAAACCATAGCGCGATGTAAGTCGACGCTACCGCCATCTAGGGCTCGACAAAACAGTCATCTTCAAATACAAAACTAATACATACATAGAAAGTTAGAAAGCCTCTGGTTGAATTCTTAACATGCCACCTACCAAAAGGATTATTTCCTTTTAACACCACCTACCATGAACAAACTGAGTAAGAAACAAAGAACAATGGACTGTATATAATTCTAAGTACCTAATTGACCAGAAGACTATGAAACATAAGTAAAACAGTTACTCTCGAATGACACAAAATATAAAAAATCAAATAAATACAAAATTAAAATACAAACAAAATTAAACTTAAGACTACTTGTTTTATTATAAAAAAAGAAAAGGTGTTTTCGCAAATAATTAATCCGTTACGGGAAGGAAACATAATTTTGAAGTTGGACGTTTGATAACGGTACCCTTACAACGTAAAGTGACAACGCGCGTTACATTGTCCTGCCCCGGATGGATATCAATAACTCTTCCATACAGCCATTTCGCCGGAGGTAAGTTATCTTCTTTTACTAAGACTATGTCATTAATTTTGAAATCTAAAGAACGAACAGCCCATTTATGTCTTTGAAAGAAATTGGTAAGGTATTCGTTCTTCCATCTACGCCAAAAACATTGAACCATACGTTGAGTTAATTGCCATCTGCGTAAAGTACCTATGTTGGAATACTCGTAATTACAGTCTGGTGCCACGACCAACGGTTGACCTACTAAGAAATGACCAGGTGTTAGAAGTACAGGATCTCCTGCGTCATTGCTACTCTGAGACAACGGACGTGAATTGAGGCATGCTTCGATTTGTGACAGTACTGTGGACATCTCTTCGAACGTAAGAGTAGAGTCGCCAATTGTACGCTTCAAGTGATGTTTTACACTTTTTATCCCTGCCTCCCAAAGTCCACCGTGGTTCGGCATATGTGGAGGTATGAAATGCCACTCGGTTTGAGAGTCGGCCAAGCTAGCTGCTATATCCTGAAACATTGCGTTTTCTTGGCTGAACAAAACTTGTAACTCTTTAGCAGCACCGGTGAAATTTGTGCCATTGTCGCTCCAGATATGACGACAATAACCGCGCCTGGCAACAAATCGTTTAAACGATGCCAAAAAGCCTTCTGTAGTTAAGTCTGAAACGACTTCAATGTGTATAGCCCGAGTAGCCATACAAATAAACAGACAAATATACCCTTTATATGATCGCTGTCCGCGTCCTTTAGCGTATCTCATCTGAATGGGACCTGCGAAATCCACACCAGAATTTAGAAACGGCTTACTCGGGGTTACTCGGCTAGCTGGTAGTTCTCCCATTAACTGGTATTTCGTTTTTGCAGCATATCGTATACAGGTAACACAGCTGTGTATGTATGCTCTGACCATATTTTTCAACCGGCTGATCCAGTACCTGCTACGTATAAAATTTAACACTAGTTGCTGGCCTCCATGAAACGTTCTTTCATGCGCGTCGGCTACAACTAATTTGGCCAGTTTTAAGTCATGAGGAATAACTACTGGATGCTTTGCGTCCTCGGGTAGTTGAGAGTGACGAAGTCTACCCCCAACTCGCAACAGTTTATTATTATCCATAAAAATATTTAATTTATATAATTGACTCCTTTTATTTAATGGTGTATTATTTTTTAGGGCTAAACTTTCTGCGTGAAACCATTGTTGCTGGCTTTGGCGAATGCAAATATCCAAAGCTTCGCGAATTTCTGTAACTGACAGGTAAGGTGTTACTTTAATATTATCGTTGCGACGTCTTACTGATTGCAAAAACCTTCTACAGAATGCAACGACTCTTACCATCTTCTTTAATGAAGAAAATCTAGATCCAAAGCTTTCTTCAAAACCAGACACTCGGCTTACGTTATGGACCTTAATAGATTTCTTTTCTTCATTAGTGCTTATTGCGCTAGGCCTTGTATATACTACTGGATCAATTCGCAACCAACTTGGTCCTTGTTTCCAAAGATCGCTACTAAGTAGACTAGATGAAGATGCTCCACGAGATACAATATCAGCAGGATTCTCTTTAGACTGAACATGAGCCCATTGCGAATTAGCTAGTAAACTGAGAATTTCTGACGTTCGATTGGCAACGTAGGTTTTCCAGCGAGTTGGATGATCATTTAACCATGCCAACACAACTGACGAATCTGTCCAAGCATGAATATTTGCCTTTGGGACATTCATTACTTCAGCTATTTCGATTAACAATTTTGAAACCAAAACAGCGCCACATAATTCCAGACGAGGCACAGAAATTTGCTTGATAGGAGCTACCTTCGATTTGGCTGTAAGGAGATTGGTATGTATCACACCATTGGAATCAATAATGCGACTATATACTACAGCTGCATACGCTATATTCGAGGCGTCGCTAAATCCATGCAGCTCGATTAAGTTTCCTTCCTTTTGGCTTATCCACCTAGGAATGTGAAAGTCAACAAGATTCTTCATATCGTTTCTATAACCTTTCCATTCCTGTAGAAGCTCTTGTGGCAACTCATCATCCCAGCCTATACCCGCAATCCATAACTTCTGAATTAAAACCTTTGCATTAATAATACATGGCGCTATCCAGCCTAATGGATCATAGAGACGTGATATTTCTGATATTACTGTTCTTTTTGTTTCAGATGCAGCAGGAGGCGACATTTTCACAGAATAATCGAATTCGTCGGTGTTCCGATTCCAAGTAAGACCTAAAATCTTTGTAACTTGATCCATTTTTATTTCTAAATCTTTACCTGACCCTACGTTCAATTCATCTAATAAATGCATTCTATTGCTGGTCCACTTCTGCAGCTGAAATCCACCTTTCTCTAATAAGTTATTTAACTCACTATAAATTTTTACTACTTCTGTTTCAGTTTGGCAACCGGACATTAAATCGTCCATATAAAAATCTTTCTGAACCCTGTCTGCAGCCAATGGATACTTCAAACCTTCATCGCAAGCGACTTGTTGCAATGATTTGACTGCTAAATAAGGAGCGCATGAAGTCCCAAACGTAACCGTCAGAAGTCGAAAATCTTCAATTTCTTGACTGGGATCCTCTCTCCAGACAATTCTTTGAAAATCCGTATCTGATCGAGCAACTTGGATTTGGCGATACATTTTGATTATATCTGCCGCCAAACAGATTGGATGCTGCCGCCATCTCATAACAATATGTCGCAAATCTGCCTGAAGAGTAGGTCCCACCATTAAAGAGTCATTTAAAGAGATCCCGTTGGTCCCTTTACATGAAGTATCATACACCACTCTCACTTTAGTAGTAAGTTTATCTTGTCTTACCACTGCATGGTGAGGTAAATAAACTGCATCACCTTTATTTCTTTCGGCTTCATCCGTGATTTTTTCTAGATGACCTAATAAAATATATTCTTTTATCACATCCGAATATTGTTGTTTCAATTTATCATCCCTCGCTAACTTCCTTTCTAACCCTTGCAACCTTTTCACAGCTATCCCTTTAGAATTACCATATTTACAAGGCGGATCTTCTGAGCGGAACGGCAGTTTGACGATATACCATCCTTCATGATTTCTTGTTGTCGTAGCACTATAGAAGTCCTCACAAGTCTGTTCTTCAGGCGTGAAGGGCTTTTTGTTTAAAACGGGTTCTGAATCAAGTTCCCATAACCGTTTGAGCATATCATTCTCTTCAATTTGAGCGTGCATCGCGACAATAGTGTTATGTGAGTTAAGAACACATTCGCTCTTTCCAATGTGACCTGATACAATCCACCCTAAATGAGTGTCTTGGGCGGCTTGTGATCCCGTAGGACTCTTTATTGACCCGGGCTTTAATACACGACAATAGGTTTCTGCTCCTAACAAAACATCAATTTTGTTAGGCAAATTGAATGTTGGATCGGCTAAATTTACACTAGAAAGTTCTGGCCAATCCTGAATTTTAAATTTGGTATCTGGCATGACTGAAGTCAGTGCGCTTAAAACATGCGCAGTTACCTCTATAGCGAAAGAGGGGTCACGTAAGGACTGTATATTAATATTAACTACATGTCTAGAGACTACAGTGGCATCACTACCACCTATTCCAGCTATTGTAGTTTTTGATACCACTTTCTTTAAACGAAGTAATTGCGCTGCTGCTTCAGTTACAAAGGATGCTTGTGATCCTTGATCTAACAATGCTCTCAAAATTTTAAAGGACCCATCTGGTGACTCGACCTTAATTAAGGCCGTGGCTAACAAGACTTGACCTTGCGCTTGTCCATTCACAAAATGGGTTGCTATATTTGAACTGATATCGCATGATGCGGACTCTGACAAATTTTCATGGGAGGTTGCAGGCTCGATGGCCGTGGCAACCACACTCGTTACACTGGAGTTTATCGGGTGCAACAAGGAATGATGTTTTCGCTGGCATATACGGCATTTTAAAAGAACACGACAAAATTTAGATGTATGGTTATTTCCCAGACAATTGAAACACACACCCAAAGACTGATCAATATCACGTTGCTTGTCACTATCTTCTTTAGAAAATTTCTTGCAATTAGCTAGTTTGTGATTTTCGGAACAATATGGACATGTAAAATTAACAATGCCATGCATGACTTTGGCTTGTGGTGTAATGTTATTATACCCTTTGGGACTAGCTTTTGGTTCGACAAATTCTAGGGCACGGAAACGCGTCTCTAAGAACTCGCTAAACTGTTTGAAAGACGGCAAATCATCGGATGATTGACTCACATGCAGTTCCCACTGCTTCCGAGATTCTATGTCCAACTTCAAACTTATTACATATATAATTATAAGATCCCACGAACTAACATCAATCCCAAGATTAGTAAGTTCGTGTAAACAGTCATTAGTAACATCTAAAAGTTCTTTCAATGCGTGTGACGATTCAACAGTAATATTACGTTGGCTAAATAATCTTTTTAGAATACAATTAGACATAAATTTCTTATTGTTAAACCTGTGTTCTAACATTTCCCAACATTTGTTGTAATTGGCATCGGTGATAGGAACATGACGTATTAATTGCTCTGCTTCACCTGACAATTGTGTTTTCAAATAATGGAGCCGTTGCACGTTATCTAACTGTTTATTGTTATGTACTAAAGAAATAAATAAGTCTCGGAACGATGTCCACTCAGTATATTTTCCGCTAAACATCGGTAATACTATTTTAGGTAGCCTTACAAAATTATCAGGTGAAACATTACAAGATTTTTTATTGGAACTATGAGACGTTAATCCCGACAGTGCATCTTTAAGTTCTACTTTATAAGTTACATAGGTTTCGTAAACTTTTTCGTAGATATCTTCCTTAAAGAAATCGTATAAGTCTGTCTCCTCGCATTCACCGACTACAATTTCATATTTGGTTGAGAAATTCTGCCACTGACTCTCCAATATCTCTAGCCGTGTTTCTATATAATTATCTGTTATACGTTCCTTTGGAGACTTCTTAAAATTTACTAGGCCTTTCTCGATGTGTCCTTTTATATTCTTTATTTTACTGAGTTCTTTTTCCATTTTGTATTGTAACTGCTCTCTGTATATTACACGTGTAGGCTGCTAGTGGTAATTATAGTAAGCGACGACAGTACAATTTTTCCAAGTGTCGTAAAGAATAAATCTTTTTAAGTGTTGACACAAGTAATTTTCTAAGTCTTGGCAAGGGTGAATTTTTCTAAGTTCTATCAAATCTTTGTTCAAAGTGTCAACAAGTGTGATTTTTCTAAGTCCTTTTAAGAGTAAATTTCTCTAAGTGTTTTTGTCGCTTTTATACCGCTCCGAAATCCAGCATGGATTCCCCGTTCCGTCGTTTTTAGCGAAATTATTCTAAGTGTCACAAATAACGCTTCTCAAATTTAAACTTGTAATATTTCAAAGTCTTTTAAAACACTTAGAATATTTTCATATTAAATAACACTTATATAAAAAATGTACTCACAGTTTTCCAAGTCGACTTACACTCTTCAATAGATATCCAATATCTTCCTACCACTAGCGCCACCTACTTCGAAGTCCAACTCCACACACGCACTTGGCACTTAATCAATTGATAATTATCTTTCTAGTACAAACTGCTAGCGCCACCTTTTGATGAATAGTTTAATTAATGTTTTAATTATTTTAGTTTTTACTTGTGTTCTTCAAAAATGCTCTTCGACTCTAAGGACCATGTACACCTTTCGTACTGGTTCCTTGAACCCGTGGTACCCCAAATAAAACGGTGGTTACCTCAAAGCAAGATCTTTATTTGAAAGCTAAGCTGTCTCCAATACTATTGTCGTATTTAAACCATAGCGCGATGTAAGTCGACGCTACCGCCATCTAGGGCTCGACAAAACAGTCATCTTCAAATACAAAACTAATACATACATAGAAAGTTAGAAAGCCTCTGGTTGAATTCTTAACACCAACAATTGATAGAATTGAGGAGTGGTTTGATCTGGTGCCAGCGCCTCACTTCTACAACCGCACAGCTCGCCAACGACGAGATGTTCACCCCCATTTCCTTGAGCTCCCACGGTCAACTACGCAACGGTTTTCTAGAACATTTATTCCGCGAACAACGATGATCTGGAGGGAACTTCCCGCCACAGTTCTCCCCTTACGCTATGATATGGGGTTTTTAAGTAGGGCATTATAAAATTTCTTAGAAGTCGGCAACGCGTTGGCGACAACCCTGGTGTTGCAAACCTCTATGGGCGACGGTAACCGACTTTATCCGTGCAGGAACGGAGAAAGAATATAATTTCCTGCGGCCGGGCGGCTTGTCGTAAGAGGCGACAAAACAACCCACAGCCAGGTAGTAGGGTAGTTGTCCGACTGGATGGCTACCACGAGTAGTTGAGTTGTGTTCCGGCATTAGTGACCAGGATCCAGACACCATTAACAGAGCAGCAGCGCATTTGCAAACAGCCATAGGCGTTGGGAACCGCTTTCCATCAAGTGGGCCGTCTGCCTATTTACCTACCTCAGGCAATAAAAAAAAATGCTCTAATGACTAACAGCGTTGCCGCGTTATATCATTGTATGGTAACGCGTATTCGTGTTGCTAAAATGAAGGCCACTACCAGACGTTTGGCCTTGACAGCTAAGTGTAGGCCACGATCTTATATGGGTAAGGTATCCAGAAGGCTGAGATCGTTACCTCTACTCTACCGCTGGATCGCCAAACTGATCCGTTGTTCAAGGCAAACCTTCCCTTTGATTACTTGACCAGTCGTTTAGGCATGTTGATAGACCTTTCTTAAGGTTCATGGGCTCTAAACCCAAGGTACAATCCTCTCAATAACAAATAGTACAATAAATATTTCTGTGAAGGTTGCATATGAGCGCCGCTTAAGAGATTCAGCTATCCTCCAGCCCTGGATCTCAAATTTTTCGAGGGGGGGGGCAAATACTGAAAATGCTCCCACCACTCGCCTATATCTTTACGTTAATCATCATCATCGTATGTGCGAAGGCAATAAACTTTCACCAGCAACTATCGCGTGCCGCAAAAGTCACCTGGGGTCTTAACCCTGAGATCGTCCGGATAATGTATACAGCGGTGCTGGAGCCAATAATCCTGTACGCAGCGAGCGTCTGGGCGTCTTCGGCCACAAAGTTGGGTGTGCGTAAGCAACTGAACACGGTCCAAAGAGGATTTGCACAAAAAA
Organism: Dendrolimus kikuchii; assembly: GCA_019925095.2. Classification (NCBI taxonomy): domain Eukaryota; kingdom Metazoa; phylum Arthropoda; class Insecta; order Lepidoptera; family Lasiocampidae; genus Dendrolimus; species Dendrolimus kikuchii. The sequence goes on from CM034413.1 coordinate 10,217,953, forward strand.
TGTGTAAAGCGTACAAGACCGTCTCCCTGAACTCAGCCATGGTATTGGCGGGTCTGCTCCCCCTTGACCTATGTATAAGGGAGGTTGCTTCCTTATACGAGGCCAAGAGGGGGGTAGAGCAGCCAATGCTTGGGGACAGGGAGATGGAAACGCGAGTTGCTTACGCCAACACAACTCACCCGGCCTCACAGATCGAGCTACAGTATAGCTGCCTGATAGACCAGAAGCAGGTAGATGCGCAACGCCTACAGGCAGTGCGTATCTTCACGGACGGCAGTTTAATCGAAGGCCAGGTCGGAGCCGCATTATCCTTTTGGGATAATGAGGTCGAGACCAAAAGCCGAAAGATTAAACTGGCGTCCTATTGCACGGTCTACCAGGCGGAAATGCTGGCGATACGTGAGGCGACGGCGTCGGCTTGGACCCGCCCAGAAAGAAGCTTTGGCATCTACAGTGATTCTAGATCGGCATTGCAAGCGCTGTGCAACTGGGGCTCCGTCAATCCACTTGCCGTTGCATCGAGGGAGAACATTAGGCGGTGCGTCTCCCAGGGCAAGAAGATTAGCCTGTACTGGGTAAAGGCCCACGTTGACGTCAGAGAAAACGAGCGGGCGGATGAGTTGGTGAAAGCGGCAGCACTTTCTCTGAAAGTGAAGCCGCTTTACGACAAGTGTCCGGTTTCCTTCGTTAAACGACAGTTCCGCATGGGAACGGTTGACGAATGGAACCGGAGATACTGTCAAGAGTCAACTGCATCCGTTACGGAACTCTTTTTCCCTGAAGTCACGCGGGCCTTCAAGATTGTTAGGCAGGTCGGCCTCACCGGCCTGCATACCCAGCTCTTCACAGGGCACGGGGGATTCTCGGAGTACCTGAACCGGTTCGGGTGCAAAGAGAATCCCTCGTGCATCTGCGACGAAGAGCAGATAGAAGATGTCCCGCACATCATTTTCTGGTGCCCGGCATATTCCCGGGAGAGATTCGAATGCGAGAGCAAGCTTAGCATGGAAGTGAAATTTAAAAACATGGCAGAATTAATGTCCAAAAATAACATAGAACACTTTATGGAATACTGTATAAAGATAGTTAAAAAAGTAATAGAACGCAATAAAACACATCAATAGATAGATAAGCTTACATTTAACATATATTCATAAATATATAGATAATGTATAAAATAGTATAGATATATAAACATATTTCATAGTTAAAAGATTAAAAAAGCAAACAAAAATATATAGCAAATAAGCCTAAAAATAAAATAAAAAAAATAAAAATAAAAATAAGATAATAATAGTAAAGAATAAATAGTAATAAATAAAAGCTTGCTAAAGCAATAGTTGTAAGGTATTAGTAGAATGACTACATTCTACTAATACCTTACATAGAATGGCTATTTATATTCTACAAGGCACACTAGTGCCTTGTAGAATATAAATAGCCAAGATAAAACAATAAATATGTACTTAGATATCACTAGTTTTAGAGTAAATGTAATATATAATGGCAAACAAATGTATTAGTATTAAGTAAGACTGTAAAATAATTTTGGAAAATTAAAGAATAAAAAGACAAACGAGATAAAAGACAAAAAAAAAGAAAGGAAAAGAAAACAAAAGAATACATAAAAAAACAATATATATATATAAACCCCAAAAAACGTAAAAAGCCCGGATAATCTCGTTCGTCCGGAGAGAGAAAAAAAAAAAAAAAAAAAAAAAAAATCATCATCATCATCAGACGCCCACTGATGGACACGCGTGCGTCGGTGATTTCTATCTTATGCCTACACACCCCGCAAAAAGTAATTTATGTGCTTAAAGTACTGGACGTCTCAGTGGTCAAAGTTGCGTTGCTGATGAGTTGGGGATTTGCCGCCCTCTTAACTGACCGCCCGACTCATGGGTCTCGGCTAGCCTTCCCTCCTAGATCGGCCCTGTTGTTCTACCACTGAACCAGCTGATCTAGCTATATTTCAATGTATCAATAGTTGTGAATTAACTTACGTGAATAACATGGTAATTGCTGTAACACAGGTCAAATAAACAAATTGTCCCATTTTGTTAGGTAACTTTACTCTACGAGAGGACGTGAAAATCTAATGTCTTTGGGAGAAAACATCTCCGTTTTATAGGAAAGATGTCAATAATTATTCTAATATAATAATTACCATTTACATTGAAGTGTACAATCTCATTAATATTAACGAAATTGTGATGGGATTTAGGATTTAATTTCATTGTATAACTTAATAGGCGGGCGTCACCAAAGGGGGGTCAACACTACAATAATCGGCAGACAAACACACCCATTTTATATCTGATTTGACTGTGAACGCAAATGAAATCCAAACAAATACTGAATTAATTTATTCAAATTGATATTGTTAACAAACATAACTTATTTTGTCTTATAATTTAAATATCAACACTTACACTAACAAATTAAATACAATGATTCTTGCTAAACTAATCTTTAGAGAAAGAACAGCCTTGTTGCTTTGCAGGATTTCGGCCAGATCTAGGTGTCCCGCACGTACTAATATAATATATCAGTGTGCGGTAATTAATGGACAATCCTTTACCTGCGTTTGGGGGACATCAAGACTGACCAGAAAATGAAAAATTATAATATATTTTTTAAGTTTTCGCGACTAATATACAGAATTACGTTTTAACGGTTTTAAGCGCGGTAATTATTTGATCAAAACTATTAAGACCCAAAACCAGGAAAAACCAACTGCCTGCCCTCAAAACACTGTGAGCTCTTTCTGCGTGCACCGGAACCACAAACCAACTTGATTGATAATTTATTTTTATTTAACCCCCCACCCATTTTAATATTATATAAAATATTAGAGCTAGGCATGTTTACTGAAGAGTTTCTTGCGCCGCTTCTTTTCCACAGCCACAACATGTTGCGAAGCGATGGTAAATTAGATTAGGCTCCCATAGAGTAAATAATAACCATAAACAAAATTAAAACTAAATAAGTAAAATGAACAAGTTGGCAATAGGCTAAATAAAACCTTAAAAATACTCATTGACACTTGGCATCCTTGTTTTCCGTGATAACGCGCAATAAAATACCGCGCTTAAAACCGTTAAAACGTAGTTTTATTATGAAACATTATGTTCAATACAAGTATCATCGTTTTTGAGATATCGGCTATTTTCTAAATCTTATAGAAAAGGAAAAATGTTGAAAATTGCCGATACCTCGAAAAGTATGACACTTGCTTAATATAATTTTTGACATTTTGATCCGTTGTGATATCCCCCAACTGTAGGTGAAGGATAATCCATTAATTACACCACACCATGTATATTTTCATACTATCCAATTGACTATATACTATAGAAAAATAATATACTATTAACTGGTACAATATTTTCATCGCTAATTCAGTTGACGCGCTTTTAGTTCAAATTCTCACGATTATTTTAAAAATAATAGACATTTGATGGCCAAAGCAAACACTAATAATAAATAGTAAATACACATGGTAAATAAAATATAAAATAAATAATGAAAAATAAAAAAATATACTATATTTTCTTCTAGAAAAGGTGGCAACCCTAGCCAGATCCAACCAGATCCTGAATATCTTGGGTGACATGTTCAACGTGTCAATACTCAATAGAGATGCAGACATAACTATATTACATTACAATACATTTTTACAGATAATAAAGGCGTTAAAGTAACATCTTATCATTAAATATTTTCTTAAGTTTTCGCGACTTGTATACATAATAAAACTACGTTTTAACGGTTTTAAGCGCGGTAATTTATTGGATTTTTATTATTCCGAAGTTTCGGCCACTTTTAACTTGGTAAATTAGATTAGGCTCCCATAGAGTAAATGATAACCATAAAAAATATAAAACTAAATAATTAAAATGAACAAGTTGGTGGCAGCCTAATAAAACTTTAACAATACTCCCTGACACTTGACATATTTGTCTTCCGTGATCACGGCTACTGAAAAGTGGCCGAAACGTCGTAATAATAAAAATCAAATAAATTACCGCGCTTAAAACGTAGTTTTATTATCTTATCATTTAACTTTTATGAAATAACAATAGAAATAATTTTAATAATTTTTCAAACAATAAATAGTGTGGTATTTGACTCATTTTACTTGTATACAATGCTTTTTCTTAGAAGATCCTTTTGGTACTTCACACATCACGATTTTAAACTCAAACAAATCATTTATTGATGTTTAAATAATCTAGTCGACTAGACCAACATTTACACTTAAATAATTAATTACAAGAGGTTTTGCATTATCCATTTAAACACACAAATTAACTCTTTATACTATAAGTTTATTCAAAATGTTATTTTCTAAGAAAAAACCAGGTATAGCTACATATGACGTCATAAGTCGGATGCTGTGAAATCTATGAGGCTATGACGTTTGCAAGTTCATAAATATTGTTGAGAACCGATAATAATCCTTTACAGGTGTTTTATTAGGCCTTCGAATTTGAGTGTTCTACTGTTCGCGTTAATCCATTTGCCTGCCTCCCGTCATAAATCCTAATCTTTTATTGTTTGAATTTCGTTGCACATTCTTAGAAGCTATAAAGCTTTCTAGTTGAGAATTCCAATGACTAGTGGACACGTTGCTAGGAGGCCGGACTTTGAGCGATTTATGTCCTTACGATTTGGACTTGTTGTATTCAGTTATATTAGTAAGAACAGTGAATTACGTGTGTGTACTTGTTATAAACTTTGTGTACTTTCAAACGACATTTTAATTCGTATCCCACAAATACGTAACAATATAATAGTATCTCAGTTGATTCGGCTGTCCGCTATTGTTAACCTCCTCTATGGTTATGAGATATATAGATATAGATGAAATGAGACATAAATAAAAAAAAATATTCTTATTTAATGTTAAAAAAAAGTTGGAATTAACTGTTTTTTTATCTTATTGTAAAAATAATATTTTCTTAAGTTTTCGCGACTTGTATATATAATAAAACTACGTTTTAACGGTTTTAAGCGCGGTAATTTTCTATTAGTCTTCCGTGATCACGGCCACTGAAAAGTGGCCGAAACGTCGGAAAAACCAAAATCAAATAAAATTACCGCGCTTAAAACCGTTAAAACGTAGTTTTATTATTGTAAAAATATGTTTGTTATTTGTATTTCTATTAGTTATCTATACACAACAATATTTTATACTTTAAATAAATATTTTTCCTTGAAAATACTTCACAATCTAAAGAAACATAAGCAGTTAATAACGTAATTAACTTTTAAAATTCACAATGAGACAGTCCTATAAAATTGAAAAACAGAATGTACCGTCTATTTTTGGCATTATACAAATTCAATTTTAGTCATTTGTTTTGCAGGTGGCTATTGCATCAATTGTTACAACATTATTAGTTCCATTTATTTGTTTTTCTTAAGAATACCCATTTACTTTATGTTAGGCACGTAATTCTCCTTGTCATCTGAACCCAGATACTGAAAAGAAAATTTAAATATTAGATAGTGAAAGAAAAAAAGCAGTACTAGTTATTTGTGCAGGAACGGAGAAAGAAACAAATTTCTTCTGGCCGGGCGTCTTGTCGTAAGAGGGCACACAACCCACAGCCAGGTGGTAGTGTGTTTGCCTTTGTGGATGGGTACACAACCTTGTGTACAAAAGGTTACAACCTTGAGTTGTGTTCAGGGATTAGTGGCTAGGTTCCAGTCTCCCTTTAGAGAGCGGTAGCACATATATCCTTACAAATATCCTTAGGCGATGGTAACCGCATTCGATCAGGTGGGCGTCTGTCTGTCTGCTGAACTCAAAAAGCGGTAGGGTTTGAAAACCGAGAAAAGTCGAAACGCTTCTAGCCTACATATATTAGAGCTCGACTTTTCCGTTTTGTTCCACCTTTAACCACGATTAAAATGTATCTAGCACAACTGAAATAAGGAAGGTCTTTTCGTTTAAACGTTTCAATTCTAAAGCGACGTTTTTAAACGATTTTTATAATTTTAATTTTTTTATTGCAGGAGTTCAGCAGATAGACAGACGGCCCACTTGATGGACAAAGGTTACCATCGCCTATGGACATTTGCAAGACCAAAGGTGCTACAAACGCGCTGCTTAAGGGAAACTGGAACCTGGTCACTAAACCTGGTATAAAATTTCCTGTCTGACGTAAGTTCGCATGGTTTTTTTCCACCTTTGATACCTGCTACCTGAAAAACGGCCGCGCTTTCAGCTTAGCGAGTATCCATTCCTTTCTAAGTTTATGTTAAACTATCGATCCTAAAAATTTAATCTTTCCTAAAATCACGTAAGTCTGGGGTGACTGGCATCTTGGACTATAATTATTATATATAAGGTTTTCATGCAGCCTAAAGTGTAAAAATAATTCAATTTGAACTTATTGAACTGTTGGAGTAGCCCTGGCTTCAGCACCCTTTGCCTGTTAAAGGAAATGTCACTGTCATACGAAGAGACGACAGCGGCTTATGACGTTTTACGTCCCCCTCTTTCTCTTCTGCCTGATAAAAGTACTGTGTAATTTAATGTTGTGCAATAGAAATAAAAGTTGTCTTAAATAATCGCCATAATTTATTATTCAAAGATATCCTCTCGATCCACAACATGAACTTTATTCGCAAATGGAAAAGGCAAAGTGTTGCTTGCTATGCATTTTTAGCTCTGTCCCGCTTACACGATTCCTACAATGTGCTTGTCTATTGAAATTGGTCTACTGCGCATATACATCGAATCGAATTATTAGTTGTGTAGATGTACTTACTAATTTACTTTTTGGTGCACCGTTGTTCATATCGCCCTCAGAATATTTTCGTATCCTGTCAAGTTTTCTAAAACAAAAAAATACTTTACAATATCACGAGAAAACTTAAAATTACTCACTGTATTTTGCAAATTGGTTGTTGTTATTGACGTGGATACGTCTTTAAAATTGCCTCCATAGGGACGGGGCAGTTAAAAAATAAAAAATTATAACAAAATCGTGGGATACAGTTTAGTGTTGTAGCTACATATCTATCATCCCCATCCAAATTCCAATTACACCACTGAATAGCTAAAGAAACAAAGAATTTATTCAGTAAGTAAGGACTGTATCACAAACTACTATGGATACTACGTATGACTGTATAACACATCGCGCGCGGGAGGCAGCCCCGCCATTTTGAAGGCCATTTTGCTGCGTATCGAGATTTCCACATCCATTTAGTATAACTTTCGACTCGGTGAACTTACGACGTTCATTCAAGTTTCAATCGTCAGCTCTCGTCAAAATCTATCTATAGATTATATATATAACATTAGTGTAAAATTGTGACTCTGAATATAATGTGTTTAAATACAAATATAATGTCGGCCTATACGCGTGGAAAAGCCAAACCGAAATACAGAGATCATATACGGTTGGAAAGGGCATCTCAACAGCAGTCGAATGTTATCAATAAAACACGGAGTTTTTGGCGGGAACTGTAAGGGAACGTTGTGCTGTGCAGTTTTATTTTCTAAAAATGTGTAAAATTACTCTAAAATGAACAATAGTTGTAGGATATTGATAGTTTTTGAGTAGTAATTATGTGTTTTTGCGATAAATGTGAACTAAATAGCCAAATGTGGCCTTTCGAGTTTTCACAAGAACTCCGTTGAATGACGTCGATTGTAGCCTACAACACAACGGCATCTGGCTTAAAGGCCTAGTTGCCAAGCCTTAAACTTAAAAAAAAAAACAATAAAACACCATATGATGGAGACAAGCAGTGCCGGCAACGTAAAGTAATGAATGTGCCAGTGCCAGTACATCTGCAGCTAGGATACCCAGAGGACTTCTTATGATTATGACATACATGAATAATAATATTTTATATAGAAACTATTACCCGTTAGAGACGTATTTACGTACAACAAACGGCCGTGTCCATAACACAGCCACACCCATATTTTTATGTTTTACTTGGTAACAACTTCAAGATAATGTGGAAAATGTTTATTTTTTGTAATTTGTTGTTTTGATTTTTGTAATTTTTTATTTTCAACTTTTTATACTATCTCCATTTCTTTATTTTCTCGATGACAGCTCCTGTGGAAACTTGAACGATCGTCTTTTTACATTATGTATACATTATTTAATAAAAATATGACGCTTACGCACGTACAAGGTCATAGCAGAGTCGGAGAAACTGATAGGGATGGAACTATCGATAAACGTAACACGATAACAGACCCGATATTTTTTTACAAAGTGTAAGAAACTAAACTATTGCCGGATAATTTTGTACAAATTTATTAACTAATGTTACATTTCATTACAAGATGTAATTATATAATTGTCCTTTATATTAACGCGAGTGAAGCCGAGGTTTCGAGGGTCGTCACGAATCGTCTTGACGAGTTCCAACCACCGGAGCAGGCTGGGTTTCGAAAAGACTATAGCACCGTGGACCACATCCATACTGTTTGGCAGATTATACAGAAGACCGAAAAGTATAATCAGCAGCTGTGTATGGCATTCGTGGACTGCGGGAAAGCCTTCGACTCCATCGAGACTTGGGCTGTTCTGGAGTCTTTAAAAAGATGCCGTATTGATTGGCGTTACATAGAGGTATATCCGTGCAGGAACGGAGAAAGAATACATTTTCCTGCGGCCGGGCGGCCTGTCGTAAGAGGCGACAAAACAACCCACAGCCAGGTGGTAGGGCATTTGCCCGACTGGATGGCTACCACCCCTGGTCTAAAGTATGTCGCCATAACAACCTCGAGTTGTGTTCCGGCATTAATGACCAGGTTCCAGTTTCCCTTAAGAGAGCAGCAGCGCATTTCTAGCACCTTTGGTGTTGCAAATGTCCATAGGCGATGGTAACCGCTTTCCATCGAGTGGGCCGTCTGCCTGTCTGCTGAACTCCAGCAATAAAAAAAAAAAAAAAAAGAGGTGTTGGGTTGCCTGTACGACACCGACGACTGGAGGGTGAAACCTATACCCCTACGTCGCGGAGTGAGACAGGGGGATGTGATATCACCGAAACTGTTAACCAACGCGATGTCTTCAAAACACTGTACTGGAGTGGACGGGGCATCAACATCAATGGCGAGCGCATCTCTCACCTCCCTTTCGCCGACGACATCATTATCTTTACAGAGACCTTGAAGGAACTTACCGATATGCTGGACAGCTTAAATGAATCATCCCAACGAGTCTCGGCATGAATTTGGACAAGACGAAAGTCATGTTCAATGAACACGTCATGTCGAGACAGGTAAACATCGATGACGCCCCTCTTGAAGTTGTGCAGGAATATGTCTACCTTGGACAGAAAATACAGGTAGACAGGCACAACTTCAAACAGGAAGCCAATAGGAGGATTCAGTTGGGCTGGACAGCATTCGGTAAGCTTCGTCAAATCTTTTCGTCGACTATCCCGCAATGCCTGAAGTGCCAGTCGTGACGGCAGGACTAGTCCACAAATTTTAAGTCGCTTAACGGGCTATGGAGTGAGCTATGATGGGTGTTTCTCTTATAGATAGAATTAGAAATGCGGATATCACTCGCAAAATTAGCAAGTTGAAGTCACATCTGTCGTAGAACCGACGGCCGGTGGAGTAGAGGAGTGTTGAAGTGGAGACCGCCTCTCGGTAAACGTAGTGTCGGACGCCCCCCAGCCCGATAGACTGACGACCTGCGCAAGGTCGCCGTTAGGCGCTGTATACGGAAAGCGGAGAACCGTGAAGAGTGGCGCCGACTTGAGGAGACCTACTTCCAGCAACAGCAGCGACGAGCAAAGCCGCGGGCAAAATCTAGTGTTATTTGAATATTAAAAAAGTGAATTACATTGATTCCAAACTATCGATGCTTATGCCTTGAAGGGTTTCTGTTTCCGCCTTTGGTGTGTTGGGTGGGTTTATGGCCTTCACTTTCATGTTGCTCGACCTGAAAAGCAAAATGTATTTTTAATGCATTATTATTTTTATTTTACATACATACATAACTTCACGCCAGTTCCCTTGCGGGGTAGGCACGAATAACAGAGCGCCATTCAGGCTTATTATTACACACCTCACTTGCTTCTTTGACATTCATAACTCTTGTCATGCACGCTCGTCTGTTCTTAAGGCTCCTAACATCACCTTGTGCTAGTACACGATCAATTTGATCATGGAAGGTGTGTCGTGGCCTTCCACGACTTCTGCATCCATCCACTTTTGCATTGTATGTCTGTTTAGTCATTCTTTCCACATGCCCGAAACACCGGAGCATTCCTTTCCTTACCTTCACCCGGACACTCTCTTTCTCTATTTTTATTTTGATACTGTAATTTACATTTCAAATTTGCAAAGTTGTAAGTCTAAAGGAATTGCTTTTAATTCGGCTTGCAACATTTGTCCTGAACAAACAAGCTAACAAGTAAAATAAAAACTTGTAAAAAGTTATAAGCTTTCAAAAGTGTTGAGTTACAAATCTAAATTATAATTTCCTAATTCGTAGAATGTTTTAAAACTGTCAATAATAATAATAACACCGGCTTAGGGGCTTGTCTTTTGGTGCATTATTATATGGTGTAGACAGGGATAATCGCCGGTCAGTGCCACGCCACATTTAGATTAAGTTTGTCAAGGGGCCTCTACGTGTTGGCCTTCCAAAAGTCCGGGCCATTTTCATGGCCCGTGGTCTCTAGAGACGCTGGCCCACAAGAATAAAAAGTGGTTTGTATTTTTGACCTGATCCATTTATTTTTATGTAGGTACTTATTTCGATGCACTGAATTCGAATCTGGGGTAAGTTTGGCCCATACACCCTCAAAATTCTGAATCTCGTCCCATCCGGTGGAACTCCCGACCATGGTGCGAACCAAGGTAATCCGGTAACGGCGACGAGATCTCGGCGCTGCTCTGTCCAGGCAAAACACTGCTGGAGCGTGTGCAGCGCTGTATCCTCGCCGCCGGTATCACAATGACGGCACCGTGGCGTCGGCTCATGGCCTAGGCGACACAGGTAACTCCCGAAGCAGCCGTGCTCCGAGAGGACCTGTGTTAGCCGGAACGACAGGGTGCTGTGACTTCGTTTTGTCCATGACTGCTGGATGGACCTCCCCGCCTCTATGGCGGTGTCGTAAGCGGTCTTCCCACACCACCGTGGCGACTTGGCGGAGCTGCTTGCGCAAGTCTCGGTTTCCTGAAGGGCCGGTCTCGTGCCCCTCGCTAGGGCCTCTTTGCGCCACTAGAATAGCGACGCCAGGACCCTGGCTTCGAAATCCCATGGTGGGGATCCGGCGAGTAGCGAGGCTGCTTCAAAAGACACCGTGCGGTATCCCTGTATCGCCCTGACGGCCAACACTCGCTACGCCTGTCGTAATAGCGCAACGTTTCAGTCCCATATATGGCCATCGACCGCCCGGTGCCTTTGAGTTTTCGGCAGGGGGCTTTAGGCCCTCCGATGTTGGGCAAGAGGCGCAACAGCGCTCTTCGCGCCCTCTTGAGTTTGGGGGCCAATTGCCCAAAGTGTGCCGAAAAGTCCCATCGGCTATCGAGGACCAAATCCAGGTACTTCATGGTCCCCCCGACGCCTATGCGGACGCCTCCAGCTACGATAGCGGTGTCCAAGGTGGACGATTACGAAGACCGTGAAACATCACGGCCGCGGTCTTCGGATGCCGTGCATACCCCAGAACAACTTTTTGATTTGTTAGAAAGAACGTGGACGGCCATTCCTCTGTGATTTTGATGAGCTGATTTTAAGCATGCCAAATCGCTGTAATTGTGTGATTCGTATAAATGGTAGAAATACAGATTATTTTTTTTTTATCTATACCATAAACATTTTAAAAGTCCTCATTTATACCTTTTTTTGCCATTTATAATTATTGACTTCATTAACTTAGCGTAATTTCCCACGATTTACAAAAAATTGCAATTTTTCTTAATTTTTACAAAATATAGGGATAAGTTGTTAATTTAAACATAGGAATTAAAGTAAGAAGTCTGGAAGATTAAATTTGATTAATATTGATTGGATAATTGTTTATAGTCAAAACTGTACCTGATCCCTAGACACTTGATGTATTATGTATAGTATGTAGTTTGACTATTTTACTATACTTTCTATAGCTGAGATATGTGAATTTACAAAATCAAGAATAAAGACTTACGTGATCAGTGTGACACATACGACCACAAGTAAAGAAGTGAGAAACAGAGCCATTTAAAAAAAGTACACTTCATTGAACGGAATTAATTGTTGTACTGACATTCGTACCATTTGTGCGAGTTGTTAGGAGTGTTTTATATTATAATTGTGATGTTACTGATTATTCCGTATTCTCATATACAATAATATAATGTAAACATAGTAGTTAAATAGTACGTGTATATTATATTATCAAAATACTACATGATATTAAAGATCCGATAATAAAGGTAAAAACATTCATTATTATCTCATTCCAGAAGCTATCTGTCAGTGAATCACAACAAATTATTACACAGGCGTGAGAAATGAAATTAATTTTTAACCGGTTTCAAAAAGGAGGTTGTATGGTTTTTTTGTATGCTCGTTATTCGATTTCTCCGTCAATTGTGAACCGATTTTCAAAATTTATACTCTCGAATTGGTCCCATTGTCACCATGGAAGGATCTGATGAGTGGATTCCAAGGAATTAGAAAAACTCACGAAATTTTTTAACCAACTTCTTCGTAACACGATATCTCTGTCAATTGTAAACCGATTTTCAAATTGTTTTCGTTACTCGTAAATACATGCTCTCGAGGTAGGACCATGTTCACTACGTCAAGGTCTGATGAGTGGATTGGAGCATAAAACTTATTAAATAATCCCGTACGCCTAAATTCTTGGAAAAAGCTTGTATACGTGTGTAGGTATTACATTTTCTAAAGGCGCTTAATTTTTTGTAGGCATGTCACGCAATTACTCCGTTAATTATGGACCGATTTTCAAATTGTATCGTAATCGTCGCTTGACTGTCTCACCCCTCCGTTCGGTCATTGTTTTATACTAAACTGTATAATAGAACAAAGGACCGTGTTCACCAAGTTAATCCGCACACCTGGCAAGCAAGGATTAGTTCGACACTAATGAAGGCCATAAAAGAAGTAGAAAAACAATAGCATGAACTACAAATTCTAAACACAAATAAACAAAAGAATTCCTAAATCCGATGGCGATAAAACTGCGTTTTACGACCTGCAGGTGTGCACATTTCTGTGTCGGTATGTAAGAATATTTTACTTCTAAAGGTATTGAAGTATTTGCGCAATTAAAAAATAAAAATATTTTTTTTAACAAAAACAAAACCGAATTCCCCCTAAAAAGCAAAAAAAAAATAATATATTTAACCAACTTCTTTCTACAACATCTTGAAATCTAAAAGAAAGAATATAAAAGAACAACAACAAATTTACAAAATATAGTATTTTTTTGTTTTATTTGACTTCAAGCTGTTGTAGAAAGAAGTCGGCTTTCTTTTCGTTAAAAACAATATTTTTTTATTTTTTTTAATACGCTTATGATTATTAGAATAAAGTATACGGTAAATCTATAGCATTCCGGTGCACGAATTTTAAGTAGCGGGGTGGTGAAGTGGGGAGGGTAGGAGGCATACTTACCTTAACTAGAATGCCTAAGGTCTGGAGTATTAAGTATTATTGACATATCGATTAATTTATGTTTATCATCACACGTTCTAAGCCGTCAAAAAAAAAGTGACAGTAAAAACTGTCACTTTTTAATAAATCGATTATATGCCTAGCATGAATTTCGTAGTTATGCCTCAATTAAATTTAAAACTTTATTTCTACATTAAAAACAGTTTTAGTGTTATAAAAAGTTCTGGTGGTTATAATATATGTAATTCGTGAGTACATTCATAAACTCAAATCACGCTTTGTTATTATCAAAAGTAACACAATTTTACAACAAAAATGTGTGAGGTTATGTTTATCAAAAATATTATATTTTGAGACCTCCGGACATTAGGGGTTGTAGTAGGATAAGTATACTTCCCCCCTAACCACTACATCCACCCACTACTTAAAATTTGTGCACCGGATTGTTAAGTCGCAGCCAACTATACCATTGTTGGCACCCAGTGATTAGCATTCAACCAATTCATTCAAGTTAATAAAACACCATAATAAGTCGAACTCAGAGGCCTTACTCTCAAACGTGTGGGAATGTCGATATAGTATGCCGGTACCCACCTCACATTTACTTATACACCGTCTTATTTGGTACACAGCCAAACAAACAGTTCGTAATCACTCTTATATTGCACTTAATTAACAATTTATAAAAATAATTTCAAATCGTTGGTAATTAGTTGTTTCTATCTGTCACACCGCAAGAAACTGCAAACGTCATTCCTATATTTTAGTTCGTAGGCAACTCTCGCGGCGCTGGTGCGCCTGCGCAGTGGATCTGCGCATGCGCGAAGAGAGAGTGTCCCCCTTTGTACGACACGACCGATGATGCCTTACGATCAACGAGCTTTGGTCGTAAGGTTGGGTCGTGTCGATATATAATAGGTTGGGGAAAAAGTTTTTTCGCATATAGTATGTACGAACTTGTAATAAGATCTCTTTGGCTATACCATTTGTATCTGGCTGGTTTTGGTATCATTAAAAAGTTTTAATTTTAAAGAAGACAATTCCAAATTCAAATTAGGAAAATGTGTGATTTTGATTTGTTTTTCTTCTTGTTAAAATGAGTGAATCTAATAAAGAAATTCGATACATTTTAAAATTTTATTACAAAAAAGGTAAAAATGCAACACAGGCCGCGAAAAAATTTGTGATGTTTATGGACCTAATGCAGTATCTGTGAGAGTAGCACAAATTTGGTTTAAGCGTTTTCAATCCGGAAATTTTGATATCAAAGATGCACGTCGCTCTGGTAGCCCTGTTACGGACAAAATTGATGCCATTTTTTAAAAAGTGGAGCACGATCGGCATATCAGTAGTTACGATGTAGCTGGAGAACTGGCTATGTATCTTCTGCCTGTTCCAGCCTGTTCCATTATGTTCCACTCCACAGCAAACAGTCCGAAACGAAACAAACTCTTTTCTCTTTTCACATATAGTAATAGAAAAAGAGAGCATATACTTTGCCACTTATCACCAAGCTCTTGGAACCCGGTTAGTATTGCAATTGGGTGGATATCTCAAATGCGCGCGCGATGCGTGAATGTTTTTACGACGGATCGATTCAGACTGATCGTTGAGACGCGGAAGTGCGGGGTAAATTACTTTTTCGGGGAATCATCGTTCGTTACGCGGTGGCGTGAACATCCTGGGGCCCGGGGAAAAGGTGACGGCTCCCATTTATAGTGCTGACTAAGTGCTGTTGTCGTCGGGGGAAGACGAGCAATCTTTGTGACTGGTCTCGTTAAGCTGCCATCCTTGGTGCTGAGTTCTACGACTCGGACGACGTCATCCTTTCCGGGCAGAATCTTCTTTATTCTTCCCATCTTCCACTGGAGTCTGGGAAGATTATCCTCCTTTATGAGTACCAGCTCACCAATCTTGGGTCGACTGGTTTCCGTAGTCCATTTAGATCGGGATTGGAGAGTGTGCAGGTAGGATTTCGACCACAAGGTCCAAAATCGCTGAGCCAACGCTTGCACTAAGCGAAAACGTCGTAGGGTTGATGGAGGAGAGGATTCATGGGAATGTTCGGGTAATGCGGTAAGTGGGCGACCTATAAGGAAATGACCAGCGGTTAGGACTTCGAAGTCTGTAGGGTCTGAAGACAGAGGGCAGAGTGGTCGAGAGTTGAGAACGGCCTCAATACGGGCTAAGAGTGTAGAAAATTCTTCAAAGGTCAGATGCTGCTCACCTAATACGCGATAGAGTAATTGCTTAGTAGATTTCACGGCTGCCTCGTGCAGACCGCCAAAAGAAGGAGCTGAGGGCGGATTGAGCAACCATGTGATCTGCTGTGTGGCTAGCTTGTGCGTAATTCTATCATCATTGGCCTTTAAGAAGTTTTGTACTTCTATGAGCTGATTTCTTGCGCCGACATAGTTTGTACCGCAATCAGAGCGAATTAGGGTAGGGATTCCGCGCCGACTAACGAACCTTTGCAGTGCCGCAAAAAAGGCGTCCGTAGAAAGTTCCGAGACAGCCTCTAAGTGCACTGCCTTGGTGGCGAGACAAACGAAAACACAAAAGTAGCCTTTGAGAAGTTTGGCATTGCGTAGAGTACTTGATTTAATTAGGAATGGTCCGGCAAAATCCGTGGACACTTGACTAAACACCGGTTGTGGGCTGACTCGATCAGCCGGTAGGTCGGCCATAAAAGGGGGATTCGGCTGAGCTCGATGCCTAAAACAGCGTACACATTTAAAGACACGGTGACGAATGACTCGCCTTCCAGATAAAATCCAGTATTGTTGACGGAGTAGTGCGTGTAGTGTATCTGCGCCCGGGTGGCAGTGTATAGTGTGGAAATGATCTATAATTAGGTCCACAAGGGGGCTTGAACTGGGTAAGATGAGGGGATGTTGTGTGTCATATCTAAGGGCTGAGTTGGACAAGCGCCCTCCTACTCTAAGAAGACCATCCTTGAGAAAGGGCGAGAGGCGTTGTATTCGCACTGTACATAATTTGTTAGTTTGCAGTCGGTGGATGTCTTCAGCGAACATATTTTGTTGGACTGAGCGTACCCAGTGTAAGAGCGCTTTCTTACGTTCGTCTACGGTAATGGGACCAACGATGCGAGAGTGAGAAGATACCAAGCAATTGTGTGCAAAACGTTTAATACATGCGGTTACGCCTACAAGTGTGTCTAAGGAGCTGAATCTCGTGAGTAAATCCGTGTCTAGATCAGGAACCGCGATGTGAGCTACCATTTTTCTTGGTTTTAGACCAGGCAGTACGTGATGACCCAAAGCAGGGGGCATCGTGGGCCAGGTATCAGGTGGGGCCTTGAGCCAAGTAGGCGACCACCATAGGTCATAGGCTAAGAGTTCCTGTGCTGATATTCCCCTGCTAGCACAGTCGGCAGGGTTAAGAGCTGAGGGTACATGTCTCCAAGTAGGGTTACATGGATTGGCTGCAATGGCAGAGACTCGATTGGCCTCAAAGACCTGTAGGGATTGAGAAGGAGTTTTAAGCCAGGCGAGTACGATAGTACTGTCTGACCAACAAAAGTGTTGCTGAATGGTAATGTGGGCAGAAAGTTGAACAGAGACGCGAGAAATGAGCAGCGAAGTGAGGTGTGCAGCTGAAAGTTCCAGCTTTGGTATAGTCTGTCGGGTTTTAATGGGGGCTACCTTGGATTTAGAAACAAGTAGTCTGACGTGTACCTGACCCGTGATATTCGTTTCATGAAGATAGACTGCGGCTGCATATCCGGATTCGGATGCATCGGCAAAACCGTGTAGGGTGTAGGTGGAATCTTTGCTGGTGCAAATTGTTCTGGGGAGTCGAAGAGCAGAGAGTAGAGGTAAGTCTTCAAAAATGTGCTGAAATTGAAATGTGACATCATTGGCAGCCGATTCATCCCAGTCTAACTTTAGAGTCCATAGGTGCTGAATGAGGAGTTTCGCGCGGAAAATAACTGGGCTGATCCATCCACTAGGATCGTATAAACGAGCGATGGTACTGAGTATTGACCTTTTGGTAAATTTTTCCAGTGTAGGTACCGAAATGTGATATGTAAATTCGTCCGTTTGTGGTATCCATTGCATACCTTATTTTCGTAAAAAAACATATATAATATAATATTGTAAACAAAGCAGTTAAATATTACTCCTGTTAAAAGACCACCTCTAGTACTAAGCTCCAGGTAGAAAGCTATCCAAATCCAGACTCGAAGTGGAGCGAGTGAAGGCTGGATTTACTAAAACTATATTTTTTTTTTTTTTATTGGACTTGACTTTATGTTGTTGGTCCGAAAATCTTACAACTTTACCGGGGGTTTCTGTTGATTATTTTCGTAAAAAAACATATATAATATAATATTGTAAACAAAGCAGTTAAATATTACCCCTGTTAAAAGACCACCTCTAGTACTAAGCTCCAGGTAGAAAGCTATCCAGATCCAGACTCGAAGTGGAGCGAGTGAAGGCTGGATTTACTAAAACTATATATTTTTTTTTTTATTGGACTTGACTTTATGTTGTTGGTCCGAAAATCTTACAACTTTACCGGGGTTTTTGGGGCGAGTGCCTTTGTGAAGCGAAGGCGCTCGAGCCCGGGGGAGCAACTTGCTCGAGGGAGCTCCTTAAGGAGTTTTAAAGAATTGTCTCCGCGATGTTGATGTTTTGAATTAAAAACTCGTCAGTGCGATGTAGTAATTCACCGATATTGTACAGCGCCATCTAGGGATGCATTGGTAAAACTATGAATTACAATCGATGTGGTTTCTTTTTATGTTCATTATATTAAGTGATGTTGTTATACGTATTATTATTATATACATAGCATATTTTCCAAAACATTTCCAACTCTATCTATAGGAGCATAGTGTTTAAATTATTAAATATAATGTATTCTATCTCATTCTCTCGCAGGCTTAGTCCTATAGATTTATATGTTTACTCTTTTTAGTGTCGCTTTTTCGTTTCATCGAGTCACAACGATTCTAAAGAATTGTCACTTCAGAAATCATAACAGTCTCCCCAAATTTTGGAAACTAACTCCCATTTATCACCTGACAACAACAATCAATTCGATAACCTTTGATTCTTTTTTAATAATTTTCATGTTTTCATAAAGAAATCATGAGACATCTTATCCATATCCTTTCCTCTTTTAAAATAGTTCCGACACATTTTAATAGTGCAGGACGGCGTAATGCTTTTTATTGCGAGAGCTGTAACCGCTAAAGTAGTCGAAACGACAGTAACGACACTAGCAGGCATGGGGAGCGAGTGCACCAAATTTAGTGCACTTTTTTGGGCCGTTTTTGTGCAATTCATGCGTTATCTAGACGTTTATATGATTTAAGAGTAAAGTATATCCATAGTTTAAAATAAAATATGAAGTTTAAAGAATATAACCCGACTACGGCTAAAAGTAACGATACGTATTACGATCCGAGTATGGATTGTAAATATCTGTTTATAAACTAGGATATTAAAGACAAAACCGAAAATTACAATAAACTACAGACAGCAGACAAAACCAAATAACTATACCTCATCTCCCCACCCTCACTTCCAAATTAACTGAATTTGTAAATCTGACTGAATAGGAAAACAATGTATTGGAATTTAGCTATATAACGACGATTTTCAGTCAGATGACTCAGATGTACAGATTAATAATTATAATAGGAGAGTCAGATGTTTTTAAAATAAAAATGCACAGAAAAATATCTCATGTCAAATTTCCGCCGATTTTTTTTTGTTATATTTCAATTGTAATGGAATTCAACAAAATTAAAGAAAGGTTATTTTATATACAAATCCATTTATTATAATTATAGTATTTCTAGTGTATTATCTTACTATGTACTAGTATTTAACTATTTATGACGAATACATTCAATACAAATACCGAGCCCCACAACTCTTAGCAAACATGGCTCAGTGTTGTCAGTTATCAAAAGTACCTACAAGGTCTTTTTATTAACTTAACCATGAGGGAACTTTGGAGTTGTATATATCTTAAACAGCCCAGGTGAAACAATGCACAACTCTGCACAGCCCATAACCAGTCGCAGCCATGTAGTATATAGCTCCTCACAGTTCACACACCGTACGCTGGGGACCCGTAAATGAATGGCGAGTCACCTCTTGGCCATTTCGTTCATATTACACTGGAATATTGCAATGAACAGATGCCATAGATGCTTTAATAATCTCAGATATCCAGTTCTACTATTATCACAACCTAATAGACCAGTATTTTTGCCATTCATATCTTAGAACTTTGCTAGAATTACTAGGGCTTGTCTTTAGGCACATACTACCTATGGTTCAAACATGTATAATCATTAGTTAGCTGTGTCGTATCCAATTTCGATTAAATTAGCGTAAGGACTACGCATTGGCCTTCCAAGAATGCCACCCAAGCATCCAAACGTCTGGTTCATTTTTAGTCCCCGTGGACCAAAGTTCATCAACTCACTGCACTTGCCAAAAATCCAGTATTTCTTATATGTCTGCCGTCTTAACACCACAAACGAACCCTACAACACAATGGCGGCATCTTCCATGAACCATAGAGAAATTGGAGGGACAGAGATAGTTATACATACATACCAGTATACAAAAAGAGAAGAAAATATGTATCAAGAACGCGTATTGAAATCCGTACAAAAAATGGCGGTAACCTGACTTAAAAATCATTGTTCAACATTAAATAATAAACACACATCAAGACAATTTTCGAGACTTATGATCAAAATAAATCCTCATTGCTCTATTCTTGGAATGCGTACTCTTATCGAATATTAACATAATGATTTGACTTAAAATTTCATACAGCGTGGCCAAAATCTCGGCTGAATAAACTAAATCATATAGGTAGTAGAAAATTAAGTATACTAGAAAAATAATATTATAATACAAAAGTAAAGACTGAGTTGTTATTAGTATAAATATTTAGTAGTTTTCTTGATAGTGTACAGTTAACACTGCTAAAATGTCGTAATTGGGCACAAAGATCTGTTTCCAGGCCACTAGTTACAAACGTCAACGTCAGTTTTATAATTTTATTTTTTAATCAGTTCGAGTTCGAAGAATTGTGAAGAAACGGTGTGTCTTGTTGTGTTTACAATATTACGTTTGGTTTACAATTTTAAACGCCGTACTTAACATTTATTGAAATAAAAACGATACTATTCGCGTCTCGTGTTGTGAAACTGTGATAATCAAGTGATAAGTTACTCAGTGTTGAAATTTTAATGTTGTATCATCTTTTACAAAATAGCAATATAATTACAGTGTAAAAAGTATTACATACATTTAAATGTGATTATTTTTGTGTAAAAACATGTTATTTATTGAACTATAAAAGTTTTCATTCAAAGGTGAGTGTCAATTACATTAAATAATTGATAAAGAATGAAAAACTTTATAAACTTGTTTGAACGATCGCCTGTTTTACTTTTTTTGCTGTGACATTGCAAAATCTTTTTTTTTATTCTTGCACTGGATGTGACCTCGATGCAAGTTAATATAGTATTTAAACGCAACTTTTCCGTAATTATAACCTTGATTTCATCCCAAAAAGGTGCTATTTTTTTATGACAACTTTTTAATATTTAAATCAGGCTATGATTCACTGCCAGGCTGTCTCATGCCTACTCAAATTGATAACGTTATTATAGCAACTAAAGTTACTTTTGGAGTTGCAGGGGTGCCTCTCTATTTTCATTAAATATATTTTGAAATATTTTGTTTTGTTGTTAACTTATAAAGTTTCATATGATGAAAAAGGACTTTAATTGAACTTATTGATATAGAATTACACTTATGCATAGAATGAAGGGGGTTTGAAATCAACTACAATATTTGCATGACAAGAGTTATGAATGTCAAAGAGGCAAGTGAGGTGTGTAAGAATAAGCCTAAATGGCACTCTGCTGTTCGTGCCTACCCCGCAAGGGAACTGGCGTGAAGTTATGTATGTATGTATGTATGTACAATATTTGCATAGATTATAATGAAACATACCCAGATGCTGAACAGCTTTAATGAATTCTCATAATATATGAGTCTTATCATATAAAACATATAACCATGAATGACAATCATTCAATAAAAAGTATAGCCCTGCAAAAGACTCAACATCACCCAAAATCAAATAAAAATAGCCTTTAATAATAAATGTTTACAATTAAGTTTCCTAAGTATTTTGTTTTGAAAGATTTTTTTTATTGCATGAGTTCAGCTGACAGGCAGACGGCCCACCTGACGGGAAGTGGTTACAGGCGCCTAAGACCATATGTAACACTAAGGTGCTACCAATATGCTGCCACTCTCTAAAGGGATACTGGAATCTAGCCACTAGTGCCGGAACACAACTCAGGGTTGTTATGGCGGCATAATCTATCCTAAGGGTGGTAGCTAGCCAGATGGGGAATTAGCGTACCACCTGGCTGTGGGTTGTTTTGTCGCCTCTTACAATAGACTGCCCGACCGCAAGAAATTGTATTCTTTCTCCATTCCTACATGAATTAGGGTATCTTTTTATATTTAGGCCTCTTCCAGCTCTTTCCATGTGCCCCTGTCCCTCACTAGTCTTGGCCATAACAGATCTGCAACTTCAAATTCAAATATTGTTATCCCATCTTTTGTATTGTCTACCATATATTGTCTTCTTTCCTAAACAAAGTAAACCCCAACATCACCCAAACTATATTAAATACCAAAAAATGCTTTTTTTTGCTTAAACATTTACTAAGTCAATTAAAAGTTTGATGAATAACTATTGCACTTGAAATTTTTACTATTGCTATTGAAATTTTTACTATTAAAATTTGCGCTATTTTTCTGGGAATGATTTAAAATGGCCTGATTGAAAAAAATTAAGGTGGCTTTTTCACTGATCAATAGCAAGTTTTATGTAATAAATTGTTTGACATTTTTTATCCTGGGAGGAAACCCGCGGAAATTTTCCCGGGAGCGCATTGAATTGCATAAAGATTAGCTTATTCCAACAGAGTTTTCACTAAAATGGCAGCTTACATTATTTTTTAAATGCTGTAATTCTTTGTGTCCCAGGAATCCCATGGAAATTTCAAATCAAGTGGGGACGAAGTCACGGGCCTATCCTAGTAATCCATATAAATGTAAACTTGAATCATTCAATGTTATTGAATACAGCAGTATCCTTTCAACTAAATAGCTTCAATTTGGTTGATCTGTCTAATTTCAGTATTAGACAACTTGACCACATAGGCCGTTGTGTGTGCACATAGACAGCTATACAATTTTAATGGTCCAGAACAGTTCTAATTCTAACCTGAACATGTGTGTATGTAGGTCGTATAGTGCGGATGCAACTGGCACAAATTGGTTAATTATATACCAGATGACTACTGCAAGGAGCAACTCTGAGTCACATACTACTCAGTAAAGATGTTTTCCAAAGAAGTATAAATGTGTTTATGTTTCATGTTTTCAAGTGCAATTAGATATTTTGTAGTATGGAAATTATAGTGCATTAAAGAAAATTATAGCACTAATAGCAAATGTGTAATCCTAACTAATATTAGTTGTGAAAATGTCTGTATGTGATGTTTTCACACCTTAAAAGCACAACAAATTCTATCTCTCTCTCTCTCTCTCTCTCTCTCTCTCTCTCTCTCTCTCTCTCTCTCTCTCTCTCTCTCTCTCTATATATATATATATATATATATATATATACTAGCTGTCCCGGCAGACGTTGTTCTGCCCTGAAGAAATAAAACTTAGAACCCGATTGCAGCGCCACCTACCGGGTCCAAATGTAACCTATCCTATCTTTCAAGTTGGATCAAACTGCACACGGTGTGAAAATTTGATTAAAATCGGTCAAGTAGTTTAGGAGTCCATTGAGGACAAACATTGTGACACGAGATTTATATATATTAAGATATAAATTTATGTGCCCACTCCATGCTATACATATCCTTTTTTAATTCAAAAGCAAAAGCTAGTTTGAATATATCGAACTTGAAAAATTTATAAGACCTACATCAGTTTGTGTTATGACTTATGAGTTGCAATAATTTTTTTGTAAATATTATATGCCTTTAGATTATATTATACATTTTTTAAATGTTTATTTTCGTGAGCAATAAAGTGTTATTTATAGTTGTTTTTGCTGAGAAGATAATTTTGATACTTCACAAACCACATTTTAACCACTACAATATTTAGTCACAAAATTTAATGATGTTTCAATGTTTCATTGAAGTTAAGAAACACCTAACAGTTATTTATAATATATAATGTCAGCCCATAAATATCCCACTGCTGGGCTCGGGCCCCCCATTATAGGGGGAACAGGCAGTATACCCGCCACACTTGTCCAAGGTGGCTTGGCAGGTTTGACACATCACACAGTTATCTCGATGTTTTCCTTCATCATCATTAGCAGGTAGAAACAGCAAGTAGGAATAGTTTTAGAGTTGACCATAAAAACAATGTTTAACCAGAATATAATACAAAAAATTATGTTGTAAGAAGAAACAAGGTATAATATCTACATACATACATAACTTCACGCCAGTTCCCTTGCGTGGTAGGCACGAACAACAGAGCACCATTTAGGCTTATTCTTACACTCCTCACTTGCTTCTTTGACATTCATAACTCTTGTCATGCACGCTTGTCTGTTCTTAAGGCTCCTGACATCACCTTCTGCTAGTACACGATCAATTTGATCATGGAAGGTGTCATGGCATCTATCCACTTTTGCATTGTATATCTGTTTAGTCATTCTTTCATCATGCATTCTTCCCACATGCCTGAACCACCGGAGCATTCCTTTCCTTACCTTCACCCGGACACTCTAATATAATATCTAATTCTATGAAATGTATGATATAAATTTGCATGTAGATTAATAATGTCACTGTAATTACTGATTATAGTGATACTAGATAGATGGGACTACACTAAGAAAGTAAAGATATAATGTAGCCAAATGCCTAATATCTGTATGGTTATAGTTTTTTACAGTTCGATGAAGGATATCTGTGGGCGTTAGAAAGTTAAAGTGGCACAAATTAAAGCATCGTTTGTGAAAGGAATTTGTTACTGACTAGCTCAGATGATGTCATTCATTGTGTATAACTATTGTTTTTAAACTAATATAGCCAGATTTACTTTAAGACTGTTCCTAATAATTAATAGTGGCCACTATATGGTAAAACAGTGTATTTTTAATTGTGTTGCCAGCCTTAAATAAATTTTATGATCCCCTAAAGTGACCACATGTCTTAGTGCAAGAGAAGAACCTCAGAAAGCAGTTCCCTCTTAATCATTAAATGTGTATCCTGAGGAAGTGTTAGACTGTAGATCATTGCATACATTACAATCGTTTAAAAACAACAGTTATACCTAAGGTGTAATAAATTATGATCTGAATCTGAAAATAAAAAATGAATTATGATGAAAAAACAGATAATTTCACTTGTTGAGACAAACTCATTCATAGAGATGATCATGCTTATAGAGAAATAATCTCACTCATAGAGAAATAATCTCACTCATAGAGATGTATAATGCTGCTGTCTGCGGCTAGTTTTCTGTATCTTACTAAACATTCATTTGTCTAACTACTGGTTAAAATATAACATAAACTCCATCATACAAATAATATCAGTTTTCTACCAGTGGTAAGGTAAAAGAAGGGGTAGTAACATTATTAAGATGGTAGAAAAACTGCATCGGTAGTGCTCAGGAAACTCCCGAGTGTATCACGCAAGTAGTTTTATTAAATATAGGTTGTAATGTAAAGTATAAAGTAGCAGAGTAATTGTTCTCAGTAATAAATACGAGACTGCGATACAATCCGCCAGACGTTTCGCGTCGTGGGCGAATTAGATAAACAATGGCGCCGTCAGGAATTTAGCTTCGAATGCATCCGATATGGCGAAAAACTATTGATCGTTGTTTGATACATAGGTATACTATGAGTGTCCGTGACTCCTTCCAAATTTGAATTTAAAACTGCCCATTGGGGCAGTAGGTACGCTGGATCTCCACTTGTTACGATCCTTACAAACATTTTTCGCTTCGTCTACATTTATTAATCTCCTCATATCTTCATAGATTATAGCCTATGTGCTGTTCTGACCTGGTGGTAATTTTTCTGATCTGCATATTGTATTAATAACTAGTATACGCCCGCAACTTCGCTCACGTTCGACTTGAAATTCCTGCGGGATTCCCGGGACAGAAAGTACCGCACCTATCGTTTTAGTGAAAACTGTCGGAATAAGCTGATTATTATGCACGCGAACAATGCAAACCGCTTACGGGAAAATTCCCGGGATAAAAAATATCACACATTTTATTACATTAATTTTGCTATCGATCAATAGAAAAAACACTCATTGGATTTTTTTTTAATCTGGCCATTTTAAAGCATTCCCAGAAAAATTCTCGCGGGATTTCTGTGATAAAAAGTAACGCAGATTTTCATTGTAAGAATTTACTGTCGAACAGCGAAAATTGCATCGAAATTGGCGCAGTCGTTTTTATGTGAATCCTGAACAAACTAACAAACAGAGAAGAAATCTAAATAAAATTGCATCGTGTTCTCGGTGTTTATATAATCTATTCCAGTTGTTTTTTTAAATAGCTTTAATGTACAGACACGGCATGTTTAGAATTTTACAATATTATAGATATCAGCTCGTAAACGTCCTGGGCTCGGGCCTCCCAATTTCAGGGCTGTTGACCATATATATACATGTCACCACATACACACATTGACCAAATGTCCAAGGCAAACTGGCGAATATAACTCGTCGGTTATCTTGATGTGAAGCTCGCATTTCATCACGATGTTTTCCTTCACCGCCAGTACGTGGCAAGGAGTAGTTCTTCTACCGGGTGCCGGTGAAAGCGACATAGAGATTCGTTCCTCACATATCCAGCCGGTTTACGTAAATCGTTGCTACACAAGCGTGGGCGATTCCTTGCAGTTATCTGCTATGTCACTGATAGGAAAGCTTCTAACCCGGCCGCAGCATATTCATATCCGTGACATGCAGCTCTTGCTTGTGTCGTTCAAGGTACAGTGCTTACCGAGGAACTTAATTATGGATAGGACCTGTCCCTCCAGCTTGATTACCATTTTGCTGTCTTAAAGGATACCAGTCACCTCACCCATCTTGACCGAAACTGCTGCTATAATTAATATTTTATTTATATAATAATAACAGCCGATAGACGTTCCACTGCTGGACTCAGGCCTCCGCCTATAAGGGAACTGACGGTATATCTCCGGCACGCTTGTCCAAAGCAGCTTCGCAGGTTTGACACATCGGTTATCTCGATGTGCAGGTTTCATCACGATGGTTTCCTTCACCGTTGTCAGCACGTGGTAATTGTAACAACATGCATGCGTTCCGGCCAGGATTCGAAGCCGCGCCCTTTGAGTTTGGGACGCGTCCTCTAGCCATTACGCTACCGCGACTTTATTTATCTATATTTTATTTATATGGTCCTAGTACTATACAAATATTTATAGATACAGATAACTAATTAAACATGGTCGGTGCACATCATACCTCTAATAATTATTTTAGTACAAAATAATTAAGTTATCTGTATTCAATGACCGTTGACCTCAAAAATCTATACTTATAATAAAATTGGAGAGGTCGAATTTCTGTAGAATGAAAAACTTGCTAAAAACCGAGTCAGGGGGATGTAAGAAGTGAAATAGAACTAATTTAGTTTTTTTTTCAAATTTTTTTTATTTTCTGTCTGTCTGTTTGTACCGGCAAATCTCCGAAACGACTGGACCGATTTGAATGAAATTTTGTATGGTGGTAGCTTATATCCCTGGTCAACGTATAGGATACTTTTGATCCCGAAAAATTAAAGATTTCCCGTGGGATAGTTAAAAAAACTTTCCACGCGGACGAAGTCGCGGGCAGAAGCTAGTATTATATAAATATAATTTTGCGGTCGTAGAACCAATATTATGATTATGTAATTGTAGATAGCTTCTAGCGCGAAGATATCTACAGAGTCTACAAAGATAAATTCCGACATCTTAAGTTTCCATTCCATTATTTTGCTGTTTAAAATTTGATATAACTCCATACAAGTAAACTGCACGCCGAATCACTATTTTTAATAAAATCTTATCAACATTTGTCATAATGTGACTTTGACACATGCCGTGTCTGTACATTAAAGCTATTAAAAAAAACAACTGGAATACATTATACAAACGATAGAGACCAAGATGCATTTTTTTTAGATTACTTGTCTGCTTGTTCGGGATTCAAGTAAAAACTATTGGGCCGATTTCGATGTAGGTTTCGCTGATCGACAGCAAGTTCTTAGACTTCAAATCTGCACTACATTTTATCCTGCGAATTCCGTGAGAACTTTTCTGGGAATCATTGAAGATGGCCAGATTAATAAATATCGAATTCTAATGTGATTTTTTACTAATAACATATTTTATGTAATAATATCTCGAGAATCCCGCGGTAATTTTTCCAGCAGCGGCTTGTAGTTGTTCGGGTGGGTAAAAATTAGCGTATTCCGAACATAGTTTTCACTAAAACGATACTTTAAATGCTGCGGTACTTTGTGTCCCAGGAATCCCGCGGGAATTTCGAGTTAAGCGTGGATGAAATCGCGGACATATCCTGGTTTACAATATTAGCTTTATCTGGTAAACGTCCCTTATGAAAACTATTTTAACGATCAAATATACTTTAGATTCTTGGCTCCATTTCTTCCTAAAATATTTCGAAATTGAAAGAAAGGAAGAAATAGATTTATTTAAAACTATAATAAAAACCACTTAAAATTTTTGAATAAAAATAAGTAAATGTAGTCTTAAATTGGTGTTAGCTCAGCAAAGTAAGTCGTGGTAGCGTAATGGTTGACGCACGCGTCCAAAGCTCAAAGGGCGCGGATTCGATCCTGGCCGGAACACTTGCACCACTTAGGTAGTTTTCTGATCTAATGTGCATATTATTACAATTACCACGTGCTTACAACGGTGAAGGAAAACATCGTGATGGAACCTGCACATCGAGATAACCGATGTGTCAAACCTGCCAAGCTGTCTTGGACAAGCGTGGCGGGTATACTGTCCGTTCCGCTATAGTGGGAGGCCCGAGCCCAGCTGTGGGACATTCAAGGGCTGTTATAGCTATTACAGCAAAATTGCCGGTTAAGATGACCAGCGCTGATCTTCCGCTAGGCCATTAATGTCATACACGGACACAGGCAAATGAGAAGAAGATATGAAGTGAACATAATAATCTAATATATATAATAAAAATGAATCCCTATTTCCCTTGGCCACGCCATCACGCGTGAACGGCTGGACCGATTTCGCTAATTTTTTTGTTGTTGTGTTTGTTATTATCAGGAGAATGCTCTTATGAAAGAAAAAATTAAGAAAATTGCGCGGAAAATTAGAAAACTTAAGAATACTTAACCACCATATAAAATTATTTCTAATCTAACCTTTTTAATTTAACCTTATGACGTTTGACATAGAATTGACAGAATGCGTGCTGCAAATATCGTCAAAGAGAAGTATGAAGATATAAGAAAATAGAAATTGAAAGAGCAAGGCTTTTAGTGTTGTTGTCAATTGTTGACCAATGTTCAACTGAATCGGTAGTAAGATTTAGAAATACGTCGCGGCGTTAAAGTATCAAACCGTAAAAAAAATTGCGTGCTGTAGACAAATCTCGTGTACACGTAAAAATGTATAAGACTAAAATGGCGTGCAAGATTATGTAAGGTTTGTTTGTTATTTTTCATTCTGTTTGACAACTGTTACGTGCATCACGATCTGTTGGTTGGCCGTGCCTGAGAGCAGATATTTACCAGTTTGCCAACTATGCTAAAATAGCGATTTGCCGCGGATTTAAAACAATTCTTTTTTTTGAAACAATGGTGGTGCGGTCGAGTTGTAATTATGTGACGTGTTCCGTATATGTTTTGTTCAGAGTTTTAGTTGTCATATTTATTTGGTTTACCAAGAATTACTTGCGCTAGTACTAAGGATGTAAGTACATCGCTCTTTAAAGAAATAAACATGACAAATGCAGTTATTACTTGTAGGTAAGCACTACACTTGTGAAGTTATTAGGATAATGTTAAAAGGCCCACTGTCCAGTGACAGTGGTTTGGAGCTCAACCAGTGCTGTTATTATATGCTTTTATTAACTTGTTTTTATTTTAGAATTAATTCATGATTAAATGATAATTTCACATTTTTTTGTTCCATGAAAACATATTCCAAAAATAATGTTAAACTATAAGATTGATTCATATAAAAGTTAAAACCTACTTTATCCACGGCACGGCTTACTTAATGTATTTTTACTTATCCCTATGTTCAGTGCGTTCAATGAGATAATAGTTACAAAATATTAAAGATACATTTATAGTTATAATATCAATCAATTTTGAATTAACTATTAACAAAAGCAATAAAGATAATATAACTGAGAGGTAATGACTCATGAGTCTTTAACGCCATGTTTACAATCACGTTTATTTCATTTTTACTAAATTAACATTGGCCCCAGCTTTCATATCAAATCCATAGAACAGACTTTTAAGCTTTGCACTAACAAAAAATAAATACCTGGCTTAAAGGCCTGGCTCCCAATCCATAAGTAAAAAAAATATATGTACATATTTAATTGAATCGCGGAACCTTAAAAGACGTTTGAATTACGAAGCGTGCAGCCCGCGTTTGTTCATTGGTTGGGAAAAACGTCAACTGATACGAATCGATTATTTTCGGCCAATGACGATTCGGTATAATCGTGCGACCCGAATTGAGACGAGGAAAAATTTGAAAATCGAATACTATGCGAAATAAATGTTGCTTCGAAATGAACGGTTATCTGGGGCCGTGTATTTTAATGACGTCATCGTCTTTTATAAGTAACCTTTGTCACTCACATTTCCTATGTCAGAAAGATTACTTTGAAGTACATACAATGTTTCTTGCGACATACAAATGTTGCTATAATAAAGCTGACTAATGACAAAAGTCGTGACGAAAATACCTAAATTTACGGAACAATTAACAAAGATAACCTTCCATGGTCACATTGTAATTGTTTTAGTCAATGTTATTCTTTGTATTATGTAAAACGATGAACAAAAATAAGCTTGAAAGTTGCACTTTCTGTTAAATTATAGGACAAGACTGGACCTAAACGCAAAACTGAAGGTAATCATAATTTCTTGTTTGGATTTGTTTCCCTTACAAGTTATGGATAAAATTAACAATCGCCCAATAAAAATAAAACTGATGATTTTTGTCATCGTATTACATAAAATACACTATTTGTTCAGTTCAAATCAGTTAAAATTTTTAAGTCTAGATAAGTTTTTTTTTCAATGTTGACTAATTTGATCTAAAAATAAGTGTTAAATCATAAAACAACAAAAAGGCGAAATAAGAATGCATCTGTGACGCGATCTGATTATTTAGGAATTAGGAATGTTTTAGGAATTAAGAACGTTTTAAACCAACGTCTTTGACTAGGCGATTGTCGTATAGTAATGTTCCTAGTACCTGCCTGAAATATTTATCTAATTAATTTCCAAGGGACACAGTATAGTACTGTAATTTTGAAGTGAAACTTCTTTAGAGTCGTTGTGATTTGAAACTTGAAATGAAAAAGCGACACTAAAAAGAGATAAACACTTAAATCTATAGGACTAAGCCTGCTAGAGAATGCAACACAAGTTTTACCTTGTGCACCACATATTAGAGAGTCAATAAGACCGATGATTAAACATAAGTCCAATTTGGGCCGAAGTAAAACTGAAAATAATATTTTTAGTCTAAAACATTGAAATATTTAAAGTGATGCTTAAGAAGTTAATTTTGAATAATAATATGTTAACGGTTGTAAACTAAAGGAATTATATTTATACTAATAAAAGTTAGAGAAGAATTATCGGTCAGTATATTCTCTGAAGTTTCACTTCTAATGCGTGTGAACTGCACACACATATTTTTTATTGCATTTTTTATTATACGGCGAACCTGATGGAAAGCGGTTACCGTCGCCTATGAACATTCGCAACACTAAAGGTGCTTACAATTTGCTGCCGGCCCCTAAGTGGAGGAGAGGTGAACCTAGCCACTAATACCGAAACACAACTCAAGATTATTATGTGGGTATACTCTAGCTAGTTCATGGGTGGTAGATAGCACCTGGCCTGTTATTAAACTACTGGTTAAATGTAAATATAACGTCACTTACAAAATTATTCTGTTTTCATTATATACACCTAAATCAATCATGTGTACAAGCTCTAAATCAAGTCGGGTTACCTTGCCTTACCATCGATTAAAGATTGACATTACTTATATGGAGCTTATGTGACATTTTAACCCATAGCAAGGCTAATGAACGGTCGGTAAGATAGGAACCGGCCATTCAATAAGATTGATACTTGATCACGAGATAGGATTAACACATACGGGGACTCCCTTTCAAATCCAACTAATTGCTCCATGTAAGACAGCGAACGTTTCTCATTCTTTTTGACGGCCGTAATCATTGAAATAATAGCCAAAATATAATTAGCGTAATAACAAGAATGACCTATTATAGCATTTTAAAAACAATCGTCCGATCTTAACTGTGATTATTCCATAAATAGTTTTAAATTGCAAAATTTTGTCATATCTCGTAGAGATGTTAATATCCGAGACATCAATCTTGAATTCTTAATATGGCAAAATGCACATTAATGTTTTTATTTTTTAGGTCGAGCTTTTGAAAACAATCTATCACCAATTTATTTCAGAATATGTGTTTTACAATCCTTTCCACTTTTGTTTTTTTTTTCAAATTTTTAAAGTGGTGGAACTGTGTCAAAAAATACAAATTTTTTTTCATAGCCATGTTCTATCGAACTGATTCTTTTGGTTTTTAACTCGAAACACATACTTATTTGAAACGACGTTAAAATAATAACTTTCTTTACTTTTGTTCAAAAAATAATACTGTTACAATTTAGACCCCTACAAAGACAAATTCCACGTACAGACGGCATTTGAACTAATTGTAATCTAATATTTTCTTAAGTTTTCGCGACTTGTATACATAATAAAACTACGTTTTAACGGTTTTAAGCGCGGTAATTTTATTTGATTTTGGTTTTTCCGACGTTTCGGCCACTTTTCAGTGGCGGTCTTCCGTGATCACGGCCACTGAAAAGTGGCCGAAACGTCGGAAAAACCAAAATCAAATAAAATTACCGCGCTTAAAACCGTTAAAACGTAGTTTTATAATTGTAATCTTTTTAAGATCGTCTACTTTTGTTCACTTATTTATTGGCATACGTTTTTAATTATTGTAGAGAATAGTCTACTGTCCTATTGTACTCGCTCATTAACTTAATTAGCCAGGTGTTACGGATTACGATTACAAGCTAATTCTAGGAAACTGTGTCGATCTTGTCGGGCGGGCACATTTTGCATTTGTGAAGTATAAAACGACGGCCTGATGGAGAGAGGAGGCAGTTGAGTTACGACTACGATACGGGCGTGACGTGTGTACATTCGGGAATCTAATAGTGACGAACTTTACGCGTTTTATTGAATTACGACCTTCTGCATTATGTTTGGATTTGTTGTGTTCGGTTATATTTGTACCTGTGTTATACGTGTTTGTATAGTTCTAATAAACTCTATAATAATTCTAACGGCATTTTAATTCGAGTCCCGCAACTCATAACAATACATTATAAATTACATAATTTTTGTATATGGTTAAGAACAATTTTTTGATGTTAATGTATTAGATAGAAATTACTGATTCAAAAATCAATTCCCAACGCCGCGGGGGTAGTTTTTACTTAGAAACCCTGCTATACCATTTAGTGAAGACATTACAGCCCAACCTAATCTCATTTACGTACCATAAGCCAAATAAGCAACATCGTAACAATCGGCTATCACGAATCTAGGTTCATCTATTCCAAGAATAACGTATGGAATGTTTTAAATAAACATGACGGTGATGAATTACGCTGTATACCTATAACGATTGTGATCGTTTCATAGAAATTGTACCAGTAAGTACCGAACGAAATTTTATATAATTTCGTATAAACTAATTTTTGTTGGTAGTGTTTTTTAAGTTCTACCTCCTTTTTTTCGGAATTTTACATCAAATAATTTAAAAAATAGCGTTTGGGGGGGGGGGGTACCCCAATAAACAATGTAGGTGAAGTGTGTTTGTTTAACGCTTGCAATGTTAGCATCTGTTATCTGATTGGATATAATATAAGATTTTGTCCAAATCCAACTGATAATGTGGAACGGTCTCGTAGAGGTGTTTGTTCATAGTTATTTAAAGACACGTGGTATTCTTGAGAAAGCAACGATATTGATTATTTGGTTATGTTCAAAACGTGTAATGGAAGCTTTACTTTGTTCGCGTTTCTATGAAGATGTGTTTGTTAGTACCACCCATGCGTATAAGGTTTGCCGATAGCCTCATTATGTCACGCGTCGACGGTCAGTAGGGTTGACAAAAAAGGTTACATAAATAGTTGGTGCAATAAATTCATTATTGTATATACTTTATATACGTATATACAATAATAGTAAGTAATACAATGAGAGATAATGAGAGCATGAAAGTAGAGTAAACGCGGTCGAGATGCGAGCACTGCGCAAAATCTGCGGAGTGACGCTCGCGGACCGCGTTCGTAATGCCGAAGTAAGAAAGAGAGTTGGTCTGAAAGAGAGAGTCGGGGTGAAGGTAAGGAAAGGAGTGCTCCGGTGGTTCGGGCATGTGGAAAGAATGCATGATGAAAGAATGACTAAACAGATATACAATGCAAAAGTGGATGGATGCCGAAGTCGTGGAAGGCCACGACACACCTTCCATGATCAAATTGATCGTATACTAGCAGAAGGTGATGTCAGGAGCCTTAAGAACGAACGAGCGTGCATGACAAGAGCTATGAATGTCAAAGAAGCGAGTGAGGTGTGTAAGAATAAGCTGAATGGCGCTCTGTTGTTCGTGCCTACCCCGCAAGGGAACTGGCGTGAGGCTATGTATGTATGTATGTAATACAATAAAATAATAGTAAGTAAGTCGTGGTAGCGTAATGGCTAGAGCACGCGTCCCTAACTCAAAGGGCATGGAATCGATCCTGGCCGCAACGCAAGCACCACTTAGGCAGTTTTCTGACCTAATGTGCTTTTGTTACAATTACTTCGTGCTAACAACGGTGAAGGAAAACATCGTGATGCAACCTGCACATCGAGATAACCGATTTGTCAAACCTGCTAAGCCGCCGTCGACAAGCGTGGCGGGTATACTGTCCGTTTCCCCCATATAATGGGAGGCCCGAGCTCAGAAGTGGGACATTTATGAGCTGTTATTATATAAGTAATCATCGGCAAACCTTCTGCGCGCGGCTTATAATTTGCAACGGAGACACCAATATGCGCGACCGCAGCGACGTCATTTATCTAGATAAAAAGTAACCTAGGTCTTGACCCGGGATGTAAGCTAGCTTTGTGTTGAGTTTCACTTAAATTCATTCAGTAGTTTTTACGTGATACTCTTGATAGACAGAAAGAAAAAAATATTAAAAGTTGCGTTTTCGGAATCTGTTGGTCCGGATTATCCCCCTGATTGTCATCCCATTTTTAAATTCGTGGTATAAACTCAACACTTCTGTACATTTATTATATTACTGCCTGTGCCTGCCCTAATAAAAAGTAGCTAAGTTACTCCTTATAATATCAGCTATCTGCCAGTGAAAGTGCCGTCAAAATCGGTTCAGCCGTTTCAGAGATTAGCCGGAACATCCAGAAAGACAGACAAAAAATTTAAAATTGATTTTTTGATATATGTGCCGTATACACTTTCATATGCATTTAGTGAAAAGCTGTTATTTTGATATTACAAACAGACACTTCAATTTTATTTATCTCTGTATAGAGAGTATAATAAATTATCTCACAAATGTAAAGGTAGACCAAAAAAAAGATGGATGCATTGTGTGAAGTATCACGTGATGAGACAGAGGACGTATGTCAGAAGAGAGGAGTATGGAAGGAGAAGACATATTGTGCCGATCCCATATAATGGGAAGAAGTTGAAAGAAAAGAGAGAGATATTGTCTTACTCTATTTCACTAATTCGATGCAAACGCACGACGTACAAAGTAATACTTAATCAACTATATTATTTATCTAAATTGAGATTGTCAGATACTTTCTAATGGACCAATCAATTTGTGGTACAAGTCTAAAGAAATTTTCGAAACTACCCACTTTAAAAGAAGAGTTATTTTTATTTGTATGATCTCTGAGACGGCTGGGCGGATTTTGACGGCACTTACCCTGGCAGATAGCTGATGTTACAAGGAGTAACTTAGGCTACTCTTTTTGCGATTTCGCGAAAATTCCACGCGGATGAAGCCGCTGGCACAGCTAGTCTATACAGATAAATAAAATTGAAATGTCTGTTTGTAATGTCAAAATAACAGCTTTTTACTAAACGCATATGAAAGTATATACGGTATTTATATAAAAAAAATATTTTTGAATTTTTGTCTGTCTGGATGTTCCGCCTAATATAACATATTTTTAAGAAGTGAAATATAGAATATAAAAATCAGTTAAGTGAGAGTTGGCAAACGTAAATTCATCTTCTTTCAATTGAGCTACTAAATTACTATAACGACTTGAAAGGAACTTCCCACCGAAGACGTATTAATTTTCTTAAGATGTAGTCTTATTCCAAATCACTTTACGATTCGTAAATGCCTCGTCATCAATTGTTCGGCAATTAGCCGGAAACAGGGCTTTCTTTGTGGGGGCACGCAGGGCCGTTAAAGAAAATTTCTGAAATATCAAAAAATTGCCATAAAAACTGAAAAAATGAAACAACAAATTATGGACTTACAATTATTATTTTCAAGAATTAGCATGCCCCCAAAAAAGAAATGACAAAAAAAGGCCTGGCGTGAAATGCGCGACACGCGTTTGTAGATTAGCTATATAATACTTTGGATGTGCATACCAACCTTACACCGTTCAAAACAATACCATTAAATATATTTAAAACAAGACTAAATATATTATCAATAGACAAATCATATTACTCCACAAACGAATTCCTTAATGACAAATTTGAAACAATATCAATGCATAATTAATAATAATATTTTAATTAAAGACATTAAATAATTGGCATACACAGATTGAAATAATAATTTAAAAAAAATTATCTATATAATTAATAAAGAAAGGTAATAAGTATTATCAAAATTACATAAAAGATACTTAATGAAATATACATACATAACTTCACGCCAGTTCCCTTGCGGGGTAGGCACTAACAACAGAGCGCCATTTAGGCTTATTCTTACACACCTCACTTGCTTCTTTGACATTCATAACTCTTGTCATGCACGCTCGTCTGTTCTTAAGGCTCCTGACATCACCTTCTGCTAGTACACGATCAATTTGATCAAGGATGTGTGTCGTGGCCTTCCACGACTTCTGCATCCATCCACTTTTGCATTGTATATCTGTTTAGTCATTCTTTCATCATGCATTCTTTCCACATGCCCGAACCACCGGAGCATTCCTTTCCTTACCTTCACCTCGACACTCTCCTTCTTACTTCGGTATTACGAACGCGGTCCGCGAGCGTCACTCCGCAGATTTTGCGCAGTGCTCGCATCTCGACCGCGTTTACTCTACTTTCATGCTCTCTCTTCTTAATGAAATAAATAGGAAATAATTATTTAAATAAGATCCTGCTTACTTGCACACCATTGAAACTGATAAAATGTACTGAACCATGTATTTCTAGGAATAACACCTGTATACAACCACATTTATGCAAGAATAAATAATTCATTTAATTTCACACGTATTAAATGTCTCAAACATGTGCATAATGTTGTTCTCGCCTTAATCTCCCATCAGTTATACCATACACCACGGTCGAATAGTTCCGAATGACTAAGCGATAGTCCGCCATTACCCGCCTGCGCTGTCAGATCACCATAGCAGCGCATTGAATCACCAATATCATCATCCGTGACCTTCTACTTATCATTGATCGGCATTAATTAAATCTAACCCATTTTTATACAAATTGTAATCATGTTCACGCAAGTATAATACTAGAATGATAATGGATCATAAAAAATTTGAGAAAGCTTCTAAATCTATCTGTCTATTATAGGTATATAATACTTCGGTTGGTGTGTATGTCATATGAACTTCTAAATGGTTTGAGCGATTTTGATTAATTTTTTTGTGTGTGTTCAAGTGGTTTGGAGAAAGGTTTAGATTCACAATTGAACCCGTTAGATGGCGCCAAAATCGGGGCCTAGATTTTTGTATTTCAGACAAGGTCAACGTCTGCCGGGCCCGCTAGTATTTATAATAATATAATAATTTTGGTATCAAATTTATATAATGAATTTAAAAATGATAAAAAGAACTAAAAAAGCCTACCACTGAATCATAGGTCGTCAATATAATAATGAGTATTATCTAACTTATAAAACATAATTTATTAAACTCCCAATTTTTCAATCATCAGATAGGATCAGAGAGCAGCAACGTATTTGTGGCTACAGCCCGTGGTGTTGCAAATGTCTATAGGCGATTGTACATACTTTTCATCAGGTGGGCCATCTGCATGTCTGGATAAATGCAATAAAAAAAATCAGTCGAATAAATTTATAACCTGACTGAATTTGAAAATGAATCAATCCAGCTGTTTAAGTCGTGTAACTGTGTACTAGATAATCTAGGCATAGTAAATAAAACAGCAAGTGATCTGTACTGTTGAATTTTGGACTACTACGAGTAGATAAGTCGAATATTACACTTATAATACATATGAAATTGAAAACATAGCACGATGTATTTTGAGATAACGCCATCTAGTTGTGATATGTCTGCAATAAACTGTCTTTTTTAATTTGTCCAAGTTGTATTTTATCCTATGAACAACTTATCTTGCGATTTAAAAAATTGGCCTTAAGACATAAACTAATACAATATAGCGGGCAAAGACGCGAGTAATAACGTAGTAAAATAGGTGCGTAATTATTGAGGTTTACGGTGTTTTACCCCATAATTACATTTTCTTGAACACGGTTTATCGATCATAAACTTTAACAGCTTATCTGTTAGTCTTGCGCTAATTAAAAACTGGGATAACACGGTTTCTTCTGCAATAACAGAAAGCAATTTACTCGGTGCCATTATACTTTTATATGAAACCAGTGGCCTCTGCGAGTCGGGCTCCTACGTAAAGATTTCCTCATGGTGCGGCTTCATCTGCGATAATGTTACAGATGTAGGTCGTTTTACGCAGACATGGCGTTATTCAAATTCATTTCTTTGCCTAAAACATCGTAAATAAATTTGAGGTGACATGAGTATACAAGACACATGTTTTGCCTATGAGGCATGCAAATTTTCTTTAAGATTATTAAAAAAAAAATACTCCGTAAATTTTTTTAAATTTATTTTTTATTGCAGGAGCTCAGCAGACAGGCAGACGGCCCACTTGATGGAAAGCGGTTACCATCGCCTATGGACATTTGCAACACCAACGGTGCTACAAATGCGCTGCTGCTCTCTTAAAGGAGACTGGAACCTGGTCACTAATACCGGAACACAACACAAGGTTATTATGGCAGCACACTGTAGACCAGGGGTGGTCGCCATCCAGTCGAGCAAATACCCAAAAAATAACAAAAAGTACATTTATGCCATATATAAGAAATTTTGACAAAATTTACCCAAAAAAATTATATACGGTGTAATAGTACATTATGGTACTAGTGTGTAACATTGGTGATTACCGCCGAAGCGCCATTGAGACTCGAGCCGTAGGCGAGGGTCTTAAGAGAGCCGAGGACGGTAATCGTCAATACACACGTGTATCATACGACGTTTTTCAACACACTTGTGAATAAAATAACAACAAAAACTCATTTTATTTAGTAGATAAAAAAAAGTTATATATGAGTGAAAGTTTTATTTATTAAACACGTACGAGTGAAAATTATCTATTTAAATAAGAAGTTGCATGAAATGAGCAAGCAATAGGAACATTAATTTATTTGTTCTATAGAACACGATCTTTTTTTTCTGAATAAAAACTTTTTTAAGAACAAAGCAACTCAACCAATATAATTTAAAAAAAAATCTATAACTCACTAGTGAGTTATAATGTTTTTTACTCACAGTTTGATAATGGGTGTCATTCTGTGCCTAATTGCGGTGAACATAGAGCCACTTTATGAGCAAGTGTGTTGAAAAAACATTTATCCAACAGCCATTTGTGTAGTCCTTGTTTTAATATATTTGTGAACAGATATTTAAAGCTTTCGGGAAGTTTGTTAAAAATCTTTTATTTACCGACGTGTAATTTGAATTTCTTTGTAATGACAATTTGCAGCTGTGTTCAACCTAAGGTGTCGTGTCCTCAGTTTGTGATGTCTATGGAACAACAATTGCAATTTGTTTAATATTGTTGACGTAAATATTGACAGATAACGTGTATGCATATGTTATGGTAAAAGTAATAAACTGGTGATTATATATAATAACCGGTAATTATGTATAATCACCATTAATGCCGGTAAATTTAATAAATAAATGAAAATTTATCAAATTAACTTGTTTGTTTATATAATTCCCAGCTGGAATTATGCAAACAGACCGGTTAATTTTGTAATTTTTTATTCATGTATCATATTTACCAAATTTAGTGGTGATTATGCATAATTACCGGTTATTATATACACCTTCCATAATCAAATTGATCGTGTACTAGCAGAAGGTGATGTCAGAAGCCTTAAGAACAGACGAGCTTGCATGACAAGAGTTATGAATGTCAAAGAGGCAAGTGAGGTGTGTAAGAATAAGCCTAAATGGCACTCTGTTGTTCGTGCCTACCCCGCAAGGGAACTGGCGTGAAGTTATGTATGTATGTATGTATGTATTATATACAATCACCGGATTAATCACATTTATCGTAACATAGTAATGTAGCGTAGTAGTACAACGTAGTATTCGTTAAGGGCATTATTTTTAACGCTTGAAATAAGACTCATTTGGCCATAGTGTAACGGTCTTATTCATATTGAGTTAAGAGTAAGTTTGAAGGCTTTTCAAGAACCTTAAAGAAGCCTACAAGCTTACTCTAACTCAATATGAATAGTACCATCAGGAAAATACAATGCTGACATTAAAAGTCGTGGTCCACTTTAATTATAACTCTGTATAGTTTGACAAACGAAAGTCGATACACGAATTATTCGCTAATTTTTTATTTTACCAAAACATTGCCGTCGTCATAGTATAATGATTATTTTAGAAAGACGATATTTTGAAATCTGTTTTTTATACATAAATACTTTTATTTTCAGTTTCAGAACAGGTCATTTGCCTTACTATCCGTTATAATTTGACATAAGCTTCATACAAGTAAGGTCAAAATTCAATCGATGTTAATACGGCAAGTGAATGAATAGTAAGATATAAGAACCGGCCATAATTTTGAATATTTTTAATGTTTTCGGAAATAATAATAATAATAATCGGCAGACAAACACACACATTGTATATCCCCAAATTAAGCAAGTTACGCTTGTGTTATGGGTAATATACAACGGACTACTTTGGGGCCGATCCCAGACACCCAGACCATAGTAAATAACGGAGAAAATACGTTTCCGAAATTTACTATACCAGGAATCGAACCCGGAACCTCTGCGTTGCAGTGAGGTACGCCGGCAAAGGCTTAGCCCGCTCAACCACAGAGGCCGTCAAATGTTTTACTTCTGATTTAAAAAACGGGGGGGGGGGGAGTTTAGGTTTTTGTGTAAAGCTAGAAGGCTGCCAAAGGTGATTTTGGGGCGCCAATACTTTTGCAAAGCATTGTGTTTACCTTTTTTGTCTTGTGCAATGCATACGTGGAACCTGTATACTTATATGGAGAGACAGGTATTGTATTCGGGGTCTGAGGTTCTCGAGTTCAATATCCTTATGATTTCAGTCTCGTCGCTTATTTTAAGATGCTTTGACTTTTTCCCCAAAAATGGTGCTTCTTAGAGATACATTAATTTAAAAAAAAAAAAACAAGTAATAAAACTAACGGGTACTCGAGTGGAGGCGAAAAAAAACTGTACGTCAGCTTATGTTTAGAAATTACAATACAAAACAGAATAAACTCTAGGGCCTAAGGTAGTTTAAGGTACTGAAAAGTCCGGAAGGTTCCCAGATCCGTGCAGGAACGGAGAAAGAATACAATTTCCTGCGGCCGGGCGGCCTGTCTTAAGAGGCGACTTAACAACCCACAGCCAGGTGGTAGGGCATTTGCCCGACTGGATGGCTACCACCCCTGGTCTAGAGTATGTCGCCATAACAACCTTGAGTTGTGTTCCGGCATTAGTGACCAGGTTCCAGTCTCCCTTAAGAGAGCAGCAGCGCATTTGTAGCACTTTTGGTGTTGCAAATGTCCATAGGCGATGGTAACCGCTTTCCATCAAGTGGGCCGTCTGCCTGTCTGCTGAACTCCTGCAATAAATAAAAAAAATCGCACTCGTACATGCCTCCATACAATCACTCTTTAGAGAATTAGAGGACCAGAAGTACCGAATGAGGATTAGTCAGCAACTGTTCATCGTAAAGAGAGGAAAGAATGATAAATTGATAAAACACTATATTTGGATCCACTTATCCAATCGATCGACAATCTAGTTAGCGCAATGCAGTTTATGCCCCCAAAGAGACAGCGCCATCTAGTAACGACTTTGGAAAACTAATGCATTAATATTGCAAAACTACGTTGTAACGGTTTTAAAGGCGATATTTTATTTGTAACTAGGATATTTATCTTACATACATAACTTCACGCCAGTTCCCTTGCGGGGTAGGCACGAACAACAGAGCGCCATTCAGGCCCATTCTTACACACCTCTAGTTTTTACGTGAATCTCTAACAAACAGACAAACTGACAAGAAATCTAAAAAAAATTGCATCATGTTTTCTATCGTTTATATAGTCTGTTCCAGATGTTTTTACTTAAATAGCCATGTCTCACTGCTGGGCTCGGGCATCCCATTATAGGGGGAACAGACAGTATACCCGCCAGGCTTGTCCAAGGCGGCTTGGCAGGTTTGACACATCGGTCATCTCGATGTGCAGGTTTTGCAAGTTAAATTTAACCAACTTCCCGGTTTCCGATTGAGCTGAAATTTTGCAAGCATACTTATATCGCGTGACAATGCAATAATATGGTAGCATGGGGCTGATCTGATGATGGAGTCGGAAGGTGGCCATAGGAACTCTTGTACTAAACAAGATAGACCCGTCGTGTTTGGGCCCGTTTTACTTGTCTTGGCTAGGCCATGATCTCAAAAGGTTGTATTTAAAAATCTTTAAAAAAAAATCTTTTGATTGATGGCTTGAATTAAAATATATTTTAGGTTGTTTAATAATAAGTCATAGTGCTTCAGGTTTCGGTAGAATAGGTAAGAATAAAAATCATGCTTTGAGTTGGTGAGAGATTATTAAACTATGGCGCTGCTGTCGCGTTCTTTTTTATGTGCCACCGTTGCAATTCACTAAGTCACTAACAAACATATCTTAATGACAACGCGAACGAAGTTTAGCTAGCATTGGTAGTTTCAATTATTATAATGATCGCCTACAGACATCCGTGAGCTGCGTTTATGTTTTGGTAATAGGTGACGCTGACGTCATTGGTAACTGTGTCAGGGCTATATTAGACACAATTTACAACTGATTTATTGGATGCGTTTTCTAT
Source organism: Dendrolimus kikuchii (assembly GCA_019925095.2). Lineage (NCBI taxonomy): Eukaryota > Metazoa > Arthropoda > Insecta > Lepidoptera > Lasiocampidae > Dendrolimus > Dendrolimus kikuchii. Next base: position 10,261,445 of record CM034413.1, read on the forward strand.
AGGCATCGTTTAAAACGATTGAATTGAAATCATCAGCGTTTTTGTATGATATCTTTAAATGACTATTACATTGTTCGTATACTATTACTCGTATATTTCATATACAACAATACCATAGTCAAGTAACGAAAACAGTAGGCGTTTATTACCTCTACGGAATCCTCAGTCGTGCACGGACTGCCAAGCACTTAACCAGTTTATCTTAAATGCTTTAAATCACGGATTCCCAAAGTGGTCAATATCGACCACTTGGGATCGCAATCGGTTTCCCAGGGGTCGATATAAAAAAAACACTGATTTTGGGGGTCGGTATTTAAAACTTTCAAGGTACTGTATAAGTTGTAACGTGTACCAGCTTGTTATAAGAATGACTAATATTTTAGTAGGAAGTATTTTTGTACTTTTAAAAAACTCAACAAGTCGATGAGCGTGCACAAGTTCGTACAAGATGAAAAAATCGGCAAGTCAATAAGCTTGGACAAGTTCGTGCAAGATTTAAGTTCGAGCGTACAAGTCTTTCAGGCGCGTTTTGTTTTGCTCTGTATGTGACGCATATACGCGATTTAACACGAACGAAAAAAAAGCTTCAGTGTGGTTACAAACTTTTTTACAAAACAAAGAAGCCGTTTGAAAATCAACGAACGCGGAGATTTAAGGCTGTAACTCACCAATATTGAACCAGATTTAGCTAGATTGGTAGAATATTCGTGAATGTTTTATTTTTTCAAAAAATAATTGCTTTCTTAAGTATTTTTACGTAATTTGTGTTAATAATTATTAATTGCACTCGATATTTACTCAATTTTGTGACTATTTATTTTGATGAGAAAATGGTGTCAAGTTTACTCACTTAGCCAACCGCAAAGCTTGTAAATTGGTAAGTATTTTGTATCAATACGAAAAAAACTAGAGATAGTATTTTTAAAGTAATTTGGCTATGGGGGTCTGAAGGATCAGTTAATTTTGAAAAAGGGGTCTTTTGCCCAAAATAGTTTGAGAATCCCTGTTTTAAATAATAAAACGTTGAACTGTTCTTCAACGATTTATTATCACCGGTCATTATTCTGCTGAATACCTGTATCGCCCGCCGGATATGAGTACATAAATTCCAATTTTTTTACGGATTTAAGTCTACTTCTTTCCTGATACTACTCAACAGCGAATATCTATAAGAACCTTTACATTACCAAAAACAAAAGTAATAATTGGTAGTCAATTATTAAGTGTTTATTTTCTCGCACCAACAGCACTGTTACGCAACATTGACCCACAAAAGCCCACGTTTCGTATGAGGTCATATCGACCTACAAACAAGCCTAGCCATGATTTCACTATTATTCTTACTTTATGCATATATGAAGCCATGCCAAACTTAGCCAAACCAAATTTCGTTGAAGTAATTTTTTTTATTGCGAAGCTGACAAACAAGCAGACGACCCAGCTCATGGAAAGTGATTACCCAGTAGTTTTACCCAGACCCAGTTTTAAAGAATAAAGACTGATATACAGGCGGACATGAGGATTGCATAAAGATTCCATTTTTACCAAAGTGGCTTGTAAACCTCAAAAAGTCGCAAAATCGAACCTATATATCATTACATTAATACGTGAAGCAAAAACTTTGCACCCCTTTTTGAGGAGTATGAAATTTCGCACACTTTTGTTTATATAGAGAAGGAGTGCAGAATGCTAATATTTTATTAAAATTAAGTATAAAAAATACATTAAATCAATAAAAAAACATTACACACACTACCATGTATTTGACACACACACGCATATATACTACTCGATTGTTTATCGTTAAAGATGTAAAGGTAGACCAAAAAAAAGATGGATGGATTGTGTGAAGGATGATTCGTGGTGTGACAGAAGATGTATGTCAGAATAGAGGAGTGTAGAAGGAAAGGACACATTGTGCCGACCCAATTAATTGAGTTATGGTGAAAGAAAAGAGAAAGAGAGTTTATTGTTAAAGTCAAATTAACAGTGTAGCCTTATTGGCGAAATCTGTGATTATAGAAGTATAGTCTTTGACAACAGAACCTTAATAATGTTCAAACTTATAATTTAAATTATGGTCGAATTTCGAATACTGGACGACCACTAGTCTATATATATTAGGCATGAAATTTTTATTATATAGAATACTCTATTAACCTAGACCTATTAGTTTAATTCATAGACTTTACAGTCACTCATTACGTGTACTTTGCACCCACTATTTGCACCACAAATTGTAATAGAGTACAATTTAAAGTGGTCATAATATGCCCAAATTGAGGTCAATAGACTTGAAGCCCGAGAGCGGTACAGTGTGATGTTTACGTACTATATTAATTATATTGCAATTAAGAGTATTGTGTAATATGAGACCGACGTGTTACGTAATTTCGGTGTGGCTGTGAAAAATTCGAGTAATATTGTGGTGGCTCGCCGCCGGTGATACAATCAGATTACACTCAGACCGAGTGAGTTCACTCGTAATGCTCACTCGTGTCGCGGCAACAGGCACTCGAATAACCGCGTTTTAGGCATTAAACATGAAACGAGTTTACTAGGTCAAAGGAACATGAGATTCGTTCGCTAATTGTCTTTTTTCTATTTATTTTTAATATTCTAATTACAAAACTGACATAGTTGTAATTCCTCGCAGAAAATGTTTGCTTTCATGCTTTGACATTTCTAAATCATGAAAATCTACTTTAAAACGCACAGAAAATAAGTACCTACTATGTATGTGTAGGTATATCACTCGTACAAAGATATTCTGTACATACGCACTCAAAGGGAATAGTTTTCACTCGGGGCGAGTTTACTCTAATTGTGTTAATGCGGCTATAGAGCGCATCTAAAATATATATTTAAAATAATATAGTAGTCGAACCGTCTTGTAGTGGAACACTTACAAGCCAATAGATGGCGCTGTGCAATAATTGATGTCACAATCGTTTCTCGAAACACAAAGAATATATACAAATTTTCAACTGTAACAGATGGGCCTAGGCCTGCGAGGATCAACATTCGGTTACTGGAAGATCTTCGACCCTATACGGGCAACCCCCTTCGGTCTGAAGAATGATATGATTGGATGGATTTAGGACCTTTAAAGAATTAAGTTCTTTACTGGATAATTGTCATTACTACTACTATTCCTCTTACACGGCAGCATGCAGATTTCTAGTAGATTTTATATGCTAGATGTTTCATAGAATGTTCATAATATGTAAATAACAAAATAGAAAACGCCTTGTATGGCGCGCAGTAGAATGTGCCGCGGGCACGTCAATGTCGTGCCTATGAGTTGAAATTGGCATTCTCGACACGTAGACGTGACTTCATAGGTTTCGAGTTTGATGAGATAAGCGGGGAATGTTGTTGGTCTTTTTAGAAATTCGTTGTCATATGACAAAAATAGAATCCCTATAACTACATAGTTTCGCTGTGTCAGTTTTATCCATGCAGGAACGGAGAATAACAGATTAGTCATGTGCGCTGCGCTAAAAAACGGCGCCGGCGGCGCGGCGCCAGCGGCGTGACAATTTCAGGCTTTTTTCAGTTACCTACTGTATTTAAATTTGTTTCATATATCTATCTATGTTTGCTTCGAAAAGCAGTCACAAACTAGACTTTGCAAACGGGGAATTTATATGCAAACATCAACGTTTCCAACACTACCTCTTTGTTCTTTTCAGACTTATTATCTATCTGTTCTATAATGCTAATAATTTAACTAACGATTTGAGAGAGCTTAGTCATCTTTAAATATGGCTTACGACTCAATCTGTCTTACCGACATACGCGCCGCAGGCAAGTGGCGGCGGCGAGGCGCCGCCGTGTTCAAGCAGCGCCCATTACAGATTCATGCGGCCGAGTCGGCTTTTCGAAACAGGGCTAGTGGTAGGGCACATGCCTGTCCGGATGGCTACCACCCCTGGTCTAAAGTATGCCGCCATAACAACCTTGAATTGTGTTCCGGTAGGTATTAGTGGCCAGGTTCCAGTCTCTCCTTTAGAGAGAGGCAGCACATTGGTGTTATAAATTTCCAAAGGCGACGGTAACCGCTTTCCATCAGGTGGGCCGTCTGCCTGTCTGCTGAACTCATACAATAAAAAAAAGAGGTGACAGATCAATCCACAGTGAGGTGGTAGGGCATTTACCCGACTGGATGGCCACCACCTCTTGTCTAGAGCATGCCGTCGTAACAAGTTTCAGTTGTATTCGGTAATCAGTGGCCAGTTTCCAGTCACCTCTCCGAGGCCGGCAGAGTATCTGTTAACCACTTTCCATCAGTAATCAATTTAGTACAATATTACAATGTAATCGAACAACTTTTAATTAATCATTTTAATAGGACCAACAATATTTCTATTAAGAGTATGTCTATTAGCACTTTTCTTATTGTCTCTATTAAGGCGAAGACACTTTGTTCTTGTGTTCTTTAATAATAGCTAACACACTACACTTCACTTTGGCTTATAATAGTGGCTTAAAGTGTTGAATTGTCAAAATAAAAATGATTAAATACGTTCCGTAATGTGATTCTTTGCTTAGATTTTGTCCTTGTACCACACATCGTGTAGGTTTTGCCGATGTCACACAAACTGACACGAGGCTTTGTGTTTGTGACTGTACTTGTTTGTATTGCTAATATCCTAACATGGCGACAGTGTGTCTTTTGATTGTTGTTTTAAATAATAACATGTAAAAAGTGAGAGAAAAAATATCCTGTAAATGTGATGTGGTGGGGTGGTCTTGTTGGTATTATGTAGTTTTTAGGATGATGTTTTTAATGGGTGATTATAATTACTAATATTACAATTATAGAGTAGTACCAGCGAAACTTCGTTCGCGTTTTCATGACGACATATGAACAGTAACGGCGGCAACCAAAAAAGCGAGATTGCAACGCTATTTTTTAATTTCCCATGTCATCTGTCGGGACAAGAAGTATTGTAAGGGTTGACCCGAAATATTAGGAATCTCTGTGTCGTGTTTCATTCAAATCCGTTCAGTAGTTGTCACTTGATGCTCTAACAGACAGAATTCAACAAAAATCTAAATCTTATATATAAAAATGAATCTTAGAAGTGTATGTACGCACATAACTTGAAAACGACTTTACCGATTTTGATTAAATTTTTTGTGTGTGTTTGGGTGGGTCCCCGGCTGGTTTAGATTTAGAACTGGAACCGGTAGGTGACGCTGGGATCGGGTCCCAAATTTTTATTTTTTCAGAGCAGTACAACGTCTGCCGGGACCGCTAGTGTTTTATATTCGAAAGCCCCGTGATTTTTTATCATTTTTAAGTTCATTGTACAAACTCAACTATGACTTTATATGAATGAATTTAAAATTAACATATATAATTAATATTATATACAAATAATTAAATATGATTTTTTTTATTAGACTTATAAATTAATTATAATATTTGATAAATTATATGTCATGCTATATCCTAAGAGGGTTAATGCATATTTATATTTTATGTAAATCTAAGTTAAACATCAAATAAATGAATATGAATCTTGATATTAACAACCGATTTATTATATTATAGACTAGGGCACCCATCCACTTCACTGGGCGTATTAAAAATATGGTTAATCACAATCAGCAGAAGGTGATGTCAGGAGCCTTAAGAACAAACGAGCGCGCATGACAAGAGTTATGAATGTGAAAGAAGCAAGTGAGGTGTGTAAGAATAAGCCTGAATGGCGCTCTGTAGTTCGTGCCTACCCCGCAAGGTAACTGGCGTGAAGTTATGTATGTATATATAGTATTCATATAGAACTCGCACATAGTCATCTGTTTCAATTTAAAAATCCAAATATTTTATTGTACACGACAGTAAACACAATAAGGAATCAAAACCGGTTCTGTATGCCCATATTTCATCATTTACGTATATACATGTACAATATAAGCTAATGAGTAATGGATGTAAGGCGACCTTCGCTTGCCTTCTATTATGTGTATGATAAAATTATAGACTCAATGATATATCTATAAGCCTATGCAAACATTGCGAGATTGTTTACTCTATTTCGTGTATGCATGAGTTCGTCTTATCTGGAAGATCTTAACTAAAAGCCCGGCCCTTAACCTGTGAGTTTTGCTTGCGTAAATTGCCTGCAAAGCTGAATATAGACGGTTCAATCCTGTCTTTCCATTTTGATAGTCATGAGGCACATTGACCACTTTAAATACATACATACATACATACATAACTTCACGCCAGTTCCCTTACGGGGTAGGCACGAACAACAGAGTGCCATTTAGGCTTATTCTTACACACCTCACTTGCCTCTTTGACATTCATAACTCTTGTCATGCAAGCTCGTCTGTTCTTAAGGCGCCTGACATCACCTTCTGCTAATACACGATCAATTTGATCATGGAAGGTGTGTCGTGGCCTTCCACGACTTCTGCATCCATCCACTTTTGCATTGTATATCTGTTTAGTAATTCTTTCCACATGCCCGAACCACCGGAGCATTCCTTTCCTTAGCTTCACCCCGACACTCTCAGACCAACTCTCTTTCTTACTTCGGTATTACGAACGCGGTCCGCGAGCGTCACTCCGCAGATTTTGCGCAGTGCTCGCACCTCGACCGCGTTTACTCTACTTTCATGCTCTCTCTTCCATACCCAACTCTCGCATCCATACGTGAGCGTAGGTACCAGCACCGCGTTGTGTATGGCGAGCTGGGCCTTCTGGCTGAGGTTCTTAGCGCCTAGAAGTTTACCTAACGCTCCATTCACACTATTCCCCAAATTCACTCTTCTTTCTATATCAGCGGTGTACCTTCCATCCCTGCTAAAAGCACATCCAAGATATACAAACTCATTCACTTGCTCTAGCATAACATCATCGACCATTATCCTTGCATTCGTTCTGGTTTCTTCTCTTTCAAACACCATAACCTTTGTTTTCTTCGCACTTTAAATAAACGAACTTAAATGTTCAAAACTACTCAAGGATATCGTTAACGCACCTTGGTATATAAGGCCAGACGATCTCCGCCGGGATCTAAAAATGAACCTCGTCGCTAGCACAATTAGCAAACACGTTGAAGCGCACCAGAAACGGCTTCGTCACCAAATACAAACCGAGTAAAAACAACCCAAAAGGACCAAAAATTTTGAGTCAGTGTTGTAAAACTATCAAGACAACGTTAAAGTACAATGTAATCATTGTATAATATTATTACGTGAAGCAAAACCTTTGTACCTCTTTTTACGAAAATTGTGTTAACGGAGGAGTATGAAATTTCGCACACTTAGGCCCGCTTGCACGACGATCGTCTTTAAATCAAATTTAGTTAATCATATTAAACTGCCTAAACACGTTTTACACAAAACGTATTTAAGATGTCTTGCATGAGACGGTCGCCCATGTTATTTAGCTAAATGTATTTATGCCGTCGGTAACACAGCCAGATTTATTTCTTGCGTAAAAAGGGATTTTAGTTGGCCAATGTCAACTTGACATTTGAAATTTCGTTCGTTTGGTTAGGTTTACTTCGGAATTTTTGGCGGCAACCTGAAGAATGATTTTTTGCTGTGTTGTTTTATTTTCGATTTTATGGCTATTTAGCATTGAGATAAATAATTAAAGCAAATAATATACGAGTGACAATATGTAATTGACTTTTTAATAACTTACAATTTCATAAAGATTAATAATAAATACTTATATATTTATGAAAACAGTTGTTGAAATGTTCTTTAATGCAGATATATGCTTTCCGTCTCTTGTTCAGAGTCCGTTTTATAATCAAAGAATTTAAGATAAAGATCACAGGTTTGTCTTCGCTGCTTCCATTATATAGGCGTTCTAGGTCATACATACTTCTTTAGCGCTTTTATATCGTATAACTTATTCTAGAATCTCATCCGTCATGTTTGTCGTCATCAGAGTTAAAACGACACAGTCAATTTTTAGAAATTGTTGTAAATTTATTTCATATTTTGCTTTAGCATCTGCATCATCAGATGCTACAGGCTCGTGGAGCTTTTGAAGTTTTCCTTGCAAAATTTCTTCAGCGCCGGGTATTGCCCTACACACTGTCTCAATACGATACCATCAATGCTTATAGTTTTTACCATCTAGGTGCATTATTTGTACCTTAAAAGCCTCTGCGATCGCCTTAGCCACGGTGAACGTCAGGTCGAGTACAATGCTAGAATATTGTATTTATTCTTTCCAAGTTAAAATAACTTTACCGCATCCAAATCCTTAACTTTATTACTCTGCTACCATGTTAAAGTTATACGAGAGTATACGAATAATGGTTATTTAGAATTGAGAAAAATGATTAAAGCAAATAATATACGAGTGCCAATCTGTAACTGACTTTTTAATAAGTGACAATTTCTAAAGAATAGTGAATATTAATTTATGAAAAGAGGTTACTCAACATTTGTTTGTCCTTAAACGCGTTTAAGGCAGCTAAATACCCATTTTTGGATGATTAACTTTGACAGTTCTTTAAACGTATTCACCGGTAAATTTTGCGTTGTGCAAGACGTTAATCGTATTTAAGGGTGTTGAATGCGTTTAATGTTTCTTAAATTAATTTAAGGAACGTTATGCAAGCGGCCCTTAATAGTTTATATAGAGAAGGAGTGCAGAATGCCAATATTTGTTTTAAATTATGCATAAAAAATACATTAAATCAATAAAAAAAACATTACACACACTACGAAGTATTTGACACACGCACGCATATATACTCTTTTGTTTATTGTTAAAGTCAAACTAACAGTGTAGTCTTGGCGAAATATGTGATTACAGAAGTATAGTCTTCGACAATAGAACCTTAATAATGTTCAAACTTATAATTTAAATTAATTATGGTCGAATTGCGACCACTGGGCGACCACTAGTATTAATAAAGAACACACGTACAAAGTGTCTTCCCCTTAATGGAGACAATAAGAAAAGTGTTATTGGACACATTCTTAGTATACATAATAATATCTAGTATTTTAGGTCAGTTTTAAACTACTTATTAGTCTCGTTTCTTAGATTAAATTGTAACTTTAATGTTGTATATTCAAGACGATGCGTTTAGTAAAAAAAAATGTTAAAAAGTTTTTATATGTGATTTTTTTAACTGGAATTTCGCTTTTGCTTTTTTATTTTATTGTAAAATGTTTCAAGTTTTGTTAGTCTGTACGTGGTGAAGCCATGCTGGAATCGGTATCTTAATAACAGATCTTAGGCCCAATTCGATCGGTCTGATACCACGCTCTTGCAGAATAAAGGCGTTGACAGTTAGCCTGGTGCTTATCGATGGGAAGGGACATGGTGGTCTCGTAAGAATTTCTCTGGGCCACAATGGCTGCGGTACCCTTATAACATCTTGCAAATAGCTCTGTTGAAGGAAGTACAATTCAACGGAAATTATCAGGCTATAATAAATATAGCCGTCTGGCTTAACTATGTTACGGTACCAAGTTCGTATCCGGATAAGGTAAACCCGTTATACTCGTCCGTGACATGCGGGTGTTTCAATGTTTGATATATTGTTGACTTGGTTATGATTTATTTCGATGTTTTAGATACGTATTTAACTAACACCTTAGTACTCACCAAAATAAAACTCATTTAGTTTTCGTGATTTGGTTTTATCATTAGGAATGGTTTTGAGGATACATTATTTTGATAAATATGTATGACCTTCAAACCTTCTTGGTAAAAAAGCGGCCTTTCGCTTAAAGCGATCTCTTGTAGGCAACGAAACTTAAACGATATACTTAGCATTCATTTTTCATTTATTTGATACATAATTATTAAAATTACCAGTAGAATTACAATAAATTTATAAATTAATACAATAAAAGAAAACATACTTATATTTTATTTACACATACCAGGCCACTCAGAAAGTATTGCGAAAAAAAGTTTTTATGTATGAGAGACTGGCCAGTATAATCTATTTTGAAAATATGATTATTTATAACTAAAAATAGGTACATTTCAATTTTCAAAATTTCCCTCTACATAGTTTGCGAGCTAATTTAAATTATCGTGTCTCATTGAAGAATGGATTTGCGCTGGGAACATTTTCTCGCTGATTTTTACGAATTCAAGTGTCGCTTGAAACCGGACGAATCGTACGATAGACTTCAAATAGCATTCATGGATGAAGGTCCTTCTAAGGCAACCGTGTATCGTTGGTACAATTCAAGCGCGGTCGACTAACTTTGGGGGATGAAGAAAGAAGTGATAGGCCCTTTACGCGTTACGGAAGAAAATGTGCTAGCAGTGAAAAATTTAATCCAAGACAATAAGCGAGTTACGTATCAAGAGATTCAGCACGTGCATCTTCGCGTAAAGAAGATAGTTTCACGCTGGGTGCCGCACAACCTCACCTATGCTCAGAAGCAGGCCCGGGTGGAATGGGCCAAATTACATGCTCTGCAAGATAAAAATGTTATTCAAAATATAGTATAAGAGGTTGGAGCGAGCTGCTAAGTAAATGAATTTTTGTCATTTAAGTATTCTTCAATAGTGTTTTTTTTTTATTAACAACTCTACCGACCCTAATTCCGTACCCTTTTTTTACAATTAAATTTAAGAAAAAGTTTGTGTGTACACGCTTTTTTGTTACATTTCTGTGACATTTAATGAATGTATGTTGGTGTTGAGGTGTACCTTAAGAATAACTTATTATATTAATTTATTCTTCGATAGTATAGTATCGCTTTTTTAGCAAGATACTTTTTAATTTGTTTTTTAATTTAGTAAACCGTGAAGTGATTAAAACCGGTTCCAAGCCTTGAGGAAATGATCCTCAGAGAAACAAGACCACGTGCCGATGATGACACGCACTCGGTCGTTACAGTCTTTAGCCTACAGAACCCTGATATAGCAGGTCTTTGATCCGCAATAATATCTCCCGTCAGGCACGTGTCGGATGATCAAATGTGATCTAATTGTGTCACTCTCTCGCCAACTTCCCACGTTGCGACACGTTCAACGCATTTCTGAATCGTTCACTAAAATTAGATCTACCATTTGAAAATGCCTTATAGACTTTGTTAGTGTAAAATAGTGTAAACATTGTGAGGAAAGTGGCACTCCATTTCCGATGCGGTGGAATAGGAAACGGTATATATTCGAACTGACGTCATTAGGAAAGGGTATTCCTATTTCCTAAATTGTTTGAGCCTGAGATAGATAAATATGAATTAAGGTTTGTAGCGACGCCAACGTCCTTAACGATCTTTTGCTGCTGATTTTTCGGACGATAGCGGGAGTTTCATAGATGCGGTCGTTTTTCAAACGCATTATTGTTTTATTGTGAACTAGCAGCCCGCCCCGGCTTCGCGCGGGTATCTAAAAAGAACTTTTTGTAGAGTTTAATTACCTACATTGAAAGAATGACTAAACAGATATACAATGCAAAAGTGGATGGATGCAGAAGTCGTGGAAGGCCACGACACACCTTCCATGATCAAATTGATCGTGTACTAGCGGAGGGTGATGTCAGGAGCCTTAAGAACAGACGAGCGTGCATGACAAGAGTTATGAATGTCAAAGAAGCAAGTGAGGTGTGTAAGACTGGGCCTAAATGGCGCTCTGTTGTTCGTGCCTACCCCGCTAGGGAACTGGCGTGAAGTTATGTATGTATGTATGTTTAATTACCTACTAAGCGAATTCAACATATATATTTTTTTTAATATAATATAGCCTATGTCACCCGGGGATAGTGTAGCTCGCGCCAGTGAAAGAATTTTTCAAATCGGTTCAGTAGTTTCGGAGCCTATTCAATACAAACAAACAAATATTTCCTCTTTATAATATTAGTATAGATGAAATAATGTATTATTAAAAACAAACAAATTATTTATCTCTTTTATAGAGATGTGGATATTTTAATTTCCTGCTTTGATAAAAAATGAAGGAGTAAAATGGTTTCATGTCAATAATTTGAAGGTGATTTAGTGAATTTTTTTTAACTTAAAATAACTAGAAAAATTGTGAAAAAACTACGTTACGTGTCATCTCGTGAAAATTTGCGATATTTTTTTGGTAAATTATTGATCATACTGACGAAAAGTTATTTCGTTTGCACCCCTTTTGCGGCAAGAGGGGCCTTAAAAGAATTTTTAGCTAGACGTGTTGCTGGGTAGTATCTTGCCAGCTTTCGAAGCGGTATACATGGAATAGGAAGTATATTTAAATTTAAACTTATATGTATGACCTTCAAGAAATGTTCTCCAGTAGAACTTTAAGTAAAACTTTTCAATATGAATTTGAATACGCTTTTGAGTATTTTGAATATGATTTTGTAATTTTTATTCATTACTACTTTAACATTACAGTCTAATCTAAAGAGATTAATAAGTAATTACGCATAACCTAAATTAACAATAAATATTTATACTAAAAATGTGTCCACTAACACTTTTTTATTGTCCCTATTAAGGCCTACTATTAGAAATATTTAATTATCTCCAGAATTTTGTCTGGAAGAAATCGCTGCTAGCGATAAGACCGCCGCTTGTACTAGTCAAATGATTGTTAACTCATGTGTATTATTTTTTTGTGTGCAATAAAGGATATTCTATTCAAATATACAATCATCCACCTCCAAGCGGTGGTAAATTAGATTAGGCTCCCATAGAATTAATAATAACCATAAACAAAATTAAAACTAAATATTTAAAATGAACAAGTTGGCGGTAGGCTAGATAAAACTTTAACAATACTCAGTGACACTTGACATCTTTGTCTTCCGCGATCACAACTGCTGAAAAGCGGCCGAAATGTCGCAATAATAAAAATCGAATGAATTAGCAAGCTTAAAACCGTTAAAACGTAGTTTTATTGTTGTTCTACCGTCTGTACAATGAGGACTGCTCTGATGAGCTATTTGACTTGGTGCCTACGTCGCCGTTCTATCATCGCACCACTCGCCGGCGATTGGGAGTTCATCCGCACTTCCTAGACACTTGGAAGTCCTCTACGGTACGTGGCGGACGCTCCTACATGCTATGTGTCCAAGTTATGGAATGAACTCCTTCCCGCGGTTTTCCCAGAGCGCTACAATATGGGTCTCTTCAAAAAGGGCGTGAACAGATACCTAAAGTCTCAACGAGGTGGGCAACGCATCGGCTCCCTTAGTGCAAAGCAAAAATTAAAAAAAAAAGTATACTAGTTGCGAATACTTAAGAAAATACTATACAAACATCCTTACAAAGCCACGTTCCCATAGAATATATAATATAATAATAGCAGCCCATAAATGTCCCACTGCTGGGCTCGGGCCTCCCGCTATAGGGGAACGGACAGTATACCCGCCACGCTTGTCCAAGGCGGCTTGGCAGGTTTGACACATCGGTTATCTCGATGTGCAGGTTGCATCACGATGTTTTCCTTCACCGTTATTAGCACGTGGTAATCGTAACAATATGCACATTAGGTCAGAAAACTGCCTAAGCGGTGCATGCGTTCCGGCCAGGATCGAACCCGCGCCCTTTGGGTCTGGGACGCGTGCGCTAGCCATTACGCTACCACGACTTAGAATATGTATGTTATAATTAATCTAAGTTTTAAATCAATGTCAAACTAAATGTGTCCTCATTTACAATGTAGTGCAAAGAACTGTTACACAAGCGGTACTAACGGCTTATGTCACACCGTCCGCCGGTTATTATTCGTTACTTCCTTTTGTTTTGCCTTTTACGAACGCGGGCTCATCCGCGCGCCGAATTGCGAACTCGCGGACGATGCGCCTGCGCACCTATCTATACATCTATACTAATATTATAAAGAGGAAAGATTTGATTGTTTGTTTGCATTGAATAGGCTCCGAAACTACTGAATCGATTTGAAAAATTATTTCACTATTGGCAACCTTTTTTTTTTTAGGCGGGGGAAATGCATTTCGCACACTACCGGGTCGTTTGCTAGGGATTGGACCAAAGCGATGAGAGGTAAAGCCACGAATAGCCACCAGAGCCAATCGCCGGCTTGTGTGGAGACTCGAAGACTCAATACTCCACTAAAACTACCCTCCTCCCATGTGCCCCGCGCTTATGGCAGGAAGAGCGTGAGGCTTTGAACGTAGTTACGCCCACGCTGATCCTAGCGCATCAGTGCTTGAATTCCCCGGGAAGCAGGACAGAATCACTTCGTCAACAGATGACTCCTCCGCTCCCTAGATGCTGGAGGGCCTCTGATAGTTGGCAAGCTACACTGTCCCCGGTTGACATACGCTATGAAAAAAATATCTTAGGTACCTGTGCGAAGCCGGGGCGGGTATATTATAATTACTTGGCCTCACTGACTGGTTGACATATCAACGCACAGCCCAAACTACTCGCGCTATAGGAACATGAAAATTTGCAAGCGTTTTCTTTCTATACTGTAGGTGCACACTAAGACGGGATTTTTGAAAATTCAACCCCTGAGGGGGTGAAAAGAGGCATAGAAGCTTATATGAAGATCCGTCATTTTCAAAGTAAGAAACTCGAAATTTTATACGTCTGCGTCTGGTTAGAAATAAATGGACATGGGTGTCAGTGTTTCTGCGAATTCAACCCCTATGGGGTAAAAAAAAGTGGATGGAAGTTTTCTTAAACTACGAATGGAAATACCATTCTACGCGGGCGAAGTCGCGAGCAACAGCATTATACAGCCGATGCCGTCATGCGCTACTGCGAAACGTGTAGATTGGACTTTTGGCTGCGTAATTTAGAAATTAGTGTTATAATTTACAACATAGTATAATTGTTTCCATGTACGCCTATTTGAATATTGATTAGGTAAATACAACCACCATTCCGTCTGATATTAGTTTTATTATACACTAGCTTCTGCCCGCGAATTCGTCCGCGTGGAAAGTTTTTTTAACTATCCCACGGGAACTCTTAAATTTTTCGGGATCAAAAGTATCCGACCATCTTTTTGGCTATAAACCTCTATCCCACGGAAACGACACGGTATTTAACTACAGTTGCCAGATATCCGGTATTCGACCGGACAGTCCGGTTTTCTTTGTTTGTCCGGTCAAGAAAATCTCGGTAAACCGGACAAAAGTATCCTATATGTTGACCAGGGATATAAGCTACCACCATACAAAATGTCATGTAAATCGGTCCAGTCGTTTCGGAGATTAGCCCGTACAAACAGACAAACAAAGAAACAAAAAATATGAAAAAATCTAAATAGAACTTATTTCTAGTAGCTAGTGAACACACGCTGGATAAACCCAACCACTACATCAGATTCGATAACCCACAAATCCTCGTGAAAGAGAATCGTTTCATACCTAGAATGATGCGTGAGGCTATTGAAATCAAAAAACACCCAAATTTCAATAGAGAAGATGGTTGGCAAGTACCACCTGTTTGGGATCCAATTATCAAAACTATTAAGACCCAACCCAGCAAAAACCAGCTGCCAGACCTCAAGACACTGTGAGCTCTTTCTGCGTACAACGGAACACAAACCAACTTGACTGATAATTACTTGTATTTTTCCTTCCACCCATTTTAATATTATATAAAATTATTAGAGCTAGGCATGTTTGCTGAAGAGTTTCTTGCGCCGCTTCTTCTCTTCAAGCCATAACATGTTGCGAAGCGGTAGTAAATTAGATTAGGCTCCCGTAGAGTAAATAATAACCATAAACAAAATTAAAAATAAAATTAAATAATTAAAATTAATAAGTTGGCGGTAGGCTAAATAAAACTTTAACAATACTCGTTGACACTTGACATCTTTGTCTTCCGTGATCACGGCCACTGAAAAGTGGCCGAAACGTCGGAAAATCCAAAATCAAATAAAATTACCGCGCTTAAAACCGTTAAAACGTAGTTTTATTATGTATACAAGTCGCGAAAACTTAAGAAAATATTAAGTTCTATTTCACTTCTTACATGCCCCTGACTCGGTTTTTAGCATTTTTTTCATTGTACACAAATTCGACCTGTACAGTTTAATTATATGTACAGATTGCCAAATTTGGGATGATAATTTTGTTACCTACCCCTATGAAGTTTCGTATTTTATTCGAGTAAGTCTACTACGGGTAATTACTTCATTGGTGGGCTACGGCCCAATTTTGGCGGGTTCTTATAGCATCTTACTATTCTTTCTCTTGCCTTACCATCGGTTGATTTGCCATTACTTGTATGGACATTATGTCAAATTTTAGCCGATAATAAGGCAAATGAACGATCAGTAAAATATAGAAACCGCCAATTAGCGCAGTGCCAGTCATAACAAACCAGTACAGACTTGAAAATTTTAAATAAAATAAATTGAACTTATAGAAATTAACATATTATTTTTTGTAAATATTAAAAAAAAAAATGTTTTGTGAAATAATATGAGCATGCAGCATTACCGTGCGCCACTATCGATTTCAAGTGACTATTTGACGAATTTCATGTACTTACACAAACACACAGAAGTGATTTCTTTTCTTTTTATGTATAAAGATATGTACATAGATACATACATACATAACTTCACGCCAGTTCCCTCGCGGGGTAGGCACGAACAACAGAGTGCCATTTAGGCTTATTCTTACACACCTCACTTGCCTCTTTGACATTCATAACTCTTGTCATGCAAGCTCGTCTGTTCTTAAGGCTCCTGACATCACCTTCTGCTAGTACACGATCAATTTGATCATGGAAGGTGTGTCGTGGCCTTCCACGACTTCTGCATCCATCCACTTTTGCATTGTATATCTGTTTAGTCATTCTTTCATCATGCATTCTTTCCACATGCCCGAACCACCGGAGCATTCCTTTCCTTACCTTCACCCCGACACTCTCTTTCAGACCAACTCTCTTTCTTACTTCGGTATAAAGATATGTAGGTCCATAATTATCACTGGCCAGCAGTATTTTGGTACGAAACTATACTAGATTACGTTATCTGTCGATGTCGTGTTCTATATTTGAAATTTGTTTTGACAGGATGACGCATTCGACGATGACGTCATCGCTTCGGTTCCTCGACACGCCGTGACCGCCCGTTAACGTTGCAAGGCCGTGACGTCATCAGCCCAACATGTCCGGCCTGCAGACCAGGGCCGAAGAGCCGATTAACGGGGTCGATGTGCGGGAACATGGGAACGCTTTGAGGTTAGTTTTTTTTATTTACTTAATTAGCAATCGCTCGCGACTTTGTTTGTCCACGTTGGACAGGTGGTGAAGATTAGTTTTTTTTTCAATAACAAATATATATATTTTTTTTTTAAGTTATTTTGTCAATATTTTATATATCAAAGGGTATTTATTTCCAGCAGGGGGGGGGGGGGCATTAGATCATTTAGGATGATAATATACGGATCATGAAAATTTTATTTATCCAACTAACATTTACACTATGAAGTGAAAAATTTGGGAAAAATATAATTTGCAGGTTTTGAGATATAGGTGTTTAAATTTTTGAAGTGATAACTTCTTATGGGAGGGTAAACCGCTTCGTTACGTAACGCGTTACGGCGCCAGGCTGTCTAGCTTCCCTTTCTCTCACGCATACGGCAGCGGTAGGCAGGCTCGTCCTCTCTCACTCTAACCTACACCGTATTTCGGTAATTAGATTAAATAATTATGCTAATAATGTACATACACAAAATTCTAATGTACATATTCAAGAATTGTAACTAAGAATAAAATATATTTTATAATCAATAAAAGATTTTATTAATAAATAACCTTTCCTTACATTATATTAATATACATAAAATTTAACTAATAACCTAAGCTTTTCTCAAGTTAAACAATTTCAATATTAAATAGTTCAACTTAGATTAGTTTAAGTTATCATTCCTGTCGGGCGTCCCGTGACGCACACGTTTTTTTTATGAAGAGGCAAATTTTAAAATAATCTGGAGTTTCCCCGCGGGTCAAATCTTGGTTTTTTTTTCTTACATAAAATCTTTATTAGGTCTTTTATATATATATATATATAAACCTTAATTGAAAAAAATACGTAACTGATGGTGAAAACTGCTTAAAATCTGATGCGTGTTTTAAGAGAAGTTAGCGTATATACAGACAGACGCGGAACTTTGTTTCATACAATGTAATGATGTACGAAAAAAGCAAATGGTTATTCTTTTTATAGTTAATTATTTAAATTATTTAAACTCCTTTAACAACCGGAAGCAGTAAGTTTACACTAAAATACGAATATTTTTAAACGAGCCGCAATTTCTCGCTCTACTGGCCACCCCTTATGAATTTGTATGCGAAATCCAACAAAGATCCAACATGCCAATTCTATTTATATGCTAATGTAATAAGGTACGTAATCAATTGTATTACAACGCTGTAATCGTATTATCTAATCTATGCTAATCGAATCGAATGTGGTACACGTCATTTCTGAACATTCAGTCAGTGATTTGCTGTGTGTTATACGTCACTTCTGTGGTTTTGGTGAAACTTCAGTCGGTGATTTGCTGTGTGGTGCACGTCACTTCTCTGGTTTTGGTAAAAATTCAGTCAGTGATTTGCTGTGTGGTACATGTCACTTCTGTGGTTTTGGTGAAAATTCAGTCAGTGATTTTCTGTGTGGTACACGTCACTTCTGTGGTTATGGTGAAAATTCAATCAGTGATTTGCTGTGTAGTACACGTCACTCCTGTGGTTTTGGTGAAACTTCAGTCGGTAATTTGCTGTGTGATACACGTCACTTCTGTGGTTTTTGTGAAAATTCAGTCAGTGATTTGGTGTGTAGTCCACGTCACTTCTGTGGTTTTGGTGAAAATTCAGTCGGTGATTTGCTGTGTGGTGCACGTCACTTCTCTGGTTTTGGTTAAAATTCAGTCAGTGATTTGCTGTGTGGTACATGTCACTTCTGTGGTTTTGGTGAAAATTCAGTCAGTGATTTTCTGTGTGGTACACGTCACTTCTGTGGTTATGGTGAAAATTCAATCAGTGATTTGCTGTGTAGTACACGTCACTCCTGTGGTTTTGGTGAAACTTCAGTCGGTAATTTGCTGTGTGATACACGTCACTTCTGTGGTTTTTGTGAAAATTCAGTCAGTGATTTGGTGTGTAGTCCACGTCACTTCTGTGGTTTTGGTGAAAATTCAGTCGGTGATTTGCTGTGTGGTGCACGTAACTTCTCTGGTTTTGGTAAAAATTCAGTCAGTGATTTGCTGTGTGGTACACGTCACTTCTGTGGTTTTGGTGAAACTTCAGTCGGTAATTTGCTGTGTGATACACGTCACTTCTGTGGTTTTGGTGAAAATTCAGTCGGTGATTTGCTGTGTGATACACGTCACTTCTGTGGTTTTGGTGAAACTTCAGTCGGTAATTTGCTGTGTGATACACGTCACTTCTGTGGTTTTGGTGAAAATTCAGTCGGTAATTTGCTGTGTGATACACGTCACTTCTGTGGTTTTGGTGAAAATTCAGTCGGTGATTTGCTGTGTGGTGCACGTCACTTCTCTGGTTTTGGTGAAAATTCAGTCAGTGATTTGCTGTGTGGTACACGTCACTTCTGTGGTTTTGGTGAAAATTCAGTCGGTGATTTGCTGTGTGGTACACGTCACTTCTGTGATTTTGGTGAAAATTCAGTCGGTAATTTGCTGTGTGATACACGTCACTTCTGTGGTTTTGGTGAAAATTCAGTCGGTGATTTGCTGTGTGGTACACGTCACTTCTGTGATTTTGGTGACAATTCAGTCAGTGATTTGCTGTGTGGTACACGTCACTCCTGTGGTTTTGGTGAAACTTGAGTCGGTAATTTGCTGTGTGATACACGTCACTTCTGTGGTTTTGGTGAAATTTCAGTCGGTGATTTGCTGTGTAGTCCACGTCACTTCTGTGATTTTGGTGAAAATTCAGTCGGTGATTTGCTGTGTGGTACATGTCACTTCTGTGGTTTTGGTGAAAATTCAGTCGGTGACTTGCCGTTGCGGTTAAAAAATGTCGTGATTAGTTTTATGCTCAGAATAACAAAGAGACTAGTCATTTTATACGGGTCCGAATGTTGGACCACTAAAGTGATAAAACACAAACGTCTCCACACAGCTGAGAGTAGAATATTGAGATGGATGTGTGGTGTTACAAGAATGGACAAGATGAGAAATGAGTACATAAGGGGATCTTTGAAAGTTGCACCCGTGACTGAAAAATTGAGAGGAAGAAGATTAAGTTGGTATGGGCATATAATGGAGGAGGGATGAAAATCACATGACAAAAAAAGATAATATGATGATTTGTGGTGTGACAGAAGATGTATGTCAGAATAGAGGAGTGTGAAAGGAAAAGACATATTGTGCCGAACCCAATTAATTGGGATATGGTGAAAAAAAAGAGAGAATGCTCAGAGTAACAAAATAGGAAGATCGAGCCCTGAACTCTTACAGTGAAGCCGGTTATAGGAAACTGACTTTGAAATAGGAAGCCTATCGTGCTTCAGTGGGTTATGACAACTTAATAATAACAATAATAACGGCCCGTAAACATCCCACTGCTGGGCTCCGGCCTCCCACTCATATAGGGCAATGCACAGTATACCCGCCACGCTTGTCACATCGGTTACCTCGATGTGCAGGTGTCATCATCACGATGTTTCCTTCACAGTTAGCACGTGGTAATTGTTACAATATGCACGTAAGGTCAGAAAACTACCAAGCGGTGCATGCTTTCTGGTTAGGATTCGAACTCGGTGAGAGTTTCAGTTTGGGACGCGTGCGCTAACCACTGAGCTACCACGTCTTTTTATTCTACGAGATCTTAGTATCAAGCAATCGAATTACTACGGATTAAGGTGCAATAGTTTCCAAGGTATTCTACATAAGTTTTCGGTTTGGGATTGTGTCCAAGATGCGCGCGCGTACTCTTTTTACGTTCCCCTCGCCTTTGAACTTGTTCCAAAAGCGACTCGTTGCGCGTCGTTATTGGACATTGGACGGTGATTGGACGCAATGTTCACATTGTGTCCAAAGACTGATTCGTATGTTGGAGTATAAGCTGCAATACGCTACATTGGTGCAAATATGACCAATGTGTGGCCGCGGCGTAACGCATACAAGTCCGTGTAAAATGCTTTTATGAGTAAAATGTCCAGAAGGCTGGCTACGTTTCCTCGCTGGATCGCCATACTGATCCGTTGACCGTGGTGGGAACCAACCCTCTGATCACCTGAAAAGTCGATTAATCGTATCAAAAGCTCGTGACTCTAGGACCCCGTAGTCCAATCGTTATGCAATGTAATAGTAGATTGTGACACAAGGGATGAAAGTGACACTCGAAATATTAGCTCGCTATGCTCGTGGACCAAACCAGCTCGTGCCTAAATAGGTCTTTTAACCGAGGTGAACACTTTACTTTTCATTTGGAATATGAGTAAAGTGAATGAAAACTGATTAGTTTAACAAACGACTACTTCTCTGATGAAATGATGCGTTAAATCTATATCTAAATCAGATGAACTCAATTAATACGTCACATATGACGCGATAATTTCTCTTTTTTGTGGTATTCTACCAGCCAGTATTTTTTTGGTCAGTGATCATAGTAAATATTTTCCTACAATTCATGTAGTTTAAATAGTAATTTAATACATACATAACTTCACGCCAGTTCCCTTGCGGGGTAGGCACGAACAATAGAGCGCCATTCAGGCTTGTTCTTACACACCTCACTTGCTTCTTTGACATTCATAGCTCTTATGCTTCTCCTTCTACTAGTACACGATCAATTTGATCATGGAAGGTGTGTCGTGGCCTTCCACGACTTCTGCATCCATCCACTTTTGCATTGTATATCTGTTTAGTTATTCTTTCATCATGCATTCTTTCCACATGCCCGATCCACCGGAGTAATTTAATGAGAAGTAAAATTATGAATATAATCAATTGTTGATATTTTTGTATTAACATTTTATGCCGCGATGTAACAGTGGCTGTGTATGAAAATCGGACATGGCTCACATAGTTTATACATTTTTTGACAGCATTGAAAATCGTTTCCCTGAGACCAAAAGTACAGGTTTCGCTCCTCTGATCAGATAACTTCAAACGTAGTTTCCGAGTATGAAAAATGAATAAGCTTTTTTAAATACAAGCTTTTGAGATCCTGCATATCATGTAGCAGCAGAGTGCTAGCCAAGACAAGTAAAACGAGCCCGAACACGACGGGTCTATCTTGTTTAGTACAGGAGTTCCTATGGCCACCTTCCGACTCCATAATCAGAGCAGCTCCATGGTACCATATTATTGCATTGTCACGCGATACACATATGCGTGCAAAATTTCAGCTCAATCGGAAATCGGGAAGTTGGTCAAATTTAACTTGCAAGATTCCATCCGAACTTACTTATTTATACATAGGTACATCCATTGCAAATTAAAGAAAAGCTTGTAAAAATAATAAATACGTAGGAAGTCGTATGTAACAACTAGTTATTAATAATATGTTAATATTATATAAGAGATAAAATCTGATTGCTCATTTATCTTTAATAGCTTATTAATATACAAATAATATAATTAATTGCTTTGATACAAGTTTATCGTATAAGGAATTAATCAATGTTTTTAAATTGATTTGCCGTTTGACATTCCTTCATAGAAATTGACATTATGGCCACTCCCACGAAAGTTAGCAGGAAAATGGCGATAAATGATAAGTGGCATTAGCGCTAAGGAGGCTATTCATAAATGACGTCACATGTTAAGGAGGGGGGGGGGGGGTGATAAGTGGTGGGAGGGGTCTTGAATTTCGTGACGTCACATTTCAAAATCGAATATATTTAATAAGCACTAGCGGTTCCGGCAGACGTCGTCTTGCGATGTTATCCATCGCGGGGGAGACGTGGCGGGGAGTGTCGGATTCGCCACGTTGGGGCGGCACTAGTATCGCAAGCAGGAAATGCTATTGCCACGCCACGGTCGGGGATACCCACTAAAACCCCTCGGTGTTCCGTCCTTCGCCTCTATGCCGGGACTAAAGATAGACAGCCTTGCCAGTCCGGAGGCCCCTAGAGCCAACGTATTATTGTACCACCTAAAGTCTGCCAAGTTTATAATATAATATAATAACCAGTTATTAAGAAAATCAATCTATAGGCTTAAGTATTAAATTCGTGAAGCAAAAATGAAGTAAAAACTTTGTACCCCTTTTTACGAAAATTGCGCGGACGGAGGAGTGTGAAATTTGGCAAACTTATAGTTTATATAGAGAAGGAGTGTAGAATGCTATTTTTTTTAAATTATGCATAAAAATACATTAAATCAATAAAAAAAGCATTACACTCACTACGATGTATTTGACACACGCACGCATATACCTATATACTCTTTTGTTTATTGTTAAAGTCAAATTAACAATGTAGCCTTGGCGAAATCTGTGATTTCAGAACTATAGTATAGTCTTTGACAACAGAACCTTAATAATGTACAAAGGAGTTTTTGGCGGGAACTGAAAGGAGATGTTGTGCTGTGCAGTTTTATTTTCTAAAAATTTGTAAAATTACTCTTAAATGAACAATAGTTGTAGGATGTTGATAGTTTTTGAGTAGTAATTATGTGTTTTCGAGAAATGTGAACTATATAGCCAAATGTGGTCTTTCGAGTTTTCACAAGAACTCCGTTGAATGGTGTGGATTGTAGCCTACAATACAACTGCGCCTGGCTTAAAGGCCTAGTTGCCAAGCCTTAAACATAAAATAAATAAATAAATAATGTTCAAACATATAATAATTTAAATTAATTATTATGGTCGAATTTCGAACACGGGCGACAACTAGTAATAAAAAATGTAGGCCTAGCATGTCAATCTTCTTGTAAACAAAACAAGCAAGCAACAAGTTGCTACCGGTAGACCGCGACGTACTCATCACGATCAAATAGTAGAAATGTTAAAAAGAGGTCAGGCAAAAATCATCTCAAATAAATGGGCAGGTATGAAGAGGTTAATGAAAGTAGATGAAGCGAAAGTTGTTTGTCAGGATCGTCGCAAGCGGAGATCTATAGTTTCTGCTCACCCCCATGGGGACCAGTCGTGAGATTCCTTAATAGCGTGAATAATTTAACAAGGTATCAAATCAATTGGTGCCACAAAATTATTCAGGTAAGAGTTTGACATCAGTCTGTCTACTATGCCTACTGTAGAATGCTATTTTTTTTTAATTATTATTATTTATTTGTATGTCTTCAAGGACCACGGGCCATAAAAATGGCCCGGACATTTGGAGGGCTTGTGTGGGGCCATGGGAAGGCCAACACGTAGAGACCCTTTCACAAATTTAATGTAAATGTGACGTGACACTGACCGTTAATTAACCCTGTCTACACCATATAACAATGCACTCAGGGACAAGCCCCGGCCAGTGTAGAACTATTGTGGGAAATGAGGACAAAAAGTACCGGGCTATTAGGGTTAACTGCTAGTGGTACTAGGGGTCCGGGAATATGGGGACTATGGCGTCTGCCTGTCGCAATGTTCAGAGAACATGGAAAAATAGACGGTGACTCGCCACTCCATGCATGGGCCCCAAAAAATGCCATAAAGACAGGGGCAACATGGGTGTGAGTGGCTAAGGGGTGTAGAGAGGTGGGCTGCAGGTTCACCGAAGCTACTTCTGACGTGATGCCATTTATCACTTCCACCCCTGGAGCTTTTGAGCCCTAGCTCTAGCGATCTCCACTCCGTGCCGGCCAGCTACGGCAAGCACGGAGGCGGGGGCCTTGCCTTAGCCCCCGGAGTTGAGTACGAGGTGTCGCTACTCACCTAAGGCTTCGCCACAAAGCCCCTCTGCGGTTTTATTATTATTATTATTATTGTTATGCATAAAAATACATTAAATCGATAAAAAAACATTACACACACTACCATGTATTTGACACACACACATTAACAGTGTAGCCTTGGCGAAATCTGTCATTATGGAAGTATAAGTCTTTGACAACAGAACCTTAATAATGTTCAAACTTATAATTTAAATTAATTATGGTCGAATTTCGACCACTAGGCGACCACTAGTTATATATAAAGATATATGTATCTATAGGTATATATGTACTTACATTTTGTATCTGCAGCTGCTAACAATTCTATCGATGAATTAAAGAGGCACTCAAAGCACTATTTTCAACTTTTTTGAACAGTTCACCTACTTGTAAACTTAATTTTGTAATAAGTAATAAATATATATTTAAATAATTGAATTTATTAATATGATACTATTTAAGAGGATAAACGTTCCGTCCAGCTTTTGGCGCGCGTCTGAATCGCTGAATTCAACGATCAAGTATATATATTGTATTGTTTATATATAATATTACGTGTTGTTAAGGGTTATCCAATGTATAACACCGGGAGTGCATGTATGAGGTAATCAAAATTAACTGAATTTAAATAGTCATAAATAGCCATTCGCGAGGTAACCGCTAGAAGCGTATAAGCGTGTGGTTTTGTCCTAATTAATTTGGGTAGGTGCGGTAGATTAGTGGTTGGCGTGCCTGCGTCACATTTTTTTTTTTTTTGCATGAGCTCAGCAGGCAGTGAGACGGCCCACCTAATGGAAAGCGATTACCATCTCCTATGGACATTTTTAACAACAAAAGTGACACCGATGTGTCGCCGCAATCTGAAGGGGAGGTTTTTATCCGTGCAAGAATGGAGAAAGAATACAACTTCCTGCGGCCTGGTGGCCTGACGTAAGAGGCGACAAAACAGCCCACAGCCAGGTGGTAGGGCGTTTTCCCGTCTGGATGGCTGCCACCCCTGGTCTAGAATATGCCGCCATAACAACCTTGTGTTGTGTTCCGGCATTAGTGGCCAGTTTCCAGTCTCCCTTAAGAGAGCAGCAGCCCATTTGTAGCACCTTTGGTGTTGCAAATGTCCATAGGCGATGGTAACCGCTTTCCATCAAGTGGGCCGTCTGCCTGTCTGCTGAACTCAAGCAATAAAAAAAAACGGGAGACTGGAACCTGGTCACTAATGCCAGAACACAGCTCGAGGTTTTTATGGCGGCATACTCTAGACAAGGGGTGATGGCCATCCAGTCAGGAAAATACCCTACTACTTGGTGTTGGTTTGTTTCTCGCCTCTTACGACAGCCTTCCCGGCCGTAGGAAATTGTATTCTTTCTCCGTACCTGCACGGATAAGGATACATAAGGGGCCATTCATAAATTACGCCACACATTGGGTGACGAAGCGTGACATTGTGTGACAAGGGACAGTAAAGTTCGTGACGTCCATTTCAAAATCTGCATTGGTTACCAGGTTCCAGTCTCCCTTATATGTCATTCCTTGTCTCATGTCAGTGACGTGGCACACAGAATGTAATCGGCAAGCACTCTATCGAATTGTATTCGTATAGTATAGATGATTCGATACAAGTTGTACACGAGTATTTCGTTTAATTTTTAAGTAATAAAGTATTTAATTGCTAATTAAATATTGCAGAAGTAGAATTAGCTTTTATTATTATTTATTATTTAATTAACAAAATTGGGTCGTTTTGGTCATACGCTAAAAGAAATGTTTCCACTGAAAATCACCGTTGTCTCGGATATAATTCCGGCACAGCAATGTGCTGAGTGCAAACCTTGTTTGCTGAAAATGCGGCGCACAAATTCTCATATTATGCTCTGTATATAATAATGTATAAATAATCTACGTCGCTATTTCTTCAAATAAAGCTTTTCTTTCTTTATTTCTTTCCTTAAAAGAGCAGCAGCGCATTTGTAGCACCTTTAGTGTTGCAAATGTCCATAGGCGATGGTAACCGCTTTCCATCAAGTGGGTCGTGTGCCTGTCAGCTGAACTCCTGCAAAAAAGATATATATATATATATATATATATATATATATATATATATATATATATATATATACACACACACACATATACATACATACATACATAACTTCACGCTAGTTCCTTTGCGGGGTAGTCACGAACAACAGAGCGCCATTTAGGCCCATTCTTACACACCTCACTTGCTTCTTTGACATTCATAACTCTTGTCATGCACGCTCGTCTGTTCTTAAGGCTCCTGACATCACCCTCCGCTAGTACACGATCAATATATATATATATATATATATATATATATATATATATATATATATATATATATGTGTGTGTGTGTGTGTGTGTGTGTGTGTGTGTGTGTGTGTGTGTGTGTGTGTGTGTGTGTGTGTGTGTGTGTGTGTGTGTGTGTGTGTGTGTGTGTGTCGGCCTGTTTTTAAAATGTCAGAATTAAATAAACGAAATCCTGTTACGCGTGAATAGACACATCTTACGCCTAACATTCTGCAGCCGAATATTCGGTATTCGGCCAAACCACTACTCGTGGCATCTCTACTTCCAACTCAAGAATTCGAATGTTCCAAAATATCGCTTGAAACAGATAGCCTTTCACATCTTAATATATGTACAATCAGTATCTTCTGAGAAAATAAATGTTAATCTTTCGAGACTTGGAACGAGCTCCCAGCAGAGGGTTTTTCCTGAGCGCTACGATATGAGTCGATATGGGGTTTATTGTTAAAGAGGTTATCATTCAGTTTCTTCGAAGCATGTAGCACGTTGCAAATGTCCATAGGTGATGGTGACCACTTTCCACCCGATGGGTCGTCCGCCTGTCTGCTGTACTCCAGGAATAAAAAGAATGTCTCTGCTATTTTATCCGTGCAGGAACGGAAAAAGGATACAATTTCCTGCGTAAGAGGCGACAAATCTCCCCGCAGCCAGGTGAATGAATGAAAACACTTTATTGTTCACCAAAATTACAACTACGTTCTCAAAAACTAGATACCATAAATGTTGAACAAAGGGCGGCCTTATCGCTTAAAGCGACCTCTTCCAGGCAACTCCCTAAACTAAGGAAAATATTAAAACATGACAGTGGCGGTGTAGACAGTAAATAATATAAAATATATGAAATAAGTAAATAAATAAATTAAAAATCTTTATTATCTTATACTAATATATAATCTTATACTAATCTATAAAGCTGAAGAGTTTGTTTGTTTAAACGCGCTAATCTCAGGAACTACTGGTCTGATTTGAAAAATTCTTTCAGTGTTAGATAGCTCATTTATCGAGGAAGGTTATAGGCTATTTATTATATATCATCACGCTAAGACCAAACTTATTTTTTCAATTATTCCACGCGGACAAAGTCGCGGGCAGAAGCTAGTATACTATATAAACACAGTACATATCATAATACATACAGAATAAGCAGCACTATTATACCTGAGAGGATCAAAAATAATTAAAAACCATGATTTTAAAAGAGGATACTGACTTAGCTTGTCTGATGTTGAGTGGCAGTGAGTTCCATAAACGGACAGCCTGTACTGTGAAGGAGTTGTCAACGAAGGAAGAAGTGTGTACAGGTCTCATTAGGGAGAGATTATTACTAGAGCACAAATAACGGGAATGAGAAAGAGAGAGCAAGTGAAAATTCCAGATGGTTGGGTATTTGCAGGTCTGGATGGCTATCATCTCTGATCTTTTTTTTTATACAGGGGAAATCCGTTTGAGGACCGTGAGCCGCGCGTGGGGGAATGGTCGCGGCTCGCCTGTGGGATTCGCCAGATCGGAGTGGCACTAGCACCTGACGAGTGAGATGCTATGCCACGCCGCGGTTAGGGATAGCCACTAAAACCCCTGTCCGATCCTCGAGCGTCCTTCGTCCGGGCTGTGGGCTCGCTCACGCATTCATCATCAGCCCGGTCAGACTACGGCCGGCCCCTTTGCGGGCTGGCCTCACCGTTTATTAGCAGAAGACCTGGGTATCTCCGGCTCCTCGACCTCACCGCGAGGCGAGAGGGGGCGCGCGGATCGGGGCGCGTCCCTCCTCTCCGGCCTTTATGTGCAGGCGGGTCCGGTTTCTCCGGCAGTCGCCCGCACGGCCGTAGCCTGCGGCGGCTAGAGGTGGTCGTGGACGATCCTCCGTCGCCGCCACCGGCTTTGCCGGGAAAAGAGCATGGCGGACTGCTCCCTCTCCGCCGCCTCCTTCGCGGACATGACGGTCTCGCAGAAGGACGCGCCTGCGTCCCACGCGTTAACGCTCCCGCCCATGACCTTCACCACGGCCGGGAGGGACAAATCCGCCCCGAGGGCCGCGACGAAATCGCGGTGCTGCTCGTCCCAGGCTGGACACACCTGGAGGGTGTGCAGCGCCGTGTCTTCGTCGTTGCCGACGCAGTGGTGACACCTTGAAGTCTGTTCACGCTTTATTTGACACAGGTGCCTCCTGAAGCATCCGTGCTCCAAGAGGACCTGCGTCAGGTGAAACGTCAGGGTACCGTGATGACTCTGCAGCCATTCTGGCATGGCGCTGGGGTTTTGTAGGCGGTCTGCCCACTCTGCCACCTGGACCTGGCGCAACTCGTTTCTGCGCCCCTCGATCTCTCGGGGCGCAGGTCGGCCATCTCTGGCCTCCTCTTTACGCCACGCGTACAAGGACGCCAGCGTTCTGGTCTCCAGGTCCCAAGGATCATCTCTGATTTAAAGTATGCCGCCATAACAACCTTGAGTTATATTTCGGCATTAGTGGCCAAGTTTCAGTCTCCCTTTAGAGAGTAGCAGCACACTAGTAGCACATTTAGTGTTATAAATGTCCATAGGCGACGGTAACCGCTTACCATCAGGTGAGCTGTCTGCCTGTCTGCTGAACACATGCAATAAA
Organism: Dendrolimus kikuchii; assembly: GCA_019925095.2. Lineage (NCBI taxonomy): Eukaryota > Metazoa > Arthropoda > Insecta > Lepidoptera > Lasiocampidae > Dendrolimus > Dendrolimus kikuchii. The sequence continues at coordinate 10,291,100 of CM034413.1, forward strand.
AAATATATAATATACTAGGATAGTGAAGGGGTTACTGCCGCATATAGACATTTGCAACGGCAGGGGCGAAGCCAACGCGTCTGCAGCTTTTAGGATGGAATAGAGACATGAGAGAGAGTGATTAGACAGGAGGAATGGATTAGGAAAGATGGGATATGGGATTGGAATAAGGGAAGCGGGAAGTGGGCCATCAGAACTCTCACTCATCGCACGAAACAAGATTAGCACAAGGCTAACCGTTTCACGCCGATATTCTGTGGGAGCGTGGTATCAAGAGCTGTAGTAGCGATAATGATTCCAACGTGGCCCTACCACGCACAATAACATGACGATTTTATAAATTTAAACAAAGGAAGCGAGGGTCCCCATTGGACACGAATCCAGTGATAAGCGGAGAAAATTAAAATGACGTCATTAACCCATGAAATAATGTTATTAGTTATCCATGGCGGTTTTTCAGTATACCGTAATTTCCACCTATTTATTTAATTTAAAATAACATTTTTTCCTGCTAGGCATATACTCAGGAAGTTATTTGTTAATAGCGTATTAATTATTAGAGCTAAAAGATATGACGTAAGAATGCTGTCCAAAATTAATTACGGTTACTATGAACGCTAATGTACTGTAAAGGAAGTCCCCACACTGTTCGGCACGGATTCGGCAAATCCGTGCAGGAACGGAGAAAGAATACAATTTCCTGCGGCCGGGCGGCCTGTCGTAAGAGGCGTCAGAACAACCCACAGCCAGGTGGTAGTTCATTTGCCTGACTGGATGGCTACCACCCCTGGTCTAAAGTATGTCGCCAGAACAACCTTGAGTTGTGTTCCGGCATTAGTGTCCAGGCTCCAGTCTCCCTTAAGAGAGCAGCAACACATTTGTAGCACCTTTGGTGTTGTAAATGTCAATAGGCGATGGTAACCGCTATCCATCAAGTGGGCCGTCTGCCTGTCTGCTGAACTCCTGCAATAAAAAAATAAATAAAAAAAAATCCAAGCCGAAAAGATCTCTACACCTACGACGTACGGGTGTCAGTGGCATAGTTCTCACCGGCTATGAATTAGTCATCAACCAATTATTTTAAATTATTATTGAAGTGAAACTTCCTTAAAAAATATATTAATTTTTATTACACTCTTTTGTTTTTAATACTCGTGTGGATTGTAACGACACTAACTATTGCACCGTAACCATAGATAACAAATTAAACAGGCAACGATGCGTCGTGCGTTCTCTTTTTGGCTTGTATTTGCCGTAGCCGCAGCGACTAGTGTGAACTCCCTAAACATTAGGCTTTGATATTCAAGCCGGTCGTATGTTCGTATGTAATTTATATTACCTACTAGAATATGACTGCGACTTGTCCACGCTTGACTTGCAATTTCCGCGGGTTTCCCGCGATAAGAAAATCACACATCTTATCACTATATTATTACGCGAAGCAAAAACTTTGTACCCCTTTTTACGAAAATTGCGCGGATGGAGGAGTATGAAATTTCGCACACTTATAGTTTATATGGAGAAAAGTGCAGAATGCTAATTTTTTTTTAAATGATGCATAAAAAATACATTAAATCAATAAAAAAAGCATTACACGCACTACCATGTAAGAGATCGCTATAAGCGATAAGGCCGCCCATTGTAACAAATGGAATAGTATTTATATTAAATGTCTAGGTTTAAGTTATGGTGAACAATAAAGAGTTATCATTCATTCATTCATTCATGTATTTGATACACACGCATATATAGTCTATACTCTTTTGTTTATTGTTAAAGTCAAACTAACAGTGTAGCCTTGGCGAAATCTGTGATTATAGAAGTATAGTCTTTGGCAACAGAACCTTAATAATGTTCAAGCTTATAATTTAAATTAATTACGGTCGAATTTCGTCCACTGGGCCACCACTAGTATTAATAAATAAGACTTCTTGTTAATTACATTTAGGTAAGAATTATATCAACTTTGTACTGTAATATTTTTTCCCGTTTGGTAATTTCAGTTCCCCATATCTACTTATACATACATATAGTAAAATTGTAGAGGTAGAATTTTTGTACAATGAAAAAAAATGCTAATAACCGAGTCAGGGGGATGTAAGAAGTGAAATAGAACTAATTTAGATTTTTTTCATTTTTTTTGTTTCTCTGTTTGTCTGTCTGTTTGTACGGGCTAATCACCGAAACGACTAGACCGATTTAAATGAAATTTTGTATGGTGGTAGCTTATATCCCTGGTCACCATATAGGATACTTTTGATCCCGAAAATTTTAAGAGTTCCCGTGGGATAGATAAAAAAAACTTTAATTACTTAATCAGCTTATTATACAACTTATGCACCTAATTAAAGTATTGATATTGCCGGTATCATCATACAATAAAACAATTTTCTTATACATTAAAAAACAAGGGCTGCGTGTTGCGGTCGTGGACCTTCAGCGTCAGCTGTTACGCGCACGGCCAGCTCTATGTTGCTTTCTCCCGTGTAAGTCAGCTTACGTTGAATGTCGTCTATAAAGAAGCATTATAAGGCGGTATCCGATCTATAAAATTTTAATTGAGGGAATAATAAATACTTCGCGGACGAAGTAATAATAAATAATAATAATATCAGCCCATAAATGTCCCACTGCTGGGCTCGGGCCTCCCATTATAGAGGAACGGACGTATACCCGCCACGCTTGTCCAAGGCGGCTTGGCAGGTTTGACACATCGGTTATCTCGATGTGCAGGTTGCATCACGATGTTTTCCTTCACCGTTATTAGCACGTGGTAATCGTAACAATATGCACATTAGGTCACAAAACTGCCTAAGCGGTGCATGCGTTTCGGCCAGGATCGAACCCGCGCCCTTTGGGTCTGGGATGCGTGCGCTAGCCATTACGCTACCACGACTTACACGTCGAAGTAATAATAGTAAGTAATAAATGAATAGATATTTTTGGACTTTAGTTCTCCAATTTGTCATGGCGTTTTCCAAACATGTCACTATAATTACACAAAGTTAAGTTGGTGGTTTTATTATTGTCGATATAAGTTGTTGCACTTGGTTGGTTAGTCACTTGTGAAATACGCGATTTCGAATGTTGGTCAGGTGCGTAGAATACGTAGAGTTATTTCCACATGCTGACTGTTAAGGAAAACTTGGCAGAAGACATGGGCAACGAGGCGTCTTATGTGGAAAACCAGCCAATGCGTCTTGGACTGGTTTAGTGCATATTACCGATGTGGCGGACCGTGAAAAATGTATTTATTGTTTATTGCAGGAGTTCAGCAGACAGGCCCACTTGATGGAAAGCGGTTACCATCGCCTATGGACATTTGCAACACCAAAGCTGCTACAAATGCGCTGCTGCTCTCTTATGGGAGACTGGAACCTGGTCACTAATGCCGGAACACAATTCAAGGTTGTTAGGGGTGGTAGCCATCTAGACGGGCAAATGCCCTACCACCTGGCTGTGGGTTGTTTTGTCGCCTCTTACGACAGGCCGCCCGGCCGCAGGAAATTGTATTCTTTCTCCGTTCCTGCACGGATAAAAACAATATATCTTATTTCAATTCCATTGTCAGAATGGCTTGTTATTACAATGAGGTGGCAGGTAACAACAAAGATATTGATATATTCGAATCAAATTTCAATAAATATTGTAAAAATTTAAAAAATATCCTCGGTTATTAGTACATTTATAAAATAGATAATAGTAGTTCTATCCAAATAAAGATAAATAAATCCATTTAAAGATAAACTTGACGACAAACAATCATAATATTTAGTTATAAGTATTTGTCAGTCCCTTTGTACTATTTTTTTATGTATGCACTTATTTGTGGATTGCAATCCAGATTTTTGTTTTATATTTTAGTCGTAAGGTTTTGTAATGATTGTAATTTGTTTTGTGCATCAATAAATTAAAACAAAAAGCGGTTACCATCGCCTATGGACATTTGCAACAACAAAGGTGCTACATATGCGCTGCTGCTCTCTTAAGGGAGAATGGGACCTGGTCACTAATGCCGGAACACAATTCATGGTTGTTAGGGGTGGTAGCCCTCTAGACGGGCAAATGCCCTAGCACCTGGCTGTGGGTTGTTTTGTCGCCTCTTACGACAGGCTGCCCGGCCGCAGTAAATTGTGTTCTTTCTCCGTTCCTGCACAGATAAAAAGCTTGCCGAAAAAAGGCGAGAAAAGTGTACCTTTTATTTGAATTGTTTGTCTAACTTAGCTCCGAGGAGTATTAAGTATAAGTAATAACTTATAATCAATGTATATTTACTACAATTCAAATATAGCGTTTTGTTGTCTAAGGCAAGCTACGCCTCTGGAGGCAACATCATAGATGCACCACACAACAATAAGTCAACCCCACACGCTTGTTCTAGCCCACGGCCCATATATGGCTTCAGATTCTTAACCTTGGTACGGGAACACCAGTTATTGGATTATAAACATGACGATGTCATGAGCATTCACGGATTAAGCACACGGCTGTTGACAGATTTATGTCTGCCTATATGTTGTGATTTCACACTGACTAATGGCTGGTTTCTGTATTTTTCTGTTTTTCCGACCGTTCATTGGCCATACGGTCTAAATTTGACGTTAGCTTCATACCTATGACTATCCGTGCAAGAACGGAGAAAGAATAGAATTTCCTGTGTTGGGGCGGCCTGTCCTAAGAGGCGACAAAACAACCTACAGCCAGGTGGTAGGCTATTTGCCCGTCTGTATGGCTACCACCCCAAGTCTAGAGTATGCCGCAATAACAAACTTGTGTTGTGTTCCGGCATTAGTGACCAGGTTCCAATCTCCCTTAAGAGAGCAGCAGCGCATTTGTAGCACCTTTGGTATTGCAAATGTCCATAGGCGATGGTCACCGCCTTCCATCAAGTGGGCCGTCTGGCTGTCTGCTGAACTCATGCAATAAAAAAAACCCATATTTAATAAAATGAAGTGAGATTTAATTAATGTATGAAACACTTTGTTCAAAAACAACCTTCTTCCCTCGTTTGCCATCTGGCATTTCTTCACAGAATTTGATCCTTACAAGCCACTATTTTTTTCAAAACCAGCCGATTGGATTCCTTACAAGGGTAATTGATTTTCAAAAATCTAATTATACAATATTATTTTTCGTCAAAACAAGCATCGAGACTCCTTTGAGTGTTCTTCGCCATCTAGCATAGTTTAGGTCCTGAAGGCCCAATTTGAAAATTCACCTGGATAATGTATGCCAATTGCAGATAGTGGGAGTTTCTTGCCGCTTCTTCTTCTTGATAGCAATAACACGTGTATCAGTGGCCAGGTTCCAGTCTCCCTTTAGAGAGCGCGGCAGCACATTGGTCGAATTAGAACATACGCCGGTTTTCGATTGTTTCGCCATTCATACGAGGGCACTTTTTTGTCGCGTCGAAAAGACGGTATGCCTCGGAATTACCTTGAGACGCACGGAGTAATTGCTCTCGCGTAATATATTTAATTAGCTGTGCTCGCGACGTCGTCCGCGTGGAATTTGCTTTCAAAACCCTCCGATTTTGAAACATTCTTCATTGGTGCTCCGCTCCTATTGGTCTTAGCGTGATGATATATAGCCTATAGCCTTCCTCGATAAATGGGCTATCCAACACTGAAGGAATTTTTCAAATCAGACCAGTAGTTCCTGATATTAGCGCGTTCAATCAAACAATATTAGTATATTTGGCTACAACACTAATACTTACATTTTAAATATCGCGATATCTTTTGAATGAAACGTCCGAATTGAATAATTCAAAAAGTTCTAGAAAGGTATTGAATTCGTCTTGAATATGGAGTAATTTATTTTGATAAGGATTAATACCAAAGTACAAAATAAAGAGTTTTTGAAGCGACGGCATTTTAATTATTTTAAAAAATAAAAGAAAGCACTTATTGTGAAATAACTACAATAGTTAGACATATGGTATTTTTTGTAGACAATTATATGTTCTACAAAGTGGTAGTACATTGTTTTGTTCTATAATCAATAGTTTTCGCAGCGCACGCCGTGTAAGGATTTTTTCGGGTCATTTTTTTACACCTTGGGTTACATTATTGGACTTTTAGTAAGGATCCCTAATTTAAAAAAAAATATAATATAGCCTATAGCCTTCCTCGATAAATTCAACACTGAAAGAATTTTTGAGATCGGACCAGCGGTTCCTGAGATTAGCGCGTTTAAACAAGCAAACAAACAAATAAAAAAACTCTTCAGCTTTATAATATTAGTATAGATTTTACATATTAGCCAGCGAGTGGAACATTACAATAGTGACGATTACTCAATATAATCAGGTGAGCAAGTGGTTGTGTCGGAAAAGGACGAGGCGCGGGTGTATTTGGACAGACATTTTATGCATCCTCCGTAGTTTCTCTTATAGTAGTAGTTTACATACATACATACATAACTTCACGCCAGTTCCCTTGCGGGGTAGGCACGAACAACAGAGTGCCATTTAGGCTTATTCTTACACACCTCACTTGCCTCTTTGACATTCATAACTCTTGTCATGCAAGCTCGTCTATTCTTAAGGCTTCTGACATCACCTTCTGCTAGTACACGATCAATTTGATCATGGAAGGTGTGTCGTGTAGTAGTAGTTTAGTAGAATTTTTTTATATATTTCCTCTCCAGGGGCGCCCCTCCCTTAAAATACTGACGGATTAGTGTTCCCCCTTGTTCCCTTTCCCACCGCCGGCTAGAGTACCAGGTGAGTACTAAAAATTACCTTGTGAGGTTACCGATCCCGCCGTGTACGGTACATTTGGTGTAACCGCTTTCCATCAAGTAGGCCGTCTGCCGGTCTGCTGAACTCTTGCAATATAAACACAAGTATTGTTAAATTTCTACCTATAGTGAGGCAAGTGAATGAATAGTGAAATATAACAACCGGCCTTAAGAGTAATTTGCGATATTGTTCGTAAAAGATAAATAACTAGCAGTGCCAGCGAAACTTCGGTCGCGTTGCCACGAAGACGACGTACTTCTTGGTGTATTGCAACATAACCGCCTAAAAAACGTGACCACCATCTTTTTGGCTATAAACCTTTATCCCACGGAAACGACACGGCATTTAACTAGAGTTGCCAGATGTCCGGTATTCGACCGGACAGTCCGGTTTTCTTTGTTTGTCCGGTCAAGAAAATCTCGGTAAACCGGACAAAAGTATCCTATATGTTGACCAGGCATATAAGCTACCACCATACAAAATTTCATTTAAATCGGTCCAGTCGTTTCCGAGATTAGTCCGTACAAACAGACAGACAAACAAAACATTTGAATAATATCTAAATTAGTTCTATTTCACTTCTTACATCCCCTGACTCGGTTTTTAGCATTTTTTTTCATTGTACAGAAATTCGACCTTTACAGATTTATTATATGTATAGATTTTGAAATGGCAAGTATAATAGACATAAAACAACAACAAAAATATTGATATATATATATAAATAATATATAGATAAAGCTGTTATCATTGACTTTAGAGCCCGAAGTAATAATCCTTTACGATTTAAACTTACACTTGTTTAAACAAAAATCAATTGATTAATTAAAAAGTTAATTAAACCCTTGTCGGGTTTTTTTGTCGAACGCATCTGGCAACCCTACATTTAACGGTTTAAAAATTATCTAAATGTTGAACCGGTTAAATCGGTTCAGTAGGTTTATCAACGGCCAACTAATGGCCGGCTCCTATATCTTACTATTCATTCACTGGCCTCACCATCGGTTGAATTTTGACATTACTTGTCTGGAGCTCTTGTGAAATTTTGACCTATAGGCAAATAAACGGTCCGTAAGATATAGGAACCGACCATTGTCCGCAGAGTAATCAACACAAAGGCCGCGAAGGCCAGACCAAATTGGCCAACGAGAGATGCAGAAAAAAGAAATAAAGCCTTTATTTGAAGAAATAGCGACGTAATTATATTCCTTATACATTACTATTTTGAGAATTTGTACGCCGCAATTTCAGCAAACCAAGAAAGAGCCGTAATTATATCCCATACAATGCTGATTTTCAGTGCAAACCTTCTTTTTTTTATTTTTTTTATTTTTATTGCAGGAGTTCAGCAGACAGGCAGACGGCCCACTTAAATGGAAAGCGGTTACCATCGCCTATGGATATTTGCAACACCAAAGGTGCTACAAATGCGCTGCTGCTCTCTTAAGGGAGACTGGAACCTGGTCACTAATGCCGGAACACAATTCAAGGTTGTTAGGTGTGGTAGCCATCTAGACGGGCAAATGCCCTAGCACCTGGCTGTGGGTTGTTTGGTCGCCTCTTACGACAGGCCGCCCGGCCGCAGGAAATTGTATTCTTTCTCCGTTCCTGCACGGATAAAAATCCTTTTGGCGCAAGACCAAAACTGATACTGAAAAGATGCTGAGCAAACATTGTCTTCCGGGCAAGGCTCCAGTGGCTTCAAACCCAGTTACCAGTGGGTAGTTAGTTGCCCACCGAGTTGCAGCCGGACTAAAGAGGTCGAATATTTTGTTTCGCCTGTTTGATATTTTATCTGTGTCGCATTTGGCAAATAAACCATTTTTAGCCGAGTTCAAAAAAGGAGTTAGTTCCAATTCGTCGATATTTTTTTGTGTGTTCAGCCATAACTTTGTTGTTTCTGAACCGATTTTGATTATTCTTTTTGCGTTCGATTCATTAAATCTTGGAAATGGTCCCATATAAATTTTATTGCTATCTTGGGTTCCGAAGATATAGCAGAAAAATTAATAAATTAATTAATTTTTTACGATTTTCATCCTTTATTTCTTTTTCGTCTATAATGTGTATAAAAATACGTTACGTTAATATATGCGACCATTCATGCTGTACGGGTCCGAATGTTGGGTCACTAAAGTGATAAACCACAAACGTCTCCACTCAGCTGAGATGAGAATGTTGAGATGGATGTGGGGTGTTACAAGAATGGATAAGGTGAGAAATGAATACACAAGGGGATCTTTGAAAGTTGCACCCGTGGCTGAAAAATTGAGAGGAAGAAGATTAAGTTGGTATGGGCATATGATGAGGAGGGATGAAAGTCACGTGACAAAAAGAATGTTAAACTACAAGATGGATGGGTACAGATGTAAAGGTAGACCAAATAAAAGATGGATGGATTGTGTGAATGATGATATGATGATTTGTGGTATGACAGAAGATGTATGTCAGAATAGAGGAGTGTGGAAGGACCCTAATTAATTGGGATGTGGTGAAAGAAAAGAGAGAGAGAATATGTATAAAAAAGTGATGGACTCTGGATTTTAAGTCTAATCTAACGTTATACCATAAAAGGATCGTCTTTTTAGTATAACCTCATGGTGTTATAAGACTAAATCTTACGGCATCCTTTATACAGCATATTAACCAATACAGAGCAATAAAATTTAAATAAACAAACACCACAACCGCACGCTAACCTAGAAACTTGGTCCCACAGAAATTCAACCGCGTTGAGATCAAAGAAATAAAATCAAGTAAGTGTGTTGCAGTCCACGTGTCAAGAATGGTTCCGTAGACGTGTCAAATTTACAAGGTGAATTTTTCAATTGGGCCCTCAGGGCTAAATTCTAAACTACGTTAAATAGCGATAAACACTCAAAGAACTCTCGAGGCCGATTTTGACGGAAACTAAAGTTAGATACATAGATAAATAACACTTTATTGCTCACCAAAATAAACAAAAACAAAGTGCATAATTACAATACTTCTTGGCGAAACAACAGGCGGCCTTATCGGTAAAAGCGATCTCTTCTAGACAACCTAGCTTAGACGAAATTCTTAACTAATCTAGCGATGTAGGTGGAGCAGAAAAAAGATAGGACTGTACAATTTAAATATACCTTCTTACACCAATTTCTAAATTTAATACATACACATAGAATAATATGCGTATATACGAAATAATCTAAATAAATATATTTATTAACATTATACATGACAAGCATTTTATATTAACAATAGATAAATAAGTATAGAATATTTATTTAAAAACAGATAGTACTTTCTAAGTGAGTTCCGAAATGTAAGTAATGTTTTGGCCTCTCTGACAGTAAGAGGCAACGCATTCCAGAGTTTGACAGCCTACACTGTAAAAGAGTTAACATAAAAGGATGAAGTGCGTGCAGGTGTCAGGAGTCCCCGATATTTATCTGAGCGCAAATTATGAGAAGTGAAGAGGCGAAGGAGATCAAAACGTTCCTTAAAGTATCATTAGATTTTTGAAAAATCAGTTACCTTTTGTCAGAAATCGGCTCTTCGTCGTCGTCAACCAATCACCGTCCATTGCTAGACATAGGCCCCCCAAGTCGGCGCCACTCATCACGATCCTCCGCCTTCCTCGTCTAGCGCCTACCGGCGACGTTGCGCATGTCGTCATGTCATCGAATAGGCTGCTTTTGTAAAATAAACAGATGCTGTTATTATTATGCCAAATCATAGTGTAGCTTGTAAAGATAAATTTCTGTGAAGAAATGTCACACGGAAAACCAAGGGAGAGGGTTGTTTTTGAACAAAATGTTCCATTTTCCATACGCCAAATTGTCTACACATTTCTGTTAAATTTCATCCGTATACACTTTATAGACCCCAGTTTCTGAGATAAATTACTATTACAGTCGTATTTCAAATAGGACGGCATGGGAGAAGTTACGTTTTTTTTTATTGCAGGAGTTCACCAGACAGGCAGACGGCCCAATTGATGGAAAGCGGTTACCATCGCCTATGGACATTTGCAACGCCAAAGGTGCTACAACTGCGCTGCTGCTGTCTTAAAAGAGACTGAAAGCTGGTCACTAATGCCGGAACACAACTCAAGGTGGTTATGGCGACATGCTTTAGAACAGGGGTGGTAGCTATCCAGTCGGGCAAATACCCGTTCTATCATCTGGCTGTGGGTTGTTTTGTCGCCTCTTATGACAGGCCGTCCTGCCGCAGGGAATTGTATTCTTTTTCTGTCTCTGCACGGATAATACGTAAATAGAGAAATAAACATCGTGATTCTAAGTATAAAATACGGTATGTCCTTTAAGACAACGGGCCACAAAAATTTACCATAATTTTGGAGGGCTTGCATGGAGACATGGGAAGGCTAACACGTAGAGACCTTTTCACAAATTTGATATATCTTCGGCATGGCACTAACCGGCGATTATCCCTGTCTACAACCATATAGTAATGCACCCAAGGCCAGGCTCCGGTCAGTGTAGGAGTATTTTACGAAATGAGAACAAAAGATACCGGGCTATAATTGGGATGAACTGTTAGTGGCACTTTGTCTATGGGGACTATGGTATCTGCCCGTCGCAATTTTCGGGTAACTCCTAAGTATAACATTATTATTATGTAGTAATAGGATTCAATATATTCTTATATAGTTAGAGTTAGTATTTATTTTGTAGGAAAATTTAAAATAACGCCTACAAAATAAAACTACGTTTTAACGGTTTTAAGCGCGGTAATTTTATTTGATTTTTATTATACCAACGTCTCGGCCACTTTTCAGTAGCCGTGATCACAGAGAACAAAGATGTCAAATGTCAATGAGTATTGTTATAGTTTTATGTAGCCTACCGCCAACTCGTTCATTTTAATTATTTAATTTTTAATTTTGTTTATGGTTATTATTTAATCTATGGGAGCCTAATCTAATTTACTACCGCTTAGACCTTGTGTGTTTCATGTCAGCAATGTGTTCTTTTACTCGTGTTTTTATGCTCCTCTTTGTTTGCCCAATGTATGACAATAGTAAAATACAAGATCTTTTATCGGACGAAAGCACTTATAAAAAGGTCAAAACTGACCCCACGGATAAAGTAACCAAACAAACAATCGCGGTTATGAAAAAACACTCCGAAAAATTAAGCTTAGACGTATCCGCACTCACACCATCTTGCGCCAAAGCGCCTAAACTGTATGGGTTACCTAAAATTCACAAAAACAACATCCCCTTGCGCCCTATAGTTAGCCAGCTTGACTCACCAACATACAGACTGGCACAACATCTCGCGAAGACACTCAACAATCTCCGCGGCAACACACCCTACCATGTCAAGGATTCCTTCGACTTCATCAGCGCAATTGAAAATTTGACATTGGCTGAGGATGAAGTACTAGTCAGTTTTGATGTCCAGTCCTTATTTACCAGTTTACCAGTGGAAGACTGCATTGAGATTGTCAAAAGGAAGCTAATAGATAATAACATGCCTGAGGAATATGCAGATCTACTAAAACATTGCCTCACATCTGGCTATTTCGTGTGGGACTACGGCTTCTACGACCAAATCAACGGTGTAGCCATGGGCTCACCGGTGTCTCCTGTCGTAGCTGACATTTTTATGGAAGACTTCGAGCAGAAGGCACTGGATACCGCTCCGGCTAAGCCGAAGATGTATAAAAGGTACGTAGACGATACTTTTGCCGTCCTCCCAAATGATAAAGTCTCTGCATTTCTAGATCATCTCAATTCCATTAGCAGTAATATTAAATTTACTATGGAACTAGAGGCAAATAATAAATTAGCTTTTCTGGATGTGCTCATCCTAAGGAACCCTGACAATACTCTTGGTCATACGGTGTATAGGAAACCTACCCATACAGATAAATACCTTAATGGGTCGTCTCTGCGATCAGTGAACACACGCTGGATAAACCCAACCACTACATCAGATTCGATAACCCACAAATCCTCGCGAAAGAGAATCGTTTCATACCTAGAATGATGCGTGAGGCTATTGAAATCAAAAAACACCCAAATTTCAATAGAGAAGATGGTTGGCAAGTACCACCTGTTTGGGATCCAATTATCAAAACTATTAAGACCCAAACCCAGCAAAAACCAGCTGCCAGACCTCAAGACACTGTGAGCTCTTTCTGCGTACAACGGAACACAAACCAACTTGACTGATAATTACTTTTATTTTTCCTTCCACCCATTTTAATATTATATAAAATTATTAGAGCTAGGCATGTTTGCTGAAGAGTTTCTTGCGCCGCTTCTTCTCTTCAAGCCATAACATGTTGCGAAGCGGTAGTAAATTAGATTAGGCTCCCATAGATTAAATAATAACCATAAACAAAATTAAAAATTAAATAATTAAAATTAATAAGTTGGCGGTAGGCTAAATAAAACTTTAACAATACTCGTTGACACTTGACATCTTTGTCTTCCGTGATCACGGCCACTGAAAAGTGGCCGAAACGTCGGAAAAACCAAAATCAAATAAAATTACCGCGCTTAAAACCGTTAAAACGTAGTTTTATTATGTATACAAGTCGCGAAAACTTAAGAAAATATAACGCCTACAAGTTACGTTTTATGGATGTTTTTGTTTTTTCTCACGGCCCACCTGATTGAAAGCGGTTACCATCGCCTATGGACATTTGCAACACCAAAGGTGCTACAAATGCGCTGCTGCTCTCTAAAGGGAGACTGGAGTCTGGGCACTAATGGAACACAATTCAAGGTTGTTAGAGGTGGTAGGCCTAGACGGGCAAATGCCCTACCACCCGGCTGTGGGTTGTTTGGTCGCCTCTTACGACAGGAAATTGTATTCTTTCTGCATCCCTGCATGTATGTGCCTATTATGCCGCCTAATTTGTAATAGATTTTTATATACAAAGGCAAGATTAACGGACGGACGTGACGAATGGATAATGATTCTGTTCTAGTCAAAACATTTGCTGTACCCTAAAAAGTGTAGAGCCGACATCAAAGTCAGTTTTATGGCTAAAAGGAAATAAACAAACTGCACTGACAATTAAGTAGAATTGATGCAAGTGAGGTCGACGAACTGCGGCAGTTATTCCTGGTGAACCGCGGCATAGATTAGATCGATGTACAGATACGATTTGGCCTATGTTAGATCTGGTGACGTAATAGTTATTTTGCTGTGATGTAAATAAGTATACCTTTATTATAAATAATAAAACTACGGTTTTACGGTTTTAAGCGCGGTAATTTATTTGATTTTTATTAATCCAACGTCTCGGCCACTTTTCAGTAGCCGTGATCACAGAGAACAAAGATGTCAAGTGTCAAGGAGTATTGTTAAAGTTTTATTTAGCCTACCGCCGATTTGTTCATTTTAATTAATTAGTTTTAATTTTGTTTATGGTATTATTTATTCTATGGGAGCCTAATCTAATTTACCACCGCTTCGCAACATGTTGTGGCTTGAAGAGAAGAAGCGGCACAAGAAACTCTTCAGCAAACAAGCCTAGCTCTAATAATTTTATATAATATTAAAATGGGTGGAAGGCATACCTTTATACCTATGTAACTTCAGAAGTCTCTTAAAGAGTTACCATGTACATAATTAAAAAAAAACTTAAGTAAACTATTAACGACTAAATGTTATTATATATGATAAAACGTCTAATATATAATATATAATAATTTGACGGCCTCTGTGGTTGAGCGGGCTAAGCCTTTCCCGGCCTACCTCACTACAACGCAGAGGCTCCGGGTTCGATTCCTGGTATAGTAAATTTCGGAAACGTACTTTCTAGGAAACGTGTTTGGGTGTCTGGGATCGGCCCCAGAGTAGTATATTACCCATAACACAAAAGTAACTTGCTTAATTTGGGGATATACAATATGTGTGTTTGTCTGCCGATTATTATTATAATAAAAATGTATGTCTTTGTAGACCACGGGCCATAAAAATGGCCCGGACATTTGGAGGGCTTGCGTGGAGCCATGGGAAAGCCAACACGTAAAGGCCCCTTGACAAATTTAATGTAAATGTGGCGTGATACTGACCGGCGATTATCCCTGTCTACACTATATAGTAATGCACCCAAGGACAAGCCACGGCCAGTGTAGGACTATTGTGGGAAATGAGAACTAAAAGTACCGGGCTATTGGGGTGAACTGCTAATGGTACTAGGGGTCTGAGAATATGGGGACTATGGCGTCTACCCGTCGCAATGTTCGGGGAACATGGAAAAATGGGTAGACGGTGACACGCCACTCCCTGCATGGGCCCCTAAAAATGCCATAGAAGACAGGGGCAACATGGGTGTGAGTGGTTAAGGGGTGTAGAGAAGTGGGCTGCAGGTTCACCGAAGCTACTTCAGACGTGATGCCATTTATCACTTCCACCCCTGGAGCTTGAGTCTTAGCTCTAGCGACCTCCACTCCGTGCCGACTGGCTAAGGTAAGGACGGAGGCGGGGGCCTTACCTTAGCCCCCGGAGTCAGGTACGAGGTGTCGCTACTCAGCTAAGGCTTCGCCACAAAGCCCCCCTGCGGGTTATTATTATTATTATTATTATTATTATATCATTGACATAAATATATTTGAAATGCTGTAATTGTAAGATATTTGATTATTTACATAATTACTAATGCATACATGATTATTGTGTTTTATTACTTATTTTTAATTATTAATTGTAATTTATAATGTAAATCAATATTGTAAATTACTTTTGCACGCCTTTGTATGGGCAGAATGTGTTGATACTATGACAACTTTAACATCCTTGTACATGTATTACGCAATTAAAAAAATTCTATTCTACAGAAGAATATTACGTACTTATGACCATCGCCCAGTAAAATGCTATATACTCATAATTACTATTACCTCACCCACAACTCTAAAGTACGATAATTATGTTATTTATTTCATGTGGGCTTAACTGTCAAGAAATATGTAACTTGATAGACGTGCAAACGTCAAAGGTTGGATAATAAAAATCAACGCTTGGAAATAGTATAATGAGTATTTATCCTTTGGGGTGCCTTATTGTCATGAATCCCTAGAAAGTTCCCTGCATACCTCAAGGAACAATTTCATTACCTTTATTAAGGTAACTTAAAGCCCCTCAGATCCTCGGAAAATTTGTTACTTAAAACTCCTCTGCATACAACTAGCTTATATGGCAAATCCTTCATAGTCCATGCAGTTCGTCTTTGGAACGCGCTGCCTGTTAATATCAAGCTAGCCAAATCACTGCCTATTTTTAATAGCCTTGTGAAGGATTATTTTAGCTCAATTTAAGGATGCTGCAGCAGTTATTATCATCTTTTTTTAGTTTTATATTTATTTATTTAAGTGTATTTTATAATATTTTATTTACATACTGATTCGGTAGTGAGAATAATGCAACATACCTCTGTTCTTATCAAATATATATTTATAAGATACTTTCGGTTGTCCATCCAAAGGTTGTCTGGAAGAAATCGCTAATAGCGATAAGACCGCCTATTGTATTGTAAAATTTTATTTCTGTTAACTGTATCTTTAAAACACAATAAAGCATATTCATTCATTCATTCCCTAGAAGTATTTATTTTAACTTGCTTGCTGTTATTGTTTGACCTCTCTTCGCTTTCACAGTCTATGGCACCAAGCAAAAGCCGTGACGAACTGAATGATAGTTTAGAAATGTTTGTGTTTAACATTCGTAACGTTTTATTTTGCTTCTAATCTCATAATGGCGGACGTGGACATAAGGAAATGTGGTTTACAGTATAATTAAATTATTATCAGTATTCGCACGGATAGTTAGCAATTGCACGCGGAAATTAACGGGGGAGTCACGTCCTTTTTGAAGTGAAACTTCTATATAGACCGCGTGGAGAGGCAGCATAATTTTAAAGTAGACTGGATGTTTTTTTGGTTTCGGATCGAATTCAGTTTTTTTGTTTAACAAAATAAAATATATAATAAAACTACGTTGTAACGGTTTTAAGCGCTGTAATTTTATTCGATTTTGGTTTTTCCGACGTTTCGGCCACTTTTCAGTGGCCGTGATCACGGTGGTATATTAGTTTAGGCTCCCATAGAATAAATAATAACCATAAACAAAATTAAAACTAATTAATTAAAATGAACGAGTTGGCGGTAGGCTACATAAAACTATAACAATACTCATTGACATTTGACATCTTTGTTCTCTGTGATCACGGCTACTGAAAAGTGGCCGAGACGTTGGTATAATAAAAATCAAATAAATTACCGCGCTTAAAACCGTTAAAACGTAGTTTTATTATGTATACAAGTCGCGAAAACTTAAGAAAATATTAAAATAAAATATGTTTAAATTAAAAATGCATTCATTAAAATGTACCTAATCTAACTAAATGATAATTTGCAGTAAACCTGTCAAGAATCGAAATGTGTGCTGGGACACATAGTAGAAGTGAAACTTCAATGGACAAGTGGAAAACCGAATCGCTACGGACAAATGGGGCATGCATACGGGCATACGGGCAGGCTTTCATGTTTATTTAGGACAAGATACAAAAAGACAAAATAGTAAAATAACATCAATTATGGTGTCCTAAAAAGGCCCACGCTCAGCATAATGCTTGTTTCACAACCAACGCTGATCTTCCGCAAGGACCTGTAAGTAATACCACGGCTTAGCTTTAGAAAGCAATTTAACGAATTTACACAGAATGTTTACGTATTACTTGAAACAAGTTAATTAGTATGTATGATAAAACTTATGATTACAAATAAAACAAAGAAACAGAGGTGACGAACTAAACATACAAAAATAAATAAACTAATAGTGATTCGTTATCTCACATCATTTGACTTATAATAACTATAAAAGAAGGACGGAACACCCAGGGGTTTTAGTGGGTATCCCTAACTGGTAAGTGGACGTAAAGGACTCGTAGCGACAGGAATGCGGGCGGAAATTTATGTTAAATCATCATCATCTTTGTTTTGCCAGAATATAGTACATGTTACAATGATATTTGAGGCTCTATCCATTCTACTATTTTCATGGTGTGCAAAAATAACTCTAAAACTAATAGTGTTCGTATACTTACTGTAGTAATATAATACACTGCGTGATTCATTCACATAATAAACGTATACATATAAATAATTCAATTTCAAAATCGTATTTTAGGAATCAAAACCGCAGCGGATGAGTTTGTTGACTTCGTATATACTGTTTTCTAAGGCAAAATTCAAGTTAGATTTATCCTCCGTGTACTATATGAGTTGCGTTAGTTATGTGATTTTAGTACTTGTTATCTATTAATCATTTTACAGATGAATAGATTTTCATGAAATTCCTTTGGACTTTTATCTCCCACGCCTTTTAATCTTATGTGTATATATAAAAGTCCTGTGTCACGATGTATGTCTAGCATAAACTCCGATTTTTTTTATTGCAGGAGTTCAGCAGACAGACAGACAGCCCACTTGATGGAAAGCGGTTACCAACGCCTATGGACATTTGCAACACCAAAGGAGCTACAAATCCGCTGCTGCTCTCTTAAAGGAGACTGGAACCTGGTCACTAATGCCGGAACACAACACAAGGTTGTTATGGCGGCATACTCTAGACCAGGGGTGGTCGCCATCCAGTCGAGTAAATACTTTACCACCTGGCTGTGGGTTGTTTAGTCGCCTCTTACGACAGGCCGCCGGGCCGCAGGAAATTGTATTCTTTCTCCGTTCGAACCGATCTTGATGAAATTGTGTAACTATATTATTTGGTCCAACTCAAAAGATGGATAGTTATTATCTCGATTATTGACCTCACTTATAAAATTCTAATGTTCCTGTTGCCTGATAAAATAAAATTCTAGATCCCGTCATGTCAGAAGCGTGCACGTCGCGATCCCCGCTGGCCCAGAGGGCCACAATTCTGACCAGAGTTCACCCGAGTGCAGTGCACGATAGGGCGTCCCCCGCAGGCGACGCTCACCGATGCGCCCCCGTCGGTGTGGATTCTCGCGCATGCGGCGAAGGGGGCCGCCACCCTTCACGCAGCGCCAAACCTGGCGGGTCGAGAGGAGCAGAGTGCCGTATAGGCACGTGGAATGTGAGAGGTGGAATGAAAGATAAGATGGACGAAATGATTGATATAATGAATGAGAGAAGCCTGGATGCCTTATGTCTGACAGAGACAAAGCGGAAGGGGTGCGACGTCGATGACCTCCCCGGTGGCATGCTTGCTCTGTGGTCCGGCGTGGACCTGGACGAGCGTGCGAGTGGGGGGGTAGGCGTCTTACTCTCATCCCGCTTTGTGTCTGGAGTAAAAGCTTATTGTCTGGTGAACCCGAGACTTCTCTGGGTCCGACTAAAACTGGGGATCACGCGAGTTTTTCTGGTCGCAGCTTATGCTCCCGTAAGCTCAGCGG
The DNA here is from genome assembly GCA_019925095.2 of Dendrolimus kikuchii. Lineage (NCBI taxonomy): Eukaryota > Metazoa > Arthropoda > Insecta > Lepidoptera > Lasiocampidae > Dendrolimus > Dendrolimus kikuchii. The sequence continues at coordinate 10,310,244 of CM034413.1, forward strand.
ATCCCCAAGAACTCGAGAAGTTTTGGGAGTCTGTGAGAGAAATTCTGGATCTGGCTGAAGGGAACGAAAGACTAATTATGTGTGGTGATCTTAATGGCTGGGTGGGGACCAAACGAGACGGCCTTGAGGCTGTCCTTGGACCCTATGGTGACAAGAGAGTGAACGATGCTGGTAGGCCAATCATAGACGTATGCATGGAAAGAAACTTGCTTGTGTCGAACACCCTATTCCATCATAAGGATATTCACACGTATACATGGAGAATGAATGATCAGAAAAGTATGATTGATCTGATTTTAATTGATAGTCGCCTCCGAAACACAATAATGGATACAAGAGCCTACAGAGGCCCCACTCTTGAAACGGACCACTACCTGGTGATAAGCCGGTTTGTGGGCCTTTTCAAGAAGTGGAGGCACTGGCGAGTGCGTACCAATTTCGGGGAGCTTGAAAGAATAAAGTGTGAAAAATTAGAAGATGTTAGTGTAAGGAGTATGTATGCGCGCCTAGTCGAAGAAAGGCTTGCAAAAGCGGACTTCTCCGACTTAGATGTGGATAATGACTGGGATAGTATGAAAGAAAGTATAGTGGAAAGCGCAAAAGAAGCATGTGGATGCGCGAAGAGGCACATAACAACGAAAGGTGATGAATGGTGGGACGCGGATGTTAAATCCAGCGTAGAGAGAAAGAGAAAAGCCTGGCTGGATTATGTTGCTTCCTTGCAACAGAATGACAGTATGAAAGAGATGAAGAAAGAAATTTATCGCCTCTGCAAGAATGAAACCAAAGCTTTAGTGAAAGAGAAGCGTGAAAGAATAAAATTGAAAGAAGAAGAGAAGCTGACGGAGAACTTCGAGGCGAATACTAAACTCTTTTGGAGAGAGGTTAAGAAGTCTCGGGGTTGTTCGTCAGCTTCCAGAATGGAAAGAATAAAATCTAAAGCAGGGGACGTTCTTGCTAACCCACAAGAGGTATTAGCGCGATGGAGTGAATATTTTAGAGAAATGTATGATAATATCCCGGATGCTGGCACCACGACTGAGTCTGTGACCGACTCCGAGGAGTCAGCATCCGAGATCACTTTGGAAGAGATCGAATGGTCGATAAGAAGTCTGAAAAATGGAAAGGCAGTAGGAATCGATAGTGTGTCTGCTGAGATGATCAAATATGGTGGAACCTGCGTCCGGGACGCTTTCCTGTCCTTATGCAACTTGTGCTGGAGGACGGGAAAGGTTCCCAAGGACTGGAGGCGCGCTGTCATCGTGCCCTTGTATAAAGGCAAGGGGTCACGTATGGAGTGCGCCAGCTACAGGGCCATCAGTTTGATCAGCACAGCATCTAAAGTGTATGCGAAGATTATTGAAAAGAGAATGAGAGTTGTATCCGATGGATTACTGTGGGATGCACAAGGTGGTTTCAGAAATGGAAGGGGATGTATGGATCAAGTTTTCTCTCTCCGCAATATCGTAGAGAAGCAGCTGGCTATGGGCCGGAAGGTTTTCTGCGGTTTTGTGGATCTAGAGAAAGCATTTGACAGGGTTGTGCGGAAGGACCTCTGGGACATATTGCCCGGATATGGGATTAATGGCCAATTGATGCGTGCTGTGCAGTCCACTTACGAGGGCTGTATGGCATGCGTGCGAGTGGAAGGCAGCCTGTCGCCCTGGTTTGACGTCAATATTGGCGTCCGGCAGGGCTGCGTGCTGTCGGCTTTGCTGTTCATCCTATATCTGGACGATTGTCTCCAGAGAATAAGATTGATGGATGTTGGGGTACGGATGAGTGATCTAGTTGTAAGCACCTTGCTTTATGCGGATGATGCCGTGCTTTTAGCCGAATCGCCATCAGAACTGCAAACACTAGTCACAATGATGAAAGATGACTGTCAGGCGAGAGGCTTACATTTGAATGCGAAGAAAACAAAGGTTATGGTGTTTGAAAGAGAAGAAACCAGAACGAATGCAAGGATAATGGTTGATGATGTTATGCAGAGTGTCGGGGTGAAGGTAAGGAAAGGAATGCTCCGGTGGTTCGGGCATGTGGAAAGAATGCATGATGAAAGAATGACTAAACAGATATACAATGCAAAAGTGGATGGATGCAGAAGTCGTGGAAGGCCACGACACACCTTCCATGATCAAATTGATCGTGTACTAGCAGAAGGTGATGTCAGGAGCCTTAAGAACAGACGAGCTTGCATGACAAGAGTTATGAATGTCAAAGAGGCAAGTGAGGTGTGTAAGAATAAGCCTAAATGGCACTCTGTTGTTCGTGCCTACCCCGCAAGGGAACTGGCGTGAAGTTATGTATGTATGTATGTATATATATAGTAAGATATACAAGGCGGCATTTAACCGATTTTGTCCAGTCGAAACCAATTCTTGTCAATTGATACCAATAAATCAATTTACGTGTTACATTGTACTCATTCGATCGCGAGGCCCGTAAAATGATTCACACGATCATAAATCACGGTATTAAGTCGGTTAAATTTTAATTTATGATATACTCACGGCCACTTCAGTTGATTGTGCAGGGAGTGCCCCGCGCAAACCTAGGCCCATTAAGTATTATATTTTTGGAGCTGGACCTAGCTGAATAGCCGCAGATAGCTGTTTCAGCGATACCGGACTTTGGGGGCTTTTCGCATTCGTGGGAGTGGAGGCGTTCAGCACGGCGGAAGCAGCGCGCTTGAGGAGGCACCTCCTGTGAGGTTCAACCTCGGCTCGACCGCTGCGGGGGATTGACTCTATAGGATTAAGCCGTAAAAGGCTGAATAATGAGTTAAGCCAACAGGCTGAAGTGTTTATATCATGGGGACTCGATATCCACTCCTTTCGCAACCTGTTGTAGCTGGAGGAGAAGAAGCGGCGGAAGAAACTCTCCAGCAACACTATTGTAAGAAAATTGTATATATTCTTTGTACGTTTCGGGAAACTTTTGCAACCTCAATTATTGCACAGCGCCATCTATTGGCTTGTAAGTGTTCCACTAAAATTGGTCTAAGGCTGTGATACGTCACAGATGTTGTAAGCGGCGTCTAACGTCTGTCCACGCTTAACGCCGGTTTCTGAAAACGTCTAAATGCGCGACAATATTTCCCGTGAACTTTGTATGTTTGGACAGTTTTTTTTTGTTAAAGGTGTTTTGAAGCTTTATATGGTTATGCTAGCACCATCTTCTTCAGCCAATCTATATCCATTGCTAGACGTAGGCTTCCCCAAGTCTGCGCCACATATCCCAGTCTCCCGCCTTCATCATCCAGCCCCTGCCGGCGATCTTATGCAGGTCGTCGTTGCACCGGCCTGGGGCCCAATCCATATCTCGACGTTGGGAAGATATCCAAAGTACGCATCCATTGCGATAGTGTCAAAAGTTCGTATTCTACTAAATCTATAATATCTTCTCAATATCGTCACGACGGAATAATTTTAGAATAAAATTGTTATCATCGCTAGTAGAAATGGCGTTAGCCGCAATGAATCTAGAAAAGCTAACAAAATTTTAAACATTTATTTCGCAAGTTTTCGCTTATAAACATTTACGAAGATAGACTGGCATGCCACGGGCACGCCATTGGAATTAACAGAATACCGAAATCGGACAAATCTAAGGTTGGATAAGGATTCGGCCTCCGGAGGCCGCATCCTACGCTACATATATCGAGACGCAGTTTCGACTCCGGACATGTTTGCTCCAACGGCTGTCGGTCCTGCGACAGACGTGATTGGCCCACTGCTACTTCAGCTTGCTAATTTTGCGAGCAATGTTGGTTACCTTGGTTCTTCTCAGCCATCTTACCCTTTCAATTTCTTTTTTTTTATTTTTTTTATTGCAGCCGTTCAGCAGACAGGCAGACGGTCCACTTGATGGAGAACGGTTACCATCGCCTATGGACATTTGTAACACCAAAGGTGCTACAAAGACGCTGCTGCTCTCTTAAGGGTCATTTGTTATACCTTTCATTATTTAGAGTACACCTTAATGAGGCTGTAATAAAATTTGTGATGCGTTTCCAGTAGATAGGGAGCTCATCACAAAGTTGTAGAATATCTTTAGCTACTTAAAAAGCAGCACAGGTCAAAATGGAGTCACTAACGGTCCCGCCAGTCGTTGTCCTGCAATGAAAAAATAATATTCTAGAACCCCATTCCAGCGCCAAGTATTTTGTATAGATTGACATTTTTAAATTCGTAATATCTTTTGAGTCGAATGTCAGATTTGGATAATACAAAAAGTAATCTACAGGTATAGAAACAATCTTGAATACGACATGATTTATTTGGATAAGTATTAATACAAAGGCATGGATAACATGGTCTGATTTTGGTCGTTCATTCGTCGCTTCTTCTCTATTATAAACTACAAGTGTGCGAAATTTCATACTCCTCCGTCCGCGCAATTTTCGTAAAAAGGGGTACAAAGTTTTTACTTCACGTATTTATTTATATAACGATTATCTCATTCAAATTCAAATTCAAAAGTTTTTGGTTTTGTAATGCTTGCAATAACCATAAACCGCTCACCGGAACGTATCAGTGTCGCGTGTGACAAGTGACGTTAGTGTCATTGGCGCCACCAACCCAATTGTACAAATCTTCAAAAAATTCGAATACGGAGCGAGCGGTGAGTTTACAAATAATTTAATTGCAAGCCTAATTTATTATAAATATTTACGTGCCAATCCGCACATTTTGATCTATTCGAGCCAGGATAACCCAGTTATATAATCAATACTTAAAGTTAAAACCAAAATAAAGTGTTTTGTGAACAATTAAAATATCTTCACCTTATCGACTTTTTATGTGGGTAGGTAATTTTCTTAAATTGTAATTTATATTGAAATTAATAATCTAATATTATAAATATCAGTCTAAATAGTGAGTTTTTTGTGTATTTCATCGATATTTGTACTAATTGCATTTATAAATAGTTGTTTTCTTGTTAAATTACGACCGTCATTTTGTGTTCATTTTTCAAACAAGTGTAGTATTGCAACATTGTATTAAGGAATTTCGTGTCACATTCTTTATGCATTTGGAGTGTTGTGTATCGAAGTAATTATATTTTGTGTTTACGAACTTCACCCGAATATCATCATCTGTTAATCCCGGTTGTGTCTTACGGTTACTTAGTCCCATTTTAGTACTTAATCAAAATGATGGACGACGTACAATATGAGGACCTATTACAGCCATTTATAACGATGAAAGAAATGTGTTTTGTTCGCGCTCAACGTTTATATGAAATGTCTAAAGCGGTTAAAAATAATTCATCTTTAGAAGTCGAATTTTCTGCTAGGGTTCAAGACTTAGGTAGTATTCGTACAGAATTCGATAGATGTGTGGCAGAGATAAATTCTATATCACGAAAATACAAAAAGAAATTTGTGCCATCGTACAAAGACATCGAGTCTTTTGATGAGTTATATTATTCGATAAAAAGTGTTGTGAATACGTTGAAACTTAACGAAGGTTTAAATAAAACGGAAAACGAACATAGTGAACAAAATGGTGGAAATAAGCGACGGGTTAAATTACCGGAAATTCAACTATTTAAATTCGACGGTAAAGTAGAAAACTGGACTACTTTTCGTGATACATTTAAAAGTCTTATACACGATAATTCTAGTATTAGCGATATCGAGAAATATTACTATTTACTGTCTTGTGTTAGCGGGCCAGCGCTATCCATAGTGAGATCGATGCCGGTAAACGCCGATAATTACGCGATAGTGTGGAGCGCGCTTATGAAGCGTTACGAGAATAAGCGCGCGCTAGCTACTGCTTATTTAGATAAGTTGTTTAACTTCAAACCGATTGTTTGCGAGTCGGCTACCAATTTAAATATATTTTTAAACACTTTTCAAGAAAATATCAAGGCTCTAGAAATTCTTGACATACCCGACATGTCAAGTTTTATATTATTTTATATTTCCTTGCGTAATCTCGACCCGGTCACTAGGCGAGCATTTGAACAATCCGTGCCTCCGGGAAACTTACCAACAATAACGGAATTATTAGCATTTGTTGAGAGACAGGCGCGCGTAATTGAGATGGCGGAGTGTAAGACTGTAACAGGTAAATCATTAGGACCTGTCAAGCAAGCCCCTTCCAAATCGCCCCCTCTCGCGATGTCAAAATATTCTGAAAGTAACAAAACTCACCCTCACAAGCTCACGTTCGCCTCGGCTGTGGCCAATATAAAAAAGAGTGATTCAAAACTGTCTTGTTTATATTGTCAAAAGCCACATTCGATATATAGATGCATTGACTACAACGATCTTACACCTGAGTTACGCACTGCTAAAGTCAAAGAGCTCAGTCTGTGTGAGAATTGTTTGCGTGACAATCACACTACGGAGGATTGTACGTCCAAATTTAGTTGTACGGTCTGCAAAAAAAGGCATCATATTACTCTCCACACAGATTCGACTAAGTCCAAGGAGAGTGTAGTAGCACTCACATGCTCCACTGAACAAACAGTTCTGCTGGGCACCGCGGTCGTCCACGTCGCAGATGCTTGGGGTCAATACCACACCGTACGTGCACTTATCGACAGCGGCGCTATGTCCAGTTATGTAACTAAAAGTTGTGCAGCAAAGCTAGGTTTATCACGTCGCAAATGTGCATTCGAGCCCATTGGCCTAGGTGGTAATCGAGTTCACCATTTTGGTATGACCACCTGTACGTTAAAACCACGTAACAGTAATTCACCAGTTTTGACAACTGATGCTGTAATCGTATCTAACATTGCTGGCGATTTACCAACAGTGTCTTTACCACACAAGATATTCCAGGAATATCAAAATCTTGTGTTGGCTGATCCGTCGTTTCATACGCCGGCACCCATTGAATTACTTATAGCTGGTGACCTGTTTCCATTCATTTACAGCGGCAAGAAAATAATGCCTGTTCAAATGGGGATGCCGGTCGCTATTGAATCTATATTTGGCTACGTTATAACAGGCCCAGTAGACTTAGACCTGCTAGCACAAAGGAACACTGCAATGGCGACAGCTAGCAGCAGTAAGACAGATCAAACCTTCTGTGGCTTGAGCAGTAACGTAAGTCTTGATCGAGTTATGGAGACTTTTTGGGATATTGAGAATATACCGTCAGAAAAGTCAGTAAAACCGGACGATATATTGGCAGAAGAGCAGTTTGCTACTGATCATAGTCGGGATGAAAGCGGAAGGTATACTGTCAAGTACCCGTTTAAGTCAGACCACGCTCTCGGTGATTCTCGACAGATGGCCATACGTAGGTTGATCAATTTAGAGAAGAGACTTGATAAAGACCCTCTGCTCAAGTCTGAATACAAAACGTTTATGTCGGAGTATGAATCACTGGGTCACATGACCCGCTTAGGAAATATACAAAATGTCGCATCAAAATATTTGATTCCACATTTTTGTATTTTCAAACCAGCAAGTACCACCACAAAGTTACGGACTGTATTTGATGCATCGTGCAAAACAACAAATCAGAAATCTTTAAATGATGTTGTTTTACCCGGTCCGAAACTTCAGGCAGATATTAATAAAATATTAATTAATTTTCGTTTGCATGATGTTTGTCTATCTGCAGACATTTGTAAAATGTATCGACAGATACTAATTCATAAGGAGCAGCGTCCATATCAACACATATTGTGGAGAGATTCAACAGATCAACCTATTCAGGTTTACGAGCTCAACACAGTAACTTACGGTGTGGCCAGCAGCCCCTACTTGGCAATTAAGGTATTGCACACCTTAGCAGATACCGAAGCACGCAACTATCCATTGGCTGCTCGGGTCTTAAAATGTGGATTTTTCATGGATGACTTGTTATGGTCTGAGCCAAATATCGAGGATGCTCTACGACTGCAGACAGATCTTCGCATTCTACTGGAGAAGGCTGGCTTCGTATTAAGAAAGTGGGCTAGTAACCATAGCTCTGTTCTCGCAGCAGTACCAGAGTCTCATCGGGAGACTCCAGTTGAGTTCGACGATGATCAACTGTCACTCAAAGTTCTGGGTCTCCAGTGGCAACCTCATACAGACTGTTTCTCTTTTCGCACAGTACCCCTGGGAGGAGAAGTTACGAAAAGAAACATTTTGTCACAAATTGGTCGCCAGTTCGATCCCCTCGGTTTCGTTGCACCATGTATTTTTTATGCAAAATCCTTTATGCAGAAGCTTTGGATCAAGAATCTCAGCTGGGATGAACCACTTCCCCTTGATCTAGAGAAGGAATGGTTGGCATATGCGTCCGAACTACCGCTCTTATCCAATTTAAGACATGATCGTCAGGCTACAATCAAGAAGCATTCACGATATCAAATCGTAGGTTTCTGTGATGCATCCAGCTTAGGATATGCAGCAGTTATTTACTTACGTTCACTTAATAATGATGGCGAGGTCAAAGTGAGTTTGATTTTAGCTAAATCCAAAGTCGCGCCCTTGAAAACTGTCAGTATCCCTCGTCTTGAACTAATGGCTGCGCATTTATTGGCCAAGCTCGTAAAATACATAAAATCAATTCTTCTTGAACAGATCCCGATTCATGATATATTTCTGTTTACGGATTCGTCTGTGGTGTTAGGATGGCTAAACACTCCTACATATAATCTTAAAACGTTTGTTGCTACTCGTATCTCGAAAATATTAGATACCATTTCAAATGAAAGTTGGTCCCACGTTAGTGGCACTTTCAACCCTGCAGATATATGTTCTCGAGGTGCACTTCCTTCGACGTTAATGGCGTCGAAGGAATGGTTTGATGGACCAGCCTGGTTGTATACTTCATATGACCACTGGCCAATTAAACACATTGAACAATTCAAAATTGTAAATGTACCTGAAGTGAAGCAAGCTAACATAACATTACTACAAGCTTGTAACACTAAAGATAAGAATTCGAATTATATTAATGATGTAATTCAGAAATATTCAAAGTTTTCAAAACTTCTTAATGTGTTTGCTCGATGTTGGCAATTTATCGATAATTGTCGAACATCTAAATCATTGCGCAACACTAGTGTTCCTACTATTTTAAATCTAACTAAAGCACATAACATTCTTGTCAAAAGTGTTCAACTTGCACATTTTTCCGATGAAATTGAATCAATATCAAAAGGAAACAATGTGAAGTCTTTGAAAAATTTAAGTCCCTTTATTGATCCCCTGGGATTCCTCAGGGTGGGGGGTAGACTTGCCGAGTCTAATCTACCCTATGGAAAAAAACACCCGCTACTTTTACCGAAGAAGTGTCATTTCACTTATTTATTGATAGAACATTATCATAAAATTTATTTACACGTAGGTCCGCGTACTCTGCAAAGTTTGATAAGTCAAAAATACTGGATAATTTCAGCACGCAGTGTCATTCGTTCATGCATATCTAAGTGTATTCCATGCTTCAAGGCTAAGCCAACTACGTTGCAGCCAATCATGGGCAACCTACCTAAATATCGTTGCCAAGACATACATGCCTTTCACACGGTGGGTGTTGACATAGGTGGGCCATTTTACACAAAAGAGAGTCACCGGCGTAACGCAAAAGTTCATAAGAGTTACTTATGTCTTTTTGTTTGTTGCGCGACGCGTGCCGTTCACCTAGAAGCTCTTTCAGCGCTCACTGCGGAGTGTTTTTTGGCTACGTTCGACCGGTTTACGGCTAGGCGTGGGCTTTGTCACACATTGGTATCGGACAACGGCAGAAATTTTATTGCTGCAGGAAAGCATCTTGCGGAAGTAGTACAATTTTACAATGAAAACTATAATCAAATGTTAGACGGCTTCAATTCGCGTCAAATCAACTGGAAATACAATCCACCAGCTGGCAGCCATTTTGGCGGGCTATACGAAAGTGGTATTAAATCGGCGAAGCAACATTTAAAACGCGTTATTGGCGATCGCTCATTAACATTTGAAGAGTTGAGTACTCTTTTCGCACGAGTCGAGGCCGTACTTAACTCACGTCCGTTAACTGGTTTGTCCAGCGATCCTAACGAATTTCAAGTACTGACACCGGGTCATTTTTTAGTAGGTCGCGAGCTTCTCACAGTTCCAGAGTACGTACTGACTGATGAACCTACTAACAGACTGTCGCGTTGGCAGTTAGTCCAGCAGGCTTCCCAACGGTTTTGGAGTCTATGGCGGAAAGAATATTTACACACGCTTCAACAACGTTACAAATGGCAAAAAAGTTGTCGAAATATTAATGTCGGCGACATGGTTCTCATCCACTCCGATGCACCACCTTTACACTGGCCACTTGGTCGAGTCGCGCAGCTCTTTCCCGGTCCAGATGGTGTTATTCGTGTGGTGAAAGTTCGTACACCAACTAGCGAATTTATAAGACCTGTCGTTAAACTTAGTCCTCTCCCTCTGGAGCAGGAAACATGCTAATTTTATGTATCTAATTGTTTTAATAAGCTCACGCAATTACCGAATTGTGTGAGTATCTAGCTTAAGATAGATAACTTTTATTATTATTATACAGTCCACTACTCTAATGTATTTAGCTATTGTTATTTGATGCTAATTATTTTCAACTTTGTTATTCAAACATCTATCATTGTCCTTGGTTTTATAACCGGGAAATCCTGGCGGATTTCGGTGGGGGGAATGAAGGGTTTTGTAATGCTTGCAATAACCATAAACCGCTCACCGGAACGTATCAGTGTCGCGTGTGACAAGTGACGTTAGTGTCATTGGCGCCACCAACCCAATTGTACAAATCTTCAAAAAATTCGAATACGGAGCGAGCGGTGAGTTTACAAATAATTTAATTGCAAGCCTAATTTATTATAAATATTTACGTGCGTGTGCAAGTTAACCGAACATTTCGGAACTGGTGTAAATTAAGTTGTAATAAAAACCCGTTACATAGCGACATTAATCTGTTTTATCCTGCTGATCCTGGCAGGAAATGTGGACAAAGTTATGAAATTATTCTATTGTCATCGGTCCTTGACACGTGTGCAAGTTTTCAAGTTAACCGAACATTGCGGAACTGGTGTAAATTAAGTTGTAATAAAAACCCGTTACATAGCGACATTAATCTGTTTTATCCTGCTGATCCTGGCAGGAAATGTGGACAAAGTTATGAAATTATTCTATTGTCATCGGTCCTTGACACGTGTGCAAGTTTTCAAGTTAACCGAACATTGCGGAACTGGTGTAAATTAAGTTGTAATAAAAACCCGTTACATAGCGACATTAATCTGTTTTATCCTGCTGATCCTGGCAGGAAATGTGGACAAAGTTATGAAATTATTCTATTGTCATCGGTCCTTGACACGTGTGCAAGTTTTCAAGTTAACCGAACATTGCGGAACTGGTGTAAATTAAGTTGTAATAAAAACCCGTTACATAGCGACATTAATCTGTTTTATCCTGCTGATCCTGGCAGGAAATGTGGACAAAGTTATGAAATTATTCTATTGTCATCGGTTCTTAACAGGTATGCAAATTTTCAATTTAATCGGACTAATTGAATATGACGCGGACGTATGAAAGATTACGTTACATGCCGACAGACATGCATACATGCAAACATAAAGTTAAGCTAACAAAAGCGTGTTAGAATACAAAAAATAAAACGAGTCTTTTAATTAATTAGCTTGTAGTTCTACTAATATTTTCTTAAGTTTTCGCGACTTGTATACATAATAAAACTACGTTTTAACGGTTTTAAGCGCGGTAATTTTATTTGATTTTGGTTTTTCCGACGTTTCGGCCACTTTTCAGTGGCCGTGATCACGGAAGACAAAGAAGACAAAGTTGACACTTGACATCTTTGTCTTCCGTGATCACGGCCACTGAAAAGTGGCCGAAACGTCGGAAAAACCAAAATCAAATAAAATTACCGCGCTTAAAACCGTTAAAACGTAGTTTTATTTTGTAGTTCTACTGTTGGGTACAAAAAAGGGAGACCAAAAAGAGATGAATGGGTTGTGTGAAGACAGAAGACAGAGGACGTATGTCTGAATAGAGGAGTATGGGAAGGAAAAAAGGAAAGAGAGAGTGTGTTTATTATTTAATACTGTACAATGATTTTTAAATAATGGTAATCCCATCGCTTGTTCAAACTTCAGTACACATTCTTGATATTCTCCTTCACATTTCCTTCTCTTTTTATGTATTGGTATGAATATATATCTATGTCTGTCAAACACCAACTAAATTAGGGGAGTTTTTGGCAGGAACTGAAAGGCGACGTTGTGCTGTGCAGTTTTATTTTCTAAAAATGTGTAAAATTACTCTAAAATGAACAATAGTTCTTTTAGTTGTTAGGATATTGATAGTTTTTGAACAGTAATTATGTGTTTTTGCGAGAAATGTGAACTATATTGCCAAATGTGGCCTTTCGAGTTTTCACAAGAACTCCGTTGAATGACGTCGATTGTAGCCTACAATACAATGGCGCCTGGCTTAAAGACCCAGTTGCCAAGCCTTAAACATAAAAAAAATTAGGGCTTACTTCATGAAGATGCCGCCATTGTGTCGTCGGATTCGATTGCGGTGTTAAATAGATGGACACGTAAGAAAGTTGTTGGCAAGTGTAATGAGTGGTTTAAACAAACTAAATGGCGGCCGCCATCAATAGTGATTGTTATTGTTTGAATGGTTGATTGAGCTGGTTTCAAGATATGTGCAAGATGTATACTTATGAAGCTGAGGTGGACGTTCTTAGTCGACGGTGTTTTGGGTGAGTCTATATAATAGTCTATTGTATTTATTTTTGTTATTAGACAAACATTTACACAGCAACTGACGGCAACAAAATTATACTATTATCTTTAGCGGTTTCGTGTGTACGGAATGTCTGGGGGTTTTTTTTAACTTCGGATCCACGCATACAGGCTGTTATTTTAATGTTATTAAGACGCATTATTTATGAAAATAAAATCTCCTTTCTACTATGTCCTTAGTCAAAGTCAAAGTAATTTATTTGTTTGAAACATGGATATTTGCAGATGTTATGCTAAGTCTCGAGTTACATGTTTCGCCTTGACAGGCATACAAACTTTTTGTAGTTTCGGTTACAAGCCGTAGTTGTCCTTATGACTACATAGATTTTATGATTGTATTATTGATTATATAACTTATTATGATGATCTTAGTTAAAATTACAACAAGTGTTTAATATACAATTATGTCTCTTTCAGTTAATATATTATTTATAAAAACAATTAAATTAAAATAATGTCATTAAAATTTTTATATAATTTAGTCAATTCATTATTAAATTCTTATTACTCGTCTGTTTAAAATTAAAATATTCATCGGTGGTATAAAATGCCATGCATATCAGCCACTCTGCTACTTTTATTTTAAAATATTATTAGGGGAGTGACTTAAATTTTTCCGGTAAATGGTTATAAATATTAACACATATGGAATAAGAGCTTCTTTGGCATATTACAGTTCTACTATTGGGTAACATAAGTCGATTAGGATTTCTTGAATTAAAGGTACTACATACATACATAACTTCACGCCAGTTCCCTTGCGGGGAACTGGCGTGAAGTTATTAAAGGGAATTAAAGGTACTAATATCTTTAAATCTTACGAATTGTTATGGATAATTTTTAACGAATATGCATGTTTCGTAAATATATATAGGCCGGGTAATGTTAGAAGTTTATACTTTTTAAATAGAGGTTTGCAGCTTACAGTAGGTGCAATATCGCCTATTGCTCGAACACATTGTTTTTGAGCAATAAATGCCTTGGATATGTATACCGAGTTTCCCCATAACAGTATGTCGAAGATTTGAGGCGACGTATCCGTGATATGCATTTATTGCAGTGTTTTGGTTGCTTACTTTTCCTAGCCTCCATAAAGCATATGCAAAGTTGTTAATTTTTGTGCATAGCTTATCTATGTGTTGTTTCCATGTACAACAGTCATCGACAATAATGCCAAGAAATTTGGCAGATGTGACTTCTTCTATATCTTTCGCGTTATAGTTAATAATTAAATTTTGCTTTTTACCTCCTTGATTATGAAATTGTATATATTGTGTTTTAGTCATATTTATTTCTAGATTATTATTTCTTAACTATTCAATTAGATTAGTCATTTCTATATATAAGTCAGTATTATACTTTAATTTATCCATGCAAGGGACAACTAACGCAATATCATCTGCAAAAAGGGAACAATGATTTTTGGTAATATTGGGAAGGTCATTTATATATAAGAGAAATAGAAGCGGGCCAAGAATACTGCCCTGCGGCACGCCTTGTTGATTTACTCGCATTTCTGATTTAAAACTTTTTTGATCCATACTACTATCATAAATTCAATTTCGGTATGCTGCATTCTATTCGTTACATAACTTTTTAGCCATTCTAGTGGCATACCTCTAATTCCATATGCCTCGCATTTATTTAAAAGTAGTTTATGTGTGTCTTAGGTAGTCTAGAATGATAATAAGCAACAACTCTATCCGTGTAGGAGCGGAGAAAGAATACAATTTCCTGCGGCCTGGCGGCCTGTCGTAAGAGGCGACAAAACAACCCACAGCCGGGTGGTAGGGCATTTGCCCGACTGGATGGCTACCACCCCTGGTCTAAAGTATGTCGCCATAACAACCTTGAGTTGTGTCCCGGCATTAGTGACCAGGTTCCAGTCTCCCTTAAGAGAGCAGCAGCGCATTTGTAGCAACTTTGGTGTTGCAAATGTCCATAGGCGATGGTAACCGCTTTCCATCAAGTGGGCCGTCTGCCTGTCTGCTGATCTCCTGCAATAAAAAAAAAACAAATAAATATTCAAATCCTACAAAAACTGTTCTAGTTTTACAACGCGTTTTAAATAAAATCTAAATATGCAATCTTTTTAATACAAAGAGTTTTCACCCTTATGTCTTGGTAACGAAATACTAAATTAGCATATAGGTGATACGATTCAAATCTAGGCGTCCTCGTAAAAATATGACTCACGTCATACCATAGATAGCGACTTGGTAAACAAAAGGCTAAGATAATAACGGTTAACTGTATGGCCGAGATGAATTGTATGCAAAATCACGTCTCAGAACTCCCTTTAAGAATAAGCATAGTGTATACCCTATAATGTAGTCCCCCGGCAGTGGAAGGGCCTGCCAGGGCTGCGGACAGGCTAGGTCTTATACCCGTAGCCCTGGCATAAGGCGCAGGATGGAACAGCCTGGGGTTTTAGTGGGTATGCCTAACTGACATCCGTGCAGGAACGGAGAAAGAATACAATTTTCTGCGGCCAGGCGGCCTGTCGTAAGAGGCGACTTAACAACCCACAGCCAGGTGGTAGGGCATTTGCCCGGCTGGATGGCTACCACCCCTGATCTAAAGTATGTCGCCATAACAACCTTAAGTTGTGTTCCGGCATTAGTGACCAGGTTCCAGTCTCCCTTAAGAGAGCAGCAGCGCATTTGTAGCAACTTTGGTGTTGCAAATGTCCATAGGCGATGGTACTGTCTGCTGATCTCCTGCAATAAAAAAAAAACTGGTGAGTGACAATAGCATGGCACCAGTTCTGACTGGGCATGCTAGTGCCACCCCCCGCGACCTGGTGAATCCCACACACGGGTCGCGAAGGTAACTTATAATATTTTTAAGTTCTCGCGACTTGTGTACATAATGAAACTACTTTTTCAAAGCTTTAAGCGCGGTAGTTTATTTGATTTTGATTATTCCGACGTTTCGGCCACTTCGTGATCACGGAAGGCAAAGATGTCAAGTGTCAATGAGTATTGTTAAAGTTTTATTTAGCCTACCGCCAACTTGTTAATTTTAATTTTGTTTATGGTTATTATTTACTCTATGGGAGCCAAATCTAATTTACAACATGTTGTGGCTTGAAGAGAAAAAGCGGAGCAAGAAACTCAGCAAACATGCCTAGCTGTAATAATTTTTTATAAAATTAAAATGGGTGGAAGGAAAAATAAAAGAAGTTATCGGTCAAGTAGGTTTGCGTTCCGGTGCACGCAGAAGGAGCTCACAGTGTCTTGAGGTCAGGCAGTTGGTTTTTGCTGGGTTTGGGTCTTAATAGGTTTGATGATAGTGTTACAAACAATCGAAAATATTAACAATAATAATCGGCAGACAAACACACATATTGTGTATCCCCAAAGCCCTCCAAAAGTCCGGGCCATTTTTATGGCCAGTGGTCTTGAAAGACATACAATAATAATCGGCAGACAAACACACATATTGTGTATCCCCAAATGAAGTAAATTACGCTTGTGTTATTCAAAGATAGAAAATTTGTTTCCAAAATTTACCATGCCAGGAACCGAACCCGGAACCTCTGCGTTGCAATGAGGTGGGCCGGCAAAGGCTTAGCCCGCTCAACCATAGAGGTCGTTAATCGCTCAGTCTTACGTCAGAAACCGCTGAAATGCCACAATGACTTGAAAACTTTCTTGAGATTTTCTTTCTTTCTTTGAAACAAAGAACAATTTAAGCTGGGTATTCATTTGAGAGGCGTAACTGAGGCCTTACTCTCAAACGCTTTCCGTCGTTCGCTTCCGTCCGATCAGCCCGAAAGAGTCAGTGAAATTTTAGATAGAAGAAAGATAGAACAAAGAGTTCTTTAAAACTATAACAATATGGCCTATATAACACAAAAATAAATGTAACATACTGTTACACGCCGACAAAGTAAATGCACACCTGGTTTATTACCTTTTTGGCATTTGGACTTATTTGGTTTACTTTGTGTTTAAAATTTGTAATTAAGAAACACATTCTATTGTTATTATATTTGTTTATGGCCGCAGGTGTGCAGATTACGGTTTCTCGGAAACTTCAGTCCACGTGCTCGATTGTTGTATTGTACAGTTTAGTATGAAACGGAGGGGGGGGGGGGGGTTAAGGTAGTCAAGCGACGATTACGATACGAGCAAGACGTGTGTACATTCGATAATCTGTATAGTGACGGACTTTGCGCGTGTTATTGAATCGTACAGTTTGTACTGGTTTTGTGCAGTTATATTTGTACCTGTGTATTACTCGTACGTGTTTATATAGTTCTAATAAATTCTATAGTAATTCCAACGGCATTTTTAATTCGAGTCCCGCACTTGTAACAATGCAATGAAAACTGATCGAAAGCAAATGCTATCTAATAAAATGTGTGATATTTTTTATCCCGGGAATTTTCCCGGGAGTGGTTTGTAGTGGTTCCGGTGCACAAAAATTAGCTTATTCCCACATTGTCTTCACTAAAACGATAGATAGCTGCGATACTTCGTGTCCCGGGATTCCCGCCGGAATTTCAAGTAGAGCGTGGATGAAGTCGCGGCCATATCCTGCTATGAAATAACGTTCAACAGCCAGCATACATTGCAAATAACTCGAGGAATACGATCTTCTAAGTTTGTTATCCTATCTGCCAGATAAGATTACGTACATGTTTACGATTGTATCTTTTGTGGCAGATCGGTATCCTATTTTCTAATGGCCGGTTCCTATATCTTACTACTCACTCACTTGCTCGACTATCGGTTGAATTTGGATCGATACTTTTTTTTTCTTTATTGCAGGAGATCAGCAGACAGGCAGACGGCCCACTTGATGGAAAGCGGTTATCATCGCCTATGGACATTTGCAACATTAAAGTTGCTACAAATGCGCTGCTGCTCTCTTAATGGAAACTGTGGAACCTGGTCACTAATGCCGGAACACAACTCAAGGTTGTTATGGCGACATACGTTAGACCAGGGGTGGTAGCCATCCAGTCGGGCAAATGCCCTACCACCTGGCTGTGGGTGTTGTTAAGTCGCCTCTTACGACAGGATGTCCGGCCGCAGGAAATTGTATTCTTTCTCCGTTCCTGCACGGATAGGCAAATAAACGTTTGCTAAGATATTCGCCAATAAGTTTTATATAGCTTTTGTTGGTGGGGGGATTTATACACTTTTACAATAGAATATTTTATCGTTAAACTGTGTACATAAAGGTGGTATAAATAGAATGAAGAAGCAACAGTTGGCCCATAGAGAGCGTACAATAACATTTGTTACCTACATAATTACAATGAATAATTATTTCATAGGTTAATTAATCCATTATACTTTCATAAATTTTATACAAGCATATTATACTCTTTATATTTTCTTTATATTCGACGGCCTCTGTGGTTGAGCGGGCTAAGCCTTTGCCGGCCTACCTCACTGCAACGCAGAGGCTCCGGGTTCGATTCCTGGTATAGTAAATTTCGGAACCGTATTTTCTCCATTATTTACTATGGTCTGGGTGTCTGGGATCGGCCCCAGAGTAGTCCGTTGTATATTACCCATAACACAAGCGTAACTTGCTTAATTTGGGGATATACAATATGTGTGTTTGTCTGCCGATTATTTAAAAAAAAAAAAATTATTTTATTATTCTATAAAAAGAAATAGTTTAAAATATTATTCTTACAGATTTTTGAAATATAATTTCAGTAATATTTAATTATTTGTATCATAAATTACACTACAGGTATGTTCCAATAATATCATTTAATTAATTTAGTCAGCCTAAATTATAGACTCAATCTCATGACCTATATTATTATATATTGTCATATAACCCTATTTAGAATTGAAATATTCTGTAACTGAGTAAACGCATCTGTTAATCAACCATCCTGAGAGCTTTCTCATAAATAATGGGATACTTTTAAATTAAACAGATATACCTAGAATGCAAAAGTGGATGGATGCAGAAGTCGTGGAAGGCCACGACACACCTTCTATGATCAAATTGATCGTGTACTAGCAGAAGGTGATGTCGGGAGCCTTAAGAACAGACGAGCGTGCATGACAAGAGCTACGAATGTCAAAGAAGCAAGCGAGGTGTGTAAGAATAAGCCTAAATGGCGCTCTGTTGTTCGTGCCTACCCCGCAAGGGAACTGGCGTGAAGTTATGTATGTATGTACGTACTTTTAAATTCTGTAAGATGTGAGGGCAGCTTATTATAATTTTAAGATTTCCATGCGGTAAACATTATTGTTACAGTTATTTAGCAGCATGGTTGTTCTTGTCATGTTTCTTTTTAAAGTTAATATTTAATTTTGTTATGTACCCTCTTATTTCTAAACGATACAATCGGCCATTTCCTTAATTGAATAATAATGTTTTATTTTTATTTAGGCGCTAGTAGTTCTCTATAATTTAACATAATTTTAATACAAAATCTCTCAATTGTATATAGACGATATTCACTACATTTTATTTTCATGTTGGCAGACGCGATAGATTTGTACTGTGTTCGGTTTATTTTATTACATGTAAAACTTTAAGTATAATATTTTATATAATATATAATATCTTTATAAAGTATTATCTAAAATTTCCAAACAGTAATGCATTAAATTATTTTCATTCATAACCCTTTAATTGAAATAGTTTATCAATGACTTCAATCCGCTATCGGTTGTGCCAATTTGCTAAGTTTGTTAGACTGTTAAATTGTTGAAGGGATGGCGAGGTGTTCAAAAATGCTTGTCGAGTGTGAAGAGTCAGTGGATGACATCTATGTAAGCCTTTAGGTTCTCTGATTATAAGTGTTTGTGACCAGTTGCTGTTCTTTTATTATCATAAACCCTTCTGAGTCGTTGCAAGTTTTACATTATTTTTTTACAACGACAGTCTAATGCTTTTTTTTATTGCAGGAGATCAGCAGACAGGCAGACGGCCCACTCGATGGAAAGCGGTTACCATTGCCTATGGATATTTGCAACACCAAAGTTGCTACAAATGCGCTGCTGCTCTCTTAAGGGAAACTGGAACCTGGTCACTAATGCCGGAACACAACTCAAGGTTGTTATGGCGACATACTTTTGACCAGGGGTGGTAGCCATCCAGTCGGGTAAATGCCACCTGGCTGCGGGTTGTTAAGTCGCCTCTTACGACAGGCCGCCGGGCCGCAGGAAATTGTATTCTTTCTCCGTTCCTGCACGGATAATGTTTGGTAAAACTAGCTTTCCTTTATTTCTTATGCTTCATGTTTGTTTACTGTCATTGGAGAACTGTTTGATTCGACTTCTGAATGAAGAATAGCGATCTACAGTACAAATAATTATAAGTTATGATTCTCGCACAATATTTAGCCTAGAGAGCTACTATGACATGTGCATTCGACCAAATTTGAATTGAGAATGATCTTTCGTCACCACGCTCGCTAGCTTTTATATCCGATTAGTAAACACAACTACCCGCGAATATTACAATGGTAGGTACGATAATAGGTCACATTACTTGGAACTTGGACTAAAGTATAATATGGAAAAATTTAACGTGTCAGTTGCATGAATATAACAGTTGAATGGTTTTACTATTGAATTAACTCAGGTTATAATTTATTCGACTGATAATTTTTATCTGACGATTGATAAATTGGCCCTTAGGAAGCACAATATATCAGTAAACGCCTAGCAAGACGATACATTTTAGCAAAAAAAATCAGTGCAGGAACGGAGAAAGAATACCATTTCCTGCCTGTCATAAGAGGCGACAAAAATACTCCACAGTCAGGTCGTAGGGTGTTTGCCCACCTAGATAGCTACCTACCACCCCTAGTCTAGAGTATGTCGCCATAGCAGCCTTGTGGTGTTCCGGCATCAGTTACCAGGTTCCAGTCACCCTTTAGGGAGAACCAGCACATTGGTAGCACTTTGGTGTTACAAACATCCATAGGCGATGGTGATCGCTTTCCAACAGGTGGGCCGTCTGTCTGTCTGCTGAACTCGTGCAATGAAAATAAAATGAACAAGCTTTCATTTAAATAATAATGTCAGTTGCTAGATTTTGAAATCGCACAGGTATGTAAGTAGTTTTCGAGCTAGATGACTGACCTAGGTACAGAAAGAAACATGACGATTTTATAAGTGTTTCCTCTTTGCCAAAATAAATATCGCCCTCAGCCATTCGCAGTCCACTGCTGGCCGTAGGCCTCCCCAAATCGGTTTCACTCATCCCTGTCCTCTGATTTCCTCGTCCAGCGTCTACCGGCAACCTTGCAAAGGTCGTCGGTCCATCGGGCTTGGGGGGCGTCCGACACTACGTTTACCGAGACGCGGTCTCCACTCCAGGATTCGAATGCTCCATCGGCCATCGATCCTGCGGCAGACGTGTCTGGCCCACTGTCACTTCGACTTGCTAATTTTGCGAGCTATGTCGATTACTTTGGTTCCCTTACGGATATCCTCATTTCTAATTCTATCCAGAAGAGAAACACCCAACATAGCTCGCTCCATAGCCCGTTGAGCGACTTGAAACTTGTGGACCAATCCTGCTGTCAGTGTCCATATCTCAGCCCCGTAGGTCGGGACGGGAAGGACGCGCTGCTCGAAGACTTTTGTCTTCAAGCATTGCGGAATGGTCGACGAAGCTAACCGAATGCTGCCCAGACCAACTGAATCCTCCTATTGGCTTCCCCCTCGAAGTCGTGCCTGCCTACTTGTATTGCCCGACTGGACGGCTGCCACCCTTGGTCTAAAGTATGTCGCCATAACAACCTTGAGTTGTGTTCTGGCATTAGTGACCAGGTTCCAGTCTCCCTTAAGAGAGCAGCAGCGCATTTGTAGCACCTTTGGTGTTGCAAATATCCATAGGCGATGGTAACCGCTTTCCATCAAGTGGGCCATCTGCCTGTCTGCTGAACTTCTGCAATAAAAAAAAATATCTGTACAAGGTAGACATATTCCTGCACAAATTTCAGGGGCCCCATGGCCAAAAATGAATATGGCACCCTAAAAATTAAATACAATCAATACCTTAGGCAATCTAGACTACATGTAACTAGATTCTGAGCAATATGTTACAGTAACTGAATATGCAGGTAACTCGATACTAACTACCAGTTTATATTTCACACGCAGTTGATATGTCGAGGTTGTAACGTTTATGCTCCAGTCAGTTTTGCGGTTGACCATTAATTGGTCATTATACTTAGGGAAGCACCTATAGGTTTTGTCATCTAGGCTAGGCCTTTGTCATAGAGGTAATTCTATATTACACGTCAGTAGTTCAAAACTCGTGCGTTTCTTGAACACTTCTATAGCCACGTTGGGCACTTTATAAATAGGGGCAATCCATTTATCACGTCACGCGTGGGGGGGGGGGGGCTCGACGAAGTGTGACAAGGGGTGGAAAGGGGGGGTCCTAAATTTCGTGACGTCACTTTCTAAAATCCTACTAATATTATAAACGCGAAAGTTTGTAAGAATGTATGGATGTATGTATGTTTGTTACTCTTTTACGCAAAAACTACTAATTGATAAAACTACGTTTTAACGGTTTTAAGCGCGGTAATCTATTTGATTTTTGTTATTCCGACGTTTCGGCCACTATTCAGTGATCACGGCCACTAGTAGTTTTATTATGTATACAAGTTGCGAAAACTTAAGAAAATATCAACTACTGAATGGTTTGATGAAACTTTACAATAATATAGCTTACACATCAAAATAACACGTAGGCCATATAATTTATAAAGATATAGTGTGAATTATCCAAAATATAAAGATTTTCCATTACCACGCGGGTGATACCGCGGGCGCAGCTAGTATGTATGTATATTTTTTTTTGTTAATTTATTGTTTAAATGTCAAAGAAGCAAGTGAGGTGTGTAAGAATAAGCCTGAATGGCGCTCTGTTGATCGTGCCTACCCCGCAAGGGAACTAGCGTGAAGTTATGTATGAATGAATGAAAACTCTTTATTGTTCACCATAAATTTAAATCTAGACAATCGATATGGATACATTTGCATTAGAACAATGGGCGGCCTTATCGCTTTTAGCGATCTCTTCCAGGCAACCCAGTGTCTGAGGAGATTTCAAACGAAATTTCAATATAAGATTTTTGGTGGTGTATTACAAAAAAATAAAATAAAATATATAAATAAAGTACTATATACTTATATATACAGATATACATATATAATTAGATATACGATAATATTATAAATATATATACGAACAATAGATACATTCATTTAATGCAACAATTTTTATTTAATAGACCAATAGTGGTCAGTGACCGACCATACGTTTAGATGTAGTAATTGATTTAGCTTGTCTGATTGGAAAGGGGAGGGAGTTCCACAGTCGAACAGCCTGTACGGCAAAAGAATTTCCTACGAAGGAAGAAGTGTGTGCAGGTGTACGTATGTATGTATTGTTTAAACTCAACGCCTCTACAGATTTATTATGTTATAGATGACATTAAGCTAATTTCCAAGCCAAATAACAAAAGCATAATTAAACCGCCATGTGGCTTTCTCGACTTGCATGTGTGGACACTTAAGCAAACTCAATATAAACATTCTACCAAACGAAATCGCATTTATGACTCTTGTAATAAGAGTCATATTAATAGTGCAATTAAGTTTGTCTAATTAACCCCAGGCCACGAAAATAGTTTTAACACTTTCAAAAAGACAAAAGATAAAAAAATGATGATTTATTTATGCTTTTCATTGTATTTTATGTGGGAACTAGCTCCTGCGCGCGACTTCGTCCGCGTCGAATAGTTAAAAAAAAGTAAGTTACAAAAATCCCTCCCTGATTTTGAAACATTCTTCATTGGTGCTCCGTTCATATTTGTCTTAGCGTGATAATATATAGCCTAAAGCCTTCCTCGATAAATGGGCTATCAAACACTGAATTTTTCAAATCAGACCAGTAGTTCCTGAGAATAGCGCGTTCAAGCAAGCAAACAAACAATTTCTTTAGATTTATATATTAGTACTAGCGGCCCGGCGCGGTTTCACCCGCGCTCTGTCCCGCTCCCGTGATATATAGGCGTCATGTTATATAGCCTATGACACTCCCTGTTAACGTAGCTTTCCAACAGTAAAAGAATTTTTAAAATCGGTTTAGTAGATCCAGAGATTACCCCCTAAAACGTCACAAACTCACAAACTTTACCTCTTTATAATATTAGTATAGATAAGATAATTGTAAGAAAAATTGTATGGAAGAATTGTCTGTTAAAAAGGCGATTCCTATATTCTCTTTAGTTTCATAATGATGAATGATCAAACCATTTACTGGGGTACCGCAGAAAGGTTGACGGCCTACTTGATGGAAACTGGTTACCATCGCCCATAGACCTTTGCAACACGAAAGGTAACTTCTATGCTGTTTGCCTAGTAGGGGGGACTGGGACCTAACCACTTATGCCGGAACACATGTTATTACTCTAGACAGGTGTGGTGGCCATCCAGACGCGCATATGCCCGATCGCAGGAGTTTGTTTCTTTCTACGTTCCTGCTCGGATAAAGGACGGAGCCTTAGGTTATTCTCGGAGTTACATCGTTACATTACGAACGTGAGTTAATTGGTGACGGTTCACGTCTTAACTGTGCAGCAGATCGTCACGAAATTTTGTATACACGTCGTCAGTGGTATAGAATAAGACATATACATAGACAACACTTTATTGTTCACCAAAACAAAAATTACAAAAAAATGCACAACAAGACAATAGTTACTTGGTAAAACAAAAGGCGGCCTTATCGCTAAAAGCGATCTCTTCCAGGCAACCTGACTCAAAGGAAATTCTTAAATTATCTATAATTTTTATGCAACACAGAAAAAGGAAAAAAAATGTCATACATGGACAGCAAATTACAGTCTAAAGTATTGTAAACTACATACTTACATACATACATACATAACTTCACGCCAGTTCCCTTGCGGGGTAGGCACGAACAGCAGAGCGCTATTCAGGCTTATTCTTACACACCTCACTTGCTTCTTTGACATTCATAGCTCTTGTCATGCACGCTAGTCTGTTCTTAAGGCTCCTGACATCACCTTCTGCTAGTACACGATCAATTTGATCATGGAAGGTGTGTCGTAGCCTTCCACGACTTCTGCATCCATCCACTTTTGCATTGTATATCTGTTTAGTCATTCTTTCATCATGCATTCTTTCCACATGCCCGCCCATTGTAAACTAGCACATACATTATTGCGTAAGACTAACATAATGATTCCTAACTGAATTTTTAAATATGGCAAAATATTTAGCTTTTCTGACGTCAGTGGGCAAAGAGTTCCAAAGTAAGACAGCCTGCATGGCGAAGGAGTTGTAATAGAATGTTGAAGAGTATGCAGGTGCCATTAACAGGAGATTATTAGTGGAGCGCAAATTGAGTGTATGTGATGTATGAAGGAAGTTGAAACATTCCTTAAGATAAGGAGGGGTATAAGGTATAAACAGTATACGATATAGTAAGTTGAGAAGATGAGCATTCCGCCGAAGTTGAGATAGGCAACCAATCAAGCTTTTTGCGATATTCAGAAACGTGGTCATATTTTTTATAGGGGACCTTGCATCCAGAACTGTATCCAAGGGATAGACGAATATAGCAGAAAAGATGGGTATGGTAAAAGAATGTATAAGTAAGTAAAACATAGAAAGCCTGGTCAAGTGTTCTTCATTCATGTTATAAGTCAATCGCGCGCATGTTTATCTCGACTAGCATAAACCTGTAACTCATCTCGGGGTGTCGTCGTTATTTATAGTTTGGTAGTCGACACCGCAGCTAATTGGCTGTAACTTGGGACGCGTCTGGGTTGTGTCAAAGTTGTTGAAGCTTTGTGCTTATCTATTTATATCCCTCGACATGAACAGTACGCGCGAAACTTATATGCGTCTCGAGTGAAGTTAGCTGCGTGTGTCTGCGCAGGTCCTGTCAAGCAGAGTTTGAAATATCGATAAAAATGTTGTATGATTCTATACAGGGTTGAACATATTGCGCTGGTTATTAGACCACACCTCATTTGAACATAATCAATGTTTAACCATTGACTGTTTTGATGGATTCGGGGTAAAATAACGAGCGTTTTGAATGTTCGTTTATAGATGCCTATTGAAAATGGAATAATTTACATAATTTTCATATTGAATAAAGTGAAGTGAGGTTTAATTAACGTATGGAACATTTTCTTCAAAAACAACCCTTTCCCCTCGTTTGCCGTTTGGCATTTCTTCACAGAAATTGATCCTTATTAGCTACAATATGATTTGGTATAATAATACAGGTGTGTTTATTTTTTTCAAAACCAGCCGATTCGATTCCTTACATGGGTAATTGATTGTTCAAAAATCTAACATATTATTTTTCGTCAAAATCGGCTTCGAGACTCCTTTAGTATTTTTCGCCATCTAGCAAAGTTTAGACCCTGATGGCCCACTTTGAAAATTCACTTGGATATTATATGGCAATTGCAGATAGAGTTTCTTGCCGCTTCTTCTCCTTGAACTTATATGTATAACCTTCAAAAGTATTCTCCAGTGGAACTTATTTTGAATAAAAACTTTTGAATTTGAATTTGATATCGGTAAAAAATAAATATCGTTTTAAAACTTAACGTTGTTTCTAGAATTTTTACTACAAAGTAACTAATTATAAATACCCGTAACGCCATCTAGCGAGACAAAGGTGGAACTAGCCATGAGAGCAACAGAATAAAAATTGTCGCTATAATGTCGCTGCCATGGCGATGTATTTGGTAGTGAATTGCAAAGGTGGCGCCATCTTTTCGGCTATCCCTCGGGAACAGCAAGGACTATGTTTTTATCTATATTCCTAACAACGTGTATGCAAAAGTTTGTAACGATCTCGCGTAGTTAAGACGTAAGAACATCACAAACAAGCTCACAGTCCTGTCGTCGGCCTATCACAGTCCACTGTTGGACGTAGGCCTCCCCAAGTCAGCGTCACTCGTTCTGGTCCTCCGACTTCCTCCTCCAGCGCCTACCATCTGTCAATACAGAAAACAGAAAACCTTCGGAGATACATATATACATACATACATAACTTCACGCCAGTTCCCTTGCGGGGTAGGCACGGACAACAGAGCGCCATTCAGGCTTATTCTTACACACCTCACTTGCTTCTTTGACATTCATAACTCTTGTCATGCACGCTCGTCTGTTCTTAAGGCTCCTGACATCACCTTCTGCTAGTACACGATCAATTTGATCATGGACGGTGTGTCGTGGCCTTCCACGACTTCTGCATCCATCCACTTTTGCATTGTAAATCTTTAGTCATTCTTTCCACGTGCCCGAACCACCGGAGCATTCCTTTCCTTACCTTCACCCCGATACTCTCTTTCAGACCAACTCTCTTTCTTACTTCGGTATTACGAACCGAGATTCAGCTACGAATGTTTAGGTTTTAAATAGTTTCACGTAGCACTTAAGATTTCTGTATATATAGTCTTAAGTTTAATGTTAAATTAATTAAGCAATAATTACATGGAGAGCATAACACAACAAAAAAAAAATAACGGGGGATCATCTGTTACGTCACGTACATGGACTGCTTAGTTATAACCTTGCTAATTATTTAGCAATAAATTATTCCACGTACGTGACGTAACAGAGAGCGGCAGCACATTGTTAGCACCTTTGCGGTTACAAATGTCCATAGGCGATGGTAACCGCTCTCCATCAGGTAGGCCGTCTGCCTGTCTGCTGAATACATGGGGAAAAAATACCTTATGGGGTTGAATTTTCGAAAATCCTCAGTGCGCCGCACCTACAATATAGAATGAACCCGCATGCAAATTTTCCCGGTCCTTCCAGTAGTTTGGGATGTACGTTGATATATCAGTCAATCCGTAAGACCAAGCAATTATATACGCATTGTTACGAGTGCGGGACTCGAATTAAAATGCCTTTGGAATTACTATAGAATTCATTAGAACTATACAAACGTATAATACAGGTACAAATATAACTAGACGTAACCAGTACAAATGTGATGCACGAATTAATAACACGCGCAAAGTCCGTCACTATATAGCTCATCGAATGTACACATGTCTTGCTGGTATCGTAATCGTCGTTTGACTGCCTCACTCCTCCGTTCGGCATTGTTTTATACTCATCTATACAAATACAATATGTCTACCTGCCAAGCGTCGACACAATTTCCCAGAAAACGTAATCCGCGCACCTGCTTAATTATTTCTGCGAACGGCCATAAACTAGTACAATACACAATAGACTGTTCTTCTAAGTAAACAGAAGAAGTCCAAATGCGGGGAGGTAATAAACTGTGCTTTATGGCAGGCATATGTGCATTCACTTCTGTCGGCATGTAACAGTATAGTCCTACGACAACAAATTGGTCAGTGAAGCTAAGACACCATTGAATTCAGTCTTCGATTTGTAGTTGGCGGTAAAAAAACAAGCGGTGTATTAACTTACCCCATTGACGGACTTCGCCACCTGTACTATATAGATTTAACAATGACAAAGTATAATTTACCTTTGATTTAATCGATCATTAACCTTTCTGAGTGCGCCAGTACTGGTCCTTTATTTAACCTTTATAGTGTATTACTACTGTTCAAATGGCGCCATTTGGTTTAGTAATTTATTCAATGTTAAGTTCAGGGCATTTCCGTTATCGAATGATTTACATAGATATATGAAACGTGAGCGCAGGAAATGTTTGTTTGTGTTAACACCTTATATCTTATATTAATATATAAAGCTGAAGAGTTTGTTTGTTTGTTTGAACGCGCTAATCTCAGGAACTACAGGTCGGATTTGAAAAATTATTTCAGTATTAGATAGCACATTTATCGAGGAAGGCTTAGACGATATATCATCACGCCAAGACCAATAGGAGCGGAACACCAATGAAGAATGTTTCAAAATCCATCCAATTTTCTATCACCACGCGGGTGAGACCGCGGGCACGGCTAGTAGTAAGATATAGGAACCGGCCATTAGTGTATATAAGAAGGGTAAGGGGAAGCAGTACTTACCATCTTACATAGAGGGGAAGTTGAAAAAGTGTTCAGCAGTATGCTGAAGATAGAGGATCAAATGCCTATCACAATAGCGCTGGCGTATGATAAACTACTATATGAATTCAAAATTGCTGAAGTGCCAGAAAATGACTACTACCGATCCTAAAGCAGTTTTTGTTACTGTTAAAGGAGAAGAAGCGGCGCAACAAACTCCCCAGCAACATATCTTCATAATTATTACTAGCTGTACCCGGCAGACGTTGTCTTGCCCTAAAAAAATAAATAGTCTAGAAATCGATTGCAGCGCCATCAACCTGGACCAATTGTTAATCGAACCATTCTCGAACCTACTTGAAAAAACACAAAAAAATCATCAAAATCGATCCCACCGGATCCAATCGTGAATGTAAACCATCCCGGGACCCACTTGAACACACATGAAAATAACTCACCTAAATCAGACAATGAAAATAAGTTTAAATACAGTCGCCATTGCCGAAATCGGCCGGGAAAGATGGCTAGACTGATGTTTTTTTATGTAAGTTTTTATTATTATTATTATTGATGAATATATATACATATA
The DNA here is from genome assembly GCA_019925095.2 of Dendrolimus kikuchii. Lineage (NCBI taxonomy): Eukaryota > Metazoa > Arthropoda > Insecta > Lepidoptera > Lasiocampidae > Dendrolimus > Dendrolimus kikuchii. The sequence continues at coordinate 10,339,577 of CM034413.1, forward strand.
TAACTTCACGCCAGTTCCCTTGCGGGGTAGGCACGAACAACAGAGCGCCATTTAGGCTTATTCTTACACACCTCACTTGCTTCTTTGACATTCATAACTCTTGTCATGCACGCTCGTCTGTTCTTAAGGCTTCTGACATCACCTTCTGCTAGTACACGATCAATTTGATCATGGAAGGTGTGTCGTGGCCTTCCTTGATGAATATCATATTTAAATACTTATTACTCTATTCCGGACGAAGACAATTCCAAAAAACACAAAAAACGTAGTAATTGGTCCAGCCGTTCTTGAGTTATAAACGGTGTAACTAACACGACTTTGTTTCATATATATATATATATATATATATATATATATATATATATATATATATATATATATATATATATATATAGATTATTCGACTTTTTTTAAAGTAATTTATATACTAATACAAGGTTTATCAAAGTTGTATCGCAGCGCCACCTTTCTTATCCACGTTTTAACGAACACTTTTTCAACACAGATTTGGTGGTACTCCTTACTTACATAAAGAAAGAAAAACTTTATTTAAATAAATAGCGACGTAATTACATACCTTGTACATTATTATACACAGAGCATATTTTGAGAATTTGTATGCCTTATTTTCAGCAAACAAGGTTTGCATTCAGCATATCGCTGTGCCGGAATATACCTCTACACTCCATAATTGTACACCGATATGACAGAGAAAAATACATCAAGTCTCGTGTGAATAGGTACTACCTAGGTAAGCGTGCTCCATCTTCGACCGCATCATCGTCCGGCATTGGACGTGATCGTGGTCAAACGCAAACCTATTTACAATAAAAAAAAATAGATGATAAACTTAAAAACTGTAAGGTAGTACAATGAATATAACAAGTTATTCTTAAGTTACACCACAACACAAACATATATTGATTAAATGTCGCACACAATAACAAGGTAACAAATAAGCGCGTACAACCTCTTAACTTCTTAAATTTAATTGTAAGAAAAGGGTACGGAACCAGAGTCCATAGAGTTGTTAATAATAATAAAAAGCTACTACAATGGCCGGTCTTACTGCTTAAAGTAATCTCTTCCAGGCATCCTTTGGATGAATTTCAACGTATGCTTTGTTTGCAACTAGTATTGATGATTAAAATTACATTTTTGCAGGGTGGCAACAAACACTCCCCATCTGGTTAGTCTCGGAACTGGTAGACTAAGCACCGCCGTCACCCTACATCCCATAAAGCAAGGTAAAACCCGATTCATTCATGTAAATTAGCCCATAATGTAGCCATTGGGTCTCCCTATTTTTTTTTTATTGCAGGAGATCAGCAGACAGGCAGACGGCCCACTTGATGGAAAGCGGTTACCATCGCCTATGGACATTTGTAACACTAAAGGTGCTACAAATGCGCTGCTGCTCTCTTAAGCGAGACTGGAATCTGGTCACTAATGCCGGAAGACAACACAATGTTGTTATGGCGGCATACTCTAGACCAGGGGTGGAAGCAATCCAGTCGGGTAAATGCCCTACATGGCTGTGGGTTGTTTTGTCGCCTCTTACGACAGGCCGCCTGGCCGCAGGAAATTGTATTCTTTCTCCGTTCCTGCACGGATGAAAAGGGAAGCGAACACTAGACTCACTTGTCTAAGGCGGACTGACGGTTGTAACAGTATCTTTCTGTAATAATATATGTTTTTCATTTCTGATATTATGTACAGTCATGATATGAAAAGTTTCGCCAGTTTTTGAATTGATTCCTTTAACGTTCCTCGTGCACATGTTACTCTTTTAAAGTAAGTCACAGAACAGACTGTTTCATAGACAATTTTGATTAACTGTTTGATAATAAAGTTTAGAATTACTTAGATCAGTTTTTTTATTTTCTATCTTGTCCAAGAAGATTGTTTAGAGATGTAAAATCTTTTTATTGGTTTTAATATTTATGATAAGCGTAGTGATATTATATCCTCTTTGTTTCTGTTGATTCTGATCTATTGTTAATCTTGATATCTGTCATTGTCAACATTGCCTTTTTTTGTACTCGTGCAAGCTAAAGTAGACTTTAAAGTGACGAACTTTCTCATTCCGCCACTGTACGGAGCAAAACTAATAAATGAAATTAAATGCGTATACCCCGTCAAAACGTTTATTTTACTTTTGGCAGGTCGATCATTAATTAATTATAGTCTGATTTTTAATTAACTGGACTAAAATGACAGCTGCAATCGATCTTTTTATTTTACACACAGGCTACGTTCCATTAGGGACTCACAACGACCACGATTTATCCCGTTCCGCTTGCTTGCCAGCGTTACAATCGTAATCCCAAGTGGAACGGCTATTCGACCCACCTCTTGACATGGGTCGTGGTTGAACATCGTTGTGAGCGTTTTCGATCACAGAAAATGATAACATCATTAGTAGCGTTCCACAACGATCGCGGTCGCCTTGTGGAACGTCACAACGTCCAAAATGCTCCGTTAGCCGTTCCACAAGGCGACCGCGGTCTTTGTGGTCGTGGCGAAAACGTCACTAATGACGTCATAATTTTCGATCACACAACGCTCACAACGACCCATGTCAAGAGATGGGTCGAATAACCGTTCCACTTGGGTTTACGATTGTAACGCCAGCAAGCAAGTGGAACGGGAAAAATCGCAGTCGTGAACGTGGCCTTCGTGAGTCCCTAATGGAACGTAGCCCAAGTCGTCTGAAACAATGAAGTATGACAATTGTGCCATTTGTGTAGCATGTGAAATTTAGTGTCAAAAATGCGCAACTTGATAGGCGTGTAAACGTCAAAAGAATAATAAATCGTCGGACAGGTTATATATAGTAATTAGGTATTTCTGACTTCTGATAACTAGGGTTAAAACAGAAATAATACCTTGTACAAAAATTGATGTTTTTGCGCTCCAATTTCAGGTCGCGTGACAATAGGCTCTGATCCCACATGCGACATCTACGTCCTGGGCACCGGTGTTGCCAGCGTCCATTGCCGCGTGGAAAACTCGCACGGCGTGGTCACTCTGTATCCGATCAGCGGGAGTACGCTGTTGGACGGGTTGCCAGTTGACAAGCCGACACGGTTGTCGCAAGGTGCGTACTGCATATAAGTGTTTTTTATTGATGTAGTGTAGCAGACAGGAGCCTAATTAGAGTTGCCAATCGTACTATAATATTTAGTGTCGTATTATATTTTCATCGCTAATTAAAATTTTGCACGCTTTTTGTTCACATAATTGTGATTATCTAAAAAATTATAAATGTTTGCTGGCCAAAGCAAATAGTAGTAATAAATACACGTGGAAAATGCAATAATTGAATAAATAAAATGTATAATAAATAATGGAAAATACATGTCTACTCTTATTTACACCTAACTCAACTCTCCCAAAAGTACTATACTGTTACGAAGTGTCTAGTCGCCCGCTAGCTACACGACTAGACTATCCTATAATTGAAGACATGAGTGAATGAAAGGGATATGTTACAATAGGTAAATATTGAAAAATTGGCCTACAAAGCTCTTTTACTATCACTTTGCTACACATATAACTCCTTCATTACTTACTATTTTCGAAATCAAATTCAAAAAGCGTTGTTTTAAGTTCTAATATGATTTCCTTGCCTGTTTAAATTGCATATTTTACACATTACATTTTACTTTAAGGTATTTTTTTAATGTGACAAAACTCCATCTACTCATGTCTTCAATTCATATTACAAGACTCATATTTTTACAGCTTTAAAACAAAAATACTATATTTTCTTTAAAAAATAAATGGTAACTCTAGGCTTAACGGAAATTCTCCATCTGGAAGGACCTGATGGAATCGGACTATCGTCATCTATAGCTAGCATTTAGAAATGGGATTTAGGAATAGTTAGGAGGAATGGAATAGAAGGGATGAGATAAGAGAACGGGGCAGAGAGAGGAGGAAGTGAGACATCGAAACTCTTACTCATCGTATGAAACATGATTAGCTCAAGGCTAACTGTGTATGCGTGGTATCACACCGATCGAGCCTGCTCTAAAATCTGTAATCAAGATAATGATTCCATCATTAGTCTATATGAAGAAAAAGTGCAGACAGCAATTTTTTTACAAATACATTCTCTCCGTGCAGGAACGGAAAACTAATACTAATACCTGCGTTGGGGTGGCCTGTCGTAAGAGGTGACAAAACAACCCACAGCCAGGTGGTAGAGCATTTGCTTGACTGGATGGCTACCACCCCTGGTCTGGAGTATGCCGCTATAACGACTTTGACTTGTGTTCCGGCATCAGTGTCCACGTTTCAGTTTCTGCTTCAAGGCCAGCAGGACATTGGCAGCACCTCTGTTATTGCTAATGTCCATTCGCGACGGTAACCACTTTCCATCACAGTTGGGCCGTCAGCCTGTCTGCTGTGCTTCAGCTATAAAAAAAAGAATTCTATTAAGCCAATAAAATAAAATTAATAAGCAGTGCAAAAGAGATAGAGCTTACTACGTAAGCGAATGTTTGAGTGAGATGAATATATGACTCACGGTATCAGCTATCTAGCATCACTACTTGTCGTGAATAGACCGAAAGTGTTTTCTCTTTTTAATTTCAGGAAGCATGTTAACTATTGGCCGCTCGAATTACCTTCGTTTCAATCATCCGGCCGAAGCTAAGCTGATGAAGTCCGTCTTACCTTCTGGACATGTATCAATGGCTCCTATTCAGTTCCATAACGACCAACTCCTATCTAGCAGTAAGTTGGACTTGTTTACAATCTATACCATCTATATATATAAATACGCGAAGCAAAAACCCCTTTTTACGAAAATTGCGCGGACGGAGGAGTATGAAATTTGGCATACTTCTAGTGTATATAGAGAAGGAGTGCAGAATGCTAATATTGAAAAAAAAATATGCATAAAGAATACATTAAATCAATAAAAAAAATATATTACACACACTACCATGTATTTGACACACACACGCATATATACTCTTTTGTTTATTGTTCAAGTCAAATTAACAGTGTAGCCTTGGCGAAGTCTGTGATTATAGAAGTATAGTCTTTGACAACAAATTATTATGGTCGAATTTCGACCACGGGCTACCTCTAGTACTAATAAATAAATAAGTTTTATAGCGAAAAGTCTCGACCTTCTTTCTTCTAGAATAAAAAAAATCTAGCATAAAAAACAGGCTTCAAGAGTAACTAGGAAGTGGAAAATAAATATTTTCTACTAACTAGATCTTGATGTCGGTGCAAAAGAAACCATAAAAAATAGTATATTTTGCAGTTTTTTTTTTAAGTTTTACTAAGCAATGACTTGAAGATGTCGTAGAAAATATTACTTCTTTCTTTTTCGTTACTCTTGAAGTGAGTTTCTTTTTTGCTAGATTTTTTTTTATTTTACATAGTTAAGGTATATGGTATCCAATAACCATGAAATATATGAAACTATGCTTAGGCTGTACTGAATTCAACGCAAAAAGAATCATCAAAATCGGTTGAGTAACAAAAATTTATAGCTGAACCATAAAAAATATTAAGAAGAGCCCTCCTTTTTTTCTGAAGGCGCTTAAAACAAATAATAAGTAAATTATTATCAAAGTGTTAGTTATAATGTGCAACTACTCAGCTTTTATATTTTCAGGCTATCCTAATCACATTGAAACACAGTGTTACCAACAAAATCTGTATAAAGATAACTCATTAACTCAACTGGACCAAGAACTAGATCTGACGATAAAGGAGATGTCTAGAAAGAAACCTCCGGCGATACCAAAAAAGCCGTATCCAGAACCCGACTCAAATTCAGACCAAGAAACGAAACCTAAAGTCTCGAGTATAATGGCGAAAGTTTCAAAATTTGAGTACTATGCGAAACAACATAAAGTTGGTCGTAGTCAATTTTACACTAACGAAAACGAGATATCTCCGAAAGTGTTCAGCGCTAACTCTCTAACAGTCAATACACCGGCTAAAGACGTCTTAGGTGAAAAAGCAATACCAACCTACATAAATAAGAACCAGAGGAACGACAACACCAATAGAAGTAATCAGAGGAATATAGAAATCAGTACAGAATATCAAAAGACAAGCCATAAAGAAAATAATACATCAAAAATGGTTATAGCTGAAAATAATTCGGTCGATGTCAAGAATTGCTCTTATGCCAATGTCAATGTCAGGTGTCGTAAGATCGATGACATTGTCAAAAACTTTGACATTGACAGCACTAAGTTGCCCAAGAAGGTGAACAATGATCAGCAAGAGCACGTCTATGGGAAGATTAATGTTGATAGGAAAATTGAAGGTAATATATTTTTTTTTACAGACGAGCTTGCATGACAAGAGTTATGAATGTCAAAGAGGCAAGTGAGGTGTGTAAGAATAAGCCTAAATGGCACTCTGTTGTTCGTGCCTACCCCGCAAGGGAACTGGCGTGAAGTTATGTATGTATGTATGTATGTATATATATTTTTTTAATAATTTTTAGCGTCTCATTAGCGATTTTAGCAATGTCAGATTTAACGATTTAGCTGTTATTTTAACGAGTCTGTTTATTGTTAGAATACAATTTCCTGCGGCCGAGCGGCCTGTCGTAAGATGCGACAAAACAAGCTAGGTGGTAGGATATTTGCCCGTCTAAAGTATGCCGCCATAAAAACCTTGAATTGTGTTCCGGCATTAGTGACTAGGTTCCAGTCTCCCTTAAGAGAGCAGTAGCGCCGTTGTAGCACCTTTGGTATTGCAAATGTCCATAGGCGATGGTAACCGCTTTCCATCAAGTGGGCCATCTGCCTGTCTACTGAACTCATGCAATAAAAAAAAGGAATGATATTAGAGGGTAGTTTGTTTGTATTGATTACCCCACTACTCGGCTCGTTCCATCATCCCTCGAATATAAAAGTGTGCAAATAGAACGATAAGACAACATTCTCAATCCGACATTGGTTGTGTTTACACGTTGTAGTAGCCACCTTAGGCTAATTAATATGTAGGGAGTAAAACTTTAAAAATTTGAATAATTTGATTAATACAATACAATAATAGTAAATAATCGTCGGCAAACCTTCTGAGCGCGGCTTATAAGATTTTTAGCTTAATTAATCAAATCTGCATCCCTGTAGAAGTAACATACTCTCTATAAATACAGTTATTTAACGAATACCCTCAAAAAATAATATTTTTTGATAATAGCAATGCCAACTTATGTTCGGCTATTAGTGAAAATGGAACCATTATTAAATCATGTCTATACGTCCTCTGTCTTTGTATGTCATAGTATTTTTCTCAAACTACTGCGTCTTTATGGGGGATAACATTTGATAGGAGAGTGTATTCTGTATTCTATTTGCCGCTACACAAATTACCTTACATTTTCTCGTGCCGTGTAGGTTTTCGCAAAGCGCCATCTCTTGGCTGTTTAGGTGGCACAATACATTGTGTCAACTCAAATGCCGTAAATCTTTTACAGAAGTACAAGAAGACAGATCTCAATATAAAAGAGTGGTGGGTGTCTGTTTACCGTCGGCAGCGTACGATAGGAATCCGAAGTACTCCCCAGTGTACGCTAACCCCAATAGCTTGTATGACAGAAGTACTGAAGCAGAAAACCGTCGAGTGAGGGTATGTACTATTGTTTTTAAATTCATTATCTCTCTCTGGAGATATTTTTTTATAGATGCATCTCTCTTTTCTTTCACCATATCCCAATTACTCGGGGTCGGCACAATATGTCTTTTCCTTCCACACTGTTCTATTCTGATATACCTCTTCTGTCACACCGCATATCATCCTTCACACAATTCATCCATCTTTTTTTGGTCTACCTTTACATTTGTACCCATCCATCTTGTAGTTTAACATTCTTTTTGTCACGTGACTTTCATCCCTCCTCATTATATGCCCATACCAACTTAATCTTCTTCCTCTCAATTTTTCAGTCACGGGTGCAACTTTCAAAGATCCCCTTACATACTCATTTCTCACCTTATCCATTCTTGTAACAGCACACATCCATCTCAACATTCTCATCTCAGCTGAGTGGAGACGTTTGTAGTTTATCACTTTAGTGGCTCAACATTCGGACCCGTATAGCATGACTGGTCGTATGACTGATTTATATATTTGACCTTTTAGTTTCAGTGGCATTAGTTTGTCGCACGTCACACCGGTTACCTGTCCTCACTTCAGCCATGCTACATTTATTCTTCTCCTCACATCCCTCTCTATATCACAATTATTCTGCATTTTTTATAGATACATATTGTATAATATATTATTATTATAAATGCATATTTATTTACAATTGTATTTAAGTTATAACATTATTAAAACATAAGCAGTTTAATAAAAGCCAAAACCTAACTAAATCTAAACAGGCCCTAACTCAGCAAATGCTGGTTGATAACAACCAACGCTGGTCTTCCGTTAGTGCCAGGCAGTAACGTCGCCTTCACAGAAGAAAAAATAACTAATGAACATTTAATATTATTTATAATTAGAACACCATGAAACAAAGAATAGACATATTTTGAATAATCTAATAGATGGCGCTATAATAGGTTATATAATAATTCTTGATATATACCAGTAATGATTTTGAAAAATAATAATAGGTACGTTACGAACAAAAAGAAATTAAATTAAATAGAACTATAACTATGAAAAAGACTCAACTAGGCTTACTAAAAGGCGCTTGTATCAAGTGCGAGATCTGCTTGCTGCCTCTGGTGTTCGTACAGGAACGCTTTCAGTTTAGGTTTAAAAATATATGGAAAAACATAAATATAACACTATAATTTATGCCAAAAGTAAAAAATGGCTCACATAATACTTCATGTAAACGGGTGCGAGATTCACTAAATATGACCATAACTTGTGGTTTCATTTATGATCTTAAGATCTCGGCAGCGCGGTGTATTTATTATTAAGTGAACTAAATGGAAACTAATTATATTTTTTTATGTTTCCAACCGCTTGATGGCGCTAGTTTCCGTACACTTTTTTTATTTTATTTAGTTAGCGAGATTCATTGGGATGGTACTGACGGGTATGCGCGGGTTGCAAGACGCTATAAACCCAAGGCACAATTGCTAACTGGGAAATAGGTGGTGCCAACAACTTCGACACTCATAAATACATAATACTCCATATGACATATTCATATCGACGTATTATTAGAATATACTTATAGTGTTAAATATTATACAAACGATTAGATTACATATCCTCGTCATTGTATAAAAAAAGTGTGCGTCTCGAGACGCCCGACAGAAGTGAGAAGTTAGACTAATCTAAGTTGAACTATTTAATATTGAAACTGTTTAACTTGAGAAAAGCTTAGGTTATTATTTAAATTGTATGTATATTAATATGATAATGTAAGGAAAGGTTATTTATTAATAAAATCTTTTATTGATTATAAAATATATTTTATTCTTAGTTACAATTCTTGAATATGTACATTAGAAGAAATACGGCTAGCGCTGTGGGTTAGAGTGAGAGAGGAGGAGCCTGCCTACCGCTGCCGTATGCGTGAGAGAAAGGGAAGCCAGACAGACTGGCGCCGTAACGCGTTCGGTAACAAAGCGGTTTACCCTCCCATAAGAAGTTATCACTTCAAAATTACATCTATAAAAATAATGTTTATATAAAAATTAATGACAGTATTACAGATTAATTATTATCTATGATATAATTATTAATTGTAATTATGTAGGTAACAAATGTTAATGTACACTCTCATTGAGCCAATTGTTGCTCTTTCATTCTATTTATACCGTCTCTATGTACACAATTTAACAGTAAAATATTTTATTCTATTCTACTTGAAACTGGCTAGATACAAAAACGGTGTTAAACCATATTTAAGAATAACGAATGATGCGGTGTCCCTAGCGATAAAAGTAAAAGAACGATGTTACGTCGTTAGCGAGAAAGTACAATAATATAGCATAACAACCTTGAAATTACAGTAAATATAGCAAAATTAAAATATATGATATCTTCTAACAATGTTATCAATTAAGTCCGCGATAATGTTTGATAAGGCGTTTGGGAGTCGTAATTGAAAATTAAGGAAACAATGCGATATCTTGTGATAAACGTGTTTCTATATAATAATATGATTGAAAGATTGTTGTTTGTGTTAGTTTATTTGACAAGCTCTTATTTAACTTGCAATGGATGTACCTATGTATGTATGTAAGTTCGGGTGGAATCTTGCAAGTTAAATTTGACCAATTTCCCGGTTTCCGATTGAGCTGAAATTTTGCACGCATATGTATATCGCGTGACAATGCAATAATATGGTACCATGGAGCTGATCTGATGATGGAGTCGAAAGGTGGCAATAGGATCTCCTGTACTGATCCAGATAGACCCGTCGTGTTTGAGCTATGGCTATTACTAACCACCCCTGGTCTAAAATATGTCGCCATAACAACCTTGAGTTGTGTACAGGCATTAGTGACCAGGTTCCAGTCTCCCTTAAGAGTGCGGCAGTGCATTTGTAGCACTTTGGTGTTGCAAATGGCCATAGGCGTAGTAACCGCTTCCCATCAAGTGGGCCGTCTGCCTGTCTGCTGAACTCCATCAATAAAAAAAATATATATATATTTCGGGAATCATTTACGACCTCAATTATTGCACAGCGCCATGTTATGGCTTCTAAGTGTTTCACTACAGCTACCTTATCCCTGATTAATATAAGCTATATAAAAATTAGGGATCCCAACAGAAACTTCAACAATGTAACCTGTAAATCTAAACAAAATATATAGGCCACGACACACCTTCCATGATCAAATTGATCGTGTACTAGCAGAAGGTGATGTCAGGAGCCTTAAGAACAGACGAGCGTGCATGACAAGAGCTATGAATGTCAAAGAAGCAAGTGAGGTGTGTAAGAATAAGCCTAAATGGCACTCTTTTATTCGTGCCTACCCCGCAAGGGAACTGGCGTGAAGTTATGTATGTATGTATTTAGCGCTGGAATCAAGTTCTAGGATTTTAATGAAATTTTATGTGTTTGCGTGGGTCCAGAGGTGGTTTAGATTCACAATTAAACCCGGTAGCTGGCGCTGGAATCGGGTTCTAGTTTTTTTTTTCAGGGCAGGACCACGTCTGCCGAGACTGCCAGTGTAATATGTGGTTTTCTCGCAATGCACCATGGCGCGATCGACTTCCCTTAGCCGGCTTCACTCTGAGAAGCTCGGGGCTCTGTCTACCCATTCTATTCGTTTGAGAGTAAATCCAAATGAGAAGCTGAGCATGTAGATAAGGCTTGATATCAAAATAATATGACTACTGCGGTATTTTTCTGCGGCAGTGTGCTTGACGTATAAAGTGAAATATGTACTGAAATTTTCAAAGGTGCTTGGTTAAAAAAAAAAGTTACCAAAAAAATTGTGCTCATGAAAGTTGAATAATAAAACTCGTAAATTGAATATTAAAACTCGTAAATTATTAATATTAAACTCGTGGTATATTGTGTATTTACGTCAGTGTGTAAAATTGTCGATAAAAAAATTGTTGGCCTTCGGTCCAACGTTCGTCTTGGTTTTCGTTCGTTTAAGGTTCGCCTGGGCAATGGATAAAAGGGGACAGCGGGGTGTTTTAGTGGGTATTAGTTAATTGGTATTGCCATAGAGGAAACACGGTATCTACTCAGCTCGGCTTTCTTAGCTAGTGATCTATATATTTGTACTCTATACAGATAAATAAAATTGAAGTGTCTGTTTGTAATGTCAAAATAAATAGTGAAAAAAATTAGGGGGGGGGGATAATTCGAACCAGGAGATACCGAAAATGCAATCTTTAGAGTTTTTGTCTTTGTCTGTCTGTCTGGATGTTCCGGCTAATCTCCAAAACGGCTGGACCAATTTTGACGGAACTTTCACTGGCAGATAGCCGATGTTATGAGGAGTGACTTAGGCTACTCCTCATAACAACATAACATTTTTTTAAAGATCCGCGACAAAAATTCCACGCTGACGAAGTCACGGGCACAGCTAATCTAAAATATAAAATGAATTGTATAACTGTAATCTATACACAAATAGCTTTGCACGGGGTTTCGCTTGCGTAGATTAAAAATAGTCCTAGTTTGAAGAGTCAAAAAAAGTTAAAAGGTAGCCCTCTGTTTTACCCCCTTAAGGTTTAAATTTCCAAGAACGCCAATACATGTGTACCTTCATTTCTAACCAGAAACAGGTATATAGTTTCTTGTTTTGAAAATGACTGATTTTCATACAAACTTTCATCCCCTTTTTAACCCATTTAGAAGTTGAATTTTCAAAAATCCTAGCCCCAGTAGTTTGGGATGTACTTTGATATGTCACGTCAGTCAGTGACGTCAAGTGATTATGTACTTTTTTATTGTCTTTGGCAGTTAAGCAAGCAGACGGCCCACTTAATGGAAGCTGGTCTGTCGCCTATGAACGTTTGCAACACCAGGGACGTTGCCAACGCGTTGCCGGCCTCTAAGGAATTTTATAACGCCCTTCTTAAACGACCCCATGTCATAGTGCAGAGGAAAAACCTCGGCAGGAAGTTCCCTCTAGATCGTTATATATATAATTATGTATAGATTACTTGACCTTACTAGGAAGACAGGATGAAACTTTGTATGAATATCTGTCATTTTCAAAATAAGAAGTACGAAATTTTATATACCTGCTTCTAGTTATAAATAAATGTACGCGTGTATCGACGTTTTTGGAAATTCTACCCCTAACTCCCCCTTGGTTGGCATCGCCTATAGGCATTTGCAACACCAAAGGTGCTACAAATGCGCTGCTGCTCTCTAAAGGGAGATTGGAGCCTGGCCACTAATTCTGGAACACAACTCAAGGTTGTTATCGCTACATACTCTAGACCAGGCATGATTGTCATCCAGACGGGCATTAAAATATTCTTGAGAAATTGTATTTCCTTCTCCGTTCCAGCACGGTTTAAACAGGTGTAGAAAGTTTGCTCAAATTAAGAATATATCTAATATACGCGGGCAAAGCGGCGAGCAAACAGCTAGTTAAAAATATAATAAAAATCTATTAATGTAGGATTTAGGAGATTTTTGGAGTTACATTGTTTACTGGGCGTTTGTAATTTTAAGTACATATAACAAATAATTCTGAGTGCGACCGACAAGTTTATCACAATTCGTCATCAGCCGAACGAAGCGAATAATTCATTCCTTCACAAACGGTGAAGCGACAAAAGGCGGTATCATAAGAATAATTTAAAATTAACACCGTGTCAAATCCGATTGATACGTGATGCGGAATCTCAATGCCGTATACGATTGCCGCTTTCCATTTTTGATGAAAACAAAAGTTTGTTTAGTTCTCAATCATGTGTTGTCCGAGGCGGTCGTGCGGTGCGGTTTCTTATAGTAGAAAAAACGTTTTTTTGAAATTATGTATATAAAATGATTTCAAACGCGAAACGTTGCTGGGTTTTAACATGTATAGTGTATAATATAAGGTATTAGAATATAAATTGCGATGTTGTTGTTGTTGAATTGTTTGGAAATATGTAAATTGAGAATTAAATTGTTTTATTAGAACATCGTATTGCCAATTACGATAGTCACAATTTTCATTGAAATCCGTCGATCCGTATCGGAGCCTATTCGAGATATACTTGCAGACAGACAGAGAGGCGTATATCCTAAAAACGATCATTTATGCATGAATTTGCGTTTTTCATGGAATATTTGTTTGTATGTATGAGCTATTTTCGATACTGGATCAATTATTCATGACAATGAAACCGAATGTATTTATTTCAAAATGGAATCTTACAGACTTACTTATTGAAAATCGTGAGTCTATCAGCGCTTCCAAAGCAATTTCAGTTACTGTTAAAGGAGAAGAAGCGGCGCAACAAACTCCCCAGCAACATATCTTTACTTCATAATAATAATTATTATTCGTCTTTTAGTCATATTCATATTGGTCGTAGTAACCGAAATCGGTTTGACGCATAATAAGGAAACAAAATTACAAGGTCAAAGTTAAATCGTCCATTCTCATGACGCGCAACGTGCAAAGTTGGTATACAATTAGCGCTAAATGGTTTTCGCTGTAGATCGAAAAGTAGGCTCCCACACCGTTATATTTAAGTAGAATACGGTCAGGTCAAGATTCTCGTCTCACTGTAACCAACAATAAGGCTACAGTGATCTAGTCTCAATCTCTAAAGGTGAAATAAAATATTAAAATAAAAAAACCTATGCCTAAAATAAAAAACAACTATAAAAGTTAAAAAGTAAATAAAGGTGCTAAAGTAGTATTCAAAAACACTAAAAATCGGTTTAATCAAAAATCAGTGTATCAATCTAATATGCTTAAAAATAAGTTTACAGTGTTTTCATAACGCTTTATGTTAGGAATTGGTTTGGAGTTTATAAAAAAAATACAAATAACACCGTAATAAGTGAAAGTGAAACCAAAAGTAAACAGTACAACTAGCAAAATGACAGTGACATCAAAGAAGGAACCGTCTCATAAGCGCCTGTTAAAACTCTTCGTCGATAATCTAAAGAAGAACACGCTGGCATTAAAAGAACTGAAAACTTCCATCGATATAAAAAACAAAAGAAACGATAACTACGAACGAATAATCGAAATATCGAACTCGGTTAATGAAAAACTGGATGGTATAAAAAAGCTAAGAAACGATATTAAAATTTACAAAACCATAAACACCATTTTAACGAATCATTATATCAAAGAAACTAAAAACCATGAAAACAGTGTACAAGCCAAGGTGATAAAGCTAGAAGTGGAAGTTAAGCAGTCGTATAAAGATTTGAAAGAGGAATTTTCTAAGATGGCCGCCATACTTCGTGTTGCCACTCACAACCTGTCAAACATCAATGTTGCCGGTCAAAATAATTCTTTATTCCAAAACATGTCATCGCAGATAAAGGATAGCAACGTTTTTGTTATTGGCAACGATTTTAGAAGTAACCAATTTAATGAATTATATATTAGGAATGAAATGTATAATAATATTATCAAGAAAATTGATAAATTGTTTTGCAATATGGTAAGTTTAGATAAGGATAGGTTGTTTGATTTATGATTTTGTCATTTTTGTGTCAGTTTATTAGGTTACCGGTGTTTTGTTGAAACGGATTTGATTGCTGTTGTTATATTTAGATCTGTTTATTCATTATCAAACATTGCACTAAAAGACTTAATTTCTCAGGAGAAGTAATACTAAGGTATTTACATCGTGTTAGCTTATAATAGCTAGGGCTTCCGTGACTTATTCTAATAACGTTCGAAGTGTCGCTAGGGAGTACGTATAGCTAAGACAGTTTTTCAACACTTCCTGACTGTTACATTATCGTGAAAAAACCTGCACATCCAGATTACTCATGTGTTAAACCTGACAATGCGTCTTGGATAAGGGTAGCGAGTAAACCGTCTGTTCCCGTAGTAATAAGGAATTCTGGACAAAGCAGTAAGATGCTTATGAGCAGATTATATACAGTAATATTAAGATGAAAAAATTGTAGTCATTTTGGTACAAATGGTGCTCTTTGTAAATTTAGTTAGGTGTAATATATGCCCCTACGTAATAATAAAGTGTGAATGTTCAGTCCACCGGACTAAAAGCTTCAAGCATTTTAAAGACATTGTTATAATTGTTTCAGGCATATCAGGACAGGATCAAAGAAGAGGAACAGAAGGAAGCGGAAACGGCGCGCTTAGAGGAGATACTCAACATGTGCGCAGAGTACGAAAAGCAGATATCTTCAGGTAAGTAATAAAAGTATAAGTTAAGAAAGATAAACATTAAAGAGATCGGATTATTTGATAATTTCAATATAGCTTTGATTCTTATTCTACAATATATTCGTAACTTAGCCTGCATAAATGAAGCAGAATTTCTAAGGAGTATCTTTTACTATTAGCATCTGTTAGGCTACTTGAAAAATACGTTATCTAGTAGTTTTAGAAGATGACTACCAATCAATGTCGATAAAGTTATGCTGGAGCAAGTGAATGAGTTTGTATATCTTGGATGTGCTTTTAGCAGGGATGGCAGGTACACCGCTGATATAGAAAGAATAGTGAATTTGGGGAATAGTGTGAATGGAGCGTTAGGTAAACTTCTAGGCGCTAAGAACCTCAGCCAGAAGGCCCAGCTCGCCATACACAACGCGGTGCTGGTACCTACGCTCACGTATGGATGCGAGAGTTGGGTATGGAAGAGAGAGCATGAAAGTAGAGTAAACGCGGTCGAGATGCGAGCTCTGCGCAAAATCTGTGGAGTGACGCTCGCGGACCGCGTTCGTAATACCGAAGTAAGAAAGAGAGTTGGTCTGAAAGAGAGTGTCGGGGTGAAGGTAAGGAAAGGAATGCTCCGGTGGTTCGGGCATGTGGAAAGAATGCATGATGAAAGAATGACTAAACAGATATACAATGCAAAAGTGGATGGATGCAGAAGTCGTGGAAGGCCACGACACACCTTCCATGATCAAATTGATCGTGTACTAGCAGAAGGTGATGTCAGGAGCCTTAAGAACAGACGAGCTTGCATGACAAGAGTTATGAATGTCAAAGAGGCAAGTGAGGTGTGTAAGAATAAGCTTAAATGGCACTCTGTTGTTCGTGCCTACCCCGCAAGGGAACTGGCGTGAAGTTATGTATGTATGTATGTATGTACTACCAATCAAGACTGATAATAAAATTCTTTGTCACTATTTCAAGTTTGCAAAAAATAAAGGTTGTTATAACTGTAACAAAAGATCTAATAAATATTAAATATAAAAATAAAATAGTTTTAGATTATAATGTTCATGACATTTAATACTTCTTTAAATCATTTTCAGGAATCCCAATAACACCAACAGAAAAGCGGCCACATAATAAAATAATAACAAACGGATCGTTACCAAGGAGTGTTGCACTCAATAACCCTAATTTTGTGCAAACGAGTGATGGATATTATAAGTGAGTAATATCTTTGATATTGTTTTGCATAAAAGGCATTTTTATTCTTCCTTAACGGCTTACTATTTTATAAATCTAGCTAAATTTAGAAATTTAAAAAATTATACAGAGATCAAAAGCAACGCCACGCAATTTTCAAGAGCTTTTATAGTTAACTTGTATTTTGATTATAACATATATAAATCTAATAACTTATTTTATTTATTTATTCTTCATTATTTGTCTTATAGGTTCGATACTAGTCATACACGTAACAACTCAGTGAGCAAATCTCTACCAATACAAAGAAATCTCTCAAGCTATGAAAATTTCGACTTATCTACGTCACCAACTCAAATAGAACAACTCACTCCAGAAGTAGCAATATCTAGCCCAAACAATTATGAAAATGTCGGTAGGATGGACGAAATAGGCATACCAGTGTTTGAAAATTCAGTACCAGATATATCTAGTCCAATAATGATAAGGAAAGCTGTTAACCAAAGTGCTGAAATTAAAATACCTGCTGGATCGCCTATAGGAAGTCCGTATGAAAACGTTTACTTCAGAAATAATGTTTATGGGAATCTAAAACCTAAATCTCCTAATACACAAAGTCCAAGAACTAGAATAAAAACTAGCTTTGCTCATAAAAATTTACCGTCGCCTCAATATTTTATATTTCCAACACCGCCTCCTGTTGATAATACTAACAAACCTTTCAAAGATGATGTTAAAGATGGTCAGTTATCTAACGATCAAAGAGAAAAGAAGGATAATAATGACAGAAGGGAGAAAGAAAGCAAACATATTGGCGGCATAGAAAAACAATTGAGTCTAGAAGAAGAAATACCAATGATTGATGATGCGAATATCACAAATGATTTAGAATTTAGATATTCTAAAATAATTACAGACAGTGAAATTGAATCGCCTAAAGGTGAGCTAATTTTAACTAAAAATCAAAGTTTTGATGACGTAAAAAAAGAGTTGATGGCGGATATTCCAGAGTTAGAAGAATTCGAGAAAGATTTACAAAAGAACAAAAGAGATAAAATAATTAAGAACATAGCAGATGATATAAAGAAAATGGATGAAGCAGATTCAATAGATAGTGTGGTTTTGGATGATAGTGTGGAAGATTTGAAAACAAAATATGATAGATTGAAAGATGATCGAAAAAGGTTGGTGACAGAAATACATGAGATTAAAAATAAAATGTCTGAAATTCGATCACAAGAAGATGACATTTTAAGAGAGGTAAGTCATTTTTATTAAATTTTCTGATATTTCATCTATTTTACAGTGATAGTGTTCAATGAATGGATGGCTTGTAATGCTATCTAAATCTGTAGTATTTTGGAGCTTTTTAAGCTCCATTTTTTAATGAGCGATTGTCATTCCTAAACTACACTTTCCATGCGACTTCCCTCTCGTAAACTTATCCCCCTTTCTAAGATAAAAAGTATCACAAAGTCATCTCACAATCAAATGTATGTATGTACTGAATTTCATGATAATAGGTTAACAAACTCGTGATATAGCCTTATTTTGATAAATTTCGACTCTTTCCACCTTATAACCAAGTAACCCCTAAATATCACCACATTGATCAAGATATCATTTGATTACTTTATTTTGTGACATTGAGTTATTTTCTTTAAAAAAAATTACAGCTTGAAATGGAAAAGGCACTGATTAAAGGAGAATACGATTCGGAAATCGCTATTTTAAATATAGAACAGAAGAAAAAAATAGAATTAATAGAAAAAGCTAAAAGTATAGAAGAAGAGATAAAGCAATTAAAAGAAAAACAAGAGTTACGGCAGAATGAGATGAGAGAAAGAGTGGACATTGCTACATTTAAAGTACAGAGGTAAGTTACACTAGGTGCTACATCAATAAATTCGTCCTATATCTAGATTAATGCTCTATATCATAGTTCTGTGCCAGTATTGGAACCTGCTTCATTTAAACAAAAAGTAGATGCAGCCACTGTATTACCACACCTATTACGATGTGTCGCTTTTGTTACAGGATAGAAAAAGATTTAAAAGAAAATGCAGCTACCTTGGAAGAACTACAAAATGCGCAAGATATACTGGATAATGAAACGAAAATCTTCGAAGACCTTGAGTTCCAGCACTTGGAAGAGGAATCTGAATTGTAAATATTAGTTTACATTAGTCTTTCATATTTGAGTAATTTTTAAATCAAAGGTGTTCTTTGATCACGTTGACGAGGGGGTAGCCTGGAAGAGATCGCTTTAAGCGATAAGGCCGCCTTTAGTTCAACATTACCTACCGTGCCTAGTTTTAAATAATTGTTTTAATTTTTGGTGAACAATAAAGTGTTTTCATTCATTCATTTATTGTCTTGATAATAATATGTTGACCTGTTAAAGTCCAAATTAAATTAAATTTTTCTTTACTACTGCGGCTTTCCCAAAGCATAAGGAATTTAATGTCTGTTCTTCTAGCATTATGCAGTGATGCTTCTTTTAATTTTTTTTGAATTCAATGACTTACGACTTCCTTCTTTTACAGGCTATCAAATAGAGAAGACGTTCAAAATGACATCATCCTTCTAACAAAAAAAATTGAAGCACAAAAAACCAGAATCCTCACTTTAAAATCTGAAGCAAATAACAATTTAACATCAGCTTTAGACGAGACTAAAATACTACACGCAGAATACGTTAGGCTTTTAAACAAAGTAGAAGATTTAACTAGTAAGGTACAGGCTATAGAAAAAGAATTAAAGCCAATAGTGGCAAAGTTAAATGATATTGAAAGAACTCAGTCTCCTGATAGTGCGTTTTATACCGATCAAACAAGAGCAAAGTCAGGTGAATTCGGTTATTCCCCACAAAGCTCAGATAGCGATGATGTTGATATTAAAAGTAATTTCGAAGATCATACGAAACAGATCAAAGACAAGTTTAACTCTATAGATCAAATGTCGCAGTCTATGACTGTAGATTTGGAAAGACGAGATGAAAATAGATACAGCGAAAGTCCATCAAAATCATCAACATCCTCGAAAGAAAAGAAAGGTTTCTGGGAGCGTAATTTCGATTCACTAAAACGTAAAAAGAAACCTAAATCACCAGAAAAAGTTGATATAATGTCGCAGAGTTTAAACGAAAACATATTCTTCAACAATGAAAATATTGAAGCGGATACTTTCGAAAGATTTAATAGCTTACGTAATTCCAAAAAGAAAGAACAGCCAGTAATTAAAAGTAGCTCCTCGTCGAAAATACCTACTTTTGCTGCACTTGGAAAGATAATGAAAAAAGATTCTTTCGGAAGAAAATCTCGTGAGAACAGTATCAAAAGCGATGACGATAATAAAAATAGATACATTAAAAATCCTAAACCAGTAAATACAGATAATAAATATGTAAAAGCGAAATCATTATCACCTGATAAAGGCGATGATACTATAGCAGAAGAGCCTGCTACTAGATTAAAAGTTACCTTTGAAAATACGAAGGGATTAGATAAAGAAAATGTACAGTCGGCTAAAATATTACATAGAAAGAGTTGTGGGGATGAGCCTAGTATTAAGATAGAAGCGAAAATCTCGGATAGTGGGAAAATTCCATCTCAAGACGATATCGATAGGATATCGAAAGTGACGATCGATGCACCGATTCTGCCGAGTGATGCGGATATGAATTCGCTTGGAAAGCGCACCTTGGACAGTCTCATGGAGATTGAAAGAAAAAGACTGGAGATGTTGGAAGAACAAGGTTTGTTTGAATCTTTTTTTAGTTATATCTATCTTTTTTACAGAGACTCGCTAAAAGGAAACTCTTATGATCTCATTTTGGTGTCTGTGTCACAAAAATTACTTCAAGAACTTAATCTGTTTTATAAGTCCTGGTAAATTTTTGTTTACTTTATATATCCACACAGTTTACAGAAATAGTTCCATTATCTCAGATAAAAAAATCTTACACCACAAATGATTTTTAGACTACTTTTGCACCAAAATTTATGGTAATCAGTGTAATAGCCAAAGAAAAAACATATATACAAACAAACCAACTTTTAGATAAACATCTAGCTAAAAGAACCAAGCATTAAATTTCTGCTGCCCACTCAAAACGTTTTATGTGATTATAATAATTCTAAACTAGTATTCAAGTCGGACGGTTTCCAGCCAGACGCGAGTCTTTAACAGTTTAACAGGTAAAAATAAAATCTCCACATACTGGCTTATTTAGTTATCCTACCATTATATAGATATCCTGTACATAAAATTATCATGTATTGATACGAATGACATCAAGGCAGAACAATAAATACTGTACTGTTATTCCAAGTAGTTTTCTATAGATATGATTAAGAATTAATATTTCCCTAATTTTGTTAACGCAGGTTGCCAAGTAATAGAGAACGAACGAGAAAAAATATCCGAACTGAAACGCCGCGCTCAAGACGAAACGAAGAAACTGTGGGACCAAAAGTACAAAGAGCAAAACAGGTCGTTTGACAGCGATAACTGTCAAAGTTTACCGAGCGAGTTCCCAAGGAAAGACGAGAAGCCAGGTTACAGCAGTCTGGTGGAAGACTCTATCATGGATGATAGCTTCATCGGGAATTCAACTATGTTTGATGAGAGGTGAGTTTTATTATTTAATTATTTTACCTAAGTTTGTCGAATAGAGAACGAACTAGAAAAGATTGTCCGAATAGAAGAAACTAGGTCCAAAAGTACAGATAACAAAACAGGTTTATTGATAGCTACAACTGTCAAAGTCTACCGAGTCGCCGAAGAAAGTCGAGAAGACTGGTTACAACAGTCCGGTGGAGGATTCATCAAGGATGGTAGCTTTATCAAGAATTTAAAAATGTTTGATAAGAGATGATTTTTTGTTGTATTAAGTGCGGGAAGACATATCGTATTTAAAGCGCTACGGACAGTTAAGTATTGTGTGAAGGTTGATGATGATTTGTGGTGTGACAGAGGACGCATACCAGATTAGAGGAGTATGGAAGGAAAAACATTATAACGACTCTAAATGATTGGAATAAGATGAAAGAATCTGACTCAAGGCTGAACAAAGAAGCAATCAAAAGTACAGAGAGCAGAAGAGATCATTTGACACCGAGAACTGTCAAAGTCTATAGAATTAGCTCCCGGGGTAGGTCGAGAAGACTTTATTCCACCAGTCTAGTAGATCATCAAGGATGATAGCTTCATCGGGAATTCAACAATGTTCTATGCGATTTGTGTGTATATCAACGTCGAGTTTGAAGAAGCTTAATTTGAATTTCGAACAAAATTCACATGTTTATTTTGTTCTTTAGGTACCGTAGGCATTTTGGTAATATGGGAAGCCTTATGTTTTTATCATGTATGCACAACCCTTCATACTTCGTGGTGCGCCACGCACTTGGCAGATTTATTTATAGTGGTTTCATCATTGTAGCGCCATATAGGCTGACCTTATATATTCGCAAAATAGACCCCCAATAAACAGCATAGATCATCTATTGGAATTATTCAATTTGTAGACTTAATGAAAAACAAGCTTACTTATAAGGACTTGGAACAAGAATGAACAATAGAATTTTTTTTATTGCGGGAGTTCAGCAGACAGGCAGACGGCCCACTTGATGGAAAGCGGTTACCATCGCCTATGGACATTTGCAACACCGAAGGTGCTACCAATGCGCTGCTGCTCTCTTAAGGGAGACTGGAACCTGGTCACTAATGCCGAAACACAACTCAAGGTTGTTATGGCGACATACTTTAGACCAGGGGTGGTGGCCATCCAGTCGGGCAAATACCCTACCACCTGGCTGTGGGTTTTTTTGTCGCCTCTTACGACAGGCCGCCAGGCCACAGGAAGTTGTATTCTTACTCCGTTCCTGCACGGATGGAATTGAATTAAAGAATTTATTCAAAACCATTAACATAATTGTACAGGAAGCAATTTGGTATCGCAATCAACTGCTGTAGTATAATACTGTGTTGCAGTTGTTAGCGGCCATTTCCAGACAACTCGTCCTCTTCAACTTCTCTATCCTGTCAAATTGTAGCCATTTAACCCTTAAGACAATTATCGATATACCAAAAAGCCGCAAGACTAACACTATCACTATCTCGTAATATACCAAGAAAATATACCTATTTCATACAAATCATACAACTCTTATATAAACAGAGTGAGACAACAACACAATTAACGATCACGTGCACAAACGCGATCTGCACTCTCATCGCGGACACATATGTGCTAATAGTGAGCTAAAGGGTTAAGCCCAAAATTATTTAAGAAAATGTAACTGTGCCATGCGAAGTCGTGGTAGCGTAATGGCTATCGAACGCGTCTCAAACTCAAAGAACGTGGATTCGATCCTGGCCGGAACGCATGCACCACTTAGTCAGTTTCGTGATCTAATGTGCATATTGTTACAATTACCACGTGCTAACAACGGTGAAGGAAAACATCGATAAATAAGATTACCGATGTGTCAAACCTGCCAAGCCGCCTTGGGCAAGCGTGGCGGGTATACTGTCCATGCCCCCCTATAATAGGAGGCCCGAACCCAGCAGTGGGACATTTATGGGCTGATATTATTAACTATGCCATACAAAGAGAGGAGCTTTTGACGTGGTAGAGCCATGCTAGTAGTATCATTATTCATCTATATATATTATATTGATTACATCTCTTAGGGGCCATCCACAAACTACGTCACTAAATTTCCTGATTTTTTGACCCCTCTCCCGTCCTTGTCACATTCGTGAGACTTCGCCCTCCCTAATGTGACATCATATATTTTGCAATTTTACATCAAGAAACTATTAAATTAAAACAGCAGTTCTGCGATTAGTTTTAATTACATTTAAATTATTTTTTAATTATTTGAACACTATGTTCATACAGAGAGAGTTGGAAATATTTTGAAGTTTTTCGCTAATAGTTCAAATTTCGTGTTTTAAAGCTTAAATATATTAGATTTTTAAATGTGACGTCACGAAATTTAGAAACGCTCTCACTACTTGTCGTCCAATGTCACACTTCGTCGACCCCCCTTCCTCCCATTTTTTGGATGTAAAAGTATGTGACGCAATTTAGGGATGCCATACATTAACACGTAAAAAATCCTTTTCTGTGAAATCATTTAAAGATAGTAATGTATAGATTATTTGAAATTATTCACACTTTCATGATTATATAAGGCACAAAGAAAGCGCTAGTCCGGCTCTAGCCGTGAGACATTGCATAAAGCTGGGTACACAATGAATCATTTCATGATTACACACACTTGTTACGATTAGGGCTGGCAAAGTATATTTTTTATATACGTTTATAATATTTCTATAATACTTAATATCAGGCTTGATGAGCGATAATGCTGAGTGCCAGCCTCTTTTTCAAATTGCGGCATACAATTTCTGTATAATTTTATCTACACTTGGTTATGTTAGTACTATTTTGTGTTGTGTGTCGCTATTAGAAATCAATATTTTCTTTCTTTCTTTACGTGAAGCGTGTTTTAGTATTGTATTTCTGAGAAGTCGCACTAAACAGCTACACTTTGTTATTCTAGTGCCATATTTGCATGTCTTATTCTTTCGTTACACTTTTTCGTTAGACGTGATTTTTAAGAAATCCGTTATTCTTCTGTTTCCAGAGTAGAAATTTTTTTATTATGCTATTATTTTTCTATAACGCGCTTATGATTCCGACTCTTGTACTAAATTGAATAAAATTTGTTATTTTTCACTTGTAGCCGGTATACTTACGAACTATACAATTTCTCATATATTTTATTATACGGTAGCCATCCATTTATTTCCATTTAACTATGCAATTAGTAATTTATAATAATTATTAGAAATATTTTTATTATGATTTTATTTTTCTATCACGCGCCTATCATTATAACTCTTGGACTAGATTTGATTAAATTTGCTATTTTTTTGTTATAGTCGTATACTTACAAACTATACAATTTTGCATATATTTTATTATACGATACCCATCCATTTATTTCTAATTAATTATACAATTAGAAATTTACAATAATTACATTAAAGATTAGAGATAAATATAAGCCACTTTTTATTTTGAAAAATACTCCATTTCCTAACGGTTGTTAGTCGAGCAAAGGATGCAAATTGTGTCGTTTTCGATGTAATATGTCAGTAATAAACGTTTTTCATTTGAAAACAATTCCATATTTAATATCAAATGCAGCTATACTACAGTCTCCAATAAGTTTAGTGGCCGCTGTTAGTTAGCAACAGATAGCTGAGCTAAAGACACTGAGTCCCATGCACTAGGTAGCTTGATTCGGGCAGCTAGGAGGCGGAAGCCGAAATATTGAGCAGCCAGTAGATCTCTCGTTTAAATTTCTCATTATTAAAACTTGTTGCGAGTTTTGTTTTGAAAATGCATAATCTTGACCACCTAAGTGCGTAAGTTTCAATGAGCCATCATACATCGGATTAGCTGCCGCACCCCGACTGTAGGGCTGCTATTAGAGATCGGTAGCTATAGTAAAAGCCAGCTACATAGCTGTTGTTCTACAAAAAAACTACGGCAAAGTTGCTAACCACTTCGGCAACTCGAATAAAACCGTCAACTGATAAGTTTACGGCTCAGCCGCCAGCCGTCGTCTGTGGGTTGGCGAGTCAATCACTCAACAGCCAAATAGCCATAAGGCGATTTTTTTGGCTGGCTAATAAACTACCAATTAGCCGGATGGCAAATTATTTGGAATTTCGCTTGGTCACCACCGCTAGCTGCCATATTTCATGCAAAGCGAAACATTACGCAACCTTCTGCCTCTAATTTAGAAAGCTTACAAAGTTTGTTGTGCGAAATATAATTGGTGATTTGACAACCCTGCATAGGAGTAACAATACGCCGATAAGATAACAAGCCAGCCAGTTAAGTCGTAGCCGCGTTGACACACGCACATGTGTGTGCGATTATTGACACGTAATTGTGCCGTGTTAGTTCAGAGTATAATACTATGTGCAAATTTGATTGTGTACACCGAGCTTATAATTTATATTGGATTTTTTACTTGCCATTGTGCTTGGAAATTATTTCTTAATATTTAGTTACTTGTAACCTGTTTAATTTTTTTTATTGCCAGCCTTTAGAAAGGGATGGGAGGATCAGATAGATAGGGACAGGTTAGGGGGAAGGGGAAATGGGCCATCAAAACTCACACATCGCACGAAACACGATTAGCTCAAGGCCAACTGTTTCACGCCGATATTATGTAAGAGCGTGGTATCACACCGATCGATCCGGCCTTAGCAGGCTCTCTTTTATATACTTGGGAAATCCGTTTGAGGACCGTAAGCCGCGAGAGAGCCAAAGCTAAAGATGTTGTTGCCACACCACAGTTAGGGATACCCCGCGGTATTCCGTTCTTCGCCTTTAATGCCCGGGCCACGGGTAAATAGCCTAGCCTGTCTGCTGGCCCTGGCAGGCGGTAGCCCAACAGCCTCTTCCACTGCCGGGACACTACTATTGCATCTTCTTAGTCTTATTGTTGAGGCGGTTTGTAGCTCGCCCCACAGGAGGAAAGGTGGGCGCGCGCACCGACTAAAACCCCAGTCCGATCCTCGAGCGTCCTTCGTCCGGTCTGTGCGCTCGCTCGCGCTTTGTCCTCCTGTCTGGACGGAGGCCATGGGAGGCTCTGCCAAGTCACTATCGTAAACAGTTATTTCTTATTTGTTTTTATATTAAGTTGATATAAAGTCAGGGTATATTCTAGTGTGGCCAAGGTTTTTCCAAATCCTACACTGGATAAATAACAAGAGCCGCTTTACGTCGCGCTGCCGGGCTCTAGCTTCCCCGTTCAGGGAGAACTATAGATAAACCCACAATGCTATTCCAAGGCGGATTACCGGGTTGCACACATCGGAAGTCTCGACTTGCCGGAATATAAATATATATATTCCTTAACTATCAGTTCGTCTGGTAATGTTTTTAATATACAGAAAAACTACCTGAATATCAATTCGTCAATCTCCAAATAATCGTTTTTCACAGCTTAACATAGACCTTCCCTTTACGCCATATATCTTGGCTCTTCATCTTCTTCATAAAAGCCCTACAGGCTATCTTGTGGAAATCATCAGTTCATCGACATGAACCGACAATCTTCTCTATGTGATTCTCTATATTGATATAAAACATTTTTTTATTAGGGAAAATGAGATTGTTCTCACGGTATACAGATTCACAATCAGTTTTTTTAATACATTGCATGAATTCAGCAGACAGGCAGACCGCTCGCCTGATGGAAAACGTTTACCGTCACCTATGGACATTTGTAACACTAAAGGTGTTACCAATGTGCTGCCACTCTATAAAGGGAAGCTGAAACCTGGCCTCTAATGTAGGAACACAACTCAAAGTTGTTATGGCAGCATACTCTATACCAGGGGTGGTAGCCATCCCGGGGAGCAAATACTTTTGTCGCCTCTTACGACAGGCCGCCCCAACGCAGGAGATTGTATTCTTTCTCCGTTCCTTCACAGATAAAAACTAATCAAATCGCCTATGGACATTTGCAACACCAAAGGTGCTACGTATGCGCTGCTGCTCTTTTAAGGGAGACTGGAACCTGGTCGCTAATGTCGGAACACAATTCAAGGTTGTTATGGCGACATACTTTAGACCAGGGGTGGTAGCCAACCAGT
This sequence comes from Dendrolimus kikuchii, assembly GCA_019925095.2. Classification (NCBI taxonomy): domain Eukaryota; kingdom Metazoa; phylum Arthropoda; class Insecta; order Lepidoptera; family Lasiocampidae; genus Dendrolimus; species Dendrolimus kikuchii. The sequence continues at coordinate 10,367,215 of CM034413.1, forward strand.
CGGGCAAATACCCTATCACCTAATATTTTTACGGACACCAAAATTATGTTCACATTTTGCCTAAGATAAAAACTGTTTGGATACTAACTATAGGCAAAATGCATTCCTAGTGCGAGGACGCAATTAGTTAAACTAGTGGTCGCCTGTGATCGAAGTTCCACCATAATAATTAATGTCAAAGACTATACTTCTATAATCACAGATTTCGCCAAGGCTACACTGTTAATTTTGACTTGAACAATAAACAAAAGAGTATATATATATATATATATGCGTGGGTGTGTCAAATACATGGTAGTGTGTGTAATGTTTTTTTTTATTGATTTAATGTATATAATGCGATCGCTATCCAGCTTTTTCAATAATCTATATATATAAAACGAAGTCGTGTTATTTACACCATTTATAACTCAAGAACGGCTGGAAATTTTTTTATGATTTTTGTGTTTTTGGAATTGTCTTCGTCCGGAATAGGTTAATAAGTATTAAAATTTGATATTCATCAATAAAAAGAGTTATCATTAAAAAAACATCAGTCACAACATCGGTCTAGCCATTCATTTGTTATGATCTTACCCGGCCGATTTCGGCAATGGTTATTATTTTTTTGTGTGTTCAAGTGGGTCCCGGGATGGTTTAGATTCACGATTGGACCCGGTAGGTGGCGCCGCTGAATACCTCTTTAACGGTGGGACCGATTTTGATGAAATCTGTTGTGTTTTTTCAAGTAGATTCGAGAATGATTTAGATTAACAATTGGTCCCGGTTGATGGCGCTGCAATCGGTTTCTAGATTTTTATTTTTTAAGGGCAAACGACAACGTCTGCCGGGTACAGTTAGACAGTGCCGTAAATAGGGCGGTGCCACCGGTGCCCAGGCCCAGGGCGGTAGCCTCTGGGGGGCGCAAGAATGGCCAGACCAAGCAGGATTATTATTTTTTCGGTTTGCTCCTGATAAGTTCCCGCTGCGTCCCTAGTGCTCGATTCCAACACATACCTACCTACATGCCAGTATCATCAAAAACGTCTGTTAAATTAGCCAAAACATCGCGCTCATTTTTTTGGCAGCGCACGAGCGTATTTGTGTTCTAGTTCTTAAAAAAAATAGATATTACTTCCAAAATATTAGATAATTGGTCCACCAACGCCAAGGTCCTTGTGCGTTATTTTATCACCCTGAATGAAATAAAGTAGGCCAATACATAGCATTGCTCTAGCTAGGGTACCTATAATATCTAAAAAAACAAGGGCGCAGTTATAGAAGCTCGCACAGGGCGCATAAAAGGCTATTTACGGCACTGACAGCTAGTTATTTATAAAGATTACTTTGTTAAACCTTGTATTAACTACATTTAAAAAAATACTAATAATAATAATTATGAAGGAAAGATATGTTGCTGGGGAGTTTGTTGCGCCGCTTCTTCTCCTTTAACAGTAACTAACACTGCTTTGGAAGCGGAGTCCGACTCATGATTTTCAATAAGTAATCTGTATGATTCCATTTTGAAATAAATACTGTTACATACCGATAAAGAACGCACACCTGCATGTCTTAAAACGCCGTTTATTGCCTTCTTTGATTTAGGAATTCTTTTGTTTACTTTGTGTTTACAATTTTTAATCCAGAAAAACATGCTGTTGTTATTGAACTTGTTTATGGCCGTCGAAGCTTGCCAGGTGTGCGGGATTAATTCGGCGAACGCGACCCTTTGTTCTATCATACTGTTTGGTATAAAACAATGCCCGAACGGAGGGCGAGGGGAGGGGCAGTCAAGCGACGACTACGATACGAGTAAGACGTGTGTAGTACTTTCGATTAGCGATATAGTGACGGACATTGCGCGTGTTGAATTGCATTGTATCGTGCAGTGTGAACTTGTTGCATCCAGTATTATTTGTACCTGTTTTATACGTGTTTGTACAGTTCTAATAAACTCTATAGTAATTCCAACGGCATTTATTTTAATTAAGAGTCTTGTAGCTCGTAACAATACATTCGTTTTCATCATCAAATCTCTAGGCGACAAATAAAGTGGCAAGATTGACCACGTCGTTATATTTTATTATATGTAATATAACGGTGGCTATTCGTTATGTTTATGGAGCAATTGTCTGGTGACGATGGCGTCTCGGTTCAATTGTAATTATCTCAGTTGTTCACATGACATCAGACAGCTGTACAAATTTGAAATATGTGTCATAGGTGTAGTTGTTTCAGGAAGTGTTATTTAGTTTCCACGGATGGGACGGATAATATAATGGTTGGGGTATAGGGGTTCTCACCACTCACCCGCATATGCCGTCGAGATGAGATGCGCGAGTGTTCCGCGCGCGCTCACCTCTCGTCCCGTGGGGCGAGTTACAGACCGCCCCACTGACACAGAGCTTGAAGATGTCGGGGGATTAAAGTAGTCCCCTGATAGTGGATGGCCCAAGCCTGCCAGGGCTGCGGAGAGGCTAGGTCATACAACCACGGCCTTGGCATAAGGCAAAGGACAGAACACCCAGGGGTTTTACTGGGTATCCCTAACTGGGGAGTGGCATGTTACTAGTTCTGACTGGGCATGCTAGTGCCACCCCAGACCTGGCGAATCCCACACACGGGTCTCGAATTATCCCCCCAGGCTTCTGTGCCTGTCGCGGCTTAGGTCTTCAAACGGATTACCCCTGGATTAAAAAGAAGATAATATAATGGTAATATTGGACGGATCAACCGAATCGGATCAGTTAGAATTGCCCGAGCTGATTCCTCCACCCCCGTTTTACCATCGGACAACCAGACGCACCGGTTTGCGCCACCGTTACATGCTGGAAACACCACCAGTCAGAACCAAGCGTTTCGCTTTATCTTTTCTGGTGCGCACTGCCGAAGAGTGGAATAATTTGCCGGATTCTGTCTTTCCTAACAAATACAATCTTGAAGATTTCAAGTCACCAGTGAAATCTTCTAGATAAGCGAGCTCCATCCTAGGCTGTGTCATCTCTTAACATCAGATGAGACGGTGGTCAAACGCAAAGCTATACTTCCATAAAAAAATAAAAGTTTGGTTGAAAGCCACTAAGCTGAAAAGACACGAAATTGTTCAATGGCATTGAATGATTCAAGTTTGTATGTATCACTTTGATTGATTCATCCAAATTGAAAGACAAATGAATCGTCTAATGACGGTTTAAGAAAATTCGCCAAAGTAAGGCAAATCGCTTGTTCGATGGTCTGTCACAGATGTTGAAAGCGCCATCTAGCATCATACCACATTCTATCCGTGCAGAAACGCAGAAAGAATAAGTACAATTTCCTGCAGTATATTTGCCCGTCTGGAGTATGCTGCCATAACAACCTTGAGTTGTGTTCCGGCATTAGTGGCCAGGTTAGAGTCTGCCTTTAAAGACCGGCAGCACATTGATAGCATCTTTGGTGTGACAAATGTCCATAGGCGATGGTAACTGCTTTCCATCAGGTGGGCCGTCTTGCTGTCTGCTGAACTCATGCAATAAAGAAAAAGGCGCCGCTTCCGGCGTCAGGCCGATATTATACCGATGCTCACGTACACTTTGCATAATTGCACTACATATATACCAAAATTCAGCAAAATCACAGTTACTTTCCTATAGATTATTAATATGGATATTCATTTTCAAAGTGGTTTTGAGTAAGCAATATCGGTTGTATTACGTTCCTCGTGTTATGCTCCACCCGCGAGTCAGACTCGCACGCGTTTTTTTTTAATTTTTAATTTATTTATCTATAATAAAAAAATTAGATTACAAATAGAAGTAAGGCACCACTAAAACCTATGAGGTTTGCGTGTGATGCAAACACCCTCGGAATTTCAGGCAAAAATATATATATATATATATATATATATATATATATATATATATATATATATATATATATATATACACGTGCACCTAATCACATAGTACTCGTATGTGCAGATAATACGTAGTCACGAAAGCTCATACACACAGGCTGTCATTGCAGTTTTTCTAAATAATAGTTTTTTAATTTCTGTTTTATATTTTTGTAATTTAAAGATTCCCTTAGTGTAGTGGGCAATTGATGAATTAATTTTGGTATTATGTAGTTAGTGGTATTCTTGCCATAGTGGTTATATTGTGGGGTGGGATCGTTAATGTCTGTTTTGAGATTGATCTTGTGTGTGTTGTATGTCGTTTTCTTATTTGTAATTCTTGCTATTTAAAGTAGTTTACTTTAAGTATTCATATGTTCCGTTTTCGTTTGTATTGGTCTTACGACCCCACAGTGTCGGAATAGTAATTTGCTAATAGAACATATGACGTCACAAAAATGTCATTTTTTTATTTATTTTTCTATCCGTGCAGGGACGGAGAAAGAATACAATTTCCTGCGGCCGGGCGGTCTGTCGTAAGAGGCGACAAAACAACCCGTAGCCAGGTGGTAGGGCATTGGCCCGACTGGATGGCTACCACCCCTGGTCTAGACTATGTCGCCATAACAACCTTGAGTTGAGATCTAAAATCTAAATCTATTGCAGGAGATCAGCAGACAGGCAAATGGCCCACTTGATGAAAAGCGGTTACCATCGCCTATGGACATTTGCAACACCAAAGGTGCTACAAATACGCTGCTGCTCTCTTAAGGGAACCTGGAATCTGGTCACTAATGCCGGAACACAACTCGAAGGTTGTTATGGCGACATACTTTAGACCAGGGGTGGTAGCCATCCAGTTGGGCAAATGCCCTACCACCTGGCTGTGGGTTGTTAAGTCGCCTCTTACGACAGGCCGCCCGGCCGCAGGAAATTGTGTTCTTTCTCCGTTCCTGCACGGCTGAAAAATGACAAAAATATCGTGAACACCACGTCCTAAAACAGTTGTACGTAAACAAGTACTTTAGCTTATCGGTGACTGATAATGAGGGCCGCACTTCCCTATTTCCCCCCGCACGCATCACCGCAGGTGTAAATAATAAATCTATGTCACCGGATTTGTTTCGCCGTAATCTATGATCAAATTGTGCGTACACTTATCACGTATAAAAAATTTGGATAATATTCTCTTGTCATTTGGGTTGGGTGTGTACAGGGTTAATAGACACACGTTTTGTTATTGCTGTAGTACACAGGCTGATGGCTGCGGGTTGACCTTTAAGAAAATCGTTTCCGACGTTTATGAGTATGAATAACAGTCGTCGTAGGTAGGAATATGTTATAACTAAGTACCATTCTTTTCAGCCATCAGTCGTGGAAGGCCACGACACACCTTCCATGATCAAATTGATCGTGTACTAGCGGAGGGTGATGTCAGGAGCCTTAAGAACAGACGAGTGTGCATGACAAGAGTTATGAATGTCAAAGAAGCAAGTGAGGTGTGTAAGAATGGGCCTAAATGGCGCTCTGTTGTTCGTGCCTACCCCGCAAGGGAACTGGCGTGAAGTTATGTATGTGTATGTATGTATGTATGTATGTGCCATCCTTTTTTTTTTGTTAACGCAGGGGGAATGTTTTTAACCTGCGCCCCTGTATCCGCGCTTTTACGGGGCGCCACGGGGCTTAGAACAGAGTTACTGCGCCGTGACGCCCCCACGCTCGGCAATACTGGGCCACCCCGGTGGCAGAGTGACCCACTTCATCAATTTACCAATGGGTCTTAGCACATCATCGTAAACTTCCTATATGTCACAATTGGCCGACACAGTTGTTTACGATCAGTTGTCCGTCTGTAATGCAATACACACAAGCTACGATAAATCGTTACGGTTTGACTGTACAGTTCAAACTGCAACGATAAATCTACATGTGTGTATGAGAAAAACTGTACAGTTTGTCCGATTTTATAAAACTGTACAGTGAACGGGGCAGTATGAAATTTTGGATATATACATCGGAATCGGAAGAGACTGTGTCGATAATCGTAACGTGTGTGCTAGTCGTTCTTCAGTTTAGATAAGTATCAGTAAACATTCGTAAAAAAATATGCCAATCTTTAGGAAGTACCTTTAGTTCCTTCAATAAATTAACATTGGAATGAGTGTCTCTTTTCATTAGTCATTCTTTACACCCAATTCGTGTTTTCTTTTTCTTGATTTTTTCTTCCTTCTGCTTTTTTATGGCGAATAATAAATCAACAACTGTTAACGCGCCATCAGTCGAAGCCATAGTTCAACGAATGAATAATCGTACAGTTTTCTAGTAACGTGTGTGGGCACTACGAAACCTGTGCAGTTTAAACTGTACCGTCCGATCGTAACGATTTTTCGTAACGTGTGTAGCAGCCATTACGCATCATACTTACCGTACCACGGTAAGTAGTTGTTTTATGGTACGGTAGACAAAATATAAAAATCTTTAGTTTTATTAATAAAATTACCGATGACGTGTCATTTCAATAACGAGGGTTCGAATACTGCACAGCTTAGGCAGTTTATTTAGCCTCATATACATACATATTTTTGGGTTTGACCACTGACTCACCGTACCAAAACTCATTGTAATCACGTTTACGTCATGCCCAATTTCACGGCAACAAGCAGAAAAGAGGCAATAGAAATGAGCAGCGCGAGGATGTACATAGAATAGGAAATCAATTTCAATTTTAACCTAAAGAAAAGAAAGAAAGACATATTTTATTTAGGACAAATATAACATACAGTATTATCAAACAGTGAAATAACAGAAACAGAATAAGTCCTAAAATTGGACCCAGTCTCAGCATATGCTAACCAATTAAGACCAGCGCTGTTCTTCCGCCTGGGACCAGCAGGTGAAGTCACGAAGGACAATACAACACACATAATAATACATAGTGTACAATGTGTGAATGGAGCGTTAGGTAAACGTCTAGGCGCTAGGAAACTCAGCCAGAAGGCCCAGCTTGCCATACACAACGCGGTGCTGGTACCTACCCTCACGTATGGAAGCGAGAGTTGGGTATGGAAGAGAGAGCATGAAAGTAGAGTAAACGCGGTCGAGATGCGAGCACTGCGCAAAATCTGCGGAGTGACGCTCGCGGACCGCGTTCCTAATACCGAAGTAAGAAAGAGAGTTGGTCTGAAAGAGAGTGTCGGGGTGAAGGTAAGGAAAGGAATGCTCCGGTAGTTCGGGCAATGTGGAAAGAATGCATGATGAAAGAATGACTAAACAGACATACAATGCAAAAGTGGATGGATGCACAAGTCGTGGAAGGCCACGACACACCTTCCATGATCAAATTGATCGTGTACTAGCAGAAGGTGATGTCAGGAGCCTTAAGAACAGACGAGCGTGCATGACAAAAGTTATGAACGTCAAAGAAGCAAGTGAGGTGTGTAAGAATAAGCCTGAATGGCACTCTGTTATTCGTGCCTACCCCGCAAGGGAACTGGCGTGAAGTTATGTATGTACAATGCATACGACCTACCTATGTGTATGACATTCAAAAAATGTTCTCCAGTGAAACTTGGTTGAATGAAAACGCTGCTCACATCACATTCCTCGTCACTTTCCTGCTTACTGCCATGAATATTGACATAATGTACGCGGAATTCTTCAAACCAATCGTCTTGTATCGTGAAGAGCTATAACCACATGAAAACAAGACATTTTTCAAACCGGATTGCGCCCCTTCATACTTGCTGTCCTGGCCAATAGATTACACTGCATATTAGATTAACAGTGGTACATTAATAGCTGTGAAAATAATCTTGTGTGTTATTTTAATCTTTCTGAAATAGACAGCGCTGTGAGAGTATTGCGTATCCAAAGTGATGTAAATCATTTTTTTTATAACACTATTAGATTTGTTACGAGTAGCGGGACTCGAATTAAAATGCCTTTAGAATTATAATAGAGTTTATTAGAAGTATACAAACACGTATAACACAGGTAAAAATATAACCGAACACAACAAATACAAACGTAATGCAGAAGGTCGTAATTCAGTAAAACGCGCAAAGTCCTTCACTATTAGATTCCCGAATGTACACACGTCACGCTCGTGTCGTAGTTGTAGCTCAACTGACCCCTCTCTCAAACAGGCCGTCGTTTTATACTTCACAAATGCAAATGTGCCCGCCCGCCAACATCGACACAATTTCCTAGAATAAGCTTGTAATTGTAATCCGCAACACCTGGCTAATGATACTCCTGAGCGAGTACAATAGGACAGCTAGAAACGTATGCCAATAACTAAGTGAACAAAAGAAGACGATCATAAAAGGATTACAATTAGTTCAAATACCGACAGGTAATAAAATGTGCTTTTACAGATCTGTACTTGGAATTTGTCTTTGTCGGGGCCTAAGTTGTAACAGTTTTATTATATGACGTGTTATAAAATGTAAGTTTTATATCAGAGATGCCACGAGTAGTGGTTTGGCCAAATATCGAATATTCGGCCACACTTTTGGCTGAAGCGCCGAATGTGCGGCGTAAGATATGTGCGATTCGCGCGTAACAGGTTATTATTGAAGCAGTAATTTGTAAAGTATTTTCTTACGTTCTCGTGAATGATACCTACATATAATAAAAAAAGTGATCGCCCGTGGTCTAAATTCGACCATAATAATTAATGTCAAAGACTATACTTCTATAATCACAGATTTCGCCAAGGCTACACTGTTAATTTGACTTGACAATAAACAAAAGAGTATATATGCGTGTGTGTGTCAAATACATGGTAGTGTGTGTCATGCTTTTTTATGGATAATTTAAAAAAAATAGCATTCGTCGCTTCTTCTCTATATAAACTATAAGTGTGCCAAATTTAATACTCCTCCGTCCGCGCAATTTTCGTAAAAAGGTGTACAAAGTTTTTGCTTCACGTATTCACATACACTTCACATACAACCCCGAAGAATATTAAGCGTACATATTATAGATTTAACGATATATATACATAACAGATTAATCGATAAACAAAGTAAATAAGTAAAAAAACCACCCTTAAAACAAGACCAGAATTATGCTTGTATCGTGTCTTTGGCTCGCCATTTTAATATGTTTATTTAAATAACAATTATATAAAAGAAGTAGATGAAAGTTAAAAGTGATTGTTAATCAATATGGCGAAAAAGGAGAAACCATCATCGCTACTGTGCTGGTAAGTTTTTAACTATCACTTTTTAGGATTTCGTAGTTATTTTGGAGAAAACAAACGGAACACATAAGGTTCTTTCGTCTGTCCGTTTGTATCTATATGTCGCTGTCATATTTCTCGGTAAGTATAATGCCCGGCACGATTCTTGAGCGGTGACTTTGACATGCGCACAAACGGACAAAAATATAATATGATCGATATGTTGATAAATAGCATCACGTTGGCTAAATTCAATGCGCAATGCGATCCATGCTATTCCGCCGACTGGTCAAGATCCGTGCCGGGAACTATACTTGACCTATATGGACGAAATTATAGAATAACAATTTATTACTAGAAATGTATGTGTGCATAGGTGTTTTTTTTTTTTGTTGAAATTGTTTCAATACATTTTGCCTTATTAGGCGTGCAATTTTCACGATCTTATGACTAAAACTAAATTGAAACTAATTTACAAAAATAATTAAATAAATTAAATAATAAATGTCAAGCAAAGCATTACCTAAATAAGAATACATTAATAATCATCAGAATTTATCACTTAATAATCCTCAATTTTATAATAGCATTTCATTATCAATTTATATATAATATATAGAATAATATTAGCTTCTGAATTCGTCAAGATCGTGTCCGTCAATTTTACATTGTCTTTTTATCTCATATGGTCGGTTCCTATATCTTATTATACATTCACTTGCCCTACCATCGGTTGAATTTTGACATTACCTGTACGGAGCTTCTATCTTAAATAACGCTTTTCCAGAAGGTTCTCTGGAAGAAATCGCTGTAAGCGGTAAGACCACCGATTGTGCTATTTAAATTGTGTTAGTACTGACGTATATTACTTCTTGTGTGCAATAAAGAATATTCTATTCTATTCTGTTCTATGGAGCTCATGTCAAATATTTTCTCGTAACCTAACTTGGTCTATAAGGACGAAGTATATACATATATACATAACTTCACGCCAGTTCCCTTGCGGGGTAGGCGCGAACAACAGAGCACCATTCAGGCTTATTCTTACACACCTCACTTGCTTCTTTGACATTCATAACTCTTGTCATGCACGATCGTCTGTTCTTAAGACTCCTGACATCACCTTCTGCTAGTACACGATCAATTTGATCATGAAAGGTTGTATATAAAATATAATAAATCTCTTGCGGGTGTCGAATTTATTTTTTTTTTTAATAAGATAAAATCAGGAACGCTAATTGGGACCAGCACGAAAATGTAACTTAGAATTTTGTTCAGCCACTTTTTAGAACATCCCGTGAAAATTACTGAACCGACTTAAATGGGATTTAATAAATAATTTTATTTTGTGTTGCTTTTGGAAGTAGATGAGACAAAAGATTTCTGTCTCTGTCTACCTCTATGGGAAACAGGCGTGGTATTATGTATATATGTAGAATAAACAAGTAAATACAGTCGTAATATGTTTTAACATAAAATCGTAAAGTCAAGGCTATACTAATATATTGGTAGTATTTCATTCAAAATAGTCAATATGCAATAAATCCTCTTAACCTTCCCACTTGACATTGAAATAAAATTTTTATATCATCTAAATATCTAAATCGTTGTATAAATACTATATTATCTGTGTTTATAATATTTTATAGCCAATAAAATATATCATAGATTACAACCGAGATCAGAATGGATAAAGTGGGAGGGAATTGAGTGCGGTCGGCCAAATTCGCCCTTGATCAGTTCTTTAACATTTTGCTTTGTACGACTCAAAATATTTCGACAACCACGCACTCGCTCTCAAGGTTCACATACACCAATGAGCATATTTCTGAAATGTTTATACTTAAGGAAACAATTACTCGTGTTTAGTTGCAATATGCACTTTGCCGATTGACTTCGCCCTTTTTCTTCTGTATTCTGCTCTCGCTTTGTTTACGAACTTCCGATTTTGTTGCCTCCTTGTAAAACCCAAAACAGGTAAAAATAAAACCCCGCCACTTAAAGCTGATGTTTTACTTGTTCGCGTGTCATTGCGTTGTTAGCGAAAGTTTTTGCCAGGCGATTTTAGTCTAATCGGTGATCCACCGCCGCTTTGGTCCATTGTACATAAGGAGGTTTACAAAAGTGCCACCGGTGGCTGCTGAATTGAGATGAAGAACACTAAGGTGCTATAGGCATGTGACGAGGAAGGATGAAAATCACGTGACCAAAAAAAAAGATGCATGGATTATGTGATGACATGAAGACTTGTGATGTGACGGAGTACGTATGCCAGAATAGAGGAGTATGGAAGTAAAGGACATATTGTGCCGACCCCAAATGATTGGGAAAAGGTGAAATGTAAGGAGAATATTATAAGTAAACAAGCTGTACCCGGCAGACGTTGTCCTGCCTTTAAAAAAATCTAGAACCCGATTCCAGCGCCATCTACCGGGACCAAATGTTAATCTAAACTATTCTCAAATCCACTTGAACAAACAAAACATTTCATCAAAATCAGGCCCACCGTTTAGGAGGAGTATCGCGGTGCCACCTACTGGGTGCAATCGTTAATTTATACCAATCCGGGACAAACTTGAACAAATAAAAAGAAACACCTACATTCTGGTACCCGATTGCAGCGCCATCTACCTGGTTCAAATTTGAATCTAAATCGTCTCAGTAGAAAATTATTAGAATACTAATATCGCTATTCAAAAATAGTGGTTCGTGGTAGAAGGGTGAAAATTAAAAAAAATTCAAAATAAAAATATATTTAGGGGTGGGTCACCCTTATCATTTAGGGGTATGCAAAATGGATGTTGGCCGATTCTCAGACCTACCCGATATGCACACAAAATTTCATACAAATCGGTTCTGCCGTTTCGGAAGAGTTTGGTAACAAACACCGCGACAGATGATTTTTATATATTAGATATCCTAAAAAGCATGTCATAAGTCTCTGGTAGGTCTATATCTATATGGATGAAATTTTAACAGCAAAATGTAATTTATATAGCGCTACACAATGGTATATATGTGATACAGCAAATGTAATACTTTTCTAATGTACAGATGTTATGTTTTTAATTGGAAACATTTTTGTTCACAGTTCTGGGCTGATGTCATCATCGATCGAGGAGGTGAGTGCTTTTTTTGTGTTTCCTTGCAAACTTGCAGACGGTCCAACTGATGGTAAGTGGTCAACGTCACCCATGGACATCTGTGACAACTTAGGAACTCGATGCGTTGATTACCTCATCGAGAGTTACCTTCTGTTTACGCCCTTTTTGAATAGCCCTAAATTGTAGCGCTCTAGCAAGACCTCAAATGGGAGTTCATTCAGCAGCTTGCACACGTATGTACACCTATGCTAGAAGGAGCGAGCGCCACTTACGGCAGGTGCGTTTATGATTTCTTATGCTTCTCAGTCGATTTATTTTTAGGATTACTCGGTCACCTTACAAAAATATGGAGATTGGTCGACTCTCTGAAACCCTTTCTTATACGTGAACTAACACGCACTTGGCCAATTTGTTTGGCTTTTCAATTGGACCGATTTTATTAACATTTGTTGTCTATAAATTAGGATATTTTATCCATGAAAATACAAGTTACAATACACACAAAACTAATATGCGTTTCAAGAGAATTTGGCTCTATGAGTTTGCGTAGTTCCGGTCAAGTGTTAACCTTTATTACACACGACAGTGTATAGTGCGAAAGAGATGACATACAAATCCGCATAGTCGGTGAGCGAGAGCGCAATATTTCACTCAGCTTGGTACGTAGACGCACCACGTGATTCTTATAATTGTGTTCTACGCAATGAGTTGTACTAGCTTCAGGGACGCATTTATGTTTTGTTCATAATGTATGTAATGTATTTTGATGTAAGAACGGAGGATATCCAAAAGAATTATTTTTGTTTAAATTCGTGCCTATATTTTTGTTTTTGCGATACACTGGTAAAATATTTGAATAGTTATGTATCTACGTGACACGTATTATGAAGGTGACGTTTTATCCGTCAATGTTAACATGACCTTCATGTATTTTGTTAAATCTGTAGATGGCGTTGTTATCGATTAATCCAAAGGCTTTGGAGCCAGAACCAAAAAATATACATTGTTATTTACATTCTGAATACTATGCCTAAAATTAAAACTACATGTTAACGGTTTTAAGCGCGGCATTATTTATTTCTATGTTTCGGCCACTTTTCAGTAACCGTGATGACGGAAGACAAAGATGTATATACCTAACGTAGTTTTTGTTACGTCTTGTAGTCCCGAGAACTTAAGAAAACAATAATAATAATAATAATAATCGGCAGACAAACACACACATTGTATATCCCCAAATTAAGCAAGTTACGCTTGTGTTATGGGTAATATACAACGGACTACTCTGGGGCCGATCCCAGACACCCAGACCATAGTAAATAACGGAGAAAATACGTTTCCGAAATTTACTATACCAGGAATCGAACCCGGAGCCTCTGCGTTAAAGTGAGGTAGGCCGGCAAAGGCTTAGCCCGCTCAACCAACAATACGTCTACTTTAGATATAAACGAAGGATTTATGCGAGCAAAGCCGCAGGGAAAACGTTAATAAAGAAAGCAGTTCAAAAATAACCCTTCGCCCGTATCTAAGGAAATCTAAATATTTCTCTCCGCGCGGTAATCGAACCCCTTTTATTTTGAGAACCGATCGTTAAACCCTAGATCAAAGACATCTCCGGAGACGTAATTAAAACCAAAAACTAATTAATATCTGACATTGATAGACAATATACCTGCTTTCGTCGAATCGTAATGGAATATACAGGATGGTCACATATAAAGTAACAGACTAGAGAAATCAGAAATGCGGGTATCCGTAAAAGAATCAAAGTAATTGGCACAATTCATAAAATTAGCATGATAAAGTGGTGTCATCCTTTTAATAAAATGTACTATTTTAAATAATACTAGCTTCTGCCCGCGACTTCGCCCGCGTAGAATAGTAAAAAAAAAATAAGTTAAAAAAACCCCCCGATTTTGAAACATTGTTCGTTGGTGCTTCTCTCCTATTGGTCTTAGCGTTATGATATATAATCTATAGCTTTCCTCAATAAATGGGCTTGCTAACACTGAAATAATTTTTCAACTCAGACCGGTAGTTCTTGAGATTATCGCGTTGAAACAAACAAACTCTTCAGCTTTATATATTAGTATAAGATATGTACGTATACTATACTATATATACATCTGTGTGTATATGTATGTGAGTATGTATATATGTATATGTGTAATGTTTATATACACATGCATATTATTATAGCCACCTTAAGTACATACTAGAAATGTTATGTTTTAATGATTATCCTTGTGTTATGTAGTATTAATTTATTCTAACCTTATTATGTATATGCATATATTATATATTATATAAATATGCAGGTGACGTACATGCAAACCGAGGCCAATGGTAAGTCTCAGTCAAGCGCATCTTAGCACCCACACCACAGAATTTTATTTTCTAGTGTGGATGCCATAGTTAAACGCATCATTTGTCTTATGTAATGTTAATAATGATGTCAATAATACCACTAACAATCTAAATGTAAAAACTTTTGGAAAATAATTGAATTGAGATTGAAAATATTGAAGTGGCAGTAAGTAGGCTGGCGACGTCTGTCGTAGTACCGATGGCCGATGGAGCAGACGTGTCATGGAGTGAAGACCACGAATGGGTAAACGTAGTGAAGTGCGGTGAAAGCGGAGGATTGGGATAAGAGGCGCATAGTGGGAGAGGCCTACGTCCAGCAGTGGGTGGTAATTGGCTGACAATGACGATAAACTAGTCAGACTAGTGGCAGACCGAATTTGTTTTTTGAACACACATCGCACAATGGCCAACTACCAGCGGCGTTGTACGTATAGCTATAGGAAGTATCTAACCCAAACTCTCCTATAGCGACAAACTACATATTGTTACGAGTTACAAGACTCGAATTAAAATGCCGTTGGAATTATTATACAATTTATTAGAACTATACAAACACGTATAACACAGGTACAATATAACGGAACACAACCAGTACAAACGTAATGCACGATTCAATAATACGCGCAAAGTCCGTCACTATATAGATTATCGTTTGCCTCGTTTGTTGTGGTTAACGCTTGACTGCCTCACCCCTCCCTTGGGGCCTTGGTTTATACTGTATAAATACAATATGTCTACTCGACCGCGTGGACTAAATTTCCAAGAATCACACCTGGCTAATGACTACCATAAAGATTACAATACACAATGGGCTGTTTTTCTAATTACCATTTTGAAACACAAAGTAAACAAAAGAAGTCCAAATGCCGAAAGGTAATAAACTGCAGGTGTGAATTGGTCTTTGTCGGTCGTAACAATATAATATACGTATCTACACTGAATGTACAGGCATGTATGGCGAATAATCCTAATAATTTTGGTGATAAATACATCCATTTTTCCCATGGGAGTCGGCACAGTCATGGATCTTCACTTGCGACGATCTAACAAACAACTTTCTCTTCAATTATCTCATTATACATGCACCTTTATTTGAGGTGCTTTTTACCTGACCTCTCTTTAACACTTCTGCTTCATTTGACCATGGTGTGTGTACGTCGCGGTCTACCGGCACCAGCTCTACCATTAATACTGCTGTCATGAACTTGTGTTTCCTTCTTTTCGTAACTGAAATAAATTTTACAACTTTTATTATCCAAAAATAGCATAGTCTACCTTAAACGACAGCAAAGTAGAAAGACAAATGATTATTTCCTCTAGTTCAAAGCAGGATGAGTCAAATTAGTTCATCCTCTATGGAATGTTAAAATAAACATATTTATGATGAAGTTCTGTCTTTTTGTACAGAAATAGAATCTAAATTTATATACCACCAACACAGACGAATGAAACAGGTAGACCGTGCCTCGGGCTCTCAGACTGTTTATCCGTGCAGGAACGGAGAAAGAATACAATTTCCTGCGTTGGGGCGGCTTGTCGTAAGAGGCGACAAAACAACCCACAGCCAGGTGGTAGGGCACTCGCCCGACTGGATGGCTACCACCGCTGGTCTAAAGTATGTCGCCAAAACATCCTTGAGTTGTGTTCCGGCATTAGTGACCAGGTTCCGGTCTCCCTTAAGAGAGCAGCAGCGCATTTGTAGCACCTTTGGGGTTGCAAATGTCCATAGGCGATGGTAACCGCTTTCCGTCAAGTGGGCCGTCTGCCTGTCTGCTGAACTCCTGCAATAAAAAAATAAAAAAAGCACTGAACCCAGCTAAAGGAAACCAATTTTAGAATAGAAAGCCGATAGCGAAGCGGTGCGTTAAGAGAACTTAGTATTAAATCATATCGTATTATATCCGTGAAGGAACGGAGAAAGAATACAATTTCCTCGAGCCGGGCGGCCTGTCGTAAGAGTCGACAAAACAGCCCACAGTTGGGTGGTAGGTTATTTGCCCGCCTTGAAGGCTACCACCCCTAATTTAGGGTATGCCGTCATAACAATCGTGGGTGGCGTTCCGGAATTAGTGGGCAGGTTCCAGTCTTTCCTTAGAACAACAGCACATTCGTAGCACCTTTGGTGGTACAAATGTCCATAGGCGATAGTAATTGCTTTCCATCAGGTGGGCCGTCTGCCTGTCTGCTGTTCTCCAACTATAAAAAAATATATCCTAGTACTATAAGAGAAGATAGTCCATTGAATACTCTTCGAGTTATGCAGACACAAACCATCAGAGTAAGCTTCATGGTAATATAATAGAAAGCGGAAATATTTTATTGGATTATTAAAATAGATAAATAAAATGTTCTTCAAAAAGTACATTAACTCGTAAATTTATCTAATCGCCTTATGATAATAATTAAAAATTGATATAAATTCACAAAAAATATTTCAGAGGTGGCCAACTTTTCACGTTTTTAAGACTCCGATTAATACTTATTCATTTAATTCTTGGAAACTTAATGCTAATGCACATGAATAAACATTTTAAATTATTATCAGATAGTCAATTACAGGACTTTTCGAATAATATGTTGATTAAATAACACACAGATATACAGTACTCTATAAAACTAGTTATTAAAAAATTTATGGTATTTATGGAAACGCTAATCCTAAATGGGTCAAGATTATCCTACTTACTTATATCATTTAAATATTTAGATGCTTACTCGCACTAGGAATACTTTTTGGCTATAGGCGGTAGAACTAAAAGATACATTATTTACAAATTGATGCGTATAGACTTGGGCGGCATGGTAAAGTTGATTTTATCAGAAGAAATATTTAAAAAAATACAGCTAGCTATATCCCGTCGATCCTTAAGTGTTAAAATATGGTCTAAATATAATTCGCTACAATGCTGGATCTTTTTTCTACGCAAATATCGAACGAACCGCTTTTTTTATAATTACTTTTCTTTTTGCGAAACCATCATAAAGGCTGACAGTCCAGCTGATGGAAAGTAGTTACGGTTGCCTATAGACATTTGCAATGCCAGGGACCCAATTCTGCTATTACTATCTCGTCAGAATCGTCGGACACTATCATCTCAATCGTACTTTTGTCTGATTTTAGTACTCTGCTAATTCCAACGGCGTGCCCGTGGCATGCCATTCTATCTTTGTAAATATTTATAAGCAAAAATCGCAAAATAAATGCCTAAAATTTTGTTATCTTTTTAATATTCATTTCATCTAACGCCATTTCTACTAATAGTGATACCAATTTTATTCTAATAATATTCCGCCGCGAAGATATTGTGGATTTAATAGAATACCAATCGTTGAAACTATCGCAATGGAATCGTACTGTAACGACCGACTGTGACCTTCACCGTATAGCGGCCAGCGGTAAACGAGCTGACCGGGATCTTCAACAAAGAGACTGGTTCAGTGATGTATTTATATTATCAATCAAGAGACTTTTTCAATCATCTGTTCCGTGCGCGGCCCGATACAATTCTGATCTGATGTCAATTGTTTTGCGAGGCGTTCGATGAAATAATTTCAAATAATTATATTTCTTAATACAAATGACGACTAAAAAGGTTTTAGGCGTTACAGTACCTTGGATATCTTCGTAACGCCAAGATATTGAAATAGTAGAAGTGGGCCCCAGGAATGGAACGAAAGCGTTGCCAGCCATGATATGCCAGGATGGGATAGGAGGGAGGAGATAGAGGGATCAGACAGGAGGATTGTATAGAGAAATGGGACAGGGAAGATGGGGGAGGGAAGTGAGACATCGGAACGTTCACTCATCGCACAAACCGCGTTTAGCTCAAATCTTCTATTTCTATGAGAGCGTGGTACACACCGATCCTGCCGGCCCTAAGAGCTGTGAGCAAAATAATAAACCCAGCATAGCTTTGCACCACACCAATTTTGTAAGAATCCCGATCCTATTAAAACGGCTTATAAAACCCAAAATAGATTTCCACCACATGTTGTGCACATCTGACATTTTTTATCATTGTGATTATTTCATCGTTTTAATAATGATTTCTTCAATTTATGTCTCATACACACATTTGGTGCCACCGTTTATAGTGACGTATGAACATATTTTGATTAAATTCGGCAAGTAAACAATTGTTTTGTGCCAATTTTCACGTGAGCTGTTTACATTTTGTGAATAACAGGGAAAATGTATAAAAAGGCGGTGAGTTTTGTTTGTACACACTATGCTATACGGATAACGCCGTTACATTAGTATAGATATATTAATATACTAGCGGCCCGTCCCGGCTTCGCACGGGTATATAAAAATAACTTTTTTTTTTACACCTTGGGTTACATTACTAGAGCTTGAAATGTCAAGTCAAACGATCGATAATTTTTTTTATAAAAGCTAATGTTTATTCACCTTGTATAATTATCCTGTACGTGTGTGCCTATGTCACTGAACTCCTCCTAAACCGCTGGACCAATTTGGATGAAATAATTATTGCGTTTCAGTGGTTCCGGGATGGTTTAGGTTCACAATTAGACCTGGTAGGTGGCGCTGGAATCGGGTTCTGATTTTTTTTTCAGCGTAGGGCAACATCTGTGAGGTCTGCTAATTATATAACTTATTATAAAACTGACACATTGACTTTATCGAGAATTATGTTTTGTATGCCTCAACCGAGGCAAGTGTGTAGAGACAGGTATAATTCTTATGGCCACCTAAATTGTACCAGACTTATTGCAATATGAAATGAATAAATAAATAAATGAATAATAATTATAAGACAATGCAGTTTCTGTGAAAAATGACTGTAACACACAGACACAGAAATGTGGACGTACAGACATAAGGGGCCGTCCATAATTTACATCACACGTTTTGGGGTCGACGAAGTGTAAAATTATGTTTCAAGAGGTGGGAGGTGGTTTAAAAACGGGGTGGACTGTATGGGTGTTGGTCTTTATAATTGTTTGGTGCTTTGTGTATGTATGACTTACTTCATTTGCTTCGTCGATCTTCTTTGGGTCAGGCCGTGGTCTTGCTTCTTTCTCAATGAACGATTGAACACACACAGACTGCATTTGGGATATTGATGGTCCAGAAAAAGACGAGACACTTTATTATTATTATATATTAAACCTGCGGGAGCGGCGGATGCGAATCGAATTTATCAGCGCGGCAAGAGGAATAAAAACGCAGGAAATCTAAACTGTTCACAAAATGTCACTGTCAGTGACAATTTAAGTTTTTTTTTTCTTACGCGGTAACAAGGCTTTGGCCATAACAATAGGGGTCCTCAATGTCGTGACGTCACATTTCAAATCTAATCTAATATTTAAGCTAATTACGGAACTGCTATTTTAGTTTAATATTTTCTTGATGTAAAATTGCAAAATATGTGATGTCACATTAGCGAGGGCGGAGTCCCACGAATGTGACCAGCTGTGACAAGGACGGAGGTGCGGTTAAAAAATGGATGGCCCCTAATAATTGTGTAAGGAATCATCAAAATGAATCCTGAACCCTAGAAAATTGAATAAACATGTAGCGCATTATTCCGTATGTAACAGATTCATACTTCAACCCACCCGGTTTATTTACAAAGCGTACATCAATGCCGGTCTTGATTTACGAAAGCTACACGATTAATTATGAATAATAAAAATCGGTTAAGTGCTTAGCAATCCTCGAAATGTGAAGGATTCCGTAGAGGGCATAAACGTCAGATATTTTCGCTATAAGACTAAGAAATCATAATAAAGTGGCTTTAGGCGCGGTATTTAATTGTTATTTGATTTTTAGTAATAAGTTTGTTTTTATTGCTAATGCACAGCAGACAGGCTGGCGGCCGAAATGTGACGGAAGGTGGTTACCGTCGCCTATAGACATTTGCAACATCAAAGGTGCTACAGATGCGCTGCTGCTCTCTAAAGGGAGACCGGAGCCTGGCCACTAGTGCATGCTCTAGATCGGGGGTGGTAGCCATCCAGACGGGCAAATTCCTTACCACCTGGCTGTGGGTTGTTTTGTCCCCTCTTACAACAGACCGTCCCAACGCAGGAAATTGTATTCTTTCTCCGTTCCTGCACGGATATATGTACATGTCGATAATATAAAGGTTTCGTCTTTCACAATGGCTACGGAACCCTAAAATTCTCGCTGGCATTGAGTTAGGATCTTCAGAAATTTCCTAGCAATAAATCTATCAAACTTCAATGTAGATTATGCTGTTGTTTAAAGAATAGTGTCGGTGTTTGCTTACATTTTTATGAAAATAACAGGCTGTAGAGATATATAATGTGCAATGCGGACTCTGTGTTTGGTATGGTCTACGCTTTTGCTTGTTTCACTTACTGGTACACAGAGCTCCCGGGTTCCATTCCTGACATATTCTCCTATACATATATAATATGGTAGAGAGAGCATGAATGTAGAGTAAACGCGGTCGAGATGCGAGCACTGCGCAAAATCTGCGGAGTGACGCTCGCGGACCGCGTTCGTAATACCGAAGTAAGAAAGAGAGTTGGCCTGAAAGAGAGTGTCGGGGTGAAGATAAGGAAAGGAATGCTCCGGTGGTTCGGGCATGTGGAAAGAATGCATGATGAAAGAATGACTAAACAGATATACAAAGCAAAAGTGGATGGATGCTGAAGTCGTGGAAGGCCACGACACACCTTCCATGATCAAATTGATCGTGTACTAGCGAAGGTGATGTCAGGAGCCTTAAGAACAGACGAGCGTGCATGACAAGAGCTATGAATGTCAAAGAAGCGAGTGAGGTGTGTAAGAGTAAGCCTAAATGGCGCTCTGTTGTTCGTGCCTACCCCGCAAGGGAACTGGCGTGAAGTTATGTATGTATGTAATAATACAGTAAGTAAGTGTCTTCAAAAGCAGCCGATTCGATGCCTGGTTAGAGCAAATGATGTATCAAAAATCTAATGATACCATTTTAATGTTCATCAAAATCAGTCCCGAAACTCCTTTGAGTATTTTTCGCTTACTTACGGATTTAGCTATAGAGGTTCACTTGAAGAATTCAACTTGTTCGCGCCGCTTATTTAAAATCCTGTCCTCTTGAAATTATTTCCATAACTACCCGCTTTCCTAACCGCGTTATCCAATCACCTTGTCCCAGCCGCCATCTTCCATTCCATTCGACTATCCTTGTCGTACTTACCGCTGTGCTAATACTGCTCGTTTTTACGAGTCAGTCTGCTGTCGACCCTCGTCGCACGTAGTCTGCTGTCGACCCTCGTACGACAACCCGCACATCTTTACCGCCACAACTTGCTATAAGTGCAGTTATACCGCTCCGCGTGTGTACATTTAATTATCGAAGGCCGCAAGAAGGAGACAAGCCAGAAGATTTGCTGCAAGGCTCACAACTTGGTGATCAGCACGCATAGTTAGTGCAGCCTAGAGGCACGCAGGTTAGTCTCCCTTCTTATCCATACCAGCAATCCTACCACCGCCATTTTGGATACGCGTTCAGTACTTAATACTGGGCTGCCGCGTTGACACAACTTGTAAATCTCCGCTGAAAATTAAGCGAGATCATGGTCAAACGCGAACCTATGCGTACAATACAATGTTTGCAATTTGACGGAGTGCAATAATTAACAAATCTTTTTGAAGCCTACCGAAAAGTTTCTACTTTAGGATGAAAGGAAACATCATTCAGAATGTGAGTCTACGTGTCACAAGGCGAAACGGATTGTAAATATTGCATACGTTAACACTCGGGACGCGCCTACGCCATCTTTAATGGCGACCAAAAATAAACACATTTTTTATAATTTTGAATTTGGAACTAGTGCTGTTGCATTATCGATACTAGGTATATCAATATATCACGGTTTACTACTATTGACGTTTTAACACGTCTTAATCCAGATAATATTACAGAGACCGTCATATTCCCCTAATTCTATTATTTATTGCCACTATATCTATGTATCTACTTGTATGTTTTTCTTGTAATTTTATGTTTGTTACTTATATTTGAAAAAATAATTTATAATGTTATTATTATGAATATAAAATAAACTTATTTAATAAATAAAATATCACGGAATCTATTCAAATAAAAAGTATAAAAAGCCTGTTTCATACGTAGAATGTGTTTAGCCTATTAAAAACGCAAGCGGTAAAATAACAAACATTGTGAAATACAGTTTATGATTGTTTCCGTTTGGGTGGGGGGAGTCTACGATTCGAAGATATACTAAAATGTACATGAGAAATTTTGACCTGGACTCACACTGGGAATGGATTGCTACCAAACAGGCTGAAGTGGCGGCACCTAATAAAAACAAAACATCAGCTTTGAAGTAAAGCGAATAAAGGAGCTTGATGTGAGACGCACCGAAAAAAAAACTCGCCCCCTGTCATAATCATAATCAATGCAATGCAATTTGCAATTGTGTTTCTTATTTGTCAATATTTTTTTTTCTTTCTTTTTATTTATTACGTGTGGGTCAGACAAATTTTGACCAAGTGTTTGTTGACACTTACGCTATATTTTAATTGTTTTAGTTTTTTGATTTGTAATTTTGTATGGATTTTTTTGCCTAAAATAAAGACTTTGTTATTTAAGAATTTGAAAAGAGCTCCCGGCCGCGGTTTTACCAAACTTTGCCTCCACCTTCGTTTTATGCACTGCAGTCGAGTGAAAAAATTGGCCAGTCACTGTTCTCTGATTCATATAAACCAATGGTGTTCAAGTCACGAGTGAATTGGTATCTACTAGGTAAGCATGCTACTTCCCAGATCTCATTATTAATTAAAACCAGGTGTGGTAGCTATCAAATGCGAACCTATACCATAATAAAAAAAAGGCTAAAATATGTTTTTTTTTTAAATGAAATGTGTTGTGGAATACCTTCAAGGCCGGCAGCATATTGATGATACTTCCGATGTTACAAATGTCCATAGGCGACGGAAACTATTTTCTATAAGCTGGGTTGTTATCCTGTCTCCTATACTCCAGTCTTCAGCAATGATCAAAAACGTGCATATAATTATTATATTATCGTGACGTTTTAACCTGTCCGAAGTATGATTCCACACGCCTGCCCAAAATAGGCTATACAACCAAGAAGCGAACACATAAACGCCTTGAAAATAGAGCATTAATTTCACAGTACATGACGGTCACTGTAACCGAAATCGTTTTTCATATATTGGTTACGACATAGTTTCAAAAAACTTAAACAATTGTATACACCCAACACCCCGTACAAAAATAATTGTATCGATATTTTATACCACCATACTGCCAGTCTTACGGTGGCAGCGCGACCGTCGCCTAGTTTCGTTGATATTTAAAAAAAATATATAAATAAGACCCCGACTCTATGGTCAGGTCGGTTCCCGCCTAAACAAGTGAATGATTTCAAATAGTTGATATATTTTAACGATTATTGATTATTCGGATATTCGTTGTTCAATAGTGTTGGGACATTATGTGACAGTGTTTTGCAATATTAATTTGAATTTAGAAACGATTTATTAAAATAGTGTTATTATCGAATATTTTTATAAATATTATCTTTTATAATTATATTATTCGACGAATAGATTTTTTACAGGGTTTTAATTTGAATTCAGAAACGTATATTAAAATAGTGTTTAACGAGTATTATAAGTGGGTAATTGTTCAGAGTTTAAATGCTAAAGAATCGTTTTAAATTGTTTTAACTTTTAAAAATCGGTTAAGTGTGTGTCCAGAAATACTGAAACGTTTCGTAGAGATGAAAAACGTCCACTGATTTTATCATTTGGCTACATAGGCATAAAATAATTTAATTGAAAATTCATCATATATTAAAAACTCCACGGATATAGTATTTTCTAAGTTTTCGTGACTAGTAAACGCGATTAAAACTACGCTTTAACGATTTTTAGCGCGGCATTTTAACTGGTTTTATTTCGACGGTTCGACCATTTCTCAATAGCAGTAGTAATCTCATTACGGAAGACAAAGAAGAGTGGCTGAAACATCGAATGAAAATCAAATAAAATGCCGCGCTTTAAACCGTTTAAACGTAGTTCTATCCGTAGGTATTGCTCAAATCAATTGTCGTATGAAAGTATTTTTAAATCGACATCCTCAAATTTTCCATTATTTGGTTTTATTTTGACGACTCGACCACTTTTCAGTAGCCGTTCCGTAATCTCATTACGGAAGACAAAGAAGAATGGCCCAAACATCGAATGAAAATCAAATAAAATGCCGCGCTTAAAACCGTTTAAACGTAGTTCTATCCGTAGGTATTGCTCAAATCAATTGTCGTATGAAAGTATTTTTAAATCGACATCCTCAAATTTTCCATTATTTGGTTTTATTTTGACGACTCGACCACTTTTCAGTAGCCGTTCCGTAATCTCATTACGGAAGACAAAGAAGAATGGCCCAAACATCGAATGAAAATCAAATAAAATGCCGCGCTTAAAACCGTTTAAACGTAGTTCTATCCGTAGGTATTGCTCAAATCAATTGTCGTATGAAAGTATTTTTAAATCTACAACCTCAAATTTTCCACGTTGTACTTCAAAAACTAGAAGGCTGGACCACAATTTTTACGACTTTAGGAGCCAATAAGAGAACCAAGGTAACCGACATAGCTCGTAAAATTGGCAAGTTGAAGTGGCAGTGGGCCGGTCACATCTACCGCAGGACTGATGGCCGATGGAGCAAACGAGTCCTGGAGTGGAGACCGCGTCTCGGTAAACGTAGTGTCGGACGCCCTGCACCCCGATGGACCGACGACCTATGCAAGGTCGCCGGTAGGCGCTGGCTGAGGAAATCGGAGGACAGGGATGAATGGCGCCGTCTTGGGGAGGCCTACGTCCAGCAGTGGACTGCAAATGGCTGACGACGAGGAGCCAATACCTCCCCATCTATAGCCACTATAGAGTGATATAGAAATACCAATTAAGAATATCATACATACATACATACATACATAACTTCACGCCAGTTCCCTCGCGGGGTAGGCACGAACAACAGAGTGCCATTTAGGCTTATTCTTACACACCTCACTTGCCTCTTTGACATTCATAACTCTTGTCATGCAAGCTCGTCTGTTCATTAAGAATATCGTCATGTTTTTATAAGATCTAACTTCAGCCGCGTACTCACCTGCGAGCCGTGACCGTTGCAGTTATTGTAACAAAATCGTAGTGTTGTACCGGTGGCGCGGGATGGAAATTCGGCTAGAGTAAGCCGGGTCGGTAGCGCCGACTACACCGCTGTTAAAAAAAAGTCTAACTCGCGATGTATATTTTATTACAATTTGTATTTTTAATTTTGCAATCTTACCGCATATTTTGAAACAAAAGCCTATGCCCGATCGGGTTACGAGTTGCTATTTTATCCAATACGTGTGGAAAGCCGACGAGCGTATGAAATACTAATACAGTAGTAATATATGCACGAATGAAAAACGTAAGCGCCAATTAATGCATGGCGCTTTCGACCTTTTGGTCGCTAGTCGCTAGTTTCTTAGAGATAGGCTATGGGGAATCGAGTTGTATGAAGTCCACGTCACTGATACGTAGTAGTTTCTGAGAAAAATAACTGTGATATAAAGAGGGACAGTAAAACATGAGGATTATGACCTTGTCAAAATGACTACGGATCCCTATGAAGAAATATAGGCCAGAAAACCGTTGTAAAGCTTTTGAAATTAAAACATCAGTTTTCGCCTGTAAATATGACTATTTAGGTTAAAAACGGCAAAAATATTTGCCTGACTATCTAATCATTTTAGATTTTATATGCATTCTTAATAAAGCGCGTTGTCGTAATTTTTCCGTAACAATGCCACATGAAAATAATTAAAAAAACCGAAATGTAATTATTTGGATTTTTGTGTATTTGCCAAAAAATCTTTGAAAAAATTTATAGGTAATAATTCATGTTCTGTTATTTAATTTATTGCACAAACTGAGTTTTTTTCCATTGTTATTCACCGCATTGCGCGACGAAAATCATATGGCCGTGTGCGAGTCGGGCTCCAGATATCAAAAACTTATTCGGTTCAATTTTCGGCGCCGATAAAGATTTTTCCGAAATATAAACTACTGAGCCTGCCTCTATCACTGCATGGCCACGCCACCATTTGACTCATGACGACGAACGGCACATGGGAAAAGTATGCTAAGTGTCCCACCCAGCCTTCGGGAAAAAGTGTGCCAAGTGTCGTATGCAAAATCATTTTGCAGTTAGTGGTTAAAGTAAAGCGAAATAAAGTGGCAACAGGTTCAAAGTCAAAGTAATTTATTTGTCTGAAACACGGACATTTTTGCAGATGCTATGCTAAGTAGTAAAAATTACATGTTTCGCCTTTGACAGCCATACAACTTTTTTTGTAGTCCTCATAACTACTTATACATATTACGATTATAGTATGTCTTTTAAGACCACGGGCCATAAAAATGGCCCGGACATTTGGAGGGCTTGCGTGGGGCCATGGGAAGGCCAACACGAAGAGGCCCCTTGACAAATTTAATGTAAATGTGGCGTGACACTGACCGGCGATTATCCCTGTCTACACCATATAATAATGCACCCAAGGTCAAGCCCCGGCCAGTGTAGGACTATTGTGGGAAATGAGGACAAAAAGTACCGGGCTATTGGGGTGAACTGCTAGTGGTACTAGGAGTCTGGGAATATGGGGACTATGGCGTCTGCCCGTCGCAATGTTCAGGGAACATGGAAAAATGGGCAGACGGTGACTCGCCACTCCCTGCATGGACCCCAAAAAATGCGATAGAAGACAGGGGCAAGATGGGTGTGAGTGGCTAAGGGGTGTAGAGAGGCAGGTTCATCGAAGCTACTTCTGACGTGATGCCATTTATCACTTCCAGCCCTGGAGCTTGAGTCTTAGCTCTAGCGATTATTATGATTATATTGTTGATTATGGATGCTATTATAGTTACAATAAATTTTTAATATTTCGTTTATTATGTCTTTTTCAGTTATATATATATTATTCGTAAATTGCGAGCACTGCGCAAATTCTGCGGAGTGACGCTCGCGAACCGCGTTCGTAATACCGAAGTAAGAAAGACGAGTTGGTCTGAAAGAGAGTGTCGGGATGAAGGTAAGGAAAGGAATGCTCCGGTGGTTCGGGCATGTGGAAAGAATGCATGATGAAAGAATGACTAAACAGATATACAATGTAAAAGTGGATGGATGCAGATGTCGTGGAAGGTCACGACACACCTTCCATGATCAAATTGATCGTGTACTAGCAGAAGATGATGTCAGGAGCCTTAAGAACAGACGAATGTGCATGACAAAAGTTATGAATGTCAAAGAAGCAAGTGAGGTGTGTAAGAATAAGCCTGAATGGCGCTCTGTTGTTCGTGCCTACCCCGCAAGGGAACTGGCGTGAAGTTATGTATGTATGTATGTATGTATTCATAAAATAGTTAAATTAAGGTAATGTCATTAACAATTACATGTAATTTAGTCAATTTATTATGACTAATGGTCGCCCAGTGGTCGAAAATCGACAATAATGAATTTAAATTATAAGTTTGAACATTATTAAGGTTCTGTTGTCAAAGACTATATATACTTCTATAATCACAGATATCGCCAAAGTTACACTGTTAATTTGACTTTGCAATAAACAAAAGAGTATATATGCGTGTGTGTGTGTCAAATACATGGTAGTGTGTGTAATGTTTTTTTTATTGATTTAATGTATTTTTTATGCATGATTAAAAAAAAGAAAATTGTATACTGCACTCCTTCTCTATATATACTATAAGCGTGGGAAATTTCATACTCCTTCGTCCGCGGAATTTTCGTAAAAATGGGTATAGAGATTTTGCTTCACATATTAATATAATGATAAACATATAGCTGTATCTTATACTAATATATAAAGCTGAAGAGTTTGTTTGTTTGAACGCGCTAATCTCAGGAACTACTGGTCTGATTTGAAAAATTCTTTCAGTGTTAGATAGCCCATTTATCGAGGAAGGCTATAGGCTACATATCATCACGCTAAGACCAATAGGAGCGGAGCACCAATGAAGAATGTTTCAAAATCGGGGTTTTTTTTTTAACTTACTTTTTTTAAACTATTCCACGCGGACGAAGTCGCGGGCAGAGGCTAGTGCAATATAATAGTAATTTTTGGCCTAGTTTCCCCATAGTTTATGAAAGCCGGAAGCGTCTCGTTTAATGAGCATTCTAATTCATTGACGTAGGGACGCAGGTTGGTGTCTGTATATTTATGTTAAAATTGTGAAACGTTATTTTTCAAAGAATTTCGACGTTTTTTCCGTTAAACGTTGTTTTGAAAGGAATGAGTTATTTTTTTCTTTTCCTGAATATGCCACTAGTAGTAGTATATTAAGAGAAGAAGTGCAGAATGCTAATATTTTTTTTTTATCTTTAATATATAAAATTCTCGTGTCACAGTTTTCGTTGCCATACTCCTCCGAAACGGCTTGACCGATTTTGATGAAATTTTTTGTGCTTATCCGGTATCTATGAGGATCGGCCGACATCTATTTTTCATCCCCCTAAATGTTAGGGGTAGTCCACCCCTAAATTTTATTTTTTATTTTTTAGACAAAATTTTTAATTTCTATTTTTTTATGATACATACAACCCTAAATTTTCACCCCTCTACGATCAACCCCTATTTTTTATTTTAAACTTTAATTTTTTGGCAAGATTTTTAATCTTATTTTGTCATGACTTAGAATAAAAAAATATATTACTCTTTTAGATTCACAATTAGAACCGGTAGGTGGCTCTGGGATCGGGTTCTAGAATTTTATTTTTTAAAGGCAGGACAACGTCTGCCGGGGCCGCTAGTTTATGCATAAAAAATACATTAAATCAATTAAAAAGACATTGCACGCACATGTATTTGACAAACACGCATGTATACTCTTTTGTTTATTGTTAAAGTCAAATTAACAGTGTAGCCTTGGCGAAATATGTGATTATAGAAGTATAAGTCTTTGACAACAAATTATGATTGTCTTTTTTGTAAAGCATGAGTACAGCAGACAGGCTGACGGCCCAACTGTGATGGAAAGTGGTTACCGTCACTTATAGACATTAGCAACACCAGAGGTGCTGCCAATTTGCTGCCAGCCTTCAAGGAGGAACTGTAACATGGCCACCGATGCCGAAACAGAGCTCAAAGTTGTTATGGCGGGCATACTATAGACCAGGGGTGGTGGCCATCCAGTCGGGCAAATACTCTACCACCTGACTGTGCGTTGTTTGGTCGCCTCTTACTACAGGCCGCCCGGTTGGAGGAATTAGTAAACTTTCTCCATTTCTGCACGGATACTATCGCCATTTTTTTTCCACTTATACTTTTTCTAATTATATGTATCTATAATAGTTTCTATATATCTGTTAAATGTGTGTGACATACTGCTTTAAGCCTTCTACCAACTATCTTCAAAGTAACACGAGTTTTTGGCGGGAACTGAAAGGGGACGTTGTGCTGTGCAGTTTTATTTTCTAAAAATCTGTGAAATTACTCTAAAATGAACAATAGTTCTAAGATATATTGAGTAGTAATTATGTGTTTTTGCGAGAAATGTGAACTATATAGCCAAATGTGGCCTTTCGAGTTTTCACAAGAACTCCGTTGCATGACGTCGATTGTAGCCTACAATACAACGGCGCCTGGCTTAAAGGCCTAGTTGCCAAGCCTTAAACTTAAAAATCTTCAAAGCAACAGAATTACTGATAAAACGCAATTAGTTTAAACTGTTCATGGCACTAAACGCCGAACGGCTAAACATTGTCTTTTCATACAAGACCTGGCGTTGCCCGGACAGAAATATCAAAAAATGTTGTTGCTTATAAATATTTGGCGTGTCAAAAGCAACATCATCATACGTCCAACGATGTTCTGTTTGTTTATAGTACGGCAACATGAAACATATCGTTTGCCACCGCAGAGATGCAGTGACGCAAGTCACCGGCCATCTTGGAGACCTATGTGCGGGGGATGGGCAAGGTGAATAGGTTGGGTTAGTAGAGAGATAATTAAATAAAGAAGAATTTCACGTGTACATGAAAGACGAAGAGTGCTACCACTGCTGGCCGTATTGATTATACTATCTAAGGAAGCATAGCTAGTCCTACTTAGAACTTATGTTGTAATTATTATTATTTTTTTTTTTTTTTTTTTTATTGCAGGAGTTCAGCAGACAGGCAGACGGCCCACTGGATGGAAAGCGGATACCATCGCCTATGGACATTTGCAACACCAAAGGTGCTACAAATACGCTGCTGCTCTCTTAAGTGAGTCTGGAACCTGGTCACTAATGCCGGAACACAACTCAAGGTTGTTATGGCGACATATTTTAGACCAGGGGTGGTAGCCATCCAGTCGGGCAAATGCCCTACCACCTGGCAAATTAGTTGATAAAGGAGGATCGCCGTAAGCATCCTCTCGTGGGGCGTGTCACAAACCGCACAAAGAGAGAATGAAGACGTTGGAAGCTTGGTTCCCACCGGAAACAGATGAGACCGATGCGCCGCCACCGGCCAGGGCCTGCATATTGGCAAGAGCGTGTACCTGTCGCTCTGGCATAAGTGCGAAGGACAGAACACTGAGGGCTTTTAGTGGATATCCTCTTGTGGAGTAGCAATATTACTTCTACAGTGATGCTAGTGGCACCCCAACGTGGCTTTTAGTCCTTAATCAGATTTCCCCTCAATAAAAATGGCTGGCAGCGTAAGCCGGTCTCAAGACTTTTAGAAAAAGGTAGAAGATTCTGGAAGGAAAAGACAGGGACATATACATTTTAGAAAGAGATTGATGATTCTAGAACAGAAGGTTCAGGAAGGAAAAGACAGAGATAGATAGATGTTTAGAAAGGGACAGACAATAAATAAAAGAATAACGAAAAGAAGATCGATATTATGGGTTCCAGAAGTTTCTTCCGGGTATATAAGATGAGTTCAGTTGAAGACAGCGAAGCGACAAGTACTATACGAGAGAATTGGAGGAAAAGTTAAATAGAAGATAGTGACAAGATTAGACAGTTGGAAGAAGAGTTTAGTAGAGGACAGTGACGACTTTAGTGGAAAGTTAATGTAAGTTAAGTAATGGAAAATTAAGTAAATTTGGAGGTGAGCACCGCAGCAGCAGGAGGTAATATCAGTGACGATATTGTGAGTGAGACATCTTATCGTCGGGATAGTGCGTCGTTAGTTGTGCGAGTAGGGGCAATACTGCGGAGAGGAATTACGTACGGCTGTGTAAGTTAATAAAAGCATTTAGTTAAAAAACTGATGTTTCCTCCCAATCCCAAATGTTTACCCCCGCTCGCACGTAACAATATATAAAAATTGGAATGATACAGAGAAGATTAGCATGTTCCCTGCGGAAAGATGACTCGCAAAATCGTTCAGCGTTCCACATCGTTTTTAGAGGACGAACGAGCGGAACCCCGTTGCAGACGGCGAACAGGGGGTCGGAGGCGCCGTTGCGTTCACCTCACATTGACGTAGTGGAACCGGGCGTGTTCGACGGACCCTCCCGGTTAGCCACACCAATTGCCGCGTGGAACCCTGCTCCCAAGGACACTTCAAATAAGGAAATACCCATGACAGTTCCTGTGACGCCTCATCAACAAGCGGAGGGACGCTCTCGAAAGTCTAGTGGGCAGTCTAACCGACGGCGTCTCACAACTCCTTTAGTGAAGGCGTGTATAGTGCCAGCCCCTAAGAGCCCCACATACCTCTCGATTTTTTTTAATTTTTTATTGCAGAAGTTCAGCAGACAGGCCCAGTTGATGGATAGCGGTTACCATCGCCTATGGACATTTGCAACACCAAAGGTGCTACAAATGCGCTGCTGCCCTTTTAAGGGAGACTGGAACCTGGTCACTAATGCCGGAACACAACACAAGGTTGTTATGGCGACATACTTTAGACCAGGGGTGGCAGCCATCCAGTCGGGCAAATGCCCTACCACCTAGCTGTCGGTTGTTTTGTCGCCTCTTACGACAGGCCGCCCGGCCACAGGAAATTGTATTCTTTCTCCGTTCCTGCACAGAGTTTTAAACCTCTCGGTTTAAAACTCCCCCGTGTCCAGAGCTTTCCCCCACCGTTATTTTTAAAATTAGGTGTCTAGGGGAAATGTTCCCACCAGCCATTGGCGCTGTCGAGACTTAAAGGGTGGTGGCCATCTATAGGGGCAAATTTCCTGCCACATGACTGAGAGTTGTTTGGTCGCCTCTTATACCAGCCCGCCCTGCCACAGAAATTAGTATTCTTTCCCGGATCTTGCACGGATAAAATGGTTCCTGGAGCTGGAGAGCTGGGAGCTGAGAATTTGCCAGTGGTGGAACACTCCACTTAATGCGATAACTAACATTAAGGGACCTAACGCGGCCGCTTTCACAGATTCGTATTACGAATACAATAAGTATTCGCAAATTGCGGCATAATTAAAAAAATGATTGTATTATGTGTGTGCATCATTTTTCATCCGTGCAGGAACAGAGGAGGAATACAATTATTATTGCCTGCGGCCGGGCGGCCTCTCGTAAGAGGCCACAAAACAAACAACAGCCAGGTGGTAGGGTATTTGCTCGACTGGATGGCGACCTTGAGTTGTGTTTCGGCATTAGTGACCAGGTTCCAGTCTCCCTTAAGAGAGCAGCAGCGCATTTGTAGAACCTTTAGTGTTGCAGATATCTTTAGGCGATGGTAACCGCTTTCCATCAAGTGGGCCTGCCTGTCTGCTGAACTGCTGCAATAAAAAAAAATAGAAATAATTGTTTTCTTTCTGCCTTCGAAAATAAAGTGAGACATCATGCTATGACTTGCACACCTACCAATATATCAAGGCACGTGTCAATGACACTAAGCGATTCCCCAAAAGTGGCCGGATTATGGCCCTGTGTACACCACTCAACATAAAACGATTCTTGCACGTAGTTAACATTTCCAACGGCCACTAATTGGCACCATTTCACACCGTTCCGTCTTATATGTTTATTACAAAATACTCAAATAAAATGAACACCTTGGACCAAAAAGAAGATGTTATGACGCATTTTATATTCAATGTCAATAACACGATTCTGCATCTGTGTAACGTTTACCAAAATAATATGTCGCCTGGGGAGCGTGTTGGGAGTGATAAATTGCTTTGAAATCTAGAATTTTGTTGGAAATTCAGTTTAAAGCTAGGTACAGATTACTTTCTTACAGGAAATTCAATGAGGTAACATTATTTGTTTTTTTTATTGCAGGAGTTCAGCAGACAGGCAGACGGCCCACTTGATGGAAAGCGGTTACCATCGCCTATGGACATTTGCAACACCGAAGGTGCTAGAAA
The DNA here is from genome assembly GCA_019925095.2 of Dendrolimus kikuchii. NCBI lineage: Eukaryota > Metazoa > Arthropoda > Insecta > Lepidoptera > Lasiocampidae > Dendrolimus > Dendrolimus kikuchii. The sequence continues at coordinate 10,401,071 of CM034413.1, forward strand.
TGCGCCGCTGCTCTCTTAAAGGGGACTGGAACCTGGTCGCTAATGCCGGAACACAACTCAAGGTTGTTATGGCGACATACTTTAAACGAGGGGTGGTAGCCATCCAGTCGGGCAAATGCCCTAGCACCTGGCTGTGGGTTGTTTTGTCGCCTCTTACGACAGGCCGCCCGGCCGCAGGAAATAGTATTCTTTCTCCGTTCCTGCACGGATAAAATTAGTATTAATCGGCTTGTTCCCAAAGTACTTAATTCTTTTGTTTAATGTTGCCGCTTCATCTTGGATTATCTTACAGATATGCATACATACATAGGCCGTTTCACGCAGATATGGCGATGGGTTTAATGCGTTATTTAAGATTCGACATGTTAATGACATTAAGTCGTGGTAGCGTAATGGCTAGCGCACGCGTCCCAGACTCAAAAGTGCGCAGGTTCGATCTGGCCGAAACGCATGCACCGCTTAGGCAGTTTTCTGATCTAATGTGCATATTGTTACAATTACCACGTGCTAACAACGGTGAAGGAAAACATCGTGTTGCAACCTGCATATCGAGATAACCGATGTGTCATACCTGCCAAGCCGCCTTGTACAAGCGTGGCGGGTATATTGTCCGTTCCCAGAGGGCGAACGGACAGTATACCCTTGGTTGGGAGGCTCCAGCCCAGCAGTGGGACATTTATGGGCTGATATTATTATAATGAGGTTAAATATTGACATATAACGTATGTATATATGTCGTCCGCCACAGTCTACATATTTAAAATTGATGCAGATGAAGCCGCATCATTAAAAAGCTTAGAGAATATTGGTCATTCCTCGCCTCCAATGAGTCCTTGATGTTGTGTGGTCCGACACGCACTTGGCTCATTCTTATATTATACTAGCTGTCCCGGCAGACGTTGTTCTGATCTGAAGAAATAAAATTTAGAACCCGATTCCAGCGCCACGTACCGGGTCCAAATGTATCCTATCTTTCAAGTCGGATCAAACTGCACACGGTGTGCAAATTTGATTAAAATCGGTCAAGTAGTTTAGGAGTCCATCGCGGACAAACAACGTGACACGTAATTTATATATATTAAGATTATTAATATAAAAAATGCAGTGCAAAAGTGGATGGATTCAGAAGTCGTGGAAGGCCACGACACACCTTCCATGATCAAATTGATCGTGTACTAGCAGAAGGTGATGTCAGGAGCCTTAAGAACAGACGAGCGTGCATGACAACAGTTATGAATGTCAAAGAAGCAAGTGAGGTGTGTAAGAATAAGAACTGGCGTGAAGTTATGTATGTATTAATATAAAAAAGTAAAGGTGAAAATATTTTTCGCTTATTAGTGAACAAGATCGCTTTGACTTCATAAGCGTTCCAATAAAGTCCACTTTATTTATTTTATCCGCTATAAATAAACCACAAAAAGTGGAAAACAAAGCACTACACCAGATACTCATAAAATTCCATTGTTATAATCGTAAAACATTATTCACATGATAAGCTTAGTGCACACTAGTAAAAATCTGTCGATTACATATCAGTAATAATAAACTAACTTTTACACGTGTACGTTTTATAGGGGGTTGTGTTACGCGTGCAAATTGCAAATTATCAGACATCTGGAAGTGGGTGAATATGAAGTTAAAAGATTCTGATAAGCTGAAACTGAAACTGAAGCTATACGTGTTAATTTCTGTCGTCCAATTTATATTCTCTCTGGGACTCGAATTAAAATGCCGTTAGAATTACTATAGACTTTATTAGAACTATACTAATACGTATAACACAGGTACAAATATAACCGAGCACAACAAATCCAAACCTAATGCAGAAGGTCGTAATTCAATAAAACGCGCAAAGTCCGTCACTATTAGATTCCCGAATGTACACACGGCACGCCCGTATCGTAGTCGTAGCTTGGCTGACTTCCTCTCTCCATCAGGCCGCCGTTTTATGCTCCACACATGCGAATGCAAGTGTATGTTCGCCCGGCTACGTTGCCTATATAGGCTGTTCACTACAATAACTTAGAAACGTATGCCAATAAATAGTGAACAAAAGAAGAAGATGATCATAAAAGGATTACAATTAGTTCAAATGCCGACAGGTAATAAAATGTGCTTCTACAGATCTGTACGTGGAATTTGTCTTTGTCGGGGGGCTAAGTTGCAACAGTATAGACATGAGACAAAAAATTAAAGAAATAAAACTAATGTGATTGTTAAAAAGGTTTCATGTGTGACTATTTCATTGCTTTTATATATCACAAGTCACACATAACATGCACACACACACAAATACACACACACACACACAAATACACACACACACACACACAAACACACACACACGCACACACACACACACACACAAACACACAACACGCACACACGCGCGCGCGCGCGCACGTAAGCGATCATACATTTCTTTATTTTTCTTTTAAACGAATGTAACTGTAATTGATAATTTCACAATCAGAATTGTACCAATTAGGAAGGAGGTCCCTGAGATACAGGTCGACCTAGTTTGGGGACCAATGAGTGTCAATTGTGAATTATGTTTTATTCAATAAATCATTTTTGATTTTGATTTGACTTTTTGGTATTTATATATTTATTTTATTGTAAAAAGTTCCCAATTTCGTTATTTGTATTTCTATTACTTATTTATACACAACAATATTTTATACATTAAACACAAATTTGTTCTTGATAATACTTAATAATCTACGAAACACCATAAAGTAACAGTTAAGCAGTTAAAAAGTCACATATTAATCCTAATGAATGTAATTATGCCTATTATTATTCTTTGCGCACTTTAAAGGGTTTGTTCAATGAAATACGTGTTGTTTGTAGAAGGTATATTTTCTTATTGACTTGACACAAGTTTGACAATGATGACAACAGACAGCACACTAATACAGATTCAATTAATACCAAACAAATCCTTTTTAACAATTAATTTCGTTTATTATTTAAAGTTGACAAGTCATCATTTCTATTAAGATTGGAAGAGAGGAATGAACCGTGAAAGCTGAAAATAGTTTCAGCATTACATGCATACAATTCAAGCCAATAGAAAGATAAAGATATGATTCATCTACGGTCTCAGTGAGACGTGACTGCTTGTTGTTTTTTTTTCATTTATTTTAGCATATATCCGTGCAGGAACGGAGAAAGAATATAATTTCCTGCGGCCGGGCGGCCTGTCGTAAGAGGCGACGAAACAAGCCACAGCCAGGTGGTAGGGGATTTGGCCCACTGGATGGCTACCACCCCTGGTCTAGTGTATGTCGCCATAACAACCTTGAGTCTTGTTCCGGCATTAGTGACCAGGTTCCAGTCTCCCTTAAGAGAGCAGCAGCGCATTTGTAGCACCTTTGGTGTTGCAAATGTTTATAGGCGACGATAACCGCTTTCCATCAAGTGGGCCATCTGCCTGTCTGCTGTACTCCTGTAATAAATATATATATATATATATATATATATATATATATATAAATTTCAACATAAGTTAACGAGTTACATTAAGTTTGTTCTTATAATCTAACAGTGCCTAAAAATTGTTCTTTATAAAAATAATTGCTAAAAGTGCTTAGAACAGTATGAATGAATGTACGTTGCACGACTTTAAATTGCAAAAATTGAGGGAAAAAAATAGAAAGTTAATTACTGCAACATATCATTTAGTTTAATTTTAACTGTATTTAAAGATATATTAAATTTGTCTTGTATTTTCATAATTCAATAGTTTTTATTCAAACTAAGCATTACTGGAGATAATTTTTGAAGGTCACACATTTAAGTCAAAAATTAAGTGTATTTCATATTATATGTACGCCGCAGCATTTTTTATTTATATAGTCACCACTACGTTTGTCATCCTTTAAGGCAGAGGTCGTTTTTTATCATTTTCTTTTCCAAAAATTCTTCAAGCTTTTCTTATACTATTATAATCTATTTTATTTACTTTATCTGTTTATTGATGGTAATTGGTACATTTATATTCTGACTTGAATTCTTGTCTATGAGCTAATTTTGGGACTACATTATTTTATAATGACGCAGCATTCAATTGAGATTCCCTACTCATGTTTACTCTTATTTTAAAATGTTTATTGTTTAGTGATGGAGATAATTATCCGCTTCCAAAACCTTGCAACGATTACTTATTTTAAACAAAATTTCTATGTTTTTGATAATAAAACATCATCCCTTTTTTTTTATTTTTTATTGCAGGTGATCAGCAGACAGGCAGACGGCCCACTTGATGGAAAGCGGTTACCATTGCCTATCGACATTTGCAACACCAAAGTTGCTACAAATGCGCTGCTGCTCTCTTAAGGGAAACTGGAACCTGGTCACTAATGCCGGAACACAACTCAATGTTGTTATGGCGACATACTTTTAGACCAGGGGTGGTAGCCATCCAGTCGGGCAAATGCCCATGCAAATCCCTTCAAGTTTCTGCTAAAAAAAAAACGAATGGCAACAAAATTTTAACTTGAAGTTTTACGGGAATATTGTTAATGTACTTGTCCAATTTGAAAACCTGCCCGTAAAACTTCAAGATAAAATTTTGTTGCGATTCGTTTTGCCACTTTTTTTTATTGCAGGAGATCAGCAGACCGGCAGACGGCCCACTTGATGGAAAGCGGTTACCATCGCCTATGGACATTTGCAACACCAAAGTTGCTACAAATGCGCTGCTGCTGTCTTAAGGGAGACTGGAACCTGGTCACTAATGCCGGAACACAACTCGAGGTTGTTATGGCGACATACTTTAGACCAGGGGTGGTAGCCATCCAGTCGGGCAAACTCCCTACCACCTGGCTGTGGGTTGTTTTGTCTCCTCATACGACACTTATCCGTTGCCATTCGTTTTTCCACTTGTGTGTTGAAGTTTCACTTCTACTATGTGTCCCAGCACACATTTCGATATTTCGCAGGTTTACTGCAAATTATGATTTGGTTAGGTTAGGTACATTTTAATGAATACATTTTCTTATTTAAACATATTTTATTTTATCAAACAAAAAAGAACTGAACTCGATCCGGAACCAAAAAACGCATCCACAGTCTACTCTAAAATTATGCCGCCTCTCACCACGTCTAGTCTAAATTTATGCCGCTCCTCCACGCGGCCGCAACGCTGACAGAAAAATCCTTTCACTTCAAAACGTTATCATCTTCACACCAGTGTGCTCTAAGTCTTACTGTTATAATCCAAAACAGAATGCGATGTGTTTTTGATAAAATACAGCGAAAACAAATTTATTAACTCGAGATATTTCACGTGGGTGTACCATAATCGTGTTATATTTACACTGGACTATGATTAATCAGGCGAAACAGGATTACCAGACTATGCGTCTAGATTTCTTCCGCTTTGACGGTTTCACCTCATTAAATGTGAACTTCGTTCGAGCGAATTACGTAAACAGTTGTAATATTTAGGTATGTTACAATGGATATACTGAACCAATTATCGTGAAATGTGTCAAAGTGATTTTCTGATTTTTAGAAATAATTTAAATTTGAAAACGTGTAAAAAAGATGTTAACCGATAAGACATATTACAGTATCGATGAATATTTAAATGACAAAACTATAATATAAATTGTATGAATTTTAATTGACAAAATCATAATTTAATACACAATTTTATAATTTATTGGTTGACATTTTATTAAGTAAATAATTAAATAAATAATAAGATAAATATATTATAATAAATTTTTGTAAGCAGGATACCTATACATAATTATGCATGCCGAAAGGCGGAATTTGGAGAGCTGTACTATGTTAAATTTAACACCTTTTGTATACCCATTTTCGCATTAAATAAATTGAATTGAATTGAACAACCTTGAGTTGTGTTCCGGCATTAGTGACCAGGTTCCAGTCTCAGTTTAGAGTGGCAGCACATTGGTAGCACCTTTGGTATTACAAATGTCCATAGGCGATGGTAACCGCTTTCCATCAGGTGGGTCGTCTGCTTGCCTGCTGAACTGCAATAAAAAAAATCTTATGGTCCCGAAGCCATTATTGGTAAAAACACTTATATAGTTATACCAGGTAAACCGGCAAACGTTGTTCTGCTATAAAAATAAAATAACATCTAAGGAGGGTGATAAATGTGTGTGCCTGTGTGTGTTTGTGGGTACGTGCGTGTGTATGTTAGTGTGTGTGGGTGCATGCGTGTGTGCGCGCGTGTGAGTGTGTGTGTGTGTGTGTGTGTGTGTGTGTGTGTGTGTGTGTGTGTGTGTGTGTGTGATGATATGATGGTGTGTGGTGTGACTGAAGATGTATGTCAGAATAGAGGAGTGTGGAAGGGAAAGACATTTTGTGTATTTTTGTAGAGAGAGAGAGAGAAAAAAAAAATTACGACCTACCAAATATACAAAAAAAAAACATTAAAATCGGTTAAGCCGTTTCGGAGGAGTGCGACCACAAACACCGGGACACGAAATTTTTATATATTAAATAAATATATTTCATGTCCGTTCGAGTGTCTATCCATCTGTTGTAAATTGGTTTGTATAAAGTACTCTGAGTAGTTTTTGAATTATTAGATCGTTTTAAAGCCTTTTTCGGGCTTATCTAACTTAATAACAAAGAGAGGAAAATACGTTGCCTCTACGAACCTTTCAATGTATCCTACACGCACTTGACCGATTTTTATACATTATTTTTAATTTTTGTGAGACATAGTAACCGTTCAGTGAACAAAATTACTAGTTAAGCATGTACAATAAAAAAAATCATTAACATTTCGGAAAAAGTTAGAACAGAGAAAGAAAAAGATTTATTTGACTTAAATAACGAGGAAAAAAAACATAAATAGGCAAAAATAGCACAATATATTAACAATCAATTTTACACATTAAAACAAACAAACTTAATTCACAAAACACGAAGACATACATTATAAATAAGGCTTGTTTGTACTTCGAGTTTTTTTAGTCAACGAAGTTGGCAACTCAGCATTGTGTTGCATTGAAAATTTAAAAAAATCCCGACAAGGCTGATTTTCAGTGCCAAACCCCATACACTTGATCCTAGTACCAAATTTAACTTTTCTCAAACTCCACCACTGATGTTCATATAGCGTTCAAAGACCTCAAAAAAGGTCAAACATATATAAAACAAAATATAGTGAAATATGCATAAATATGTGTGTGTGTGAAATATCATAAATGTCGAGTGTATAAACAAAAATTTGAACTATGTCTGTTTGGTTAACTCTTATAAAGAGCTCGCATTGGGGACTTGCGTGCGCGCCGAAACCCATATTCGTGAGTATATCTTGCATTATTCTATTTATTGCTCCGAAACGTATAGCGCATTGTGTTCCGATTTCCATGAGAATAAACTGAAATGATGTCTGTCGCAAACGCTGTAGGCTGCGTACGGCGTGACGCTGTACGCGTCCGACGACTGCTTATTACAAAAATGCACACTAGTGTCACTCTTACACGCCTGACGCGGCGCACATATGCTTTGCGTAACGTCCATGCGTCTTACACTGCGTCTGCTGTCATTCTTGAGCATCTTGTGATATATAAAAATGTATGTCTGTCTGTATGTCCTTTATAGGATCGTAAAATATACATCCGATTTTGATGAAATTTTGTGTGTGTGTTTGAGTGGGTCCCGGGATGGTTTAGATTCGCAATTAGACCCGGTAGGTGGCGCTGAGATCGGGTTCTAGAATCCTCCTGATGACCTAGACCGATCTTGGTGATTTTGTTTTTGTGTCATGGAACAAAGTCTTTTATGAATTCAGAAAATAGGCGGTACGAAGTTTGCCGGGTCAGCTAGTTATACCATAAAAACTTCAAGTTTTTAATGTCAAACAAATCTGTCCAATCATAGAGGGTGCACGAGAAACTGCTATTCCGACGCTAGAAACGGCATCTCTAACGTCTGAAGTGGAATTCTGCTGAAAGTATAGCATCGACGCTAAATGCTACATCCAGCATCTGTGGTAGACCACAATCTGTCACCGCCTTAGAGTGGCGGCGAACAAATACACGATTATTGGTTTCATATATTCTTGTGATTTTTTAAATTTATTTAATAAAAAAACAACGTTTTATAGACATGATCTTTATTTGCAAAGCAGTTGGTCGGTAACATTGACGTGGATAGTAATGGTAATTTCCTACCTCTTAAAAAAATTATAAAAAATAGTTTACTGTATACTATACATGCAAAATATATATACGTAATAAGTTATGTACCTTAAGCTATAAAAATTACATTTTCCATAGCCAAGACATATTTACTTACATGTTGCTATCGTAACAATAATTGGTTCCGTTTGTTTGTCCATTTAGCTCCAAGTGCGCAATTCACGAACGGAGTCAACGGAGGATGACAAGCGCAGCGATGACAGTAGACCGCTCAGCCACGCGTCGGACTTCAGCCGGGATAATATATGTGAGTACTTCTTATTAAAGTTGCTGTACCTAAAGATGAAAAGGAACTGTAGTTAGATTGTGCACAAAACAAGAATTGTCGCCGTAAATGTAAGTTCCAAGGCTTGAAAATGTTATCAATTCATTTTAAAATATAGTTGACTAGCTTGTGCTCGCGACTTCGCTCGCGTTAATGTAGTTTTATAAACAGCGGAGAAACGGCCGCTGGGAGTATCATACGCCCTTTGCGAAAAACAAAAAGAAATCTATCACACGGCAACCGTACATTTTTCTAAGATAAAAAGTAGCCTATGTGCTATTTCAGACAATAATCTATTTCTGTGCCAAATTTCATCCAGATCCGTTCAGCCGTTCTGGCGTGATTAAGCAACGGACATCCGTCCAAACTTTCGCATTTATAATGTACTAAGATTACCGGTATTTTCGAAGACAATACCGTACCGGCACGATTCTGTACCCTATCTGAAATTTTTACGTTAAATATAACGTTAACAATCGCATGATTAACGTTTTACTCACCGCTATTTTTTACGTTAACGCAACATTCACTGAAATAATTAACACACACAAACTAAATAATTTGCGATATTATTTGAAAATTAATCGCGTGTAAAAGCACGTACGCGCTCTCTGAACATTAATGCTCTTTGAGGATCTTTTCCAGTGAACTAGATCGACGATGGTAATAAAACATAGTTATAACGGTAAAATTATCGATATATTTTTTATTAACGGTAAAATGGTCTAGAAATGACGTTAAGTTTTATAACAGTTTTTTTTTTACCGATATCTGCAATCAGCATATACATAACTGATACCATATTATTAACGGTATTTCAAGCTCTGCATGTAACTGAGCTAATGAGGGATGGGTTTTTTTTCTTCTCGGTTTATACTAAGCTTTATAATAAGAAAGAAATAGTCGTTGGCACCATGATGTTTGTAAAAATAGTTTCATTTTAAATAGTAATTTTTGATTGCCAACGGAGATGTTAAAAAAACAATAAAACTTTAATGCAGACACCTGACTTGTAGCGGTTAGCATTTTATTATTTAGAAGAGCGTTATAAAATATTAAGTTACATGTATATTTTATTATTAAATACTAGATGTTCTCGCGACTTCATTCGCTTGAGTCTCGAACAAATAGAACTTTTTGTTTTGGCGCAAAAATTAAACAAAAGCCAAGAGAGAGGTGCGCATGCTTCCCGTGTGTACCGACGTCTGTCGGGGCCCCGCAGACGCAGGTATGCGCAGGATTTTTCTCCCGTAATACCTCCACCATCTACAGAGCGGAGGATTCATCCCCCCCTGTTGACGAAGTGAGTCTGTCCTGCTTCCCGGGGCATTCTCAAGCACTGATGCGCTAGGATCAGCATGGGCGTAACTACGTTCTAAGTCTCACGCTTTTCCTACCATAAGCGCGGGGCACATGGGAGGAGGGTGGTTTTAGAGGGGTATTGGCCCATGGGTTACCTCTCCACATAGAGGGAGGTACCTAGCTGAGTCCACAGACATGCCGGCGGTCGACTCTGTCAGCTGCGCTATCTTCAGTGGCTAACACTCATCGCTTTGGTCTAGCAAAGGACCCGGTAGTGTACGAAATGGATTTCCCCCGACTCAAAAAAAAAGTGGATATTGCCAAATTTGGTGCTAATGCGAACTTTGGTTGGAAGACGAACGTGGCCACTGATGTCGAAACACAACTCAAGGTTGTTATGGCGGAATACTCTAGACCAGGAGTGGTAGCCACCCAGAAGGGCAAATACCCTACCACCTGGCTGTGGGTTATTTAGTCGCCTCTTGCGACAGGCTACCGGGCGCAGGAAATTGTATTCTTCGTTCTTGCACGGGTAACCTTAGATGACCGTAACCACTTTAGATAGTTAGATAACACTTTAATGTACACCATTACAGAAAACTTATGAACTAGTATTATTCTAATTGTGTACAAAGGGCGGTCTTGTCGCTAAAAAGCGATCTCTTCCAGACAACCCGTGGCAAGAATATTGCTGATTAGGAGTGGCGATGGTGGTATATATAATTATTGTACGATTACTTACATTTTAATAATAAATATATGACTATACTATATATACAAATATACACATAAGTTATATACATATACCAAGATATAGTGATAAAATGCAACTTTTTAAACATAATAAATATATAGCTATATGCAATATAATACTATATATATATGTATATATATATAAGGCGCATCTGATGGAAAGTGTGTGTATATATATATATATATACACACTTTCCATCAGATGCGCCGTCTGCTCCTGTACTCCATCCTACTAATATTAAAAAAGCGAAAGTTTGTAAGAATGTATGAATGTATGATTGTTACTCTTTCACGCAAAAACTACTAAATGGATTTTGATAAAACTTTACAATAATATAGCTTACACATCAGAGTAACACATAGGCTATAGTTTACAAAGGTACAGTGTGAATCATCCAAAATATAACGATTTTCAGCAGCTAGTAAGTAAATAAAAAATGTGTCGAATACCCAATTGTGTTGTTGTTGTTACAGTGTCTCTGAGCAACGCGCCACGTCGCAGCAGACGGGGCATAGCACCGTACAGCGAGTCGCAGCGACCGCTCACCAGGTATCTGCCTGTTGACAGGGACGACTTCGACCTGAGAAGGCACGTCGAATCAGCCGGTAAGTTCATTCAAGGCCGGTTCTTATATCTCACCGACCGTTCATTTGCCTTAGGGGCCTTACTTAAATTGCGTCTCACGTTCCCGCTAGAAAAGAGTAAACTTGTAGACTGTAGTTTGCGTCCTCGGTGGTAGAAGGTAATGAGCATCCTCACTGCCTCCAAGTAGGACTTTATTCTTGTATCAGGGAACTAGGATCTTCGCTCATGTAACGGAAAGTTATTACAAGTAAATTATCAACATAATCCTGGTTTTATAACACTTAGAGGCCATTACGTCTTTTGACGTCACGTCAATTACGTCACACGTTAAACGGGAAGCAAGGGGGGGGCGTCTACGAAATGTGACAAGGTGTGGGAAATTTTAACTTCAAGTTTCACGCGCAGGTTTTCCAATTGGACAAATACATTAACAATGACTAAACAAACAGATATACAATGCAAAAGTGGATGGATTCAAAAGTCGTGGAAGGCTACGACGCATTTTCCATGATCAAATTGATCGTGTACTAGCAGAAGGTGATGTCAGGAGCCTTAAGAATAGACGAGCGTGCGTGACAAGAGAGTTATGAATGTCAAAGAAGCAAGTGAGGTGTGTAAGAATAAGCCTAAATGGCGCTCTGTTATTCGTGCCTACCCCGCAAGGGAACTGGCGTGAAGTTATGTATGTATGTATGTACATTAACAATCTGCCCGTAAAACTTGAAGTCAAAATCTTGTTGCGATTCGTTTTTCCACTTGTCCACATATTTCGATTTTTCGCAGGTTCACTGCAAATTATGATTTGGTTAGGTTAGGTACGTTTTAATGAATACATTTTTTATTTAAACATATTTTATTTTATCAAACGAAAGAACTGAATTCGATCCGAAACCAATAAAAACATCGATAGTCTACTCTAACATTACGCCGCCTCTCACCTCGTCTACTCTAAAATTGTGCCACCTTTCACCACGGCCTTACGCTGTTTCGTGACAGAAAAAATTTTAATGGGGGGGGGGGGGGTTATTAGAAGTTTTTCTATATAAAAGTTTCTATATAGAACTGGTAGTGAAAAAAATTACATGTGCCTTTAGAACCCCAATATAGATGTGTGTCCGTTTGTAACAGGTCACCAGATCGAGCTATGCCCTTACGTGAGCGTCACGTCAACGTCCTGCCGGGGCTATTTGCACAAATTGGGCGCGAAATTCCACGCGTGGTCCAAAAGGTATGTCTATTTTTTAATCTTGATAAAGGCTTAGCCGAAATTTGACTATGTCGCCTGAATAATTAGCAATCACTTATTATATAAATTAGTTGGCGTGTGCAAGATACTTGTAATTTTTTTTTTTTGGCAGATAATCTTATGCCATTTCTTAGGCTATTACTTTGGACTATTCTAGTAATACATGATTTTTTCTTTGACCCCGAAGGCCCAGTTGAAAGATTCACCTGTTTAAACAAACCTTCAGTGAAATACTACCTAACTGACGGTAAAATACTAATTAAGAATCCGTTGCATGGTTTAAGACAGATACGCGGAAAGCGACTTTGTTTAAACTACATACTAGCTGTGCCCGCGACTTGAACCCTAACAATGAATTAAGGCAAAAAGTAGCCTAAACTACTCCTTATAACATCAGCTATCTGCCAATGAAAGTCCCGTCAAAATCGATACAGCCGTTTCAGAGATTAGCCGAAACATCCAGACAGAGAAAATTGTTTTAATTGATTTTTAATATATGTACCGTACGTATATACTTTCATATGCATTTAGTATAAAACTTTAATTTTATATATCTGTATAGGTGTAAAGAGAAATTATATTTTTTTCTAAAATTAAAAAAAAAACTTATGTATTCATTGCAGGTGGTTCGTTTTCGACAGAGAAACGAAAACGTTCGTCTACTATTGGGACAAGAGTGAGAAGAAGCCGCGGGGCGGGGCATATTTTCAAGTGAGTGAACGTTATTAACAGATGAAACCAGCTTTTAGAAGTCTATAGTTATTTTGGTTCGGGCATGTGGAAAGAATGCATGTGGAAAGAATGACTAAACAGATATACAATGCAAAAGTGGATGGATGCAGAAGTCGTGGAAGGCCACGACACACCTTCCATGAGCAAATTGATCGTGTACCAGTAGAAGGAGAAGCATAAGAGCTATGAATGTCAAAGAAGCAAGTGAGGTGTGTAAGAATAAGCCTGAATGGCGCTCTGTTATCCGTGCCTAACCCGCAAGGGAACTGGCGTGAAGTTATGTATGTATGTATAGTTATTTTGACGTAAACGGAATCCTTATGTACAGTCGCGGTATGAAAAGGTTGGTCATCTTAAAGTCGACTTTTTCTTGCGCGAGTATAAGAAACGGTACCTCTAACATTTTAACATGTGTTACATTTTGTGACGTTTATGAAAATTATAGAAACGTGCAAAAAGGAAATTGCAACGTTGACAATGACAGACACTAATCAACAGAAACAAAGAGGATATAATCACTGCGCTTATCATAAATATTAAAACCAATAAAATGGTTTTACATCTCAAAACAATCTTCTTGGACAAGATAGAAAATCAAACAATTTTGATCCAAGTAATTTTAAACTTTATTGTCAAACAGTTAAACGTAATTTTATGTGGAATAGTCTATTCTGCAACTTAGTTTGAAAAAGTAAGGACATGTGCTCGCGGAACATTGAATGAATCCAATTTGAAAACTGGCGAACCTTTTCATACCGCGACTGTACATAATAGGGTATTTGACAGTCAAATCAACTGAGACGGCTTTTTATCATCGCAAAAAACTTCATAGCCTCCTTGAGTTTGTATGAGAATACTGGCTTATGACGTCACAATTTTAGCGAGTCAAAGACCGTGTTAATTATTGTTTAAACTATAATTAAAATTATTTATATATATTGAACTGTTGAAATTAAGATGATAACAAGATATTTTGACCTGCTCTTTTATATGAATACGTTTTTAGAATTTATTCTAATATGAGTCAAATACGTATGGAAGCGAGAGTTGGGTATGGAAGAGAGAGCATGAAAGTAGAGTAAACGCGGTCGAGATGCGAGCACTGCGCAAAATCTGCGGAGTGACGCTCGCGGACCGCGTTCCTAATACCGAAGTAAGAGATTGTCGAGGTGAAGGTAAGGAAAGGAATGCTCCGATGGTTCGGGCAAGTGGAAAGAATGCATGATGAGAGAATGACTAAACAGATATACAATGCAAAAGTGGATGGATGCAGAAGTCGTGGAAGGCCACGACACACCTTCCATGATCAAATTGATCGTGTACTAGCAGAAGGTGATGTCAGGAGCCTTAAGAACAGACGAACGTGCATGACAAGAGTTATGAATGTCAAAGAAGCAAGTGAGGTGTGTAAGAATAAGCCTACATGGCGCTCTGTTGTTCGTGCCTACCCCGCAAGGGAACTGGCGTGAAGTTATGTATGTATGTATGTATGAGTAAAATACCCGATTGTCATGTCTATCTGTGTGTATTTTTGCATTTTTCTCAGACACTACTGGGTATGCGATGAAAATAATTTAATTAGCAAGATGTATTCCACATGTAATCTGCTGCTATACAAAAGTGTAGTGAAGTAGTGAAACCGCGAAAAAGCTGAAAATTAGCGATGGCCGCCATACGTGTAACTAAGAGATGTAAGACTTTTTCAGCAGACAGGCAGAGGGCCCACTTGATGGAAAGCGGTTACCATCGCCTATGGACATTTGCATCACCAAAGGTGCTACAAATGCGCTGCTCCGGCTCTTAAGGGAGACCGGAACCTGGTCACTAATGCCGGAACACAATTCAAAGTTGTTATGGCGACATGCTTTAAACCAGGGGTGGCAGCCACCCAGTCGGGCAAATGCCCTACCACCTGGCTGTGGGTGTTTTGTCACCTCTCACGACAAGCCGCCCCAACGCAGGAATTGGTATTCTTTCTCCGTAAACGAGAATGAGAATATCTCATTGTTCCAGGTAATAGAAGAAGTGTACTTAGACCATGGTAACACGTCAAAATCGCCGAATCCTCAGACGACATTTATTGTGAAAACTCGCCAACGGCGCTACTACCTCATGGCGCCCTCTGGCGAAGCCGCCCGCATTTGGATAGATGTCATCTTCACAGGAGCACAAGGGTATACGGAATACCTCGAATGACACTTATTATTAACAGTTGGGACCATATGAATACCGATAGAAAAACTTTTTCTGCTTTAGAGCAAATGTATAATGCTGGTCTCGTTGTGAGTATTGTAAAATGTTGCTCGTGTCGTTTGAGAGCAGTTGTAAATGTTGCTCGTTTCATTTGAGAGCAATTGTAAAAGTTGCCTTACTTTGAGAGCTTTTGTAAATGTTGCTCATTTCATTTGAGAGCAGCTGTAAAAGTTACTCGTTTTGTAGTAACTACTAAACTAAACTGTCTGACTAAAATGTCGAGTATACTTAAAATTAATCAGCAAATTATCAACAACTATAAAAAATGTCCATTTAATAATGAGTAATACTCGAATTATTGTCATTCTTGGTCAATTCCATTCACTTTTTTTATTGTAAATGTAACAAGGTAAAGATGTCTTTAGACAAAGTTTCCAGTATTTGGAGATATGTCATATTTATAAGAGGTCAGATTATACAGATAAAATAACTCGAATGTTAAATTATTATATATTAGGAATAATATCGAAAATGTTTGTTATTTTACAATGAATTCCGTTTAAAATAAAAAATTTTCATTTGGGAGCAGTTGCAAAAGTTGTTCATTTCATTTAAGAGAAGGTGTAAAATTTGCTTATTTGAGAGCTGTTATAAAAGTCGCTCATTTGATTTGAGAGCGATTGTAAATGTTGCTCGTGTCATTTGAGAGCTATTGTAAAAGTTGCTCATCCGGTTATGAACAATCTTAAATAAATTCACTTTAGCTGAGGTAAATGATAAACGGTCAAAAGATTTTTTGACCGAAGTTTGGGATATGACGCTCTTGATCTAGTTTTATTTTTAAAAATCATATAAATCTTGTTACTAGTGAACAATTTTTGCTAAAGTATTGGTTGTATCGACGCAATCAATATGTGTTTATGTAGAAAATCTCAACAACTTAGGATTATAATACAAAAAGTTTCTTGCTAAATATCAATTGAAGGAAGACCTGCAGTTTGTGATCAGGTTGTGGTGAGGAATTTTATAAAGTACCTTCACTTTTTTGAACTAGAATTTTTCAAAAATCTTGTAATGGCCTTAAAGAGGGGAAACATTATTAATCATTATACATTACGTAATATATTTTAATAATTATGTACGTGTGATAATTTTTATAACAAAGAATCTATGGTTACTAGAAATGTTCAAGGACTTTTAAATGGAGTATTTGGATTTTAAAATTATTGGGGTAATATTTGCCTATTATTTCGTGTTTTATTGCGGGCTGGCAACACAGTCGCTGTTAAGATGAGCAAATTATAAACAGCATAATTCACGACCATTGCATATGAAAATACGCAAGTATACTACCGTATTATTCTGTGTAGAAGTTCTTTGTACTACGGTAATGTATTCTTCTGATGTCCCTGCTCCATCTGGGATAAAGTTTTAATGACTGCGACCAAATGCATCTTGTTTACAGCATTAAACATAACGCGTTTAATGATTAACAACATTAGTGTATTCGCATACGTTATCTGTCCATGTTTAACGTCATTAACAATTAATAATAATGTCGCATTAACACTAACATTATCTCGGATGTAGCAGTGACATGAAAGTAAAATGTAACCAATGTCTTTATGTTAACGGCCTGGAAACGAGTCCGTGGGTCAAATAATATTAATAAATGAGGCATGTGTTGCCAGTGTTTAAATTTAAAAAGAAATGTGATTGTCTGTATTGTGAAATGATACGCGTCTATTTTACAGTATTTTTAATATGTTAGTACATTTTAATATAATACTATTTATATATGAATTTAGGATGTTTTATAAGGTGTTTTAAATATACATATAAAGTCGTGCCAATTGAATGATAATGTACAATAAATGCCAATATGGCAGCTATTTTTGAAACATTTTTTACAATTGAAATATATTATACAATATGGATTCATCGGTGCCTTGTATAAGACTGAACTTTTTTTTTTTAAATATTCGAATTCACCATTCTGTACATTTATTAAAAAAGTATTTTAACTAGAGCTGCAAATTTTTAAATAACTTTGTAGCATTTTATAGCTACGTTGCTTATTTTTCTATCGAACTCGAATATTTGCGACTTTCGAGTGAAAATCGATATATTTTAATTCAAAATTATCAAATCTAGCCAGTATTTAATGTTTTACACGTCACTATTACTTTAAAGATATCTACTTATTTATAAACATTAAATAAAAGATATATCAAAGAAATTTATTTGAATTAATGATATTTAAAGAAAATTTTCGATTATTTATATAATCGTATTTATTTATATAAAGATAAGGGAGTTAATGTTTCTTTTTTGAGTGTCCCAAAAATCCAATACAACTAGATAACGCTAAATTCATAACCCATAGATTATTAAGGACACACATTAAAAAAAGATTCATAGTCTCCTAAATATTTTTTTAAATTACTAATGGTTCTGGCTACAAGGCCTTTGAGATCGTTCTTTTACTATTTTAAATACGTTACCATTTTATTGTATTTAATTATTTATGTATATGGCAACATTGCCTTTTGAATAGAAAAAAAGGTGAATGCCTTATTTACACACATTAATGAATGAGTAATTGCAAGGAGTTTGTGCAAGATACTTAGATCCAATGCGATATAATGTTCCCAACTTATCTGCGGAATGAAGAGCGTCGCGTGTTCGCACCGGTGTTGCCAATCTATGAATAATCATCAAGGAGATTTGAATATATCGCATTAAAGTTATCATATATTAGAAAGCTCGGGCTCTGGGATAATGTTATAGTTATTGACTCTGGCCAAATAAGTATTGTTTATAGCGTTACAAATAACGTCGTTAACGTGTAGACAACATTTTAAAAATGGCAGCCCTAATTCCTAATACATTCATATCATTTCAACATGGCGGCTGTAGTTCCATTTTTTGCCATTTAACAGATAAGTTGGGCGATCTGTATATACTTAGTCACTTCTCACTTGCAGTTTCTACTTTACAACACTAGACTTAACATGTGACGTAGTAATGGGTGAACAGATCTTTGCTTCTGTTAATCTCTTTGAAATAAGGGGCGAGAGTGTTAATAATGGTTTTTTTAAGTATGATTATTATTTTATTTGTTCATGTAATGGCAACTACTAATTTATTGGGATGCAATTATTTCACGTTGGCAACCCTGTATTTTGACTGTTAAGCTGCGTTGACACAATTCAAATAAGTTTGAACCGAGTGCGTATAACTTCATACAAGTATATACGAATAACAATTTACACTCTACCGAGTTACTAATATCAATCTGTTCATTTTCAAGATTAATGTTGGGTAATACTTATATGGCTGATAAAAATCATGGCTCTTTAAATTGGCGTAAAACATGCGTCATTTATATGCTGTGCAGCGGTAGAAGTCGGTGACCCGGTTCAAAGGTAGTCGGTTCTAGTCTAATATTTATTCGATCATCCAAGTGAGTACTCCTTTCTAATAGAATTCGGTCACTGAACTAGTTCACTTTAATAGTACTATTCGGTCATTAGAACTTTTCGATCTTATTTTTAGCAATCCAATCATGGCTTCCTAATAGTCCATCGTTCATGAACTACACAAGACTATCGAATGCCTAACTGGCACGCTGAACTCTGGCCGATTGATATTTGATAATGTGAAACGTTTCTTTTAACATACTGTAGGGAACCGGTTCGTAACAGAACATCATTCATGAACTACACAACACTACTTGGATCATGTCAACGCATCTTTATATAGGAATTTGAATGTCATTTACGATCGCATTTTGCGTTGTAATGCATGTATTACCATTTCGTGATGAATTTTATATATAAGTTTTCAAGCTCTTTTTCAATTGAAATGTCTTAATTTGCATTTTTTTGTATGAGTGGTAGTGTTGTCTAGATAATACAAAGAGGCTGGCCTTATTAAAGAAAGTTTTAATGATATAAATAAATTAAATACTTATCATTTTGTTTGCTGTCGTTCATATTATCCATCTAGACTATTCTGGTTGCTTAATGACCGGTTTCTATATGTTATCAATCATTCAATTGCCTTATCGTCGGTTGAATTTTGACTTATGTCAGATTTTTATTGATAGTAAGGCAAAGAACGGTCGGTATGATAAGGAATTGGCCATAAGATAATTTCAATTATATTTTCGACACTGGCAATTTCGTTGGAAAAATAGCTTGAAACGTAATACGATAAGTACAAAATCGTGATTTTGTTTGGTAATAAAATCGAATCGTACCAGTGTATAAAATACATTTTTAGCGTTTTATCGTTTTGTAATTTCGTCGTAGATATAAGCGGCTGATACCAATCTATATTTAGTGTAAGGTCACATTTATTAATCAGGCGAATAAAAAATATTGTATGGATTTTGTTATTTTTAATTTAACCTGTAAATCTTGGCTTTTTGTTTTTGGGCGGGAACTTGAAGGGTAACTTTTTTGTCTAATATTGTTTTCAAAAATATATGAATTAAAAGTGAACAATAAATGTATGATATTAATTTTTTAAATGGAGAATTTCTATTTTAATTAAAATCTCAACTGTTTAATGAAATATTCCTCTAAGCTCCCACAAGATTCGTTTAGCTTTAGTTGTATACAGAGACGTAAAATTTCAGTTACGTTGTATGGACTTAGTTCCTTTACCTGCTATAATAGCGAATTAGGCATTCAGCTAACAGTGACAGCGAACATCAAAAATAGTCCCAAAGCCCAAATGACAGATCCAGTGTTACCAGATGGAGGGATTCTCTGCAAATTCGGAGATTTTTCGACGTTGGCGGGAAATTGGACGAGATTCGGTCGGGGGCAAAAATTTTGTTGAGAGAAATTTTGAATATTTTGAAGTACTAATAACTAATCTACAAACACAATTCTCATCACTTCAACTATTATATCTAAGTTATAATACAGTATTATTATTTTATCTTAGAATTATATTCTACTAATGAATCATACTTCAATTCAATAGTTAATTTTAATAATTGAATTCATTTGTTTGTTCATTTACGTTATTTATTTATTATGCCGTCTCTGCTCGTATACGTCGTATCCTATAGGCTACTTTCTGTTAGAGACTCACAACCGCGGTTTTTCACGTTCCGCTTATTTGCTGGCGTCACAATCGTAAACTCAAGTGGAACGGTTATTTAACCCACCTATTGACACGGGTCGTTGTGAGCGCTCCGTGAGCGAAAATGATGACGTCATTAGTGACGTTTTCGCCACGACAGTGGTTTTGCTTTTTTATTTCCCCTTTAAAATGTTTTTTTTATTTTTATTGCAGGAGTTCAGCAGACAGGCAGACGGCCCACTTGATGGAAAGCGGTTATCATCGCCTATGGACATTTGCAACACCAAAGATGCTACAAATGCGCTGCTGCTCTCTTAAGGGAGACTGGAACCTGGTCACTAATGCCGGAACACAACTCAAGGTTGTTATGGCGACATACTTTAGACCAGGGGTGATCGCCATCCAGACGGGTAAATACCCTACCACCTGGCTGTGGGTTGTTTTGTCGCCTCTTACGACAGGCCGCCCGGCCGCAGGAAATTGTATTCTTTCTCCGTTCCTGCACGGATTCTGCAAGTAAAAACTGTTTTGGGAATCTTTTTTTCAAACAGCTTTTTTTGTGTTTTTGAAAATAATTAGGGTATTAATTGACATGGTCGTCTGGCAACACTGGACAGATCGTGTAATTTTTTAGAGTACTTATTTTCCAAATCACCAAAACTAAAATAAAATAGATTATTAATTTATTATAATAATTATTCAGTAAATTCAAGTACTGCACCTTTCAAGGTATTTCATTTCTTTTGTGGTAGTCTTAAATTAAAATTAGGGAGACAACTTTACCCCTGTAATAAACCACACATAAGTTTCAAAAGAAAACCCACTAATATGGATATCGTGAAGAAAATTCAGCAATTTATCAAATACTGGTATGTTAGATATTTGCTAGTGACTGAATTGTACATGGTCGACACCTGGGAGAAGATTACAGTCCGTATCCTTTTGAAATAACATGTAAACCTTGTTTTTTATTTTACACAACCTGTTAGTATCTCAGAAACAAGCTTATAAAACGACACTACAATCATAAATGTACATTTTGATTCTATTGGTTATCAATTCTTGGCTTAACCAAGCCACGGGACTGATGACATGTGGAGAACGCTTAATAAGTCTTCGAAGTTATACATACATAACTTCACGCCAGTTCCCTTGCGGGGTAGGCACGAACAACAGAGCGCCATTTAGGCTTATTCTTACACACCTCACTTGCTTCTTTGACATTTATAACTCTTGTCATGCACGCTCGTCTGTTCTTAAGGCTCCTGACATCACCTTCTGCTAGTACACGATCAATTCGAAGTTATAAAGTTCTGTAATTAGTATGATCATTTAATTTACCTAAAAATTGATTTACAACTTTCAGTGACTCAACCCAATGAATTATTCTTCTAAAATAAGGTTAAACCACTTGTTATTCAAAGGGTTAATACAATTGTATATGTGATGAATGTCCACTTTATTTATAATAATTAATTGTCGAATTGTTTAGATAACAGTTAATCAAGGATTGTCTTAACATAATCTTTTATAGTTTTGCAATTGATAATTATGTATAGGATATCCAGGACACTGAGTAAAGTCATTGTATTATATATATATGTTTAGAGTAATAAGCTTTACTTGCCTCATAATTTTCAATTGCCTGAAACAAACACTGCCAGCCTGATGGAAAATGGTTCCCTTGTCCTAAAAACTTTCAGGGGTATACCTCTGTGTTTTCAGGCTCTAGGATCGGACAGGAAGGTGCCTCATTCTTAAGATAATTATTAGTGTCTCATTTTTATGTATAAACAAATGGATGTGTGAGTCAAACTCACACGTAAAGGGTTCCTTCTATAAAAGTTTTAGTGTTCTTTTTCGTTCAATGTGAATTTGATACATTTTTGTAGTAACACAAAACACACATGTGAAAACTGCCTGCGATACAAAATAGACATTGGGGTGTGATCATAAGAGTACTTTTTTTTGTTGTGGACTGGTATCAGAACCCTGAAAGCATCCTGTGATACATAGTTACTATAGTTAGACCAGTTAGTGGACTTGAAGGTTATCTGTGTTAAAAGTCATAATTTACTAATAAGATTATTTAGCACTTATTTGGGATGGCGAGTCAGTCAGTGTCAGTCATCCAATATATCACAGGAAAGACAGAGTGGAGGCAGGCCTGTGTGAATTTCAGGCTGATAATTGGCAAGAAACTGCAGGACAGGGTTAAGTGGTGCATTCTCATTTTGGAGGTCAAGCTCCCTTTAGGTGTCAATCTAATGGAGTAGTAATAGCAGTATCATTTAGGAGTTATTTTCCATTTAGCTATGTACAATCTTTGTAAGCTTCTATAAGAGCCTTAAAGAAGTTTACAAACTTAGTCTAACTCAATATGAATAACACCATTAGTATTTAAAGAAGATATAATGTGCAATCTGTATTATTATAGTTCAAACTGTAGCTGTACCTCAGCAGCCTAATTTCAAAAGTAATTTCATTCATGATTGAAATGCTTTCAAAATACTAATCGAATGAGTTCTAAATGATGTATATTGAAAGTAATTCAGTTTTGTAATAGGGCAGCTGACCTGATGCAGAATGGTTACCATTACATAGATAAGTGCAATAGAGGTATTACTAGTACAAATATCACTGGGCTTGAATAAATTTTATGACACTCAGTCATAATAATTATATCATAGCATGGCAAGAGAAACATAAAAGACCATTTCACCTGTGTCATGTCAAGACTTTTTTTTTTTTTTACAAGGGGAAATCCGTTTGCGGACCCCCCGCCGGGGATACTTCGGCGGGGGAGTGTGGGACTCGCCGACTAGAGGAGCCGGAATACCCACTAAAACCCCTTGGTGCCACCTGACGCCATGAGCCGGGGTCACGGGATATGCGTGAGCTTTTCTTCCGCGACCCCGGCGTCATGTCAAGACCTAGGGAGTGCATTCCAAGAAAAAATAATATACTACAGCACAAAAATATACTATAAACTTCACTGATATGCCATTTCAAAACACACAATTGTTTAGTTAAAAATCAATGTCAGTTGTTAGATTTTAAAATAGCACAGCCTATTTCATATGATGTTGACTTCTTCAGGCTTAGGAATGTGTAATATCGGTTTTTTATAGGATTCATTTCAGAGAGTGTGCAGTTGAACTGTTCGACCTGATTCCCCCTACACCATTCCATCTTCGGACCACAAGGCGCTCTGATCCAAGTTATCGTTTCACAGTGGAAACACTACCAGTGCATACAAAACGTTTCGCCTCCACATTCCTTCTACGTACGGCAGAATTGTGGAATGCACTACCAGAGTCCGTGTTTCCCGAAAAGTACAATCCGGGTATCTTCAAGTCTCGTGTGAATAGGTACTATCTAGGTAAGAGTGCTCCATCTTCGACTACATCATCATCCGGCATTGGACGTGACTGTGGTCAAAGGCAAACCTAGTTAATAAAATAAAAAAAATATATACTTTTTAATATTCCTTGACCGACTCCTTTCAGAGATCATCATCTTAGTACTCTTTGGACTGTTCTGGTACTTCAACTACTCCATAGTTATGAATGTAATTTCACAGATGCGTTTACCACATCACACTGAGAAAATATTGTAAAAATCAATATTATTAGAACTCTTCAAATATTTACTCCTAAGTATTTTAAGATAATTATGTAAAATGTTGTTTAAGTTTCTTTATTTATTAATATTCGTAATAAGAAAAGCATTTAAATGTAAATAAACAGCATTCCTATTTCTTTTTACTTATTAAAAGCTTTTTAGTTGACTTAAATAGTTTATTAAAATGACAACACCTGATTAATCAAAATAATTCTTGTACAAATATATATAATGCATGACATTAATAAGGATTAATATGATTATATAAATAATCATATAGATAATAATAATATTGTACCTTCTATTTGCTATCCTGTGAGGTTTTTTCTGTAGTAAGGGTTGGGCCTTAAACGTATATTGAAGTGAAACTTCTTTAGAATCGTGATTTGAAACTTGATGAAACGAAAAAAGACACTAAAAAGAAAAACACAAATCTATAGGACTACGCCTTCGGGAGAATGAGATAAGAGTTTTATATTGTACAGCATAGATTAGAGAGTCGATAAGACCAATGATTAAACATAAGTCCAATTTGGACCAAAATAAAACTGATATTTTTTAGACTAAAACAGTGAAAAACAGAAAGTGATACTTAAGAAGATTATTTTGCATTATAATATTTTAACGGATGTAGGCTAAAGGAATTATATGTATAAAAGTTAGAAATTATCTGTGAGTAGCTATATTCTCTAAAGTTTTACTTCTATTGCATGTGAACGGCACACACACTATTTTTTTGTATAAGAATTATTTCAATTAAGCAGATGTTTAAGTTAATCTCCTAAATTCTTTTTCATTGACTTCTTAGGAGAATTTAATCTTCAGTTTTACTGAAATAGGTATCTTAGATTATTTCACTGGTTGATTTAAAAAATTCTCTTTAATTTGGCAGATTGGTTAACATTATCCATTACTGTTGTTATAACAAGTTATAAATGTTGAAAACAAATTTGTTAATTATTATAATATTTTAATTTATTTGGTGTTTCTTTTAATATACCTAATTTTCTTAATACCATTCCAAAGACACCATACGGCAAAACTATACATACATTTATGCTTTTTTTAAATGCTGACTTCGAAAAGCAATTAAGTTTGACAGAGATTATACATTAATATTTATAGTGTGACCAGGTATGAAAAAAACACATTTAATTGCAAATTATATATATTTTCAATGCGCTTTTATATAGTCTGATAGCAAAGACCTTCAAGCAAAGTCTTATGAAATACAGTTTACACTTTTAAATAGCTCACGTAGTACCCATTAGTATGACGAAATGTTTCGGGAACTTTCAAAGACATACGCTGCAAATGTTCCACGCCTTGAGAAAACATGTTTTTTGATATGTCTGTTGAGACGATTGTAGGATCTGCTAACCACGACTCTACCTCCTCGTTTAGAGATAATTCTACTTTGTATAATATTTTTGTTAGCAATGTCGAATGTAACTGAATTTTATCACTGAATATACGTTCTCCATTGTTTCTTAGTACTTGTAACTCTTTATCCATTACCCAGATTAATAAATATTGTTTCTTTGCCGCCGAAATTGTACACTCCAATACGATTTTACACATGACCGTATATTGCAGGCCTAGATTGAATTCTTTAGTCATACTTTCAATTGTGTAGATGAAGTCATTGGTATGTATATCATCATCTGTTTCAGATTTGTGTAAAAATGCTTGCATTTCCTTATCGTTCTGTGAGAATTTAACTTCAGAGTTAAAAAATTTAACTCTATCCTTATTTTTTAAACCTAACCAAGCCAAACATCTGTTACAATGATAAACGTCGCGTTTTGAATTGAACTTGTTAGTTTTCTCGGATAAGAATGAATTAGCTATTACAAAATAAGTCAATCTGTATAGAAAATCGTTTTTTAATGGTTTCAGAACAATGTCCTTTTGGGAACTATCGCCATGACTGTGCCCATGACAGAACCATTCTGACATATCTAAATTTGCTGATGGCAACTCTAAAACTCTCCCAAACATAACCTCACTAGAAATTATATTCGAACAATTCGAACACACAATTCTAACATTCTCATTGGGTTTGAGGTTAATTTTTAATTCATTATTACTCGAAGAACTTTTTATATTGTCTGTGGATAGAAATTCGTTGTAAAAGTTCCCACCGTTTTTGGGTTCGGTCAAAATACGAAAAGATATCGTATTTTTATCGATTTTAAGACACGACATCGAGTTTGGAATGATTTTACAGAATTCATTAATTGGAATTATCGATGTTAAGTCTGTATCATCGTCAGAATAACAATCTGATAGGCTTTCGATAGACGATAAACTATCGCGCCTTTTCGGTCTAGAATCTTCATTATAATAATTCAATACGATACAATTAGACTGTATATTGATTTTTAGGTTACAATTTTTACTAAAATCGATCCCTGTCGTTATAAAAACGTTGCAACTCCTCAATCTTGCCCGTAACTCTATAAGAATGCTTTGAACTAACATTTTTGGTTCCTTTAGAAAAATACTTAAAAAAATTATCAACTACCTCGATTTTCAATCAAACTTATCTGGTCGTAATTTTATTATTAACCTCTACCTAAATTCTATTTTTTACTTGTCAATAAGTTCAATATTCTCAACATTAGTTTCAATCCTCTTAATATGTCCATTAGTTTCGTAAACATTAAAAATATTGTCCATTTCACGGACAGTGAAGGGCAGTGTTGCCATCTTATAATAATTTCCCATCATTTCAATATTATCAATGACAGTGTCAAGTAAATGAGATTTCTCGACATAAATACCGGGTGCCTCGTGCCTTAAATATGTAAAATGGATATGCAAATGGTAGAAAGAAGGCTGATAGTGAAAGTAAATACGTAGCTGAGAACCGGGCACTTTGTATTTTTCCAAAATCTTTTTCTGAAAATTAAAAAGTAATACAGTATTAATCAACCACATATTAATCTAAATATAATACTTATAATCAATCTATTGGGAGTTCTGAGTCTGTACAATGCATTGCAACATGCTTATTAAAACAAGTAGACTCCAAGAATGCAACTTTTCGATCTGTTCCAGCATCACATGAAAACTGCTGATAACATTGAAATGAAACGAGCTAGCTTACATCTCAGATCAGAATGTAGGATAATTTTTATGCCGATAAATGACATTGTGTCCTTGAGATCGATGAAAATAGCGAAAAAGGGCACCAAAATTCAGCTAATTGTAATAATAATAAACTTTATTTTCAGTAAAAAAACAGCTAGGTAGCATAGCAAAAATTTTAGATGTAGTACAGCATAAATATGTTTGCGATTAAGACCGAAACTAAGAATAATCTTGTATCTTCGGCCTCAGAATTGCGTATGATGAGTGAGTATCCCATATCCAAGTTCTATCTGATCCCTCTATTTCATGCTAAAGACTATCAACTCGTTGTCTTCCCTTCTGATATCGTAAATGTCTACAAGCAATGGTAACTACTTTCCATTAGCTAGGCCATCTGCTTGTTTGCCCGCTTTGCAACAAAAAAAAAATGTAGTCAAAATGTGTAATTTATATTTGTTTGGGCATGCAGAGCCGTCTTAACTCAATTACAACAAATAAAATTAATAGAATAATACAGGCAATAAATTTCAATATGTTTGAGATTCATTGTTTTCAGTTTACGAGTTGAGGTTGAGATGATGTTAAGTAATTTTCAAAACTAGCATTATGCAAGGTAATTATGTAGGTACAAGGTCGACAGCTTTCCTCCCTAGTCTACGCGTCCGCGTGCCAGCTCCCCTTGCCCTGTATGCATTTGAGTGGAAAGAACACTCAGGGCGATATAATTCTATTTTCAACAAAGTAACTGCTGGAGGACCAAGAAGTGCGGCATTTAAATTGTATCTATCAATGTCAAATATAGTGTACGTACGACAAAACATGTTTCTAATTAAATGATTAAATTATAATTCGCCGAAACCTATGTTCCCAAAGTCAAATAGATGTTATATGCTAAAATGAAATGCATGTGACCAAAGTGGAACATACCTTTCCTTCGTCACGAACCCTCTTCAATAAAGGCAAATGGCCTTCATCCAAGTCCCTCAATGACTTAATCCCTCTTTGCCTTACAATGGCAAGAAGGTATAAAGTCTCTTTAGTGATCCCATCCCACTTAAGATCTGGAAGTAGCACAAAGCCTTCTGTCTCCGATGTATTGTTGTGTATTATGCGATCTTGCTCACTTTTACCTTCTAGAATATTGTATACCCACTGAAATAGGCAAAATAAACACTCATAATATTATGTTATAAATGATAAAACTAAGTTTTAACTGTTTTAAATACAGTACTTTATTAGATTTCTATACAGATGTTTCAGCCACATTTTTTTTTTTAATTTTTATTGAAGGAGTTCAGCAGACAGGCAGATGGCCCACTTGATGAAAAGCGATTACCATCCCCTATGGACATTGCAACACCAAAGGTGCTAAAAAGGCGCTGCTGCTCTCTTAAGGGAGACTGGAACCTGGCCACAAGCCGGAACACAACTCAAGGTTGTTATGGCGACATACTTTAGACCAGAAGTGGTAGCCATCCAGTCGGGCGAATGCCCTACCACCTGGCTGTGGGTTGTTTTGTCGCTTCTTACGACAGGCCGCCCGGCCGCAGGAATTTGTATTCTTTCTCTGTTCCTGCACAGTTAAAAGTTTCTGTAGCCATGACCACAGAAATAAAAAATGTCAAGTGTTACTAGTCTTTGTCTCCCACAATTACGGCTACTGATGTGTGGCAAAAATATTGATATAAAAATAAAATACTGCACTTAAAGCCATAAAAACAAATTTTTATTTATGTGTATTAGTCATGAAAACATAGAAAATACTAATACAATTACTTTTCAAGGAATTAAAAGACTTGTGGCAATCAGTGCTCAATAATGATCGGTTCCTATATCTCACTAATCATTCATTTGCCTTACTGTAGGTTAAAATTTAACATAGTGCTATAAAACTAAAGTCAAAATTTAACTGATGGTAAGGCAAGTGAATGAATAGTAAGATATAAAAAGCAGCCATAAGAGAAATAATTTTATTATCATTACAATAATGACATGACAAATTTTCGTGTTTATTATACTTTTGATGTTTGCACGTCTATCAAGGTTTATATTTCTTGACAGTAAAGCCAACATGAAACAAACAACATAATTGTCTTACTTTATTGTTGTGGGTAATGTGAGTGATGTTCTGTGAGTCATGTAACGTACCATCGACACTATACATAGATAAATCGAAAGTAATGGATTTGAAAATAAAAAATGTTCTACCTAATTCTAAAAAAATGAATTTTTTTTACTTTCTTACAAAAATGGCTTATTTAATATAATATGTCAAATATGTTTATTGAAATGTGGGTATATTGATAACATGATATAGATACTTTTAGCAAAAATATATAGGTAAGTACAATTGATCTATTTGTTATATAAATCAACTTATTTATAAATGAAGTTGATTTTTATAACAAATATGAGTCGGTAACATATTAGGACATTACTAATTGATCTGTCATAGAGCTGTCAAAAGTAAAATAAATGCTTGGAAAGGGTATAAAAATCCACAGTGCAACATAATACATCCATAAATTTCTTACATATTTTATTTAAATATCCCATCATTTGAATCATGTACTAGTAGAAGGTGATGTCAGGAGCCTTAAGAACAGACGAGCGTGCATGACAAGAGTTATGAATGTGAAAGAAGCAAGTGAGGTGTGTAAGAATAAGCCCAAATGGCGCTCTGTTGTCCGTGCCTACCCTGCAAGGGAACTAGCGTGAAGTTATGTATGTATCATTTGAATAAAACATTAATGTGTGAACCACTAGGCTACACGCAGATTATTGTCGCCATCTTACCTGTAAATTAAACTGCTCTTTCGCTAAATGTGGTAATGTCAGTTTTTCATATAATTCAGGAGTTTCCAATACAATATGCACTTCCTGCTGGTTATATTTCGAGATATGCTTCTCTGTCGCTGGATAGATTATTGTAGTCTTTACACCTGAAAAAGGAAATATTCTATATTCAGTATTTATTATAATAGAACTAGGGGAAACAACATTTAGACCACAGAGGCTTACATAGACATACATTAAAAAAAATATACAGTTACTATGTTGAGTAAGAGTTAGCAATCCCTCCTACTTCAACCTCTCTATCCTACCTTAAGGCTGGTAAAGCACTGGTTTCACCCTTGGTGTTACAAATGTTTATAGCTAACAGCTTCTCAATAAGTAAATAAAAGATCTATTTCAAAAATAGTCTGAAGAACTACTTACATTAGTAATGAAAACACTACACAAAGTAATGGTAATTTAGGAATTTATAACTAATGATTTAATTACATTAATTATCTCAAGAATGACATAGTAAAATAATTAATTCTCGTTATCTTAGCTTTATCTGCATAATGAATTTAAACAAAGGGGTATTTCTAGTTCGTATGTTGTAATTTCCTCCAGTAAAATTCTAAGAATTAATAATACGACATATGGTTACAGAACTAAAGAAATTTCTGGGTAAATATTACAAAATCACAATTGCGTAAGTTAATTATCAAAGTATTAGAACATTTAGCACATGTATATTTCAGAAATAACACGACAGTCACGGTATTAGAGCACAAAGAAGACTTCGTTTGAAATGACTAATCGGTTATTGGTTTTGAAGGACCTTGAAAGGAAAATGTCACATTTAGTAACCTACCATTTATTTGTGAACGGGGATAACACTCGTAATTTCCGTAAATATCGTTCTGAAAAAACGTCCGAAGCTTTGTATCTTGACAAAAATACCCTTCACTGTTCAAGTCGTTCTCTTTGAAAGCATTCTTTTCTAAAATAATTAACCCCAAATCACTTTTGTCCTTAAATTTTCCTTGTATACACACTGTTTTTCTATTAGAATTATTATTCAATACCTTCTCTACAATAAAGTCTTTTAATAGCAAAGTAGTTTCATTTATAATATCTTCATTTTCGTGGTTAATTTTTAATTTTTTAGGACAAGGCGCGACACAATCATCTTTTACACAATTCTCGTCGGACATTTTGTGACGATGTTGCCAAATACGAAAATATTTACAAAATTATTTTTGTTGCTATAATCAAGTAATCCTGTTTTTTCTCAGAAAATATTTTTTTCCTATCTAAAAATCTAGAAAATGGATGGAATAGGAAACCTAAAAGTGTTAATGTCATCGTAAAATAATTCTTAAATTTTTAAATATTGTAATGGGCTTGACTGTTGAAACTGCCAATGGACAACAGATGGGGCTATACGAACGAACGTATTAATTGGGGCCATCTCAGGTACTTAAAAAAATTTGATCCGATTCCTATATCTTACCGACCGTTCATTTGCCATAAGTTCCATACAAGTGATAGCAAAATTTAACCGATGGTAAAGTGATGGGTATTGTTTATTTTGCAAGGTGATTTTCGCTACCCGGCGGTGGTTCGTCTCCCTTTCCTCGCCACTTTCCTGCTTGTTGCCGTGGAAGTGGGCATAATATAAACTTTTTTTTACGAGGGGAAGTCCGTTTTAGGATTATCTATCCAGCGCGTTTTCCTCGCGGTGGGAAGTGTGGGATTTTTCGCACTATTACTCAATCTGGACCTAGCACCGCAAGCAAGAGATGTTATTGCCACACCACGGTCGGGGATACCCATTAAAACTCCCTGGTAATCCATCCTTCGTATTATGCCAGAGCTACGGGTACATGATCTCACCACTCCGCGGATCTCTGGCAGGGTCAAGAGGGCGAGGTGGCCCAATGGCTTCGTCCATTGCTAGGGTAACCACGACCCTGGCGACTTCGAGCTTTCTTTTTGGCATGGGGCGATCTGTAAAGCCGCGTACTCATCTGCAAGCTGTAACTCTAACCGAGCGGATAAAGTAAAGTGCTTTAATGTGTATGCAGACCTTGACCTCGATTTGTCGGCTTGTGAGCGCGCCTTCTGCTGCTCGCCTCGAGCTCGCGAGCCACGTACACACTGTTTACGTCTGTACAACTTTATCCATGCAGGAACAAAGAAAGAAAACAATTTCCTGCGGCCGGGCGGCCTGTCGTAAGAGGCAATATAACAACCCACAGCCATACTACCACCCCTGGTCTAGAGTATGCCACCATAACAACCTTGAGTTGTGTTCAGGCATTAATGGCCAGGTTCCAGTCTCCCTTTGGAGAGCGGCAGTACACTGGTAGCACCTTCTTTCACCACTTCACCTAGTTGGACCATCTGCCCGTCAGCTGAACTCATGCAATAAAAAAACTATCATTTTAGGTTACAGTAACTGCAAGTTACGGTTATGGTTATGGCTCGCAGAAGTAAACGGCTTACACACGGGAGTAGAGGTAAGCGCACGTGGAGCACGGAGCGCCCCCATCTCGACGGAATAACAGAGGGTGATAACCCTTCTCTAGAGACACTGTGAGATCTGTGTCCCATACAGAATCGTAGTTTAGAAAGCAGTACCAATTTGAGAGAGAAAATACACCACGTCAACACACACCTTCGATTTGCGCTCGCACATTCTTCAAAATTTTACTCCAAATCCTTCGCTGTTTGCCTTTGGAACTCTTTACCCGTAGATGTCAGAAAAGCTAAATTGCTTGCCATATTTAAAAAAACTGTCAAAAACCATTACTTTAGGGAGTTTTTGGCGGGAACTGAAAGGAGACGTTGTGCTGTGCAGTTTTATTTTCTAAAATTGTGTAAAATTACTCTAAAATGAACAATAGTTGTAGGATATTGATAGTTTTTGAGTAGTAATTATGTGTTTTGTGAGAAATGTGAACTGTATAGTTAAATGTGGCCTTTTGAGTTTTCACAAGAACTCCGTTGAATGGCGTTAGTTGTAGCCTACAATACAACTGCGCGACTATTATACGAAGACTTAAACATCTGAATTGGCTGTATGGACTAGATTCCTTTGCCTGCCTTTGTGGCGAATACAACTACTACTACTACTACCATTACTTTAGTTTATAATAAAAATAAAAAAATCTATTCTTCTCAACTTAGCTGTTTACTATCCACATTGTACTGTTCTTCCTTTTTATTTTACTTCTTTTTAAATTAATTATACCTAGACATAATTTGTTAAAGGTATCCTCTCAATCAGGTTGCCTGGAAGAGATCGCTTTAAGCGATAACGCCGCCTTTTGTTTTGCCGTTAAATTGTTGTAATTATTCATTCTGTAATTGCTTATTTGGTGAACAATAAAGTGATTTATATTCTATTCTAAAATAGGCTGAGCCAGATACAATTCATGTATTTGCTGACACAATGACACAAAGAATGAAAAAAAAAAGGAATAGATATAAAAGTCAATAGAATATTAATTAATCATGTTTTTCTGAAAACCATGCCAGTACTCTGATATAGTCTAAATGCAGGTTTTAACAGATCCACACACGCTGACCGCTCACGACGTCCTCCGTCGCCGACGCATCCACCTTTGGCGGGAGTGTAATAGGCTGATACGCTTCCGTTCCTCCCCCTCGTTGACAAGCCTGACTCGCAAAAGAAGGAGATGGCGTCCCATCCAAGGCATAATGTAACCTAACTTAAGGCTCCTCTTGCCGCAAAAGGTCGAAAGTGGAGTGCAATCGAAATAACTTTTAGTTGCCATTTACTGATCAATAATTTACCAAAAAAATATATCATAAATCTTGGCGATATAAGACGTAACGTGGTTTTTTCGTAATTTTTCTATAGTTACTATAAGTTACGAAAAAAAATCAATAAATCACCTCTAAATTGACATGAAACTATTTTATTCCTTCAATTTTTTCAAAAAAGGGTAAGCAAATATGTACATCTTTATAAAAGAGATATAAATAATGTGGTTTTATTAGTTTTTAAATACTACTTTATTTCATTCACAATAAAATGATAATGCTTTGAAAGACTTAAGTTTTAACTTATATGATAGTGATTACAATTAACTTGGGTTGCAATCATTTTAACACCCACACATACAAATTTATGGTCCACAATTACACAAAATTAAAATAATAAAACAATATTTTTAAATTATATTATCTGAATTCATTTCTTTAACACTATAATACGCCTACATATCAGTTTATTATATTAATATTACGTTGATATTAGAACATCAAAGTTTATAATTCTCTATATATGTGTATTATTATCTATGGTTTACGACACAATCGTGTAAGCTTGTCAACACCAGAAATTTTGGATATTTGAAATCCGATTACCATCCGTCTGGGTTTGTCCTAGTTTAGAGGGCGTCCGGGCAGCATCCAGGCGGGTTTTCATTTGTATTCCGGCAGCACGACATGCGCGCTGCATCGCGACCTCTCGTAAGAGAGTAATAATGTTCGTTGGCTTCTATCTACTGACGAATTGATTGGTTACATTTACCGTAAGTCGCAGTTGCCACGGTGCGCACTTCGACTTCGTCGCAGTGACATTGGCAGTAAGTCGTAAAATAAAAAGTTGATTTATGACATTTTAAGCGCGTTCCATTAGTCACAACGCCCAAAATGCTCCGTTAGCCGTTCCACAAGACGACCGCAGTCGTTGTGGTCGTAGTAAAAATGTCACTAATGACGCCATCATTTTCAATCACGCTCACAACGACCCATGTCGTGTCACTTGGGTTTAGGATTGTAACGGTGGTGGTGTGATGCAAGTGGAACGGGAAAAATCGCGGTCGTGAACGTGGTCGTTGTGAGTCTCTAATGGAACGTAGCCTTTGATCTGTTATTTATTATATTGACTAAGAAAAACCTGTTGACACGTCCGGGTACTGGGCACCAAAATCCGGGGTTGTCACGCGTTTTATCCTGGTTGCCAAATTATAGAGATAGCATCCCTAACCATACTTACCCGGACTTTTGAATGACTAGCGTGAGACGCTCTATTGAACATTCGGCCAACAACGTGAGCAGGCAGCGCGGGTTGGGGTGACCGCGGTCGTGGTAGACGCTTGGTAAAAAACTGCCATTTTTAATAATAAAAATTATTTTATGTTCATAGTTTTATTTTTAACATGAATATTAATGTTAATTTTGCATATTTTGTTGTTTTATTGTCTTGAGTGGCTGAGCTACAACGTTACATGCCCGAGTACATGCCTCTAGCTTTGGCATAAAGGCGAAAGCTGGATATTGAGGGGTTTTATTAAGTATCCCCGATTTCCTTTAGTTAAAAGAAAGAGTCCAAGTTACCGATAGTTATGGTTCATACAATATGGACCGTGTCCAATAGAGTTTACTCATAGAGCTTAAAAGTATTTTAATTTAAAGAGAACTTAGCAACTACACTAGAAATATTTACTGGCTAAGGCTGACGCGTCTAATGTGTTAAAACTACCATGTGTTGGTCTTTACCAAAACATAGTGACGAAATTTATACATCGCGATAGACCCACCAGTCCGATTTGGTCAAGCTACTTGCGTTCCATGTACCGATTTTGGCATCTATAACATTTACAGTTCTTGAGATAAT
This sequence comes from Dendrolimus kikuchii, assembly GCA_019925095.2. NCBI lineage: Eukaryota > Metazoa > Arthropoda > Insecta > Lepidoptera > Lasiocampidae > Dendrolimus > Dendrolimus kikuchii. Next base: position 10,436,591 of record CM034413.1, read on the forward strand.
CTGTGATACACAGACAGATAATAGTGTTGATTTTTTAGATATCAAAACTATAAAATAAAAAAATAACAATATTCAACAACATAAACCAAAATTAATAAAAAATAAAGCCGCCATCTTGATTCGTAATGGCGGGAGAACCCATTATTCACAGCTTAATTAAAGCTATTCAAATCTCGAATCAGAATATCTTCATTACGAATAATGAATTCGAACGCCATGTTGAAAGTTTTAAAAGCAAAACATTAAAAAGAATGTTGCGTTAAAATTTATTTTTATTAGATTTGGAGTAGAAATTATGTTGATTATTAGTATTTTGTGATGGCTTAATTATGTAAAAAAGCTTCGTTGCTTGATCAACTTTGAAATTTAATTTAAAACCACGTTTGAGTTCTTGGTGGGAACTTGCTTGTGGAGTTTCCAGATTAGGGATTTTCTCCAAATTTGTTTGTTTTGTGGGCAAAATATTAATACAATTTTATGCCTGGGATATGAAAATTCGAGCCAAGCACTAAAATCCATCTAAAAATGATGACGTGATGATGGACGCGAGACACTGACTCAACGGGCTATAGAGCGAGGTATGTTGGGTGTTTCTCTTATGAATAGAATCAGAAGTAAGGATATCCGTAAGAGAACCAAAGTAACCGACATAGGTCGCAAAATTAGCAAATTGAAATGGCAGTGTACTGGTCACGTCTGCAGGACCGACAGGAGATGAAGTAGATATGTCCTAAAGTGGAGATCGCGTCACGGTACGCGTAGAGTAGGACGCTCTTCACTTCGGTAAATAGACGAGCTGCGCAAGGTCCACCGCAGGGCCTGGATGAAGAAGGCGGGAGACCGAGATATGTGGCACGGACTCGGGGAGGCCTACGTCCAGCAGTGAATTAATTGACTGAAGAAGAAGGTCCGTCTGGATTAGTGGCGAATTCACCAGCAGACAAACGTAGGGTATTAGGGTAATGATGACTATATGGCCATTCTTACCCCACGTTTACATTATGCCAATTTTGTGAAGTGAAGTATTTTTTTGCAAACTTGTGTAGCGAGCATGCGCACTCTTAACGCACACGCATCCTATTCCAAAATCAGCCTCCTTTAGCGGGCCTTATTTTTAAAGTCCGAAACTCCGTCATTCTATTAGTGGTCTAAGATATTCTGATAGAAATTATTTTAATTCTAAATGACAGCGCCACGAATATACTACTATTCGGTATTCGGCCGAATACTGTGCACTATTCTGCCGAATTTCGGATACTCGAATTTAAAAAAAAACGCATATTAAGGCCAAAATTGTATATATTGCCATCAAAAATTGATAATTAAACTACGTTATCACGATTAAAAAAGGAATATTACGTTTCGACCAGTTTAAAAATGGCAGCATCAAATAAAAAAATCCTTTGTTATTGCGCTTAAAACCATTAAAAAATAGTTTGAATTATGTGTACCTATCATCCGCGAAAATAATTCACAAATTATTGCTTCAATACCGATACCGACCTGTTACGCGCGAATTGCATATATTTTACGCCGATTCTTCGATAGCCGAATATTCGTTTCAGCCGGGAGCGTGGCCAAATATTCGGTATTCGGCCAAATCACTATTCGTGGCATCTCTTTCCATACACTACTTGACTGCTTTTACTTGTACATACTTATGATGTCATTAATAATGTAGGTACACGCTCGTACAAAATCTGTGAGGCTGCTACGTTCTGTAAGGCTACGTTCCATTAGAGACTCACAATGACCACGTTCACGACTGCGATTTTACCCGTTCCACTTGCTTGCCGGCGTTACAATCGTAAACCCAAGTGGAACGCATATTCGACCCACCTCTTGACATAGGTCGTTGTGAGCGTTGTGGGGTCGAAAATGATGACGTCATTAGTGACGTTTTCACTACGACCACAACGACCGTGATCGCCTTGTGGAACGGCTAACGGAGTATTTTGGGCGTTGTGAGCTACTGATGGAACGCGCTGTAAGATGATATAATAAAGAGCATCTCAGTTGATTTGACTATCCGCTTCCCTATTGCAAAATTGCATTTTACATCCTGGTGTTAGAAGTAAGACGATACGCGTGTTTCTAATCCACTAAGCAGTTCTAATCTTGCACTAAATTAAAGGTGATACGACTAATTGAGTGACTGTGTTAAAGTTTGGGGTACACCGAGACCAAATAGTTATGTTTCGCTCAGGCGAATTAAACAACGTTAAACTGCTTAGTCCGAGTTGTTTTACTTTTCGATCACGTTCAAGTTAACGCAATTTTGTATGGCACCATTTATGACTCCCTTCACGCTCACGAAATGACGCTAAGTCATTCCCATACAAAATTGCGGTAACTTAAACACGATCACATACTAAAAAACTCGCATTGAGCACAAGCTCTGCTAACGGTTTATCGCTAATAAAACCACCAGGCCTTGTAGATAAGTAGCAAGAAAGAAACAAAAAGATTTTATTTGAAGAAATAGCGACGTACTGACACTAATTACAAATCATAGTAAAAGAAGGAAACAAGTTTTGAGAACATGTAGTTTTATCCGATATAACGCTGATTTTCAGTGCAAACCTATTTATACAGTAATGACAAAGACGACCCAACTACAAAATAGTTATGTAAAATTTTACCATAATGTCAAATATTATACAATAGATATTATGATAATTTGATAAATATAATAAGTAATGTTTAGCTAAAACAATAATTATCTTTCTTGTTCGTGTCACTAACACCAGGAAATATTCCAATTATATCTACTATGTGTATAAATTATTTACGAAAATTAGTTTCCTATTCATAATAATTTAGAAAAAAATTATAATAATATACTTAATAAAAAATAAAATACACATCATATTATGCTTTAATGATTTTTTTTATGCTTTTATGGAAGTGAGCAACTGAATTACTATGCTGCATTATTAATGTCTATTGATTTCACGTTTCTAATCGGTGGTGGAATATCATTCAGCAATGTATAGCAGCATAACAGCCACTGAAGGCAGTAGTTTTATGACTTGCTTGTTTGGTAAGAAGTCGTATGGTACCATACTGTGACATGTTCTGTCTCCAGTCTATCTTATTGTATAAATGTTTAGGGTATTGCGTGGAGATGGCAGCATTAGTAGCATTAGCGCTAAACGATTAGAATAGAAAAATATTATAAGAATAACATATCGTTACGTTAAGTATTATGTCATTCTCTTACATTTTCTATTATATTCGCTTAGCGCTAATGCCACATGTCTACAGGGGCTGGGCAACCGGGCAAACGTTATTAGGTGTTATTTAGGTTAAAATACTTTTATCATAAAGTACTTTTATTTTTTAATTTAATGTCTTTTAATTATAAAGTAATTGTAAGTTAGTTTTTTATTAAATCCCCTACAAATGTAATGCACTCTTTTGTTTTCTTTTAATTCTATTAGCATCTTTGCTTCAAACTTGACTAAATTTTTACATTCGCTTTAGAAAATATTGTAAAATTAAAATTATTTATTATTTTTAATTGGTTATTGACTCAATTGATAGTGTGTAAGAGAATTCTAGGAGTGACACTAGTCCAATAATGCTTTGGAATACAGCATAGAGGACCGGCCGTTGGAAGTCTCACAGGCCCAACGGTAACCTCCCCTCGAGACCGAATATAGCGCGCAAATACATTCCTCCAGCATTATAGAAAAAGGATATATATATGTCACAAAGTAGCCACGTTATAATTCTAGAAAGGTTAAATTTAGTTTTTAAATTCATAATATCTATTGAAGAGTACTGTATAAGGTATATATGTACGTACTTTGTACAGATAACGTCATAAATAAATAAACTCATATTCGTATATATAATATTAATAGTTTTCCCTCAAACCCTAGGAAGGAGCTCTATTTTACCTATATATATATTTTTTTTTTATATATATAAATAAACCTTCATATGATGAAAACCGTTTAAAAATCCGTGGCGTGGTTTAGGAGTTAGCGGATATACAGACAGACGCAAAAAGCGACTGTGTTTTACACTATGTAAAGGAATTAGGAAGGATAAAGTGATAATATACGATGTCGCAGCGGAGTACATAAATAAAAATACTTCTAGCTTCTTCCGCTGTACCCCAAACTTTACATCTAACAATCAAGTGATGGCATCGGGTTCTTGGGCGCATGCGTTGTCCCGATGACAGTACAACCGCCGTTTCCCGCCAACGCGCGCGCTTCCTCGTCATAGATTAAAAATATTTCGTTGGTTCTTTTTACGTCGAGCGGGTCTAATGTGGTGATTTTTTTTATTTATAATAATTATATCGTGAGTGAGATTGTGAATATATTCTCAATGACAAATTAATAGCAGGGGACTTTGTCGTATATAATTGTTTTTTGTGATTATTTAAAAGTAATAGATTTAACACGTCGTTTTAAATTTTATTAGATATTAGTTGTTCCCGTCATTTCGTACGCATGAGTCTTGGACATTATTACTGTATTAATATTATCAGATATTGATTAACATCAAATTATAAGATTAAATTAAAATGGTTTACATACATACATACATACATAACTTCACGCCAGTTCCCTTGCGGGGTAGGCACGAACAACAGAGCGCCATTTAGGCTTATTCTTACACACCTCACTTGCTTCTTTGACATTCATAACTCTTGTCATGCACGCTCGTCTGTTAAAATGGTTTACATGTACTTAAAAAGTCCAATAATTCATAATAACATTTATTTGATATATAATAATAAAAAAAATCACTGATCGATATCAAATGTTATGTAATATAATGTGCGATATTTTTATTCCGGGAATTCCACGGGAATTTTCCCGGTAGCGGTTTGCATTTTTTCGGCTGCATAAAAATCAGCATAATACGATACAGTTTTCACTAAAATGATAGCTTACATTCTTTTTTAAATGCTACGCTATATTGTGTCCCGGGAATCCCGCAGGAGTTTCAAATAGACCGTGGACGAAGTCGCGGGCATACCCTAGTTTTAAATAAAATTCCTGATTTGATTTCTCTACTGATATTAATATTAAGCGTTTTAATACTGAAAGATGCAAGAATATAAACATGTAAAAGTAAATATTATAAATAGGTTAATATAATGATAATTAACGGCCTCTGTAGTTGAGTAGGCTAAGCTTTGCCGGTCGACCTCACTGCAGTGCAGAGGCTTCAAGTTCAATTTCTAGCATAGTAAATTTCGTAAAAGGCCTTTCCATTATTTACTATGGTCTGGGTATTTAGGATTGGCCCTAGTATGGTTCGTTATATATCACCCATAACACAAGCGTAACTTGCTTATCTCACATACACTGTATTTGAATGTCTAAAAAATCGAATTACAAACTGTTTAGTAGATTACTGCTAGAGGAACGCATGCACAGAAAGCTGGCAACATTGCGATTTTTCGTTGTTTTCATTACTAAATTTTTTTGATCTCCATCGAGCCGTTCTTAGCCAATTATAAATAATACATAAATAATAATTAATATTAAACAAGTCCCCCGAAAAATGAGGAGATCCAAGCCCAACTTTTGGATGTTTTTGGGTATTTACTATAATATATATCATCCAGAAAAAATGTACTGTTCCGAGGAATAGAAAAAAAAAACTTAATTGATTGACAAAATGTAAACGCTAGCGTAGCTGCGGGTAGAAGCCCGTTTATTTTGTTGCGTAATAAAGTATTATCTATCTATCTGTTTAATACATTATTCATATTACTTCTCATTATATAATATATACATATTCCATAAATAATAATATGTAAATGAGTCTCCTAAAAAAATGGGGAGACCCAAGCCTAATTGTGTGACGTTTATAGGCACTGACTACTGGTTATAATATATTATATGTAAATGTATATGTTTAATTAATCAATATTAGTTATTTATGTATTCTATGTATAATCCTTTAAGACTATAAGTGGAATACTGAGCCTAAGACATGGTCATCTATGGGTGAGGTTCACAGAAGGTTGACTGCGTTACATCACTGGATCGCAATACCAATCCTTTGTCCTAAGCACCAGCCAAATAAGCACATGAATATTTGGGCGGTGATAAGTCGATTAATTTAAAAAAGTATACTAATTGTATAATAGCTTAATTTACAAACAAAAACGGTACATATAATAAATGGGTCCTCAACCACTGTCAGTTGGGAACATTCACAAAACTTGAATGGAATATATATCATATGAATAATTGATTAATTTAAAAAAATACTAATAGCATGTACAGCTTAATTTTCAAACAAAAACAGTACATACAATAAATGGGTCTAAAATCGCCGTCAGTTGGGAACATTCCCAAAACTTGGGTAGTGATATATATCATAAGAATAGCCGTTTAATTTAAAAAATACTAATAGTATATACAGCTTCTTTTTCAAACAAAAACAGTACATACAATAAATGGGTTCAAAATCACCGTCAGTTGGGAACATTCCCGAAACTTAGGTGGTGATATATATCATATTCTAATAGTATATATACAGATTAATTTACAAACAAAAACAGTACATATAAGAAATGGGTCTAAAATCACCGTCAGTTGGGAACGTATTCAAAAAATTGAAATCAATACCACGTTGCAAATTAATTATACCCTGTTTTTTCTTACAAGATTTTTTTTTTGGATAAATTTATAAAAATTGTGTCATTCGATGATTAATATAAAACATTTTCTATTGTAATATCTAACTTTGGATGTGGTTTAAGTAGTGTAAGACATTTAAATCCTGCAATTGCAAAAATCCTGTTTGTAGTGTACGAAAATGATTGTAAGGAAAAACAATGTATAGATTATTCTTTAATTTAACCAATCCTTAAGCTGTCATAACGCTATCTTAATATTCACAGATGAAACTTAAACGAAGTTCAGCTGCGTTCACATTAACTCATATTTGTATTTTTTTTTCCACTAATTATCTTTTGAACGAGCTAAGAGCGCCAGAGCGTAATTCCGACTGCATTTTACGCCAGATGACATCGAAACAGATAATAAAAAATCAACTATGACTGTCCGTACCACATCCGTTAACTCATTATAATTTTTATCTGAAGTTTAAAAGAATCTATACTCTAATAAATGAAAATGAAAAATGAAAATGAAAATACTGAAAAACATGCACAATTTGTGGTCTGTTGCTGGAATCCTCTTTCAAGCAAATGTTACTTGTAACAGAAGATCCCACTTTTCCATACCTTAAATATTACATTGTATTTAAAAGTACTTAGTTTCTAAAATATTTTCATGCTATAGAGGACATAAAACTAATATTAAAAATATTGCATTATATACTTAGGTATGTTTTAACTTGTGTATCTCTATTTATATTAAGTATCTAATTATAAATAAACTAAATTATAAATAAATTAAACTATACAATAAATTAAACTAAAAATAAACTATATATACAAACTAAAATTAAAGTATAAAATATAGTTCTACACCGCTGTCAGTCGGAAACGTGCCCAAAAGACTGGCCACATTGCCTCTCTGAATGGCAATGCTGATGCGCTGTGCGAGGTACAAACCAGTCTTTTGGTCACGTGAGACATCCACCAGACGTTTGACTATGTCCCGATAAAGCTTGTGCGCTTCAGGCCCCCATGGTCCCAGGGTCTCGACCCCAAAAGCCGCAAATATGTAGCCATTTCCGATGGCTGAGTATGTGCGGCGTTTTAGGGCCTCCTGTTGTGCAGCAGCTGTACCGGTAGACATGCTAGTAGCTGGAAGATGGGACGCTGCCAAAGTATCGACGCAAGACGCGTCCCATATTAAGGGGCGACCCATCTTCCAGGCACTTAAGTATGTGTATTGTAAATAAAATTAGTTAGTGTATTTAATTTTCATTAAGTACAAAACATAGGATTATAATAATACTTGATAAAAGGAAATAAGAATGTGTGTGTATAAATAAAATTTAAGTTTTTGACTGTTATCAGTGATACACAACGGACCACTCTGGTTCAGTCCAGACCATAGGAAATAACGAAAAGTTACCATGCCAGGAATCGATTCCGGAACCTCTGCGTCGGCATGGCCAGCAAAGGCTTAGCTGACTTATCTACAGGAGGCCGTCAAAGTCAATGTATTTTTCAAGACGAGTCTTCTCAGGACTTTGGGCTTAGCGACGGGTGACAAGGCATTATTTTTTAACGCTATTAATGGCCGGTTCCTGTATCTTACCGGCCGTTGCCTTACTATCGGTTAAAATTTGACATAAGCTCCATGTAGTATACATACAGTTTTACAGAGATGTACAAGATACCTTATACAAAGTATTTGAATGCAAAATACAAGATACTATTAAAATAAGAATTTGAGATACCGGATACAAGATTTTTGATTTCCGACTTATTTAATTAAATTTAATCATATATATTTATTTGTTTATGAACTAATTAACAGTCTAGTGAATTAAAACTAAATACTTAAAAACTATTTTAAAAATTAAACTAAACTATAAAATAGAAATCTAAAATTAAATACTAAAACTAAATAAAAAAGGAAAGCAAAATTATAGATAAAATATTGGTCCCAAACCACTGTCACTTACCGGGAACGTTCCCAAAAGGCTGGCGGCGTTACCACGCTGAATAGCAATGCTTACCCTTTGAGCAAAATACTTGATACAAGATACTTTTGAAAATGGTATTTGAAATACTAGATACAAAATACGTATATTCTAAATACTTTTTAAAGATAAAAGATACTTTTTGAAAGAAATCCCAATTTCATTGAACTTAAGTTTATTAAGTGAATTATAAATAGATCGCGCAAATGTGACAAAATATTATATTTTTAAGGTTTTAATTGCGACCTTTCTTCTTCTTCTTCTTTCTCGAAACATTTTATCACTCGTTTTTCTTCGATGACGTTTTTCTTACCCCGTGGAGACAGAACTCAGTAAACATTTTTTTTTTAATTGTAGGATAATCATTTAATTATAAAAGAGACAAGACAAAGGTATAAGAAAGAACAAAGCCGCGACTGAGTAGCAAACCCAGCCGCAGTCGCAGCAATAAGCGCAACAAATAGTGGACCGCGCTTTACGCTTCCTCCAGTCAAACCTGAACCATTGTGCCGCAGCCCATTGCGTGTCCAGGTGCTCGCGGAATGGGCGGTCGAGTTCGGTCTCGTGGTCCTCAACCAGGGTCTGCTTATATGTGTGTACGCCAGCAGTGTGGGTTAAGTTGGCAAGGCGGGTCCAGGACCGGAGGCTACTCACGGGAGATTTAGCAGAAGACGCCGCCGCGCCGACGACGCAATGATCGTGGAGATGAGTTTATACGAGGGGTACAGAGGCACTAAGAACGCGCTTTAAAACTGAAGGAACTGCTCCTTAGCCTAAATTAAGATTATTGGGAACGCTCATACCACATGACGAGGAACAAACTTCGCCCATGGTCCCCCTGCAGATCCAGCAATTGATTATTGACAACCCTAGCAAATGTCTCTATCTCCTTGTAGGCTTTGAATACCTTCTGCTATTAATTTTGAAGAATTCACATATTCACTTAGAAAGTGTATATCATTTTCTTTCAACGGGGATAATTTCTACATTTTCATGGTTTCACTAAGAAGTTCCAGCACTGCTAAAAGGTCTTGTATGGAATTTTAGCAAGAGTTCCATCTGGTTCCACATGGAGATGTCTTTTGATAGGTTGATTTAAATATAAAAGGTGCGTTCAGTTTATCTACATTATAAGATGGCGTAGTAAATATAAAAAAATGCGTACGTAATTATGAATAAAAGTATTTTACCCAAACAAAGTATTTACAAAATTCTAAGATACTTAACTAATGGTATCTAAATACAAGATACAAAATACATTTTCAAAAAGTATCTAGATATAAGATACTAAATACGTATTTAGTATCTTATATGCTTGTGCCAGATTCTGCTTCGATATTCCATTGAGAGGTCATGTAACACCATATCTTAATAAACATTCAATATTAAAGATGACGCATCGTCGCAAGTTACATCTAGCTTGTCTCCTTTTTGGAGTAATCAAGCACAGATTGCCTTCGTACCTGTACGACAAATTAACTTGGATGTCAAGTCGCAGGTCGATCGGGACAAGGAAGTGTGCAGTACAGCTCTTGATGCAGCGGCACTCCTCAGCCTCTTTCAAAGGTAGTTTTAAATATGCTGCTTCAAAATGTTGGAACAACATTCCCCCACCAATAAGGAACCTGCAGTCAGTTCAAGGGTTTAGGGTCACACTCAAGAAGTTTCTTGTTGACCACCAAAAATCACAGGCGGGCCAAAGACACGACACCAGCATTTTATAATTCTGGTATTGCTTTAAGGCTGTTTTTTTATTTATTTACTTTGTCTATCGAATAATATGCTGTGTATAATATCATTAAATGTATTATATGTTTATGTGTTGTATATGATTGATTTTATCTTATAAATATTTGTAAATTTATTGATATCAGTATAATTACTATACATTATTATATATATTATATGAGTTCACACACACAGTTATAACTCAGTATTAATATTTGTCTTTATTACAACTATAATATAATTATTTATTAATATTATAATATATAGTTTGCCGTGACGTCGCTCTAGGGTCAAGCGGAAGATCAGCGTTGGTCTAATAGATCGACATTTTTGCTGAGCTTGATCCAATTTTTAGGACATAATATGTATATTATCAGATACTTTGTGGTTGTTTTCTCTTTTTTATTGTATTTAATTTTTACTTTTAATGTGTTTGTTGTATATGTCCTAAAAATAAACTTGTTTTCTTTCTTTCTTTCTTTCTATATCTGTATTTCAAATACTTGTATCTTGTATAAGTCACATCTCTGCAGTTTTAGTAGAGGACGGAAGGCTAAAATGTAAGAAATACCAAAACCCAACGAGCGCTGTAACGACACTGATCTTATTACCGAAAATATACGAATATAAATGTGTTGTTATGTTAAGCATTAGGCCGCAGTTGTTTATTTGTAAAACGCTGACTATTGTACATACTTTGTACACTCCATACAAATAATGTCAAAATTTAACTTATGGAAAGATGATTAAATTATTTGTAGCATTGTTTCTCAACCTTTTTTATGTCACGACCCACAAAAGGCCAAATAGATAGTAAAACGTCTTGCGAACTCTTCACCACAGAATTATAATAATATTTTAATTAATAGTTTATTTATACGTTTGATTGAATTGAATCTTTTGTACATAGATCTTATTTTTTTTAACAGATTGCGACCCCCTTTCAGAAACAATTTGCAATCCGACTGAACGTGAAACGCTGTTCACGAATCCTGTCGGAAACACATTCTCAAATTCGATCAAAGTTTCCGTTGGATTGCAAATTGATTCATTCGAGAGCTCCCCGTTCGGACATGGAAACGTTGCCAACATGCGTGCATAATCCTACAGGTGCAAATTAGGACGCGTCCACAGACCCCTGAAAATCGCGACACTCAGGTTGGGAAACGATAATTTATAGGAACTGATCGTAAATACAATCTTTTGGTCACAGCACTAACACTAACACCAACACCATCCCAGGTGTAGCAGGAGCCTTACACATGTTGACAGACAATTTATATTTTAGCTTATTTTTCCTATTTATCCCACTTGGTTTTTAAATACAAAACATTGGCAAAATCAATGGAAAAACGGCGTTGCAACTATTATTAAAAAAAGTTATATACAAAAATATAATAACTAAAATGTGGACTGCTACGAAGATAATGATTGTGTTACATTGTATGACAAACATTGTGCTTTGTGAGAAACCATTCAAGAGTGTACCGGTTGTAGTGAAGACTTACGAAAATGACACCGTGTTGCTTCCTTGCTACGTCGACGATTCAGGTAAGAGATGTAATTCTGATTAAAGGCCGGTTTTTATATCTTAGCCACCATTCATTTGACTTACCATCGGTTAAAATTTTACATAAGCTCCATAGAAGTATTAAGGCTGGTTTACATTGATCCAGCTACTGGCTTCAAACGAAGCGAGTGTAGGCGCTGAGAATTGACTTCTGTCGTTGACATGAAGGCAGTGGTCTTGATTATTTATTTACGATGTTACACACGTTACTAAAGTCAGTAGGGCTAAATGAGTTCTCGAAAACAGTAGAATTTGATACATTTAAATTAATTGATTCGAAATTTTCCTTATTTGCTGTTATAGAAATTTGCGTTAGATCATAGGTATCACGCAAGTAGATCAGAGATAACGGTCTATAACACCTTACTCCAAGAACATAGATTGGAAGATAAAGTCTTACAAGATATTCCAATCGAAATTCTGACACCATTTTTGAGGTTAGACGGATGATATGATCATATTTGTACGCTTGCTGTCATATAGGATCCCTTACCTGTGATCATAGAGAATATAAATCATATGTAGTTACTACACTGTCATAGGTTCTTCATATAAAATAACTCACTGTATGATCATATTTCTATGATAGTCTAATATAGCCCTAAGGCAAGGAAATGAATGTCAAATTTATAAGTTTATATAAACTTAAAAATACTTGTTTCATCTGTCTTTTCATCATAAAACTTTGACTTTGGAAAAATTAATGCCATTTGCATTGAAGCCATATATACTTTAAAAAAAGGTTAACTGTATTGACGAAACGCCAAAAATAATTTCTAATACAAATCCAAATATATCTAAGGAATCAACGAGGAATCAAAAATAATAATACTATATTTTATTAAGTTTTCGCGACTTGTATACATAATAAAACTACGTTTTAACGGTTTTAAGCGCGGTAATTGTATTTAATTTTGGTTTTTCCGACGTTTCGTCTTCCGTGATCACGGCCACTGAAAAGTGGCCGAAACGTCGGAAAAACCAAAATCAAATAAAATCACCGCGCTTAAAACCGTTAAAACGTAGTTTTATTATAATAATACTATATATACATATACATATTGTATATCCCTAAATAAAACAAGTTACGCTTGTGTTATGGGTAATATACAACGGACTACTCTGGGGCCGGTCACAGACACTCAGACCATAGTAAACGGAGAAAATTCATTTCCAAAATTTACCATACCAGGAATCGAACCCGGAACCTCTGCGTTGCAGTGAGCTAGGCCGGCAACCACAGAGGCCGTCGAAAAAGAAAATTGTAAAACTATATAACATTTGCTGTATATTTTGGTGTAAATAAAAAACGAGTCTAATAATAAGTGTTTTAATATTCGTATTATATTTTATAGCGGAACCAGGCATACGCGAGTCCGACTCTCATGAGGCGACTTGTTTTTTTTTATTATCGCTGGCGGGTGAAGATACCAACATTATTATGTAAATAATTTAAAATGGGTTCAAATAAAAGGAACGGCCGTCTGTCTGGACTATACAGAAAGATTGATCGACTATATCAAGATTATAATTTATATATTGTATCTACAGTGTTTCTTTTAGGGTGTCGTTGAGTCATTTTAGTAAATACAGAACCTTTAGGCCGCTTTCTGATTTGTCGGTGCGGCAGCGACGCGGTACCGAAAGCTTACCAATCGCTTATATTACTATTAATATTTTATAATATATTTTTTATAATGCAATCTAGTTTTAATATTCTGACATGCATTCGGACATTGCATGTCTAATAAGCTGAAATGTATTGAAACAACGCATATTGTAACATCATGTATCATACGTCTGGAAACACCTGTAAATCACTCGCGATTTAACAATAAATCCTTCACAGTTCATGCAGTGTGTCTGTGAAACGCGCTACCTGTGAAAATCAGGCGTGCCCAGTCTCTTCAGGCGTTCAACGGACTCGTTAGGATTATTACTAGATATGTGCCGATTATGACTTTGGCCGACTAGCCGACTAACCGATTAGTCGGTTGTAAAGAGGCCGACTAGTCGGCCGATTAATCGGCCAAGCCGATCACGGTTTCGGTGATTTCCGTGACGCTTCGTTTATAGCTGATTCGCGCACAAGTCGCAACCAAGAAGCTTACACACAAGCTTCTTGATCGCAACCGCCGCTTGCGAGCGTGTCGGAACTGTTTTGTTTATTTCGCATTATTTCTTGATTTTTGCTTTTGTACGGGTCACGGCGGTGTTTTTGTGTAAAAATAAAAAATATATTTTAGTTTAAAGATTATTAAACTGTTATTGCTCATTACAGTGAAAGAGCTCAATTAAAATTTAGTCATGACAAAAAGAAAGTCTACTGTATGGATTAGCGAAGTATTAGTAAAGTATAGATTACAAACTACAAAGTAAGAAGCCGGATAGTCAGCGCTCTTTGCCGAATAGTATCGACTAGTCGCCGACTACGATAGTGGCCGGATAGTCGGCTTTACCGACTAGTCGGCACATCTCTAATTATTACCTCGGTCTCTAAAGTCAATCATAACATCTCTCCCATATTTATGTAATTCTATACATTAATACTATGATTAAAAGTTATATAAAAAAATTCATATATATACTTTTTATTCTAGTTATATTGCAAAACCTACATGTAACACAATTTTTCTCTAATCCATCCTAAGGTTGACTGGAAGAAATTGCTTTTAGTGATAAGACCGCCTATTGTCCTCTGTGCTTAAACTTCTTGAATTGTATCTTAATGTTATGCAATATAGTATATTCTATTCTTGTGTACATACATTTTAGCAATAAATTATTCAAGAGAAAAGCGTCGTGTCGTAATAAATGCAGAAACATGCTACCTCTCCTTTCCTCAATGGTTTTTATAATTATTTTAGTTCTAATAATTCTCTTCCAAACTCGCAATAACTGCGTTATCACACATAGACGTACGAGGTAGGATATATTATATTAAACAATATATGTAAAAACTTTCTCATGATTATCTATATCAGTAAAGCCCCTTGAAAATTATCCAATTTTCGTAGTTAGCTTTGTTCCTTAACTCATAATTTATGTATTTGTAAGTTACAAATTACACGTTACGGACGGCTTCCTTAAATAATCTTGATTGTGAAAGCCTGTATTTGTTAGGCCACTTAATTTAATAAAATAGAACATAGATTCTCAAACTTTTCGATCCCTTGCCTCCCTGCCGTAGACCCCGCTTTTTTTAAATTCTTATTCATATCATGAGTCAAGGTTCCTCCTCCAAACTAAGTCAAGTCAAGCGTCCCTTATTTCATCTCATTTATAAATTTATCATGGAGAGTTGATACTCCTAAAAATAAACTTTTTTAAAAAGGTTTACATACAAGCTTTTCAGATCCTGGATATCATGTAGCAGCGGAGTGCTAGCCAAGACAAGTAAAACGAGCCCAAACACGACGGGTCTATCTTGTTTAGTACAGGAGTTCCTATGGCCACCTTCCGACTCCATCACCAGATCAGCTCCATGGTACCATATATTGCATTGTCACGCCGATACACGTGTGTGCAAAATTTGAGCTCAATCGGATACCGGGAAGTTGGTCAAATTGAATTTGCAAGATTCCACCCAAACTTACATACATACTTACATACGTAGGTACATCCATTGCAAGTTAAATAAAAGCTTGTAACATATTTATTATATTATAGATAGATAGATTATTCATTTACTACATCCGTGCAGGAACGGAGAAAGAATACAATTTCCTGCGGCCGGGCGGCCTGTCGTAAGAGGCGACTTAACAACCCACAGCCAGGTGGTAGGCCTTTTGCCCGACTGGATGGCTACCACCCCTGGTCTAGAGTATGTCGCCATAACAACCTTGTATTGTGTTCCGGCATTAGTGACCAGGTTCCAGTCTCCTTTAAGAGAGCAGCAGCGCATTTGTAGCACCTTTGGTGTTGCAAATGTCCATAGGCGATGGTAACCGCTTTCCATCAAGTGGGCCATCTGCCTGTCTGCTGATCTCCTGCAAAAAAAAAAACATACTTTTAATACATTGTTACGTGCAAGCGAGGGTACGTACTTAGGATTGGAAGAAAACACCAGTTTTTAAATAAACGCTTTTACTAATTTACAGAGTCGTACGTGATTCTTCTCCGCAGGGTTGCTCCTACACGCACAACTAATGACGCACTTTTTTTTATTTTTTATTGCAGGAGCTCAGCAGACAGGGCGATGGTCCACTTGATGGAAAGCGGTTACCATCGCCTATAGACATTTGCAACATTAAAGGTGCTACAAATGCGCTGCTGCTCTCTTAAGGGAGTCTGGAACCTGATCACTATTGCCGGAACACAACTCAAGGTTGTTATGGCGAGATACTTTAGATCAGGGGTGGTAGCCATCCAGTCGGGCAAATGCCCTACCACCTGGCTGTGGGTTGTTTTGTCGCCTCTTATAACAGGCCACCCGGCCGCAGGAAATTGTATTCTTTCTCCATTCCTGCACGGATATCACTGTCCCGACGATAAGATGTCTCACTCAGAATACCGTCGCCGATATTGCGTAGACCACCTCCTGCTACTGCAGTGCTCACCTCCGAATTCACCGCGTGTAGCTCGCTTCTGGATCTTCTCTTAAACTACACTACACTCCTCCTTCACTGAACTGTCCACTAAACTTTTCACTAAATTCACCACTAAACTCGTCACTGTCTTCTATTAAATTTCTCTTCCAGCTCTTTCGTATTGCACTTGTCGCTTCGCTGTCTTCAACTGAACTCTCTAAACTACCCGGTAGGCGCGCCTTATGCTGCTTATATACCGGAAGAATCTTCTAGAACCCGTTGGCGGTAGAGTAAATAAAACTTTAACAATATTCGTTGAAACTTGACATGTTTGTCTTCTGTGATCACGGCCACTGAAAAGTGGCCGAAATGTCGGAATACCAAAAATCAAATAAATTACCGCGCTTAAAACAGTTAAAACGTAATTTTATTATTTATTATAAGTTAAATTTCCTTATTTCCTCCGTCTGCGGAGTGACGCTCGCGGACCGCGTTCGTAATACCGAAGTAAGAAAGAGAGTTGGTCTGAAAGAGAGTGTCGGGGTGAAGGTAAGGAAAGGAATGCTCCGGTGGTTCGGGCATGTGGAAAGAATGCATGATGAAAGAATGACTAAACAGATATACAATGCAAAAGTGGATGGATGCAGAAGTCGTGGAAGGCCACGACACACCTTCCATGATCAAATTGATCGTGTACTAGCGGAGGGTGATGTCAGGAGCCTTAAGAACAGACGAGTGTGCATGACAAGAGTTATGAATGTCAAAGAAGCAAGTGAGGTGTGTAAGAATGGGTCTAAATGGCGCTCTGTTGTTTGTGCCTACCCCGCAAGGGAACTGGCGTGAAGTTATGTATGTATGTAAATTTCCTTCATTGTCTTAGTTTGTACTCAATTTAATGTATTACCTATAATTGCTAATAATAATATCTTACTCATGTCTTACGGAGGGCGCTTGCCACCGCTAACGTGCCGGCTTTATTGGAGCCGAACGGTATTGCACGTGACGATGGTAGGCGTCCCGACGGAATCACTTTAATTCCCTGGCAGCGTGGCAAGAATTTGGTGTGGGATGCGACTTGCGTAGACACGTTGACCGCATCCCATTTACCAAACACGTCTAAATCGGCCGGTTCAGCGGCGGAAACAGCCGAATTACTCAAGCGGCGCAAATATGCAACCCTCAGTGAGAGTTATATGTTTGTGCCGTTTGCTGTCGAGACGCTTGGACCGTGGGGTCCTCAGGCCATGAGCCTCTACCAAAATTTATCGAAACGACTCATTGACTCTTCCTTCGGGTGATCAGAGGGCTGGTGCTTACCTCGGCCAACGGATCAGTATGGCGATCCAGCGAGGAAACGTAGCCAGCCTTCTGGGCACCTTACCCATAGAAGACGGTGATCTGGGCTCAGTATTCTACTTATAGTCTTGAGGGACTATGAGTAGAATACAATACAAATAAGTTAAGTTTTCTTGCATTGTATTCGATTATATGTAATTTTATTTTGTTAAATATCTTACTTGTATTCCTATTTTTACCCTATCATGTAGGATTTTTGACTATGGACAAACACATAAGTCGGACCAAAAATGTATGGTATGAAAGATGAGGGTAGAGGATTATGGAACGTAAATGCGATAGTATCCCAAGCACAAATGCTTGAAAAAAGGTAAATGACAAGAGAGAAATATTGTAACAGACATGCACGTTGCTTAGAAATTTTTAGTATGGATTTAAACTGACGATTAGAACCCCTCAAATCAACCCCAAGTATATAGAAAATGAAATAAATCAAATAACAATGCGAGCAAACATTTACCATACAAAAGCGTCACATTTTTGTGTTTAACACGTACTTCGCCCACCCTCCATAGAGCTATAGTTGTGATCATGCGTGGAATGGATAAGGCACTTATTTATAAAGCAAGTGGTTCTGCACGAGTCTGGTGCTAACGGCCACTTTTTTAAAGGCATTATGGAAAGTAGAGGTTTCACAGTTTCTTCATGATTGTTTATTTATTTATTTAGTATAATACAATATTATGATGTATTCATGTCTCGAGATATATTTCTTCACGATCAGTACGTAGTAATTTTTATAATAGATACATTACATCATAAAAATACACGTTTTAAGCGGCACACTGTCTGTGCGAGAAAAAAAAAAATTCGCTTAGCGTCGGTTCTGGGTTGCTAGTGCAGTCCTTATGACCTGGCGCCAACATTGGTGCTACTGTACAGTAGGGATGTTATGGAGTTCTGTAACCGTAACGGAAACTATCGGATATCTGAAATAAAATTCTATCCGTAACCATAAATAAAAGTTTCAAATAATTTCGGATTGAGTCAGTGATTGTAGGATTACATTTATTTACATCAAATAACAACGTTTTACTTTTACAATTACTTCAAAAACGAATATCCGTAACTAAAACTATTCAAAACTAACGGATAATTCGAAATAATTTCATATCCATAACCATATTTGAGACCGATTTAATATTATTCATATATCGACATCCACATCCAGATCCGAATTTTCATATCTATAACACTCCTGCTGTATAGCTAGAGCCTAAACTACTCAGCATACTGCACTCCGCACAGTTTAAGTAATTAAATATTGATTGAAATTCTAGTCATAATTAACTAATCAGAGGCAAGAGAAGAAAGAATTGTAACACCATTTAGAAATGTGTAACAGAAAGTGGATCAATGGATGTCGCTCTCTGCACGACTTTAATCATTCTTATCATCTTCTCAAGGAACAATTTCCGATAGCAGATACATAAGTACAGGACCTACAAAAAAACCCCCAAAAAAATTTGTGTGTTAGCTGTGAAGCACGACTGAAGTTTACTCCTTAAACATGAAAAACATATGCACATGCGCGGCGACAGCGGCCGAATAAGGGCGGTTACAAGGAAATCATACAGACAGAAAGATAACAGTATTTAGCCAGTACAAAATACACATAGAAACACAAAACACACTCATAAGCTTATTAATTAGATATTAAAATCATATAAGTAATATCAAAGCGTCTGACAGAAGTCTTATCCATGCAGGAACGGAGAAAGAATTCAATTTCCTGCGGCCGGGCGGCCTGTCCTAATAGGCGACAAAACAACCTACAGCCAGGTGGTAAGGTATTTGTCCGTCTGGATGGCTACCACCCCTGTTCTAAGGTATGTCGTCATAACAACCTTGAGTTGTGTTCCAGCATTAGTGACCAGATTCCAGTCTCCCTTAAGAGAGCAGTAGTGCATTTGTAGCACCTTTGGTGTTGCAAATGTCCATAGGCGATGGTAACCGTTTTTCATAAAGTGGGACGTCTGCCTGTCTACTGAACTGCAATAAAACAATCAATAGTAGTTTTGCTAAAACCCCTCTTGGAAAGCAAGATTAATGTAGAAGAGGTGAACATTAACATGACACACAAATTAACACTTATATTAATTTTAATACTTTAATTAACAAGAACGGCTTGACCGATTTGAATATTTTTTTATTCGCCCTAACACAGAGTTGGTTTAAAAGAAAAATCACATAACCTTTTGTGTTACAATTGTATTATTTCACTCTTCATAAAATTTTCATCCCCCGCCCAGTATGGAAATTATATGTAGAGTGAAGTCATAAAAGTTCCTATATGAAAATCGATTCTTAAGGACTAAACTCCAAAAAATCTAGAAATCTAGAATCACGAGATTTTTGGGTACGTTTTTGACTGGGCGAGTTGTTCTTCGTATCCTCTTTCCATGATAAGAAGAAATGTGTTACGACTGTATATAATATAGCAAATATAATTAAAATTATTATATTTCGCTTCTCAAAATCATGTATTCGACCTGATCTTACAGCAATTATTTCGCAAACGACATAATAAAAATAGAAGGTAGCAACAGCTTTATCAATAGAATTACGCCACTCCCTTTTTGTAGAGCAAGATCTTCAAAACTGTCACTTGGGATGTCACATGCAGACAGATGGCGCTTGAGTACGTCCCTGTAACGCAGAAATTGACCGCCAGATTTGCGCTTTCCATCCTTAAGTTGTGAGTAAGAGACATCTTTAGGCATTCTATTGTCAGCGCGTAGAACACTGGCGAGCACCGCCTTATCAAAAAGAATCGCCCTAAAATCTTCTACAGCTCATCAGGACGGCTGTATTGCGCTCCTTGCAGAAGAACTTTTAAAACCAAATCTGGTTTCGCCAGTCACCTGCGCTCGCACAGTCGAATTTGGCAAGGTTCGCCGTTGACGGATACGTCAAGGAGGACTAGATCTATATATATAAAAAATCAATTGCTGTTCGTTAGTCTCGCTAAAACTCGAGAATTGCTGGATTGATTTGGCTAATTTTGGTTTTGAATTATTTGTGGAAATCCAGAGAAGGTTTAAAAGGTGAGTGAATATGAAAAAAATGCTTGGAATATAATACAACCTGTCAAAAATTTGATGTTCCTCCTGTCGTTTAGAAATCAATTAAATTCAAAAGTCGTTCAGAAATCAAATTAAATTTAAAAGTGGTTTGTTTTTTTTTTCATTTTTTTGGTTTTGAACATGGACCTATGAATGTCAAACATTTGATGTTCGTCCCGTCGTTCAGAAATCAACGTTTTTATTTATTGATTCTGAGGCGGTACGAAGTTTGCCGGGTCAGCTAGTATATAATAAAAATATTCTCTCATGACAATAAAAATTTAATATGAAAAATAATGTTCTAAAAAGTTTAAACTAAAGGTTGCGGGGTAGGCACGAACAATAGAGCGCCATTCAGGCTTATTCTTACACACCTCACTCGCTTCTTTGACATTCATAGCTCTTGTAATGCACGCTCGATCTGTTCTTAAGGCTCCTGACATCACCTTCTGCTAGTATACGATCAATTTGATCATGGAAGGTGTGTCGTGGCTTTGCACGACTTCTGCATCCATCCACTTTTGCATTGTATATCTGTTTTGTCATTCTTTCATCATGCATTCTTTCCATACGCCCGAACCACCGGCGCATGCTTTTCCTTACCTTCACCCCGACACTCTCTTTCAGACCAATAAACAAAAGGTGATACAAAGATATGCCTCATCCAATACTTTATGTCATTCCGTGACATGCTCGTACGCTCTTGTTAGTAGCAGGAAGGGATCCATAGATCGCTGTCTTTGTGCACCACTTACGAGATGTATGTACGTATGTCCTGTCGAATGAGCATATTAGTCACATTAAAGGAATGTTTATGAGGAACATCTGTTTGGGAAATTATTAAATAACTGTTGGAAGGACAGAAAGTTAGCTTTTCACTCGGCTTTGCCCACATATTTTGGGATCCGTATCCCGTGAACTGATTCTATATCCAGAATAAAAAATAGTTTATATATGTATTGAATATTGACCTCCAGTAAGGAAAATACTTACATTAATTTCTTAAATTTCATTATAAACGACTATCTGTCCGCCCCGGGTTCACACGGGTATCTAAAAAGAACTTTTCTGTTGACTTTAATTACCTACTAAGCGCATTCAAAATATTTCCCCTCACGTACGGCCCGTACCCAAGTGACGCCTACATCGCATAAGATGCTGCATAGAGTGAGCGGCGACCACGCAAGTTTTTTCTAATACTTACATTTTTTTAAACTCGTGATATCTTTCGAATTGAACGTCCAAATTGAATAATTTAAAAATTTATGTAAAGGTATTGAAGCAGTCTTGAATATGAAGTAATTTATTTTGATAAGGATGAATACCAACATACAAATAACGAGCCTTTTCTTACGGCGGCATTTCAAATAAATTTTGAAAATAAAAGAACACTTATTGTAACATAACTATAATAGTTAGACATATGCTGTCGCGACACGTTTTTATAAATAATGATGTGTTCGCAAAGTCGTAGTACATTATTTTATTCTATCATCGACAGTTTTCGTAGCTCACGCGATTTTAGGTATTTTTTTACACCTTGCGTTACATTATTGGAGTTTTAGTAAGGGTCCCTAATTTTTTTGAAAATATAATGTAGCCTATGTATATATTAGTATAGATTCGACTTTAAAGTGCATTTCGATATCATTAGGACTCATTGCTTGAAATAAAGAGCTTTAAATATTGCAGGGTGGTAGATATAAACACCGGATGGCGCTTTCCAAATGTTACACTCAACTGAATACTTTTTTGACTTTCCCCCACGTTGTGCCTGATACTTGAGTAAGCTATCCATGTTTTTATATATATTAGGATGGTCAAAATTAAACCTGATTGCTATCCCAGTGGCGTAGCTCGGCTTAGACAGGCCCTAGGCCAGGGGGGGGGGGGGGGGGGCAAAGGAAGGGTAAGGATTTTTATAAAAGAAACAAAAATGGTTATTTGTGCAGGAACGGAGAAATAATACAATTTAGTAAGAGGCGACAAAACAACCGACAGCCAGGTGGTAGGGCATTTGCCCGACTGGATGGCTACCAACCCTGGTCTTCAGTATGTCGCCATAACAACCTTGAGTTGTGTTCTGGGCATTAGTGACCAGTTTCTAGTCTCCCTTAAAAAAGCAGTAGCGTATTTGTAGCACCTTTGGTGTTAAAAGTCCGTCACTATATCGCTTGTCGAATGTACATCTTACTCGTATCGTAATCCTCGCTCAACTGACTCACCCCTCCGTTCAGGCATTGTTTTATAGTAAACTCTACAATACACAATCGATTGCGTGGGCTGGGTTCTTCCAAGAAAATGTAATTTGCATACCTGCGAACGGCCAACAAAGTCGAAAACAATGACAATAAGGATTAGTTCGACACTAATGACGGCCATAAAACAAGTAGAAAAACAATAGCATGTTTTTCTTAATTACAAATTCTAAACACAAAGTAAACAAAGAATTCCTAAATTCGCGAAGGCAATAAAACTGCGTTTTACGACAGGCAGGTGTGCGCATTCCTTTGACGGCATGTAACAATATATTGATTATAAGTTATTACTTATACTTTATGCTCTTAGGAGCTTAGTTAGACAAAAAATTCAAATTAAATTTACACTTTTGTCGCTTTTTTCTCATCAAATTTATTTATCAAATCATCCATAGCTAAAGACGATTTCAGTTTCTCTTGATTTTCTGCCTCTTTAGACAATAATGACAAGTCTGATAGCCGGTCCTGTTGACCCACCAGTTATTCTCAAAAATGTTATTAATGTATAAAAAAATGTGGATAATATTTTAGGAATTTTTAGTTACACACCTTCGGGGCCCGTGTAGCCTGGGGGCTATGGCTATTATTGGTACGGCTGATACGGCGGTAGCTACGCCCCTGTGCTATATATACCCTTTACCAGCATTTATTTTACTTTTAGCAGCTCAACGACAGATCAATTTTTTTTTTAATGTATTGATGCACAATACAAAATACAATCATTACAAAACCTTACGACTAATTTGTAATGTCATAATGCGTTACCGACTCGACTTGTTATAAAAATCGATTTCATCTATACATACATACATAACTTCACACCAGTTCCCTTGCGGGGTAGGCACGAACAACAGAGCGCCATTTAGGCCCATTCTTACACACCTCACTTGCTTCTTTGACATTCATAACTCTTGTCATGCACACTCGTCTGTTCTTAAGGCTCCTGACATCACCCTCCGCTAGTACACGATCAATTTGATCATGGAAGGTGTCTCGTGGCCTTCCACGATTTCTGCATCCATCCACTTTTGCATTGTATATCTGTTTAGTCATTCTTTCATCTATAAATAAGTTTTAATCGATTTAACTTATCTATATATTTTTCTAAAACGACTATATCGTGTAATCAGTGTACCCACCATATAATTTTTAAATATTATATCAAATACGCCATTTTTGTAAGAAACCAAAAAAATGAAATACAGTAGAACATTTTTTATTTACAAATCGATTGATTTACATATAATGTTGATGGTGTGTTACATGACTCGCAGAACATCACTATCACGTCACCCACAATAATAAGGAGCGACAATTATGTCATTTGTTTCGTGTGGGCTTTACTGTCAAGAAATATTAACTTGGTAGACGTGCAAATGTCAAAAGTGAAATAAACGTTTGGAAACAGTATAGAGTTTGAAGCTTGATAACTTTTTTCTGTAAGGATTACGAGACGAGCATATTAGAGCTTTTTTAGAGAGTTAAATTTCCTACAAGAATATGTCCATCGGAAATTTGAAAAAAAAAAATGTAGAACTTTTATGTGGTAAAAATGACAAAAGTAAAATCCACTTGTAATTTATATGTGAAAATAAAAAATCGTTACGCGTCGTGTAAAGTTGAGATATCGAGCGCCTTGAAGAGGTTTTTTTTTATTCTTAACAGTAAATTACGAGATAATAGAATTAAAAAAATAAAATAAGTTATTTTTGATCATCTTAATATATTGTTACGAGTTGCGGGAATCAATTTAAAATGCCATTAGAACTATTATAGAGTTTATTAGAACTGTACAAACACGTATAACACAGGTAGAAATATAACCGAACACAACTAATCCAAACGTAATAGAGAAGGTCGTAATTAAATAAAACGCGCAAAGTCCGTCAATATGAAATTCCCGAATGTACACACGTCTCGCCTTGATCGTGGTTCTCGCTCAACTGCCTCCTCTCTTAATCAGGCCATCGTTTTATACTGCACAAATGCAAATATGCCCGCCCGGCAACGTGGATCGAATTTCCTAGAATCAGCTTGTACTTTATAATCCGTAACACCTGGCTAATGAGGCAGCCTGCGAGCGGCCGTAAACGAGTACAATAGAACAATATACTGTTATTCACAATACTAGAAACGTATGCCAATAAATAAGTAAACAAAAGAAGACGATCATAAAAGGATTACAACCAGTTCAAATGCCGACAGGTAATAAAATGTGCTTTTACAGTCTGTACGTGGAATTTGTCTTTGTCGAAGCCTAAGTTGTAATAATATATATCATAGGGTGAATTTTTCAAGTGGGTCTTCAGGGCCAAATCCTGATCCTAACTAAGAAGACCTATTTGAATAATTTAAATAATAATTATTTTGTGTGTGTCACTGAACTCTTCATAAACGATTGGACTGATTTCAATAAATTTCGATTCCTGTGATCAGGTTCCAGGACTTATAAAATGTTTATATGTGTTTGAGTGGGTGTCCCAGGATAGTTGAGATTCATAATTAGATCCGGTAGGTGCCGCTGCAATCGGGTAATCTAAAAATCAAAGTATTTTTTTGCACGTGTTCAGCAGACAGACAGACGGCCCACTTTTCTAACACCAAAGGTGCTGCCGCTCTCTAAAGGGAGACTGGAACCTGGTGAATGTCGAAACACACTTCAAGGTTGTTATGGCGACATATTCTAACCCTAACCTGGTGAGATGGGTGTAGGTTGTTTTGTCGCCTCTTAATACGACATACCGCCCAGCCGCAGGAAATTGTTGTTTCTCCGTTCCTGCACGGATAAAACGGATTCTTGTGTTTGTTTGTATGTCACTGAACTCCTCCTAAACGGTTTGACCTAAATTGATGAAATTTTTTGTGCATGTTCAAGTGATACGAGAATGGTTTAGATTCACCATTGGTCTTAGTAGGTGGCGCTGGAATCGGACTTTGACAAAAAGAGTATCTATTTGAGAGGGTATCTTAGGGTTTTTAATCCACAATTGGACCCAGTAGATGGCGCTACAATCGGGACCTCATTTTTTTTCTGATCAGGACTAGTGAGTATATTTATATTATACATAGATTTTTAGATTATAGATTACTAAACAGAAACATGATGGGTGTATAATCATGTCATAGGGAGTCGCATTACAGATTCTCATTAGCGGCGGTAACCGCTTACCATCAGAGGAACCGTCTACTGGTTTGCCTACAAGCAAACATAAAAATTCCCCTCAACAATAAGGGGCCATCAACAAATTACGTCACACAAATTTCTTAATTTTGTTACCCCTCCCCTGACCTAGGCTCAGCTGGTCACATTCGTGAGATTCCTTTCTACCTAGTATGACATCACATACTTTGCTACATCAAGAAATTATTAAATTAAAACAGCAGTTCGGTAATTAGCTTAAATATATTAGACTTTGAAATGTGACGTCACGAAATTTGGGACCCCTCCCACCCCTTGTCACAACATGACACATTTCCAACGCGTTCCTTTAGTCGCTGTCAACGACTAAAATGCTCCGTCAGCGGTTCCTCCTGGCGACACCGGTCGGTATAGTCGTGGCGAAAACGTCACTAATGACGTCATAATTTTTAATCACGCAACACTCGCAACGGCCCATGTCAAGAGGTGGCTGGAATAACCGTTCCACTAGAGTTTATGATTATAACGCCCGCAAGCAAGTGAAATTGGAAAAATCGCGGTCGTGAACTTGGTCGTTGTGAGCTACTAATGGAACGCGCTATATGTCGACGCCTCCCCTCTTACGTGTCACCTAATTCATGGATGGCCTCTCAGTGTTGTAAAACCATGATTATGTTGATAATTTACTTCTAATAACTTTTCCTTACAGAAGTGAAAATCCGGGTTCGCTGGTACAAGGATAAAGTCCTACTTGGAGACAGTGAGGATGCTCATTACCTTCTACCACCCAGGGTCCGGATGCACGCAAACTACAGTCTGCAAGTCGACTCTTTAATAGCTGAAGATACCGCTGACTACACCTGTGAGGTAATTGACATTAAATCAGCTGCTCAATTCAAAACTTAGTAACTATCAATTTGAACGCTTGTTTCACTTGTCTTAATATAAAAAAAATTTAGCGCGCTAGACTTATCAATAATTCAATTTTAAATAGATCGGTAGAATATTGTAAAAAAAATTGACAGTCGAAGACTACACGTCAGAAATCAAAACACAAATGTCATTCGTTGATTTGAAAATCGCGCCGTTTCCAATGTCAAGAGATAGAGAGAATTAATGCTCTGTGGTCAACGCCCACTTCGACCCACCTCTTGACATGGCGCTGTGTAATCGAATATGATGACGTTAGTGACGTTTTCGCCACGACCACAACGACCGCGGTCGCCTTGTGGAACGGCAGACGAAGTATTTTAGGCGTTGTGAGATACTAAAGGAACGCGTCCTTTGTATTTGAGTGTGACAGTCACGCGAGTTCAATGCTTTATCCCCATTCCAAGTGCACAAAAGTGCCCAACGTGCCTAAAGAAGTTTTTACTTCAATGAATATATTCAACAGGGATGGGCCGAATTTCGTTTAACATTCGGTTTGGCCGAATTTCACCAGCTGGAGCCGAACTTCGGAATTCGCAAAAATATAATACCTACTTGCACTAATTTGACTGAAATTAATAGAAATCATATGTATCATAAAATTAGGCCCATGTAAATATTAACTTGAATTGCAATAGAAATTAATTTAAATTAGATTTTAATTGAAGTCTTATAATTTTTTGTGCATCTTGCAACAATTCATTTAAGCGCGTCAAAAAGTCTCGATGGGCTGTTCTCGAGAAAGCGCGGAAAAATTAAATCGAAGTTCGGCCGATTTTTTTTATTTTAACCGATTGTTCGGCCAAAGTTCGTATTCGGTTCAAACCACATTCGGCCCATCCCTAATATTCAATAAAGATTAACGGCCTACCTAAACGAAGTTCGCTGTCTCGCTCGCACATTACCACATTTTTGAAGATATAAATTCACGTAATTTACTTACGACAAATCGGTATCTATTAAACAAAACTTAGCAAAAAAATTACGAATGTTTCACAAAAAAAAAAAACGTTATGACTTCGTATTCATTTCTATATGTAAAAAGAATTCTTGAGAAAAAAACATTTTTTTTTATGTATGAAATCTTGTCTGCATATTTCATATTATTCCGATGTTTTTAATAAGTTTTTCGTAATACGCATTTATCGTATGTAAATTTTATGAATTATTAATATCTTTATAAATATGGTAATAGCTCTCTTAGAGCTCCATGAAAAATATATACATTTATTAACCAATATTGTTGTAAAAAAAGAATTTTATAACACACAAAACATCAACAACATATCATAGTCACAGAAAACGACATCATTCGCTATCTCACTTACTCTAGAACTCTAAGAGTAAGTGAGATAGCGAATTCCATTTAGGTAGACCCTTAAGCCGTAAACCAAAACTGATAGTCCATGAAAATGGGAAGAAATCAGGTCTAAAAAGAATCAGTTTTGAAATAGGCCAGCCATTCACTACCTACCTAATCTTCTTCCATGATACAATTAAACCATGTTTTCTATGTTTTTAAATTCTTTCTTTACAACAATATTGGTCAATAAATGTGTATATTTTTCATGGAGCTCTGTTAACGATTAATTAGAGTTGTTAGAGAAGCCGCCATTCGATCTTAACTATCGTTGTTATTTGGTGATAATGCTGGGACATGTCTGTTATCGATATTTTGAACTAATTTCAAAATGTTGTTAAAATACAAGACATACAATAGGTAGGGCATACTTTATACAACATATATACAAATTTAATTATAAGTAATTGTGTTAGTGTGAGCCTATGTATAAATGCCAACATTGTACAAGTAATTACGTATTAAAATGTGTTCCTACAATACTTACCGTCGTCAGCCAATCGCAGTCCACTGCTGGACGTAGGCCTCCCCAAGTCGACGTCACTTATCCCGGTCCTCCGTCTTCCTCATCCAGCGCCTACCGGCGACCTTGCGCAGGTCATCAGTCCATCGGCCATCGGTCCTGCGACAGATGTGACCGGCCCACTGCTAATTTTGCAAACTATGTCGGTTAACTTGGTTCTTTTAATGATATCCTCATTTCTAATTCTATACATAAGAGAAACAACCAGTATAGCTCACTCCGTAGCCCTTTGAGCTACTTGAAATTTGTGGACCAGTCCTGCCATCGGTGTCAACGTCTCGGCCCCGTAGGTCAGGACGGGGAGGACGCACAAAATACTTATAGAAAAAATAAACATCGAGATTCTAAACATATCGTAATTACTAAAGAGTAAAAAGCATTATTTTATTTATACACAATTACAATTTTTTTTAATCATATTTATAAAAACGATATTACTAGTTTACGTTACGTTAGCCGTATCGTCTTAATCTAATTAAAAACATCTATTCAAAAAGTCAACATGCACAATGTCAATGAATAAACACTTAAAAACCTGATTGTGCCGGATGATATGGTCTTTTTAATATTTATAAGGAAACTCTGGATTTCGCAATTTAATAATATATTTTAAGTAATTTTTTACAAAGTTTATAGAGCACTTTTTTAATCGACTTCAAAAACGGGAGGAGGCTCTCAATTCATCATGTAAATATTTTTCTTGTTATTCCATTATCAATTTTTATTTATCTTGCCAGCAATGGCGAAATAAAGGTTCTATGCACGTTTAACAGACACAATAATTTTATCGATAAATCTCAATAGTCGGTACGACACTATGAATCGCTATGAACACGTTGAAGATTGTCCAATTATGCAATTAATCAATTTGAAGCAACTCTTTTGTGTGACGGAACGAGATGTTTTGTGGCCATTGTGCTGTAAATGGCCAATGCAGGACATCATTCAAGTCCTTTTAAGCTTTTATTGTCGTGAATATAACGAGCCTGGATACATGGACTACTGCGACATTTATTTATGTAACATATCAACGACAAGTCGACAATAAATCTGGGTACGCAATTTTGACAAATTGCATATGATTGACATTAATGTATATATATATGTTAATTTTGTAATAATTGTGAATTTCTTTATTAGCCAAATAAATCAAAAACACTATCGGTAAACTATAAAATGAAACAAACAAAAAAGTGAAATTAATTGATATGTTTACTGTATATAATAATTAAGACCCGGCTCAAAGGTCAAGTTGTCAAGCCATAAAACAGCGTATTTCTTTTTAATAATCTTAGAAAAATATGCACGTCTCATAGGGAAAACATGTGTATCCATAATAGTTTGTGCATGTGAGCATAGATGACACACTATATTATAAGAAATATGAGTCTTGTATTCTATGTCATCTCAAATTTATGTACCATGTTTTAAGTAAATAAATGATTTTGAATTTGAATATGATAAAGGTAGAGGTATAATAGGTAGTCATTCCTTTATCGCTTTTCAATATTCACTTAGTTCTTAAAATATTATTAACTAATAAGTATAACTAATGGTCGTCGAGTGGTCGAAATTCGACCATAATTAATTTAAATTATAAGTTTCAACATTATTCAGGTTCTGTAGTCAAAGACTATACATTTTTAATCACAGATTTCGCCAAGGCTACACTGTTAATTTGACTTTAACAATAAACAAAAGAGAATATATGCGTGTGTCAAATAAATGGTACTGTGTGTAATGTTTTTTTTATTGATTTAATGTATTTTTTATGCATAATTTAGAAAAAATATTAGCGTTCTGCACTCCTTCTCTATATAAACTATAAGTGTACGAAATTTCATACTCCTTCGTCCGCGCAATTTTTTGTATCTATAAATACATACAGATATATAAAATTGAAGTGTCTGTTTGTAATGTCACAATTACAGATTTTTACTAAATGTATATGAAAACTAATGGCATCATCAAGTAACTATCATTGATGGCTTATTTTCGTCGCTTGAATGAGTCAGCTGTACCTCAAAACAAGAAACGTTAAATCTATTTTTCTGCTCTGGACAACGGAAAGAGTCACTTGAGAGTAACAAGTTTCCAATACATCGGCTTAATTAAGCCCCATTGAAGTATCAGGGACCACCCGATCGGTTAAATTGATACATCAATTACTTGCTTTTTTGTTTGTTTGTTATCTTAGACACAGTGGCGTAGCTTGCCTTAGACGGGCCTTATATCAAAATGTGTTAGGGGCCCAAAGTAACCTGGAGCTTGAGTCTTAGCTCTAGCGATCTCCACTCCGTGCCGGCTAGTTAAGGCAAGCACGGAGGCGGGGGCTTTTTTTTGTTTTTTTTTTTGTTTTGAGGCGAGGGAAAATGCTTAACCGATTTACGCACAAACTGGGTCGTTGCTAGGGGAACGACACACGTCGGTCGGGGGCGATAACACTGCAGCAATAGTATGCTCTTGGCAGTGCTCCGTCCGCGATCGACGCCACAGAATAGTGTGGAAGACTCCGAGCATTGCTACACGAGCGAGCAACCCCAATACCCACTAAAAACCCCCTCCTCCCTGACGACCCTGCGCTTTGTTTGTGTTGGAAAGGCTGAGATTTAGAACATAGTTACGCCCAACCGATTCAGCGCAATAAAGTGCCTGGAGTGTGCCCTGGGAGAACACACCCCACTTCGTTGTGCGGGGGTAGAAGGTCCTTTGCTCTCCTAGCAAGCTAAAGGCCCCCCGCGGTAAACGGAACCTAACTCAGGGAGGGAAGTAATGCGCGTACCTGCCTCTCCGGGTGCCAGCTGAAGGCCGGCGACCTCGAGACGGAGGCGGGGGCCTTGCCTTGACCCCTCTGAAGTCAGATCCGAGGTGTCGCTACTCACCTAAGGCTTCGCCACAGAGCCCCCTGCGGCTTATATCTTATTATTACTATTATATTCCTCCCAGCAATGTGTAGCAATCACTGGAGAGAATACCACCTTACTAATGTAATAAATTCTAGCCTTCGATATGGTGCTGTGAAAGCGGAGGTGCCTTATTACCAGTACTCGATGGAGCCAGTTCTCGAAATACTCGTGCCACGCTCTATTGGGATCGATCAATTATCACGGACAGGGACTATTGTAGCCAATAAGCCTGACATCCTGGGTGTTACATTGATCTGCGCGATGAGCAATTCTTGTGGACAACAGTATAGCTAGAACTATAGGCACACGTACGGCACGATAAGTCGATCTGGGTCCGACAGAGCCCATACATTTTATATATATAGCGGCTAGTTATTTACGCTACGTACGCGATGCCGATCTAGCGATCCCAGGTTTTATTCGGATGGTGGAGGCATATGACGTCATATGTAGCTCCATGTCTCAGACGTCAGACGCGTCATTACATTATTCCAGCAACATCTGTCAAATTTAGTAGACGACGAGAAGAATTTGCTACAATCAACGTGAAATGCGCAACACACGTTAGACGCGCATAGATTTGGTATGCACACTAATGTGCCACGAGTAAGACGTCTCAGACGTGTGCGTCGATTTAATGTAGTTCTCGCTTATCTTTCACAATGATAACTTCGTGAAGTTTTTTTTTCTTTATTTTCCTTTACAGGTGGTCAGACCTGAACCCTGGGGTCCTATAAGACAAACACACACCATAGAAGTACAATGTAAGTGTTAGTGACTGAAATCCTGCAGACTTTAATGTGCATGCTTTTATATCTTCGTACTTAGTACTTCGATGGGATAGCAAAGATGGAATAGAGGAGGTGGAAGTGAGACATGGTAACCACTCGTCGCATCGTAAAAAACATGATTAGCTCAAGTTATATTTACTAGTGGTCGGCCGTGGTCGAAATTCGACCACAATAATTTGTTGTCAAAGACTATACTTCTATAATCACAGATTTCGCCAAGGCAACAATATACAAAAGAGTATATATGTATGCGTGTGTGTGTAATGTTCTTTTTATTGATTCAATATATTTTTGAAGCACAATTAAAAAAATATTAGCATTCGTCGCCTCTTCTCTATATAAACTATAAGTGTGCGAAATTTCATACTCCTCTGTCCGCGCAATTTTCGTAAAAATTTTGCTTCACGTATTAATATATACATTTCCATTTAAGTTATTTTTTAATCATTTAAACCAATGGTCCCCAAACTATTTTGTCTCGTAGACCCCTTACCAGTTTTTACTGCATTCAGTGGACCTTCTTTCTTTTTAACTGATGTAAAAAAAGGAGAAAGTTGTAAATTTGTCATGTATATATATATTTTTATATAAAATATGTTCAGTCATAACTTTTTGTTTCTGAACCGATTTTGACAATTCTTTTTGCGTTGGATTCAGTATAGTTTCCAGTTAGTCTTAATTTTATAGCTTGTAAATACGAGAACTAATGCACACTATTTTATCTACTTGTAATAATTTCGTCACGATTTGGAATAGAATTGGAATTTACTAATATGGACCCCTATTTGCAGCTCGTGGACTCCCAGATTTTATTTTCGCCGATGTGGAACCCCTTCAAGTTCGATATGAACGCCCAGGGGTTCATATGGATCACTTTGGGAACTTATGATTTAAACACTATGGTTTTTACACTTTAAGGCTTAAATAGATTAGATTTTGAAATGTGACGTCACGAAATTTAGGACCTCTTCCACCCCTTGTCACACAATGTCACACTTCGTGGAAATCCCATCCCCCCCCCTCAACGTGTGACGTATGTAACTTGCTAGTTTATTATAATACGTACTTTTCAGATTCACCTACAATTAAGACGATACCTGAAGATGGATTTCTAGAAGTACGCAAAGGCGACTACGTTGATATTGGATGCGAGACTACCGGCACACCCGCGCCAATAGTCGACTGGAGGAAGAATGTAAGTGATCAACCATTTTCCTCTATTCTCATGATACTAGAGTTAAATCTCGGTTGCCTGTGTTGCATAGAAGAAGCACACTATTAAAAATCTATACAAATAATATTGAAATGTCTATCTGTGAACGCAAATGTTGAGTGTAAACTTCTCTTCAACTGACGGGTTAGAGCCACTCGCCAGTAATGTTGTATATGTGCAGGTACGGAGAGAGAATACTGTTGTGGACAAAGAGCATCCTCCTGACCCACCCGCCGGAGCACACCCTTCCGCGCCCCGCATACCGCCAACGCCCATAGCTCGCACAATTAGCAGCTAGGCGTCGGACGGAACGTGGGATATATAATAGAAGCGGCCTTGGAGGCCGGAAAAGTCTCTCTGGCGCATTTCCTTGCTCATTTGCTTTACATTGCTCATATACAATAGTACCAATACGTACTATTTTAATTACGTACAGTTTAATTAATAATTAATAATAATAGTCATACAGTTCAGCCCATATATAGTGAGTACAATATACTGTGTTGGAGCAGCCTGTAGTAAGAGGCGATTAAACAACCCACAGCCAGGTCTTAGGGTATTAGCTCATCTGGATGGCTACCACCCCTAGTCCAGAATATGCCGCCATAACAAACTTGAGTTGCGTTCCGGCATTAGTGGCCAGATTCCTCTCCCTTTAGAGAACTGCCGTTCTCTAAACAGAGACGATTGGTAGCACCTTTGGTGTTACAACTGTCCATAGGCGATGGTAACCGTTTTTATCATGTGGTTCGTCTACTTGTCTGCTGAATTCATGCAATATAAAAAAATTAAAGTAGGGACTGAAAAAGCGCGACAAATATAAAGAATAGTACATTGGTCACCATTATTATTTGAGTAATAAGTAACCTAACCAACTATTTATAATATAAAATAATTTAGAAATTATTTCAAAACGGCTTATTGACTCTTCGGGAGGTCTTCTACCTCGGACAAAGTATCAGTATGGCGATTGAGCGAGGTAACGTAGTCAGCTTACGTGACTTCGAGGACCTAGGCTTAGTATCCTATAATCTCAAGGGATTATAGATAGAATACAATATAAGCTAAGCTTTTTTCACTGTACTAGTTTATAGCTATAATGTATTTAAAAAAATGTGTGTGTGTGCAGTTCACACGCAGTAGAAGTGAACCTTCAGAGAGTATACTCACAGATAATTCTTCTCTAACTTTTATTAATATAATTCCTTTAGCCTACATTCGGCAACATATTATAATTCAATCTAAATTACACTTTAATTTACTAGCCTAAAGATCAAAATTCAATGCACTCTTACGCACAATGTCCTTTGATCTATACGTATAAAAGAATATTTGCCTTAAATACATACAGATAGAGCTAAAATTCATTTGAAATCTTTGAAGTTTTATTTAAATTGATAATTAATAATAACGGGTAAAGAGAAATGTGTTTTATTTCGAAATAAATGAGTTTAAATTTGATGTGTTTATATCTTTTTAGTGTAATTTTTTCGTTTCATCGATTTTCAAATTACAACAATTCTAGAGAAGTTTCCCTTCAATAATACGTTGTAAAGAAGTTTCACTTCAACGTGTGTACACAAATGCAGCAGTGATTTTTGATTTTTCTAGGGCGAGCCAATGCCTTTGCTGGATCATCGGCCACGAATAAAGTTCAGGGCTGAACATCGACTTTTAGCCGGGATTTACGAGTGCACCGCCAACAACGGAGTAGGGGATCCAGTGAGGGCTGCGATACGAGTTATAATTCATGGTAATTTCTTTATATACATACATACATAACTTCACGCCAGTTCCCTTGCGGGGTAGGCACGGACAACAGAGCGCCATTAGGCTTATTCTTACACACCTCACTTGCTTCTTTGACATTCATAACTCTTGTCATGCACGCTCGTCTGTTCTTAAGGCTCCTGACATCACCTTCTGCTAGTATACGATCAGTTTGATCATGGAAGGTGTGTCGTGGCCTTTCACGACTTCTGCATCCATCCACTTTTGCATTGTATATCTGTTTAGTCATTCTTTCATCATGCATTCTTTCCACATGCCCTCTCCAATTTCTTTATATGACTATTGAAAAAGAATACTAAAAACTAGATTACGTTAGGAATTAAGATATGTGACGAAGTGTATTTATGATAATTTTTAGACATGCGTTACGTAGGTAAAGCCCTTAGATTAATTAGTAGCGTAAGGTTGCAATATAGTCTGTAAGAAAATCAGGTAATCTTCAATCATTACACGCCTCGAACGACTCCAGTTGTCTTTTTTAAAAGCTCCTTCGTGTCACCACCCACTTGACTCATGTCAAATATATTTTTTAACTCAAAATAATAGCTAATCGATACTCGTAACGCCATCTAGCGAAGATGCTGGAACTAATATCCAGGATAACACATTAAAGTACTTGGATTGTAATTCCTTACTATTCTTTTTGCATGATATAACTAAAAAGAAGCTGAAAATTTCTAGCAAAAAAGAAACCTACTTCAAATGTAACTAAAAAGCACAACAATATCATCATCTTGAAGTTGGTGCTAAGTCAAATAAAATTATGTATTTTTTTAAGTGAACATTCTTTAGAATCGTTGTGATTAGAAACTCGATGAAACGAAAAAGCGACACTAAATTCCTAGATATTTTTTGTACATACATACATACATAACATGAGTTACGTAGGCTAAGTAAGTACGAGCACTGCGCAAAATAGTAAGCGAAGTAAGAAAGAGAGTTGGTCTGAAAGAGAGTGTCGGGGTGAAGGTAAGGAAAGGAATGCTCCGGTGGTTCGGGCATGTGGAAAGAATGCATGATGAAAGAATGACTAAACAGATATACAATGCAAAAGTGGATGGATGCAGAAGTCGTGGAAGGCCACGACACACCTTCCATGATCAAATTGATCGTGTACTAGCAGAAGGTGATGTCAGGAGCCTTAAGAACAGACGAGCTTGCATGACAAGAGTTATGAATGTCAAAGAGGCAAGTGAGGTGTGTAAGAATAAGCCTAAATGGCACTCTGTTGTTCGTGCCTACCCCGCAAGGGAACTGGCGTGAAGTTATGTATGTATGATATTTTTTGTGATTTGCTATTTTCGTCATTTTGATTATTATGGTAGTTTTCGTAGCCTCCTCACTCTTGTTTACTAAGCGTTGTAGATATAATTATATTCGCCTGTACATTCTCTGAAGTTTCACCTCTATACTGTGTGTGAACTGCATATATATACATTTTTATTTTATTTGGTACCGACTTCAAATGTTGTAGAAAATATTTATTTTTGCTTTATAGTTACTCTTGAAGTTGGTTTCTGTTTGCTAGAGTTTTTTTGAATTATGTATATGTCATCCATTAATAATGAAATTTATGTGAAACTATCCCGAAAATTTATATGAATTCGCCACCATCGTAAGAGGCGACATAACAACCCACAGCCAGGTGGTAGGGTATTTATTCGGCTGGATGGCGACCACTGGTCTAGAGTATGCCGCCATAACAACCTTGTGTTGTTTTCCGGCATCAGTGACCAGGTTCCAGTCTCCCTTAAGAGAGCTGCAGCGCATTTGTAGCACCTTTGACGTTGCACATGTCCATAGGCGATGGTAACCGCTTTCCATCAAGTGGGCCGTCTGCCTGTTTGCTGAACTCCTGCAATAAAAAAAATTAAAAACCATTTTGATACGTTGTCGTTGGGCAGCCACTACGGAATATAAAATCTCTTTCGTTATAGATGCACCAGTAGTGTTAGTGGAACGCAGCTTTGTGCATACAGCGATAGGCTTGAGGGCTGCCTTGGCGGCTAAAGTGGAGTTCGCGGTGCCACCGGCCAGGACTGCCTGGTATAGGGACGGCAGGCCTGTCAAGACTGACGACAGGTACGACAATACTCACCAGCGAGCAGTAACCATAACTGTTGCACGTCACTGTAACCAAAAATCACACCGTCTTATTCATATTGAGTTAGAGAGAGTTTGTAGGCTTCTTTAAGAACCTTAAATACACAACACACCGTGTACACGGCTCGCGCTGCCTACTGCGAGCGGCACGCGTTGCGCTTGCAACGATAGAAAACGAGAGGTTTGCCTGTGAGAATTTTAATATCTAGTTTAATAGTTTTTTTACATACACTATATTTAAAAATTCATATAATTTAAATGCCGCGCGCTGATTGGCTACTGGTTAACACCCCAGCGCACCTAGTGGCGAATATAGCAATTTCATCGCCCTGTACATTCCTTGTTCGAGCTAACAAGTGTGCACAGTCAAATGTTCACGTTCATGACGCCTTACAGAAAAAGAGACGGCGTTCCAGTCCGCATAACGGAAGAGCGAAAGCACAACACTCTTCTCAGCTCTGTCTGTGAACCTTATAATTGTGTTCTGCGCAAGAACGTGTACGAATTTCAAAGACGCATTTAAGTTTTGTTCGAACTCTACACAACGGAAAAAGAATATTGATAAAATAAATAATAATAATAAACCCGCAGGGGGGCTTGGTGGTTAAGCTTTAGGTAAGTAGCGATATTCCTGACACCGGGGGTCCAAGGCAAGGCCCCCACCTCCGTGCTTGTCTTAGCCAGCCGGCATGGAGTGGAGATCGCTAGAGCTAAGACTCAAGCTCCAGGGGTGGAAGTGATAAATGGCATCACGTCAGAAGTAGCTTCGGTGAACCTGCAGCCCACCTCTCTACACCCCTCAGCCACTCACACGCATGTTGCTACCCACACCCTTGTTGCCACTCACACCCATGTTGCGACTTACAAACATCTTGCCACTCACACCTAAGTTTACCCTCGCCAATCTTATACGCCATTTTTTCGGGGCCCATGCAGTAACTGGCGAGTCAGCGCGCTCCTACTTCGAGAACGGTAGCACATTGGGTGATCGAAATGTCCATAGGCGATAGTAATCACTTTCCATCAGACCACTAGCCTCTCTGCTGTTCTCCAGCATTAAAAAATATACATACATAACTACACGCCAGTTCCCTTGCGGGGTAGGCAGGGACAACAGAGCGCCATTTAGGCTTATTCTTGCACACCTCACTTGCTTCTTTGACATTCATAACCCTTGTCATGCACGCTCGTCTGTTCTTAAGGCTCCTGACATCACCTTCTGCTAGTACACGATCAATTTGATCATGGAAGGTGTGTCGTGGCCTTCCACGACATCTGCATACATCCACTTTGCCATTGTATATCTGTTTAGTCATTCTTTCATCATGCATTCTTTCCACATGCCCGAACCACCGGAGCATTCCTTTCCTTACCTTCACCCCGACACTTTCTTTCAGACCAACTCTCTTTCTTACTTCGGTATTACGAACGCGGTCCGCGAGCGTCACTCCGAAGATTTTGCGCAGTGCTCGCATCTCGACCGCGTTTACTCTACTTTCATGCTCTCTCTTCCATACCCAACTCTCGCTTCCATACGTGAGCGTAGGTACCAGCACCGCGTTGTGTATGGCAAGCTGGACCTTCTGGCTGAGGTTCTTAGCACCTAGAAGTTTACCTAACGCTCCATTCACACTATTCCCCAAATTCACTCTTCTTTCTATATCAGCGGTGTACATTAAAAAATATGATATATCTTTTTCCAGGGTTGTAATAATGGTCCAAGATAATATCCATCAGCTGATCTTTAGGACTGTTAAGAAGACAGACCTTGGAAACTATACCTTCAGGGCTGAGAATAAATTGGGAATGGCA
Source organism: Dendrolimus kikuchii (assembly GCA_019925095.2). Taxonomy (NCBI): domain Eukaryota; kingdom Metazoa; phylum Arthropoda; class Insecta; order Lepidoptera; family Lasiocampidae; genus Dendrolimus; species Dendrolimus kikuchii. The sequence continues at coordinate 10,476,269 of CM034413.1, forward strand.
GACGTATCATTTAAGTTGACTGGTAAGGGAGGTCTTTTAAATGGATTCTTTTGTTACTTAATTTTTTACTACCATTTGTCCGCGACTTTGTCCACGTTGGATAGGTAACAAAGATTACAGTTATTTTGCGAAATATACAATCAAGAGTTATTTTTATCACGGTAATATATTTTTTTTAAATTCACTCAGGTTAATATTTATTCGACTAATAACTGACTGACGATTGAGAAAACGGCCCTAATACATTAAAAAAAAACTTAACTTAGTGATATTTCGTAGTTATTATTAAATACATACAATAAACTAAGTTATAAATAGTACAAGCTATTATAGACTGTGCAACAAATCGCTGCCAGATGGGAGCGTGCCCAGAATTCTGGCAGCATTGCCGCGCTGTATGGCGATTGGTCTAAGTGCCCGTGAACGACTACCTGTATGTATTTGATCAGACCTGAGTTTTTGTACATTGAGGTCCCTATACCTACCATGCATGAGGTGGGGACTCACTAAGCACAAAGTGGTGGACGCGACGAGCGCTCAGGCAAGACAGGTATCGATTGTTGACGAATTTTAAATCCATTTGACCACGTCTGCCGTTTTCAAATTTGAAAATATATGATTATTATTATCGGAAAATAAGAATGGCAGACCATTATCGCGCATTTTACTTTCTGGCAGACAATTTTGAAAAGAATAAAATAGAATACAATAGTATTCTACCCATAGTCCCTTAAGACTATAAGTAGAATACTGAGTCTAGGTCATCGTCTTGTCATGTGCAAGGTTCCCAGAAGGCTGGATACGTTGCCTCGTTGGTTTGCCATTCTCATATCAACAAGATCCTTTTACAACAACAAGATTCCACAGAGATAATCGGCCCGGGATACCACGGTCTTTCTTGCCGCCGCAGTGCCAGATGGTCGCGCCACGCTGCCTTGAATGATGTCTTACGGAGGGCGCTTGCCACCGCTAACCTGCCGGCTTTATTGGAGCCGAACGGTATTGCACGTGACGATGGTAGGCGTCCCGACGGAATCACTCTAATTCCCTGGCAGCGTGGCAAGCCTTTGGTGTGGGATGCGACTTGCGTAGACACGTTGGCCGCATCGCATTTACCAAACACGTCTAAATCAGCCGGTTCAGCGGCGGAAACAGCCGAATCACTCAAGCGGCGCTAATATGCAACCCTCTGTGAGAGTTATATGTTTGTGCCGTTTGCTGTCGAGACGCTTGGACCGTGGGGTCCTGAGGCCATGAGCCTCTACCAAAATTTATCGAAACGACTCATTGACTCTTCGGGTGATCAGAGGGCTGGTGCTTACCTCGACCAACGGATCAGTATGGCGATCCAGCGAGGAAACGTAGCCAGCCTTCTGGTCACCTTACTCATAGAAGACGGTGATCTGGGCTCAGTATTCTACTTATAGTCTTGAGGGACTATGAATAGAATACAATACAAATAAGTTAAGTTTTCTTGCATTGTAAAAATACTTAAATAAAAGGAGATCCTTTTTGTAGGGCGTTTTCTATATTTGAATGATATTAAAATATAGTACGTCTTTGCTATTGTAATTAGGTTTCCAAGTGAAACTCTAATCGGCTACGCATATATGTAAGAATAAAACTGCTAGTATTCCCAATCCATAACCAACAAGCCCTCAGATCAATCTGAAGAGTCAATAGGTCATGAATATCTTACTATTATTTTTATATGTCATTCATGTAGGATTACCAAACGTGGCTTCGTTCAAAGTGGACACGGCTCTGAATAAAGCAACATCAACGAGTTTCACACTTATTTGGGAGGTGGACTCATACTCAACTATCATTGGTAAGAGCTTCATTTCTAATATTCATTTTCCATACTAAAAACTGAAAAGAACAAAGTAGGTAGTCCCAGCCCCGAGCTCTCAGAGAGAAGCCGACTAAAGGAAGCTGATTTCGAAATAGTATTAGTAGTAGTAGTTTCCAGTAGGTACATTATACTATTACCCACACAGACGTAAACCGCGTGATACTACTGTATAAAGGTGGTGCTCCATCACCGCGAGCATTCGCCTATAATGTAACGTTACAGATCCGAGCGGAAGCGAGCATTACAGTGCGCAAGCTTTAATGATACAATCTGTAATCGATTCATTCGACATTTTGGAATCAACTAAATGCTGAAAATCGAATTATAAATGTTTTGCTACAGGCGAATCCTCGTCAAGGAGTCCCCTCCTTCGGCAGTATTGTAACGTAATGCTCGAAATCGAATCATAAATGTAAGCGAATGCTCGCGGTGAGGGATCATCTTAAATTTACGCATACAAGTTGTAAAGAATACTACTTCACTTCATTTGCCGCATTTTTTTTTTTATTGCAGGAGATCAGTAGACAGGCAGACGGCCCACTTGATGGAAAGCGGTTACCATCGCCTATGGACATTTGCAACACCAAAGTTGCTACAAATGCGCTGCTGCTCTCTTAAAGGAGACTGGAACCTGGTTACTACTGCCGGAACACAACTCAAGGTTGTTATGGCGACATACTTTAGACCAGGGGTGGTAGCCATCCAGTCGGGCAAATGCCCTACCACCTGGCTGTGGGTTGTTAAGTCGCCTCTTACGACAGGCCGCCCGGCCACAGGAAATTGTATTCTTTCTCCGTTCCTGCACGGATAAACGCATTTGTTCATGTACGCTCCGTTTAATAAGTAATTAATATTTTTTTAAGGAGTTTTTGGCGTGAAAGTTGTGATAGGTTAGGGCAGCAGAGTAAAAACAATATTAAGCACAGTGAAAATAGTTTATTATTATTAAGTACATACGGAACAAACAAGCAGCCATATTAGAAAGAGAGCGAGTGTTGCCACACGCATAATAGTGTTGTCAGTTAAATACATTGCTTCCAACAAAAGGAGACGTTGTGCTGCGCAGTTTTATTTTCTAAAAATGTGTAATATTACTCTAAAATGAACAGTAGTTGCAGGATATTTATAGTTTTTGAGTATAATTACGTGTTTTATGAGAAATGTGAACTGTATAGTCAAATGCGGCCTTTCGAATTGTCACAAGAACTCCGTTGAATGACATCAGTTGATAACCTACAGTTCAGCTGAGCGATATATTGGCTTAAGAAAATGAAGAAACTATATTGTAATCTAAGATCTGGCTTAAAGGCCTAGCTGCCAAGCCATAAACGTAAATAAATAATAAGCCTTTTTTAACATTTTAGAATATAACCTATGGCTTCGCAAGTATTACAGTCGACTCGTGACCGCTGTGCCAGAAGGTTTGACCACTGAATCACCAGCGAACCACTGGGTCAAAATAGTCGTTCCAGGAGATTCTAGTGATGGTAAGCCTAAAAGAACATTAATGGCCGGTTCCTATATCTTACCGACGTTATATTTGCCTTACTATCAGGCCATACATACATACTATCCAGATGGGCAAATGCCCTAGCAGCTGGATGTGTGTTGTCTTGTCGCCTCTTACGACTGTGAAGGAAAACATTGTGATGAAACCTGGATATCGAGATAACCGATGTGTGAAACCTGCCAACCCCGCTTGGACAAGCGTGGCGGGTATACTGTCCGTTCCCCTATAAAGAGAGGTCCGAGCCCAGCAGTGGGAAGTTAATGGGCTGCTATTATATTCTATTTAATTAAAACGGTACCTATCACTAGATTTTCGAAAAATCAATTATTCCTAGTCAGGAATAGAATGGACAGATTTTGAAAAAACTGTATTACTATATCCACCCATAGTCAAGCTTGTAAGCGTTAATTAGTGTAATGGTACGGTTTCATCTGCGATAGTGTTAAAGAGATATGGCGATGTATAATGCGTTATTTGAGATGCGACATTGCTAATGATGGTAAATGTTGCCAGATCACGTTATATATACACCATTGGTTCTCAAAGATTTTTATGTGGCGAGCGAGGAAAAAACCAAAAAGTTAAGCTAATAGTCTGGCGACCCCCTAACAAAGGAATTGTAATATTTTAACTAATAAAAATTTAATTTAATTTATTAAAATTATATTTTTTACTTTATACACAAAGTAATATAAATCAGGTAGGTACAATAGGTAAAAAATTGCCTCCGAATCGCTGTCTCGCTGTCTGCGAGGAGCGTGCCCAAAAAGTAGCCCCTTCCATGTTGGATTTTTTATTTAGAGATTTATGTTATTTTCTATCTACATTTATACGTTTTTTTTTTTTTTTATATAGATTCTATTTTTTATAAAAAGCGCTAAGCCCTCAAATCCAAATTCAAAACTTTATTCAAAACAAGTTCCAATGGACAACACTTTTTGAAGGTCATACATATAAGTTAAAATGTAATTTTACTTCCTATTCTATATACAACGCTTCGCAACGTGTTATTGCTGTTAAGGAGAAGAGGCGGCAAGAAACTCCCCAGCAACACGTCTAGCTAAATATTGTTTTTTTACGTCTTATTCTATTTATATCTCAAGTTCTTTATTTTAATAAGTTTTATGTATTTATTCACAAGAGTCGTGACCCCCAGGTTGAGAAACAATGATATACAATAATGTATTTAGCGCTAATGACGTTATTTTTGAACGATTTAAATAAGACGCATTCGGCCACAGTCTAAGTAAATCTTTAACACTAAAGCAGATGAAGCAGCAGCATAATGTCAAGCGTCAAACTAAGGGGTTTTTTATTTTTTTTAATTGCAGGAGATCAGCAGACACGCAGACGGCCCACTTGATGGAAAGCGGTTACCATCGTCTATGGACATTTGCAACAGCAAAGTTGCTACAAATGCGCTGCTGCTCTTTTAAGGGAAACTGGAACCTGGTGACTAATGCCGGAACACAACTCAAGGTTGTTATGGCGACATACTTTAGACCGGGGTGGTAGCCATCCACTCGGGCAAATGCCCTACCACCTGGCTGTGGGTTGTTAAGTCGCCTCTTACGACAGGCCGCCTGGCCGCAGGAAATTGTATTCTTTCTCCGTTCCTGCATGGATAGTCAGATAAACTAAATAAATAAATTAATATCCGTAAATAAACACACTGTATATTCTCAAGCTAAGCAAATTAAGCTTGCGTTATAGGTAATTTATAACGAACCACTCTAGGGGCGATCCTAGACACCCAGACCCAGGGCTTGAAAATGTTATCAATTACCTTTAAAAATATAGCTAATTACCGGTATTTTTTAAAAACGTGCTGCCATACCGGTATATTTTTTACCGTTACTTGGTTACTTTTATGATTTTAACGGTATAATATAAAGTAAAAATCGTATGATATGTTATACGTATCGGTAATTTTTACGTTATTTCAAGCGACGTTGCCATTTTTAAGAATTGGCTTTATTACGGCTGCATGTTACCGAAACAATAGACGAACAGAACTATAAATATTACGCGCGCTCTTAGCACAGTGCTGTTTGACAATCTTTGCGAGTGAAAGAGAGCGACTATGGTAACAAAACATAGTTATAACGCTAAAATTACCGTAAAACATATTATTGACGTTATATTTTTTACCGGTAAAATTGCTAGAAATAACGGTAAGTTTTATAACGCTATTTATTTTTACCGTCGTACCGATTTTTACCGGTGTTTCAAGCTCTGTCCAGATCTTAGTAAATGACGGAATATACGTTTTACAAAATTTACCATGCCAGGAATCGAACCGGGAGCCTCTGCGTTGTAGTGAGGTAGGCCGTCGAAACTGCCTTTTTCTCGGTTAGGACTCAAATCCATTGTAATGAGATATAACGGTTTTATCATTTTAGAACCTTTTCTTTGTAGTGCAAAATTCTCTATGTAGCATACACATCCAAAAGGACGGTTGCTATATTATGGGAAGATACGTCGATTCTGATTTTCTAAATATTTTTCAGACTCGACCGATGTTTGAAGTCTAGGCTTAGCAGTAAAGTTATAAGCAAGTACTTACCGGATGCTGCTAACACCTCTAGATTGTAGTAATATTAGTTTTGTTCGATTTGGCGGGAATTAATGTTCAGTTGCACACGCGTCTAATAAGGTTCGTAGTAGCCAACGACTGATTGACAGCTCTCGACTTTGACAGATAAGAACATGCTAGACAACCAAAAAATTAGTGTCTTCGATACCGCTAGAGCTGTGACACTCGAACATCGATTATTCGAATAATAAAAAACATATGTCCAAACGAAACACTCTATACCATAAACATGGTATCTTTGATATGTATTCTGAAATCTTCTAGGTCCCATACATAGTGCGATTTACATGGTTAGAGGGCTTACACCGTCGACTGTGTATGAAGCTGTGGTCACTTCTAGAAACAGGTAAATATTGACTCCAAATACGTACTCATTTATACTATATGAAAAATGACATTTGTTGCCTCGTGCCAGTGACGTGGCACACGGAATGTGGTAATTAATACTGGGCAAGCACTAGCGAATTGTATTCGAATAAATGATTCGATACAAGTTGATACACGAGTATTTATTTTAATTTTGTAGCAACGTATTTATTGTTGGTTTTTTATTAAAATTTATTTATTTGTTTTTTTACAATTTAAATATTATATAAGTAGAATTAGTTTTATTAATTATTATTCTTATTTATTATTTAATTAACAAAACTGAGTCATTTTGGTCTTACACCTAAAGGAAGGTTTGCACTGAAAATCAGCGTTGTGTCGGATATTGTTTCGACAAAACCTTGTTTGCTGAAAATGCGGCGTACAAATTCTCAAAATATGCTTTGTGTATAGAAATGTATAAGGAATGTAATTGCGCCGCAATTTCTTCAAATAAAGTTTTCTTTCTTTCTTTCTTTCTTTCTATATGTGGGGGTTTATATAAGGTGTGTGGTGCGTCGATGATGGTTGCCCCGTTGGATAGGGTGACGCAGTACTATTGGGGGATCGCAAATAAAGATAGATTGAGGTCAAAAACGGATCTGTCAAAATTAGAGATCGTTTATTGTAAACGTGTAGCTGTCACTTTCATACAAGTGGCAATCCAAAAATGCCGGATCGCCCTCCTAGCTATGCATTTGTAAAACAGATCGACGAAACGATCTGTGGATTGAATATTGAAATCACAAAAGTAGGAAATGGATTGAAAATATCAATTTTGGATTGAGATTGAATATTGAAAGCCGCCGTAAGCGAGGTCTATGGCGCAATCGCCGTGAGTGAGGTACAAAATAAGTCGAGTTGTTTGTTCTACACTCGGTATATTTGCTTGCATGCCTGTTCTTAATTTAACTAAGACTATATGTACAGGAACCTTATCGTTTAGGTTATAGGAGCTGCATACGTCTAGTCATCGCAGCGGACAACGAGCTACTGGCTAGCGCTTTTTTTTATTGGACTTGACTCTATGTTGTTGGTCCGAAGACCTCACAACTTTACCGGGGTTTTCGGGGCGCTCGTACCCGGGGGCAACTTGCTCGAGGAGCTCCTTAGAAGCTTTACCTCTACTGGACTGTTGCTATGAAAGGGAGATGAATCTAATGATGCCGACTAGAGGGCGACGGGTAATATAAAGCCCGAGGGGAAGGATCCCGGCGGCCTATGCTATCTTACTGCCGTTTCGCAACGTGTTATGGCTGGGAGAGGAGAAACGGCGAAAGAAACTTCCCAGCAACACGCCTAGTCTTTCCTATGGGGCTATGTCTCCTGGCATCCCTCGTGGGGACGTGGAGAGGTTCTCTGCATGTTTTTAGATGGCCTTGACAGCCCTGTTTTTAGGAGCTGGCATTCTGTGCATTGTAAAGCAAATGCATAAACACGTGTGAATTGACATGAATATTGTTTTAATTTAATAGTTTTAATTTTTGATTGGAATTGTAATTTTATATGGGTTATAGCCTGAAATAAAGACTTATTATTATTATTTAAGAAGTATGTTTGTCCATCAATTTTTTCAGGTTTGGCTGGAGCAAACCGTCGGCCGTTTTACACTTTGCTACGGAACCAGGAGGTAATATATCCATTGAAAACACTTTTTAAATTATTATGATTTGAATGTACTATAGTATTTTGACAATTAAAACAACACGTGCGAAAATAGACAAATTTTATATAAAGAGATAAAAATGACATCAGAAAAACAAAAGAACACGTATATTCAAATTAAAATCATTATATTTCGTGGTCTGCTGTAATGGCCTCTTACTATTCACTCGCTTGCCTTACCAACGGTTAAATTTTGACATTACTAGTATGGTGCTGATGTCAAATTTTAACTAGTAGTAAGGCAAATGAATGTTATCTTATACTAATATATAAAGCTGAAGAGTTTGTTTGTTTGCTTGAACGCGCTAATCTCTGGAACTACTGGTCTGATTTGAAAAAATATTTCAGTGTTAGATAGCCCATTTAACGAGGAAGGCTATAGGCTATATATCATCACGCTAAGACCAATAGGAACGGAGCAGCAATGCAGAATGTTTCAAAATGGGGGGATTTTTAACTTACTTTTTTTTAACCATTCCACGCGGACGAAGTCGCGGCCAGAATCTAGTGTAAGATATAGGAACTGGCTATAAGTCGTATGAAATACATAAAACTTTTTTTATTGGAGATTCCAACAATCCATATTGATATTATAAATGCGAAAGTAACTCTGTTACACTGTCACGGAACAACTACTGGACCGATTATGCTGAAATTTGGTATATAATGTAACTAGCTGTGCCCGCGACGTCGTCCGCGTGGAATTTGCTTTCAAAACCCTCCGATTTTGAAACATTCTTCATTGGTGCTCCGCTCCTATTGGTCTAAGCGTGATGATATATAGCCTATAGCCTTCCTCGATAAATGGGCTATCCAACACTGAAAGAATTTTTCAAATCAGACCAGTAGTTCCTGAGATTAGCGCGTTCAATCAAACAATATTAGTATATTTGGCTACAACACTAATACTTACACTTTAAATATCGCGATATCTTTTGAATGAAACGTACGAATTGAATAATTCAAAAAGTTCTAGAAAGGTATTTAATTCGTCTTGAATATGGACTAATTTATTTTGATAAGGATTAATACCAAGGTACAAAATAAAGAGTTTTTGAAGCGATGGCATTTTAATTATTTAAAAAAATAAAAGAAAACACTTATTGTGAGATAACTACAATAGTTATATATATGGTTACGCGATATTTTTTGTAGACAATTATATGTTCTGCAAAGTGGTAGTACATTGTTTTGTTCTATAATCAATAGTTTTCGCAGCGCACGCCCGGTGAGGATTATTTCGGGTCATTTTTTTACACCTTGGGTTACATTATTGGACTTTTAGTAAGGATCCCTAATTTTTTTGAAAATATAATATAGCCTATAGCCTTCACTGAAAGAAGTTTTCAAATTGGACCAGCGGTTCCTAAGATTAGCGCGTTTAAACAAACAAACAAACTCTTCAGCTTTATAATATTAGTATAGATTTCAATTGTGTATAATTGTATTCTTTCTCCGGTTCGATCCATGTGATGTAATTCATGGATGGCCTCTATTCGCTGTTCCGTTTATTATCACCAATTTGATTTACAGCTGGTAGAGCAGTTCCTTCAACGTCGGACTACACGAATATATCTCCGATATTAGAAGACTTGGAACCCGATATGGCTCACAACATTTCCCAGGCACATATATTTGAGTCAATCAATTTATGGAATTCCGGAAGCCGACGGACGCCATGTTTGGCGGCCATCTTGTTGATAATAATCTGTTTGAACTTTAGATGATCTATGCTTTTTGTAAATATTGTTAATGTCCCTGCTCCATCTGGGATTATGTTAGTGAGCGTTTCACGCAGATGTAGCGATGGATTTGAAGCGTTTTTTGTGATTGACATCCAGGGTTAAGCCGACCACAAAGGGCACTGGGGTGCGAAAATTGGCAATTACCGTCATTTGCTAACGATAAAAAATATTTTTTCTTTTAATTTCTCAAGACTTTTTTGGAATGTCCAATCTGTTTTGGGAGAAATTAGGTTTACACACAAGTCGAAAAAATTGGTACTGACAATTTCATAGGTATAATGGATGATGGTAAAAGTAATTTTCAAACCTACCCTGTGACAACTATTCACAATCGTTGTTTACTAATTATATATAATTAAAACTATAAATATTTAAGATAAAATAATATGTATAATTAAAATTAAACTATATGAATATCAATTAAAAATAATATAATATAATTTAAAAGTCACCTACCATAACGTCTTACTATAATTTGATACACGTAAAGGAACGTCTCAAGGTGTACAAAAAAGACGACTGAATGACGGTGGGCAGAAAAAAGAGCATTATTGGGCTGGCTCATAGTTGAGACTGCGTATTTAATTGCTACATATTTTGAAAACTATTATTTTAATATCTTAGTTACTAAATACAAGCTAAACTCGTAAATATTATTTATATTCTTGTTAAAATAAGTGCTTATTATTCCCATACTGGGAATTTGGTTGGGAGTAATCTCCTCCCACTCTCTCCAAAATCTACTCCGTCGATGTGCCTGGGCCTCGTGTATTAGGAGCTGCGAATAAGGACTGCCGTGCTATCCAGCATACTGCAAGGATTCTCAGGGGAGTGCGGTACCTATTCTAAGACTAGCCAGGGAAACTGATTTTTGTTTGGCAAGAACCCACTTGTTACCCTCTTATTTTCTTAAAAAAAAATAGTTATAAATAAAGTCATTTCCTTATTCTAGTTTTGATCGCGTTTTATTTATTTTAAAATTATATTAAATATTGTAGTATAATTTCGCCTTTGACTACGATCTCGCCAGGTTTTTTAAATTATTTTATAAGAATTATGATTTATAAAACTGAATAGACTGTACCTATTCATTCCATTTTTTTAACAATAATATGTTAGTTTTAGTTGCAAGGATATTTAATGGTTATTTTTATAAATGTAAGTTCAAATTTGAATTAAAGTAATGTAAATATTTTTATAATATTAAATTGTTGATTCCCTTCAGTGTTTTCTTTTAATGTTAGATTACGATCGTTGGAAAGTATTGATCACTTTTAGTCTGTTGTGTACCTAATTTAACATTAGGAATTCCCCGGACAATCAAGTTTGTCCGAAGAGAGGAATTAAAAAAAAACATTATTGGTTGCGCCGAGGAACATCTCCTTATAAATTCTTCCTCGCCATCAAAAAAATAATAAAATTTTAAATGCAGAACGCGCAATACGAGATAAACATTCACCTCAGGGTCAGTGCTGTCATCGCAATATAGTGAATTGATTGTTGGAACATAATATTGAAGTAAAGCATTATAATAACTTAATTTGTGTGTGTGTGAATCCCTGGGGGACGAGTGCAATGTGGCGGTGGACGGGTGGCAAGGTACGTCCCTCTCCCCTAGCTTCTTTCACGTCCCTTTGCCTCCTCCCGGCCATCGCATCGCGCCCGCAATTATAAATTCGAAAAAATCTTTCTTAACTTTTTACTACATAGAGATGTAGTAGAAATGTAAGAAATTTCAATTGGTATAAGTTGTTATTAAGAAGCGGGTCAGCTTTTCAATTTCAAAACCTATAGAGCGCAAATTTCATAAAGTTTTACATCACACCACCCAAAAAAATTTCAAGAATTTCATACCAATTCATACATAAACGTGGGACACTCAGAAAGTTTTACTTAAAATTTTCACTGCTAGCACATTTTCTTCCGTGACAGCCGTCTAAGGGAGACCCACTTCTTTCTTCATTCCACAAAGTTAGTGGATTGAAGTAGGAAACCTATGGAAATGAAACGTCAATAAAAAATGCGTGCCACTGTGACGTCATCTGGCCACTAAACATGGCGGTTTTAGTGCTGCCCAGAAGATTTTAATGTTATTAGGTTTTATCGATAAACGTCCTTGGCTCATTTTATTTTCAATATTATTGAGTATTAATTATTTGTAGAATTTACACTTTAATAGGAAGTAAGTATATTGTTATGTGCAAAGATACTTTGATTTAGATGTGTGAAATCTAAGACAAGTTCGTGTTTCAAATTTAACGAGTAAACGATATGACGATTTTTAAAAGTTGCTACACTGATTTGATAAAGTTCTCGTTTGACAACACAGTGACCACAAAACATAAACATATGGCGTAGTACAGTGTCATCTGCCCATCTCTAGCATGCTAAATTTTATCGTCGTTTCGTATGTTGCCGTCTCGCTTGCACTTGCGTATATGCCGGAAAGGGATGGAAGCTTTATGTCGGCGATAAAACGTTAGCATGCTAGCTAGCTATGCTGTTTTGGATATCAAAATAAGAGTACGTGTTTTTCCTATGAAAAACACGTACTCTTATTTTGATATCCAAAACAGATTAATTAGATTGTAATAGAGAGGTAAGTAGTCTAAACTACTTACCTCTCTATTACAATCTATTTTAATTGTGTTGCTGACTCTAAAGTTCGTAACACATTACCGCAACGCACCTCAAGATAGGTGCGCTGCACCATAAGTGAGAGTGATTCAAATTTTAAACTTATTAAGGGCCGCGTGATAAAAAAAAACAAAACTCCTACAGAACATTTATTTAATTACAAACGTCATTCCTTATGACTTCCGCTCTAAAATCACTTAATTATTAAAAATTTAACGAATTTACAATAGTTTTTATTAAAGTAAAACTAATAAAGGCATAAGTTTATAATATGAGTTTTATTTGTACCTTAGATGTTTTACATGGAATACAAAATTCAAAGAAGTGACACCATCAGTTTTGGTTTATTCCTCTAAAGATGTCAAAGCATATTACTTTTATCTAAGTAGGTTCAATAGCTTCACTATAAAGAGTCTGTATATACAAAATCTAACATCTCTTGAAGCTAAAGAACAGCAGAGTCCTTAAATGTGCAGCATATACCAAGGTAGAGGTGTCAGGACCGGCCAAAACAGGAATTGTTTCCAACTGGTTTTCTTTTAATATGCCAGTTTTATGTTGGCTGACATGTCGCTGCAAAATATTGAAATATTAGTTTAGAATAATTGTGTCCACAGTATTTTTTTCATAAAATTTGCTTAAATTATGACATTATCATTCAAATTGGCCAAATACATTTCTTGGATGGAATCACAGCCACAAAACCCATAAGTTTTTCTAAAATAGTTATATAAAATGAGAATGACATAGACTACAACTAGTAACTAGCATATCAGTAATAAGGTAGCAGCAACAAGTATATCAAAGGCTAAAAGTGAAAGTACAAATTTCAATTATACGAGCCGTCTCCATGAGAGTGAGAGGCACGAGAAGAGATTAAGGCCTTCGACTGCGAAGACGGAGCAGGAATTATATAATAAGCCGACAGTCCAACGACTATCCTGCTGATCATCGTCCCATCATACAAAACTTGTATATTAATTTTGATCCTTTTATAGCACGTTTTGTTATAAAATAATATGTATGTATTAAAATATGTATATAATTTAAAAAAAGTATATCAATACTAACTATAAAAGTATATACAGTATTAACTTACTCTTACAAATTTGAAGGGCACGGCATCATCTCGTAGTCGAGTCACATCCAGAGTTTTGTTGAAACATTTATCATCAAAGTGTAGCGAGCAAATATAAATATATTTTGCATTTGGCTTTATATTTTCCATTCCAATGGCTTCCAGCCACTTTTTCTTTATACGCTCATTTCTTGGGATCCTATAAAATATGTTTTAATTATTATTTTTCTATGTTTTAAGCGGGGTAGCATGATAAAATAAGAAATTTTATATAAGCAATCATATTATATCGATATCAAAGTCGATAAATAATGTACAACCCCAGCTAATAAATTAACATTATTTAAGCGTAAAAATATAGTTAAATAAGTTAAATCCATTCATGACCTATAACTGCACATAAGAACCTTGCTAATTATAATGAAAATCTTCCTTTATTTTCCCGGAAACATTAACAATAAGCAATATTTTTAAAGTTATTTACAGCGTACCTGTGTATGGTTAAAGATGACTGATTTGGTGTTTTTCTTATGCCGCACCCTATTACACTGCACACGGACATATCTGCGACGTAATTATTTATATTTGGCTTCAATTATTTTAAATCACAAGCAGAATATTGAAAGATAATTAGTTATTTTGATTTATACCACGACTTTTTGACAAGACAAGTACCGGGTGCACTGACTGATAATGACATTTGGTGCACTAAACATGGCGGATTTTCGGCCTCATTAGGTATTTACGTATATTCATGTTCCACTTTATGTACGCACTGAAATACTGTTATATTGTTTTCCTGCGAGTTACAATGCTGAGTAAGAACGAGATAGATATATGTTTATGTGTGTGCCTTCAAAATGGATGCTATTTGTATAAGCAATTGTACGTATAGAACAATATGTCGCGTCCCTATTATAGCAAAAATTAGATCCGGTTTAGTAATTCATGTCACCGTCTGAACGTAGCGTAACTCGAACGGGTTAACGAGGAGATAAAAATACACATTACTGTCATATACGATTATTTATTCATATGTTCAATACATTTATCATTTTTATTAAACAACCATTACGGGTGTCGACAATGACATAGCCCATTCACTTTGGTAGATGACAAAATTCATATTTCGAACACAACTGTCAACCTATAAATAAACAGGTGAAGTTATGCTAAAAATGTCACACATGATAATGGAACACAACTTCCAAAAAACAAAATATCTGTCATTTATAGCTGACAGTGATGTTTGAAAACTTGATAATGAAACATTTTAACACATAATACATATTTATAAGACAATACCCTTTTGATAATTGGAAATAAAGTGTACTCAACCAATTTGTGATTTTATAAACAGTCACTTATACATAACACTTATACATTCACTTAATTGTATTCAAAATGCAGAGTAACTTATTAACGTTTAAGAAGTTTGTTAGTTTGGAGGTTTCGCGCTTTTTTTTTCAACCAACATTTTGTTTAATCTGTGTTATTTTCTTTTTCTTCTAAAATTGGTCCTGTCACCGTAAAGACGGCACGATATCGTCGTGTCGCCTTTAAAGCACAAAAATGACAACCAACAATAATTGCCACAAGTGAGCCCTTTTGTCTTATGGAAATTTTGAAGATGTCATTTATAAATACTTTTAAATATTGCCTCTGTTTCACGCTTTGCTCTTCGAGCGAGATCTCCAAACACGAAACGTCTTAACCGTTATCTCACTTGTAAATATATAAAATAACTTGGTCGTTTTTTTTTTCAATTAATAATTAAGGAAATGCTTTTTTTATTAATATAAAATACTGATTCTCGAACAGACTAGACATAGCTTCGTACCGGGACGTGGAAAGAAATATTGATTAATTATATAAAATTCTCTTATATCTATTTATATGAAAAAACTTCACATTGATGATAATATATCGTTTTATATATTTTTTTAATAATTCCAACTGACTTTTAAACTATTAACTCTATTAATAAATACATTATTTCAAGTGACATTACAATATTTAAAATTTACACATCAATCTTTTTTTATTATAATAATTATTAAGAATATTAGAAAAAAGAAAAATTGGAAAAATCATGGAAATCATCCCCTTTTGAAGGTAACAATATACCCGTAAATTTTCTATTAAATAACCCTAATTAAAAAAATGATTTCGTTAGTCTATTTGTACACATTTATTATCTAAGCATCGATATAAATAATTATAAAAAATGCAACTACATCTTGACAGTTGAAAAGAACCTCCTTCCTCCTTTTAATGAAGTCGGTTAAATATGGAAATCAAATATTTGTTATTATTTAAATCGTTGTTAGATAAAAGTGCTTGCTTTAATCTAAAACTGCTAAATCGATTTTAACGTTCTAATGTTTTAGAGGGGAGATAAAAGTAAGTAACACTTTACACTCTCTCATACAATTTTTTTTCACTTGACATTACCCTAAAGGTATTGTTAGGTGATAATTATATAATGTGCGATAGATGCTCAATGCGCTTTTAATATGATTTGGAAATGTCATATTGAACATATAATATCTAGATACAAATATGACTTCCATCAGTGAACAGAAAACAGGAGCCAAAATATTTTTTCCGAGTCTTAGCATGTTTATTATATTCAGCTTAGCAGTTCTCGAGTATAGCAAGACTTATTTCCAAGCAATCAAATTTTAAACACGATTCATAATTAACAACAATGATGAGATATGTTAACGTTTTTTCATAATATTAACACCTTTATAGTAAAGAATAATATATTACGAATTATTAGTTATTAATTTTTCATAAAAATTTAACTTATTTTTTTATTACAAGGACCACCGTCCAACGCTCAAAGAAGTTTCACCAACCCGAACCCTAATACATGTAAAATATATAATTATTCGAATATTGAATACTGAAACTGTTAGAAATAAGTATGTTATCAAATATTTCATTTTTAAAAATAAATGATTCCAGAATCACATTTTTTAACTCAGTATTAGAATGATGATAAAATAGAATAAATGGCGAAACCATCCAATACTGAAAAGAAAAAAATATACTCCTAACTCTCTATTATTTATAACGTTCCAGTATTTAAAAATTCGAAAAGGGAAAAAATACAATTCAAATTCCGAATACTGAAAATAAATTACTCACATTTTAAAATTAACATTCCAGTAATCGAAAATTGAATTTTAACAAATGTAGCATAAACTGATAGCGTCATGGAAGACTTACAAAAACATGAAGTAAAAAAAAATTGCATTTAACAAATTATTAATGTATGGCACAATAAATTTTTATTCAGAAAATACGATTATTGTATTACAAAAGTCAATTTGATTGGATGTAGTTTTGAAAATATAGCATTGCATACACTTACTTGTATATAATTGAACTTCAACATTAAAGGCAGTGCAGCATATGGTTAGTCTGCTAAAATCAATAACTCGTGTTTATTTCTGTCTTTTAATTTATATAGAAATGATACATTAAAAATAAACCAATCTTAATTATTAAAAAAGGTTTAATAAGCAACTTTTGCAACAGTTTTCGTATTTTTTTATTTTATTGCGAAAATTTCCAATTTTTTATTCGTATTTCTATGAATTATTTGTACATAGCAATAGTTTATAATTTAAATGACAACTTGTCCTTGAAAATACACCCATAATCTAAGAAACAGTTAAAAAATTACACGAAACTATTTAAAAAATATTGATTTATTTTTTAAATTGAAAAACATAAATGAATCGTCTCTTTAATTCCAAAGATCTTCCATTGATAATAAAACTAAGTTTTATTATGTATACAAGTCGCGAAAACTTAAGAAAATATTATCTTCCATTGAGCTTGGAAAGCTTGTTTAAGAGTTAAAAGTTAAATATGACACTGTTTCAATAACTCCATTAGCTTATTAACCTATTGTCTTAGCTAATGAAACCATATTTTTCTTGATCCTGATATACATCAAGTATTTTAATGATAATAATGCACCACTAAGACAATTTTCTGACCTAATGTGCATATTGCTACAATCATCCCGACCAAAGAGAAGAATGATGTATAATCAAACCCACCAAGCCATGTTGGATTGGCATAGTAAGCATACTGTCCGTTACCCTAACAGCTGGGAACCATGTGCCCAGCAGTGGGGTGTTTATAGGCTGTTATTATACTTAATTTTTATTTAGTAAAAAATAATAATAAATTTTAGAAAATAGCATTCAGAACATTTTGACGTCAGATGATATGATATGAAAGCACGCCAAGATGGCGGCGCTTGAATCACCTGAATCTAATTTTCTCAAAGTTGTATTTTTACGGTTCGTAAAATAACGTGTGAATATTTCTTAGCATAACTTTGAAGCTTGTTTAAGTTATTTTACACTACATCTTTCCAACGACATTGAGGATAGATAATCTCTGCACAACTTACAACTGCCATCTTTCAATTTATCACTCTGTGACAAATGCTAGGTTTTTATGGTAAAATTTGACACAAGACTGATGCAAATAAAGTAAATTTTCTAATAACGGTAAGGCAAAATGATGAATAGTAAGACAGATCCATCTTCAATAAAAAAAAGGATATTTAAAAAAAAAAACTAATTCTTCATGTTTTACTTAAAAGCCAATCGTCATGCAATATCATGTCTCCTTGACTATCAAATTTTACAGTCTGCCTAATGAAAGCTGAGACTAGGAATTCGATTTTTTTTTAAAGTATGCATCAAATACTATCTGTCAAACTGTCAGGACTACCAATATCAGCAAACGAGAAAACTTAACATTCGACTTTGTCTAGGCAGTTTAGGCGGTAAAACTACATCCATTCAAATAGTATTAAATAATAAAAATTAAAAAAATAAATATACAGTAATGCCCATAAATAGTAATCCATTGGCGAATTGTCAAATTTCATATTTTAATTTCACAATAAAGTTTTCGAGAATATTCCCGGCGATTACAAACGTGATGTGACGTAGTTACGACTTTTACCGACGTGTCGGTAATGCAGCACGTCCATATATTTTGGCGAATGTTGCCAGTCGAAGTCCGTTAGCACTCAGTGTTGCTATCGCGAAAAACGTTTTGCGCACACTGATCACTTATGTTCACACTTGCGTTGATTTCTTGCAGTCCACATAGGTATTTTAATTATACCTACAGCAGTCAGTATTCATAGTTAAATCTATTTTCTTATTACAAGTTGATTTTTTTTTGTTTGTTATAAATTTTTCCATTTTCCCAATGACACAAAATAATAGTCCACATTGAAATTTTCACACATTTCCGTTTTAGTTTGCTTCAGACCATGTACTTATTTATTAAGTTCTGAGCTCATGGTTTCCAGAAGAATTGAGTTATCTACTTTGCAAAATAAATATGAGAATATTTTTAAATAATAATATTCATATTTAATTGATTAGTTTCTTAATTTAATGCAAAGAATCCTGCTCTTTACTTTAGAATTATTACAAACAAAGATTGTTTTGTCTTTTCAGATAAAACAAAGTATCTACTGGGAATCGTCAGGTGGTAGGGCATTCGCCCGACTGGATGGCTACCACCCCTGGTCTAAAGTATGTCGCCATAACAACCTTGAGTTGTGTTCCGGTATTAGTGACCAGGTTCCAGTTTCCCTTAAGAGAGCAGCAGCGCATTTGCAGCAACTTGGTGTTGCAAATGTCCATAGGCGATGGTAACCGTTTTCCATCAAGTGGACCGTCTGCCTGTCTGCTGATCTCCTGCAATAAAAAAAAAAAAAAAAAAAAAAAAAAATCATGAGATTTTAGATAATTAATTTACTATAATTCTAAACAATCCCTAGCTCAGTGAGCAAGGTTCCATTAGTGCACCAGTCGTGTTGCCAGTATCTATGACTCATGTCCCATAAATAATAAATAAAATCTTAAATCAATATATTATTTCTATCTTTGTGATGTTATTTTCCTCCTTTTAAAAGTACATTAAAATTAAAAATTCAAATCAGCTTTTAAAACATTAGTAATTTTCTTAACTTAATATTTTGCAAATGTATAGAAAGAATAGTATATTTTTTTCTGAATTCTTGTAATATTTTTATATTATATATTATTCTTGTAATTGTCATATAAAAAAATCAGGATATAACTAAGTTTTCACATGCTGGAGTTAATTAGCATAATATGACATGCCATATAGAAGAGTTATTTGATCTTCTAGTATTAATTTTATATTAATTACTTCATAAAGCTGTGTTTATGACGAGCCTTATATAAGGCTAGTTAGATCTCTTTTAGATTCTTAATGTTGCTGAAATTGCCTTAAAAGCTATTTTTGATATTTTCATTTATGCTTCTTAGTTCACATACTCCACTCGCTGGGGTGAATATACCTTCAATAAACTCATCCCATGTTGAGTGAATTCATCTCATATTTATGCATCAACATTCTTTTAGTATCATTCCATTTTTTTAAACTATCATTTCGGGTCTTCTATACATTGGCACCCAAACTTTACATTTCTCCGTTCCTTTACCTTCACTGTACTTCGCAACTCATCCCTACAGCGAAGGGGTGAGTTGGTAATCCATACATACATTTCAACTTTTTAACTTCACTGCACTTCACAACTCACTCCCGTACTGATAAAAGGGACGAGCTAGTAATCTGTGTAAACTCACTCACTAAACAATTTTCACTGTTGTTTGACCTTCATTCGTTCGCTTTGTTAAACTCGTCCCTTACGTGGGACGAGTTTAACCTTACTTATGTATGGGCTGATGCTCACCCCCGGCCAAGTGGGCCCTTTTGAGGCCTTTGTGCAGGCAGCGGAGGGGCACGTAGCACCACAGGCAGGGTACCAGCAGGCTTAAGAGAGTGATTCCTACCCATCTGTAATGTGAACATACAAGCAGTCTTAGTTACAGTATTAAATAAATATGGTATTATACATGGACAGTTAGAGTAAGTTTGAGCGAGTAAATACATTCAAACTTACTCTTAGCCTCTATTAATAAAACTGATAGTAGTTATAGACAGTATGTAATTGTTACAGTATAGCACTAAGGCTGGTGTATGGAAATGAAGATGGCGGCTGGTAAAAGGTGATTGGATAATGCGGTTAGGAAAAGCGGGTAGTTGTAGAAATAATTTTACAGGACAGGATTTTAAATTAAGTAATAATAATAATAATAATCGGCAGACAAACACACACATTGTATATCCCCAAATTAAGCAAGTTACGCTTGTGTTATGTAAAATAGTTCAATTATGTTATATTACTTCGAATGCTGAAGATATATTTGATTTAACTAGGATTTTCTTCCCTCTTGTATGAAATATTTCTATGGATGATTCAACAGATTCTTCCATTTAATACCTTCAATAATGCGTATAATAAGCTTTTTATTACCTCGTAGTCGCAATAAAGAGCATTAGAAATTGTGAAATGCCTTCAATATTGAAATGTCGACCCAGTTCAGGAGGGGCTAAGGCAGTAGGGTGCGGGAGGAGGAAGGACCGTGGGGCTGTAAGGGCCGGGGCATACCACGTATATTCTGCTATTGTACTTTATAATATACAACGGACTACTCTGGGGCCGATCCCAGACACCCAGACCATAGTAAATAATGGAGAAAATACGTTTTCGAAATTTACTATACCAGGAATCGAACCCGGAGCCTCTACGTTGCAGTGAGGTAGGCCGGCACAGGCTTAGCCCGCTCAACTACAGAGGCCGTCTAATAAATTAAGTGGTTCGAACATTTACACTTCGAATGAAATCATTGACTAAAACCACGGTTCCAACCCTTGAACTATGTTTAGATTGCTACACTATAGACAAGATCATAGACAATCTATATTATTATAAAATTCTAAACATGCATGTCTGTATATTGAAGATATTTAAAAAAACAACCGGCCTATACTATATGAACGATAGAGAACACGATGTAATATTTTTAGATTTTTGTCTATTTGTTCGGATTCACGTAAAAACTACTGGACCGATTTTAATGCGGTTTTCGCCGATCGACAACAAATTCTTACGACTTAAAATCTGCTCTACTTTTTAGCCGGGGAATCCCGCTAGCACTTTTCTGGGAATGATTTAAAATAGCTACATTGAAAAACATCGAATTCCGATGAGATTGTTACGCTGATTGATAACAAATTTTATGGGATAAAATGTGTGTTATTTTCTATCGTGCCTACCCCACGGGAATTTCCCCGGGAGCAGTGTGTAGTCGTTCATTCGGGTGCATAAAAATTAGCTTATCCCGACACAGTTTTCACTAAAACGATGGCTTACATTCCTTTTTAAATGCTGCTCTGTGTCCTGGGAATTTCAAGTCAAGTGGACGAAGTCGCGGACATAGAATTAATACGCTTACGTGGCACTTTTAAGTAGGACCCGAGTCTTAGTGTGAAGAGCTCTAATACCCTACTTATTAAAATACCTATTCAATTTCAACCTTATCTGTGTCTTTGTGTGCGTAAATAATCTTTTATATGGCGCTTAACGCACACATCGATGATTTTGTGCTTCAACTGTGAACATAATTTTCTAGGAAATTATCTCTTTTTATTAGTGTAAGGTTCCGGGCATATGCTAGTAATGAATATAATTATAAAATCAAAATCAAGTTATTGTCAAAAAATTACACTGAAATAATGCTTACATAGATTCCGCACTAGGACCAGCCTTTATTGAGGTACACCAAGTATGTGTGACAATTTTTAATTAAATTATTTTTGAAAATAGATTTTAATTTGCTTAGTGCGTGCGTGTGTGTATGTGTGTGTGTGTGTGTGTATGTGTGTGTGTGTGTGTGTATGTGTGTGTGTGTGTGTGTATGTGTGTGTGTGCGTGTGCATATGATTGATAACAATATTCTGATATATATACTCGTAATAAGGTTGGTTTATATGATATTATATAATAAGTTTTCATAATACCGAAGTAAGAAAGAGTGTTGGTCTGAAAGAGAGTGTTGGGGTGAAGGTAAGGAAAAGAATGCTCCGGTGGTTCGGGCATGTGGAAAGAATGACTAAACAGATATACAATGCAAAAGTGGATGGATGCAGAAGTCGTGGAAGGCCACGACACACCTTCCATGATCAAATTGATCGTGTACTAGCAGAAGGTGATGTCAGGAGCCTTAAGAACAGACGAGCTTGCATGACAAGAGTTATGAATGTCAAAGAAGCGAGTGAGGTGTGTAAGAATAAGCCTAAATGGCGCTCTGTTGTTCGTGCCTACCCCGCTAGGGAACTGGCGTGAAGTTATGTATGTATGTATATAAGTTTTCAGTTTTTTGTTAATCAAGTTGCATAAGCCACTTTTGAGCGGTTGCTTTGATTTCATGTCTGTTTAAATATACAATGTCACATTTATCATGTACCTTAGGACTGATGTCATAAAAATGACGTTTCATGTCATCAGCGAAATGTGTCAGTAAATTATGTATGTGATTTACCTCTTTGCGCATGCGTCGTCCGGCGGCCCGCACGCGCACGGGTGCATCGTGAAGTCGCCCTCTGCGTCGGACATGCAGTGGTACAACATGCACTGTAACAAAAACAAAATTGTATGTCGGCTCCGACGCGCGACTGCAGTTTACTCCTTTTTTTGTTGCATGTGATCAGCGAACAGGCAGACTGCCAGTCTGATGGAAAGCGGTTACCATCGCCTATGGAGATATGTTGCAGTACAAACTTTTACTACGTCTCGTCATTACTATAACGATAATAATATTATTCTTTCCTTTTTTTTTCTTTGTCTTTGTGTCCTAGATGACCTTAGTTGCACTTACTCTCTTATTGAGCTGAACTGAACCTCGAATACATACAAAAAAAGGTTAATATAAAATGTATTGCAAAAAGTATTGTGTTTAATTAGGGGACAGCGCCATCTAGTTTTGCACTGGTAATAGTTCCGCTGTTGAACTTATATGGCGCTATCTCTGACATTTTGTCTCAGTGAGTTTGCAATCTATGCTACAACTTCATTAATTTTTCGAAAAGTAATTCTGTGACATGTCTTTTGTATACAAAAATATAAAAAAGGGCTTGAGATATAAATAGAATAAGAAATATAAAGAAAAACAATTTGTAGGTAGACATGTTGCTGGGGAGTTTCTTGCCGCTTCTTCTCCTTAACAGCAGTAACACGTTGCGAAGTGGTGTACATAGAATAGGAAGTATGACCTTAAATAATATATAAACATACTTAGTACATTTAAAAAGTATTCTCCAGTTGAACTTATTTTGAATAAAAACTTTTGAATTTGAATTTATGGACATTTGCAAAACCAAAGGTGCTCTAAAGGGTGACTGGAGCCTGGCCACTGATACCGGAACACAACTCAAGGTTATTATGGCGGTATAGTCTAGATCAGGGGTGGCAGCCATCCAGTTGGGCAAATAGCTTACCACCTTTCTATTGATTGCTTTGTCGCCTCTTAAGTATATTTAATACAAACCTACAGACTAACATCCATACAGGAATGGAGAAAGAATACAATTTCCTGC
Organism: Dendrolimus kikuchii; assembly: GCA_019925095.2. Taxonomy (NCBI): domain Eukaryota; kingdom Metazoa; phylum Arthropoda; class Insecta; order Lepidoptera; family Lasiocampidae; genus Dendrolimus; species Dendrolimus kikuchii. The sequence goes on from CM034413.1 coordinate 10,500,242, forward strand.
GGCCTGTCGTAAGAGGCGACTTAACAACCCACAGTCAGGTGGTAGGGCATTTGCCTGACTGAATGGCTACCACCCCTGGTCTAAAGTATGTCGCCATAACAGGCTTGAGTTGTGTTCCGGCATTAGTGAGCAGGTTCCAGTCTCCCTTAAGAGAGCAGCAGCGCATTTGTAGCACCTTTGGTGTTGCAAATGTCCATAGACGATGGTAACCGCTTTCCATCAAGTGGGCCGTCTGCCTGTCTGCTGATCTCCTGCAATAAAAAAAAAGACTAACAAAATATTGTTAGTTTTTAAGATTCACTATTATGTTCTTGTTTAAAAATTCGCTTCGTAGTATTAATTTACACATAAGCATATGGTATGGTAACCGGTTTTCATCAGGTGGGCCGTCTATCTGTCTACTGAACTCGTGGAATAGGAAAGAACCGAGTCGGGACATCCGTGGAGCTAGTTACTCACGTGTGCACACTTGATGCAAGTGACGCAGTCGATGCACGACCTGAAGCAGTCCGGGGCGTACTCACACGAACCGGACCGGTTGGCCGTCTCCAAGTACCACTCGTGGCAGTGTCTGGGAATAACGATACAAATCCCTATTAATATTATCAATGCGAAAGTAACTCTGTCTATCTGTTTGTTCCGTTTTCACGGATAATCTACCGGGCCGATTTGGCTGAAATTTGCATGCATATATAAGTGTAAAGCTGAAGAGTTTGTTTGTTTGCTTGAACGCGCTAATCTCAAGAACTACTGGTCCGATTTGAAAAACTCTTTCAGTGTTAGATAAGCCCATTTATCGAGGAAAGCTATAGGCTATGTATCATCACGCTAAGACCAATTAGGAGCGGAGCACCAATGAAGAATGTTTCAAAATCGGGGTTCTTTTTTTAAATTATTCCACGCGAACCAAGTAGTGGACAGAAGTTAGTTACAAATAATACTACACTGGTCTAATAAGTCTGCAACCACACACTCACTCGTTCGCTTGTTCACACATCACACACACCCATTCATACATACATACATACATACATAACTTCACGCCAGTTCCCTTGCGGGGTAGGCACGAACAACAGAGCGCCATTTAGGCCCATTCTTACACACCTCACTTGCTTCTTTGACATTCATAACTCTTGCCATGCACACTCGTCTGTTCTCTTCTTCTTCTTCACCCATTCATACATCTATACATTACAAATATTAACACGAAAACTTCTAACAGGGCGTTCCATTAGTAGCTCACAACGCCCAAAGTGCTCCGTTAGCCGTTCCACAAGGCGACCGCGGTCGTTGTGGTCGCAGCGAAAATGTCACTAATGACGTCATCGTTTTCGATCACACAACGCTCACAACGACCCATGTCAAGAGGTGGGTCGAATAGCCGTTCCACTTGGGTTTACGATTGTTACGCCGCGGCAAGCAAGTGGAACGGGAAAACTCGTGGTCGTGAATGTGGTCGTTGTGAGTCCCCCTAATGGAACGTAGCCTAAATGTATTATAAACTTTAAAATAATTTTCTTTTTTAAATTGTATAACAAACGAGTTGTCTGGAAGTGATAGTTAACAACTGCAACACCGTATTATACTATAGCAGTTGTTTGCGACACCAAATTGTTTCTGTACACTATTGTTTTTTTTTTTTAATCCTCTCCAAGCGAACGAGATTGCTCGGGTTTTTTTGCTTTTAGGGGTTTTTTTATAATTTCTTGTTTTTTACTTTCCTTTTCTTTTGATCCTTTCTCATTACTTATCTTTTTTTGTTTTTTATCTTTTTTGTTGTTTATCTTTTTTATTTCTTTTAATTTTCCAAAAAATAATTTTAACAATATATCTTATTACTAAAACATTCTTGTTCCTTATAATTTTATACATATTTTGTTCCAAACTTAATTTATACATGTTATTTCCAAACAATGGTTTTTTTTTTTACAACTTACTTATGTACTATATCTATTTCCACTTTTATAGGCACTATTCCTACTATTTTACATTCGCTACAGCAAGCTCCTTATATCTATTTTAAACTACTTACTACTTATATAACTCTACTTTTATCCTTCTATTATTCGTTTTACATACTATATTCCTATGTACACTATTGTTACAGTTATTAAATAGCATAGTTGTTCTTGTCGTGTTTCTTTTTAAAGTTAATAATTAATTTTGTTATGTACCCTCTTATTTCTAAACGATACAATCGGCCATTTCCTTAATTCAATAATAATGTTATATTTTTATTTATTTTGTGATTAGCGCCTGTTCTGTATAGAGTAGTTCTCCATAATTTACCTCCATTTTATATAACAATAATATGTAGTGATTGTGTACAGATTATAATTCAAAATCTCTCAATTGTATATAGACGGTATTCATTACATTTTGTTTTCATATTCGCAGACGCGATAATTGTACTGTGGTCAATTTATTTTACATACATACATAACTTCACGCCAGTTCCCTTGCGTGGTAGGCACGAACAACAGAGCGCCATTCAGGCTTATTCTTACACACCTCACTTGCTTCTTTGACATTCATAACTCTTGTCATGCACGCTCGTCTGTTCTTAAGGCTCCTGACATCACCTTGCGCTAGTACACGATCAATTTGACCATGGAAGGTGTGTCGTGGCCTTCCACGACTTCTGCATCCATCCACTTTTGCATTGTATATCTGTTTAGTCATTCTTTCCACATGCCCGAACCACAGGAGCATTCCTTTCCTTACCTTCACCCCGACACTCTTTCAGAACAGTTTATTTTATTACATGTAAAACTTTAAATATAATAATTCATATGATATCTTGTATAAAATATTATCTGGAATTTCCAAACAGTAATATATTAAATTCTTGTCATTCATAACCCGTTAATTAAAATAGTTTATCAATGACTTCAATCCGCTATCGGTTGTGCCAATTGCTAAGTTTTAATATACTGTAAAATTGTTGGAGGGATGGCGAGGTGTTCTAAAAATGCTTGTATAGTGTGAAGAGTTAGTGTCTGTAATGTGTTAGAACCGTAAGGTTCTCTGACTATAAAGTATTTTGACCAGTTGCTGTTCTTTTACTACCATAAACCCTTCTGAGTTGTTGCAAGTATGTTAACTATGTTAATGGTTTCGAATAAATTCTTAAAACAATAATAATGTATCCATATAGTAGTAGTAGTTAATTTGTGATGTGGTCTCTAGTAGACCAGACAACTTATCAATTAGTAACAATATTGTTACGAGTGTGGGACTCGAATTAAAATGCCGTTGGAATTACTATAGTTTATTAAAACTATACCAACACGTATAACATAGGTACAAATATAACTAAACGCAACAAGTCCCAATGTAATGCACAATTCAATAACACGCGCAAAGTCCGTCACTATATCGCTTGTCGAATGTACACGTCTTGCTTCTATTGTAATCGTCGCTCGACTGACTCACCCATCCGTTCGGTCATTATTTTATACCAAACTGTATAATAGAACAAAGGACCGTGTTCACCGAGTTAATCCGTACAGGTGTACTAATCCTTGCTTGCCACTTGGCAAGCAAGGATTAGTTCGACACTAATGACGGCCATAAAAGAAGTAGAAAAACAATAGCATGTGTTTATGAACTAAAAATTCTAAACACAAAGTAAACAAAAGAATTCCTAAATCCGGTGGCAATAAAACTGCGTTTTACGACCTGCAGGTGTGCGTATTTCTGTGTCGGTATGTAACAATATCTCCATTGCTTTTAGTGGGCACTTTTAAATTTTTCGCGCGTTTTGACTTGTGTCAAAATTTTTATTGAAATAATCAAAATTACCTTCTTTTAATAGATTAGTTCAAGATTACTACCTCAAACTATAGTGTTATTGTTTACTTTTGTATATATCACTATATTGATATGTGAAGCAAAAACTTTGTACCCCTTTTTACAAAAATTGCACAGACAGAGGACTAAGAAATTTCGCACACTTATAGTTTATATACAGAAGGAGTGCAGAATGCAAATCATATTTATTTTACCTCCCACCCATTTTAATCTTAATATATATAAATTACGTGTCACGTTGTTTGTCAGCGATGGACTCCTAAACTACTTGACCGATTTTAATCAAATTTGCACACCGTGTGCAGTTTGATCCGACTTGAAAGATAGGATAGCTTACATTTGGACCCGGCAGGTGGCGCTGCAATCGGGTTCTAAATTTTATTTCTTCAGGGCAGAACAACATCTGCCGGGACAGCTAGTATGATATAAAATTATTTTCTCTTCAAGCCACAAAATACTGTGAAGCGGTGGTAAATAACATTAGGCTCCCATAGAGTAAATAATAACCATAAACAAGATCAAAACTAAATAAGTAAAATGAACAAGTTGGCGGTAGGCTAAATAAAATTAACAATTAATTTAACAATACTCATTGACACTTGACATCTTTGTCTTCCGTGATCACGGCCACTGAAGTGGCCGAAACGTCAGAATAACAAAAATCAAATAAATTACCGCGCTTAAAACCGTTAAAACGTAGTTTTATTATGTATACAACTCGCGAAAACTTAAGAAAATATTAATTTTGATGTTGATAAAAAAAACGTCATGGTGATATTAACAAGTGTCATCGTCGGGTGCGCGACCCCAAGGCGGGCAGACGTCGTTGACGGTTGTCAGTGTTACGAGCGTACCTGCATTTAACCCTCGCTTGGAAGGGTTCCGTCGGCTTCTTGTCGGGCAACGGAGGGGGCCCGCTGTAGCTGCACTTTTTTATCGAACCTGCAAACAAGTTTTTTTATATAATAACTAGCTTCGCCCGCGGTTTCACCCGCGTGGTGATGGAAAATCGTTATATTTTGGATAATTCACATTTATAAATTACAGGCTGTGTTATTCTGATGTGTAAGCTATATATTATTGTAAAGTTTCATCAAAATCCATTCAGTAGGTTTTGCTTGAAAGAGTAACAAACATACATTCTTACAAACTTTCACGTTTATAATATTAGTAAGGATACTAAGATATGCCCGCGGTTTCGGCTACGCTCGACTTGAAATTCCCGGGACACAAAGTATCGCAGCATACACGCCACGCTTGTCCAAGGCGGCTTGGCGGGTTTGACACATCTGTCACCTCCTTCTTTCACCGTTATTAGCACATGGTAATTGCAACAATATACACATTAGGTCAGAAAAGTGCCTAAGTGGTGCATGCGTTCCGGCCAGGATCGAACCCGCGCCCTTTGAGTTCGGGACGCGTGGGCTAGCCATTACGCTACCACGACTAGAAGGTATATAGCTCCTAACCTTTAAGATGGAACCATCAAAAATTTGTTGCCGAACTGTCACACACGGATCATTGGGAAGTCGCACAAATTTGTGGTCAAATACAGATAATTGAAACGAACGTTGAAACTGATGCTCTCTCCCTCTAATTACATAGAATTTGTATTAGAGTAAAAGAGACGATATAATTCTCTTGGTTTTGATATATAATAAACGTTACGTTTGATGGCCGCTTGTGGAAAAAAATAATATTAATATTTTTTTTATTGCAGGAGTTCAGCAGACAGGCAGATGGCCCACTTGATGGAAAGCGGTTACCATCGCCTATGGACATTTGCAACACCAAAGGTGCTACAGATGCGCTGGCTGCTCTCTTAAAGGAGACTGGAACCTGGTCACTAATGCCGGAACACAACACAAGGTTGTTATGGCGGCATACTCTAGACCAGAGGTGGTCGCCATCCAGTCTAGCAAATACCCTACCAGCTGGCTGTGGGTTGTTAAGTCGCCTCTTACGACAGGCCGCCAGGCCGCAGGAAATTGTATTCTTTCTCCGTTCCTGCACGGATAAAATTTGGCCCTTAAAGGAGGTTAAACAAGAAAATAACTTACCCGAGTCTCGTTTTAGTAATGGGGGCTTTGTGTTAGGCGATGACTTCTCAGAGCTGATCACTCCACCACTGCCCACTTGGGGGTAAGTGTACTCGTGGACCTGTATTAGAAAAAAAAAACTTAGCCCAGAAATATCCCACTGCTGGGCTCGAGGCTTCACTGTGATAGTAACAATGTCGAATTTTTGAGTTCAGCAGACAGACAGACGGCCTACTTGATGGAAAGCGGTTACTAGGGATTGCAATCCGGAAAACCGGATCCGGTGATTACACTTTACATATTGTTACGAATTGTAGGACTCGAATTAAAATGCCGTTGGAATTATTATAGAATTTATTAGAACTATACAAACGTATAACACAGGTACAAATATAACTGAACACAACCAGTCCAAACGCGCAAAGTCCGTCACTAAATAGATTACCGAATGTAGTACACACGTCCTGCTTCGCTTGTGCTTATCGCTCGACTGCCTCACCCCTCCCACTTGCTTGCGGACGTTATAATCATAAACGCTAGTGGAACGGGTTATGGAGCGTTGATGTCATTAATGTCATACGCATTACGCAAATGTCATTGGTTGATATGAAAATCGCGCCTTTTTCAATGTGTTGACAAGAGAGAATTAATGCTCTGTGGTCAACGCCCACTTCGACCCACCTTTTGACATGGATGACGTCATTAGTGACGTTTTCGCCACGACCACAACGACCGCGGTCGCCTTGTGGAACGGCTAACTGAGCATTTTGGGCGTTGTGAGTTACTAATGGAACGCCCTAATAGTATAATGCGAGTCGTTTGAAGCTGAACTGGCGCGTGCCCACGCCGCAGCGTGTCGATTGGCAGATGACAAATTCAACACAATTTGTTCCCTAAAATCGTTTCGCAAACCAAAAATTGATTGTTTGTTCAAAAACTAAAGAGTAGAAATATTACAAAGAATAATTGTTGAGATTCTTGTGCTATTTTGACGGCCTCTGTGGTCGAGCGGGCTAAGCCTTTGCTGGCCTACCTCACTGCAACGCAGAGGCTCCGGGTTCGATTCCTGGTATAGTAAATTTCGGAAACGTATTTTCTCCGTTATTTACTATGGTCTGGGTATGTGGGATCGGCCCCAGAGTAGTCCGTTGTATATTACCCATAACACAAGCGTAACTTGCTTAATTTGGGAATATACAATGTGTGTGTTTGTCTGCCGATTATTTATTATTATTATTCATTAGATATATTAGTATAAGATTTGGTAGTCTGTTATTAAGTTATGTTTAATTTTGATTTATAATATTGATATCTACTTTGTCTTTAAGAACAGACGAGCTTGCATGACAAGAGTTATGAATGTCAAAGAGGCAAGTGAGGTGTGTAAGAATAAGCCTAAATGGCACTCTGTTGTTCGTGCCTACCCCGCGAGGGAACTGGCGTGAAGTTATGTATGTATGTATGTATGTACTTTGTCTTTAAAATCTTTTTATTTTTTTAAGGTTTAAGGCTTGGCAACTAGGCCTTTAAGCCAGACGCCGTTGTATTGTAGGCTACAATCGACGTCATTGAACGGAGTTCTTTTGAAGACTCGAAAGGCCACATTTGGCTATATAGTTCACATTTCTCGCAAAAACACATAATTGCTACTCAAAAACTATGAATATCCTACAACTATTGTACATTTTAGAGTGATTTTACACATTTTTAGAAAATAAAACTGCACAGCATAACGTCCCCTTTTAGTTCCCGCCAATAACTCCTCTTTAAAATCTAAGAAGACTGTAGCACAGGTTAACGTTACGATAGATAAACACAGTTATTTTTTTTTAGATGACTTTTATAATATTATAATTTATAACTATTTGTTTTGACACTGAGAATTTAATTGTTTTCGCTTTTTAAAATTAGTCATAATAAAGTTGATTTGGTATATGTATAGTTTTATTTTTACACTTTATTAATAGTCCATGTTGGAACGAAACAGGAAAGTTAAGTTAACCAGGTCAGATCAATCCGGCCGGATTGACGGAAATCTAGTTGGATCCGGCTGGATTGAAAATGAGGCCGGATTGCAATCCCTAGCGGTTACCATCGCCTATGGACATTTGCAACACCAAAGGTGCTACAAATGCTAAATGCGCTGCTGCTCTCTTAAAGGAGACTGGAACCTGGTCACTAATGTCGGAACACAACACAAGCATGTTATGACGGCATGCTCTAGACCAGGAGTGGTAGTCAGCCAGTCGGGCAAATAGCTTACCACCTGGCTGCGGGTTGTTTTGTCGCCCTTTGCCACAGGCCGCCCTAAGGCAGGAAATTGTATTCTTTCTCCGTTCCTGCACGGATAATTTGGTAAAAAAAATTGTTTAAGCTATAAATGCTGTCTGGTCAGGAGTCAAACCAATGTCATTGGAATGGAATCTGGGTTATTTATGCACTAAGCTATCTATAAGAGTGGAAATAAATCTTCGTCACGGCAACGCGAATGAAGTTTCGCTGGCATAACGGAATTACATAAATGATGTTACCACCACACTCAGAGAACTTAAGGAACCATTCACTGTAACCGAGTTGAGAAACGTTGCCGCGTGCGAGTCGGATTTGAATAAAACTCACCGCCGATAGATGCACGTAGGGGCAGCGCTCGACGTCTCCTTCGTCGCCTTTATCGTCGTATTGGACCTCGTATTGTTTCAGCGATTCTGAAATATATAAAAAAAGAAAATAATTTTGACTGAATAATATAAAGAGAGAAAGAAATAAAAGAAGGACAAAACGTTTATTTGGTCTCCACGTAGTGAGACACATGACAATGAATTGTACGATGATATATTATATACCAAAATTAAAAGTTGCGATGGCACCAAATGGGTGCAGTTCAGCAGTGGTGCCAGGCAACAGGTGCCTGATGCTGGTTTTCAACTGGACCCTAGGACGGACAGATATATATATATATATATTATTGCAGGAGTTCAGCAGATAGGCAGACGGCCCACTTGATGGAAAGCAGTTACCATCGTCTATGGACATTTGCAACACCAAAGGTCTTACAAATGGGCTGCTACTCTCTTAAGGGAGACTGGAACCTGGTCACTAATCCCGGAACACAACTCCAGGTTATTATGGCGACACACTTTAGACCAGAGTGGTCACCACGAGCAAATACCCTACCACCTGATTGTGGGTTGTTTTGTCGCCTCTTACGACAAACCGCCCCAACGCAAGAAATTGTATTCTTTCTCCGTTCCTGCACGGTTCTACCGTTCCTGCACGGTTCTAATAATACATACCTAAATATGATAAAACATTATCACATACGTCATATATGAAACGTCAAGTTTTTTTTTCTGTTGCATTCTACCAACCACTATTTTTTTGTCAGTGATCATATCTAATATTTACCTCAAATTTATGTAAATTAAATAATAATTTAGTGAAAACTAATTTATAAGTATAAAATCATGTTACAATATTTTTAATATTTTTTTCTTACAATTAACAGAGGCTGTATGATGCTCTATGGTTCACATAGTTTTCTAAATTTTCTGGAGTTTTTGGCGGGAACTCAAAAGAGATGTTGTACTGTGCAGTTTTATTTTCTAAAAATGTGTAAAATTTCTCTAAAATGAACAATAGTTGTAGGATATTGATAGCTTTTGAGTAGTAATTATGTGTCTTGTGAGAAATGTGAACTGTAAAGTCAAATGTGGCCTTTTGAGTTGTCACAAGAACTCCGTCGAATGGCACTAGCTGATTACCTACAGTTCAGCTGTGCTACACATAGGTTTAAGAAAACGAAGAAACTACATTGAATCTAAGATCTGGCTTAAAGGCACCTAGGCCAAACCATAAAATCCAAAAAAAAAAAAAAAAATTTCTGACAGCAGAGAGAATCGCTTCGCAGGGACGGAAAGTGCTGTTTTCATCCTTGTGATTAGACAACAAAATGAAGAGGTGGCCGTACCTGTGAGGGGGTGCCTCGGCAGCGTGATGGCGGACAGGATGGGCGTCTGGGTGAGCTCGTCGCAGCGGCGGCGAGCGCGCGACGCCGTCGAGTTCTCCGACGAGGAGCGCGAGTCCGAAGGCAGGTTCAGGCACTGAACACCATAAACACCATCATAAGTAATAATATAGAACAATTTTTTTTATTTTTTTTTATTGCAGGAGTTCAGCAGACAGGCAGACGGCCCACTTGATGGAAAGAGGTTACCGTCGCCTATGGACATTTGCAACACCGAAGGTGCTACAAACGCGCTGCTTCTCTCTTAAGGGAGACTGGAACCTGGCCATTAATGCCGGAACACAACTCAATGCTGTTATGGCGACATACTCTAGACCAGGGGTGGTAGCCATCCAGTCGGGCAAATACCCTACCACCTGGCTGTGGGTAGTTTTGTCGCCTCTTACGACAGGCAGCCCGGCCGCAGGAAATTGTATTGTTTCTCCGTTCCTGCACGGATAGAAATAGTAAGAATAAGACTAGTATATTGAGAGAATTATATATAAAACCCAAGAAAGCAATGAAAATGTAACAGACAATAAGAAAATAGCATAAGAAAAACTTTGTATTAGTATATAAATATTTTTGAAAAAATATATAATAGAAAAGAGAAAAATAAATGAAGCTTACCCCACACCCTTATAAATAGTAAAAACATAAAAAAGAAAGAAAATAAGAAAAGAAAGACCTCTTTGTTAACATAAGAGAGGTTATAATGGAAAGAACCTTATAAATGAAAAAAACACCCATTTTTTTATTTATTTCATTGAAGATCCAGCAAGGTTTCCTTTAAGAGAGCAGCAGCGCATTTATAACACCTTTGGTGTTGCAAATGTCCATAGCCGATGGTAACCGTTTTTCATCAAGTGGGCCGTCTGCCTGTCTGCTGAACTCCTTCAATAAAAAAAAAGGTAACATTGCCAGCCTTCTGGGCACCTTACCCATTGACTTCGATGACCTAGGCACCGACCACACCGACCAAAATTACCAAATTAATGAAAATGACGAAAATGGTAAATCACAAAATATAAACCTATCCTATTTTCTGGGACAATCTTTACATAAATCATCCCCAAACTTATCCCATTATCCGGGATGAAAAGTATCCCTTGTCCACCCTCGGTATTAAAATTACATATATGCCGAATTTCAGCCAAATCGGTCCAATAGTTTTCCGTAAAAGCATAATAAACAGAGAGACAAATATATTTTTATCCAGGAAACTATCCCATTTTTCGGGATAAAAAGTATCCTATGGTCATCCTCGGCATCGTGTGTATATATATATATATATATATATATATATATATATATATATATACACACACACACACACACACACACGCTGAGTTTCAGCCAAATCGGTCCAGTAGTTTTTCCGTGAAAACGAAACAGACAGACAGAGTTACTTTCGCATTTATAATATTAATAAGGATACAATAAAAGTTAAGTTTCCTTCATTGTACTAATTTATAATTTAGTATTCATAATGTTTTTAAAAGATATTTAAATAGCAGAGAAAAGTAAAGTGATTAATATATACATACACCATGTCTAGCAAATGGGTGCCATATTGCACGAGTTCAGCAGACACGCAGACGGCCCACCTGATGGAAAGCGGTTACCATCACCTCTGGACATTTGTTATACCAAAGATGCTTGCTACCAATACGCTCGCTCTCTAGGGATACTGGAACCTGACTATTAATGCCCGAACACAACTCAAGTTTGTTATGGAGGCATACTCTAGACCGAGAATGGTAGCCATCCAGACGGGCAAATATCCTACCACCTGGCTGTGGGTTGTATTGTCGCCTCTTACGACAGCCTCCCCAACACAGGAGATTGTATTCCTTCTCCGTTCCTGCACGGATAAAGATGGTAGAAGGTATTGGTAGAAAACCAAGGAAAGTAGGAAACGGATTGTACTGACCTCGAATATGTTGTGCTCCTCGTCGTCTTCTTTCGGCGCTGGGTTGTGTTTTTTGTACGCGTAAAGTGATGGCCACGCCCCACCCAGACCTAGACGACAGACAAATTTTTAGCATTAAAAAAAATTGTTTTATCAACAAAAAAAAGTCGTGGAAGGCCACGACACACCTTCCATGATCAAATTGATCGTGTACTAGCGGAGGGTGATGTCAGGAGCCTTAAGAACAGACGAGTGTGCATGACAAGAGTTATGAATGTCAAAGAAGCAAGTGAGGTGTGTAAGAATGGGCCTAAATGGCGCTCTGTTGTTCGTGCCTACCCCGCAAGGGAATTGGCGTGAAGTTATGTATGTATGTAACAAAAAAAAAGAATAAGACAAAATTTAGTTAGGCTACGTTCCATTAGAGACTTACAAACGACCATGTTCACGATCCACTTGCATGCCGGCGTTACAATCGTAAACCCAAGCGGAACGGCTATTCGACCCACCTCTTGACATGGGTCGTTGTGGGCGTGGTGTGATCGAAAATGATGACGTCATTAGCGACGTTTTCGCCACGACCACAACGACCGCGGTCGCCTTGTGGAACGGCTAACGGAGCATTTCGGGTGTTGTGAGCTACTAATGGAACGCACTGATAGTAATACGTATCTTCTCTTCTATTCCGATTTTCACCATCGGTTAGATAATTTGTCATGGATATAGTAGATGTTAAAGTACCTAATTAAGTTTTTTTGTTAGTAAAATAGAGCTACCAGCTAAGACTCGACTTTGTCCGTGGCATGGCCGCGGGAAACATGTTAGTTCTTATATAAAAGATACAAATAAGCTTTCTATCTACAACATGTAGAAAGCTATATAGTATGATACCATTCTAAGTATAGGACAAGTTTTGACTTGTTACTGAAGTTGAGATTTGAGTCAAGACCAGGGGCCGTGATGTCAGCCGTATCAATGATACGGGACCCCAGGCTACAGGGGTCCCGAAAGGGTGTAAGCAAAAATTCATAAAATGTTATCCACAATCTTTTATAGATTACTAACATTTTTGAGAACAACTGCTGGGCCACCAGAAACGGCTATTAGACTTCTCATTATTGTCTATAGAGGCAGAAAATCTAGAAAAATTGAAATCGTCTTCAGCTATAGATGATTTGATAAATAACTTTGTCAAAAAAAAAAGGCGAGAAAAGTGTATCTATCATTTGACTTGTTTGTCTCACTTAGCTCCTAGGAGCAGTACGTATAAGTAATAACTTATATTCAATACATAATAATTTTAATTCAATTCGTGGGCCCCCCAATACGTTGATACAGGGCCCGGCTAAGGCAAGCTACGCCACTGGTCAAGACAGATCTGCTCATAAGAAGATGTATTTACTTAATAATAATTAAAACTCACCGTGTAAGAATCCAGTATACGGTAAAAGGGAGGCAAAAGAAAATACATTAGATAAATTAGTTCAAGGACGTATTAAAAGGGTTTCATTATTTTTTATTCAAATAATAACATCCGACCAAAAAAGTAACAAGACATACATTGCTAGAAATTAGAATAACGAAACGCACTAGCTTGACTAAATTTTTTTATTTTATTTTGTGTCCTGTGAAAAGAATGTCGGCAACATGCGCCCGCGCGTGCTGCCCGCCGACATTCTGGCAGCATGTCGGCGGCTTGCGTGTGCTCACTCCCGGCGACACTCAAGTTGTAGTGATGTGTTTTTTGTTCATCTCGAGACGCCGACAAAGTTTTCCAACATGCAATGAGTGAAGCCGCCAATTAGGTCGGCGGATCGGCGACTTTGGTGTGTATTGCGTATATTATAACCCTAGCGTAAGACCATTGTCTGTAGACTCAACCGGTAATATGCTGATCTAGGACCAATTTAGAACTTCTATTTTTTTATATATTTAATTGAATTTTACATCGTATGTTTTTGAAGTGAAACTTCTATATTAACGGGGGGTCTTAGCATTTTTCTGTCAAGAAAAGGCGTTACGGCTGCGTGGAGGTGCGGCATAAATTTTGACTAGACGTGGTGAGGCATAATTTTAGAGTATACTATGGATGCGTTTTTTGGTTCCGGATCGAATTCAGTTTTTTTTGTTTGATAAAACAAAATATGTTTAAATAAAAAATGTTTTCATTAAAATGTACCCAACCTAACCAAATCATTATTTGTAGTAAACCTGCGAAAAATCGAAATGTGTGCTGGGACACATAGTAGATGTGAAACTTCAACAGACAAGTGGAAAAACGAATGGCAACAGATAAGTGGCAAAACGAATCGCAACAAAATTGAAACTTGGATTTATACACGTTTCTTTATTATTGAAAAATACAATATAGACTTAAAAATAAACTATAATATATTAAAAACTAAAACTAAATAAAAGAAAGAGGAAAAATAGCTAAAAATAAAAAATATTCGTCACAACCCACTATCACTTACCGGCAACGTTCCCTAAACACTCTTGGCGTTGCCACGTCGTATAGCAACGCTTTAATCTTTGAGCAAAATAGACGCCAGCTTTCTGGTCGCGTGTGACGTCTATTAAACGTTTTTTTAGAGATGTGCCGATTTTAACCTTGGCCGACTAGCCGATTAGTTAGTTGTAAAGATGCCGACTAGTCGGCCAAGCCGATCACGGTTTCGGGCATTTCCGTGACACTTCGTTTATAGCTGATTTTCGGGCGAGTCGCAACCACCGCATGCGAGCGTGTCGGAACATTTTTTGATTTGTTTTTTTTTTATTGCAGGATTTCAGTAGACAGGCAGACGGCCCACTTTATGGAAAGCGGTTACCATCGCCTATGGACATTTGCAACACCAAATGCGCTGCTGCTCTCTTAAGGGAGACTGGAACCTGGTCTCTAATGCTAGAACGCAACTCAAGGTTGTTATGGCGGCATACTCTAGACCAAGGGTGGTAGCTATCCAGTCGGGTAAATACCCTACCACCTGGCTGCGGGTTGTTTTGTCGCCTTTTACGACAGGAAGCCCCAACGCAGGAAATTGTATTCTTTCTCCTGCACGGATAAAGGAACGTTTTGTTTACTTCGCATTGTTTCTTGATTCAAAAAAAAAAACAAAAAATTTTATTTAAAGATAATACTATTATTGTACATTCAAGTGAAAGAGGTCAATTAAAATTTAATTATGTTATAAAGAAAGTCTCCTGTATGGATTACAATGTATTAGTAAAGTATAGATTTTAATCTACAAAGTAAGAAGCTGGATAGTCGGCCAGTGGTGGATTTACCAATAGACTGATTAGGCTGGAGCATAGGGCGGCAAATTTGGGGGCAATTTTTTTATATATTATGTCTTACACGATCTTCAAACTACGGTCAAAAGGAGGTCTAATTCAAGACTATACACGCCTCACGATATGTACACAAATCATAAAGTTACAATTTCATTGTCAAAAAAATGATCTAATTAATATGATTGTGAATTAGGGTATCGATTTATCGGTAGGGGCGGTAAAGTTTGAATAGCCTACAGGCGTCATATTTCTAAATCCGCCCCTGTAGTCGGCGCTTTTTGCCGAATAGTCGTCGACTAATCGGCACATCTCTAGTTTTTTATTTTAATGTGAATTAAGTTTGTGATGTCGTTAACATTAATTTAAATTTACCGTAATTAGAGGGTAACTTATAGAACGATTTACATACAAAGAGATTCAATTTTATTAAGTACTAGCGACCCGGCGCGGTTTCACCCGCGCTCTGTCCCGCTTCCGTGGTATATAGGCGTCATGTTATATAGCCTATGACACTCCCTGTTAACGTAGCTTTCCAACAGTAAAAGTATTTTTTAAATCGGTTTAGTGGATCCAGAGATTACCCCCTACAACGTCACAAGCTGACAAACTTTACCTCTTTATAATATTAGTATTGTTACGAGTGCGGGACTCGAATTAACTATACAAACACGTATGACACAGGTACAAATATAACTGGACGCAACCAGTACAAACTGCACAATTCAATAACACGCGCAAAGTCCGTCACTATATCGCTCATCGAATGTACGTCTTGCTCGTATCGTAATCCTCGCTTGACTGCCTCACCCCTCCGTTCGGGCATTCCTTTTATTCTGTACAAATACAATATGCCTCGACGCAAAACAATAAATTCTAAGAATTAGTTCGACACACCTGCCTTATGACTGCCATAAAACAAGTACAATAACAATAGAATGTTTTTCTTAATTACAAATTTTAAACACAAAGTAAACAATAGAAGTCCAAAGTAAAGAAGAAGAAGTAAAGGAAAGGCAATATAAACCAAGTTTATGGCAGGCAGATGTTTATCTTCTTACCGATTGATATAAGGACACCTATGTGAATTCATTATTTTTGTCATATTCAATCTTACCGTCAAGCAGATCCTCAATGGCAGCCCGCACTCCCCTGTCGAAGGCCCTGGCGTCAGCGGCAGTCTGGAAGGTGAGACCGAACCGCCTCTCCCCAGTCACCCAGTGGTGGAAAGTGGGCATCACCTTGTTGTATTGGAAGTCCTTCTTTATCGTACATTCCAGGACCACCTGGAATAGAGGACGCCGGTTTCAAGCTTGGTCCAATTCGATGGTTACTGTTTTAACTGCTGGATAATCAACTTATTTTGACACTTGTCATTTTCGAACTACTTTTTAAATTGAACGTTATATGGCAACGGATTAGCGTTGCTGTACAGCGTGGGAATGCGGCCAGCATTTTAGGAACGCTCCCACCGACAGCGATCTGGCTTACATCTTTTACTTGTAAATATTGTTACGAGTTGCGCAGGACTCGAATTAAAATGCCGTTGGAATTATTATAGACTTTATTAGAACTATACAAACACGTATAACACAGGTACAAATATAACCGAACACAACAAATCCAAACGTAATGCAGAAGGTCGTAATTCAATAAAACGCGCAAAGTCCGTCACTATTAGATTTTCGTTATGTACACAAGTCTCGCCTTGATCGTGGTTCTCGCTCGACTGCTCCCTCCCTCAATCAGGCCATCGTTTTATACTGCACAAGTGCAATGTGCCCGCACGGTAATGTGGACTGAATTTCCTAGAATCAGCTTGTACTTTAAAATCCGTAACACCTGGCTAATGATTACAATACAACAATAGGCTGTTCTCTAGAAACGTATGCCAACAAAAGAAGACGATCATAAAATAATTACAATAGTTTCAATGTTATTACTTCGTTAGTTATTAGTTCAAATGCCGACGGGTAATAAATGTGCTTCTACAAATCTGTACGTGGAATTTGTCTTTGTCGGCGCCTAGGTTGTAACAATATGTTTGTAATAGTATTTCTAAGTTATAATTTCTATGTTTTTTTGTAGTGTAATTTATTTATAATTTAGTTTATTTTTAAGTATTTAGTTTTAATTCACTAGACTTTTAATTAGAAAAGCTATATAATAAATTAAATTCAACGTACAAACTCCACATCTTTCCTGCAGTTTTTTTTAACATTAGGTAGATAGGTTATAGAATTTGTCTTTGCCTTAATATATAAAAAAAAAACATTTTCTTTCAAAAATATTTTATCATAATCACCCGTCTTTGTTAATTCAATGTGGAGGGTCCACACTTACCATATTATCGCTGATTCGCTTCCCGTGTATGTAGTATTCGTGCGTAGGTGCGTTTGCCGACGAAGATGTGGTGTCGCCATTACTCTCACTACCGGCTGCGGCCAATGATCGAGTTGAATAAAAATCTTGTTATAAATAAACAGCGTTATTTTTTTTAATGTTTATTATTGCATGAGTACAGCTGACAGGCAGACGGCCTACCTGATGGGAAGTGGCTACCATCGCTCGTGGACATTTGTAACACTAAATGTGTTACCAATGTGCTGACGATCTTGAAAGGGGTCAGGGGGGAGGGGGGACTTGGTCCTGGCCGCTGATGTCGAAACACAACTCAAGGTTGTTATGGCGGCATACTTCAAGACTCCAATTCTGCTATTTCAATATCTTCAATATCATATAAAATGGTAGGAATATTCCTTATGTAATTAACCTGGGTCCAAAAATAAAGAACATTTGTTGCGGACAGACGCACCTCCCTGACCTGTCCCCGGAACTCCCGTACGCCCCGCTTACCGCAAATATGTAGCTCGCTCGATTAGCAGCTAAGCGTCTGCTTAAAAGTAGTACCTTAGCGAGTGCGGTTCGATTTACCGGAATGGTGAATGGTCAGTCGGTCAAGTATACAACCAGTTTCCGACTCGAGTTATACACACAAGAGAAGGAAAGGAAGACCAGGAAGCATTCGAAAGACCACAGCTATTTGGGCTCTCATCGTGACTTTAGTGGGGCCTTGTGAATACCAGTGTGTTTAGTACAACTAGTATCGATGGGTGAAATCTATACAATTAGTGCTATCAGTGTTCAGAGGAACAAATGAGGAGTCTAGTGCTAACTTATGTTGATTGCCTTGAACAAGCCGATTAGTACAGTCAGTACAATATTGTAAAGGCTTTAAAGTGGTAGTGTAGGCAGAGTAGCAGACGTACCGGACGGCCTGTGGTGCTGCAGATGCCTCGGCGTGGGTCCGAGGGCGGAGTGAGGCCTGCGGCCGACCATAACGTCGGCGAGCCCGCCGCCCCCCAGCGCCACCCACCCGCCGGTGCCCTCGTCGCGACACATCACCTGCGCGCGGACCCGCACCACCTCACCACTGGAACGACACACACACATCACTCCTCAACACCGGGCTACATTACACAGCATTGTAAAAGAAAACTTGTCTTCAGCCATTCGCAGTCCACTGCTGGACGTAGGCCTCCCGAGACGGCGCCACTCATCCCTGTCCTCTGACTTACTCATCCAGCGCCTACCGGCCACCTTGCACATGTCGTTGGTCCATCGGGCTAGAGGGCGTCCGACCCTACGTTTACCGAGACGCGGTCTCCACTCCAGAACTCGTTTGCTCAATCGGCCATCGGTTCTGCGGCAGACGTGACCGGCCTACTGCCACTTCAACTTGCTAATTTTGCAAGCTATGTCGGTTACCTTGGTTCTGGTAAAGAAAATTGTGCTGGAATTATATGCGATACCGCGTTGATTTTAATTGTAAAACAAATTCAAAATAAGCTCCACCGGAGAAATTTTTTTGTAGGTCATACATATAAGTCAAAATTTAAATCTACTTCCTATTCTATATACACCGCTTCGCCACGTGAACTACCGAGAAACACGTCTACCTAAATTGTCTAAAAAAATTTTTTTTCCGTCATAATTATTTATCTTAATCAAGTTCTTTTTTTAATACATGTAGAAGTTGTTATAGAATTACTTTTCAAAGAATTAATGGAGTTGTAACAAACAAAAATATTGTTACCGTCGCATTAATGACTTACTAAAAATGCATACTGCGACCTTTCTTATGTTATGACGCCAGAAACGACCCGAATGATGGCGAGATGGCTTAAAAAAAAGTTATATTTTTCTTTTACAAAATGGAAAACAACATTCTATCTGGAAGACGAGAACGACAGGACGAAGGATGAATGCGTATCAGTCTCCTTTAATTACTTGTAAATATTTAATTAAAATAAACGATAATATGATACGCATAAGTAAATCAGTAATGATTTCGTAAACTTGTAGTTAAAATAAATAAAAACTAATTAATGCCTGTCTAAAGAATTTATGTCACATCCTTGTGTCGATGTATTTCCCCGCGTGTTAAAGCGATCTAGCAGTCTACGAAACGCCACTGAAGGCTAACCAAGCTCTTGAAGGTATCAATGTGAAGTTCCTATAGGCCAATGAATGCCGCAATGATGCCAGTGAGAGCTGCTGTGATATAATCGTTAAAGACACGGATTCGGCGGCATTCAGAGTTGAAGAGGTTTCATTGCAGCCCCAACCAGGCACAATCTTCCAACGTGAGGGAAGGCCAGAACTTGTGCAGGTGACAGGGCCATTTGACATGGTGTACCACACGCTGGATTGAACAATGTGCTGCATGGGACCCCAGCGGCATGATTTGATGTCCGTTCTGGGTCGGGATCTCTCGCTGCGTAGCGTAGTCGACCAGACGCTATACAATGGGTCGAATTAGTCGCAGAGAAGAGGGGGGGGGGCGGAATCATCGCTTCACCCATCTCTTTTTGATGACGTAGTTAGGTTGAGGGAGTCGGGGGACCCAGCCAGGGTGCCTCACCCAGTACCGTGGATGTCTTGCTCCCAGGGACACCGCTTCCAGTCAGCCTGTATGAGGTGTCACGGCAGGCCTTGGTTGTTATTAAGGACCCATGGCGCTTCATTACGATGCAAAGGGGCGCTGGAAGGTTTAGGGAGCACCATATACCCCTCGGTGACCTCGCAAGAGGCCCGAGCGGTATATGGTGAAGGGTAAAGGGATTTAGGAGAAAAGAAAGAGGGATAGGGAGACACATTTTTATAGCTGGACTATAGCAAACTGGCAGACGGTCCACCTGATGGAAAGCGGTTTGCAACACCAGGGATTTCACCAAGGCGCTGCCCGCCCCGAACAAAATTTATGACACCATTTAAGACGCAAGAGAAACGTCCTAGAGAACCGTTGCGAACAAGAGCGAAGCGGCTCGAGGAAGTCGGGATGAACACCCAACCAATGGCGAGCGGTGCGGTGGTAGAAAGACGAAGACTCCACTCTGAACAGTTGTACCGTGGGTATAATACGCAGTGAGAGGTCAAGTCTCTCTGAAGGCCAAGCGTATATAAACCGTCTGTAAGTATGGGATCATCGATAATGCATATATCTTATGTTCTTAATCCATTCCCCTATCTAATCCACTCCTCCACTCTAATCTCTCTATCCCATCCTGAAGGTAGGCAACGCGTCGGCAACACCTCTAGTGGCGGTAACCGCTTTCTATTAGGCCGTCTGGCTGTTTGCCAACTTCGCAATAAAGAAAACTGTAAGAACTCCAGAACAGTCGAAGTCTCGATTGGGGCCTAAGGCTCTTTCGAAGTAGAATGCTCAGCTGGAGTAAATGTATGATTTAGTCATCTTATAAAGGAGACGGGGACTTTTGGGCCAAAGAAATGTACTGAGTTAAGAAATGGCCTAAAAGAAGCGTTATATTTTTATATTACAAAATGGACAACATCCGCCCTAAACTATATCTAGAAGTAGAAATCTTAAACATGAAATAAGAAATCGGTTACCATTATCGATTTATATGAATAAATTTCAACAACAACAACAACAATTCAACATGAAGACACTTCTACACAACACGTTTAATTCAATCAAAATAAGTAAACCCGCTACAATTAAAAAAAAAACATCAACATCTTTTTTTTTTTATATTGAATAGGTTCGCGTTTGACTGACAATGCACCTGACGTCAGGTGGAAATGCAGTCTAAGGTGGAGCACGCTTACCTAGAAGATACCTGTTCACGCGAGACTTAAAGACACCTAGATTATATTTTTCAGGAAAAACAGACGACGGTAAAGAGTTCCACTTTTCAGCGGTACGTATGATGAAAGAGGAAGCATAGCGTTTCGTCCGCTTCGTTGGTATTTCCACCATATATCGGTGGCGTGAGTGCGTAAGTCTGCTTGTCCGGTGGTAGAATGGTGAGGGAGGAACCAATTCATGTAATTCCGTGGCACACTCCCCGAAGTGTATCCTATAGAATACCGACAAACTAGCGACCTTACGTCGATGACTTGACATATGACATATAAAAAAGTCTTAAAATCAAAGGCCCAAGAATGTATGAAAGAGTAACGATCTCCTTTGATATCTTGCAATATATGCCATTTATTTATCATGCATAATGTAAACGTAGATAATATAAGTCCACAAACTTAACATAATTGATGTATATTGTCTATGTTCAATAATAATATTATTATTAAATTACAACACTTGAAGTTGTTTAGAACTTTAGACTGATTATCAAATTAGAATAACATGCCATGTTTGCTTGGTATAATATAGTAAGTACAATAACATAAACCCTAAACTAAAACAATGCAGAAACTTAACCTGTAGCAATCGTGTTTCTTATTATAGAGCAGTTGACGGCCTCTGTGGTTGAGCGGGCTAAGCCTTTGCCGGCCTACCTCACTGCAACACAGGCTCCGGGTTCGATTCCTGGTATAGTACATTTCGGAAACGTATTTTCTCCGTTATTTACTATGGTCTGGGTGTCTGGGATCGGCCCCAGAGTAGTCCGTTGTATATTATCCATAACACACGTAACTTGCTTAATTTGGGGATATAAAATGTGTTTGTCTGCCGATTATAAAAAAAAAAACAATGCAAACAACTTAACCTGTAGCTATCATGTTTGTTATGATAGAGCAGTGATCGGCAAACTCGTCATCCAAATGGACGATACAAAAGTGAAGTTAATTTAAAATGCAGTTTTTTTTTAATTTAAACATATTTCGGCAAGCTGCAACGGAGATAATAAATGATACATAATTATGTTTACGAGCGACTATCCGTGCTATTGTTGTTTTCTAAAAACGTGCCTCTTTTCTGAAGGTTTTGCGTTTTAAAAAAGTTTACTCGTCTCTACAAGGCACCATAATAAGATAGATAAATAACACTATTGTACACCACTAGAGCTTACCTCGCGTGTCTAACCTAATAGATTGAGATCCCAGTCAACCCAGACTTACGTGATTTTAGGAAAGATGAAATTTTCAGTATCGGTAGTTTAACATAAACTTGAAAGGAATGGATACTCGCTAAGCTGTAAGGGGGGCCGTTTTTCAGGTAGCAGGTATCAAAGGTGGAAAATAACCGTACTAACTTACGTCAAAGTAGCAAGGCTAGTTTTTATATATGTCATATATGATATTGTTATAAACAATGATATACAATTGCCAGACACTTCCTGTGGGCCATAACTTTTGACAGACACTTTAAAAAAAATGGGAACTTACGTCATTTTAGGAAGGCTGCATTTTATATATATTATCAAGTATAATATTTTAAAATATTTTCCAATGAGCCAGACAAATCTGGCGGGCCAAACATCTTCCCATGGTTATTTTCCAGCTTTGATAGCTGCTACCTGAAAAACGGCCCCGCTTTCAGCTTAGCGAATATCCATTCCTGTCTAAGTTTATATTAAACTACCGATCCTAAAAATTTCATCTTTCCTAAAATCTAAGTCTGGGGTGTGACAATAGCTTTATTTTACTTAGATAAAAACATAATTCGGTTTTTTACACATAATAATAACAAAGAAACTAAATCCATATAGTCTAGATAACTGCCTAGCAAAATATAGATGTGAGTCGAAGCCAAACTGATTTGAAGCAATACAACCAATGTCATGTTATTTATGACAACGTAGGTATTTTTGTTAGCGAACTGAAAAAACGCGACCGCAGCGCCGTCTATTTAGCTAATCCGTCTATTCTATGGAAAGGACATCATGTATCGGTATAAAAAGTATCCTAAGTATTGATTCGGGATACAAGCTAGCTCTCTGTCAAGTTTCATTGATATATGTTCAGTAATTTTCAAGGATACGATCGCAGCGACATCTTTACGATTTTTCCGTCTGTCCCGCGGAAACGATATCATTTATCGGGATAAAAAGTATCCTAAGTTAAGCACCGGGATATAAGCTAGCTCTATGTCGAGTTTCATTTAAATCCGTTCAGTAGTTTTCACTTGATGCGCTACCAGACAAACAAAAAAATTTAAATTATGTTTTCGGAATCTGCTGATCCGAATTAGCCCCCCTGATTCTTCTTAGTTTTAAACGCTTTGTACAAACTCGAACCATATACAGATTTATTAAAGTATAGACAGATTACAGAAAACTTACTAACTAGTACTATTCTAATTGTGTACAAGGGGCGGTTTTATCGCTAAAAAGCGATCTCTTCAAGACAAGCCGTGGCAGGAATATTGGTGATTAGAAGTGGCGATGGTGGTATACATAATTATTGAATGACTAGTTTTCCCTGCGGTTACGTCGCCTGAAAGTAGCACTAAGTTACATATATACAAAAATAATTAGGTGTGTCGCAGTACGACCTACAAGGAAAGTACACACCGGTCCAACCGGGTATGGAACAGCATGCTCGCGCCAGTGTGTACGCGCAATACCATAAAACTGCCTATGGCTCACTCACTCACTCTTTCAAACCTTAGAACTTTTTTAAACCGCCAAGTTAAAAAAAATTCATGACGCAATTCAAATTGAACTTAGTGAACTTATACGCGCAACAAATTTTATTGTAAAATCCTACGCTTCAAGGTGTTTTACTTAAAACTTTACTGTTGCTTGTTACTAAATTAACTACAATAACAAAGAAACTTATTTCATGTAATCTATACAACTGCGCAGCGAATCATAGAGGGAAGTTGCAGCCAACCTGATTTGAAGCAACACAATGAATGAGATGTTGTTTATGACTATGTAGGTATTTGTTAGCGAATTGCAATACGCTATTGCAGCGCCATCTATTTTGCTAGTCCATTTATTCCACGGAAATGACGTTATTTGTCGGGATAAGATGTATCCTACGTTTTAACTCTGATTATAAGCCAGCACTATGCAAGTTTCAATCATATACGTTCAGTAGTTTCCTAAAAAAATGCGATCGCAATGACATCTTCACGACGACGATCACAATTTTTTTTTACAATCTGGGTCCAAGAGAGCATGCAAGTGTATCAGTCTCCTTTCATGATAATTGATTCATTCAACTCTATTTACATGAAATTTATAACTGCGAAATTATTCCATGTATCTCATTTTCATCACTGTTATTAATGAAAATTTATACCTAATTTTATAATAATTCATTTTTTAATAACTAGACCTAGGTCAATATTTATTATTGTTAAGTTAACATGGCTTTCATTTGTATTCATTGTTTAAACTCTAGTTACAAATGTTTATAAAGGTTTATGCAGATATAGAAGTCTATTGTGGCTCCTAAGAAGATCATCCAACTAATCAAAGCTACTTGCACAAGGTACCTATAAAACCAATCTGGACTTATGGCATTCAACTTAAGGGCTGTGCTAGCTACTCTAATACATACATAGATAACTTCACGCCAGTTCCCTTGCGGGGTAGGCACGGACAACAGAGCGCCATTTAGGCTTCTTCTTCTACTCTAATAGTTGATAGATATGTGCTCTTTGAATTTTTATGGTGTAATGAGTTTAGGGTATATGCCTAGACTTATTTAGAACCACTAAAATTTCACATATCCGATTTTTTTTAATATAGGTCAGAAAGGTGGATGTAAAGCGACTCACTTCACCCTGCCTTAGCCTTCATGGATATTTTTTTTATAACCCAAAATAGGAATTGGAAAGTTACATATTTGTGCCATTTGGGGTTGAAACATGGGTCCATGGGGTCTAACAGTAAAGTGTTTCTTTAAAGATACCTCTCAGAAACTCTTTGACACTACCTGTGATCAGAAAGCTGGCTTTATTTCGCTGAACCAATAAGCATGGGAATGCAGCCTTCTAGGCACACTCCCAACTGGTAGTGACCTGCTACATCATCTGTCTACTTTAGGTTTAATTATTTGGTTTATGTTTATATTTAAATAAATTGAGAATCAATTTTTAACCTAAAATTCATTTTATATCTAGACATAAGGGTTGCCGAAGGGGTAAGTATTCCACCCCTTCTGTCATGCCCCCTCTTCTATTACTTAAAAAGTGCCAAATATCTATAACTCATCCACATCCTCCAACGGTTCCAAAGCACCATATTAAAGACCATAATAAAGGCACTCATATACTCTGCAGTTCCAGCAATTAAAGGGAAATCCTGAATGAGGTAGATACAGAGAGACAGAAATAAAAAACAAAGATATAAAAAAAAATGTTTGACAATATATTTTGTACTCTTCTTGGACAGCATAGAAAACCATAGACAATACATGAGACACCCTAGTAGCAGTGTCAAAGAGTTTCTTACAGGCATCTTTAAAGAAACTGTGCCTTTGGACCTCACGGGCCCAATATTTCAACTCCAAACTGCACAAGTATGTAAACTTGTCCTAAGGCTCCATACTTGTGCAGTTTGACGTCTTCAGCTGAAGCGGTGGTGTTGTCAGTGTGTAGATTAAATTTGCAAAAGCTATACTTTTTTTCTTTAAGTGGTACTGTAATCTTGTGGAGTGCACCTAGTTTTATATAAAAAGAATACACAAATAAAAAAGAGATCCCACAAACTACCAATGATCTTAATCATATTGGGAAAATAATATAAAAATATTTGGCCCATATTGTTTACAGGAAAAGAGACATCCTTGCTTTAATTCCAAGCAGGCTAAATTTCATAAATTAATTTTTATTGTTTGCTCTGGTCTGGGTGTTTAATATCAGGCCCAGAATTTTGGTAAATATTACCCATCATACAAGCATAATTTGGGAATATACAATGTGTGTTTTTGTCTGTTTCTTTATTTGAAATAACAACATACATAAAAATAAAGTGATTTTAACATTTATATAGGAGTAGTCTTGATATTGGTATAGGGGCAATGAATTTTCACTTAGTACAATTTTAGCATACCTTTTATCTATTTTCATGTTTTTTTTTAAAATGTACATATGTTGTTTTTAATTCATTAATATTAATACTTAAAGTTTGTCTTTTAAATCACAATTATCTTTCAAATTACTCTCAGTGCTGCAATTTACATATCACTATGATCTATTTAAGTTTGTTTGTGTACATAGTTTTAAGTTACAATCTAGGTTTACATTTTTAAAGTTTAACTTGAACAAACATGATTGTGATTTGTTGTGCATGCCAATAAATAATAAAAAAACAAATTAACAAATGAATAGACATCGCTTACAATTTAGATAAAAGTTCCATTTTTAAATGTAGTTAGGTAATTTAAAAGCAAACAAATAATTAGGTATTCCATAATATTTAATCATTGTATGTAAATCATGAGAACAAGTTTTACAGAGCATGCTGCAAGTGAATCTTCAATTATAACTACTTTATGTGAGGTTCACAAATAGTTAATCCAATAACTCATGCAGCTTATACAATGAATGAGTTAATTAGAAGTTATATATTCTCATTGTGTAGTGCTCATTATAAAAACCTCTATTGTTTCATTTTCGTATCGTATCGTAAAACGAGCCAAGGTATTGTTATAAACTGTTTTGTTTGCGCGGAAAAATAGCTACTACAATTTATTCATTGAAACAGCTAGGCTGAATCAAAGCTGTTGCAAATGACCCCGAGTCGCCTACTTTATTGTGAATGAACGACTACTCATTGATTTAAATCCTACACAGGGTTCAAGTAAGGGCGGCGGTCATGAAGCAACATACGTTCCAAACCCATAATCCAGCTCCAAAATCCTACCAAGATGGTTTCTAAAGCCTTTACGTAGCTCAATATCACTACTAAACACCGTAAAATACCTCTAAAATTTTCTGACCTAGCGAAAATGGCCGGGGATAGGCCTTACCTATGGAACAGGGCGAAGCATAAAACACGTAAAACTGAGTTACAAGACTGCCACTTACTTTTCAGATGCCTCGGTCATGATTCGACACGTCGAATATCCTAATTTCTACTAGCCACTTCACAGATTTCACCATTTTTATAACATAAATACATCAGTTACACTTTAGATGATTTCTAATTCGGCCCTTTTGTTGGGCCTCAATGCGCCTGCGTCAATAAAACAGTCCGGGCGGGTTTCAATGAAGTTGAACACAGATTACACCCTTACAAAGATAGGTGGCGTGTGTGTTCTACTGTACAAAGTTTTTCTCTAACGCCGTTGGTTGTTATTTCACTCTTTTAAATTTTACATCAATCGCAACGTTTTAAATTACGTAGTCGCCAATGATACAGCGGTACAGATTAAAAGGAAAACTTATGGCGCGAAATTTAGATTTTAATTGTCAAAGCCGACAGTAACTTTTTTTATCCGCAGTTGGGATCACTTGTATAATTCCATTTATTCGTAAAACTGATTCAATATCGCAAAAAAGGTTTTAAAGAATATTTTCTGGATAATAATTGTGTCGGAAAATCGGAGGACGTATTTCGCAACGACACCGGGAAGTAGGTCACACCAGTCTCGGGGGTTCGACTGTTACTGAATGGAGCGAGCCTCGCAGCGGACTATCCCGTTCATGCAGCGACCCATTGAAAAATAAATAGGTCAAATCACTGCAACGTGGCCTACATGCAGTTTGCACCATTCACAGGCAGAGCTTGCATACAGGCCCCCGGTTCTATTTATAGCTCGCGTGTTCTATATTTGGCAGGTCATTCGCAGCAGACGTAAATGCAGCCTCCGTAAAGTAGGTTACCTGATTTTCTTTGTTAATAGGTAGTGCAGTGACGTCACTGCCCATTGTGTGACATCAGGCAGTTCATTGAAGTTTTTTAAAATAATTTAACATTGGCACTTATGCTGTAATTTTAATTGAACATATTCAAAAATGGAATCCTAACACAATATAATAATTATATTATACGATTTAAATTAAACGAAAGAAAATTAAGCTCATACAATATTTTGTAATTTGAAAGTTTTATATTTTATAGTGAGGCTTGAAACTGTAGTTTTTATTTAAACATATTCAAAAAAGGAACCCTAAACTAGAATACTTAATTATGCAATTAAATATACAACATTTTTTAAACAAAACGAACTTAAAAAAATATATCTTTTTAAATGGTTGTGTTGTAGTGTTTTAATGTAATGGACTCTATTTTTTTTTAATTGCATGAGTTCAGCAGACAGGCAGACGGCCCACTTGATGGAAAGCGGTTACCATCGCCTATGGACATTTGCAACACCAAGGAGTCTGGAACCTGGTCACTAATGCCAGAACACAACTCAAGGTTGTTACGGCGGCATACTCTAGACCAGGGGTGGTAGCTATGCAGTCGGGCAAATACCCTACCACCTGGCTGTGGGTTGTTTTGTCGCCTCTTACGATAGGAGCCCCGGCCGCAGGATATTGTATTCTTTTTCCGTTCCTGCACGAATATTTTTTAAATACATGCTTACAGATTAATGCTATTTGTTATTATTATGTTGTAATATACTTGTTGTAGATACCTTTTTCTATGTATTTTGGAATTAAGAAGAGATGAAGTTAAATGCAATTCAACACAAAGGTTTTGATTTATAGAGTGCAATGACCTTTGCCCCAGCAACCTCTATGACGCAAAGCAAGTTACAAGGCGTGTTTCAGACCTATACGTAGATACTAGATGCATTTATAGATTTTACAGGATTACTCTGTAATATTTATTCAATTATAATCAATTACAGGTTCGATGTTTAGGACAATTTATAGAAATAATTATTGTAATTTATCGGAAATAATTATTAAAAATAACCTATGCACTTCTTCAAGAAGTCATCAACAAAGGGCTGGTCTTTATTTTGGATATAAAGCGTTACTGCCTACGCGGTAACGCCGCCAGCCTTTTGTGGACGTGCCCATGGAGCGACTGTGACCGAGGGAAAATTACCTTTTGATATATTGATATACAATGTGGGACACTCAGAAAGTATTGCGAATTTTATTTTATGAATGAGAGACTGGCCAGCGATAATCTATTTCGAAAATATGATTATTTATAACTAAAAATAGGCAAGTTCCAATTTCAAAATTTCCCTCCACATTGTTTGCGAGCTAATTTAAATTATCGTGTCTCATTGAAAAAAATGGATCTGCGCCGGGAACATTTTCGCGCTATAATTTTTTACGATTTCAAGTGTCGCCTGAAACCGGACGAATCGTACGATAGACTTCAAATGGAATTCATGGATGAAGGCCTTTCTAAGGCAACCGTCTATCGTTGGCACAATGAATTCAAGTTCGGTCGACTAACTTTAGGGGATGAAAAAAGGAGTGGTCGCCTTTTGACGGCTGTTACTGAAGAAAATGTGCTAGCAGTGAAAAATTTTATCCAAGACAATAGGCGAGTTACGTATCAAGAGATTAAGCACGTACTGCAGATTGGATCGGGAAGCCTTCACGAGATTCTACACGGTATCTTCGCGAGAGGAAAATAGTTTCCCGCTGGGTGCAGCACAACCGCACCGATGCTCAGAAGCAGGCCCGAGTGGAATGGCGCCGTGATATGATAAATAAATTTGAAGCAGGTTCGTGTCGGCATGCTTACGATATCATTACAGGTAAATGAGTCCTGGATTTATCAATAGCCAGTCGATAGTTTGGGTATTTCAAAAGGAATCAACGCCTACCAAAGTGAAGCGATCTAGAAGCCGGGGGAAGATTTTGATCACGAGTTTTTTCAATTTGACTGGCAACTTGGTATTAATTTCTTTACGGAACAAAGAAGCATCAACGCCGAATAGTAATATATTACCAAATGCTTGGCAGAAGTTATCTCTGTTGTGAGCATCAAGCAACCAAACAGGGCTCCGCGAGCTACTGCTCCACCACGACAACGCGCCTGGACGTCCTGGACAGCACGCCGGTCAAACTCCTGGGTCCCTTACAACCCTGACCTACGTCAGGGTTGTAAGTTGTAAACGAGGTGTCACACATGGCACTAGATAGGACTATATATAAGTATAGATATAAGGCCAACACTGCACATGCACTTCCTCACAATACCAGCATGTAACAGACACACTCTACATTAGTATAAGTTTAGTATTAAAATTAGAATAAATTAATATAATAAGTTATTCTTAAGGTACACCAAAACAGAAAAATTACTACATATAATGTCACATACACTAACAAAATGGACAATAAGCGTGTACGGAGTCTCAAATTTTTCATAGAAATTAAGTATTAAAAAAGGGTACGGAACTCGAGTCCGTAGAGATATAAATAATAATAATAAAAAAAACGAGGTGTCTGCGGCGGACTGGAAAAAGTTTTTCAAAAACTAGTTCAGACACATGAAACTTTGTATGCAGGCTGGTGGAGAGTACTTTGAAAAGATTTAATAAAAAAACTAATATTTAATTTATGATATATTTTTATTAATGATTTAATAAAAATATTTACCTATAGAACATTTATTTTTATTTTTGCTAAACTTTCTTTGGCAGTAACATCGATATAACTAATCTGTGAAACTCGACAATCTGTGTTGGACAAACACAGTGGATATACCATACACTCACCTGAAATATATAAGCTAACACCACCACCAACACCAGGGGCGTCGTAGACGCGTTGCCGACCCTTAAGAAATTTAATAACGTCCTTATTGAAGAACTCCCCCATGTCATAGGGTAGAGGGAAAGCCGCGGCGGTTAGTTCTCTCTCAGACATACACGTTCTAGAGACGCATTGCGTGTTCAGCATGTTAGCTCTCTGAATGAAAGTGAACATTGAACAACCTGCTGACGAGAGGTGCGGTTTTGAAAGTGAATACTTTAAATAAATACGTACGTCTGTTTCATCTACATCGTCAGATTAGCATAGCAACAAAGAGGAGCATAAAAACACGAGTAAAAGAACACATTGCTGACATGAAACAGACAAGGTCTACGAAGTCTGCGATCAGTGAACACACGCTGGATAAACCCAACCACTACATCAGATTCGATA
The DNA here is from genome assembly GCA_019925095.2 of Dendrolimus kikuchii. Lineage (NCBI taxonomy): Eukaryota > Metazoa > Arthropoda > Insecta > Lepidoptera > Lasiocampidae > Dendrolimus > Dendrolimus kikuchii. The sequence continues at coordinate 10,531,588 of CM034413.1, forward strand.
ACCCACAAATCCTCGCGAAAGAGAATCGTTTTATACCTAGAATGATGCGTGAGGCTATTGAAATCAAAAACACCCAAATTTCAATAGAGAAGATGGTTGGCAAGTACCACCTGTTTGGGATCCAATTATCAAAACTATTAAGACCCAAACCCAGCAAAAACCAGCTGCCAGACCTCAAGACACTGTGAGCTCTTTCTGCGTACAACGGAACACAAACCAACTTGACTGACAATTACTTTTATTTTTCCTTCCATCCATTTTAATATTATATAAAATTATTAGAGCTAGGCATGTTTGCTGAAGAGTTTCTTGTGCCGCTTCTTCTCTTCAAGCCATAACATGTTGCGAAGCGGTAGTAAATTAGATTAGGCTCCCATAGAGTAAATAATAACCATAAACAAAATTAAAATTAAATAATTAAAATTAACAAGTTGGCGGTAGGCTAAATAAAACTTTAACAATACTCGTTGACACTTGACATCTTTGTCTTCCGCGATCACGGCCACTGAAAAGTGGCCGAAACGTCGGAAAAAACCAAAATCAAATAAAATTACCGCGCTTAAAACCGTTAAAACGTAGTTTTATTTTATTATGTATACAAGTCGCGAAAACTTAAGAAAATATTATCGTCAGATTCCAGATCACTTTTAGCGACAAGGCCGCTTGTTTTGCCAAGAAGTATTTTAATTATGCATTTTGTTTTTGTAATTGTTTATTTTGGTAAGCAATACTGTTATCTAATCTATGTAGTAAGACAAATGAATGGGTAGTAAATTATAAGAAAATCGACATTATAGCACGGGAGTGCTTTACGGAAAATTTGCATTTTGAGATATTTTTATCTCCTACCTCTGTAAGTCGATATTACTTATACACAAAATTTCACGAAATTCTGTTCATACCCAAAATACTCAGGAAATATAAATGATAACAGCCCATAAACTATTAGGCTCGGGCCTCCCATTTCTATAGAGGTACGCATAGTATATACGGGGGATACCGAAGACCACGCAGTGGTGAAAAAAAGTAGGACGGCGTACCCTGGGCTTCGAAGCGAGCGCTCCGATCACAAACGGGATTTAACGCTCTGATAATGGATAGTCCGAATGGATTGGCGGGTTTAACACATCGGTTATCTCGATGTGTAGGTTTCATCAAGATGTTTCTTTAAGCTTTAGCGCATGGTAATTGTAACATAAGGTCAGACAACTGCGTAAGTGCACCTGCCTGCCAGGTGGTAGGGTATTTGCCCATCTGGATGGCTATCACCCCTGGTCTGAAGTATGCCGCCACAACAACCTTGAGTTGTGTTCCGGCATTAGTGACCAGATACCAGGTTCCCTTAAGAGAGCAGCAGCGCATTTGTAGCAACTTTGGTGTTGCAAATGTCCATAAGCGATGATAACCGCTTTCCATCAAGTGTACCGTCTGCCTGTCCGCTGTACTCATGCAATAAAAAAAATAGTACATGTTTTTCGGTCAAGATTTAAAGCCGCGCCCTTTGACTCTGGGTTGCGTGCGTTAACCACTAAGCTGCCATGGCTTCTACTAAAGAGAGTGTAGTTATAATTCTGTTTTTAGTCTAGAGACAATACAATTTCTTGAAGCCGGGCGACCTGTTGAAAGAGGCGACAAAACCACCCCACAGCTAGGTGTTTACCCGTCTGGATGACTACCACCCCTGGTCTAAAGTTATACCCCTGGTCTAAGCTATAACAACCTTAAGTCGTGTTCCGGTATTAGTGGTTTGGTTCCAATCTCCTTTTATAGAGCGGTACCACATTGGTGTTACAAATGTCCATAGGCGATGGTAACCGCTTCCCACCAAGTGAGCCGTCTGCCTTTTTGCTGAATAAAAAAAAAGAGTAATTAAAAAAAAGTTTGGAAACTGTGGTTCACTTATAATGTGTGAATTTTAGACATTATTATGAGAATTTGAAAATTAAACAACACTTATAAAAATCGGTTTATTGTATAAATAACAATTTGTAACTATATAAATACATGCTTATAAATATCAAAAATATCACAATATGTGACCGCTCAAACCGTCCCAGTGAAAAACTTAACTTATAACACACTGCAATCACGATTAGCGTCCAGTCCGTCAACTTCTATTATCTATCTATATATATATAAAAATCAATTGCTGTTCGTTAGTCTCGCTAAAACTCGAGAACGGAACGGCTGAACTGATTTGGCTAATTTTGGTTTTGAATTATTTGTGGAAGTCCAGGGAAGGTTTAAAGGGTGAATAAATATGAAAAAAATGCTTGGAACATAGTAAAAACAAGAATTTTGCTTTCCCTTAGACACTATTCCTACCTGTCAAACATTTGATGTTCGTCCCGTCGTTCAGAAATCAAATTAAATTTAAAAGTGAAGCTTTTTATTCATTTTTTTTGGTTTTGAATGTCAAACGTTTGATGTTCGTTCCGGTTAAGTTTTGACCACATTTTTTACTAAAGTTGAAACATTCTCCAATTACCATTCAGTCTTTTTATTTATTGATTCTGAGGCGGTACGAAGTTTTCCCGGGTGAGCTAGTTTTACATATATTTTTTATGTTTTTTAAACTTAATCAGTGAATGATTGCCCGGAGGAGTAGGTACCCGTTCCGATAACCGATGAACTTCAACTTGGCGTCTCTTTGACATCGACTCTCAATTTCGGCTCCTACATCGAATGCATAGCACAAACTGCGGCAAAAAAGCTAGGCATACTCTCCAAGGTGAGACGGTACTTCATATCTGAACAGCTGCTAGTGTTGTACAAAACACAAGTACGAGCATCTATGGAGTATTGCTCTCACCTTTGGGATGGCTCAGCCAAATATCAACTCGAAGCACTAGAGTCGCTTGAGGAGTTTTTGGCGGGAACTGAAAGGAGATATTGTGCTGTGCAGTTTTATTTTCTAAAAATATGTAAAATTGCTCTAAAATGAACAATAGTTGTAGGATATTGACAGTTTTTAGAGTAGTAATTATGTGTTTTTGTGAGAAATGTGAACTGTATAGTCAAATGTGGCCTTTCAAGTTGCCACAAGAACTCCGTTGAATGGCTTCAGTTGATAACCTACAGTTCAGCTGAGCTATACATAGGCATAAGGAAATTAAGAAACTATATTATTGTAATCTAAGATCTGGCTTAAAGGCCTAGCTGCCAAGTCATAAACCTAAATAAATAATAGAGTCGATTGAACGGAGCCAGGAGGCTGCTTGGCAACGACCAGCTTTTCGACGACAAAACGCAGTCTCGAACAACGACGCAGGATTGCCAGCTTATCGGTTTTCTATCACAGCCACACTGCCAGCCAGACGCACTGGCATGCAGCACCGATATATGGTGAATATTCCACCTATAAGAACGAAGCGCTTTGCATCTAGCTTCATCATACGCACCGCACAAGAGTGAATCTCATTGCTGGAGTCTGTCTTTCCTGATACTTATAACCTGGGTGTCTTCAAGTCCCGTGTACCTTCTAGGTAAGCGTACCTTCTACCATCCTAGACCACATATTCCAATAAAAAAAATTTGAAAGTCCTAAGCTCCTCTTAAACTGTAAGCTAAAAGGACTTTCACTAATTGACAAAATAAGTTTTAGGGCCGATATTGCAATCATCAGATAAAAGTTATCCATTAACTTGACTGAATGTAAAAGTGAAATAGCTGCACTGATTTATTTACGCAAGCGTAATTTTTAATTTATTCGTGTTGTATTTTATTCGATGCATAACATTTACCTGGCCATTGAAAAATCGGGCCTTAATAAGATGTTGTTTGTAACTTGTGATTTACTTATGCAGAGGTAAGGAGAACCGTCTCATATGGGTGGAAAGTTGAAAGTGTCCTGCTAAAAACTGTAAATGATAGTTCAAAAAGCTTCCGACATGGCGCTAGCGTCGGCAAATGGTGTGGTATGAATGTAGCAGTTGTTAACGGATTGAAGTATGCAGAGTTAGAAAATTAAATATTTTTAATGACTAGAGTAGTTGGTGATAGTACACTATTAAAAAAAGTCAACTATTTAGGTAGTTAAATATAATTTAGTAAATATTAAATAACCTCAAAGAATTATTATGTGAAAACGTGAAGTGATTTTTTAATTTTATAAAACTGAAATATTTTGTAATGCTTCGTATACAATAAGCTTCCAAAATATCTTAAAGGACTGCCATGTACACTATTTAAGAAAAAAATAAATTTGCTATTGACCACTAAATGCTATTATAATATAAACATGTTTATGGACGATGAAACACTATGAACTGACATAAATATATTTGATATGCCTTAATAGTAGACATTTCATTATTTAGATTATTTATAGATTATTATTATATTGTATGTCTTTGATAATTATTATTAATTTTTAATTTTAATTGTATTGATTCATTGTTTGTAAAAATAAGTTTATAAATCAATATTGTAATTTTAATTTTGCACGCCCAATTATGGGCCAAATGCATTGATACTGTTAAAACCGTAACATCTTTGTACATGCATTACGCAATAAATATATTATATTCAATTCTATTATATGCTCTCTAATAACTTTTGGCGCTTTCTTTAAAATTCAACCCACCCTGTTGCTAATGTGGCGCCACCCTAGTTTAATGCATTTCTTCATATACACAGATGATTCTTCTTGCCTTTACCCTGCATTGATTTTATATAAAAATAAAACTGATGGAGCTAACCATGATTGCAGTGTGTTGTATATAATTCTTTTTGATGCCAAGATCTTGTATTGTAAACAATATGAGCAATATTGCCAGGTTGTAAATTTTCTTTTGTCCACATTTGAGTAACATCCATTACCTACATATACCCTGCATGAGTATACGACAGTATGAGCAATGTTGCCAGGCAGTAATTTTTTGTCCATACTAGGAGAAATCTCGATTACTGACATCTTATATCTATTGAAAACCGTATTAGGGGCCATCCATAAGTTACGTCACTCGTTAAGGGGGTCGACGAATTGTGACAAGGGGTGAGAGGTGTCCTAAATTTCGTGACGTCACATTTCGAAATCTAATATATTTCAGCTAATTACGGAACTACTGTTTTAATTTCATAATTTCTTGATGTAAAATTGTCAAATATGTGATTACACACTGTCATTGTCAGTGTGACAGTGTAAATTTGACTTTGTCATATAAAATTTTCCTTTCAACATGTAATGGTGCAAATTTAATATTTTAATTAAATATCTCTCGTGGCGCAATTTCTACCCTTTCCTTAATAGTTTGAGTTAATCACACACTAAGGAGGGAGTATTCCCACGAATGTTACCAGCTGTGACAAGGACGGGGAGGGGTCAAAAATCATGAAATTCGTGTGACGCAATTTGTGGATGGCCTCTTATCAATGTTGCCAGGTAGTATGTTTTTTGTCCATGTTAGACGAAATCTTTATTAATGACATCTTAAATCTAAGTATAACAATATTAACAATGGTACCAGATTGCAGATTTTATTTTATTTATATAATTAGGAAAAACATCCACCATTAAAAACAATGATCCGACATCCAGTGTTAAAAACAATGTTAGACATCATCAAACTCCGGCAGGGGTCCTTTGGACACCTGCGCCATTGCGGACTTTACCAAATCTTCACCTTGGTTATTTACCGAATTGAGGAGACGCTAGAAAAAAAAAACAAAAAGCTTAAAAGTAATGTCTTGGTGGCACGACTCTTGTGCATTTAAATTCTTTTGGAAATTTAAGTACCTACTGTTAAATTCGTATACAAACTTTACCTCGCCGTTGCTAGCGAGATAAAGAAAAGTAGATTTTATGAATATTGAATTCATATTAATATTTGGAATAGATATGAAAAAAGTGCTCTAACAAAAGTCTATAAAAAATAATGACATATGATTTTAAATGTCAAATGCGGAGTTTCCTTCTAATAGAAAAACCCCGGCACCTGCCTCCTGCCAGTGGTACCAGCTGCTTATTTTATTTTATTGGAACAACAAACAGCTACATTATTAAAATTAAATACACAATTACAATTCAAAATATTAAGTAATAATGCAGCCCACAGTGCTATCTGTTGGCAACACCAATGCATAAAATAATTTTATTTTAAACTTGCAACACTGTCGTTGCTTTTTCTGTCTTCTTCCGTTTTGATTGTAGCCGAGTGCAGACGCATTCTTTATGTAAACGTGATTTATTACAAGTTTTCACCACTAAGACTTTAACTTCTACACCTACAGCGATCAGGGTATCCTAGGCCCACTCCATCAGCGTAGAACGAAACATATGTTAAATTGTTGTATCAAAAAGTTGTCCACAAGTTAAAATAAAATATTATCAAAGAGATTTTGTGACTACGTGTAATCGTTAGGCTTCATATCTATACTTATAATAAATATACATATGATAAATTTGTAGAGGTCAAATTTCTGTACAATGAAAAAAAATATGCTAAGAACCGAGTCAGGGGCATGTAAGAAGTGAAATAGAATTAATTTAGATTTTTCAATTTTTTTGTTTCTCTGTATGTCTGTTTGTACCGGCTAATCTCCGAAAAGACTGGACCGATTTAAATGAATTTTTTTATGGTGGTAGCTTATATCCCTGGTCAACATATAGGATACTTTTGATCCCGAAAAATTATAGTATTCCCGCGGGATGGTTAAAAAAACTTTAATTACTTAAACAGCTTATTATACAGTTAACGCACCTAATTAAATATTGATATTGCCGGTATCATCGTCATACAATAAAACAATTTATACATTAAAAAACAATCAGACTATATATCATCACGCTAAGACCAATAGGAGCGGTGCACCAATGAAGAATGTTTTAAAATCGGGAGGGTTTTTTTTTTAAACTATTCCAAGCGGACAAAATCGCGGGCAGAAGCTAGTTAAATATATATTTAAAGAAGGAAGGAAAAGAAGGTTAGTAAAAAAAAAGGAGAGCAAAGAGAAAATAGATATAGAATTATGATCATCACTGATAAGTTCAAGTTTTGTGAAGCAGGAATTTGAATCTGGAAGTAGAGTTGGCAAATATGTCTATGTATTCAAACAGTTTAGTACGGGTGTTGACCGAACATGTGACAGGAGAACAAAGGCCCCGCTTCGGGGGGCCTTTAGCTATCATGGGAGCAAAGGATTCATCACCCCCACTGACGAAGTGGATGTGTTCTGATTCCCGGGGCACATTCAGGCACTTTTTGCGCTGGATCGGACTGGGCGTAACTACGTTCTAAGTCTCAGCCTTTCCTACATAAAAAGCGCGGGGCACATGGGAGGAGGGTGGTTTTTGTGGGTAGCGGTTGTACCCCGTGCAACTTCTCTGAGTCTCCACACAAGCTGGTTGATCACTGTTTGGATTGCCCCTTATTAAAGGGTAAATTCTCCATGATCAACTATGGTCTAATCCCTTGCAAAGGACCCGGTATTATGCGTATATAGCATTTCCCCCGCCTTAAAAAAAAAAGGAGAACAAAGGCCAGAGTTCGTACTTAATTTTATTAAACGAAAAAATTTAAAACATAATCTGTTTTCAGGGAAATCTGTATTATATTTCACGGGAAACACAACCGATGGCAACATTCGGATTTATACTATGGCATGACAATCGAGCCAAAACATTTAATATCCATAATATTTTCTTAAGTTTTCGCGACTTGTATACATAATAAAACTACGTTTTAACTACGTTGTAGTAAATTAGATTAGGCTCCCATAGATTAAATAATAACCATAAACAAAATTAAAAATTAAATAATTAAAATTAATAAGTTGGCGGTAGGCTAAATAAAACTTTAACAATACTCGTTGACACTTGACATCTTTGTCTTCCGTGATCACGGCCACTGAGAAGTGGCCGAAACGTCGGAAAAAACCAAAATCAAATAAAATTACCGCGCTTAAAACCGTTAAAACGTAGTTTTATTATTTAATATCCAGCTACTGATTTCAAATTCGTAGCAAGTCAGTGCTGACTTCGTACTGACTATGGAGGGTAGATGTAAGAAGAACCATCTCTGTATATGAAGAAGCGTCTATCGAAATGCATTAAGTTAAGGTGGCGCCACTTTCGCAATTTTTTAAATTTATTGCAGGAGTACAGGCAGACGGCCCACTTGATGGAAAGCGGTTACCATCGCCTATGAACATTTGCAACACCAAAGGTGTTACAAATGCGCTGCAAACTAGCATCACGGTGAACTTTAAAGTAAGCGCCAAAAGTTACTAGAGAGCATTATAAAATATTTTAGTTTTATATACATACATAACTTCACGCCAGTTCCCTTGCGGGGTAGGCACGAACAACAGAGCGCCATTCAGGCTTATTCTTACATACCTCACTTGCCTCTTTGACATTCATATCTCTTGTCATGCACGCTCGTCTGTTCTTAAGGCTCCTGACATCACCTTCTGCTAGTAGACGATCAATTTGATCATGGAAGGTGTGTCGTGGCCTTCCACGACTTCTGCATCCATCCACTTTTGCATTGTATATCTGTTTAGTCATTCTTTCAACATGCATTCTTTCCACATGCCCGAACCACCGGAGCATTCCTTGTTAGCATTTTAGTTTTATAAATTTAAATATTAAAAAATCACTGAATATATTCAAAGTTCACAAAATTAAATCACTCTTCACGTATTCACACAACAATAACTCTTTGAGGTTATTTAATATTTACTAAATTATTTTGTACTACGTAAATAGTTGACGCTTTTAATAGTTTACTATCACCGACTACTGTAGTCACTAAAAATATTAAATTTTCTAACTCGGCATACTTCACTCCGTTAACAACTGCTACATTCATACCACACCATTTGCCGACGCTAGCGCCATGTCGGAAGGTTTTTGAACTATTATTTACCGTTTTTAGCAGGACACTTTCAACTTTCCATCCATATGACAGGGTTCTCCTTACCTCTACCCTTCATAGCCTTTATTAACATTACTCATCCCGGGTTTTTATTCATTCAGTATTTTCCTGATGAAAATACCCTTGAATTTAAATACAGAGTAAACTCCATGTAACGTCACTCGATTTAACGATAAACCCTCTTAAGCGTCGAAATCACTTGGCTTTGGTTTGTTTAGCTTGTCTTCCATACAATGATACTCTATATAGCATTACACCTACTCTCAATAGCGACAACAATTAAGTAATAAAAAGTACCTTTTAAGTTAGTAAAAGCTGCGCAGCTGTGTACGTTCTTTTATCGCTTTATTACCTTAGCCTGTAATAAACTCCACTGTGGGCATTATGCATGCCGAAATTTCTAAGTTCTTCCTTTATCACCAAGATACCTCAATATCGCAAGATATGAATAAAATAAGTAAAAAAAATACAACAAAATTACTGGTGCAGCAAAAGACGTAAGACAATGTATTTAACTGAGAACACTATTATGCGTGGATGGATGCAGAAGTCGTGGAAGGCCACGACACACCTTCCATGATCAAATTGATCGTGTACTAGCAGAAGGTGATGTCAGGAGCCTTAAGAACAGACGAGCTTGCATGACAAGAGTTATGAATGTCAAAGAGGCAAGTGAGGTGTGTAAGAATAAGCCTGAATGGCGCTCTGTTGTTCGTGTCTACCCCACAAGGGAACTGGCGTGAAGTTATGTATGTATGTACTATTATGCGTGTGGCAACACTCGCTCCATCTCTAATATGGCTGCTTGTTTGTTCCATATGTATATAGTAATAATTAAATATTTTCACTGTGCATAATATTGTTTTTACTCTACTGCCCTAACCTATCACAGACAAAAATAACAGGCTTCTCTCCATTTAACGACAACTCACTATAACGCCATCAAATGCACGGCTCCTTCAGTGTCGTTATATAGAGTTTACACTGCACTGGCACAATGACTGTAATCTCACCTGTCAAGCGTGAACGAAGGTAAATACTATTTATAGACAAATACTTACGATATGTTCCAAGCCGTCTTCGTTTGGCCTACTTTGTGAATATACCAAGTTCATCTTAGCCGTTTGCACTGCGATCGGACTTTTCGACGCTATGTTCTCTGCCAACTCAATAACGTGTTTTAAAGCTCTATAATAAAAAAAATAAAGATTAGTAATTTTTCTTTTCTTTATTTTAATTTATGTGCATTCGATTTTTTTTTTATTGCAGGAGATCAGCAGACAGGCAGACGGCCCACTTGATGGAAAGCGGTTACCATCGCCTATGGACATTTGCAACATCAAAGTTGCTACAAATGCGCTGCTGCTCTCTTAAGGGAAACTGGAACGTGGTCACTAATGCCGGAACACAACTCAAGGTTGTTATAGTGACATACTTTAGACCAGAGGTGGTAGCTATCCAGTCGGGCAAATACCCTACCACCTGGCTGTGGGTTGTTAAGTCGCCTCTTACGACAGGCCGCCCGGCCGCAGGAAATTGTATTCTTTCTCCGTTCCTGCACGGATAAATTTTAGATGGGTTCTGTATATAAATTATATTATCTATACTTCTATACTAATATTATAAAGAGGTAAAGTTTGTGACGTTGTAGGGGATAATCTCTGGATCTACTAAACCGATTAAAAAAAAACTTTTACTGTTGGAAAGCTGCGTTAACAGGGAATGTCATAGGCTATATAACATGACGCTATATACCACGGGAGCGGGACAGAGCGCGGGTGAAACGGGGCCGGGCCGCTAGTATTATATATATTTTATACACCATTTTTGGAAGTGAAACTTCTTTAGAATCGTGATTATAAAACTCGATGAAACCGAAAAAGCGACACTAAAAAGAGATAAACAAATAAATCTATAGGACTAAGCCTGCGAGAGGATGAGATACGAGTTCTACAATGTGCAGCGCAGATTAGAGAGTCAATAAGACCGATGTTTAAACATAGGTCCAATTTGGACCAAAATAAAACTGATAATATTTTTTAAAATAAAACAGTGAAAAATCGAAACTGATACTTATAAAAGTTAGAGAAGAATTATCTGTGAGTACATTCTCTGAAGTTTCACTTCTGGAGTTTTTGGCGGGAACTGAAAAGGGAAGTTGTGCTGTGCAGTTTTATTTTCTAAAAATGTGTAAAATTACTTTAAAATGAACAATAGTTGTAGGATATTGATAGTTTTTGAGTAGTAATTATGTGTTTTTGCGAGAAATGTGAACTATATAGCCAAATGTGGCCTTTCGAGTCTTCAAAAGAACTCCGTTCAATGGACGTCGATTGTAGCCTACAATACAACGGCGCCTGGCTTAAAGGCCTAGTTGCCAAGCCTTAAAAATAAAAAAATAAAAAGTTTCACTTCTACTGCGTGTGAACTGCACACACACACACAATCTTTTTTTGGAGTTTACGCCTTAAGAATAGATTTTCATATCAAGCCCCCGGTATAGAAATTTTATGAAAGGTTAAATAATACAAGCATTAATTCAAAAGCGTAATACCTTTTTTAATATACAATTTCGAACTTTAATGCAACTAAATGGAATCTAAAACAATATCCATCCACTGCAAATTCAAAGACAATCGTACTTTAGGAGTAAACTGCAGTCGTGCGTCGGAGTTGACACATACGAATATGGCTTTGAACTCTGAAGGCGCGGTATCTAATTTCTTTTATATAAAAATTGTGTCAATTTTTTCGGCGCGTTCCCGTACTAGTTCACAACGCCCAAAATGCTTCGTCAACCGTTCCACATGGCGACCGCGGCCGTTATAATTTTTGATCACGCAACGCTCATAACGGCCCACGTCAAGAGGTGGGTCGAATAACCGTTCCACTAGAGTTTATGATTGCGTTGTGTGAACGTGGTCGTTGTGAGCTACTAATGGGACGCGGAAAGAATCGGAACGGATGGCTGGTTGTGACATGTGTCAACTACTCATTTCAATGCATTTTAATTTTTGAAGTGAAACTTCTGTATAGACGGGGTTTTAGGATTTTTCTGTCACGAAACAGCGTTACGGCCGCGTGGAAGAGCGGCATAAATTTAGACTAGACGTGGTGAGAGGCGGCATAATATTAGAGTAGACTGTCGATGTTTTTATTGGTTCCGGATCGAATTCAGTTTTTTTTGTTTGATAAAATAAAATATGTTTAAGTAAAAAATGCATTAATTAAAATGTACCTAACCTAACCAAATCATAATTTGCAGTAAATCTGCGAAAAATCGAAATGTGTGCCGGGATACATAGGAGAAGTGAAACTTCAACGGACAAGTGGGAAAACGAATCGCAACAAAGTTTTAACTTCAGATTGTTAATGTACTTGTCCAATTTGAAAACCTCCCCTAAAACTTCAAGTTATTTCTCTATTCATATAAGTCTTATGAGCATATAGGGTATAAATAAAAAATAAAAACTTACATATCTTTATCGGGGAACACTTGGCTGACCAAACCGATTTCCTTGGCCTCTTTCGCGTCAAACTTTCTAGCCGTGTAGCATAATTCCCTTACTATTGAGGTGTTGCCTATTATCTATAAAAAAAGAAAAAAAATCATAGCTGGAGTACAGCAGAGAGGCAGATGGTCCACCCGGTGGAAAGTGGTCGTCGTCGCCTACGGATTTGCAACATCACAGGTGCTGCCGGCTTCGATGGAATTGAATTTCTGTTAGGTTAAACCTTACCGTATTAAAAATTGAATGTTATATAAAACAAATAATAGCTTATAATTTTTACATACATACATAACTTCACGCCAGTTCCCTTGCGGGCTAGGCACGAACAACAAAGCGCCATTCAGGCTTATTCTTACACACCTCACTTGCTTCTTTGACATTCATAGCTCGTCATGCACGCTCGTCCGTTCTTAAGGCTCCTGACATCACCTTCTGCTAGTACACGATCAATTTGATCATGGAAGGTGTGTCGTGGCCTTCCACGACTTCTGCATCCATCCACTTTTGCATTGTATATCTGTTTAGTCATTCTTTCATCATGCATTCCTTTCCTTACCTTCACCACGACACTCTCTTTCAGACCAACTCTCTTCTTACTTCGGTATTAGGAACGCGGTCCGCGAGCGTCACTCCGCAGATTTTGCGCAGTGCTCGCATCTCAACCGCGTTTACTCTACTTTCATGCTCTCTCTTCCATACCCAACTCTCGCTTCCATACGTGAGCGTAGGTACCAGCACCGCGTTGTGTACGGCGAGCTGGGCCTTCTGGCTGAGGTTCTTAGCGCCTAGAAGTTTACCTAACGCTCCATTCACACTATTCCACAAATTCACTCTTTTTTTTATTTTATTTTTATAATTTTTCAACAAAAAATACATTTAGATCCAAAAGTCGCTTATGACACAATGTCAGTAAAGGCTCGATAAGATACCTGTAAATGGATATCGCGAAAGAGGAAATCCGAAGTTACAGTAGAATAGAATAATTATTTATTTATTTCAGACAAAGATCTATAATTTTATACAATACATACATACATACATACATAACTTCACGCCAGTTGCCTTGCGGGGTAGGCACGAACAACAGAGTGCCATTTAGGCTTATTCTTACACACCTCACTTGCCTCTTTGACATTCATAACTCTTGTCATGCAAGCTCGTCTGTTCTTAAGGCTCCTGACATCACCTTCTGCTAGTACACGATCAATTTGATCATGGAAGGTGTGTCGTGGCCTTCCACGACTTCGAATTTTATACAATGTTATTATTAAACCTTTAAGACGGTACCACAAATTTGTTGCCGAACTGTCACACACGGCTAATTGGAAAGCACCGCAAATTTGTGGTCAAATACAGATAATTGAAACGAACGTTGAACTGATGCTTTCTCTCTCTAGCTACATAGAATTTGTATTAGAGTAAAAGAGACGATATAATTATGTTGGTTTTGATACATAATAAAAGTTACGTTTGATGGCAGCGAAAGCCTCATTGAATGTATTGCCAGTTGTTATTAAAATTTTTGAACAAATTGTGGAAAAAAATAATAATTTTGGCCCTTGAAGGAGGTTAAATTAAACTTAATAAATGTCCATCAGTCAGTCCTTTACGGAAGCATTTCATTAACATACATTTTACAAAAATATTCTATGCAGCAATCTACAACCAGTCCCAACACATTTTTGTACAAAGAGAGGTTTACTAAACAACGTGATCAGTTATTTAGATTCACAATTGGAACAACAATGTTGCAAGTTTAAAAATAAAAATGATTTCGTGTTGGTGTTGCCAACAGGTGACACTAGAATCGGGTTTTAGATTTTTATTTTTTCATGACAGGACAATGTCTGCCGGGACTGCTAAGTTATTTATAAAAATTGCTTTGATAAACCTTGTATTAGTATAAACTATATTTAAGAAAACACTAATAATTATTACGACACACCTTCCATGATCAAATTGATCGTGTACTAGCGGAGGGTGATGTCAGGAGCCTTAAGAACAGGCGAGCTTGCATGACAAGAGTTATGAATGTCAAAGAAGCAAGTGAGGTGTGTAAGAATGGGCCTAAATGGCGCTCTGTTGTTCGTGCCTACCCCGCAAGGGAACTGGCGTGAAGTTATGTATGTATGTACTAATAATTATGAAGTAAAGATATATTGCTGGGGAGTTTGTTTGTTTGTAACTAAAATTGCTTTGGAAGCAGTGTCAGACTCTGTAATCTGTAAGATTCCATTTTGAGATAAATACATTGATTTTCATTACCTTAGGCAACCTTTGTAAAGCTCCTACGTCTGGAGCTAAGCCAACATCGACTTCCTTGACTGAAAACCACGCATCTTCAGTACAATACCTGAAATAAAGGTCATCAAACATACACGTAGATTCTTTAATTCCAAGCCAAGCATGTTAGACTTGTGCTTGGTGTTATACAACGACCAACTTCTGGGTTGATCCCAAACACCCAGACCATAGTAAATAACGGTTTTTTAATACGAAATTTGCTATGTCATAAATGGAACTTGCCATAACCGCGTTGCAGTAAACTATACTGACTAATCGATCAGAGAGACTGGCATCAAAAATATAGTTGTGTTAGATTCAATAATAAATAAGTATATCTATATAAAGTCAAACGTCTGGTGGATGTCTCACGTGATCAAGACTGGTTTATACCTCGGACAACGCATCAGCATTGCCATTCAGCGAGGCAATGTGGCCAGTCTTTTGGGTACGTTTCCTACTGACAGCGGTCTAGGACTAGATTTTATACTTTAATTTTAGTTTGTATATATAGTTTAATTTATTGTATACTTTAATTTATTTTATTTTTAATTACCTATATAATAGTATTTTTAAGATAGTTTAGTTTATAATTTTATTATATAAGATATTGTAGAAAATATTGTATATACAAATTAAATTAGAGAATTATAAACATTAATTCTATATAAAAGATACTTCTATTAACTGGACATGAATTTAATTATTAAAAAAATAATTATTTAAGAGTTGATAAAGGATTGTTAAAGTGGTTTGGGCATGTAGAGGATGGATGGAAATATAGTCACAAAACAAGTGTATGGAGAAGATTTGGGACACATATACTACATGCAGGGCCTTCCTTGTGGGGCCACACAGTGCCCTTAAAGGAAATTTCGATTTTTTTTTATTGCAGGAGTTCAGCAGACATGCAGACGGTCCACTTGATGGAAAGCAAAAGGGTGTCATAAAATTTCTTCGAGGCCGGCAGCGCGTTGGCGACATCTCTGATGTTGCAAACGTCCATAGGCGACGGTAACCGCTTTCCACCAGGTGGGCCGTTAGCCTGTTTGCTGTACTCCAGCTATATATAAAAAAAAAAGCAGTTATGGACATTGCAACACCAAAGGTGCTACAAATGCGCTGTTGCTCTCTTAAAGTAGACTGGAACCTGGTCACTAATGCCGGAATACAACTCAAGGTTGTTATGGCGGCATACTCTAGACCAGGGGTGGTCGCCATCCAGTCGAGCAAACACCCTACCACCTGGCAAGAAAATATCGAAAAATTGCCATTTAGACTGAAAAATGAAATAATTTGAAAAAATACTTTACATTTTTTACAATTTTACAGATATATGACCTTTATAAAGAGTTCACATTGTTAATCACCTGATATCAGCTGCGGCAATAAGATTGACTCCTGCACCGATACAAGCATTGTGGGTTACAGTTATGACAGGCTTGATGCAAGTCTCCAAAGCAGTTATACCATCCTGAAAGTATAGTATAGTTACATACATACATACATAACTTCACGCCAGTTCCCTTGCGGGGTAGGCACGAACAACAGAGCGCCATTTAGGCTTATTCTTACACACCTCACTTGCTTCTTTGACATAGTAGTAGTAGTATAGTATAGTTGCTATATGAAATTAAATTTATATGTTTTACTATAAAACTAGAGGTCCCGGCAGACGTTGTCGTGCCCGGAATAAACAAACATTTAGGACCCGATCCCAACGCCACCTGCCGGTTCAAATTGTAAATCTAAATAATGCCGGGACCCACTCAAACATACACAAAAAATTTCATGAAAATTGGTAAGGACGTTCTCAAGATATGCGCGTACATACATTATTACGATTTATTTTTATTAAATTTACTTGCTGACCCGGCAAACTTCGTACCGCCTCAGAATCAATAAATAAAAAAGCTAAATTATAATTGCATAATGTTTTAACTTTAGTAACAAATGTGGTCAAAACTTAACCGGAACGAACATCAAACGTTTGACATTCAAAACCAAATAAATGAAAAAATAAACTTCAGTTTTAAATTTAATTTGATTTCTGAACCACTTTTAAATTTAATTGATTTCTAAACGATGGGACGAACATCAAATGTTTGACAGGTAGGAGTAGTTTCTAAGGGAAAGCGAAATTGTTGTTTTTCCTATATTCCAAGCATTTTTTCATATTTACTCACCTTTTAAACCTTCTCTGAACTTTCATAAATAATTCAAAACCAAAAGTGGCCAAATCAGTCCAACCGTTCTCGAGTTTTAGCGAGACTAACGAACAGCAATTGATTTTTATAGATATAGATTTAAATTAAATTCACAAAATATTCGGGTCGTTTTAGTATTACGCCAAAAGGAAGGTTTGCACTGAAAATCAGCGTTGTGTCGGATATTATGCCGGCACAGCCATAAGCTGAGTGCAAACATTGTTTGCTGAAAATGCGGCGTACAAATTCTCATAATGTTTTTTTTAAAGATACATGTCAGCAATATAAGCATGTCGCTAACTCTTCAAATATTTTTTTCTTTTTTTCCATATATATACTAATATTATAAAGAGGAAAGATTTGTATTTTTGTATGTTTGTAACGAATAAACTCAAAAACTACTGGACCGATTTCGAAAATTCTTTCACCATTCGAATGCTACATTATCCCTGAATAATATAAGCTATATAAAAATTAGGGATCCCAACTAAAACTTCAATAATGTAACCCATCAATCGAAACAAAATACTTGGCGCTAGAATCGGGTTCTAGGA
Organism: Dendrolimus kikuchii; assembly: GCA_019925095.2. Taxonomy (NCBI): domain Eukaryota; kingdom Metazoa; phylum Arthropoda; class Insecta; order Lepidoptera; family Lasiocampidae; genus Dendrolimus; species Dendrolimus kikuchii. Next base: position 10,549,023 of record CM034413.1, read on the forward strand.
CTGTTGAAAATTTGTGTTTTTGAATAGGATGGTTTAGATTCATAATTAGACCCAGTAGGTGGCGCTGGAATCGTCACAACGTTTTTTTTTATTTATTATTGCAAGAGTTCAGCATTATTACCATCACTTATGGACATTTGCAACACCAAAGGCGCTACAAATGCGCTGCTGCTCTCTAAAGGGAGACTACAACCTGGTCATTAATGTCGGAACACAACTCAAGGTTGTTATGGCGACATACTTTAGACCAGGGGTGGTAGCCATCCAGTCGGGCAAACAGCCTACCACCTGGCTGTGGGTTGTTTTGTCTCCTCTTACAACAGGCCGCCCGGCCGCAGGAAATTGTATTCTTTCTCCGTTCCTGCACGGATAAAACGTCTGCTGAGACCGCTAGCAAACTAATAAAATAAACAAAATTTAACATATATTGAATTCTACCTATATTACCTTAAACCACAAGTTTCATTGTCACTTTATGTCCAAAATCGACGGCTTCTGTGGTTGAGCGGACTAAGCCTTTGCCGACCTACCTCACTGCAACGCAGAGGCTCCGGGTTCGATTCCTCGTATAGTAAATTTCGGAAACGTATTTTCTCCGTTATTTACTATGGTCTGGGTGTCTGGGATCGGCCCCAGAGTAGTCCGTTGTATATTACCCATAACACAAGCGTAACTTGCTTAATTTGGGGATATACAATATGTGTGTTTGTCTGCCGATTATTATTATTATTATAAAATAATATTTCTTTTAGGGCCGATATTTTAATCATGAGATAAAAGTTATAAGTGGAATGAGTTATAACCTGACTGAATTCAAAAGGCACCTAAGGCAACGAATTAGCGTTGCCATCCAACGCGGAAATGCGGCCAGCATTTTGGGCACGCTCCCCGCCGACAGCGATTTGGAGTCAATTTTTTATTTAAAAATATTAAAAAACGTCTGGTCGATACAACACGAGACCGGAAGGCTGGAGCTTACCTCGCTCAGAGGATTAGCCTCTGTATCCAGCGAGGTAATGCTGCCAGCCTTCTAGATACAATGCCCAGCGACAGTGGTCTGGTGGGGCTGTACGGGCTTTGATACAGGTTTTTTTTATTTTATTTTTAAGCTAGGTTTATTTATATTATGGATTATGCCCTCCTTTTTATTTAGTTCTAGTTTTTAATTTTAGCTTTATTTTTCATACTGTAGTTTAGTTTTAGTATTTAATTGTATTTTTCTATTAAATGTAATCTGTTGTAAAAAAAATATATATATATTTATAGATTTATGTTATTTTGTAAGTATAGCTTTATTTATAGTATAGTTTAGTTTATTTATTTTTAAGATTTTTCCTATTGTAAATATGGTATTCAAAAGTGAACCAATTCAACTGTTTTATTCATGCATCAGTTATTTTTAATATTGTTGTTTAATCTATACATAACTTTTATCTAGTGATTGGCAAATCGGCTTTTAATAAGATAAGCTTGTCGTATTTTCCTGATACGGTAAGATAAGGGGCCATCCACAAATTACATAACCCGCCCTTGTCACAGCTGGTCACATTCGTGAGACGTCACATTTTTTTTTTTTATTGCAGGAGATCAGCAGACAGGCAGACGGCCCACTTGATGGGAAGCGCTGTTGCTCTCTTAAGGGAGACTGGAATTTGGTCACTAATGCCGGAACACAACTCAAGGTTGTTATGGCGACATACTTTAGACCAGCGGTGGTAGCCATCCAGTCGGTCAAATGCCCTACCACCTGGCTGTGGGTTGTTACGTCGCCTCTTAGGACAGGCCGCCCGGCCGCAGGAAATTGTATTCTTTCTCCGTTCCCGCACGGATAAAAATATATAAATAAATAATAATAATATAAATAAATAAATATTTTGGAAATTTACATCAAGAAATTATTAAATTAAAACAGCAATTCCGTAATTAGTTCTTTTAAAATTATTCCTAAAGGCTTAGCCACAACTTGGCTATGTCGCCTTAACAATCACCATATATTTAAACTAGCTTCTGTCCGCGACTTCATCCGCGTGGAACAGTTAAAAAAAAGTAAGTTTAAGTAAAACGTAGTTCTGTCTTTTTAACACCTCAAAAAAATCCGACGACAAAATGGCGACATCTTCCATGTAGCGAGCGGAAATTGGGGAGACAGAGAGATATACATACATTCTATTAAACAAAAAGAGAAGAAATGTGTACGTATCAAGAATGTGTATTGTGGTTTAAACAATAGATGGCGGTACCATGACTTGAACACGATAGTTCAACATCAAATAATAAACATTTATATTTGTTAAAAATTGAACTGCATTTTAGTCATTGTAAAATATCATTGTATATAGTCTTTTATAGTTACGACTAGAAGACACTCATTTTATATAATGGTGTTACCTGTGCAAACTTAATGAAATTGTAATGATGGCGTGCTTTACGGGCAACATCATCTATCTCGGCAATTGAAGTTGCTAGTTCCACAAGGCTGTTCAGTTCAATACCTGAAAGTAGATTTATGAATGACAGACAAAATAAAAACTATAAAAGCCAATATATAAGTGAAAACAAGTACCATCTTACCAGCAGTGAAATGTTTCCCTTGCCCAGACAAGATAATCACTCTACAATCTTTATTATCGCTCAGTGCTGAAAAACATTCAGTCAGCTCCCTGAAAAATATCAATGGATGCTTGATTAATTCTCATTTAAAATATTTTTTAAATATACTGAAAAAATCAAGTGGCTAATACCGAACAACAGACACCGAAAATGCAATTTTTAGAATTTTCATCTCCTCTTGGAGCATCATGTGAAAACTACTGAATGGGTTTGAATAAAATTCAACATGAAGCTAGATTATATCCCTTTTATATCGAAAAATGATGTTTCTGTGGGATACACTATATATATATATATACATACATACATAACTTCACGCCAGTTCCCTTGCGGGGTAGGCACGAACAACAGAGCGCCATTTAGGCTTATTCTTACACACCTCACTTGCTTCTTTGACATTCATAACTCTTGTCATGCACGCTCGTCTGTTCTTAAGGCTCCTGACATAGTGAATACACACACACACACACACACGCACACACACACAAACACAAACACAAACACAAACACACACACACACAACCACACGCACACACGCACGCACGCACACACACACACACACACGCAGACACACATACACACACAAACAGACACACAGACACACACACACACACAAACTCACAAACATACACACACACACACCCGCACGCACGCACACAGACACACACAGAGACACAGACACACACACATATCCACACACACACACACACACCCACCCACCCACCCACCCACACACCCACACACACACACACATACACTATATATCCCATGAACTACTATAATTGTAAAATGGCTATTTTAGAATGGTTAAAATTTAAAACATATGGTGAAATAGAAATGTTGATTAATTCCTCTCTAATACTCGATGTACATATTTAAAAATCGAATACATAGTCATATAGCTTGACCGCAACCGCTGTACCGCGCCTTAGGTAAGTGCGCGCTACATGGACGATATTTACCACGCCGACACGACAGGTTTGTAAAAATTTAGCTTATTTTAATCAAATAATTGATCTGTCAATTATCAAAACTTGTTAATGCTCTTATTACAAAATTATAGGCATTATTATAACACTGGATAGGGGTAGTAATCCGATTAAAATAAGTTGCTTTAGGTTTAAGAATTTGTGTTAAATATAATATTACTAACACTACTAACATTAATTTATCAGATAATTGTAACTAATACACTAACTAAATGAGGACCCCATCTGAATTAAAGTTTATATTATTATTTTTACTTTAAAGCAGTAAAACAGGTAAACAGCCAAAAGTGGTTATGATCGCCTACAGACATTTACAATACCAGAGATGTGTTGCCAGCCTTTATAGCTTATCCAACAATTTATTTTCTTTTTGATGTTTGCACGCCCATAATGCTGCACATTTTTTACAGTAAATTTAACATGTCATAATTTTCGTACTTCATTGTTTCAAGCAACTAGCAGTGCCGTTCTGTGAGTCATCTAATGCATAGACTATAAAATATCATCATATCTAATTTTAATTGTAATAAATCATTTTGAAATGAACATGTTTTAATTAAAAGTACGAAAATATGAAATTTAGTTAGATTCAAAAAGTTATACTATGCTTTTATTTGACTATAGCTTATTTATTACACAACACAGTATTTTTAGCAAATGATATGGGTGCGCCAAATTGATTAAAATGAACTTACATAGAAACTCGATTTTTATTTAAAATTGAATTGGCAATGCTTTATTAGGGCATCACAAATTGATCAATGGTCGACCTGCCAAAATACATAATAAATAGTTGGACATAGTGTAGGTTCAGATAAGGGGAATGAGATATAATATAATAATAATGATGGGCAGACAAACACACACATTGTATATCCCCAAATTAAGCAAGTTATGCTTGTGTTATGGGTACAACGGACCATTCTAGGGCCAATCCCAGACCATAGTAAATAACAGAAAATTCATATCTGAAATTTACCATGTCAGGAATTGAACCCGAAGCCTCTGCTTTCCAGCGAGTTCAACGGCTAAGACTTAGCCTGCTCAACCACCGAGGCCATCAATAGATAGAGGGATTTATAAAGGAGGACTATGAAGGAAGGGAGGAATATGGCTGTTATATATATGGGGCATTAGACTATGATGCTTACCTCCACATATTCTTACTAAAAGTATTCAACTTCTTTGGTCTATTCAATTCAACATGGAAGACATTCTTCTTTGGAACAGATACAGCTAATGTTTCATATGAAGGCACATCCGATGAATATTTTCTTAGTAGAATATCTGTAAGTTAATGAAAGTAGTGAGACATTAATATTTGATTTTTAAACAGGGGTGTTCCTTACTTAAATAAATCATTCCTCAACACTAAGTATGACCAAGTAAAAACCTATTAAAAATAAATTAAACAGCTCATTAATATAGTAAATTTAAGGCTTTAAAGTTAGTTTGCCTACTTAGAGTACATAGGTACTAAACATATTTTAACTCTATAGAAACTAGCATGTTTTATAGGTAACAAATCAGTGGCAATGCCAACTCTATAGAATAAGAGGCATCAGAAACAACTATTTTTTATAGTCTAGTTTTAAATGGTGTGTGCAGGTCATCAGTCCACCGGGCTGGAGGGCATCCTACACTACATTTGCCGAAATGCGGTCTCCACTCCAGGACATGTTTGCTCCATCGGCCATTGGTCTTGCAACAGACAGACAGATTACCACTTCGGGGAACTGATGAGGTCTTCCTCATCCGGCAGGGGCTGGATGAGGAAGATGGGAGATCGGGATATGTGGCACAAACTTGGGGAGGCCTATGTCCAACATTGGACAGGGGCTGGCTTGAAAAAGTAGTTTTAAACAATAAAATTATATACTAGTAGAAAAAAGTAATGTCTGCCAACTGCACAAAATATAACATACCAGGTCCACAATACCTCATTTAGCTATTTATTACTGTTTGGTTGAAATTCTGCAATAAATTCCCTCATATAAGTCCTATATTACTGCTTAACTATTGTCACATATTGCAGTTTAAAGTGGAAGCCTGGCCTTTTACACCTGTAGGTTTTGCTCATAGTGTTTAATTAGCCCTAGAGCCATTAGAAGTGAAAAAAGAAGATAGACGCTTTAGAAATGTGGTGTAGGAGATGAATGCTTCGCATAGCCTGGACACAGTTCCGAACCAACGTCTCAATCCTCGAAGAACTCGACATAAAACAATGTCTCCCTTCCATCGTTCAAGTTCGACATATGACACAACGAGGGGACAAGTCGGTGGAGCGACTCGCAGTCCAGGGCAAAATGGAGGGCATGAGGGTGCGCAGTAGATCACCAATGCGCTGGACCGACCAAGTCAAAACTGCACTAAATGGTCCACTCCACGAATGCACGAGGAAAACTACAGTACGAGAGGAATGGCGACTAATTGTGAAGCTTGCCACCACCCCTGTCATGAGGACCAAGACTACTCTGTCAAGAGTGTGACGACGGAGAAGAAGAGCCATTATACGCAACCTGCGACACTCCAAGCTTTAATGAGTGGCCCGCCGGGCATACTAATAGTCATATAATATAATGAATTTACATTGGTAATACCTCTTGTGTTGCAAAAGTCATTAGATGATGGTAACCATTTTACACTAAGTGGGTCTCAAGCCTGTATGCTGTTAGCCATAAATAAACTCCTAAATAATGTTGCGGCCCGCGACACTTTATCCAGTTCCTTTATGGCCCTTATAAAAAAAGGTAAGTTAGGGCCATTGAGATATAACATGTCTAGAGAGAGCATTGCTAACAAACAACATCGCCAAAAACGGCATCAAAAACGCGAAGCGTTGCTAAATTCACTCTGCGTTTTCGGGATATCAGGAAAAAAATATTACCCCATTTTTTATAATTAAATATTTTTTATGCAAGTGAAAAGTTTAAATGATCGCTATGATTTAATCGCTTTATGTGTTATAATTTAATATTACTCAGATGTTTCAGTTTTTTTTTAATAAAGTATTAGCAACAAAAGTTGTGTGTCTTGGAACGAAACATAAAAAAATACATGCACATATAAATTCATAACACATGTAGTAATTTTAATTCGCAATAAAATGTCTGTACAGACATTAGTACATATTTATAAGTCTGTTAATTACCAATACTAATGTAATAATTCTAAAAAAACTATTCATAATGGCAAATTATTTTTGTGTTACACATCATGTTCACGAAGGTTATTAGATGACTATTTATAACCCAAAGATTATCCTGCGCTGGCTGCTGACTTTTAGTCAGTGAAATTATTTGTAATAGTAGACTTGGAACGATTCGATAGGTTCATATTGGGTAGTAGGCTTTACGTATAATCCAAAGTTTATATCAGTAGTAGGAACTACGGGGTAGGTACACGGGATAGTTTAATACAGGGACTTAAGAGCAACTAAACTACTTGAAAAGTGCTATTATAGAAATAAAAATATTCATATCCAAATGTTTTTATTCAAACTAGTTCAGTTTGATTATTTTCTGAACTAAAATTTGTTTTTTATCATATTAATATATTAAATTTTTTCTTTATTAGGAATTAATGGAGATGCAGCTAACAGAATATAGACAAAATTAATATCTTAATTATGACAATAAAGAGTTTTCTATAATATTATTAGCGACCCGGCGCGGATTCACCCGTGGTCTGTCCCACTCCCGTGATATAAAGCGTCATGTTATATAGCCTATGACACTCCCTGTTAACGTAAATTTCCAACAGTAAAATAATTTTTAAAATCGGTTTAGTAGATCCCGAGATTACCCCCTACAACTTCACAAACTTACAAACTTTACCTCTTTATAATATTAGTACAGATAACTCCGACCGAAGCATCTGCTTTAAACGATATTCAGTTTTTTTACATCCTCTTTGACGATATTTGCAGCACGCATTCTGTCAATTCTATGTCAAAAGTCATAAGGTTACATTAAAAAGTTTATATTGTCCAAAGCGCTAAGGTTAGATTAGAAATAATTTTATATGATGGTTAAGTATTCTTAAATTTTCTAATTATCCTTCACACAACTTACATCTTATCGGTCACGATCATATATAATTATTTTAGGTACTCTATTTCAATACAATTGTGCCATTGATAAGAAAATATAAAAAACATAGTGTAAAAATATCTCCGAAAATGATTCAAAATACTTCCTTTCAAAATCCATCTCCTTGTCCAACAATATGCTACAATTGGATCCGTAGGAAGTCTAAAACGTAATATAAACTAATTTAAGAAAACCGGACACACAAACATTACATGTCATTCATATTTCATAAATAAAAAAAAATCGTAACATAAGTGCCCAAATTTTCGAAAATAAGTCACACTACTCACCTGACAACATCAATCAATTCGATAACCTTGAAAATGTCGAAATTAAATTTCACGTTTTTACAAAGAAATCATGAGAAAAGTGTTGTTTTCCGATTAAATGACATCTCATACTTATCCTTTCCCGTTTTAAAATAGTTCCGACACATTTTAATAGCGCAGGCCGGCATAATAATTTGTTTTGCGAGAGCTCTAACCAGTAAAGTAATCGAAACGACACTAACAGGCGTGGGAAGCCATCGACACCAGTGCACCAATTTTGGTGCACTGTTTTTGGGCCGTTTTTGTGCAATTGATGCGTGATCTAGACGTTTATATGATCTAAGGTTAGGGCTAAGTGAAATAAAATGAAACTGCTTAAAATAAAAAGCCTAACTTACTTGCGACAGTCCTCTTTGGTTGGCTAAAAACAATTGCTTTAATTAATGAAGACATAATTTCTTGAAACTGGCTGGAAGCGAAGCTTTTGTTGTTAAAAGTTTTAAATAAATATCACTTTCGTTTTTATTTTAGTTAACCTGTGAGCATTTCTTGACAATTATTATCATGGGTACTAAAAGTTGTAATTTAGTTGATTTATCACGTCTTTAAGTTAAAGGAGTTTTAATTCTTAAAATATTAAAATCAATGAGCAAAGTCCAATCATAATTCCATTCCAAATGCTTTTCATATTGTCAAAATCAAATGACGTTTGGAGTTTCTTTTTGTATCTTTTTTATTGTTTGACAGCCTGGTGACAAATACTTTGTAGGCAAATCTTATATGACAAATAATTATCACTACTCAACAAAAAGTTGGTAATTTTTTAATAAATAATTGGCTATGCGTTTGGGCTATGGTGGGTGTGTCGCTTACGAATAAAATTAGAAACAAGCATAAGAGAATCACGGCCGCAAGCAATGTCCAAAGCAAGTCGTGGCGTGGAGACCGTGTGTCAGCAAATGTAGTATAGGACGTAGGATACCTTCCAGTCAGGTGGATCGGAAATCAGCTCGAGGCCTCCGGTAGGGGGCTGTATGAGGAAAGTAGAGGGACCGAATAAGCGACTCAAGCTTGAGGAGGCCTATGATTATCAGTTAATAGTATTTCAAATACTACGGTATGGGAGAAATTTCGTAAATAGTAAACATCGTGATTCTAAGTATAAGATTATTGTTAAATAGTAAGAGAATTAAATATATTTATATATAATTAAAATGAATATTTATTACGTGGGATTTGCGATAACGCTACAAATTACGTTTTATGGATGTGTTAGCCACACCGTCCTACTTGAAATAAACTTTGGTATTCTATTGTCTATAAAGTGGACTATAGCAATAAAAAGAAGGTATGTGCAGTTCTTTTAATGTTGCTGTTTTAAGTGCATCGTTGGCACAAAATATAATAATCAATCATTTCGTATTTCTGAAAGAGCAGTCTAAAATTTCGAACACGTCCGTTACAGGACATTGTGCCGAATTGTGAGTCAAATATGCAATAAAACGATGATTCAGTGCTTTTCTACAACAGTCGTGTGACCATTATTCAATTCCTAAAGATATTTTTCAACAGACTTCGACAAGTAGGACAAGTAGTTTTTTTTGTATTTGTTACGGGATTTCTCTGTCAATGCCAGTAGTACAATTTCTACAGGCATTTAATATATTATTTCTAAAGCTATTTAAGTATTTGCGCAACTAAAAAGTAGACAATATTTTTTTGTAACACAGAAAAACGGCTTCATACTAAAAAGCAGGAAATAAATATTTTATACCACGTATTAAAGTCAGTGCGAAGTAAAAGATAAAAAAATAGTATATTTTGCAAATTTATTGTTGTTTCTTTATCTTTTACTTTAAAGCGACTCCAAAATGTTGTACAAAATATTTATTTTTTGCTTTTTAGTTTGAAACCGGCTTTAAACATTATCCTTCGAGTTCGCTCCAAATAACGTTAATATAAAAAAACCTTTTTTTCTTTATTGCATGAGTTCAGCAGACAGGCAGACGGCCCACCTAATGACAAGCGGTTATCATTTCCTATGGATATTTGCCACATCAAAGGTGCTACCAATGCGCTGCCGTTCTCTAAAGGGGGAATGGAGCCTGGCTACTATTATCAGAACACGACTCAAGATTGATGTCAAAGAAGCAAGTGAGGTGTGTAAGAATAAGCCTTAATGGCGCTCTGTTGTTCGTGCCTACCCCGCAAGGGAACTGGCGTGAAGTTATGTATGTATGTATGTATGTATGACTCAAGATTGTTATGGGTGCATACTCTAGACAAGGGTTGGTGGCTATCCAGACGGGTAATACCTACCAACCTTATACTTTAAATACCTTACCGACTGGCTGTGGGTTATTTTGTCGCCTCTTACGACAGAGAGTTCCTGTACAGATATAACCTCTGGTCACCCTACATAATTTGTTTATTCAGTGTTCGAATTATGACATCAACTTAACACTATCGGGTAATGGCGTTAGTGACTGTACTTTCCTTGACACCCTAGCCTAGCTCTAGCAGTGCACGCAATTTCATTTATGTATCTACAATTAGGTCGATTGTTTCACGGGACTCTTCATAATTAAATCGCGATGAAAAGAAATTTATTAGCATTTATGAGGTTTGCATGGTAGAGCCATGCTGGCCTCATTTTCTCGATGACAGCTCTTACGGTCGACTCGATTGGTGTGATACCCCCTGATATAGTGTATGTCGCCGTAACAACCTTGAGTTGTTTTCCGGCATCAGTGGCCAGGTTCCAGTCTCCTTTAAGAGAGCGGCAGCGCATTTGTAGCACCCTTTGATGTTGCAAGTGTTCATAGGTGATGGTAACCGCTTTCCATCAGGTGGGCCGTGTGTATTTGGTCTTGCCATTTCATTTGTCAGGTGGTAGGGTATTTGCCCGACTGGATGGCTACCACCCCTGGTCTAGAGCATGCCGCCATAACAACATTGAGTTGTGTTCCGGCATTAGTGACCAGGTTTCAGTATCCCTTAAGAGAGCAGCAGCGCATTTGTAGCACCTTCGGTGTTGCAAATGTCCATAGGCGATGGTAACCGCTTTCCATCAAGTGGACCGTCTGCCTGTCCGCTGAACTCCTGCTATAAAAAAAATCATAGACCCTGGTAAGCAGCGGCTTAAAGGCCTCTTCCATTGCCAGGGCGAACCAAGCCCCCGGCGTCATCATTCTCTCTGGCCTCGGGCGATTTGTTACGCACCTTACGGAAGGATAGATACGCGTGAAGAGAGTGCCCCGTATAGGAGCGAGATGGAATGCTCCTCCGTCTCAAAGGAAGATCTTCCAGCGAGACTATTATTGTTACTCGCACTCCCAGGCCCTTGTTTTTAGCAGGATCCAGCTGAATAGTCGCAGATGGCTGTTTCAGCGACACCGGACTTTGGGAGATTCCCGACTCCGTGGGAGCGGAGGTGTTTAGCACGGAAGCAGCACGCTCGAGGAGGCACCTCCTGTGAGGTTCGACCGCTGCGGGGGATTGACTCTATAGAATTAAGCCGTGAAATGTTGAACGAACTAAGACAACAGACTGAAGTGTTTTAATCAATTTTAATGGGGACTCGTTATCAACTCCGCCGACGGCGCCGATCCTAGTCTATCTTTACTATCGCTTCGCAAGGTGTTACAGCTGGGGGAGGGTAAGTAGCTCAGGCCCCTTTAATACTATTTGTGTATATTCTTTGTACGTTTCGGTATCGTTTGCGACCTCAATTATTGTACAGCGCCATCTATTGGCTTGTAACTGTTCCACTACAAGCGCACCGCGCCCTACTCTATCCCATCAAACAGGATGAATCTAGACAGAAGATATTCTTATTCTATATCGCTTCATCTTAATCGCACCTCTTTAAACCCATCCAAAAGGCTGGCAACGCGTTGGCGACACCCCTCGTGTTGCAAACGTCCATAAGCGACAGTAACCGCTTTCCATCAGGTGGGCCGTCGGCCCGTTTGCCTGCTTCAGGCAATGTAAAAAGTTGTAGTTTTTTTTTTTTTTTAAATTTTGAGATTGCTTGTATAGTTTGTTGTAGTTGTAGATAATAAAGTAAATAAGCGGTCGGTAAGATATAGGAACTGGGCGTAAGGCGTGACGCGCAATTTCACTCTAGTTGCAGCAAATCCTTTTCGGCGTCCACTAAAGACACATGTAGCTCTGGTAACGACGCCTCTTACGTCCTTTTTTACCGCTATCTACGAATCAAGCATAACAATTTTATAGAATAATTTTAATGGAAGTGAAACTTCTCTAGATTCGTTGTAATTTGAAACTCGATGAAACGAAAAGACGACACCGAGATACGAGTTTTACATTGTGCAGCACAGATTAGAGTAAGACCGATGATTAAACATAAGTCCAATTTGGACCGAAATAAAACTGATAATAATATTATTTAGATTAAAATAGTGAAAAATTGAAAGTGATACTTAAGTTTATTTTTTTTATTGCAGGAGTTCAGCAGACAGGCAGACGGCCCACTGGACGGAAAGCGGTTACCATCGCCTATAGACATTTGCAACACCAAAGGTGCTACAAATGCGCTGCTGCTCTCTTAAGTAAGTCTGGAACCTGGTCACTAATGCCGGAACACAACTCGAAGTTGTTATGGCGGCATGCTCTAGACCAGGGGTGGTAGCCATCCAGTCGGGCAAATGCCCTACCACTTGGCTGTGGGTTGTTAAGTCGCCTCTTACGACAGGCCGCCCGGCCGCAAGAAATTGTATTCTTTCTCCGTTCCTGCGCGGATTTTGAATTATAAATACGTTGACGGATGTAGGCTAAAGGAAATTATATTTATATTAATAAAAGTTAGAGTAGAATTATCTCACTTCTACTGCGTGTGAACTGTACACGCACATTATTTTTTTTTATACCAGGAAGCAGTCGACTCCACGTGTCTAGTGTATGCGATAAATACTAGAAATAATATTACCACCATTATTAATTCCATTACGATTATATTTGCGGCAAAAATACACGTGCCTTTGTCAACTTCCGCCATACTATTCCATGAGTAATCAAATGAATCAACTACGCCATGCTATGTTAGTACAGTCTGATTAAAAAATATTGCTTCTGAGAAAATAGGCTTTGCCACTCTCAGGTGCTATATAAGTTTAATCATTGTATATTTGTTAGCACCTTCTTTATCTTACCGGCACGGCCACTCATTTGCCTTACTTGGCCGGTTCTTATAATTATCTTATTCAATAAAATCTTCTAGGCGCTAAGAACCTCAGCCAGAAAGCCCAGCTCGCCATACACAACGCGGTGCTGGTACCTACGCTCACGTATGGAAGCGAGAGTTGGGTATGGAAGAGAGAGCATGAAAGTAGAGTAAACGCGCTCGAGATGCGAGCACTGCGCAAAATCTGCGGAGTGACGCTCGCGGACCGCGTTCGTAATACCGAAGTAAGAAAGAGAGTTGGTCTGAAAGAGAGTGTCGGGGTGAAGGTAAGGAAAGGAATGCTCCGGTGGTTCGGGCATGTGGAAAGAATGCATGATGAAAGAATGACTAAACAGATATACAATGCAAAAGTGGATGGATGCAGAAGTCGTGGAAGGCCACGACACACCTTCCATGATCAAATTGATCGTGTACTAGCGGAGGGTGATGTCAGGAGCCTTAAGAACAGACGAGTGTGCATGACAAGAGTTATGAATGTCAAAGAAGCAAGTGAGGTGTGTAAGAATGGGCCTAAATGGCGCTCTGTTGTTCGTGCCTACCCCGCAAGGGAACTGGCGTGAAGTTATGTATGTATGTATGTATGTAATAAAATCTTCAAGGACGTTGGCGTTGCTACAAGCCTTAAAGCAGTCTTGCGTTTGTACAAAACATTTTAAAGAGTAAAGTACCCAGTAACTGGCGAAAATAATATTAAACAGAGTTTATTGTTTATGCTAATTGTAATCTGTTGGATATGTAATAAATAATAAAATAAAAAAACTTCGTTTAAATAAACCGACTTCAAAAACTAAAAAACTAAAAAGTATAAAATAACTTATTTCTAAAGCTATTATTATATATTATCTAAAACATCTTGAAGTCGGTGCATAGTAAAACATAAAATTTACTATTTTTTCAAAATTACCAAGCTAAATTATTTTATACTTTTTAGTTTTTAAAGTCGGTTTTTTTTAAACGAAGTTTTTTATTTTTTTGTTACTTTTTACATACATACATACATAGCTTCACACCAGTTCCCTTGCGGGGTAGGCACGAACAGTTACTTTTTAGTGTCTAGCTATGTATGGGTAGACCTACGAAAGGTGCCGCGCTCCTTAAAAAATATAGGTCCCAAGAAACGGGAGCAAAAAAACGTTCGTAAATGAAAACTTCTGGGCCAAACTATGTTAATTTTTTAGGGGACCAAATGGCAACTATTCCGCATCAAACTAAACAAGAATGGAAAAATTTTCATAAAAAATGTTCATAAAATGAAAACTACTTGGCCAAACTATGTCAAATTTTTAGGGGACCAAATGGCAGCTATTCCACGTCGAACAAAAAAGAATCATACATAAAAAAACAAAAACAAAAAAAAAATCCGACGAATTGAGAACCTCCTCCTTTTTTTGAAGTCGGTTAAAAAAATGTGTGTGCAGTTCACCTGCAGTATAATTGAAATTTCAGAGGATATACTCACAGACAATTCTTCCTCACTTTTATTAATATGAATATAATTCCCTTAGCCTACATCCGTGAACATCTTTATGAGCATAGTGTTTAAATTATTAAAAATCTCTTTTAAATGTCGCTTTTTTCTCGTTTAATCGAGTTTCAAATCATAACGATTCTAAAGAATGCTCACTTCAATAAAAATATTTATTTAGAATTACGTACAATGTAGGAATGCTAAATAATAAAAAAATTAAGATGAAGATCTAAATGTACACTAGTTCAGTCAATGAGCCATTTCAGTGACATTTAGAGGCACAATAATTGATCGTTCCATCAGACACGCACACTATCGCAATGTACATGTACGTTTAACCACGAGTAAAGCCAACTCGCCTTTGGTGGCCTTTGTTTACAAAAACTACCTATGCGAAATTTGTTAAGAAAATATTAGTTGGTAGCAAGATTACCCAATTTACATAGTGGCGCCAGTACCTTAAAAAATCTTACTGTATACATATTTATGAAGCTAACAGTACAAAAATCCAAGGAAACATACCATTTAAATGCAAAATCGATCACGTACTTACCACACACAGCTAGGGTTGCCATAGCTTATAATAATATAAGAAGATGAGAGTCGCACCCGTTCAGCGAGATCCCACCGCCAAGGTGCTGGGGGCCTCCGGGAACCCCTGCAGAGCCTAGCCGAGGTCGTCAGGCCCTCAAAGTGGGGGGAGATTTACGTCTCCGGGCTTGACGACGCGGTGTCCACGGAGTCTCTCCGAGACGCCATCTCTCGTGTCGGCAACTGCTGACGCGAGGATATTACGGTGACCAGGATTAGCAGCTGACCGGGTGGAATGGGCGCATCCTGTGTGTTGTGTCCGATTGCAGTGGTGAAGGCACTTGCGGATTTGGACCTCATTTTGGTGGTGTCCAGCTCTGCGAAGGTCGAAGCGAGGGAGGTCCGCCCCCTTCGCTGTTATCGTTGCTACGCGATGGGGCATACCGCCAATACGTCGTCGTTATGGCAACGCGAACGAAGTTTCTTAAATAATTGTGATTCTAGTGTTTGCTTCTGTTCGGTTTTAGAGTATGGCCAAATAGAGTAGAAAATAATAGAGGCGCTACTTTCGCAAATCTGTCTAAACTCTAGCAACTTCAATATAATGTCATGATTAATTTGATACTTACTAGTAATTTTTAGTATTCCGTCAAACATCATGCAAGAATCAAGTTGCTTTATTCAAGACATACGCATTTTGTCAACAATCTATGATATTTATTTTAATAACAATGACTATAATTTTGTAAAAAGAGTATTAACAACTTGTGATAATTAACAGATCAATTATTTGATTAAAATAAGCTAAACGATCCACTACAAACCTATGATGTCGGCGTGGTAAATATCGTCAATGTCGTCTTTGGCTTTCAATTTCGCTTGGTAAACTTTAAAAATCACTGCTCGTGTGAAACTTAGTATTGATATAAGTACCCATCTTTAGCTACTAGTACTGGTTTTAGTGAATTTTAGACTTGGAACAACTTTAAAATTAAGATAACATGGATAAATTGGCTTTGTCTATAATTCACTGACATTGACTACAGATGAGGTAGAATATTGCTAGTTAACATTATAAAAGTTTATGCTCTAGACGTTATGGCCAGGTTATATTTCGATGTACAGTTCTGATCGTTAAATAATGACGCGGTTAAAATACCCATAATTAGTTTTTAATAATTTAATTTTTATTTGTATATGGAAATACGTTTTCGAAATAAAGGAATTATTATTAAGCAGAAGATGAATTGATGAGATTTGATAATCGCGTAAATAGGAGTAGTGGAAATCGAGGTATTGCTGTATTTTTTCTTGAGCATATTGTATTTCTTTTTTAAGTCTGCAGCCCTAGATACAGCCAATATAATATAACTGATTTATTGGTAATACGATTACTGCGACTGCTTTGTATGTGTGATGCGATATGGCGGTGCCAAAATTGAGTTTTAGAAAGCTAGACTTTATAAATGGGGTGTTAGTTACAATGTATGATGGGCAAAGCGTGGCACAGTCACGTTAGGCGTTGAAAGAGGCCGATCTTAATTATGTTTATGGAGACTAGGTCATACATTTTAGTCATAGATGAGTCACAGTCTTTTTATAAAAATTTAGCTTCCGTATGTTTGTGTCGGCAAAACTCGAAATGTAGTTCATATACTGACTTGAGATTTTTGTAAAACGTTGCGTATTTATAGGCGAGTGCTTTTGTTTATTGATCAATGTTTGTATATAGAATTGAATATGAAATCAAATAAGTTGAAACATTTGTAATTTTACTGTTAAAATTACGAATCTTCAAAATGTGGTAATGCGCAAGCAAATAGGGAGCTCCATTTAGGTACCTAGTACCTTTTATGCACTGTCAAGTGTCAAACTTAGGACGATATTTTTTTTTAATTTATGGTCTGACAGCTAGGCCTTTAAGGCATTTGTTTGTCGGATTCGCCTCGTCGGGGTAGCACTAGAGTGCTATTGCCACGCCGTAATTGGGGAGACCCACTAAGACCCCTGGCTGATCCTCGTTGCATCCCATGTCCTCACGAATTTACCTCTGGCTGGACGGATGATGGCCGGCACGTTCAAGGGCTTATACTTTATAGGTCTAGTCATCGCAGCGGACAACGAACTACTAACGAATACTTGCTCTATCTCGCTCGCACATCATCCATCCCGCTCACGCATTGTGCTGTATATTGTACTAGCTGTACGACTTGTTAATATTTGTACTTAAGGTTACCGTTTCCAAAATAAATTAGTTCACTTCAGTACTCGACAGTGAATACTACTTCTCTGCCATCTGAAGTATCATTTAACCTCTACCTCTCGCTGCTACAACTTGATTATAAGCTATTCAAAAAAATATATGAAACCAGTACGTGCCAATAATATTCCGGATTCTCTCGCTTTTCCTGGGATCCACTCATCAAATCCTTACTTGGTGACAATGGGATCGCCTTAGGAGTATATTTTTTAGAATTAAGAAAAATAAATAAAAATGAATCCACAATTGACGAAGAAAAAAAAACATACAATTGCATTGCGAACCGAAAAATACGAAACATGAGCACGACCTGCCAATAATTATCATTCTAAGGGCCGCTTGCATAAGGTGGCTTAAATTTATTTAAGAGACACAAAACGTATTTAATATCCTTAATTTTTTTTTATAGCTGTAGCTCAGCAGACAGACAGACGGCCCACTTGATAGAAAGCGGTTACCATTGCCTATAGACATTTGCAACACCAAAGGTGCTACAATTAAATTTTAACTTACATGTATGACCTTCAAAAAGTGTTCTCCAGTGGAACTTATTTTGAATAAAAACTTTTGAATTTGAATTTGAATGCGCTGCTGCTCTCTTAAGGTAGACTGGAACCTGATCACAAATGCCAGAACACAACTCATGGTTGTTATGGCGACATACTTTAGACCAGAGGTGGTAGCCATCCAGTCGGGCAAATGCTCTATCACCTGGCTGTGGGTTGTTAAGTCGCCTCTTACGACAGGCCGCCCCAACGCACGAAAATTGCATTCTTTCTCCGTTCCTGCATGGATAGATACAATTAGCGTCTTGCACAACGCAAAATTTACCGCTAAATATGTTTAAAGAACTGTCAATACGTTTTGTGTAAAACGTATTTAGGCAGTTTAATATGATTAACTGATTTTATTTAAAGGCGATCGTTATGCAAGCGGCCCTAAATTACACAAATACATAATATTAAGCTCGCTTTTTGACAATTATGAGTTTGAACGACTCATAATAAATAAATACATAAGATAAGTAATCGGCAGACAAACCCACATATTGTATATCCCCAAACAAAGCAAGTTACATTTGTGTTATCTATACATCTATTCAGATAAATAAAATTGTAGTGTCTGTTTGTAATGTCAAAATAAAAATGTGAAAAAATCGGGGGGGATAATTCGGACCAAGAGATTCCGATAATGCAATTATAGAATTTTTATCTGTGTGGATGTTCCAGCTAATCTCTAAAACGGCTAGACGGATTTTGACGAGACTTTCACAGGCAGACGGTTGATGTTATAAGGAGTAACTTAGGCTATTTTTTTAGGGTTCCACGAAAAAAATACACACGGACGAAGTCGTGGGCTGATTCTAGACACCCGGACTATAGTAAATAGCAACCGCGTTCAGAGGAAGCATTTTTTTTTTTTTGGAAAATGCTTAACCGATTTACGCACAAACTGGGTCGTTACTAGGGGAACGACACGCGTCGGTCGGGGGCGATAATACTGCAGCAATAGTATGCTCTTGGCAGTGCTCCGTCCGCGATCGACGTCACAGAATAGTGTGGAAGACTCCGAGCGTTGCTACACGAGCGAGCAACCCCAATACCCATTAAAAACCCCCTCCTCCCTGGCGACCCTGCGCTTTGTTTGTGTTGGAAAGGCTGAGATTTAGAACATAGTTACGCCCAGCCGAACGTTCAGAGGAAGCTTCCGCTATGAAGCTTCAAGGTGTTGGAATAATATACCTCCATCGATAAGAAACGTACGTTCAGTTTCACTCTTTAGGGTCGCAAACTTAAGAATTTTTTGAATGTATACCAAATTGCACCGGCTAATCTTAGACAAGACACAAGTGCTATTTAAATTTTAATTTACATTAATTTCATTATAATTTGTATATTTTATATACTTATTCTCTTCTCACTTTGTTATTGTTACAACCTAGGCGCCGACAAAGACAAATTCCACGTACAAATTTGTAGAAGCACATTTATTACCCGTCGGCATTTGAACTAATAAGTAATAACATTGAAACTATTGTAATTCTTTTATGATCGTCTTCTTTTGTTTACTTATTTATTGGCATGCGTTTCTAAAGAACAGCCTATTGTTGTATTGTAATTGTTTACAGCCGCTTGCGGCTGTAATCAGTAGCCAGGTGTTACGGACTTTAAAGTACAAGCTGATTGTAGGAAATTCGGGTCACGTTGCCGGGCGGGCATATTGCATTTATGCAATATAAAACGATGGCCTGATTGGGGGGGGGAGGCTGTCAAGTGAGAACCACGATCAAAGCGAGACGTGTGTACTACAATCGGGAATCTAATAGTGACTGATTTTGCGCGTTTTATTGAATTACGACCTTCTGCATTACGTTTGGACTTGTTGTGTTCGGTTATATTTGTACCTGTGTTATACGTGTTTGTATCGTTCTAATAAACTCTGTAATAATTCCAACGGCATTTTAATTCGAGTCCTACAACTCTTAACATTATGCTGTGCACGTGATCGGTACAATGATTATATATATTAATTTATTTATTATTAATGATTATGTCTATTTTTAAATTTATTGTTTTTTATGATATGTTATCGTTAAATACGTTATAGTTTTATCATTATTCAACTGCATTGCACATTATGTATTATTATGTGTGTTGTATTGTCATTCGTGACTTCACTTGCTGGTTCCAGGCGGCAGAACGGCGCTGGTCTTAATTGATCAGCATATGCTGAGACTGGGTCCAATTTTAGGACATATTATTTTACTGTTTGATAATACTCTGTGTTGTTGTTATCCTAAATAAAATATGTCTCTTTCTTTCTTTCTAAATAATGGAGAAAATTCATTTCCGAAATTTACCATACCAGGAATGGAATCCGGAGCCTCTACGTTGCAGTGACGTCGGCCGTCAAAGGTTTAACACACTCAAACACAGAGGTCGTCAAAGGATGGAAGGATGACTATTGTTCATTATTCTGAATTAAATGATTATTATCTTAACTGCGACATATACCTATAATGTTCTAGGTATATTGTAACATGCGTCCGTGCACCGGGTCGAGAGTGTCAATGTTATTTAGAACATTCTTGTTGCGTTCATAATTATTTACGATTCACATGCAAGTGTCATGCAACCTATTTATATCAATTAAGTAACGCAGGGAACAGTAACGTTGCATTTCCGCATTTAAAACACAAATTAGTACGCTTGTTTATGGTCACTTTATGTAATTTAAATAATTGATTTGAATTTTTACGGTTTAAATATTAACTAGTGGTCGCCCGTGGTCGAAATTCGACCATAATAATTAATTTAAATTATAAGTTTGAACATTATTAAGGTTTTGTTGTCAAAGACTTTTTTTTTAAAGTTTATGGCTTGGCAACTAGGCCTTTAAGCCAGGCGCAGTTGTATTGTAGGCTACAATCGACGACGTATAACGGAGTTCTTGTGGAAACTCGAAAGGCCACATTTGACTACACAGTTCACATTTCTCACAAAAACACATAATTAATACTCAAAAACTATCAATATCCTACAAGTATTGTTCATTTTAGAGTAATTTTACACATTTTTTGAAAATAAATCTGCACAGCACAATATCTCCTTTCAGTTCCCGCCAAAAACTCCTTAAGACTATACTTCTATAATCACAGATTTCGCCAAGGCTACACTGTTTGGCTGTTTTAATTTGACTTTAACAATAAACAAAAGAGTATATATGAGTGTGTGTGTCAAATACATGGTAGTGTGTGTATTTTTTCTTTTATTGATCTAATGTATTTTTTATGCATAATTTAAAAAAAATATTGGCATTCTGCACTCCTCTATATAAACAAAAGTGTGCGAAATGTCATACCCCTCCCTCCGCGCAATTTTCGTAAAAAGGGGTACAAGTTTTTGCTTCACGTATTAATAATATATAGATAATTGCATTTCTACTGTTTGAATATGTTGTATCTTATCATGTTCAAGCATTTCACACATTAACACTCTTGATGTGCTCATCAAGGATATTAACGTGTTAAAACTCTCCAATCTATATAGATAAATAAAATTGAAGTGTCTGCTTGTAATCTATACATATAATAAAATTGTAGAGGTCGAATTTCTGTACAATGAAAAAAAAAATGCTAAAAACCGAGTCGAGATTTTTTCAAATTTTTTGTTTCTCTGTGTGTCTGTTTGTACCGGCTAATCTCCGAAACGACTGGACCGATTTAAATGAAATTTTGTATGGTGGCAGCTTATATCCCTGGTCAACATATAGGATACTTCTGATCCCGAAAAATTAAAGAGTTGGTTTGGGACTATTAACTAATCTTTAGGCGTTTTTCCCTTTTTTATTTAGTTTTAGTTTTTATGTAGTTTATTTTTAAGTTTATATTTATAAGTTAATTTATTTTTAGTATTTAATTATATATTTTAAGTTAGTTTTAGTTTGATATTATTTGATTTGAAGTGAGATTATGTACAATGAAATACGAAAATAAATATTCATAACTTGTATTTTATAATAAATATATAAGAGTTTCCGTGGGTTAGTTAAAACATTGCACCACGCGGACGAAGTCGCGGGCATCAACTAGTGTCAAAATTAAAATGTGAAAAAAATCAGAAAGGATAATTCGGATCAGGAGATTTCGAAAATGCAATTTTTAGAATTTTGGTCTATCTGTCTGTCTGGATGTTTCAGCAAATCTCTGAAAGGGCTAGACCGATTTTGACGGGACTTTCACTGGCAGATAGCTGATGTTATAAGGAGTTACTACTACTTTTTAGGGTTCCGCGAAAAAAAAACATGCGGACGAAGTCGCGAGCACAGCTAGTCTATATTAAAAAAGCGCGACAAGAGTGACATGTAGATAATACATACATGTAGTTGGACCATTGTCATACGTACATTTGAAGAGTGTGCTATGATATTATAGTTGTGATGTAAGGCTCTTGAATAAATATAACTTCACTCTTAAACTGACTTTTTATTTTCCTCTTTGTAAGTATCTTTTTGTCGTACAAAATGGTCTCTCTTAACTGAATTCAAAAACCGTGTCTCTTTTTACATTTTTGAATTCCCACCAATGAGAACGAGTTTTATACACATCTCTCATTGGTTAGTCGTATCCTTACGTCCTGGCTAACATAGGCATATAGCCATTGAATAACAATAACAAAAGTAGATCATTATGTAATTGGTAAATTAAATTTAATTAAATAAATAAGAAAATTGAAATAGATATTTATATATAATTTATTTTATGATTAGAAATTATGATTTTAACATGAATGGAAAACATAGCGTATATCAAAAGGATGTTGTTGCTATGTTTTTCATAAGGTCAAACTTGTCAAACGTCAAAAGTCAAATGCCAAAAATTGACCTTGAACTTGACCTACTTTTGTTTATGAATATGAATTAGATTAAAATACAAGTTTTATTTATAATACGAAAGTTTCTGATAGACATGAAATGAAATTCCGTAAATGTATACACAAATAATTGAGTTGGAAAACCGAGCGTATGGTAACAAGGATCGTGGTATATTTTAAGCAAATATAATATAAAACTACAACTAAACGTGGTAAGTGCATCCACTACACATTCATATTCTATCGTTACACACATATGAAGCGGCGATTGTAACCGAAATCGGTTATTTCATCCGCTATAGTAACAGCCATATTTTACCTTATCTACCTATTATATTAATTATTTTAATCATCTTTCCTTAACAATAAAGGTCAAATGTCCAAAAAGAGATACTGCATTATAAAAGGAAAATTTGTGTTGCGCGCTTAACCCAGTGTCAACAAAACAATGCAGTTTTGTCCATTCATCATTATTATAATGCGTTTCCATTAAAAAAAGTATTATTCATTCAATTTTAAGGTCGATGACCGATTGACATGTGCCGGGTTCGTCCTATATAGGTGCAGTCGAGGAATGAAAATGTTCGTAACCTTAAAGTCGACTTTTACTTGCACGAGCGCAAGAAACAATACTGCCAACATTTTAATAAATGTTACGTTTAAAAAATATAGAAACGTGAAAAAAGATTTTTGGAATGTTGACAATGACAGACGCTGAGATTAACAATAAGAAACAAAGGATGTAACTACGCTTAACATAAATATTAAAACCATTAAAACGGTTTTACATGTCTGAACGATCTTCTAGGTGAGATAAAAGAATCAAACAACCTTTATCTAAGTCATTTTAAACTTTATTGTTAAATAGTTAAACATAATTTTCTGTGGAACAGTCTGTTATGTGACTTAGTTTGAAAAGGTAACATGTGTCTCGCGGAATTTTAAATGAATCAATTTGAAAACTGGCGAATATTTTCATACCACGACTGTATTCACCATCAGGCCCGGGTCCAACCGTTAAAAAGGATTGTGGTCACAGCCAACCGAAACACGGGCAAGTGCGAGTCGGAGTCTCATACTCCGAGTCGCTTATGATTGATATAGTGCTTTCCTACAAATAATATTTACAAAATATATGACGGTCTGATCAAGATTTTGTACAGTGTATAAGTCTACGTGGGCAAAGCCGTGAGGCGAACACTAGTAAGTTAATAAACCTGTAAAATGTTAGTTTGTTCGCTCACGAAAATTACAGAAGTAAATGTGTTTGTTTGTACATCACAATGTCATATTTAGACTTTAAACTACTGACTCGATTTAGATGAGATTGTTCCAACTTTAAAGGATATCAAATGAAATTAAATCTTTTTTCAAATACAAGTATTTATGTGCCAAAGAGAAACAGAGTGTCAACGTGTCAGCATATCGTCTATGACGACTACGTTTCGAATCACGCACGATTCATATTTTACCCTCAGATTGTGATCGTCCTAAGAAAAATCCTGGGTCCGACACGGGCAAGTGATTGCAACTGGTGAATCCGGAAAAATGCCGAAATCGAAGAGCTGGTGGATGAGCCCAATATAATAGGCGAGAGCAAGGCATATCGCTTGCGCTGGCTTGGCCACCTACATAGAATGGGAGAGGATCGCGCGGTGAAAAGAGCCTATCTGGGCAATCCAACGGGACGGCGACCAGTTGGTCGGCCCAGATATCGCTGGAGTGACGTAGTGGAAGCTGATTTGCGTGACCTTCAAACCTATGACTAGCAGGAGACAGCGCTGAAGAAGAAGGAGTGGAGTATACTCATTTCGGAGGCCAGGACTCATTTTGGGTCGTTGAGCAACAGTCCTGTGCATAGATAATACACTGTAAATGTCAATTACCTGCTAAATCTTGTTCATACTAAATTTGTATATACTTTATGTAAATTCTTATCGATCAATAATATTTATTTACAAAGTAGCGAGTTGAATATAATTATTATTTTATGCTGTCCTCAGGTCATCAGAAAACGTTACCATTCTACCACCGTTCAGATACTTTTATTATGTACTAGCTGCGCCCCGCGGTTTCACCCGCGTGCTGATGGAAAATCGTTATATTTTGGATAATTCACACTATATCTGTATAAATTATAGCCTATGTGTTATTCTGATGTGTAAGCTATATTATTGTAAAGTTTCATCAAAATCCATTCAGTACTTTTTTTGCGTGAAAGAGTGACAAGCATACATACATCCATACATTCTTACAAACTTTTGCATTTATAATAAAAGTAGGATTTTTAAGACGCATGTTAGGAATGTAAGTACGTCGTTATTTCTACAATAATAAGTTTTTTATTTATTTCTTTCTTTCTTTAAGAACCAACTGTCCCTTGTCTTACCGGGCATAGGGTAAATTTTGGCATTAATTGTATTTAGCTTTGTCAAGTTTTAACCGATATTAAGGCAAATGAATGGTGGTAAGGTATTAGGAACCGGACATCAATGTAAGCGACGGTTTACAATTGGGTCGTTTTGGTCTCACAACAAAAGGAAGGTTTGCACTGAAAATCAGCATTGTGTCGGATATAATTCCGGCACAAGAATGTGCTGAGTGCAAACCTTGTTTGTTGAAAATGCGGCGTACAACTTTAGAAATATGCTATGTATATAATAATCTGTAAGGAATGAAATCACGTCGCTATTTCTTTAAATAAAGTCTTTTTCTTTCTTACAAATTCTAAAAAGTTGATATTACTGTGGTGTATTCACATCACTAGTTTGTGAGTTTGTATTGTCTATGTTTTTGTTCTTTCTCTTTGGTATTTGTGTGTCATGTCGGTCAGTCGTATTCTCGTATTCTATTTTGTATCTTTTAAAATAAAATTTATCTCTACCCATAACTAAAATAATAAATACAATCAAAAAAGTATACAAAAATTTACTTATGTGGATTTCAAAATTCAAGCGTTTTCATTCACAATAAGTTCTACTGGAGAACACCTCTCTCTTATCTTTTTAAATAAAGCTCTTTTTTAATCAATTTTATACAGAAGTAGGTTACACAATTACTTTTCAAAGAAATAAAGGAGTCGTAGCAAATAGAGGAAAGAAGAAAGAGAAGGAAGAAAAATATTATTATCGTTATAATTGTGTAGAGATGTACTAAAAGTTCATACTATAACATATCTCCATAGTATAAGAGGCTGAGGCAAACTACTATGTAAATGAAGTTTTGACATTTCAATATTCTTCAATAGTGTAATATCCCTTTTTAAGCAAGATACTTTTTAATTTGGTAGTGAAAGGCAGGTCAAACATTGCATGGAATCTTATTGAAGAAGCGTATATCAACCCCCAAGAAATAGGACAATACTACTCGTAATTTAAAAGATGGCAATATCAGTCTATTACTATACCTGGTATTGGAGTTGTGAACATATCATCTATAATATTATAAAATTCTAAACATGCCGTGTCTGTACATTGAAGCTATTTAAAAAAACTGGTATAAACTATATAAACGATGGAGAACACGATGCAATTTTTTTTAGATTTCTTGTCTGTTTGTTCGGGTTTCACGTAAAAATTACTGGGCCGATTTCGATGCGGTTTTCGCTGACCGACAGCTAATTTTTAGAATTAAAATCAACGCTACTTTTTGTCCCGGGCATCCCGAGGTATTTTTTCTGGGAATCATTTAAAATGGCGAAATAAAAAAAATCGAATTCCAATGTGATTTTTCCCCTGATCGATAGCAAATTTTTTGTAATGTGTCACTAAAAGGATAAATTTCATTATTTTTTAAATGCTTTGTCTACTTTCAATTGTAAAAGTGTAGTCTTTTGGTTTCTTACATTTTTTGTGTTTGTTTGTTCGGTATTCAAGTAAAAACTACTGGGCCCGATTTCGATGCGGGTTTCACTGATCGAAAGTGAACTCTCGGACTTTAAATCTGTGATACTTTGTATTCCAAAAATCTTACGGGAATTTTCTTGGGAGTGATTTGAAGTGGTAGAGAAACAATTTATTCCGATTCAATATTTTCACTGATCGATTAAAATTTTAGTATAACAATTGTAGTTGTGCATGCCTTTAGTAACATTACTTATTCCGAGTTTTTACGGGAATCTCCGGGATTCATGTATTTTCAAACTAAAAAAATCTATTACCCTGCCGATAATAAACATTCGATTTTATGTTCAGCAAAATAATTGTATACTTCGTTACTTGTTCAACGTGGACAAAGTCGCGGGCAAATGCTAATGTGTAAATAAAGACTTACTACAGTAAGAAAATTACACCTTATAATGTTACTGTTATCATAAACAATGCATAATACTGAATGAGTCACTGTGTCACCAAGAATATAATAATATAAACAAGAAGATTATTTTCTAGGAATATTTAAAGATGACAGCACTCTATTTATCTTCGACTGCATTTGTGTAATATTAGGGATGGGGGCATTATCTATACTAATTTAACTAGGTAAAGTTTATGAGTTTGTTTTTAGGAAATATTCTCTTGAACTACTGAACCGATTTTGAAAATTGTTTCACCAGTAGAAAGCTACATTACCTTTGAGTGACATAGGCTATATTTGATTTGCGTGCGTGCGTGTGTATTTTTTATTTTTTATTATTATTGAAGTGGTTACGGGTCAGCTAGTGCTACAATAAGTTCTAACTGAAAACTAGCATATAAATTGCAACAAATGCTTTGTCATGACTAAGATGATGGTTGCGACAATGGATAGATCCACCTTCGCTAGATAGCGTTACGAGTATAGGAAGTTCTCAATCGGACTGTACTTTTTTGTATGTTTCTTATGCGATTTCTTTGTGAATTTGTCACCGTTTGAATTATTTTTATTCCAAAGAGTATATTTCCGAGATGGTGCTGTCACCAAGTCTGGACCTGGTGAGTGTATCCCAGGGAAATCCAGAGCAACCGTTGTAGACGAGCACTGAGCGCTTACACTCTTCGAAGAGCAAAACTTTTGTACGGGTGCCAATAGTACAATTTGTACGACGCTTAAAATATTATTCCGAAAGCTATTCAAGCAACTAAAAAGTAGTTTTTTTTTACGCATACCTAACAATAATATTTATATTTTGCTATTATTTAGTAACAAGTCGGTTTGGTTTTTGTAACAAAAAATAATTGAACTAAAAATTTATTTTGACACTTATAAGAATACATTCTACGTAACGTGTCTTTAATGAACAATAGAAACCATTATTCAGTCTGTGGTTATCCAGTTACGTGACTTATTTATACACCTTTATGTAACACATTCTGAGTAAGCGCATAATGTCATAATTTATTTATTTACAGTATTGCATAGGCAATGCAACTTATGATCACAGATTTTGCGGTTGAGAAAAACAAATAAATCTTAAGTTGGTAAAGTTATCGCAAGCCCGTGTTCACGGCTGTGCTATTTAGGCTTACAGCGCTCCACGCGTCCAATATATGATCTATGATATTCTGTAATAGCCCTGTTACACCCGGGAAAATGTAGTGACTGTGTCACGCAGATGTAGGCAAGGGTTTAATTCTTTATTTGATATGATATTATTAATGGCGTTAAACATTGACAGATAACTCGTGTACATTCGTGGTATGAAAATGTTCGCCAGTTTTCAAATTGATTTATCTCACCTCTATTGCTCAATGGAACTCCAATAAACCGAGTTAAAGAGTTTAAATATCTGAGGTAGTGGCTAACGGAGATCCAGATGATAATGTGGACAAGGATAGGGAACGTCGGGCATGTCAGTCCGGGCAAACATGTTGGCTCTCAGATTTGCTCGGTGTATAGAGACAGTTAAAATAACGTTGTTTAAGGCTTACTGAACCTCTCTGTACTCGGTAAGTCTGTGGTTCAAATATACCCAAAGAACTTACAATGTCCTATGAGTCCAATATAATAATTCCCTCAGGGTGCTGTTGGGGTGGCCGCGTTTCTGCAGTGCGTCGTCTATGTTCGCTGAAAACATAGATGGCTTTGATGCTTTATGTCGTAAAAAAACAGCTTTGTTACTAAGCAGATTGCGTGGTAGCAGCAACAGCATCCTGAAGAGAATAGCTGATAAATTTGACTGGCTACTGATTTGGTCCTTCATTAAGATGACTAAATCAATGCTAGTAATTAATTACTAACATTGTGTGTTTTTATCTTTGTATTTGTATTGGATTGTGTTGTCTTATTATTTTATTTTATTGAAAGAAATATTTTTTATTATTATTATTTAACGTTCCGCGAGCACATGTTACTTTTTTCAAACTGAGTCACAGAACAGACTGTTTCACAGAAAATGATCTTTAACTATTTGACAATAATGTTTAAGATTACTTAGATCAAAGTTGTTTGATTTTCTATCGTTTGTAAGAAGACTGTTTAGACATGTATGTTAAGCATAGTAGTGTCTTCTTTGTTTCTTATTGTTAATCTCAGCGTCTGTCATTGTTAACGTTGCAATTTTCTTTTTTGACTCTTCTCTATTTTATAAACGTAACATGTATTAAAAAGTTGGCAGCATTGTTTCTTGTACTCGCGCGCAAGCAAGTCGACTTTAAGGTGACGAACATTTTCATTCCGCGACTGTACATATATTAATGTGGCTAATAATTAACGGCGTTATTTTTAACGCTATAAGCAGGTCGTCTTTACCCGGGGGTGCAAGGGGTGCGTGGCACCCTGACGCAAGTACCTAGGGAGCGCAAGCCGGCTGCCTAATAATTTACTTACCGTATGACCTACAAACAGACGATTATGAAGATTTCATAAAGACTATTTTTTTTCGAAATGGCTACGAATATGAAACTAAAAATCTATATTAAATCTAATCTATACTAATATTATAAAGATTTGTATGTTTGTAACGAATAAACTCAAAAACTACTGGACTGATTTCAAAAATTATTTCACCATTAGAATGCTACATTATCCCAAATCAATATAGGCTATATTTATTACTAGAAAAGATTAGGGATCCTACTAGAATTTCAATAATGTAACCCAAGGTGTAAAAAATAATGTTTGAGAGGATCCAGAGATGGTTTAGATTTACAATAAGACCCAGTAGGTGGCGGTGGAATCAGGTTATAGATTTTTATTTTTCCAGGGCAGGACAACGCATAAAAGCATAAATAAAAATAAATAAATAAAAATAAATACATATATCGTAACCACAGAAACATGAGAAATAACATAGCCACATATTTAGATATATTATTAAGATGACCTAAAGAATGGGGCCAATCTGGCCCGGTGACATCCAATCTGCCCTTACAGTCACCCCGTTCCTTACAGTTATTAACTTCACTATTTAGTCTTTACATCATCTCAAAATTATATACATTTAAACACTCACTATGTCAGTCTTTATATCATAAACTTTTAAATACAAAACAATTATAACACTTACTCAGTTTTCTGAAGATCGTAGCGCCTGGCGATTGGTAGAACAACTGTGTCTGCCTCACCTCACGTACCGCTTAAATACTACAAAGTACTTGAAAGTACCGTCAATTAAATGTTCACAATATAAAATGTTCTACAACTGTTACAAATGCCACCAAAACGTTTAGTAAATATAGCAGTATTGTATTCACTAACTTATGCTTGTTTTTTTTTTTTTTTTTTATTGTATGAGAGTTCAGCAGACAGGCAGATGGCCCACCTGATGGAAAGCGGTTACCATCGCCTATAGACATTTGCAACATCAAATGTGCTACAAATGTGCTGCTCTCTAAAGGGAGACTGGAGCCTGGCCACCAATGCCGGAACACAACTCAAGGATGGCAGCCATGCAGACGGGCAAAAATACTCTACCACCTGGCTGTGGGTTGTTTTGTCGCCTCTCACGACTGGCCGCCCGGCCGCAGAAAATTATATTCTTTCTCCGTTCCTGCACGGATAAATCACTGCAACAGATCAAAAAACATCTGTCTTAAAATAGCTATTGTTTTGTGAGACCTAACATAATCTATTAAATTATGTCATTATTATACGATTAATTATTACATCTGTAGCTTTATAACTTATATATATATATATATGTATATATATATATATATATATATATATATATCTCCCTATTAATATTATAAATGCGAAAGTAACTCTGTCTGTCTGTCTGTCTGTTCCGTTTTCACGTAAAAACTACTGGACCGATTTGGCTGAAACTCAGTATATATATATTTTCGATGCCGAGAATGAACATAGGATACTTTTTATCCCGGAAAATGGGATAGTTTCCGGGATAAAAGTATATTTGTCTCTCTGTTTGTTATCCTTTTACGGAAAGACTTTTGGACCGATTTGGCTGATACTCGGTACATATGTAATTTGAATACCGAGGGTGGACAAGGGATATTTTTCATCCCGGATAATAGGATAGATTTTGGGATAGATTTATGTAAAGTTTATCCCGGAAACTAGGGCAGGTTTTGTGATTTTGTCCATTTCGTCCACTGGGTCCACTGGGTCCACTGGGTCCACTGGGTCCACTGGGTCCACTGGGTCCACTGGGTCCACTGGGTCCACTGGGTCCACTGGGTCCACTGGGTCCACTGGGTCCACTGGGTCCACTGGGTCCACTGGGTCCACTGGGTCCACTGGGTCCACTGGGTCCACTGGGTCCACTGGGTCCACTGGGTCCACTGGGTCCACTGGGTCCACTGGGTCCACTGGGTCCACTGGGTCCACTGGGTCCACTGGGTCCACTGGGTCCACTGGGTCCACTGGGTCCACTGGGTCCACTGGGTCCACTGGGTCCACTGGGTCCACTGGGTCCACTGGGTCCACTGGGTCCACTGGGTCCACTGGGTCCACTGGGTCCACTGGGTCCACTGGGTCCACTGGGTCCACTGGGTCCACTGGGTCCACTGGGTCCACTGGGTCCACTGGGTCCACTGGGTCCACTGGGTCCACTGGGTCCACTGGGTCCACTGGGTCCACTGGGTCCACTGGGTCCACTGGGTCCACTGGGTCCACTGGGTCCACTGGGTCCACTGGGTCCACTGGGTCCACTGGGTCCACTGGGTCCACTGGGTCCACTGGGTCCACTGGGTCCACTGGGTCCACTGGGTCCACTGGGTCCACTGGGTCCACTGGGTCCACTGGGTCCACTGGGTCCACTGGGTCCACTGGGTCCACTGGGTCCACTGGGTCCACTGGGTCCACTGGGTCCACTGGGTCCACTGGGTCCACTGGGTCCACTGGGTCCACTGGGTCCACTGGGTCCACTGGGTCCACTGGGTCCACTGGGTCCACTGGGTCCACTGGGTCCACTGGGTCCACTGGGTCCACTGGGTCCACTGGGTCCACTGGGTCCACTGGGTCCACTGGGTCCACTGGGTCCACTGGGTCCACTGGGTCCACTGGGTCCACTGGGTCCACTGGGTCCACTGGGTCCACTGGGTCCACTGGGTCCACTGGGTCCACTGGGTCCACTGGGTCCACTGGGTCCACTGGGTCCACTGGGTCCACTGGGTCCACTGGGTCCACTGGGTCCACTGGGTCCACTGGGTCCACTGGGTTCACTGGGTCCACTGGGTCCACTGGGTCCACTGGGTCCACTAGGCCAGTTGGGTCCACTTTGTCCACTGGATCCACTGGGTCCAGTTGCTCGACTTGGACCATGTTATCTATTTTGTCATTTTTGTCAAGTTTTGTCATTTATGTAGTTTACATATAGACGTGTGGTATAGTTTGCGATATAAAATGAAGT
The DNA here is from genome assembly GCA_019925095.2 of Dendrolimus kikuchii. Lineage (NCBI taxonomy): Eukaryota > Metazoa > Arthropoda > Insecta > Lepidoptera > Lasiocampidae > Dendrolimus > Dendrolimus kikuchii. The sequence goes on from CM034413.1 coordinate 10,581,549, forward strand.
CAATCTTTCGGGGGCAAATACATACAAATTTAATATAATGTAACCGGTATCACTTGCTTTTTAAACAAGAGATAGGCACTAGAGGTTGACCCGCGGCGCAGCCGCGGGGTAAACTCTAGTATATATATATATATATATATATATATATGTATTAGCTGCCATAAATTTAGGATGCCAACAAAGCTTTTTTGGTTTCAAATTGTTGTGGCAAGAGGGCCGTAGAATAATTTTCGCATCCCAATTGCCCAATGCTTAAGACATCTCTGGCTATAAGTAAGTTCCAATTATTCACAGTTACTAAAACCCTGACAAGATTCTTGGTGTAGCAGGGGCATAATATAATAAATTTGTAGGTGGGGTCGAGTCTGCGCAATGAATTTTTAAAAAATCAGTGGAGCTAACTCGGACTATCATTCCGAAAATAATAACTATTACAATTTTTGTCTCTCTTTCCGGCCGTAAAAGCATCTTGTGAAAACTGTCAAACCGGATTTAAATTAAACTCGACAAAGATCTATACCGAATCAGCACTTAGGAAACTTTTTATCAAACCCCCCCCCCCCACCCCATAAATGATAAATTAATATAATTTCCATGGAATCATTTTTAATCAATACAATACTTTTTTAATAGAACTGCGCAGAAAAACATCACCTTTCAATTCCTACCAAAACCTCTAATGTAAAATAAACCATCCGAATTTGTTATTTAAAAAAAAGAATGATTTAAAAAAATAAACGCCACATATTTCCCGCTCAAATGTCATGTGTCATTTTCTATCTATTCACTGCGATCAAAAAATCTTCTAAGGAAGGAATATTGAAGAAAATTTATATGCATATTAAACTAATATATACCTTAACTCCTTGATATAAAGTATATTTTAAAGTACGCGAATATTAAAGCTTAAAGCTCCAGAGTTTGAAGTTGCGTAAAGTAGTGTGCGTGAATATGAACAGCGGGATAGTGTTACTCTGTAGGGATGGAAGGTGTTTTTGTCGATATTTGGTCGATATCAAGTCGTTTTATTTCGGAAATAAGTAAAGCTTTAAAGTGTTTTCACCGTTCTTATATTATTATTTAGCCTTAAGTAATGCCATTTTACCTTAAGACGTAGTTTAGAAACGATAAAATAAGAATTAAGTAGTAAGTAACGATGGTGTGAAATCTAACATTAAATGTTAGCTTTAGGGGCCCAATACCAGTAAACCCTAGTTCAAAGCTGACGTATTTCATTCTTTACCATAAGTTACTGTATAAAAAATTGATATGAGAACCTATTGATACGAAAGAATAACACTGAAACCACTAAATTATTGGACCCGAAGTACAAAATATATGTAAAAGCGGCTGCTTTGGTATGCAGGACTGAGCTTCGCCCGATTAGAATACTACAATCCCAGGTTTAATTTGGAAAATTAAATTTCCCAAACGAGTTTTCTACTGTTTATTGAGGAATGGATGTTATTACACTTACCACCCTTTTATGGTGCCATACTATAAACATAGGATTAGCTTCAGAATGTATTATTATGCAGTAGAAAAATCTGTTTTGTACTAGAAATTGATTGACAATAAACATATCTATAATATTATATATACATTTTAAAAATGCCGTGTCTGTACATTGAAGTTATTTAAAAAAACTGGAATATCTTGGAATAATACTGGAACCTTGTCTATTTGTTCGGGATTGACGTAAAAACTATTGGGTCGATTTCGATGCGGTTTTCTTTGATCAACTGAAAATTCTTAAACTTAAAATTTGCGCTATTATTAATCTGGGAATCCCGCGAGAATTTTTCTAGGAATGATTTGAAAGTGTCAGATTTAAAAAAACCTAATCCCAATATGATTTTTTTACTGTTTGATAGTAAATTTTATGTAATAATATGTGTGATATTTTTTATCTCGGGAATCCCGCTAAAATTTTCCCGGGGGCGGTTTGTAGTTGTTCGGGTGCGTTAAAATTAGCTTATTCCAACACAGTTTTTACTAAAACGATAGCTTACTGTCTTTTTTAAATACTGCGGTACATTGTGTTTCCAGAATCCCGCAGGAATTACATGTCAAGCGTGAAGGAAGTCGTGGGCATATCCTAGTTATATTATATAAAAGTAATAATAGTACAAGTATAAAAAACCGTGATGCAGTTTTAAGATATTTTATTTAATTTTCCTCTCCCAAATCATTTACCAAATTCATTTACAGTTTAAGAAACTTCGAAATAAAAGATATATACTTGGTACACATCTTTCGCTTTGGAAAAGAATATAAAATGTATATGATTTAAAGTAATCGCCTTCGTTGCTTCGTTCTACGAACATGACAAATGTGGAACCTTATGCCCATGGCTTGCACCTACTAGTATATACAGACATATCTCAATTTGACAATGCTACTCTTCCAAATTGGCAGTTTTAAGGCCCCTGAAATCATTACATTAACATCATGCAATGCTCATGCTTAACGTCATGCAATGCTCGCATTAAACATAGTATAATTCTAGGAATAAAAACAGGAACATACTACTAAGCAGGTAGATTTTGAAATTTGTGAACCTACAAATTTGTAATTTTTTAACAGTCCTTTATTTTCTTAAGTTTTCGCAACTTGTATACATAACAAAAACTACGTTTTAACGGTTTTTAGATTTTTTTAAATAATCAAAAATAATTAAAATGTACAACTTGGAGGGTGGGCTAAATAAAACTTTAACAATACTCGTGGACACTTGACATCTTTGTCTTCCGTGATCAAGGCCACTGAAAAGTGGCCGAAAAATCGGAATAACAAAAATCAAATAAATTGCCGCGCTTAAAACCGTTAAAACAGTCCTTTGTACTTTTGTAATATTTGAATGCAATGTTTAACATTACGATGCTGCATCGTTAATTTAACAGATATTTTCTAATCCACTTGAAGCTAATTTACGATTATTTAAATAATATCAAGGTTAATAAAGAATATCAAACGTGTAAATGTAATCCATGAATTAAAACAAAGATAATTTCTTATCGACATTCACCTTCACTGTGCGCACACATTGATGTAACACAGTCCACATTCTACGGAACCGAAGCATTGGAAAATAAAAGTTTCTACGTTCCCAGTACACGTACAGTCGCCGAGCGCGTACAACCAGCCGCGTCTTTCGAACCGGTAACGTCCAATTCAAAAATTCAAATATAGAATTTAGTTTTTTAATAATAGTAAATTAAAACATGTTCCACATAGTGCTTGCAATTAATCGATTATTTTCCGCGAATTATGGTGCCGGTTTTTTTTTTAAATTGTTTGTGAAGTGAAATTAATTTAATTTTTTTGTGAATTTGTTATTTTCATAAAAATGTGCATTTTGTGTTAACATTGATGGATTAATTTCGGTATAGGTTCTATAAGTTTTATACCTAGAGCTATTTATGTTACATGCGTGGCGGTAAGGGATTATTTTAGCTGTGTCTGCGGGACCTGATTTTCTCTTTTATTGCTGCTAAAATTATCTTTCTAAAAAGATATAAACAAACTTTCATGACACCGGGTTCGTCTGGATTATCGCTTTTTATTTTCATCTCGGCGTAATCTTGTAATTGTTGATCTTAATATAACGTATGTATGAAGGTTTTGTGCCATGTGGTTGAGTGGTAAGCCTTTACCTACCTAGCTTTTGGAAACGCAGAGATCCAGGTTAGAATCCCGGTGTGAAATTTCGTAAATGAACTTTCCATTATTTACTATGGTCTAGGTCTGTCCGAGATCAGCGTCAGGGTTGTATGATACTCAGAACACGAGTGTAATATAACTAGCTTGGAAATAAAATATGTGTGTTTGTTTATGAATATTATTATTTTTAGGTAAAAAAAGGATAATACCTACGAGAACCTTTATGGTAGTTTCTGGATACAACGAATAAATTCAGAAGTTACTTTTATTCTTAATTGCTTTCTTTAATTTTAATACAAGTTAAAGGATTGAATTTATTATTTTACCTAACTTCTGCCAGCGACCTCGTCCGCGTGGTGCGGTTTTCTAGCTATCCCACGGGAACTCTTTTATTTTTCGGGATCAAAAGTATCCTATATGTTGACCAGGGATATAAGCTACCACCATACAAAATTTCATTTAAATCGGTCCAGTCGTTTCGTAAAAAAAATCTAAATTAGTTCTATTTCATTTCTTACATCCCCCTGACTCGGTTTTTAGTTTTTTTTTTCATTGTACAGAAATTCGACCTCTACAATTTTATTATATGTATAGATTTCTTTGTATAATTAATGTATGCAAGTTAGATCTGATTTATTTTTACCTTAAATACTATCTGCGATGGCATAAAGCGCTCGAATTGATGAAGATAAAAGTTTAGAATGTTTACATAATTTTTTTAAAGTATTCCAGTAGTACAACGCTGAATTAGTTGTGACACACGTTTTATTAATTATACTGTTATTAATTCTTTGAAGTTTCATCCCGCTATGTGTTATAAAAGCTATTAATTTATTCCTAAAACGACAGCACCGTAACATATTATTTTCATTTCAAGACCGGTTTTTGGCTTAGACCTGTTGACTCATTTTACCGGTTTATAAATAAAACATATACTTTGGTAATAAAATTAGGTAAGTAACATAACCAACTCGTATTACATACAAGCTCTGAATTGAGACCCCAGTTTTTGGCGACAAGAGTAATATTTTACTACGTAGATTTATTTCCAAAAATGTATACTTAACTAAAAAAATACTGATAATTTGTTCTTAGGTTTGAATACATATATATGTAATTTTTATTTGTAATGTAGAACATTTAATTTGTTATAGAATTTAGTTATTACGTCACTGGAAGCAACTAACACCTAGGATACAGGCTCGGCCTAGTCTAGGTGTTAGTATCTGGTCTTAATTTTAAGGCAAATTTTGTTATATTTTTGGTGACAATAAAATTATTTTATTATTTATTATTCTTGGTTTGAAAATCTCAACTATGTAGTGATATGGTCCTTTTTGCCTTTTTTGCGTTTTGCTGACGTAAAACACCTAAAAATTTAACTGAAGCATTTGTTACATAGGTTCGGCTTTTGACTAATGCTTATTTATACACTTGAAAATTATTCAAAAACTTTCATATTCATGAATACTGAAACTAGCTCAAGCAAAAGACGGTATTATCGCGTACGTTACATACCATTACAACAGACGAGCTTGCATGACAAGAGTTATGAATGTCAAAGAGGCAAGTGAGGTGTGTAAGAATAAGCCTAAATGGCACTCTGTTGTTCGTGCCTACCCCGCAAGGGAACTGGCGTGAAGTTATGTATGTATGTTACATACTATAATACTTGAAACAACTCAGAAGGGTTTATGGTAATAAAAGAACAGCAGCTGGTCACCACATTTATAATCAGAGAACCTTACGATTTAACACACTTTATACACTGACTCTTCACATTCGACAAGCATTTTTAGAACACTTCGCCATCCCTCCAAAAATTTTACAGTATAAGAAACTTAGCAAATTGGGGCAACCGATAGGGGATTGAAGTCATTGATAAACTATTTTAATTAAAGGGTTATGAATGACAAGAATTTAATACATTATTGTTTGGAAATTTTTAGATAATATTTTAAATAATATATATAAAATATTATACTTAAAGTTTTACATGTAATAAAATAAACCGAACACAGTATAAATTATAATATTTTCTTAAGTTTTCGCGACTTGTATACATAATAAAACTACGTTTTAACGGTTTTAAGCGCGGTAATTTTATTTGATATTGGTTTTTCCGACGTTTCGGCCACTTTTCAGTGGCCGTGATCACGGAAGACGAAGATGTCAAGTGTCAACGAGTATTGTTAAAGTTTTATTTAGCCTACCGCCAACTTGTTAATTTTAATTATTTAGTTTTAATTTTGTTTATGGTTATTATTTACTCTATGGGAGCCTAATCTAATTTACTAAAAAACATTAACAATACTCGTTGACACTTGACATCTCTGTCTTCTGCGATCACGGCCTCTGAAAAGTGGCCGAAACGTCGGAAAAACCAAAATCAAATAAAACTACCGCGCTTAAAACCGTTAAAACGTAGTTTTATTACAGTATAAATTTATCGCGTCTGCCAACATGAAAATAAAATGTAGTAAATACCGTCTATATACAATTAAGAGATTTTGAATTATAATCTGTACACAATTACCACATACTAGAGATAAATATTCTTACATAAAATTATGTTAAATTATAGAGAACTACTTACTCTTTAAAAAAACAGCCGCTAATCACCGAATAAATAAAAATATAACATTATTATTCAATTAAGGAAATGGCCGATTGTATCGTTAGAAATAAGAGAGTACATAACAAAATTAATTATTAACTTTAAAAAGAAATATGACAAGAACAACTACGCCACTAAATAACTGTAACAATACGTATCAAGCTAAGATTTGGGTATTTGATACATCTGTACTAATATTATTAATGTAAAAACAACTCTCTCTCTGTCTGTTACGCTTTCACGAAAAAAATTACATAGATAATATTATTTAGTCGTTCGGTGTCAGTACAGGACTGTGTAATTATATTTTTTATTCAAGTGAAACTTCTTTAGAATCTTTGTGATTTAAAGCACGATGAAACGAAAAAGCGACACTAAAAAGAGATAAACACATAAGTCTATAGGACTAATCCCGCGAGAGAATGAGATAGAATACTTTATATTTAATCATTTAAACACTCTTACAGATAGACTTGGAAATGTTCTGAAGTTTTTCGTTATTACCTCAAAAGCCCTGTTTAAAAGCTTAAATATATTATAATGATAATAATATATAGAATGTGACGTCACGAAATTTAAAATCCTCTCATCCCTTGTTACAGTTTGTTTCACTTCTACTGCGTGTGAATTTTACGCACACCATATTTTTTTTATTATGTATTAAAATTATTTTTTTATCAGAATTGCAATATTAGTGTTACATATTATCATATCATATATTATGTAGTCGTATATGTAGTCCCAATACCGAGAATCGGCATGGGATACTTTTTATCCCGCAAAATTGGATTATTAATTAGAATGGTTGAAATTTTTCGGGAGCGAAAAGCGCCTGGATAAAAATTTTATGCAATGTAACCTCTGTGAATGATTGCTCTCTGGTGGCTGGTTCTTATACCTTACTATTCATTCACTTGCCTTAACATCGGTAGAAGTTTGACATTACTTGTATGGAGTTTATGTAAATTTTTAATCGATATTAAGCCAAATGAATGGTCGGCAAGATATGGGAACGAGCTATAAACAAACAAGAGTTACTTAATACGGTTTAACGTTTTCGTTTAACGTAATAAATTCTAATACAAGGAATATAAAGAACGCACGTTTAAATGCTTTACTTTCAAACATTTAATCGACGAAACTATTTTAATTATTGTTTAAAGAATAATTAATAGTCTGTTGCATTTGTTGCAACTATGACGTCATAAAACAGTACAACTGTGCGAAATCAAGGAGGCTATGACTTGTATAATGATAGAAAGCCTCAGTTGTTAAGGCTGTCAAGTATCCTATAGTAAATTCTTTATACAATTAAAATTATTTCTAACCAATTCATGTCATATTCGACAAGAATTCCTCTGGCGTAATGCCATTTGATGACAAAGACTGTTTGTTTTAGAGCATGAATTATTTTAGAATATGTGATATTCAGGGAAGTAAGGTTATTCACCTTTTGTAGATATTGTTAAGAGTGTGGGACTCGAAATTAAAATGCCGTTGGAATTACTATAGAATTTATTAGAACTATACAAACACGTATAACATAGGTACAAATATAACTAGACACTACTAGTGCAAACTGCACGATTCAATAACGCGCGCAAAGTCCGTCACTATATCGCTTGCCGAATGTACATCTTACTCGTATCGTAATCCTCGCTCGACTGACTCACCCCTCCGTTCGGGCATTTTTTTTATTGTAAACTGTACAATACACAATGGAAGCTCGTAGGCTAGGTTCTTCCAAGAAAATGTAATTTGGACACCTGCGAACGGCCAACAAAGTTGAAAACAATAACAATAGGGATTAGTTCGACAGTAATGGCGGCCATAAAACAAGTAGAAAAACAATAGCATGTTTTTCTTAATGATAAATTCTAAACACAAAGTAAAGAAAAGAATTCCTAAATCTTAAAAGGCTGCGTTTTTACGACCGGCAGGTGTGCGCATTTCTTTGTCGGTATGTAACAATATTGTTTAGTTTTAGAACTATCTCTTGCCTTTCACATTCTACCAATCACTGGGGTCGGCACAATGTCTTTTCCCTCCTAACTCCTCTATACTGACATACATCCTCTGTCACACCACAAATGCATCCATATTTTTGGTAATTGTGTATCTCACAAGAGCTTATTACCGTAATTTAAAATGTAGGTACATTTTATAGAAAAACGTAGCCCAAAAGGCTGGCTACGCCTCATTGAATTACCGCATTGATCCGTTGTCCGAAGTATAGTATAGCAGTAGGCAAAAGACAAATGATCACCTCAGTTCTGCCTTTTGAATTAATAATAGTCTTAGTGTATTCTCAAGTAATATTAGTAGTGCCCTTTCAAATAATTCATAATAATTATGAATTAAAGATATTTTACTGGGCAGTTTGTTGCGCTGCTTCTTCTTCTTTAAAAGTAACTTGGAAGGCGTGATAGACTCATGTCTTTCAACAAGTAATCTGTAAGATTTAATTTTGCAATAAACACATTCATTTTAATTTTCAAAACGTAGCAAGTGTATTACAATTTTTTTGAAGAGATAACTTCTTATGGGAGGGTAAGCCGGTTCGTTACGTAACGCGTTACGGCGCTGGTATGTCTGGCTTCCCTTTCTCTCACGCATACGGCGGCGATAGGCAGGCTCCTCCTCTCTCACCCTAACCCACAGCGCTAGCCGTATTTCTTCTAATTTACATACTCAAGAATTATAACTAAGAATAAAATATATTTTATAATCAATAAAAGATTTTATTAATAAATAATCTTTCCTTACATTATCATATTAATTTACATAAAATTTAAGTAACAACCTAAGCTTTTCTCAAGTTAAACAATTTCAATATTAAATAGTTCAACTTAGTTTCGTTTAAGTTATCACCTCTGTCAGGCGTCCCGAGATGCACACGTTTTTTTTTAGACTACACCACAGAAAAATGCTATGAACGTGTAACATGACATTTATGATTTGATTTTGGGAATTATGATACAATATATACTGCCACCCTGACTGCCGGGAATTTGCCTGTAAGGACACTGTCTGATTTCACAATGTCAGACGAAGCGGCAGTTGTATTATAAGCGTATCAAAATATTGCAGATTGTATCATTACAGGTAATGCTTGGTTCTCCTTCCTCACCGATGTAATGCTCGGGTCTGTAATGTTACATTACAGGCGAATGCTCGCGGTGAGGGAGTACCTTAAAGACAGATAAATAGATAGATAGATAACACTTTATAGCTCACCAAATATACAATTTCAAAAATACACAATTACAATATTGTCATGGTAGAAACAATAGGCGGCCTTATCGCTTAAAGCAATCTCTTCCAGGCAACCTGACTTAAGAAATAGTTTAACGTAATCTGGCGATGTAGGTGGTGCAGATTATTAGGTATATCATAAACAGACATATTTTATATATTAAATATATACATTTATAAGATGTAATGCATCATGAAAGAATGACTAAACAGATATACAATGCAAAAGTGGATGGATGTAGAAGTCGTGGAAGGCCACGACACACCTTCCATGATCAAATTGATCGTGTACTAGCAGAAGGTGATGTCAGGAGCCTTAAGAACAGACGAGCGTGCATGATAAGAGTTATAAATGTCAAAGAAGCAAGTGAGGTGTCTAAGAATAAGCCTGAATGGCGCTCTGTTATTCGTGCCTACACCGCAAGGGAATTGGCGTGAAGTTATGTATGTATGTATAAGATGTATAATTATATATATTAATTAGTCTATAGTATAAGAACTAGGAAGAAAAGGAATTAGGAGTAAAGATATAACATATCAAAACTATTTATCAAGTTTATTGGAAGTGATTTGATATTTTGATACACGTTTAGGCAAGCAATATACAATCAGCAAATAGCAGTACACGATACAAGATACATACACCTCAACACAAAAATCAATAAATTAATGTCACACACAAGAACCAAAATAACTAATAAGCGTGTTAAATTCAAAAAATTAAATCTAGAAATTAAGTTGTAAAAAAGGGTACGGAACTCGAGTCCGTAGAGTTGTTAATAATAATAATTTAAAAAAACCAGCACACGAACATTGATTGAGAAAACATTGTCAGTTGCTATGTTTTGAAATGGCATAGCTGGCCAGCTATGCAGTTTAAAGAGTTGATTAGACAATAAATCTTACGAGATTAATCTGTAATTTCAAACTTGCTGTTTTATGGTGGTAGCCATTTTATGGGTATTAAAAATAAATTGGTTTTTGCTTAATAACTTGATTTTGAACTTAGATGAAGAATATCACATCGATGAACAGTTACGAGAACATACTGTTAAAACCTATATACTCGGCCAAGTGCTTGTCGGTCTATGTACATTGTTACAGTTTTTAGAGATAGGATTGAAAAATTGAGTCTGATTTTCCAGAAATACTTTTCTCACTTTTAACCATATAATAACACTACCTGTCCCGGCAGACGTTGTTCTGCTCTGAAGAAATAAAATTTAGAACTCGATTGCAGCGCCACCTACCGGGTCCAATTGTGAATCTAAACTATCCTCGAATCCACTTGAGCACACACAAAAAAATTCATTCAAATCGGTCCAGCCGTTTAGGAGGAGTTCACTGTCAACACACGTACAGAAGAATTATATATATAAAGATTAACAGCCGATAAACGTCCCACTGCTGGGCTCGGGCCTCCCACTATAGGGGGAACGAATAGTATACCCGCCACGTTTGCCCAAGGCGGCTTGGCAGGTTTGACACAGCGGTTATCTCGATGTGCAGGTTTCATCACGATGTTCTCCTTAATCGCTGTTTTTATCCCTGCAGGAACGGAGAAAGAATACAATTTATTGCGGCCGGGCGGCCTGTCGTAAGAGGCGACAAAAGAACTCACAACCAGGTGGTAGGGTATTTGCCCGACTGGATGGCTACCACCCCTGGTCTAGAGTATGCCGCCATAACAGCCTTGAGTTGTGTTCCGGCATTAGTGATCAGGTTCCAGTCTCCGTTAAGAGAGCAGCAGCGTAATTGTAGCACCTTTGGTGTTGCAAATGTCCATAGGTGATGGTAACCGCTTTCCATCAAGTGGGCCGTCTGCCTGTTTGCTGAACTCCTGCAATAAAAAAAAATAGCACGTGTTGAGTGTGACAATATGCATATTACGTGAGAAAACTGCATAAGTGGTGCATGCGTTCCGGCCAGGCTCGAACCCGCGCTCTTTGAGCTTGCGACACGTGCGCTATCCACTACGCTACCACGACTTTCCATTATATTTTTTGTAATTTGCATTGATTTTAGAGTATCTAGGTGTGATAGTAAAAGTATTCAAATTAAAAATAATTTTATTTATTCAAAACAAGTTCCACTGGAGAACACTCTTTGATGGTCATACATATAAGTTAATAAGTATACATAATAATGTCAAAAATATATGTTAATAATATATAGCAATAAAGACTTACTGTTAGTTAGTTAAATAAATAGAAACATATGTACTTTTTTATATTTAAAGTCGTCACAGTCGAAATTTCCCAAAAACCACAAATAAATTTAAAACTCGCAACTATAAAAAATTGGTAAACATATCATGTAGGTGGTTCAGGTCCCCATCATGTAAACTAACTTAATTTTACGTTTAAACTTCACTGCTCCGGCCACCATGTAGAAATAATTTCTGTGTAATATTACTGTGCCTCTGACATAGAAAGACTAACAGGCAGACATGATAAAAAAACCAGTAAAGAAAATTTTTTTTGAAGAAATAGCGACGTACTTACATTGCTTACATGTATTTTTAAAAATAAAAAAAGACAGAATTTGTACGCCGCATTTTGAGTAAAAAAGGTTTGCACTCAGCTCATTGTAGTGCCGCAAAACGTTGAAAATCGATAAATCGGTTTCGTTTTCCCAAAATGGCTTTAGAGCCTTACAATTACCGCCAAAAATTCTCGTGAAAAGATGTGAAAGTACTCGATAATAGGGATGTGCAGGCAATGACTAATTCGAATATTCAAAAATACAAGTTGGCCGCGAAAGGAAGTAGGTCGTGCGACTCTCCAGTGACGGTTCGACGACATTGCGTCGTGAGCGAACCGCAACGCATTCTAAATTCAAATAGTGAAATGCCAGATAGACGCTTTTGCGATGGAAAGATTTATGATACCAACTACACATTTAAAAAAAAAATGCACACGCATAATATTTCAATTCAGAACACTGCTTTGTCATCTTCAAACACATAGTAACACGTAGGATATCTGACTAACATCCATTATTATCGTCATTTAGAGTTGTGTAACCTCGTTTCTCAAAAACTCCTTACATTTGGTTGGGACCATTTTTTATAAACTGTATGGGGTTTTTTTAGAATTTTCCAACTCTTATGTCAATAGTTTAGTAGACTGGAAGCAAAAACTGTACATATTGACTTAAGTACAAAATCATATAGTTTTAAGATCTCTATTATGACTTTTTAAAATCTAACTAACGATACCCCTTACAATAGACAAAGGTGACCCCAAATTTTTAATTTTTGGCTATTACACTACATCATTGTGTAGTGTAATAATCCGCCTTGTCAAATTGCATTTATATAGATAGCAAATCGATTCTGAAAAGTCATATAGACAAAGGAAAAAACCTTAGAAGATTATATTATTAACAGCATTTTGTAGTTATTTTGGGCTATCATGGACTTGAAACTGTACCAAAAATTCTGATTTCGTGAATAGATTTCCTTGCGAAACATTTAAAACAACTTTATGTATGCTAATAAAATGCATAAATGTAAATTATAAGCCATTGTCAATATTATAATGTGTTTACATAAATTATTTCGCAACCTTGACTTTTGGTTAGATAATAATGTTTACTTCATTATCAATAGCGTCCTTTCCTGTTAAATATGAGTATTTAATCCTAGATATTTACTCGTTATTTCGCTTCCGTAAACACTATGATGTCTCACAGAGAATGAAACACTGTTCAAAATCTTGTCTTCGTCTTTTTTATAATACCTTACTGCTTACTATCGATTGGACATTCATCTCCACTTCCTTAAGTCAAGTGGGTTGGCATGTAATTTCAGGAACGTTTCTCTTGCGCACTGAGAGGATCTGGAATGATTTCCCAGTTGAGGTTTTCTCGTAGCATTACGATGTCGAGTCTTTCAAAAAAACTTTCTTAAAGTTCCTTCGAGTCTAGCAGAATGTTGATAATACTTTTGCTGTTGTAAATGTCCATACTTGGTGTTTGCTTCATTATTTAGGAAGCTTGATTCGGCGATTAATTTCATTTACGTGGATTTTTAGGTTAAGCGGTAAAGACTACGCTTTCAACTTAGTCATTTAGTTATCATTACTTACAGACTCGGAGTGACTTACAAAAAGCAAAAGACCGAAGTAAATCCTAAGTAAATGACAGTAAGAGAAGCCAAATTCGAATTTGGAATCCTATTCGATTTTCATCAGCCGCGTTTATATTCGCGCCCTCAAACTACTATCTCTGTTGTGATTGTGTAATGTTATCTTATCGATAACAACTTGATAAACCTTAATCGATAACCAAACAAAACACCACTACTAACCTATAGTTTGAATTTAGAATACATAATATTATATTCGATGAATTTCTTTTTTTATACTTTTAAACGTCACTTCAGGTGAATTTTAGATCTTGCTTTCCTTTGGGTTGCCACGTTTTAGAAATGCCTTGCTGGTTACAATATTACATAAACTTATTTAAATTAATGACAATTGACAATGATAAGTGGATAATAGGATTTCGGAACTCGGATAAGAACTGTTTGTTTGTTTTTCCAAAGTCTTCAATAAAGATAGTAATATGTATTTGTAGTTACATACGTATGTGTATATATTACTTACAGGGATTAGTAATTAATTGCTAGGCAGAAAACAAAAAGTCAACACAAAGACGTCTAAAGTTTCACTTTTTTATGTAGAAACAAAGCACCAAAAGCAAGGTTACAATCACGCTCCAAAAATTATGAATTTGCTAGGTCACTGTAAAAAATCCAACAGCTGACTACCGTGGGACTTTTAACTCATTTTATATTTGTGTCCCTTAAAAGGGTTATTTAGCAAACATTTAGGGGACCAGACAATGTGTTCAAGTGACGTAATGTATTTAAAAAAAAAGTAAAAAACGGGGAGGAAGAGCATAAAGGTGTGAAATTTTATACAATGAAGGACCTTGAATTTTTGATAAATGGCTATAAAAGATATGCAAATGGTGGTAATAGGATTAATTTGATATGTATTATTTATCGTTGAAGCATTACCTGGCAACCCATATTGGTTTAGCGTGACTGGCTAATGACTTGTTTCCATGCCATAAAGTTTATTTAAGTATTAAACTTTGTATTTTAAATTTGGAATATTTGTCACGTTCTGTTTAACCTTTGATGATTGTAATTTCAGAATAACAATACAAACTAAGTAAAACTTGTTTTTGATATTCGAATTATATTTATTTAATATGTTTATTTTAATCCGTCATTCAGTGTTTTTTTAAAACTGATATCATAAAATGGTACTATAAAGGCCAGCCGGGGTTTAGAGCTGACCGGGATTTTGCAATAAATGAGGAACTGGTTCCAGATGTAACTTTGTATTCTCTTCAAAGGCAATTCACAAGAGATGTATTCCGTTTTCGGGCCGAAACAATAATGCTATCGTTTGTTTTGGGAGGCATTCTATAATTTGAAATTCGAATTATATAGTTTTCTATGTTTAATATTATATTGACGGCCTCTGTGGTTGAGCGGGCTAAGCCTTTGCCGGCGTATCTCACTGCAACGCAGAGGTTCCGGGTTCGATTCCTGGTATAGTAAATTTCGGAAACGTATTTTCTCCGTTATTTACTATGGTCTGGGTGTCTGGGATCGGCCCCAGAGTAGTCCGTTGTATATTACCCATAACACAAGCGTAACTTGCTTAATTTGGGTATATATTATGTGTGTGTTTGTTTGCCGATTATTATTATTATATTAACGACTTAAGAGGTTTAAAGTCGTTACAGTATTTACTACAAAATTGATCGATAACATTTTTATCTTTACACAGGTCACTTTAGTGTTTTCTTCCAAATTTAAAGACGGAAGTGAACAGTGTAATATCAGCATAACAAACATACTATACTGCTGATATTAGACGGATCAAGCATCCATTTCGAGCAATCGATTTGATTGAAAGGCATAACCAAAAGGACACGACTGTATTCAATGACTGATTGATGAATGAATGAATGTGAAGTTTTCTATATACAGATCATCTAGGATATGCTCGCGACATCATCCACGCCTGATTTAAAAATTCCCGCGGGTTTCCCGGGACATAGTATCGTAGAATTTAAAAAAAGGATGTGAGCTATCGTTTTAGTAGAAACTGTGTCGGAATTAGCTAATTTTTATGCACCCTAACAAATTCAAACCGCCCCCAGGAAAAGCCCCGCGGGATTTCCGGGATAAAAAGTATCACACAGTTTATTACATAAAATTTACTATTGACCAGTAAAAAAATTGCATTGGAATTCGATTTTTTTTTCAATTTGGCCATTTTAAATCGTTCCCAGAAAAATTTCCGCCAGATTTCCGGGATAAAAAGTAGCACAGATTTTAAGTCTACGAATTTGCTGTCGACCAGTGTATACCGCATCGAAATCGGTCCAGTAGTTTTTACGTGAATCCCGAACAAAGTGACAAAAAGAAAAGACAGTTGTTTTTTTTTCAGTCGCTTCACTGTACAGACACGGTACATTTAGAATTTTATAATATTATAAATTTGGTTAATTCATCTAAATTAAAACACAGAAATCAACCGTCTCATTTCGGCTTACTCAAAATCTTCTATTTCCAAAACTATAGTTATAAGTATAGTTTTGGAAATAGAAGATTTTGAGTAAGAAAAGAAGACTTTCTATAGAAAAGTATTTGATAAAACAATTTTACGCATTTCACATTACATATACTCAACTTTATCGGAACATTCCAGCAAATATATTGAGACAGATTATTGAGGCACATAATATTATCTATTGGCCTATAAAAATGATTGATTGATAGTGATTTATTTATTTATTTTTGCTCTCGTGGAAAAGTTCTCAGTGTATGTATTATCGGCAACTAAGTTTTTGCCGTTTTTAATCGCTTGTCAACGAATTTAATATTACCAAGCTAATGATGTTATTATTTAAGTTTATGGCTTGGCAGCTAGGCCTTTAAGCCAGATCTTAGTTTATAATACAGTTTCTTAATTTTCTTAAGCCTATGTGTAGCACCGCTGAACTGTAGGTAATCAGCTAGTGCCATTCAACGGAGTTCTTGTGACAACTCAAAAGGCCACATTTGACTTTACAGTTCACATTTCTCACAAAATACATAATTACTACTCAAAAACTATCAATATCCTACAACTATTGTTCATTTTAGAGTAATTTTACACATTTTTAGAAAATAAAACTGCACAGCACAACGTCCCCTTTCAGTTCCCGCCAAAAACTCCAACCTAATGATGTTTTACATATATGTTATAGTTTTAATATCAGAACATAGCTAAGAATGTCATATTAAAAAAATATCTACATCAAAATATACATAAATTATAAACTAGTATAATGAAGAAAATTTTACCCATATTGTATTCTATATATTTTAGAAATAATATTATACATATTATCATACTTAATAAACTAAAATAAGTAGTAATAATTCTTTAGTATTCTGGTTAAATATACAAACCATATGAATTATACATTATATTGGTTTAATTTAAATAAATGAAAATGCAAGTTTTTAAATACTGTAAACTTCATGGCCAAATGTAAGTACTGTATGAAGCATCAATAAAAAAATAACGCACAAGCCATCGATTACTTAAAAAAAAAACTTGTTCACCGATTAACTGTACGGTCCAATTGCGTTTGGCGAAAAATTTTAATCGATCCATTATTCCGGCTCTTTAATCGATTGAGGTCGTAACACAATCGATATGTCGAATCGTTTATAATCTGTACAAAAAACGGCACTGTGCATTATTGTTAATGATTTTTATCTTTTGTTTATTTTTACTTTTTATGGTTTTGATATCAATTGTGTTTTTATATTGAAAAGTTTGTTTATTCTTATTTCATTTTAGTTAGATGAGTAACTTTTTATTGTTATTTTTAAATTGATAAAAGAATAATTTACGATATTATTAAGTGCATAAATTGGTATAAAAACAGTAGTTCTAAGGTATAAATAAATGATCCGCTTGAACGTGGGGATAGAATGCACTGCAGTTTATTAATACTACATGTTTGTAAAATCTTGTAACATATTAAAAATAAATTACCTAAATATTCTCCACAATTTGGTTCAAGTATTCATGAATATTCAGTTTTTTGAAGTCTTGAAAAGAAAGGTATAACCGGATCCATATAACTTCTAGAACTTGGACGAAAAATTGAGCTCTACAGTTTCAGCTAAGCTGTTAGTGGTTTGACTAACGCCAAACGAGGAAATCTTATTGCAAGTCTAAAAATCATGGTTATGATAAACACACAATCTTTTTGTATGTATTAAATTTACATTTAATATTTTGGAATGTGTTGCTGTCTTTCAAGTTGTTTGTGCCACCAATGACGTTACACTTGGAAATATATCTTGTAACAACCTAAACCTCTTGTTTATTTTTTTAATGTCGTCTTTTTAGC
Source organism: Dendrolimus kikuchii (assembly GCA_019925095.2). Lineage (NCBI taxonomy): Eukaryota > Metazoa > Arthropoda > Insecta > Lepidoptera > Lasiocampidae > Dendrolimus > Dendrolimus kikuchii. The sequence continues at coordinate 10,599,523 of CM034413.1, forward strand.
TCCTAACAGTTTAATCAGCTTTATACTTTTTGCGATAAAACTAATACAAATGACGGGGCTGTATGGTCTGCGGTCTTTGCTTGTTTTGAAGAACTGAAGAACAAAAACGATCCTATTTGCCAAAAACTTCAATTTGGAATGTTAAAAATTCTTGTAATAAATCTCGTGAAAACAGGTATTTTCTAATCGCCGGCTCCTATATGCATTCACTTGCCCTATCATCGGTTAAATTTTGACATTGTATGGAGATTCAATCAATCAATAACTCATTATTGTACACAATAGATATATATAAAAAAAGAACTTACAAGACAAACTATGTCTAAATATGCACAAAGGGCGGTCTATCGCTAAAAAGCGATCTCTTCCAGACAACTCCAGGAATGAATTGAGATTATAATAAGGATGGTGTTATACATAATACATAGTACAATTAATTAGATTCTTGTAATAAATATATAAACGCAGTATATATACAGATGTTTTATATATTAAATGGATATATACTTAATATACATAACATTGAAATATTTAGATTATGATTATGTCAGATTATGTCAAACGTAAACCGACAGTAAGGCAAATGGGCGGTCCGTAAGATATAGGAACCGGCTATAAGTAAGCGTGCTCTATCTTGAATTGGATTTGCATTTGATATCAGGTGCAATGAGCGTAAAATGCAAACCTATAAAAAACACATTAAATCTATTTCTCCTTTTATTTTAAACTAGAGGTTGACCCCGTGGCGCAGCCGCGGGGTAAACTCGAGTTACATATATACCAAATTTCAGCCAAATCCGTGCAATAATTTTTCCATAAGAGCACAACAAGCAGAGAGACAATTGTCCCGGAAACTATCCCATTTTTCAGGATAAAAAGTATCCTATGTTCATCCTCGTCATCGAATGTGTATATACTGAGTTTTAGCCAAATCGGTCCATTAGTATGTCCATGAAAACGGAACAGACAGACAGACAGAGTTACTTTCGCATTTATAATATTAATAAGGATAAGGAAATTTTAAAATGTGTGTATTGATACAGAATTACTGAAATGAACGTTTGGATTGTTTGAAATTTTTAAGTACTATCTCCCATGTATTAAAAATCAAGAGTTCTATTTCTTTCTATGATAAACTTATGTGTCGGCCATTTTATATATTTCGCAATGGTAAATAAACTGATATACTTTTTATCAACTTACAAAACGCCGCAACCACCTAGAGACCGCGCCACAAAGGATGTCCAACGGATTTATTTTTTACGGATTAGCAAATAATTTCTCTGGAAGGATTAAATATGGCGATGGCAGCGCCGCGTCTGTGGGCACTCTTTGGTGGCGCCGTCTCTAGATTTTTTACGAGCGTTGCGTAGTTTTTGGCGGGAACTGAAAGGAGATGTTGCTGTGCAGTTTTGTTTTCTAAAAATGTGTAAAATTACTCTAATATGAACAGTAGTTGTAGGATAGTTTTTGAGTAGTAATTATGTGTTTTTGTGAGAAATGTGAATTGTATAGTCAAATGTCGCTTTACGAGTTGTCACAAGAACTCCGTTGAATGGCGTCAGTTGATAACCTACAGTTCAGCTGAGCTATACATAGACTTATGAAAATGAAGAAACTATATTGTAGTCTAAGATCTGGCTTAAAGGCCTAGCTGCCAAGCCATAAACCTAAATAAATAATTACGAGCGTTGCAAATTATTACGTTATTTCTATATTGAGTCAAATAGCGTATTAATAATAGTTTAAACATTAAATAAAATGATGTCTATCACGATATTTTAAAGTTATGACGATGACATGGTATTTGAAAACCCTGCCCTAGCTCCTGTAACATATTTCTCTCTCCATCCCAAGGTTTTCTGGAAGAGATCGCTGTCAGCGATAAGACCGCCATTGGTACTTCTTCTTCTTTGTTCAATAATGGCTTGGCACGGTTTGTGCATTAAGCCAGAGTCATGTATAAGCCATTGGTACTTAATTGTAAGCTGTTTTTGTGTATCATTCAATTATTATATATTGTACAATAATAGTACATTATGGTACTAGTGTGTAACATTGGTGATTACCGCCGAGGCGCCATTGAGACTCGAGCCGTAGGCGAGGGTCTTCAGAGAGCCGAGGACGGTAATCATCAATACACACGTGTATCATACGACGTTTTTCAACACACTTGTGAATAAAATAACAACAAAAATTCATTTTATTTAGTAGATAAAAAAAGTTATATATGAGTGAAAGTTTTATTTATTAAACACGTACGAGTTAAAATTATCTATTTAAATAAGAAGTTGCATGAAATGAGCAAGCAATAGGAACATTAATTTATTTGTTCTATAGAACACGATCTTTTTTTTTTGAAATAAAACTTTTTTAAGAACAAAGCAACTCAACCGTTTAAATTTAAAAAAACATCTATAACTCACTAGTGAGTTATAATTTTTTTTAGTCACAGTTTGATTATGGGTGTCATTCTGTGCCTAATTGTGGTGACCATAGAGCCACTTTATGAGCAAGTGTGTTGAAAAGTATATTATTTTCTATTCTATGATATGTGTCAACTATCCCATAATTTCACTTCAAAGTAATTACTTTAACACGTACTATTCCATATTTAAAACACAAACAGTACTTTTTTGCATTCCCACAGTACCTTTTAACATTTTAAATCAACAGGCAAAGGATTGATGTATTATTCAACCGATAAATAAGTTCGTGGAACCCGTTTCATTGAGCGTCTGACCACGGAACGGGATAGCTGCTTAACATAACCTGTATTGGAGTCTAGTTTGTATATCGAGACTATTTATTTTTTAAATATGACTAAGTATGCGTTTAAATAAAACAACATTTTCTCACATGATAAGTTTGCTGGTTATGATCGCTATTTTTTTTAATTGCTGGAGTACAGCAGACAGGCTGACGGCCCAACTGTGACGGAAAGTGGTTACCGTCACCTATGAACATTTGCAACACCAAAGGTGACACCAATATGCTACCGGATTCGTAGATGGGACTGGACCTAGCCTCTAATGCCGGAACACAGCTCTAGATTGTTATAGCGGCATACTCTAGACCAGGGGTGTTAGCCATCCAGACGGGTAAATGCCCTTCCACCTCGTTATGGGTTGTTTTGTCGCCTCTTATAACAGGCCGCCCCAAACCAGGTATTCTCTCTGCGTTCCTACGTTCTGATAAGCATTTATAATATACTAGGTGATCCGGCGAACTTAGTACCGTACCGTTTTCTGAATTCCTAAAAGACTTTGTTTCATGACTCAAAAACAAAATCACCAAAATCGATCCAGGTGATTAGGAGTATTCTAGAACCCGATCTCAGCTCCACCTACCGGCTCCAATTGTGGATCTAAACCATCCAGGAACCCACTCAAACACACAAAAACAAAATCATCAAAATCAGTTTAGTGAGTAGTTTGACAGCCGACCATCCCCCTTCCCTCCGCTCGGAGGCCACGGTGGGTATACGACCGATCAAGAGTCCCACTAATCCCTCGGTGTAAAGCCTTCCCTCCAGGCCTGAGGATGCTGTCCCAAGAAAAGACATCCCCCCTGCGTCATCAAAAAAAAGGCTCCGTCTATACATTTATTTCGTCTCAGAATAATAATTAGAACTAGTGGCCGCCCAGTGGTCGAAATTCGATCATAATTAATTTAAATTATAAGTTTGAATATTATTAAGGTTCTGTTGTCAAAGATTATACTTCTATAATCACAGATTTCGCCAAGGCTACACTGTTAATTTGACTTTAACAATAAACAAAAGAGTATATATGCGTGTGTGTGTCAAATACATGGTAGTGCGTGTAATGTATTTTTTATGCATAATTAAAAAAAAAAATACCATTCGTCACTTCTTCTCTATATAGTGTATAAGTGTGCGAAATTTCATACTCCTCAGTCCGCGCAATTTTCGTAAAAAGGGTACAAAGTTTTTGCTTCACGTATTAATGTCATGATGGTCATGAACTAAGGGTAATCTCACGAGACATGAAAAAAATATTATGTAACCTTACGGACTCCATAATGTGAGTTTTATTGAGCGTGGGTGGCAGTAAACATAACTATGACGTAAAATAGCGTAATCTTATCGCCATAACAACATTCACGAACAAATCAATATGCAAGAATGTACTATGTTATACAATTTATTTAGGCGTAAAGCATTGGGGCCTAGTTCTGCAACACACTATCATTAAAATCGCCGGATACTATTGCCTTAGGTTTACCTGATTTCTTTTCTTTTTTTTGAGTTAAAAGAAAAAAAGTTCCATTATGAATGAATGAATGAAAACTCTTTATTGTTCACCATAACTTAAACCTAGATATTTATTACAAACACATTTAAATTAGAATAATGGGCGGCCTTATCGCTTATAGCGATCTCTTCCAGGCAACCCGGTGTCTAAGGAGATATTAGAAGAAAATTCAATAATATTTGGTGGCTAACTAAATTGAAACTAATTCAATCGTAATTGAAGAAAAAAAAAACATTAACAATAATAAACTAATAAAGACATACATAATTAAATAAAAATAATATATATAGACTTACATGCGAATAATAATAGAACTTCATTTACTGCAACACATTTTATTTAGCGGACAAATAATGGTCAGTGATCAAGTGTTTGAATGTACCAATGGATGTAGCTTGTCTGATTTTCAAGGGGAGGGAGTTCCACAGGCGAACAGCCTGTACGGCAAAAGAGTTTCCTACAAAGGACGAAGTGTGTTTAGGTATCGTTAGCAGAAGATTTTCATTTGAGCGCAAATTACAGGAATGAGATTGATAGAGGAAACTAAAAAGTTCCTTTAAATATGGGGGAGTACAGGGATTGAAAAGGATATTGTGCAGAAGTGAGAGTAAGTGAACATTCCGGCGAAGGCGAATTGGCAACCATTATATCCTCGTAAGAACCACCGTCCTTTGTTTAATTTTAATTCAACATGCCTTTCAGGCCTAAGTTTTAAATCGATCACGATCCATACAGGCCCAATGTCCTTTTTTTGCGAATAATTCGATTTCACCTTCTAGCAATTTTAAATATACATCAATGCCAACCATTTTCAACATTATTAGATTTTCTAAAGTATTATTTCATATAGGATTATTCCTAATCTTAAGGCTCGTATACACTTGTTAATTAAACACAAACCCCGTACTCTTACGTCGAATATAAAAATTACCTAACCAAAATTTGGGTCTGAATGACTATGAAAAGTTATACTAAAAAAAAACGAATCGCAACAAAATATTAACTTGAAGTTTTATGGGCAGGTTTTCAAATTGGACAAGTACATTGACAATCTGCCCGTAAAACTTCAAGTTAAAACTTTGTTGCGATTCGTTTTTTCACTTGTCCGTTGAAGTTTCACTTCTACATGTGTCCCAGCACACATTTCGATTTTTCGGAGGTTTACTGCAAATTATGATTTGGATAGGTTAGGTTCATTTTAATTAATGCGTTTTTTATTTAAACATATTTTATTTTATCAAACAAAAAAACTGAATTCGATCCGGAACCAATAAAAACATCGATAGCCTACTATAACATTATGCCGCCTCTCACCACGTCTAGTCTAAATTTATGCCGCTCCACCACGCGGCCGTAACGCTTTTTCGTGACAGAAAAATCTTAATCCCCCGTTTATATAGAAGTTTCACTTCAAAAGGCAATTGGATTCGGAATACTAAATAAATCTTATGAGGCTATTCCATTCTAAGTTCTCAAGTATGGATCCACACTTGAGAACTTAGAATGGAATACTCAAAACCTATTTTTTATAAGGTATAAATCATACATGAAGTCTCATTTAGTCTGTATAATAATAAATTGCTAGTTTATTATGAATTATGAAATAGTTTGAGGTTAAAATGTCACTGGGGCGATTTTCTTGATAAGGTATTCTCAATGACTAACAGTTATTAATGTACAAGGGCCTTTGTATAAATTCAAATTATTAAAGAAATTTCATATTTTACTGTTGAAATTAGAAATTAATATAATGAAGTAAACTCAAATTAAACTTAATGTTAGCTTATTTGTTGTTTAAATAGAATAGAGAGCCCAAGGGCTCAATTCTATTAATATTAAAAATAAAATAAATAACAGCCCATAAACGTCCCACTGCTGGGCTGGGGCCTCCCACTATAGGGGAACGGAGAGTATACTGCCACGCTTGTTCAAGGCGGTTTGGCAGATTGGACACATTGGTTATCTCGATGTGCAAGTTGCATCACGATGTTTTCCTTCACCGTTGTTAGCACATGGTAATTTTAAAAATATGAACATTAGGTCAAAAAACTGCCTAAGTGGTGCATGCGTTCCGGCCAGGATCGAACCCGCGTTCTTTGAGTGAGGGGACCGTACTAATACTATCTCGTCAAAATCATTGGATACTATTGTCTCAATCGTAGGTTTGCCAGATTTTAGTATTCTGTTAATTCCAATGGCGTGCCAAAAATGCCGTTGGAATTACTATAGAATTTATCAGAGCTATACAAACACGTATAACACAGGTACAAATGTAACTGAACATAATCAGTTAAACGTAATGCGCGATACAATAACACACGCAAAGTCCGTCACTATATTGACGGCCTCTGTGGTTGAGCGGGCTAAGCCTTTGCCGGCGTACCTCACTGCAACGCAGAGGTTCCGGGTTCGATTCCTGGTATAGTAAATTTCGGAAACGTATTTTCTCCGTTATTTACTACGGAGGTCTGGGTGTCTGGGATCGGCCCCAGAGTAGTCCGTTGTATATTACCCATAACACAAGCGTAACTTGCTTAATTTGGGGATATACAATGTGTGTGTTTGTCTGCCGATTATTATTATTATATAGCTTATCGAATGTAAACAGGTCTTGCTCGTATCGTAATCGTCGCATGGCTACCTCCTCTCTCCATCCTGCCGTCGTTTTATACTTCACAAATAGAAGTGTGCCCGCCCGTATCGTCGACTTAATTTCCTAGAAATCATAATCCGCACACCTGGTTAATTATGCCTGCAAACGGCCATATACGAGTACTATAGGCATTTCTCCACAATAACCAATAAATAAGTAAACAAAAGAAGACAATCATAAAGGTATTACAATTGGTTCAAATGCCGACAGGTAATAGCGTGCTTCGTGGAATTTGTCTTTGTCGGGGGGCTAAGTTGTAACAGTAATATCACTATAAAGGTCTATTAGTTTTTTTTAATTCTCCCTCTCTCTGGACGAACTGGATTGTCCGGGCTTATCACTTTTTGTTTGTTTTCTTTTTTTGGTATTTTTTTTTTCTTTTGTATTTTATTTTCTCTTTTTTCTTTATTTCCAAATTTTACAAGAGCCCTTACTTTTGCCTGGTGGTAGGGCATTTGCCCGACTGGATGGCTACCACCCCTGGTCTAAAGCATGTCGCCATAACAACCTTGACTTGTGTTCCGGCATTAGTGACCAGAATCCAGTCTCCCTTAAGACAGCAGCAGCGCGTTTGTAGCACCTTTGATGTTGCAAATGTCCATAGGCGACGGTAACCTCTTTCCATCAAGGGGCCATCGGCCTGTCTGCTGAACTCCTGCAATAAAAAAAAAACTTACTAAACATTTCTGAGCTATTTTTACGTTTTCGTACTTATTTTCATATCTTAGGTATTTTAACATTTTATACCTTTACAGAGATTTTTATTAGTTTACATAGTCTGGGTATGTGGGAGAGTTGGCACCAAGAACAATGCGACGTAAAAGCGTACACAGGCGAAATTACATAGCTGAGGAGCTCAGAACGGGCGCTGTTAGCATTCGAATCCACGTCACTAAAAGTAAAGAAGGTGCCTTAACATCTGAACCACTACGAATTCAACGGATAAGTAATGAATCTAAATATAGGTTAGTGGTACTTATCGCGTCTCCACACGAACGAGCAAAACAAACAGACAAACAAAAAGCGTTCGCTTTCCAGCACTGGGTGCGACAAACGTGACTCTCTTGAAGTTTATTTGTTATAGAAAACATACCGCAGTTCATCCGTGACTGTTATGTTTGCGTGTAGTTATAGTAGAGGAGACGCTGAGGATAGATCTTTAGCCATCTGATAACAAGATGAGACGTATTTTTTTATCAAATTATATTGACTAGTGGTCGAAATTCGACCATAATTAGTTTAAATTATAAGTTTGAACATTATTAAGGTTCTGTTGTCAAAGACTATACTTCGATAATCACAGATTTCGCCAAGGATACACTGTTAATGTGACTTTAACAACAAACAAAAGAGTATATGCGTGTGTGTGTCAAATACATGGTAGTGTGTGTAATGTTTTTCTTATTGATTTAATGTATTTTTTATGCATAATTTAAAAAAAATATTAACATTCTGCACGAAAGTTAATATTCCTCCGCCCGTGCAATTTTCGTAGAAAGGGGTACAAAGTTTTTGCTAATGATTTATAAACATGTCTATGATAGCTTATCAATCGACAAGTGTTCAAAGGCTATTTTTTTAAATTAATTTTAATTAAAAAAAAATCATAACCTTCAACTAAATTTGTTAACAAAATACTAAGTACCCGAGCACAAATGTGATATAATTGACTTTTATTTAATAATATTAATTTAATTTACAATTTATACGTATTGACATGACATGTAGATTTAGTTAATTGACATAGTACATATTGTGTAAAAATAAATTATAGGTAATATATATATATATATATATATATATATATATATATATATATATATATATATATATATATACACTCACACACATATATATATATACATATATATATATAAATATATATATATATATATATATATATATATATATATATATATATATATATATATATATATATATACATTTAAAGGAATAATAATATTGAAAATAATTAAATATTAATAAATAATTTTGTTAAGTGATTGTAAAAATATGTATAGCTGTGTTAAAGAAAACGGATTTTTCAAATAATATAAATGAGAAATATTAAATTAATTTACAATTATATTTATTTTTTGCACACCATGAAAATGGTAGAATGTATAGGACATCAACTTATCATTGTAACAACTTTTGTACTACATTCTGGCAAATAAAGATTATTATAATATTTTCTTAAGTTTTCGCGACTTGTATACATAATAAAACTACGTTTTAACGGTTTTAAGCGCGGTAATTTTATTTGATTTTGGTTTTTCCGACGTTTCGGCCACTTTTCAGTGGCCGTGATCACGGAAGACAAAGATGTCAAGTGTCAACGAGTATTGTTAAAGTTTTATTTAGCCTACCGCCAACTTATTAATTTTAATTATTTAATTTTTAATTTTGTTTATGGTTATTATTTAATCTATGGGAGCCTAATCTAATTTACTACCGCTTCGCAACATGTTATGGCTTGAAGAGAAGAAGCGGCGCAAGAAACTCTTCAGCAAACATGCCTAGCTCTAATAATTTTATATAATATTAAAATGGGTGGAAGGAAAAATAAAAGTAATTATCAGTCAAGTTGGTTTGTGTTCCGTTGTACGCAGAAAGAGCTCACAGTGTCTTGAGGTCTGGCAGCTGGTTTTTGCTGGGTTTGGGTCTTAATAGTTTTGATAATTGGATCCCAAACAGGTGGTACTTGCCAACCATCTTCTCTATTGAAATTTGGGTGTTTTTTGATTTCAATAGCCTCACGCATCATTCTAGGTATGAAACGATTCTCTTTCGCGAGGATTTGTGGGTTATCGAATCTGATGTAGTGGTTGGGTTTATCCAGCGTGTGTTCACTGATCGCAGACTTCGTAGACCTTGTGTGTTTCATGTCAGCAATGTGTTCTTTTACTCGTGTTTTTATGCTCCTCTTTGTTTGCCCAATGTATGACAATCCACACTCACAATCAAGCTTGTAAACCCCTGCATCCTGGAGTGGGATATTGCATTTCACAGGTCTCAGAAATTGGGTAATCTTTTTCTGCGGCTTGAAATATGTTTTGATTGAAGCTCGCCTGAGGATGTGACCAATTCTGTCTGTGACCCCCTTGATGTAGGGTAGGGTAGCAGGGCACCGCTCAACTGAAGGTGGTTTGGGGCCTTTGTGACGTTGGTGTGGAGTCTTCAGCTGATTGCGTTGTAGAACTCGCTTGACATGCTGAAGCTCTCCAGCTATGTGGTTCTCGTCACAAATTTTCTGTGCTCTCTGAAACAAAGATTTGCCCACGGTAGCTAACTGACTAGGATGGTGGTGAGACGAACCATTAAGATATTTATCTGTATGGGTAGGTTTCCTATACACCGTATGACCAAGAGTATTGTCAGGGTTCCTTAGGATGAGCACATCCAGAAAAGCTAATTTATTATTTGCCTCTAGTTCCATAGTAAATTTAATATTACTGCTAATGGAATTGAGATGATCTAGAAATGCAGAGACTTTATCGTTTGGGAGGACGGCAAAAGTATCGTCTACGTACCTTTTATACATCTTCGGCTTAGCCGGAGCGGTATCCAGTGCCTTCTGCTCGAAGTCTTCCATAAAAATGTCAGCTACGACAGGAGACACCGGTGAGCCCATGGCTACACCGTTGATTTGGTCGTAGAAGCCGTAGTCCCACACGAAATAGCCAGATGTGAGGCAATGTTTTAGTAGATCTGCATATTCCTCAGGCATGTTATTATCTATTAGCTTCCTTTTGACAATCTCAATGCAGTCTTCCACTGGTAAACTGGTAAATAAGGACTGGACATCAAAACTGACTAGTACTTCATCCTCAGCCAATGTCAAATTTTCAATTGCGCTGATGAAGTCGAAGGAATCCTTGACATGGTAGGGTGTGTTGCCGCGGAGATTGTTGAGTGTCTTGGCCGAAACGTCGGAAAAACCAAAATCAAATAAAATTACCGCGCTTAAAACCGTTAAAACGTAGTTTTATTAAAGATTATTATTATTATACTGTGGGTAACCTTCAATTCTTTTGATAACTGAACAAATTTAGTTTCAACTGATAGTTTTTAACATGGAGAATATGCCTTGAGACTTGCCTGCATTTCTGTTGATGGCTACCTGGTATGAACAGGTAACTCAATATAGATAACTACACCGTTCTGTTCACTAATAAAAATTGGTATCATAAGAAAGATAATTTTATTTTCTCAAAATACACCGTACACTCTATATAACGTCACGGAAAAGACCGTGCATTTTATGACGTTATATGGAGATATCGTTAAATGGAGAGAAGTCTGTTATTTTTGTCTGACGTCTTTTGCTGCACCAGTAATTTTGTTGTTACTTTTACTTATTTTATTCATATCTTGTGATATTGAGGCATTTTGGTGATAAAGCAAGTGCTTAGAAATTTCCGGTATGCATGAATAGGAAAATAAAGCGATAGAACGTACACAGTTGCGCAGTTTTTACTAATTTTGGCAACTTAAAATGTACTTTTTATTACTTAACTGTTGTCGTTATTGAGTGAGGGTGTAATGCTATATAAAGTGTATCATTGTATGGAAGACAAGCTATTTTTTTTAAGGCGGGGAAATGCTATTTACGCACAATACTGGGTCCTTTGCAAGGGATTAGACTATAGTTGATCATGGAGGCTTTACCCTTTAATAAGGGGCAATCCAAAAGTAATCAACCAGCTTTTTTTTTTTTTTATTTTTTTATTTTTTTATTGCAGGAGTTCAGCAGACAGGCAGACGGCCCACTTAATGGACAGCGGTTACCATCGCCTATGGACATTTGCAACGCCGAAGGTGCTACAAATGCGCTGCTGCTCTCTTAATGGTCACTGGAACCTGGTCACTAATGCCGGAACACAACTCAAGGTTGTTTTGGCGACATGCTTTAGACCAGGGGTGGTAGCCATCCAGTCGGGCAAATGCCCTACCACCTGGCTGTGGGTTGCTTAGTCGCCTCTTACGACAGGCCGCCCGGCCGCAGGAAATTGTATTCTTTCTCCGTTCCTGCACGGAGCAGGAAGCTTGTGTGGAGACTCAGAGAAGTTGCACGGGCAACAACCAATACCCACTAAAACCACCCTCCTCCCATGTGCCCCGCGCTTTTTATGTAGGAAAGGCTGAGACTTAGAACGTAGTTACGCCCAGTCCGATCCAGCGCAAAAAGTGGCTGAATGTGCCCCGGGAATCAGAACACATCCACTTTGTCAGCGGGGGTGATGAATCCTTTGCTCCCTTGATAGCTAAAGTCCCCCGAAGCGGTATTATTCAGGGTGGGAAGTCATGCGCATACCTGCGTCTCCGGATGCCAGCCAACCGCCGGCGTCAAGTGGAAGACAAGCTAAACTAACCAAAGCCAAGTGATTTCGACGCTTAAGGTAGTTTTTCGTTAAATCGAGTGACGGTACATGGAGTTTACACTATATATTTAATGTATTTGGTACATTATTGCACAGCTAGGTCTAATTATGAGTATCTAAAGTCTGCTATAGCCAGTTTATGGCTTAGTAACCACAAGGCCGTTTGTCTGTCCTCATTATGTTAGACCAGACGATTCGTGATGGGACATTACACAAATTACTGTCTTTGTTTGGATAGCACTATATAGCTGGCTCCGGTATTGTCTGTATAAATAATATATTTTTTGTATACCTAGAGCATTTCGATGCTATGCCCTGTCCAACGGTTTCTTTTACTTTTAACAGGTCGATATTTATTTATTTAGGTTTATGGCTTGGCACCTAGGCCTTTAATCCAGATCTTAGATTACAATATAGTTTCTTCATTTTCTTAAGCCCATGTATAGCTTAAATGAACTGTAGGTTATCAACTGAAGCCATTCAACAGAGTTCTTGTGACAACTCGAAAGGCGACATTTGACTATAAGTTCACATTTCTCACAAAAACACATAATTACTATTCAAAAACTATCAATATCCTACTACTACTGTTCATTTTAGTGTAATTTTACACATTTTTAGAAAATAAAACTGCAAAGCACAACATCTCCTTACAGTTCCCGCCAAAAAATGACGGCCTCTGTGGTTGAGCGGGCTAAGCCTTTGCCGGCCTATCTCACTGCAACGCAGAGGCTCCGGGTTCGATTCCTGGTATAGTAAATTTCGGAAACGTATTTTCTCCGTTATTTACTATGGTCTGGGTGTCTGGGATCGGCCCCAGAGTAGTCCTTTGTATATTACCCATAACACAAGCGTAACTTGCTTAATTTGGGGATATACAATGTGTGTGTTTGTCTGCCGATTAAAAAAAAAAATCCCGACAGGTTGATAATTGTTCAATTCATGATGCCGTAAAGCATTACCAATTAAATCTTTATATATATAATTCTTCTGTACGCGTGTCGACAGTGAACTCCTCGTAAACGGCTAGACCGATTCGAATGAATTTTTTTGTGTGTGTTCAAGTGGGTCCCCGGATGGTTTGGATTCACAATTGGACCCGGCAGGTGGCGCTGCAATCGGGTTCTAAATGTTATTTCTTCAGGGCAGAACAACATCTGCCGGGACAGCTAGTTTTATATAAATATCGATTGTTTTTATTAATTAATTTCGTGCACCCATATCAAGTGCTAAAAATGCTGTATTACGTAATAAATAAGCTATCCTATATGTTTATACTTAAAAGTAAGTATATAAGTGCCGTAATTTTTTGCTTATAATTAAATTTAGATATGATGACGACGATAATTTATAGTCTATGCATTAGATGGCTCATAGAACGTCACTGGAGTTTTTGGCGGGAACTGACAGGGGACGTTGTGCTGTGCAGTTTTATTTTCTAAAAATGTGTATATATACTCCAAAACGAACAATAGTTGTAGGATATTGATAGTTTTTGAGTAGTAATTATGTGTTTTTGTGATAAATGTGAACTGTATAGTCAAATGTGGCCTTTCGAGTTTTCACAAGAACTCCGTTGAATGGTGTGGATTGTAGCTTACAATACAACTGCGCCTGGCTTGAAGGCCTAGTTGCCAAGCCATAAACTTAAAAAAAAATAGAACCTCACTATTACTTTAGTTAGGACGGATCGGAATGAGTGACAAGTGAAATTTTCTGTCAAAATCGTGCAGTTTGATTGGCGTGCAAATGTCAAAAGTAAAATAAATAATTGGATATAATCAATTCTCAGCTATTTGATAATGACATAATCGAGTAGAGTGATGCAATTCAAGGTCGAGATCATTACTCGGATCAATGACTCGGATCCAATGCCAGATCCGTTTGTGAAGCTATATTGATTAGATCATCGATGTGACATTGAAACATGTCATTCTTCTTCTTTTTAAAAATAGCTTCACACTATGTTGTGCGTTAAGCCAGTGTTGATACTCATAAATATTCAAGTCCTAAAATAATCATCAAACAAAAGTTTCGGTCAAAATACAGTAAGTCATTTACTTACTCTATTTATAATAAATTCACTTACACTTTTTACAATAAATTCTAATACAATGTTTATATTATACAGCTGGCGTTAAAGTAGATTCTTATCATTTATTTTTAAAATATCATGACAAATTATTTTAAATTATTGTTTAAGAAATAATTAATGCGTTGATTGACTCGTATAAGATATGACGTCATAACTTGCTATGCTTGTACGAAATGTGGGATGCATCGGCATTTGGTAAGATTATAAAACATGTCAATTGATTTATCTGCTAACTACTCTAAACCTTTGACGGTTGCTAAATGAGGGAATTTTGCTGCCACAAGAATTTTCAATATGCAGCTTTTGCTGTCGCAAGAATTCCCAATTTTTTTTATATAGCTGGAGTACAGCAGGCAGGGAGACGGCCCACCTGATGGAAAGCGGTTGCCGTCGCCTATAGATGTTTGCAACACTTGAGGTGTCACTAACGCGCTGCCGGCCTCGAAGAAATTTTATAATACTCTTTTTAAAAAAACCCATATTGTAGCACTGTGGGAAAACCACAGCTGGAAGCTCGTTCCATATCCCCACGATGCGCCAGAGAACCGTTGCGTACAAGAGCGAAGCGGCTCTAGGAAGTGGGGATGAACGCCCAGCCGATGGCGGTGGTAAAAGGAAGACGAAGGCACCATTTTAAACAGTTCCTCGGAACACTCCCCATTGTGCAGTCGGTAGAATACTTCTTTTATTTTTTATTGCAGGAGTCCAGCAGACAAGCAAATGGCCCACTTGATGGAAAGCGGTTACCGTCGCCTATGGACATTTGCAACACCAAAGGTGCTACAAATGCGCTGCTGTTCTCTTAAAGGAGACTGGAACCTGGTCACTAATGCCGGAACATAACACAAGGTTGTTATGGCGGCATACTCTAGACCAGGGGTGGTCGCCATCCAGTCGAGCAAATACCCTACCACCTGGCTGTGGGTTGTTTAGTCGCCTGTTACGACAGGCCGCCAGACCGCAGGAAATTGTATTCTTTCTCCGTTCCTGCACGGATAAAATACGCAGCCGAAAGCCAAGCGTATCTAAACCGTCTGTCAATATGGGATCGTCGACAATGCGAACATTTGCAGCTTTTACTACCTCCATCATTCCCTCGTTACTTATAAACTACAGGCGCAAGATGGCAATGACCTCTATATAAAATAAAAATGATTCACAAGCCTATTGAATTATTTTTAAAACTTTTTTAATCAAGCGTTGATTGGTATTGCATTGAACGAAATATAATCAAACCAGTTCTGATTGAGTGTCAGAAAAGATTCAATACCTTTTTTTTTATCTATGAATCATTCGGAAGCTTGTTTTGTGATAACTGTTTTCTTATAGCGATTACATGCAGTTGATTCTAATTATTTATGCTCGTTGTATCAATTTGATTTTGGAAGTTTATATCTCGCTAGCTATGGACTTCATTAAAAACTACGATATGCCCACGACTTTGTCCACGTTTCACTTGAAATTCCCGCGGGATTCTCGGGACACGAAGTATCGCAGCATTTAAAAAAAGAATGTAAATTATATACTATATGCATCCGAACAAATTCAAATCGCTCCCTAGAAAAATTTCCGTGGGATACCCGCGATAAAAAATATAGCAATTTTTATTAGATTAAATTTGCTATCGATTAGTAAAAAATCATATTTGAATTCGTTTTTTTATCTGGCCATTTTAAAACATTGTCAGAAAAAATCCCGCAGGATTCCCATGATAAATTAATAAGTAGCGCAGAGTTTAAGTTTAAAAAAGCTGTCGATCAGCGAAAATCGCATTGAAATCGGACCAGTAGCTTTTATGTGAATCCCGAACAACAAGAAATCTAAAAAAAATGCATCGTGTTCTCCATCGTTTATAGAGTGTATTCCACTTGTTTTTTTTTTTAAATATATAGATTCAATGTACAAAGAGCATGTTTAGAATTTTATTTTATTTTTATTTATTTGGCATACAAAATAAGAAGCAGCTATAGATAGTAAATCTTATCCGTGCAGGAACGGAGAAAGAATACAATTTCCTGCGGCCGGGCGGCCTGTCGTAAGAGGCGACTTAACAACCCACAGCCAGGTGGTAGGACGTTTGCCCGACTGGATGGCTACCACCCCTCGTCTAAAGTATGTCGCCATAACAACCTTGAGTTGTGTTCCGGCATTAGTGACCAGGTTCCAGTCTCCCTTAAGAGAGCGCAGCAGCGCATTTGTAGCACCTTTGGTGTTGCAAATGTCCATAGGCGATGGTAACCGCTTTCCATTAAGTGGGCCGTCTGCCTGTCTGCTGATCTCCTGCAATAAAAAAAAATCTCATACAATAAAATAGGTAGAGCCCTGAGCTCTCTGAGTGAAGCCAGATAAAGTAACACCAAAGGTGCTACCAATGTGCTGGTGCACTCTAAAGGGAGACTGGAACCTGGCTTCTAATGCCGTAACACAACTCAAGATTGTTATGGCGGCATACTCTACACCAGGGATGGTAGCCACCCAGACGGGAAAATACCCTATCACCTACAGAGACTCCGTATATATGTATAATTCCTGCAGCCGGGCGGCCTGTCGTAAGAGGCGACAAAACAACCCACAGCCATGTAGGGCACTTGTCCGTCTGAATGGCTACCACCCCTGGTCTAGAGTATGCCGCCATAACAACTTTGAGTTGTGTTCCGGCATTAGTGACCAGGTTCCAGTTTCCCTTAAGAGAGCAACAGCGCATTTGTAGCAACTCTGGTATTGCTAATGTCCATAAGCGACGCTAACCACTTTCCATCACAGTTGGGCCGTCAGCAGTCTGATGTGCTTCAGCAATAAAAAAAACAACATTCATTTAAAAAACAATGACTTTTGCTCGGTTTTGAAGTAGCACGGCACATCTAATTAATAACCAGTTTCTTAAAAAGAGCAACATGATAAAGAATTTTCGTCAAGTAATTTGTAACTTTACCTCCCTTCGGTTAACAAAGCCGTCCTTTTAACCTAACATCAAAGAGTAAACGGGGAAGGAAGCGGTTTGAACTAATAAATCCATGGTTTATTTATAACCAAGCACACTTGAGTAACATAAGCACGCGTTTCCTGAGCAACATGATTGTATCTTAATTATAATTAGATTTAAAAATACTGTTGAATGATATATTAAGTTAAGGAGATCGGAATGGTGCCTTCGATTTATTTCTTCACCTTAACACGGCAAGACTATACTCGCCTTCAAGAAGCTGGGTGTGCTAGATCAAGCAGTACTTCACACCGCGTAAATGCGTTCTATAAAGTGCAGGTGTTGTCGGCGATCCTGTATTCATGGATGGCTTGGATACCCTTGGCCTTCGGAGAGAGTTCGATCTCTCTGCGTTTTCTACTACCGGAGACATCCCTGGAGGAATGGAGAAAGAATACAATTTCCTGCGGCCAGGCCGCCTGTCGTAAGAGGCGACAAAACAACCCACAGCTAGGTGGTTACCACCCCTGGTCTAGAGTATGCCGTCATAACAACCTTGATTTGTGTTCCGGCATTAGTGACCAGGACCCGGTCTCCCTTAAGAGAGCAGCAGCATATTTGTAGCATCTTTGGTATTGCAAATGTCCATAGGCGATGGTAACCGCTTTCTATCAAGTGGGCCGTCTGCCTGTCTGTTGAACTCATGCAATAAAATAAAAAATCAGATATGGCTTACTCTTGGCCTTCGGAGAAACTTCGCATCTCTCTGCGTTTTCTACCGTATGCTCAATTGAGAGTGAACCGAGGAACTATTTAGAATGATGCTTTCGTCTTCTTTCTACCATTCATGTACGCGACAGTTCTCTAGAAACATTCTCTTACGCAGTGGACATATGGAATGAGCTAAGGTTTGTCCATAGCGCTGCGGTATGGAGATTTTCAAAAAAGGTGTCATAGAATGTCTTCCCTCTATACATACAAACATACATAACTTCACGCCAGTTCCCTTGCGAGATAGGCACGAACAACAGAGCGCCATTTAGGCTTATTCTTACACACCTCACTTGCTTCTTTGACATTTATAACTCTTGTCATGGACGCTTGTCTGTTCTTAAGGCTCCTGACATCACCTTCTGCTAGTACACGATCAATTTGATCATGGAAGGTGTGTCGTGGCCTTCCACGACATCTGCCTCCGTCTACTTTTGCATTGTATATCTGTTCTGTCTATCTGTCTTCCCTTTGGTGTTGCAAATGTCCATAGGCGACGGTAGCAGCTTTCCATCAGGCGAGCTGTCAGCCCGTCTTTTGTACTTTTGCAAAAAAATTATGAAACATTCAAAATCTTCGACGTGGTAGAGAAGGTCTAAATAATTATCCCCCCTGTTTTTTTCACATTTTTATTTTGACACTATAAACAGACAATTCAGTTTCATTTATCTGTATAGACTAGCTGTGCCCGCGACTTCGTCCGCGTGGATTTTTTTTCGCGGTTCCCCGAAAAACAGTAGCCTAAGTTACTCCTTATGACGTAAAATATCTGCTAGTGAAAGTCCCGTCAAAATCGCTTCAGCCGTTTCAGATATTAGCCGGAACATCCAGACAGAGAGACAGACAAATTTTTAAAAAATATTTTTTGATATAATTACCGTATATCTTTCATATGCACTTAGTAAAACATGTTATTTTGACATTACAAACAGACACTTTAATTTTATTTATTTATATAGATTCATAAATTTATACACATACACTGTTATTCATTAGAAAAAACAAGGTTTACCTGTTTTTTTTTGCAAATTTAAACTAATATATAAAACCGAAGAGTTTATTTGTTTGTTTGTTTGCTTGAACGCGCTAATCTCAAAAAATAATTTTTCAAATCAGACCCTACTGGTTTTCAGTGTTAGATAGTCCATTTATTGAGGAAGGCTTTAAGCTATATATCATCACGCTAAGACCAATAGGAGCAGAGCACCAATGAAGAATGTTTCAAAATCGGGGCTTTTTAACTTACCTTTTTTAACTTTGTTGCGGGCAGAAGCTAGTTTTTAAATAAACTACAAAAAGTAAAAAAGAATACTTAGCACTACAAAAACTATCCTTTTGTATTGTAAGAAAGTTAGAAACGTGATTGCGACGTCGTGAACGGTTACCTATTGACCTGATAACATTTTGGCCCCACGGTATCGCTTTTACTGTTATATTGGACCCTATAATTGGGGCGACCCGTGTCATTACACAATTGGAAAGATAACTTTCAGATTGGTTGCCCAAAGGAAATAATTTTACTTGCAAAATCTATATTATTTTATACATACATAACTTCACGCCAGTTCCCTTGCGGAGTAGGCACGAACGACAGAGCGCCACCTCACTTGCTTCTTTGACATTCATAGCTCTCGTCATTCACGCTCGTCTGTTCTTAAGGCTCCTGACATCACCTTCTGCTAGTACACGATCAATTTGATCATGGAAGGTGTGTCGTGGCCTTCCACGACTTCTGCATCCATCCACTTTTGCATTGTATATCTGTTTCGTCATTCTTTCTTCATGCATTCTTTCCACATGCCCCAACCACCGGAGCATTCCTTTCCTTACCTTCACACCCCGACACTATCTTCCTATATTATTTTATCTTTATTAAATTAAAATATTATAAAGAAAGGAAACATTTACTTCTAAATGCCGCACACACATACATAACAAATAGTCATTTAGGAGAAAAAAATGTGTGCAGAAAGGCAGACGGCCCACTTGATGGAAAACGGTTATCATCGCCTATGGACATTTGCAACACCAAATGTGCTACAAATGCGCTGCTGCTCTCTTAAGGGAGGCTGGAACCTGGTCGCTAAACCCGGAACACAACTCAAGGTTGTTATGGCGGCATACTCTAGACCAGGGGTGGAAGCAATCCAGTCGGGTAAATGCCCTACCACCTGGCTGTGGGTTCTTTTGTCGCCTCTTACGACAGGCCGCCCGGCCGCAGGAAATTGTATTCTTTCTCCGTTCCTGCACTGATAAAAATGTGTGCAGTTCATACGTAGTAGAAGTGAAACTTCAGAGAATATACTCACAGAAAAATGTATATCTAAATTTGTTTATCCTTATTTTTTATTAATTTTTTTACTCTCAACCTAAGCTGTGTTTGTTTGTAAAAGTTACACACTAATCTTAGTATTGTACTTTTAATTTGTCACTTTCATTTTGTTTTTTTTTTTAATCGGTAGACAAACACATATTGTAGGTATATCCCCAAATTAAGCAAGTTACGCTTGTGTTATGTAATAGGTAATATACAACGGACTACTCTGGGGCCGATCCCAGACACCCAGACCATAGTAAATAACGGAGAAAATACGTTTCTGAAATTTACTATACCAGGAATCGAACCAGGCGCCTCTGCGTTGCAGGGAGGTAGACCGGCAAAGGGCAAGCCCGCTCAACCACAGAGGCCGTCTTTGAAAGAGTGGAGGTTATGTCAGCTTCAAGCCCGTGACTGGCAAGAAATCGCAGAGGATAGAAACAGGTGGAGTGTTCTCGTATTGGAGGCCAAGACACACTCTGGGTCGCTGAGCCAACAGAGTGGAGTTAGTTACTTATACTATCATGTGCCAGTGAAACTATTGGCGCTGCCATGATGATGGAGGTTTTGTTAGTGAATTACAACGGCGGTAACAAATAAAAGCGAGTGCAGTTCCACGTGTTTGGCTATATTCCTAAATCGTATATCTTACATAAACTGTATCGAGATTCATTTAAATCCGTTTAATAATTCCCACGCTCGCGGACCGCGTTCGTAATACCGAAGTAAGAAAGAGAGTTGGTCTGTAAGAGAGTGTCGGGGTGAAGGTAAGGAAAGGAATGCTCCGGTGGTTCGGGCATGTAAAAAGAATGACTAAACAGATATACAATGCAAAAGTAGATGGATGCAGAAGTCGTGGAAGGCCACGACACACCTTCCATGATCAAAGTGATCGTGTACTAGCAGAAGGTGATGTCTGGAGCCTTAAGAACAGACGAGCCTGCATGACAAGAGTTATGAATGTCAAAGAAGCAAGTGAGGTGTGTAAGAATAAGCCTGAATGGCGCTCTGTTGTACGTGCCTACCCCGCAAGGGAACTGGCGCGAAGTTATGTATGTATGTATGTAATAACTCCCACTAATGTTCTATCAGACAGCCAGTCAAAAATTCGAAAAGATACATTTTCGAAATTGCTGCCCAGAATTGGCCTCCCTGATTTGATTCACATTTTTAAATTCATCGTACAAATTCGTACTGTCTACAAATTTTTGATATTATAGATACATTATAATCCATATTAAAATGGCAGTTGTTCATCATCTTTATAGAATTCCTCCCTGTTTGTGTGTGCGCTATTACGCACTTGGCCAATTTATTTTAATTAATTTCGTCAACCCATACAGAGACAAGTGCATCTCCAGTCTATCTACATACCTTGTATCATTTATCATCCATCTTAGATGGGTAACTCATATTTTTTACATGGCAACCCTACACCATTCATACATCAAAGTTAGAAAGAGATAGATTTATAACCATTATAGTTAGTTAGAAAAAGATAGTTTACTTTTCCTTATACAGATTGTCAGTTTTGCTCTTATTCTTTAAGTGTGTCGCACACTACATACAAACAAAGAAACATTATTTTTCTGCAGAAGATAATTTTGGTATAGCATACACACGACTTTTGCAATCAATAACACTATTTAACTATGTTTAAATGTCTTAGACACCTTAAGCCACATCTAAAATTAAATATTACAGTAGAAAATGTTTTAGATTAATTATCTAAAGATACAATTAAACTAAAAGTTTACTGCCCCTGACATTGTTACATAGACTATATTGATTTATTTCATACTAAAAGGAAATATCTAGGTTTATTAGGGGGTAACTATACCATTGTTTCTCCCTCCCGCTCCCCCCCCCCCAGTGATTGACACCTTGTCAACTTAACCAACATGTAAGGAATCTAATTTTTTTTATTTGTTGCCATACAATAATACTATTATTATCATTATATCGGCTTCAAAAAAAAAGTGTTAGCACTTATAAGTGGGTGTGTCTATCCAATATAAAGGCATAAATTAATGTTATGAATTAAGACATTTAAATATCATTAAATAGTGTAATTCATTGCCAAAATCCTGTTATGTACGAAAATGATCTTCTGAGGAAAAACAATGTATAGCACTGCTTCCACGGCTGAAGCTCTCCAACGGCGCAAATATGAAACCTTAGGAAGAGGTTACATATTTGTGCCGGTTAGAATTGTAACATTAGGTCCGTGGGGTCCATCGGCAAAGGGTTTTTTCAAAGAAATAAGAAACTCTTTCACGCCACCAGTGACCAAAATGCTGGTTTGCATTTCGGCCAGCGAATCAACAATACCATAGCAATACTGCCAGCGTTTCTGGGCACGCTCGCCTCTGACAGCGATTTGTTACATAGCCTGTATTGATTTATTTATAACTTACTTTGTTTTTAGTATTTAATAGTATTCTAGATATGCTTGAAACAATCCATTGTGGTTAATACGGTATCGTACTAAAAGCATGTCGTATAGGGTGTTTTTATGCCGAGTAGAGTTTGGTCGTCGTTTTATTGTAGAACCACGGCTTGAAGACGAACAGCCATGACTTGAAAAAATTATCCCGATTTGTTGGTTATGATTAGATATATTTTTATACCAAGGGCTGATCATTGAGTGCCACGGTATATATTTGCTGATGGTAAGTGACAATCAAAGCTAATAAGTTTTATATGCAATAATAGTAACAAAGATAATGTGTATGGACTTGGCACCTTAAATTAATACCTGAATCACTTCCTTATTTGATTGTATGGAATTCCAGCCATATTTTCGGAGTCCAATAGCAATAAAAGCAGACTGGCGGGTTTCTTAGAAGCCGCCGTTCCGGTCACCTACACGCATAATTACAATGTGTTTAGCTAGCTTGTTTCATTAGAAAGCCGTGTGTGATTGTCATTTTCTACAAGAACTTGGCTGTAAGTAGAATTTGGCCATAAATGTTTGACAATGACATAACCTCCAATTTTATTTTAAAAAAATTTGTCTGATTCTGCCTATAAGAGCAGAGTGTGAACAGTAGTTGTACGATATTTATTGTTGTCAACTATAAATTTATGCATTTCTGTTTTGTTCGTCACAATGTCAGGCAAAGAAATTAAGTCCATACAGCTTTGTCTAACTCGCGATGTATTCTTATTACAATTTGTATTTTTAATTTTGTAATCTTAGCGCATATTTTGGAACAGAAGCCGGTGCACGATCGGGTTATGAGTTGCTATTTCCTCTATTACGTGTGAACAGCTACCGAGCGTCAAATATAGTAATACAGTAATAATATACGCACGAATGAAAAACGTAAGCGACAATAAGTTCATGGTGTTTTGACCTTTTAGTCGTTAGTCTTTGTACAAACATTAGTAATAATATGTTTGAACAGAACGCGTAAACGCCATTTAATGCATGACGCTTTCGACTTTTTGGTCGCCGTTAGTTTCGTAGAATATGGGGAATAGAGTTGTATGAACTCCACGCCACTGATACGCATACAAGTTTAAAAAAAATGATTCTCTCTACCTTTTTTAAGGACTTTGGGCGTTTCATTCAAGAAAGCGTTGCAAAACCTGGGCGTTTGGAGGATAGATTAATAGCAGGTTCCTACATTCGCTTTCCCTACCATCAGTTGAATTCTGACATTACTTCTATGGAGCTTATGTTAAATTTTAACCAATAGTAAGGCAAATGAACGGTCGGTAAGATATAAGAACCAGGCCGAAGCAATCTTTCTCTATACGTACTTATTAGTTATAAAAACTTTACAAGAATTCCGAACTCTATGTTAACATAAAATGCACAGCCATTATTTAAACAGTTGGAACGTGTTTTAAATTAAAATATGTTGTCACTTTTGTATATTACATTTGTATAAATGTCGACAGTCGATATTAATTTTATTTTTTAATTTCACAGATTAAAAATACGAAGAAACAAAAGTGCCTAAGAAACCGAAGTTAAAGGGATGTGCCTTATGTGATGACCAGTGCTTTCTGATTGATATAATTAAAATTATTAATTAATTCATTAATCAAGTGTCAAACTAACAGTGTTGTGTTAATTAAAAATGGAGATAAGAAGGCTTTTGTTATGTACGGCTTTCTTCGTGGTTGCTGTCATCTCACAATATTCAGGTATGTTTTTAAAAATTTTATATCTGTGTTCTATATTACAGCATTGTATATGCCTTACGGGTTTTTAGCGGAAACTTAAAAGATGATCTTTGAATATGGAATTTTTTTCTAAAATGAATATTGATTGCAAAGAATAGATTATTGATTGTTTTTAAGGGTTTTCGTTGAAAACAAGAACTGTTCAGTTAAATATGGTTTATATTTAAGTCACGATAAGAACACCGTTGTATGGCGTCCGACAGTTAAAAACGACAATGACGATATTATAGGCCGTTTGACGCAGATGTGGCAATGGCTGTAATGCGATTTTTGTGATGATATTGTTTTTAATTGTCAATGACGTTAAATATTGACAGATAACGATGTATATATACTAATGTAGATGTTCGTTAAAGGTGTTATTTTTAACGCTATAAAAAGACGCATTTGGCATTCCAGATGTAACAGTAACAAAAGTTGATGCTGGTAATTATCAGTATTAAGTAAGACAAATTGTAGGTCTAAATACATTCGCCTAGGTTGTATGGCTTATGGTAATTGCTTGTTACTCATGTCAATATAACGTAAATAGAATAATGCTGTATGGATGTACAAAACATCAAAGCATAGACAATGTATCAATGTATGTGTGTATGACTAACATTAAATAATACGTCCAAAGTATAAAATTTCGTTTCCAATTTTAACACTTAAATTATCATTCAGGTCATAATAATAGCAACTGAAATATTACAAAACAATCGTCGGAAGTGAGGAAAGAATGATGACTAAGATCTAGGCAATAATTTTAGATCTCTAGGCCAGTGGAGCTAGCCAACTGAGCTAAGTATACATGCACGTAAACGCGGGGCTGCCATCATTATACGAGCGTTAGTAAATTAGCTGTAAGATAGCGCTAGATTTCGCTAGACGATCAAAATAACAAAGCGGTAGATTTTAAAAGGCTTTAGGATGAATACCACCTTGTATAACGGGGAATGTTCCGAGGAATCGTTTGATCAGGTGCCAACGCCTCACTTCTACAACCACACAGCTCGCTAGCGACGGGATGTTCTCCCCCATTTCCTTGAGCTCCCACGCTCAACTACGCAACAGTTCTCTACAACATTTATTCCGCGTACAACGATGATCTGGAGGGAACTTCCTGACACGGTTTTCCCCTTGCATTTATGATGTGGGGTTTTTTTAAGAAGGGCATTATAAACTTAAAGGTCGGCAACGCGTTGGAGACACCCCTGGTGTTGCAAACGTCTATAGGCGGTGATAACTACTTCCCATCATGTGAGCCGTTTGCCTACTTCAGGCTATATAAAAAATTATGTCAAAAATTATTTTTTTAAATTTAATTTACTATGCTTTTTCACCTGTCATTTTTTGTATCTACGGCGAAATTGGCCAAATCGAAGCCAAGTCTCTCAATTGTAATAAGCCCATAAATAAAAACCAACCATAAACTATACGCGCGGGAAAGCTGAAATAATAAAATTCCTGCAGCCGGGCGTCTTGTCGTAAAAGACGACAAAACAACCCACAACCAAGTGATAGGGCATTTCCTCGTCTGCGTGGCTAACACCCATAGTACAGAGTAACCGCCATAACAGCCACGAGTTCTGTTCCGGCATCAGTAGCCAAATTTCAGTGCCCCGTTCGAGGCTGACAGTACATTGGTAGCACCTCTAGTGTTGTACGTGTCCATAGGCGACAGTAACCACTTTCCATGAGCTGGGCTGTTACCCTATTTGGTGTATTCCAGCAATAAATAATAACAACTCTCAAATTCCGGCATTGGGAGTTGTTTAGTAAGAATGGCAGCTAGGTTTCATTAAAAAGGTATATACGTATAAATGGCAGCTAGGTTACGTTAAAAAGGTAAAACGACAGGTAGGTTACGTCAAAAAGGTAAAAAAGACAGCTAGGTTATGTCAAAAAGCGCTAGATGTAGCCCCGAAAGCGCTGTGTTGGCAGCCCTGCGTAAACGTTTTGAAATGAACGAATTACGTATAGTCCTGTTTACATTATACAAAATAATTGGCACATATTTATTTCTGAAAAAATTGTTTGCAATTTTTTTTAAAATATATTAACGGTTTATATTTGCGAACGGAAATGTGTTTTGCATCACAAATTTAAGCTGTTATCAACTATCTATTTATCTATCAATAAACTATAATAAATCTGTTAGAAGCGTTGAGTATTTCCAATTAATTCAGACGAACATCATTTAAAAAAAAAGACAATACCAACTTAGAAAGTAACTAAAGACATAAAATAAATATTATCTACAATATCTTGAAGTCAGTATCAAGCAAAACATAAAAAATTACTATATTTTGCAGATTTGTTTTTGTTATTTTATGTTTTACTTGGCGATGACTTCAAGATGTAGGAAATAATTATTTTTTGGCTTTTTGTTACTTTGAGTCGGTTTTGCTTTTTTTTAATTTATACTTCTTACATACATACATAACTTCACGCCAGTTCCCTTGCGGGGTAGGCACGTACAACAGAGCGCCATTTAGGCTTATTCTTACACACCTCACTTGCTTCTTTGACATTCATAACTCTTGTCAACTCAACTTTATACTTCTTAATTACGCAAATACTCGATACTAGTTTTAGAATGAAAAAAATGAAACACGTAATACGTGCTTATAATGCTCGAGCGTTACTTTCGATTTCCCTGAGATCCATTCATCATATCCTGACTTGGAGACAACGAGACCGACCCAGGAGTATTCTCTCTCTACTCTTTCGAATAAAAAAAAATGACAATCGGCCAACAATTGACGGAGAAATCTCGTAACATACATAAAAATAGTCGAATTGAGACCCTCCTTATTTACAAGCTTTCTATTAACCTGCAACGGATGTACCTATGTATGTATGTAAGTTCGAGCGTAATCTTGCAAGTTAAATTTGACCAACTTCCCGGTTTCCGATTAAGCTGAAATTTTGCACGCATATGTATATCGCGTGACAATGTAATAATATGGAGCCATGGAGCTGATCTGATGATGGAGTCGGAAGGTAGCCATAGGAACTCCTGTACTAAATAAGATAGACCTGTCGTGTTTGGACTCGTTTTACTTGTCTTGGCTGACACTCTGCGGCTACATGATATTCAGGATCTCAAAAGCTTGTATTTAAAAACCTTTTTAAAAAAGCATATTTTGAATAAGGTTAAAAAAGAATAACGTCAGAAGTATAGAGTGTTTCTTTTTTATTATTTTCTTTTATTATCGTTTCAACCATTTTACTTCAAGGTACGATTTATAAATAAAATATAACGGTTATTAATCAAGACCTTCGTTTAAATGAAGTTCTGAGAATCACTAATTTGGTTTTCGGTGATTATCCACGGTGGACGCACCCCGTGGCCAAATTGGATAATTACTCAAAGGTCGGCGAACCCACAGAATTAATTAGTCTGCCATTATCATACTGAGCTGTGCATTTTTGTAAGTGTTACAAGAAGCAACGAAGAGAGGGAACTTTTTGGATTTGGTACAAATAATAACACTTTTTGATTCAAGCTCTTCTTCCTCTACATCCAGTTTAGGCATTGAAGAGGTTAGAGCCTCGAGGTCAGCGCCTTTTCGGAGCGGTAGGAACGCCTCTTGATCTGCGGTCTTCTTGTATTATATCCAATTGTGATGATTGGATCTTCGAGGTCAACATCTCTTCGGAGCGGTCCTAACACCTCCTGATCCAGGCTCTTCTTTCTGTATATCCAATTCAGGCAATGAGGTGGGGCTTTGAGATTGTTACGTTGTTACTTGGTATAACTTATTGCTAAATAATTAGCAAGGTTATAACTGAGTAGTCCATGTACGTGCCAAAATCTAATCAAATCAGAGTAATGGGATAGAAGGGATATGATGAAGGAGATGAGATACAAGGATCAGAATTGCGAAAGTAAGCTATTTGAGCTCTCACTCTCATACGAAATAAGATGAACTCAAGACTAACCGTTTCACGTTGATATTCTGTGAGAGCGTGGTATCACACCGATAGAGCCGGTCCTAAGAGCTGTAATCAAGATAACTTGACTTGCAGGGTTACCAACAATCAAAAACATTAACACCAAAAGCTAGAGTCAAAAAGATCTAAAATCACGATAATTGCTAGAAAATTTCAATAATGAACCTGTTTTCTAAGATGATATTATGTGATATTAGTTTTTAGAATTTGGCAAGCCTACGCGGCAAGTTATTATGAACGGAGAATACCATGCCAAAAGAAATATAGGTTATATCATTAATGGTAAAAAAGTTCAATCTCGTCAGACGATCGCGTGTCGGAGAAACATTTACAATATCTCCTAGGTGCCTATTTGAATGATTTATGTTATTCATTCAATAATGCTTACAGGACTATGGTAAATGCTATCAGGGATGAAAGGCAATATAATGTAGGAGACATTTATAAAATGTGACGAAAGAATGTTAGATCATGTTTAGATCACACATGTTACTTGGTAAAACAAAAGGCGGCCTTATCGCTAAAAGCGATCTCTTCCAGGCAACCTGACTCAAAAGAAATTCTTAAATTATCTGTAATTATTAGGCAACAAAGAAAAGGAAAAAGAAAAATATGATATACATGGACAGCAGATTACAGTCTATTGTAAACTAGCACATACATTATTGCGTAAGAGTTACATAATGATTCCTAAGTGAATTTTTAAATATGGCAAAAGATTTAGCTTTTCTGACATTAGTGGGCAAAGAGTTTCAAAGTAAGACAGCCTGCATGGCGAAGGAGTTGGAATAAAATATAAGAGTGTTCAGGTGCCATTAACAGGAGATTGTTAGTGGAGCGCAAATTGAGTGTATGTGATGTATGAAGGAAGTTGAAACATTCCTTAAGATAAGGAGGGGTATAAGGTATAAACAGTATACGATATAGTAAGTTGAGAAGATGAGCATTCCGGCGAAGTGAGATAGGCAACCACTCGAGCTTTTTGCGATATTCAGAAACGTGGTCATATTTTTTTAAACCACGTCGTTAAATTTCTATTTAAAATTCTACACGATCCTCATTTTCTCTCTTATCTTCGCGAACGATTTGAATTCCTAGTTCCCCCAGACATCATTCTCTTCTTCTTAAAACCCCCATACATTCACCAGCATGTTATAACAGTTCGTTTTCTGTTCATGCAATCAAACTATAAAACGCCCTACCTCATATGATCCTAGATAGTCCGTCGGAAACCATCTTTCAAAGAAGAGTTATAGAGCACTATATGTCCTATTTGAGTGATATATTGCATATTTTATAGACGATGAATTTTTATATCTATAGACTTGAGAAATGTTTAGTCTCATACAAACTTTCATCCTTTATTTCAAACTATTTTAGTTTTATTTATTTCTCCTCCGTCTGTAAAAAATACAAAAATGACAATAATGACGAAAATGGCAATCACAAAAAAAACCGATCTTACTTTCTGGTATAACCTTTACATAAATCTGTCCCAAAATCTATACCATTATCCGGGATGAAAAGTATCCCTTGTCCACCCTCGGTATTAAAATTACATATCTAGGTACCGAATTTCAGCCGAATCGGTCCAATAGTTTTTCCGTGAAAGCATAACAAAAAGAGAGACAAATATATTTTTATCCCGGAAACTATCCCATTTTTTGGGATAAAAAGTATCCTATGTTTATCCTCAGCATCGAAAATAAGTAATTTACGAGTAGGCATAAGAACCTTTTTTTATCCGTGCAGGAACGGAGAAAGAATATAATTTCCTGCGGCCTGTCGTAAGAGGCGACTTAACAACCCACAGCCAGGTGGTAGGGCATTTGCCCGACTGGATGGTTACCACCCCTAGTCTATAAAGTATGTCGCCATAACAACCTTGAGTTGTGTTCCCGGCATTAGTGACCAGGTTCCAGTCTCCCTTAAGAGAGCAGCAGCACAATTGTAGCAACTTTGGTGGTGCAAATATCCATAGGCGATGGTAACCGTTTTCCATCAAGTGGGCTGTCTGCCTGTCTGCTATAAAAAAAACCTATATATTCACGCATATAAACTTTGATGTACACAACCCTGCCTTTTGTTCTCCTACTCTCACTAGACCCATAGGTTTCCTAGAAGAAAACTCATTTTAGGCTTAAGCTCGCCTTTGTACATCGCCACTATTTTGTAGTTTTATATGTAACTATTTTGAGTACAATAAAGAATAAAGAAATATTTAAAGTTTCTAATGACCAAAAAAATAAATAATTAATAAACTACCGTAGGGTGGATGAGGTTCATGACGCCTCTAGAAAGACCTGTCAAAACGTCTCATCGACTATTGGGGTAATCAGACGGCTGGTGCTTATCTAAAATATATAATGCTCAAGAACTTCCGCGAACGCGGTGTACGAGGTATGGACGCCGAGCACAGCGTGAGTGCGTCGCGTCAGGCGTCTGAGAGAGTGATAACACGAGTGCATTGTCATAGCAAGCATTCGTCGGTCGCGTACAGCGGGTTTGTAACTGATTGTCGGCGTCGCCTTAACACTTTGTCTTTCATTAACTTTTAGAACGTTTGTAACTCTACTAATTGTGATTTACAATCATGTATTCATACACCATTCACTAAGCTCATCAATGATTGTATTTGAATGACGCATTGTTTGTTATACGACGCCTTTGTGCTGCTCACTCCTTTTAGGCGTTGTCGTAATTATATTTTGTTGTTTTAAAATCTATTGTTTCATTTTGAAATTGGGTCAAGGATTAATGGATAACTGTTTTAATGGATAACAAAAGACAATTATTGATATACCAAAAAGCCGCAAGACTAACACTATCACTATCTCGTAATATACTAAGAAAATATACCTATTTCATACAAATCATACAACTCCTATATAAACAGAGTGAGACAACAACACAATTAACGATCACGTGCACAAACGCGATCTGCACTCTCATCGAGGACACATAATTATGTGCTAATAGTGAGCTAAAGGGTTAAAAAAAATCATGGCCGCCCGTCTAAAAATCGTTTTAAGAGTCCAATCTGATTTGTCGTCTGTAATAGCGTACAATCGGCCAAATTCCTCCTTGATCAGTTCTCTAACATTTTGCTTCAAAAGGTTTCTCTATCCACGCATGACGCACACATTCACAAATTTCATTTACATCAATCAGGAGGTTTTTGAAATGTTTAAACAAAAGGAAACAATTACTCGTGTTTAGTTGCAATATGATCTTTGCCGGTTGACGACGCCCTTTTTCTTTTGTATTCTGCTCTCGCTTTGTTTACGGACTTCGATGTTATTGCCTCCTTGTAAAACCCAAAACAGATTTTATCCGTGCAGGAACAGAGAAAGAATATAATATCCTGCGGTCGGGCGGCCTGTCGTAAGAGGCGACAAAACAACCCACAGCAAGGGCATTTGCCCGACTGGATGTCTACCACCCCTGGTCTAAAGTATGTCGCCATAACAACCTTGAGTTGTGTTCCGGCATTAGTGACCAGGTTCCAGCCTCCCTTAAGAGAGCAGCAGCGCATTTGTAGCTCCTTTGCAAATGTGCATAGGCGATCGTAACCGCTTTCCATCAAGTGGGCCGTTTGCATATCTGCTGAACTCCTGCAATAAAAAAAAGGTAACAATAAAACCGCGCCCCTTAAAACTGATGTTTTACTTGTGCGCGTGTTATTTCGCTGTTAGCAACAGTTTTTGCAAGGCGATTTTAGTCTTATAAGTGGTTCATCGCCGTTTTGGTCCATTGTACAATGTAATTTCAAAGCCTTTATTTGAGTTGGTATCAGATTTTTTGTTACAATAATACTTAACGAGTAATTTTTATGTGTTGAATGAATATCTATGTGTGTATTATTTCGGCATGATTCTTAGATATTGCGGTTCTGTTCTCGAAGCATGAGGTAATGTCCCTTTCAAGTAAAGGGCCGAAAGCATAATATTTTTGATATGTCGCTGAGTAGCATCCAATTGGCTACGCTCTATACGTAAAGCGATTTCTACTATCCCGCCGTAACGTAACGTGTGTAACGTTCTTCAAGTAAACGCGTTTATACATTTAATTATTTGCTGACAACGATAAATCTTGAAATTTCCTACCTGTCCTAATATGTGTTATCGTTGCTCTAAGAATGTAGATTAAACGATAACATGTGTTGTTATCAGTCAAGCCTTATCATTTAACTCTTAAACTTATTACCGAAATCTTATTTTTTTAATGTTACCATAGAAAAATAATATCAGGACTGAATACAGCTCAGCAGAAAACGTAATGCCGAAAATAGTTGACTCATTTTAGGTTTTCAATTTTGATAAAATTGAGGCATTGTCAATTTTGAAAATATACAATCTTAATTGTTAAATAAGGGCCGATATTTCAATGACCAGATAAAAGTTATTCATTGAATAAATGATATGATCAAATTAAACATAAGCAAATAAAACAGTTGAATCGTTTCACTTTTAAAATCGTCGTAAGCCATTCGAAACCCACTGTTGGACGTAGGCCTCCCCAAGTCGGCGCCACTCATCCCTGTCTACTGACTTCTTCATCTAGCGCATACCGGCGACCTTCCGCAGCTCGTCGGACCGTTGAGCTGGAGGGCGTCCGACACTACATTTACCGAGACGCGGTCTCCACTCCAGGACTCGTCTGCTCCATCGGCCATCGGTCCTGCGGCAGACGTGACTGTCACTTCAACTTGCTAATTTTGCGAGCGATGTCGGTTACCTTGGTTCTCTTGCGGATATCCTCATTTCTAATTTTATTCATAAGAGAAACACCCAACATAGCTCGCCCGTTGAGCGACTTGGAACTTGTGGACCAATCCGGCCGTCAGTGTCCCTGTCTCGGCCCCGTAGGTCAGGACGGGGACGACGCACTGCTCGAAGACTTTTGTCTTCAAGCAGTCTTTTAAAATCAGTCAGGTTATAATTTATTCGGTATGCAACTTTTATCTGATTATTGAAAAATCGATCCGTCTCATTTTTATAAAATTGAGAGACAGAAATGTTTAATAATAACTTAGAAAGGTTCAAAATCCTATATAACTACACACAGCTCGTTCTTAACTCGCTGTTTGATGTTTTGTTGTTTGATAGGTTCATCTGTCTATACAAGTTTATAGGGCAGTGATTAAATCAAACTATTAAGGAAAGGTAAAAATTGCACTGCGAGAGATATTTTATTAACAGATTAAATGCACCATTACATATCGAAGGGAAAAATGTTATGTGACAAAAGTCAAAAATCAATTGTTTGTTGGTGTTGCCAACAGGCAGTACAATAATATCTCACAAATTTTGTAATACTTCTACCCACATTTGAATATAAAGTAAAACATTCTAATTACGCATTGTACGAAGGAACTAACACCTGTAATAGCACAGGCTTTGCCTAGTTTAGGTGTTAGCATCCACTAATTATTTTATTAATTATTTTTAGTTTTCCCTAGTTATTAATTAGATTTACCTGTTTTATTGTAATAGAACTTTATAGCACCTTATGTTATTGTTGTTACAATTCTGTGGTGCCTAATAAACTATTTTATTATAAAAAAAAACGTTCGTCCTTGATCATACGGACTCTTGCAAAGCAATTTCTTTTATAGTTCTAGTTAAATACTCCTTTTTTTAAGGCGGGGGAATCCGATATGGCTCTATCACGTGCCAGTTTTTACTGGGCGATAGATTTCTTAGGATATATCCGTGCCGGAACAGAGAAATAATAGAAATTCCTGCGGCCGGGCGGCATGTCGTAAGCGGCAACAAAACAACCTACAGCCAGGTGGTAGGGCATTTGCCCGCCTGGATGGCTACCACCCCTGTTATAGAATAGCCGCCATAACAACCTTGAGTTGTGTTCCGATATTAGTGGCCAGATTCCAGTGTTCCTTTAGAGAGCGGCAGAACATTGGAAGCAACTTTGATGTTACAAATGTTCATGGGTGATGGTAACCGCTTTCCATCAGGTGGGCCGTCTGTCTGTCTTCTAAACTCATGCAATACAAAAAGAATAACTCTAAATAAACATTATTTTCTTTCTTCTTCTGTCAATTTTTTTCTATTTTCTTCTAATTTGTATTATTTTCTTCTACCAATCGGTTTCCTTCACTCAGGAGCCAGCCCGATCTGTGAGTAAATTTAATGCGGAAGGATTAAAATTGTTATCATATTTTGTAACATATATTTTTATAAGATAAGATAGCTTGTATTGCATCACGTGTCCTAATTTTTTATTTACGAACAGCTTTTATACCAAATTCAGACATGGCTCTAGTCAGGTGCCTAAAGCGACACTAAAGCCGCAATTAACACTTCTTTAAATATGGCTTTATACGATTTGTGTATTTAGTCGGTGTCAGGTATTCATAATATTCAAGTTTTTTTAACGTGTTAAGAAAAATACAATAATTTGTAAAAATCATAGTTTTTTACGCCAAAATAGTTTTTGGTCTTCTCCTAAACATCACCTTCTGCGAATGAGTTAATTATGAAGTCCAAGATAGGCTAAAGATTCTTAAATTCTTGATTATTAGAAGCAAACTCCTCCAAAAGTTTGCAACGTAATTGTGAGGCAAACATACAACCCCCAAGAGTTAACTTGAGACTGCGCTCGGATGACGTAAACGCGAGGTACTGACGCGTCGACGGCGAGAGCGGTAAGAAGGCGGGGGTCGGGAGGGGAGCGCGTATTCCGCTCAGGTCTCAAGTTAACTCTTGCGGATAATAATGGTATCAACAGTATCTGGTTTAAAAACGAGGTGGACTGTATGGGTGCTGGTCTTTATAAGAGCTTTGTGTGTGACTTACTTGATTTGATTTCCTTCGTCGATCTTCTTTGGGCCGGATACACTGGATTTGTAATATTGATGGTCCAAAATAAGGACAAGGCACTTTAATATTATTATATATTAAACTTGCGGGAGCGGATGCGAATCGAATATATCAGCGCGGGGGAGGAAAAAAACGCGGGGAATCGAAACTATTCGCAAAATGTCACTGTCAATGACAACTTATTTTTCTTACGCGGTAACAAGGCTTTGGCCTTAGCAGTATCTTTTTCACATGCATGTGATAGAAATTATTTCGTCACATCGATGCCAACCATAGGTCTATGTACATGTTAGTCAAAGAGAAAAATATATGGGCGCCACTTTCGCAATTTTGGTCGAAATTTTAGCAACATCAATATTTAAGAGTAATTTTGATACTATTACACACACATCCGTGCAGGAATGGAGCAAGGTGGTAGGGCATTTGCCCAACTGGATGGCTACCACCCCTGGTCTAGAGTATACCGCTATAACAACCTTGAGTTGTGTTTCGGCATTAATGACCAGATTCTAGTGTCCCTTAAGAGAGCAGCAGCGCATTTAAGCGTCTGTAGTGTTGCAAACGTCTTTAGGCGATGGTAACCGCTTTCCATTAAGTGGGCCGTCTGCCTGTCAGCTAAACTCCTGCAAAAAAAAATACTAGTTATTTATTAGCATTACGTCAAAAATCGTGCAAGTATCCAATTGCTTTATTTACGTAAAACACGTTATATATGTATCTAGTATAATGGCGACAAACGTGGGATACTTTTTATCCGAGATAGGATAGTTATTGTTCGGCGCAGATTAAAAATTTAAACGTAACGTATTCGCGTCGAATGCTCTAATTTCTAGAAGATAATAAGTAGGGTCAGCGATTAGGAAATTTACCTGTTAATTAAATATAACGTATACTTTATTAGCAAGTGGACACATAAATAAATATGTAAAATGTGACCCTGTATCGTAATTACACGAAAGCGTAATAGATTCGGGTGAGAGAAACGACAAAATTAATCCACGATTACGTCACCGTGTGAATGAGGCCCTTTGAGTTCGTAGCGGCGCAGGCGGCTCTAAAATATTATGCGTTGCACAAAGAGCAACATCGTGTCAGGATTTATTGGAGAGGGTAAGACTACCGCATATTAGATTATATAATACTAGAACTTTCTACTTAATTTCTTTGGCGTAAATGTGGAAATCTGTATCCCAAAGTAATATACAATTTTTTTTGGGATAAGGCGTATCCCAATGTTGTCCTTTGCATTTCGTAATAATAGGTTTATTTAGATCTGTCTCCGTAAACACAAGAGTGTAATTTATATACTCTCACGGTATATAAGTTGTTTTTATTAGGGAACATACCTATACTACATGACCCCTTCAGGGTTCTTCAAAAATACCACGCTTGGCACTAATAAAATTTGACCTGCCGAGAATAGAACCTGGAAGCTATGATATCCAGCGAACTAGGCGGACTAATGCTTAATTCACTGACTACAAAAGCCATCAAAACTGTTATTCAATAGTTCATAAACGCAGTAATTATATACCTACATATTGATTTTTTTTTACAAGTTATCACAAATAACGACGTGTTTGCTGTCCTGTAAGTAGTTTAAATTTAGACCTACGATTTGACTAGCGAAAAACAAATGCATCTTCAATTAATGGCGTATCCAACCTGTGTACTCTGACGTGCGCATGCGCAAGTAACATACACAAAGGGGAATATTTTTAACCGTGCGTCATGTGTTGACTTACTTAACTTGCAAAGCTAACTTTAACTTGGAACTGTAAGCCACATAAGAAATATGTAAGTTGAAACTTAAGATACGTCATGCGTTTGTAATTTCATTTTGTTATTGTTTCGAGTGGTTTCTTTTAGAATTGTTTAAGATAGGTATATGTATGCCTTTTAGGGATCCCTAATTATTTTGCCAAAAGCGTAATCATTATATTAATACGTGAAGCAAAAACTTTGTACCCCTTTTTACGAAAATTGCGCGGACGGAGGAATATGAAATTTCGCACACTTATAGTTTATATAGAGAAG
Source organism: Dendrolimus kikuchii (assembly GCA_019925095.2). Lineage (NCBI taxonomy): Eukaryota > Metazoa > Arthropoda > Insecta > Lepidoptera > Lasiocampidae > Dendrolimus > Dendrolimus kikuchii. Next base: position 10,636,961 of record CM034413.1, read on the forward strand.
AAGTGCATAATGCTAATATTTTTTCACCTACTTCCAATGATGTGGGGTCGGCACAATGTGTTTCTTCCTTTCATACTCCTCTATTCTGACATACGTCCTCTGTCACTCCACAAATCATCATATCGTTCTTCACACAATCCATCCTTCTATTTATTGGTCTATCTTTACATTTATGTCCATCAATCTTGCAGTTTAACCTTATTTTTCTCACGCGACTTTCTTCCCTCTTCATTACATGCCCATCTTAGTCTTCTTCCTCTCAATTTTTTAGTCACGGGTGCAACTTTCAAAGATCTCCTTATGTACTCATTTATCACCTTATATATTCCTGTAACACCACACATCCATCTCAACATGCCCATTCCAGCTGAGTGGAGACGTCTGTGGTCTATCACTTTAAGTGACCCAACATTCGGACCCGTATGACCGTATGGACCGATCGTATGACAGATTTATATATCTGACCTTTTAGTTTCAGCGGCATTTGTTTGTCGCATGTCACACCGGTTTCTTGTCTTCACTTTAGCCATGCTACATTTATTCTTCTCCTTACATCCTTCTTTATTTCACAGCATATACAGTCTATATAACATAAAAATAATTAATATTTCGGGCAACGTATTAGCGTTGCCATACAACGCGCGAATGCAGCCAGCATTTTGGGAACGCTCCCCACCGAGAGCGATCTGGACTACATCTTTTACTTGTAAATATGTTTATAATAGTATTTAATTCCTAAGTATGTAGGTTCGGGCATGTAGAAAGAATGCATGATAAAAGAATGACTAAACAGATATACAATGCAAAAGTGGATGGATGCAGAAGTCGTGGAAGGCCACGACACACCTTCCATGATTAAATTGATCGTGTACTAGCAGAAGGTGATGTCAGGAGCCTTAAGAACAGACGAACTTGCATGACAAGAGTTATGAATGTCAAAGAGGCAAGTGAGGTGTGTAAGAATAAGCCTAAATGGCACTCTGTTGTTCGTGCCTACCCCGCAAGGGAACTGACGTGAAATTATGTATGTATGTATGTATGTAATTCCTAAGTTTTTTTTGTAGTGTAATTTGTAATTTAAATTAAGTTTTTAATATTCTGTTTATTTTTAGTTTTAATTATATATTAATTGTAGTATTTAAGTTATTTTGTACACCACTATGTGGTAGAATATACTGTACATGGAACATATTACTCTCTTATACTGTGCATCTACAATTGTGTAACATGTGTATAAACTAAATTTTTGAAAATAAATAAATAGATGGAACATGCAATGGAAAATGTACTTAAATTAAAAAAAAATACAAGCCAACATGTTCTAAAACTATGGACATTAAACGTAGACAGAAAAATTACACGACGAATTAAGAACCTCCTTTCTGTCAAGTCGGTTAAAAAGAGTCGTGAACATAATACATGTATGTAATAAATATGTATTGATTGAAATAACCCCAGCTTAAGTAGTAGACAAAACATAATAACTGTCAAAATGAAATATGGCCGGTTGGAAAATAAATTTATTAAAGTTATGTAAACAATTAGTGCGCGCGACTGATATAACTTGAGCTCCCTTTGAGTGATTTATAAGTTGTTTCACCTTGAGTTTGAGTGTTCAAAAGCTTAAAAATTATTCATTACTTTACAAAGGTCTTAGAATTAGGGTCAAGTGGGTTTACGAAATTTACAGTTGTCTTGGGAAAACTATTTAACCCACTTTTGTTAAAAGGAGGAGGGTTCCAATTCAACTGCATAATTTTTTTGTATGTTTGTTACGCGCTTCCTCCGTCAATTGTTGACCGATTTTCAAAATAATTTTTTTATTCGAAAGAGTATACTCCCGAGGTACCATTGCCACCAAGTCAGGATCTGATAAGTGGATCCCAGGGAAAGAGGAATATTATAGGTATGTACAAAGTGTTTATTTTTTTTTATTCTAAAGCTATCCAAGTATTTGCGTAACTAAAAAGTAGAAATTAAAAAAAAAATAACAGTAATCAAAAAAATATTTCAAAATTAACTAAAAAGTAAAAAGAGTCGGTTGGTTGAAGTCGGTGCAACAACAAAAAAATTCAGCGTGGGCGTAACTACGTTCTAAGTCTCGTGCTCTTCCTGCCATAAGCGCGGGGCACGTGGGAGGAGGGTGGTCTTAGTGGAGTATTGAGTCTTCGAGTCTCCACACAAGCCGGCGATTTGACTCTGGTGCCCATTCATGGTGTCACCTCTCCTCGCTTTGGTCTAATTCCTAGTAAAGGACCCGGTAGTGTGCGAAATGCATTTCCCCTGCGTCAAAAAAAAAAAAACACAACAAAAAATTAGTAAAATATAATAATTTTTATATTTTACTTCGCACCGACTACAAGATGTTGTAGAAAACATTTATTTTTATGTCACAATATCGAATAGTTCAGAATATACCCCACAGTTCATGAAATACCGGTTGCAATCAACACGTGGTCTTCGCGGGGGTTGTTAGCTGGTAATCAATTCTCAACATCACACGACTCGTGATGCTTGTTTCACGTTAATTGATTTAGTATGGCCATTTGTTTGGCTTGTGGCTATAATTACAAATAATTTGTTGTGTCGTTAGAGTTCCGTAGTCATTTTGGTGGTAAAGTTCCGTTGTCATGTTGGTAGTAAAGTTCCGTTGTCATGTTGGTAGTAAAGTTCCGTAGTCATGTTGGTAGTAAAAAATTGAATATTCTTTATTGCGCAAGAAGACAGTCTTTTACATCAGTGTTATCAATATTGGCGGTCTTATCGCTGACAGCGACTTCATCCAGAGAATCTCATAAAAATAGACATAGGGCCAATTTTTCAATCACTAGATAAAAGTTATTTATAGAATAAAGTATAACATGTGTGTATACGTATGTGTATATAGATATGTATATATAGTTGTATTGTTTTTGTACTTATATGCACTTTGTATATATACACAGTGTATATTATGATTATTTCCGTAGCTGGCGGGAATACATTGATATCTCGACATACATCTTTTTTTTATTCGTTTAGACGCTTCATACGCCTGTGTTTTTATAGGAATAAAATTGACAGTCCGAAATATTCATAACTTTTTAAGATTTTTCCTTTGGTAATAATAGAATAACACGATTTATCATTACTAGTCAAACTTTAAAATTGCGCCTCTGTAAAATTGTCATTTTGAACATGTCAACATATTCACGCCAGCCACGGATATGTAGACTGCACCACCGTCAGTTTAAAAAGTCTATGCCTGGAAGAGATCGCTTTTTAGCGATAAGGCCGCCCGTTGTACTATATTTTCCTTTTTTTTTTTTTGCTTCTTTTGGTGTACAATGAAGAGTTACATTACCTTAACATTGAAATATTCAAAATGTCAGATGCATAAATGAAATAGTTGAAGTTTCATTTTTGAATTCACTCAGGTTCTAATTTATTCGACTGGTAAATTTTATTTGATGATTAAAAGATCGGCCCTAAGTTACTCAAAATAATGGGTCGGTATCCAGTGCACTACATATAATACATGTTTGTATGTTTGTCCTAGAGTTTAGGAACGCTATTGATCAGATTATGATGAAATTTTAGAAGGGTGCTCTGAGGACGCCCGCGAGGGTTTCTGGTATTATGGCACATTTCACAGATCACCGGTTAAATAACGGTAATATAGAATAAATCACTGCACAACGTTATCGGAACCCTTATAAAATATCCGTATGACGTGATATAGCCATGCTGGAGTCATAACCTTAATTACAGCTCTTACGAAAAATATAAAGATAGCAAAAAAGTTTTAGCGTATTGCTAATCAACCCAACTAGCTAAACCAATGATTCTGAGAGTCTCACTGTCTAGAATAATAAGTTGCAGACCTTAACCACATATTATTATATTGACCCGTTTCTTGTTTAACCAGTTTCGCAAGTAAACAAACTATTGGCACAGACTGATAAACAAACTGACGTATATGTGTTTGTAATATATATTCTGCACGACCGATATTTTTTGATGATAAATGAGAAACCGAATGATTGATGGGTCTTCTTCTGTCAAATACTGTATACTCATTGTGCTTCAATAAATAATGCACTCAAGAAAGTGGGACGAATGCACTAATGGCGATCAAATAAAGGGATATACTGTTTTCAACTTATATGTAGTTACTAGCGTTTGCCCGCGACTTTGTCCACGTTTGACAGGTAGCAAAGGTTACAGTTATTTTGCTAAATAGGTATAGAAACAAAAATTGAGAGGAAAAAGATTAAAGTGGTGCAATATGTAATAATGAGGAGGGACGAAAGTGACGTGATAAAAAGAATGTTAAACTAGAAGATTACAACACAAGGGTACAATTTTTTTGTTTCTTTTTATTGCATGAGTTCAACAGGCAGGCAGACGACCCACCTAATGAAAAGTGGTTACCATCGCCTATAGACATTTGCAACACCAAAGGCCGTTGCAAAGCGCTGCTGCTCTCTTAAGGGACACTGGAACCTGGCCACTAATGCCAGAACACAAATCAAGGTTATTATGGTGGTATACTCTAGATTAGGGGTGGTAGCCATACATACGGGCAAATACCCTACCACCTGGCAAATTGTAAAGGTAGACCAAAAAAGGGATGGATAGATTGTGTGAAGGATGATATGATGATTTGTGATGTGATAGGAAATGTATGGCAGAATAGAAGAGTGTGGAAGGAAGAGACATATTGCGCCGACCTCAAATAATTGGAATGTGGTAAAAGAAAAGAGAGAGAAAAAAGAAGATTATTATCAGCAGGGTAATGGATTTTTTAGTATGAAAATACATGAATCCCGGAAATTCCCATAAAAACCTTGGATAAGTAATGTTGCTAAAGGCATACACCTACAATTGTTTTACTAAAGTTTCAGTTCATATCGGAAATAATTTTTTTTCGACCTTGCCACATTAAACCTCTCCCAATAAACCTCCCGCAGGATTCTGGAGGTATAAAGTACTGCAGATTTGAAGTCCGGGAATTTACTACCAGCTAATCCAACATAAAGTACATTTTTTATGGTGGATCTGGGTTCAAAAAAGAGAGAGGATGGTAGGTAGAGGGTCCAAACCAACCTCGAAATTGAGAATCTCGTGGCCGAGTCTGACATAATAGGAAAAATAAAAGCTTACCGCCTCCACCGGCTTGGTCACATAGAACGGATGGCAGAGGATCGTAGCGTGAGGAAAGCATATTTGGGACGGCCGGTAGGTCGGCGTCCGGTCGGCCGTCCCAAATATCGCTGGAAGGACACAGTGGAGGCTGACCTGTCGGAGCTACGAGCCAATATTTGCTACGAAACTGCGCAGGACAGAGAAAAATGAAATGCTCTCGTTTCGGATGCTAAGTCCCACTTTGGGTCGCTGAGCCAACGGAGTAAGTAAGTTTTTATGGCGGATCCTAACGGCTGTGCCATGTACTCTATGCTATATAAAAAACATCCAATTTAGGCATACTATGTGTGATCTTGCAACAACATTAATTGACATTTAGCAAAGTGCTGTTTGGCAAATATTGACGTAGTTAATATCGTCTAGAGTTCAATGCCGAATGTCAATTAAATTGAGTCAAGGTTATTGCCATTAATTTGTTCGATCATTTGTTTTGACTGATCCTGTAGGTATTATGTGTATGCTGTATAACCACATCGTCGTCGTTTACACGATCTGTATTGGAAAATACTTTGCTTAGCCGGTTATACTAATTATTTTCATAATATCTTTACAATTGTATTTGTTGGCTGTATACATAACAGGTAAAAGTAATTCTATCTACCAATCAATATTTCTTAATTTCTAGGTTATATTTTTTTTATGTTTAAGGCTTGGCAACTAGGCCTTTAAACCAGGCGCCGTTGTAATGTAGGCTACAATCGACGTCATTCAACGGAGTTCTTGTGAAAACTCGAAAGGCCACATTTGGCTATATAGTTCACATTTCTCGCAAAAACACATAATTACTACTCAGAAACTATCAATATCCTACAACTATTGTTCATTTTAAAGTAATTTTACACATTTTTAGAAAATAAAACTGCACAGCACAACGTCCCCTTTCGGTTCCCGCCAAAACTCCCTTAATTTCTAGGTTAAGTAAGAAATTTTGAGTGACGTGGCACCACGTGAATGTATACATTCATTGTATTGAGGCAAAGAAGCTAAATTAATACAGCTTTGTTGTATTGTAAATATTTAGTGTGATTATTGATTACTTTTTTTTCCTTTTCTTAGGATAGATATTTTTTCATTATACTCATTATGTCATTTTTATTATTACAGCCTACATTGTTCTGTTTCTTGTGCTTTATATTTTAATCTTTGGTACTTATACGTTTTTTATAATTATTTGTTTTTCTAATGTTTAGCACAGGTCGCAAGTCATATGTGATTTAGGAGGTGAGCACTGAAAATCAGCGTTGCTCGTTTCGGCACAGCTAAATGCTGAGTGCCAACCTTATTTCGAAATTGCGGCATACAATTTCTATATAATTTTATCTATACTTTGTTATGTTAGTATTATTTTGTGTTGGGTGTCGCTATTAGAAATAAATATTTTTCTTTCTTCCTTTTTTTTCGTTTGTATCCGAACATAAAATTTATATTTGTTAACGCATCCAAACATTCGATTCGTTCTCTAACAAAGACATTTGTATCTTATCTATGCTTTCTCCACTCTCTGCCATCTTGATAAAACGGGTGTGCTTTTAAAGAGATACCTAAAAATAAAACAAGGATTATTATTCGATTATCCTTCTATTTTAAATACATAACAAAGCGACGAGGATGGGAATCGAAAGCACACTGGATTAGCAAATCGAACGTTCAGATCCGTTGACAAATAAAATTCTATGTTCGGATACACATGAAAAGTGACTCATAATTTAGGAGTGGAAATCAGCATCATCTGCAGTCCCTAGATTGACTTTTGGAAATTTTGAATTGAATTTTGAAATTTGAATAACTATTGTTTCGTGATACCTAAGATAATCTATAAAATTCTGACATTATTCTACGAGTAATTACTGTAGCTTTATAAGATCTATAAATATATATTAACTGGGGATGGTGAAATAAACAGACATGATGAAATCATAAAAAAAAACATTTTCGACATTTGGATACTGAACCTCCATTAAAAACATAAATAACCAAAATTTAAGGTAATGAATACTTTATTCAAGCGTAGATAAGTGAGAATATTTTAAGTTGAAAATAATTAAAAAATTACAGTTCAAAAGTAGCTCAACTTTGAGTGAGTAATGGCTTTAAAAAGCCATAAAATCTAATAAGCTTTAACAAACAAACCGTTAAATGAGTATATCAGTCGACAAACGGCAATTATCGACGGGTTAACGAGGCAAGCTGTGGGTATGGAGGGTTGAATTTACACCCTTTAGTTTCGTATACTGTGGTACAATATGTAAAAGAAATCAATTTATATTAAGCACTAGCTGATCCGACAAACTTCGTACCGCCTCAGAATCAATAAATAAAAAAGCTGAATGACAATTGCAGAATGTTTCAACTTTAGTAAAAAATGTGGTTAAAACTTAATCGGAACGAACATCAAACGTTTGACATTCAAAACAAAAAAAAAACACTTTTAAATTTAATTTGATTTCTGAACGACTTTTAAATTTAATTGATTTCTAAACGACGGGACGAACATCAAATGTTTGACAGGTAGGAATAGTGTCTAAGGGAAAGCGAAATTGTTGTTTTTACTGCCTATATATTCCCTGGACTTCCACAAATAATTCAAAACCAAAATTAGCCAAATTAGTCCAGCCGTTCTCCAGTTTTAGAGAGACTAACGAACATCAATTGATTTTTATACGTATAGATAGATTTAAGTCTATCTCTATCTTCTGCTTTTCTTATATAGTTCAGCAGACAGGGAGACGGCCCACTTGATGGGAAGCGGTTACCGTCGCCTATGGATATTTGTAACACCAAAGGTGTTACCAACGTGCTGCCACTCTTTAAAGGGAGACTAGAACCTGGCCACTAATACAGGAAAACAACTCAGAGGTTGTTATGACGGCATACTCTAGACCAGGGGGCGTAGCCATCCAGACGGGCAAATACTAGGTGTTGCGGACAGAGAGCACCCCCCTGACCCGCCCGCCGGAGCACATCTACACTCCGCGCCCCGCATACCGCCGGCGCCCATTGCTGGCGCGATTAGCAATTAGGCGTCGGACGGAATGCGGGATATAGGAGGCTGAAAAAGCCTGAAGGGACTACTACATCAAGAACAATTATGAATTCAGTCACTCAGCTATTCATATATTGTACTCAACTCTCTTGCATACTTTGTTCTACTCTTTAAATGTACATTTATAACTTAATAATAATCATACAGTCCATTATTACGTCGAATTTTCATTTCCAAACCCGAGGTGCAACTGCCACCAATACTAGGGTTGCCACCTCTTTTTGAAAAAATATAATATTTTGTTTTTATACTGTAAGAATGTAGTTTACTTTTGGGGGTAGGTGAAAAAAAAGAGTACACATTTTATTTTTCAGCATCTATTATATATTTTATTTATTTCATTATTGCATTTTCCATGTGTGTATTTATTACTACTTTTTACTTTGGCCAGCAAAGATCTATTATTTTTAAATAATCATAAGCATCTGAACAAAAATACGCGACGATTGAATTAGTGATGTAAATGAAAATGCTCACGAGGTTTTCCTTTTACGTCAGTACGTGGTAATGATAACAATATGCATATTAGATCAGAAAAACTACTTACGAAGTTCATGCTTTATCCGGTCAGGATTCGAACCCGTTGCGTTTAGACGCGAGTGCATTAACCACTACGCCACTATGGCTTTTAGGGCTGGTTATATAGGATTTAGGAACTTTCAGGTTGTTTATTACTAGGCGATGGTGATTCCTAAGATTCTGCTTCTATGCTTAGCAGCTATCGGTTCTGGCTTGTACCGCACCTTACGAAATGAATCACTAGCTCAAATCTATTCAAAAGTAAACTTTTAGCCATGGTAATAGAGTAAATTTTTCATTGTATTTTTAAAGCCATATTTCTAAAATATTTTAATGAAACTCTCAATGAATATTTCCGGTATTTTGATTTATTTAATAGCGTAAAATCTAAAAAAAAATAAGATTTATAATTCCAATTAGTAGGGATTTTTGCAGGTATTTGGAGTGTGGTTTGAAAAGAAACTTTTTTTATTGCGCACCTGGCAAACAGGCAGACGGCGGAGCTCATGGAAAGTGGTTACCGTTATAGGGATATTTGTATCACCAAAGGTGCCATCACTGTGCTGCCGCTCTCTAAACGGAGACTGGAACCTGGCCAATAATGCCGGAACACAACTCAAGGTTGTTTTGGCGCAATACTCTAAACCATACTAGCCATCCAGATAAGCATATGCCACCAGGTGGTATAGTATATACCATACCATCTGGCTGTGGGTTGTTTTGTCGCCTCTTACAACAAGCTGCCCCAACGCAGGAAATGGTATTCTTTTTCCGTTCCTGCGTGGATTTAAAACAGTCCATTAGGGATATAAAGACCTGTACCAGACTTAATACAACACAATTACAAGATAGATAGGAGGGGGCAAAAGAAAACAAAGTGGAATCTTTCAGCGGGGCGTAAAGGGCAGGACTTTAACCGTTGCAGCTGCACGAAAAAGATTTGATAAGTAAAAAAGTTAAGTTGGACTCGTTAAAAGATGTATGAGAAAGGATTTTTGCGATTTCTTACTCTTTTATTACTCCAACGACGTATGGTCCTATAGAAGTTTTTGATCAGTATCAGAGCCAAAATCGATTGACATCAAAAAAAAAAATTGTGTAAAATTTTCGTACAAAATGTACGGGTTTTTTTTTGGACTTGCTGACTAGGGGCTAATCGCTTAGAAAGCGTGATATCCTGTCCTGAATCTGCGTGGAGGGTAAGCCGTGGTCCATGCCCCGAGCGGTCATTACAGAGGGCGGCAAATTCAAACTACGCAAACAAATACACAACTCATCATTGACACAACTTTGACCCCTGAGACGTCCAGTACTTTTAGCACATAAATTATTTTCCGCGGTGCGCGAAGACATAGATTAAAAAGCACTTTGCCCGGGCTGGAGGTGAATGCTCTAGCGAGCCCACAGCCCGGACGAAAGACGCTAGAGCATCGGACAGGGGCTTTAGTGGGTAAGGTGGGGATACTTAACGTTCAGATACTGGCCTAGAGATGGCGCTGCGCTGAGCTTGCACGCGCGACTTATTGATAATGGTGGTAGACCAACATCCACTCCATGTAAGAGGGGCTCTATGAGCCGTCGCCGTCAAGACCATTGGATGTGTCTTTGGTTTTCGAGGTCCTGACATACGGCGTCTAGATGCACTAAAGAAGTGGTTTAGTTGGTAGGTCCAAACATGTCATCGGGAGACCAACACTACCCTACTATTGTCCCCGAGCGGTAGGGTGTCCATAATGGATTACACATCGTAAAAAAAGGGTTTTATGGGTATCCCTAAATGTTGCTAGTGCCACCTCGACCTGATGAATCCCACACACGGGCCGCGACCTTTCCCCCTCCCGCGGCTTATGGTTTTTTTTTATTGCAGGAGTTCAGCAAACAGGCAGACGGCCCACTTGATGGAAAGCGGTTACCATCGCCTATGAACATTTGCAACATCAGTGCTACAAATGCGCTGCTGCCTTCTTAAGGGAGACTGGAACGTGGTCACTAATGCCGGAACACAACTCAAGGTTGTGGCGACATACTTTAGACCAGGGGTGGTAGCCATCCAGTCGGGCAAATGCCCTACCACGTGGCAAAATGGTCCTCAAACGGGTTTCCCTTACATACATACATACATAACTTCACGCCAGTTCCCTTGCGGGGTAGGCACGGACAACAGAGCGCCATTCAGGCTTATTCTTACACACCTCACCTGCTTCTTTGACATTCATAACTCTTGTCATACACGCTCGTCTGTTCTAAAGGCTCCTGACATCACCTTCCCTTGTATAATAAAGAAGGTTAATAAGCACAGAGCAGCGTTAGACCGGTCATTGTGGCGTTCTTTCCGGGAGGCCTACGTCCATCAGTGGGTTTCTGATGGCTGAAACGATGATGATGTGTAAGATAAAAATATAGGCGGAGGTGCGTTTCCGTTTCGCACCCCCCCCCCCTCAAAAAATTCAAAAATCCACGGCTGCTGGTATCACACCGATGGAGCTGGTCCCTCCTCTATTCCATTCATCTATCAATCCTCTATCCCATAGCAAATAAAAACAGCAAGCTGTTTGGTACTAAACGAATTTTTAGCATCATAAACTTTCATACCTATCCACAATATAAAAGCAAATAAATTCACAAGACTACATAAGAGCAAGTCGTATTTGCCACCCCATATAGCAGAAATAACAAGCCCAAGAACATTCGCCAAGTCTCGGATAAAGGTTAGGGCATGCTTCCAGTAATAAATTCGCTATATTTAGCTAATAGCTGAACCCCATCTTGGATACTAATAAATGTTTATCGTAACACATTTGACAACTAATAATCCATCTATAGCATGGAACAGCAACACTAGATGTTACGTCACGTACGAAGATTTATTTATAGATGCATTATTTAGCAAGGTCGAAACTTCGAAATGTTTACGTACGTGATAAAATCTGTGAATATAGAAAACAGATTTTACCATTGGAGAAGTATTGACAGATTTTATCACGTACGTCGACTACTCGAAGTTTAGACCTTGCTAAATAATGCAGCTACAAATGAATCTACGTACATGACGTAACACTAAAAATAAAAAGATTTCTAAATCCTGTTTATCTAGAAGGTGCCACAAGCCTTTATTTAATTGAATTTTGTTGTAGAAAAACAAAATTAGGTTTTCAAACCACTAATTATTTTTCATTTTTAATATTTTTTTAAACATATTTATAAATTAAATTAGTCAAATAAAAAATAAACTTTTGTAGGGTTGTTTCTTGATGATGGTAAGGTGCTTCAAAGATTAGTGGACTGTCGTAGTATATTTTGGTTATATGAGCTGTATTAGAAGATATTACACGTATGCGATTAATGTATGCGTCGCCGGACGATGTGTGGCAGACTGCGCCGATCGTGGCGCTCCCCCCTCTCCTGGACGTAACCGGTTGGCCTTAACACTTTAATATAGCTGAATTAAAAAAAAAATTACTAATAACTAAATGTGAAAGTGAATTTGTTAGATTTTTTTTCTTGTATATATTGTATAATCTGCAGACAAACAACCACTCATACATAGAGAGAGCCACAGACACGCACAAAGGCACACACGCGTTGCATATCCTCAATCTAAACTAGTGACGGTTGTGTTATAGCTATAAGCCGCGCGCAGAAGGTTTGCCGATGACTACTTACTATGTTGTATTGTATTACTTACTATTATCGTATATTATTATGTGAAGTATATACAATAATAAATTAAAATAATAAATTTATTGCAACAACTATTTATGTAACCTTTTTTGTTAACGCTACTGTCCATCGACGCGTGATATCATGAAGCTATCGCCAAACCTTCTGCGCACGGATAGTAAGTAATACACAGCGGAAAATTCTGAAGTTGACCCCAGACTCTCATATATCTGCTATATTAGAATAGCGTAGCTACAGCATTACTTTAGGCCTTTACGAACACTTTCATAGCCGTATCACCGCACAGGAATGCGCGACGAATCGCCCAACCGACTTTATAGAGGCGACGGGAAGAATAAAACTGCTTTCATGTTATTATATTGTGATTAGTGTAAATGCAGTGGATTTATATGGTTAGGGGTGGTATACGATTTATGGAATCCATACTTTTAATATTATAGATAACTAGCGGCCCGGCGTGGTTTCACCCGCACTTTGTCCCGCTCCCGTGGTATATAGCGTCATGTTATATAGCCTATGACACTCTCTGTTAACTTTACCTCTTTATAATATTAGTTTAGAAGTATAGATAATAATAAATCAGCATATAAACACACATTGTATATCTCTAAGCTAATATAAACAAGTTCGCTTGTGTTATGACTTATATACAACGGACCACTCTGGAGCCGATCCCAGACACCCAGACTAGAGTAAATAACGGAAAATTCGTTTACGATGTTGTAAGGTTGGCTGGCAAAGGCTTAGCCCGCTCAACCACAGAGGTCTCCCTCTCAATATTATAAATGCGAATGTGGTTTGTTTGTTACGCTTTCACACCTAAATTACTCAACCGATCATCGTGAAATTTTGTATACGTTGTCGGGAGTATAGAAAAGGATGTAAGGTACCTTTGATCCAAAAAAGTATTGTTCCCGAACATATAGGACGTGTTAAAGAGAGGTCAAGTTAAAAGCATCTCAAATAAACGTGCATGTATGAAGAGATGAATGAAAGTTGATGAAGCGAAAGGTGTTTGTCAGGATCGTCGCAAGTGGAGATTCGTTGTCTCTGCCTAGCCCCACGGGAAACCGACGTGAATATATGTATATCTATAATAATATTACACTCGCGGATCGCGTTCGTAATACTGAACTAAGAAAGAGAGTTGGTCTGAAAGTGAGTGTCGGGGTGAAGGTAAGGAAAGGAATGCTCCGGTGGTTCGGGCATGTGGAAAGAATGCATGATGAAAGAATGACTAAACAGATATACAATGCAAAAGTGGATAGATGCAGAAGTCGTGGAAGGCCACGACACACTTTCCATGATCAAATTGATCGTGTACTAGCAGAAGGTGATGTCAGGAGCCTTAAGAACAGACGAGCGTGCATGAAAAGAGCTATGAATGTCAAAGAAGCAAATGGGGTGTGTAAGAATAAGCCTAAATGGCGCTCTGTTGTTCGTGCCTACCCCGCAAGGGAACTGGCGTGAAGTTATGTATGTATGTATGTATAATAATATTATAAAATTCTAAGCATGCCGTGTCTGTATATTAAAGCTATTAAAAAACAATAACGGGAATAGAGTATATAAATGATGCTGAACACGAAGCAGTTTTTTTTTAGATTTTCGGACTGTTTGTCGGTTTGCCTGTTTGTCTGTTGGTTCGGAATTCACGTAAAAACTACAGGGCCGATTTCGATGCTATTTTCGCTGATCGACAGCAAATACTTAGACTTAGATCTGCGCTACATTTTATCCTGGGCATCTCGCAGGAATTTTTCTGGAAAGGATTTAAAACGACCAGGTCGATAGCAAATTTTGTGTAATGAAATGTGCGATATTGTTTCCCGGGAATTTTCCCGGAAGCGGTTTGAAGTTTTTCGGATGCATATAATTAGCTTATTCTGACACGATTTCCACTAAAACTTACATTATTTTTTAAAATTATGCGATACCTTGTGTCCCGGGAATCCTGGAGGAATTTCAAGTCAAGCGTGAACGAAGTCGCGGGCATATCCTAGTTGCATATAAAGTAGAGAGTTGTTATAAAATTTACGTACTCATATCATATTATCACGCCTATGTCTCTAAGGAGTAGACAGAGACGATGGATTTCCATTTGCTATGATCTTAACATACTTCTTATGCTTCATCTACTTTTATTAATCTCTACATTAATTTTTTTAATTTTTTTTTATTGCATGAGTTCAGCAGACAGGCAGACGGCCCACTTGATGGAAAGCAGTTACCATCGCCTATGGACATTTGCAACACCATAGTGCTACAAATGCGCTGCTGCTCTCTTAAGGGAGACTGGAACCTGGTCACTAATGCCGGAACACAACTCAAGGTTGTTATGGTGGCATACTCTAGACCAGGGGTGGTAGCCATCCAGTCGGGGTAACCTGGCCATTCTTCAAGATGTCTGCGATTTGATCGTGGTACGTTGCGGTCTCTCGGCACCAACTCTACCACATACATTGTTATCATACACTTATTTTATCAGTCTTCTACTGTATAAAATTTATTGGCGCCATTGCTGCAATATACACAACATACAGCGGTCTTTTTGGTCTTCCTTGAACTGTGACCCTTAAAATAAACAAATCGTCTCAACGTCAAGACCTTAAATGCGGTTCATTTCCGAGCAGTTGATAGCATAAACAAAGCCGGGTCATAAATATTGTTTAAAATTCTTTCCCACGCGACAACTAAATACCGACTCTATCCATTATGCTGTGTTAGGCATTTTATACACTTGGGAATTTTATGTTGCTTGCAGTTAGTAATGAAGACTTTTTAGTCGCCAACTGTGAATATCCTTATGTCAATAAATTGTTATATACTGGAAGGAAGTAAAAACACAGTATATAGTTGTGTTTATAATATACCCGGCAGATGTTGTCCTGCTCTGAAAAAATAGAAATGTAGGACCCGATCCCAGCGCCACCTACCGGTTCCAATTGTGGATTTAAACCACCCGGGTCCCACTCAAACACACAAAAACAAAATCACCAAAATCGGTCCAGGTGATTAGGAGAATTCCAGATTCCAGATTATGAAGGAGGACTCACAATTTATAAGTTAAGCGATATAATCATGTGGGGCTTCAACGAACGAGTTATTTTTGGACGACATCACTGTATTTTTTGTTTATGTATTATACATCAATCATATTTCAGTCAAATAAAAGTGGCTACGTTTGTGATGAGCCTAACTGTAGGTAGAGGGTTAAGTCATTCGTACTAATTCAGTACGTATAACTATTATCATTTGAATCATGCGGGCTAAAAGCTAGTTAACATTTGGCTACGGGTTAATTTTGAACGTTATTGAGTACAAGGATTCCTGCGGCTTTGCTTGCATGATTTTTATAACTGACGCCAAACATTGTCCTGACTCCACCGATATTGTTTGGGACGTTTGCAACACCAGGGACGTTCCCAGCCTCTGAAGAATTTTATAACGCCCTTCTTAAACGATCCCATTTCATTAAACCTTGGCGGAAAGATCCCTCCAGATGATTGTAGTACCCGGGACAAATACTCTAGAGAACCGTTGCGTAGTTGAGCGTGGGAGCTCAAGGAAATGGGGAAACATGCCGTCTACGGCGAGCAGTATGGTTGTAGAAATGATTAGCTGTACTGAAACCTACGCAACAAGATTTCTCAAATTCGGTTCAGAAACAAAAAAGTTATGGTTGAATATCATATATATATATATATATATATATATATATATATATATATATATATATATATATATATATATATATATATATATATATATATTAGGTTGGGGAAAAAGTTTCTTCGCATTTTATATAAAAATTCAAAAGGTTTTTTTATAAAGTTTATTTACATTTGACTAAAGGATGTAGGTGCCATTTTGTTGGATAACTTTTTGCCATCTTGTAGGTAGGGACGTGATCCCATTGCTATAAAAATTTTGGGGCTTCTGATCAAAAAACTGCGACAAGTGGTTTTGGCAGTCCTCTCGTGATGTTAACCTGACACTGCCTAAGGAATTCTGCACAGACCGAAACAGGTGAAAATCTGAAGGTGCAAGGTCAGGACTCTACGGCGGATGCATTAACACCTCCCAGCCAAACTCTCGTAATTTGTACTGAGTGGCTAAAGATGTGTGAGGTCTAGCGTTATCATGGTGAAAAACCACACCCCTTCTGTTGATTAATTCCGGCCGCTTTCTCTCAACTTTTTGCTTTAATCTCATCAGTTGTTCGCAGTACAGTTCAGAATCGATGGTCCTGCCTGGCGGTAACAGCTCATAATGAATAATGCCCTTCCAATCCCACCATACACACATCACCTTGTTGCGAGTTAACCCGGGTTTCGCCACAGTTTGTGAAGCCTGACCGGCCTTTGACCACGATCTTTTTCGCACGTTCTTGTCGTACGTGATCCACTTTTCATCACCAGTTATCAGCTTCTTCAAAAATGGTTCGGTTTCATTACGTCGTAATAAAGAATCACAAATGAGTACACGGAGGTTTCTTTCAGTGAGCTCATGAGGCACCCAAATATCGAGGTTTTTTGTGTACCCAGCTTTTTTCAAATGCGCCAAATCCGTTTTGTGGTCAATTCCCAGTTCTCCAGCTACATCGTAACTACTAATATGCCGATCTTGCTCCACTTTTTCAAAAATGGCATCAATTTTGTCCGTAACAGGGCGACCAGAGCGACGTGCATCTTTAATATCAAAATTTCCGGATTGAAAACGCTTAAACCAAATTTGCGCTACTCTCACAGATACTGCATTAGGTCCATAAACATCACAAATATTTTTCGCGGCTTGTGTTGCATTTTTACCTTTTTTGTAGTAAAATTTTAAAATGTATCGAATTTCTTCATTAGATTCACTCATTTTAACAATAAGAAAAACAAATGAAAATCACACATTTTCCTAACTTGAATTTGGAATTGTCTTCTTTAAAATTAAAACTTTTTAATTATACTAAAACCAGCCAGATACAAATAGTGTATGTAGCCAAAGAGATCTTATTACAAGTTCATACATACTATATGCGAAAAGACTTTTTCCCCAACCTATTATATATATATATATACACTTACACGACAAATTAAGAATTTCTTCGCGTTTTGGATTCATACATACATACATACATAACTTCACGCCAGTTCCCTTGCGGGGTAGGGTTTTGGATTCGCCTAAAATATATTCGCCTAAATATATATAAGTATTGCGCAGAAGGTTTGCCGATAGCCTCATGATTGACGCGCGTCGAGTAGGGTTGACAAAAAAGGTTACATAAATTGTTGTAGCAATCAATTTATTATTGTATATGCTTTACATAAGGATATACAATAATAGTAAGTAGTCATCGGCAAACTACATATAAATAAATAATCGGCAAACAAATACACATAGTGCATATCCCCAAATTAAGCAAGTTACGCTTGTGTTATAGGTAATAACACAACAGACTACTCTGGGGCCGATCCCAGGCACCCAGACCATCGTAAATAACAGAGAAAATTCGTTTCGAATCCAACTTGGAGCCTCTGGGTTGCAGTGAGGTAAGCCGGCAAAGGCTTAGTCTTCTCAACCATAGAGGCTGTCAAAATGATAGGATGGTTCACCGAATGCATTTAAAATTAATAAGGGGTCTACGAGACAGAATAGTGTGAGAACCGTTGGTTTAGAAGATATAAATAATAAAGTACCTAGTTAGAGAAATAGCGAACGTAGTTAATTACAAATTAGATAGAAGTATACAAATGTGGTGCAATATTAAACTTGCCTACATTCCAAGCACACAAGCTTACCTTTCAAACCGTCGTGACATTTTTCTGAGAAGACTGTATGACCATAAACAATATAGAGTTACTGTGGATAATCTTATGTAAACAATGTTTTGCTTGCTGGTCAGTGGGTTTTCAATAAATCTATCTTTATGTATAATAATCTTCTGTGCGTGTGTATGTGACTGAACTCCTCTTAACGGCTGGATCGATTTCGATAATTTATTTTGTGTGTGTTCAGGTGGATTCGAGAATGGTTTAGATTCACAATTGGACCCGGTAGGTGGCGCTGCAGTCGCGTTCTAAATTTTGTTTCTTCAGAGCAGGAAAACGTGTGATGGGACAGCTAGTAATATAAACGGACGGAGAACACGATGCAATTTGTTTTTGATTTCTTGCCTGTTTGTCTGTTTGTTCAGGATTCACGTAAAAACTACTAGGCCGATGTGGACGCGGTTTTCACTGATCGACGGTTAATTCTTAGACTGAAAATCTGCATTATATTTTATCTCAGAAACCCCGCGGGATTTTTTTCTGGGAATTATTTTAAATGACCAGATTGAAAATAATCGATATTCAATACGATTTTTTCACTAATCGATAACAAATTTTATGAAATGAAATGTGGGATACTTTTTATCCCGTGTATCCCAAGGGAATTTTCCCGGGAGCGGTTTGAAGTTGTTCGAGTGCATACAAAATTAGCTACCATTCTTTTCTAATATTACGGTACTTTATTTTCCGGGAATCCCGCGGAAATTTCAAGTCGAGCGTAGACGAAGTCGCGGGAATATTCTAGTAACAAATAAGAACTTGAAAGGTGATGTATTGCTATGCAGTTAAATTTCTTAAAATAAATAAATAAATAATCGACAGACAAACACACATATTGTATATCACCAAATTAAGCAAGTTACGCTTGTGTTTATGGGTAATATACAACGGACCACTCTGGGGCCGATCCCAGACACCCAGACCATAGTAAATAACGGAGAAAATACGTTTCCGAAATTTACTATACCAGTAATCGAACCCGGAGCCTCTGCGTTGCAGTGAGGTAGGCCGGCAAAGGCTTAGCCCGCTCAACCACAGAGGCCGTCAAAAGAATCCTGTATGCATAGCACATTTTATTGAAAAATAACCCCTTCCCTTGGTTTGCCGTTTGACACTTCTTCACAGAAATTGATCCTCACAAGCTACACTATCATTTGGTATAATAATACAGATGTGTTTAGTTTCTCAAAATCAGCCGATTCGATTCCTGACAAGGTAATTGATTTTTCATAAATCTAATGATATCACTTTAGTCTTCAGTCAATCACTCAGTAACGAGGCAGTAGTAGCCGATTGCTGTATACGATCATATTCGATTAGATGAATGACACGTTGTTTTTTTTATTTTTTTTAATGTTTAAGGCTTGGCAACTAGGCCTTTAAGCCAGGCGCAGTTGTATTGTAGGCTACAATCCACACCATTCAACGGAGTTCTTGTGAAAACTCGAAAGGCCACATTTGACTATACAGTTTACATTTCTCACAAAACACATAATTACTACTCAAAAACTATCAATATCCTACAACTATTGTTCATTTTAGAGTAATTTTACACATTTTTAGAAAATAAAACTGCACAGCACAACATCTCCTTTCATTTTCCGCCAAAAACTCCATACACGTTGTTATGCGCAATATACATACAAGCATGTTACAACATATACAAGCATGAGTTATGTATATTTTTTTAATTATTTAAATCATAAAGTTAACAAAATATTTATACTGTTTATTCTATGTAAGTATATATTATAATTTACAAATTAAATAGTTTTTAAATTAAACTCATTAAAATATTCGTATCGTTTTAGTATTACGCCAAAAGGAAGGTTTGCATTGAAAATCAGCGTTGTGTCGGATCTTATGCCGCCACAGCAATAAGCTGAATGCAAACCTTGTTTACTGATAATGCGGCGTACAAATTCTCAAAATATGTTTTTATTTTTAAGATACATCTTAGCAATGTAAGTACGTTGCTATTTCTTCAATTTTTTTTTCATCATTTTTATTCCTGTGACTTTATTTATTTATTTATTACATACAAACTCGTTTTATTGGCAACCCCATACCATACTTACTTTCAAATCAATAGCAATAGATTCGAGATAGGGGCGCCCTACAGGGATTCAGAAACGGCCAATTAGTTGTTTCGCACCCCTATTATTTTGACATTGGGGTGTTATATACATGTTGCGGTTGAAGTGAATTGGACATTCCGGGAAATGACTAGGCGTATTCGATTGTTGGGTTATTTTGATTGATCTGTGTGTCGGCAACAAAAGTTATGTTCTTTATTTGGGAATGTTGTTTACGTTCCGCCATTTTGAGTAGGTACTTAACACTTTTAGTTGAGATTTTTGAAGTAATGATTTTATCAATGTATTTTATTTAAGAATATTTTTTTATATTGACGCATATAAAGTACTTAATTAATCTTCATACAAATTTTAATATATCTACATTTTTCATAATAAAGTTGTATAAGGTTACATTACACCTAAACTAGACTACCGCTTCGGGGGGCCTTTAGCTATCAAGGGGGCAAAGGATTCATCACACCCGCTGACGAAGTG
The DNA here is from genome assembly GCA_019925095.2 of Dendrolimus kikuchii. NCBI lineage: Eukaryota > Metazoa > Arthropoda > Insecta > Lepidoptera > Lasiocampidae > Dendrolimus > Dendrolimus kikuchii. The sequence continues at coordinate 10,657,783 of CM034413.1, forward strand.
AATGTGTTCTGGATCGCTGGATTCGCTGGATCGGACTGGGCGTAACTACGTTCTAAGTCACAGCCTTCCTACATAAAAAGCGCGGGGCACATGGGAGGAGGGTGGTTTTAGTGGGTAGTGGTTGTTGCCCGTGCAACTTCTCTGAGTGTCCACACAAGCTGGCTTGATTATTGTTCGGATTGCCCCTTATCAAAGGGGAAAGCCTTCATGATCAACTATGGTCTAATCCCTTGCAAAGGACCCAGTTTTGTGCGTAAATAGCATTTCCCCCGACTTAAAAAAAAGACCTAAACTAGATCGAGCCTTTATTTTAAGTGTTAGTCCCTTTCAGTAACTTAAAAGTAATTATCTGCATTGGGCACATACCTAATGCTTTATGCATACATAGTACATATATGGTACGTACATTATAAAGAAATTTATTTCGTAATTAACAACAATCAATATATACTGCTGCTTGGATTACCAAGCAGCAGTATATCTAAGTCGGCTTAATCCGACACACCTGGCTAATGACTGCCATAAAAGATTACAATACAACAATGGGCTGTTTTCTAATCACAAGTTTGAAAAACAAAGTAAACAAAACGAGACGACCATAAAATAATTGAAATGTTATTATTTCAAATGCCGACGGGTAATAAATGCGCATTGTTTCAGATATGCAGGTGGGTTTTGTTTTTGTCGGGACCCGAGTTGTAACAATATATATATATATATATATATATATATATATATATATATATATATATATATATATATATATATATATATATACATCGAAATATTGATCGTGTACTAGCAGAAGGTGATGTCAGGAGCCTTAAGAACAGACGAGCGTGCATGACAAGAGTTATGAATGTCAAAGAAGCAAGTGAGGTGTGTAAGAATAAGCCTAAATGGCGCTCTGTTGTTCGTGCCTACCCCGCAAGGGAACTGGCGTGAAGTTATGTATGTATGTATGTACATCGAAATATTATATTGATTAGCTACCCGTAGCTTTAGGCCAATTTTCACCAATCAAAAGTAATTGGTGCTTACGGTCATTTTAGTTTCTCACGTTAATTGGCTAAGTTAGTCATGTTAATTAAGTTATACAGGTCAGTTGTCATTTTTTTGTTTTATGTTTCAGTTAGTGGGCAGCATATATGATAATTTAGCGAAAGTTTCTGTTGAGTTATTGTTATTAGTGAAATCATTTATACTCTTCGTATTTCGTGGTTATATTTTGACAGTGACAAGTATTTCTTAATATAAACTTTTGAAAGAAATATAAGACTAAAACAATACAGAGGATTATCATACCGTAAAACGAAAGAAACAGAGTAAGACCTAAAATTGTACCTCAGTCTCAGAAATTAGGAGGGGGGGGGGGGGGGAGGGGCTCAATATGGTTAAGACGGTTCTGGGACTCAGTGTTCATAGAAAAAGTTGGACGGTAATCTAAACGCTTTAGGTTTTTATTCAAATAGTGAATAACAACTGCTGTAAATTTAACAACTGTGGTGTTAAAAGAATGGATAATTTGAGAAATGAGCACATAAGGGGTCTTTAAGGGTTCCCCACCTGCATTTATGCCGTAGAGATGGTGGCGCGACCTATTCCCCGCGCGCTCACCTCTCCTCCCGTGGGGCGCGTTACAGGTCGCCTCACGCAATGAGAGCATGAAGATGCGCAGTCGATGAGGCGCTTGGGCCACCGCCTGCCTGAGCCAGCGGGGTGGAGTGGTGGAGTGGAGAGTTTAGTAGGTATCATTACCCGTGGTGTGGCAATAGCATCTTTAGTTCTGCCTAGAGGTGCTTGTGTCACATCATTCTGGTGAATCGCTAATGACGCTCAATCGGAATTCCGCTCGTTAAAAAAGGGTCTTTGAAAGTTGCACCCGTGAGTGAAAAGGTGAGAGGAAGAAGAGTCAAATGGTATGGACATGTAATGAGGAGGGATGAATATCCTATATGGCCGCCTATTGTTTTACCAAAAAAATATTATATTTCAATAATCAATAAAGTGTTATACACCATTTTTCCTTCAAAGATAATTTTGATACACATGGGTTTTTTGCAATCAATTATACAATTTAATGATATTTCAATGATTTTGTCAGATTAATGGATATTGTGTTTTGAATTAACCATTTAAACCAGAGTTTGAAATATCGGTAAAAATGTGATATCGTTATTTATGCTGATTTCAGATAACGGTAAAAAATTAATATCGTTAGAATACTTACCGTTAATTCTAGCGTTTTTACCGGTAAAAATATAACGTTAATACAATTTTTATCGGTATTTTACCGTTATATCTATGTTTTGTGACCATCGTCGCTCTCTTTCACTCGCAAAAATTGTCAAACAAAACTATGCTAAGAGCGGGCGTAATGTTTAGAGTTGTGTCTGTCGATTGTTTCGGTAACATGCAGTCGTAATACAGACAATTCTTAAAAATGGCAACGTCGCTTGAAATAACGTTAAAGTTACCGATACGTATAACGTTATGCGTACGATTTTTAACGGTATATAATATAACGCTAAAATCATAAAAGTTACTAAGTAACGGTAAAAAGTATACCGGTATGGCAGCATCTTTTTCGAAAATAAAAAGTTTCAAACCCTGATCTAAACACATAATTTAACTAACATTTTATTTGAAAACTTATTAAGAAAAAATAAGGAATATCATCTAATATTTTTATTTTTGTTCCAGGTATTCATAATGGAAATTTTATTTTTAGTCACGACTTGAAGAACAGAAGTACATTAAGTACGAACAAGTAAGCATTTTATTAATCGTTTAGTTATAAATAGTGGCGAAAACTTTTTGGGCAAAATAATATATAGATATTATTAGCATAGAAGAAAAAAAAAGAAAAAAAATCGACTATTAAAAAACTCTGATAAATCTTTAGAAGATTGTGTATGATGGTGAAAATTGCTTTTTGCTAACAAAGAGAACCCTTGAATGACACGCGCTTTGACAATTCTAAATATAATGGAGTATAATTTAATCAAAAATGTAGCTGAAGACGTCCGATCACCATGGCAGCCTTTCGCAAATGAACGGCAAGCGCGTATTCCTCGTCGGGCTCCCGTGTTTCCCCCGCGCACACCTCGCTTCATCTCATCTCAGCACGTCAATTGCGCGCGAGTGCGCTTATTATTATCATTCCTGTATTAAATCTGATATTTCGTTTAGCAGCTAAATGTGTGCTAAATTAAGTATAAAATATTAATCGGCATTTTTATGAAAAAAACACGCAATCTTGAACTGCAATTTAAGCACACAACAAGTAGTTTCTTTCTACCTCGAGACCTCCAAAAGAGTAAGGTATGTTGTGTTTTTTCAGTTATCCAAAATTTTGCAAATACAAGAACTTAAATGGCAGTTGTGTACATGTATGTACCTACATATACATACCTACATAATATGTCTCTTTGTCTGTAACTCGAGAACGCGGAAATTATAAGACGTTCAATCATCTTGATTGAAGTTGATTCACTGTTTATAATGAACACATGTTGCAGTTATTGTTTAGAAATTGGAAATTTATTAAAATAACAGTCAATACATGATTGTTCATTGGTTAGTTGCTTAAAACTGGGGTTGGCTGTATATTTGTATTAGAAATGTTTTTTTCTGCTATTCATTGGTAAGTCTTCTAAGTAAAATCATCTTTAACATTCCGACCATAACTGGTACAGATTCAATTTCCTACTTAATGTACTTTTTAGTTGTACTAACTATGTATATGCAAAGGAATTTATAGTGCGAGCAAGAACTTATTTAAAATTTAAAATAAATCAATAAATATAATTATAAACTAATGCAGTAAAAGAAAACTTAACTTGTTATATTATATTCTATCTATAATCCCCTTAAGACTATAAGTAGAAAGCCGAGCCTAGGTCATCGTCTTTTATGGGCAAGGTACCCAGAAGGCTGGTTACGTTTCCTCGCTGGGTCGCCATACCGATCCATTGTCCGAGGTAGGCACTAGCCCTGTAAATTAATTTAAAAAAAACCGGTTAAAAGGTCGAACCGGTTATAGCCTAAGTACATTACAACTTTATTGTTTATTTAATAATAAATAATTATTAAATTTAAAAACGTGTTACTACTAACTTTAAACTAATACAAACGATTTTTCGTAACAATTTGAAAGTTTTGTTGAATAAACCGATTTCAAACGGTTTTTACTGCACACCTTCAAAGCGCAGTCATGTGATACAGCATGTTTTTAGTCGCATACCAACACCTGTTGGGAGAGATTTAATGAAAAAGTAACTCTCGCGGAGTAAACCGGTTAATGCACGTTTACATAATTATTCTTAAGGTTTACACTCCAGCTTATCTAAAACCGGTTATAACCTATTCAAACCGGTTACTTTTAACCGGATCCAAGCCTTGATGTAGTAGTATATGTCAGGAGCATAATGTTGAACCATTTGAATTCAGTATTTTGGGAGCTAAGCGATGTCTGAGCCATCAATTTTTTTAATTAATAATTTTACAATGTACATACATACATACATAACTTCACGCCAGTTCCCTTGCGGGGTAGGCATGAACAACAGAGTGCCATTTAGGCTTATTCTTACACACCTTACTTGCCTCTTTGACATTCATAACTCTTGTCATCCACGCTCGTCTGTTCTTAAGGCTCCTGATATCGCCTTCTGCTAGTACACGATCAATTTGATCATGGAAGGTGTGTCGTGGCCTTCCACGACTTCTGCATCCATCCACTTTTGCATTGTATATCTGTTTAGGCATTCGTTCCACATGCCCGAACCACCGGAGCATTCCTTTCCTTACCTTCACCCCGACACTCTCTTTCAGACCAACTCTCTTTCTTACTTCGGTATTACGAACGCGGTCCGCGAGCGTCACTCCGCAGATTTTGCGCAGTGCTCGCATCTCGACCGCGTTTACTCTACTTTCATGCTCTCTCTTCCATACCCAACTCGCGCATCCATACGTGAGCGTAGGTACCAGCACAATTACAATGTAAAAATTGGCAATTATCTTTTACCAATATTTAAAGTCAGATGGTAGTTCCAGCAAGGTCATGAGATTATTACTAGAATAATACGTAAATCCCAGAAATTCACGTAAAAACCCGCGATAAGTAATGCTATTAAAGGATAACAACTACAACTGTTTTACTAATTATGTACCTATTATAAATATGAAACTGTCGTAGAAAGCAAGTCGTCATGGCAACACAAAGTTTTGCTGAAACAAGCTAGTATACAATAATGCTGCGGCTTCGTCTACGTTAGGATTAAATATTTATGGTCTTATTCATATCAAGTTAAAGTAAGTTTAAAGTATTCTTTAAGAACCGTGAAGAAGCTTTCACACTTATTCTAACCAGGGTTGGATTTCGTACTATAATTATAGTATTTGTACTACAATTTCATGCTTCGTACTATATACTATCCATATCTAACGATAGTACGAAAAATACTGTAATTTCAATATGTGGCCAAAATGACTAATATAAGTAGTATTTAAATACCATTCGGTGCTAACCCAACAAGAAAAAAAAGTTCATTGGGATGTAATCACGTTGTCTAACCTGTAGTCGAAGAATACAGATTATAAATCGTCATCCATGAACTATTTACGGGGAGTTCCCGTGAATTATACTTGTTCTTCTGACATTCTGATTGTTCGAACAGTAAGTTTGCAAAAGACAGTAGCAAAAGTGGGAATTGTACTGATGTTATTCCTACTGAAGATATGTTAATAAGATTAAATTCTAAGATTTCTGAGGATGAAACTAATATTGAAGGACTGATAAACTTGGAAGATGACTAAATTTTATGTAAACTTCTGTTGATTTAATGTTTAAGTATTTTTAATTCAAAATAATAAAGTGTACTATAATTTTTTACAAATACTATCTTGGTTCACATAATATTTTCTTAAGTTTTCGCGACTTGTATACATAATAAAACTACATTTTAACGGTTTTAAGCGCGGTAATTTTATTTGATGATGATGATGATTTGAGGCTAATGAAATCAAAAAACACCCAAATTTCAATAGAGAAGATGGTTGGCAAGTACCACCTGTTTGGGATCAAATTATCAAAACTATTAAGACCCAAACCCAGCAAAAACCAGCTGCCAGACCTCAAGCTCTTTCTGCGTACAACGGAACACAAACCAACTTGACTGATAATTACTTTTATTTTTCCTTCCACCCATTTTAACATTATATAAAATTATTAGAGCTAGGCATGTTTGCTGAAGAGTTTCTTGCGCCGCTTCTTCTCTTCAAGCCATAACATGTTGCGAAGCGGTAGTAAATTAGACTAGGCTCCCATAGAGTAAATAATAACCATAAACAAAATTAAAATTAAATAATTAAAATTAACAAGTTGGCGGTAGGCTAAATAAAACTTTAACAATCCTCGTTGACACTTGACATCTTTGTCTTCCGTGATCACGGCCACTCAAAAGTGGCCGAACCGTCGGAAAAACCAAAATCAAATAAAATTACCGCGCTTAAAACCGTTAAAACGTAGTTTTATTAAATACTATCTTTTTAAATTTTTTATGCTATCATTTTCAGCTTACCCAAATCCAACCCTGATTTCAACTCAATACGAATAAGACTCTTAGACTGTGGTCGAATGCGTGTTACTCAAAGCGTTAACGCATAAGCACATTATTTAGTTTTTTTTTTTTGAGGCGAGAGAAAATGCTTAACTGATTTACGCACAAACCTGGCCGTTGCTAGGGGAACGACACGCGTCGGTCGGGGGCGATAACACTGCAGCAATAGTATGCTCTTGGCAGTGCTCCGTCCGCGATCGACGTCACAGAATAGTGTGGAAGACTCCGAGCGTTGCTGCACGAGCGAGCAACCCCAATACCCACTAAAAACCCCCTCCTCCCTGTCGACCCTGCGCTTTTGTTTGTGTTGGAAAGGCTGAGATTTAGAACATAGTTACGCCCAGCCGAATTATTTAGTATATTATATCAACATACGTTATCTGTCTTTATTTAATGTCATTAACAATGTCGCATCTCAAATAACGCATTAAACGACGAAGCACCACAAGAATAGACTCTATCTTTTCTTTCACCATATCCCAATTACTTGGGGTCGGCACAATATGTCTTTTCCTTCCACACTCTTCTATTCTGACATACCTCTTCTGTCACACCGCATATCATCATGTCCTTCACACAATCCATCCATTTTTTTTTTGGTCTACCTTTTTAAATTTGTACCCATCCATCTTGTAGTATAATATAATATTAAACCTAAATTTCGTGCATTTATAATATATAAGACTGCATATACTTGTCGCCACGACAAAAGTCTCGCAGATGTAGCTCTGCTATCTCCGCACATAAATCTGGCGGAGTGGTTATCTGGTGATCGTAAATCTTTGTAATTACTGAATAAAAAATATTAATTATTTTATAATTATACCCGTATTTTTGTTCCTGGCTACATTGTGGACAAAATTCAAACAAAAAATAAAGCTACCACTTTTAGTTCCCTCGTTTTCCGTGGGACTTGTTTCATGGCGTGAACTTTACCTGCGATTTAAAATTAGAAATCAAACAGCTGATTTCGATAACAATAAAAGCATTACTCACAACGAAAAACTTTCAAAAAACAGCGCCGAGTTATTAATAACCGCTAATGTTATTAGCATAACGTTGTTACGTTAACTGCTTACGTTATTGTACTGCTATTTCATTATAGTAGTTTCGCGTGATAGTTGAATTAGCGGGCAACAGGGACTTGTGTGTTTTAAGGACCACTCTGGTCTTTATTTTAAAACAATATTTTAAAATTGTATGAAACCTTGTCTGAATCAAAATAATTTTCTTGTGTAACATTCCTAATTGTTTATTATTTAATACTAAACAATGGTTTTGAGTCACGGTAACCCTATCTCTCGTTCATACTTTAGTACATATTCTTGATGCATGCATATTTCCTTCTCTTTTATATACTGGTATGTATTTATATCTATCTCTGTTCCCCCAAAATTATCACTTACTTCACGAGGATGCCGCCATTATGGGGTCGGTTTTCGTTTGCGGTGTTAAATAAATAGACATGTAAGAAATAATGGATTTTTGGCAACTTTTGGTGAACTTATAATTGTAAAATGGCGGCCGCCCTAAACATTACTGAATTTGGTGAAAGTGACTGGTAGAGCTGGTTTCAAGATATGTGCAAGATATATACATATGAAGCCAAGGTGGACGTTCTTAGTCCACGGAATTTGGGTGAGCGTATATAAATTCTGTACTTATTTATTATAATTCAACAAACATTTACACAACAACTGAAGGCAACACAATTATACTATTATCTTCAGCGGTTTCGTGTGTAAACAATATCTGATTGTTTTTTTAAATTTTGGATCTGCGCACACACGAATATTATTGATGAGATTCGTAGAATACAAACTCGTAACTTCGTAAGTAAATTCTATTAAATGGAAAAATTATTATTCTACATTTATATTGACTATTATTTTTTAAATTCAAATCTGCATATCAAAAGACTAAAAGCAGGAAAATTCAACAAAAACTAAACAATGTAGCTTTTCAAACGAATAGCGTTACACATCACAGTTCCCAATTCAAATTTGGTATTCGAACGTTGTCGGCCATATTTAATTATACGTCAGTTAGAAAAAGTATGGACGTTTTTGTAGAAAAAACATAAAAAGATTTATGACTGCGACATTGCGGCTTCCGTTTGGCTTTTTTGGATTTTGTTTTTTATTGTTAGTTCTTTGGAGATTTGTTAAGTGAATACTTCAACAAGTTACGGTAGCATGTTGATTGTTGTAAAACTAGCGATATTTTTTTTACGTATGCAGCTCCCATAGTCCCGTTGCTACTCCAACGTGCTAATTTTGCGAGCAATTTTAGTTCTCTTACGGACATCCTCAGTTTTATTACAAGCTTCCTATTAACTTGCAATGGATGTATGTAAGTTCGGGTGGAATCTTGTAAGTTAAATTGACCAACTTCTCGGTTTCCGATTGTGCTAAAATTTTGCACGAATATGTATATCGCGTGATAATGCAATAATATGGTATCATGGAGCTGATCTGATGATGGAGTCGGAAGGTGGCCATAGGAACTCCTATAATAAACAAGGTAGACCCGTCGTGTTTGGGCTCGTTTTATTTGAATTGGCTGCCACTCTGCGGCTACATGATATCCAGAATCTCAAAAACTTGTATTTAAAAACCTTTTTAAAAAAAGCTTATTAATTCTATCGTGCTTTTAGCAGGGATGGAAGGTACACCGCTGATATATAAAGACGAGTGAATTTGGGGAATAGTGTGAATGGAGCATTAGGTAAAACTTCTAGGTGCTTAGAACCTCAGCCAGAAGGCCCAGTTTGCCATACACAACGCGGTGCTGGTACCTACGCTCACGTATGGAAGCAAGAGTTGGGTATGGAAAAGAGAGCACGAAAGTAGAGTAAACGCGCTCGAGATGCGAGCACTGCGCAAAATCTCCGGAGTGACGCTCGCGGACCGCGTTCGTAATACCGAAGTAAGAAAGAGAGTTGGTCTGAAAGAGAGTGTCGGGGTGAAGGTAAGGAAAGGAATGCTCCGGTGGTTCGGGCATATGGGAAGAATGCATGATGAAAGAATGACTAAACAGATATACAATGCAAAAGTGGATGGATGCAGAAGTCGTGGAAGGCCACGACACACCTTCCATGATCAAATTGATCGTGTACTAGCAGAAGGTGATGTCAGGAGCCTTAAGAACAGACGAGCGTGCATGACAAGAGTTATGAATGTCAAAGAAGCAAGTGAGGTGTGTAAGAATAAGCCTAAATGGCGCTCTGTTGTTCGTGCCTACCCCGCAAGGGAACTGGCGTGAAGTTATGTATGTATGTATGTATGTATGTAATTCTATCGGTAAGAGAAATACCCAACATAGCTCGCTCCATAGCCCGTTGAGCGACTTGGAATTTCTGAACCAATCTGCCGTCAGTGTTCACGTCTCCTCCCTGTCGGTGAGGCTCTATGCTCATGACTCATCATTTGTATTTTAAAGTAATCAAAACCGTTCTAATAGATAATATGTTAATGTGCTTATTGATGCCTTCACAATAGAATAGGTCGGATCACATCAGTCGTCATTGGATCGGAACGGAATCGATTTGAATAGATAAAAGGCAATCAATTTCAAATAGCTTACTTAAAACTATAAAAAGCGTATGTTGATTTCCGTTTGTCAGGTCTGATTGCGACGCGAGTGTTTTGCAAAGCTATTAATTTTTTTGTTTACTCCGGTCTGGGTGTCTCGAATCAGTCCCATTGTTCTTCTTTTAAGGTTCTCAATTCTTCGTGTAAATATTTTTTGTTTATATATGTTATAATATGTTTAGCAATAACTTTAATGTTTCTGATTCGATTTTGATGACTCATTTTGCATTAGATTCAGTAAAGCTTCGGAATGGTCCCATACATTTTATTGCAAGTGGACTTTCGGTTCCAAAGATATAGCATAAAATTCATTAAAATCGGACAGTGTAAGTGAATTTTTTACGGTTATACAAGCATAGCTTTTTGTTTTTCAACCGATTTTAATCATTCTTTTTGGGTTGGATTCAGTACAGTCTCAGGATAGTATCATATATGTAACTTAAAAGCGAAACTATAAAAGAAACTAGCAAAAAAGAAGCCGACTCAAAAGTGACTAAAAAGCAAAAAAACTTCATATGTGATTAAGACCACACGACAGAAGTAAAATCTTACTTCATCAAGACAAGTAAACGCTTGCGGAGCTAGTATAGCGGTGACGCGTTGACTATTAACTTTGTCGCTCCCTTAGTCGAGTCGAGCTGACATAGCGAGCGATACATGGCCGAGTGTGATGGCTCGTCTCATTCAACACCCGCAAAATATGCTCAGTGCGCCTAAAGAAGTTTCCATTTGAATAATCATTTTCAAATTCATTTATTTCGAATATAGATAAGTTATGAAGGTGTTACGATTAGTCGTTAAGTACATCTATATTCTGCCGGTAGTTGTGTTACTTGTCAATTTAAATATTAAGTCTCAGACAAAGCAAAAATCCATAACAATATTAATTACATAAAGAAAATAAATTATAAAAGAAAATTGAAAAATAATAAGTACTGTGTGATAATTTAATGTCAAAATAATTATGAATTATAATATTTAAAATTTATCTGTCAAAAAATTATTAATTGAATGTTTAATAATAACTGTTTTAAATTATTTTGAAAGCAGTCAAGCTTACACCCTCTAGTATAAATTTTGGAAGGTGATTTTGAAATTTCATAGTCATGCAGAAAATAACGTCATTAAACATAGTAATAATTAAATTTTTCCTGTGCAGGAACGGAGAAAGAATACGATTTCCTGTGGCCGGGCGACTTGTCGTAAGAGGCGACTAAACAAGCCATAACCAGGTGGTAGTGTATTTGCCCATCTCGGTGGCTATCACCTCTGGTCCAGACTATGCCGCCATAACAACTTTGAGTTGTGTTCCGGCATTAGTGACCAGGTTCGAGTCTCCCTTAAGAGAGCAGCAGCGCATTTGTAGCACCTTTGGTGTTGCAAATGTCCGTCGGCGTTGGTAACCGTTTACCATCAGATGGGCCGTCTGCCTGTCTGCTGAACTCATGCAATAAAAAAAATAAGCAGAGCAGTATTATTTAGCTAGCAGCATATTTTGTAACTATGACGCTACTGTTTAATTTTTTCAAATAGAGTTATGTTAGAGACCTCAAAAATGTACAAACAAGGCAGTGTTAAAAGTTTTAAAGTAACAAATTAAGATTTACAGCATTTTCTACATCTTGATGTTTTTGTATGATGATGAAAAGTATCTCAGTAGATTACGTTTAGTTAAGCTTAAGTTTTCATTGTATCACTCTACAACCTGCAAGAGTTAACTTGAGACTTCGCTCATGACGTAAGCGCGAGGTATTGACGCGTCGATGGTGAGAGCGGTAAGAAGGTGGGGGTCGGGAGGGGAGCGCGCATTCCGTTCAAGTCTCAAGTTAACTCTTGCGGATAATACATAAAATTCGCTTCATCGTAATTATTCAAAATTTGTGAACAACAAATGTTTCTGATAAATACACCCTTCAATAGACGTCAATTTAAACACAATAGTGTTTGTTTCACGAAATTCTCTAAATTTCGTCACGTATTCGTGACATTGTAAATTCAACTAGCGATCTTTATGAAGCGTTAAGCTTCGGTTCCAGCAAAAGATATTTAATAACATATTCATCGCTATAAAATATATGTTGTTTCGTCATCATCATCAACATGCAAGCGTAAATCCCGGTTGCATTTGGTACGTTCGCTCCAACGCCCAGAGTTTGCACTGCTACTGTTCCTTCTCGACTTAGCGCGATCTTCGGCACTCCTAATTGTGAGATCATTGGTAAGCATGTCATCCTTCACAACGTCAAGCCAATATTTCTTATGCCTTCCGCTTCGACAGGATTAGACATTTGTGCCTCATATAATTAGCCGGTTTCCGTAAAACGTGGCCGTACCAACGTGAGTGACTTTCTAGCAGTTTGTCTGCTATAATACAGACATGAAGACTGCCGCGGACTTCATGACGCGATCCTTCCACGTGACTCTACACATTTACCGCAGCATATTCTTCTCCGTGACACGCAGCTCTTTGCTTATATCGCTAAAGTACAGGCTACGTTGCATTACCATACAAAAGCACAGTTCTTAAGATGGATTTATATACCTGTCTTTTTAACTTAACCGGCATTTTGGGGGTCACAAATGACACCTGTCACCTTACACCACTTGGCTCAAGCCACTGAGATACGGGTTATAAAATACGTGTTGTATTATATATCTTAGCTAAGCAAGTTACGCTTATTTTGTAGTTAATATGATCATGACTATGAGAGCAACATAATTATTAAAGTTCTACTGGCATTGTCATTTATGTTGCCATGACGATATATTTGTTCCCGAATTGCAACGGTATCCCCAATAACACGCAATCGGAGCGCCATCTTTTCGGTTATAATCGTCTATACCTGGGGAACAGTATTTTTTCTGGATGAAAGGTACTCTATGTCCTACCCTATACCCCTAATAACGGGTACGCAAAATTACGTGAAGATCTGTGGCGTAGTTAAGGTGTAAAATATCACAAATAATGAAACAAATTCACATTAAAATTTAGAATATTAGTGAGGACTAGCTGTGCCCGCGACTTCGTCCGCGTTGATTTTTTTTCGCATAAAGTTAGTTTTATAAGTGGCTTAAGTTACTCCTTATAGCATCAGAATCTGTCAGTGAAAGTTCCGTCAAAATCAGTCGAACCTTTTCAGAGATTAGCCGGAACGAAAAAACTGACAGAGAAAAAGTTTAAAATCGATTTTTTGATATAAGTACCGCATATATTTCATCTCCGCATATATCTCATCGCATATAAGTGAGGTGTGTAAGAATGGGCCTAAATGGCGCTCTGTTGTTCGTGCCTACCCCGCAAGGGAACTGGCGTGAAGTATGTATGTATGTATGTATATATTTCATCCATTCATCATTATATTTTATTTATGTGTATAGAATAGATTATCGCATTTAAAGATATTTTAAGTATCTTTGATCGCATCGTTATTTTGTGTGCAACATACCTTATAAGTAATGGAATTTTGTTACTTTTAATTCCCGGTATAAAGGATACATTTACTTAAAGTTTTGCGTGACAATTTTAAGTTATTTCCGATTATCGGCTAAGATAGCGTTATTTAAGTCGTCAAGTGAATGTTAAGTAAGCTACATGTAACTTGAAATAGCTTTACCGAGGTCATAGGCGTTGTTATTCGAGATGTTTGCTGTTAATTTAAGAATACAACGCGTTGGCAACGGCCCTGGTGTTGCAAACATCCATGGGCAACGGTCACCACCTTCTGTCAAGTGAGGCGTCGGCCTGTTTGCCTGCTTTTGGTAATATTCTATCTTATCTGTAGAGTTAGTTAATGTCAATGAATTATAAACAAAGAGAATTTATCCATGTTATTTTAATTTTACGTTGATTTAAGTTTAAAATCTCCAAAAATACTTAGTTTGCTCGGCACCGACTTCAAGATGTTATATTATTTTGTCTTTTAACAAACTAAATAAATTCTTAGTCAAAAATCTTTATTAAGTTATTTTATACTTTTTAGTTATTGAAGTCGGTTTTTTTAAACGAATTTTTTTTTTAATTGTTACTTTTTAGTGTCTAGCTATGGGTAGGCTTACGAAAGGTGCCGCGCGCCTTAAAAAATATAGGTCCCAAGAAACGGGAACGGAAAAATGTTCATAAAATTTTTTTTCATAAAATGAAAACCTCTAGGCCAAACTATGTTAAATTTTTAGGGGACCAAATGGCAACTATTCCGCATCAAACTAAAAACTTATCTTTTATTTTTATTGCAGGAGATCAGCAGACAGGCAGACAGCCCACTTGATGGAAAGCGGTTACCATCGCCTATGGACATTTGCAACATCAAAGTTGCTACAAATGCGCTGCTGCTCTCTTAAGGGAGACTGGAACCTAATCACTAATGCCGGAACACAACTCAAGGTTGTTATGGCGACATACTTTAGACCAGGAGTGGTAGCCATCTAGTCGGGCAAATTCCCTACCACCTGGCTATGGGTTGTTAAGTCGCCTCTTACGACAGGCCGCCCGGCCGCAGAAAAATATGCACGGATAATCACGTAAATCGGATCATAAATCTCAGAGTAATCGGTGTACATACATAAAAAAAATTACCAATCAAGTTAAGAACCTCCTCCTTTTTGAAGTCGGTTAATAAAATAAAATTGCTTGATATCAACGTGCGTTTACAGCACGTGCCTGTAATGAAAGTGGGTCGCCCGTTTGATCAGCAAAGGATGTAACAATTAGTGTTTATTTGTGTTAACCGCGGTCTTAATACAATTTCACTGGCTAATTGACTTTCGTTCGTATTAAGAAATCGACTTTCGTTTGTTCAGAAAGCGAATATGTTTGTTTTGCTTACCTATAACACTTTCAACCCGGTTGCTTGAAAAGTCTGTCGGCTTTCAATTGTTCATGGTGAAAATATATATGAAAGTATACAACGAGTATACCCACCTACAAAATAATATATAATCATATTTGAATTTAGAAGCTTGATCGTTACCATGGCAACCGCCGGCGTCAATATGGCGCCTACGAAAAATCCTGCCCTATGTTATGATTATGTTACAGTGTAACTATAATACGGTACAAACATTCGCTTCATAAGACGGGTGCTGACGTCACATAATAATATTAATATTTTGTCAAAATCTTTTATTGTCCAAAAATTAGCACCAAGTGAAACTAATATCCAACGTAGGAAGATGAAGGTAGTTGTATGGTGGCAACGTGGCCAGTTTGCCATTTTGGCCATATTGGAAACGCTCCCCGTCGACAGCTATTTGGAGTCAATTTGTTACATAGATTTATTTTGTGGGCTGATTTTACTTATAATAATATTTAATTTATAATTAACCCCCTTAACAGGATTCTATAGAATACATTATTTGAGATATCTCTGCGCGTTGTCATTGGCTTAAACCATTAATTGAATGACGGAATCTTAGAGTCTCAAAGTGAAACCGGCTAAAGACCGATCTTAGAATAGGATGCCGATCAGGCCGTAAAGCGTTACGAGAATTCAATATTAAATCGAATTAAATTAATCGAATTAGTACGAATAAATGTGGAATAGTTTCCAGTGGATATATATCTATTAATCTCACCGACGCAAACCATGTGTTTAAGTAAGTCTTTAAAACATACTTCACTTTATTGGACGATATAGTTCACTTAGGCTCCGTCTATATTTGTATTCCTGCATTCGCGTCTTGTGAAGAATGCAGAGAAGGCACAACATCTAAACTGTAAGAAAAGGTGCTCAATGAGTCGACACCGTCATGGTTATTGGAAGTATCTTCGGTACGGCGCGCGGCGTTGCGCTGGAACACCGGTGAGGTTTAGTTGGTAGGTCCGAACATGCCATCGAGAGTCAATAACTATCCTTATTGCTCTATACCTAGGTGGTAGTGTCCATGACGGATTACGCCTCGTTTAAGAATAAAGACTCCGTCTATACTTCTGTTTCGTCTGAGGCCATTGGTTACCTTACTGTATGCAATTAAACTGTGCTATTACCCAACCAACGTAGGATGTCATATCAAACGTAGGCGTCTTTAATTCGATTAGTTAATACTTATTGTGTGTGGTGTTTGACATGATGAAGATCTGATAACGTTCAAATTAATTTTAATAGAGAGATTTGCGTCATCATCCCACGTTAAACTATTTGGAATTAAAACAAGCTCGCAGTGTCTTGAGGTCTGTCTGGCAGTTGGTTTTTGCTGGGTTTGGGTCTTGATAGTTTTGATGATCGGATCCCGAACAAGTGGGGTTGGTGACCTCAAGACACTGTGAGCTCTTTCTGCGTGCACCGGAACACAAAACAACTTAATTGACAATTTCTCTTTTATTTTACCCCCATTTTAATATTAGGTATATAAAATTATTTCCTGAAAAGTTTCTTGCGCCGTTTCTTTACTTCAAAACACAACAATGACATGTTGCGAAGCGATGATAAATTAGATTAGGCTCCCATAGAGTAAATAATAACCATAAACAAAAAAAAACAAATTAAGAAATTAAAAGGAACAGGTTGGTGGTAGGCTAAATAAAGCTTTATTATGCACTAGCTGTGCCCGCAACGCCGTCCGCGTGGAATTTGTTTTCAAAGCCTTAGCGTGATGATATATAGCCTATAACCTTCCTCGATATATGGGCTATCTAACACTGAAAGAATTTTTCAAATCAGACCAGTAGTTCCCGAGATTAGCGCGTTTAAACAAACTGTTCAGCTTTATATATTAGTATAAGATTAGGATATGCTCGCGACTTCGTCCACGCTTGACTTGAAATTCCCGCGGAGTTTCCCGGACACAAAGTACCGCAGCATTTAAAAAAGAATGTCAGCTATCATTTTAGTGAAAACTACAAACAGACAAATAGACAAGAAATCTAAAAAAAAACAATGTTTAGAATTTTAGAATATTATAGATAGGTTTCTATTGTTAATTTCATAGTACTGTTTTGACGACTCCTAGAAAATAGTTGTCTATTACACTTCATAAAAGTGATTGTTTCTAAATAATATACGATCGTAAACCTACATATTTATACATTGTTAACAATAGCATTGGGCTTTAGAACGGATGTGGGTAACGGCTTGCCGCAGTACATACGCGGAATAATTTTGGCATGGGGCCACCCACGATTAAATGTAGCTCTTTCGGGCTTTATGGAGAACAATTAAGGCTTGTAGCAACGCCAACGTCCTTGAGGACTTTTTGCTAGTAATTTTTCGGGCCATAGCGTGAATTCTATAGACGCGATCGTATGATTTTATTTTGTGCTAGCAGTCTCGGCAGACGTTATCCTGCCCTGAAAAAATAAAAATCTAGAACCCGATTCCAGTGTCAACTATTTTGTTTAAATTTGTGGGTTACATTATTATTAAGTAGTTAAATTTTTGTTTATACTTAAATTTTCAAAGCCCGTCAAAGTATGTAGTACATACTACTACTTACATACATACATAACTTCACGCCAGTTCCCTTGCGGGGTAGGCAGGAACAACAGAGCGCAATTCAGGCTTATTCTTACAAACCTCACTTGCGTCTTTGACGTTCATAACTCTTGTCATGCACGCTCTTCCGTTCTTAAGGCTCCTGACATCACCTTCTGCTAGTACACGATCAATTTGTTCATGGAAGGCGTGTCGTGGCCTTCCACGACTTCTGCATCCATCCACTTTTGCATTGTATATCTGTTTACTCATTCTTTCATCATGCATTCTTTCCACATGCCCAAACCACCGGAGCATTCCTTTCCTTACCTTCACCCCGACACTCTCTTTCAGACCAATTCTCTTTCTTACTTCGGTATTACGAACGCGGTCCGCGAGCGTCACTCCACAGATTTTGCGCAGTGCTCGCATCTCGACCGCGTTTACTTTACTTTCATGCTCTCTCTTCCATACCCAACTCTCGCTTCCATACGTGAGCGTAGGTACCAGCACCGCGTTGTGTATGGCAAGCTGGGCCTTCTGGCTGAGATTCTTAGCGCCTAGAAGTTTACCTAACGCTCTATTCACACTATTCCCTAAATTCACTCTTCTTTCTATATCAGCGGTATACCTTCCATCCCTGCTAAAAGCACATCCAAGATATACAAACTCACTCACTTGCTCCAGCATAACATCATCGACCATTATCCTTGCATTCGTTCTGGTTTCTTCTCTTTCAAACACCATAACCTTTGTTTTCTTTACATTCAAATGTAAGCTTCTCGCCTGACAGTCCTCTTTCATCATTATGACTAGCGTTTGCAGTTCTGATGGCGATTCGGCTAAAAGCACGGCATCATCCACATAAAGCAAGGTGCTTACAACTAGATGTATGTAGTATGTAGTAACCTTGTATAATATAATAATCTATGATATCACAGCTAAACTCGGTGGTCATTAAATATGCCATAATCCGGGGATAATCCCGGCTGGGCCTAACCACACAATAGCCCCGGAGGTCGTTTTAGATGTAGCCTCTATGACGTCACCGGTTGCGTTGCGTAACGGTGAGTCATTCTGACACCCACGTATGATTTTATGGGTTCCATTGTTTGAGAGGAGAGAGCGGCCTTACAAAGAAGCCATGGTCGACTAAGCTATTTATTTCAATGGTTTTTTTTCTATATGGGATGGAGGAATGTAAAAGATATATTGGAGCAACACCATCTCCATCCTACATCGCGCTGTTCATATGAATAGTTGACGATCCCATTCTAAAGCTTCGGTCACACAGTGGTAATCGCTGCGAATAATACTCACAGTAACATCGCTGCCCGTCTGTCATACACAGCGGGTTCCACACGAGAATCTCGACACTCTGTTTGTACTAAATACAAATATGTTGTGTGTTTGGGAGTTTTTGGCGGGAACTGAAAGATGTTGTGCTGTGCAGTTTTATTTTCTAAAAATGTGTAAAATTACTCTAAAATGAACAATAGTTGTAGGATATTGATAGTTTTTGAGTAGTAATTATGTGTTTTTGTGACAAATGTGAACTGTATAGTCAAATGTGGCCTTTCGAGTTTTCACAAGAACTCCGTTGAATGGTGTGGATTGTAGCCTACAATACAACTGCGCCTGGCTTAAAGGCCTAGTTGCCAAGCCTTAAACATAAAAAAAAATATGTTGTGTATTCTTCGCACACGTCTAAAGCAGTGTATTCGGTTAACATGTGCAGAGTTAGCAAACCAATGCTCATTAAGCTCACAAGAAACGAAAGTGGTCGTAAATGGATTTAACGCAGAAAGCAGTTTGGGGATTCTACTACCATTTCTTTGTCTTCCGTGAAAGTAGCTGCAGAGGAATCAGAAGAGTACACACGTCTAAAGCAGTGTATTCGGTTAACATGTGCAGAGTTAGCAAACCAATGCTCATTAAGCTCACAAGAAACGAAAGTGGTCGTAAATGGATTTAACGCAGAAAGCAGTTTGGGGATTCTACTACCATTTTAAAAGTAGCTGCAGAGGAATCAGAAGAGTACAGAAACATTTTACGTATAATGGAAGTTGAGCGGAATGGCTACTCGCAGCGAGATCCCTGTCTATCGTAGTGGCGAGTACGCATTTTCAGAGAGTAAAATTGAAACAGTTCAATTCAATTCGCGGCTAATGAATCTATTTGCAATGAATTTCTTTTTTTGCCTGCAGGCAAACAGGCGGACAGCCCAGTTGATGTAAGGTGGTTACCGTCGCCTATGGACGTTTGCAACACCAAAGGTGCAACAACAAAACTTATACACATACAAACAAAGATACACAAAGAGCCTAAAAATCAATAACCCAGACACAGAAAAGAAAAAAACAACACACATGGCACTAGATAAGGCAATATATATAAGTATAGATATAAGGCCCACACTGCACATGCACTTCCTCACAACACCAGCATGTAACAGATACACTCTACATTAGTATAAGTTTAGTATTAAAACTAGAATAAATTAATATAATAAGTTATTCGTAAGATACATACACCTCAACACAAAAACCAATAAATTAATGTCACACACAAGAACCAAAATAACTGTCTTAATTTTTTTTATTGCAGGAGCTCAGTAGACAGGCAGACGGCCCAATGCAAAAGTTGATGGATGCAGAAGTCGTGGAAGGCCACGGCACACCTTCCATGATCAAATTGATCGTGTACTAACAGAAGGTGATGTCAGGAGCCTTAAGAACAGACGAGCTTGCATGACAAGAGTTATGAATGTCAAAGAGGCAAGTGAGGTGTGTAAGAATAAGCCTAAATAGCACTCTGTTGTTCGTGACTACCCCGCAAGGGAACTGGCGTGAAGTTATGTATGTATGTAAGTTGTAAAAAAGGGTACGGAACTCCAGTCCGTAGAGTTGTTAATAATGTGTAAACATGTCGTAGCGCAGAGCAAAAACCTCGGCGGGAACTTCTCTCCAGATCATTGTTGTACGCGGAATAAACGTTCTAGAGAATTGTTGCGTAGTTAAGCGTGGGAGCTCCAGGAAAGGGGGGTGAAAATCCCGTCGATGGCGAGTGGTGCGGTTGTATTGAGGCGTTGGTACCAGATCAAACAGTTCCTCGGCACACTCTCCGTTGTACAGGCGGTAGAATACGCAAAGAGACATAAAGTCTCTCGTTAGACCAATTTAAGCGATTCTAAACCATCTGTTAAGCCTCGTTCACACATAGCGAATAGTCGCTGCGACTAGATAATCTTAGAACAATGAAGTATGAATATATTGACAATGAAATTTACTGTCAAAAATGTGAAACTTAAAGGGCTTGCAAATGTCAAAAATAAAGTAAATCGTTAATAGCTGTATATTCTTTAAATTTTATTGTGTTATAAGTACTATATATTATTATACATGTATCTCAGGGTTTGCAGATGATATGTACAAAACACTGGGCAAATTTTAAGTTTTATAAAAAAAATCCACCTGCCTTTTGAAGCGGGCGTCCATAAACTACGTCTACGTCACGTATTGGGGGGTGTTAAATTTCGTGACGTCACATTTCAAAGTCTTCTTCTCAGTCTTGTCTTGTCTTGTTCAGCTCTTTAATATTTAATGTTATTACGAAACTGCTGTGTTAATTTAATACTTTCTTGATGTAGAGTTGCCAAATATGTGACGTCACTAGGGAGGCAGGAGTGTTACGAATGTGACCATCTGTGACAAGAACGGAGGAGGGGTGAAAAAATCATCAAATTCGTGTGACGTCATTTCTGATGGATCACTGTAAAACTTCGACATTGGCAAAATCAACGCGGTGTGCGTTGAAGCCATAAAAAAAGGCTGCTATATAAAATTAAGTCTAAAAGTCGTGGTAGCGTAATGGCTAGAGCACGCGTCCCAAACTCAAAAGGCGCGGGTTGGATCCTAGTCGGACCGCATGCACCACTTAGTCAGTTTTCTGATCTAATGTGCATATTGTTACAATTACCACGTGCTAACAACGGGGAAGGACAACATCGTGATGCAACATGCACATCGAGATAAACCGATGTGTCAAACCTGTCAAGCCGCCTTGGACAAGCGTGGCGGGTATACTCTCCGTTCCCCATATAATGGGAGGCCCTGATATTATTATCTATATATATAAAAATCAATTGCTGTTCGTTAGTCTCGCTAAAACTCGAGAACGGCTGGACTGATTTCGCTAATTTTGGTTTTGAATTGTTTGTGGAAGTCCAGGAAAGGTTTAAAAGGTGAGTATTTGGCTTTCGCTTAGAAACTATTTCTACCTGTGAAACATTTGATGTTCGTCCCGTCGTTTAGAAATCAATTCAATTTAAAAGTCGTTCAGAAATCAACCTTTTTTATTTATTGATTCTGAGGCGGTACGAAGTTTTCCGGGTCAGCTAGTTATTATATATAATCAAAAATGTATGTTTTCCGACGTATCCGGATCGGCGTACGTGGCCGACGTGTGCCTAATACAGTCCTAGCTGCAATCGATGAGGAATAGAAAATGCGAAATAAGCTCGCGTGCTGACTTCACTTAAAACCCAAAATGACGCAGACATCTGCTGGACTTTGTGCGATTATAATCGTTTATACATCCATTATCCCTTGATGTGTTCATTATAATATGTTAGGGGGAACACCTACGCACGGATGACCGGCCAGACTGACTCTTGTTATTATTAACATTATGGAATTAGGTAAACAATGTGCAGTCAGCTAGGGTTGCCATACCTCCGGAATTTTCCGAACATAATATTTTTTAAACGGACAGAGTGAAACATATTAGTCCAGTCAAATAAAGCCGTGCAGGAACGGAGAAAGAATATAATTTCCTGCGGCTCTGTGGCCTGTCGTAAGAGGCGACAAAACAACCCACATCCAGGTGGTAGGGTATTTGCCCGACTGGATGACTACCACCCCTGGTCTAGAGTATGCCGCCATAACAACCTTGAGTTGTGTTTCGGCATTAGTAAACAGGTTCCAGTCTCCCTTAAGAGAGCAGCAGCGCATTTGTAGCACCTTTGGTGTTGTAAATATCTATAGGCGATGGTAACCGCTTTCTATAAAGTGGGCCGTCTGTCTGTCTGCCTGCTGCATTCATGCAATAAAAAAAAGCAAAATAGGGCTACACGAAAGGAAAGTCGATAAGTTATAGACTTGTAAAGACCTTTATTTCAATGTTCTGAAAGTTGCAAGGGTCTCAAAAAACGTTTTTTTGGAAATATCTTGCTCTCCGTGCATTAAAAGATATTCGCATGAACTATTCTGATTTAGTAGAGATCCCGGTAGATGTTGTCCTGCCCTGAAAACATTAAAATCTAGGACCCGATTCTAGTGACACCCACCGGTTCCAATTGTAAATCTAAATCACCTGGGGCCACTCGAACCAGGAAATCAGGAGGATCCTAGAATCCGTTCCCAGCGCCACCTATGGTTCCCATTGTGTATTTAAATTATCCGGGGACTCACTCAAACACACGCAAAAAAATTCATCAAAATCGGTAAAGTCGTTCTCAAATTATGCGCGTATATACATTTCTACGTTCGTTTTTATTTATATAGAAGATTATTATTTACATACTTAATCATGTAAGTCTTTAAACTTATCCTACTAATATTATAAACGCGAAACTTTGTAAGAATGTATAGATGTATGTTTGTTACTCTTTCACGCAAAAACTACTGAATGGATTTGGATGAAACTTAACAATAATATAGCTTATACATCGGAATAACACATAGGCTATAATTTATAAAGATATAGTGTGAATTATCCAAAATATAACGATTATCCATCACCACGCGGAAGAAAACGCGGAGCGCAGCTAGTAAATAATAATAGAAACTCAAAAGAGTTCCAATTCTAGAACTCCAAATTTCAGGGGAACAGACTGTAAACCCGTCATGTCTCTGTGGCAGATTGGCGAGTTTAACACATCGCTAGTTTCGATGTGCAGGTTTCATCACGACGTTACTACGTTCGACACATCATAATTGTACCGGTTTCAAATTTTATATGTAACCTTTCTATTCTCTATAAAGAAATATTAAAATCAGAACTTCCCTTAAAACTAAAAAGAAAAACAGTGATGGACTCTTGCCTGACTTATGCCTCGCAAACCTGGATATTTAACAAAGGCACAAAAGACAAAATACAAATATATCAACGCCTAATGGAAAGGACTATCCTGAATATAAAATTAGAAACACGTCCATAAGATCGAGAATCAAAGTTTTAGATGTCCTCCTACGCGCTAAACATCTAAAGTGTAAGTGGGCGGGATGTGTAGCAGGAATCTTGGACAACAGATGGACGAAGATAACCACCACATGGGCTGGACCAGTGGGGAAAAGAAAGAGTGGACGATCCAGTGAATGCTGGGTCGACGAAATAGAGAAAACAGCTGGTCAAAACTGGATCAACAGGACAAGATTAGAGTGGAATAAGTTGGAGGAGTCTTGTGTACTCAAAGTGGGCCTTTAAAGGATAACGAAGAATAATATTTTATAAGTTCAGAATTTATTTGTATAATATGTTATGTTTTAAGGAAATAAAGGGCTTTATTATTATGTAATCTTCTGAAAGGAATGCTCCGGTGGTTCGGGCATGTGGAAAGAATGATTAAACAGATATATACAATACAAAATTGGATGAATGCAGAAGTCGTGGAAGGCCACGACACACCGTCCATGATCAAATTGATCGTGTACTAACAGAAGGTGATGTCAGGAGCCTTAAGAACAGACGAGCGTGCATGACAAGAGTTATGAATGTCAAAGAAGCAAGTGAGGTGTGTAAGCATAAGCCTGAATGGCGCTCTGTTGCTCGTGCCTACCCCACAAGGGAACTGGCGTGAAGTTATGTATGTATGTATGTAATCTTTTTATTCCCAAACTTTTTTCATCAAGTCATAAATATTAGAAAGTCAGTTTTAGAAAAAAAATCTCTTATCATACAAAAGGTGCAATGCAGGTAATTCGATATTGTGAACACGGGATCGATGGCTGCGTATTGATTCGCGTACATCTGTCTCGTAATGAGAGTCATGGCCCGGTCGGCTCTAACGGTATTCGTGTTACTGTTACTTCGTGAGATATTGGCATTTTGTAAAGTAACTAGGCACTTATAGTCTACGTTCATATATCGTAAATAGAGTAGGCTGCCTGATTTCGGTATTCTTTTAATTCCAATGACGTGCTCGTGGCATGCTATTCTATCACTATATTAATACGTGAAGCAAAAACTTTGTACCCCTTTTTACGAAAATGACGCGAACGGAGGAGTATGAAATTTCGCACACTTATAGCTTATATAGAGAAGGAGTGCAGAATGCTAATATTTTTTTTTAATTATGCATCAAAAATACAATGAATCAACTACCATGTATATTAAGATATGTATATGTGTTACTGTTTTAAGTTGGTGTACAATAAAAAGTATTGTTGTTGTTTGACAAAAACACGCATATATATATTCTTTTGTTGATTGTTAAAGTCCAATCAACATTGTAGCCTTGGCAAAATCTGTGATTATAGAAGTATATATAGTCTTTGACAACAGAACCTTAATAATGTTCAAACTTATAATTTAAATTAATTATAGTCGAATGTCGATCACTGGGCGACCACTAGTCTTTATAAATATTTAAAAGCGAAAACTAGTGAAATAAATGTTTAAAATTCTGGTAGCTTTACAATATTCATTTCGGCTAACGCACTTTCTGCTAATGTAATACCATTTTTTTCTACTATTATTCCGTTGCGACGATATCGTGAAGCTATAGTCGATTAAGGATCGCGATGGAATCTTACTTTGAATATGTTCGCAACGTCAATATGTTGAAATAGCAGAATTGGGCCCCAGGAAGGTCGTCTACCCATTTGTCGGCAACCAAATATTTCATGTAAAACTAAGTTTATTCCATAT
This sequence comes from Dendrolimus kikuchii, assembly GCA_019925095.2. Classification (NCBI taxonomy): domain Eukaryota; kingdom Metazoa; phylum Arthropoda; class Insecta; order Lepidoptera; family Lasiocampidae; genus Dendrolimus; species Dendrolimus kikuchii. Next base: position 10,683,334 of record CM034413.1, read on the forward strand.
TTTTTAGGTTGCATAGTCATTTTGGTAAAAGCACAGACAATGCATTTCACGGTTTCACTACACCGCTGTATAGTTATGGCCTTACCTTTTTTACCTTGCATTTTTTACGTGATAAATTTTTGAATTAATCTCTAATTAAATATTGTGTTTATAAGGTTAATTTAAGACTTAAATTATCATGTGACTTTAAACATCATTAAATAGTGTAATCAAGTGCAAAAGGGTGATCTGTGAAGTGACAACCAAAATTATATTCTAAAGAAAATCAAGTTATAGACTACCTTACTCTCAAATTTTATTTTTTAAGACCTTGTAAATTTTGAGAATAATTACTGTGACATACAAAGCAAAATAAATACAGTTTTGGCCCAAATGGTTACGTAATCCTAATAATGCGCGTAAAGTAGAAACAAACTTTCTACAAGCTTTTTTATTAAGTTTTCGCGACTATAATATTATAATATTATATTATACATAATAAAACTACGTTTTAACGGTTTTAAGCGCGGTATTTGTTTGATTTTTATTATTCCATTAATAAACCATAAACAAAATTAAAACTAAATAATTAAAATGAACAAGTTGCCGGTAGGCTAAATAAAACTTTGACAATACTCATTGACCTTTGACATCTTTGTCTTCTGTGATCACGGCTACTGAAAAGTGGCCGAAACGTCGGAATAATAAAAATCAAATAAATTACCGCGCCTAAAACCGTTAAAACGTAGTTTTATTATTTCGGCAAGCTGTTTAATCTATAGCTGGGTTTGAACCCACAATATTAGAATGAGACACAATCTTAAAAACTGAACTATCAGTTTTAAAGAACGTTAAACACATTTAAATAAAACATTTCAAATTAAAAATGTACATTAATTTCAAATATTGTATTTATTCTTCATTTGTTAGAAATATTTTATTGTTTTTCTTATGCCACCTGCCGCGTGAACAATTTAGGCAAACCGTAAAATTCCTACCCTTTTTTATTTGAATTTTATCATCTCCCTTTGTTTTGTGTGTCAATAACTTACAGTTATTCTTGTTAACACGAACATTTTATGATTCATACGCTAAAATAAATATCAAACGTGTTTATAATATATTTTATATTTGTTTTAGGAATGATCGTAAAATGACTTTATGACATCAGATAAGTAAAATTCCTTTGGCTATTTTGGAGTTTTGTATAGGTCTGTAAGTTAAAAGAATATTTGAACCATGGATTAAGAATACTCGGAATGAGTCGCCCAGTAAAAAATGTAAACTCTGTAGAAAAGCTTATTTCTTATTGCATGAGGTCAGCAGACAGGCAGACGGTCCACCTGATAGAAAGCGGTTAACATCGCCTATAGACATTTGTAATACCAAAAGTGTTAGCAGTGTGCTGCTGCTCTGAAAAGGGGCACTGAAACCTGGCCAATAATGCTAGAATATAACTCAAGGTTGTTATGCAGCATACCCTAGACTAGCTGTGGTAGCCATCCAGACGGCCAAATACCCTACCACCTGGCTGTGGGTTGTTTTGTCGCCTCTTACGACAGGCTGGGCGGCCTGGCCGCAGGAATTTGTATTCTTTCTGCGTTCCTGCACGGATATTAGATTAGACTAAACCAGCAGAAGTCAATTTAGAAGAAATTTATTAAGGCGCTACTTAAATGGCATTCGCTATCTTGCTCACGCATTATTAGATTTTAGAAGATATAAGTTGACATCATTTACTTATGACAAATCTGTGACCCAAAAATCTTAACAACAAAATTAAAATTGTATCACGAAAAAATAATTTTCAAACAAAGTTTCACACACATAAAATTTATTTCACAAAAATTGATATTTACATATACTAATGTATATGAATTCAAAATAAAATTTCTGTGAAACATTCGTAATTTTATTGTTAAGATTCGTAGAGTACATATTTGTCATAAGTAAATTTTGTCCATTTATATTCCACCATTGAGGTAGATAAAACTACTACATATTTTTGGCTGATATGTTCTAATAAGGCCTGTTTTCTGGCGGCCGCGGCGTTGCCTCATAGAATGTCAACGCTAATTTGTTGCCCATATATCGTCGACGTCAGTGCTGGACCTTGTAATTACATTTTTTTCGCCGAAATTGTGATATTATATATAGTACATGTAATATGATGTAAAAATGTTGGCGAAAAAAATAATGTAGTTACAAGGTCCTGCACTGACGTTGACGATATGAATGAAAAAAATAGTAACAATTAAAAAATTATCACAGATATACTAATTTTATCGTTCGTTTGAATTATTAATGTATTGTGTTAATTCCGTACTATTTTAACACAAGCCCCAATTTTATTACCAACTTGAGATATAAACAATAGGCACAATTTACATCCTCAAATTACACAAAGACAAAAATAAAGACGTCGTAAAACTTCTGGAAAAAACCTCTCAAGATAATTCCAAAGAACAGTCAACACTATAATAAACAAAACAAATGGAACAAAACCTTTTATGTTCATTTAGCGAAAGCAATTCACAAATCGGTCTGAGAATTCCGAGATAAACAGATATGTCAAACTGTGTATAGCTTTGAATATTTTAATACTTATTAGGAAAATTTTAAGGTCCAAATTTGCAGTGATATATTGTTTAAAAAGCCTATAAAACAAATAAGTTTTATAACATAGCAGAAATTGCTAAAATTTTGGTATGAAAGTTTTTAAGAGCTCTCATAAAGTGTTGCTGTGCTATAAAATCCAAATGAGGCTTCGTGTTCTTTAGAATTAAATATGAAAGTAATATACTGTTATAAATATTGTTTATGGTGTTACAAAATAATGTTACATTTCCGAACTGAAAACTGAACTGAATATTGGATGCGGTAGACGAAAAAAAGTTTTTACTCTATGGCAACCTCTTGTTTTATTAAATACAATTTAATATTTCAACTTTGCTATACTTTATAAACATAATCTATTAAGTTTTATAATTACATCATTATTTAAAACAATTCTCACAGGTGGTAGGGCATTTGTCCATATGGATGGCTACCACTCTTGGTCTAGATTATGCCACATCATTATTTAAAACAATTCTCACAGGTGGTAGGGCATTTGTTCATATGGATGGCTACCACTCTTGGTCTAGATTATGCCGACAGTTGAAATACTAAAGCATCTTAATATGTATACATATACCCACAATATATAAAAAGCCTAGAACAGTTCCTACGGCATCGCTTGCGTAAATTTTGAAACCTTATGCAGTATAAACTATTTTATCTTCCGGGATAAAATATTCTACGTGTATCTCTGTTAATGCAACTAAAATGGATACTGAAATGCACATTCAAGAACACATCAAATGGTGCAAAAAGTGAACCTTACGCAAACTTTACATATCTGTGCCAGCCCTAAAGTTGAAACATAGAGTCTGCGGGGTCCATTAACAAAGAGTTCCTTTAAAAACATTTGTACGAAACTCGTTGATAGTATCCGTGATTAGAAGGCTAGCTCATATTTCGCCCCGCGAATCAGCATTGCCACATCGTGACAAGCCAGCCTTCTGGGCACGCTTCCCGCTGGCAGTGATCTGCTACATAATCTATAACTTTAGGTTTAATTATTTCAATTATATTAATTTAATAGGTACTTACTTAATATATTTATATTACAAGTTTTACACCATAAGTACCTTAATCACTCAATGTGAAACATTGATAAAATCTAAAATAAAAAAAAAACAATACAATCTTTGGCAGCCTTATTATCTTTTCTCAAGTTTTCGAACACAAAAGAAACCGCTGCGCTGCGTTCCTTTTTTAAATTCCTCTGCCGTTACCTGAGACAGGTATGCGGTAATATTCGAAATTCGAATTGCAAAACCCGTCCGTGTTTTATTGTAAAGTTCAGATTTGCCTGATTAATAATTTTAACTGCAAAATGACTTAAACATTGTAATTTTGATCGCTTATGGCGCCAACATATATATTGTTATTATTACAGATTTTATAAGGAAAAGAGTTAATATTGCGATGAGGTGAACTTTTTGACCAGATTTCGCATAAAAGTGACTTCAAAAATCATCGAAGTATGTTTCGGACGGTTTTTAGCGCCCTTTGTTTGATGATTTTCAAGTTTTTTATCTCTTTATTATTATATAAAATTAAAAGAGCATGATGCTGAAGAGTTCCTTGCGCCCCTTCTTCTCTTCAAGGCACAACATGTTGCGAAGCAGGGGTAAATTAAATTAGGCTCCCATAGAGTAAATAATAACCATTAACAAACGAACAAGTTGGGGGTAGGTCAAATAACACATTTAATATTACTCACTGATACTCGTCATCTTTGGCTTCCATGATAATGGCTACTGAAAACTGGCTGAAACGTCGAAATAAAAATTAAATAAAATGTCACGCTTAAAACCGTTACAATGTAGTTTTAACAATTTTCGTTTTTTTAATGCTCTGCAATCATTGTATCTTCATAAAATGGTATTGAGTATATCCGTACACCTCTTATCTCTGATGGCTGATTCCAAAGTAAAGAGTCAATTTAATAAAAAAAAAAGATAAAAATTAAACAGATGAAGAAATAAATAATTAAAGAAAAAAACAAAGACAACGTTACTTAAAACGTATTTTATAGAGAAGCACTCCATCCGCATGTCCGACTCGCACGCGGCAGCATTTTCTTTCACGACTTTTACAACCAAAGTTTTATAATAATGGCGGACAATGGCACGCTTCTCGTTTTTATGACCACTGCCCACCCTCCGGCAGGTGACGGACGGGTCTGTATTATTATTGCACTTACATACAAACACCTTTAGAAACATTTGCACTTATAGTAGTATTGAACAAATTTGTAAGAGGTTTGAATAGAATTTTAGAAACTTCGGTATTTTACTTATGGGCATTTTTGGTTTTGGGTATCGACAGATGGGCCCAGCTCATGGAAAGTGGTTACCGTCGCCCTTAGACGTTTAGAACACCAATGACGCAGCTAACGTGTTGCTAGTTTAGCGGCGCCACCTACCGGGTCCAACCGTGAACCTAAACAATCCCGGGATCCATTTGAACAGACACAATAAAAAAATTCGCCTAAATCGTGGTACCCGATTGCAGCGCCATCTATCTACCTGGTTAAAATTTGAATCTAAACCATCCCGGGACGCACTTGAACACAGACAGAAATAATTCACCTAATTCCTAGTACCTGATTGCACCTAAAGGTGGCGCCGCTAAACTCCTCTTAAAGGGTGGGAGAGATTTTAATGAAATTTTATTTTTGTTTAAGTGGATTCGAGAAAAGTTAGCATTTGGTCCCGGTAGATGGGCGCTGCAATCGGTTTCTAGATTTTTATTGTTTAAGACAGGACAACGTCTGCCGGGTACAGCCACTGTTTGACAGCTAGTTTTTATGTGAAAAGAAGTGTTGTTTTTACTGTTGGTCACGCAATTTTTATTTTTGTTTTTATTTATTAAAAGTTTCCGTGTGCCTTAAGGAACATACGTTCGAGTTTTGCGCTTAGCAACATTCATTTTTATTTATATAGATAGAAGAAGATAGAAGATAGATATTTGTATGCTCCTATATGCGCAAAACATGTGTACACTATAACACATATGCCAACTGTTTGATTTGATATGACATCATGAGTTGGTACGCTCGTACAAAGTCTATGAGGCTGTAACGTTTTGTAAGTTGATAAAAAACAGCTCATTTGATTCGACTGTGCGCACCCTTATTGTTTTTTTATTCGGAGGTAGATTACCTTTTTGAACAGTTTAAATGCACAGATTCGTTTTAAATCACGAAATAATTGTTGGATTGTACTCACGATTCCAGGAGAATTTTAGGCGGAGTCAGATGTAATAATTGTATACAAATAACGTGGGTTTAGACCACCTACGTTACGTACAGACGGACACACAAGTGGTTTTATTATAGATATAATGTGGTGTGTAGTTTATTTTAAGCTTGCCACATATGAATTATTTGCGTCTGTACTACATACATGTGTGAAAGTAAGCTTATTTGAATATAGTTGTAGGTAATAGTAATAGCAGCACATAAATGTCCCACTGTTGGGCTTAGGCCTCTCATTTATAGGGGAATGGACAGTATACCCACCAAGCTTTATCCGTGCAGGGACGGAGAAAGAATACAATTTCCTGCGGCCGGGCGGCCTGTCGTAAGAAGCGACAAAACAACCCACAGCCAGGTTGTAGCTACCACCCCTGGTCTAAAGTATGTCGCCATAACAACCATGAGTTGTGTTCCGGCATTAGTGACCAGGTTCCAGTGTCCCTTAAGAGAGCAGCAGCACATTTGTAGCACCTTTGGTGTGGCAAATGTCCATAGGCGATGATAACCGCTTTCCATCGAGTGGGCCGTCTGCCTGTCTGCTGAATTGATACAATAAAAAAAAAGCTTGTCCAAACTGTTTCCCTTCCATCATAAGACAACCAGACGCACCGTTCGTAATTCTTCGACATTCATCGGATTGATTGTTTCAATGGGTCGTTGAGGGGGCTTCGAGCGGGAGCTCTTTGCCCCGGCTGCAGCTCGAAGGGCAACTACCCTCCGGTACCGTGATTTGGGAGCCGCTGTTGTGTCGGTGGCTCGCAAGGCCAATCAGCGGCTTCTGATGACCTTGGCGGGCTTCGCGTCGGCTCCGTCATTGGTTTGGCTGGCCGATCTCGGCTTTCGATGGCTATACCGAAATTCGGTTGGCCATCTTTGGCATCCGACGGCCTGTCTGCGGCTTTAGGGGCTTAGATGCGGCACCAATATATGGTGGATATTCCACATATACGAACGAAGCGCTTTACGTCTACCTTCATCATGCGCACCACAAAAGAGTAGAAACTCATTACCGGAGTGTCTTTTCTGATACTTACAACTTGGGTGTTTTTAAGTCCCGTGTGAATAGATACCTTCTAGATAAGCATACCTACTCCATCTTAGACCATATTCCAGCTCCACATCGGGCGAACCTATACTACTTAAAAAAAGAGCGGATTGGCGGGTTTGACACATCGGTTATCTCGACGTGCAGGTTTTATCATGACGTATTTCTTCTCTGTTAGCGCGTGGTAATATGCACATTAGGTCACAAAACTGCCTAAGTAGTGCATGCTTTTTAGAGCCAGCATTTAAAACCACGCACGTTTAGTTTTGGGACGCTAGTACGCTAACCACTAAGCTACTAATATAGATAGATTCATGACCTTCAATAAAGTATTCTGTAAGGGTCTATTTTGAAATCAATACATTCATTTTCATTATCCTTTCTGTCGTCAATTAAGCCGTTGAACCAATAGAGCCGTTGAGCTATTTAGTAACTAACAGCGAATGAGTGATATTTTATAAGGGGAACTAGTTCATTCTTGTCTCTCATTCGCGAGCTATTCAAGTGCTATGCCCAACGTCCACCGCCAGCTAAAATAATTAGGAACTAAGCTCAGTGAACTAAGCTAAGCTAAACTAGGAAATAGTTGTTCGTCCACCGAAAAATAAGCTATAACTACGTTAGTGATGATCAGTTTGTGCTGGAGTGTCGAGTTAATCAGACGTGATGGATGTGTACGTACGAATACGTGTTTCATTGCGTGCGCACGATCACACACTACAAAACATCACTGGCGAAAGGCGCCAGAGGGGTAGCGTAAGGGGGTGAGAGGGCCTTGGCTTAGTTCGCGTAGCTTCGGTTCGGCCTACACAACTAAGCTAGTTTGACCTAGTTGGAATATTTTAGTTACCTTAGCTGGCATAGTTTGCGGTGGACGAACATGTATGAAAAACTGGCTCAACTATGCGAGCTAAACTAAACTAAGTTAGTTTAGTTCCCGGTGGACGTTCGGCTTTATTGTAAGTTCACCTTTTTTTATGATAAATAGGTTCGCGTTGGGCCACAATCACGCCTAATGTCGAACGATGATGCGGTCGAAGATGGAGCTTACCCAGATAGTACCTATTCACATGAGACTTGAAGATACCCGGATTGTACTTTTCGGGAAACACGGACTCTGGTAGTACATTCCACAACTTTGCCGTACGTAAAAGGAACGTGGATGAGAAATGTTTTGTTCGTACTGGTGGCGTTTCCACTGTGAAACGATGGCGTAGACCAGAGCGCTATGTCGTCCGAAGTTAGAATGGTATAAGAAGAATCAGGTTAAACAATTCAACCGCACTCTCTCTGAAATGAATCCGATAAAAAACCGATAGACTAGTAACCCGGCGTTCATGCTCTAGGCTTTGAAGCCTTGTATTGATAAGCTGGTCGCTACGAATCAACCTCTTGGCTCTTCTCTCAATTTACTCTAGCGCTTCAAACTGGTATTTAGCTGTGCCGTCTTAAAGGTGAGAACAGTACTCCATGCAAGATCTTACTTGAGCATAGTAAAGATTAAGCAAGCTTTTTCATTTATTGCACTAGCTTCAATTAATTAATGTATTTTAGGGTTCTGCATCTATACCTGTGGTTTCTACCTACTCCTATGGAAAATAGGCGTGATAGTATAGATATATAGTGTCATATTTATGATTCTTCTTTCATTTTATAATATCTTTACACTTTTGTTACGACCAGTACACAAACGTCTATCAGATAAAAGGCATGCGTATGCGCACTGTAACTCTTTTGTTTTTTAATATTTAAATCATGACGCGCCCAAGCGTGACTTATTACCAACTTGTATCTGACTCTTGACTGCTTTTTAAGTTATCTTACGACCGTAAAAGGCTACCGGGAACACTTTTAAAAGTGTCGGATCAATTTGTTAGTTTCCAATTTGGTAAAGTACCCATAGCTACACATATTTTTTTATTGCACGAATTTAGCAGACAGGCAGACTGTTGGAATCTCCAACAAAAAGTTTTTATGCATTTGGTGCGGCATAATACTGGCCACTAAATATAATAAAATTTTGAATTTAGAACATGTATGTTCTTTTTTTATCTGTATACTTTTCCCCCCTATTACTATTAAATTCGCTATTATATTACGCACGAGCGTGCATGACAAGAGTTATGAATGTGAAAGAAGCAAGTAAGGTGTGTAAGAATAAGCCTAAATGGCGCTCTGTTGTTCGTGCATACCCCGCAAGGGAACTGGCGTGAAGTTATGTATGTATGTATGTATATTACGCACGTGCTGTTTTCTTTTATAATTAATATATTTACAGTCCACAAGAAATTAATATTGAAAGAAGTGTTTAACACAGACAGTTCATCTGATGGAAAGCGGTTACTATCGCCTATGGACATTTGTAACACGAAAGATGCTACCAACATGCTGCCGCTCTCTAAAGCGGTGCTCGAACCTGGCCACTAATCACTAATGGAGACTAGACGGTCTCTGTTGTTAAGCGGGCTAAGCCTTTGTCGGTCTAACTCACTGCAATGCAGAGGCTCCGAGGTAGATAGATATTCCTTGCATGCTAAATTTGGGTAACGAATTTTCGCCGTTATTTACTATGGTCTGGGTGTCTGGGATCGGCCCCAGAGTAGTCCGTTGTATATTACCCATAACACAAGCGTAACTTGCTTAATTTGGAGATAGGTATACAATATGTGTGTTTGTCTGCGGATTAAAAAAAAACACAACTCAAAGCTGTTACGGCGGTATACTGTAGATCAGGGGCTGTAGCCATCTAGACGGGCAAGTATCCTACCACCTGGCTATGGGTTGTTTTTTCGCCTCTTACGACAGGCCGCCCAGCCGCAGGAAATTGTATTTTTTCTCTGTTCCTGCACGGATAATAGTACATTATGGTACTAGTGTGTAACGTGTGTACACACGTGTATCATACGACGTTTTTCAACACACTTGTGAATAAAATAACAACAAAAACTCATTTTATTTAGTAGATAAAAAAAAGTTATATATGAGTGAAAGTTTTATTTATTAAACACGTACGAGTTAAAATTATCTATTTAAATAAGAAGTTGCATGAAATGAGCAAGCAATAGGAACATTAATTTATTTGTTCTATAGAACACGATCTTTTTTTTTTGAATAAAAACTTTTTTAAGAACAAAGCAACTCAACCAATAATATTAAATTAAAAAAATCTATAACTCACTAGTGAGTTATAATGTTTTTTACTCACAGTTTGATAATGGGTGTCATTCTGTGCCTAATTGCTGTGACCATAGAGCCACTTTATGAGCAAGTGTGTTGAAAAAAATATTATTACGCATATATGCTATCACGCCTATTTCCCATAAGGACAGGTAGAGGTGTTGGATCTACACTTGCAACGATCTTGACATGCAACTTTTATTTAATCTATTTTCATTAATCTCTTCATACATGCACGTTTATTATAGGTGATTTTTACTTGGCCATTCTTTAATACATCTACAATTGGATAGTGGTAAGTACATCGCGGTTTACTAGTACCATATCACCCAGTGTTGTCATACACTTGTGATTATATTTTCATCCGTTCTCTCTACATGTCTAAACTACCTTAACATTCTTTTCTCAACTCTTGTTATTACATCTTCTTTCATTCTGTCTCTATACCCACATCATACATTCCCGTATATCTATTAGCTGTTAAATTATCTATTACTTATAAATAACCAACGAGATCGGATTATAATGAATTCAAAGTAGCACGGTCAGTTCCGAGAAGCGGTCAGGTAGACCAAACAAATGGCGATTTGTGTCGTCTCGTATTGTAGCACTTAAAATTCCCAATCAATAACATTGTAAGACGCCAGAGGTGAAATAACAAAGAAATGGCCATTGAGTTATATGTACTACGTACTAGACTCTAGTACGTAGTACAGTAGTAACTAGACGAACTATTCAAATCAAAAAAGTTCAAACTTGATGAAAGCGAGCGTCCGTCGACTTTTGTATTTGCTGCAGCGCTAAATTAGCACCAAATTTTTAAAACATGCAGCAGTAGATCTATAGCGCTAGAGCTAGGTACAGAGTATATTTTAATTTACTACACTAAATCGAATTTAAAGTTTCACCCTTCGCACTATAGAGAAGTCTATATTTTTCATAGGCGCACCGCAAGCAAGTGTAATACGTTCGGGGCGACTTAGACCCCGTTTTGCAGTGAACAGTGAAAAGGCGAGAAAAAACCACCAACGACGAGTTTAGGAGATTGTGCAACTGTTTTCTGATATATTACTTCTTTACTAACAGTGAAAGTTATTAACCGATTAAACAAAAGGTGCTAATTCATTTAAGCACTTTCGATTTTCCACGTTATCTCTTGACCTGCCTTAACACTTTCCCGTGAACAAATAATCGGATAGTAACGAGTTTGGGTTTCACAAGGTGAATCATACTAGCTGTTACCCGTGACCGTTGCCATTTATCTGTCGTTGAATGGGTTTTGTCTGTCGGATAGCTTACTATAACGTAGAGGCTTCGGGTTCGATTCCTGGTATTATAAATGATGTAAACGAACTAAGCGTTATTTTTTATGGTCTGGGATCAGGCCCAGAGTGGTCCGTTGTATATCTTTATATATACAGTGTAAACTCCATGTAAAACGTCACTCTATTTAAGGACAAACTCCTTTAAGCGTCAAAATCACTTCGCTTTGTTTGGTTTAGCTCTCTTTCCATATAATGATAAACTCTATATACCATTACACCCACTCTCAATAGCGACAACAATTAGGTAATAAAAAGTACCTTTTAAGTTGCCAATATTTGCAAAAACTGCGCAGCTGTGTACATTCTTTTATCGCTTTATTATCCTAACCCGTAATAAACTCGATTATCGGCATCATGCATACCGAAATTTCTAAGTAATTCCTTTATCACCAAGATGCCTCAATATCGCAAGATATGAATAAAATAAGTAAAAAAATACAACAAAATTACTAGTGCAACAAAAGACGTCAGACAAATATAAGAGACATCTCTCCATTTAACGACAAATCTCTATAACGGCTTTTGGCTACCACCCCTCGTCTAGAGTATGTCGCCATAACAACCTCGAGTTGTGTTCCGGCATTAGTGACCAGGTTCCGGTGACCCTTAAGAGAGCAGCAGCGCATTTGTAGTGCCTTCGGTGTTGCAAATGTCCATAGGCGATGGTAACCGCTTTCCATTAAGTGGGCCGTCTGCCTGTCTGCTGAACTCCTGCAATAAAAAAAAACTCCATTTTCGGCCTTTTGCGGCAATAGGAGCCTTAATACTTGCAAGGCAAAAATAAATATTGTAATTCTTACCGAAAACACAATTGACTGACGTAATACAAGTTTTACTCTGATCCGTAACTTCCTTTGATAACATCGTCGGCATCTCAGACGCGGCCTTTTGCCCTTTGATCTTTCATCTCCCTCGTACATATTATAATAATGTGTTTCTTTCTCGATCATAATTTTCTTGTTTCTTTATAATGTTCGTATTTTGGTGTACATGTTTTAAGACTGGTTCGGACGTCTGGATTTGCTTGATGTACTTTTAAAGTTGCATTGGGCAATCCGACCGATTGTTTTTTTTCGAACCAGAGTTTTACAAAAGCTATACTGTGCCCAAGCGTTTATTTTGCTTTTGACATTTGCACGTCTGTCAAGTTACATATTTCTGACAGTAAAGCCCACATGAAACAAATTACATACTTGTCGTACTTTATTGTTGTGGGTGACTTAATAGTGATGTTCATCATTTTTTTCATGTCACAACAATAAAACAATAAATTATAACACCACACAAAGTCACAAACACATAACTAACAACAAAACTTATACACATACTGAAACCAACGCGCACTACCACCGCATTGCATTACACGCACACTTCACAAACAAACCAAGACACACAAAGAGCCTAAAAATTAATAAATTAGGCACAGAAAGTACAACACACATGGCACTAGTTAAGATAATATATATGGGTATAGACATAAGGCCAACACTGCACATGCACTTCCTCACAACACCAGCATGTAACAAATACACTCTACATTAGTATAAGTTTAGTATTAAAACTAGAATAAATTAATATAATAAGTTATTCGTAAGATACATACACCTCAACACCAAAATCACTAAATTAATGTCACACACACTAGCAAAAATAAACAATAAGCGTGTATGAACTGTAAAAAATTTCATAGAAATTAATTTGTAAAAAAAGGGAACGGAACTCAAGTCCGTAGAGTTGTTAAAAAAAAGTGATTTTCTGTGAGTCATGTAACGCACAGACTAATAAACAATCGATACTATACGTAAATAAGTCGAAAGTAATCGATTTGAAATTTTTATTTTTATTTTATAGTACACAAATATATTTGATAACATATAATCGAATACAATGCAAGAAAACTTAACTTATTTGTATTGTATTCTACTCATAGTCCCTCAAGACTATAAGTAGAATACTGAGCCCAGATCACCGTCTTCTATGGGTAAGGTGCCCAGAAGGCTGGCTACGTTTCCTCGCTGGATCGCCATACTGATCCGTTGGCCGAGGTAAGCAGCAGCCCTCTGATCACCCGAAGAGTCAATGAGTCGTACATACATACATACATAACTTCACGCCAGTTCCCTTGCGGGGCAGGCACGAACAACAGAGCGCCATTTAGGCTTATTCTTACACACCTCACTTGCTTCTTTGACATTCATAAGTCATGCACGCTCGTCTATTCTTAAGGCTCCTGACATCACCTATGTAATTTGTACTTATTTATTTTACACAACAACTGAAGGCAACAAAATTATACTACTAGCGTCAGCGGTTACGTGTGTACGGAATACCCGTGATTTTTTAACTTCGGATCCGCGTATACAATGACGTATGGTCGACACATACTTAACCTAAATTCTTTACGAAAAATTCATCTCCATTACACCTATAAAAACTTCCGTAGAAAAAATTCGTCTGTCCGTACATTAATATGAGCTATAATGTCTGGCTGTGCTGTATGTTGACCACAGTGTCTTTAGTTTAGTGTGTCAACATTTTAGCCAGTGCCTTTCATGTTGTTAATGCCCTACAGTTGCAGCTGTTTCAAATTATGTATGGCGTGAGCTTTTGGCTGGATTTTGAAGGACGACGCTTTCCTGTGCAGTTTCTTCTTCTTTTTTTAAAAAATGTAAAATTATTGGTTAAAAATTAAAAACGATTGTATGGGAATTTATTGAGCAACAGTCTCTTATATCTCTCTCATGAAATCGAATTTGAGTTGCGTTAGAGGTTGGATGAGGGACTATTCCATCCAGCCCAGCTCCTTCCCGATAGTTACCTGGAGCGTCTAGAAACTTCGCCCTGTATTGGGTCACCCTTCTGTATTCTAGGAAGGACATGAGCAGTTATTTTTTCTGCCTCCAAGCAAGTTCTGCACAGAGGGCTGTCGGTGACACCTATTGTAAATATATGTTTGTTGAAATTGTCATGTCCAGTAGTTTCTCTAACAACTAGTATTGGCCGGGATCGTCTGAGCTTTAGAATCGTCTTGAATCGCTTACATTCCTCCAGGTTATCCCAAACTGTTAATGGAGTGCCATTGTCCTTAGATTTATGTAATTTCTAAACCAATTGTGTGCTAGATGCAGGAAGGGTTCCGGTCCTAAAGGTTGGGTTTCAGATCCTCTTCCTGCCAGTTGGTCTGCCGCATTACCTTGGAAAAACCTTGTGGGTTCCTCTTAATTATTTTTTATATATTTTTTATTTTATAATTTTGTGCTGACTTGTTCCTCTGTCGTAATGTGTAATGTAGTTCTGCAATCAAGCGTCATATAAATAACAGTGAAAACGCGTTCCAGTTACGCAATCTTTGTGGAACGCAGCCAAATATAATATTATGCATATACCTAAAAATAAAATACATTCATTGCATTTAATCTTAAGGTTACAACTTGAGTTTTTGGCGGGAGTTTGTAGGGTGATATAATCAGCAAATTTATTTTCAAAAATTCCATTTTTGTTACTCGAGTACAGCATGAAGGCCAGAGTCTGTTTCCAGAAAAGTACAATCCGGGTAAACTTTTGACAGTTGAAATTTTGTAATTAAATTTTTTTTTGAGACTTCGTCACTAGTGACGGCACCAGCCTCATACATGACGGCAAATTTACATTTTTTATATACTCGTATTATGCATAATTTTATATTTAACTATTTTTGTATTGTACACAGCTATTTTTAAATATTTTCAATGAAAACGAATGTATTTATTCCGCCTATGTATTTATTTATTATTTGTATTTCAAAACGAAATCTTAGAAATTACTTATTGAAAGTCATGAGTCTACTACCGCTTCCAAAGCAATTTTAGTTCCTGTTAAAGTAGAAGAAGCGGCGCAACTAACTAGCTTTTTCTTTTAACCTTTAGTTAACTTAAATTATAATATTTATTATAAGAATACATGTTTCCTCCGTGCAGAAACGGAGAAAGGATACAATTTCCTACGGCCGGGCAGCCTGTCGTAAGAGGCGACAAAACAACCCACAGCCAGGTGATAGGGTATTTGCTCTACTGGATGGCGACCACCCCTGGTCTAGAGTATGCCGCCATAACAACCTTGTGTTGTGTTCCGGCATTAGTGGCCAGGTTCCAGTCTCCCTTAAGAGAGCAGCAACGTATTTGTAGCACCTTTGATGTTGCAAATGTCCATAGGCGATGGTAACCGCTTTCCATCAAGTGGGCCGTCTGCCTGTCTGCTGAATTCCTGCCATAAAAAAAGACACGAAAATTTCTTTACTATTTCTCTCTCTACAATTTCACCCTTGTCATCCAAAACTAGACAGATAGGCTGTCAAAAAATATTCAGTTTTTTTATTACGTTGTCTGATCTTAGACCATGAAGAATTCCAGATGGACAGTACGGCACCTGAAGTAGGTCAAAAACCTGTTTAACGTAAAAGCTAAATAAAACACAGACCACTCTAGGAAATTAACGTCGACACCCAATACGCTGACGGGAAATAGGTCTGTTCTATACTTCTATCTAGACCCATTTACCTAGATAGATAAATAATAGACATTGAACCAATGTTCTAATTTAAAATACAGGTGAGAATTTCTAATTAGGTTGTTGAAAACGCTGATAATACATATGCCTTGTTTCTTACGAGCTTAATTTCTGGGTAAAATTTTAGTTAAATTGTAGGTTAATTTATAGTAATTGTTACATGAGAGGTGAAAGTGACCTATTTAGGCATGAGATGTTTGGCGCACGCTAATAGTTCGAGTGCCTAAATAGGCCGTTCACCAGAGGTTAACACTCTGCTTTTCATTTAGGATGTGAGGAAAGTAAATAAAAACTGATTAGTTAAATAAACAACTACTATTCTAAGGGCCGCTTGCATAACGATAGCCTTTAAATAAAATTAGTTAATCATATTAAACTGCCTAAATACGTTTTACACAAAACGTATTGACAGTTCTTTAAACATATTTATCGGCAAATTTTGCATTGTGCAAGACGCTAATTGTATTTAAGGGTGTTAAATATGTTTTGTGTTTCTTAAATAAATTTAAGCAACCTTATGCAAGCGGCCCTAATGAAATCAGGCGTTAAATCCATTTCTAAATCTGATGAACTCATTTAATACGTCATATATGAAACGTCAAGTAAATTTCTTTTTCTGTGGAATTTTTAACAGCCAGTATTTTTTGTCACTAATAATAGTAAATATTTAGATAAAAATTATGTAAATTAAATAATAATTTAGTGAAAATTAATTTATAAGTGGTAAAATGATGATGAATTCATGCTGCGATTTAATAGTAGCTATATAAAAAGTTGGGACGTGAGTCGCATGTATTGTCTATGGTTCGTATAGGTTTTTTAATTTTTTGGCAGCAGGGAAAACGTTACCCAGAGACGAAAAGTATTATTTTCATCCCTGTGATCAGGCACATTCAAACGTACTTTTAGAATATGAGAAATGAAAAATGTTTTCCTACTCTTGAATTTGATTTGATCATCGTACTTTTGTTTGTTTCATATGTAACATGTGTATATAATAAGGGCTCTATTTAGGTTGCTTTAATTTTTTAGGTACTTATTTTTTTATCTTTTTTTTTCTTATATGTTGATTATAATATAATTTTATTTAACTTGCTTTTACCGTGGGTCACTTGCCTTTGTAATTAAGGAGGTGGGCACTGAAAATCAGTGCTGTGTCGGACTATGTTTCGGCACAGCACAAAACTGAGTGCCAACCTCATTTCGCGAATTGCGGCACACAATTTCAATGCTATTCAATGCAAAAGTGGATGGATGCAGAAGTCGTGGAAGGCCACGACACACCTTCCATGATCAAATTGATCGTGTACTAGCGGAGGGTGATGTCAGGAGCCTTAAGAACAGACGAGTGTGCATGACAAGAGTTATGAATGTCAAAGAAACAAGTGAGGTGTGTAAGAATGGGCCTAAATGGCGCTCTGTTGTTCGTGCCTACCCCGCAAGGGAACTGGCGTGAAGTTATGTATGTATGTATGTATGTAATTTCAATGCTATTATTATTATTATAAATCACTGTTAAACTGTCGCATTTTTAGAAATAAATATTTTCTTTCTTTCTTACCGTTTTTATACCTTAGGTTCAAGGAACTTTATTTTATTTTATTTGGGGGGTTAACAGCTGTGGTCTTACAAACTAAAGTTTTACAAACTAGCGTTACAGAGATAGCTAAAGAACAGCTAATTATAAACCTCCACAGATGACTATTTATTTCTCATAAGAACATGTAGTTCACTTACCATGACATTAACAATAATTATTAACAAATACAATACAAAATCGTGGTAGCGTAATGGCTAGCGCACGCGTCCCAGACCCAAAGGGCGCGGGTTCGATCCTGGCTGGAACGCATGCACCGCTTAGGCCATTTTCTGATCTAATGTGCATATTGTTACAATTACCACGTGCTGTTACCGGTGAAGGAAAACATCGTGATGCAACCTACACATCGAGATAACCGATGTGTCAAACCTGCCAAGCCGCCTTGGACAAGCGTGGCGGATATACTGTCCGTTCCCCTATAGTGGGAGGTCCGAGCCCAGCAGTGGGACATTTAAATATATACAAATCTTAACAGTAATATGGTGCTATGCAATCTTCGTAAAATGTCGCGGTTTATCATTTTATATTTATTTTAATAAGAGGTTTTTCAGTTTAATTTATAAAAA
Organism: Dendrolimus kikuchii; assembly: GCA_019925095.2. Classification (NCBI taxonomy): domain Eukaryota; kingdom Metazoa; phylum Arthropoda; class Insecta; order Lepidoptera; family Lasiocampidae; genus Dendrolimus; species Dendrolimus kikuchii. The sequence goes on from CM034413.1 coordinate 10,701,440, forward strand.
AAGTTTATATTTTTACATTTTTGTAAGTCGTTTGGCAATTTATTGAATAACTGCACACCTTCGATTATGATGTTTTTTTCCGTACTTATCTTACTATTCATACACTTGTCTTACAAGTTGAATGCCGACATTACTTTTAAGGAGCTTATCGCCTATTTGCTTTAGTAATGTGTTATCCTGGCATTGTCTTACATACGTACATGCATACATAACTTCACACCAGTTCCCTTGCAGGGTAGGCACGAACAACAGAGCGCCATTTAGGCTTATTCTTACAGACGTCACTTGCTTCTTTGACATTCATAGCTCTTGTCATGCACGCTCGTCTGTTCTTAAGGCTCCTGACATCACCTTCTGCTAGTACACGATCAATTTGATCATGGAAGGTGTGTCGTGGCCTTCCTCGACTTCTGCATCCATCCACTTATGCATTATATATCTGTTTAGTCATTCTTTCATCATGCATTCTTTCCACATGCCCGAACCACCTTACCACTTGTCTTACAACCGGTTGAATTTTGACATTACTTTTAATGAGCTTATCGCCTATTTGCTGTATGTGTACAATCAGTTTAAATAATACTTTCTTAAACTTTGCATGTGTTAAAAGTACAAAATTATTACAACAGTGATAAACATATCAAATCATCATTTATTGCATAAAACATGATACATAAAAAATATGGTAGGATTATTCCATAGGTTCACATGTTTTTGCCTCTAGGGCGTGCAAAATGTTGTGCCTATTATAATTAATAATTTTTTCAACACACTTGCTCATAAAGTGGCTCTATAGTCACCGCAATTAGGCACAGAATGACACCCATTATCAAACTGTGAGTAAAAAACATTATAACTCACTAGTGAGTTATAGATGTTTTTTAAATTTTATTGGTTGAGTTGCTTTGTTCTTAAAAAAGTTTTTATTCAAAAAAAAAAAAAGATCGTGTTCTATAGAACAAATAAATTAATGTTCCTATTGCTTGCTCATTTCATGCAACTTCTTATTTAAATAGATAATTTTAACTCGTACGTGTTTAATAAATAAAACTTTCACTCATATATAACTTTTTTTTATCTACTAAATAAAATGAGTTTTTGTTGTTATTTTATTCACAAGTGTGTTGAAAAACGTCGTATGATACACGTGTGTATTGATGATTACCGTCCTCGGCTCTCTTAAGACCCTCGCCTACGGCTCGAGTCTCAATGGCGCCTCGGCGGTAATCACCAATGTTACACACTAGTACCATAATGTACTATTATCGATTTAGTATAAATATTTACATCAATATTGAAAAAATAATAATTTAGAATAATAACAATAATAATTAAATTAAGTCATTCTTTAAAATAAATTTCATAAAAATTGAATTTAATCTACTAGTCTATATAATAATACATTGTATACTACCTCAGTTATTTAGACTTTAAAGTCTATCATTAAAATAATCATTAGCACCGTAATATGATTTGCCAATGAAAAATGTCCTTAATCTATATTTAAAACTAGCTGATGTCCGCGACTTCGTCCGCGCGGTTTTATTATCCCTTCAAAGCCGTTTAAGTAATTAAAGTTTTTTTAACTATCTCACGAGAACTCTAATTTTTCAGGATCAAAAGTATCGTATATGTTGACCAGGGATATAAACTACCACCATACAAAATTTAATTTAAATCGGTCTTGTCGTTTCGGAGATTAGCCCGTACAAACAGACAGACAAACAAACAAAAAATTTGAAAAAAAAAATAGTTCTATTTCACTTCTTACATCCCCCTGACTCGGTTTTTAGCATTTTTTTTTCATTGTACAGAAATTTGACTTCTACAATTTTATTATATGTATAGATTATTAGTGTTTTGAATGTTAATAATACATTTTGGTAGATGACTATACAGCCTAGGAGCCATACACAACACGCTCCTACTTAGCAGAGTTATTCGACTCCTAGGACATATTGTGTGTCTTGATTATTTTTCTCTTTAGCGCCCCCTCCTTGAGTTTTTTCTTTATCCGCCACTGCCGTGGTGTTACTAAACAAAATATAAAATTATACAAGAGTGCACGTTGAAAGAATAGTGTTGTATTTGCTTTTCAATACTTTTCTTCTCATGCAGCTCCGTTTATCAAAATAATCACACTATTCCTTTCAAGTTTCATCAACGATCTTGTACTGACACATTCAATTTGGGCTAAACACCATATTGCATTTAGAACGGCAACCAATTTGTATTTGGCATCGGACAGTTTAACGATATCTTGCTTTTTGAACGTTTAAAAAGTATAAACTTAGACTTGTAGTTTATATAATCAGACGATAGATGGCATTAACTACTTGTTTATTGAAAAAAATCGTATGTTATTATTGTTTTGTACATTATGCGATATCCATACTTCTTTACTAATTAATATTGTAAATACGAATGTGAGTTTATTTGTTTATTAGGCTTCCATGCCATAACTTTTTTTATTAGCTTTGCACGATTTGTGTATTTAGCCAATATCAGGTATTCATAAATGTACTTACTATGTAAGCTGGGATTATAAATATAATCATGTATAATAAAACTACGTTTTAACTGTTTTAAGCGCGGTGATTTATTTGATTTTTGGTTATTCCGACGTTTCGGCCACTTTTCGGTGGCCGTGATCACGGAAGGCAAAGATATCACGTGTCAACGAGTATTGTTAAAGTATTATTAAATAAGTTTTCTTTTATTGTAGTCAATTATATTTATGTATGTATTTTATCATTGTTTTGCGAATAAAGATGTAAATAATAGATGTATGTGTAATAATATTATATTATTATATGAAATGTGATGTCACGAAATTTATAATCCCTCCCACCCCTTGTCACACCTGGTTTCACTTCTACTGCGGGTGAACTGAACATACACACATACTTTTTTTGTAGAAACTTGATTAATATTTGTAATATTTTGTGTTCTATATTTAAAAATGCCAATTTTTTTTATTGCATGAGATCATCAGACAGGCAGACGGCCCACTTGATGGAAAGCGGTCACCATCGCCTATCGACATTTGCAACACCAAAGGTGCTACAAATGCGCTGCTGCTCTCTTAAGAGAGACTGGAACCTGGTCGCTAATGCCGGAATACAACTCAAGGTTGTTATGGCGACATACTTTAGACCAGGGGTGGTAGCCATCCAGTCGGGCAAATGCCCTACCACCTGGCTGTAGGTTGTTAAGTCGCCTCTTACGATAGGCCGCCAGGCCGCAGGAAATTGTATTCTTTCTCCGTTCCTGCACGGATAAGATTATTGTATGTTTTCCAAATAAAATAAATAAATCAATAAAAGCCCATACTTAGACTAATTTAAATAACTAAAACATCCATAAGCAAACAAATTATTACCAATCATGTTTGTATACTCCCACATCGCTGCAAAATTTTGAGTTTGTTATGAATGGAGGTCGATGAACTTTAACCCATTTCGGTTGGTTTGTTTTATTTCGCTCGTAACATGTTTACATTTCGCATGATAGTTTGATAGGTAGCCGCTTGCCATACGCACAGATATTCCCCAACTACCTGGCAATGCAGACTTCAATCCTCGTGTATATTTCTTACTAGTAGTAGAGGAGACGGTGACGATCGACCTTCAGCCATCTGATAAGCAGATGAGACATATTTTTTTTTATCAAATAATATTGATTTGTAAACACGCCTATGAGAGCTTGCAAGCATGGCAATAATATATAATTTGCATCAAATTTAAATTACCTTTTGCAACAAAAGCATCTACTTAGGTCCAAATATCGCTTACCATAAGATGGCGGTAAAGGCTCGATATATGAAATGTGACGTCACGAAATTTAGAATCCGTCCCCCCCCTTGTCAGAATTTATTCCACTTCTACTGCGTGTGAACTGCAAACACATACACAATTTTTTTTATTGCACAAGTTCAGCAGACAGGCTGACGGCTCAGCTGATGAAAAGCGGTTACCATCACCTGTGGACACTTGCAACACCAAAGATGCTACAAATGCGCTGCTGCTCTCTAAAGGGAGTCTGGAACCAGCTAGCCATCCAGACGGTTAAATAGCCTACCACCTGGATGTGGGTTGTTTTGTCGTCTTGTACTACAAGCCGCCTGGCTGCAGGAAATTGTAATAACCAGCAATCTTCTGAGCTAGAACCAAGTTAGAACTTTAAATTAAAAAAAAATCTCTGTCTATTTACTGTCATTAAAGTCACGATACTCAACAGTGAGAGAACGACTTAGAAGAGGTATCGAAACAGTGCAATGTGTAAACTTGACCCCGTAAAGGTCAAAGGTCAAACCTTGTCTATTGGAGCGAAGCTTTACAAGCTTCGGACAATTGTGTACTTGTCTATGAACATTTAAAGGGGATCTGGTTAATTTCTTTGTTTGCTTCATTATTTAAAAAGATTGATTCGGCGATTAGTTCGATTTACGTGGATTTTTAGGTTCTTAGATAAATGTCAACACCGATGCGTTTTCAAGAAGACTTTTTATTAGTGTTACCACTCTATGAAATAGTTAATTGCATAACCTTGTATAATGGTTTTAGTGCCATCTAGCGACTCCTTGTCGTGGACATTTGCTACACTTAGATGGCGTTGTTCATAAAATCACTCCTTCTAATATGATTTTTTTTATAATTTCGACACTTCTGAAAATTTATATAGTATTACTCTACCTGCTGGTCCCAGGCGGAAGAACAGCGCTGGCCTTAGCAGCTAGCATTACGCTGAGTCTGGGTCCAATTTTAGGACTTATATTGATGCAGTTATCTTTTATTTTACTGAGTATTGTTAACATGTTTATTTGTCCTAAATAAAATAATTCTTTCTTTCTTTCTATTAAAAACTTTGTACCGCTTCCATTTTCTTGTAATTGATGTTTTAAATTAAGCATTTTTTTATGCTTTATATACAAAACGTATATTTAATTATTGTGACAATAGTTGATTTAATTCCTCCGTAAACATTTAAAATCACCAAAAGTATATGTTGAATTGTTGATAAAGTCATTTCTCCATTTTCTTGTATTCTATTGTAATTTCGTGGCAAATCAAGTAACAAAAGTCTGCAAGTAATAATTCTGACCATTTTCTGTTTTATTGTTACTCTATATGTATAACATATCTTAATATTTTCTTAAGTTTTCGCGACTTGTATACATAATAAAACTACGTTTTAACGGTTTTAAGCGCGGTAATATTAGTTGATTTTGGTTTTTCCGACGTTTCGGCCACTTTTCAGTGGCCGTGATCACGGAAGACAAAGATGTCAAGTGTCAACGAGTATTGTTAAAGTCACTGAAAAGTGGCCGAAACGTCGGAAAAACTAAAATCAAATAAAATTACCGCGCTTAAAACCGTTAAAACGTAGTTTTATTATTATATAACATATCTTGTTAGAATCTTTCATCACATTCATGAGATACTGCTTAAAGATTTGCGAAAAACAAATCTACTGATGTCATGGTATTTAGTAGCTTCCTAAGAAGAAAAAAGTTTTGCACAAAAAATACTGCGTTAGGAGAAATACTGCGTCTGAAAGAAATAAATATATAAATATAAAATAAATAGTAAATTTTTATTTCTGTTAAATGTATCTTTTAACACACGAAAAATTCGTTCATAAAATGTAGACTATTCTTATAGTTTACTTTAAAAATTATAAGTTGACAACGAGCCCTTTGAGCCTTTAGACGAACAAAAAGTAGGCAGACCAAGCCCCGAACTTTCACAAAGAAGGAAGGAAGCTGATCGTACCGCAGATATTACTCTTTTTGTTTGTATGTCTTTGTGTGTGTAAGAAATTTTATATTGTTTCAGGTATGTCTGATGAATGTGCAGCACTGTAATTAAGAGCGATTGCACAGTTAACGACGAAAGGATACGCCAGTAAACGCAGTCCTTCAAATTATGTAAGTCCAAATTGATCATACGTTAAAGTTCTAGAAAGCGTATCATGACCTATAAAATACGTCGACTATAAGCAAATAATTATCGTTTATCGTATTATCGTATATTTCTGAAGTCATTTGTAAATTATAGATAAAATATACTATATATATGCATAAACTTGTAATGAGCGTAGCCTAAGATCTCTATGGCTGCGACGTTTTATAAGATAATGAAAAGTAACTTTGAATTTTATATAATACCAGCGGCCCCGGCAGACGTTGTCCTGCTCTGAAAAAATAAAAATCTAGGACCCGATCCCAGCGCCTCCTACCGGTACCAATTGTGGATTTATTCCATCCGGGGACCCACTCAAACACACAAAAACAAAATCACCAAAATCGCTCCAGGTGATTAGGAGGATTCTAGAACCCGATCTCAACGCCACCTACCGATTCCAACGAGATAAAAAGTTCTTGAGTTATATATAGTGTAACTAACACGACTTTCTTATATATATATATAATATTAAAAGAGGTAAAATAATCAAATAAATGCCGCATTGAAAACCGTTAGAACGTAGTTTTATTATTGGATGATTTAAAGTAAGAGTTGTTTTTATCTCGTTGTGATATATTAAAGTCGGTTTAAGGCTCTCGCTCCAGTTTGTTCTATGTATGAGAGTGCATATTAGGGCAATTGGTCACGCGGCATGACTTCGAGGTGTGGTACCCACAATCAATAGTTATTGTTCATAATGACCGGTTATTTCGGTAAATAGCTCGAATAGTTCGTTCCAACTTCTTTAAAACTCTGTTCTCAGGAAATAAAATAGTTTATTATTGGTTCAAATTTGCTTTATTGACACTGATCAATGTGCTACAGTATATTGAAGAAAATGTATAATATTTTTTATTGCTGGAGTACAGCAGCCAGGCTGACCGCCCAACTGTGATGGAAAGTGGTTACCGTCGCCTATGAACATTTGCAACACTAAGGTGCTACCAATGTGCTGTCGCTCTCTAAATGGAGACTAGAATCTGGCCACTAATGCCGGAACACAACACAAGGTTGTCATGGCGGCATACTCTAGACCAGGGGTGGTAGCCATCCAGACGGGAAATTCAACTTAAGTTTTCGCCAGGTGGTAGAACCCTACTACCTGGCAAAGGCTAAGTTAAAACCAAACTATAAACTGAACTACATAATAAATATATAGGATAGTATTTTTTTTAATTTTAGTGACTAATACGCAACGACTTAATAAAACAAATAAAATAAGGCGCTTAAAATCGTTAAAACGTAGTTTTATTAAATGTAAACAATTCAAAAGATTTTATTCAAATAAGTTCCAATGCAGAATATTTATTGAGGGTACATAGATATAAATTATAATTAAGTCTATTCCATATTCTATGTACACCGCTTCGCAACGTGTTATTTATTACTGTTAGGAGAAGCTGCAAGAACTTCCCCAGGACCACGTCTAGATAAAAATTGTTTTTCTTTATAATTATCTATCTCAGGCTCTTTTTTATTACATAATAAACTTACCTGACCCGGCAAACTTCGTACCGTCTCAGAATCAATAATCAAAAAAGCTGAATGAAAATTGCAGAATGTTACAACTTTATTCAAAAATGTAGTCAAAACTTAACCGGAACGAACATCAAACGTTTGACATTCAAAACCAAAAAAATGAAAAAAAAACTTCACTTCTAAATTTAATTTGATCTCTGAATGACTTTTAAATTTAATTGATTTCTAAACGACGCGACGGGACGAACATCAAATGCTTGACAGGTAGGAATAGTTTTTAAGTCAAAGCGAAATTGTTGTTTTTACTATATTCCAAGCAATTTTTTTATATTTACTCACCTTTAAAACCTTCCCTGGACTTCTACAAATAATCCAAAACCAAAATTAGCCAAATCAGTCCAGCCGTTCTCGAGTTTTAGCGAGACTAACGAACAGCAATTGATTTTTACATATATAGACAAAGAAGTATATTATACAATTACTTAGTTATGATGAATTAATGGAGGTGTAGTCGATTACATGAAAATGAAATAATATATAGGCCGGAAGCAGAGGCGGCTCTAGCCCATATAGCGCCCGTGTAAAATCAATACCCTAGCGCCCTCTAACAGATGCGCGGTCAAAATAGAATTACAGTTATTGATAAGATATGAATGGCTACTTAGCCGGAGCAAACCCTGTTTCTCTATTAGACCTGATGCCGCCTCGCAAATCCTAGTGAACCAAGCAGAAAAAAATGAACGCTTACCGTCACTGGAACTGTGTAAGGAATTCTGCAGGATTTCGGCCGGATTCGCGCGTCACTACACTAGACGTTCGAGACACAGTTGGCACTTTAGGGAGCGGTTATAGGGCTCAATGCAGTAGTTTTCCGACGATTTTGACTATTTATCGGCGAGCGTGGTGTCGCGACGATATTTAGGCAGCCATTAGAAGATTCGGCTCGGCCAATGAAATGCATGTGTGTGCGCAGCGCCCTCTGGTTAGTACCGGCCGAATTAAGGTGGAAGAGGAAATGTTACCGGTAAAGGGATGCTTTCCGGGAATGTGACGGGATGTCGTAACAGTTATATTTCACCTCTGAACAAAAATACTCATATATTTGTCCTTGAATTATATCGCGTCGTTGTGAAATAAATATTAATATAATAAGAAGATTTTGGTGTTGTTTCGTGTCCCAGTTTACGTGCTCTGCACAGGCCGTCTGCCTGTTTACCAACTTCATTATAAGAAGAGACTCCTCATATGGCACTGCCGTGGTCGTTTCCTTCTTGTTGTGTCAGAACTAGTTAAATTTGTTTACAAATTGTGTAATTGTGATAAATTGCTTTCATAACAATTGCATGCGATAACCTTATGATCAGATGCACCGAAAGCCGTGATCTCTTTATCAATGAAATTTGTTTCGTAAATTACTTCGCTGAGAGACGATATGCGGTTATTGTATTGTTTAAAAGTTGTTAGTATCCGTGCATGAAGGGACCAAGAATACCAATTTCTACGGCTGGGCGTTCTGTCCTAAAGGTGCTTTTACATGGGCAATTTTTTGAGCAATTATTGCAACAGTAATGGATCAATCTGGAGCGATTAAGTGGAGCAATTGTTTCGGGAATGGTGCTTTTGATTGCTTCATATATTCCACATGTCTCAACGTCGCGTCGTCGTCTGAGTTGTCGAATATCCAACCGCTTTAGAAATTTTTTGGCAAAATTCTTTGTATCTCGTTCGTACGTATAACTATGTCTTCTCTTACTGTCAGAGAGACCAAACACTACATTTCCTTAAAGAATTATGCCTAATTCTTATACTATAGACTATTTTATATATATGTATGTATATAATGCATGTTGAAAGAATGACTAAACAGATATACAATGCAAAAGTGGATGGATGCAGAAGTTGTGGAAGGCCACGACACACCTTCCAGGATCAAATTGATCGTGTGCTAGCAGAAGGTGATGTCAGGAGCCTTAAGAACGGACGAGCGTGCATGACAAGAGTTATGAATGTCAAAGAAGCAAGTGAGGTGTGTAAGAATAAGCCTAAATGGCACTCTGTTGTTCGCGCCTACTCCGCAAGGGAACTGGCGTGAAGTTATGTATGTATGTATATATATTTATATAATTGTATGTATTTAATTTATAAAACATGTAGTTTAAGTATGTTTTTTGTGATATATCTAATAATCAGCACCACCTACATCGCCAGATTAGGTTAAACTATTCCTTAAGTTAGGTTGCCTGGAAGAGATTGCTTTAAGCGATAAGGCCGCCTATTGTTTCTACCATGACAATATTGTAATTGTGTATTTTTGAAATTGTATATTTGGTGAGCAATAAAGTGTTATCTATGTCTGGTTTTCGCGAGAGGAACAGAGCGGAGGGGGGGGGGATTATTTAAGTTGCTCCATATTGCGTGGCATTGTGCGGCCGTATCTCAGCAACAGCTTGCTACATATTACCGTCACCCTAAATTGCTTGATGTAATCGTGACGTTATAGTTACGAGAATTAACCGGGGTTGAGCAATTTTAGTTGCTCATGTAAAAGCATCTTAAGAAGCAACTAAATAACCCACAGCCAGGTTGCAGAGTATTTGCCTGGCTGGATGTACTATCATTCCTGGTCTGGAGTATGCCGCCATAGCAACTGTGAATCGTGTTCCAGCATCAGTGGCCAGATTCCAGTCACAGCCACAAACACACTAGCACATTGGTAAAACCTCTGGTGTTGTAAATATCCATAGACAATGGTGACCACTTTTAATCAGATGGGCCGTCAGCTTCTCTGCTTTACTCCAGCAATAAAAATTACCGTCGCCTATGGATGTTTGCAACATCGGAGATGTTACCATTCTGCTGTCGGCTTCTAAGAGTGAACTTTGGAATACAACTCATTATTTGAAGAGTTACTCTAGACGAGGGATGGTGGCCATCCAGACAGAAATGTCTTAGCACCTCACTACATAACTTTGTAGCACTGAATTTCATTCACGTACACCCAGTAGATTCTGAGAAAAATTACTGCGCTTATATCTTCTTCTAAATTGTGTCCTCACTGCTGAAGATCTTGACTTTAATGGCAGTGACTAATTGCTCTCTTTCACCGAGATCCGTTTTGGGCACGCTAGAGGGCCGAATTTGTCGACATCTGGTCAGCAACCTGGTCAATCCTCCTACTTGGAGATCTACCACGAGGTCTCTAGCCTTCAACTTTCCAAGTGACCACAAGTCTCTCCGTGTTGTCTGGGTTATTATGTTAACAACCATCTCGCCAAAACAAAGAGACACACTAGAAAAATGAACTCTATTCTAAATGTGATTAGTGTCAAATCGAGATGATTTCATACTAAACCAAAATTGTATTTCGAATTATGTATTTCAAATTGAATTACTTATTGCTAAATTTGCATTGAATGAAAAGCACCTTTCTTTCCTAATGTGAAATTAATGAAATCAATTCTGAAGACGTTTGAAACTTAAAAAAAACTCCTGATCACAGCAGTGTGATTGACGAAGAGGATGATATGTGCATAATAATATTTATTACGTTTAATCGAGGGTAAACACTGGGATTGGAAGTATCACTTATTGACTACTTACAAACATTGTTAAAACTTCTAACCCATAAGGGCAGAGATCGAATCTTTAGTATTTTTGACTGACCCACCTATGTTTTATTACTAACTCTATGGACACAGAACGATTTCACGTCGATAGATTATAATCTATCGGGAAATAATGCGTTAAATTGTAAGCAGTTTGTTCCGGTTCACAATATTTCAATAGCTCTCGAGATAGATTATAATCTAACGGTCTGTACAATTTAACCATGACATATATACTCTAATATAGCCAATTAATAACGGCGTTCATTTTAACTTTATAACTAAGTTGCATTTGGCCACAGTACCTAACTATAATATTATTTCAGATGGAACAGAGATATTAGCCGAGCCCAGCTAACTAAAGATATATTATTAACCTACAAATTTTATAAATAGTCTCAAGTTCCTGTTTCTAACCAGATATTTCAGTTCTCTTAATTAAATCAGGTTTTTCATACTTTTGTTTACATTCTTTAATACTTGATGACACTGCTTTTCAGCTTTGAGTTTTCGTTTTTACTAAATACTAACTGTCTTATTCATAGAGAGTTAGAGTAAGTTTGAACGCTTCTTTAACCACCATAAAGAACTGTTCAAACATACTTGACTATCAAATGTATCATCATCATGGAAACGCGAAGGAAGTTTCGCGGGCAGACGATAGTCTATAATATTATAATATGCTAAATATGTCGTCTCTCTACATTGAAGTTATTAAAAAAAAACACAATTGGAATAGACTATATAAACGATGGAGACACGATGATTTTTTTTAGATTTCTTGTCTGTTAGTCGGTTTTTCTGTTTGTTCGGGATTTACGTAAAAACTACTAGGCCGATTGCGATTCGATTTTCGCTGATCGTGAGCAAATTCTCACACTTAAATTCTGCGCTACCTTTTATTCCGGAATCGCACGGGAAATTTTCCGGGAACGGTTTAAAGAGGCCAGAATAAAAAAAAGCTTTCTTATTTCGATGCGATGTTTTTACTCATTGATAGCAAATTTTCTGAAATTAAATCTGTGATACTTTTTATCCTGGGGATCCCGCGAATTTTCTCAGGAGCTGGTTAAAGTTGTTAGGACGCTTACAAATTAGTTTATTTATTCTTACACGATTTTAGACACGATACATTATTGATACTAAAACGATCGTTTACGTTCTTTTCCGAATGCTTTGTTAGTTTATATTCCGGGAACCCCGCGAAAACTTCCATGAAGTGGTTTAAAGTCGTTATACTGCATAAAAATTGGCTGATTCCGATACGATTTCACCAGAACGTTAGATTAAGCTTTTTTCAATGACTGGGGTATATTATATATATGTATAGTATGATCTCAGTATAGATCATGAGAATTCATATACGTATTAGACATTCAATAGTATCCAAGAAACATCAATTATTCATTGCTGATAAAAAAAGGTTTATCTCGAATTCTAAATTTCTTATGTATTGAAACTCTTTAGTAGATATTTCAACAAACTCACATATACATAGAAAATATACTCACATATACATAGTGTATTATGTCAAATGAAATGTTAAAATTAAGTTAATATTGTAAAATAGCTTTGTCTGTACATTGAAGCTATTAAAAAAACCAATTGGGATCCAATTGTTTGATTGATGGAAAATTGAAACAATTAATGTTTTTTTTTTTTCATAAATATGTTAATTTCTATGAGGTTTTCACTATTATACAGACATTTTTTACTTAAATGCTGAAAAAGCTAATATCATGGGAATTCTAGTGTAATTTTTCAGGAAACCGGATTCACTTTTTCATGTTTTTACTCCTATACTTTAGTGACGGAAAGTTCCAAAATTTTCTTGGGAATAATGCGCCTAGATATAGCATGAAAACTATTCGTGTTACTCTTATTACAGCATAGTTTAATACTTTATGACATTTTTATACATGACCATATTGGGACTCTTGAGATTTCCCGGGATTTCCTTCCACTTCCAAACCACTAGATCAACTTTGACGCAATGTTCGCAAATCACAAGACACTGTCTGTAATTATTAGAAATCCTTAGTGAAGAAACATCTGTAGTTGAATAAGTCTTTAGTAAATTACAAATATCGGGAGTTTATGAATATATCCAGGATTCATGTATTGTCATATTAAATATTTATTCAATTTTACATATTGATAAAATAACTTTAATCTTTGCTATCTAAGTAATGAAAATGAAGTCGAAGGCCAATACTAGTTACGTTATAAAAATGAAAAAGATTTTTATAACAGTAATAATACTATTGGAATTTTGATTTAGTATGAAATCATCTCGATTTGACACTAATCACATTTAGAATAGAGTTCATTTTTCTAGTGTGTCTCTTTGTTTTGGCGACTATGGGACAAAGCGCGAGGACTATATGATACCAATCTTTACAAATGATTTTCCAGAGGACCTGCAATCAAAGTTTAAAAATAACCATAAATCGATCAAATATAATCTGAAAAGGTTCTATATTGATTCCCAAAGCGGACCATCAGGCTCACATGTGCAGACATGGGACTAAAAAATATTGTCAAATATAACTAGAACCAGAATGATGATAACAATATTACTCGCCTCTGCTCCTATTTTTGATATAACAATATTGTGTTTTCGACTCTCTGCGGCACGAATAAATTCAAATTCAAAAGTTTTTATTCAAAATAAGTTCCACTGGAGAACACTTTTTGAAGGTCATACATGTAAGTTAAAATTTAATTTTACTTCCTATTCTATGCACAACGCTTCGCAACGTGTTGATGCTGTAAGGAGAAGAAGCGGCAAGAAATTCTCCAGCAACACGTCTAGCTAAATATTGTTTTTCTTTATATTTCATATTCTATTTATATCTCAAATTCTTTTTTTTTATAAGTTTTGTACAGAAGTATGTTACAGAATTACTTTTTGAAGAATTAATGGAGTTGTAGCAAACAATGCATAAATAATCCTATGAGGTGTCTGTGCCACAGACAAATGTGTTTCTAATGTATATGAATATAAGCATATAGCTAAGAATAAAGCTGAGGAAACTGTGACGAAACTATTGCCTATCATTCCAGGACCAAGGCTACCCTTAAGTTGCTGTAAGAAAACCTTGCCAATCTATTCCAGGCGCAGACAGCTATCGTCTAGCTCGAGCTCTTAAGCCACTAGAATTCCTAAGGCATCACCAGGCCAGTGTACTTCTTTTAACATAAGTCGCAGTTATGGAAACAGATTGAATACATTTATATACTTCATATCTTGTACAATTAATGCACCCACCTAAACCTAGTGGCCAAGGAGAAGGAGCTGAACCTTCTCCCAACGTCATGTGTTATGTAGCAATCCCTACTAAGTCATATATCACAAGGGTATTTACATAGTTTTAATGGTTGTCTACTACATGTTGAAGGCGACATGTCATGACGTTTACAGAAATTTGAAATGTCCCATAAAACCGCGGCACGCTAAGCCCAGCCACACGACCCAATTTCCCTGTTAGTTTATCTTTTGAGGCGTGTTTCCTTTGTCATACGACAATAGAAACGAGATTTTTTTAAATCTGAATTTTTGATCTTTAATTTCATTTGTACCGTATAAATTTTGACAACAAGCTTAATGCATATTACCAAACTGAGTAAGTAATGCTTGTATTGATAACTAGCTAACTTCGTCCGTGTGAAATAGTTAAAAAAAAACTAAGTTAAAAAAACCCCCCGATTTGGAAACATTCTTCATTGGTGCCCCTCTCCTCTATTAGTCTTAGCGTGATGAAAGGCTATAGATAGCCTTCTTCGATAAATGGGCTATCTAAATCAGACCAGTAGTTCCTGAGATTAGCGCGTTCAAGCAAACAAACAAACGAACTCTTCAAATTTATATATGTGCATAGATACGATAAAACGAATTCAGTTGCAGCCATTTAGCTGGTAATCGATCAGGAATTCGGGATTCCACTTCTGATAAGTCAAAAAGCTATAATAATTATTGTGGTTTTAATATAGAAGGGAGAGATTTTTTCTTATCCTCACGTCTGGTATCAAACTATCTTATTCGATTCTCTTCGTAGCTGTAGATATTTTGTTTTACTAGAAACTTCCACTGAAATGTACTGGTAGTGGCCGATAAACTTCTATGAAAAAATATATAACCTATACCGGTTATATAATTTTTCAAGTGATTTTCGAGCACAAATTTGTATTGTAAACGTTTGTATTATGATGTACAAACATATGAATTCTAATGTTCATGATGCTATAAATTGTTTAATTTGTAGATAGTGTTTCTGATCTAATGTGCATATCATTACGATTTCCACTTGCTGACGGTAAAGGGAAATATCTTGAAACAAGCCAATCTGCCTCGGTTAAGCATATGGGTATATCATCCGTTTCCATTAAAAATGGCGAGGCAAAGAAAGAAAAAAATATTTGAAGAAATAGCAACGTTAGCACTGAGCTTATTTCTGTGCCGGAATTACACCTTTTTTTAGCCAGGGGAAATCCGTTTGAGAACTAAAACGCGACAGGCACAGAAGCCTGGGAAGATAATTCGCGACCCGTATACGAGCCGCCTGATCGGGGGTGACGCTAGCGTGCCCCGCCAGAACTGGTGGTATGCCACTCCCCAGTTAGGGATATCCACTAAAACCCTTGGGCGTTCCGTTCTGCGCCTTATGCCAGGCCTACGGGTAAATGGAATTCCCAGCTCGGCGTGCCCTGGTAGGCGTGTACTTCACACATGGGCCTCTTCCATTGCCGAGAAATTTCTTTTGTACCCCGGCATCGTGTGGGTCTAGTCCGGGCGTGGGGCGGTTTGTAACGCGCCCCACGGGAGGAGACGTGAGCGCGCGCGGAACACTTGCGCTCTCATCTCGACGGTATGTGCGGTTGAGTGAGAATCCCTATACCCCAAGGGGCCCCACCCGTGCCGCACCGGAATTACACCCTGCACATCGCTGATTTTCAGTGCAAACCTTGCGACCAAACTTTTATTTAGTTATTATATTGTATAAATTTTCATTAGTTATTGATAATATGTACTGAAATAACAATAAACGCGGCCTGACCTCGAGGCTGGTATATTTTTACGCTAATATTATTTTACTAAACGGATATACTGTAAATTACACCTTATGTATATTTCAAATGTTACCGTATATCAAAAACAGGCCCACAAATTATTATTTATCTTATATCGTATCGTGTAACACAATGGACACGCGCACAATCGTCCGTTGCGCAAACGGTATGGTGTTACAACGCCATGTGCGCATTTGGGATACGACTGTAGTATAAAATTATTTCAGGATCTATACATGATCTTAATGAATTTTGTAATTAGTGAGACTGCGAATGTCTGGCATATGTTAGATCTTTTTGTACACCGCTGTTTCTAGTCTACAAAATGAATACCCCACACGACTATATACGTACATAGTACATAGTCGTGTGGGTACATAGTACATTCGTTTTGCTACTTGTCCGTTGCGATTCGTTTTTCCACTTGTCCGTTGAAGTTTCACTTCTACTATGTGTCCCAGCACACATTTCGATTTTTCGCAGGTTTACTGCAAATTATGATTTGGTTAGGTTAGGTAAATTTCAATGAATGCATTTTTTATTTAAACATATTTTATTTTATCAAACTACTCTAAAATTATGTCGCCTCTCACCACGTCTAGTCTAAATTTATGCCGCTCCTCCACGCGGCCGTAACACTTTTTACTGACACTTCACTGACGGCCTCTGTGGTTGAGCGGGTTAAGCCTTTGCCGGCCTACCTCACTGCAACGCAGAGGTTCCGGGTTCGATTCCTGGTATAGTAAATTTCGGAAACGTATTTTCTCCATTATTTACTATGGTCTGGGTGTCTGGGATCAGCCCCAGAGTAGTCCGTTGTATATTACCCATAACTCAAGCATAACTTGCTTAATTTGGGGATATACAATATGTGTGTTTGTCTGCCGATTATTTATTTTTTTTGACAGAAAAATCCTAAGACCTCCCGTCTATATAGAAGTTTCACTTCAAAAATGGAATTCCACGACACACCTTCCATGATCAAATTGATCGTGTACTAGCAGAAGGTGATGTCAGGAGCCTTAAGAACAGACGAGCTTGCATGACAAGAGTTATGAATGTCAAAGAGGCAAGTGAGGTGTGTAAGAATAGGCCTAAATGGCACTCTGTTGTTCGTGCCTACCCCACAAGGCAACTGGCGTGAAGTTATGTATGTATATATGTATGTACTTCAAAAATGACTATATATACAGAAACCTTATTGTTTACGTGATGTGTACACCAGTGTTCTCATCAATATTAAATATTATATATACACGTTTATGAGATTGGACATTTTTGATAATTTAATCCTAACCCTATACCATTTATCTGTATTTACGTAGCATCACGTTCATGTATTAACCATAGTATTTAACTGTGCTAAATTATACATCAATAAATTGGTGGATTAAACGTGACGCAATAGAAGTCAATGGGTAAAGTTCCCAGAAGGTTGGTTACATTACCTCGCTGCATCGCCATACTGATCCGTTGTCCGAGGTAGGAACCAGCCCACTGATCACCCAAAGGGTCAATGACTCGTTTTGATAGATCTTTGTAGAGGACCTCTGGACTGGAAGAGAGGCCTCAGGACCTTATGGAGTAAAGTGTGTCGACAACAAGCCATACAAGCATATAACTCTCATCATGATTGTTTGGTTTAATTATTTGATCGCTAAATTATGCGATTGTATATAATATATATTTGTGGATTAGGTTGTGCTGCGAAATTGTCTACACGGATGCGTATTCAAGAAGACTTTATTGGTGTTGCCACACATATATTACAATTTTCATGACCTGTTTGTGTTACCAGGTTAACAAACCCAATTTGCGCAACCTCCAGTGTTGCCACTTACATATTGGTATTATGCCATCACACCTTGTCGTAGACAGTGATTCAGCTGTTTCCGCCACCGATCTGGCTGATCTAGTGGTAAATGGAATACGGCCAACATGTCCACGCAGGTCGCATCCCATATCAGACGCTTTCCACATCACCAGGGAATTAAAATTATATATATCGTATTTATACGGCGACCACCCCAAATATTGTAGTTTTCCTGCGATTTTACTACACGATTCTGTAGTGTTATAACTAGACATCGGATCACTAAAAAGGGGCGAAATATGCACAAAATGTGCACAATCAATAAACCATTTATTATTAGATTAATTAGAATTTAAGTTTATTTTCACATTATATTTATATATTAAACATTACTTAATATTACTTATAAATTACTATTATAATAATTTACTTATTATAATTCTTGTGGCAGTAAACAATAACATATTTTTCCAGGTTTTCTGCAGCAAACTTGTGACGCTTGTCACTTAATATTAATTTATAGGCTGAAAATGACCTTTCGACGTCAACTGACGTCACCGGACAGAACTTGAAATTTGGCGCCATTTCTGTAGAGACTTCTTCAGGTAGAGTTTGTCCGGTGCCGTTGATGAATGCGTCAATTTTCTTTATTCTTTTAAGACTGGGGTTTTTATACAAAATTGCATTTAATTTGCCACAAACCTTTTGCGATAGTGAACTCGGAAGGGCGTTACTCTGTTCAATCACTTCTTCGTCGTGTCGTCGGCATAATACAAGACGCCTACCACGTATAACTACCGTAATAAGCACTGTCAATGAAAAAGTACCAAAATATGCAATAACGCTATAAAAATAGATTTATATGCATTGGCATATGCAAACATGCAAATGCATATAATCCGATGTCTAGTTATAACATAACAAGAGGCAAAAAAATATTTGATAAGACGTAGAAAACAATTCATATTGGATTATAATTCCCTAAATTCCTTAAATCATCAGTGCGACAATTTAACACAATTTATTCCCTTCACAAGAGTCTAATAGTTAAAAAAAAAACTAAAAAAATACGCTTTTATAGAAAATCCAACTAAAAAATAAAAAATAATTTTGAATTTAAAAGTAGTGTGAGAAAAAAAGATTTTATTGTAAAAAAAAAGCGTGGGGTGCATGGTATCAATAGTTATAAATATTTTATGAACAGATATGAGTAGAAGGGTTATTTTGACAATATCCTGAAAAGCACCCCACGCTTTTTTTACAATAAAATCATTTTTTCTTACACTATTTTTAATTCAAATTTATTAAAAATTATTTTCTATTTTTTAGTTGGATTTTCTATAAAAGCGTATTTTTTGAGATTTTTTTTCAAACTATTATTTACGTTTTTCCGAAACGTCGGAAAAACTAAAATCAAATAAAATTACCGCGCTTAAAACCGTTAAAACGTAGTTTTATTATGTATACAAGTCGCGAAAACTTAAGAAAATATTATTAGTTATTTTTCATTTTTTAGTGATTTAATTCCCTTCTCCGTGGAAACTTTGAAAAAACAATTAAATACATTCTTATGATAAAATGGAACGTTTTGTAAAAATAAGATTTTTTAAAAAGGTTTTTAAATACAAGCTTTTGAGATCCTGCATATCATGTAGCAGCAGAGTGCTAGCCAAGACAAGTAAAACGAGCCCAAACACGACGGGTCTATCTTGTTTACTACTGGAGTTCCTATGGCCACCTTCCGACTCCATCATCAGATCAGCTCCACGGTACCATATTATTGCATTATCACGCGATATACACATACGTGCGAAATTTCAGCTCAATCGGAAACCGGGAAGTCGATCATATTTAACTTGAAAGATTCCGTTACATACTAACATACGTATGAAGCTAATAAAAGCGTATTAATAATAACTTTATTATACACCAATACAAAAATTAACTTAAAGAATAAAATTATATCTAGTTATGTACAAAGGGCGGTCATATCGCTAAAGAGCGATCTCTTCCAGACAACCCCAGGAATGAGTTGAGATGATAATGGCGATTGTGGTATACGTAACATATAGTATGAACTACTTACTTTTTAGTAATAAATACATAAATGATATATGCAGAAATTTTATATATTACATAGATATATACATATCATACAAATAGATATCTACAAAATATATAAATGTTTATGGATGAATTTAAATATCATATTCCAACGACAGGTAGTATTTATATTGTCTAAGGATATATTATATTGTCTAATATTATATTATCTAAGGGAACGTACCCATACTTCATGACCCGTTCAGAGGGGAGGTAAGTCTTCAAAATACCACGCTTGGTCACAGGGGCGAGTGGGCTTGGGTTATCGTCACGTAGTCAATATCCTGTACTGGAAATCTTGTGCTTTTTCGAGCTGTATTCAAATACCGTGCGCAGCTTTTTTAACTATATTTGTCTGCAAGAATTAATTTAAAACCACATTTATGAATTATTACGTGAAACTAGAGGGGTTGGCATATACTACGGGTGGTCACCGAGGGAGGGAGAGGAGTGGAAATTGTTAATAATAGTCACGTAGTATGGGTACACTCCCTAAGCTTTAAACTAAATTAATAATAAAGTCAGCTAAGTGCGATTATAATTTATATTATATAAAATAATAATTATTTATTTATTTCATGACAACACAGTCCAATACATATTTACAAAACACACACAATAATGTAATATTTTTTTCCTCGTGTCTATGTAGTAATTAATGCCTAGTACTGATTTAGTCTTTTTAATGAAGGACCAAATCAGTGGGCAGTCAAATTCGTCAGCTATTCCCTTCGAAATGCTGTTGGTATGTGTGCTTCGGCGAGGAATTATGCAAGGCGTCTAAAAAATCAATATTCTTATAACTAATTTAATATTAAAACTTACAGTAAAAATACTATTTAATAAAACTACGTTTTAACGGTTTTAAGTGCGGTAATTTTTAACATTGGGCAAACAAAGAGGAGCATAAAAACACGAGTAAAAGAACACATTGCTGACATGAAACACACAAGGTCTACGAAGTCTGCGATCAGTGAACACACGCTGGATAAACCCAACCACTACATCAGATTCGATAACCCACAAATCCTCGCGAAAGAGAATCGTTTCATACCTAGAATGATGCGTGAGGCTATTGAAATCAAAAAACACCCAAATTTTCAATAGAGAAGATGGTTGGCAAGTACCACCTGTTTGGGATCCAATTATCAAAACTATTAAGACCCAAACCCAGCAAAAACCAGCTGCCAGACCTCAAGACACTGTGAGCTCTTTCTGCGTACAACGGAACACAAACCAACTTGACTGATAATTACTTTTATTTTTCCTTCCACCCATTTTAATATTATATAAAATTATTAGAGCTAGGCATGTTTGCTGAAGAGTTTCTTGCGCCGCTTCTTCTCTTCAAGCCATAACATGTTGCGAAGCGGTAGTAAATTAGATTAGGCTCCCATAGATTAAATATTAACCATAAACAAAATTAAAATTAAATAATTAAAATTAATAAGTTGGCGGTAGGCTAAATAAAACTTTAACAATACTCGTTGACTCTTGACATCTTTGTCTTCCGTGATCACGGCCACTGAAAAGTGGCCGAAACGTCGGAAAAACCAAAATCAAATAAAATTACCGCGCTTAAAACCGTTAAAACGTAGTTTTATTATGTATACAAGTCGCGAAAACTTAAGAAAATATTATAAAAATACTATTTCTAAAATTATTAACTAGTTGTTGTATCGATGCTGGACTCTGAAGTGCCTGTTGCAGCGCATTAATCTTTTTTTGTAAACAAACTCTTTATACTTCAAAGTTATTTTCTATTTTTTATTTCAAGTTTTTTTGAAAGAGAGATATTTTAGTTTTTATAAACTATAAATTTTATAATCTTTTAAAAGTTTCTCAATCTATGGCCTACTCTGTAACAATCTCATTATACACACAACTCGCGCGTGTCTGTCCATACGTTTTACATTTTTTTATATAATAATATTAAAGCACAATTTACTTGTAAATGTTTCTGCTACAATGCCTAATGCCCCTTTGTCTGTTTTATCCGTGTTATTATATTATAACGTTTATTTTTTCCTATAAGAATGGAATAAAGTGTTATCGTGGGAAAACGATTTGTGTCGGAACGATTGCAGAATGAGTGTAATGACGAGCATTTTAGAGGTGTTCATTATTATTGCTGGTAGTGCCAGTGAAATTTCTTTCGCTTTACCTCGATTACGAGTTTGTTAGTGCAGTGCAACGGAGGCACCAAAAAAAAAAACTCGCCCACAGCGCTATATTATCTATACATGGCGACCGAGAGTAGAACTTTCTGTTAAAGTAATCCGGTTTCAAGATTTTTAAAAAAAGGTAGAAAATTCTGGAAAGAAAAAAAGACAGATATATTTTAGAAAGGGATAGATGATCCTAGAATAGAAGGTTCAGGAAGAGAAAGACAGAGATAGATAGATGTTAATAAAGGGATAGATAGTAAATAAAAGAATAACGAAAAGAATATCGAGTTCCAGAAGATTCTTATGGGTATATAAGCAGAGTAAGGCGCGCCTACCATGGTAGTTCAGTTCAGTTCAAGACAGTGAAACAACAAGTGCGATACGAAAGTGTTGGAAGATAAGTTCAATAGAAGACAGTGACGAGTTTAGTGGGCAGTTCAGTGAAGGAGGAGTGTAGCGTAGTTTAAGAGAAGATCCAGAAGCGAGCTACTCGCGGTAAATTCGGAGGTGAGCACAGCAGTAGCAGGAGGTGGTCTACGCAATATCGGCGACGGTATTGTGAGTGAGATCTTATCGTCGGGACAGTGCGTCGTTAGTCGTGCGTGTAGGAGCAACCCTGCGTAGAGGAACCACGTACGGCTGTGTAAGTTAATAAAAGCGTTTAGTTAAAAAACTAGTGTTTCTTTTCAATCCTAAGTGCGTACGTCCACTCGCATGTGACAATATGTATATAATTACTTGACCTCACTGACTGCCACCACCTCAACGCATATTACTTTGAGATTCACATAAAAAACTTTTTTGGAAGTGAAACTTCTTTAGAATTGTTGTGATTTGAAACTTGATGAAACGAAAAAGCGATACGACACACACTCCTGCGAGAGAATGTGACATAATACATTATATTTAATAATTTAAACATTATGTTCATACAGATAGAGTTGGAAATGTCTTGATGCTTTTCGTTAATACTTCAAATTGTTTAAAAGCTTATATACATACATACATAACTTCACGCCAGTTCCCTTGCGGGGTAGGCACGAACAACAGAGCGCCATTTAGGCTTATTCTTACACACCTCACTTGCTTCTTTGACATTCATAACTCTTATCATGCACGCTCGTCTGTTCTTAAGGCTCCTGACATCACCTTCTGCTAGTACACGATCAATTTGATCATGGAAGGTGTGTCGTGGCCTTTCACGACTTCTGCATCCATCCACTTTTGCATTGTATATCTGTTTAGTCATTCTTTCATCATGTATTCTTTCCACATGCCCGAACCACCGGAGCATTCCTTTCCTTACCTTCACCCCGACACTCTCTTTCAGACTACCTCTCTTTCTTACTTCGGTATTACGAACGCGGCCCGCGAGAGTCACTCCGCAGATTTTGCGCAGTGCTCGCATCTCGACCGCGTTTACTCTACTTTCATGCTCTCTCTTCCATACCCAACTCTCGCTTCCATACGTGAGCGTAGGTACCAGCACCGCGTTGGTAAAGCTTATATAATACATGAATTGTGTCGTCACGAAATTTAGGATCCTTCCCACCCCTTGTCACACTTTGTTTCACTTCTGCTGCGTGTGAACTGCATGTACACATATATTTTTTTCTAAAACTAGTAAAGTTATATTAAACCCAAGGCTATCCTGTGCACTTGTGTTCGAAAACAACTGACATCATCTCCAGAACGTAATGTTTTCGCTCTACTTTCTGCTCTATTACTAGACCATTTGATATAAATGTTTTCGGACTACAAAGACTTATAACAGTTTATTTAACCTTGCAATTGTTTATATTGTATACAGGATGTTGTACAACGGCAATAATATGTTTATTTATAGTTATTACGCCTAGATCAATTCATATATCGTCATGGTATACATATACGCGATACGTTTTGCAACGAAGTTGTTTGAAAGAAAGAAAATATTAATTGTCGAGAACGTACTTGTTATACCGGATAAAAATTGACTTTTGTTTTTTAAGAATTATTTATTTTATTTGAAGTAATACAATTTATTAATTAATTATATAGGATATTAAAATATGTCTGTCTTTGGAGGTGGCGCGATCCGAACTGACTCGAGCCGTGTGGTGCAGTCGGATGAGAAGTACGGGATGCTGAGAAAGCATCCCGTCAGCATTTTAGCTTGCAGTTAATATATATAATAATATAGATATAGTTATAGTAATAATTTCGAAGGCCATCGAAGAAACTGTATAGCATCGAAAACCATCGAAAACTATCGAAGACCACCGAAAAAATTGTATAGTAATACAATTTCTTCGAAGGTTTTCGATAGTTTTGATGGGCTTCGAAACTCCGTTCCAACCAGGTGTCCGAAGACACCTCAATAGTCCTTTTTTACTGTAAAGCTGGTAAATAGGCAGAGGTCACCTAATGTAGAGTGGTTATATTAGGTCTTGGGTTGCCTTTAGAGTGGGATAGAGGCGATGCCATAAAAAGGATACTGTTGAACACTTCTTTAAATATGAATTTGTTGTGGACTGTAAATATTTTAATTATAAATGAAAACTAGACGTGCGTAATACAATGAAGATTTTAATAACAATGGAGGGAAAAAAATATACAGATAAAAGAAAATAAACTTCGTTCTAAATTCAAATATTTAGTATTGGTGGCCAGTAGTACGCCACACTAAAGTAATAAATACTTTTTGTTGCACAGGAATTTCTACAAATGTCTGAAAATCTAGGAAATGTAGAAAATGCTCTCGTATTAATCTCCAATGCCATTTTGGAAATTGCCAGGAAAATGCCAGAGCCTTGATATTCTAATTAAATATATTTTTTATCAACAGATACTATAAGGTTTAATTTATATTTTAATAAAAATTCAAATAATTAAATTATCTCAATTATAATATAGTGAAGGGGATTTGGACCATCACTGTTTCACGCCGGTATTCTGTGAGAGCGTGATATCACACCGATCGAGGTGGATGTACTAGTTTAAACCAAAATAACGATTCCCGCATAGCTCTACCACGTCAACCAAGCTATCAAGATTCATTAAATTCGCAAAAACAACATATCGCAGTCCAAACGCTGATAACATTTATTGCCTGTGTGATGTATTTCCTAATAGTATTTTATGACTATCGATATAATGTGCGGACTAACATTTAACTGGATATATGCCAATTTGCTTCAATGCCAGATCATATAGAGTAAAGGAAGAAGAGACTGTTTGAAAAAACAGATATTTATATGGATATAAAATAGTCAGCATTTTACAAGTAAATAACTGCGGACTAATGCTTAACAACACAATTATTAATACATAAATACATACATAACTTCACGCCAGTTCCCTTGCGGGGTAGGCACGAACAACAGAGCGCCATTTAGGCTTAGTCTTACACACCTCACTTGCTTCTTTGACATTCATAACTTTTGTCATGCACGCTCGTCTGTTCTTAGGGCTCCAATTATTAATATTCGTATATATTCAAGTACATTAAATTAAATATATCAAATATTAAAATCAGTGTCATTACAGCGCTCGTTGGGTTTGGTATTTTTTACATTTTATCCTTCCCTCCTAAACTAAAACTGTATACACACTACAGTTTTTTGGTCCTTCGAGCCGGATATGAACCAGCGAGCTATGGATCATACTCTATTTCTGTCGACGACAGCTATAATCGATGTCTTCTGCTGAACCTAGGACTCGACTTCATAAAGCGCCGCTTTTTTATAGCTGGAGTACAGGATACAGGCTGGTGGCCCACCCGATGGAAAGTGTTTACCGTCGTCTATGGATATTTGAAACACCAGAGATACGGCCAACGTGCTGCTGGTTTTGAAAGGGTGACTGGAACTTGACCACTGGCTGGAACATTATTCAAAGTTGCAATGACCACCAGGGGTGGTTGCAAGACGCTATAAAGTTAAGGGACAATTGCTAATTGGGAAATAGGTGGCGCCAACAGAATCAATTTGAAAACTGCCGAACCTTTTCATACCACGACTGTACATATGTGTTTATTAGTACTAGCGATATTTAATAAGCTTTTTAAATACAAGCTTTTGAGATCCTGGATATCATGTAGCCGCAGAGTGCTAGCCCAGACAAGTAAAACAAGCCCAAACACGACGGACGGGTCTATCTTGTTTAGTACAAGAGTTCCTATGGCCACCTTCCGACTCCATCATCAGATCAGCTCCATGATACCATATTATTGCATTGTCACTCGATATACATATGCGTGCAAAATTTCAGCTGAATTGGAAACCGGGAGGTTGGTCAAATTTAACTTGCAAGATTCCACCCGAACTTACATACATAGGTCATCCATTGCAAATTAAATAAAAACTTGTAAAAAAAAGACAAGTATGAATTTAAAATGGCGAAAGTTTATCTTTAAATAGAGCTACAACTCACCGACCGGAATAGGCAACACAACATTAACCCACTAACGTCAGATCTTGTTTGACAGAGTACAATCCCCGCAGTCTATACTTGGTAGCAGTTCTTAGTTTCAGTCCATACCATATTGAATTGATAGTGATGGGAGATAATGGCGTATCGATTTCCTTTACATTATATTCTATCGAGAGCTCGATAAATTGACAACGGATTGGAAAGTGTACATTTACTAGAATTTAATACAGCTTTGCTTGGTTTTTATCAAAACCTCTATTACGCATTGCCGACGATCCCGTACCTACAGGCGGTCTATACTTTATTTTTTAAATTTTAGTTAAAATGTGTATTTAGATGGCCAGTTTAAAATTTAAAATTATCTTTTTTCAAAATTATTTTTTAATTGCATGAGTTCAGCAGATAGGCAGACGGCCCACCTGATGGAAAGTGGTTACCGTCGCCTATGGACACTTGCAAAGGTGCAACTTTGCAAATGTCTATATTGCAACTTGCAATGCAATATGCATTGAGTTGAGTGTTTGTTGACCGCGTTTTTTATAACTATATACTACGAAATGATGATAGTTTGTCTTATTTTAGAAGTTAGTCTAAAATAGTTAGTTCGGATAATTATGTAAATAAATGACTAGTTCCCGCCACGGTTTTCCCTTTTTTTATTGCATGAGTTCAGCAGACAGGCAGACGGCCCACTTGATGGAAAGCGGTTACCATCGCCTATGGACATTTGTAACGCCAAAGGTGCTACAAATGCGCTGCTGCTCTCTTTAGGGAGACTGGAACCTGGTCACTAATGCCGGAACAAACTCAAGGTGCGTTATGATATGGGTTTTTTAAGGAGGGCATTATAAAATTTCTTGAAGGTTGGCAACGCGTTGGCGACGGCACACTGGTGTACCGTGGTCATTAATTGGTGTGCTTCGGAAAAATAAGGTTATGCTGCAATTTGAATTTTAGGTTTGTTGATTAATAATAATAAATAACCTTTTCTGTAATTTAAACTAGGTTTGTTGATTAATAATAAATATTGTTTCGATGATTAATAAATAAATGTTGATTAACATTACTTTAAAAAAATGATTTTTATTTGTGGTCTACCTCCAAAAATTTTCGTTTTCCTAGATGTACCTTGAACACAAAAAGTTTGCGGAACACTGCTCTATATTTCTCTTGCTCACCGTGTGGATTTGAAATGAACTCCGAGCAGAGATATTCTCACGGCGCTATGATTTAAAAAAAAAGTGTCATAAAATTCTTTCGATTCCGGTAGCGCATTGGTATCATCTCCGATGTTGCAAATGTCCAAAGATGACGGTAAACGCTTTCCATTAGGTTGGCGAAGGTGAGAAAACAAACATGTATGTGAATGAAGCGGCGCACTCCTCGGGGAGTAGTAGTTGACTTATGGGCGGTTCCTATATGTATCTTACTACCTATTCACTTGTCTTATCATCGGTTGAATTTTAAAATAACTTGTAAACATGGAGGTATGTCAAATTTTAACCGATAGTAAGGCGGTAAATGTACGGTACGTAATATATAGAAATGGGCCGTTAAACATAAATTTAGAACAAAAATGTTGATTATAACACTCTTATCGATATAATATAATCGATAACTATCCATCACTATGTATATCATAAAATTGATTCTCCATATAAAATAATGCTTTAGTGAATCGGTATTTCTATTTATTAATTGACTGAAAGTAGTGTTGTCTAGACTTATCCGTCGTTCATTATCGACTAGTTTTTTCTAAGTAATTTCTATTAATTGCTTTAGCGCCTAGTTTTCTACGAACTAATGTCATGCCAGTAATACAATTATGCTAGAATTTTATTGATGTAGGCAATTAGCCTTGTGGATGCCTACGTAAATTGTTCAATGTGTTTTTTGTTCAAATAACATTTGCGTCGTGTTTTTATAGAAACGGGGGCCCAATTCTGCTATATCTTTCCCATGTCTTGGCGTTGCGAAAATAATCAAAGTACGATTCCATTGCCATAGTGTCAAAAATTCATATTCTACTATACCTTCTCGATATCGTCGTGGCAAAATAATAGCAAAAAAAAGTTAGTATTACCGTTAGCAGAGATGGCCTTAGCCATGAATATTGAAAAGCTACCAAAGTGTTAGATATTTATTTCACGAGTTTTCGCTTATACATACATACATAACTTCACGCCAATTCCCTTGCGGGGTAGGCACGAGCAACAGAGCGCCATTCAGGCTTATTCTTACACACCTCACTTGCTTCTTTGACATTCATAGCTCTTTTCATGCATGCTCGTCTGTTTTCACTTATAAATAATTATAAAGATAAAATGACGTAACACGGGCACGCCATTGGAATTGACAAAATATCGAAATTATTCTATGAACTGAACTATAATGAATAACTGAACAACTTTAGTTTCAACTGACACTTTTTATTATGGAGAGCCTTGATAGGCTTGCCTATTTATTTTTGTTCATGGCTACCTGGCAAGCATGTATGAACCAGGGCTTGAAAACGTTATCAATTATCTTTAAAAATATAGGTGGTTACCGGTATTTTCAAAAAAGATACTGCCACACCGGTATATATTTACCGTTACTTGGTAACTTTTATGATTTTAACGTTATAATATAGCGTTAAAATTGTATGTATAACGTTATACGTATCGACAATTTTTACATTATTTTAAGCGACGTTGCTATTTTTACAAGCTTTTATTTAACTTACAATGGATGTACCTATGTATGTATGTAAGTTCAGGTGAAATCTTGCAAGTTAAATTTGAACAATTTCCCGGTTTCCGATTGAGCTGAAATTTCGCACGCATATGTATATCGCGTACCAATGCAATAATATGGTACCATGGAGCTGATCTGATGGTGGAGTTGGAAGGCAGCCATAGGAACTCCTTTATTAAATAAGAAAACCCGCCGTGTTTGGGCTCGTTTTACTTGTTGTGGCTGGCACTCTGCGGCTACATGATATCCAGGATCTTAAAAGCTTGTATAGAAAAACTTTTTTAAAAAAGCTTTTTAAGAATTGGCTTTATTGCGACTGCATGTTTACCGAAACCATCGACAAACACAACTCTAAATATTACGCACTTAGCACAATGCTTTTTGACAATCTTTGTGAGTGAAAAAGAGCGACAGTGGTAACAAAACATAGTTATAACGGTAAAATTACCAATAAAAATAGTATTACCGTTATATTTATTATCGGGAAAATGCCTAGAAATAACGGTAAGTTTTATAACGATATTTATTTTTTACCGTTATCTGTAATTAGCATAAATAACGATACCACATTTTTACCGGTATTTCAAGCACTGGTATGAACAGGTAAGTCAATACAGGTATACCGTTCTGTTAACCATTAATAATGGTATTATAAGAAATATAATATAATTAATTAATTACAAAAATACCGTATAGGCTTGCCTGCAAAAAACCGTTCATAGAATATTGTTGTCATGCTTTGAAGTTTTAAAGCTACCTTCAAAGCATGATAAAATGTGTCTCATCCAGTTATCAGTTGGGTGAAGGTCGATCTTCACTGTCTCATCTACTAACCAGTTCTCTTACCTGAGGAATCAATCAAGCGTTCTGAAATTATCTTACATATATTATTATTGAATAACAATTTCCAATTGTCCTCGAATCAATAGAACATTGAATTTATCAGCCTTTATCGTTACGGGCACGAGCCATCTGTTTCTGAACACCCGCCAGGCACGTGGCAGATGTAACTTTACACCGCGAGATAGGGATGCGTGACTGTAATTTAACATTTATCGATTTGTTTTGTGAATCCCTAATCAATCTTTATTCATCAAAAACGTGGTACAAAACATTTAAACTTTATTTTACAATTTCTGGATGACTATCAGCTATCCACATTTTAATTGTAACATATTAGTGATAGCGAGCTATTAACAAGTCACCACAGATAAACTTTAAAGATTTTCATCCGTGCTGAAACGGAGAAAGAATACAATTTCCCGCGCCCGAGTGGCCTGTCGTAGCAGGCGACAAAACAACCCACAGTCAGGTGGTAGGGCGTTTACCCGTCTGGATGACTACCACCCCTGGCCTAGAGTATACCACCATAACAACCTTGAGCTGTGTTCCGGCATTAGTGGTCAGGTTCCAATTTCCCTTTAGAGAGCAACAGCGCATGTGTAGCACCTTTGTTGTTGCGAATGTATATAGGCGATGGTGATCGCTTTCCAGCAATGGGCCGTCTGCCTGTCTTGCTGTTCTCATGCAATTAAAAAAAAATATACGTTTTTTACTAGAAACGAGTGTATCAGCCATTAAACTGCTAAGGGTATTTAAAGAACATTTTATTATTTTAATTATTTCAAATGCATCATCTAAATATTTCTATACGTTCTCATGGCTACTTATTAGTAACCAAAAGATCAATAAACATTCTAAACCAATTCACATGTACTTAAAACCATTTATAATAATTAGACGTGTAGTCATATCGATGCAGATTGATTTATCGACACTTAACTTATCGAGCACGTCACATGCCTACACCTTAGGCCCTTATGCTCAAATCTTGAGTGCCCCATTCATAGTTTTAATGCATTTCATACTGATGCTCCTTTGTTACGGTTCATAAGTTACTCTTCAGATGTTTTATATGAAATATCGTAACCTACTTAATTTCAAAGAAATTGCTCTATACTTCCTTTATGAGTACTACCATACCATTTTAGCAAAACCAGAATATATATATAAAGAATGCATCAGTCCGTTTGTCTTTGTAATTTTTCTATGAAATTACTAGGTCTGTATTATGGATGAAATTTGATGAAACCTGCACATCGAGACTCAGTTGTCTCGGTGTGCAGGTATCATCAAGTTTCTAAGCACGATCTTCCCTTCACCGTCATACAAGGTAATTGTAAAACTATTCATGTTAGGTCAAAAACGGCTTAAGCAGTGCATGATTCCCAATTCAGATTCAAACCAACTTCATTTGAAACGCGAGTTTGAGACGCATGAGTTTAAATTGTAAAATTTAAAAGTGCGAAATTTCATACTCCTTCGGCCGCGCCATTTTCGTAAAAAAGGGTACAAATTTTTTAAAGAAGAGAAAGAAAGAAAAACTTTATTTGAACAAATAGCAACGTAATTACATTCCTTATACATTTTTATACACAGAGAACTTTGAGAATTTGTTCGCCCCAATTTCAGCAAACAAGGTTTGCACTCAGCATATTGTTGTGCCGGTATTATATCCGTGTTTGCTTCACGTATTAATATAATTATATTATTGATTACATCTATAAGAAATAGGTAGATAAATAGGTAATACTAAGTCATTTCTATTTTCAAACTGATTTGTTCTTGGCTTTGCGCCAAAAACATTCTGCCTTGTCTATGGGCACGGCAGGAAATCAGATTATATAAATAAACCATAGAGTTTGATGTCATCCGATGTAATTTCTATTGATAATCGGATTGCTATTAAGGTTGCCACATGTTTTAGGGTACATACCGTTCACCAGAAGAGTTACATACATACATACATACATAACTTCACGCCAGTTCCCTTGCGGGGTAGGCAC
Source organism: Dendrolimus kikuchii (assembly GCA_019925095.2). Taxonomy (NCBI): domain Eukaryota; kingdom Metazoa; phylum Arthropoda; class Insecta; order Lepidoptera; family Lasiocampidae; genus Dendrolimus; species Dendrolimus kikuchii. The sequence goes on from CM034413.1 coordinate 10,733,639, forward strand.
GAACAGCAGAGCGCCATTCTGGCTTATTCTTACAAACCTCACTTGCTTCTTTGACATTCATAACTCTTGTCATGCACGCTCGTCTGTTCCTAAGGCTCCTGACATCACCTTCTGCTAGTACACGATCAATTTGATCATGGAAGGTGTGTCGTGGCCTTCCACGACTTCTGCATTCATCCACTTTTGCATTGTATATCTGTTTGGTAATTCTTTCCACATGCCCGAACCACCGAAGCATTCCTTTCCTTACCTTCATCCCGACACTTTCTTTCAGACCAACTCTCTTTCTTACTTCGGTATTATGAACGCGGTCCGCGAGCGTCACTCCGCAGATTTTGCGCAGTGCTCGCATCTCAACCGCGTTTACTCTACTTTCATGCTCTCTCTTCCATACCCAACTCTCGCTTAAATACGTTGGGATATATACAATAATTACCATTTTTACAATCTAAAATATTGATAGTCGTGGTAGCGTAATGGTTAGCACACGCGTCCCAAACTCAAAGGGCGCGGATTCGATCCTGGACGAAACGTATGCACCGCTTAGGCATATTTCTGATCTAATGTGCATATTGTTACAATTACCACGTGCTAACAACGGTGAAGGAAAACATCGTGATGCAACCTGCACATTGAGATAACCGATGTGTCAACCCTGCCACACCACCTTGGACAAGCGTGGCAGGTATGCGTACCCCAGTAATGGGAGGCCCGAGCCCAGCAGTGGGACATTTATGGACTGTTATTATATATATTATATCTCTATTTATTTATGCTATTTCTTGATATATCTTATTTTTTATCTATATATATATCTTTCTATATCTACACGACTTCTGTGGCTATCCTATGACTAATTAGTTTTACTGCATATAAATTAACGATAGTGGCTGCGTATGCTCATTATACTGTTACGAGTTAGCGGGACTCGAATTAAAATGCCGTTCGAATTATTATAGAGTTTATTAGAACTATACAAACACGTATAACACAAGTACAAATATAACCGAACACAACAAATCCAAACGTAATGCAGAAGGTCGTAATTCAATAAAACGCGCAAAGTCCGTCACTATTACATTCCCGAATGTACACACGTCACGCCCGTATCGTAGTCGTAGCTCAACTGCCTCCTTTCTGTCAGGCCGTCGTTTTTATACTTCACAAATGCGAATGTGCTCGCCCGGCAACGTCCACGCAATTTCCTAGTAATCGTAATCCGCACACCTGGCTAATGATGCAGCCGCAAGCGGCTGTAAACGAGTACAATAGATCAATCGGCTATTCTCTACAACAACTAGAAACGTATGCCAATAAATAAATGAACAAAAAAAGACGATCATAAAAGGATTACAATCAGTTCAAATGCCGACAGGTAATAAAATGTGCTTTCACAGATTTATACGTGGAATTTGTCTTTGTTGGGGCCTAGGTTGTAATAATACGTTGTAATTGGAACGGTTCTTGTTAACTACCTTTATTACAATTTTCTTCGCGAAACTAACGAAGTCCTTTCGCAGCCGTGACAGTCCGCCGTTATCTGCGTGACAATTTCATTAACGCAAATGAATCAAATTAAACAAACACTGGTACATTAAGTGATGTGACGCAAGTGCAATGGCGAAGTTACGAAACTTGTTTAAACAATGTGTGGGCGCCCAAATTTAGGCACCACTTCATAGTTACGCAAAGTGATGAAATGTCGACTGTGTCAAGTACTTGGATCGAAGGTTTCTGTGGGAGGTATAAAGTGCTTTTTATCCCACTTAAAAAAGGTTGTCAATTCGGCATGGAAATATTTTTTCATGTAAGAAAGAAAATCATTTTATTCAGGACAGCTAAACGAATACAAAACTAAGTGTTAACAAAAAACTTGTCCAGAAAAGGGGCATTAGTCTGAGTCATGCTGATACGGATTGTACAGCGCAACGTACAGCGTTTTGCTGACACTGCGGCCTACTTTAGTCTATCTTATACTAATATATAAAGCTGAAGAGTTTGTTTGTTTGAACGCGCTAATCTCAGGAACTACTTATCTGATTTGAAAAATTTTTTCAATATTAGATAGCCCATTTATCGAGGAAGGCTATAAGCTATATATCATTACGCTAAGACCAATAGGAGCGGAATGAAGAATGTTTCAAAATCGGGGTTTTTTTTAACTTACTTTTTTTTTACTATTCCACGCGGAAGAAGTCGCAGGCAGAAGCTAGTTTTAATATAAGTACAAATAATGCTCACAAATACTTTGTGCTTGAGTTGCTACGAGTTGCTATTAATCGTAACATACGACTTCAACTACCATTGAGTTCCGCCTTCGCCGGAATGCTCATATCTTATTCCCTTTGTATACTATTTGAAGGAACGCTTTGAGTTCTTTCAAGAAAGTAGTACGAGGCTCTTGAGATCATCAGCAAATCTGCGACTAATGACGCCAATACATTCTACGCAATTTTGATAGAAATCTTTTACTGTGCAGGCTGTAAGGTTGTGGAAAGCATTACCAATGAGCATCAGAAGTGAAAAGTCACTTAACTCTTTTAATAAACTCCTCATAGATCACTATCTAAATTTGTAAACAGTAATTTATGTATATGTATGTAACTCTATGTACATATTGTTACGACCTACACCCCGACAAAAGTGAATTCACACCTGCATACCATAAAAGCACACTTTATTACCTTTCCGCATTTGGACTTCTTTTGTTTACTTTGTGCTTAAAATTTGTGATTAGAAAACAGCTCATTGTGTATTGTAATCTTTTATGGCAGTTATTAGCCAGGTGTGTCGAACTGATTCTAAGAAATTCGGTCTACGCGGTCGGGCATGCATATTGTATCGGTGCAATATAAAGCAATGACCCAATGGAGAGATCGGCAGTCTAGCGATACCCACAAGCGAAGTAAGACCTGTGAACATTCGGTAATCTATTTAGTGACGGACTTTGCGCGTGTTATTAAATCGTGCTTTACGTTTGGACTGGTTGTGTTCAGTTATATTTATACCTGTGTTACACATTTTTGTATAGTTCTAATAAATTCTATAGTAATTCCAAAGGCATTTTAATTCGAGTCCTGCAACTCGTAACAATATATTTCTATATTAATATGTATGTGCATTTTTATTTACTATTAATATATGTAAATATATATACATACATAACTTCACGCCAGTTCCCTTGCGGGGTAGGCATGAACAACAGAGCGCCATTTAGGCTTATTCTTACACACCTCACTTGCTTCTTTGACATTCATATCTCTTGTCATGCACGCTCGTCTGTTCTTAAGGCTCCTGACATCACCTTCTGCTAGTACACGATCAATTTGATCATGGAAGGTGTGTCGTGGCCTTCCACGACTTCTGCGTCCATCCACTTTTGCATTGTATATCTGTTTAGTCATTCTTTTATCAAGCATTCTTTCCACATATATGTATATATGATTGTATATATTTTAAACTATGCGCACTGAATACCGACCCATTAGTAGAAATGTGAAATTATCTCCAGACGGTTGTCTGGAAGAAATCGCTGTTAGCGATAAGACCGCCGATTGTACTAGTCATATGATTGTTAACTCATGTGTATTATTTTCTTCTGTGCAATAAATAATATTCTAGTAGGTAAATAACATGTGAAATTGTATATGTCCTAACATCTATAATATGTACCGTGTTGTTAAGCAAATAAATAAATTGATTGATTGAATAAATTAAACAAATGAAAGAAACATAAAAATAGCCACGATACCCTAAAAATTGAATTCACACGACGAATGAGACCCTTGAGCAGAATAATCATCAATTTTACCAATAATTACAACACAAATTATAGCTCTGTGTCCTTAACATATCACTAAAAGGGCCTTAAGGTCAAAACAATAGTTTCGAAATCTTTATGAGAACATATAGCGTAAATTAACATTAACTAATTTTTCAAAAATCACACGTTTCAAGTTATTTGAGTGGGCATGTGAAATCTTATTTATTTAACTACGTACTACGTTCACTTTATGTGTTTTTTTATTGCTGGAGTAAGTACAGCGGACAGGCTGACGGCTTATCTGATGGAAAGCGGTTACCGTCACCTATGGTCCACCACTACCTATAAAAATTTACATACATACATACATACATAACTTCACGCCAGTTCCCTTGCGGGGTAGGCACGAACAACAGAGTGCCATTTAGGCTTATTCTTACACACCTCACTTGCCTCTTTGACATTCATAACTCTGACATTCATTCTCACAAACTGACATGCATTCTTTCCACATGCCCGAACCACCGGAGCATTCCTTTCCTTACCTTCACCCCGACACTCTCTTTCAGACCAACTCTCTTTCTTACTTCGGTATTACGAACGCGGTCCGCGAGCGTCACTCCGCAGATTTGGCGCAGTGCTCGCATTTCGACCGCGTCTACTCTACTTTCATGCTCTCTCTTCCATACCCAACTCTCGCATCCATACGTGAGCGTAGGTACCAGCACCGCGTTGTGTATGGCGAGCTATAAAAATTTCAGATGCAAAATTGACATTTTGCATCTGTTTAGTATTTTTTGTTAAATTTAAGGATAAAAACATAATTATAACATGACATAATCCGTCGGGCTCTTGTCACCGCCGGGGTACCTGCCGTTCTAGAAGCGAATGGCTTCTGCCGCAGCGATAGCAAGAGACCCGATGGTATATCATTGGTGCCCCGGAGGATGGGTCGCCCTTTAGTATGGGACGCGTCTTGCGTCGACACTCTGACGGCGTCCCATCTTTCAGCCATTATCATGTCTGTCGGCTCAGCTGCTGCTCAACAAGAGGCCTAAAATGCCGCAAATACTCCGCCATCGGAAATGGTTACATATTTGCGGCTTTTGAGGTCGATACCCTGGAATCATGGGGGCATCAAGACAGCGAAACGCCTGGTAGACATCTCACGTGACTAAAAACGAATTAGCGTTGCCATTCAGCGAAGTACTGTAACCAGTCTTTTGGGCACGTTTCCAACTGACAGCGGTCTGGCACTAGATTTTATAGTTTAATTTTAATTAATATATATATATATAGTTGTATTTAGTTTAATTGTAAAATCTTATATTATAACATTGAAATATTTGTAGTAATCATTAAAATACTAAATAAGTAATGAACTAAGAGTAGTAAGAACGGAGAAAGAATACAATTTCCTGCGGCTGGGCGGCCTGTCGTAAGAGGCGACAAAACAACCCACAGCCAGTTAGTAGGGCATTTGCCCGCCTGGATGGCCACCACCCCTGGTCTACAGTATGCCGCAATACAACCTTGAGTTGTATTCCGGCATTAGTGGCCAGGTTCCAGTCTCCCTTTAGAGAGCAGCAGCGCATTTGTAGCACCTTTGGTGTTGCGAATGTCCATAAGCGATGGTAACCGCTTTCCAACAGTGCGCCGTCTGCCTGTCTGCTGAACTCATGCAATATAAATGTACCTATATAAGTTACAAAAAAATGTCAACACCTATTTGTATACCAATTATATTTTTATGCAATAAATGATTTGATTTGATTTGATTTATGGGTATTTGCAATATCAGAGGCGCTAAGAATATGCTACCCGCTAGGCTACGAAGAAAAAAAATACTCTTCCCAGAGGATAGACGAATATAGCCGAAAAGGTGGCGCTCTGATCGCGTTCTATTGGCGCCAACATTGTAATTCACTAATAAATACATCGTCCTGGCAACGAGCATGACAGCGACAATTTTAATATGTTGCTCTCATAGTTGATTAGCATAGTTAGTTAGTTCCACTTTTGCTAGATGCCGTCACGGGTACTTATGATTAGGTACTTTGAATTTATAATTAATAAGATGCCCCCTTCATGACATACATTATTCCTTTGCTAACGCGAGCAAAGCCGCGGGAAAATGCTAGTATGATCATACATAGAAATTAAACCAGCACAAAACTTGTCCTAATTTTTTTAAATAACTCTCGAGTATTTAGATGCTTAAAACGAAATTACAAAATAGTAAAAACAAACCTTTCAGTGAGGAATTTTATTTTAAACAATTTTACTATTGCCTAAGAAACCAGTATAAGGTGACCCGCTTTTGAAGTAGGTTAAGATGTAAAATCAAAAATGTTAGTTCTTTAGTGGTCCGTCACAGTTGCTGCAAGCAGCATCTAGCATCCTAAAGAATACAATTACGGCCTGTCGTAAGAGGCGACTAAACAACCCACAGCCAGGTGGTGGGGTATTTGCTCGTCTAGATCGCTACCGCCCTTGGTCTAGAGTATGCCGCCATAACAACCTTGAGTTATGTTCCAGCATTAGTGGCTTAGATCCAGCCTTCCTTTGTTGTTACGAATGTCCATAGGCGATGGTAACCGCTTCCCATCAGATGGGCCGTCTGCCTGTCTATACTATTACGCCAACCGCTCAAGATTCATGGCGGGATTTATATCTTTTTTTTTCTTAGCCAGGGGAAATCCGCTTGAGGACCAGAAGCCGCGACAAGGGCAGAACCTTGGGGGGATAATTCGCGACCTAGTGTGGGATTCGCCAGATCAGGGGTGGCACCAGCATGCTGTTGCCACCCCCGGTTAGGGATACCCACTAAAACCCCTGGGTGTTCCGTCCTTCGCCTTATGCCAGGTCTACGGGTACATGACCTAGCCTCTCCGCAGCCCTGGCTGGCGAGGGCCCCGCGAGGCCTCTTCCATTGCCGGGGACTCATCCCCCGGCATCGTCCTGCTCTCTTTGGCGTGGGGCGGTCTGTAATGCGCCCCACGGGAGGAGAGATGAGCGCCCACGGACCACTCGCGCTCTCATCTCGACGGCCTAGGCGACACAGGTACCTCCCGAAGCAGCCATGCCCCGAGAGGACCTGTAGGGAACTATACCTACAACTCGTGGTCTTACAGTGTTCAATTTTTTTATCAATTTATGAATTTATTTATTTGCTTAAACAACATGGTACTTACTACACATTTTAAATGTTACGACTGTATGTCGTTTTACATTCATATGTTATTAACCTATTAGGCGTACAAATTTAAAAATAATAAAATTTATATTATATTACAGTTCATTTTATTTACTAACTAGCGGCCCGGCGCGGTTTCACCCGCGCTCTGTCCCGCTCCCGTGGTATATAGCGTCATGGTATATAGCCTATGACGCTCCCTGTTAACGTAGCTTTCCAACAGTAAAAGAATTTTTAAAATCGGTTTAGTAGATCCAGAGATTATCCCCTACAACGTCACAAACTCACAAACTTTACCTCTTTATGATGTTAAGTATAGATTTATAACTGTTATGTCACTTGTATTTAATTGAATTATTGTGAAACTCAAAAAGATAGAGTTGGAAATATTTTGAAGTTCATAATTCAAATTGAAACTAGAGCATTTGTTTCCTATTTTAGTTACCATAAGCCTCTCGTGTCATTTGTTCAATGTGAAAACATGGAATCTGAATAATATGTGTTGTAATTAATATATGAAATGTAATATTTTGCATTAAAATATTAAATTTAATTTTGAGCTTGGTAAAATTATTATAAAAATAATAAACCTTATAATTATCCTAATACTCCTGATACTCTACATTTATCTCATTCTCTCGTAGGGTACTTTTCCCGTGTGTGAATTGTACATACACAATTTTTTTATTTCTTTCTATGAAATTACAGAGATTTGTTTTTTTTTAATCTTCTATAGACCGTGTAACGTAAAGCTAAGGATACACGTTTCAATTTAATGGTGTTTACGTCTGGCCCCGTTTACGTTGGTTTTCGCGAGGAAATTAGGTTTTTGGGTTGAAATGTTGTTTATATTAGGAGTTCGGCCACGAAACGCGCGTGTTTCATAAGCACGATTTCTTTGAGATCAACAAAGTGATGGCCGACACTCGTTTTGTAAAATTCCATACACTGACTGTCTTCCATCAGATGGGCCATCATGCTCACTCGCATTAGTGTCAAGCTTAAGGAAGTGGTGTCGTGGTGTTGACGAACGTCCACTGAATTTAAAATTTAAAAAAGAATTTATTCGAAAATATTCCCGAACTCAAAAATAAATTAGCGGATCTTATTTCAATCCAGTTTCATTGAAAGTATTATTTAAGCTTTATCACCGTGAATTCTTCTATAATTTTCTACCTTGTATTTCAAATATTAGAGGGAGACGAAACGAACTTAAATTACAAAGAGGTATCAAAACGATTCCAGCCAGTCTTCTGTGCACCTTACCCATAGAAGATGGTGACCTGGGCTCAGTATTCTATTTATAGTCTTGAGGGATAATAGGTAGAATACTAAAAGTAGTTTTATTTATTGTATTAGTGTATAATGTCTTCGTTAACAAATATTTGTAGTTTATTTGGTACTAATGTTGCACTTAAATAAAATGTCATTAAAGAAAATAATGTGTGTGCATATTGTTGCAATAACCAGGTGCTAACAATGGTGAAGGAAAACATCGTGTTGCAACCTGCACATCGCGATTACCGATGTGTCAAACCTGCCAAGCCACCATGGACAAGAGTGGTGGGTATATTGTCTGTTCCCCCTATAATTAGAGCCCCGAGCCCAGCAGTGGACATTTATGGGCTGTTATTATTATTATAAAGAAAATAATTATGGTTCTTAAAATTCTAACTAAAACCAGCAATACATGGCGTATGACTGTAAGACAGACTGATATGACGATTTCATAAAGGTATTTAGGCTAAGCTTAACTGTTGATCTTCCACTTGGACCATTGGTGACGTCATGGCTGACTACATATTGTTACAACCTAGGCGCCGACAAAGAAAAATTCCACCTACAGATTTGTAGAAGCACATTTATTACCCATCGGCATTTGAACTAATAACAAATAACATTGAAACTATTGTAATTCTTTTATAATCGTCTTCCTTTGTTTACTTATTTATTGGCATACGTTTCTAGAGAACAGCCTATTGTTGTATTGTAATCATTAGCCCGGTGTTACGGATTTTAAAGTACAAGCTGATTGTAGGAAATTTGGTCCACGTTGCCGGGCGGGCACATTGCACTTGTGCAGTATAAAACAATGGCCTGATTGAGGGAGGGGGGCAGTCGAGCGAGAACCACGATCAAGACGAGACGTGTGTACATTCGGAAATTTATTAGTGGCGGACTTTGCGCGTTTTATTGAATAAAGACCTTCTGCATTGTTTGTATAGTTCTTATAAACTTTATAATAATTCCAACGGCATTTTAATTTGAGTCCCGCAACTCGTAACAATATATACGGAATACTGGTATCATCATGGCCTTCAAAGTATTTAAACCGCGCTTTTAGGAGCCATCCACATTTTATAAATCCGTTTACGTGACCTATATTTGTACTTCATGAATGAGCCTTATTTATGTTATAGCGTGAGCAACGAAATTGTGAATTTGATAATCCGCTAACATTTTATACGTTCAGGAACGCAGAAAGAATATTATCCGTGCAGGAACGGAGAAAGAATACAATTTCCTGCGGCCGGGCGGCCTGTCGTAAGAGGCGACTTAACAACCCACAGCCAGGTGGTAGGGCATTCGCCCGACTGGATGGCTACCACCCCTGGTCTAAAGTATGTCGCCATAACAACCTTGAGTTGTGTTCCGGCATTAGTGACCAGGTTCCAGTTTCCCTTAAGAGAGCAGCAGCGCATTTGCAGCAACTTGGTGTTGCAAATGTCCATAGGCGATGGTAACCGCTTTCCATCGAGTGGGCCGTCTGCCTGTCTGCTGATCTCCTGCAATAAAAAAAAAAAAAAAAAAGAATACTAATTCCTACATAGGTCAATCACAAAAATGGAAGATAAAGTGTTCAAGTTACACAAATTCCATACGTACGTTATTTGTTCACGTATTTTCTTATTATATACCCAAATTAAAAAATGTTGTAATTTAGAATGATCCAATGACTTTTAGAATAATGACATAAACTTCTTTTTTTAATCTCTATTTTGTTAGTAATTATTGTGACATTTTTTTTTCAATTTTATTCAATATTGACCTAATGTAAATTAAATTGACATTTCATTTATGTAATTTTCGTATAATTGTGTATTTATTTTTTTGTAATTAACTATTTGAGCCAATTTTTATTTTGATTATATAAATTATTTTTTAGTGGAAACTTGATTGATATATCTATTAATTTTGTGATTTATATTTAAGAATATTAATTATTGTATGTTTAGCAAACAAATTGAATAAATAAATAAATACTAGCTGATGCCCGCGACTTCGTCCGCGTGGTGCGGTTTTTTAACTATCCCACGGGAACTCTTTAATTTTTCGGGATCAAAAGTATCCTACATGTTGACCAGGGATATAAGCCATCACCATGCAAAATTTCATTTAAATCGGTCCAGTCGTTTCGGAGATTAGCCGTTACAAACAGACAGAGAAACAGAGAAACAAAAAATTTTAAAAAACTCTAAATTAGTAAATCTATTTCACTTCTTACATCTCCCTGACTCGGTTTTTAGCATTTTATTTTTCATTGCACAGAAATTCGACCTCTATAGTGTTATTATATGTAGTATAGAAGATGTTGTTGTGGGGGGTATGTTAGATTGGACAGTCTTTTGTATTTTAACAATTTTTTACCTTATGCGCAGAAGTATGCCCCCAAATTGTGAAGTTTGTAATCTTGTCGAGGATGTGCCGCACTTATTAAGCAGAATGTGTCAGGTCTGAACAAATGAGGAGTAAAGTAATGAAGAGCGCGAATTTTTGTAGGTTTGATATAGGAATATTTAATAGTATTCTGTCAGACATAAAATCGAGTGCATCCTGAAAGGGGTGACTAGTATAGGGTGGAGGAGCGAGATGGAATGCTCCTCCGTCTCAAAGGAAGATCTTCCAGCGAGGTTAACATTGTTCCTCGCAGGCCTAGGCCCATCTGTTATAGTTGAAAATTTGTATATATTCTTTGTATGTTTCGGGAAACGTTTGTGACATCAGTAATTGCACAGCGCCATCTATTGGCTTGTAGGTGTTCCACTACAAGCCAAACAAATGTTAATAGATTTAAGTGAAATAATTTGATTTTTTTAACTATAAGGTACAATAGGACTGACACAATTTTTTGTAAATAAAAGTCCCTTCAAAATAAAGAGAAAAAACATTTTTTTTTATTGCTCTCGTTTAAACCAAAATATCTCCCACTGTGGATACTGAATACCTCAGTTTGGTTACGTATACGTTGAAAAATAATCCAACAACAAAATATCATGATGATCAAATAACAGAAGTGTTAAAACGAGGTCAGGTAAACAGCATATCAAATAAACGTGCATGTACGAAGAGGTTGATGAAAGTAGATGAAGCGAATGTTGTTTGTCAGGATCGTCGCAAGTGGAGATCTATAGTATCTGCCTACCCCCATGGAAAATAGGCGTGATAATATAAACTTTTTAGTTGTAGAAACATGTAAAAATTAAAGAAGAAGTCGTGGAAGGCCACGACATACCTTCCATGATCAAATTGATCGTGTACTAGCAGAAGGTGATGTCAGGAGCCTTAAGAACAGACGAGTGTGCATAACAAGAGCTATGAATGTCAAAGAAGCAAATGAGGTGTGTAAGAATAAGCCTGAATGGCGCTCTGTTGTTCGTGCGTACCCCGCAAGGGAACTGGCGTGAAGTTATGTATGTATGTAAAAATTATAAGATTTTTTATATATAGGTATAGTATCTAATTATAAATAAACTAAATTATAAATAAATTAAACTATACAATAAATTAAACTAAAAATAAACTATATATACAAACTAAAATTAAAGTATAAAATCTAGTTCTAGACCGCTGTCAGTCGGAAACGTGCCCAAAAGACTGGCCACATTGCCTCTCTGAATGGCAATGCTGATGCGCTGTGCGAGGTATAAACCAGTCTTTTGGTCACGTGAGACATCATTAAAATTAAAATTAAATTAAACAACTTTTCATACAGCAATCCATGTTTGCGAATCAAAACATATAAACGTATTGTTCCAACATTTGTAGTCTTCTCCTGTAGACATGTAAAACGTTTTTGTATTTGACCCAGACATCTGACTCAATTTTTGATTGGTATCGTACTCTACAGATACAAAAATCATAGTAGTTTTCGATTATGTAAAATGATCAATTAAGCAAAGTGGGCGTCTGCCATGTTTACCCACCCACGCTAACTTAATAAGATTAGTGGTGTTTGTATTTCCCACAATGTTTTATCAACAAACATTTGCTTCGGTTCTGAGTGGATTTGCGAAATGTTCTTAACCGACTTCTGTGAAGGTGTCGTAATGATTTGCTTCAAAAATTGAATCGATTTGGTTGAAATGCGCCGATCTGAATGGACACAGCGATATTCAATGACATTGAATGATTCAGGTTTGTTTTTAAAGCTGAAAATGCACGGGGTCACTTATGTTTTTCAATTTCTATAGATACAGCCTTGAGTTGTGTTCCGGCATTAGTGACCGGGTTCCAGTCTCCCTTAAGAGAGCAGCAGCGCATTTGTAGCACCTTTGGTGTTGCAAATGTCCATAGGCGATGCTAACCGCTTTCCGTCAGGTGGGCAGTCTACTGCTGAACTCTTGCAATACAAAAATTGAAAGACAAATGAACCGTCTGGCATCGGCTTAAGTTTCGATTTTTCTTTATTTTTATTAGTTTTGTTAGACGAATCATTCGTCAATTGTGGACCGATTTTCAAGACTTTTCTTTCATAAACACAAGTAGGCAGCTGACGCAACTGAGTCTTCTCTGTTTATCTCCTAAACGTAACGTTAAAAATCAATAAATCAATTTGATTTATGGTATGTAAATTTCCGGTAAAATATAGCCCTATTACTGCTAATTTTATTAGTAGATAGTTTTATAGTTTCGCCTTGCATTTGTCAAGGTTAGGACGTTACGAATCAACGAAATCGGTTCAATAGTTTTAGTGTGCCAAAACAAACAATAGCGAGTTCTTTTAAAGTCGTAGTCCACTGATAAACGTAGGCTGTGTCGACCTAAATAACCTAAATTCTTTTTGTCCTTTTAAACCATTCCCTTTCCATAAACTCGGCAAAAAAAAAACTAAAAGAGGAAACCCCGAAGATGTCAAGAGATGGCGCCATCTGTATGCGCGGTCGACTGCAAAACGTCAAGGCTGTCAACTTAAATTCTCTCTCTCTCAACCGACGCGTACGTGCGCAATAAACCGAAAAATATTTAAAAACTATTAAAACTGTGCGGGGTCCAGGTGCGAGGATCAAAGCCGGGTAAGTCCCTTTTCCTTCCTTGCCCTCACATATCACACAACAAAATATTTACAATAGGCCCTCCCACGTAGGCGTACCACGCTTTCACAGAATATCGGCGTGAAACGTTTAATCCTGTGTGAATTGTATTTCCAGCGATGAGTGGTTTCTGTCGCCTTTGCAGTTCACTCACAAATACGTCGTCTTCGTGGCAACGCGAACGAAGTTTATAATAAAGTGAATACTTGCATAAAAATGAAATTAATTTAAAATTTATGTGATAGTAAGCACGCCCTTATAGTACATTTCTATTTATTACGCATATCGTATTCATCGTAGTAACATTTCCAGCAACAAACAAACACACTTAAGGCATATTAATTAATATAGAACTTAATATGAATGGAAATCCTTTAAGCATATGACACCAGATTAAAAAGAACTTCAACTTAATATAAACTGTTCGGTTCTTAAGATCTTATTATTCTGGTAGATACCACCATTTATGTGTGAACTATGAATACGGGAAGGGAGGGTCGAAGCAACTGATACATACACTTTTAGAATATAACACAAATCGCAGCAGCATAGATTTTGTACGAACGTACAAACAGATGACGTCATAAGTAGGTATATGTAAAAGGATACAAATAGAGCATGAATCATTGTATAAAAAAATAAAAAATATTTCTACAACAATATTTTAAAATTAAGATGTCATTTTAACACCTCTTCTTATATATTGTTACGAGTTCCAGGACTCGAATTAAAATGCCGTTGGAATTATTATAGAGTTTATTAGAACTATGCAAACACGTATAACACAGGTACAAATATAACCGAACGTAATAAGTCCAAACGTAATGCAGACGATCGTAATTCAAATACACGCGCAAAGTCCGTCACTAAATAGATTAGCGAATGTACACAAGTCTTGCTTCGCTTGTGGTTATCGCTCGACTTCCTTATCTCTCAGTTGGGTATTGCTTTATACTGTACAAATGCAATATGTCTGCTCGGCCGATTGGACTGAATTTCCTAGAATCACACCTAGATTACGATACACAATGGGCTGTTTCTCTAATCATAAATTTTAAACACAAAGTAAACAAAAGAGGTCCAAATGCCGAAAAGGTAATCAAAATGTCTACAGGTATGCAGGTGTGAATTTGTCTTTTGTCGGCGTTCAGGTCGTAACAATATGTAATGTTAGTGCGGGGGTTATATAACACGGTGAACTAGTAGAATTGTTTTGTTTGAGTTTCGAGTTTCATATAAAGAATTGCGTTCTAAAGTAAAATTAATCATACTACCCTACAGTTCTACTATGACATGCGCATCCGACCAACGCTGAAGTGAGAATGATCATTCGTCGCTACACCCCCTCGCTTTTATACCCCACCGATGACGATACGTAAATAATCATAACTACCCGCAAATTATGGTACAATAATAGGTGGCTCTAATTGGAACCAATGTTATTGTCAGACAGTAATGTTAAAATTTATTTTATACATGTGTGCGCGTCCCTATTGCTACAAATTGGTCTGTCCTAGAGTTCAGTTAAAACAGTTTGTCTGTTAATACTAGTAATATCGTTGAAACTACCTTCGCGTTGTCATGGCGACGTTTTTGTTAGAGAATTGCAACGCATCTAAAAACCTTCGCTATTCAAAATATCAAATTTAAAAGAACCATAGACTATATCGACGTTCTACAGTAGGCGGGTCTATTTAAAATGGTTAAATATTTGCATAGATAAAAATCGCCGGAAGGTAACCGCGTGAGTACATAGATTAAACAATAATTATAATAAGGATCCAAGGTCCTTATAAATGATTAAACCATAATTAATATGCTGTGAAGGAATTTTACTCACCTGTCTTGCATAAAGATCTCTAATGAGGTTTGTTATGCATCGTGTCATGGAGTAAATAATAATCTGTGTATTGTACTTGATTGTCTGTAGCACGTTGGAAAGTTGAAAACATTGGAGTTTTGGCAAAAAGCAAAAACACGAAGGGCGATGTTTCCCTGTGCACTTTTATTATAAATAAGCTTTTTAAAAAAGTTTTTAAATACAAGCTTTTGAGATCCTGGATATCATGTAGCCGCAGAGTGCTAGCGAAGACAAGTAAAACGAGCCCAAACACGACGGGTCTATCTTGTTTAGTACAGGAGTTCTTATGGCTACCTTCCGACTCCATCATCAGATCAGCTCCATGGTACTATTTTATTGCATTGTCACGCGATATACATATTTGTGCAAATTACAGCCCAATCGGAAACCGGGAAGTTGGTCAAATTTAAGTTCAAGATTCCACCCGTACTTACATACATATTATACTTACATACTTACATAGGTACATCCATTGCAAGTTAAATAAAAGCTTGTAAAAACATATGAAATTAATTGTTTTAAATTGAAGAATAGTTTTAAGATTTGATTACATTAAGCATGAATTATGGGTTTGAAAAAAATGTGACCGTTCCAGCTTTTACAAAAACTCCTTGATTGATTCCAGTAATAAATCTATACGCGATGGTCGAAATAAGGTTTCAACAATTATAATGATAAATTAAACAAATAAGAAGAAAATTGGCTGTAAGGTCTTTGTTACAAGGCCATAAAATTCTTAAAATATTTGCACTTCTTAATTTAAATTTCGATCATCGAGCGAAGATTTGTGTTTTGTTCTATATTGTTTTTATTTCATAATTTTCGCAATAGATAATTGTGTTTTTATAACAGGCGATTCATGCCACAGAAAATGGAGATTTTTAAGTTGATAGTTATATTTTTTTAAAACACATTGTACAGTTGTGGTATGAAAAGATTCGTCAGTTTTCGAATTGATTTAATTAAAGTTCCGTGAACACATGTGATCTTTTCAAACTAAAGGATTATTATGTTTAACTTAATAATACAGTTTAAAATTACTTAGATCAAAGTTGTTTGATTTTCTATCCTGTCTAAAAAGATTGTATATAGAGATGTAAAACCTTTTTAATGGTTATAATATTTACGATAAGCATAGTTATTATATCTTCTGTTTCGGGTGATTAAAACTATTAAAATGTTAGCAGTACTGTTTCTTGTACTCGTGCAAGCAAAATTCGACTTTAAGGTGACGAACCTTTTCATACCGTGACTGTACACATGTTTATACCTTTTGGACAGTGAATTGTCTATGCGAAGCCCTCTTAATAAGTAAAGTCCATTGTCAATAAAAAAAAAAGTTCGAAATTTAAACTCCCCAATTCCCAAGTAATGAAAATAGTGATGTGACAACTCACGCACGTTTCCAAGAATCGAGATGTTGCGTCTACACCATCTGTGTAATCAATTAAAATAATTGATTCAAAAATACATGGCTTCCTGACGCTGCCGATTGACAATGTGATTTTGGTGTTTCCCGCCTTTTATTTAAGTTTCGATCCACGGTCGTGTCTATTGTATGAAGTACAATTGTGAGCTTTATTTTTATGGGATAAGTTAGGATTTTTATTACTGAAAATTCAGAGAGGGTTTTGTAGGGTTCTGTGTTACATTAATTAAATGTAAGAAATATATACGTTTTTGCTAGGTTTGAGTTTTACTAGTTTTGATGATCGGATCCCAAAGAGGTGGTACTTGCCAACCATCTTCTATATTGAAATTTAGGTGTTTTTTGATTTCAATACCCTCAAGTACCATCTGCCTGACTTCAATATACTGTGAGCTCTGTCTGCGTGCACCGGAACACAAACCAACTTGATTGACAATTTATTTTTATTTTACCTCCCAACCATTTTAATATTATATAAAATTATTAGAGCTAGGCATGTTTGCTGAAGAGTTTCTTGCGACGCTTCTTCTCTTCAAGCCACAACATGTTGCTAAGCGGTGATAAATTAGATTAGAAGGCTGTGGGTTGTTTTGTCGCCTATTATGACAGGCTGCCCCAACGCAGGAAATTGTATTGCTTCTTCGTTCCTACACAAATAGAAGATTGATAGATCTTACCTACATACATATATTCGCAATAAAATAATAATGAATTTAAAAAATCAATTAAATTAAATGGTGTTTTAAACCTTAATGGTGTATGTATGTATTATGTACATACATTAGTTTCTGCAAATGAATCGATTTAAAACTTGTTTTAACATTCATAGTTTGTAGGGTAGTTTAACAATGTAATCACGTGCTGAGTGAGTAACGTGCAGTTATTTATCGTTTGACCAGTGTTTTAATAGCCCGTGAACGCCTGTCAATGACGTGATTGCATTTAAGTGGCGATTTCTAGCTAGCAAATACTATGTTTGACCTTTGAAAATTGCTCAAATAGTACTCATATAAGTACAATACTAACGGTCTTATTCACATTGAGTTAGTGTAAGTTGGAAAGCTTCTTTATGGTCTTTAAAGAAGCCTTCAAACTTACTTGAACTTATTTGTCATTTAGGATGTTTAACACATTTTGATTTCCATCTTCTTTCAAGACAGAGTATCACACGGCCTCTGTAGTTGAGCAGGCTAAGCCTTTCCTGGCGTACCTCATTGCAGAGCAGAGACTTCGGGTTCTATCATAGCATGGTAATTTTCGTAAACTCACTTTTTGTTATTTACTGGGTGTCTGAGAACGGCCTCGTAGTTATCGGTTGTATTACCCATAACACAAGCATAAATTGTATAGCTTGGCGATATATAATGTGTGTGTTTGTCTACCAACTATTATTACTAAACAGAACACACGCCGGAGAACCCCCAGCCCTGGCCCTCTCACTCAACGTTAAGACCCACCATTCACACCCACTCATTACAGACATAAGTAGCCATACAAGATTAGATTAAGCGTGTTGCTGCAGAGTTTCTTCCGCCGCTTCTTCTCTGCTATAATACGTTGCGAAACGGTTGTAAAGATAGACCAGGATCGGCTCCGCCGGCTAAGTCCATAGCGAGTCCCCATTATAACACTTCAGCCTAGATTATTTAGGCATAGATTATTCAACCTCTCACGGCTTAATCCGATATAGTCATTCCCCCCACAGCGGTCAAGCCGAGTCGAACCTCACAGGCGGTGCCTCCTCGTGCGCGCTGCTTCTGGGATGAACGCCTCTGCTCCTGTGGTGTCGGAAAGCCCACTAAGCCTGGTATCGCTGAAACAGCCACCTGCGGCTATTCAGCTGGGTCCTGTACAAAAAAACCAAACTATTATTATTATTTAGGCCTCCCAACAGAGCCAGCCGGTGGTGGCTTGACAAGAAATTTGTTTCCCACATAACACCATGTTCAAAGGCGTATTAATTACAATGAGAATATTGCATTAATTACATATATACAGAACCCAATGATTCTAAGTAATCACACTTGGTGTAATTCCAATTCGAATGCATACAAGCGCGACGCCTGCGCCCTTTGTTAGTGATGTACCCAAAATAAACGTTGAATGAACGTATCGGTACCCAAATGCATGTATTTATCGGTTTTGAGGTTGTTGCTTTTTATAAACGGACGCACGGCACGGATTGATGTTTATAAATGTTTGTAATGTTCGAATTGTACTAGATTATTCACTTGTGATTACATTGTACTGATCTAGAATTTAAATATTTCACAAATAGGTCTGTATCAACTATTTAGAGGAGAAAATTACTTTGGACTGCTTTTTATTCCTTTTTCACGGCCACCAAAATGGACTAATTATTGTAATATTTTGTTTGTATCTTATATCGGCAATGAACGAGATAGTTTTAAAGTGAAACTTCTTTAGAATCGTTATGATTTGAAACTCGATGAAACGAAAATGCGACACTAAAAAGAGATAAACACATAAATCTATAGGACTAAGCCTGCGAGAGAATGAGATAGAATACAGTATACAGCGTTTCATAATACTCGGTTTCCTTTTTGTGCGGTGCTTCGTAGCCTAGTGCTTCTCTGTCTTGTCTACTAAGCGTTGTAGATATAATTATGTTCCTCCTGTATATTCTGTGAAGTTTTACTTCTACTGCGTGGGAACTGCACACACATTTTAGTTTTTTTTTTATTTGTCAGTGTTTATGATTTTAAATATTAAATAAATTGTAACATTATTTGATAAGTGTAACATTTTGTAATACCAGTTCTGGCAACATTGTTGTTTTTTTCTTCTTGCTCTCGGTATTAAACTGCAATGGTGTTTGTATTTGTGTTCTTAATAAAATTCAGTTTAATCAAGCTATTCGTATTTATTTTTGGTCTAACTCTTCATTATTGAGGGGAATATTTGTTATGTCTTATTTCTGTATTTTAATATAACTAATTAATTTATTTATGTTTATAATATTAGAATTGTTATGATGTTTCTTTTTTTTGTTTTTCGATTGACATGTTACTCAAGTATTTGTATGGCTATGTGTAGGTCAAATACAGTGAGATCAATTGACTTCTCATCATCTTATGTACAAGTATTACCTGTATTTTTACAAATAAAGATTCATTCATTCATTCAAATAATAGAATTCCCTTGAAATATTAATTAGAATTTCTGATTAACGAACCTGAATAAAGCGATCACCATGAAATTTTATATGTATATGTATAAACGCTTTCGCTGAGTGTGTCATACATATAGGTAAAAAAAAATTTGAAGTATATTTAAGAGAACTCAATTTTTTATGTTTGATGGTGTCGTTTAAGTTACCTACATATTTATCAAACTTTTTGAGAACTAGTTTATTCTTAATATTGTGACGAAGAGCAGAGAAACGTATAAACCGACATAAGTCCATCTAAACAAACTTATTTTCGCTAGTACATTTTATTAAAGATGAACTATAAATTGTTACAGCTGTTAAAACAATATTATTTTACTCTTAAGATGTATCGATTGACATTGTCGTCGGACAGCCCTAGTGGGCGTTAGGTTAATAACCCTCTAAGTAAAACAATATGGGCGCGGGAATTCGGTAAATTGTTGCCAACGTTACTGAACTTTCGGCGGTATGGGGTATACAGAGCGAAAAATAATGATCACAATATCTTACCATTCGTAATATCTATTAGCACTCATAACTTATAAATAAAAATGAATGTTTGTATGTTTGTCCTCGATACTCTCCTAAACTTTAATCCTTAGAAAATCGTAGAAGCATTTCGGTCCTTGTTTCTCTTCACAAAATTTTACATAGACGTATTGGTTCAACCTATTTACTTAACATCTATACCAATTATCGATGTAGAAAACCAGCAGTTTTTCCCCTTCAAGTGTATCGTAATAATACTTCTTACTTCCATCCATTTCTTTTTATTGGACTTCGAATGTGTCGTCTTTTATAATTAACTCACCAAATTAAACGCGAACATTGATATTTTTAATTGTAGTCAATTTAAGTTTACGAATATGTGCAAAAAAAATGTCTCACACAATCGGTATTAATATCTATCGTCGATTTTTCACTCACTTTTGTTATATTATTTGTAAAATGAACTATGAACAACTTTCTTTATAATATCCATTCTGTCGTTCCTCTAATTAGCACATAGTTTGGATTACAATCTAGCCATGTATATTATACATTGTTATTGTTCAATTGTTAATGATTGTAATCTGGTTTGTGCTTAAATAAATAAATAAACCTGGTCATTGGTCGGACTGTGATGAAACTTTCGTAGGGTGTCTTGAGGATGTCCGCGAGGGTTTCTGGCCCAAAAATCTTTATATATGAAATTCTTCTGTTCGTGTGTATGTCACTGAACTCTTCCTAAACGATTAAACCGATTTTGAACCAGGTAAGTGGCGCTGCAATCGGGTTTCAGGATTTAGGTGAAATTATTTTTGTGTGTGTTTGAGTGTATCTCGGGATGGTTTAGATTCACAACTGAACCTAGTGTATGGCGCTGCAAAAGGGTACTAGATTTTTATTTTTTAAGGGCAGGACAACGTGTGCCGGGTATAGCTAGTAAAATCATAAAATTTTACTTGAGTTTGTTTTGGTGTTAGTATTCTTGTTAGTGCTTTCTTCACGGTTTTTTTTTATTATATTTAAGTTCGCGTATGACCACGAACAATTGGAATATTTATCTTGATTATAGTTCTTAGGGCCAGCTCGATCGGTGTGATATCACACCCTTACAGAATATCGGCATGAAACAGTTAGCTCTGAGCTGATCGTGTTTTGTACGATGAGGGAGAGTTCCGATGTCACAATTCCCCCTCAGCCTATCCCAGTTTACCATTTTTAGCCATGCTATTCTGCAAACCCATTTTGTTAACTCAAACTTCACTCTAGTGACTGCTCTCGCTTGAGCTTTTAACTAATTGGCCGCACCACTGCGTATTCAGCGCTTGAATAAGCGACATTACTACGCTCTATTTCATTTCTATCAAAGCTCAACAAGCTTTCGTGTGAACTAGAAAGTTTCTTTTATGAATAGCTTTTAAAGTAACACGTTAAATTAATTGCAGATTAACGCAGCATTTCAACGCCTTTAATAGAACGAGTCACTTTAGACTCTGTTCTATTGTACCCCCGTCCTATCCAATTCAAAACAAGAACGTGTTTAGTTCCATTAATGAATTCGAATTTGGAATAGCTTTACCATAGACATTTCATTTAGACAAAGGACTGATTTTTTTGTATCGATTCTCTAAATTAGAGTAATTAAATCGATTCAAATTGTACCATTAACAAAAAGGGAATGTTGAAAGGAGTCTCTCGACTTGAACTTTTTTAATCAATTATTTAATCTATGTGCGGATGTTGGACATCATTATTGTTTTTATATCAAAGTTGGGAACATATTTTGTTTTTATTTGTTACTTTGATTAATTGGGAATGAGATTAGGGATGTGTTATATGTAATTTATTTTTTAAACACGTGTATTAAGAGCAGCGGCCAGTCCGATCAATTGAGATATTTTTTATGAACTTCAAAACATGACAGCCTCATAGATTTTGTGTCAGCGTACTTACTTATGTCGTCATAAGTAGGTACTTATAACAGCGCATTAATTATTGCTTGAAGAATAATTAAAATTATTTTAACGATGATGAGATTGATGATTTAAAAGTTAGATGATAAGTTGTTATTATAACGCTTGTTTTTTTTATACGTAAATAATATTGGAATTTATTGTAATATGCGTCCGCATCCCTATTATAGTAGTTTAAAACTATTGCGACTGTTGTACTGATAAATATAAAATATTCCATAATTATAAGCCTTGAATATATTTCGTGACTATTTTGTTAACTAAATCCTATCCGATAGCGGATCTGACACTTTTAGTTCCTATATTATCCGTGGGACTTCTTTTGTCGCGCTGAGTCATACGATACGTTCCTATATCTTATCGACCGTTCATATGCTTTACTATCGTTTACAATTTGACAACAGCTCCATACAAGTAATGCATAGTAAGATATGTAAGAAACCGGTCACGAGTGATGACTAGTTTGAAATAATAAAAATAAAATAGGTATTACAAAACTGTTACTTTACGGACCTTCAAAAAAGGTGTTAATACGTGTAACAATACAAATTGTAATCAACATACGAGAAGCGAAGCGTGAAAACAATAGCATGTTTTCTACGTTCAATTTAAATGTTGCTGGCAAGAAAAAAGAAACCGATAAAAAAATAGTGATTACCGGTTAAACAGGACTATTAAGGAAATGGGGAGTTGATAAAGCCCTAAAGTTTTCTTTCGAAGAGCGTATGTAAAAGACTTCTTTATATATTAAAAACTTAGCGGACTATAAAAAAAATTAAAAACAAAATATTCTTTTTTGAAAAAGGTTTTTAAATACAAGCTTTTGAGATCCTGGATATCATGTAGCAGCAGAGTGCTAGCCAAGACAAGTAAAACGAGCCCAAACACGATGGGTCTATCTTGTTTAGTACAGGAGTTCCTATGGCCACCTTCCGACTCCATCATCAGATCAGCTCCATGGTACCATATTATTGAGTTGTCACGCGATATATATATGGGTGCAAAATTGCAGCTCAATCGGAAACCGGGAAGTTGGTCAAATTTAACTTGCAAGATTCCACCCGAACTTACATACATACTTCCATATATACATACTTACATACATAGGTACATCCATTGCAAGTTAAATAAAAGATTGTAAAAAAAGTGCACGTGCGAAATAATAGATAAATAAAAAATATGCAGATAAAAAAGATATGCGTGTTCCATATTTAAAAATAGTACATTGTGGCCAGTAACAAGCTTTATTTGCTACAATAAAAACTTTTTGGTGAGATTCCAACAGCGTGTAAAATTTTAAAAGTAAATAATAGTTGCAGGTCACCTTTTTTTGCGTGTGAACCCTCAAAGTTTAAGTGAAAATTCAGTTTTTGAGTTTGTTTTGGACCACTTAAAGACCTACAATTTGGCTACAATCACACTGGTAGTAATGATAGATTGCTATTCTGGCAACAACAATGAATCGGACAAGTAGATTGCTGCCCACGAATTACAGAAGCAAAAGACATTTAAGTAAAGAATTCAGAATTAGAGAATTTATTCAAAGCCATTAACAAAAGTCTACAGAAAACAATATAGTAGTATCGCAAACAATTGCAGTCGTATAATACTGTGTTGCAGTTGTTAGCTCTGACTTCTAGACAACTCAATTGTTATACATTATAAAAAAGAAACTTGTCTTAAGATTTATACATTTGTAAATTGCTTCGTGTTAACATTTGTAATGTATGTGGAAATGTATATTTGTGTATAAATACTAAAACTAAATAAAAAAGGACAGCAAAATTATAGATAAAATATTGGTCCCAAACCACTGTCACCTAGCGGGAACGTTCCCAAAAGGCTGGCGGCGTTACCACGCTGAATAGCAATGAATGCTTAGCCTTTGAGCAAAATAGACGCTAGCCTTCTGGTCGCGTGAGAGGTCTACTAAGCGCTCGGCAACATCTCGATAAAGTTTTAGAGCGTTAGGGCCCCACGGACCCAGAGTTTCCACCCCAAACGCCGCAAATGTGTACCTATTGCCGATAGCGGCGTACTTGCGGCGCTTTGTGTATATGTATGTGGTGTATATATATGTGAACGAGTGAATGTGCTGTTGCTGACTTATACTAGTGTAATCAGTTTAGTAAATTCTCGGTGTCATCATAAGGATGTATTAGCCAGTTAAATAATTTTAATTTACATTCGCGATGAGTAAGAAAGTATATATTTAGTAACATATTAACTTAATTGTAAATTTTAGGAGTAAGTTTAAGAGAACAGACCCCATATTTCAAAAGCTACTAAACGTATCTTGGTCAAGGTTAGTTTCGTTGAGAGTATTTTTTAAGCTTTCTACTAATTTGATAATATTAGAAGTTTTCAAATCACTATTTAAAAATCACGAATTCTCTAAGTAACATTGTTTTAATTTTTCCGTCTTACAATACACTATTATTTTTGGTTCTCTCAGGTATAATAGTGCTGTATGTATTATGATATGTACTGTGTATATATAGTATATAATAAAGATTTTTATTTGTTTTATATATTTTGATCATTTTATATTATTTATTGTCTACACCGCCACTGTCATGTTTTAATATTT
This sequence comes from Dendrolimus kikuchii, assembly GCA_019925095.2. NCBI lineage: Eukaryota > Metazoa > Arthropoda > Insecta > Lepidoptera > Lasiocampidae > Dendrolimus > Dendrolimus kikuchii. Next base: position 10,758,420 of record CM034413.1, read on the forward strand.
TGCTTAGTGTTGAAATATGACAATGTTTGTGAACGTAAGCCCAAGTGTCAAACTCGAGTGAGATTATCTGTCAATTGTAATACACTCACTTCCTTTCAATAAATGCAGTCGATAGCTCTCATATCCGGCTCTGTCGCCACTACTCTTCACGCTGTACACCAGCGACATCCCAAAAACTCCAGATGTGGAGTTGGCCCTCTTTGCGGATGACACCGCACTCTATACATCAGATAAAAACCGACAAATGGCTTGCGTCCGGCTGCAGGCAGCTGTCACAGAGCTAGGCGAATGGTTTCGCAAATGGAGGATAGAGGTAAACCCGGAGAAAAGCGCAGCAATGTTCTTTTCCCCGGGCACGCTTCGCTCCCCCAAACGCGCTAGCCTTCGCCTAAAAACCATTTCGCTCTATGACCAACAAATCCCCTGGGCAAAGTACACCAAATATCTTGGTGTCACCCTAGATCGGAACTTGCGCTTCAACGAGCATATCACTATAGTCCGAAATAGAGCGCGATTTGTGATGGGTCGTTTAGCACCCATGATAGACAAACGAAGCAAAATGTCCCTCAGACACAAGCTTACTCTGTATAAAACATGCATCCTCCCGATCATGACATACGCGAGTGTGGTATTCGGCCATGTCAAGCCTGCCCTTTTAGATAAACTGCAAATCGTGCAGAATAAATTCATGCGCAGAGCCGTCGGTGCTCCCCTCTATATGCGTAACGTCGACCTCCACCGCGATCTGGAGCTTCCCTCCATCAAAAACTACATTACGTCGCTCTCGCGTAAGTATTTCGATCTCGCGCCGCACCATCGAAATCCGCTCGTCGTGTCCGCGTCCGATTATAAGCCTCGTCGAAAGGCTCTTGTACGACGACCGCGTAACGTCCTGACGGACAGAGTCGACGTTATTACGAAACGGCTGGCCCGGATCAGTCCGCCCACGGTTAGAACAGCAGGCTGGCAGGCACCGACAGACAGACACAGACGGCGGCGTCTCAGACGCCGCCAATCAAGATCTCTCCACGTCCCCGCGAGGGACGCTAGGAGACATAGCTCACCCCACAGGATAGACTAGGCGTGTTGCTGGGAAGTTTCTTTCGCCGTTTCTTCTCTCCCAGCCATAACACGTTGCGAAACGGCAGTAAGATAGCGTAGGCCACCGCAAACCACCGATCCCGGCCCGCCGTGATCCTTCCCTTCGGGCTTTATATTACTCGTCGCCCGTTCTCAATTAGTATTTTGTGTCGCCCTATGGTGGGCATCATTAAATTCATTCCCCATTCATGGCAACAGTCCAGCCGAGGTAAAACTCCTTAGGGAGCTCCCTCGAGCAAGTTGCCCCCCCGGGCTCGAGCGCCTTCGCTTCGCGAAGGCACTCGCCCCAAACACCCCGGTAAAGTTGTAAGTTCGGTGAACAATAAAGTGTTTTCATTCATTCATTCATTCATATGTACACTGAAACATGTTAACCTTCAATTGCATACAAGGAAAAAGCAGATGCCGTGTTGTACAAAGAAATAAAACAGTAGGCCCATGATAGAGAAGATTGGAGGAGAATCCATCGACAAGAGCACAACTCTTATAATAATAAACTTATTAATAAAACACCTTTATATCTTTACGAAGAGCTTTCGTGGATGTCAACAAGAAGGTCAGTCGGTTGTAGGCAAGGCTCGGTGCAGCTCGCTACTCAGCAGCATTGTTCGGCTGCCTTCAGGGGGAGTCTTCGTTACGCTGCATCGAAGTGCTGGAATAATACCGCCGCCGATAAGGAAACTGCAGTCTGTCTTTGAGTTCTGAACTAACTTAAAAAAATTCTTACTTGATCATCAATTTCACCAGAGAGACTTTAAATACGACACAAGTATTTTATTATATTATAATATGTCGTTTATTACGCTATAACAAACCATTACCAATTTAATATTTTCTTAAGTTTTCGCGACTTGTATACATAATAAAACTACGTTTTAACGGTTTTAAGCGCGGTAATTTTATTCGCTAGGCTAAATAAAATTTTAGCAATACTCGTTGACACTTGACATCTTTGTCTTCCGTGATCACGGCCACTGAAAAGTTGCCGAAACGTCGGAAAAACCAAAATCAAATAAAATTACCGCGCTTAAAACCGTTAAAACGTAGTTTTATTACATTAACAATTTATTATTATTTTTGTCTTGTTCGTCACCTCTGTCCGTTTTTTTTTTGGTTCTTTTCTTTTATTTGTAATTATAACAATGTTCATATACACTAGTAATTATTTTGCATAATTTTATAACGAATGTTTGTTGTTTTAATTTGCTTGGTGGAGCTTAGCCGTGGCATCACTTACTTGCGGAAGACCAGCGCTGGTTGTGAAACTACCATTATGCTGAGCAAGAGCCCTTTTAGGACATCACAATTAATTGTTACATATATTATCATGTAAGACTTTTTGTATCTTGTCCTAAATAAATGTTTTTGCTTTCTTCTTTCTTAAATGATAGGTAAATAGATACATATTGTTACGAATTTGTGGGATGTGAATTAAAGTGCCGTTGGAATTATCACAAAGTTTATAAGAAGTACACACACCTAATTCACAGCTCTTACAAATACAACAGAATATAACAAAACCAAATCGTAAAGGAGAAAATCGTAATAACATAGAACGGGAAAAAAAATCTAAACAAAATTCTTGGCGCTGGAATCAGGTTCTACGATTTTGATGACATTTTTATGTATGTTTGAGTGGGTCCCGGGATGGTTTAGATTCACAGTTAAACCCGGTAGGTGGCGCTGGAATCGGGTTCTAATTTATTTTATTTTCATGGCAGGACAACGCCTGTCGAGACCGCTAGTCTATAGTTTACTTATCTATACTAATATTATAAATAGGTAAAGTTTGTGACGTATAGGGGGTAATCTCTGGATCTACTAAACCGATTTTAAAAATTCTTTTACTGTTGGAAAGCTACGTTAACAGGGAGTGTCATAGGATATATAGCATGACGCTATATACCACGGAAGCGGGACAGAGCGCGGGTGAAACCGCGCCCGGGCCGCTAGTAATCAATAAAGAAGAAATTTTTAACACTTTGTGTTCATTAAATTTGACTGCACAGTTGCACTGTGTGCCCGCATAACGAGCTAACTTATAATTCCTTTATTACGTACAATTGAACGAGGTTTTTGACCCGACACCCAAGGGAGAAATCATAATCGATCGATTAAAAAGAATGGCTGTTAGTTTTATCGAGTCTTGATTTAAATTTATCGTGTTATCGATTTTTTTTTGCTCTTCCCTAATGATGAAGAAATGTCTTTATGCTTCTTTAAAGATAAATGGTTTATATATTTGTACAGTCGCGGAATGAAAATGTTCGTCACCTTAAAGTGGACTATTGCTTGCACGAGTGCAAGAAACAACAGTGTCAATACTTTAATAAACGTTACGTTTATAAAATATAGAAACGTGAAAAAAGAAAATTGCAATGGCGACAATGACGGACGCTGCGATTAACAATAAAAAACAAAGGGGATACAATCACTACGCTGTGAATGAATTTCAATAATTAATTATATAAAAATACTTACACCAAAAGATTAATTCATTCAAATTAAGTAAGCTCACTACAATCGAAATATCTACCTCAGACTTATATATAAATTATAAACTAGTACACTGAAGAAATTTATAAATAATAGAATACAATAAAAGAAAACTTAACTTATTTGTATTGTATTCTACCCATAGTCCCTCAAGACTATAAATAGAATAGTGACACTAGATCACCATCTTCTATGGGTAAGGTATCCTGAAGGCTGGCTACGTTTCCTCGCTGGATCGCCATACTGATCCGGGAGCTGGTAAACAACTACGCTTAACATAAATATTAAAACCAATAAATAGATTTTACATGGCTAAAAAATCTTCTTAGACAAGATAGAAAATCAAACAACCTTTGATTTAAGTAATTTTAAACTTTATTGTCAAATAGTTAAATATAATTACCCGTGGTAACAGTCTGTTCTATGACTTACTTTGAAAAGGTAACACGTGCACGCGGAACGTTAAATGAATCAATTTGAAAACTAGCGAATATTTTCATACCACGACTGTACTTTTAACCAACGTTAAGATTACTTAAAACTTTAATTTATTTGTTGTAATGTTAGAACTAAACTAAGTGTTAATCATGACTTTGTTCGCATTTATTTTTTTACTTTTTTAATTGAGTTAAATCGAAAATGTAACACCGAAACACGATTTCCTATTATATAAATAATAGATTTTTTTTATATTTTTACCAAATGGGTAAAAGTATCTTCATCCGTGCAGGAACGGAGAAAGAATACAATTTCCTGCGGCCGGGCGACCTGTCGTAAGAGGCGACAAAACAACCCACAAGTCAGGTGGTAGGGCATTTGCCCGACTGGATGGCTACCACCCCTGGTCTAGAGTACACAACTTTGAGTTGTGGTTCAGCATTAGTGGCCAGGTTCCAGTCTTCCTTAAGAGAGCAGCAGCGGACTTGTAGCACCTTTGGTGTTGCAAATGTTCATAGGCGATGGTAACCGCTTTCTATCAAGTGGGCCGTCTGCCTGTCTGCTGAACTTATGCAATAAAAAGAAAATAGTTTTCATACCCGTATAAGAATCATAGGATACAAAATTTCATCTACTATTTCACCTCCTTTAAGATTGTGTTTTAACATCAAACATAGCCTATCTTCTTCCTTTCCTATATTTTTGCCCTTTTATTAAGGTCCGTTCAGTCGTTTAGTCGAGATAATGTATACCTTAATAGTTTAATATATGAGTTAATACGCATTTGCCTTTTTTCATTTATTTCCTGACGGCCACTGTGATGTTGTGGACTTAGCCTTAGCCGATCTACATGACTGCAACGCGGCCCCGGGTTCGTGCTGGGTATGTTAGATTTGACAGTCATTTGTATTTTAACAAACAAATTATTTTTTATTACTCTCGTTTAAACCAAAATCTCTCCTACTGTTGACTGTTAGGACTCAATACCTCAGTTTGGTAGACGTTTAAAAATAATCTAATTACAAAAAATAGACTTTTTAATTATAGTAACTTGTAAAAATTTTCATATGACAATCCATATTTGCAAATCAAAACATACAAACATATTGTTCCAACATTTGTAGTCTTTACGTGTAGACATGTAAAACTTTTGTGTGTTTGACCCATTCGCACAAACAAAAATCTATTTAAACAACGATTTCACAATATACATACTTATATGTGTACAATAGTATGCACGCTTTTCCACTAGATTATGTCTAACGGCCGGTAATTTCAAAATTGAACTGATAGTAAAGCAAATTAATGCATAGTAACATATAGGAATGGGCCATAACTGAAAATTGTTTTTATTTTATTTAAGTTTATGGCTTGGCAGCTAGGCCTTTAAGCCAGATCTTAGTTAACAATATAGTTTCTTCATTTTCTTAAGCCTATGTGTAGCACAGCTGAACTGTAGGTAATCAGCTAGTGTCATCCAACGGAGTTCTTGTGACAACTCAAAAGGCCACATTTGACTATACAGTTCACATTTCTCACAAAACACATAATTACTACTCAAAAACTATCAATATCCTACAACTATTGTTCATTTCAGAGTAATTTTACACATTTTTAGAAAATAAAACTGTACAGCACAGCGTCTCCTTTCAGTTCCCGCCAAAAACTCCAACTGAAAATTGCAATCATGAAGCAGCACAGAATAACCTTATAATATTAACAAATTATGCCAATATAATAATCGCTTCCCATGCATCTTCCTGTCACTGTCAAAAGTTTTTTTTTTAAACACATAAAACACTTCCCGCGTAAGTCTATTTAAAATACATATTAATAGTTTTATTTAAATACAAACACATCAAACAAAAGTTATCTGTAAAAAATAATACGCGTAATAATATTTACGATTTGGTTTTGTAATAATTTTCGAGGTTATATTCGAAATGGCGGGCATTCTGTGCTCGTTCTATTTTAGCGCCATTGGGGCCGTTGACCCGGTGCTCCAACGCGGCTCGCGTCTGTTCCCTTTGCTATTTTGCATTTTGAGTTGTAAACTCATTCGTTAAAGGTAGTTTTGATTTCATTATTGTCTATTCCTTGAAATAGAATATAGCCCACAGCTAGGTGGTAGGGTATTTACCCTTATGGATGGTTACCACCCCTAGTCTAAGTATGCCGCCATAATAACCTTGAGTTGTTTATAGCAGGGCTTGAAAACTATCAATTACCTTTAAAAATATAGGTAATGTGCCCGCGACGTCGTCCGCGTGGAATTTGCTTTCAAAACCCTCCGATTTTGAAACATTCTTCGTTGGTGCTCCGCTCCTATTGGTCTTAGCGTGATGATATATAGCGTTATAGCCTTCCTCGATAAATGGGCTATCCAACACTGAAAGAATTTTGCAAATCGGACCAGTAGTTCCTGAGATTAGCGCGTTCAATCAAACAATATTAGTATATTTGGCTACAACACTAATACTTACATTTTAAATATCGCGATATCTTTTGAATGAAACGTCCGAATTGAATAATTCAAAAAGTTCTAGAACGGTATTGAATTCATCTTGAATATGGAGTAATTTATTTTGATAAGGATTAATACCAAGGTACAAAATAAAGAGTTTTTGAAGCGACGGCATTTTAATTATTTAAAAAATAAAAGAAAACACTTATTGTGAGATAACTACAATAGTTGGACATATGGTTACGCGATACTTTTTGTAGACAATTATATGTTCTGCAAAGTGGTAGTACATTGTTTTGTTCTATAATCAATAGTTTTCGCAGCGCACGCCGTGTAAGGATTTTTTCGGGTCATTTTTTTACACCTTGGGTTACTTTATGGGAGTTTTAGTAAGGATTCCTAATTTTTTTGAAAATATAATATAGCCTATAGCCTTCCTCGATAAATGTACTATTCAATACTGAAAGAATTTTTCAAATTGAACCAGCGGTTCCTGAGATTAGCGCGTTTAAACAAACAAACTAACAAACTCTTCAGCTTTATAATATTAGTATAGATTACCGGTATTTTCGAAAAAGATACTGCTCTACCGGTTTATTTTTTTACCGTTACTTAGTAACTTTTATGATTTTAACGTCATAATAGAACGTTAAAAATCCCAAGTCTAACGTTTTATGTATCGGTAATGTTTACTGTTATTTCAAGCGACGTAGTTATAACGCTAAAATTACCGTAAAAATAGTATTAACATTATATATTTTTACCGGTAAAATGGGTAGGAATAACGGTAAGTTTTATAACGATATTTATTTTTTACCGTTATCTGAAATTAGCATAAATAACGATACCACATTTTTACCGGTATTTCCAGCCCTGGTTTATAGGTGACGATTACCGCTTTCCGCCAGGTGGGCCGTCTGCCTGTCTGCTGAACTCGTGCAATATCTCTTTTCTCGTTTAACCTTTTTCCTACTTCCACCGGATTTTGGAGATAGGCTAAATAAAACTTTAATAATACCCATTGACACGTGACATCTTTGTCTTCTGTGATCACGACTACTGAAAAGTGGCCGAAACCTCGGAATAATAAAAACTTAACTTAAACTTAAGACCGTCAAAATAAATATTTGCATTTTTTTATCCTCCATTGCCCTTGAACTCAAATAAACTTGTAAGAGCAGTAAAAAGTGTTAAAGGCAACAATAATTAAATCAACAGACTATGAAATCAACTGACATTAGGCACAGAGTAATTACAACATGTGCGTACCATTTGGCCAGCACTTGTGTCGCAAAAACGTCATCATAAACGCCATGATTGTTCTTCAGGAGCAACCATGATCTAACGGAAATGTCTAGAGGCTGAAATGTCTAAAGCTTTGATTGTTTAAGTAGTCAAAGGTTCAAAGAAAATTGTAGCCAAATAAGAAACAAAAGCAAGAAGGACGTTAAATAGTTTTAAACCTTTTTTAGTTAGGATCTAATTCTTATCACTGCCAGGTCGCTATATCTTATTACAGTGTAAACTCTATATAACGAAACTGAAGGGACCATGCATTTTATGGCGTTGTGTGGGTCCCCGGATGGTTTAGATTCACAATTGCAACCGATAGGAGGCTCTAGAATCGGGTCCTAGATTTTTATTTTTCAGAGTAGGACAACATCTGCCGGCACCATCAGTTTTAAATAAATGAATGGACAAACAGAGGTAGAAAATAATAGAGGCTCCACTTTCGCATTCCATTATTAATTTAGTCATGAAAAATTTTGATACTTACTATTTATTTTTAGTATTATATAAAACATCGTGCAAGTATCAAGTTTCCTCATTTATGACATACACATTTTGTCAACATAACCTAAAATGTTTACTTTAATACATACATAAATAACTTTACGCCAGTTCCCTTGCGGGGTAGGTACGAACAACAGAGCGCCATTTAGGCTTATTCTTGCACACCTTACTTGCTTCTTTGACATTAATAATAACTCTTGTCATGCACGCTCGTCTGTTCTTAAGGCTCCTGACATCACCTTTTGCTAGTACACGATCAATTTGATCATGGAAGTGGCCTTCCACGACTTCTGCATCCATACACTTTTGCATTGTATATCTGTTTAGTCTTTCTTTCATGATGCATTCTTTCCACATGCCCGAACCACCGGAGTATTCCTTTCCTTGCCTTCACCCCGACACTCTCTTTCAGACCAACTCTCTTTCTTACTTCGGTATTACGAACGCGGTCCGCGAGCGTTTACTTTAACAATAATAATTTTCTAAGCAAGGGCTTTAACACCTTACACTTTGATTAAAAGAAACTAAACGTACCATTACAAACCTGTCATGTTGACAGTTCTTTGATAAATATTATCAAAGTATGTCGAAAAGATTTCTGCTTTAAATTTCGCTAGACATCTTCAGTAAACTTTAAAAATCTCTGTTCGCGTGAAACTTAGTCTTGTTATACTTTTATTTAGTTATTTTTAATGTATTTTAGACTTGGATCAACATTAACAAATTGAAATAACATGGATAAATTCGCTTTTTTTCCATTACGCTTACATTCATGTACTTATATCTAATATATAAAATTCTCGTGTCACAGCGTTAGTTACCATACTCCTCCGAAACGGCTTGACCGATTCTCATGAAATTTTGTGTGCATACTGGGTAGGTCTGAGAATCGGACAAATTTTTCATCCCCCTAAATGTTAAGGGTAGTCCACCCCTAATTTTTTTTAAGATACAACATTAAAAAATACACACAACCCTAAATTTTCACCCTTCTACGGTCAACCCCTATCTTTTAATAGCGATATAAGTACTTTAATAATTTTCTACACTGTTTGTTCAAGTTGATTCGAGTTTAGATTAACATTTGGTCCCGGTAGATGGCGCTGTAATCGGGTTCTAGATTTTTATTTTTTAAAGGCAGGACAACGTCTGCCGGGTACAGCTAGTAAAAATATATTTGACTGTGGCACAGAAACCTCAAGGAATTTGTCTATTCGTGCTGCAAAGAGTCGTGTAGAATACATTAGGTCATGATACATAGTAACATTTGACAAGCTTTTATTTAACTTGCAATGGATGTACCTATGTATGTATGTAAGTTCGGGTGGAATCTTGCAAGTTATATTTGACCAACTTCCCGGTTTCCGATTGAGGTGAAATTTTGCACGCATACGTAAATCGCGTGACAATGCAATAATATGGTACCATGGAGCTGATCTGATGATGGAGTCGGAAGGTGGCCATAGGAACTCCTGTACTAAACAAGATAAATGTGTTTACACAATATTAATGTTATATCAAAAATAGGAGCAGAGGCGAGGAATTGTTATCATCATTCAAGTGTTTACTTCTGATTTGATAATAAGACGCGGATTTATCATTGAAGCGTAGGAAGTCTTCAATGAAGCACTCTTTGCTTGATAAATGCGTATATTTAAGTTTTATATGATTTTATAATAATTTTTGTTTCGCGTACAATTTTTCGTCGCTGTTCCGTTCTTGCTATTTGAATATTGGCGGTTGGCCGTAGACAAAAGAACTTTTGTCATAGGCAATTTTGATATTGCGTGTACACACCGGCGCGAGCGTATTGATTTCATACTCGGCTGGACCGGTGTGTACTTTCGCGTTGTAAATCGTGCCGCGACAATCACCATCCTAGTGTATGGTTCTGATTTAGCCCCAGCTCTGCACATGTGAGCCTGATGGTCCGCTGTGGGAGTCAATATAGAATCTTTACAGATTATATTTGGTCGATTTGTGGTTATTTTCTATACTGAGTGCAGGTCCTCTGGGATATCATTTACAATGATTGGTGTCATATATTCCTGGAGCCTTGTCCCATATACGTTATTATATTTAGGAATTATATATTTACATGCACCAGATCTCGGTCTCACGTAGTTAGGTCTAGTCTTCTTAACTAATAGTTTTGGTTTATTACATTTAGTTAGTATTAAAAGAATTACCTTATTTAATACACTCATAACAATTCACTGATATTTATAATTAATTCCGCTTAGTATCGAATTCATCCGAATGAAGCTGCGGAGGTGAATCTTAGTAAATAAATAAATTAACAATCAACACGCACAATGCAAAAAAAGGGAAAATTAATTGACATTGACAGTACGACTTTCATTTTTCAAACCATCAGACAGGTTCTCTATAGATCGAATCGCAATTAAAACTATGAATGAAATCCCGTATAGAATCTATTGCATACGTCAAACATTACACACATAGTCTAGCCTGTGTGAAAACAAAAACTTAGTTCTTGCCAATTCAGCCGGGCAACCGGTTCGCTTCGCTATCCTGTCCGGTTTGGTGATGTAAAGCATAAAGTAGAAATAATATCGATATCGAGTATTTAAATTGCTATTATGAATAATACCAATGTAGGTATATAGGTGAATAACACCTGAATATTATGTTTGATATTTAGAAAAGTTAAAACTTTGTTTATATAAAAATAGTCAAGTCAGAATATCGTTATGATTTTAAAAACATAACTAGCCATATCCCCGTATGGACTTAATTCACTGAAAAATAATTTTCAATACTCAGTTACATGAATGGCGGCCATTCCTAATTCTTAGTTGTCTCGCGGATTTAGTACAAGTTTTGTGTAATGCCATAACGACTATAGCTTCCTGTTAAATTACATCTATATAAAAGTAAGCCTAGCAGTTTCCAAGATTAATGTCTATATCGCACAGTAATAAAAGGACCGATAGATAAACTAAGGGGTAGATGATGACAACATAAGAGTTCAATTTTTGCCAAAATTGCTACGGAACACGAACAAACCTAATATTTTAGTATATTTAAGAAAGCAAACATTCAGTGGATATAATTTATTTATGTTTCTTTAGTATTATTAATGTTTTCATTCGTTTTTTCAATTATTTCCTTACAGGTATTTGTATTTCCTCTTAAATTATCGTTATAAAAAATCATTCGATAAACATTTCTTTGGATCTTTATTTTAAAAACACTTTAAATGACGTAAATTTGCAGAATCAGAAATTACGTGTTTCAAAAAACAAAAATATTGTTTAGGGTTGTGTGTGAAACATTTTTTTGTTGATAATTTTTCATTCTTGATATTCATCGATAAATCTTAAAGGTTATTTAAACAACATCACTAACGCAGAATGCGGTGCAGTAAGTCTCTGTGAATGAACAACCAAACGCTCGTGCCTTGTAACACAATTAGCTTTCTCTTTCTAACATCAATTTTCCTATGTAACAGGGAAAGAGAGCAAAAAGGGTCACGTATAAGGATTATAAAGCTGTAATGCTTGAACGAGTTACGTGCTTTTTCGAGATTAAAAAACAAAACAACAGTTTGTTTTTGTCTTATTTTGAATTTAAATAAATGTTTTTGTTTGTTGTTCGAATTTTCCGTTCAAGTGGACTGAGTCTGAGTTATTTTTAAGTGGTCTTGAATTTTAAGATTCTGGGTGTTTAGTTTAAAAATAACTAGAATTTAAACTAAGTATTTACATTCATGTTTAAGTATCGGCGATTCGACTCCTGGTAGAGTAAGCTAAAGTGTTTTCTTACAGGCTTTCCCTCCTCCTGATTATCAATATTGTCCGGGAAAACTTTCACATGGTTTATCTCATATATGAACCTTTCCAGTATTTCCTTCGGTCTGTCTCCATACCTCTACAAACAATCCATCAGAGTACTCCTTAGAATAGAGTCCTGGGTCATTGGTGTGACTTGCTGAGTAGTAAGTAGTCTTGTGCTTATTCGGTCACCCAAGTAAGCACTCTTTATTACAATTCAGTCACTGAACTAGTTCACCTTAATACCGTACTATTCGGTCATTAGAATTTTTCGATCTTCTTTTTTAGCAATCGAATCACGGTTCCTAATATATCCATCATTCATGAACTACACAAGACTGTTGGATTGTTGATTGGCACTGAGTGAACTGATGATGATACCTATTAACGTTTAGCAATATGAACCGTTTCCTTTAGTACCGTGTAGGGAAACGGTTCTGAATAGTACATCGTGCATGAGTTCACTCCTTGTAAACAATGAATTAAGTCATGAGCATTACTAGTCAAGACTAGTAAACAGGGGATCCTTTGCCTATATAGTCCAGCTAGTTCTAATTTAATCAAAACAGGAACTTAAACATGGCACAGTGGTTTTTTTTTTGTATAAGAAAAATTGGCAAACAAGCAGAGTAGCTCACCACATCTAATGCATTTTGTCGCCTACAACATTTTGGCTTTCACCGTTAATGTGTTGCATGAACACGAGACTACTGAGCAGTTCTTCTGACTTCCTGTGTTAAGATACAGTCCTGCCATACGAAAAGGTCTATAAATCTAAAGTTATAGTCCTGTTCTTTCAGCTTAACTAACTTCCTTACTCAATATATTTCACGCTAGGATAATGCTGTTGTTTGCCCTTCAATACCATTTGAACTTGTATCAATGACAGTATCATAAAATACTTACGTAATCCCACATAATCCAACCCGTGAAGGTAGACGCGTGGGATCAGGAAACCAGTTCCATGTTTGAATACAAAATAATCTCAACGGGTTACTTTCTTTCATCTTAAGTAAACATAGTTGGCATCTTAAGGTGATATTTCATGGTCTGGTAAGGAAGGTCTCCGAAAATAATTTCTTCAATTCAATAAATTTATTTGCCAGAATGTAGTCTCATACAGATGTCATAAAATTTTAAAGCACAGTACATTCTAACATATAGTTATGGTGTGCAAAAATACAATCATGATCTATTAAATGTAACTTAAAAAAAATACAATAATAATTTATGAAAATGTCAACTATGATCCAAGAATTAAAATACTTGAGTTTTATGTCAAAAGAGATAAAATTGAATATTAATCTACAAAGTTTTTCCATATCGATAATAACGACAAGAATGTATTTTAAGAAATGCATCTACGACATAGCACTTTTTGATCAGCCACTTTTTTAAGACTACAGCAAACTTTCGTGTAGGTACATTATTATAACTTCATCTGGCAGAGACTTAGTTAGTTTAAGAGGTTATAAATAAGAGATTAAATAAAATATTTATAAAAGATTAACTAAGACATTTCTTTTCAGAGGAGAGAATTTGGTAACTGACATTGGAGGATCTTAAAGATTGTTCTATGTATAGCGGATTAGATAAGAAGAGAAATATTAGTCATAATCACAGTCAAGGAGATTGTAACATATTATAGGATGAAAAAAGTCGGTTAATTTAACTAACATTCACTATAGAGAGAAATATTAAGAGAGGATGAGGTGATAGGGCCCTACATCACAAACTGCTCTCAAACACTTTTTTGGTACAATAAAAGCTCTTTCTATATCAGTTGAGTTAGCCCACAGAATGACGCCGTATCTCAAGAAAGAATCTTGAGAACCGTGATAACCCTGACAAGCGGTTAAGGCAGTTTTTTCACCAGATGTAGCAAGCAGTCTTCTTAATACAAATACGAATTGACTTATTTTTTGTACATACGAAATCGATGCGAGATATCCAGTTGCAAAATTTATCTAGAACTATACCAAGAAACTTAATTTCGTTTAACTTTTCTATACTTTCACTTTTGTATTTTATACAAAACTTTTTACTCATTATTTCTTTTGTATTATAGCATTGATAGCTATGAAACTCAGTGAATTTAGTTTCATTTTAGCTTGAAGGTTATTATTTCTTAACCAACATAATTTGACGTCCTATCTCTGTGGTTATTCTATCTTCACATGATTAACTTCTGTCTACATTAGTATTTGCAACTAAAACATCGTATGCGAATAAGACACTTATATTTCGAGACCGAAGGCAGAGCGTTAATGTAGATTAAAAATAGTAGCGGTCCAAGTATAATGCCTTGCGGTGCCCCATATTCGTTTATCTGGACTTCAGATCTACGCGTTGTTAATTCTAATCTTTCGTTTATATTATTCAATTTGACATTATTTTTTCTTTTAAATTACTTTTATCCAACACAACGCATACTCTTATAACGTAATCTATACTCACAAAATCGTACCATTTATCCTTTTTTCATTAATAATATTATAGGATTTTTAAGCATGTTTCTTAATATGGCTGATTACATATCAAGCAGTGGGTACATTTCAACGAAACATGTATAAATTAACGAGTACCTTTATACCCCACAGATTATTAAAGAATTTCATACAGTTTTGGTGCTGTCAATGGCATTCATCTCTTGTTTCATCTTTTTTATTAATTGCTTACTTATTTTGGGAACGTTTAATATTAATTACTTGAAACTTGACCTAAATACACTAGGCCTTTTCACGTGCTTCGCTTGAGTCAATTTTGATTTTGGTAACTTGTATGAATTTGGAAGGTATAATTAAAAAAAAAAAGTTTTTTTAATAATAAAAATATGACCTTGTTTTTGTGACAACTGGCACTGAATGTAGTATATTTTAATTTGTCAACTTCCCACAGCTGGGCTTATGCATCCGATGCGTGGGAAACGACAGTATACCCAAAAAGCTCCAAAGCGGACTGGGGAGTTTATGTATCGGTGTCATCACAATGTTTTTCTTTATTTGCAACACGTGGTATTTGTTACAATATGCACCTTACGATAGAAAACTGTTTAAGTGGTACAAGTGTTCCGGCTTCCTTCTTGTACAAAGTAATGACGTCATTAGTTTGTATACTTATACAAAAATATATCAGGCTGCGAGGTTGTACGATGATAAAGAATATCTCAGTTCGCTTGTCGGTCCGTTACTCTATTATCTTCAAGTGTCGGAACCCTAAAAATCCATTACTTGTAAGCCTTGATCAATTCACACTTGGCATAATATTTTTTTACCAGTAAATTGTTGTTGTTTCATAAACATGATCAAGTATCGACATATGGCTTGGAAGAGTATAAATAACTGTGACACAATTTCAATATGGTAAGACAGCTTTAAAACGTTTTATGAGATGAATTAATAGGCTTTGTACGTTTAATAATTTTTTATTTGTATTAACGACGCGGTCGAGATGCAAGCACTGCGCAAAATCTGCGGAGTGACGCTCGCGGACCACGTTCGTAATACCGAAGTAAGAAAGAGAGTTGGTCTGAAAGAGAGTGTCGGGGTGAAGGTAAGGAAAGGAATGCTCCGGTGGTTCGGGCATGTGGAAAGAATGCATGATGAAAGAATGACTAAACAGATATACAATGCAAAAGTGGATGGATGCAGAAGTCGTGGAAGACCACGACACCTTCCATGATCAAATTGATCGTGTACTAGCAGAAGGTGATGTCAGGAGCCTTAAGAACAGACGAGCGTGAATGACAAGAGTTATGAATGTCAAAGAAGCAAGTGAGGTGTGTAAGAGTAAGCCTAAATGGCGCTCTGTTGTTCGTGCCTACCCCGCAAGGGAACTGGCGTGAAGTAATGTATGTATGTATTTGTATTAAAGTAAACATTGACAAATGTACTACAGTATACTGAGGAAAATGTACAATATTTTTCATTTTTTTTATTGCCTGATTTCAGCAAACAGGCAGACGGCCCACCTGACGGAAAGCGGTTACCATCGCCTATGGACGTTTGCAACACCAAAGGTGCTACAAATGCGTTGCTCCTCGCTAAAGGGAGACTGGAGCCTGGCCAGTAATACCGGAACACAACTCAAGGTTGTTATGGCGGCGTACTCAACAGGGGTGGTAGCCATGCAGACGGGCAAATGCCCTACCACCTGGCTGTGGGTTGTTGTGTCGCCGCTTACGACAAGCCGCTCGGCCGCAGGAAATCTTATTCTTTCTCCGTTCCTGTAGTTATAAATATTTATTAAAAATGATCAATAGTTGTAAGATATTGAAAGTTTAAAAAAAATATTATTTGTGTTGATAATCTGAACAGTTTAGTGAAGTGAAATTTCGAGAAACCACAAAATCTTCGTTTGGCATTAGTAAAAGACAAACAATTTGGCTGAACTTTTTGCTTAAAAATTATTCCAATATTATTTATGAATACTTGTTACTAGCTCGATACCAATAGCTGGTATAGCCATAAATACAAAGAATAAAAATGGACGTAACAGATGATAACGTTGACAGTTGCATAATATAATAAGCCCTTCACACGTTATGATAATTTACGATCTACAAACGAGACAGGCGTGTATTTTACTGTGTAATTTTTAACTCATTATCGTATAATAAAAATAATAAATAAAATTAGTTAGCACAAAATTATCACCGCCATAAACTGTGAAAGAAAACGACGTTTTAACTGGCGCAAGTAATTTAAGACAAATATAGTAAACTTTTAACCGAAAAAGCCAGTTTACAAAATGTATGTACACGCAACTGCAGCTATCTCGTATCAAAATACATGCCTTATCTTGATAAAATGACCATAAAAATACTCTCTTGAGACGCTGTGCTTCATTTGACGGCAAAGATTAATTTAAAATATTAACAGAGGAATCATGAGGAACGTGTCAACTGCGGACGATCCCATACTCACAGACGGTTTAAATATGCTTAGCCTTCGGAGAGACTTCGCGTCTTTGAGAATTCTACCGACTGTACAATGGGGAGGGTTTCGAGGAACTGTTCAGAATGATGCCTTCGTCTTCCTTCTTCCAACGTCCTGTTCGCAATCGGCTGGATGTTCCTCCTCACTTCCTTGAGCCACTTCGCTCATGTACGCAGCGTTTCTCAAGAATGTTTCTCTTGCGCACTTTGGGGATTTGGAATCAGTTCCCAGCTGAGGTTTTCCCACAGTGCTCTTTTTGATGCGCGGCTTCAAAGCCTTGAGCAACTCCGCAGGGTAGGAGGGCTATTCGTTTTCTATCGGATACACTTTGAAGAGTTTGCTATGGAACTTCTCGACTTGGTTTCCCCATCTCCTTTCTATCATCGAATAACCAGACGCACCCGGTTGCGCCATCGTAATATAGTGGACATACCATTGGTTATAACTAAATTGCCTCCACCTTTCTTGCTGTCGGTTCTGTGTTCCCCGATTCATACAAATCAGGTGTCTTCAAGTCATGAGTGAATAGGTGTCTACTAGATAAGCGTGCTCCATCCTAGATCGCATCTTCACTTAAAATCAGGTGAGATAGCTGTCAAACGCGAACCTATACCACAATAAAAAAAGGTAATAAAATTTCTTCGAGTCCCCTCTCTCTTCTCTTGAGTCTTTGAGACCCGAAGACATTAACATATCTGGTGTTGCAAACATCCATAGGCGACAGTCTATCTGTCTGCTGTACTCTAGCTGTTTTTATAGCTGATGATTTCATCACAGATGAAGCCGCGCCATTGTGGTATAAATCCCGCACTTACAATCTTTTCTATAAAGCAGTTTGCATTCTGAACTGCATAATCTGTGTCAAATCCCTCAGTAAACAAACGAAACTCAAAACCACCTACTAAGTCACTTTACACCAACCTATTCTTACAATTTGTTCCTTAGAACATGCAGTACAACGATCTCTTTGTACTAACAGAAAACTAAAAGCTCAAATTAAGCCGTCAATGTATACTGAAGCGTCCCTTTTTGCCTTGAAACAATGTAAAGTTCAATGACATTTTTCTCTCAGCATCCAGCGTCTTGGTTACTTTTGTAAATTGTCGTTTTATTACTTCGATTTGCAATTTGTTATATTGTGATGTTACATTCAATTGACTACCGGCTTTTGATTATATAAAATGTTAATTTATATAATCATATTTAAAAGCAAATAAGTAAGTAATTTTATTTGGCTACCCATTTTATCCTTGCAGGAACGGAGAAAGAATACAATTTCCTACGACCGGGCGGCTTGTTGTAAGACCATGCATTACGATACTCGTAAGAGACTATACTTCAGTCGCGTGCCAATAGTACATCTTCGTTACTCGAACTTCGTACATTATGGTGTTAATTTTTCTTTAACAAAACGTAACCGACTGCGAATAAAAATTATTATATTTTGCAATTTTTTTAAATTTTTTTTTTACTTGTAGTTGCGCAAATACTTGAATAGCTATAGAAATAATATATTAAGCGCCTGTAGAAATTGTAGTACGAAAACATATATACAAGGTTGCTATCTAACTCTTCGATGTAGACGCTCGTTAATAAGGGTTTCTTTCGATTTCCCTAGGATCCATTTATAAGATCCTGACTTGTTGACCATGGGACCATCTCGGGAATATAGACAATGTAATGAAAAAAATTTTGAAAATCGGCCCACAATTGACGGAGAAATCGCGTAACATGCGTACAAAGAAATTAAGCGCCTGTAGAAAATGTAATACTGGCACGCGTATGCAAGCTTTTTTTTTCTAAGAATGTAGGCGCTCGGCGGTCTTTAATAAGGGTTACTTGCTCTCAATTTCCCTCGAATCCACTTACCAGATCCTGACTTGATTGATGGCCATGGCACCACCTCGGGAGTATAGACTTACGAATAGAAAGGAAAGAAAGAAAGAAAAAGATTTTATTTGAAGAAATAGCGACGTACTTACACTAATTACAAATCATAGTAAAAAGAAAGAAACAAGTTTTGAGAACATGCACGCCGTGTTGGCAACACCAGCATAAAATATTTTTGGCAAGATAATGTAAAACCATAATGGCTTCGATTGAAAATTGGAGTTTCTTGTTTATTTACGAAGAATAAGGCTAGTAATTTTAATTTATATTAAAATGTATGTAGAGATT
This sequence comes from Dendrolimus kikuchii, assembly GCA_019925095.2. Taxonomy (NCBI): domain Eukaryota; kingdom Metazoa; phylum Arthropoda; class Insecta; order Lepidoptera; family Lasiocampidae; genus Dendrolimus; species Dendrolimus kikuchii. Next base: position 10,777,625 of record CM034413.1, read on the forward strand.
TTTTTTTTTAATTTGAATTTGAAAATATTGTTTGTATTTATTTTATAGCCTTAGAAATAATTTTTACAATCACTTAGCCAGTGCTATTCTAATAATATATATATATATATATATATATATATATATATATATATATATATATATATATATATATATATATATATATATATATATATACAACTTAATTTATAAAAGATGAAAACTACAAATAGTAAATAGGTCCCAAATCACCGTCAATTGGGAACGTTCCCAAAACGCTGGCCGCACGTTGTATGGCAACGCTTATGCGTTGCCTAAATATTTTTTATTTTTGAACTTCCAACATTGTGGTTGCACTTTTGTTCTTCTTTCATTTGGGTTGCAGCCGAAAGCAGACGGTTTCGTTTGTAAAGTGATTTATTACAAGTTTTCACCAGCTAACAGTGTTTTAACTTCGACACCTACATTGACCTGGGTATCCGAGGCCCACCATCATCAGCGTGTACCAAATATATATTATATGTACGACGAACTGCGCACACGCCGCACTCAGCTTATTGTTGCGGCGGAGTTTTATCCGACACAACGCTGATTGAATAAAGAATATATTTGAAAATCGCTCTACAATTGACGAAGTAACAAAGAAGTCGGTTAACAAATTTCGAGTTTTTCTCTTGATTAAATAACTAATTGTTTTCTTCCTTTCTGCCTATGTATGTATATAGCACATTTCGGATATAGCGTGAGATTTATAGTGGTCTTATTATTCAGTCATTGTAACCGAAATCATACAGAGATTAGCGGACGAATATGAAGACATCATGAGACTTCAGTTTTTGCCAAAATGGTAACCCGAATAAACATTACAAAGGAATAGAATTGTTCGCGTCACTACAGCTGTCAACAATCTCAACAAGGGTTAATTCTGCCGCGTTCCAAGAACTGTTTCATTGTTCTATCTCTTTCACACGTGTGCGCCAATACGTTATATGCGTCTTTGTCTCGCAAATTGATTCTACAGTTAGCTTGACACAATTTCCTTTTAATTATTCTTTTTAAAGGATGATTTCTCTGAAAATATGCAGTACATGCTCAAAACACTTACATATTTTGAGTGTTTTAATGTTGTTAATTTAACCATATATCCTTACCATAATTTTAATGAATTAAACTGCTTTCACTGTGTTGAAGATCACTGATGTTGTTCTTGGTGGAAATATAAAGTTTAAGTTTCTGCCCTTTGCTTACCTTTGGGTAGTGAAAAAAGATGTTCCAAAGTGCCCTAATCTAGGCCACATTTGCAAAGGGAGTGGTCACGGAGTCTATTTTTTTTAAATGTTGTGCATTTTTGTGATACAAGTTTAATAATGTTACATACCAACAAAGAAATGCGCACACCTGCCGGTCGTAAAAGCGCAGTTTATTGCCTTCCCGGATTTAGGAATTCTTTCGTTTACTTTGTGTTTAGATTTTGTAATTAAGAAAAACATGCTATTGTTTTTCTACTTGTTTTATGGTCGTCATTAGTGTTGAACTAATCTTTATTGTTATTGTTTTCAACTTTGTTGGCCGTTCGCTGGTGTGCAAATTACATTTTCTTGGAAGAACCCAGCCCACAAGCTTCCATTGTGTATTGTACAGTTTACTATAAAACAATGCCCGAACGGAGGGGTGGGGCAGTCGAGCGAGGATTACGATACGAGTAAGACGTAGATTCGGCTAGCGATATAGTGACGGACTTTGCGCGTGTAATTGAATCGTGCAGTTTGTACTAGTAGTGTCTAGTTATATTTGTACCTATGTTATACGTGTTTGTATAGTTCCAATAAATTCTATAGTAACTCCAACGGCATTTTAATTCGAGTCTTGCGTAACTCGTAACAATAAGATTTTATTGACACTAAAATTAAATTTACATTTATCTTAAAATTAAGATTGGGTACTAACACCTAAACTAGGCCAAGCCTGTCTCTTAGGTGTTAGTCCCTTCCAGCGACTTAAGAAATATGGCGTGAGTATGTAACAATTTAAGTACGAGTATTCAAAAATAAAAAGTTACTAAGAGAAATAAGTTAAAAGGTAGATTCAAATTATTTTAAATGAGAAGTATATATCTCTATAATTGTCAACAGAACGAAAACACTTTCCAATGCTAAAATGTCACAATGGTCATATTACATTGTACCCGAGGGCATAATAGTGACCTTCTATGAGTCATCTAATGTACAAACTATAAATTACCGTCATCATACATAAATTTAATCGTAATTAATCCTTTTTATAGGAAAATATTTTAATTAGAAGAAATTAACACGTCATTTATTTAGATTTAAAAGTATTAATTTTGCTTTTATTTCACTTCTAAGTATACACATGTGGGCTATATGGCTTATTTATTAGGGAATAGAATATTTTTAGTAAATTATATTGTCCGAATAATTTAAATAAAATTTATTAATAAAGAAACTCGATTCTTATATAAATTCGAATCGGTAACGCTTTAGGGCAGTAATAAGAGCGGGTTTCTATATCTTAGAATACATTCACTTGCCTTGCCATCGGTTGAATATTGACATTACTTGCATGGAGTTTATGTGAAATTTTAATCGATAGTTAGGCAAACGGTCAGTGAGATGATACCTATAGAAACCGGCCATAATTGATCACTGATCGACCTGTTAAAAGTGAAATAAACGCGTGGACGCCGTACAGTTTTTTTTTTAATTTTTTTTTATCGCAGGATATCAGCAGACAGGCAGACGGCCCGCTTGATGGAAAGCGGTTACCATCGCCTATGGACATTTGCAACACCAAGTTGCTGCAAATGCGCTGCTGCTCTCTTAAGGGAAACTGGAGCCTGATCACTAATGCCGGAACACAACTCAAGGTTGTTATGGCGACATACTTTAGACCAGGGGTGGTAGCCATCCAGTCGGGTGAATGCCCTACCACCTGGCTGTGGGTTGTTAAGTCGCCTCTTACGACAGGCCGCCCGGCCGCAGGAAATTGTATTCTTTCTCCGTTCCTGCACGGATAGTTATATTGCATTTTAAGACTATAAGTAGAATACTGAGCCTAGGTCACCGTCTTCTGTGGTTAAGTTGTCTAAAAGGCTGGCTACGTTTCTAGTTAGATTGAAAGAAAGAAAAAAAATTGAAGAAATAGCGACCTACATACATTGCTGACATCTATCTTAAAAATAAAAACTTTTTTGAGAATTTGTACGCCGCATTTCCAGCAAACAAGGTAGCAACTCAGCTTATTGCTGTACCGACGTAATATCCGACACAACGCTGATTTTCAGTGCAAACCTTCCTTTTGGCGTAATACTAAAACGACCCGAATATTTTATGAATTTAATCTATATATATATATAAAAATCAATTGTTGTTCGTTAGTCTCGCTAAAACTCGCGAACGGCTGGACTGATTTGGTTAATTTTGTTTTGAATTATTTGTGGAAGTTCAGGGAAGGTTCAAAACAACAATTTCGCTTCCATTTAGAAACTATTCCTACCTGCCAAACATTTGATGTTCGTCCCGTCGCTTAGAAATCAATTAAATTTAAGGGCCGCTTGCACAACGATCGCCTTTAAATAAATTAGTTAATCATATTAAACTGCCTAAATACGTTTTACACAAAACGTATTGAGAGTTCTTTAAACGTATTTAGTGGCATATTGTACGATGTGCAAGACGCTAATTGTATTTAAGTGTGTTAAATACGTTTTGTGTTTCTTAAATAATTTTAAGCAACCTTATGCAGGCGGCCCTAAAAGTCGTTCAGAAATCAAATTAAATTTTAAAGTGAAGTTTTCTTTTCATTTTCTTGGTTTTGAATGTCAAACGTTTGATGTTCGTCCCGTCGTTCAGAAATCAACGTTTTTTATTTTTTGATTCTGAGGCGGTACGAAAGCCGGGTCGGCTAGTTTTAATTTCTTTTTTTTTATTATTGCAGGAGTTCAACAGACAGGCAGACGGCCCACTTAATGAAAAGCGGTTACCATCGCCTATAGACAATTACAACACCGAAGGTGCTACAAATGCGCTGCTGCTCTCTTAAGGGAGACTGGAACCTGGTCATTAATGCCGGAACACAACTCAAAGTTGTTATGGCGACATACTCTAGACCAGGGGTGGTAGCCATCCAGTCGGGCAAATTCCCTACCACCTGGCTGTGGGTTGTTTTGTCGCCTCTTACGACAGGCCGCCCGGTCGCAGGAAATTGTATTCTTTCTCCGTTCCTGCACGGATAATAATATATACCTACATAGAATAAACATTTTGTCAAAGAAGCAAGTGAGGTGTGTAAGAATAAGCCTGAATGGCGCTCTGTTGTCCGTGCCTAGCCCGCAAGGGAACTGGCGTGAAATTATATATGTATGTATGTAACATTTTGTTAAGTTTATGATTTAAATAAAAAATATAACTCATGCTTGTCTATATTGTAACATATAATTATAACATGTCTATATATAACATTGCCGTACTGATCCGTTCTCTGAAGTAGCCACCAGCCTATTGATCGTCCAAAGACTCGATGAGTCGCTCTGATAGCTCTTTGTAGAGCCTTATTTATTAAATACAATTTGTAATCATAATTAATGACCTTGTTTGATATTTTTGTTAATTCGTCTCTCTGAAATTTGTCTAGAATAGACCAAGTCGCGGACTTTGGTAGTTATTACATAGTTCAAAGTCAAAGTCAGAACTAGCATTCACGTGGATGACGCACGCTGACTCACGGCAAGATGATGGGAGTCAATTGAATAGTTGGACTCGGATGACTTGCTTGACTCGACAATAAGGTGTGGTGTAGACTACAAGCGAAAGCAAGTAAATAAATTAGAATATACAATAGAACCTCTTTAAACCGAACGTCGATAAGTCGAACCTCTCACATTCGACAAAAAAATTGTGTTCCCTTCCCTTCAACCCCAAAACCTCCGTTGCTCGAAATTTGAACCCTCTATAAGTCGAAATAATTAGTAACTTTCTATAAGGAAATACAATAGTTATTTTCCCCTATATAACTCGAAAAAATAAATTGGACCTTTGTATCTCGAACATAGCCATAATATTTGATTTTACAACCTCTATTCCTCCATAAGTCGAAAACTCTATAAGTCCAATTTTGTTGCGTCTCCCTTTAAGTTCGACTTAAAGTGGTAATACTCTATATTCTAGTTTACAATTATAGTAGGTTTTTTCTTATTTTTTACATTCCTATTCATGTAACGTATGTTCTCTTGTATTTGCTTACTCTCCTATTTATATGTTTTGCTATTATATATGCATTTTTTTTATAGCATGAGTTCAGCAGACAAGCAGACGGCCCACTTGATGGAAAGCGGTTACCATCGCCTATGGACATTTGCAACACCAAAAGTGTTGCAGATGCGCTGCTGCTCTCTTAAGGGAGACTGGAACCTGGTCACTAATGCCGGAACACAACTATGTCCCTCCTCTTGTACCTTTCTCTAAATGCTCTTAGTAGATAGTACTCCAATTATATTATGTTCCTTAGATTTTTTAAAGTTAATTTTATTTATGTACATAGTTTTAACTTACAATCGAGGTATATATTATTTTAATTTAAAGCTCTGTATCGTTAATATTGTATTTTTTATGTATACCAATAAATGAAAAAAAAATCACGCTTTTCTAGTGCGCACTGCCAAAAATTGGAATAGTCTGTTTTTCTTGACAAATACAGTCTCGAAGTCTACAAGTCACGAGTCAATAGGTACCTTCTAGGTAGGCGTTTTCCATACTAGACCGCGTCATCACTCAACATTAGGTGATACAGTGGTCACACGCAAACCTATACATTCATAAAAATATTCAGAAGTTACTCGGCCCTTCATGTCGAATACCATAACTCGTTCAGGGCAATGTTGGAGCTACTCCGCTACAGCAGCGCCTAGGGCATGTGTGCCTTGGCGTGCCCCAACTACTTCCAGACCACCCTGAGGAATGGATGCCCCTGGTGCGGCGGGAGCCGGCTAGTACCAACGCTGTCCGGGTGATGATCGCTGACAGGATAGACTGTACTTACATTAGGCACTGCTGCGCAATGCATAATAGCGTACCTAAATTATAGCTTCTGTATGTATGTGAATATTAATTTATGTGTGTAAGTGACTGTGTATCTATATTTAATTAACTATTTAAATTTGTAATTACTGTAATGTAATCATGAGACATATTTTCCTGAAATAAATATATAAATAAAATAATTATGTAACAGTCTTGTACCAAAATGTACTTTTCTTTAAACTTAAAATATGTTGTTTAATAAACAATATATTTTTCTTTTATGCAGGGCTCCATTTAGGATAATGTTATAGTTAGTGATTGTGGCCAAATACGTCTCGCTTACATCATTTAAGAATTAAAATAACGCCGTTAATGATTAGCTACATTAGTTTATATACGTACGTTGTCTGTCAATATTTGACGTCATTAACAACTAATAACAATATCGCATCAATAATAATGCATTAAACTCATCGCTACATCTGCGTGGAATGATCACTAACACTTACATTATTCCAGATGGAGCAGTAACGTAATAACGTATCCGCTGCGCTGTAAGGTTGTCACTTGTACCACAGGCTAATTCAGTCACGCACAAGGATTGAATCTTAAATTGCTCAAATAAAAGTGCATCAAGATGCATTGATGTCACTTTATTACCACTGTGTCATGTTACATACCTATTATGAGTAATAGACAATGATACTTTAAATTATAATAAATACTTATTATACGTAGTGTACGTACGTACCAATTCCATTGGTAGTACATACATACATACATACATAGCTTCACGCCAGTTCCCTTGCGGGGTAGGCACGAACAACAGAGCGCTATTCAGGCTTATTCTTACACACCTCACTCGCTTCTTTGACATTCATAGCTCTTGTCATGCACGCTTGTCTGTTCTTAAGTCTCCTGACATCACCTTCTGCTAGTACACGATCAATTTGATCATGGAAGGTGTGTCGTGGCGTTCCACGACTTCTGCATCCATCCACTTTTGCATTGTATATCTGTTTAGTCATTCTTTCATCATGCCCGAACCACCGCAGCATTCCTTGGTAGTGGGTACCGTATTTGTGGTTTTCGGGGTCGAGACCCTGGGGCCGTGGGGGCCTGGAGCTCATCACCTCTATCGAGACCTCTCAACGCGTTTAAATGAGGTATCGCGTGACCAAAAGACTGTATTGGACCTAGGGCAACGAATCAGTGTTGCCATCCAACACGGAAATGCCGCCACACGCTCCCCGCCGATAGCGATTTAGTCATTTTTTTTACTTACAGATTTATGTTATTTTATAAGTATTGTTGTATTTATAGCATATACTTCAGTTTATATATTTGACTAGCTTCTGCCCGCGACTTCGTCCGCGTAGAATAGTGGAAAAAAAGTAGTTAAATAAACCCCGCGCTTTTGAACCATTCTTCATTGGTGCTCCGCTCCTATTGGTCTTAGCGTGATGATATATAGCCTATAGCCTTCCTCGATAAATGGCCTATCTAACACTGAAAGAATTTTTTAAATCAGAGTAGTAGGTTCTGAGATTAGCGCGTTCAAGAAATCAAACAAACACTCTTCAGCTTTATAATTAGTATTAATGTGTATTTTTTTTAAATGTATATATTGTTTTATTTAAATCGGTCTAGTCATTTCGGAGATTAGCCCGTACAAACAGACAGACAAACAGAGAAACAAAAAATTGGACAAAATCTAAATTAGTTCTATCTCACTTATGTAAAAAGTTGATTTTTTTTTTGCTGACACATAATTTTGTCGCCCTCGCTTTCGCCGCCCTCGGCACTAGCCCCTAGTGCCCCTAGTGTAAATCCATCACTGCCCAGTGTATGGGCTGTGCGGTAATATGTCAGTCAGTCAGTCAGTCAGTGAGGCCAAGCAATCATATGTGTATAGATGTATAGTTTTGTAAACAAACACATATATTGTTTATTCGCAAGTCCCACTTTTGAGGCCAGCAGCACATTGGTAGCACCTTTGGTGTTACAAATGTCCCTAGGCGACGGTAACTACTTTCCATCAGGTGGGTCATCAGCCTGTCTGCTGTACTCTTCTGAAGATAGGAAACTGTGTATCCCGAAAAGGGGTATAATTTTTAATTGATAGTAATTAAAAGTTCAGACGAACGAATCCGGGTATAAGGTTCTACGCACAAACTGGGTCATTGCTAGGGGAACGACACGCGTCGGTCGGGGGCGATAACACTGCAGCAATAGTATGCTCTTGGCAGCGCTCCGTCCGCGATCGACGTCACAGAATAGTGTGGAAGACTCCGAGCGTTGCTGCACGGGCGAGCAACCCCAATACCCACTAAAAACCCCCTCCTCCCTGACGACCCTGCGCTTTGAATGTGTTGGAAAGGCTGAGATTTAGAACATAGTTACGCCCAGCCGATCCAGCGCAATAAAGTGCCTGGAGTGTGCCCTGGGAGAACACACCCCACTTCGTTGTGCGGGGGTAGAAGGTCCTTTGCTCTTCCTAGCAAGCTAAAGGCCCCCCGCGGTAAACGGAACCTAACTCAGGGAGGGAAGTAATGCGCGTACCTGCCTCTCCGGGTGCCAGCTGAAGGCCGGCGACCTCGAGAAGACGCATTGGCACGCGCTGCAGGACTTCTCTCCCTGTCTCGTTCTGCGGCCTCCTTGAGTGACATTACTGTCTCGCAAAAAGTAACCGCAGCCCCCCAATTGTCGCTGCTCTGCAGCATGGCCTTGACCAAGTCGCAGAGCGAGTCGACTGGACCTACGTGCGTCTCAAGTTCGAAACGCTGCGGCGCCCATGCGGCGCACTCGACAAGCGTGTGTAACGCCGTGTCGGGCGCGCCGCACTGGCGGCAGTCAGGGGAAGGCAAGCAGCCCACAATGCGACACAGATACTTATCGAAACATCCGTGTCCGGTAAGTATCTGTGTCGTCCTGAAGGTCAGGGTGCCGCTGGTGCGGTTGACCCATTCCGTCAGCTGTGGCCTGATTGCATCCACCGTGTAGCCGCCATAGGCCGCAGGGTTGTCGAGCTCTTGAGACCAGACGGCGATCATGGAGGCGGTTTCCCGCTTCCTGATCGCCTCGATTTCGACCTGACAGAAGGTCAGGCCTCTAGCTAGGGCATCCTGCCGGGTGCGGCGCACCACTGTCAGGACGTCCGCCTGGAGATGCCAGGGCGGATCGCCTGCCAGGAGGGTGGCCGCCGTCCGCGACACTGTGCGATACCCCCGTATGGTCCTCACGGCCAGAACCTGCTGCGCCCGATGCAGCAGGGTTCTGTTGTGGCGGTGAAGTGCAATGGACCAGACGGGTGCACCGTACAGTGCCATACTCCTCAGGATGCCAGAGTAAAGTTTCCGCGTCGCACCTCCCGGGCCCCCTACGTTGGGAAGCAGCCTCGAGAGTGCGCCCGCGGATTTGACGAGTTTGGGAACTAGCTGCTCAAAGTGCGCTTTGAACAGCCATTTCCCATCGAGAACTAGCCCCAGATATTTCATCTGGGGCCCTACTCTAATGGCCACCCCTTGGACCGAAACGGTCAAGTCCGCGGGGGGATTACGAAATTTCCTATGGAACATGATGGCCTCCGTTTTCGCGGGGGAGACCCTCAAGCCCAGCCTAGCTATTCGATCTACGACAATCGCCAACCCGGCGTTGGCGACGTCCACGGATTCCGCAAATGACGCAGCGCGTGCCGTGAGTAGGGTGTCGTCCGCAAAGCAGATCAGCCCTACCCCGGGCAGGACCGGAACCCGAAGGATCCAGTCATAACCTACGTTCCAAAGAATCGGCCCGAGGACCGACCCCTGTGGAACACCGCACGCGACGCGTCGCCGGCCTAACTCGGGATTGCCAAACGACCCTCCTTCCATTGCGACGGGAACCGACCTGCGCGAATACAGGCTTCGAACAGTTCCCGCAGCTGGCCGCGTAGATGTTTAGCGGCCATTATTATAACCCCCTTCTACTCATCAAAAAAATGAAATTACGTCCTCTGTAAAAAGCACGCTAAGGTCTAAAAACTGTAACATTTCAATGGACTACTACACTATGAAGAAAACTTATTAGATATATATTAGATTTTTATTTATTTTAACAAATTATTTCTTGTTTCAGGTAATACAGTTGTGACCTTACTTCTTGGATGAAACCATGGTAGCCCTGTTATCAATATGGTTTGTAATTCCATCAAAATGAGATTCTTTAAACAAATACACTTATTACTTAGAAACTACATAAATGAAATGAAAGAAAGACAAAAAAGTATTTCAAGTAATAGCGATGTACTTACATTGCTGACATGTATCTTAGAAATAAAAACATATTTTGAGAATTTGTTCGCCGCATTTTCAGCAAACAAGGTTTGCACTCAGCTTATTACTGTGCAGACATAATATCCGACAGAACGCTGATTTTCAGTGCAAACCTTCCTTTTGGCGTAATACTAAATAAAACGACCCGAATATTTTATGAATTTAAAAACTATTTCATTTGTAAATTATAATATATACCTACATAGAATAAACAGTATAAATATTTTATTAACTTTACGATTTAAATTTAAAAAAAAACTCATCCTTGTCTTCATCATCCGAGCGTTAAAACCCGGTTGCGTTCGGAGCGTTCGCTCCGACGCCCAGGGTCCGCTTTCCTACTTTTTCTTCTACACTTCGCGCGGTCTTCGGCATCCCTTGTATTGAGACCATTAATTTAGAACAGTATATACATTCAAATATAAACTATAAGTACTTTAAATTTCTATATCACGCTCTCACAGAATATCGACGTGAAACGCTTAGCCTTGATGTAATCGTGTATCGTGCGATGAGCAAGAATTCCGATGGCCCACTTTCTCCTCCTCCTTTACCATTTTGCCTATTCTTTCCCCCTACTCCAATTCCATATTTCATTTAAGTAGGTAGTTAGATGTTAACTAAGTCCTTATCATAATTCATAGTTTAGACATACATCTCTTTAACCGACTTATTACTATTTTTTTTATAAATGAAGTATACACGTGAAGCAAAAACTTTGTACCCCTTTTTACGAAAATTGCGTGGACGGAGGAGTATGAAATTCCGCACATTTATAGTTTATATAGAGAAGGACTGCAGAATAATATTATTTTTTTTAAATCTAATATATAAAATTCTCGTGTCACAGTTTTCGTTGCCATACTCCTCCGAAACGGCTTGACCGATTTTGATGAAATTTTTTGTGCTTATCCGGTATCTATGAGAATCGGCCAACATCTATTTTTCATCCCCCTAAATGTTAGGGGTAGTCCACCCCTAAATTTTTTTATTTATTATTTTAGACAACATTTTTAATTTCTATATTTTTATGATACAACATACAAAAATACATACAACCCTAAATTTTCACCCCTCTACAATCAACCCTTATTTTTTATTTGTTAATTATAAACTTTAAAATCTTTTGGCAAGATTTTTAATCTTATTTTGTCATGACCTAGAATAAAAAAAAAATATTACTCTTTTAGATTCACAATTAGAACCGGTACGTGGCTCTGGGATCGGGTTCTAGAATTTTATTTTTTAAAGGCAGGACAACGTCTGCCGGGGCCGCTAGTTATGTATAAAAATACATTAAATCAATGAAAAAAAAACTTTACACACAATAACATGTATTTGACACACGCATATATACTCTTTGTTTATTGTTAAAGTCAAATGTCTTTGACAACAGAACCTTAATACTGTTCAAAGTTTTAATTTAAATTAATTATGGTCGAATTTGGACCACTGGACGACCACTAGTCTCATAATAAATACCCCATTAATATTAATTACCATCTAATATAAAAAGACTAATACGTAATTTAAATATAACCTAAATTTACTAAGATCTTGTGAAGGATTATTATAGCTCAAATTAAGGATGCAACAGTTATTGTCATATTTTTCTAGTTTATATTTATGTATGTAAGTGTATTTTATAATACTTTATTTACATATATCGTATTAGTATAATTTAATATAAGTATTATTTTTATTGCAGAAGTCGTGGAAGGCCACGACACACCTTCCATGATCAAATTGATCGTGTACTAGCGGAGGGTGATGTCAGGAGCCTTAAGAACAGACGAGTGTGCATGACAAGAGTTATGAATGTCAAAGAAGCAAGTGAGGTGTGTAAGAATGGGCCTAAATGGCGCTCTGTTGTTCGTGCCTACCCCGCAAGGGAACTGGCGCGAAGTTATGTATGTATGTATTATTTTTATTAATGTATGTATGTTATATTATGTATGTATATATTTATAAGATACTGATTCGGCAGTAAGAATAATGCAACATACCTCTGTTCTTATCAAATTTTTTATCTATCCAAAGATTGTCTGGAAGAAATCGCCAATAGCGATAAGACCGCCTATTGTATTGTTAAATTTTATTTCTGTTAACTGTATCTTTTAAAACACAATAAAGCATATTCATTCATTTGTAGGAATCGTATTAATAATTATAAAATAACCTTGTGACGGAAGTAGTCAATAACCGGATAGAGTATTCTTTCATGTAGTAATCGGAAGTCATATAACCGGATGTTAACGTAGAAGCATTTATTATTAAGCTAACGGATATCGGAAATGGAGTAACCGGATGTTGGAAGTTAATACGTATGGCGGAAGTTGGTTTTATGAAGGAAGTGTAGCTCAAGTGGCGCCACGGCATTACCGGATATTGTCACTGCAGCGCGCTATGAGAATTTTTGGAGGGCGGATTGCTGCTCGACACCTGACAAGCGTGGATGCAACTCTTGGAGTTGTCCTAATATGTCTGTATATTATTGTGCAATATTTAATGTCGTGATTGTGATAATTCTAGTGTAATAAACTTTGATTATAATATTTCAGATTATTATTATTGTTATTCTCGGAGCGTCATTCGTTCGCTCCCGGCGTGAACCCGACACATTCACATTACACTACACTTTTGTTTTGTTTATAGCACTAGTTCAAATGGTTTTGTCCTTTTAAGCCTTCTCGTTATGGCCGTGTTGTCGAGGAGTTGGATCGCCTCGACATTCACGTGATGATGAAGCCGATGCTCGTGGGCTTTCGCGTACTTCCTAATAATGCTGGTGACAAACTCCACTTTCAGGTCCCGATGCAGGTCGCGCGATCTAACGTACCGTGGCGTGTTTATAATGCCGTTCAGTACTTTATTTTGGAAGCGTTGTATGATTTCTATACTACTTGGTTTGCTACAGCCCCACGAATGTACGCCATAGGTCCAGACTGGCAGCAGGACTTGTTTATAAAGAATCAGTTTGTTAGGTACTTACAACTTTGAATGTTTTCCAAGCAGCCAGTACATATTTCTGTGGCGAGAGACCTATTGCTTAACTGGAAAAGTGCTGTCCAAACCATCATAAAGAATTTACTCTCCTGTTACGCAAGTTAACTCCCTCCTTAACCAAATCAAATGTACATGAATAAGGATTTAAAGGAAATATGTGCAATTAAAAACCGATCAATCAAATTGACTGAATTTCGTTGCAAGACTTAAATTGAAAGAATATGATGGTATCTGATGACATTGAATGATTCAAGTTTATATGAATCTCTTTAGTTTTTTTAAATTGCATGAGTTCGGCAGACAAGACACCTGATGGACAGCGGTTACCATCGCCTATGGACATTCGCAATAACAAAGGTGCTACCAATGTGCTGCCGCTGTCTAAAGGCAGACTTGAATCTGGCCACTCGGAACACAACTCAAGGTTCTTATTGCGACATACTCTAGACCAGGTGTGGTAGCCTGTCAGAAGGGCTAAGAACCTACCACCTGGTTGTGGGTGGTTTGGTGGCCTTTTACGACAGGCCGCCTGGCCGCAGAAAATTGTGTTCTTTCTCCGTTCCTGCACAAATAAGTTAATTCATCCAAATTTTAAGACCGAAATGAACTATCTAATATTTCGCTTAAAATTCTAGAATATAGACATATGGCCGTCTGTATATTTACTGAAGTAAGTGGAGCTCATGTCCTTCATTAAGCCGTTGGACGCAAACAATTATTGCGCGTCAAGCAAATTTGCGCAGTCAATTTGCAGTTGACAAGTGTAGCTTTGATATTTAGGTCAAAGTCGTGTTTAGGACAGACAAACAGAAAGACTTACTATGTGGCAAAGATAGGATTTTTTATATTAGACCGTGCGTGTGTAAGCCGTTCGAGACCCAAGTGAGGCGTTGATTAAAAAATTCAAGAACATTTTTTAACGCTATACACCGTGTGACGTCCGAGCTTTCATTAGAATCACCTGGCACTTGGGAAGCTCCGTTGTCCACGGGTGAACGCCGCGTGGTCAACCAGTGAACCTCGCCTTGTCTTCGTGCGAATGTTCCGTAATCCATATTGCCAAATAGTCTGTCAGCGATTGGTCTCTTAGACAACTAATAAAACAGTTTATGTATATAGAATATTTTATTGACTTTATTTGTAGCGAAAAAAGTCGTTGAATAGTAAAAACTAAGCTAAAACCTAATTAGTTTAGTTTTTAGGCTTTATATTTATCATATTGTTGATGTATCCTATTAAAATTATACTAAATGGCGGTAAAGGCTCTTAATAGTGTTTTCTGGATTTCTGAATGTTGATTTGGCTTCTCTCACAATAAAAGGCGCTTTGTATTTGAACTGAATTTAATAATCTTCTCTCATGTCTCACATCGCCTTTGCCTCGCGAAGGCGCTCGCCCCGAAAACCCCGGTAAAGTTGTGAGGTCTTCGGACTAACAACATAAAGTCAAGTCCAATAAAAAAAACCGCCGCTTCTTCTTTATCAGCTATAACACGTTGCGAAGCAGTAGTAAAGGTAGACTAGGATCGGTTCCGTCAGCAGAGGCTATAACGAGTCCCCATTATATGAACACTTCAGCCCGTTGGTTTAGTTCGTTCAGCCTCTCACGGCTTAATCTGATAGAGTCAATCCCCCCGCAGCGGTCGAGCCGAGGTCGAACCTCACAGGAGGTGCCTCCTCGAGCGCACTGCTTCCGGGCCGTACGCCTCCGCTCCCACGGAGTCGTGAAGACCGTCAAGTCCGGTATCGCTGAAGCAGCCATCTGCGGCTATTCAGCTGGCTCCTGTACAAAGAAAAAAAATTGTATTTCAGTGATTTCAGTTTTTTACCCCTGTGTAAAGTGAATTGTGCAGTGCTAACAACGACTGTAATATAATACACGCTGTTATCAAAAAAAGTATGACTAACCGACCAACCAGATGCCGGCCGTAAAATCCTTTTTACCCAACAAATGCTCAACACATGTCTGAAAATTAGGTTTCAACAAAATCTGAAAATAGGTCACGGTCAGGAGATCCGGGTTTATTTTCGTAAGCGCCGGGAATTTTTGGGAATGATACAATGTTATTTTGCGACTAGCTGTTACCCGCGACTTCGTCTGCGTGGATTTTTTTTTCGCAACACGCACAGATGGTTACCACTTTCCATCACAGTTGGGCCGTCAGCCTGTCTGCTGTGCTTCAGCAATAAAAAATAATGCTGAGTGTAAACCTTGTTTGTAAATTCTCAAAATATTTTATGTATATAATAATGTGTAAGGAATGTAATTACGTCGCTATGTATTCAAATAAAGTCTTTTTTTCTTTCTATATTCTATAAATATCCTATAAATATTATAAATGCGAAAGTTTGTAAGAATGTGTTTGTTACAAAACTACTGAATGAATTTTGATGAAACTTTACAATAATATAGCTGACATACACATCAGAATAACACATAGGCTATATATAGTTTATAAAGATATAGTGTGAATTACAAATATTATAAAGAGGTAAAGTTTGTGACGTTGTAGGGGTTAATCTCTGGATCTACTAAACCGATTTAAAAAATTCTTTTACTGTTGGAAAGCTACGTTAACAGAGAGTGTCATAGGCTATATAACATGACGCTATATACCACGGGAGCGGAACAGAGCGCGGATGAAACCGCGCCGGGCGGCTAGTCCAAATATCACGATTTTCTATCACCACGCGGGTGAAACCGCGGGCGCAGCTAGTACATAATAATAATAGAAGTAAAGGTTTGTTGCTGGGGAGTTTGTTGCGCCGCTAAACAAGGCTACCACCAGGGAAGCGAGTGATAAATTTCCTAGTCTCGACTGAAATATAGCCTATGGAGACTGTTGATTTATGGTACGTTTCTAGGTTAAGGCTGGGCATGAATAATTATGTCACATCCCATGGGATATTTATGGAAATAACGTGTTAACATCACTTCCACTCACTGACGTCAATTCGATCAATTCAATCTTGTAATGAGTTTTGCTGCTATCCATACTAACAAGTATCGAGCAAACGCGTAATAATTTTTACATACATACATACATAACTTCACGCCAGTTCCCTTGCGGGGTAGGCACGAGCAACAGAGTGCCATTTAGGCTTATTCTTACACACCTCACTTGCCTCTTTGACATTCATAACTCTTGTCATGCAAGCTCGTCTGTTCTTAAGGCTCCTGACATCACCTTCTGCTAGTACACGATCAATTTGATCATGGAAGGTGTGTAATATTAGTTCAATCATTTTTCCGCGTATTTCATAACTTCCAATTTTTGTAAATTTATAAAAAAAAAAGCATCGCCACCTCGTTTGAGCTATCGATGCCGTAGCTGCCCTCACGCGGACAGCCAGTGCAACTATGTACACAGCACGCGCCGTTTCGACCTTCCTGTTTTTTCGACCATTTCAAGGGTTTTCCAAACTATACAATTAGGCAGACGGCCCACTTGATGGAAAGCGGTTACCATCGCCTATGGACATTTGCAACACCAAAGGTGCTACAAATCCGCTGCTTTGATGCGAAGATTGTTATGGCGGCATATTTTAGGGTTGTTTTGTCGCCTCTTACGACAGGCCGCCCGGCCGCAGGAAATTTTATTCTTTCTCCGTTCCTGCACGGATATAATGTGTCGAGAAAG
Source organism: Dendrolimus kikuchii (assembly GCA_019925095.2). NCBI lineage: Eukaryota > Metazoa > Arthropoda > Insecta > Lepidoptera > Lasiocampidae > Dendrolimus > Dendrolimus kikuchii. The sequence continues at coordinate 10,794,601 of CM034413.1, forward strand.
ATATTTAAATATAGGTACAAGTTGATTGACAACTAAGTACCGAACGTACTCGACCATACACTTTCCGTAGCACTAAGTCCCTGTCTTTTTTTGTGAACAATGAACTAATAAAAAGAGCGGGTGTACCCTTTTTTAAAGTAAAACACATGCCTTTTGTTCTTGTAAAAGACGCGAAGAGGCTGTGGTCTTGGTGATAGCGAGTAATAGCTTCAAAGTTTTTGGCGGGAATTGAAAGGGTTCGTAGTGTTGTGCATTTTTATTTCTAAAAATGTGAAAATTTACTCTAATATGAAGAATAGTTGCTGTATAGTCAAATGTGGGCTTTCGAGTTGCCACAAGAACTCCGTTGAATGGCGTCAGTTGATAACCTGCAATTCAGCTGAGCTTATAGCTTAAGAAAATGAAGAAACTATATTGTCATATAAAACCTAAAGGCCTAGCTGCCAAGCCATAAAACACAAATTAAAAAAAACAGCGGGTAATTGTGTTCTCGAATATTTTTTTAAACTTTTGTTATATATTATGTGTGTTGTTTCTAATAATATTATTATTATTATATATACATTGTTAATGAACTACAGATGTTTTAAAGTTTATTTATGATTAAGATTGAAACATGTTTTTAGTCTTCTTAGACACTTTGTAAAACATATTTGTTTAAGATAAGAATTTAGACTACATATAATATAAATATGTGACAAAAGAAAGCAGTAAACAAGGTCGAAAAAATATACTGTTAAAAAATTAATTTTGTTTAGATTAAATTAAACTACTTACTACATTATCAATCAACCCGCCCACAAATTGATTTGCATGAAATAGTTCGCTATAATGTTACTACTCCATCTGCGATAATGTTATGATTAGTGACCGTTTCACGAAGAAGTAGCTATGGGTTTAATGCGTAATTTTTTATTATTTTTATTTTATTGCAGGAGTTCAGCAGACAGGCAGACGGCCCACTTGATGGAAACCGGTTACCATCGTCTATGGAAATTTGCAACACCAAAGGCGCTACAAATGCGCTGCTGCTCTCTTAAAGGAGACTGGAATCTGATCACTAATGCCGGAACACAACACAAGGTTGTTATGGCGGCATACTCTAGACCAGAGGTGGTCGCCATCGAGTTGAGCAAATACCCTACCACCTGGCTGTGGGCTGTTTAGCCGCCTCTTACGACAGGCCGCCAGGCCGCAGGAAATTGTATTCTTTCTCCGTTCCTGCACGGATAAAATTGATGCGGCATTGTTATTAATTGTTAACGACATCAAACATTGACAAATAACGTATATAATATATATCTACTAATGTAGCTAATCATTAATGGCGTTATTTTTATCGCTATAAATAAGACACATTTGACCATAGTTAATAACTTTACATTATTCTAGTTAAACTCTATATTAAATGTAAATTAAAATATCAATAAATAAAACAAAATTAAAAAAAAATATTAGGCAAAAATAGATTATTCCAGGTGAGCAGGGACATAAGAAAGTAAGAAATTCTCGCTACCCGCTGATAGCGTGGCCGCAGCTCTTCAACACTAATAGAATTTTACGACCTTACTCCTTATAATGGAGGGGTTTTATAAACACTTTATTGCTTTTATTTATAAATGAACGGACGGCATCGTAAAGACAACTCGGGTGTATTTAATAGTTATTTTTTATTGCTGTGATTAATTTATATGCGGACCTTGATATCTATCGCTTCTAAAGAGTTGTTGATAACTGCAAAATAAATATACACGACGAAACGTCCTGAAGGTTATTAACCGACTTCAAAAAGGAGGTTTTCAATTATTTGTGGAAGTCCAGGGAAAGTTTAAAATGTAAGTAAATATGAAAAAAATGCTTGGAATATAGTAAAAACAACAATTTCGCGTCCCTACCTGTCAAACATTTGATGTTCGTCCCGTCGTTTAGAAATCAATTAAATTTAAAAGTCGTTCAGAAATCAAATTAAATTTAAAAGTGAAGTTTTTTTTCCATTTTTTTGGTTTTGAATGTCAAACGTTTGATGTTCGTTCCGGTTAAGTTTTGACCAATTTTTTTACTATAGTTGAAACATTCTGCATCTATCATTCGGCTTTTTTATTTATTGATTCTGAGGCGGTACGAAGTTTGCCGGGTCAGCTAGTATAATATAATTCTTAACACTAATGTGGTGCTATGCAGTCTTCGATACAAATATGTTGAGGTTTATTATTTTATATTCATTTTAATAACAGGTTTTTTTAGTTTAATTTAAAAAAGTTTATATATTTATATTTTTATAAGTCGTTTGGCAATTTATACATATATTTTTTTTTTTTATTTGCATGAGTTCAGCAGACAGGCACACGGCCCACTCGATGGAAAGCGGTTACCATCGCCTATGGACATTTGCAACACCAACGTTGCTACAAATGCGCTGCTGCCCTCTTAAAGGAGACTGGAACCTGGTCACTAATGCCGGAACACAACACAAGGTTGTTATGGCGGCATACTCTAGACCAGGGGTGGTCGCCATCCAGTCGAGCAAATACCCTACCACCTGGCTGTGGGTTGTTTAGGCGCATCTTACGACAGGCCGCCAGGCCGCAGAAAATTGTATTCTTTCTCCGTTCCTGCACGGATAAAACCTGGTCATTAATTCAAATTCAAATTCAAATTCAAATTCATTTATTTTATAAACTTATTTCTAGGCCTTATATAATTACATCTAAAACTTATATAGTAGTTAAAATTAAGGCTACAAATTATTTTTGGCGGCGGTTGCTGCACTAGACTCTAGGTCTGTATCGCGGCACCCAACACAATTTTATTATAGAAACTTAAATATAATTGATTTATTAATTAATTAACCTAAAACTATGAGTGCGTGTGGTATTGTGTGTGTGTGTGTGTGCGCGCGTGTGTGTGTGTGTGCGTGTGTGTGTATGTGTGTGTGTGTGTGTGTGTGTGTGTGTGTGTGTGTGTGTGTGTGTGTGTGTGTGTGTGTGTGTGTGTGTGTGTGTGTGTGTGTGTGTGTGTGTGTGTGTGTCGGCGTGTGTGTGTGTGCCCTAGTGTTGTGGTCAGTTTAGTATTGTGCTTTCTGTGTCACTGTAATTTAATGTTTTTAACCATTTACTAACTTGGTGTTTAAACTTTGGTGCTGACATTTCTTTGGCGGAGGGTGTGTTTTGGCATACTTTATTATAAATGGATATATGGATATATGGAGGAAGGCGTTTGGCAAAGGTTGTATGTATTTTAGGTAAGGGTATATTATAAATTCTACGGGAGCTGAGGTATTGGAAGTTAGGGGCATTTAGGTTTTGTTTATGAATTGCTGTGGCTACCTTGCAAATAATGCCGGAAAATGCCGGAATAGTTTCTAAGGGAAAGCGAAATTGTTGTTTTTACTATATTCCAAGCATTTTTTTTATATTTAATCACCTTTTAAACCTTCCCTGGACTTCCACAAATAATTCAAAATCAAAATTAGCCAAATCAGTCCAGCCGTTCTCGAGTTTTAGCGTGACTAACGAACAGCAATTGATTTTTATATATATAGACTAGGTACAGCATAGCATATATATCTCACAAGATTTATACAATTGAAGTAGTTGTTGACTGACTTATAAAGAGTTCTTCTTCTTCTAAATACCGTCGTCTAGATTCGAGGGTTAGTATTTCATATTTATCAAGTAGTAAAGTGTATCTATACTAATGTTATAAAGAGGTAAAGTTTGTGAGTTTGTGACGTTATAGGGGGTAATCTCTGGATCTACTAAACCGATTTCAAAAATTCTTTTACTTTTCGAAAGATACGTTAATAGGGAGTGTCATAGGCTATATAACATGACGCTATACAGCACAGGAGCGGGACAGAGCGCGGGTGAAACCGCGCCGGGCCGCTAGTGTTAGATATTTTTTGTTACACCTGTAATTGTTTATTGTTGATGGTAACCGCTTTCCATCACGTCGGCCGTCTGTCTGCTGAATTCATGCAATAAAAAAAATCTTGCCTACTATCTGAAAAAGTCTAAATAAAATTCCGTGAAACAAAATCAGATATATTTCCTACTGCAACATTATTTACGACTGTTTTATAGGTTTGTAACACTGTATATATTTTACCAGCGTGGAAATATGGCCGAGATATAGCTATCATATTTGGTCTACAAAGGAATTTTGGTTTATGGTTTTCTGCTGCGTTAGGCGGTTCTTTTAATACTTCCGTTCGTTGCAACACTTCCTTCTGTATAGCAGTGTTACGTGCGAGTGGGGGTACGTACTTAGGATTGGAAGAAAACACTAGCTAGTTTTATTTCCAAATTATTTATTTTTTATTTTATTGCAGGAGATCAGCAGACAGGCAGACGGCCCACTTGATGGAAAACGGTTACCATCGCCTATGGGCATTTGCAACACCAAAGGTGCTACAAATGCGCTGCTGCTCTGTTAAAGGAGATTGGAACCTGGTCACTAATGCCGGAACACAACACAAGGTTGTTATGGCGGCATATTCTATGCCAGGGGTGGTCGCCATCCAGTCAAGAAAATACCCTACCACCTGGCTGTGGGTTGTTTAGTAGTAATTCTTTTACGTCCGATTTTACCGCGTGTAGGTCGTTTCTGGTCTCTACCTTTTTTATTTATTTTTATTGCATGAGTTCAGCAGACAAAGCAGGCAGCCCATCTGATGGAAAGCGATTACCATATACCACATACCATATTATCTATTCAGTAGGATAATATCAAAATTTTGCTTACACGTTGTCCAGATATAGAAAAGACATAGGGTACCTTTCATCCAGAAAAAAGTACTGTTCCCTAGGAATCGACGGATGTAGTCGAAAAGATGGCGCTCCGATCGCGTATTATAGGCGCCGCCGTTGCGATTCACTAACAAATACATTGTCATGGCAACGAGAATGAAAACGCAATTTTAATATGTTGCTCTCATGATCAGTCCCATCTTCCCTAGATAGCGTTATGGGTTTTATTATTTCTGGGGGCGCATTTGCGCACGATCTTCGGACCCGGGAGGAAGTTACCTGTGTCTAAAATTAAATATTAAAAAAAACCACATAGTAAAAAAGATAAAAACCCTTTACACTTAAGTCAAAAAACCCAAAATGACTCAGATGTCATTAATAATCTCGCTTACAAACGAGTGTAAATAAATTGAACTGCCGCCACTTCCGTTCCCAGTGGACGACGCATCTCAATTCAACATACCGACATACAAGTATGTGTAAATATTTATATAGCTCAGTATTAATGGATTTTATGGTGAGATAATTGTTTACATTGATAGCGAAGCTATGATAATATTGGACGATTCATTTCTGTCTTTTAATTTTGATGAAGAGTCGTGGAAGGCCACGACACACCTTCCATGATCAAATTGATCGTGTACTAGCAGAGGGTGATGTCAGCAGCCTTAAGAACAGACGAGCGTGCATGACAAGAGTTATGAATGTCAAAGCAGCAAGTGAGGTGTGTAAGAATAAGCCTAAATGGCGCTCTGTTGTTCGTGCCTAACCCGCAAGGGAACTGGCGTTAAGTTATGTATGTATGTATGTAATTTTGATGAATCAACCAAAGTTATTTTATTTTATTTCCTGAAGCAGGCAAATAGGCAGACTGCCCACCTGATGGTAATGGTGGTGGTTGCCGACCTCTAAGAAATGTTATTGTATTGGAACACTTACAAGCCAATAGATGGCGCTGTGCAATAATTGGTCTCACAAAAACATTTCCCGAAACATACAAAGAATATATATAAAATTTCAACTATAACAGACGAGCCTAGGCCTGCGAGGAACAACATTAGCCTCGCTGGAAGATCTTCCTTTAAACGGGAGGAGCATTCCATCTCGCTCCTCCACCCTATCGAGGCTCACCCTTCATTATAATAAAAAACCCCATCTCATAGCGCAATGGGAAAACCGTGGCGGAAAGTTCCTCCGTCCGTCCGTTGCGTAGTTGAGCGTGGGAGCTCAAGGATATGGGGGTGAACATCCCGTCGCTGGTGAGCTGTGCGGTTGCAGAAGTGAGGCATTGGCACCAGAATCCCTCGAAACACTCCCCGTTGTACAGCCGGTAGAATACGCTGAGTGATGCGCGAAGTCTCTCCGAAGGCTAAGCGGTTCGAAATCTCCTGTTAGTATGGGACCGTCGACAATACGAGCGGCGCGACGCTGGACGGAGTCGATGGTTTCAGTCTGGTAAGCGCGTGCCCCGGCCCATAGACGTGAGTACTCCACATGCGGTCTGACTTACGCTTTCTAAAGCGCCCAGTTACCGGACAACTAGATAACTAGACAAAACATATAGGTCCTTTCAGATCCCAGTTATACAGATTTCACTGTGAGTAATTCTGACACTCTTCCGTGCGCGCAATACACTCAGAGTGGGCTACATATATTACATATCACCGTCTGACAACTTATCTGTAACGCGAGTTAGTCTTGTGCTCGACCTGTACAGTGTATAGAGTGGGAAAATATAATATACGAATACTAGCTGTGCCCGCTACGCCGTAAGCGTGGAATTTGTTTTCAAAGCCGCCCCGATTTTGGAACATTTTTCATTGCTGCTCCGCTACTATTGGTCTTAGCGTGATGATATATAGCCTATAGCCTTTCTCGATAAATGGCCTATCTAACACTGAAAGAATTTTTCAAATCAGACCAGTAGTTCTTGAGATTAGCGCGTTTAAACAAACAAACAAATTGATCAGCTTTATATATTAGTATAAGATTAAACACTTCATATCTTAACAGTAAAATAACACATTAAATATTATATTTAGGTTATGAAGTAAAATGTCAATTGTTGCCTCATGTCAGTGACGTGTTACACAGAATGTGGTAATACTCGGCAATCGCTCGTTGTTACACGAGTATTTTATTTTAATTTTGAAGTAACTAAGTATTTTATTGTTGGTTTTATTAGAAAGAAAGAAAGAAAGACATATTTTATTTAGGACAAATACATACATACATAACTTCACGCCAGTTCCCTTGCACGGTAGGCACGAACAACAGAGCGCCATTTAGGCCCATTCTTACACACCTCACTTGCTTCTTTGACATTCATAACTCTTGTCATGCACACTCGTCTGTTCTTAAGGCTCCTGACATCACCCTCCGCTAGTACACGATTAATTTGATCATGGAAGGTGTGTCGTGGCCTTCCACGACACACCGTAGGACAAATACGACATGCTGTATTATCAAACGATAAAAAACCAGATACAGAATAAGTTCTAAAATTGGACCCAGTCTCAGCATATGCTGACCAATTAAGAGCAGCGCTGTTCTTCCGCCTGGGACCAGCAGCTGAAGTCACGAAAGACAATACAACACACATAATAATACATAGTGTACAATGCAATTCAATAATGATAAAAAAACTACAATGTATTTAAACACAACGTATCATAAAAAATAATGCATATAAAAATACACATAATCATAAATAATAAACAAATTAATATATATATATATATATATATATATATATATATATATATATATATATATATATATATATATATATATATATATAAATCACTCATGCCACTCGCCTTACATACGTCTAATACTAGATCTATACTAATATTATAAAGAGACAAAGTTTGTGAGTTTGTGACGTTGTAGAGGGTAATCTCTGGATCTAGTAAACCGATTTAAAAAATTCTTTTACTGTTCGAAAGCTACGTTAACAGGGAGTGTCATAGGCTATATAACATGACGCTATATATAACAGAAGCGGGACAGAGCGCGGGTGAAACCGCGCCGGACCCGCTAGTACTTAATATCTCTATATAAAATCTAAAACGAGAGTTGGGTATAGAAGAGAGAGCATGAATGTAGAGTAAACGCGGTCAAGATGCGAGCACTGCGCAAAATCTGCGGAGTGACGCTCGCGGACCGCGTTCATTTTCATCATTTTTTTTGCCTTCTGGCAATATTCTATTGTAGCTATAGTTTATCCGTGTTGTTTTAATTTTAACGTTTATATAGTTTTAGATTTTACATACATACATAACTTCACGCCAGTTCCCTTGCGGGGTAGGCACGAACAACAGAGCGCCATTTAGGCTTATTCTTACACACCTCACTTGCTTATTTGACGTTCGTAACTCTTTTCATGCACGCTCGTCTGTTCTTAAGGCTCCTGACATCACCTTCTGCTAGTACACGATCAATTTGATCATGGAAGGTGTGTCGTGGCCTTCCACGACTTCTGCGTGCATCCACTTTTGCATTGTATATCTGTTTAGTCATTCTTTCCACATTCCACATATATATATATATATATATATATATATATATATATATATATATATATACATATATATATATATAATCATTGTACGTGCACAGCAAAACAGAATTAGAAGAGAGTAAGTTTTTTTAAAAAAAATTTTTTATTGCGGGAGTTCAGCAGACAAGCAGACGGCCCACTTGATGGAAAGCGGTTACCATCGCCTATGGACATTTGCAACACCAAAGGTGCTACAAATGCGCTGCTGCTCTCTTAAGGGAGACTGGAACCTGGGCACTAATGCCGGAACACAATTCAAGGTTGTTATGGCGGCATACTCTAGACCAGGGGTGGTAGCCATCCAGTCGGGCAGATGCCCTACCACCTGGCAAAAGTATATAAAATAAACAAATTATAATAAAATGAATGTAGATTAAAATTGAAATAGCACTAAATATTAAAATTTATTTATTTGATTTACTAATTACATATTACATAAGTATAATTCGTTTTATTAATGATTATTATTTATTATTTAACAAAATTGGGTCGTTTTGGTCTTACGCCAAAAGGAAGGTTTGCACTGAAAATCAGCGTTGTGTCGGATATAATTCCGGCACAGCAATATGCTGAGTGCAAACCTTGTTTGCTGAAAATGCGGCGTACAAATTCTCAAGATATGCTCTGTGTATAATAATGTATACGGAATGTAATTACGTCGCTATTTCTTCAAATTAAGTTTTTCTTTCTTTCTTTCTCTCTACAAAGATTTCTCTTCGCCTATATTAAAATATATAGATTAAATATTCACGTTCAAAGAAGCATGAATCGATCAACGGGGCTATATTGGTTCCTAATAATTTCCATAACAATTTAATGCTGCCGCTGCTGCCCCATCAATATTCCACCGGTGTCAAACCGACCGACACGCTGTCTTTCCTTGTCCCATAACAGGGTTACTGTATGACAAAGTTTTATTTTGCCGTGACGGTGATGCCATCTTTCCGGTGTTTATCGGAATATTTTAAATTCTAAGAATGAAACATATATAACCTGACCATAATGTCTAGAAAGAGAACTATTTTTTTTGCCTTCTGGCAATATTCTATTTTAGCTATAGTTTATAATAATAATATAATAATCGGCAGACAAACACACACATTGTATATCCCCAAATTAAGCAAGTTACGCTTGTGTTATGGGTAATATACAACGGACTATTCTGGGGCCGATCCTAGACACCCAGACCATAGTAAATAACGGAGAAAATACGTTTCCGAAATTTACTATACCAGGAATCGAACCCGGAGCCTCTGCGTTAAAGTGAGGTAGGCCGGCAAAGGCTTAACCCGCTCAACCACAGAGGCCGTCAAGTTTATCCGTGTTGTTTTAATTTTAACGTTTATATAGTTTTAGATTTTACATACATACATAACTTCACGCCAGGACCCTTGCGGGGTAGGCACGAACAACAGAGCGCCATTTAGGCTTATTCTTACACACCTCACTTGCTTCTTTGACATTCATAGCTCTTGTCATGCACGCTCGTCTGTTCTTAAGGCTCCTGACATCACCTTCTGCTAGTACACGATCAATTTGATCATGGAAGGTGTGTCGTGGCCTTCCACGACTTCTGCATTAATCCACTTTTGCATTGTGTATCTGTTTAGTCATTCTTTCATCATGCATTCTTTCCACATGCCCGAACCACCGGAGCATTCCTTCCTTTACCTTCACCCCGACACTCTCTTTCTTACTTCGGTATTATGAACGCGGTCCGCGAGCGTCACTCCGCAGATTTTGCGCAGTGCTCGCATCTTGACCGCGTTTACTCTACTTTCATGCTCTCTCTTCTATACCCAACTCTCGTTTTAGATTTTATATAGAGATATTAAGTACTAGCGGGTCCGGCGCGGTTTCACCCGCGCTCTGTCCCGCTTCTGTTATATATAGCGTCATGTTATATAGCCTATGACACTCCCTGTTAACGTAGCTTTCGAACAGTAAAAGAATTTTTAAAATCGGTTTAGTAGATCCAGAGATTACCCTCTACAACGTCACAAATTCACAAACTTTGTCTCTTTATAATATTAGTATAGATCTAGTATTAGACGTATGTAAGGCGAGTGGCATGAGTGATTTATAATAATACTAGTGGCCCCGGCAGACGTTGTCAGTCAGTGCCACCTACCGGTTCCAATTGTGGATTTAAACCATCCGGGGACCCACTCAGACACTCAAAAACAAAATCGGTCCAGGTGATTAGGAGGATTCTAGAACCCGATCTCAGCGCCACCTACCGGTTCTAATTCCCGCGAGATTCCCGGGATAAAGAGTAGCGCAGATTTTAAGTCTAAGAACAATAAGAATTCGCTGTCGATCAGTGAAAATCGCATTGAAATCGACCCAGTAGTTTTTACGTGAATTCCAAACACAAGAAATTAAAAAAAAACCATCGTATTCTCCATCGTTTACTCAGTCTATTCCAGTTTTTTTTTTTAAATAGCTTCAACGTACAGACACGGCATGTTTAGAATTTTGTTATATTATAGGAGTAGATATGCATGGTGGTAAACTTTAATTTTTAATTTTTAGCATACTGCCCTTTAATATAGCATTTGGAGTAATTCTCATTCGTTCGTCATGTTGGTACCACATCGCAGTCGTTACGCGGCCGACTGTTACACGCACAATCTTTACAAAGTACCTTCATTTGTATTCAAGAGGTGGAAGGAATACGTTCCTGTCGTGACTAAGTGAGAAATGTGTATTAAGTCAAGCTTTTTACTTTGTTATTTTAGCTTTTCACCGACGGTTTTTAGTAGTAGGTAATGTAAAATATGTCCAGCACATTTATGTAAATTTTAACATTATGACTTACGAGTCGCGACCTATGGCGTCTAATATTTAAAAAAGATTGGTGTTATGCTAGGGTCGCACCTGCGATAACCTTAATGCAGCATAAATCATTTAAAAAAACGCCGTTATCGAACAGCCACATTAGTGTATATGTATAAAAACGTTACTGTCAATTTTTAACGTCATTAATAATTGAAACAATATCGCATCACAAATTACGCATTACACCCATCGCCACATCTGCATGAAACGGCTTATAGCTGTAACATTATTCCTAACTAGCTTCTGCCCGCGACTTGGTCTGCGTGGAATAGTTAAAAAAAAACCCAATTTTTAAACATTCTTCATTGGTGCTCTGCTCCTATTAGTCTTAGCGTGATGATATATAGCCTATAGCCTTTCTCGATAAATGGGCTATCTAACACTGAAAGAATTTTTCAAATCAGACCATCAGTTCCTGAGATTAGCGCGTTCAAACAAACAAACTCTTCAGCTTTATAAGTATAAGATGAGGCCCCAGCATTTTCACCGACGGTTTTTAGTAGTAGGTAATGTAAAATATATCCAGCACAGTTATGTAAATTTTAACATTATGACTTACGAGTCGCGACCTATGGCGTCTAATATTTAAAAAAGATTAGTGTTATGCTAGGGTCGCACCTGCGATAACCTTAATGCAGCATAAATCATTTAAAAAAAACGCCGTTATCGAACAGCCACATTAGTGTATATGTATAAAAACGTTACTGTCAAATTTTAACGTCATTAATAATTGAAACAATATCGCATCACTAATAACGCATTACACCCATCGCCACATCTGCATGAAACGGCTTATAGCTGTAACATTATTCCTAACTAGCTTCTGCCCGCGACTTGGTCCGCGTGGAATAGTTAAAAAAAAACAATTTTGAAACATTCTTAATTGGTGCTCCGCTTCTATTGGTCTTAGCGTGACAATATAGCCTATAGCTTTCCTCGATAAATGGGCTATCTAACACTGAAAGAATTTTTCAAATCAGACCAGTAGTTCCTGAGATTAGCGCGTTCAAGCAAACCAACAAACAAACTCTTCAGCTTTATATATTAGTATAAGATATATCTAGCCTTTTTATTCGGCATTAGTTTTATCGCATATCACACCGGTTACTTGTATCCACTGTAACCATGCTGCATATGTTATGTGGTTAGTTATGCCAAGTGGACCAAAAGACCGCGCGCCCAAGCGACCCTATTACAAAGTCACGCCCTAAAATCATTGGCAGTAAAATTACCATAAATTCTTAATAAAGGCAATGTCGTGACGGTGTTCCATCAATAACGATGGTATCACTAATAAACTATATTAAATGATATAATTCGTGGCAATTGGCTTAGTGTATTTGTGTCAGGGACACGCGAAATGCGTTCGACCTTTTTAATTCGGATGGTTTTTAATTGTTCGCAAACTTTGGGTAGAATTGGTCAAGAGTGCGGAATAGTGATAAGGACATATGTTGCAAAGAATTTTACGAACAACAGACCGCCATTCAGGCTTATTCTTACACACCTCACTTTCTTCTTTGACATTCATAACTCTTGTCATGTAAGCTCGTCTGTTCTTAAGGCTCCTGACATCACCTTCTGCTAGTACACGATCAGTTTGATCATGGAAGGTGTGTCGTGGCCTTCTACGACTTCTGCATCCATCCACTTTTGCATTGTATATCTGTTTAGTCATTCTTTCCACTTGCCCGAACCACCGGAGCATTCCTTTCCTTACCTTCACCCCGACACTCTCTTTCAGACCAACTCTCTTTCTTACTTCGGTATTACGAACGCGGTCCGCGAGCGTCACTTCGCAGATTTTGCGCAGTGCTCGCATCTCGACCGCGTTTACTCTACTTTCGTGCTCTCTCTTCCATACCCAACTCTCGCTTCCATACGTGAGCGTAGGTACCAGCACCGCGTTGTGTATGGCGAGCTGGGCCTTCTGGCTGAGGTTCTTAGCGCCTAGAAGTTTACCTAACGCTCCATTCAAACTATTCCCCAAATTCACTCTTTCTATATCAGTGGTGTACCTTCCATCACTGCATCCTAGTTCTAATAAATTCTATAATAATTCCAACGGCATTTTTAATTCGAGTCCCGCACTCGTAACAATATGTCTGAACAGAACGTGTAAACCCAATGAATGCGCGGCGGTTTTGACCTGTTCGCGACGTTATGTACACCACAAAATTACTGAACGAAATGGAACGCGCTGATTTAAATAATTGACAGCTGCGACCCTTATCGGAAATTCCCGTCTTCACAAATTCTCAGTGTTGTACGTAATTTTTTTTTTATTGCATGAGTTCAGCAGACCGGCAGACGGCCCACTTGATAGAAAGCAGTTACCATCGCCTATGGACATTTGCAACACCAAAGGTGCTACAAATGTGCTGCTGTTCTCTTAAGGGAGACTGGAACCTGGTCACTAATGCCGGAACACAACTCAAGGTTGTTATGGCAGCATACTCTATACCAGGGGTGGTAGCCATCCAGTCGGGCAAATACCCTGCCACCTGGTTGTGGGTTATTTTGTCGCCTCTTACGACAGGCCGCCCGGCCGCAGGAAATTGTATTCTTTCTCCGTTCCTGCACGGATAAAATAGATAATTAAACGTCATTAGCTATATTTTCAACTTTTTCATATCAATATTACCTGAAGAATATCTCCATCATATTCAGACCTTTTGGTCGCTACTCGTTAGTTACTTAAAGGTAGGCTATGGGGAATGAATTCTTAGTACGTCGTTATTGCGACATTTGCGACGGTAACAATATTTTTTTGCTTGTTATAATTGCATTCATTCTTTGAAGAATAATTGTAATACAACTTCTATATGTATTTAAAAAAAAGAGCCTGAGATAATATATTTATGTATTAATACGTAAAGCAAAAACTTTGTACCCCTTTTTACGAAAATTGCGCGGACGGAGGAGTATGAAATTTCGCACACTTATAGTTTATATAGAGAAGAAGCGACGAATGCTATTTTTTTTTTAATTATGCATAAAAATACATTAAATCATTAAAAAACATTACACACATTACTATGTATTTGACACACACACGCATATATACTCTTTTGTTTATTGTTAAAGTCAAAAAAAAGTATAAAATAACTTATTTCTAAAGCTATTATTATTAATATATATTATCTAAAACATCTTGAAGTCGGTGCAAAGTAAAACATAAAAATTACTATATTTTGAAGCTTACTAAGCACCGACTTTAAGATGTTTTAGATAATATATGTTAATAATAATAGCTTTAGAAATAAGTTATTTTATACTTTTTAGTTTTTGAAGTCGGTTTTTTTAAATGAAGTTTTTTTATTTTTTTATCACTGTTTAGTGTCTAGCTATGTATGGGTAGACCTACGAAAGGTGCCGCGCTCCTTAAAAAATATAGATCCCAAGAAACGGGAACAAAAAAATGTTCGTAAAATGAAAACTACTTGACCAAACTATGTTAAATTTCTAGGGGACCAAATGGCAACTATTCCGCATCAAACTGAACAAGAATCACGTAAATCGGATCATAAATCACAGCGTAATCGGTGTACATATGGAACGGAATGTAAAATTGTTCATAAAAAATGTTCATAAAATGAAAACTACTGGGCCAAACTATGTCGAATTTTTAGAGGACCAAATGGCAGCTATACCGCGTCGAACAAAAAAATAATCACGTAAATCAGATCATAAATTTCGGAGTAATCGGTGAACATACATAAAAAAAAGATCCTGAGGAATTGAGATCCTCCTCCTTTTTTTGAAGTCGGTTAATTAACAGTGTAAGCTTTGCGAAATCTGTGATTATAGAAGTATATATAGTATTTGACAACAGAACCTTAACAATGTTCAAACTTATGATTTAAATTAATTATTATGATCGAATTTCGACCACTAAGCGACTACTAGTATAAATCATTATGATGAAAAAATCTTTTTTTAGGTAGATGTGTTGCTGGGGAGTTTCTTGCCGCTTCTTCTCCTTTATACAGCGCTAACACATTGCGAAGCGGCGTACATAGAATAGGAAGTAAATTTAAATTTTAACTTACATGTATTACCTTCAAATAGTATTCTCCGATGGAACTTATTTTGAATTAAGAATTTGAATCGACTTGTACGAAGTTCACGCCACTGGTTAATAATACTTAGAACTTCAAGTCTCACGCAGACCCATCTATCACGTACCACTTAGCGTTACTCCGCCCATAATTTACTAGAAAATTGATAAATTATTAAATAATTACAATAACTACAAACAACACAAAACATGTGCAAGGAAGTCGCTCTTCTCTGTAATTACGAGTAGCGAAACCGGGCCACACCAATCATTCGCAATTAATGTGGCCGATGGACCGACGTGGAGCTTTGCAGGGATAATAGGTCAGTTGGTAATCCTTTAATGACTGCTTTAGTGGACTACTAAATATTGTCTAGTCATAAACATAATATTGAAAATCTAAATCCCACATTCCTAGTGACGGATACATATTTGTGGCTTTCGGGGTTGAGACTTTGGGGCCATGGGGACGTGAGGCTCATCAGCTTTATCGAGACCTTTCAAGGCGATTGAAAGAAGTCTCGCGTGACCAAAGGGCTGGCCTATATTTAGGGCAACGTATTAGCGTTGCCATACAACGCGGGAATGCGGCCAGCATTTTGGGAACGCTCCCCACCGAGAGCGATCTGGACTACATCTTTTACTTGTAAATATGTATATAATAGTAGTTATTATTGTAATACACAACATTTATTGATATAATCATGTTCAAACTTATAATTTAAATTAATTATGGTCGAATTGCCTACTTTTTTAAACTTTTCGCAACTAGTACTTACACATAATGTCGGAATTGGTAATGATATGTTACGTCTACGAAGCCAAAACTAGATGGCGCTGTACCGTTTTGAAACGCACTATGGTTTTAAATTTTGTACAATAGAAGTGTTCTTTTATTTGTTTGTATAAAGTTTGATAAACCGGACACCCCGCTAACTACCGCGGGTGCCCGGCCGCCCCCAAATTCAAAAAGAACGCCAAGCGTTCTCCCCCAGCCCCCAAGGCCGCCCCCAAACGTCGGGCATTCGTGCCTGCACCTCTCCCGGCGTTCAACGCTTGGACAGGTTTTCCCGCCCTGCCTACCCAGGCTAGAGCCCCGATGTCCCTCACGAGGCCCCAACCTCAACCCGCCATACTGCCGGCTCCCACAGGTGCTCCCTCCTCCATCTCGAGGGACCTCGCCCTGGTAACACAGTTTGCCAGGTCGCTGCCCTTCAACCTGGATGAGGTAACAACCTTAGCGAGGAAACTCGAAACAGCCACTACCTTAAAGGCTCGTCTGCGGCTCTTCATGGAGCACGGAACGCTGATGAAGATCCTTTATGACGACACTCCCTAATTTAACCTCCCAATGGCTACCACAAGTAGGGAAAAACCCCGCTCATTGACTTTGGCTACATATAACGCCAACGGACTTAGAAATCAGCGCGACTTGGTTCACGACTTCCTGGTCACCGATAACATAGACATTCTCTTAGTGCAAGAGACTTTCTTAAAGCCGAGTATTAGAGATCCCCGAATCGCTAATTACAACCTGATCAGGCACGATAGGTTAACCTCCCATGGCGGAGGGACACTTATCTACTACAAGCGGTCCTTGCACTGCATCCCCATCGATACCCCCCCTCTAGAGGAACTAGAAGTCTCCGCATGCAAACTATCGATGACAGGCCATCAGCCCATCATCATAGTTTCAGCATACTTAAAATGTCAGAAGCCCATCCTGGAAGACGATCTCAACGCCCTATTTAGTCTGGGTCCCGCGGTTATAATAGCCGGGGACCTAAACTGTAAACATCCCTCTTGGAATTGTCCAATTGAAAATCCCAAAGGAAGGGAGCTTCTCCGCCTCTCGGACAGGCTCCTCTTTGGCATTTTAGCCCCCTTGACCCCCACCAGATACCCTGACAGACCGGACGTACAATACCCGAGCGTTCTCGACATAGCGCTACTGAAGGGAGTCTCCCTTCAGTTCCGCTCTATCGAAACACGGGATGACATTGATTCCGACCACTTGCCGGTCGTACTTCAGTTAGGCCCCCCGACTGACTCGACGCCACCGACGAAACCCGTCATAGATTGGGCCAAAGTCCGGGACTTGCTCGCAACGACAAGCTCCCCGGACTTGGACCGGATCCCGGACCCGATTAACTCAGCCCAGGACAACGATGTTGCCATCGAAGCCCTCACCAGCCACCTCCAGAACGTGGTACGGGAGTCCACTCGGCAGGTACCTCTCGAGGACCACCGACTGCCACTCCCGGACGACGTCAGAGATCTGATGAGGGACAAGAGGGCAGCATTCAGAGCCTACGGCAGCTTCCCCTCTCCAGATAATAAAGCCCAATACAGGGCACTCCAACGCCAGGTCAGACTCCGTGTCCAGGAGGTCAGGAACCAACGTTGGGACCGACTGCTGGAGGAGATCTCCCCAACTCACCAGGCTTACTGGCAGCTGGCGAGATCTCTGAAAGCAGAAACCCTCTCGAGCATGCCACCCCTCGAGAGACCCGATAACACCAAAGCGTTTGACGACGATGAAAAGGCCGAATGTCTCGCCGAAAGTCTCGAGCTCCAATGCTCCCCCAATATCGCCAATAACGACCCGTCTCACCTATCGGAGGTAGACGCCGAGGTCGAATATCGGTCCTCCCTCCCGGCCGAAACCACACTCGAACCGGTCACGGTTGAGGAAGTACAGGATTTCATCAAAGCCCTAAAGCCCCGCAAGGCCCCAGGCAATGATGGAATCAGCCATAAACTTTTAAAAATCCTCCCCGCCCAACTTATCTTAATTATGGTAAGCATCTTCAATGCTGCCATAAATAATTGCCAATTTCCAAAGACCTGGAAAGAAGCGGAGGTCATCGGTATCCGCAAACCAGGCAAACCGGCCTCAAAGCCCTCTAGTTACCGCCCCATCAGTCTACTCAGCTCGCTGGGTAAACTGTATGAGCGAGTCCTTCTCACAAGACTGAGAGATTTTGCCTTCAGCAATAATCTCATCCCCCCTGAGCAGTTTGGCTTTAGAGCTAGACACTCTTGTCCACAACAAGTGCTCCGCATCACGGAGCACGTCCTCTCCCACTTTCAACGCAGCGGACGAAGATTCTGGCCGACAGGCGCAGTATTCTTCGACGTCGCCAAAGCCTTCGATAAGGTCTGGCACAACGGGCTGATATACAAGCTGTATCAACTCGGTGTGCCGGACCGACTCGTACTCATTCTACGGGACTTCCTCAAAGACCGTAGATTCAGATTCCGAGTGGAGGGCACTAGATCCTCCTCTCATTCCATCTCAGCGGGAGTCCCTCAGGGCTCCGCGCTCTCCCCCTTACTTTTCTCGCTGTACACCAGCGACATGCCACGGCACCCCCATACCGAGCTAGCCCTATATGCGGATGACACCGCCATATTCATTAGCGACCCCAGCAGATACAGAATCTGCAGTCACCTCAACGCCGCCATCAAGGAACTAGGCGACTGGTTCCGTAGATGGAGGATTGAAGTGAACCCCGAGAAGAGCGCAGCCATCATGTTCTCTCGTCGCTCTCTCTCACCCAATACTCGCCCCACCAACCAACTTATGCCCATCAAGCTATACGACGGAGTTATCCCCTGGGTTAACGAAGTCAAATATCTTGGTGTAACTCTCGATAAAGGCTTGTACTTCCACAAGCACACCAGAGCGGCCGGGAACAGAGCATACTGGATCCTAGGCCGACTCTATCCGTTGATATGCAAGAAGAGTAAGATGAGCCTTAGAAATAAGGTGACTCTATACAAAACTTGCATCCGCCCCATCATGACCTATGCGAGTGTGGTCTTCGGCCACGCCAGCGAAACAAACATCTGGAGACTGCAAAGAATCCAGAATCATTTTATGCGTGCTGCAGTCGACGCCCCGCGCTATATGCGGCTCGCCGACCTGCATCGCGATCTGGAGCTTCCCTCCATCAAAGATTATATAGTCACTCTATCGCGCAGATTCTTTGACCTCGCCCCCCATCACCCGAACCCTCTGGTGACGGAAACGGTCAACTATAAACCCACACCGAACGCTCCCATGAGAAATCGTCGCCCTCGCAATGTACTCATTGACGAGCCCGATAAAATCACCCGTCTCCTCGCAATCATGAACCCCCCGAGGCTCAGAACATCAGCCTGGCATAACAGACGCAGACAGAACAGACGCCGGAGAGCCCCCGGCTCGGATCCTCTTACACAAAGGTAAGACCCCACCAATCTCACACACTCAATACAGACACAAGTAGCCATACACGATTAGCATAGGCGTGTTGCTGGAGAGTTTCTTCCGCCGCTTCTTCTCCTCCAGCTATAACACGTTGCGAAGCGGTAGTAATGATAGACTAGGATCGGCTCCGCCGGCGGAGTCGATAATTGGTCCCCAAAAAACAATCATTTCAGCCTGTTGGCTTAGCTCTTTCAGCCTTTAACGGCTAATTCCCAATATAGAGTCAATCCCCCGCAGCGGTCGAGCCGAGGTCGAACCTCACAGGAGGTGCCTCCTCGAGCGTGCTGCTCCCGGGCCGAACGCCTCCGCTCCCACGGAGTCGTGAAGCCCCCAAAGTCCGGTATCGCTGAAACAGCCATCTGCGGCTATTCAGCTGGGTCCAGTTCCAAAAAAACTCCACGGTCCAAGCGTCTCGACAGCAAACGGCACAAACATATAACTCTCACTGAGGGTTGCATATTTGCGCCGCTTGAGTGATTCAGCTATTTCCGCTGCCGAACCGGCTGATCTACATATTTTTAAATAAATCTGTTTATCTGTTTGCACTGCACTATTTATTATTGTAAAGCTACTTAGAAACTAACAGACAGACTTACAAAAACATGAAACTATTTTAAAATCGCTTTACGCGTTTTAATAAGACCGTTGCCTTAATAAACAACTCACATTGCTCCGACTTTTGTCTCAAGACTACCCTCACATATTATAAATAATAAATTAAATTCATTCGAAAACAAATAAAACATTAAATACTACAATAATAAATGGACACATGTAACTAGTTATTTATCTGTAAGTGGATTGTAAATTCTTTTGAGAAATAAATATCTTCGACCTAAAAAAATAACGGTTTTAAGGGCGGCATTTTGTTTGATTTTTATTTCGACGTTTCGGCCACTTTTCAGTAGCCGTGACCACGGAAGAGAAATATGTCAAGTGTCAATGAGCAATGATAAAGCTATTATTTAGCCTACCCATTTAATTTAATACATTACATTGGGCTCCTGTAGGTAAATAATAACTGTGGGGGGTTGAGAAAAGTTGAGTGTTGCGTCGATGAGAGCCACCCCGTCGAATGGGGTGACGCACAACCGACTTAACTTTAAGAGATGAGTACAAAATAAGACGAGTGTTATAACCCCAGTCATAATTGTCGCTTAATTCATTAGACATTAAACTTAAAGACTATAAAGAAATCATAAGTGTAATCATGACGGCCTCTGTGGTTGAGCGGGCTAAGCCTTTGCCGGCCTACCTCACTGCAACGTAGAGGCTCCGGGTTCGATTCCTGGTATAGTAAATTTCGGAAACGTATTTCTCCGTTATTTACTATGGTCTGGGTGTCTGGGATCGGCCCCAGAGTGGTCCGTTGTATATTACCCATAACAAAAGCGTAACTTGCTAAATTTGGGGATATACAATGTGTGTGTTTGTCTGCCGATTATTATTATAATAAAAAAAAAACGGCAGACAAACACACATATTGTATATCTCCAAATTAAGCAAGTTACGCTTGTACTGCTGAACGTACTGCTACTCTGGGGCCGATCCCAGATATCCAGACCATAGTAAATAACAGAGAAAATGCGTTTCCGAAATTTACTATACCAGGAATCGAACCTGCAGCCTCTGCGTTGCAGTAAGGTAGGTCGGCAAAGGCTTAGCCCGCTCAACCACAGAGGCCGCCATAAGTGCTACGTGAAAATATGAAAATCCTAATCACGTTCGTAGATGCATCTCCGAAGGTTGTCTATGTTATGTATTGACAGATTTTGGCACGTATGTCCATGTATGTGACGTATTAATAACCATAAACGAAAATTTAATAGTGAAAACGATCAAAATACTACTACTTACCTACTTTTTATACCTATCCAGTCCATTCAATCTAAAAGTTATATTTAAAAATAGCCTTTTACAGCATTAGGTTTCGGTTTATAAATAAATATACACAAATAACAAGTAAAGAAACAACCTTACTCCTATTACTTAAAGGCAAACGAAGATGTTTTGGTCCAAGCTATAAGCGGAGTAAAAAACAATCGAGATTGTCTAATTAAATAAAAAATGAGAAAAAAGTCAGGGAGGCTAATTCGGATCAACAAAAATTACAAAAACAGACCATATTTACAATATTTTCTAGGCTATGCAATAGGCGGCTTTATCGCTCAAAGCGATCACTTCCAGGCAACCTAAATGAAAGTGATTTGAATCAGGCGTTATAGGTGGTAATTTTTTTTAAGTTTATAAAATACATATATAAAATTTTGTTTCCATCTGTCAGAGCATCACATGAGAACTACTGAACGTATTTATTATTGTATAATTATATGTTATTAAATAGAAAAATACAATTAAATACAAAAACTAAACTACAGTATGAAAAATAAACCTAAAATTAAAAACTAGAACTAAATAAAAAAGGAGGGCATAATCCTATAAATAAACCTATCTTAAAAATAAAAATAAAAAAACCTGTATCAAAGCCCGTCCAGCCCCACCAGACCACTGTCGCTTGGCATTGTACCTAGAAGGCTGGCAGCATTACCTCGCTGGATACAGACGCTAATCCTTTGAGCGAGGTAAGCCCCAGCCTTCCGGTCTCTTGTTGTATCGACCAGACGTTTTTTAATATTTTGAAATAATTTGTGGGCACTTGCCCCCATGGGCCCAAAGTCTCCACCCCAAACGGCTCAAATATGTAACCTGTTCCAAGGTTTGCATATTTTAGCCGTTATTGTATTATACAAACCTACTTATTCCTTTAAAATAAGTATTAATTTTATCAGTCTTGAGAGTATGAAGAGGTGAAATTATGTATAAGCCGCGCGCAGAATGTTTGCTGATAACCACTTACTATTATTGTATCGTAATACTTAATATTATTGTATATAAATATGTGTGAAGTATATATAGCAATAAATTAAAATAAAACATTTATTGCAACAACTATTTATGTAACCTTTTTTGTCAACCCTACTGCCAATCGACGCGTGACACATGAGGCTATCGGCAAACCTTCTGTGCACGGAATGTACTTTCAATTTCGTAAACGTATCGAAGCATGTATATATTAAGACGTTTCAACTACGTTCCCCGAGCTTTCATTTGGTCGCGTAACGCGTCGCATAATGTGTTTTGGTTGTTATTCAAAAGAAATTAAATATATTTTCACGGAAACAGCCGCTAAACGAAAGATTCGGCATTACGCCGAACGCTACGTAATTTCGGTTGATGTGTCATAGGTTACTTATAATACGCTGCGAGCGTATTTAGTCGAAATTTCAGCGTATAGAATCGGTGGGCCAAAATTGGCCGCTTTCGCAGACTCATATGATGAACATGGTAAATATCAAAATAAAGTAGAGCTTTGTGCTATTTCTTCGATCTATCTATAGTAGATATATGTGTCAATTTCACTTGGCGATTCTTTAAAAGCAGCTTCTTTAGATCCTCAGATCTTTAAAAAATTATATAATTGATGTTTCATAATTAATCGCTTGCAAAGTATTGAAAATTAAACCCCCTGAGATTAAAAAACTATGGAATTTAATTTAAAAATTGCGCGGTAAAACTATATTTTAGCGGGTTTGAGCGCGGTATTTTAATTGTTTCTTATAATTCCGACGTTTCGGTCCCTTTTTGGTAGCCGTGAAAAATAACTCCCAATGAAAATTGTTTTGTACGTCGTCCATTAAGTATTTTGAAGATTATTTATTTCTTGATACTACCCTCTTCTATCTTGTACCACACATCAAAACCCGTATACACAATATCAACATATTCGGTTGTCTAATGCATTAGTGAGTTCTTTCCTTAAAAGTGAATTGATTTACGGCTACGTGTTAATTAGTTTATTGAGTCAATCACCCGTGTCAAGTGCCTTTATTCTCTATGGTTAAAGAGTTAACAATCAATAAATTAATTTCTTAAACTGCTTTTTTCTTTTTCACAGTAACAGCCCTTAAATGTCCTACTTATATAACCGCAGATTTTAAGGCCCGGACTTTGCTATCGGTAAGCGAAATCTCCATTAAAATCAGCCAGTTTTTACGTAAATCCCGCGATACGTAGCCACGAAAACTTAAAAAATAAATCATCCAATCTGTTACATTCGCATGACATAATATTTTGTAATTTTTTTAGTATAATATTTATTATTATAAACATTTTTAGAATATACTATGTACTAGCTGTCCCGACTGACGTTGTTCTGCTCTGAAGAAATAAAATTTAGAACCCGATTGCAGCGCCACCTACCGGGTCCAATTGTGAATCTAAACCATCCTCGAATCCACTTGAACACACACAAAAAAATTCATTCAAATCGGTCCAGCCGTTTAGGAGGAGTTCACTGTCAACACACGTACAGAAGAATTATATATATAAAGATAATAAAAAATATACACTCCAAGCTATTACTGCTAAAACATATAAATATAATATCCGGAGGAAAACGCAATTTCAATTAAGTCTACCACGAACAAATTACGGGAAAAGAAGCATTATGTTTGAAGGTGTGCAGTTACTTTATCCGTGCAGGAACGGAGAAAGAATACAATTTCCTGCGGCCGGGCGGCCTGTCGTAAGAGGCGACAAAACAACCCACAGCCAGGTGGTAGGGCATTTGCCCGACTGGATGGCTACACCCCTGGTCTAAAGTATGTCGCCATAACAACCTTGAGTTGTGTTCCGGCATTAGTGACCAGGTTCCAGTCTCCCTTAAGAGAGCAGCAGCGCATTTGTAGCACCTTTGGTGTTGCAAATGTCCATAGGCGATGGTAACCGCTTTTCATCGAGTGGGCCGTCTGCTTGTCTGCTGAACTCATGCAATAGCCTAAGTTAAATACCTGCATTAAGTTTAATAGCAATTGGAACCCGTTAATTTTGTTTCGGTTTCTACTTTGCAATTGGATCCCGCTCTTCCTTGACAGTTGGGTAAAAAGTACTATAGTCGTTTATTTGATTGATATCTGGTTGTTACAGAAGCAAGGCACTCGATGCACTCGCTCCAACGACGTGACGCGGAAGAAGATATCAACTACGATGAAGAACCTCAGCAGGCTGACGAAGCGAGCGACAATGAACCCCAGAACGACACTGAAATTGCAGGTAATAGTTTCTTTTGTTCTGAAAAAACCATCCTAAGAGATAGATAAGATTACATTCATACCTACATACATATTTTTTTTATAGCAGGAGTTCAGCAGACAGGCAGACGGCCCACTTGATGGAAAGCGGTTACCATCACCTATGGACATTTGCAACACCAAAGGTGCTACAAATGCGCTGCTGCTCTCTTAAAGGAGACTGGAACCTGGTCACTAATGCCGGAACACAACACAAGGTTGTTATGGCGGCATACTCTAGACCAGGGGTGGTCGCCATCCAGTCGAGCAAATACCCTACCACCTGTCTGTGGGTTGTTTAGTCGCTTCTAACGACAGGCCGCCAGGCCGCAGGAAATTGTATTCTTTCTCCGTTCCTTCCTCGAAAAATATTGTCACGCCTGTTTCCCATTGGGGTAGGGGTAGGCAGAGACGATTTATTTCCACCTGCTCCGATCCTGACAAACACTTTTCGCTTCTTCAACTTTCATTAATCTCTTCATACATACACGCTTATTTAAAGTGCTTTTGTCATGACCTTCCTTCAAGATATCTTCAATTTGATCATGGTGGATATGTCGCGGTCGACCGACACCGACTCTATCACTCACATATACTTGTTTTTTGATTCTACTTTAATTCATTCTCTCTACGTGCCCAAACCATCTTAACATTTCTTTTCCAATAAATTCAATAAATAGATCAATCCATCTTTTTTTTTAAAGAGGGAAATCAGTTTGGGAACATCTCACAGTTGGGACATAACAGTGGGGTAGTGTGGGGGTCATTGGCTAGTTGCTAAAATACCCACTAAAACACTTCTGTGTTCTCTGTCTCACCAGAAGTCGGGGCCACGGGACTGAGGCAGTGTCGACGCCGCGACCCTGTCTTGCGTGGGTCCTCCCTTGTTTGTAAGCGGGCCTCTTTTTGGGGCGGGGAAAGATAGTCTCAGTCAATACTAACCAATAGCTAATAACTAAGAGTAACTACTATAGGATAAGATAGAAATAGTTGAGCGTCTAAAGTGACAAAATATATATTATAATATAGGTTATATACTGTTTGTAAATATAAAGAGTAATATGTTATATAACAGATAAAGAAAATTAGGAACAAAATTAATGTAAAATATACAAACTAGAGAAATTTAGGCAAAACAAAATTTTATATAAATACAACTTAATATAGTTATAGATACAAATAAACTAAGTAAGGAATAAAAAATGTAATAGATATAAGCTTGTAAACGTATTTTGTGGAAAATAAATAAAGAATAAAGAACTCCTACCAATCCCAAACCCTCCCAACTAATTAAATAGTATATAAATATATATATGTATATTATAGTATCACAATAGTAAGACATAGGTAGATAGGGAGATATATACACATGTGCCTGATCTTCTCCCCCGGGTCAAGACAACTAACATAAACACAAATCGTGTTGGCGGTCTTGGCCCGGGAAAGGCAACGCGGGCACGTAGGTATATATACAAAGGTAGTACCATGTTAGTATAAAATATCTTATATAGTTTATGTAAGTATAAAATATAAAAAGTTATAATACCCAAAACTTACCTCTACCCCAAGCCAACATAACCCAACATGCACCAACCATACATCCCAACACAGATCCAACCCGTATTTATATATATTAGAAAGAGTTAGAAAAAAATAGTAATTGAGTCGGGCATATCTTGTTCGCCCGGGCAAAAGGAGGAAAAAAAAAATAGCTAATAACTAATAGCCAAGACATGTTATTGGCAGCTGTTGCATATACTAACGGGCATACTACGCGGAAGATCGGTCGCTCTCTGCGGCGGTTTGTAATGTGCCCTGGAATATTCAATATGGTTTATCGGATCTACCGCAACCGTCGGCGTAGGAATTCCCGTCAAGTGTGGTGTAGGCTATACAGTCATTTTTCCGGGGTGGCCCAGTTACAGAGCGTAGGGGCGCAATGGTGCAGTTACTCTGTACGAGATCCCATGACGCCCCGTAAAAGCGCTATAAATGGGGCGCAGGTTTAGGTTTAGTGGGTAGTTTGGCGGCCGTTTCTCGCGACAGCTTCGTTTTAGAAGCCAGCGTGGAGGACCGGTCGCTGAGAGTCCCACACACCCTCGATGCAGGCCTTATGCCTGCATTTTGGCCCTTCCCCCGAAGGACTCGAGGATGGTGTCCAAAGACATTCCCCCTGCGTTATCAAAAAAAAAAAAAATGGTTATTGAATTGAATTAATTTTCGAAATTTTCAGGTACCAATGAGCCACCTAAGAAGCCTTCGGCGAACATATTGTCGCAGCCTACCACTTATGAAGCGAAAGCCGGCACTGACTTGGTGCTGGAGTGCAAAGTGTCACCCGATAGTAAGTGCAATTTATTTGTTTATTCATTTATCTCAGACGTGAAATAAGTTTGCGGTGCGTCGATGATAGCTGCCGTTTTATTTTACTTATTATCTTAAAGGATTATAGTAAACATATAATATAATGAATAGGCGATTACTAAATAAGTTTAGTTTTCTTGTTTATAATGTACTAGATGTGCCCGCGACGTCGTCCGCGTTTTTCAAAACTCCCCGATTTTGAAATACTCTTCATTGGTGCTCCGCTCCTATTGGTCTTAGCGTGATGATATAATAACCTATAGCCTTCCTCGATAAACGGGCTATCTAACACTGTAAGAATTTTGCAAATCAGACCGGTAGTTCCTGAGATTAGCGCGTTCAATCAAACAAACAAACAAACTCTTCAGCTTTATAGACTTTATATATTAGTACTAGCTGTCCCGGCAAACGTTGTTCTGCCCTGAAGAAATAAAATTTAGAACCCGATTGCAGCGCCACCTACCGGGTCCAAATGTAAGCTATCCTATCTTCAAGTCGGATCAATCTCCACACGGTGTGCAAATTTGATTAAAATCGGTCAAGTAGTTTAGGAGTCCATCGCGGACAAACAACGTGACACGTAATTTATATATATTAAGATAAGATGGTTATTTACCGATGCATATAGGTGTGTATTCGTATATGTATGTATCTTTGAATTATGGTGTATTAAAAATGAATATTAACGAATGAATAAAAGAAAATACTTTAGTAGTTCGCCATAAATTAAAACTATACTCTGACTTAATTACCTGGCTGTTTAATAAGCTGTCATTGTCATTGTCATTAAAATGACGGCTGCGATCGACCTTTTTTGATTCATAAGTGACTAAGGCTACGTTCCATTAGAGACTCACAACGACCATAACAACCTTGAGTTGTGCTCCGGCATTAGTGACCAGGTTCCAGTCTCCCTTAAGAGAGCAGCAGCGCATTTGTAGCACCTTTGGTGTTGGCAATGTCCATAGGCGATGTAACCGCTTTCCATCAAGTGAGCCGTCTGCCTGTCTGCTGAACTCCTGCAATAAAAAAAAACGACCACGTTCACGACCGCGATTTTTTGGGTTTAAAGAACTTTATTCTCAAAAGAACATTACAGTTCACTTATATGAGATACAACATTTATATTCTAACATAAATCCTATAAATCTAAGAGCGAGTAGACATAGATAAAAAATAATAATAATAAATAGGTGAACAGAGAAACATAATTTTGAAGGAAACAATTTTCTGAATAGTCTCCTGTAAATATATATTTTTTTTTTAAATTAAATTTTTGAAATATAATTTTCTACTTTCCTTTTATAGGAATTTATGTTTTTACACTCCTTTACTTCATTTGGTAATTTGTTGTAAATATTGGCTCCTTCGCATAAAATATTTCTTTTACCGTATTTTTCTGTTCTAGGTGCTCGAATAATAATTTTATTAGTATGTCTTAAATTGTATTTAGATATTTTATGAGTGAACTGAATGTTTGTTTGTATGATATTTTCCATGATTTTTTTAACTAAAATGCACGTATTATATTTATATAGTTGATGTAGATTTAAGATTCTAGTTTCTTCGTATATAGTTTTTGTCGGCGTAAAGAAGTTGTAGTTATATAGGTTTTTGATTAATTTGTTTTGTGTTGTTTGTAAGGTTTTTAAATTCGTTGTTGAAGCTGCTCCCCAGATTTCGATAAGATATTCTAAATGTGGCTTTTCCGTTCCACTTGCTTGCCGGCGTTACAATGGTAAACCCAAGTGGAACCGTTAGTCGACCTACCTCTTGACATGGGTCGTTGTGAGCGTTGTGTGGTCGAAAATGATGACGTCATTAATAACGTTTTCGCCACGACCACGACCGCGGTCCCCTTGTGGAACGGCTGACGGAGCATTTTGGGCGTTGTGAGCTACTACTGGAACGCGCTGTTAGTTTATCTATGAGTGCATCAAGAACTCACATTGGACAAACTTTTTAGCAACATTCCTAGTCCTAATAATTTTATGTCATTTCAAAAGGGTAGGAGGCAAAATAAAAAGAGAAAATTATCAAAAATGCCGCGCTTAAAACGTAGTTCTAATTATAATTTCAATATCTTGTAAGATTCTTAAAATAAGGTTCCAAGTTATTATCTAAACTAAATAATAATTAGTAAAATGTATAATCTATGCGCATAGTCAAAATATTACAGTTAAACGGAAGTGTCTGTACTGTTTTGGCGCCACCGGAAGCAGCGCCATCTTCGGGAGCGTAGTATTTTTATTACGCTATGAATCATTGCTTATTTTTTTATTTACACTATAAGAGGAAGTGATGTAATCGTGTATTACATCATTGTGCAAGTTGATAGGCGCGTGTTGAACACGACTTTTTTAATAAAATGTAAGCCGTCACCGCTGCCGCAGAGTACATTTATACTAAAATACATATGGGGTGAAGTTTGTTTGTTTTTGTTGGAGGGGGGAAGTAATCTTTTGATTAGAATTGAACTCTAATTTAATAAAGAAAACCTCAAACGGCTCAAATACCTTGGAATCAAAACCCTTGGAACAGGTTACATATTTGAGCAGTTTGGGGTGGAGACTTTGGGCCCATGGGGGCCAAGTGCCCACAAATTATTTCAAAAAATTAAAAAACGCCTAGTCGACAAAACAGGAGACCGGAAGGCTGGAGCTTACCTCGCTTAGAGGATTAGCCTCTGTATCCAGCGAGGTAATGCTGCCAGCCTTCTAGGTACAATGCCCAGCAACAGTGGTCTGGTGGGGCTGGACTGGCTTTAATATAGGTTTTATTTTAATTTTAGTTTTTTTACTATTGTATATATATTTTTAAGTTAGGTTTATTTATAGGATATTTTAGTTTTTGTTAATAGAAGTTAGTTAGACTTAGTTTATTTATAGTAGCTTGGATTGAATATAATTTCCTATCCGCAAAAAAAAAAGAAAAAAAATTTATTGCAGGAGTTCAGCAGACAGGCAGACGGCCCACTTGATTGAAAGCGGTTACCATCGCCTATGAACATTTGCAACACCGAAGGTGCTACAAATGTGCTGCTGCTCTCTTAAGGGAAACTGGAACCTGGTCACTAATGCCGGAACACAACTCAAGGTTGTTATGGCGACATACTTTAGACCAGGGGTGGTAGCCATCCAGTCGGGCAAATGCCCTACCACCTGGCTGTGGGTTGTTAAGTCGCCTCTTACGACAGGCCGCCCGGCCGCAGGAAATTGTATTCTTTCTCCGTTCCTGCACGGATAATAATGTAATAGAATATACTTTATTGTACAAAAATGCTACATAAAATCGAGAACATCAATATTCAAGTACAGTCGGCGGTATTATCGCCCATGGCGATTGCTTCCAAACAACCTTTGGATGGAGTATACTCCAGGACAACAAGAGTCGGTAGTTGCTAAACCAGCACTAGTACAATAATTTAGTTTATTAATAAATAAATAGACTTGTATATAAAAATCAATTGCTGTTCGTTAGTCTCGCTAATACTCGAGAACGGCTGGACTGCTTTGGCTAATTCTAGTTTTGAATTATTTGTGAAAGTCCAGGGAAGGTTTAAAAGGTGAGTAAATGTGAAAAAAATTGATTCTGAGGCGGTACGTAGTTTGCCGAGTCAGCTAGTAATATATAAGATAATTTAATTATTATAAACAATAATACATAATTATGTACCTACTACAATACACATTATTTATACATACATACATAAATACACATACTATATACATATAAAAGTAAACAATGACACTATAGCTTGAGGTAGTAATCTTTAACTAATCTGTTAAAAGAGATCTGGTATTACCCAGCTTAATACTTATCTATAGGCTATATTAATTTCAAATTTGATTAAAAATAATATTATTATTTCCTAAGCAGAAATTACCGACGACCTGTGCAAGGTCACCTGTAGGCGCTGGATGAGGAAGTCAGAGGACAGGGATGAGTGGCGCCGTCTTGGGGAGGCCTACGTCCAGCAGTGGACTGCAAATGGCTGACGACACAAGCAAAAATTATACATCCACGCTTATTCAAAAAAATGTTCTCCAATGGAACTTAGTTTGAAATAGAAATCTCACGGGTTCGTTACTGCGTTTTTAAAACGACCTTTTTAGAACTCCTATCTTAAATATTGTTTTTTTTTTATTTCAGAGGGTACAGTGGTTAACTGGTACAAGAACGACAGTCTGTATTTCATGGGAACTATGAAACTTCAAACCAGCGCAACGAGGCATTCTATGTAAGTATAACTTAGAATAGAATAGAATGTTCTTTATTGCACACAAGAATGCAGTATATATCAGATGTGATAAGTAGTAGTAGTAGAATTCGCAGCAAAGGCTGACAAGAGAATTTTAGTTTATACAGCCAATTCTAGATAAAGGTAAGCGTGTTCAATCTTCAACCGCATCATAGTCGAATATTAGGCGTGATCGTGGTCAAACCCGAACCTATTTATCGTACGGCAGAGCTGTGGAATGCGCTACCAGAGTCTGTGTACTCCGAAAAGTACAATCCGGGTGTCTTCAGGTCTCGTGAGAGTAACTATTTTCTAGGTAAGCGTGGTCCATCTTCGACCGCATCATCGTCTAATATTAGGCGTGATCTTGGTCAAACGGGAACCTAGTTAGCGTACGGCAGAGCTATCGAATACGCTACCAGGGTCAATCTTTCCTGAAAAGTACGATCCGGGTGTCTTCAGGTTTCGTGTGAATAGATATATTCTAGGTAAGCGTGTTTCATTTTCAACCGCATCATCGTCTAATATTAGACGTGATCGTGGTCAAACGTGAACCTATTTAGCATATGGCTGAGCTTTGGAATCCGCTACCAGAGTAATTCTTTACCGAAAAGTACAATCCGGGTGTCTTTAGGTGTAATGAGAGTAACTATTTTCTATGTAAGCGTGCTTCATCTTTGACAGCATCATCGACTAATATTAGGCGTGATCTTGGTCAAACGGGAACCTAGTTAGCGTACGGCAGAGCTATCGAATACGCTACCAGTGTCAATCTTTCCTGAAAAGTACGATCCGGGTGTCTTCAGGTTTCGTGTGAATAGATATATTCTAGGTAAGCGTGTTCCGTCTTCAACCGCATCATCGTCTAATATTAGACGTGATCGTAGTCAAACGTGAACCTATTTAGCATACGGCTGTGCTGTGGAATGCGCTACCAGAATCCGTCTTTTCCGAAAAGTACAATTCGGGTGTCTTCAGGTCTCGTGTGAATACATATTTTCTAGGTAGGCGTGTTCCATCTTCAACCGCATCATCATCTAATATTACACTTGATGTTGGTCAAACGCGAACCTATTTATCAGAAAATGATATCAACCTTCAATTACTCGCCTATACGAATTCTTCTCAATTTCTTTTTCAGTGTTGCCAATACCCATGACTTAGAGATCAAGAACTTCGCGCCGGGAGATGAGGGCTCATACCGCTGTGTCGTCATGAATGATAAACCAATTTCCATCACACACACCGTCGTGCTTATGACAGCGCCGAAGATAACAAGTAAGTCGCTTAAAAGCTTTTTAGTCCTACAGGAAATTTAACCAATTGTATGATTTTTTGAACGGAAACTTCTTTAGAATCGTTATAATTTAAATTCGATGAAACGAAAAATCGACACTAAAAAGAGATAAACACATAAATCTATAGGACTAAACCTACGATAGAATGAGTTACGAGTTTTACATTGTGCAGCACAGATTAGAGAGTTAATAAGTCCGATGTTTAAATATAGGTCCAATTTGGACCGAAACAAAAGTGATATTATTTTTTAGACTTTAGTCTGCACTTTCGATTTTTCACTATTTTAATATTTAAGAAGTTTATTTTTAATTATAATATGTTGACAGATGTAGGAATTATATTTATATTAATAAAAGTTGGAGAAGAATTACCTGTGAGTATATTCTCTGAAGTTTCACTTCTACTGCGTGCGAACTGCATACTCACGCAATTTTTATTTTTATGTTATTTTGAAAAACGTCATTAACATCCTCCAATACGTTGACAAGAACAACGACCTAATATAAAGCCTAATTTTTATTTAATTTTCAAAATGAAAGAACAATATGTATTATAAATGTAATATTTTGAGAAAATGGTGTTTGGGTGGTTAATTGTGTCAGTGAGTGTATATATTATTTTAATTTCAGGGTTCACGGCAACAAACTATGGTTCAGTGAAGGAAGGATCTGACGTACTTCTCACCTGCGATGTGTCTGGAGTTCCTCCCCCGAACATTATGTGGTCCAGGAACGAACATGGTGAAGTAAGTATTTCTTTTTAGGGTTCCGTAAGCATTTTGGCAAAAACGCAATCATTAGCGGTTATGTATATAGTGATAGCGCGGCAGCGGCGTGGTTGCGGCGCGGCAGTGGTGCGGTAGTGGTGTTGTGTAAACGCGAGCTTATATTTTTGTCATGTCCGTCCGTTCCTTCTATTTTTGTACGTTACAATCACTTTTGTCAGAATTTACTGAATTTTGATTTTCAATAATATTCGTCGAATAGGTTTTTTGACATGAGATCTTTTCTATTCAATGCTTTTAAAGATGTTGCTTTTAAAGATGTTGATCAGGTTAACGGAATCCTTATTTGCGCTTGAAAACACACGCACTTCGCCATTTTCTTTTCATCCGACGAAATCACAGGATCTAATTCTACAAAGAAATAGGAATAAATTTATACAAATTAGTAAAGATGGAACATTTCTAAAATCTTTGTAACAAAAGCCCAACCAAATAGTAGCTTCAATAGCACATTTCATTAATCAGTTAACATTTTCAGCACAAATCGGCTACCAAAGCCCCGTAACTGACAATACTGTCATGTTACAAATTTTTCAAAAATTCGATATGTAACTAGAAATTATTCTGATAGAATAATTGAAAAAAACAATATCATTAGACATTCTACTAAAATAATATAAAGTATTAGAATACCGAAGAAAATTGGGTATAAAAATTTGTTAGTTACCTACTAAGTTTCAAAATGGGCCAGTTGAAGTGTTTTTAAAACTGTATCCTACAAGTGTTGTTCATTTTTGATTATATAATACAATCTTTAAAGAAAGAAAGAAAAATATTTTAAAATATTATAAAACATAAAGTTAAAAAAGGCAAAAGAAAGATAAAATAAATAGTGAGAGAATAAAAACAAAGTAAGTCCTAATTGGACCCAGTCTTATCATAATGCTATGCCAACAAGGACCAAAAGGATCAGAAGGACCAGCGCTGTTCTTCCGCCTGGCACCAGATGTAATTTTTCGTAAATAAACTTGCATAGCAATACGTCAATCAGTCTTCAAAGCATCAAAATCTGCTAAAGACATTTTCACATAGTATGTTCTTAAGTTTTTGTGACTAGCACACATAATTTTACATCACTTAACTTAACTTTACTTAGTACATTATTATTACTACACATTAAATTACTCAACAACACTTGACATTTTTGTCTTCCGTGATTATGGCTATTAAAAAGTGGCTGAAACGTCGGAAGTACGCGCAAAAAAACTATAAAAACCTAGTTCTAATTACGTTTTCTTTTTATTGGACGAGTTCAGCAGACACGCAGGCGGCCCAACTGATGGTACCATCGCTTATCTACACCAATGTATTCTTGCAAAGGTGCTAATGTGAGACTAGATAGAACCTGGCTACTGATGCAGGAACACAACGCAAGGTTGTTATGGCGGCATACTTTATAACAGCGGTGGTAACCATCCAGACCGGCTAATACCCTACCACCTGGCTGTGGGTTGTTTTATCACCTTTTACAAAACAGGGCACCTGGCCGCAAGAAATTGTATTCTTTCTCCGTTCCCGCACGCATAATACGTTTTCAAATTTTCAGAATCGTCGTCTGGCGGAGAAAGACGGCGAATTCTCACACAACACAGTCTACTTGAAGGACCTGAAGAGGGAGGATTCTGGTGAATATTACTGCTATGCACTGAACTCACTTGGTCATAGCCAGAAAGCATTATCCATTACAGTCTATGGTGAGTATTACACTATTGGACAAAATTAAAGGTTCAAAAAAATATACATACAGGTAAATTAGCTTCGAGACGTTTTTGCGTTTGTAGTAGTGTACTGTCAGCACATAAATAAATAAAATAATACTTTTTATATATTTTTATAGGCAGGTACTTAATAAGAAACTAATAATATTAAACGATATTAAAATAATAAATATTAATATTAAATATAATTTTTAATAATAAAGTTTAAATTTCAAGTTGAGAAATCTTGTAAATATATAAAAAATACAACTACAAACGCAAAAATGTCTTGAGGCTAATTTACCTGTACATACATAAGTGATAATAAAGTTTGCCCCGCGACTACGCCGCGTGTCAATAACCCAAGGCAGTAGCTTTATTTTACTTACATAAAAACTTAATTCAGTTTTTTAAAGAAGTGCATATAGTCTCAACATCAGACAAGCTAAATCCATATTGTCTTTTAAACTATCGTATATATATTGTATAGACAACTCTCTAGCAAAACATAGAGGTGAGTGGAAGCCAACCTTCTTGGAGTAATACAATGAATGACGTGTTGTTTATGACAACTATTGGTGGCAGTTGCGTCTCGGGTTTGGAAATTAAAATTCGACGTAATAATGGACTGTATGATTATTATTAAGTTATAAATATACATTTAAAGAGTAGAACAAAGTATGCAAGAGAGTTGAGTACAATATATGAATAGCTGAGTGGCTGAATTCATAGTTGTTCTTGATGTAGTAGTTTTTTCCGGTTTTTTCGGCCTCCTATATCCCGCATTCCGTCCGACGCCTAGTTGCTAATCGCGCCAGCTATGGGCGTCGGCGGTATGCGGGGCGCGGAGTGTAGATGTGCTCCGGCGGGCGGGTCAGGGGGGTGCTCTCTGTCCGCAACAACAACGTTAGCGAATTAAAGAAACGCGATTGCAGCGCTATCTATTTTACTAATTCGTTTAGTCCATGGAAACTAACTAACTAACTTGAAGGCGCTTAAAAGATTTAAAAAAATTCTTCTGTTTGCAAGTGCTCAATTATTGTACCCAATTTACTTGAAGGATTCCATCATCTTTTTCAGGGAAACCCAGGGTCCATGTTCACAAGACTGTTGTTAACTCCGCGGTAAACGTTGAAGCCATTCTTGAATGCACTACACATGAGGACGATGAGTAAGTTTTTTATTTTATTATTCACTGTCAAAGTAGAAGTAATTTGTTTTGTGTATACAGGTTTGAATGTTCATGTAACAATTTATAGTATCACCATATCCTGCCACTAGTAGCAGGATTGCAATCCGGCCTCATATTCAATCCGGCCGGATCCAACCGGATTTCCGTCCGCCCGGCCGGGTCCGGTCGGATCCGGCCGGATTGATCTGACCTGGATAACTTTCCTTTTTCGGTTCCAACATAGACCGTTAATGAAGATTAAAAAAGAAACGGTACGTATACTGTCATGTAGTAGCAACACTATTTAATAAAATATATACATTGTCTATGTTCTATTGTTTTTGTCCATTATACGAGTCTGCTGCCGAGACGTGTTTTTTATTTAAAACGTATCTACATCAAGAAATCTCCAAAACCACACGAACCACACCGACATATACGAAATCAACTTTATTGTGACTAATAAAAAAAAAGAGAAAACAATTAAATTCTCAGTGTCAAGACAAATAAAATTACAAATTATTATAAAAGTCAAATTAAATAAAATCTCTAATAAAAAAAACTGCCATTATTTTGGACGTAATGTAACTTGTGGTTCAGTTGTCTTACATTTTAAAGATAAAGTAGAAATCAATATTATAAATCAAAATTATAAAATTAAACATAAAATAATAATTAATCTTAACTGAGATCATAATAATATCAATAATTAAATACCTATTTGGGAATGCCAGTCGGTTTTAATCTTATATATGACAGACTACCAAATCTATCTAATGAATAGCACAACAATCACAATAATTATTCTTTATAATATTTCTCCTCTAGTTTTTAACCAAATAATCAAGTTTTGGTTTGAAAAACGATCTCAGGAATCAAATTGTGTTGATTATGTCGTCTGCCAATCGGCTCAGCGTCAAACGACTCGCACGCACAAGTACCACGAGTTTAAAGTACGCGCGATTACTTTGCTAAAATATTTAATTACCGAACCCGGTCACCGGATCCGTTATGTTTGTACCGGACCCGTAGGATCACCGGATCCAGTTTTCTGTTACATTAGCGGCTTAAAAAATAATTAAATTGAAAACTACTAGTGTCAAAATACCATTAATATATTGTTTTTCATAATAATAAATTATTACGAATAATATAAGATTTCTCA
Source organism: Dendrolimus kikuchii (assembly GCA_019925095.2). Lineage (NCBI taxonomy): Eukaryota > Metazoa > Arthropoda > Insecta > Lepidoptera > Lasiocampidae > Dendrolimus > Dendrolimus kikuchii. The sequence continues at coordinate 10,831,916 of CM034413.1, forward strand.
TGTCACAAAGTTAGACTACTGTATTAATATTTCGGTCAGTATTATTTAATTTTAATACATATAATGAACATGGGATACTCTTCACCCCGAAACCTGGGATACTTCCTGGGATAACATTTACTTAATTTTATCCCAGGTGCCGAGGTAAAAATGTAATGCAATGTAACCCGTCTAAATTGCTCTGATAATTTACTAGGGTAAAACTTGGGTTAGACCCATTTCGAAGCAGTTGCGACAACTCTAGTAATAAAAATATTAATTTAACAATAATCAAAGAATACATAAGAATGAATAAGAAGAGGTAAGAAAGAAGAGATAGACAAATATGAAGTAAAAGAATTTTTAGCTACACGTGTTGTTGGTGAGTTTCTTGTTGCTTCTTTCCTTAAACAGCGGCTGCGAAGCGGTGTACATATAATAGGAAGTAGACTTAAAATTTAACTTATACTTGTATGTATGACCTACAAAAAATGTTCTCCAGTGGAACGTTGTATGAATAAATTTTCTGTTTTGTTATTTGAAAAAAAAAAACAATTTTGGCACTGTCTTGAAGTTTTTCAAAGGCTTTTTTCTTGCTGCATTTAACATATACTGGCCGATTGTTTTTGAAGTGAAACTTTTTTACAATCGTCGTGATTTGAAACTAGATGAAACGAAAAAAAGCGACACTGAAAAGAGATAAACACATGAAATTAAACCTTATTTAATTCGAAATAATACACATTTCTCCTTTACCCGTTAGTATTATTTTTGTAATGTATGTAATGTGTAATTTAAATTGAATTTTTACGAATGAGGGTCAAAATACCTAAGAATAAATACGCCTATAATAGAATAGAAATGCGAGAATTCTTATTCTTCGAAGTTTCATTTCTACCGCGTGTGTTTTTTTTCCTTTTAGTAATGTATGTATTCATTTTAATGTTTACAGTGTCCACATGCGTTGGTATAAAGACGGAAAGTTGATCGAAGATAGTTCCACTCAGTACACGGTCTCTACTAACGGGTCTCATTCAAACCTCACCGTTGTGCCTTCTTCCGATGACGATTTTGGCACTTTCACTTGCGAGGTAAGTTCATGTTGGTACTTTCATTTGCGAGGTAAGTTAATGTTGGTACTTTGATTTGCGAGGTAAGTTAATGTTGGTACTTTCATTTGCGAGGTAAGTTGATTTTGACACTTTTGTTTATGGGGTGAATAAATTTGATATCCTTTAAGCTACACACTTAGCATATTTCTAAACATATTAGAGCCAGGCTGGAGTTGTTATTTTAACTATAGCTCTTAGTGATGGCTCGATCGATGTGATACAGACGCACAGCAGACGATACAGCAGTCAGGTAGACGGCCCACTTGATGGAAAGCGGTTACCATCGCCTATGGACAATTGCAACTAGACCAGGGGTGGTCGCCATTCAGTCGGGCAAATACCCTACCACCTGGCTGTTGGTTGTTTTATTGCCACTTATGACAGACCGCAGGACATAGTATTCTTTCTCCATTCCTGCACGGACGAGAATTGGTGGCACTTTTGGTGTTGCAAATGTCCATGGGCGATGGTAATCGCTTTCCATCAGCTGGGTCGTGTGCTTGTTTGCCCGCTACAGGCATTAAACAATAAAATAAGTTTGATTTCTATCATTAAATGTTTTAGGCTGAAAATCCTCATGGCAACCACAATAGGTCGATTGAGTTGGTACAGCGACCAGTGTTAGAAGACTTCTCTACCAAAGGCTCCAAGCTCATGTGGACGGTTCATTCACACCAGCCATTGGAAGCTATAGAAGTCCAAATTAAGAATTTGGAAGGCGTAAGTTCATTTTTAATCAATCTATACTAATATTTCTTTACTTTTGGTTTAAATGATCATGTGATCTATTGTAGTTTTTAAACTATAATTTTATTTTGTCTTTATTTAAATTTAGAATAAATTAAAAGTACCATCTAGTGAAATTTATAGAATTATCGAGTGAAACGCCATCTCTTTTTTCCGTAATATCCACAATCAGTCGCAACCCGACTTTAAATGGATGACGGGCTTATTTTTTTTTAATTAATGGGTGCGTTCTCCGTTGAGAATACTAACTACTCATTGTTTTATGGAGAACTAAATCCTCTCTTGTAGCTTTTGAATATCATGCCTCTTCAGCCGAGATATGTACGCTGCATTAATTTGGCTGCCCATTTATTTATCTGCACAGCCAATCGACATTGGTAGCTTTTTGACAGTTCACGAATTTCTTCTTTTGCTGTTTTCACTCCGAGATGTTCATGTATCTCGCTGTTCATTATATACTAGGGTACTCCTGAGATAGTACGAAGTATGACATTTTGGACTCTTCGGATGATAGAAATGTTTGAGTTGCCAGCACTACTCCAGATTTAGGTTCTATATGCAATATGGACATATGGAATATGAAACGCCATCTAATGGTATTTATAGGAATATAATACCGATTGAGATACCATCTATTGGATGAGGTAGTGGATTTTTTACAAGCTTTTATTTAACTTCCAATGGATGTACCTATGTATGTATGTAAGTTCGGGTGGAATCTTGCAAGTTAAATTTGACCAACTTCACGCGTTCCGATTGAGCTGAAATTTTGCACGCATATGTATCTCGCGTGACAATGCAATAGTATGATACCATGGGAGCCTGATCTGATGATGGAGTCTGAAGGTGGCCATAGGAACTCCTGTACTAAACAAGATAGACCCGTCGTGTTTGGGCTCGTTTTACTTGTCTTGGCTAGCACTCTGCTGCTACATGATATCCAGGATCTCGAAAGATTGTATTTAAAAACCTTTTTAAAAAAGCTTATTGATAGTTTATGCAGCTAGCCTCATCTATTTTATGTATAGTGATATATCTATGCTCATTATTTCTCATAGCTGGCTAAATAACCGGGAGTCGGTATACGAAGGTTATCCTCCTTGTACCTACGCACGCGTGTTGGGAGGTAAAGGGCGACGTGTGGGCTCGCGCACTGATGTTTTGTTATGCTATATATTTCGTCATGTTCGTCCGTCCGTTTGTCCGTCTAACGATCGAATTTCGACTACTAATATTTATATTAGTGTATTATACTTTACCCTTAAAATAACTTTTCATTATACAGTTGGGTTTACTTCTTTATTAATTTGTTTACGTCTTTGTTTTTATAGGAGAGCGACTGGCAGCAGATTAATGTGCCTTTACCTGAAACAAAAGGCCATAGATACCAAATAACGTATGACCTCGAAAATAATAATTTAGACGCTGGTAAATACGTGGCGATTGTTAAGGTCAAAAATAACCATAGCTGGAGCGGAAATTCGGAACCTAAAAATGTAGAAATTGGTAAGTTTTTTTCATTGCCAAGAACCTAGTTTTATTATCGACAATTATTTCATCTAGCCTACCCAGATTTTTTGCCAGTTATTCCATCTAATCTACCCAGATTTTTCGCCAGTTATTTTATCTAATCTATCCAGATTTTTCGCCAATTATTTCATCTAAACCACCAAGATTATTCGCCAGTTATTTCATCTAACCTACCCAGATTTTTCGCCAGTTATTCCATGTAATCTATCCAGATTTTCCGCCAGTTTCTTTATCTGAACAACGCAGATTTTTCGCCAGTTATTTCATCTAATCTACCCAGATTTTTCGCCAGTTATTTCATCTAATTTACCCAGATTTTTCGCCAGTTAGTTTATCTAATCTATCCAGATTTTTCGCCAATTATTTCATCTAAACCACTAAGATTATTCGCCAGTTATTTCATCTTGCCTACCCAGATTTTTCGCCAGTTATTTCATCTAAACTACCCAGTTTTTTCATCTAGCCTACCCAGATTTTTCGCCAGTTATTTTACTAGTAAATCTCTCAGATTTTTACCGGTAACATCTCCAGTATTTAATCTGACACAAATAATATCCGCAGTATTTTTATCAGTCATTTCACCTGTAATTTCTCAAACCATTGCTTAGAAATTTTCGCGTTTATTACCCGTTACATTACGATGAATTACAAAGCTACATTTCGATGGATTTATGCGCTTGATTTTTTCTATTTTGGTTTCGTCGTAACATCAGTTTCGTAATCACAGAATGACGTACGAGTATTAACTACCAATAAACCATAATAAAATAAGCATACATCTGAATTCAGCTTGTTTTATACCAATTATTTATTTACGATTATTATTCATTTTTTATTTTGTTGGCATATATTTAATTTGCCACTTTTTCAATTCTCATGACATAAAGAGAAGAAATGGCGAATGATCTATATTAATAATAAAAAAATATAGTGCTTACGCTCCTCAAAATGTAGATGTGAATTATTATAAAAACTACATTATTTCAAAGTATATTTCTCATTTATAAAATACAATTATGTTATAATCCCTAAAATCATTTTGGGAATTTTATATCTTTATTGTTTTATATTTCTAAAAGTTGCATTTAGATACTTTTGTTGCAATATAAGAAAATAAATGATAACCTTATTTTTTTAACACTGGCAATTTTATGCCAGTTTATGTGAAAAATAATAACGTCAACTTTAACAACAATTATTCTTTATTTTGTTGTTTTATAATAAAGTCATCTTGTTTTTATTATAAAACTTATATTTTTAATTGTCGTTGTACATTTTTTAAATATTTTTATATAAGATCAATGCAAAGATATTCGGTGCTCATAAGACCGTGCAGTATAAAAATCTACGAATTTTGTATATCAATTCTAAAGATGGCAACCCTCAGCACATTAGCTAAAATAGAAACTATTAAAATAGCTACAACATACATACATCCTAACTATTCTCACTCATGGTGTTGGAAAGAGATGCGTATACAGTACACATTCGTTATTTATAACTTCGTCACTGGTTTAATTTTATCTGTATCATAAAATAACGCCATCTATATCAATTTCATGAAACTAATACAAATTTACAATTTTGTACATTGGGTTGTCAGTGGAACCATAACTTGTGGATTTTATAAACGAATAACTTTCATATGAATTTGACAATTTTTTTTTTAGTATGCATCTAGAAATTTAATCATCTAATATAAATAACTTATCTCAAACATTAAAATTGAGTTAATTTTGGTCAACGTTAATTTATTTCAACATAATTGCCGATTTTTATTTAATTATGTTTTATTTTCACATGTAAATAACATATTGCATGATTTTTATTTGGCTTGTTTTTTTTTTAATTTATAGAAGCTAGAGCCCAGTACATCCAGCATGCTTCAGGTGAGATGCGTTTTTTTTTATTTATTTAATATCTGTGACAATTATGATAGCGAAACGATGAAAGCGGTTTTTTTTCAAAGCTTATCTATCTTATTGTTACAATTTGGGCCACCTGCATACCTGTAGACAAAGCACATTTATTACCCGCCGGCGTTTGAGCTAATAACATTGAAACTATTTATGACTGTCTTCTTTTGTTTACTTTGTGTTTAAAATTTGTACTTAGAAAAACAGCCCATTGTGTATTGTAATCTTTTATGGTAGTCATTAGCCAGGTATGTCGAACTGATTCTAAGACATTCGGTCGGGCAGACATATTGTATCGGTGCAGTATAAGGCAATGGCCCAATGGAGAGAGAACCACGATCAAGGCGAGACTTGTGTATATTCGGTGATCAATTTAGTGACGGACTTTGCGCGTGTTATTGAATCGTGCATTACGTTTGCACTGGTTGTGTTCAGTTATATTTGTACATACACATACATACATACATAACTTCACGCCAGTTCCCTTGCGGGGTAGGCACGAACAACAGAGTGCCATTTAGTTATATTTGTACCTGTATTATACGTGTTTGTACAGTTCTAATAAATTCTATAGTAATTCCAACGGCATTTTAATTCGACTCCTGTAACTCGTAACATAATGTATCTTTCCATATGGATAGTTTTATTTGTTTGACGGTCGCTGTAGTTGAGCGAGCTAAGCCTTTGTCGGGCTACCTCACTGCAACACAGGCTTCCGGTTCAATTCCCGGTATGATATTTCGGAAACGAATTTTCTCCGTTATTTACTATGGTCTGGGTGTCTGGGATCGGCCCCAGAGTAGTCCGTTGTTATAATACTCGTAACTTGCTTAATTTGGGGATATACAACATGTGTGTTTGTCTGTGATTATTATTATTATTTCAGAGTAATTTTACATATTATTATATATTATAGTAACTGCAATTTTGTTTTTTTTTTAATTGAGAGAGAAGAAGCAGGAAAGGAGGGGGGGGGGCATTATTATTGCTATTAGTTGTGAACGCTAATATAGGCGATATAAAATTACATCAAAATTTACAGTTTTTACCTTCCCTACATACCTACATTATCGTCATTTGGACAGGCATCTACTTTAATCGACTACTTATTACTTAACAGGCATATCTTTGTCTCTATGATAAGGGCTTAACTCATCAGTTCTGCAAGTTAACTCGCTTCTTAACTGAGCAAACGTAAATCAAGTCTTAGACTGCTATCCAAATACATAGTTTAATGAACTGAAAATGTTTTAATTTATTTATAAACTTTCTGTTAATTACAGTTAGTCTAATGTTAAATTAATTTCGTAAGTTGCGTATATTATAAATAACGCTTTATATATTCCTATTATAATATTAGAATGTTGTCTCATTTATATCAAAGTGTAATACGTTTATAAAATTATACATAATGAATATCAGATTTATTAATAATTAATTGTCAAATAGTATTTTAAAGTCATGAGCGCATAAAATAACGGCATATATACGTTTATATGCTGTTATTATAATTATTTATGTACCAGCTTCTTAATAAGTTGTTATTTTTTTTTATATAATCTGCATGCGCTCATGAATTTAAAATACTATTTGACAATTAATTATTAATAAAATGTATTAGACTTTGATATAAATGAGACAAAATTCTAATATTATAATAGGAATACAGCGTTATTCATTGTTTCATATATACAATTACGAAATTAATTTAGCATTAGACTAACTGTAATTAACAGAAAGTATAAAGAAAGCACTAGGACGTCCCATTGGTACGTTCGGGTAACTATTTTCATTTTTTTATAACTTGAGTTCAGCAGACAGGTAGACGGTCCACCTGATGGAAACCGTTTGCCATTGCCTATGGACATTTGCAACACCAAAGGTCCAACAAATGCGCTGCTGCTCTCTAAAGGGACATTGGAACCTGGTCACTATTACCTGTACACAACTCAAGGTTGTTATAGCGGCATACTCTAGACCAGGGGTGGTAGCCATCCAGTCGGGCAAATACCCTACCACCTGCAAATTGTATTCTTTCTCCGAAAAGAGAAATATATTCGTCACGCTTGTTTAAAGTGGCTTGATGAGATTCACAAACCACTTATCTCGATGTGCAGGATTCATCAGGATGTTATCTTTCACCGTCCGTAAGTTGTTATTGCAACAATTTGCGCATACAGTCAGAAAACTACTTAACATGCTTTTCGGCCAGGATTCGTACTCGCATCAATTGAGAGAGTTTTGGACGCAACTGTGTTAAATAATAATCTACCACGGCTTTTTAAAATTATTTTATTATGTATATTTTTTTTTATAAAATAATAATATATTCTATTTTTTTTATAAAAAAAGGGAATTATTTAAAAAAATATTAACGTTCTTCATAATAAAAGAATAGTACAATAATAATAACATGTGTAACAAATTTGTTTATTTTCAGTATTCCGCACAAGCAACGCGCATTCCATAAGGACGTCTTCAGTCATCCCGTCAACAGTCCTGATGTATCTCCTTGTTCGAATGTTTTAAACAACACAACAACTAGCTTAACTTATTTATTACTAGTAACACTTAAAGTATTCGTGAATTATACAAAAGCCTAAACAAGAATACATTCATTGTTTAGCCGTTTTTATGTCTGAAATTTGCAAGTCATATAAATATAATGCTCCGGTGTTAACTCTCGTAAAATTATTTGAGAGTTTAAAATTCTCTTCTAACTTATTAATGCAATTGAAATATTTAAAATCTGCTTGAATTATTATTTCGTTTGATGAATTATCTGATTACTTGAAATTTTTAATATTTCCAAATATCACGTCCCGAAAAGTACAAATTCAGAAGAATATCAAATTTTGGAAAAATATTATAATAACAATTTAGTTTCGTCTCCCTTTCGTGTTTCACATAATTTGTACAGATTAAAATAAGACCTATATTATTATTAATTATTAATAATATCTTATATTAATTTAGCAATTATTATAAGTGAAAATGAATATTGGTTATATGTTTTGAAATGCGTAGTTACTTAATAATTTGCGATACGATTTTGAACTTTGAAAATAATAAAATTCCAAATAAATAGACGAAAATTGCATTTTCAATGACATGAGCTTTTATTTTGTTTAGATGTATTACTTTGACAGCTTGTAACCAGTTTTTTTTTTAAATAATTATTATGTAAATATTATTATTAATTTAAAATTATTTTAACTGTTGTATAATAAAACTTAGACGCTTTTTTATATATTTTTGAAATTATTCTAGGCTTTTGGAAAAACAGATAATAGTTTAATTTCTTTGGTAATATTTTCTTATTATTTGCTAAGGCCCATACTTAAATTGTTCGATGATATGAAAATTATTTCAGTTAAAATATATTAAATAAGAAAATAACCAAGTTATATGCTTTTATTAATTTTAAAATATTTTTATCCAAATTAAAAATATTTTAAACTTCTTAAATGAAAATTTATTTTTAAACAATGAACAAAAGCGTCTAGTTTTTTTAAAATAGTTCTACTAAAATTGTAATTTAGTAGTAATGTAATTTTTCTCATTATTATTTAGTTATTAAAAATAGTAGGTAATTATTACCAAAGTGTAATTAGGTATCACATAAAATTAGCTTTTCTTTAATTAGCTCATTAAAACCAGTTTGATATTTTGATTGCAATAATTATTTAAACTTTGAAATGCTTCGAAACTTAACTTATAAATGCCTTATTAGTAAATTTTTATGTCAAAATTTGTTTTAGTTATAATAAACAATAATATAATGTATTTTGTAAAATATTCTAAAATATCTAAACAAGCGACGTATTTGTAAAATATTTGAACACAAGTAATTGTCTGAAAAAGAAACTTATATTAAAAATAGATGTAGGTAATCAAATCATTATAGATATAGAAGAACATATTTACTTAGAAATTCGAAAGTCGCTGTTTTTTTTTCAGTAAGTGTTTACCTAGAATTTTGAAAATTTTATTCCAATCAAAACATTAAACTATATTAGGCTTCTTATAAAAATATATGTATTCTATATATTAAAGTTAGTTTTAAAATTAATCCCAATCGCTTTTTGTACTATTTAGAGCTTGTCAGGCGTTTTCACTGACGTAAACTTCATATACATACCCTTCAAAAACTAGCACAATAATAAATTACGTAATAATAATTGTAAAGACACATACCTGCGTACTGCGATGAAAGTTCGACGGCTGAAGAATCGGCGCTACGCCGAACGCAGCGTAATTTCCGCTGATGTGTCATAGGTTACTTAAAAAACAGTGCTAGCGTATTTAGCCGAACCACGTTCTACGTTCGGCAGGCGTGTCGTCACACTAAATACCCAAAAATCACGATATCTAAAGTGCGTTATTTCAATTCAATCATTATTGTATACTTCGCACAAAATTTAAATGCGCGTCGAGTGAAGTTAGCGCAGGTTCAGTCGAGTGTTAATGTTTAATACAACTGACAGTGTGTGGTGCGAAAGAGATGGCGTGCGAAACTCATTAGCATGTGAGCGAAAGCTCAACATTCTCTACTCTAAACTTTTTGGTACCAGCATTACCTTATACATTGTGTTTGTTCACTGGAACTTCAGGAACGCAAATTAGTTTTGATCGTAATATTATCTCGGTCTATTTAACATATCGTTTTGCAAAGTTAATAGTTATTTAATGTATTTTATTGGCTGAATACATGAATGTTTGTTACTGCCTATGACACAAAGACACTTTCATATTTATATATAAGTTTAGATAGAAAGATGGCCACCTTAATGCACAACTTCGTATTATTTTTACTAAAAATAAATATTTTTGTACAACGCTTAAATGATGCTTGTAAATGTTTTCAAAAGAACACAACTAGAGACTTTATTTAAATGCATTATTTAGTTTATATTACTATTTTAATAAAGAAAGTACATTATGATCTAATGAAGGAAAATATATGCCAAAAACTATCACATACATATTGGTGTTCATTGGCGTCATAATAGGCAATATTATTGTGCCATTATGACGTCAAATATTTAATATTTCAACTCGATTATATAGCAGACTTGGGGCCTAAATCATATCAAATCAAATCAATATACCATGCTGAAATCTCATAAAGTACAGAATATATTATATTTAAGTAAGAAAAACAGTAAAAAAAAAATAGTAATACAATATAATTTTGCGTTTTCGTATAATAAGTATATAAAAATACAATAAATATTAAAATGAAATTAATGCATTTTTGGTGTGCATTTTCCATACAGCAATTTAAAGTCCCTAATCAGCCATAATAGATATACGATCTACAAGTAATTAAGTATATTTTTAATTACCAATTTAACTATAATAGCTTAACGACGTGCCTGTAATTTATACAAACGAAATAGATCTATGTTAACTGTAATGGGTGCTTTGAGAAGTTTTTTTAAGGAATCTTCTAGAAATTTCTACTTACAATTCTTATAGGAAAATATTAGCTAGTCTTACTGTGTATCAAAGCGCTTTTTATAATAATATAGTACGCGCAAAACTTTAATGCACTTCGAAAGTTTGCGCAAGTCCAGTTAAGTGTTAATATATAATACATCAGATAACAGCGGTGGGTAACCATCCAAAATTCCAAAAACTTTGCTATCTGGCTAATGGGTAGGCTTATTTGCTAACGCGCGAGTGACTCTCCAACCGACGGCTGACGATTGAACCGTCAAGTTGTCAGTTTTATTCGACAACCATTAGCCAGCTGGCGAATTTATTGGAGACAGCTGACGGCTAAGCTGTACACTTGTCAGTTTTCGGTTTTATTCGACAATTATTAGCCAGTTGGCGAATTAGTTGACAACTTAGCCGTGGTTATTTAAAAAAAAAGATAATTCGATAGTTTTTAAAATAGCTACGCATCTCGACCTGACAGTGCATACTGCGAAAGAGATAGCATGCGAATCCCAATAGCGTGTCCTGTACGTACCATCTCATGAAACATTATGACTGTATTGTGTGCAATAATATGTTCAAACTTCAAGACCGCACATAAGTTTTGCTAGTGCTATAACTTAGTAGTTATGCCCTATACGACATATAAATCAATTTTGAGAATAATTTTCAGGTCATTTAGACCTACTTATACGTGTATTATAAATATTGTAGTATAAAATTAGTACCCGCTTGACCTTATATATCAATTTAATAAAATCGACAACAAAGTAAATTTATAGTTGAATATTTTAAAGTTGTATTGTCTGAAAATTTTATCCATGATCTACCAATCCCTTGTGACTATAAGTAGAATACCGTCTGTACAACGTCGAGTGTTTTCATGAGCTTTTGATTTGGTGCCATTGTACCATCGCACCACTCGCCGGCGATTGTGAGTTCATCCATATTTCCTCGACAGTTGGATGTCGTCCACTGTGCGCGGCGCACGCACCTTCGTGTCATCCGTGAGCAAACTGTAGAATGATCTCGTCCCTCCTGCTGTTTTCCCAGAGCGTTTCAGTATGGGGCTCTTCAAAAAGACGAAGAAAAAGAAATGACCGATATTTAAAATCCTCCTTGGTGTTGAAGATGTCCCTGGGCGACGGTGACCATTTGCCATTTGTCTAAAGGCAAACATTTAAAAAAAAACTGAACCTAGGTCACTATCTTCGGGCACCTTCTATACATACATGTCAAGAAGGCGGGCAGGATATGATAACGTAGCAAAATTCTTTGCGTCAACTCAGATGCAGCTCACTGCGCCAGGGCTTCGAGTTAATATAAAACTGCAATTTCTAGACCATAGTGCAGTAAGTCACAAAACGTTTCTCTCACTCACTACGTCTGCTGGCTTTTAGATATTTATGGTAGGTAACTTTACCTCCTTGAAACCTTAGATGGCCTTACTGATCTGTTGTCCTAGATAGTCACCAGCCCCCTAACCACCCGAAGAGATGATTACTCTTCTTGAGACCTCTTTATATAGACACTCATGGCCTGAGGGTTTCATAATCCGAGTGTCAGAAAAGCAAATAGTGCAAAGAAATAAATTAACTGCTCTGAATACTGTCTTTGTCTTCTTTCTACCACCACACTGTACGTCATCGACCGAGATTTCATCCCCCAATTTCCTCGATCTTCTTCGCTCTTATATGCAACGTTTTCTAGAACGTTTCTCTTGCGCATTATGGGGATTTGGAATGAGCTCACACATGAGGTTTTGAGATTCCAACGCTACGATATTGGGGTTTTCAAATGGAGTGTCATTAAACTTCTCATGAAGAAATAATTCAACTGAAGGTTGCATATTTATGTCGCTTGAATGATGAGACAAAGAAACTACATAAAAATAAAGAAATAACTGATATTGTTTCCGCCGCCGAACGAGCTGAACTAGCCAGAATTTCCAAACGGGAAGCGGCCAGTCGATTTTAAAATGAAATTAGACTATTTTCCAAAAAAAAGCTTTTACAGAGGTTTAAATGTATCAACTGTAAATTTCTTTATTGACTTTAATTGTAATTTAATTGAAATATTACCATTAAACTCGATTGAAATTAATTAATTAATTTCAACTATTCCTAATGTATTTTTAATCTAACACTATTTTATTTAAATAAAATAGTTCACAATTGTTTTTTTTGTCAAGTTGCAGTTATACACTTGTAATATTTTTTAGTTTTGTCTTTAACCAACGTGTCTCATATAAATGTGCCTTTGTGCGAAAAGGTGATATTTTTGTCTTAAATGAATAAATAAAATTAATGTTTGTAAATATTTAATAGTTTCTTTTATTTTTTAATACATACATACACCAGGTCCCTTGCGGGGTAGGCACGAACAACAGAGCGCCATTTAGGCTTATTCTTACACACCTCACTTGCTTCTTTGACATTCATAACTCTTGTCATGCACGCTCGGCTGTTCTTAAGGCTACTGACATCACCTTCTGTTACTACACGATCAATTTAATCATGGAAGGTGTGTCGTGGCCTTCCACGACTTCTGCATCCATCCACTTTTGCATTGTATATCTGTTTAGTCATTCTTTCATCATACATTCTTTCCACATGCCCGGACCACGGGAGCATTCCTTTTCTTACCTTCACCCCGACATTTATTTTTTAATGATTACCCTTAGACCATTATTAATGATCTTATGTCCCTGTTCTATTAGGAATTATGTTAGTGTTAGTAACGTTAAAAATAACGCCATTAAGTTACCTTAGTGTATACAGGATGAATTTGTAGGAGTTCCCAGAGTTATCATGCAAGTATGGAACCTCTGATCACACACACCCACACGTATGTCTGTCAGCGTGATGACATACTTAGCTGTATAGTGGTTGTAACAAGCGTCAGTATCGGGTTCAATCAGATACGTGGATTAATTCAATACAGTATTTATTACTGATAATGACAATGTTCTGATATTCACCGATTCCAACGTTACCCAAGGGATACAGTTTAAAATAGAGCATGGGTTTCGGAGGAAGATGATGATTTCGCGAATACTAAGTAGCGTGTGGTCTCGATGGTGATCTTACTGCGTGTCCTTCTGCATTTCTTTTTTTTGGAGTTGGACCCAGCTCAATAGCCGCAGATGGCTGTTTCAGCGATACCGGACTTTGGGGGCTTCCCGACTCTGTGGAAGCGGAGGCGTTCAGCCCGGAAGCAGCGCGCTCGAGGAGACACCTCCTGTGAGGTTCGACCTCGGCTCGACCGCTGCGGGGGATTGACTCTATATTGAGATTTAACCGTAAAAGGCTGAATGAGCTAAGCCAACAGGCTGAAGTGATTATTTGGGGACTAATTATATCGACTCCGCGGGCGGAGCCGATCCTAGTCTGTCATTACTACCGCTTCGCAACGTGTTATAGCTGGAGGAGAAGAAGCGGCGGAAGAAACTCTCCAGCAACACGCCTAAGCTAATCATCTCTTTCTGCATGCCGCGGGCGCCGCTATATATGGCTCAGCTTGTTGTTGACGACGCAGGTGGCCCGTGCAGCTGAGTCATCGTTCCACAGGACCGTACTCGCCGCAGGGCCATCTTCGGTTTGTTACTATAGGTAATGATATGATATGATCATGTTTAAATTAATTTTAATTTAATTTAAATTAATTTAATTTAAATGTTTCCTGCGGCCAGGCGGCCTGTCGTAAGAGGCGACTTAACAACCCACAGCCAGGTAGGGCATTTCCCCGACTAGATGGCTACCACCCCTGGTCTAAAGTATGTCGCCATAACAACCTAGAGTTGTGTTCCGGCATTAGTTACCAGGTTCCAGTCTCCCTTGAGAGAGCAGCAGCGCATTTGTAGAAACTTTGGTGTTACAAATGTCCATAGGCGGTGGTAACCGCTTTCCATTAAGTGGCTCGTCTGCCTGTCTGCTGATCTTCTGCAATAAAAAAAAAATGGCGGATGCCTGGTGCACCACTATAAATTTTTCAAGTGGGCCTTCAGAGCCAAATCGTAAACTATACGAAATAATCAAAAATACTCAGAAGAATCTCGAAGCCGATTTTAACAAAACTAAAGTGGTATCTGTAGATTTTTGAAAACTCAATTACCCTCGTCAGGAATCGAATCGGACGGATTTTGAAAAACAAAATACCAGCCTATTATGTATTATTACTGTCTTGGCATGTAATTAGCAGGGCGTTCCATTAGTAGCTCACAACGCCCAAAATGCTCAGTTAGCCGTTGCACAAGGCGACCGCGGTCGTTGTGGTCGTGGCGAAAATGTCACACAACGACCCATGTCAAGAGGTTGGTCGAATAGCCGTTCCACTTGGGTTTACGATTGTAACACTGGCAAGCTAGTGGAACGGATACAATCGCGGTCGTGAACGTGGTCGTTGTGAGTCCCTAATGGAACGTAGCCTAGGAGGGATGAAAGTCACGTGACAAAAAGAATGTTAAACTACAAAGTGGATGGATTGTATGAAGGATGATATGATGATTTGTGATGTGACAGAAGATGTATGTCAGAATAGAGGACTCTGGAATTGTGGACTGTGCCGACCCCAATTAATGGAGATAAAGTGAAAGAAAAGAGAGGTTATTACACCAATGTTGTTACAAGTTACGTTCTATGCGATGTGTCAGAAATACCGCCGTATTTGAAATAGACTATACAGACTAAAATTAATCTAATTATGCACAATGGGCGGTTTTATCCAAAAGCGCTCTCTTCCAGACAACCCCAGGAATGATTTGATAATAGCGATGGTGGTATACATAGTACGACTAATTACAATCATATTTAGGGTTGCCATATTTTCCCAAGAGCCGTCGGGTCATTTTGGTGCGGAAATTTTTTGTAAGTTAAATAAAGCAAAAACAACAGACAATTTGGAAAACATTTTATTTTATTACTGGCTAGCTGATGCCCGCGACTTCGTCCGCACGGTGCGGTTTTTTAACTATCCCACGGTAACTCTTTTATTTTTCGGGATCAAAAGTATGCTATATGTTGACCAGGGATATAAGCTACCACCATACAAAATTTCATTTAAATCGGTCCAGGTGTTTCGGTTGACTTGACTCGGTTTTTAGCATTTTTTTTCATTGTACAGAAATTAGACCTCTACAAATTTATTATATGTATAGATTAGAGAGCATGGAATACAGTTATTCTTTCTCATATATTTATCAGATGATTTAATTTGGGGTAATAATTTACAAACAACATTAGTTTAGGAAATTATAAAATTCTTCTCAATTCATGTTAAAATTAACTTTATTTTACATTATTGAGGAACAACTTCACCGTGTCTAGCCTTAGGCGATTCCATTCGTATCTGGACGAATGGCAACCCTAATCATATTGGCCTAAGCTTCACACAAAAAAAAAAAAAGTAATTCGAAATTTAAACTGTTTTTAAGAAACCACCTTTGTTATTTGTATTCTTCTTTGATTATATTCTTGACATAACTGACAGAGTTATTTCAGGCTATTTCATTTGTCGCTTTTGATTTTGTTACAACATATTAAATATTAATTTTTAATATTTTTTCATACATGTTAAAATGTTTCTTAAGGTTTGAAAGTGCTAGGTGTATTCAAAATGGGAAAGGTATGTGGAAGCCCTTATATGTTCTTCTTTAATAACGGATTATTTAATTTTAATGACTATTAAGGTGCTGTTACACGAGCAACTAAACTTGCGCAACCCCGGTCAATTCTCGTCAAAATGAGTCACGACTACATCAAGCAATTTAGGGCGATAGTAATATGTAGCAAGCTGTTGCTGATATGCGGCCTCACAGTATCATGCAATATTGAACAACTTAAGAAAATTGGCATCTGACGCCTCCGCCGACGTCCTGTTCCTCTCACGAAAACGAGATGAAGTTATACATACAAATGAGATAGAAAAAAAATTGCCTAGAAATTTCCAAACCGATTGGATATTCGGCAACTCCTATGGCGACGCGACGTTTAGAAATGAGGAATATATGGAACAACTAGCTGTGCCCGCGACGCCGTCCGCGTGGAATTTGTTTTCAAAGCCCCCCCGATTTTGAAACATTTTTCATTGCTGCTCCGCTCCTATTGGTCTTAGCGTGATGATATATAGCCTATAGACTTCCTCGATAAATGGGCTATCCAACACTGAAAGAATTTTTCAAATCAGACCCGTAGTTCCTGAGATTAGCGCGTTTAAACAAACAAACTGTTCAGCTTTATATATTAGTATAAGATTAGAAACAATATTCCCGAAAAATTTGTCGCATTTTATTGTAATTTCTCCACTTAATTGCTCCAGACTGATCCATTACTTTTACCAAGCAATAATTGCTCGAAAAATTGCCCGTGTAAGAGCACCTTAAAACGTTTTGATGAAACTTGCTATAGCCAACCAAAAATAATTGCGTTTCTCATATACATAGTTTTACATAGAATCCAAATTACTCTCGAGTGGTTTTTTTTTTATAGCTGGAGTACAGCAAACAGGCTGACGGCCCACCTGGTGGAAAGCGGTTACCGTCGCCTATGGACGTTTGCAACATCAGAGATGTCACCAACGCGCTGCCGGCCTCGAAGAAATTTTATGACACCCTTTTTGAAGAACTCCATATCGTAGCGCTGTGGGAAAACCTCGGCCGGGAGCTCATTCCAAGCTCCGGGGTTTCCTTTAAAATGAACAATAGTTGTAGGACAGTGATAGTTTTTGAGTAGTAATTATTTATTTATTTTAGTTTTAGTGAGAAATGTGGTTGGCCTACCTCACTGCAACGCAAAGGTTCCGGGTTCGATTCCTGGCTGGTAAATTCCTTAAACAAATTTACTCTGTTATTTACTACGGTCTGGGTGTCTGGGATCGGCCCCAGAGTAATCTGTTTTATATTACCTATAACACAAGTGTAAAATGCTTAATTTGGGGGAATACAATATGGGTGTTTGTCAGCCGATTATTGTTATATATGTATGTCATATATATGTGAACTGTGTGGTCAAATGTGACCTTTCGAGTTGTCATAAAATCTCCGTTGATTGGTGTCAGTCGAGTTACAATTTGGCTGACCTACGCTGAAGAATTAATACATCAAACGATGCAGTATGAATTATAAGTTCCTTTGCCTGCCATTGTGGCGAATTATAACTACTGCTACTCCCTGTCCACACTCTGTAATTCTTTAATTGACTTCAAAAGAAGGATTACGTTCTCAATTAGTCATACAAATATTTTTTTATGTATGATCAGCTATAATTTTTTTTTCTGAATCAATTTTACGTTAGATTCAATAAAGCTTTAATAGTACATTATGGTACTAGTGTGTAATATTGGTGATTACCGCCGAGGCGCCATTGAGACTCGAGCCGTAGGCGAGGGTCTTAAGAGAGCCGAGGACGGTAATCATCAATACACACGTGTATCATACGACGTTTTTCAACACACTTGTGAATAAAATAACAACAAAAACTCATTTTATTTAGTAGATAAAAAAAGTTATATATGAGTAAAAGTTTTATTTACTAAACACGTACGAGTTAAAATTATCTATTTAAATAAGAAGTTGCATGAAATGAGCAAGCAATAGGAACATTAATTTATTTGTTCTATAGAACACGATCTTTTTTTTTTAATAAAAACTTTTTTAAGAACAAAGCAACTCAACCAATAAAATTTTACATAAAATCTATAACTCACTAGTGAGTTATAATGTTTTTTAGTCACAGTTTGATTATGGGTGTCATTCTGTGCCTAATTGCGGTGACCATAGAGCCACTTTATGAGCAAGTGTGTTGAAAAATAGTCTTATTTAATTTTTATTACTATTGGACTTTGAAACCCGAAGATATAAGAGAAAATTCATAGAATTGTTTTTGCGGTTTTTCAGCCATAATTTTATTATTCACAGACTGAACGAGACGGTAACATACCTTCAAAGAAAAGTGCAGTAAGTTTGTTTATGTTTAACTTTTGGGATTGTTTTATTATCATTTAATCTATTTGTAACACATACTATGATTTGACACATATTATGACGCTCGCGGACCGCGTTCGTAATACCGAAGTAAGAAAGAGAGTTGGTCTGAAAGAGAGTGTCGGGGTGAAGGTAAGGAAAGGAATGCTCCGGTGGTTCGGGCATGTGGAAAGAATGACTAAACACATATACAATGCAAAATTGGATGGATGCAGAAGTCGTGGAAGGCCACGACACACCTTCCATGATCAAATTGATCGTGTACTAGCAGAAGGTGATATCAGGAGCCTTAAGAACAGACGAGCGTACATGACAAGAGTTATGTATGTCAATGAATGGCGTTCTGTTGTTCATGCCTACCCCGCAAGAGAACTGGCGTGAAATTATGTATGTATGTATGAATGTACTATGATTTGGATGTGTGGAGTTACGCAAAAGGATCGGGTTAGAAACTCTGGCACCCGCGGCAGCTTTTATATCTATGACATATGGGATAAATTGCAAGAGTGTCACCTACATTACGGAATTACGGAAACCGGCTAGTTACGTAGGGAACAAATGTCTAGCCATGTCGCCTCCACCAGATTCCGGTCGAAGGGGTAAGCCCAAGGAATGCTGGCTCGACGTTGTAAAGTATGACATGCCTGGTCTCCTAAATAGGAATGCCAAAGACCGCGCAAAATGAAAAAGAAAAATTAGGAAGCGGACCCTGTGTTTTGGCAGACGCCCCGAACGCAACCCGGATTTAGCGGTAGGATAATGATGATAACAACACTGGGATTCCCAAAGTGGTCGATGTCGACCCCCTGGGGTCGACATAGACGCAAATAAACCCCTATTAATTAACACGAGTTCTTATTTAATACCTTAAAGATACGTGTAGCAACTTGTTATAAAATTGACTGATATTTTAGTAGGGAGAATCATTTCTTTTTTAATTGCAGGAGTTCAGCAGACAGGCAGACGGCCCACTTGATAGAAAGCGGTTACCATCGCCTATGGACATTTGCAACACCAAAGGTGCTACAAATGCGCTGCTGCCCTCTTAAGGGAGACTGGAACCTGGTCACTAATGCCAGAACACAACACAAGGTTGTTATGGCGGCATACTCTAGATCAGGGGTGGTCCCCGTCCAGTCGGGCAAATAACCTACCACCTGGCTGTGGGTTGTTTTATAGTAAACTGCACAATACACAATCCACTTGCCTGGGCTGGTTTCTTCCAAGAAAATGTAATTTGCACATCTGCGAACTGCCAACAAAGTTGAAAAAAATAACAATAAGGATTATTTCGGCACTAATGACGGCCATAAAACAAGTACGAAAACAATAGGATGTTTTTCTTAATTGCACATTTTAAACACGAAGTAAACGAAAGACTATGTATGCAGAAAAGGTAATAACTGCGTTTTACGACAGCCAGGTGTGCGCATTTCTTTGTCGGTATGTAACAGTATTTTGTATCAATACGAAAGAACTAGAGCCAGGATTTTTAAAGTAATTTAGCTATGGGGGTCTGAGATATCAGTTCATATTGGAAAAGGTGTCTCTTGCCTAAAATAGTTTGGGGATCCCTGACGTAACACATACTATACAAAAACTGGTTTTTTGCATTTCTTTTCCATATGAACTTGAACGATGTCAAATGTAACAGATTTTCATGCCCGCAATAACACTTCAAAAAAGTTACACGATTTTCTTTAATAATTGTAACAACCTATAAACGTCCCACTGTTGGGCTTGGGCCTCCCAATTCTTAGGAGAACGAACAGTACACCCGACACTTGTTCAAGATGGCTTGGTGAGTTCGATATATCAGTAAACTCGATGTACTACTACTACTACTACTCGACTATGTTTTCCGTCACTGCCAGCACGTGTTAATTGTAACAATATACACTGTCTACGAGGTGCATGATTTTCCGCCTAGTATTTGAGTCTGAATCATTTGAGATTGCGACGCGTGTACATCAACCACTATAATAATCACAAAATAAACAGCCAGGTTTGACACTTATGAAAGTCAATAGAAAGTAACTTTGAATAAAATCCCAACAAAATGGAAAGCCAATTATAATTATTTTATTTGTTTGATAATAAGTACACATATTTTTTCACTAGTGCATCATATAATGTTATGAAACATCAATTATTCTTTTCCTCCAAATGCCCAAATAACTTTTTTTTTATTGCTGGAGATCAGCAGACAGGCAGACGGCCCACTTGACGGATAGCGGTTACCATCGCCTATGGACATTTGCAACACCAAAGGTTCTACAAATGCGCTGCTGCTCTCTTAAGGGAGACTGGAACCTGGTCACTAATGCCGGAACACAACTCAAGGTTGTTATGGCGACATACTTTAGACCAGGGGTGGTAGCAATCCAGTCGGGCAAATGCCCTACCACCTGGCTGTGGGTTGTTAAGTCGCCTCTTACGACAGGCCGCCGGGCCGCAGGAAATTGTATTCTTTCTCCGTTCCTGCAGGGATAAAACATACATGTAATGTCGTATTAATCTATGGCGAAGTCGCAAAGACATTTACGTTCTAAGGTGTCCTGTTTTTAGTGTTGCCACCTAAGGGTTGCTGCATTCATTAACTCAATTTAATTCAGTAAAAAATTATATACATATTTATTCCAAAAATCTAGTTTATTTGTGAATTTATACTAAAACAACACTACATAATTGTATATATATGTATAGAAAACAAAAACAATTAAATAAATACATATTATACGAATGAAAGACGCAAATGAGGTGTGTAAGAATAAGCCTGAATGGCGCTCAGTTGTTCGTGCCTACCCCGCAAGGGAACTGGCGTGAAGTTATGTATGTATGTATACAAATGAAATAATAAAAAAAACATGTGCGTCTCGGGACGTCCGACAGAAGTGATAACTGGCGTGAGAGAACTGAGAGACTGGCCGTAACTCGTTACGTTACGAAGGGGTTTACCCTCCCATTAGAAGTTATCACTTCAAAAATCAATAGATTAATATTATAATCCGTGATAAATGCATGCGATACACGAAAGGCGACGTGGGACAACTTTCGCGATCCATCTCGATTTTGTGAGGTATTTGTTTAACACAAAAAGTAATTAACTTAAAATAAATCAGACGATCACAAAGTCGTATAATTTTTAATCGACTTCTCGTGATGATCGGTTAACTTGGTTAACGATTTGGCGGTTCCAATCCCTAAATATATTATATAGAGAACTGTCAAATCGGGCCTATTATTTTGTGATTATAGTAACCTACCAAGGCTTTTGATAATTTCTCGTCACGCACTGTAGCCCGCCCAACTTATCTGTGAAATGGCAACAAATTGAACCACAGCCGCCATGTTGAAATTTCATACGAAGTATAGGGCTGCCAGTTTTAAAAAAAATGTTAATTTTAACGCTATAAATAATACACATTTGGCCACAGTAAAAAATTATAACTTTATCCCAGACGGAGCCCGAGAATTATAATATTTTATTATCTTAGATTAATGAGATATATTCAAATTTATTATTTCAGTTTCTGTTTCTGTTTTGTGTTGTATTGTATTATTTAATTCCTTTTTTATTTTATATCTAATTTTCCAATATTTCATCAAATTTATTATAATTTTCTTATAGTTGTATGAGCCAAATGCGTAACAAGAATTATTTTTTTAGTGGAAACTTAGTTGATATGTGTATTAAGTTATGTGTTTTATATTGTAAGAATTATAATTATTGTATGTTTCCCAAATAAATTAAATAAATAAATAAATTATTTATAGATTTGCGACAGCGTAGCGATCACAGCGACGCTCTTCATTTCACAGACAAGTTGGGAGCACTGTAATAAATTAATTTAAATGCTGCAGCCAGATGATAGCAGTGGCGCTGGTAGCGGGTCCTCTGGCAGGTCAAGACCTCCGGCCTTTACTGTCAAGGCTACCGGAGAGGAAGCCAAAAATTACGACTATGTTGCTGCAAGACCACCAATCAAGACTACGAAGTAAGCAAAACATTTCGGCGGTAATCGACACCACTGCCCTCTGTAATTACCACTGGACACAAGTACCTCACAACGTCCAAAATGCTCCGTCTGCCGTTCCATAAGGCGACCGCGGTCGTTATGGTCGTAGCGAAAACGTCACTAATGACGTCATCATTTTCGATCACACAGCGCTCACCACGACCCATGTCAAGAGGTGGGTCGAAGTGGGCGTTGACCACAGAGCATTAATTCTTTATATCCCTTGACATTGAAACAGGCGCGATTTTCAAACCAACCAATGACATTTGCTGGTCACTAATGCCGGAACACAACTCAAGGTTGTTATGGCGACATACTTTAGACCAGGGGTGGTAGCCATCCAGTCGGGCAAATGCCCGACCACCTGGCAAAAATAAATATTACATAAGTCAAAATTAGCTTTATTAATTATTATTATCTAACAAAATTGGGTCGTTTTGGTCTTACGCCAAAAGGAAGATTTGCACTGAAAATCAGCGTCGTGTCGGATATAATTCCGGCACCGCAATATGCTGAGTGCAAACCTTGTTTGCTGAAAATGCGGCGTACAAATTCTCAATATATGCTCTGTGTATAATAATGTATAAGGAATGTAATTACGTTACTATTTCTTCAAATAAAGTCTTTCTTTCTTTCTTACTGTATAATACCAGCATAATAATTCGACTCTATAGATGTGTACAAATGTAAAGGTAGACCAAAAAGAGACGGATGGATTGTTTGAAGGATGACATGATGATTTCTGGTGTTACAAAGGACATGTCTCAGAATAGTGGAAACATTTTTTACAAACATTATTTAACTTGCAATGGATGTACCTCTGTATGTAAGATCGGGTGGACTCTTGCAAGTTAAATTTGAATAACTCCCCGCTTTCCGATTGAGCTGAAATTTTGAACGCATATGTATATCGCGTGACAATGCAATAATATGGTACCATGGAGCTAACCTGATGATGGAGTCGGAAGGTGGCAATAGGAACTCCTGTACTAAACAAGATAGACCCGTCGTATTTGGGCTCGTTTTACTTGTCTTGGCTAGCACTCTGTTACTAAATGATATCCAGGATCTCAAAAGCTTGTATTTAAAAACCTTTTTAAAAAAGCTTATTTAGCTAGACGTGTTGGGGGGGGAGTTTCTTGCCGCTTCTTTTCCTTTCACGTCGCGAAGTGCTATACATAGAATAAGAAGTAGATTTTAATGTTGATCTCTATATGACCTCCAAAAAGTGTTCTCTAGTGGAACTTATTTTGCCAAAAATGTTTTGAATTTGAGAAGTGTGGAAGGAAAAGACATGTTCTGCCGACCTCATATAATTGGGTGAAGGTGATAGAAAATAGAGGGAATTTGATTCTGTTATTTTTCCAGCGTGATAGAGTCCATCGGGCACTTGGTGAAGAGTTGCTTGGGTGGCGGGATCGTGTCCATACACGCGTCATACAAATCCTGTGGTCTCTGGACGGCTGTGATATTGAACGTCTTCCTTGGGGCTTTCGTTGCCTACTGCATGTATGTAAGTATCGAATTCGGGTTGTACCTTTGACACCAGCAAAAATCGTTTTTTAAATACACTTTATCCGTGCAGGAACGGAGCAAGAATACAATTTCCTGCGGCCGGGCGGCCTGTCTGTCTGTCTGGATGGCTACCACTCCTGGTCCAGAGTATGCCGCCATAACAACCTTGAGTTGTTCCGGCATTAGTTGCCAGTCTGCCTTTACAGCGCAGCAGCGCATTTGTAGCACCTTTGGTGTTGCAAATGTCCATAGGCGATGGTAACCGCTTTTCATCAAATGGGCCGTCTGCCTGTCTGCGGAACTCATGCAATAAAAAAAAACCTATCTATAGTATTGATGAATTTAACAACAGCCTGACTAGATTGGACTAGAGCGGCAGATTTGGTATCAAGCTTTTTACCCTTGAAATCTATTTTTTTTTTTGCAAAACTGCCAAACAAGCAGGCAGGCCAGGTTCTTTTTAATTCGCCATCCTCTGCCGTAGTGTAAGGCTCTTTTTTGTTCTTTTTTATTTCTATTTCTTTTCTTTTTTGGGGAAAATAAGTGTGGGCGTCGTTTTTATTTTATTTTCATTCTTTTTTCTTACTATTATATTATCTTAGGGACTATTACATTTTTTTTTTAAATTACTAGTATTTTACATTATTTTACGAACAATTTGTTTCACGAATTTTTGTAAAATATCGATTATACCCTAATCATTTTTGTCCAAATTCTTCTATTTTTTATTTATCTTAGCTACTTATCTATGTCTACATTCTTTTCTTATTTGCTATACTTTTATTTAATAAAAAAAAATTATACTTGTTTAGGACCTAGAGGGCCCGGGTTATGGAAAGTTATCGTCACCTATAGACGTTTACGACAGCAATAGCGAAGCCAACGCGATGCCAGCCTTTAGGATGGCATAGGGGGATCAGACGAGAAGGAATGAGATAGAGACCATGGGATATGGGATTGGAATAGGGAAGATTGTAAAGGGGGAGGAGAAGAAAGTGGGCCATCGGAACACTCAATCATCGCACGAAATATGATCAGCTCAAGGTTAATCGTTTGACGCCACTATTCTATGAGAGCTTGGTATCACACCGATCAAGCCAGCCCTAGGAGCTGAAATCATGATGATGATTCCAGCACAGCTCTACCAGTTACAAGAATTTATATTTAATTAACTGACCCGTGCCCACTTCGCTAAACGGTACTCGAGATAAGCCAACATATAACTGCCCATGGGAAACACTCCTTCCCGTGCCCACTTCGCTAGACACTACTCGAGATAAGCCAACATATAATTACCCATGGGAAAAAAACTCATTTCAGGGCCCACTTCACTGGGCGCTACTCGAAATAAGCCAACGTATAGTTGCCGATGGGAAAAATACCCCTTCCCGTGCCCACTTCGCTAGACACTACTCGAGATAAGCCAACATATAATTACCCATGAGAAATAAACTCATTCCAGGGCCCACTTCACTGGGCGCTACTCGAAATAAGCCAACGTATAGTTGCCGATGGGAAAAATACCCCTTCCCGTGCCCACTTCGCTAGACACTACTCGAGATAAGCCAACGTATAATTGCCCATGGGAAAAACACTCCTTCCTTAAGTTAATGCCCACCAGAGAGAATGTTTGTTTGGGACTTTTTTATTCTTTAGTTAGCGCACGCCGATAAATCAACGCATCAGCCCGTTTTTCTCGGAATTAATATTGAATAAAAAAAAAGAACATTATGAATCACAATCAAATATAGCCTATGTTCCTGAGTGGAATAATGTAGTTTTCTACTGATGTAAGAATTTTCAAAATCTCTTTTACCAACCTTACCTCTTTATAATATTAGTATATATTTATCATTTTATTAATTCCCAGCTACTAGTAAAATGCGCTCACAAGATCTACGGCAGGATTCAGGTGCCTGCCTTGTCGTATCCTGACCTGGCCGAAGCGGCATTGTCGATAAGTCCATTTCCAAGAGCTCGGAGGTTTAGCAAAGTTTTCAGGTGATTTTCTTCTTCCATGTAAACATAGACGACCTGTGTATCTAGCCAGTGTCGACAGTTATTCATGTTCAGAATAATCTTCAACAGAGACAAAAGACGACATTAAAAATTAAGCTAGGCGTGATGCTGAGGAGTCTGTTGCCACTTCTCCTCAACGCAGCTTTAGGACGATACGAACCGGTATACTATGGAAATGTAGACTAAATGGACGTCCACACTGCGAGTTATGGGCGCGAATTTTTTTATTTTATTTTATTGCAGGAGTTCAGCAGACAGGCAGACGACCCACTTGATGGAAGGCGGTTACCATCGCCTATAGACATTTGCAACTCCAAAGGTTCTCCAAATGCGCTGCTGTTCTCTTAAAGGAGACTGGAACCTGGTCACTAATGCCGGAACACAACTCAAGGTTGTTATGGCGACATACTTTAGACCAGGGGTAGTAGCCATCCAGTCGGGCAAATGCCCTACCACCTGGCTGTGGGTTGTTTTGTCGCCTCTTACGACTGGCCGCCCCAACGCAGGAAATTGTATTCTTTCTCCGTTCCTGCACGGATAAAAAAAAGAATTACCAAACCTATAAAACCGCCGGCGCCGTTTGCAGCCATAGTGTAGTGACTAAGGCGGTGAGGACGTCTGCCGGACCCGTCATTTAATATAAATAATAATTATTTATTTATTTCAAGACAACAAAGTCCAATACATATTCACAGATAAACACACACAGTAATGATATCTATCCATATATATAAAAGAAAGTCGTGTTAGTTACACTATTTATAACTCAAGAACGGCTGTACCGATTTGGTTGAAAATTGGTGGGGAGGTAGCTTAGAACCAGGAGACGGACATAGGATATTTTTTTCCCGTTGGAAGCGGTAGGTGGCGCTGAGATCGGGTTCTAGAATCCTCCTAATCACCTGGACCGATTTTGGTGATTTTGTTTTTGTGTGTTTGAGTGGGTTCCCGGATAGTTTAGATTCACAATTAGAACCGGTAGATGGCGCTGAGATTGGGTTCTAGAATCTTCCTAATCACCTGGAGCGATTTTGGTGATTTTGTTTGTGTGTTTGAGTGGGTCCCCGGATGGTTTAAATCCACAATTGTAGCTGGTAGGTGGCGCTGGGATCGGGTCCTAGATTTTTATTTTTTCAGAACAGGACAACGTCTGCCGGGGCCGCTAGTTAGTTATATTTTTTCCTTATGTCTATGTTAGTAATTAATGTGAGCAGTCAAATTTATCAGCCATTCCCTTCAGGATGCTGTTGCTGCTACCACGCAATCTGATTAGTAACGAAGCTGTTTTTTGCGCCATAAAGCATCAAAGCCATCTTGTGTACTTCGGCGAACATAGACGACGCACTGCAGAAACGCAGTCGCCCCAACAGCACCCTGAGGGAATTATTTTATTGCACTCGTAGAAAGAAAGAAAGAAAGAAGGAAAAAAAGAAAGAAAAACTTTATTTGAAGAAATAGCGACGTAATTACACCATTGTACACAGAGCATAATTTGAGAATTTGTACGCCGCGTTTTCAGCAAACAAGGTTTGCACTCAGCATATTGCGGTGCCGGAATTATATCCGACACGACGCTGATTTTCAGTGCAAATCTTCCTTTTGGCGTAAGACCAAAACGACCCAATTTTGTTAAATAATAATCATTAATAAAACTAATTTTACTTCTGTAATATTTAATTAGTAAATCAAATAAATAAATTTTAATGAAACCAACAATTAAATAGTTTGTTACTTCAAAATTAAAATAAATACTCGTTTAACAACTGGTATCGAATCATTTATTTAATCGAATACAATTCGATAGAGTGCTTGCCGAGTATTACCACATTCTGCATGCCACTTGCGCTGGATCGGCTGGGCGTAACTATGTTCTAAATCTCAGCCTTTCCAACACATTCAAAGCGCAGGGTCGTCAGGGAGGAGGGGGTTTTTAGTGGGTATTGGGGTTGCTCGCCCGTGCAGCAACGCTCGGAGTCTTCCACACTATTCTGTGACGTCGATCGCGGACGGAGCGCTGCCAAGAGCATACTATTGCTGCAGTGTTATCGCCCCCGACCGACGCGTGTCGTTCCCCTAGCGAC
Organism: Dendrolimus kikuchii; assembly: GCA_019925095.2. Classification (NCBI taxonomy): domain Eukaryota; kingdom Metazoa; phylum Arthropoda; class Insecta; order Lepidoptera; family Lasiocampidae; genus Dendrolimus; species Dendrolimus kikuchii. Next base: position 10,860,257 of record CM034413.1, read on the forward strand.
GACCCAGTTTGTGCGTAAATCGGTTAAGCATTTTCCCTCGCCTCAAAACCAAAAAAAAAAAAAAATTCTGCATGCCACTGACAGGAGGCAACTAATGACATTTTACGCTCTTGGGCATTGTAAGCTCTTTGGGTATATTTGAACCTACAGACTTGCCGAGTACAGAGAAGAAGAAAGAGGTTAGAAGAAGATAAAATATTATGTAATTACAGGTACTTGGTGGACGGAACAATAATGATAGATCTATTCGGATCGTGCTGCGTGTACCAAGTGGTGATAGCCAGGACGATAAAGCAGCTGGTCGAAGGAACAGACACGGTCACTGAAGAGGGTAATCCACCGATGAGGATCTACGTGATATCACTGATGCTGCCCTGTATACTGATCTGTATGATCACCAGTCTGAAGTATTTGGCGCCGTTTTCGATAGTTGCGGATATTTTCATAGGTAAACTAATAACGTGTTCTTGAATAGTGCTCCAACGAATCTGTGAAATGAAGAGCGTCGCTGTGTTCGCTCCGGTGTTGCCAGTCTGAATAATTGTTAAAAATATTTGAGTTTACCAAACTAATTAATGATAATCATATATTAAACATTGGCCAAAAGCGTCTTTATTTATAGCGTTAAACGTATAAATAACTTTTTTTAGAACTGGCAGCCCTAATTTGTGTCAAATTTTAACATGGCGGCTATAGTTACATTTTTTGCCATTTCACAGATAAGTTGAGCGAGCTATAGTTTTGTTTATATAAATATTCCTTTACTGTGCGTCAATACAAAATTTTCAGCTTCAAATTATACTACTGGCACGTGTATACAAGGTCGCTATCTCACGCTGATAAACATTTTTATTTATTTATTGCAGGAGTCCAGCAGACAGGCCGACGGCCCACTTTGTGGAAAGCGGTTACCATCGCCTATGGACATTTGCAACACCAAAGGTGCTACAAGTGCGCTGCTGCTCTCTTAAGGGAGACTGGAACCTGCCCACTAATGTCGGGACACAACTCAAGGTTGTTATAGCGACATACTCTAGACTAGGGTTGGTAGCCATCCAGTCGGGCAAATGCTCTACCATCTGGTTGAAATATGCAAACGTCAAAAGTGAAATAAGCGCTTGGAAACAGTATAAATAAGTAGTTTTTACTGTGTACAAATTTCACAGCAATCGTGGCTATGTCCACGGTGTACTATGGGGCAAAAGCGGCTGCAATGTCGCCGTTTGAGTTCCCAGCATTCAAGACGTCGACGGGCCTCATCGAGTTCATCGGCGTCTGCGTGTTCAGCATGGAAGGCGTAGGTGTCACCTTAGCTATAGAGAACCACATGACGGAACCCAAGAAGATGCCGCTCGTGGTGGCTATGGGTAATTCATGCCTCCTTCTTCTCTGTAAATATGTCTCCATATGATTTGTGCATCTAGTCAAGTGTCTAGGTACCTCCCTGGGCGGTATAGGATTCGGTTAGGCGCCTTATAGTAGTGCTTAGGGGCCGCGGGTCCGGGGGCACCCGCGAGACTTTCCCCCCTACTGGTGAACAGGGTGGCCTTCCCCGAAGGCCATCTTGTGGTTTAGCCATGCGTTGGGGCGTCACAGCAGCGTACCTACGGGCTGTATCCTGTGACGCCCCATAAAAGCGCGAGGGAGAGGGGCGCAGGTTAGGTTTAGTGAGTAGTCTGGCGGACGGAATCTCGCGACTACTACGCTCTCGTAGTCATGCGTGGAGATTCCGGCCGCTGGGAGTCTCACACACCCCTCGGTCAACCCCCCCCGGGCCCGAGGCAGTGTCACAAGAAAAGACATTCCCCCTACGTTATCAAAAAAAAAGGCGCCTTATAGTGCTACCTTTTCTCTCCTTTCCGCAAATCAATACGCTGGATAGAGACAAGCGGTGCTACCTGTCGGCCAACCACATCATCAACACTTATAAGAGCAACGCTAGAACGCATTTTTTTAATCTATAAACCCGCTCCTGTAAGTGGTATGTAGATTCAGTGACCAATTAAACAGACGCTTAATCTGAAGACTTGCCGAGGAGTCCAAAGGTACAAGGAATGGGGATCCGCAGGTGAGTGCCGCTTTAATTCTAACCGGTTGTGGATTTTTATCTCCTTCCACCATTAACGTTTTCTACCTATGCCACCCTCGCCACCCGGTTCTTGAAATGATTAGTGGACTTTTATGATTATATGAGTTTATTTCGATAATACAACAAGTATTATACGTGTCAAATGAAACGCTGTGCGGGTAATTGTATGCGCAAGCGCCGCCGGACGGTGTAAGGCGGACTGATGTGTGATAGCCGTGTGATCATGACGTTGGTGGCTCCCTTTCTTGCAGAGCAGAAAAGGTAAGGCTCTATATAGTCCTCCTTACTGATTTCGGTAACGGTGACCTCTCAGATGTCATTATTGCGCCGCCTATGGGCCCTAATGTGGCTCAAATACAACTACCTACGAATATTCCAGTTTTGAAATAAAATTCAAGCAATTGCCTCAAGCGTATTAGAGATATTTGTCTTAAAACGAGAGAGTTTTATGACATCTCCAATAGACGCATTTTACACAGTTAAATGGTTAAGTAAACATTTAACATGCCGATAGACCGTGACGTACTGTGACGGCCAGCGCTTTCTGAGCTGACCGGGATCTCTATCTTCGAACGAAAGACTGGTATAGGGTATAACTTTATATTCGCAATCAAGACACATTTCCATGAGATGTGTTCTGCTCTCTGCTCTGCGGGCCGACACAATAATGTCTTCTCTTGTTTTGAGAGGCAATCTTCAATTAAATTTAAATGAATTATGTTTCTTAATATATCATAACGACTAAGGAGGTTAATCGTTACAGTAGTCACCGTGATGAAATTGAAGATATTTTCAAGAAAGGTCAGTTAAATAGCAGTTTCAATGAGCGTGTATGTAGATTAATGAAAGTTGATGAAGCGAAAAGTATTTGTCAGGATCACAGCAGGTGGAGATCCATCGTCTCTGCCCACCCCAATGGGAAACAGGCGTGACAATATGTACGTATGTAAAATTATCAACATTGTGGCCGCCTACAAAAAAGTTATATTTATAACGCGTGAAAATGGCGTTCATTGCTCCGCATATTATGACAGGCGTTAATCGAGTTGTTGCAAAATTATACCTTTTCATTCGCTCACTACTAAATAACACTGTCAAAACAATTTGTGCATTTTATTTCTAAATTTATGTAACCTGCGAATCGTAGCGGTCACAAAGACCAATTTATAATCTGTGCCGAAACGGAGAAAAAGTTTAAGTGACAAGGTTGTATTTAACCTTTCCATAGTATAAAACAAAGTCACATTCCGCATCCGTCTGTCTGTCTGTATATCTACTAACTCTTTCTAAACCACGCAACAATTTTTTAAGGGCTTTTAATCAGATGTCTGTAAAATAAAATAAAAACTCTTTACTCTTTCAGGTATGACTATCGTGATGGTAATGGTGATGATAGTTGGTTTCTTCGGATACTGGGGTTTTGGAGAGCTATCCAAGTCGCCTGTCACTCTAAACTTCCCCTTCGAGCCGTGAGTAGATTTTGATCATAGTGATATATATATATTTCTATTGCACTCAGAGTGCCTAATGGATTATCAACTTAAACAACAATTAAAATTTATCTACCGTAGAAAGTTAATCAAGTAACAAAAGAAACTTTGTAAGAATGGATGGATGTTTGTTACTGTTTCATGTAAAACTACTGAACAGATTATAATGAAACTTCTACAGTAATGTATTGTGTTGTTTATAATGTAGGTAGTTGTGTGTGTATCAAATGCATCATCACCTATTTTAAACGACTCTGCGGCACAAATGAGCATATTAGGTTTCTGTGCCACAGTCGAATATGTCTTATGTATATGAATGTAAGCATATTGGAAAATAAATTTAAAAAGTACGTTATATAAGCTTTATAGGCTCGTTAAAGAAATGTTATTCATAATCAAATTCTGGACGAATGAGGGAGGTAGGCTTTTGGCTAGTTCCTATATTTGACTATTCATTAACTTGACTTACCATTGGTTGAATTTTGACATTATTTTTATGGTTATGTCAAATTTTAATCGATAGTAAGGCATATGAACGGTTGGTAACATATAGGAATAGGCCATATTTTACTTTATTGTATTAATTGGTAAAAATGTACTAATAACTGACTTCCAATGAAAAACGACGCCGCGACTCCCGCGGCGTGCAGTGCTGGCGGGTCGCAGGACGAATCGAATAACACGCGTAATCGCTGGGTGCACAATTCGAAGGCGGACTAACGCCATTGACGGATGCACCTATATTTCAAGATAAACATCAAACAACATCGCGATGTGGCGCGCTAATATAGAACATGTTTATTTATTTATTTATTTATTATGGACCATCAACAAGAGTTACATCATATACATCCGTCTTAAATTTAAACAATGCTCATGGTAAATATACTCCCAGTTTTAGGTGATCACATCAGCTACGTTCCACAAGAGACTCACAACGACCACGTTCATGACCGCGATTTTTCCCGTTCCACTTGCTTGCGGGCGTTACAATCATTAACTCTAGTGGAACAGATTATGGAGCGTTGATGTCATTATCGACGAAATACACAAATGTCATTGGTTGATTTGAACATCGCGCCTTTTTCAATGTCAATCGATAGAATTAATGCTGTGTGGTCAACGTCCACTTCGACCGAGCTCTTGACGTGGGTCGTTGTGAGCGTTGTGTGATCGAAAATAATGACGTCATAGTGACGTTTTGGCCACAACGAAAACGACTGCCTATGTCGTTGTGCAATAGTTTGTTAAATGTGAAACAGTTGAAAACTTAGGGAAATGATTTCTTTTCCAGCTTTCCAATAGTCTTGAAAGTGTTCATGGCCCTGATGGTATACGTGACGTTCGCCCTGAATTTTTGGGTTCCCTTCGACCTTGGCTGGCATTACTTGAAGATGAAACATCCACCATCGAGGCATTGGTTCTGGGAGAGGGTGTACAGAACAGCACACGTGATTGTTATCACGCTAATTGCCTTCGTATTCCCTAATGTGTCTAAATTCATTGGTTTGGTGAGTATATTAGGTACATCACTGTTGGGTTCTGTTGCGTAGAGATCGCCGCGAGAGCTACTCTAGCAGCGATGGAGCCATTGGCTCTCGACAATAGTACTCTACCCCTCTCTCAAACGGGGTAACATCATAGACCCATCTCACAACTTTTTTTTTTTTTGAGGCAGAGTGAAATACATTTCGTACACTACCGGGTCCTTAACTGGGATTAGACCAAAGCAATAAGAGTTTTCCGCTGAAGATGGCGCGGATAACAGAGTCAATTGCCGGCTTGTGTGGAGACAAGTTACCCATATTAAAGAAGTAACCCATGGTCTAATACTCCACTAAAATCCCCTTCTTCCCATGTCCCCCGCGTTCATCGTAGGAATGGCGTGAGACTTAGAACGTAGTTACGCCCACACTAATCCAGCGCATCAGTGCTTCAGAATGCCCTGGGCGAGGCAAACCCACTTCGTCAACAGGGGTTGGTTCCTCTGTTCCCCAGGTGCTGGAAGACCCCTGTAGACGCATCACACAGCTTAATCAACCCCTACAATTATAAAATTATTAATTCTCCAATACAGATTGGTTCTTTCTGCCTGTCGAATATGGGCTTCATCTATCCAGCTTTCATCGAATTGAACCTGGATTGGGAGGATCCTGGACCCGGCTTCCTACGGTGGAGATTATGGAAATTCATCCTCATATTCGCTTTTGGAGCACTTTTGTGTATAGTTGGCACATACACGAACGCGAGGGAGATGGTCAAGGAAGTCTTTCATTTGGAATAAAAAATTTATGCATACATTAAACATCTTCTTATTTTGGGTACAGTTATAAGACTAGCAGGGCCAGGTGTAGGACAAATTGCCAGGCGGTAGGGCATTTGCCCGACTGGATGGCTACCACCCCTGGTCTAAAGTATGTTGCCATAACAACCTTGAGTTGTGTTCCGGCATTAGTGACCAGGTTCCAGTTTCCCTTAAGAGAGCAGCAGCGCATTTGTAGCAACTTTGCTGTTGCAAATGTCCATAGGCGATGGCAACCGCTTTCCATCGAGTGGGCCGTCTGCCTGTCTGCTGATCTCCTGCAATAAAAAATAATTCAGACTTTGCAGACAAATACACAACTCCGACCACGGAGACGTCCAGTACTTTAAGTACATAAATTACATTTCGCGGGGCGCGTAGTGGTCCAAGATCTCAGTCACCCCAGACTTGATTTTAGTAAAGATGATATTTTTAGGATCGGTAGTTTAACATAAACTTAGAAAGGAATGGATACTCGCTAAGCTGAAAGCGGGGCCGCAGGTATCAAAGGTGGAAAAAAACCATGCTAACTTACGTGAAAGCAGCAAAGCCAATTTTTACATATGTACATACATACATACATAACTTCACGCCAGTTCAACAACAACAACAGAGCGCCATTCAGGCTTATTCTTACACACCTCACTTGCTTCTTTGACATTCATAGCTCTTGTCATGCACGCTCGTCTGTTCTTAAGGCTCCTGACATCACCTTCTGCTAGTACACGATCAGTTTGATCATGGAAGGTGTGTCGTGGCCTTCCACGACTTCTGTCAAGGATGATACACACTGATGCAATCGGACATGAATCCAATACGCACGCGCCGGTGTGTACGCGCAATATTAACCTTTTACTATGAAAACGCGCATTGTCTACGGCCAACCGCCAATATTCGAAATTCACAAATAAAGAACGACACGCAAAAATTGTACGCGCAAGAAAATTTATTGTAAAATCGCAAATTATTGAAAATATACGCATTTCGAGCCAAAGGGTGCTTCATTGAAGACTTCCTATGTATTTTTCAATGCTAAATCATAATAAAATATAAATAAGAAATATTGTCAAATAATTAAAATAAAAAATTTAGGGGTGGGTCACCCTTATCACTTAGGGGTATGAAAAATAGATGTTGGCCGATTCTCAAATCTACCCGATATGCACACAAAATTTCATACAAATCGGTTCAGCTGTTTCGGAGGACTTTGGTAACAAACACCGTGACACGAGAATTTTATATATTAGATATTATAATATTATAGTCAAAAGTTCGTCAATGGGGTAAGTTCATACACCGCTCGTTTTTTGACTTTTTTAAACAGAATTTAACATACATAAATACATACATAACTTCACGCCAGTTCCCTTGCGGGGTAGGCACGAACAACAGAGCGCCATTCAGGCTTATTCTTGCATACCTCACTTGCTTCTTTGACATTCATAGCTCTTGTCATGCACGCTGGTCTGTTCTTAAGGCTCCTGACATCACCATCACAGAATTTAACGCCAACTACAATTCGAAGGCCGAATTCAATAATGTCTTAGCTTCACTCACTGATTTGTTGTCGTCGTTACTATTCAAACACAGAAATAATAAGAGGTATAGGAGTTCCTCCACTGACGCACTTCGCTACCTTGACTGTATATGTTTTTTATTAAATTTTTATTGCAGGAGTTCAGCAGACAGGCAGACAAAACAATGTATTACCACTTTGCAGAACACATAATTGTCTACAGAAAATATCGCGTAACCATATGTCTAATTATTGTAGTTATCTCACAATAAGTGTTTTCTTTAATTTTTTTAACTAATTAAAATGCCATCGCTTCAAAAACTCTTTATTTTGTTACCTTGGTATTAATCCTTATCAAAATAAATTACTCCATATTCAAGACGAATTCAATACCTTTCTAGAACTTTTGGAATTATTCAATTCGGATGTTTCATTCAAAAGATATCGCGATATTTAAAATGTAAGTATTAGTGTTGTAGCCAAATATACTAATATATTGTTTGATTGAACGCGCTAATCTCAGGAACCACTGGTCTGATTTGAAAAATTCTTTCAGTGTTGGATAGCCCATTTACCGAGAAAGGCTATATATCATTACGTTAAGACCAATGACGGAATCAAGGAGCGGAGCACCAATGACGAATGTTTCAAAATCGGAGGGTTTTGAAAGCAAATTCCACGCGGACGACGTCGCGGGCACAACTAGTTTAATGAATAAATATTTGACTTTAACTTAGGCTTACGGCACACTTGTCGGAAATTTCGTCGCGGACCTTATTTTTCAATATCTTATATTTTGCCAGGTAAGGTTATTTGCCCATCTGGATGGCTACCCCTCCCTCCCCCCATGGTCTAGAGTATGCCGCCGTAGCAACCCTGAGTTGTGTTCCATTGGTAGCACCTGCGGTGTTAAAATGGTCCAAAGTCGATGGTAACACATTACCATCACGTGGGCCATCTGCCTGTCTGCTGAACAAGTGCAATAAAATAAAGAGACATATTTTAAATCAAACCGCCTGTTGTTTTTATGCTCACATTCGTCTGCTTTTTCAAGTAACAAGAAACAATGTTTAACATTAATTATCTTATTTTCAATAAGCACTGTCCAGGATTGAAGCTGCACCAAACCGGCCAAATTGGTTGCACTTTGACTGCTCGAAGCGTCAGTCTCCATCTGTGTGATTTATAAAATTTTAAGAAGTATTTAGATTCTGTCAAGAAAGTATCGGGAATGGATAATTTCTTTATGGTTCCAAATTGTTACAGTGCTGTTTTTAGTAAGATTATATCTAGTGTTCATAATGGACAAAAACATGAAACAAAGAGTTTGGTCTTAAATTTTGCATCGCTAATGGAATTTCGTGATCGGAGACATTGAAAATGTTACATAAGGCTTACGGTCAATCCGATTTATCAAAAACACGTGCTTACTCGTATGAGTGGTACAAAGCATTCAAAAGCGGTAGAGATTTGCTGGAAGATTTAACTCGCCCTGGTTGAACATCAACGTCTTCAACTGAAGTTAACATCGCAAAAGTGAAGGAAATAGGGACTGAAAATCCTTATTCAAATTTGAGAGAAATCATCATCATCATCATCAAATCACTTGGGTATGAATCTTGTTGCTGCTCGGCTAGTCCAAAAAGACTTGAATTTTCTCCAAAAACTCAATCGCATAAGAGTCGCTGAGGATACGCTAGAACGAGTTAATTCCGACCCAACATTCATGAAACGCATTTTTACTGGTGACGAGACGTGGATTTACAAGTTTGACATGTAAACTAGTCAACAAACTTCGGAGTGGCGCCTTCCAACTGAACCGAAACCGAAAAAACCACGCCAAAGTCGATCAAAAGTCAAAGTGGTGTTGACTGTTTTCTTTGATTATCGCGGTGTTGTGAATTCAGAATTTTCACCAGAAGGTCAAATGGTAAATAAAGTATATTATTTGAGCGTTATGCGGCGTTTAATAGCAAGAGCAAAATCGAAGAAAAAGGCCAGATTTGTGGAAAGAAAATTGTCAGATTTTGCACCACGATAATGCGCCTTCGCACAAGGCCATCATTGTGAACGAATTTTTGACCAAAAACTCAACAAATACCATCGAGTAACCACCTTATTCACCAGAAATGGCTCCAGCCGACTTCTTTCTTTTTCTTAAACTGAAATTACCACTTTGTGGCACCCGTTTTAATTCGATAGAAGACAAAGTAGAAATCGCGACGAGAACTAAATTCAATTCCGGAAAAAGCGTTTAAAAAATGTTTTGATGATTGGATTATTCGTGGGCGTAAGTGTATCGTTTCTGAAAGAGCATACTTTGAAGGTGATAAAAAAATTTAAAAATGAATAACTAACATTATGTTGTATTATTGACCTTTTCCCGGTACTTTTTTGACCGAGTAATATAACTATAAGATATAAGATAATTTAAATATAAAAATAACAAATAGGCTTGCCTGCAAAAAATCGTTCATGCAATATTATTGCCATGATTAAAAATAGCCATGAAAACTTTTCGATTGGCAAGCAATCATAGGCGTGTTTACAAATCAACATAATTTGATAAAAAATATGTCTTATCTGGTTATCAGATGGGAGAAGGTCGATCTTCAGCGTCTCTTAGACTAAGAGAAGAACAGCTAGCACCGGAGCGCTAATTTAGCAACTGTACTCACACTTACCGATGGCTGTCAAGCCTCACATAAACTGGACCGCTAGCTGTCGCATTGACCACGATGTCAGACCAAAGCCTTTCAGCAACAGCTGCAGCACGTGGCCAAAGATGATAGTCGATATTATCTGCAAATTCAAATGCATTCCAGTATGGTATTGAGTTGGCAGGACGCTACGGCTACCGAAACGCGGTCTCCACTCTAAGACTTGTCTGCTTTATCGGCCATAGGTCCTGCGGCAGACGTGACCGGCCCACTGCCAATTCAACTTGCTAATTTTACGAGCTACGATTCTAAAGAAGTTTTATTTCAATAAATAAATTTGGTACTTTGAACACGTAAACGAAACTAGAACGTAAAATCAATGTGTCAAAACCCGCAATTACAGTTGCCAACCCAATATGTAGTCTGGTTTACGTTTGTATTCTTTATTATGTTGTTACTGAACTTGCAAGTTAGATTTTTATCATTGTTTGGGCAGAAAATTAAGTAATACGTTGTCGATTAAGATGATGAGGACTCACTGCTTTATGAAGTGCAACTTCTATAGATTCGTTGTGATTTGAAATTCGATGAAATGAAAAGCGACACTAAAGGAGATAAACACATAAATATTTTTTTTTATAGCTGGAGTACAGCAGACAGGCAGACGGCCCACCTAATGGAAAGCGGTTACCGTCGCCTATCGACGTTTACAACACCAGAGGTGTCACCAATGCGCTGCCGGTGTCAAAGAAAAATTACGACACCCTTTTTAAAAAACCCCATATCGTAGCGCTGTGGGAAAACCACGGCTGGGGGTTCATTCCAAATCCCCACGGTGCGCAAGAGAAACGTTTTAGAGAACCGTTGCGTACAAGAGCGAAGCGGCTCTAGGAAGTGGGGATGAACGCCCAGCCGATGGCGTGCGGTGCGATGGTAAAAGGAAGACGAAGGCATCATTCTAAACAGTTCCTCGGAACACTCCCCAAACAAATCTATAGGACTAAGCATGCGAGATGATGAGATACGAATTTTACATTGTGCAGCACAGATTAGAGAGTCAATAAGACGGATGATTAAACATAGATCCAATTTGGACCAAAATAAAACTGATAATATATTTTTTGTTTCACTAAAACAGTGAAAAATTAAAAGTGGTACTTAAGAAGTTTATTTTGAATTATAATATGTTGACGGATGTAGGCTAAAGGAATCATATTTATATTAATAAAAGTTAGAGGAGAATTATCTGTGAGTATATTCTCTGAAGTTTCATTTCTATGTGTAAAATGCACACACACACAATTTATTTTAATAATAATCGGATAAACACATATCGTACGTCCCCAAATTAAGCAAGTTACGCTTGTATTATGGCTAATATACTAGGGACTAATTTGCGGTCGATCCCAGACACCCAGATCATAAATAACGGAGAAAGTACGTTTCCGAAATTAAAAGGCATCAATCCTCTGTGTTGTAGTGAGGTAAGCCGGCAAAGGTTTAGTCCGCTCAACCACAGGGGCCGTCAAAATTAATCACATAACTGTTCTTATGACCGTTTATTCCGCATACAATAACAACTTGGAGGGAACTTCCCGCTAAGGTTTTCCCTCTGCGCTACAAAATGAAGTCATTTAAGAAATGCATCATAAAATATCTTCAAGGACAGCAACGTAAGGAAACGTAACCGGAATCGTTCAGAGGCGGCAGTGTCCACTTTACACCAGGTGAGCCGTCTGCCTGTTTGCCTGTGTCAGTCAAAAAACTCCTAAAGTCGTGAAGATTGTGTCCGTTTTTTTGATAGGGTGAAATCCATTTGTCGTTTTTCCAGTGGCGGTGGAGATGTGTGGGACTCTCCGGATATTTTAATGAAAAACCCATTAAAACGCTGCGGTGTTCCATCCTTCGCCTCATAAATGCGTTGTGTTTTCGCACTCGCGTTTATAGGTCATCATCCAAGCGTTAAATCCCATTTGCGTTCAGGGCGTTCACTCCAACGCCCAGGGTCCGCTTTCCTATTTTTTCTATTCCACTTCGGGTGGTCTTCAACATCCCTATTGATTGAGACCGCTGGTACGCATGGTCATCCTTAAGAATGTCAAGTCAGCATTTCTTGGGGCTTCCCCTTTGACCGGGACCTGGTGGAAGCGGCATGGACAGACATTTATTCCCCACGTAATTAGCCGATCTCGGTTAAACGCGGCCGTACCAGCGTAAGCGACACTCTTGCAGTTTGTCTGCAATGTTACGGACATGAAGACTGCCGCGGATGCGGGAGTTCCTGACAAGATCTTTCCGCGTCATTCCACACGTCCATCGCACCATATTCATCTCCGTGTTCTTACTTTTGTCGCTCAAGTACAGGCCACGTTTTATTGCCCTTTACACACTTTGTAGGTATAAAGACAAGAAAACCTCCAAAAACCGTGAAGATTGTGTCCCTATTTTTAACACGGTGAAAACCATTTGTAGTTTTTCCAGCGGCGATGGAGGTATGTGGGCCTCGCCGGTTACTTTATCGAAAAATCAACTACAACACTCCGGTGTCCCTTCTTTCGCTTCATGCCAGGTCCACAGGTAAATGCGTTGTGTTCCCGCAAGCCCATTTAAAGGTATAAAGAAGGACAGATGCTTCTTTATAATAGGAGGAGCCCTGAGCCGGAGCCGTCAAGATCATCGGATGAGTCTCTGGTTGTTTTTCATTGCTAGAGTACAGTAGACAAGCTGACGGCCCAACTATGATGAAAAGTGGTTATCGTTGCCTATGGACATTTGCAACACTAAAGGTACCACCAATGTGCTGCCGGACTCGAAGGAGGGATGGAACCCTGATCACTAATGCCGGAACACAACTCAAGGTTGTTATGGCAGCATACTCTAGACCAGTTGGTTGTTTTATTACCTCTTAGTACAGACCCCTAGCCGCAAGACTTAATATTCTTTCTCCGTTCCTGCACAGATAAAGGTTGATACGGTTCCCAAAGTCCTGACATATGGCGATGAGATGGGACACAGGGGTAGTTTAGCGTACCATCGGGAGTTCAACACTATTCTACTGCTCTGCTATCCCCCTAGTCCTGGGGTGTCCATGATGGATCATATCTCGAAAAAAGGTCTGCGGGTAAATAGCCTGGCTACTTTACAGAACTCTGACAGGGCCCAGAAAGGCCTCATCCACAACTGAAAGAGAGCCAAAAACTCTGCAAAGGTCTCCCTTTAACTTTTAATTTCTATCTATTCTTTCTACTGTAGCAGCGAGAGGTAGAGGTTAAATGATACTTCAAATGGCAGACAGTAGCCAGTACTTCGTTGTCCACTACAATGACTAGACGTATGCAGCTCCCACATATGGAATATTTAGAATTAAATGTTTTCTAGTTTTTAGCAATAAAAATGTGACTTACTGGAGTCAACTATGTCCGTCCAAAGAACTGCTTCGCCCCCCTCGATCATGAACACTTCGATATTCCGCCAAGATTTCCAAGAGTACATTTCTTGCCATGTTCTTAAATGTTAATAAAATATCGGTTATTTTAATAAAACATACTTATTACATCAAATATGTTTCATTCAATTAATCTATATTTATTTATTGGATCACTAAAGTGATAGGACAAAAGCGTCTCCACTCAGCTGAGATCAGAATATTGAGATGCAGCATAATGGATACGAGGTGTCAGTAGAATGGATAAGGTAAGAAATAAGTAGGTATATGTCAGGCTGTGTTTTGTCAGGTGGTAGGGTATTTGCCCGACTGGATAGCTACCACCCCTGGTCTAGGGTACGTCACCATAACAACCTTGAGTTGTATTCCGGCATTAGTGACCAGGTTCCCAGTCTCCCTTAAGAGAGCAGCAGCGCATTTGTAGCACATTTGGTGTTGCAAATGTCCATAGGCGATGGTAACCGCTTTTAAATCAAGTGGGTCGTTTGCCTGTCTGCTGAACTCCTACAATAAAAATTAGACTAATATCGTAAGGGTATATATATAATGAGGAGCTATGAGTCACATGACATAAAGAATGGAACTACAAGATTCTTCTTCTTTTTTGGAGGATTATGGCTCCAACGCAATTAGCATTGAGGAACTACAAGATTGACGGGTACAAATGTAAAGGTAGAACAAAAAAGAGATGGATGGATCATATGAAAGATGACATGATGATTTGTAGTGTGACAGAGGACGTATGTCACAATAAAGGAATATTGACGGAAAAGACATGTGCCGACCCCAAAATAGTTGAGAGAAGTTGAAAGAGAAAAAGAGATTGACGTGTTTTAATTCACATTGCTTTCTTATTATATTCATACGTTACTTTGTTTGTAAAACATTTTCATTGTTTAAGCGAAGACAGTGATGTAGCACTGTCTTGCTTGCAGTGACAGCCTTGTAAATTAACGAATGATGGATTGTTCTCATATATGCATCTCTTTCTAACACGTTTTATACGTCATAAGTGAAAATAGTTTAGATGTATGTCCTTTTGTAACACTCTTAATACGATTTTTACAGCTTTATTTTTTAAAGTTCTTATTATGAGTTCTTAGTAATTCTGTCCCAAAAAAGTACAAAAAATTACAGTTTATTGACTTTTGAGGTTTAATCCAGACAATGTTTTTCTCAGTTAATTATTATTCGAGTTCAGTAACCATTTCGGAATAAAGATAACCTTCTAACATCAGACTATGACGTCTCCGTCCGTAAATCTACGCATGAATAATTGAAAATTCATTATTGCTTACCAAAAATTAAAATTTCGCTATTAGGCCTGGTTCCTATATCATAACTACCTTTCATTTGCAAATATCGATTAAAATCTGACATAAGCTCCATACAAGTAATATCAAAACTCAACCGATGGTAGGGTAAATGAAAGTATAGTAAGATATAGGAACCAGTCTTCAATGACTAGTACAATGAATGTTGAACAAAGAGTAGCGAACCCACTAAACTAAGGAAAATATTGTTACGTGCGAGCGGTGGTACGCACTTAGGATTGGAAGAAAACACCAGTTTTTAACTAAACGCTTTTATTAACTTACACAGCCGTACGTAGTTCTTCTCTGCAGCATAATAAATCTACGTTTTAACGGTTTTAAGCGCGGTAATTTTATTTGATTTTGGTTTTTCCGACGTTTCGGCCACTTTTCAGTGGCCGTGATCACGGAAGACAAAGATGTCAAATTATTATGTATACAAGTCGCGAAAACTTAAGAAAATATTATCTTCTCTGCAGCGTTACCCCTGCGTGAACAACTAACGACGCACTGTCCCGACGATAAGATGTTTCACTCATAAAACCTTTGCCGATATTGCGTAGAACACCTACTGCTACTGCTGTGCTCACCTCCGAATTTACCGCGTGTAGCTCGCTTCTGGATCTTCTCTCAAACTACGCTACACTCCTCATTCACTGTCCACTAAACTTTTCACTAAATTCACCACTAAACTCGTCACTGTCTTCTATTAAACTTCTCTTCCAACTCTTTCGTATCGCATTTGTCGCTTCGCTGTTTTAAACTGAATTCAAACCAGTAGGCGCGCCTTACGCTGCTTATATACCCGGAACAATCTTCTGGAGCCCGTAATTTCGTTCTTCTTTTCTTTATTCTTCTATTTACAATCTGTCCCTTTCTAAAGATCTATCTATCTCTGTGTTTTCCTTCCCGAACTTTCTATTCTAGAACTTTCGTTCATCGTCTATCCCTTTCTAAAATTTATCCGTCCCTGTCTTTTCCTTCGAGAATCTTCTACCTTTTTCTAAAAGTCTTGAGAGCGGCTTACGCTGCCAGAAAGTTCTACCTTCGGTCGCCACAATATTAAAACATGAAAATAGTGATGTGTTAGGGGGAAGCTCAAAAAATTATGAAATTCGTGTGACATTGGTGGATAGCCCCATACTATCTACGAAACCTTTTACTGCAAGTGGACTGACACGCACTTGGCCCAATTTTAAGTCCTAACCGCAACCTCCATGACGCAAATTGGGTTACGAGAAATCATTAAGTATAATAACTACTAGATTTCTTTGCCGGAATGTTATTTGCAGGAAGTATCATAAATATTCGCAATGGACATTTTTTTGAGTCATTTCCGAGAAATAAGATATTATCTTAATTATTGTCTAGGGTTCTGATTATAAAGCTAAAAGGAAATCTTTTGATCTTAGTGTCTATATATTGCAACTGATTGATGCGGTATCTGTATTTTTTTAAATATTTTTTATTGCATGAGTTCAGCAGACAGGCAGACGGCCCACTTGATGGAAAGTGGTTACCATCGCCTATGGACATTTGCAACACCAAAGGTGCTACACATGCACGCTGCTCTGTTAAAGGAGACTGGAACCTGGTTACTAATGCCGGAACACAACTCAAGGTCGTTATGGCGGCATAATCTAGACCAGGGTTGGCTACCATCCAGTCGAGAAAATATCCTACCACCTGGCTGTGGGTTGTTTTGTAGCCTCTTATGACAAGTCGCACGGCCGCAGGATATTGTATTCTTTTTCCGTTCCTCCACGGATACAATACACTCTGTATAATGCGTCAGATGAAAAATATTTTCATCTCTATAATATTGATACAACTTAGGTGCCGATAAAAACAAATTCCACCTGCATATCTGTAAAAACACATTTCATTACCTGTCGGCATTTGAACTAGTTGTAATTCTTTTATAATCGTCTTCTTTTGTTTACTTATTTATTGGCATACGTTTCTTGAGAATATCCCATTGTTTTGTTGTACTCGTTTATGGCCCCTTGCGGCTGAATCATTAGCCAAGTGTTGCGGATCACGTCAACTACGATACGGGCACATTTGTATTTGTGAGGTATAAAACGACGGCCTGATGGGGAGAGGAGGCAGTCGAGTGAGAACCTCGATCAAGGCGAGACGTGTGTACATTCAGGAATCTATTAGTGACGGACTTTGCGCGTTTTATTGAATTACGACCTTCTGCATTACGTTTGGACTTGTTGTGTTCGGTTATATTTGTACCTGTGTTTGTATATCAATCAATCAATCATTTATTTGCTCAAAAAACATGGTGTATACATAGATCATATTTTGTTGCTTATAAGGCTCACATGTCTTTGCCGGTCAGGCGTACAAATTGTAACATACTTAAGACTACTTCAAAATTATGCAAGTCAATTTAATATTAAATAAAAATTTTGTCTATAGAATACACTTATTTCAATAGTAATAATTTATTTATATATTTTTCATGGATTTTATATATAATATTTACAGTATGTCATGCATATATTCGTCTACTGAGTAATATGCTTTTTGGATCAAAAGACCTCTAAGTTTATTTTTAAATGAACTAATATTTTTAGTCATTTTTAAATCATTTGGTAATTTATTAAAAATTAATATACCCATGGCAAAAATACTTTTTTTGAACAAAGTCGTTTTACAGTTTACATTTTTAAGTTTATTATGATGTCTAGCAGTTTGACAGGTTTCGTAATTATTAATGTCCTTTTTTATAAATACAACTGATTCATAAATATATAGCGAAGGGAGTGTTATTATTTATAGGTTTATAAAATGGGCTTTACATGAATCTGTTTACAGTATTGACAGATTTTTGCACGTACATAGACTACTCAGTTTTAAGCTTGCTTTTATGTAACAATAAATTTCATATGCGAATCCGACTCTCACACGGCAGCCTGATTTTTTAATCCATCAATAATTTAGCCGCTTGATTTCAAAAAAGGAGGTTGTCAATTGTTCAGCTGGATGGCTACCACCCCTGGTCTACAGTATGTCGCCATAACACCCTTGAGTTGTGTTCCTGCATTAGTGACCAGGTTCCAATCTCCCTTAAGAGAGCAGCAGCGCATTTGTATCACCTTTGGTGTTGCAAATGTCCATAGGCGATGGTAACCGCTTTCCATAAAGTGAGCCGTCTGCCTGTCTGCTGAACTCTTGCAATAAATAAATAAAAAATCATCCACAGCTGAAGACGATTTCAGATTTTTTTTCTGCCTTTATAAACAATAATGACAAGTCCGATAGCCGTTGACCAGGCAGTTATTCTCAAAAATGTTATGAAATCTATAAAAGACCGAGGATGACATTTTGAGGTTTTTTTTTGGCGGGAACTGAAAGGAGATGTTGTGCTGTGCAGTTTTCTTTTCTAAAAATGTGTAAGATTACTCGAAAATGAACAATAGTTGTAGGATATTGATAGTTTTTGAGTAGTAATTATGTGTTTTGTGAGAAATGTGAACTGTATAGTCAAATGTGACCTTTTGAGTTGTCACAAGAACTCCGTTGAATGGCACTAGCTGATACCCTACAGTTCAGCTGTGCTACACACAGTTTTATGAAAATGAAGAAACTACATTGAATCTAAGGTCTGGCTTAAAGGCCTAGCTGCCAAGCCATAAAATCCAAAAAAAAATATATTTTATGAATTTTTTCTTACGCACTTTCGGGGCCACTGTAGCCTGGGTGCCCCGTGTCATTGATACGGCTGATACGGCGGTAGCTACGCCCCTGTGATGGAAAGCGGTTACCATCGCCTATGGACATTTGCAACAGCAAAGTTGCTACAAATGCGCTGCTGCTCTCTTATGGGAGACTAGAACCTAGCCACAAATAACGGAACACAACTCAAGGTCGTTTTGGCGACATACTCTAGATTAGGGGTGGTAGCCATCCAGACGTAGTCCCCCGGCAGCGGAAGAGGCCTCGCGAAGCCCACGCCTGTCAGTGCTGCGGAGATGCTAAGCTATATACCCGTAGCCCTGGCATAAGGCGAAGGACGGAACACGCAGGGGTTTTAGTGGGTATCCCTAACTGGGGAGTGGCAATAGCATGTGACCAGTTCTGACTGGGCATGCCAGTGCCACCCCTGATCTAACGAATCCACACACGGGTCGCGGATTATCCCCACAAGGTTCTGCCCTTGTCGCGGTTTAGTCCTGAATCGGATTTCGCCTGGTAAAAAATAAAATGGTAGCCGTCCAGACGGGCCCTAACACCTGACGTGTGGGTTGTTTTGTCGCCTCTTACGACAGGCCACCGGGCCGCAGGAAATTGTACTCTCTCTCCGTTCCTGCACGGATAACAATATAACGGATTATAGAACTTATATATGTAAACAATAAACATTGATATTAAATTTAATTGTGCACCGACCTCGTTGACACGTTAATAATCGTGAAGTAAAAACTAACTGCCAACATTATAGCGGTTAACCTTGGAAATGAACTTGTCCAATTATATTACCGTGTAAATTTATAGATGACTAGCGGTCCGCTCCGGCTTCGCACGGGTATCTAAAAATAACTTTTTTGTTGAGTTTAATTAAGCGAATTCAAAATATTTCCCCTCCCGTACGGCCCGTAACGCCTACATCGCATAAGCCTAGCTAGCCAGGATGCGCGGCGACCACGCAACTTTTTTCTAATACTTACATTTATAAACTCGTGATATCTTTCGAATGGAATATCCGAATTAAATAATTCAAAAAGTTATATAAAGGTATTGAAGCAGTCTTGAATGTGAAGTAATTTATTTTGATAAGGATGAATACCAAGATACAAATAAAGAGCCTTTTTCAGCGGCGGCACTTTAATTACATTTTAAAAATAAAAGAACACTTATTGTGGCATAACTATAATAGTTAGACGTATGGTCTCGGGACACTTTTTGTATATAATGATGTGCTTTGCAAAATCGTAGTACATTATTTTATTCTATCATCAATAGTTTTCGCAGCGCACGCGATTTAAAGTATTTTTTTACACCTTGGGTTACATTATTGGAGTTTTAGTAAGGATCCCTATTTAAAAAAAAATATAATATAGTGTTACGACCTAGACGCCGACAAAGACAAATTCACACCTGCATACCTGTAGAAACACATTTTATTACCTTTCGGCATTTGGACTTCTTTTGTTTACTTTGTGTTTAAAATTTGTGATTATAAAACAGCCCATTGTGTATTGTAATTTTTTATGGCAATCATTAGTCAGGTGTGTCGGATTTAAATTACGAACTGATTCTAGGAAAATCGGTGCACGCGGCCGGGCAGACATTGAATCTGTGCAATATAAAGCAATGCCTCGATTGAGGGTCGAGGCAGTCGAGCGAGAACCACGATCAAGGCGAGACTTGTGTTCATTCGGTAATCTCTTTAGTGACGGACTTTGCGCGTGTTATTGAATTACGATCTTCTGCATTACGTTTTGGACTTGTTACGTTCGGTTATATTTGTACCTATGTTTGTATAGGTCTAATAAACTTTATATTAATTCCAACGGCATTTTAATTCGAGTCCTGCAACTCGTAACAATAGATTATCTCACCCGGGGATAGTGTGGCTTGCCAACAGTGATAGAATTTTTCAAATCGGTTCAGTAGTTTCGAAGCCTATTCAATGCAAACAAAGAAACAATCAAATCTTTCCTCTTTATAATATTACAGATTAATATATTCGACATGCTCCAGAGCAGGGATTCCCAAAGTGGTCGATATGGATCCCAGGTCGACATAAACGAAAACTGATTTTGGGGATCGACGAGAACTGTAAATCGACCATTAATTAACACAAGTTTTTATTTGAAACTTTCGAGATGCTGTGTACCAATTTGTTATAAAAATGACTAATTTTCTAAAAATAACTACCTACTTAGGTATTTTTACATAATTTGTATTAATAATTATTAATTACACTTAATATTTACTGAATTTTATGTTTACTTATTTTAATATTTTCTTAAGTTTTCGCGACTTGTGTACATAATAAAATTAAGTTTTAACGATTTTAAGCGCGGTAATTTATTTGATTTTTGTTATTCCGACGTTTTGGCCACTTTTCAGTGGCTCAGGAAGGATGCAGTGGATCACGGAACATAAAGATGTCAAGTGTCAACTTGTTCATTTTAATTATTTAGTTTTAATTTTGTTTATGGTTATTATCGGAAGGAAACGAAACGGAAACGTCGGAATAACAAAAATCAAATATATTACCGCGCTTAGAACCGTTAAAACATAGTTTTATTACTTACTAGCGGCCCCGGTAGACGTTGCCCTGCTCTGAAAAAATAAAAATCTAGAACCTGATCCCAGCGCCACTTACCGGTTCTAATTGTGGATTTAAACTATCCGGGGGACCCACTCAACACACACAAAAACAAAATCACCAAAATCGGTCCAGGTGATTAGGAAGATTCTAGAACCCGATCTCAGCGCCACCTACCGGTTCCAACGGGATAAAAAGTATCCGTCTCCTGGATCTAAGCTACCTTCTCACAAATTTTCAGCCAAATCTGTACAGCCTTTCTTGAGTTATAAATAGTGTAACTAACACGACACTTTTATATATATAGATTTCTTTTGTTAAATTTGGATGAGAGAATGATGTCAAGTTTAATCAATTAACCCACCCGCAAAGTTTTAAAATCTATAGGTATTTTGTACCAGTACGAAAATAATTTCTCTATCAGGCTCTGAGGTTCATTTCATTTTGGAAAAGGGGTCTCTTGCCCAAAAAAGTTTGGGAATCATAGTTCACATTTAGACCAATAACTCCTCATCTAAATCATCTAGAATAATGATTTCGATATAAAACGATGCTGTAATAAATTTTCAATCGTCGTCAGCCATTTGCAGTCCACTGCTGGACGGAAGCCTCCCCAAGACGGCGCCACTAATCCCTGTCCTACGATTTCCTCAGCCAGCGCCTACCGGCGACCTTGCATAGGTCGTCGGTCCATCGGGCTGGAGGGCGTCCGACACTACGTTTACCGAGACGCGGTCTCCACTCCAGGACTCGTTTGCTCCATCGGCCATCGGTCCTGCGGCAGATGTGACTGGCCCACTGCCACTTCAACTTGCTAATTTTGCGAGCTATGTCGGTTACCTTGGTTCTCTTACGGATATCCTCATTTCTAATTTTATCCATAAGAGAAACACCCAACATAGCTCGCTCCATAGCCCGTTGAGCGACTTGGAACTTGCGGACCAATCCTGCCGTAAGTGTCCATGTCTCGGCCCCGTAGGTTTAATTTTCAATAATTTGATATAATTACTATCTAAATAAAAATAATAGATTAGAAAGATTTTGGGATTAAAATAAATCATCCTGTTGTTAAAATTTCGCAAAGCGAAGGTCTTCCGCATTATCTTAACTAGTGAAGTAATGACGGAAGGTAATTAATATATCCGGCGTTAATTACAATTATCATTAATGTTTTAATGTTTAGGCCTTTTAATTAAGCTGTACAATTATTATAAGAGAAGCTGGTGAACCTTAAAATGGATTAACCTGATATTTTTAAATATAACAAGAGTTCTACGAAGATTTTTTGTTTTTGGATAGAGTTGTTTTTTTACTAAAGGTGTTCTTACACGGGCAACTGTTTTAAGCAATTATTGCTTGGCAACAGTAATGGATCAATCTGGAGTAATTAAGTGGAGCAATTGCAATAAAATACCTAATTTTTTAAGTAGCTCCATATTGCATGGTATCGTGTGGCCGTATCTCAAGCAACAGCTTGCTAAATTTTGCCAGAGCCTTAAATCGCTTGAAGTAGTCATGACATCATAGTTAATGAGAATTAACCGGGATTGAGCAATTTTAGTTGCTCGTGTCCTTAAGGTTCTCTTCCTTAAGGACCCGACAGTTTCATAGAAATGAGAAATTGCTACCGCTTCCTCATTTGTTTAAGGGTTTTCTTTTGTTTGATCGTGTCCTAATCATTTAAGGTCCGTACAATATATCTTTCCCTTTCTCACGCCTCGATTCTCGCATATGTCATCTGTCACACCGCAAATCATCATTGTCATCCTTTCAACTATTCGTCTATTCGTTTTGGTGTACTTTTATACCTGTATCCATCGATCTTTCAGTTTGACATTATTTTTGTCATATGAGTTCCGTCCCTCCTTCTTGCATGTTCATACCATCTTAGTTCTTTTTCTATTAATTATTCAGAACTTCCATATGCCTAAAAGAGCACCGAATCTACTATAATCGTCCTCAGCCATTCGCAGTCCACAGCTGGACGTAGGCCTCCTCAAGAGAGCGCCACTCATCCCTGTCCTTTGATTTCTTTCTGTCCTCTGATTTTAGGGGGGTAAGGGATTTACGACCAACATCTTGTGGACCCAATTGTCAACCTCTCCAGCCCGCGGTACCCCCTGCCGTCAGCAAACGAGGCTCTGGCAGTCGGTCGATGGCGGTATAACCATCGCAAGAAAGCCGGCCTATAGAAATCCCCTAGTCGGAGACGGGCAACGTCTTCGATGCAAATAGGCCGGTACTGCGGTTACCAACCCGCATGCCAAGCGTGGTAACTATGGCATTTATCCCCCATGAATCTAATATAGAAAGACATATTGATACCATCAATTAAATCTTCATCGATTTACTTTGAGAGTAAGTAATTTTTATACGTTCTATTTTATCATCGAAATAATAGCTGTTTCACTCATCATCACCATTCTAGAATAAAAACGTGGTTGCACAATAAACATCGCTTCGGGGAAGTTTCCTTCTTACTTCATGATCTTTGGTATCTATTACTGCGATTCCTTTGGCATGAATATTCTTACAGATATTATTTCTGGGCTAGGTAAGTGCGGCTCAGCGAAAAATTCGTTTATCTCATAACTGAACAGTTTCCTTTAAACAACCTTAATAATACTTAATACTTCCATATGGGAAAATTGTGTATTTGTTTATTACTAATAAACCTCGAAACCTTAAAGATAATCTTTAGCGAGTAGACTAGAAACGAACGTAAAATATTTTCATACTTACATTAAACAAACAAACATCGATACTATTCTATTTATATGTTTATATATAAAAAATCAGAGTCTATTTACCGGTATCTCTTGCACCTATTCTTCTTCAGCTCACAAGACAAATCCCATTTACTGGAATGTATCACCTTGAATTTGTTCAAAAATTGATCTGTTGACACCGTCCATTCAGTTAACTGTACTCCAAGCCTATCCCATGTCATTGCCTCCATACCTCTTGTCAAGTGGGATGTATACCATATTATCGGTAGTTTAGGCATGAATCCCTTATTCGCCAGTTTTAATCTTTCTAATGCTTTATCTAGAAAACCTAACCTATCTTCAATCAGGTAATAACAGTTGGACATTGAAAAAATTCCATCACTAAGATGAAAAACATCATCAATGTTAGTCATGTCTATTATTTCTGCGTATATAGTTTGAAGTACATCCAAAATACTGTCTTGTATGGTTAGACGAAGGCAAAGAATATTATCACAAGTAAAATTTTCAGTTTTTGCTGGACAGGTAGCGTCAGCAGCCCATGACCATGGTCTACCTACAGGCCCTGGAGCAGCTACTTCTATTAATACCCTTATTCCTCTAATACCAGCTCTTTTAACCAAAGACTTGACGTCATCTCTTGTATATACTTTGCTTCTATCGTAGCCACCATATTCAAAAAGATTAGATAAATTTGGAATTAGTAAAGGGAAACTAGCTACATCTGAAATCCTCCAATGAAACGTATTCAATTTACAAGATGCCATTGCATCAACAGTTCTCATTAAATCTTGCATGGGAATGTAATTTCTTGCTGTATCAATCATTAGTCCTCTATATTTGTAACTTGGTGCATCTTTTATTACCACGTTTGTCAGAGTTATGAGATACCCTGTGCTTTGGTCTAGCATTATCAGCTGACTTAGTGTTTCCAAAGCATGTCTAATACCACAGAAAGACATTGAAACCAAATGTATATTAACTTGACTAGCAGTATCTATCTTAAGTGTATACGCTTCTTCTGTGTTTAATCTAAGCCTGGGGTCTGGGTCAGACTCTACTTCTATTTTAATGTACATTTTTTTTATGGAAGCTTCCTGGCTATCATTTTTAACCCTTGTTTCCATTCTTTCTAGTCTAGCTAGATCTCCTATAAAAAGTTTGAAGGCTTCTGCTAAATATTGATGCACAATCTCTGATGGTACAGACTGGATTCTATATTCCAATTTATTAGTTGCCAAAGATACTATTGTTTTGCTATAGTAAGTGTAGCCAATTGGGTAAGGCCACAACTGAGGACCCATACAAAGCAGCGTGCAACGAGTGTGGGAAGCATATACTCTTCCTGCTGTAGGCTTGTAAACCTTTTGACATAAATTGTTGACACATTCCCATGTATTTGGTTGGAAGAATCTAAAACATAATTATTTAATAAAACCGTATTTTAAGCGGATTTTTTATTTGATTTATCTTTACTACTTTGACGTCTTGCCTATCTTTTAGTAGCTGTGGTTTGCAGAACAACTCAGCTGTCAAGCACTAATTATTAATATTTAATTAGTTTTTATCTTGTCTCAACTTGTTTTAATTGTCTATTGGGATATCAGCTATATATCCAGCTATCACTTTTTTTCTATTGGAAGCACAAAAACGACAGCTATAATTTATAATCAGGGGCATAAGAGTCAACATATTGATAATGTGTTATAGGATAAGATCGTTAAAAATATTTCAAAGTGAAGTAGATGCAATAGGAAGGCTATTCCCTAATAAAAAGTCAGGTATGTATTCATTTTTTTCTGCTTTTCAACCTAATTAAAGTTGCTGGTATGATTATTGTAGTCGAAAAAGAGTCTTACTGTGGACTATATTATAAGTATTAATCGGCATCTAGACAAATCAATACACATATGGTATATATACGTTTCCAAAAATGCATGTCATGTTTGTCTTATGAGTAGTACTTATAATACAGTGAATATCCCTGGTGCCGATTCGGAATTTACCTTGCCAGAAATAGAAAGCAGAACCACCATCTATTAGTATCTTAAATAAACCAACCTTAACAACCAGTCTGTACCTTTAAGAGAATTTGTTCAACTGTCTAACCTTATCGACCATTCAGTTACTATTCGAATAAATTATAAGCTGACTGAATTTAAAAGTGCAACAATTCAATTATTTTATTCATGCATCTGTCATTTTTAATTTCTCTGTGTTGTTTTATCCCATGAATAATTACTTTTAACTGATAATTGAAAAATCGGCCCTAAATCGGTACATTAACCTGATTATGCCATGTTTTGTGTAAATACAAATAACGTTTACTCCACTACATCATGGATGCTGTCATCAATGGTGTGCCATATAAGCTAGTGAAGGTTCCCACTGTTGGGTTCGGGTTTCCTCATATCTGGTCTCCTCATCTCCCCTACATACCCACCATTATTAACGAAGGCTGATTCACCATATCCGTAATATCTATGTGCAGGTTTATTCACGACGTATCCTTGGCAACACGAGATACGTAGTTAATTCCTTGAATCTAACAAATATGCTACCTTGTGACATCTGTTGATAATTTTCTTGTATTATCATTTGCTTTGATGGGTTTTCTCTTTAACACTAACACCATGACTAGTATTAGTACAAACAGGAATATAACACAAAATACAGCTGCATAAATCTTCCATTTTGGATTGAGAAACCTGTAATTAAGGGAACATGATTAAATTCATCTATAGTCATTGTGTACTAAATGGGTTTTCTTTTTTGTAATTACTACGGATCCAAACTTATACCAATGATAAGTATTATTGTAAAAACTAGAATGGAATTATCTATGTTTAAATTAGAACATTTGCATTTTTGAATTAGGAATTAATCAGCGGTTTTTTGTCCTCTTGTAAAATAAAGCAACGTTTTTGCAGGAAGATTTATTAAATGACGAATGATTTTATAAATGACCGCATTTAATGCATGTAATAAGATCGCTAAGCTCTTTCAGTAGGTAATTATACATACAAATTGCTTTATTAAACAGTGCATTAATTTAAGATACATTTAAAAAAGGTCACAGATACATACATAAAAATTAAAGAAAATATATTGCTGGGCAGTTTGTTGCGCTGCGTTCTTTTCCTTTAACAGTAACAAAATTAAATATTGATCAGAAGCTGTGGTAGACCCATGACTTTCTTCAATACGTAATCAGTGAGATACAATTTATGACGGCCTCTGTGGTTGAGCGGGCTAAGCCTTTGCCGGCATACCTCACTGCAACGCAGAGGTTCCGGGTTCGATTCCTGGTATGGTAAATTTCGGAAACGTATTTTCTCTGTTATTTACTATGGTCTGGGTGTCTGGGATCGGCCCCAGAGTAGTCCGTTGTAAATTATCCATAACACAAGCGTAACTTGCTTAATTTGGGGATATACAATGTGTGTGTTTGTCTCATTCTTAAAAAAAATAAAATAATATATAATATGTTTGTTTTCATTTGACACGGCCATGGGATTGAACTGTTCATTATTAAGTTTATAACTTTATGTATCTTTTTTTATGATGAGTATGAACATTGATTATTTTAATCTGAGTTTCCAGCCTCACTACCGTGAAAGTTATGTACACTTTTTTCTGAACTGTTTATAATTTTTATAAAATACTTACTTTTTATATTATGTCTTTATATTTTATGTTCAAGTCTTGTTAGTTTATCGTTTTTTAGTTTTATGTGCATTCATTCTCTGGCGTAAATATTTTTGTTTCTCAGAATATTAAACAATTCTTATAAGCTGATTGATTTAAAGTATGTATATGTGTTGTATTGTTAAATTCTAGTACTTATGAAAACATATAATTAATTACTGTTCTTACTTTCTCAAACGACGAGGTTGTATACACTGATCCATGGAGTTCCCTGGATCCCCGCACGCCTTGATTGCTGTGATGCAATTAGTACACTCGCAGTTTGGCTGACAGTAGCTCTCTGAAATACCGCCACGTACAAGATTGTCCATCAGGTAATCCAACTCAACCAGAAATTGACTCCTATCACTTTTATCAAATATTAACCAGTGACTTGATAGAGTCATGCTAGAATCATTCTCTTGATTACAACTTTTAGGACCGGCTCGATTGGTATGATACCATGCTCTCTTAGAATAGGGCGTGAAAGTTCAGATAGTTTAGTTTCGATGGCCAACTTCCCTCCCCTTCTATCTCATCCCTTTTAACCCATTCCTTCTACCTATCCTAAACTCTGTAAATGTGTTGACTTCGCTCCTGGTATTGCAAATTTCTATCTGTGCAGAAACTGAGAAACAATAAAATTTCCTACGGCCGGGCGGCCTGTCATAATAGCCGACAGAAACAACCCACAACCAGGTGGTAGGGTATTTGCCCGGCTTACTTACTTACCTATTCATGTTAGTAAATTAGTATACGCTTGTACATGTCCTTGTCTCTTTGACTTTCAAAAAATGTTCTCCAGTGGAACTTGTTTTTGTGAAAACTTTTGGATTTTTAATTTAGTTAGTAGACTTCATGCATCGGTAATCTTACCAGGTACAGGTTTGCTGACGATATTTTCCTTTATTACATTATTATTGTTACTTAAAGATTCATATACCTACATAGAGCTAAATATATGCAGGTTAATATGAAACTAACTAGAATCATTGGAATCTTTAGGTGCGGTGTCTCCTGCTATATTTTTCTCAACATTGAAAACATTCAAATCTTGCATCTCATAAATTCCTTTATCCGTTAAAGCTGTATCAGTTTTAGAATCAAATTCACATTCTATTATATCAGAATAATTGGATGAATCTGCAATTATCGCCGATGGTAATACCTGGAAAAGAATTACTATTGTACAATACAGACCATTATTAACTATGAGGCCTCCTAATCTTTTTTCCATAAATGGTTCTTCTTAACTACAGGTGCAACTTTCAAATATATCCATATGTTCTCGTTAACCGTATCTATTCTCATCTTTGTAAATTTAAAATACCTCTGACATCCCTCTGTGACTATTTACATTTTAACTTTCACCTTCCCGTATGATGGAGTAATAGACTTACTAAGTTTTATTATAAAACAAATGTGTGTTTGTATGGGCTAAACCTTTATCGGCTTACCTCACGACAGTACAGAGGCTTCGGGCTTAATTCTTGATTTGGTAAATTTCGTAAGTAAACTTTCCGTTATTTACTTTGGTCTGGGTATCTGGGATCGGTCCCAGAGTGCAAAACACAAGCGTAACTTGCTTAGCTTAGGGGATATACATGTATATAATAATAACAATGTTTATGAGTTTGGTGGTTGCATGGAGTGTAGGAATGTTTATGAGAAAAATACCTGTAATATATTTAGAAAATTGGACAGATGGACAAAGGCATGAGTATGATGATTGTATAATGATGCCATTTTATTAAAGAAATGATATCTTAAGAAGAAGTAAAGTAGATACACACCGTAACAGAAGATTTGAACTTCAACGTAGGTTTCTTTACTTCGCCTTCAGAAGCAGACACGAGCTCAGACTGCATGGTAACAGTTGATGCTATCACACTAGATTCCTTGTACGATTCTGTACTGCTTGGCCTTTCAGTTTTGTCACCTTCACTGTCAGATACAGTAAGTGTCTTAAAAGCATTGACATCTGTTTGTTTAGAGATACTTTCGCATGCGTCTGTGGAAGAAAGAGCAGCACATACAGGTGAATATTTCAAGTGGACTAAATCTGAAACTATAAGATATATAGAAAAATTCTCAAAGGAGTCTCCGGGCTGATCTTGATGAAAATTAAAGTAGCATTATTAGATTTTTGAAAAATCAATTGCGCTAGTCAGGAATCGAATCAGCTGATTTTAAAAGATAAACACAAGGTATATTATTACACTAAGTCATAGTGTAGCTTGTAAAGACCAATTTCTATGAAGAAATTTTAAACGTATAGTTTCAGATGCAGCCAGAGACACTAGCTTCAAAATTCATTATCAAATTTATAGATCACTTGAAAGAGCTATGGAGAAGAGTATTTAGACTGAAAATCATCCAGTAAAAATGAGTTTTTAGAAATTCTGTAAATCCTATAATCGATACATACATACATACATAACTTCACGCCAGTTCCCTTGCGGGGTAGGCACGAACAACTGAGCGCCATTCAAGCTTATTCTTACACATCTCATTTGCTTCTTTGACATTCCTAGCTCTTGTCATGCACTCTCGTCTGTTTTTAAGGCTCCTGACATCACCTTCTGCTAGTATACGATCAATTTGATCATGGAAGGTGTGTCGTGGCCTTCCACGACTTCTGCATCCATCCACTTTTGCATTGTATATATGTTTAGTCATTCTTTCATCATGCAATCTTTCCACATGTCGAACCACCGGGGCATTCCTTTCCTTGCCTTCACCCCGACACTCTCTTTCTTACTTCGCTATAACGAACGCGGTCCGCGAGCGTCACTCCGCAGATTTTGCGCAGTGCTCGCATTTCGACCGCGTTTACTCTACTTTCATGCTCTCTCTTCCATATCCAACTCTCGCTTCCATACGGGAGCGTAGGTACCAGCACCGCGTTGTGTATGGCAAGCTGGGCCTTCTGGCTGAGGTTCTTAGCGCCTAGAAGTTTACCTAACGCTCTATTCTCACTATTCCCCAAATTCACTCACACCTATAATTGATGACGTCACGTAACATTTCTCTCACGCTTTACGATAATGAAAATTACTAAAATATCTTTTAAACTTTCAAGTTATGTTATTCAAGTATAATAACGAGTCAATTATACATTTATGTATACTTTTAAAGTTTGCTACCGTTACTGCGTTTCAAATTTTCCCTTAAGAGAGCAGCAGCGCATTTCTAGCATCTTTGGTGTTGCAAATGTCCATAGGCGATGGTAACCGCTTTCCATCAAGTGGGCCGTTTGCATGTCTGCTGAACTCCTGCAATAAAAAAAATATGACGTGAGATCGAATCGTGGCCAAGAAGCGAGTACCGCTTCGGCAGTTTGCTAACCTATTGTACATATTGTTACCATTACCACGCGCTAACAGTGCAGGGAAACATACTGATTCACATACAAGCCAAGATAACCGATTTGTCAATGTCAAAACATTCAATC
Source organism: Dendrolimus kikuchii (assembly GCA_019925095.2). Lineage (NCBI taxonomy): Eukaryota > Metazoa > Arthropoda > Insecta > Lepidoptera > Lasiocampidae > Dendrolimus > Dendrolimus kikuchii. Next base: position 10,891,234 of record CM034413.1, read on the forward strand.
TACTTTGGACAAGAGTGGCGAGTATAGAGTCAGTATACTTGTTCTTCTCCGCTCTACACAGTCCTCGGCATCCCTTGTATTGAGACTTTTTTTTTATTGCAGGAGATCAACAGTCAGGCAGATGGCCCACTTGATGGAAAGCGGTTACCATCGCCTATAGACATTTGCAATAAGGTGCTACAAATGCGCTGCTGCTCTCTTAAGGGAAACTGGAACCTGGTCACTAATGCCGGTACACAACTCGAAGGTTGTTATGGCGACATACTTTAGACCAGGGGTGGTAGCCATCCAGTCGGGCAAATGCCCTACCACCTGGCTGTGGGTTGTTAAGTCGCCTCTTACGACAGGCCGCCCGGCCGCAGGAAATTGTATTCTTTCTCCGTTCCTGTACGGATAGAGACTATTGGTATGTGTATTCATATCATCTTCCACAAGGTCTTGACGTTGTTTGCTTGCATTTCTCGGACTTACCCCTTCGACCGGGACCTGGCGAAGGTGGCACGGCTAGACATTTATTCCTCCCATAAGTAGTGACTTTCCAACCAGTGGCTTTCTGTAAAACTTGTTTGTACCACTTTATCTGCTTTTTGACGGATATGACGATTGCTGCGGATGCTGCGGAGTACACTGTTCGTTCCCTTAAAAATTGGGCTCCCTAAGTAACAAGACGTTGATGGACTGATGTTATTAGATTATAAACAGACTTACCTCTGATTGCGCTTTCAACATTATTGACAGTTGCTTCCATATCACTCAATTGCTCGCAGAATTTCAGAATCACTTCTTGCTCAGGCTTCTCCAAATATGTGCAAATGTCAGTATCAACAACGCCAGTTTGGGAAGAACAGCAACAGTGGTAAAGGAGGATCGTGGTCATAAGATACAGCTTCTTTGGGTAATCCTTGGCTTCACAGAAATATCTGGAAAATATTATAAATATTTTTTTTTAATGCTAGACAATATCAGACAAGTTGATGGCCCATCTAATAGAATGTGCCTATCGTCCAATGTAGCAATGTGCTGCCGGAATCGAAGGAGGGACTTGATCGTGGCCTCTAATGCCGTAACACAATTCAAGGTTCTTATGGCGGCATAATCTAGACCGGAAACAGTAGCTATCCATCCATCCTTAAAGCTGATATTTGGCGGTTCAACCATACTGAATCAATTTGGTTGTACATCGCAGAAGTGAAGGGAAACGCTTACATTATTTAACATTGATTGATTCAATTTTATATTCATACAAGTCACTCTGGCTGCTTTATCCAAACTCAAACACAGAAGTGAGCCATGGTCCATTTTCATAGTATTTCCAGACATTACTGGTTGCCTGTCTCAAGCTTTAAAAATGTATTCCCCTGAAATATTTTTATTTGAAACTAGCTGTGTCCGCAAATTCGTCCGCCTGGTTTTTTTTCGCGGAACCCTAATTTTGAAAGTAGCCTAAGTTACTCCTTATAACATCGGCTATCCGACATCGAAAGTCCCGTCAAAATCGGTCCAGCTGTATCAGAGATTAGCCGGAACATCCAGACAGACAAAAAAAATATAAGTATCATGTATACTTTCATATGCACTTACTAATGCTGTTATTTAGACACTACAAACAGACAATTCAATTTTATTTGTCTGTATGTATAGATAGTATATTTATGTAATTTTTTCACAACAAATAATTCATACATACATCATTCGAGAGTTCCAACGGCCCACTTTCCCCTCTCAGTATCCGTATTTTCTTTTTTCTTTGGAAGAGGAACCCCCCCCCCCCCCCCGCAATTCACAAACGCGGAACGCACTCTCAGTGCCTCGTACGAGGAAGTGCGCAATTCTTAAGTGGAACGTTATTGCTGTTACATATTTGACAGGCGTTCCCGTGCCCACCTCGCTGGGCGTGAAACATTTTTACATTTTTTAATTATTAATCATAAGTAAATTTAGCATATGTCACTTGGGAATAACGCAGCTTTCTACTGGTGAAAGAATTTTCAAAATTGGATGAGTAGTACCCGATATTACCCCAAACATCCAAACTGACAAACTTTATTTACCTCTATTTACATATTTACAGTACTTAGTCTATTAGTATAGACTAAGTACTGCGGCACGATCGGCTTCCTATTCCAAAATCCACTTCCTTTAGCTGGTTTCACTCTAAGAGCTCAGGTCTCGGTCTATCTATTTCGTTCGTCTGAGGATTTCTACCTAGGTATCTATGACTCTATCAGATATATTCTTACCTTAGTCTTAAAATAGGGTATTTATACTTGATGAATGGCTCCAGGTCATCAGTACACAGCATGGCTCGATCAATATCATCGTAACATATATCGTACTTATATCTATTGATGATTTCCACCAGATTTCTTACGTTCAAATCTTGTACTTTGGTTTTGTTTTGAATTACGCATTTGTTTATCTAAGACGAATACATGAATAACATTATAAAAAAGTTTCTCTTTCACAACTTTTTTTGTTAGCGCTGGGGGAATGCCTTTGGGCGTAGCTTTGGGACCCAGGGGAGGACACCAAGGGGTATGTGGGACTCCCAGCTGCCGGTCTTGCACAAAGCTTCATATTAGAACTTGCAGGCACCGGCCGCCAGACACCCCACTAATGCTTCAGTATAGCATGTAGCAGCACTCAATGTAGCAGCGAGAGGTAAATGTTAAATGATACTTCAGATGGCAGAGAGTTGTATTCATTGTGGAGTGCTGATGGGAACTAATTTATTTTGGTAACGGTAACCTTAAGTACAAATATTAACAATTCGTACAGCTAGTACAATATATAGCACAATGTGCGAGTGAGATAGAGCTATTAATATTTGCGCACCCGCGCTGCGCTAGCCAGTAGTAAGTTGTCCATTGCGATGACTAGACGTATGCAGCTCCCATACTTCCATAGGTATGACTGCCGTGACACCTCGATTCAAGCCAACAAAGAGGGGTGTCCCTGTGACCAAAACACCCCACAGCACAGGGCGTGGACTCGCAGGGGCAACCCCGATTCCCCAGTCTCACTACGTTATCGGGAGGAGACGAGCAGGCGGTCTAGCACACCTAAGGCATCTTATCCACTATGCGGCTAGCCGTATAAGGTTGACTCTGAGGCTAGCCGGAGCCGCAAACTGAACCATATAGTGAAAAAAATGATGTTTATTTAGAGTTTCTTCAATACGAATTATATACATAAAAAGTTTAAAAACCAAAACATAACTCCATACAGACTCTAAACCAGCAAATGCTGTTTGATAATAACCAGCGCTGGTCTTCCTTAAGAGCGTGTATATTCCTAATTCAAATCGGTATTTCACATAATTAGCCACGCGCGAGCAATGTTTGCTTCAATGGGACAGCGCCACTTATAGGGCGTGCAAGCGTGGCAAAATATTGTATCAACCGAATATGCGCTACATAGTAACGCCACGTTCACAGAAAAAGCTAACAATGTTTAAATATTTATAGCTAAGGAAATGCCAAAAAACGAATATTTTATATATACTGAGAACAACAAAGATAACAACGAGAACAATAAACAAAGGATAATTTAGATATGTTAGTTCGTGTAGCACCGTCCTTAAAAACTGATCTACATTGATCCAACTGTTCAAAATCGAAAGAAGCCAATGCTGATTTCATTCAGGCATCGTGTAAATTGATTTCAAGTCAGTACAGCGCTACCAAGTCTAACTTCAATATTCCCGGTTGAGTATTTTGAACACAGTCCGCTCCCCAGGTCAATGTTGATCAATGTAAATCAGCCTTAAGGCTTGTAGCTACGCCAACGCCGATTTGCGGAACTGATTTTTCAGGTGATAACGCAGATTCCATAGACGTGGTCGCTTTTCAGATATATTATTATTTTATTGTGAATAAAATAAAGTACATACATACACAACTTCACGCCAGTTCCCTTGCGGGGTAGGCACGAACAACAGAGCGCCATTCAGGCTTATTCTTACACACCTCACTTGCTTCTTTGACATTCATAACTCTTGTCATGAAAAATAAAATAAAGTAGTTTTTTTTAATAATAAAAGCAAATTATTTATTATGGCTCTTTTACAAAGATGTAAATATTTTTGTATCCTCTTTTTATAAAAATTGAAGAACCGAAATGGTTTCACGTCAATAATTTGGAGGTGATTTAAAAAAAATATAGAAAAATTTCGAAAAAAAAAACACATTACGTCTCATATGGTAATCATTTATGATATATTTTTTAGTAACTGGTCAGTAATAATAAAAACATGATTAGATTAGATTAGATAACACTTTATTACTCACCAGAATAAACAATTACAAAAACAAAATGCATTATTACAATACTTCTTGGCAAAACAACAGGCGGCCTTATCGCTAAAAGCGATCTCTTCCAGGCAACCTAGCTTAAAAGAAATTCTTAACTAATCTAGCGATGTAGGTGAAGCAGAAAAAAGATAGGACTGTACAATTTAAATATACATACTTACACTAATTTATAAATTTAATACATACATAAATCCAGACACATTTATAAAATACCAATATTTATTTAGTATATACGAAATGTGTGTTTCGTTTGGATCCCATTTTCGACCTTGTGCGGCAAAAGTAGCCTTAAGACCGACAATGAGATCGCAACGCTTCAAGCAACGGCGCCATTCGATGGCAGCCGTAGCGTAGTGCGTATAGAAACCGGACGGTTGCGGGTGACCGTATTGCGGCTAGCCGCATAATGCATATGGGCTCTAAGGGCTTCTTACAAAGCTGTCAAGAATTTTCTTGGAAGCCAGAAGCACATTGGTAATATCTCTGTGTTAATGTGTATAGGCAACAATAACTACCTACCATCAGGTGGTCCATCAGCTGTAATTAATTAAATAAACCCATAAAGACTTACCCAGTTTAATAAAACCTTAGTCCATATTTTCTCAATTAGCTCCAACTTACAATCCGAGCAAGAAACTTCATCTGATAGCATATTTCATAAAATATGTAAAGGAAACAAGTAAAATGTGATCAAAATATTTTCCAAAAGAAAACTGTCGTTTTGACTTTTCCTTTTGTCTATTTCTAAATAGAGTTTCGCAAGGTTGTGTATTTGGCCAAAGTTCAATGACATTGAATTATTCAAGTTTATTATAATGGTCTCTTATTATTATCATTGATATACATGTATGTCTTTGTAGACCACAGGCCATAAAAATAGCCCGGATTTTTGGAGAGCTTGCGTGGGGCCATGGGAAGGTCAACACATAGAGACCCCTTGACAAATTTAATCTAAGTGTGGCTGCTGCTAAATGCTGAAATAGGAATCTAGGAGTATGGCGTCTGCCCGTCGCAATGGTCAAGGACCATGGACAAAATGCCAATATTGGCGAGGAGCAACATGGGTGTGAGTGGCTAAGGGATGTCGAGAGGTGGGTTACAGGTTCACCAAAGCTACTTCCGACGTTATGTCATTTATCACTTCCACCCCTGGACGTTGAGTCTTAGCTCTAGCGATCTTTACTCCCTGCCGGCTGGCTAAGGCATGCACGAAAACGGGGGGTGGGAGGGCTGCGGGGTTGCTTGCTTTGGTCCCCGGAGTCAGATCCGAGGTGTCGCTGCTCACCTAAGGCTTCGCCACAAAGCCCCCTGCGGGAATTATTATTGGTTATTATTATCATTGACGGCCTCTATGGTTGAGCGGGCTAAGCCTTTGCCGGCCTACCTCACTGCAACGCAGAGGCTCCGGGTTCGATTCCTGGTATAGTAAATTTCGGAAACGTATTTTCTCTGTTATTTACTATGGTCTGGGTGTCTGGGATCGGCCCCGGAGTAGTACGTTGTATATTACCCATAACACAAGCGTAACTTGCTTAATTTGGGGATATACAATATGTGTGTTTGTTTGCCGATTATTTATTTATTTATCATTATTCATTCACTTGCCTTGACCATCAGTTGAATTTTAACATTACTTTTCCAAATTGCAAGACAAAAATGAATATTTTAATATTGACTTTAGTGCTTTTTTCAAGTAAATCAATCTTGATCTTATAATGGGGCACTTACAAGCCAATAGATGGCGCTGTGCAATAATTGAGGTCGCCAACGATTCTTTAAACAGTGTTCACTAACCTACAATGAAATACTGTAGAGATGATAGTTAAATTTACATGACAACATTAGGTATAATAATTGACATAATCGTTTGCACAAAGAACAAACAGTTCAAACAAATCAGGATCGGGCCTGATTTGTTTGAACTGTTTGTTCTTTGTGCAAGCGATTAAGTCAATTATTATACCTTATACCTAATGTTGTCATGTAATTTGGTGTGCATTAGATATGGGCGTTATCAGCAATTTTTGGCAACGGGTCTTCTTCTCCGTCGTCACACTTTTGGTAGAGTGGTCGTGGTCCTCATGATAGAGGCGGTGGCAAGGTTCACAATTCGTCGCCATTCCTCTCGTACTGTAGCTTTCCTCGTGCATTCGTGGAGTGGACCATTTAGTGCGGTTTTGAGTTGGTCGGTCCAGCGCATTGGTGATCTACCGCGCACCCTCGTGCCCTCCATTTTGCCCTGAACTACGAGTCGCTCCACGCCCGAGTACCCGACTGGATGGCTACCACCCCTGGTCTAAAGTATGTCGCCATAACAACCTTGAGTTGTGTTCCAGCATTAGTGACCAGGTTCCAGTTTCCCTTAAGAGAGCAGCAGCGCATTTGTAGCAACTTTGCTGTTGCAAATGTCTATAGGCAATGGTAACCGCTTTCCATCAAGTCGGCCGTCTGCCTGTCTGCTGATCTCCTGCAATAAAAAAAAAATAAGACGCATTCGGCCACAGTTTTATATTGAGTTGGAGTAAGTTTGTAGGATTCTTTATGGTTCTTAAAGAAGTCTTTAAACTTACTCTAACTGAATATGAATACAATTTCCTGCGGCCGAGCAGCCTGTTGCGAGAGGCGATTAAAGAACCCACAGCCAGATGGCAGGGTATTTGCCTGTTTGGATGGCCACCACCCTTGATCTAAAGTATGCCGCCATAACAACCTTGAGATGTGTTCCAGCATTTGTGGCCAGGTTCCGCGCTCCGTTTAGGGAGCGGCAGCACATTGATGTGACAAATGTCCGTAGGTAAAGGTAACCGCTTTCCATCAGGTGGGCCGTCTGCCTGTACTCATGCAATAAAAAAAAAACAACATTTCTTATTTATAATATTAGTTAAAAACAGACGAACGTGCGTGACAAGAGTTATGAATGTCAAAGAAGCAAGTGAGGTGTGTAAGAATAAGCCTAAATGGCGCTCTGTTGTTCGTGCCTACCCCGCAAGGGAACTGGCGTGAAGTTATGTATGTATAATATTTGTAGGTATACTTTATAGATATTAATATTCGCTATAAATGGTCTTAAATGTCGAACCGTATAATTGGTTAGGCATGCACAGAAACGGGGCAAACAAAAAACATTACAATGAAGGTATCTACATAAAGTGTTGTAATTGCTATTTGGTGCTGATGGTTCTGTTGGTATAATATTTTAATGTTGGTAGGGTTACCGTGGAAAAAATTATGAGCTGCTTTTGGGACACATGATTGAAACGAGGTTTCGACGACCATCGAAGACATTGTATAGTGTTTAGAATTTATGGAATGTAAATTCAAAATGCCATTGGAACTATCACAAATTATTAGAAGTACCCACAGGTAATTCACAGTTCTTACAAGTACAACCGAAACAGAACAACAGAAAGTCGTCTTCTCATATATCGCGCAAGGTCCATCGTTATAAGATAATCGCTCTGAAAGTACACTAAATACTTCGTTCGCAGTCAGAACACGGCTCATTCCTTCCTCGACTGACCGACTCTCATTTTCAAATTAGACGTGGCCTCCTAGTTATATGTCCACCATTCCTTTGAATTATTTATTTATAAGTTTTATGGCTGCCACGAACTTGCATTAAGTACAAACAGAGGAAAGAAGGTTTTATGATGTCTTACGGCATTGTGAACAAAGAGATTAGCGCGAAGAATAAATTACTCAAATTCAAAGGGGTATTAAAGCACCTGCAAAGGATTAATATCGGCCCGCAACAATAGTAATAGGCGCAAATACAAGACGTGTTGTTTTCAAAACTATGTGTATATTACATTATTTTAGATCTCATTTTATTGAATTTAAGTTCAAAATTGTATAAAAATATTCAGCGGTCAGCGTTTTTCGTTTCAGTTACACTATTTTTCGTGTAACTACCATCCGCTGAGTAACGTGGGATAAGGAACTTTGTTCCAAATGAATTTGTTTTTTTTAGTAAATCTTCAATTAAAGGCGTTTATGAAGAGATTAATTAAAGTAGATGACGCACAAGTTGTTTTTCAGGATCATTGCAAGTGGAAATCCATCGCTTCTGCCTACCCTCATGGGAAACAGGCGTGATAATTCAGCGATATATTGAAGTATAATTACGAAGGCTTATAAAACTAAGTGTAAACCGGTTTTAAGCGCGGTAATTTATTTCATTTTTACTTCGGATCTTTAAGCTACAACATGTTGCGAAGCGATGGTAAGTTTTATTTGGCTCTCATAGAGTAAATAATAACCATAAACAAAAATTAAATAATTAAAATTTGCAAGATGGGGGTAGGCTACATAATAACTTTAACATTATTCATTGATACTTGACATCTTTATCTTCCGTGATCACGGCTATTGTAAAGTGGCCGAAACGTCGGAATAAAAATAATAAAATGTAGTTTTATTATGTGTTCTAGTTGCGAAAACATAAGAAAATACTACATGAAAGCTTAGTCAAGTAAACCCAGTCTAAATGCGGTCAAGTATAAAATTACATGTGGTCGCGAAACTGTCCAAACGCATTGGTTTGGCAGATTGTAAATTAACACCAAATACCAGGCACATGTATTTAGGCAAATAAGTATAAATAGAACTTTTGTAAAGAAATTCAAAACCATGTATATAGATAATAAGATAGAATGTAACTTAGAATTAGACAATAAATAAAGAATTATACCTAAACCCTTACCCCTCCAAACAACTGTCCACACATACCCGCAACGATATTTGGTCACACTCCCTACTGCACCCGCATTACACTATCCTAGAACACAATTCACACATATTCCAAATCCAAACCAACCCAGAACACACTTCCAACCATTTTTTTTTTTTTTTGGCCCGGGGAAATCCGTTTGAGGACTAAGCCGCGACAGGCACAGAAGCCTGGGGGGATGCTCGCGACCCGTGTGAGTGTGTGGGATTCGCCAGATCGGGGGTGGCACTAGCGTGCCCGGTCAGAACCGGTGCCACGCTATTGCCACTCCCCAGTTAGGGATACCCACTAAAACCCCTGGGTGTTCCGTCCTGCGCCTTATGCCAGGGCTACGGGAAATGGGCTGCCCGACTCCGCAGTGCCCTGACAGGCGTGGGCCCCCCTCACTGGGCCTCTTCTCATGCCAGGGGACGTATCCCCCGGCTACTGCTCGGTCTCATTCTTACGTGGGGCGGTCTGTAACGCGCCCCACGGGAAGAGAGATGAGCGCGCGCGGAACACTCGCGCTCTCATCTCGAGCCAATTCCCAATCCAAACCAACCCGAAAGATACTTCCAACCAATATCCAATCATAACCAACCACAACCAACATCCCATCAACTTCCAACCATAACCAACATCCCATCAACTTCCAACCACAACCAACATTCCTCCATTGCGTAAAGTTATTGAGTATTAGAAAGTAGTTAGCATAGATAAAATGTAAGTTTTTGGCAAAAATAAAAATAGTATTGACTCGAGCACATTTCATAAGCTTGAGCCTAAAGGAGATAAAAAAACACCAAAGACCATATTAGTCAACTAGAAATTCGTGGTGGCTTATCAGCTAAGGCGATGGTGACGTCATACTTCTCCGTGCAGGTACGGAAAAGAATACTGTGGCGACCGAGGGTGGAACTTCCGGCAGCGTAAGCCGGTCTCAAGACTTTTAGAAACGGGTAGAAGATTCTGGAAGGAAAAGACAAGGACGGATACATTTTAGAAAGGGATAGACGATGAACGAAAGCTCTAGAATAGAAGGTTCGGGAAGTAAAAGACAGAGATAGATAGATGTTTAGAAATGGACAGATAGTAGATAAAAGCATAACGAAATTATGGGTTCCAGAAGATTCTTCCGGATATATAAGCAGCGTAAGGCACGTCCGGACAGTTTAGAGTGGAGTTCAGTTCAAGACAGTGAAGCGACAAGTACGATACGGAAGAGTTGAAAGAGTAGTTCAACAGAGGACAATGACGAGTTTAGTGGTGAATTTAGTGAAAAGTTTAGTGGACCGTTCAGTGAAGGAGGGAGTAGCGCAGTTTGAGAGAAGATTCAAAAGCGAGCTACACGCGGCGATTCGGAGGTGAGCACTGCAGTACCTGAAGGTGGTCTACGCAATATCGGCGACGGTATTGTGAGTGAGACAACTTATCGTCGGGACAGTAAGTCGTTAGTCGTACGTGTAGGGGCGACCCTGTGGAGAAAAATCACTTACGGCTGTGTAAGTCAATAAAAGCGTTTAGTTAAAAACTGGTGTTTTCTTCCAATCCTAAATGCTTACCCCCGCTCGCACGTAACACGTAATTCCTGCGGCCGGGTGGCCTGTCGTAAGAGACAATAAAACAACTCACAGTCAGATGATAGGGCATCTGCATGTCTGGATGGATAACTTTGAGTTGTGTTCCGACATCAGTGGCCAGGTTCCAGTTTCTCCTTCGAAACCGACAGCACATTGGCATCACCTCTAGTATTGCTAATATCCATAGGTGACGGTAACCGCGTACCATCATAGTTGGGCCGTCAAGCTGTCTGCGGTGCTTCAGCAATTAAAAAAAAATACGTATATGCAAGTAAGTGGAGTCAAAACAAGGTAGGGCCCTTTTTCACCATCCTGGGGAAAGAATTTCCAAGAACGCCCATATACGTGTTCAATTTTATTTCTAATCAAAATCAGATACTTCCTGCTTTTTATTTTGGAAATGGCGGATTTCCACTAAACATTTCATACCACCATATCACATGAAATAAAAAAACACCCAAATTTCAATAGAGAAGATGGTTGGCAAGTACCACCTGTTTGGGATCTTATCATCAAAACTATTAAAACCCAATCCCAGCTAAAACCAACTACCTCAAGACACTGTGAGCTATTCCTGCGTGCACCGGAACACAAACCAACTTGATTGATAATTTATTTTTCCTTCCACCCATTTTAATATTATATAAAATTATTAGAGATAGGTGTTGTGAATAAAACACAGGTTCGACCAAGACTGACTTTTATTAGTAACTACCATCATTACAATATATTAATATACCACATCTTCCCCTACAAAAAAAGTTTTTTTTTTCGACCATGACTGACTTTTATTAGTAACTACCCTCATTACAATATATTAATATACCACATCTTCCCCTACAAAAAAAAAGTGTTTTTTCGACCATGACTGACTTTTATTAGTAAATACCCTCATTACAATATATTAATATACCACACTAGGCATGTTTGCTGAAGTTTCTTGCGCCGTTTCTTCTCTTCAAGCCACATCATGTTGCGAAGGGCTGGTAAATTAAATTAGGCTCCCATAGAGTAAATGATAACCATAAACAAAATTAAAACTAAATAATTAAAATGAACAAGTTGGCGGTAGTCTAAATAAAACTTTAACAATACTCATTGACACTTGACATCTGTGTCTTCCTTAACCACGGCTACTGAAAGTGGCCTGTTGTCCTCAGGATCCCAGAAAGTGATTTGTAAGATCACCGACCAAATTTTTCTTTTTGTATTTATACTCTATGTCCACCTGACATTTTACCACCTACTGTTTTTTTTATTAATTTTTTATTGCAGGAGATCAGCAGACAGGCAGACGGCCCACTCGATGGAAAGCGGTTACCATCGCCTATGGACATTTGCAACAGCAAAGTTGCTACCAATGCGCTGCTGCTCTCTTAAGGAAGACTGGAACCTGGTCACTAATGCTGGAACACAACTCAAGGTTGTGATTGCAAACTGCATTGGAGCCATAATCCTTTAAAAAAGAAAAGAAGAAAGAAGAGAAAGTTTGACGGCCTCTGTGGTTGAGCGGGCTAAGCCTTTGCCGGCGTACCTCACTGCAACGCAGAGGTTCCGGGTTCGATTCCTGGTATAGTAAATTTCGGAAACGTATTTTCTCCGTTATGTACTATAGTCTGGGTGTCTGGGATCGGCCCCAGAGTAGTCCGTTGTATATAACCCATAACACAAGCGTAACTTGCTCAATTTGGGGATATACAATGTCTGTGTTTCTCTGAACGTCGGAATAATAAAAATCAAATAAATTACCGCGCTTAAAACCGTTAAAACGTAATTTTATTGCGCTTTCATTATATTGCAAATGAACTCTAATCACGAACCTCGAGCTTGACCGAGATAGTTCTTAAGACATTGAATCTAACAATCACTTTTTTGCTTAAACATTGTTGACGATATCGCGGTCGAGTGTTATATAATAATTGTTTTTGACCTATAACGTGGATATTTATCAGAGGTCAAGTCTAAAACATAACAAAGAACTGAAATAAAATGATAACACTTACGACCGGCCTGTATCTTACTAACCGTTCATTTGCCTTAGGTGCCCGTTATAAAAAAATGTAGCTATCAATAAAAATGTCCAAATTATCTATATAGACTTTCTGCCCGCGAGTTCGTCCGCGTGGAAAGTTTTTTTAACTATCCCACGGGAACTCTTCAATTTTTCGGGATCAAAACTATCCTATATGTTGACCAGGGATATAAGCTACCACCATAAAAAATGACTAAACAGATATACAATGCAAAAGTGGATGGATGCAGATGTCGTGGAAGGCCACGACACACCTTCCATGATCAAATTGATCGTGTACTAGCAGAAGGTGATGTCAGGAGCCTTAAGAACAGACGAGCGTGCATGACAAGAGTTATGAATGTCAAAGAGGCAAGTGAGGTGTGTAAGAATAAGCCTAAATGGCACTCTGTTGTTCGTGCCTACCCCGCAAGGGAACTGGCGTGAAGTTATGTATGTACCATGCAAAATTTCATTTAAATCGGTCGAGTCGTTTCGGAGATTAGACCGTACAAAAAAACAGACAAACAGAGAAACAAAAAATTTGAAAAAAATCTAAATTAGTTCTGACTCGGTTTTTAGCAAAATATGTACCATCTCTACAGTTTTAATATATGTATAGATTACTATTTATCAATAGAATATATCTCATAAGTAGACATCGGATTATATGCATTTGCATATGCCAATGCATATAAATCTATTTTTATAGCGTTATTGCATATTTTGGTACTTTTTCATTGACAGTGCTTATTTCGGTAGTTATACTTATTAGGCGTCTTGTATTATGCCGACGACACGACGAAAAAATGATTGAACAGAGTAACGCTCTTCCGAGTTCACTATCGCAAAAGGTTTGTGGCAAATTAAATGCAGTTTTGTATAAAAACCCCGCTCTTGAAAGAATAAAGAAAATTGACGCATTTATCAACGGCACCGGACAAACTCTACCTGAAGAAGTCTCTGCAGAAATGGCGCCAAATTTCAAGTTCTGTCCGGTGACGTCAGTTGACGTCGAAAGCTCATTTTCAGCCTATAAATTAATATTAAGTGACAAACGTCAGAAGTTTGCTGCAGAGAACCTGGAAAAATATGTTATTGTTTACTGTCACAAGAATTATAATAGTAGACTGAGAGCGGTCTAGAACTAGATTTTATACTTTAATTTTAGTTTGTATATATAGTTTATTTTTAGTTTAATTTATTGTATAGTTTAATTTATAAGTTAATATATTTTTAGTATTTAATTATATGTTTTAAGTTAGTTTTACATACATACATACATACATAACTTCACGCCAGTTCCCTTGCGGGGTAGGCACGAACAACAGAGCGCCATTTAGGCTTATTCTTACACACCTCACTTGCTTCTTTGACATTCATAACTCTTGTCATGCACGCTCGTCTGTTCTTAAGGCTCCTAACATCACCTTCTGCTAGTACACGATCAATTTGATCATGGAAAGTGTGTCGTGGCCTTCCACGACTTCTGCATCCATCCACTTTTGCATTGTATATCTGTTTATTCATTCTTTCATCATGCATTCTTTGTACATGTCCGAACCACCGGAGCATTCCTTTCCTTACCTTCACCCCGACACTCTCTTTCAGACCAACTGTCTTTCTTACTTCGGTATTACGAACGCGGTCCGCAAGCGTCACTCCGCAGATTTTGCGCAGTGCTCGCATCTCGACCGCGTTTACTCTACTTTCATGCTCTTTCTTCCATACCCAACTCTCGCTTCCATAATTAGTTAGTTTTAGTTAGTTTTAGTTTGATATTAACTGTTATTTTAATTTAATATTCGTATAGAAGTATACATAATACTAATTATATAAAATTACTATGTGTAAGGTTTAAGATTATGTTAACAAGTATTATGTTCATGGTAAAATGCAAAAAAGGAGTTTTCAAAAGAGTTTCAAGTTTAATAATAACAGTTTAGTAAATTATTATAATAATAATTTATAACTAATATTAGGATATGTTTAATATATAAATATAATGTGAAAATAAACTTAAATTCTAATTAATCTAATAATAAATGGTTTATTGATTGTGCATATTTCGCCCCTTTTTAGTGCATATTTGCAAGCATATTTTGCCATTTTGATAAAAACAACCCACAGCCAGGTGGTAGGTTATTTGCTCGACTGAATGGCTACCAGCCCTGGTCTAGAGTATGTCACCATAACATCCTTGAGTTGTGTTCCGGCATTAGTGACCAGGTACCAGTCTCCCTTAAGAGAATAGCAGCGAATTTGTAGCACATTTGGTGTTGCAAATGTCCATAGGCGATGGTAACCGCTTTCCATCAAGTGGGTCGTCTGTCTGTCTGTCTGCTGAACTCAAGCAATAAAAAAAAATGTATATATATGTATATTATTAAAATGCGCAAAATCTGCGGAGTGACGCTCGCGGACCGCGTTCGTAATACCGAAGTAAGAAAGAGAGTTGGTCTGAAAGAGAGTGTCGGGGTGAAGGTAAGGAAAGGAATGCTCCGGTGGTTCGGGCATGTGGAAAGAATGCATGATGAAAGAATGACTAAACAGATATACAATGCAAAAGTGGATGGATGCAGAAGTCGTGGAAGGCCACGACACACCTTCCATGATCAAATTGATCGTGTACTAGCGGAGGGTGATGTCAGGAGCCTTAAGAACAGACGAGCTTGCATGACAAGAGTTATGAATGTCAAAGAAGCAAGTGAGGTGTGTAAGAATGGGCCTAAATGGCGCTCTGTTGTTCGTGCCTACCCCGCAAGGGAACTGGCGTGAAGTTATGTATGTATGTATGTATTATTAAAATCTTAACCGATTTAAATGAAATTTTGTATGGTGGTAGCTCATATCCCTGGTCAACATATAGGATACTTTTGATCCCGAAAAATTAAAGAATTCCCGTGGGATAGTTAAAAAACCGCACCACGCGGACAAAGTAGCGAGCATCAACTAGTATATATATATATTAGGTCGTCTGAAAATTTTCCAACCTAACAAAGATACAAGAAATTTTTTCAGAATTTTTATTTTTATTTTTCAACATAGTCTCCTTGTAACTCTACACACTTCTTCCAGCGATGTTCCTACCTTTGTAACATGTCCAAATAGTACTCGGCGTTTTTCTCTGCAACATGATTGTTCACAACGTTGATTGCCTCTTCATTTGACGAAAATATCTGTCCTCCGAGTGCAATTTTTAAATGAGGGATAAAAAAGAAGTCGCTTGGGGCTATATATGGCGGGTAAGGTGGACGGTCAAACAGTTCGAACTGTAATTCGTGGAATTTCGTCATGGCATTATCCGTGCAGGAACGGAGAAAGAATATAATTTCCCGCGGCCCGGCGACCTGTGGTAAAAGGCGACTAAACAACCCACAGCCAGGTGGTAGGGTATTTGCTCGACTGGATGGCGACCACCCCTGGTCTAGAGTATGCCGCCATAACAACCTTGTGTTGTGTTCCGGCATTAGTGACCAGGTTCCAGTCTCCTTTAAGAGAGTAGCAGCGCATTTGTAGCACCTTTGGTGTTGCAAATGTCCATAGGCGATGGTAACCGCTTTCCACTAAGTGGGCCGTCTGCCTGTCAGCTGAACTCCTGCAATAAAAAAAAAATTTTTCATAAAAACACTCACATCAACTCACTCAAACGACTGTTACATAACAACTGCGCGTCCAAAATGGCTGACACTTTGGTGAGGAACTGTCAACAGATGAACAACGAAATTCACTAGCTTTTATTTACGAGTGCTGCTATCTTCATGTTGAGGTCGGAAACTTTTCAGACCACCCACGTATATGTGTGTATATATATATAAGTATATATCTAACAGAAAAAGATACCGACTTTAAAAATAACTAAAAAAAGTATTTACACGATGATTGAAAACCTCCTTTTTTAGTCTTTTCTAAAGTAAAAAGTGTGTAGCAAAACATAAAAATTGCTATATTTTCGAAATTTGTTGTTGTTTTCTATATGTTTTGTTTCACATCGACTTCAAAATGTAGAAAAAATATATGTAGTGGAACACTTACAAGCCAATAGATGGCGCTGTGCAATAATTGATGTCACAAACGTTTCCCGAAACATACAAAGAATATACCTATATAAAATTTTAACTATAACAGACGGGCCTACCCCGCAGCGGTCGAGCCGAGGTCGAACCTCACAGGAGGTGCCTCCTCGAGCGTGCTGCTCCCGGGCTGAACGCCTCCGCTCCCACGGAGTCGTGAAGCCCCCAAAGTCCGGTATCGCTGAAACAGCCATCTGCGGCTATTCAGCTGGGTCCAGCTCCAAAAAAAAAAAAAAAGACGGCCCTATGAAAAGTCCGGTATCGCTGAAACAGCCATCTGCGGCTATTCAGCTGGGTCCAGCTCCAAATAAAAAAAGACGGGCCTAGGCCTGCGAGGAACAACATTAGCCTCCCTGGAAGATCTTCCTTTGAGACGGAGGAGCATTCCATCTCGCTCCACCATCCCGTACGGAGCACCTCCTTCATATATTTTTTTTATTTTTGCTGATTCACTCGAAATTAGTTTCTTTATTGCTAGATCACTTTTAAGTTACATATATATCCAATCCAATTACAATGACATTTATATGACACCATTTTGCAGCTTATTCTATTCTATATATCTTTTGGCCATAAAAAGAATGTAAAAATAGTTTAAAAAAAACAATGTCGAAACAGCGGTTATCTATTTATTCTAAACATTGATAACATTTTGTTTTAGTTCTAAAACGTGAGTATCCAAGGTGATAAAGTTTATCGCGTTTAAGTTGGCGGTAATCATCTCGCATAACACGATGACTCCTCCTTTTGCGAACGTGTCATGCTCGCCAAGGAGAAAGCAGAGAGCGAGCGCGTACGAGATTGCTCCTCCGCTCCAGCCAAAAGAACAACGTGCTGGCGGCGGAGAGCGTTGTTAGACCTTCGAGCACAGTGGGCTTTTCAGGCTCATAATAACAGAACATAACTGTCCCACTGCTAGGCTCTGGCCTCACACTATAGGAGGAACGGATAGTATACCCGCCACGCTTGACCAAGGCGGCTTGGCAGGTTTGACACATCGATTATCTCGATGTGCATGTTGCATCACGATGTTTTCCTTCACCGTTGTTAGCACGTAGTAATTGTAATTTTAGAACATTAGGTCAGAAAACTGCCTAAGTGGTGCATGCGGTCCAGCCAGGATCGAACCCGCGCCCTTTGAGTTTGGGATGCGTGCGCTAGCCATTACACTTTTTTTTTATTGCAGGAGCTCAGCAGACAGGCAGACGGCCCACTTGATGGAAAGGGGTTACCATCGTCTATGGACATTTGCAACACCAAAGGTGTTACAAATGCGCTGCTACTCTCTTAAGGGAGACTGGAATGTGGTCACTAATACCGGAACACAACTCAAGGTTGTTATGGCGACATACTTTAGACCAGGGGTGGTAGCCATCCAGTCGGGCAAATGCCCTACCACCTGGCTGTGGGTCGTTTTATCGCCTCTTACGACAGGCCGCCCGGCCGCAGGAAATTGTATTCTTTCTCCGTTCCTGCACGGATAAAAACACTATCACGACTTTCCAGACTTAGCCCGCCGTTAATGCCTTCGAGATGGAGGTACGACGATGTTCCACGCGCGCTTAGTTCTTCTTCCGAGGGGCGCGTCACATACCGCCCCACGAGAGAGGATGAAGACACCGTGCTTGGTTGCTCCCGGCAAAAGGGCCACTGTCT
This sequence comes from Dendrolimus kikuchii, assembly GCA_019925095.2. Taxonomy (NCBI): domain Eukaryota; kingdom Metazoa; phylum Arthropoda; class Insecta; order Lepidoptera; family Lasiocampidae; genus Dendrolimus; species Dendrolimus kikuchii. The sequence goes on from CM034413.1 coordinate 10,909,575, forward strand.
GCCAGGGCCTATCAGTATGGCTAGGCCTTAAATCTTGGCCTTGGTATAAATTGAAGGGTGGAAGAATAGTTTTAGTGAATATCCTCAACATAGAGGGGCAATAGCATTCCTTCGGGGTAGCTAGTACGTGGCGAATCCCACACGTCCCTAACGCGCTTCCCTCCCCTGCGTTTTCTACGGGATTCTCGTAAAAACTACTGGGCCGATTTCAATGCGGTTTTCGCTGATCGACAGCAAATTCTTAGACTTAAAATCTGCGCTACTTTTTATCCCGGGAAACCCTTGAGAATTTCGCGTCAAAGGAGCGTTTGAGTTAAACGTAACGTTTTAACGGTTTTCAAAAAACACCCAAATTTCAATAGAAATAGTGGTTGGCAAGTACCATCTGTTTGGGATCAGATCATCAAAACTATTAAGACCCAAACCCAGCAAAACCAACTACCAGACCTGAAGACATTGTGAGCTCTTCCTGCGTGCACCGCAACACAAACCTAGTTGATAATTTATTTTTATTTTATTTTTAATATTATATAAAATTATTAGATCTAGGCATGTCTTCTGAAGAGCTTCGTTGGCCGCTTCTGCTCTTCATGCCACAACATGTTGCGAAGCGGTGGTAAATTAGATTAGGCTATAATCATATATATCTATACTAATCTATAGTAATATTATAAAGCTGAAGAGTTTATTTGTTTGTTTAAACGCGCTAATCTCAGGAACTACTGGTCTGATTTGAAAAATCCTTTCAGTGTTGAATAGAACATTTATCGAGGAAGGCTATAGGCTATATTATATTTTCAAAAAAATTAGGGATCCTTACTAAAAGTTCAATAATGTAACCCAAGGTGTAAAAAAATGACCCAAAAAAATCCTTACACGGCGTGCGCTGCGAAAACTATTGATTATAGAACAAAACAATGTACTACCACTTTGCAGAACATATAATTGTCTACAAAAAATATCGCGTAACCATATGTCTTAATTATTGTAGTTATCTCACAATAAGTCTTTTCTTTTATTTTTTTAAATAATTAAAATGTCGTCGCTTCAAAACCTCTTTATTTTGTAGCTGGGTATTAATCCTTATCAAAATAAATTACTCCATATTCAAGACGAATTCAACACCATTCTAGAACTTTTTGAATTATTCAATTCGGACGTTTCATTTAAAAGATATCGCGATATTTAAAATGTAAGTATTAGTGTTGTAGCTATACTAAGTATACTAATATATTGTTTGATTGAACGCGCTAATCTCAGGAACTACGGGTCTGATTTGAAAAATTCTTTCAGTGTTCAATAGCCCATTTATCGAGGAAGGCTATAGGCTATATATCATCACGCTAAGACCAATAGGAGCGGAGCACCAATGAAGAATGTTTTAAAATCGGGGGGTTTTGAAAGCAAATTCCACGCGGACGACGTCGCGGGCACAGCTAGTACAACAATATAAATATTATAAGAGTTTCAAGTCCCAATACAATAGGAATTTGTTTACACGGACTTCCCAACCGAATCAGGTATTGGGGTTTTACCCCAATTAAGAAATATAATATAATATGAAAAGGTGGCGTGCGATGATTTAATAACATTATGAAGCATTTATGAAATTTATAATATTTTCAATTGAATGGTATTTTTCTTAGTTACATTATTGTGGTTTTCCTATTACAATGACATAGTTGAATGCGAAACTATAGCGACAGTTGTGCTATAAATTGTTAATAATACTATTACAATTGTCTATTAATTTTAATATAAATAATAAATGCAAATATGAGTTTGTTATACTCAAATTTACGTCATTATAATAATAATAATAATAAAATAAATGAATGTAAAATAATAATAATAATAGCGAAGAACCTTGACCGCCACCTTGAAAGGCTCTCGCTTGGTATCTGGTTGAAGGGTCGGATGCAGAAGGCAGCTCTGTTGGACACGGCCCGTATTGTGAGGAGATTCCTGTGTCTGGGGCCTTAACCACCGGTAGCCTGGACCCTAGGCCCCACTGCCGGCGAAGATCAGTTTTTTATATTTTTTTATAAATTAATTTGTATATATAAGAAAAATGTAAAAAATTTGGAATAAAAATATATATGTGAATAATAATAATAATAATCGGCAGACAAACACACATATTGTATATCCCCAAATTAAGCAAGTGACGCTTGTGTTATGGGTAATACACGACGGACTACTCTGGGCCGATCCAAGACACCCAGACCATAGTAAATAACGGAGAAAATACGTTTCCGAAATTTACTATACCAGGAATCGAACCCGGAGCCTCTGCGTTGCAGTGGGTACGCCGGCAAAGGCTTAACCGGCTCAACCAGAGAGGCCGTCATTAAATGTATACAGGTTGTTATGGATACAGAATTATATATTTTTAATAATATAACTAGCTGACCCCCCGGCAAACTTCGTACCGCCTCAGAATCGATAAATAAAAAAACGTTGATTTCTGAAAGACGGGACGAACATCAAACGTTTGACATTCAAAACCAAAAACATGAAAAAAACACTTTACTTTTAAATTTATTTGATTTTTGAACAACTTTTAAATTTATTTATTTTTTATTGCAGGAGATCAGCAGATAGGCAGACGGCCCACTTGGTGGAACGCGGTTACCATCGCCTATGGACATTTGCACCAAAGTTGCTACAAATGCGCTGCAGCTGTCTTAAGGGAGACTGGAACCTGGTCACTAATGCCGGAACACAACTCAAGTTTGTTATAGCGACATACTTTAGAACAGGCGTGGTAGCCATCCAGTCGGACAAATGCCCTACCACCTGGCAATTTTTTTTTTACTACATTCTAAGCATTTTTTTCATATTTACTCACCTTTTAAACCTTCCCTGGACTTCCACAAAAAATTCAAAACCGAATTTAGCCAAATCAGTCTAGCAGGTCTCGAGTTTTAGCGAGACTAACGAACAGCAATATATAATATATTATATATATATATATATATATATATATATATATATATATATATATATATATATATATATATATATATATATAGATTTATACTCGTAATAATTTGAGTGCCTACAAGCAGTATAAGGATGTTCACAATTTCAACACCAGGCATTGTACTCGTAAAAGACTGATATTGCCATCTTTTAGATTACAAAAAGTACTGTCCTCTTTCTTGGGGGTTGGTATACGCTTCTTCAATAAGATTCCGAGTGAAATGTTGATCTGCCTTTCACTAAATTAAAAACTATAGTGTGCACCCCTTCATAATAGCGCGTGACTAGTGTTGGGGCTGGGGGGGGGACAAGGGGCGAGGTACGCGGGGCATCGGGCCCCGGGATCCGACGCGCGGATCGCTAGCGCATCACAGGCAGTCGACCGGTTCCCACACGACCTGTGACACGTCGCGCTATTTACCTATACCTCTGAGAATAAATGTCTTTAACTTACTCGTTGTTTGCTTCGAACCCGCCACAAAACCAAATTAAAAAGCATCTTGCTAAAAAAGGGATACTACATACATACATAACTTCACGCCAGTTCCCTTGCGGGGTAGGCACGAACAACAGAGTGCCATTTAGGCTTATTCTTACACACCTCACTTGCCTCTTTGACATTCATAACTCTTGTCATGCAAGCTCGTCTGTTCTTAAGGCTCCTGACATCACCTTCTGCTAGTACACGATCAATTTGATCATGGAAGGTGTGTCGTGGCCTTCCACGACTTCTGCATCCATCCACTTTTGCATTGTATATCTGTTTAGTCATTCTTTCATCGTGCATTCTTTCCACATGCCCGAACCACCGAAGCATTCCTTTCCTTACCTTCACCCCAACACTCTCTTTCAAACCAACTCTCTTTCTTACTTCGGTATTACGAATGCGTTCCGCGAGCGTCACTCCGCAGATTTTGCGCAGTGCTCGCGTTTACTCTACTTTCATGCTCTCTCTTCCATACCCAACTCTCGCATCCATACGTGAGTGTAGGTACCAGCACCGCGTTGTGTATGGCGAGCTGGGCCTTCTGGCTGAGGTTCTTAGCGCCTAGAAGTTTACCTAACGCTCCATTTAAACTATTCCCCAAATTCACTCTTCTTTCTATATCAGCGGTGTACCTTCCATCCCTGCTAAAAGCACATCCAAGATATACAAACTCATTCACTTCTTCTAGCATAACATCATCAACCATTATCCTTGCATTACTACACTACAGGGATACTACACTAATGAAGAATTCTTAAATGACAACACTTTATTTACAAAGCAGCTCATTCCAACCTCTTATACCATATTTTATAAAACGCTTCTTATCTTGGCAAGCTTGTAAGGAATTTATGTTGCACCATAAAAATTTAGTACGTCAAGTCATTATTATAACTATGTTATACAACTCAGGTCCCGACAAAAACAAAATCCCCTGCATATCTGAAACAAAACACATTTTATTACCTGCCGGCATTTAAACTAGTTGTAACTCTTTTATGATCGTCTTCTTTTGTTTACTTTGTGTTTAAAATTTGTGATTAGAAAACAGCCCATTGTTTTATTGTACTCTTTTATAGCAATTTGCGGCCGAGTCTTTAGCCAGGTGTGGCGGATTAAGTCGACTTAGATACGGGGACATTGCATTTGTGCAGTATAAAACGATGATCTGATAGAGGGGGAGGCAGTCGAGCGAGAACCACGAGCGAAGCGAGACGTATGTACTACAATCGAGAATCTAATAAGTGACGGAGTTTGCGCGTTTTATTGAATTACGACCTTCTGCATTACGTTTGGACTTGTTGTATTCGGTTATATTTGTACCTGTATTATACGTGTTTGTATAGTTCTAATAAACTCTATAGTAATTCTAACGGCATTTTAATTCGAGTCTCGCGACTCGTAACAACTATAATAATATTTTTCTTTCCTTTTATTGTGTCTTTGTCTTATTGAGTAAGCACAGTTTGTTACAACTTCTTTAATTCTTCAAAAGTAATTCTGTAACATAATTCTGTATAAAACGTATAAAAAAAAGAACTTGAGATATAAATAGAATAAGAAATATAAAGAATATAAATTTTTAGTCTGACGTGTTGCTGGGGAGTTTCTTGCCGCTTCTTCTCCTTAACAGCAATAACACGTTGCGAAGCGGTGTACATAGACTAGGAAGTAAAATTAAATTTTAACCTATATGTATGACCTTCAAAAAGTGTTCTCCAGTGGAACTTATTTTGAATAAAAACTTTTGAATTTGAATAGGATATAGTGGTATTTTCACCCAGAAAAACTACTGTAATTTATCCGTGCAGGAACGGAGAAACAATACAATTTCCTGCGGCCGGGCGGTCTGTCGTAAGAGGCGACTTAACAACCCACCGCCAGGTGGTAGGGCATTTGCCCGACTAGATGGCTACCACCCCTGGTCTAAAGTATGTCGCCATAACAACCTTGAGTTGTGTTCCGGCCGGTATTAATGACCAGGTTCCAGTCTCCCTTAAGAGAGGAGCAGCGCATTTGTGCGCTTTCCATCAAGTGGGCCGTCTGCCTGTCTGCTGATCTCCTGCAATAAAAAAAAATTGCATAAAGCAGCGAACTGGCAGACAGTCGATCTGGGTCCCGAGTCTGTAACTCAAATTGGCACTTGAGTCGAATTGGAATCGTAACTTTTCTCGGTTTGGTAGTCTGTAAACCATCTCGGTTCAATATTGAATCAATCTTGATTTGACCGCGACTGATTTTATTTTTCTAATTTTAGGGACTCTCGGTCTTATTCATATTTTAAAAACCTTAAAGAAGCCTAGAAACTTACATTAACACGATATAAACAAGACGGTACGAATATTTGATCATCTGTCAGTTGAATGAATATCAACTCGCACTGGCATGGTAGTTTTTGTGAAAGTTACAGACTTCGGGGTCTGATAGAAAGCGATTACCGTTGCCTATAAACGTTAGCATCAACATAAACGTCGCTAACGCGTTGCCTACCTTTGACAAGTTTTATAACGCCCCTCTTAAAGACCCCAACGTCATAGAGCAGAAGGAAAACCGCGGCGGAAAGTTCCCTCCAGATCATTATTGTATGCAGAATAAACGTACTAGGCATTTTTTGAAGTGAAACCTCTTTAGAATCGTGATTTGAAACTCGATGAAACGAAAAGGCGACACTAGAAAGAGATATACACATAAATCTACAGGACTAAGCCTGCGACAGAATGAGATGCGCGTTTTACATTGTGCAGCACAGATTCGAGAGTCAATAAGACCGATGATTAAACTAGGTCCAATTTGGACCGAAATAAAACTGATAATATTTTTTAGACTAAAACAGTAAAAGATTGAAAGTGATAGGTACTTAAGGAGTTTATTTTGAATAAAATATGTTGACGGATATATTCATATTAATAAAAAATATAGAAGAATTATCTGTGAGTATATTCTTTGAACTTTCACTTCTACTACGTGTGAACTGCTCACACAATTTTGTTAATATACATACATATATAACTTCACGCCAGTTCCCTTGCGGGGTAGGCACGAACAACAGAGCGCCATTTAGGCTTATTCTTACACACCTCACTTGCTTCTTTGACATTCGTAACTCTTGACATGCACGCTCGTCTGTCCTTAAGGCTCCTGACATCACCTTCTGCTAGTACACGATCAATTTGATCATGGAAGGTGTGTCGTGGCCTTCCACGACTTCTGCATACATCCACTTTTGCATTGTATATCTGTTTAGCCATTCTTTCATCGTGCATTCTTTTCTTATTGCTAATAAGCACATTATATATCCTTAAGCTAAGCAAGTTACGCTTGTATTATGGGTAATATACATCGGACCACCACTTATCGCACCCGTGCAATGAGGCTTCAGCTCCTGGCACAGTTGGCCGGGCCCGGGCTTCCCCGGGTAAGCTATATCACACTCGTGGGTACGATTAGCCACAAATTCATCTTTCTAAAGCTAACCGACACACAGTTTTCCAATGTCCGGGCTTCACCCATCCATGTACTGACTGCGGCCGGTGTCGCTTAACATTCGTGATCGGCTAGAGCGCGGCATTCCGCCTGCGTCAACTAGCCGCTCAATATACATCGGACCACGCCAACTGAAGCCCGAGAGCCACCTAAAGCCCGAGATGGCAACCGAACGCCAATGAATGGCCAACTAAGCCGCGGAAGTAGCCAGTGGAAAAACCGCGAAAGCCACCGAACGCCGCAGGTTTTTTATCCGTGCAGGAACGGAGAAAGAATACAATTTCCTGCGGCCGGGCGGCCTGTTGTAAGAGGCGACTTAATAACCCACAGCCAGGTGGTAGGGCATTTGCCCGACTGGATTGCTACCACCCCTGGTCTAAAGTATGTCGCCATAACAACCTTGAGTTGTGTTCCGGCATTAGTGACCAGGTTCCAGTCCCCTTTAAGAGAGCAGCAGTGCATTTGTAGCATCTTTGGTGTTGCAAATGTCCATAGGCGATGGTAACCGCTTTCCGCGTGGGCCGTCTGTCTGCTGAACTTCTGAAATAAAATAAAATAAAAAATTTGAAGCATTATTTGCATTTTTTTATTAGACTGTAGATATATATATATTATTAGATTTTTTTTTAAATTACTTAATTTTATTGTGGATGTAAATTTTAATTGTAAATAGAGAATTAAGACAGTATTAGAATCAAGCGTTTGTTCTTTCTTTAGACATTGAAACTAAAATACATAGAGATAGAGAGAATAGAGAATGAATGAATAATTGATAATGAGTCGATCTTATGCGAATTGTGTTTTAGTATACTTGTACGAATTTTATCATTTGCAAATGAATTTGATAAAATAGGCATTTAGAAATATTTGTCAGGCTCAATTAACCATTGCATAAATATTTATATGCTAGGCTGTAAAGTTGGAGCGATTAAATAGTGAGCTTGTTATTGTGACTTTTTAGGGTTTCGTGACCTGAGGCCCAATTCTGCGATTTCAATATTGTTACAAGTTAGGGGGAATCGATTAAAATGCCGTTAGAATAATTTGAACAAAGCTATATTAAATTGCATATAATCGAATACAATGCAAGAAAACTTAACTTATTTGTATTGTATTCTACTCATAGTCCCTTAAGACTATAAGTAGAATACTGAGCCTAGATCATCGTCTTCTATGGGTAAGGTGCCAAGAAGGCTGGCTACGTTTCCTCGCTGGATCGCCATACTGATCCGTTGGCCGAGGTAAGCACCAGCCTTCTGATCACCCGAAGAGTCGATGAGTCGTTTCGATAAATTTTGGTAGAGGCTCATGGCCTCAGGAGCCCACAGTCCAAGCGTCTCGACAGCAAACGGCACAAACATATAAGGGTCAGCGCAGACAGAACGGAGCGCAGCGGAGAGGATTTTATTAACGCACTTGAAAATAAACTTTAAAATTATTATAATAAAGTGCATAAATGCTTGAACCTGACAAACGCGTCCTCGAAGATACGCGGGAATCCTCGTGCGGCGTCGAGTCGGCGCCCGCGTCGTACTTCGTACGCGTACTTTCAGTGTTGTCACTGAGTTTAAAGAAGGATGACGTCATTTTTTTAGATTTTAAATTCGAAGTACCTACATAACGAATAATAAATATAACCATCATTATACATTTATGAAGTTGCTTTGTTTGTTAAAAATAATCTACATTTATACACTAAATGCAACAGTAAACGACATAACAGCTACCTGCTTTCACTTCCTTCAAAAACCACTTTGTTTCAAAACAGTCTATTCTGTATAGCGACTAAAATTTACAATAAGTTACCACTGAAAATTAAGGAACTCAACATCAAAAGCTTTAAATTAAAATTAAGACAATTATTAATAAATAAAGCATATTACACAATACATGCTTATCTTTCTGACCCAAATACTGATACAGGACTCTGATTTTGTGACGAGGAATCATAATTGTTATTATTAAGCATTATTACTATAAATTCTATAGTAATCCAGACATTAATGGGATAATCATATCCCAGTCCACCATCGTTGAAGAACTTTCGCGACAAACTGGCATGTTTACTGTAGAGTGATAACCATGAACGGTTTACTCGCGCAGGCTTGCGAGATCGCGTGCAAACTCGAGCATACGCGATCCGTAAAGAAAATGCCCGAGACCGCGCGGGGATTATTCCTCTCTGTCTGCGCTGACCCTAACTCTCACTGAGGGTTGCATATTTGCGCCGCTTGAGTGATTCGGCTGTTTCCGCCGCTGAACCGGCTGATTTAGACGTGTTTGGTAAATGGGATGCGGCCAACGCGTGTACGCAAGTCGCATCCCACACCAAAGGCTTGCCACGCTGCCAGGGAATTAGAGTCATTGCGTTGGGACGCCTACCATCGTCACGTACCATACCGTTCGGCTCCAATAAAGCCGGCACGTCAGCGGTGGCATTACGTTAGAATCATTATAGAGTTTATTAGAACTATACAAACACGTCCGTCACGTTTCATCCGTGCAGGAACGGAGAAAGAATACAATTTCCTGCGGCCAGGCGGCCTGTCGTAAGAGACGACAAAACAACCCACAGCCAGGTGGTAGGGTATTTGCTCGACTGAATGGCGACCACCCCTGGTCTAGAATATGCCGCCATAACAACCTTGTGTTGTGTTCCGGCATTAGTGACCAGGTTCCAGTCTCCTTTAAGAGAGCAGCAGCGCATTTGTAGCACCTTTGGTGTTAAAAATGTCCATAGGCGATGGTAACAGCTTTCCATGAAGTGGACCGTCTGCCTGTCTGCTGAACTCCTGCAATAAAAAAAAATATGTATAACACAGGTACAAATATAACCGAACACAACAAATCCAAACGTAATGCAGGTCGTAATTCATTTACCCTCCCATAAGAAGTTATCACTTCAAAAATTTTGCAGAAATGGCATTAACAGAAGTGAATATTAAAAATCACCAAAAATTTCAAACGTTTTTTTTAAATTTTAAAATATAGCAAAAGATTTAGCTTTTCTGACGTCAGTGGGCAACGATTTCCAAGGTAAGACAGACAGCCTGTATGGCAAAGGGGGTTTTTTTTTTAATATTCGGGCTTCCCTGTCATTGGTCAAGACAGGGTTTTTCTTTTCTTTTATTTTTCTATCTCTATTATATTTCTAAACGTTTACAATGGTTCTACTACTAATTCTATTGTTCCTAATTTGTATAACTTATGTAACGTGTTGGGTAAGAGGTTGGTGAAGTTATGGGGATGTATTGATGGATGATTTGGATATGGTTGGGTTTGGTTGGATATGATTGGGATATTTCTGATGTGTTGGAGATTGATTAGAAATGCTGGATTGGTTTGGTATGGATTGGAATGTGTTGGGTTATCATAAATATAATACTTGGAAGATGGGGCGGCCGCTAGTGTGGGATGCGACCTGTGTTGACACACTGGCCCCGTCACATCTTCCAACGACCGAGTCAGGGGCTGGCAACGCTGCCGCTTCAGCTGAGGACGTCAAACGGCGCAAATATGGAGCCTTAGGAAGGGGTTACATATTTGTGCCGTTTGGGGTTGAAACATTAGGCCCGTGGGGTCCGTCGGCAAAAAGTTTCTTTAAAGACATATGTAAGAAACTCTTTGACACTACCCGTGATCAGAAGGCTGGCTCATGTTTTGCACAACAAGTATTGCCATACAGCGTGGCAATGCAGCCAGCCTTCTGGGCACGCTCCCCGTTGGCAATGATCTGCTACATAATGTATTTTTCAACACACTTGCTCATAAAATGGCTCTATGGTCACCGCAATTAGGCACAGAATGACACCCATTATCAAACTGTGAGTAAAAAACATTATAACTCACTAGTGAGTTATAGATTTTTTATTTTATTTTATTGGTTGAGTTGCTTTATTCTTAAAAAAGTTTTTATTCAAAAAAAAAGATCGCGTTCTATAGAACAAATAAATTAATGTTCCTATTGCTTGCTCATTTCATGCAACTTCTTATTTAAATAGATAATTTTAACTCGTACGTGTTTAATAAATAAAACTTTCACTCATATATAACTTTTTTTATCTACTAAATAAAATGAGTTTTTGTTGTTATTTTATTCACAAGTGTGTTGAAAAACGTCGTATGATACACGTGTGTATTGATGATTACCGTCCTCGGCTTTCTTAAGACCCTCGCCTACGGCTCGAGTCTCAATGGCGCCTCGGCGGTAATCACCAATGTTACACACTAGTACCATAATGTACTATTAGTTTCAATGTCTAAAGAAAGAACAAATACTTATATTATTTTGTACTTATATATTATTTTATATTTAAATATTTACTTTTGCTATATTACGTATATGTACTCATATATTGTGTGTATAAAATAAAGGCAGGTTATCAAAAAATTTAATGCCGTTACATAATTTCCGAGTTATATAATTCTATGTATTCGCGTTTCCTCCAAATGATGACGGTCCAGGAGGGACCGTCATCATTTTCACGGCTTATCCGATCCAGTGGTACCGGTCCAGGAGAGATGATCGCCAACATGGCAAAGGGGTTGGAAGGAAAAGTTAAAGAGCGTGCAGGCGCCATTAAAAGGAGATTATTAGTCGAGTGCAAATTGAGGGCGTATAGTATAGATAAATTTGTTGCGTTTGGACAGTTTTATCGTTGCGTGTGTATGGTAGCCGTTTAGTTCGGCAGTTAGTCATGAAGCTCTCTGGAATTATCTGGACATATTCCATCGTGGATGACATGTCTTGCGCGAACTTCTGCGGAGAATTGACGATCGAAGCCGATATCGGTGGCGTGTACTAGGGGTTCCGTAACAGCCATTAATGTGCTATATCCGACACGCACTTGGCCGATTTTTTTGTCTAGATTACTACATTGTAAAATAGACACAATACATATTAATTTTGTATACCTTTGAATTTTATCTTGACATAATGAAGACTGAATTATATGGTCGGAATAAAGTGTTTGTATGCGGAAAAACTCTTTGTCTAAACCACTGATTGTCAAAGGCGGCGAGGCCGCCCACAGCAGGGAGTTACATTTTAATAGCGACGCAGACAAATTCTTATTATTTTTTGTTACAGATCTATATGTCACCGACAGTTAATCAATTATGGTACTTTTTATCATCTTAGCAAATGTAGCCTTCTAGATGTTGTAGGAGAGTAGCAAGTACGACTTCATATTGTTACGACCTGAACGCCGAAAAAAGACAAATTCACAACTGCATACCAGTAGACATTTTATTACCTTTTCGGCATTTGAACTTCTTTTGTTTACTTTGTGTTTAAAATTTGTGATTAAAACAGCCCATTGTGTATTGTAATCTTTTATGGTAGTCATTATCCAGGTGTGATTCTAGGAAATTCAGTCCACGCGGCCGGCAGACATATTGCATTTGTACAGTATAAAGCAATGCCTCAATTGAGAGATGAGGCAGTCGAGCGAGAACCATGAACGAAGCGAGACGTTTGTACATATCGGGAATATCTATTAGTGACGGACTTTGCGCGTTTTATGGAACTACGACCTTCTGCATTACGTTTGGCTTTGTTGTATTCGGTTATATTTGTATATGTGTTATACGTGTTCGTATAGTTCTAATAAACTGTATAATAATTCCAACGGCATTTTAATTCGAGTCCTGCAACTCGTAACAATATTTTTAATTAACCTATTGGCATATTTATGAATAGGGGAAATGTGATTTAAAGAGGGAAAGAAACACGGGTAGCTTAAGGCTAATCGTTTCACGCCGAATTCAGTAAAAGCATGGTATTTTACCGATCGAGCCAGCCCAAGAGCTGTAATCAAGATAATGACTCTAACATGGCTCTACCACATAAAAGTTTCCATATACAACGCTTTAAGCTCTCCTTCTGTGAAAATAGACCCCTGAAGAGTAGTCTTCAACGAATCACCAATTAATCAAATTACAATAAATTTTATTGTTAATGCTGTTGCGTACACGACGTCGCGAACTTGTTGATATTCCCGGACCGGACTGGTTTAGACTGATCTTCTATTAATATTATGCCGACAATACCCCTGTTAAACATATTCAAGGGGGGGTCATTGTGCAAATGAGTTTGGGAATCTATGACCTATACGTACAAATTTATTCTATGTGTTAGAAAAAAATAAAATTACAATTAATTCGTTCGTTTTACTGGGCCTTTGAATATACCATTGAAAAGCTATATTAAATTTTCATTACGAACAAACAAGACTGAAACTACTGAAAGTACATAGTTATCTATACCGAATTTTCGGGCTGTTTTGTATGTACATAATTATGCTTTAATGCTATCTTCAACACGACTAGTTGGTTTATTAATTAAATTCTGCGTTAGATATTCGACTACAGGAAGTCGACATCTGAATAAATCAGAATATATTATTAAAAATAAAAAAAATATACAGAATACGACACCGTCTTCAAGAGTAATTAAAAGATATATATTTTCTTAATAATAAATAATAAACCCGCAGGGGGGCTTTGTGGCGAAGCCTTAGGTGAGTAGCGACACCTCGTACCTGACTCCGGGGGCCAAGGCAAGGCCCCCGCCTCCGTGCTTGCCTTACCCAGCCGGCACGGAGTGGAGATCGCTAGAGCTAAGATTCAAGCTCCAGGGGTGGAAGTGATAAATGGCATCACGTCAGAAGTAGCTTCGGTGAACCTGCAGCCCACCTCTCTACACCCCTTAGCCACTCACACCCATGTTGCCCCTGTCTTTATGGCATTTTTTGGGGCCCATGCAGGGAGTGGCGAGTCATTGTCTGACCATTTTTCCATGTTCCCTAAACATTGCGACGGGCAGACGCCATAGTCCCCATATTCCCAGAACCCTAGTACCATTAGCAGTTCACCACAATAGCCCGGTGCTTTTTGTCCTCATTTCCCACAATAGTCCTACACTGGCCGGGGCTTGTCCTTGGGTGCATTATTATATGGTGTAGACAGGGACAATCGCCGGTCAGTGTCACGCCACATTTAGATTAAATTTGTCAAGGGGCCTCTACGTGTTGGCCTTCCCATGACCCCACGCAAGCCTTCCAAAAGTCCGGGCCATTTTTATGGCCCGTAGTCTTAAGAGACATACAATTTATAATAAATAATAAAAAATAAAACAATTTTATTGTCACCAAAAATATAACAAATTTTGCCTTAAAATTAAGACTAGATACTAACACCTAGACTAGGCCGAGCCTGTATCCTAGGTGTTAGTTGCTTCCAGTGACGTAATAACTAAATTTTACAACAAATTAAATGTTCTACATTACAAATAAAAATTACAACAAAAAATTGGAGGTAGTTCTAAAATTGTTAATGTAGCGGCTTGATAAACATGAACTTGAATTGTCTACAGAACGAGAATTCTGTATTCTGGGGACTTAGGAACATTTTTCTTCTAAATAAGCATACATACAAATTAAAATTAAACTATAAAATCTAGTCCCAGACCGCTGTCAGTTGGAAACGTGTCCAAAGGACTGGCCACATTACCTCGCTAATGCGTTGTCCGAGGTACAGACCAGTCTTTTGGCCACGTGAGACGTCTACCAGGCGTTTTGCTATGTCTCGATAAAGTTTGTGCGCCTCGGGCCCCCATGGTCCCAGGGTCTCGACCCCAAAAGCCGCAAATATGTAACCATTTCCGATGGCGGCATATTTGCGGAATTTTAGGGCCTCCTGTTGTGCAGCAGCTGTACCAGCAGACATGCTTGTAGCTGAAAGATGGGACGCCGCCAGAGTATCTAGATTAGATTGTATAGTTCAATTTTAATTTGTATGTATACATATTTGTAATTTAGTTTAGTTTTTATTTAATTGTTACTATAGTCGACGCATTTTAAACTGAGTCGTCGGGCAATAAATGTCACTGACAGTAGGAATGTGCAAGCAATGCAATCCGTTATCGATACTTAGCTACCTGTCCACGCGGGGTCGATGCGTCATCGTGACCTTCATTAGCACTCTGACTCCCGATTGGTCTTTACGAGTAAGGGTTGTTGTTTTACTATAAATATAATATTTTTTGTTATAACACTCATTACATTACTTACAAACGGCCCTTTTCAGGGCCATATTACGATCTATACAGTTTCTATATGATTACGTCGAAACAAACATTTTATCTTACAAACTAAAAACTTTTATTTTCGTGAAAAATTATTCCTATTAATACTTAACATAATTTAGCATATCGATCGTAGCTATCCCGTTATCGATATGCAGTTCTACAATTCTTACGCACATCACTACACCTCTCCATAAGACCTGTATGTGCGAGCGAGACAGACAGATAAATATGACTTGTGACCCGAAGCCTCAGTTCATAATGCGTCGACTATAGTTGATAGTTGTTAATATTTAATATAATAGACGCCATAGTCCCCATATTCCCAGACCCACCACTAGCAGTACCCACTAGCCCGGCACTTTTGTTCTTCATTTCCCACAATAATCCTACACTGGCCGGGGCTTGTCCTTGGGTGCATTACTATATGGTGTAGACAGGGATAATCGCCGGTCAGTGTCACGCCACATTTACAATAAATTTGTCAAGGGGCCTCTACGTATTGCCTTCCCATGGCCCCGCGCAAGCCCTCTAAATTTCCGGGCCATTTTTATGGCCCGTGGTCTTCAAAAACATACATACATACATAACTTCACGCCAGTTCCCTTGCGGGGTAGGCACGAACAACAGAGCGCCATTTAGGCCCATTCTTACACACCTCACTTGCTTCTTTGACATTCATAACTCTTGTCATGCACACTCGTCTGTTCTTAAGGCTCCTGACATCACCCTCCGCTAGTACACGATCAATTTGATCATGGAAGGTGTGTCGTGGCCTTCCACGACTTCTGCATCCATCCACTTTTGCATTGTATATCTGTTTAGTCATTCTTTCATCATGCATTCTTTCCACATGCCCGAACCACCGGAGCATTCCTTTCCTTACCTTCACCCCGACACTCTCTTTCAGACCAACTCTCTTTCTTACTTCGGTATTACGAACGCGGTCCGCGAGCGTCACTCCGCAGATTTTGCGCAGTGCTCGCATCTCGACCGCGTTTACTCTACTTTCATGCTCTCTCTTCCATACGTGAGCGTAGGTACCAGCACCGCGTTGTGTATGGCGAGCTGGGCCTTCTGGCTGAGGTTCTTAGCGCCTAGAAGTTTACCTAACGCTCCATTCAAACTATATCAGCGGTGTACCTTCCATCCCTGCTAAAAGCACATCCAAGATATACAAACTCATTCACTTGCTCCAGCATAACATCATCGACCATTATCCTTGCATTCGTTCTGGTTTCTTCTCTTTCAAACACCATAACCTTTGTTTTCTTCGCATTCAAATGTAAGCCTCTCGCCTGACAGTCATCTTTCATCATTATGACTAGTGTTTGCAGTTCTGATGGCGATTCGGCTAAAAGCACGGCATCATCCGCATAAAGCAAGGTGCTTACAACTAGATCACTCATTCGTACCCCAACATCCATCAATCTTATTCTCTGGAGACAATCGTCCAGGTATAGGATGAACAGCAAAGCCGACAGCACGCAGCCCTGCCTGACGCCAATATTGACGTCAAACCAGGGCGACAGGCTGCCATCCACTCGCACGCATGCCATACAGTCCTCGTAAGTGGACTGCACAGCACGCATCAATTGGCCATTAATCCCATATCCGGGCAATATGTCCCAGAGCTCCTTCCGCACAACCCTGTCAAATGCTTTCTCTAGATCCACAAAACCGCAGAAAATCTTCCGGCCCATAGCCAGCTGCTTCTCTACGATATTGCGGAGAGAGAAAACTTGATCCATACATCCCCTTCCATTTCTGAAGCCACCTTGTGCATCCCACAGTAATCCATCGGATACCACTCTCATTCTCTTTTTAATAATATTCGTATACACTTTAGATGCTGTGCTGATCAAACTGATGGCCCTGTAGCTGGCGCACTCCATACGTGACCCCTTGCCTTTATACAAGGGCACGATGACAGCGCGCCTCCAGTCCTTGGGAACGTTTCCCGTCCTCCAGCACAAGTTGCATAAGGACAGGAAAGCGTCCCGGACGCAGGTTCCAAAAACATACATTTATATAAATAACATAATAATATAAACTTAGGCATGTTTGCTGAAGAGTTTCTTGCGCCGCTTCTTCTCTTCAAGCCATAACATGTTGCGAAGCGGTCGTAAATTAGATTAGGTTCTCATAGAGTAAATAAAAACCATAAACAAAAATTAAAATTAACAAGTTGGCGGTAGGCAAAATAAAACTTTAACAATATTCATTGACACTTGACATCTTTGTCTTCCGTGATCACGTGAAAAGTGGCCGAAACGTCGGAATAATAAAAATCAAATAAATTACCACGTCGAAAACCGTTAAAACGTAGTTTTATTAACCCCTAAATAATTGGGAGAAGGTGAAAGAAAAGAGGAAATATCCACGTCATAGTTTAAAAGTAAGAGAAGGGCACCCAACACCCCCTGGATGATTTGCGTTTGTGAATTATTTAGGGTTGGCCCGGTATGTCTTTTCCTTATTCTGACATGTCCTATGTACACATACATACATACATACATAACTTCACCCCAGTTCCCTCGCGGGGTAGGCACGAACAACAGAGTGCCATTTAGGCTTATTCTTACACACCTCACTTGCCTCTTTGACATTCATAACTCTTGTCATGCAAGCTCGTCTGTTCTTAAGGCTCCTGACATCACCTTCTGCTAGTACATGTCCTATGTCACACCATAAAACTCCATATCATCCTTCTCATAATCCATCCATTTCGTTTGTGGTCTACCCGTCAGTCTTCCAGTTCAAAATTATTTTTGTGACATGACTTTCATCCCTCCTCATACCGTACCCATACCATCTTAGGGCTCTTTCCCACGACCTATTCTGCGGGAACTATTTTTAATTAATCCCGCAACTGTCACTGGTGTGTGAACACATAGTTGCATCTTGTTTTTTGCGGTAGAACAACGAACGAGCGATTTAGATTGGGCAGATCTTGGACAGTGTAAAAAACTTCAAACCGATCGGTTTTTTGCCGCATACTGCGTACAGGATATCGTGTGACTGCTAGTATTGACACGTACACTACTAAACAGTATCCTGCAATCCTTGCCGTGGGAAAGGGTCCTTAATCTTCTTCCTCTCAATTTTTCAGTGACGGGTGCAACTTTCAAAGATCCCGTTATGTACTCATTTCTCACCTTATCCATTCTTGGGACACTACACACCCATTTCAACATTCTAATCACAGCTGAGAGGAGTCTTTGGTCTATCACTTTAGTGGCCTAACATACGGACCTGTACTATTGAAACTATATCAAATTCAAATTCAAAAGTTTTTATTCAAAATAAGTTCCACTGGAGAACACTTTTTGAAGGTCATACATGTAAGATAAAATTTAATCTTTACTTCCCATTCTACGTACACGGCTTCGCAACGTGTTGATGCTGTAAAGGAGAAGAAGCGGCAAGAAACTCCCCAGCAACACGTCTAGCTAAATATTGTTTTTCTTTATGTTTCATATTCTATTTATATCTCAAATTCTTTCTTTTTATAAGTTTTGTACAGAAGTATGTTACAGAATTACTTTTTGAAGAATTAATGGAGTTGTAGCAAACAATGCATACTCAATAAGACCAAGACAATAAAAGGAAAGAAAAATAATATTATAGTTATAATAATGACATGACGTGCTAAAATGTTATGCTGCAATATGTCTCCACAAATTCCCTACAACCGTGGCAAGATAAAAAAATTAATAAAAACGTTATACAAAATTTAGTATAAGAGGTTGGAGCGAGCTGCTATGTAAATGAATTTTTGTCATTTAAGTATTCTTCAATAGTATCCCCTTTTTAGCAAGATGCTTTATAATTTATTTTTAAATTTAGTGAAAGGCAGATCTAACATTTCACTCGGAATCTTATTGAAGAAGCATATACCAACCCCCAAGAAAGAGGACAGTACTTTTTGTAATCTAAAAGATGGCAATATCAGTCTATTACAATGCCTGGTGTTGAAATTGTGTACACCCTTATACTGCTTGTAGGCACTCAAATTATTACGAATATAAATTATTATATATAATATATAATTATCTATATATTAATACGTGAGGCAAAAATACAGCAAAAACTTTGTACCCCTTTTTACGAAAATTGCGCGAACGGGGGAGTATGAAAATTCGCACACTTATCTTATACTTCTTATACTACTAATATATAAAGCTGAAGAGTTTGTTTGTTTGTTTAAACGCGCTAATCTCAGGAACGCTAGTCTGATTTAAAAAAAATCATTACCTATATATATTTATAGAAAGAAAGAAAAGAAAGTTAGCAAAAAAAAAGAAGAGATCTTAAAGGATTATAGGCAGAATACAATATAGGTTAAGTTTCTTTCATTGCACTAGTTTATAGTTAGACTACGATATATTAGTGATTAATGTAAAAACACATATCTTTGTGTTTTACGTTAACATAATTATGTATTAGATGAAATAAGTATTTTATATTTATTGTGTATATTCTCTTATATCTTATACTAATATATAAAGCTGAAGAGTTTGTTTGTTTGAACGCGCTAATCTCAGGAATCCCTGGTCTGATTTGAAAAATTCTTTCAGTGTTGGATAGCCCATTTATTGAGGAAGGCTATAGGCTATATATCATCACGCTAAAACCAATAGGAGCGGAGCAGCAATGAAAAATTTGAAAACAAATTCCACGCGGAAGGCGTCGCGGGCACAGCTAGTAGTTTATATAGGGAAGGAGTGCAGAAAACTTTTTTTTTAAATTATGCATAAAAACATTACACACACTACCATATATTTGACACACAGACGCATATATACTCTTTTGTTTATTGTTAAAGTCAAATTAACAGTGTAGCCTTGGCGAAATCTGTGATTATAGAAGTATAGTCTTTAACATTAATTATGGTCGATTTTCGACCACGGGCGACCACTAGTTATTCATAAATACATAACTCATCATCATAACCAACACAAAACCATATTGAATTTAAAATGTAATCAATTTTGCAGTCACTTTTCCTCTTGTCCCTTTTACATATTGATTAAATCAATGTGTGGACTGTATATCCATAGGTCGCTGGTTCATATCCGGCTCGAAGGACCATATGATTAAATCAAACTATTAAGGAAAGGGTAAAAATAGCACTGCGAGAGATATTTAATAAATTTACTAAGATTGCACCATTACATTTCGAAGGGAAAATTTTCTGTTGTGACAAAAGTCAAATTTCAATTGTTTGTTGGTGTTGCCAACACATATAATAAGAAAACCATTTTATGGTTTTGTAGACAAATGTCAAAATTTTGATTTCCTCATTTCGAATTCTAGCCATAAGACACACATATTATTAATTCTATAGCCAGCTGAGTACTTTCAAATTTTCTTAAGTTTTCGCGATTTGTACCTATACTAATATTATAAAGCTGAAGAGTTTGTTTGTTTGTTTGTTTAAACGCGCTAATCTCAGGACCCGCTGGTCAGATTTGAAAAATTCTTTCAGTGTTGAATAGAACATTTATCGAGGAAGGCTAATATATTTTCAAAGACTATAATATATTAAGACTATAAGAACAGACGGACGTGCATGACAAGAGTTATGAATGTCAAAGAAGCAAGTGAGGTGTGTAAGAATAAGCCTAAATGGCGCTCTGTTGTTCGTGCCTACCCCGCAAGGGAACTGGCGTGAAGTTATGTATGTATGTATGTATGTATAATATATTTTCAAAAAAATTAGGGACCCTTACTAAAAGTCCAATAACGTAACCCAAGGTGTAAAAAAATGACCCGAAAAAATCTGCTGCGAAAACTATTGATTATAGAACAAAACAATGTACTACCACTTTGCAGAACATATAATTGTCTACAAAAAATATCGCGTAACCATATATCGTAAGTATTGTAGTTATCTCACAATAAGTGTTTTCTTTTATTTTTTTAAATAATTAAAATGCCGTCGCTTCAAAAACTCTTTATTTTGTACCTTGGTATTAATCCTTATCAAAATAAATTACTCCATTTTCAAGACGAATTCAATACCTTTCTAGAACTTTTTGAATTATTCAATTCGGACGTTTCATTCAAAAGATATCGTGACATTTAAAATGTAAGTATTAGTGTTGTAGCCAAATATACTAATATTGTTTGATTGAACGCGCTAATCTCAGGATCTACGGGTCTGATTTGAAAAATTCTTTCAGTTTTGGATAGCCCATTTATCGAGGAAGGCTATAGGCTATATATCATCACGCTAAGACCAATAGAATGTTTCAAAATCGGAGGGTTTTGAAAGCAAATTCCACGCGGACGACGTCGCGGGCACAGCTAGTACATAATAAAACTACGATATAACGGTTTTAAGCGCGGTAATTTATTTGATTTTTATTATTCCGACGTTTCGGCACCTCATAAATTAGATTAGGCTCCCATAGAGTAAATAATATTGTTGGACCCAACAATAAAAGAAGATGGCAGCTGGAGGGTCCGAAACAACTCCGAAATAGAAGACCTCATGGCCGAACCCAACATAATTGGGGAAATAAAATCTCACCGTCTCCGCTGGCTCGGTCATGTAGAGCGGATGGAAGAGGATCGAGGAGTGAAGTAAGCATACTTGGGGCGACCAGTCGGTCGACGATCGGTTGGTCCTCCCAAGTATCGCTGGAAGGATAGAGTGGAAGCTGACCTGACCGCACTACAAGCCCACAATTGGCAAGACACTGTGCAGGACCCAGGACCGAGGAAAGTGGCGTGCTCTCGTTTCGGAGGCCAAGACTCACTTTGGGTCGCTGAACCAACGGAGTTAGTTAGTTAGAGTAAATAATAACCATAAACAAAATTAAAACTAAACAATTAAAATGAACAAGTTGTCTTGACATCATTGTCTTCCGTGATCACGGCTACTGAAAAGTGGCCGAAATGTCGGAATAATAAAAATCAAATAAACTACCACGCTCAAAACCGTTAAAAGTTAGTTGTATTATGAGCCTAAGTAAATTATCTATGCCCTAATTAAGCTGAAGAATGATCTCTTAAATTACACAATGTTCCACCAATAATGGAACTAAACAGTTTTTTTATATAAATATAAGTAAGTGCTACTCGTCAATTCATTCCCTCCACAAACTCGTTAGTGAACGGACCTATTTTATTATATAAAAAAAATATAATAAGAAATCCTTAAAACGTTTCGTTCGATCGCCTTGACCGACAACAATACCATTGCCGTTCGTGTTGTAAAAAAAAATCGCGCCAGTGACTTTGGAAAAGTGCGCGGGAATTTTGACGTTTGACTTTTCTTTTTTTTAAATTGTGAACATGAAGGAGTTGAACGGTGTTTCCACGAGCTGTGATAGTGGGAATGGTGTGATTGTGACGAAGAAAAAAGCGGACAATGGTAAGCCTTTTTCTTTTTTTTTATGGCTTCAACACACACGGCATTGATTTTGCCAATGTCGAAGTTTCACAATGAAAGGGCAGGTGAAAAAAATTAAATATTTTTGTACATACAAATTTGTTTTACATGTATGATCACTACTCATATATAAATATTAAAATGACTTTCTTTTGACGTTTGGTTGTTGCATTTACGACCTTGGAAATTGACTGATTAGTACAGAATTTAATACATACGCAATTTTATCTCAAAAATGGGATAGTTTTCCCGGGATCAAGATTGAGAAAGATACAACGAGATTGAACATAGGGTACTTTTTATCCCGGGAATAGGATAGTTGATTCGATACAAAGATTAAGCCAATAATAAACTACTGATTATCATGAGATTCGACATGTATCTTCAATAGTGACAATGAGCACAGGATAATTTTTATCTCGAAAGTAAGATAATTTCCGCAGAACAAGGTTCTGTAGTATACGTGAACGAAGTCGCATGAAAGAACTTGTCTATTCCACTAGTATATTTTTTTTTAAATTTACTAACTTATTTTTTTTTAATTATACTTCTGGCTCTATCATTTTTTTTTATAATTTTACAATAAACATTACTATTCTTACAAACATAACCAATTTGATACGTGCGTTGTTTAAAAACAACATCAGGGAAATATGGACATATGGCCGGTTCCTATATTACTTACTTACCATTCATTCGCTTGCCCTACCAACGGTTGAATTTTGACATTACTTGTATGGAGCTTATGTCAAATTTTAACCGATACTAAGGCGAATTAACGGTCGGCAAGATATAAGAACCGGGCCTTAGGGACGTTGGTTATATTGAATTTCAATATAATTTATATAAAGAAAACTCTTAATTAATATTAAAATAACCCGAAAATATATTTTTTTTGTTTAAAGAACTTTATTCTCAAAAGAACATTATAGTTCACTTATATGACCTACAAAAGTTTATATTCTAACATAAGTCCTAAAAATCTAAGAACGAGTAGACGTTAGGGTGGTGCAGAAACACGGCCTATTTTTTGTTTTTGAGTCTTGAGTGAAAAAATGTTAGTTTTTGATGTTGTAAGATCTCCCTCCAAAGTAAAGCTCAAAAAAAATTAAAGAGGTCGCTCCTAATTTTTTAAAATTTCAAAAATCGCCAAAAACGGATTTTTATATTCAAATTTTTTTTTCTCGTTACGGTATAATTTTATAGACCAAAAGTTTCTGAAAGTTCCAGTTCAAAATTTGAATTTTAAAAGGTCGCTCATAATTTTTTTTATATACTAGTGCATTACTTTAGTTAGATTGTTTACTACGGCCTCTACGTGTTGGCCTTCCCATGGCCCCACGCAAGCCCTCCAAATGTCCAGGCCATTTTTATGGCCTGTGGTCTACAAAGATATACATAAAAAAAATAGGTGTGACCAGAGAAACATAATAATTAGATTTTCTGATGTAGTCTTCTGTATTGTTTATACATTAAGTTTTTAATATATAATTTTTCAATTTATTTTTATAGGAGTTTATACTTTTACACTCCTTTACTTAATTTAGTCATCGACGTAAGGTCGCCAGTTTGTCGGTATTCTATAGGATACACTTCGGGGAGTGTGCCACGGAATTACATGAATTGGTTCCTCCCTCACCATTCTACCACCGGACAAGCAGACGTACGCACTCACGCCACCGATATATGGTGGAAATACCAACGAAGCGGACGAAACGCTATGCTTCCTCTTTCATCATACGCACCGCTGAAGAGTGGAACTCTTTACCGTCGTCTGTTTTTGCTGAAAAATATAATCTAGGTGTCTTTAAGTCTCGCGTGAACAGGTATCTTCTAGGTAAGCGTGCTCCACCTTAGACTGCATTTCCACCTGACGTCAGGTGCAATGTCAGTCAAACGCGAACCTATTCAATATCATTTGATATTACATTTATAGTGCAGCGAAGTGTATACGATTTAATCAATCCATAAATATACCTTTAAGTTTTACAAAGTACAAACAAGACTCATTTCTGTTGCGAGCAAGTAATTATTTAAATCATGGAATGGAGCGTTAGGTAAACTTCTAGGCGCTAAGAACCTCAGCCAGAAGGCCCAGCTCGCCGTACACAACGCGGTGCTGGTACCTACGCTCACGTATGGATGCGAGAGTTGGGTATGGAAGAGAGAGCATGAAAGTAGAGTAAACGCGGTCGAGATGCGAGCACTGAGCAAAATCTGCGGAGTGACGCTCGCGGACCGCGTTCGTAATACCGAAGTAAGAAAGAGAGTTGGTCTGAAAGAGAGTGTCGGGGTGAAGGTAAGGAAAGGAATGCTCTGGTGGTTCGGGCATGTGGAAAGAATGCATGATGAAAGAATGACTAAACAGATATACAATGGAAAAGTGGATGGATACAGAAGTCGTAGAAGGGCACGACACACCTTCCATGATCAAATTGATCGTGTACTAGCGGAGGGTGATGTCAGGAGCCTTAAGAACAGACGAGCGTGCATGACGAGAGTTATGAACGTCAAAGAGGCAAGTGAGGTGTGTAAGAATAAGCCTAAATGGCACTCTGTTGTTCGTGCCTACCCCGCAAGGGAACTGGCGTGAAGTTATGTATGTATGTATGTAAGTAAATACGATGACATAGACCCCTTTGCAATCAGTAATTTCAGGAGCCAAGCGGTGTCTAAGTCTTAAATTTTTCAACAGTGACTAAGCATCTCGGTGCCTTTTTTACGCCTTCATGTTACTATTTTACAAGCTTTTATTTAACTTGCAATGGATGTACCTATGTATGTATATATGTAAGTTCGGGTGGAATTTTGCAAGTTAAATTTGACCAACTTCCCGGTTTGCGATTGAGCTGAAATTTTGCACACGTATATATATCGCGTGACAATCCAATAATATGGTACCATGGAGCTGATCTGATGATGGAGTCGGAATATGGCCATAGGAACTCCTGTACTAAACAAGATAGACCCGTCGTGTTTGGGCTCCGTAAATCTCGTACCCCCAGGCCCCGCTTACCGCGGATACGTAGCTCGCTCCGTTAGCTGCTAAGCGTCTGCATTTTTGTAGTACCTTAGTAAGCACGGGGCGAGCCTACGACACGCCACGCAACCAAGTATACCTTGTTCGTTCGGTCAAATATATACACACAAGGAAGAGTATATACACACAAGGAAGACTAAGAAGACCAGGAAGATCAAGGGGCATTCGGAAGACTTTACAGCCAACGGACTCTCAGCGTGTCTACGTGGATATTGTGAACCACCAGTGATTGTGATTAGTGCCACTCGTGTTGATCGGTGTAATCGGTATAATTAGTGCTATCTACGTTCAGTGTAACGTCCGGGGCTAGTGCTAAGTTGTGTCGATTAAACTCGAACGTGCCGTGTGATACAGTTGTACTGATCGCACCTGTTGCTGTTGCAGCGTCTATAAATATATATACAGTTAACTTGCTAAGGGGTGTTTCATTTAGGGCGACCCTGCGCCCGCAAGCCCAAAAAATTTTTGGTCCTTCGAGCCGGATCGCAACAGCAAGAGGAGTGCATCGAAGTCAGCCCGGATAAGTGACAGTGATAAGTGACAGTGCAAGTGACAGTGCAAGTGACAAGTGTTTAGTGTCAGTGTTTTCTCGGGACTGAAACTAAGATGCCGAGCACAAGAAGCAAGGCCGCTGAAGAGAGAGTACAGAAGGTACATGAAGAACCTCCTGCGTCGCCGTCGGTACACATCTCTGCGTCCGCGTCTGCGCCGATTACGTCGAGACCCGCGTCGCCCGGTGTACAGGAGACGACGATCGCGCCCACACACACCGTGCATCGTACCGAACGCCGATCACGGTCCCCGTCTGTGCGATCACATGTGAGTGCCGCCGACCAGATTAGGCAGATGGAGTTGGAGGCAGAGGAGCAGATCGCCGCGCTTGCGATCCGCCGAGAAGAGCTCCAGCTGCAGGCCGCGCTCATAAGGAAGAGAACGGCTGCGAACATAGCCGCTCTACGGGAACACTCAGACAGGGCGAGCGTGTGTGGAGACGAAGGTATGGATACAGAACACCATATCACGGAATGGCTGAAGAACACCCGCATACGGGGGGAGTCGCCGAACGCAGGTGAGAGGTCGACGCCCAGAACGAGAGGCGCCGAGCCACGACCACCACGTGACGTCGTAGAAAGGTCGACGGAGTTATATGGGGACTCACGTGACCGGTCTGCGGAGATTAATGACCGGGCCGCTCACGTGACCTTCCGGACACCGCGAACAGCGAGATCACCGACACCGACGAGATCGAGGGACCGAGGCATCGATCGTCTGGCAGACGCTTTGGAAAGGATCATCCGCACCAGACCGACGCCGCGGCAGTGCCAAGATCTGCCCACCTTCAGTGGAGCTCCTGGTGAGTGGTTGCCATTCAAGGCGGCCATGCGCGAATCCACGGTCGTGCATGGGTTTACGGCCGCCGAGAACTTGGGGCGTTTGCGCAACTGCCTCAAGGGGGAAGCCAGGGAGCATGTGTCAGGTCTGTTGTACACTGCTACGGATCCCGCGGTGATTATGAAGACGCTGGAGCAAACATATGGTCGCCCGGAAATCATAATTGATCGCGCGCTAGAGGAAATTAAGAAGTTGCCGCGATCGGGCTCGTCCGCCAGCGAACTGAATACGTTAGCCACGAAACTGCAGAACATTGTCACGTCCATCTCGTGCGTTGACAACAGAGGCTACTTGTTGAACCCTATGCTTGCGAGACAGGTCATCGACAAGCTTAGCTTGCCTCTGCAGGTTAAATGGTGGGACTTCGCCGAGCAGTCTACGGGCGAAGGCGAACCAGAGATTGTGAGGCTATCCAGGTTTCTGATGGGTGAAGCGGACAAAGCCATGCGACACTCCTACTCGACACCATCGAGGTCTACAACGGATATGAATGTCGCCAGGGAAACCAGGGCGAAGCCGCCACGGATTAACGAGCGTCGTCGCGTGTATACCACATCAGCCGAGAAAAAGGACGTATGTCACTGTTGTGGAGAAGGACACCTGACCACGCAATGCGGCAGACTGGCAGCAATGACGGTGCCAGAAAGATGGAAGTGGGCCAAGGAAGCCAGGATATGTTTCTTGTGCCTACGCAGCAAGCACCAACGGTTCCGTTGCGGGGCAAAGAAGTGCGGGGTGAACGAGTGCCGCGAGCCACACCACGCACTGTTACACCTGCGGAAGGACGCGGAAGCCGTTCGTGAGCCGACCGAGAGGAAGGAGTCGGCAGGAAAACCGACCAGGAACGAGGAGTCGGTAATGACGGCATCGGCACACAAGGCCAACACGAATGAGAAGGTGTTGCTGAAGGTGTGCCCGATCACCGTTAAAGGACGCAACGGTGAGGAGGTGAGCACATACGCGCTCTTGGACGAGGGATCAACGATCACGTTGGTGGATGAGGAGATTGCCGCGAAGATTGGAGCAGATGGCCCGAAGCGACCTCTGAACATCCACGGGATCAACTCAAGCCAGCGTGAGGCCCAGAGTAGGATGGTAAGTCTGGCGGTTCGCGGTAAGGAGCAACCGCACTACCATCAAATAAAAGCGCGCACGGTGAAGAAGCTCACCTTAGGGAACCACTCTGTGAGGCGAGAAGTCGTGCAACAGCTACGCCACTTGAAGACGCTGCGAGAGGACGACGTGTGCTATGAGAACGTCAAGCCACGCGTGCTGATTGGAGCTGACAATTGGCATTTGATTGTCACGAGGAAATTGCTGGCAGGTAAGAAGAACCAGCCAGCCGCCTCCCTGACTCTCCTGGGGTGGACCGTCCATGGGAGTGCGCCCAGGGGAGTGGTGATGAGTCAGGGAATAGACAGAGTGCTTCATATTCGCTCGTGGCAAGGAGATGGCTCACGAGATGAATTATTCGAAATGGTCAAATCCCATTTCGACATGGACGCGCTTGGCATATCCAGCAAGAAGAAGCCTGTGGCCGAAGAAGAACGGGCTCTGAAAATCTTTTCGGACACCGTGAGGAAGGTAGATGGACGCTTCGAGGTGGGACTGCCCTGGCGAGAGGACGTCGTCTCCATGCCGTCAAGTTACGACATGGCCATACAACGTCTGCGAGGCATCGAAAGGAAGATGGACAGGTCGCCGCAGTTCAGGGAAGCGTACACGACCCAGGTCAACAAGCTGCTGGACAAGGGATACGCCGAGCCGTGCGAAGAAGGCCACGTCGTGAACGGACGCACGTGGTATGTACCTCACTTCGCCGTCACGAACCCGAACAAGCCCGGAAAGGTAAGGCTGGTTTTTGACGCCGCAGCACGCTCAGACGGAGTGTGCCTGAACGACGTACTGCTGGATGGGCCAGACTTACTGCAGGCTTTGTATGGCATCTTGTTCCGGTTCCGCGAAGGGAAGATCGCAGTGACGGCCGACATAAGGGAGATGTTTCTCCGAGTGAAGATCCGGAGAAAAGACCGGACAGTGCAGCATTTCCTGTGGCGAGGAGATGACCGCCGCGGCATACCTCGACGATATGTGATGACGTCGATGATCTTCGGGGCACGGAGTTCGCCATTCCTGGCACACAGCGTACGCAACAGGAATGCGGAGGACAACAAGGAGACGCACCCACGAGCGTATCTGGCTATAACCCAGAACCACTACATGGACGATTGGGTGCAGAGCTTCGCGGACGAGGCAGAAGCAGCCCGAACGATCGCCGAGGTAAGGGAAGTGCACGGGAAGGCCGGTTTTGAGCTCGCCGGTTGGGACTCGAACCGCGAGCACCTCATGATTGACATCCCAGAGGAAGACAGAGCCAGGCAGCCCAAGGAACTGGGAGCCAACGCACACCCTTACGGGAAGACGTTGGGTGTTTTGTGGATACCGGAGACAGACGAACTGGCATTCAACACCATGATGCCCAGAGTTCCAGAGGATATCAGGGACGGCTCGCGGACACCCACCAAACGGGAGGCCTTGGGTATGGTAATGTCGTTATTCGATCCCCTAGGCCTGTTGAGCCCGTATACCGTAAGGGCGAAGATTACGTTACAGAAACTCTGGCGGATCAAGTTGGGATGGGACGAACCCTTGCCGGAAGAGGAAGCAAGGGAATTTGAAGAGTGGATCCAGGACTTGAATTCCATCAAGGAGCTGCGGCTACCACGGTGTTACGGCAGGGATGAAGATGTCGTAAACACAGAACTTCATATCTTCACGGATGCCAGTGAACAAGCTTACGCGGCGGCAGCGTACTGGCGCTTCGAGCGAAGAGACGGGAGCGTCAGCGTCGCATTGATAGCTGGGAAGGCGAAGGTAGCCCCGATGAAGGCTCAGAGCATTCCACGGATGGAGCTGCAGGCTGCTCTGATTGGGGCAAGACTGGCCGCGGAGATACGAAGAGAGCACGGCTTCGAACCACGTGACGTGACGTTTTGGAGCGACTCCAAGACAGTGCTGCACTGGGTGAGGAACGACTCGGCACGGTACACGCCATTTGTGGCTCACAGGCTTGGTGAGATAGGAGAGCTCACTGAGCCAGGGCAATGGCGATGGGTACCGACCAAGGAAAATGTAGCAGACGACGCGACCAGGATAGGCGGTTCGATCCTGAAGACGGACGACCGGTGGTTCGTTGGCCCGGGTTTTCTTTACGGACCCAGGAACGAATGGCCGAAGGAACTCCCGGCGAACGACGAAACCACGGAAGTCCTGGTCAACTTCGCCACTGATGCAGAACCGTTCATCGACGCCACGAGGTTTTCGACATATGGGAAGCTGTTGCGAGCGACCGCATACGCGCTCACGTTCATTGACATGTGTCGCCGCAAGACGAAGTCTATGGAGGCGCGACACACGGAAGAGGCTGAACGCTTGCTCGTTCGACAGGCGCAAAGGGAGAGTTTCTCTGAGGATTACGAGCGCCTGAAGAGGGGAGAACGAGTCAAGCGCGGCAGTCGGCTTCACAAGCTCGACCCGGAGTACGGAGGGGATGGAATCATCAGGCTGAACGGAAGGATTAAGGCAGCCCCCCTCGCCGAGCTTGTAAGAAGCCCGCCGATCCTCGATGGAGCACACCACATCACCCGACTGATGATCAGACAGGAGCACGAGGCACATCATCACGTCGGGACGGAGCACATTGTGAACAACATGAGGCAGAAGTATTGGATCCTGCGACTTCGACCTGCAGCACGTCACGTCATGCATCAGTGCATAAACTGCCGACTTAGGAAGACCGCGCCGACAGTACCTGTCAAAGGTGACCTGCCGAGGGACCGCCTGGCTGCCTACACACGACCCTTCTCCAACTGCGGAGTGGATTGTTTCGGACCTATGTGGGTAACCATAGGACGCCGCAGGGAGAAGCGTTGGGGGATGCTGTTCACTTGTCTCGTGACCCGCGCCGTTCACATAGAGCTCATCGCGAGCTTGAGCACAGATTCTGCCATCATGGCAATCAGAAGGATGGGTGCACGTCGCGGGTGGCCGAAGACGATGTGGTCGGATAATGGGACCAATTTTCATGGGGCAGACGCCGAATTACGAACGGCGCACGCCAGATGGGTGCAGGAAGCGCCAAGCTATGTAAAAAAGAGACCACTGGCCTGGCGGTACATCGATCCCGGCGCACCAAACCAGGGGGGAGCGTGGGAGCGCCTCATCAGGACGGTGAAGACGGCACTCCACGCTACGCTCGCGGAGCAAGCTCCCAAGGAAGAGGTGTTGATTACGACGATGGCCGAGATCGAGCACACGGTGAATTCTCGCCCATTAACGCATGTGTCAGTAAGCGCGGAAGATGAAGACGCGCTCACTCCCAATCACTTCCTGATCGGTTCAGCGACGGGCCTGCCGATTACAGGAGTGACTGAAATAGCGGACAGGAAGACATGGTTCGCCAGCCAGGCATTGGCGGACAAGTTCTGGACGCGTTGGCTCCGAGAATACTTGCCAACGCTAGCAGCCAGGGACGACGTGCGCCGTAAGGAAGAACGCGTGCACGTCGGGGACGTGGTAATAATCGCCGACGGCTTGTTACCACGGAACGTGTGGCCCCGAGGTGTCGTCGAGCGGACATACATCGGGCCAGATAACGTCGTACGAAGCGCGGAGGTACGTACGAAGGGAGGTATCTTCAGGCGACCGGTCAGGCGGCTGATTGTCCTGACGAAGGAAGATGGCTCCGAGGATCTGCGCCGGGGGGAGGATGTTGCGGACAGAATCACCCCCCTGACCTCTCCCCCGTAAATCTCGTACCCCCACGCCCCGCTTACCGCGGATACGTAGCTCGCTCCGTTAGCTGCTAAGCGTCTGCATTTTTGTAGTACCTTAGTAAGCACGGGGCGAGCCTACGACACGCCACGCAACCAAGTATACCTTGTTCGTTCGGTCAAATATATACACACAAGGAAGAGTATATACACACAAGGAAGACTAAGAAGACCAGGAAGATCAAGGGGCATTCGGAAGACTTTACAGCCAACGGACTCTCAGCGTGTCTACGTGGATATTGTGAACCACCAGTGATTGTGATTAGTGCCACTCGTGTTGATCGGTGTAATCGGTATAATTAGTGCTATCTACGTTCAGTGTAACGTCCGGGGCTAGTGCTAAGTTGTGTCGATTAAACTCGAACGTGCCGTGTGATACAGTTGTACTGATCGCACCTGTTGCTGTTGCAGCGTCTATAAATATATATACAGTTAACTTGCTAAGGGGTGTTTCATTTAGGGCGACCCTGCGCCCGCAAGCCCAACCATATTATATGGCTTCAAAATAAACAATAAAGATTTAATAAATATATATAATATAAGATATCTTGTCCTGAAAAAATAAAATTGTAGAACCCGATTCTAGTGCCTCTTACCGGTTCCAATTTATCTAAACCATCCGTGGACCCACTCAAAGACACAATAGATCATCAAAATCGGCCCAGGAGATTAGGAGGATTCTAGAACCCGATTCCAGCGCCACCTACCGATTCCAATTGTGAATCTAAACCTACCGTGCACCCACTCAAAGACACACAATAGATCATCAAAATTGGTCCATGAGATTAGGAGGATTCTAGAACCCGATTCCAGCGCCACCTACCGATTCCAATTGGGAATCTAAACCTTCCGTACACTCACTCAAATACACACAATAGATCATCAAAATCGGTCCAGGAGATTAGGAGGATTCTAGAACCCGATTCCAGCGCCACCTACCGATTCCAATTGGGAATTTAAACCTTCCGTACACCCACTCAAAGACACACAATAGATCATCAAAATTGGTCCATGACATTAGGAGGATTCTAGAACCCGATTCCAGCGCCACCTACCGGTTCCAATTGTGTCCCTAAACCATCCGTGGACCCATTCAAAGACACACAATAAATCATTAAAATCGGTCCAGGAGATTGGGAGGATTCTAGAACCCGATTCAAGTGCCACCTACCGGTTCCAAATGCGAATCTAGTGTAGTATAGATTTTATTTATATCCTTAATGCCTCTGCTGCATCTGCGTAAGCATTAGTGACTGCCACCATATGTGACTTATTTATAGCGTAAAAACTAATGCTAGATGATAAAAAATATTAAATGGATAGATAAATAACACGATCAAATTGATCGTGTACTAGCGGAGGGTGATGTCAGGAGCCTTAAGAACAGACGAGTGTGCATGACAAGAGTTATGAATGTCAAAGAAGCAAGTGAGGTGTGTAAGAATGGGCCTAAATGGCGCTCTGTTGTTCGTGCCTACCCCGCAAGGGAACTGGCGTGAAGTTATGTATGTATGTATGTATGTATAAATAACACTTTATTGTACAGTATTGAGCAGCAGCCTCCTAAACTAAGTAAAATATTAAAACATGACACGTGATACGGAGTAGACAATAAATAATATAAAACATCCAAAATATGTGAAATAAGTAAATAAAAATATTTATTATATACTATATAAACATATCATAATACATACTGAATAAGCTGCACTATTATACCTGAGAGGACCAAAAAATAATTAAAAACCGTGATTTATTATATTCATTCATTAAACCATTAAAAATATTCATCAATTATTTGATTAATTAAATTATTAACTCAACTATATCTACCGTAAGTGTGGGCGCAATTCTAAATCTCAGCCTTTCCAACACATACAAAGCGCAGGGTCGTCAGGGAGGAGGGGGTTTTTAGTGGGTATTGGGGTTGCTCGCTCGTGTAGCAACGCTCGGAGTCTTCCACACTATTCTGTGACGTCGATCGCGGACGGAGCGCTGCCAAGAGCATACTATTGCTGCAGTGTTATCGCCCCCGACCGACGCGTGTCGTTCCCCTAGCAACGACCCAGTTTGTGCGTAAATCGGTTAAGCATTTTCCCTCGCCTCAAAACAAAACAAAAAAAGTCTGGGCGCAAATGGGCCACCGCGTGCATAAAAGTGGCGATGGGGCCTGGCCGCCACTGGCTACACGTGTGCGGCGACTCCCAACAGAATGTATGAAAAAGCGTGTCAACTGTTTGTTTTTGGCTACCGCGCCGGTAGCTGTGTACGATGACCCATATACGCCGAGCTTTATTGTTGATCGCTTAAAAATACAAACCGACATTTTCAACAAGAAATTCACAAATTACCTGAAATATGCAATAATGACTTGTTATAGACAATGCTCCGAATTCTAAAATTATAACTAGCTTTTTACAATATAGCCTCGACTTTCGGAAAAAAATGGCGGAAGCAAAGCTGTTTTATCTGTCTAATAAATTAATTAAACGTCTATTTGATGAATATATTATTACTTGACGAAAGAAATCTTTGTTATGATATCTTTTCAAATCGCTATAATTGCACAGTTTTCAATAATTATTACAATTAGCACGTAATTAAGTTTAAATGCACTAAATGTCTAAAAAATATCTACAAAAGTATAGCGATTATGTGAAGGTTTTTTTTTGGACCAGTAGCCATTTTTAACAGACTTCAAAAAACAGGAGTCCCTTGTCAATTTGTCGTGTAAATATTTTTTTAATGTACGTTTTTGATGATTGTTTCGTTGAATTCAGTAAAGTTTCAAAATGGTCTTATATACATTTTATTGCCATTGAACTGGGTTCCGAAGACATAGCAGAAAATTCACAAAAATCATACAGAAAATGTGTAATTGTTGCGATTTTTCAGCCACAACTTTTGAAGTAAAACTTTCAAATCAAATCAAATCATTTTTATTGCGAACTAAGTGTTACATTGGTCTTATTCAATATAACTGAGAACTTATTACTTAGCTGGCCTTTAACAGCATCGCAATATAAACTTAGTTTACCTATCTCTGTGTAATATTTAATTTGATGCCTTATAAGTCTTTTATTTTATTTAAACAACACAACACAATATCTTCTTAATTACCTCTCATTTAAATATTATTGTACGCTATAATAAGATTTTTTGATCAACCACTCGAATAATTGTTGTATAAACATATTAATATTATTTTCTTGCATTATATTACATACAATACAACTTCTTTAGAATCGTCGTGATTTGAAACTAGATGAAACGAAAAAGCGACACTAAAAAGAGAGAAGTACATCAATCTATAGGACTTGACATTGTGAAGCATAGATTAGAGAGTCAATAAGATGATTAAACATAGGATAAATATGCTTAAACGCGGAATGAGAAAATACCGCGTTTTTTTTAATGCAACACTATAAATATGGTTTGCTATGGTATAATAACGATATTAAAATCGTCGGAAAGATTTCATTTTGGCAAATAATTAATAAACAGTACAATTACTTGCCTCTGCTCCTATTTTTGATATAACAATATTGTGTACAAGACTCAATGCGACACGAATAAACCCATGTGATTTCTGTGCTACAGTTCAAATGTGTTTCTCATATATATGAATGTAAACATATTGGAGAATAAATAAAAAAAAAATAGAACATACATAGTGCTTAATATACTAATATTATTATTAAGAAAGTTAAGATGTAATTTCAGGCGAGTAACATGGAAATTAAATTAGTAATTGTGTTTTTATTATAATTAGGCAAGCCGTGACGCTAAAATTGAACATTATGTCTATTAATATGACGCACGTATTTAACGTAATCATTGTATTGTTTATTAATTCTTTGCCTAAATGAAATTCTTTTCCGTGAAATTTGGCCGTAGCAACATAAGCGACTCGCTTGCAGTGGAAATGAAGTCTAAAGTGCATTTTTTTTTGAGGCGGGGTAAATGCTTTTCGCACTTTACCGGGTCGTTTGCTAGGGATTAGACCAAAGTGATAAGAGGTAAGCCACTGAAGATAGGTCAACCACCAGAGTCAATCGCCGGCATGTGTGGAGACTCAGCAAGGTACCTCCCTCTATGTGGAGAGGTAACCCATGGGCCAATACTCCACTAAAACCACCCTCCTCCCATGTGCCCCGCGCTTATGGTAGGAAGAGCGTGAGACTTAGAACGTAGTTACGCCCACGCTGATCCTAGCGCATCAGTGCTTGAGAGTGCCCCGGGAAGCAGGACAAACTCACTTCGTCAACAGGGGGATGAATCCTCCGCTCCCTAGATGCTGGAGGGCCCCTGCAGCGGTATTACGGGAGGAGATCTTGTGCATATCTGCGTCTCCGGGACCCCGACCGACACATTTCACTCTTCCCTGTTCACAATAACTTGAAGCGCAGGGTTACCAACAATCAAAAATATTAACACCTAATAGGGCGTTCCATTAGTAACTCACAACGCCCAAAATGCTCAGTTAGCCGTTCCACAAGGAGACCGCGATCGTTGTGGTCGTGGCGAAAACGTCACTAATGACGTCATCATTTTCGATCACACGACGCCCACAACGACCCATGTCAAAAGGTGGGTCGTAGTGGGCGTTGACCACAGAGCATTAATTCTCTCTTGTCAATACGTTGACAAAGGCGCGATTTTCATATCAACCAATGACATTTGCGTATTGCGTATGACATTAATGACATCAACGCTCCATAACCCGTTCCACTGGCGTTTATGATTATAACGTCCGCAAGCAAGTGGAACGGGAAAAATCGCGGTCGTGAACGTGGTCGTTGTGAGTCCCTAATGGAACGTAGCATAAAGAGTCGAAAGCACCAAAAATCGCAATAAATACTAAAAATTCCAACAAAAATTAAGAATAATTTACGTTTTGTAGTAAACTCTATTTATAACTTGATATTAAGTGATGTAATTTTTTAGAATTTGGTAACCCCGCCTGTCAAGTTATCGTGAAGGTGGTATTCTAGTTAAAGTAGAATTATAGATAAAAATCATATCAATGTCATAGATAATCGTTGTCGACAAGTCATAAATAGCCTAGGAGGTCATGCTTTGTGTTGATTTTCTTTATCTGTAGAATTATTGCAAATTAATGTTTAAATTTTCTCATCGAGCAAATTAATTCGGTTTTTAGTTTGTAAAACAATAATAATAATATTTATTTATTTATTTAACAACCCACAGCCAGGTGGTAGGGCATTTGCCCGACTGGATGGCTACCACCCCTGGTCTAAAGTATGTCGCCATAACAACCTTGAGTTGTGTTCCGCCATTAGTGACCAGGTTCCAGTTTACCTTAAGAGAGCAGCAGCGCATTTGTAGCAACTTTGCTGTTGCAAATGTTTATAGGCGATGGTAACCGCTTTCCATCACGTGGGCCGTATGCCTGTCTGCTAATCTCCTGCAATTAAAAAAAAAATTATGTTCCGTTCTAGGGATTACTATATCTAGTGATGAGTAGTATACGTGTGAGGCAGTACATTTGTCTCGTACCAAATATATTTGTACTGATACGGCTCAAAATTTAAATTTGTACTACTTCAAAATTTTTGTCCCGCTACTACTCACGGGTCAAATCTAAGAGGAAGGATTGAAGGAGAACAACAGTACAATAATGCCTCCACGGATATTCACATGACAAAAAGGGACAACATGACATGTACGACTGCTAGTAAAATGAGGTGACCGAGCCCGATCACATCCGATTCTTAACGAACATTTCCGAACTAGAAGTTTTGTACAGGACAAATGAAGGAATGACGCTAACCGCCTCACCAGCCTCATCGCTTCAAATTTACTGTCGCGGTACAAAGCATGCAAATCTCCTCGTTTCATTTGTAGCGGTACATTCTACTGGTTCAGTATAAAATGTCATGTTACTCTTAAAAACTCATTTTAAAATCATGTCCTACCCAACTCTAGTATAATCTATGGAGATGACCGTAATGGGTGGAGAAGGGAGTTTTTGGCGGGAACTGAAATGAGATGTTGTGCTGTGCAGTTTTATTTTCTAAAAATGTGTAAAATTACTCTAATATAAACAATAGTTGTAGGATATTGATAGTTTTTGAGTAGTAATTATGTGTTTTGTGAGAAATGTGAACTGTAAAGTCAAATATGGCCTTTCAAGTTTTCACAAGAACTCCGTTGGATGGCACTAGCTGATAACCTACAGTTCAGCTATGCGACACATAGGTTTAAGAAAATGAAGAAACTACATTGAATCTAAAATCTGGCTTAAAGGCCTAGCTGCCAAGCCATAAAATTAAAAAAAAAATGGGTGCAGAAGCGAGATGGATTGCTCCTCTGTCTCAATCTCCGAAAGGGAAGATCTTCCGCCGAGGCAGTTGTTATGTCTCGCGTCGCAAGCTTAGACCCATCTAATCTAATTCTTTGTACGTGTAGGATAC
This sequence comes from Dendrolimus kikuchii, assembly GCA_019925095.2. NCBI lineage: Eukaryota > Metazoa > Arthropoda > Insecta > Lepidoptera > Lasiocampidae > Dendrolimus > Dendrolimus kikuchii. Next base: position 10,947,719 of record CM034413.1, read on the forward strand.
ATCTTGCGCGGGCAATTATTGCACAGCGCCATCTATTGGCTTTATAAATGTTCCACTACATCCTATATTTTACCGTTCATTTGTCGTACTGTCGATTAAAATTTAACATACACACTGGCTACGTTCCAGATGAGACTCACAACGACCACGTTCACGACTGCGATTTTTCCAGTTCCACTTGCTTGCGGTCGTTACAATCGTAAACTCTAGGGGAACGGATTATGGAGCATTGATGTTGTTGCGGACAGAATCACCCCCCTGACCTCTCCCCCGTAAATCCTGTACCCCCACGGCCCGTTTACCGCGGATACGTAGCTCACTCCGTTAGCTGCTAAGCGTCTGCATTTTTGTAGTACCTTAGTAAACACGGGGCGAGCCTGCGGCATACCAAATTCCTTCGGTCGAATATATACACACAAGGAAGACTAAAAAGACCAGGAAGATCAAGGAGCATTCGGAAGACTCTACAGCCAACGGACTCTCAGCATGTCTACGTGGATATTGCGACCCACCAGTGATTGTGATTAGTGCCACTCGTATTGATCGGTGTAATCGATATAGTTAGTGCTATCTACGTTCAGTGTAACGTCCAGGGCTAGTGCTAAGTTGTGTCGGTTAAACTCGAACGTGCCGTTTGATACAGTTGTTCTGATCGCACCTGTTGCTGTTGTAGCGCCTATAAATATATACAGTCAACTTGCTAAGGGGTGTTTCATTTAGGGCGGATCCTGCGCCCGCACTCCCAACAGATGTCATAAATGACAAAATACAAATGTCATTGGTTGATTTGAAAATCGCGGCTTTTTCAATGTCAATCGATAGACAGAATAATGCTCTGTGGTCAACGCCCACTTCGACTCACCTCTTGACATGGGTCGTTGTGAGCGCTGTGTGATCGAAAATGATGACGTCACTCGTCACGTTTTCGCTGCGACCATAACGACCGCGGTCGCTATATGGAACTGTTGACGGAGCATTTTGGGCGTTGTGAGCTATTAATGAAATAGCTTGTTATTCATTCACTTGCCTTACCATCTGATAAATTTTGACATTACTTTATTAGCAAGTTATATCAAATTCAACCGATGGTAAGGCAAGTGAATGAATAGTAAGATAAGATACGGCCTTTAATCAACACGTCATCTTTATATATAAGTACTAGGATATGCCTGCGACTTTATCCACGGTCGACTTGAAATTTCCGCGGGGTTCCTGGGACACAAAGGGAGGCCCGAGCCCAGCGGTGGGACGTTTGTAGGCTGTTATTATCTTATACTAATATATAAAGCTGAAGAGTTTGTTTGTTTGAACGCGCTAATCTCAGAAACTACTGGTCTGATTTGAAAATTTTTTTTCCGTATTAGATAGCGCATTTATCGAGGAAGGCTATAGGCTATATATCATCACGCTAAGACCAATAGGAGCGGAGCACCAATGAAGAATGTTACAAAATCGGGGGGGTTTTTTTAACTTACTTATAAGAACCTATGACACATCAGCGGAATTACGCCACGTTTCGCCGCGTACAGATTAGCGCCTATCCTATCGTCGCCGAACTTTCCGCAGATCTGTCGCTAGGCTAATCGCTAAACGCGCTGCGATTAAACGCGAGCGGTTCGAAACCGCAAAATAATGTAACATATACTTATATAGCTAAGCCTGAAATGTGTTTGTGTTGCTTTTAAGAGTTTTAAGTAAATAACTAGTGGTCGCCCAGTGGTCGAAATTCGACCATCATTAATTTAAATTATAAGTTTGAACATTACTAAGGTCCTGTTGTCAAAGACTATACTTCTATAATCACAGATTTCGCCAAGGCTACACTGTTAATTTGACTTTAACAATAAACAAAAGAGTATATATGCGTGTGTGTCAAATACATGGTAGTGTGTGTAATGTTTTTTTATTTTTTTTTATTTATTTGCTTTACCAACAATTACTTGCACTAATACAAAAGATGTACATAGGCTTTATAAAAAGAGACATGACAAATGCAGTAACTACTTATAGGCAAATACTACATGCAATTTGATATTTTGTAGTTTGAAAAAATTATAATATAATTAATTTAAAAAAGAAAATAAATTGTAAGGCTTTAATAGATATTAAATTTCAAAAATATAAATAAATTAAAAAAAAGAGAAGTTAATTAGTAATGTGAGATGCAATAATTCGACGAAATTTGTAATATGAATTTGCATGTAGATCAGTAATATCACTATATATTTTTTTTATTGAATCAATGTATTTTTATGCATAGTAAAAAAAAATACCATTCTACACTCCTTCTCTATATAAACTATAAGTGTGCAAAATTTTATACTCCTCCGTGCGCGCAATTTTCAATATTTATTTTATTTAATATAATAACTAATTTACATCTACATAAATATGTTTCTATGTCATTATTTGAAACCGCAACCGGTATTTACGCGGGATAATAACGGTTTCGTTACTAGAAAAATATAAGTCACTATGAAAAATGATTACGTATACGTAGGGTTACCAGATCAAAGAATGAAAATTCCGAATCAAATTCCGAATTTCTTGTTAAACATGTTGTTGCATCATAAAACTACGATTTAACGATTTTATGTGCGGTATTTTAGTCATTTTAATTTTATACAAAATTATTAGAACTAGGCGTGTTGCTGAAGAGTCTCTTGCGCCGCTTCTGTATTCAAGCCACAACATTTTGCGGTGGTAAATTAGATTAAACTCCCATAGAGTTAATCATAACCATAAACAAAACAAATTAAATAATTAAAATAAACCAGTTGGCGGTAGGCTAAATTAAAACTTAAAAATTACTCATTGACACTTCACTTCTTTGTCTTCCGCGATCACGGCTAGTGAAAAGTGGCCGAAACGTCTAATAAAAAAACTTAGTTTTATAATAAACGTACTAATGGCGAAAACTTATGATAATACTGTCTTGTTCTATTTCGTAGATGACGAATATTAAAAAATAGCAGCCCATAAATACCCCACTGCTGGGCTGAGGCTATCCCATCTCGGGAATGCAATGTATACCCCTTACATTGGTCTAGGTAGAATTGGCGGGTTTCGGGAGTTTCATTTTTTCAAAATCACCAGGAGGTAATTGAAAAAATTTGCAAATTAAATCAGGAAAACTACTATATAAAAATAAATAAATAATAATAATTATTACATATGTATGTCTCTGCAGACCACGGGCTATAAAATTGACCCGGACTTTTGGGGCCATGGGAAAGCCAACACGTAGAGGCCCCTTGACAAATTTAATGTAAATGTGGCGTGACACTGACCGGCGATTGTCCCTGTCTACACCATATAAAAATGCATCCAAGGACAAGTCCCGTTAAGTGTAGGATTATTTTAGGGAATGAGAACAAAAGGTACCGGGCTATTGGGATGAACTGTTAGTGGAGTTACAGATCGGGGATTATGGGGACTATGGCGTCTGCCCATCGCAATGTTCAAGGAATATGGAAAAAATAGACAGACGGTGACTCGCCACTCACTGCATGGGCCCCTAAAAATGCCAATATTGCCGAGGGGCAACATGAGTGCGAGTGGCTAAGGGGTGTCGAGAGGTGGGCTGCAGGTTCACCGAAGCTACTTCCGACGTTAGGCCAATTTTCACTTACATCTCTGGAGCTTGAGTCTTAGCTGTAGCGATCTCCACTCCAGGCCGGCTGGCTAAAGCATGTCCGGAGTCAAGTCCGAGGTGTCCACAAAACCCCTCTGCGGTTATTATTATTATTATATATAAACAACACATACTTCTTGGTCAGAACTCACAACCACGTCATTTGAATTAGCTCAGGCACTTTAGTGTGTGCGCTTTGAAAGATTTCAAATATACTGTAACAAAGAAAGATTTATTAATAATTATAACAACAACGCTGTATATAACATAAGAATACAAACAACAAATATAAAATACATACTTCATCTAATACATAATTATGTTAACGTAAAACGGCCTCTGTGGTTGAGCGGGCTGAGCCTTTGCCGGCCTACCTCACTGCAACGCAGAGGCTCCGGGTTCGATTCCTGGTATAGTAAATTTCGGAAACATATTTTCTCCGTTATTTACTATGGTCTGGGTGTCTGGGATCGGCCCCAGAGTAGTCCGTTGTATATCACCCATAACACAAGCGTAACTTGCTTAATTTGGGGATATACAATATGTGTGTTTGTCTGCCGATTATTATTATTATCTTATATCCATTTATTTTCAAATTTAAAAAAAAACACAAAGATATGTGTTTTTACATTAATCACTAATAATATAACGTAATCTAACTATAAACTAGTGCATTGAAAGAAACTTAACTTATATTGTATTCTGCCTATAATCCCTTAAGATCTCTTCTTTTTTTTAATAACACCTCTCTCTCTCTCTTTTTTTTTACTAACTTTCTTTTATATTTAATATTAAGCCTAGCGATTAGCAAAGTCCCTTTAATAATATATTTATATTTTAACTTGTGGACAGCGCTGTGGGCTGCATTATTACTTTAATACTGTAGATGTTTTTTGTTCCAATAAATAAATAAAAAAGATTATAAGTAGAATACTGAGTCTAAGTCATCGAAGTCAATAGGTAAGGTTCCTAGAAGGCTAGCTACGTTACCTTGCTGGGTTGCCATACCGATCTGTTGCCTGAGATAGGAACAACCCCTCTGATCTCCCGAAGAGTCAATAAGTCGTTTCGAAATCGGAATATAAATACTTCATCTTGTGTATAAAAATTCTAAGCATGTTGAATTTTTTTTATAACCTAAATTTTAGAAATTCCAGGCGGCTTATAATTCGTTTATTCGTTGTATGTTTATAACGAATAAACTCAAAAATTACGGGATCGATTTCAAAAATTCTTTCACCATTAAAATGCTATATTATCCCAGATTAATATAGGCTATATTTATTATACTAAAACTTCAATAATGTAACACAATGTAAAAAAAATGTGTTTGAGTGGGTCCCGGAATATTCACAATTAGACCCGGTAGCTGGCGCTGGAATCGAGGTCTAGATTTTTATTTTCAGGGCAGGACAACGTCTGCCGGAACCGTTAGTGTCCTATAAATTCCGATATTTGTAAACAAGTCCGATAAACTCCTGACGTATGGCAACCCTACTCATAACGCATTTATTTTTATATTGTGGAATTTTAAAATACGTCAGTGCTATTTAGTTATGGTACATTTTAAGGAAAAACTATAATATAATATGATGTAAGAATTATCTTAGACACAAATTATTATATTTAATTTTATATATAACTAGCTGATCCGGCAAACTTCGTACCGCCTCAGAATCAATAAATAAAAAAGCTGAATAATAATTGCAGAATGTCTCAACTTTAAAAAATGTGTTAAAAACTTAACCGAAACGAACATCAAAACGTTTGACATTCAAAACCAAAAAAAGTGAAATAAAACTTTTAAATTTAATTTGATTTCTGAACGACTTTCAAATTTAATTGATTTCTAAACGACGGGACGAACATCAAATGTTTGACAGGTAGGATTAGTTTCTAAAGGAAAGCGAAATTGTTCTTTTTACTATATTCCAAGCATTTTTTTTCATATTTACTCACCTTTTAAACCTTCCCTGGACTTTAACAAATAATTCAAAACCAAAATTAGCCAAATCAGTCCAGCCGCTCTCAAGTTTTAGCGAGACTAACGAACAGCAATTGATTTATATATATATATATATAATGTATGTATTTATTATTAAAATGTATGTATTTTGTACTATATGTTACGTATACCACCATCGCCATTATCATCGCAATTCATTCCTGGGGAGTCTGGAAGAGATCGCTTTTTAGCGATAAGACCGCCCTTTGTACATAACTAGATATAATTTTAGTCTTTAAGTTCATATTTGTATTGGTGTACAATAAAGACTTATCTATCTATCTATCTATCTATTGTTACAATTATCACGTGCTAACAACGGTGAAGGAAAACATCGTGATGCAGCCTGCACATCGAGATAACCTGTATATCAAACCTGCCAAGCCGCCTACATATATATATATATATATATATATATATATATATATATATATATATATATATATATATATATATATATATATATATATATATATCTATATATATATATATGTATATATATACATATACATATATACTAGCGGCCCGGCAGACATTGTCGTGCCTTTAAAAAATAAAATTCTAGAACCCAATCCCAGAGCCACGTACCGGTTCTAATTGCGAATCTAAACCATCCGGGTACCCACTCAAACACACAAAAACAAAATCACCAAAATCGCACCAGGTGATTAGGAGGATTCTAGAACCCGATCTCAGCGCCACCTACCGGTTCTAATTGTGAATCTAAGAGTAATATATTTTTTTTTATTCTAGGTCATGACAAAATAAGATTAAAAATCTTGCCAAAAAATTCAAGTTTATAATTGTTAATTATAAAAAATAGGGGTTGATCGTAGATCGGGTGAAAATTTACGGTTCTGTGTATTTTTAATGCTGTATCCTAAAAAAATAAAAATAAATTATCGAAAAATAAAAAAAATAATTTTTGGGGTGGACGGACTCCCCTTATCACTTAAATGTAAATTTGTTTGTGGCATTGTCACGCCTTAACTACGCGATTGATTGTTACTTGAAATTTTGAATACTCGTTGTCAGGGTGTGCCATAGAAGCTTTTGATCAGTATCAGAAACAGGATCGATTGGCATCAAGACATTTTTATGTGTAAAATAGCCATTTTCTTGCTAACTGATTTTTTTTGAAAATCTAAAATGGATATCAAAACTTCACTAAAAATTATGGATTGTCTGCTAATGCCCGGTTTTTGAGGCATTTTTAACTGTAGTTTTATCTGTTTGTTAGCGCTATCGGTTCAATAACTTATAAAATTGTGTTTTTGAACACACCGTCGTACGATAGTTAAACTAGGTTCAACTTAACTCTGCCAGGGCTACGGAGAGGCTAGGTCATATACCCGTAGCTCTGGCATAAGGCGAAGGACGGAACACCCAGGAGTTTTAGTGAGTATCCCGAACCGGGGTTTTTTTTTATTGCAGGAGTTCAGCCGACAGGCAGACGGCCCACTTGATGGAAAGCGGTTACCATCGTCTATGGACATTTGCAACACTAAAGGTGCTACAAACGCGCTGCTGCTCTCTTAAGTGAATCTGGAACCTGGTCACTAATGCCGAAACACAACTCAAAGTTGTTATGGCGGCATGCTCTAGACCAGGGGTGGTAGCCATCCAGTCGGGTAAATGCCCTACCACCTGGCTGTGGGTTGTTTAGTCGCCTCTTACGACAGGCCGCCCGTAGGCACGAACAACATAACGCCATTTAGGCTTATTCTTACACACCTCACTTGCTTCTTTGACATTCATAACTCTTGTCATGCACGCTCGTCTGTTCTTAAGGCTCCTGACATCACCTTCTGCTAGTACACGATCAATTTGATCATGGAAGGTGTGTCGTGGCCTTCCACGACTTCTGTATCTATCCACTTTTGCATTGTATATCTGTTTAGTCATTCTTTTTTTTTATAAATATTAGATATTCCTCCTTCTTAAATAGTGTTAAAAAAATCGACTCGGCAATATCTTTGGAAGCTTTATTTATTGATAAATTGATATAATTTTAAGAGAGGAAAAAAAACGTCTTTTATTTTATATATCTATATTCTGACAACAAAAATACAGAGCCAAATAATAAAAAAACAACTTATCAAACACTATGGAATAAAACAGAGGTTTCATTTCAAACATCCTCCCAACGCTAAAAGAAATCAAATATTTAAGCATAACAGACAAAACTTACCAAAACCGTTACATCTGAATTAGTAATTACTAGAACCAAACATAAAACAAAATGAGGATAGTATTTTGGTTTAAACATATAATTGAAACTTACTTGGCAGTTTAACCGACCTGCCACTCCGAGTATGTTGTTGTTTACTGTTAGCTCCTGCGTCAGAAGAACCTTTTGTCGTTGGAGCAGCTACCTCCAACTTGTACAAGCGTTGCACCGGCCGTATCTTTCTACCTGTGGAAGTTTTTACCACCGCCGTTCTCATTACACCATCTTTTCCTTCTGTCAATGTTTCTATTATACCTAAAGGCCACTTTAATCTCTTCTCTTCTGTCTCTATTAAAACAACATCTCCTGCTCTTAAAACATCTGAAGTTTCTCTTCCTTTCTGTACAAGCGACATAATATATTCCGATTTGAACCTCTGTCTAAACTGTTCTCTAAGAGACTGTAAATATTTCAGACGAGTATTGAGAATATCACCATCAATTATATCTAAATCCGTGGTGTTGTTGGACACTAAAGGTTGAATGAAATGAGCCGGAGTTAATGGTTCCAAATATTCACCTCCCTCACTATTTATATACGTTAAAGGTCGGCCGTTCATGACAGCTTCACAGTCACATACTATAGTTTCCAATTCTTCATAGGAAACAGATGCTTTACCTAAAATTTTACGCAGTAAATCTTTCATTATTCTAATTAGTCGCTCCCAGTAGCCTCCCCACCAAGCAGCGGAAGGCGCGTTCATTTTCCATGAGATGCGACGAACTGTTGACTCCTCTTGTATCTCCTCCCATCTTAAAGAAGATAATAAATTTTTTGTCCCCATGAAATTAGTTCCTTGATCAGACATCATAGTATCTACACGACCTCGACGAGCAAGAAATCTCCTCAATGTCATCATAAACGCTTCCGTAGATAAAGATCTAGTCAGTTCTAAATGTACTGCTCGATATACGGCACAGGTATACAATACAATCCAACATTTATCATTGTTACGTAATACTAATGGACCTGCCAGATCGACCCCCGTTGTCTTAAATGGCTCTGCGCATGTAATTCTTTCTAAAGGCAAAGGCGCTGTAGGCGCTTGTGTCGGTTTAGATTTATATCTCTTGCAAATAATACAACTTGAAATAACCGATTTGACGATCCGTCTAATGCCTATTATCCAAAATCTTGATCGCAAATCAGTAATAAGTTGACTGGCTCCAGCATGTTGAATCTGTTCATGTCTTTGTCTCACCATTTTCCGAATTACTTGAGCTCCTGACGGTAAAAGGTAAGGTGTTTTTATACTTTCTGGAAAATCTTCTGATAACAATAGTTTAGTCTTAACCCTTATTAATCCTTCAGTATCGACAAACTTTGTTAAATTCACATTTTTGTTTAAATATTCTTTACATTCACTCTGTACCATTTTAATAATTGTCTTTTCGGCTTTCTCATATTCAGAAAATGAAATAACACCTATTCTTTTATTATTTACATGCTTTACATTATGTACAAATCTTAAAATCCATGCCATACCTTTTATTATTTTTGTATATTTTGAAAAATACGTTTGTAATTTATTGAGTATGTTCTCTTCAATAATAACATGTTTATTACATACAGTTTTCTTAGTTTCTAGGTAAACTTCACTTTCATCAACAACAAGTTCAGAATGTGGCCAATTTTCACGAGGCTGCTGTAACCAAGCAGGTCCTTCCCACCATCGACATTGTAATAATTCTTTTGCATTACAGCCACGAGACGCCAAATCCGCCCAATTATGCTCGCCTGAAATGTGATACCAATTCTTTATGTTAGTATATTGTCTGATTTCCTTGACTCTATTACCTACAAAAGTATTTAACGGTAGTTCTCTTTTAATCCAGCTTAAAGTCACTCCAGAGTCAGTCCAGTAGTATTCTTGAATGTTAGTACATTTAAGGTTTTCTCTAACATGAGCTAGTAATCTCGAACCTATCAATGCAGCTGTCAATTCTAGTCTAGTAATGGTTATCTTTTTGGGTGGTGAAACTCTTGCTTTTCCTGACAATAACTGTACTGAAACTCCATTTCCATTTTGAGTTCTCAGCCACACCCCTGCTCCAAAACCATTTTTACTCGCATCACAGAAAAGATGTAGACTAAGTTCACTATCTTTTAAAATAAAAGTGGTTAACCGACGTGGGATGGAACAGTCCTTTAAATAAGCTATATATTTATACCATTCCTTAAATCTGGTTAATATGTCATTAGGCAATTGTACATCCCAAGGTAATTTTAGTAGCCATATTTCTTGAAGTACTAATTTAGGAATCAACATAGCTGGAGCAGTAAAACCTATTGGATCAAAAACCCTTTGTATCAATGAGAGCAAATAACGCTTCGTTATTTTACTAGGTAAATTATTGTAGTCAGGTAAACTGTCTAAATTACAAAAAAGCTTATCGGCTTTAGTATTCCAATTTAATCCTAGAACAGATATTACTTCCTTTCCTGTCTCGTTTATAGACAGAGGAGCAGTCACCCACAGCCTTAAATTAAATTTTGCCATCTCCATTATAGCTCTGGATTCCTCAATAAACTTATGAACTTCTTTTTCCGTGTCCAAACTTGTAATACAATTATCTACATAAAATGATTTCTTTAATAATTGTGCCGTTTCTAGATACTTACCACTAGTTTTATTCAAATGGTGCTGAATTGTCGCAGATAACAAGAAAGGACTACATGTCAATCCAAACACTACTCGGCAATGTCTATATACGACAATATTTTCAGTACTTTTATTTTCCCACCAAAGAAATTTTAAAAAATCTCTGTGTTCTATAGGTAAACTTATTTGTAAAAATGCTTTGGCTATATCAGCCGTTATACCTATAGCTCCTTTACGGAAACCTATTAAAAGATTAGGTATCAAGTCTAACAAATTTAAGCCTTTCTCCAGACACATATTGAGACTAATACCATTTCTATCCGTGGCCGATGCGTCAAACACTGGTCTGAGAGCAGTTGTCAAACTAGACTCCTTGATAACAGCCCTATGAGCAAGGTAGTGGCCTATATTGTGATCGACTTGTGAAGGAAGAACCTCTTCTATGATACCTAAATTAACCCACTCCTTGAAAATTTTATCATATTCTTCAAATTTCTCGTTGGATATCAACTTCTGCGTAGTAGTTTCCAACCTTTGTTTCGCTTTGACAAAATTAGACAGTAAATCTTCATAACCTACTTTAAATGGTAACATAACCTCATACCTCCCCTCAGCATTTATATTTATGGTTTCCTCAAATGCTGTTAATGTTTCAGCTACCAATTCCATTTTTGATTTTACTTCCGTAGGGTCTTTAATACCTAACATTTCCAGTGACCAATATGCTGTAAAATCATTTTCATTGTTAGCACAGAATAGAATACTAGTGGATGTACTATTTTTACTAATACTTACTTCTTGACCTTGTAAAGTCCAGCCTAATTTGGTTTTAATAGCTGTTAAACCGTTTTCTAGTTGAACAAACGTGCCTGTTAACAAAAAACCTGAAATATCAGCCCCTATCAAAATACCTATATCATCATTACCACCAGTTTTGTCTGTTAGTATAATATTATGCTGATTTAACAAATTACATAGTTTTTTATCTTTAAAATCAACCTTAGGAATGTTGTTACATATAGAATCTCGGCTTAAGGCCATAATGTTCATTTCAAAATCACTTTCAAAACTTTTCATTTTTAAATTGTACAAATTATGTAATTTTGAATTTGTTGTAACACCACCAAAAAGACAATGGGATAACATTTCCCTTTTCAGAGGTTTTGCTTCCAATACATCTATAATGCTTTGTTTTACATAGGAGCGTTGAGATCCACTGTCGAATAAAGCTCTTGTCAAAACTTTTCTATTATTGTAATGAATCTCGACCACGACAGTTTGAAGCAAAGTTGTATCCTTGTGGGAAGATGACGCTGTCGACAATGTAGTAGGTTCTGTACTCACACTCTCACGCGTTATATTATTTTGTACCGGACAGAAAACAGTGTTGTGTCTTTTTTGACATATAAAACATTTTATATATAATTTGCAAAATTTAGCTATGTGTCCCCGTTTAAAACATAAATCACATACTCGTTTTTTCCTTATATGTTCTTTTCTTTGGTCAACACTCATTTTACTTATTTTAAAACATTCGGCTGAACTGTGATTTTCTTTATCGCACCAAATACATGCTGTTTTCTTTTCTTTTTTGTTTGTGTTGATGAGACACTCCGCCGTATGTTCCCTTGTTGTATTGGTATCTTCATGCGCGGTGAATGTGCTTCTCGCCATATTAAAACGCTGTTCACTTTCTACCTCTTTCCTAAGGAATGTCAATAAATTATTCAGCTCTTCTTCCATCTTATTACTATGTATAGCTGAACGTTCCCATGCCTTAAGAATTTCCTGAGGTAGCGCCGACTCTACCATGGGTAGTATAAACGCAGCATGATTTTTTGATATACCCAATGTTTCAAGGGCCCTCAAATGTGCACTCAATTTATCGTATAATGATACGAGAGACTCCTCTTGATTTTTATTTAATATTAATTGTAGAAGTTCTCGTACATAATGTTGCGTAAGAAGTTCCTCTCTAGCGTACCTTGACATGAGATGTTCCATGCATTTGACATAGTTCTCATTCGAGACTGGATAACTTTCTACTAGAGTTCTAGCCTCGGTGTGTGGTACGACAGCTTGTAACAAATACTGGAACTTGTCTTCATCTTCTAACACTGAACTTTCATGGATCTTTTTAAACTGATTCCAAAATGGAAGCCAATTTTTCACGCTACCATCAAATTTCGTAATTTCTATCTTTGGTAAACGTATTTTTAGGGATTGACTATGAAGAAATGACTCACACTTTTGTGGAATACTCCTCTCCTCCTTCTGTTTTTCCAACAACATTTCACACTTCGTTAATATGCGTAGCCATCTCGAAGTATAATTTTCAATTTCTTCCAATTCTTTCCCCAGTTGGTCTTCCGAAAAATCCGCGTTAGATGTAATTATATCTTTTATCTTTCCGTCAATTATTTGTAGAGCTTCATGGTATTGCTTTAACTGCTTTTTTGCAGATTCTACTTCGAAGAAGTCCGTTTGCGGGCTTTCTAGAAGCCCTTCCAAACAGTTGGCATTCTTTGAAAATAATCGCCGCATAACGGATCTTTCTTTCTTTCTTGCATCCAACTCCACGGTCGCCATGTTAAAAAAATCGACTCGGCAATATCTTTGGAAGCTTTATTTATTGATAAATTGATATAATTTTAAGAGAGGAAAAAAAACGTCTTTTAAATAGATCCATCTAGTGGTGAGTTTTAGTACTAGTTGTAGGTTAACAGTTAACCTAAGTTTATCTATTACATAACTTTATGCAATCAACTCATAACTGGTAACCTTAGAAACCGGGCATAGACAATTTTCGTGTAGCTGCAACGGTCGAGGTTAAAAAAAAATCCACCATGTATACTTGCCAGTGAAAAAAATACCTATTTATAGATCCGCATTTATATTACCTATAGGCTAATAATATATCAATAACAATTATTTATTTTTGTTAACTTAGCATGGAAATGGAGATATTAATAATATATCCGTATTATGCAATATATCTAGTTTGTTACAGTTACAATTATGTATTGATCACTGAACTCGCGGATCCGGGTTCAAATACCAAAATATCTACAACATTAATTGTTGAAAATATCTATACATCTATACAAATAAATAAAATTGAAGTGTCTGTTTGTATCGTTCAAATATTAGCTTTTTCCTAAATGCATATGAAAGTATATACAGTACTTATATCAAAAAATGAAAGAAAGAAAGAATTTTTTTTTTATTTCGTCTTCACATAGCGAGACACATGGTGATGAATTTTAAACGATGTAGATATATACCAAAAAAAAAACTGGCGATGGTACCAAATAGGTGCACAGTGAACTCCTGTAAGTAATATATTTTTTATTTTATTTTATTGCATGAGTTCAGCAGACAGGCAGACGGCCCACTTGATGAAAAGCGGTTACTATCGCCTATAGACATTTGCAACACCAAAGGTGCTACAAATGCGCTGCTGGTCTCTTAAGGGAGACTGGAACCTGGTCACTAATGCCGGAACACAACTCAAGGTTGTTATGGCGACATACTTTAGACCAGGGGTGGTAGCCATCCAGTCGGGCATATGCCCTACCACCTGGCTGTGGGTTGTTAAGTCGCCTCTTACGACAGGCCGCCCGGCCGCAGGAAATTGTATTCTTTCTCCGTTACTGCACGGATAAATATATATATATATATATATATCGATGGGTGAAAGGCTATATGTCTTAAACGACATTTTTTAAAATTTTCGGGAGAAAAGTTTGAAGTTACAAATGACCCAGAAAAACACATCACCAACGAACTATGTACCGTACTTAAAAAAAGGACATCCATAGATTGAAACTAGACATCAATTTCTTTAGGTTGAGACATTACGATATAAAAACCCATAGTGTTAAGTCTCACACAAAATGTCGCTTAAAACAAATAGCCTTTCAACCCTCGATATATACATTTTTTATTGCAGGACTTCAGCAGACAGGCAGACGGCCTACTTAATGGAAAGCGGTTACCACCAAAGGTGCTACAAATGCGCTGCTGCTCTCTTAAGGGACACTGGAACCTGGTCACTAATGCCGGAACACAACTCAAGGTTGTTATGGCGACATACTTTAGACCAGGGGCGGTACGCTGAATCCGCTTTGAACTATCGATGCGTTCACAAAACTCTATACCGTTTTATTCAAAATGACTAAGGAATCTTAAACTGGTATACATTTTTTAGCATTCCGTATATTATTCATGCATGAACGGAAAGAATACAATTTCCTGCGGTCGGGCGACCTGTCGTAAGAGGTGACAAAATAACTTACAGTCAGGTGGTATGTATTACCCGTCTGGATGGCTACGACCACATTTTTTGAGGCAGGGGGAAATACATTTCGTACACTACCGGGTTTACTGCAAATAGACCAAAGCAATGGCAGTTTTTAGTCATTCAGAAGTCGTGGTAGCGTAAGGGCTAGCGCAGGCGTTCCAGACTCAAAGGGCGCGGGTTTGATCCTGGCTGGAACGCATGCACCTCTTAGTCAGTATTGTTGCAATTACCATGTGCTAAACACGGTGAAGGAAAACATCGTGATGCAACCGGCACATCGAGATAACCGATGTGTCAAACCTGCCAAGCCGTCTTAGACAAGCGTGGCATGGATACTGTCCGTTCCCAGGCACGAGCCCAGCGGTGGGACATAACGCAGAAGTTAGCGCAGATAACAGAGTCAATTGCCGGCTTGTGTGGAGACTCAGTAACGTACCCCTATTAAAGAGGTAACCCATGGGCTAATACTCCACTAAAATCCCCTTCCTCCTATGTGCCCCATGCTAATCCTGGGCATCAGTGCCGGAGAAAGCCCCGGGAGAGGTAAACGCACTTCGTCAACAGGGGTTTGATCCTCCGCTACGGCTACGATCCCTGTTCTTGGGTATACCGCCATAACAACCTTAAGTTGTGTTCTGGAATTAGTGGCCAGGTTCCAATCTTCCTTTTGAGAGCGGCAGCGCAATGATAGCACCTTTGGTGTTACAATGTCCATAGGCGATGAAAACTGCTTTCCATCAGATGGGCCGTCTGCCTGTCTGCTGAACTCATGCAATAAAAAACACGTAATACGGAACACCTATTATTATTTTATTATTATATTATGTATAATAAATCAATTAAGACATTCTTAATACAGATCTTGACTAAAAAAATTGTTTTGGTGTCCAATTAAATGCCGTCATTTATATTAATTTAATTAATTAAAGAGTATTTAGTTTTTTTTTTAAACTGTTTTTACATATGCAAATAAAGTATTATACTTTATTGCACATAATGTTGTAAAATACAGTGAAACATATTGTTACAAGTTGCAGGACTCGAATTAAAATACCGTTGGAATTATTACAGAGTTTATTAGAACTGTACACGTACACGTGTAATACGTATAACACAGGTACAATTATAACCGAACGCAACAAGTCCAAACGTAATGCAAAAGATCGTAATTCCATAAAACATGCAAAGTTCGTCACTATATAGATTACCGAATGTAGTACACACGTCTTGCTTCGCTCGTGGTAATCGCTAGACTGCCTCGTCCCTCAATCGATGCATTGCTTTATACTGCATAGACGCAATTTCCTGGAATCAGTTTGTATTTTAAATCCGACACACTTGGCTAATGACTGCCATAAAAGATTACAATGCACAATGTGGCCTGTTTTCTAATCACACGTTTTAAACACAAAGTAAACAAAAGAAGTCCAAATGCCGAAAGGTAATAAAATGTGTTGTCTTTGTCGGCGTGTAGGTCATAACAATATGTGATTGGGATTTGAAGGGACCCATATTTCATCACTTATAGACGCCTTGCATTTACATAGTTTCCCATATAGGTAGATTAACATGACAGTTCACTTATTTATATAGGAGCCCACTATGAGAGGTCGAAATGTACCATTAATTATGTAGAGGTGGAAACGATATTAATTAACATATTCATTCTCTAGAGACCGCAGACCATAAAAATGGCCCGGACTTTTGGAAGGCTTGCGTGGGGCCATGGGAAGGCCAACACGTAGAGGCCCCTTGACAAATTTAATGTAAATGTGGCCGTGACACTAACCGGCGATTATCCCTGTTTACGCCATATAAAAATGTACCCAAGGAGAGATTTCGCTCTATTCAACCAAAGAATGGAGAATGTCCCGTAATAGGCGATCTACCTCTTTTTATGTTGTCAAACCAACAACGCAGTCTTCACATTTTAGCAATCTTGTAATCTAAAACTTATTGACGGCCTCTGTGGTTGAGCGGGCTAAGCCTTTGCCGGCGTACCTCACTGCAACGCAGAGGTTCCAGGTTCGATTCCTGGTATAGTAAATTTCGGAAACGTATTTTCTCCGTTATTTACTATTGTCTGGGTGTCTGGGATCGGCCCCAGAGTAGTCCGTTGTATATTACCTATAACACAAGCGTAACTTGCTTAATTTGGGGGTATACAATGTGTGTGTTTGTCTGCCGATTATTATTATTATTATTATAAAGTTTATTAAAAATCCTAAAAACATAGTAAGTATAAAGTAATCAACAATATAAACCTTACCATATAAATACAACCCAGTTTTTATTAAGCTAAAACTTCGTTTAAAAAAACCGACTTCAAAAACTAAACAACTAAAAAGTATAAAATAACTTATTTCTAAAGCTATTATTATTAATATATATTATCTAAAACATCTTAAAGTCGGTGCTTAGTAATTTTCAAAAAAATATAGTAATTTTTATGTTTTGCTTTGCACCGACTTGAAGATGTTTTAGATAATATATATTAATAATAATAGCTTTAGAAATAACTTATTTTATACTTTTTTGAGTCGGTTTTTTTAAACAAAGTTTTTTAATTTTATTTGTTACTTTTTAGTGTCTAGCTATGTATGGGTAGAACTACGAAAGGTGCCGCGCTCCTTAAAAAATATAGGTCCCAAGAAACGGGAACAAAAAAATGTTCGTAAAATGAAAACTACTAGGCCAAACTATGATAAATTTTTAGGGGACCAACGGCAACTATTCCGCATCAAACTAAACAAGAATCACGTAAATCGGATCATAACTCTCAGAGTAATCGGTGTACATATGGAACGGAATGGAATTTTTTTCATAAAAAATGTTCATAAAATGAAAACTACTGGGCCTAACTATGTTAAATTTTTAGGGGACCAAATGGAAGCTATTCCGCGTCGAACAAAAAAAGAATAATGTAAATCGGATCATAAATCTCGGAGTAATCAGTGAACATCCATAAAAAAAAATAGATCCTGACGAATTGAGAACTTCCTCCTTTTTTTGAAGTCGGTTAAAATCACTCAATAAATTAAGTGCAGGTATTTTACAAAAAACATAAGTACCCTCAATTTAAAATCACAGTATGTCTTAGCAAGGCAAATAAATAACTTCATTTATTAAATATTTTCATAGTACCTATTACACGCAATGGCAGATAGTATGTCATTTTTTATTGCCTGAAGCAGGAAAATAGGCAGATAACCCACCTGAAGCAAAGTGGTTACCGTCGCCTATGGACGTTTGCAACACCAGGGGCGTTGCCGACCTCTAAGAAATTTTATAACGCCCTTCTTAAAAAAATCTACGTCATAGCGCAAAGGGAAAACCGTGGCGGGAAGTTTCCTTCAGATTATTGTTTTACGCGGGATAAATGTTTTACACAACCGTTGTGTAGTTGAGCGTGGGAGCTTAAGGAAATGGGGGTGAACATCCCGTCGCTGGCGAGCGGTACGGTTGTAAAAGTGATGCGTTGACACCAGATCATACAATTCCTCGAAACACTCCCCGTCGTACAGGGGGTGAAACACGCAGAGGGACGCAGTCTCCCCGAAGGCTAATAGATTCTAACCCACCTGTTAGTATGACATCGTCGATGATACGAACGGCGCGACTCTAGATGGGGTCGAGAGGGAATTAAATGTATTTATTTGAAAATGGAATCTTACAGAAAGAGAGAAAGAGAAAGATAGCACTTTTTTATATTATTTTCTAGTCAATACAATAGGCGGCTATATCGCTCAAAGCGACCTCTTCCAGGCAAGCTAAATCAAAGAAATTTGAATCAGGCGATGTACGTGGTGCAGGAACAAGGCAATAGATACATAAATACTCAAACTAATTTAAGAAAGAAATACATAGTGATATATATACAATAAATTATTTCAAAATACATAAGTTATTATAATAAATGTATTAGCATGATTATATTGTATTAATCAGACATAGCTATTTGTGGACAAATAGTGTTTTCTGAGTAAATTTCTAATGTTGGTAAGGATTTGGCCTCTCTGACAGTAAGAGGCTGTTTTTTTTTTATCGGCAATCACACATATTGTATATCCCCAACTTAAGCAAGTTACGCTTGTGTTATGGGTAATATACAACTGACTACTCTGGGGCCGATCCCAGACACCCAGACCATAGTAAATAACGGAGAAAATACGTTTCCGAAATTTACTATACCAGGAATCGAACCCGGAACCTTTGCGTTGCAGTAAGGTACGCCGGCAAAGGCTTAGCCCGCTCAACCACAGAGGCCGTCAAATTAGCCGATTACTTATTAAAAGTCATGATTCTACCACCGCCTTCAAAACAATTTTATTTCAATTACAAGACACACAGACGGTTGACCTGTATGTAGTTCAAGCCCATAATTGCCAAGAAACTGAACAGGACAAAAAAGGCAAGTTCCTGTTTCGGAGACCCAGACACATTTCAAAGCGCTGAGTCAACGAAATTACTTAATAAATCATGTTATTGTATAGTAAAATATAGAAACCCATAAATCACATACGGTACATCAAAGCCTTAATTATACTGCCAGTTAACAATAAACCCAGTGTTCAGTAGGATATCAATCAGCGCCGACCTTGCAGTTAACTAGACCAAGACGATTCTGCTAAACTAACCAGAGAATGTAACAAACCATTTACTTTAACCGAGAGGTGTTAAAATAATGTAAATTAATCTGCATATTTAATAATAAGTTTACATTGGCTAAATTTATACTCCACGTGACTAGAGTGGTCTTGATTTCTTAGAACTTCCGGGCTTAAAAAATATAACATGCCTATCAGCCGCCTAGTAGCGGCTGTTTGTCTGAACAATCGCATAATGGACTCGGCTGTCAACGACGTCTACTTTTCTAGTTGATACATACATACATAGCTTCACGCCAGTTCCCTTGCGGGGTAGGCACGAACAACAGAGCGCCATTCAGGCTTGTTCTTACACACCTCACTCGCTTCTTTGACATTCATAGCTCTTGTCATGCACGCTCGTCTGTTCTTAAGGCTCCTGACATCACCTTCTGCTAGTACACGATCAATTTGATCATGGAAGGTGTGTCGTGGCCTTCCACAACTTCTGCATCCATCCACATTTGCATTGTATATCTGTTTTGTCATTCTTTCATCATGCATTCTTTCCACATGCCCGAATCACCGGAGCATTCCTTTCCTTACCTTCACCCCGACACTCTCTTTCAGACCAACTCTCTTTCTTACTTCGGTATTACGAACGCGGTCCGCGAGCGTTCTAGTTGATGACGTGTGTTATACTCGCCCCGTAGCCCTCCTACACTGTATAACACCATAATATGACTCATAGCAAGCAGGCTTCCGGCAACGTCTTCTGTGTTTCTATGAGTATTCACAATATGGACACAGCAGTCAACGACGTCTGACCTAACATCTCTGCCCACCCTCGGGTCACGCAGCCGATGATGATGTGCGTCAACCTCGCCCTGAGCAACGCCCACATTACCATGAAAATTCAAAAGTTTTATTGAAATAAGTTTCCCTGGAGAACATTTTTTGAAGGTCAAACATATAAGTTAGAATTTAAATCCACTTCCTATGTACACTGCTTCGTAAGGTGTTATCGCTATTTAAGAAAAAGAAGCAGCAAGAAACTCCCCAGCAGTGAATCTAGCTCAAAATTCTTTTACTTCATATTTATCTACCTCAGGAACTCTTTTATTTTAATAAATTCAGAATTATGTTAAGTTATAGCGTATGCCTTATTCTGATGCATTTTCTTCACAGCATCTGTTTCGTCATCATCCGAGCGTTAAAGCCCCAGGATTGGACCCCCTGGACCCCCAGGGTCCAGTCACAGCGTCTGTCTATCTCTCTGTATATCCGCTAACTCCTGATTTTAAGCGATTTTCACTATTAGTTGCGTAATATTAAACTCAACATAAGTTAAAATTTATTCAACATACGTTTAATATAATACACACTTAAATGATTAAAAAACCAAAAACTGTGAATTATTAAATTAATTAATAAGCTCAACTCACCCAACCAATACAATAAAAAATGAGAACATATCATGGCCGGATATGCCTCCCAAAATATAGGCCTGTCCTAGTTTGGGAGCAAACTGTCAACTTATAGTTTTAAGTAATGTACCTAGCATAAAAATATTGTGAACTGTAATTACCTTAAATAA
This sequence comes from Dendrolimus kikuchii, assembly GCA_019925095.2. Taxonomy (NCBI): domain Eukaryota; kingdom Metazoa; phylum Arthropoda; class Insecta; order Lepidoptera; family Lasiocampidae; genus Dendrolimus; species Dendrolimus kikuchii. The sequence goes on from CM034413.1 coordinate 10,968,676, forward strand.
ATAAAACTATATTATTATTATTATATTATATTTCATTGAAGTCTTTAGGTATATAAACCTAATTAAGTTTTTATGAATATTAAAGCATATAATATTTTCGATAGCAACCATAACATTACGAGATATATCTTATCTTATACTAATATATAAAGCTGAAGGGTTTGTTTGTTTGTTTGTTTGCTTGAACGGGCTAATCTCAAGAACTACTGGTCTGATTTGAAAAATTATTTCAGAGTTAGATAGCCCATTTATCGAGGAAGACTAGGCTATATATCATCACGCTAAGACCAATAGGAGCGGAGCACCAATGCACAATGTTTCTAAATCAGGGTATTTTTTTAAATATTCCATACGAGCGAAGTCGCGGGCAGAAGCTAGTAATATATAAAATTATAAACTAAACCACCTTTAAAATTAAACTACGCTATAAAATAAATAAATTATACTTAAAGATAAAAAAGTACTTACATATTTACAGGAAAAAAAATTGGGTTATTCACAAACGTCACCATTTCCGTGTCAGAACCAATCGATTTTTAATCCGACAGAGCGTGAAACGCTATTAACAAATCCTGTCAGAAGCACATTCTCGAATGTGTCCGTTTCACGTTCCGTCTGATTGCAAATTGATTCGTTCGGACACGGAAATACTGACGTTTGTGAATAACCCTTCATTTCTACCTGTAAATATGTAAGTTTTTTATTGTGAATAACCCTACAGATCTCTGTCGGTTGGAAGTTTTTATGTAAGCAAAATAGAGCTGATTAGGGCTTGAATAACTCTAGGAAGCTATATTAGTTTGAAATTAAAAAACTTATTTATAAATTATTTCAAAAAATTAAAAAACGCCTAGTCGACAGAACAGGAGACCGAAAGGATTAGCCTTTGTATCCAGCGAGGTAATGCTTCCAGCCTTCTAGGTACAATGCCCAGCGACAGTGGTCTGGTGGGGCTGGACGGGCTTTAATATAGATTTTATTTTAATTTTAGATTTTTTACTATTATATATACATTTTTAAGTTAGGTTTATTTATAGGATATTTTGAGTTTTTGTTAATAGATGTTAGACTTAGTTTATTTTTAGTATTTAATTATACTTTTATTAATAGAAATAAAATAAATTATCTATTGGTAAAAAAAAAGTTGGAAATTTTATGAAGATCTGGCTACGTCACTTCGCTGGATTGCCATACTAATCCATTGTCCGAGGTAGGCACCAGGCAAATAGGAGGATATAAGTAATATTATAAATGATATCTGTAAAGGCACGACTAGCTGACCATCCCTGAATATTAATAACAACGCTAATGTATGGCAGCGAATGTTGGGTATGGCAATAACATGAAAATATTGTTACGAGTTACGGGACTCAAATTGAAATGCCGTTGGAATTACTATAGAATTTATTAGAACTATACAAACACGTATAACACAGGTACAAATATAACCGGACGCAATAAGTCCAAATGTAATGCACAATTCAATAACACGCGCAATGTTCGTCACTAAATGTGCACAAGTCTTGCCTCGCTTGTGTTATCGCTTTGACTGCCTCACCCCTCCGTTCGGGCATTGCTTTATACTAAACTATACAAATACAATATGTCTACCTGCCAAGCGTCGACGCAATTCCCCAGAAAACGTAATCCGCACACCTGTTTAATTATTCCTGCTAACGGCCATAAACGAGTACAACACAATAGACTGTTCTAAGTAAACAAAAGAAGTCCAAATGCGGGCAGGTAATAAACTGTGCTTTATGGCAGGCAGGTGTGCAATCCCTTTTGTCGGCATGTAACAATATGCTAAATACGGTTGAAATTTGAGCTTTGAGAAGTACATATAATGTTAATGTAAGTAATATGATAAGAAAGAGTGTGATAAGGGAACATTGTTGATTGAAAGAGAGTGTAGCGACACGAGTTGAAATATTAATGTTACGTTGGTTTGGGCATATAGAGAGAATGCAATTAATGAAAGCAGAATCACAAAACAAGTATACAACAGCAATGTGAGTGGTAGAGTCGGTGCTGGTCGACCGCGATATTTTTTATTGCATGAGTTGAGCTGACAGGCAGACGGCCCACTTGATGGAAAGCAGTTACCATCGCCTATGGACATTTGCAACACCAAAAGTGCTACAAATACGCTGCTGCTCTCTTTATGGCGGCATACTCTAGATCAGGGGTGGTAGCCATCCAGTCGAGCAAATACCCTACTACTTGGCTGTGGTTTATTTTGTCGCCTCTTACGACAGGCCGCCCGGCCGCAGGAAATTGTATTCTTTCTCCGTTCCTGCACGGATGAAAACGATGTACTCACCATGATCAAATTGAAGATATATTGAAGAAAGTTCATGTGAAAAGCATATTAAATAAGCGTGTATATATGAAGAGATTAATGAAAGTTGATGAAGCGAAAAGTGTTTGTCAGGATCGTAGCAGGTGGACATCCATCGTATCTCCCTACTCCACTGGAAGACAGGCGTGATAGTATGTGTAGCATCTAGATGAAAGTTTGCATTGGTTTCCTATTAATTTAAATTGTTAAGAGGTAAATTATTGAACCCAGGAGTATTAGCTGAAATCAAACTGAACGTTCCAGCGAATTTTGTGCTGAGACGTAGGCAGCCACCAATGTTCGTAGTACCATATGGCAGGACCAACTTGCTTAATAAGGCGCCGATGACACAGGCCTTTTTTTTTTTTGATAACGCAGGGGGAATGTCTTTGGACACCATCCTCGGGTCCTTCGGGGGAAGGGCCAATATGCAGACATAAGGCCTGCATCGAGGGTGTGTGGGACTCTCAGCGACCGGTCCTCCACGCTCGCTTCTAAAACGAAGTTGTCGCGAGAAACGGCCGCCAAACTACCCACTAAATCTAAACCTGCGCCCCATTTATAGCGCTTTTACGGAGCGTCATGGGATCTTGTACAGAGTCACTGCACCATGACGCCCCTACACCCTGTAACTGGGCCACCCCGGGGAGCAGAGTGACGATGACACAGGCCTTGCGAACATTGAACAAGATATGTCAACAAATTGACATTTTTATCTGTACTGCGACTGAATTCACAAGAACTGCCTATTATATTATATGTTACGACGACTGAATTTGTATATATATATATATCTATAGTGTATTATGTGTACCACGCTATCGTATTGGTGGCAACTGTAATGATAGCGATGTTTGTAAGCTAATAAATAAATGTATGTAAATGATCAGCTGAAGAGTCGATGAGGCATTCTATATTATACAATAATACGTAACAAAGTAAGAGCCATACCCATTCCGCATAATGAAGCAATATCCAGTGCAATACTGATTGTGGTTTTGGTTAACCGTACAATATTAAATTACTTATTAAGTATTATATTTACTACGAATCAGAGCTGATAGCAAAACTTAAATATCAGCCGATAAATGTCCCACTGCTTCGTTCGGGCCTCCCATTATAGGGGGAACGTATACCCTCCACGCTTGTCTAAGGCGGCTTGGCAGGTTTGATACACAGGTTATCTCGATGTGCAGGCTGCATCACGATGTTTTCCTTCACCGTTGTTAGCTCGTGGTAATTGTAACAATATGCACATTAGATCAGAAAACTGCCTAAGTGGTGCATGCGTCATCATTCTATCACCGAACAAGCAAACGTACGCACCCACGCCACCGGTTTATGGTGGAAATACCAACGAAGCGGACGAAACGCTATGCTTCCTCTTTCATCATACGCACCGCTGAAGAGTGGAACTCTTTACCGTCGTCTGTTTTTCCTGAAGAATACAATCCAGGTGTCTTTAAGTCTCGCGTGGACAGGTATTGTGAAGCTTGCCACCACCCCTGTCATGAGGACCACGACCACTCTGCCAAGAGTGTGACGACGGAGAAGAGAAGAACAGGTATCTTCTAGATAATCGTGCTCCACCTTAGACTGCATTTCCGCCTGACGTCAGGCGCAATGTCCGTGCAGGAACGGAGAAAGAATACAATTTCCTGCGGCCGGGCGGCCTGACGTAAGAGGCGACTTAACAACCCACAGCCAGGTGGTAGGGTATTTGCCCGACTGTTGGCTACCACGCCTGGTCTAAAGTATGTCGCCATAACAACCTTGAGTTGTGTGTGATTAGTGACCAGGTTCCAGTTTCCCTTAAGAGAGCAGCAGCGCATTTGTAGCAACTTTGGTGTTGCAAATGTCCATAGGCGATGGTAACCGCTTTCCATCAAGTGGGCCGTCTGCCTGTCTGCTGATCTCCTGCAAAAAAAAATGACTAGGGATCCTTAAAAATTAAATATTATTTTTATTATTGAAGGGGAGGGGGGGAGGGAATACTACGGATTCCCGCACCGCAACGTCCAATACGCCTAAAACAGCAGTGGGAATAAACATTCATTTATGCTAAAAGAACATCGCCCAGTTTGTTAAGAGAGTTGGGTTACGTGACAAATTGCACAATCCATTATGTTCTATTCCCTATTTTGTATAAAATTTAACTAAATATCATATGCAGTAAACGTATTTAAATTCTTGCTCCAGTTTTAAAAGAAATCCTAGTTTTAGTTCTTAGAAAACATAAATTCAAAGTTACAACTTTCGAAACTAGATGGCGCTGTTTGTTATTAAAACACACTATGGTTTGCTACTTTCCGCTTCCATAGATTTAATCTATTTTATTTACAAGAAGTACTAAAGCCCGGTATCGCTGAAACAGCCCTCTGCGGCTTTTCAGCTGGGTCCAGCTCCAAAAAAAAAAAAAAAACAAGTATTGTCTTAGTGATCATGTTGGTAACGATATTAAGAAAATTCAAGAGACAATTCACACAACACATCCGTTTTTATAGCGGCAATCAATAACAAAATATGTTAATGTAATTTTTTTTCTGGGTTACAAAAAAAGCAGATATTTGATTAAGGTAAGGTCCATCCGAATTTAGGGTGGAGCCCAAATGTTCATTGTCCTTTATAAGATTCATCATTAAACACAAATCAGACGAGTTTAATAGCCCCTACCTTCTTATGGGATTTCTTTCGGAAAATCCTAAGTACACTCAATCATTTGTTTCCTTATAGGATAAAGTTGATATTGACTTTAGGACTTTACTGTATTACTTTCCTGTGTGAACGGCCTTAATACCCTAAAGGTGACTTCACATGGTGCACTTTATGTACATTTCTGTCTTTCATTCAACATATAAAAATAAATGTTATAAAATTAATATCTTATCGGTGATTGTGTTTGAAAACATTAATTGAATTTAAAACATTGTAATGAGTTTACTCTCGTTTTCTTGCGTACCACAAAAATAGTTTTTGATTACCTGGAATATGACGTCATATCACCAGAAAATTTCCATGACAGACCTGTCGCGAACATACATATATAATACATACGTATATATTATCACGTCTATTTCCCATAGGGGTAAGCAGAGAAGATCGATCTTCACTTGCGACGATTCTGACAAACACTGTTCGCTTCATTTACTTTTAATAATCTCTTCACATATGCACGTTTACTTGAGGTACTTTTACCTCACCTTCCTTTAATAGGTTTGTTATTTAATCTCGCAGTCTACCAGCACCAACTCTATCATTCATACTGCTGTCATAGACTTGTCTTAGGTTTCTAGTTTCATCTATACTCTCTACTTGCCCAAAATGAAACGTCTAAACATACAATGAAATCATCATTAATCATTACTAAGCCAATCCAATACTTACTTGAGCTAAAACACAAATAAAATAATTGAAAATGAAGTGCGGAAGTTATTATTTGGCAAAGACGCTTAAGTATGAAGAAAAACAAGATTGCTTAAGTAATGTATACTCTATATCTAAATACTCTATGATAAGACAAAATGTATTGTTATTACCAAAACCAAAGACTTCCTGTCGTACAAAAATTTTGAGCAATAATTTATTTTTTCTTTTAATTTAGGAGTAGCCATATTATTATTTTTTTTATTTTGCCGCGCTTTTTCAGTTTTAGCCAGGCTATTCATTTTATCAGTGTTTTGTAATAATAGAATGAGTAAACAGATATTTGAATGAACATTCGCCCGAGTGAACCCTGTAAATGCACCTTAATTTTTAAGTCTCTACTCTCGTTAGTCAGGCTCTGTATCATTTTACTAGTGTCTTCTGATCGGGGAGTTTTTGGCGGGAACTGAAAGGGGACATTGTGCTGTGCAGTTTTATTTTCTAAAAATGTGTAAAATTACTCTAAAATGAACAATAGTTGTAGGATATTGATAGTTTTTGAGTAGTAATTATGTGTTTTTGTGAGAAATGTGAACTGTATAGTCAAATGTGGCCTTTCGAGTTTTCACTAGAACTCCGTTGAATGGTGTGGATTGTAGCCTACAATACAACTGCGCCTGGCTTAAAGGCCTAGTTGCCAAGCCTTAAACATAAAAAAATCTTCTGATCGTGAAATGAGTAAAATAGCAGTCGTTCGCATGAACATTCGCCGGATTGAACCATGTGACAACACCTTAAATAAAGTCGGTCGTGTAATTATTTCGAGCATGCCTTTGTCCGTGGCTGCAATAGCGTGAAGGCTTGTCCAGTCTAGTTGCTACTTATGAAAAACTTACCTTAGTTCTTAGGGTTCCGTAGTAATTTTGGCTATAATAAAAATAAGTTAATAATACGAAATACTTACGAGGTGTAATTCTTGGTCTGAAAGAGAGTTTCGGGGTGAAGGTAAGGAAAGGAATGCTCCGGTGGTTTGGGCATGTGGAAAGAATGCATGATGAAAGAATGACTAAACAGATATACAATGCAAAAGTGGATGCATGCAGAAGTCGTGGAAGGCCACAACACACCTTCCATGATCAAATTGATCGTGTACTAGCAGAAGGTGATGTCAGGAGCCTTAAGAACAGACGAGCGTGCATGACAAGAGTTATGAATGTCAAAGAAGCAAGTGAGGTGTGTAAGAATAAGCCTGAATGGCGCTCTGTTGTTGATGCCTACCCGCAAGGGAACTGGCGTGAAGTTATGTATGTATGTATGTGTAATTCTTCATGAACCCTACCACTCGGCGACTATAGTAGATTAGTATTGGGCTCCCAATGGCACCCTCGGACCTACCAACTAAATCACCTTTTAGATCCATCTCCACGCCGTATGTATGGGAATCAAAAACACATCCGATGGTCCTGAAGGCGAAGGCTCATAGAGCCCCCTCCTACATAGAGTGGAATGTTGACTCACCACCATTATCAATAAGACGTTAGTAATAAGAAATATCTAGCATAACAATGTAATATAAAATAAGTTTTTTGATGAAAAATAAAAAAAAAACAATAAACATAAATATTACTACAGCCATTGCTTTCCCAAAAAAAAAAAAAAACAATAACGAACGAAACGGTCATGTTATATGTAATGAAAATAAGATAGTAATTAAAAGTACGTTTTCACGGTTTTAAGCGTGGCACTTTATTTGATGTGGACTGATATCAGTTGACATCTATGTCTATGAAAATCAAATAAACCATTACAACGTAGTATTAATTATACATACTAGCCGCGATAACTTAAGAAAATGGAATAAGATAGTAATAAGCAATGACTTCTATAAAAATGTAATAGAAAATAAGTTTTTTGGTTAGAAAAAAGAAAATATAATAAAAGAGAAATACATTTACACCCCTTTGTTTTCTCAAAAGAATATGAAAATAAACATAACTTATGAACCTACAATAAGATAGCAGGTAAAAAAAACACCCATTATAACAACGTGATAAATAGTAAGTTTTTATAAAAAGAAAAAAAATGTTAAATAAAGCTACTCCCCTTTGTTTTCTCAAAAGAATATGAAAATAAACATAACTTATGAAAATACAATAAGATAGCAGATAATAAAAAATACCTATTATAATTATAAAAAGAAAAACATGTAAAATAAAGCTAGTTCCCTTTATTTTCCCAAAAAAAGATGAAAATAAATATAACTTATGAAAATACAATAAGATAGTAAGTAATAAGAAATACCTATTATAACAACGTAATAAACAATAGGTTTTTAGTAAAAAAGAAAAAGAAATAATGATAAATAAAGCTACTCCCCTTGTGATACCGCCATTTAAAATACGTTTTGACCTATTCCAACGTTCTTCTAACATATTTAAATTCCCTTTTCAAATCTGACGCCGCGTTTTCCTTTCGCACGCACGTCAGTCATTCATTGTCATGTAATCAATTAATAAATTAAAATAGCTCCGCTTTTAAATAACATAAAATATATCACGCCCGCGACATAGGATAAATGTATATAAATGACCGGCTCCGCACCGCAAGTATAAAATATAATAAACATATATATTATAAAATACTATAAATATATATTAAATCTTATATCTTGTACTAATATAAAAAGCTGAAGAGTTTGTTTGTTTTCTTGAACGCGCTAATCTCAGGAACTACTGGTCTGATTTGAAAAATTCTTTCAGTTTTAGATAGCCCATTTATCGAGGAAGGCTATAGGCTATATATCATCACGATAAGACCAATAGGAGCGTAGCACCAGTGACGAATGTTCCAAAATCGGGGGGGTTTTTTTAACTTACTTTTTTTTTACTATTCCACGCTTACGAAGTTGCGGGCAGAAGCTAGTATAATAAAAACCACGTTTCGCTGCTTCAGTAAATATATATATAAGATAAATAAAACTACTAGTGAACTGAAGTGAAGAAGAAGTGAAAGTGAGAAGCAGCTGCATTTCATGCCCATTAATCAAGTACGAAGTTCGTGCTTGCTCATTTAGATGGGAATGCGAGATTGAGCACGCACGTACTTGGTTATAATAATAATAATAAATATTATTAATATTATATTGTATGTCTTTATAGACCGCGGGCCATAAAATGACTTTTATTATTATTTCACATTTATATTTATTCATTCTTTTTTACGTCTTTTTAATACATATATATATAAAAATAGGTACATATCAAAAAAATATAAAAAGATGACGTCCGTCGGCAGCGGGGCCTAGGGTCTAAGCTACTGGTGGTTAAGGCTCCAGAGACAGGAACTTCCTCACAATGCGTACCGTGCTCAGGAAAACCGCCTTCTGCATCTGGCCCTTCACCCATTTACTGAGAGCCACTCTAGGTGTCGGTCGTGGCTCTTCGCTTTATTATTATTATAATTATTATAATCAGTACGTGCGTGCTCAATCTCACATTCCCATCTAAATTGCCCGACACTTCTTTTCCTATAAAAGTGACATAGTCCATTGTTATCCTAAACTCAGCTCCGCCGCAATACCTTGGTTTCCCCCAAAAAAAAAACAAAAATAATATATACATATAAAAATTAATTGCTGTTCGTTAGTCTCGCTTAAACTCGAGAACGGCTGGACTGATTTGGCTAATTTTGGTTTTGAATTATTTGTGGAAGTCCAGGGAAGGTTTAAAAGGTGACTAAATATGAAAAAAAAAATTGGAATATAGTAAAAACAACAATTTCGCTTTCCCTTAGAAACTATTCCTACCTGTCAGACATTTGATGTTCGTCCCGTCATTTAGAAATCAATTCAATTTTAAAAGTCGTTCAGAAATCAAACTAAATTTAAAAGTGAAGTTTGAATGTCAAACGTTTGATGTTCGTCCCGTCGTTCAGAAATCAACATTTTTTATTTATTGATTCTGAGGCGGTACGAAGTTTTCCGGGTCAGCTAGTAAATAAATAAAATCTCTGTACCGAGAAGAGGCATAGGAAGGTGAATTAAGAAAAACACGCTCTTAGCATTCTAGTTTATGATGAATGTCTTCAAATACAGCCTCGGGTTTCTAGTTTCTGCAATAGATAACTATTTTCCTGTTAATTATGGTCAGCGTCAATCATAATATTATCATACCATAAAAAAATCCCAAAGTACATTAACTTGTGAATCTCGGTTATATACGTCATGTGATTTCCATTAAAGCAAAATCAAACCTGTTTTAAGGCGTTATGTACAGAAGCGCGTTTATAAAACGGTAGATAAGTGCGTATAATAAACGCCGCTGTTAAACTTTATACAATCATATGGTTATAAATGATTTAGGGGATTGTACAAACAATAATCGGCAAGTTTCACTTTTTTATAATATGACCTAAAGAGAGGCTCTAAAGTGGTCACCTTTGATTAATCACTTGGTGAAATTGATACGTGCTTATACTGACAAATGTAGGATATAATATAAAGTTCTACTTTATTTTGATACTTATCATATTCGTAACACGAAAGTGGCCGCTTTAGGTCCCTTGTTCATTGTGTCACATTCTTTGAATGTATCAATAACAAAAGAAGTAATATTTAAATTATTTATGAACATGCATAAATGATGTGTGCTATTTTGCATTGGCGTCATGGTCGCACATTGCAACTCCATTATTCTTTGAAAATTAATTGTGATACAATTTCTCTCTCTCTTCTCTCTTCTTCAGCCACTCTCAGTCCACTGCTGGACGTAGGCCTCCCCAAGTACGCGCCACATATCCCGGTCTCCCGTCTTCCTCATCCAGCCCCTGCCGGCGATCTATATACAATTCTATGTACAATTTATATATGTATTAATAAAAGAGCCTTTAGATATTAAATAATTGTGATGAAAGCATTTTTTTAGCTAGACGTGTTGCTGGGTAATTTTTTACCGCTTCTTTTCCTTTTAACAGCGATAACACGTTGCGAAGCCGTGTGCATAGAATAGGAAGTAGATTAAAATTTTTGACTCACAGTTATGGCCGTCAAAAAGTGTTTCCGATGGAACTTATTTTAAGTAAATAGTAGAAGTGAAACTTCAATGGACAAATGGAAAAACGAATCGCAACAGAAATTTTGTTGAATTTTTACGGGCAGGTTTTGAAATCGGACAAGTATATTAACAATATGCCTGTAAAACTTCAAGTTAGAATTTTGTTGCGATTCGTTTTGCCACTTGTCCGTTGAAGTTTCACTTCTACTATGTGTCCCAGAACACATTTCGATTTTTCGCAGGTTTACTGTAAATTATGATTTGGTTAGGTTAGGTACATTTCAATGAATGCATTTTTTTATTTAAACATATTTTATTTTGTCAAACAAAAGAACTGAATTCTTTTAGTCTACTCTAAAATTATGCCTCCTCTCACGACGCGATATACCTTCTACCCCCGCCACGCGGCAGTAACGCTTTTTCGTGACAGAAAAATCCTAAGACACTTTATATAGAAATTTCACTTCAAAACTTTTGAATTTGAACTCGTCTACACTGGCGGCAGCACGGCAGTAGTGTACTCTACACACGCGCTAACGACGCGGTACGGGAACAAAACGCGACCGTATACCTTAATCCTTAGGACAGTCCCCTTACTGTATGTCACATTATTCACCTCTAAGTGCGTCAGGTGACTATTTCCTTTATACTATATTAAAACATCACTGTTAATAGAATTTTAAATATTTAATCAAAATAATGTTGAAAAATTGTGACACATATTATTTATTGTATGACGTAGCCTGAATAGAATAGGGTATTTCCTGTATTTAATGCAAGGAACTTTTGTAGTTTAAGGTAAAAAAAAAATTATAAGGTAACTGCGTTTATTATAACCATATCTCAGAAGGAAATCAAATAATGATCATCATCCTCAATTCTTACAACGAGTTTTTCATTTTATCCGTTTGCAGATTTGTGACAGTGTCGTGGTAGTTGGTCACAAATGTTGGGCCAATAAAGCGATAGACGTCAAACATCTCCACGCTGAGATTAGAATGTTGAGATGGAAATGTGGTGTTACAAAAATGGGTAAGGTGAGAAATGAGTACGTAAGGGGATCTTTGGCGGTTGTAGCCGGGACTGAAAAACTGAGATGAAGAAAACTAAGATGGTATGGGCATGTGGAAAGTCACGTGACAAAAAGAATGTCAAAGAAGATTGATAGGTAATGTAAAGGTAGACCAAAAAAGAGATGGATGCAGTTTGTGAAGGATGACATGATGATTTATGGTGTGACAGAGATTGTAGGAGTTCAGCAGACAGGCAGATGGCCCACTTGATGGAAAGCGGTTACCATCGCCTTATGGACATTTGCAACACCAAAGGTGCTACGAATGCGCTGCTGCTCTCTTAAGGAAGACTGGAACCTGGTTACTAATGCCGGAACACAACTCAAGGTTGTTATGGCGACATACTTTAGACCAGGGGTTGTAGCCATCCAGTCAATTGCAAGACAAATGCCCTACCACCTGGCTGTGGGTTGTTTTATCGCCTCTTACGACAGGCCGCCCGACCGCAGGAAATTGTATTCTTTCTCCGTTCGTCCACAGATAATTAGTATAATGGTGCCTAGTTAGATTCACATGACATGTCCACGTGGATATAAATCCCGAAAAAAAGACTAAAAGTCTTTCCTCTCTTGCGTTTTGATGTATAAAAACGCCAGTAAACTGTCAACCGTCATTTTTAAACCAAGTCAGTCAAAGTATTAAATGTAATGAATGAATGAGTTTGAATGGCTGAATATTTATTTGTTAGAATAGAGGAGTATGGAAGGTAAAACCATATTGTGCCGACCCCAAGTTATTGGGAGAAGAAGAAAGAAAACCTTTTTAATTTTAAATACAAGCTTTTGAGATGCTGGATATCATGTAGCCGCAGAGTGCTAGCCAAGACAAGTAAAACGAGCCCAAACACGACGGGTCTATCTTTGTATAGTACAGGAGTTCCTATGGCCACCTTCCGACTCCATCATCAGATCAGCTCCATGAGACCATATTATTGCATTGTCACGCGATATACATATGCGTGCAATATTTCATCTCAATCGGAAACCGGGAAGTTGGTCAAATTTAACTTGCAAAATTCTACCCGAACTTACATACATACATAGGTACATCTAATTCAAGTTAAATAAAAGCTTGTAAAAAGAGCCAAATTACCAAAAAAATACTACTCTGCAGTACCTTTCACTATCTGTGGACTAACACGCATTATAATATTATATTTCTGCATTTTTTATGAACTAGCTTTTAATTATGTAAAAATATCTATCATGGTTTAAACATTAATATTAGGATGACTGATAATTGATAAAAATACGAGTTTTAAACAAACAAACTTCCACGTGATCTCCAATACAAACAAATATAATCTGTTCTTAAACAATTATTAAGCGAATAACAGATATAACGTAATTTTATTTTTAATTGTGGTCGCCCGGTGGTCGAAATTCGACCATAATTAATTTAAATTATAAGCTTGAACATTATTAAGGTTCTGTTGTCAAAGACAGACAGACAGTCTATAATCACAGATTTCGCCAAGGCTACACTATAAATTTGACTTTAACAATAAACTAAAGAGTATATATGCGTCTGTGTGTCGAATACAAGGTAGTGTGTGTAATGGTTTTTTTATGCATAATTTAAAAAAAAAATAGCATTCTACACTTCTTCTTTATACAAACTAGTGTGCGAAATATCATACTCCTCCGTCCGCGCAATTTTCGTAAAAAGGGGTACAAAGTTTTTGCTTCACGTATTAATACAATGATTCGATTTTTCGCAAATTAAAATAGATGTGGCGCAAACTTAGGTATATATCTCACAAACTTAAGGATATGTTGCGCAAACTTGGGGATATGTGGCGTAATTCGGTGAGACCTCGTCCAATAATGCGCTGCAATTGACTGAATAGAAGAATTCATTATGGAACATTGAGGCTATAAGTGAGATAAGTCCACGCAAATGAAGTCCTAAGCACATGTCGTACCTAACAACTACTCAATTGTTCCCATCATAGTGTTTAAAAATAAACAAAGTGTTTACATATAGGGTTGCCAACGAAAATAGATACTTTTTGTCGCTTTCTCGTCGTAGACTAGGAGAGAGTTTTTATTTTAATCTATTATTTTCGGTTCTTTTCTTTACTAGAGATAAAAAGGGGTAGTCTATGTTTTTTATTTATTTTTCTTTTTATATCAAATCCTTAGGGCCGTTTACATAACGATACTACTATTCAAAAGTAATTCTGTAACATACTTCTGTATAAAACTTATTAAAATAATAATTTGAGATATAAATAGAATAAGAGAAATAAATATAAAGAAAAACAATTTTTAGCAAGACGTGTTGCTGGGGAGTTTCTTGGCGCTTCTTCTCCTTAACAGCAATCAGACATTGCGAAGCGGTGTACATAGTAAGTAAGTAAAATCAAATTTTTACCTACATGTATGACCTTCAAAAAGTGTTCTCCAGTGGAACTTATTTTGAATAAAAACTTTTGAATTTGAATATATAATTAAGCTTTAAAACACGAAATTTGAGGTATTAACGAAAAACTTCAAAACATTTTCAACTCAATTTGTATGAGCATAGTGTTTAAATGATTAAATATAATGTATTCTATCTATTCTCTCGCAGGCTTAGTCCTATAGATTTATGTGTTTATCTCTTTTTAGTTCGTCTTTTTTCGTTTCATCGAGTTTCATATCACAATGAGTCTAAAGAAGTTTCACTTAAAAAAAAACAATATTCAATTACTTGTTAGAGCTCATCCCTAGTTCTTAGTTATTTTGCAATCTATTTACATCATTATATTGCGCCATATAGACAATATGTTCCGGTCAAATTTCATCCATAATAGACCCAGTAGTTTTTGAGAAAAATCACTATAACCTTGGAAATTAGTTTGCGATTTATTTGTGTTCACGGAACATACACAACAATCCTTCCGCTTGGAATTTGTACTACGCATGAATCTGACAGCTTGCTGATGTTTTCAATTATTTTTTTTATGTTTAAGGCTTGGCAACTGGGCCTTTAAGCCAGGCGCCGTTGTATTGTAGGCTACAATCGACGTCATTCCACGGAGTTTTTGTGAAAACTCGAAAGGCCACATTTGGCTATATAGTTCACATTTCTCGCAAAAACACATAATTACTACTCAAAAACAATAAATATCCTACAACTATTGTTCATTTTAGAGTAATTTTACACATTTTTAGAAAATAAAACTGCACAGCACAACATCTCCTTTTAGTTCCCGCCAAAAACTCCATGTTTTCAAAACTTGTTAGACCAGACCTAGTGTTGTTCCGTTATTTTTAAAACCAAGTTTTGCCAACCCTATTTAATCATTGACAAATATTCCGTCACCTTCACTGATATATCGATTGAGGATGTCTACTCTATGCATAAGCGTAATATTTCGATCACAATATCGGTTACAATATAATCGAGCTGTTTACACGATATAATTTGATTTGAAATACTTTTAGAATATCGAATAAAAAGTTTTTAATGTAATTGGAAGTCTTATTCGTATTACTGGCCACGAAATGTAATTTTTGAATTCAGAACTGTATTGATGTTCTTTTTGTTTTATATGTGTTTTTTTCTCTCAATATAAAATCTAGTCTAATTTGCACGTGTAGTTTAAATTATTAAAATGCTATAACCCATTTAAATCATAATAATTCAAAGAAAGTGTTTTACAAATATTCTTTTTTATTAGAAGGAGTAGAACTCATTAGCTGAATCTGTAATAGATAAATGTAATAAATGTTACACATAAGTTGTCAACATGGGAAATATTTACGACCTATGTGTTTTTATATCTCGTATCAATAGTTACCTTCTAGGTAAGTAGGTATACTCTATCCTAGCGCTCCTAGAGCATATCTATGCTAATCAAGGAAGATCGTAGTCAAAACCCGTGTAGAGACTGCCACAAAGAACGATTTTTTTAGTGCAGGAGTTCAGCAGACAGGTAGACTGCCCACCTAATGGAAAGCGGTTAGCATCGCCTATAGACATTCGCAACACCAAAGGTGCTACAAATGCGCTGCTGCTCTCTTAAGAGAAACTGGAACCTGGTCACTAATACCGGAACACAATTAAAACGAACGATAATGTTGATAATGATAAGGCTTCGTTAGCCCTATATAGGCGTTTTGTCGAATGGTCTGAATTGTTGAATTGAACACCATGGAATGGTATTCATCGTACACCCGTGTGTACGCGATCAAACGTTACTATACCACGACTAAAAAGCTTTTGATCGAATTCTCCATCCTTTTAAGGCTTGTAGCAATGCCAACGTCGTTGAAGATTTTTCGGTACTAATTTTTCAGATACAATATTATATTGTGAATACAACAAAGTAAAATTTAGAAAAATAATAAAACTAAATTATTTACCTCTCTTTAATAAATATATGGTTATTGTCTTATCCTGTTTTGATAAAAACTAAAGGAGCAAAATGGTTTCATGTCAATAATTTGGAGGTGATTCGGTAAATAAAATCTTAACTTAAAATAACTATAGAAAAATTACGTAAAAGAACCATGCTACCTGTCATATCATAAAGATTTATGACATTATTTTGGTAAATTATTGATCAGTAACTACCAACGACAGATTGTTTCGTTTGCACCCCACTTTGCGACCTTTTGCGGGAATAGGAGCCTTAATGCTTTGAATAAATCCTAAATAAATTTTATTCAGATCAGACCATTTCACTGCTGGGGTTCGAGCCTCTTCATTACAGCCTAACAGATGGTGTACGCTTGTATAACGTGGATTCATTTTCCTTAATTGTAAAGATATTAGGTTAAATAAACTACCTAAGGTATTTATAGTGTGCTATTAGTAGCTAATCATAAAAGCCATGTTTCAGGTATTCATGAATTTTATTTTATTTTTGCTAGCTAAGCATTTTACCACATGTAAGAGTGAATTTTTTATTTTATAATAATAATATATATTTATAAAAAAATATTGATAAACTTTCACCCAAAGGTTTTACATTACGCAGTATATATATATATATATATATATATATATATATATATATATATATATATATATATATATATATATATATATATTATATCTAATTATTTATTTGTATCATTCTATACAGGAAATATATTTCTACAATATTCACCTAATTCTTAAAAATATAAACTTAAAAATAAATTAAAAACTAAACTATGTATATTAAAACCTAGAATTATATGAAATATATTTTTAAATTGGAGAATTCCCATGTGACACTTAACCACGGTACAGGAAAACAAAACAATCCGATACGATCACATCGTGTGAAGAACATAGAAGCGACAGTATTAAAACAAATCCGAATAAATACGACCGTATCGTTCGGTTGAAAGTACGAATAGGCCCCAATCGTCACGTGTATCGATTTCCCAGTTTTCACACAAGCGCAATAGCAACCTTATACATATACAAAAAGACATCTGTTGCATGTAACATATTCAGTCAGCCATAAGATAGGAACGCGGCATCGCGTCTTTAAACATCTTTATTTAATTATATTTTTCGTTTAAAATTGTTCTAATAATTATATATTAGTTAAAAAAAAGTTTTGAATTTGGAATCGCTTATATCTGTCACCGGATCACGTGAGTACTTTTTTTAATCTATGGATTGTTGATTCGATCAATTGTTTGCGTATTTGACAACAATTAGTTCAATAAAAGTTCGAATTTCGAATGCAACTCGAGTATTGTATCGATTTATATGAATTTATTCGATAAGTATATGTTTATATTTGAAAAGTTGTCATCTCTATTACCTATTGCGAAAAATAATTGTTTATTCGACTTGTTGTTTACAAATATAGAACGAATTAGTTCAATTAAAAGTTTGATTTTCGAATGCAGTTTGATCGATTATTTGTTTTTATTATTAATTGAATTATTATTTATTACCTCTTGCAAAATATATGTATTCGTCATTCGAATAATTTTTTATAAACAATTCGATAAAGATTCTATTTTTAAATCTAATTCGAATTGCCATTAGAAATATAAATTATATGAACATATATTTATTTAAATTAATTTTTTTATTTTAAAAAGCCAAGGATAACAAAATGATAACTTTTAATTAAAACTTATCTTTAACTAGTTGTTTACATAAAAATACGGTTTGATAACATAATAAAATTAATATTTATTATGACTAAGAAATTAAATTAATAAATTAAGATAGCATATCACAAAACTCTTATAACTTGTTTATACATCTTCCTATCATATTTATCAGTTTTAAATTCAAACGAAACTTATACATACCAATTTTTTTTTGCTTATATGTTTAAAATAATTAACTTAAATATTGTAATTTATTTGCATTATGTGTATTCTAAGATTTTTTGTGATATTTCTAGATTAATAATAAAAAATTAGTTTACAAATCTAGCGTAACAACATAAAATGTTATGTAATATAGTAATATGGAACAAGTACTACTCTTTTCATGATACTAATACAATATATATTATATCATACTAATACAATATTATTAATTATAACATTTTCTTAAGTGTTCGCGACTAGTATACATATTAAAACTACGTTTTAACGCTTTTCAGCGCGGTAATTTGTTTGATTTTCATTATTCCGACATTCGAAGTGATTCGAAAGTGGTCGGAATAATAAAAATCAAATAAATTTATTATTAGATAGTAATTATGTTATATTGTGGTAAGCAACGACAAGACCGCCTATTGTATTGTAAATTTTTATATCTGTTAACACACAATAAAGCGTATTCATTAATTCATCATTCATTCGTTATGTTATTATAATACAGTGGAGACATAAATATCTGGACCTCAGTTATACAATTTCGCGATTGTCCGGATGCGGTAATTCAAGAAAATATTTAGATGCATACATAGATACATTTAGATACATACATAATTACATAGATACATTTAGATACATACATAATTACATAGATACATGTAGATACATACAATGTTACACCGGATAAAAATATACTCTTTTAAAAAAAAGAATTATTTATTATATAGAAAGCAATACCACTTTTAATTGAAATTTCGGATATTAAAAATATGTCAACTCCAGAGGTGGCGCGATCCGAACTAAGTCGAACTGTGGGGAAGCATCCCGTCAGCATTTTAGCTTATGGTTTAGTCATGTAACCTACGAAAACGCTTTCTAATCTCATATATGGCCGATTTCTATATCTCACCATCCATGCACTTGCCTTACCATGAATTTTAACATTATTTATATGTCAAATTTTACCCGATATTTAGGCTAAGAACCAGTGCCGTAAATAGGGCGGTGCCACCGGTGCCCCCCCCCCCCCCCGGGAGGGAGGAGGGGGGGGCAAGAATAGCCAGACCAGGCAGGACTATTATTTTTTCGGTTTGCTCCTGACAAGTGTAAGAGGCGACAAAATAACCCACAGCCAGGTGGTAGGGTATTTGCCCGACTGAATGGCTACCACCCCTGGTCTAGAGTATGCCGCCATAACAACCTTGAGTTGTGTTCCGGCTTTAGTGACCAGGTTTTAGTCTCCCTTAAGAGAGCAGCAGCACATTTGTTGCACCTTTGGTGTTGCAGATATCCATAGACGATAGTAACTGCTTTCCATCAAGTGGGCTGTCTGCCTGTCTGCTGAACTCCTGCAATAAAAAAAAGATAAATTCAAATATATAATACGTAAAATATTTTAGAGTCCAAAAATTGTTTGTTTGAAGTATGTATGTATCTAAGAATGGTGTTTGTTTCATTATTGAGAGAGCTTGATTCGGTGATTCAATTAATTTATGTGGATTTTTAGGCTGTTAGAGAAATGTCAACACCGATGCCTTTTGAATATGAAGGGTAGAGGTAAGGAGAGACATCTCTGTATATGAAGAAGTGTCCATCGAAATGCATTAAATTAAGATGGCGCCACTTTGGCATCAGGGTGAATTTTAAAGAAAGCGCCAAAAGTTATTAGAGTAGTATTATAGTGTTTTAGTTTTATAAAATTAAATATTACAAAATCACTAAGCGTATTATTCAAAATTCACGAAATAAAATCACTATTCACGTTTTGACATAACAATTCTTTGAGGTTATATTTAGTAAATTACTTTGTACTACGTAAATAGTTGACGTTTTATAACAGTGTACTGTCACCAACTACTCTAATCGCCAAAGATATAATTTTTTTTAACTCGGCATACTTCGGTTCGTCTACTACAGCTACATTCATACCATACCCTTTGTCTACATCAGCGCCATTGTGGACGGTTTTTGAACTGTTATTTACAGCTTACAACTGGACACTTCTTCAATTATTTTCATATATGAGATGATTCTCCTTACCTAACCCTCCATAGTTTTCAAGAAGACTTTTTATTTGTGTGTTACTACTCTATGAAATAATTAATTCCACAACCTTTTAGTGTTGTCATTCGTACAATTTATAGTGTTCAATGGTTTAGTGCCATCTAGCGACACCTTGTCGTAAACAAAATGTTTAGTGCTATCTCATTTTCTGTACCACTTATTTTCTATACTGGGCCCAAATCTGCTATTTTAATATTTGGCGTTGCGAAGATATTCAAAGTACGACTCCATTGCGAGTGTCAAAAATTTATATTCTACTAAATCCACAATATGGTCTCGACATCGCCGCGACGAAATCAGCATAAATGGCGTTTGCCGAAATGAGTATTGAAGAGCTACCAAATATTTAGATATGTATTTCGTGTCACGAGCACGCCATTGGAAATAGTAGAATACCGAAATTAAACCAACCTACGATTGAGACGCCAGTGTACGGCGATTTTGATGATATAGTAATAGCAGAATTGGATCCCAGTTAGATTACAAAAGAGATTGCTTTAAGTGATAAGGACACCAATAGCTTTGCCAAAACGTATCGTAATTAAAATTAATTTAAATTTGTTTGTATTCAGCGATGTAATGCTGTCCGCCTTTAGGTACTCTACGTTATTATTACCCTACGACAGCGATTTGGTTGGACTGTACCGATTTTAGATTAGTGTGATAACTTCACGCCAGTTCCCTTGCGGAGTAGGCACGAACAACAGAGCGCCATTTAGGCTTATTCTTACACACCTCACTTGCTTCTTTGAGATTCATAACTCTTGTCGTGCACGCTCGTCTGTTCTTAAGGCTTCTGACATCACCTTCTGCTAGTACACGATCAATTTGATCATGGAAGGTGTGTCGTGGCCTTCCACGACTTCTGCATCCATCCACTTTTGCATTGTATATCTGTTTAGTCATTCTTTCGTTATGCATTCTTTCCACATGCCCATATATAATAGTAATAAAATAGTTTTTTAGGTACCAGAACATTGTTACAAGGATAACAGAAAGTGCTATTAAAATAAAATAGGTTAATACGAATTAATAATTAGGGAAAACTAAAAATAAATATATAGTCTATATTAATCAAGGATAATGTAGCATTCGAGTGGTGAAAGAATTTTTGACATCGGTCCAGTAGTTATTGACATACATTATAAACATACAAATCTTTCCCCTTTATAATATTAGTAAAGATTAAAAAGGGTAAAAAGGGAAATTGTCAATCAAATTATATATAATACTAGCTGACACGGCAAAGTTCGTACTGCCTCAGAATCAATAAATAAAAAAGCTGAATGATAATTGCAAAATGTCTCAACTTTAGTAAAAAATGTGGTCAAAACTTAACCGGAACGAACATCAAAAGTTTGACATTCAAAACCAAAAAAATTAAAAAAAACTTCACTTTTAAGTATAATTTGATTTCTGAACGACTTTTAAATTTAATTGATTTCTAAACGACGAGACGAATATCAAATGATTGTCAGGTAGGAATAGTTTCTAAGGGAAAGCGAAATTTTTGTTTTTATTATATTCCAAGCATTTTTTTTTCATATTTACTCACCTTTTAAACCTTCCCTGGACTTCCACAAATGATTCAAAACCAAAATTAGCCAAATCAGTCCAACCGTTCTCGAATTTTAGGGAGACTAACGGACAGCAATTGATTTTTATATATATCAATTTGTTACGACATCCCGTCATATTCCCGGAAAGCATCGCTTTCCCGGCAACATTTCCTCTTCCATCTTTATTCGGCCGGTTCTAACCAGAGGCCGCTGCGCACACACATGCGTCTCATTGGCCGAGCCAAATCTTCAATGGCTGCCTAAGTATCGTCGCGACGCCACGCTCCCCAATAAATAGTTCTAAAACGTCGGAAAACGATTATATTGTGCCCTAAAACCGTTCCTTAAAGTACCAACTGTGTCCCGGACATCTGGTGTAGTGTTTATACAAAACAAGGACGCATTAATCCAACTGAAACTAAGCATCATTCCTTAAGGTTTGGTCAAACAGCGTACGGGACGTGACGGCGAACCGACGCTAGCGGGACGGCATCGCGGCGTGGATGTCACACTGCGGGTGTGATGATCCCGCTAGCATCGCGTCGGCCGACCCGTCGCACTCCAAATAGACAGCTCCCGTCGTGCGGTCTATTTGACTACTCAAATGAATATCCATAAAATACAAAAAGATCATCGCGCTCCGTCCCGCCGCACTCGTATTGCATTCCCGCCGAACGCGGCGGCGACGTGACGTGACCGCAAGTCGAGCGCCGAGCGCGACGGCTCTATATGACATATTCTACATTAACTAATATATTACAACTCTTCACGTCCCGCCAGCGTCGCGTCGCCGTCCCGCCCCGTTCGCTGTTTGACCAAACCTTTAGACGGTTTCAGTGACGGTAAGCGTTCATTCTTTTCTACTTGGTTCACTATGATTTGCGAAGCGGCATCAGGTCTAACAGAGAATCAGGGTTTGCTCCGGCTAAGTAGCCATTCATACAGACATCTATAATTAAATTTTTCATTAATTAATTAATTCATAATTAAAAAACATAAAATCTTTCGAACAGTGAAAGTATTTCTGAACCGATTGCGTGTCATAAATAATCAAACCGACAATCGCAAATTATTAAACAATGTTACTTAATTGTTAAGGTTATAATAAAGTTTAATTAAGGTCGCGTTATTATAAACAACTAGCTGTTGCGTGCGGCGTCGCTCGCGTAGAATAAATAGCGAATCGCAACGGACAAGTGGCAAAACGAATGGCAATCAAACTTTAACTTGGAAGTTCTAGGGCAGGTGTTCAAGTTGTATAAGTACATTAACAATCTGCCCGTAAAACTTTGTTGCGAAGCGTTTATCCACTTGTCCGTTGAAGTTTCACTTCTACTATGTGTTCCAGCACACATTTCGATTTTTCACAAATTATGATTTGGTTAGGTTAGGTACATTTTAATGAATGCATTTTTTATTTAAACATATTTTATTTTGTCAAACAAAAAGAACTGAATTCGATCCGGAACCAAAAAACATCCATCCATCCAACTCTAAAATTATGCTGCCTCTCCACGCGGCCGTAACGCTTTTTCGTGACAGATAAAATCCCTAAACCCCTCCCATATATAAAAGTTTCACTTCAAAAAGAAAGTATTTATTTAGAAAAGTGACAATGCAAGGACGTAACTGCTATTTTTATTTAATAATTTCTTGATCTAAAATTGCAAAATATGTGATAATGTCACATTATGGAGAGGAGCCTCTTCGAATGTGACCAGCTGTGACAAGGGTGGGGGGGGGCAAAAAATCATGAAATTCTCATGACGTAATTTGTAAATGGCCTTATTAATATAACTTTGTCCTATTAAACTTGGCTTTGAAATATATATAATAAAATTATCCTGTGCATATGTTTCATACCAGTATAAGAGTAACTCACGTTATCGACAAACATGGATAAAATAATAAACTATTTTTTGAGTACCGTGGCGTAGTCAAGAAAACGATTGTAATCTCCCCGATTTTGAAACATTCTTCATTGGTGCTTCGCTCCTATTGGTCTTGGAGTGTTGATATATAGCCTATAACTTTCCTCGATAAATGGGCTATCTAACAGTGAAAGAATCAGATTTTTCAAATCAGACCAGTAGTTCCTGAGATTATTAGCGCGTTCAAGCAAACCAACAAACTCTTCAGCTTTATGTATTAGTATAAGATATAAAGTTTCTTAAATATAAAATATAAAATTAATACGCATAGCTTGCAAGGATCAATATCTATGAAGTAATATTGCACACACAGTGGCCCGTTATCGTCTGTACGATACCCAAGGCTCTAATTAACACACGCACTTAACCGTACCAAAGAACAATACAAAAGCTGTAGAGGATAAAAATTAATACATTTTGAAGATTAAATATAACAATATGCTACATATCTATATATAAACTAACATCACAGCTGGGTTTCCCACGTGTAGGCAACAGGCGATATTATTATTTAATGCTGATATTAGACGGATCAACGAAAATAATTATTAAGCCGGGTGGTAGGGTATTTGCCCGAATGCTACCACCCCTGGTCTAAAGTATGCAGTCATAACAACCTTGAGTTGTGTTCCGACATTAGTGACCAGGTTCCAGTCTCCTTTAAGAGAACAGAAGCGCATTGGTAGCACTTTTGGTGTTGCAAATGTCCATAAGCGATGGTATCCGCTTTCCATAAAGTGGGCCCTGTCTGCTGAACTCCTGCAATAAAATATTAAACTAACTAACTTCGACGACCTACCTCACTGGAACGCAGAGGCTCCGGGTTCGATTCCTGGTATGGTAAATTTCGTAAAACGAATTTTCTCTGTTATATATATACTATGGTCTGGGTGTCTGGGATCGGCCCCAGAGTCGTTCGTTGTATATTATCCATAACACAAGCGTAACTTGCTTAATTTGGGTATATTTTTTTTTATTTTTAATTTTTATTGCAGGAGATCAGCAGACAGGCAGACGGCCCACTTGATGGAAAGCGGTTACCATCGCCTATGGACATTTGCAACAGCAAAGTTGTTACAAATGCGCTGCTGCTCTCTTAAGGGAAACTGGAACCTGGTCACTAATGCCGGAACGCAACTCAAGGTTGTTATGGCGACATACTTTAGACCAGGGGTGGTAGCCATCCAGTCGGGCAAATGCCCTACCACCTGGCTGTATATACAATATGCGTGTTTGTCTGCCGATTATTATTATTTAGAACTAACGTAACAATCCGTGCAGGAACGGAGAAACAATACAATTTCCTGCATTAGGGCGGTCTGTCGTAAGAGGCGACAAAACCACTCACAGCCAGGTGGTATGGTATTTACCGTCTGAATGAACAAAATCCATACCAGGAATGTCCAAATTCAACCGATGGTCAGGTATGTGAATGAATAATATTGTTACAACTTAGGCTCCGCCAAAGACAAATTCCACGTACAGATCTGTAAAAGCACATTTTATTACATGTCGGCATTTGAACTAATTGTAATCCTTTTATGATCGTCTTCTTTTGTTCACTTATTTATTGGCATACGTTTCTAGTTATTGTGGAGAACAGTCTATTGTCCTATTGTACTCGTTTACGGCCGCTCAGGAGCATCATTAGCCATGTGTTGCGGATTATAAGTACAAGCTAATTCTAGGAAATTATGTCGACGGGCGGGCGCATTTGCATTGTACATTCGGAAATCTAATAGTGACGGACTTTGCGCGTTTTATTAAATTACGACCTTCTGTATTACGTTTGGATTTGTTGCGTTCGGTTATATTTGTACCTGTGTTATACGTGTTTGTATAGTTTTAATAAATTCTATAATAATTCTAACGGCATTTTAATTCGAGTCCCGCTAACTCGTAACAATATGTAGTGAAACACTTACAAGTTATTATATTACACTTAGTTTTTATCCGTGCAGGAACGGAGAAAGAATACAATTTCCTGCGGCCGGGCGGCCTGTCGTAAGAGGCGACTTAACAACCCCAGCCTGGTGGTAGGGCACTTGCCCGACTGGATGGCTACCACCCCTGGTCTAAAGTATGTCGCCATAACAGCCTTGTGTTGTATTTCGGCATTAGTGACTACGCTCCAGCCTTAAGAGAGCAGCAGCGCATTTGTAGCAACTTTGGTGTTGTAAATGTCCATAGGCGATGGTAACCGCTTTCCATCAAGTGGGCCGTCTGCCTGTCTGCTGATCTCCTGCAATAAAAAATAAAAAAAAAGTTAATAGATGGCGCTGTGCAATAATTGAAGTTAGCGTTTTCGACTTTAAATAATTTTAAGCACTCTAATTAGCTGCCTCGCTCGCCGTTTCTTCTCTCCCAGCCATAACACGTTGCGAAACGGCAGTAAGACAGCGTAGACCGCCGGGATTCTTCCCCTCAGGCTTTATATTACCCGTCGCCCGTTCTTAATTAGTACATTGTGTGGCCCTCTAGTCAGCGTAGTTACATTCATCCCCCGTTCATGGCAACAGTCCAGCCGAGGTAAAACCCTCTAGGGCCCTCCCTCGAGCGAGTTACACCCCGGGATTTTGGCCCCGAAAACCTCGGTAAAGTTGTGAGATCTTCGGACCAACAACATAAAGTCAAGTCCAATTTAAAAAAAATAGCGCCCTCACAACGCTCGTGCTCCAAACCACCTCGTGCCTAAATATGTCAGAATCAGCTGTTTTGTAACAATCTGCAATTAAATTTGTATTTGAATCTTCAACGCATTTTCCTCGCGTTAGTAAGGCCTGAATGGAATTTTCCCTCTCTAAGAAAAATGGCTAGATACATAAATGTTAATAAAAGTTGCACAATTGTTTATAAACAATTATAAACCTCTTATATCGCTAATTTACGTTTATTAACATATTAGTTACTTAATTATTATGCAAAAAAACTTATTCGTCATATTTTGTGCTTTAAAATTATAGTAGGTATTTTAGTATGCACAACAAAATACAAAATCTTATACTAATATATAAAGCTGAAGAGTTTGTTTGTTTGTTTGAACGCGCTAATCCCAGGAACTACTGGTCTGATTTGAAAAATTCTCTCAATGTTAGATAGCCCATTTATTGAGGAAGGCTTTGAGCTATATATCATCACGCTAAGACCAATAGGAGCGGAGCACCAATGCTCAATGTTTCAAAATCGAGAGGTGTTTTTTTAACTATTCCACTCGGACGAAATCGCGGGCAGAAGCCAGTCTATCTATAAAATTGTAAAAGTGTCTTTGTTTTTTTTAGAGTTTTGTGTTTGTCTGTTTGTTCGGGATTCACATAAAAACCAGCGGCCCGATTTCGTGGCAGTTTTCGCTGATCGATGGCAAATTCCCGGACTTAAAATCTGTGATACTTTATATCCCGAGAATCCCGTGGGTTTTACCGTGAATGATTTCATGTTAGAACACGTGTAAATTAGATTATTCCGTCTAACTGGACGAAGTCACGAGCGGATGCTAGTTTAAATAATTTATGTTGTTTACCAGTTTTCGCTGGCGGCTTCGCTCGTGTTGATGTTGTCCCACGGGAACCGTACATTTAACCGGGATAAAAAGTAGCCTATGTACTATTCTAGATTATAATCTCTCTCTGTGCCAAATTTCATCCAGATCAGGTCAGCCGTTCTGGCGTGATTGAGCAGCAAACTTTATGTATATGTGGTGAACAATAAAGTATTTTATATCTATCTATCAATATATATTCTTTGGTAAGATAATAAAGCCGTAGTCTATGGCTGAGCAAAACAAGCGAAAATCTACGAAAATGATGAAGTTAGCTACAGAAACATAATAGGCCTTACGACTTATAATCGTTTCTTAAATTAAAAAAAACTGTTCAACAACTGATTAATGAAAATCTTACCCATAAACTCCTCTTTAGTCGAATATTTTGGGTACAACCTACGTTAATCATTCAAATTTCATTTATCTGTGCTCCTCTTACGTAAACAACAGGTAATACACGTTTATAAGTGAAAAAAAAGATATTCATTGATTAGGATCTGATTCTGATTCTCTTAATTAAGAGATGCCTAATCGTTTCTTAACGAGATTATTATAAGTAAGGCCGAATGTGTATTAATCATATACAATAATTACTTGGATTTATTTAATGTCATATAAAATAATACAAAAATTACAACTTCGTATAATAAACATCAATCAGAGCGAGCAGACATGTACAATCGAATACTTAAATTGTACAAAAAATCATTTATTATTATTTTTAAAATAGGAATATGTGACGTACACATTTGCCAGGTAGGGCATTTGCTCGACTAGATAGCTGCGAACCCTTGTCTAGAGCAGTGGTCGGCAAACTTATTAGCCAAAGAGCCAAATATGAACATTACAACAATTTAAAAAAAAATTGGGTGCCAAATCTGCTTGTTTAGTACACTTTTACATACATACATAACTTCACGCCAGTTCCCTTGCGGGGTAGGCACGATCAACAGAGCGCCATTCAGGCTTATTCTTACACACCTCACTTGCTTCTTTGATATTCATCACTCTTGTCATGCACGCTCGTCTGTCTTAAGGCTCCTGACATCACCTTCTGCTAGTACACGATCAATTTGATCATGGAAGGTGTGTTTTTTTTTATTGCAGGAGATCAGCAGACAGGCAGACGGCCCACTTGATGAAAAGCGGTTACTATCGCCTATGGACATTTGCAACACCAAAGGTGCTACAAATGCGCTGCTGCTCTCTTAAGGGAGACTGGAACCTGGTCACTAATGCCGGAACACAACTCAAGGTTGTTATGGCGACATACTCTAGACCAGGGGTGGTAGCCATCCAGTCGGGCAAATGCCCTACCACCTGGCTGTGGGTTGTTTTGTCGCCTCTTACGACAGGCCGCCGTGCCGCAGGAAATTGTATTCTTTCTCTGTTCCTGCACGGATAAATGTCGTGGCCTTTTATTACACTAAATAAGTAGTACACTAAATAAAATTTCATACTTAATAAATATTAATTAATGCGAATAATGTGCTTGCATCTCCTTGGAAAGTTTGAGTAAGTCAGGTTTGTATGTTGTTGTATTTAATTTTAGGCATGATTCCAAGTTCTCATCAATAAGATTTATTACTGCGCCTTCAGTGGATATTTGTGCCAGAGCCGCACTTAAGAAGCCAAAGAGCCACATGCGGCTCTGGAGCCGCATTTTGCCGACCCCTGGTCTAGAGCATGCCTCCATAACAACTTTGGTCTTATTGAGTATGCATTGTTTGCTACATACATATATAACTTCACGCCAGTTCCCTTGCGGGGTAGGCACGAACAACAGAGCGCCTTTTAGGCCCATTCTTACACACCTCACTTGCTTCTTTGACATTCATAACTCTTGTCATGCACACTCGTCTGTTCTTAAGGCTCCTGACATCACTCTCCGCTAGTACACGATCAATTTGATCATGGAACGTGTGTCGTGACCTTCCACGACTTCTGCATCCATCCACTTTTGCATCCACATGCCCGAACCACCGGAGCATTCTTACCTTCACCCTGACACTCTCTTTCAGACCAACTCTCTTTCTTACTTCGGTATTACAAACGATTTGCTACAACTCCATTAATTCTTCAAAAAGTAATTCTGTAACATACTTTAGTACAAAACTTATAAAAAAAGGATTTGAGATATAAATAGAATATGAAATATAAAGAAAAACAATATTTAGCTAGACGTGTTGCTGGGGAGTTTCTTGCCGCTTCTTCTCCTTTACAGCATTAACACGTTGCGAAGCGGTGTACATAGAAGTAAAAAATAAATTTTGACTTACATGTATGACCTTCAAAAAGTGTTCTCCAGTGGAACTTATTTTGAATAAAAACTTTTGAATTTGAAATTTGAAGTTGAGTTATGTTCCGGCATCAGTGGCCAGGTTCCAGTTTCTCCTGGTATTGCTAATGTCCATAGGCGACGGTAACCACTTTCCATCACAGTTGGGCCGTCAGCCTGTCTGCTGTGCTCCAGCAATAAAAAAAACATTATACCAATTATTTTTTTTGTTTTAAACCTTAAGAATCGATTTTCATATAAGGTATAGAAATTTATGAGGAATGAAATCAGTACAAGCGTTAACTGAAAAGCATTGCTTTTTTTATTATACAATTTTGAACTTTAATGCAATGAAATAAGATCAAAAATAATATCCACCAGTCGTGTTTGTAGCTAAATACAAAAGACAGACAGACAACATATTAATCATATTTCCATATCCAGATCCGAAATTTCTTATCCATAATATGAAGTTTTAGAATAATCTTCAAGAAAATCCCCCAATTATCAAAATAGGAATACGGAGTATTTTAGTATATAAAAGAACAAGCGTTAAAATAATATATTATAATCAAACTTTTGAAATACCGGAACAAAAGTAATTTTAATTATTTTTCAAACAATAATTAACAAAGCTATTTGACTCGTTTTACTTGTAATTACTTATGCCCGAACGGAACTTATGAGGCTGCGACGTTCTGTAATTTTTTTTATGACATGAGTTCGCCTATGGACATTGGCAACATCGAAGGTGCTACAAATGTGCTGCTGCTTTCTAAAGGGAGACTGGATCCTGACGGCTTTATGACGGCATACTATAGAGGAAGGGTTGTAGCCGTAGCCATCCAGACGAAAATACAGACAAATACCTACCACCTTGGCTGCGGATTGTTTTGTCGCCTCTTACGACAGGCCACCTACTAAATTGTAGTCTTTCTCCGTTCCTGCACAGAGAAAGATTAAGAAATTATCTGAACTGATTTGACAGTCCGCTCACCTGTTGTAGGTCTGACTGACGCTAAACAAGAGATTTTTATTCCTCCTTCAAAAAGCAGAATTACGAAACAGTTGATTTTTTCAATGTTATGGCGAGCGACGGTGGAACGATCTAGTTGGTAAGGAGTTTCAGAAAAATGTAAAAGACTCCAGAAGAAAAAGACAAGGACAGATGTATTTTAGAAAGGGATATATGATAAACAAAAGAAATACTAGAATAGAAGGTTCGGAAGGAAAAGACAGAGGTAGATAGATTTTTACAAAGTGATAGACAGAAATTAAAAGAATACTGAAAAGAAAATCGAAGAGATTGGTATATAAGTAGCGTAAGACAGCGAAGCGACAAATGCGATACGAGAGAGTTGGAAGAGAAGTTTAATAGAAGACAGTGACGAGTTTAGTGGACAGTTGAGTGAAGGAGGAGTTTAGCATAATTTGACAGGAGATCCAGAAGCGATCTACGCGCGTTAAATTCGGAGATGAGCACCGCAGCAGCAAGAGGTGGTCTACGTAATATCCGCGGCGGTATTGTGAGTGAGACATGTTATCGTCGGGATAGTGCGTCATTAGTTGTGCATGTAGGGGCAACCCTGCGTAGAAGGATCACGTACAGCTGTGTTAGTTAAAAGAAACTGGTGTTTACATCCAATCCCAAGTGCGTAAACCCCCCCTCGCACGTAACAATATAATACAATAAATGCACAATTCTTCGCAATATCTCATTGTCTGAGTGTCTGGAATCGGTCCCAAAGAGGTACATAGTATTACCAATAACACAAGTGTTATTTTCTTAACTTAGAGATATACAATGTGTATATTTGCCGATTATTATATTGTTACGAGTTGCAGGACTCGAATTAAAATGCCGTTAGAATTACTATAGTACTTATTACAACTATACAAACACGTATAACACAGGTACAAATATAACTGAACACAACCAGTGCAAACGTAATGCACGATTCAATAACACGCGCAAAGTCCGTCACTAAATAGATTACCGAATGTACACAAGTCTTGCCTTGCGGCTGGTTATCGCTCAACTGCCTCGTCCCTCCATTGGGGCATTGCTTTATACTGTACAAATATGTCTGCTCGACTGCGTAACTGAATTTCCTAGAATCACACCTGCCATTAGCCATTGTAATATTTTACGGTAATCATTAGACTACCATAAAAGATTACAATACACAATGGGCTGTTTTTCTAATCACAAATTTTAAACACAAAGTAAACAAAATAAGTCCAAATGTTGCAAAGATAATAAAACGTCTACAGGCATGCAGGTGTTAACTTGTCTTTTGACGGGGCTCAGGTCATAACACTATTATATCAGTATTAATCACTTTAACCATTTTTTTTTTATAAGACATATAAAATATCATCATGTTCTTACCAAAAACTCAGTAACTGCTTTGTACGATAGAATTTCAACGGCTGCGGTTACCTAGCAACTTTAAACCGAAGGTGTTATGTGTCCGATTGTACCATAGTGTACATTACTAAGGACAAGCGTTCACTTTTGCCGAAGCAAGGACACTCAGTACTTAAAGGTTTAGAAATAATTAATGTTTTATTATCGATTTAAGATTTATAGGATCTTTTATAAAACCCGTTAATTACGTTTACGATTGTACTAACGAGATTAAATAAATTTAAAAAAGTATATAAAATTCAATCGGCTAAGTGCGTGGCTGTCGACGCGGATGAAGCGTTCCGTAGATGTGACAAAGATCTACTCTATTGCATATGAAACCAAAAAAAGTTGTGTGTGTAGTTCATACTCACAGATAATAAATAATACATACATTCATACATAACTTCACGCCAGTTCCCTTGCGGGGTAGGCACGAACAACACAGTGCCATTTAGGCTTATTCTTACACACCTCACTTGCCTCTTTGACATTCATAACTCTTGTCATGCAAGCTCGTCTGTTCTTAAGGCTCCTGACATCACCTTCTGCTAGTACACGATCAATTTGATCATGGAAGGTGTGTCGTGGCCTTCCACGACTTCTGCATCCATCCATTTTTGCATTGTATATCTGTTTAGTCATTCTTTCATCATGCCTTCTTTCCACATGCCCGAACCACCGGAGCATTTCTTTCCTTACCTTCACCCCGACACTCTCTTAAACCAACTCTCTTTCTTACTTCGGTATTACGAACGCGGTCCGCGAGCGTCACTCCGCAGATTTTGCGCAGTGCTCGCATCTCGACCGCGTTTACTCTACTTTCATGCTCTCTCTTCCCTAATAAATAATACTTCTCTAAATTTTATAAATATAAATATAATTCCTTTAGCCTACATCCGTCAACATATTATAGTTCAAAGTAACCTTCTTAAGTTTCACTTTAAATTGTTCACTGTTTTAATCTAAAAATTATTATTATTAGTTTTATTTCGGTCCAAATTGGACCTATGTTCAATCTTCGGTCTTATTGACTCTAATCTGTGCTGTGCAATGTAAAACTCGTATCTCATTCTCTCGCATGCTTAGTCGTTAGTTTACCTCTTTTTAGTGTCGCTTTTTCGTTTCATCGAGTTTTTAAAAGTATGGTTGTTAAGTTTGAGTTGGATGTGTGAAAGTTCCGGAAGCCAACCCCCCCCCCCCCCATACCTTTTGTCCCAACCTCTGCTCCAGAAGCTTGGCAACATGTTACCAACGCCCCTAGCGTTGCAAATGCACCACTTAAGTACCACTGCCTAACAACACTATTTAAATGTTATTAAATGACTGAACGAGATTTTTTGTTGAGTGCGAATCATTATTGCAAATTGGTCCGTATTGTATTCAAGTTGACACTCGAAGCTGACACGAAACTTGGAAATAAAAGAATAGAGTTCTTTCAATAGATACCACCCTGAACAAACACGTCGTTAGTTTAGTTTGGTTCGTGAACGATGAACTATTATGAACCGTAGTTCGAATGCTAAAAAGGATGAAAAGTCCTAATGACTGAAAAGTACTATTAAGGTGAACTAGCTCAGTAACCAAATTGTACTATAATTTTTTTATTGAAGGAGTTAAGCAGACAGGCAGACGGCCCACTTGATGGAAAGCGGTTACCATCGCCTATGGACATTTGCAACACCAAAGGTGCTACAAATGCGCTGCTGCTCTCTTAAGGGAGACTGGAACCTGGTCACTAATGCCGGAACACAACTCAAGGTTGTTATGGCAACATACTGTAGACCAGGGGTGGTAGCCATCCAGTCGGGCAAATGCCCTACAACCTGGCTGTGGGTTGTTTGGTTGCCTCTCACGACAGGCCGCCCGGCCGCAGGAAATTGAACAAATCCAAAAAAACATTCACTCGGATGGCCAACTAAATACAAAAGACTAAACAAGGCGCTGCGATCGCGTCTTTCCATTATCAAACACGTCGTCATAGCAACGAGAAAGATATATCACTCGTACTACTAATATCCTATAATCTTATAATATTATAAAATTCTAAAAGTGTGGCCTTT
Source organism: Dendrolimus kikuchii (assembly GCA_019925095.2). Classification (NCBI taxonomy): domain Eukaryota; kingdom Metazoa; phylum Arthropoda; class Insecta; order Lepidoptera; family Lasiocampidae; genus Dendrolimus; species Dendrolimus kikuchii. Next base: position 11,002,616 of record CM034413.1, read on the forward strand.
TGTTTATTAGATTTTTTGTGTGTTTCTGTTTGTTCGAGATTCAAGTAAAAACTACTGGAACGATTTCTATGTCGTTTTCACCAATTGACAACAAATTTCCGGTCTTAAAATCTATTGTACTTTTATCCTGGGAACCCCGCGGGAAAATTTCTGGGAATGATTTAAAATGGCCAAATTTTCGAATGCGATTTTTTCGAGGAAGTAAATTTTAAATTATTCAAGAAAAAGTTATGTGAATGGTTAATAGTTAATCCCGCGGGAATCTTCCCGGAAGCGGTTTGTAGTTAGCTTATTCCGACACAGTTTTCACTAAAACGATAGCTTACATTATTTTTGAAATGCTGCGGTACTTTGTGTCCCGGGAATCCCGCGGGATTTCAAGTCAAGCATGAACGAAGAATTTATCTTAGTATTATAATATTGACTCAACTCTTTACATGACTAAAGAAGTGGAAGATCCAGAAATGTGGGTAGTAAAAAATCTCACATTAAACAATTACATAACAAAACTGAGGAAAGTGCTCCAATAAGACAACTATTTGACGATAAAATTCAAAAAGAGAACACGTTCGACATTTGAATTCTAATATTTGCCGATAAATATTCAAATGCGGAACACATAGAGTGGATATGTTTGCTCACAGGAAACTTGTTTTAAATGAAATCGATAGTAGTTTGCACGTGACTTGTTTAGTTTTAATGGCTGTAAGTTATCGGTTAATTAAACGTTTTACCTATTGTTATTGTTACGAGTCGGGAGACTCGAATTAAAATGCCGCTAGAATTACTATAGACTTTATTAGAACTATACAAACACGTATAACACAGTTACAAATATAACCGAACACAACAAGTCCAAACGTAATGCAGAAGGTCGTAATTCAATAAAACGCGCAAAGTCCGTCACTTATTAGATTCCCGATTGTAGTACACATTCTTCGTTCGTGGTTCTCGCTCGACTGACTCCCCCGTCAATCAGGTTATTGCTTTATACTGCACAGATGCAATATGTCCGCCCGGCCGTGTGGACCGAATTTCCTAGAATAAGCTTGTACTTTAAATCCATAACACCTGGCTAATGATCACAATACAAAAATAGGCCGTATGCCAATAAGTAAACAAAAGAAGACCATAAAAGGGTAATAAATGTGCTCGTTTCAGATATGCAGGTGGATTTTGTTTTTATCGGGACCCCGAGTTGTAACATTATTTTATAATTATAAACGAAACTTGCTATGTAGCGTCATCTTTAAACATACTAGAAAAAAGCTAGTATATATATATATATAGTAGCAGTTCTGAGCAGTCGCAGTTGTATTCTAACGAAAACTTACTTTCATTTAAGTCAGTCATGGATTAGATTGAAAATTTTATCCGTGCAGGAACGGAGAAAGAATACAATTTCCTGCGGCCGGGCGGCCTGTCGTAAGAGGGGCCAAAACAACCCAAAGCCAGGTGGTAGGGCATTTGCCCGACTTGATGGCTATCACCCCTGTTCTTAAATATGTCGCCATAACAACCTTGAGTGGTGTTCCGGCATTAGTGACCAAGTTGCAGTCCCGCTTAAGAGAGCAGCAGCGCATTTGTAGCACCTTTGGTGTTGCAAATGTCCATAGGCGATGGTAACCGCTTTCCATCAAGTGGGCCGTCTGCCTGTCTGCTGAACTCCTGCAAATTTTTTTTTAAATGGAATTACGTAGGCAGAAATGATTTGAATATTAAATCTGTTTTATTATTACTCTTTGCCATACACTCGCGCTCCTCCTCCTAACTTATGGAACATGTTTATATTTTAATCATCTCCTCTAGTGTATATAACTCCATATTTAGACCTATCCTCTCTAACTTTAAGCCTTATGGTCATAGCTAGACTAACAGCGTCTTCCACGGGTGGACGCCATGTTGCCAACCAGTGAAAGTCCATAAATTGCCGAGTAGTCTGTCAGTGATTGATACTAGATCTATAGGTGAATCTCTCCACGCAGCGGTTTGTCATTAGTCTTGCTAGGTCCAATTTGTTTTAATTCGGAAATTAGGGTATCGTCAACTAGGACATCTTTGTTTTATGTTTTTGCATTTTGTGGACCTATTCCATCATGAACCTACTTTTTTAAGTATATGTAATAACCGGGTCCAGTTGTGAATTTAAACCATTCTCGAATCCACTTGAACTGAATTTCACCTAAACCCTGGAAGTTGATTCCAGCGCCACCTACCAAATCCAATTGTGAATCTAAGCCATCCCGGGATCCACTCACACACACAAAATCAATTTCACCTAAATCCTTGAAGTTGATTACAGTGCCACCTACCGGATCCAATTGTGAATGTAAACCATCCCTGGATCCACTCACACACAAAAAAATAATTTCACCTGAAACCTTGCAACCTGATTGCAGCGTCACCTTCCTAGTCCAATTGTGAATCTAAAGTATTCTCGAATCCACTTGAGCACACAAAAAATTTCATCAAAACCGGTCCAACCATTTACAAGGAGTTTAGTCACATACACACGTACAGAAGAATTATATATACAGAATAGATCGGGACAGAAACAAGGTTTTAAAATTAAGGTTTAATTACTTAAGTTTCTAATAATCTAATTCTTAATTTTTTTAATAATAATGCTTTTTATATAATAAAACTACGTTTCAACGGTTTTAAACGCGGTAATTTATTTGATTTTTGTTATTCCGACGTTTCGGTCACTTTTTCACAACAAAGATGTAAAGTGTCAACGAGTATTGTTAAAGTTTTATTTAGCCTACCGCCAACTTGTTCATTTTAATTATTTAGTTTTAATTTTGTTTATGGTTATTTTTTTGCTCTATGGGAGCCTAATCTAATTTATCACCGCTTCGCAACATGTTATGGCTTGAAGAGAAGAAGCAGCGCAAGAAACTCTTGATCAAACCTGCCTAACTCTAATAATTTTATATAATATTAAAATGGATGGAAGGAGATATAAAAGAAATTATCAGTCAAGTTGGTTCAAGAGCTCACAGTGTCTTGAGGTCTGGTTTTTGCTGGGTTTGGGTCTTAATAATTTTGATGATCGGATCCCAAACAGGTGGTACTTGCCATAATAATGCTTTTTAATAAATTTTGCTGATTAATCAGGACATTTAGTATTCCGATCAGGTGCAAATCGGGACATGTCCTCAGAACCCTGAAAATCCCGGAACATCCCATGCAAATGGTTTACTAGCGACGCGTGGAGAGATCCAATGCTAGTGCCGGGTGGTTCTAATGAACCATGACCTTTAATCCATCACGATTATTATATAAAAGCAATCAACAAATCCGGAACATAATTTATAATCTATGTATATAGAGCAATAAGTTCCGCATATGAGGAAGTAAATAAACCTTGATTTAACCTCAACTTTCATGATGGCAATATCAAGGTTGCGATCAAGAAAAAACTTGCACAACTGGTTTTGTTTATATCGTTTTCGTTCAAAATACACTTAATCTGCTTTACATTCGTAACTAGTTCAATTTTCGCGACACTCGAGACTATATTCTCGTTGACGACTGGTTTCTTAGTGTTTTGCATCGACGGCGATCTCAGCACCATCATTTTAGCTATATTAGTTTATGACGACGTCATTTATCGGGATCAAAACTAACCTAAGTGTTGACCCTGCATATAAGCTAGCTCAGTAAAGAGTTTCATTTAAATCCGTCCAGTAACTCATGTATCTCATCGCCAGCGGGGCCTGGGGTCCAAACTACCGATGGTTATGGCTCCAGAGACAGGAACCTCCTCACAATTCGTGCCGTGTCCAAGAGTGCTGCCTTCTGTATCTGGCCCTTCACCCAGCTTCCCAGCGAAAGCCTCTCTAGATGACGGTCGAGGCTTTTCGATATAAGACCATTGACGGTAACAACTATCGGCACAATGCTCGTTGACTCCAGACGCCACATAGCCGTAACCTCGTGAGCAAGATCCAAGTATTTACTTAGTTTTTCTTTTTCTTTCTTCACGAGGTTATCGTCATGTGGGATACTGATGTCAACGAGTATTGCTCGCCGTGCAGATCGATCTATTATCACGATATCAGGCTTGTGTGTGATGTACCACTAACAGACAGCCGGATAAACGTTCTATAAATTGTGTTTTCTGAATCTTGAATCTACTGGTCTGAATTAGATTTTTGTTCTTTTTGAAATTCAATATACGAACACAACACCTCTACCAGATTTATTATAATGCTAACGTATTCCAGGAGCTTCGCTCGCGTTAAGAAAAAAACCGGGATAAAAAGTGGTCTATATGCTATTGCAGACTATAATCTATCTATGTGCAAAATTTCATCCAAATCCCTTCAGGTATTCTGGCGTAATTGAATAATAAACATACATCCAAACTTTATAATAGTAGTAAGTTAGATGGTAGCAGAATGGGATCTTCTGATTCTCATTTGTTTCCTCACAACTCATGATCCTGATGTCAGTAAATAATTCCGCTTCTTTCCTCCGCCGAGATTGGTTTTAACCACGGTGGAGTGTCTAATTTATAAACATGCCAACTACTTATCAACCTAGTCCGCCCAATTTTGTTGGAGATCTACCTCTATGTACCTTGCCTTCAACTTTTTCAGTGATCACAAGTCTTTCCGTTTTATCTGGGTTCTTTCATACTTTAGTATCTGATGACCTCTGGTAATCCCCGATCACCAGCTCGTCCATTGCGGAGGTTCGGTAAACTCTTCGCGGAATTCTGAGCATCTAACGCAAACAGCATATTACAATGTCTGTCTGTGGTATTTGTAGTCCAGGTTTCTGATCCGTGAAAAAATATGGAGACTTCTCTATGGCATTAAGCACTTTTCTTCCGATTTAAAATGTGTCGGTTTCTCTCAGAGGAAAGGAAAGTCCTAGAGTGCGTTTATCGATCAAATAAAGGAAAAGGTAAGTGTCTTGTCCTACAAAGAAGTGAAATAGCTGCCCGAGAATAGAAAAGATTCGAGGAGGCTTCATTGACAAGAGCTCTTAAATGTTATGCTGATTGTCTCTCTGTATTTTCTTTAGACTGATCATTGCAATGCATTCCAATGCGTTTACTTATTTCTGAGTTGCAACTCCTTTTATTAGCAATTATAAGAGTGAAGTACATAACAATGAAATCAATTCAGATATTTGTATCATAATGTGAAACATCGCTTCATCTTGATTGGGTATAGACGTACCAAGTTATGATATTACTCTAAAACCCTATTCCATTCTTATATTCATCTTTTCTAGTCCATCCTAAAGGCTGGTTTTAGCGTTGCTTTTGACTCTAGTGATGAAAGTTTTTATAGGCGACGGTAACCACTTTCTAAAAACTAGTCTTGGTTAAAAAGGAACAATAGTTGAAAGATATTATTTGTTTTCAGATTGTATTCCTATTGATGATCTCAATAATGAAATCTTAATGGAATATCTCCTTTTGAGCTGCTGTAAGAATTCCCTCGTTGAGTTCCAATTTGAACTGCAATTTGGCTGAGGCTTTTGCTTGGATTTATTTTATCAAACTTGAATATCATGTATGACCGCGTTCGTAATACCGAAGTAAGAAAGAGAGTTGCTCTGAAAGAGAGTGTCCGGGTGAAGGTAAGGAAAGGAATGCTCCGGTGATTCGGACATGTGGAAAGAATGCATGATGAAAGAATGACTAAACAGATATACAATGCAAAAGTGGATGGATGCAGAAGCCGTAGAAGGCCACGACACACCTTCCATGATCAAATTGATCGTGTACTAGCAGAAGGTGATGTCAGGAGCCTTAAGAACAGACGAGCGTGCATGACAAGAGTTATGAATGTGAAAGAAGCAAGTGAGGTGTGTAAGAATAAGCCTAAATGGCGCTCTGTTGTTCGTGCCTACCCCGCAAGGGAACTGGCGTGAAGTTATGAATATCATGTATTTTTAACACTGGTCGGACATACAAATCGTACGGAGCTATATTTAATAACAACAAGATATCTGTTTGTGCTCTAAAAGATCGCTCCATCTCATGTACGATTGCAACTGCTTGAAATGTCGCAAATTGTTTTAAAGCGGGTTATCAAACATCTAAATAATAAATTCAGTTCCACATAATGCGACCATAAGTTCCGCTCTTAACCGGAGAGTCTCAGATAGGATCTACATCGAGCCTTTACCGCAATTTTATCGTCAGCGATATTTGTGTATTGTTAGATTAGTTTTTTGGCCCTATTTTATCCCGGGTGAACGGAATTGCCCGAATCAGTCACTTATTTATACCTTTTCATACATACATACATACATACATACATACATACATACATACATACATAACTTCACGCCAGTTCCCTTGCGGGGTAGGCACGAACAACAGAGTGCCATTTAGGCTTATTCTTACATACCTCACTTGCCTCTTTGACATTCATAACTCTTCTCATGCAAGCTCGTCTGTTCTTAAGGCTCCTGACATCACCTTCTGCTAGTACACGATCAATTTGATCATGGAAGGTGTGTCGTGGCCTTCCACGACTTCTGCATCCATCCACTTTTGCATTGTATATCTGTTTAGTCATTCTTACATCATGCATTCTTTCCACATGCCCGAACCACCGGAGCATTCCTATACCTTTTCAAACATACAATTTTGCCTTAATATTACTACTACTTATTTTTGGGTTACATTTTAGTTCTAGTGTACTGGTCTGGAGCGTTTTTTAGGTGTCCTGTTTTAAATTACATTTTTGGTCACCCTACTCTTTTACTAGATAACCTCCTAAGGCCAAAGTCGTAAACCTAAGACAATCAGTTTACATTCACTATTCGTAGGAAACGTTCGTTTCTGATTTTGTATCGACGTGTAATTGAAAACGTGATATTTAAACACCTTTCAACGGATTTATCGAGTATGTTACTTTTGTTATTATTATATACATTAAACTATACTTAAATAAAACTATACATACAAAATTCACATAAATTTATAATTAAAATTTTTACTGTAAATCGCTGTCATTGGGGAGCAATTTAGAGTAAAATGCTGACCGTATTAATCTTTAATAAGGATTAATTGACTAATATTAATTTTCATTTACATATTTATTTTAAGATTATATCTTGTTTTCTCTTATGGCCAGTTTCTATATTGCAAAACGATTCTCTTACCGACAGTTAGAATATTAACGCCTGGTAACTCTACTGATGTTTCTATAATTAAGTGTTCGTAGCTGGTTACATATAAAAGTGCCAAGTACCAATGAAGATCACTTTGGCATTTCAAACCACGATTTTTCCACAAAAATCAGTGAAATCATGATTTTGTCTGTGATTAAATGATGTTTAAATGAGTAGTCAACTTAAGAAACATCTAAATTACGTGTAATAAAATATAAAAATGTTTTAAATTAACTATTTAAATATAAAATTGAACTAAAATTTTATTCAAAAATTATTTCGCAAAAATAAACGAGCTATACACATATGTATATTTTTGTATATAGATATTATATATGTTAATACAATTGAAATCTATTTATGATTTCAAAATAAATTCTAAGGTTTAAATTAAAACTGCTATTATTATTATATAATAATAATTAACCTTCTGTCCGAAAGTTTGTCTCGTTTAAACTCCAAAATTAAGTAGCGAATTGAAATGATAATTTTAGGGACCTGGAATTATATCTTAAAATTTCGTATATGTTTGGGTTCGATTACGGACGTTTACAATTGTTGTACAATATAATGTATAATTAATAAATACAGGTAATAAATATTATTCACATGACATAATACGTACCTACATAACGAAACAAATACGAACTGTTCAGATATTTAATAAAACCACGTTTTAACGGGTTTTCCGACGTTTCGGCCACTTTCCAGTTGAACAATACTCGTTGACACTTGACATCTTTGTCTTCCGTAATCACGGCCACTGAAAAGTGGCCGAAACGTCGGAATAACCAAAATCAAATAAATTACCGCGCTTAAAACCGTTAAAACGTAGTTTTATTATATATTAATACAATTGAAATCTATCTATGATTTCAAAATAAATTCTGAGGTTTAAATGAAAACTGCTATTAGTATTATATTACATACATACATACATAACTTCACACCAGTTCCCTTGCGGGGTAGGCACGAACAACAGAGCGCCATTTAAGCTTATTCTTACACACCTCACTTGCTTCTTTGACATTCATAACTCTTGTCATGCACGCTCGTCTGCTCTTAAGGCTCCTGACATCACCTTCTGCTACTACACGATCAATTTGATCATGGAAGGCGTGTCGTGGCCTTCCACGATTTCTGCATCCATCCACTTTTGCATTGTATATCTGTTTAGTCATTTATTTTTTTAATATCTATATTTAGTTTATGGTAATGTGTTGCTACTATTACTTGCTAAAATAAAAATTACAATAATGCATATTAACACATATTTTTTTTGGCAAAACAATAGGCGGCCTTATCGCTTAAAGCTATCTCTTCTAGGCAACTAAAAGGAAATTCTTAACTAATGTAGCGATAAAAAAAAAAATTTTAGAACTAGCTATACCCGGCAGACGTTGTCTTGCCCTTAAAAAAATAAAAATCTAGGAACCGATTACAGCGCCATCAACCGGGATCAATTGTTAATCGAAACCATTCTCGAATCTACTTGAAAAAAACACAAAAAAATCATCAAAATCGATCCCACCGTTAAAGAGGTGTTCAGCGGCGCCACCTACCGGATGTAATCGTGAATCTAAAGCATCCCGGGATCCACTTGAACACACTAAAATAATGAAACTGAGTTAAATGCAGTCACCATTGCCGAAATCAGCCGGGAAAAATCATAAACAAATGAATGGCTAGACTGATCTTTTTTAATTATATTTTTTTATTGATGAATATTATATTTTAATACTTATTATCCTATTCCGGACGAAGACAATTCTAAAAACACAAAAATCATAACAATTGGTCCAGCCGTTCTTGAGTTATAAATGGTGTAACTAAGACGACTTTGTTATATATATATATATATATATATATATATATATATATATATATACATATATATATATATATAAATTACGTGTCACGTTGTTTGTCCGCGATGGACTCCTAAACTATTCGACTGATTTTAATCAAATTTGCACACCGTGTGCAGTTTGGTCCGACTTGAAAGATAGTATAGCTTACATTTGGACCTGGTAGGTGGCGCTGGAATCGGGTTCCAATTTTTTTTCTTCAGGGCAGAACAACGTCTGCCGGGACAGCTAGTATATATATATATAGTGTTATATGTGCTGCAGAAATTGGGATAAGATTAAACATTTTAAATATACACACATATATAATATAAAATATAAATATATAAGTATTTGTTTAGAATACCGTTCGACGGTGAATTATAAAATTAACTTAAAGTTTAATGCTGCGGCTTCATCTGCGTTAACGTTAAAGATTTAGGCTATGGCCAAATGCGTCTTAAATAAAACGTTAAAAATAACGTCGTCAACGAATAGCCATTTTAGTGTATATTATACATATGTTATCTGACAATATTTAACGTCATACACCCATCGCCACATCTACGTGAACCAGCCTATATCTTTAAAGTTTTCCCAGATGAAGCCACACCATAGGACGTTTTGTAATCCGTTAAAATGTATTGTTAATTTACAACATTCATACTTTATTCATTATGCTTTGAGTTAACAACAAATGGTTGTGCAATAGACGCCCTTTCATATAAAACCTATATTGCGCAGCTATATTACAAATGTCATCTAATCGAATTAAACTGTTGATATCTATTTATTTATATAGTTTTTCAAATTGTGTATACTAAAACTAATCGTGTATAAACTTATAGAATGACGGTAATTGAAAAAAAAATAAACCATCCGTCATTTCTTACTATTGTCAAAGTAGTGTCAAAATAACTGTCAAATATTTCAGATTTCGAATCCAATATGGCGCTTAACGGTAAAGATTTAAACACAGAACCGATAGTGCCGCCTTCTTCCCTCATACGCCGCGTCAGTTCACGATCAATCAGGAACTCCATCTCAGAAGAAAAAGAGAATGGAGACGCAGTACAAAAAGGGTCCTTTGTTAGTAAATATAAAAAAGCGCCCGAAGCGCTTAAGAACTTTCACATGAACGACGCTGAAAGCGAACTAGAGGTACCTGGGACACCTATGACACCACGGACATCGACTACTCCTGGTTTGTATTTCTCAATGGTAATGTTGTCCTAACCGATTTCGGTTATAATGAAATATTATTTTATTAGCGGGCAGAAGTTGTCCTCCTTTGAAAAAATTAAAATCTAGATCCTAATTCCAGCGTCACCTATTAGGTCTAATTGTGAATCTAAGCCACCCCGGGATCCACTCATACACACAAAGATAATTTCATTTAAATCCTGGAACCCGATTCCAGCGCTACCTACCAGATTCCACTGTGAATCTAAAGTATTCTTGAATCCACTTGAATACACACAAAAATTTCATCAAAATTGGTCCAACCGTTTAGGAATACTAATATCACTACTACACTAATATCATAAAGAGGAAAGATTTGCATTTTTGTACGTTTGTAACGAATAAACTCAAAAACTAGTAGACCGATTTCAAAAATTCTTTCACTATTAGAATGCTACATTATGCCTGAGTAATATAAGCTATATTTATTACTAGAAACAATTAGGGATCCCCACTAAAACTTCAATAATATAACGGAAGGTGTAAAAAAATTAGCCCCAAAATGTCTTTCGTCGCATGCGCTGCGGAAACTGTTCATGGTAGAACAATAAATTATGCTACAATATTATAGAACATATCAATATCTACAAAAAAACTTCGCTATATCATATGTCCAACCATTGTAGCTATGTCACTATAACCACTTTTTTACATTTTAAAAGTTGATAGAAATGCCGACCAAAATCAGACCATGTTATACATGCCTTTGTATTAATGCTTATTCAAATAAATCATTTCGTATTCAAGACTGTTTCAATACCTGTAGAATTACCTTTTGAATTATCAAAATCGGACATTCCATTCAAAAGATATTACGATTTTAAAAATGTCAATCTAAACAAAATACTTGACGCTGAAATCGGCTTCTAGGATTTTGATGATATTTTGTTTTAAGTCGGTTCCGGGATGGTTTAGATTCACAATAAGACCCGGTAGGGGGCGTATTATATATATATATATATATATATATATATATATAAAATTAAGAGGTCGCTCCAAATTTTTTAAGATTTCAAAAATCGCCAAAATTTTCTTTCTCGTTACGGTATAATTTTATAGACCAAAAAATAATAAGTACTTTAGATTTGTTCGAGCGAGTAATGTAATAGTAAATTAAAAAAAAATATGAGCGACCTTTTAAAATTCAAATTTTGAACTGAAACTTTCAGAAACTTATTATTTTTGGTCTATAAAATGATACCGTAACAAGAACAAAAAATTGAAATGTTTAAAAATTTGGAGCGACCTCTTAAATTTTTCTTTTTGAGCTGTCCTTTGGAGGGAGTTCTTAAAACATCAAAACTAACATTTTTCACTCGAGACTCAAAAAAAAAGTCGTTTTTTTTGCGCCACATATAGATAATAAATTTAGAATTTATTACGCCGTGTGTCTGCAACCCTATTTATAAGCAGTTACAGAACCCCCAAAACATAACTAACTGCTGCGGCTCGACGACCTACAACGAGTCCTGACCTCCGAAATGAGAATACTCCACTCCTTTCTGTTCAGCGCTGTCGCCTACCCCCAATACATAATCCCAATTTAAAATTTTACTAAAGAAATAATTACCTACATACAAACTCGTGCCATACGTCTTGTAACCTCGACTCAAAGTCAATGACCTTTGAATATTTTTTTTTTAATTACTTGCAGAAATCCGGACGTGTTTTGCCAATGTGTCTCAATAATAAATATTTGTCTTATTATATTTTAATTGCAATGTTTGAAGTTTCAATGCCGAATTTCATTTTTGGAACGTGTTCTTTGTTTTTATATTAATAGTAGAGGGCGAATTTAATAGAGAAGCAACTCGCAGCTGCCTAAGTGGTGTTCGCTACCTCGCTCACGCATCACATCACACATTTTTGAAGATATCAATTGACAGCATTTAATTATAACAAATCCGTATTATACGAATCTTAACAATAAAATTACGTTTGTTTGAGAAAAAAATTTTTGATTCAGACAAGGTTTTGTATATAAAAAGTTTTTTGCAAATTAATTTTTATATATAGAAATTTAGTCATATACATTATGACAAAATTTCTATGAAATCAAATCACCACCTTAAGGGCAAAATTACCAAAAATACATACGTTTGCATTTATTTCTAACGAATGCAAATGCAAAAATATGAATTTTCATAAAACTTTCATCCTCTTTTCACCCTTCTAGGAGTTGAATTTTCAAAAAATTATTTTTATCGCGTACCTGCCAAATGGAAAGATCCCGCACGCAAAATTACACGTTCCAATCCCAGTAATTTAGGCTGTGCCTTGATATATCAGTCAGTGCAGTCAAGTAATCGTATATGTCTCGATAGATAGATTGTGCCGACCTCAAGTAATTGGTACAACGTGAAAGAAAACAGAAATTCTCATTTGTAAAATCTATTTTAGATAGAACTATGAGTCTGACACTTTCGTAAAACGTAACTTATAGTGTTATCGTTAGCTTTTGTACGAAACATATCTCCTTATCTGTTATGCAAAATATAAACGTTATACAGAAGATAGTATAATACATTATAATTATAAATATTATTATTATTCTACGAAATTAATATTGATTTTAATTACAGAAAAATATATTTAATTCTGTTACTATTTGATATTAATATTATACTGAGAATCACGATGTTTGGTGTTTGTTTCTCTATTTACGTAACTTTTCCCATACAGTATTATTTGAAATAGACTGTAGTAGTCTCATTCCTTAATGCCGAATAAATTTAAATACTAATTCTACTGGAAAATCCAACAGTTTTATCGCATATAATGTAAAGGAAGTAATTTTCACGTGACTTATTAACATTTTAAATAAGCTGCTTATCTAATTGTATTTTGTCGAAATAAATTTTATTTAGTATATATTTACATATTTTAAAGTGATAAAAATTCGACTGCTTAACACATTGACGGAGAAATTGCGTAACAAACATACAAAAAAAAACAACAATTGGGAACCTCCTTTTGAAGTCGGTTGATAAAGAATTTTCTTATAAATTTTTATTAATAAATAATTTATCTTGATTTCTGCGGAGTATACATATATGTCCTACTTTTGCCCGCTACGATTGTCTAGGACGGATATATGTGTTTCACACATCGGTTATATCGATTTACATGTTTCATAGCGATCTCTTCCAGCAAGTACTTAGAATTTTTTACTTAAAAAATGTATACTGCATCAAAAAATCCTCAAGTAGTGCGTGTTCCGCGACTAGGATTCGAACTCACGTAATTGGAACGAGATGCCTTAGTCACTAAGTTAGTAATAGTTTTTTAAAACATCTAGACACAATTTAAAATATTTGCGGCTTCTCTTAAAGTTTCTTACTTTATACTGCCTAAAAATTCGAAAAGTTGTCGATGAGATTGATTTGACATTTTTACATAATGCTCACATTAAACGGATCGACGAAATTGAATCAATTTGGTTGACAGACACACACAAGAAACTGGAAGGCCATGACCGTTATTTAATGACATTTAATGATTCAGTCTGTATAGATCACTTTGGTTGAATCATTTCAATTGAAAGAGAAATAACCCGTTCAATATAGGCATAACATTGCATTCTAATTAAGAGCTTTGTTTTTTATATTCCTCTAGTAATTAATATTTTTTTACGTTTGTATAATATTACTTAGATCGCGTTTGACCGTCGTCCTCGTTGACCATCGTTCGACCTCTGAACGTCAGCCTGTTGTTGAGGGATAATGCGTCTCAGGATGGAGTCTCAGTTTGAGGACTAAGCCTAGAGATAATTTGCGACCTAGTGTGGGATTCGCCAGATCGGGGGTGGCACTAGCATGCCCAGTCAAAACTGGTGCCACGCTACTGCCACTCCCCAGTTAGGGATACCCACTAAAACCCCTGGGTGTTCCGTCCTTCGCCTTATGCCAGGGCTACGGTTATATAACCTAGCCTCTCCCCAGCCCTGGCAGGCGGAACATGCTTGCCTAGATGAACCTTATTTACTAGTGACTTGAAAACTGCTATATTGTGTTTGTCAGGATAAAACAAACTCCGGCAAATAACACCATTCTTCGGCATTGTAGACTCCAAAAGATAAAGCGAAGCGCTTCGACTTGGCTGATAATGCTTCCATCGCGTGACGGTAGCAAAAACCAGCGCGTCTAGTTGTCCGATGGTAAAATAGGGTCTAGCAACCTTGCATCTATGCTGAGTTTGCAATCGAGCATTACAAAAGACGGTCCTTGCTAACCAGCCTCCTTGCTCTTTTCTCAATTGACTCCAACGCCTCTAACTGGTATTTGGCTGAGCCTTCCCAAAGATATCAGACTGAGCCACAGCGCAATAATAATATTAATTAGATGACACCCATGTTGCCCATGCAGTTAGTGGCGAGTCAAGGTCTGCCCATTTCTTATTGCTGTAGTTTAGCAGACAGGCAGACGGCCCTCTTGAAGGAAAGCGGTTACCATCGTCTATGGACTTTGCAACACCAAAGGTGCTACAAATGCACTGCTGCTCTCTTAAGGGAGACTGGAACCCGGTCACTAATGCCGGAACACAACTCAAGGTTGTTATGGCGGCATACTTTAGACCAGGGGTGGTAGCCATCCAGTCGGGCAAATGTCCTACCACCTGGCAGTGAGTTGTTATGACGCCTCTTTTTTTTTAGCCGGGGAAAATGCTATTTACGCACAATACTGGGTCATTTGCAAGGGGTTAGACCATAGTTGATCATGAAGGCTTTCCCCTTTGACAAGGGGCAATCCGAACACTAATCAAGCCAGCTTGTGTGGAGACTCAGAGAAGTTGCACAGGCAACACCCACTACCCACTAAAACCACCCTCCTCCCATGTGCCCCGCGCTTTTTATGAAGGAAAGGCTGAGACTTAGAACGTAGTTACCCCCAGTCCGATCCAGCGCAAAAAGTGCCTGAATGTGCCGCGGGAATCAGAACACATTCACTTCGTCAGCGGGGGTGATGAATCCTTTGCTCCCTTGATAGCTAAAGGCCCTCCGAAGCGGTATGTTATGTCGCCTCTTACGACAGGTCGCCCCAACCCAAGAAATTGTATTATTTCTTCGTCTGCCGTCTGCCTGTCTGCTGTGAAACACAAGCGTAACTTGCATAATTTTGGGTATATACAATATGCATGTTAGTCTGCCGATAAAAAAAAATAATGTGGCTAATTGATTTTTTCTTCTTACAGGTCACGAGAATTGCACATTCCACCATGATCTGGAGTTGGACCACAGGCCACCGACCAGGGAGGCACTTCTACCAGATATGGCCAACTCCTACAGATTATTATTGACAGGTAACTATTCAAAAAATAAATGTTTTAAGTAAACCAAGTCGTGGTAGCGCAATGGCTAGCGCACTCGTCTCAAAGGGCGCGGCTTCGAATCCTGGTCATAATCGACACGTGCTAACAACGGTGAACGAAAACATCGTGATGAAACCTGCACATGAAGATAACCGATATATCAAACTCGCCAAGCCGCCTTGGACAAGCGTAACTGGTGTATTCCGATCCCCAATAGTGGGAGGCCCAAGCCCAACCGTGGGACATTTTGAGGCTATATCTTTATATATATAATTCTTCTGTACGTGTGTTGACAGTGAACTCCTCCTAAACGGCTGGACCGATTTGAATGAATTTTTTTGTGTGTGTTCAAGTGGATTCAAGGATGGTTTAGATTCACAATTGGACCCGGTAGGTGGCGCTGCAATCGGGTTCTAAATTTTATTTCTTCAGGGCAGAACACCGTCTGCCGGGACAGCTAGTATGTATATATATATATATATATATATATATATATATATATATATATATATATATATATATATATATATGTACATTACACCTGACAGCCAGGTGGTAGGGCATTTGCCCAGCTGAATGGCTACCACCCCTGGTCTAGCGCATGCCACCATAAAATCTTTGAGTTGTGTTTCGGAATCAGTAGCCAGGTTCCAGTTTCCCTCGAGACAGGCAGCACATTGGCAGCATCTCTAATATCGCAAATATTCATAGACGGCGGTAACCACTTTCTATCACAGTTGAGCCGTCAGCCTGTCTGCTGTGCTTCAGCAATAGAAAATAATAAATAAAGAGTATGGAAGGGAAAGACATGTTGTGCTGACCCATGATTGGGAGAAGATAAAAGAAAAGACAGAGAAAATTGGATGTTTTTTTTATTTTTTAATGTATGAATTCAGCAGACAGGCAGACGGCCCACTTGATGGAAAGCGGTTACCATCCCCTATGGACATTTGCAACACCAAATGTCCTACAAATGCGCTGCTGCTCTCTTAAGGGAGAACTTGGTCACTAATGCCGGAACACAATCGAGGTTGTTATAGCGGCATACTCTAGACCAGGGGTGGTAGCCATCCAGTCGGGCAAAAGCCTTACCACCTAGCTAGTTTTGTCGCCTCTTACGACAAGCCGCCTGGCCGCAGGAAATTGTTTTCTTTCTCCGTTCCTGCACGGATAGAATGTTGAGATCGATAAACTAAAAGATTGATTTATCACCATGAATGGCACATCTAAGAGTTTTTTTGGCGCAAGTTTTTATGCCATCTGTTTTAGAAGCGGGGGTAGAATGATGAGTTCATGACTCTCAATATAGTCTACTTCTACTTTTCGTACAGTATTAGTTAAAATAGACAATAGTTATTGGTGACAGTTGCTTCTTTTAAAAATGAAATTCAATATAAAAATATTAAACTATTTACATAAATTAAATTATACATAGAATAAGTGCGCGAGAGAGTCGAGTGAGAATGTTGTAAGAGTGGTAAGTCGCAAGTAAGTTTTCGGCATCTAAGGCCGCTCCTATATACCGCGTTCCGTCGGACGCCTAGCTGCTAATTGCGCGAGCTATGGGCGTCGGCGGAATGCGGGGCGCGGAGAGTAGGTGTGCTCCAGCTTGCTCTGTGTCCGCAACA
This sequence comes from Dendrolimus kikuchii, assembly GCA_019925095.2. NCBI lineage: Eukaryota > Metazoa > Arthropoda > Insecta > Lepidoptera > Lasiocampidae > Dendrolimus > Dendrolimus kikuchii. Next base: position 11,019,786 of record CM034413.1, read on the forward strand.
ATAGTGATACTATAAATTTTGACACAGTTTTTACGCAATTTGACGATGATGTTGCCTTCCTGACATAATAGTTTCAAATAACTTTCAAACTCGTAAAGGCTCGTATATAATGGAGTTGTTGTAAATAATGTCATTTGTGTGTTTCCTGCCATTCTCATGCCCATTCCAGAAAATCATAGCAGAGGTCGCCCTCGGATACGTCAGGGAGGAATCATCATCATCAAATTGTGTAAATTCGTGCCGGTTCTTGGTTATTCTAGATGTGTGAAGAAGTTATAAGAGTTAATTAAAAATCTAATTTTGTAATTTATTTAATTTTTTTGAAATGTATAAGATAATAATTTTAATTAATTATTTAAATATAAATTACAAACATACAAACCTAATTAAAATCGTAGTCTTAAAATAAATTACATATACAAATTAAAAAAAAACTAATATTATAAATAAATAAATAAAAAATGTGTGTGTACAGCTCACACACATTAGAAGTGAAACTTCAGAGAATATCCTGCAGATAATATATTATTATCAGTTTTATTTGGGTCCAAATTGGACCTATGTGTAATCGTCGCTCTTATTGACTCTCCAATCTGTGCTGCACAATGTAAAACTTGTAGCTCATTCTCTCGCAAGCTTAGTCCTATAGATTTCTGTGTTTATCTCTTTTTAGAGTCGCTCGCTTTTTCTTTTCATCGAGATTCAAATCACAACTATTCTAAAAGTCTGGTTGTTAAGTTTGAATTGAATTTGGATCGTACGATGTGTGAGTTCCGGTAGCGTGTTAATTTAGTCACTTGAGCAACAGTCTAGAACGATTTTATCAGGTTTGCAGTTAATAAGTACGAGTATGTAAGAACTATCATGTTTCTTAAAATTCCAGGGTTAGGCGAAGACCCAGAGAGGGAGGGTCTACTTAAAACACCAGAAAGAGCAGCTAAAGCTATGTTATTCTTCACAAAGGGATACGATCAGAGTTTGGAAGGTACGTAGATAGATAGATAGATAACACTTTATCTTAATATATATAAATTACGTGTCACGTTGTTTGTCCGCGATGGACTCCTAAACTACTTGACCGATTTTAATCAAATTTGCACATCGTGTGCAGTTTGATCCGACTTTAAAGATAGGATAGCTTACATTTGGACCCGGTAGGTGGGGCTGCAATCGGGTTCTAAATTTTATTTCTTCAGGGCAGGACAACGTCTGCCGGGACAGCTAGTATAATATAAGAATTAGGAATAATTACTTAAGGAAAAGTAGTGATTTCTGAGTGCGTTCTTAAATGTAGGCTATGTTTTGGCCTCTCTGACAGTAATAGGCAGCGCATTCAAAAGTTTGACAGCCTGCACTGTTAAAGAGTTATTATAAAAGGATGAAGTGTGTGCAGGTGTAATGAGTTTACGATACGTATGAGTGCGTAATTTTCCATTTTTATTTATCTATCTATAGTATACAGATTATAAATAGAATACAAATTAATAATATTCATGCCTATACAATCTATTAAAGTAACTTTAAAATAATCGAGTTTAATAATTAAAAGTTAATATTGAGACCATTCTGGTGATTTTGGTGAGATAGAAATAACAGAATTGAACCGCAGACCTACCTCCAAGCGTACAATTAGTAAGACACTCCAGGACAGAGGAGAGTGGCTTGCTCTCGTCTCAGAGGCCAAGACTCACTTTAGGTCGTGGAGCCAACGAAGTTACACATAATGTATGGAACGTGATTGTTTCCTATGATTACTGGGCCTTTCAACCAATTTCATACAGTTTTGATGAACATTGTAATTCAGCTATTATGAACAAAAATTTACAAATAAATACCAGTCACAAACAGAACTGAATGATTACAAAAAATTCCATCTCTCAATGACGTACATAATTACTTAGTGACCTCTGTTCTTAAATCGTAAACAGACTGTATGGATTGTGTTTTTTTTTAATATCTTGTTGAGTCACAAAATAAATTTAAAATCCAAAAAGATCAGCCGTTTCGGCTGAGAAACAGCTGAATTACTTAAGCAGCGCAAACACGTAGCTCTCAGTGGGAGTTATTTACATTACTGTTTGCCGTGAGCCCAAAGACCAGGAGACTCCATAAAGAGGTAGATCAGAAAGCTGGTACCTACCTCGGACAACGGATCAGTATGACGATCCAGCGAGGTAACGTATCCCGCCTTCTGGGCACCTTACCCATAGAAAACGGTGTAGACTAGACTCAGTATTCTGCTTATAGTCTTGAGAAATTATAGCTACAATATTACTCGTAATTATTGTTTTAGTTTACAATACTGTTACGACCTACACGCCGACAAAAGTGGATTCACACCTGCATACCTTAAAAACACACTTTATTACCTTTCGGCGTTTAGACTGCTTTTGTTTACTTTGTGTTTAAATTTTGTGATTAGTATACAACCCATTGTGTATTGTAATCTTTTATGGCTGTCATTAGCCAGGTGTGTCGGACTGATTCTAAGAAATTCGATCCACGCGGTCGGGCAGAAATATTGTATATGTGCAGTATAAAGCAATGGCCCAATGGAGAGATCGGCAGTCAAGCGATAACCACGAGCGAAGCAAGACTTATGTAAATTCGGTAATCTATTTAGTGACGGACTTTGCGCGTCTTATTAAATCGCGCATTACGTTTGAACCGGTTGTGTTCAGTTATATTTGTACCTGTGTTATACGAGTTTGTATAGTTCTAATAAACTTTATAATAATTCCAACGGCATTTTATTTCTAATCCTGCAACTCGTAACAATACTTCAGCTCAATAAAATATATGTTTACAATATTGTAAATAAATAAATAAATGTTTCTTGTTTACAGAGGTCCTAAACAATGCTATATTTGACGAAGATACAGATGAAATGGTAGTCGTAAAGGACATAGAAATGTTCTCAATGTGTGAACACCATCTCGTGCCATTTTACGGAAAAGTTTCCATAGGGTATTTGCCACAAGGCAAGATTCTGGGACTCAGCAAGTTGGCTAGGTAAGATTTTTATTTTCTATGACTTTTTAGTACTCCGTAATCATTATGTCAAAGACAAGTTTGTTGGTAAAACCTCTGGTGTTGCAAATCTCCATAGATGACGGTATCAATCTCCATCAGGTGGGCCATTAACCTCTGCAATCCTGTATCCAACTAGTCATAGGTATTTTTTCGAAAACTTATGGGTATATCAATACGGTTGAAACCTGGCTACGGAGCTCAAAAAACTACTTCACTAGCTCTATAATTATATACACCACTCAACTTTTTAACATAAATACCGAATCCCACAAAAAATAAGTCATAATGATACTTAACAATAAGCAAGAAGCTGCCTTAGATTGGACTGATATATAATGAGTAATACAGGCCTAAGAGCGGCACCTTGACACAGGCCTTGTAGCAAATAATTATGACGTTATTACTAACAATTGCGATTCTATGCGATAAAAACATACTGAGCATTAATTAACAAACGCCTAAAAGATACATTTACGAAGGTTGATATTGTGGTGAAATAACTGCAAACATGTAAATGTTACCGTCGTCATCCGGCAACGCACCGGCAACCTTGCGCAAGTTATCGATTGACTGAGCTAGATGGCGTTCTTACACTATATTTATCAAGACGCGATGTCTATTCGAGGGCTGGTAGACTCCATCAGCCATCATCCATTACCCTACAAGTTTTCGTCCAAAACTTCCACTGCTACTTGAGCGTATTAATTTTGCAAGCTATGTCAGGTACCTTAATCCTCCTACGGCTATCTTCATTGCCGTAGGCCCTAAAATAGCAAGAACTACAGTAGTCACAAAGGAAGGAATACGTCTTGATACACTATTATTACTAATGTCACCTGTACTACTGACTTTATCTGCATCATTTTAGATTATATTTTTTCCAAAATTGATCGAAAGAGAAATCTCTCTCTTTTAGAATTGTGGAAATCTTCTCCCGCCGTCTGCAAGTCCAGGAACGTTTGACGAAGCAAATTGCCATAGCTGTTACACAAGCAGTCCGGCCAGCGGGTGTGGCAGTCGTCATAGAAGGAGTGTAAGTGTTACGTACGCTATTTATAATCAACATTTTACCTATTTTTATTTTTAATTGTTTACAAACGCAAAGTTGGAGAACATGTGTAATAGTAGTATTAGGGCAGCAAATGCGTCACCTACCTCGTCGAGAGTAATTCCTTTTGGAAGAGTCCGATATTATAGCACTTTAGAAAAGCCGCTGGAGTTCATTCCACAGCTTACGCATGTGCAGCATGAAGATGTTTGTTCCACTTTTATGGAACTTTTATAGAATAGTTTCTCCTAAATAGTTGGCCTGAAGTCAACGGTATATTATAATATTTTTAATCTATAATAATATTATAAAGAAGTAAGCTTTGTGAGTTTGTTTGTTTGTCGGAAGTAATCTCTTGAACTACTCAATCAATTTTATTAATTCTTTCACGAGTAGAAAGCCACATTATTGTTGAGTGACATAGACTATATTTGATTTTGATTAATATTTTTTAAACGCCCAGCGTAATGGTCACAGATCAGTTAATATTTTTTTTAGAAGTATCTCTCTTTTCTTTCACCATATCCCAATTACTTTGGGTCGGCACAATATGTCTTTTCCCTCCACACTCTTCTATTCTGCCACACCGCATATCATCATATCATCCTTCACACAATCCATCCATCTTTTTTTTTGGTCTACCTTTAAATTTGTACCCATCCATCTTGTAGTTTAACATTCTTTTGTCACGTGACTTTCATCCCTCCTCATTATATGCCCATACCAACTTAATGTTCTTCCTCTCAATTTTTCAGTCACAGGTGCGACTTTCAATGATCCCCTTACGTACTCATTTCTCACCTTATCCATTCTTGTAACATCACACATCCATCTCAACATTCTCATCTCAGCTGAGTGGAGACGTTTGTAGTTTATCACTTTAGTGGCCCAACATTCCGACCCGTATAGCATAACTGGTCGTATGACAGATTTATATATTTGACCTTTTAGTTTCAGTGGCATTTTTTTTAGAAGTATAAAGCACCAATAGAGCAGGTTACCACTAGGAAGAAAATGCGCTTTCCAAATCTTAAATATTAAGATCCCACACACTTGTTTGTATTAATCGATCACTCTCTGCTTATTTAACAATGCACTTGTTCTCTTTCCAGACATATGTGTATGGTTATGCGTGGTGTACAGAAAATAAACAGCAAGACAGTCACATCAACAATGTTGGGGGTCTTCCGCGATGATCCGAAGACCCGCGAGGAATTCCTGAACCTCGTGCACTCCAAGTGAGGACGCGATGTCTTGCAAATTGGGCATTCATAATTCATTTTTTAGTTCTTTGACATTTTATTAGTTCATTGTTTTTTAGTTCATTAACATTTTTTTAGATAATTGATACTGCTTTTAGCGCCATTATGGCGTCATCAGAAATAGAATAACAGCATCATGTACACTCGCGGAATTAAAATGTTCGTTACCTTAAAGTCGACTTTTGCTTGCACGAGTACAAGAAACAGTACTGTCAACAATTTAATAAATGTTACGTTTATAAAATGCTAGCTATACCCCCGACTTCAACTTCGTAGATTTTTTTTTCTTGGAATCCAAAAGAAGGTATCCTAACTTACTAAATATAACATCGGCTATCTGCCAGTGAAAGTCCTGTTAAAATCGGTCTAGCCGTTTCAAAGATTAGTCGGAACATCCAGATAGACAAAAAATTTAGAAATGATTTTTTAATATAGGTACCGTATATACTTGTATATGCATTTAGTAAGTAAATAAGTTTTACATGTCTAAACAATCTTCTTAGACAAGATAGAAAATCAAACAACTTTGATCTAATTAATTTAAAACTTTATTGACAAACATATTTTCTGTAGGACAGTCGGTTCTGTGACTTAGTTTGAAAAGGTAACATGTGCTCGCAGAACAAAAAAAAATATCAATTTAAAAATTGGCGAACTTTTTAATTCCGCCACTGTACTATGATAATAATATAGTTCAGTGGCTAAATCTATTTAAAAGCTGCTAAATATATCTTTGTACGGTCAACGTAATTTTTAATCAGGAATGAATAAGTCTTGCGTTCTAGAATAATCAACAAGCAACAGACACGAAACCCCTTCTAGAATAATCTAGAATAAACATTTAATTTAACGAGATGATTAGATATTCTCTCGTGCAGTATTTTTAGTTACAAATAACGAATGCTTAGTTTTAAGATATATTATAACCAGAGGTCTTCAAGTCACGAGTAAATACGTATTTACTCGAAATTAATAAACGTATTTTATTCCTGATCGTGTCGTTATTTAACATCAGGTGATAGATACAATGATAAAAAAATCTAATCATAGTGTCTAAGTATATGTATTCTATACGACGAATAAGAAGTAACTGGGTGAATCAAGTCCTATTAATTTAGAAAAATCTTGTTGTATTTCCATTATTACTATTGGAACCTCCTTTACTTTGATATCTGGAGTGTCTAAGAATATTTAAATAAAAAATAAAAAGAAGGAAATATAGTGACGCCGTTTCAAATCTATATATTAATACGTGAAGCAAAAACTTTGTACCCACTTTTACGAAAATTGCGCGGGCGGAAGAGTATGAAATTTCGCACACTTATAGTTTATATAGAGAAGAAGCGACGAATGCTAATTTTTTTAAATTATGCATAAAAAATACATTAAATCAATAAAGAAACATCACACACACTACCATGTATTTGACACACATACGCATAAATACTCTCTTGTTTATTGTTGCCTTGGCGAAATCTATGATTATAGAAGTTATAGTCTGACAGAAATGTATTATGGTCGAATTTTGACAACGGGTGACAACTAGTAAATTATTAATAAACAAGTAAATAAATATATTAAACAACATTAGTACATGTACTACATACATACATAGCTTCACGCCAGTTCCCTTGCGGGGTAGGCACGAACAACAGAGCGCCATTTAGGCTTATTCTTACACACCTCACTTGCTTCTTTCACATTCATAACTCTTGTCATGCACGCCCGTCTGTTATTAAGGCTCCTGACATCACCTTCTGCTAATACACGATCAATTTGATCATGGAAGGAGAGTCGTGGCCTTCCACGACTTCTGCATCCATCCACTTTTGCATTGTATATCTGTTTAGTCATTCTTTCATCATGCATTCTTTCCACATGCCCGAACCACCGGAGCATTCCGGTGGTTCGGGCACTTAACACTTAGCACTTAACACATTAGCAAGTGTTAAGTGCTATTCTCAAATATACAGATAAATAAAATTGAAGGATCTGTTTGTAATGTCACTATAACTTAGCTTTCTACTAAATGCAAATGAAAGTATATACGGTACTTACATCAAAAATCTTTTTTAATTTTTTGTCTGTCTGTCTGGATGTTCGGACTAACCTCTGAAACGTCAGTACCGATTTTGGCTGGACTTTAAGTGGTAGATAGCTGATGTTATAAGAAGTAACTTAGGCTACTTTTTTTAGAGTTCCGTATATGTGTAAGACCTATGTAACACTTAGCAATATAAATGATTTGATTTGAAAAAATAAAATAGTTTGTTTTAAGCAAAACTTGTTTGTGATAAAAATTTCAACTTTTTTGTGAAAGGCTTTTCAAGCTGCTACAATACAGCGAGTATGTAGTAGTCTACTTTTGGGGTCAGTCAAAGATCTACATAGCTTGGAGCTTCTGTTACATCCATGTAAAATCTCATCATTTTGTGTGTAATTGTTGATAAAATACAAAGATTATTTAGCAGACGTTTCAGTAACTTTTTTTGTAAACTTGATATTATGTTGTAAATGACTAAGGTTTTTTTTGGCATAATATTTGCGTTTGACCTTAACTTCATTTTCAATGATTTTTCCTTGTACTGCCTATTATTTAAATGAAAAATGATATGAATGTCCAACTTTGTTGTAAGTTGTGTGTTCTTTTAATTTTAGGACTTTTGATTTTGTTAATGTTTTATATGTATAGCTGCTTTTTAACCATCCATATTTGTCAAAGAATGGATATTTGAGATTACTTATCTCAAATTTACTTATCATTCCAATAATGTATATTTGAATTTTCTTATATGCTTTACGTGTTTTGCGATTATTTCGATGAATTTTTGCAAAACAAGAGTTTACAATAATACATAAATTTATATGTTTTATATGTATAGCTGCTTTGTAACCATCCATATTTGTAAAAGAATGGATATTTGAGATTACTTATCTCAAATTTACTTATCATTCCAATAATGTATATTTGAATTTTCTTGTATGCTTTACGTGTTTTTGCGATAATTTCGATGAATTTTTGCGAAATAAGTGTATACAAATTTATATACAAAAATATATTTTTCGATAATTCTAAATGCATATAACTGGATTTCATCGGTTATATACAGTATTTAGTTATGAAATAAATACTTTAGATTTTAATTTTAGCTAAACAGTTTTATTGCAGCTTTGCTCTAAAGCATTATACAGGCGCTATTTAAATATATACTTATTATTGTAAGTATATATTTATTATGTCAGCGCTATTTTTTTTCCTATTTTTTAATTTTATATAACGTTCGTTTTAAGTAGAATTGTTGTTTGCAAAGAACAAGTTTTTTGCATAGTGATTTTATAAGTGACAATAAGTTACAATTAAGTTTAAATGAAACTTATTTTTAAATAGGAATGCGGTAAAATGTAATTGCCCATTTATCGCGTTCCTTGAATTAGTTAATTTTTGTTTATTAAAAAAATTTACATGTAAATTTTTAGTACAAATTCATTGTATTTGATAATTGTTTAATTATTGATAACAAAATATAGAGCGTTAGTTTTTTTTTAGCAAAAATCTCAAACTTTCAATGGCTGACGTTTGACATTTTTGAAATTGATATATTTTGAATAATATTGTTATGAAGAATTATTATTAATGTTCTGTGCCCAAAATTTTGCCTTAGTAAGTGTTATTATACTTATATAATTATACGAATTTTGATGATATTGTTTAAAATTGAAACAATGATTTTTATAAATAAATTTATTTTTAGTTACACAATGTCTTTTATTATTATTATATGTTATTTTATTTTTCTCAATATTTTACATTTTTTTGAATAAATATTTACAAAGGGTTTGCAAAATTTTTAACAAGCTTAAGTTGTGCTTCGGCATTAGTGGCCAGACTCCATTCCCCCTTTAGAGAGCAGCAGCGCCTTTGTAGCAAATTCAAATTTATTGACTTGCATAAAACATAGTTTAAAAGGTGATACAGTAGTTATATTTAAGTACTCATGTTTTTGCCAGATTGGCGTGCAGACTTATCTCGTACAATTGATTATAATATTACATTATTTATACAATTAATTATAATATTATGATATATCAAAATTTCAATTAAAAATAAATAGCGTCCACAGTCCCATATATAGATAATTATAACAGTTGATATAAATAATTTTGTAATTGGTAATATGATTATCATTGTTAGTTTGAATTATATTTTATCATTTATATATTCATTTATACTGTAATATCATTTATTAGCAAGCCACTTTTTTAGATAGAATTTAAAAGACGTTTTTTTTACGATTTTATATTTTGTGGAGTCTTATTGTAAATTTTTGGTGCCATGCATACAATGACATTTGAATAAAAAGAAGTAAACATGGTACCTCTATAGGATTCTAGCTTTAGAAATGGCACATTGACGCACACATAGATAATGTAACATTGTACTGTCACACTACATTACAACACGTGTATAAGTAAGACAACATGCCTTGTTTAGCACAAGCGAAAAAGAGACGAGTATATTTTGTGGGCGTCGTACGGTCCTCCGCTCCGTTGACGCCGACGCTAGAATGAGTTCCGAGTTTGCTAGTTAGCTCAGATTTTTCGTGCCACTCGCAGAGCCTTAATCCCTAGTCTACTTCTTTTGTTCAATGTCATTGCATGCATACGATGCTTTTTTGCAATAGAGCTGTTTTGCAAGGATGCGTGCAAAGCCTATCTTTATGCCGTCTATTACGTGGTCCGCCATCTGACACACATGGGAATAAATCCTTATTATATCTAACAAACATGGCTACTTCGAGGATGTATAGTGACGGTACTTTTAGCAGTTTGTATTTTATGAATAACGGTTTGCAGCTTTGAATAGTTTGCAGACGGAACATCGAACGAATGCAGCGTTTTTGTATAAGGAATATCATATTTGCGTCAGTTGAATTACCCGAGAAAAGTATCTCATATCTCAAAATTGATTCGACAAGCTTTTATGTCAACAGTTGGTGATAATTTATATAAAGCATATGATGATTTACTAATTTTCTTACTTAATTTATATATATAAATTTTCCAATTTAATTTATTGTCTATTTCCAGGCCTAACATTTTAACTGAGTCTACCTCTGGCACGATTTTATTATCATACGATACATAAATATTTGCTGAGTTTTGAGGTCTCTGACTAAAATTCATTATTTTCGTTTTATTAATATTGATTTTTAAATTATTATTTGTCAACCATGTTATCACCGATGATCAGGCATTATTTACGTCAAGTTTATGTCTATTATTATTATTAGATTGTATTGATAATGTGCTGTCATCAGGAAATAATGTCATAATTATGTTGTGCATCTTGGCAAGTCATTTACATACAGAATAAATAATAGAGGGCCTAGTATACTGCCCTGGGATACCCCGTAGGTAATAATTCGTTACTTAGAAGTATAAATTACTTTGCGTTTCGTTTTGGTGTTTAATTTTGAAATTTGTATTATTTGCTGCCTGTCACTTAAATACGATTTCATTAATTCCAGTATATTGCCTCTTATTCCATAGGCTTCAAGTTTAAGCATTAATAGATAGAGATCCCAATCCCCCCAGACTTACTTGATTTTTGGAAAGATGAAATTTTTAGGATCGGTAGTTTAATATAAACTTAGAAAGGAATGGATACTCGCTAAGCTGAAAGCGGGGCCGTTTTTCAGATAGCAGCTATCAAAGGTGGAAAATAACCTAATATAAATAACCTCCCACCTGCTCCAGAAAAACTCCTTAACACTATTTTTTGCAATTGCAAAAAAGGTTGTAGTGCCAAATGTGGCTGTAAAAAAGTCGGGTTGCTGTCTTCTCCAGCGTGTACCAATTGCCAAAGTCAATCTTGCTCAAATGTCCAGTTGAGTACAATAGAGGAAGATTCCTGTGATTTTAATGAAGAGACCAGTGACTCAGCCACATTTGAACAATTTATGAACATCCAGCAAGAGGAAGAGGAAGAGGAAGAAGAAGAAATCGAAGAAGACATGACTGTTGAAGTAGACTTTCAAGAGTATGAATTTGATTAAAATATCTAAAGAAATCAAAACAATAGTTAACCCATTAATCAATAGCAATATCAATAATAATGTCTAGAACTTAACGGGTATTGTTCCCTTAAATGATCCTAAAATTGTCATGACAGTTAGTGGAGCAGGCCTACAGGGGAAAACACGGGAAAAAAACGCGCCGACTACACTACCTCACAGGTGGCGTGGAAATGTGTGCACATCATGTATAATGTGACTCTTAGAATCGCGATATCTCAGGAATGGTAACTCTTAGGAAAAAAATGAAGACCATTTTTGTAGAAAATTTTAAGATCTACAACTTTGGTTTAAGGTTTTTTTTTTATAAAACTTACCGTTTTCGAGAAAAATCCAAAAAACCTCAAATTTTGACCTTTGACCCCGAATAACTTTTGTAGCACACATAGGATCGATGGGGATTTTTAAAACTTCATTTGAAATGCTAAACCCCAGCTCTCCACCAATATTTGGCTCTCCGGGAATTTTTGTTATTTTAAATGTCTATATTGACCGGACTATTATGACTACATATAGATTTATGATTATATTATTCTGATTCTGATGTTCTTTGAATAACAATATTTAATATACAATTATGTCTCTTTCAGTTAATATATTATTTATAAAACAATTCAATTAAGATAATGTCATTAACAATTTTATATAATTTAATCAAACAATTCATTATATTACGTTCTTATTGCTCATAATAAAACTACGTTTTAATGGTTTCAAGCGCGGTGATTTTATTTGATTTTGGTTTTACCAACGTTTCGGCCACTTTTCAGTGGCCGTGATCACGGAAGACAAAGATGTCAAGTGTCAACGAGTATTGTTAAAGTTTTATTTAGCCTACTGCCAACTTGTTAATTTTAATTATTTAGTTTTAATTTTGTTTATGGTTATTATTTAATCTATGGGAGCCTAATTTAATTTACTACCGCTTCGCAACATGTTATGGCTTGAAGAGAAGAAGCGGCGCAAGAAACTCTTCAGCAAACATGCCTAGCTCTAATAATTTTATATAATATTAAAATGGGTGGAAGGAAAAATAAAAGTAATTATCAGTCAAGTTGGTTTGTGTTCCGTTGTACACAGAAAGAGCTCACAGTGTCTTGAGGTCTGGCAGCTGGTTTTTACTGGGTTTGGGTCTTAATAGTTTTGATGATTGGATCCCAAACAGGTGGTACTTGCCAACCATCTTCTCTATTGAAATTTGGGTGTTTTTTGATTTCAATAGCCTCACGCATCATTCTAGGTATGAAACGATTCTCTTTCGCGAGGATTTGTGGGTTATCGAATCTGATGTAGTGGTTGGGTTCATCCATTATTATATTCTTCTTGCTCGTCTGTTTAAATTTAAAATATTAATCAATGGTATAAAATGTCATGCGTATCAGCCACTCTGTTACTTATATTTTCAAATATTTTAATGGGAGAGACTTAAAATGTTCTGGTAAGTTGATATATATATATTAACACACATGGAGTAAGAGCTACTTTGGCATATTACAGTTCTACTATTGGGTAGTATAAGTCGATTAGGATTTCTTGGATTAAACGTACTAATATCTTTAAATCTCACGAATTGTTTTGGATAATTTTTAAAAAATATGCATGTATCGTAAATAAACAGGGTAATGTTAGAAGTTTATACTTTTTAAACAGAGGTTTGCAGCTTACAGTAGGTGCAATATCGCCTATTGCACGAACACATTGTTTTTGAGCAATAAATGCCTTGGATATGTGTACCGAATTTCCCCATAACAGTACGCCATATCGAAGATTTGAGGCGACGTATCCGTGATATGCATTTATTGCAGTGTTTTGGTTGCTTATTTTTCCTAGCCTCCATAAAGCATATGCAAAGTTGTTAATTTTTGTGCATAGATTATCTATATGTTCTTTCCCTGTACAGCAATCATCGACAACAATGCCAAGAAATTTGGCAGATGTGCCTTCTTGTATATCTTTGACATTATATTTAATATTTAGATTTTCTTTTTTAGCACCTTGATTATATTATGAATTACTGCTATTCACTAATAATTATTATTAGCTCCAGCGATCTTCGGCGGGTCTTGCCTTGTCTCCTCAGAGTCAACTAAGAAGTTTCTCCATTAATATTCTTAGAATACAGATTGGTCGTACATAAATTCTGTTAATTTAGGTATGTCTTTAATTAGGTAGCTCCATAACTAATACATTTGTACATCAACCTTTACATAAAAACCCAGTATATCGTCATACCTAGAATTCCTACCTATTACATCACCACATAACGTTAAAAAATAATTAAAATTTGATTGTTTTAATGGATTGGTGTTATATTTATGAGTAATGTCTGTGACATCACTATTGTTTATCACATCCTAACTTATCAATTAATACAGAAGTATCCAGTTTAAATAGAACAATAATTAATAGCATGAATTAGTCCGAGCAGCAACATCGTGTGGGTAAGTCATCTTAAATCATCTTTATATACCAATCTATATTATTACTACGTATATTGTTATTAAAAGTATTATTGTGGAACCTTGAATTGGAGAGTGATAATTTACTTGCAGAATTTATTAAGCTACTAATAAAATCTTCATTTAGGTATAAAATTAAACTAAATAGTACCTATAATATAATAAAAATATATGTACTAAACTAAATAAAATCTAGTGCCAGAAATTAGTATTCAATTATTATATCAAATTAAAATATAAAAGTACTACTTTTTTGCTACAAATAATTCTACAGGTTTTAGTAATCTTATAAACATAGTCACATCTATGAACCTTGATTGGGGAGTGATAATTTATATGCAGAATTTATTTAACGACTAGTATAATCTTCAATTAGTTATACAATTAAACTAAATAAAACTATATATACAAATTAAAATTAAAGTATAAAATCAAGTGCGAGACCGCTGTTAATTGGAAATGGGCCGAAAAGACTGGCCACATTACCTCGCTGTATCGCAACGCTAACAACGGTGTAAACCAAATTAATTTAAAAAAAAAATCAAGTTATTTATTTTTCTTATATACCTGTTGGAACTTTTTAGAATGTGTTTTTTCCAAAATTTAAATTTGATGTAATGTTTTAACGTTTTTTATCCGTGCAGAAACGGAGAAAGAATACAATTTCCTGCGGCCGGGCGGCCTGTCGTAAGAGGCGACAAAACAACCCACAGCCAGGTGGTAGGGCATTTGCCCGACTGGATGGCTACCACCCCTGGTCTAGAGTATGTCGCCATAACAACTTTGAGTTGTGTTCCGGCATTAGTGACCAGGTTCCAGTCTCCTTTAAGAGACCAGCAGCGCATTTGTAGCACCTTTGGTGTTGCAAATGTCCATAGGCGATAGTAACCGCTTTCCATCAAGTGGGCCGTCTGCCTGTCTGCTGAACTCATGCAATAAATATATATATATATCATTTCCTTTTTTCCTTATGTCACTTGTGATTTTTTTTTGTCAGAACAAATCAAATATAATGTTTTTTAGAAGCGAATTTTATTTATTTTCGCTATGAAATATCTATAGCATAAAATAATCCGCAACAAACCGGTGAATTGTTCAAGTTGGCCTTCAGGGGCCTATCCTAAACTATACTAAATACCGAAAAATACTCAAAAGACTCTTGAGGCAGACGAAAACTAAAATGGTATCGTTAGATTTTTGAAAAATCAATTACCCTTGTCAGGCATAGGCTGATTTTGACAAAAAATACACAGTCTGTATTATTATACCAAATGATAGTGTAGCTTGTGAGGATCAATTTCTGTGAAGGAATGTCAAACGGCAAACCAAGGGAAGGGGTTGTTTTTCAACAAAATGTTCGATTTTCCATACATTGAGTAAGCCTCATTTTATTCAACATGGAAATTATGAAAATTATTCTATAATAAAAATACGTTTTAACAGTTTTAAGTGCGGTAATTTATTTCATTTTTATTATTCCGACGTTATACGTGATCACGGAAGACAAAGATGTCAAGTATCAATGAGTATTGTTAAAGTTTTATTTAGCCTACCGCCAACTTGTTCATCTTTAATCCACAATATTTTGCGAAGCGGTGGTAAATTAGATTAGGCTCCCATAGAGTAAATAATAAACATAAACAAAATTAAAACTAAATAATTAAAATGAACCGATTTTGATGAAATATTCTGTGCATTTTTGAGTGGGTACCTGGATGGTTTAGATTCACAATTACGACTACATCTCATTAGGATGTCATGGCAGCGACGCTAGCAGCGCCGCCAAACAAAACATGTCTAATTGTAATATTTTCTGTTGCGGTTTTCATAAAATTTAATAAGACTAGTTGTAAATAGAAATTTGCTTTCGTAAGTAGTATTTTCTTATTTTATTTTCTTTTCGTATATTTTCTTAAGTTTTCGCGACTTGTATACATAATAAAACTATGTTTTAACGGTTTTAAGCGCGGTATTTTTTTTTTAATTTACCGCGCTTAAAACCGTTAAAACATAGTTTTATTATGTCAAATTGTATTATAACAAAACTAACTCTACATCATTTGGCGACGGCTTGGCGTCGCCGCCAGCCCAAACGGCCCTCTGCTTATTTTGGCAGCGACGCCACATTGGTAGCGGTTCCAAGAATATATTAATATGCCTACGACCATTTTCGTGACGTGAACAAGCGATATTAACTCATCTGGCATCCGCTTTAGCGGCTAGTTTTGGCGTCTTACTGACGCCAAAGATAGCCACGGAACCGCTGCTAGCGTCGCTGCCAAGCATCCAATGAGATATGACACTGAAATTCGATAGGTGACGATGCAATTGAATTTCAGATTTTGAAGTGAAACTTCTTTAGAATCGTTGTGATGAGACGAAAAATAGATAAATACATAAATCTATAGGACTAAGCATGCGATAGAATGAAATACGAGTTTCATATTGTGCAGCACAGATTAGAGAGTCAATAAGACCGATGATTAGACATAGGTCCAATTTGGGCCGAAATATTTTTTTATATTGCAGGAGTGCAGCAAGCAGGCAGACGGTCCACTTTATAGAAAGCGGTTACCATTGCCTATAAACAATTACAACATCTTAAGGGTCACTGGAACCTGGTCACTAATGTCGGAACACAACTCAAGGTTATTATGGCGACATACTTTAGACCAGGGGTGGTAGCCATCCAGTCGGGCAAATGCCCTACCACCTGGCTGTGGGTTGTTTAGTCGCCTCTTACAACAGGCCGCCCGGCCGCAGGAAATTGTATTCTTTCTCCGTTCCTGCACGGATAAAACTGATAGTGATATTTTTTAGACTAAAAACAGGGAATTATTGAAAGTGACAGTTAAGAAGTTTATTTTGAACTAAAATATGTTGACGGATATAAATATATATATTTATATTAATACAATTTAGAGAAGAATTATCTGTCAGAATATTTTTTTAAGTTTCTACTGCGTGTGAACTGCACACATATTTTTTTTATTTTTGGGCAGGATAACGTCTGTCTAGTCCACTGATTATATACTAAAAATAAACGACAGTGGAGAGACATGATCATCCGGATTGGTTCACGTATTAATTATGATCTGTAGGGGTAAGCGAGTTTGTACAACGATTTTGCCAAAGAAAAACAAGGGGGATAATTCAGACCAGTTGGTTCCAAAATTTTACCTACATTTTTTTCATTCGTTTGTTACAACGTAAACAACATTCTTGCGAAATTGGCTATCAAAAAATTGAATTTATAATTGAAGTGTCTATCGGTGATTTCTATATAAGTGCCAGTTGCGTTTAAAATATATTTGATTTCCTGTTAGGATTATCCTGATATTCACCTTGAACAATAATTCGTAACAAGCTACATGAAAATATTATTATGATTCAGAGTTGCCAGTCTGCGCTTTTTCTCGTTATTTCTAGATTTCTAAAAGATGGCCTTCCACGACTTCTGCATCCATCCGCTTTTGCATTGTATATCTGTTTAGTCATTCTTTCATCATGCATTCTTTCCACATGCCCAAACCACCGGAGCATTCCTTTCCTTACCTTCACCCCGACACTATCTTTCAGACCAACTCTCTCTCTTACTTCGGTATTACGAACGCGGTCCGCGAGCGTCACTCCGCAGATTTTGCGTAGTGCTCGCATCTCGACCGCGTTTACTCTACTTTCATGCTCACTCTTCCATACCCAACTCTATTTAAATAAAACTACATATAATCGAATACAATGCAAGAAAACTTATTTGTACTGTATTCTACTCATAGTCTCTCATGACTATAAGTAGAATACTGAGCCTAGATCACTCTCTTCTATGGGCAAGGTGCCCAGAAGGCTGGCTACGTTTCCTCGCTGGATCACCATACTGATCCGTTGGCCGAGGTAAGCACCAGCCCTCTGATCACCTGAAGAGTCGATGAGTCGTTTCGATAAATTTTGGTAGAGGCTCATGGCCTCAGGATCCCACGGTCCAAGCGTCTCGACAGCAAACGGCACAAACATATAACTCTCACTGAGGGTTGCATATTTGCGCCGCTTGAGTGATTCAGCTGTTTCCGCCGCCGAACCGGCTGATCTAGACGTGTATGGTAAATGGGATGCGGCCAACGTGTCTACGCAAGTCGGGTTTTGTACGTTTTGTAATTTTATAATCTTAAACAACGTAAACCTCATTTGTAGAAAACGCGGAACATAAACTCTCAAAACATACTATTATTATTTTAATCACAGTAAGTACGTCGTTACTTCTTCAAATAAACATTTTCTTTCTTTCTTTAATAATCACTATTAATCGCGCTTACAAACCACACTAAAAACAATTTCAAATCTACTTACATACTAATTGTCACTTAGCTAAGTTATGTGTCTTTTTTTTAGAACGTATATAACCTGATCTCCCACTCGACACCTACATATAGTTTTACAGAAACCGATATCGGCATATGGCCCGTTCCTATATCTTACTAACCCTTCATTTGCCGTACTACTTATCGGTTAAAAAAGTAATGTCAAAATTCAACCGATGATAAAACAAGCGAATGAATAGTATGTAGGAACCGGCCATAGGACAAATGCTACAGTTATTATTTATTACACAGCGTGTAATTTTCCATATTTTTTATCTATATGAAATAATACCTAACGCTGGTCATAATGTTTGCGCTATCTACATGAACAGTTATCATCCTGTTCATTGCAAACTACTATAAATAATATTATGCATTGTTTAATCCTGATAACACACTAGCCTATGGAGATGTTTTGTTGTTGTTTGGATGTTTTAAGGGAACTGACATTAATTAACTTGAATCGGCCAGTTTGATGTTGTCTTGATATGCAAGTTTCATCACGATGCTGTCCTTCCATATCATAATAGGTTTAGGTTTAAGATATTTATTTCTCAAAAGAATTTACAATTCACTTACACAGAAATAACTACTTACATTTAATTCTCATTTGCCTCTATTAGCGCAGTCTGTCTATTTATTAATGGTCTGTTTTCGTATGAAATTAAGTTTATTATCTATACATACATATAATAAAACTGTAGAGGTCAAATTTCTGTACAATGAAAAAAAATGCTAAAAACCGAGTCAGGGGGATGTAAGAAGTGAAATAGAACTAATTTAGGTTGTTTTTTAATTTTTTGTTTCTCTGTTTGTACGGACTAATCTCCGAAATGACTGGACCGATTTAAATAAAATTTTGTATGGTGGTAGCTTATATCCCCGGTCAACATATAGAATACTTTTGATCGCGAAAAATTAAAGAGTTCCCATGGGATAGTTAAAAAACCGCACCACGCGGACGTAGTCCCGGGCATGAGCTAGTTTATAATATGTGAGGGTAGTCTTGAGACAAAAGTCGAAAGAATGTAAGTTGTTTATTAAGACAAAAGGCTTATTAAAACGCGTAAAGCGATTTTAAAATAGTTTCATGTTTTTGTAAGTCTGTCTGTTAGTTACTAAATAGCTATTTTTATATCTTTATTTATTTATGAGGGTTTTTTCAAAAAGAAAATGTCACCCCCGTTATTGCTCCCAAAAAATATATAAAAGCAATATTAATAATTAATTTCGACGAGTTAAATTAAAAGAAATAATTTTAAACAGCATTCTGGCCTCATCGGATAGCGGTGAGGCCAGAACATTGTTAAAAAAGCCTAAATTAGACATTCTAGCGCCAAATTTGTCACGTCTCTGAGGCTCGACGCGCGCACATTCAACCAAAATGTGATAGACATCTTCTCTCACTCCGCATACAGTGCAATTCGGGTAATTGATTTTACGCATCATTAAACCAAAACAATTCAGTGGGACATGCCCAGATCTAAGCCTCAGTGCCGTAACAACTTCTTGCCTCGTCATTCTGCTCACATCGAACCAAGGGGAGCGAGGGAGAGATGGCTGGATCAATTTATACCATATGCCTTTTGTTAAACTAAATAGCTTTATAATAACAAATAGTGCAGTTTAAAACATATCATGCTCATCTAAACAGATATACAATGCAAAAGTGGATGGATGCAGAAGTCGTGGAAGGCCACGACACACCTTCCATGATCAAATTGATTGTGTAGAAGGTGATGTCAGGAGCCTTAAGAACAGACGAGCGTGCATGACAAGAGCTATGAATGTCAAAGAAGCAAGTGAGGTGTGTAAGAATAAGCCTAGAATGGCGCTCTGTTGTTCGTGCCTACCTACGGGTGGCATCTTGCAAGTTAAATTTGACCAACTTCCCGGTTTCCGATTGAGCTGAAATTTTGCACGAATATGTACTTTATAGCTGATCTGATGATGGAGTCAGAAGGTAGCCATAGGAACTCCTGTACTAAACAAGATAGACCCGTCGTGTTTGGGCACGTTTTACTTGTCTTGGCTAGCACTCTGCTGCTGCATGATATCTAGGATCTCAAAATCTTGTATTTCAAAACCTTTTTTTAAGGACAAGACAACGTCTGCCGGGTACAGCTAGTTACTCACACAAATGACTTTCTTAAACCTGGTACTAGATCAAAGTACATTTAAAAAAGTCTACAAATACGTATAATAATTATAAAATAACAATGGAGAACACATTTCTTGTCAGTAATTGACATAAAAACGAGTGGTCCGATTTCGATGCGGTTTTCACTGATCGACAGCAAATTTTGAAACTTAAAATCTGCGCTACTTATTATTCTGGGAGTCCCGCATGATTTTTTCTGGGAATGATTTTAAATGGCCGGATTAAAAAGAAACAAATTCCAATGTGATTTTTTTATTAATCAATAGCGAATTGTATGTTATGAAATGTGTGATGATTTTTATCCTGGGAATTCCACGGAAATTTTCCCGGGAACGGTTCGGGAGTGTAAAAATTAAGCTTATTCCAAACCCAGTTTTCATTAAAACGAAAGTTTACATTCTTTTTCAAGTGCTGCGGTATTATGTGCCCCGAGAATCCCGAGGGAATTTCAAATCAAGCATAGACAAATTCGCGGGCATATCCTAATTTATTATATATTTACGAGACTGTATTTAAATAATATTTCTGTATTTGTGTTAAAAACCAAATGTTTAATGAAATGTGCCTTTTCAAGCTACCACAAGAACTTCTTTGGCTGTAGTCATAGTTCTACATTTTGATTATCGCTGCTCTTACACAGTCTGACTTTGGTCCGTTGTCTATTGGCTTGGAGATTCTGAAACTTGAAATAAGTATACAGCCGTCACTGCCGGAGGAGCTGCCACACTTCAAGAAACCCTGAAACGCCGCAAATATGCATCCATCGGTGACGGATACATATTTGTGGCTTTTGGGGTTGAGACTTTGGGGCCATGGGGACGTGAGGCTCATCAACTATATCGAGACCTTTCAAAGCGATTGAAAGAAGTCTCGCGTGACCAAAGGGCTGGCCTATATTTAGGGCGTTGCCATACAACGCGGGAATGCGGCCAGCATTTTGGGAACGCTCCCCACCGAGAGCGATCTGGACTACTTTTACTTGTAAATATGTATATAATAGTAGTTACTATTGTAATACACAGTTTAAAGTATATCATATATAAAAATGCAGAAATGAAAATAGATTTGTGTTAATTTTATTATAAATATCGTCATTTTTTAAATATTATATGGCAACATGGTTTTTTCTAAGAGCAAAGTAATTTAGCACAGACTAATCTATTCTTGAGAATCTCGTTATTTAAAGCGCTGAACTACGTATTCACAATCATTTGTGAGTCACTCGATCGTATGAATAGGAAGAGTGCGTGTCGGTCCGCGAACAACGATGTCCATTACTTTAGTCATTTGGCTACGAAACCTTGATAAGGAATTTGTAACAAAAAAACTATTTTTTTTTATGTTTATGGCTTGGCAACTAGGCTTTTAAGCCAGGCGCAATTGTATTGTAGGCTACAATCGACGCCGTATAACGGAGTTCTTGTGAAAACTCGAAAGGCCACATTTGACTATACAGTTCACATTTCTCACAAAAACACATAATTACTACTCAAAAACTATCAATATCCTACAACTATTATTGTTCATTTTAGAGTGATTTTATACATTTTTAGAAAATAAAACTGCACAGCACAACGTCCCCTTTCAGTTCCCGTCAAAAACTACCAAAAACGATTTCGATAGTGACTAAAAATTAGAGATGCCACGGATATTCGGCCACTTTTTTAACTATTCTATATTCGACCGAATACTGTGTACTATTAGGCATTATATACAATGCAAAAGTGGATGGATGCAGAAGTCGTGGAAGGCCACGACACACCTTCCATGATCAAATTGATCGTGTACTAGCAGAAGGTGATGTCAGGAGCCTTAAGAACAGACGAGCTTGCATGACAAGAGTTATGAATGTCAAAGAGGCAAGTGAGGTGTGTAAGAATAAGCCTAAATGGCACTCTGTTGTTCGTGCCTACCCCGCAAGGGAACTGGCGTGAAGTTATGTATGTAATATTATATACATACTAATATACATACATACATACATACATAACTTCACGCCAGTTCCCTTGCGGGGTAGGCACGAACAACAGAGTGCCATTTAGGCCCATTCTTACACACCTCACATGCCTCTTTGACATTCATAACTCTTGTCATGCACACTCGTCTGTTCTTAAGGCTCCTGACATCACCCTCCGCTAGTACACGATCAATTTGATCATGGAAGGTGTGGCGTGGCCTTCCACGACTTCTGCATCCATCCACTTTTGCATTGTATATCTGTTTAGTCATTCTTTCATAATGCATTCTTTCCACATGCCCGAACCACCGGAGCATTCCTTTCCTTACCTTCACCCCGACACTCTCTTTCGGATCAACTCTCTTTCTTACTTCGGCATTACGAACGCGGTCCGCGAGCGTCACTCCGCAGATTTTGCGCAGTGCTCGCATCTCGACCGCGTTTACTCTACTTTCATGCTCTCTCTTCCATACCCATATCACATACTAATATATACATCATTAATATGTGTATAGCAACAGCAATCGCTATACAATATTAATAATAGTATTAATACATAATATTAATATACAAATGCACTATTAATAAACGTACATGTAATTAGGTATTAAATATTTATTATAAAGTGAGATAATATTCAAGTACCAGTCTTTTAAAAATGGCGAGTGACTTTGCCTGTCTTATGTTTTCGAGCAATGAGTTCCACAGCCGGACAGCCTGCACAGCAAAGGATTTGTTGTAGAAAGTAGAAACGTGTGCAGGTGTTTTTAAGGCAAGATTATGAGAAGAGTGCAAATTAAGGGTGTGAGATGTATGGAGTAAACTTAACATAGGAAAGAGTAGAAGGAATAAATAATATATCTTTTGTTTCTTGTTAAAGTCAAAATAAGTATAGCCTGTCTTTGACATTAATTATTATGGTCGAATTTCGACCACGGACCACTATTATATATAATAAAGTATGTACACGTCGAATTGAGGACCTCCTTTTTTCGAGTCGGTTAAAAAGAAGCGTCAAGGACGTCCAATGTATGTTGTTTAGGAGATAATTAAGTCTTATCTAACGTTATGTAAATGCCGTTCAGTTACTTTAAAAAATATTTACTTATTTGGATTAACAACAACCAACATGTATAGATAAATGTGAGTTATAGTCTAAAGGTGAAAGGGTTAATGTTTTAAGCGAAAATCAACATGATAGCTTTTTTTCATACAAACATCTCAAACTAAAGGAATTATAACGCATGAATATGAATCTATTTATTTGAAAATGGAATCTTACTGATTATATTGTTACGAGCTGCAGGGACTCGAATTAAAAAAAAGTCCGCGACAGCTTATATCTATCTTTTAAGGTTGGCTCACTATGAGTATAACCTTTTTTATGCTAACCAAATTTGTTCTAAAATAATGCATTATTTGCGAAGGTGTTTTTATAAACATGATATTAATCCTTATCCAAATAAATACGTTATTCATCACAAGTATTTAATTTAAAACAAAATTGCTATTTATATTGTTACGAGTTGCAGGACTCGAATTAAAATGCCGTTGGAATTATTATAGAGTTTATTAGAACTATACAAACACGTATAACACAGGTAAAAATATAACTGAACACAACCAGTCCAAACGTAAAGCAAGATTCAATAACACGCGCAAAGTCCGTCACTAAATAGTTTACCGAATGTACACAAGACAGGCATTGCTTTATATTGCCCGGATGCAATATGTCTCCTTCGCCGCGTGACCGAATTTCCTAGAATCACACCTGGCTAATGACTGCCATAAAAGATTATAAGTTTATTATTTCTTTAGGTTTATGGCTTGACAGCTAGGCCTTTGAGTCAGATCTTAGTTTACAATATAGTTTCTTTATTTTCTTAAGCCTATGTGTAGCACAACTGAACTGTAGGTAATCAGCTAGTGCCATTCATCGGAGTTCTTGTGACAACTCAAAAGGCCACATTTGACTATACAGTTCACATTTCTCACAAAACACATAATTACTACTCAAAAACTGGCAATATCCTACAACCCCAAAAAAATAGGTATAAGATCTACAATTACAGATAATACAATATAGGTTCTAAATTTAAAATTTAAATAATTATCGGAAGTCAACATTTACAGTCAAAATATTCATTTACCTAACGAATACAAACATCTATTGCATAGACAATCATACATTTTTCTGTTCAACTCTAAATTTGACGTTTCTGTATATTTTGTTGGTAATTTATTATATTATATATTTACA
Source organism: Dendrolimus kikuchii (assembly GCA_019925095.2). Lineage (NCBI taxonomy): Eukaryota > Metazoa > Arthropoda > Insecta > Lepidoptera > Lasiocampidae > Dendrolimus > Dendrolimus kikuchii. The sequence goes on from CM034413.1 coordinate 11,044,395, forward strand.
GCCATAGAGTAGCTTATCCGTGCAGGAACGGAGAAAGAATACAATTTCCTGCGGCCCGGCGGCCTGTCGTAAGAGGCGACTAAACAACCCACAGCCAGGTGGTAGAGTATTTGCTCGACTGGATGGCGACCACCCCTGGTCTAGAGTATGCCGCCATAACAACCTTGTGTTGTGTTCGGGCATTAATGACCAGGTTCCAGTCTCCTTTAAGAGAGCAGCAGCGCATTTGTAGCACCTTTGGTGTTGCAAATGTCCATAGGCGATGGTAACCGCTTTCCACCAAGTGGGCCGTCTGCCTGTCTGCTGAACTCCTGCAATAAAAAATAAAAAAAAGCAGTTTCTATTGCGTATTTCAAGTCGAACTTCTCGACGGCGTCTTCCTTCATTGGGAGAGGGACCGAAACGAGAGTCCCATAGATACACGTGCAGGCGGCATTAAACGCTGCAGTGTCTATTACTTTGTTTTTATACATACATACATAACTTCACGCCAGTTCCCTTGCGGGGTAGGCACGAACAACAGAGCGCCATTTAGGCCCATTCTTACACACCTCACTTGCTTCTTTGACATTCATAACTCTTGTCATGCACACTCGTCTGTTCTTAAGGCTCCTGACATCACCCTCCGCTAGTACACGATCAATTTGATCATGGAAGGTGTGTCGTGGCCTTCCACGACTTCTGCATCCATCCACTTTTGCATTGTATATCTGTTTTTATGTTGTGTTATAACTGTTTTTTATTAAATAATTTCAAACACAGTTGATTAAAAAATAAATTCTTTTCTAACCTTTTCTCAACACTACGTTTTTTATAAAGAAATGCTCACAAAACGGGGAGATCTCAATCGACGGGATACAAGGACTTCATTATCATTATCAGGGAGCGCTTTAATTTCAGAACAAGGGGAAAAATACAATAAACTGTTTTTCCGAGAAAATTTAGATCACAAGACGTTGTGAGGGTGTAGGAAAAAAGGATAGAGGATCATCAAGGAATACCCAGATGGGATGTGTGTAACAAATTCCAATATCTTCCTGATGATCCTGCTAAGGACTTGTATTTTTATTGGTCCTTATTAGGTGTATACACTTTCAAATCAATCAGAGGTCTGGAAGTGAGTGAAAATGTCGTTTTATGATTTCGTGAATACACCAGGTCATGTTAATAAAAGTGGCTAAAATAGACATCTTTAAAATTCGCCAATTTATAATATTTTCTTTTTTCGTTTCCAGACAGCAACATGAATACAAAATTAGCAGTTTTCTGTCTCTTGCTGGCAAACACACTTGCCGCGCCGACCTCTGATGACGACAAAGTCGTTATAGATAAAGACTTCTTTATCGATGAAATATCTGTATACACCGCTGAACATGACATAGTTAGCATCATGGTGCCTCTCAACGCTTTGAACTTTGAAGACAATTCAGACGATGAAGAGACTGATTCTGATGTAATTGCATTCTTCGTTCTAGCAGATATAAACAATGGTGTAAAAGACTACAAAGGTCTCTACATGCTAAAAGCAGGACAAGCTATAAAACTTTTAGACCAAGGCACAGATGCCATAGCAGCAAACGACGACACAAAAAATGCCTACTTCTCAGCCAAAGATGGAATTTACGTATACAACGGCCAGGAAAATAAAACCGAAAAATACGGCACAATTACTGACAATTTGATTGGCATTGTTAAAGAAAATGGCACCGGTGTCATTTACGTTATAACAAACGACCATGTTTTATACAAGGTTACAGAAGAAGGTACTAAGAAGGAAAAGGTAGATAATGTTATTGACGCCCAGGAGATTGTTTTGGATTTCAGTAACAATTTGTACTACTATGGCGCTGATAAGAAACCTTATGTTCTTACTTCTGACGGTAAGAAAGAAATTACTGGTTTGCCTGAGAATCCATCAAGCGTCAAGCTTATCCGACCACCATTTATCATCGAAGATGGAGTACCTTTCCTCGTTGATGATAAATTATATGTAATCTACGCGAATGGTACCAGTGAAATAACTGAATTTGAAGTGCAAACTAAACCTACAGCTTATGCACCGGAAGCTACATTAATACAATATTACGCATACAACAAGAAGATATATGAATATAACCTTTTAGCTTTACTTATTGGTGAATTGTTAAATGAACTGAAAGAATTCCTCGAAGAAAAAAATGATGCTATTCAAAGTATTGCTACCAGAGCTAGAACTGATTTAAAAGCTGGAGACATGTCCAAACTTTCCGTTACCGGGACAACTAACACTATTTAAATGTTCAAAGCTTTTATAGTACTAGCACATTTAAAGATTGATAAGGAAGGTGTTTCAAAAAACAAAATGCCCCTAAAGTTGACAAAAAATGTATTCGTAAGTATAAAAACATAAAGTCAAGATTTTGTAGCTTTTCGAAATTTTGAAGCCATATTATTCTAATAACGTAATATTTTGACAAGCACATCTGCAAAATATGTTTCCGTTAAATACAATTAATTTGTCTAAGATTGAATTACTGCCAATACTCTCGAATTTTTGAAGTTTCCTAAATCCTTAAAAAGCTATTCATAAACATAAGAATCGTGTTAAATAAAATGCTTTTAAAGTTTAACTGAACTATATATTGATAATAAAGAATTATTATTTTGATTTACCGTGTTGTTTTATTATATATTTAATTTGAGGGTAAAAAACTCATCACAAGAACTTTTTAATCGATTCAACGTTTTAAACTTAAGCCTAAATTAGACGGTTCACTTGTGTCTTTCAATTTGGATAAATCCACCAAAGTCGTCCATATAAACATAAGCTTGAATCATTCAGTCTCTCAGTTCTTCATTTATTAGATAGGCAAACGGCCAACCTGACGGAAGACGGTTAGTATCGCCTATGGACATTTATAACAGCAAAGGTGCTACAAATGTGCTGCTACTCTCTAAAAGGAGACTGGAACCTGGTAAATAATGCCGGAAGCAGGGGTGGTAGCCATCCAGATGGTCAAATACCGTACCACCTGGCTGTGGGTTGTTTTGTCGCCTCTTACGACAGGCCGCTTCAATGTAGGAAATTGTATTCTTTCTTCGTTCCTGCACTGATACAATATATCCACGAATTGTCCTTTCAGTTCTATGTCTTTCAATCTAATTTATCAGTCCAACAGACACTAATTCCATCAGATTATCATATCGAATTTATTAAAATTCGACAGATAATAAATAATAAAGTAAGCGTATTGTGATTAAAAATAAAGGCCTTACTCTTAAAAACTGCACGAACCTTTTAATGTCAGCACTAAAACACATTTAAATATCATCTGGTTTACTTAAATTTCTATAAAATTCAAACAAACCGTCTCTAGTATTTTCTATTATTAACATAATAATCTTAGTAATATCCCTTGGCCACTCACTTGATACCCCAAACATTGATCTTAACAAAACATCCATGACATTAAATTCGTAAATTTTACCTTTTAAAGCGGCTACAACATACAAAGCAGTATCTATACTTAACGCCGAAGGTTTGTCATTTATATAAAAATCCTTTTTATCACAGGAACCATTTGAATTTACAATATATAAGAAACCATCTCCTAGAATTGGTATACTTTCTTCCATTACAAACGCAGGTCGCAGAAGTACTAGGTCTTTAACTTCTATAAGTATAGAATTTGCTAGATTGATAACAGCACCATCACGTCTAACTATATTCAACATCTTTAGATCACAAGACACGTAATATAAATTATTAGAAGTATCCAAGACGAATTCTGTAGCACAAACAACATCTGAAATTCTGGTTTTAACTGTACCATTTCTTTCAATTTTGTATATCTTATTATCAGCTGTTAATATGTATATTTCATCAGTGCCATTTGCCTTTTGAAGTTGGATTATATCGTCACGGAATAGTCCGTATTTTTTGGCAGATAGTGAATCTGGGTGGTATTTGTATAAGCCGTCTTTAGCACCGAAATATATAGTGTTATCAAAACTATAGTCTGCAGTTGTATCTCTACCGCCTTCCAGAATTTCGAACGATACAAATCCTTCTAGAACGTAAATACAGCTACCTCCTTCTAACTTGGGATCCACAACTGTGAAGAAAACACTCGGAATCTCAGATGTATCAGGTTGTAAATATTTATTACCATCAGCAGGCACCAAAATTCTAGAGATATTGAATCCTGCCGAAAATATTATTTGTTGCTCGTGAAACATCGATGTGCTGGTGTTATTTTCAAGTATTATGTTCTTCGAAAGTGCATAAGTAAGTATGTAGCTTGTAAGAAAGGCAGACCACATTGTTATGTACTTACCTGAAATCATATAAAAAAAGTTTATACAATCGCGAAATAAAAATGTTCATCATAAAGTCGACTTTTGCTTGCACGAGTAAAAGAAACAATACTGCCAACATTTTCATGAAGAAAATTGCAATGTTGACAAAGACAGACACTGAGATTAAAATTGATAAAAAAATATAATGATTAAAAAAATAAGTTTTTTATATAACTAAAATAGAGTCATTTTCTAGGGTTTGACTGTTTGCAGAGTAATAGAGTTTTTTTTTATAGATCATGGAAAGGTAGAGAAAATCTATATTAGTCTATAAAGATCGAGTCGTGATGATAAAGTCATACATTTATAACGTATCAATTTAATTCTTTTAACAGTATGTTACGAAACAGGTACAGGCAAACACGCGATGTTTAGCAAAGCGTTTAATTATGAGTGCGTTTCCATAACACTTATGGCGTGATGGAGCAACCAACGAAACAGTTCTTTATTTATAAAAAAAACAACTCATTTTTTTCACTTTATTTATTGGGACCTTTACTTCGTTGGCTTGTCAGCCTAATTATATCCTAAACATACAATCAAATACAAAGCATACAATAAATTATTTATTTTTAAGCGCGGGTATGCTATTTCGCGGCCTTTCATTCTGTCTTGCAATATGGCGTCGAATTGTAGGCACTTTCCGCTGATTGACTGAGAGTTTACCGAATACAGAAGAGGGCAGTGAGAATGATAGTGCATGTACAGCAAGACGTGTCAGCTAGACCTTATTTTAAGGATCTTTCCATTCTGACGTTGCCAGCAATTTTTATATAGCAAGATGCGGTATACGTCAGAGTGAACATGGATACTTACAGGCAGGGGAAGGATTTAGGCCATATCATGCTCGCTCTCTAAGATGAGCAAGACGGTATATGTAATGGGACCGTTAATCTACAATAGACTACCTCTCAATATAAAAGAATCCGAAAGTCTCGGTTCTTTTAAGAAAAGATAGTTATCTTATCGAGGAAACGCCCTACTCAATAGAGGATTTTTTTTAATTTAAAAATTATTTATTTAAATTGTGTATTTTTTCTTTAATGAAAATTGTAAATGTAACCTATATGACGTGTACATATAATTTTATATTATTGTACTAAATAAATACTTATGACTTAAGTTCAAACAATGAGGTGGCTAACAACCGGGCTTGTTTTGAGGTTGCCTCTGCCAACATTTCTATAAAAATATCTACATCAAAACGATTCAGTCTCTACTGCCTCATCAGCTCTCTACCATTTTTGTTTCTGCTGCTTTCCGTTAACAAATGTTAGAAATCCGCAACAGTTCCACATCGTAGGTAGTTACGTGATTCACCTTTGGCAATAAGGTAACCAAAACTTCTTCTTTCCTACAAGTGCGCTGTTCGTATTCTACTTAGCAGGTTTATAATATGATCTAATAAAATTTGCCACCGAAAACATTGTAATATGAGGGGATTGACGTAAATATCTGTGGCTTCGATTCCAACACAGAATAAATTCAGCCAAGTGCGTGCTAGTCCACAGACTATGAGTGCATCAGATAGAAAGTAGTTACCGTCGCCAACAAGCATTTGCAACACCAAATACAATCTGGCCACTAACGCAGAAACACAACTTAGGGTTCTTATCGCAGTACACTCTAGACCACAGGTAGCCATCCAGGCGGGCAAATGCCCTACCATCTCACTGTGGTTTGTTTTATTACCTCTTATAACTGATGAACAAATGAATGATGGTGAACAATAAAGTGTATTTTATTCTATTCTATTCTGTAAATGCACGCCTGGCAGAGCAGATTCATAAGGATGAATAAGGGATAAACGTCCACTGTATGATTTTGCATAACATATAAAGAATCTATGGAGATTTGTCGCAGTATAAACTCTTAGTGTGTCATTATTGCGTCGGTAGCAATATTTTTTGTTTGTCACAACTCCATTCATTCTCTCCATTAATTTTAATACAACGTCTATATCTATTTTTTTAATAATCTGAGGTATATAAAAATAATAATGATGATTTCTTTTTTAGCTAAACGTGTTGCTGGGGAGTTTCCTACCGGTTCTTCTCCTTTAAACAGAGATAACAAATTGCAAAGCGGTGTACATAGAATATAAGGTAGATTTAAATTTTGACTTACATGTCAAAATCAAAGTTCAAAAAGTGTTCTTATCTAATATCTTATCAAGTTCTCCAGTGGAACTTATTTTGAATAAACTTATAAATTTGAATCTGCTAAATTAACACATAAATGGGAAGCCTGAACTTAAGGCATTTTTAATCGAATGAATTGTATACCTATCACGCTCGTTCAAGATGGATTGGCGAGATTTACGCACCGGTAACTACATTATGTAATTTTCATTACGTATTCTGTCTTCATCATCAATACAATGACATGGCAAGGAATACGTAATGAACGCTATAAAACAATATGTACATTAGGTTAGAACGATTGCTAAGCTGTGCACGCTATGGTCGGGCAGTATTCGAAAACACTTCAGTGGAATTAGGCGTGAGTGCCTTAACCCTTCAGCTCTTCCAAAAGCTGCAAGACTAACACTATCACTATCTCGTAATATACCAAGAAAATATACCCATTTCACACAAATCATACAAATCCTATATAAACAGAGTGAGACAACAACAAAAAAACGATCACGTGCACAAACGCGATCTGCACTCTCACCGCGGACACATATGTGCTAATAGTGAGCTGAAGGGTTAACTATTATGCAACGACTTATTGTAATAGTACCGTATAATAATAACAACAGTCCATAAACTTCCCACTGCTGGGCTCGGGTCTTTCTTATAGAGGAACAGGCAGTATACTCGCCAAGTTCAACCAATCGCTTGTCCAAGGCGGATTGACGAGTTTTACACATCGATTACCTCGACGTGCATCTGCACATCATTCATCATAATGTTTTCCTTCACCGGGCCTTTACCGCAATTTTAAACTATTATTTTGTTTTTTCAGTTGTAGTTAGATTAGGGTCTATTGAATCAAAAACTGAAAGTCTTCAAACAAAATAAAAGTTTAAAATACCTTTTGCAGCAAAAAAATATACTTAAGTCCCAATGTCGCTTACGATAAAATGTCGGTCAAGGCTCAAATGTACACTGTACAGTAGATTAGAAAACTGATTCCAACCCACGCATTACGAGTATGAGACGCGAGTGTGTTAACCACTAAGCAACCACGACTTATCTATATATTAATACGTGAAGCAAAAACTTTGTACCCCTTTTTAAGAAAATTTCGCGAACGTAGGAGTATGACATTTCCCACAATAAGTTTATATAGAGAAGAAGCGACGAATGCTATTTTTTTTAAACTGTGCATAAAAAATACATTAAATCAATATAAAATCATTACACACACTACCATGTATTTGACACACACACGCGTATACCTCTTTTGCTTATTTTTGCTTCGGCGAAATCTGTAATTATAAAAGTATAGTCTTTGACAATGGTCGAATTTCGACCACGGGCGACCACTAGTTGTAATTATACCGTGAAACAGGTTAATTATGATTATAACATAGAATTTACGTATTAAACTTTTACTACAAGCGTGAAAAAAAATATAATCGTGCAACAATGGAAACAGTTCCTGACAGTTCCTTCCTTCCTTGAACCGATATAAACTAGTCAATCGAGTATGAAATACACATTAAAGAAAGCGATAAACAAACATACACGTCTATTTATATATGTGCGTAAATAATAATAAAACCAAAGCGGTAATTTTATAAAATTCTTACTTTCAACAAAAACCTATAATTATTTTAAATGTACTTCAATATAATTTACATTAATTGCATCAGTGGTTTGTTTTCCAAAAGTGCTTATGTGTGAAATCCAATAACTCGCGAAGGTGACAGCGCAGGCGTCTAACAACAATGACCTGGGTGCTATCACTTTTCATACGCATATGGGATCTTTGAATATTGCACTCGTGGCTGAAAAATTGAAAAAAAAAAGACTTCGCGCCAGTTCCCTTGCGGGGTAGGCACGAACAACAGAGCGCCATTCAGGCTTATTCTTACACACCTCACTTGCTTCTTTGACATTCATAGCTCTTGTCATGCACGCTCGTCTGTTGTTAAGGCTCCTGACGTCACCTTCTGCTAGTACACGATCAATTTGATTATGGAAGGTGTGTCGTGGCCTTCCACGACTTCTGCATCCATCCACTTTTGCATTGTATATCTGTTTAGTCATTCTTTCATTATGCATTCTTTCCACATGCCCGAACCACCGGAGCATTCCTTTCCTTACCTTCACCCCGACACTCTCTTTCAGACCAACTCTCTTTCTTACTTCGGTATTACGAACGCGGTCCGCGAGCGTCACTTCGCAGATTTTGCGCAGTGCTCGCATCTCGACCGCGTTTACTCTACTTTCATGCTCTCTCTTCCATACCCAACTCTCGCATCCATACGTAAGCGTAGGTACCAGCATCGCGTTGTGTATGGCGAGCTGGGCCTTCTGGCTGAGGCTTTTTTCTTTGACATTCATAACTCTTGTCATGCACGCTCGTCTGTCTTAAGGCTCCTGACATCACCTTCTGCTAGTACACGATCAATTTGATCATGGAAGGTGTGTCGTGGCCTTCCACGACTTCTGCATCCATCCACTTTTGTATTGTATATCTGTTTAGTCATTCTTTCATCATGCATTCTTTCCACATGCCCAAACCACCGGAGCATTCCTTTCCTTACCTTCACCCCGACACTCTCTTTCAGACCAACTCTCTTTCTTACTTCGGTATTACGAACGCGGTCCGCGAGCGTCACTCCGCAGATTTTGCGCAGTGCTCGCATCTGCAAGACTGATAGATACAAATGTAAAGGTAGACCAAAAAGATGGATGGTTTGAGTGAAGGATGACATGATGATTTGGGGTGTGACAGAGGACGGATGTCAGAATAGAGAAGTATAGAAGGAAAATATATATTGTTTTTTTTATTGCAGGAGTTCAGCAGACAGGCAGAAGGCCCACTTGATGGAAAACGGTTACCATCGCCTACGGTGATTTGCGACACCTACGCTACAAATGCGCTGCTGCTCTCTTAAGGGAGACTGGAACCTGGTCACTAATGCCGGAACACAACTCAAGGTTATTATGGCGACATACTTTAGACCAGGGGTGGTAATCATCCAGTCGGCCAAATGCTCTACCACCTGGCTGTGGGTGGTTTTGTCGCTTCTTACGACAGGCCATCCAAGGCAGAAAATTGTATCCTTTCTCCGTTCCTGCACGAATAGATTGACGGGTAGATATTGTGCCCAGCTCTGGATTTCGAAATTTTTCGAGGGGGGGGCAAAAACTGATAATTTTTTTTATCTCAGTCATAACCATCATTTCAGCCATCAGACGCCCACTGATGGACATGCGTTCGTTAGTGGTTTTGAACGTATTCCGACGCACCCCGTGTCTGGTTTTTTTTTTAATAATTATTATTAACATCTCTACGGACTCGAGTTCCGTACCCTTTTTTACTACTTAATTTCTATATAAAATTTTAGACTCCATACACGCTTATTGTTTATTTTTGTTACTGTGTGTGACATTAATTTAGTGATTTTTTTGTGGTGTACCTTAAGAATAACTTATTATATTAATTTATTCTAACTTTAATACTAAACTTATACTAATGTAGAGTGTATCTGTTACATGCTGGTGTTGTGAGGAAGTGCACGTGCAGTGTTGGCCTTATATCTATACTTATATATAGTCCTATCTAGTGCCATGTGTGTTGTTTTTTTCATTACTGTGCCTGAGTTATTAATTTTTAGGCTCTTTGTGTGTCTTGATTTGTTTGTGGAGTGTGCGTGTAATGCAATGCGATGGTAGTGCGCGTAGGTCTGAATATGTGTATAAGTTTTATTGTTAGTTATGTGTTTGTGACTTTGTGTGGTGTTATAATTGGTCGTCTGTCTGGTCAAAGTTGCCATAATGATGAGTTGTGTATTTGTTTGCAAAATTTGAATTTGCCCTCCCGTATATCCAGCCCTGAATTTGCCTATCCCAAATAATTGGGAGACGGTGAAAGGCGAGAGTGTGTACATACATGTCAAATTTTAAGTTGTAGTAAAGCAAGTGGATTTATATTAAATTATGGGAACTGTATGTAACTGGAATTATTGTTACAATTAGCACGTGCTGACGATAAAAAATTGTTGATTATTTCGCGATTTTACTACAGCAGTATATAGCCCCAAATATACTACACCTTCCTGTACCCAATAATTTCCGACGAAATTACCATAGCATACAAAAAACGGAAATATTGAAAAAAATAAAAAAAATATAAGGATTTTGCTTTTATCAAAATAGTTACAGAGCCCTAATTAGGTTTAATTCCGCCATACAAAGTTCACATATTGTGCCAATAACATACATTGAACAACAAATAAAGGATTTCCTTTTCAGAAATACTCTTCCAAAATATATGCTTAAATTGGACCAATCAACTGTATTTAAAAAAAGTTATATTAGAGTATAAATTGTTCTTTGACATAGCAATATCTGGCTCGATGTTAGTTCCATATAAATATTGCGTCACGTTTGATATGAAACTGGTAATATTCAAGACTATTATAATAAATTATTTAATCACAATATATACTAATTTTATTTACTGTAGAAACCACTTACTGTAGTACTCAGAGAGCGTAAAAGACCATCAAGAATCAAGATATTTATAGTATACTGTTAGATTTGTTAGAAGAAATTTTAATTTTATTAATCATTGATTTACTATCAGCCAGTTCCTATAGGTTATATTATTCATCAATTTGCATTACTACTGGTAAAATTTTACATATATATTTATCATAAAAGTAATTTCAATTTTCTACTCATGGTAAGGTAAAAGAATGGGTCGACAAAAATATCAGCTTCAAAAATTCACAACACCATTCCTTCCTATGAACTGAAAAAGTTAATTAGTGGTACTTACCTCTTCAGTCTCATGTCTGACAAGAGACTCAAGAGACAAGTTCCACTAACTCTTGTCCATCAGTGGGACATTTATGGGCTAATGTATGGTTATATATTTAACTAGGGATATGCCCGCGACTTCGTCCACGTTTGACTTGAAATTCCTGCCGGATTCTTGGGCACTAAGTATCGCAAGCATTTGAAAAAAGAATGTAAGCTATCGTTTTAGTGGAAACTTTGTCGGGATAAGCTAATTTTTATGCATCCGAACAACTTCAAACAGCTCCCGGGAAAATCACCGCGGTATTCCTGGGATAAAAAAATATCACGCTTTTTTACATTAAATTTGCCCACGATCAGTAAAAAAATGACATTGTGATTCGAACTTTTTTTTAATATCGCCACTTTAAATCATTCGCAGAAAAATTCCCACAGGATTCCCGGGATAAAAAGGAGCGCAGAGTTTAATTCTAAGAATTAGCTGTCGATCAGCGAAAACCGCATCGAAATCAGCCCAGTAGTTCTTACGTGAATCCAGAACAAACATACAAGAAATCTAAAAAAAAAAAACATCGTGTTCTCCATCGTTTATATAGTTTATTCCAGTATTTTCTTAAATAGCTTCAATGTCAATATTATAGATTACGTTATAATTTAAACAATTTTTTGTCGATGCCTTAGTATACAGTAAAATTTATCAATGCATCAAAAGTGAATCCCTTCCGTGTTGTTCAGTTTCGCCAATTAAGCATAATATTGAGGTTAATAAATTGTTTATGTTTGTTTATCCTTATTAGATTATAGTGCGTTGAACTAATGTTATTTATTAAAACAAATGTTATATTTCGCTACTATTATATAGTAGTACGTTACAAGTGTAAGAACTGAAGCCGGGGTAATTTAAAATACTTATTTTTAAAAGAAATCATCAAAATACTCGTAAGTATATTTTACTCTCTACATATATATTTCATTGCCAATTTTTTTCATTAAAAGAAATATAAGCACATTAATTAAAAAGCTATATTTTAATTATGTTGGCCGACGCCATGCCAGCCTCAATGACATCATTCGCGGAGCTCTTGTCAGCGTCGGCGTACCGGCCATCCTACCGGACATCCAGCCAAATGGTTAACTGCACGACGATGGCAAGAGGCCGGATGGAATGTCACTTAATCCCTGGAGGATGAGGCCGCTTGTGTGGGACGCGACATGCGTTGACACTCTGGCGGCATCACATCTTCCAGTGACTAAGACAGGGGCTGGTAACGCTGCTTCAACGGCTGAAGATCTCAAACGGCGCAAATATGGAACTCTAAGAAGGGGTTACATATTCGTGCCGTTTGAAGTTGAAACCTTAGGTCTGTGGGGTCCATCGGCAAAGGATTTCTTCAAAGAAAGTAAGAAACTCTTTGATACCACCCGTGATCAGAAGGCTGGTTCGTGGCAATGCAGCCAGCCTTCTGGGCACGCTTCCCTCTGGCAGCGATTTATTACATATACTTTATATTAATTTAGTTTTTTTTTTCAAGTATTTACTTTAATATTTTCTTTCTTTCTTCTTTTCTTTCTCGTATTACATACATACATACATACATAACTTCACGCCAGTTCCCTTGCGGGGTAGGCACGAACAACATTCTCTTATTAATTATATAAAAATATTTTTTATCTTGTTAGTATTTAATATTTTGGGTTACAAATAAAAATGTAACATAAAATTACTATTAAAATCTCATTAAAAAGTTCTATATCATATTTCTTTAACAAAAAATACAAAAATTAAAAAATATATTGTCTGAGTACGAGTCTAAGCTATATACGACAAAGATAGAAACAACAATCTTCTACCCGATTTGTAATATCTTTCTAGCCTCTTTTACCCTTCTTACTATTGGTAGAAAATTGATATTAGGATCCACAAATTACGTCACATTTTAAGGGGGGAGGGGTGAGGGGGGGGGGGGGTGTCGGCGAAATGTGACTTTGTGTGACAAGGGGTGGGAGGGGTCCTAAATTTCGTGATATCACAATGCATAATTTAATATATTTAAGTTTTAAAACACGAAATTTGAACTATTAACGAAAATCTTCAAAATATTTTTAACTCTCTGTATGAGCATAATATTTAAATCTATATATATATATATATATATATATATATATATATATATATATATATAATTTTGGTTTTGAATTATTTGTGGCGTCCAGGGAAGGTTTAAAAGGTGAGTAAATATGAAAAAATGCTTGGAATATAGTAAAAACAACAATTTCGCTTCGCCTTAGAAACTATTCCTACCTGTCAAACATTTGATGTTCGTTCCGTCGTTCAGAAATCAAATTAAATTTAAAAGTGAAGTTTTTTTCATGTTTTTTGCTTTGAATGTCAAACGTTTGATGTTCGTTCCGGTTAAGTTTTGATCACATTTTTTACTAAAGTTAAAACATTCTGCAATTATCATTCAGCTTTTTTATTTACTGATTCTGTGGCAGTACGAAGTTTGCCGGGTCAGTTAGTTATTAATAAATAACTTAAATGGAAATAAAACTAATTACGGAACTGCTATTTCTTTAAATATTTTTTTTCTTTCTTTCTACGGTTTCAAAATAAATGTCAAACTTAATTAAATCAGTTATACAATACCCCTTATAGAGACTATCTTAAGAATCCTTATTTTAATGTTTATCTCCAATAGACACGAAATGGATGAATGGATATTAATTCAAATTTTTAGAAATTAAGGGCCGCTTGCATAACGTTGCTGAAATTTATTTAAGAAACACAAAACGTATTTAACACACTTAAATACAATTAGCGTCTTGCACAACGCAAAATTTGTCGCTAAATATTTTTTTTTTTTTTTTTTTTATTGCAGGAGCTCAGCAGACAGACAGACGGCCCACTTGGTGGAAAGCGGTTACCATCGCCTATAGACATTTGCAACAACAAAGGTGCTACAAATGCGCTGCTGTTCCCTTAAAGGAGACTGGAACCTGGTCACTAATGCCGGAACACAACACAAGGTTGTTATGGCGGCATACTCTAGACCAGGGGTGGTCGCCATCCAGTCGAGCAAATACTCTACCACCTGGCTGTGGGTTGTTTAGTCGCCTCTTACGACAGGCCGCCGGGCCGCAGGAAATTGTATTCTTTCTCCGTTCCTGCACGGATAAATTAAAGAACTGCCAATATGTTTTGTCTAAAACGTATTTAGGCAGTTTAATATGATTAACTAATTTTATTTAAAGGCAGGTGATCGTTATGCAAACGGCTCTAAAACAACGTCTTCAAGTTTCTTGTATCTTCCATTAGGTTGAGAAGATTTGGTTTTTTTGTAATTTTTAGTCTAATTTTGTGAGAATCAATTTGAAAGTTGAGAAAAGTAAAATAACGCATATCTGCAAATATCATAAGAGTTTTAGAAACCACTCATATTGCGAAACACATTTTTTTTTTCAGATACGCCATGTTGCCTGTACTACTTCTGTTAGCAATAAAATTAGTATCATCAGAAAACTGCTCGTACGTTTTTGATAATCAAACATATTCAAGATCATCAATATTAACTATAAAAGGTCTACCAACAAATTTAGTATTTAATCCAATTAATAATGACCTTTTATTCACTTTAATCGATTTAGAAACACTCCAAGATGACGCAGTTCAAACTAAAATGGATCAATATATACTGAGGAATGGTGAACCGATCAAAATAGATAATGTACAAGGACAAACCTCAGCTGTAGATGTTAAGAATAAAAAGGTATATATAGGCACTGATGGTGGTCTTAATGTATTAAACAAAACTGATAAAGCTAACTTTGTAAGTCTCAAAGACGAAGATATAGTTCAGCTATTCAAACCAACACATTCTGAAGATTTGTATGCAGTTGTGTACCCAGAAAACGAAGTTTACATCATAGATGTGCAGAACAATGAGAAAAAGAAAGTTGAGAATATACCCTGTGCATTCTTCCTTGCTGTAGATGATAAAGAAAATATATATTACGAATGTGATTCTAAGTATGTCAAAGTATTGCTAAAAGGATTCGTTGAACCCATTGAATTTGTTGGTATAGTTAAGAGTTCTTCCAGGGCAATTGCAGTGGATACTTATAACAGAGTTGTATTAGCTAATAACGATGGTTTGTACCATTTAAGACCAGATAACATAATTCCTTCAAAGTTAATGGACTTAGAATTCGTACCAGCAGGTATTGCATTTGGAGATGACGACTTTTATTTGTCAACTAGTGGTATTATTTATAAATATAGTTCAGACGAATGTGACTCAGTAGGTTATGAATAAATAAATTTGTAAATATTTAATGTGTGTTATCTGGATTGAATTTGTTTTAATCCTAACATCCTTTCTAGTTTAATAATTTACATTGTTAGGTATGTTGAATTATTAAAGAAAGTTTGTAAGCTTATTTAAAATAAATCGTCAGTGTTATTTATAGACACAAATATTAGCGTTATAAAGTACCAAAAATCAATGATAAGTAGATATGTTTAATTTACTCATAATGAAGTCTATCGAGCCAGTATCAAATATTCATGAATATTCAAGTTTGTACATAGATTGATAGATAGATAACACTTTATCGCTCACCAAAATAAACAAATACAAAAACAAAATGCATAATTACAATACTTCTTGGCAAGAAAAAACAGGCGGCCTTATCGCTAAAAGCGATCTCTTCCAGGCAACCTAGCTTAAAAGAAACTAACTAAACTGGCGATGTAGGTAGAGCGGAAAAAAGATAGGACTCTACAATCAATTAAATATACATACACTAATTTATAAATTTAATACATATATAAACATAACAGAAAATTAAGCATAAAAGTAGAGTAAACGCGGTCGAGATGCGAGCACTGCGCAAAATCTGCGGAGTGACGCTCGCGGACCGCGTTCGTAATACCGAAGTAAGAAAGAGAGTTGGTCTGAAAGAGAGTGTCGGGGTGAAGATAAGGAAAGGAATGCTCCGGTGGTTCGGGCATATGGAAAGAATGACTAAACAGATATACAAAGCAAAAGTGGACGGATTCAGAAGTCGTGGAAGGCCACGACACACCTTCCATGATCAAATTGATCGTCTACCAGCAGAAGGTGATGTCATGAGCCTTAAGAACAGACGAGCGTGCATGACAAGAGCTATGAATGTCAAAGAAGCAAGTGAGGTGTGTAAGAATAAGCCTGAATAGCGCTCTGATGTTCGAGCCTACCCCGCAAGAGAACTGGCGTGAAATTATGTATGTATGTATAAACATAATAGTAATATATATACGATATACGTATATACAAAAAGATCTAAATAAGCAAGCAAAGCTGTGCCCGCGACGTCGTCCGCGTGGAATTTGTTTTCAAAACCCCCCGATTTTGAAACATTCGTCATTAGTGCTCCTCTCCTATTGATGTTAGCGTGATGATATATAACCTATAGCCTTCCTCGATAAATGGGCTATCTAACACTGAAATAATTTTTCAAATCAGACCAGTAGTCCCTAAGATTAGCGTGTTAAAAACAAACGAACTCTTCAGCTTTATATATTAGTATAAGATTAGAGCTAGGCATGTTTGCTGACGAGTTTCTTACGCTGCTTCTTCTTTTCAAGCCATAACATGTTGCGAAACGGTGGTAAATTACATTAAGCTCCCATAGAGTAAATAATATCCATAAACAAAATTAAAACTAAGTAATTAAAATGAACAAGTTTTTTTTTTTTTTTTTTATTGCAGGAGATCAGCAGACAGGCAGACGGCCCACTTGATGGAAAGCGGTTACTATCGCCTATGGACATTTGCAACACCAAAGGTGCTACAAATGCGCTGCTGCTCTCTTAAGGGAAACTAGAACCTGGTCACTAATGCCGGAACACAACTCAAGGTTGTTATGGCGACATACTTTAGACCAGGGGTGGTAGCCATCCAGTCGGGCAAATGCCCTACCACCTGGCTGTGGGTTGTTAAGTCGCCTCTTACGACAGGCCGCCCGGCCGCAGGAAATTGTATTCTTTCTCCGTTCCTGCACGGAAGTTGGCGGTAGGCTAATATAAAACTTTAACAATACTCATTGGCACTTGACATCTTTGTCTGGCGTGATCACGGCTACTGAAAAGTGGCCGAAGTAATAAAAATCAAATAAATTACCGCGCTTAAATCCGTTTTAAGGTAGTTCTATTATGAATTCTGCCAGGTGGTAGGGCATTTGCCCGACTGGATGGCTACCACCCCTGGTCTAAAGCATGTCGCCATAACAACCTTGAGTTGTGTTCTGGCATTAGTGACCAGGTTCCAGTGACCCTTAAGAGAGAGCAGCACATTTGTAGCACCTTTGGTGTTGCAAATGTCCATAGGCGATGGTAACCGCTTTCCATTAAGTGGGCCGTCAGCCTGTCTGCTGAACTCCTGCAATAAAAAAAAAATAAAAAAATGAATATCAGTCACGAAACTTAAGAAAATATTATAGGTACCTACTTGTTCTGGGATTGTCATAAACCTAAAAATACCTCAGACTCTGAGCATTTTCTATTTGATTTTGAGGAATTTCCTATTTTACCTTCGGAGCCCGAGATCCAATAGCAATGAAAATATGGGGCCACTTTAAACGCTATACTGAATCCAATGCAAAAAAATGATCAAAATCGGCTCAGAAAACAAGTTATGACTAAACATATATAAAAAAAAATATTTACACGACAAATTGAAATCCTCCTCCTTTTTCAAAAAGTACCCGCTTCAGAATATTTTTGAATAATGTATCTAATATTTTTAGGTGTAATGTCGGCAAAATGTATAGACGCAATGGCTATCATAGATAATGTTTGTTATAGTTTTTCTAAAGTATTATTCAATGCTTAGAGCCCTAGATCATTCGTTTTGGTACTACGTCATTATTATTTCATTTCGATTCTTAACATATACAGTATGATCAAACTTTCAGACTTTTTAATAATAATAGACAGACTGTATCCCGCGTGACGATAACCTCGTGGAGAAAGAAAAAGAAAAACTAAGTAAATACTTAGATCTTGCTCACGAGGTTACCGCTATGTGGCGTCTGGAGTCAACAAGATAGTTGGCACCGTCAACAGTCTAATAGCGAAAAGCCTCGACCGTCATCTAGAGAGGCTTTCGCTGGGAAGCTGGGTGAAGGGCCAGATACAGAAGGCACCACTCTAGGACACGGCACGAATTGTGAGGAGGTTCCTGTCTCTGGAGCCCTAACCACCGATAGTTTGGACCCCAGGCCCCGCTGGCGATGAGCTGCTAGATTTTTATAAAAAAATGTCTTTATATAAATTATTAAAAGTTTAAAGATATACAATGCAAAAGTGGATGGATGCAAAAGTCGTGGAAGATCACGACACACCTTACATGATCAAATTGATCGTGTACTAGCAGAAGGTGATGTCAGGAGCCTTAAGAACAGACGAGCGTGCATGACAAGAGTTATGAATGTCAAAAAAGCAAGTGAGGTGTGTAAGAATAAGCCTAAATGGCGCTCTGTTGTTCGTGCCTACCCCGTAAGGGAACTGGCGTAAAGTTATGTATGTATGTATTAAAAAATATTTTTTTTGTGAATATATAAATACAATATAATAGACAGACTGTCACACACATTTTATACTTGTATAAGCTAAGCGGGTTACGCTTGTGTTATTGGTACTACTACTATACCATACTACGGACACCTTCACAACCAGCCAGACAGACCATAGTAATAACGAAATACATGTCTTTGTCTTACTGAGTATGCACTGCTTGCTACAATTGTGTAACATATTTGTGTATAAAATTTATTTTAAAAAAATTTTGAGTTTATAAATTTTTTGCTAGACGTGTTGCTGGAGAGTTTTTTGCCGCTTCTTCTCCTTAACAGAAATAACACGTTGCGAAGTGGTGTACATAGACTAGGAAGTAAAATTAAATTTTAAGTTATATGTGTAACCGTATTCTCCAGTGGAACTTATTTTGAATTTGAATATTCAATTAGGAAATTCACTAGGCCAGGAATCGTACTCGGGACCTTTGCGGTTCAGTACGCTATGATTGAAAAACCTTTACTATAATTAAGGCATAAGCTTTGTAGTTTAATCCTGCTCCTCTTTTCGGAACACAGCGACAATGGTTGGCGGATGGAATAAGGAGATAAATGTTACCTATTGACCAAGAAATAAGATCTGACAGTAAGTATTTGAGGCGCTTGGAGAGTTTGTACAGTACTTCTTGAATGATATCTGAATTCAAAACAAGTCTTCGTATTAGGTTAAGAAGTAGTGAATTTTACCAGCTACTTAGAATTTTTCGTGAATTTATTTTAGTAAAATAGGTACTTGAGGCACTTTGAAATTTTGATTATCTTTAAGTTTAATATTTGATGAGTTGGATATTAACGTCCAATCAATGAGCCGAGCGTAAACCTCTGCCAGGCGTTGCCAAAATTTACAAAATAAAAAAACAAAAATAGGTGTTTGTAGTACGTTGAAATTTTAATAGCTAACTTAAAATGAATATATGTAGGATTAAGAAAAGATTGACGACTTCGGTATGAAATTTTGCCTGCCTAGATGCCCAAACATAATGCAATGCCCAAAAGTAAATTTTAATTAACTTAAGACGAGAAAATTTTCAAAATATTTGGCATACAAGTTGAATCATACTGTGAAGCACATGAACAGTAAACAAAAGACATGTTTAACATAATTCATAACATGATACAATGGATCGTCCTGTTTTATAAATTAAAATTTGTAGAAAGAAAACACTATACTAGTATTTGAAGCATTAGGAGTGGAGTGAGAACGTCTTTTAGAAGGTAAAATATTTAACTATAATTAATTTTTCTTAGTAATTTTTTTTTGCTAAAATCTTATGTCTATACTTATATATATATAAACATTCCCTGTCTCAGTGTTTCACCGCGATGAACTACGAAACTACTCAACTGATTTTGATAATACTTTTCTTTTTCCTGGATTTGTTCTAACCTATGACATAGAATAGGTTTCATTTTAATTTATAATCAAAAAAATATTTTTTATTGTATTTTTTTTAATCCAAGACGTCGGTAAGTATGAGTTCTGCTGTCAACTAATTTACACAAGCATCAAATAAATGGCGGCATATTTTAAGTACCACCCTTTCTTTGATTAATGTTCGCATATAACTTGAGAACGTCTTTACCGATTTTGATGACTTTTTGTGTGTGTTTGAGTGGGTCCCCGGATGGTTTAGATTCACGACAGGAACCGGTAGGTGGCGCTGGAATCGGGTTCTAGAATCCTCCTAATTTCCTGAACCGATTTTGACGATTTTTTTGTGTGTTTGATTGGGTCCCCGGATGGTTTAGATTCACGACTGGAACCGGTAGGTGGCGCTGCAATCGGGTTCTAGAATCCTCCTAATTTCCTGAACCGATTTTGACGATTTTTTGTGTGTTTGCGTGGGTCCCGGATGGTTCCCTTATAAATGAAATGCACGAGCTTAGCAGTCAGACATTTGTGGGCTGTTATTATTATTATAACATTTAAAAACTTTTGTTAACTTAAGAATGAGAATACGACTTTTTCCAGCATCCCAGATCTGTCATGCCACGATGCAGATCACCAACGCCTTAATCCTGAATCTCGTTATCATCATCGCAGCTGAGAAATGCGAGAGGACTAAAATCGGAGCAGAATTCTACAAACGACAACTCATTGCCACTATCGATGGATATCCAACCGGAATGGTGTTAGACCCTAGGACTGATAATCTCTTTTTCATTCTACATAAAAGAAATTACACAAAGGGCATTCATCTCTTAAAACATGGTTCTTTAGGTGTTAAAGAATTGCCTGTATCTGACGATTTACTAGGACAATGCGTTGCTGTAGATGTGGCTAATAATGTAATCTATATAGGTACTAATCAAGGGTTAGTTACGTATGATTACAAAAGAACAGAAATCACAGCAGAAAGGCCTATAGGAGATGACGATGTACGTAACATATTCATTGATAAAGCTGATAATCAAATGTATATAGCAACAGGATCTAATCATGAGATTTTTAAGTTTATGAACGGTTCTGCAGCTGTGAAGCGATATGAAAAGGTACCAAAAGCATACACCTTCATAATAGATTCCAAAGGCAACGCTTTCTATGAATACGTTGATGGAAGGCTATATTTCTTTTCTATAGATTATTACGAACCAATTCAATACAAAGGTTTTACAAGAGAATTGAAATATATATTACAATTAAATAACAACGATGAAGCTGTACTTGCTGTGAAAGGATCATTGTTTAAATTAAATACGAAGAGCATTCTGCCGATTAAAATTGGACAATTAGGTTTTAAAATTACTGGAATGGTATTCGACCATAAGAATAACATTATTATAGGCACGAAAGGAAAGATTTACAGATACAAGCCCATTGATGCTAATGATCCTTGTCCTGCAGATGACTACTTTATGTCTACCTTTTAATTTTAACATAGTTTCTACGCATTTCATCTATTATTAGAATTTAGTTTATTAATAAAAAGATTATTTAGTTAAATTTTATTGAATTTTATTTGTAATTAGCATCTACCAGCAAAATTTCATTTGAGTTTCCAAGACAACATTTTCATTTATTATGTCTTTAATGTCTTATTTGAGGTGCCACACTGTTTTAACATTGTCAGATACAGGTCACAAGGTGTGTAAACTAAGAGGTGGCACTGAAAATCAGTGCTGTGGTAGAGTATCTTCCGACACAGCAACATACTGAGTGCCAACCTCGTTTCTCGAATTGCGGCATATAACTGCGGAAGTGTTTTGTCTCGTCTATTTTATATATTGTCTTTTTTTATACAATGAGTTGAGCAGACAGATCGACGGCCCACTTGATGGAAAATGGCTGACGCCTATGGGCATTTGCAACACCAAAAATGTAATATATATATTATTTAGCTGAAGAGTTTTTTTGTTTGCTTAAACACGCTAATCTCAGGAACTACTAGTCTGATTTCTTTCTGTGTTAGGTAACCCATTCATCGAGAAAGGCTATAGGCTATATATATCATCACGCTAAGACCAATAGGAGCGAAGCACCAATGAAGAATGTTTCAAAATCGGGGATTTTTTTTAAACTTAATTTTTTAAACTGTTCTACGCAGACGAAGTCGCAAGCAGAAACTAGTGTTTAATATATTAGACATATTTATTAAAAGGCAAATAGTACTTTCTAAGGGAGTTCCGAAATGTAGGTAATGTTTTGGCCTCTCTGACAGTAAGAGGCAACGCATTCCAGAGTTTGACAGCCTGGACTGTAAAAGAGTTATCATAAAAGAATGAAGTGTGTGCAGGTGTCAGGAGTCTATGATATTTATCTGAGCGCAAATTATGAGAAGTAGAGAGACGATGGAATTCAAAACGTTCCTTAAGGTAAGGAAGACTATTAGAATTAAATAGCATATTATAAGGGAGAGTTAGAATCTGATTATTCCGGCGAAAACGAATAGGAAGCCACTTACTTGAGCTTCATACGAAATTCAGAAACGTGGTCATATTTCCGTAGGTCGAATATGAACCTTATACAGAAATTATTATTATATTATAGAAGATCAATTTTAGGTCAATAATAGATCAATAAAATAGCGACACCTTGTGTGGTATCATTCATTTAGCAATAAATAGTTTATCAGTACTAAAACTAGATGGCGCTAGTAAGATCGTGATAATTATAAAGCACTTCTATAGAAGATAGTTGTGACGTGGAAAATGAGATGGCCGGATAAATGATTTTTAAACAATAAAATTTTGTTTTTAAACGCTGGAGAAATGTCACTTGTGGCACTCTCTTACAGTCTAGACTTCCAGAGATATAGAACTTAGAAGCTTTTTCAAAATTATATTTTTAATGGATTATTGCCGTCTTAGTAATCTTATTTATGTACGCTGTATATACATTATTTATAAGTACATGCTCCATTGGAACATCATAATAGTGCGGCTAAAGATTCTCCAGCAACAAGATATACGATTTTTGGAATATATTTTGTCATTATTTTATCTCTATTTTTATAATGTATAACAAAAAAGGAGGTATGTGTTATAAATAAATAAAAAACCTTTGGGCTCGTCCGGGATTTGAACCCGGGACCTCTCGCACCCTAAGCGAAAATCATACCCCTAGACCAACGAGCCAACTGTGGGTTAAGTTGAAATTATAAATTTTAAGAAGTAGCGTCAAAGCTAATGTATTCCTATAATAATTGTCTAATAACTAGCTTTTGCCCGCAGCGTCGTTTACTTTAAAAAGGAAATGTATGTCATGGAGTGGGCATGCTTTAAGTCTTAAAATTGTTACCTGTGACCTAACCCAAATTAGTTTTTTGTTGTTGTTGTTTTCTTGATCGTTTTTATTTTCTTTTTTAATGCAATTAATAAAATTGCGCTCACGGCAACGAAAAACACGGCTAAATCGTTATCCATATTGATAATATCTCCTCAGTAGTCTGTGACCTTGATAAAGTATCACGTTTATATGATCGTAAGTGTAATATTTAAAAATGTCAAACAGCATCACATAAATATGATCATAGAATTTGACAGACATGAGATCATATTTATATGATAAATATATGATAGTGTAATCAGGCCCTAATGGTCGTTCGTAGTCGAAATTCGACTAAAATAATTAATGTCAAAGACTATACTTCTATAATCACAGATTTCGCCAAGGCGTCACTGTTAATTTGACTTTAACAATAAACAAAATAGTATATATGCGTGTGTGTGTCAAATACATGGTAGTGTGTGTAATTTTTTTTATTGATTTAATGTATTTTTTATGCATAATTTAAAAAAAATATTAGCATCCTGCACTCCTTCTCTATATAAACTATAAGTTTGCGAAATTTCGTATTCCTCTGGTAAAAATTTTTTGCTTCACGTGTTTGTATTAATATACTAGCGGCCCGGCGCGGTTTCACCCGCGCTCTGTCCCGCTCCCGTGGTATATAGTGTCATGTTATATAGCCTATGACACTACCTGTTAACGTAGCTTTCCAACAGTAAAATAATTTTAAAAATCGGTTTAGTAGATCCAGAGATTACCCCCTACAACGTCACAAACTCACAAACTTTACCTCTTTGTAATATTATTGCTATAGATAGACTACGTTCATGTATTTGCCATGGTCTTAACTATGCTAAGTTATACATCGATAAATTGGTGGATGCAAGGTGACGCAACAATGGTCATTAAGTAAGTAGGTTAAGTTTTCTTAACTGTACTACTTTATAATTTCGAAGTAAAATATAAAATTTTGCTACTATTATAACAAAATACCTACTTAGATAACAATTAAGAATAATATTTTAATGTTGCAATTAATTTATTATAATTTTGTTCTTCATAATTAATAAATGAAAATTTCAAATCTATACTAATATATAAACCTGAAGAGTTTGTTTGTTTGTTTGCTTGAACGCGCTAATCTCAGGAACTACTGGTCTGATTTGAAAAATTCTTTCAGTGTTAGATAGTCCATTTATCGAGGAAGGCTATATATCACGCTAAGACCAATAGGAGCGGAGCACCACTGAAGCATGTTTCAAAATAGAGGTTTTTTTTTCCTTTTGAGAGCTTCCGCTGCGTGCGCTGCGTAAACGGTTAAAGTTTCGCAAAAATCATGTGAGACAGAATTGTTCCCCTTTAAAAGTCCTAAAAAAAAGTCCGCGACAGCATATGTCTATCTTTTAAGGTTGGCTCACTACGAGTATAACCTTTTTCATGCTAACCCAATTTGTTCTAAAATAATGCATTATTTGCGAAGGTCTTTTTATAAACACGATATTAATCCTTATCCAAATAAATACGTTATTCATCACAAGTATTTCATTTAAAACAAAATTGCCATTTACGTCATTCGATTTCAATGAATATTGTTACAACTTAGGCCCCTGACAAAGACAAATTCCACGAAGCACGCTATTTATTACCTGTCGGCATTTGAACCAATTGTAATACCTTTATGATTGTCTTCTTTTGTTTACTTATTTAATGGTCATTGTGGAGAACAGCCTATTGTACTCGTTTATGGACGTTTGCATGCATAATTAACCAGGTGTGCGGATTACGATTTCTAGGAAATTAAGTCGACGATACGGACGGGCACACTTCTATTTGTGAAGTATAAAACGACGGCAGGATGGAGAGAGGAGACAGTCAAAGCGATAACACAAGCGAGGCTAGACGTGTGTACATTTAGTGACGAACTTTGTGTGTGTTAATGAATTGTGCATTACATTTGTACTTATTGCGTCCAGTTATATTTGTACCTGTGTTATACGTGTTTGTATAGTTCTAATAAATTCTATAGTAATTCCAACGGCATTTTTAATTCGAGTCCCGCACCCGTAACAATATCTTAGGTGATATCGCAGTTTTAAAATAACATAGTAGCAAAATAATGATCAAGTACTGCGCGCGCATTTATGATGTACAAGGCCGGCAGGCAGTCATTAATATTTAAAATATTTTCAACTTCTACGTAAACAAAGTCGAGGTTTAAAGTTAGTGTTAGCCCCAAGTAACTATTCCACGCGAACGAAGTCGCCGGCAGAAGATAGTGTGATTATATAGACGTATGTAAGTAATTGAGGATATTAGCCAACCTAACGAATATTTATTGCTTTGTTATTTGACTACGGAACCATAACTACTTCTAATCTTTATTAAGTCACTCCGTTGACTCTACAATTAAAAATGTGTCTTGCCTTTCGAAATGGTCACCCACTGTAGTCGTAATGGTTGTTTTTGTATGAAAAAACAGCTATTATGACACCAGTGGTCGACCATTCTGAAAGAAATAAAGAATTGTTTTATGTAGAACAAATAAACACTTTAACAATACTGATAAACATAAAAGAAAGGAAACAAACATAAGTCCTAAAATTGGATCCAGACTCAGTGTAATGATAGTCACTAAGACCAGCGCAGTTCTTCCGCCTTCAGCCAGCAGGTGGTGTTACGGAGGCCAATACAACACAAATAATATATTATATATATAAATATATTGCCAGGTGGTAGGGCATTTGCCTGACTGGATGGCTACCACCTTTGGTCTAAAGTATGTCGCCATAACAACCTTGAGTTGTGTTCCGGCATTAACGACCAGGTTCCAGTCTCCCTTAAGAGAGCAGCAGCGCATTTGTAGCAACTTTGGTGGTGCAAATGTCCATAGGCGATGGTAATCGCTTTCCAGTGGTGGGCCATTTCAAGTGGGCCGTCTGTCTGTCTGATGATCTCCTGCAATAAAAAAAATATATAAAATCGATGAGGGTAAAAGCAATAATTATTATATTACAGCTTTGGAACGCGCTTCTTGTTGCTCAGACAATCAGAGAAACAAAATGGCTACCGATATTTAAAACTATGATCAAACAATACTACCTGTCGTTGGAATATGAAATTTAAATTCATAAATAAACATTTATATATTTTGTAGATACGTGTTTGTATGGTAGGAATATTAAGTATATATCTATGTAATATATAACACTTCGGCATATATATATCATTTATGTATTTATTATTAAAAAGTAAGTACATACATACATACATAACTTCACGCCAGTTCCCTTGCGGGGTAGGCACGAACAACAGAGCGCCATTTAGGCCCATTCTTACACACCTCACTTGCTTAAAGTAAGTAAAAAGTAAGTAGTTTGTACTATATGTTACGTATACCACCATCACCATTATCATCTCAATTCATTCCTGGTGTTGTCTGGAAGAGATCGCTTTTTAGCGATAAGACCGCCCTTTGTACATAACTAGCTATACTTTTAGTCTGTAAGTGCATTTTTGTATTGGTGTATAATAATATGTTATCTATCTATCATTATGACGCGAATGGTAGACCATTCTGACGATATTGTAATAACAGTATTGGGGTCCAAGTTAGCCCCCACTCAGTCCTTTCGGTGATATACGGAACGATCAACAGGACCGAGTTGTCCCAAACAGGCTTTGTTTACGCTTCGATCCTCTCCAATCCGTTCCACGACACCGATCCAGCGGGGGCGGTGAGATTTTATTTCTCTTATTATGGTGGGCTCGACTACAAAATTCTTGTTCTCAAGGGCGACAGGGTGGCTGTTGTCACATTATTACAAATATGCGTTCTTCACGCTTCGATCCTCTCCAATCCATTCTACGAAAATGACCCAGCGGGGGCGGTGAGATTTTATTTCTATTATCGTGGGCTCACCCACAAAATTCTTAAACTCGAGGACGACAGGATGTCAATTGTCACATTATTACAAATATGCCTTCTTCAAGCTTCGGTCCTCTCCAATCCGTTCTACGAAACCGATCCAGCGGGGGAGGGGAGATTTTATTTCTCTTATTATGTTGCGCTCGACCACAAGATTCTCGATGTCAAGGACTGTCGTCCTGACATTATTACGCATATTTGTAATAATGTGATAACGGACATCCTGTCGGATGTCCGTTATCACATTATTACAAATATGCGTTCTTCACTCTTCGATCCTCTCCAATCCGTTCTACGAAACCGATCCAGCGGGGATGGTGAGATTTTATTTGTCTTTTTATGTTGCGCTCGGCTACAAGATCCTCGATCTCAAGGTCGACAGGATGTCCATTGTTCAATAATTATTCAAAATAAGTTTTTGTTACGCTTCATTCTTCTCCCATCCGTTCAACGTGACCGAGTTATAGGAGACGGTGAGATTTTATTACACCCATTATGTTGGCCTAGGCCACAAATTTATTGATCTTTTGATTTATTGATTTGGTTGGTTCGGATCATAAAAAAAATATACTTCTTCCATGATTGGGATTTAATCAATCATAATCATCATACATCAAATAATCATAAAAAAAATACTCAATCTCATGCAAACAAATAGCTCAAACATATTTTCATTGGAGAAAAATTTCAAGCTCCTACCCTAGTTTTTCCTTTCAACTAATGACTTAGATAAAGAAAGTTACTAAAAACATAATTACGATTATTTACTGACCCACTAAAGAACGATTAATGTTAAAGAAAGGTCAAGCAAAAAGAACCTCAAATAAACGTGCATGTATAAAGAGATAAATGAAAGTAAACGGTGCGAAAGGTGCTTGTCAGGATCATCGCAGGTGGAGATCTTTCGTCTGTGCCTACCCCCATGGGAAACAGGCGTGATAATACGTATATATGAATAAAGATTATTTAATAATACGTAATAACTATTTAGGTACAATGAAAAAATGTTTTAAATTTTATTTTTTCATTGGATTGCATAATCTACACTTACTTTCCTATGAAATTTGTACACAAATCTAGTAGTTTCTGTAAATGATCATACAAAGTGGACAGATAAACAGATGGACAATGGACAGGTGGACTACTGAACAGATACTTTGTACTTATGGAGTATGGACAGAAGGACTATGGACAGATGAACTATAGACAAATGGACTATGTACAGATGGACTATGGACTTATGGAGTATGGACAGGGAGTATATGGACAGATGGACTATAGACAGGTGGACTAATGGACAAATGGACTATGTATAGATGGACTATAGACAGATGGACTATGGGCAAATAGACTATGGCCACGTGGACTAATGAACAGATGGACTTTGCACTTATGGAGTATGGACAGAAGGACTATGGACAGATGAACTATGGACAAATAGACTATATCCAGATGGACTATGGACAGATGGACTATACACTTATGGAGTATGGACAGGGAGTATATGGACAGATGGACTATAGACAGGTGGACTAATGAACAGATGGACTTTGTACTTATGGAGTATGGACAGAAGGACTATGGACAGATGAACTATGAACAAATGGACTATGTACAGATAGACTATCGACAGATGGACTATGGAGTATGGACAGGGAGTCTATGGACAGATGGACTATAGACGACAGTGTTACACCGTGTACTTATATGATTTTTCTTCACACTTATAAAATACCACATTATCATAAAAAATAATTACAAATTATATAAACACATAATGTAAACATTGTATTGACTGCCTAATTGTCTTAAGTCATTACAGAAGACAGTAAACGCAATTGACTTTGACAATTCTAAATTACCTACCCGCAATATTGAATAATCGTTTGATATTCAATATTGCGTAAGAGAATATCAGACTTTGCGTACGGTTAAATAAAGTATTTTATATTTGTCGCGGCAACATTGGGCCGCTAATACGACGTCATAAAAAGTGACAGGAGCGTTAAAAACTGAGCCGTTGAGATTGTCTCTGCAAGAACGTTAAGACGCGCATAATTCTAAACTAAATAATTTACTCACAAGTGCTTTCATTATTCTATTATAAAGAATCGTATCTAATTGTTTATATTCAACTGATTTGCCCCGTAATCGGGGACCAAGTACACCCTAAGAAGAGTCCTGCAGTCCTACCCAAACGAGCGTTTTTTCTGCCGCCGACTACAGCGTTTTTCTGGAATGTCGAGTGTCTACGTGCACGGATTGAACGCAGCTTAAGGAGAGTATCGTGTGGTAGATAAGCCGGCGCAAACCTTTTCTCTCATGCAACCTACGCCCTGAGAACTATATTTCTAATCAAATACAATATATGTTATTCATTGACCTTAGTTGTTTTCTTTTTATGCTTCAAGCTCAACGTAACAACAGGTGGACTAATGGACAAATGGACTATGTATAGATGGACTATAAACAAATGGACTATGGACTATGGACAGGTGAACTAATGGACAGATGGACTATTGACATGTGAACTATGGATAAATAGACTAAAGGACAGACGAAAATGATTTTATAATATAAGAATAGAATTATTTATTTATTCAGTAAAAACATGTAAAAGTAAAAGTATAAAGGACAATAATCTTGCACTAAATCTAATGTGTCAGGGCTTCGACACCTAAAACTAGGTAAGAACCTCTATTGTATTAGGTGTCGGTGGTCTTCCAATGCTCATTTTTTAACATTAATACAAGACATTATATTATGTTTACCTTGCATGATTATGTGTGCGCATATCTGTACGTGCGTGTGTGTGTGTGTTTAAGTGTGTATTTGGATCTTTCTGTGTGTGTGTGTTTTTTTTTATTGCAGGAGATCAGCAGACAGGCAGACGGCCTACTTAATGGAAAGCGGTTACCATCGCCTATGGACATTTGCACCACCAAAGTTGCTACAAATGCGCTGCTGCTCTCTTAAGGGAGACTGGAACCTGGTCACTAATGCCGGAACACAACTCAAGGTTGTTATGGCGACATACTTTAGACCAGGTGTGGTAGCCATCCAGTCGGGCAAATGCCCTACCACCTGGCTGTGGGTTGTTAAGTCGCCTCTTACGACAGGCCGCCCGGTCGCAGGAAATTGTATTCTTTCTCCGTACCTGCACGGATAATATATAATGTAATTTTATTATTATTTCTTATATCACCATTTTGAGTAGATTCTCAGTTTCATTATAATAATGATTCCGTTGTTATCCAAATGCCTACAGAACTCTAACAAAACAAAACTTGTCTTTTATAACTATTTCAGTTTCATCTAAATTATTGTATAACACTTAATTAGAGCGTGTAAAGATATAAGTATTTTATTATATCACGTTTATTCATATTCATAGGCTTTGGGCAGGCCACGTAAAGATTATTATGGTTTACCCAGAAATCTTGACGGAAAAGTATTTTTCTACTAATTATTCAAGGTCGATTTACTTACAAGGTTCATCATGATTTCCTTATTTTTTCACGATAACCGAAAATAACATATCACGTACTATGAATACTGTTTTTCCTTAATATTTTTACAACTTAGGTTCCGACAAAAACAAATTCCACCTGTATATCTGTAAAAACACATTTTATTACCTGTCGGTATTTGAACTAATTATAATTCTTTTATGATCGTGTTCTTTTGTTTACTTATTTATTGGCATACGTTTCTAGAGAACAGCCCATTGTTTTATTGTACTCGTTTATCGCTTGCGGCCGAATCATTAACCAGGTGCTGCGGATTACGTCGACTACGATACGGGTACATTTGTATTTGTGAGGTATAATACGACGGCCTGATGGGGAGAGGGGGCAGTTCAGGGACGTGTGTACAATCGGGAATCTAATAGTGACGGACTTTGAATTACGACCTTCTCTGCATTACGTTTGGATTTGTTGTGTTCGGTTATATTTCTACCTGTGTTATACGTGGTTGTATAGTTCTAATGAACTCTATAATAATTCTAACGACATTTTAATTCGAGTCCCACTAAACTCGTAACAATATAATTATGGTATAACACATACGTTTTCTGTAATTAATTACACTATTTCATGTTGTTTAAAAGTATTGAGCTGATATTAGACCGATCAACCAAATTGAATCAATTTTGTTGATCATTATTAATACAAATGTATTAATAATGATTAGTTACACTTGATATTTACTGAATCTTGTTTCTAGTTATTTAGTTAAATTTTGACGAAAAAATGATGTTAAGTTTAGAGAGCTCAAAGGTTCAAAGCTCCTTTAAAATAAAAGAATAGAAAAAAAAGAAAAAAGTTTAGAGAGAAAGAGATAACACTTTATTGCACACCAATAAATACAATTACAAAAACAAACCATATTTACAATAATATTTTCTTAAGTTTTCGCGACTTGTATACATAATAAAACTACGTTTTAACGGTTTTAAGCGCGGTAATTTTATTTGATTTTGGTTTTTCCGACGTTTCGGCCACTTTTCAGTGGCCGTGATCACGGAAGACAAAGATGTCAAGTGTCAACGAGTATTGTTAAAGTTTTATTTAGCCTACCGCCAACTTATTAATTTTAATTATTTAATTTTTAATTTTGTTTATGGTTATTATTTAATCTATGGGAGCCTAATCTAATTTACTACCGCTTCGCAACATGTTATGGCTTGAAGAGAAGAAGCGGCGCATAGATCATCTAAATTCCATTAGCAGTAATATTAAATTTACTATGGAACTAGAGGCAAATAATAAATTAGCATTTCTGGATGTGCTCATCCTAAGGAACCCTGACAATACTCTTGGTCATACGGTGTATAGGAAACCTACCCATACAGATAAATACCTTAATGGTTCGTCTCACCACCATCCTAGTCAGTTAGCTACCGTGGGCAAATCTTTGTTTCAGAGAGCACGGAAAATTTGTGACGAGAACCACATAGCTGGAGAGCTTCAGCATGTCAAGCGAGTTCTACAACGCAATCAGCTGAAGACTCCACACCAACGTCACAAAGGCCCCAAACCACCTTCAGTTGAGCGGTGCCCTGCTACCCTACCCTACATCAAGGGAGTCACAGACAGAATTACTGATAATTACTTTTATTTTTCCTTCCACCCATTTTAATATTATATAAAATTATTAGAGCTAGGCATGTTTGCTGAAGAGTTTCTTGCGCCGCTTCTTCTCTTCAAGCCATAACATGTTGCGAAGCGGTAGTAAATTAGATTAGGCTCCCATAGATTAAATAATAACCATAAACAAAATTAAAAATTAAATAATTAAAATTAATAAGTTGGCGGTAGGCTAAATAAAACTTTAACAATACTCGTTGACACTTGACATCTTTGTCTTCCGTGATCACGGCCACTGAAAAGTGGCCGAAACGTCGGAAAAACCAAAATCAAATAAAATTACCGCGCTTAAAACCGTTAAAACGTAGTTTTATTACATATTTACAATATTTTCTAGGCAATACAATAGGCGGCCTTATCGCTCAAAGTGATCTCTTCCAGGCAACCTAAATGAAAGAGATTTCGCTCGCTTAGGCTCGAGCGCCTTCAAAAAAAATTTGTAAGGCATCTTTCTTAGAACATCAGTAGGAAATCGTTTTACTCCATATTCCGACAGGCTTAGACATTTCAAAATGTTACCCTTGTCATCACGTAGAGATTTACTGGACTTGATGTTTTTATTCAAAATTGTCAGAAATAAAGTTGATTGCCCACAGCTCTTAGAACTTTTAAATTTTGCTGCCCCCATTAGGATTCCGCGTTATTATTTCAAGCCCTTTGTATCGCCATTACGCAAAACAGCTCTTGGTTTTAACTCGTCTATTCCTCGTTTATGCAGGTTATATAATAAAATGAACAGTATAGACATACATAATGACATGAAATTTAAGAAATACATTCACTCAGTATTAATAAATAAAAGTTAAGTCTAGCGTTTTACCCTGATTTTTTTGTTGTGTATTTTCTTTATATTAAGCAAGCTATGTTTGCCTGTAAGAGACTGTACACTTAGCATAAAACCATTAACATGTATATTTAATTAACCATATAAATGTATCAGTGCAGCAGCCGGGTCGGCTGCTGCACATCAGGAGGCCCTGAAATGTCGGAAATATGTGTCCATTGGTAGTGGGTACGTATTTGTGGCTTTCGGGGTCGAGACCCTGGGGCCGTGGGGGCCTGGAGCTCATCACCTCTATCGAGACCTCTCAACGCGTTTAATCGAGGTCTCGCGTGACCAAAAGGCTGGCTTGCACCTGGGGCAACGAATTAGCGTTGCCATTCAACGCGGAAATGCGGCCAGCATTTTGGGCACGCTCCCCGCCGACAGCGATTTTTTATTTATAGTTTAGTCTAGTTTATTTATTTTTAACTTTTAGTTTTATTATTTAAAGATTAAATAACTTATAAACCTTGCTAATTATGTAGGAATAAATTATTCCATGTACCTACGTGACGTAACAAAAATTGCCCATGTATCAGTTGTTGGCAAACTTAATAAATTAAAAAAAAAAAAGAGATTTGAATCAGGCGATGCAGGTGGTGCAGGAAAATGGCAGTACATACATAAATACTCAAACTAATTTAAGAAATAAATATACAAATACATACATGTATACATAGTAATATATAAAAAATAATACATTTCAAAATACATAAGTTATTACAATAAATGTATTAGCATGATTATATTGTGTTAATTTACTCACTTAACCACCCGCAAAGTTTTTAAATTGGTAAGTATTTGTATCAGAACAAAAAAATTAGAGATAAGAATTTTTAAGTAATTTGGCTATAAGGGTTTGGGGTATCAGATCATTTTGGAAAAGGGGGGTCTCTTGCCCGAAATAGTTTGGGAATCTCTGCTCTAAACCAAGGGCGGCAGTTATCCAGACGGGCAAATGTTTACCACCTGGCTCTAGGTTGTTTTGCTTCTAATGACACGCCGCCTTGCCAAAGCGATTAGTATTCTTTTTCCACTTCTTTGTCTATTGAATTCTTCTAAGGAGAAGAATAAATGGAGTAAGGTTAAAGTGGAAAGAAGTATCGGGTGTGACATGCGACTAACCAATGCCACTGAAACTAAGTCAGATAAATAAATCTGACATACGACCGGTCATTTTATGATTCGAATGTTGGGCCACTAAAGTGATAGACCACAAACGACTCCACGCATCTGAGATGAGAATGTTGAGATGGATGTGTGTTATAAGAGTAGATAAGGTGATTGATGAGTACATAAGGGGATCTTTGAAAATTGCACCCGTGACCGAAAAATTGAGAGGAAGAAGATTAAATTTGTATGAGCATGTAATGAGGAGAGATTTTTTTTTTTTATTGCAGGAGGTCAGCAGACAGGCAAATGGCCCACTTGATGAAAAGCGGTTACCATCGCCTATGGACATTTGCAACACCAAAGGTACTACAAATGCGCTGCTGCTCTCTTAAGGGAAACTGGAACCTGGTCACTAATGCCGGAACACAACTCGAAGGTTGTTATGGCGACATACTTTAGACCAGGGGTGGTAGCCACCCAGTCGGGCAAATGCCCTACCACCTGGCTGTGGGTTGTTAAGTCGCCTCTTACGACAGGCCGCCCGGCCGCAGGAAATTCTATTCTTTCTCCGTTCCTGCACGGATGAAAAGAGATGAAAGTCACGTGACAAAAAGAATGATAAACTACGAGATTGATAGGTACAAATGTAAAGGTAGAGCAAAAAAGAGATGGATGCATTGTGTGAAGGATGATAAAATGATTTGTGCTGTGACAGAGGATGTATGTCAGAATAGATGAATGTGGACAGAAAAGACATAATGTGCCGACCCCAAATAATTGGTAGAAGTTGAGAGAAAAAAGTGAGAGTGTATTGAATTCTACCTTAACACTTTAAGTAGAACTAGTGGACGCCCAATGGTCGAAATTCGACCATAATTAATTTAAATTATAAGTTTGAACATTATTAAGGTTCTGTTGTCAAAGACTACTTCTATTATGATAGATTTCGCCAAGACAAAAGAGTATATATGCGTGTTTATGTCAAATACATGGTAGTGTGTGTAAGGTTTTTTTTATTGATTAAATGGATTTTTTATGCATTCTGCACTCCTTCCCTATATAAACTACTAGCTGTCTCGGCAGACGTTGTTCCGCCCTGAAGAAATAAAATTTAGAACCCGATTCCAGCGCCACCTACCGGATCCAAGTTTTTTTTTATTGCAGGAGATCAGCAGACAGGCAGACGGCCCACTTGATGGAAAGCGGTTACCATCGCCTATGGACATTTGCAACAGCAAAGTTGCTACAAATGCGCTGCTGCTCTCTTAAGGGAGACTGGAACCTGGTCACTAATTCCGGAACACAACTCAATGTTGTTATGGCGACATCTTTTAGACCAGGGGTGGTAGCCATCCAGTCGGGCAAATGCCCTACCACCTGGCGACGTAAAGATTGGCAAGTGTCAGCTATCCTATCTTTCAAGTCGGATCAAATCGCACACGGTGTGCAAATTTGATTAAAATCGGTCAAGTAGCTTAGGAGTCCATCGCGGACAAACAACGTGACACGTAAGCTATATATATTAAGATAAGTGTGCGAAATTTCATACCCCTCCGTCCGCACAATTTTCGTAAAAAGGGGTACAAAGTTTTTGCCTCACGTATTAATGATAATAGTAGGCCCAGGTCACCGTCTTCTATAGGGAAGGTACCCAGAATGTATGTTACCTCGCTGAATCGATCTCCGAGGTAGCCCAAGACCTCTGATCACCTGAAGAATTGATAAGGTGTTTTGATAGCTCTTTACAGAGTCTTATGGCCTCAGGTACCTACGGTCCAAGCGTATCAATAACAAACGTCACAAACTAGTACTCTCACTGAGAGTTAGGTATATACCTACGTACACTTAATAACGTTTACCAAGAACTCTTTTATAATAACTCGGTATTTTCGAATCAATATATTTTTCAAGGTCCATTATAACTTTCCTTAAGATATCCTTATTTCTTCGCTATAACTTATTTATATCTACATCATGCACCTTATTTGTGAGAGGAAAACCATTTAAGGACTGAGGATCCATTTTTTTTTAATTCGCCTCTCCACCATCATGTCTTAAGATGGAGGGTTTTCTTTTCTTTTATATCTTTTATTCGTCTTTTTTTATTTTTTATTCTACTACTAAGAAAGAGGATGGGTTCTTTTTTTTCTTATACTACTTTTCTTATACAATTTTTCTTATACTACTTTTCTTATACAATTTTTCTTATACAATTTTTCTTACACTACTTTTCTTATACAATTTTTATTATACTACTTTTTCTTACTATCTTATTCATTTACTGCTTATTACATGCTATCTATTAACAGGTTTTATTTTATATATGTCATCATGTATGATATTACTATGTCGGTTCCCGCGATAGAGGCTAGGCCTAGTGCGGGGTCAACGATAGTGACATTGTTATGTATGTAATAAACTCTTGAAAATAAATTATTTTGTATATTTTAAGGAAGGAAGAAAATCTCGTCATGCCAGCCTCAACGACATCATTCGCCGTGCTCTTGTCAGAGTCGGCATCCCGGCCATTCTGGAACCAAATGACCTGGTGCGTGACGACGGCAAGAGACCGGACGGAATGTCACTCGTCCCTTGGAAGATGGGGCGGCCGCTAGTGTGGGATGCGACCTGTGTTGACACACTGGCCCCGTCACATCTTCCAATGTACGAGTCAGGGACTGGCAACGCTGCCGCTTCAGCTGAGGACGTCAAACGGCGCAAATATGGAGCCTTAGGAAGAGGTTACATATTTGTACCGTTCGGGGTAGAAACATTAGGCCCATGGGGTCCGTCGGCAAAGAGTTTCTTTAAAGACATATGTAAGAAACTCTTTGACACTACCCGTGATCAGAAGGCTGGCTCATATTTTGCACAACAAATAAGTATTGCCATACAACGTGGCAATGCTGCCAGCCTTCTGGGCACGCTCCCCGTTGGCAATGATCTGCTACATAATGTATTTTAGTTTCAATGTCTTTGGTTTTTTATTTTTAATTATTTTGTATATTTGTTGATTGGCGTAGTAGAGCCACGCTGGAATCACTCAATCTTGATCACAGCTCTTCAGGTCGGCTCGATCTGTGTGATACCACGCTCTCACAGAATATTGTCGTGGTACTGTAAGCCTTGAACTAATCATGTTTCGTGCTACGAGTGAGAGTTGCGATAGCTTTTCCTTCCCCCTATCCAATCCCTGCTATCCCATATCTTCTATCCTATCTCATTTATTTCAAGTTCCTGGTGTTGAAAACATCTACAGGCGACGGTAACCACTTTCTATGAGCTCGGCCGTCTGCCTGTTTGCCAGTTCCGCAATAAAAAAGATCTTCATTTTTCACTTAACGGCCTCTGCGGTTAAGTGAGCTAAGCCTTTGCTGTCAACCTCAACACAAACTAAGGCTCCGGGTATAATTCTTCTAACTAACTTTTCGTTATTAACTCTGGTCTGGGTGTCTGGAATCGGCCCCAGAGTGGTCCGCTGTATAACACTCACTTGCTTAACTTGGGGATATACAATATGTGTTTGTATGCCGATTAATTAATTATAATTAGACTGAAACAAAAGTAAATAATTACTATTATTTACTTTTATTAGATCCCATATAATTTTTATTTTGTAATTAACTTATTATACTAATTAGGCGTGTTATATTCCGGTATACTTAGAAACAAAAAGATAACCATCGCACTTTAATCTACTTATTAGTTACACTTGTAGACTAACTTCCGGTTAACTTATGAAGAGTTAAATTATTGCGTAACAACCGTTTGAGTGTCTTCTCGCAGTCGTACTTGTGATAGATTACATCTACAAGCCACGTTACTAAAAATATTTTAAAAGGCGATATTTGATGTCCATTGTCTTTTTCAAAAAATGTGTGATTTTGTTTAAAATTGAATAATAGTTTTTGGCGGAAACTGAAAAGAGACGATGTACTCTGCAGTTTTATCTATATACTAGCCCCCCGATTTTGAAACATTTTTCATTGCTGCTCCGCTCCTATTGGTCTTAGCATGATGATATATAGCCTTCCTCGATAAATGGGCTATCAAACACTGAAAGAATTTTTCTAATCAGACCAGTAGTTCCTGAGATTAGCGCGTTTAAACATTCAAACAAACTGTTCAGCTTTATATATTAAGTATAAGATATAGAAATCAATTGCTGTTCGTTAGTGTCGCTAAAACTCGAGAAAGGCTGGACTGATTTGGATAATTTTGATTTTGAATTATTTTTGGAAGTCCAGGGAAGGTTTAAAAGGTGAGTAAATATGAAAAAAAATGCTTGGAATATAGTACAAACAACAATTTCGCTTTCCCTTAGAAACTATTCCTACCTGTCAAACATTTGATGTTCGTCCCGTCGTTTAGAAATCAAATTAAATTTAAAAGCGAAATATTTTTTTTGGTTTTGTATGTCCAACGTTTGATGTTCGTCGCGTCGTTCAGAAATCAATATTTTTTATTTATTGATTCCGAGGCGGTACGAAGTTAGCCGGGTCAGCTAGTTTTTTTATAAATATATAAATAACTCTTCTAGATTCTATATTGATCCCCAAAGCGGACCATCAGGCTCACATGTGCAGACCTGGGACTAAAAGAGAACCATATACTAAAATGATGATAACCCCGCTTTTATTTTTATCATCATTCATGCTAACAATTACTCGCCTCTGCTCCTATTTTTAAAAAGGAGGAGATTTTCAACTTGATTGGTATTTTATTATGTACGTACACCGATTACGCTGAGATTTATGATCCGATTTACGTGATTATTTTTTAGTTCGACGCGGAATAGCTGCCATTTGGTCCCTAAAAATTTAACATAGTTTGGCCCAGTAGTTTTCATTTTATGAAAATTTTCCGTTCCCGTTTCTTGGGACCTATATTTTTTAAG
The DNA here is from genome assembly GCA_019925095.2 of Dendrolimus kikuchii. NCBI lineage: Eukaryota > Metazoa > Arthropoda > Insecta > Lepidoptera > Lasiocampidae > Dendrolimus > Dendrolimus kikuchii. Next base: position 11,083,928 of record CM034413.1, read on the forward strand.
GCGCGCGGCACCTTTCGTAGGCCTACCCATAGCTAGACACTAAAGAGTAACAAATAAAAAAAAACTTTGTTCAAAACCACCGACTTCAAAAACTAAAAAGTGTAAAATAACTTAATGAAGATTTTTGACTAAGAATTTATTTAGTTTATTAAGAGACAAAATAATATAAAATTTTCTACATCTTGAAGTCGGTGCCGAGCAAATCATAAAAATTACCATAAATACTGTTTTAACAACAAAATATTGTAATTTTTATGGTTTACTTGGCACCGACTTCAAGATTTATTCGCGCAGGGACGGAGAAAGAACACAATTTCCTGCGGCCGAGCGGCCTGTTGTACGAGGCGACAAAACAACCCACAGGCAGGTGGTAGGGTAGGGTACTTGCTCAACTGGATGGCGACCACCCCTGGTCTAAAGTATGTCGCCATAACAACCTTGAGTTGTGTTTCGGCATTAGTGACCATCCAATCTCCCTTAAGAAAGCAGCAGCGCATTTGTAACACCTTTGGTGTTGCAAGTGTCCATAGGCGATGGTAACCGTTTTACATCAAGTGGGCCATCGACCTGTCTGCTGAACTACTGCAAAAAAAAAGTAGAAAATTTTATATTATTTTGTCTCTTAATAAACTAAATAAATTATTAGTCAAAAATCTTTATGAAGTAATACTTTTTAGTTTTTGAAGTCGCTTTTTTTGGTATAAGAGTACTGTGTACACCACTCTCTGAAGCCCGAATAAACCCATCAGGTTTCTGTGCCACAGTCAAATCTGTTTCTAATGTATATGAATGTAAGCATATTGGTTGGACAATTAATTTAAAAAAAAAATATTTCTTAAAAAATGTCTAATATCTAAATTACTTTAATATGAACAAAAGTTATAGGATATTGATGGTTTTTGAGTAGTAATTATGTGTTTTGTGAGATATGAACTGCTCAGTCAAATGTCGCTTTTCGAATTGTCACGAGAACTCCTTTAAATGGCCTCAGTTGGAAGCCTACAATTCGGCTGAGCTATACGAAGGCAGAACAGGCTGTATGCTGTTTCACTGCGTTTATGGCGAATACTACTACTTGAACAATAGTTATTTGTTATTATTATCATCAGCTTATTTGAATTGTTTAGGGCAGATTTTCCAATCATCAGATAAAAGTTATCCATCGAATAAATTATTATTTAACTGAGGGCCTATTTTTCAATCGCCAGACAACAGTTATTCTATAGAATATAAAAATGACAGTTGCATGAATAAAACAGTTAAATTGTTTCACTTTTGAATTTATTCAAGTTATAATTTATTCGACTGATAACTTTTATAATGAATGATAACTTGTGATGATTGAAAAATCGCCACTGAATGTAAAAGTAAAACAGCTGAATTGTTTTATACACGCTCTAAGAAGCCACATATATATATGTATATGTATATATATATATATATATATATATATATATATATATATATGTATATATATATATATAGAGAGAGAGAGAGAGAGAGAGAGAGAAGATGGTTGTCAAGTACCACCAGTTTGGGATCCGATTATCAAAACTATTAAGACCCCAAACACAGCAAAAGCCAACTGCCAGACCTCAAGACACTGTGAGCTCTTTCTGCGTGCACCGGAACACAAACCAACTTGATTGATAATTTCTTTTTCTTTTTCCCCCCACCCATATTTTAATTTGTATTATATAAAATTAATAAAGTTAGGCATGTTTGCTGAAGAGTTTCTTGTGCAAATAAATAAAATTGATGTGTCTTTTTTGTTGCACGGTCCAACAGACAGGCAGACGGCCCACCTGATGGCAATTTACAACACCAAAGATGCTACAAATGCGCTGCTACTCTTTGAGGGATCCTGGAAACTGGCCACTAATGCCGGAACACAACTCAAGGTTGTTACGGCGGCATACTCCAGACCAGGGGTGGCAGCTCCACTCGGGCAAATACCCAACCACCTGGCTGTGGGTTGTTTTGTCGCCTCTTACGACAGGCCGCCCCAACGCAGGAAATTGTATTCTTTCTCCGTCGTCTTTGTTTATACGTCTATTTTTGGGTATTACGAAAACCTAAGTATATAGAAGAATGGTATTGTTTCTTTTATAGGACTCCTACGTTTAGTCCTATTAAGCTATCGAACCTTATGACACTTTCTAATATTTGCAGTAAATCGCTTCTTTTCAATAAACAAATGTAATTACATGCTACTTAGACATCAATGTAAAGCAATGGATTTATAATTCTCATACTTACCTACCACGACGCAAAACCCTTGTAAATGTAATACAATCCTTTCTAATTGTAAAGTTCCATTGCTGCTTTTTCTTCGAATACTTTTATACGATTGTTACTAAAAGATCAATGTAAAGCGAATAAATAGATGCTGGAATCGGCTCTTGTTGTTTACATAAGCGCACCCACCACGGCATTCGAAGTTTAAATTCAAAAACATAGCACTTGAGCCGGCCAGTTCTATTTAATATATCGAAGGAGGTCGTGTTTAAAAAAAATCAAATGCGTTCGTTATTACGATTTATGAATAAAAAAATCACAATGTATATTTGAGTAAATTGTGTAATTGAAAACAAATAGATTATTTTATTTTTAAATTATTTCCTTTGTGAATGTGTTTTGAACTTTTTTATATAAAGTTAAAACTAGAATTAAGTTATATCTTACAATTACTGGATGTTTGAAAATGGGTAAGTGTTTTTTTTTATATATATATGTACATATATTCTCCACAAGATTATGTAACTTATTTTTTAATGAAGACGTAAGTGGTTAAATTATATATAAACATTAGAAAGAACCTTTTGTATAATGGAATTACATTGTAAATAACTGGAAAAAGGAGTTTTGGCGGGAACTCAAAGGGGACGTTGTGCTGTGCAGTTTTATTTTCTAAAAATGTGTAAAATTACTGTAGAATGAACAATAGTTGTAGAATATTGATAGTTTTGGAGTATTAATTATGTTTTTCTGAGAAATGTGAACTGTATAATCAAATGTAGCCTTTCGAGTTTTCACAAGAACTCTGTTGAATGGCGTCAGTTGAAGTCCTATTCAGCTGAGCAATACGAAGACTTATAATTCATCAGAATTGGCTGTATGGACTAAGATTCCCTTGCCATTGTTTGTGGCGTATACTACTACTAGGTACTACAACTAGAAAGAAAGAGGTTATGATGTGCCGCTTCTTCTTGAATAAAAACCATAATAAACTATTCTTGGGAAAAGGTGATATGATAACGACTTAAATAATATATACTTAATCAATTCTTCTTTTTCGCTTTGTAATATTTTTTAGAATAAGATATAATAGGGACTTTTAGGGAGAAATTGAATGGTGATTTTTTATTATGCAATTTATTTCTAAAGTCGTTTGACGTCAGTCAAACATCTACAGTTTGGTTGATGCTTATGAATGAAGATTATTCCTAAATTTGACAATTCATCAATATTTGACGCCGACAAATTTAAACAAAGTTAGTAACTAATATTATTTAATTCATTCAATGAAATGTAATCGTATATATTTTATTGAATAAATGTTGATACATTTTATCAACTTTGGTATTTAACGGCCTCTGTGTTTGAATTAAGTCTTTGCAGCAACGCAACGCAGAAACTGCAGGTTCGATTCCTGGCATGCTAAATTTCGTAAACGAACTTTCCTTTGTTTATTATGGTCTGGATGTCTGGCATCGGCCACAAAGACGTTGTATATTACTCACAGCACAAGCCACACACACCTGGCTGTATACAATGTGTGTTTTTGTCTGTTGATTATATCCTTCGCCAATGCAGGCTATCTTCCTTTGGAATTCTTTGCGCATAGACATCTGAAAAGCTTTTCTTCTGACATATTCAAAAATCCACTCAGGAAACATCATGCTAAATTTACGCATAATAATGTACTAGCGTGCGCAGAAGGTTTGTCGATGACTACTTACTATTATTGTATATACTTATGTAAAGTATATATAATAAAATAATACATTTATTGCAACAACTAAAGAAAGAAAGAAAGAAACAACTATGTATGTAAACTTTTTTGTCAACCCTACGGAACATCGAGACGTAACATCATGAGGCTATCGGCAAACCTTCTGCGCGCGGCTTATATGTCCTATTTCACTCTAGCTTATAGCTATAGCTTTACTCTAGCCTGTGTCTTATAACTTACCGACCGTTCATTTGTCATAATATCGGTTATAATTTGACATAAGCTCCATACAAGTAATATAAAGATTACCGATTATCAAAATTTCTTCATTTTGCCAGCGATATTAGCGTCTCTTAACACCTACCCCTTTTGCAATGAGATTGGCAAAATCAATGCCAAAGGCGTTGGAGTGAACAACAACAAATATAGAATAGAACATAAGGCAAGGGAAGTCACTATATAATAATTACAAATAATATAGAATTTTAATGGCCGGTTTCTATATCTTACTGACCTTTCGTTTGCCTAAATTTGACACAGGCTCCATACAAGTACTTCTAATAATCACCAAATCCATTACAAAATTCAACTGATAGTATGTGAATTAATAGTTACATAGTTACATACGTAGGAACCGGCCATTAGTCAGGGTGCTTGGAAGATCTCGCTTTTAGCGATAAGACTGCCTTTTGTATTATCAATTAACTATTGCAGCTAGGTATGAATTATTATAATGGTTTTGGTGAGCAATTAAATTTTATATATCTATCTATATAATAATAAATCTGTAGAGGTCGAGTTTCTGTACAATGAAAAAAAATGCTAAAACCGAGTCAGGGGTTGTAAGAAGTGAAATAGAACTAATAAAATTTAGATTTTATTTTCAATTTTTTTGTTTGTCTGTCTGTTTGTACCGGGTAATCTCCGAAACGACTGGACCGATTTAAATGAAATTTTGTATGGTGGTAGCTCATATCCCTGGTCAACATATAGGATACTTTTGATCCCGAAAAATTAAAGAGTTCCCGTGGGATGGTTAAAAAACCGCACCACGCGGACGAAGTCGTGGGCATCAGCAGTTATATATATATATATATATATATATATATATATATATATATATATATATATATATATATATATATATATGTATATATATCCCCTCGATGCGCCCTCGACTTTAATTGTAAATACCTAATTTTACAAGTAGCCCAAGTTACTCCTTATAACATCAGCTAATTGCCAGTGAATGTTCCGTCAAAATCGGTCCAGTCGTTTCAGAGATTACCCAGGACATCCAGACAATCAGACAGATAGACAAAAAATTTAAAAATTGTTTTTTGACATAATTACCGTATATACTTTTAGTAAAGACGCTGTAATTTTGATATTACAAACAAACACTTCAAATTTATTTATAGCGTAATAGGCAGTATGGTCGCTTTCTTCCAGGGAGGTTTATCTCAGCCTCATTATTCATGTTGAATTAGAATAAGTTTGTAAGCTTTTTTAAAAACCTTTAAAGAAGCCTACAAACTTACTTTAACCCAATATGAATCATAATGGGAGGGCATTTGGTTACCACCCCTGGTCTACAGTATGCCGCCATAACAACCTTGAGTTGTGTTCCGGTATCAGTGGCCAGGTTCCAGTATCTCTCAAGAGAGCAGCAGCACATTTGTAATACCTTTTGTGTTACAAATGTCCATAGGCGATGGTGACCGATTTCCATCAGGTGGGCCGTCTGCCTGTCCGCTGAACTCTGCAATAAAAAAAAATAAGACTAAGTCTTTAGCTTTCGTATGTCTAAGTTACTAAACTTCCATGACTTATGCATAATTTTACTGATAGTAAATATATTTTATTTCTTTTATAGCTATAATATATTACTAATGGCTTTTTAATACGAAAAAAAGAAATTGTTTTTGCATAGACATCTGAATTTAAATTTTTTACTAAATTGTATCATAACAAGTTTTTGAAATTTAATACAAATAGTGTACAACTTTCTGATAAGTAACACATTATATAACATTTTGAATATCTCTGTTTCAAAATGCAAATTTACATATATAAAAATTTGTGTCGTATAGTTGTAAGTCATTGTTTCTCAACGATTTTTATGTCGCGACCCCCGAAAGAACCAAATAGTTAAGTAAAAGAACCGCTTCATTACGTAACGCGTTACGGCGCCAGACAGACTGGCTTCCCTTTCTCCCACGCATACGGCAGCGGTAGGCAGGCTCCTCCTCTCTCACTCCAACCCACAGCGCTAGCCGTATTTCTGTAATAAGATTAAATAATGATACTAATAATGTACATACACAAAAATCTGATTTTATTAATAAATAACCTTTCCTTACATTATCATATTAATATACATAAAATTTAAGTACATATTCAAGAATTGTAACTAAGAATAAAATATATGTTTCACAATCAATAAAAGATTTTATTAATAAATAACCTTTCCTTTTAGTATTTAATTGTATTTTTCTATTAACTGTAATATGTATTAAACAAGATATAGTGATAAAATGCAATTATTAATTATATTTGTGTATATATTGTCAAATGTATATATACGTATGGGTATATACCTATGTATATATAGTTGCATTGTTAAATACATACATACATACATACATAACTTCACGCCAGTTCCCTTGCGGGGTAGGCACGAACAACAGAGTGCCATTTAGGCTTATTCTTACACACCTCACTTGCCTCTTTGACATTCACAACTCTTGTCATGCAAGCTAGTCTGTTCTTAAGGCTCCTGAGATCACCTTCTGCTAGTACACGATCAATTTGATCATGGAAGGTGTGTCGTGGCCTTCCACGACTTCTGCATCCATCCACTTTTGCATTATATTTGTTTAGTCATTCTTTTATCATGTATTCTTTCCACATGTCCGAACCACCATATAGTTGCATTGTTATTGTACTTATATGCACTGTGTATACTTATCATCAATATTTATAAACTCCACCACCGTCAGTTTTAAAAATCTATTAATCCCTGCCAAGGGTTGCTTGAAAGAGATGGTTTTTTAGCGAATTTTTTTATTATTTTATATTCCACTAGACATCCTTGGTAAACTTTGAAAATCACTGCTCACGTGAAATTTGGTATTGTTACATGCGTATTTAGTTATTTTTTTGCAGAACTTGACTGGGATCAACGTTAAAATTAAAATAACACGGATAAATTCGCTTTGTTCATGATTCACTAACCTTGACTACAGATAAAATAGAATATTGCCAGAACGCAAAAAAATAATTCTCGTTCTAGACATTGTGGCCGGGTTATAATTAATTAATTTGCTATTTGACTCTTTAGAATTATACATAAATAATCAGCATACAAACACACACATTGTATATCCCTAAATTAAGCATGTTACGCTTGTGTTATGGTAATATACATCGGACCCTTCTGGAGCCGATCCCAGACACCCAGACCATAGCATAGATACATACATACATAACTTCATGCCAGTTCCCTTGCGGGGTAGGCACGAACAACAAAGCGCCATTTAGGCTTATTTTTACACACCTCACTTGCTTCTTTGACATTCATAACTCTTGTCATGCACGCTCGTCTGTTCTTAAGTCTCCTGACATCACCTTCTGCTAGTACACGATCAATTTGATCATGGAAGGTGTGTCGTGGTCTTCCACGACTTCTGTATCCATCCACTTTTGCATTGTATATCTGTTTAGTCATTCTTTCATCATGCATTCTTTCCACATGCCCGAACCACCGCAGCATTCCTTTCCTTACCACTTACAGCCCATAACAAATAACGGTAAACGGTTTACGAAATTTACCACACCAGGAATTGAACCCAGAGCCTTTGCGTTGTAGTGAAGTTGACTGACAAAGGCTTAGTCACTAATTACATAGACAATTTCAATTACTGTTAAAAGAGGAGCGAAGTAAAAACATCTCCAAGAATACGTTTTCTTCAGCCAGCTCGAGCAGCATTTTATGGGCACCACCGTTGCAATTCACTAATAAATACATCGTCATAGCAACGACAATGACATACACAATTTTAATTTGTTGCTCTCATAGCTAGTTCTACCTTCGCTAGAGTGAGGGTATTTATCATTAGGTACTTTGAACTAAAAATGAAGTTTCACATTTTTAACGCGAGCAAAACCGCTTACAAAACCTAGTATATAATATTCTATATGGAAATAAATATAATAATTTTCATCTTGATATTAATTTAAATTTAAATTTTACTCAAATCGCAAAATCTCGGTTTCACAATTTTAGCATTTTTAACATTATGCGACGATTGCCTAAACGTGGTTTAAAAATTTAAATTGGTCCAAAGTAAAAGTTGCAGGTTAAAACGGGTTTTCGACGCCCTAAATTGATGCTAGGTTTCGCATATATGTGTTATTTTGCTAGATGTGGACGGCCTCTGTGGTCTGGTGGTATATCGTTTGCCTACCCATTGGTAGATTAACATAACTTGTATGGAGTTTATGCCTTTCAACCACTAGTAATGCCGAAAATAAACGATTCATTTCTGGCTTTCAATAATCATAAAAAATAGGCTTTGTCAACTTTAAAAATTATACATAAAGGGGGAAATGCGGCCAGCATTTTGAGAATGCTCCCCACCGGCAGCGATCTAGACTACATAAAATAAAAATAATAATATCAGACCATAAATGTCTCACTACTGGGGTCGGGCCTCCTATTATAGGGGGAACGGACAGTATACCCGCCACGCGTGTCCAAGGTTTGATACATCGGTTATCTCGATGTGCAGATTTCATCACGATGTTTTCTTGCACCGTTGTTAGCACGTGGTAATTGTAAGAATATGCACATTAGATCAGAAAACTGACTAAGTGGTGCATGCGTTCCGGCCAGGATCGAACCCGCGTTCTTTGAGGTTGGGACACGTGCGCTAGCCATTACGCTACCACCACTTCTAGACTACATTGTTTATCTGTAAATATGTTTTTTTTATGAACAACTCTACGGACTCGAGTTCCGTACCCTTTTTTACAACTTAATTTCTAGATTTAATTTTTTGAATTTAACACGCTTATTAGTTATTTTGGTTCTTGTGTGTGACATTAATTAATTGATTTTTGTGTTGAGGTGTATGTATCTTACGAATAACTTATTATATTAATTTATTCTAGTTTTAATACTAAACTTATACTAATGTAGAGTGTATCCGTTACATGCTGGTGTTGTGAGGAAGTGCATGTGCAGTGTGGGCCTTATATCTATACTTATATATATTGTCCTATCTAGTGCCATGTGTGTTGTTTTTTTCTTTTCTGTGCCTGGGTTATTAATTTTTAGGCTCTTTGTGTGTCTTGGTGTGTTTGTGAAGTGTGCGTGTAATGCAATGCGGTGGTAGTGCACGTTGGTGTGAGTATGTGTATAAGTTTTGTTGTTATTTATGTGTTTATGACTTTGTGTGGTGTTATAATTTATTGTTTAATTGTTGTGATATGAAAAATTTTCACTTGGTTCTGTAAATATGTTTATAATATTTTTTGTTATATAATTTTTTTATTGTATTTTATAGTATAAAGGTATATACAGTATTGTATATAGAATTTAAAAATAAATAAAATAACTTAACTGCTAAAAAAGGTTTCATTTGCGACTTATATACTGCTTGTCTGATGATTTCTTATTTATTGACTCTCTATGTCCGCGACTTCGTCCGCGTGGAATTTTTTTCGCGGAACCCTAAAAAATAGGTAGCCTAAGTTACTCCTTATAACATCAGCTATCTGCCAGTGAGTTCCGTCCAAATGGGTCCAGTCGTTTCGGAGATAAGCCGGTACATCCAGACGGACAGACATTTATATATATATATATATATATATATATATATATATATATATATATATATATATACCACATATACTATCATATCCATTTAGTAAAAAGCTGTTATTTTGACATTACAAACAGACGCTTCAATTTTATTTACCTGTACAGATTTCTCAGATTCTGTCTATGTATTTTCGAGGACAAAGAAGACGAATACGTCATACATTCTTCAATGCAGATTGTAAAAAGATGAGGTTAATTTTTTTTTATTACGTTAATATTTTTTGTAATTATAGTCTATTTAGTTTTCAATGCAATTATCATGTATTGTATAATATGTATATTGTATGTATTTGTTTTTATATTATTAACTATCGGCCCCGGCAGACGTTGTCCTGCTCTGAAAAAATAAAAATCTGGGACCCGATCCCAGCGCCACCTACCGGTTCTAATTGTGGATTTAAACCATCCGGGGACCCACTCAAACACACAAAAACAAAACGGTCCAGGTGATTAGGAAGATTCTAGAACCCGATCTCAGCGCCAGCTACCGGTTCTAATTGCGAATCTAAACCATCCGGGAACCCACTCAAACACACAAAAACAAAATCACCAAAATCGCTCCCGGTGATTACGAGGATTCTAGAACCCGATGTCAGCGCCACCTACCGGTTCTTTTTGCGAATCTAAACCATCCGAGAACCCACTCAAACACACAAAAACAAAATCACCAAAATCGGTCCAGGTGATTAGGAGGATTCTAGAACCCGATGTCAGCGCCACCTACTGGTTCCAATTGTGAATCTAAACCATCCTGGAACCCACTCAACACACACAAATACAAAATGACCAAAATCGGTCCAAGTGATTAGGAGGATTCTATAACCCGATCTCAGCGCCACCTACCGGTTCCAAATGTGAATCTAAACCATTCCGGGACCCACTCAAACACACACATACAAAATTACATCAAAATCGCTCCAGGTGATTAGGAGGATTCTAGAACCCGATGTCAGCGCCACCTACCGGTTCTTTTTGCGAAAAGTAATGAAATTACAACGAAAAGTGGCATTGATTTTTATATATATAGATTGTTGAAATTCCTTCATATAACTCGATTATATTAATCGATATGTTACAGTCATTTAGTAGCATAGTTGTTCTTGTCATGTTTCTTTTTAAATTTAATAATTATTTTTTTATGTACCCTCTTATTTCTAAACGATACAATCGCAACTGAAAATTTTTCATGTCACAACAATTGAACAATAAATTATAACACCACACAAAGTCACAAACACATAACTAACAATAAAACTTATACACATACTCAAACCTACGCGCACTACCATCGCATTGCATTACACGCACACTCCACAAACAAACCAAGACACACAAAGAGCCTAAAAATTAATAACCCAGGCACAGAAAAGAAAAAACAACACACATGGCACTAGATAGGACTATATATAAGTATAGATATCAGGCCAACACTGCACATGCACTTCCTCACTACACCAGCATGTAACAGACACACTCTACATTAGTATAAGTCTAGTATTAAAATATTTTATATGAATAATAATTTATTCTTAAGGTACACCACAACATAAAAATTACTAAATTAATGTCACACACAGTAACAAAAATAAACAATAAGCGTGTATGGAGTCTAAAATTTTATATAGAAATTAAGTAGTAAAAAAGGGTACGGAACTCGAGTCCGTAGAGATATTAATAATAACTAAAAAATAAAAACGATACAATCGGCAATTTCCTTAATTGAATAATAATGTTATATTTTTATTTATTCTGTAATTAGCCCCTGTTTTGTATAGAGTAGTTGTCTATAATTTACTATAATTTTATGTAACAATATTTATGCTTTATATGATGTAGTAATTGTGTAGTTTATAATTCAAAATCTCTCAATTGTACATAGACGGTATTCATTACATTTTATTTTCATGTTGGCAGACGCGATAGATTTATATTGTGTTCGGTTTATTTTATTACATGTAAAACTTTACATATAATATTTTATATAAGAAAGAAAGAAGAGAAAGAAAAACTTTATTTGAAGAAATTGCGACGCAATTACATTCCTTATACATTTTTATACACAAAGCATATTTTGAGAATTTGTACGCCGCATTTTCAGCAAACAAGGTTTGCACTCAGCATATTGCTGTGTCGGAATAATATCCGACACAACGCTGATTTTCAGTGCAAACCTTCCTTTAGGTGTAAGACCAAAATGACCCAGTTTTGTTAATTAAATAATAAATGAGAATAATAATTAATAAAAACTAATTCTACTTATATAATATTTAAATTTTGTCGAGTGTAAAAAGTCAAGTGTGTATAAAATTTGTTAAAACCGTAAGGTTCTGTGATTATAAATATATGACCAGTTGCTGTTCTTTTATTACCATAAACCCTTCTGAGTTGTTGTAAGTATTACAAATAACTTAATTTATTAGAGACCTTATTGTTAAAATTTCTCGCCTTACAGATATAATTTAGGGCCGATGTTTTCCATGTTATAATAGAAAACTATAACGCTTTTTTTAAGCCATATCTCAAGTCATAACATTTCTTAGGCCCAAAAGACCCCGTCTCCTTTGTATTCAAAGTATAAAAGATTGTTTTTGAAACTTTTTGTAATAAAATAAAAAACGAAAAAGCAGTTACAAAGTCACTTATGAAACCTTTTTTTAACAATTGAGATCGTTTACTTATTATTATTTTTTAAATTGAAAGACAGAGATGAACCGGTATTTAGGCTTGAGACGAATTAATAGGTAAGAAGCGGCTGTAAACGGCAAAGGAACTAACTTTTCGGTTTTTACTCTGGTCTGTGTGTCCGGGATCGATCCAGACCGTTGTGTGTTACGCACAACAAACGCGTAAATAGTTTGGTTTAGTAATAACAATGTAAAATGTGATTTTTTATGTATATAATATAGTAATGTATTGTACAGTCTCGGAAAAAAATGTTTGCATGAGTACAAGACACAATACTGCCAACATTCTAATAAATGTTACATTTATAAAATATAGAAACATGAAAAAGGAAAATTGCAATGTTGACAATAACAAACGCTGATATTAACAATAAGAAACATAGAGGATATAATCACTACGCTTATTATCCGTGCAGGAACGGAGAAAGAATACAATTTCCTGCGGCCGGGCGGCCTGTCGTAAGAGGCGACCAAATAACCCACAGCCAGGTGGTAGGGCATTTGCCCGATTGGCTACCACCCCTGGTCTAAAGTATATCGCCAGAACAACCTTGAGTTGTGTTGTTGTGTTCCGGCATTAGTGACCAGGTTCCAGTCTCCCTTAAGAGAGCAGCAGCGCATTTGTAGCACATTTGGCGTTGCAAATGTCCATAGGCGATGGTAACCGCTTTCCATCAAGTGGGCCGTTTGCCTGTCTGCTGAACTCCTGCAATAAAAAAAATAACATAAATATTAAAACCAATAAAAAAAATACATGTCTAAACAATCTTCTTAGACAAGATAGAAATTCAAACAACTTTGATCTAAGTAATCTTTGGAAATGAAACTCGATATAAAATTTTACTGTATGATTGTTATTAAACTATTTATATAATTTAGAATATACATAAAGAAGTACGTAATGGCAAATTGTGCGAGAGAGTCGAGAGAGAGAATGGTAAGTCGTCAATGAGAATTGTGTTTGAAGAATTAATCATTTTGCCTCCAAGGCCGCTCCTATATCCCGCATTCCGTCCGACGCCTAGCTGCTAATTGTGCGAGCTATGGGCGTCGGCGATATGCGGGGCGCGGAGAGTAGGTGTGCTCCGGCGGACGGGTCAGGGGGTGCTCTCTGTCCGCAACAGTAATCTTAAACTTTATTCTCAAATAGTTAAACATAATTCTCTATAGAACAATCTACTGTGTGACTTAGTTTGAAAAGGTAACATGTGCTTACGGAATGTTAAATGAATCAATTTGAAAACTAGCGAACATTTTCTTACCTCGACTGTCCTTAGTCAATTTACAGTTCCTTAAATTAAATATTCGGACTCGCACATAGCTTGCATAGTTTATAAAAATAATTTATTTAATTACCTACTCTTTAAATACACATATTACACGTCTTAAGAGAATGTCTAAACAAAAAAAAAATCTGACGTAATAATATTGTTACAATTGCAAACCGCCCAATTAAAAAGTAAATGACTATAATTAATAGGTATTAATTAGGTTTATTTAGGTTAAGTTTTCTTCATTGTATTAGTTTATAATTAATGTCTATTTTGACTCAGACGAATAATAATGTAGTTAGAACTAATTTTCAGCCAAAACTTTCAATTATTAAAGTCCTGATAGCTTACTGTCTGATGCACCCGTGTCTGTGGTCTGTCGGCATTTCTTGTTGTTTCTGTTTGTCACGTCTGTCTTCTGTCGTCATTTCTTGTTGTTGCTGTTTGTCATATCTATTTTATGTTAACGCGGCGCCTACCCATGGACGGTGGTAAATACCACTCTCACTCTTTGACCCTAAAACCACTCTGCCAAAGAAACCGCTAGAGACATAATAATAATATCCCGCAGGGGAGCTTTGTGGAGGCCTTAGGTGAGTAGCGACACCTCGGACCTAACTCCAGCGGCCAAAGCAAGACCCCCGGAATTAGGGCCGTGCTTGCCTTAGCCAGCCGGCACGAAGTGGCGATCGCTAGAACTGAGACTCAAGCTCCAGTGGTGGAAATGATAAATGGCATAAAGTCGGCAGTAGCGTTGGTGAACCCGCAGCCCACGTATCGACATCCCTTAGCCACTCTCACCCACGTTGCTCCTGTCTTCTATGGCATTTTTAGGGGCCCATGCAGGGCGTGGCGAGTCACCGTCTTACCATTTTTCCATGTTCCCCAAACATTGCGACGGGCAAACGCCATAGTCCCCATATTCCCAGACCCCTACTACCACTAGCAGTTCAGCCCAATAGCCCGGTATTTTTTGTCCTCATTTCTCACAATAGTCCTGCACTGACTGGGGCTTGTCCTTGGGTGCATTTTTATATCATGTAGACAGAGATAATCGCCGGTCAGTGTCACGCCACATTTACATTAAATTTGTCAAGGGGCCTCTACGTGTTGGCCTTCCCATGGCCCCACGCAATTCCTCCAAAAGTCCGAGCCATTTTTATGGTCCGTGGTCTCTAGAGACATACAATAATAATAATATTTATTTAATCCAGACTAGGTCCATAACAAGCGCAGGTTCGATCCTGGCCGAAACGCATGCACCACTTAGTCAGTTTTCTGATCTAATGTGCATATTGTTACAATTACCACGAGCTAACAACGGTGAAGGAAACTATCGTGATACAACCTACACGTCGAGATAACCGATGTGTCAATCCTGCCAAGCCGACTTGGACAAACGTGGCGGGTATACTGTCCCTTCCTTCTATAATAGGAGGCCCGAGCCCAGCAATGGGACATTTATAAGCTGATATTATATTTATGTGTCACAATGTAATTTCACGCAATGTTCTATCAATGTTTCATTAACTTGAAGCAGAGCAGCGACTATTTTATTTTGGGAGTTATAAAATCTTTCTCCTGTGTTCGCTACTCTTTATCGTGCAGGAACGGAGAAAGAATACAATTCCCTGCGTTGGGGCGGCCTGTCGTAAGAGGCGACTTAACAACCCTCAGCCAGGTGGTGGGGTATTTGCCCGACTGGATGGCTACCACCCCTGGTCTAAAGTATGTCGCCGTAACAACCTTGAGTTGTGTTCCGGCATTAGTGACCAGGTTCCAGTCTCCCTTAAGAGAGCAGCAGCGCATTTGTAGCACCTTTGGTGTTGCAAATGTCCATAGGCGATGGTAACCGCTTTCCATCAAATGGGCCGTCTGCCTGTCTGCTGAACTCCTGCAGTAAATAATAAAAATAAAACCGGGGAGTCTTCTTTCTGTGAACATCTCTGAAGTGCTACAGAATTTAGATAACCGTAACATCATCGAGTAGGGCATTATTATATTGTCCTCTTAATGCACTATATTCCGCTTTTGTGTTGCACCAAAGGTGATAGTTTTGCTATTAACATATTTAAATTTAGTTTATTGAAGGTTTTGTGTCCCCCTTTTAAATCCCAACCCATTTACGCCATTTAACAATAACAATGAAAAAGATCCCGACCAATTGAGAACCTCCTCCTTTTTTTGAAGTCGGTTAAAAACCTTACAAGGACAAATAATAAAACTAGGTTTTAACGGTTTTAAGCGCGGTAATTTATTTGATTTTTGTGATTCCGACGTTTCGGCCACTTTTCAGTGGCCGTGATCACGGAAGACCAAGATGTCAAGTGTCAACGAGTATTGTTCAAGTTTTATTTAGCCTACCGCCGACTTGTTCATTTTAATTATTTAGTTTTAATTTTGTTTATGGTTATTATTTACTGTAGGTATATTTATATAGTTTTATTTGCAACTATGAATTCTTTTTTAGTTTTATGTTTAATATATATACTATAATTTCATTTTTGTGTTGGTCTACGCAAAAGTGTTATTTGTCTATGTATGATTAATTTCTAATAATGTATAGATTGTGATGTTAATATAGCTTTAGTTAATTGTATTGGTTAATAATAACCTAATATTTATTTTGTTCTATAATATCAAACTAAATGCACCATTAAAACTATTTTGAGCAAGCGAGCAGTATCTTCAATTAGCTTCGCGTAATTACTTGAATCAAATTTGATGCGGTTATCCTTGACTTCAATAACTTGATCTTTAGTCCCGGGACATAAAACGCAAATTGCATAAAATTAACCGAAAGGTTAACAGTTTATACAGTGTTAAATTTGAAATAACCATTATACAATGAGTTACAAAAACCCAGTTGTTTTTTATATATATTTTCAGAAAAGTATAAATCTCTCCAGATGTCGCTGGCAAGAGTTTGTCTATTAGAAGGTTTGAGTCTGTACAATGCATTTGAAAACCGGAAAAAAACTCATGGGGGGCTAATTCCGACCAGCAGATTCCGAAAATACAATTTTTATATTTTTTGTCTGTTTGTCTATTAGAGATATATAAGTATTGGGCGCAATACACACCAAAGCCGCTGATTCGCCGGCACAAACCGGCAGCCTATGTGAAAATAATAATGTCGGCAACATACGCCCGAGCGTGTTGCCCGCCGACATGTCGGCTTGCGTATGCAAGCGCTCAGCCCCGGCAACACTTAAGCTGTAGTGACATGTTATATTTATCTTTCCCTATCTCGAGCCGCCGACATGTCGGCGGCAAAGTTTTCCGACTTGCATTGAGTGAAGCCGCCAACTAGCCCACCGACAAAAAGTTGCCGATTTAGGCCGACGAGTCGGCGGCTTTGATCGGTATTGCGCTTTATATAGCATCACATGAAAACTACTGAACAGATATAAATGAAACTCGATACATAGCTAGCTTATATATCGTCGGAAAATAGACGATTCATTTATTTTTTTGTCAATTTGATATAAGACTATTTGCCGGATTGATATGCAAATAAGTTTTTTGTCTTAACTATACTTTTCATAGTGACATTTGAGTTGTGTAGAGGCATTAGTGACCAAGTTCCTATTTCCCTTATTTGAGCAGCAGCGCATTTGTAGCACCTTTGGTGTTGCAAATGTCCATAGGCGATGGTAACCGCTTTCCATCAAGTGGGCCGTCTGCCTGTCTGCTGATCTCCTGCAATAAAAAAAAAATCTGTCTTTCAATGTTGATAGAAATGAGTCATTGTCAACTTTAAAAAATAACATAATTGTTTAAAGTGAATGAATTAATGAATCTTTATAGAAATACAGGTAATAGTTTGTACATAAGATGTTAAGAAGTCAGTTGGTCTCACTGTATTTGACCTAAACTTTGGTCATACAAACATTTGGGTACTCGTCAACCTAAAAAAATATAACAATTCTAAATTGTAAACATTATAAACACAATTCGATTAGTTATATATTAAATACTGAAATGAAATAATGTCAACAAAATAAAATAAATCGTATGTCCAAGGCAAAAATATAAAGAATGCTTGCGTTGTGGCGGTCTGTACCGAACGGCGGCGGCCCTGTAACGAAAAAGCGGTTAAAAAAGTCAGTTATAAAACGTAACAACAAGAGCGTTTTATTTGTTACTAGAGTTCAAGAGAATCAAACTCCGGCCTCTAGTTTAAATGGCAAGCATTAATACAGGTTACTTTACTGTTAAATTTGTCTGTTATTCCTATTTCTCCCGGAAAATCCACTACATTTTATATCGCAAATTATCCCGTTTCCCGGTATGAAAAATATCCGTGTCCATTTTCTGCATTAAAATTACCTTGCCAGGTGGTAGGGCATGGCTACCAGCCCTAGTCTAAAGTATGTCGCCATAATAACCTTGAGTTGTGCTCCGGCATTAGTGACCAGGTTCCAGTCTCCCTTAAGAGAGCAGCAGCGCATTTGTAGTACCTTTGCTGTTGCAAATGTCCATTGGCAATGGTGACCGCTTTCCATCAAGTGGGCCGTCTGCCTGTCTGCTGAACTCGTGCAATAAAAAAAAAATAAAAAAAACCGAAATGACCAAAATGACCAAACTGGCCAAAATGACAAATCACAAAAAAATACCTATCTTACTTTATGGGATAATAACCTTTACATAAATCTATCCCATTCACTAGGATGAAAAATATTCTTTGTCCACCGTCATTATTAAAATTACATATATGCCGAATTTCAGCCAAATCGGAGAGAGACAAATATATTTTTATCCCGGAAACTATTCCATTTTTCGTGATAAAAAGTATCCTATATTTATCCTCGGCATCGAAAATATATAGTATATATATATATATATATATATATATATATATATATATGTATGTATATATATATATGTATATATATATATATATATATATATATATATGTATATATATATATAATATATATATAGTTTCAGCCGCATCGGTCCAGTAGTTTTTCCGTGAAAACGGAACAGGCAGACGGACAGACAGACAGAGTTACTTTCGCATTTATAGTTTTAATTTTATTTTTTTATTTATATATTTTCGTATAGAATACGAATTGAAAGACATAAAATGAATCCGTCTAATTTAAGATTCGTGTCATGACAGAACTCGGAGATGGAAATGAGGTGAAACGCGCCATGCGCCGGCGCAGGTCGTACCGGAAGATTCGCACCAAAATCACTCATTGTTACCTCACTTCCACATTACGTAATAGCAATTACAATTTTTGCACGTAATAGCACGTGTTTCTGGTACTAGTAAATGTAACAAAACTAAAAATACAGTCAGGTTTAAAGCGAAAGGGGACTTATACTATTTTTTTATATTTTTTTATTATTAACAAGTCTACGGACTCGAGTTCCGTACCCTTTTTTACAACTTAATTTCTAGATTTAATTTTTTGAATTTAACACGCTTATTAGTTCTTGTGTGTGACATTAATTTATTGATTTTTGTGTTGAGGTGTATTTATCTTACGAATAACTTATTATATTAATTTATTCTAGTTTTATCTGCGGAGTGACGCTCGCGGACCGCGTTCGTAATACCGAAGTAAGAAAGAGAGTTGGTCTGAAAGAGAGTGTCGGGGTGAAGGTAAGGAAAGGAATGCTCCGGTGGTTCGGGCATGTGGAAAGAATGCATGATGAAAGAATGACTAAACAGATATACAATGCAAAAGTGGATGGATGCAGAAGTCGTGGAAGGCCACGACACACCTTCCATGATCAAATTGATCGTGTACTAGCGGAGGGTGATGTCAGGAGCCTTAAGAACAGACGAGTGTGCATGACAAGAGTTATGAATGTCAAAGAAGCAAGTGAGGTGTGTAAGAATTGGCCTAAATGGCGCTCTGTTGTTCGTGCCTACCCCGCAAGGGAACTGGCGTGAAGTTATGTATGTGTATGTATGTATTCTAGTTTTAATACTAAACTTATACTAATGTAGAGTGTATCTGTTACATGCTGGTGTTGTGAGGAAGTGCATGTGCAGTGTGGGCCATATATCTATATTTATATATAGACAAAGAGGCAAGTGAGGTGTGTAAGAATAAGCCTAAATGGCACTCTGTTGTTCGTGCCTACCCCGCAAAGGAACTGGCTTGAAGTTATGTATGTATGTATGTATATATAGACTTATACTATTAATGACTAGACAAGAGAGTGTCCGAGTATAGGACGTTTAAATAGAGAACTAAAGCTAAGAATACTTTTGAACTAAAAGATATGTTTTATATTACATTAAGCAGAAATACCATAAATAATCTAATAAAATAAAAGAAAACTTAACTTATTTATATTTTATTCTACCCATAGTCTCTCAAGACTGTAAGTAGAATACAAAGCCTATATCACCGTCGTCTATGGGTAAGGTGCCCATAACGCTGGATACGTTTCCTCGCTGGATCGCCGTACTGATCCGTTGCCCGAGGTAGGCACCAGCTTACTGATCTCCTGAAGAGTCAATGAGTCGTTTTTGATACATTTTGATAGAGGCTCATGGCCTCAGGACCCCACGATCCAAGCGTCTCGACAGTAAACGGCATATAAACATATAACTCTCTAGATCAAAACATGTTTGGTTTTTTTTTATTGCAGGAGATCAGCAGACAGGCAGACGGCTCACTTGATGGAAAGCGGTTACCATCGCCTATGGACATTTGCAACAGCAAAGTTACTACAAATGCGCTGCTGCTCTCTTAAGGGAAACTGGAACCTGGTCACTAATGCCGGAACACAACTCAAGGTTGTTATGGCGACATACTTTAGACCAGGGGTGGTAGCCATCCAGTCGGGCAAATGGCCTACCACCTGGCTGCGGGTTGTTAAGTCGCCTCTTACGACAGGCCGCCCGGCCGCAGGAAATTGTATTCTTTCTCCGTTCCTGCACGGATATAAAGCGTGTTTATAAATTAATATAATTTCACAACAAAATAAGTCTCATCTGGTTATCAGATGGAAGAAGATCGATCTTCACCGTCTCCTCTACTATACTAATTAATAATACATACATACATAACTTGACGCCAGTTCCCTTGTGGGGTAGGCACATAATTAATAATAATAATAATCGGCAGACAAACACACACATTGTATATCCCCAAATTAAGCAAGTTACGCTTGTGTTATGGGTAATATACAACGGACTACTCTGGGGCCGATCCCAGACACCCAGACCATAGTAAATAACGGAGAAAATACGTTTCCGAAATTTACTATACCAGGAATCGCACCCGGAACCTCTGCGTTGTAGTGAGGTACGCCGGCAAAGGCTTAGCCCGCTCAACCACAGTGGCTGTCAATTGCTCTTTATATTTTAGTAATATTGCATGAACTTTCATTTCCTTCATTCATGAATTTCATGAAAGAATACAAATAGTGAATAATCGTTGTTTGTTGGGAACGGTCTCAAAACCCTGGCCGCGGTCCCGCATTCACTCAACAACGATTATATTTCTTATATAAATATGAAATGCCATTATCATTAAATCATTGTCAGTCTGTCCGTGCGCTGTAGGAACAACAATAGACACCTATTACACCATCGTGAAGTGGCATAAATTAACTAAAGTTCCGGTTACACTTAGGTTAATGTTAATATTGCTTTCAGAGAAGTAAAAAGCATATTATTCCCAAGTAAACAATTTTCTATTCTAAAACGATAAAAAACATTTTTGTATTACGCCGTTGGCAAAAAGGCAGACGGTTCATCCTAATGAAAAGTGGTTCCCGTCGCTTATACACGTCTGCAACACCAGGGGCGAAGCCAACTCGTTGTCAGACTTTAGAATGAGATACGAGGGATAGAATACGAGAGGAAAAATAGAAGGATCAGACAGGAAGAATGATAGAAGGATCAGACAGGAAGAATGGATAACCACGAGCGAAGCAAGACTTATGTACATTCTATAATCTATTTAGTGACGGACTTTACGCGTGTTATTGAATCGTGCATTGCGTTTGGACTGGTTGTGTTCAGTTATATTTGTACCTGTGTTTGTATAGTTCTAATAAACTGTATAATAATTACAACGCCATTTTAATTCGAGTCCTGCAACTCGTAATATATAAATTATGGAGCTTATAATAACTTTGCCTTCTTAACATTACATAAAAGCAAAATACTGTTACTTAATAATTGAGTTTTAAGTGCAATCGTTGACAAAACTCATAAATGCGGCGACATTTTGCGAGATGTTGTGTAAAGCTGTTTAAGAAGAAAGGTATATTTCGCAACATATTATTAACCGACTTTCACCAGCGATTTGGGTTACGGGTAATGTACAACAGGCGGAGCAGGAATGTTGCGCACCAGCCTGCTCCGTTCTCGCCAATGGAGAGCGTATCAGCGCAGGAGGGCGTCTTCACACCTGCAACCGCCGTGAGCTTCCCTAGGGAGCGTTCCTAACTGCCAATAATGCCTTCGAGAGGAGAGCGTGCAGTGTTTAACTGGCGCTCATCTTTCCTCCCGTTGAGTGAGATGTGGCCTGCCAGGGCACGCGGAGTTGGCCAAGCTTCCACTTTCCCAAAGCCCTGGCATAAAGTGATTTTTTTTTATTGCAGCAGTTCAGCAGACAGGCAGACGGCCCACTGGATGGAAAGCGGTTACCATCGCCTATGGACATTTGCGACACCAAAGGTGCTACAAATGCGCTGCCGCTCTCTGAAGTGAGTCTGGAACCTGGTCACTAATGCCGGAACACAACTCAAAGTTGTTACTCATACCTGCTAAAATCCCTCGGTGTTACTACATTTTTTTATCCGTGCAGGAACGGAGAAAGAATACAATTTCCTGCGGCCGGGCGGCCTGTCGTAAGAGGCGACTAAACAACCCACAGCCAGGTGGTAGGGCATTTGCCCGACTGGATGGCTACCACCCCTGGTCTAAAGTATGTCGCCATAACAACCTTGAGTTGTGTTCCGGCATTAGTGACCAGGTTCCAGTCTCCCTTAAGAGAGCAGCAGCGCATTTGTACCACCTTTGGTTTTTCAAATGTCCATAGGCGATGGTTACTGCTTTTCATCAAGTGGGCCGTCTGCCTGTCTGCTGAACTCCTGCAATAAAAAAAAGCTGAAGAGTTTGTTTTTTGAACGCGCTAATCTCAGGAACTACTGGTCTGATTTGAAAAATTCTTTCAGTATTAGATAGCCCGTTTATCGAGGAGGGCTATAGGCTATATATCATCACGCTGAGACCAATAGGGCCGGAACACCAATACAGAATGTTTCAAAATCGGGGTTTTTTTTAACTATTCCACGCGGACGAAGTCGCGGGCAGAAGCTAGTTGGTCTATAATAAAGTGTTATCTATCTACCCTCCAATGAAGTTCCAAGTAATATCTTTGCAGTGGTATTATAATAACTTTAATGGCATTATAAGAAACAAAATTGCCTAAGTTGTAAGCATACTGCGCAGAAATTAAAATTTTATCCTAAGGATGATTGATGGGATGGACTCACAAGCTTTTATCATCTTGCATAACATGGGTTTTACTGCTACATATTATTTGTTATGTTTGTGTGTTTTTTGTGTACATACATACATACTAAACTTCACGCCAGTTCCCTTGCGGGGTAGACACGAACAACAGAGCGCCATTTAGGCTCATTCTTACACACCTCACTTGCTTCTTTGACATTCATAGCTCTTGTCATGCACGCTCGTCTGTTCTTAAGGCTCCTGACATCACCTTCTGCTAGTACACGATCAATTTGATTTTTTGTGTAATGTTTACAAATATAATTTTTAAAGGATGTAATTACTAACTTTAAGTTTGTGTAACCACATAAGATGACTATTTTCTGCTTGTTTTCACTGGATTCTAACTCGTGTTGGAACTACATACCTGTTTATTCCCACGTGCAACACTTCATTATGATTATTATTACAAAATACGTGGCATTCCTAAAATTCACATCTTATGCTCGGTGCTTGTTACAAATGACAAAAACACTACACACGTACCAATGTTACCAGATTTAGCGATATTTTCATTAATATATTACAATAGTGTAACCACTTTAAGTATGCGTTTGTGACACTTCGAGATCAAACGAGCGATGTAACATTGTAACGGGGAACAATTTAAGATAAAATTAAATTTTCGTCCCTGATTTTATTACTGATTGATGATCTATTTAAAATTCATACCAAAAGCACATTATAATAATTTAAATTATTGGAAATTGCATATTAGTAAAATCAGAACAAAAATCAATAAATTTGCTTATGCAATATACATGCTTGGCAAAGTGGTTAATAAGTCAGCTGTAATTGTTGCTTGTCATGGATATGTTGAATGAGTCCTTCGGTACGGTGTTGTTTTGGGGCAATTCCGTAAACAAAGACTCTGTAACGATTTTTTGACTGATAAATTTTAAATATTATTATTCTTAATTATTTTGACATTGATAGGATAGATTCACAGAGTATTATTTTTCAATTTTTTTTATTATGATTTATTTTCTTTATTTTAGTTAATACTGTTATGGATTTTATTTTTGTTTGACTTAATATTTAATGTAAAATTGATTAAATTTTCCCTACGCCAGATTTAAGTGTCATATATTGCATAATATAATGCTTGTCAAATATAGTATTAATAAATATATTCATTTAGATTATTTCGTATATACGTATGTGTTGGTATTCTATAAATGTGTTTGGAATTATGTATGTATTAAATTTATAAATTAGCATAAGTTTATATATTTAAATTGTACAGTCCTATCTTTTTTCCGCTCCACCTACATCGCCAGATTAGTTAAGAATTTCTTTTAAGCGAGGTTGCCTGGAAACTATCGCTTTTAGCTATAAGGCCGCCGGTTGTTTTGCCAACAAGTATTGTAATTATGCATTTTGTTTTTGTATTTGTTTGTTTTGGTGAGCAATAAAGTGTTATCCATCTATCTATATTGCACACCACTACCGGCACAATATAAATGTACTCAACCACTAATTATAACACCTTCATAACTTATTATTGGAAATAAATGAATTTGAAATCGGTTACCTCGATGTGCAAATTTCATCACGATTTTTTTCGTTGGTCGTCAGCACGTAATTGTTTCAATATGCACATTACGTCAGGAAACTGTCTAAGTGGTGCATGCTTTTCCAGCCAGAATTCAAAGATGCGTCATTTGAGTTTGGGATGCAAGTGCGCTAATCACTAAGACTTTTTATTTATTGTAGTTATGTCATAGTTATACTATACTATACATTAAAAATAGTCATAGCTTGAGCAAGTTTGCTTCCATTTTTGAAGTGAAACTTCTATATAAATGGGGGGTCTTAGGATTTTTCTGTCACGAAAAAGCGTTACGGCCGCGTGGAGCGGCTTATATTTAGACTAGACGTGGTGAGAGGCGGCATAATTTTATAGTATAGTATGGATGTGTTTTTTGGTTCCGGATCGAATTCAGTTTTTATGTTAGATAAAATAAAATATGTTTAAATAAAAAATGCATTCATTAAAATGTACCTACCGAAGTTAACCAAATCATTTGCAACACCAAATGTGCTACAAATGCGCTGCTGGTCTCTTAAGGGAGGCTGGAACCTGGTCACTAATGCTAGAACACAACTCAAGGTTGTTATGGAGACATAGTCTAGACCAGGGGTGGTAGTCATCCAGTCGGGCAAATTCCCCACCACCTGGCAAACTTGTCCTTTGCTATTCGTTTTTCCACTTATGCGTTGACGTTTCACTTCTACTGTGTCCCAGCACACATTTCGATTTTTCACCTCCTTAGGAGTTTAATTTCCCAAGACGGCGATACTTGTGTACATTTATTTCTAAATAGAAACAGGTGTATAAAATTTCACCTTTCTTACATTAAAAATGACGGATTTTCATACAAACTTTTATCCCCTTTTTCACCCATTTGGGGGTTAAATTTTCAAAAATTCTTTCTCAGGTCAAGCGTACTTACGGTATACAAAGAATCTGCATGCAAATTTTTACGACCCCAGTCCAAGTAGTTTGGTCTGTGCGTTGATATATCAGTGATGTCAAGTAATATTACGTATAGATCATCGTTACTCAACATGCGAGTCGAGACCCTAGTGGGGGTCGCGTTTGTTAGTAAAGGGAGTCGTAGTCTGTTAAAAAACAAGACCCATACAATTCAAACGTTAAAAATAAACTGTTAAATAATATTATAAAATTCTAACTATGCCTTGTCTGTACCCAAAACAAAATATCTGTGATAGACTATATAAACGATGGAGAACACGATGCAATTTTCGCTGGTCGGTAGTAAATTTTTAAATTTAAAATCTGCGTTACGTTTTATCCTGAGAATCCCGCGGAAATTTTTCTGGGAATGATTTAAAATGGCTACATTGAAAAAGAATGTATCCTAAAGTGATTTTTTTTACTAATCGGTAGCAAATTATGTGAAAAAAATGTGTGATATCTTTCTTCCCGGAACATCCGCGGGTATTTTCCCGGGAGCGGTTTTTAGTTATTCGGGTGCATGAAAATGAGCTTATTCCGACATAGTTTTCACTAAACCGATAGCTGTACTGTGGTACTTTGTGTCCCGGGAATCCCGCGGGAATTTCAAGTCAAGCGTGGACGAAGTCGTAGTCCTAGTCCTAGTATTATTGTAATTTTGTAGTGAAAGGGTCACAAAACTTTTTACTTAACTTTTTGTTTTTTTCGTGGGTCGCGACACAAAAATTGTTGAGAAACAATAGTATAGAAAACAAAAACATGACTTGTTTTCGGAAAAAACACTATACCTATCGTCGCTCTCGTGTAAGAACCACAAGTGTAGGGCGAAATTTCTTGATAATTTACAGCCTAGCAATACTGGCATATGTAATAAGTACATACATGCATTGTTACAACAGAGAACAATGTCGTATGGGTCCCACGTTTAGACACTTTCAATATGTTTTTTGGTATTGTATTTTTATATCAAAGAGACTTATCAATACTAAATGTGAGGTCAAACTTTAATGAGATATTTGACCTTGTATTATGTTTCTTAATTATTATTGTCTGTTATATAGAAGGAGGGATGTGTGTTCTCGTATATTAACATTTTAATGCAATTATTTGTTAATAATTAATTAAATTAATTAATTCCTTTTAATTTGTTTATATTAAACACATCGGTAATAAATTTGCAAACAGTAGAGGTTGATAAATATAATGTTATTGATTATATGACTAATAAATTTTAATTGTTTCTTTTTGATATTTTTCTTCTGAATTGACATTTTCTTTTTTTTTCATTACACTTTAACAATTTTTTTTACAAATGAATTTGAATTTACATACATACATACATAACTTCACGCCAGTTCCCTTGCCGGGTAGGCACGAACAACAGAGCGCAATTTAGGCCCATTCTTACACACCTCACTTGCTTCTTTGACATTCATAACTCTTGTCATGCACGCTCGTCTGTTCTTAAGGCTCCTGACATCACCCTCCGCTAGTACACGATCAATTTGATCATGGAAGGTGTGTCGTGGCCTTCCACGACTACTGCATCCATCCACTTTTGCATTATATATCTGTTTAGTCATTTGAATTTATTTTACATAATTTACCTATACTAATAATATCTATATATACAGCTACAAATACAAAAGATAAAAACTACAAATAGTAAATAGGTCCCAAATCACCGTCAGTTGGGAACGTTCCCAAAACGCTGGCCGCATTACCACGTTGTATGGCAACGCTTATGCGTTGCCCAAAATACAGGCCAGCGTTTTGGTTTCGTGAGACATCTATCGTCCGGTTCTTTAAAAATTTAATTGACTTTTATTATTACGAAACAATAATTCATATATTAGGAACAGGAACGGAGAAAGAATACAATTTCCTGCAGCCCGGCGGCCTGTCGTAAGAGGCGACTTAACAACCCACAGCCAGGTGGTAGGGCATTTGCCCGACTGGATGGCTACCACCCCTGATCTAAAGTATGTCGCCATAACAATCTTGAGTTGTGTTCCGGCATTAGTGACCAGGTTCCAGTCTCCCTTAAGAGAGCAGCAGCGCATTTGTAGCAACTTTGGTGTTGCAAATGTCCATAGGCGATGGTAACCGCTTTCCATCAAGTGGGCCGTCTGCCTGTCTGCTCACCTCCTGCAATAAAAAAAAATGTGAGAGGGCACTGATTCCCGAAACACAGGCTTCATGCCTAGCTCGAGAGTCAGGGACTTCTATAAGTTATTCTATCAAATTATTTTCGGTAATTAAGATTTATTATTATTATTATATTATACCTATTGACTGTGGCAAAAAATATATATAATTTTTGTAGAACAGAGGCAAAGCATTCTTTACCTTTGCCTCCACTTAAACATTTGTGCACCCCGATGGGGTAAAACATGCTGTACTTCGTTCATCTCAATGTTATCTACGTTGTCACCGTGTTTAAATACAAATAAAGATATTTGAATTTGAAAAATAAATACACTTTAATACACACCAAAAAAAAGCATGTAACAGATACACTAGAACAAATTAATATAATAAGTTATTCGTAAGTTACATACACCTCAACACAAAAATCAATAAATTAATGTCACACACAAGAACCAAAATAACTAACAAGCGTGTTAAATTCAAAAAAATTAAATCTAGAAATTAAGTTGTAAAAGGGTACGGAACTCGAGTCCGTAGAGTTGCTCATAATACAAAAAAAAATACACACCAAAATAAACAATTACAAATGAAATCACATTCACAATACTTTCTAGGCAATACAATAGGCGGCTTTATCGGTTAAAGTGATCCAGGCAACCTAAGTTAAAGGAAATTCTTAGCTAATCTGGCGATGCAGGTGGTGGCGAAGAACAAAAGGCAACAGATAAGAGGCTATTCATAAATCACGTCACACGTGAGGGAATCAACCAATAAGCGTGTATAAATCCAAAAAACTTTCTTATAAATTAAGTTGTGAAAATGGATACGAAACTCAAGTCCGTAGAGTTGTTAAAACAAATAAATATATATGTGAGGTAGTTTGAGTTATTACATCTACCGTGTCTCCATTTCTAGTACCAAGTGAGAGGGAGACAGCAAACATTAACACGTGAAATTATACTCTATCGGTACATATAAAAATCTTCAGTGAAAAATTATCTAAATTATAGTAAAAACTGCTTAATAATCCATTGTCTGGTTTATACAGAAAGACGCGGAAAGGTTTGGTCAAACAGCGGAAGGGGCGGGACGGCAACGCGACGCTGATGGGACGTGAAGAGTTGTAATATATTAGTTAATGTAGACTACGTCATATAGAGCCGTCGCGCTCGGCGCTCGACTTGCGATCACGTCACATCGCCGCCGCGGTCGGCGAGAATGCAATACGAGTGCGGCGGGACGGAGCGCGATCGTGACGTGAGCGCTGATCTTTTTCTGTTTTATGGATATTCATTTGAGTAGTCAAATAGACAGCGCGACGGGGGCACGTCGCGTTCGACGTAACGCCAATTTTGTATCTATTTACAAATATGAACGAGACTCTTTTCAAAATGCTCGAGAAATCGCGCCGAGTGCGACGGGTCGGCCGACGCGATGCTAGCGGAATCATCGCGCGCAGTGTGACATCCACGCCGCGATGCCGTCCTGCTAGCGTCGCTTCGCCGTCCCGTCCCGCTCTCTGTTTGACCAAGCCTTAAAGTGACTTTGTTTTACATTATCTATACTAATATTATAAAGAGGTAAAGTTTGTGAATTTGTAACGTTGTAGGGGGTAATCTTTGGATCTACTAAACCGATTTTAAAAATTATTTTTCTATTGGAAAGCTACGTTAACAGGGAGTGTCATAGGCTATATAGCATGACGCTATATGCCACGGGAGCAGGAAAGAGTGCAGGTGAAACCGTACCGGGCGGCTAGTATAAAGATGTCCCTCACGACATTTGAAATTTGCACCATCGATATGGATAGGTACACAAGCACAGTGATCATTAAAATCACGTTTAGGTTCAAGTCGTGATTCCCTTCACTTCATGTAAAGGACGGGTTTAAAATAACATTGTATGTATTAAACACACCTCTATATATCTAAGTATCCATACTTATATTATAAATAGGTAGTTTGTGAATTTGTTTGTAGCAAGTAAATCTCTTGAACTACTGAACCGATTTTGAAAATTCTTTCACCATAATAATAAGAAAATTAAATTATTCTTGAGAGTTATTAAAAATAATATTTTTAATTCCGATAAAAAATCGGCTGATGCGTTGATGTATCGGCATGCGATGACTGAATAAATGGTCAAGGAAACATGGTTAGGTGAAACCCAGCGAAGTGAGCACGGGTCAGCTAGTTATAGATATACGCACATGTTACTTAGAGGCCCACCAACAACGAATCAATCGACGTGGGTTCGAATCCTGACAAAGCACCTCTTAGCTTGTTTAATGTATTCCGTAATAATTTTAGCAAAAACAGAATCTTAATATAAATACGCTTAGGTCCGTGGGGTCCTAACGCTCTAAAGGTCTACCGTGACGTCGCCAAGCGTGTAGTAGACGTCACACGCGACCAAAAGGCTGGCGTCTATTTTACTCAAAGATTAACCGTTACTATATAACGTGGCAACGCCGCCAGCCTTTTGGGAACGTTCCCAGTTTTTAATATTTATAATAATAGTTTATAGTTTATTTTTGAGTTTTTATTACCCGTGCAGGAACGGAGAAAGAATACAATTTCCTGCGGCCGGGCGGCCTGTCGTAAGAGGCGACAAAACAACCCACAGCTAGGTGATAGGGCATTTGCCCGACTGGATGGCTACCACTCCTGGTCTAGAATATGCCGCCATAACAACCTTGTGTTGTGTTCCGGCATTAGTGACCAGGTTCCAGTCTCCCTTAAGAGAGCAGCAGCGCATTTGTAGCACCTTTGGTGTGGCAAATGTCCATAGGCGATAGTAACCGCTTTTCATTAAGTCGGCCGTCTGCCTGTCTGCTGAACTCATGCAATAAAAAAAAAATATAAAAAAAAAATTGTATTTTTCATCAATAAACCTAAACATAGTTTAAATTATAATACCGCTAGACTTCGCATTTTACAGGGGAAGTATGTCACTTCCCCTATAAAATTAGTTTCGTGTCGTTGTTTAGTTATTTTAAAAATATAAAGTAGTACTTATAAAATAACTATAAGTGTAGTGCTTTCACAAGTATGTTGAAATAAAAAATGTAAAATAATATTTTTTTTATTCTGTTTTTTGTGGGGGGTGGGGGTTTTATCTACATGGATACGTCAACCCCGTCGTGCTATAATCTATTTTACTCGACATACATTATATATTAAAAAAAAGAAAAACAAAGGCTGATGAAGAACTCCAATTAAACCACCTAGCCGTTGAAATATTTCTGATGTGGGCTCAGACAGAATTGTTTGAATGGCACCAATATCCATAGGATTTAGACTGTAGTCTCTCATCAGTGCCTGTCTTTCCTTTTTGTTTCTGACACAAATCATCAGCAAATGTTGGATATCTAACTCTGATATAAGAAATTTTTTAAACAATAGAACTACCGTGAAATCTGGCAACTTAACCGATGGTTGTGATACGCATGAGAGACAAGACGGTGGTCCAACACCTAATGGAGGGCTAATAATCCCCCTCCTAAACCATCCATCATCATCAACACCAACTGAAAATTTTTCATGTCACAACAATTAAACAATACATTATAACACCACACAAAGTCACAAACACATAACTAACAATAAAACTTATAAACATACTCAAACCAACGCGCACTACCACCGCATTGCATTACACGCACACTTCACAAACAAACCAAGACACACAAAGAGCCTAAAAATTAATAACACAGGCAACAAAAAGAAAAAAACAACACACATGGCACTAGATAGGACTATATATAAGTATAGATATAAGGCCCACACTGCACATGCACTTCCTCACAACACCAGCATGTAACAGATACACTCTACATTAGTATAAGTTTAGTATTAAAACTAGAATAAATTAATATAATAAGTTTTTCGTAAGACACATACACCTCAACACATAAATCAATAAATTAATGTCGCAAACCAAAATAACTAATAAGCGTGTAAAATTAAACAAAATTAAATCTAGTAATTAAGTTGTAAAAAAGGGTACGGAACTCGAGTCCGTAGAGATGTTAATAATAATAAAAATAAATAAAAAAACCAATGGTTGTCAATTTTCCCATTATATGTTTTCGTTTACAAGATTATTATGCTAACCCACAGGTTATGGTGGTTAGATTTCTGTGGACTGTACTTATAGCGGAGATATGACCTAAATCCTTGCACTATAAAAGTAGAAGCTCCACCCACCTTGAGATCAGCCCTCTCCTGGCTTGGTTCAGGCTGCACTCGGGAACTCGGGAACGGAGCACGGCACTATGTCTCACTTTAGAGCACAACTGTACATAGATTAGCTCCTTGAAAGTTTTGGCACGGCCAGTAATAATAATTAATTAAATTTAATAAATAGGTGAGCGCACGGCGCGATGTAGTCGACGCGTATTTTATGAGAGTCCAAAATGGCTGCCCCTTACCCTGCTGTGCATTGGCCGTCGCCTCACACAGAAAGAGGGTAGTCAACAAAATCAGCGGAGCGATGTTTTACCCACTTATTATAGGCAAGGACAAGTGCAGTTTTACACAAGTGACAAAATTGTGAATAAAACAAAACTAGTTGATTGTATAAGGTTTAAATTTGGAATACCCTTCTATTAATGTACACTTGCATACTGGTAAGACTTTCTAAATTGTAACATTGCATAGATAATATTTTCTTAAGTTTTCGCGACTTGTATACATAATAAAACTCCGTTTTAACGGTTTAAAGCGCGGTAATTTTATTTGATTTTGGTTTTTCCGACGTTTCGGCCACTTTTGCCGTGATCACGGAACACAAAGATGTCAAGTGTCAACGAGTATTGTTAAAGTTTTATTTAGCCTACCGCCAACTTGTTAATTTTAATTATTTAGTTTTAATTTTGTTTATGGTTATTATTTACTCTATGGGAGCCTAATCTAATTTACTACCGCTTCGCAACATGTTATGGCTTGAAGAGAAGAAGCGGCGCAAGAAACTTCAGCAAACATGCCTAGCTCTAATAATTTTATATAATATTAAAATGGGTGGAAGGAAAAATAAAAGTAATTATCAGTCAAGTTGGTTTATGTTCCGTTGTACGCAGAAAGAGCTCACAGTGTCTTGAGCTTGTCTGGCAGCTGGTTTTTGCTGGGTTTGGGTCTTAATAGTTTTGATGATTGGATCCCAAACAGGTGGTACTTGCCAACCATCTTCTTATTGCATAGATTTTAGTAAAGAACAAAAAAATAGTATCTGTGCGTATACGCCCATTTGCTATGAAGACCTCGATATGTACATTTAATTAGTAAATATGCAACGATGTACAAATCAACCTAGCTTGCCGGTAAATGTAAGGAAACAGTGAAATTTCCGACCAAGTTCCTATCTGTATAAATTCTCGACGTACATATGTCTGTCTGTACGCTCAACCGAATACTATCCATTTCCTTGTAAAGCCGGAAGAGGAATGAAAGCATGGATTTATTATTATATTACTAAACCCTTAGCACATTTATTTTTATCAAAATACAGAATAAAATTGAATATTTTTTACTGTATATAGTACAGTCGCGGTATGAAAATGTTCGTCAAAAGAAAAGAAAAGTACAAGAAACAGTACTGCCAACTGTTACCGACGCAAATATCTACCATTAATTACATGTGTTTCTTATTTGTCAATATCATTTTATAACATTAGTAAGTAAGAATACAAGAAAGATTACAATTTCCTGCGACCGGGCGGCCTGTCGTAAGAGGCGACAAAACAACCCACAGCAAGGTGGTAGGGCATTTGCCCGACTGGATGGCTACCACCCCTGGTCTAAAGTATGTCGCCTATGAATTGCATGTGCGTACTTCTAATAAACTTTTTGATAATTCCAATGACTTTTTCGAATTTACATTCTACAAATTCGTAACAATATAATTCTTCTGTTCGTGTGTATGTCACTAAAGTCCTCCTAAATGGTTGGACCTATTTTGATGCAATTTTTATATGTGTTCAAGTGGATTCGAGAATGATTGACATTCACAATTTGACCCAGTAGGTGGCGATGGTAACAGGTTCCAAGATTTTGACGATTTTTTTTGGTTTATTTGAGTGGGTCACTCGGTGGTTTAAATTTACAATTGGACCCAGTAGGTGGCGCTGCGATCGGACCTAGTTTTTATAACATGGCAACGTCTGCTGAGTATTAATAATAAAATATGACATTAATACGGACTTGTCTCGTCGGAGGTACCTTATTACCAATACAAGCCCGAGCCAGTTCTTGACGATGGTCAATATCTGCTCTACTGGGACCGATCAATTATCACAGACAGGACTATTGTCGCCAATAAGCCTGATATTGTGATAGTTAACTGCTTTGCGAGACGTGCTTTAATTGTAGATGTCGCGATTCCTCATGATGGTAACCTCATGAATGCCGAGAAAGATAAATAAAGTATATTGATTTTGCTCACGAGGTTACCGCCATGTGGAACCTGGACTCTACAATCATAGTACCGATAGTGATGTCAGTGAATGGACTAATAGCAAAGAGCCTTGACCGCCACCTTGAAAGGCTCTCGCTTGGTATCTGGGTGAAGGGGCGGATGCAGATGGCAGCTCTGTTGGACATGCTCTGTATTATGAGAAGATTCCTATGTCTGGAGCCTTAACCACCGGTAGCTTGGACCCTAGGCCCCGCTGCCGGCAGACATCGACTTTTTTTAATATATTTTTTTTGTATATAGTAACTACTTAAACAAAAATGTAAATAATTTGAAGACAAATAAATATGTGAAATATGACATTGAAATAATAAAATTATTATTTACTTACGTACATACATACAAACATAACTTCACGCCAGTTCCCTTGCGGGGTAGGCACGAACAACAGAGCGCCATTTAGGCCCATTCTTACACACCTCACTTGCTTCTTTGACATTCATAACTCTTGTCATGCACACTCGTCTGTTCTTAAGGTTCCTGACATCACCCTCCGCTAGTACACGATCAATTTGATCATGGAAGGTGTGTCGTGGCCTTCCACGACTTCTGCATCCATCCACTTTTGCATTGTATATCTGTTTAGTCATTCTTTCATCATGCATTCTTTCGACATGATGATTATTTACTTAACAGAACTAATGTAATTATAATGACTTTATAAACTAATACAATAAAATAAAACTTAGTTATATTGTATTGTGCCCATAGTCCCTCAAGATTATAAGTAGAATACTGAGCCTAGATCACCGTCTTCTATGAGTAAGGTGCCCAGAAGGCTCACTGGATCTCCATGCAGATACGTTGTCCGAGGTAGGTACCAGCCTCTCATCACCTGAAGAGTCAATGAGTCGTTTTGAAAGGTCTGTGGCTCCACAAATGGCCTGATCATATATACCACGTATATTCAGATCAATAAACATCATAATTATAATTGTACTTGCACAAATGAATGTTGATTTTTAAATATAATAAAACTGTAGAGGTCGAATTTCTGTTCTATCCGTGCAGGTACGGAGAAAGAATACAATTTCCTGCGGCCGGTGAGCCTGTCGTAAGAGGCGACAAAACAACCCACAGCCAGGTGGTAGGGCAATTTCCCGACTGGATGGCTACAACCCCTGGTCTAAAGTATGCCGCCATAACAACCTTGAGTTGTGCTCCGGCATTAGTGACCAGGTTCCAGTCTCCCTTAAGAGAGCAGCAACGCATTTGTAGCACCTTTGGTGTTGCAAATGTCCATAGGCGATGGTAACCGCTTTCCATCAAGTAAGCCGTCTGCCTGTCTGCTGAACTCCTGCAATAAAAAATAAATAAAAAAAAGGTAATGCTTCTCAACACCGAAAATGAAATCTCAGTTAATCATTCATAATACCTACATAATAACACAGTAATTTATGCTAATCTTAATAATCTGACAGTTCAAAGCATTTATTACATCATAGTATAATAATGAATGACATAGCTTTGATGTCACTTACAACTACATTTTTATCTGACGTACGTTTGGACAAACGGATATGCTAACCTGTTATGTTAAGAACTTATAGGCCAGTTATTCATTCAATGAAGTTGCCGCTAAGAGGGACGGTTAATTTATTAATGTAGAATATCTGCATCGAGTTCAAATAGAGGCAGTTTTACTTTCACCGTCATAGTCAAATCACGTCTTGTTTCAACTTTCCTTTGTGATCCTGGAAATCACACTTTTTCTAATCATAGAAAGGCCAAAAACTTATGAGGTGTCCGGCTCCAACCTTACGTAATTAAAATAAAATCAAAATTGAAAACCTCTGTGTATATTACTATTTGTGTGAACGAACTTTTTTTTATAATGCTGGATGCATTTGCGCATCCCCTAGGATCCCGGAGGTGATTAACGAGTGAAATAAGAACAAACGAACTACCCCAAATTGCCCAACATAATAAAGTAAAGAAGATATGAAATAGATAGTAATAAATGTATTAAATAGTTAGAAAATATAGTAAATAGTTAAAAAATGTAGACAGCAAGAAAAATTTGAACAACAACAACATGTATTACATATATAAGCATTTTTCAAAAAGAGATAAAAAAGAAATAAAACCCTCTGTCTTCTAATGTGATGAAGGAGAACAAAAAAAAGTATCTCAGTCAACTCAGTTTTGTGTGTAATATGAGAACGCATGAATTCAGCAGAAGTCCTAGTTTGTTCTCGACATATTACTAGTAGCAGTCAGTACCCGTTGCTTTGATACTAGTTAAGCTAGGATTTCAAGGATGAGATGGGGGCGCGGCGTGCTTTGCGCGCGCTAATCTTTCCTCCCGTGGGGTTAGTTACAAAGCGCCCCACGCACAGAGAGCTTGATGATGCCGGGGGTAAAAGTCCAATGGCAGTGGAAGTGGCCTCGAAAAACCCACGCCTGCCAGGGCTAGCGGAAAGGCTAACTCATACACCCGTAGTACTAGCATAAGGCGAAGGAGGGAACACCCAGAGGTTTTAGTGGGTATCCCTAACTGATGAGTGGCAATAGCATGGCACCAGATCTGACCGGCGCGCTAGTGCCACCCCCGATCTGGCGACTCCCACACACGGGTCGCAAACTATCCCCCCAAGGTTCTGCCCTTGTCGCGGCTTATGGTCTTCAATCGGATTTCCCATGGCTAAAAGAAAAGGATTTCAAGGATACATCAGCAAACTACGAGTCACAGTTGGCCTCGATACATACATATCCGTTATTCCATTAACCTACAATAACTTCAGTTGAGTTGCTTTTTTACTTGCTTATTTAAATCTGTATTTCGTTTCAGGTAGTATAAAAATAAACAATAAATTTTAATTTCTAAAAATAATAATTATAATATTACTATTATAATTCATATAGGATGGATATTTAAAGAGTTAAATTTTCGCCAAAACACCTGTCAATAAGTGTTGTATTTTTATTATCAAAATACTGGCTAAATAATATTAAAAAAAAACCTAAATAAATAATATCAAATTTAAATAATATAAAAATTATATTGTCACTCTCCCATTCAAGCTTCCACTGGAGTCGTTTCATTTTCAAAATATTAACTTTGCTAAGGAAGCCTAACATTTAACTACTGTCGCAGCGGCATGTCGTTGAATGTACACCTGGGCGTAAGTACAGATAAGCATAGCGGTGTCAGTGAAAGTAAACTCATGGTCGTTGAGCTTTATATGTACAGTTTTGCGGAAAAGTGATTACGGTTTGCACGTGGATGGATTTATAAGATAAACTAGTTTCCCGCGAGATATTCATCGCATTATTCCACGGCCTCTGTGATTCAGTTGGCTAAGCTTTTGCCAGTCTAGCTCACTACAACGTAAAGGTTCCGGGTTTGTTTCCTGACATGGTAAACAAACGCGTAACTTGCTCACTTTTGCAATATATAATACGTATGTTTAAATGCTGAAGTAATATTAGTAGTCAGTACGATTTTCGACTTCGGTAGCCAGTTTGGCAAGTGTATGAAAAAATAGCGATGGCGCGTGGCCGGCCACATGTGTTTTTTTATTGCAGGAGTTCAGCAGACAGGCAGATGGCGACAGGTCTCTACAAAATATATGAAAAAGCGTGTCAACAGCTCGGTGACCGCCGCTGACTGTGGTCGGTGGCCCGTTTGCGCCGAGCCTTATCTTTCGTGTTTCCATTCATTTTTTGTCTGTATGGATGACATTTGATAAGAAGGTTTACAACTCTTATTAAGTGACTTTTTCAACTGTTTAATATAGAGTTAAAGCTTTTTTGACTTGAATAAACTTGCAAACTTTTTAACCGACTTTAAAACCAGGAGGTTCACAATTTGATGTGTAAATTTATATTTTTTACGTATGTTCAGCCATAACTTTTTTGTTTATGGACCGATTTTGATTATTATTTTGCGCTGGATTCATAACTGCTTGCCGATAGTTTCTTAATTCTATACCGTGATATTATAGTTATTGGAAACCATATACGTTATTAAAAAAAAAAAAAATCTATCACAAACGAAACCGATTTCAAGAGTAACTAAAAAAAAACAAAAATATATAGTTTTTACAACATCTTGAAGTTGGTGCCGAGTGAAACAAATAACAAATACAAATAAAAACTACGTTTTAACGGTTTTAAGCGCGGTAATTTTATTTGATTTTGGTTTTTGCGACGTTTCGTTTTATTATGTATACAAGTCGCAAAAACTTAAGAAAATATTAAACAAATACAAACTTGCAAAATACAATAATCGTATGTAAATCATAAGATTTACTTTCCACCGACTTCAAGATGTTATAGAATTTTTTTTTTTTTTTAACTAATATTATCACTCGAGCGGCGCAAATATGCAACCCTCTGTGAGAGTTATATGTTTGTGCCGTTTGCTGTCGAGACCCTTGGACCGTGGGGTCCTGAGGCCATGAGCCTCTATCAAAATTTATCAAAACCACTCATTGACTCTTCAGGTGATCAGAAGGCTGGTGCTTACCTCGGCCAACGGATTAGTATGGCGATCCTGTGAGGAAACGTAGCCAGCCTTCTGGGCACCTTACCCATAGAAGACGGTGATCTGGGCTCAATATTCTACTTATAGTCTTGAGGGACTATAAATAGAATACAATACAAATAAGTTAAGTTTGCTTTTATTGTATTTGATTAAATGAGTTGTATCTATAGTAATATTATAAAGAGGTAAAGTTTGTGACGTTGTAGGGGGTAATCTCTGGATCTACTAAACCGATTTTAAAAATTCTTTTACTGTTAGAAAGCTACGTTAACAGGGAGTGTCATAGGCCGCTAGGATTCAATAAAATGAAAAGAACTAATATTATTATGTCATTTTTTTTATTACATCCTCTTTCAAGTTCTCACCAGTAGCTCTTTTATGGTCAACTAGGTCATCAATCAAAAATACCAAATAATGTGAAAACGGACACGGGCAACGATAAAAAAAATAATGAGGTGAAAGTGACTTGCGTTATAAAAGCAAAAGTGCTAATTTTTTGAATAATTATATTATATATTTGATGTTATATAACATTTTTATATTAGTCGTAATTGCATGAAAGGGTTAATTAAAATTTTCTATGTTCTTTCATTTAACCTTACCGAAGGTACTTTCAGTAAGAGATTCAATTTCATGAATTCGATACATTGTTTTTGTGTATTATCCCAGTAATTAGTCCCTATTAATATTATAGATGCGAAAGTAACTCTGTCTGTCTGTCCGTCTGTCCGTTTTCACGAAAAAACTACTGAACCTATTTGGCTGAAAGTCAGTATATATATATATATATATATATATATATATATATATATATATATATATATATATATATATATATATATATATATATATATATATATATGTGTGTGTGTGTGAGTTTTTAATATCGAGGGTGGACAAGGGATACTTTTTGACCCGGATAATGGTACAGATTTAAGTAAGGGCTATCCCAAAAAGTAGGATAGGTTTTTTGTAACTCGCCATTTTCGTCATTGTCCTTTTTGTGCTTTTTGCCCCTTTTTGTTCTTTTTGTCCTTTTTGCCCCTTTTTGTCCTTTTTGTCTTTTTTGTCATTATTGTCACTTTTGTCATTATTGTCACTTTGTCATTATTGTCACTTTTGTCATTATTGTCATTTTAGATATAGACATATTGCATCTGTGCAGTATAAAGCAATGCCTCAATTGAGGGACGAGGCAGTCGAGCGAGAACCACAATCAAGGCGAGATTTGTGTACATTCGGTGACCTATTTAGTGACGGACTTTGCGCGTGTATTTCAATTACGATCTTCTGCATTACTTTTGGACTTATTGCGTTCGGTTATATTTGTACCTGTGTTATACGTGTTTCTATAGTTCTAATAAACTCTATAATAATTCCAACGGCATTTTAATTCGAGTCCTGCAACTCGTAACAATATAGAATAGATAGAGATAATAGACAGATTGAATAATTAATTTTGGTGTAGTCTAACTTGTTATTTATGTTTCGGTTCTTTTTCTACAGTATAAGTATCCATTTTTGGTTTAGATTTATTCATATATATTGTTAGGCCTTAAATTTATGGATATACTGTAGAATAATTTTTATTTAAAGAAAAATATATACTTCCTGGAAAATTGTACCTACAGTTTATTCATTCTCTTTTCTTTACCTTCTCCCAATTTTTTGGGGTCAGCACAATATGTCTTTTTCTTCTATACTCCTCTATTCTGAGATACGTCCTCTGTCACACCACAAATCATCCTTTACACAATATTCATTGAGGTAATTGAAATTATCCGATGGTAACTAGCGCTTGATAAAAATTTAAATGCTTGCTCTGTTAATAAACCAGGGATTTACTTGCAGCGGGAAAATCCTAGTTAGAAATAAAAACAATAGTAGCTAATGTATATTGAAATTGCTCTTAATTTCATTTCAGAAACCACACAAATGTCACATCATATCAAGATAGCAGCTATGTTCTTCATCCTGCACACAGTTACCTGCAGTCCTGTGAAAAGCGCCGACCGACCAGTCCACGAAATAATTAACGAGCAAGCAAGAAGTGATGATGTCCGACTATTTCTTCCGTACGCCAATCCATTGGCTGGTAACTCATTGCAAAATGCGAAAATACACGCACAGCACCAGCAAGCTATGTTCGATGCTGAAAGGAAACGGCAGCACAGAGCCCAAATAATGAGATGGAATCAAGCACCAACGAAAGCTGACAGCTACATGAGAGCTTATCATGACCTACAAGAAACACATCAGTTAGAATTAGAGAAAGAACAGTCGACAATATATGAAAAGTTAATAAGTCCTGTTCCGCCACCTGTAAAACAAGAGATTCCAAAACAAAAAGCAGATATTGATAATGCGAAAAGGAATATTGATAGAGGGTTGAAAAAACCCAGAAATCAGAGATCACGTGCAATATTTGAAGAAATGAAACTAACAACTGCAACTGCACCGCCAGTACGACAGCAAAATCCTACAGGAAAACCTGTACGAGTAGCACCAAAAAGACAAGATAATGTAAATCTGAGACAGAGTCTTAAAAACACGCAAGTAAAAAAAGAAACTTTAATAGATAAACATGGCCCTGAAATAACTACATTTATAGCCGATGATGATGTTGTAAATAGAAATCATAGATCATACGGGTCCCTAGAGTATCATAAATTTATTCCAAACGTTCATGGAACAGTACAGATCGCTCCAGCTCCGGCTTATGATCAAGGAGTATATATCAAATCGCGGGGTAATATTGGATATGCCACTACGTATAAACCTACCTACCTACCTAATAAATTGTATACAAACATATTTCCAAGCAAAACTCAGTACATCTATCCCAAACAATACGGCCAAGAATACAATCGATATATAAATAGCAATGAATATGCTCACTATTTGAACGCTCAAAATATCGGTGCATTACAAACATTACTACAGAAACGACCTCAAGAGCAAGCTAATGAATTAAACACATTGGTAGAAAACTACAGTACAGAGTCTCAAGAATCGATAAGTCATCCTTTAGTATATCATTATGTACAAAACCAACCACTTTATCAAAACTATCAACCTGCATACGGTGGGAACGCTATTAATTATGCAAATTATAATCATAACTATCAAATTCCAGCCACAAGTGGAGAAGTTACCGATCATACCCCACTAAATACAGCTATCAATAACGTGCTACCAAAACCAGAACCGATTGTTCCATACGTACAGCAAACTATTACAACACAAGTTCCACATATCATTCAACCTGAAGTAACTAATCATTTCAATGATCAAAAACAAGTACTTTTAAGCATACCACCTACACAGGTGGCAGTTGAACAACAGAATGTTAAATACTTCGGAGATATTTCAACTGAACAGCCACGTGTAACAGAATACTACAAACCAGAATATAAACCAGTAATCTCACATAAACCAGTAATCCCGCACAAACCAATAATCCCGCACAAACCAGCAATCCCGCAGAAACCAGTTGTACATTTCTTAGATCACAATCGTTATGGTGAAGTTAGTCAAAGTTATTATCATCATAATAATCGTCCGGGAGTACAACATTTGAATGATGACGGCGTTGGAGTTTCTGCATATGGTGATGAAGATGTAAGTATGATAATAAAAAGTAATAATAAGGATCGTAAATCATACTTAGACGCTGTCACATTTGTACCAAAACTTGCACATGTAGATAATACTCTATTTAGTAATGATAAAGTAAGTAAAGCAGCATTAGTGACTAATGTTATTAGAGATAATTTAAATATAGCACGTCATTCGTTGTTAAATGTAATAAAATTTCAACCATCTCCTTTAGTAATTGACGATAATAAAAATACTAAAGAAAGTTTCATAGATGATAATAATTTATCAGTAAGTAATATATTGTATAGAAAACGTAGATCAACTCTAGATACCGCACCATTTCTGTTAGCTAATGAAACATACTCATCACCCAAAACAAACATAAGTAGTGATGATATATCAAACAGTAAAGCTGAAGAATTAAAACTTAGGTATTTAAATAGAAAAAGAAATCCCCATTATGACCAAAATTCATATACAGATTATGATTATGAAGAAATGCAAAATGATGATAGATTCAGTGATGAATATTACGATGATGATTACGAACATTCACCACCAGATTTCGAATATGTAACACCAAATTACAGACCATTAAAAGTATTCACTAAAAATCATAGAAACAAATTTGACCAACAAGGCAGTCATTCTGACGTTAATTACAATAAACAAACAAATGTTCATAGTTTATCCACTTCTTATGGAGTACCAGAGTTGATATACAAACCAGGTAACTTACAAACTCGTTACGGTGTTCCAAATAATCTTAATTATGACTGGAATGTAGACTCTAGTGAATATAATCAAGAACTTTTTGGAGATTTCAAGAATCATTTTAATTTTAATTTAAATGAGCCTATTTATATGCTTACAGAAAGTCAATTTAAAAAGCTAATAGGCCATCATAATTTGAATATTGGGCATTTAGATGTTTTTGAAGTTAGAGGTAGGAAACCGTTTCTTAAAAGATATAGGAAGAAACACCGTAGGAGAGGTCTTCCTAGGAATGTTAAGAAAAATATACATAAGCTAAGTACATTACATTTAAAAAGATAGTAGAACATTAACACTGTTGTTGGTCAAATAAACAATTAAAATAATATTTATAATAGTTTTACTGTGCAGTTTTATTTGTTTATTAACAAATCGGCTAAGTTCGTAAGTGTCTATGCACAATGAAGAGTTTCGTGGTGATACTTAATTTGAACAAATAAAACACTATTATTTTGTCAATTTTATTTATTTTTACGATAAACTTAAAGCTAACTAACACAAATTTCTTATTAAACAACATCAATTTAAAATGAAATTAATAAAAGAAAATTAAAGAAGACAGGTTGCTATTTTAATTAAAATTACAATCGCCCAGTAATTAACATAACTAGAGGTCGCCCGTGGTCGAAATTCGACCATAATACTTAATTTAAATTATAAGTTTGAACATTATTATAAGCCGCAAGAGTTAACTTGAGACTTCACTCGGATTACGTAAGCGCGAGGTACTGACTCGATGGTACGCGTTGATGGCGAGAACGGTAAGAAGGCGGGGGTCGGGAGGCGAGCTCGCATTCCGCTCAGGTCTCAAGTTAACTCTAGTGGATTATGAGGTTCTGATGTCAAAGACTATATATACTTCTTTAATCACAGATTTCACCAAAGCTACACTGTTAATTTGACTTTAACAATAAACAAAAGAGTATATATGCGTGTGTGTGTCAAATACATAGTAGCGTGTTATGTTTTTTTTATTGATTTAATATGTTTTCATGCATAATTTAAAAAAATATTAGCATTCTGCACTCCTCTATATAAACTATAAGTGTCATAAAAATCATACTCCTCGTTCCGCGCAATTTTCGTAAAAAGGGATACAAAGTTTTTGCTGTATTTTTGCTTCACGTATTAATATATAGATTTAGAAAAGCTCGTATGTTACTAGATGGCGTTACGGGTCGTTTTTGCGATTTCACTACAGCATTGTATAGCGTCATACAGAACACCTGCTTTTCAAATTAGGGAACGTACCCATGAGTGATACGTGACCCATTCAGGTCTTCAAAATCTCACGCTTTTTCGAGCTATATTCAAATATGGTGCACAGCGTTTAGTGCTTCTTAAACAGCTTGTAGCAGCGGGACGGATGATGTGCGAGCGAGATAAAGCAACTATTAATAAGTGCGCTCCCGCATTGCGCTAGCCAGTAGTTCGTTGTCCACTGCGATGACTAGATGTATATAGCTCCCATAGTTTCTTCCGCCGCTTCTTCTCCTCCAGCTATAACACGTTGCGAAGCGGTAGTAATGATAGACTAGGATCGGCTCCGCCGGCGGAGTCGATAATTGGTCCCCAAATAATCACTTCAGCCTGTTGACTTAGCTCTTTCAGCCTTTAACGGCTAATTCTCAAT
Source organism: Dendrolimus kikuchii (assembly GCA_019925095.2). Taxonomy (NCBI): domain Eukaryota; kingdom Metazoa; phylum Arthropoda; class Insecta; order Lepidoptera; family Lasiocampidae; genus Dendrolimus; species Dendrolimus kikuchii. The sequence goes on from CM034413.1 coordinate 11,128,824, forward strand.
ATAGAGTCAATCCCCCGCAGCGGTCGAGCCGAGGTCGAACCTCACAGAAGGTGCCTCCTCGAGCGCGCTGCTTCCGGGCTGAACGCCTCCGCTCCCACGGAATCGGGAAGCCCCCAAAGTCCGGTATCGCTGAAACAGCCATCTGCGGCTAATCAGCTGGGTCCAGCTCCAAAAAAAAAAAACTAATGAACCAAATTATTATTTTGCATTTTCTGTTTGCAAAAAAATATTTACAACCATATTTATGAATTACCTACCTACTACGTGAAAACTAGATATGAATGTCTTGGCATACACAACGGGTAGTCACCGAAGAGGAGAAGCAGGTAAAAATATTAAAAAATAGGTCACGTAATACGGGTACGTTCCCTTACATCGATAGGAGCAAAAAGAAAGTTACAGAAGCCGAGAGCCCTGTATTCTTTCCATCACGGTGTTTTTTGTATTGGGCCACACCATGAGGCTGAATGGTTATGGAAACATTGAAAGTTAAAGATACGTTTATTGTACTTTCCTCGAAAATAAAATAAAACACACACGCACACACCGTAGGCATAGTCAGCTTGCGCCCACACCTACATTCTTTTCACTGTTTTAATCTGAGTAAAGCCTCAAAGAGCATGTAAACATAAAATCGAGTGGTTCAATGTCGTATGTCGTATTCTTTCAATCTACGCTTTTCAACCAAATACAATTTAGTTGATCAGTCTAATATCAGCATTATCAAAAAAATAAATTCTCTAAGCATCTTTATTACATAATAATAGAAAGTACTTGACTCCGAGAATTTATACAACCTTATATTGACAATAAAAGTCGAAACATTGACTCAGCACCTCTCTCTATGTAAATAGCATGTACATCTTTCATAAATTAAGTAAGTGCTTGTAAAGAAATTCCACTGTTTTCCTTATTTGGCGACGGCCTCTGTGGTTGAGTGGGCTAAGCCTTTGTCGGCGTACCTCACTGCAACGCAGAGGTTCTGGGTTCGATTCCTGGTATAGTAAATTTCGGAAACGTATTTTCTCCGTTATTTACTATGGTCTGGGTGTCTGGGATCGGCCCCAGAGTAGTCCGTTGTATGTTACCCATAACACAAGCGTAACTTGCTTAATTTGGGGATATACAATGTGTGTGTTTGTCTGCCGATTATTATGATGATTATTATTATTATTATTAAATTATTTGGCTACAGAACTATAAAAAGCATTTAATTTAAAATACGAAATATCTTAAAAGTACTTAAAGAATTTTGTTCAAACCAATAAGCCCTAATGACGGCCTCTGTGGTTGAGCGGGCTAAGCCTTTGCCGGCTTACCTCACTGCAACGCAGAGGCTCCGGGTTCGATTCCTGGTATGATAAATTTCGGAAACGAATTTTCTCCGTTATTTACTATGGTCTGGATGTCTGGGATCGGCCCCAGAGTGCTCCGTTGTATATTACCCATAACACAAGCGCAACTTGCTTAATTTGGGGATATACAGTGTTGTGTTTGTCTGCCGATTTATTTATTATTATTTATGTCACGTTACAGCGAGGTTGTCCATTTGTCTCTTTCTTTTCTTTCACCTTCTCCAAGTTATTTGGGGTCGGCACAATATGTTTATCTTCCATACTCCTCTATTCTGACATACATCCTCTGTCACACCACAAATCGTAACTTCTTCACTTAATCCATCCATTTCCTTTCTGGTCTACTTTTACATTTTTGTACCATTCAATCTTCCAATTTAACATTATTTCTTCTTTATCCGCGCAGGAACGGAGAAAGAATACAATTTCCTGCGGCCGGGCGGCCTGTCGTAAGGGGCGACTTAACAACCCACAGCCAGGTGGTAGGGCATTTGAACGACTGGATGGCTACCACCCCTGGTCTAAAGTATGTCGTCATAACAACTTTGAGTTGTCGTCCGGCATTAGTGACCAGGTTCCAGTGGCCCTTAAGAGAGCAGCAGCGCATTTGTAGCACCTTTGCTGTTGCATATGTCCATAGGCGATGGTAACCGCTTTCCATTAAGTGGGCCGTCTGCCTGTCTGCTGAACTCCTGCAATAAAAAAGTTGTCATGCAACCTTCATCCCTCCTCATTACATGCCCACACCATTAGTCTGCTTTCTCTCAACTGTTCAGTCACAGGTGCAACTTCCAAAGATCCTCTCATGTACTCATTTCTCACCTTATCCATTCTTGTAACACCGCACATCCATCTCAATGTTCTCAACTTAGCTAAGTGGAAACGTTTTTGCTCTCTCACTTTAGTGGCCCAATATTCAGACCTGCACCCAAGGCTACACACCATTTATGGAGGTCGATGCATCACTCAACGTTGAGTGATGCGTCGATGTCGATCACCTCCTTGGATGGGGTGACGTAGTACTCACCACTGACGAGAGTCCATGGTTCAATTACCGCGGGAGTTAGGGAATTAATTATAAAATAATACGTCGAGTAGTTATACTCTCAATTAATAGCAGATCTAATTTTATCCACTTCTCGCACAATAATTAGCCACCCTAGAGGGCACTACTACGTCGTGTGCAGCTGACCAAAGTCGGAATTATTATGTTCTCTTATCGTACCGTACGCACGCTTGTGTATTCGAGCGATGACGGAATGAGACGAGTAGTAGGATAATGGATATAAATTACCCTCAATTATTATTCTGTCAGGAAATAAACTCGTTAAAACAGTGCAATAATCTAACACTATGTATTTAATTGCTTAATTAATTTTACTTTAAACTTGAGTCTATTTACTTTTTTCAACTTAACTGACATATTCGTGAGATGCATCTTCGATGGTTACCACGGTCAGAATGAAATACATACATACATACATACATACATAACTTCACGCCAGTTCCCTTGCGGGGTAGGCACGAACAACAGCGTGCCATTTAGGCTTACTCTTACACACCTCAATTGCCTCTTTGACATTCATAACTCTTGTCATGCAAGCTCGTCTGTTCTTAAGGCTCCTGACATTACCTTCTGCTAGTACACGATCAATTTGATCATGGAAGGTGTGTCGTGGCCTTCCACGACTTCTGCATCCATCCACTTTAGCATTGTATATCTGTTTAGTCATTCTTTCATCATGCATTCTTTCCACATGCCCGAACCACCGGAGCATTCCTTTCCTTACCTTCACCCCGACACTCTCTTTCAGACCAACTCTCTTTCTTACTTCGGTATTATATATTTCCAGAATGAAATAACCCCCCATATCCTTTTCTTGCTAATCGGTCGGTTTCTACAACTCGAAGACATCGAAAGTTTTAGAGCAAAAATGAGTACGATAGTCTAGATTTATTATAGATTACAAAATCACAAACACAAAGCACCATTATCATTTACAGAGAGCACAGAATGAGAGAAGGAAAAAAATGTTGCCAGTATAAAGACTTAAGTGATACCAGTTTTCAAGTAATAATTTTAAACAGATATTTTGTTTATTTATTACCGAAAGAATATTAACACTAACAGACATAGCGCGTACCTTACGTGCAAGGGTGGCTCATACACTCTTGCACGCTGGACTGTTTCATCCAACCCAGCTTCCTCAAGCGCTCCACCAGTTACTTAAATTTACGAGAGGCTTCCCGAAGGCTTCGGCTTGCCCTGTAATTGGCTACCCCTCCGCAATCTAGCAGAGATTGGAGACACAAACACCCCCCCCCCCCCCCCCCCACTTTTGAGCAATAAAATACAGAAAAGATTAAGAACATACACACTTTCACTATAAATTGATTAAAGAAAGTTCCGTAGCAGAATGAGGAAAATGCTGGCACTTCTACGGAAGTCCTCACTGTACATGGAATGCCAAGCACTTGTCCATTTTTTACATATATTTCAACAGGCACCAGGCCCTAGTCGGGCTTTATACTATACTCCGTCGTTATTCAAATTGAGATTTGAAAGAAGCCATATAGTTTAAAAAAATATTGAGCTGTGTTTCGGAGTTCCAGCATCAGTGGCCAGATTCCACTCCCTCCTTAGAGGCCGGTAGCACATTGATAGCACTAGTATTGGCAATGTCTGCAAGGGACGAAACCCAGTGTCCATCACAGTTAGGCCGTCAACCAGTCTGCTGTACCCCAGCAATAAAATACCAATAACATACATACATACATAACTTCACGCCAATTCCCTTGCGGGGTAGGCACGAACAACAGAGCGCCATTCAGGCTTATTCTTACACACCTCACTTGCTTCTTTGACATTCATAACTCTTGTCAAACTACCAATAAGCTACCATTAATTCAGGATATAAAAGGCTATTTATCGTCAGCCAACCATTGTCCACTACAGGACGTAGGCCTCCCCAAGTTTGCACCACCTATCCCACTAACCGCTACCACTTTCCAATGGGTGGGCCGGCACTCTGTCTGCACTATTTCACCCTTCAGATTCCCGCTAAACACTAAAATGATATTTATAATATGATTACATAAACTTCCCACTGCTGGGTTCGGCGCTTCTCATTTAGGATATTTGAAAATATACCTGCCAAGCCTGGCCAAAGCAGATTTCATCACGATGTTTTCCTTCACCATCAGACATGATAATATGAAAACTGACTAAAAGAGTTATGTTTTTTTTATTGCTGAAGCACAGCAGACAAGCTGACGGCCCAACTGTGATGGAAAGTGGTTACTGTTTGCTATGGACATTAGCAATACCAGAGGTGCTGCCAATATGTTGCCGGCCTTGAAAACGAAACTGAAACCTGGCCACTGATGCCGGAACAGAACTCAAAGTTGTTATGGCGGCATACTCTAGACCAGAGGTGGTAGTCATCCAGTCGGGCAAATGCCATACCCCTGGCTGTGGGTTGTTTCGTCGCCTCTTACGACAGGCCGCTCGGTCGCAGGAATTAATATTCTTTTTCCGTTCCTGCACGGACTACATGCTTCCCGGCTAGGATTTGAACCCACGTCATATGAACGTGGCTGCGTTTGCCTATCCTTGCAGAAACGTAGAAAGAACACTAATTCTACCGTCCGGACGGCCTGTCGTAAAAAAACAAAATTAACCCACAGCCAGGTGGTAGGACATTTGCCAGTCTGTATACCTCACAGCCCTGGTCTAGAGTACGCCGTCATAACAATCTTGAGTTGCTTTCCGGCATCAGCAGCCAGGTACCAGTTTGCTTTTAGTGCCCTGGAGTACATTTATAATACTGCTATTGCAAATGTCTGCAAGGGACAGAAACCAATGTCCATCACAGTTAGACCATCAACCAATCTGCTGTACTCCAGCAATAAAAATGCCAATAACCATTAATTCAGGACACAAAAAGCCATTTGTCGCCAGACAATCGTTTTCCACAACTGGATGTAGGTCTCCCCAAATTTGCACCACCTATCCCGGTACTTTCGCTGTCCTCATCCAACACCACTGGCGGCTTTGCGCAGATCGTCGGTCCAACGAGCTGGAAGGCGTCCTACACTACGTTTGCTTTTGATCGCCACTCCAGGACTTATCTGCTCCATCGACCATCAGTCCGGCGACAAATGTAGTCCGCCCACAACCCCTTCAGCTTGCTTATTAATCTATAATATTACAAAAGTGCAGTCTTTGGTTTTTTAGATATTTTTGTGTTTAAGTCTGTGTGTTCGGTAATCACGTAACAACTGGCCCGATTTCGATGCGATTTTCGCTGATCGATAACAAATTCCCGGACTTAAAATCAGCGGTGAAAATAGCGAATGATGCTATTAAGAGAAATAGAAGAAGATAAATTCAGGCTGACACAACAACATTAAATATAGTGGATGAAACAACTGTATAAACATGACTATACTACATACGTACATACATACATAGCTTCACGCCAGTTCCCTTGCGGGGTAGACACGAACAACAGAGCGCCATTCAGGCTTGTTCTTACACACCTCACTCGCTTCTTTCACATTCACAGGTCTTGTCATGCACGCTCGTCTGTTCTTAAGGCTCCTGACATCACCTTCTGCTAGTATACGATCAATTTGATCATGGAAGGTGTGTCGTGACCTTCCACGACTTCTGCATCCATCCACTTTTGCCTATACTAGATATATTATATTTACAAGTAGACTTAAGGAAGTTGATTCTAATATATCTAATAATCTATAAAGTACAAAGTTATTCAAAATAAATAACTGTTCCTATAGTCCTTGACTAAGTCAAGGGCAGCAGGGTCAACTTGGCCTGGGAGCTTTTTCCTGGGAGCGGCTTAAAGTGGCCAGGTTGAAAAAATAATTTGGAGTGCCGATGTAATATTTTCACTTATCAAGAGCAAATTATCTGTAATAAAATCTGTGGTACTTTATATCACGGGAACCCCGCGGGACTTTTCCCGGCAGCGGCTTCAAGTAGTTAGGACATGTAAAAATTACCTTATTTCGTCCAACAGCTTATAAACGTCCCACTGCTGGACTCGGGCCTCCCATTATAGGGAAACGGAGAGTAAACCCGCTACTCTTGCCCAAGGCGGCTTGGCAGGTTTGACACATCGGTTATTGATGTGCAGGTTTCATCACAATATTTTCCTGCACCGTTGTTAGCACGTGATAATTGTTACAATAGTATAATAGTATATAATAAAGTTTATTTTTTTTTTTCCACAGTTACACTACGCAGCGAATTACGAATTCGGCTACAGAGTCAAGGATGTGCATGCAGGCAACGATTTCGGCCATTACGAGAATAAGAACGGCCGAAAGACAGACGGACATTACCACGTTTTACTGCCGGACGGACGGATGCAGAAGGTCAGCTACACCGCTGGACCGGGTGGTTTCCACGCAGACATTTCCTATGATCATTTACATTGATGTGATTATTTTAATAAGCGCTTAAAGTTACTAGATGCCGCCCAATGGTCAAAATTGAACCAGAGTTTATAGTCTATTTACTGCGTCCTATATATTACCGACCGACCGTACATTTGTCTTACTATCGGTTTAAATTTGACGTAAGCTCCATACAAGTAATGTCAAATTTCTACCAGTCGTAAGACAAGTGAATATATATTCAGATATAAGAGCCGGTCATCTTTCTTTCCAATCTTATACCTATTGGTTAAAATTTGACATACAATCTATACAAACAATGTAAATTTTCTACACATCGTAAAAGTTATGTAAAAGTACACATTCACCTAGTATAAATAGGTTTTATCCTAATTGAGGTTCTTTTGTTCAAATATATATTTAATACGTGTATAGTCTGCGACTGTCTGGCCGCAGACTATATTTTTTTTTCATATTGTCAGTACAAACTTTAGCAATGAATGTTTTATTTAATATATTTATAGCACACAATGACATTATATATAAAATGGAAATTCTGTACACTTTTCCTCCGTGTAAACTTTCTACGTCAAATTTCACATAAAAATGGGGTGGAAAGATTAGTCTTCACATATATGTACACGTCAGAAGAATACCTAATTAAACTCATAGGAACCATGCTAAAATAAGATCTTAGTGACAACTCTTTTATTCATTTACTAGCTGACCCGGCAAAGTTCGTACCGCCTAAGAATCAATAAATAAAAAACGTTGATTTCTGAACGATGGGACGAACATCAAACGTTTGACATTCAAAACCAAAAACATGAAAAAAAACTTCACTTATAAATTTAATTTGATTTCTGAACGACTTTTAAATTTAATTGATTTCTAAACGACGGGACGAACATCAAATGTTTGACAGGTAGGAATAGTTACTAAGGGAAAACGAAATGTAGTTTTTACTATATTCAAAGCATTTTTTTCATATTTACTCACCTTTCAAACCTTTCCTGGACTACCTCAAATAATTTAAAACTAAAATTAGCCAAATCAGTCCAGCCGTTCTCGAGTTTTAGCGAGACTAACGAACAGCAATTGATTTATATATATATAGATATACTGTTCCTATATGATACTATTCGTTCACTTGCCTTACCATCGGTTGAATTTTGACATTAGATGTATGGAGCTTGTCAAATTTTAACTGATTGTAAGGCAAATGAACGGTTGGAAGATATAGGTACCCGTCATTAATGCGCTAGATGATACGATAGGTGTAAGTGAAATAAAAAATGTTTTGATTTCTAATGCATTAAGTCACAGGTATAAATTAACAGATTCTAATTCTTAAAAATGTATTCTAGTTATGATACTTAATCAAAAATACGGTAATTTATTCATTCATTTGTAAAATAAGACCAACTTAATATAAATTGTCATTAATTTAAAGCGATACTTTAATGCTTTACAATGTTGCTATAAACTAATAATAACCTTTTATTATAATATATGACTATATATTGTATAGGTATATATGCATCTTTTTCTAACAAGCTCTCAACTCTATAGGTTAAAATAGCACGGATGTATGTATTTGTAGGCATTTTAATACGATTTCTATATATTAGTTATTACTCTGACGTGTACACACAAGGTAGCCCTGTCATGTATCTGGTAAGAATTTCGCAGTAGGTATCCGGGATGGTAGGTAATGTATTTTGACTCCTTTGATTTTCATTTTCTGCTTTTAAGTTAAAAACATTTGTTTTATAAGCCGCGCGCAGGTTTGCCGAAGACTACTTACTATTACTGTATATACTTATGTAAAGTATATACAGTAATAAATATCATTACAACAACTATTTATGTAACCTTTTTTGTCAACCCTACTGACCATCGATGCGTGACATCGCGAGGCTATCGGCAAACCTTCTACGCACAGGTATTATTAGTAATTATCATAATTTATGTGATGAATAGTGAGTCATAAAATAATTTACTATAATATCTTGCCTTTTATAGCCAGTTCCTATATATTACTACCGTTCCTACTACAGGTTAAAATTTAACATGTGCTCCATACATGTAATGTAAAATATCTACCAATGGTAGAAACGATAGGGACCGGCCGTAAATCAATTGGGACCATCAAACAAATAGTATATTAAAATCATGTAAACTTTCCACTCGCTTCATCGCAATAAGTATAAGCAAGTTCTATACGATGCAACTCTTCTTAATTTTTCTGTGGCAAAATCTTCACGTAAACAAGCCTACAAAGTCAATACAATATTCTTTTTCTTTTCACGTCTTCCAAATCATTGAGCACAATATGTGTTTTCCTTCCATAATTTTCTATTCTGATTCTACACCATAAATCACCATGTCATCCTTCACAAAATCCATTTATCTTTTTGGTCTACCTTTACTCTTTTTTTATGTTTAAGGCTTGGCAACTAGGCCTTTAAGCCAGGCGCAGTTGTATTGTAGGCTACAATCCACACACACATCCACTACATCCCTCGCGGGGTAGGTACGAACAACAGAGCGCCATTTAGGCTTATTCTTACACACCTCACTTGCTTCTTTGACATTCATAACTCTTGTCATGCACGCGCGTCTGTTCTTAAGGCTCCTGACATCACCTTCTGCTAGTACACGATCAATTTGATCATGGAAGGTGTGTCGTGGCCTTCCACGCCTTCTGTGTTTTTTAATTTTAATATATAAAATTTAAGTAATTCTTTTTTTTTTAACAACTCTACGGACTCGAGTTCCGTACCCTTTTTTACAACTTAATTTCTATGATAGATTTTAGGGATTCCATACACGTTTATTGTTTATTTTTGTTACTGTGTGCGACATTAATTTAGTGATTTTAATGTTGTGGTGTACCTTAAGACTAACTTATTATAATTAATTAATTAAAACCAATTAAGTTTAACTAATTAAAATTAATTTTGATTAATTAATTATGCTTAATTAATGTAATGGAAACGAGTCATAACATTCAAGACCATACAAAACGATGCATCTTTAAAAACAAACCGTTAGCAAGATTTTTCAAGAATTGAGTTATTACCGCCATCTGTCGTGTAATTGCGTGAACTACAAGATGATTTTACACTTTTTTGGGATTCTGTATAAAAAGCTAGATATCGTTAAAATGGTCTTGTAGAAAAAAATGATTGGCTTAATAAATACAATATTGTTTCTATATTAGTTTGTATGCGTTTGTTCAATATGTGATAATTTAGATAAACACGACAAGCAACGCACAAAAAAGTTATTAAATAACAATATTGCTTTCCTATTGGCTCTCCTGTAAAATTTGATATAGTTTTAAACGGTTTGCTTTTAAAGACGCGGTAAGATTTCCCATATAGGCCCAATTTTTCAATCACCAGAATAAAAGTTACAAGAAAACCAAGAAGAGTTATACCATAAATAACCTTAAAAATTATACTCTAGAAATAAATCACACAAAAAAACATACATACATGTCACGCCTGTTTCCCATTGGGGTAGGCAGAGAAGGGGAATCACCACCTGCTACTATCCTGACAAAGACCGCTTCTTCAACTTTAATTAACTCCTTCATATGTACACCCTTATTTAAAGTGTTTATTATATGACTTTTTTTCAAAAAATACCTTAAAAATATATACATTATAAAGAACTAAAATCGGTGCAGCCCGACCAGACCAATGTCGCAGGGTAGTGACCTAGAAGGCTGGCAGCATTACCTCGCTAGATACGAAGGCTAATTCTTTGAGTAGGGTAAGCTCCAGCCTTCTAGATATACTGCCCTACGAGTAAGAATACAATATCAAAAAATTCAAAACTACCCTCGCGTGAAGAAAACGGTAAAACCATGTTACACTTTTACATTCAGTCGGGTTATATTTTAGTCGATTAATAACTTTGATTTATCGTTTAAAAAATCGGTGCTAAATGACAAAACGTGTAATGTTTTTCATTTTATTTAAATAATTCAAATGTTTGTTTGATGGTACCCAATTAAACCTTATTTTTTAACCTTACTTAGTGTTAGATTAGTAGTATTTGAACTTTTAAACTTAGTTATTAATAATTTAAAATTTGTATATAATAAGTTAAATTATTATACTTTTAAGCCTGTGCTGTATTTTTACTAGTGTTAATAGATATTTAAATGAAACAAAGAAAGATTTAAGTTTTTTATTGCAATCATTCTTCCACACTACAGTCCGCTCCATAATATAGCTGGAGAAAATTAATAACTAATATAGATAACACTTTATTGCTCACCAAAATAAACAAATACAAAAACAAAATGTATAATTACAATACTTCTTGGCAAAACAACAGGCAGCATTGTCGCTAAAAGCGATCTCTTCCAGGCAACCTAGCTTAAAATACATTCTTAACTAATGTGGCGATGTAGGGGGAGCAGAAAAAAGATAGGACAGTACAATTTAAATATACATGCTCACACTAATTTATAAATTTAATACATATATAGAAAAAAAATATAATAGTAATATATATACGTATATACAAAATAATTTAAATAAATATATTTGTTAATATGTTTGATATTTAAACCATATTTTGCGTAGCCAGTTATTAAAGTAAACTTTTATTACATTACCCTAGATTAAGGAACTTGTACAGCGGGTAGACGTGAACAAGCTAAAGGAACCTTAAAGAATTTATTACATTATGTTGATTTAGGGACCCTTTCTCGAAATCAGGGTGGTTTAATAAGAAATAGAGATCCGAAATCGTTAGCAAAGTCAAGCCTACCCCTTGTACAGGGTCCTTAAATTAGAGTAGTGAAAGATGTTTAAATCAATGAGGACTACTTAAGAGGTAATACATATATAATAGGTTGGGGAAAAAGTCTTTTCGCATATAGTATGTAGTAATAAGATCTCTTTGGCTATACGATTTGTATCTGGCTGGTTTTGGTATCATTAAAAAGTTTTAATTTTAAAGAAGAAAATTCAAAATTCAAACTAGGAAAATGTGTGATTTTCATTTGTTTTTCTTATCGTTAAAATGAGTGAATCTAATGAAGAAATTCGATACATTTTAAAATTTTACTACAAAAAAGGTAAAAATGCAACACAAGCCGCAAAAAAGTTTGTGATGTTTATGGATCTAATGCAGTATCTGTGAGAGAAGCGCAAATTTGGTTTAAGCGTTTTCAATCCAGAAATTTTGTTATCAAAGATGCACGTCGCTCTGGCCGCCCTGTTACGGACAAAATTGATGCCATTTTTGAAAAAGTGGAGCAAGATCGGCATATTAGTAGTTACGATGTAACTGAAGAACTGGGAATTGACCACAAAACGGTTTTGGCGCATTTGAAAAAAGCTAGGTACACAAAAAAGCTCGATATTTGGGTGCCGCATGAGCTCACTGAAAGAAACCTAATGAACCGTGTACTCATTTGTGATTCTTTATTACGACGTAATAATGAAACCGAACCATTTTTGAAGAAGCTGATAACTGGTGATGAACAGTGGATCACGTACGACAAGAACGTGCGAAAAAGATCGTGGTCAAAGGCCGGTCAGGCTTCACAGACTGTGGCGAAACCCGGTTTAACTCGCAACAAGGTGATGCTGTGTGTATGGTGAGATTGGAAGGGCATTATTCATTATGAGCTGTTACCGCCAGGCAGGACCTGGGAGGATTCTGAACTGTACTGCGAACAACTGATGAGATTAAAGCAAAAAGTTGAGAGAAAGCGGCCGGAATTGATCAACAGAAGGGGTGTGTGTGGTTTTTCACCATGATAACGCTAGACCTCACACATCTTTAGCCACTCAGCAAAAATTACGAGGGTTTGGCTGGGAGGTGTTAATGCATCCGCCGTATAGTCCTGACCTTGCACCTTCAGATTTTCACCTGTTTCGGTCTCTGCAGAATTCCTTAGGCAGTGTCAGGTTAACATCACGAGAGGACTGCCAAAACCACTTGTCGCAGTTTTTTGATCAGAAGCCCCAAAATTTTTATAGCAATGGGATCACGTCCCTACCTACAAGATAGCAAAAGTTATCGAACAAAATGGCACCTACATACTTTAGTCAAATGTAAATAAACTTTATAAAAAAAACCTTTTGAATTTTTATATAAAATGCGAAGAAACTTTTTCCCCAGCCTAATAGTATAGTCGCTACAATACTAATCGCAAAAACTTTTTATTTTATTGTATGAATTCAGCAGACAGGTAGACGGCCCACTTGATGGAAAGCGGTTACCATCGCCTATTACATTTGCAACACCGAAGTCGCTACCAATGCGCTGCTGCTCTCTTAAGGGAGACTGGAACTTAGTCACTAATGCCGGAACACAACTCAAGGTTGTTATGGCGGCAGACTCTAGACCAGGGGTGGTAGCCATCCAGTCGGGCAAATGCTCTACCACCTAGCTGTGGGTTATTTTGTCGCCTCTTACGACAGACTGCTCGGCTGCAGGAAATTCTATTCTTTCTCCGTTCCTGCACGGATAAGAATATATATATATATATATATATATATATATATATATATATACTTTTTAAATTATGTATTATGTGTGTTATTGTGCAATTACTGCTTTGATTCAAACTGTATAAGGCCAAGGTAGCCAGCTTGTGAAGTGTAACAGATCTAACGCTACCTTGTGTAGCCTATCGCTTGACCTTAAGCTCATTAGGCTGGAACGATATAATATAGTAATTACGACTAATTTAAAATTGCATATCCATTTTAATATGTCATTTTGGATATCCGTTTCCTTTGGTGTCGGTCTTTTTGGCTTGTTGACCTATTTTTCGAAGACTAGCATGTTTTTTTATTGCGTGAGTTCAGTAGACAGGCAGACGGCCCACCTGATGGAAAGCGGTTACCATCGCCTATAGACATTTGTAACACTAAGGTGCTACCAATGTACCAGTGAAACTTCTTTCGCGTTACCATGATAAAGATTTGTGAATTACACCTATGGGCCTCCCTCGACTCCATGGAGCGTTACGCCGTTCGTATCGTCATACTAACAGGCAGTTTAGAATCGCTTTGCCTTGGGTGAGACTACGTCTAAAATGAACTAAAATGATTTAATTAAAATGAATAAATAATTAAAATGAACAAGTTGGCGGTAGGCTAAATAAAACTTTAACAATACTCGTTGACACTTTACATCTTTGTCTTCCGTGATCACGGCCACTGAAAAGTGGCCGAAACGTCGGAAAAACCAAAATCAAATAAAATTACCGCGCTCAAAACCTTCAAAAGATGTAAAAGTATAAATCCTTCTTTCACTCACGTCTTCAATTGTAAAAAAATCACTACACAAAATATTATCTATGGTAACCTTTCGTAGCGGGATATTAAAATTATGCCCGTTCCACAAAAATACGATAGTAACTGAATAAATACTTACAAACACTGTTTATGTAATATTTAATTTAATACATGGACTGTAATTATGAGCACTTATAAAACAATTTAAAAGTATAATAATTATTACTTTGACAGCACTTTTACTTTTTTCTTAGGACACAGGTGAATGTACACACGGTGCGATGTCCAAAAGTAAAATGACCGGAAAAAAAATTATCACAAAAGTTTCTACAAACGAGTTTTCAAAAATCCAGTATTAGATTAATACGATATCATGTAACAGTGAAAATGGAAAGTTGTTTTATTATGTGGACTTTTGCTACACGTGACATTTGAATATAGACACGATAGACAGGGTTGTCACACTTTTCAACTACTTTTTTTTATCTAAAATCACAGACGAATGAATAAAAGTACACACGCAATTTAAAGGGCGTTCCATTAGTTGTTCACAACGCCCAAAACGCTCAGTTAGCCGTACCACAAGGCGACAGCGAACGTTGTGGTCGTGGCGAAAACGTCACTAATGACGTCATCATTTTCGATCACACAACGCTCACAACGACCCATGTCAATAGGCGAGTCGAATAGCCGTTCCACTTGGGTTTACGATTGTTACGCCAAAAAGCAAATGGAACGGGAAAACTCGCGGTCGTGAACGTGGTCGTTGTGAGTCCCTAATGGAACGTAGCCACAATGTACTCTGTGTAGACGCCTACAGCGCGTTCCACTAGTAGCTCACAACGACCACATTCACGACCGCGATTTTTCCCGTTCCACTTGCTTGCCGGCGTTACAATCGTAAACCCAACTGGAACGGTTATTCGGCCCACCTCTTGACATGGGCCGTTGTGAGCGTTATGTGATGGAAAATGATGACGTCATTGGTGACGTTTTCGCCACGACCACAACGACCGCGGTCGCCTTGTAGAACGGCTAACGGAGCATTTTGGGCGTTCTAAGTTACTAATGGAACGCGCTGCTATTAGAACAAACACGTCAAACAACCGTGTGTATGTGTCCCATCAATTTGAGACCAGTCCCGGGAAAAATTCCGCTGGATTCCTGGGATAGAAAGTGCAGGTTTTAAGTCCGGGAATTTGCTATCGATCAGCGAAAACCTCATCGAAATCGGTCTTATAGTTTTTACATGCATTCCGAACAAACACAACATTTCTAAAAGAGAAAAGACTCCACTCTTATAACATTATAGACAATAGCGTTCGTATGTTTGTATCGTACATAGGTGGCACTGACAGCCCTGATTAGAGCAGTTTGTAAACATGTTATCGCGCTGACGCTGCATTCTTTTGACTTCCGCGAGAAAAATCTACAAGAAGAGCGTCGGGCAGGATCCTAACGCTCTAAAGGTCTACCGTGACGTCGCCAAGCGTTTAGTAGACGTCACACGTGACCAGAAGACTGGCGTCTATTTTGCTCAAAGATTAAGCGTTGCTATACAACATGGCAACGCCGCCAGCCTTTTGGGAACGTTCCCGGTAAGTGACAGTGGTTTGGGACCCATATTTTATGTTTAGGTATTTTCCCTTTTTTATTTAGTTCAAATTTTTAATATACTTTGCAATTTATTTTTAAGTTTATATTGTATTTTTCATCAATAAAAGTTTATATTAAAAAAAACGACTAGGGAGGTTAGTCGTTGCACTACCACGTCGTTTTTTACATCGGTTTATACTCATATATCGATCGTGGTCATACCACGCTCTCACAGAATTTCGGCGTGAAACGGTTAGCTATGAACTAATTGTGTATATATGCTGCGTGCATAGCTGCCATCCTGCCCCTGCTCATCATCCCACTTCCATCCTTAAGGTTGGCAACGCGTTGACATCGCCTTGGCCGTTGCAAACTCCGCAGGCGACGGTAACCACTTTCCATCAAGTGGGTTGCATGTTTGCCCGCTTCCGACAATTCAAAAGAAATAAGCGAGTACAGAACACAGTTAAAAAAAACACAAATTACTTTTTCGCGTATAATTTATTACGTTAAAAGAGTATTCATTTAATACTTTTTTACATATTTAAAATGTATATTTTATTTACTATTCACTGAATAATCCTACGATCAACAATCGCCCAATAACAAAGGCATCTGTGAAACTGCTAGATCCTACATGGCGCCACCGATTATTATTAAAACATAGACCAAATCAATCAGAAATAAATGAAGAACATTATTAACACTGAAGTTCTGACTGGTTTAACAAATAAATTTGTCTACGTATCTCATATACGATACGTAAATATATATATATATATATATATATATATATATATATATATATATATATATATATATATATATATATTATTGCAGGAGATCAGCAGACAGGCAGACGGCCCACTTGATGGAAAGCGGTTACCATCGCCTATGGACATTTGCAACACCAAAGGTGCTACAAATGCGCTGCTGCTCTCTTAAGGGAGACTGGAACCTGGTCACTAATACCGGAACACAACTCAAGGTTGTTATGGCGACATACTTTAGACCAGGGGTGGTAGCCATCCAGTCGGGCAAATGCCCTACCACCTGGCTGTGGATTGTTAAGTCGCCTCTTACGACAGGCCGCCCGGCCGCAGGAAATTGTATTGTTTCTCCGTTCCTGCACGAATAAAAATATTTTTAAACCAGCAACAGAATTACTACAGTATAGATATAACGAGCCTTTATCCCCATTTTATTGTAAGCGACATTTGCACCAAGTATATATTTTGTTGCAAACAATATTTTAAACTGTTATTTTGTTTTAAAACTTTCAGTTTTTGATTCAGTAGGATCTTAATCTAATTAAAACTGAAAGTGTTAAAACAAAATAATAGTTTAAAACACCTTTTATAATAAAAAATATAAACACTCCGGTCTTAAATTAGTTTAAGGTGAAGGTGATGTCAGGAGCCTTAAGAACAGACGAGCGTGCATGACAAGAGTTATGAATGTCAAAGAAGCAAGTGAGGTGTGTAAGAATAAGCCCGGTTGGCGCTCTGTCGTTCGTGCCCACCCCGCAAGGGAACTGGCGTGAAGTTATGTATGTATGTATGTATATAATATAGTTTAAATTAATTAATAAAAAAACCTATAATATTGTTACAACTCAGGTCCCGAAAAAAAACAAAATCCACCTGCATATCTGAAACAAAACACACTTTATTACCTGCCGGCATTTAAACTAGTTGTAACTCTTTTATGATCGTCTTCTTTTGTTTACCTTGTGTTTAAAATTTGTGTTTTATTGTACTCTTTTATGGCAGTTTGCGGCCGAGTCATTGGCGAGGTGTGGCGGATTACGTCGACTTAGATACGGGGACATTGCATTTGTGCAGTATAAAACGATGACCTGATGAAGGGGGAGGAGTCGAGCGAGAACCACGAGCGAAGCGAGACGTGTGTACTACAATCGGGAATCTATTAGTGACGGACTTTGAGCGTTTTATGGAATTACGAGCTTCTGAATTACGTTTGGACCTGTGTTATACGTGTTTGTATAGTTCTAATTAACTCTATAATAATTATATATTTGACCACATAGTAAACAGCGCTTTCCGAAGATTAGGATTTATCCTTAGAACAAGCAAACCGTTTACAAAATCAATCACTCACAAAATTTTATATTTTCCGTTTGTACGATCCATTCTAGATTTCTGTAGTACGGTGTGGAATCCTTGTTATTCTGTACACATAAATAGAATTGAAAAAGTTCAAAAAAAAATCCTTAAATCACTAAATTTCCCTAACCGTATTGATAATGAGCTCTATGACGCATCTTTGAATAGATACAAATTATTAACTCTCTGTAAGAGGCGTAAAATGTTTGATACATTATTTTTATATAAAATTCTAAACTCATTAGTTGACTCTCCTGAACATTAGTCAAAAATTATTTTAACTATACTCGCAATTGCTTCTTTTTTCGTTGCACCAATACATATAACCCTCAACTTTATCGACATAGACATATTTAACATACCTTTACATAGACTTAAAATTAAACTAAATGATATATTGCAGTAATTAACCTTCAAAGTTCTTTTTTCCAATTTTCGACATCTAATTTTGTGTAACGAAAATTTTCACTGCTTTTTCTGTCTCACTTTTAAAAAATAGTTTACGATAATGCTACAAGTTAAGCTTTAGGGGTGAGTCAGCCACATCGTTCTATTTCAAATAGACTTTAGTTGCCATGCTGACATTTTTATGCCGTGCTTTCTTCAGTCTCTATTCTCATTAGCCAGACTATATCATATTATCGGCTCATTGCCGGTTCCTATATCTCATATCACTGGCCTTACTATTGCTAGAAATTCCACATCACTTATATGGACCTATGTCAAATTTTACCGATAACAAGCGGCTAGTAAGATATAAGAACCGGCTGTATATGCTCCATTCTTGCTATAATATACAGAATGCGTGGTGCCTGCAGTGTTGTATGACGCTTAATAAATGAGAATTACAGCTCATAAACGGGATACTGTAACCCTTACGCTAGTCCACGGCGAATTAGCGGGTTTCACTCATCGCTGATCTCTGTTTGCAAGTTTTCTCACATTTCCTTTCACTGTCAGTACGAATTGCAACAGTATACATAAATTATGTCAATGAAACTGCATAAAAACTTCCCAGCCAGGATACGAACCCACGTTATTGGAATGACCACAGATGAGTAAATATTAAAATAAATTAAAATCAATAATTTATTAAAATTGAAAATTTAAGAAGCGCCTTACAGCTTTTACGAACACGCAAGGTATACACAGCGCCATCTAGTTAAAGCAGAATCTACTCATATTACCACAACGACTGTACAATGTATAGAAAAATTAAACAGCTACCAATTATGTATAACACTAGGGTATACCCGCGACTTCATCCACGCTTGACTTGAAATTCCCGCGGGATTCAAAAAGAATGTAAGCTTTCGTTTTAGTTAAGAACTGTGTCAGCATAAGCTAATTTTTATACATCCGAACAACTACAAACCGCTCCTAGGAAAATTCCCGCGGGATTTCCGGGATAAAAATATCACAAAAATTTGCTATCGATCAGTGAAAAAATCACATTTGTTTATCTGGTCATTTTAAATAATTCCCAGTGAAACTCCCGCAAGATGCTCAGGATAGAAAGTAGCTCAGATTATAAGTCTAAGAATTTGCTGTCGATCAGCGAAACCCGCGTCGAAATCGGTCCAGTAGTTTTTACGTGAATCGCGAACAAACAGACAAACTGACAAATAATCTAAAAAAATTACATCGTATTCTCCATCGTTTATATAACCTATTCTAGTTGGGTTTTTTTTTTAAATAGCTTCAATGTACAGACACGGCATGTTTACAACTTTATAATATTGTAGATAACTAACTTATGAAATCTAAACACTTATAATTAAATATGAAAATCTCTTAATAATAGTACAAAAACCGTTGACACAACTTTATATTGCTTTAATTAGTTTCAAAACACCGTTCAATTCAATTATTAATTTAAACTACATAAGGTACAAGAGAAATTCCAGTCATCGTTTGAAAACATAAGTTTGATTATTCATAATCAAACTTTTTTTCTACAAATTACAAATAATCATTTATTCAATTATTTAAAGTTTATGAAGATATTACACACATATTGATCGTCGTTATAAACATAAGTTTGATTATTTATAACCAAATTTTTTTTATCTACAAATTAGAAATAATCATCAATTCAATTATTTAAATTTTATGAAGATACTACAAAAACATAGGTTTGATTATACATAATCAAACTTTTTTTTTCTTCAAATTAGAAATAATCATCAATTCGACCACACACATTAATCATCGTTCAAAACATAAGTTTGATTATCTATAATCAAACTTTTTGTTTAATTGAATCAGTAATAATCATAAATCAATAATTTAAATTAAAAATACATAAGTTTGATTATATATAATCAAACTTGTTTCTGCTAATCAGAAATAATAACTAAACTAAACATTGATACAAGAAACAATTTCTCAACAATCTATTGGCATTTTTAAACAATTATACGCCTCATTATCTTCCAATAATATAATCCAATTTCTGTCAATAAAAAACAAAAATATTTTTTCAATAACTTCTAATGACACTACATTTGCTATAATAAGATTTTTGTAATCTAATTTCTATTAAAGTATTCTACAATTCGTTAATTAAATAATCAAAACTTTTTTCTTCTTATCATCAAATAAATATACAGAAATCCATTGTAAATACAATTTCTCAACAGGCTAATGACATTTATATTTGATTATACACCAATATTATGTTATCATTCTTATATTAATATAATCTAACTTTTATTATTAATTATTAAATACAATCAAAATCCAAAAAATCCAGTTTTTCCATACATTCAGTCCATTTACTATAAACAGGGATTATGTAATCTGTTTATTGTTAATGTATTCTAAGCATCTGTTAATTGAATTTTTTTCTCTTGTCGCAAATATAATCAATGAATTACACTGAAACCAATCGTAAATATGATTTTTAATAATAGATTTAACTGATTATAATTTGTGTTTCGTTACCGTGTTATCCTTCTAATTTTAACTAACTTATAATATCAGCCCATTAACATCCCACTGCTGAGCTCGGGCCTCCCATTATAGGGGGAACAGACAGTATACCCGCCACGCTTGTCCAAGGCGGCTTGGCAGGTTTGACACATCGGTTATCTCGATGTGCAGGTTGCATCACGATGTTTTCCTTCACCGTTGTTAGCACATGGTAATTGTAACAATATGCACATTAGATCAGAAAACTGACTAAGAGGTGTATGCGTTCCGGCCAGAATCGAACCCGCGCCCTCTGAGTCTGGGACACGTGCGCTAGCCATTACGCTACCACGACTTATACCTTAACTAACTTAACCGTTAATAAAAAATAAATAAAACCAAAACAGAACACATAATCAAATTTGTATATATTTTTGATTAATTTCTTATTACATTCCATATGCTATAATCTATACATATAATATAACTGTAGAGGTCGAATTTCTGTACAATGAAAAAAAATGCTAAAAACCGAATCAGGAGGATGTAAGAAGTAAAATAGAACTAATTTAGATTTTTTTCAATTTTTTTGTTGCCCTGTCTATTTGTACCGGCTAATCTCCGAAACGACTGGACAGATTGAAATGAAATTTTGTATGGTGGTAGCTTATATCCCTGGTCAACATATAGGATACTTTTGATCCCGAAAAATTAAAGAGTTCCCGTGGGATAGTTAAAAAACCGCACCACGCGGACGAAGTCGCGGGCAGCAGCTAGTCATCTATACTATAATAAATCTGTAAATGGTTCGAGTTTTAACAATGCGTTTAAAAATGTGAAAAGAAAATCATGGGGGGCAAATCGGACTAAGAGATTCCGAAAAAAATTTGGAATTTTTGTCTGTCGGTCTGTTAGAGCGTTACGTGAAAACTACTGAACGGATTTAAATGAAACTGAACATAGTGCTAGCTCATATCCCGGGGCGTAACTTAGGCTACTTTTTATCCCGATAAATGATGTCGTTTTCGCGGGATAGATGAAAATATCGGAAAAGATGGCGCTGCGATCGCATCCTTTTTGAAAACTACAGAAGGTATATGAACGAAACTCGACATAGAAATGGCTTATAATCAGAGTTATTTCAGATTTAACGACATTACTAACGACGTTAAATATTGACAGATAAGGCATTTATATACACTACTGTGGCTATGCGATGCATTCAGCCAGTCTAAATCTTTTACAGTAACGCAGGTGCGGTCGCAGCATTATGGTAATGTAGAAACACTAATATTGATCGGTTTGAAGGGTCCATATGTTACTATGAGAGAAAAATAAAATTAATAACGATTCAGAAGTACAGTTTCAAAACGTGGCAAGTGCCATTCTTGCGCGGCTAAATTGCCCAGTAATAAAGGTAACTCTGAAAAGCTCTTAAATCCCACAAGATTAGATGGCGCCACAGGCATTAATCTCTCTCTGAAAGGATTTGTTACTTCAAACCCTTTTTTAGACCAAATCACTAAAAAGATTATTTAAAACTCAATTTCTGACTAATGTAGTGTATAAAAAATTGTTTTTAAATAATAAAACATCAAAAAACCAAGGGAAAATTAAAATAAATTAAATTTATTTTCAATAAGTAAATTTAATGTACATTTAAGTATAAGAACTTATTTACTTATGCATATATGTATACTTATGTATTATTGTATATATATGACTATGTATATATATAAGTATGTATTTGTATATTTATTTCTTAAATTAGATTGAGTATTTATGTATGTATTGCTTTATTCCTGCAAATTTCTTTGATTTAGGTTGCCTGGAAGAGATCGCTTTGAGCGACAAGACCGTCTATTGTATTGCCTAGAAAATATTCTAAATGTGGTGTTTTTGTAATTGTATATTTTGGTGTGCAAAAGTGTTATTTCTCTCTATCTTTCTCTCTCTCTCTCTCTCTCTCTCACTTTAATGTTCACAACTCTCGCTAGACCCATAGGTTTGCTGGAAGAAAACTCTTTTAGGGTTAAGCTTAAGCTCGCCTTTGTACATCACCACTATTTTGTAGTTTTATTTGTAACTATTTTGTATACAATAAAGAATAATCAAAGAAAGGAAAGTGACTTGTAGCGCCATCTAATGTAGTAGAATTTAGAAGTTGCAAGATAAGAGCAACCCTGCCTTTTGCTTATCCCCTTGTCGCTAGACCCATTGGGGGCCATCCACGAATTACGTCACACGATTTTTTTCGAACCTACCGCGTGCTTGTCACAGCTGGTCACATTCGTGATACTGTTCCTTTGTGTGACATCACATATTTTGTAATTTTACATCAAGAAATTGTTACATTAAAACAGCAGTTCCGTAATTAGTTTTTATTTCCATTTAAATATTTTTTAATTATTTAAACACTATATTCATAAAGATAAGAGTTGAAAATATTTTAAAGTTTTTCGTTAATAGTTCCAATTGCGTGTTTTAAAGCTTAAATATATTAAACTTTGAATGTGACGTCGCGAAATTTAGGACCCCTCCCACCCCTTGTCACACCATGTCACACAACGTCACACAACGCCACACTCCGTGAAACAAATACGTGTGACTAATTAATGAATGACCCCTTAGATTGCTGGAAGTAAACTCTTTTAGGGTTAAACTCGTCTTTGCACATCACCGCTGTATTATAGTTTTGTACGTAACTTTTTGTGTACAATAATGAATAAATACAGCTTATTAGAGTTACGTTTTCAATTAGCCAATTGCCGGTCAGTATTCCTATTTTATAACATAAGCAAACTTAACCTCCGTTTATTATTGTGCTACAAGTTCTTTCAGCACAGAAATAATTTTCAGTGCCGACCCCCAAATTTCGGCACACACATAATTCTATACATAAAGTACATACGACGTTATAATACATAACTAGAAGTAGCTCTGTATAATTCGTTACAACGCGGCTGTAGTTTTATTTTTGTTGATGTAGTAACCATTCACATTTCTATTTCCTATATTCAACAATTTAAAAAAAACTCAAAATTACCGACTCTTCAAAACTTTCCGAAAAAACAAATTGCACTCATATTATTAAAATCCTTAAACGAATCAGCCAATTAATGATTAAGAGTTCACAATGTTTATTGAATAAATAGGACACGTTAAAGGGCTGATTTTTCAATCATCACATAAAAGTTATCAGTGAAATAAATTATAACCTGACTAGATTCAAAAATGATACGATTCAACTGTTCTATTCATGCAACTGTAATTTTTATTTTCCTATGTTGTATTTTATTCTTATGAATAACTTTTATCAGATGATTAAAAAGTTGGCCCTTAGACATACTTTAATGGGATTACAACTTGAAACAATATTTTAATAGTCTCATTATTAGATTTACGTTAAAACATAGATTTAATAATCTATTCTACCTTCTGTTAATAATCTATTCTACCTTCTGTTAATAATCTATTCTACCTTCTGTTAATAATCTATTCTACCTTCTGTTAATAATCTATTCTACCTTCTGTTAATAATCTATTCTACCTTCTGTTAATAATCTATTCTATCTTCTGTTAATAATCTATTCTACCTTCTGTTAATAATCTATTCTACCGTCTGTTAATAATCTATTTTAACTTTTGTAGTTATTCAGACACAATACGCGTACTTTAGTTCTGTCTCCAACTCATTTAGCTGTATAGATAGTTGCCATCGACAACAACGACATCTAGGATTTCAACACATGTAAACGTCACATTACCAGTGACAGATAAAACGTCAGCTTACTAACTTTTTATGTCATTATGTGACTTCTATGGAGGGTAGGGGTAAGGAGAATCATCTCATATAGGAAAACAGTTGAAGAAGTGTCCAGTTATAAGCTGTAAATAACAGTTCAAAACCCGTCCACGATGGCGCTGATGTAGACAAAGGGTATGGTATGAATGTAGCTGTTGTAGACGAATCGAAGTATGCCGAGTTAAAAAAAATTATATCTTTGGCGACTAGAGTAGTTGTTAACAGTACACTGTTATAAAACGTCAACTATTTACGTAGTACAAAGTAATTTACTAAATATAACTTCAAAGAATTGTTATGTTAAAACGTGAATAGTGATTTTATTTTGTGAATTTTAATAATACGCTTAGCGATTTTGTAATATTTAATGTTATAAAACTAAAACACTATAATATTACACTGATAATTTTGGCGCATTCTTTAAAATTCACCCTGATGCCACAGTGGCGCCACCCTAATTTAATGCATTTCGACGACACTTCTTCATATACAGAGATGGTTCTCCTTGTCTAGAGGTAAGAAGAACCATCTCTGTATAAGTATGTAATGAAGTCACTATGGAGTGTAGACCCTCCATAGTGACTTCATTAAATACGTTCATATTTATATCAGCAAACCATTATGTAAAATACAAATTTATACGAAAAGGGTATCATTTTTGGATATATACTCCGTTCCTACGTCTACAATAGTCTACAATCTACTCGTTTAACCGGATTGATTCGTACGTACTGTTATAACCGACCGTTGAAAGGAAATAACAAAAAATAAACACGATATAGATCATATTTCCATCCTGTTATTTCGATCAACACATCAATCATTGGATGTTAGTCTCCCGACGACATTGGACCTTTGTTTCTTTTAATATTACTGCAAGCCGATACCAATTATTTGCAGATGTCTTATTACTCCTTTGATCTCTTTGTTCACGCCGCCGTAAGACGTCATAAAATCTTCTGTCGTCTGTTGGTATTTCATGCGAATTCTTGGAAGCCATTAAGCTGACCATTTCACAACTTCAAGTGGGCAGTGGCCGGCATGTTGCTAGGAGGCCATATCTAATGTACAAATGGATGAGGGACGGCCAGTCGGGAAATGCGCCAGTCGTGTTCTGACTGCGAACGAGGCGTTACCTAGTGCACTTTCAGAGCGACAGACAGAGCGATCTTATAACGACCAACTCTGCGTGATTTATATGACAACGATTTTCTGCCCTACATTTTGGTTTTGTTGTTTTCGGCTATACTTGTAAGAACTGCGAATTACGTGTGTATACTTTTAATAAACTGTGAAAATTCTAATGGCATTTTCGAATTTACATCCTACAAATTCGTAACAATGTTAAATCTGTTTCTCAAAATTCAATTTCTAATTCCAAATCTCTGTTTCTATTCGGAGTGTAATTTTAAAATTTCTAGAAATAAATCGCATTTTGTAAAATAAGTTTTTTAAACACTCGAGAGTCCGAAATAACAGTACACTATGTACCTATATATTTTTTTAAATTACTAAAATATTGCAATCTTAATCATGCAATGACTGCCATCCGGATACTTGCGAATCCTTACAATTGAGGTCTTGATAATCGAATATCCATTGTACATATCACACTATTATAAGCGCGAAAGTTTAGATAGATGTTTATTGCTTAATTACGCCAGAACGACTGAACTGATCTGGATGCAATTTGCCAGAGATAGATTATAGTCTGGAATAGCATATAGGCTATTATTTATCTCGAAAAATTTATTAATGCGACCGAAGCCGCGGGCAAAAGTTTATGTTAATAAAAGTTAACATACATTATAAATAAAACATAGAATAGATTATAAACAGAAGGTAGAATAGAAATTCTACTTTCTATTAATAAATAAATTATTCTAACTTCTGTTTCGCGACATCCCAGAGGCAAATATCTTTCGAACTATCACTCAAACCCTCACATCCAAGACTCTTGACATCCAACTTCTGTTTTTTGTAGTCATTAACATCCAAATCAACTCCGGTCAAGTTCAAAGGACGTTTTAGCTTACCATCGATATTCTTCTTGAGGTTGCTCAAGTTTCTTATTTCGTTAGTTATTCCTTGAATTTTGGCGATTGTTGATAGAGCCTTTGATTTTGGGCTCAAATTCGAAGTGGATGGCACCGGATTTAACCGGTTTTCGTCGGTTTTCAACAGTTTTGTCGGTGGTTCCTCGTCGTTTTCTGATAGGCTTGGTAGTTTGATGGTGGATTTTCGGGGTTTTATGTTTGGTAATACTAAAAACAAAATATAAGACATTTTTATAAGTGGTCTTTTTATTTTTTTTCGGAAACTACTTGGTCTATTCGGATGAAAGGAGATTGCTCATTTATAAGAAAATTGAGCCTGTTTTTGGCACAATGATTGGCACCCTATTCATTTATTGAAGACTAGCGGCCCGCCCCGGCTTTGCACGGGTGTCTAAAAAGAAGGTTTTTTTATAGCCTATGTCAACCGGGGATAGTGTAGCTTGGCAACTGGTTCGGCTGGGCGTAACTATGTTCAAATCTCAGCCTTTCCAACACAAACAAAAGCGCAGGGTCGACAGGGAGGAGGGGGTTTTTAGTGGGTATTGGGGTTGCTCGCTCGTGCAGCAACACTCGGAGTCTTCCACACTATTCTGTGACGTCGATCGCGGACGGAGCACTGCCAAGAGCATACTATTGCTGCAGTGTTATCGCCCCCGACCGACGCGTGTCGTTCCCCTAGCAACGACCCAGTTTGTGCGTAAATCGGTTAAGCATTTTCCCGCGCCTCAAAAAAAAAAAATAAAGCTTGGCAACTGTAGGAGAGGAGTATTATTGCGCGTACTAATGCGACTCCACGCGGACGCCGGCGGTTGGCTGGCATCCGAAGACGCAGGTATGCGCATGACTTCTCACTCTGAATAATACCGCTTCGGCGGTCTTTAGCTATCAAGGGAGCAAAGGATTCATCACCCCCGCTGACGAAGTGAATGTGTTCTGATTCCCGGTGCACATTCAGGCACTTTTTGCGCTGGATCGGACTGGGCGTAACTACGTTCTAAGTCTCAGCCTTTCCTACATAAAAAGCGCGGGGCACATGGGAGGAGGGTGGTTTTAGTGGGTAGTGGCTGTTGCCCGTGCAACTTCTCTGAGTCTCCACACAAGGCTTGATTAGTGTTCGGATTGCCCCTTATCAAAGGGGAACGCCTTCATGATCAACTATGGTCTAATCCCTTGCAAAGGACCCAGTATTGTGCGTAAATTAAGTTCCCCGCCTTAAAAAAAAAAACTTGGCAACTGTGAAAGAATTTTTCAAATCGGTTCAGTAGTTTCGGAGCCTATTCAATGCAAACAAACAATCTAATCTTTTCTCTTTATAATATTAGTATAGATATTAATCTACTATTAATATTGTTAAATACCAACACAGAAATGCGCACACCTGCAGGTCGTAAAACGCAGTTTTATTCCCACCGGTTTTAAGAATTGTTTTGTTTACTTTGTGTTTAGAATTTGTAGTTCAGAAAAACATGCTATTGTTTTTCTACTTCTCTTATAACCGTCATTAGTGTCGAACAAATCCTTGCTTGCCAGGTGTGCGGATTAACTGTGGGGTAAACCGAACGAAGGGGGGAGGCAGTCGAGCGACGATTACGATACCAGCAAGACGTGTACATGCAATATAGTGACGGACTTTGCGCGCGTTATTGATCGTGCAGATTGTAACAAGTAGTGTTACTGGTTGTATCCAGTATATTTGTACCTGTTTTATACGTGTTTACACAGTTCAAATAAACTCTATAGTTATTCCAACGGCATTTTAATTCGAGTCCTGTGTAGCTCGTAACAATATTTTTCACCTATACGATAATACAATATTTTTATTGCCAAGAATTATGTAATTCACCCTATGAACTTCGGACAATACTGTCCGGGTAGTACTTAGTTTTGTTTTTTTCTATTACGAAGATGCCAAAGAGATATCAGGCTCACCTATTGGAAAGTGATTATTGTCGCCTATAAACGTTAGCAACACCAGGGGTCCAATTCTGCTATTTCAACATCTTGGCGTTGCGAAAATATTCAAAGTACGATTCCATTGTGATAATGTTAAAATTCGTATTCTACTAAATCCACAATATCTTCTCGATATCCTCGTGGCAATATAATAGTTGAAAAAAAACTTGGTGTTACCATTATCAGAAATGTATATTTTACTTTTCACCATATTATTTTGCACAACATTATTTATACAATCTGATTCAAATTAACTAAATTATAAATTAAGCTAAATACTTAAAAATTAACTAAATTATAAATTAGGCTAAATACTTAAAAATAAACTAAATTATAAATAAATTAACCCTTATGAAACAAGTGTTGCTCTCTCATAATAAAAGCTGGTACCAGTTTCAGGTGCAAAGCTCAAAGGACTGAATCATAATTTTTTATCCTATATATACCCAAGAGTATATACCCATTTCATACAAATCCTATATAAACAGAGTGAGACAACAACAATAAATCGTTTTGTTTTAAAATTCAACAATTAATATAAAGTACTAGCTGTGCCCGCGACGTCGTCCGCGTGAAATTTGTTTTCAAAACCGCCCGATTTTGAAACAGTCTTCATTGGTGCTCCGCTTCTATTAGTCTTAGCGTGATGCTATATAGCCTATAGCCTTCCTTAATAAATGGGCTATCTAACACTAAAAGAATTTTTCAAATCAGATCAGTAGTTCCTGAGATTAGCGCGTTCAAACAAACAAACTCTTCACCTTTATATAATAATAATAATAATAATCGGCATACAAACACACACATTGTATATCCCCAAATTAAGCAAGTTACGCTTGTGTTATGGGTAATATACAACGGACTACTACTCTGGGGCCGATCCCAGACACCCAGACCATAGTAAATAACGGAGAAAATACGTTTCCGAAATTTACTATACCAGGAATCGAACCCGGAGCCTCTGCATTGCAGTGAGGTAGGCCGGCAAAGGCTTAGCCCGCTCAACTACAGAAGCCGTCAAATATTAGTATAAGATGTAACAAATCGCTGCCAGAGGGAAGCGTGCCCAGGACGCTGGCTGCATTGCCACGAACCAGCCTTCTGATCACGGGTGGTATCAAAGAGTTTCTTACAAGTTTCTTTGAAGAAACCCTTTGCCGATGGACTCCACGGACCTAAGGTTTCAACTCGAAACGGCACAAGTATGTAACCCCTTCCTAGGGTTCCATATTTGCGCCGTTCGAGATCTCCAGCTTCTTCTTCTTCTTCAAATGTATATTGAAAAGATACCAAAAATTTCAAACGTTTCCTTCGCGAGTTTGAGCTTATAAATATTCATACAGATACCACCATCGTGACGATAGTGTCCGGCCATTTTGAAGAGACAGTAATAGCAGAATTGGGCCCCTAGGGCGAAGCCAACGTGTTGCCGGCCTTTAAAATAGGATAAAGGATCTGGGATAGGAGAGATGGAATAGGGGAATGCAATAGGGCTATGGGATAGGAGAGATGGAATAGGAGAATGCAATAGGGCTATGGGATAGGAGAGATAGAATAGGGGAATGCAATAGGGCTATGGGATAGGAGAT
This sequence comes from Dendrolimus kikuchii, assembly GCA_019925095.2. Taxonomy (NCBI): domain Eukaryota; kingdom Metazoa; phylum Arthropoda; class Insecta; order Lepidoptera; family Lasiocampidae; genus Dendrolimus; species Dendrolimus kikuchii. Next base: position 11,158,916 of record CM034413.1, read on the forward strand.
ATGAGATAGGGGAATGTAATAGAGCTATGGGATAAGAGAGATGGAATAGGGGGGGAATGCAATAGGGCTATGGGATAGGAGAGATGGAATAGGGGAATGCAATAGGGCTATGGGATAGGAGATATGCGATAGGGGAATGTAATAGAGCTATGAGATAAGAGAGATGGAATAAGCGGGGAATGCAATAGGGCTATGGGATAGGAGAGATGGAATTGGGGAATGCAATAGGGGTATGGGATAGGAGAGATGAGATAGGAGAATGTAACAGAGCTATGGGATAGGAGAGATGGAATAGGAGAATGCAATAGGGCTATGGGATAGGAGATATGAGATAGACTCACCGATGGGCAGCCGCCATTGAGAGTAAGGGGGAAGAATTGGCGGTAAGCCTGGATATTGCAAAAGCCTTCGATCGGGTCTGGCATGGGGCACTTCTTTCGAAGCTTCCCAGCTACGGACTCCCCGAGGGGTTGTGCGCATGGGTAGCCAGCTTTTTATATGGGCGGAGCATCAAGGTCTTAATTGACGGTGTATGCTCGGAGACGAAGCCTATTAATGCTGGCGTACCCCAAGGCTCAGTGTTGTCGCCTACGCTGTTCATTCTGCATATCAATGACATGTTGCAGACCAGCAACCTCCTTCATTGTTATGCAGATGACAGCACGGGCGATGCCTTCTACACTGGCCGCGTAAATATTCCCCATGCAGTAGTCGAGGAAAGTAGAATCCAGCTTGTGTCTGAAATCGAGACCTCCCTGGAGCAGGTCTCGGAATGGGGTAGACGAAGTACTGCTCCCATCTCTGGGTTGGGGCACCTCAGTACCAGCTGCTCCCACTTGACTCCTTGCAGCGCCGAGCGGTCCGAATTGTCGACGATCCCGAACTTACAGACGGCTTAGAACCTTTAAGTCTCAGAAGAGACGTAGGTGCTCTAAGCGCGTTCTACCGTCTGTACAATGGGGAGTGTTCTGAGGAGCTGTTTGGTTTGGTACCTATATCGCCATTTTACCACCGCACTGCTCGCCGGCGACTGGGAGTTCATCCACACTTCCTCGACACCTGGAAGTTATCCAGTGTACGTGGAGCTCGCTCTTTTATGCCATATGTGAGCAAGCTGTCGAATGAGCTCTCTCCCGCGTTTTTCCCAGAGCGCTACAATATGGGGCTCTTCAAAAAGGGCGTAAACAGATTTTTAAAGTCTCAACGAGGTAGGCAACGCATCGGCTCCCTTAGTGTTGCAGATGTCCATGGGCGACGGTAGCCACTTGCCATCAAGTGGACCCGTCTGCCAGTTTGCCTATACGCAAACATAAAAAAAAAGGGGGGGAATGTAATAGAGCTATGGGATAAGAGAGATAGAATAAGGGGGGAATGCAATAGGGCTATAGGATAGGAGAGATGGAATAGGGGTATGGGATAGGAGAGATGAGATAGGGGAATGTAACAGAGCTATGGGATAGGAGAGATGGAATAGGGGAATGCAATAGGGCTATGGGATAGGAGAAATGGGTTAGGGCAGACTGGATAGACGGGGGGGGGGGGGAGACCAGTGGAACACTCAAAGTTGAGTTCGAACACTACTCTTAGTTTAAATAAAAACGTTTGCTTTCGAATAAGCATTCCTAATACCTCCCGTGGTGTTACTCACATTTATTGGGGTTCCTCTTGGAAGTGCCAATCGGGAGTACGGATAAGTCCAGCTTTATCTGACTCGAGAAGTGACGAAGAGGCTGCGTCGACGGCGTTGCAACTTCACCGCCTGATGCTGGATTATTAGAAAAAAACAGAAAATAATAGAATATACTGAAAGAAAGAAAAATATTTACTGTCGAGAATGAATACTACTGTAAGTCGTGGTAGCGTAATGGCTGGCGCACGTGTCCCCATCCCAGAGGACGCGGGTTCGATCCTGGCTAGAACGCATGCATCTACCCCTTAGGCAGTTCTCACCTAATGTGCATATTGTTACAATTGCCACGCGCTAATAACGGTGAAGGAAAAGCATCGTGATGCAACCTGCACATCGAGATAACAGATATGTCCAACCTGCCCAGCCCAGCAATGGTGACGTTAATGGGCTGGTATTATTATACATACTACTACTACACATACTACTAACTACTACACGTACTACTAGTATACATACTACTGCTACACATACTACTGCTACACATACTACTAACTACTACACGTACTACTAGTATACATACTACTGCTACACATACTACTAACTACTACACGTACTACTAGTATACACACTACTGCTACACATACTACTAACTACTACACGTACTACTAGTATACATACTACTGCTACACATACTACTAGTACACATACTACTACTACTGCATATACCACTAGTACATATGCTACTACTACACATACTACTACTACTACACATACTACTACTACACATACTTCTAGTACACATACTACTACTACTACACATACTACTATAACTACACATACTACTATTACACGTACTACTACTACTACACATACTATTACTACTACACATACTATTACTACTACACATACTACTATGACACATACTACTACTATACATAAAACTAAAAAAGCTGAAACTAACAAGACTTACACGTAAAACAAAGATTTAAAAGTATTTTATACATCAATTTTCAAATTAACACATCATTGGAGCAGAGGCGATATATTTCAAATGTCAGTAAAACCTATAAGGCAATTTTTTTGTGAAACCGTAACAGACAATTACTTTCGCATTTATTTATTTAATAAGTATAGTATGGATTTTTTAAACCGGCAGATACACACTCACATTGTATATCCCCAAGCTAAGCAAGTTACGTATGAGTTATGGGTAAAATTCAACGAACTACTCTAAATAAAGGAAAGCCCGTTTAAGAAATTTATCAGGTCAGGAATCGAAGCCGGAATTTCTGCGTTCCGGTGAACTAGGCCAGCAAAGTTTAGGCCCACTCAACCATATGGATCGTTAACCATTTAAGACGGAACCACCACAAATTTGTTGCCGAACTGTCACACGCGGCTAATTGGGAAGCACCACAAATTTGTGGTCAAATACAGATAATTGAAAGGAATGTTGAACTGATGCTTTCTCCCTCTAACTATATAGAATTTTTATTGGAGTAAAAGAGACGATATAATTCTCTTGGTTTTGGCGCGGCAATTTTGATGGCAGCCGCAGCAGATTATGGACAAAAATAATATTAAATTTGGCCCCTTTTAAGGGTTAATATAATTACCAGCAATAACTTTCCCACCGACTGCTTGGTTCGTGTGCGTCAGCTCACTGTACTTAATGTCACATTCCTCTATGCGTTTCTTCAGATCGGCTGAAAAATAACACTAATAAATATATAGGGGCCATCCATGAACTACGTCACACGAATTTCGTACGTCACACGAATTTCGTGATTTTTGACCCCTCCCTCGTGCTTGTCACAACTGGTCACATTCGTGAGACTCCCTCTTTCCTAGTGTGACATGACATATATTGCAATTTCACATCAAGAGACTTAAATAAAAACAGTAGTTCTGTAATTATCAATTTTATTTCCATTTTAATTACTTTATAATAATTTAAACACTGCTCACAAAAACGTTGGAAATATTTAAGTTTTTGTAATAATACATACATACATAACTTCACGCCAGTTCCCTTGCGGGGTAGGCACGAACAACAGAGCGCCATTTAGGCTTATTCTTACATACCTCACTTGCTTCTTTGACATTCATCACTCTTGTCATGCACGCTCGTCTGTTCTTAGGGCTCCTAACATCACCTTCTGCTAGTACACGATCAATTTGATCATGGAAAGTGTGTCGTGGCCTTCCACGACTTCTGCATCCATCCACTTTTGCATTGTATATCTGTTTAATCATTCTTTCATCATGCATTCTTTCTACATGTCCGAACCACCGGAGCATTCCTTTCCTTACCTTCACCCCGACACTCTTTCAGACCAACTGTCTTTCTTACTTCGGTATTACGAACGCGGTCCGCAAGCGTCACTCCGCAGATTTTGCGCAGTGCTCGCATCTCGACCGCGTTTACTCTACTTTCATGCTCTCTCTTCCATACCCAACTCTCGCATCCATACGTGAGCGTAGGTACCAGCACCGCGTTGTGTATGGCGAGCTGGGCCTTCTGGCTGAGGTTCTTAGCGCCTAGAAGTCTATAATACAGAAAACCTTTATTTTTTAATTAATACAAATATTACCAGAATCGATTTTTAGACTTCTGATTGAAAAAAAGCATCATTTTATAATTCTTAATATTTATATTAAAAAAATAATAAATAATTAAGAGGAACAAGTTGGCGGTAGGCTAAATAAAACTTTAACAATACTCATTGACACTTGACATCTTTGTCTTCCGTGATCACGGCCAATGAAAAGTGGCCAAAACGTCGGAATAACAAAAATTAAATAAATTACCTCGCTTAAAACCGTTAAAACGTAATTTTATTATCATAATATTTAGTTCGTAAAAAAGTGATTTCAATCAATATTAAAGTTGTAATTGCATCAGCAAAAAAAATCTAAGAGACATCAGTCTCTTAGATTTTTTATTTTATTCAAGTTTACGCATCTAATTAGCAATTACACTACTTTCTTTGTTTTTATTGCAGGAGATCAGCAGACAGGCAGACGGCCCACTTGATGGAAAGCGGTTACCATCGGCTATGGACATTTGCAACACCAGAGATGCTACAAATGCGCTGCTGCTCTCTTAACGGAGACTGGAACCTGGTCACTAATGCCGGAACACAACTCAAGGTTGTTATGGCGACATACTTTAGACCGGGGGTGGTAGCCATCCAGTCGGGCAAATGCCCTACCACCTGGCTGTGGGTTGTTAAGTCGCCTCTTACGACAGGCCGCCCCAACGCAGGAAATTGTATTCTTTCTCCGTTCCATCACGGATCATACTTATTTTTGTTAGAAGAATAATAAGTTTATTTCATTTTTGTTTTAATTTGATATATATTTAATTAGGCAAAGACTCTTCAATTAAGACGAATTAATTTTATTTAATTTTTATCACATTGCAAGTTAAATGTGCTATAAATTTTATGCGCCCTATGCGAGCTTCTATAACTGCGGCCTTGTTTTTTTTTTAGATATTATAGGTACCCTAGCTAGAGCAATGCTATGTATAGGCCTACTTTATTTCATTCAGGGTGATAAAATAACGCACAAGGACCTTGGTGCTGGTGGATCAAATGTCTAATATTTTGGAAGAACATCAATTTTTTTAACAGACGTTTTTGATGATACTGGCATGTAGGTACTTGTGTAGGAATCGAGCACTAGGGGCGCAGCGGGAACTTGTCAGGAGCAAACCGAAAAAATAATAGTCCTGTCTGGTCTGACCATTTTGCGCCCCCCAGAATCCACGCCCCGTGCCTGGACACCGGTGGCACCGCCCTATTTACGGCACCGCTTATAGTTGGCCGAATTTCGGCCGAATGCCGAAGTTCTCTCGAACCGAATTTAAAAAGAAATTCCGACAGATCCCCGGTTAAAAAGTAAAATAAACGCTTGGGAAAAGGTAATAAACTCACCCGTTTGTGGAACCTCTTGTACTGCGACGCGAGATATAAGGACAGTTTGGCGTTCAAGATCGCCCTCCGTCGCAGATGGACGAGCTCTTGACGCATCGCCAATGGCGCCAGCACGCCAGCTGAGACAACGCATCATCAGAACAGAATAGAATATACTTTATTGTACAAAGATGCTACATAAAATCAAGAATATTAATATACAAGTACAATCGGCGGTCTTATCCTTCCAGATTCCTTCCAGACAACATTTGGATGGAATATAGGAAGGACAACAAAGGTCGGTAGTTGCTAAACCAGCACTCGTACAATAAGTCAGTTTATTAATAAATAAATAGTAATATATTAAAAAAAAAAAAAATATATATATTTCAATAAGTCCATACATGTAAGGTGCCGGGGCTTCCCAGAAAGTAATCAGATGATACTTGTGTTGGGAAACCTCGCTCTTCCTATGTTTCATCAATTTTAAGACTATCAATTCGCTTGAATTACAGAGAGTACTTTTACAAATATTTAAAGAAAATAAAAAGAGATGAATAGATGGGTTTCGAGTGGTTGTGTCCGCAAGGGCAAGTAGCAAGCAAGTGTAAGGTGCGTGTGTGCGTGTGCCTTCGCGTGTGAAGGCACTCGAGCCCGTGGGGGCGTTGTGTGCGTGTTAAGGAGTTTACGTGTGTGCGTGTGCCATGCGTGTGTGCGTGTGTGCGTGTGTGCGTTTGTGCGTGTGTGCGTGTGTGCGTGTGTGCGTGTGTGCGTGTGTGCGTGTGTGCGTGTGTGCGTGTGGCCTGCGTGCAACGTGTGTGCGTGTGTGCTTCCCAGCAACACGCCTGTGTGCCTGTGGGGGGGCTGTGCGTGCAGGGTGCGTGTGTGGCGTGTGTGCCGTGTGTCTGTCTGTCGTGTGCCAGCCTGCGTGTGTGCGGTTGTGCGTGACTCTGTCCGTCAGTGTGTGCGTGTGCACAAGAGCGTGTGTGCGCGTTTCGAGTGCGTGTGTGCAAGGGCCAGTAGCAAGCAAGTGTAAGTGCGCATGTGCGCGTGTGCGCGTGTGTGCGTGTGTGCGTGTGTGCGTGTGTGCGTGTGTGCGTGTGTGCGTGTGTGCGTGTGTGTGTGTGCGTGCGTGCGTGCGTGCGTGCGTGCGTGCGTGCGTGCGTGCGTGCGTGCGTGCGTGCGTGCGTGTGTGTGCGTGCGGGTGGGAGTTTGAATGGAACACAAATCCCTACTAATTTGTTTTAAGTCTTATTGAAAACAATAAGCATGTTTCAGATTCAAGCTGATGTAACCAAGATGTCTTCCACTTCATCATAATTAAGGGTTAAGAGCCATTCAGTCAGATTTTTCTTACACTCATATAGTTGAATGGGGTAAATGTTAAGGATGCGATTAATTTTATTGTAAACGCGGGGGGCTTGAGCTACATTTTGCCGACTAGCAAAGACTGAACGTGCGGAATATGCAGGGGCAACTATGTCATACCGTCTTTTTCTTAGTTTGGCACGGTCGAAAGGTAACCCTTTGTGGTATTTCAGTGTCATGTGTAGCATATAGAGTTTCGTGACGGAGAGAAGCTTAGAAATTGCATACAGGATTGCATATATAAGATAACACACAAGTCATACAAGTCATAGTCCCTATTTTGCTTTGAAATCGGTTGACACGAACTATCGCCAAAATAGTTTTCTGTATCGATCGTGTACTACCTACAATAAATTAATTCGCAGCTATGATTTGGATATAACGGGTGCCTCAGTGTCTGGTTTTAAGAATAAACTCAATGACCTATATTTTGAATTTTAGTGTGTAATGAGCAGGTTTTCTTAGGGTGTTAGATTTTTTTTTTTCATGTTTAAATTACTTTTTTTCTCTCTCTTTGTTTTTAGTTCTCTGATCTCTGATTAGATATCTTAATTTATTTCTATCTGTGGTGACTTGTTAATAGCTCACTATCTATCACTAATGTCTTATTATTACAATGTGAATAGCTGATAGTCATCCAAAAATTGTAAAATAAAATAAAATAAAAAACAAACATTCATACATAAATACATATATCTTATACTAATATATAAAGCTAAAGAGTTTGTTTGTTTGGTTGAACACACTAATGTCAGGAACTACTGGTCTGATTTGAAAAATTCTTTCAGTGTTAGATAACCCATTTATCGAGGAAGGCTATAGGCTATATATCATCACGCTAAGACCAATAGGAGCGGAGCACCAATGAAGAATGTTTCAAAATCGGGTTTTTTTTTAAACTATTCCACGCGGACGAAGTCGAAGCTAATACTGAATGAATTGACTGAGTGCCAATCATCGGATGAGAGTGCCAACAGTGGCACTCATATAATATTGGTGGCAGTTGCTTCTTCCAAATAAAACTCGATATGGACTGTATGGCTTATTATTTTGATATTTACAATTAATTTAAAACTATACATAGACGAGTAACAGAGAATATGATGCCTAATGGCAGAGGGAGTAATAGTCGTTTTGATTGAAGTGAAGTTAGCGCAATTAAGTGCATCGCTCCGGCCTTCAAAGCCGTTACTTATATCGCATGTTCCGTCCGACGCCTAGCTGCTAACTGCGCGAGCTACGGGCGTCGGCGGTGTGCGGGGCGCGGAAGCGTACTCTGTCCGCAACACACAGTTTAGTCTACATACCGTGGTTGGGCCTGGGCGTCGGTTGAGCGACACCCTCCTGCAGCCTCTTCCTGAACGCGGGCGATATTTTGTCGTCGAAATGCTCTATCGCCATGCTGGATATGTCCCTTAGCTCCTGCAGCACTTCGTGGGCTCTTGGAGGTGTCGTGGAGGTCTCTACTATAGATAGAACCCGTCTTATTTCGTCGATTACCTGTAATGTTTTATTTATTTATTTATTTATTACTAGAATGATCTACATTTGTTTCCAAATACATCCGACGTTACGGTTAGGAATATACTTAATATAGAAAAACTTTGTATGCATGGCCCCAAAAATATATTACAAAATCCCAAGAGCTGAAAGCTTTGAAAACTAAATTATTAAAATCACAATTAAAATGAGCTTTTTTAAAAAGGTTTTTAAATACAAGCTTTTGAGATCCTGGATATCATACAGCAGCAGAGTGCTAGCCAAGACAAGTAAAACGAGCAAACACGACGGGTCTATCTTGTTTAGTACAGGAGTTCCTATGGCCACCTTCGGACTCCATCATCAGATCAGCTCCATGGTACCATATTATTGCATTGTCACGCGATATACATATGCGTGCAAAATTTCAGCTCAATCGGGAACCGGGAAGTTTGTCAAATTTAACTTGCAAGATTCCACCCGAACTTACATACATACATCCATTGCAAGTTAATAAAAAGCTTGTAAAAAGTACTAATATGAACAAGTTACTGCAGTATAACGGAGTTCCTAATGATAAGTTTTAAATATAGGTGATAAGTTAGAACATTAATTATTTAAGAAATACAAAACGAATTTAACACCCTTAAATACAATTAGCGTCTTGCACAACGCAAAATTTGCCACTAAATATGTTTAAAGAACTGTCAATACGTTTTGTATAAAACGTATTTAGGCAGTTTAATATGATTAACTAATTTTATTTAAAGGCGATCGTTATGCAAGCGGCGCTAAGTGTTTAAATATTTTTATTTTATTTTTTTATTTATTTTTAAAAAGTATCCGACAGTATAACCATAAATTTAAGGCCTAACAATAAATCTAAACCAAAACTGGATACTTATAATTTAGAAAATGGAACAGAAACAAATGGTAAGCTACACTACACTAAAATTAATTATTCGATATAACTAATACTGTGAAACTTTTGACGGGAAAACTAAATACAACTAAATCACTAAGTTTAAATACGAACATTGCATTCCATTTGAATCTTATTAATAAGATAATAAATATAATATTTGTATCATAAATATCATTAGAAACATATCTAAATTTAAATTATGTATCATTTAGTATTTTGTTACATTTAACGTATAAGTTATACATAATTATAAGACTGAAACATTAGTGAAAATAATTAAAACCAAATAAGTATGTACCTATCTATACTAATATTATAAAGCTGAAGAGTTTGTTTGTTTAAACGCACTAATCTCAGGAAGCGCTGGTCCGATTTGAAAAATTCTTTCAGTGTTGAATAGTACATTTACCGAGGAAGGCTATAAGGCTATATTATATTTTCAAAAAAATTAGGGATCCTTACTAAAAGTCTAATAATGTAACCCAAGGTGTAAAAATATGACCCGAAAAAATCCTTACACGGCGTGCGCTGCGAAAACTATTGATTATAGAACAAAACAATGTACTACCACTTTGCAGAACATATAATTGTCTACAAAAAATATCGCGTAACCATAGTTCTAACTATTGTGGTTATCTCACAATAAGTGTTTTCTTTTATTTTTTTTTAATATTAAAATGCCTTTGCTTTTAACTCTTTATTTTGTACCTTGGTATTAATCCTTATCAAAATGAATTACTTCATATTCAAAACGAATTCAATACCATTCTAGAACTTTTTGAATTATTCAATTCGGACGTTTCATTCAAAAGATATCGCGATATTTAAAATGTAAGTATTAGTACATACATACATACATAACTTCACGCCAGTTCCCTTGCGGGGTAGGCACGAACAACAGAGCGCCATTTAGGCCCATTCTTACACACCTCACTTGCTTCTTTGACATTCATAACTCTTGTCATTAGTAAGTAAGTAAGTAAGTATTAGTGTTGTAGCCAAATATACTAATATTGTTTGATTGAACGCGCTAATCTCAGGAACTACTGGTCTGATTTAAAAAATTATTTCAGTGTTGGATAGCCCATTTATCGAGGAAGGCTATAGGCTATATATCATCACACTAAGACCAATAGGAGCGGAGCACCAATGAAGAATGTTTCAAAATCGGAGGGTTTTGAAAGCAAATTCCACGCGGACGACGTCGCAGGCACAGCTAGTATAATATAAGTCTCAAAAAAATTGCACGCCCAACCGGCAAAAAACATATGCTCAGTATAAAATAACAAGACCTATTTGTATAACCATGTTTGAATGCAACAAATTATTTGATTTGATTTGATATGCCCGCGACTTCGTCCACGCTCGACTTGGAATTCCCGCGGGATTCTCCGGACACAAAGCACCGCAGTATTTAAAAGAGAATGTAAGTTATCGTTTTAGTGATGACCGTGTCAAAATAACCGCTGTCGGAGAAAATTCCTACGGGATTCGGATCACATATTTTATTATTACAAAATTTGCTATCGATCATTCAAAAAAATCACATTGGAATCCTATTTTTTTTATGTGGCATTTTAAATCATTCCCAGGTAAATTTACGCGGGATATTCCCAGGACAAAAAGTAGCGCAGATTTAAAGTCGGTAAGAATTTGCCGTCGACCAGCGAAAACCGCATCGAAGTCGGCCCAGTAGTTTTTACATGAATCCCGAACAAACAGACAAACAGACGAGAAATCTAAAAAAACTACCGAATGGATTTTGATGAATCCACAATTTTTTTTTTATTTTTTTTTTAATAATCGGCAGACAAACACACATATTGTATATCCCCAAATTAAGCAAGTTACGGACTACTCTGGGGCCGATCCCAGACACCCAGACCGTAGTAAATAACGAAGAAAACACGTTTCCGAAATTTACTATACCAGGAATCGAACCCGGAGCCTCTGCGTTACAGTGAGCTACGCCGGCAAAGGCTTAGCCCGCTCAACCACACAGGCCGTCAAACACAATAATATAGCTTAGACATCAGAATAACACATAGGCTATAATTAAGATATAGTGTGAATTATCCAAAATACAACGATTTTCTATCACCACGCGGGTGAGACCGCGGGGCGCAGCTAGTGTTATACAAGTTGAATTTACCTTTCCTGGTATGAAACAACAAAACCCGCTGTCAATGAACTTGGAATACGTCATGTTGAGCATGGAAATGCGCGTCTCTATAGACGTCAAGATGTCGCAGTGACGTGACAAATGGTGATATCTGTAATATTCGAATGATAAAATTAGCACCGTATTTATTCATACACTTAAAGAATTCTACTAGAAACATTAACATAATGTCATTGTACAAAAACATCCAGAACACCATGTCTGGTATTATAATAGTGTTGGAGTGGTCTGTGCATGCCCTTATGACTGAACCATAATGTTACTTTTATATATATATTTTTTTATTGCAGGAGTTCAGCAGACAGCCCACTTGATGGAAAGCGGTTACCATCGCCTATGGACATTTGCAACCACCAAAGGTGCTACAAATGCGCTGCTGCTCTCTTAAGGGAGACTGGAACCTGGTCACTAATGCCGGAACACAACTCAAGGTTGTTATGGCGACATACTTTAGACCAGTGGTGGTAGCCGGGCAAATGCCCTACCACCTGGCTGTGGGTCGTTTTGTCGCCTCTTACGACAGGCCGCCCGGCCGCAGGTAATTGTATTCTTTCTCCGTTCCTGCACAGATAAAATTATATTAAGGAGGTGGGCACTGAAAAATAAAAAAATATTAGGTCAGTAGTTTCTGAGATATAGAGTATTTTTAATTATATGCTATTTTTGGTTTCTCTAGTTAAATGACATCGAATCTAGTCTACTCTATTCAAATATATTTTATCGCATATGGAACCCTGTACTGGGCTGAGTATCTATTATATTAATACGTAAAGCAATAACTTTGTACCCCTTTTTACGAAAATTGCGCCGACGGAGGAGTATGAAATTTTGCACACTTATAGTTTATATACGGAAGAAACGACGAATGCTATTTTTTTTTATTATGCATACAAAATACATTAAATCAATAAAAGAAACATTACACACACTACCATGTATTTGACACACACACGCATATATACTCTTTTATTTTTAAAGTCAAATTAACAGTGTAGCCTTGGTGAAAGCTGTGATTATAGAAGTAGTCTTTGATATTAATTATTATGGTCGAATTTCGAGCACGGGCGACCGCTAGTAATGTCAATTCTCCTAGCAACTAGACTATTTCCAATTCCATTTGACTACTTTTCAAGCAATTTAATTTTTGGCAGCTCGATAACAGATCAGTTAGTAATGCTTTAATGCGTTATAACTCCATCTAATATATATTTTTTAGACAAAATTTTTAATTTTTATTTTTTTATGATACAACATACAAAAATACATACAACCCTAAATTTTCACCCCTCTACGATCAACCCCTATTTTTTATTTGTTAATTATAAACTTTAAAATCTTTTGGCAAGATTTTTAATCTTATTTTGTCATGACCTAGAATAAAAAAAATATATTACTCTTTTAGATTCACAATTAGAACCGGTAGGTGGCGCTGAGATCGGGTTCTGGAATCCTCCTAATCACCTGAAGCGAATTTGGTGATTTTGTTTTTGTGTGTTTGAGTGGGTACCGGGATGGTTTAGATTCGCTGGGATCGGGTTCTAGAATTTTATTTTTTAAAGGCAGGACAACGTCTGCCGGGGCCGCTAGTTTGTTATAAAAATCAACTTCATTTATGAAGAAGTATTAATCAATTATTTTTCTTTAAAGTAGAACATTTTTTATTTTCAAGTCAATTACTTTCTATTTATTTACGTATAGTGTCAATGGTTTAATAGTTAATGCGTTACATGACAAACAGAACATCACTAGCACGTCACACACAATAATAAAGTATGAGAGTTTTTGGCGGGAACTGAAAGGAGATGTTGTGCTGTGCAGTTTTATTTTCTAAAAATGTGTAAAATTACTCTAAAATGAGCAATAGTTGTAGGATATTGATAGTTTTTGAGTAGTAATTATGTGTCTTGTGAGAAATGTGAACTGTAAAGTCAAATGTGGCCTTTTGAGTTGTCACAAGAACTCCGTTGAATGGCACTAGCTGATAACCTACAGTTCAGCTGTGCTACACATAGTTTTAATAAAATGAAGAAACTACATTTAATCTAAGATCTGGCCTTAAGGCGTAGCTGCCAAGCCATAAAACCCAAAAAAAAAAGTACGACAATGATATCATTTGATTCATGTGGGCTTTACTGTCAAGAAATATGTAACTTGACAGACGTGCAAACATCATAAGTAAAATAAATGCTTGAAAACATTGTAGAATGAAATTTATAGTCGCATTATTTTTACCTGCGTTCTGACTCCCTGCGAGGAAGCTGTGCCTTCACACTCTTCAAGGCTAATGCGTGACGTCTCTCTATCATCAGGAAACCTCTGTTCAACATCCTCATGCATGTTTCATTGAAGGCCTTTGAGACCTGCAAATAGTTATTTAATAAAAATGCTTAGTAATTATATTTTCGCTAACAAGCCTGCCCAATTCTGCTATGTCAATATCTTGCTGTTGCAAAGATTAAAAGTAAGATTCCATTGCAGGAGTATCAAAAAATCGTATACTACTAAATCCACAATATCTTCTCGATATCATCGCAACAGAATAATAGTCAGTCAGCCAAAATGAATATTCAAAAGCTACCAAAATTTTATATATTTATTTTGCGAGTTTGTGCTTATAAATATTAATATAGTGGCGAGCCTCAAACCATTGGAATTTACAGAATACTGAAATCAAGCAAAACTAAGATTTAGACGATAGTGTCCGACGATTTTGATGAGATAGTAATAGCAGAATTGGGCCCCTGATATTGTAATAGTTGATCAGTCTGCTAGACATGCTATATTTGTAGATGTTGCGATTCCCCATGATAGTAACAAAGTGAATGTCAAGAAGGAAAAACAAAGTATATTCATCTTGCACACAAGGTTACCACCTTGTGGAACTTCGACTCTGCAATCATAGTACCGATAGTGGTGTCAGTGAATGGACTGATAGCGATAAGCCTTGATCTCGATCTTGAAATACTCTTCCTTGGTCTCTGGTTGAAGAGTTGGATGCTGAGAGCCACTCTGCTCAACTTAGTCTGCGTTGTGAGGAGGTTCCTGTCTCTGGAGCCGTAATCCCCTGTAGCCTGGACTCAAGGCTCCTCTACAGACAAAGAGCTGTTTTTTTCTACATTCTTTAAAATATTTATATATTATTTTATAAAAGAAATATATAATGTAAATATTTTTTTATTAAATATTTTAATGTATTACATAAATGTTCCACTGCTGGGTTCGGGCCTCCCATTATAGGGGAAAGGACAGTATACCTGCCACACTGATCTAAGGTGGCTTGGCAGGTTAGACACATCGCTTTTGTTGATGTGCAGGTTGCATCACAATATTTTCCTTTACCATTGTTAGTACATGGTAATTGTAACAATGTGCACATTCAATCAGAAAAATTACTAAGTGGTGCATGTGTTCTGGCCAGGCTCAAACCTGCGCCCTTTGCTTGGAACGCATGCGCTAGCCACTATGTTACCACGACTTTACATGACAAAATATAAACTATACACTAATAATAACCACAACAAATAAAGATTCCACTGCTGGGCTCGTCTCACAATTTATAGAGGAATAGACAGTATACCAGCCACACTTATCCAAGCTGGCTTGACAGGTTTGACATATAAGTTATCTCTATGTGTGAGTTTAGTCACTGTTTTCCTTCCATCATTAGCATGTGGTAATTGTTACAATATGTAGATTAAATCAGAAAAACTGCTTAAGAGGTGCACACTTTATCTGGAGACTTTAAACCTGCTTCCTTTGAGTTTATAATGCGAGTATGTGAATTGCTAAGTGACCATAAGTTTAGAAAAAAGATAACTTAATTGTGGTTAATTATTCATCGAAAATTACCAACAAATTTTTGATATTTATTACCAACAACATATAATCCATAATATAAATTAACCTAGCTTAAAAATAAAAACCTGTATCAAGGCCCATCCAGCCCTGATAATCATATAATCTGATCTGATATTGTAAATTAAAGCCTTTATTCGATGAAACATACATACTACCTAAAACTTTTGGCACTTAAGTCACTTACTATTAATACATAGTTTGATCTGTTATAATATAATTTAGGTAACAATACCGCACAAGTCAAAAAATTATACATATTATGTTTAATATGTCATTAGATACAAACATAATATATCCAATTTTTTACTTGTGCAGTATTGTTACCTAAGCAGTGATAAATACATTCAATAATATAAAACATGAAACCATCACTGCTATCTCAAAATACCAAAATTGTAATTTACACTACATTCAACCAAGGATTTATACTTTTGATACTGAGTATGAACAAAAGATACTTTTTATTCAGAAAATGGGTTGGTTTACTTCGATGAGTGGTAGGATAGAACCGCGTGCAAAGCTCTAGTACACAATAATCTATATCACAATAATAACACATACATAGCTCATACAGTAACAAAGAACAAGTTAATGAACTAATCAAGGGAAGGAGTAGGCAGATATAAATAGAAAAAACATATAGGCAACATATATGTTATATGATCGTATGTATGTAAATGTATACATATAAACATGCATTTAAGTATATAATGACACAGAGAACATAAAACAACTAGAAGTGTGGATTACGTGATTTTTATACAGAAAATACGGATTATACTTATTGTAAAAGTATTGTAACTTATAACTTATAGTTCTAGGTTATAAATAATTACGATAAAGCATTAAAATTATACTTACGATGCGATTTTTAGCGATTTCATCGTATGAGAGATACGAAAATATATTTTCGATCATTACAACTGGAAGACTTAACAGATCCATCGTGTTGACCCACGATAGATGCAGAAAACACTTATTTACCACTTTAAATTCACATGAAGTAATTTCAACAAAATGTTGTGTTTACAAATTTAAAAATAAAACAAAGTGGCAATAATAATTTCCCGACGTTTCTTTGGATTCCACGATCTATTATCTTACTCATGTTGCATCGCATCTTTCTCATTCTACCTATTCATAGATGTACATGTTAAAAAGAGATGAAAAATTAATTATTTATATTTGACAGTTCTGTGTGTGACGTTAATGGTGAGTGTCGGTCACAATCAAATGTGTATTCTAACTACAACGCAGGTACCGAAATGTGTATTCAATCGAGAAAACAACGCCATCTCGTATGCAGATACTATAACAATTCTACTTTGTTTAATTTTGGCTGGGCACGGTTAGTACATCCAGCCAGAGTCATTTGGTATTAATAAGAGTTAAACCCAAGGATTGAAAATTATAAAAAAAATCTATAATATTATGAGCCGTATCTGTACATTAAAGCTATTAAAAAAAAACTGGATTAGACTATATAAACGACGGAGAACACGATACAACAATTTTTCAAATTTCTTATCTGTTTGTTCGGGATTCACATAAAAACTACTGGGCCGAATTCAATACGGGTTTCACTGATAGCCAGTTAATTTTGAGACTTAAAATCTGCACTACTTTTTATCTCGGGAACCCCACGAAAATTTTTCTGAGAATTATTTAAAATGACCTTATTGAAAGAAATTTGAATTTCAATAGCAATAGATATAGATAGCAAATTTTATGTAGTAAAATGTGTGATATTTTTTGTCCCGGGAATTTTCCTGGGATCGGTTTGAAGTTGTTTGGGTGCATGAAAATCAGCTTATCTCGACATTATTTCCACTAAAACGATATCGCCGGTAATCCCGCGGGAATTTCATGTCAAGCGTGATCGAAGTCGCGGGCATATCCTAGTAACAGATAAATTTATGTCCTCCTTCCAGCATAGCTCCTATACCTATACGCAAAATAATCTTTATAGTCTTACTCCTTCGTCTGTTTGTTGATTTGTGGCTCGCACACAGCGAACTATTTCAGGATTAAATATGTACATTGTACATACATAATTACATACATTATATTAAATTTGCACAGTTACATCTATGTAACTGGAAGATAGATAAGATAGGACAGTATAGTAGAAGATGACCTATAAGTCATCTTCCACTATGTCCTCCCAACGATTTCTTACAGAGCCGATCGATCGTCCCAAATGTTTTTTCTATATTTCAATTCAATCCCGTCAATTTAACGTAACCGAGCTAGTGAAAGTGCTTAGCTTTTTTTTCTCCTATAACATCGTTCTATAACTATATAACTATTGTCTTGTTGTGCATTTTTGTAACTCATGTTTTGATGAACAATAAAGTAACTATTATATTTGTCTAACGTCGGGCTCATAAAAGGTTGTCAAGTTTTTGCCATAAACTGAATTGAATATTATCTTATATATCACACAGTGGCGGATTTACCAGTAGGCTGAATAGACTGGAGCCTAGGGCGGCAGACTTTGCAGGCGCGGTAAATTTGGGGCCAATTTTTTTTGTATGTCTTACACAATATTCATAGTACACAAATCATAAACTTACGATATCATTGACAAAAAAAATGTATCTGATTAATTTGATTGTGAACTATTGAACTATTATATCGATTTGTAGAGGTCGGTACAGGCGGCAAAATTTGAATAGCCTACTGGCGGCAATTTTCGAAATCCGCCCCTGAGATCATATTATGTAATACAAATTTGATAACAGCGTTATCTTTATACATAAAATACTATGTCAGTATTATATGTCTAGAATTTTCCATATAAAAGAAATCTAGTGGTGTATCATAAATATTAGTTTATCTAGCCAGTGTCAAGTATTCATGAATATTTAAGTATTACAATAATCTTCAAGCGAAACTTTGGTCAAATTGTAGTTCGTGACAATTATGACTGACGCCACTCGAAACGGTATATTTCACTAAACAACTGAGATTTTTAACACAAGCAGAAAATGTCAGCCCTTTGTTAAAAAAAATAAACTTTTGTTTTACATTAAATATTATCTATACTAATATTATAAAGCTGAAGAGTTTGTTTGTTTAAACGCGCTAATCTCAGGAACCGCTGGTCCGATTTGAAAAATTCCTTCAGTGTTGAATAGTACATTTATCGAGGAATTCTATAGGCTATATTATATTTTCAAAAAAATTAGGGAACCTTACTAAAAGTCCAATAATGTAACCCAAGGTGTAAAAAAATGACCTGAAAGAATCCTTATACGGCGTGCGCTGCGAAAACTATTGATTATAGAACAAAACAATGTACTACCACTTTGCAGAACATATAATTGTCTACAAAAAATATCGCGTAACCATATGTCTAACTACTGTAGTTATCTCACAATAAGTGTTTTCTTTTATTTTTTTAAATAATTAAAATGCCGTCGTTTCAAAAACTCTTTATTTTGTACCTTGGTATTAATCCTTATCAAAATAAATTACTCCATATTCAAGACGAATTCAATACCTTTCTAGAACTTTTTGAATTATTCAATTCGGACGTTTCATTCAAACGATATCGCGATATTTAAAATTTAAGTATTAGTGTTGTAGCCAAATATACTAATATTGTTTGATTGAACGTGCTAATTTCAGGAACTACTGGTCTGATATGAAAAATTCTTTCAGTGTTGGATAGCCCATTTATCGAGGAAGGCTATAGGCGATATATAATCACGCTACGACCAAGAGCAGCGAAGCACCAATGAATAATGTTTCAAAATCGGAGGGTTTTGAAAGTAAATTCCACGCGGACGACGTCACTCACGGGCACAGCTAGTATTTTTAATAAAATTACCAATAAAATACTGCTTTTTACGTTTCCGCCCAAAATTCAGAGCCGAGCTATATTCTCTATTATTCCTCTCGGTGTCCCGTCGTTCGCAGTTGTCAGGACCACGGATTTATAGCCAAACAGCTCCGCAAGCCCTGGCAGGAGCCTACCCTACTGCCTCTTCCACTGCCGGGAGGAACCAAGCCCGCGACGAACCCTACTGCCTCCTCCACTGCCGGGAGGAACCAAGCCCGCGACGACATTATTGAAACTTTTTAGAATGCATGTTATTTTTCATCATTTAAATTTATATGTAATATAATTTTATTGTTTTGTTTATGTCACTTGTAAGAAAATTTTCTGAAGGAAAGTCCAATATAATGTTTATTAAGAAGCGAATTATTATTATTATATTATTTTAGTTTGATTTCGCTATATAGAGGTGCGCATGTACAGAACAAACACCCCCCCCCCCCCACCACCACCACCTCGGCGAGTCCCTTCCCCAGGGATTCACGCGTCGCCCGCAGGTCTCAGGACGCCGTCAGGCGCCGATGCGTCCTCCTTTGGCGGGAGCGGAACAAGTTGGTACGCTCACGCTTCCGCTCCCGCTCCGCCTCCTCCTTGGCGAGCATGATAAGCTCGCAAGAGACAAATGACTGGATATCTGCTTCAACTAAAGAAGACGATGTCGTCCCTGAGTCCATAACTATTTATATTTATACGATATTTCTTCCCCGTTTTCATTATCCTACTAACATTAAATCCCAGTTATATTCAGAGCTTGGAGTCCGCTAAAGCGTCATTTTATTTTTAGAATGATATACTTTTGCAATGTGCAGAAGTCGCATTAATCACTTTGCAATGCTCAAATTACATGCCTACTGTTATTGCATATTTTTTACTTTACTAATATAATCTATTCCACATTATCCGTGCAGGAACGGAGAAAGAATACAATTTCCTGCGGCCTGGCGGCCTGTCGTAAGAGGCGACTTAACAACCCACAGCCAGGTGGTAGGGCATTTGCCCGACTGGATGGCTACCACCCCTGGTCTAAAGTATGTCGCCATAACAACCTTAAGTTGTGTTCCGGCATTAGTGACCAGGTTCCACTCTCCCTTAGAGAGCAGTAGCGCATTTGTATCAACTTTGGTGTTACAAATGTCCATAGGCGATGGTAACCGCTTTCCATCAAGTGGGCCGTCTGCCTGTCTGCTGATCTCCTGCAATAAAAAAAATCATATCTTAAACTAGTGGTCGGCGTGATCGAAATTCGACCATAATCATCTGTTGTCAAAGACTTCTATAATCACAGATTTCGCCAAGACTACACTGTTAATTTGACTTTAACAATAAACAAAAGAGTATATATGCGTGTGCGTGTCCAATTCATGGTAGTGTGTGTAATGTTTTTTTATTGATAATGTATTTTTTATGCACAATTAAAGAAATATATTAGCATTCTGCACTCCTCCTTTATATAAACTAATGTATGCAAAATTTCATACTCCTCCGTCCGCGCAATTTTCGTAAAAAGGGGTACAAAGTTTTTGCTTCACGTATTAATATACAACATACGGACATAATCAGTAAATACAATTTTTGTATTTTCGATTGTCAAAATCAAAGAGAAAATTAAAATAAAACTTAACACCAAATATTTATTTCAGAAATGAAAACAACAATTAACTGAATGTAGGAAGATCACAATGCTTCTTCTTAACATGGAAACGCAGAGACGTATTATACTTCGTTGCAAACGGACACACTTCACATTTGAACCTTTTCTCTGATGAATGCTTGTACTTGTGCTGAACGAGGTTAGCTGGCAATATTGTTGCATAATCACACTGGTCACATTTGTATCTCTTCTTCCCAGTAACATGAGCTTCTTCGTGGTACTTCAAAATGTATTTATTCATTGTTTGAAAAGGACACTGTGTACACTGAAGCTTAACACCCTGATCTTCATGTTTACGTCTGTGTTTCATCATTGCATCTTCATAGAATGTTTTGTACTTGCATAATGGAAAGTCGCAGTTTAATGTAGTAGCATTTTTATGTCTCAACATATGCTGCGTTAAGCTCACTCGCTGGTTCGTCTTGAATTCACAGTATCTACATTGCACTTCTTCTAAAATATTGTGGTTCTTTATATGTTTCTCCAATTCATTCCCACGAACCAATTCACCGCATATCTGACACTGAGTGTCATCAAACATTCGGTGATTCTGCTCAAAATGTAGTTTAAGATTCTCCCACGAGTCATACTCGTCTGGACACTTCGTACATTGAAACGAAGTCCTTAATTCCGCTTCTTCTTCTTTCTTAATTTCCAAAAGTTTTGGGACAGTAAAATTCTCCGATTTAGTTGAGCCATTGTGCTCTATATTAAAGTGCCTGGATAATTCAAATTCATCTTTGAAAACTTTGCTGCAGTAATCGCAAGTCTGTGTTTGGCTCTCAAATGGATTTTCCGCCTTGTGCTTAAACATAACATGCTTTCTGAAACTTTCCTTGGATTTAAAGATTTTATTGCAAAAATTACAGGTAAATGACATCTTTAAATGCACTCTTAAGATGTGTGGTCTCAAATGCTTTTTATCGTTGAAGCCTTCATTACATATTTTGCAGAAAACCGTCTTTTGGGTCTCAATTTTGTGAGCACACCTTAAGTGTTTACCTAGACCTCCCTTAGAAGCAAAAATTAAACCACAAATTGAACACTCCCTTATAGACTTCACGTGCGAATGACTTATATACGCTTCTCTCGTATCAAAGTGTTTTTTACAATAGTTGCAATATGTGCTGTTATCATGTTTTCTCCTAACATGACGTTTTAAACTCTCAACTCTGTCATAGGATAAATTACAAACTTTGCACTTGAGTCTGAAGGCTTCTCTAAGTGCATTATGCTTTCGCCTCATGTGAAGTTTTAAGTAATTCACAGAAGAAAAGACTAGAGGACACTCTTTACAGGTAATTTCTCCAGTGGTAGCATTAATACAACTGTCTAAGTACTCCGCAGTAAGATTTCTCTCTTTAATAGTATTCATTGTTTCTTCTTCAGATATCTTGTGTTTCCTTTGCACATGTCTAACATACGTTTCACGTTTTGTAAATATTTTTGGGCAGAAAAGACAATGGTACCATTGATTCAGTCTAGGTTGTGCAATCTTTGAATGTTTTCTTTTCTTGTGAACGATCAAACTTCTATGCTTTTCATACGTCAGACCACATTCTTCACAAATATGCTGAAAGGATTCTTTGAAAGAACCATGTTTTCTACGCATATGCATTCTTAATCTGGACATCCCTTTAAAAACTAAAGCACATATGTCACATGTACGCTCTTCAAGATCTTCTGGTTCAACATTTGGTCCATGCTTTCTTTTGATATGAGCAACTAAACTGTTCTTTGTTTCATAAGACATACCACAATAATCACAAATGTGGGCAAAATGCTTCCTAAAGGATTTGTGCTTCCTCCGTTGGTGCATACGCAAGGTTTTGGAGGATTTGAAGACTAGATGGCAAACTTTACACATATAATTATGTGTATTACGAGGAGCTATATCTGTTGCACTTTCAAGGCCCTCATTGATAACACTTTCAAATGTCAGAAGGAGAGCTTCCTTATTCTCTTTTTCTATTTTGACTTCAGGTTCTGGTACACTGTCGTCGTCATTTGCAGTTTCCATCATCATGGCTGCTTGTTCTGCAAACTAAAAGAGGGTATCAATATTCGTGTGAATAAAACAGCATTAAAATCTCCAATGTGGATATTATGAATGAGGTGCAATTCAGGGGTCATCTTGAGGGCAAGGCGAAACTTGCCTCCAAGAAACTGGGAGTGCTAATCCAGTCCAAGGAGTACTTCATACCACGGCAAGGCCTTATGCTTTACATAGCTCCCCAGGTGAGGCTGCATATGGAGTACTTTTCCCATTCTTCAGGTTGTACACGGGGCACCCGCCTACCAGCTTAATCCCTTAGACTGCATTCGATGTAGTTTAGCCTACGGAGAAACTTCGCGAATCTTTGCCTATTCTACCGACTGTATAATGAGGTATGTTCCAAGGAACTGGTCAGGATGGTGGCTTAATCTGGATTCTACATGTTTTCGGGTGGCAGTAACCACTTACCATCACGAGGAACGTCTGCTAATTCGCTTACAGATAATCACAATAAATATAGTAACTATAAATAAAATACACGTACATCATTAAAATCCAGTTCTACTTCTATATGCTCCACCTTAATATTGACCTCGGGGTCCAGAGCTAATGTGGGTATTGGCGGGATATATAGACGAGGCTTATTTTCCTCCAAGTCCTTGAAAGGGTCTTCTTGCTTTTTCTTCTTTTTCTTTTTTTTCTTCTTAATCTCATACGTCATTGGTTCTTCTGGCAAGAATGATATCGGAGCCTTTCTCTCGTCAGAATCGAGAGGCTCCTGTTTTATATCTTTTTCTAATTTGAGCGATATTTTCTCCATTTTTGTTTATCTGGAAAAGAAATATGTAAAATGTTAATTTTTAAAGATGTGCTTATTAGATAGATAGATAACATTTTATTGTTCACAGCATACACATGAAATAAACAATTTACAGTAGTCACATTAAACAGTAAAAGCGGGAACAATGGGCGGCCTTATCGCTATAGAGCTATCTCTTCCAGACAACCTGGGCTATGGATTTTATGAGCGGGAGATTCGCAAGTGTATGACAGTGGTGTGCAAATTCAATACATATATAACACAATTCATATACCTAAAATGAATAAAAAATAGATAATAAACAATAACACATATTAATATTATATATATACTAATATATACATCCTTAATATGTGTATAGCAACAGCAATAGCTATACAATATTAATAATAGTATTAATACATAATATATTAATAATTTAAATAATATGCTCATACAGATAAGAATTGTAATTGTTTTGAAGTTTTCCGTTAATACTTCAAATTTCGTGTTTTAAAACTTAAATATATTGTTACGAGTTACAGGACTCGAATTGGAATTACTATAGAATTTATTAGAACTATACAAACACATATAGCACAGGGACAAATATAACTGAACACATTCAGTCCAAACGTAATGCACGATTTATTGAATCATAACACGCATAAAGTCGGTCACTAAATGGGTTATCGAATGTACACAAGTCTTGCCTCGCGGCTGATTATCGCTCGACTGCCGATCTCTCCATTGGGCCATTGCTTTATACTGCACCGATACAATATGGCTGCCCGCCCGCGTAAATCGAATTTCTTAGAATCAGTTCGACACACCTGTCTAATGACTGCCATAAAAGATTACAATACACAATCGACTGTTTGTCTAATTACAAATTTTAAACACAAAGTAAACAAAAGAAGACAGTCATAAATACTTTCAATGTTATCAGCTCAAACGCCGGCAGGTAATAAATGTGCTTTGTCTACAGGTATGCAGGTGGTCCAAATTGTAACAATATTATAACGATATAATATATGAAATGTGACGTCACGAAACTTAGAATCCCTTCCACCCCTTGTCACACTTTGTTTCAGTTTTACTGCGTGTGAACTGCACACACACATTTTTTTACATGGAAAGGTGCGTGCTATGGATGCGTGCAAGGGATGGGTGCCTTCCCTATTGTCGATACGTCGCATAGCTCGAGCTGCGCATCTTCCTCGTACAGTTATCTCGTGGCGGCGCATTTTCATAGCACATCTTACTCCGCTACATAGCTCAGAATCAGTGGAAATGGTTATATAGTTTCGTAGCTTAGCTTTTACATTTTCGCAGCATAGCTGCTAGCACATCTCTGGTGGACAGGCATCCTAAGCGTTGGGCGCTTGGGTGCGAAAATCGTTTTGCCCCCCACTTTGAAAAAAATTGCATTTAATTAAATTTTTTTAAGAATCCATACTAATTTCTACGTTTCGCTATGTCCGTCTGCCTTTATATATCACAGTCATTTTACTCAAAAACTACTGGGCCTACATGGACTGGGTGTTATATATACGAATTAAACATTATGGGCCTTACTTATAATCGTTTCTTAAATTTAAAGAAACTGCTCAGCAACTGATTA
Source organism: Dendrolimus kikuchii (assembly GCA_019925095.2). Classification (NCBI taxonomy): domain Eukaryota; kingdom Metazoa; phylum Arthropoda; class Insecta; order Lepidoptera; family Lasiocampidae; genus Dendrolimus; species Dendrolimus kikuchii. Next base: position 11,184,192 of record CM034413.1, read on the forward strand.
GTGAAAATTGTACCCATAAACTCCTCTTTAGTCGAATATTTTAGGTACAACCTACGTTAATCATTCAAATTTAGTTTATCTGTGCTCCTCTTAGGTAAACAACACGTAATACAAGTTTATAAGTGAAAAAAAAAAGATATTCATTGATTAGGGTGTGATTCTGATTCTCTTAATTAAGAGATGCCTAATCGTTTCTTAACAAGATTATTATAAGTAAGGCCGTATGAATTTAGAATTATGAAATGGTGATTTTTTTTTCAACGGTCTAAAATATTATTCTTTTATCCACCTACTCATACTTAAAATTTACGGCGTTATAAAGTCACGACGTGTTGCTCTAGAGAAAGCGTGACGAAATCAAACCGAAGTTCGGCCGAAGTTCGTATTCGGTTCAAACCACTTTCGGCCCATCCCTAGTTATTTGTGTACTTTTAGGATTTCTCGTCTTTCAGATAGAATTTAGGGCTGATGTTTTCTATTTTATAATAGAGAAATATAACGCTCCTTTAAGGCATGTCGTAACTTTTCATCCGTGCAGGAACGGAATAAGAATACAATTTCCTGCGGCCAGGCGGCCTGTCGTAAGACGCGACAAAACAACCCACAGCCAGGTGGTAGCGCATTTGCCCGACTGGATGGCTACCACTCCTGGTCTAAAGCATGTCGCCATAACAACCTTGAGTTGTGTTCCGGCATTAGTGACCAGGTTCCAGTCTCCCTTAAGAGAACAGCAGCGCATTTGTAGCACCTTTGGTGTTGCAAATGTCCATAGGCGATGGTAACCGCTTTCCATCAAATGGGCCGTCTGCCTGTCTGCTGAACTCCTGCAATAAAAAAAAACTCATTACATTTCTTTAGCCCGATAGTCCCTGTCACCATTTACTTGTATCAGAAGAACCCGCTCTTCCGTAACCTGAATATTACACAGTAATTTCTAAATATTTTCAGGCTGTAGAGCACATATACTCACTCACACGCACACACACACACACACAAGCAAGCATATTGTCATTACTAACATCTTTAAATATTTAATTGTAATTTTTTAATTTAACAATAGAAAATATTATTTATACATATAAATTTTTAGTACACATTGCAATAATGTACTATCAGCGATGATAAGAATTATATGACCGAAGCGAATCCTACTGTGGCCCGCCACACAGGCTCTAAGGAGACCTAGCGCAGGAAGCAGAGTTTCCCTTGGGACGCCATTTATACTGTTCTCTGTATTTTAGTTATTTTATATGTACCCTGTACTACTTACTTACATGCTAATAAATTTCATTTCATTTCATTCATATTAATGATATTAAAAAATGTTGCATTATATGTATGTATTGTAATCTATATAAATCAAAATGAATCATTAACCAACTTCAAAAAGGAGGAGTTGTTTGTTGTTTTGTTTAGAAATGTATATACGCGCATAACTTGAGAACGACTTTTTTTTAGAATTTTTGTGCGTGTTTAAGTGGGTCCCCGGATGGTTTAGATCCACATTTGGAAACGGTAGGAGGCACTAGAATCGGGTCCTAGATTTTAATTATTTCAGGGTAGGACAACATCTGCCGGGACGGCTAGTTAGGAATAGTTAATGAACTTAATTATCATTAAGTGATTGAGCGTGGCATATGTCTCTTACAATATATATTAAATAAAAAAACATGATCAACGATAATGGGCTTATGTGATATTGCGAGCGCAGTAGTTCATATTCTACATGACAATTCAATACTTTAGGGCTCATATTTCAGAAACAATGTGCAATTAAACAAAATCGAAAATAAAAACTGCTGTAGTTCAAAATATGGCTTAATTAAGGATACAACATGCATATGTATTAAGGTATTTCGCATTTAACCTCATTTCATTAGACAAATCATTCCTTCTTTTGTTTCTAATATGTAAAAAAATTGTAGATCGATAGGACTCACCGCCGCTACATAAATGGATGCAACTGAACACCCAGTTAAATTGCACGAGTTTGTTGGTTTTCTGCCGCCTCGTGGCCCAGTGGCCGAGTCCATACTTGAAGTGATTTTGATATACATGTCCTTTGACGCCGTAGAGTAGAATATTGATAATGATTATAGTAACGCGGTTGTAATGCCCTAGTATTTGTCTTATTAATTAATTGTTGTTCCTTGAATTAATTTGAATTCTGATAGTATGGAAATAGTTTTATTATATTAAAATTGTATAATATGGAAATACTCTATTTTCTGAAATAGATGAATTATTATTATTATCTTGTATGTCTCTAGAGACCACGGGCCACAAAAATGGCCCGGAATGTTTGGAGTACTTGCGTGGGGCCATGGGAAGGCCAACATAGAGGCCCCTTGACACATTTAATGTAAATGTGGCGTGACAATGACCAGCGATTATCTCTGTCTACACCATATACTAATGCACCCAAGGACGAGCCTCGGCCAGTGTAGGACTATTGTGGGAAATTAGAACAAAAAGTACCGGGCTAGGGGTGAACTGCTAGTGGTACTACGGGTCTGGGAATATGGGGACTATGGCGTCTGCCCGTCGCAATATTCGGGGAACATGGAAAAATGGGCAGACGGTGACTCGCCACTCCCTGCATGGGCCCCAAAAAATGCCATCGAAGGCAGGGGTAACATGGGTGTGAGTGGCTAAGGGGTGTAGAGAGGTGGGCTGCAGGTTCACCGAAGCTACTTCTGACATTATGCCATTTATCAATTCTAGCTAGCTCTAGCGATCTCCACTTTTTATTATTATTATAACAGCCCATAAATAAATAAAAAATATGTATTTATTTCAATAAGTCCATACATGTATGTTGCCGGGGCTTCCCAGAAAATAATCAGATGATACTTGTGTTGAAAAACCTCCCTCTTCCTATGTTTCATCAATTTTAAGACTATCAATTCGCTGAATTACAGAGAGTACTTTTACAAATATTTAAAGAAAATAAAGAAAGAGATAAATAGATGGGTTTCGAGTGGTTGTGTCCGCAATGGGCAAGTAGCAAGCAAGTGTGAGGTACGTGTGTGCGTATGTATATGTATGTACGCGTGTGCGTGTGCGTGTGCATGCATGCATGCATGCATGCGTGCGTGCGTGCGTGCGTGAGTGCGTGCGTGTGTGTGTGTGCGGGTGGTAGTTTGAATGGAACACAAATCCCTACTAATTTGTTTTGAGTCTTATTGAATACATTAAGCATGTATCAGATTCAAGCTGATGTAACCAAGATGTCTTCCACTTCATCATAATTAAGGGTTAGGAGCCATTCAGTCAGATTTTTCTTACACTCATATAGTTGCATGGGGTAAATGTTAAGAATGAATGTCTTACTCTTGGGCTTGGACTTCCCATTTATGGGAGACTCTACAGTCTACAGTAAACCTGCCACTCTTCGTCAAGTGGAACTAGCGGGTTTGAGGCATCGGTTATCTCCATGTGCAGATTTTATTACGATCTTTTCCTTCACAGGTAGCATGTGGTAATTGCAACAATATACATATAACTAAATAAGGTCAGGAAAATGCCGAAGTGGTGCATTCTTTTCGACCTGGATTCGAATCCGCGCCCTTAGAGCAAATAGAAACTACAGCTAAAAGCTTTTATGTAGATGCACACTAAGGATTTTTGAAAATTCAATTCCCAAGAGGGGTGCAAAAGGGGACGAAAATTTAGACGAAAATCCGTCATTTTGAAAGCAAGAAGCACCAGAAATTAATATACCTGCTTCTGGTTAAAAATAAATGAACATATATATCGGTGGTTTTGGAAATTATACCTCGAAGATAGAAAAAGGAGTTACTTTTTAACTTTCCTTTGACTACTTAAACTATGACTAATATTAATCTACACGAGCGAAGCCGCAAGCAACACCTAATAGATGTATATGTATGTAGATAAATGTAACATGTAAATTTGAGTATATTTTGAAGTAATTTACATATTTAAAAAGGTTTGGTTCGAAACAAATACAAAAAACAAAGTATTATATACCTATTTTATTTCACATTTATCTTCTATACCACTAAAGTTAAAATGTTTGTCTGTGATTTCTAAATGCCAAAATTTAACTAAAAACTGTTATTCATAGACAGTGATCATAAATAAATACTTTTAGATTGATATGAATTAAATACATTAAAGCAATAAAAACGGATTCAAAACAACTGAATTATAATTATTGTTTAAGTGTCCCTAATGCCCCTGCTACACCTGGGATAGTGCTTTTAATTTCTGTAAGACATAAAAAATATTTACCCCAAAGAACACAGAAACACTTCCATAAATTCATGGGCCCAGATTGTAAAAAGACAAAGAATCAATTTTATGTTTGCTTTTTGAGTTTTTTGGCGGGAACTGAAAGAAGACGTTGTGCTGTGCAGTTTTATTTTCTAAAAATGTGTAAAATTACTCTAAAATGAACAATAGTTGTAGGATATTGATAGTTTTTGAGTAGTAATTATGTGTTTTGTGAGAAATGTGAAGTGTATAGTCAAATGTGGCCTTTTGAGTTTTCACAAGAACTCCGTTGTATGGCGTTAGTTGTAGCCTACAATACAACTCCGCGACTATTATATGAAGACTTAAACATCAGAATTGGCTGTATGGACTAAAGATTCCTTTGCCTGCCTTTGTGGCGAATACAACTACTACTACTTATGTTTGCTTTTTATTATGTTGATATTTTTTATAACTGTAGTGATAATAAAACTACGTTTTAACGGTTTTAAGCACGGTAATTTATTTGTTTTATATTATTTTGATGTTTCGGCCACTTTTCAGTAGCCATGATCATGGAAGACAAAGATATCAAGTGTCAATAAGTATTATTAAAGTTTTATTTAGCCTACCGCCAACTTGTTCAATATAATTATTTAAGCGCGGTAATTTATTTGTTTTATATTATTCCGATGTTTCGGCCACTTTTCAGTAGCCGTGATCACGGTAGACAAAGATGTCAAATGTTAATGAGTATTGTTAAAGTTTTATTTAGCCTACCACCATGTTCAATTTATTATTTAAGTTATAACCAGAAAATCACAATGAAGAAAGGTAATGTAAAAAGCACCTTAAATAAATGTGCAAGAATGGAGGAGTTATTGAAGGTAGCTGCAGCATAATCCTGTGCCCAAATCATAACAAGTGCAAATTCACTGTTTCCACTTACTCCCATTGGAAATAGATGTAGTCCTCTGTTATAAATATTGTTTATGGTAACAAAATAATAGTTTCCGAACGTACATGTAACATGACAAAAGTTTGAAATAAAGTTTTTTAGTCTATAGCAGCCCTTGTTTAAATAGGTTATGGGCCCAGACATTTTTTCCAAGAAAATTGTTTAAAATCAAAGTAATCATTGAAAAAATAGTGTTGAAATGGCCGGGAGTTATATTGTAAATGTTCCAAAGTTAAAGGGTAGAGAAAATTATGATGAGTGGGCATTTTCTGCCCTTTAACTTTGGAACATTTACAATATCCTCCTTACCAATTTCAGTTACGGTGACCCCTCCAAATGTCATTATTTCGCCGCATGTGGGGCCCTAATGTGGCTGGCCAGACCGAATTTGTTTTTAAATTCCCGGCCACATATTGCACAATATAGTTGGCCAGTGGCATTGTATGTATAACTATAGGAGGGCTTGGGTCGCTCTTTGCGAGTTTGATGTTTTGTACGTACCAGTCTACTGGTCCATTGGACACCAAAGGAGGGAAATAGATATGATATGTATGAACATCATGATCATAATCATCCGAGAGTTAAATCCCGGTTGCGTTTGAAATGTTCACTTAGACAGCCATGGTCTGCTTTCCTACTTTTTCTTCTGCACTTTGAGTGGTCTTCAACATCCCTTATATTGAGAACATTGGTATACATGTTATTCTTTACAATATCAAGCCAGCATTTCTTGGGCCTACCCCTTCTACTGGGATCTGGCGGAGGTCCATCTATGATATGTATGTACTTGCATTATCTTAAAAGAAAAATTTTTGTTTACATGTTTGTATCATATATAAAGTATTTTTTTTTTTATCTATGTTCTGGCTGATTCATATCATATATGATGTTCACCGCCACTGTCATGGTCTAACCCATCAAATTCCCTAAGCTCATATCCTGTCTCTAATTGAGGACCTGGTAGCAGATTCAGGTTCAAACCTAAAATTACAGCAGTATAATGTTTATCATATATCAAAACAAAGAGAATTTTTCTTCCATACAAATGGTATATAAATAAAGTAAGACAACAACAATAAATTGTTTTGTTTTAAATTCTAGCACAAATTTGTGCTATATCGGAGTGAACCGTTAACCAACAGTGACAGCTGACGGCATGAAAACATGAATTTCTAATCAATCGGAGTATCTCAGTTAATTTTCCTTAGTTTAGTAGATTGTCTGGAAGAGATCGCTTTAAGCAATAAGTCCGTCTTCTCTTCAACAATTATTGTACCCAGTTTATAAGAACATAGTTTTAATTTTATGTAAGCAATAAAGTGTTTTCATTCATTCTGTTTTTGATAAAACTTTAATTAAATTATGTCTTTATATGGCTAATACAAAACATCTTCTACTGTATCATCAAACTTTTAAATGGCTCAAGTTGTCTGACATTTATACAACATTAAACAGTATAATTAATTTCCAAAATCCTGTTTGTAATGTAAGAAAAAGATCTAAGTAAAAACAAGGTATATGTATGTAATAATAGTGAACACAAACTTTTTCGAAACGGAATTGTAAATATTCCTAAAACGTTATCCTAAAACAAATTCTTACGAAATTAAATTTGATTAAAAATAAATGTTATAAAACCTTTGCATAGACATAATAAAATTAATTAAATGCAAGGTGACTCAGATGTATAGCAATGACATTGAAAATAACTGGAAAACATTTGACAGTGGACTTGAGAGGACCTCCTTTATGAATATTTAAAAAAATGTAAGGATTCATGTACGGCCATTTTTATAATTCTAATATAATTTAAACACGCTACTATAAGAATTTCGGTTATCTATTAGATATTACTTAAGTAATAAAACCATAATCATAAATATAAAAGCAAAGTAACTGTTCCAAAATTGAAATCTGTAAGTAATCTGTCTATATCGATACTGATGTTCATATAAATACAAAGTATTACAAAGGTTATTTTAATGGCAATAGGTAAAGACACGAAACACGTCATAAAATCACAAAACTTACCCGACTAGCGTATATTATGCATCCAATAACACTAACTTCACCTACATAGTAAATATATATAAGTTGACTTAACCTAAATTATTATTTTATCATGAGAAAGGAAACAAACTAACTAACTACTATCCTCATTAAGCCGATACCTTCGTAATGAAAATCAATAATTTTATAAGTAAATCATTATGAAAATATGACCAAAATGGCCTTTTTTATTGACGTATGTTAATATGACATTTATAAATTAGTATTGCTATTAAAATATATTTTATTGAAATATCCAATAATTTAAAATAAATGGTTAAATGATAAAATATCCAGAATAGAAATAAGCAAATAAGGATACCTAACATTTATATACATTAAAATATACATCAAAACTAATCACCCGAACTACCAAGGGGGTCTAATTCTTTAAACCTATTAGTTAATTATTAGAGTAGGCTAGAGCTTAAAAATTTAGTTGCATTTTTAAGTTCTAAGGTAACCTAGCATATTGATGTTCACGTAAAGCCATAAGTGTTTAAAAACGAAAATCCAGATAAAAAATACAGAAAAACTAATCCTAAAAATTAACACTTTTACTAGACAATGAACAAGCATTGTAAATATGTATTGGTAATACTTAACATACTGAAATTTTCTGTAAAATTAGTAGGTGGTGTATGTGCAATAATTTCATTCATTATGAAGCGGTATTAATTATTATTTTTTATATTTCTGCTAGTTTTGATTAAATCATGCTTATAAAGGTTAGATTCAATGGGGCATATGTCTAAAACGAATTCTAAAAAACCCTTGGGATTCTAATGAATTTGGTCACACTGATATATTAATCTATGGGTTCAGAGTTTTTGGCAGGAACTAAAAGGTATATATATAGATTTTGTGCTGTGCAATTTTTATTTTCTAAAAAATATTGATTAGTGTTTTTGCGTGAAATATGAACTGTGTTTCGAGTTATCACAAGAACTCATGGACCTCTATAATAGGGACGCGACATATTGTTCTATACGTACAATTGCTTATACAAATAGCATCCATTTTGAAGGCACACACATAAACATATATCTATCTCGTTCTTACTCAGCACTGTAACTCGCAGGAAAACAATATAACAGTATTTCAGTGCGTACATAAAGTGGAACATGAATATACGTAAATACCTAATGAGGCCGAAAATCCGCCATGTTTAGTGCCCAAATGTCATTATCAGTCAGTTCACCTGGTACTTGTCTTGTCAAAAAGTCGTGGTATAAATCAAAATAACTAATTATCTTTCAATATTTTGCTTGTGATTTAAAATAATTGAAGCCAAATATAAATAATTACGTCGCAGATATGTCCGTGTGCAGTGTAATAGGGTGCGGCATAAGAAAAACACCAAATCAGTCATCTTTAACCATACACAGGTACGCTGTAAATAACATTAAAAATATTGCTTATTGTTAATGTTTCCGGGAAAATAAAGGAAGATTTTCATTATAATTAGCAAGGTTCTTATGTGCAGTTATAGGTCATGAATGGATTTAACTTATTTAACTATATTTTTACGCTTAAATAATGTTAATTTATTAGCTGGGGTTGTACATTATTTATCGACTTTGATATCGATATAACATGATTGCTTATATAAAATTTCTTATTTTATCATGCTACCCCGCTTAAAACATACAAAAATAATAATTAAAACATATTTTACAGGATCCCAAGAAATGAGCGTATAAAGAAAAAGTGGCTGGAAGCCATTGGAATGGAAAATATAAAGCCAAATCCAAAATATATTTATATTTGCTCGCTACATTTTGATGATAAATGTTTCAACAAAACTCTGGATGTGACTCGACTACGAGATGATGCCGTGCCCTTCAAATTTGTAAGAGTAAGTTAATACTGTATATACTTTTATAGTTAGTATTGATATACTATTTTTAAATTATATACATATTTTAATACATACATATTATTTTATAACAAAACGTGCTATAAAAGGATCAAAATTAATATACAAGTTTTGTATGGTGGGACGATGATCAGCAGGATAGTCGTTGGACTGTCGGCTTATTATATAATTCCTGCTCCGTCTTCGCAGTCGAAGGCCTTAATATGTCTTCTCGTGCCTCTCACCCTCATGGAGACCGCTCGTACAATTGAAATTTGTACTTTCACTTTTAGCCTTTGATATACTTGTTGCTGCTACCTTATTACTGATATGCTAGTTACTAGTTGTAGTCTATGTCATTCTCATTCTATATAACTATTTTAGAAAAACTTATGGGTTTTGTGGCTGTGATTCCATCCAAGAAATGTATTTGGCCAATTTGAATGATAATGTCATAATTTAAGCAAATTTTATGAAAAAAATACTGTGGACACAATTATTCTAAACTAATATTTCAATATTTTGCAGCGACATGCCAGCCAACATAAAACTGGCATATTAAAAGAAAACTAGTTGGAAACAATTCCTGTTTTGGCCGGTCCTGACACCTCTACCTTGGTATATGCTGCACATTTAAGGACTCTGCTGTTCTTTAGCTTCAAGAGATGTTAGATTTTGTATATACAGACTCTTTATAGTGAAGCTATTGAACCTACTTAGATAAAAGTAATATGCTTTGACATCTTTAGAGGAATAAACCAAAACTGATGGTGTCACTTCTTTGAATTTTGTATTCCATGTAAAACATCTAAGGTACAAATAAAACTCATATTATAAACTTATGGCTTTATTAGTTTTACTTTAATAAAAACTATTGTAAATTCGTTAAATTTTTAATAATTAAATGATTTTAGAGCGGAAGTCATAAGGAATGACGTTTGTAATTAAATAAATGTTCTGTAGGAGTTTTGTTTTTTTTTATCACGCGGCCCTTAATAAGCTTAAAATTTGAATCACTCTCACTTATGGTGCAGCGCACCTATCTTGAGGTGCGTTGCGGTAATGTGTTACGGAATTTAGAATCAGCAACACAATTAAAATAGATTGTAATAGAGAGGTAAGTAGTTTAGACTACTTACCTCTCTATTACAATCTAATTAATCTGTTGGATATCAAAATAAGAGTACGTGTTTTTCATAGGAAAAACACATACTCTTATTTTGATATCCAAAACAGCATAGCTAGCTAGCATGCTAACGTTTTATCGCCGACATAAAGCTTCCATCCCTTTCCGGCATATACGCAAGTACAAGCGAGACGGCAACATACGAAACGACGATAAAATTTAGCATGCTAGAGATGGGCAGATGGCACTGTACTACGCCATATGTTTATGTTTTGTGGTCACTGTGTTGTCAAACGAGAACTTTATCAAATCAGTGTAGCAACTTTTAAAAATCGTCATATCGTTTACTCGTTAAATTTGAAACACGAACTTTTTCTTAGATTTCACACATCTAAATCAAAGTATCTTTGCACATAACAATATACTTACTTCCTATTAAAGTATAAATTCTACAAATAATTTATACTCAATAATATTGAAAATAAAATGAGCCAGGGACGTTTATCGATAAAACCTAATAACATTAAAATCTTCTGGACAGCACTAAAACCGCCATGTTTAGTGGCCAGATGACGTCACAGTGGCACGCATTTTTTATTGACGTTTCATTTCCATAGGTTTCCTACTTCAGTGGTTGGTTAGAGTCAGCACAGACTACGCTCCGTTGCCTGACTTTGGCTAGGTTCCACTAGAGGCTCACAACGACCACGTTCACAACGGCGATTTCTCCCGTTCCACTTGCTTGCGGGGTAACAATCATAAACTCTAGGACGCGTTCCTTTAGTATCTCACAACGTCCAAAATGCTCCGTCTGCCATTCCACAAGGCGACCGCGATCGTTATGGTCGTGGCGAAAACGTCACTAATCACGTCATTATTTTCTATCACACAGCGCTCACAACGACCTATGTCAATAGGTGGGTCATTCCATTGATTGATTCCCTCTATCTCCTGACATTAAAAAAGGCGTATTTTCAAATCAACCAGTGACATTTGTGTATTTCATCGTTTATGATATCTACGCCCCATAATGTGTTTCACAATCATCAATGTCAATCGATAAAGGAAATTAATGCTGTGCGGTCAACGCCCACTTCGACCCACCTCTTGAAATGGGTTCTTGCAAGCGCTGTGTGATCGAAAATAATGATGTCATTGGTGACGTTTCCGCCACCACCATGAAAACCGTGGTTGCCATGTGGAACGGCAAACCTAAGCATTTTGGGATACTAAAAGAACACGCCCTCTATGGATTGATGTGAGTAGTAGTACTCTAGTAATAATATTAGAATTCACCACAAGAGTTTTTGGCGGAAACTGAAAGGGGACGTTGTGCTGCTGCTGTTCAAATTCAAATTCAAATTTATTTATTGCAAAAACATGGTTTAAGAGGTGTTACAATAATTATATTTAGTTACACATGTTTTTGCCATCTTGGCGTGCAGATTTAGCTCGTACAATTTACATTGTTTATAATATTATCATAATTATGTCACAATTTCAGTTGAAAATTAAAGAAATTAAATAAATAGCGTCCACAGTCCCATAGCCAGATAATTATAACAGTCAATATAAATAATTTTGTAATTGGTAATATGATTATCATTGTTAGGTTGAATTATAGTTTATCATTTATATATTCATTTATAGTGTAATAGTATTTATTAGCAAGCAACTTTTTTAGATAAAATTTGAAAGAATTTGTATTTAACAATTTTATATTTTGTGGAATCTTATTGTATATTTTTGGTGCCATGCATACGATGCTTTTCTGCAATAGAGCTGTTTTGCAGGGATGCGTGCAAAGCCTATCTTTATCCCGTCTGTTACGTGTGCAGTTTTATTTTCTAAAAATGTGTAAAATTACTCTAAAATGAACAATAGCTGTAGTATATTGATAGTTTTTGAGTAGCAATTATGTGTTTTTGTGAGAAATGTGAACTACATACATACATACATACATAACTTCACGCCAGTTCCCTTGCGGGGTAGGCACGAACAACAGAGCGCCATTTAGGCTTATTCTTACACACCTCACTAGCTTCTTTGAAATGTGAACTGTATAGTCAAATGTGACCTTTCGAGTTTTCACAAGAACCCCGTTATACGGCGTCGATTGTAGCCTACAATACAATTGCGCCTGGCTTAAAGGCCTAGTTGCCAAGTCATAGACATAAAAAAAACACCACAAAAGCAGGCAAAGGAATCTTTAGTCCATACAGACAATTCTGATGTATAAGTCTTCGTATAGTAGATTAGTAGCGCAGTTGTATTATAGGCTACAACTAACGCCATTCAGGAAGTTCTTGTGAAAACTCGAGAGGCCATATTTGACTATACACTATCCAATTCACATTTCTTACAAAAACACATAATTACTACTCAAAAACTATCAATATCCTACAACTATTTTACTATTTTAGAGTGATTTTATACATTTTTAGAAAATAAAACTGCACATCACAACGTTCCCTTTCAGTTCCCGCCAAAAACTCCTGGATTCGGATTGATGTGAAATGAAAATTGACATATGACATCTTTACAATAGTGGTCACTGAATTTTAAGTAGTAGGGGGGCGGAGGGGGAAGGGGGGGAGGAGTACTTCTCCCTTCTGCAACCCCCATGTCTAGGAGACATTTAGTTTTTGAGATATGATTTTTTTTGTAAACATTACCAATTTGTAACCATCATTTAAATAGATATCAATGAATAAATGGTGACCAGTCGGTTCTGGCACTCGCCGGCCGCTGCCGCGGCACGCTCGCTTCGCTCGCTCGGCTCGTGCGCTTTGGTCTAAAGACTAACCCAACCTAACCAATTTACCGTTTTAATCACTGGTTGCGACTTTCGATCTTATCTCGACTTTCGTATTTAAAAATCGATATTATTGACATATCGAATAGTTAATATTTTTTTTCTTATGCCTATTATCGTTGTCAAGTAAAAAAAGTGACAGTACTGTGATTTATTATTATGAACGTTAAAATTATAATAACTAATTAAAAACTCGTTTACTAAATTAAAAAACCGTTTTAGTGTTTATATATCAGGTGTAAGTGTATTCCTAAACACAAATCAAACTTTTTTTCAACAAAAGTGACATAACCTTGTTTATCAAACGTATTTTTGTTTTTCCCATTATTCATTCAAAACTTGTTGATGGACCCTAAAAACATGTTTCCTAGCCCAAATAACAAGTCTAGTCTCTATATATAAGGCGTATGTATACCCCTAAACTTAATTTCCGTTAATCTGATGACACTCTGTGCAAAAGTTTAGGATTCTCGATTTCGAGGTTGGTTCGGACCCTCCAGCTACCATCCTCTCTCTTATTTGGACCCTTATGGTAAACCTTCCTTTCCGCTACTAAAAGCTGGTTCTCTTCCTCGAGGGTAAGCGTCCAAGCTTCACACCCATACATCAGGATAGACCATATGACAGTTTTATAGATCCTGATATTGGTTTTTCTGTTTAGAAGCCTGGACACTAGTACCTTATGTAGGGCTGCACAACAATTCTTATACATGGTATTTGAAAAAAAAACGACACCATATCTTGGACAAGATAATTGGATAGTCAAAAATGATCACAAGATGTAAGATATTCATTTTTAAAGACTCCTAGATTGCATTAAACAGGGAAAACATACTCTCATGTCATTCTACATCAGTTTCTTTATCTCAGATTGTACTTGGGATGGAGAAGAATTAATTTTGCAACTATTAAAACTGGGAAAAATTGTTGTTATACTCTGTCCAACTATTTATTTTACTTTGGACAGGTTGGTTAATGATCAATTAGTAATGCTGTAAATCAATTACCATTTTGATTTTATATAAAAATTGACTTTCCTTGTGAATTAATTTCAATCAGTTTAGTACACCTATATCATTTGCTGAAAATACTAATATAGCCCATGTGTGGTACAACATACAGGGTTTTGCTAACACTACGGCCCACTTTAGGCTACTTTAATATCATAATATTAATATGAATAATGCTAAAAAATACTTTGTAATTAAGTTGCTATCAAGTCGCTACGAGCTGCTATTAGTAGTAACATACAACTTCAATAACTACTAAGTTGAACCCAGAGATCAGTATCCAAGATCTACTAGTCCGAGAATAAATCCCTGTAAGCAACAAGGTGTGCATACTCCACTAACTACTGCCACCATCCACCACTACAAGCAAGAGCAAGTGTACAAACTGTACAGCCGAAATGTTTATACATAAAAGAGATATAAACCTTAACTATGACTTTTTAAATTAAATTAAATGTCACATTATTTTCTTATAATTAAAATGTTTTCAAAATAATTGGCAATAATTTATAATCTGTGAGTTAGATGACTCGCAGATCCTCACTATTACTGAAACAGTGAATTACAACTTGATAGGAGTGCAAATGTCAAAAGTAAAGTAAATGATTGGACACACTATAAGTACATACATACATACATAACTTCACGCCAGTTCCCTTGCGGGGTAGGCACGAACAACAGAGCACCATTCAGACTTATTCTTACACACCTCACTTGCTTCTTTGACATTCATAACTCTTGTCATGCACGCTCGTCTGTTCTTAAGGCTCCTGACATCACCTTCTGCTAGTACATGATCAATTTGATCATGGAAGGTGTGTCGTGGCCTTCCACGACTTCTGCATCCATCCACTTTTGCATTGTATATCTGTTTAGTCATTCTTTCATCATGCATTATTTCCACATGCCCGAACCACCGGAGCATTCCTTTCCTTACCTTCACCCCGACACTCTCTTTCAGACCAACTCACTATAAGTAAGTTTTTCTTAATATTTCCAGGAGCCTGTGAAGCATCGTTAGCATGTACAACATGTCATGTGTACATTCCCCATGACTACTTGGACAAGTTGCCTCCCTCTGAAGAGAAAGAAGATGACTTGTTGGATATGGCACCATTTTTAAAAGAGAACTCTAGGCTAGGTATGGTGATTTACTTACCGATAGTTATATTTTGGTAATTTTTATTCATATACATAAACATAGCAAATAGCATAGATTATATATCCCAACTAAAACTTTAAATAACAGTATTTAATTGTAGTTAAAACCATGTGAGAATTTAAATTGATTCTGTGTACACAAATGTAAAGGCAATTTTGGTTGCAGCCTCTGTGGATGAGCGGGCTAAGTCTTAGCTGGCTGAACTCGTTGGAACGCAGAGGTTCCAGGTTCCCAAGATGGTAAATTTCAGAAACAAACTTTCTGTTATTTACTCTGGGATCGGCCTCGGAGTGGTCCGTTATATATTACCCATTACACAAGCGTAACTTGCTTAGCTTGAGGATATACAATGTGTGTGTTTGTCTGCCATGTGTGAAGCCATGACATAATCATTTCTTGTGTGACAGAGGACATATGTTAAAATAGAGGAAAATTTGAAACAAGAGAGTACAGATATTATATAATGTATTCAATCCCAAACATTTGAATCAAGGCCATATAAAAAATATACAGACTATCCATAGCAATTTGTTAATTTCTAAATATTATAGTTATTTCTGGTATTTGTCATTTCAGGTTGCCAAATAGTTTTGACAAAAGAGTTGGAAGGCATTGAGATACAACTGCCGCAAGCGACTAGAAATTTCTATGTGGACGGCCATAAACCAGCACCTCATTGAAATTAATTTATATAATTATTAATATATTATAATTATAACAATGGAAGACATGAGTGGATGAAGGGGACTTATTACAATTGTTTAACATTGAGAAAATGGATGACAAGGTTTATTACAATTTTGTTTCTTACGTAATTCTGTCATCACTTTCTAAGACTAAGCTTAAATAGGGGTGTTTCACAATTTATATGCATATCACATCTGTATTCAATAGAAACAATGTTAAATGTGACGTAACTCCTACATCAAGTCATGTCTTCAATTATATTGAACAAAGATATTGTGATAAGCTAAGTAGACTTAGTAAGACTGTACAAAATATGTTGGCAATGTTATGTTGTTCTTTGTATAATATATATTGCACTTTCAAAGACAAACCCCATTTTTTTTTTAATCTACAGCTGAGCAAATGTCAGAAATAATCTTGTTTTCAATACTTGTCATGTATTCATGTTGATCCACTTGAATTTAAACTCTAATAGTGAACAAACATGTTTCAATTGGCGTAGGCACAATAGCCAGCTAGGTGGCCAGCTATTTTTTGGGAATGGTGTGGCTTCATCTGCGTTTGTGTTAAAGATTCAGACCATTTCATGGAAATATGGCGATGGGTTCAATGCGTTATTTAAGATGCGATATTGTTAACGACGTTATATTTTAACGCATTCGGCCACAGTCTAACGCTCTTATTCATATTGAGTTAAAGTAAGTTTGTAGGCTTCCTCAAGAACCGTATAGGAACCTTCAAACTGACTCAATATGAATAAGACCATAAATCTTTAAGAAACAGAGGAAACCGCACCATAAATGGAAATTTTAACGCCAGCCTTAATACGGAATTTCAAAGTCATGTTATCGTCATTGTAGTTTATGTAATTTTGAAAAATGTGGCATTCATTCTAAAAAAAACCACTTCTTACTGATATACCTATCGTTAAAACTTCGGATGTATAATGACTACTAATCACAAAATAATAGGCCTGATTTGACAGTTGTCATTACAATATATTTAGGGATTGAAACCTCCTAATCGTTAATCAATTATCACGAGAAATCGATTAAAAATTATATGACCGTGTGATCATTTGATTTAATTTTAAAATAATTACATTTTTTGTCATACAAATATCATCAAAATCAAGATGGAGCGCAAAAATTTTGTCTCGTATCGCCTTTCGCTTACCACATGCATCTCTCACATATCACAATTAATCTATTGTTATTATTTCACCCGTATAATATATATTTATGCAATGGTTTTTGTTTTCAATATATATGTACAATAGTGTAGTATTGTTTATAAATACACAAAAAAAAATTAGAATATGTATTTATAGTATTTGCACTGAATCGAATTCAGTTAATGAAATGCACAACCCTTTGTTAGCAACACTAAAATTAAAAATAAGATGCCTTAGAACGTAATTTTTTGAGACTTCGCCATAGATTAATATAACATTACAGATTAAATCAAATTGCATATTATTTCGGCATTTGATAGGAAAATAATAATTGAAATACGTTTTATAACATTATATAATGCATTAGTAAAAACATTATGTATATTATCAGTCAAATAAATAATTTATCGGCTCTCAGCTTTGTTGATTTTATTCAAAGTTATGTTCTATTGACTTTATTAAGTGTCAAATCGACCTTGTTATTTTGTGATTATTAATAATAGTAATTGGCAGGGAAACACGCATTATATATTACCAATTAAGCAGGATACGATTGTGTTGTGGGTTATATACTACATACCACTCTGGCGCTAATCCCAGACACACAGACCATAGTTAATAATGGTTTAGGTGTGCATTGTTTATGAAAATTACTATTACGGAAATTGAACCAGAGACCTCTGTGTTCTAGTGAGCTACGCCGGTAAAGGCTTAGCCCATTCGACTATAGAGGCCGTCAGTGATTGTTCTAATAATAATACAGTAATGTATGTCGTAGGTATATATGTACCTAAAACTATATGTAGTTAAGTAATTTTGTATAACATTCTCGGAAAAGTAAGAAAGTAATTACTAAAATATTCGCGTAATATTATGGTCAAGGATTTAAGAACATTATAAATAACGCTTTCACTAACAAAAGAATTTTGAACCTAGTCTAAAAAAACATTGCTAATTCGAGTTTAACAATATTGGAACCAATTCATAAAATTGAGTTTTTTTCAAAAAGTTGTAATGATGTTTTGCTGTGCAGTTTTATTATAAAAATAATGTATAATATTGCGTAACAATCGTTGAATATTAATGGCTTATAAGCAAGAAATGTATGTGAAGTGATTTTCCGAGTTGCTACAAGAACTCCATTGTTTGGCGTTAATGGAAGCCCTACAATTTGGCTGATCCATACTGAAGACTTAATGCGTCAGACTAGGCTGTATGGAACAAGTTCCTTTGCCCGCCATTGTCGCGAATTATACTATTGTACTCGTGTCGAACATTCGCTGCCTGTGGGGCAATAACCACGTCTCTCTTTCTCACATTTACAGGCCTAATAGGAGAGGTAGTGACGCACCAGTGTAGTGT
This sequence comes from Dendrolimus kikuchii, assembly GCA_019925095.2. Lineage (NCBI taxonomy): Eukaryota > Metazoa > Arthropoda > Insecta > Lepidoptera > Lasiocampidae > Dendrolimus > Dendrolimus kikuchii. The sequence continues at coordinate 11,202,611 of CM034413.1, forward strand.
CGATATTAATACTATGAAAAGGTATGGTTATCGATAAGTGACGCACCGCACGTGTCTCTCCCCTAATGATTTATGGCACCGCGGAAGCGAGTGTTTGACACGATTGTAATTAAAATCAAACAATTTTCAATCATATTTGCAGCTACAGCTTGGCTCAATGATGGCCACCTTTAGGCCGAAATGGCCATTGGATGCTGACTGATGAACTATACGATACCAATTATCAGAGAGCAGTTGTCCTGTGACTCCCGGTTCCTATATTTCACTGACCGTTCATTTGCCTATCGGTTAAAATTTGACAATCTCCATATAAGTAATGTCATAATTCAACCGATGGTAGGGCAAGTGAATGAATAGTAGTATAGATAAAGGAACCAGCCATAAGCTTATACCGGGATAAAGAGCTCACGCGCGAGACCCCAACTCTACACTGAAAAACCATGATCGACCCATTTTAAAATGTCATATTCAAATTACATCTATAAGTAATATGAACAAAGATATTGTTTTCGTCCTCTTAAAAAATTGCCTTTTTAAGATAGGACTGAGAAAATAAGGAATTGATATATCAATGTTCTAATTTTATTGGTTTTCACCATTAATCTATACAGCATGTCTACACTATTTTAAATCTGTAAAAGTGTATGTAGTCTTTTTTTTCTTACATTTTTTGTTTTTGTCTGTTTGTTCGGGATTCACATAAAAACTACTGGGCCGATTTCAATGCGGTTTTCGCCGATCAATAGTAAATTCTCGGACTTAAAATCTGCAGCACTTTATATCCCGAGAATCCTACGGGAATTTTAAATATATTTTCATACCAAAAAATCCATTACTCTACTGAGTTACCTTTGATTTATATTTAACAAAATCCTACTTAATATTATAAATGCGAAAGTTTGTAAGAATGTTTGTTACTTTTTCACGCAATAAAACTACTGAATGGATTTTGATAAAACTTTGCAATAATATAGCTTACACATCAGAATAACACATAGGCTATAATTTATAAAGATATAGTGTAAATTATTCAAAATATAATGATATTCCATCACCACGCGGATGAAATCGCATGGCGCAGCTAGTAATGTAATATTTGTTACCTGTCCAACGTGGACAAATGCTAGTTGTATTAAGTAATAGTATTTAAGAGAAAATTTTAGTTTTTAATTTTATCAACTGTTGTTATGAAATAAAAGATTATGACTATAAAGTGTATTTATTTGGTTTGTTTTACATGCATACATACATACATAACTTCACGCCAGTTCCCTTGCGGGGTAGGCACGAACAACAGAGCGCCATTTAGGCTTATTCTTACACACCTCACTTGCTCACTTTGTTTGTTTTAATTCCCAAATAGGGTAGTTGACAGTTAAATCTGTATTACGAGCATCTCACAAAACAATTGTAGTTCTATTTTCCTGTACTATACAGGATTGATATTAGTCTTTTAATAATATCAGAGCAAGCTATGTTTTTTTTATAGAAGAACTCATTTTACATATTGTGTAACATATATTATTTCGCTAATTTGTTAAAATGTATTTTTGGATATGTTCAATTTTGAAGATAAAAAGTCAACTGACATACTTTTTAATATCGTACAAAACGACCAAGCCACCTACATTTTGTAAGAGCGTTGCAAATTATGGCGTCCTTTCTATAACTAGTCAAATAGCGTATTAGTTTAAACCGTAATTAAAATTATTTCTATCATGACATTTTCAGGTTATGATGATGACATGGTATTTGAACGCCCGCTCTTTTATATGAACATTGTTTCAGAATTTACTGACATATACGTCAACTACCCCATTCTTTTAATTTTACATAAATTGGTATTGACGTTAAGGACTTACGTTCAAGTTTATATGAATATACATAAATAGATAATTTCATGTTTGATACAAGATAATTTTTATCCCGTTGATTGGTTTGTTATCTGTGGAAGAATAATTCAAATTCACGGGTTAACTGTATGATCGTATAATATAGAAATGTAAGTAAATATATAAGTTCAATAGATAAGGGGTATGAACGTAACAGCATTTTGAAACCGGAAAATGATATAGTTTTCACGGGATAACTAGCAATTAATATCTATGAGAGCTGAATTGCATGGAGAACTATTTCTGGAAACGGGTTTGTTACTATTTTGTTAACACTGGATAGTCGTAGACTAGGCTACGTAAGAATTTCTTTAGAATACCTAAGACAAAAATATTTATATAAGTGAAGCCAGGTTAATTCCTATATGATGATAATTTGTTTTTTTTCTATTTTGCTGGCTATGTATCCAAGCCTTTGGCAAATTATTATGAATCTGACATTGACAGACATTGATGTCGCATTAGGTAAACAGATAAAAAAAATTAGAATATTCAAGGTCAGTTTAAATTTACAAAAAATGATAACTAATGCCGCTAAGAACATATTTTTAACATTTGAATAAATCGTAAATATGAATTATATTGTGTGTTTTATGATATGATAGGCAGAACAAAGGAAAACAGGAACAGATGGAAGCCATTATTAGCTGTGGCAAGCACATGCGCGTCCCGCTCGCTCATCCAGTTTACTCGCTTATTCGCGTTTAGAAAAATTTCATTCGTTCATCAGTCTGCTCGCGACTGCCTAGAGAGGAGGTGTTTTCGTGTTCGTGCAGAAAAAACGCGTTACGTTGTGATTTGTGTTTTGTTTTGTGGTTCACGATGGCTTACAACGGTAGCAGTGGCAAGAGACTGTGTACAGGCACCGACATCGACGTTGAAAGGGTATGCATTAATTTTCTCCAAACACAGTTGTCAAATACGTAGGCTCGTCGAAAATGGCCGTGTTTTATACATTTCCCGTTCATTGGTAACGTTCGGCGATCGAAACATCATTTTGTATTGTCCTATGATGCTATTGTTATCGAAGAAAACTATTTATTTTTGATTAGCTTTTGTTATGTATATTGTCATTATCACGTTCTCTTGTTGATTTTTAAGTTTGAGGTTACGTTTTGTTGACATATTTTTTTTTTAATTTTTAAGACGCCATGCACAAGCATTAAAGTGCATACTGTAATAAACCTCCATGTAGAATGTAGATAATAGCGCCTATAACTTTATTAGCCATTCTGTCACACTAATTGTTAGATAGTGAAATTGTGATTCATTTCACGTGCTACAATTTTCCTTTTCTCACGAGTTCAATTTATGAATTTTTCTCACGTTTTATATTCCGATTGCCATTTGAGATTTCCGGCGGATACTTTCGGTAACTTAATTAAGCCGGATTAGCATAGTTAGTGCTGTATGAATACGTGAAAAACCGGTTTCTTATTTATCTTTGTCTGCAGATTGCCTCAACATTGTGCACGCGGTATTCAATACACGTTGCAAAATATTTTAAGTAAACTTGATAAGTACATACCGGTGTGACTTATCGAATGCATTCATTTGAATATATTTATAACTGGGTAACATTACTAAAGAAAACTTATTATCCGTGCACTTATACCTATCCAGATTTTAGTATACTCTTTTTTCTTCTTTTTAAATATGACTTTACAAAGTTTTTATATTAAGTCATACACTTAAAATGATCAAGTTCTATTATCTTCAGGAAGCAGGCAAAAGCAGGACTCATGAAATCTTTTACCTTTATTTCGGCTCAATTCTAAGTCTGGGTAAAGTCAAATAGGTTATGGGTTATCATGATGTTAATCTTCGCAATAAAAACATGTTGGTATTTTGTCGTTATACGCTTATAACTATTTTGTCTATGATAAAATGATTAAATTATCTTTGACATCAAACTTTCATACCGTTGTCATTAGTCAATTATGATTAGTTCTGTATGTAAGCTTCTCCAAGTAAGTTTGCGCCGTATATCCTATACTTCGACTATCGTCATCCAGTTCCTACCAGAGCAGCGTTTATTCCACGTGTGCTATGATGCGGTCTGAGCTCCAGGATTAGTTTTCCTATCTTTTTCTTAAAACTGGTACATATTCTCGTAAAAAATGTAGTAAAATTCCTTTATAGATATTCTATAGAATTCCATCCCATAAAAATGTCATTTTGATAGTGTCAGTCGTTTAAGCTGAAAAAGTATTGCCGCCAGGTGGTCGGCCATAGACAAGTGTATGGACGAATGAACAACAAATTTGCCGCGATTCGTCTTGTATCTTATCTGTATATCTTGAGGGTTAAGAAATTTCGTTGTGAAACACATTCTTGTTGGTATTCCAAAATAGCGAGCAAGAGCAGACGCTGTCAATTAATGTGATTGACATCGCTCGGTCGTTAGGCTCGACGTTTTTCCGTTTTATTTTAGGTCGGATAACAATACTTTGTATCCCAGCGCGAAACGGTTTAAAATTAGAACTAATTAACCGGACACATCGAACTTTATGGTCCTTTATTTTTAATTTCTTACGGCTAACGTTGATCGAAATAATGTGCCAATTTTAATACACAATCACACGAAGAAGATTGCACATTTTTTTATTTACGCAGAATTGATACTAGCGGCATCTAAAACCATACACAATGTAATGTCCCGTAGAGGTGACCAACGTCCACTATTTTCGTCACGTCAACTCGCAAAAAGCATTAAATTGAAAATACCTCATCTCTCAACAACTTTTTACATAATCTTATTTAAACTTGCCGTGAGTCAGCAGTTGTCCACTGCTGGACATAAGCCTCTTAAAGGCCACTTATCCCGGTCCTCGGCTGTTCTCATCCAGCCCCCACCGGCGGCGACCTTGCGCATATCATCGTTCCATCGGGCTGGAGGACGTCCTACACTAAGTTTGCCGAGACCAGATCTCGACTCCGGGACTCGTCTGCTCCATCGGCTATTAATCGTGCGATAAATATAGCCGGTCCAATATCACTTCAAATAACTAATTTTGAAAATATGTAAACTTATAAGGCCCAAGTCCCCGTCCCCATGTGGAGTACTGCTCCCATCTCTGGGTTGGGGCACCTCAGCTGCTCCCACTCACCTGTTCTACCGTCTGTACAATGGGGAGTGTTCTGAGAAACTGTTTGGTTTGGTACCTACGCCGCCATTTTACCACCGCACTGCCCGCCGGCGACTGGGATTTCATCCACACTTCCTTGACACCTGGAAGTTATCTACTGTACGTGGCGCTCGCTCCTTTATGCCATACGTGAGCAAGCTGGGGAATGAGCTATCCTGCGGTTTTCCCAGAGCGCTACAATATGGGGCTCTTCAAAAAGGGCGTAAATAGATATCTAAAGTCTCAAAGAGATAGGCAACGCATCGGCTCCCTTAGTGTTGCAGATGTCCATGGGCGACGGTAGCTACTTGCCATCAAGTGGACCCGTCTGCCAGTTTGCCTATAAGCAAACATAAAAAAAACTTATTTTTCTTGGTAAGTATTTTTCAAGCCCTACCAACTTGTTTTATTTTTATTTTTACTCCATAGCTCAAAAGTTGACAAGATACACAATTGTTACGTCTTCAGAAGCATACATCTCGCTACCACTGACTTTATTTTAATAACTAAGTTAATTTAAATAAGGTATTAACAGATTACTTATTCTTACCAAATATTTATATAGATTCAATAGTTTCCGAGAGATATATCTGTGAGATAGAAATCCGGGAAGGAGGACCCTTCCCGGCTTTTTTCCAAACTGAAATCCTGAAACAGACCAATTATGCTGGGAACAAATGCCCAGCTTAGGTCCCGGTAGAAAGGGTAGGCCCTAAAAGTATTGGCTTGACGTCATTAAGGATGACATACCTATGTACTAATAATTACCATAAAACAAGGGATGGCGAGGACCACGCAGAGTAAAAAATAGAAAAGAATATGTAAAAAAAAGTGAAAAAACGAATGGCAACGGATAAGTGGCAAAACAAAATTTTAACTTGAAGTTTTACGGGCAGATTGTTAATGTACCTACTTGTTCAATTTGAAAACCTGCCCGTAAAACATCAAGTTAAAAATTGGTTGCGATTCGTTTTGCCACTCATCCGTTGCCTTTCTTTTTTCCACTTGTCTGTTGAAGTTTCACTTCTACTATGTGTCCCAGCACACATTTCGATTTTTCGCAGGTTTACTGCAAATTATGATTTGGTTAGGTACATTTTATTGAATGCATTTTTTATTTAAACATATTTTATTTTATCAAATAAAAAAATTGAATTCGATCCGGCCGAATTCGATTCCTCCTCCACGCGGCCGTAACGCTTTTTCGTGATAGAAAAATCCTAAGACCCCTCCTATATAGAAGTTTCACTTCAAAAGTGCAGTTCACACGCAGTAGAAGTGACACTTTAGAGACTATACAGGCAAATATAATTATATCTACAATTCTTAATAGACAATTTTACAATCACAAGCATTCTAAAGAAGTTTGACTTCAAAAAATCTAAAAAATAAATTATAAATAAGAAGAGAAGTAACAGTAAAGCGGACACTCCGAATGCAACCGGGATTTAACTCTCGGGTGTTGGTTAACTAACCCTAGAAAAACAAATACGAGCAGTGGGTATCACATCTAAAATACCGAAGTTAATTGAAACATTCCAATCTTATATCACATTTAAATCTTTAAGACAACATCAGAGTGAATCCCATTTGCCTTTGATGCTTAATTTATATATTAAATCACAAATCATTAACGGGAACACTTGTCCTTTGAATAATGTTGCCAGTTTTTAAATAAAACCATTGAAGGAAAATATTAGGAATTATAATCGTCCAGTAAAATTGGAACTATAAAAGCTTCTGAATCCTACAGTTCCAGAGGGCGCCAGAAGTCTTTTAAAAGTTTGATAATATCTATGTATGTATAATCTAGAGCACGCTTTCAAATTTCAATTATATTATTATTAACGAAAACTTGTAAATCACCCTCATTATGCATATATAATTGACACTTATGTTGGTATTATGTGCTGTGTTGGTATTCCAATAGATTTATACCAATATAATTGGAGGGTAACTCTAAGTTTCCGTGCAGAAACGGAGAAAGAATACAATTTCCTGCGGCCGGGCGGCCTGTCGTAAGAGGCGACAAAACAACCCACAGCCAGGTGGTAAGATATTTGCTCGACTGGATGGCGACCACCTGGTCTAGAGTATGCCGCCATAACAACCTTGTGTTGTGTTCCGACATTAGTGACCAGGTTCCAGTCTCCCTTGAGAGAGCAGCAGCGCATTTTTAGCACATTTGGTGTTGCAAATGTCCATAGGCGACGGTACCCGCTTTCCATCAAGTGGGCCGTCTACCTGTCTGCTGAATTCCTGCAATACAAAAAAAAGTTTGTCTGGAATTGACTTCGAGACAGCTCAAAGGGTTACAATGTAAATTTTAGGGATTATTAGAACTTTTATCTTAAATATTCGTGTGTTTCACTTGGATATCTTGATGTGTTCTGAAGATATGAATTTAAAATCACATATCATCTCTTCTTCATTTTATGTAATTTGTTATATCGAATAAGGATGATATGTTTATAATAATTTATTTTTTACTCAACACTATTATTATTTTTGTTTTGAGAGAAAATAAAGATGATTATTATTATTATTGCCTACCGCGGAAACGTAACAGTGACAGTAAATAAATACGTATAAAAATCTTTTAATTCCATTTTTTCCTCTATTGCATATGGCAACATTACCAGTGAAGTTAATTGAATTCTCATAGCTCCTAGACCGTTAAATTTATTTTATTTTACAGGGCATTGTTTGATGTTTGAAACATTGTGTTTATTGGTCGTAATAAAGTATTTCTGTAGCTTGATTGTGTAAGGTATCTTTTTATTTGATTAAATCAATCACGTTGTTCTTCTTTTTTTGGTGTTCAGAAGTCATTTTGGAAAGAAACAACACACTTCTGATATCTCCATGGCCCACTGTCTATGTATATGTCATACTCATCTTTCTCGGATGCAGTTTGGTCTTTATTTACTGACGTCTGTTATGGCCGCAGTACAAGGTGGTGTCACTTTATTCGCTGTTCTTGTCGTTTTGGTTTCACGCCAAAAGTTTGCATTGAAAAATTATAGTTAAAAAAAATTAATAAACACGCTTTTATAGTTAGTCGAACTAAAAAGTAAAAAATAATTCTTAATATAAGAATAAAATGATTGACGAGAAAATTAATGTCATTGTGGTAAAAGCGTGGAGTGCTCGATATCAATTGTTATAATAAAGCACCACGCTTTTAGCACACTAGGACATTAAATTTCTTGTCAATCATTTTATTCTTACATTAAGATTTACTTTTTAGTTCGATTAACTATAAAAACGTGTTTTTAGTTTTGTTTTTTATTATAATTTATTAAAAAAATACTTTATTGTCATCTGTCCTTGACAGATGTTATGAATGTCAAAGAGGCAAGTGAGGTGTGTAAGAATAAGCCTAAATGGCACTCTGTTGTTCGTGCCTACCCCGCAAGGGAACTGGTGTGAAGTTATGTATGTATGTATGTATGTCCTTGACAAGTGACAAGCGTCATTTCGAATTAATCTGATCTGTGGGTAAAAATAGAGTTCAAAGATTCTGTTATACAAGTAAAACCCAATATAAAGCGTGTAAAATCAGCGTTGTGTCGGATATAATTCTGGCACATCAATAAGCTGATGCTGAAAATGCGACAAACAAATGTTCATAATACGCTTTTACTTTTAATACTTATGTAAACAATCTAAGTACTTCGCTATTTCGTCAAATATTTTTTCATTATTTTATCTTAGTGCCCTTTTAACTGGCGCCATTTTGGCGCTGGTAGTCAAGGCGCGGACTGCGAGAGTTCCAGTGAACTAAAAAAGTTACTTGAATCTGGCTGGCTAGTGAAAACAGAGACTGAAAAGTCGCGGCTTTAAAGAATATCAATATGGCAACTCCAAATGATCATAGAGTATTTATACATTACGTAAACAATCTTGTTTTTCTTCGAATTCAGCGTCTTTGTTCTCTTCTTGCTTTTTATTTAATTTAGAAATCATGCAACACAATAACTTCCGCACGTCTCATTTAATGTTTATGTCTTAAGCTAAAACATAATTTAACAAAAGTGACAATATTAAAGACAATATTTTGATAAAATGACATTGACGTTTGTAATAACGTTGCCATGTAAAAAGTTTGTGAATAATTCGAATCTCTACTTTCGTCAGTCAAATTCTAGTTTTAATATTAACTCCAGAGACTGTCGTAAATGCTTCAGATTGACATCAATATTACTTGTCATTTATATACAGTATACTCAGTCCAATGGTAATAAGAGGTCAGTGGACTTTATGGGTGAAGTTCGATAAAGAGGTGTATGCTATAATGCTACTACACAAAGGTGTACCGAAATTACGAAAAAAATATAAATAGATTTAACCGCTAAATTATATGTAAGACCACTGCTTAAAATGTTTTGTGAGCTTTACGTTTTGTGTATCCATATTAATATTAATATATGTTATATATATATAATGAGGAGGGATGAAAGTCACGTGACAAAAAGAATGTCAAACTACAAGATGGATGGATGGATTGTGTGAAGGATGATATGATGGTTTGTGGTGTGACAGAAGATGTATGTCAGAATATAATAATAATAATCGGCAGACAAACACACATATTGTATAGAATAGAGGAGTGTGGAAGGAAAAGACCCCCAAATAATTGGGATATGGTGAAAGAAAAGAGTGATTAATATATGTTATGTCTATGTACATATTTTAACATTGTCTTTATTTTCTTAATTAAATATAACTATAGTACATACATACATACATAACTTCACGCCAGTTCCTTTGCGGGGTAGGCACGAACGACAGAGCGCCATTTAGGCTTATTCTTACACACTTCACTTGCTTCTTTGACATTCATAACTCTTATCATGCACGCTCGTCTGTTCTTAAGGCTCCTGACATCACCTTCTGCTAGTACACGATCAATTTGATCATGGACGGTGTGTCGTGGCCTTCCACGACTTCTGCATCCATCCACTTTTGCATTGTATATCAGTTTAGTCATTCTTTCATCATGCATTCTTTACACATGCCCGAACCACCGGAGCACTCCTTTCCTTACCTTCACCCCGACACACTCTCTCTCTCACTCTCACTATAACTATAGTCCATACATTAAAGTTGTTTTATGTATTTATGCTATAAAGACCTGTGGTTAACACAAATTATTTCTACATACACAACATATTTGTTCTGCGTAAAAGTTTTTCATCTAGAGATTGTCTAGAAGAAACCGCTAATAGTGATAAGTACGCCAATTATATAATGTACTTTTATTTTTATGTTATGCGCTATAAAAGTTGTACTTATAATAAAAGAAGCAATGATATATAATGGCTCCAAAAATATAAAATAAATTGTGTAGAGCTTTTTTTAACAATGATCAGAAAATGATTCGTCATCCCGTGAGTAGCCGGCCTAATTTCAGTGCTTACAGTACTAAAAGCACAGTACATATAAATTCTTATAGTAGTCTCTCGACAATATGCATAGCGTTATCGTGACTCGTTCCCAAACTTTCAATTTATTGATACACAATCGTTTATATATCCACACAACTAAAATCTGGATTGCAATCTACAAATGAGTGCATAAAGAAAAGTAAGTGAGCACTGAAAAATTCTTATATCTAAATATTATAGTAATTTTAATCTAAATTATATTTAAATGTACCTTAGTAACTGAATTGAGGATATTGAAGTTAAACTTCTTTAGAGCTGTTGTAATTTGAAACTCTATAATACGAAGAAGTGACACTAAAAAAAGATAACAACATAAATCTATAGGACTAAGCCTCCGAGAGAATGAGATATAATACATTATATTTAATAATTTAAATGCTAAGCTCATATAGATAGAGTTAAAAATGTTTTGATATTTTTTGGTAATAATTCAAATTTCGTGTTTTACAGCTTTTTTTATTGCTGAAGCACCGCAGACAGGCTAGCGGCCCAACTGTGATGAAAAGTGGTCACCGTCGCATATGGACATTAGTAATACCAGAGGTGTTAGCAATGTGCTGCCGACTTTGAAGGAATAACTGGAACCTGGCCACTGATGCCGGAACACAACTCAAAGTTGTTATGGCGGCATACTCTAGACCAAGGGTGGTAGCTATCCAGTCAGGCAAATGTCCTACCACCGCGCTTTGGGTTGTTTTGTGCCTCTTACGATAGACCGCCCGGACGCAGTAATTCCTATTCTTTTCCGTTAATTAAATATATTATAATGATGTAATATATGAAATGTGACGTCACAAGTATTACAATATTTAATGAGATTAGGTCAGAAAATATATCATCAACATTTTTATTGTTACCTAATTGTATTTAATAAATAAAAAATAGTAGATTGGTATTTGGGTTTGATGCTGTTGATGATTCTTTTGAATAAATTAGCTATGGGGCCGCTGGCAGATCTTAAGAAGAAAAAATTAATTCGTGTTTGCAATTCGATCAACGTTGAAGTAGTGAGGTTACTGTATTGTTCAAACACTGTGGTCCAATCCCCGGGCACTTAGCCGTCAATCATAGTTACACCAGCTATTAGATTCAATGTAAAACAGTCATAAAGATAATAATATCTGTAGATGTTAAACATGAACTATTGGGATTTGAATATTGGCACCATTGGCAAACGGATAAGCCCTAAGGAATGTTGAGATGTTTCGTCTTGATCCATTGCTATTACGAAGTACGTACTATTAGAAAACGTTGGAACAATTGTATTAAGTATTTAGGTCATGTATTTAGTTGTTTAGTTATTTTAGGTTAGGCATTTTCTACACGTTTATCTTTGGAGGAGCGGAGAGAGAATATAATTTCCTGCGTAGGGCGGCCTATCGTAAGAGTTGACAAAAACACCCCACACTCAGGTGGTAGGGTATTTGCCCCGCCTGGACGGCTACCACGCTCGGTCTAGAGTATACTGCCATAAAAACCTTGAGTTGTGTTCCGGGTTCGTTCGCCTGTCTGCTAAACTCATGCAATAAAAAAAAAATATTGATGCGATGTCTTGGGACACATGGTTGGTACGAAGTTTCGAACACCATCGGAGGCCCACCATCAAAGAAATTGTATAGTAATAAGGGCAATTACAAGACCTTCTAATATCAAACCACCGTATATTTCGCTGATGGATATTATTTTATTTTAAACTTATTTCATTGCATTGAAGTTCTAAATTGTTTAATAATATAATACAGCGGTCAGCATTTTTCATTTCGTTTTTTTTCGTCTAGCTCTCATACGCCGAGTAATGTGCGATAAGGAACTTCGTTCTAATACTAGAGATGACAATCCAAGTATTATTAGGTCGTGCACGCACTACGAATATTTGAATGCGTTTAGTCCGCAAAATTTAGAATATGATTTGAATATGGGCCTGCTATTTTTCTCGCTGAATGCATTGTAATCTTCGAAATTATAGTGACATGCCAAAGCCATGCTGGAATCGATGTGATACCATGCTATCACCTGGCTATGGGTTGTCTAGTCTCCTCTTACGACAGTCCGCCCGGCCGCGGCCGCAGGAAATAGTTTCGTTCCTGCACGGATTATTCTCTCTCCGTTCCTGCACGAATAAATTTATTATGCAGTCGAATGTAAGTATACCAGCAGCCCAATTCTGCTATTCCTATCCTGTCAAAATCGCCGTACATTATCGTCTCAATCGTAGTTTCGACTGATTTCGGTATTCTGTTAATTCCAATGGCGTGTCCGTGTCACGCCACTATAAATATTGTTGTAAGCCGATAATAATCCTTTGCAGGTAGCTTATTACCCCTTTGAATTTTAGTGATCTATTGTTTGCGCTAATCTCTTTGTTCACGCCGTCGTAAGACGTCATAGCACCTTCTTTCCTCTGTTGGTATTTCATGCGATTTCTTGGAAGCCATTAAGCTGACCATTTAACGATTTCAAGAACCAGTGAGCGGCATGTAGCTAGGAGGTCATGTCTAATTAACAAATGGATGAGGGTCGTTCAGTCGGGAAATGCGCCAGTCGTGTTCTGACTGCGATCGGAGCGTTACGTAGTGCGCTTTCCGAGCGAGTATCTTATAACGACGAACTTTGCGCGATTTATGTGATAACGATTTTCTGCCCTACTGTTTAATTTTGTTGTATTCGGCTATATATTAAACTTTGTGATAATTCCATTGGCATTTTCAAATTTTACATTCTACAAATCCCCTACAAATTCGTAACAATATTTATAAGCGAAACCTCGCGAAATAAATGTTAAAAATTTCGGTAACTTGTCAATATTAACTTTGGCTAAAGCCATTTCTATTCATGTAATACTAATTTTATTCTACTATTATCCAACCGCGACGATATCGAGAAGATATCGTGGATTTAGTAGTATACGAAGTTTTGACGCTCTCGTAATGGAATCTTACTTTAAACTAGCTTCTGCCCGCGACTTCGTCCGCGTGGAATAGTTAAAAAAAACCCTATTTTTAAACATTCTTCATTGGTGCTCCGCTCCTATTGGTCTTATCGTGATGATATATAGCCTATAGCCTTCTTCGATAAATGGTCTATCTAACAATGAAAGATTTTTTCAAATTAGACCAGTAATTCCTGAGATTAGCGCGTTCAAACAAACAAATAAACAATTCAGCTTTATATATTATTCAGTATTAAGTATAAGATATCTCCGTAATGGCAAGATATTGAAATACTAGAATTGGTTTATAGTTTTCTACGTTACAAAATTAATCATAGATGATTGGTACAGAGGTTTTATTACTTCATAGGCGACAAATTGATATTTAAATTACCAATTACGGTAATAAAAGCCGCGTTGTATGGCACCGATAAATCATTTATTCAATTAAATTTTAGATTCACGGATCTGCAAGTTTACCAATTAGACTCATTTATATCCGCAACAGAAGGCACTTTGCGTTGCCGACGGCCTGAACATCTGGCGATCCCGAATAATATTGGTTGTGCTTCAATAAATTATATACTACTAACTCAGCTGGGCTATTTTATAACCTAGCAACTGGTTTGCAAGAGATCTTATTCGTAATTCGATACAATAACTTTGTTTGCAAGAATGAAGTTTTAGAATAGAATATACTTTATTGTACTATAACATTTATGAAACAATACACAAAATCAGCTTAGAATTAAGTACAACTGGCGGCTTTATCGCTGGCAGCGATCTCTTCCAGACAACGTTGGGACGGAGAGAGAAAATGGGATAAAAGCTAGGGCAGGGTTTGTTTGTATTTTTTTTTTAAATATTTAAAAATACTTATTAATATTATTATATACATACATAAATACGTAAAGCATAGTAATATCTCTTTTTTTCCTTTCACCATATCCCAATTAATTAGGATTGGCGCAATATGTCTTTGCCTTCCACACTCCTCTATTCTGACATACATCTTCTGTCACACAACAAATCATCATATGATCCGTCACAATTCATCCATCTTTTTCTGGTCTACTTTTACATTTGTACCCATCCATCTTGTAGTTTAACATTATTTTTGTCACGTGACTTTCATCTCTCCTCATTATATGCCCATACCAACTTAATCTTCCTCCTCTCAATTTTTCGGTTCAACTTTCAAACTTCTTTTATGTACACATTTCTCACCTTAGTCATTCTTGTAACACCACACACACACACACACACACACACACACACACACACACACACACACACACACACGCACGCACGCACGCACGCACGCACGCACGCACGCACGCACGCACGCACGCACGCACGCACGCACGCACGCACGCACACACGCACGCACGCACGCACACACACACACACACACACATGTATATTTATGTATATATATGTGTATATATATATATATATATATATATATATATATATATATATATATATATATATATAGATGTATATATATATATATATATATATATCGACGCCCCCGTGCAATAAGTCGGTAATCGAAAAAAGCAAATTTTACAGGAACAATAATTTACTGTTTTTCTTGAATAACTTTCTAACCTCTGGGAGTATTAAAGTCATTGATACATCAAATGAAAGCTATTTTTTTATGAAATGCTATTTTGTCATCTGATTTAAATTATATGCTTCCTGTCGGCTGCAATAATAAAAAAAATAATTTACAGTATCTAGAAAAGTTTCATTGTTCTGTAATAGTAACTTACGGGATTATTGTGGTAAATTTATTAAGAGTGTTGATTTGTAACAGCATACTATCGACTTTAATAACGTTTATTATTATTAAAACTAGTGAACGTAATATATCGTAACCCAGTTATTCTAGTAATTTTCATTATGCAATAAATACCGTATAGATAAAGTACAGTACTGAGTAGGAAATTTAACAACAACTTTTTTATATTACCGTTCAAAACAAAAAGACCTTTGAAGAATAATAAACCAAGGTTTTTATTTGAAATATGTTTATAATCATAAGTTTAATATTTTTTATTATATTAATTAAATACAATTTACACAAATTATAGCTATAATCAACTATATAAATGGCATTTAAGAAACACTTATTGAATATTGAATGAGATGAATACGGAATTAAACAAAATCAGTGTGAAATTCTAAATAAAAAGCAATAGAGACATGAATTTATAAAATCAACAATTACTCTCTTCATTTTTGTCTCTTGCGTCCACGTTATCAGTAAACGATAACGAATCATAAAAGGGATGATAAAATCGCGGGATAGCGCCACTTTTACATAAACTCATTAGATCTGTGTGTAAAGCTTTGGTGATTGGAATGGGCTGGTGATAGGCTTGTTGCAACTCAATATTACCTAGAACTATAGGTGTAACTTGTGTTCGTTTACGTCCTCGCCGTCTAATATTTAAAGTAGATTGTGGATTAGTATCAAGTTCGGAATATGCGTCTTCAAAATTGTATCTAAAAAACAGTTTATTTTCCTGCAAATGTGTCGTTTTAACCTCCATTACGTCCGCCCAGTGGATTATCTCTCCATCTTTATCTCGCCGCCAATTATGAGGTTCTACAAGTTGTTTAATATCATAGATATCGGATTGTTCAAGTTCTTTAACACAATACTTTTCGCCAGTTACTCTAGAGTTCAAAATAATGTTATATATTTGATCGGGAGTATACACCACTTTATTCTTTAAGTTTCTTTCAATGCATGCATGCATGGAATCTCCCTCATTCTGGCTGTGTCCCGTTTCGAAAAACCTGTGGCTAATAGAAATGCATAGTAATTTGGCAGCATAAACATATAGAGCAAATATATATCTATTTTTATTTTGCCCATAACATCCATCAGAATAAAGTGAAAATGTGGTAATGCCATTTTCGCAATTAGTTTTAAAAAAATGTAGCAAAGCGCTACCTATTTCCGTACTACCTCTTTTTGCTATTTGGAAGTGCCATACATAACAGTAGCCTTTTTTTCTAAGAGCATCAAAAACTGTAAAATTATATACAGGATATTTACGCTTGTAGTGAAAAATACTCACTTCAGATTGTGGTATACTTAAAACTTTTTGTAAATCAAAAATTGCTACCGTAGAACTATTTTTATCAGCAGTATCTATTTCTTCTTTCTTAATTTTTCTAATAATCTCTTTTCTTTCTAAATGGCATTTATGCTTTTCCTCGAGAGACGCTTTAACCAAAGGATCAGCTTGCTCAAATAAAGAACACGAAGGGCATTGATCCTTTTTTGGTTTAAAAAATGAGTAGTTATAATTTGTATTAAACACAGTTTCATATTGGCGTTTTGTAGCCATTTTAACATCATTGTAATTTTGATTTGCAAACCACTCACTATAAAAGCGATACATTTTAGAAATATTTAAATTTCCTGAAAGATATTCCCGCTTAGATGTTTTCCGAGTGTAATGCGATTCTACTTTTGGAAACAGTTCAATATGCGTTTTAATACTAAACTCTGTAGTAGTATTCATTTTCCGAGGTCTGTTATTGTGAACTCCCCTGTTATCTTTGAAACCCTCATCTAATTTTACCTTTTCTAATGCTGTATACACCATTTGTTCCCCAATTTGTAATGTATTAAGAAAAAAATTTTTACAAACTAAAACATCCTCGTCATTTAAGGGAAAATGATATTTTAATGTTTGAGTGCGATTGTTTTTGCGTTCTAATGTCATACGTTTGATGGTGTCGGTCTTTACATTTTTGCTTAAATATAACCATTGCAGTTCTCGATCAACGAGACTATAAAAGTGATCAAATATGCGTTGCCTCTCAGAGGAACTAAATTTTTCGCTACAACCCTTTTTACACGTACACGTGGGACCTAAAGATTTTTTAGGGTACCTTTTTCTTGAGTTACATCCTTCGTAGGCCTCGCCGCTGTTTTTCAGTTTTTTATTTTTCTTACAACGCCACTCATTTTTGTTCAGTTTGCGTTTCCTAGTTAGTTTTTTTTCTTTATTTGATTTAGCTGGTTTATCCTGGTTACTTGTAACGCTTTCTTCATCATCTGTGCATCTTACCTCAGAAAAATGTACTTCTACAGTAAAATTATGTTCCACTTCAATCTTGTCATCACCCCCAAGACAATCCTTTGGTATGTTTCCTGTTAGTGTCGCATCAGTTTGATTTAAGATTTCGGTTTCTATGTTTTGGTCTGGTTTTAATGTTTCATCTAGATCTATTGTAGATTTTTTGCATGAAATATGTATTGACTTTTCCTCGCCATCAACGTATTTTTTTTTCGGCAGATCTGTAATTCAGATATTTTCTATTAAATGAAATATAACTTACAGCCAAACATATCAGCACAGCAAATACTTAGTATCGAAAATAATTACTTAGTTACACCTCACATTGAGTTACACGAGCCTAGGTAATAGGTATCTATAACTCTCCTGACTATTTTAGGGTACGTAGGTGTGCCACATAATTTATTAACTTTTTAATTAACAGTTATATTTATCATCTATTAATCATACGCACCTCGTAACTCATACCGTGGGAAAACTTGGACAGAAGAACTCTCTTCTTCATTATAAGAATGAATCTCAATTATAGCTAAAATAAAGAAATGTTAAAATAATATTACTTGAAATTGATTTTACCTACGTAGCTTAAAAACAAGAAAAGTTGTAAGTACCTACTACATAAATTCATTGATTAAACAATTACACAAACCTGGTAATGAAACTTGATTGCATAATTCCCTTTTGTTTGTTTTTGGAGTATTCAAATGTATATTCGATTCTACATCTGCACCTAAAATTATAAATTTGAAATATGAGAAGTAAGCTAAAACGTCTTCCTTATTTAAACATAAGTATGTACCTGCTTATCACAGAAATGAAATTATTACAACGTAAAACAACAAAATAGTTTTAATTGGTAGAATAAAGTACTTACTCTCAAAGTCATCAGAATCTGAGTTGTTCACCAAAAACAGCATTCGTCTTGCACGAGAATTTTTTAACTCTCTAGGTTTTCTCGATTCCATCTTAAAATACTAACTTAACATTCACACATAAATATACTTATAATTATCTCAATTACTAATTATATCTTAATTATAAATAAGAGCACCGATTAACATGACGTCATTTGCGTCAAATTCAAATTGCAACTGTTTATGTAAACAAACATTCACCGGCGGCGTACGATCAAACATGTGCGGGGGGCGTGACATATAGTCTATTACCGTCTAAATACCATAAATAAACAGAGAGAAATGTATATTACAAATTATCGGATGATGAAGTAAACACAATAATGTTGAATACAGCTATCAACATGTTCGAATTTGAAACGAATAGTAGGTAGGTAAATGTTACAAAACATTTAATAACCGATTTTCTTCCTAAAAACTTTGTTAGTTACTTTTACTGATTAATGTTTTACGAATTAAATATGGCATATGTTTTTACCGGAAATTACTGCAAATTATTCACTACAATAACCCAGTAATAGCAACTTACCGAATACAAAAAAGAAAAACACTTATGTATTAATGTGTAATGATGTTTTTCTCGTCATTAATGTGTTTACAATTTTCCGTACAACAAAATTGCTATTCCAAATATCTCCGATAATGTAAGTAGGAAAATTGTAACAAAAATTCACAATATGTATTCCGACCCATAGATTACGATTTTAACATAACAGCAAAAAGTCTATAATAGAACATTACCGACTTGTTGCACGGGGGCGTCGATATATATATATATATATATATATATATATAGATGTATTTATATATATATATATATATATATATATATATATATATATATATCAATTATAAACATACTGTTACGACCTAGACGCCGACAAAAAAAAAATTCACACCTGCATGCCTGTAGAAACAAATTTTATTACCTATCGGCATTTGTACTTCTTTTGTTTACTTTGTGTTTAAAATTTGTGATTAGAAAACAGCCTATTGTGTATTGTAATCTTTTATGACAGTCATTAGCCAGGTGTGTCGGATTTAAAGTAAAAACTGATTCTAGGAAATTCGGTCCACGCGGGTGGGCAGACATATTGCATCTGTGCAGTATAAAGCAATGCCTCGATTGAGGGACGAGACAGTCGAGCGATAACCACGAGCAAAGCAGAACTTGTGTCCATTCGGCAATCTATTTAGTGACGGACTTTGCGCGTGTTATTGAATTACGATCTTCTGCATTACGTTTGGACTTGTTGCATTCGGTTATATTTCTACCTGTGTTATACGTGTTTGTATAGTTCTAATAAACTCTATAATCATTCCAACGGCATTTTAATTCGAGTCCTGCAACTCGTAACAATACATACATACATTATACTTCACGATAGTAATCTTTAACAAGCCTATTGAAGGAGGATACTAATTGGGCTTGTCTCACTTCTAGTGGAAGCATGTTCCATAATTGAACAGCTTGAACACTGAATGATCCATTGTAAAACTTGGTTGTATTGAGTGGAGTTTCTACAGTCATGTTCACTGATGACCTGAGGAATTTTTCTTGATTTAATTTGAAGAATTGAAAACGTTGTTTAAGATAACGAGGAGACTTTTTTATGCGGATTTGTTTTATGAAGATGTTATATTACATTTTTAAAGGTTTGTGGCTCTTTATTATATCTCACCAACCGTTCATTTGCCTTGTTATCGGTTAAAATTTGATATAAATAAGCTGCATATATACTCTTATCCGTGCAGGAATACGGTGAAAGAAGACAATTTCCTGCGTTGGGCCGGCCTGGCGTAAGAGACCACAAAACAACCCACAGCCAGGTGTTTGCCCGCCTGAATGGCTACGTCTAGAATATGTCGCCATAACAACCTTGAGATGTGTTCTGACATTAGTGGCCGGGTTCCAGTATCCCTTAAGAGAGCAGCAGCGCATTTGTAGCACCTTTGGTGTTGCAAATGTTCGTAGGCGATGGTAACTACTTTCCATCAGGTGGGCCCTCTGCCTGTCTTCTGAACTCATGTAATAAAAAAAAAATACAAGTAATGTCAAAATTCAACCGATGGCAAGGCAAGTGAATGAATAATAATTTATGGGAACCGGCCAACAGTTCATTTTAATATAAAGTCGTGTATAATAGTACATTATGGTACTAGTGTGTAACATTGGTGATTACCGCCGAGGCGCCATTGAGACTCGAGCCGTAGGCGAGGGTCTTAAGAGAGCCGAGGACGGCAATCATCAATACACACGTGTATCATACGACGTTTTTCAACACACTTGTGAATAAAATAACAACAAAAACTCATTTTATTTAGTAGATAAAAAAAAGTTATATATGAGTGAAAGTTTTATTTATTAAACACGTACGAGTTAAAATTATCTATTTAAATAAGAAGTTGCATGAAATGAGCAAGCAATAGGAACATTAATTTATTTGTTCTATAGAACACGATCTTTTTTTTTAATAAAAACTTTTTTAAGAACAAAGCAACTCAACCAATAAAATTAAAAAAAAAATCTATAACTCACTAGTGAGTTACAACAAACTTTCACTCATATATAACTTTTTTTTATACATACATACATACATAACTTCACGCCAGTTCCGTTGCGGGGTAGGCACGAACAACAGAGCGCCATTTAGGCTTATTCTTACACACCTCACTTGCTTCTTTGACATTTTTTTATGTACTAAATAAAATGAGTTTTTGTTGTTATTTTATTCACAAGTGTGTTGAAAAACGTCGCATGATACACCTGTGTATTGATGATTACCGTCCTCGGCTCTTTTAAGACCCTCGCCTACGGCTCGAGTCTCAATGGCGCCTCGGCGGTAATCACCAATGTTACACACTAGTACCATAATGTACTATTAAATATTAAAATTGTATAATTGCAATAATGTACTTAATCTAGGAACATCTCTAGTCACACATCTTTAAGTATATATGTTAAGGCCATAAAGATAATAAGAACACTAAAAAGCGATCTATATAAGGACAAAATTGGAATAAATTATTTAGATTTTGGATATTATTGCCAAAATAATTTATTTAAATGGTTTTTGTCAAACAAGTTTAAATTCCGAACGTTAAGTTCAAGAAAAATCGTCTCTCAAAAAGAACTAAGTATATTCGATTTTAATGGACGTTTCCAAAATGTCAACAATCTGTCTTTTATCTGTATCTGTCTGTATGGTATGCATATTAAGTATGTATCTAGTTAATATATTTGAAATCTGTATATATAGATTATAACATTTGTGTATTTATTACTGAAATGTAAGTAGTCGTACTATAGTTTGCTTATACAACCATCACCATTATTATCTCGATTCGTTTCTGAGGTGTCTGGAGGAGATCGCCTTTTAGCTCTAAGACCGCTTTGTGCATAATTAGCTGTAGTTTGTATTGCTGTACAATAAAATGTTATCAATCAATCGATCTTTTCACCTTTTGAATTGAAATTAGAGCGGAATCTGAATCGCTTTTAATAATTCTATTATCTATCCTAATATTACAAAGAGGAAATATTTGTATGTTTGTAACGAATAAACACAAAAGCTACTGGACCGATATCAAAAATTCTATCACCATTCGTATGCTACATTATCCCTGATTAATATAAGCTATATAAAAATTAGGGATCCGTATTACTATTTCAATAATGTAACCCATCAATCTAAACAAAATACTTCGCGCTGGAATCGGGTTCTGAGATTTTGATGAAATTTTATGTGTGTTTGAGTCGGTCCCGAGGTGGTTTAGATTCATATTTAGACCCGGTAGATGGCGCTGGAATTGGGTTCTACATTTTTATTTTTCAAGGCAGTACAACGTCTGCCGAGACCGCTAATACAATATATAGAAATAGTTCATACATACATACATAACTTCACGCCAGTTCCCTTGCGGGGTAGGCACGAACAACAGAGCGCCATTCAGGCTTATTCTTACACATCTCACTTGCTTCTTTGACATTCGTAGCTCTTGTCATGCACGCTCGTCTGTTCTTAAGGCTCCTGGCTCGTTTTTAAATATGTTTCTTATTATTATGTGTTTGTTGTGTGCGTCGCATTTTTATAAATAAATATTTTCTTTCCTTCTTATTTTATGCTTGATTCTTTAAAAAGCAGATTAAGATTGTTTATTTTTTGGGCAAATTCCATCGATACCAAGTTATAAGGAAACTTGACTGTCGAAAGCAATTCATTAATCATTTCGAAACCAGTCTTGTTTCTTTCCCCCTTTTTTATGCCTGCGCTATCAATTTTCAATTTAAGATCGTTATTAATTGCATCACTCGATCAGATATGCAAAACATGTCACCTTCGGAGAAACATAATTCATATGGAATATTTGTTATATATCTTTATATTACTAATGGTCGCCCAGTGGTCGAAATTCAACCATAATAATTAATTTAAATAATAAGTTTGAACATCATTAAGGTTCTGTTCAAGGACTACTATGAATACAGATCCCGCCAAGGCTGCACTGTTGATTTGACTTGAACAATAAACAAAAGAGTATATATGCGTGTGTGTGTTTTTTTTTACTTTTATTGATTTAATGTATTTTTTATGCATAAGTTTAAAAAATATTGGTATTCTGCACTCCTTCTCTATATAAACTACTAGCGGCTCGGCGCAATTTCACCCGCGCGCTGTCCCGCTTCCGTGGTATATAGCGTCATGTTATATAGCCTATGACACTCCCTGTTAATGTAGCTTTCGGACAGTAATATAATTTTTAAAATTGGTTTTGTAAATCCAGAGATTATCCCCTACAACGTCACAAAGTCACTAACTTTACCTCTTTAAAATATTAGTATAGATAAGTGTGCGAAATGTTATACTCCTCCGTCCGCAGAATTTTTTAATTTTTAGAAGTTTTTACATACATACATACATAACTTCACGCCAGTTCCCTTGCGGGGTAGACAACAATAGAGCGCCATTCAGGCTTATTCTTACACACCTCACTTGCTTCTTTGACATTCATAGCACTTGTCATGCACGCTCGTCTGTTCTTAAGGCTCCTGATATCACC
Source organism: Dendrolimus kikuchii (assembly GCA_019925095.2). Classification (NCBI taxonomy): domain Eukaryota; kingdom Metazoa; phylum Arthropoda; class Insecta; order Lepidoptera; family Lasiocampidae; genus Dendrolimus; species Dendrolimus kikuchii. Next base: position 11,226,091 of record CM034413.1, read on the forward strand.
TTCTGCTAGTACACGATCAATTTGATCATGGAAGGTGTGTCGTGGCCTTCCACGACTTCTGCATCCATCCACTTTTGCATTGTATATCTGTTTAGTCATTCTTGCATCATGCATTCTTTCCACATGCCCGAACCACCGGAGCATTCCTTTCCTTACCTTCACGCCGACACTCTTTCAGACCAACTCTCTACTAACTACAAAGTTTTTGCTTCACGTATTAATATAATGACATGGTGAACCGTGCCGACTTCGTGGGGCTCTACTCGAGATTGTGTTAAATGATAAATAGGTTCGCGTTTGATCACTATCACGCCTAATATTAGACGATGATGCGTTACCTAGAAAATACCTATTCACACGAGACCTCAAGACACTCGGATTGTACTTTACGGGAAAGATGGAGTCTGGTAGCGCATTCGAAAGCTCTGCCGTACGCAGAAGGAATGTGGAGGCAAAACTCTTCGTTTGTACCGGTGACGTTGCCACTATGAAACGATTGCGTAGACCAGAGCGCCTTGTCGTCTGAAGATGGAATGGTATAGGAAGAATTACGTCAAACAGTTCAACTGCTGTTTTATCCGTGCAGGAACGAAGAAAGAATACAATTTCCTGCGTTGGGGCGGACTGTCGTAAGAGGCGACATAACAACCCACAGCTAGTAGGGTATTTGCTCGACTGGATGGCTACCACCCCTGGTCTAAAGTATGCCGCCATAACAACATTGACTTATGTTCCAGCATTAGTGACCAGGTTCTAGTCTGCCTTAAGAGAGCAGCAGCGCATTTGTAGCACCTTTGCTGTTGCAAATGTCCATAGGCGATGGTAACCGGTTTCTATCAAGAGGGCCGTCTGCCTGTCTGTTGAACTCATGCAATAAAAAACATGGGGGTAGGCTGAGACTACAGATCTCCATTTGCGACGATGCTAACAAACAACTTTCGCTTCATCTACTTTCAATATCCTCTTCGTACTTGCACGTTTATTTGAGACGCTTTTTACCTGACCTCGTTTTAACACTTCTGCTATTTGATCGTTATGTTTACGTCGTGTTCTACCGGTACCAACTCTACCATCACAATACAGTCATACACTTGTTTTGTGATTCTATTTTCATCCATCCTCTCTACATGCCCGAACCACCTTAACATTTCTTTTTAAACTCTTGTTTATTACATCTTCTTTCAATCCGCAACGTTCCCTTATCGCACTATTCCGTATCATATCATATATGCTTACCTCACACACACTTCTTAAAACTTATTTCGACTGCGTTTTTTCTACTTTCATGCTTCTTCTGCCACACCCAAATATATTATAATTTTATTAAAAGAGAATTATATTAATGTATTAATAGCATATTGTAAATTACAGAATTTATTCAAAGCCATTAACATAGTGTACATTAATAATTTGGTATCGCAAACAACTGCTGTAGTATAATACTGTGTTGCAGTTGGAGACAACTTGTCTATACTAATATTATAAACAGGTAAACTTTGTGACGTTGTAGGGGGTAATCTCTGGATCTATTAAACCGATTTTAAAAATTCTTTTACTGTTGAAAAGCTACGTTAACAGGGCGTGTCATAGGCTATATAACATGACGCTATATACCACGGGAGCTGGACAGAGCGGGGTGAAACCACGCCGGGCCGCTAGTTTGTTATACAATTAAAAAAAGAAAAGAACATTATTTTAAAGTTTATACATTTGGAAGTTACATCGTGTTACTATTTGTAATATATGTGTGGAAATGTATAGATGTATGAATGTGTTTGTATATGTATGTATGTAATTAATAAAAATTAATGCGTTTTTTTCTTCAAAAAGGCAAAGGATGTCATACTAATGATATCAAGTTATATTTCCTGCCAATTCGGCGTACTAATGTCATATTTGGTTAGATTGGAATAATTTTATTGCCGAAAATTCATATTTAAAAGGTAGACATGTAAGTATATATGTACCTATACAAATACCATGTGCATTGCTAGGTGTGTAATTTTCCAATGGAATAAGCCATAAACTAATCTTCTAATATATAAAATTCTCGTGTCACAGTGTTAGTTACCATACTCCTCCGAAACGGCTTGACCGATTCTCATGAAATTTTGTGTGCATATTGGATAGGTCTGAGAATCGCACAACATCTATTTTTCACCCCCCTAAATGTTAAGGGTAGTCCACCCCTATTTTTTTTTTAATTTTTAGATAAATTTTTATTTTTTTAGGATACAGCATTAAAAAAATACATATAACTCTAAATTTTCACCCCTCTACGATCAACCCCTATTTTTCATTTGTTAATTGTAAACTTTAATTTTTTTGGCAACATTTTTTAATCTTATTTTGTCATGGCTTAGAATAAAAAAAAATATATACTCTTAATTTTCCACCTCTCTACTATCAACCCCTATTTTTCCATCGCGATTTTTTTATTTTAACTATCAATCGATCAGTTATCCCCGCTAGATGTCTACCGTTGTCACCTCTCATCCAGCAAACATCACAGAGTAGGGATGAGTGGGTTCCTGGATGGTTTAGATTCACACTTAGAACCGGTAGGTGGCGCTGAGATCGGGTTCTGGAATCCTCCTAATCACTTGGACCGATTTTGGTGATTCTGTTTTTGTGTTTGAGTGGGTACCCGGATGGTTTAGATTCGCAATTAGAACCGTTAGGTGGCTCTGGGATCGGGTTCTAGAATTTTACTTTTTAAAGGCAGGACAACTGCCGGGGCCGCTAGTATTATATATGCAAACGTGCGTTTGTATGTTGTCGCGTTTTCATGCCTAAATACGCAAGAGATCGTCAAAAAATATTGCATACACGTTGTGAGGAGTGTACGAAAGGATACAGGGTGGGTGGGTAACTTTCATCCAGATGAAAAGTACTGTTCCCGAGGGATAAACGAATAGGTATAGTTTCCGGCACGAATCTTGAGCTGTCGGCGGAACAGTAGGGTTCACTTTGCGCATTGATCGTAGCCAATGTAATGCGATTTATCGACATATCGACAATGCTATGTCTTTGTTTCTTTACCCGAAAAGGACAATACCTTATACTTCGAAAAAGGATTGAAATTTCACTGTTCGTAGGACAAAGTGACCGCTCATGAATTGTGCCGCGGACTAAATAACCGAAAAGATAATGCGGCCGTTGTAATTCGTGAAAAAATACGTTTTCTCATGAAAAAGACACGGTCCCAATTACGAGACGTGTAATAAAAGAGAGGACATATATCATACTCTTGTAGAATGCACCAACAATAACAATGAGGGACAGCGACTAAGGAGAGACTTATGCTTAGACTTGATGGAATTTGGAGATTTTCATCCCTTTTTAGACAAGGTGTAGTCGGCCCCTGTCTGTAGAAGCAAAGTTAGTTCTAGGCTTTATTGACTGATATGGACGTTTGTCCAAAAGTCCTTAATCCTTTAGCTGACTATTAGCACATATGTGTCCGCGATGAGAGTGCAGATCGCGTTTGTGCACGTGATCGTTAATTGTGTTGTTGTCTCACTCTGTTTATATAGGAGTTGTATGATTTGTATGAAATGGGTATATTTTCTTGGTAAATTACGAGATAGTTATAGTATTCAAGCCTTTAATTCGTATAGATTGGTAATAAAACACACACAAGTACTTTCCGTGATCAGACTGATTTTATTACTGAACTACCTACATATATATTACATTATTATTTCTTATGTAATACACTCATACATTACACCTCCCTCCTGAATTCTTACTCTACTGCAAATCTTACTACGGGTTTGCGTTGATGTTCAATTAGTCGAGGACACATTCGTCGTAGGTGGCCTGCCTGATTGCACACACGACACTCATATCGCGCGTACCGACAGGTGCTTTCGTCGTGTGCAGCCCCACACACCCTGCACTGCCGCTGTGGCTGGCCCCGCTCAGCCAGCCGACGGCCCGATGCTGGCGCAGGCCGCGGAGCTCGCGCGCCCTGTGCAGTCCGCCCTGCCTCGCGCCGCGGTCCTATGTCGCGCTCGCCGTCTGCTCGCGACCGCCCGTTCCTGCGTTCCACTATTGAACTCCTATACCCCGTTGACATGGCTTGGCATTCCACCCCCTTACTATCTGTGCCTGATCTTAATTGTTGTTCTACTGCCGCCGAGTCTTTCTCTGCTGCTTCTATACTGACTCCCAGGTTGTATGCCTTCGTAAAATCTAGCTTAGACTCCGCAAATAACCGTTGTCGAATTGTATCATTACTGATTCCGCACACTAGTTGATCTCGTAAATTTTCCTCTAGAGAAGCTCCAAATTCGCAAGTTTTTGACATCTTTTTGAGTACAGCCACGTATTCCAATATACTTTCTCCTTGAATTTGTTTTCTACACCTAAATTTGTAGCGTTCCGCCAGCTCATTAGGTGTCGATTGAAGGTGACGCGACATGATTTCCGTTTACTATAAAGTATTGTTCAAGTCGTTCGACATATAACCTCCAGTTGTCCGTAGCAATATTAAACTCCGCGATCTTTCCGATAGACATTATGAACTTATCTTTTTATTATTTATATTTATTTACACACGTATTTAAGTCCGAACTCGTCGCCAGTATAGTATTTAAGCCATTAATTCGTATAGATTGGTAATAAAACACACACAAGTACTTTCCGTGATCAGACTGATTTTATTACTGAACTACCTACATGTATAGTACATTATTATTTCTTATGTAATACACTCATACATTACAATAGTGATAGTGTTAGTCTTGCGGCTTTTTGGTATATCGATAATTGTCTTAAGGGTTAAAATAAATTTAAAAAAATCGTGCTTTTTCCCAGGAGTGATTTTAAGTTGTTAGGACACTTATAAATTAGCTTATTCCGTCCAACATGGACGAAGTCGAGGGCGAATCCTAGTTAATACATACAATCGTAAAGATAAGGACAATGGGCGGTCTTATCGCTGGGAGCGATTTCTTCAAGACAACCTTTGGATGGACAGATACTCCTAACGGACGGAGGCAGGCATTCTATAATTTTATAATACGAGAAAGATAATAATTTAATAGAATAGGTTATTTGAAATTAAATCCTAAAAAGCATTAGATGTAGCCCCGATAGCACTCAGATGGCAGTCTTAACTGTAAAAATAAAAATACAAAAAAAAAAAACATAAATAAACAAGGCCCGACCTGTCTCACTAATAGTTCCGCGGAACACTTTCGTCTCACCCTGTCAGCGTTTGTCGCTATCTGACATTTGGACAGACTGTATGATTCATGCAGATGGTCCTCATTGCCAAGTAGGCGGCAACCGGCATGCTGACCGGGATATGAACGGTGGGCGGGAAGATGATGTGGCACGCCCTTCGCAGTTCGGGATTAAAGCTTTATACGCGTCATCTTTTATAGGGTTCCGTGAATATTTAAGCAAAAACATATCCTATAAACCTAAACGTAAAAACCTTCCCACAATGCTTGAAGACGAACGTTTTCGAGCAGTGCGTCCTACCCATTATGACATACGGTGCCGAGACATGGACACTGACCGCAGGATTGGTCCACAGGTTCCAAGTCGCTCAACAGGCTATGGAGCGAGCTATGTTGGGTGTTTCTCTTATGGATAGAATTAGAAATGAGGATATCCGTAAGAGAACCAAAGTAACCTACATGGCTCGCAAAATTAGCAAGTTGATGTAGGCCGGTCACGACTGCCGTAGAACCGACGGCCGATGGAGCAGACGAGTCCTGGAGTGGAGGCCGCGTCTCGGTGAACGTAGTGTCGGACGCCCTCTAGCCCGATTGACCGACGACCTATGCAAGGTCGTCGGTTGGCGCTGGATGAGGAAGTCAGAGGACAGGGATGAATAGCGGCGACTTGGGGAGGCCGACGTCCAGCAGTGGACTGCGAATGGCTGACTACGACGATAACCAATAAAACCAATAAGTCGTGCTAACGTAATTGCTAGCGCATGCGTCTCAGGCTCCAAAGGGCGCCGGTTCGGATCCTGGTCGGAGCGCATGCACCACTTACACAGTTTTAGCTGACTTAACGTGAATATTGTTACGATTACTACGTGCTAATGACGGTGAAGGAAAGCATCATGATGAAACCTGCACATCGAGATAACCGATGTGTCAATCCTGCCAAGCCGCCTTGGACAAGGGTGGCGGGTGCACTGTCCGTTTCCGAATAGTGGGAGGCCCGAGCCCATCAATGGCACGTTTATGGGCTGTTATAATAACCAGTCAGGATGTCAGGAGCCTTAAGAACAGATGAGCGTGCATGACAAGAGCTATGAATGTCAAAAAAGCAAGTGAGGTGTGTAAGAATATGCCTAAATGGCGCTCTGTTGTTCGTGCTTACCCCGCAAGGGAACTGGCGTGAAGTTATGTATGTATACCAGTAAAACGAGATTCTAGTCTCCTCTCTTTAAAACTGCATGACCACGCTGTAAAACGGTGTAAGTATAGTATAATATAACATAATATAGTATGTACCGCGTTCGTAATACCGAAGTAAGAAAGAGAGTTGGTCTGAAAGAGAGTGTCGGGGTGAAGGTACGGAAAGAAATGCTCCGCTGGTTCGGGCATGTGGAAAGAATTCATGATGAAAGAATGACTAAACAGATATACAATGCAAAAGTGGATGGATGCAGAAGTCGTGGAAGGCCACGACACACCTTCCGTGATCAAATTGATCGTGTACTAGCAGAAGGTGATGTCAGGAGCCTTAAGAACAGACGAGCGTGCCATGACAAGAGCTATGAATGTCATAGAAGCGAGTGAGGTGTGTAAGAACAAGCCTGATTGGCTGTCTGTTGTTCGTGCCTACCCCGCAAGGGAACTGGCGTGAAGTTATGTATGTATGTATGTATTTCTGTATATATTTTTTTTGAGTTAATCAATTTTTTGCCAGACGCGTTGCTGGGGAGTGTCTCGCCGCTTCCTTTACTTAACAGCAATAACACGTTGCGAAGCGGTGTACATAGTCTAGGAAGTAAAATTAAAATTTGAATCATATGTATGAACTTTAAAAAGTATCGAAAAAGGCGACAAAACAACCCACAGTCAGGTGGTAGGGTATTTGCCCGTCTGGAGGGTTACCACCCCTGGTCTGGAGTATGCCGCCATAAGAACCTTGCGTTGTGTTCCGGCATTAGTGATCAGGTTCCAGTCTCCATTAAGAGAGCAGCAACGCATTTGTAGCACCTTTGGTGAGGCAAATGCCCATGCCATAATGCTTTTTAATAAATGTATTGATTTGTCGGGACATTAGTGTCCCGATCAGGTGCAAATCGGGACGCGTCTCCAGACGCCTGAAAATCGGGGAGGCCAAATCGTGATAATGTTTACAACGTTCTCAGAAATAAGTAAAGCAGCCGTTATTTTGATATTCTAAATGTTGGGAAATATGGAGAAGCAATGTTTTTACGGCTTTCACGGTGTTATCGTAATAGCTTTTTGCTTATAGCCGTGACATGCGCCTGCGCATATACGTACCGATATAATTGGACAGAATCGGAAACTAGATTCTCGTGATCGATTACCGCTACCTAACTGTTACTGAATGAAGAATATCATGCTTAGTATTTTACTCTTTATCCAGGGGTCTCCAGATTGATTTTTTTAATGTTTGCTTATAGGCAAACTGGCACACGTGTCCACTTGATGGCAAGTGGTTAGCGTCGCCCATGGACATCTGCAACTCCAAGGGAGCCGATGCGTTGCCTACCTTGTTGCGACTTTAAATATCTGTTTACGCCCTTTTTGAAGTGCCCCATATTATAGAGGCAGACCGCTATAATATGGGGCTCTGGGAAAGTAAACGAAGTTTGATAAATTTCCCAATTTGATGAATTTATTATGCAAGTAGTAGTAGTTGTAATAAGGTCATTAGACATGCAAATTTTAGTGCTTGGCTAGAATTTTTACATCCCAGAGGCAAAATTTCTGAACCTGAACAAAAATGTTTGGGGAAAATATTCCTTAATCTGGAGATGCTGTTTTCATTTTTACTTTTCATGTATTCAAGAGGAACATGCAGAATAAGGGAGCCGACAGTCGAATCAATTGAGGCACTTCTTAGCATCTTACAAAACTCTGCACCCTCATAGAATTTGTAAGGACGTAGACTAGAATAGAATATTCTTTATTGCACATAAGAAAACAATACACATGAGTTAATAATCACTTAACTAGTCACGTGTGCAACTTTCGAAGATCTCCTCATGTACTCGTTTCTCACCTTGTCCATTCTTGTAACACCACACACCGCCTGTTCTATATATTGTTACAATTTGGGCCACCTGCATACCTGTAGACAAAGCACATTTATTACCTGCTGGTGTCTGAGCTAATAACATTGAAATTATTTATGACTGTCTTCTTTTGTTTACTTTGTGTTTAAAATTTGTAATTAGAAAAACAGTCCATTGTGTATTGTAATCTTTTATGGCCTGTCATTAGACAGGTGTGTCTGATTCTAAGAAATTTGATCTACGCGAGCGGGCAGCCATAATGTATCGGTGCAGTATAAAGCAATGACCCAATGGAGAGATCGGCAGTCTAGCGGTAGTCACAAGCGAAGCAAGACGTGTGTACATTCGATAATCTATATAGTGACGGACTTTACGCGTGTTATTAAATCGTGCAGTTTGTACTTGTTGTGTCCAGTTATATTTGTACCTGTGTTATGCGTGTTTCTATAGTTCTAAATCAATTCTATAGTAATTCCAACGCCATTTTAATGCGAATCTTGCAACTCGTAACATTTTTTTTATTATTATAAAGAATAGGTTCGCGTTTGACTGACATTGTGCCTGATGTCAGGCGGAAATGCAGTCTAAGCTGGAGCACGCTTACCTAGTAGATACCTGCTCACGCGAGACTTGAAGACACCTAGATTGTATTCTTCAGGAAAAACAGACGACGGTAAAGAGTTCCACTCTTCAGCGGTGCGTATGATGAAAGAGGAAGCATAGCGTTTCGTCCGCTTCGTTGGTATTTCCACCATATATCGGTGGCGTGAGTGCGTACGTCTGCTTGTCCGGTGGTAGAATGGTGAGGGAGGAACCTATTCATGTAATTCCGTGGCACACTCCCCGAAGTGTATCCTATAGAATACCGACAAACTAGCGACCTTACGTCGATGATTTAGTCTCTGTATAATGTATACTCTCTCTCTCTCTCTGTATAATGTAGATTCTAACAAGTGTCCTCATCCCTACTGGGTAGCTCGCCGCTAAACCCAAGTTCGTGGCCAGGCCGTTGGTGTAGATTAGTTAGATTTGTTTAGTTGCAAAGGCGCCTAAACAAAGTAATCCCACAGCTTTGAATAGAAGACCAAAACAGAGATGAGTGGGAGAAGAGATTAGTGCAAGATTACATGATGATTTGTGGTGTGACAGAGGATATATTCGAGAATAGAGGAGTGTGGAACGACAAGAAACGTTGTGCCGATCTTAAATGGTTGAGATAAGATTGAAAGAAGATAGATAGACAACACTGTTGTACACCAGAACATAGATAAATACATACATAACTTCACGCCAGTTCCCTTGCGGGGTAGACACGGACAACATAGCGCCATTTAAGCTTATTCTTACACACCTCACTTGCTTCTTTGACATTCATAACTCTTGTCATGCACGCTCGTCCGTTCTTAAGGCTCCTGATATAGATAAATAGAAATATACAAGAGATAGTACAACGGGCAGCCTTATCGCTAAAAAGCGATCTCTTCCAGGCAACCCTTGGCAGGGATTAATGGATTTTTAATACTGACGGTGGTGCAGTTTATAAATAATGATAAATTATAAGTATACACAATACATATAAGTACAAAAAGAATATAAATAATATATACACAGGGCTTTTTTGTGGGGGCACGCAGTGCGCTTAAAGGAAATTTCGAAAATGTCGAAAAATTGCCATAGGAACATACACTTTAGAGCTGCTTAAGTTTTATGTACCTACCTTAGGCTAAGAATATTGACAACGAAAGTTATTTTTTTAAATTGTCACCTAAACATAAGTTCACGTTTTATTTCCAAAGATATTATGTTTTTAAACAATAAAAAAATAATTTACTTCGATTTTTTCCCCAAAACACAAAAATTAAGAATTTACAACTTTCGAGAATTAGTATGCTCTCAAAAAAGAAGTGACAGAAAAGGCCTGTATTTACATATTGTTACGAGCTACAGGACTCGAATTAAAATAAATGTCGTTGGAATTATTATAGAGTTTATTAGAACTGTTCAAACGCATATATAACAGGTACAAATAAAACTGGATGCAACCAGTTCACACTGTATAAACTGCACGATTTATTTACACGCGAAAAGTCCGTCACTATATCGCTAGATGAAAGTACTACACACGTCTTACTCGTATCGTAGTCGTCGCTTGACTGCTCCACCCCTCTGTTCGGGCATTGTTTTATACTAAACTGTATAATAGAACAAAGGATCGCGTTCGCCGAGTTAATCCGGCACACCTGGCAAGCGTCGACGGCCATAAACAAGTACAATAACAATAGGCTATTGTCTAATTGCAAATTTTAAACACAAAAGAACTTCAAATGCAGAGAGTAATAAAACCCTACTTTATGGCAGGCCGGTGTGCTTCGTGGAATTTTAGCCAAGTTGTAACAATATGTATATATACATACGTATACACACACGTATATATACATATGATAATACAAGCATACATATATATAACAGAAGAAACAGTTTAGTAGTACCTTTTAAAGAGAAGCGAATGAAGAATGTACGTATTTGCAAAATATCTTTTGTAGATATATTTCTTCTATTTTAAAATATTTAAAGTTAGATACATAAATAGATAACCCCAGGGAGGAATTGAGACGATAATGCCTACGGTTGTATACGTAATGTACAGTACGTATTAAACACTTCTTTAAAAGTTAATATTTTAGTCGACTGTAAATAATTTAATAAATAAACTGCACATACATAATATGTGATGATTAAATGGAGGGAAAAATATACAAATAAAAAAAAAAGAACATCTGTGTTCTAAATTCGAACTTTCAGTACTTTTGGTGGCCAGTACTGTGCCGCGACAAGTAAATAAAAACTATTTGTTGGAAGTTCCAATAGTACAATTACTTTTTACATCTATATATATATATAAATCAATTGCTATTTATTAGTCTCGCTAAAACTCTAGAACGGCTGGACTGATTAAGCTAATTTTGGTTTTGAATTATTTGTGGAAGTCCAGGGAAGGTTTAAAAGGTGAGTAAATATGAAAAAAAAATGCTTGTAATATAATAAAAACAACAATTTCACTTTCCCTTAGAAACTGTTCCTACCTGTCAAACATTTGTTTTTCGTCGCGTCGTTTAGAAATCAATTAAATTTAAAAGTCGTTCAGAAATCAAATTTTTAACAGTAAAGTTATTTTTCATTTTTTCTTTCTGAATGTCAAACGTTTGATGTTCGTCCCGTCGTTCAGTTGATTACTTTTTTTGTTTATTGATCACGATCTGGAGCTTCTTTCCATCAAAAACTACACGTAAGTATTTCGATCTCGCGCCGCACCATCGAAATCCGCTCGTCGTGTCCGCGTCCGATTATAAGCCTCGGCGAAAGGCTCTCGTACGACGACCGCGTAACGTCCTCACGGACAGGGTCGACGTTATTACCGCCCGCGGTTAGGACGGCAGGCTGGCAGGCACGGACAGACAGACACAGACGGCGGCGTCTCAGGCGCCGCCAATTAAGATCTCTCCACGTCTCTACGAGGGACGTTAGGCGACATAGCCCCCCCACAGGATAGACTAGGCGTGTTGCTGGGAAGTTTTTTTCGCCGTTTCTTCTCTCCCAGCCATAACACGTTGCGAAACGGCAGTAAGATAGCGTAGGCGGCCGCGAACGGCCGATCCCGGCCCGCCGGGATCCTTCCCCTCGGGCTTTATATTACCCGTCGCCCGTTCTCAATTAGTGCTTTGTATCGCCCTATGGTGGGCATCATTAAATTCATCCCCCTCTCATGGCAACAGTCCAGCCGAGGTAAAACTCCTTAGGGAGCGCCCTCTAGCAAGTTCGCGAAGGCACTCGCCCTAAAAACCCCGGTAAAGTTGTAAGGTCTTCGAACCAACAACATAAAGTCAAGTCCAATAAATAAACTTGATTCTGAGGCGGTACGAAGTTTGCCGGGTCAGCTAGTTTTAGTAATAAATACATAAATGTTACATATACAGACGTTTCATATAATAAATAGGTATATACTTTACATACATATTTACAAAGTTTAAATATCATATTCCAATGACAGCTAGTAGTATTTTGTGGTCATTGCTTTAAATGTCGATAGTGTTTTTGCTTGTCCGAGAGCAATAAGCAGCGCGATATAATATTCTACAAAATACCATAATATACATACTGTATAATAAGTATGTACCGAGGAATCTTTAGAAAATTCTAGACTGGTATATAATATAATAACGCTTGACAGCCCACGTAGTGTCCATATTTGGCCATGACTGGTTCACCGTGAGTCCGTGAGATGTTATCGGAATGTTCTATTGTTGTATTATGTTATATTTTATATATAAAAAATTTAAAAGCTTCTACAATTCAAACAGAGGACCAAGGCAGTACTAGTCGTTAATTATTATAATAATAATAATAATAATAATAAGGAGCCATAAATGTACTACCACAATTTATTAGGAGAACGTACAATGTACCCATCAGACTTGTCAAAGGTTAGCAGTTCTGACACATCGGTTATCTCGGTCTGCAGCTTTCGTCAAGTTGTTTACCTTCTCTGTTAGCGTGGGATAATTGTATATTATCACGAATTGCCTCCAGTGCGTTAACAATAGAAGCAATATAGTAAGAGCATACTGTTAAATATTATAAAAAAAAAGAACTTTAGATATAAACAGAATAAGAAGAATCTGCGGAGTGACGCTCGCAGACCGCGTTCGTAATACCGAAGTAAGAGAGAGAGTTGGTCTGAAAGAGAGTGTCGGGGTGAAGTTAAGGAAAGGAATGCTCCGGTGGTTCGGGCATGTGGAAAGACTCACTAAACAGATATACAATGCAAAAGTGGATGGATGTAGAAGTCGTGGAAGGCCACGACACACCTTCCATGATCAAATTGATCGTGTACTAGCAGAAGGTGATGTCAGGAGCCTTAAGAACAGACGAGCGTGCATGACAAGAGCTATGAATGTCAAAGAAGCAAGTGAGGTGTGTAAGAATAAGCCTGAATGGCGCTCTATTGTTCGTGCCTACCCCGCAAGGGAACTGGCGTGAAGTTATGTATGTATGTAAGAAGAATATATAAAACTTTAACAATACTCACTGACACTTGACATCTTTGTCTTACTGAAAAGTGGCCGAAACATAACGAAAGACAAAAATGTCAAGTGTCAGTGAGTATTGTTAAAGTTTTATTTATCCCACCGCCAACTTATTTGTTTTAATTATTTAGTTTTAATTTTGTTTCTGCTTATTGTTTGCTCTATGGGAGCCTAATCTAATTTACCACCGCTTCGCAATATGTTGTGGCTTGACGAGAAAAACCGGCCAACGAAACTCTTCAGGAACATGTAATAATTTTATATAATACTAGCTGTGCCCGCGACTAGATCGCGGAACCCTAAAGGAACTTGGTTAAGTTAGTACTTATAATATCAGCTATCTGCCAGTGAAAGTACCGTCAAAATCGGTCTAGCCGTTTTAAGAACTAGCCGGAACTTCCAGACTGACATAAAAAAAATCAAAAAATTGCTATTTCGGAATGTACTGATCCGAATTATGCCCCTTGTTTTTTTTCGGATTGTTATTTTGACATGGCACCTTTTTTTTTGTAGAAAATTTGGTATTTTTGTTGTTTAACTGTAAAAAGTCGTGGTAGCGTAATGGTTAGCGCACGCGTCCCACTCTCTCTTTCATCCGTACAGGAACGGAAAAAGAATGCAAATTCCTGCGGGCCGGGCGGCATTTTCCCGACTGGATGGCTACCACCCTTGGTCTAGAGTATGCCGCCATAATAGCCTTGAGGTGTGTTCCGGCATCAGTGGCCAGGTTCCACTTTCTCTTCCGAGGTCGGCAGCGCAAATCTCGTACTCACACGACTAGCACAAGGCGAACTGTTTCACGCCGATGTTCTGTGAGAGCGTGGTATTACGCCGATGGAGCGGACCCTAAGAGGTGTAAGATAATTATTCCACCACGTGAAACTTGATTTGAATGAAATTTATTCTTTAGACAAAGAATAAATTTCATTCAAATTTGTCTTCTTAGAACTAACTAACTCCTTTAGTACAGCGACCCGAAATGTGTCTTGGCCTCCGAAAGAAGAGCACGCCACCTGTTCCTCACACATAGGTCAGCCTCCACTTTGTCCTTCCACCGGCACTTGGGGCGACCGACAGGACATCGCCCATCCGATCGTCCCAAGTAGGCCGTCTGTCTTATCTTCTTAGAAGTAGCAATATAAATTATACATACATACATAACTTCACGCCAGTTCCCTTGCGGGGTAGGCACGAACAACAGAGCGCCATTCAGGCTTATTCTTACACACCTCACTTGCTTCTTTGACATTCATAACTCTTGTCATGCATGCTCGTCTGTTGTTAAGGCTCCTGACATCACCTGCTGCTAGTACACGATCAATTTGATCATGGAAGGTGTGTCGTGGCCTTCCACGACTTCTGCATCCATCCACTTTTGCATTGTATATCTGTTTAGGCATTCTTTCATCATGCATTCTTTGCACATGCCCGAACCACTGGAGCATTCCTTTCCATACCTTCACCCCGACACTCTCTTTCAGACCAACTCTCTTTCTTACTTCGGTATTACGAACGTGGTATAAATTATTACTGCGTAAAATCTATCTGTTCGTCTTTCATTAAAATCTGCTCAGCTGTTCGCTTGTAAAAACGTAACTAACAGTGTAATTTTCTCTTTTTTAATATTATTATGTATATGGAGACACTCCCCGTAACAACATGTTTGATAGACACGTTTTGTTGCACCTTTAAAAGCCCGTAACACTCATATACCCGTCGCACCCATCGTCCCGGTACTACATCCGTCAATCAATAACCGCGGCCTTGCTGCTGGGTTATACCTTACAATCTGTATGATTTACTACATTGATATTTTCGTTGTCGTACGGCCGCTTCCTATATCTTATGCCTCGTCTACATTATACCCGCTGCCATGGCAGCAAGCAGAGAATTGCCGAGAGAAATGGGCAGCGTGGGTAAGGGTTGTTAGTGCGCGGGATTTATATAACGAAACATAGAACTCGGAGAACTGTTTAATACAACTTCCCAACGAAGAATAAAGTACAATCAATGATTACCTACCTCACTGCAACGTAGAGGCTCCGGGTTCGATTCCTGGTATAGTAAATTTCGGAAACGTATTTTCTCCGTTATTTACTATGGTCTGGGTGTCTGGGATCGGCCCCAGCGTAGTCCGTTGTATATGACCCATAACACAAGCGTAAATTGCTTTATTTGGGGATATACAATATGTGTGTTTGTCTGCCGATTATTTATTTATTTATTATTTATAGGTTATGTTTCTCGCACAATAAATAACCACCCTAGAGAGCTACCATGACAATGTGTGCTCCGACCAAAGTCAAAGTGCGAATGATGGTTCGTCGCTACGCCCGGTCGCTTTAATATCCGGCTAGTATCCGGCAGACGTTGTATTGCCCATAAAAAATAAAAATCTAGAAACTGATTGCAGCGCCATCAACCAGGACCAATTGTTAATCTAAACCATTCTTGAATGGACTTAAAAAAAAAACAAAAAAAAAAATCAAAATCGGTCCCACCGTTAAAGAGGTGTTCAGCGGCGCCACATACCGGGTCCAATCGTAAGTCTAAACCATCCCGAGATCCACTTGAACACACACAAAAATAATTTCACCTAAATCCTGGAACCCGATTGCAGCGCCATCTACCTGGTTCAAATTTGAATCTAAACCATCCCGGGACTCACTTGAACACACACAAAAATAATTCACCTATATCACACAAATGACAATGAGTTTAAATGCAATCATCATTGCCGAAACCAGCCGTGAAAGATCATAACAAATGGACGGCTGGATGTTATGACTGATGTTTTTTTAATGATATTTTTTATTGATAAATATTATATTTTAATACTTATTATCCTATTCCGGACGTAGATAATTCCGAAAACACAAAAATCTTAATAGTTTATCCAGCCGTTCTTGAGTTATAAATGGTGTAACTAGCACTACTTTGTTATAACACTCTGACGATATTTGCAGCATGCATTCTGTCAATTCTATGTCAAACGTCATAAGGTTACATTAAAAAAGTTTATGTTGTCCAAAGCGGTTAAATTAAGGTTAGATTAGAAATAAATTTTATATGGTGGTTAAGTATTCTTAAATTTTCTAATTTTCCACGCAATTTTCTTAATTTTTTCTTTGATAAGAACCTTCTCCTGACAATTACAAACTCAACAAAAAAAAGAATTAGCGAAATCGGTCCAGCCGTTCACGCGTGATGGCGTGACCAAGGGAAATAGGGATTAATTTTTATATATATAGGTAGATTAGTAAAAACAACTATTCGCAAATATCACAATAGTACAATAATAGACGCAGTACTTGGAACTAATGTTATTGTCCATTAATTCTTCAAAAAGTAATTCTGTAACATACTTCTGTACAAAACTTATAAAAAAAGTATTTGAGATATAAATAGAATATGAAATATAAAGAAAAACAATATTTAGCTAGACGTGATGCTGGGGAGTTTCTTGCCGCTTCTTCTCCTTTACAGCATCAACACGTTGCGAAGCGGTGTACATAGAATATGAAGTAAAAATTAATTTTTAACTTACATGTATGGATCTTCAAAAAGTGTTCTCCAGTGGAACTTATTTTGAATAAAAACTTTTGAATTTGAATTTAAAGCCTGGTTCTTTCTAAATTAATTGTATATAACATGTTTGCGTCAACTACCCTATCGAGAACGTTAAAAAAGAATACTTGTGTGTTTTTGTGTAAGACATCAGTTGTTTAGTAAATGTAACTTGTATTGTCACAAGTCTTCCGTTTTTTGGCATCGGTTAAAACTTAAAATTCTCAAAAATAGGCTAAAACTGGTTTTAGACGAGTGAAGAATTAATCAATTAAGATTGGGATTAAAGGTCTTTGTTACCAGACCATAAAGTTTAAAAAAAAATACTGAAGGCAGGTGTACATTAGAACGTTCCGGCGTCATAAAGTATCTATCACTAAAATACATTATGTTCAATACTTAAGTACTGCCATTAAATTATTTGAATGTAAATAATAATTCATCATGTCAACTTTTTACATAAAAACACATTTGTTATGGGTATTTATTATATACCTCTAAAAACTGCACATCTTGTTTATCTCACGTTTCTAACGAGAATCGTCAAGTGTGAACTGACGGAAGGATATATTGGTTCCGTAAGGAATTAAATTCGAATATGAATGGGTGTAATACTGCTCCGGTGGTTCGGGCATGTGGAAAGAATGCATGATGAAAGAATGACTAAACAGATATACAACGCAAAAGTGGATGAATGCAGAAGTCGTGGAAGGCCACGACACACCTTCCATGATCAAATTGAAGTGAAGGCGTGAAGTTATGTATGTATGTATGTAATACTGGTATTATTTTATTTGGGTGGCTAACATCTGCATTCTTACAATCTAACTTACAGAAATAAGTAGCTCCTCTTAGCTATTTATAAGACTCCACAAACAACAGAACTATAAAAATGAATATAAAATAGTCTTAGAAAGAAGAAAAACTTATTTTCTATTTTTTTAAATAAATAATCAGCAGACAAACACAATGTATAAGCGACCAAGCTAAGCAAGTTACGCTTGTGTTATGGGTAACACACAACGGACCATTCTGGTGCTGATCCCAAACACACAGACCACAGTAAGTAACGGAAAGTTCGTTTTACGAAATTTACCATGCCAGGAGCTAATAAAAAGAATATTAAAGACGATTCTATCAAAGTGAATCTGTTGAAAGGCAAAGAACTGAAAGGAATCGACTGTATTAGAATAGAATATACTTTAGAATATTTTTATAATAGTAACTTGGGTATGTATTTTGAAATATATTACTGTATATATGGACGTAGGGACGACGGTTATATCGTGTGATCGATATATTGTAATAAAACTCCAAATAACATTATTAATTCACCCATATTATATATTTTTCCACCAATTGACATTACATTTCACATTTTTTTTTTCTATATTAAGACTATCAAACGACCATAAACTCCTGCAAAGAGTTATATATATATATATATATATATATATATATATATATATATATATATATACATATATATATATATATATATATATACATATATATATATATATATATATATATATATATATATATATATATACACGGCCCACTGGAAGGGAAGCGGTTACCATCGCCTATGGACATTTGCAACACCAAAGGTGCTACAAATGCGCTGCTGCTCTCTTAAGTGAGTCTGGGACCTGGTCACTAATGCCGGAACACTACTCAAAGTTGTTATGGCGGCATGCTCTAGACCAGGGGTGGTAGCCATCCAGTCGGGCAAATGCCCTACCACCTGGCTGTGAGTTGTTTTGTCGCCTCTTACGACGGGCCGCCCGGCCGCAGGAAATTGTATTCTTTCTCCGTTCCTGCACGGATAACGATGTATATATATATATGTATATCTATCTATCTATCTATTGCCTTTTCCTGCACCACCTTCATCGCCTGATTCAAATTTATTTGATTTAGGTTGCCTGGAAGAGATCGCTTTGAGCGATAAGGCCGCCAATTGTATTGCCTAAATAGATAACATTGTAAATATCGTCTGTTTTTGTATTTGTATATTTTGGTGTGCAATAAAGTGTTATCTCTCTCTCTTTTGTCTGTAAATAATTGTCTTATAGATTATTTGATCACAAAAATGTCAACAAATTGCCCAGAGGATTACTAAAAATTATGCAAAGAACCGGTCCGGTTGGCAGTTGCGTTCATTTTTATCTGTTTGCGAGTCCGTCCCACGAGGTGAAGGAACCCTTTGGAACTTATTCAGAGTAGGTTTGATCTTATTTTGGTGATTAACAGTGTCGCGCTTCATATACATATTATATATTTATATGTACACATCGGGCAACTCTAGCGTTGCCATGTAACGTCGTAACGCGGCCGGCGTTTTGGGAACGCTTTCAAGTGACAGTGATTTAAAATACATTTATTGTATATTTTTTAAATTATCTGTATAATTAATACGTGAAGCAAAAACACAGGAAATACTTTGTAGCCCTTTTTACGAAAATTGCGCGGACGTAGGGGTATGAAATTTCGCACACTTATAGTTTATATAGAGAAGGACTGCAGAAAGCTAATTTTTGAAGTGAAACTTCTATATAAATTTAAGACCCCCATCTTGTGATTTTTCTGTCACGAAAAAGCGTTACGGCTGCGTGGAGGAGCGGCATAAATTTAGACTAGACGTGGTGAGTGGCGGCATAATTTTAGATTATACTATAGATAGATGCGTTTTTGGTTCCGGACCGAATTCAGTTTTTTTGTTTGATAAAATAAAATATGTTTAAATAAAAAATGTATTCATTAAAATGTACCTAACCTAACCAAATCATAATTTGCCGTAAAACTTCAAGTTAAAATTTTGTTGCGATTCGTTTTGCCACTTGTCCGTTGCCATTTGTTTTTCCACTTGTCCATTGAAGTTTCACTTCTACTATGTGTCCCAGCACACATTTCGATTTTTTTTTTATTATCCATAAAAAATACATTAAATCAATAACAAAAAAAAACATTACACACACTAGCATGTATTTGACAGACGCATATATACTCTTTTATTGTTAAAGTCAAATTAACTCTTTTATTGTTGCCTTGGCGAAATCTGTGATTATAGAAATAGTTTTTGACATTAATTATTGTGGTTGAATTTCGACCACGGGCGTCCACTAGTTAATTGTAAAACTCCATATATAAAAAAAAACTCAAAAGCGGTTTGAGCGAGAAAGCAATACCAGAGAGCCAATGTGCTGCCGGCTTCGAAGGGGAAACTGGAACCTGCCCACTGATGTCGGAACACAACTCAAGGTTGTTATGGCGGCGTATTCTAGAGCAGGGGTGGTAGTCATCCAGTCGGGCAAACGCCCCACCACTCAGCGAAAGTCTTGAAAAATCATGACGATGTGTCTCACTGATGTACTTATTGAAATACGTGTTTACATCTACAGACGATTGATTACGTATCGATAACTCAGGCTAATTTATTCTTTTGGATGATCTGGTCATTCGACGCTTGACCGACCGAGGTCGTCGCCAGAAATACGCGATCGTAAAGTTGGCTCAAGTATGGGCGATTAGATTTTACATACATACATACATACATAACTTCACGCCAGTTCCCTTGCGGGGTAGGCACGAACAACAGAGCGCCATTTAGGCTTATTCTTACATACCTCACTTGCTTCTTTGACATTCATAACTCTCGCGATTAGATTTTGCCTGAATAAAATTTACATGATACAGCTTCAGTCTGATTGGATACCGACAAGTTGCATAATCATCAAGAAAATCAAGCATAACATCTCTGGATAGAATTTCACCGTGAAGTTTTAATTTTGAGATTTATCCGACTTAAAATAAATCTATAAAGGGGTGAAAGTAAGGAAAGGAATCCTCCTGTGGTTCGGGCATGTGGAAAGAATGACTAAACAGATATACAATGCAAAAGTGGATGGATGCAGAAGTCGTGGAAGGCCACGACACATCTTCCATGATCAAATTGATCGTGTACTAGCAGAAGGTCAGGATGTCAGGAGCCTTAAGAACAGACGAGCGTACATGACAAGAGTTATGAATGTCAAAGAAGCAAGTGAGGTGCGCAAGAATAAGCCTAAATGGCGCTCTGTTGTTCGTGCCTACCCCGCAAGGGAACTGGCCTGAAGTTATGTATGTATGTAAAATAAATCCATTCTACTGTTTGCACTGCACTATTTATTATTACTAGTGGGCGCCTGTCTGTCGAAAGTCCACCATAATAATTTGTTGTCAAAGACTATACTTCTATAATCTCAGATTTCGCCAAGGCTACACTGTTAATTTGACTTGAACAACAAACAAAAGAGTATATACGCATGTGTGTGTGTGTCAAATACATGGTAGTGTGTGTAATGTTTTTTTTATTGATTTAATGTATTTTTTATGCATAATTTAAAAAAAATATTAGCATTCGTCGCTTCTTCTCTATATAAACTATAAGTGTACGAAATTTCATATTCCTCCGTCCGCGCAATTTTTGGTAAAAAGGTTTACAAAGTTTTTGCTTCACGTATTAATATATACATAAGGCTACTATATAGTATTTCATTAACAGACAGACTGACTGACGAAAACACTAAAAAGTTTAATTTCAAAATCGCTTTATGCATTTTAATAAGCCTGATGATATTCCTTTTAAGACTGCCGTCATATAAAATAATAAATTTAAAAGTAAAATTTTGCATGTAATTACAATAATAAATCGACCGATGCGCTAATTTATCTGTAGAGAAACGGAGAAAGAATAAAATTTCGGAGTTTTTGGCGGGAACTGAAAGGGAACGTTGTGCTTGTGCAGTTTTATTTTCTAAAAATGTGTAAAATCACTCTAAAATGAACAATAGTTGTAGGATATTGATAGTTTTTGAGTAGCAATTATGTGTTTTTGTGAGAAATGTGAACTGTATAGTCAAATGTGGCCTTTCGAGTTTTCACAAGAACTCCGTTGAATGATGTGGATTGTAGCCTACAATACAACTGCGCCTGGCTTAAAGGCCTAGTTGCCAAGCCATAAACTTTAAAAAAAGAATAAAATTTCTAATGCCTAAAAGAAGACCGCCGTCACCGTGTTCTTTTTTTTGTTAACTCAGGGGGAATGTTTTTCCTTGTCACATACATACATACACACGGGTCTTAGACACAGGGGATTTCCAACCAGTTATGAATTGAACTATTGTAGTTCTTAGTGTATTTAAAGGGCGCAGGTTCGATGCTGGCCGGAAAGCAGGCAGTTTTTTGACCAATAACCGATTTGGGAAACCTGCCAAGCCGCCTTGGACAAGCGTGGCCGGTAGTGTCCATTCCCTTGTAGCAGGTGACCCGAGCCCAACAGTGGGACGTTTATGGCCTTTCATTATATATATATATATAGCTGACCGGGTCACGACGCATTCCTGTGGCTTAGTAAAAAAATATATTTTATAAATTATAAATTGAACCTATTTTATGTACTTACTAAGTTAGAACAAATCCAGCAAAATAAAAAAAAACATCAGAATCGGTTGAGTAGTATCAGAATTCATCACGGACAAACACTGTGACACGTAATTTCTATATATATATATAGATAGACGATATGATTATAATATAATTCTTAGTATTATTCCGTGCCATATTTTGTGTTTGCTTCTTTTTTTTTTTGCATGTCAGTGTATAATGCATAGTTCGATCGTTGCCAGGGTGGGCAACATGTCCGCGTGACACGCGCCAAACTATAAATAACATGCATTCCCTTTATGACTCATTACACGGCGGTTTAATGCGTCTGTTTATGTCGCTCTAGTGTTTCTTTAACGCGATAGAAAGTGGTTTGACGGTGGGAAATAGGCGCGTGGAAATCTGTATTTGAATAGCTCTTATTGTCGCACTCGGAGAGCTTCAGGGGTCTTACTCTTCGCTCGTTTTCGTCCGATTAGCTCGATTGAGCCATTGAAATTTTAGATAGAAGAAAGACTACTAGAATATGCCCGCGACTTTGTCCACACTTGACTTGAAAATCCCGCGGGATTCCCGGGACACAGTACCGCAGCATTTAAAAAAGAATGTAAGCTTTAGTGAAAACTGTGTCGAAATAAGCTAATTTATTTGCACCCGAACAACTACAAACCGCTCCCGGGATAATTCCCGCGGGATTCCCGGGATAAAAAAATCACACGTTTCATTACCTACATAAAATTTGCTATCGCTCAGTGGAAAAAATCACATTGGAAAACTTTTTTTTTAATATAGCCATTTTAAATCATACCTAGAATTTTTTTTCGCGGCATGCTCAGGATAAAAAGTAGCGCAGGTTTTAAGTCGGTAAGTGTAATCGGCCCAATAGTTTTTACGTGAATCCCGAACAAACAGACTAGAAATCTAAAAAAATTGCATCTGCCGTTCATATAGTCTATCCTAGTTGTTTTTTATTAAGAGCTTCAGTCCACAGACACGGCATGTTTAAAATTTTATAATGTAACTAGCTGTGCCCGCGACGTCGTTCGCGTGGAATTTGTTTTGAAAACCCCCCGATTTTGAAACATTCTTCATTGGTGCTCCGCTCCTGTTGGTCTTAGCGTGATGATATATAGCCTATAGCCTTCCTTGATAAATGGGCTATCTAACACTGAAAGAATTTTTCAAATCAGACCACTAGTTCCTGAGATTAGCGCGTTCAGGCAAACAAACAAATTCTTCAGATTTATATATTAGTATAAATAAATAGATAATACAAAAATAAATAGAACATACAATGGAAAATGTACTTAAATGTAAAAAAAATAAAAGCAAAAAATTTTCATAAACGAACAACCATGAAAGACATTAAATATGTAAATCAGGAATCCGTTATTCGTTTATTAAACGTCAAAATTTTAATCAAATAAAATACCGCGATTGAAACCGTTACAATGTAGCTTTATTATGAATCCGTTATTGCCAAAATGGCTAGGGAACCGCATAAAAAATAGTCTTATTATAATATATGAATAAATAGATTAGGCTCCCATAGAGTAAATAACCATAAACAAAATTAAAACTAAATGATTAAAATCAACGAGTTGGCAGTAGGCTAAATAAAACTTTAACAATACTCGTTGACACTTGACATCTTTGTTTTTGTTTGTTGAAAAGTGGCCGAAACGTCGGAATAACAAAAATAGAATAAATTACCGCGCTTAAACCCGTTAAAACGTAGTTTTATTATGTATACAAGTCGCGAAAACTTAAGAAAATATTAGTCTCATTATATTAATTTTCATAATCATTTATTTAAGTGAACTAAACCGTGTGAGCAAATCAGGTTAAAACAATATTAATGGACATGATTGAAATTAAACACAACGTTTTTGCAAAGCAATTCACTGTTTACTTTGGACAAGTGCACATCTGCCGCAATTAAAGAGCAAATAAATACATACATACACACGTCGTTTGCATTAAATGTGTGTGTCGTCCTAGTAAGTCTATTATGTCATCTTTAATATTGATAAACATGAAAGAGTGTGACCGATTTCTCCCACTGGCAATGTACATGTCAAGTTTGGTCCTAGACTTGTACTTCGGTTTATTTTTTTTATAGCTGAGGCATAGCAGATAGGGTGACAGCCATTTTAGTAAAAGTTCCTCAGGATACAAATAATAGAGTATACATTCGCTTGGAGACGTTTCGCGTTTGTGATAGTGAAGTACACACAGCGACTAAAACTGTGATAACTCAATAACTTTACATAACTACAAAGGCAAAAGTGTCCAACCTGATAAATGTGTAGTGACTAAATGACGTAGCCCAAATTACGTCTTTGCAAGTATAATAAGTATATTTTTTATGACATGATGTGAAACTTTGTATATATTGTTTGTTAATTTATTATTTAAAAAGGTTGTTTACATTATTAATGAACACAGACGTCACATCTATTATATAATAATATAAGTCCATAAATGTATAGAATGAACAATAAACCTACCACGCAGTATTTCGATCTCGCGCCGCACCATCGAAATCCGCTCGTCGTGTCCGCGTCCGATTATAAGCCTCGTCGAAAGGCTCTTGTGCGACGACCGCGTAACGTCCTGACGGACAGAGTCGACGTTATTACAAAACGGCTGGCCCGGATCAGTCCGCCCACGGTTAGAACAGTAGGCTGGCAGGCACCGACAGACAGACACAGACGGCGGCGTCTCAGACGCCGCCAATCAAGATCTCTCCACGTCCCCGCGAGGGACGCTAGGAGACATAGCTCACCCCACAGGATAGACTAGGCGTGTTGCTGGGAAGTTTCTTTCGCCGTTTCTTCTCTCCCAGCCATAACACGTTGCGAAACGGCAGTAAGATAGCGTAGGCCACCGCAAACCACCGATCCCGGCCCGCTGTGATCCTTCTCTTCGGGCTTTATATTACCCGTCGCCCGTTCTCAATTAGTATTTTGTGTCGCCCTATGGTGGGCATCATTAAATTCATTCCCCATTCATGGCAACAGTCCAGCCGAGGTAAAACTCCTTAGGGAGCTCCCTCGAGCAAGTTGCCCCCCCGGGCTCGAGCGCCTTCGCTTCGCGAAGGCACTCGCCCCAAAGACCCCGGTAAAGTTGTAAGGTCTTCGGACCAACAACATAAAGTCAAGTCCAATAAAAAAAAAAAAAAAACCTACCACGCGTCATTACATTGACTGTTTCATACATCGATATATCCCTGAGCATTTCTACTCATGATGTTTCTTTCAAAACCAACATTTATGGTAATTGTAACTGTTTTTTAAATCGACTAATAAAGTTAAACGGCGAACGCTCTTTGTCAGAGTTGAATCACTCATAATTGACTGAGATTTGGATCAGTTGTTAAAAGCCTTTGCATTTTATCAGATTTTTATGAAATTATACATTAGATTTTGATTTCTTAATATGTATAATTACAAAAAAAGTATTTTCGAAAACATATAGTTTTCTACATTAATAGTGCGGTAAAATGTGATACTTAAAGTAAGATGTGAAGCATTATTACAACATTTCTTCTTAAAGTAGAAAGGCTAGACTGTAATTAGGAGACATTTATGTGTTGATATATATATGTTTCTTAAATTTCCTGCTGCCGGGCGGCCTGTCGTAAGAGGCGAAAAAACAACCCACAGCCAGGTGGTAGGGCATTTGCCCGACTGGGTGGCTACCACCCCTGGTGTAGAGTACGTCGCCATAACAACCTTGAGTTGTGTTCCAGCATGGGTGCCGGGTTCCAGTCTCCCTTAAGAGAGCAGCAGCGGATTTGTAGCACCTTTGGTGTTGCAAATATCCATAGGCGACGGTGACCGCTTTCCATCAAGTGGGCCGTCTGCCTGTCCGCTGAACTCCTGCAATAAAAAGAAGGGTGAATTACAAAAATAAAATATAATATATAAATGTTTTAATTTTGTAATTTATGGCTACTCCATTCTGCTATAATCAACGATCCGGCTGTTCGTTGAACGACGAGCAGTCTGTACGCTTAATAGACTTAAAATCAGCGCTGACACTAAGAAACGCGTGTTGTATATCAAATAAATCATACAAATTTTGTTTACGGAATAAACTTATGACACATACGAGTTTTTTGTGAACTCTGAAAAAGTTTTATTAATGCCTTTTGTTGTTCGTAACACAATACGCTTGTGTTGACCTAATTGTTAGCACATTCGTCATTTTCAAATGGCGTACTTTTTTCTAAATTATGTTTTGTGATTGTTTTTTTTAATTGCTTTTGTAAGTTTATTAATGTAATAAAACTGCTATTATCTACAAATTAACTGTAATGAAATCTTTTAAGACAAAAAATGTGTGTGTGTGTGTTTGTGTGTGTGTAGGTCACACGCGTTAGAAGTGAAACAAAGCGTGATAAGGGGTGGGAGGGATTCTAAATTTCGTGACGTCTCATTTCATATATTATATAACTAGCTAATACCCACCCGCGCCGTAAAATCCGTTCTTAACTGACCTCTACTTGGCGAAAGGAAGGTCCATGCCAAATTTCAAGTCTATAGGTATTATAGTTCCTGAGATATCGTGATGAGTCACTATATAATTGGATTTCAATTATATATATATATATATATATATATATATATACATACATTTCCAACTCTATCTGTATGACTATTGACTACTTAGTGTTTAAATGATTATACCTATATATGATGTATTCTATCTCATTCTCTCGCAGGCTTAATCGTATAGATTTATGTGTTCATCTCTTTTTAGTGTCGCTTTTTCGTTTCATAGGGTTTCAAATCGCAACGGTTCTAAAGAAGTTTCACTTCAAAAGCAGTATGTCTCATAATGACTTTCATTATGTCCATATCATTCCGCCTCTATTGACTCCAATCAAAAAGTAATTAAGACACATTATGTTTTAAATATTTAAATTTAAATATTGACAGTGTCACCCCTGTACTGAGGATTAAAAATTTGAAAAAAATTAATGGTAGAGTGTAAAAAATACTTTTAAGGAAAATTGGTTTAAACAATATCCTTTGAGTGGTATTTGAGATTTTGAGATATTTGTGGTTTTTGAGACATTTCGATTAAATACGTTTTTATATGATTCTGTAGCAAAATGACAAAACTTTTACGTTTGCTGGCTGGTAGGCAAACGGGTCCACTTGATGGCAAGTGGTTACCGTCGCCCATGGACGTATAGGTGGCGCTGGAATCGGGTTCTAGATTTTAATTTTTTCAGGGCTGAATGACGTCTGCCGGGACCGCTATAATTATATGAATAAAACTGCAACTACAGTGTAAACTCCATATAACGTCACTCGATTTAACGACAAACTCCCTTAAACGTCGGAATCACTTGGTTTTGGTTGGTTTGGCTTGTGTTCCATACAATCACACACTTTATATAGCATTACACCCACTCTCAATAACGACAACAATTAAATAATAAAAAGTAGCTTTTAAGTTGCCAAAGTTAGTAAAAGCTGCGCAGCTGTGTACGTTCTTTTATCGCTTTATTATCCCAGTGCTAATAAACTCGACTGTCGGCATCATGCATACCGAAATTTCTTAGTACTTCCTTTACCACCAAGATGCCTCAATATCGCAAGATATGAATAAAATAAGTTAAAAAAATACAAGAAAATTACTGTTGCAGCAAAAGACGTCAGAAAAAAATTACAGACTTTTCTCCGTTTAACGACAACTCTCTATAACGCCATAAAATGCACAGGCCCTACGGTGTCGTTATATAGAGTTTACAATGTATTTACAAATGAACAATTGAAAATATCATAAACTTTATACATACAATATTTGGCTTTATTGCGTAATGAGTCGCCGGCCGGTGTCTGTTTACAATGTCTGTGACATACCTGTTCTGTTTCCTAGCAATATTGATTATACTATTCTAGCTGGCATACACCAATTTGCTTGAATTATTTCGTTGATTGATCGACATTGCCGCCGCGTACGTATCTAGGTGGTGGCCCCTTACCATTTCAATTGGGTAAATTATATACGTTACAATAAATTATAATATAATTTACCTAATTATAAAACTCAGGCTTTAAAGTACCGTCTTTTTTGTCTTCTCTTCTTCTTATATAAAAGAAATTTGTCGTTTGTTAGTGTGGCTTAAACTCGATAACCGATTTTGATGAAATTTTGTCTCTGTGTTCCTGGATGGTTTAGATTCACAATTGGACCCGGTAAATGGCGCTGCAATCAGGTAATGAATTGTTTTTTTCAGGGCAACCTGCTGGGTCCGCAAGTGTTAAAATAAATATCGGCTAGAAACATCGGTTTTGGTCTTCAAAATACAGGCTGCGCCTAGTTTGGGACCAGTAGGAAATATAAATAATTGTAAATTTGACTTTCTGACAATAAAATTTTTATTTTTATTATTATTATAAATTATAACATTATCTACATAGTTATAAAAAATACTCTTCAAAATACCATCTTATCGTATTACTTTTAAAATATCATTATTAAAACTACGTTTTATCGGTTTTAAGCTCGGCATTTTATTTGGTTTTATGCCGACGTTTCGGCCACTTTTCAGTAGCTGTGTTTACTTAAGACGAAGACGTCAAGCGTCAATGAGTGATTTTAAAGTTATTATTTAGCATACCTCCAACTACTAAATTACATTGGGCTCCCATAGAGTAAATAATCACCATAAACAAAAATTAAAATGAACAAGTCATGCTAGTAGTTTGACCACAAACTGAAGTATGAGGGTGAATCAAAAAGTTCTTGGAATCAATATTAAAAATGTAAACAAAAATATTTTATCTTTCTACACAATCCCCCTCCAATGCAATGCATTTAGAATAACTCGTTTCTAACTTCCTTACTCCTTGCGAAAACAATATTGTTTTTTTAAGTCTCGAATAACTTCTCTACGGCAGTCATAACTGCGTCATTATCGTGAAATTTACTGCCACAAATTTCCTCTTTTAATTTTGGGATTAAATGAAAATCACTTGGGGCTATGTCCGAAGAATATGGTTGGTAATCTAAGAGATTGAAGCAAGCACAGCGTATTGCGTTGAACGCAACTCCTGATAGATGAGCGGGAGCGTTATCGTGAAGAAACAACACGCCCAACGAGAGTTTTCAATGACGTTTTTCTTTAATCGCTTCACGCAATTTCGGAATTAAATGTGCATAACAGGGTCCGGTAATTGTCTGGCCTTTTGGCATGTAATCAATAAAAAGGATTCCTTCACTATCCCAAAACATTGAGGCCATAACTTTGCCAGCGGTAGGAGCAACTCGACATTTTTAATGGATGGTCGTTTCAAAGACGCTTGGTCACTTAGTTTCAGGATCGAAATGGTGGACCCACGTTTCATTCATTCATTTCGAGATCACTCTTAGAAATTTCCAAACGTCGCTTTTTGTGTTCGTCGGTTAACATTCGTGGCACCTATCTTACCGACACTTTTTTGAACCCCAGTCAATCAATTAAAATGGATTGAACGCTACTATAAGATATCTTTAGGATCTCAGCTATATGTTTTATAGTTATTATTCTGTCTTCTAAACCCAAATTCTCAACTTTTTTGACATTTTCCATAAGGCCGCCCAGCTTACAGCTTGATCTGCCTCTTTTAAATTCAGACACTAAGTACGCAACCGTAAAATAAGGCAAAGCATCATCCCCTAATATCTGTTGAATGCCCGAAAAAATTTCTTTCGTAGCCATTTTTTTCAAGCTGTGATATTTTATCGCCGCCGTAACTCACTTTTATCCATAATTTTGCGTTTTTAGCAACTCGTTGCACAAAACAATTTATAACGTGCGAATAAAGTGACAGAAAAAAGATTTAATTGGCATAAATATTGTGTGACTGACACTCTTTAATTTGAATATCAAACTTCTCCCAAAAAAGTTTATATATATATGCACTTCTAAGAACTTTTTCAATTACCAAGGTATTAACGCGTTATTCCACTAATGAACTCGTAAGAAGCATAAACGTGCATTGAAATATTAATATGTGTGCTGTCTAAATTATTTGCTACCTAACCTCCATGTTAATGAGACGAGCCAAATTGTGTGAAATCTTAAATTATTGACCGTTTATAAGATTTACAATGGCGATTATTGTCAGCTTTGTGTCAGTGTATAATTATTTAGGAATTATTAAAACTTGTTGACACGTTTGAAGGGTGTTCTTAATTAACACTGTATATTGTTTCGTACTCAACATGAGTAACAGCTGGTTTCTGTATTAATATATATTTATATCTGCCTTACTACTGATTAAAAGGAGATACTTACGCTTTGCACAGATTCTAAAAAGATGAGAATGGTTTATGTTGATATTTTTTATTCACTTCCCACTAGACTTCCCGCTAAACTCGTCACTGTTTTCTACTTAAACTCTTCTTCCAGCTCTCTCATATCGCATCTGTCGCTACGCTGTCTTCCACTGAACTCTATATACCCGGAAGAATCATCTGGAACCCATAATTTCGATCTTCTTTTCGTTATTCTTTTATTTAATGTCTGTCCCTTTCTAAACATCTATCTATTCCTTCCTGAACCTTCTATTCTAGAATCATCTATCCCTTTCTAAAATGTATCTATCCTTATCTTTTCCTTCCAGAATCTTCTACCTGTTTCTGAAAGTCTTCAGACCGGCTTACGCTACCATAAGAAACCTCTATCCTCGGTCGCCATAATATAAATGAATTTGCTGGCATATTTTTTAAGTGTGCAGCAATACGTTTGTTTGTCACAGTTTTCGGAAGCGGCGGCTTTATTTATATTTACAAATACCGACGCCCACTTCTCTTTAAATAGATACATCATTTCAAGAGTTTCAAGTAGTCTGAACGTAATTAAAGTGTGACTAATCTCTCACGTAGCCTTCAAATATGTCTTAATTAAGGAGAATACGTGGTTTTGAATTTATAGAAAAAGTTAAGCAACGGTTGGAGGTGACACCAAATCGGATGGGTGACCGGTAATGATCTTTAATAATGCAAATTACTTAACGGTACTATTTCTTAGGCATATTGAAAGGTGTTTAAAATAAACTAAATAGCATAGCCGTGCTAGCTTAATGGTTAGCCTCGTTTTTTAGGCGACGCAGGTTCGAACCCTGGCGGGAATGTATGCATCACATATGCCCGGTTTCTGAGGTACTTTTAACTGTAGTTTATGTGTTCTTTAGCGCTATCGGTTCAATAACTTATAAAATTGTGTTTTCGAACACACCATCGTACGATAGTTAAACTAGGTTCAACGTAACTCGGACGGCGCGGGTGGGGCCCCTTGGGGTAATAGGGGGTCTCACTCACCCGCATATGCCGTCGAGATGAGAGCGCGAGTGTTCCGTGCGTGCTGATCTGTCCTCCCGTGGGGCGCGTTACAGACCGCCCCACGCCAAAGAGAGCATGATGATGCCGGAGGAAGAGTCCCCGGCAATGGAAGATGCCTCGTGGGGGGGCCCACGCCTGCCAGGGCTGCGGAGAGGCTAGGTCATATACCCGTAGCCCTGGCATAAGGCGAAGGACGAAACACCCAGAGGTTTAAAGTGGGTATCCCTAAGCGGGGATGGCAACAGCATGGCACCAGTTCTGACTGGGCATGCTGGTGCCTCCCCCGATCTGGCGAATCCCACACACGGGTCGCGAATATCCCCCCAAGGTTCTGCCCTTGTCGCGGCTTATGGTCCTCAAGCGGATTTCAAAAAAAAAAAAAAAAGGTTCAACGTAACTGACCAATATTAGGCGTTTATCTATTCCATATCTTTTGTTTGACGTTTTGTTGTTGACGTTTTTGTTTGATGTAAATAAATATTAGATATTCCTTCTTAAATAGATCCATCTAGTGGCGAGTTTTGGTACTAGTTGTAGGTTAACAGCTAACCTAAGTTTATCTATTACATAACTAAGTTATATCTATTACATAACTTTATGGACACAATTACAGCGGGTATACTGCTCGACCGCTAAAAATTGGGAGGCCCGAGCCCAGCAGTGGGACAATTATGAGCTGTTATTATTAGGAAATGTATTGATGTAATGTAACTTACGTGGATTTAGATTTATAGAAAATGTTAAGCAACGGTTGGGGGTTCCACAAAATTGGACGGGTGGCCGGCGTTGAATTTAAACACTACGAACTTAGTTAACTCTACTATTTCTTATGTGATAATAATAATTGATATTTGAAATAACCTAAGTTTTGGTCGTGGCTTAAGCGTTCAAATGTGTGCTAAGAAAAATGGCCGTGATATACAGACAGACCGAGGTGAGGGCGCATCTTACTAACTGAAATGCTGAATGTTGAAATGATGTTGCGAGAACTTCGTAAAAGATTAACCCGGCAATAAAATCGGTTAAAACGCATTTAAGTCGTCCATTTCGACTCGAATGTCGTATATCAATTAATTCACTTTAGTCCTTTTGCCTTCACAAGATGAAAGGGATTTAATTTCTGAGTAATATCGCATTAGTCACAGTCGCCTTGAATATAGACAGGGTTGCCAGATAAGGTGTTTTTAGTATGCGGGAAATTTGCGGATTTTTAGTTGCGTTTCTGTAATAAATTTTATAATTTTTGATTCCATAACCGTTTTGCTAAAAATTAAATCCCTTATGAAAATACGTCACGTCCGTGTCCGTCTATATATACATCTGTCTTCCCTCTTATCTTTCATCTTCTCACAATTATTTGGGGTCGGCACAATATGTTTTTTCCTTCCATACATGGAATAATACTACACACTATTCTGACCTACGTCCTCTGTCACCCCATAAATCATCATATCATCGTTCATAAAATCCGTCCATCTCTGTTGTGGTCTACCTCTATACATATGTCTACGTACGTCACAATGATTTTTCTCGAAAACTACTACAACAACTAGATATAAATATAATTATATGACTGAAAGCTAGTAGAAATATATAATCTATTATGCCGCTAGAAAATACAGTGAAATTGCATAAAACATATGAAAGATTAGTGTTGGCCTCAACACATAACCGATCGTAGAATTTCATTCAGTTTTGGGACTTTTTATTATATAGGACTTTCAATTTAAGTCAATAGGTGGCGAGTATTTGCTTCGAAAATAGTCACAATTCTATTTTCTCTATCAAACTTTTGAGCTATGAAGTGGAAAATTAAAAAAAAAAAATACTCGCAGAATTCTTCAGTAGTGTCTGAAATATGTATGTGGGGTATTTTCGATGACTTAAATGTTTTTTTATGGTTCCGAAGCCAAATCACAAAGACAGTGGACGTTTAACATCTTAATGGAACCTTTCATTGCGTGTGAATAATTAATTGGGTGAGTGCTAAGCAAGTCGCCCAATATTTTCAAAGTGAAACTACTATATAGACTTATGATTTTTTTCGGTCACGCAAAAGCGTTACGGCCGCTTGGCGGAGCGGCATAAATTTAGACGACGTGGTGAGAGACGGCATTATTTTAGAGTAGACTATGGACGCGTTTTTTGGTTCCGGATCGAATCCAATTTTTTTGTTTGATAAAATAAAATATGTTTAAATAAAAAATTCATTAAAATGTACCTAACCTAATCAAATCATAACTTGCAGTAAACCTGCGAAAAATCAAAATGTGTACTGGGACACATAGTAGAAGTGAAACTTCAGCGGACAAGTGGAAAAACGGATCGCAACAAAATTTTAACTTTTACGAGCAGATTATTAATGTACTTGACCAATTTGAAAATTTGAAGTTAAAATTTTGTTGCGATTCGTTTTTCCACTTGTCCGTTGAAGTTTTTTTTTTAAACTGGCAACACTTTTCTGAATGAGTCGCCGGCCATTAAAAGATCGTAAGACAAACTTTGTTTTAATGTGTCCCGATGTGTTTCAATTTATCCTCGGGATATCTTTTCGAGTGTGTGTGACTTCGTTCTGCGTGTTAGGTGTTTTTTTTTTTTAATTTAGACATAAAAGCAAAGGAAACTAGCTTTCACGGTTTGCACTTTATTTTCTTCAACAATGTTATTGGTAAATTAGGTTTGTCCGAGTCTCGCTGTTCAATGCGAATTAGATTCCTAAATTAATGGTTTTTATAATGCTTTGATTTTCGAACACTTATATGAAACTGACGCATAGGTGTCATTTTTATTTAGCATATCATCGTCGGCGTCAGCGCAGGACCTTGTCCCTACATTTTTTTTGCTTTTTTTTTGTCTAAATTGTTACATAATTGCTATTTATCTAACGATTTTGACGAAAGAACAATTTTAATATACTTTATGACTAGTATTGAAAAAAATAACGGGTTTTTTTTATCTGGAAGAAGTACAGCGACAAAAGCGGCGATTGTACTAAAATACTATTTTATTCTGGTAGACATCTTATTAGAAAAATATCTAATTAGCTAACCCGTGCCCACTTCGTTGGGCGTCATTAAATAATTACAATAATTATTAATCACAATCAAATATAGCCTATGTCACTCAGGAATAACATA
The DNA here is from genome assembly GCA_019925095.2 of Dendrolimus kikuchii. NCBI lineage: Eukaryota > Metazoa > Arthropoda > Insecta > Lepidoptera > Lasiocampidae > Dendrolimus > Dendrolimus kikuchii. Next base: position 11,260,893 of record CM034413.1, read on the forward strand.
GCTTTCGACTGGTGAAAGAATTTTAAAAATTGGTACGTTAGATCAAGAGATTATTTCATACAAACTCACAAACTTTACCTCTTTATAATATAAAGTAAAGATAAATGTAGTAAAAATGTTGCTCTTTAATTTAACCGTCTTTTAAGTTCTCTGAGTGTGACACTTAATCTTGTGTAAAAGATGTAACAATACGCAAACAATTTGTTTACAACATACGTGGAGTTCACAAAGTCTATCCAAGAAGACACGATAAAACTCGTCCGTGTTTCGGTATTGCCTTTCCTCTACAACCGAACCGAATTAAACCTCTAATCTACGCCAGACCCGTGTCTTGAGTTAGGTTCATGTTGAAACTTGCCACACGACCCGAAGGTATCCCCAGGGTTAATCCTCTTGGATTTAGAAAGGAAACTAACTTATTTAGAGTATTATAGTTAAATGAGGTTGCGGTGATCACCACGGAAAGGATTTGAAAGAAATTTATAACATATAAAGTGTAAACTCCATGTAACGTCACTCGATTTAACGACAAACTCCCTTAAGCGTCGGAAACACTTGGCCAACCAAATACTTTAGCTTTTCTTCCACACAATGATACACTCTCTCAGTACAAGTGAAACTTAAGAGATTATTTTTTTTATTGCAGGAATTCAGCAGACAGGCAGACGGCCCACTTGATGGAAAGCGGTTACCATCGCCTATAGACATTTGCAACACCTACAAATGCGCTGCTGTTCTCTTAAGGGAGACTGGAACCTGGTCACTAATGCCGGAACACAACTCAAGGTTGTTATGGCGACATACTTTAGACCAGGGGTGGTAGCCATCCAGTCGGGCAAATGCCCTACCACCTAGCTGTGGGTTGTTTTTCGCCTCTTACGACAGGCCGCCCGGCCGCAGTTGATTGTATTCTTTCTCCGTTCCTGCACGGATAAAAAGATATTTTTTATCTTAATTTTATTAATCTATACTAATATTTTAAAGAGGTAAAATTTGTGAGTTTGTGACGTTGTAGGGCGTAATCCTGGATCTACTGAACCGATTTTAAAAATTCTTTTACTGTTAGAAAGTTACGTTAACAGGGAGTGTCATCGGCTATATAACATGACGCTATATACCATAGGAGCGGGACAGAGAGCGGGTGAAACCGCGCCGGCCCGTTAGTATAAATATAATTCCTTTAGGCTGCATTCGTCAACATATTATAATTCAAAAGATTCAATCTGTATTACACTTTAAATCACTAGTTTAAAGTTCACAATTCAATGTACTGTTACACACAATTTCCTTTGATCTATGTACAATAGAATATCTGCCTTAAGTGTATACAGATAGAGCTAAAATTCATTTGAAATCCTTTAAGTTTTATTAATATTGAAAATTAATACTATCGCGTTAAGAGAAATGTGTTTTATTTCGAATTCAATAACGTTGAATTTTATGTGTTTATCTCTTTTTAGTGTTACTTTTCGTTTCATCGCTTTACAAATAACAACGATTCTAAAGAAGTTTCACTTCAAAATGGACTCCCTAGTAAAATCGTTTAGAAGTTAGTCGATGCTACGGAATGCTTCACAGTGCCTCGATCGAGAAGCACTTGGCGATTTTTTTCCTTTTAAAATATTACAATATTACTTTGTTATACCGAAGTAAGAAAGAGAGTTGGTCTGAAAGAGAGTGTCGGGGTGACGGTAAGGAAAGGAATGCTCCGGTGGTTCAGACATGTGGAAAGAATGACTAAACAGATATACAATGCAAAATAGGATGGATGCAGAAGCCGTGGAAGGCCACGACACACCTTCTATGATCAAATTAATCGTGTACTAGCAGAAGGTGATGTCAGGAGCCTTAAGAACAGACGAGCGTGCATGACAAGAGTTATGAATGTCAAAGAAGCAAGTGAGGTGTTTAAGAATAAGCCTAAATGGCGCTCTGTTGTTCGTGCCTACCCCGCAAGGGAACTGGCGTGAAGTTATGTATGTATGTATGTAAAATATTACACCGATACGGAGCTCTGGGCATAAACAATAAATTTGCACGGAGCCGTTTGCGCAGATTAAGCGGATGATGTAAACAACATCCGAAAGAGTTGTTTTTCGAAGATATTAACTTGTATTTTTTGGGGCATTTGAAGGATGTTTCGGTCGGTGAATCTGTTTTCTTTTGAAGAATAAAATAATCCGTTATCGTTGGTATGATAATCAAGTACGTAGAAGTAACAGCACATAAATGTCCCAATGCTGGGCTTGGGCCTCCCACTATTGCGAAACGGGACAGTATACCCGCCACGCTTGTCCAAGGCGGCTTGGCAGGTTTCATCGCAATGTTTTCCTTCACCATTGTTAGCACGTGGTAATTGTAACCATATGTACATTAGGTCACAAAATCTGCCTAAGTGGTGCATGTCCAAGGTTCGTATTTGATTTTTTTTTATTGTGAAGTTGGTAGAGAGGCAGACTTTTGCAACACCAGGTACGGAGTCCACGTGTCGCTAGCCTTTAGGAAGGGATAGAGATGACTGAATAGGAGGGATGAGGCGATATGTAGGTTTTATCTTATATATATATATATATATATATATATATATATATATAAGATATTTTTTGAAATGTGAAGTTATAGAATTTAGAAAGAAAGGAAAAATATTTATTTAGGACAAGATACAAAAAGTCTTACATGATAATATATCTAACAATTAATTGTGGTGTCATAAAGCTTTTACATACATACATACATAACTTCACGCCAGTTCCATTGCGGGGTAGGCACGAACAACAGAGCCCCATTTAGGCCCATTCTTACACACCTCACTTGCTTCTTTGACATTCATAACTCTTGTCATGCACGCTCGTCTGTTCTTAAGGCTCCTGACATCACCCTCCGCTAGTACACGATCAATTTGATCATGGAAGGTGTGTCGTGGCCTTCCACGACTTCTGCATCCATCCACTTTTGCATTGTATATCTGTTTAGTCATTCTTTCATCTAAAAAAGCTCTTGCTCAGCATAATGCTAGTTTCACAACCATCGCTGATCTTCCGCAAGTACCTCTGAGTGATGCCACGGCTTAGCTCCACAAAGCAATAAAACAATAAACATTAGTTATAAAATTATGCAATTAGTAGTGTATATGAACATTGTTATAATCTATACTATTAACATTATAAAGAGGTAAAGTTTGTGAGTTTGTGACGTTGTAGGGGTAATCTCCGAAAGTACTGCATCGATTTAAACATTTCTTTCACTGTTGGCAAGCTTCTTTTTTTTTTTTTGTTTTGAGGCGAGGGGAAATTCTGTTGGCAAGCTACATTGTCCCCGGTTGACATCGGCTATATTATATTCACAAAAAAAAAATTGGGGACCCTTACTAAAACTCCAATAGTGTAACCTAAGGTGTAAATTTTTTTTCCTAAAGTCGCGTGCGTTGCAAAAATTATTGATGATAGAATAAAATAATGTACTACGACTTTGCAGAACACATTATTTATAAAAAGTGTTGCAATAGCATATATCTAACTATTATAGTTATGCCACAATAAGTGTTCTTTTAGTTTAAAAATTTAATTAAAATTCCGACGCTGGAAAAGGCTCTTAATTTGTATCTTGGTATCCATCCCTATCAAAATAAATTTCTTCGTATTCAAGACTGCTTCAATACCTTTATTTAACTTTTTGAATTATTCAAATCGGACATCCCATTCGAAGGATATCTCAAGTTTAAAAATGTAAGTATTAGAAAAAAGTTGCGTGGTCGCCGCGCACCCGAATCGGCTAGATAGGCTTATGCGATGTAGGCGTCACTGGGGTACGGGCAGTACGGGAAGGGAAATATTTTGAATTCGCTTAGTAGGTAATTCAACTCAATAAAAAATAAAGAGGTAAAGTTTGTGAGTTTGTGACGTTGTAGGGGGTAATCTCTGGATCTACTAAACCGATTTTGAAAATTCTTTCACCAGTGGAAAGCTACATTATTCCTGAGTGACATAGGGTATATTTGATTGTAATTAATAATAAGTATTTTTTAATTTTTTTCTGATGCCCAGCGAAGTGGGCACGGGTCAGCCAGTTACAAATAAAAGAAAACGAAAAAATATAAATTTTTTTTAACTCTCGACAATCTCCCGTCACCATTGACAATCAAATGGAATTCGTAGCAACATCAATTTAGCAAACAAGAGAACTGTCTCCGGCGATTTGGAAACCGTTTCTACTGTCGGTGATAATTTCCCCCGTATTATGAAGAAAAAATTCACAACAAACTGTTTACTCGTTCAATTTGCTTAAATAGACCGGTTCATTACGAAATTGGGGGAGGTGTTGAAAAACAAGTCGCCGAGTTCTTTTGGTGGGGCGGGTGTTTGTCGGGGAACGTAAGTACCGCCTGATAATAACGGGATTCGGTGTTCAGCCTGTGGCGTGATTAATTATGATTACATCAATGACTGGAAGCTAGGGTGATCCGTTTTTGTCTTACCGTGATTTAGGCATGACCTATTTAGGCATGAGATTGCGTGGTGCACGAGCGTAGGATGGCGCTAATAGTTCGAGAGCCTAAATAGGCCTTTCGCCCGAAGTTGACACTCTTCGTTTCGCATATGAGGAAACTAATTAAAAATTGATTAGTGAAACAAATAACTACTTCCGTAATGAAATCTGGCCTTAAATCCATATCTATACCTGATGACCTCATTTAATACGCAACACATGACACTTGAAATAAATTTCTTTTTCTGTGTCATTCTATCAGCCAGTATTTTTTTGCCACCTATGATAAAATAATATTGAGCTCAAATTTATGTAAATTAAATAATAATTTAGTGAAAAGTAATTTATCTATATATTAATACGTGAAGCAAAAACTTTGCACCCCTTTTTACGAAATTTTCGCGGACGGAGGAGTATGAAACTTCGCACACGTATAGTTTATATATAGAGAAGTGAAGAATGCTAATTTTAAAGACTACACTTCTATAATCACAGATTTCGCCAAGGCTACACTATTAATTTGACTTGAACAATAAACAAAAGAGTATAATATATGCGTGAGTGTGCGTGTCAAATACATGCTAGTGCTACCTCAAAAACTCTTTATTTTGTACCTTGGTATTCATCCTTATCAAAATAAATTACTCCATATTCAAGATGAATTCTATACCTTTCTAGAACTAGAATTGAATTATTCAAGTTGGACGTTTCATTCAAAAGATATCGCGATATTTAAAATGTAAGTATTAGTGTTGTAGCCAAATATACTAATATTGTTTGATTGAACGCGCTAATCTCAGGAACTACTGGTCTGATTTGAAAAATTATTTCAGTGTTGGATAGCCCATTTATCGAGGAAGGCTATAGGCTATATATCATTACGATAAGACCAATAGGAGCGGAACACCAATGAAGAATGTTTCAAAATCGGAGGGTTTTGAAAGCAAATTCCTCGCGAACGACGTCGCGGGCACAGCTAGTAAACTATAAGTGTGAGAAATTTCATACACCTCCGTCCGCGCAATTTTCGTAAAAATGGGTATCAAGTTTTTGCTTCACGTATTAATGTATAGTTTTCTGTGTTCCAGGCGTACAAACCGGTCAGCATTCATGAGCATAGAGGCATTTACGAAAGTTTCAAAGAGATTTAATTACAATAAATGCTTTTATTTATTTACACCTAGTGACCGAGATTGCTTCTCAAAGAGATTATTTTCAAACGACACGAACAAGGAGCGTGGGTCGTTAATAACAATGTATACTATTTCGGGTATAGCGTATTTGTCAAAATAATGACAGTGACATCCGTTCGCGTCAATAATTATGAAACTCAGCGCGCGCGGTGTTGCTGTCGTCCCGGTGATTAATTGCGAACGACAGACGGAGGGTAAATTGGTGTACTCTCGTTATTTGCGATGGTCTGTGTGTCAGTGAGGCGAGTTGGTGCGAAGGAAGAATATTGAAGTGAGACTTCTATATAAACGGGGGGTCTTAGGATTTTTCTGTCACGAAAAAGCGTTACGGCCGCGTGAAGGAGCGGCATAAATTTAGACTAGACGTGGTGAGAGGCGGTATAATTTTAGAGTATCCTATGGATGCGTTTTTTGGTTCCGGATCGAATTCAGAAAAATGCATTCATTAAAATGTACCTAACCAAATTATAATGTTGTGTAGTAAACCTGCGAAGAATCGAAATGTGTACTGGGACATATAGGAGAAGTGAAACTTCAACGGACAAGTGGAAAAACGAATCGCAACAAAATTTTAACTTGAAGTTTTACGGGCAGATTGTTAATGTACTTGTCCAATTTGAAAACCTGCCCGTAAAACTTCAAGTTAAAATTTTGTTGCGATTAGTTTTGCCACTCATCGGTTGCCATTCGTTTTTCCACTTGTCCGTTGAAGTTTCACTGCTACTATGTGTCCCAGCACACATTTACATTTATTGTCTCAACCTGATTGTAGAGCCATGCTGGAATTATTGTCTATTTTACAAATGGCCTAAACTGCCTAAAGCGTTCGACTTTGGAGAATCGCTTGGTGAACTTGATACGTGCCTAGATATACTGGTAGTTGTAGGACATAGCATGAAGTACCACTTTATGTTGATACATGTCACGTTTGTCATATGAATCTGACAAAATGACCTCTTTAGGAAGTCAGCTCTTAGGGCGGGCTTGTTCGGGGTGGCACCCTGGGTTCCGAGTCTGTAATTCAAATTGGTCATCGTTTTGGTAGTGTGTAAAAACCATCTCGGCTCAATTGAATCAATCTTGATTTGACCGAGATAAATTTTAGAGACTACGGATATTTGATCATCTGTCAGTCGATAGGATCTTGACTGGCTATCCCCCTGGTGTTGCAAACTTTAATAAGCTGCGGTGACCGCTTTTACTTGAGCCGTCTGTCTGTTTGCAAGCTTTCCAAAAAAAAACCGGACGGCTCATCAGATGGAAAGCGGTTACCATTGCCTATGATTATTTGCAACGCCAAAGGTGCTACGAATATGCTACTGTCCGCGAAAAGAGGACTGAAACCTGGCCCTTGATACCGGAATACAACTCGAAATTGTCATGGCGGTATACTCTAGAAGTCTAGATCATGTATGGTGGCTGTAGGGCGTTTTGTCCAAAAAACGCAACCAAACAGAAGCCATGTTCTAAACATACTGATTTAAGTTCGTTTCTATGAAATGAGGGTAATTTGTCTGTTAATTATAACTGGAGTCTCACGTACGAACCTCTGAACTACCTTACAAAATAAATTAAACCCGCCTAACTATACTATGCCGTAGTTGCGTTGATTACTCAGTAAGTCAAGTGTCTAACTGTCATATGGTAGTCTCCGGGAGATTGCCTGGAGAAGACCGCCCATTGTACTTTAATTTATGTGCAATAAATCTGTGCAAAAATTCATTCATTCATCACGAGTACAAAAGAAGACCGTGTAGTATAAGGATTCCGACACTTTATCCGTGCGGGAACGGAGAAAGAATACAATTTCCTGCGGCCGGCCTGTCGTAAGAGGCGACAAAACAACCCACAGCCAGGTGGTAGGGTATTTGCCCGACTGGATGGCTACCACCCCTGGTCTAAAGTATGTCGCCATAACAACCTTGAGTTGTGTTCCGGCATTAGTGATCAGATTCCAGTCTCCCTTAAGAGAGCAGCAGCGCATTTGTAGCACCTTTGGTGTTGCAAATGTCTATAGGCGATGGTAACCGCTTTCCATCAAGTGGGCCGTCTGCTTGTCTGCTGAGCTCCTGCAATAAAAAAAAACTAATATGTTACTTTAATGATTAGTTCGCTTTTTTCGCTAGATGTCATTAATATCGCTTAATTGTAATTTTACGTATGGATCATTTATGGAAACTAATCGATTTGGGTCTGATACTCTATTTCAAATTTAAAAAAAAAATCAGGACATTGTTTAACTAGTTTGGTTTAAAATATAACCACCTTTTGACAGAAATAAAGACAGATAAAAATTCTAAAAGTATTGCTGGTTTGAATTAGCTCCTGATTTTGTTCTCTTTTTTAGATTCATTGTGTAAACTCGACCCCTCTGCAGATGTATTGTGTATAATATTACTGATGTAGTATTTCAGTAAAGAGAGTAAGGTATAGAAGACAGAGAAGTAAAGGACGTTGCTGGGGAGTTTGTTGCACCGCTTCTCCTTTAACAGTAACTAAAATTGCTTTGGAAACGGTGGTAGAATCATGATTTTTAATCAATCATCTGTAAGATTCCTTTTTGAATTAAATACATTCGTTTTCATTATCATTTTTCAGTTGTTGTTGTTATATTTTTTTTTATCTATTTTAATCTGTTTACTATATAATGCCCCCCCTTTTTTTTACAAGGGGAAATACGTTTGCGGATCCCTCGCCAGGGAAACTTCGGCGGGGGAATGTTGGAGTCGCTGGCTAGAGGAGCCGGAATACCCACTATAACCCCTTGGTGCCACCTGAGGCCATGTGCCGGGGTCACGGGATGTGCGTGAGCTTTTCTTCTGCGATCCCGGCTGATGTGGATCCGCCCCGACGGGCGGGCTTCTTCGTAATCATATTGAGAGGGGCGCGCGCCGGCACCGACGCGCTCCCTGCTCGGCGGCTTTAGATGCGGGTGACGGCCTTAAAGCCTCCCCTGACCCTCACCCGCGCCGCGCGTTCATGGCAGCCGGAGGTCCTGATTCCTCCGGCGCCAGGACCGGTTATATCGACGGGAGAGGAGCACGGCTCCTCGCTCTCTCTCCCGCTTCGCCGCCTCATTTGCGGACATGACGGCCTCGCAAAAGGAGGCGACGGCGTCCCATTCGGTTTGACCCCCGACCATAGCCTGGACCATGGCCCAGAGCGACAGGTCAATTCCGATGGATGCGCCGAGGAAACGACGCTCCTTGTCCCAGGCTGGACACTCCTGTAGAGTGTGCAGCGCCGTGTCCTCGATGCTGGCACTGCAGTGTGGCACCCTGACGACGTTTCACGCCCTAATCTGACACAGGTACCAGCCGAAGCAGCCGTGCCCGGTCAGTACCTGCGTCTGGCGGAACGTCAGGGTGCCGTGTCTCCGGTCAATCCAATTTGGCAGGACGGGCCTAACCGCCTCAACGGTTCTATGACCGGCGCTGGGGTGCGCAAATCGACTCTGCCATTCCGCCATGAGATCCTGTTGGAACTCCGCCCTTTTGGACTCGGTTTCCCGAGGCGCAGGACGGAAGTCCCGACTGAGGGCGTCCTTGTGCCAGTCGTACACGGCCGCAAGGACTCGCGCCTCTAGATCCCATGGTGGGGATACACTATAATGGCCCTGGCGGAGGAAGATCAGCGCTGGTTAACTCAACAGCCAACCTGCTGAGCTAAGACCAATTTAGAAATCTGTTTGCTTATTTTTAGATTAATTTTAAGTTATGTTTTTAAAAGTGGCAGTAATTTTCACGTAAGGAAAAAGCGTTATGCCCTTGCGACCTTTAACGTAAGGAACTTCGGCCCTAGCGGGAGCCCCCCGACCGCACAATAAGTTTTTATTGTTATGGTGGTACGTATAAGGTTGTCTTTCTGGAGTTTTAAATAAATCGTTTTGTTCTTTTTTTTTTTTAATAATACCTTTGTGTTCCACTATTTGGCTACTCAACCCTAAAAAGAATAAGTGTTATAATACTTTTAAACGTGAAAAACAATTGTTTTTGTATGTCACTCATGCAATAACCTTCAATATGGAGAATGCAGGTCGTTTCCATCGTAGACGTCAGTCAATCTGGTTTACTTTCGCATCAATCACGCAGTCTGTCCGTTTATTTGTTTCTTCTTAAAATTCAATTTTGAGAGCATCGCTTTGGCCTACGTGTTGTGTTAAATGACAGACACCTTCCAGAATTTGGTGAACCTGTTTTTATTGAATACGTACTGTTTTGTGGTACTTATTATTGTTTTTTTAAATTGGTTTAAAGGAGATCCGTTGAGTGGTTTGTAAGATATTGTATATTTTGAATTAGTTTTTTATAGTTTCGCAGCGAAATAACAATTAATTTACGATGAAAACTACCGTTAAGTGTCGACTTGAGATTTAAGCTAGCTCTGTGTCGAGTTTTATGTAAATCCATCCAGAAGTTTTCGGGTGATGCCTTGATAGACAGTCAGACAAAAAGTTTAAAAGTTGTATTTTCAAAATCTGTTGGTCAAAATTAGTCTCTCTAATTTTTCTCAATTTTAAATTAATTGTACAAAGAAGACCCATTTAGAGATTTTTTATGATATATAGGATAGATAATTTGATTAGAGGATTTTATAAAATAAAAGGGATTTGTTGAGTGTTCCTTTACCTACACTAAATGTTCGTGTAGACGACACGTTAATACTCCGCGACTGCGCCGTTGCCGCCGCGCCACCACCGCGTCGCTGTCGCAGTGCTATTCTGTGAATCTCTTTTTATGTACAAACGTTAAAGAGAGACGTTGGGACTTATTGACTGGTGGTAAAAATGTTTGAAAGGTACATATATTGTAAAGGCAATTTAAATTACAAAATAATTTGGTTTCATTTATTTATTATGTGATACAAGTTTAAAACAAACGATTTCCGCCTTCCTACACTGTCACCTGACCGCTGACGCTTGCTCGAAGACGTAAGTGTGGCGGCGGTGCAGTGGCGGTTTCGTGTAAGCACACGTGCGCTAAAAGTATAAGTATCCTGATCTTAGTCAATTTGACCTACTGTTCCTGTCTCGACGTTGTTAATGAGGCAGTGTTGGGTCGCACAGGGGTGAGAACCATGACCCACATATCGGTTGATCTGAGCTCTCATCTAATTAAGCACAGCGGATCCGGTGAACTACCTTTTTTAAACGAAGTTCCAATCTGGCAAACGGCTTCACCCGTCTAGCGTTTTTTTTTAATTAGAACAGCTTATTCAATAGGCTACAGCAGATTTGGAGTGCTACTACCATTTTGCAAAAAGACTTATTCGAACGAAGTTCCTTGTCGCACGTTACTCGGTGGATAGGAGCTACATGAAAACAAGTGTAACCGAAATGAAAAATGCTGACCGCTGTATATTGTTATTTAATTTCGAACTTTAATGCAATGAAATAAGATCTAAAATAAAAAATAATGTTCATCAGTGTAATATACGGTGTTTTGAAATTAGGTCTTGTAATTGCCCTTATTAATATAGCGAGTGATGGTGGAACAATTTAGTTGGTTTAAAAACTTTTAGGAAAAGGTACAAGGTTCTGGAAAGAAAAGACAAGAACAGATACATTTTAGAAAAGGATAGACGATAAACGAAAGTTCTAGAATAGAAAGTTCAGGAAGGAAAAGAGAGAGATAGATAGATGTTAGAAAGGGATAGATGTTGAACGAAAGTTCTGGAATAGAAGTTCCGGAAAGGAAAAGACAGAGATGGATAGATGTTTAGAAAGGGATGAATAGTAAATAAAATAATAAAGAAAAGAAGATAGAAATTATGAGTTCTGAAGATTCTTCCGGGTATATAAGCAACGTAAGGCGCGCCTACCGGGCAGGTTTAGGGTTGAGTTCAGTTCAAGAGAGTGACGAGTTTAGTGGTGAATTTAGTGGGCAGTTCAGTGAAGGGGAAGTGCAGCAGGAGGTGGTCTAGGCAATATTGGTCAGTGGTTGGGACAGTGCGTCGTTAGTCGTGCGTGTACGGGAAACCCTGCGGAGAGGAATCACGTACGGCTGTGTAAGTTAATAAAAGCGTTTAGTTAAAGAACTGGTGTTTTCTTCCAATCCTAAGTGCGTACCCCCGCTTGCACGTAACATTACTATACGATTTCTTCGATGGTCTTGAAAACTTCGTTCTTTCTTTTTTTTTAAATTTCTTTATAGGTTCTCGTTTGACTGTTATCTTGCGCGATTTTGAGCGGAGATATGGTCTAAAATGGAGCACGCTTACCTAGAAGGGTTATCTATGCAATTTGAAAGGAATTTCAAATTCTATCAATGGTCATGAAGAGAACGCTGTCGGTGCAATTTTCAAAGTATAATCTACATACTGTTATTTAAGATTTCTGTTTATGGCCGGTTTACATATCTTACTATTTATTCACTTGCCCTACCGTCGCTTGAATTTTGACATAACCTTCGTGGAGCTTATGTCAAATTTTAACCGATAGTAAGACAAATGAACGGTCGTTGAGATATAGGAACCAGCTCTTAGTGATTTTTCACGCCAGAAATTTAGACTAGACGTGGTGAGAGGCGGCATAATTTTAGAGTAGACTATGGATGCGTTATTTGGTTCCGGATCGAATTCAGTTTCTTTGATCCATAAAATAAAATATGTTTAAATAAAAAATGCATTGATTAAAATGTACCTAACCTAACCGAATAATAATTTGCAGTAAACCTGCGAAAAAATCCAAATGTGTGCTGGGACACATAGTAGATGAGAAACTTCAACGGATAAACGAATGGCAACAAAATTTTAACTTGAGTTTTACGGGCAGAATGTTAATGTACTTGTCCAATTTGAAAACCTGCCCGTAAAACGTCAAGTTAAAATTTTGTTGCGATTCGTTTTTCCACTTGTCCGTTGAAGTTTCACTTCTGCTATGTGTCCCAGCACACATTTCGATTTTTTGGACCCAACCACCTATCCTTGTCACAGCTGGACACATTCGTGAGATTCCCACCTCCCTAATGTGACATCACATATTTTTCAATTATACATCAAGAAATCATTATATTAATTTTAAAAAATTGGGTATACCTACGGTCCCATGTCTTTATATACTGGTTGTCCTCATTTATTTCGCATAAAAATATTACAGAGTTTGAGATACAGGAAGAAAGAAAACATAGACAAGCTACAAGAAGGAAAGATTTAAATAATAAAATAATGCCATCTTTATATGTTGTAAAGCACAGTTTCACAAATTAGGCTGTTGAAATTTTCAACAAACTACCTACTTACCTAAAGTTAAATGTATACAAAATGCAATATTTTAAGCTTAATGTTAAAGCATTCCTTCTCAAACAAGCATATTATTCAGTTGAGGATTATTTTTGTGCTTAAATAATAATATGACTATATAAAAATGCCTTCCTATTGGCATATTTTGTAAAATTAATAATGTTTATTGTAAATTAGAAGTTGACATAATAATATAATAATAATAATATCAGCCCATAAATGTCCCACTGCTGGGCTCGGGCCTCCCATTATAGGGGAACGGACGTATACCCGCCACGCTTGTCCAAGGCGGCTTGGCAGATTTGACACATCGGTTATCTCAATGTGCAGGTTGCATCACGATGTTTTCCTCCACCGTTATTAGCACGTGATAATTGTAATATGCACATTAGATCAGAAAACTAACTAAGTGGTGCATGCGTTCCGGCCAGGATCGAACCCGCGCCCTTTGAGTTTGGGACGCGTACGCTAGCCATTACGCTACCACGACTGATGAAGTTGACATAATTGTAATTATTACTACGTATTTATATTTCAGACACAACTGTTTTTTTATTAATGAATTAATATAAATAAGTAAAACAGCACTTCGGTATTAAGTTTATTTTCATTTAAATTATTTTTTAATAATTTAAACACTGCTGAACAGATGGAGTTGGATTGGATATATTTGGAAATTTTGTGTTTTAAAACTTAATTAGATTTTGAGATGTGACGTCATGAATATTAGCACCCCTCCTACCCCTTGTCACATTTAGTCGGCTACCTCCCCCTCTGAACGTTTATCGTAATTTATGATTGGCCCCCTTTTGATTTATCGAGCCAACCATCTCATCATCATCTGCCACCACACCACCCCCTTACATTTATTTAAATTGCATACTATGTCCATATTGCAGACAGTGATTTAGTGCTAAAGTGAGAAACCAAAAACGTCCTCCACTCTTTAGTATTGTAATTAAAATAAAATAATATAATAAGTTATTCTTAAGGCACACCACTATACAATAACAAATAAGCGTGTATAATTTCTAAACTTTTTCCTAAATTAAATTGTAATAAAAGCTTTGTAAAAAAGGGTACGCAACTAGAGTTCGTAGAGTTGTTTCCCTTTAGCTCACTATTAGCACATATGTGTCCGCGATGAGAGTGCAGATCGCGTTTGTACACGTGATCGTTAATTGTGTGGTTGTCTCACTCTGTTTATATAGGAGTTGTATGATTTGTATGAAATGGATATATTTTCTTGGTATATTACGAGATAGTGATAGTGTTAGTCTTGCGGCTTTTTGGTATATCGATAATTGTCTTAAGGGTTAAAAAAGAAAAAAAAAATCTCCACTCAGCTGAGAATGTTGAGATGGATGTGTGGTGTAACACGAATGGATAAGGTGAAAAATGAGTACATAAGTACATCTTTGAAAGTTGCACCCGTGACTGAACAATTGAGAGGAAGAAGACTAAGGTGGCATGGGCATATAATGAATAGGGACGAAAGTCACATAACAAATGAATGTTAAACTACAAATGTGAAGAGAGACCAAAAAAGAGATGCATGGATTGTGTGAAGGATGATACGATGATTTGTGGTGTAAGAGGAGATGTATGTCAGAATAGAGGAGTGTGGAAGGAAAAGACATATTGTGCCGACCCCAATTAATTGGCATATGGTTAAAGAAAAGCAGACAGTGCTTTCTTCTAATAAGAAATAGTAAAACGCTCGTTTTATCTTAGTTAGAAATTTAAACATTGTATAACAAGAGATCAATTAAGAAACTAAATATCTTATATAATTAAACGTGAGAAACAAAGAATCAAGTGAGGTGTGTAAGAATAAGGCTAAATGGCGCTCTGTTGTTTGTGCCTACCCCGCAAGGGAACTGGCGTGAAGTTATGTACGTATGTAATTAAACGTGACTGTATTAAATGGAAAATGTAGCTTAGTTGTTGATTCCTGTTTTGTTTAGTTTATTTAATGCAGGAACGGAGAAAGAATACAATTTCCTGCGGCCGGGCGGCCTGTCGTAAGAGGTGACTGAACCACCCACAGCCAGGTGGTAGGGTATATACCCGGCTGGATGGCTACTACCCCTGGTCTAAAGTATGCCGCCATAACGACTTTAGTCGTAATAGAGAATACTATATATAGGTAATATTAAAGTAGCTGTATAAAGGCCCTGACTATGTTAGGGGTGCAGAGGGGTCTGAAGGGTCCTTATATATATAAAAGTGTTCCGGTATCATTGACTAGGTTCCAATCTCCCTTTAGAAAGCGGCGTAGGCGATGGTAACCGCTTTTCTTCAGGTAGGCCGTCTGGTCTGCTGAACTCATGCAATAAAAAACAAATTAAGAATTATTATATTGTTAAAGAATAAAAAAGAAAGAAATATTAAGTAAGTTTTTATACATAATGTTCTTTAAAATATAGTTCTCCTCATACAATCTGGACTCGCAAGCTTCTTAAGTGCAAAAAGTTAATATTTAGTGCGCTGAGTGTGCTCGAGCGATAAGACGCCGAGTTGGGGTTAATAAGTACGAGCGGAATGGATTGTTTACTGTTTATTGCTAGTTACTTATTTTTCAAGGTTCCGTAACCGTTTAGGAACAAATGGAATCTTTAATTAATTTGTCCAATGTGTATTGTCTTGTGACCTCTTCCGCGTGGAATAGTAAAAAAAAAGTAAGTTAAAGAAAACCCCCCGATTTTGAAACATTCTTCATTGGTACTCCGCTCCTATTGGTCTTAGCGTGATGATATATAGCCTTATAGCCTCCCTCGATAAATGGGCCATCTAACACTGAAAGAATTTTTCAAATCAGACCAGTAGTTACTGAGATTAGCGCGTTCAATCAAACAAACAAACAAACTCTTCAGCTTTATATATTAGTACAAGATTAAAGGACTTTGGACCTTTACAGTAGACACAAAACGAGGTTATTTATCGAGATGAAAAGTATCAAAAATGGATAATAATAAATCTTTATTTGTCAAGGCTTAGTGCAATGCTAGATATCAAGTGCACAGAGGCGTATGTCATGTAATTACACCCTAAGGGTACACAAATGTCTAATTCTAATTAATATCTAATGATTATTAAATTAAAATTACTTAGCTTAAATCCACTACATTATTATACTATATCTTTATATATATAGTTCTTCTGTACATGTGTGTATGTTTGACTGAACTTCTCCTAAACGATTGGACACCGATTTTAACGAATTTTATTCATCAATGGTTTGTAAATAAAAATCAGATGTTACAATACATTTATATGTGAATCTAATTATAAATAAACTAAATTATAAATAAATTAAACTAAAAATAAACTATGTATACAAACTAAAATTAAAGTATAAAATCTAGTTCTAGACCGCTGTCAGTCGGAAACGTGCCCAAAAGACTGGCCACATTGCCAGTGGCTATGGTTTGTTTTTTTGTCAAGGCAGGACAACGTCTGCCGGGATTGCTAGTAATGTATAGTATAACAAAATATTAAGCCTATGTCGTGTTTCATGTAATCGGTTCAGAATTTTTCACGTGATACTCTAAAAATCAGACAGACAAATTTTTTTAAAGTTGTATTTTTGGAATGTCCTGGTCCGAATTGGTCCCCCTGATTCAATTCTGTTTTTTAAATTCACCATATAACCTCAGTTTTATTAAATTATAGACAGATTGTTTTAGAATTTACTGTTAAATGCGCCAACTACACAAGTCTCGTGTATACATTTTCAAAATTCAAGTTAGTATTCAAAATAAGTTCCATTGGAGAACACTTTTTGAAAGTCATACATATAAGTTAAAATTTAATTTTACTTCCTATTCTATGTACACCGCTTCGCACCGTGTAATTGCTATTAAGGAGAAGAAGCAGCAACAAACTCCCCAGCAACACGTCTAGTTAATAATTGTTCTTCTTTATATTTCTTATTCTATTTATATCTCAAGTTCATTTTTTTATAAATTTTATACAGAAGTATGTTACAGAATTACTTTTGAGGAATTAATGTTGTTGTAGCAAACAGTGCATACTCAATAAGACAAAGATTTTACATACATACATACATACATAACTTCACGCCAGTTCCCTTGCGGGGTAGGCACGAACAACAGAGCGCCATTCAGACTTATTCTTACACACCTCACTCGCTTTTTTGACATTCATAACTCTTGTCATGCACGCTCGTCTGTTTTTAAGGCTCCTGACATCACCTTCTGCTAGTACACGATCAATTTGATTTTGGTACCCCGATATCCTATACTGAACTACTAGAGCAAAAAGATCATAATTTACCTGTTGAATACAAGCGTCTTCATATTACAGACTTGTATGACGTCACCCATTGAAGAAACTTTCCATTCTAATGAATTTATCCAGACTGATCGTAAATCACCTCTCGCGGATCTATCTCCGCGTGCGAGCGGGACGGAAATACACCTAGTGGCCTCCACAGCCAGGTGTTCGAACCGCAACACCTGTATATATAGCTTGGGAATGAAAAAAGAACTTAGAATTCTACATACATATTACCTCGCCTCTTTGACATGGGGGTAGGCAGAGACTATAGATCTGCACTTGCGACGATCCTGACAAACGTCTTTCGCTTCAAGGACTTTCATTAACTTCTTCATACATATACGTTTATTGGAGATGCTGTTTACCTAACCCCGTTTTAACACTTCTGCTATTTGATCATGATGGTCTACCAGTACCAACTCTACCATTCACAATACTGTCATACACTTGTTTCGTGATTCTGTTTTCAAATTTTTAATCCTATTGTGCAAACTCCAAGCATTTACAGATTTATTATAGTATAGATAAAATACGTACAAACAACAACCAACAAATAGTACTAGTTTCTAAGTATTAGTGTACAATAAAGAGTTATCTGTCTCAAAATCCTCAGCAAACATTATAAGAACGGCTACGGAAGCCCAAAAGAAGAGAGTCCTGCAATTATTTTACATGACCATCTTATATGACGCGCCATTGTGAATGTATACCGTCTGAAGTCGATTAAACCGATCGTATAAATTATAGTACTAGACTAAACTTAACATATTAATCGATACCATAAGAACGCGGCTCGCTTGTGATAACAAGCGGTTTTTCGATGTGGATGGAAAGCGGAACTCCCGACATATAGTTCCGTATAGTAATAAATTTTACTTTAAGTATTTTTGAAGTGATAACTTCTTATGGGAGGGTAAATCGCTTCGTTACGTAACGCGTTACGGCGCCAGTGTGTCTGGCTTCCCTTTCTTTCACGCATACGGCAGCGGTAGGCAGGCTCCTCCTCTCTCACTCTAGCCGACAGCGCTAGTCGTATTTCGGTAATTAGATTAAATAATGATATTAATAATGTACATACACAAAATTCTAATTTGTACAAGAATTGTAACTAAGAATAAAATATATTCTATAATCAATAGAGGATTTGATTAATAAATAACCTTTCCTTACATTATATATAATGTAATAACCTAAGCTTTTGTCAAGTTAAACAATTTCAATATTAAATAGTTCAACTTGATTAGTTTAAGTTATCACTTCTGTTGGGCGTCCCGAGTCGCACACGTTTTATTTTTTATATAATTTTTTTTTTTTTAATATAAAAAGCTAGGATATGCCCGCGACTTCGTCCACGCTTGAATTCTCCCGATATTCCTGGCACACAACGTACCGCAGGATTCAAATAAAGAATGTAAGCTATCTATGTTAGAATCCGTTGTATGAACGTTCCGCTCGGTGTTGCCTGTAAAATTAAATAAATATAAATACAAATAAACTAAATATATATATATGTAAAATATGTTATATTTTATGCACTTACTTGTTTTTTTTTGTGTTTTAGTAATAAATATTATGTCATAGAGAACGACTGAACGCACGTCCTTCACTCGGAATTGGCTCGAACCAGTTGCCTGCGACTTCCGACCTTGCTATACGTGACATGCGTTCGGTTCTCTCTAAGCACTCAACGGCTAACTTTACACCCTCAAGAGCCTTGTTTCTTTCTCCTTTGCACAATTGAACGTTGTATCCGTTACACAATCGTTTTAATGAAAACTGTCGGAATAAGCATATTTTATGCACCTGAATAACTACAAAGCGCTCCCGGGAAAATACCCGCGCGATACCCGGAATAAAAAACATCACATGTTTTATTACATAAAATTTTCTATCGATAAGTGAAGAAATCACATTGGCATTTGATTTTTTTATATCTGGCCATTTTAAATCATTCCCAGAAACTCCCGCGCGATTCCCAGGATAAAAATCGCGTAGATATTAAGTCTAAGCAATTGCTGTCGATCGTGAGAACCGCATTGAAATCGACCATGCAGTTTTTTTATTTTTATTGCATGAGTTCAGCAGACTGGCAGACGGCCCACTTGATGGAAAGCGGTTACCATCGCCTACGGACATTTGCAACACCAAAGGCTACAAATTCGCTGCTGCTCTCTTAAGGGAGACTGGAACCTTGCGAGGGACGTTAGGAGACATAGCCCCCCCACAGGATAGACTAGGCGTGTTGCTGGGAAGTTTCTTTCGCCGTTTCTTCTCTCCCAGCCATAACACGTTACGAAACGGCAGTAAGATAGCGTAGGCCGCCGCGAACCGCCGATCCCGGCCCGCCGGGATCCTTCCCCTCGGGCTTTATATTACCCGTCGCCCGTTCTCAATTAGTGCTTTGTGTCGCCCTATGGTGGGCATCATTAAATTCATCCCCCTCTCATGGCAACAGTCCAGCCGAGGTAAAACTCCTTAGGGAGCTCCCTCGAGCAAGTTGCCCCCCTGGGCTCGAGCGCCTTCGCTTAGATTACCGAATGTACAAAAGTCTTGCTTCGCTCGTGGTTATCGCTTGACTACCTCATCTCTCAGTTGGGGCATCG
Organism: Dendrolimus kikuchii; assembly: GCA_019925095.2. Lineage (NCBI taxonomy): Eukaryota > Metazoa > Arthropoda > Insecta > Lepidoptera > Lasiocampidae > Dendrolimus > Dendrolimus kikuchii. Next base: position 11,280,715 of record CM034413.1, read on the forward strand.
CTTTATACTGTACCGATGCAATATGTCTGCCCGGCCGCGTGGACCGAATTTCTTAGAATCAGCTTGTATTTTAAACCCGAGACACCTGGCAGTGATCACAATACAATAATAGGTCGTAAAAGATTATAATACACAATAGGCTGCTTTTTAATCACATATTTTAAACACAAAGTAAACAAAAAAAGTCCAAATGCCGAAAGATAATAAAATGCAGATGTGAATTTGTCTTTGTCGGTCGTAAAAACTTGTGATCTGGCTCTTTGGAGTAATAACGCTATGGCTCTATACTAGACGGTCTCTGTGGTTGAGCGGGCTAAGCCTTTGTCGGCGTACCTCACTGCAACGCAGAGGCTCCGGGTTCGATTCCTAGTATAGTAAATTTTGGAAACATATTTTCACCGTTATTTACTATGGTCTGGGTGTCTGAGATCGGCCCCAGAGTAGTCCGTTGTATACTACCCGCAACACAAGCGTAACTTGCTTAATTTGGGGATATACAATATGTGTGTTTGTCTGCCGATTGGCAAGCTATCTTAGGCGTGTGTATAAATCAATATAATTTGATAAAAAATATGTCTCATCTGGTTATCAGATGGATGAAAGTCGCTCTTTACCGTCTCATCTACTACTACAAGCAACCTTCAAAATAAAGTCGAAGTTATTCGTTCGAAACTCTTGAAATACATAGAAATGGATGATTTAAAAATAACAGCCTACATCATAGTTTTGACAACACCCAGACCGTCTCGGATGCCCATTCTCCAGGAGTACCGAAATAGAATGCAATCCATTCTTGCTGTCTGGTCTAGACAGTTCGAAATGTTTGATAAAGGTCAGGTTATTTTCTAAAATTGGTGTGAATACAAATTTGATTCTGGTATTACGTTGTTGATTCGGTTGAGGTAATGTTTTCGGATTAAAATTAAATTAAAGTTTAGCAACAGGAGACCGGAAGGCTGGAGCTTACCTCGCTCGAAGGATTGGCCTCTACCCAGCGAGGTAATGCTGCCAGCCTTCTTTTTATCCGTGCAGGAACGGAGAAAGAGTACAATTTTTTGCGGCCGGACGGCCTGTCGTAAGAGGCGACTTAACAACCCACAGCCAGGTGGTAGGGCATTTGCCCGAGTGGATGGCTACCACCCTTGGTCTAAAGTATGTCGCCATAACAACCTTGAGTTGTGTTCCGGCACTAGTGACCAGGTTCCAGTCTCCCTTAAGAGAGCAGCAGCGCATTTGTAGCACCTTTGGTGTTGCAAATGTCCATAGGCGATGGTAACCGCTTTCCATCAAGTGGGCCGTCTGCCTGTCTGCTGATCTCCTGCAATAAAAGGTACACTGCCCAGTGACAGTGGTCTGGTTGGGTGAAGGGTTAAGGCAAAAATAAGTAAGACAGACTTCATTAATGTTGATTTATTACAAATCACAAACACAAAGCACCATTATTTTACACTGAGAGCGCAGGAGACAATAAAAAATTCAAATGTTGCCAGTATAATGATCTAAGGGTTGCCAGTTATAAATAATTATTATAATCAGATATTTTGTTTACTGAAAGAATATTAACACTAACAGACCGGCTTTAGTGTAGGTATTTTTTATATTTTTTATTATCTTATTCTAGCTGTGCCCGCGACGTCGTCCGCGTGAAATTTGTTTTCAAAACCCCCCGATTTTGAAACAGACTTCATTGGTGCTCCGCTTCTATTGGTCTTAGCGTGATGCTATATAGCCTATAGCCTTCCGCAATAAATGGGCTATCTAACACTAAAAGAATTTTTCAAATCAGATCAGTAGTTCCTGAGATTCGTTCAAACAAACAAAATCTTCAGCTTTATATATTAGTATAAGATATATAGAACTCTCGTGTCACGATGTGTGTCCGGGATAAACTCCGAAACAACTAAACCGATCCTTATGAAATTTTTTAACCATTTATAGTTTGATCCAACCTAAAAGTTTTATAAAATTCTATTGTTAATCTGTTTATCACTGAACTCCTTCCAAACCCCTGGACTGATCTGTTTGTGACTGTCTGATGAACCGTTCCCTCTGCTGATGAAGTGTTACATTCTGCCACCGGGGTGTACCAAGTCTACGCACGAGGGCGTCACGGTGCAGTACCACTGTTTTAGATCCCGTAGCGTCCTAGCAAAATGCAGTAAGGGGCGCAGGTTCAGGTTTGGTGGGTAGTTTGGGTAGCGGTCCCTGCATGAATGCCTTTCCTTCTCACACACATTCCGATATTAGTTCTAGCGCTGTATTTTGGCCATCACCCGTTATGGCTCGAGTATGGTGTCCAAAAATATTCCCCTGCGTTATCAAAAACCTTTATTACCTCTACGAAATCCTGCTTAGTTCGTGGAATGTCACTCGTTTGTCCGAATCAACTTCACATTCCGAATAAGAAGATTACATGAGCAATATGGCATTGGATGTCGATATTTCAGCACTGCATCGATGTATTGTTTTCTACGTCATAAACAAATCGTGTCAGACATAAAGCGTCGAGTCAGTCCATCTAAAATCCTCTGTGATGTCCGCACATGTTTGTTTGCTAAATCTAATCGCGGAGCAATTGTTTAATCTGGCCACGGTGAATTTGGATTCAGTAGTTTAGGTTCGTTTCGACTTTGAAATAACGTTAATTGGAATGTTTGACAGTCGAGTCGATGCTCAAAGTATCGATTGAGATACTTTGAGCTGCTGGATTTTCTTTTTTTGAAATGAAACTTTTTTAGAATCGTTGTGATTTTAAACTTGGTGAAAGGAAGAAGCGACATTAGAAAGAGATAAACACATAAATCTATAGGACTAAGCCTGCGAGAGAGTGAGATAGAATACATTATATTTAATAATTTAAACACTATGCTCATACAGATAGAGTTGAAAATGCTTTGGAGTTTTTCGTTAATATTTTAAATTTCGTGTTTTAAAGCGATATAATATATGAAATGTGACGTCACGAAATTTAGAATCCCTCCCAACCCTTGTCACACTTTGTTTCACTTCTACTGCGTGTGAACTGCACACATACACAACTTTTTTATTGCATGAGTTCACCAAACAGGCAGACGTCCCACCTGATGGAAAACTGTCACCATCGCCTATGGACATTTGCAATACCAAATGTGCTACCAATGCGCCGTCCCTCTCTAAAGGGAGACTAGGAACTTGGCCATTAACATGCCGCCATAACAACCTTGAGTTGTGTTCCAGCATTGGTGGCCAGGTTCTAGTCTCCCTTTAGAGAGCGGCATCAGATTGGTAGCACCTTTAGTGTTAGAAATGTTCATAGGCGACGATTGCCGCTTTCCATCCGGTGGGTCGTCTGCCTGTCTGCTGAACTCATGCAATAAATAAAAATAATACCCAAACAACTCGAAATTGTTATGGCGACATACTCTAGACCAGGGGCCATCTAGACGGGCAAATACTCTACCACCTTGCTGTCGGTTGTTTTGTCGCCTCGTACGACACGCCACCCGACCGCAGGAAATTGTATTCTTTGTCCGTTCCTGCACTGATAAGATTACTTTGAGATAGTCGTGTTATAATTTTACAGTTAATGAGTCAGTCAGTCAATGCACTGAATAAATGTATCATGAGGGTTAATGAATCAGCAAACGAACGCAGGCATTGTATTAAATTAAACGAATAACAGTTGTGTTAATAAGGTATTAATCGTTTTATTGAATAAAACTTAAACTAATCTAAGTTGAACTATTTAATATTGAAATTGTTTAACTTGAGAAAAGCTTAGGTTATTACTTAAATTTTATGTATATTTATGTAAGGAAAGGTTATTTATTAATAAAATCTTTTATTGATTATAAAATATATTTTATTCTTAGTTACAATTCTTGAATATGTACATTAGAATTTTGTGTATGTACATTATTAGTATCATTATTTAATTTAATTAGTGAAATACGGCTAGCGTTGTGGGTTAGAGTGAGAGGAGCTTGCCTACCGCTGCCGTATGCATGAGAGAAACGGAAGCCAGCCAGACTGGCGCCGTAACGCGTTACGTAACGCGGCGGTTTACCCTCCCATAAGAAATTATCACTAATTATTGCTGTATCATAAAATAAATATTTCTATTATAAAATAAGTTATTGTTACGAGTTGCAGGACTCGAATTAAAATGCCGTTGGAATTATTATAGAGTTTATTAGAACTATACAAACACGTATAACACAGGTACAAATATAATCGAACGCAACAAGTCCAAACGTAATGCAGAAGATCGCAATTCAGTAACACGCGCAAAGTCCGTCACTAAATAGATCACCGAATGTACACAAGTCCCGCCTTGATCGTGGTTCTCGCTCGACTGCCTAGTCCCTCCATCGAGGCATTGATTTATACTGCACAGATGCAATATGTCTGCCCGGCCGAGTGTACCGAATTTCCTAGAAACAGTTTATAATTTAAATCCGACACACCTGGCTAATGACTGCGATTAAAGATTACAATACACAATGGGCTGTTTTCTAATCACAAATTTTAAACACAAAGTAAAAAAAAGAAGTCCAAATGCCGAAAGGTAATAAAATGTGTTTCTACAGGTATGCAGGTGTGAATTTGTCTTTGTCGGCGTCTATGTCGTAACATTATTTTAATCAATAATATGCCTTTTTAAAACATAAAGGTCGTTCTGTAGATTGTAGCATGATTAAGTTAGACAAAAGTCGTTACTTTATGATATCGTTAATCTTAACTTTTCTTACTTGTTTCAGGTACGTTATGTTTATAGAATAAATATGAAGAAAAATATCCATGGCCACGCAACAAATTTATTGCTAGCTGTTGGAATCATTTATTGGGAGGGTAATGATTTTAATTTTTATTTGCGTAATTTTCATGTAACATTTTGTTATTTATTTGACGTTTTAAAATTACGTACTAAGGTACTAATGCTTTTCACTACTCTCGATGCCCTAATTCATAGGTCAAATTCAAAAGTTTGTATTCAAAATCAGTTCCACTGGAGAACACTTTTTAAAGGCACACATGTAAGTCAAAATTTAAATCTACTTCCTATTCTATGTACACTGCTTTGAAACGTGTTATTGCTGCTCGAAGAAGACGAAGCGGCAAGAAACTCCCTAGCAACACGTCTAGCTAAAAAAGATTTTTTCATCAAATCATGTACAAGATATTGCTAAGGCCGCTTGTGCGGGACGTTACCTGTGTCGACAAACTGGCGCCTTCTCATCTCCAGGAGTCCAAAGTTGGGGCCGGTCGCAGTGCCACTTCTGCCGAAAACCTCAAACGGCTCAAATATGCAACCCTTGGAACAGGTTACATATTTGAGCCGTTTGGGGTGGAGACTTTGGGCCCATGGGGGCCAAGTGCCCACAAATTATTTCAAAAAATTAAAAAACGCCTCGTCGACAAAACAGGAGACCGGAAGGCTGGAGCTTACCTCGCTCAGAGGTTTAGCCTCTGTATCCAGTGAGGTAATGCTGCCAGCCTTCTAGGTACAATGCCCAGCGACAGTGGTCTGGTGGGCTGGACGGGCTTTAATATAGGTTTTATTTTAATTTTAGTTTTTTTACTATTGCATATATATATTTATGTATGTGATATCAATAGGTGTATTTATATGTGTCTATTAAGTATAATTCTTACTTATATAATATTTCACATACTTATATGTTTATAAATAAATAAAATATATGTAAGTAACTGCATAACCTCTAATATTTATTTATACCAACCACCTTTGCCAATACAATCTGCTTTATTCCTGTCACGGGTTGTCTGGAAGAGATCGCTTCTTAGCGATAAGACCGCCCATTGTACACATTTAGAATATTTTTAGGCTATAAGATTTTCTGTCTTCTATAATGGTGTACAATAAAGTGTTATCTATCTATCTATATTTTTAAGTTAGGTTTATTTATAGGATATTTGAGTTTTTGTTAATAGATGTTAGATCTGTAAGATTCTATTCTGTAACAGGATTAAGTATATTTTAATAAGATATTGCTACAAGTTACCTCCTATCGGATGTATCCGCCATGCCGTCGTGTTTGAGATGGCGGCAGTTGGTAAGAGAGTTGACCTACGGTTTCCGTATGCACCATGACATTGGTTTACCAATATCTCTGTGGCCACCATTGTTTATGGCATTCCCGCTCGAATTCCCATTTCGGCGCCTCCGATACGTCATTCGTGTACACATAGCGTATGAAATTTGTTCATTCGTTTGATGGTCTATATTATCTGTTTTTATAATACTTGATTTGAAATTCCCGCGGGACGCCCCGGACTCAAAATACCAAAGCACTTACAAAATAATGTAAGCAATCGTTTTAGTGAGAATTGCGTCAGAATAAGCAAATTTTTATGCATGAAAATATCAAATATTTTCAACCATTTTTTCTTAATCTGGCCATTTTAAATAATTCCCAGAATAGTTCCCGCGGGATACTCAGAGTAAAAAGTAGCGCAGATTTTTAGATCTAAGAATTTGCTGTCGATCAGCGAAAACCGCATCGAAATCGGCCTAGTAGTTTTTAGATGTTCTCCATCGTGTGTATAGTGTATTCCAGACTTTTTTTTTTTTAAATTAGCTCCAATGTACAGGACAGGGCATTTTTAGAATTTTGTAATATTATAGATAAGTGTTTTCCACGGGGCGTAGTCAAACCCTAGTGTTAGTCACAATTCCAAGTTTAATGGGTTCGCAATAGAAAAACAACTATTTAATATTTACGAACATAATTATCTATTTCCTTTATCATAATACGTAACATAACACTTAGTTAGCATGGCTTTTACTTATATTTTAACAAGCGGTTCACAATTTAGTTCCTACCACTTAGTCGTGGACTCTTTAACTAGTCTCTATTAATAATTCCTCCTTATCCAATTTGTCTGATTCGTAATTCTCAGGGCACTTATGTCTGCTTCGGCGTTCCGAACAGGATAATGGCTTTTTTTAGGTTTTCAAGTCGAAACACCAATGACAACATGTAATTGACGGTATCGATTGAATTATATTTTTTAGCTACCCTCTATTAAAAATAAAAACAAGGTTTCCAGCCGTCAAACACAGGCTATTATTTACTGATAAAAGAAAATGTAGACTTGTTGGGTGCAAGCTAACACTAGAAAGTAGCTCGATTTTAATTACTTAAATTTTTTATTAGGTTTTTGAGTGAATCTCATCTTGGTGACAATGGGATCTCAGAAGTGTAATCTTGAATAAAGAAAAAAAATTGAAAATCGGTTCACAATTGACGTGTGACAAACACACATAAAAACATTCAGTCGAATTGAGAAGTCGGTTAAAGATCAAAAAGAGCGCTCCCTAGCGGCGATAGTTAGGACTTCGATGACGCAGTCGACTGTAACCATCGCAATAGACAAGATCGCTATGTTTCTACGACAGTGAGAAAAAATTTCAATCAGCCGAGAATAAAGCGTGTGATAATCTTTATGATGTAACTGCCTACCTACTATGAGTAAGAATGGCTGAAAAAACTTGAAAAGTGAGTTGAATGAACTACTTAATGCAAATGGCGCTAAAAACATTGCGTAGGTATTAATGTATACAGTAGGTAGGTAAGTTTGTGTGGAGGTTAGAAAATGATATGAGGACATGTAATAGAATTGGTAATTTTAAATCAGAATAGAGGGCCTAAAGCGGTCACGTTCCCAGTACAATGAACGTGACAAGTGCCGATAGAGACGTGTCAATTTCAATCGGCTTAGCGATTCACCAAAAGCGGCCTCTTTAGGCCCTGTTCTTTGTGGAATTTTGTATATTTTTGAGAAGTAGTTTATAATAAAACTACGTTTTAACGGTTTTAAGCGCGGTAATTTTATTTGATTTTGGTTTTTCCGACGTTTCGGCCACTTTTCAACTTAAGAAAACTTAAGAAAATATTAAGTAGTTTATAAGTTTTTTGATGAAAAAAAATAACTACAATAAATATAAACTTAAAAATAAACTACAAACTATAGTTTATAAAAACTAAAACTAAATAAAAAAATACCTAAAGATAACATACCTAAATTGGTCCCAAACCACTATCATTTACCGGGAACGTTCCCAAAAGGCTGGCGGCGTTGCCATGTTGTATAGCAACGCTTAATCTTTGAGCAAAATAGACGCCAGCCTTCTGGTCGCGTGTGACGTCTACAAGAACAGTAAAAAAAAACAACCCCAAAGTATTAGGAAAAGATATACATATATGTGACAAAAAAATTGCAGGAGTTCAGCAGACAGGCAGACGGCCCACTTGATGGAAAGCGTTTACCATCGCCTATGGACATTTGCAACACCAAAGGTGCTACAAATGTGCTACTGTTCTCTTAAGGGAGGCTGGAATCTGGTCACTCATGCCGGAACACAACTCAAGGTTGTTATGGCGACATACTCTAGACCAGGGGTGGTAGCCATCCAGTCGGGCAAATGCCCTACCACCTGGCAGAGTGAAAATGACGATCTGTTAGACCAACGCTGATCTTCCGCTTGAACCTAAAGCGACGACACGGCAAACTCCTTCTCCTTAACAGCAATAACACTTTTTTTAAAGTTTAAGGCTTGGCAACTAGCCCTTTAAGCCAGACGCCGTTGTATTGTAGGCTACAATTGACGTCATTCAACGGAGTTGTTGTGAAAACTCGAAAGGCCACATTTGGCTATATAGTTCACATTTCTCGCAAAAACACAATCAAAAACTATCAATATCCTACAACTATTGTTCATTTTGGAGTAATTTTACACATTTTTAGAAAACAAAACTGCACAGCACAATGTCCCCTTACAGTTCCCTCCAAAAACTCCAATAACACTTTGCGAAGTAGTGTACATAGAATAGTAAATAATTTTAATTCAATTTATGGCCATCAAAAAGTGTTCTCCAGGGGAACTTATTTTGAATAAAATCGAAATGTGTACTGGGACACATAGAGGTATAGAACTTTAAGTTGCAATAAAACAACGATGGATTATTCGATTGACATGAATTTTATTTATCCGAAAGATAATCTTGTGGCATTACATTTTAAATATGATTTCTGGCATATGACTGCCACGGCTGGCGCGGATGTAGTTCAATCTGAACGTCCAATTTTCGATGACTTTTTCCAACATTTGTGGCCGTATATCGGCAATAACACGGCGAATGTTGTCTTCCAAATGGTCAAGCGTTTGTGGCTTATCCGCATAGACCAATGACTTTACATAGCCCCACAGAAAGTAGTCTAGCGGTGTTAAATCACAAGATCTTGGAGGCCAATTCACAGGTCCAAAACGTGAAATTAGGCGGTCACCAAACGTGTCTTTCAATAAATCGATTGTGGCACGAGCTGTGTGACATGTTGCGCCGTCTTGTTGAAACCACATCTCCTGGACATCATGGTTATTTAATTCAGGAATGAAAAAGGTAATAATCATGGCTCTATACCGATCACCATTGACTGTAACGTTCTGGCCATCATCGTTTTTGAAGAAGTACGGACCAATGATTCCACCAGCCCATAAAGCGCACCAAACAGTCAGTTTTTCTGGATGTAACGGTGTTTCGACATACACTTGAGGATTAGCTTCACTCCAAATGCGGCAGTTTTGTTTGTTGACGTGGCCATGCAACCAGAAGTGCGCTTCATCGCTAAACAAAATTCGCTTATGAAAATCGGGAACAGCGACAATCTCGTTTTGGGCCCATTCCACGAATTTACGCCTTACTTGATGATCGTTTGGCTTCAATTCTTGCACGAGTTGGATTTTGTAAGCACGCAAACCAAGATCCTTCCGCAAAATCTTCCATAAAGTGGATGGACACAGATCCAATTCCTGTGCTCGATGGCGGATGGACTCATTCGGGTCTTCCTCAATGCTACGCTCTACAGCAGCAATAGCTTCTTCTGTACGCACCGTACGGCGTCTCTGGGGATGCGAGTTATCAATAAGAGTAAACGTGGTGCGAAAACGTTCTATGGTTAATCGAATTAACTGCTCTGATGGACGATTTTGTCGACGATAAAATGGACGTAGTGCGCGATACGTATTCCGCACAGAACCATTATTTTCGAAATAAAATTGCACTATTTGCAAGCGTTGTTCAGGCGTGAGTCTATTCATGATGAATTGCCAAACCAAACTGAGAATAAATCACTTGACAGCTGTTAAATCGGTCGCCATCTTGAACAGTAATGCCAACTTAAAGTTCTATACCTCTATAATCAAGGTTGTTATGTCGACATGCTTTAGACCAGAGGTGGTAGCCATCCAGTCGGGTAAATGCCCTAACACCTGGCAGACTTTTGTCCACCTTTCGTTTTGTATTCTCTTTATATGGCTTGTCCATTTCCATTATTGTTTCAGTATTTGTGTGATGACGTCTCTAGTGTTGGTGTTATTTCTAACTAGCGGTCCCGGCAGAAGGTAAATAAAAATCCAAAACCCGATTCCAGCGCCACCTACCGGGTTTAATTGTGAATGTATACCACCTCGAAACCCACTCAAATATACTTAAAATTTCATCAAAATCCTAGAACCCGATTCCAGCGCAAAGTATTTTGTTTTGATTGATGAGTTATATTATTGACATTTTAGTATGGATCCCTAATTTTTTATATAGCCAATATTAATCAGGGATGTAGCATACGAATGGTGAAAGAATTAATTAAATCGGTCTAGTAGTCTTTGAGTTTATTCGTTACAAACATACAAAAATACAAATCTTTCCTCTTTATAATATTACATACATAACTTCACGCCAGTTCCCTTGCGGGGTAGGCATGAACAGCAGAGCGCCATTCAGGCTTATTCTTACACACCGCACTTACTTCTTTGACATTCATAACTCTTGTCATGCACGCTCTTCTGTTCTTAAGGCTCCTGACATCACCTTCTGCTAGTACACGATCAATTTGATCATGGAAGGTGTGTCGTGGCCTTCCACGACTTCTGCATCCATTCACTTTTGCATTGTATATCTGTTTAGTCAGTCTGTATACTATTAGTATAGATTATTGAATTATTATGTCTCTTAGTGTCGATCCTAAAAAATGTGGCATTAAATATCTCGACCGCATGTATAATAATAAAGCCCATAGATGTCCCACTGCTGGGCTCCGACTTCCCACTGTAGGGGAACGGACAGTGTACCCTCAACGCTTGTCCGAAGCAGCTTAGCAGGTTTTACACGTCGGTTATCTCGATGTTCAGGTTGCATCACAATGTTGTCCTTCACCGTAGTTAGCACGTGGCAATTGTAAAAATATAGACATTAGGTCAGAGAACTGCCTAAGTGGTGCATGCGTTCCGGCCAGGATCGAACCCGCGCCCTTTGAGTTTGGGACGCGAGCCATTATGCTACCACGACTTCACAATCTCGATATCGAAAATATATTCCAAATTCTACCTGGTGTCCCATCATAACTGTGTCAAATATTAGGCCGCTCTGGCATGACGCCAGACGTGGCGATTTTCCGCCGTAAGGACCGTGTCAAACGGCACGGCTTTGGTATAACTCGCTAATGTCGTTCGACGGTGTGTCTGTCAGGCATTATGGGTTTCTTTGATTATTTTTAGTGCGGCTTTGAACTGGTGGGTTATTTTTTTTAGCTGGGAAAGTGGGGTGCAAGGGTTTTCGTGTCAAATAATGTGCGTACTATTTTACGAATTCCTTTAATGTATAATTTTATTATAGATTTTACACGCCTCTTTACTCGCGATAATGTTAAATCTTGTGGACAGAGTCGAGGACTGCCACTCACAAGAAGTTTTAAAAAAATGCATCGTATTTTCGGTCATTTATTTTGTCTATTCCAGGTGGTTTTTTTTAAATAGCTCAATGTACAGACACGACATGTTTAGAATTTTACAATATCCTACTAATATTATAAACGCGAAAGTTTGTAAGAATGTATGTATGTTTGTTACTCTTTCACGCAAAAACTACTGAATGGATTTTGATGAAACTTTACAATATTATAGCTTAGACATCAGAATAACACATAGGCTATAGTTTATAAAGACAAAGTGTGAATTATCCAAAATATAACGATTTTCCATCACCACGCGGGTGAGACCGCGGGGCGCAGCTGGTTATAGATAAAATGTCCCAAAGCGAGAGAAACCAGTGGCGCTAAGTAGTCATTTAGGATTTATAGTATTAATTAGCAATTCATAATCATCTCTTTAAAATTTTTGTTTCAGTAAAGCTATTTCCACCATAACGCTGCTGATTTTAATTCTTAGAAGTATATGACTAACATTTCGCCAGCATTTGCATATTTTCAGTAATAATTTGCAGTTTCTGTGTAGACTATATTTGCGAGACAACTAAAACTGTAGTTTGTGTAAGCACTTTTGTTGCACTCAGTGTTGCAAGGCTAGCCTTTACTTAAACTCCATATAATTGCTGTAAGGAATATTGTATAAAAAAAACGGAGTCAAATTCGTTTAATAAGATTGCGATCACGGAATCGGTTTTCGTAATTAACTATTACTATGTAGTTAAATTTAGCGACTCCAGTTATAAAAAATCGTTAAAGATTATTTCCGCTACTAATTTAAATTCATAGGAATTTATTATTAATTGTAATTAATCTATACTAATATTATAAAGAGGTAAAGTTGGTGACCTTGTAGGGGGTAATCTCTGGATCTACTAAAGCGATTTAAAAAATTCTCTTACTGTTCGATAGCTACGTTAACAGGGAGTGTTTTAGGCTATATAACATGACGCTATATACCACAGGAGCGGGACAGAGAGACAGGGCGGCTTATTTCATAATAAAATAGTGTTCCCTGCCAACAAAGTCACGATCCTCAGCAGTGAGGGAACGAGTTGGATGAAGAATACATACATACATAACTTCACGCCAGTTCCCTTGCGGGGTAGGCACGAACAACAGAGCGCCATTTAGGCTTATTCTGACTCACCTCACTTGCTTCTTTGACATTCATAACTGTTGTCATGCACGCTCGTCGGTTCTTTAAGGCTCTTGACATCACCTTCTGCTAGTACACGATCAATTTGATCATGGAAGGTGTGTCGTGGCCTTCCACGACTTCTGCATCCATCCACTTTTGCATTGTATATCTGTTTAGGCATTCTTTCCATATGCCCGAACCACCGGAGCATTCCTTTCCTTACCTTCACCCCGACACTCTCTTTCAGACCAACTCTCTTTCTTACTTCGGTATTACGAACGCGGTCCGCGAGCGTCACTCCGCAGATTTTGCGCAATGCTCGCATCTCCACCGCGTTTACTCTACTTTCATGCTCTCTCTTCCATACGTGAGCGTAGGTACCAGCACCGCGTTGTGTACGGCGAGCGGGGCCTTCTGGCTGAGGTTCTTAGCGCCTACAAATTTACCTAACGCACCGTTCAAACTATTCCCCGATGAAGAATACAATGATAATAATAGTATTATTGGTATGGCTACACAATAAATAATTTTAAGATTTCCTAATTTTTTTGAATAAATAGACACGAGTGTCAATCACATGGCACGAACAATGGTGCAATTCCTCTTGATTTAATTTTTAAAAGCTGTAGAAGTATCGTTATATTTGTAGGGCTGGCAACATTAGGTGTAATGTTTACATTACCCATAAACAATAACGCTTGTGTTCTTAGGAAGGGTTCGTTATTAGTGAAATAGGTTCTAAAACCTTGCAGTTGAGACAGTTGTTTAGACATACGTCGCCGCTTCGAAATGAGAACGTAACACCGGAGTGTATGTATGGTTGCAGTACTTCTACTAGAGTTTGATTAAATACAGCAGCCAGTAGATAGATGTTGAACAGTATTAATTCGGGGAGTGCTTGGCAGTCTCCCGTATAGTCGAGGATTCCTTAGATGCGAACAGGGTTCACTGTTTTTGTCATTACTTGATTAAGAAGCTCGCAATCATAGGGACAGTTAAATTTACTGTAATATTACACTTTCATTACGTACGGTTTCTGTGATTGAGCGGGCTAAGCCTTTGCCGGCCTACCTTACTGCAAAGCAGGGTTCGATTCCGGGCTTGGTAAATTTCGGAAACGAATTTTCTCCGTTGTTTGCTATGGTCTGGATGTCTGGGACTGTAGGAGTCCGTTGTATATTACTTATAACACAAGCATAACTGGCTTAATTTAGGGAAAATAATATGTGTGCTTCACTGACGAGTATTATATGTATGGGTGTGTGTGTGTCTTTATTTGTGCATAATTTAAAATAGTATTTATCTTATTATTTTACAAAAGAACGGACATTTTAATATATCATGATATAAATAATTTTAATTGTTGTTTAAACATAATGAATGCGCCATTTAACTTATGGAAACTTATGACGTCATTGTATTGTACGCTCGAACAAGCAACGTTCTCAGTTGACTTCTATGCCCGCTCTGTTATTCGGAAGATAACTTAAATATTTTTAACACATATAAAATGCTAATGGTGCCTTTGTGTTCTGTGCAGTTATTTTGCCCAAGATGTGAGTTGGTTTCTATATGCATTATTACTATGTTTTTTTTTGTATTGTGTAGTTGGCATACAGGCCGAGGTCCAGCTCATGGAAAGTGGTTACCGTCGCCTATAGGCCTTTGCTAAAGACGTGGTAGTAGAGTAATGGCTAGCGTACGCGTCCCAAACTCAAAGGGCGTGAGTTCGATCCTGGCCGGAATGCATCCACCATTTAGACAGTTTTCTGACCTAATGTGTATATTGTTACAATTACCACGTGCCAACAACGGTGAAGGAAAACATCCTGATGCAACCTGCACATCGAGATAATCGTTGTGTCAAACCTGCCAAGCCGCCTTGGACAAGCGTGGCGGGCATACTAACTCCCGCCCTGCCCGGGGCAGACCCTAACAGTGGGTCCTTCATGGGCTGTTATTACTATAGACGTTTGCAACACCAATGACGAACCCAACGCGTCGCCGTGATCGAGAATGAGATAGAGGGATTAGACAGGAAGATTAGGGGGATTGTCAGTAGAAGGCATGGGACATGGGATTTGAATTTGGGAGGAGGAAGTGGGCTATCGGAACTCCCACTCATCGCACGAAAGACGATTAGATCCAGGCCGTGTTACGCGGATATTCTGTAAGAGCGTACTATAACACTGATCTAGCCGGCCCTAAGAGCTCTGAACCAAGTAATGATTCAGTCATTGGCGTCTGAATCTATTTTACTACCATACCGGATACATTTTGGAGAGTGTGCATTTGGAGCTTTTCAATCTTGTCACGCCGTCTCCCTTCCATCATCGGAGAACCAGACGCACTGGCATGCGGCACCGCTATACCGTGGATATACCACCTATACGAACGAAGCGCTTTCAGTCCACCTTCATTATGCTCAAAGGAGTGGAAATTACTGCCGGAGTCTGTTTTTCCCGAAACCTACAACCTGTGTGTCTTCAAGTCTCGTGTGAATAGGTAGCTTCTAGATAAGCGTGCTCGATCTTAGACCATAACTCCGCTCAAATCGAGCGAGATATTGGTCAGACGCGAATCTATACGTGATTAAAGAAACTACTACCTTCATTAGCGGTCGCCATGGCCCTTTGATATTAAGTACCAAAATGACCCAACGCAAAAAAGCCACCAAAGTACAAACGGCCGTCTAGACAGCGTGTTGGTAAGTTGGCGCAGTGCCAATGCTAATTGCAAAAAGTATTAATTCCACTGGACCTGTTGTGTAACGTATGACATGTGTAGTGCATGATAGAGAGTCAATATTCGGCTTTAATCGTATTCTGATGTTGACAATGCCGAATATTTGAGCGATAAGCAAAATCTTAGTAATAGCCGAAAACAGATCGGCAAAGCTCGTCCGTTGACAAAAGAGGATACTCGTTTATAGACCGTATTTATTCTGATTAACTACCCTACTAAAGCCAATCCAAACCAAACCATCCGTGCAGGAACGGAGTAAGAATACAACTTCCTGCGGCCTGGCGGCCTGTCGTAAGAGGCGACAAAAAAGCCCACAGCCAGGTGGTAGGGTATTTGCTCGACTGGATGGCCACCAACCCCGGTCTAAAGTATGTCGCCATAACAATCTTGAATTGTGTTCCGGCATTAGTGACCAGGTTCCAGTCTCCCTTAAGAGAGCAGCAGCGCATTTGTAGCACCTTTGGTGTTGCAAATGTCCATAGGCGATGGTAACCGCTTTCCATCGAGTGGGCCGTCTGCCTGTCTGCTGAACTCCCGCAATAAAAAAATAAATAAAAAAAACAGCCCCTACTAAGATATGTGCATCGGACCAAAGCCGAATTGAGAATGATAGTTCATCGCTACACCCGCTCGCTTTTGTATTCAAGCGATGACGAAACGAGCCGAGTTGTAACTACACATAACTACCCGCAAATATTATCTATTATAGTTATTTACATTAGTAAGCAGTGATTTAAGATTGGATATTTAATGTTGCTAGTATTTATAAAATTAGACTTGGAATATGAAACTTCATTCGAGATATCAAATAAAAAATAATGCAAGAAGTTCAGTGCGCAGTATATATGAGCTATGACTAATCAAAAGCAGTTAAAATTTCAAATTTATTATTCGGAGAATGTTGTTTGTGAAACATCCTTATTTAGCGATAAGGCTGTGTATACTGTTATACGATTTTTATTATTTATTCATGTCTCGGTACACAATAGTTATCTATCTGTGCATATAATCCTAGACAATTCACAGAAATGTCTTGTTACGTTTTTGTAGGTGTTCGCAAATAATGTAGTGAATGCCATAAAGATTTAGACCAAGTTTTTATTTGAACTGTAACGTCCTTACTTATAATCGTTTGTTAAATTTTAAGAAACTGCTCAGCAACTGATTAGTGAAAATCTTACCCATAAACTCCTCTTAAGGATAAGAGGTGGTAAAGTAACTCATAAATAACTGTCAAAAATAACCCACTTCGAGAGGTAATTTACGAGTAAGTGACTGCTAAGAGACAAGACGGCAATTTTGATTTGAAACAGACGATTGTCGCCGAGTATGGGAATAAGGGGACCGAATTTGTGTATAAAAATATATCAGTAAAAAGGCATTAAATTGGCGGCGCTACCGTAGCTAAAGAGCTAATTTTGAAAGAAAATGCTAAATACTTTATAAAATCAAACAATATAAAATCACTAGAGTGTTGGCATGCATAAAGTCATGTTAAGCGATGGTTTCTTAAGCATAGATTTACGTGAAGATATAAAATCAAATCAATATAGATGTGTAGGTTACAATTTTGGCGTATTACTTACAATATTCACACCAGGTCAGAACAATTACCAAGTGGCGCCTGCTCTCTCTCAGCATTGTCGTGCATCCACTACCACTTCTCTCTCCAGGGTCTTCTTCCTCGTTATTTGTAATGAGGAGGTTGGGGCCTCGAAGATTTACCTCTTTACCCCGACTGCAACTCAGTGGGCAACTACCCACCGGTAATAACTGGGTTCGGAGCTGCTGGAGTCTTCTCCGAGTGGCGATGGCTTCGCAGCAGCTCTCTTTGGCCAATCTGCGGCGTTCGGTGTCCTTCGCGGGCTTTCCGCTGATTACTTCTGTGCGTCTGTACATCTGTGGCTTCTGGTGGCCTGTCAGCAGCTTTGTAGGTTTTGCGACCTCACGCCATCGCCCTGATTAGGTGAGCGTATGAGATCACGAGGAGTCGGCATCCAGGTGCGTTGATGGTCTGGTGGACGTGCGTGTAGTGGAGATTACCGCTTCACGAAAACGCATTATTGAGAGCTCGAATCATAAAATCACACAATAATGCTTTTGAAAATGAGTAAAATATGCAAAAACAAATCTATTGAAATTTATTTCTTAAAACAACGCTTATTCTTATCTCACAAAACGAAAAATATTAAAGTAACTATTGTTAAAATACATACATACATAACTTCACGCCAGTTCCCTTGCGGGGTAGGCACGAACAACAGAGCGCCATTTAGGCCCATTCTTACACACCACACTTGCTTCTTTGACATTCATAACTCTTGTCATGCACGCTCGTCTGTTCTTAAGGCTCCTGACATCACCCTCCGCTAGTACACTATTGCTAAGTAAGTACGCTATTGTTAAAATCATGCATATTAATTTGTAAATTTGTATATAATAGCATACTGTAAATACGTATATAATAAATTAATGTATATTTTGTAAAGTAATTATCTTTTTGTAAGACTAGTAGTGAATGAATGTAATTATAGTAAATTTAAGCAATGAAAAATTGCGCACTAGAAAAACAAACATATATGAAACTAATTATAAGAAGTACTTATGGTGTCATGTAACAAGTACTATGTTTTTGGCAGACAAATAAATTGATTAAAAAATAATGCGAAGCATTAAATCTGAGCTCAAAGACGTGCGGCGCTGATATATGATGGACATACCACTTATACAAACAAGCCGCTTCGCGTCCACCTTTGTTATGTGCACCGCTGAAGAGTGGAACTCCTTGCGTCGGAGTCTGTCTCATGTGAATAGGCCTCTTCTGGATAAGTATGCTCCATCCTAGACCATATCTCCGCTCAACGTCAAGCGAGTTCATGGTCAAACATGAATATATACTGCAATAAAATTAATGAATGAATGCATGATGAAAGAATGACTAAACAGATATACAATGCAAAAGTGGATGGATGCAGAAGTCGTGGAAGGCCACGACACACCTTCCATGGTCAAATTGATCGTGTGCTAGCAGAAGGTGATGTCAGGAGCCTTAAAAACAAACGAGCGTGCATGACAAGAGTTATGAATGTCAAAGAAGCAAGTGAGGTGTGTAAGAATAAGCCTAAATGGCGCTCTGTTGTTCGTGTCTACCCCGCAAGGGAACTGGCATGAAGTTATGTATGTAATAAAATTTATTGGTTAGGTATCGTACTTGCCAGTTCGCGTACATAGAAAGGCACCACCTTGAGTTTGTTCAGACTTTTCTACTTCCTAGTTTAAGAGTTATTCAAGTTCGACAGTATTTTCACGACTTTGAGGTCTAATATGTGGCGGCCTATTATTGACTGCATAAAAAATCATAATATAATTCAAAACTTCACCCGCCACCACTATGTACACTAAAAAAAAATGTGTGTGTGTGCAATTCACACGCAGTAGAAGTGGAACAAAGTGTGACAAGGGGTGAGAGGGATTCTAAATTTTGTTACGTCTTCATATATTATATCGTTATAATATATTTAAGCTTTAAAACACGAAATTTGAAGTATTAACGAAAAACTTCAAAACATTTCCAACTCTATCTGTATGAGAATAGTTTTTAAATTATTATATATAATGTATTTTCTATTTCATTCTCTCGCAGGCTTAGTCCTGTAGATTTATGTGTTTATCTCTTAGTGTCGCTTTTTCGTTTCTTCGTGCGTCAAATCACAACGATTCTAAAGAAGTTTCACTTCAAAAATTCAACTCTTGGCTACATGTTTATTGGCCACCAAGAATTTTTACTTATTTCACGATCTTACTAGATAACTTTGTAGCGCTAAATAGGCTACACCTACGTGTGGTATGTCATTCATGTATGTAGACCTAGTAGCTTCCGAGAAAAATGACCGTGGCATACACGGACAGACGGACGTGAAGATTACATAAGGGTTCCGTTTTTAGCAAAATATCTCTTTCTCTTTTCTTTCACCATATCCCAATTAATTGGGGTCGGCACAATATGTCTTTTCCTTCCACACTCCTCAATTCCGACATACATCTGCAAATCATCATATCATCCTTCACACAATCCATCCATCTTTTATTTGGTCTACCTTTACATTCGTATCCGTCTTGTAGTTTAACATTCTTTTTGTCACGCGACTTTCATCCCTCCTCATTATATGCCCATACCAACTTAATCTTCTTCCTCTCAATTTTTCATTCACGGGTGCAACTTTCAAAGATCCCCTTATGTACTCATTTCTCACCTTATCCATTTTTGTAACACCACACATCCATCTCAACATTCTCAGCTCAGCTGAATGGAGACGTTTGTTGTTTATCACTTTAGTGGCCCGGTATCCGGACCCGTACAGCATGACTGGTCGTATGACAGATTTATATATTTGACATTTTAGTTTCAGTGGCATTAGTTTGTCGCACGTCACACCGGTTACCTGTCTCCACTTCAGCCATGCTACATTTATTCTTCTCCTTACATCCCTCTCTATATCACAATTACTCTGCGGTAGTGAACCAAGGTATCTGAATTCGGGGTTACGTGGTAGTGTGGCTGATTGTAGTTTAAGTGGCAAAATATCTACGGAACCTTAAGGCGCCAAAATTTCAGCTTCGGCCAAAGTGTCGAATATTACCGATGTCGATGGTAGTACAGCACTAGAGACAAGAGCTCTAAATACGCCGCTTTATATCAATCATCGTCATTGTAACTAGAATCATATGAGTCATTGTTGCTCTTTCTTCTGGTGTTTTGTGTGGTCTGTTGATTTTTTTTGCGGAAGTATAGTTTGGCAGCGAACGGTGAAATTTACTTGTTGAGTCGTTAGGCCAGTTTGCCAGTTTAAGAGGTAATGGTGACTGACACATTTCCATCGGTAACGTCAGTTAAATTATTTCTATTGTTAACTAGGATATGATCGCGACTTCGTCCACGGTTGACTTGAAATTGAGTAAGCAGATTATTGTTGTTGTTAATATTGTTACGAGTTGCGAGACTCGAATTAAAATGCCGTTGGAATTATTATAGAGTTTATTAGAACTATACAAACACGTATAACACAGGTACAAATATAACTGAACACAAGAAGTCCAAACGTAAAGCAGAAGGTCGTAATTGAATAAAACGCGCAAAGTCCGTCACTTATTAGATTCCCGATTGTGGTACACACGTCTCGCTCGACTGTCCGCCTCACTCAATCATTACATCGTTTTATACTGCACGAATTCAATATGCCCGCCCGGCAACGTGGACTGAATTTCCTAGAATCAGCTTGTACTTTAAAATCCGTAACACCTGGTTAATGATTACAATACATTAATAGGCTGTTCTCTAGAAGCTTATGCCAATAATAAGTAAACAAAAGAAGACGATCATAAAATAATTACAATAGTTTCAATGTTAATTATTAGCTCAAATGCTGACGGGTAATAAAATGTGTTTTGTTTCAGATATGCAGGTGGGTTTTGTTTTTGTCGGGACTTGAGTTGTAACATACATACATACATACATAACTTCACGTCAGTTCCTTTGCGGGGTAGGCACGAACAACAAAGCGCCTTTCAGGCTTATTCTTAGACACGTCACTTGCTTCTTTGACATTCATAACTCTTTTCATGCACGCTCGTCTGTTCTTAAGGCTCCTGACATCACCTTCTGCTAGGACACGATCAATTTGATTATGGAAGGTGTGTCGTGGCCTTCCACGACTTCTGCATCCATCCACTTTTGCATTGTATATCTGTTTAGTCATTCTTTCATCATGCATTCTTTCCACATGCCTGAACCACCGGAGTTGTAACAATATTATAATAAAGTAAAATGGTCATGTTGCATTGTGCGTTTTGGTGTTCACAAAGGAATTTCTTTAGTGCAACCCTAAAGAGTGACACTGATGAGGCGTTTCTTATAGATGGAGGAATATTATTCCTTAATAATTAGGAAAATGTGAAAGAAAAGAGAGATACGACTAAAATTCGCAGCACTATCCGTACTAGTGTGTACAGAGCCTAACGTTGCATACAGACAGGTGAGCTGTACCGGCGTCCGTCCCACACAAATACCGGCGTTGTTTATCACTGTTATAATGTCAGTTTAATTTCATAGATACCCCTTTCATGTTTGCTGTATTTCATTTGTATGTGCCGGTAACTGATTTTAGTGGAGGAAGTGGTGAGTTTATGGACTGGTAATGTCTGTATGATTAGAAGTTACGACCTTTGGCGCCGAATGAGAAGTTGATGACTTCAATGGATGTGTGATATAGTTGCATATCGAAATAATGGGTAGGTACATACATCTACTCTATGTATTGTAATCGCTGCTCTCACGCAAATAGTATTATAAATTAAAATTTAAATTCTTTATTTAAAGCTCGACATTTTCAATGCGTCGGTTAAGCAAAAACTATAATACTGTTACAACTCAGGTCCCGACAAAAAACAAAACCCACCTGCATATCTGAACCAAGACACATTTTATTACCCGTCGGCATTTGGACTAATAACATCGAAACTATTATAATTCTTTTATGATCGTCTTCTTTTGTTTACTAATTTATTGGCATAAACTTCTAGAGGACGACCTATTGTTGTATTGTAATCATTAGCTAGGTGTTACGGATTTTAAAGTATAAGCTGATTCTAGGCGGTAATTCGGTCAAAGTTGCTGGGCGGGCATATCGCATTTGTGCAGTATAAAACGATGTCATGATTGAGGGAGGAGGACAGTCGAGCGAGAAGCACGATCAAAGCGAGACGTGTGTACTAATCGGGGATCTGACAGTGACGGACTTTGCGCGTTTTATTGAATTACGACCTTCTACATTATGTTTAGACTAGTTGTGTTCGGTTATATTTGTACCTGTGTTATACGTGTTTGTATAGTTCTAATAAACTCTTTATAATTCTAACGGCATTTTAATTCGAGTCTCGCACTCGTAACAATATGTTTAATTCTTTTCTTGCTTCTTAAACTATTATATGCATGAATTTCTCTATTTTAAGCACGCTGTGTTCACATACCACGAAGGCCATTCAGCAACCATATGCTCTATGTCTTCTAAAATTTAAAACTAGCTGACCCGTTCCCACTTCTTTGGGCGTAGCCTAGCTGTATGTAGCCTACCACACACAGGAATTATGTAGCTTTCGCCTGGTGAAAGAATTTTCAAAATAGGTTCTATAGTTCAAGAGATCACTTCCTACAAACAAACTCAAAAATTTTACCTCTTTATAGTATTAGTATAGACTTGGTACTTAAAGCTGAGTTGGCTAGTTTGCGACCCTACCTCTAATAAAAACTGCTAATGCCAGTGAAACTTCGTTCGCGTTGTCGTGACGCCGTGTTTGTGGGTGAATTGCAAGGACGGTACAAAAAACGCGATGGTGGTATATTTGTCTATCCCAAGCAAACTACGTCACATATCGAGCTAAAAAGTAACGTAAGTCTTCACTCGGGATATAAGCTAGCTCTGTGTAGAGTGTCATTGAAATCAGTGCAGTAGAAATTCACGTGAATAAGACAGTCAAACAAATAATCAGAAAAATTAAAAGAAGTAAAAATACATACATACATACTTAACTTCACGCCAGTTCCCTTGCGGGGTAGGCACGAACAACAGAGCGCCATTCAGGCTTATTCTTACACACCTTTCTTGCTTCTTTGACATTCATAACTCTTGTCATGCACGCTCGTCTGTTCTTAAGGCTCCTGACAGAAAAAAGAAAAAATTATATGTAATTTTATATAATTAGTATTACTAGTGGTGGCCCGTGGTCGAAATTGGACCATAATAATTAATGTGAAAAACTATATACTTCTATAATCACAGATTCCGCCAAGGCTGCACTATTAAATTGACTTGAACAATAATTAAAAGAGTATATATGCGTGTGTGTGTCAAATACGTGGTAGTATGTGTAATGGTTTTTTTATTGATTTAATGTATTTTTATGCATAATTTTAAAAAAAATTAGCATTCGTCGCTTCATCTGTATATAAACTATAAGTGTGCTAAATTTCATACTCCTCCGTCCGCGCAATTTTCGTAAAAAAGGGTACAAAGTTTTTGCTTCACGTATTAATATGTTTATTATGTTTAAATAGTTGCATTTTATTACTATATCTTGTATATGTATATATAACTTATCTGTAGAAGAAGAAATATATAACTATACTACATATTTATTTATTTATTGAGAAAACCAACAGCGAATACACAAATATAATATAAAATAGTTTACAATAAAAAGTCAGGCCAATCAGGTTTTCCTTATTAACTACCACTTTAGTAACAATTTTACATATATACAACACTACATATATACAAATATATATAGTATAGTTATATGTTTATTATTAAAATGTAAGTAATCGTACAATAATTATGTATACCACCATCGCCACTAATCAACAATATTCTTGCCACGGGTTGTCTGGAAGAGATCGCTTCTTAGCGATAAGACCGCCCTTTGTACACAATTAGAATAATACTGGTTCGTTATCTATCTATCTATCTAAAAGATTGTGAAACCACACATTCATCTCAATATTCTTATCGCAGTTGAGTGGAGATGTTTCTGCTCTATCAAAGAAAGAAAGAAAAATTTATTTGAAGAAATTGCAACGCAATTACATTCCTTATACATTTTTATACACAAAGCATATTTTGAGAATTTGTACGCCGCATTTTCAGCAAACAAGGTTTGCACTCAGCATATTGCTGTGTCGGAATAATATCCGACACAACGCTGATTTTCAGTGCAAACCTTCCTTTAGGTGTAAGACCAAAATGACCCCGTTTTGTTAATTAAATAATAAATGAGAATAATAATTAATAAAAACTAATTCTACTTATATAATATTTAAATTGTAAAAAAACAAATAAATAAATTTTAATAAAAAACCAACTATCACTATAGTAGCCCAGCATTCGGACCCGTATGACCCAATGCCAAATAGAATTCATAAAGCCGCATGTAACAGATGTGAACACAACGTATTATATACAAAAATATCACGCTGAAATTTTTTTCAAGGCCATTTATATTAAATCACATTTGAATAGTTACGATATAAGCCTATAATGAATGACATTAGAAAACATTTCCGTCCGTCTGTCCGTCAGCGCGTATATAAAAATAAAGTTAGATGACTCAGTGTTTCAGTTACGCTAATTTTCACAAATAAAATCTTGGGCTTTATAATGAAAATAGTGGGGCGAGATACTGTCGGGATGGCGTGACGCGTCTACGGCGTCTGTCCGTCTGCGAGCGATAAATTAAGCGCTCCGTCTATTTATATTATCGTTAAATGTCACTAACTCGCACACGTAGGGTGAAGTGTAGGATCCATATAAAGATATACACGTGTATAAAAGAAATATATGGGAACTAATAAAATTGAGGTGTTTATTATGTGCCATTCCGCGTTGGACAAGCGTGGCGGGAATACTGGCCGTTCCCCTGTAAACGGGATACCTAAATCCAATAGTGGAACTTTTATGTTATGTCTATTATGTGATTTCAAAATAAATGACAAATTAAAATGGAAATTGCAGAAATCACCGTTTTAAATTTTTTGACTTAATCTGAAATTTTGTCTCCGGTAGGTTAAGTTTGACGGGGTACAGCCCTGCTAGAATCATTACCAGCCTATAATTAGCCTTGAACTAATAGTGTTTTCTACGATGGTTGAAATTTTTGATGGCCCACTTCGCCTCCACCTATCCCGTGTTGCCTATCCTTATCTCTATCCCATCTCCTTATTCCGTTACCCTATCCCATTCTTAGATAGATAGACAACGCTTAATTGTACACCAAAATATAGATAAACTAAAATACAAGAGATAGTACAACGGGCGGCCTTATCGCTAAAAAGCGATCTCTTCCAGACAACCATTGAGACGGATATAGTGTATTTTTAATACTGACGGTGGTGCAGTTTATAAATAATGATAAGTGATAAGTATACACAATACATATAAGTACAAAAAGAATATATATATATATATATATATATACATATATACACACACACACACACACACACACACACACACACACACACACACACATATATATATATACATATACACATACGTACACACATTCGTATATATACATATGACAATTCATACATATAAATAACAGTGATAAGAATTATTATACACAATAGAGAAGTAATGCGTCTGAACCTGATTTTTAAAACACTGTAAGGATTTGGCTTATCGCAATAGGTAGCTCATTCTAAAGACACAGCCAGGGCGGTAAAAGAGTTTTTGTAAAAACAAGACGTATGTACAGGTGTGTTTATTCTGTATTTAGTTGTCCCGCTGTCCTACTGTGTGAATCCTCTATCCCGTTCTAAAGTGGCAACGCGTTGGCTTTTCTCTTGGTGTTGTAATTGGCTGGTAAGCATTCACCACTTACACAGTGTTCCGGGGGCCCAATTCTGCTACTTATTACTATCTCGTCAAAATCGCCTGACACCATCGTCTCAATCGTACGTTTGCCTGATTTCGGTATTCTGTTAATGCTAATGGCATGCTCGTAGCAAGCATCTTTATGAATATTTATAAACGAAAACTTGCGAAATAAATGTTAAAAATTTTGTTACCTCTTCAATATTCATTTAGCTTACGTCATTTCTGCAGCAACGGTATCGTGAAGATATTGTCGATTTAGTAGATTACGAATTTTTGACACTATCGTAATGAAATCGTAATGTGTTTACCTTCGCAACGCAAAGATATTGAATTAGCAGAATTGGGCCCCTAACCTAACGGTACACATGATAACGGTAAAGAAAAACATGGTGACGAAAAACTTAACTGTCTGTTCCCGCATAAACGGCACGCTCTAGCCCAACAGTGGGACGTTTATGGGCTGTTATTACTGTATATATAAAAAAGTAAAAAAATATTTCTATTTCCTAGACTGTACATAACCCGCTAACAGCTTACATACCGACCATAACTTGAAGTCTTCTAAATACGATCGTAATTTACAGTTGAATGAGTTGTTAAAATAAACATAGCGAGCGTACAGCTTCGCGTGATGCAAGCAGTGGGTTGACGCCTTAATTATATAGTGTTTGTACTACAGTCGTTAATGGTTGACGTTGTTTGTTTGTTTGCGTTTAGTTAAGACTCTGAATCGTATAGTAATTACATACGCGTATAAATAGAAATGAGAAACTATATAAGGTTTTATTATATTACTAGAGTTTATCCCGCGGCTACGCCGCGTGAAAAACCCTAAGTTAGTAGCTCTATGTTACTCATATAAAAACTAAATTAGGTTTTATATATATATATATATATATATATATATATATATATATATATATATATATATATATATATATATATATTACACCTAAAACTTTATTGTTTCTTGTTCGATTCCCTACAATAACAAAGAAACTAAGACCATATAGTCTAAACAGCTGCCCAATAAACATAGAGATGAGTCGAAGCCAACCTGATTTCAAGTAATACAATTAATGAGATGTTGTTTATGACAACGTAAGTATTTGTTAGTAAATTGAAAAAACGCAATTATAGCGCCATCTATTTAGCTAATCCGTCTATTCTATGGAAACGACATAATTTATCGCGATAAAAAGTATCGCATTCGGACCGGAGATTCCGAAAGGGCAATTTTTAGAATTTTTGTCTGCATGTCTGTTTGGACGTTCCGGCTAAACTCTGAAACGGCTGGACCGATTTTGACGGGACTCTCACTGGCAGATAGCTGATGTTATAAGGATTAACTTAGGCTACTGTTTTTAGGGTTCCGCGACAAAAAATTTCCACGCAGATGTAGTCGCGGGCACAACTAGTTTTAATATATACATGTATATGTATAGGTGTGTATACATACGTTACAAATGTATTATAATGTTTATACATTATATAGAGTACATGTAATAGATATTAATGTTCTTCATGACAATTTGTAAATTCCAAAGGCTAACTCTGATATTTAGATTTTTTGTGAATTGTCTTTAAAATCGTTTTTATTTATTAGTTTACTAGCTGACCTGGCAAACTTCGTACCGCCACAGAATCAATAAATAAAAGAGCTGAACAATAATTGTAGCATGTTTCAAATTTAGTAAAAAAAATATGGTTAAGACTTAACCGGAACAAAAAGAATTCGTAATAAAAATAAAATGATTTCTGAACGACGGAACGAACATCAAATGTTTGACAGGTAGGAATAGTTTGTAAGGGAAAGCGAAATTGTTGTTTTTACTATATTCCAAAGCATTTTTTTCATATTTACTCACCTTTTAAACGTTACCTGGACTTCCATAAATAACTCAAAACCAAAATTAGCCAAATCAGTCCAGCCGTTCTCGAGTTTTAGCGAGACGAACGAACAGCAATTGATTTTTATATATATAGATATTTTACTCATTCGCAGGAAATTAGGGTAGTTCCAGGATTTATTGTCCTGAAAGTGGAAAAAGCTACACAGTAGATGAAACTAAGAAATCTGAATTACTATAGCAACATCAGAATGAACTTCTCTGTGAGTTATGTTCGCCTGGTACATGTGCCCCCCCACACCCTCGCTTATGAAAGAAATTACTCCTAGATTTTTTCGTTTTCGCATATTCAGCATATTGTTAAATCGTAGAATCTGTAGTCTGATATAATAGTACATTATGGTACTAGTGTGTAACATTGGTGATTACCGCCGAGGCGCCGTTGAGACTCGAGCCGTAGGCGAGGGTCTTAACAGAGCCGAGGACGGTAATCATCAATACACACGTGTATCATACGACGTTTTTCAACACACTTGTGAATAAAATAACAACAAAAACTCATTTTATTTAGTAGATAAAAAAAAGTTATATATGAGTGAAAGTTTTATTTATTAAACACGTACGAGTTAAAATTATCTATTTAAATAAGAAGTTGCATGAAATGAGCAAGCAATAGGAACATTAATTTATTTGTTCTATAGAACACGATCTTTTTTTTTTGAATAAAAACTTTTTTAAGAACAAAGCAACTCAACCAATAAATTAAAAAAAAAAAATCTATAACACTAGTGAGTTATAATGTTTTTTACTCACAGTTTGATAATGGGTGTCATTCTGTGCCTAATTGCGGTGACCATAGAGCCACTTTATGAGCAAGTGTGTTGAAAAAAATATTAATTCCACTCTCACAGAACTTCTAGAACTACGAAAGTTTCCTCGCGCAATTATCTGTTGGAACGGCGGCCATTTTATATCAATTTATAGTTTACGTATCTCGTTTACTGGAATACCAATAAGCTGGCACTCGGCGGAACAATAAGATGCTGAGTTTTCAACCGAATTTAACTGTGGTACAAGGCTTAGGCGGTGTCGAGGAGACTTCAGAAGTTTCCCCCATGTATTTGCGCTCTCATACACTGAATCAGATTTGAAAGTTTTTATTCAAAATAAGTTCTAGTGGAGAACATATTTTGAAGGTCATACATATAGGTATAATAAGTTACGATTGAAATCTACTTACTATTCGCTCTTTAAGGAGAAGAAAGCTGCTAGAAACTAGCTAGCCGAAATTTTTTTTTTTCATATTTGTCTCTATCTACCGCCGTGGGAAACAGGCGTAATAATGTGTATCTATTTTAAAGGCCAGCCAGAGCTGACGCATCCTTGAATTGATCAATTGTTTCGGAGCATAATTTTATAATCTTATTTTTATCCGTGCAGGAACGGAGAAAGAATACAATTTCCTGCGTGGGGGCGGCCTGTCGTAAGAGGCGCCTTAACAACCCACAGCCAGGTGCTAGGGTATTTGCCCGACTGGATGGCTACCACCGCTGGTCTAAAGTATGTCGCTATAACGACCTTGAGTTGTGTTCCGGCATTAGTGACCAGGTTCCAGTTTGCCTTGAGAGAGCAGCAGCGCATTTGTAGCACCTTCGGTGTTGCAAATGTCCATAGGCGATGGTAACCGCTTTCCATCAAGTGGGCCGTCTGTCTGCCTACTGATCTCCTGCAATAAAAAAAAAATCTCCGCCTCTCCGCTCTTGACCACCCGTTGTACTTATCATTACGATAAGATCGCTCATTGTACTTATCATTACGATTGTGTGTATGAATTTATTTTGTGACATTGTGTGCAATAAAGTATATTCTTTTCAAATACAATTTACAAGTTATGCATTGAGGCATTCCTCGATTTGAATTTAAATACAATCAATAGAATACTAGAAAAAGTGAAAGTCTAGTATAAGTGTGGCACCAAAAACAACCCTCTTGATTGGGAGTTTTTGGCGGGAACTGAAAGGAGATGTTGTGTTGTGGAGTTTTATTTTCTAAAAATGTGTAACATTACTCTAAAATGAACAATAGTTGTAGGATATTGATAGTTTTTGAGTAGTAATTATGTGTTTTTGTGCAAAATGTGAACTGTATAGTCAAATGTGGCCTTTCGAGTTGTCACAAGAACTGCGTTGAATGGCTTTAGTTGATAACCTACAGTTCAGCTGAGCTATAGTTAAATATAGTTTCTTGATTTTCTTAAGCCTATGTATACATAGGCTTAAGAAAATCAAGTAACTATATTGTAATCTAAGATCTGGCTTAAAGGCCTAGTTGCCAAGCCATAAACCTAAATAATAAATAATATTAATAACAACCCTCTTTACCAGAAGTTGTTATAACATATGCATTCAAATCTATAATTATATGCGAGTACTTTATTACGCCGCTTGAAGGTTGTAACTCACACGTTGCAATATAATGAAGAAACCAACGCGGGTGGGCAAGTTTTCTCGAAACAAAGACGGCGGAGGGCGCATCGCTGGCCCGCCACGGTTAATTAGCTCCGCGGAGCGAAACGCTGATAACGATTCTGTTATTGCATTCAAATAAACTTCAGATTTTTAGGGCTCTAGCTAACTTAGCAAGAAGGCTTATTAAAGTCCTGAAAATCTTGAAACCGGTTTGTAATTAACCGATTTTTATTCTTCTTCAGTCAATCTCTATCCACTGCTGGACGTAGGCCTCTCCAAGTATGCGGCACATATCCCGGTCTCCCATCTTCCTCAGCGCCTTCCGGCGACCTTGCACAGGGCGTCAGCCCACGGGGCTGGCGGGCGTCATACGCTACGTCTGCCGAGACGTGGTCTCCGTTCCAGGACCCAGGACGATTTTTATTAATAATCTATAACTGTATCTATACAGATAAATAAAATTGAAGTGTCTGTTTGTAATGTCAAAGTAACAGCATTTTACTAAATGCATATGGAAGTATACGCGGCATTTATATCAAAAACTCAATTCTTAACATTTTTGTTTGTCTGTCTGTCAGTCTGTTTGTTCCGGCTAATCTCTGAAACGCTTTCACTGGCAGATAGCTGATATTATAAGGATTAACTTAGATTACTTTTAAAATTAAGGTTCCGTTTAAAAGAAATCCACGCGGACGAAGTCGCGGGCTCAGCTAGTGTTTAGATAAGTGTGTAAAGGTAGAACATAACCGAGAAGTAATGCTCTTCCGTACACAGGCTATAAACGGTTCGACAGTTTTCGGTTTCCAAGTCCTGCTTAAAACTAAACAGAGTTGAAATACTCTAATTTTCGATACATATATCACTGTAGAACTAAAACGTTACACTGTCTATTGTGTGCGCATCTATAAATTCACGAGCGTAAAACGAAAATATATGAAATAACATAAAATAACACGATATGGCGGTAGTTTCGCTCCAAAACACATAAAATGATAAACCCCTAAATAATGTCGCGTTTCGCACGCTAGGGAGCGCTGGTTCATTTTTCAACGCTTTGTAGGCTTTTCTAGGCTATTATAGGATTCTCTGGTAACGGTGTATCAAATCGCGACTATGCCCGAATAGTCTGGAAACGTTTTTGTTTATATTTATTATTGTTGGCAGCCATACTAATTGACACATGTTAATTAATTTAAATTATAAATTTGAACATTATTAAGGTTCTGTTGTCAAAGACTATATACTTCTATAATCACATATTTCGCCAAGGCTACACTGTTAATTTGACTTTAACAATAAACTGAAGAGTTTATATCCGTATTTTATCCGTGCAGGAACGGAGAAAGAATACGATTTCCTGCGGCCGGGCGGCCTGTCGTAAGAGGCGACAAAACAACCCACAGCCAGGTGGTAGGGCATTTGCCCGACTGGATGGCTACCACACCTGGTCTAAAGTATGTCGCCATAACAACCTTGAGTTGTGTTCCGGCATTAGTGACCAGGTTCCAGTTTCCCTTAAGAGAGCAGCAGCGCATTTGTAGCACCTTTGCTGTTGCAAATGTCCATAGGCGATGGTAACCGCTTTCCATCGAGTGGGCCGTCTGCCTGTCTGCTGAACTCCAGCAATAAAAAAAATATGCGTGCGTGTGTCGAAATACATGGTAGTTGATTTACTGTATTTCTTATGCATAATTTTAAAAAAATATTAGCATTCTGCACTCCTTCTCTATATAAACTATAAGTGTGCGAAATTTCATACTCCTCTGCCGGCGCAATTTTCGTAAAAAGGGTTACAAAGTTTTTGCTGTATTTTTGTTTCACGTATTAATATGATGGAAGTCAGTTAGCCGTTAATAATTAATTAATCGAATATGTACGATCGAATTTCCAAATGTCATCGAATGTTAATTAATCTTTTGTTTGCGTGAATTTCACATTTAATTTTATGCAAAATATTAAAATGGCATTCCATTAAAACCAATCATGTACGTTAGGTAAAGGCATCGTAGATAACGGGTTTTGTTTTCGTATTGCTAGAGTATTGGAATAGAATGGATAACACTTTATTGCTCACCAAATAGTCAATTACATAAATGCACGATTAAAATATCGTCTTGGTAAACATAATTTACATACATACTTAACTTCACGCCAGTTCCCTTGCGGGGTAGGCACGAACAACAGAACGCCATTCAGGCTTGTTCTTATACACCTCACTCGCTTCTATGACATTCATAGCTCTTGTCATGGCACGCTCGTCTGTTCTTAAGGCTCCTGACATCACCCTCCGCTAGTACACGATCAATTTGATCATGGAAGGTGTGTCGTGGCCTTCCACGACTTTTGCATCCATCCACTTTTGCATTGTATATCTGTTTAGTCATTCTTTCATCATGCATTCTTTCCACATGCCCGAACCACCGGAGCATTCCTTTCCTTACCTTCACCCCGACACTCTCTTTCAGACCAACTCTCTTTCTTACTTCGGTATTACGAACGCGGTCTGCGAGCGTTACTCCGCAGATTTTGCGCAGTGCTCGCATCTCAACCGCGTTTACTCTAAACATAATTTATCGGTATTAATTCGATTATTTAACACTCAGTTTTCGTAAGGCATTACGGCGCGATCGGCTTCGTATTCAATAGTCGGTCTTTTTTTTATTGCTGAAGCTCAGCAGACAGGCTGACAGCCCAACTGTGACGGAAAGTGGTTACCGTCGTCTATGGACATTGGCAATATCAGTGGTGCTGCCAATACGCCGTCAGCCTTGAAGAAGAGGTCTCCTGTAGCCGAATTCACTTGGAGATTTCGTGACTCCGTCTTTGTATTTTTTTTAACAACTACGGATTCTAGTTCCGTACATATTTATTACAATTTAATTTAGGAAAATGTTTCGAAGTTATACACGCTTATTTGTAATTTTTGTTATTGTGTGTGACATTTAATGAATGTGTGTTTGTGTTGTTGTGTACTTTAAGAATAACTTATTATATTAATGTATTCAAATTTTAATACTAAACTTATACTAATGTAGTGTTTACATGTTGGTGTGGTGAGGAAGTGCATGTGCAGTGTGTGCCTTATGTCTATACCTATATTAACTACTAGCTGTGCCCGCGACGTCGTCCGCGTGGAATTTGCTTTCAAAACCCTCCGATTTTGAAACATTCTTCATTGGTGCTCCGCTCCTATTGGTCTTAGCGTGATGATATATAGCCTATAGCCTTCTTCCATAAATGGGCTATCCAACACTGAAATAATTTTTCAAATCAGACCAGTAGTTCCTGAGATTAGCGCGTTCAATCAAACAATATATTAGTATATTTGGCTACAACACTAATACTTACGTTTTAAAGGTATTGAATTCGTCTTGAATATGGAGTAATTTATTTTGAATAGGATTAATACCAAGGTACAAAATAAACAATTTTTAAAGCGACGGCATTTTAATTATTTAAAAAAATAAAAGAAAACACTTATTTTGAGATAACTACAATAGTTAGACATGTGGTTACGCGTTATTTTTTGTAGACAATTATATGTTCTGCAAAGTGGTGGTACATTGTTTTGTTCTATAATCAATAGTTTTCGCAGCGCACGCCGTCTAAGGATTATTTCGGGTCATTTTTTTACACCTTGGGTTACATTATTGGACTTTTAGTAAGGATTCCTAATTTTTTTGAAAATATAATATAGCCTATAGCCTTCCTCGATAAATGTACTATTCAACAGTGAAAGAATTTTTCAAATCGGACCAGCGGTTCCTGAGATTAGCGCGTTCAAACAAAAAAAACTCTTCAGCTTTATAATATTAGTATAGATATTAACGTAACTAGTGCCATGTGTGTTGTTTTTTCCGTTTCTGTGTCTGGGTTATTAATTTCTAGGCTCTTTGTGTGTCTTGGTTTGTTTGTGATGTGTGCGTGTAATGCAATGTGGTGCTGGTGCGCGTTGGTGTGGTATGTAAGTTTTGCATTACGGGCCATACACATATTGCGTCACAGGAATTTAGTGATTTTTGACCCCTCCCATGTCCTTGTCACAGCTGGTCACATTCGTGAGACTCCTCCCATCCTAGTGTGTGATATTGCATATTTTGCAATTTTACATCAAGAAATTATTAAATATAAACAGCAGCTCCGTACTCAAATCTATTAGAGTTTGAAATATGACGTCACGAAATTTAGGACCCCTTCCACACCTTGTCACACTTCATGTCGTTGGAATATGATATTTAAATAAGTTTATATATTTTCTAGATATGTATATTAAGTATATATCAGGATCAGTATGGCGATCCAGCGAGGAAACGTAGCCAGCCTTCTGGGCTTAGAAGACCTTACCCATAGAAGACGGCTTAGTATTCTACTTATAGTCTTGAGGGACTATGTGTAGAATACAATACAAATAAGTTAAGTTTTCTTGCATTCTATTCGATTATATGTAAATATAGTCTGTAGTTTATTTCACTTTACTTAAAAATATATTTTTTTAATATCTTAGCAAGTATATATCTATTTAATATGTAAAATTCTGCATATATAATTTATGTATTTATTATTAAAAAGTAAGTAGTTCGTACTATATGTCACGTATACCACCATCACCATTATCATCTCAATTCATTCCTGGGATGTCGGGAAGAGATCGCTTTTAACAATAAGACCGCCCTTTGTACATATTTAGATATATCATTTTAGTATTTAAGTTCATTTTTGTATTGATGTATCTATCTATCTATATTTATCTAATACCCCCCCCCCCGTATCCTCTTAAAGATAAGGGGATACGGGGGGGGGGGGGGTAGGGTATCATGCTGGGGCACGGCGTCGAAATTAAGCACTATAACAAATAATATATTTTGATTCTCATTCGCGGTAATAATATAATAGTATATGCCTTCAAGCCAGCATGAATACCTCCTCTTAAGTTTAACTAACGCAGATGGAAATCGGGTTCAAGAAAATGCCACCAAGTATTTTGCATAGATTTTACTATCGGTGTTAAATGTTTTATTCGGCATTGTGTCGTTGTTATTTTTAGTAAGATTTAAACATTTTTAATAACTTGCACGTCGAGTGGACATGGATGACGAGATGGCACCGAGTTTTATGTGTTTTTTTTTATTACATTTAAATCTCAATGTCTTTCGGCGCGTTGTGGTTTATTTGAATTTTACTATCACTTTTATTGCGAAATGTGACAGTTTTTTTAAATTTAATCTATCGTCATATTTCAGTAGATGTACTTTAGTGTTACATAAGATTTATTTTTTGCATGGTAGCTAGCAAATATATGAAGATATAAGTTACATACATACATACATAACTTCAAGCCAGTTCCCTTGCGGGGTAGGCACGAACAACAGAGCGCCATTTAGGCTTATTCTTACACATCTCACTTGCTTCTTTGACATTCATAGCACTTGTCATGCACGCTCGTCTGTTCTTAAGGCTCCTGACATCACTTTTTGCTAGTACACGATCAATTTGATTATGGAAGGTGTGTCGTGGCCTTCCACGACTTCTGCATCCATCCACTTTTGCATTGTGTATCTGTTTAGTCATTCTTTCATCATGCATTCTTTCCACATGCCCGAACCACCGGAGCATTCCTTTCCTTACTTTCACCTCGACACTGTCTTTCAGACCAACTCTCTTTCTTACTTCGGTATTACGAACGTGGTCCGCGAGCGTCACTCCGTTACTCTACTTTCATGCTTTCTCTTCCATACCCAACTCTCGCTTCCATACGTGAGCGTAGGTACCAGATATAAGTTGACTTACAGTATTACACAATTAACAAGTCCTTACTATGTACCTGCGCGGTAGATCAATTCTAGTATCACGCGACATCGTACGAATCGTGTAAGCGGAATAGAGCTAAGAACGTACAGCTAGCGACACTTATTTCCGTTTGCGATTACAGTTCGATATAGTGTATTTCCATGTCTGTCATAACAGATTTGCACTTTTCTGCACAAAAGAAAACTACCAATCGGAATTATAAGTTGCGTAAAACTGTACTACAAATCTGTATTATATGAATCTCAACAATTATTTCGAACAAAGTTTCAAACATAAATGTGGAATCAATTTTTCAAATTGATCTGCTTATGTTATAATATGTAGCAGCGAGAGGTAGAGGTTATCTATTCGAATCAGTTTGCGCCACCGTACATATGAACCATATTTTTTTATATTTTTTATGTTCCATACTGTACATGCCACCTAACAGTAATGGTAATAATTATATAGCGATGTTCAGGGTCTTAGATCAATTTTGTGTAAAATACAAGATTGTTATTGTGATAGGAGATTTCAATTTATACTCGGCAAGCATAAATGTATCTGCGTATTATATTATATGTTATGACTGAATATGTGTATCTATAATGTATTATGTGTACCACGCTATCGTATTGGGGTGACAACTCTAATGATAGCGATGTTTGTTAGATAATAAATAAATAAATAATACTTCAGATGACATATAGTAGTATTCATTGTCGAGTGCTGATGTGAACTGAAGTGAATTTGTTTATTCCCTAGTGGTGGCTCTTTGCCCCGGACTGAGTTCGCGGGGGACAACAGCTCCCCTGTGACGGGGTACGCGAGCCGCCTGACAATAAGGGATTTTCTGAGGCTCCGTCGGCCAATCAGCGGCATTCGATGGCCATCACGAGCTTCGCGTTCGCTCCATCTGCGGCGTCCAATGGCCATCTCGGGCTTAGGTGGCCATCTGTGGCGTCTGGTGGCCTATCTGCGGCATGGAGGAGATATTCGCGACCTCTCAAATATCGCCCTGATCCCGGCGAATGAGGTCACGGGGAGTCGGTAGCCAGCGTGGGCTTATTTATTTTGGAAACTGGAACTGGTTTTAATTGATTGTAATCTGTATACCATATTAAATAAAACGAATATCACAAGAATCACAAAGAAATGTATATATTAATTATTTCACAAACTTCCAAATACCTCACTTATTCACGGAGAAAGAATACAATTTCCTGCGTTGGGGCAGCGAGTCGTAAGAGGCGACAACACAACCCACAGCCAGGTGGTAGGGCATTTGCCCGACTGGATGGCTACCACCCCTGGCCTAGAGTATGTCGCCATAACAACCTTGAGTTGTGTTCTAGCTTTATTGACCAAGTTCCAGTTTCCCTTGAGAGAGCAGCAGCGCATTTGTAGCACCTTTGGTGTTAGGCGATAGTAACCGCTGTTCATCAAGTGGGCCGTCTGCCTGTCTGCTGTACTCATGCAATAAAAAATAAAAAAATAACATACATTTATTTATTTAACCAATTGGTAAGTATTTAAACCGGGAGAACATCAGAAATCTCTTTTATAAATATCGTTGCCCAATGTGCTACGGGTGCAAAAATTTTATTCGAATTTAAAACGAGTATTTTAAAGTACTATAAATAAGTAAATATCGCAACGTTCGAGGGATTTAAGAGTTTAAGTGAGACTCGTAAAAGCCACTGGCAACTGCTGAATTAAAAAATTTAAATCCATTTATTGGCTTTTCAAAACGGATTTAGAATAAAAATTTATCGTATAAGGTAAACATTGATTCATACATAACACACTGGGTCAATTGTGTGTCGGAAACTCCCGCATCCGTGGCAGTCTTCGTGTCCGTGACATAGCGGATAAACTGCAAGAGTTTAGCTTACGCTGGTACGACCAGGAGACCGACTAATTATGTGGGGAATAAATGTCTAGCCATGCCGCCTCCGCCAGGTCCCAGTCGAAGGTTAAAGCCCAACGCTGGTTTGACGTTGTGAAGTATGATATGCGACATGCATACCAATCGTCTCAAAACGGGGGATGCTGGAGCCCGTGTGAACCTGAACCGGGCATCGGAGCGAATGTTCCGAACGCAACCGGGATTTACCGTTCGGATGATGATGATATGTACAGAATCAATTGTTTTATTTATTGGGAAATTGGGATTTGTTAATTTAGG
Source organism: Dendrolimus kikuchii (assembly GCA_019925095.2). NCBI lineage: Eukaryota > Metazoa > Arthropoda > Insecta > Lepidoptera > Lasiocampidae > Dendrolimus > Dendrolimus kikuchii. The sequence continues at coordinate 11,319,087 of CM034413.1, forward strand.
CAAATGGCGGACCTAATGAAGAGTTTTTGAAATTGTACGCTCCTTAATAAAACTACGTTTTAACGGTTTTAAGCGCGGTAATTTATTTGATTTTTATTATTCCGACGTTTCGGAAGACCAAGGATGTTAGGTGTCAATGAGTATTATTAAAGTTTTATTTAGCCTACCGCTGACTTAATCATTTTACAAAATTAAAACAAAATAATTTTAGTTTGTATCCGTGCAGGAACGGAGAAAGAATACAATTTCCTGCGGCCGAGCGGCCTGTCGTAAGAGGCGACTTAACAACCCACAGCCAGGTGGTAGGGCATTTGCCCGACTGGATGGCTACCACCCCTGGTCTAGAGTATGTCGCCATAACAACCTTGAGTTGTGTTCCGGCATTAGTGACCAGGTTCCAGTCTCCCTTAAGAGAGCAGCAGCGCATTTGTAGCAACTTTGGTGATGCAAATGTCCATAGGCGATGGTAACCGCTTTCCATCAAGTGGACCGTCCGCCTGTCTGCTGATCTCCTGCAATAAAATAAAAAAAGTTTAGTTAGTTTAGTTTAGTAATTGTAATTTTGTAACAGAATTAACACTAAATAATTAAAATGAACAAGGTGGCGGTAGGCTGAACAAAACTTTAACAATACTCATTGACACTTGACATCTTTGTCGTTCGTTGAAGAGTGGCCGAAACGTCGGAATAATAAAAATCAACATACATACATAACTTCAGGCCAGTTCCCTTGCGGGGTAGGCACGAACAACAGAGAGCCACTTAGGCTTATTCTTACACACCTCACTTGCTTCTTTGACATTCATAACTCTTGTCATGCACGCTCGTCTGTTCTTAAGGCTCCTGACAAATAAATTACCGCGCTTAAAACCGTTAAGTAGTTTTATTATGTATACAAGTCGCGAAAATGTAAGAAAATGTTATGTGCGCTTCTTATTTACCAATCCAATACTTCTTCATTGGTCTTCCATTCTTTCCAACTTACATTTTTTTTCATAAAATTACTTTTTTTTTTTTAATTAATGCCAATATAGCATCGTGTTTGAAAACATTTCTGAAACACAACGTTACGTTATTTCAGTTTGGCCGCGGAAGAATTTAATATCCAGCCAAGTTACGTGTTTTCATGTGAACAGACATCCAAGCCTTTTGGGACTTGTTTTTATAGTTCCCGTTCCTTTATTCCAGAGGATTCTTTGTGAAAATTTCAATTTTAGTCGTAGAGCATTATTTTGTTCGAGTGTAATTTTTTATAGTGCTGCGATTCTTTGTGAGGTATTTTGATTTTTAATTTCTCCACCCTAATTCAAGAGTTGATGGGGAAAGGAATGATTTTTGAAGTGAAACTTCTATATAGACGGGGTCTTAGGATTTTTCTGTCACGAAAAAGCGCTACGGTCGCGTGGAGGAGCCGCATAAATTTCGACTACACGTGGTGAGGGGCGGCATAATTTTAGAGTATACTATGGATGCGTTTTTTGGTTCCGGATCGAATTCAGTTTTTTTTGTTTGATAAAATAAAATATGTTTAAATAAAAAATGCATTCGTTAAAATGTACCTAACCTAACTTCCACTTGTCCGTTGCGATTGCGATTCATTTTTCCACTTATCCGTTGCCATTCGTTTTTCCACTTGTCCGTTGCGATTCGTTTTTCCACTTACCTGTTGCCATTCGTTTTTCCACTTGTCCGTTGCCATTCGTTTTTCCACTTACCCGTTGCCATTCGTTTTTCCACTTGTCCGTTGCGATTCGTTTTTCCACTTACCCGTTGCCATTCGTTTTTCCACTTGTCCGTTGCCATTCGTTTTTCCACTTATCCGTTGCCATTCGTTTTTCCACTTGTCCGTTGCGATTCGTTTTTCCACTTACCCGTTGCCATTCGTTTTTCCACTTGTCCGTTGCCATTCGTTTTTCCACTTATCCGTTGCCATTCGTTTTTCCACTTGTCCGTTGCGATTCGTTTTTCCACTTACCCGTTGCCATTCGTTTTTCCACTTGTCCGTTGCGATTCGTTTTTCCACTTACCCGTTGCCATTCGTTTTTCCACTTGTCCGTTGCGATTCGTTTTTCCACTTACCCGTTGCCATTCGTTTTTCCACTTATCCGTTGCCATTCGTTTTTCCACTTGTCCGTTGCGATTCGTTTTTCCACTTACCCGTTGCCATTCGTTTTTCCACTTGTCCGTTGCCATTCGTTTTTCCACTTACCCGTTGCCATTCGTTTTTCCACTTGTTCGTTGCGATTCGTTTTTCCACTTACCCGTTGCCATTCGTTTTTCCACTTGTCCGTTGCCATTCGTTTTTCCACTTACCCGTTGCCATTCGTTTTTCCACTTGTCCGTTGCGATTCGTTTTTCCACTTACCCGTTGCCATTCGTTTTTCCACTTGTCCGTTGCCATTCGTTTTTCCACTTATCCGTTGCCATTCGTTTTTCCACTTGTCCGTTGCGATTCGTTTTTCCACTTACCCGTTGCCATTCGTTTTTCCACTTGTCCGTTGCGATTCGTTTTTCCACTTACCCGTTGCCATTCGTTTTTCCACTTGTCCGTTGCGATTCGTTTTTCCACTTACCCGTTGCCATTCGTTTTTCCACTTATCCGTTGCCATTCGTTTTTCCACTTGTCCGTTGCGATTCGTTTTTCCACTTACCCGTTGCCATTCGTTTTTCCACTTGTCCGTTGCCATTCGTTTTTCCACTTACCCGTTGCCATTCGTTTTTCCACTTGTCCGTTGCGATTCGTTTTTCCACTTACCCGTTGCCATTCGTTTTTCCACTTGTCCGTTGCCATTCGTTTTTCCACTTATCCGTTGCCATTCGTTTTTCCACTTGTCCGTTGCGATTCGTTTTTCCACTTACCCGTTGCCATTCGTTTTTCCACTTGTCCGTTGCCATTCGTTTTTCCACTTATCCGTTGCCATTCGTTTTTCCACTTGTCCGTTGCGATTCGTTTTTCCACTTACCCGTTGCCATTCGTTTTTCCACTTGTCCGTTGCGATTCGTTTTTCCACTTACCCGTTGCTTCGTTTTTCCACTTGTCCGTTGCCATTCGTTTTTCCACTTATCCGTTGCCATTCGTTTTTCCACTTGTCCGTTGCGATTCGTTTTTCCACTTACCCGTTGCCATTCGTTTTTCCACTTATCCGTTGCCATTCGTTTTTCCACTTGTCCGTTGCGATTCGTTTTTCCACTTACCCGTTGCCATTCGTTTTTCCACTTGTCCGTTGCGATTCGTTTTTCCACTTACCCGTTGCCATTCGTTTTTCAACGTGTCCGTTGCGATTCGTTTTTCCACTCATCCGTTGCGATTCGTTTTTCCACTTGTTGAAGGTTCTAATATGTGTCTCAGCACACATTTCGATTTTTTTTATTTGTAACACATCAACTATTGGCATAAATTTGAAATTTGAATTTGAAATTTGAAAATTTGAAAATTAAAAATAACTCAAATGCCAGGTGGTAGGGCATTTGCCCGACTGGATAGCTACCACCCCTGGTCTACGGTATGTCGCTATAACAACCTTGAGTTGTGTTCCGGCATTAGTGATCAGGTTCCAGTTTCCCTTAAGAGAGCAGCAGCGCATTTGTAGCACCTTTGGTGTTGCAAATGTCCATAGGCGATGATAACCGCTTTCCATCAAGTGAGCCATCTGCCTGTCTGCTGATCTCCTGCAATAAAAAAAAGCGTTGGCGTGCAGTTGAACCAGATAACTAGTAATTAAGTGTAAAAGATATTATACATACATACATACATAACTTCACGCCAGTTCCCTTGCGGGGTAGGCACAAACAACAGAGCGCCATTTAGGCCCATTCTTACACACCTCACTTGTTTCTTTGACATTCATAACTCTTGTCATGCACACTCGTCTGTTCTTAAGGCTCCTGACATCACCCTCCGCTAGTACACGATCAATTTGATCATGGAAGGTGTGTCGTGGCCTTCCACGACTTCTGCATCCATCCACTTTTGCATTGTATATCTGTTTAGTCATTCTTTTATCATGCATTCTTTCCACATGCCCGAACCACCGGAGCATTCCTTTCCTTACCTTCACCCCGACACTCTCTCTATCTTAAAAGATATTATATATATCCTATATCCTATAATCCTATTCCTATAAATATTATAAACGCGAAAGTTTTTAAGAATGTATGTATGGATGTATAGATGCATGGATGTATGTTGAAACTTTACAGTAATATAGCTTACACATCAGAATAACACAGGCTATAATTTATAAAGATATTGCGTGAATTAACCAAAATATAAAGATTTTCTATCACTACGCCGGTGAAACCGCGGGCGCAGCTAGTTTATATATAAAATTCTTCTGTTCGTATGTATTCTGTGTATGTCACTGAACTACTAAACGCTGGGACCGATTTTGTTGAAATTTCTTGTGTGTTTGAGTTGATCCTGGGATGGTTTAGAGTTACAATTAGACCCCGTAGGTGGTGCTACTGTGGGGTTCTCAATTTTATATTTTTAAGGCAGGACACCATCTGCCCAATCCGCTGGTATAGATAACTGTAAAATATATACGTAGATTCATAACAAATAACAATCCAATATTATGTTGCATCACACGCAAACATATTAGGTTTAAGCGGTGACTTATAATTGTATGTCTCTAGAGACCACGGGACATAAAAATGGCCCGGACTTTTGGAGGACTTGCGTGGGGCTATGGGAAGATCAACACGTAGAGGCTCTTTGACAAGTTTAATGTAAATGTGGCGTGACACCGACCGGCGATTATCCCTGTCTACACCATATATTAATTCACCCAAGGACAAGCCCCGGCCAATGTAGGACTATTGTTGGAAATGAGAACAAAAAATACCGGGCTATTGGGGTGGACTGCTAGTGATACTAGGGGTCTGGAAATATGAGGACTATGGCGTCTGCCCGTCGCAAATATAATATAAAATATAATATTATATATTTTTTTATCGAATACAATGCAAGAAAACTTAACTAATTTGTATTGTATTCTACTCATAGTCCCTCAAGACTATAAGTAGAATACTGAGCCTAGATCACCGTCTTCTATGGGTAAGGTGCCCAGAAGGCTGGTTACGTTTCCTCGCTGGATCGCCATACTGATCCGTTGCCCGAGGTAAGCACCAGTCCTCTGATCACCTGAAGAGTCAAGGAGTCGGTTCGATAAATTTTGATAGAGGCTCATGGCCTCAGGACCCCACGGTCCAAGCGTCTCGACAGCAAACGGCACAAACATATAACTCTCACTGAGGGTTGCATATTTGCGCCGTTTGTGTGATTCAGCTGTTTCCGCCGCTGAAACGGCTGATCTAGACGTGTTTGGTAAATGGAATGCGGCCAACGTGTCTACGAAAATTTCTTATATATTTTATTATATAAAATATATAAAAATATCTACTAGTACCAATAATGGACGTACGGGTTCGCCGTAGTAGACTGTAGGTAGTTGTAGAGGACTGTCTAATACTGAAACCTCTAGGGGTCGGCAATTTGGCAGCGATCCAATTTATTTGCTTCAACTGATGTGGATTCATAAAAAACGTCAGAGTGCAAACACCTCGCCGGGAGTTTACCTCGTATAGACAGATTACACCGGTTACATTTGACCTGTCACTATCTGCACTAATATACATAGATACACTTTTTTTAAAGTGAAACTTCTTTATAATCGTTGTAATTTGAAAATCGATGAAACGAAAAAGTGACACTAAAAAAGATAAAGACAAAAAATTCAACCTTATTTAATTTGAAATAAAACACATTTGTCTTTACCCGGTAGTATTTCAATTTAAATAACACCTAATCTAAACCTATATACATATATATATATATATATATCTAAGGCAGATATTCTTTTATACGTAGATCAAAGGAAATTGTGCGTGACAGTGCATTGAATTTTGAACTCTATGCCAGTGATTTAAAGTGTAATTTAAATTGAATTTTTCTGAATTGTAATATGTAGACAGATGTGTAGGCTAAAGATATTATATTTATATTAATAAAAGTTAGAGAAGGATTATTTGTGAGTATATTTTCTGAAATTTTACTTCTACTGCGTGTGAACTGCAAACAAACACACACACACACACACACACACACGCACGCACACACACACACACACGCACACACACACACACACATGCACACACACACACACACACACACACACAAACACGCACGCACGCACGCACACGCACACACATTTTTAGTGAAACTTCTTTAGAATCGCTGTGATTTGAAACTCGATCAAAGGAAAAAAGCGACACTAAAAAGAGATACCTAATAACCTAAACACCATGCTCATAAAGTTAGAGTTGGAAATATTGTTACGTCCATGGTAACCACTTAATGGCAAATGGTTACCGTGGACGTAAATGGACCCGTTTGCCAACTTGCCTACAAGTAAACATATAAATTTTTTTATTTTTTAAAAAAGCACAACAAAAAACAGCTTTTGAAATTCCCGCGAAATATTCCTCAGATCGCCTTAACATTTATTTTAGTTTTCAAACTGACTTGTCATTAGCGAAAAAACACGTGTAAAAGACGTAAGTGATGTGAACTTTCAGAATCCTTCTACAAAAGAGTAGATATAATTAATGTAACACATTTTTTTATTCACATTTCAGTAATTAATTGTGTATGGTTGTCACGGGCGAATTTTTCATCGGAGCGTGTGTAGCCGAGACTAATGGGTACATTGATATACATGGTAAAGAGTCGTCGTTGATTGACTGTTGGTTTTTAGGTGTAAGTTTGACCTTTGCTAATATAAATACTCTACCATTGATATAATCCACACATACATAAACTAGATAATCTAGGCCCCGGAGCACTTGGGGGGTGAACAGGCGACGAACAAAAAAGTACTACCAAGAATTTCCGGCGCTGGTTAGTTGATGGAATTTGTTTAGGATGAATAGTGTAAGAAATGTTGTAATAAAGTGGGAGAGTTTAAGAGCACCTTTAATAATAATAGTAAGTAAATAAATGATTTGATTCAAGGATTAGTACCAAACTTAGGTAAACTTACCACGTGAAAGACATACAAAATTGTACTATTAAAAAATAAATTCTTATTTGTCATTCTACTAGCTCCAAAACTATTGTCAACTGTATATTTAAAGCTAGTATTCCTTGCAATATGTTTACTTAACAAAAATATAAAAGAAAAAACAAAAATATCTAAAGTTAGTGCTTATTAAATGTGTGTATGTGTGTGCGTGTATGTATGCGATGTTGAGTGAATGGGTGTGTGTGTGAAGTGTCAGGCTTATTACGTATAGATTCAACAAGAATGCCGTACAAATTGAGGAAGATAGGATTTAATAGGTAAATAAATAAATACTCGGCAGACAAACACACACATAGTATATCCCAAGTTAACGCTTGTGTTATGGGTGTTATACAAGGGATCTCTCTGGGGCCGATCCCAGACACCCAGACCATAGTAAATAACAGAAAGTTTGTTTCCGAAATTTACCATGCCGGGAATCTAACCCGGAGCCTCTGCCGGCTATGACTTAGCCCGCTCAACCACAGAGGCCGCCAAATATATTTATAACATTAATTGTATCTATGGATGAGATGTATTTTGGTGTAGGTACGTCGGTTACATATTTATTTATAGATGAAATGTATTTGACATTTACTGGGCTACTTTACATTGTAATTGGAAGGGCTAAATGTAGTCATGGTCTTTAATAATCCCCGCATTAAATAATACATCTAGCCCAAAAAAGATAATAATAGAGTTTATTTGCGGATGATATATTTTGAATTTTACGGTGATAAACTGGAAGCTTCAGTTTGTATGAAATGAAAGCGAGAAAAAATGTTGTTCGGCTAACACTAGTTATTACACCAATACTTTTTATTACTGAAATTTCTACTCAAAGAAAATAGAAATTAATTTCACTGACTTGGATAATTTTAAAATAAATACTAAAAAAGGAGAAAATATTTGGTTCATTTTAAACACTGTTATCGTAGCTAAGTTTGAATAATGGTGAATCCCTTTCATGTAGATCATTGACTGTTACAAATAGGAATGAGAATTTCGGAATTGTAAATTTAATAGTTCTGAATAAAATCATACAGTTACTTTCCATAGCTCAATTAACACATTTATTTATTTCTAGGGTTCTGTAGTAGCTTTTAAGCTTATGAGATCGACATGTCTGTTAGTTTGTCCGTCCGTCTGTGTATATCACAGTAATTTTTAGGTATTGATTTAAGTAAGGGTACTTGCTATACAAGAGTTGAGTAATAAAAGTCGTATAAGGTGTTGTTAGTCAACTCTTTCAAAATCATAACAATGTTAATTAGTGACTCTTCTTAAGCAAAAAAATACTTAAATATTAAGCACCTTACACAATGATCGTGATAAAATAAAATCGTTTAAGAGCTGTGGATTTTTCTCTATGCATGATGTATATACAGTTTTAGAAGAAATAATAATCTTCTATCTATATAAATAATAAGCTTTTTTAAAAAGGTTTTTATAAATACAAGCTTTTGAGATCCTGGATATCATGAAGCAGTAGAGTGCTAGCCAAGACAAGTAAAACGAGCCCAAACACGACGGGTCTATCTTGTTTAGTACAGGAATTCCTATGGCCACCTTCCGACTTCATCATCAGATCAGCTCCATGGTACCACATTATTGCATTATTGCGTTTAAACCGGGAAGTTGGTCAAATTTAACTTGCAAGATTCCACCCGAACTCACATACATACTTAGGTACATCCATTGCAAGTTAAATAAAAGCTTGTAGTTGTAATAATAAAATAATGACTCGTAGAAATGTATGTACGCCGCATAACTTGAGAACGACTTTACCGATTTTGATGATTTTTTTTGTGCGCGTTAAGTCGTGGTGGTTGGTTTAGATTCACAATTTGAACCGGTAGGTGGCGCTGAGTTCTAGATACTTTATTTTTTAAGGGCAGAACAACGTCTGCCGGGACCTCTAGTAGTTATTAATTGGCATACAAACAGGCTTTGTATGATATACCCGTACAACAGATATGTTTGGTTCTCATCCCAGTCAACTAGACCAAAGTAAACAGCAGAAAGTTCTTTTACGAATTTTACCATCCCAGGAATTAAAGCCTCCGTTACAGAGAGCTACACGGGCAAAATTTTAGACCACTTTACCATATAGGTCGTTTATTCTTAGATCTACCATTTTATCGATAAAGGTTGAATAGAGCGTGTCCCATCACTAGTTAAAAATAGTAATTAATCATCGATACGCACATAAAATAGAAACGGTGCGTTCAATTATCGTTTTATTAATATAAATGTGGGTTGCTTTGTGTATTTCTGTCTGTTGATTCATTGGCTACGTAACGGTGTACGTTGGGTATGTATGTATGGTGGGTGTCATAAACGAAAATGTGAATGAGAAGGGATGGAAGGCAACGGTATTACGTGTCGATTCAATAAGAATGCCGTACAAATTGAGGCAGATAGGATTTTATAGGTAAATATATTTATAACATTAATTGTCTCTATGGATGAGATGTATTTTGGTGTAGGTACGTCGGTTACATATTTATTTATAGTTGAAATGTATTTGACATTTACTGGGCGAGTTTGCATTGTAATTGGAAGGGCTCAATGTAGTCATGGTTCTTAGTAATCATACATACATACATACATAACTTCACGCCAGTTCCCTTGCAGGGTAGGCACGAACAACAGAGCGCCATTTAGGCTTATTCTTACACACCTCACTTGCTTCTTTGACATTCATAACTCTTGTCATGCACACTCGTCTGTTCTTAAGGCTCCTGACATCACCCTCCGCTAGTACACCATCAATTTGATCATGGAAGGTGTGTCGTGGCCTTCCACGACTTCTGCATCTATCCACTTTTGCATTGTATATCTGTGCTTAGTAAGCCCCGTATCAAATAATAAATTTAGCCCAAACAAGATGTAATAGAGTTTATTTGTGGACTTTTGATGTATTTTGAATTTTTCGGTGATAAACTCGAAGCTTAAGTTTGTATGAAATGAAGGCGAGAAAAAATCCAAATCTAGTACATCAATGTGAAAGTAATATTTACGTTTTAACGGTTTTAAGCGCGGTGTTTTATTTGATTTTTTTTTCGACGTTTTGGCTACTTTTCAGTAGCCGCGATCACGGAAGACAAAGAGGTCAAGTGTCAGTGCGTATTCTTAACGTTATCGATTAGCCTACCCCCAACCTGTTTATTTTCATTATTTAATTTTAATTTTTATCTATGGTATTTATAGAAGTGAAACTTCTTTAGAATTGTTTTGTTTTCAAAATCGATGAAACGAAAAAGTGACACTAAAAAGAGATAAACACATAAAATTCAACTTTATTTAATTTTGAAATAAAACACATTTCTCTTTACGGGTTAGTATTAATTTGGTGTTAAGTGCGTTCCAGAGATGCACAGTCTGCACCCAGAACGATCTTGCGTAAATCTCCATAATACTATGACCCAATATGACGGATATGACGGACCCAAAGATCTGGAATCAATTTTTTAATTAAATTCTATACAAGCCCTTTGCGAGCGTTACAATAGTAAATTACAAAGTAGCATATAAAACGCCGGCAGCAAAGTTTCTTAAAAATATCTTAATCAAACAAAAAGTTAAGCACTAAAGCGGCTGGTCGTTGCTTAAGAACTAAAGTGGCTTAATTAAGGACCGAGTCGTGACCTGAGGGGAAGCCGAGGGGTAGAGAAGCGGGTCTGCTGCGGTGATAAAAAGGCGCTTGCATTTTTGCATATTGTAATTTGCTAGTTATAAAAACAATTTTTTATTTATTATATTTTTTTCATATACAAGGCTACTGGTAACTCTATGTATTCCTGTCGAGACGAGCTGGAGGTGCTCAAAAACAACAAATTCATTACAAATTTAAAATTAATTAAATAGAATTAGAAATTAACAATTTTTAAGTATGACAAAGAGATGTTATTTTAATACTAGTTTCTCTACATGTACATAATGTTGAAAATTGTAACAGACGAACAAACTTGATTGGATTTCATTAAGTAAATGATTATATTTATTTATAACTTGTGTATATTGACTTGTGTATGGTGAAGTATATTATTGTATATGTGTATATATATATATGTGTGAATGGAGCGTTAGGTAAACTTCTAGGCGCTAAGAACCTCAGCTAGAAGGCCCAGCTTGCCATACACAACGCGGTGCTGGTACCTACGCTCACGTATGGAAGCGAAAGTTGGGTATGGAAGAGAGAGCATGAAAGTAGAGTAAACGCGGTCGAAATGCGAGCACTGCGCAAAATCTGCGGAGTGACGCTCGCGGACCGCGTTCGTAATACCGAAGTAAGAAAGAGAGTTGGTCTGAAAGAGAGTGTCGGGTTGAAGGTAAGGAAAGGAATGCTCCGGTGGTTCGGGCATATGGAAAGAATGCAAGATGAAAGAATGACTAAACAGATATACAATGCAAAAGTGGATGGATGCAGAAGTCGTGGAAGGCCACGACACACCTTTCATGATCAAATTGATCGTGTACTAGCAGAAGGTGATGTCAGGAGCCTTAAGAACAGACGAGCGTGCATGAAAAGAGTTATGAATGTCAAAGAAGCAAGTGAGGTGTGTAAGAATAAGCCTAAATGGCGCTCTGTCGTTCGTGCCTACCCCGCAAGGGAACTGGCGTGAAGTTATGTATGTATGTATGTATATACATGACCATGTATATATGTATGTGTTTGTATATTTAATTCTTAAATTAGTTTGAGTATTTATGTATCTATTGCCTTTTTCCTGCACCACCTATATCGCCTGATAACGCTTTGAGCGATAAGGCCGCCTATTGTATTGCCTAGAAAATATTCTAAATATGGTCTGTTTTTGTAATAAAGTGTTACCTCGCTTTCATCCACACATTGGATTTAATTTTCATATAATTATAATATATTGAATTACGTTTATAAACTTTGAATCGTTGAGATGCTTTTTTTAAATTGACTTATATTAAAATATTTGAATGACCATGTGTAGGTCAAATACAGCGAGAACATTGGACTTTGTTGTCATCTTATGTACAACTATTACCTGTATTTTTACAAATAAGAATTCATTGATACTCATAAAACATGTTTTATTTGTTTCAGGTACGTAATGAGTAACAAAGACGGGCGCCAAGTTTAAAAAAAATGGGACGAAGGCAAGCCAAACTATGTCATACACGGTGGTGACGCGTTATAGGAGAATAGGTGTAAGGAGCACTCACTTGTTTGCTGGGTTTACTGGTTCGTATTTTGTAATTTGTATTTTTCACACGTTAAAGTAGTTCAAGCGGTCGCGTAGCAAGACTGGACGATTTGACAGATGCGGAAGCGCAGCGCCATAGACATAGTTTCTTCCGTTCCGTTTTCTGCGTCTCGTTCGCGCGAGTGTTGTGGCGGATAGGACAGAGAAGGAAAGGACACTGGGAGGATATTCAGTCAAAATGGGCAACCCTCATATACACAAACGTAAGTTACACTACGTGTAAACAAGGTAAATCAAGACCCGCAACCCTTCTCATTGGCGAAACACTCCGAATAGGGTGGAACATTTCTCAATACGGGCCGAAGGACACGAAAAATATTGTTATCTGAGCGAACCGAATGAAATATTAATATAAGCACACCTGTATGGAGGAATAATAGGGTTGCCAGCTTATATATAGGATTATAAAATATCAATAATATATGAAGGTAATTTATTTACTAATAATAAACTAGAGTTGATGTCTTATCGCTATTTTGTATAATACTGTTACGAATTTGTAGCAGACTCGTAGGATATAAATTTGAAAATACCGTTGGAATTATTATAAAGTTTATTAGAAGTACACACACGTAAATCAAAGTTCTTACAAGTAGAGCCGAATACAGCGAAACCAAACGTCGTTATAAGATACTCGCTCCAAAAGTACACTAGATAGCACTTTGTTCGCAGTCAGAACTCGACTAACTCCATTTTTAAATTAATATGCCCGCCCACCATTCCTTTGAACTATTAACATGTCGGCTCAATGGCTTTTAAGAATTTGCAATGTTTACAAAGCAATAAGGTTTTATGACATTTGCTGCGGCGTAAATAAAGAGTTTAGCGCGAAAATTAGATCACAGGGGTAATAAGACATCTGCAATGGATTAATCGCATCAGATCGCAACAAATCGGTAACAAATATTTGGTCTCTACTAAATTTGTTATTACAATTGTGTTGTTATAGTCGACGACATAATGGCACGATAGTATAATAGAATAGGATACCTATATTTTATTGAACTAAAATGCTACATAAGATCATGAACATTAATATTCTATGACAATCGGCGTTCTTTTCGTCCATTGCGATTTCTTCCAGACAACCTTCGGATGGAGTATAAGGAGATCAACAAAAGTTATAATGATTGCTTTTGAATACGAAACCAACCATTATAATAGTGCTATTATGAGGCCAGTGAACAAACATTCGGACACGTTCGTAATAACAGACTTGAGGCCCAGGTGTCTTATTCATTTGTTTTTATTATTAAAAAGAATCTAAGAGTAGTTCCATAGATATAACATCAGAACATACAATATAATCTTAACCAAAAGTTGATACTTAAATAATAAATAAATAAAAATAACAGAAATACTAAATTACACTAACATTATTATCCGATGTATCATAAACACTGACATTTTTGACGTGAAAAAAAATTTATAAATCATTTTCATTTCTCTTTCTTTGCTGGATTTGATTTTGACTAACGTCAGACACGTCTTTGTGACAATCCGAAATGTTACATTTCACTTAACATTTTCAACACAATTTATTGTGACTTTATTTATTGTCTTGGACAAGATTAATACCTAATTAAAAATAAACTAAATTATACATAATATTGCAATAACTTAATAGTCTATCCAAATTATTAAAGATAAGAAAGACGTCTTTTACTACTTGTTTACAAATCGCTAATTAGCATATTCAAAGTGATAGGTATTTCAATATTATAGTTTATTAGCATGCACTTTATACAAACAGGTAGTTATATGCAATACATTATCTGGAGTTTTAAAGCAAATTTAATATTTTGTTAAAAAATATTTTCAACACAATTTAACATTTTAAATTTTCTACACATATTTTGCATATAAGCAAGCAATCAATATCCAATAAAAAAAAATATAGGATTTTTTTCGATAAAATATTGGTAAGATATCGCATCTGGCAACACTACCCGATCATACCCCAGTCGGAGCACGCGTAAGCTAGTTTTATTTACAGCTGTGTTATTGAATATTTGCCGCCTGAACGCTGTGATAGTGAGTCTATTTGAGAGGTTCAATCCCATTTGAGGTGTGCACGAAGAAATCTTGGGTTGACTGTTCGTATAAAGGGGAAGCATTAAGTATTGCTTATGAAAGATGATAAATTAATTAATGCATTTTTTTTAAGTGAAGCTTCTATATAGACGGGTGGTCTTAGGATTTTCTGCCACGAAAAAGGTTTACGGCCGCGTGGAGGAGCGGCATAAATTTAGAGAAGTCTTTGGATGCGTTTTTTTGGTTCCGGATCGAATTCAGTTTTTTGTTTGATAAAATATGTTTAAATAAAAAATGCATTCTGACCGAACCAGATTTTCAAATTGGACAAGTACATTAATAATCTGCCCGTAAAACTTCAAGTTAAAATTTTGTTGTGATTCGTTTTTACACTTGTCCGTTGAAGTTTCACTTCTACTATGTGTCCCAGCACACTTTTTTTTTATTGCAAGAGTTCAGCAGACAGGCAGACGGCCCACTTGATGGAAAGCGGTTACCATCGCCTATGGAAATTTGCAACACCAAAAGTGCTACAAATGCTGCTCTCTTAAGGGAGACTGGAACCTGGTCACTAATGCCGGAACACAACTCAACAACAACTGTTATGGCGGCATACTCTAGACCAGGGGTTGTAGCCATCCAATCGGGCAAATGCCCTCCTACCACGTGGCTGTATGTTGTTTTGTCGCCTCTTACGACAGGCCGCCGCCCGGCCGCAGGTAATTGTATTCTTTCTCCGTTTCTGCACGGATGAAAGGCATTAGAGGTCGTAGTTTGTTTTTGTTTTTTTTTTAAATTGCAAAGCTGCCAAACAGGCAGACTGACCACCTAATGGAAAGTGGTCGCGGCGTATGGACGTTTGCAACACCAGCAGCGAAGCTAAAGTGTTACCAGCATTTAGGATAGGATAGTAGAAATAGAAAAAATAAAGAGAGACAGAGAGAGGTGATGGTCTTTGTTACATACATACATAACTTCACGCCAGTTCCCTTGCGGGGTAGGCACGTACAACAGAGCGCCATTTAGGCTTATTCTTACACACCTCACTTGCTTCTTTGACATTCATAGCTCTTGACATGCACACTCGTCTGTTCTTAAGGCTCCTGACATCATCTTCTGCTAATACACTATCAATTTGATCATGGAAGGTGTGTCGTGGCCTTCCACGACTTCTGCATCCATCCACTTTTGCATTGTATATCTGTTTAGCCTTATATAATTATATCTAAAACTATGGTAATAACACATTTTGAATTATAATAGTTGACATTAAGGCTGCAATATTTTTAGAGGCTGTTGCTGCACTAGACTCTAGGTCTGTATCGCGACACCCAACATAATTTTATTTTAGAAACTTACTCGTTAATACAATGTAATTATTCATTAATTAACCTTTAACTATGAGTGCGTGCATGTGTGTGTGCCCCTAGTGTTATAGTCGGTTTGGTAATATGCATTCTGTGTCGCTGTAATTTAATGTTTTTAACCATTTAATAATTTGGTGTTTAAACTCTGATGCTGATATTTCTTTGGCGGAGGCTGTGTTCTGGCATACTTTATTATAAATGGGTATATGGACGTATGGAGGAAGGCGTTTGGCAAAGGATGTATGTATTTTAGGTAAGGGTATATTATATTGTTACAACTTAGCCAAAATTCCACGAAACACACCGGCCTGCCATAAAGCAGGGTTTTATTACCCACCGCATTTGGTGTTCGTTTGTGTTTAAAATTTGCAATTAGACAATAGCCTATTGTTCTTGTGCTTGTTTATGAACGTTCGCAGGCATAATTAGGCGGGTGTGCAGAATTATGTTTCCTGGGAATTGCGCCGACAGAGGCGCAGGTGTGATTCGTGGAAATCATTGTTTACCCGGTCGTGACACATTGTAAGCTGAGTATAAAGGGATGGCCGAACGGAGAGATCGGCAGTCGAGCGACGATTACGATACTAGCAAGACGTGTGTTCATTCGACAAGCGATATAGTAAAGGACTTTGCGCGTGTTATTGAATTGTGCAGTTTGTACTGGCTGTGTCCAGTCATATTTGTGCTTGTTTGTACAGTTCTAATAAACTCTATAGTGATTCCAACGGCATTTTAATTCGAGTCCTGCGTAACTCGTAACAATATATTCGACGGGAGGTGAGGTATTGGTATTCAATCTCCACATTTTCCTACCTCAGCTATAGCAGGACATAGTTGAGCCGGCAATAAAGTGCGCTGTCACCGATCGCGTCTTCAAACAAGTGCGCTAATGTTTTTATTCTTGACTCTTTAAAAGTGAACCGTTCCACACCGAAGGTTCAAAGGCAACAAAGGTCGGGTCACGTCCACGGTCCTAAGCAAACATACCGTCCGCGCTAAGTTAAAACATTGACAAAAAATGGCGCGAGCAAACAACGCGTCGCTTTTGGGGTCCCTTTGCGAGGATCTTTTATGATGAACTAGCCGTTGCCCGCGGCTTTTATCGCGTAAAAAAAGGATTCATATACAGGTTGATTTTTTCAAGCTAGCCTTCAGGGCCAAGTCTCGTGGCCGATATTGATGAAACTAAAGCAGCATCATTGGATTTTGGAAAAATCAATACGTCTTGTATTTATTATACCAAATCATAGTGTAGCCTGTCAGGATCAATTTAGGTGAAGGAATGTCAAACCTCAAACTAAAGGAAATGTTTGTTTTTGAACAAAATGTTATATCTTCCATACCTTACATCCTGTAGATGTCATGAAGCGGGTATGTCATGATTATTGAAGTGACAATATTAATTTTTAACTGACTTCCAAAATGAGGAGGTTCTGAATTCATCTGTATGTTCGTTACTCGATATCCTTTCATTCGACGCACCTTTTCATTCCGCGACTGTACTTACTGCGTATGGTACAGTCGCGGTATGAAAAGGTTCGTCACCTTAAAGTCGACTTTTGCTTGCACGAGTACACGAAACAGAACTGCCAACATTTTGATAAATGTTACGTTTATAAAATGTAGAAACGTGAAAAAGAAAATTGTAATTTTGACAATGACAGACACTGAGATTAACAATAAGAAACAAAGGGGATATAATCATTACGCTTAACATAAATATTAAAACCAATAAAAATGCTTTGCATGTCTAAACGATCTTCTAGACAAGATAGAAAATCAAATAACTTTGATTTTAGTCGTTTTAAACTTTCTTATCGAATTGTTAAACATAATTTTCTGTGAAACAGTCTGTTTTGTGACTTAGTTTCAAAAGGTAACATGTGCTCGCGGAACGTTAAATGAATCGATTTGAAAACTGGCGAATCTTTTCATACCACGATTGTACAATGTAAAGAATTAATGCAAACGAAGGCACAGGTAATAGCCAGTACGAAGTAATGAAGAAAAAGCTACTTGATAAAAGGAGGTGTATTATTCCTCTAGGGCTGCCACTGGTCTCGAAGCTAGGTCTAGTGCTTTTGAGAGTAATCTGGCTCCTATTTATACTAAGCTTCCAGTGTCTTATTTCACATTATGACCCAAATTTCATATATTCTTGTTGTATTTTTATTGTTAACTAGAGTTTACCCCGCGGCTGGGCCGCGGGTTAACCTCTAGTTCCTGCTTCTTGTTTAAAGAGCAGGCGTTAATACAGGTTACAATGTACACCATTTTTATGTTAGTGCCATTTGCACCCGAAAAATTCACTTCATTTTATATCGCAAACTCGATGCTTGATATATTCTCATGCCGATTTCCTGGCATGATATATATGTCCATTTTCGGCATTAAAACTACATTTAAACTAAATTACAATAAAAACGATCCAGTATTCCCAGTGTTTTCCGAAAACTTAACAGAAAGACATATCGAGTTACTATCGCATTTTTATAGACGATGCATTTTTATATCTATGAACTTGAGAAATGATTGGTCTCATCCAAACTTTCATCCTCTATTACAAACAGTCCTAGTTTTATTTATCTATCCCCCGTCAATGAAAAGTATAAAAATGACAAAAGGGACAACATCAGCAAAAAGGACAAAAAGAGCAACATGGACAAAAAGGACAAAAAAGAGCAAAAGAGCAAAAGCGCAAAAGGGCAAGAGCGCAAAAGGGCAAAAGGGCAAAAGAGCAAAGGAGCAAAAAAGCAAAAGTGCAAAAGGGCAAAAGGGCTCAAGGGCAAAAGGACAAAAAGGACAAAATAACCAAAATGATGAAAATGGCAAATCACAAAACCAACCAAAGCCTGTCCCACTTTTGGGATAATCTTTACATAAATCTATCCCATTATCCGGGATTAAAAATATCCATGGTCCACCCTCGGTATTCAAATTACATATGTACCGAGTATCAGCCAAATCGGGCCAAAAGTCTTTCCGTAAAAGGATAACAAACAGAGAGACAAATATACTTTTATCCCGGAAACTATCCCATTTTCCGAGATAAAAAGTACCCTATGTTCATTCTCGGCATCGAAAGTATATATATACTGAGTTTCAGCCAAATCGGTCCAGTAGTTTTTACGTGAAAACGGAACAGACAGACAGACAGACAGATAGACAGACAGACAGACAGACAGACAGACAGACAGACAGACAGACAGACAGACAGACAGAGTTACTTTAGATTAATTATATAGACTTCATATATAGAAGTTGTATTAGAATTACTTATCAAAGAATTAATGGAGTTGTAACAGACAAAAAATATTGTTACCGTCACTTGGAGACATATCAGCCAGAATGGTAGATGCCTTCCAAATTTCATTTTAAAGAAAAGAGGCGACAACACAGCCCGCAGCCAGGTGGTAGGGTATTTGCTCGACTGGATGGCTACTACCCCTGGTCTAGAGTATGCCGCAATAACAACCTCGATTTGTGTTCCGGCATTAGTGACCAGGTTCCAGTCTCCCTTAAGAGAGCAGCAACGCATTTGTACTTGCCATTGGTGTCGCAAATGTCCATAGGCGATGTTAACCACTTTCCATCAAGTGGGCCGTCTGCCTGTCTGCTGAACTCATGCAATAATAAAAAAAAGTTTATTCTAAAACCTTTTAAAATTTGGTACGTAATCTTGTCCTTTTTTTTATTTTGATCGTCTACAGACTTTAGGGGAGAAAGCGCTTTCTTGCAGCTAATACAGTATTTGACGCTCTGTTATATCGGACGCTCCAGAGAGCGTTTAAAAAAAAACTTTCCGAATTACATACATAACTTCACGCCAGTTCCCTTGCGGGGTAGGCACGAACAACAGAGCACCGTTTAGACTTATTCTTACACACCTCACTTGCTTCTTTGACATTCATAACTCTTGTCATGCACGCTCGTCTGTTCTTAAGGCTCCTGACATCACCTTCTGCTAGTACACGATCAATTTGATCATGGAAGGTGTGTCGTGGCCTTCCACGACTTCTACATCCATCCACTTTTGCATTGTATATCTGTTTAGTCATTCTTTCATCATGCATTCTTTCCACATACCCGAACCACCGGAGCATTCCTTTCCTTACCTTCACCCCGACACTCTTTCAGAGCAACTCTCTTTCTTACTTCGGTATTACGAACGCGGTCCGCGAGCGTCACTCCGCAGATTTTGCGCAGTGCTCGCATTTCGACCGCGTTTACTCTACTTTCATGCTCTCTCTTCCATACCCAACTCTCGCTTCCATACGTGAGCGTAGGTACGTAGGTTTCCGAATTAACACTATTTAATTATAATAAATTTAAAATATACACTTTTGAATTGTATTAAGAGAATTAACAATTATTTAAATACGGAATAGAAACTGTACTGTGTGTTCTAGAAACAGAGGTCCGATCAGGACGGAGGATGGAGATGAACTGCTTGTCGGTTGAAACCGTTGGTGAGATCTGCCGGGCAAAACAGGATGATCCTTGGATCATGTTTCTTTATATTCTTGTTATTTCCTTTCAACGGACGGTTATAACAGCTCGTACAAACGTGGCAGCCCTAATCCTGCCAGCAGTCCATCTAACTGAGGCCATCACGACATACCTCTTTGTTTTCGTCCATTTCCCTTTAAGAAATTTAAAAATATTTCAAGTCTCACAACCTCCATTACAGCTTTGCCTATTCACCTCGCTTTTAGGGTTCCGTTAATTGAAATAAAAGAGCCGCGGTAGCTTAGTGGTTAGCTCGCCTCCCAAGTTCAAAGGGTACGGGTCCGATTCTTGGCCAGAAATCGTGCAATCTCTTGCGTAGTGTTACATTTATATATTAATACGTGAAGTAAAAAGTTTCTACTTTTTTTTACGAAAATTGCGCGGACGGAAGGGTATGAAATGAAATGAATTTTTTTACTTTTAATTTTAAATTGGTTCTAAATTTAGATTAGCCGTATCGAAAGTAGAAACTGAAACACAAAAAAAAACTATTGTTGGAAAACAACAGACAAGCTGACGGCCCACGTGATGGAAAGTGATTATAATCGCCGACTGACATTTGCAGCTCTAGAGGTGCTAACAATATGCAGCCGGCCTCAAAAGGGGCGACTGTTGTACGATTATTATGGCGGCATGCTCTACACTAGGCGTGGAGGCCACCCAGGCGATTAAATGCCTTATCATCTGGCTATGGGTTATTTCTTCGCCTCTTAGGGCAGGTAGCCCGGATCCAGAAATTTATATTATTTCCTCGTTCCTACACGGATAAGAAAATATTGAAATTACCTGTAGTTTCAGCATACTCTATTTCACTTATGGTATGGCGTGTAAATAGCCAACACCATGTGTTATTATAATAGTATGTATACCAATCAATAATGTGATAACGAGCAATCATAAATAAATTAATGCGTCTAACCACTGGCGGGGTTATTCAATGGCCCTTTCCTTAATTTCGAAACCCTTTCGAAAATTAAGCTGTCTTCTGCGCTAACACAAGAATAGTAACGCTTCACGCCCAGTCTTCACGTCCAACGAATGTCCAGATAATAATGGGAGTCTACTAGAGTTGGGTAGGACCTGATTTTAAAATGAGTTTGTGAGAGTAAAATGAGATTTTGTACTGAACCAGTACAATGTACCACTTAAATGAGGCCAGGACATTTGTATGGTTTGTACCGCGGCAGTACCTTTGAAGCGATGAGGCGGTGAGCGTCATTTCCTCATTTGTCCCGTACAAAACTTCTAGTGTGACGGAGTGACGCTCGCGGACCGCGTTCGTAATACCGAAGTAAGAAAGAGAGTTGGTCTGAAAGAGAGTGTCGGGGTGAAGGTAAGGAAAGGAATGCTCCGGTGGTTCGGGCATGTGGAAAGAATGCATGATGAAAGAATGACTAAACAGATATACAATGCAAAACTGGATGGATGCAGAAGTCGTGGAAGGCCACGACACACCTTCCATGATCAAATTGATCGTGTACTAGCAGAAGGTGATGTTAGGAGCCTTAAGAACAGACGAGCTTGCATGACAAGAGTATTGAATGTCAAAGAGGCAAGTGAGGTGTGTAAGAATAAGCCTAAATGGCACTCTGTTTTTCGTACCTACCCCGCAAGGGAACTGGCGTGAAGTTATGTATGTATGTATGTATGTAAAACTTCTAGTTCGAAAATGTTCGTTAAGACTCGGATGTGATCGGCCTCGGTCACCTCATTTTACTAGCAGTCGTACATGTCATGTTGTCCCTCTTTGTCATGTGAATATCCGTAGAGGCGTTATTGTACTGTTGTCCTAGTTCCGTCCTTCCTCTTACATTTGACGCGTAAGTAGCAGCGGGACAACATTTTTGAAGTAGTACAAATTTAAACTTTGAGCCGTATCAGTACAAATCTATTTTGTACGGGACAAATGTTACACCTCACACGTGTACTACTCATCACTAGAGTCTACACACAACATATTTGATGGTAACCAGAACATATAACAATTAGTTTTCAAACATTTTACACGATGCGAAACAAAGAACAGCTACAAGATCGAAGCAATCGACGACGCCCACACACGTCCGGCTCGTAATAAAGATGGCTTCTTAACATGGGGGTCCATTCAGCCAATCTGTGTCAAGTTTTCAATTACAATTTGAAAACAGTCCCTTGGGTAAGTTGACACCGCGCGAAATTGTGACAATCCATCCTACTCCATACCGATTGGAGAAATATAAAAATCAGCCGGTGTTTGTTTTGGACAATGTCGATAGTAACCCTGTACCACCAGCTATTCCGTTATCCCGTATTTTATCCGTGCAGGAACAGAGAAAGAATACAATTTCCTGCGGCCGAGCGGACAGTCGTAAGGGGCGACAAAACAACCCACAGCCAGTTGGTAGGGCATTTGCCCGACTGGATGGCTTACCACCCCTGGTCTAAATTATGTGGCCATAACAACCTTGAGTTGTGTTCCGGCATTAGTGACCAGGTTTCAGTCTCCTTTAAGAGAGCAGCAGCGCATTTGTAGCACCTTTTTTTTGTTGCAAATGTCCATAGTGCCTGTCTGCTGAACTCCTGCAATAAAAAAAAAAACTGTGGAAGGAACCCGAATGCGTCGAGACGCGTCGCTCTTGGCAGTCTCTTTTTGTTGTGAAAACCGCTGCATTAGCTATTTACTCTCTCTGCTCGTTTTCTTAAAAAAGACCCTCAAATCTTTTCCGAGGTGCGTGAAGAAAGGTTGCTTTATTGACTTGTCTTATATACTTTAGGCCTGTGGGCCTGGTATATTATTAACTCCTGTATTTACCTGTAGAATAGATAGTTTATTTGTCGCAATCAATTCTAAAACAATGTTCATACAAAACCAGGTGTTAAAAATCAATAATACATTTTATTATGAAACTAAGATATTTTCTTAAGTTTTCGCGACTAGTGTACATAATAAGAGTACGTTTTAACGGTTTTAAGCGCGATAAGTTATTTGATTTTATTATTCCGATATTTCGGCCACTTTTCAGTAGCCGTGATCACGGGAGACAAAGATGTCAAGTGACAATGAGTATTGTTAAAGTTTTTATTTAGGCTACCGCCAACTTGTTCATTTTGATTAGTATTAATTTTGTTTATGGTTATTATTTATTCAATGGAAGCCTAATCTAGTTTACCGCAAATAAATTACCGCGCTTAAAACCGAGTTGCAGGACTCGAATTAAAATGCCGTTGGAATTATTAAAGAGTTTATTAGAACTATACAAACACGTTTAACACAGGTACAAATATAACAACACGCGCAAAGTTCGTCACTAAATAGATTACCGAGTGTACACACGTCTTGCTTCGCCTGTGGTTATCGCTCGACTACCTCATCTCTCAGTTGGGGCATTGCTTTATACTATACCGATGCAAGTCGTGGTAGCGTAATGGCTAGTGCACGCGTCCCAAACTCAAAGGGCGCGGGTTCGATCCTGGCCGGAACGCATGCACCACTTAGTCAGTATTCTGATCTAATGTGCATATTCTTACAATTACCTCGTGCTAATAACGGCGAAGGAAAACATCGTGATGCAACCTGCACATCGAGATAACCGACGTGTCAAACCTGCCAAGCCGCCTTGGACAAGCGTGGCGGGTATACGTCCGTTCCCCCTATAATGGTAGGCCCGAGCCCAGCAGTGGGACATTTATGGGCTGATATTATAATATAATACCGATGCAATATGTCTGCCCGACCGCGTGTACCAAATTTGTTAGGATCAGCTTGTGTTTTAAATCCGAAATACCTGGCAGTGATCACAATACAACAATAGGCCGTAAAATATTGCAATACAGTGGACTGTTTTTTTAATCACAAAGTAAACAAAAGAAGTCCAAATGCCGAAAGGTAATAAAATGCAGGTGCAAATTTGTCTTTGTCAGTCGTAACAATATTATAGAATAATACATCAAATAAAACTTAGTTATATCGTATTCTACTTATAATCCGCCAAGTCTATAAATAGTTTTTTTTTTTTTTTTTTTTTATTGCAGGAGTTCAGCAGACAGGCAGACGGCCCACTAGATGGAAAGCGGTTACCATCGCCTATGGACATTTGCAACAACAAAGGTGCTACAAATGCGCTGCTGCTCTCTTAAAGGAGACTGGAACCTGGTCAGTAATGCCGGAACACAACACAAGGTTGTTATGGCGGCATACTCTACACCAGGGGTGGTCGCCATCCAGTCGAGCAAATACCCTACCACCTGGCTGTGGGTTGTTTTGTCGCCTCTTACGACAGGCCACCTGGCCGCAGGAAATGGTATTCTTTCTCCGTTCCTGCACGGATAAAATGTGTGTTAAACCGTTTCAGTATTTTTCCAAAATGGCCGCGGGATAGGATTTCGCCTTTTGTTTCAAAATGTGATTTTCCTTTTTGTAAATCATATTTAGCCCTTATCTTTCGCCAGCAGTGTACTGAAATTAAATAATAACTCGATATCCTTCTTTGCTCTGATGTTTTTTTTATGTCAGTATCTATTTTCATACGAAAAATATATTTTTGCTATTCTTTAAGGATAATGTTATTTTCGTTCGGAAAGTATTTATGGATTACAAGAACAGAGTATATTATTTGACCTTTTGAATACACAATGATAGGGTAATATTTTTTATCTGTGCAGGAACGGAGAAAGAAGACGATTTCGGAGATTTTGGCGGGAACTGAAAGGAATTATTGTGCTGTGCAGTTTTATTTTCTAAAAATGTGTAAAATTACTCTAAAATGAACAATAGTTGTAGGATGTTGATAGTTTTTGAGTAGTAATTATGTGTTTTGTGAGAAATGTGAACTGTATAGTCAAATGTGGTCTTTTGAGTTGTCACAATAACTCCGTTGAATGGCACTAGCTGATTACCTACAGTTCAGCTGTGCTACACATAGGCTTAAGAAAATGAAGAAACTATATTGTAAACTAAGAGATCTGGCTTAAAGGCCTAGCTGCCAAGCCATAAACCGAAATAAATAATAATAAGAATAGAATTTCCTGCGGCCGGGCGGCCTGTCGTAAGAGACGACAAAATAACCCACAGCCAGGTGGTACCACTCCTTGTCTAGAGTATGTCGCCATAACAACCTTGGGTTGTGTTCCGGCATTAGTAACCAGGTTCCAGTTTCCCTTAGGAGAGCAGCAGCGAATTGACAGCACCCTTGGTGTGTGTTTGTGCGTGCGTGCGTGCGTTGAACAAGAGTGGCAGAGCCCGTATAATCGCACCATTTAACTGCCTAACTGCGTTTACACCTTGCGCTCTGGAAATTGGATAATGTAATGCCCGCTAAAGTCATAATTATATAATCTAAAGTACAATTTGAACAATAACGGTCTTATTCATATTGAGCTGCAGTACGTTTGTAGGCTTCTTTAAGAACCTTAAACTAGCCTACACACTTACTCTAACTCAATGTGAATAAGACTGCGAGTGTTGTATATATTGTGCATATAAATGTATTTGAATAAACATTACACAGCGCACAATAAACACAATAATGTAAATGTAAACCATTGTTTACACTCAACTAAGATGTTGGCATCAAATATTTTACAAGGCATTAATGGATTGAATTTCTCTCTGCGAGATATCTTACTGCTCCGGGGCGTTTTGTTAACTTGACGACAGATTTATTTTGCCAACCGACATCTGTAGAAGAATTGCTTTGTTATTTTTGTGCAAAAACAAAATTATTATTGTGTAAAGGATTATTGTTTTGTCTTTTGTTAACCGACTTTAAAATGGAGAGTGCTCCCAATCCGACTATATGTTTTTTTTTATATGCTCGTTATGCGATTTCTCCGTCAATTGTGGACCGATTTTCAAAATTATTTTTGTTCGAAAGAGTTATTTAGTTATTTATTTATACTCTTGAGGTGGTCCCATTGTCACCAAGTCAGGATCTGACGAGTGAATCCCAGGGAAATCCGTCATCATTGAAGTTGTACCCGTTTGCTAGTTTGCCTACAAGCAAACACACACACACACGTACATACATACATATATATATATGACATCAACGATACTGTAAACCGGCTGCGAGAGACGGCGACTAGATGGCGCTAGTGGAACGTGCACCGGATGCACCATTTGAAAATTATAATTTAGTCATTCGATCAACCAGTAAAATATTCCGACGTCTCCCCTCCCTAGCAATCGCCTATAAAACGAGCTGCGCGGGGAGTTCTTGGCGTGAACTGAAAGGAGATGGTGTGCTATGCAGTTTTATTTCCTAAAAATGTGTAAAATTACTCTAAAATGGACAATAGTTGTAGGATATTGATAGTTTTTGAGTAGTAATTATGTGTTTTGTGAGAAATGTGAACTGTATAGTCAAATGTGGCCTTTCGAGTTTTCACAAGAACTCCGTTGAATGGTGTAGATTGTAGCCTACAATACAACTGCGCCTGGCTTAAAGGCCTAGTTGCCAAGCCATAAACATTTTAAAAAAAGACGAGCTGCGCGTTTGAGACGGCACGCATTTCAAACGATTGCGTCCTAGTGCTCGATAGTCAGTACTGCCCGATTATTGGATGTGGAACATTGTCTCTGATAATTAGTACTATCCTTATTACGGTGGGTGCATGGACCACTGTCCCTGACAGTCAGTACCGCCCTATGTGACCGCCTTCATTGCCATAATTAGATATCAATTAATTCTACTACATTTACACATTTTCTAGATTTCAAGATACCTGATTGATTATAAATCATCCTATCGAAATAAATTTCCTTAAGAACAGACGAGCGTGCATGACAAGAGTTATGAATGTCAAAGAAGCAAGTGAGGTGTGTAAGAATGGGCCTAAATGGCGCTCTGTTGTTCGTGCCTACCCCGCAAGGGAACTGGCGTGAAGTTATGTATGTATGAAATAAATTTTGTGTACTGTCATACCCGTGTTTCACTTCTGATGTCTGAGCACAACCCGACATATATATATATTTATATATCTGTTTTTTTAACCTACTTCCAATAATTTGGGCTCTCACCGAGGGTTGCATATTTGCGCCGTTTGAGTGATTCAGCTGTTTCAGTTTCTAATTTTTATTCTACGAATCTCAACAATAATATTGGTTTCTCATTCGTAATTTACTACAGCTTGATATCCATCCACATGTTCTGAATCATGCAAAATACCGCAATGTGACATACATAAAACGAATACAGCCAAAAAGGTGGCGCTGCTGTCGCGTTTTTCTGGTGCGGCGTTTACAGTCCACCAATAAATACTAGTCTACTAATCTCTCTTTTCTTTCACCTTCACCTTGTTCACTTTTCACTAATCATTTGGGGTGGCCACAATAAGCCTTTTTCTTTCATACTCCTCTGTTCTAGCGTACGTCGTCTGTCAATCATCTCTTTTTTTGGTCTACCTTTACATTTGTACCCATCTACCAATCCTGCACTTTAACGTGCTTTTTGTCACGTGCCTTCATCTCTCCTCATTACATGCCCGTGCCACCTGCGTTCTTTGTCCTCTTTGTCTCCGTTGTCTATCTACGTTATATGACAAAAAATGAAACCTTGGATCTTTATTTTATCAAAAAGAATATGAGACAAAAATGTCGAACAAAGCACGACGCCTTTGTGTTAGGACCTTGTAACGGGGTTTTAACTTAAGATTGCCAACCGTACTATAATAATATGTAGTATCGTAATATATTTTAACCAATTGTACTATGTACCAGGCCACTCGGAAAGTATTGCGAAAAAGTTTTCATGTATGAGAGACCGGCCAGTTATAATCTATTTTGAAAATATGATTATTTATAACTAAACATAGGTACGTTCCAATTTCAAAATTTCCCTCCGCATTGTTTGCGAGCTAATTTAAATTATCGTGTCACATTGAAAATTATTAAAAACTAGCTGCGCCCCGCGGTCACGCCCACGTCGTGATGGAAAATCGTTATATTTTGGATGATTCATACTATATCTTTATAAATTTATAGCCTACTAGAGTTTACCTCGCGGCTCCGCCGCGCGTCAAACTCTAGTGCGTACCTCTTGTTTTAAGAGCAGGCGTTAATACAGGATATATTGTATTGTATTTTTATGTTGGTGCTATTTGCCCTCGGAAGATTTACTTCATTTTATGTCGCAAACTATCCTATCTACCGGGATGAATAGAATCTATGTCCATTTTCGGTATTCAGACAGACAGATCGAGCGAAAGTCGCATTTTTTTTAAAGATTGTGAATTTTTGTATCTATAAACTTGATAAATGATTGGTCCCCCATACAAACTTTAATACCCTATTTCAACCCGTTCTAGTTTTATTTATATAAATAAATATTGTGTAAACTACACAAACGACCAAAACTACCAAACGTACTAAAACTGCCGAAACTACCATATCTACCAACCAAAACTACTAAATCCACCTACCAAAACTGCCACAACTACCTAAACTACCACAATTACCAAATCTACCAATCAAAACTACCACAACTACCAAAACTACCACAATTACCAAAACTACCAATCAAAACTACCAAAACTAACAAAACTACCAAAACTACCACAACTATTAAAACTACCACAACTACCAAAACTACCACAATTACCAAATCTACCAATCAAAACTACCACAACTACCAAAACTACCACAATTACCAAATCTACCAATCAAAACTACCACAACTACCAAAATCACCACAACTAACAAAACTACCACAACTACCAAAACTACCACAACTACCAAAACTACCACAACTATCAAAACTACCACAACTATCAAAACTACCACAACTACCAAAACTACTACAACTATCAAAACTACCACAACTACCAAAACTACCAAAATTACCAAATCTACCAATCAAAACTACCACAACTACCAACGTCACCACAACTAACAAAACTACCACAACTACCAAAACTACCACAACTACCAAAACTACCACAACTATCAAAACTACCACAACTATCAAAACTACCACAACTACCAAAATTACCACAACTATCAAAACTACCGCAACTACCAAAACAACCGAATATACCAAATCAACCAACCAAAACTACCATAACTATCAAAAGTACCGCAACTACCAAAACAACCGAATAAACCAAATCGACCAACCAAAACTACCACAACTACCAAAACTACCACAACTATCAAAACTACCACAACTACCAAATCTACAGAAACTATCAAATCTAAAAACAAAACTACCACAACTACTAAAACAACCGAAACTACCAAAACTACCAGCATAAACTACCGAAAATAGCAAAACTACCACAACTACCAAAACTGCCAAACAAAACTACCAAAACTATCTAAACGACCAAATTGACCAAAATAAACAAAATGACGAAAATGGCAAACCACAAATCAAAAACCTATCCTAGTTTCCGGGATAAACTTTACATAAATCTATTCCAAAATCTATCCCAGTATCCGGGATGAAAAGTATCCCTTGGCCACCCTCGGTATTCAAATTACATATGTACCGAGTATCAGCCAAATCGGTCCAATAGTCTTTCCATAAAAGGATAACAAACAGACAGACAAATATACTTTTATCCCAGAAACTATCCCATTTTCCGGGATAAAAAGTATCCTATGTTCATTCTCGGCATCGAAAATATATATATACTGAGTTTCAGCCAAATCGGTCCAGTAGTTTTTACGTGAAAACGGAACAGACAGACAGACAGACAGACAGACAGACAGAGTTACTTTCGCATTTATAATATTAATAGGGATGTGTTATTCTGATGTGTAAGCTATATTATTGTAAAATCTCATCAAAATCCATTCAGTAGTTTTTGCGTGAAAGAATAACAAACATACATGCGTCTATACATTCTTGCAGACTTTCGCGTTTATAATATTAGTAGGATTGAATTGATTTAAAAAAAAAAATATTTACCTACAGAACATTTTTTTCTATATTCGCAAAACTTTCTGAGTGTCCCACGTAGTATAGATAAATAATATAGTGCGAAATGTACTATATTTTCATCGCTAAATCAATTGTCGCGCTTTTTGTTCAGATTCTTATCATCATTTTAAAAATAATAGATCGCTGCTGGCCAAAGCAAAAAATAAAAAAAATACACATGAAATAAAATAAATATTGATAAATAAATGTATGCTCTAATTTTGAAGAAAATTTTCCAAAAGTTCTATATTTTTACAGTTTAAAAACAAAAATACTGTATTAACTTTTAAAAAAAGTGGCAACCCTATAATTTAATCGTACAATAGAGGGATAATGCCGACATGGAATTTAATACACGGTTAGATGCTTTTCAGCTGCAACGGACGCAGGGCACATTTTGAGGCTTCACTCCTCATATGTTATACAACACACAGCGTTATTAAAGACATGAGCCAGATTACGGGGCTGTTTATTAAAGAGGGATTAGTACTGTAGTACTATGTTAGGTTAACGTGTTATGGTGTGACCTTCAAGGGACGGTGTAAATTATCAATGGGGTTTTGTTTTTATGGCGTAGTATTTTTTACTAGGTATACTTGAGCTAAAAATAGGCCATTGTTGAATGATTGAGCATGTTGGACTTGTAGTGAAGGGACGCCCTGACTAGGGTGGAGGAGCGAGATGGAATGTAGCGGTGTGTAACTCCTGAGTGATTAACTCAAAAGATATATATATCCGACGCGAAGAGTGATTAGATCTGTATATCACTTGCGTTCAAAATGTGTCTTTATATCTTTAACTCTTTAGTTCATTCCTGTTCCACGCGATGACTATAGATCCGAATGTGAAGAAACTAGACTAGAAAGAAAAGAGAAAGAATGATTAGCCCGCGCACTGCGCATGCGTAGTAAGTGAACGAGGAAACCGAATATAATAGCAAGGCAAAATAAATCGTAACACTATAGTTTTATGGTGTAATTTTGTTTTAATGTAATTAATTTTATTATATTTTTTCAGTCTATTTGTTTTTTTTTTATATCCGTTTATCAGTATATCACTCACAGATAATAACTCATCTTGTCTGCAATTGACACTGACACTATTCACTGTAAAGATAAAGAGTTAAAGATATAAAAGAGTGATATATATATCTTTATCTTTGTATCAAAAAGATATATATCACTCTTTTCTTCTTGGTGAGTGATTTTTCCCATGACTAAATTGGAATGCTCCTCCGTCTCATAGGAAGATCTTTCCTCGCAGGTCTAGGTCCTTCTATTATTGTTGAAAATTTATGTATATTCTTTGTACGTTTCGGGAAACGTTTGCGACCTCAATTATTGCACAGCGCCATCTATTAGCTTGTAAATGTTCCACTACAGTAGGCTTCTTAATAAGTCATTAAAATTCTTATAGCAATGGAAGTTGAAGAATGGGCTCTTGACTGATTGCAACGGTGAATACGTCTGCGTATATCTTTATGTATATATATATATTTATTAGCTTCTGCCCACGACTTCGTCCGTGTGGAATAGTTAAAAAAAAGGAAGTTAAAAAAACCCCTATTTTGAAACATTCTTCATTGGTGCTCCGCTCCTATAGGTCTTAGCGTGATGATATATAGCCTTTAGCCTTCCTCGATAAACGGGCTATCTAACACTGAAAGGACTTTTCAAATCAGTCAAGTAGTTCCTGAGATTAGCGCGTTCAAGCAAACAAACAAACTCTTCAGCTTTATATATTAGTATGAGATTCTGTTAGTGTGTATTTCACTGAACTCCTCTTAAACGGTTGGATCGAAGTTGATGAAATTTTTCCTGTGTGTTCAAGTGGATTCGGGAATAGTTTAGATTTACAATTAGACCCGTTAGATGGCGCTGAAGACGGGTTCTAGTTTCTTATAATCTCAGGGCGGGACAACGTCTGCCGGGACTGCTAATGAAATGTAAATAGCTATGATGATTACCTAACTCAAATTTGACTAGTGCATACGAGTACGTGATCAAGGTCTGTAACAAACCATCTACCATGACAAACGTTGTAAACAAACCACTCACTCAATGATCCAGATACGTCCACGTGCCATACTATAATGGAACGTGTATAATGTACAATTTACTCCTACGATCTATGAACGTGGATCTATTATCCGCGCTTTGATGTTACAGCAAAAAGCTATTGGTATTAATTTATGTGATATATGATCGATGATGAATGGAAGCTGTTTGTGGTCGGGTAATGTTTCGTAATCAATGGGTTGATTATATACTGCGTGTGTATTGGAAATGCGTGATAGCCGACATGTGAGTAAGCATTGTTATTGTTTGTATTATATATTGCGATACAACCTGAATGAGAAGCCATCGTCTCCTTATGTGAGACAATAATCTATACTAGCGGTCGCCTGTGGTCGAAATTCAACCATAATAATTAATGTCAAAGACTATTATTCTTCTATAATCATAGATTTCGCCAAGGCTACACTGTTAATTTGACTTTAATAATAAACAAAAGAGTATGTCGGGTTCACGCCGGGAGCGAACGAATGACAATTTGCCCTTCAAGAATACTGCTATTATCAAGCAGTAATAATCGACCACATTATATTATGTACCCCTCGTCCAAGACTGTCATTGCAGAATGTCGGTTGTAGACTGTCAGTTGAAGAGTGTCGGACTAATCCCTCTGCCCGAACACCCAGTATTCATAAGGTCCTCATAGCGCGCCGCAGTGACACCATCCGGTAATGCTGTGGCGCCACATCAGTTACACTTCCTTCATGAAGCCAACTTCCGCCATACGTATTAACTTCCAACATCCGGTTACTCCATTTCCGATATCCGTTAGCTTAATAATAAATGCTTCTACATTGACATCCGGTTAAACAACTTCCGAAAACTACATGAAAGAATACTCTATCCGGTTATTGACTACTTCCGTCATAAGGTTATTTTATAATAACAAATACGATTCCGACAAGTATATATGCGTGTGTGTCAAATACATGGTAGTGTGTGTAATGTTTTTTTTTAATTGATTTAATGTATTTTTTATGCATAATTTAAACAAAAATTAGCATTCTGCGCTCCTTCTCTATATAAACTATAAGTGTGCGAAATTTCATACTCCCTCCGTCCGCGCAATTTTCGTAAAAAGGGGTACAAAGTTTTTGCTTCACGTATTAATATATAATTTATATAATATTATAAATGCGAAATTTTGGATGGTTGTTAATTGCTCAATCACTCCAAAACGGCTGAATGGATCTAGTTGGAATTTGGCACAGGAATAGATTATAGTCTGTAATAACACATAGGCAATATATTATCTCTGACAAATCTACCGGTTCCCGTGGGATAACTCTGTCTAAAAATTTATAGTAACGCGAGCTTAAGCCGCGTTCAATTGCAAAATGCCTCTTGAGTCAAGATCCGCCCTTAAGACTAAGTTTGTGTAGAGGCGATGGGGTCCATGACAGCGGCCAGCTTGAGAGCCTTCATCTGCCAGCGTCGTGACACTGGCAGATGAAACCGTTGTCCTATGACCCCCGGCAAAGGTAACGAAAAGATTACTAGAAGTCTGGTGGGTGGCACTTAAAGCATTTCTATTAATTGTAGACCGTCAAAGACCGACCCATCTGGATGGCTATCACCCCTGGTCCAGAGTATGCCGCCATAACAACCTTAAGTTGTGTTCCGGCATTAGTGACCAGGCTCCAGTTTCCCTTTAGAGAGCAGCAGCGCATTTGTGGCCGTTTTGGTTTTGCATAAGTTAATAGGAGATGGCGTCCGCTTTCCATCAGGTGGGCCGTCTGCCTGTCTGCTGCACTAATGCAATAAAAAAAAACAGATTTCATCCTCTCTATTCCACTCCTCCTGTCTGACCCATCTATCCCATCCTATAGGCTGGCGACGCGTAGGCTTTGCCCCTGGTATTGCAAACTTCTATAGATGACACCAACAACTTTCCATGACCTGTACCATCTACCTAATTGCCACCTTCGTAATATAAAAAAAATGATGGAAGGATTGCGTCTAAGAGGTGATGGTTATATGGTGTTACAGAGGATGATGCCAGAATATAAGAGTATGGAAGGAAAAGACACATTGTAGACCCCAAATGATTAGGAAACGAGAAAGAAGAGATAGAGATATACTCTTAGTATTATAAGAAAACAAGAGATATTTCTCCGTTAGGGGTTTAATTGGTATTTATACCTTTGTTCAGTAAGGTGTATCAATACTTTAACATTTTATCTCTACCTTTAATTTCAATAAACTCTAGGTACCTTAATTAGTATGCTTCATTAATTACGCAAGGGATCCTCCTCAATATATACGACTGACCGCAGAATCGTAAAAGCGTCTGTCTATACGATGCAACATTGGAGCGGCGCGCATATTGTATTAAATTCTTGGCGTGGCGTATTATTCCCATGTGGGTGGTACGCTCGGTACGCCGATGCAAGGTTTCATCACAAAGGATATTTGTATAATTTTGTATTGCAAAGATGTTATTATAAATTATACGCCTACTATGAATATTATAACTAGTTATGTGGGGAATGAATGTTTAGACAGTCCATGAAACGTTGCTTTGATGTCGTGAGATTTAGCGATGCCGAAAACCATGCCAAGTAGAAAAGATAATGTAAGAATGTGAATACTGGGCTCCCAAACGCACGCTCGGAGTACAACTTTTTTTATAACGAGGCGAAATCCGTTTAAGGACTATGCACCGCGGGATAACGCGGTGAAGAGTGTAGGATTCACTACGTTGGGATGGCACTAGCACCGCAAGCGAGAAATGCTATTGCCGCACCACGGTTGGTGATACTGTAATACTTGCAACAATCCAGAAGGGTTTATGGTAATTAAAAAACAGCAACTGGTCACATATTTATAATCAGCGAACCTTACGGTTTTAACATTTTCTACATACTCACTTTTTACACTCGACAAAAATTTTTAGAACACCTCGCCATCCCTCCAAAAATTTTAGGTAGCGGTAGCGGATTGAAGTCATTGATAAACTATTTTAATTAAAGGGTTATGAATGAAAATAATTTAACATATTATTGTTTGGAAATTTTAGATAATATTTTATACAAGACATTATATAAAATATTATACTTAAAGTTTTACATGTAATAAAATAAACCAAACACAGTATAAATCTATCGGGTCTGCCAACATGAAAATAAAATGTAATGAATACCGTCTATGTACAATTGAGAGATTTTGACTTATAAACTACACAATTACCACATCATATAAAATATAAATATTATTACATAAAATTATAGTAAATTATAGACAACTACTCTATACAAAACGTGCGCTAATCACAGAATAAATAAAAATATTACATTATTATTCAATTAAGGAAATGGCTGATCGTATCGTTTAGAAATAAGAGGGTACATAACAAAAGTAATTATTAACTTTAAAAAGAAACACGAAAAGAGTAACTATGCTACTAAATGACTGTAACAATACCCATTAAAACCCATCGGTGTTCCGTCCTTCGCCCTTATGCTAGGGCAACGGGTCCAAATACAACTTGGTTTAGCCCTAGGATGATAATAATTCTACGAACAAAATAGCCTCTTGATACTTATAAATATAGCAATATAACAGACAATGTAAAAAAAATATAATCAATTTTAAATATAACAAACGTATCTGTACTATATTGTCTAAATCTTTATATATTGATACATAAGACAATACTCATATAAAATAAATACATTATACAAATTAAATAAATAAAAACTAACAAGTTACATAATGACACTTCCACAAGATCTAGATCCTTGTTTCCTTTGGTTCGAAAGAACTTGGTGACTTGAATTGTATAAAAATAAATCAAAACTACCTGCAATTTTAGTATTTGTGCTTTCTATCCCGTTACAAATTACAATTTATTTTTCAATAACTTCTAACTGTTCTCATAGTTTAAGTGAATTGTAAAAATTCTTTTATGACAAGTAAAGTTCTTTAGACCCGAACAAGCGAGTTTGACAGATACTTGTTGCAATAACGCTTTGAATCAGCTACAAAGATGGAGGCTCATAAATTCATTACCTACAAGATTGTATCATATTGAAAAAAGAAAATTCCACAAACGAACACATATCGAATAGCATATTCCCAAGTTAAGCGAATTACGTCAACACTATTGGCGAAATAAAACGGACAACTCTAGGGCCGATACCAGACCAAAATAAATAAAATTTGTTTGCGCAGCTCACTTACCGGGATTCGAGCTTTTCAATCTAGTAAGCTACATAGCCGACGTTCATTATTCTATTTTCTTTATGCAATATGTGGCAAAATTGTGCAAGGAGCTACTTGCGGTTCGAACTAAACTAATTGTTTGTATTGAAGTAGGTTGGCAAACAAGTGCCTGTGCAATCTTTCTTTTTTATCGCTTGAAGCAGGCTAAAAAGGAAACGGCCTACCCGGTGGTAAGTGGGTACTGTTGCCTATTATAGATGTTTGGAATACCAGGGGCGAAGCCAATGAGTTGCCAGCCAACCTTTGGATATATGGGAGAAGAGAGTTCGGATAAAGAAGGCAGTATAATGGGGATGGAATGAGAAAGATGTCAGCCTTTGGATATATAAGATAGGAGGGATTTGATAAAGAAGGCGGGATATGGGTACGGAATGAGGAAGATGACAGCCTTTGAATATATGAAATATGGGGATGGAATGAGAAAGATGCCAACCTTTGGATATATGAGATAGGAGGGATGGGATAAAGAATTCAGGATATGGGTGGATAAAGAAGGCGGGCTATGGGAATTAAATGTGGAAGATGACATTAAATTGATGAGATAGAGGGACCAGACGGGAGGTATGAGATAGAAGGGACAGGATATGGGATTAATATAAGGCGATGAGATAGGCGGAGGAAGAAGCCGATCATCGACACTCACTTATCGTACGAAACATAATTATCTCAAAACAAACCGATTCACATCGGTCTTCTGTGAAGGCGTGGTACCACACCGAGCCGGCCGTAACAGTTGTTATCAAGATAACGATTCTAGCATATGGTTCTACCACTTCAAGTGTAATAGTAAGTTGCTACTATCACCTATGAATGTCTACTGCCCTTCTTCTTTATATATAAAAATGAATCGTAGATGTATATGTACGCGCATAACTTAAGAGCGACACCCGATTTTGATGAAATTTGTTTTGTGTGTTTGAATGGGTCCCCGGATGGTTTAGAATCACAATTGGAACCGGTAGGTGGCGCTGAGATCGGGTTGTAGAATCTAATCACGGACCGATTTTGGTGATTTTGTTTTTGTGTGTTTGAGTGGGTTCTCGAATGGTTTAAATTCACAATTGGAACCGGTAGATGGCGCTGAGATCGGGTTCTAGAATCCTCCTAATCAGAAAATATGCCGGTACGAAGTTCGCCGGGTCAGCTAGTTTAATATATAGTAATAACTTGGAAGTGTATGTTAGTAATAGTCGGGATGACATGACTATAAAATCACGTATATAATTTATATCTAAAATAAAACGTCTATCAAAAGTTATTACAGTAATAACTGTATGAGCCATGTTTAATACTAAATAAATTGTTAGCTCTTTAGAAGCTCAATAACGTCTGACATATTACACGTTCATAAAATGAATATAGCATGGACGCCGGTACAAGGTTGTAGCACAATGAACGACCGCTTCAGAATAGGGATTAATTCCGTATAAGATTTTATACAGTGTGCTTTTTCTCTTCTTGCACTATAGTTACTAAGGAGAGTTTATAATTTGAACTATGTTTTTAATGTTGCGAAAACTATATGAAATAATTATAATAGTTTGTTATAGTATTTTTTGTATTGCAAGAGTTCAGCAAACAGGCAGACAGCCCACTTGATGGAAAGCGGTTACCAACGCCTATGGACATTTGCAACAACAAATGCGCTGCTGCTCTCTAAAGGGAGACTAGAGCCTGGCCACAAATGCCGGAACATAACTCAAGGTTGTTATGGCGGCATCCCCTAGACCATGGGTGGTAGCCATCTCAATCAATCTCTTTTACCAAACTCAGTATTTTTTAGCGCGGCCGCCATTTTTATATAACTTCATCAACTCACTGCACTTGCCAAAAATCTATTATTTCTTACATATCTGTTTATTTAACACCGCAAACGAAATCCGACGACATAATGGTGGCATCTTCGTGAAAGAAACCCTAATTGAGCGGACACAGGTAGATGTACATATATACCAATATACAGGAGAAAAGGAAGTGCATGCATTAAGAATATGTACTGAAGTATGAACAAGAGATAGGGTTACCATGACTCAAAATCATTTTTCAGCATTAAATAATAAACAAACGAGTTGTTAGGTCACGATACAGTCGATGAGCTTTGCGACCCCATGGCCCTAGAGTTTCGACACTGATAGTTAGTAGATAAGTATCCATTGCTAATGGCTGCATACTTGCGGCGTTTCGGGCGCTCCTGACGTTCGGCTGGAAGAAGGGAAACAGTCAAAGTGTCGACGCACGTAGCGTCATACTAAAAGGGGCGACTCGTCTTCCAGGGCACCAAAGACATTTCGTCCGGTCTTTTACCATCGTCGCGGCACAGACCATTTGGCTCAAGATAAATTTCGAAATTGTGCAATAATACAGTGCAATTAGTTTCTATTAACTAATTGCAAAGTGTTGAGTAATGTGCAAATACAGTAATTTGCTTTGTAGTGCTAAGCCGTGGTATCAGTTTGAGCTACTTTCGGAAGATGGTGCTAGTTGTAAAACCAACATTACGCTGAGCATGATATAAATCACTGTACAAACTCTTCTACAGATTTATTATATTAAACTTCAAAATAACCTCAACATTAATATTTCCAAGATCCTGGAGTCACTTAAAATCGGATAACATTTATATTATTTGATATCAGCACTCGTTATCGGGTTCTTGGAAATTTGACCTTTAAATTAAGAAACAAAATGACGATAACAAGATGCCTCGTGGTACTCACGAGGGCCCCAGATCTTGGGTATTAATCAAATGCCCTCGATCTATTTAGGGGTTGGGCAAATAAACCCCGGACGCCCGCGACCGAAGTACCCGCAAGCTCGCGTAATTTGTTTACCCCTGGTTTAACTGTGTTGCCAGTTAATAAAATTAATTTACTCAGAATCTTCGTGTATTTAGAATTTAAAATATTTTAAAGAAATGTTATAAATATAAAACACTAATAAATAAACAGAAAAGAGAATAATAAGAAGCACCACTTAAAACTAGGTTTGTGTGTGATGATCTTTTAAATTATCTTTTAAACGTGATCTCTATTTTATCAGTGTGTGTTCAGTTTATGTCAAATTCAATTGACATTAGAATATTGACAGTTGACATATATCAATATGTTATAGATAAATAATGTTCCGTTAATACAATGATATTGGTTTTTTATTGCCAGAAGCTGGCAAACAGACAAAAGCCTCACGTGATGGAAAGTGTTCACCGCCGCTTATGGACGTTTGCATCACCGGGGCGCTGCCAATGCGTTGCCGACCTCGAAGAAATTTTATAATGCTCTTCTTCTTCTATATGGATACACCCATCTTTACATTGAATATATAGGGAAAATGGTAGACTTAAATAGACATTAGGGAAGCATTGCTAGAGCCCGAAGTACATACATAGTTGGGTGTAACCCATTGCCCAGAGAGTACACGAGTGTATCCCGTGCCCATCCACCATTTCGATGTATTATTTTAGGTTGTCGCAAGAGACTGCAAAAGAACGCAATCAGGTTGTAGAACATTTGCACGTCTGTGTGGCCACCACTAGTCTAGAGCATGCTACCATAACGACCTTGAAATATTGTTAAAACTTAGGCTCCGACAAAAACAAATTCCAGCTGCATATCTGTAAAAACTCATTTTATCACCTGTCGGCATTTGAACTAATTGCAATTCTTTTATGATCGTCTTCTTTTGTTTACTTATTTATTGGCATACGTTTCTAGAGGGAAGCCTATTGTTCTATTGTAATCTTTAGCCAGGTATTGCGGATTACGTCGACTACGATAAGGGCACATTTGTATTTGTGAGGTATAAAACGACGGATTGATGAAGAGACGGGGCAGTCGAGCGAGAACCACGATCAAGGCGTGACGTGTGTACAATCGGGAATCTAATAGTGACGGACTTAGCGCGTTTTATTGAATTACCACCTTCTGCATTACGTTTGGATTTGTTGTTTCGGTTATATTTGTACCAGTGTTATACGTGTTTATATAGTTCTAATAAACTGTATAATAATTCCAACGGCATTTTAATTCGAGTCCCGCTAAACTCGTAACAAAATGTTTCGGAATCAATGGCCAGGTTCCAGAAGCGCCGCCCCCACATTTTGAGGCCAACAGAAAGTCGCTAGCACCTTTGGTGTTGCAAATGTGTATTTTCAACCTAGCTGCTGTACTCCAGGAATAAAAAAATAGGGTAGATAGTAAAATTAATAAATCGATATTTTACAACATGTACCTCATTCCAGGCACAAATTGAACAGTTTCTTACTTGGTATTTTTTTTATTTTTTTATTGCTGGAGTTCAGCAGATAGGCAGACGGCCCACTTAATGGAAAGCGGTTACCATCGCCTATGGACATTTGCAACACCAAAGGTGCTACAAATGCGCTGCTACTCTCTTAAGGGTCACTGGAACCTGGTCACTAATGCCGGAACACAACTCAAGGTTGTTATGGCGACATGCTTTAGACCAGGGGTGGTAGCCATTCAGTCGGGCAAATGCCCTACCACCTGGCTGTGGGTTGTTAAGTCGCCTCTTACGACAGGCCGCCCGGCCGCAGGAAATTGTATTCTTTCTCCGTTCCTGCACGGATGAAATGGTATTAGCGAGGTTACTAAAACGCGCGCAAACTTCTGAAATATGGCAACATTATATACGAATTTATCGTGGTGTACGCAAATTTGTGCTTGTCGTTCGAAAATACTGTTCAAATAAATATAACAAATTGACAAATTCGATAGCTGCCAACTGAAGACCTCTCGTCTTTATCAATACCCAACACTTGAGGGCAGAAGGGGGAGGTTGTTGTAAGGTTATTAAATTATTGAGAGATGAAATGAAAGAATTATTTGAAGATATCTTTCCGTTACAAAATTAATTCGTCACCATGAAATGGTTTACATAGAGCAAGATTTGGTTTTTGACGTGGTAGAGGTTTTTATATATATATATATATATATATATATATTTATATATATATATATACATACATACATAACTTCACGCCAGTTCCCTTGCGGGGTAGGCACGAACAACAGAGTGCCATTTAGGCTTATTCTTACACACCTCACTTGCCTCTTTGACATTCATAACTCTTGTCATGCACACTCGTCTGTTCTTAAGGCTCCTGACATCACCTTCTGCTAGTACACGATCAATTTGATCATGGAAGGTGTGTCGTGGCCTTCCACGACTTCTGCATCCATCCACTTTTGCATTGTATATCTGTTTAGTCATTCTTTCATCATGCATTCTTTCTTATAAATATATATATATATATATATATATATATATATATATATATATATATATATATATATATATATATATATATATATATATTTATTGCATGGGTTCAGCAGGCAGGCAGACGGCCCACTTTATGGAAAGCAGTTACCATCGCCTATGGACATTTGCAACATCAAAGGTGCTGCTACAAATGCGCTGCTACTCTCTTAACGGAGACTGGGACCTGGCCACTAATGCCGGAACGCAACTCGAGGTTGTTATGGCGGCATACTCTTGATCAGGGGTGGTAGCCATGCAGACGGGCAAATACCCTACCACCTGGCTGTGGGTTGTTTTGTCGCCTCTTAGGACAGGCCGGCCCGGCCGCAGGAAATTGTGTTCTTTCTCCGTTCCTGCTCGGATCAAAATCTATATATTAATAAGTAAAGCCAAAACTTTGTATCCCTTTTCACGAAACCGACGCCAAAAAAATTGTAGCGTTAATTTTAACTATAATAGTTAATTAATTCAAAATATTTTATTACCATAAGTTTTAGAATAATTATATAAGGCCTAGAAATCTAGAGAAGAAAGAGTTATGAATGTCAAAGAGGCAAGTGAGGTGTGTAAGAATAAGCCTAAATGGCACTCTGTTGTTCGTGCCTACCCCGCAAGGGAACTGGCGTGAAGTTATGTATGTATGTATGTATGTATGTATGTAGAAATCTATATATATATAAACGAAAGTCGTGTTAGTTACACTATTTATAACTCAAGAACGG
The DNA here is from genome assembly GCA_019925095.2 of Dendrolimus kikuchii. Lineage (NCBI taxonomy): Eukaryota > Metazoa > Arthropoda > Insecta > Lepidoptera > Lasiocampidae > Dendrolimus > Dendrolimus kikuchii. The sequence goes on from CM034413.1 coordinate 11,361,504, forward strand.
CTGTACCAATTGGGCTTAAAATTAGTGGGGAGGTAGCTTAGGAGACGGACATAGGATACTTTTTATTCCGATGGAACCGGCAGGTGGCGCTGTAATCGGGTTCTAGAATCCTCCTGATCACCTGGAGCGATTTTGGTGATTTTGTTTTTGTGTGTTTGAGTGGGTTCCCGGATGGTTTAGATATGCAATTGGAACCGGTAGTTGACGCTGAGATCGGGTTCTAGAATCCTCCTAATCACCTGGAGCGATTTTGGTGATTTTGTTTTTGTGTGTTTGAGTGGGTTCCCGGATGGTTTAGATTTGCAATTGGAACCGATAGTTAGCCCTGAGATCGGGTTCTAGAATCCTCCTAATCACCTGGAGCGATTTTGGTGATTTTGTTTTTGTGTGTTTGAGTGGGTTCCCGGATGGTTTAAATCCACAATTGGAACCGGTAGATGGCGCTGGGATCGGGTTCTAGATATTTATTTTTTCAGAGCAGGACAAAGTCTGCCGGGTCGCTAGTAAGTTTATATAAATAAATTAATTTGAATTTAGAAGTATATATAAAACTAGCATATTTATTGCTACCGAAGTAAGAAAGAGAGTTGGTCTGAAATAGAGTGTCGGGGTGAAGGTAAGGAAAGGAATGCTCCGGTGGTTCGGGCATGTGGAAAGAATGCATGATGAAAGAATGACTAAACAGATATACAATGCAAAAGTGGATGGATGCAGAAGTCGTGGAAGGCCACGACACACCTTCCATGATCAAATTGATCGTGTACTAGCAGAAGGTGATGTCAGGAGCCTTAAGAACAGACGAGCGTGCATGACAAGAGCTATGAATGTCAAAGAGGCAAGTGAGGTGTGTAAGAATAAGCCTAAATGGCGCTCTGTTGTACGTGCCTACCCCGCAAGGGAACTGGCGTGAAGTTTATGTATGTATGTATATTTATTGCTATTTTCTAGCAAATGTGGTGAACAGCAGCGGAGAATGCTAGCTTATTAGTTACTAATAAGTAAAAACGAAGTTCGTGATTTTCAACGCGAGCGAAGCCGCCGGCAAAAGCGAGCCATCACTAAATCCATATTCCCAACCAACGCGTCTATTCTAACGCAGCTTTGTGTATTGAAATGTCGAAAAGTCTTCGCGATGAGTCAACTTTTAAAACAGACAATGGAGTTAAAACAATTCTTTACGAATTTGTTTATGAAAAGTTTTTCAAATTTCATTTGGGAGCAGCTTTTTTGAACAGTGAATCACACGACAATAAAGTGTCGAGAGAGTCGCGATTGTGTTATAAAAACAACGGTTTAATAGGGGACAAAGGTTTATTGTTCCACCTGAAGTATTACATTCTATGTTTATCGAACTTTGATACGTTTTGTTGAAAAGTAGCCTAAATATTCATTCAATCACGTTACACTGTTTATTTATTGATTAAAGTGAAACTTCTATATACACGGGGGGTATTAGGATTTTTTTCTGTCACGAAAAAGCGTTACGGCCGTGGTGAAAGGCGACATAATTTTAGAGTAGACTATCGATGTTTTTATTGGTTCCGGAGCGAATTCAGGTTTTTTGTTTGATAAAATAAAATGCATTCATTAACCTACCTAACCTAACCAAATCATAATTTGTAGTAAACCTGCGAAAAATCGAATTGTGTGCTGGGACACATAGTAGAAGTGAAATTTCAACGGACAAGTGGAAAAACGAATCACAACAAAATTTTAACTTGTACTTGTCTAATTTGAAAACCTGCCCGTAATACTTTAAGTTAAAATTTTGTTGCCATTCGTTTTCCCATTTGTTCGTTGCGATTCGTTTTTCCACTTGTCCGTTGAAGTTTTATTATTATTTTATTTTCTATTGTTGAAGCACAGCAGACAAGCTTACGGCCCAACTGTGATGGAAAGTGGTAACCGTCGCCTATTGACATTAGAAATACCAGAGGTGCTGCCGGCCTTGAATGAGAAACTGGATACCGGAACACGACTCAAAGTTGTTATGGCGGCATACTCTAGACCAGGGGTGGTGGCCATTCAGTTGGGCTAATATCCTACCACCTGGCTGTGGGTCGTTTTGTTGCCACTTACCACAGGCCGCCCGGTCGCAGGAATTTGTATTCTTTCTCTGTTCACACCTTCAATTTTTATCAAAACAGGATAAAAGATATCTATATATGTTTATAAAAGAGAGATAAATATTTTGGTCTGATAATTTTGTTAAATTTTACTTTATTTAACCTTATACTTCTTATACTAATATATAAAGCTGAAGAGTTTGTTTGTTTGAACGCGCTAATCACAGGAACTACTGGTCTGATTTGAAAACTTGTTTCAGTGTTAGATAGCCCCTTTATCGAGGAAGGCTATAGGCTATATATCATTACGCTAAGACCAATAGTAGCGGAGCATTAATGAAGAATGTTTCAAAATCGGGGTCTTTTTTTAACTATTCTATTCCATTCGCGAACGAAATCGCGGGCAGAAGCTAGTTCCCAATAAAATAATAATGCATCTGAAAAGCGACCGCGTTTTTGGAATTACCGCTATCGTCCGAAAAATTAATGCTGAAAAATCGTCAAGGACCTCGGCGTTGCTACAAGCCGTAATTATGAATAAAAAAAGCTGTAGTAGATCGTAATTCGTCACTGTTAAACTATTCCAAAGTTTAGATTTCAGTTTTCAAACAGGGCAATCAACTGAGTCACGAAGTCGTGACATTTCTGAAAACAAATTTGTCTTTGACTCGACGCAATTTGTGGTCATTATTTGTAAAACATATTAATGCGCTTTAAACAAATACTGTACACGTGGGTTGTGTCGGGACATTATGTTTTACACGTGTAAATTGTTTTAACTAGAATTTTCCACTTGGTTACGTATGCGAAGAGTTTAATTTGGACTATATTAGACGGCCTCTGTTATTGAGCGGGCTAAGCCTTTGCCGGCCTAGCTCACTGCAACGCAGAGGTTCCGGGTTCGATTACTGGTATGGTAAATTGCGGAAACGAATTTTCTCCGTTTTTTTTTAATGGTCTGGGTGTCTGGGATCGGCCCCAGAGCAGTCCGTTGTATATCACCCATAACTCAAGCGTAACGTACCTAATTTAGGGATGTACAACATTTATGTTTGTCTGCCGATGGATTCCGTATTTCGTAGAAACGTGGAATTTTCGTGATACAAGGTGTTCCAAAAAAAAGTTAATCTAAAGAAGTAAATGCGCGTAAAAATGTGAAGTAAATCCGGGGGGTTAATTCGAACCAGGAGATTACGACAATACGATTTTTTGGAATTTGTCTGTCTGTTAGAGGCACACTTAAAAACTAAGGAACTACTGTATTAAACACAACACATATGACCTGTGAATAATATTGACATTAATTAATTAATTTATTAGTATATTGACATTTGAATATAGACTGATAATGCCATCTTTTAGATTACAAAAAGTACTGTCCTCTTTCTTGGGGGTTGGTATACGCTTCTTCAATAAGATTCCCAGTGAAATGTTAGATCGGCAGACAAACAAACATATTGTACAAATTAAGCAAGTTACGCTTGTGTTATAGGTAATGTACAACGGACTACTCTGGGGCCGATCCCAGACACCCAGACCATAGTAAATAACGGAGAAAATACGTTTCCGAAATTTACTATACCAGGAATCGAACCCGGAGCCCCTGCGTTGAAGTGAAGTAGGCCGGCAAAGGCTTAGCCCGCTCAACCACAGAGGCCGTCATCTGCCCTTCACTAAATTTAAAACCAAATTAAAAAGTATCTTGCTAAAAGCGGGATACTACACTATTGAAGAATACTTAAATGACAAAACTTCATTTACATAGCAGCTCGCTCCAACCTCTTAAACTATATTTTGTTTAACGTTTCTATCTTGCTAAGAGAGATATATTGCAGTATAAAATTTTAGTACGTCATGTCATTATTATAATTATAATAATATTTTTCTTTCTTTTTATTGTGTCTTGGTCTTATTGAGTATGGCACTGTTTACTACAACTCCATTAATTCTTCAAAGAGTAATTCTGTAACATACTTCTGTATAAAACTTATAAAAAAAAAGAACTTGAGTTATAAATATTATTACGACCGACAAAGACAAATTCACACCTGCATTTTATTACCCTTCGACATTTGGACTTCTTTTGTTTACTTTGTGTTTAAAATTTATGATAAAAAAACAGCCCATTGTGTATTGTAATCTTTTACGGGCCTATTGCTGTATTGTGATCACTGCCAGGTGTCTCGGGTTTAAAATACAAGCTGATTCTAAGAAATTCGGTCCACGCGGCCGGGCAGACATATTGCATTGGTACAGTATAAAGCAATGCCCCAACTGAGAGAGGAGGCAGTCAAGCGATAACTACGAGCGAAGCAAGTCTTGTGTACATTCAGTAATCTATTTAGTTACGACCTTTGCGCGTGTTGTTATATTTGTACCTGTGTTATACGTGTTTGTATAGTTCTAATAAACTCTATAATAATTCCAACGGCATTTTAATTCGAGTCCTGTAACCCGTAACCATATCAAGAAAAACAGTTTTTAGCTAAACGTGATGCTGGGGAGTTTCTTGGCGCTTATTCTCCTTAACAGCAATAACACGTTGCGAAGCGGTGTACATAGAAAACGAAGTAAAATTAAATTTTAATAATAATAATATTAGTGTCACGCCACATTTACATTAAATTTGTCAAAGGGCCTCTACGTGTTGGCTTTCCCGTGGCCCCACGCAAGCCCTCCAAATGTCCGGGCCAATTTTATGACCCGTGGTCTACAAAGACATACATGTATAATAATAATTTATTTATTTCATAAACTGAGAAATTGTAACATATGTATGACCTTCAAAAAGTGTCCTCCAGTGGAACTTATTTTGAATAAAAACTTTTGAATTTGAATTGTACCTAAATGCTGTGCACTCCTTTAATGGGTCCACTCATCAGAACTTTTATATTAAACGATTTCTAATGTAACATAATAATGTGTGTGCTGATGGTGTGCCTTAAATAAATAAGTGATATTTAATTTGCATAGACAAAAAATTAGTTTACAAAATGTACCGTGTCAGGAACTGAGCACGGGACCTCTGCGCTCCAGTGAGCTACACGGGCAAGGCTTAGACCACTTGACCACACAGACTGAATATATTAAATCTTACGACGCGTGCGACGCGTATAGTTACGTATTATGTATTCTATAGTTGCAACACATAAAGAAACATTTATTGTCCGATGCACCTATTTGGCATTGACCGCAAATGACAAAGTCGTCAAAGTTACGAGCTGTGCACACATTTATATCGACTCGAATACGCAAATAACTAGAATGTGTAGTGGTTTGTTAATTTAAATTATATTATTTGATTTTGGTTTTTCATTATGGCCACTTTTCAGTGGCCATGATCACGGAAGACAAAGATGTCAAGTGTCAACGAGTATTGTTAAAGTTTTATTTAGCCTACCGCCAACTTGTTCGTTTTAATTTTGTTTATGGGTATTATTTACTCTATGGGAGCCTAATCTAATTTACTACCGCTTCGCAACATGTTATGGCTTGAAGAGAAGAAGCGGCGCAAGAAACTCTTCAGCAAACATGCCTAGCTCTAATAATTTTGTACATACATACATACTTACATAACTTCACGCCAGTTCCCTTGCGGGGTAGGCACGAACAACAGAGTGCCATTTAGGCTTATTCTTACACACCTCACTTGCCTCTTTGACATTCATAACTCTTGTCATGCAAGCTCGTCTGTTCTTAAGGCTCCTGACATCACCTTCTGCTAGTACACGATCAATTTGATCATGGAAGGTGTGTCGTGTGTGTGTCGTATAATAATTTTGTATAATATTAAAATGGATGGAAGGAAAAATAAAAGTAATTATCAGTCAAGTTGGTTTGTGTTCCGTTGTACGCAGAAAGAGCTCACAGTGTCTTGAGGTCTGGCAGTGGGTTTTTGCTGGATTTGGGTCTTAATAGTTTTGATGATTGGATCCCAAACAGGTGGTACTTGCCAACCATCTTCTCTATTGAAATTTGGGTGTTTTTTTATTTCAATTTTCTTCTCTTCAAGCCATAACATGTAAATAATAACCATAAACAAAATTAAAACTAAATAATTAAAATGAACAAGTTGGCGGTAGGCTAAATAAAACTTTAACAATACTCGTTGACACTTGACATCTTTGTCTTGCGTGATCACGGCCACTGAAAAGTGGCCGAAACGTCGGAAAAACCAAAATCAAATAAAATTACCGCGCTCAAAACCGTTAAAACGTAGTTTTATCATGTATACAAGTCGCGAAAACTTAAGAAAATATTAAATTATATTATCGAAATTTCCACAATTTTTACGCTTTTAGGCGATATAACATCTCGCCGCATATTGACTTTGCTAAATGTTTGATCAAGATTAATCTTTCGGGGTCGGCATGACATATTCTTCCTCTAATCTGGCACCATACTCATACCATACCACAGTACTAAGTACAAGTTTTTTATATATTTTTATTTTTACCTGGTACTCCGGGGATATGATATAAATATTTATTTTATTTATTGCATGAGTCCAGCTGACAGGCAGACGGCCCACCTAATGGTAAGCGGTTACCATCGCCTATGAACATTTGCAACACCAAAGGCTTTACAAATACGCTGCAGCTCTGTCGAGGGAGTCTGGAACCTAGCCTCTAATGCCGGAACACAACTTAAGGTTGTTATGGCGGCGTGGCCGTCCAGACGTGCAGATACCCTGACTGTGGGTTGTTTTGTCGCCTCATACGACAGGCCGCCCGGCCGCAGGAAATTGTATTCTTTGTCCGTTCCTGCACGGAACTATGGTCGGGGTATGGTACAGAAAAAATGAATTATGCCCTGAAGAATCCAATAGAAAACGAAAGATTATTATTACATCAGGTGAAATTAAGGGTATTTTTCTTAAAAGGTACACTTGACAAACACCTTACTTATCAATATATTAATACGTGAAGCAAAAACTTTGTACCCCTTTTTACGGAAATTGCGCGGACGGAGGAGTATGCAATTTCGCACACTTATATTTTAAACTAGCTGTGCACGCGACGTCGTCCGCGTGGAATTTGCTTTCAAAATCCTCCGATTTTGAAACATTCTTCATTGGTGCTCCGCTCCTATTGGTCTTAGCGTGATGATATATATAAAGCCTATATATAGCCTTCCTCGATAAATGGGCTATCCAACACTGAAAGAATTTTTCAAATCAGACCAATAGTTGCTGAGATTAGCGCGTTTAATCAAACAATATTAGTATATTTGGTTACAACACTTAACTAATACTTACATTTTAAATATCGCGATATCTTTTGAATGAAACGTCCGAATTGAATAATTCAAAAAGTTATAGAAAGCTATTGAATTCGTCTTGAGTAATTTATTTTGATAAGGATTACCACCAAGGTACAAAATAAAGAGTTTTTGAAGCGACGGCATTTTAATTATTTAAAAAAATAAAATAAAACACTTATTGTGAGATAACTACAATAGTTAGACATATGGTTACGCGATATTTTTTGTAGACAATTATAAGTTCTGCGGACCAGCGGTTCCTGAGATTAGCGCGTTTAAACAAACAAACAAACTCTTGAGCTTTATAATATTAGTATAGATAGAGAAGAAGCGACGAATACTAATATTTTTTTAAAATTATGCATTAAAAAGTACATTAAACAATTAAAAAACATTACACACACTACCATGTATTTGATACACACACGCATATATACTCTTTTGTTTATTGTTGCCTTGGCAAAATCTGTGATTATGGAAGTATAGTCTTTGACAACAAATTATTATGGTCGAATTTTGACCACGGGCGACTACAAGACTACAAGTTAAGTAAATAAACTAAAGAGTCGACGAAGGCTTTACAATATTTATTTATTTTATATAAGGGCCTCTCAGACCCCTCTTCACCTCTAACATAGTCGGGGCCTTAATACAGATATTTTATTAATATTTGGTGTTATTTTCCAAGTCAGATCTTTCTATAATACATCATACATAATATATTACACACCCATATTAATTGATCGTATACTAGCAGAAGGTGATGTCAGGAGCCTTAAGAACAGACGAGCGTGCATGACAAGAGCTATGAATGTCAAAGAACCGAGTGAGGTGTGTAAGAACAAGCCTGTTGTTCGTGCCTACCCCGCAAGGGAACTGGCGTGTAGCTATGTATGTACATATTATATTATATATATTCTCTATTACATATATGACGTCAGAGGTGACAGAACCTTCATCACCTCGTGCTATTGCGCTTCACCGCCTCTTTCACCAGCCGCAAGCAAAACCTCTCCGGGTGCGGCCTCGAGTTCCTTACCTGACATCAAATCAAAAATAGTAACCTCTGTGATCCTGGTTTTTGTAACGGCTTTTAACACTATTAATGTTTTATAGGTATATATAGGTTGATGATGAGATGGGTATATGGGTTTTTAAAAGGGACCAGCGAGTAATATTCAATAAGATTTACTGAAGTTTATCAAGATTTAAGAAAGAGAAGAAGGTGATCCACACTCGTAGTAAATATAAACAGTGTTTTGGTCAATAGTAATTAAGAAATACTTGCTTGCTATTGGTTGTACTACTTAAATTTATCCCCTTCATTCACTTTCAAAGTTATATCTCTTGACCCTTCTTAGCCCCGTTGAGGGGCCAAATTTAATATTATTTTTGTCTACAAGCTGCCGGCTGCTATCAAGATTGCCGCGCCACAACCGAGAGAATTATATCGTCTCTTTTATTCTAATACAAATTCTATGTAGTTAGAGGGAGAAAGCATCAGTTCAACGTTCGTTTCAATTATCTGTATTTGACCACAAATTTGTGGTGCTTCCCAATTAGCCTGTGTGACAGTTCGACCACAAATTTGTGGTGGTTCCGACTTAGAGGGTTAAGAATCGCAAATAAATCTTTGTTATTTATTCACTACAACAGATCTAAATATCTGCCTTAAAATAGTTATTGTGTTGTGATACTTTTTTTTTTTTTTTGATAACGCAGGGGCAATGTCTTTGGACACCATCCTCGGGTCCTTCGGGGGAAGGGCCAAAATGCAGGCATAAGGCCTGCATCGAGGGTGTGTGGGACTCTCAGCGACCGGTCCTCCACGCTGGCTTCTAAAACGAAGTTTTCGCGAGAAACGGCCGCCAAACCACCCACTAAACCTAAACCTGCGCCCCATTTATAGCGCTTTTACGGGGCGTCATGGGATCTTGTACAGAGTAACTGCACCATGATGCCCCTACACCCTGTAACTGGGTCACCCCGGGGAGCAGAGTGACCCCACTTCGTACAGCAGGGGGGGGGGGGGGGAAGTCCGCTGTCGCCTCTGTGACAGCGGCCCCCTGTCACGGTCATTATGGGAGGAGAAGATGCGCGTAGCGGCGCCTGCGACCGCCGCTCCGCCGTGTTGTGATACCTAACACTACTCACCTAAGGCTTTGTCACAAAGCCTACGTAATTTTATTGTTAACATTCGTGGAGTACAGTTTTGTAGTAAGTAAAGTCTGTCAATTTTTATCTTACGAATTGTAGTGTTGTGCGAGCGAGATGGCGAACTCGACCGAATTAATTCCTCGAAACCAATTTAATGCAATAACACACAAATTAATTGCATTAATAGTGTAGGTATTTACTTTCAGAGTGCAATAAACCGATTCACATTGTCAAGATCAGAATTGTTTTTGTTTCGTGTTCAATTAATTTTTATTTTTTTTATTTAATTCACCTACGAGTGAACGGAGGTCGTTTTTTGTTTACGTTCTTTATTAAATACACGAGTGAATGTAGGAGTTAGGTGATGTTTTTAGGAATGTTTATTTTTTAAGTCGAATGATAGTGCAGTATACATACAATCCGCATTATACTTTAAAACAATGTGGGTCGAGCTTGGTTGTAGAAATAGTAAGTGATGAAGTTAATCAGAATAGTGTAATAAGAATAACAAGACCCTAGTGATGGGTAACCGACCGAAATTACAAAAACTTCGCCATCCTAATCATGTTGGTTCATTAGCCGGTTAAACACCAGCTAATAGCTGTACGGCAACTATCTGCTGTCAAAAAACCAAAGTTGCCGACGGCTGACGGCTGAGCTGTAAACTAGTCGATTTTCGGTTCTATTCGACAATCGTTAACAAGCTGGCTAGTTTATGGACAAATTTGCCGCGATTATGTTGTGAACAACGCTTGTTTGGCTGGTTTTTGCAATAGTTACTAATCTATACAAGATATTCGTACATACATTCATACACCAATTTTACACAAGCAGTCAAACTTGAAAATTATCTTGCACAAACATTTATACATAGTTTAAAAAAAAATGTATGATTGTAAAGTGGTGGTTATTTTCTTAAACCGCAATCCTGTATGTAAAGTTCCTCAAGAACGATCTTCTTGGGCAATTAGGAATTTAGAATGAGCAACCGGTTGAAATTTTGCTGGTATGGAGATATGGTTTTTCAAAAAAGGTGTCATAATTTTTTATCCAAGCCATGTGCTGCCACATCAGCTCTGGTATTGCAAATGTCAATAGACGGTAACCACTTTCCATCAGGCGGTCCTTCATCCCGTCTTCTGTACTTCAGATACATTAAAAAAATGTAATTGCTAAGGAGGCGAGAACCAGGACACAGGTGTACCATCATAGAATTAGGATTTAACCTAGTTTGGATACCTTTCTTTCCCAGTTTTAATTAAGTTGTTCTTACATACATACACATACATAACTTCACGCCAGTTCCCTTGCGGGGTAGGCACGAACAACAGAGCGCCATTTAGGTTTATTCTTACACACCTCACTTGCTTCTTTGACATTTATAACTCTTGTCATGCACGCTCGTCTGTTCTTAAGGCTCCTGACATCACCTTCTGCTAGTACACGATCAATTCGATCAAGGAAGGTGTGTCGTGGCCTTCCACGACTTCTGCATCCATCCACTTTTGCATTGTATATCTGTTTAGTCATTCTTTCATCATGCATTCTTTCCACATGCCCGAACCACCGGAGCATTCCTTTCCTTACCTTCACCCCGACACTCTCTTTTAAGTTGTTCTTGTTTTCTAAAACAATTTTTTTTTTTTGGATATCTATAAAATTGCGTAGCTAATCACACCCGCTTTCTGTATGTACCGGAGTTCTATGTAGAATGTAGTAAGCGTTTAATATCCTGACCTACGGGGCTGACACCTGGTTACTGACGGCAGGATTGGTCCACAAGTTCCAAATCACTCAACGGGCTATGGGGCGAGCTATGTCCGGTGTTTCTATTATGGATAAAATTAGAAATGAGGATATCCGTAAGAAAACCAAGGTAACGGACAGCTCGCAAGATTAGCAAGTCGAAGTGGCAGTGGGCCGTCACGTCTGCTGCAGGACCGATGGCCGATGGAGCAGACGAGTCCTGGAGTGGAGACCGCGTCTCGGTAAACGTAATGTCGGACGCCCTCCAGCCCGATGGACCGACGACTTGTGCAAGGTCGCCGGTAGGCGCTGTATGAGGAAGTCAGAGGACAGAGATGAGTAGCGCCGTCTTGGGGAGGCCTACGTCCAGCAGTGGACTGCGAATGGCTGACGACGACAAAGCGTTTAATATAAAATTGAATTTCATAGTTGAACAAAAACAACATCAGAATGTATAAATTCATGTAAGTTTGTTAACCCCAATTGTTGCCTCGGAAAGACCTATCCCGAGCGGGCTAGCCGCGAGCTCTTATATAATAAACGAGCAACATAAAAACACAACTCGCTATGAGACGTGTTAAATGAAAATGCAAAATGTATGGTCACAATTAGTATTAATTAGGTTTAAACCCCTCGTAATGAACTATGCCGGTTTCGTAGATGTGTATATGTGGCGCTCTCAAGTACCGAACACTTTATCACAGCCTGGTTAAGTGCTGTGTATAGTGAGAGGCGGTAGCGGGAAAATCGGAAGCGTTTTTCGGGGTGCTTTTTTAAGTAAAACTTCTTTAGAACCGTTGTGATTTGAAGCCTGCGAGAGAATGAGATGCGAGTTTTTCCTTGTGCAGCACAGATTAGAGAGTCAATAAGACCGATGATTGAAGAGAGGTCCAATTTGGATAATAATAATTTTTAGACTAACGACGTGAAAAATTGAAAGTGATTTTTAAGAAGTTTATTTCGAATTATAATATGTTGACGGATGTAGGATAAAGGAATTATATTTTTATATTAATAAAAGTTAGAGGAGAATTGTCTGTGAGTATATTTTCTAAAGTTTCACTTCTACTGCTCACACAATTTTTTTATATTTTGAAGTTGACAAACAGGCAGATAGCCCAGTTAATGGAAAGAGGCAACCTTTGTATTAACAAAATTTTAATAATCTATGTGATGTCAAACCTCAATATCAAGACAACTGACAGACCCTCCACGAAAACTATAAAAATAAAATAAAATAAAGAGTAATAAGAAGATACCAGCGCGTTCCATAAAGTAAATAGAAGCTAAGACTTGACGCTTGAGATTCGTACCGATTTATCAAATTGCCGTTCAGAGGAGATACTATGTCACACCACTATTAAAATTTCTCAAGATAAAGTGGACATTGATAACATATGCCCAATCGAATACAAAATGCCAAAAAGCTTACATTCGGTGAATATTCAAAATTATTATCTTCAATAGTCGAGGGTTTAAACAAAGCTTATAACAAGGACGAAGGCCTGTCGTAAGAGGCGACAATACAATTCACAGCCAAATGGTAGGGCATTTGTCCGACAGGATGGCTACCACACCTGGTCTAGAGAATGCTTCAATAACGTCTTTGAGTTGTGTTATAGCATCAGTGGCCATGTTCCAGTTTCTCCTTCAAGGCCGGCAGCAAACTGGCACCACCTTTGGTATTGCTAATATCCATAGGCGACGGTAACCACTTTCCATCGCAGTTGGGCCGCCAGCTTGTCTGCTGTGCTTCAACAATATAAAATAAAAAAGACAACGCGTTGCCAGCCTTTAGGATGAGATAGGGGAGGAGGAAGTCAGCCATCAAAACTCATTCATCGTACGAAACACAATTAGCTCAAGGCTAACCGTCTCCAGACTATATTCTGTGAGAGAGTTTTATTACACCGATCGAGGCGGCCCTAAGAGCTGAATCAAAATAGTGATTCCAGAATGATTCTACCCACGGGTAAAACGGTTGTCTTATCTTCGATATATATCGAATTTTTATAATGAATTTCAAAATAAGAACATTTGAAAATTAGGGCAGCTAATTGGGATGAACGAATTCCGAGAATACAATTTTTAAATCTTTTTTCTTTCTATCGGTTACAGCATCGCATGAAAAGTAATGATCGTATTTAAATAGACCTCGACACAGAGCTAGGTTATATCCCGGATCAATACTTGAGATACTTTTTAATCCGATTACGACGTTGTTTCCGTAGTATATGCGAATATAGCCAAAAAAGGGAAAGAAAGAAAATCATTTTATTCAGAACAAATTACATTGGATAGTGTAGGTATAATTGTTAACAAATTTAAAACTACAGTAACATAATCTTGTCCTAAAAGGGGCATCGGTCCCAGCATAATGCTGGTATGTTAATACCAGCTCTGATCTTCCGCTGAGCCCTTAAGGTATTGTCACGGCAGACATTATTACATCATTGCAAAGCATGAAAGTAGAATTTTAAATAATATTGTTACAAACTAAGCGCCGACAAAGACAAATTCCATGTATGGGTTTGTAGAAGCACGTTTATTACCCGTCTGCATTTGAACTAATAACTAATAACATTGAGACTATTGTAATTCTTTTATGATCGTCTTCTTTTGTTTACTTATTTATTGGCATACGTTTCTAGAGAACAGCCTATTGTTGTATTGTACTCATTAGCCAGGTTTCACGGATTTTAAAGTACAAGCTGATTTTAGGAAATTCGGTCACGTTGCCGGGCGGACACATGCACTTGTGCAGTATAAAACGATGGCCTGATTGAGGGAGGGGGGCAGTCGATCGAGACCCACGATCAAAGTGAGACGTGTGTAGTACAATCGGGAATCTAATAGTGACGGACTTTGCGCGTTTTATTGAATTACGACCTTTGAATTGCGTTTGGATTTGTTGTGTTCGGTTAAATTTGTTCCTGTGTTGTACGTGTTTGTATAGTTCTAATCAAATTTATAGAACTATACAAACACGTACACGTACGTATATATATATATATATATATATATATATATATATATATATATATATATATATATATATATATACACACACAAACACAAACACACATTCATACATATAAGTATAGTACATACAAGAAATAGGGAAAATAATAATCATAAATAAATATATTAATGTTATAAATACGAGTATTTCAAAAATTAAATAAAAGAATCATCATTACAATTAAATTAAATACCACTTGTATTATGATTTATGTCATGTTGTCAACGCTAGTACTTTTTTTACAATGACTTAAATTTTAAAGTGGAGCTGCGGTTCTGTTTCTTAATGCCGCCGTTGTAATTCTTCTATTGCAATTATTTTTCTTCTTCTAACCCGTTTAACTGTTTGTCAGAGGCGATAAAATAACCCACAGTCGGGTGGGCATTTGCCCGTTTGTGTAGCTTTCACCCTGGTTTAGAACATGCCACTATAACAACCTAGAATTGTGTTCCGGTGTTCGTCACGTTTCATCCATTAATTTATTGATGTATAATTTAGCACAGTTCAAAACCATGGTTAATACATGAACGTGGTGCTATGTAAATAGAGATAGATGATATTACTGTTAGAGCTGCCGATAAGATTGGGCATTTGTCTAAATCTTTATCCGTGCAGGAACGGAGAAAGAATACAATTTCCTGCGGCCGGGCGGCCTGTCGTAAGAGGCGACTTAACAACCCACAGCTAGGTGGTAGGGCATTTGCCCGACTGGATGACTACCACCCCTGGCCTAAAGTATGTCGCCATAACAACCTTGAGTTGTGTTCCGGCATTAGTGACCAGGTTCCAATTTCCCTTAAGAGAGCAGCAGCGCATTTGTAGCAACTTTGGTGTTGCAAAGGTCCATAGGCGATGGTAACCGCTTTCCATCAAGTGGGCCGTCTGCCTGTATGCTGATCTCCTGCAATAAAAAAAAAATCATCAAAAATGTCGAATCTCCTAAAGGTCTAAATATAATATTTAATATTGAATAGAATACTGGTGTGCAGATCACGTAAACCGTAAGGTTTCTATATATATATAGTCTAAGTTAAATTAGGAACAATTAAAAAATTAATATACTGCAAGAGTACAATAACTCGTCGTCTAATTTTGTATCCCCTCTCGAGGGATCGAGCCATAGGCTCTCGACAGTGGTTCGTCACCCATTCCAATGGGATAACTATCATCGACGCACCACTTTACTCCAGGTTCCAGACTCCCGTTAGAGAGCGGCAGCACCCTTATTGTTACGAATATCGATAGTCGACGGTAACCTCTTTCCATGGTGGGCAGGTGGGCCGTATGCCTGTCTTCTGAACTCGTGCAATAAATAAAAATACACGTCATGGCAATGCAAACGAAGTTCTGCTCTTTCCAACATTATCAACACCCTGCTGAAATTTATTTATTCCTGTGAAAATTCAAACCCCGCTCTCGCTCGCTCCTGTAATAAAACCCAACCTTTTCCAAGGTACGGCTGAACACATCTGTAATTAGTGAAGCCTTTCAGTTCCCATCTGATTGGCGCCCCGAGCTCACACATTGTTTACCATGAACAAAAATATAGGTGCTTGGGTGGGTGGGTGTTGCCAGGTGTTATTTTTTTATGAGATTTTTCTATTTGCGTGTTATCTATTTTGTACAGTAGTTGGGGGGACGCTATTGGGGGACTTTTCTCGTCAGAAATGGATCTGATAAAATTATATTACAGGAATACGGATAAAATTTTGGCGTAAGTTTTCTAGCGTATTTCTATTCGAAATCAGATTCCTTATTCGAAGCGTTCTTATATATCTATATATATAAAAGAAAGTCGTGTTAGTTACACTATTTATAACTCAAGAACGGCTGTACCGATTTGGCTGAAAATTGGTGGGGAGGTAGCTTAGAACCAGGAGACGGACATAGGATACTTTTTATTCCGATGGAACCGGCAGGTGGCGCTGAAATCGGGTTCTAGAATCCTCCTAATCACCTGGACCGCTTTTGGTGATTTTTTTTGTGTGTTTGAGTGGTTTCCCGGATAGTTTAGATTCACAATTAGAACCGGTAGGTGGCGCTGAGATCGGGTCCTAGATTTTTTGTTTTTTCAAAGCAGGACAACGTCTGCCGGGACCGCTAGTAATATTATAAAATTCTAAATATTCTTCTCTACATTGAAGCTATTTAAAAAAAAACAACTGGAATATAGATTATATAAACGATGGAGAACACGACACATTTTGAAGTGAAACTTCTTTAGAGTCGTTGTGATTTGAAAATCGATGAAACGAAAAAGTGACACTAAAAGGAGATAAACACATAAAATTCAACCTCATTTAATTCGAAATAAAACACATTTCTCTTTACCTGTTAGTATTATTTTCCAATTTAAATAAGAGTTCAAATGAATTTTAGCTCTATATGTATATACTTAAGGCAGATGTTCTTTTATACGTAGATCATAGGAAATTGTGCGTAACAGTGCATTGAATTTTGCACTTTATTCCAGTGACTCAAACTGTAATTTAGAATGAATTTTTTGAATTATAATATATTAACGGATTTAGGCTTAAGGAATTATATTAATATTAATAAAAGTTAGAGAAGAATTATCTGTGAATATGTTCTTTGAAGATTCACACACGCATTTTTTTGATTTCTTGGCTGTTTGTCCGTTTGTTCGGTATTCACGTAAAAATTGCTGGGCAAATTTCGATCCAGTCTTCGCTGATCAAAAACAAATTCTTAGACTTTAAATCTATGCTACTTTTATCCTACGAATCCCGCGGCAATTTTTCTGGGAATTACTTAAAAAGGCCGGATAAAGAAAATATATAATTCCAATGTGATTTTTTCACTGATCGATAGAAAGTTTTATGTAATAAAATGTGTGATTTTTTATCCCAGGAATCCGGCTTCATTTTTCCCGGGAGCGGTTTGTAGTTGTCCGGATACATAAAAATTTACTTATTCCGACACGGTTTCACTAAAACGATAGCCTACATTTGTTATGATAGTTGTAATTTGTTAATATATTTATTAATATTGTCAAAGAAGCAAGTGAGGTGTGTAAGAATAAGCCTAAATGGCGCTCTGTTGTTCGTGCCTACCCCGCAAGGGAACTGGCGTGAGTTACGCTTGTGTTATGGGTGTTAAACAACGGACAACTCTGGGGCCGATCCCAGACACTCAGACCATAGTGATAACGGGCGGAGAAAATTAGTTTCCGAAATTTACCATACCAGGAAGCGAAGCCGGAGCCTCTGCGTTGCAGTGGCTTGAGGTTTTGACCGCTCAACCACAGAGGCCGTCGTTAACATTAATATAATGTGACAGATAAAAAGTAATGTTATGTTACGAGTTTAGCGGGGGACTCGAATTAAAATACCGTTGTAATTATTATAGAGTTTATTAGAACTATACTACAAACACGTATAACACAGGTACAAATACAACTGAACACAACAAGTCCAAACGTAATGCAGAAGGTCGTAATTCAATAAAACGCGCAAAGTCCGTCACTATTAGATTCCGGGTTGTAGTACACACGTCTCGCTTCTATCGTGGTTCTCGCTCGACTGCCCCTCCCTCAACCAGGCCATCGTTTCATACTGCACAAATGCAATGTGCCCGTATCGTAGTCGACTTAATCCTCCACACCTGGCTAATGACTCGGCCGCAAACGTCCATAAACGAGTACAATAAAGCAATAGGCTGCTTTCGAGAAACGTATCCCAATCAATAAGTAAACAAAAGAAGACGATCATAAAAGAATTACAGCTAGTTTAAATGCCGACAGGTAATAAAATGTGTTTTGTTTCAGATATGCAGGTGGATTTTGTTTTTGTCAGGACCTGAGTTGTAACAGTACTAAAAAAGATTATGCTAGTTGTTGCCGTATTGAATTTGTTTCCGTTCCACCTGGCAACACGTGTAGGACGCAAGCTCCAAACCGCCGCATTGAATTGAAGCGGTGGACCGTTTTGATGCGATTTCGCATGACAAGAAGGGGGGGGGGGGGGCATTTATATGATTCGTCGTTGTTTATCGTGTCCGATTTATTATGAATGTTGGTCGCCAACGTTATTGTGTTTGCGGTTTTTAACTCCCCCCCAGTGGTAAAAGGCGGTGGTGTTAAAATTATAAATTCCATCGGACGAAATGTTATTTTATTTTTCGAATGGGATTTAATAATTTGGGTGTATGTTTTATTGTGGTTTAATTAAACTTTTCTGCGCATGACGCAACCTTTTGTTTAATGGAGCGGAGAGTCATGGGCGGGTGATGAGGAGCCATGAAAGTCACGTGACAGAAAGAATGTTGAACTGAACGATACGAGAAGAGTGATGATAGTCGAAATAAGTCATAGAAGTCTACAGTGTTGCCACTATGCTTTATAAATGAAAATCAATTTCAATTTTGCTAAATTGTAATGTTAATTACAATAGGTTTGGTTATTTAGAAATAATTAATCGTGTGGTGTATTTTCATACTATTAATTATTGAATTTCATTCATATTATTACGGATTGTTGCAGTTTTTTTTTTATTGCCGGAGATCAGCAGACTGGCAGACGGCCCACTTCATGGAAAGTGGTTACCATCGCCTATAGACATTTGCAACACCAAAGGTGCTACAAGTGCGCTGCTGCTCTCTTAAGGGAGACTGGAACCTGGTCACTAATGCCGGAACACAACTCAAGGTTGTTATGGCGACATACTTTACACCAGGGGTTGTAGCCATCCAGTCGCAGTCCTGCAGTTGCAGGACTCGAATTAAAATGCCGTTAGAATGACTATAGAATTGATTAGAACTATGCAAACAAGTATAACACAGGTACAAATATAACTGAACACAATCAGTTCAAACGTAATGCACGATTCAATAACACGCGCAAAGTCCGTCACTAAATAGATTATCGAATGTAGTACACACGTCTTGCTCCGCTAGTGCTTATCGCTTGACTGCCGATCTCTCCATTGGGCCAATGCTTTATACTGCACCGATACAATATAGCTGCCCGCCCGCGTAGATCGAATTTCTTAGAATCAGTTCGGCACACCTGTCTAATGACTGCCATAAAAAAAAATTACAATACATAACAGACTGTTTTTCTAATTAAAAATTTGAACACAAAGTAAACAAAAGAAGTCAAAATGCGGAAAGGTAATAAAGTGTGTGCTTTATGATAGGCAGGTGTGCATCCACTTTTGTCGGCGTGTAACAATATTAATCGATTTTGGTAATTGATAACTTATTTCATTTGTAACATTATTTTTAAGATATCCCGCCTCCCAAATTGTTTTTGGGCTCATATTTTCCATTTTGTAATAGAAAAATATAACGCCTTTTTTTAAGCTATATCTCAACTCATTATATTCTGAGCCCAAAGTCCCCGTCTCCTTTGGTAGTGATCAGCAGACACTGCCACCAAAGTTGTACTGTCCATCGACGTTTTAAGGTCCCGGTTGTCGCAAAAAGTCGACAGTGGGGTGTATACGACACAACTTTTCGTTGGTAAATAATTTACCAAAAAAAAAATTGTCATAAATCTTCATGATATGAGACTTAACGTGGTTTTTAATAATTTTTCTATAGTTTTTTTAAGTTAGAAAATAATTCATTAAATCACCTCCAAATTATTGACATGAAACCATTTTCCTACTTCAATTTTTATCAAAACTGTATACCTATAAATAAAGAGTCTACATCTTTGTAAAAGAGAGGCAATTTTTTTTTAATACTATATTTTATTCATAATAAAATAATAATACATCTGAAAAACGACCGCGTCTATGTAAGCCACCTAATCCTAAAGGATGTGGGCATTGATACAAGCCTTAAGTTTGATATTTCTGATAAGTGCGTGTGGGGGACTTCCACCGGCTGGTCCTCCACTACATACATACATACATAACTTCACGCCAGTTCCCTTGCAGGGTAGGCACGAACAGCAGAGCGCCATTCAGGCTTATTCTTACACACCTCACTTGCTTCTTTGACATTCATACCTCTTGTCATGCACGCTCGTCTGTTCTTAAGGCTCCTGACATCACCTTCTGCTAGTACACGATCAACTTGATCATGGAAGGTGTGTCCGTGGCCTTCCACGACTTCTGCATTCATCCACTTTTGCATTGTATATCTATTTAGTCATTCTTTCCACATAAAAAATTTACATTAACGCGAGCAAAGCTCCGGGCCTAAGTTAGCTTTTAATAAACAAAACTTTGTTCAGCGCGAATACGAAATTAAAATGCAAAAGTTCAAACCGGTCTAAGGGACAAAGTATAAACTTTGTGTTTGTCTTCTAAAAAAAGTTTTAACTTTCTGTAATAAGATGCGATGGAACGGAGGCGAATTTTGTGACGGATTAACTAATGGTTTTATGCTAAGTTTTTAACGTTTCCATCCGTGCAGGAACGGAGAAAGAATACAATTTCCTGCGGCCTGTCGTAAGAGGCGACAAAACAACCCACAGCCAGGTGGTAGGGCATTTGCCCGACTGGTTGGCTACCACCCCTGGTCTAGAGTATGCCGCCATAACAACCTTGTGTTGTGTTCCGGCATTAGTGACAAGATTCCAGTCTCCCTTAAGAGAGCAGCGCATTTGTAGCACCTTTGGTGTTATAAATGTCCATACGCGATGGTAACCGCTTTCCATCAAGTGGGCCGTCTGCCTGTCTGCTGAACTCCTGCAATAAAAAACAATAAAAATAAAAATTATGCACCCAAACAACTACAAACCGCTCCCGGGAAAATTACCTCGGGATTTCCGGGATGAAAAATACCGCACAGTTTATTACATAAAATTTGCTATCGATCAGTAAAAAATTCACATTGAAATTCAAGTTTTTTTTTATCTGGCCATTTTAAATCATTCCCAGAAAAAATCCCGGGAGATTCTCAAAACAGCAGATTTTAAGTCTAAGAATTTGCTGTCGATCAGCGAAAACCGCATCGAAATAGGCCTAATAGTTTTTACGTGAATCCCGACCAAACAGATAAACGGATACAGACAAGAAATTAAAAAAAAAAGCGTCATGTTCTTCACCGTTTATAGCGTCTGTTCCAGTTTTATTAAACAACTTCAATGTACGAACATGGGATGTTTAGAATTTTATTTTTATTTTTATTACAGTAGTTCAGCAGACAGGCAGACGGCCCACTCGATGGAAAGCGGTTACTATCGCCTATGGACATTTGCAACACCAAAGGTGCTACAGATGCGCTGCTGCTCTCTTAAGGGAGACTGTAACCTGGTCACTAATGCCGGAACAGAACTCAAGGTTGTTATGGCGACATACTCTAGACCAGGGGTGGTAGCCATCCAGTCGGGCAAATGCCCTACCATCTGGCTGTGGGTTGTTTTGTCGCCTCTTACGAAAAGCCGCCCGGCTGCAGGAAATTGTATTCTTTCTCCGTTCCTGCAGGGATAAATTTTTTTATGATGTTATCCATTCACAAGTTATATTTTTTACTGGGCTATTGTCATACTTTTATACTTCTTCCCTGTTATTACGAAGATCACGTCCAATGTTGTACGCTGATGAGCTTTGTTACATCCCTTACCTGTTTATTATAATACTGAGACTGCCGAGCTAGCTCAGCAGTCCAAGTACACCTTTTAGGTTTAAATTCGATCTTAGTCAGTCTACATTCTCTTTTCTTTCAGTGCGGTTGCCTAGAGATATTTTGTTTAAAGTGCATTTATTTTAGCTATTAAATAAGTTCTTTTTTAAAAAAGTGTTTCTGAATCTCGGTATAACAGCTCGAAGATGAAGCGCGCATAAATTTCAGACATAACACACGGTAATCGCACAAATTCATTTCATCCAAGCGATGTACCCTTTCTTAACCCATCATAGACCTCCACATATAGGTACACGTGTATTTTCGCTCTCAATATCCGATAGGGGGCGTGTGCGAATAGTTTCGCCGCGTCAGCCCCACTTTTTACTCGCAGTTATCGGCCACTGGATAAATTGCGAGTGATTTCTCAGAGGCGATTTTCTTATACTCGGAGATTTCGTTGCTTCTTTTTAGCTGATAAATAATAAGACCGGGATCCTGATGCGATAATTTAATTGCAGTTCTTCTCTCTTTTCTTTCACCTTCTCCCAGTTATATGGGGTCGGAATGGAGAAAGAATACAATTTCCTGCGTTGGGGCGGCCTGTCGTAAGAGGCGACAAAACAACCCACAGCCAGGTGGTAGGGCATTTGCCCGAATGGATGGCTACCACCCCTGGTCTAAAGTATGTCGCCATAACAACCTTGAGTTCTGTTCCGGCATTAGTGACCAGGTTCTAGTCTCCCTGAAGAGAGCAGCGGCGCATTTGTAGCACCTTTGGTGTTGCAAATGTCGGTTTGTCGGTTGAACTCCTGCAATATTTTTTCTTTTTAATTTTTCCTTTCATACGTTGTCTGTCAGGCGACAAAGCATCATGTCGTCCCTAACATAATCCATCCATCTCTTTTTTGTAGACCTTTAACAATTGGACCCGTCAATCTTCCAGTTTAACATAGTTTTTGTCACGTGATTTTCGTCCCTCATCATTGCATGCCCTTATCATCTTCATATAATGCTCGTACCGCTGAAGAGTGGAACTCCTTACCGTCGTCTGTTTCTCCTGAAAAATACAAGCTAGGTGTCTTCAAGTCTCGCGTGGTATCTTCTAAGTAAGCGTGCTCCACCTTAGACTGCATTTCCACCTGACATTAGACGCAATGTCAGTCAAGCACGAACCTATTCAATAACAAAAAACTCAATTGTTCAGTCACGAGTGAAACTTTTAAAGATCCATCCATTCTGGTAACACCATACATCTACCTCAACATTCACATCTCAGCTGAGTGGAGCCGTTTTTTTAAGTTAAATTCTCAATTAGTAGTTTAATACAAGCAAACAGTGAAAGTTAAAGCCACAAACGTCTTCACTCAGCTGAGACGCGAATGTTGAGATGGATGTATGGTGTTACCAGAATGGATGGATCTTTGAAAGTTTCACACGTGACTGAAAAATTGAGACGCAGAAGATTAAGATGGTATGCGCATGTAATGAGGATGAAAGTCACATGACAAAAATAATGTAAACTACAAGATGGATGGGTATAAATGTTAAGCTAGATCAAAAAAGGGATGAAAGACTTGTGTGATGGATGATGTGATGATTTGTGGTGTGACAGAAGATGTATGTCTGAATAGAGGAGTATGGCAGGAGAAGACATACTGTGCCGATCACAAATAATTGGTGAAAAGTGAAGAAGGTGAAGGTGAAAGAAAAGAGAGACTAGTAGTGAAACTGCGTTCGGGTTTTTTTTGCAGAAGTTCAGCAGACAGGCAGATGGCCCACTTGATGGAAAGCGGTTACCATCGCCTATGGACATTTGCAACACCAAAGTTGCTACAAATGCGCTGCTGCTCTCTTAAGGGAGACTGGAACCTGGTCACTAATGCCGGAACACAACTCAAGGTTGTTATGGTGACATACTCTAGACCAGGGGTGGTAGCCATCCAGTTGAGCAAATGCCCTACCACCTCTTCAGGTGATCAGAAGGCTGGTGCTTACCTCGGGCCACGGATCAGTATAGCGATCCAGGGAGGTAACGTAGCCAGTCATCTAGGAACCTTACCCATTGATTTCGATGACCTAGGCTCAGTATTCTACTTGTAGTCTTAAGGGATTAGTTTAGTATCCTTCACTGTACTAGTTTATAACTATAATAAACCATGATACAAATTGGTCAGAAGTAAATGTCATCAATCAGTCGTGGTAGCGTAATGGCTAGCGCACGCGTCCCAAGCTCAAAGGGCGCTGGTTTGATCCTGACCGGAACGCATGCATTACTTAGGCACTTTTTTGACCTAATGTGCATATTGTTACAATTACCACGTGCTAACATCGCGATGCAACCTGCATATCGAGATACCGATGTGTCAAACCTGCCAAGCCGCCTTGGACGAGCGTATCGGGTATACTCTCCGTTCCATAATAATGGGAGGCCCGAGCCCAGCTGTGGGACATTCATGGGCTGATATTACATATTACAAATTCCATCAATGTTCTCTTCAAGAATGTAGTCATACGTTAGCGAAGTAGAGAACTTCATTTAGGGAGCTTCATAAGTGATGACATGATCTAGGATCGAGCACGCTTACATAGTGAGATAACTATTGTTACAACTTAGGCTCCGACAAGGACAAATTCCCCGTAGATAGCTGTAAAAACACATTTAATTACCTGTCGGCATTTGAACTAATTGTAATCCTTCTGTGATCGTCTTCTTTTGTTCACTTATTTTTTGGCATACGTTTCTAATTATTGTGGAGAATATCCTATTGTCCTATTGTACTCGCTCATTAGCATCATTAGCCAGGTGTTGCGGATTAATTTCAAATTGTGTAGTATAAAACGTCGGGCTGATGGGGGAGGGGGCAGTTGAGCGAAGGTTACGATACGGACGTGACTTGTGTACATTCGGGAATCTAATAGTGACGGACTTTGCGCGTTTTATTGAATTACCACCTTCTTCATTGCGTTTGCACTTGTTGCGTTCGGTTATATTTGTACCTGTGTTATACGTGTTTGTATAGTTCTAATAAACTCTATAATAATTCTAACGGCATTTTATTTCGAGTCTCTCAAACTCGTAACACTATTTACTCGTGATTTGAAGATCTCTAGTCTGTATGATTCGGACAACACGAACTCCCGTATCATACAGGAGTCATGCAGAGAGAAAGTAAACAGCTGTGAAAACACAAAGAAATTTTTTAAGAATACTTATTATATCCAGAAATTATTATCTATTATCCTTGAGATCTCGGTATCTTGACCCCAACTGATTACAAGGGGTCCCTTTAAGGGATTAGTGTTTTTGCCGCGTAAGGGCTTAGGGACCTCGGAGTTGAGACGTTATTTTGTCGACACAGATAATCAATTGTTGTTTTTTCTTTTTCAGGTAAGGGTCATTTAAGTTTTATGCCACGAGGAAGCGGGTGAATGATGTACAGAAATAGGTAAGTATTTTGAAGTGATAACTTCTTATGGGAGGCTAAACCGCTTCGTTACGTAACGCGTTACGGCGCCACTCTGTCTGGCTTCCCTTTCCCTCACGCATACGGCAGCGGTAGGCAGCCTCCGTCTCTCTCACTCTAACATAGAGCGCTAGCCGTATTTCGGTAATTAGATTAAGTAATGATACTAATAATGTACATACACAAAATTCTAATGTACATATTCAAGAATTGTAACAAGGATAAAATATATTTTATAATCAATAAAAGATTTTATTAATAAATAACCTTTCCTTACATTATCATATTAATATACACAAAATTTAAGTAATAACCTAAGCTTTTCTCAAGTAAAGTCTTATCCGTGCAGGAACAGAGAAAGAATACAATTTCCTGCGGCCGGGCGGCCTGTCATGAGAGGCGAGTTAACAACCCACAGCCAAGTGGTAGAGCATTTGCCCGCCTGGATGGCTACCACCGCTGATCTAAAGTATGTCGCCATAACAACCTTGAGTGTTGTGTTCCGGCATTAGTGACCAGGTTCCAGTTTCCCTTAAGAGAGCAGCAGCGCATTTGTAGCAACTTTGATGTTGCAAATGTCCATAGGCGATGGTAACCGCTTTCCATCAAGTGGGCCGTCTGCCTGTCTGCTGATCCCCTGCAATAAAAAAAAGTAAAACAATTTCAATAGTAAATAGTTCAACTTAGATTACTTAAGTTATCACTTCTGTTGGGCGTTCCGAGACACACACGTTTTTTTTTTAATGTTTTTGTACTTAGCATGTGAAAAAGTTATGGGTGTTTATGGAGTTGTGTGGTGCGTCGATGGTGTAGTTACCCCGTTAGATAGGGTGACGCACCACCCACTGGCGAGAATCCATGGCTCAGTCGCCGCGGGGGCTGAGCTCGTCCGCTTGAGAGGGGAGTACAGAATAAAACGATAATATCTTGTAATCTCCATGTAATTATTGCTTAATTAATTTAACATTAAACTTAAGACTATATATAATATAAATATATTTTTTTTTTATTGCAGGAGATCAGTAGACAGGCAGACGGCCCACTTGATGGAAAGTGGTTACCATTGCCTATGGACATTTGCAACAGCAAAGTTGCTACAAATGCGCTGCTGCTCTCTCAAGGGAAACTGAAATCTGGTCACTAATGCCGGAACACAACTCATGGTTGTTATGGCGACATACTTTAGACCAGGGGTGGTAGCTATCCAGTCGGGCAAATGCCCTACCACCTGGCTGTGGGTTGTTAAGTCGCCTCTTGCGACACGCCGCCCGGCCGCAAGAAATTGTATTCTTTCTCCTTCGTGCACGGATAAAGATATATAAGACACAGAAATCTATGTACATTCTGAACATGTTCGTAGATACATCTACGAAGGTTTTGTCTGTTTTCTGTATCGACAGATTTTGGCACGTACATGGACTACTCGGTTATTAAGTTGCTAATTATGCAGCAATAAATTATTTCATGTACGTGACGTAAAATATCTTATTACCTCTTTAAAAATACATACATACATACATAACTTCACGCCAGTTCCCTTGCGGGGTAGGCACGAACAACAGAGTGCCATTTAGGCTTATTCTTACACACCTCACTTGCCTCTTTGACATTCATAACTCTTGTCATGCAAGCTCGTCTGTTCTTAAGGCTCCTGACATCACCTTCTGCTAGTACACGATCAATTTGATCATGGAAGGTGTGTCGTGGCCTTCCACGACTTCTGCATCCATCCACTTTTGCATTGTATATCTGTTTAGTCATTCTTTCATCATGCATTCCTCTTTAAAAATGGAGGAGAATATATGTTAGAATTCTGCGTGTAGGTATAGCGTAATCAAAATTCATTGTTAAAGTGCTGTATTTTTTCCTATTGCGAAGTTGGCAAACAGGCAAACGGCCCAGCTAATGGAAAATGGCTGCCATATCATATAGACTAGGCACCGAGAGGTGGGTTACATTATACTTTATATGGCAGAGAGTAGTATTTACTGTCAAGCGCTTTTGAGGACGGCAGTGAATGTATTTATTTTGAAAACGATTATCTTATGTACAAATATTAACAAGTCGTATATCAGTGCGTGAGGAACATGGACGATGTGCGAGCGAGATAGAGCCACTATTAATATGGGGCGCTCTCACGTTGCGCTAGCCGGTTAGAGTTGGGTAGGACATGATTTTAAAATGAGTTTGTAAGAGTAAGATGACATTTTGTACTGAACCAGTACAATGTACCACTTCAAATGAGGCTATGAGATTTGTATGGTTTGTACCGCGGCAGTACATTTGAAGCGATGAGGCCGGTGAGGCTGTGAGCGTCATTCCCTCATTTGTCCCGTACAAAAGTTCTAGTTTGGAAATGTTCGTTAAGAATCGGATGTGATCGGCCTCGGTGACCTCATTTTTCTATCAGTCGAACATGTCATGTTGTCTCTCTTTATCATGTCAATATCCGTAGAGGCGTTATTGTACTGTTGTAGCATAAGCCTCCTTCCGTCCTTCCTCTTACTTTTGAGTAGTAGCGTGACAAAAATTTTGGAGTGGTACAATTCAAATTGTGGGCCGTATCAGTACAAATGTATTTTGTACGGGACAAACGTACTGACTGACACGTGTACTGCTCATAGGGGTGAAGCCAACGCATCGCTAACGTGTAGGATAGAGGGGATGGACTATAGGATTATAATAGGAGGAAATGGAATGTTTTTTAAAATTCGGTTAGTTTTTTAACCGACTTAAAAAAAGGAGGAGGTTCTCAAATCGTCGGAATCCTTTTTTTTATGTATGTTCACCGATTACTCCGAGATTTATGATCCGATTTATATGTTTTTTTTTTGTTCGACGCGGAATAGCTGCCATTTGGTCCCCTAAAAATTTGACATAGTTTGGCCCAGTAGTTTTCATTTTATGAACATTTTTTATGAAAAAAATTCCATTCCGTTCCATATGTACACCGATTACGCTGAGATTTATGATCCGATTTACATGTTTCTTTTTTTGTTCGACGCGAAATAGCTGCCATTTGGTCCCCTAAAAATTTGACATAGTTTGGCCTAGTAGTTTTCATTTTACGAACATTTTTTTTGTTCCCGTTTCTTGGGACCTGTATTTTTTAAGGAGCGCGGCACCTTTCGTAGGTCTACCCATACATAGCTTGACACTAAAAAATAACAAATAAAATAAAAAAACTTCGTTTAAAAAAACCGACTTCAAAAACTAAAAAAGTATAAAATAACTTATTTCTGAAGCTATAAACATCTTGAAGTTGGTGCAAAGTAAAACATAAAAATTACTGTATTTTGAAAATTACTAAGCACCGACTTTAAGATGTTTTAGATAATATATATTAACAATAATAGCTTTAGAAATAAGTCATTTTATGCTTTTTAGTTTTTGAAGTCGGGTTTTTTTAAACGAAGTTTTTTTATTTTTGTGACTTACGATTGGCCGCCCGGCCGCAGGAAGTCGTGTTCTTTCTCCGTTCCTCCACGGATGAAAATTTATAAACGAAGTACCCTCTTCTGATAATAGCTTTGAAGTTAGGTTTGAATTTTTCTTCTATTACAAGTTTGTAAAAAATGCTTCACTCCCGCCTGTGTTCACGAAGACTCCGTTTGTACTTTTATTACGTCTGAGAAAACGCGCGAAAGTTTGTTCAGCCCGTTTACGTAGTTGATGAATAGGTATTGAAATGTAAGCGTCGCAATATGAAAATATTTGGATTGGCGGGCTTAGTTTAACATCGGACTCAATTTGTTTGCTTCATAACGTAATACAAAAGGGTTAAACAGATGTTCATCTCTTCGGAGCTTAAGGTTTTAATCCGAAAGATTATAATTTAACGTAAACAGTTGGTGCGATTATACCTTCGGGTGCCTTTAGTGTCCGAGTTAGGGTTACCACTGTGGTACGAGCGGAGTCTGCTCGTAGTTTTGAGGTGGTTGTAGTGTTAAGACTACATTATCCCAATGTCATTGATATCTTTATTATAACGTTTAACAAAATAAAAGCCTTATATACTACACCAGCTGCGCCCGCTGTTGCACCCGCGTGCTGATGGAAAATCGTTATATTTTGTATAATTCACACTATATCCTTATAAATTATAGCCTATGTGTTATTCTGATATGTAAGCTATATTACTGTAAAGTTTCATCAAAATCCATTCGGTAGTTTTTGCGTGAAAGAGTAACAAACATACTGTTAGCTTTTTGTTGTGAGAGGTTCCAATGACATATAGCTTTTTGATATTAAATTTGATTTATTGCCTGAGAGCACTGTTCAATGTAGTACATGTAGAAAGCGAAGAAAGTTGTAAGTCGACAGGTGGCGCCGCTATCGCGTCGTTCCAGTGTTACAATAGTTAACACATACATCCATACATCTATACATCCATACATACATTATAGTACGCTTGTAAACCATAGTCCAGAGTCGACTTCTCATAATCGGGTTTAAATTTAATTTTGTTTAATCTGCCATTTAGGTATGCGGGTAGTTCTTATTGTTAAGGTGATAAATGAATAAATCTTGATTAACAAAGATATGGGTAGTAGTAGTACGTCCGTAATAGTTGGTAAGTAATGTAATTACTTAACCCGGGCCCCGAGTCCGTAACTCAAATTGGCAATCGAATCGAAGTGGAATCGTAACTTTGGACGATTTTGGTAGTCTGTAAACCACCTCGGCTCAATATTGAATCAGTCTGGATCTAATATGAATTTTAGAGACTGAGGATATTTGGGCCTCTCTCAGTTGAGTGGATCTTAACACTGGCATGGGTTTTTTGGAATATTACAGAACTTGGGGCCCGGTATTGTAGCAATAAGAAAAAATATGTTTTTGATCGAATTCAATTCACCGGCAACATTGCGTTTCGTCGGCCATACGCTAAATTGTTCCATTAATTCCGGCGGTTTTGTTTGCGGTCGCAGTATTAAAGTACAGTTGGAACTTAATTAAACGGAATTACACTAATTTTAGACGGCGAAGGGATATTTTCGCATTCAGCCAACGGTACGGTGTGGTCACGTTGGTTTGTACAGCGTTGTATAGTTTAGTATTTTATTTCATCATTAATTAATTCTTCTCGTCTCCATTCTAGAAATGTATTTCGTTTGTTTGGAATTTGTTTATACTTTTTATGTAAGAAAGAAAGACAAAAGGCTTATTTAGAACTACGCACAATGTAAAAAATAGAGATGCCACGAATAGTGTTTTACCCGAATACCAAAAATTCGGCTGTCGTGCAGGAACGGAATAGGAACACAATTTTCTGCGTTGGGGCGGCCTGTTGTAAGAGGCGAAGGAACAACCCACAGCCAAGCGGTAAGGTATCTATCTGCCCGCCCACTTGGATGGCTACCAACCCTGCTCTAGATTGTGGTTCTGCATGCGGTTGGTCAAGGAGGCTATAAAACGTAATAAGACGAGGTGATGGGTAGTTTCATCGCCCCGGCTGGAGAACAACCGCACTGGAAAATATCTATACTAATATTATAAAGATGCAAAGTTTGTTTGTTTAAACGCGCTAATCTCAGGAACCGCTGGTCCGATTAGAAAAAGTCTTTCAGTGTTGAATAGTACATTTATCGAGGAAGGCTATAGGCTATATTATATTTTCAAAAAAATTAGGGATCCTTAGTAAAAGTCCAATAATGTAACCCACCTTGGGTTAAAAAAATGACCCGAAAAAATCCTTAAGATGGCGTGCGCTGCGAAAACTATTGATTATAGAACAAAACAATGTACTACCACTTTGCGGAACATGTAATTTTCTATAAAAAATATCGTGGAACCATATGTCTAACTATTGTATTTATCGCACAATAATTGTTTTCTTTTATTTTTTTAAATAATTAAAATGCCGCCGCTTCAAAAACTCTTTATTTGGTACCCTGGTATTAATCCTTTTCAAAATAAAATACTCCATATTCAAGACGAATTCAATACCTTTCTAGAACTTTTTGAATTATTCAATTCGGACGTTTCATTCAAAAGATATCGCGATATTTAAACTGTAAGTATTAGTGTTGTAGCCAAATATACTAATATTGTTTGGTTGAACGCGCTAATCTCAGGAACTACAGGTCTGATTTGAAAAATTCTTTCAGTGTTGGATAGCCCATTTATCGAGGAAGGCTATAGGCTGTATATCATTACGCTAAGACTAATAGGAGCGGAGCACCAATGAAGAATGTTTCAAAATCGGAGGGTTTTGAAAGCAATTCTACGCGGACGACGTCGCGGGCACAGCTAGTATATAATATTCTTAATAAGATATTAGTTTTAAGTTAGAATAAGGTAATAGCTAAGGTCTGCATAATAATAATTATAACAATAACAGTATAGTAAGACGCCATAGTCCCTATATTCCCAGACCTCTAGTACCACTAGCAGTTCACCCCAATAGCCCGGTACTTTTTGTTCTCATTTCTCACAATAGTCCTACACTGGCCGGGGCTTGTCCCTGGGTGCATCATTATATGGTGTAGACAGGAATAATCGCCGGTCAGTGTCACGCCACATTTACATTAAATTTGTCAAGGAGCCTTTACGTGTTGGCCTTCCCATGGCCCCACGCAAGCCCTCTAAAAGTCCGGGGCATGTTTCGGCCCGTGGTCTTTAAAGACATACATTATAATAATAATAATGTCACACGAAACGTAACCGGTGGCAATAGTCGGGATTTTACCGTTGCCCAACACTGGGCACGCAACATGAGGGTAGCTAAAAAGTTCACGGCACGGATGATTATATCGCTGATATTCCAGTTTTTATTATTCATCTTCCATGGGCCATACTAAAGCATGATCCATCAACGAACTATATGATATTCGAAATCTATGGGGTTTTTGCTATACAAAAATTTATAAGACAAGAGTTATGAACTTCAAAGAAGCAAGTGAGGTGTGTAAGAATAAGCCTGAATGGCGCTCTGTTGTTCGTGCCTACCCCATAAGGGAACTGGCGTGAAGTTATGTATGTATGTATGTACAAATTTATAATAGTCCAAAACATTTATATTGTCATTATATTAATACGTGAAGCAAAAAGACGGAGGAGTATGAAATTTCGCACACTTATAGTTTATATAGAGATTCTGCACTCCTTGCAGAATGCTAATATTTTTTTAATTATACATGAAAAATACATTAAATCAATAAAAAAAACATTACATACTACCATGTATTTGACATACACGCATATATACTCTTTTGTTTATTGTTCAAGTCAAATTAACAGGGAGTTTTTGGCGGGAACTGAAAGGAGATGTTGTGCTGTGCAGTTTTATTTTCTAAAAATGTGTAAAACTACTCTAAAATGAACAATAGTTGTAGGATATTGATAGTTTTTGAGTAATGATTATGTGTTTTGTGGGAAATGTGAACTGTAAAGTCAAATGTGGCCTTTTGAGTTGTCACAAGAACTCCGTTGAATGGCACTAGCTGATAACCTACAGTTCAGCTGTGCTACACACAGGTTTAAGAAAATGAAGTTACTTCATTGAATCTAAGATCTGGCTTAAAAGCCTAGCTGCCAAGCCATAAAATCCAAAAAAAAAAAAAAAAACAAATTAACAGTGTGGCCTTGGCGAAATCTGTGATTATAGAAGTATGTCTTTGACAACAGAACCTTAATAATGTTCAAACTTATAATTTGAATTAATTGTTATGGTCGAATTTCGACCGTTGGGCGACCACTAGTTATTCACCCACAAACATACAAACGTTCTACATTTGTACATTAATACGGATGATTGGCAATAATTAGCCTAAAAACCGGAATGGCAGCGGAATTGTAACCTTACACTCTTACAAGGCAGTTTATTTCTGGTAATATTACGTTTCCTCCACAATCGGAGGGTAAAAATGGCCGAATGAGGGAAACGATCGCCGAGGAACAATGGCGGTTTGTTAATGTGGCAGAGGTAAAGAAAGGCCGGCTTGTTTAGCGCCTTTTTAGGGTTCTCCTAGTCGGAGTAGCATATTTTCTATAACAGAGTGGTAGAATAAGGTAGAAAAAAAACTGGCGCCACTTTCGAAAATTTGCCTAAACTCTAGCAACTGCAATGTTATAGCAAGAGTAATTTTGATACTGTTACGTATTTGCGGGATGCGAATTAGACTGCCGTTGGAATAATCACAAAGTTTATTAGAAGTACACTGATGTAATTCACAGTTCTTACAAACAAAACCGAATGCAATATATAAAAATCGAAATGTGTGCTGGGACACAGAGTAGAAGTGAAACTTCAACGGACAAGTGGCAAAACGAATCGCAACAAATTTTTCTTTTGAAGTTTTACGGGGTAGATTTTCAAATTGGACAAGTACATTAACAAACTGCCCGTAAAACTTCAAGTTAAAATTTGGTTGTTTTGTTTTTTTCGCAGGTTTACTGCAAATTATAATTTGGTTAGGTTAGGTACATTTTAATGAATGCATTTTTTATTTAAACATATTTTATTTTATCAAATAAAAAAAACTGAATTCAATCCGGAACCAAAAAACGCATCCATAGTCTAGTCTAAATTTCTGCCGCCCCTCCACGCGGCCGTAACGCTTTTTCGTGACAGCAAAATCCTTAGAGCCCTCGTTTATATACAAGTTTCACTTCAATAATATATATAATAACAGCCCATTACTGTCCCAATACTGGGCTCGGGCCTCCCGCTATAGGGGGAACGGACAGTATACCCGCCACACTTGTTCATCGCGGCTTGGCAGGTTTGACACATCGGTTATCTCGATGTGTATGGTTTACTTCACCGTTGTTAGCACGTGGTAATTGTTATAATACTCGTATGCACATTAGATCAGAAAACTGCCTAAGTATTGCATGCGTTCCAGCCAGAATCGAACCCGCTCTATTGAGTTCGGGACGCGTGCGCTAGCCTTTACGCTACCACGACAAATTTGCCTAAACTCTAGCAATTGCAATATTATAGTACGAGTAATATTGATACTGTTACGTATTTGCGGGATGCGAATTAAAATGCTGTTGGAATGATCACAAAGTTTATGAGAAGTACACTCACGTAATTCACAGTTCTTACAAACAAAACCGAATGCAATAAGTACACTACAATTCAACTGCGCTACCTGTACGAAGACTTGTACATCAGAATTGGCTGTATGGACTAAGATTCCTCTGCCAGCAATTAGCTTGTGGCGTATACTACTACTACTAGTAGTCCGAGTTTGAGTTCGTAACACAGCCACGTACACTCTATGGTGTTTGGTTACAGTAACTGCAACGGTTACGCTTCGCTGGTGAGTACGCGCCTCTATGGAACCCTGTCGCGGACCGACGTCTCGCGCTTGACTGTTTATTTCTTTTTTGTGAATGTAACTTTAACCTTGGTCGGTCCGGGGTTCAAATCGCGTCGTTAGCTTTTATTATGATCTTCGTTAAATTTTTTGCTCCGAATTGTTTTCGTGTCGATTCACTGGGCGGGAAAGTCGTTTTGTTTTTTTTTTGTACCTATGGTGTTTATTGTTTTTCCGTTTCAACGCTAATGAACTCGGTAATTAGTCATCTTTATTAGAAACTAGCTGCGCCCCGCGGTTTCACCCGCGTGGTGATGGGAAATTGTGATGAGATGGAAAGTTGTGATCAATTACAGCCTATGTGTTATTCTTCTGATGTTTGTAGGCTATATTATTGTAAAGTTTCATCAAAATCCATTCAGTAGTTTTTGCGTGAAAGAGCAACAAACCTTCGCGTTTATAGTATTAGTACTAACTTTGGTCTCAAGCTTCGTTCGTTTTACGAAAGCATACGTGCATGTCATGAAGTGGGCTAGTTATAATTATTAGAAGTAACTAACTATCTACGTCGGCTCAACGACCCAAAATGTGTCTTGGCCTCCGAAACAAGAACACGCCACCTGCTTCTGTCCTGTGCCAGTTATGGGCTTGAAGCTCATACAGGTCAGCCTACACTGTATCCCTCCATTGGTACTCTGGGTGACCCATCGTCCCCAATAGGCCCTCGTCACGCTTCGATCCTATCCCATCCGTTCCACCGTGACCGAGCTAACGGAGGCGATGAGATTTTATCTCTCCTATCATGTTAGGCTCGGCCACAAGACTTTCATTTTCAACCTTGGTTCGGACCCTTCAGCTACCGTCGTCTCTCCTTGTTGGGCCCAAAATCTCACGAAAAACTTTATTCTTTGAAATGTCGAACTTAAATTTTTATTTCAAAATAGCTAATGATAAATACCCCTAACGCCATCTAGCGAAGGTGGAACTAACCATCAGAGCTACACATTAAAGTTATATTGTCACGATCGTTTCCACGATGATGATGATGATGATGGCAACGATGGCGCCGATCTCGATTCTAAAGAAGTTTCACTTAAAAGAAGTCCTTTTTTTGGATAAAGGGTACTTTGCTGTACCTCTAACTACGTGTATGCAAAATTTCTTGCCGATCTGTTGCGAAGTTATGGCGTGAAAACGTAACAGACAAATAAATAAACAACAAAACTCACATACGCATTTGTAATATTTGTATGGATAAATATAGTAGATTGTTACACGAGAGATGAAAGTGGCTTGAGAGCGTAGAGAGTGTAGCGAGGGCGCTAATAATTCGAGTGCCTAAATAGGCCTTTCAACCGAGGTTAACACTCTGCTTTTCATTTCAAATATGAGGAAAGTAAATAAAAGTTAGTTAAACAAACAACTACTTCTCTAATAAAATCAGGAGTTCAATCCATATCTAAATCTGACGTCATCACGTACGTCACATATGAAACGTCAATTATTTTTTTTTGTCTGTGTCATTCTACCAGCCAGTACTTTTTTTTTGTCACTGATGATAGTAAATGTTTAGCTTAAATTTAGGTGAGTTAAATAGTAATTTAGTGAAAAATAATTTATAAGTATAAAATGTTGTCACAAAATTGTTGATATTTTTTGTATTACAATTTATGCCGCGATTTAACAGTAGCTGCAAAAAATGTTGGCACATGAGTCGCATGTATTATCTATGGTTCGCATAGTTGTCTAAATTTTTGACAGCAGGGATAATCAGTTCCCATAGGACGAAAGGTGCTGTTTTCATCCCTGTGATTAGGCAGTTCCAAGCGTACTATGGGAAATGAAAAAAATCTTTTTAGAAGTGACATTTAATTGACACTTGACATACATAGACAATAACACAGTTTTTTTTTAATCAACTATGCGCGGCAAATTAAAATTGAATTAAGTTTATCTTCATTTACATATAATTAAGGTGGCGAAGTCCGTCAATGGGGTAAGTTGATACACCACTCATTTTGTTAACTTTTTTTAACGGAATTTAACGCCCACTACAATTTGACGAGTAGAGTAAACGCGGTTGAGATGCGAGCACTGCGCAAAATCTGCGGAGTGACGCTCGCGGACCGCGTTCGTAATACCGAAGTAAGAAAGAGAGTTGGCCTGAAAGAGAGTGTCGGGGTGAAGGTAAGGAAAGGAATGCTCCGGTGGTTCGGGCATGTCGAAAGAATGCATGATGAAAGAATGACTAAACAGATATACAATGCAAAAGTGGATGGATGCAGAAGTCGTGGAAGGCCACGACACACCTTCCATGATCAAATTGATCGTGTACTAGCGGAGGGTGATGTCAGGAGCCTTAAGAACAGACGAGTGTGCATGACAAGAGTTATGAATGTCAAAGAAGCAAGTGAAGTGTGTAAGAATAAGCCTAAATGGCGCTCTGTTGTTCGTGCCTACCCCGCAAGGGAACTGGCGTGAAGTTATGTATGTATGTATGTATGTACAATTTGACAGCAGGGAGAATCGTTTCCCAGGGACGAAAAGTGTTGTTTTCGTCTATGGTCATTAGGCATCTCTACGCGTGCTTTCAGAATATAAGAAATGAAAAATAAGGTTTTCAACAACACTCCACGCAATAATGAGAACACAAGTGTTTCAGCCGCAAGAGAAATGAGCGCCGCTTAACATCTCTTATTGTTGCACATAAAACTCCGTTAATATTTACGACTGGATGAAATTAGATGAGAAACGATGATGGATCGCATCGTTCCAATGGGAAATACAGAAGGGCTCAAATAAAAATAACCGATTTCAACTCTCGTTTTAACTCTCTGACGTTATTAATATCGTAAAGGCCGTGTACTCCGTTGGCCGTTGCCAGGTGGTAGGGCATTTGCCCGACTGGATGGCTACCACCCCTGGTCTAAAGTATGTCGCCATAACAACCTTGAGTTGTGTTCCGGCATTAGTGACCAGGTTCCAGTCTCCCTTAAGAGAGCAGCAGCGCATTTGTAGCACCTTCGGTGTTGCAAATGTCCATAGGCGATGGTAACCGCTTTCCATCAAATGGGGCGTCTGCCTGTCTGCTGAACTCATGCAATAAAAAAAAAGTACTCTGTCTGATTTTGTATAACAAATATTGTAACGACGTATTACGCAATAGTTTGGTTTTAATTTAAAAACTCACTATGACAATTTCATACAGCCACATATTTCAACGACTTTCACATACTTAATCTCAACGACTTATAACTTAACTGAAGAAGGAGACGGGGACTTTGAGGCTCAGAATGTAATGAGTTGAGATATAGCTTAAAAAAAGCGTTATATTTTTCTATTACAAATAGGAAAATATCAGCTCGATCCGTCGTAAAGACATTCACGCATCGCGCGCGCATTTGAGATATCCACCCAATTGCAATACTAATCGGGTTCCAAGAGCTTGGTGATAAGTGGCAAGTGAATCTAGTTGTGAAGCGGGAGATATATAACAAGAGAACACGCACTGCTGCTCCTGTATCGCAGACGCTCCGGTTACTCAGCTCATATTATTACGGGTGAGTCCATTTATCTCCATTCCCTCTTACCCTTGCACCCTTGAAATCTGGCAATCGGCCAGATCATATGGTCTTTCGAACCGAATATTCCAACTGGCGACCTATTTATACAGTCTGCAACAACCGTATTTTGCCATTTTATGGTTAATTCAAACCAAATTGTAAATTTTCGCATACCTAAAAAGTTAAATAAACAATCATTATCAATCTGCCCATTTACCCGTTTTCTGCCCTTGTTTTTTCTTTTTTGTTTTCTTATAAACATATTACTTCTGCCCTTATATATTTGAATACCCATTCCACATTCCTCAGATAATTACGCAAATTGCTACACGATAACTATTTTTTGGTACGTAGGTAGGTTAATATAACCTCGAGTACGTATTCTGTACTTTATTCAGCACACCTATTCTCGAATACTTGCACTAAACGTGATATCGGATCGATATAATAATATTGAATATTATATTCGTTTCACTCGGTGTGGTTAGCTTGCCGTGCAACTTTTATAGCTTATATATAGCTTCGTGTTTATTAAGACTCAGCGCACACGACAGTTTGATATATATTTTTTTTCCTAATCATTTTTATTTATTTCGTATTTCTTACGTTTCTCTGGCTGCTTTCTTGCGTGTTCTTTATTAGCATTAGTAAAAAAAATATTAAAATTTTTTTTTTTTTTTTTTTTTTTTTTCTTTTCGTTTGCCTTTCACTTTGACTACTACACCTCGGCTATAGAAGCATATGAAAAAATTTTGGTGGCAAACATCACCATCAGCTCAAGCATCAAACCAAGCTCGCCCACATTCTCCACGTCTACTGTTCTGCCCAAAATAGATCTACCCAAATTTTCTTCCAAGCTTGAGGATTGGCCATCTTTCATAACTATTTTCAAAAGCCTTACGGACACTGCCGGTAATTTGTCAGGTGCAGTTAAATTACACTATTTATTTTCTTGCCTCTCCGGAGAAGCTCTCAGTATGGTATCACACCTCAAGGTTACCGATGAGAACTACGATGTAGCGATGACAACACTTGCCAATCGCTACGAAAATCGCCGAGTTCTCATTGATAGGTTTATAGATATGATACTAGAGTTACCCCACATCACCACCCGCTCACAAATCAGACAGTTATTTTTAGCCCCTCTTATTTCAACCCAATCGGCGCTTAAAAACCTAAACTTACCACTACATGACTCAGACTACGTCCTAGTGTCAATAGTAGTGCGGAAGTTAAAGGGCGAGCTTCGCACATTATTTGAACGAACGCATGGGTCTTCAGACACTCTGCCCACCTTAAAGGATGTAATCACATTCTTAGAAGACCATGCACGTTGCACAGAAACTGAGACATATAACCCACCCCCCCCTCCCCTCAGCCCGACATACAGACAAACTGAACGTGCTTCTCCCTCAGCACGGTACCAACCACGCGCTTCTGCACCCAGACCAGAAATTCGGCACGTTCGTTTTCAGCCCACTACTTCCGTCCGCCCACCTTTAACGCGCCCTGCATATCCTCTACAAAGTCAAGCGTACCCTGTACAGTACGCTCAAGGATACCCACAGTCTACACAATATTTCGAGCCCATAGCACAAGATTCCGCCCACCCACCAGCACCGACCAATAATTATTACTGCCCTTGGTGTCACGTTAGAGGACACAGGTTGCTGAACTGCGGTGAATACCTAAGACAGCCTACGCAAGGGCGCTGGGATTTTATCCAAGCTCATGAACGGTGCCGTAAGTGTCTAGGACCCCATTACTCTGACGAGTGCAGATCCACAGGGCGGTGTAGAGAATGTGATAGCGAGAAACACCATACCACCTTACATCGCAGTGGCTTTGAATCACCCACATATGACAATTCTCACCTCTTGCCCCCACAACTAAGAGGACAAGAACACACCCGCCCAACCACGGAATCAAGAAACTCTTCTCGTCGTAATTCACCTATTAATTCACAACAATGACTACCTGCTACTCACTTACACAATACTACACTACACCCACCCATACCATCGCTACAATATACACCATCCACTACATCACGTAAACAAAATAAATCCCAGTTTCATACTCAGCACTATGATAATAAAGTTTATCATAATAATCACTTGCCCGGCAGCCCTGTTACTTCCTCTGATAAAGCTAACCAAAATGACAGTCATATTTCAGCACATACTCAGCACATTACAGTACACGATCCACCAGTTTTATTACCCACTGTGTCCCTAGAACTAGCAGACAACGCTGGAGAATTTCATAAGGCAAGAGCATTATTAGACAGCGGTTCCATGCTAACCTTGTTAACTAAAACTATGACACAAAAATTACGTTTGCCTGTCGAGCACACAGAACTAAAAATTACAGGAGTCGGTAATCAGCAGACTCAAAACTCTAGTTCTTCAACTACCATCACATTCCGCCCTATTCACACCGAAGTCCCAGTAATTAGCGCAAAGGCATACATTCTACCAGATTTGACAGGTCTTTTACCATTAACAATGTTACCTGACGTTGTTCCACTCCTCGACTCGACACAGCTTCCCCTAGCAGACTCGTCTTATCGTTTTCCAGCCGCTATTGACTTGATTATGGGTTCTGATGTCTTGGGCCAAATTTTGGATGGTAACAAAATTTTTTTGGGCCCCGGCAGGCCAATAGCCTTCGGCACGATCTTCAATTTCGCTCTTTTAGGTCCTATCAATCCAAACTACACAAAGCCTGAGCCTCAAGTTAATTCAGCACTAGTAAATATTGACTGTTTACAACCCCAACACTCAAATAAAGAAATACACTCCGCTCTGGAGAGATTCTGGGAAGTCGAAGAAGTGCAATCAAAGGACAACTCAACCTCTGACGAGTGTGAGGAGAACTTTCGTTCTACCACCACACGTGATCCCACAGGGCGATACATAGTATCCCTTCCCTTTCTTACAAAGGCACCTAAGCTCGGTGCAACCCACGCTATTGCACTACGACGATTCCTTAATTTGGAGCGCAAACTCCAAAGAGATCCTACCCTCCGCTCAAAATATATCGACTTCATGAAGGAATACATTGACATGGGCCACATGGCTCTTTGTCACCCCAGCACATTCAAAGGAAAAGACCATTTTTACGTCCCGCATCATGGCATCTTCAAAGCCAACTCTGAAAAACTTCGCACGGTTTTTGATGGCAGCTGTAAGAGCTCTAATGGTGTCAGTCTTAATGACTGTCTGCACACTGGCCCACCGCTCCAACGTGATATTACTGACATCATTCTAAATTT
This sequence comes from Dendrolimus kikuchii, assembly GCA_019925095.2. Taxonomy (NCBI): domain Eukaryota; kingdom Metazoa; phylum Arthropoda; class Insecta; order Lepidoptera; family Lasiocampidae; genus Dendrolimus; species Dendrolimus kikuchii. The sequence continues at coordinate 11,402,869 of CM034413.1, forward strand.
TCGTACTCACAAAGTGGTCTTTAGTACAGACATCCAGATGATGTTTAGAAATATACTAGTTCACCCAGACCACAGACGGTTCCAACTCATTCTATGGCGCTCTTCTCCAGATCAACCTCTGCTCACTTACGCCCTGTCCACTGTCACGTATGGCCTACGACCCAGCCCCTTCCTCGCCAATCGATCTATTATACAGCTGGTCACTGATGAAGGTCACCGTTTTCCCCAGGCTGCACAGGTTCTTACGCACTCCATATTCGTGGATGACATTCTGACTGGGCATGATTCAGTTGACAAGGCAATAGCTCTGCAGACTGAACTCATTGAGTTACTAGCCCTAGGGGGATTTCATTTGCGAAAGTGGACCTCAAACTCTCGTCAGCTTTTAGAACGCTTCCCGGATGATCAATGTGACATACCCAAGGATTTTGATGTTGTACCCGACTCCAATGCAATCAAGGTACTTGGTATGCAATGGATACCCCAAACGGACGAATTTACATATCACATTTCGGTACCTACACTGGAAAAATTTACCAAAAGGTCAATACTCAGTACCATCGCTCGTTTATACGATCCTAGTGGATGGATCAGCCCAGTTATTTTCCGCGCAAAACTGCTCATTCAGCACCTATGGACTCTAAAGTTAGACTGGGATGAATCGGCTCCCAATGATGTCACATTTCAATTTCAGCACATTTTTGAAGACTTACCTCTACTCTCTGCTCTTCGACTCCCCAGAACAATTTGCACCAGCAAAGATTCCACCTACACCCTACACGGTTTTGCCGATGCATCCGAATCCGGATATGCAGCCGCAGTCTATCTTCATGAAACGAATATCACGGGTCAGGTACACGTCAGACTACTTGTTTCTAAATCCAAGGTAGCCCCCATTAAAACCCGACAGACTATACCAAAGCTGGAACTTCTGCCTGGTCTAAAACCCAGAAAAATGGTAGCTCACATCGCGGTTCCTGATCTAGACACGGATTTACTCACGAGATTCAGCTCCTTAGACACACTTGTAGGCGTAACCGCATGTATTAAACGTTTTGCACACAATTGCTTGGTATCTTCTCACTCTCGCATCGTTGGTCCCATTACCGTAGACGAACGTAAGAAAGCGCTCTTACACTGGGTACGCTCAGTCCAACAAAATATGTTCGCTGAAGACATCCACCGACTGCAAACTAACAAATTATGTACAGTGCGAATACAACGCCTCTCGCCCTTTCTCAAGGATGGTCTTCTTAGAGTAGGAGGGCGCTTGTCCAACTCAGCCCTTAGATATGACACACAACATCCCCTCATCTTACCCAGTTCAAGCCCCCTTGTGGACCTAATTATAGATCATTTCCACACTATACACTGCCACCCGGGCGCAGATACACTACACGCACTACTCCGTCAACAATACTGGATTTTATCTGGAAGGCGAGTCATTCGTCACCGTGTCTTTAAATGTGTACGCTGTTTTAGGCATCGAGCTCAGCCGAATCCCCCTTTTATGGCCGACCTACCGGCTGATCGAGTCAGCCCACAACCGGTGTTTAGTCAAGTGTCCACGGATTTTGCCGGACCATTCCTAATTAAATCAAGTACTCTACGCAATGCCAAACTTCTCAAAGGCTACTTTTGTGTTTTCGTTTGTCTCGCCACCAAGGCAGTGCACTTAGAGGCTGTCTCGGAACTTTCTACGGACGCCTTTTTTGCGGCATTGCAAAGGTTCGTTAGTCGGCGCGGAATCCCTACCCTAATTCGCTCTGATTGCGGTACAAACTATGTCGGCGCAAGAAATCAGCTCATAGAAGTACAAAACTTCTTAAAGGCCAATGATGATAGAATTACGCACAAGCTAGCCACACAGCAGATCACATGGTTGCTCAATCCGCCCTCAGCTCCTTCTTTTGGCGGTCTGCACGAGGCAGCCGTGAAATCTACTAAGCAATTACTCTATCGCGTATTAGGTGAGCAGCATCTGACCTTTGAAGAATTTTCTACACTCTTAGCCCGTATTGAGGCCGTTCTCAACTCTCGACCACTCTGCCCTCTGTCTTCAGACCCTACAGACTTCGAAGTCCTAACCGCTGGTCATTTCCTTATAGGTCGCCCACTTACCGCATTACCCGAACATTCCCATGAATCCTCTCCTCCATCAACCCTACGACGTTTTCGCTTAGTGCAAGCGTTGGCTCAGCGATTTTGGACCTTGTGGTCGAAATCCTACCTGCACACTCTCCAATCCCGATCTAAATGGACTACGGAAACCAGTCGACCCAAGATTGGTGAGCTGGTACTCATAAAGGAGGATAATCTTCCCAGACTCCAGTGGAAGATGGGAAGGATAAAGAAGATTCTGCCCGGAAAGGATGACGTCGTCCGAGTCGTAGAACTCAGCACCAAGGATGGCAGCTTAACGAGACCAGTCACAAAGATTGCTCGTCTTCCCCTCGACGACAACAGCACTTAGTCAGCACTATAAATGGGAGCCGTCACCTTTTCCCCGGGCCCCAGGATGTTCACGCCACGCGTAACGAACGATGATTCCCCGAAAAAGTAATTTACCCCGCACTTCCGCGTCTCAACGATCAGTCTGAATCGATCCGTCGTAAAGACATTCACGCATCGCGCGCGCATTTGAGATATCCACCCAATTGCAATACTAATCGGGTTCCAAGAGCTTGGTGATAAGTGGCAAGTGAATCTAGTTGTGAAGCGGGAGATATATAACAAGAGAACACGCACTGCTGCTCCTGTATCGCAGACGCTCCGGTTACTCAGCTCATATTATTACGGGTGAGTCCATTTATCTCCATTCCCTCTTACCCTTGCACCCTTGAAATCTGGCAATCGGCCAGATCAGAAGGTGTGTCGGTAGCAACACTGTAGACTTCAACCTAGGAATGATTTATTTCGTCTATCATCACTCTTCTCTTGTTTTCTTATTTTGAGTCTTACAACGGCTTATCGATTGGATATTGAACGCCATGGAGCTTTGTGTGAATTGTGGTATAGCGACAAACCGCTGTAATACAATAGGCAATACTAAAATACTATTCCAACTGCATTGTAGGCAAACGGACAGTAGGTTGCTGTGTACATGTGATGTCTATAGTATGGTACCTCGGTTGGGCTAGGTATCAAGATAATCTAGTACCACCTGCACCATTTTTAGATAATATTTTCATTATGGCAAGAGTTATGAATGCCAAAGAGGCAAGTGAGGTGTGTAAGTATAAGCCTGAATGGCGCTCTGTTGTTCGTGCCTACCCCGCAAGGGAACTGGCGTGAAGTTACGTATGTATGTATGTATTTTCATTATAATTGAAGATGATTAAAAATATTTAAAAAGTATCTGTACTTTACTGTTAAATTGTTTATTTGAAAGTTTCCTAACATTTTTGAGTTTATAAACACAATTAATCTTTTTCTATAGTAAATGTATTATTTAAGTTTATATAGCGAGGAAACGTAGCCAGCCTTCTGGGCACCTTACCCATAAAAGACGGTGATCTGGGCTCAGTATTCTACTTATAGTCTTGAGGGACTATGAGTAGAATACAATACAAAGAAGTTAAGTTTTCTTGCATTGTATTCGATTATATGTAATTTGATTTAAGTTTCAAAAATCAGCTGTTTAATACAGATTATTGCAGAATATCACTTATACTAAATCTCTTGTAACTTTGCTCCCAGATTGACAAACACTACAGAATTTTCAGTAATGATTTCTTGATACATAAGCTACTGATTAACACCAGTCTCATCCTTTTACATCTAGGCCCAAGAATGCATGAAAGCATCTCCGTCTCCTTTCTGACCAAACGATGATAAAAGCTTAACTCGTCAGTTTCGCAATGCCTTCCGCTCGCGGCAGGCTCGCGAGCTACGTACCAGTGGTGTGAACTCGATTCCCCATAGCCTACCTCTAAGAATTTAGTGAAGCGAGCAAAAGGTGGAAAGCGCCATGCATTCATTGGCGTTTACGCGTTCTATTCAAACATATTATTACTAGTATCTCTACAAATTAGAGAAAGAGAGTTGGTCTGAAAGAGAGTGTCGGGGTGAAGGTAAGGAAAGGAATGCTCCGGTGGTTCGGGCATGTCGAATGAATGCATGATGAAAGAATGACTAAACAGATATACAATGCAAAAGTGGATGGATGCAGAAGTCGTGGAAGGCCACGACACACCTTCCATGATCAAATTGATCGTGTACTAGCGGAGGGTGATGTCAGGAGCCTTAAGAACAGACGAGTGTGCATGACAAGAGTTATGAATGTCAAAGAAGTAAGTGAGGTGTGTAAGAATGGGCCTAAATGGCGCTCTGTTGCTCGTGCCTACCCCGCAAGGGAACTGGCGTGAAGTTATGTATGTATGTCTACAAATTAACTAGCGACCTTTTAGTTGAAAGCGCCATGAATTTATTGACTTTTCAATCGTGCACCGGGTTTTGTTTCAAAACATGAGGTAAGCTTGCAAAATTAAAATTACATATTGTATGTAATACGAAAATACATTGCGAGTTAGGCGTTTTTATTTAGAAGTGTAAGTTTTATTTACAAAAATAAATCAGTATGCTGTGGTTCGCCATTAATTTTAGTTTTTATTTGTTAATTGTGTTTTTGTTCACGGATTTAGTTTAGTTATTCCTTTAGTGAGTTTTATTTAATATTTTCTTAAGTTTTCGCGACTTGTATACATAATAAAACTACGTTTTAACGGTTTTAAGCGCGGCAATTTTATTTCATTTTGGTTTTTCCAACGTTTCGGCCACTTTTCAGTGGCCGTGATCACGGAAGACAAAGATGTCAAGTGTCAACGAGTATTGTTAAAGTTTTATTTAGCCTACCGCCAACTTGTTAATTTTAATTATTTAATTTTAATTTAATTTACTACCGCTTCGCAACATGTTATGGCTTGAAGAGAAGAAGCGGCGCAAGAAACTCTTCAGCAAACTTGCCTAGCTCTAATAATTTTATATAATATTAAAATGGGTGGAAGGAAAAATAAAAGTAATTATCAGTCAAGTTGGTTTGTGTTCCGTTGTACGCAGAAAGAGCTCACAGTGTCTTGAGGTCTGGCAGCTGGTTTTTGCTGGGTTTGGGTCTTAATAGTTTTGATAATTGGATCCCAAACAGGTGGTACTTGCCAACCATCTTCTCTATTGAAATTTGGGTGTTTTTTGATTTCAATAGCCTCACGCATCATTCTAGGTATGAAACGATTCTCTTTTGCGAGGATTTGTGGGTTATCGAATCTGATGTAGTGGTTGGGTTTATCCAGCGTGTGTTCACTGATCGCAGACTTCGTAGACCTTGTGTTTCATGTTTTATTTGCTAAAATAAGCTTAATACATTTGAAATCCTGCTCCATTGACTACTTGGTTTTTTTGTATGCTGATTTCTACAACAGCGGTGTAGTTCGCGCCTGCATCACACGGTATGTTTCTTCAACCGGCTTACTCTATGCGAATTTCTACCCAGCGTCACTGCTACGTTGTGTACGTATTATGTATTTTGGTTACAGTAACGTGCGACGGTTACTTTTATGGCTCCCAAGTGAGTACCGAGCTTTAGGGAGTAGACAATATTTTCTTCTGGAAATTAAATATTAGTTGTATAACTATAACACAATTGCCTAAGACTTCATCAAAACTGAAAACTCTTTTCGTAGACCACTTTGAAATGCCACAAAAAAGTTTCTTCCATTCGTAGAACTAAGTGCGAGCGTAGCGACTTAAATACACACTCTAAAATCTCAACAGGACCCCCGGGTCCAATTTCCCGTCTTTTGAAGACTTACACAAACGATAACGAACGCCTATTCAGCGTCGAGAGGACAGCGTAAATGGACGTTTGTCCGCTTGAGGGGTGTCGCTTAATATATTTAAAGGTAACTTTAAACGAAGACAGAAGAAAGTGGCCAAGTGCTTGTCGGACGGCGTATAGTAAAATCAAGTCAAGTCTCAAAAACAGCATTATCAAGTAGACATTAGACGATTTATATACGTATTTGGCGGCTGTCAGTATTGTCTAGCAATGAATATTGTTTTCTTTCTACCACTGTAATATCAACGGATTATTTTCTTTCAACCATTGTATATGGTTTGCAGTTTGCGGTTCAGACGCTAGAAGTGAAACTTCAAAGAATATACTCACAGATATATCCGTGCAGGTACGGAGAGAGAATACAATTTCCTGCGGCCGGGCGGCGTGTCGTAAGAGGCGACTTAACACCCCACAGCCAGGTGGTAGGGCATTTGTCCGACTGGATGGGTACCACCCCTGATCTAAAGTATGTCGCCACAACAACCTTTAGTTGTGTTCCGGCATTAGTGACTAGGTTCCAGTTTCCCTTAAGAGAGCAGCAGCGCATTTGCAGCAACTTGGTGTTGCAAATGTCCGTAGGCGATGGTAACCGCTTTCCATCAAGTGGGCCGTCTGCCTGTCTGCTGATCTCCTGCAATAAAAAAAAAAGATAATTCTTCTTTAACTTTTGCTAATAATTCCTGTAACCTGCATCCGTCAACATATTATAATTCATAAAATTCAATCTAAATTACACTTTAAATTACTAGCATGCATAAAGTTCAAAATTCAATGCACTGTTACGTGCAATTTCCTTTGATCTACGTATAAAAGAATATTTAATTTAAGTATATACGGAGAGAGCTAAAATTCGTTTGAAATGTTTTAAGTTTTATTTAAATTGAAAATAGTGTCACTTTTTTGTTTCATCGATTTTCAAATCACAACGATTCTAAAGAAGTTTCCCTTCAAAAATATTATTAATCACAATTAAATTCAAATCAATAGCCTATGTCACTCTGTAATAATATAGCTTTCTACCGGTGAAAGAATTTTGAAAATCGGTTCAATAGTGCACGAGATTACTTCCTACAAAGTAACTCGTAAACTTTACCTCTTTATAATATTAGTATAGATGTATCATGTGATCTTCAATTAATGTTCTCCAGTGGAGCTTATTTGGAATAAATTTTACACTTAATACAAGTGACGTCAATTTTCTTCCCATAGTGAGTAAAGGAATGGTTAGTTATATATACTCGTAAAAATCCGACATAAGTCTATTAGTACAATATTGAGGCTTAAAAAACGCAATAAAAGCAAGTTTGGAAGTCGATGGAATTAAATGACTGGAGATGTGGCTCCTAAAAGGAAGACGATCCTTTTGAGGAGGGTTCCGAAGTAGAGAATTGAGTTAATGTTCGGGTAACCATGATTTTTCAAAACCACGAAAAGGATTTTTTGTGTATTTATAATTTTTAGAAGAATCCGTTGAAGAGATTATTAACAGATTTATATTATTATAAAAAGGGAAGATACGTATGTATATTGTATGTGTGACTACTGTTTTGTAACTTCGATACATTGTTTTTCCTTAGTGTTTAAATTTTTCTCCGCCATGTTTAGTGGAACTTTTTTTATTTTTTATTGCAGGAGTTCAGCAGACAGGCAGACGGCCCACTGAATGGAAAGCGGTTACCATCGCCTATGGACATTTGCAACACCAAAGGTGCTACAAATGCGCTGCTGCTCTCTTAAGGGAGACTGGAACCTGGTCACTAATGCCGGAACACAACTCAAAGTTATTATGGCGGCATGCTCTAGACCAGGGATGGTAGCCATCCAGTCGGGCGAATGCCCTACCACCTGGCTGTGGGTTGTTTAGTCGCCTCTTACGACAGGCCGCCCGGCCGCAGAAAATTGTATTCTTTCTCCGTTCTTGCACGAATTAAACCTATATTTTGTTTATTCATTATTAAATAGATATGTAATGATAGAGTGCCTAACATCACAATACAATATCGTATGGCTGGTTAACTACTTAAATATGTAATATGCGTTAGTTTTACTCTAAAGTAGTTTTTTATAATAGCAAGCCATTTTTCCAATAATTGTTTTAGTAAAATATTCGTAATAAATGTGTTTCGGTCTCTTCTGTTGTAGCGAACGCTATATTCATGTTTCGTATGTAAAAACATCGATTTGTAGGCAACAATTCAATAGCTTTTAATAATTTGTTAGAATTCAAGATTATTACAATTATAGTAAAATTATGGACAGTATAGTTCAAATTGCGAAATTAAATGTTCAGTCTATCGAAACACACCTCAAATTCCTTGCGTAGAGTGTCAATGAAATTGCCTAATTCGCAAATCGGAAACCGCTGTCCGTCCATTACAGTCTCCTGTGACAGCACGTTTGGGCACCTTTTTGCAGTCGGCGCACTGTCCGTCCTTTTGACATGACGCGTGGACGCACTACACGTGTTCGTGTTACGGTGAGACGTGTTAGGGTTGACTGTGACTATTTTTGATAAAGCGACGGATGGACTAGAATCCAGTTAATACACTGAAAGTTAGAAAGTTTTATAAACTAAAATTGAACTAACAAGACCAATACGGTAGACATCGGTAACTTGTCATTTGCTAGGAAACCCTGGAAATCCTATAATAGCAAGTATTAATAAAATCTGGCTTACGTTTTTTCGTTTGTACTAACTTTTGTTGAGCATTTTTTTTTTTAATTTAACAATTGTGGGACGCTGTACTTTAAAAAAATACATTGCACGATATCAACACTTTTATTTCACATTCAATTTCTAAAAACAATTTCAATCATCAACTTTACATTTCATTGTTAAACCTTAACAGTACACAAATTTAAAGGCTTAAAAATGTTATTATGAAGGATCACATGATTTTTGAAACTTTCTAACCAGAAATTTATGTGCGCACTGCTTAAATTTGCATTCATATAGTTACAACCTAGGCCCCGACAAAGACAAATTCCACGTACAGATCTGTAAAAGCATATTTTATTACCTGTCGGCATTTGAACTAATTGTAATCCTTTTATGATCGTCTCCTTTTGTTTACTTATTTATTGGCATACGTTTCTAGTTATTGTGGAGTACAGCCTATTGTTCTATTGTACTCATTTACAGCCGCTTGCAGGCTGCATCATTAGCCAGGTGTTGCAGATTACAATTACAAGCTAATTCTAGGAAATTGTGTCGACGTTGCCGGGCGGGCACATTTGCATTTGTGATGTATAAAACGACGGCCTGATTGAGAGAGGGGGTAGTTGAGCTACAACTACGATACGGGCGTGACGTGTGTACATTCGGAAATCTAATAGTAACGGACTTTGTGCGTTTTATTCAATCACGACCTTCTGCATTACGTTTGGATTTGTTGTGATCGGTTATATTTGTACCTGTGTTATAAGTGTTTGTATAGTTCTAATAAACTCTATAATAATTCTAACGGCATTTTAATTCGAGTCCCGCTAACTCGTAACAATATATATATAGCTAGTAAATATAGGGCGGCCATTTGTAATATAAGTTTTCTTTGAATTTTTTTATATAGTCAATAGTCGTGAAGTAGAATGGCTTGTGACCTGCGTATATAAACAGACAAACTACCAATCATGGCGAATTTATAAGAGTTCAGTTATTTTCATCCGGCTACAGAACCCTGAGAAAATTGAATGCTTATGTTTGCTGAAGATCTGTCGAGAGACATGTGCGGTTCCTTCAGATTGGAGATTTCCCCAATTTGATAAATTTATTATGCCAAAAGTAACTTGACATCCAGAACGTCGTCATTATTTGATACATTTTAGTGATTGGCTCGAATTTTTATATCGCAGCGAGAATGTTTCGTTCTGCCTTAAATTATGAACTAGTACAAAAACTTCAACGGACAAGTCGAAAAGCGAATCGCAAAATTTTAACTTGAAGTTTTACGGGCAGGTTTTCAAATTGAACAAGTACATTAACAATCTGCCCGTAAAACTTCAAGTTAAAATTTTGTTGCGATTCGTTTTTCCACTTGTCCGTTGAAGTTTCACCTCTACTGTGTGTCCCAGCACACATTTCGATTTTTCACAGGTTGACTGCAAATTATGATTTGGTTAAGTTAGGTACAGTCATTTAAAAAAACTGAATTCGATCCGGAACCAATAAAAACATCGATAGTCTACTCTAACATTATGCCGCCTCTCACCACGTCTAGTCTAAATTTATGCCGCTCGTCCCCGCGGCCGTAACGCTTTTTCGTGGCAGAAAAATCCTAAGACCCCGTCTATATAGAAGTTTCACTTCAATAAACTTCAACTTTGTTATATGTTTATTCCACTAATAATCCCTCAAGATTGTAAGTATAATACTGAACTTAAGTCATGGAGGTCTATGGGTAATGTTCCTAGATGGCAGGCTTCGTTAACCTCGCTGGATAGCCATACTGATCCGGTGTCCGAGGTTTTTTTTAAAATGTAACTTCTATATAAACGTCTTAGGATTTTTCTGTCACGAAAAAGCGTTACGGCCGCGTGGAGGAGCGGCATAAATTTAGACTAGACGTGGTGAGATGTGGCATAATTTTACAGTGTACTATGGATGCGTTTTTTGGATGAGGATCGAATTCAGTTTTTTTTTTGTTTCATAAAATAAAATATGTTTAAATAAAAAATGCATTCATTAAAATGTACCTAACCTAACCAAATCATAATTTGCAGTAAACTTGCGAAAAATTGAAATGTGTGCTGGGAAACATAGTAGAAGTGAAACTTCAACGGACAAGTGGAAAAACGAATCGCAACAAAATTTTAACTTGAAGTTTTATGGGCAGGTTTTCAAATTGGTCAAGTACATTATTCTTTTTTCGTCATCCTCCACCATGTGTCAGGGCAGAGATGTTTTATTATTTTGGTTTATTTCTTGTCTTTTGTTCTATTATTCTTTTAAAGGGAAAATAAGTGTGGGTGTCAATTTTAATTTCTTTTTCATTATTTTCTTTTCTTTTTTATCCTATTTGTATACAGGTGTCCGAGGTTGGAAGCAGGCCTCTGATAACCCGAAGAGTCAACGAGTCGTTTTGAAAGTTATTTATAGAGGCTTATGGCCTCAGGACCAGTTTTATCTACCTAAAAATTTTGAATGCCAAACAAAACATTTTTAAGGAAAAAAATCCTGATCTGAATACACCGAACGTGTGGCAGCCCTACCGGTGAGTGGCCTTGGGGACTAGTAATTTGTCTTGTGTCCTAACGTTTTGATGTGATTATGGACTCTCTAAATAGATTAACTTGAGACGCAGCGTAATGCGATCTTAGGTTAGCACAGCGTGGGTAAGTGAAAGAAAACACGTAGCTCGCTCTCAAGTTTAACATTAAAGATAATTTTATATCACCATCATGTACTTTCCTATTAGATAAAACATCCAGGGGCCCAATTCTGCTATTTGAATCTTGGAGTTGCGCAGGTGTCCAAAGTATGATTCCATTGTGATAGTGTCAGAAATGCGTATTCTACTAAATCCGCAATATCTTTTCGTATTACCACTAGACGAAATTAATATTGTAAAGCTACCAACAATTTTACACATTTATTTCGCGAGTTTTCATCTATACTACTATATAAAGCTGAAGAGTTTCTTTGTTTGTTTGTTTGCTTAAACGCTCTAATCTCAGGAACGACTGGTCTGATTTGAAAAATTCTTTCAGTTTTAGATAGCCCATTTATCGAGGAAGACTATAGACTATATATCATCACGCTAAGACCAATAGGAGCGGAGCGCCAATGAAGAATGTTTCAAAATCGGGGTTTATTTCCTTTTGAGAACTTCCGCTGCGTGCGCTGCGTAAGCGGTTAAAGTTTCGCAAAAATCATGTGTGACTGAATTGCTCCCCTTTAAAAGTTCTAAATAAAGTCCGCGACAGCATATGTCTATCTTTTAAGGTTGGCTCACTATGAGTATAACCTCTTTTATGCTAACCAAATTTGTTCTAAAATAATGCATTATTTGCGAAGGTGTTTTTATAAACATGATATTAATCATTATCCAAATAAATACGTTATTCATCACAAGTGTTTAATTTAAAACAAAATTGCTATTTATATCATTCGATTTCAATGAATATCTTAGGAGATATCACAGTTTTAAAATAACATCGCAGCAAAATAATGATCAAGTACTACGCGCGCATATATGATGTGCAAGACCGGCCGGTCATTAAGATAAAAAAATATTTTCACCTTCTACGTAAACAAAGTCGCGGGTTATAGATAGCGTTAGTCCAAAGTAACTACTCCTCGCGGGCAGAAGCTAGTTTATTTATAAATGTAGAGTGAGCGGCATGCCATTGGAATTAACAGAATATCGAAATTAGGTTATCCTACTGTTGAGACGATAGTGTAACGCGATTTTGACAAGATTGTATTGTTACTAGTTAGCAGGACTCGAATTAAAATGCCTTTAGAATTATTATAGAGTTTATTAGAACTATACCAGCACGTATAACACATGTACAAATATAACCGAACACAAGAAATCCATACATAATGCAGAAGGTCGTAATTCAATAAAACTCGCAAAGTCCGTCACTATTAGATTCCCGAATGTACACAAGTCACGCCCGTGTCGTAATCGTCGCTCAACTGCCCCTCCTCTCCACCAGGCCGACGTTTTATATTACATAAATGTAAATTAATCCGCAACACCTGGCTAATGAGCGAGTACAATAGGACAATAGGCTATTCTCCACAATAATTAGAAACGTATGCCAATAAATAAGTGAACAAAAGAAGACGATCATAAAAGGATTACAATTAGTTCAAATGCCGACAGGTATTAAATGTGCTTCTACAAATCTGTACGTGAAATTTGTCTTTGTCGGCGCCTAGGTTGTAACAGTACGCAATATGTAATAGCACAATTGGGCCCCTGCTGTCATCAAAATGGCTACAAAACCCCAAAAATATTTTTATAAAAATACAATAAACTTGATACGAATATTAAAATAAAATAGAAATGTATAATTGTCACTTCCTCATTTCATAATATATATATTAAACCTATTTACATGTCAACTGAACATTATAATAGAGCGAAGAAACGTGAAAATATCTGCAACGTTCGTTCGCGACGCAAACGATTCGATGTCAGTGCGGTGATTCGCGCGTCATAATATCCGTAATCGTGTGTTGACAAATTTATTCCGCACACTGCGTTGGGGATTTGTATAATGGATAGTTTACACGTATTAACCGCGTAAGTAGATAAATTAAGTTTTTACCAAAATTTAAATGCAATTTACTACTTAAATCGTCGTTTGCACAGTCATGAATTATGGCCAGGAAATGTGTCACCGACCGATCATTTGCTAAGGCAAATGATTGAATAAACACAATCTGTATTATTGTACCAAGTCATGGTGTAGTTTGTTAGGATCTATTTCTGTGAAGGAATGTCAAACAGCAAACCAAGGGAAAGGTTGCTTTTGAACAAAATGTTCGATGTTTTCATACATTAATTAAATCTCGCCTCATTGTGTTTAATATGGAAATGATCAAAATATTCTATTTTTAATAGACATCTGTAGATCAATATTCGAAAGGCACGTTATTTTACCCCAATGAAACAAATCAGTCAACGGGTAAGCATTGATTGCCTTCTACTGAGGTGCGGTCAAACAACCGGCGCAATTTGATGTTTAATTAATGTATAGAAAATCGTGAATTTTGTTAAAAAGCGACCCTTTCCTTTGGTTCGCCGTTTGACATTCCTTAATAGAAATTGATTCTTACAAGCTTCACTGTGATTTGGTATGATAATACAGATTGTGTTTTTGGAGGTCTTCAGGTAGAAATAAAATACTGTTGTGTGTTTGAATTGCAGTTCAGGATTGCATATTTATTTTGTAAAAATGCCGATTAATAATTTATAATACAGCACACATTTAGCTGCTAAACGAAATATCAGATTTAATAATAATAAGCGCACTCGCTGTCGCGCGATTTCACGTGCTGAGGTGAAGTGCGCGGAGCGAAACACGGGGGGCCGACGAGGAGTGCGCGCGCGCTTGCCGTTCATTTGCGAAACGCCGCCATGGTGATCGGACGTCTGCGACTACATGTTTATTTTTTCAAAATGAGCTGATTCGATTACTGACAGGAAATTAATTTTTCAAAATCTAATGATACCACTTTAGTTTTCGTACAAATCGGCCTCGAGGCTCCTTTGAGTGATTTTCGCTATTTAGCCATAGTTTAGGATTTGGCCCCAATATCCCACTTAAAAAGTTCACCTGTACATTTGGTAAACTAGTGGATAGTAGGAATACCTAATTAAAAAAAGATCGGTTTTCTTGTCTTGTTTGTGGTCTTCTTGTCAAAGGTATGGAAGAAATCGTTCCCAGCGATAAGACCGCCCATTGTACTTATCATTACGATGATATGTTTGAATTTCTTTTTTAACATTGTGTTTTTTTTTAATTATTGCAAGAGTTCAGCACACAGGCAGACGGCCCACTTGATAGAAAGCGGTTATCATCGCCTATGGACATTTGCAACACCAAAGGTGCTACAAATGCGCTGCTGCTCTCTAAAGGGAGACTGGAATCTGGTCACTAATGCCGGAACACAACTCAAGGTTGTTATGGCGACATACTCTAGACCAGGGGTGGTAGCCATCCAGTCGGGCAAATACCCTACCACCTGGCAAGTGCAATAAAATATTGTTACGAGTGCGGGACTCGAATTAAAATGCCGTTGGAATTACTATAAAATTTATTATAACTATACAAACACGTATAACACAGGTACAAATATAACTGGACACAACCAGTACAAACTGCACGATTCAATAACACGATCAAAGTCCGTCACTATATAGCTCATCAAATGTACACACGTCTTGCTCGTATCGTAATCGTCGCTTGACTGCCTCACCCCTCCGTTCGGGCATTGTTTTTATACTGCACTATACAAATACAATATGCCATACCTGCCAAGCGCAGACGCAATTTCCCAGGAAACGTAATCCGCACACCTGCTTAATTAAACTTGCGAACGGCCATAACCTAGTACAATACACAATAGACTGTTTATCTAAGTGAACAAAAGAAGTCCTAATGCGGGAAGGTAATAAACTGTGCTTTATGGCAGGCAGGTGTGCAACAGTATATTCTATTCTATTCTAATTGAATTAATGAAATCATCGGTGCGTAAATATTTGATTTGGGATTGTGGCGATTAATGATTTGTTGAGTGTTGATACATGATTTGATTGCTTTGTTTAGTATTAGAGAGGCAAATAAACCGCACTACGTTGGAAATTTTGCTATTGTGTACGCAAATCGTAATTGGTTGGGATATTTATTGTTTGGTTGGCGCACTTGATTCAAATTTTCGAATTTTGATTCCCTAAATCATAATTGCATTAGATGACACTTAGAACAATTAATACTACTTAATTTACATATTAAGAACACGCGTTGAAATATTTCCATAGATAAATTTTTATTACTTTTTAAACAATGCTCATTTTACTTGTACAAAATTGTAACATCATAATTTTTAAAGTCCTTCTTTTAGCTTCCTTAAGTCTGAAAACTACTCTAAAACTGAGAAACTGTTAAACATTGCGGAATGACATTCACTTTTTACTTATACACACACTATACATACACTAATACTCCCACAGCACAAACTTATAATCATACACAAACGTGCACATGTGTATGTGACACACACACGTAAACACACCGACACTCAGACACACACACACTCAGACATAGCCAGACACACACACACACACACATAGACAAACACAGACATGCACACACACACATAAATCTTTTTCTTTCTTTCTTTCCCCCACGCACGCGCACACACCCTTTTTTTCTTTGATTGTAACGCTCAATGGTGACGGTTATAATGCTGATGGAGAGGCGAGGGCCAGGAGTACCATCACACGGGGTTTACTTAGTTTAGGCTCCTGCCTTTCCCATTTTCATTAAGTGTTTCTATTTTTGTAATGCATTACTTTTGTTTGATGTGCAAAGTAAATAAATAAATAAACAAACATTTCAATAGTCTTTTGTTTATGATTATAATGAAAATAAATGTATTTACGTCAAAATGGAATCTAACGTTGATATGAGACCTGTTAACGAAACTGGATCAATGTTGAAAGAACACGATGGTAACCTATTCAGTGACATTGAATGACTCAAGTTTATCTTTTCATGGATCACTTGGCTTGATTCAATCAAATTGAAAAACAATTAATTCGTCTAATATACGCTTTACATGTTACTTATTGAAAGTCATCAGTCTATCACCACTTTCAAAGCAAAAAGTATCTCAATTAGATGAAAAGTATCGGTTTACAATTGACAGAGATATCGTGTTACGAAGAAGTTGGTGAGTTTCTCTGATTCCTTGAAATCCACTCATCAGTTCCTGACATGGTGACAATAGGACCAATTCGGGAGTATTTTTCCTTTCGATTAAAAGAATAATTTTGAAGATTGATTCACAATTGACGGAGAAATCGAGTAACGAACGTACAAAGAAACATACAGACGAATTGAGAACTTCCTAATCTTTGAAGTCGGTTAAAAATAAATTCGTTGTAAATACGTGTACATATTACCCAATACGCCAGTGTCATCCCCTGACGGATCTTACTTTTGTTTGGATTGAATAAATCATCCGGTTTTACGACTCGGTTACAAGGAAACAAATCGCGGCAAATTTACAAAAAAAAAAAAAAGAATACAACGGTGAAAATAATGTAAAAATATTCCCCGTGGATTATGTCAGAATGTTAAATCGCAAAGGGGTTGCGACATTAATAAAGGGATGACAATTATTCAGTGGCTTGGATTTTTTTTGAACGGGCTCGTTGTAACGAGGTCTCAGATTATAGAGTGTATTTTTAACACAGTAATCTATGTCCAGGTTTCATCACGAAGATTTCCGTCACTGTCAAACTGTGTAAGTGGTGTATACTCCTCGGTCAGGATTGGAACCTACGTTATTTTGAAGTGCGTTAGATACTAAGCTACCGCGAGTTTTATAGCTCTAAAACTTGTGTTTTAATATTTTCCCAAAAACGCACGGTTTTATTCACAAGCCCTCCGGTAACCTCCTCTCGGGCCAGGAAACGGTGCGTAAATACATAATACAATATACACAAATACAATAAATGGACATGTTATATAATTATTACACATGTCCAATTCTAACTTAATTCTTATTTCATAATACCTACCATCAAGCGTGAGTGAAACTAACCACAAGAGCAACATTGTTCGGACAGAGAGGACCTCCCTGACCCGCTCGCCGGAGCACAGCTTCTCTTCACGCCCTGCATACCGCCGACGCCCATAGCTCGCACAGTTAGCAGCTAGGCGTCGGACGGAACGGGGGATAAAAGAAGCAGCCTTGGAGGCCGATGACTCACTTGCTCACTTACATATGATACTTAATCGCACTACCCCACTCTCTGCCATTCATTATTATTTTTTCTTTGAAGAATGGAACGGACTGTCAAATTAATTGAGATTCTTTTTATAATAGATTATGTACGACTACGCCTTGTTGTTGTGTGTCTGTGTGTGTGTTTGAGGGGAATTGAAAGGGGATGTTGTGCTGTGCAGTTTTATTTTCTACAAATGTGTAAAATTAAAATGAGCAATAGTTGTAGGATATTGATAGTTTTTGAATAGTAATTATATGTTTTTGTGAGAATTGTGAACTGTATTGTCAAATGTGACCTTTCAAGTTTCCACAAGAACTCCGTTGGATGTCGTCGCCTACAATACAACTGCACTACTATATGAAGACTTATTATATATCAGAATTGGCTGTATGGACTAAAGATTCCTTTGCCTACTTTTGTGGCGAATTCTGTACGTCCTCTGTCATACTATAAATCATCATTATCATCTTTCACACAATCCATCTATGGATGCAAATGTAAAGGTGGAGACCAAATGAGAGATTTGGTCTACCTTTACATTTGCACCCATCATTCTTGCAGTTTAAGATTCTTTTTGACACGTGGCTTTCATCCCTCCTCATTACATGCCCAATATACCCACTTTAGTCTTCTTCATTAAGAATTCATACTGCTACAAATCTCCATAGATTCCTTAGATATTATGCAAAATATACACGTTATATAGAAGGTAGTATAAAAGCCTTGAGCGAGTAGCTATGTAAATGCAGTTTTGGCATCCAGGCGGGCAAATATCCCACCACCTGGTTGTGAGTTATGACAGGCCGCAGGAAATTGTATTATTTCTCCGTTTCTGCACGAATACAATAATATTGTTATGAGTTTAGCGGGACTCGAATTAAAATGCCGTTAGAATTATTATAGAGTTTATTAGAACTATACAAACACGTATAACACAGGTACAAATATTACCGAACACAACAAGTCCAAACGTAATGCAGAAGGTCGTAATTCATTAAAACGCGCAAAGTCTGTCACTATTAGATTCCCGAATGTACACACGTCACGCCGGTATTGTAATCTTAGCTCAACTGCCCTCTCTCCATCAGGCCGTCGTTTTATACTTCACAAAATGCGAATGTACCCGCCCGGCAACGTCTATACAGTAATCGTAATCCGCACACCTGGCTAATCATGCAGCCGCAAGCGGCCGTAAACGAGTACAATAGAACAATCGGCTGTTCTCTACAATAACTAGAAACGTATACCAATAAATAAGTGAACAAAACAAGACGGTTATAAAAGGATTACAATTAGTTCAAATGCCGACAGGTAATAAAATGAGCTTTTATAGATTTGTCCGTGGAATTTGTCTTTGTCAGGGCTTAGGTTGTAACAATATAAACGTGTATACATACAACAATATAAAACTGACAATTACCCTACCGTAGGTAACTATTGTAGTCCGTCCCCTGTTATTTATACGCTTTGCACTAGACATCTGTGCAAATAAACTAACCCGATAGTTAATTGAAAACAAGAAACTTATTATTGAATTACACGATCCTCAATGTTTGTGCGTTAAAGGATAATTTGAAGTTTACTCAGTAAACTGTTGAAATAGATATGAATAGATAATTTGGGCCAGTTTTGAATGTGTAGTAGTCTTACAAACAAGATTAATATTCGAATGAATAATGGAGGGTAGATGTAAGTTAAATTTGTCTGTGTTTTAAAAAATACCCACCATTAAGCAGTAAATTTTAAAAGCGCTTATCATCATCTTGTTATCATTATATTGTTACGAGTGTGGGTCTCGAATTAAAAATGCCGTTGGAATTACTATAGAATTGATTAGAACTATGCAAACACGTATAACACGGGTTCAAATATAACTGAACACAATTAATTCAAACGTAATGCACAATTCAATAACACGCGCAAAGTCCGTCACTAAATAGATTACCGAATGTAGTACACACGTCTTGATCGTATCGTAATCGTCGCTTGACTGCCTCACCCCTGCTTTCGGGCATTGTTTTATACTAAACTATACAATACTCGACCACGTGGACTGAATTTTCCAAGAACCACACCTAGCTAACGACCATCATAAAGGATTACAATACACAATAGACTGCTTTTCTAATAAAACAAAAGAAGTCCAAATACGGGAAGGTAATAAACTGTGCTTTATGGCAGGCAGGTGTGCTTTCACTTTTGTCGGCATGTAACAATATTAATACGTAGCAAAAACTTTGTACCCCTTTTTACGAAAATTGTTGCGGACAGAGGAGTATGAAATTTCGTACACTTATTAGCTTATATAGAGAAGGAGTGCAGAATTCTAATATATTTTTATAATTATGCATAAAAATACATTAAATCAATAAAAAACATTACACGCACTACCATATATTTGACACACACACGCATATATACTCTTTTGTTTATTGTTCAAGTCAAATTAATAGTGTAGCCTTGCCGAAATCTGTGATTACAAAAGTATTATAGTCTTTGACAACGGAACGTTAATAATGTTCAAACTTAATTTTAATTAATTATGGTTGAATTTGGACCACTGGGCGACCACTAGTAATATTTTAACATACACATATTTTACATAATATTCTTTATTTTATTATATCTTTATTCTTTATTGTACACAAATGTAACATACAAAATTATACAATAGTGTTAATGTACAAAGGCGAGCTTAACCCTAAAAGAGTTTTCTTCCAGCAGTCTTGCTTCGCTTGTGGTTATCGCTTAACTCCCTCATCTCTCATTGCTTTATACTGTACAAATGCAATATGTCTGTTCGGCCGCATGGACCGAATTTCCTAGAATCACACCTGGCTAATGACTACCATAAAAGTTTACAATACACAATGGGCTGTTTTTCTAATCACAAAATTTAAACACAAAGTAAACAAAAGAAGTCCAAATGCCGAAAAGGTAATAAAATGTGTTTCTACAGGGCTGCAGTTGTGAATTTGTCTTTGTCGGCACCTAGGTCGTAACATTATTAATTCCAGCATGGCAGGGCTCTTCTACGTCAGTTTCCCGGAGATGACTGTTATACAAGGATTCTGTTTTAGCCAAAACGAAAATATTTTGCAGTTAAATATCTTAATAATATTTCAATATTTTTATTTATATTCACACTAAAAAGGAAATTACTCATATTACCATCCTTTGAAATTTCGACTTGCATTTCAATTCTTCGCTACTCAAACGTCACACATATAACCAAAGCAAATTTAAATTTATATTCATATATTAAAGTCGATTTCAGTTTGTTCTATAATTTCATACAAACTTTATCGAATAACATTGCAGTGGAATGTGTAAAATAAAGTACATATTAGTTTCAACCGTCGAAAGAAATTGAACCGTAACTTTTTGCAATAAGACGTATTTTTCAATGTAACTCGAGATATAAAATCTGTTTAATATATTCAATGAAATTTGTACCTTCACGGTCATAAAATAAAGTACATAGTAAGTTTCATAAAAGAATTTGAATTTATTTTGAATATCACCTGCAGTGTAATTTCAACTTTAAATCCTGTAAGTAGAATTTATTTTTTTATTAACTCAGTGTTTCATACAGGCTGCTTCGAATTGGCACATTGGCTGAAATGACAATAACTTAGGCGGTTTAATAAAATTTTATTTTGGTAAATATTGTATCAAATAATTTTGCATCTCTGTTTATTGGGTTGTTTGAGAGCGTTAATGTATGTAATATAATTGAATGTATGGGGTTTGTTTGAAATGTTTTGATGCATTTTAATGCGTTCAATGATGATGTTGTTTATATGAAATCGGTTTAATTGGCTACAGTTCAAGTTTTACTTTAATTACGAGGGCACATGTCTTGGGTGTTTATTAGTTTGTTTATTGGAAGACCACGTGACATCAATAGTAAATATACTTAAAATACGGAAGGTCAAAAAAAACTGTCAAATAAAGTGAAGCGTTGTTTTGAGATATTTGTTTGCGTAAATTTATGTAGTATTTCGTGGAACTCTACTTTTAAAAGTCGCCTAAGTTACTTCTTATAACATCGACCATCTGCCAGCGAAAGACCTGTCAGCGTCGGTCGAGCCGTTTCAGAGATTAGTCGGAACATCCAGACAGACAGACAAAAATTCACTTTATGAGTAGTATGTTACTACAGGCCTCAGACCAGAAGTAACATGCCACAATACAAAAAATTCTAATTACCATTTAAACTAGAGATGTGCCGATTATGAGTTTAGCCGACTAGCCGATCGAGTCGGTTGTAAAGAGGCCAACTAGTCGGCCAAGCCGATCACGGTTTCGGACATTTCCGTGACGCTTCGTTTATAGCTGATTCGCGCGTAAGTCACAACCGCCTAGGGCTGCCAACCGTACTATATTATACAGTATTGTACTATATTTCGGGTCGGCGTACTATATATATATATATATATATATCGTTGAAGAAATATATAGTACGCAAAAATACTATATTTTCAACACCGAACGAAATCTAACAAACAAATATTTATTTAAAAAAATAATTAACGCGCCTTTTCATGAAATTTTGAGTGAGGCGAGTTCGTGTAAGCAAATTCCGGATTCCGAACGCATCTACAATCTTTTGTCTTTGGCTCCCACTGATCTCTATTCTCTATACTAACTGGAGGCGCTGGCAGCACGTCAAAGTTGTCAATATCAAATTGACAACATCGAAATAATTTGATTTCATTGAATAATTGAATGTAATAAAGCATATGACACTTTTATTTCAGACAAAGCATTGTTAAAAAATGCAAGAAGTGCAAAGTAGTATAATTTTTATAAAAATAAATAAGTAACAAATATATCTTTAGTCTATTTTTATTTTTTTCCATCAAATTCTATATTTTTTAGAAGCGTACTATGTTTTTTTATCATTTATTTCCAAAAATACTGTAATGCGCTGAGAAAATGGTGGCAACCCTACAACCGCCGCATGCGAGCGTCTCGGAACCTGTTTTGTTTACTTCTTATTGTTCCTTGATTTTTGCTTTTGCACGATTGATTAAAAAGTATTAGTAAAGTATTATATAGATTACAAACATCAAAGTATACAAATTCAAGTTTTTATTCAAAATAAGTTCCACTGGAGAACAATTTTTGAAGGTCATACATATAAGTTAAAATTTAATTTCACTTCCTATTCTATGTACACCGCTTCGCAACGTGTTATTGCTGTTAAGGAGAAGAAGCGGCAAGGAACACCCCAGCAACACGTCTAGCTAAAAATTGTTATTCTTTATATTTTTTATTCTATTTATTATATATAGTAATAGAATTACTTTTCAAACAATTAATGGGGTTGTAGCAAACAGTACATACATACTCAGTAAGAGGAAAGAAGAATATTATTATTGTTATAATAATGACAAGAGTTATGAATGTCAAAGAAGCAAGTGAGGTGTGTAAGAATAAGCCTAAATGGCGGTCTGTTGTCCGTGCCTACCCCGCAAGGGAACTGGCGTGAAGTTATGTATGTATGTATAATAATGACGAGACATACTGACAGTTTGTACTGCAACATATCTCCATAAATTCCTTACATGTTTGGCAAGATTAAAACGTTATACAGACGATTGTATAAGACACTGGAATGAGCCGCTATGTAAATGCAGTTTTATCATTTAAATATTCTTCAATAGTATAATATCCCTTTTCAAGCAAGATACTTTATAATTTGGTTTTAAATTTAGTGTAATAGTGGGATAGTTGGCTTTACCGACTAGGTAGTGAATAGTACTACTAGAAAAATTATTACTTGGTTCAAGAAGTAAAAGACTCGGTATTGGATTCTAATCCAGTGTTCCACTACAATCGATTGTAGTTGAACACTTACAAGCCAATAGATGGCGCTGTGCAATAATTGAGGTCGCAAACGTTTCCCGAAACGTACAAAGCATATATACAAATTGTTCAACAATAACAGATGGCTCTAGGCCTGGGAGGAACAGCACTAGCCTCGCTGGAAGATCTTCCTTTGAGACGGGGAGCATTCCGTCTCGCTCCTCCACCTAGTCCGGGCACGGGACAACCCCTTCAAGGTTTTTAACAAATAACTAAGGGTCCCTCCCT
Organism: Dendrolimus kikuchii; assembly: GCA_019925095.2. Taxonomy (NCBI): domain Eukaryota; kingdom Metazoa; phylum Arthropoda; class Insecta; order Lepidoptera; family Lasiocampidae; genus Dendrolimus; species Dendrolimus kikuchii. The sequence continues at coordinate 11,426,275 of CM034413.1, forward strand.
AAACAGCGATTAGCTTCAGTATCTTGCAAATAGGGCTCTCTATAACTTGATTGTTATTCAGTCTAATAAGCAATTTGCTACTTCGCTCAGTCTCCTTGAGTGGCTTCCAACGCCTCCCCAGCGTTCTGCGACAAGAAGACGCGGAATTAATCGCAACAAACAATGTTAGTGTAATGTTGAACAAACGTAATAACGCGACGAGCCAAGTGTATGAATATTCATCGACATGACTCCTGAGATTGTTGTGGTGCGAGCTATGAGATTAGCGGATTGGGTTTTGGTGCGATTGTACAAGCGAGAGCGATTTGATGTCTTTTTTACAAGCTTTTATTTAACTTGCAATGGTTGTACCTATGTATGTATGTAAGTTCGGGTGGAATCTTGCAAGTTAAATTTGACCAACTTCACGGTTTCCGATTGAGCTGACATTTTGCACGCATATGTATATCGCGTGACAATGCAATAATATGGTACTATGGAGCTGATCTAATGATGGAGTCGGAAGGTGGCCATAGGACTCCTGTACTAAACAAGATAAATCCGTCGTGTTTGGGCTCGTTTTACTTGTCTTGGCTAGCACTCTACTGCTACATGATATCCAGGATCTCAAAAGCTTGTTTAAAAATCTTTTTAAAAGAAGTTTTTTTTTACAAAGAAATACCGTTATTTTCTACTTTTTAATTACACAAATTCTCGAATAGCTTTAGAAAAAAACACGTTATACATGCCTATAATATTCGAGGCTTGCTTACAACTGGATCCACTCATCGGATCCTCACTTGGTGACAATGTGACCATCTCAGGAGTATACTCTTTCGGATAAAAAAGTCAAATAAAATCGGTCCACAATTGACGCAGACGCGTATCATACAAAAAAGTTGATTGAAGTTCGTTAAAATGAGAAGCTGGGTGAATGTTCTGAGCGGATCATTGTCTGGAATTATGTCTATTTCTAATCTCGTGCTAGATTTTTCATTTTTGGCCATTAAATCACTGATTAATGTTCATTATTGTTATTAAAAAGGCACTTGAAACCGAAAAAATCTGAGGAAGATACAGATTTAAAATAATAAAAATGATGTGTGTGAAATTCACGCACGGTAGAAATGCAACTTCAGAAAAAATATCCTACGAGAGAATGAGATAAATATATGTAGAGTATCGAGTATTAGGATAATAAGGTTTATTATTTTTATAATATTTTTTACCAAGCTTAAAAAATATTTCATATTTTAATGCAAAATATTACATTTCATATATGAAATGAATAATTGGAATCCTGAATAATATTTAAGATATATTATAACACATATTATTCGAATTGCCCATGTTTTCAATTTGAACAAATGACACGAGAGGCTTATGATAACTAAAATAGGAAACAATTGCTCCAGTTTCAATTTGATTTATGGACTTCTAAACTTCAAAATATTTCCAACTCTATTTTTATGCGCAGTGTTTAAATTATTAAATATCTCCTTTTAGGGTCGTTTTTTTTTTCGTTTGATCGAGTTTCAAATCACAACGATTCAAAAGAAGTTTCAAATGGCAATCATGCACTCCGAAGATTCACTAGACTCGCTATTTTTTTACAATAGCCGCTACCGCTTATGGCTTAAGCATCGCTAACATAGAGTCACGTCGCCGATACAATCGGTAAGTAAATGGACCCCTTTGCTAAGCCTCTGATCTAATTTAGTTTAAGCCTTCATTTAAGCACGAACAATGGCGTCTAAAGCGGTTTTCGGTATAAAGTTGTTTCTAATCGTAATCTATACGAGATATCCAGTTTTTATGGTTTCGTGGGGATTTTACATGGTTATAATGATACCTAGATGATGTTAGTATTTAATAAGGTGGCTTGAGTACTAGTACTATTTTAATCCTTGCATGAACGGAGAAAGAATACAGTTACGAGTGCGGGATTCGAATTAAAAATGCCGTTGGAATGACTATAGAATTTATTAGAACTATACAAATACGTATAACACGGGTACAAATATAACTGAACACTGCTAGTACAACTGCATGATTCAATAACACGCGCAAAGTCCGTCACTATATCACTTGTCGAATCTACGTCTTACTCGTATCGCAATCCTCGCTCGACTGCCTCACCCCTCCGTTCGGGCATTGTTTTATAGTCAACTTTACAATACACAATGGAAGCCCGTGGGCTGGGTTCTTACAAGAAAATGTAATTTGCACACCTGCGAACGGCCAACAAAGTTGAAAACACTAACATTAAGGATTAGTTCGACACTAATGATGGCCATAAAACAAGTAGAAAAACAATAGCATGTTTTTCTTAATTACAAATTTCAAACACAAAGTAAACAAAAGAATTCCTAAATCCGGGAAGGCAATAAACTGCGTTTTCCGACCGGCAGGTGTGCGCATTTCTTTGTCGGTATGTGACAGTATTAATTTTCAATTTAAATAAAACTTAAAAGATTTCAAATGAATTTTAGCTCTGTCTGTATATGCTTATATATCTGTATATATTCTTTTATGCGGAGATCAAAGGAAATTGTGCGTAACAGTGCATTGAATTTTGAACTTTATGCTAGTGATTTAAAGTGTAATTTACTTTAGATTAAATTAGGTATTACGAATAAGGGTCAAAATACTTAAGAATAAAGATTTCTCTAATAGAATAGAAATGCAAAAATTCTTCCAATAAATAGGTTAGTGAAACGTGCCAGTTTTACTTCTACTGCGTGTGAACTGCACACACACACACAATTTTTTTTTATTGCAGGCGTCGCCTATGTGCTGCCACTTTGTTATGGCGGCATACTCTAGACCAGGGGTGGTAGCCATCCAGACGGGCAAATACCCTATCGCCTGTCTGTGGGATGTTTTGTCGTCTCCAAAGACAGGCGAGCGCCCGGCTGCAAAAGATTGTATTCTTTTTACATTCGTACACGGACAGAATCGTGTTCTAATACAGCAAAGACATGGCTAGACTGTCGATCAAGACTTTTAAATAAAACATATTTTACATACGCAGGAATGTGGTTCCCAACGAAGAACGATTTGAAACCTATATACAATATGTAATATTTTCAATAAATTGTATGTAATTTAATTTATTTCAAAAAAATATGATATGTAATTATAAGTACTATTTGGTCGCCCAGTGGTCGAAATTCGACCATTATTAATTTAAATTAAAAGTTTGAACATTATTAAGGTTCTGTTGACAAATACTATATACTTCTATAATAACAGATTGCGCCAAGGCTACACTGATAATTTGACTTTAACAATAAACAAAAGAGTATATATGCGTGTGTGTGTCAAATACATGCTCATGTGTGGAATGTTTTTATTTATTGATTTAATGTATTTTTTATGCATAATTAAAAAAAAAACTATTAGCATTCCGCATTCCTTCTCTATATAAACTATGTGTGCGAAATTTCGTACTCCTCTGTCCGCGCAATTTTCGTAAAAAGGGGTACAAAGTTTTTGCTTCACGTATTAATATAATGATAATTGATATTTATTATTTGACGGCCTTTGTGGTTGAGTGGCGGCCATTGCCAGCCCAGCTCACTGGAGCACGTAGGCTCCGGGTTCGTTTACTAACATGGTAAATTAAGGCTAAACATTTGACTGCTTTACGAGTATAAAAACACAAAAGAAGTAGAACTAGTGGCGATCTCTGGATACTTACGCTTTTTCAGTTCTGTTTATTTTTGTTATCTATATATATATATAAAAGAAAGTCGTGTTAGTTACACTATTTATAACTCAAGAACGGCTGTACCGATTTGGCTGAAAATTGGTGGGGAGGTAGCTTAGAACCAGGAGACGGAAATAGGATACTTTTTATCTCGTTGGAACCGGTAGGTGGCGCTGAGATCGGGTTCTAGAATCCTCCTAATCACCTGATGCGATTTTGGTGATTTTGTTTTTGTGTATTTGAGTGGGTGGGTCCCCGGATTGTTTAAATCCACAATTGGAACAGGTAGGTGGCGCTGGGATCGAGTCCTAGATTTTTATTTTTTCAGAGCAGGACAACGTCTACCGGGGCCGCTAGTTATTTAATATTTTTGTTACATGCTGTGTTACTAAGAAACTAAATCCTTAACCCGAAACTCTCACGTACGAATTACCAACAAAAGTAATTACACTTTCAAGCGCTCCTAATATATATATATTACTATAGAGTTACAACCCCGTTCTAGAATTAGCAAACGTAAATTGTAAAATACGCACAAATCATTCGTCAAAGGACGGCTCGTAATTAAATCACGCCGAGTGCTAGTGGAATAAATCATGATTGCGTTGCGGACAAGTCGAGCGCGTTGCGGACAAGTCGAGCGAGTCGTAAGGTGTCGTGCGATGACGTTCTTACAACGTTGTATATTATTTTCGTCGGGTTATATGGCGCATTCTGACGCATGTCAACAGTCCCGCGTATGACTTTCTATATCTTAGACTGAATGAACCGCACTGGTTTGTTGACAGCTTACAAATTTCGTTCTGGACATATTGCATTAAATAAGGTCGGACACATAACGACAAAGGTTACTACTACCCCTAATTGCATGCGGTGTGGTTACAATAGAGATCTGAAAGTACATCTTATATATAAAATTCTCGTGTCACAATGTTCGTTCCCATACGTCTCCGAAACGGCTTGACCGATTCTTATGAAATTTTTTATGCATATTCAGTAAGTCTGAGAATCGGCTACTATCTATTTTTCAAACCCCTAAGTGATAAGGGGTGTCCGCCCCAAAATATTTATTTTATTTTTGGATAAATTTTTATTTTTTTAGGACACAGCATTAAAAAATACACACAACCCTAAATTTTCACCCTTCTACGATCAACCCCTATTTTTTATTTGTTAATTATAAACTTTAATTTTTTGGCAAGATTTTTAATCTTATTTTGTCATGACTTAGAATAAAAAATAATATATTACTCTTTTAGATTCACAATTAGAACCGGTAGGTGGCGCTGAGATCGGGTTCTGGAATCCTCCTAATCACCTGGAGCGATTTTGGTGATTTTGTTTTTGTGTGTTTGAGTGGGTACCCGGACGGTTTAGATTCGCAATTAGAACCGGTACGTGGCTCTGGGATCGGGTTCTAGAATTTTATTTTTTAAAGGCAGGACAACGTCTGCCGGGGCCGCTAGTAACTGATAAAAAAAATCCATTTTTTTTTTCATTATGCTTACTTAAAGGAATAGGTAGGTTTATATAATACAACTAGCGGTCTTAATAGACGTTGACCCGCTTTGATAGAATGAAAATCTGGAACCAGATTTCATCGCTATCTACCGGTTCCAATTGTGAATCTAAACCATCCCGAGACCCTTATAAATATACAAAAAAAATTCATCGTGTACTAGCAGAAGGTGATGTCAGGAGCCTTAAGAACAGACGAGCGTGCATGACAAGAGTTATGAATGTCAAAGAAGCAAGTGAGGTGTGTAAGAAGAATAAGCCTAAATGGCTCTCTGTTGTTCGTGCCTACCCCTCAAGGGAACTGGCGTGAAGTTATGTATGTATGTATGTAAAAAAAATCATCAAAATCAGTTGGTGATGCGTTATAGGATAATAGGAGTAAGGAACACTCACTTGATTGCTGGGTTTGCTGGTTCGTATTTTGTAATTTGTATTTTTTCACACGTTAAAGTACTTCAAGCGATCGCGTAGCAAATTTGACGGATGCGGAAGCGCAGCGCCATAGACAGTTTCTTCCGTTCCGTTTCTGCGTCTCGTTCGCGCGAGTGTTGTGGCGGATAGGACAAAGAAGGAAAGGACACTGGGAGGATATTAATACAATTGTTTTTTTTTTCTTTTCGCGGTGTATATGGCGCCAACATCAGTCCAACCGTTTAGGAGAAGTTCAGTGACGTACATACGAACAGAAGAATTTATATATAAAGATAGATAGAATATAAAATATGCTTTATTGTTCACCACATACACATATAGTAAATTTACAGTAATTTTATGTAAAGGCACAAGGGGTCATTTTGGTTAATTTGGTCAATTTGATCGATTAGGTCGCTTTTGGTTGATCTGGTCATTTGGGTGTACATATGTAGTTTTAATACCGAAAATAGGCATAGATACTTTTCATCCGAGAGATGGGATAGTTTGTGATATATAATGAAGTGAATCCTCCGGGGCAAATAGCACTAACATAAAAATTTAATACAATGTAACCTGTGTTGTAACCTCTTTAAACAAGAGGCACACACTAGAGGTTGAACGGCGCTGCGGCCGCGGTTACACTCTAGTCTCCTATAAATACATATTAGCTGCCATATATTTAGGGTGCCAACACTTGGATATAATAAATTGGACTATATAAATAGAATAAGAGTTTAGCTAGACGTGTTGCTGGCGAGTGTGTTGCCGCTTCTTCTCTTTAACAGCAATAACACGTTGCGATGCGATTTCCATAGACTAGGAAGTGAAATTAAATTTTAATCTATATGTATGACCTTCAAAAAGTGTTCTCCAGTGGAATTTATTTTGAATAAAAACTGTTGAATTTCAATTTGTTTCATAATTATATTTCTCTTTCGTTGCAGAGCAACGGCAACAACTACATGGCGGGTGAGCCGCGGCGCAAACGCGAGCCGCCCGCGCGGCCCAACCATATCCTGCTGTATACCATCATAAACCCTGCCTACCCCATCACTGTGGTGAGTAATATTGCAAAATATTAATATATCTATGTAAGCTTGTCAGGGCCATATAAGCTCAGGAAGGCTTTATTCATCAGAATAAATCATGGTTAATTAACATATTTTATTATGTCTGTGTTATGTTTCTACGGTCTTACTTATAATAATCTCGTTAAGAAACGATCAGGCATCTCTTAAGTAAGAGAATCAGAATCAGACCCTAATCAATGAATACACGATCAATTTGATCATGGAAGGTGTGTCGTGGCCTTCACCGACTTCTGCATCCATCCACTTTTGCATTGTATATCTATTTAGTCATTCTTTCATCATGCATTCTTTCCACATGCCCACCACTGGAGCATTCCTTTCCTTACCTTCACCCCGACACTCTCTTTCAGACCAACTCTCTTTCTTACTTCGGTATTACGAACGCGGTCCGCGAGCTCCACTCCGCAGATTTTGCACAGTGCTCGCATCTCGACCGCGTCTACTCTACTTTCACGCTCTCTCTTCCATACCCAACTCTCGCTTCCATACGTGAGCGTAGGTACCAGCACCGCGTTGTGTATGGCAAGCTGGGCCTTCTGGCTGAGGTTCTTAGCGCCTAGAAGTTTACCTAACGCTCCATTCACACTATTCCCCAAATTCACTCTTCTTTCTATATCAGCGGTGTACCTTCCAACCCTGCTGATAGGATAAATCTGATTTAATATATCATATTTTTATTAAAATAAATTTTCAATGGCTACTTTTGCTGTCTATAGTCACGTAAACGTAATTTGAACTCAAATAAAAAGATAAATATTCAAAAACTTTTGATAATATACGTTTTTTTTTTTACTATGTCCCGCTTTCGACGAAAGAATCCCACTTTTTTCACTCAAAAAGTTCCAAAATCGCGATAAAGCAATAAAAAAATCTGGCAACGCTGGCTGTTATATTATTAGGGCGTTCTTAATGTAGCGCTACGGTTGCTAACTCTGGAGTTACAACTAGTTTTGTTAAAAAAGAATCAAAACTCAGGCAGAGATGCAGGCAAACTTCCGTCTACTAAGATCTAACACGGAGATACGATTCCAGCGGACATATTGAGCACCATTGTACCCAACTCGGTGGGATAACTAAACTTTAAGAGGGGTATTTGGATCGTTTTCACGCTCCGTTACGCTGAATTCATTCAGTGCGCGATGAAAGTTTATATTGTGCTTGTAGAAACTATTGTGATGCCGCTATATATATAAAAGCAGCAGCTTTATTTTGCTTAAATAAAAACTTAATTTGGTTTTTGACATATCCTATATAATAAACACACACACACATACACATATATATACTACCTGTCCCGGCAGACGTTGTTTTGCCCTGAAGAAATAAAATTTAGAACCCGATTGCAGCGCCACCTACCGGGTCCAATTGAACACACACAAAAAAAATCATTCAAATCGGTCCAGCCGTTTAGGAGGAGTTCACTGTCAACACACGTACGGAAGACCAAGGACATGGACCAAATAAAAAAAAAGTGGGTGTCGTGTCCTACAAAGAAGTAAAATAACTGGCCCTTAATAGAGAAGATTGAAGGAGGCTCCACCGACAGGAGCATAGCTCTTAAATGATAGATAGACTAAAACTTCTATAATGTATCCTAAGGTATAAAAAAATAGTGTTTCAGTGGGTTCAGGCATGGTTTATGCACATTTATACCCGGTAGGTGGCGTTGGAATCTGGTTCGAAAGTTTTAAGTTTAAGGTTTGCTTTGAAAGCAGCACAACGTTTGCCGATACCGCTAGTAATTATATAGAATAATAGCAAAGAAACTAAGTCTATACAGTCTAGAGCTAGACAATTGTCCAGCAGCACATACAGGTGAGTCGAAGCTAACCTGATATGAAGTAACACAATGAATGACGTGTTGTTTATGACGACGTAGGTGTTTGTTAGTAAATTGAAAAAACGCGATTGCAGCGCCATCTAATCCGTATATTCCAAAGAAACTACGTCATTTATCGGGATAAAATGTATCCTGAGTGCTAACTCGGGTTATAAGCCCGAGTTCTATACGTTCAGTAGTTTCCAAAAAAGATGCGATCGCACCGGCATCTAATTCGTCCATTCCAAATAAACTACGTCATTTATCGGGATAAAATGTATCCTGAATGCTAACTCGGGTTATAAGGCCGAGTTCTATACGTTCAGTAGTTTCCAAAAAAGATGCGATCGCAGCGGCATCTTTTTTGTTATTTTCCTCTATGCCACGGAAACGATATCATTTATCGGAATGAAAAGTATCCTAAGTTACGCCCCGATATATAAGCTAGTTCTATTTCTATATTTGCACATCGTGTGCAGTTTGATCCGACTTGAAAGATAGTATAGCTTACATTTGGACCCGGTAGGTGGCGCTGGAATCGGGTTCTAAATTTTATTTCTTCAGGGCAAAACAACGTCTGCCGGGACAGAGCTAGTATTATAGTATAGAAGACAATCGGCAAAAAAGCACGCACATTGTATATCCCTAAGCTAAACAAGTTACGCTTGATTATGGGTAATAAATATACAACGGACCACTCTTGGGCCGATCCCAGACACTCACACCATAGCAAATAACAGAAAGTTCGTTTCCGAAATTTACCATACCAGGAATCGAAACCGGGGAGCCTCTGTCTTCCAGCGAGTTCGTCCGGCTAAGACTTAGCCCTCTCAACCACGGAGGCCGTCATTTCGCCAGTGCGAGACGCATTTTAAGTTTTGCGCATACCGGCAACACGTAAACAAAATTTTTAGACGTCCCTCCAACTTTTAAGCGAGTTGGGACAACTATATCTCGCACTGCGAAGTACTACTGCTAGGTATATTGGAGTTGTTAACTAGTTTTTTGTTAGTTGACGCGAGAACGGCTGTACACGTGTCATGTTATTGCTCTTTTATGTCGCATTTCGACAGTTTCGGGCGCGAAAAGTTGGATAAACGGTTCGGTGTAACAAGTGGCCTGGACGTTCTTGTGCATGCTAAGACATGTTCTATATGAATTCGATTTATTTTACTTGTTACTTTCGTAAAAACTAAGTAGTGGAAAATTACTAGAAATTCTATACGACTAGTTTTTTTATTTTTATTGCAGGAGTTCAGCAGACAGGCAGACGGCCCACTTGATGGAAGGCGGTTACCATCGCCTATGGAAATTTGCAACACCAAAAGTGCTACAAATGCGCTGCGGCTCTCTTAAGGGAGACTGGAACCTGGTCACTAATGCCGGAACGCAACACAAGGTTGTTATGGCGTCATACTCTAGACCAGGCGTGGTAGCCATCCAGACGGGCAAATGCCTTACCACCTGGCTGTGGGTTGTTTTGTTGCTTTTTACAACAGGCCGCCCCGCAGCGGGAAATTGTTGAAAATGAGGCGATAGTTCATTTCTTAAAATAAAAAAAGATGAGTCTCTCAATTCTTTGTGTAAATATTTTTTTATATATAATATGTTCAGCCAATACTGTTTTGTTTCTAAACCGATTTTGATGATTCTTTTTGCATTGTATTTGGTAAAGCTTCAAAATGGTCCCATATACATTTTATTCCGAAGATCTAGCATTAATTTTTTACATGCTTTTATTTAACTTGCAATGGATGTATGTATGTATGTAAGTTCGAGTGGAATCTTGCAAGTTAAATTTGACCAACTTCCCGGTTTCCGATTGAGCTGAAATTTTGCACGCATATGTACCATGGAGCTGATCTGATGATGGAGTCGGAAGGTGGCCATAGGAACTCCTGTACTAAACAAGATAGACCCGTCGTGTTTGGGCTCGTTTCACTTGTCTTGGCTAGCACTCTGCGGCTACATGATATCCAGCATCTCAAAAGCTTGTATTTAAAAACCTTTTTACAAAAACTTATTTGTTCGAAGTTTTTGAAGTGAAACTTCTTGTTGGAGTAGCCCTGGCATCAGCACCCTTTGCCCGCTAAGTAAAATGTCACTGTCATACGACGAGACGACAGCGGCTTATGGCGTTTTACGTCCCTCTCCTTCTCTTTTCTCTTCTGCCTGAATGAAAGTGCTGTGTAATAAATTGTAATTTAATGTTTTGATAGAAATAAAATTTATCTTAAATAATCGCCATAATTTAATGTTCAAAGATATCCTCTCGATCCTCAACACTTTTTTAGAATCGTTGTTATTTGAAACTCGATGAACCGAAAAAGGGAAATGAATAAGCGACACTAAATTCCTAGATTATTTTTTTGATTTGCCAATTACGTCATTTTGGTAAATTTGGTAGTTTTTATAGTATTGTTACGAGTTACAGGACTCGAATTAAAATGCCGTTGGAATTACTGTAGAATTTATTGGAACTATACAAACACGTGTAACACAGGTACAAATATAACTGGACACAACCAGTACGACGTAATACACGATTCAATAACACGTGCAAAGTCCGTCACTATATAGCTTATCGAATGTACACACGTCTCGTCTCGCTTGTGACCATCGCTAGACTGCCGATCTCTCCATTCGCCCATTGCTTTTAATGCACCGATGCAATATGTCTACCTGCCAAGCGTCGACGAAATTTCCCAGAAAACGTAATCCGCTCACCTGCTTATTCCTGCGAACGGCCATAAAGGAGTACAATACACAATAGGCTGTTTTTCTAAGTAAACAAAAGAAGATAATCATAAATAGTTTCAATGTTATTAGCACAAACGCCGCGGCAGGTAATAAATGTGCTTTATAGCAGGCAGGTGTGCATTCATTTTTGTCGGCGTGTAATAGTATAGTAGTTTTCGTAGCCTCCTCACTCTTGTCTACTAAGAGATATTGTAGATATAATTATGTTCGCATGTACATTGTCTAAAGTTTCACTTCTACTGCGTGTGGTGTGAACTACACGCATTATAAATTTTTTGTAGTTCAAAATATTCTCAGCGAAATTGTGTTTGGCGGGCTGCACTAACATGCAGCTTACATACTACTCCCGTCCAATATATTGGTTCTGACGCGGGCCGCATGCGATATCGGTATTCTCGTCAATTTGTCACTTTCGAAGTTGCAAAGTTGGTTCGAGAAGTTTCGACGCGTCATGTGTCTTAATGGCGGTCCTATATAATCGATCACTGCTCGACTCCATCCGATATTGGATGGATGGTAAAGGATGATGTATTAATACCTGGTATATTTTTAGAGGTTCGTAAACCAAACGCGCTAAGATCTTCGTGTCAAACAATTCCATACACAAATTAACTCTTCACATATCTTATATTCTTACTTTATTTGTTTCTTTGTAAATTTAAAACCAAACGGTTGCTCTGAAAAGTGTTTAAGTTTTTATTAACCCTTAAAAGGGGCCAAATTTAATATTATTTTCGTCCATAACCTGCCGGCTGCCATCAAAATTGCCGCGCCAGAACCAAGAGAATTATATCGTCTCTTTTACTCCAATACAAATTCTATGTAGTTAGAGGGAGAAAGCATCAGTTCAACGTTCGTTTCAATTATCTGTATTGGACCACGAATTTGTGGTGCTTCCCAATTAGCCGTGTGTGACAGTTCGGCAACAAATCTGTGGTGGTTCCGTCTTAAAAGGTTAAACACAATACGATATACACTGCTTTTGTATGTGAATTTACCATTGTGCAACTCACCTGAAAGGAGAAACAAGACTTGAAGCTACTAATTCACAATTCCAAAACTTAATCTAATGCGAATTTTAAAATAACACTTTCGTCTAACTGAAATAGTAGATTGTTACAGGGGAGGTAAAAGTAACCTATTTAGGCACGAGATAGTTTGGCGCACGAGCGTAGTGAGCGCGCTAACAATTCGAGTACCTAAATAGGCCTTTCACCCGAGGTTATCACTCTGCTTTTCATTTTGAATATGAGGAGAGTAAATAAAAACTGATTAGTTAAACAAACAACTACTTCTTTAACAGAATCAGGCGTTCAATCCATATCTAAATCTGATGAAACGTCATCACGTACGTCAGTAGTAGTAGTTGTATTCGCCACAAAGGCAGGCAAAGGAATCTAGTCCATACAGCCAATTCTGATGTTTAAGTCTTCGTATAATAGTCGTGCAGTTGTATTGTAGGCTACAACTAACGCCATTCAACGGAGTTCTTGTGAAAACTCAAAAGGCCACATTTGACTATACAATTCACATTTCTCACAAAACACACAATTACTACTCAAAAACTATCAATATCCTACAAATATTGTTAATTTTAGAGTAATTTTACACATTTCTAGAAAATAAAACTGCACAGCACAACGCCTCCTTTCAGTTCCCGCCAAAAACACTCTCACGTACGTCACATATGAAACGTCAATTTTTTTTTTGTCTGTGTCACTCTACCAGCCAGTATTTTTTTTGTCACTCATGACAGTAAATGTTTAGCGTAAATTTATGTAAATTAAATAATAATTTAGTGAGAAATAATTTATAAGTATAAAATGTCACAAAATATTTGAATTTTTTTTTGATACACTTTATGCTGCGACTTAACAGTGGCTGTAAAAAAAAGTTGACACGTGAGTCGCATGTATTATCTATGGTTCGCATAGTTGTCTAAATTTTTGACAGCAGGGATAATCATTTCCCATAGGACGAAAGGTGCTGTTTTCATCCCTGTGATTAGGCAGTTCCAAGCGTACTTTTAGAATATGGGAAATGAAAAAGATCTTTTTAGAAGTGACATTTAATTGACACTTGACATACACAGACAATACACAGTATTTTTTTAAATCAACTATGCGCGGCAAATTAAAATTGAATTAAGTTTATCTTCATTTACATATAATCAAGATGGCGAAGTCCGTCAATGGGTTAAGTTGATACACCACTCCTTTTGTTACCTTTTTTTAACGGAATTTAACGCCAACTACAATTATGGTATTTGAAAGAGAAGGAACCAGAACGAAAGCAAGGCTAATGGTCGATGATGTTATGCTGGAGCAAGTGAGTGAGTTTGTATATCTTGGATGTGCTTTTAGCAGGGATGGAAGGTACACCGCTGATAGAGAAAGAAGAGTGAATTTGGGGAATAGTGTGAATGTAGCGTTAGGTAAACTTCTAGGCGCTAAGAACCTCAGCCAGAAGGCCCAGCTTGCCATACACAACGCGGTGCTGGTACCTACGCTCACGTATGGAAACGAGAGTTGGGTATGGAAGAGAGAGCATTAAAGTAGAGTAAACGCGGTCGAGATGCGAGCACTGTGCAAAATCTGCGGAGTGGCGCTCGCGGACCGCGTTCGTAATACCGAAGTAAGAAAGAGAGTTGGTCTGAAAGAGTGTCGGGGTGAAGGTAAGGAAAGGAATGCTCCGGTGGTTCGGGCATGTGGAAAGAATGCATGATGAAAGAATGACTAAACAGATATACAATGCAAAAGTAGATGGATGCCAAAATCGTGGAAGGCCACGACACACCTTCCATGATCAAATTGATCATGTACTAGCAGAAGGTGATGTCAGGAGCCTTAAAAACAGACGAGCGTGCATGACAAGAGTTATGAATGTCAAAGAAGCAAGTGAGGTGTGTAAGAATAAGCCTAAATGGCGCTCTGTTGTTCGTGCCTACTCCGCAAGGGAACTGGCGTGAAGTTATGTATGTATGTATGTACAATTCGAAGACAGAATTTGATGGTGTCTTAACTTCACCGACTGATCTCTTGTCGTGGTAACTATTCAAACACGGAAATAATGAGAGGTATATGGAATTCTCCTCACCGACGTACTTCGCCACCTTGTTTATATATATTGATTATAGTTGTGAGGGTAGGCTCAATCGGTGTGATACCACGCTCTCACAGAATAGCGGCGTGAAACGGCTAGCCTTGAGCTGATCGTGTTTCGTGCGATGATTGAGAGTTCCCCTCCCCCTATTTCATTGCCCTATACCATTCCTCCTATTCTATACCCATTATCCCATCACTCCTATCCTATCCCATCTATGGCATCCTTAAGGTTGCCTACGAGTTGGCTTCGCCTCTGGTGGTTGCATGCGTCTATAGGTGACGGTGACCACTTTCCATGAGCTGGATCGTCTGCCTGTTTGCCTGCTTAGCAAAAAAAAAATTATTAATCAATTGAATGAAGATTTGTCTGCTTTGACTACAGAGAAACTCACAAAATACCTTAAGAGTATTAGGAGAGTAACTTTGGAATCCTACATTTCAGTGTATCAAAAGTTTTATTACATTTTCTTTACAAACACTCGACCACATTTACATTTGAGGAAGGAAACTTTTAACAAAATAAGTCCATACCTACCGCATGTTTCTCATTTGAATAAGGTTGCCGGAATAAAATAATAAATTCCGGTAAAAGTTTTAAACTTTACTATTTATATTTGACGGCCGCTGTGGTTGAGCGGGCTAAGCCTTTGCCGGCGTACCTCACTGCAACGCAGAGGTTCCGGGTTCGATACCTGGTACAGTAAATTTCGTAAACGTATTTTCTGCGTTATTTACTATGGTCTGGGTATCTGGGATCGGCCCCAGAGTAGTCCGTTGTATATTACCCATAACACAAGCGTGACTTGCTTAATTTGGGGGATATACAATGTGTGTGTTTGTCTGCCGTTTATTATTATAAAAAAAAATATTATTTATTTCATTCATAACCAACGATAATCATTTGCCATCACATGGGCCCCGTCTACTTGTTTATCTGTTTTTGCCGTAAAAAAACATCTGTATCTGTCTTTATATTTATCGTTAAAATTGAGTCTCCATGTTTTAATAGATATGAATGAGCGTCATGTAATAAACGTCCCACTGCTGAGCTTGGGCCTCCCAATTTATAGGAGAGTGTACGGTAGATCCTCCATGCTTGTCCAAGGTAGCTTGATGGGTTTGACACATCAGTTATCTCGGTGTATTACCTTACCGTCAGCACGTGGTAATTGTAAGAATAGGCAACATTAAGTCAGAAAAACTGCCTAAGAGACATATACTTTATTTAGCCGGTCAGAATTTAAAGTTGCTTCCTTTGAGTTTAGGAGGTGAGTGCATTAACCACTCAGCTACCACGGCTTTTCATGTTGATATTACGGTGTACCTAAATGTAATAATAACAAATACAATTGTCCGCAGACAAACACGATTATTGTAAATTCCCAAGCTCGATTAACGCTTGCGTTATGTGTAATATGACAGCGGACAAATCTGGGGCGAGATCTGACACAATCGTAACAGATTAATCAATTGTAACGTTTAGCAATTTTGTTTCAATTTCTCTGTCAGACAGCGAACCAAGGGGAATAATCTAAAAAACGTAATTAACGTATCGAACGTTATATTAAATTTAATTAAAAATAATATATAATAGATTAAAATGAATTCTAGGTCGCTGTCCCTGGGGAGCGTTCCGAAAATGCTGGCCGCATTTCCACGCTGTATGGGAATGCTCATGCGTTGACCAAAATATAGGCCAGCTTTCTAGTTCTGTGGGACTAATTTAATTCAAATATTAGGTTAATTAAAATAAAAAACCTATATTATCGAACATTTCTGAAACAGTTCCGACGCATGGCAACACTATTTTTGCATATAATATCGAAATTCTTAAAGTAATATTATCTTCGGTAGTAATATAACTTGGTATATCTTTGACTTGAAAAATAAGATTTTATTTTTAAGTAAGTATATTTTACCTTACCTTAAAAGTTGTGTAATGGCTAGCGCACGCGTCTCAAACTCAAGGGCGCGGGTTCGATCCTGATCGGCTGTGCATGCACCACTTGGCAGTTTTCTGACCTAATATGTATATTGTTACTACGAGATAACCGACGTGTCAAACCTATGGAGTCGCCTTGAACAAGCGCAGCAGGTATTCTCCGTTCCCCTAATAAGGGAGGCCCGAGTCCAGCAGTGGGACTTTAATGGGCTGTTATTCTTTGTTGCGGTCGGTGAGCACCCCCCTGACCCGCCCGCCCCGCATACCGCCGACGCCCATTGCTGGCGCAATTAGCAGCTAGGCGTCGGACGGGATGCACGATATAGGAGCGGCCTTTGAGGCAAAAATGGCCATTCATTTATAATTCTTCACCATTCACAATTCTACTATAATTCTCAACGACGACTCTCTTACATAACTAGGTATATTTCGATTCTTGTAAAAAGTTCAATAATAATAATCATACAGTCCATTACATCGAGTTTTAATTTCCAAACAAGAAGCAACTGCCACTAATATTATTATTATATCTTACCATACAGACAATCTCTCGGAGTTCGTATTCCTTAAAGTAAGCGTCGTGTTTCTGTCAGAACTAACTGAGCTGCAACTAGTTTTTTTTAAATATCTAGTTGTATATATATTTTTTTAAACAGGACCGTATCTATATTGTTTTATCCGTTCGTACGTCTATCCATCTGCTTCTGTTATTGTTCTCGGAAGATACTTGGTGTAGTTCAGTGATCGGCAAACCGAGGCTGGCGAGTCGCCTGCGGTTTTTTGCCTACGGCGTGTAGTACGGGCATGGAATATTATTTTACATTTCTCATATTCTGAAAGTACGCTTGGAGTTTCCTGATCACAGCGATGAAAACAGCACTTTTCATACCTGGGAAACGGTTCTCCCACCTGTCGAAAAATTTAGAAAACTATGCGAACCATAGATAATACATGCGACTCGTGTCCCAACTTTTTTACAGCCACTGTTAAATCGCGCCATGATTTGTAATAAAAAAAAATCCATAATTTTCAAACATCATTTTATATTTATAAATTACTTTTTACTAAATTATCATTTAATTTCCACAATTTGAGCTAAACATTAACTATCATTGGTGACAAAAAAAAATTACCTGACGTTTTATATGTGACGTACGTGGTGACGTTTCATCAGATTTAGATATGGATTTAAAGCCTGATTTTACTAGAGAAGCAGTTGTTTGTTTGATCAGTCAGTTTTTATATACTTTCCTCATATTCGAAATGAATAGCAGAATGTTATCCTCGGGTGAAAGGCCTATTTAGGCACTCGAATTGTTACCGTCCTCGCTGCGCTCATGTGCCAAACCTTCTCGTGCCTAAATAGGTCAGTTTCACCCCACGTAATAGTCTACTATATCAACTTGCCTTGCAGTCAACATTTTTGAATTGCCAGCCTACACGATAGAGGCACCGTTTTTCTTGTTACTTTGTCAGGTTTTTTTTTAGTAAGAAAATATATTTTCTACTTTTTAGTTGCTAGAATAGCTTTAAAAATAATATTTTAAGCGCCTGTAGAAATTTTAATTCTGGCACTCGTTTACAAGTTTTGCCTTTCAAAGTGTGTAGGCGCTCAGCGCTCTTCAACAAGTATTGAATAGCGATTTTCCTAGGATCCACTCATCGGGTCCTGACTTGGTGACCAATTGGACGATCCCAGGAGTATACTCTTTTGAATAAAGAAAAGAATTTGAAAATAGGTCAACAATTGACGGAGAAATCGCGGAACAAACATAAAATCGAATCGAGAACATCCTGTTTTGGGAGTCTGTTAATAAGCGCTTGGAAGGAGTTTATTAGATAAGATATAGGAACACGATATATGACATCGCCGCCATCGACAATCGCATTAAACGTTCAAACAATGTCTGACACGATCATACAATCGAAACTTTCTTGAACCAACTCGTCTTTATCGAAGTGCGTCGTTAAATCTTACTCTGTGCCTTATCGTAGCGAAAGGTACAACTTTTATGTCAGTTCGAACGTAACTCTCTCTCTCTCTCTTTATTTGGCATTGTGTTTTTTATATTTAAGTGTTGCGTTGCTTTTGGAAGTTTTGCGAGTATGTATGTTCTATGCATGACGTTTAGGATATTTTGAGAAGGGGTATTTTAATAAGGGCTATTATTTATTGGTGGCAGTTGCTTCAGGTTGGAAATTAAACTCGATATAATAGAATGTGTGATTATTATTATTAAATTATTACTTAGAATCGAAATATAGAGTCGAGAGAGAGAGGGAGTGGTAAGTCGGCAATGTGAATCGTGTCGCAAGTAAGTTCTTCGGCCTCCAAAGCCGCTCCTATGTCCCGCATTCCGTCCGACGCCAAGCTGCTAATTGTGCGAGCTATGGGCGTCGGCGGTATGCGGGGCGCGGAGAGTAGGTGTGATCCGGCGGGCGGGTCAGTGGGGTGCTCTCTGTCCGCAACAAGGGCTATGGCATCACCTACGCCCAAAGATTGTGTGATATTAATAAACTTTGCTTTCTTAGTATAATATAATATACCTAAAAATAATATTTATTGTTTCTAATGCTGAATGTTGTATGATATTTCATTTTTTATTTACATACATAAATTATAGACTAGTACAATAAAGAAATTTATAAATAATCTAATACAATAAAAAAAACTTGACTGATTTGTATTGTATTCTACCCATAGTCCCTCTCAAGACTATAAGTAGAATACTGAGCCCAGATCACTGTCTTCTAAGGGTAAGGTGCTCAGAAGGCTGGCTACGTTTCCTCGCTGGATCGCCATACTGACGCGTTGCCCGAGGTAAGCACCAGCCTTCTGATCACCTGAAGAGTCAAAGAGGCTCATGTCCTCAGGACCCCACGGTCCAAGCGTCTCGACAGCATACGGCACAATCATATAACTCCCACTGAGGGTTGCACATTTGCGCCGCTTGAGTGATTCAGCTGTTTCCGTCGTCGCACCAGCTGATCTGGACGTGTTTGCTAAATGGGATGCGGTCAACGTGTCTACGCAGGTCGCTTCTCACGCCAAAGGCTGTTGTATTAAATGAAATTAATGGATAAACAAAATATGGAGTTCTGTCGAAATGTCAACCTGAACAGGGTTAATTTTTGTCCAACATCCTTACAATACCAAATCTAAATGGTAAAATAAAGTTGATTCTAAACTTGAACAGTATTATTCGTATTGAGTTAGAGTAAGTTTGAAGGCTTCTTTAAGAACCATAAATAATCCTTCAAACTTATTCGTAGCTCAATATGAATAAGACCAGAAATGTTTGAATAAGTTTATAATACCTGACCATAATATAAGTTGTCTGTAATTAATTGCACTTGATAAATTTAGCATGCCTAAAGTGGAGAAAGGTGTGACATACGACAAACTAATGCCACTCCAACTAAAAGATCAGATATATAAATCTATCCTACGACCGATTATATTGCACTGATCCGAATGTTGGCCCACTAAAGTGATAGACCAAAAACAGCTCCACTCAGCTGAGATGAGTATGTCGAGATGGATGTGCGGAGGTACAGGTATGGATTAGGTGAGAAATAAGAGTACATAAGGCGATCTTTGAAATTGCACCCGTGACTGGAAAATTGAGAGCAAGAAGACTGAGGTGGTATAGGAGTAGTAATGAGGAGGGATGAAAGTCAAGTGACAATAAGAATGTTAAATTGGAAAATTGATGGGTACAAATATAAAGGTAGACCAAAAATGATATGTATGGATTGTGTGAAGGATGACATAATCATTTCCGAGGTGACAGAGGAGGTATGTCAGAATAGAGGAGTATGGGGAAAAAAAGACATACGAGTATTGTGCCGATTCCATATAAATAGGAGAAGCTGAAAGGAAAGAGGGAGAATTGCAATTGGATTATCGCATCAGGAAACCTGTATTTATTTATCACGCCAAGTTAGTCTTAGGGTAATCGAGAAGAGAGATTCAACAAGGGGTATTCTGTCCGTGAAGGGACAGATAAAGAGTAGATAGAAAGAATTTCTATGTATATACTTGGCTGTAACCGGGTCGACTTTTTTTAACGGTTTCCAAGCCCTGCTTGCATGAGTGCCTGCAATTAAAAAAATAGTTTTATGCGAGTGACGTTACTGGCGCAGCTACTTCATGACAATACAAGGCTATCTTCGCGAGACTTAGTCGAACAAGTCCTGTCCACGAGTGCTGAAGTGCTACGTCGAAGTTTTATTGCGGTCCCAACCGAAAAGCGCTTTCGAAATTTTATATTTGATTTGTTTCAAAACTATTCTTTGGTGAACATTCGAGAATGTCGAAGTTTGATAACTTTTTCGTAACATTTTCAATTGACACTATTTCAAAGGTGGTGGGTGGGTACTATTGGGCCAAAATTCTGCTATTACAATATCGTCAGAATAGCTGTTTATTATGACGCCAGTGGTCGACCATTCTGACGATACGATATGTTGTATTTTTTGGTTATATTTGTAATACATCTCTTTACTAGCTGTGCCCACGACGTCGTCCGCGTGGAATTTTTTTCAAAACCCCCTTTTTTGAAACATTCATCATTGGTGCTCCGCTCCTATTGGTCTTAGCGTGATGATATATAGCCTATAGTATTCCTTGATAAATGGGCTATCTAACACTGGAAGAATTTTTCAAATCGGACCATTAGTTCCTGAGATTAGCGCGTTCAATCAATCAATCAAACAAACAAACTCTTCAGCTTTATATATTAGTATAAGATGCCATTCTCAGCTCCCCTTCCGTGGGGCGCGTCATATACCGCCCCACGCAAAGAGAGTATGAAGACGCCGGAAGCTTGGGTCCCGCTGGCAATAAATGAGACCGATGGGCCGCCGCCAGCCAGGGCCTTGCGGAGTAGCTAGTCTATAAACTCGTGGCCTTGGCGTAAAGGCGAAGGATGAAACACCAAGGGGTTTAATGGGTATTCCCGACGTAGCAGATCCCACATGTCCCCAACGCATTTCAACCGCGGTGGTTTGTCCTCAATCGGATTTCCTCTCGCTATAAAAATACCTTTCACGAGATTCTTGATCTAGATGGAGGTTGGTTCGGAGCCTCCAGCTATCCTCTCTTTTTTATTGCACCCAAAATCTTACGAAGGACCTTCCTGTACAATGCTATTTTTACGGGCAATGTGATAAATCCGGTCACTATGAATAATGACCGGTCCGTATACATAATGCCCGTATCAAGTAGGCAATATAAATAAAACTGCATGATTAATCACTTTTCCTGGTCGGTATGAATAATGACAACCTTCTGTTGGGCAATATAATAAAACACAGATTAACTGTAGTTTTTTGTTGATTAAATGAGGTTAGGGTATAGTTATATGGTATTTTTATTTATTATTTAAGATATAAAATGAAATTTGGGTGGTTTAAAAAAAATAACGACGAAGGCCAAGGCGGGAGCGAAGCGAAGCGGAGCCTTCTAACCTATATTTAAAAAAAAATCGGATCTGTTCATAATAAATAAAAGTGGCATATAACTGCACACCACCTTTAAATGAATTAAACTTACATAATTCTTATGGAAAGGAAACCGAATTTATCACATTGTCCGGCTAGAAGTAGGGAAGTATCCATACTGCCCGGTTCAAGTTATAAATTCAAGTTATCTCAAACCAAGGTTTTTTTAAACGGACCACGGGTCGTTGTTCTTTATTAATAGAGGCCGGCCAAAGTAATAAATTTATCAAATTGAACGACGCTCTTGGCCCATCACTCATAATTATCAGTTCATGTTAATACTGCCCAATTAATCAAATTGCCCGTAACACTATACAAACTATCAATTATGTTTGTCTATGATATCGAAATTACATTCGTACTTTTTTTTGTCATTTTTTATTTGAAAACCTTCCTTATTTAGAAGCCTAAATTAATAATTTTCTCTTGACCTTATTGAAGAAATTACTAGAGTATTTTTTTTAATTAAAGCAACTCTATGAGATTAATATTGTGGACAGGTATATTATTATATGGTAATTTCGTGGAAACTGGTATAATTATCCACACGTTGTATTTTTTACGTGAAGTATATCGTCGTCGTCAGCCATTTGCAGTCCACTGCTGGACGTAGGCCTCCCCAAGACGGCGCCACTCATCCCTGTCCTCCGATTTCCTCAGCCAGCGCCTACCGGCGACCTTGCATAGGTCGTCGGTCCATCGGGCTGGAGGGCGTCCGACACTACGTTTACCGAGACGCGGTCTCCACTCTAGGACTCGTTTGCTCCATCGGCCATCGGTCCTGCGGCAGATGTGACCGGCCCACTGCCACTTCAACTTGCTAATTTTGCGAGCTATGTCGGTTACCTTGGTTCTCTTACGGATATCCTCATTTCTAATTTTATCCATAAGAGAAACACCCAACATAGCTCGCTCCATAGCCCGTTGAGCGACTTGGAACTTGTGGACCAATCCTGCCGTAAGTGTCCATGTCTCGGCCCCGTAGGTCAGGACGGGGAGGACGCACTGCTCGAAGACTTTTGTCTTCAAGCATTGCGGAATGGTCGACGAGAAGACTTGACGAAGTTTACCGAATGCTGCCCAGCCCAACTGAATCCTCCTATTGGCTTCCCCCTCGAAGTTGTGCCTGCCGACCTGTATTTTCTGTCCAAGGTAGACATATTCCTGCACAGCTTCCAGAGGGACGCCATCGACGTTTACCGGTCTCGGCATGACGTGTTCATTGAACATGACTTTCGTCTTGTCCAAATTCATGCCGAGACCGACCCGTCGGGAAGATTCATTTAAACTGCCCAGCATTTCGGCAAGTTCCTCCAAAGTCTCTGCAAAGACCACGATATCGTCGGCGAAACGGAGGTGAGAAATGCGCTCGCCGTTGATGTTAATGCCCCGTCCAGCCCAGTCCAGAGTTTTGAAGACATCCTCCATCGCGTTGGTGAACAGTTTCGGGGAAATCACATCCCCCTGTCTCACCCCGCGATGTAGGGGTATAGGCTTCGCCCTCCGGTCCTGTATCTGGACGGTCATCGTTGCGGCGTCATACAGGCATCTCAGCACCTCAATGTATCGCCAATCAATACGACATCTTTGCAAAGACTCCAGAACAGCCCAAGTTTCGATGGAGTCGAAGGCTTTCTCGTAGTCCACGAATGCCATACACAGCGGCTGATTATACTCTTCGGTCTTTTGTATAATCTGCCGAACAGTATGGATGTGGTCTACGGTGCTGTAGCCTTTTCGAAACCCGGCCTGCTCCGGTGGTTGGAACTCATCAAGTCTTCTGGCGAGACGATTCGTGACGACCCTCGAAAACAACTTATAGACGTGGCTCAAGAGTGAGATTGGCCTATAGTTTTTCAAGAGAGTGTTATCACCCTTCTTGAAAAACAAGACCACCACACTCCTGCTCCACGCCTTCGGCACAGTGCCCCGGTGGATAACGTGAAGTATATGATCAAGTTTAATATTTCTTTTTGTATTTATGTTCTGTACTCATATAATTGTGTATTGTTACTAGCATTTTTACTAGTAGCGCTACCTAACAAGTTTTGTATTAGTGGCTCCATCTATTATTAAATATTTTTTCCATTTATTATTGCCAGGTGGTAGGGCATTTGCCCGACTGGATGACTTGATCTAAAGTATGTCGCCATAACAACCTTGAATTGTGTTCCGGCATTATTGACCAAGTTCCAGTCTCCCTTAAGAGAGCAGCAGCGCATTTGTAGCAACTTTGATGGTGCAAATGTCCATAGGCGATGGTAACCGCTTTCCATCGAGTGGGCCGTCTGCCTGTCTGCTGGTCTCCTGCAATAAAAAAAAATTAGACTTGTATTTGTTTTACGAACGTTTGTTATATTTTAAAATAATGAAGGTACTTTTGCAACCATCTGTTGAGTTCTTTTTTATTGCACGAGTTCAGCAGACCGGCATACGGCCCACTGGTAGAAAGCGGTTACTATCGCCTGGACATTCGCAACAACAAGAGTGCTACAAATGCGCTGCAGATCTCTAAAGGGGGCAGAACCTGGTCACTGACGCTGAAACATGGCAATGTTGTAATGGCGGCATACTCTAGACCAGGAGGAGTAGCCATCCAGCCGGGTAAATACCCTACCACCTGGTAAAGAGTTGGCTGGTGGCGCCGCCTAACAGCAAATATTTAATTTTAATAATCGGCAGGATAGGATTTGAACTAATCTCATATGCTTTACAGAGATGAAATTCTTATCGAAGTTATCAGAAATGAAGTATTAAAGCATTTAGTATAAAATGATTAATTAATGTTTGGACATAATTTAAGACATACATTGTAAGAACCAGACGTGTTTTAGTAAACTGTTTTATTGGACTGTCAACGCCGTATTAATGACTAACTAACTCCGTTGGCTCAGCGGCCCAAAGTGAGTCTTGACCTCCGAAACGAGAACACGCCTATTTCGTCTTTCCTGCGCAGTGTCTTCCCAGTTGTGGTCTTGTAGTGCAGTCAGGTCAGCTTCCACTTCTTCCAGCGATACTTGGGACGACCAACCGGTCGCCGAGCGACTGGTCGCCCCAAGTATATTTTCTCCACTCCTCGATCCCCCTCCATCCGTTCTACATGACCAAGCTAGGGGAGATGGTGAGATATTATCTACCTAATTATGTTGGGCTATGCCATGAGGGCAGGAGGAATTGAATTAAAAAAAAATTACTTTAATATTACTCATTGACACTTGACATCTTTGTCTTCCGTGATCATGGCTCCTGAAAAGTGGCCGAAACGTCCATGCAAAAATAAAATAATTAAAATACCGCGTTTGAAACAGTTAAAACTGTTGTTTTAATTGTAATTTTAATTACTGTTTCAACAGTAACTAATGCGCTATTTGACTCCTTTTACTTGTACAAAATCAGGAAATCATAATTTTGTATACTTATACAAAGTACATGAGACCATGACGTTATATGATTAGTTGAACTGTGCGTCATTACAAATACATATGCGCCTACGCACACACGCACGCATGCACTCATATCAAGGTTTAATTAAGCTTTGTATGTAACCTTTCATTAATTCATAAACGCAGAAAGCACTCGCAGTGCTTCGTACTAGGATGTGCCCAATTCTTACGTGGAACGTTATTGCTCTAACATATTTGACAGGCGTTCCCGTGCCCAGTTCGTTGGGCGTCAAAACATTGTTACTTTTTTGATTTATTAAACACAATAAAATATAGCCTATATCACTCGGGAATAATGTAGCCTACTACTGGTGAAAGAATTTTCAAAATCGAATCAGTAGTACCTCAGCTTACCCAGAACAACCACACTCTTAAACTTTACCTCTTTATAATATTACATACATACATAACTTCACGCCAGTTCCCTTGCGGGGTAGGCACGAACAACAGAGCGCCATTTAGGCCCATTCTTACACACCTCACTTGCTTTTTTGACATTCATAACTCTTGTCATGCACACTCGTCTGTTCTTAAGGCTCCTGACATCACCCTCCGCTAGTACACGATCAATTTGATCATGGAAGGTGTTTATAATATTAGTATAGATAAAAACTGTCTAGAGTATATTTGACTCTCATTTGCCACATTTTCATTAATCTCGGTAAAAAAACTGTGATAGCTAATGGATGAAAGTTTTAAATATTAGCAGTAAAAAGTTATTCGATCCAGTGGAAAATTAGTTCCAACTTTTTCTTCAAAAGAATTGAATAGAAAATAAAGTAACGACCCAAAAGGGTACTTTATGAGAATACTAAATAAATTAGAAAAGACCGTCGGATGAAAGGACTTCGGCTAATACGACCTTCGAAAGTTTTCGCTGAATTTCTTCATACTAATAATCCCAGAGCTGGTATAACTCAATTTTGCAATAGAACAATTAGTATCAGTTAAGGCGAAGTTTAAGAGTTTTTAGGGTTCTGCAACTAATTTTCCCTTGGTTTGCCGTTTGACATTCCTTCACGGATATTAATCCTTACAAGCTTCACTATGATTTGGTGTAATAATACAGAATGTGTTTATTTTTTCAAAATCAGCCGATTCATTCCTGACAGGGGTAATAGATTTTTCAAAAACTAATGATATACGAGTGTTGCGGACTGAGAGCAACCACCCCAGACCCGCCCGCCGGAGCACACCTACTCTCTGCGCCCCGCATACCGCCGACGACCATAGCTCGCACAATTAGCAGCTATGCGTCGGACTGAACGCGGGATATAGGAGAGGCACACCAGTCTCACTCGACTCCCTTGCGCACTTAACAATAACGACTATAGTTTTTGGCAAAATCGGCCTTCGAGACTCCTTTGGGTGTTTTTCGCTATTTCGTATAGTGGTCAGACTTTGGTCCTGACGGCCCACTGGAGAAGTTCATTCCTGTATAAAAAAATGATTTTACACGCAGCAGAAGTGAAACTTCAGCAATCAGTTTTATTTCTCTATTCCCCGCTATCTATCTGTAAACTACATAAACGATCAAAACTACCAAAATGTCGAAAATGGCAAATCACAAAAAAATACCTAGGAATTTAGTGTCGCTTTTTCATTTCGCCTTTTCGTTTCATCGAGTTTCAAATCGCAACGATTCTAAAGAATTTTCTCTCTAAAATCAATGTAACCTGTAATAAATAGGAACTGGTCATAAATATACAAGGGTTACTTAAGTACAAGCATTTGATCCGTGGCGAAGCCGCCAGGAACGGCCTAGTTGGAAATAAAATTCGCATTTTTGTGTAATTTTAAGCGTTGTAACCTGTAAGACGGAACCACCACAAATTTGTTGCCGAACTTGTCTCACACGGCTCATTGGGAAGTCCCACAAATTTGTGGTCAAATTCAGATAATTGAAATGAACCCGAAACTGATGCTTTCTCCCTCTAACTACATAGAATTTGTATTAGAATAAAAGAGACGACATAATTCTCTTGGTTTTGGCGCGGCAATTTTGATGGTAGCTGACAGCTTGTGGGAAAAAATTATATTAAATTGGGCTCTTATAGAAGGTTAACCCTTAAGACAATTATCGATATACCAAAAAGCCGCAAGACTAACACTATCACTATCTCGTAATATACCAATAAAATATACCCATTTCATACAAATCCTATATAAACAGAGTGAGACAACAACACAATTAACGATCACGTGCACAAACGCGATCTGCATACATTTCTGTAGCTTCGTGCCTCTGCTTAATACAAAAATTCAATTTGTGGTTGGTTTTCTTCCTCTTTGGTCATTAGAGGCGGCGGTGAGGAGGTTGGGGCCTCGAGGGAAACCTTTGCTCCGGCTTCTGACTACACAACGGTGGTCACTCAACGGCTCTCGCTGACCAGTTTGCCGTATGTTATGCGTTGGCCATTCATCGGCGTTCGATGGCCATCTCGGGCTTTGATTGGCCATCTGTGGCGTCTTGGTGGCTTTGTGGTCTTCGCGACGTCGTAACATCGCACTGATTAGGCGAGAGTATGCGATCGCGGGGCTTCAAAAGTTCAATTGAACAGCGTATGAATATAAAGCTCCCCATCTGTTAGGTTTGATTAAAGGAAGCCGAAGTTTTCATAACTTGAAGAGCGGAGTGTGTACTTCGTCTATTAAACTTTTTCTTTCCAATAAGATATTATTTTTATGAAGCGCCTCGTATGAAAAGATGTTTAATATTTATGGAGTAAACAAGCTTAAGGTAACGAAGTTTTGCAGACGGGCGACTTAACGTTATTTAAATTTTTACTTTGTTTGGAAATACGGTGTAGAATATCATTAAAATCAACTATACAACTGTATGAAAAGAAAGAATATTTTAACGCAAATCAAAACAGACATAAACTAAAAAATAAGAAATATGTTTTTCTGTATATTGAAGTCGGTGCGAAGTAAAACATTAAAAAAAAAACTATATTTTGCAAACTTTTTGTTGTTTTTTTTTTATATATTTGCCATCGACTTCAAGATGAAGAGATAGAGGGAATGGGATAAGTGGGCCATCAGGACTAGGCTAACCGTTTCACGCCGAAATTCTGTGAGAGTGTGGTAGTACACCGATCGAGCCGGCCTTAGGAGTTGAAGTCATGGTAATGATTCCAGCATGGCTGTACATTTATGATTTGTGTTCCGGCATTAGTGACTAGGTTCCAGTCATCCTTAAGAGAGTAGCAGCGCATTTGTAGCACCTTTGGTGTTACAAATGTCTATAGGCGATCGTAACCGCTTTCCATCGAGTGGGCTGTCTGCCTGTCTGCTGAACTCATGCAATAAAAAAAACCGTCTAACCTAGGCGTAGGCTATCGGGGTTTTTTAGTAGCAAGTCTGTTGTTTGACTCCGATAAATATGTAGGTTCGTTGGGGAAGAAATATTTCCTTTATTTTTTCGCTTCGTGGAGTAGAAACTTATGGGAGTTTTTTCACGGCGATGCAATGCCGTGTTTCTCAATCGAATCTGTTTTCCTTTCATAATTTACTTATATGAATTCCTTAATGCTGAAACTCACAGTTTTATCACTTCTGTTTTATAAGTGATAATTTAGTTTTATTTCACCTTAGCTACATATACGTCTTGCCTTACAATGTGTTGATGTACTGTAACGGCCAGTGGTTTCTGAGCTGACCGGGATTTTGAATAAGAGGTTCAGAGTATATATAGTTTATATTATCAACGAAGAAACACTCTTTACAATCATCTTTTTTGCTGGCGGCCCTAAATTTATTTCAAATAATTATATTTCTTATATATATGACGATTAAAGGGGTTAGTCGTTACAGTACCTATCGACACAGGATATAAATACTATGGATTTTATGAGTAACTAGTTTATGCCCGCGGCTTTGCTCGCGTTAGAAAGATGTCATCGTCATCATCTTAGCGTTAATGCAATACATGCATGCATAGTTAAGGCGTGAAAGCGTCACAAAAAAACTGATCCATATTTGAATTTGTAATATTAATTAGGAATTTGAACAGCATTCTGTTACTGTTGAGTCCTCACATTTTATGCTGATGTGGGTAGGTTAATAAGTGCCGGTGGCTTCGTGGTGTAGCAGCCACGTGTAATAGATACCATGTCGTTCCAATTCAAGCGTATTAAAGGAGTGCAGGTTTAGGTTTAGTGAGGAATTTGGGAACGCCTGTACCAGAGTCCTCATTCATGTCTGTTGTGGCGTTTTAAAAGTGCTGCTGGCTTTCTGTTCGCCGTCATTGCGTGATGGCGAAAGCAGTCTCCAGCTCACTTGGTCAGTCCGGACGTTTCGTTTTTTTACGTGCCCAAGACCACTGTGAACGTTTTACATTTCATTCATAAATCATTGCTTTTGGTTTGAGTGTGTGCCTAAAATCGAAGACCTGAAGTGCCACCCGACGATTTGTTAGCACTCTTCAGTAGCTGACGTAGCTGCCTCATCCAAAGCGCATTCGAAGCTTAGTAGCGCGTATTACCTTATTTATTTTTGTACTGAAATTCAAATAAGCTTTTTTAAAAAGGTTTTTAAATGCAAGCTTTTGAGATCCTGGATATCACGTAGCAGAAGAGTGCTAGCCAAAACAAGTAAAACGAGCCCAAACACGACGGGTATATCGTGTTTAGTACAGAAGTTCCCATGGTCACTTTCATGCAATATACGTATGCGTCCAAAATTGCAGCTCAATCGGAAACCGGGAAGTTGGTCAAATTTAACTTGAAAGATTCCACCCGAACTTACATACATACATACATAGGTACATCCATCGCTAGTTAAATAAAAGCTTGTAAAAGAACTACGCTACGGTGAGCTAAGGGCACGCCATTAGAATAAAATAATACCGAAATCAGACAAAACTACGAGTCTGACGACAGTGTCCGGCGATTTTGACGAGATGGTAATGCGGCGCCAGGTGTGCAGATCCGCGATCCAGAGTTGCACGGTTACAATGGTAGGGGCGCCGTAATCAGTTGGCAAGGTGCGACGGAGCCGTCGACGCGATTGTTTATCGTGTATTGTTTGAACCTCGCTATTGTGATGGCGTCTCGCCGTGGGAGCACGCGTCGCTGTTTTAATCATGAAAATTACAGCTAATGTTAATTATTGTGTCGCTACTTTAAAGCCTTTATTAAACAACTGGGATATGCCCGCGACTTTGTCCACGCTCGACTTGAAATTCCCGCGGGACTCCCGGGACACAAAGTACTGCAGCATTTAAATAAAAATCTAAGACATCATTTAAGTGAAACTATGTAGGATTAAGCTAATTTTTATGCAGCCGAAAAACTACAAACCGCTCCCGGGATAAAAATCATAATTTGCTATCGATCAGTGAAAAATCGTATTGAAATGAAATTTATTAGCATTAGCACAGGGTACATATACATACATACATACATAACTACACGCCAGTTCCCTTGCGGGGTAGGCACGAACAACAGAGCGCCATTTAGGCCCATTCTTACACACCTCACTTGCTTCTTTGACACTGTTCTTAAGGCTCCTGACATCACCTTCCGCTAGTACACGATCAATTTGATCATGGAAGGTGTGTCGTGGCCTTCCACGACTTCTGCATCCATCCACTTTTGCATTGTATATCTGTTTAGTCATTCTTTCATCGTGCATTCTTTCCACATATAAAATGGGGTACATATAAAATGACTAAAATACAGAGAACAGTGCAAATGGCGTCTCAAAGGAAACTCTTGTTTCCCACGATAGGTATCCTTAGAGCCTGTGTGGCGGGCAACAGTAGGATTCGCTTCGGTCATATAATTCTCATCATTGATGATAGTACATTAATGCAATGTCTTTATGTAGTGTAGTAAATTTTAAATTTATATGTATAACAAATATTTTCTATTGTTAAATTAAATAAGCTTTTTTAAAAAGGTTTTTCAATACCAGCTTTTGAGATCCTGGATATCATGTAGCAGCAGAGTGCTAGCCAAGACAAGCAAAACTAGCCCAAACTCGACGGGTCTATCTTGTTTAGTACAGGGGTTCCTATGGCCACCTTCTGACTCCATCATCAAATCAGCTCCATGGTACCATATTAATGCATTGTCGCGCGATATACGTATGCGTGCAAAATATCAGCTCAATCGGAAACCGGGAAGTTGGTCAAATTTAACTTGCAAGATTCCACCCAAACTTACCATACAACCATTGCAAGTTAACAGAAAGCTTGTAAAAATTACAATTTAATATTCAAAGATGTTAGTAAAATCAATATGGTTTTGCGTATGTGTGTGTGCTTCCCCCCCCCCCACACACACACATACACACACTTGTGGTGTACTTATTTATATTCGAGAAAGCATGAGAGTGTGCGCGCGTAGTGTTTGTGTAGGTGTAAGTGATTAAAGTAACTATTTTCAAAAGACGGTCACTACAAGGTGACTAGCAAATAAATCTTAAAAGTTCTTCAGCATCATTAAATGGTAGAGAGTGTAAGTAATAATTTAAGCCTTTGCTTAATTGAAAGTGTGTCATGGTAACCAAAACTAATTTGTTGCTTATATTATTAACATATATAATTCTTCTCTACGTGTGTTGACAGTGAACTCCTCCTAAACGGCTGGACCGATTTGAATGATTTTTTTTGTGTGTGCTCAAGTGGATTCGAGGATGGTTTAGATTCACAATTGGACCCGGTCGGTGGCGCTGCAATCGCGTTCTAAATTTTATTTCTACAGGGCAGAACAACGTCTGCCGGGACAGCTAGTACTATTATACAATTTTAGACCTAGAAGTTTTACGGATTACATTGGAATTCGATTTTTTAAATCATTCATCAAGTGACAATATTGTTACGAGTGCGGGACTCGAATTAAAAATGCCGTTGGAATTACAATATAATTTATTAGAACTATACAAACATGTATAACACAGGTATAAATATAACTGGACACAACCAGTACAAACTGCACGATTCAATAACACGCGCAAAGTCCGTCTCTATACAGCTTATCGAATGTACACACGTCTTGCTTGTATAGTAATCGTCGCTTGACTGCCGATCTCTCCATTGGGCCATTACTGCACTGATACATTATGGCTGCCAGCCCGCATAGATCGGATTTCTTAGAATCAGTTGACACACCTGCCTATTGACTGCCATAAAAGATGACAATACACAATGGACTGTTTTTCTAATTACGAATTTTACAAACACAAAGTAAACAAAAGAAGTCCAAATGCGGGAAGGTAATAAACTGCGCTTTATGGTAGGCAGGTGTGCATTCACCTTTGTCGGCATGTAACAATATGTATGTATGTATGTAGGTACAAGTATGGCCGATTTTTCGTATTAAAAAAGGTGATATACCCTTTTAGTGAGCCGTTGAGTCTTTAAACGTAGTTAAAATAAAACCGAAATAACCGTTTACGCTATTTTTAAATTCCAAAATAAGCAACCTAAGTATCTCGGGCATGCACTAAGTACACAAGGAAGGCGGTATGTATGCAAATTTGCCCGAAAGTTGGGCCATTCCGGTGAATTCCGAGACATTTATCCGCCCACATCCGCGCCACTATCCGCAACTTGGCCCGCCACTACGTAAACATGGGCCGAAACTAAATTACATCACTATCTTGACTTAATAATTTACACAGTTTCTACACATTTTCTGCACGGAGTACGTTTAGACGGTCAGTGTGGTTTGTTAACTGTTTGACTAGTGTAACAGCAAGGAAAGATTTTTTATTGCAGGAGATCAGCAGACTGGCAGACGGCCTGATGGAAAGCGGTTACCATCGCCTATGGACATTTGCAACACCAAAGTTGCTACAAATGCGCTGCTGCTCTCTTAAGGGAGACTGGAAACTGGTCACTAATGCCGGAACACAACTCAAGGTTGTTATGGCGACATACTTTAGACCAGGGGTGGTAGCCATCCAGTCGGGCAAATGCCCTACCACCTGGCTGTGGGTTGTTAAGTCGCCTCTTTCTTTCTCCGTTCCTGCATGGATAAAAGATTTGGGTAAAAAAGTACCAAATATTTACTATTTGGGCAGGGTTTTCCCTTTATTGTTCAGCCTTTGATGTGACCATTCACACTGCACAGTAAGCAATGAACATCGTCTACACATCACTACGCCTTTTATACGTAAATGCTACCCTACAAAATAATAACACTGCATCATTGCTAAAAATAGTAATTACATCATAGTGTTGTCAGGATCACAAAAACAATTATAATAATTAGTTACTAATGCACTAAATTATCTAGATGATAATTTAGTGGGCTTATAAAATTAACTAACCGGTAGAAAATGGAAATTGAACTATAAATCGAATCATCTGATAAATCGTCTAAAATATTATTATCTATGATGACCGTCTATGTGTTATTAATGTACACTATGGTTCTTATGATCACTGTGGTGGATATCTTGCAACACTAGTTTATTGCGGATTAATGAATTTTTGGGTTTCATGTCACGGTAATTACTTTTTTGTAGTCGCAAAGTTATATTATGTTAATATCGTTACGAGTTGCGAGACTCGAATTAAAATGCCGTTAGAATTACTATAGAGTTTATTAGAACCATACAAACACGTATAACACAGGTACCAATATAATCGAACGCAACAAGTCCAAATATAATGCAGAAGGTCGTAATTCAATAAAACGCACAAAGTCCGTCACTGTGGTTCCCGATTGTACACACGTCTCGCCTTGATCGTGGTTCTCGCTCGACTGCCCCCTCCCTCAATCGGGCCATTGTTTTATACTGCACAAATGCAATATATCCGCTCGGCAACGTGGACCGAATTTCCTAGAATCAGCTTGTACTATAAATTCCGTAGCACCTGGCTATTGATTACAATACAACAATGGGCTGTTCTCTATAAACGTATGCCAATAAATAAGTAAACAAAAGAAGACGATCATAAAAGAATTACGAACAGTTCAAATGCCGACAGGTAATAAAATGTGTTTTGTTTCATATATGCAGGTAGATTTTGTTTTTGTCGAGACCTGAGTTGTAGCAATATATATAAAAAAACCTAGCTGTTGCTCGCAGCTTCTCCCGCGCAAATTAAAAATAGTCCATAGTTTGAGCAAACTTTCACCCCCTTTTTAAGCTCTCTTCTTTTCTTTCACCATATCCCAATTAGTTGATGTTGGCACAATATGTCTTTTCCTTCCACATTATTCTGACATACATCTTCTTTCATACCACACATCATCATATCATCCTACACAAAATCCATCCATCTTATATGTTTATAAATGAATAAAATATATGTAAGTAACTGCATATCCTCTAATATTTATGTATACACATACTACCTTTGACCAATATAGTCTGTTTTATTCCTGCCACGGGTTGTCTGGAAGAGTTTTAGGGGCGGGACAGTACCCGGTGAACCACAAACGTTTCCACTCAGCTGAGATGAGAATGTTGAGACGGATGTGTGGTGTTACAAGAATGGATAAGATGAGAAATGAGTACATAAGAGGATCTTTGAAAGTTGCACCCGCGACTGAGGAATTGAGAGGAAGAAGATTAAGGTGGTATGAGCGGGTAATGAGGAGGGATCAAAGTCAAGTGACAATAAGAATGTTAAACTACAAGATGGATGGGTACAGATGTAAAGGTAGACCAAAAAAAGATGCATGGATTGTGTGAAGTATGATATTGGTACGAGTTACGGGCCTCGAATTAAAATGCCGTTGGATTTACTATTAGAGTTTATTAGAACTACACAAACACGTATAACACAGGTACAAATATAACCGGACGCAATAAGTCCAAATGTAATGCACAATTCAGTAAAACGCGCAAAGTCCGTCACTAAATGTACACATACTGTCAAATATGTCTCGACACAATACTCGACCGCTTGGACAATTTCTTAAAGCCTAAAAATTAATAACCCAGGCACAGAAAAAAAAACAACACACATGGCACTAGATGGGACAATATATATGAATATAGATATAAGGCCCACATTGCACTTGCACTTCCTCACAACACCAGATTGTAACAGATACACTCTACATTAGTATACGTTTAGTATTAAAACTAGAATAAATTAATATAATAAGTTATTCGTAAGACACATACACCTCAACATAAAAATCAATAAATTAATGTCACACACAAGAACCAAAATAACTAATGAGCGTGTTAAATTTAAAAAATTAAATCTATAAATTAAGTTGTAAAAAAGGGTACGGAACTCGAGTCCGTAGACTTGTTAATAAATAAAAAATGAATAAAGTGTTAACGTGTTATCTATCTATCTATCTATCAAAGTTAACGCATAGGAAGACGGATGAACTTGTGACTAAAGTATGAGGGACATAGGGGATTTAAATCGCTCCCGCCACTGCATAATCACTCTGGATGCAGTCTTGAAGTGCCTAATTAGCTGAGCGTTCGCGACCCCATCGAACCGTTTATCGGAATCAATTCGACATCATTAGTTTGATGCTCGTTTGATAACGTAATAACCGTGTCTATTGTGTAAACACTTAATGAACTTTAAAGATGGTTCTTAGTGTACTTTAAATATAATTAATTGCGTATTAAAGTTTTACGGCGAGTCTGCCGAGAGTGTTTAACGTTGTTGTTTAAGTTTCAAGGCGGGATAAATAAAGCCTCTCTCTTTATACTCGCATCGACTCTTTATAGTTTTATTGAATAGAAATTTATAAGTGTATGAGAGATTTTTTTTTATTTTATGTAAGTATAAGTTTGCGTTTAATCACTGTCTCACCTGATGCTGAGTGACGACGCAGTCTAGGATGGAGCACGCCTACTTAGATATACCTATTCACTCGTGACTTGAAGACTTCAAGATTGTATTTATCAGGAAAAACAGACTCCGGAATATTATTCCACTCTTATTTTTATCCATGCAGGAACGGAGAAAAAATACAATTTCCTGCGGCCGGGCGGCCTGTCGTGAGAGGCGACTTAACAACCCACAGCCAGGTGGTAGGGCATTTGTCCGACTCGATTGCTACCTCTGGTCTAAAGTATGTCGCCATAACAACCTTGAGTTGTGTTCCGGCATTAGTGACCAGGTTCCAGTTTCCCTTAAGAGAGCAGCAGCGCATCTGTAGCAACTTTGCTGTTGCAAATGTCCATAGGCGATGGTAACCGCTTTCCATCAAGTGGGCCGTCTGCCTGTCTGCTGATCTCCTGCAATAAAAAAAAAGTGCGCACCAGAACGGTGGCGCAAACCGGTGCGTCTGGTTGTCCGATGGTAAAACAGTGATGGAGGAATCAGCTCGTGCAATTCTAAGGAACACTCCTCGAAATGTATCCGATAGAAGACAGTCAGCCCCGCGACCATGCGTCTATGCTCTAGACTCTGAAGTCGATTATAAAAAAGACGATCAGTCCAACGCCTCCAACTGGTATTTGGCTGACCCGTCCCAAAGATGAGGAACAGTACTCTATGCAATCATCATCAATTTCAAAACCTCGCAGTTGACGTTGTTTTTAACCGAATTCAAATGAGAGGTGTTTCTCGATTCGTTGTGTAA
The DNA here is from genome assembly GCA_019925095.2 of Dendrolimus kikuchii. Lineage (NCBI taxonomy): Eukaryota > Metazoa > Arthropoda > Insecta > Lepidoptera > Lasiocampidae > Dendrolimus > Dendrolimus kikuchii. The sequence continues at coordinate 11,463,084 of CM034413.1, forward strand.
ATTTGTCTTATTTTATGTGTATTCCGCCATAACTTTTTTGGTTCAGAGACGTCTTACTCTTAAATGCCTTTCGTCCGACCAGCCCAAAAGAGTCAATGAAAATTTTAAATAGACGAAAGAAAGAACAAAGTATACATTAAACCTACAATAATGAAGATCCCTATTAATATTATAAATGCGAAAGTAAATCTGTCTGTCTGTCTGTCCGTCTATCTGTTCCGTTTTCACCAAAAAGTACTGGACCGGTTTGGCTGAAATTCGGTATAATATATGTAAATTTTATACCGAGGGTGGACAAGGGATACTTTTCATTCCGGATTATAGGATAGATATTGGGATAGATTTATGTAAAGATTATCCCAGAAAATATGATTGGTTTGCCATTTTCGTCATTTTGATTCATTTAGTCATTTTGGTAGTTTTGGTTGTTTTGGTAGTTTTAGTTGGTAGTTTTGTTTGATAGTTGTGGTAGTTTTTGTAGTTTTGATCGTTTATGTAGTTTACAGAGAGATAGACGGGGATATATAAATAAAACTAGAACGAGTTGAAATAGGGACTAAAAGTTTGTATGGGAGACCAATCATTTCTCAAGTTTATAGACATAAAAATTCATAATCTATAAAAAAATTCGATACTATCTCGATTTGTCTGTCTGAATACTGAAAATAGACATAGATACTTTTCATCACGGGAGATAGAATAGTTTGCGATATAAATTGAAGGAAATGTTCCGGGGGCAAATAGCACCATCGTAAAAATTTAAACAAGAGGCACGGACTAGAGTTTGTAGTAAACTCTAGTAATCTATATAACACTAAAATAAATGGAGCATACAATGAAAAATATATTTAAATATATAAAACAAGCAAAAAAAGTTCTAAAGTGAAGTATGATTTTTGGTAAGACCGTACACAGAATCTCTGATTTTTTTATGCTAGATGTAAAATGGGTTCAGTTGGGAATAGATTTGGGTTGATTTGGGAAAAATATATTCCCGGTTTGTGACGTCATGGGTTGAAATGGGAATAACACACGTTTGAGAGTAAACTCTCTGAACCGAAGTTGACAATACTTTTTGCTTCGAATTCAGTTCAATTTGATGATAGTTTCATATAAATTTCATTATTATTGGCTACCATATACATACGTAACTTAAAATGTGTCTGTGATAAAGTGTCCAAACTCTAGGGCCAAGAGGTCCCGTAGTCTATCGGTTTGACGAGGTCTGTCATCGCGTTTGATAGAAGTCTTACGCGATCAAAAGACTGGCCTGTACTTCGGGCAACGCATCGGCATTAGGTAGAGAGATGCGCATGCGACACGTTTACAACACCAGAGGTGTCATCAACGCGCTGCCGGCCTCGAAGAAATTTTACGACGCCCTTTTTAAAAAAACCCATATCGTAGCGCTGTGGGAAAACCACGGCTGGGAGCTCATTCCAAATCCCCACGGTGCGCAAGAGAAACGTTCTAGAGAACCGTTGCGTACAAGAGCGAAGCGGCTCTAGGAAGTGGGGGTGAACGCCCAGCCGATGGCGTGCGGTGCGGTGGTAAAAAGAAGACGAAGGCACCATTCTAAACAGTTCCTCGGAACACTCCCCATTGTATAGTCGGTAGAATACGCAAAGAGACGCGAAGTCTCTCCGAAGGCCAAGCGTATCCAAACCGTCTGTGAGTATGGGATCGTCGACAATGCGAACGGCTCGACGTTGAATGCTGTCCAGGGGATTTAGCTGGTAGGCGGGTGCTCCAGCCCACAAATGTGAGCAGTACTCCATATGCGGCCTCACCTGGGCTTTATAAAGCACAAGGCGTTGCCGCTGAGTGAAATACTGCTTGGACCGGTTTAGCACTCCCAGCTTCTTGGAGGCAAGCTTTACCTTGCCTTCAAGATGGCACCTGAACTGCACATCGTTCGCGATGTCAACTCCAAGGATCCCGATACTCTTGGAGGTGGTAAGGAGAGTTCCTTGGAACTGAAGCGCTTTTTCGAATGGAGTTTTCTTGGCGGAGAATACGCAGACCTGTGTCTTTGTGGGGTTGAAATGGACAAGGTTTTGTCTCCCCCATTTAGAGACTCTCTCTAAGGAGTTCTCTACCTCAGACACAAGTCTAACCCGACTTTCCTCCACAAATGATCGAGGGACATTTGCACGTCCAGAGTAATGCGCGTCGCCAGTGCTGTCATCCGCATAACAATGAATGTTGTCGATGGACAACATATCATTGATATGCAAAATAAACAGCGTCGGCGACAGCACACAACCCTGGGGCACACCAGCATTGATGGGCTTGATACTTGAGCAGCAACCGTCGACAACGACTTGTATGCTGCGCCCATCAAGAAAGCTGGATAGCCAGGTGCAAAGTCCCTCGGGTATCCCGTAAGATGGTAGCTTCGACAGAAGAGCCTTGTGCCAGACCCGATCGAAGGCCTTAGCAATATCTAGGCTGACAGCCAGAGCTTCCCCTTTGCTCTCAATGGCTTCAGCCCAACGATGTGTCAGGTACACAAGAAGATCCCCAGCTGAACGACCATGGCGGAAGCCATATTGCCGGTCATTTAAGAGCTGGGAATCTTCAAGGTACCCTAAGAGCTGCACGTTGATAATTCGCTCCATCACCTTTGAGAGCAAAGAGGTTATTGCTATAGGCCTATAATTCGACGGGTCCGTTCGGTCACCCTTTTTGGGGATGGGATGTACATGGGCAATCTTCCACGAAGCGGGGACATGACCACTGCGGTAGGAGATAGTAAAAAGTCGGGCAAGGACTGGAGACAGCTCAGCAGAACACGTCTGCAGCACAATTGCTGGTATGCCATCTGGCCCAGATGACTTCTTGACGTCGAGGGAGCGGAGGGCACGTCGGACTGCTTTCTGAGTAAAGCGGATCTCCGGCATGCGAGACTCACACTCAGGGATCGTAGGTGGAGTTTCTCCCCCGTCGTCAAGAGTCGAATTGGCCGCAAAGATTTCGCCTAGAAGATCAGCTTTATCCTTGGCGGCGTGTGCCAGACGGTTGTCCGCTGTGCGCAGAGCTGGAAGAGACGCGTGACAAAAGTTTCCCTCGACAGCTTTGGCGAGGGCCCAAAAGGCTCTACTCCCGGAGGGGTAACTGGAAAGGCGCTCGCCAATTCTGCCGATGTGGTCGAATTTTGCTCTCGCGAGCTGCTTTTTGAGGAACCTGGAGGCAGCGTTGTGTCTCTTTTTCAGGTCGGTAGTACTTGGATCCTGACGAACCCGCGCTGTGGTCCAGGCCCGATAAGCTTGTTGCTTTAGCTTTACAGCCTCAGCGCAAGGCTTATCGAACCATGGTTTACTCGTACCACCGATGGGTACTGTTGAGTTTGGAATGAAACATTCCATTCCCTGCAGCACCACATCGGCGATCGAGTCTGCACATGCATCAGAATCTTCCGACGAGAAACATAACTGCCTCCATGGGTAGGATGCATAGAATTCACGCAGTCCATCCCAATCTGCTGACCTATATCGCCACACCTTCCGACGCCCTGCAGGGCGAGCCCGATCGGGAATAGGAAGGGGCACCAACGAAGATACCAGACAATGATCAGATGTTCCTAATGGAGCACTGATCGAGATCTGATAATTCTCCGGGTGTGTGGTCAACAGAAGGTCCAACAAAGAAGGCTCATGATCCACTCTATCCGGTATACGGGTGAACCCCGTGACCACCTGAGTGAATCCATGGGCGAGAGCAAAATCGTAGGCAGTAGTCCCTGGCAAATCAGTCCTCGGGGAACCCAACCACTCTGCGTGATGAGCATTAAAGTCCCCAAGGATGACTACCTCTGCTGAAGGGTACTGCCCAAAAACCTTGTCGGTTGCCTCTTGGACGCGTTCAAAAAAGCGAGCTGTGTCAGTCCTTACGCATTCTCTGCCATGGGACCGGTATAGGCACGCGTAAATCCGGGTGGAACCACCAATATCCACGCGTACCCACATGATGGATAGGTCCCTATCTTCAAGGCCGTGAAGACGGCGACAGCAGATATCTTCCCGGACGTATACACATACCCCGGCTTTTGAAAGGAACAAGTGTTCCAGATTATAGCCAGGGTAGTGAAGATATGATGTATCGACCGGAGAAGAAATCTGTGTCTCCGTCAGAAACAATAAGGCCGGCTTTGCCGTCTCAAGGTGGTGATGGATGGCATTAAGATTAGCGTGAATACCTCTAGTGTTGCAAAAGTCCACCTTGAGTGTGGAGTCAAAACCCGCTGTGGTATACTTATTATTCTTTGTACGGTTCATGAAGATTTAAATAAAAAGGGAAGTCTATGGAAGCTCTAAGGCGTCTGCGAAGAAGGGAGAAGAGTATGATGTGTGACTGTGCCAACCAAACCTACAGGTTGTGTGATGAGCTGGTTCGGGGCACGGAAGGGCCCCCGATCCTCCCCGGAGAACATTGCCTGGCCACATCCGGTCACCAACCGGCACGACAATGCTCTCCAAGATTATGCGCCAGTTGGTGGGATCAGCCTCCATGGGACCGGTTAATCCGGGTTCGGGTCCCCTACTACCTAGCGGGCGGCCAGCGGTCAACCGTTTCAACGGGTCTCCCTGACCCCCGACCCACCTCGTCTCGCCCGCGAGGATGCAGTAGGCACAAGCACACATCTGGTTCCCAATTTCGCAGACACAGTAGCGCTTCGGAGAGGGGGGACTGGAACCTGACCACTAATACCGGAACACAACTCAAGGTTGTTATGGCGGCATACTTTAGGTCAGGGGTGGTAGCCATCCAGGCGGGCAAAAGCCCTACCACCTAGCTGTGGGTTGTTTAGTCGCCTCTTACGACAGGCCGCCTGGCCGCAGGAAATTGTATTCTTTCTCCGTTCCTGCACGGATTATACCACCATCGTCATTATAATCTCAATTCATTCCTGGGGTAGTTTTTTTTTTTTTTTTTTTATTGCAGGAGATCAGCAGACAGGCAGACGGCCCACTTGATGGAAAGCGGTTACCATCGCCTATGGACATTTGCAACACCAAAGACGCTACAAATGCGCTGCTGCTCTCTTAAGGGAGACTGGATCCTGGTCACTAATGCCGGAACACAACTCAAGGTTGTTATGGCGACATACTTTAGACCAGGGGTGGTAGCCATCCAGTCGGGCAAATGCCCTACCACCTGGCTGTGGGTTGTTAAGTCGCCTCTTACGACAGGCCGCCCGGCCGCAGGAAATTGTATTCTTTCTCCGTTCCTGCACGGATAATAAGTAGGTAGTCCAGAAGAGATCGCTTTTTAGCGATAAGACCGCCCTTTGTTTATAATAAGACATAGTTTTAGTCTACAAGTTCTTTTTTGTATTGATGTACAATAAAGAGTTTTTGGTTGATTGATTCAGATCTAACTAATAATCTGCACCACCTACATCGCCAAATTACGTTAAACTATTTCTTAAATTAGGTTGCCTGCAAGAGATTGCTTTAAGCGATAAGGCCGCCTATTGTTTTAACCATGAAAATATTGTAATTGTGCATTATTGAAATTATATATTTGGTGAGCAATAAGGCGTTATCTATCTATCTATTGTACATAAATTATACTTTTATTAGATTATTAAAGTGAAAAGCATTAAAAAAATTATGCATTTATTTTTTGCTTTTTAGTTACTCCTGAACCCGGTTTCTTTTTTCCTAGAAAATTGTTATTGCTTTTTAGTTTACTGTCGAAGTCAGTTTCTGTTTTGCTACAGAGGTGTTATTATAAACATACTGTCAATTATGTTCCAAACATGCACCGCAAGTTCAACCATTATGAGCATATCGATACACTAAGCTAGTAAACGACACCCAGCATCCCATACAAAGGGTGTAAGCACATAACTTGGAGAGCTTTCGGAAGATAAGTACCGGATGCTTGCGATCATAAGGGATAAGCTGTCGCCTCGGCGATGTAACGACGCCTCCGCCAATGAAAGGTCTTCAGGCTCGAGATACGATAATGACGAGCGTTGGCAACTGACTCCAGATACGGTAATGATGTTCTCAGATGTATAAGGGCCTATTTACATTGAGGCGCGCTCACTGATAATTATCTACTAGTTATACCAGCGGAACTTCGTACGTGTCGAGTTTAATGTAGACTCTGTCTCACGGTTAGTACATGCATACATATATACATACATAACTTCACGCCAGTTCTCTTGCGGGGTAGGCACGAACAACTGAGCGCCATTTAGGCCCATTCTTACACACCTCACTTGCTTCTTTGACATTCATAACTCTTGACATGCACGCTCGTCTGTTCTTAAGGCTCCTGACAGTTAGTAATATAAAATAATTGAAAGATTTTGATTTAATAGTATTAGTAACTACGTATTATCTATCATACATACATATTATCACGCCTTTTTCCCATGAGGGTAGGCAGAGAATACAGATCTCCACTTGCGACGATCCTGACAAACAACTTTCGCTTCATCTACTTTCATTAACCTCTTCATACATGCACCTTTATTTGATATGCTTATTATCTAATCTCGTTTTAACACTTCTGTTATTTGATCATGGTGTGTACGTCGTGGTCTACCGATACCAACTCTACCATTCACAATACTGTCATACACTCGTTTTGTGATTCTATTTTCATCTATCCTCTCTACATGCCAGAACCACCTTAATATTCCTTTTTCAACTATTAGTAACTAAATTGCTTCATTAGTAATTAGTAACTAGAAGAATAATAATCGACACGGTGTCGCTAGTTTGTCGGTATTCTATAGGATACACTTCGACTCTCGCGTCAATAAAAAATTGTCATACTTTAAATAGACAAAAAACGTAAATGTACCTTTTTCACCCCCCTTAGGGGTTGAATTTCCAAAAACGCCGATATACGTGTACCTTTTTTTTTAACCAGAAGCAGGTATACAAAGTGTTGTGCTTATTTCTTTGATAATGACGGATTTTCATTAAACTTTCATCCCCTTTTTCACCCTCTTAGGGGGTGAATTTTCAAAAGTCCTCTCTTAGTGTGGACCTGCAGTATATAAAGAACCCACATGCAAATGCAAAATGCGTTAATATGTCAGTCAGTCAGTGAGGGAGCCCAAGCAATTTTATATGTATAGATAGATCCGGTAATTTATTGAGATACATTATTGTGACATAATTCAAACAGACCGACGGATTAGGTATATAAGTGTTCCGTTTTGACCTAAGTGCTTACGGAACCATAATAAGTAGAGTAATAATAAAATTACCTTTTAACGGTTTTAAGCGCGTTGATTTGTTTGATTTTTATAATTCCGACGTTTCGGCCACTTTTCAGTAGCCGTGATTACGGAAGACAAAGACGTCAAGTGTCAATGAGTATAAAGTTTTATTTAACCTACCGCCAAACTTGTTCATTTTAATTTTGTTTATTATTTACTCTATGGGAGCCTAATCTAATTAACCACCGCTTCGCAACATTTTGTGGCTTGAAATGAAGAAGCGGCGCGAGAAGCTCTTCAGCAAACATGTTTATCTCTAATAATTTTATATAATATTAAAATGGGTGGGAGATAGGAAAGACCAAAAGCACCGCCTAATGCCGCTTGTTTCGTATGTGTGTGGGGACCCTTGCACCAAACGGCAAGCGGTATCTCCTGCATTAAAGAAGGAGGCTGAACGAACTACCTACCAAACCTGTCTGGGTCGCTATAAGAGCATTGTATATCTAGAATGTCAGGGATGTATGTTGCAACTCTCCACAACTAATCTTGAGAAACGTGAAGTCTTACAGTATCCAAGAAGCCTTATTAAGTAATCCTCTCAATATAATTTATTTCAGCATCGTTCGGTTCGTTGAGATTTAAACTAGGATGATAATTTTTGTCAGTATTACAGTAAGGAGGAAGTAGTGCATAATCGTTAATGAACCTATTTTATTATTGCTCTTAGAATTTGGAATTGATATTGGCTTGGTTATGAAGTTTGCATTGGTGTCCTATTTATTTAAATTTTTAAGAGGTAAATTATTGAACCCAGGAGTTTTAGCTGAAATCAAACTGAACGTTCCAGCGAATTCTGTGCTGAGACGTAGGCAGCCACCAGTGTTCGTAGTACCATATGGCAGGACCAACTTGCTTAATAAGACGCCGATGACACAAGCCTTGCGAACATTAAACAAGATATATCAACAAATCGACATTTTTATCTGTACTGTGACTGAATTCACAAGAACAGCCTCTTATATTATATGTTATGACGACTGAATTTGTATATATATATATATATATATATATATATATATATATATATTGATCTGGCCGATTGCCAGATTTCAAGGGTGCAAGGGTAAGAGGGAATGGAGATAAATGGACTCACCCGTAATAATATGAGCTGAGTAACCGGAGCGTCTGCGATACAGGAGCAGCAGTGCGTGTTCTCTTGTTATATATCTCCCGCTTCACAACTAGATTCAATGCGTGAATGTCTTTACGACGGGTCGATTCAGACTGATCGTTGAGACGCGGAAGTGCGGGGTAAATTACTTTTTCGGGGAATCATCGTTCGTTACGCGGTGGCGTGAACATCCTGGGGCCCGGGGAAAAGGTGACGGCTCCCATTTATAGTGCTGACTAAGTGCTGTTGTCGTCGGGGGGAAGACGAGCAATCTTTGTGACTGGTCTCGTTAAGCTGCCATCCTTGGTGCTGAGTTCTACGACTCGGACGACGTCATCCTTTCCGGGCAGAATCTTCTTTATTCTTCCCATCTTCCACTGGAGTCTGGGAAGATTATCCTCCTTTATGAGTACCAGCTCACCAATCTTGGGTCGACTGGTTTCCGTAGTCCATTTAGATCGGGATTGGAGAGTGTGCAGGTAGGATTTCGACCACAAGGTCCAAAATCGCTGAGCCAACGCTTGCACTAAGCGAAAACGTCGTAGGGTTGATGGAGGAGAGGATTCATGGGAATGTTCGGGTAATGCGGTAAGTGGGCGACCTATAAGGAAATGACCAGCGGTTAGGACTTCGAAGTCTGTAGGGTCTGAAGACAGAGGGCAGAGTGGTCGAGAGTTGAGAACGGCCTCAATACGGGCTAAGAGTGTAGAAAATTCTTCAAAGGTCAGATGCTGCTCACCTAATACGCGATAGAGTAATTGCTTAGTAGATTTCACGGCTGCCTCGTGCAGACCGCCAAAAGAAGGAGCTGAGGGCGGATTGAGCAACCATGTGATCTGCTGTGTGGCTAGCTTGTGCGTAATTCTATCATCATTGGCCTTTAAGAAGTTTTGTACTTCTATGAGCTGATTTCTTGCGCCGACATAGTTTGTACCGCAATCAGAGCGAATTAGGGTAGGGATTCCGCGCCGACTAACGAACCTTTGCAGTGCCGCAAAAAAGGCGTCCGTAGAAAGTTCCGAGACAGCCTCTAAGTGCACTGCCTTGGTGGCGAGACAAACGAAAACACAAAAGTAGCCTTTGAGAAGTTTGGCATTGCGTAGAGTACTTGATTTAATTAGGAATGGTCCGGCAAAATCCGTGGACACTTGACTAAACACCGGTTGTGGGCTGACTCGATCAGCCGGTAGGTCGGCCATAAAAGGGGGATTCGGCTGAGCTCGATGCCTAAAACAGCGTACACATTTAAAGACACGGTGACGAATGACTCGCCTTCCAGATAAAATCCAGTATTGTTGACGGAGTAGTGCGTGTAGTGTATCTGCGCCCGGGTGGCAGTGTATAGTGTGGAAATGATCTATAATTAGGTCCACAAGGGGGCTTGAACTGGGTAAGATGAGGGGATGTTGTGTGTCATATCTAAGGGCTGAGTTGGACAAGCGCCCTCCTACTCTAAGAAGACCATCCTTGAGAAAGGGCGAGAGGCGTTGTATTCGCACTGTACATAATTTGTTAGTTTGCAGTCGGTGGATGTCTTCAGCGAACATATTTTGTTGGACTGAGCGTACCCAGTGTAAGAGCGCTTTCTTACGTTCGTCTACGGTAATGGGACCAACGATGCGAGAGTGAGAAGATACCAAGCAATTGTGTGCAAAACGTTTAATACATGCGGTTACGCCTACAAGTGTGTCTAAGGAGCTGAATCTCGTGAGTAAATCCGTGTCTAGATCAGGAACCGCGATGTGAGCTACCATTTTTCTTGGTTTTAGACCAGGCAAGGAGTTTTAAGCCAGGCGAGTACGATAGTACTGTCTGACCAACAAAAGTGTTGGTGAATGGTAATGTGGGCAGAAAGTTGAACAGAGACGCGAGAAATGAGCAGCGAAGTGAGGTGTGCAGCTGAAAGTTCCAGCTTTGGTATAGTCTGTCGGGTTTTAATGGGGGCTACCTTGGATTTAGAAACAAGTAGTCTGACGTGTACCTGACCCGTGATATTCGTTTCATGAAGATAGACTGCGGCTGCATATCCGGATTCGGATGCATCGGCAAAACCGTGTAGGGTGTAGGTGGAATCTTTGCTGGTGCAAATTGTTCTGGGGAGTCGAAGAGCAGAGAGTAGAGGTAAGTCTTCAAAAATGTGCTGAAATTGAAATGTGACATCATTGGGAGCCGATTCATCCCAGTCTAACTTTAGAGTCCATAGGTGCTGAATGAGCAGTTTTGCGCGGAAAATAACTGGGCTGATCCATCCACTAGGATCGTATAAACGAGCGATGGTACTGAGTATTGACCTTTTGGTAAATTTTTCCAGTGTAGGTACCGAAATGTGATATGTAAATTCGTCCGTTTGGGGTATCCATTGCATACCAAGTACCTTGATTGCATTGGAGTCGGGTACAACATCAAAATCCTTGGGTATGTCACATTGATCATCCGGGAAGCGTTCTAAAAGCTGACGAGAGTTTGAGGTCCACTTTCGCAAATGAAATCCCCCTAGGGCTAGTAACTCAATGAGTTCAGTCTGCAGAGCTATTGCCTTGTCAACTGAATCATGCCCAGTCAGAATGTCATCCACGAATATGGAGTGCGTAAGAACCTGTGCAGCCTGGGGAAAACGGTGACCTTCATCAGTGACCAGCTGTATAATAGATCGATTGGCGAGGAAGGGGCTGGGTCGTAGGCCATACGTGACAGTGGACAGGGCGTAAGTGAGCAGAGGTTGATCTGGAGAAGAGCGCCATAGAATGAGTTGGAACCGTCTGTGGTCTGGGTGAACTAGTATATTTCTAAACATCATCTGGATGTCTGTACTAAAGACCACTTTGTGAGTACGAAAATTTAGAATGATGTCAGTAATATCACGTTGGAGCGGTGGGCCAGTGTGCAGACAGTCATTAAGACTGACACCATTAGAGCTCTTACAGCTGCCATCAAAAACCGTGCGAAGTTTTTCAGAGTTGGCTTTGAAGATGCCATGATGCGGGACGTAAAAATGGTCTTTTCCTTTGAATGTGCTGGGGTGACAAAGAGCCATGTGGCCCATGTCAATGTATTCCTTCATGAAGTCGATATATTTTGAGCGGAGGGTAGGATCTCTTTGGAGTTTGCGCTCCAAATTAAGGAATCGTCGTAGTGCAATAGCGTGGGTTGCACCGAGCTTAGGTGCCTTTGTAAGAAAGGGAAGGGATACTATGTATCGCCCTGTGGGATCACGTGTGGTGGTAGAACGAAAGTTCTCCTCACACTCGTCAGAGGTTGAGTTGTCCTTTGATTGCACTTCTTCGACTTCCCAGAATCTCTCCAGAGCGGAGTGTATTTCTTTATTTGAGTGTTGGGGTTGTAAACAGTCAATATTTACTAGTGCTGAATTAACTTGAGGCTCAGGCTTTGTGTAGTTTGGATTGATAGGACCTAAAAGAGCGAAATTGAAGATCGTGCCGAAGGCTATTGGTCTGCCGGGGCCCAAAAAAATTTTGTTACCATCCAAAATTTGGCCCAAGACATCAGAACCTAAAATTAAGGCAATAGATAACTGTCTGATTTGTGAGCGGGTGGTGATGTGGGGTAACTCTAGTATCATATCTATAAACCTATCAATGAGAACTCGGCGATTTTCGTAGCGATTGGCAAGTGTTGTCATCGCTACATCGTAGTTCTCATCGGTAACCTTGAGGTGTGATACCATACTGAGAGCTTCTCCGGAGAGGCAAGAAAATAAATAGTGTAATTTAACTGCACCTGACAAATTACCGGCAGTGTCCGTAAGGCTTTTGAAAATAGTTATGAAAGATGGCCAATCCTCAAGCTTGGAAGAAAATTTGGGTAGATCTATTTTGGGCAGAACAGTAGACGTGGAGAATGTGGGCGAGCTTGGTTTGATGCTTGAGCTGATGGTGATGTTTGCCACCAAAATTTTTTCATATGCTTCTATAGCCGAGGTGTAGTAGTCAAAGTACCATTTTTCCACTTTGTCGTCAAGGTCTTTAGAGTCCAAGATCTCATAATATACTGTATCCAACTTGCCCTTTCACAATAAGAAAAGGAAAGGCAAACGAGAAAAAAAAAAAAAAAAAAAAAAAAAAATTTTTTACTAATGCTAATAAAGAACACGCAAGAAAGCAGCCAGAGAAACGTAAGAAATACGAAATAAATAAAAATGATTAGGAAAAAAAATATATATCAAACTGTCGTGTGCGCTGAGTCTTAATAAACACGAAGCTATATATAAGCTATAAAAGTTGCACGGCAAGCTAACCACACCGAGTGAAACGAATATAATATTCAATATTATTATATCGATCCGATATCACGTTTAGTGCAAGTATTCGAGAATAGGTGTGCTGAATAAAGTACAGAATACGTACTCGAGGTTATATTAACCTACCTACGTACCAAAAAATAGTTATCGTGTAGCAATTTGCGTAATTATCTGAGGAATGTGGAATGGGTATTCAAATATATAAGGGCAGAAGTAATATGTTTATAAGAAAACAAAAAAGAAAAAACAAGGGCAGAAAACGGGTAAATGGGCAGATTGATAATGATTGTTTATTTAACTTTTTAGGTATGCGAAAATTTACAATTTGGTTTGAATTAACCATAAAATGGCAAAATACGGTTGTTGCAGACTGTATAAATAGGTCGCCAGTTGGAATATCCGGCTCGAAGGACCATATGATCTGGCCGATTGCCAGATTTCAAGGGTGCAAGGGTAAGAGGGAATGGAGATAAATGGACTCACCCGTAATAATATGAGCTGAGTAACCGGAGCGTCTGCGATACAGGAGCAGCAGTGCGTGTTCTCTTGTTATATATCTCCCGCTTCACAACTAGATTCACTTGCCACTTATCACCAAGCTCTTGGAACCCGATTAGTATTGCAATTGGGTGGATATCTCAAATGCGCGCGCGATGCGTGAATGTCTTTACGACGGGTCGATTCAGACTGATCGTTGAGACGCGGAAGTGCGGGGTAAATTACTTTTTCGGGGAATCATCGTTCGTTACGCGGTGGCGTGAACATATATATATATATATATATATATATATATATATATCTATATTGTATATTATGTGTACCACGCTATCGTATTGGTGGCAACTGTAATGATAGCGATGTTTGTAAGCTAATAAATAAATAAATGATGTTTGGTCAGGTTATACTACGATGTATTAATATGGCCATCCAGCCAGGTAGCGTAGTCACCCTTTTGGGGACCATACCCCTTGACTTCGATGACCTAGGCGCAGTATCCTATTTATAGTCTAAGGGATTATGGTGTTACGACCGACAAAGACCGATTCACACCTGCAGTTTATTACCTTCCCGCATGTGGACTTCTTTTGTTTACTTATTTATTGGCATACGCACCATTATCCTATTGTACTCGTTTATGACCGTTTACAGGCATAATTAGCCAGGTGTGCGGATTACGATTTTTAGGAAATTAAATTGACGATACAGGCGGGCACACTTGTATTTGTGAAGTATAAAACGACGGCAGGATGGAGAGAGGAGGCAGTCTAGCGAGAACCACGATCAAGGCGAGACTTGTGTACATTCGGTAACCTATATAGTGACAGACTTTGCGCGTGTTATTGAATCGCGCATTACGTTTGAACTGATTGTGTTCAGTTATATTTGTACCTGTGTTATGCGTGTTTGTATAGTTCTAATAAATTCTATAGTAATTCCATCGGCATTTTTAATTCGAGTCCTGTAACTCGTAATAATAGGTAGAAAATGTTGCGTCACGTTTCATCCATCAATTTATTGATGTATAATTTAGCACAGTTAAAGACTATGGTTAATACATGAACCTGATTGTTGCGGACAGAGAGCACCCCCCTGACCCGCCCGCCGGAAGCACACTTACTCTCCGCGCCCCGCATACCGCCGACGCCCATAGCTCGCACAACTAGCAGTTAGGCGTCGGACGGTACGCGGGATATAGGAGCGGCCTTGGAGGCAAAAAATATCACAATTCTCATTGACGACTTACCACTATCTCTCTCGACTCTCGCACAGTTTGTAATTACTTACGTCTTTATGTATATATCGATTCTAAGTTATAGTTTAATAATAATCATAGAGTCCATTTTATATCGAGTTTCATTTCCAAAGATGAAGCAACGGCCACCGATAGTGATGCTATGTAAATACAGATATATGATATCGATGTTAGAGTTTCCGATAAGATGCGACATCTGTCTGTATCATTTAAAATGCCCAATCTCATAAACGTGTAAATATAATATTTAATGTTGATTAGAATACTGATGTGCAGATTACGTTAACGATAAGGTTTATGTATATATAGTACATACATACATACATAACTTCACGCCAGTTCCCTTGCAGGGTAGGCACGAACAACAGAGCGCCATTTAGGCTTATTCTTACACACCTCACTTGCTTCTGTGACATTCATAGCTCTTGTCAGGCACGCTCGTCTGTTCTTAAGGCTCCTGACATCACCCTCTGCTAGTACACGATCAATTTGATCATGGAAGGTGTGTCGTGGCCTTCCACGACTTCTGCATCCATCCACTTTTGCATTGTATATCTGTTTAGTCATTCTTTCATCATGCATCCTTTCCACATGCCCGAACTACCGGAGCATTCCTTTCCTTACCTTCACCCCGACACTCTCTTTCAGACCAACTCTCTTTCTTACTTCGGTATTAGGAACGCGGTCCGCCAGCGTTACTCCGCAGATTTTGCGCAGTGCTCGCATCTCGAATGCGTTTACTCTACTTTCATACTCTCTCTTCCATACCCAATTCTCGCTTCCATACCTGAGCGTAGGTACCAGCACCGCGTTGTGTACGGCGAGCTGGGCCTTCTGGCTGAGGTTCTTAGCGCCTAGAAGTTTACATAACGCTCCATTCAAACTATTCCCCAAATTCACTCTTCTTTCTATATCAGCGGTGTACTTTCCATCCCTGCTAAAAGCACATCCAAGATATACAAACTCATTTACTTGCTCCAGCATAACATCATCGACCATTATTCTTGCATTCGTTCTGGTTTCTTCTCTTTCAAACACCATAAAATATTCATCCTAAAAACAAACCATAATAGACGAATAAAATGAAGATATACAAACTCATTTACTTGCTCCAGCATAACATCATCGAGAGGGGAGTGTTGAGCCAGAAATACTTACGACGCATTGAAATGGCCAGGACTGCACTGACCTCTCTAAAGAAAATATGGAAAGACTGACAGATTTTAAAGCGAAACAAAAGAGCGTAGTTCAGATTTCTTCTTTTCTCTATATTTTTATGCGGTTCAGAAACTTGGATTGTAAAGGCGGCGGACAGACACGAAATTGACGACTCTGAAATGTAGTGTTGGCGTCGTATGCTAAAGATTCCGTGGACAGGTCCGAATGTTGGGCCACTAAAGTGACAAACCAGAAACGTCTCCACTCAGCTAAGATGAGAATGTTGAGATGGATGTGTGGTGTTACAAGAATGGATAAAGTGAGAAATTAGTACATTTAGGGGATATTTGAAAGTTGCACCCGTGACTGAAAAATTGAGAGGAAGAAGATCAAGGGATCAAAAATAATATTAAATTACAAGATGGACTGCTACAAATGTAAAAGTAGACCAAATAAAAACATAGATGGATTGTGTGAAGGATGATATGATGATTTGTGGTGTGACAGAAGATGTATGTCAGAATAGAGGAGTGTGGAAGGAAAAGACATATTGTGCCGACTCCAATTAATTGGGATATGGTGAAAGACATGAGAGAGCTCGCCGAACTGATGCTTCCATACTGGTAGAGCTCGAGATGAAAGATGACCAAAGATTATCAGCAGCATGTCAACAATGGATACTGACGTACTCTGGCCACATAGCCAGCAAGAACCCAGACTCCATAGAGAGACTTGTTGTCACTGTGAAAGTTAAAGGCAAGAGATCTCGTGGTAAATATCCTAACAGGTGGATTGACGAGATTGCTGATTAGCTGGACATTTCCATAAATTCGGCCCTTCACCGTGCTCAAAATCGATCTCGGTGGAGGAGAGCAATTATTCACTGCCATCAAAGTCACTGTCCTCAGCAGTGCGGTAACAACTTAGATGAAAAAGAATAATGTAAGAGTTGTTCACCATACTTTTTTTTTTTTTTTTTTTTTATTGCAGGAGTTCAGCAGACAGGCAGAGGGCCCACTTGATGGAAAGCGGTTACCATCGCCTATGAACATTTGCAACACCAAAGGTGCTACAAATGCGCTGCTGCTCTCTTAAGGGAGACTGGAACCTGGTCACTAATGCCGGAACACAACTCAAGGTTGTTATGGCGACATACTTTAGATCAGGGGTGGTAGCCATCCAGTCGGGCAAATGCCCTACCACCTGGCTGTGGGTTGTTTTGTCGCCTCTTACGACAGGCCGCCCGGCCGCAGGAAATTGTATTCTTTCTCCGTTCCTGCACGGATAAATTTACGGATTTATCATAGTCCGTTCGTTATATCATTGTCTAATGCCGGGTGGGTTCTAAATTATACTACCCATTCATTTGCCTTCAACTGGTAGAAAATTGACTTTAAATAATGGGTAGTAACTTATAGGAATCCGGCACAGGTACGACGGAAAATATATGCTCGTCAGAAATCTGCAAAATGACGCTATCTATACCTATTCAAATTAACATTCACAATTTCCTTAAACACCGTACGGTTGGTGCGTCCGTCGTGAATTCCGGAAGTGAGGATCGTGTCCGGAGCGCGCCTGACCATCCGGTTGCCGGCCTCCGGAACGGCAAGCGGCATTTAACAGGGTCTGATACACTCGTGGGATTAGGGATGTCGTAAACGATTTCGTATTTGTCTAACAATAATTCGAATATAGAATTCGAAATCAAATTGTCGTTTTGTACCGGTTTTTCGAATCGTCAAACAGTGATTTGAATATAGAATTCGAAATCAAATTGTCGTTTTGTACCGGTTTTTCGAATCGTCAAACAGTGATTTGAATATAGAATTCGAAATCAAATTGTGGTTTTGTACCGGTTTTTCGAATCGTCAAACAGTGATTTGAATATAGAATTCGAAATCAAATTGTCGTTTTGTACCGGTTTTTCGAATCGTCAAACAGTGATTTGAATATAGAATTCGAAATCAAATTGTCGTTTTGTACCGGTTTTTCGAATCGTCAAACAGTGATATTCGACCATAGAATTCGAAATCGTAAAGCGTCTTATAACTGGAAGGTTGCTCGATATAAGCGAGAGCGTAGAACAAAAAGAGATAGATAGATAGATAGTATCTAAGAGTGCGTCCTTGTAATAGATACACTAATTTTGTTTTTTAATGTGTAAAAGTAATTCGTTAATTATTACTTAACTAAAATATTATTATCCGTGCAAGAACAGAGAAAGAATACAATTTCCTGCGGCCGGGCGGCCTGTCGTAAGAGGCGACTTAACAACCCACAGCCAGGTGGTAGGGCATTTGCCCGACTGGATGGCTACCACCCCTGGTAAAAATAAAATAAAGCCTATTTTCAATGAACCCACTAATAGGTTGATATTATTAAAGACATATTGAAATAATAAAGTTTTGATATCTTTGTGCGTCTCAGCCCCGTGGGTAGGCTAAGTATTGTAAGAAGGATGATATGAGAATTTGTTATGTAACTAATGACGATCGAAAGAATAATATTACTTGGAAGGAAAAGACACATTGTGCGGAAACTAAATTATTTTTGTCCTGGCAAATGTTGGAGAAAAGAATATCCGTAATTAAATGATGTCAGTACAATCTTTTTTTTTTTTTTTTTTTTTTTTCCAGGGTCTTCTTCCTCGGTTTGTTATGAGGAGGTTGGGGCCTCGAGGTATACCTCTTTACCCCGGCTGCAACTCAGTGGGCAACTACCCACCGGTAATTGGGTTTGGAGCTGCTGGAGTCTTCTCCGTATGGCGATGGCTTCTCAGCAGCTCTCGTTGGCCAATCTGCGGCGTTCGGTGGCCTTCGCGGGCTTTCCGCTGGCTACTTCCGCGGCTTAGTTGGCCATTCATTGGCGTTCGATGGCCATCTCGGGCTTTAGGTGGCCATCTGTGGCATCTGGTGGCCTATCAGCAGCTTTGTGGATTTTGCGACCTCACGCCATCGCCCTGATTAGGTGAGCGTATGAGATCACGAGGAGTCGGCAGCCAGGTGCGTTGATGGTCTGGTGGCCGTGCGTGTAGTGGAGCAATCCCGTGGAGTGACGTGTGGCCGCCATTGTCGGCGCGGTCGAACATTCGTCGCGCCATCTTCGCCACAAACTCCTCAACACTGGGTATGCCCACATCGCGAGCGATAACGTCGTTCCTGACGTATCAGTACAATCGTTTCACCATTGTTTTAGGGTTCCTATAACCAAGTATAACATGTAAGTATTGCTCAACTGGTTTGTGACTAACCGGTTTTGTGCGACGACCCGGGTATATACAGTGTTTAATTTCGGTTTGTAATTATTTTTCATTTTTTTTTATTGCAAAGCTTTCATACGAGCCGATGGCCCGCGTAATAAAAAGTGGTTACCGTCACCTATATACGTATGCAACACCTGGGGCGAAGCCAACGCGTTGCAAGCCTAAAGGATGGGATAATAGACAGCATGGAATAGGGGGAAGGGGAAGTGGGCTATCGGATCTCTCACTCATCGTACAGAACACAAAGAGCTCAGGGCTAACGATTTCACGCCAATATTCTGTGAATGCGTGGTACACAGATCGAGCTGACCTAACAAGCTATAATCTAAACAGATCCCAGCATGGCTCTATCATGTCTAAAAAGTTCAATACACAACTATAATACAAGCGATAACGTTAGCGAGATTATCCGGTTCTGTATGACTAACCGGTTTTTTCTGTCGACCCGGATGTATATAGTGTTTAATTTCGATATGTAATTTTTTGTTTAAAATTTGTTCTTCGGGCAACATTCGAGTTTTTAGGCTACTATGATCAGCACTATAACAGCAAACCCATTAGCTTAGACGTGCAAAGGTTAATATGAATCCCATAGGCATGAATATCAGACCTAAGTTCAAGCTAAAATTAAACGGAGCCCAAGTCAAAAGGACGTGGAGTCCATTATCCCCTTTTAGCAAGTTAATTTCCTTTCCGTGACACGAATAAAGTATTTATCGGCTTCAGTCCGAAACTTGGAATAAAAAAGGACAACGCCTGAATTTATCTGTTCGTGGATCTTTTCTTAACCGATTTTTGTTACAACGACCGCTGTGTATAGAGCAGATATTGAGACTAAGAGTCTCGTATACCGCATTCTTTACAAAATAATGCATCATTTTGAAACATACATACATAACTTCACGCCAGTTCCCTTGCAGAGTAGGCATGAACAACAGAGCGCCAGTAAGGCTTATTCTTACACACCTCACTTGCTTCTTTGACATTCATAGCTCTTGTCATGCACGCTCGTCTGTTTTTAAGTCTCCTGACATCACCTTCTGCTAGTACACGATCGATTTGATCATGGAAGGTGTGTCGTGGCCTTCCACGACTTCTGCATCCATGCAAAGTGCATGGGAAAAAGTAATATACTTTTATTCCATTATCTCATCAAGTCTCCATCCAGTGATGAACAGTTGGACAGTTCCAACGCGGTGGGGGAGTGAGATTGGCCACTTTGAGCTAGTAATAACACCTACGAAGAAATGTTTTGACCACCGGAATGTGGAATAATCCATCAAGTAAAACACGCCCACGGCGGTTACGTCCTTCGCCTTATGCCAGGGCTACGAGAAAGCGGAAGCAAGATCAACAGCGCGTGCCCACGCAAGCATGTTTGACCTTCATGGGCCTCGTCCACTACCGGGAGGAACCAAGCCTCCCGGCGTCTTCTCAACAGGCAGACGATCCACCTGATGGATAGTGGTAATAATCGCCTATGCACATTTACGACACTAAAGGTGCTTAATATTTTCTTAAGTTTTCGCGACTTGTATACATAATAAAACTACGTTTTAACGGTTTTAAGCGCGGTAATTTATTAGATTTTTGTTATTGCGACGTGATTGTGATCACGGAAGACGACCACTGAAAAGTGGCCGAAACGTCGGAATAACAAGAATCTAATAAATTACCGCGCTTAAAACCAAAGGTGCTGCAAATATGCTGCTGCTTTCTGAAGGGAGACTAGAACCTGGCCACTAATGCCGGAACACAACTCAAGGTTGTAGCCAACCAGAGACGGGCAGATAGCCTACTCACCTAGCTGCGGGTTGTTTTGTCGCCTAATACGACAAGTCGCTCGGCCGCAGGAAATTGTATTCTTTCTCCGTTCCTGCACGGATAAAAGCATCTTAATGAATTTTATATTATAATAAAATATGGAGTTTCCCTTTTTATTGTTGGAGAACAGGAGGCAAGCTGGCGACATGACGGAAAGTGGGTACCGTTGCCTATAGACGATATGCTGCCGTCCTCGAAGGCAGCAACTTGGCCACTAATGCCGGAACATAACTTAAGGTAGTTAGGTCGGTACACTTTAGAATTATAATGTAATACTGTTTTTTAAGTTACAGTTGGAAGTCGTGGTAGCGTAATGGCTGGCGTAAGCGCCCCTAACTCAAAGGGCGCGAGGTCGAGTCTTGACCGGAACGCATATGCACGACTTAGGCAGTTGTCTGACCTAATGTGCTAACAACGGTAGAGGAAAACATCGAGATAACCGATGTGTCAAACCTGCCAAGCCGTCTTGGACAAGCGTCTTGTTCCCCAACAGTGGGACGTTTATAGGCTTTTATTATAAGTTGCATAACATTCGTTAAGCAGTGTTGCCAAGAAGATATCGTGATAATCTTACCAAGAAAATCTTCTATTTATATATTTTTGTTGCTTATTTTTTGTCGTTGATTGTGTACTAGCAGAAGGTGATGTCAGGAGCCTTAAGAACAGACGAGCGTGCATGACAAGAGCTATGAATGTCAAAGAAGCAAGTGAGGTGTGTAAGAATAAGCCTGAATGGCGCTCCGTTGTTCGTGCCTACTCCGCAAGGGAACTGGCGTGAAGTTGTGTATGTATGTTTATTTTTATCAACAAGGCAATGTTTATGTACACTGCTAATGGCCCCTGATGTTAGTATACGGTCGCTATTAAGATGTCCCGTGGATAAGTATAATCCATCACCTTGTTTAATCGAATAGCGCTGTTCGCTTACAAATTCATCAATCCGTCCATAAGCCTATATAACCTTTCTGTACATTACATTGACGTACCACAGCTATAGATTGGTTGGGAGCCTATATTATACACTCAGCCTATAAGCCAACCTTCCCGTTATGCCAAATTCAATATCTCGAGAAGAGCGCAATTTTGTTTTCAAATAAATGACATGATGGTTTTTTAGATCGTAAACTAATTAAGTGTATATGGTTTGTATACGCTATCAAATGATAGCTATAGTTATCTATTTATTTAGAATAGAATAGATAACACTTTATTGCTCACCAAATATACGATTACAAAAAACTTTTTTTTTTTTTCATAAATGGATGTACCTCAGTGATACGACATTAAAATCACAATCTAATGTAGGAAATAAGGCTAATGATTAATTTAAATCTGACCTAATATAACTAGATATAACTTAAACTAAGAATGTGTCCAATAACACGTTTCCTATTGTCTGTATTAAGGAGAAGACACTTTGTTCATGTGTTCTTTGTTAATGTTTAGCACATAGCACTACACTTTATTATTACGAGAGTATTATCACACTAACTCAAATAGTTTCGTCCTTTACTAGTAAACTACTACTAAAATAACTTAATAAAGATTTTCGACTGAGAATTTATTTAGTTTATTTTGAGACAAAATTTAAATTTTTCTACATCTTAAAGTCGGTGGCTACAAAATGTTGCAAAAAAAGGCCCCCCCCCCCGGCCTTGCCTTGGCCTCCTGAGTCAGGTACGAGGTGTCGCTACTCACCTAAGTCTTAGCCACAAAGCTTCCCTGCGGGTTTTACTATTGTTATTATTATAGTTCTCAAGCGTAGCCGAGCGAAAATACGAGAAAAGCTTTATTTCATACTTTACCTAATATATAAATCTGAAGAGTTTGTTTGTTTGAACGCGCTAATCTCAGGAACTACTGGTCTGATTTGAAAAATTCTTTCAGTGTTCGATAGCCCATTTATCGAGGAAGGCTATAGGCTATATATCATCACGCTAAGACCAATAGGACCGGAGCACCAATGAAGAATGTTTCAAAATCGGGGGGTTTTGAAAACAAATTCCACGCGGACGATGTCGCGGGCACAGCTAGTAATTTATAGAGTCATTCGGTCAAGAGTCATTCATTAATTACGTAAGGGTGATTTTGAGGATTTTGTCACCCCCTTCTCTCCCCCTCAGGACCCTTACGTAATTAATGAATGGCCTCTAAAAACAAACACAACCTAGTAGTTCCTAAGCTACCTTTATATCAGAACTATCTGAAACTACTTCATTTTGGTCTTTAATGTTTAATAAGTAAGGTTGAGTCTATTTCATATCAAATCTATACAAAACGATACTACGAACGATATTATCAAGAATAATATTGTTTTGTCAAAGAAGCAAGTGAGGTGTGTAAGAATAAGCCTAAATGGCGCTCTGTTGTTCGTGCCTACCCCGCAAGGGAACTGGCGTGAAGTTATGTATGTATGTATGTAATATTGTTGTCTTAAAGATTTTCCAAGAAACTTGTATTGTCACGGTTCACTGCGGGATCGTTAAATCATTTCTTCTTAAACGTAGGTGTGAACGTCTGTACACAATACAGGTGCGAAAATTGCCACAGTGTCGACATAATCAGTGTTGTAAGACGTATTAATATGTCAAAAAGTATGTCGTGAACAGATTGTTTTTGTCTGCTTGACGTTACGTGTACGCTAATCTCTTAAATAGCTGAACCAATTTGGATGTGATTTTTTTACTTTAGAATTACGTTATATCGTAGTTTTATTTATAATGTGGTTTATTTATAATATAGTTTATTGAACTATTATTCGGTTTTATGTAAGTATTTGGATGAAGTTTTTAAAGTCATATTGAAGTATGTATGCGATGACCAACAGTGTTGTCTACCTAATTACTCTTTGATATTTCATATAAAACACCCGTGTACATGAAACCCACACAAGGATCTTTACAACTTTGATTTTACAGTACGAAAATTAGTTTTTTTATATAGTGCTACCCGCCCGAGATGTTAAATTTAATTTTTAATTCAAAATACCCGAAGATGGAACTGACTATGAGAGTCATTTTTCGGTTATATCTGTCTATGCCTCGGGAATATTACTTTTTACTGTATTAAATGTTGGAGTTGTAGCTGGCCCTATAGAAAAACTTTAGAGTTCTCAATTCAAATAAATTGGTTACCTAGCTACAACTACAAAATAACAGAGACATTTTGGCAGTGTCATTGAAAAGTTAATCTCATATACATATAGTGGTAAAAGTGCAATAAAAACAATTTAAAACTATTATCTAAATTATATTGACCAGTGATCTTAAGTTACTAACGTAACTATCCATCAAGAATCCAGATTCTGCTAGGATAGGTGAGTTTACCTATAATATTAAAAACTAAAAGATATAGAGAGATACTTTTTACGATTTTGAAAGCGAATTTCTCCCCATGTATTATTATTGCCTTAAAATTCCTGAAATAAGATAGATATTTAATATATTTTCTAAACCTTGCTGGAAATACCCCCCCCATACACGTAAGACCACAATGTACACTAGTTATCAACAAATCAGAATTTGTGTAGCAAGTATGCCTGATAATAATGTTAATGTTAAATTTCATCGGAATTGCCCTGCTGAACTTTGTAGTACAGTGCAAAAGCGTGGGTTGACATCTTGTCCGTTGTCATGGTGACGGGTCAGTCGATGTCAAAGGTGGACATGTGTTGGAAATATGCTTATTTTTGGCCGCCATTATTGGCGTACATGAGAAGGGTTCAGCTCGATGTAAGGGTATTGAGGGTACATTCACGTTGGTGTTGATGCATTACAATCATGCTTAATAATAACATTTACTCAAACAGATTTCGGTTACAGTAGGTGCGATTTATTATGAAGAATTATAAGCTCGATTATTAGTGGTATTTGCTACTTTGTCGTTGTAGACTACTTTCACGAGATATACAATCAATTTGACGACTTTTGTCCACTCTTTTTAAATGCATCTTAAAAATGCTTTTTTTAATTATTTATCGCATGAGTTCAGCAGACAGTCAGACGCCCTGTGTGTGAGCGGATCCGAAGTTAAAAAAACTATAGATATTCCGTACACAGGAAATCGCTGAAGTTGTTCTGTAATAATATATAATAATAGCAGCCCATAAATGTCCCACTGCTGGGCTCGGGCCTCCCACTATAGGGGAACGGACAGTATACCCGCCACGCTTGTCCAAGGCGGCTTGGCAGGTTTGACACATCGGTTATCTCGATGTGCAGGTTGCATCACGATGTTTTCCTTCACCGTTATTAGCACGTGGTAATCGTAACAATATGCACATTAGGTCAGAAAACTGCCTAAGCGGTGCATGCGTTCCGGCCAGGATCGAACCCGCGCCCTTTGGGTCCGGGACGCGTGCGCTAGCCATTACGCTACCACGACTTACTTGTTCTGTAAATGTTTGTTGAATTATAATAAATAAATGCAATAGACTACTATCGTCGACGATCCCATACTTACAGGCGGTTTAGAATCGCCTTAGCCTTCGGAGAGACTTTGCGTCCCTCTGCATATTTTGCCGTCTGTATAACGGGGAGTGTTCCGAGGAACTGTTAGATCTGGTGCCGACGCCTCACTTTTACAACCGCACCGCTCGCCAGCGACGGGATGTTCTCCCCCATTTCCTTGAGCTCCCATGCTCAACTACGCAACGGTTCTTTAGAGCATTTATTCCGCGTACAAAAACGGAACTTCCGGCCGCGGTTTTCCCTTTGCGCTATGACATGGGGTTCTTTAAGAAGGGCGTTATAAAATTTCTTCGAGGTCGGCAACGCGTTGGTGACACCCCTGGGGTTGCAAACGTCCATAGGCGACGGTAACCACTTTCCATCAGGTGGAACGTCTGCCTGTTTGCCTACTTCAGAATATAAAAGAAAATAATTAAATAGACTCACCCAAAACCCCGTCGACTAAGAACGTCCACCTTGGCTTCTGAAGTATTTATGTTGCACATATTTTGAAACCAGCTCAATCAATCATTCAAACAATAAAAATCACTGTTGAGGGCGGACGCCATTTAGTTTGTTTCAACACCTCACTGCACTTGCCAAAAACTTATTGCTTAGACATGTAGTCTGTCTATTTAACACCGCAAACGAATCCGACGACACAATCGCGGCATCTTCGTGAAGTCAGTCATATTTTGGGAGGACAGAGATAGATATACATACATACCAGTATTATACAAAAGAGAAGGAAATATGCATGCATCAAGAATATGTACTGAAGTATGAACATGTATTTACACATACACACACACATTTAATTTAAGAAAAAGTTTAGAAATTATACACGCTTATTTGTTATTTTTGTTGTTGTGTGTGACATTTATTGAATGTATGTTTGTATTGTGGTGTACCTTAATAATAACTTATTATATTAATTTATTCTAATACTAAACTTATACTAATGTTAGAGTGCGTCTGTTGAAAGCTGGTGTTGTGAGGAAGTGCATGTACAGTGTGTGTCTTATGTCTATACCTATATATATATATATATATATATATATATATATTAACGTAACTACTGCCATGTGTGTTGTTTTTTCCGTTTCTGTGTCTGGGTTATTAATTTTTAGGCTCTTTGTGTGTCTTGGTTTGTTTGTGTAGTGTGCGTGTAATGCAGTGCGGTGGTAGTGCGCGTTGGTGTGAGTATATGTGTAAGTTTAATGGTTGGTTGTGTGTTTGTGACTTTTTGTGGTAAACACACTTTTGTGTGTTTATAAGAGTTTTAAATATTGTTACGAGTTTCAGGACTCCAATTAAAATGCCGTTGGAATTGTTTATAGAATTTATCAGACCTATACAAACATGTATAACACAGGTACAAATATAACTGTACACAACCAGTCCAAACGTAATGCACGATGCAATCACACGCGCAAAGTCCGTCACTAACGTCTTGCTTCGCTTGTGGCTATCACTAGACTGCCGATCTCTCCACTGGGTCATTGCTTTATACTGCACCGATGCAATAAGGCTGCCCGACTGCCTAGATCGAATTTCTGTACAATACACAATGGGCTGTTTTTCTAATTACAAATTTTAAACACAAAGTAAATAAAATAAGTCCAAATGTGGAAAGGTAATAAAGTGTGTTTTTATGGTATGCAGTTGTGAATCTACTTTTGTCGGCGTGTATGTCGTAACAATATATTGGACTGTACAAAGGTAGTGTGGTAGGTCAGTGCACAATATAATTTCTGCTTTACAACATGTCTGTAACTTACACAACTGTAATAGCCTCGTAAAATGTAAAAAAGTAATAATGCTTTAATATAATATGTTGCACATTATAATTATTATGTTACCGGTAGTCGTAAAGATATTGACTCTTGTAGCGGCGGCACTTTATGGCGGAAAGTAAGCGAGAGTCGTTTTTATTATTTCGAGATGGTTCCGTATCTATATTTCTTTTTTAATCTGTACTAATATTATAAAGAGATTAGTTTTGTGACTCTGTTTGTTTGTTTGTTCAGCAGCCACACAGACGGCCCACCTAATGGAAAGCGGTTACCATCGCCTATGGACAGTTGCAACACCAAAGGTGTTACAAATGTGCTGCTGCTCTCTTAAGGAAGTTTGGAACCCGGCCACTAATGTCGGAACACAACTCCAGGTTGTTATGGCGGCATACTCTAGACCAGGGGTGGTAGCCATCCAGAAGGGCAAATGCCCAACCACCTGGCTGTCGGTTGTTTTGTCTCCTCTTACGACAGGCCGCTCGGCCGCAGGAAATTGTGTTCTTTCTCTGTTCCTGCACGTATAAAAGAATATTCGCCTTAAGTATATACAGATAGAGCTAAAATTCATTTGAATTCTTTTATGTTTTATTTAAATTGAAAATTAATACTAACGGGTAAAGAGAAACGTGTTTTAATTCGAATTAAATACGGTTGAATTAAATTAAATATGTGTTTATCTCTTTTGAGAAATCACAACGATTCTAAAGAAGTTTCACTTCCATAATGTTTATATTTAAAAATTCAGCTTCCGTATGTTTACTGCGAGACAATGAGATAGAATACATTATATTCAATCATTTAAACACTATGGTCGTAAGTGTAGAGTCGGAAATGTTTTGAAGTTTATCGTTAATAGTACTTCAAATTTCGTGTTTTAAAGCTTAAATGTAATGTTACGAGCTACACAGGACTTGAATTAAAAATGCCGTTGGAATTACTATAGAGTTTATTAGAACTGTACAAACACGTAAAAATGGGTACAAATATACTGGATACAACCAGTAACGCTGCACGATTCAGTAACACGCGTAAAATCCGTCACTATATCGCTAATCGAAAGTACTACACGCGTCTTGCTAGTATCGTAATCGTCGCTTGACTGCCGATCTCTCCGTTCGGGCATCCCTTTATACTCAGCTTACAATGTGTCACGACCGGGTAAACAATGATTTCCACGAATCGCACCTGCGACTCTGTCGGCGCAATGCCCAGGAAACATAATTCTGCACACCTGCCTAATTATGCCTGCGAACGGCCATACACCAGTACAGTAACAATAGGCTATTGTCTAATTGCAAATTTTAAACACGAAGTAAACAAAAGAACTCGGAATAGAGGAAGTGTAATAAACCAGGTTTTATGGCCGGCAGATGTGCATCCCTTGTATTTGGCTCATCTTGTAACAGTATTATAACGATGTAATATATGAAATGTGACGTCACGAAATTTAGAATCCATCCCACCCCTCGTCACACCTTATTTCACTTCTACTGCGTATGAACTGCACACACACACACACACGTTTTTTAAATTATTTTTACTGGTAATCAAACTGATAGCGTAAATTTGGGCCGAGTATCCCGCGATATAATTGTATTTCACGGAATAAAACGATTGATAAATATTATCCTCGCTATGGTTACATATTTTGTTTCCTCTTAAAGGCTATGACAAAGAGACAAACACACAGACTGACATCCGAATAAAGTTATGTTATATTAGTATAGTATAGTATACATGGGTTTTTAATTTTCAGTGAAGGAACCCTAAGAAGTCATAACCACCGGTGTCGTCGTATGGAGTTTTATGACAGTTTAATTTTTACGCTCTTACTTTTGTACAAGTTCCAATTTTTTAATGTCACTTTATGGATCGTATTTTTGATTTATGTTGTTATTTTGAAAAAAATATTTTTTTTATATGAAAACGAATAGCTTTATTCGTGGTTTAACGTTTACATCCGCTATGCTCAAACTGCAGTTCGCATGTGGCCCACTATTTTGTATTTCTTTGTATTTTATACGAAATATTTTTCTTTCTTTCCTTCTATACAGGAAGCCGGTATTAATGAGCGTTTCTTGTGTGTATTTTGCCTCGGGTCCCCAAAAAGAATATTTTAACCAAATCCCTCTAAAACTCTCCCAGATGCTAACCTCCTTAAACCCGCCGTCGTTTCCACTACGTGATCCAATTATGTTATTTATTTATTTAAATTAAATATACAACGCTCGTAAATTGTTAAACAAGAAAAATAATCGCTCGGGGTCGCCAGGGGAAAGGGGTGGTGGAATGCGTTTAATTAAACCTTAGTATAATGGGAAGGGCGCTTGAGGTGGGGGGGATGAGGCGACATTTTATTCCGCTCACTAAGAAACCTCTTTCGATATTATGGTGGAGTTTAAGTGATAAACGGCAGCGACTAATGTGAAGCGTATGTTTTGTTTAACCTGAATTGGATATTGTTTTTAATTTTATAACATAAACATTCTAAAAATTACATCATTATTTATTGTCTTCACCGCCACTGTTGTCTTTATATTTTCCTTAGTTTAGGGGGTTGCCTGGAAGAGATCGCTTTAAGCGATAAGGCCGCCCTTTGTTCAACATTTACTGTACCTAGTTTTAAAAATGTAGTTTTAATTTTTGGTGTACAATAAAGTGTTTTCATTCATTCATACATATACAAATTAAAATATCGAACAAATATATACGTGCACTTAACAAAAACTATAAACTACAATCTGTTTTAACTATACAAATACAATTTTTTTTAATTTAAATTAAGATCTAGCTTGGGCATCGAAATGATGCCTGGAAAAGATTGCTTTGAACAATGAGGCGACCAATTGTACTACCTTTTAGTATTTAGGACAATAAAGTGTTACTTTTTATGTTGCTTTGACTGTGACTTGACGTTTTTTTAACAAGATACTGAGTTGGGATCGATTTAGTTAGATTTATATAACAATGAAAAATACATTTTATAGTCTTTAGTGTGGTCTAAATATATTTGTCGACTTTTTCTGGCGTTGCTTAAAACTAATAATGTTTTAGCATATCGTTTAATTAGATACGCTGTATATTATTCGAACTATTCAACTTATATCTAATAATAAACTTATTAGGGAGATTGCTTGACAAATCCAAAGATTTTTTGTTGTGTGTGTGTCGCATTTGCAACGATTTTTTTTTTAAGTTTTGTCGGGACCGCTTACACGCTTTCCGCTTATAACTTGAATATGTAGCGTAAATGAAGGTAAAATTGTAAGAAAACAATTAGTCGCCGCAGAGCCAGCAGACGAATGACCGTCAACTCTTTGCGCAGATATACAACTGCTTCGCTTTAATTCTATCCCTCGAGAGTTCGAGGGGGAGAGGGGGGGGGGGGTGTTGAGAAATGCTCAACTTTTAAGTTCATGACCTAAAATTGTATTTGATTCTGTTTTCTTGTTTCAGGTAAGTTGTGAGTCGATTTGCAGCAAGGCAATGGGCGATGTAGGTAATGTTTTATACAACAATTCTTCTTGGAATGGGTTGCGTTTCGTTTTATCCACCAATTTATTGATGTATAATTTAGCACAGTTAAATTAAAGACAGTTAATATATGAACGTGATGTTATGTAAACATGGATGGATGATATCGGTGTTAGAGCTGCCGGTAACATTGGGCATTTGTCTATATCATCTAAAATGTGCAATCTCATAAACGTGTATATATAATAATGATTAGAATATTGACCAATTGGATTGATATTGATTGATTGAATACTCAGGGATTCCCAGACTATTTTAGGCTACGGAACCCTTTTCCGAAATGAACTGACACCTCAGACCCCATAGTCAAATTACTTTCAAAACCCTATCTCTAGATTTTTTCGTATTGACACAAAATAGTTACCGATTTCAAAACTTTGCAGTTGCTTTTCAGTCGTGGTAAACTTGACATCATTTTCTCATCAAAATTTAACAAAATTAATAGACATAAAATTCAGTAAATAACAAGTGTAATTTAATAATTATTAATACAAAGAATGACTAAACAGATATACAATGCAAAAGTGGATGGATGCAGAAGTCCTGGAAGGCCACGACACACCTTCCATGATCAAATTGATCGTGTACTAGCAGAAGGTGACGTCAGGAGCTTTAAGAACAGACGAGCGTGCATGACAAGAGTTATGAATGTCAAAGAAGCAAGTGAGGTGTGTAATGGCGCTCAGTTGTTCGTGCGTACCCCGCAAGGGAACTGGCGTGAAGTTATGTATGTATGTAATACAAATCACGCTTATCGACTTGTTGAGTTTTTTAAAAGTATAACAATACTTCCTATTAAAATATATATTAGTATTTTTTATAACAAGTTGGTATACGTAACACAACTTATACAGTAGACACAAGTAAATTAGATCACGTTCCCACAGAGTAAATAATAAACCATAAACAAAATTAAAACTAAATAATTAAAATGAACAAGTTGGCGGTAGGCTAAATAAAACTTTTAACAACACTCATTGACAATTGACATCTTTGACTTCCGTGATTAAGGCTACTGAAAAGTGGCCGAAACGTCGGAATAATAAAAATCAAACAAATTACCGCGCTTAAGACAGTTAAAACGTGGTTTTATTATGTTATATTAGTCTCGAAAACTTAAGAAAAGATTAAAATATTCAGGGCCGCTTGCATAAGATTTCTTAAATGTATTTAAGAAACACAAAATGTATTTAACACCCTTAAATACAATCGCCTTTAAATAAAATTAGTTATCATATTAAACTGCCTAGATACGTTTTACACAAAACGTATGACAGTTCTTTAAACGTATTTAGCGGCATATTTTGCGTTGTGCAAGACGCTAATTGTATTTAAGGATGTTAAACACGTTTTGTATTTCTTAAATAAATTAAGCAACCTCATCCAAGCGGCCCTTAGTGTCAAAAAATAGTAGGTTTTAAAATCTACAATATGTCCGCAATAAAAATAATGTGAATAATGTAAAAATAATTACAATTTGTCTTACTTGTATTCGTCTATTCTTAAATGTTTGATATTTTTAATAGTTTTAAAATTAGTTTAAAAATCAATGTACGTGTTATGTACTCGTATTTATACGTGAGGCACTCGGCCCGCCTCGCTCTTGACCGATTCCCGTTAATTAATGACCGTCCATTCCGCAGAAGGAGCCGTTGCCGCGTTCTTTTGTGTTTGAAGTTTCAAATGAGAGTAATGGACGACTTTGTTTCTCCGCCATTGTTGGGGGAAATTGGAAAATATGGCGGCGGGCGGCTCCTTTTTAAAACGCCTTAGTAACGTCTTACTTCGCTTTTGTACTTTTTAACAAGCGTTTAATGTGCCGTGCTTCAGGGAATATGTTAATGATGGTGACAGCTTTTAAATGTCGTGTTTTCGCGTTGTTAATTTTTTTATTTATTGCGAAGGCACACGGCTCACGTGATGGAAAGTGGTTACCGTCGCCTGTAGACGTTTGCAACGCCAGCTGCAAAGGCCTTAGCAGCTTTATCCGTACAGGAACCGAGATACAATTTCTTACGGCCGGGCGGCCTGTCGGCCTGTCGTAAGAGGAGACAAAGTAACCCACAGCCAGGTGGTGAGATATTTGCCGGTCTAGATGTCCACCACGCCTGGTCTAGAGTATACCGCCATAACGACCTTGAGTTGTGTTCCGGCATTAGTGACCAGATTCCAGTCTCCCTTAAGAAAGCAGCAGCGCATTTGTAACGCTTTTGGTCTCGTAAATGTCCACAGGCGATGGTAACCGCTTTCCATCAGGTGGGCCGTCTGACTGTCTTTTTTTTTAATTGCCTGAAGCAGGCAAACGGGTAGACGTACCACCCGATGGAAAGTGGTTACCTTCGCCTATAGGCGTTTGCAATACCAGAGATGTCGCCAACGCGTTACCGACCTCTAAGAAATTTTGTAACGCCCTTCTTAAAAAAAACCCCATGTCATAGCGCAAAGGGAAAACCACGGTGGGAAGTTCCTTCTAGATCATTGTTGTACGCGGAATAAATGTTCTAGAGAACAGTTGCGTAGTTGAGCGTGGGAGCTCAAGGAAATGGGGGAGAACATCCCGTCGCTGGCTAGCTAGATCTAACAGTTCCTCGGAACACTCCCCGTTGTACAGGCGGTAAAACACGCAGACGGACGCAATGTCTGCGAAGGCTAAGCGATTCTAATCCGCCTGTTAGTATGGGATCGTCGACGATATCAACGATACGACGCTGGATGGAGTCGAGGAGGTCAGTCTGGTAAGCGGGTGCCCCGGCCCATAGATGCGAGCAATACTCCATATGAGGTCTGAGTTGCGCTTTGTAAAGCGCAAGTTGTTGCCGCGGGCTGAAGTACTGCTCGGAGCGGTTCAACACACCAAGCTTTTTGAAAGCAAATTTAGCCTTGCCTTCCAGATGACCCCGAAACTGCACGTAGTTCGTTATGTCGACGCCAAGGATCCCGATACTGTTGGAGGTAGCAAGATGTGTTCTTCGGAACTGTGGCGCAGGGACAAATGGGGTCTATCTGGCAGAAAATGCGCAGACTTGAGTCTTCGTGTGGTTAAACTGGATAAGATTTTGTTGTCCCCATTCAGAAACTCACCACAGGCAGTCTGTCTGCTAAACTTATGCAATAAAAAAAGAAAAAAAAAGGGGATAGAATAAGGAAGATGGGATACGGGGAGAGGAACGAAGGCCTCGGACTTCTCACTCCCCTGCGATTAACACGAGCGAAGCCGGAGCCAAAAGCTAGTATTATTTATATACAAGAACATCTCGCGGACCGCGTTCGTAATACCGAGTAAGAAAGAGAGTTGGTCTGAAAGAGAGTGTCGGGGTGAAGGTAAGGACAGGAATGCTCCGGTGGTTCGGGCATGTGGAAAGAATGCCTGATGAAAGAATGACTAAACAGATATACAATGCAAAAGTGGATGGATGCAGAAGTCGTGGAAGGCCACGACACACCTTCCATGGTCAAATCGATCGTGTACTAGCAGAAGGTGATGTCAGGAGCCTTAAGAACAGACGAGCGTGCATGACAAGAGCTATGAATGTCAAAGAAGCAAGTGAGGTGTGTAAGAATAAGCCTAAATGGCGCTCTGTTGTTCGTGCCTATCCCGCAAGGGAACTGGCGTGAAGTTATGTATGTATGTATGTAAGCACATCTCATCTTCCATCCATTACGTAATCCACAAATTCTTTTAAATTATGTTGCATTCTTCGTAAACTCATAATCGTTTATACACGAGTCAAGTTAAGCTCCCTTGTACACATCGTAAATATAATAAGTAGATGAATTAATAAAAGCCGCGGCGCAAAGTTTGTACGTTGCCAGCGCAAAGTTTATCTTTTTACCGCTTTGTGACACACGGATTTCTTTAATGGCAAATATTTTTTGCAGTGTACAAGAACATTAACGATGTAATTGTTTTTTGAACTTGGGATAACATTTTATTGATCATCAAAATGGTACAATATTCTACAGGTGATATTTATTAGGAAAAACAACTTATAAATAACGGACTTATCGTTAAACGTGGTCTACTCTTGGAAAACTTGGGCGTTCTAAAAATAAATAAATGTAGCATAATCGGCAAACCAACACATATGTTCACGCTGAGCAAGTTACTTGGTAATATACAACTGACCACTCTGGGGGCGATCCCAAATACCCAAATCAAATTAAATAATGGAATGTTTGCTGACTTAAATTTAACATGCCAGAAATTGAACTCGGCATCTCTGTGGTTGAGTGGGCTTAAGCCTTTACCGGCTTAGCTCACTGGAAATGTCCTTCGTAGATAGATTCTTGGTTATGTTATTTTTTGTCTACGCTAGTTTTTATGTATCATTGGAGTTTTTCCCGCGACTTATCCGCGGGTCAAACTCGAGAGCGTAATCCTTATTTATTATTCGAGAAAGGTTACATCATCTTAAATTTTTATCTAGGCTTAATTTACTGAAAGATTTATTTAATACCAGAGGTTCCAGTAGACGCTGTCCTGCCCTGAAAAATAAAAAATCTAGACCCGATGCCAGCGCCACCTAACGGTACCAATTATGAATAAAAAAATCGGTGCTGTCGTTCTCAAGTTATGCCCGTTTATACATTTCTACGATAAATTTTTATTTATATAGATATATAGCAAAATATAGTTGTTCTCTACTTACATAAAATTTAAAAATAGAATTTTGATATATCTAAACCTTTAGTGAAAAATTATTTAACTAATGGTTATAGTTTAACGCTTAAAAATCTGTTGCGTGGTATAGGAGGATTTAGCAGATATACAGACAAACAGACACGGAAAGCGACTTTGTTTTATGTTATGTGAAGAAGATAATCATGCTACTTATTAGTTCAAGTTCCTGAAAGTATTGTAACCTACATGACTAATGCTTGATATATCTCACAACCGTATATCTCGGTTTATGCTAAATAGCTACTTCGCTACTTTAATCTCGGATTCCCGACGCGCACGTATCTGTCCTCTCCCCCTCCCCCCCCCCTCCCCTATCCCCCAATTCGCCAACCACCCCCGCACCTGTGCATGATAATTTTAATTACACATAGCGAGATAATAAATCAGTCTGATGGGACGTGCCGTCGTTCCACGGCACACGGTGAAATGTGCACGCGATTTTACTGGTCCGTGTGTATTACTGATTTATTTTCTGTAATATTCAAACGTTTATTTTTCATATTTTATTTAATACTGAATAGCTCACGCTATATTTTACAGCTGTTCTTAATTAATAACAATTTATTTTTTATTTTTATTGAATATATAATCGAATACAATGCAAGAAAACTTAACTTATTTGTATTGTATTCTACTCATAGTCCCTCAAGTCTATAAGTAGAATACTGAGCCCAGATCACCGTCTTCTATGGGTAAGGTGCCCAGAAGGCTGGCTACGTTTTCTCGCTGGATCGCCATACTGATCCGTTGGTCGAGGTAATTAATACCAATTTATTTAGTAAAATCCATATTCTTCTTCTATCTTATGTATAAAAATCAATTGCTGTTCGTTGGTCTCGCTAAGACTCAAAAACGGCTTGGCCTTTTGTGATGAAATTTTGCGCGTGTGCGTTTGAGTGGATCCCGGGATGGGTTAGAAGTTTAAATTCACAATTGGACCCGGTAGGTGGCGCGGTCGGTAATGGGGTTGTATGTTTTTATTTTTTCAAAGCAAGACAATGTTTGCCGGGCCTTGGTGTCGCCGACACCTTGTGGTTGGGTATAAAAAGGGAACTTACTTGGTTGTTTGAGCTGGTGGCGACCGTTGTTGATTATTGAGAGCTGAATTCCAACACTACACTATACATTTTTGTTTGTCACGTGAACCGGCGTGTACCTACTTTGTCGCGGTATTTTTTACTCTGACTTGTGGACGGTGCAGGCTGAGCTAGTGTTGTGCTTAACGTCGCGGGGCTGGCGCATACAGGGCCCACTAGTATATAAAAAAAAAATGTAAAGTGTAAACATTGAACATCCATAAAATTATATCTTCTAGAAGTTTAAGTAGACAATTGCGGATGCACTTTTTAAATAGTGCTTGACGACTATAAAATTAATATAATTTTCATAATGAAACGAATTATTCGGATTCGCATATTTCTGAAACAATTAAGGTTGCCAAATTCAATGCAACATTTTAAATTCTAAAGTGGATAGATTTCAGTCTATTACTGGATACTATTGATCGTGTACTAGCAGAAGGTGATGTCAGGAGCCTTAAGAACAGACGAGCGTGCATGACAAGAGCTATGAGTGTCAAAGAAGCAAGTGAGGTGTGTAAGAATAAGCCTGAATGGCGCTCTGTTGTTCGTGCCTACCCCGCAAGGGAACTGGCGTGAAGTTATGTATGTATGTATGTATGTACTGGATACTGAAGTACTTTGGCCACATAGCCAGCAAGAATCCAGACAACATGGAGAGATTTGTGCTCACGGGGAAAGTTGAAAGCGAGAGACCAGCCAACGACGGGATGTTCACCCCCATTTCCTTGAGCTCCCACGCTCAACTACGCAACGGTTTTCTAGAACATTTATTCCGCGCACAACGACGATCTGGAGAGAACTTCCCGCTACGGTGTTCCCCATGCGTTATGATATGGGGTTTTTTAAGAAGGGCATTATAACATTTCTTAGAGGTCGGCAACGCGTTGGCGACACCGCTGGTGTTGCAAACGTCTACAGGCGACGGTAACCACTTTCCATCAGTTGGGCCGTCTGCCTGTTTGGCTACTTCAGGCAATAAAAAAAAAAACAGGCGGATTGACTAGGTTGCTGATCAGTTGGGCATATCGATTAATTCAACCATCCACCGTGTTCAAAACAGTTCTCGTTGGAGGAGAGGAATTATCCACTGTCATCAAAGCCGCGATCCTCAGCAGTAAGGGAATGACTTGGAAGATATCTAGTCAAGATTAACAGACTTCAAAAAAGGAGAAGGTTCTGAATCAGCCATAACTTTTTTGTTTCTGAACCGACTGTGATAATTCTTTTCACAATATGCGACCTACAACAAACATCGAGAACATGCTGCCAAGCGATGTACATACACCGTATATACGGTGTATATATATATACATAGAATAGGAAGTAGACTTACGGCCTTATTTATATTGAGTTAGGGCAAGTTTGGAGACTTCTTTAAGAACCATAGAAAAGCTGTAGCAGCGAGAGGTAGAGGTTAAATGATACTTCAGATGGCAGAGAATACCTAGTATTCACTGTCGAGTGCTGATGTGAACTGATTTATTTTGGAAACGGTAACCTTAATTACAGATATTAACAAGTCGTACTGCTAGTACAATGTATAGCACAGTGTGTGAGCGGGGCGGATAATGAGCGAGCGAGATAGAGAAACGATTAATATGTGCGCACCCGCGTTGCGCTAGCCAGTAGTTCGTTGTCCGCTGCGGTGACTAGGCGTATGCAGCTCCCATTAAGCCTTCAAATTTACTTTAACGCAATACGGATAGGACTGTTTTTTTTTACTTATATATGTACGACATTTAAAAAATATTCTCTAATGCAACTTGCTTTGAATAAAAAAGATTGAGTTTTCTTTTTACAAGCTTTTATTTAAATTGCAATGGATATACATACCTATGTATGTATGTAAGTTCGGGTGGAATCTTGCAAGTTAAATTTGACCAAATTCCCGGTTTCCGATTGAGCTGAAATTTTGCACGCATATGTATATTGCATATGTACCATGGAGCTGATTTGATGATGGAGTCGGAGGGTGGCCATAGGAACTCCTGTACTAAACAAGATAGGCCCGTCGTGTTTGGGCTCGTCTTACTTGTCTTGGCTAGCATTCTGCGGCTGCATGACATCCAAGATCTCAAAAACTTGTATTTAGAAACCTTTTAGAAATAAGCTTATGTTAGTGACAACCCTATATACGATACTAATTTGTAAAACGTCCTGTAGAGACCCCTTGAGATGTTTATTTTTCTCCTCTTACTTCGCGTATTTTTGTTTCAACAATCTGTTTTCATTTTAAACAGAATTGTATTCTTTAGGGGATATATAGAATATATTAATAAAATTTGAATAGTTTGAATGGAGCGTTAGGTAAACTTCTAGGCGCTAAGAACCTCAGCCAGAAGGCCCAGCTCGCCATACACAACGCGGTGCTGGTACCTACGCTCACGTATGGAAGCGAGAGTTGGGTGTGGAAGAGAGAGCATGAAAGTAGAGTAAACGCGGTTGAGATGCGAGCACTGCGAAAAATCTGCGGAGTGACGCTCGCGGACCGCGTTCGTAATACAGAAGTAAGAAAGAGAGTTGGTCTGAAATAGAGTGTCGGGGTGAAGGTAAGGAAAGGAATGCTCCGGTGGTTCGGGCATGTGGAAAGAATGCATGATGAAAGAATGACTAAACAGATATACAATGCAAAAGTGGATGGATGCAGAAGTCGTGGAAGGCCACGACACACCTTCCATGATCAAATTGATCGTGTACTAGCGGAGGGTGATGTCAGGAGCCTTAAGAACAGACGAGTGTGCATGACAAGAGTTTTAAATGTCAAAGAAGCAAGTGAGGTGTGTAAGAATGGGCTTAAATGGCGCTCTGTTGGTCGTGTCTACCCCGCAAGGGAACTGGCTTGAAGTTATGTATGTATGTATTAATAAAATTATTTCGGATTTGCGTCGTTTATTATTTACGATTAACAATTTTTATTTTAAAAATTGAAACAAGATTAAAAATAAAAATTAATCTCTATTCAGTGGGTCGAGTGCGTCAGTGGAGAATAAGGGTGATATAGTTTTTTTTTATGCCAGGAGCTCAGCAGACAGGCAGACGGCCCACTTGATGGAAAGCGGTTAACATCGCCTATGGACATTTGCAACAACAAAGGTGCTACAAATGCGCTGCTGCTCTCTTAAGAATCACTGGAACCTGGTCACTAATGCCGAAACACAACACAAGGTTGTTATGGCGGCATACTCTGGACTAGGGGTGGTCGCCATCCAGTCGCTAGAGCTAGAACTTACTTCACTCGAAGAATCAGCTTCTGTATTTGGCGAGGTGACGCTGCCGTCCTTCTTTAGCTAACTGGTTGGGCTGAGCTTTTCGTTAACGCTTGAGGAACGCATTTTCGCTTCTCCTCGCGCCCCGGGGAGGTTACCGAGAAGCATGTGGAACTTCTGACGAGGGCTTGATAACGTTATCAATTGCCTTTCAAAATATAGGTAATTACCGTACATTTTTTTTAAGGTTACTTAGTAACTTTATGATTTTAACATTATAATATAACGTCTTAACGAGCCTTAAGAACAGACGAGCTTGCATGACAAGAGTTATAAATGTCAAAGAGGCAAGTGAGGTGTGTAAGAATAAGCCTAAATGGCACTCTGTTGTTCGTGCCTACCCCGCGAGGGAACTGGCGTGAAGTTATGTATGTATGTATGTATAATATAACGTCAAAAATCGTATGTATGACGTTATACGTATCGCTAATTTTTACGTTATTTCAAGCGACGAAGAGATTTTATTTTTATCCGTGCAGGAACGGAGAAAGAATACAATTTCCTGCGGCCGGGCGGCCTGTCGTAAGGGGCGACAAAACAACCCACAGCCAGGTGGTAGGGCATTTACCCGACTGGATGGCTACCACCCCTGGTCTAGAGCATGCCGCCATAACAACTTTGAGTTGTGTTCCGGCATTAGTGACCAGGTTCCAGACCCCCTTAAGAGAGCAGCAGCGCATTTGTAGCACCTTTGGTGTTGCAAATGTCCATAGGCGATGGTAACCGCTTTCCATTCAGTGGGCCGTCTGCCTGTCTGCTGAACTCCTGCAATAAAAAAAAAAACGAAGTTGAAATTTAATATTTTCTTACGTCGGAAAAACCAAAATCAAATTAAATTACCGCGCTTAAAACCGTTAAAACGTAGTTTTAACGTTGACATTTTTAAGAATTGGCTTTATTACGACTGCACGTTGCCGAAACAATCGTTAAACTACTATGAAACTAATTAATTAATCAATTAAACTAGCACAACATCATTGCGTAACACTAACATAATGATTCCCGA
Source organism: Dendrolimus kikuchii (assembly GCA_019925095.2). Classification (NCBI taxonomy): domain Eukaryota; kingdom Metazoa; phylum Arthropoda; class Insecta; order Lepidoptera; family Lasiocampidae; genus Dendrolimus; species Dendrolimus kikuchii. The sequence goes on from CM034413.1 coordinate 11,503,515, forward strand.
GTGAATTTTTAAATATGGCAAAATATTTAGCTTTTCTGACGTCATTGGGCAACGAGTTCCAAAGTAAGACAGCCTGCATGGCGAAGGAGTTGAAATAAAATGTTGAAGAGTGTGCAGGTGCCTTTATCAAGAGATTATTAGTGGAGCGCAAATTGAGGGTGTGTGATGTATAAAGGAAGTTGAAACATTCCTTAAGATAAGGTGTGTTATAATATATAAACAGTATACGATGTAGTAAATTGAGAAAATGAGCATTCCGGCGAAGTGAGATAGGCAACCACTCGAGCCTACAGTAGTAGTAACATGGTTGCGAATAAATCTTATACTAATATATATATATATATTTTTATTGCAGGAGTTCAGTAGACAGGCAGACGGCCCACTTGATGAAAAGCGGTTACCATCGCCTATAGACATTTGCAACACCAAAGGTGCTACAAATGCGCTGCTGCTCTCTTAAGGGAGACTGGAACCTGGTCACTAATGCTGGAACACAACTCAAGGTTGTTATGGCGACATACTTTAGACCAGGGGTGGTAGCCATCCAGTCGGGCAAATGCCCTACCACCTGGCTGTGGGTTGTTTGGTCGCCTGTTACGACAGGCCGCCCGGCCGCAGGAAATTGTATTCTTTCTCCGTTCCTGCACGGATACAGCTGCAATATATAAAGCTGAAGGGTTTGTTTGTTTGTTTACTTGAACGCGCTAATCTCAGGAACTACTGGTCTGATTTGAAAATTCTTTATATGTTATATAGCCCATTTATCGAGGAAGGCTATAGGCTATATATCATCACGCCAATAGGAGCGAAGCACCAATGAAGAATATTTCAAAATCGGGGGGTTTTTTTCTATGCCACGCGGACGAAGTCGCGGGCAGATGCTAGTGAGATTATAAGTTTATTCTGTCAGAGCGTGTTATCACTGTATCACACCGAACGAGTCGGCCCTAAGAGTTGTGGTCAAGATAAGTTAAAGAATTTAATAGAATAATACGAATAATAATAAGAATTTATACGTTTATATACGTAGGTACTTTCGAAAAGGTCGTAGTGTAAGGGTACTCTGCTTCATTGAATTACATGGTCGAACCGTCCTGCACTCTTGAGGTCGCGATTGGGTTTCAATTTCTATTTCATTCGGTAGCTATCGAGTTTTCGACCGTTTTGAAAACATATTTTTATTATCACATATTAGATTCTCACACTTCTAGGAGCCGAAACCTTACAATACTAAGCGTTAATTTATTATAAAAGATTAAATTCCTGGAATGTCTTAGGGTAAACAAATTAATGAATGAACCCGTCGAGACGTAGATTCTTGTTAGATGGATTGGTAGAAAAATTTATGTAATGGTTGCAAGTTGACAACAACTGTTATACAGTATACTTATTATACTTTCAATTTATGTTTTGTAATAATTGAAAATTCGTTATAAAGAGGAGATTACAAACGTGTATTTGTAATTAACATAAAGGTATATTTTGTATTAACTACTAAGATTTTGTTAAATTGGGATAATCGTTATATAGAGGTTCTTTATACAATACAATACTCTTTATTGTATACCGACATGACAGAGAAAAAAATACACAATGTTTTAATGTAAACATTTTGTAAATTGTTATAGATCTTGCGCGAAATTCTATACAAAGTTCGCGGTGACATCAGCTGCGAACTTGTAATCTGGATTATTCAGCAACATAATTAGCCGGGATCCAACGAGGGCCGGATGTCATCCGTTCGTGTCACGACGCACCTGTCAAAGTGACATCTGACACGTGACGCGAGCGTGTCATAGCGTGACACGCGCACAGGAAGAGCGCGTGACGCTCGCCGCGTTGTTCTCGCTAAATGTCTACCTACGCGTGGCATTGGGGTGTTTCCTTTCTTTTTCGAAATTTTTGTACGTTGCTTATTATAATTGAAAGCTGAGGAAATGACATGTCGCAATTAATGGATTCTTAGAATAATGATGTAGTCATTGTTATTCATGCTATACTTGTGCAACTTATTGATAGAACTCCCTCCAGCGGTTTTCCCAGAGCACTAAAAAGGTCGTAAACAGATATTTAAAGTCTCAACGAGATAGGCAACGCATCGGCTCCCCTAGTGTTGCAGATGCCTATGGGCGACAGTAGCCACCTACCATCAGGTAGTCGGTTAGCCAGTTTGCCTACAAGCAAACATAAAAAAGCTACTTTTATATCCGTCGTGCAACCTGTCCTTACAAAAAAAAATACATACATAATATCACGCCTGTTTCCCGTGCGGTAGATAGTAGATAGATCTCCACTTGCGACGATCCTGACAAACAATTTTCGCTTCATCTACTTTCATTAACCTCTTCAGACATACACATTTATATGAGATGCTTTTTACCTGACATCTCTTTAACACTTCTGATATTTGGTCATGGGGTGTTCGTCTCGGGCAACCGGCAACAACTCTACCATCATTCACAATACTGTCATACACCTGTTTTGTGATTCTACTTTTATCCATTCTTTCTACATGTGCAAACCACCTTAACATTCTTTTTTCAACTCTTGTTATTACATCTTTCAATCCACAACATTCCCTTATCACACTGTTTCTTATCATATCATTCGAGCTAACCGCACATATACACTTCTCAAAGCTCTCACTTCAACTGAGTTTATCCTACTTTCATGCTCACGCCACGCGTAACGAACGATGATTCCCCGAAAAAGTAATTTACCCCGCACTTCCGCGTCTCAACGATCAGTCTGAATCGACCCGTCGTAAAGACATTCACGCATCGCGCGCGCATTTGAGATATCCACCCAATTGCAATACTAATCGGGTTCCAAGAGCTTGGTGATAAGTGGCAAGTGAATCTAGTTGTGAAGCGGGAGATATATAACAAGAGAACACGCACTGCTGCTCCTGTATCGCAGACGCTCCGGTTACTCAGCTCATATTATTACGGGTGAGTCCATTTATCTCCATTCCCTCTTACCCTTGCACCCTTGAAATCTGGCAATCGGCCAGATCATATGGTCCTTCGAGCCGGATATTCCAACTGGCGACCTATTTATACAGTCTGCAACAACCGTATTTTGCCATTTTATGGTTAATTCAAACCAAATTGTAAATTTTCACATACCTAAAAAGTTAAATAAACAATCATTATCAATCTGCCCATTTACCCGTTTTCTGCCCTTGTTTTTTCTTTTTTGTTTTCTTATAAACATATTACTTCTGCCCTTATATATTTGAATACCCATTCCACATTCCTCAGATAATTACGCAAATTGCTACACGATAACTATTTTTTGGTACGTAGGTAGGTTAATATAACCTCGAGTACGTATTCTGTACTTTATTCAGCACACCTATTCTCGAATACTTGCACTAAACGTGATATCGGATCGATATAATAATATTGAATATTATATTCGTTTCACTCGGTGTGGTTAGCTTGCCGTGCAACTTTTATAGCTTATATATAGCTTCGTGTTTATTAAGACTCAGCGCACACGACAGTTTGATATATATTTTTTTTTCCTAATCATTTTTATTAAAAAAAAATTTTTTTTTTTTTTTTTTTTTTTTTTTCGTTTGCTTTTCCTTTTCTTATTGTGCACTTCTCATCGTCATGCCTACCAAATCGCAATCTGCCATCTTTATGCAAACCCATAAGTACATAACTTTCCTATTAGAGATAGCTAACCTTATATTAAAAGGAGACAAAAAGTATAGTGTAAACGATTTCATAGGGCGCTTTACAAAATTGGACGATATAAAGGGCAAGTTGGATACAGTATATTATGAGATCTTGGACTCTAAAGACCTTGACGACAAAGTGGAAAAATGGTACTTTGACTACTACACCTCGGCTATAGAAGCATATGAAAAAATTTTGGTGGCAAACATCACCATCAGCTCAAGCATCAAACCAAGCTCGCCCACATTCTCCACGTCTACTGTTCTGCCCAAAATAGATCTACCCAAATTTTCTTCCAAGCTTGAGGATTGGCCATCTTTCATAACTATTTTCAAAAGCCTTACGGACACTGCCGGTAATTTGTCAGGTGCAGTTAAATTACACTATTTATTTTCTTGCCTCTCCGGAGAAGCTCTCAGTATGGTATCACACCTCAAGGTTACCGATGAGAACTACGATGTAGCGATGACAACACTTGCCAATCGCTACGAAAATCGCCGAGTTCTCATTGATAGGTTTATAGATATGATACTAGAGTTACCCCACATCACCACCCGCTCACAAATCAGACAGTTATTTTTAGCCCCTCTTATTTCAACCCAATCGGCGCTTAAAAACCTAAACTTACCACTACATGACTCAGACTACGTCCTAGTGTCAATAGTAGTGCGGAAGTTAAAGGGCGAGCTTCGCACATTATTTGAACGAACGCATGGGTCTTCAGACACTCTGCCCACCTTAAAGGATGTAATCACATTCTTAGAAGACCATGCACGTTGCACAGAAACTGAGACATATAACCCACCCCCCCCTCCCCTCAGCCCGACATACAGACAAACTGAACGTGCTTCTCCCTCAGCACGGTACCAACCACGCGCTTCTGCACCCAGACCAGAAATTCGGCACGTTCGTTTTCAGCCCACTACTTCCGTCCGCCCACCTTTAACGCGCCCTGCATATCCTCTACAAAGTCAAGCGTACCCTGTACAGTACGCTCAAGGATACCCACAGTCTACACAATATTTCGAGCCCATAGCACAAGATTCCGCCCACCCACCAGCACCGACCAATAATTATTACTGCCCTTGGTGTCACGTTAGAGGACACAGGTTGCTGAACTGCGGTGAATACCTAAGACAGCCTACGCAAGGGCGCTGGGATTTTATCCAAGCTCATGAACGGTGCCGTAAGTGTCTAGGACCCCATTACTCTGACGAGTGCAGATCCACAGGACGGTGTAGAGAATGTGATAGCGAGAAACACCATACCACCTTACATCGCAGTGGCTTTGAATCACCCACATATGACAATTCTCACCTCTTGCCCCCACAACTAAGAGGACAAGAACACACCCGCCCAACCACGGAATCAAGAAACTCTTCTCGTCGTAATTCACCTATTAATTCACAACAATGACTACCTGCTACTCACTTACACAATACTACACTACACCCACCCATACCATCGCTACAATATACACCATCCACTACATCACGTAAACAAAATAAATCCCAGTTTCATACTCAGCACTATGATAATAAAGTTTATCATAATAATCACTTGCCCGGCAGCCCTGTTACTTCCTCTGATAAAGCTAACCAAAATGACAGTCATATTTCAGCACATACTCAGCACATTACAGTACACGATCCACCAGTTTTATTACCCACTGTGTCCCTAGAACTAGCAGACAACGCTGGAGAATTTCATAAGGCAAGAGCATTATTAGACAGCGGTTCCATGCTAACCTTGTTAACTAAAACTATGACACAAAAATTACGTTTGCCTGTCGAGCACACAGAACTAAAAATTACAGGAGTCGGTAATCAGCAGACTCAAAACTCTAGTTCTTCAACTACCATCACATTCCGCCCTATTCACACCGAAGTCCCAGTAATTAGCGCAAAGGCATACATTCTACCAGATTTGACAGGTCTTTTACCATTAACAATGTTACCTGACGTTGTTCCACTCCTCGACTCGACACAGCTTCCCCTAGCAGACTCGTCTTATCGTTTTCCAGCCGCTATTGACTTAATTTTAGGTTCTGATGTCTTGGGCCAAATTTTGGATGGTAACAAAATTTTTTTGGGCCCCGGCAGACCAATAGCCTTCGGTGCAACCCACGCTATTGCACTACGACGATTCCTTAATTTGGAGCGCAAACTCCAAAGAGATCCTACCCTCCGCTCAAAATATATCGACTTCATGAAGGAATACATTGACATGGGCCACATGGCTCTTTGTCACCCCAGCACATTCAAAGGAAAAGACCATTTTTACGTCCCGCATCATGGCATCTTCAAAGCCAACTCTGAAAAACTTCGCACGGTTTTTGATGGCAGCTGTAAGAGCTCTAATGGTGTCAGTCTTAATGACTGTCTGCACACTGGCCCACCGCTCCAACGTGATATTACTGACATCATTCTAAATTTTCGTACTCACAAAGTGGTCTTTAGTACAGACATCCAGATGATGTTTAGAAATATACTAGTTCACCCAGACCACAGACGGTTCCAACTCATTCTATGGCGCTCTTCTCCAGATCAACCTCTGCTCACTTACGCCCTGTCCACTGTCACGTATGGCCTACGACCCAGCCCCTTCCTCGCCAATCGATCTATTACACAGCAGATCACATGGTTGCTCAATCCGCCCTCAGCTCCTTCTTTTGGCGGTCTGCACGAGGCAGCCGTGAAATCTACTAAGCAATTACTCTATCGCGTATTAGGTGAGCAGCATCTGACCTTTGAAGAATTTTCTACACTCTTAGCCCGTATTGAGGCCGTTCTCAACTCTCGACCACTCTGCCCTCTGTCTTCAGACCCTACAGACTTCGAAGTCCTAACCGCTGGTCATTTCCTTATAGGTCGCCCACTTACCGCATTACCCGAACATTCCCATGAATCCTCTCCTCCATCAACCCTACGACGTTTTCGCTTATTGCAAGCGTTGGCTCAGCGATTTTGGACCTTGTGGTCGAAATCCTACCTGCACACTCTCCAATCCCGATCTAAATGGACTACGGAAACCAGTCGACCCAAGATTGGTGAGCTGGTACTCATAAAGGCTTCCCCTCGACGACAACAGCACTTAGTCAGCACTATAAATGGGAGCCGTCACCTTTTCCCCGGGCCCCAGGATGTTCACGCCACGCGTAACGAACGATGATTCCCCGAAAAAGTAATTTACCCCGCACTTCCGCGTCTCAACGATCAGTCTGAATCGACCCGTCGTAAAGACATTCACGCATTTATCTCCATTCCCTCTTACCCTTGCACCCTTGAAATCTGGCAATCGGCCAGATCACGGTGCATGATTATTTTAATTGGAATAAGGTATAGATAAGGCTGTATTACATTTATTTTATTTATTATTTTTCCGTGGTAACGTTACTAATATTTAAGTTATATCTTTTTAACCTGCGGAGTGATGCTCGCGGACCGCGTTCGTAATACCGAAGTAAGAAAGAGAGTTGGTCTGAAAAAGAGTGTCGGGGTGAAGGTAAGGAAAGGAATGCTCGGGTGGTTCGGGCATGTGGAAAGAATGCATGATGAAAGAATGACTAAACGGATATACAATGCAAAAGTGGATGGATGCAGAAGTCGTGGAAGGCCACGACACACCTTCAATGATCAAATTGATCGTGTACTAGCAGAAGGTGATGTCAGGAGCCTTAAGAACAGACGAGCGTGCATGACAAGAGTTATGAATGTCAAAGAAACAAGTGAGGTGTGTAAGAATAAGCCTGAATGGCGCTCTGTTGTTCGTGCCTACCCCGCAAGGGAACTGGCGTGAAGTTATGTATGTATGTATATCTTTTTAACCGACTCAGAAAGAGGAGGTTCTCACCTTGATTGGTATTTTTTTTTTAATGTATGTACACCGTTACGCTGAGATTTATGATCCGATTTACGTGAGTTGTCATTCCAACCGATCAGGATCATCTTCCGTGATCACGGCCACTGAAAAGTGATCGAAACGTCGGAATAATAGAAATCAAATAAATCACTGCGTATAGAACCCGTTAAAACGTAGTTTTATTAGTAATTATGTGTTTTTTGAGAGAAATGTGAACTGTAAAGTCAAATGTGGCCTTTCGAGTTTCCACGAGAACTCCGTTGAATGGCGTCAGTTGAAGACCTACAGTTCAGCTGCGCTACCTATACGAAGACTTATAGAATTGGCTGTATGGACTAAGATTCCTTTGCCTGCCTTTGTGGCGAACTCTATTACTACTAATGGTTAACTGTGTTGATATACGAAGAATTTCACTTCAAACGAAACCCAAAGTGAAAGTAAGTTTACTAAATCAATTTCTGTGTTTACACGATAGACACTGTTTTCTCACTTTAATCTAACTAGTTTTGTCAGGTTGTCAGGTCTGTTCTAACTAGTTTTGTTAGGTTTTTATTTAAATTAAAAACACATATGTCTTACTCGGAAAATGTATTTTTACTTTTTACTTTTATTCTCTTTTAATCTCATGTGGACTGTAATCATACAACTATGCTATTTCACCATAGATAACATATTGTTACGAGTTGCAGGAATCGAATTAAAATGCCGTTGGAATTATTATAGAGTTTATTACAACTATACAAACACGTATAACACAGGTACAAATATAACCGAACGCAACAACAGCATACAAACGTAATTCAGAAGGTCGTAATTCAATAACGCGCGCAAATTCCGTCACTTATTAGATTCCCGATTGTAGTACACACGTCTCGCTTCGCTCGTGGTTCTCGCTCTACTGCCTCCCCCTACATCAGGTCATCGTTTTATACTGCACAAATGCAATGCCCCCGTATCTAAGTCGACTTAATCCACCACACCTCGCTAATGACTCGGCCGAAAACTGCCATAAAAGAATACAATAAAACAATGGGCTGTTTTCCAATCACAAATTTTAAATACAAAGTAAACAAAAGAAAACGATCATAAAAGAGTTACAATTAGTTTAAATGCCGGCAGGTAATAAAATGTGTTTTGTTTCAGATATGCAGGTGGATTTTGTTTTTGTCGGGACCTGAGTTGTAACAGTATTATAATTTAAAAGAACTGTGTTTAAACATGAGAACTAACTGGAAATGTCTTTATCGAAAATACACCTCGATGATGTAATAATACTTACAAAATGTGGAGTTCTGCACTCTCGGGGCCCTCGATGAAATATTAACCTGGACACCTCCCGTGGGAGCTTTGAATGAAGTGAGCCCACCTGCTCGACCACCCCACTCCACCCCCTCTATTCCTAAAAGGGAATTGTAAAATAAAAACTTTGAGCGACTACATCAAATAAAACGTCGTGCGTGGCGTTTTAGAGTTTTAGAGGGGCGGCTTTGTTAAGGCTCTATTTGTTGAACGAGGTTGGCTTGTTTTGTTAAAATTGAATAGCTGTATTTTATTACGCTGCGTGTAACAATGTTTGTTCAGTGGACGCTTGAATTTTTTTTTTTATATTCTCCTCCGTCCTGACGAACTAGATTTGTCGGGGTCTTTTCTACCTTTTTAAATATTTTTACTTTTATTTTTCTCTTAATTAATAATATTTAATTCTTAGGACTCTATATATAGATAATAAACTAACTTGGAAATTTCATACAGACTAAGTTTCTGCAAGGCTAAGCAAATTTTCATATGCTCCCTACATTTATCCGTGCAGGAACGGAGAAAGAATACAATTTCCTGCGGCCGGGCGGCCTGTCGTAAGAGGCGACTTAAAAACCCACAGCCAGGTGGTAGGGCATTTGCCCGACTGGATGGCTACCACCTCTGGTCTAAAGTATGTCGCCATAACAACCTTCAATTGTGTTCCGGCATTAGTGACTAGGTTCCAGTTTCTCTTAAGAGAGCAGCAGCGCGTTTGTAGCACCTTTGGTGTGACAAATGTCCAGAGGCGATGGTAACCGCTTTCCATCAAGTGGGCCGTCTGCCTGTCTGCTGACCTCATGCAATAAAAAAAAAAACATGTCTAAAGTTGTAAATGTGAATTCCCTTTTAATAGCATTTCATGCATATCTGTTTTGAGATACGGAATTATATTTTAGGGAAATTCCACAGATAGAGAGAGAATATTTAAAGCACCAAAGAAATGCCTTAGATCCATATTTCATTTAAAACAAACGGACGGATACATGTAAACCAGTTGAGTTGTATTCCGGCATTAGTGACCAGGTTCCAGTCTCCCTTAAGAGCGCAGCGAAAGTTAAGTTAGTTAAGTGAGCAACGAAGTTTTTTTATTTTATTTGTTACTTTTTAGTGTCTAGGTATGTATGGGTAGACCTACGAAAGGTGCCGCGCTCCTTAAAAAATATAGGTCCCAAGAAACGGGAACAAAAAAATGTTCGTAAAATGAAAACTACTGGGCCAAACTATGTTAAATTTTTAGGGGACCAAATGACAACTATTCCGCATCAAACTAAACAAGAATCACGTAAATCGGATCATAAATCTCGGAGTAATCGGTGAACATACATTAAAAAAAAAAAACAAAAAAAAATGATCTCGATGAATTGAGAATCTCCTCCTTTTTTTTGAAGTCGGTTAAAAATTATTCGAGTGGTTGACAAAAAAAAAACCTATTATAGCGTCCAAGAATATTTAAATGAGAGGTAATAAAGAAGATATTGTGTTCTATTGTTTAAATAAAATAAAAGACTTATAAGGCACTAAATTCAATATTACACATAGATAGGTTAACTAAGTTTATATTGCGATGTTGTTAAAAGCCAGCTAAGTAATAAGTTCTCAGTTATATTGAATAAGACCTATGTAACACTTAGTTCGCAATCAAAATGATTTGATTTGATTCTTTTTTATTTTTCTTTTGTCTTTAATATAATAACTTTAAAGTAATAACTTTATTTATTTAGAAATCTCTTAATTCTACTATAATTTTAAGCTTATTTTCTATTGTAGCTGCCGTGTATCTTTACATGTTTAATTTTATTATTTATTACCATAATTTTTCTATCTCTATTTTAGTCTTACATTGTCCTACTTCTATCGGGTCGTTATGTACATTCTTACTTATTCTATTTCTTACTTTATTTATTACATTCATTGCTTCTTAATCAATAAGAATTCTATCTATTTTCTGTCCTTATTACAACACTGTCTTGGTTTCCTTTTTACTTACAGTTAATTCAACGCCTTGTCATACATATATATAATACTAGCTGTGCCCGCGACGTTGTCCGCGTGGAATTTGCTTTCGAAACCCTCCGATTTTGAAACATTCTTCATTGGTGCTCCGCTCCTATTGGCCTTAGCGTAGTTATATATAGCCTATAGCCTTCCTCCATAAATGGCCTATCCAACACTGAAATAATTTTTCAAATCGCACCAGCAGTTCCTGAGATTAGCGCGTTTAAACAAACAAACAATCTCTCCAGCTTTATAATATTAGTATAGATATATTCAAGCTGTTTTTTATATATCTTGATCTCAGAACGCTTGAATATACTGTTACAATTTGGGCCACCTGCATATTTGTAAAGCACATTTATTACCCGTCGGCGTTTGAGCTAATAACATTTAAACTATTACGACTGACTTCTTTTGTTTACTTTGTGTTTAAAAATTGTGATAAAAAACATCGCATTGTGTATTGTAATCTTTTATGGCAGTCATTAGACATGTGTGTCGAACTGATTCTAAGAAACTCGATCGACGCAAGCGCACAGCCATATTGTATCGGTGCAGTATAAAGCAATGGCCCAATGGAGAGATCGGCAGTCGAGCGATAAGCACAAGCGAAGCAAGACTTGTGTACATTCGGTGATCTATTTAGTGACGCACTTTGCGCGTGTTACTGAATCGTGCATTACGTTTGCACTGGTTGTGTTCAGTTATATTTGTACCTGTATTATCCGTGTTTTGTATAGTTTTAATAAACTCTATAATAATTCCAACGGCATTTTAATTCGAGTCTTGCAACTAGTAACAATAAATACGAGTACGTAGGTATATGTATGAGTATTGCAGTCATTTGGTACTTTGAGACTTAAATCATCATGTGCATGTAGGTTGGTATGTAAATATTGTACATACATAACTTCACGCCAGTTCCCTTGCGGGGTAGGCACGAACAACAGAGCGCCATTTAGGCTTATTCTTACACACCTCACTTGCTTCTTTGACATTCATAACTCTAACTCTGTAAACTCTGTAAATATTGTACACCATAGAATAGACAAACACAAGTAGAAAAATACAAAAGATAGTAAGTTTCGCCAGGTGGTCGGGCATCTGCCCGACTGGATAGCTACCATCTCTGGTCTAAAGTAGGTATGTCGCCATAACAACCTTGAGTTGTGTTCCGGCATTAGTGAACAGGTTCCAGTCTCCCTTAAGAGAGCAGCAGCGCATTTGGTGTTGCAAATGTCCATAGGCGATGGTAACCGCTTTCCATCAAGTGGGCCGTCTGCCTGTCTGCTGAACTCCTGCAATAAAAATTAAAAAAAGGGGGGCCTTATCGCTAAGAAGCGATCTCTTCCAGTATTATTTTTGTTGTGATCGTTAAATTTGTGCAGCCCTGCATAAGGTACTGGTGTTCAGGAGAAAAACCAAAATCAGGATCTATAATAACGTCATATGGCCCATCCTGATGTATGTATGCGAAGCTTGGACTCTTACCCTCAACTCTTCAAGGAGGAGAACCAGCTTTTAGTAGCGGAAAGGAAGGTTCTCCGTAAGATTCTGTGTCCAACAAAGAGAGAGGATGGTAGCTAGAGGGTTTGCACCAACCTCGAAATTGAGAATCTCGTGGCCGAGCCTAACATTATATGAGAAATGAAATCTAACCGCCTCCAGTAGCTCGGTCACGGAGTATGGATGAGAGCGTGAGGAAAGCATATTTGGGACGGCCGGTAGGTCCGGCCGTCCCAAATATCGCTGGAAGGACAGAGTGGAGGCTGACCTGTCGGAGCTACGAGCTAATAATTGGCAAGAAACCGCGCAGGACGGAGAAAAGTGGCATGCTCTCGTTTCGGAGGTCAGACCTACTTCGGGACGCTCAGCCAACGGAGTAGTAGTACTAGTAGGAGTAGTATTGTTAAATTTGTCACTATTTTCAGTTTTTTTTTTATCGAATGTTCCTTTTTTAATAGATCTCGCAAGAATTAATATTAAGGATGATTTAATAATTTAATATCCGTGCAGGAACGGAGAAAGAATACAATTTCCTGCGGCCGGGCGGCCTGTCGTAAGAGGCGACTAAACAACCCACAGCCAGGTGGTAGGGCATTTGCCCGACTGGATGGCTACCACCCCTGGTCTAGAGCATGTCGCCATAACAACTTTGAGTTGTGTTCCGGCATTAGTGACCAGGTTCCAGACTCCCTTAAGAGAGCAGCAGCGCATTTGTGCCACCTTTGGTGTTGCAAATGTCCATAGGCGATGGTAACCGCTTTCCATCCAGTAAGCCGTCTGACTGCCTGCTGAACTCCTGCAATAAAAAAAAAAAAAAATTTCAACAGTAATGTTAACAAATTTTTTTATCATTAGTTAACTGTCCGTTAAGTGTCCGAGGCTTATGATAACTAAACTAGGAAACAAATGCTCTAGTTTCAATTTGATTAATGAATTTCAAAATTTCAAAATATTTCCAACTCTACCTTTATGAGCAGTGTTTAAATAATTATTATATTGAAGGCGTCACGCTTTTTCGTTGCCATCGAAAGAATTCACTACCGTGGCTAAAAAAGTTTCTCTTCAAAAAGTTAATAAATATTTGATTGAAGACATAAAACGCATGCGCAAAATCACTAACGAACCAATCTCCATGTGTGAGCTCATGTGCGTATGTATTGTTCACATATCCGCGGATTACGACAAATTAATATGTCAGACGATTAATACCTTAATGGCGTTGTCCCGAGGAATAAAAGCTGCGGCAGACTGGAAGTGTTAGAAAGATACAGAAGGTATTTATTAAAAAAAAATTGTATAGAAATATGAATTGTTTAGTGAAATTGTGACTTTTCGAGTTGCCACAAGTACCACGTGGTCTGGCGTGACTCAAATACCTATTTAAGATTGTACATAGGTCCTTACACATAAGAAAATAGCCGTTGCAGCTTAATGATTAGCGCACTGGCGTCCTAAATCCTAGAGAACGCGCGCGGCTTCTAATTCTAGCCGGAAAGCATGCTCCACTTAGACAATTTTCTGACCTAATAATATACATATTGTTACAATTTCCACATGCTAGGGTGATGGAAAACATGTGATGAAATCTGCACGTTCAGAAAACCGATGTGTCAAACCCGTCAAACTGCTTTAGACAACTGTGAAGAGTGTACTTACTATTCGTTACCCCCTGTAAACGGGATAGGTCCGATCCCAACCGTGGGATGTCTATGAACTGTTATTATTAGGTACTAGCGGTCTCGGCAGACGTTATCCTGCCCTGAAAAAAGAAAAATCTAGAACCCGATTCCAGCGCTACCTACCGGGTCTAAATGCGGAATCTAAACCACTCCATGACTCACTCAAACACACATAAAATTTTATCAAAATCGTAGTACCCGATTCCAGCGTCAAGTATTTTGTTTAGGTTCATGGGTTACGTCATTGAAGTTTGATCCTAATTATTATATAGCCTAATTAGGGATAATGTAGCATTCGATTGGTGAAAGAATTTTTGAGATCAGTCCAGTAATTTTTGAGTTTATTCGTTACAGACATACAAAAATACAAATCTTTGTTTATAATATTAGTATACATAAATAACTATAAATAACTCACAAACATAATGTACGCTAAAATAAGTTTTAAAACCATATACTTAATAAAATTTAAAAATAGAAAAGCATAATATCGGGTATATTTTACATAAAATAAAAATATCTGTTTATAAAAGTTACAAATAAAAAAGTTAGGTTACGTCCTCGTGGCAGCATAAGAACAGTTACCAGAGTTCTAGAACTTGACACCGAAATTAAAAATATTGCTTTCATATCATATCATTTCATATTACAAAAAAATGTAGAACGCGCAACAGTAACCGAAGCCACCGGAACACGAAACCGGTCGAATTCTCTTTTCAAACAAAACATGACACACGCATATCTGTTTGCAATTTTACACCGTAGCGCACTTTCGCTGTTCGACGGAGCGCGGTCGAGCGTGGCGCATGTTACATCCATTGATGTTTATATCACGCGATTAGCTTTATGTAAGTAAACGAGTTTTGTTGGATATTAGCGAGTGTAATTAATTACTTTTAGGGGAACATAACGGGTCGATGACAATGAGGGCAATGTATGAGAATCGTCTATTACATTGCTCTCGTGTCATTCTAAGCTGAAGCGAGTTGGGTGTTATTCTTATCAGGTCGTGAGACTGTGGATGGTATCGGCCCCCACTTGTCTCATGGGGTCCTTCGGAAACGGGGGATCTTCACGTTTCGAATGGTACAGATAATTAACCGAGTACGGCTGCTTCGGTAAGTATCTGTACCAGATAGTGGGGCGGGAGAGCCTAACCCGACCTATCACGAATGCGACACTCCTTTCGGCACGGAGCACCACACACTGGAGGAATGTCCTACGTGAGGAACCCAAAGACACTACCTAACATTCATCAAATTTTTCAGTTTCAAATTCTAAATTTTTTATTCAAAATAATTTCCACTAGGGAACACTGTTTGTAGGTCACACATGTAAGGCAAAATTTAAATCTACTTCCTAATCTAAGTATACCGCTTCGCAATGTGTTATCGCTGTTCAAAGGAGAAAAAGCGGCTAGAAACTCCCCAGTAACACGTCTAGATATTTTTTTATAAATATATATTATAGAAATTGTATTACAATCATTCATTACAATTACATCATAGGTTGTGACCTCTCGCTGCGCAGTGTAGTGGGCGAAATGTTGCGCAGTGTGAGAAGATGGCGAGCGGTCCATGCAGCATGACGTCCTCGCAGAAGGAGACGACCGAGAGGCTCAGGGAGGAGGGGTCGAAGGTGTCGCTACGCTCACCTCCTTCCAATGACGTAGTGGAACCGGATTCAGGTCGGGGGCCTCCCAAGCGAGCCACTTCCAGGGTTGTGGGGTGTCCTTTTCCCAGTGACACCCCTTGGTGACGGTGTGGGTCGAAGCGTCGCACAAAGACGCGGAGAGACGCCAGTAGGTTTAGTGGATAGTTTGGCGGCCGGCATTTCATAACTCCTTCCTGATGGAAGCTATGTGCAGAGCCGAACCCTTGGGAGCCCTATATACCCCTCGTAGTCCACCCCCAATGGATCGGGAGATGCGTAAATGCATTCCCAGCGATATAAAAAAGGGTGTTTGTTTCTCTTATGGATAACATCAGATATGAGGATATCCGTAATAGAACCAAGGTTAGCTCGTATCTTAGAAACTGCTCAACGAATTTTGTTAATATCAATTTTCAACATTCAACAGCCCTGTAGGTAGTTCAATAAACCAACAGAAGATCGATCGGCGCTCGAGTGAAGCGGACGAAGTAAATAAACGTTGAATAAAAACCGGCGAAATTGGATATGTTGCTCAACGCTCCCGCATTCGTCGGCACGTTTTACGATATACTTTGCCTTCCTTATCTTGAGCCTTAATATCGATATGTCAGTCAAGTGTAAGGATAGTGCTTGACTTCGCGCAATGGTGTTTAATTCGATTATTCAAACAACCATAGCTATGACTCGATTGATTTCTTAGTCGACAGTCGATTCCGACTTGGCTTCTTTAAGCTGATATTTTAAGCTTCACTTCTATCTTGCAATCTGGGTGAAGCAATCGAAGAAATACATGTAAACATAAGATTAGAAAGGATAGGTTTTTATTAACGTGAAAAGCGACGTCAACATCATAAATAATAATAATAAAATCCTGATATTGTGATAGTTGTACGGTGTGCAAGACGTGCTATCATTGTAGATGTCGCGATTCCCCATGATGGTAACCTCATGAATGCCGAGAAAGATAAACAAATAAAGTATATTGATCTTGCTCACGAGGTTACCGCCATGTGGGACCTGGATTCTACAACCATAGTACCGATAGTGGTGTCAGTGAATGGACTAATAGCGAAGAGCTTTGACCGCCACCTTGAAAGGCTCTCGCTTGGTAGCTGGGTGAAGGGTCGGATGCAGAAGGCAGCTCTGTTGGACACGGCCCGTATTGTGAGGAGGTTCCTATGTCTGGAGCCTTAACCACCGGTAGCCTGGACCTTAGGCCCTGCTGCTGGCGGAGATCAGTTTTTTATATATTTTTTTATAAATTAATGTACATATTAAAATATATATGTTAATAATAATCCCACAATAGTCCTACACTAGCCGGGGCTTGTCCTTGGGTACATTGTTATATGGTGTAGACAGGGATAATCGCCGGTCAGTGTCACGCCACATTTACATTAAATTTTTCGAGGGGCCTCTACGTGTTGGCCTTCCCATGGCGCCACGCAAGCCCTCCAAATGTCCGGGCCATTTTTATGGCTTGTGATTTTGAAAGACATACATATATTATAATAAAGATTTACATATGAAGAAACGTGGTATAGGGCTCTGTTTACGGGGATATTGGTGGAATCACCTCTACTGTACGAAGTGGTACTGCCCTGCTTCCCGCAGTTTAGTACCATATCGGCGCACTAGGATGTCAGAAGAGATATATCCTCTCATAGATTGGAATCACCTCTACTGTAAGAAGTGGTACGGCCCTGCTTCCCGCGGTTTAGTACCATATCGGCGCACTAGGATGTCAGAAGAGATATATCCTCTCATAGATTGGAATCACCACTACTGTAAGAAGTGGTACGGCCCTGCTTCCCGCGGTTTAGTACCATATCGGCGCACTAGGATGTCAGAAGAGATATATCCTCTCATAGATTGAGATTGATGGAAGAGATCCCGTTTGCCGTTTGGTGCAAGAGTCCCACACGCACACGAAGCGCCGCGCGCTTTTGGTCTTCCCCTGTATCCAAGACCCGTGTGTGTGTCACAAGAAAATACATTCCCCCTGAGTTAACAAAAAGAAAGTCTCAGTCGACGGTTGGTCGTCGAGTGGAATAAATTGACTCAAAATAACTCGACTCGTTCGGCCTATGAGCGAATCGATTGTTGACTCGAGGAGCAAGTCGATTGTTAACTCGATTGTAATCTTGTGTTGTAGAATCGCCTATAGCTAATAGTGCAGTTTTATGACAGTTTTGGCCTACTAAGAAAAACCTCTAGCCAAGTGTTATTTTTAGAGCTTTTGCTTCGGCTAAAGTTTAGATCTCTAACTGAAGGCAAACAACATTTGAATTTTGAGTTTTTTGTTTGCTAACTTTCCAAAAAGATTACTAACTACTGAGTATAGTGATACTGATTTGTGTTCCAGATCAGTGGATCTGGAACACAAATCAGCGTAGTTATGGAAGCATACTGTAAAACAGGAATAGTCATCCAGACGACTGAATACCCTACCAACCTGGCTGGCTGTTTTTTTGTGTTTTCTTTTGTTTAGGTTCGCGTTTGTTCACTGTCTCACCTGGTGTTGAGTGACGACGCAGTTTAGGGTGGAGCAAGCGAGGTACCGCGCTTAAAATCCGCTAAAACGTAGTTTTATTGTGTATACTAAAACTTAAGAAAATATTAACTGTTTAGATATTGAGTGTAAGATTAATAAAATCTCAAATTAACTTTACTTAAAAGATTATTATTGTTTAACTTCTTTGAGTGTGTCAGTTTGTCTATTGAATCACGTAGCTATATCTGAATGATACAGAGGAAACTTTCCGTGATATCATCATTAGATTTTTGGGTATCGTCCGCACTGACCGCATCGTAAACGACCAGATTTACAACTGAGGGCTCAGTTTTTTATGGTTTGTTTTCACTATCGTAAACTACTTTTGTGTAAGACTAACCAGAGTGGTGTATGGTCGAAATAAAGTTTTTTTGTGTCTGTAGGTACTGATGTATGTATGTCACCCAACGTGTTTTGAATGAATGATAAAACTGGTTTTTTTTATACGACTTTGTTGATAATCGAAATACCCAGTAGATTAATTAAGTAAGTTATGTATATATATTGTTACGAGCCGCGAGACTCGAATTAAAATGCCGTTATAATTACTATAGAGTTTATTAGAACTATACAAAAACGTATAACACAGTTACAAATATAACCGAACACAACAAGTCCAAAAGTAATGCAGAAGGTCGTAATTCCATAAAACGCGCAAAGTCCGTCACTAAAAGTTTCCTGATTGTAGTACACGTCTGCTTCGCTCGTGGTTATCGCTCGACTGCTTTGTCCGGCCATTGCTTTATACTGCACGGATGCAATATGTCCGTCCGGCCGCGTGACTGAATTTCCTAGAATCAGTGTGCCCTTTAAATCCGACACACCTGGCTAATGCGTCGACCGCAACGGCCATAAACGATTACAATAAAACAATGGACTGTTCTCTAGAATAATTAGTAAGCGCATGTCAATAAATAAGTAAACAAAAGAAGTCCAAATGCCGAAAGGTAATAAAATGTGTTTTTACAGGTATGCAGGTGTGAATTTGTTTTTATCGGCGTCTAGGTTGTAACAATATTTAAATTGTACAGTCCTTCTTTTTTCTGCTCCACCTACATCGCCAGATTAGTTAAGAATTTCTTTTAAGCTAGGTTGCCTGGAAGAGATCGCTTTTAGCGACAAGGGCGCCTGTTGTTTTGCCAGGATGTATTATAATTATGCATTTCGTTTTTGTATTTGTTGATGTTGGTGAGCAATAAAGTGTTACCTATCTATCTATTAACTAGATTAAGCAATAGCTTTTGTTTGTAAAGTACACATTTATGTTTCTATATATATGTATTCTGTATATCTGTATTTACCTTTCAATATTATAAATGCGAAAGTCTGTCAATCTGTTATGCTTTCGTGGAAAAACTACTGGACTTAGCTGAAACTCAGTATATGTATATATACATACATACATACATACATAACTTCACGCCAGTTCCCTTGCGGGGTAGGCACGAACAACAGAGCGCCATTTAGGCCCATGTATATATATATATATATATATATATATATATATATATATATATATATATATATATATATATGTATCTGTGAGTGTGTAAACTGTAGTATATATCTATATGGTAACGTGGATGAACATAGGATACTTTGTAATTTTTTAAATGCGGCAATCAACGCCATCATCCGCCGGTCTCTTAATCTCTCGTTATAAGCAGTTCTCGAACCAAATGGGTTGTGCCGCGACGATGACAAGCGATCAAACGGAATGTCGTTGGTACCTTGGAAAATAGACACTCCTCTTTATGGAACACCACGTATGTCGATTTTAGCGGTTTCTCACTTTCCAAACATAGCCGTCACTGCCGGAGGAGCTGCTACACACCAAGAAAGCCTGAAACACCACAAGTATGCATCCATCGGTGATGGGTACGTATTTGTGGTTTTCGGCGTTGAGTGTCTGGGGCCATGGGACGTGAAGCTTATCAACTTTGTCGAGACCTTTCAAGGCGATTAAAAATTTACCATTCATTTACCTAATCGGTTTTGTATAGAAAAAACTCTGAGTAGATCGTACACGTGCGTCATTATTTTTGACTAGGAAGGTATTAAATGATACGTCATAAAGAAGTCGCGTTGGTACACGCGAATACAATATTAGTATTCTAATTATTTCGCAGTTTCACCTAGGGTTGCTAACCGAACTTTATATACTAGCTGCGCCCCGTGATGGAAAATCGTTATATTTTGGATAATTCACACTATATCTTTATAAATTGTAGCTTATGTTTTATTCTGATGTGTAAGCTATATTATTGTAAAGTTTCATCAAAATCCATTCAGTAGTTTTTGCGTGAAAGAGTAACAAACATACATTCTTACAAACTTTCGTGTTTATAATATTAGTAAGATATTATTATACTACATTTTAGCCAATTATAGTATATATTATAGAGAGGCAATCAAGCTACGATTACAATACAAGCAAGACGAGTACATTGATAAGCTATGTAGTGACGGACTTTGCGCGTGTCAATGAATCGTGCAGTTTGTACTTGTTGCGGCCAGTTATATTTGTACCTATGTTATACGTGTTTGTATAGTTCCAATAAATTCCATAGTAATTCCAACGGCATTTTAATTCGTGTCCCGCACTCGTAACAATATCATTGGGCGACGACATGATTATTATAGCTCTCTGTCAAAATTAATTGTTTACAAAATATAAGGAAGACCCTAATGACTCGAATAAACTTTTTAATTACTCTTTTACGTACAAAATATAACTACTACACTACAAAGCCACCTGTGCTTTCGTTCGCAAACAACGTGCAGTAGTTAAAAAGTGGGCCTCATTAAAATGAAGGATAAACTTTGGCCTTCAACTAAGTACCGAGATACTTTGGGTTAAGCTGGGAATATACATAAGTACTAGCTAGCTGTCCCGCCAGACTTTGTTGTGCCCTAAAGAAATTAAATTTAGAACCCGATTGCAGCGCCACCTGTCGGGTCCAATTGTGAATCTAAACCATCCTCGAATCCACTTGAACACACACAAAAAAATTCATCCAAATCGGTCCAGCCGTTTAGGAGTTCACGGTCAACACACGTACAGAAGAATTATATATATAAAGATATATTTTTTTATAAACAAATACATCATTTTTTTTAAATACAATATTTCTATTAGAAATATCATACTGTAAAAATGGCTACGTTGTTTAGTCGGGATCCAAAAGGTTTGGATGTGCAGTTTTATTGCTCACATATTATATGAGCAATATGTACTTACTAGGATATGCTCATGACTTCGTCCACGACTGACTGACATGATCGCATTTAAAGAGGTATGTAGGCTATCGTTTTGGTGAAAACTGTGTCGGAATAAGCTATTTTTTATGCATCGAAAAAAATTACAAACCGCTCCCGGAAAAATTCCCGCGAGATTTCCGGGAATAAGAATATTACACATTTGCGCTCTGTCCCGCTCCCGTGGTATATAGCGTCATGTTATATATATAGCCTATGACACTCCCTGTTAACGTAGCTTTCGAACAGTAATTTTTTTTTAAATCTGTTTAGTAGATTCAGAGATTACCCCCTACAACGTCACAAACTTTACCTCTTTATAATATTAGTATAGATTACATAAAAATTGCTGTCAATCAGCGAAAACCGCATCGAAATCTGCCCGGTAGTTTTTGCGTGAATCCCGAACAAACAGTCAAACCGACAAACAGACAAGAAATCTAAAAAAAAATTACATAGTGTTCTCCATCTGTCCTCCATTTTAGTAGTCCATTCTGGTGGGTTTTTTAAAATAACTTCAATGTACAGACACGGCGTGTTTAAAAATTTATAATATTATAGATAAAACATTTATTTACAACATCATAATTTTCGAAATGTGACTTGCAGGCATTAGAAGATATAAATTTCAAGTTCCACGCAATATAAATGGCGGCCAGAACTAGTTTGAAATAAATATCTATTGAGCCGCCTAAAAAAGGCATATTATATTATAGAGTTTTTCGCGGCTACACCGCCTGAAAAACCGTAGGTAGTAGCTCTGTGTTACGTATATAAAAATTTTATTAAGTATTTTATGTATATATAAATTTTCAATACTTTATTTTCTTATTCATTTCACTACAGTTACAAAGAAAGTCAGTCAATATAGTGTAGATAATTGCACAGCGAAATATAAATAAAAGTCGCAGTTAACCTGATTTGAAGTAATACGTAATGAATGACATGTGGGCAAGCTGACAACGTATTTGTTATTGAATTACAGCCATGGTTGTCTACATCGCACTTGCAGCGCCATCTTTTTTAATAATTTGTCTATTTCACGGAAACGACGTGATTTATTGGGATAAAATGTATTCTAAATGTTAACTCGGGTTATAAGCCAGCATGTCGAGTTTCATTCATACACGTTCAGAAGTTTCCCAAAAAAAATGCGATCGCAGCGCCGTCTCTTTCGCTATTTTCGTCTATCCCACGGTTAGCACGTCATTTGTCGGGATAAATAGTATCCTAAGTTTCGTCCCGGGATATAAGCTAGCTCTATATCGAATTAAATTTGAATTCTAAAAATTGCTTTTTCGAAATCTCCTGGTCCGAAACAGCCCCCCTGATTTTTTTCACATATTTAAAGGCAATGTACAAACTCGAACCATTTACAGATTTATTATAGTATATATATATGTAACTCTGAGCAATATAATCAAACTATAACAAACTGAAACAACGTTACTATAGCTAACTTAATTTAACTTTGCGGCAGTTAAATGTTTATCACGCCTGTGATCTGCGATACATTCATATGTTTCAGAATGTTTCGCAAAGTTTGTGACTTTACTGTTTTCGGGGTCTAATTTGATAATAATTCTGTTTATTAATATGAACCATGTTAGGTTTTATATCCGCTAAGAGGATTACTGTATTTATTTCTAGTATTTTAACTATAAGACATTTTTGTCCTCTATTCCTTGGTGTTTTAATCTTTTGGGCTTAGTATAACATTTCTTATTAGAGGTGCTAAGTATACAGGCTATCTATGGTACTACATCGCTACGAGAGGCTCTAAGCGCGTAGCAGCGTTCAATACAACAAATATTGTCTTGTAGTATCCGAGATTTATAGGTCGACTATGGTGCTACATCGCTCCGAGATACCCCAATGGCGGAGCCGCGCACGCTACGACTTGCTCCTACTGCTACGCACTATGCTTACCTATAGTGCTTAACAGCACTTATTACAACAAATATTGTCATATTTCTTCCAGGAAATGAGCACCGATCTGTAGTATCCTAGATTTATAGGCGTAGCCGCGCAAGCTACGACTTGCTACTATTGCTACGCGCTATGCTTACCTATATTGCGTAGCAGCGCTTATTACAACAAATATTGTCATATTTCGTCCCTAAAATGAGCACCGACTTGTAGTATCTTAGATTTATAGGTTGACTATGGTGCTGCATCGCTCCGAGATGCCACAATGGCGTAGCCGCGCAAGCCACGACTTGCTACTACTGCTACGCGCTATGCTTACCTATATTGCGTAGCAGCGCTTATTACAACAAATATTGTCATATTTCTTCCCGGAAATGAGCACCGACTTGTAGTATCCTAGATTTATAGGTCGACTATGGTGCTACATCGCTCCGAGGTGCCCCAATGCCGTAGCCGCGCACGCTATGACTTGCTTCTACTGCTACGCACTATGCTTACCTATATTGCGTAACAACACTTATTAAAACAAATATAGTCATATTTCTTCCCGGAAATGAGCACCGATCTGTAGTATCCTAGATTTATAGGCGTAGCCGCGCAAGCTACGACTTGCTACTACTGCTACGCGCTATGCTTACCTATATTGCGTAGCAGCGCTTATTACAACAAATATTGTCCTATTTCGTCCCGGAAATGAGCACCGACTTGTAGTATCCTAGATTTATAGGTCGACTATGGGGCTACATCGCTCCGAGATGCCCCAATGGCGTAGCCGCGCAAGCTACGACTTGCTACTACTGCTACGCGCTATGCTTACCTATATTGATATTTTAGCGTAGTGATAACTTGATAATTTTTTTAACTGACATCAATCTCAGCTTTTCTTTAAATTGTAATTTTTTCAGTGTTATTACTTGACTAGAATCAGTAAAGCTGTTTAAATATAATAATAACTTATGTTTTAAAATAGATTTTATCTACTTATTTTTATTCCTTTTAAATTTATTAGTCTTAAGAAACAATAAAATCCTCAATTTACATTTATATAAAACAGAATATAATATTTTTCAAATTGATTAGTATTATAGCTAAGTATTTATATCTCTTAAGTAGATCCATTAAATACAAAGCCAGCACGTGTCTCTAACGAGTTGCAAATTGACTAATAACTTGAGTCGAACTCGAGTTTAAATAGTTACAGTTAAGTACACAACTTCGACTCACGATTTTGTTAACTTAGTTTCGCTATGTTATAGTTTTAATTGACGCACACATACGGTAGCTTTAGTTACTCATAAGTCATTGTTTTAAGTTAAAATGAATAGATTATATTTCATAAGTTATACGTATAAGTTAATTAGAAAGAATACAATTTCCTGCGGCCGGGCGGCCTGTCGTAAGAGGCGACTTAACAACCCACAGCCAGATGGTAGGGCATTTGCCCGACTGGATGGCTACCACCCCTCGTCTAAATTATGTCGCCATAACAACCTTGAGTTGTGTTCCGGCGTTAGTGACCAGGTTCCAGTCTCCCTTAAGGGAGCAGCAGCGCATCTGTAGCGCCTTTGGTGTTGCAAATGTCCATAGGCGATGGTAACCGCTTTCCATCATGTGGGCCGTCTGCCTGTCTGCTGACCTCCTGCAATAAAAAAAAATTAAGGATTTTAAAAGTAATTAAAATGTAAACAAATAATATTATGCATTATACATGCAATCAACAATCAACCCGACTCATAGCTTCCTCCGACATTTTTTTTTATTTTTTTTATTGCAGGAGTTCAGCAGACAAGCAGACGGCCCACTTAGTGAAAAGCGGTTACCATCGCCTATGGACATTTGCAACACCAAAGGTGCTACAAATGCGCTGCTGCTCTCTTAAAGGAGACTGGAACCTGGTCACTAATGCCGGAACACAACACAAGATTGTTATGGCGGCATACTCTAGACCAGGGGTGGTCGCCATCCAGTCGAGCAAATACTCTACCACCTGGCTGTGGGTTGTTTAGTCGCCTCTTACGACGGGCCGCCGGGCTGCAGGAAATTGTATTCTTTCTCCGTTCCTGCACGGATAAAAGACGACATATATAACAGGGATACACAATGGTTTTTTTTTTCATGACAACTCTACGGACTCGCGTTCCGTACCCTTTTTTACGACTTAATTTCTAGATTAAATTTTTTTGAATTTAACACGCTTATTAGTTATTTTGGTTCTTGTGTGTGACATTAATTTATTGATTTTTGTGTTGAGGTGTATGTATCTTACGAATAACTTATTATATTAATATTCTAGTTTTAATACTAAACTTATACTAATTTAGAGTGTATCTGTTACATGCTGGTGCTGTGAGGAAGTGCATGTGCAGTGTGGGCATTATATCTATACTTATATATATTGTCGTATCTAGTGGGTTTGTTTGCCGAATATTATTATTACTGGCTACCACAGCTACTGCACTTCGACACTTCTAATCCCCATTGGCAAACATGTTTTAATGAATCGTCAGAATCTCTCCTGTAGTTATATCACGGAGCCGTTATACAACGCACTTTGAAACTAACAGCGAGGTGCTTGAAATTGGACTTGGCAAAGTGTCAAGTTACGGACGCTCGTTTGCCGGACGTCGCGGACCCTCGGCGTCGCTTTTCGAGACGTTGCTTTTGTGAGGATTAATACGTTGACTTGCCGACGGTTTGTTTGTCAGGAAGAACGGTCTCATTTCGTACTTACTCTTATACACTATATCAAACAATGGTTTAAAATTGATGTTTGTTAAACGCGTATACACCATCTATCTCGACATTATTGGTGTAATGAGAAGAAGGCGAATTGAAATTTAAAAGATGTGTGCTGGAACACATAGTACAGGTGAAACTTCAACGGACAAGTGGTAAAACGAATCGCATTTTGTTGCGATTCGTTTTTCCACTTGTCCGTTGCGATTCGTTTTTCCACTTATCCGTTGCCATTCGTTTTTCCACTTGTCCGTTGCGATTCGTTTTTCCACTTGTCCGTTGAAGTTTCACTTCTACTATGTGACCCAGCACACATTTCGATTTTTCGCAGGTTTACTGCAAATTATGATTTGGTTAGGTTAATTATATTTTAATGAATGCGTTTTGTATTTAAACATATTTATTTTATTTCATCAAACAGAAAAACTGAATTCGATCCGGAACCAATAAAAACATCGATAGTCCACTCTAACATTATGCCGCCTCTCACCACGTGTACTTTGAAATTATGCCGCCTTTTACCACGGCTGTAACGCTCTTTCGTGACAGAAATACTCCTAATACCTATAGTCCATATGGAAGTTTCATTTCAAAAATTATATCACTTGTGTATTTTTTCCTGTCATTGTGGTGCACATATCGAGGGCTTCATAACAAAGGGGCGTATACGCAAAAATGCAATTTTTTCGTTGTTTACTAAAATCTATGAATGTTACAATTTAGAAAGTGTTACCAGTATGCAAGTGTACCTAAAAAGAAGGGTATTCCAAATTTCAGCCTTATACAATCAACTAGTTTTTTTTTATTGCAGATCAGCAGACAGGCAGACGGCCCACTTGATGGAAAGCGGTTACCATCGCCTATGGATATTTGCACCACCAAAGTTGCTACAAATGCGCTGCTGCTCTCTTAAGGGAGACTGGAACCTGATCACTAATGCCGGAACACAACTCAAGGTTGTTATGGCGGCATACTCTAGACCAGGCGTGGTAGCCATCCAATCGGGCAAATGCTCTACCACCTGGCTGTGGGTTGTTTGGTCGCCTCTTACGACAGGCCGCCCGGCCGCAGGAAATTGTATTCTTTATCCGTCCCTGCACGGATATGAATGATGAATGTCAAAAAAGCAAGTGAGGTGTGTAAGAATAAGCCTAAATGGCGCTCTGTTGTCCGTGCCTACCCCGCAAGGGAACTGGCGTGAAGTTATGTATGTATGTATGTATGTAACTTTCTATTTGTGTTATATTACCATGGAAGAAGAAAATACTAACGAATGACAATCGCCCAGTAGAGAACGTAACTCGTAACACGTGTAAACGTAACACGTAACGCAGTCTTGCGACATAGGTGGCACCTCCAGTCCGTTTTTGCTTTTATAGAAAATCTCAACTTTCAATTAACTTCTTACAGCCTTACTTACAAAAATATCGCTGAGAAATTAATAATCACCGTTTAGCTCAGAAGTTCTTGTTAATCCATAATAACATGACTTCTAAGAACTGGCAACGAGAGTGAACAATAAAACGGTTTATGAGGTTTCATTCGAAGGCCGGCCATAAACGTTGAGGGATTAGCGATTGATAATAGATGATTACATTTCGATACTTAGAAAATTAACGCGAACAATTAAGACAACCATTAAAGGGATTACATACATAACTTCACGCCAGTTCTCTTGCGGGGTAGGCACGGGCAGCAGAGCGCCATTCAGGCTTATTCTTACACACCTCACTCGCTTCTTTGACGTTCATAACTCTTGTCATGCACGTTCGTCTGTTCTTAAGGCTCCTGACATCGCCTTCTGCTAGTACACGATCAATTTGATCATGGTAGGTGTGTCGTGGCCTTCCACGACTTTTGCATTGTATATCTGTTTAATCATTCTTTCCACATGCCCGAATCACCGGATCATTCCTTTCCTTACCTTCACCCCGACACTCTGTTTCAGACCAACTCTCTTTCTTCCTACTTAAAGGGATTACAGACAATTTAAATACCAAAGGTATAATACAGCAGGTTGGTTACGGATTTTGGTTTCTCAGAATACGTCAGTTATAGCATTATATTTTTTAACTTTTGCCCGCGGCTTCGTTCGCGTTAATGTTATCCCACGGGAACCATATTTTTTCCGGGGTAAAAAAGTAGCCTATATATCTCTGTACCAAATATCATTCAGATCCGTTTAGCCGTTCTGGCGTTATTGAGCAACAAACATACATCCACACTTTGGCGTTTATAATAATAGTATAGATATATAATATATAGTGTATAAATTAAAGGGAAGTGCCAATGTCGAGTGTCGTTAGGGTAATAATTGATAGATTCACGCCACTAGATGTCGGGCTCTCTCTTGTGCGTGTTCCCTAAATCAGTGCTTTTCAATCTTTTTGAATACGCAACCCCTGTAAGGAATGCTCCGGTGGTTCGGGCATGTGGAAAGAATGCATGATGAAAGAATGACTAAACAGATATACAATGCAAAAGTGGGTGGATGCAGAAGTCGTGGAAGGCCACGACACACCTTCCATGATCAAATTGATCGTGTACTAGCAGAAGGTGATGTCAGGAGCTTTAAGAACAGACGAGCTTGCATGACAAGAGTTATGAATGTCAAAGAGGCAAGTGAGGTGTGTAAGAATAAGCCTAAATGGCACTCTGTTGTCCGTGCCTACCACGTAAGGAAACTGGCGTGAAGTTATGTATGTATGTATGTATGTATGTACAGGTTGAAAAATTTTGGTGACCCCCCCGGGGTCATAGACAGACGAAAAGTTAGTAATTTTAAAGACTACGTTTATATCTTTTCTCTATTTTGTTACTCATATTCATTATTAGGGCCGTATACCCTGCAAAAAGCTGCTGAGTTTAGAAAGTACCTAAGTACGACGTAGAAATTTAAATTACTTTTTCCCTCTTTCCCGGCGACCCACCGAGCAAGGCTTCGCGATCCCCCGTGGGGGTCGCGACCCACAGGTTGAAAAACACTGCCCTAAACTATTCAAGTGACCGACAAATTTGAATGACAATGCCTTCAATTTCTCCCGACGCTAGGAATCGGTTATGATGCCACATAAGGCGGCCCGTAATATCCAATTCGGTACGTGTTTAACGTCCGAGCGACATGTCGCCGGTCGCCGGGGGGCGTTATTATCCTTTACGGGATTTTGGTGCTCGCCTAGTGTGGGGAGATCAGTGGGATAGTTGTAAACTGACGGCCTAAAGAATTTATTAACTTTTGTCTAGATATAGTTAAAAAAGTAAATTATAGGAATAAAACACAATAGGTAAATAAATACATTTAATTATATATTGTAAAAATGTAAGAATAAAAAATACTAGTTAAGTAAATGGGATAAAAATAGTAAATAAAGAGTAAAATAAAGTAAATAGATATAGATAAGTGGAAAATGTATGAAAACTAGCTTAAGAAGCAGAAGAAGATGCAATAGAATAAGGACACATTTAAATAAGTTGTCGTGAGAAATAAGTTGTTTGAAAATAGAGAATAAGAAAGAAAAGAAAAATAAAAGACATAAAAAGAAAAAAAAGAACAAAAACAAAAGATAGAATAAGAATGAAATAAAATAAAAACCCAAAAGATAAGTAAGGCCTGATAAACTTATTCGTACGGCGGAAGATAATTAAAAAAAAAAATGACGGCCTATGTCGTTGAGTAGTCTAATAGAAGCCTTTGGCGGCCTATTTCACTGGAACGCGGAAGTTCCGGCATCGATTTCTGCTACGGTAAATTTAGTTTTAACACTTTTACTTTTACTAAACAGATATACAATGCAAAAGTGGATGGATGCAGAAGTCGTGGAAGGCCACGACACACCTTCCATGATCAAATTGATCGTGTACTAGCGGAGGGTGATGTCAGGAGCCTTAAGAACAGACGAGTGTGCATGACAAGAGTTATGAATGTCAAAGAAGCAAGTGAGGTGTGTAAGAATGGGCCTAAATGGCGCTCTGTTGTTCGTGCCTACCCCGCAAGGGAATTGGCGTGAATTTATGTATGTATGTATGTATGTACTTTTAAGCACGGCCACCTGCGATTTGATAATCCTTTCATCCGGTCTCTACATGGCCAAACCACCATAACATTCCATTCTCAACTCTTGTTATTACATCTTCTGTCAATCCACGACGTTCCGTGCAGGAACGGAAAAGGAAGACAATTTACTGTGGCCGGGTGGCCTGTCGTAAGAGGCCGCAAAACAACCCACAGCTCGTGGGAGTGTGTGTTGTAAGTGTTTGCCCGACTGAATGGCTACCTGCCTTGGTCTAGAGTATGCCGCCATAACATTCTTGAGTTGTGTTCCGGCATTAGTGACCAGGTTCCAATCTCCCTTGAGAGAGCAGCAGCGCATCTGTAGCACCTTTGGTGTTGCAAATGTCCATAGGCGATGGTAACCGCTTTCCATCGAGTGTGCCGCCGTCTGTCTGTCGGCTGTTTTCTTGATCTTTGTCCACTGATCTACCGGCACTGTGACTATAAGGGTATAAACCCATTTGCGTTACGACACCTATTTCACGAGGCTCCTATTAAGAAACGCACCAGATTGCGGGCGGCGCGAATGTAATTTTTCGTATTACTTGGTATATTAAAGAAGATATTATGAAATTACACATATTTTATTAGGCTATGAACATTTTTACGGCTTGTCACCGTTTATAATGTTTAACTTGGAGATAACGTTCGGTTGATGTTTGAAGTTTGATGTTTTCTGTTTGATTTTATTAAAAAAAAAATTACATTCGATAGAATACTTAAGAAATACTTGATTGACATAATATAAAATAAAGTCGCTTACCGTGTCTATAGATAGATAGATAGATAGATAACACTATTGCTCACCAAAACAAACAAATACAAAAACAAAATGCATAATTAAAATACTTCTTGGCAAACAACAGGCAGCCTTATAGCTAAAAGAGATCGCTTCCAGGCAACCTAGCTTAAAAGAAATTCTTAACTAATCTAGCGATGTAGGTGGAGCAGGAAAAAGATAGGACTGTACAATTTAAATATACATACTTACATTAATATATGTACTTATATACAAAATAATCTGAATAAATATATTTGTTAACATTATATGTGAAAAGCATTTTATATATCAATTACAATAGATAAATAAGTGAATGTTACGTGTCTATCTGTCTGTATATCCGTTATCTTCCAAATCATGCAACGGATTTATAAGCGGTTTCACACCATCAGTTAGATAATTTGCACTGAAAGTTTATATAATAAATTATATTCGGTATGTAAAAACGTATTTAAGTGTTTTATGTTAGTAGAAAACAAATACCTATTAAGGTTTAATACGCGAAATGAGAACTCTACGGGCTTACTTATAATAATCTCGTTAAGAAACGATTAGCCATATCTTAAGTAAGAGAATTAGAATCAGACCCTAATCAATGAATATCTTTTTTTTTTTTGACTTATAAACGTGTATTACCTGTGGTTTACCTAAGAGGGGCATAGATAAACGAAATTTGAATGATTAACGTAGATTGTACTCGAAATATTCGACTAAAGAGGAGTTTATGGGTAAGATTTTCAGTAATCGATTGCTGAGCAGTTTCTTTAAATTTAAGAAACGATTACAAGTAAGGCCGCTAGTACATTATAAAAATAAATACTAACTACCACAAACACATTTATTTTATAAAGTATTATATACTAGCGGCCCGCACCCGCGCTCTGTCCCGCTCCCGTGGTATATAGCGTCATGTTATATATCCTACGGCACTCCCTGTTAACGTAGCTGTCTAACAGTAAAAGAATTTTTAAAATCGGTTTAGTAGATCCAGAGATTACCCCCTACAACGTCACAAACTCACAAACTTTACCTCTTTTTAATATTAGTATAGATAAAAATTTTGTACCTAGCGGCAGAGGGGAGGGGGTAGGGGACGTTCGTAGGATCCAAGCTGGTTAAGACTCGAACCTCACAATACCAGCATGTCCAAACAGCTGCTTCATGTTTCCGATTCTTCAATCAGAGGCCAAGCGATAGCTTTTCGAGATGGCGGTTAAGGCTATTTTCAACGCATGATAGTTGTAAGAAAATGGCTTTTAAATAAGACAGAGTAATAAAACTACCTTTTGAACCTTCAGACAAACAATTTTTTAAGTAGGTACTTGGTATCCCCACTACTTTTTTTTTAGTTTTGTTGCTGAAGCACAGAAGACAGGCCTACGGCCCAACTGTGATAGAAAATGGTTACCGATGCCTAAGGACACTAGCAATACCAGAGGTGGTGACAATGTGCTGCCGGCCTTGAAGGAGAAACTGGAACTTGGCCACTGATGCCTGAACAGAACTCTAAAGTTCTTATGTCGGCTTACTCTAGACCAGGGGTGGTAGCCATCCAGTTGGGCAAATTCCGTACCACCTGGCACTATACCTACTTTTAATTATAATGTTCTTTGTCTTTTGTTACAGGTAAGTTCCCGACTTACATATTATAGAGAAGTGACTTCGGTTCGTTTCATTTTATTTTGACTTTTTTTTTTTTTTTTTTTATTGTTGGAGTTCAGCAGACAGACAGATGGCCCACTTGATGGATAGCGGTTACCATCGCCTATGTACATTTGCAACACCAAAGGTGCTACAAATGCGCTACTGCTCTCTTAAGGGAGACTGGAACCTGGTCACTGATGCCGGAACACAACTCAAGGTTGTTATGGCGACATACTTTAGAGCAGGGGTGGTAGCCATCCAGTCGGGCAAATGCCCTACCACCTAGCTGTGGGTTGTTTTTTCGCCTCTTACGACAGGCCGCCCGGCCGCAGGAAATTGTATTCTTTCTCCGTTCCTGCACGGATGAAATGACTTGCTTACATACACGACAAGATGGCGGAATAGGCATTATTTCGCTGCATTGTAACGTTTTATTTAAAACTAGCTGTGCCCGCGACGTCGTTCGCGTGGAATTTATTTTCGAACCCCCCGGATTTTGAGACATTCTTCATTGGTGGCCCGCTCCTATTAGTCTTAGCGTGATGATATAGAGCCTAGTCTTCCTCGATAAATGGACCATCTAACACGGAAAGAACTTTTCAAATCGGACCAGTAGTTCCTGTGATTAGCGCGTTCAATCAAACAAACAAACGAACTCTTCAGCTTTATATATTAGTACTAGCTGTGCCCGCGACTTCATCCGCGTGAAATTTAATTTGCCTTCCGGTGCGTCGACGGCGGCGGCGTGCGCGTAGCCCTTGATTTTTTTTTTCTAAAATAAAACTAGCCTAAATTACTCCTTATAAAATCAGCTATCTGCCAGTGAAAATCAGAGATTAGCCGGAACAAACAAACAGACAGACAGAGGAAACATTTAAAAATTGATATTTTGATATAAATACCGTGTACACTTTCATAGGCATTTCGTAAACAGCTGTTATTTTGACATTACAATCAGACACTGCAATTTTATTTAATTGCATGTATGTATAGATGAATAGGATCTTGCTTGCTTCTGACGTTTTCACGCCTTAACTACACAACTGTTGACCAGCTTCCGGTTTCCCTTAAGAAAGCAGCAGCGCATTTGTAGCAACTTTGGTGTTGTAAATGTCCAGAGGCGATGGTAAACGCTTTCCGTCAAGTGGGCCGTCTGCCTGTCTGCTGATCTCCTGCAGTAAAAAAAAGGGGTACACAATAGGACATAAGGTACCTTTCGTTTACCGCTCCCGATGGATAGCTGAATAGGTTTCGCTTTCGAAGTATACATCTGGATAGTGGGAAGAGCTAAAAAAATGCATTTTTTTTTATTTTTTTATTGCATGAGTTCAGCAGACAGGCAGACGGCCCACTTAATGGAAAGCGGTTACCATCGCCTATGGACATTTGCAACACCAAAGGTGCTACAAATGCGCTGCTGCTCTCTTAAGGGTCACTGGAACCTGGTCACTAATGCCGGAACACAACTCAAGGTTGTTATGGCGACATGCTTTAGACCAGGGGTGGTAGCCATCCAGTCGGGCAAGTGTCCTGCCACCTGGCTGTGGGTTGTTTAGTCGCCTCTTACGACAGGCCGCCCGGCCGCAGGAAATTGTATTCTTTCCCCGTTCCTGCACGGATTCCTGCAATACAGTATTCATATACACTAGTAATTTATTTTGCATAATTTTATAACGAATGTTTATTGTTTTAATTTGCTTTGTGGAGGTAAGCCGTGGCATCACTTAGAGGTACTTGCGGAAGATCAGCGCTGGTTGTGAAACCTAGCATTATGCTGAGCAAGAGCCTTTTTAGGACGTCGCAATTAATTGTTACATATATTATCATGTAAGACTTTTTGTATCTTGTCCTAAATAAATATTATTTCTTTCTTTCTTTCTCAATTTTTTTTTTCTATGTCCAAATTCAGAATCACCATGAGACGAAGTGGCCAATTTAAACGATGAAACATTTAGGAATTCCTAGTTGAATTTTACAGTCGAGTTCACATATTTAAGCAATAGCCAGTCGGTTGTGAATTCGTAAGACGGACCCTCGTAACAAGATAGATGTGTGGCGACACGAAGCACGCGTCCGACCTTCGGCCGGGATTATTCAACGCGATCGGGATATTCTTACTTGTACTACTCGATGGGTGTATACTTGATGTGAGAAGTCATTTATAACAAACCAGCTGTGCCAGCGACTTCGTCTGCGTGGCATTTTTCGCGGAACCCTAAACCCTATTTTTATCCGTGCAGGAACGGAGAAAGAATACAATTTCCTGCGGCCGGGCCGCATTTGGCGGTGTTGCAAATGTCCATAGGCGATGGTAACCGCTTTCCATCGAGTGGGCCGTCTGCCTGTCTGCTGAACTCCAGCCTGTCGTAAGAGGCGACAAAACAACCCACAGCCAGGTGGTAGGGCATTTGCCCGACTGGATGGCTACCACCCCTGGTCTAACGTATGTCGCCATAACAACCTTGAGTGTTGTGTTCCGGCATTAGTGACCAGGTTCCAGTTTCCTTTAAGAGAGCAGCAGCGCATTTGTAGCAACTTTGGTGTTGCAAATGTCCATAGGCGATGGTAACCGCTTTCATCAAGTGGTCCGTCTGCCTGTCTGCTGATCTCCTGCAATAAAAAAAAAAGCTACAACATAGGTGTCTGTAACACTATCTTGGCTTCTCCCTATGTCAGCAAGCAAAAGAACTGTGTGTTAACCGATTATTAAAAAAAAATATATATTTTTGTTTTATTTGTATTATCTGATGTCTGTCTTTACGGGGGTGGCATTGTCACTGTGCGATAAAACCCCTTAAAAAAAATTGAATAAAAAAGTTTTACAATTATTTGAGATACATACATGACATCGGCAGACAAACACACATATTGTATATCCCCAAATTAAACAAGCCACGGTTGTGTTATGGATAATATACAACGGAGAGAATTCGTTTCCGAAATTTACCATGCCAGGAATCGAACCCGCTTGATCACGGAGAGCCGTCAGAATGTAATCTAACTCTAATCACCTCTCAGATTCTAAATATTCGCTTTTAAAAATATCCCCGCTTTATTTTTAATCTGCGGTGAAAAGAGTAGTTATAAACGTATTTCCTCGCTTACGAAATGGTGCTATCCAAGCGGTTAAACATAGTTTTAAAGATGACTTTGATGCTTATTGTAAATTTACGCGTTGTTCTTTGATACGACCAGTAAAATCTGTCGAAGCGCTACGCCTATTTTACTGCGTTCACGACTTTAGTCTCTTTGATTCTGTAGATTTATCGTCTGCTTTCACCGATCCCTTTGGCCCGGGGCCTGTCAAACGAATCTTTGAATTGTTAATGTACGAGGAAGTTGAATTCTACCGTCTCACTGTTCGCACCTTCACAATTTTTGAAATTGTACGTCAAGTCTGACACACGGCCGGCGTTTACTCCTTACATTTTTTGTTTAACAAGACAACAAAATGATTTACAACTTATTGCAATTATACATAGCATAGAAAACCTCTGGGGTCTATATTAGTGCTATTGATATCTACGTCCGTAGCAATTAACAATTTTAACGTTACATTTGGTTTAAAAAGTGCATTTTAAGTTTATTTTTAAACTCAACAGGCAAGTCATTTAACAAGCGCGGAACTAAATATGCAGTTGTGCGCTTGCCGTACATGTTGTTTGTCCGACTCGTGACGAGCCGATTTTGGGCGATGGCTCGCGTATGTATATACAGAATGTTTTACTAGTGTTTGTAATCTCTATTAAAAAATTGCTCTTTGTGCATCGTTTTCCTAAACAGGTTTTCTACGGGTGAAACTTTACAGTGTTTCAAGAGACCTTTTTCATCGTTAGTTACAATATTGTTGTTTTCATTGTTGGTGAAACTAATTGTTTCTGAAATTAGGATTGTCTTTGAATTGTGGCAGTGTGTTAGTGGTTTAGGTACTTTATTCTGGATTACAATGCTGTGCAACTCGACGTGCATTTCATTTAATCCCTCGTACACCGCAAGGCGACCCAAGCCAGTCGCGCGAGTAATAAACGCGTTCGCTTCGGGCGACAGTGACCAGTCTTACACGCCTCACTTGCTTCTTTTACATTCATAACTCTTGTCATGCACGCTCGTCTGTTCTTAAGGTCCTGACATCACCTTCTGCTAGTACACGATCAATTTGATCATGGAATGTGTGTCGTGGCCTTCCACGACTTCTGCATCCATCCACTTTTGCATTGTATATCTGTTTAGTCATTCTTCCATCATGCATTCTTTCCACATGCCCGAACCACCGGAGCATTCCTTTCCTTACCTTCACCCAGACACTCTCTTTCAGACGAACTCCCTTTCTTACTTCGGTATTACGAACGCGGTCCGCGAGCGTCACTCCGCAGAACGAACAATATTAAGTAAATGGTACTGAACAGTGCGAACTCTACAGTAGTATGCAGGGTTTCATTTACGTGCGCATACAGCTTGTATTCTTTTAAATCCCTCGCACCCCGCACACTGCAGGATATGCAACGCTGCAGCCATTCAATCCGTGCAGGAACGGAGAAAGACTACAATTTCCTGCGGCCGGGCGGCCTCTCGTAATAGGCGACGAAACAACCCACAGCCGGGTGGTAGGGTATTTGCTCGACTGGATGGCTATCACCCCTGGTCTAGAGTATGTCGTTATAACAACCGTTAGGCTCCAGTCTCCCTTTAGAAAGCAGCAGCGCATTTGTAGCACCTTTGCTGTTGAGGCCAGCAAATGTCCATAGGCGATTGTAACCGCTTTCCATCAGATGGGCCGTCTGCCTGTCTGTTGAACTCATGCAATAAAAAGAAGATAAAAATCGTTCTAATTTCTAAACCCTGTATCCTTACACTGAAGGACATTATTTTAGATCTTAATTCATTTCATTAAAGTTCCTCTAACGAACATCACGTGATAACTACTGAACGGATTTCAATGAAACTCGACACAGTGCTAACTTATATCCGAGATTAACACTTAGGAGTAGGACACATTTTATCCCGATAAAACGTGTCGACTTCTTTTCCGTGGGAAAGACGAAGTAAAAAAGTGACGCCGTGGCCGCGTTTTGTTGGTGCCATCGTTACAATTCCCTAACAAACACGTCGCTATGGATACGCGAGCGAAGTTTCGTTAGCACTGCTAGTCTATACATATTTAATTACTCGACCTCACTGAACAGATATACAATGCAAAAATGGATGGATGCAGAAGTCGTGGAAGGCCACGACACACCTTCCGTGATCAAATTGATCGTGTACCTACTAGCAGAAGGTGATATCAGGAGCCTTAAGAACAGACGAGCGTGCATGACAAGAGCTATGAATGTCAAAGAAGCGAGTGAGGTGTGTAAGAATAAGCCTGAATGGCGCTCTGTTGTACGTGCCTACCCCGCAAGGGAACTGGCGTGAAGCTATGTATGTATGTGTGTATGTATGTACCTCACTGAACTCCATATTACACAGCACAGCCCAAATTACTGGGGCCAGAACCGTGAAAATTTGCATGCGCGTTCCTTTTTTCAAAAAAAGGATTTTTGAAAATTCAACCCCTAACGGGCTGAAAAAAGGGATCAAAGTCCATCATTTTCAAAGTGAGAAACATGTAATTATTCACACCTGCTTCTGGTTAGAAGTAAATGTACACAACTGCCAGTGGATTTTTGGAAAGGTGTGCGAAGTTTGCTCAAACTATGGCTATTCTTAATCAACGCGAGCGAAACCGTCGGCAACAGCTAGTGTTAAATGTAGCGCTTGTAATCTACGTTGACAATCAGTTTCTCTACAAGCGTCGTACTAAAATTTGAATGAAGATTGTAGTATCAAGATTGCGTATGAAATGTTCTTATTAATTGTGTAAAATTTTCCCGTTTCAAAAATAAGCGTCTCCATTTCAAAGATTATTTCAGTGGATGCTTTTATTAAAAGTGAATTGCCGTTCAACTGCGAAGAGATATGTGTCGATTATTTAGTCAGGTTTGAAGTAAATTTTAGCTTTTTGGTTCTGTAATCTCGGTTTGCATTATTTTTGAGATAGGTGATATTTTGGAAATGTTGAAATACATACATACATACATACATAACTTCACGCCAGTTCCCTTGCGGGGTAGGCACGAACAACAGAGCGCCATTTAGGCCCATTCTTACACACCTCACTTGCTTCTTTGACATTCATAACTCTTGTCATGCACACTCGTCTGTTCTTAAGGCTCCTGACATCACCCTCCGCTAGTACACGATCAATTTGATCATGGAAGGTGTGTCGTGGCCTTCCACTTCCTTCCTTAATTGTTGAAATAAACCTCGTCATTTCAACAAGAACCTTTATCATAGGGTCTTCTATATTTAAATTACGTTATAATATAGTAACGTCTTAGTGTCGGTTGTTATGAGGTATCTAAGTATCCGCTATGCGTGTATGATTGTCAAGAATAAAACTCTGCTGGTATTCATAATATGTGCCGTATTGTTTCCCGGTCCATAACCAACAGGAATGAATATCTTTATGGGGTGCTATATGATTGTAGAGAATCATAAAATACATTTACTCTAGAACACAGGCTTTCTTATGGCGTTATACGCGCTATGCGGCTAGCCGCAGTCCGGTTAGCCGTCCGACTGGTCACAGTATGCAGTTGTCTACGCGGCAGTCTGCTTAGTACGTATAGCAACCATCCGGCTGACATGCGATAGGCCCGTAGCAATACGAGCGAACGCACTCGTGCTGCGACAGCCACAGCGTAGTGCGTGTAGAATACAAGTTTTACATACACTTCCTTACCTGCGGCCAGCCGGACTGCGGTGCGGGGCTAGACGCATAGCGTTAAGTTCTTAGCACGTGCAAATGTACAGATTTGTAAATAATATATAAATTAATCTGAGTAGCTGATAAAGATAAATATGTGATACAAGATTAAGATGTAATTAAAGATAAATGACAGACCGCGAAAGAGCGATTGTCTTTAAAAAAAATATGTGTCAGCACCAGGGGCCCAATTGTTTCAATATCTAGGCGTTGCGAAGATATTCAAAGTACGATTCCAATGCGACTGTCAAAAATTCGTATTCTACTAAAACCACAATGATCTTCATCATCATCATCATCCGAGCGTTAAATCCCGGTCGCGTTCGGAGGGTTCACTCCGACGCCTAGGGTCGGCTTTCCTACTTCTTCTACTCCACTTCATGCGGTCTTCAGCATCCCTCGTTTTGAGAGAATTGGTATGCATGTCATCCTTCACAACGTCAAGCCAGCATTTCGTGGGCCTTCCCCTTCGACCGGGGACCTGGCGGAGCCGGTCTCCGTAAAACGTGGCTGTACCAGCGTAAGCGACACTCTTGCAGTTTGTCTGCTATGTCACGGACATGAAGACTGCCGCGGATGCGGGAGTTCCTGACACGGTCTTTCCGCGTCACTCCACACATCCATCGCAGCATATTCATCTCCGTGACACGCAGTTCTTGCTTGTGCCGCTCAGGTACAGGCCACGCTTCACTGCCATACAAAACTAATAAAACCGCAATATCTTCTCGATATCGTCGCGGTAGAATAATAGTAGAAAAAAATTGGTAGTACCATGAGCAGAGATGGAGTTTGCCGAAATGAATATCGAAAATCTAACGAAATTTTCAAAAGTTGGCTAGTTTTCGGTTATAAATGTAATCCGGGGCAACTTTCGGTTGAGACGACATTGTCCGGCGATTTTGACGAGATAGTAATAGGAGACTTATCCGTGCAGGAACGGAGAAAGAATACAAATTCCTGCGGCCGGGCGGCCTGTCGCAAGAGGCGACAAAACAACCCACAGCCAGGTGGTAGGGTATTCGCTCGACTGTATGGCGACCACCCCTTGTCCAGAGTATGCCGCCATAACAACCTTGTGTTGTGTTCCGGTATTAGAGACCAGGTTCCAGTGATTCTTAACAGAGCAGCAGCGCCTTTGTATTAGCACCTTTGGTGTTGCAAATGTCCAAAGGCGATGGTAACCGCTTTCTATCAAGTGGGCCGTCTGCCTGTCTGCTGAGCTCCTGCCATGAAAAAAAGAAAAGACTGGGCCCCAGCTGAGGCGTATAACTTTGGGTTCCGTTTTGTTAATATTATTCTGCGCGGACCCCTACAATTTGTTGGGACATGAGCACGTGTCACCGGGTCGCCGTGGACAAACACGAGAGAGCACAAAGAGCACATCAAAAGCGAAAAGGGCGCGAGCGTGTATTTTTCATGTGGAAGGCTTGGGGTCGTACTGTTAGCGGAATGAATGTTTGATTTAAAAAAGTTATGTACATAGAGTGAACTATACCATTGTTGGCACCTCAGCCAATGATTGGCACCCAGCATAATTTATTTAATAGATTAAACTTGTTAATATTATTCATTTTGTACAATGTTATTAGGTATTATTATCATTGTATGGCTACAGAAAAAATCCTTAAGACATCTTAATGTTTTGAGGAAAATTATAGGGCGCCAATCATTGTGCTGGGGTGCCAACAGTGGTATAATTTCCCTTATCTGTTACAATTTTAGTAAAGAGTATTTTATTATCATAAAAATGTTAATGAATTGAGGTAAAATGACTGAAGTTGTGATAGTTTCGTGGGCGAAAGCATCCGTGTTCATTATCAACGTTCGTGTCTTCACTGAGGAACAAGCGTCAGTAAAGCAGTTTTCTAGCCTTATGTGTATATTGGTATAATTACCAAATGTTGATGGTGAAAGAACTTAATTAAAAAAAATGCAACGGACTTCAAAAGTAACTAAGAAGTAAAAAATATTTTTTTATACATCTTAAAATCAGTGCCATGTAAAATGATAAAAATTACTATATACTATATATACATTGCCACCACCTTAGACCATTAATGTATAGACGGACCCTATGTTAACAAAAGCGTTATTTGAAGAGAAGTATTTTTTACAAACTCGAGTGAGTATACTTGTGTAAGCTCACTCACGGCTGGCGTCTGTATTGCCACAACGAAAAAAAATATAGATTTTTTATTATTTTATTAGGCATAATTTTCAAGATGTTTAGGAAATATTTCTTTTTTCCTTTTTAGTTACTTTTAAAGTCGATTGTTTTGTAAAAAATATTTAACATTTTTAAGTTACGAATATATGTAGGAGGTAGACCTAGTAAGGCAGCTTTTCGAATGCAGAAACGTTCTGTAGTATAATTGTCGCTAACAGTCGCACCGCACCCCTTGCATTTGCCGCTTAGTGAAAAGGAGGCCACCGGTATACCGAGATTGAGCCTCCAAGAAAGCGGCGCCCCGGGGTCCATGAATGCAAATGAAAGCTTGGATCTTGGATGCATGAGTGCTCCAGGCCATACTTTGTGGTCTTAAAAATGGCAAAATCCGTAGAGAATTAACATAAAATTCTTCTAAGCACGACCGACAAACATTTGTCCATTTTTATACAAAACATACATTTTTTTGAAATATTGTATCTTGTTCATACATTATCTGAAGACGCTAAAACAGTTGTATCTTTACTTCTTACGATATCTTCTATCTTAAGTTCCATCAAGTGAACACAGATTTTAGATATTCTCACGTGTCCTTTAGGGAAATGCAAGGAAGTGCATTGAAGTGTATAACTAACACAATAGACTAAGGATAAGGTGCTAATTTACAGTGTCGCTTTAGTTGTAAGACCGGTAATATTATGTCTTCCTTCCACACTCCTCTATTCTGACATGCATCTTCTGTCACACCACAAATCATCATATCACTCTTCACACAATCCTTCCAGTCTAGCTTTACATTTGTACCCATCCATCTTGAAGTTTCAAATTCAAAGATGGAAACACCTTCTTTCCTTATAATTCCTTTTACATTATCATTCGCCTGTTTTATATTGTTACAAGTCGCGAGACACGAATTAACATGCCGTTAGAATTGCTATAGAGTTTATTAGAACTATACAAACACGTATAACACAGGTACAAATATAACCGAACACAACAAGTCCAAACGTAATGCAGAAGGTCGTAATTCCATGAAACGCGCAAAGTGGTTATCGCCCGACTCCTCGTCCCTCCATCGGGCCATTGCTTTATATTGCACAGATGCAATATGTCCCTCCGGCGTGGACTGAATTTCCTAGAATCAGTTTGTCCTTAAATCCGACACACCTGGCTAATGAGTCGACCGCAACGGCCATAAACGAGTTCAATAAAACAATGGACTATTATTCTCTAGAGTAATTAGTAAACGCATGTCAATAAATAAATAAACAAAAGAAGTCCAAATGCCGAAGGTAAAAAAATCGGTTTTTACAGGTATGCAGGTGTGGATTTGTTTTTGTCGGCGTCTAGGTTGTAACAATATTGTTACGTGTTATAGGATTCGAATTAAAATGCCGTTGGAATGACTATAGAATTTATTAGAACTATACAAACACGTATAACACAAGTACAAATATAACTGGACGCAATAAGTCGAAATGTAATGCACAATTCAATTACACGCGCAAAGTCCGTCACTAAATCGATTATCGAATGTACACACGTCTTGCCTCGCTTGTGTTATCGCTTCGACTCCGATCTCCCCTTTAGGCCATTGCTTTATACTGCACCGATACAATACGGCTGCCAACCCGCGTAGATCGGATTTCTTAGAATCATTTCGACACACCTGTCTAATGACTGCCATAAAAGATTACAATATACAATAGCCTGTTTTTCTAATTACAAATTTTAAACACAAAGCGAACAAAAGAAGTCCAAATGCCGAAACAGGTAAATGTGTTTCTACGGACGCAGGTGTGATTTTGTCTTTCGTCGGCATTCGGTCCTAACAATATCATATTAATACTAATATTTTAGAGATGGAAATTGTTTATAACTCAACCAATGTCTTACTATCGTATGGCTCGCACTGACAGGACGCACACGCCTACTGGAAACTAATTTATCAATCTGGAGCAATTCTCTATACTAAAATGGGCATTGTCAAGCAAGCAGATACATATCAAAGCTCCATTAATTATATCGTTAATCCTTCCTTTAGCAGCTGCATTAATTAAGTAATAGTAGTCTGCTATTTTAATGAAAAAATCTAGAGTTTGAAGTGGCTAATTGTCGCTTCGGCCATATCTCCAGATCTTAATTGAGTGCCGGCCGACGCGCCGGTTGTACAGGGCTGCCAACCGTCCGGATCTATGTACAATGGTATGACAACTTGAAAGGCGTCGCCGAGAAGGATCTTTCAGTTAAAACAAATTATCCCCGTCGATATTATAAATGCGAACGTAACTCTGATTGTCTGTCTG
The DNA here is from genome assembly GCA_019925095.2 of Dendrolimus kikuchii. Taxonomy (NCBI): domain Eukaryota; kingdom Metazoa; phylum Arthropoda; class Insecta; order Lepidoptera; family Lasiocampidae; genus Dendrolimus; species Dendrolimus kikuchii. The sequence goes on from CM034413.1 coordinate 11,547,428, forward strand.
TCACGCTTTCACTGAAATACTATCAGATCGATTTGGTTTAAACTCGGTATATGTGTAGTTTCGATAACGAGGATGGACATAGGATACTTTTTGTCCATCCCGGAAAATAAGATAGTTTCCGGGATAGTGGAAGGTCCTTTATCCGTGCAGGAGCGGTGAAAGAATACAATTTCCTGCGGCCGGGGGGCCTGTCGTAAGAGGCGATAAAACAACCCACAGTCAGGTGGGAGGGTATTGCTCGCCTGGTTGCCTACCACCCCTGGTCTAGAGTATGCCGCCATAACAACCTTGAATTGTGTTCCTGCATTAGTGACCAGGTTCCAGTCTCCCTTAAGAGAAATATTCATAAAGTAGTTTTTGAAATATGGGATTTTGTCAATTTTGCGCCGGTTTTTCAATCACTAGATATATTATATATATTATTCATACGATAAAATACAACATGAACAAATTAGACATTAGCGTTTACTGGTTTGCAAATTAAACAGTTGAATTGTTTCAGATTTAAATTCAATCAGATTTATAATTCATTCGATAGATAACTTTTATTTGATGATTGAAAAATTAGCCCTTAATGAAATGACAAAAAAAATATTTACATCTCCCTTTTTTAAGGTAGGTTAAAAATCAAACACACTGCGTGAATTGACAGGCACTTGGTCGATTTTTCATTTGAGTATACATTTATTTTTTTCGGCTAATTACAAAGAGGGTCGTAGTGAGATCGGAATCTAAACTAATCTCTTCCTGCCATAAACAAGTGTTTACTGCCACTCGGTTACTTAAAATGTTTATTTTTTAAATCGTTGCCCACAGTTAGGGTTGCTAATACACCAGAATCGGGTGTGTAATGCGTGGAAATTCACATACAATAAAAGATTTCGTACTAGTGACGAGCGAACATCGTTTTCTTTATTTTGGTATGGAACTATAAAATATTTGATCACGAATATGGGGTAGTCAGAATTTCACCTAACTATTGTATCTTAATAGTTTATTTAAAGTTTTACAGCCTGAAATTTATATTAAAATAAATAAGCAATCTGTACAGTTTAATAAAATTGAAGTGTCTGTTTGTAATGTCAAAATAAAAATGGGAAAAAAACGTCAGGGTGACAATTCGGACCAGGAGATTCAGAGAATACAATTTTTAGAATTTTTGTTTGTCTGTCTGGATGTTCCGGCTAATCTCTGAAACGCCTATACCGATTTTGACACGACTTTCACTGGCAGATAGCTTTTTTTTATTGCAGGAGTTCAGCAGACAGGCAGACGGCCCACTTGATGGAAAGCGGTTACCATCGCCTATGGACATTTGTAACACCAAAGGTGCTACAAATGCGCTGCTGCTCTCTTAAGGGAGACTGGAACCTGGTCACTAATGCCGGAACACAACACAAGGTTGTGATGGCGGCATACTCTAGACCAGGGGTGGTCGCCATCCAGTCGAGGAAATACCCTACCACCTAGCTGTGGGTTGTTTTGTCGCCTCTTACGACAGGCCGCCAGGCCGCAGGAAATAAGCTGTTGATATAAGGAGTAATTTAAGTTATTTTTTTAGGATATCGCGAAAAAATATTCCACGCGGACGAAGTCGAGGGCACACCTAATACAAAATAACTAAACAAAACAGTGATCTCTAGAGAGGACATACATACATACATAACTTCACGCCAGTTCGCTTGCGGGGTAGGCACGAACAACAGAGCGCCATTTAGGCTTATTCTTACATACCTCACTTGCTTCTTTGACATTCATAACTCTTGTCATGCACGCTCGTCTGTTCTTAAGGCTCCTGACATCACCTTCTGCTAGTACACGATCAATTTGATCATGGAAGGTGTGTCGTGGCCTTCCACGACTTCTGCATCCATCCACTTTTGCATTGTATATCTGTTTATTCATTCTTTCATCATGCATTCTTTCCACATGCCCGAACCACCGGAGCATTCCTTTCCTTACCTTCACCCCGACACTCTATTTCAGACCAACTCTCTTTCTTACTTCGGTATTACGAATGCGGTCCGCAAGCGTCACTCCGCAGATTTTGCGCAGTGCTCGCATCTCGACCGCGTTTACTCTACTTTCATGCTCTTTCTTCCATACCCAACTCTCGCTTCCATACGTGAGCGTAGGTACCAGCACCGCGTTGTGTACGGCGAGCTGGGCCTTCTGGCTGAGGTTCTTAGCGCCTAGAAGTTTACCTAACGCTCCATTCACACTATTCCCCAAATTCACTCTTCTTTCTATATCAGCGGTGTACCTTCCATCCCTGCTAAAAGCATGTGTGTATAATCGTTTAAGAAAATAAATAAGTAGATATAAGAAAAGGTGAATATAATAAATAAGTTAATGTATAGTGGTAATGAATGTACTAGATATGTATAAATGCAAGTTACCAATAAAGGAAAAAAAATAAAAAAAAATACTTGAATGACATTATTATAAGGTCTGAAACGTTTATCAGAATTTTTCACTTCATATTTCAAAATTTAGATGGCGGTAGGGACAAAATGACGACGTAGACACTATTAATCATGTAGTAACATATATAATTTCATTTCCTGATTCTGAGTTAAATGACTGTGATAGACGGAGAGCCGAAAACATAAGGTTCTGTTCGTACCAAAATTCTGACAACTTTTGAAATCTCACCACCTCCGCTGACTTGGTCACGAACGGATGGGAGGGGATCGAAGCGTGAAGAGACTCTATTCGGGACGTCCCGAATACCGGTGGAAAGACAGAGTGGAGGCTGACCTGTGCACAGGATCGACAAAAGATGGCATGTTCAAGACACATTTTGGACCGCTGACCCAACGGAGTTACTTAGTAGCACAATATCGATATAATAACCACACGAATTGATTAATATTCTATGCACGAACTACTGGCAATGTTAGTTCCCGAATTGGATTATCTAATCTTCCTCATCCGACGTCATATTAATGCAAATACGAAATCGATATTTCAATTATTGAGTATCGTTATTGTAATGAGTCGATGCATTCAGCGCAATCGGTTATCTGAACTGGTCCAGTCTTGTGTATATCTCCTATGAAGAATGATTTATGGCCATTTCTCGTGTCTTAGTATCTCTCTTCTCTTTCATCTTCTTCCAATTATTTGGGGTCAACAGAATATGTCTCTTCTTCCACACTCTTCCATTCTGACTTACGTCCTCTGTCACACCACAAATCATCATAACATCTTTCACACAATCTAGCCATTTCCCGTGCCTTACTACTGTTTAAAATTTGACATAAAGCTCTATGCAAGAAATGTTAGTATTTTTTTAACTGGTAAAAGAATAGTCCTAAGAAAATACATAAATACTTTGGTGCGCTTCGGGAGGCCTTCGATTATGAACTGCTGTAGCAGCAGGTAATTACTGGTACGTTCACCTCGATCGGCTAGGTCAGGTGATGATTAGGGGCTCTCATCGTTCCACCCGCCCTTTCTCGCCTCGTGTGTGAGGCCGAGATAGTTTTTTTTTTATAGCTGGAGTACAGCAAGCAGGCTGACGGCCCACCTAGTGGAAAGCGGTTACCGTCGCCTATGGACGTTTGAAACATCAGAGATGTCACCAACGCGCTGCCGGCCTCGAAGAAATTTTATGACACCCTTTTTGAAAAACTCCATATCGTAGCGCTGAGGGAAACCTCGGCAACCATGGGAGCTCATTCCAGATCCCCACGGTACTCAAGAGAAACGTTCTACAGAATCGTTGCGTACATGAGCGAAATGGCTCAAGGAAGTGGGGGTGAACTCCCAACCGATGGCGAGCGGTGCGATGGTAGAAAGAGGACGAAGGCACCATTCTAAACAGTTTTTCGGAACACTCCCCGTTATACAATCGGTAGAATACGTAGAGAGAAGCAAAATCTGTCCTAAGGCCAAGCGTATCTAGACCGTCTGTGAGTATGGGATCATCAACAACGCGAACGGCTCGACGTTGAATACTGTCCAGGGGATTAAGTTAGTAGGCAGGTGCTCCAGCCCAAAGGTGTGAGCAGTACTCCATATGCGACCTCACCTGGGCTTTATAAAGCACAAGGCGTTGCCGCGGTGTGAAGTACTGCTTGGACCGAATTGCCGGAGAGACCTGCCTCTCCGGTTTCAAGTGCAGGGGCCCGCCATAAAGGGGTTAGCTACTGTCCGTACAGGCTGGAGATAAATGCGTGAGCGAACCCACAACCCAGACGAAGGACGCCTAAAGAAACGATAAAGAGTTATAGTGGGTATCTTCGATCTAGATGACAATAGCACTGGTGCAGAGATGCTAGTGCCACCCCGACGGTAGACAATTCCACTCCTCCCACCTCGTTTCCCCCGTGATGGCTTGTCCTCAATCGAATTTCTTCTCGATAAAACATGCCATGTGGTGATATTTGTAGAACACCGAGTATATCTAGCGAAAGAGCTGGATGGATTAAGTGGCAATATTTACCGGTGGTATTTTTTGTAATTTCGAATTGATTGATTTTATTGGTGCTAAGAGTTCTTTTAATTGCTAGAGTACGTCAGATAGGCTGACGGTCAACCTTATAGAAAGTAGTTACCGTTGCCTATAGACATTTGCAACCCAACAGGTGCTATTAATGTAGGTACTTACGGCCTCGAAGGGTGGACTGGAATCTGGCTACTGATTCTGGCCGGAACACAATCAAGGTTGTTATGGTGGTGTCTTCTATACCCTAGGTCGTGGTCATACAGACGAGCAAATACCACTGCGTCACTGAGTTGGTTTGTCCCCTTTTACGATAGGTCGTCCGGCCGCAGGATTTAGTATTATTGTCCGTTCCTGCACGAATATTATGAAGTCACGTTCGATCATTATATTTTTGCTTTTTGCGAAGCTGACCCAGACCCCCTCCCTCTCGCTCATATAAATGAAGATATCTACACCCATTACTATACATACACATACTGACTTTGAGGTTTAAATATAACAAATTATACTTTAACTTATTAATTACTTTTGGCTGTCTCACCGTTCTGCCTTTAATTAATCTAAATACCTCTTAATACACATTTGCTGCTTGACTAAATCAGTCTAGTCAAGAAGTCGACAGGAGTCTACCAACTCTCAAAAGCCACAAGTGCTTAAAGCGCAAGTCGCGAGTTTGCGGCCGTTTTCAAATTAATAAACTGAGCAGTTCAAATTGGGAAACTCGCTCTATGAGACTTTGTGACCGTCGAAAACTGGTATCTTGAAACTGCTTAACTTTAGGGTACTACATATATCGGGAAACGTATAAGTTTTGTTAAAGGCTGATCAATAATTGTTGGATATGGATATTTTTGTGCAAAAGCACTGTGCGAACAAAAGCTTTGTGTTTGTTTTTTTTTTTATTTTTTATTGCAGGAGTTCAGCAGACAGGCAGACGGCCCACTTGATGGAAAGCGGTTACCATCGCCTATGGACATTTGCAACACCAAAGATGCTACAAATGTGCTGCTGCTACCGATGCGCTGCTGCGCTCTTAAGGGAGACTGGAACCTGGTCACTAATGCCGGAACACAACTCAAGGTTGTTATGGCGACATACTTTAGACCAGGGGTGTTCGCCATCCAGTCGAGCAAATACCCTACCACCTAGCTGTGGGTTGTTTAGTCGCCTCTTACGACAGGCCGCCAGGCCGCAGGAAATTGTATTCTTTCTCCGTTCCTGCACGGATAGAAAACTGCTGATTGTTTGCGACACTTTGTTCGCATTGAATTTGGAGTGAATCCTTTAAATTATGCGCAATAATAATTCCATGGCAGCAAACAGGAATGTGGCCAGGAGAGCGGGCAACGCGATTACCAAATGTTCAATTGAGTTCAGTTTAAATACTCGTGCTGCTCACTTTCCTGCTTCCTGTCATGGATGCGGGAATAATCTGAACGAGGCATTAAATTTATATCCTCAAAACTCTGCTAATTGAAATAAAATAATACACAAATTTTGAAGAAATTGCTGTTATAATTCCTAAAACATTAATTGAATGTGAACCCTTCTGACACACTGGGAGATGATAATTCTGAAAACTGATTTAGGCAATTAGGCATTGTATAAATAGCAGTTTTCAATCCTATTTTGCATTATTTTGAAATCACAGATAGCCATAACCGTTTTATCATTTTACTTACTTAGGGACAGGAATTAATGAAATCTGTAATTAATTTTATATCCACGATTTGAATGTTCAAGTAATATTTAAGATATTGTTACGAGTTGCAGGACTGGAATTATTATAGAGTTTATTAGAACTATACAAACACGTATAACATAGGTACAAATATAACCGAACGCAATAAGTCCAAACGTAATGCAGAAGTCCGTAATTCAAATACACGCGCAAAGTCCGTCACTAAATAGATTACCGAATGTACACAAGTTTTGCTCGCGGCTATCGCTCGACTGCCTCGTCCCTCAATCGAGGCATTGCTTTATACTGCACAGATGCAATATGTCTGACCGGCGGCGTGGACCGAATTTCCTACAATCAGTTTGTACTTTAAATCCGACACACCTAATGACTGCCATAAAAGATACACAATGGGCTGTTTTCTAATCACAAATATTTAAACACAAAATAAACAAAAGACGTCCAAATGTAATAAAATGTGTTTCTACAGGTATGCAGGTGTAAATTTGTCTTTGTCGGCGTCTAGGTCGTAACAATATCTTAAAGTTGTTTACAGTTTCCAGAATAAATTCACTAACAGTTATAGGTATTTTATTATTATTTCGTTGTTTTGTTATGGTAGGTATATTATTGTATAATCCCTATTAATATTATAAATGCGAAAGTAACTCTGTCTGTCTGTCTGTCTGTCTGTCTGTCTGTCTGTCTGTCTGTCTGTTCCGTTTTCACGTAAAAACTACTGGACCGATTTGACTGAAACTCAGTATATATATATTTTCGATGCCGAGAATGAACATAGGATACTTTTTATCCCGGAAAATTGGATAGTTTCCGGGATAAAAGTATATTTGTCTCTGTGTTTGTTATCCTTTTACGGAAAGACTTTTGGACCGATTTGGCTGATACTCGGTACATATGTAATTTGAATACCGAGGGTGGACATGAGATATTTTTCATCCCGGATAATGGGATAGATTTTGGGATAGATTTATGTAAAGATTATCCCAAAAGTGGGACAGGCTTTGGTTGGTTTTGTGATTTGCCATTTTCATCATTTTGGTTATTTTGTCCTTTTTGCCCTTTTGCCCTTTTGACTTTTGCCCCTTTGCCCTTTTGACTTTTGCCCCTTTGCCCTTTTGACTTTTGCCCCTTTGCCCCTTTGCCCCTTTGCCCCTTTGCCCTTTTGCCCTTTTGCCCTTTTGCCCTTTTGCCCTTCTGCCCTTCTGCCCTTCTGCCCTTCTGCCCTTCTGCCCTTCTGCCCTTCTGCCCTTCTGCCCTTCTGCCCTTCTGCCCTTCTGCCCTTCTGCCCTTCTGCTCTTTTGCTCTTTTGCTCTTTTGCTCTTTTTTGTCCTTTTTATCCTTTTTGCTGATTTTGTCCCTTTTGTCATTTTTGTAGTTTTCATTGACGAGGGATAGATAAATAAAACTAGGACTGTTTGTAATAGAGGATGAAAGTTTGGATGAGACCAATCATTTCTCAAGTTCATAGATATAAAAATGCATCGTCTATAAAAATGCGATAGTAACTCGATATGTCTTTCTGTTAAGTTTTCGGAAAACACTGGGAATACTGTATCGTTTTTATTGTAATTTTGTTTAAATGTAGTTTTAATGCCGAAAATGGACATATATATATATTATGCCAGGAGATCAGCATGAGAATATATCAAGCATCGAGTTTGCGATATAAAATGAAGTGAATTTTTCGGGGGCAAATGGCACTAACATAAAAATGGTGTACATTGTAACCTGTATTAACGCCTGCTCTTTAAACAAGAAGCAGGAACTAGAGGTTAACCCGCGGCCCAGCCGCGGGGTAAACTCTAGTTCTTATATATATCTTGTTTATTAATGTAATAGTTCAAAGTTACCCACATACTTAGGGTCTTAGGACATATGAGATTTTGGAGGTGGGCACTGAAAACCAGTGCTGTGTCGGAACATGTTTCGGCACAGCGAAAGACTGAGTGCCAACCTCATTTCATAAATTGCTGCTTTCATTTATTGTTATTCTCTTATCAGATTGTATTGCGTGAGTCACAATTGGAAATAAATATTTTCTTTCTTTTCTTTTCTCTTTCATCTTATTAGTGGTACATATATTTTTGGCAGCAGTCAGTGAATTCAATCTATCCGAGTCCTTGGAATCAAAAATTACGAGTTACATAACCAACTCGGACGGTGCCGGACAAAGAAACAAATGTCTTTATCTCACAAAGAATGCAGATTTGATGATATCCGTTCGTCCGAGGAATATTTCCCGCGATAGGACGCAATCAACCCGGCAAATTCTTGAGGGGTCCGCCAAGGGTAGCCTCTTAGCCCTCTGTTACTTAGTGTAGCGGAATATTATTGCGATTTGCGTAATATAAATGCCGTTGGGCGGTTAAGGGAAGAAGCAAGCGTTTTTAACCGGTATTAGGATGAAGGGGTTTTATTCATTTCTTTCCTTTTTTCGCAGAAATAGTAAATTGTTTTTATTTTAGAGATAATCGTGGTTTTGTAGGTTTTTAGTTTATTAATGGTTTATTCGCAGATGTTAGTATGCATAATTAACACTTGTTACCCTATACGAATATGGGTACTTTATTTAAACATTGATCTGATAATTACTGTATACATACATAACTTCACGCTAGTTCCCTTGCGGGGTAGGCACGGACAACAGAGCGCCATTTAGGCTTATTTTTACACATCTCACTTGCTTCTTTGACATTCATAGCTCTTGTTATGCACGCACGTCTGTTCTTAAGGCTCCTGGCATCACCTTCTGCTAGTACACGATCAATTTGATCATGGAAAGTGTGTGTCGTGGCCTTCCACCACTAATTACTGTATAATTACTGTTAATGTCAATAAACTATTTTTCATTTGTGAATTTCTTTACATCATGTTTTTTATTGTTCTCTGTGTCTTGAGTAAGTAAAGTAAAAAAAAAAACAATGTATATGTAAATAATTTATATTACTTCTGCTGCTTGGCTCGTCATGGTTTATTTACCTATTTTTTAATATTTCTTTCTTTAATTACTATTGTACAGAAAAAACATTTATAGAATATTAAACTGGATGATTAATGGATATAAGTACAAAGGTAGACGAAAAAAACGAGACGGACAACCAGAAAAAACGTCTGCCTTTACAAACATAAGCTGATAATAGAGTTGAAAATACATAAATACATAACTTCACGCCAGTTCCCTTGCGCGGTAGGCACGAACAACAGAGCGCTATTCAGGCTTATTCTTACACACCTCACTTGCTTCTTTGACATTCATAGCTCTTGTCATGCACGCTAGTCTGTTCTTAAGGCTCCTGACATCACCTTCTGCTAGTACATGTGTGTATGTATATGTATATATTTATTTATTTAATATCAATACATACATACATAACTTCACGCCAGTTCCCTTGCGGGGTAGGCACGAACAACAGAGCGCCATTCAGGCTTATTCTTACACACCTCACTTGCTTCTTTGACATTCATAGCTCTTGTCATACATAAATATATGGAAAAATATCAAACATCACTATGTTGCAGTTTATGTTTATTTATTATGTTTCTTATGTATTATGTATACAGGTTAGACTCCCTATCCTACCACTGACATTTGGATATGCGTTCAGTCCCTAATACTGGGCTGTCGCGTTGACAATAATAATATAATTTTAAATATACAAACGGCAACTTTACTAAAATACTTTCGAAGTTCAACTAATTTTTGTACCTGATACACCTGCGCACTACTAAAGCTACCGCGATCCGGCTTGGCTAGTCCCCACCTCGTGTACAGCAAACTTAAGAGGGTCATTGGGCGAAATTCAGAGTTTACTGATTTTTTTTTAATTGCAGGATTTCAGCAGACAGGCAGACGGCCCACTCGATGGAAAGAGGTTACCGTCGCCTATGGACATTTACTACACCAAAGGTGCTACAAATGCGCTGCTGCTCTCTTAATGGAGACTGGAACCTGGTCACTAATGCCGGAACACAACTCAAGGTTGTTATGGCGACATACTTTAAACCAGGGCTGGTAGCCATCCAGTCGGGCAAATGCCCTACCACCTGGCTGTGGGTCGTTTTGTCGCCTCTTACGACAGGCCGCCCGACCGCAGGAAATTGTATTCTTTCTCCGTTCCTCCCTCGTAACTTGCTTAGCTTAGAGATATACAATGTGTGTGTTTGTCTGCCGATTATTATTATAGACTTGGGAAACCCTACGTCCAGCATTGGACATCGATTGGCTAAAGATGAGGTCGCGAGATGTCGCTCATATTAAAAATATGATGCAATTCTATCTGGCAAGAAAACATAAATCAATTCACCACCATTTCTATTTATTGCCAGATGGTTTTCTTACGCGCACAAAAGCGTGCTTAGGCCCTTAAGCAAAGCTGAAATATGTAATGTCGGCTTTTCACTGGCTCTTAAGCTAATTGGAAGAAGGTGAAAGTAAGGAGAGATGAAAGACATTTAATACGTATACGGCGTTGATCTGCCTTCCCTTGATTTCGATTTCATATTAAATTTAACGAAGGTTAGGATTACCTTTCTTTCAATGCTAAATGTGTAAATGAATTGTCACACAAAGACGAGGTAAACGGAAATGCTAGATTCCCCAGAATCATCGGTTGATGCTGCCAAATCTGATGACACACTCGACAAATTACATGAGACATTTGAAATTGTACTAATGGCTTGAGTTTTAGAAATATGATTTGTTTTAATTAGAATTTGAGACATTCAAATAAAAATATTACTGTGTTATTGAATTGAAACGCCTTTAGAATCGTTGTGATTTAATAATATAATAATAATAATAATAATAACGGGGAGCAAATTAACGAAATACCTTGACCTCGCGCACGAGATTACGGCCATGTGGCATATGGACTCAACGATCATCGTACCGATAGTGGTGTCTGTCCGTCGGTCTAATAGCGAAGAGCCTCGACCGACACCTAGAGAGGCTCTCGCTCGGTAAATGGGCGAAGGGCCAGATGCAGAAGGCGGTTCTCCTGAGCACGGCACGCATTGTGAGGAAGTTCCTGTCTCTGGAGCCTTAACCACCGGTAGCTTGGACCCTAGGCCCCGCTGCCGACGGACGTCATCTTTTTATATTTTTTTTAATATGTGTTTATTTTTTATATATATATGTATTAAAAAAACATAAAAAAGAATATAAATAAATATATGTGAAATAATAAGAATAATCGGCAGACAAACACACACATTGTATATCCCCAAATTAAGCAAGTTACGCTTGTGTTATGGGTAATATACAACGGACTACTCTGGGGCCGATCCCAGACACCCAGACCATAGTAAATAACGGAGAAAATACGTTTCCGAAATTTACTATACCAGGAATCGAACCCGGAACCTCTGCGTTGCAGTGAGGTACGTCGGCAAAGGGTTAGCCCGCTCAACCACAGAGGCCGTCTCGTCGATTTGAAATTCGATGAAACGAAAGAGCGACACTAAAATGAGATAAACACGTGAATCTATAGGACTAAGCCTGCGAGACAATGAGATACGAGTTTTACATTGTGGAGCACGGATTAGAGTAGAGAGTCAATAGACTAAAACAGTGAAAAATCAAAAGTGATATTTAAGAAGTTTATTTTGAATTGTAATATGTTGACGGACGTAGGGTAAAGGAATTGTATTTATATTAATAAAAGTTTGAAAAGAATTATCTGTGTGTATATTCTCTGAAGTTTCACTTCTACTGCGTGTGAACTGCACACAATTTTTTAAATTTGTATTTAGTCGCATTAGGTTAGATAACGCGAAACGCGACTAGAACGCCCGGCCATCATTGAAAGTTATGGCCACAGCGTAATCCCTACAACGCACGCGGTATGGGGAAATAAAACGCACCTGTTCGATGCTTTCATGTGTGTTACACACACATACATTCGTGTGTGTGCTAAATGTGTATGGCTTATGTGTTAATTTCTTTTTCCCGAAGGGCTAATTTTAATCTATTATTAAATTAGTGCTTTTTGCGTATACTTCGGGGAGCAAATTATTGAATTTTACGATAATAAAATCGGCCGAGTGATTTGTTATTAACACAACATACAAAATGTAGAAATCGCGAGGAAATTAGTAAGTTGAAATGTCAGTGGGCCGGTTACGTCTGTCGCAGGATCGATCGCCTATGGAGCAAACGTGTCTAGGGGCCCAATTCTGCTATTACTATTTCGTCACAATCACTGGACACTAGTATCTCAATCGCAGGTTTGCCTGATTTCGGTAGTCTGCTGATTCCAATGGCGTGCCAATGTCATGCCCCTCTATCTTTATAAATATTTATAAGTGACTAGCGGTCCCGGCAGAGGTTGTCCTACCCGGAAAAAATAAAATTCTAGAACCCGATTCCAGCTCCACCTACCGGGTCTGATTGTGAATCTAAACCCACTCAAACACCCCCGGACCCACTCAAACACTATTTTTTTACATCGTGGGTTACATTATTGTAATTTTAGTAGGGGTCCCTAATTTTTTTGTAGTAATGAATATAGCCTATATTAATCTGAGATAATGTAGCATTCTAGTGGTGAAAGAATTTTCAAAATCCATCGGTCAGTTTATTCGTTACAAACATACAAAATTACAAATCTTTCCTCTTTATAATATTAGTAATAACTCGCGAAATAAAATGTTTAAAATTGTGTTAGCTTTGCCAGGTGGTAGGGCATTTGCCCGACTGGATGGCTACCACCCCTGGTCTAGAGTATGTCGCTATAACAACCTTGAGTTGTGCTCCGGCATTAGTGACCAGGTTCCAGTCTCCCTTAAGAGAGCAGCAGCGCATTTGTAGCACCTTTGGTGTTGCAAATGTCCATAGGCGATGGTAACCGCTTTCCATCAAGTGGGCCATTTGCCTGTCTGCTGATCTCCTGCAATAAAAAAAAAAAAGCTTTTCTTAATTAATTTCGTCCAACGCCATTTCTGCTAGCGGTAATAATACAATTTTGTTTCGTAATATTATTCCGCCGCGATGATATCGAGAAGATATTGTGGATTAAGTAGAATACGAATGTTTTACACTATTGCAATAAAATTGTTCTTTAAATATCATCTGCGCAACGTCAAGATATACGTACCGTAGGACGCCCTCCAGCCGGGTGAAGCGACGTGAAGGTCGTCGGTAGGGTTGGAAGGCACCGGGACATGTAACATGGACTTCGGAAGACCTACGTCCAGCAGTGGACATCAATTGGAGTTTCATTGGATCAATTGGAATTGGAATCGGGAGTTTTTTTTTAATTTTTTTTATTGCATGAGTTCAGCAGATAGGCAAACGGCACACTGGTGGAAAACGGTTACCATCGCCTATGGACATTCGCAACACCAAAGGTGCTACAAATGCGCTGCTGCTATCTTAAGGGTAACTGGAATCTGGCCACTAGTTCCGGAACACAACTCAAGATGTTATGGCGGCATAGGTAGCCATTCAGTCGGGCAAATGCCCTACGACCTGGCTGCGGGTTGGTCTGTCGCCTCTTACGACAGGCCGCCCGACCGTAGAAAATTGTATTCTTTCTCCGTTCCTTCCTCGTAACTTGCTTAGCTTGGACATATACAATGTGTGTGTTTGTCTGCCGATTATTATTATTATAGACTTGGGAAAGCCTACGTCCAGCAGTGGACATCGATTGGCTAAAGATGAGTTCGCGAGATGTCGCTCATATTAAAAATATGATGCAGTTCTATCTGACAAGAAAAAATAAATGAATTCACCACCATTTCTATTTATTGCCAAATGGTTTTCTTACGCGCACAAAAGCGTGCTTAAGCCCTTAAGCACTAGCTTATCTCGGTTACATCGCTATGGCCTTAAGTGGCAGGCAATAAATCAATATTGGACATTTCATTTAACGTCCAGCCCGGTTATCCCGAGCGTGCGATATCGGACGCATTCCCCCGGGGATCAAAACCCCGAGGCTTCTTATGCCATGGCCGTGATATGACTAAGGCCAGTCTCGCTGTATTTATTTTTTGCTGCTTGTCTTGTTTCAGTTTTAAAAACGTATTGTTAGGAACTTATTTAGTTGTGGCAGCTGGGCGCAGTGAAGAAAACGGGGTTTGTTTTAAATTTGTATATTTTACTAGCTTTTGCCCGCGACTTCGTCCGCGAGGAATAGTTAAAAAAAAACCCATTAGAAACATTCTTCATTGGTGCTCCGCTCCTATTAGTCTTAGTGTGATGTGATCTTCCTCGATAAATGGGCTATCTAACACTGAAAGAATTTTTCAAATCAGACCAGTAGTTCCTGAGATTAGCGCGTTCAAGCAAACAAACTCTTCAGTTTTATATATTAATATAAGATATCTGAATTTCAATATTACACCAAACATTATTTTATACGGAACAGGCAGCGATGGCAATTGAACATAAAAATTGTATAGAAAAATAAACGTATGAAAAAGCTTGTCCTACCTACGTAGTCATTTTGCACTCAGAATTTCCCTGACTTAAAATCTACAGTAGCTTACATCCCGGAAATCCCGCGGGATTTTCCCAGGAACGGTTTACCAATTGTTAGGACATATAAACATTGGCTTATTTCCACACAGTTTAAAGTAAAACGAACGATTGCGTACATTAATCTTTAAATAATGCAGTTTTACCTACTAGGAATCCCGCGGGAATTTTCCGGAGGGCGGTTCAATGTAGTCAGAGTGCATAATGATTGCCTTATTAAAATACGATTTGCTACCAGTCTAACGTAGATGAAGTCGCGGGTGAACCCTAGTTCAATTATAAATTTATTAAAATTACCACAATGACTATGGAACCCTATAAATTCGTTTATATTATATATCAACCAAGGTCAATTTGCCTGTCTGGGTGTCTGTCTACCACCTCTGGCCTTGAGCATGCCGCCATAATAACCTTGGGTTTTGTTCCGTCATTAGTGGCGAGGTTCCAGTCCCACACGGCCTCTGTGGTTGAGCGGGCTAAGCCTTTGCCGGCGTACCTCACTGCAACGCAGAGGTTTTTTACATTTTTCTTATAAAAAATACAAATTTATTTATAAAAAAAATATAAAAAACTGATCTTCGCCGGCAGTGGGGCCTAGGGTCCAGGCTACCGGTGGTTAAGGCTCCAGACACAGGAATCTCCTCACAATACGGGCCGTGTCCAACAGAGCTGTCTTCTGCATCCGACCCTTCAACCAGATACCAAGCGAGAGCCTTTCAAGGTGGCGATCAAGGCTCTTCGCTTATTATTATATACAAATTCGGCAGCACATTGATAGCACCTTTAGTGTTGCATGTTCATAGGCGACGGTAACCACTTTTCATCACAGATGGGCCGTCAGCCTGTCAGCTGTACTCCATAAAAAAATTCAAGCT
Source organism: Dendrolimus kikuchii (assembly GCA_019925095.2). Classification (NCBI taxonomy): domain Eukaryota; kingdom Metazoa; phylum Arthropoda; class Insecta; order Lepidoptera; family Lasiocampidae; genus Dendrolimus; species Dendrolimus kikuchii. The sequence goes on from CM034413.1 coordinate 11,562,934, forward strand.
TTCGAGAACAAAGAAATCGACAACTGTACCGCTTATTAAAATTTAAAACTAGGTACCGTCAACCATTATTTTTTTTATATATCTCTGTCAATTATAGGCATTCAAATACAATAAAAGATTCCAAAACACGACACCAAGACGCCGTGACAGGCACGCCATGGCACGACAAGTTCGCGTGTCAGACGCAGATGTTTGTCGTTTTCGTAATGACTTCGGCATGCTGTTGTGTCTATTTTCTTCTAAACCAGCCATTTTGCGTTTTGAACGATTTATCATTTTTACTGTTGTATTTGTTTATGTTGTTTTTTTTGAAGTGATGACTTCTTATGGGAGGGTAAACCGCTTCGTTACGTAACGCGTTACGGCGCCAGACGGCTTCCCTTTCTCTCACGTATACGGTAGCGGTAAGTAGGCTCCTCCTCTATCACTCACTAATGATACTAATAATGTACATACACAAAATTCTAATGTACATATTCAAGAATTGTAACTAAGAATAAAATATATTTTATAATCAATAAAAGACTTTATTAATAAATAACCTTTCCTTACATTAATATACATAAAATTTAAGTAATAACTTAAGCTTTTCTCAAGTTAAACAATTTCAATATTAAATAGTTCAAATTAGATTACTTTAACTCCGCGTCCGATTATAAGCCTCGGCGAAAGGCTCTCGTGCGACGACCGCGTAACGTCCTGACGGACAGGGTCGACGTTATCACAAAACGGCTGGCCCGGATCAGCCCGCCCGCGGTTAGGACGGCAGGCTGGCAGGCACGGACAGACAGACACAGACGGCGGCGTCTCAGGCGCCGCCAATCAAGATCTCTCCACGTCCCTGCGAGGGATGCTAGGAGACATAGCTCCCCCACAGGATAGACTAGGCGTGTTGCTGGGAAGTTTCTTTCGCCGTTTCTTCTCTCCCAGCCATAACACGTTGCGAAACGGCAGTAAGATAGCGTAGGCCGCCGCAAACCACCGATCCCGGCCCGCCGGAATCCTTCCCCTCGGGCTTTATATTACCCGTCGCCCGTTCTCAATTAGTGCTTTGTGTCGCCCTATGGTGGGCATCATTAAATTCATCCCCCTCTCATGGCAACAGTCCAGCCGAGGTAAAACTCCTTAGGGAGCTCCCTCGAGCAGGTTGCCCCTCCGGACTCGAGCGCTTTCGCTTCGCGAAGGCACTTGCCCCAAAAACCCCGGTAAAGTTGTAAGGTCTTCGGACCAACAACATAAAGTCAAGTCCAATAAAAAAAAAAAAGATTACTTTAAGTTATCACTTCTGTCGGGCGTCCCGAGACGCACGTTTGTTTTTTCTGTCATAGTCATTTTGGTTTTTCGATTTCATCGTGCGCATCCGTCCCGCCGTCTGTCTTTATATCTCGTTACTAGCCGTTGTTGGCGGTTTTGCCCGCATAGATTATATTAAAGTAAACAAACTTTCTGCACCCATTTAACACCCTTAGGGGTTGAATTCCTAAAAACGCCTATACACGTGTATATTTATTTCTAACCACAAGCAGCAATAAAAAATTTCGTGTTTCTTACTTTGAAAACGACGTATTTTCATACAAAGTATTATCTCCCTTTTCACCCCTCTCGGGGGTTGAATTTAAAAAATTCTTTCTTATTGCGCATCTAGAGTGTAGAAAGTACCCGCATGCAAATTTTCAAGGACCTAGCCCCAGTAGTTTCGGCTCAGCAGTAGGTGAGAAGTAATTATATTATGCGTGTGTAATTGACGTTCTAAGAAGCCCCTGTTGCAGTAAATATGAATACTGACGAACTAACTTTGTAATAATATTAAAATAATTTATAAAAATATGTATATATATATATTAAAATATGATGTTATGTCAGGAGCCTTAAGAACAGACGAGCTTGCATGACAAGAGTTATGAATGTCAAAGAGGCAAGTGAGGTGTGTAAGAATAAGCCTAAATGGCACTCTGTTGTTCGTGCCTACCCCGCAAGGGAACTGGCGTGAAGTTATGTATGTATGTATGTATTTTGTACTACGTAAATAGTTGACGTTTCTAATAGTGTACTATTTATTACCAACTACTATAATCGCCAAATATAAATATATTTTTTTGACTCGGCATACTTCAATTCGTCTACAACAGCTACATTCATACCATCCCCTTTGTCTACATCAGCGCCATTTTGGACGGTTTTTGAACTGTTATTTACAGGATACAACTGGAACACTTTCTCAACTATTCTGCTATATGAGATGCTTCTTCTTACCTCTATCCTCCATATTTATTTATTTAGAAACGTAACACATGACAACGTTATGTGAGTCGACACTTTTTTTTGTATTTAATATTAGTGACCTGACCTGGTGATTGATGCATAATCGAAGTTTACACATAAATCGGACTTAACGTATGCATATTCTCTACATTTAAAGGATAAAAAAGACAAAGACCGAAGCATGACGATAAGCTCACGAAGATTTGACTTGTTAAAATGTAATAAAAGGTGTACAACAACGTAATTTGCACGTAACATAGTTATGATGTCCATCAAAATATACAACAATTACCTTCAGACATAAAGACATACCGCGAATATGAGACATATATGTAAATATAAACTTTTTACATACCTAACGTACAAGACATTTTATTTGATACAGGAATTCTTGGACAAAAATAATAAAAATGTTCACCCCAATAGTCCGGTACTTTTTGTCCTCATTTCCCACTATAGTCCTACGCTGGCCGGGGCTTGTCCTTGGGTGCATTGTTATATGGTGTAGACAGGGATAATCGCCGGTCAGTGTCACGCCACATTTACATAAAATTTGTCCAAGGGCCTCTACATGTTGGCCTTTCCATGGCTCCACGCAAGCCCTCCAAATGTCCGGGCCATTTTTATGGCCCGTGGTCTCGAAAAACACATGCGTATCAATATTAGAATTTTTTGACATTTATTTTTTTCCTTCTTTATAATCTATGTTAAGTATATTTTATTTAAATTCCTTTTAATAGTTGTAAAGGTGGTCTGGAAGATATCGCCGGCGGCGATAAGACCTCCTACTGTGTATGTATGTGTAACTTATGTATGCAATAAAGAACATTCATTCATTCATTTTTTTAATATAAATCGTTTTATTTTAATCGATTCGGCGATGTGTGAGTTCCTATATCGATTCAAATTCTTAATTGTATTATTACGAGTCGCTAGACTCGAATTAAAATGCCGTTAGAATTACTATAGAGTTTATTAGAACTATACAAACACGTATAACACAGGTACAAATATATCCTCAAATTAAGCAAGTTACCAAATGCTTGTGTTATGGGTAATAAACAACGGACTACTCTGGGGCCGATCCCAGACACCCAGACCATAGTAAATAACGGAGAAAATACGTTTCCGAAATTTACTATACCAGGAATCGAACCCGGAACCTCTACGTTGCAGTGAGGTACGCCGGTATAAAACCCTGTGGTTTCTGTGGGGGTTACTATTGTAGTATTAAGTCGTTGTTTAGTAATCAGAAGGTTGCTTATCAGAAGGTGTTCTTGAGGTGTGAGAGAAATCGAACTAGGTTTTTGATTTTAACTATTTACACGGTTATATTGGCCAACGAGAGCCGTTGAGAGACCACCGTTAGGAAGGCTCTAATGGCTCCAAACCTCGCCACCGACGGGTAGTTGTCCGTCGAGTAGAAGCCGGGGCAAAGAGGTTTTCCTCGAGGCCCCAACCTCCTCATCGCCTCAAATGGCCAAGATGAAGAAGAACAACAACACGGTTGTATTGTTCACACAAGAAATGTACATATATATATATAATTTTACACACGCTAAGTCACACGAGGTGTGGACTGATCTGTTCCGCGAGACAAGACCGGTCTGTCGCTATGTACGGGTAAGACTGTCGCACGCGCGTCGTAGTTGCCCGAGCGCTAAAACTGCTGACAGAGCGACCTGTGTCACCACGACCCTAAAAGAGCATACTTTTTTTTTATTCTATGAGTTCAGCAGACTGGCAGACGGCCCACCTGACGGAAAGCAGTTACCATCGCCTATGGACGTTTGTAAAAAAGCTAATCTGCTGCCGCTTTCTAAAGAGAGATTGGCCACTAATGCCGGAATACAACTCAAGGTTGTTATGGCGGAATACCCTAGACCAGGGGTGGTAGCCATCCTGACTGTGGGTTGTCTTCCGGCCGCCCGGCCGCAGTGAATTGTATTCTTTCTCCGTTCCTGCACGGATATTATCGAAGACATTGCGTAACTCAACAATATCCCAATGAATTTTGTTCAAACCAATTGTCGTATTTTTGAAGCTCTACCTTCTGGATTTGTTTTTTCATGGGGGGCAAAATTTTACAATTTTAAATGCGAATATTTCGCCACCTCTTAACCTCATTAAAAATAACATTGAGTAAAATCATTAAAATTTGTCAAGATCTGACTACAGTTTTGTTTAGCGGGATGAAGATTATACATTCTAATTCTTACGGAATGTCAGTAATTTCTGTATTTGTTAAAATGAGTGAAATGGTAAAATGAGTGACACAGGGGCGTAGCTACCGTCGTATGAGCCGTATCTATGACACGGGTCCCCCAGGTTACACGGGCCCTTTTATCTGTGCAGAAACGGATAAAGAATACAATTTCCTGCGGCCGGGCGGCCTGTCGTAAGAGGCGACAAAACAACCCACAGCCAGGTAGTAGGGCATTTGCCCGACTGGATGGCTACCACCCCTGGCTTAAAGTATGTCGCCATAACAACCTTGAGTTGTGTTCCGGCATTAGTGACCAGGTTCCAGATTCCTTTAAGAGAGCAGCAGCGCAATTGTAGTACCTTTGGTGTTGCAAATGTCCATAGGCGATGGTAACCGCTTTCCATCAAGTGGGTCGTCTGCCTGTCTGCTGAACTTCTGCAATAAAAAAAAAACGTGTAAGCAAGAATTCCTAAAATGTTATCTTAACTGAACACAACCAGTACAAATGTAATGCACGATTCAATAACACGCGCAAAGTGTCACTATATAGATTATCGAATGAACACACGTCTAGCCTCGCTTGTGGTTATCGCTTGACTGCCTCACCACACAAAGTAAACAAAAGAAGACGGTCATAAAAGCGCTTCAATGTTATTAGCTCAACCTCCGACGGGTAACAAATGTGCTTTGTTTACAAATATGCAGGTGGCCCAAATTGGTAACAATATGTTTGCCGAAAAAAAGGAGAGAAGTGTATCTTTGATTCGAATCGTTCGTCTAATTTAGCTCCTAGGAGCATTAAATAAATATAATAACTTGTATTTATATTTATTTATTTATCATGTATTTATGATTCAACACGCGAGCATTACTTGTTTGTTTTGTAAAAAAAATTACCTTTCTTTTGGGCTCCCCAACACATTTCGATACAAGGGGGCGGTGGCGTAGCTCGGGTCTAAGGCAAGCTACGCCACCGCTTTGTCATATTATAAAAAGACGGACGGACGGACACGACGATTTCATAAAGGTTAAGCTTTTTCCAAAACAGATACCGTCCAAACCTCATTGGACATATTCTTTTTAAATTATTCTATTGTTTAATATCTCCTTATTTCTTTTTTTTTCTTTTATATTATATCAAAAACAATGTAAGAAAATGCTTGAACGCATTAATATTGTTAAGGTGGACTCCTGGTCCAGGAGAGCTACTACTAGGTAAAATACATAAAAGAAAATTTGGAAAAAATTAACTAATATATTGCAAAAACCGAAACTTGACATAAGAGTGACATGTCTGTATAAAACTTATAAAAATAACTATTTACAAAAGAAGATCGTTACAAACAAATATCATAGCGTCAAGCTGTGGTAGCGTAATGGCTAACGCACGCGTCCCGCACTCAAAGGGCGCGGGATCGATCCTGAGCGTAACGCATGCACCACTTAGGCAGTTTTCTGATCTAATCTGCATATTGTTACAATTACCACGTGCTAATAACGGTGAAGGAAAACATCGTGATGCAACCTGCACACCGAGATAACCGATGTGTCAAACCTGCCAAGCCGCCTTCGACAAGAGTGGCGGGTATAATGTCCGTTCCCCTACAATGGGAGGCCCGAGCCCAGCAGTGGGACATTTATGGGCTGTTATTATATATTTATTATAATATCATGTTTTCCTTTAATTCATTATATCTTAAAATACAGAATGCATGATGAAAGAATGACTAAACAGATATACAATGCAAAAGTGGATGGATGCAGAAGTCGTGGAAGGCCACGACACACCTTCCGTGATCAAATTGATCGTGTACTAGCAGAAGGTGATGTCAGGAGCCTTAAGAACAGACGAGCGTGCATGACAAGAGTTATGAATGTCAAAGAAGCAAGTGAGGTGTGTAAGAATAAGCCTAAATTTCGCTCTGTTGTTTGTGCCTACCCCGCAAGGGAACTGGCATGAAGTTATGTATGTATGTATGTTAAAATACAGTCTGCTACCTGTAGATAAATCGGGATCGGCAGTGGTCGAATGTGGGAATTATAATAAGTAATGAACACTATGAAATATCTCTCTCTTTTCTTTCACCATATACCAATTACTTGGGGTCGGCACAATGTGTCTTTTCCTTCCACACTCTTCTATTCTGACATACCTCTTCTGTCACACCGCATATCATCATGTCATCCTTCACACAATCCATCCATCTTTTTTTTGGTCTACCTTTAAATTTGTACCCATCGATCTTGTAGTATAACATTCTTTTTGTCACGTGACTTTCATCCCTCCTCATTATATGCCCATACCAACTTAATCTTCTTCCTCTCAATTTTTCTGTCACAGGTGCAACTTTCAAAGATCCCCTTATGTACTCATTTCTCACCTTATCCATTCTTGTAACACCACACATCCATCTCAACATTCTCATCTCAGCTGAGTGGAATCACTATGAAATATATAAATGCATTTAATATGTTTAATGGTACACGATTGACGACAGACATGACGGGACAAAAGAATAATAAACTTGACATCTGAGGTGCCAGTGCCAAGTTCCAAACCTTATTTTAACACTAACTACAGTCTATACAGATACTTTACTTTTCACCAACTAAACATACACGGTTCTTCATTGATTGATTTTTCCTGAACCGTGGTGGATGTCTCCCTCCTCCTTACAATAAATACGTTTCTGTTTATGTTCGTGAAAGTGGCTTCTGTATGAAGTATTTTCTTTACTATACAAAACTGGAAATATCCGGTTTATTCCGGTTACGCCGCGGGCAATGAGGAGGGTGGGGTAAGCGTAGGGTTACCAGCGAAGAATATTGGAACGAAGTTCCTTATCGCGCGTCGCGAAAGGGGGCTAGACGGAAAAAATTAAGACCAAAAGTTGTAACGACACTTTTTGCTATAGTTGTAAGCCGTGCGGCGTGCGCGTGTTTCTCTGTCTGTCTCTCTCTCTTTCATAGAAAGCAAGCCAAGTTATTTTCGTATCGTCTTTCTATTTCGCATTGAACAGTATGGTGTCGCGACGATTATTTTTGTTGACTGTATACAGGTTTGTTGTACATAATAAATAATAAATCAAAAAAACCATTGCTACAGTTTCTAGAGGAAGAATTTGATTTAACAATAAACAATAATCCAGCAGAATCAACTACCATCGATGCAGTTTTTTCAAGGCATTTAAATAAAATAGAATCCCAAACATATGTTTCCTACTTCAGTTACCACAAGCCAATTATTACTAAAATTGAGCCTACTGATTAAGTTTATATTACATTATATTTGTTAATAATAAAACAAATATTATTATAACTTTAAAAAAAATTACAATTCCTTCAGTAATTAATCGAAAGGAACTTCTTTCCATCCGGGTGCCCCTTGACACCTCTCAAGTTTTTTTCATTTAATATCGGCTTTTCTGTCATCCGCTCTAGTATATCACGAGAGCATTCATCTGGAGAGAAAGAAGTTTGTTTATTTTCGGATAAAAACAGGAATTCAATAAAATACTTTCAGTAAGTGCAATCGACGAATATCCCGGTTCATATTCACGTGGACAACAAGTGACATTTTTTTTTAAAGGGTGATTTGGGTGTTTAGTTTCAAATAAAAAATCTTGTTTATTTACAGTGATTTCACATGCTGTTATTTATTTTAAGTTGTTACAGAAATTTGATTGTAGTGACGACTATAGATAGAAGGGCCAGTGCAAAATCCGAGTTGAAATGTTCATAATTAAAAATTAAATGATGTTTTGATGTGGTGAAATAGCATTTGATGCGTTTGTCGCAAACGACGGATCAGAAATGAAATCGTTATATATTAAAAAAAAAATTGTCTGTAATATGTTTGTGTTCACAAAACTTGAACAGTATTCGGTGGATTACCTTCCTTAATTAATTGATATCAGTCTGAGCCATAGCGAAGCGTGCCCAAGTAGCTATTAATATTTTGCTAATATTATCATGATATAAATGATATTATTTTTTAGTTTTAGCTTGCTTAAAAATGTAATAAGGATCCAAAAATTACGTCACACTAATTTCATGATTTTTTACCTCTCCCCATCCTTGTTACAACAGGTCACATTCGTCATTCAATTATTTAAAATGTGACGTGACGAAATTTAGGACCCCTCGCGCCCCTTGTTACGCAATGTCACACACGTCGACAATCTCTCTTCCCCCCCCCCCCCCCCAAACGTGACGTAATTTATGGATGGTCCCTAAATCTCCTACATCTTTGTTTACTACAAAAAAAAACTTGAGAAAAAAAGCTCGATGCGTTTTTTATTCCATTTTTTAATTGGCACACGGCAACCCTAAATAAAGAGGGTAGCTACTTGGCGAGATAATGATTGCGGTACATTCTCCCCTTTGACATGGGGGAAATTGTATCGTACTTTTTTTCGTGCCTCGCTTCTCTCTACCCTCTTTTTCCCCATATTTCAACGAGATATTGTTAATACTTCAACGGGTGTTTAATCTTGGGAAATGAATTATTTCTTTTAGAAGGGTTAAAATAAAGTTTTTGTATTAATCATTATGTCGTTTGCTTTTCGTCTATTAGGGTTCCGGGGATATTTTAGTAAATACGGAATTGTTATATAATTGTTTATGTTCTTTAGTCTGTTTGTAACTCATAGTCAATAATACCTTCTAATTATATTTGGAAAGAATGCATGATGAAAGAATGACTAAACAGATGTACAATGCAAAAGTGGATGGATGCAGAAGTCGTGGAAGGCCACGACACACCTTCCATGAGCAAATTGATCGTGTAGGTACTAGCAGAAGGTGATGTCAGGAGCCTTAAGAACAGACGAGCGTGCGTGACGAGAGCTATGAATGTCAAAGAAGCAAGTGAGGTCTGTAAGAATAAGCCTGAATGGCGCTCTGCTGTTCGTGTCTACCCCGCAAGGGAACTGGCGTGACGTTATGTATGTATGTAATTATTATTATTGTAATTTTCAAAATCACTAACAACTCTGTTACATACATATCAATGTGCATTATAAAACTGTTGTTTCACCCTGCTGACCTACAACGCAAAATACTATGTTTGTTGTATGTGTGTATGTTTGTAGAGTTTTTACATAACTTCATTTGGTACTTTGGATTCTATATATTAAGCAGTGGTCGGCAACCTTCCAGCAGGCAGGTGTCTGTCACAAGGTGACAAAATTTAGTAAAGGCGGACCCGCACTTGTGTATGGTATGTTTCATGTTAGTAGTTGCAATTCGTAAAATGTCTCTTAAATGCTTATCTGTGAGACGGGAAGTATATTTATTTTTTAGGTAATTAAGCAGTGATAAAGTTTGTTCTCATAAATAAGTACAAGCACGAATTGTATTTGTACATCATGCATTCTTTCCAATAATAATTAGAAGGTATGACTAAACAGATATACAATGCAAAAGTGGATGGATGCAGAAGTCGTGGAAGGCCACGACACACCTTCCATGATCAAATTGATTGTGTACTAGCAGAAGGTGATGTCAGGAGCCTTAAGAACAGACGAGCTTGCATGACAAGAGTTATGAATGTCAAAGAGGCAAGTGAGGTGTGTAAGAATAAGCCTAAATGGCGCTCTGCTGTTCGTGTCTACCCCGCAAGGGAACTGGCGTGAAGTTATGTGTTACGTATGTACGAATTGTATTTAAATGCTGAGCAAACCTTTTCAATTCGCCTATTAGCGTGGTACATTGTAATGCACGCTTTCCCGCCTACTTAATAATTGTAAGTATAGTCCTACACTGGCCGGGGTTTGTCCTAGGGTGCATTACTATATGTTGTAGACAGGGATAATCGCCGGCCAGTGTCACGCCACATTTACATTAAATTTGTCAAAGGGCATCTACGTGTTGGCCTTGCCATGGCCCCACGCAAGCCCTCCAAATGTCCGGGCCATTTTTATGGCCCGCGGTCTACAAAGACATACATTATAAGTATAATAATTAATTATTTTGGTAGGATGCCACAAAAGTTTTGTTTATAAAACAGTCATGGGCGGCACGGAGGCTAATTATGTGGGGAACAAATGTCCAGCCCTGCCGCCTCCGCCAGGTCCCGGTCGAAGGGTAAGGCCCAAGAAATGTTGGCTTGACGTTGTGAACGATGACGTGCGTGCCAATGGTCTCAAAACGGGGGATGCCGAAGACCGCGCGAAGTGGAGTAGAAAAAGTAGGAAAGCCGACCCTGGGCGTCTGTGTGAACGCTCCGAACGCAACCGGGAATTAACGCTCAGATGATGATGATGGGCGGCACGGAGGCATCTCGCGGGCCGCGTGTTGCCGACCGCCGCCCTAGAGTTTTGACACCGAACGCCACAAATATATATCCATGTTAACAATTTGGTGGTTCGGGCATGTGGAAAGAATGCATGATGAAAGAATGACTAAACAGATATACAATGCAAAAGTGGATGGATGCAGAAGTCGTGGAAGGCCACGACACACCTTCCATGATCAAATTGATCGTGTACTAGCAGAAGGTGATGTCAGGAGCCTTAAGAACAGACGAGCTTGCATGACAAGAGTTATGAATGTCAAAGAGGCAAGTGAGGTGTGTAAGAATAAGCCTAAATGGCACTCTGTTGTTCGTGCCTACCCCGCAAGGGAACTGGCGTGACGTTATGTATGTATGTATGTTAACAATTTTAAGATATAATTTTTATATAGGAACTAACCCATAGCCTAATGAAAGAAATAACAATTGCTTCTTGTATTGTATACAGAAAAAATGCGCTCGCACTTATTAACGTTATGTTATGTGAATTGGTGTATGGTTTGTATTATGAGAGTTGAGCGTTTTTAAATTAATGGATTGAAACGTTGTTCTTGACACTTTCATGACTGGCTATATCTAGACCCAAGCTCATATGGCATTGTCTTAACGTCTTATAAGAATACACATTATACCCTTGTTAGACATTTTATCCGTGCAGGAACGGAGAAAGAATACAATTTCCTGCGGCGGGGCGGCCTGTCGTAAGAGGCGACTAAACAACCCACAGCCAGGTGGTAGGGTATTTGCTCGACTGGATGGCGACCACCCCTGGTCTAGAGTATGCCGCCATAACAACCTTGTGTTGTGTTCCGGCATTAGTGACCAGATTCCAGTCTCCTTTAAGAGAGCAGCGGCGCATTTGTAGCACCTTTGGTGTTGCTAATGTCCATAGGCGATGGCAACCGCTTTCCATCAAGTGGGCCGTCTGCCTGTCTGCTGAACTCCTGCAATAAAAAAATAAAATAAATAAAGACGTAAAGAATAATGTGTAAAAAATCTTAAACGTACATATATAAAAGAAATTAATTAATTATAAGCATATTATTCAGTTGATGATTATAATACTTCCTAAATGTTTATATAAGAAAGCCTTCTTATTGGCATAGTATTTTTGTAAAATGAATATTGTTTTTTGTAAATTTTATATCTATGTAATGGTAATTATGGACATTTTAAAACAAGTATTTTTTAGATTTATCTACATATTTTTAGTCAGACACAAATATTTTGTTAATGAATTTAAATAAACATACATTTTTAACGGGCATTTTAGTAGATAAAGGTACACATGTATTGAAAACTTTGCTGAAGTAACAACGCTTTACGTAAAAGCACATATATGTTATTATTTGCTTACTCTTCCTTTCGAGTTTGTTCTAACTTTAATATTAATTAAACTGTTTTTGGCAACAAATCTGTTAATTAAGTTTTGCTGACTAAATCGGTTTTGCAGCACACCTTCAAAGCGCAGCCATATGGTACAACAAGTTTTCAGTCGCACACAAACACGTGTTGACTGAATGACTGAATGACTTACACTTTTTAGAATAATCACTTAAACTTTTATTTTACACTAGCTGATGCCCGCGACTTCGTCCGCGTGGTTTGGTTTTTTTCACTATCCCACGGGAACTCTTTAATTTTTCGAGATCAAAAGTATCCTATATGTTGACCAGGGATATAAGCTACCACCATACAAAATTTCATTTAAATCGGTCCAGTCGTTTCGGAGATTAGTCGGTACAAACAGACAGACAAACAGAGAAACAAAAAATTAAACCAAAATCTAAATTAGTTCTATTTCACTTCTTACATTCCCCTGAAAAAAAATGCTAAAACCGGAGGGTCTTAGCATTTTTTTTTTCATTGTACACAAATTCGACCTCTACAGATTCATTATATATATAGAAGAGATTCCTTTTTTTTATCTCTATATTATTAGTAATTATTGTGTTTTTTTTTATTTTTGTTCAATATTAACCTCATTAAAATTAAATAAACATTTTATGTAATGTTTTTGTATAATTGTAATTTATATATTTTTTTTTGTAATAAACTGTTTGAGCCAATTTTTATTTTTATGTAACTTGAAACTTGATTGATCTATGTATTCATTTTGTGTTTTATATTTAAGAATATTAATTTATTCTATGTTTCCCAAACAAATTAAATAAATGATAGTTAGAATGTAAAAGTAATTCTCGCAGAATAAACATGTTAACACAAGTTTAAATGGCAGTCATCTTAAGGCTTATACTCCGGTTGTAAACGATCAAAAGCGGTTAATTTTAAATTCGGTTTCAAGCCTTGCTCATAAGTGTATCTCATGGTTAAAACCTTTAAAAAATTAATTAATAGTCGTCGTAGCACCATTAAAACGCTTTCATCTTATACATTAAAACCAATAACAAACACAGTATGTTTTTCCGACATATTGGTGCGAAGACTTTCCCTGTTACAATTCTTTCTTTACTTTATGACTGTTTATTCACGATTTTCTTATAAATGAGACCTTATTTCAATAACTATGAGGTTTATATTACATTTGTATTGTCGAGTTATTTGCATTAATGAAATTTCACTCTTAATATTGAAGCGTTAAGAGTGAAAATTATTTTCCCAGCTTTACTGTTAGGAAGTGATTTCGATGATTGTTTTTTTGGTATTATTGGATGTGTCAAGATGTTTATGTAATTTTATTGAGTTCAGTGTATCATTATGCAAGTTGATGATGATTTTTTTTATTATTTTTTATTGCAGGAGTTCAGCAGCCAGCCAGACGGTTCACTTGATGAAAAGCGGTTACCATCGCCTATGGACATTTGCAACACCAAAGGTGCTACCGATGCGCTGCTGCTCTCTTAAGGGAGACTGGAACCTCTAGACCAGGAGTGGTAGCCATCCAGTCAGGCAAATGCCTTACCACCTGGCTGTTGGTTGTTTTGTCGCCTCTTAGTACAGGCCGCCCCAACGCAGGAAATTGTATTCTTTCTCCGTTCTAGCACGAATATACGTACAATTAAAAAAAAATACAATTTTGAAAAATCCTGTTTTCTTCTTCTAAATAATTTATTTTTTCCCTACTTGAAAATGTAATACGTTATTTTCTTCAAAATTAGTCGGCAACCCTAGCGATAGCTGATATCATTTATTGTAAAATGATATTTTAAAATAAAATTGTCAACGAATATTTGGCTGATTCTTCGATTTCTAATTCAAAATAGGACTTTAGCCGCAATCAGGCTGTAACGAACTACGTTTTACACGTTGCATGCAATCTCCTCCGATGGAATCGATGGAATTTCAAAGAGAAAACTAATCTCAAACATCGGGAGTTTCCGGAAATAACCGAACCGCGCCGAGGAGCGCTCGTTCCGATCGGTTTGAACCAGTAATGGCCACCGGTATTTATATGGCGTACAGTTAAAGGACTTGGGTTCAATGTACCGTTTATTTTCCAACATTCAAAGAGGGATCCTGACTTGTCTAATGCCCCTGCTGCACCTGCAACGAAATGCTTTAATTAGCGCACTAATAAAGACGTTACGTAGATATATAGCCAAGGTTTTAATGCGACATTGTTAATGACGTCAAACATTAACCTTTAAGTCGTATATTTATATACTAATATATATGCATGATGAAAGAATGACTGAACAGATATACAATGCAAAAGTGGATGGATGCAGAAGTCGTGGAAGGCCACGACACACCTTCCATGATCAAATTGATCATGTACTAGCGGAGGGTGATGTCAGGAGCCTTAAGAACAGACGAGTGTGCATGACAAGAGTTATGAATGTCAAAGAAGCAAGTGAGGTGTGTAAGAATGGGCCTAAATGGCGCTCTGTTGTTCGTGCCTACCCCGCAAGGGAACTGGCGTGAAGTTATGTATGTATGTATGTAATATATAAAGCTGAAGAGTTTGTTTGTTTGTTTGCTTGAAGGCGCTAATCTCAGGAACTATCGGTCTGATTTGAAAAATTCCTTCAGTGTTAGATAGCCTATTTATCGAGGAAGGCTATAGGCTATATATCATCACGCTAAGAATGTTTCAAAATCGGGGGGTTTAACTTACTTTTTTTTACTATTCCACGCGAAGAAAGTCGCTGACAGAAGCTAGTGTAGTATATCCAGCATTTTATGAAAAATACGGCTGTGGCATATGTAGCTGTGCAGGCACAGAGAAAGAATATTAGTTCCTGCGGCCGGGCGCCTGTCTTAAGAGGCGACAAAAAAAACCACGGCTAGGGGCCCAATTCTGCTATTAGCATCTCGTCAAAATCGCTGAACACTGTCGTCTCAATCGTATGTTTGCCCGATTTCGGTATTCTGTTAATTCCAATGGCATGCCCGTGGCTCGCCACTCCATCTTTATAATTATTTATAAGCGAAAACTCGCGACATAAATAAATGTTTAAAATTTTGGTCGTTTTTCAATATTCATTTCGGCTAATTCATTACTCCATTTCTGCTAATGTTAATACCAATGTTTTTCTGCTATTTTTGTGTGTGTTTGTTTCGATTTATATTCTCGGATTATTCGCATTCACAATTAGAACCGGTAGGTGGCGCTGGGATCGGGTCTTAGATTTTTATTTTTTCAGGGTAGGACAACGTGGTGATGCGTTATAGGATAATAGGAGTAAGGAACACTCACTTGATTGCTGGGTTTTGCTGGTTCGTATTTTGTAATTTGTATTTTTCACACGTTAAAGTACTTCAAGCGGTCGCGTAGCAAGACTGGATGATTTGACAGGTGCGGAAGCGCAGCGCCATAGACATAGTTTCTTCCGTACCGTTTCTGCGTCTCGTTCGCGCGAGTGTTGTTGCGGATAGGACAGAGAAGGTGGGAACACTGGGAGGATATTAATACGTTTTTTTTTTTGCGCGGTGTATATGTCGCCAACACAACGTCTGTAGGGAGGGACCTTTAGTTTTAAATAAAAGCTTATAATAAATGTTATTGCGAAGGACTACAGACGTGTTGTAATTAGGAAATCGTGCGCCGAATGACGGTTGCATCGTTACGCCGGTGCATTGCAGACAAGCGACTCCCACCAGGTGGCTTCTTATACTAGTCCTATATTCGACGATGCTCGCATTTAATATTTAATTAATTTTTTATATATATTTTTGTATTTTTTTTTAATATTTGTAACGTTGCGTTACACCAGTCCTCTGTGGTTAGTTAGAACCGGATTGTGTCGGTTTGGTTTTGATCGCACACGGCAATTTTTTTTTTTTTTACGACGCAAGGGGAATGCGTTACGTACAATACCGGGCCCTTTGTGGGGATTAGACCTTACGCGGCGAGATTAAGCGCCGCACGGCTTGTGTGGTACTGATACAGACGTTCTCAACTACTCCACTAAATTTGAACCTGCGTCTCATGAGCCCGCGCTTGAGATGGAAGAAAATGAGGTTTAGAACGTTTGGAACGAACACCCATGTTCATATGCGCATCACCCCGGGAAGCACAGCGACCCACTTCACCAACAGAGATTAGATCCACCGCATCCCCAAATATCGATGGACCCCTGTGATGGAATCACGGGCGGAGATCTTGCGTATATCTGCGCCTCCGGACACCGGACTGACATCGGCGCCCGTATACACGGCACACTTTACGCTAACCGACTGCGCTCACTGTCGATCAGCCTGTCACGACGCCCGTGGTCGAAATTCGATCATAATAATTTATTGTCAAAGACTATACTTCTATAATCACAGATTCCGCCAAGGCTACACTGTTAATTTAACTTGAACTGTAAACAAAAGAGTATATATGCGCATGTGTATCAAATACACGGTAGTGTGTGTTATGTTTTTTTTTATTGATCTAATGTAGCTTTTGTGCATAATTTTAAAAAAATATTAGCATTCTGCACTCCTCTATATAAAGTATAAGTGTGCGAAATTTCGTATTGCTCCGTCCGGGGAATTTTCGTAAAAAAGGGTACAAAGTTTTTGCTTCACGTGTCGTCTGCCTGTCTGCTGAACTCCTGCAATAAAAAAAAATAACACAGTCAGACTAAAATTCTAAAGGATGCATATTTGGAATCTGCTGGCGCTAATTAGCCGCACTGATTTTTTTTCATTTTTTAATGTACTGTACAAACGCGAACCATTTACAGATTTATTATAGTATACATAATAAAGTCGTGGAAGGCCACGACACACCTTCCATGATCAAATTGATCGTGTACTAGCAGAAGGTGATGTCAGGAGCCTTAAGAACAGACGCGCGTGCATGACAAGAGTTATGAATGTCAAAGAAGCAAGTGAGGTGTGTAAGAATAAGCCTAAATGGCGCTCTGTTGTTCGTGCCTACCTCGTAAGGGAACTGGCGTGAAGTTATGTACATATGTATGTATGTATGTACATAATACAATTTTCGTAAATTATACAAGTATCCATTTCTCCGTGCAGGAATGGAGAAAGAATAAATTTTCCTGCGGCCAGGTATTTGCCCGGCTATGCCGCCGTAACAACCTTGAGTTGTGTTCCGGCACTAGTGTCCAGTTTCCCTTAAGAGAGCAGCAGCGCATTTATAGCGGCTTTGGTGTTGCAAATGTCCAGAGACGATGGTACCCGCTTTCCAACCGGTGCGCCTGTCTGCCTGTCTGTTGTAGTCATGCAATAAAACAATTATTGAATGAGTATTTGACGGCCTCTGTGGTTGAGTGGGCTAAGCCTTTGCCGGTCTACCTCACCGCAACGCAGAGGCTCCGGGTTCGATTCCTGGTATAGTAAATTTCAGAAGCGTATTTTATCCGTTATTTACTATGGTCTGGGTGTCTGGGATCGGCCCCAGAGTAGTACGTTGTATATTACCCATAACACAAGCGTTACTTGCTTAATTTGGGGATATAAAATATGTGTGTTTGTCTGCCGATCATTATGGACAGATTGGATTTTTTTTTTTATTATAAAGATCCAGCATCCGCTGTAGTGTCGGACGTTTACAACAATACTGTAATTATTTAATATACTAAAAATAAATCTTCTATCAAATATATGAATTAAAAAGAAAACACTAGAAACTAAAATATTATTATAATATTTTTGATTATGTATATCTAATAATATCTATGGTATAATATTTTCTTAAGTTTTCGCGACTTGTACACATAATAAAACTACGTTTTAACGGTTTTAAGCGCGGTAATTCTATTTGATTTTGGTTTTTCCGACGTTTCGGCCACTTTTCAGTGGCCGTGATCACGGAAGACAAAGATGTCAAGTGTCAACGAGTATTGTTAAAGTTTTATTTAACCTACTACCTCCAACTTGTTAATTATAATTATTTAATTTTAAAATTTAAAATTAACAAGTTGGCGGTAGGCTAAACGTAGTTTTATTAAATATCTATGGTAGTTCATTTTTATTATTGTTTTTTTTTAATCATATTTAATTACGAAGTTTTAATTTAGTTAAACCACTAAATATTATTTAATTTTCCTTGTAATGTCTCCTTGGTCACCGGGTTGTCGGGAAGAGATCGCTATAAGCGATAAGGCCGCCCATTGTTCTAATGGAAATGTATTCATGTCAAATTGTCTAGGTTTAAGTTATGGTGAACAATAAAGAGTTTTCATTCATTCATACAATCGGTCCAGCCCAACCAGAACGCTGTCTCTGGGCAGTGTGCCTAGAAGCCTGGCAGTATTACCTCTCTGATACATACGCTAATCCTCTGAGCAAGGTTAGCTCTAGCCTTTTGGTCGCGTGTGATCTCGACTAGCCGCTTTTCTATACTAATATTATAAAGAGGAACGATTCGTATTTTTGTAAGTTTGTAACGAATAAACTCAAAAACTACTGGACCGATGTCAAAAATTCTTTCACAATTAGAATGCTACATTTAATTTAAACAATCGGGTTCTATTTTTTTTTAAGGCAGGATAAAGTCTGCTGGGACCGCTAGATTAATATATTTGAAAAGTCTGTGGGCACTTGGCCTCCAGGGTCCCAACGCCTCTACCCCAAACTGTTTAAGTACCTTGTTCCAACGGTCACATATTTGTGCAGTTTGAGGTGTTGGGCGGAAGTGTCCAGCCGTCCACCAGCCGTCTTCCTAGAGTCCAGGGAATCAAAGCCATGCCGTCATGGTCTCTTGCCATCGTCGCGAATCAGACCGTTTGGTTCCAGGATTGCGGGAACGCCAGCACTGACAAGGGCCCGACGGATGATATCGTTGAGGCCAGCGTGCCTTCAAATTCTGCAAGCGCTTCTGCCGCACGGCAGGCCATTATGGCGAAGCCGGTCGAGGGCCCGGCCGCACCGACAGTTGGGTGGTTCGCAGCAATGTGCCCAAAGACGAAGGCAAATTACTGACCTGAATGTGGCACATAGGCAGATAATTTGCTATTGCTACGATTTTTTTTTTATTGCAGGAGTGCAACAGACAGGCAGACGGCCCACTTGATTGAAAGCGGTTACCATCACCTATGGACATTTGCAACACCAAAGGTGCTACAAATGCGCTGCTGCTCTCTTAAGGGAGACTGGAACCTGGTCACTAATGCCGGAACACAACACAAGGTTGTTATGGCAGCATACTCTAGACCAGGGGTGGTCGCCATCCAGTCGAGTAAATACCCTACCACCTGGCTATGGGTTGTTTTGTCGCCTCTTACGACAGGCCGCCCGGCCGCAGGAACTTGTATTCTTTCTCCGTTCCTGCACGGATCGATTTACGGAACCCTAAAATATAAATTAAAAATCGCGTTTGAAACTTAGCAAAGTCATAATCTAAACAGTCGCAAAGAGCTAAAAGATAATTTTCTTAGCATTAATTTATATAATACCATTAAGAAAGTCGATTAGTATAATCTGTATAACCAAAATCCACTTTTGTGTTATCACAATTAAGCAAGGGCTTGCCAAAACAACTGTGTTTAACGGGCGGTTTGATGATTTTTCATCCGCACCCTGTATAAGACGATAAGGCGCCGTTAAGGCAACCTACAAAGCGGTTCATTAATTTTAATTAGCCGCAAGACGAATAGTGTCTGAAACTCCCGACGTGAAAATAGGAGTGTTATGAGTTTGCGACGAATGTTTGTGGGGTGACCGTAGTTTAAGCGAACATAGACGGAAAAAATACGAAATAAATTATTTTTGACGATTTTTTTATTGGGTAGAGTTTGAAAATGAACGATCCTGTAATGTTAGTGTTTTCTCGTATTGCTAAATAATTTTACGTTCGCTGGACTTGTTATTTTTACTACATTATAAACAGGTAAAGTTTGTGAGTTTGTTTGTAGGAAGTAATCTCTTGAACTACTGAATCGATTTTGAAAATTCTTTCACCAGTAGAGAGCTACATTGTTCATGAGTTACATAGGCTAAATTTCATTCTGATTAGTAATGTATTTTTAATATTTTAGGCCAATAGTAACTGGAAAATAACGTTGTAACAGGAACTAAAACTTAACCTTACAATGAAATAAATTACAAATTTTAACTAAATATACTAATTCTTGAAGATTGGTGAATGATGTATTTGTTTACAAAAATATATTAAAAATACATTAGATTATGTCTTGTCACCATATCCAAGAGAAATTTCGTTAAATTTGTATTTCAAGATACGTTTGCTGGAAGAAAACTCTTTTTAACGATAAACACTCCGTTATACAGTCGTGGTATGAAAAGGTTCACCCATTTTCAAATAGATTAATTTAACGTTTCGCGAGCACATTTTTCAAAGTAAGTCACAGAACAGACTGTTTCATAGAAATTTACGGTTAACTGTTTGATAATAAAGTTTATAATTACTTTGATCAAAGTTATTTGATTTTCTATCTTATCCAAGAAGATTGTTTAGAGATGAAAAACCTTTTTATTTGGTTTTAATGATTATGATAAGCGTTAATGATTATATCCTCTTTGTAACTGATGATTAAAACTATTGTTAATCTCGGTTGCTGTCATTGTCAACGATGCAATGTTTCTTTGTTCACGTTTCTATATTTTATAAAAAGAAGAGTTTGCCTGTCTAGCAGACACACTGGATGAGGTGGTTAAATTACTGTGGACTATATATAAAAGACAGATGCTGGTGTATTCGAAGATATGGTAAATGCAATGTATTGTCGTCCGTCGCACTAGCAGTCGCGCGTCGGTCGGGCGAGTGTTCGGCGATGCCACGGCAGCCGCGGCCTCCAGCCCAGCCGTGGTCGTGGGGCGGCCCCTCGTCCTCCGCGCATCTCCCCCCGTGCGTGCTCCAACACGTAACATTTGTTAAAATGTTTGCAGTGCTGTTTCTTGTACTCGTGCAAGCAAAAATCGACTTTAAGGTGATGAAAATTTTCATACCGCGACTGTACATCTCTACAATTTTATAATTTTCTATGTAATTTTTTTGTGCACAATAAAGAATAATTAAAGATATTCGTTGTAAGATCTAAATTAGTATAAATTATTATTCTTCCCTGTCTAACTTTTGAACTATAAAGTAAAAAGTTTTGAAGAAAATTAAGGTGGTAGAGCTTGTAATATAAAGTGCCTTCAACGAATATTGGTTTGATTGATCAAACCAATTTTCGTTGAAGGCTTAAAAAATATAGACCTTGAGGTCTACATTTTTAAGATATTTTCCGTAGCTAAGTCACATTTTTTTTATTGGGTACATAAAAAATGCAATAAAACAATCATTTATATCCGTTCAGTAGTTATTACGTGATGCTCTAATAGACAAACAGACAGTGAGACAAAAATTCTAAAAATTGCATTTTCGGAATGTCCTGGCCGGAATTATCGCCCCTGATTTTTTTCACATTTTTAAAAGTATTGTACAAACTCGGAACAGATTAATTATAGCATAGATTGTGGAATAATTAGCGATTCTATTCAATTTTCCAAAGTATTGGACGAGAAACTATTCAAAGTTCCTCTTCCGTTGTTTAAGGCGAAACTATTGTTCGGCAATTTAACGAAGAAATGGTTTATTAAACGCCCGATTTAGCATCGTGAAAACTGAGTAGGTAAGTAGTTGTCTAGTGACAACTACTTACCTACTTTAATAATGCTGGAATTAGTAATAATGTTGTAATTTGGGTTAACATCTGTTTCATTACTTATAATTTAGTGCAGGCTGCAACTGAAAATCGGTGCTGTGTTAGCTCTTCTTGACACAGCATAATGCTGAGTTCGGGGGGCCTTTAGCTATCAAGGGAGCAAAGGATTCATCACCCCCGCTGACGAAGTGGATGTGTTCCGATTCCCGGGGCACATTCAGGCACTTTTTGCGCTCGATCGGACTGGGCGTAACTACGTTCTAAGTCTCAGCCTTTCCTTCATAAAAAGCGCGGGGCACATGGGAGGAGGGTGGTTTTAGTGGGTAGTGGGTGTTGCCCGTGCCACTTCTCTGAGTCTCCACACAAGCTGGCTTGATTAGTGTTCGGATTGCCCCTTGTCAAAGGGGAAAGCCTTCATGATCAACTATGGTCTAATCCCTGGCAAAGGATCCAGTATTGTGCGTAAATAGCATTTCCCCCGCCTAGCATAATGCTGAGTTGTCGGCCTCATTGCCATGAATGTTATGTACATTTTTTTTTTCAAAATATTTTGTGTTCTATAAAATATTTATGTACATTCAATTCTCGCCAACAATAAATATTACTTTCCTTCTTTCTTCTTTCTTTCGGCCGTATTTGTAGATTTTATTGATGTGGAACGAAATTTTTCTGCTATGAAAATTTATGTTGTGACTTTTTTTAATTCAATTGTGTTTACTATATTATTATGTAGCGCCATACAGACTACATCGTTGTCAAATTTCATCTATGTACGTATGTATATAGATCCAATATTTAATTGAAATGCAGACGGACAGACATGAAAAAAGTATAAGGGTGCGTGTAGTATACGACATCGCTGCCGTGCCGCCAACCTGTTTAGACTAGATGCGATTACACCGCCACCGCACCGCTGCCGTACTTTCGTTAGTAAGCGGACGTCAGCGGTGAGGCGGCGGGTGTGGAGAACGGACAATGTTCGCATATACACAGAAATTCACAAAATAGAAACGCGGCGCGGTGGCGGCGTGGTGACAGCGCGGCGGCGGTGCTGTATACACAAAAACGCAAAGCGTTTCCTTTTAGCCAAAGGGCTACGGCACCCTAGAAAGAGATATATTAAAGAAAAATGAAAGTCGTATAACTGCTCAGTTATTAATACCCACCAATCGAGCAATAAAATTAGTTATTCCGCAGAGAGATTCGAGCAATCCGCATGAGTTCGCAAAAGTTTAATCGACCGTTTAATGACCGTGATTGCGTTAAACTCCTGTTTAACATAATAACTGTTGATGCTGAAATGTATACGTGTTTGTATTTTTAAATAAGGCCAGTAAATTCTTTTTTGGTATTTCGTAACAATTTTGGCGTAAACGGAACCCATATAGAAACTTTATTTTACGTTGGTCCGTCTGTCTGTGTATGTGTTTAAGGCTCATAGCAACGCCAACGTCCTTGAGGAATTTTTATTTGACTCAGATGCATTATTATTTGACTGTTAATAAAATAGTATTTAATAAAAAAAACAAATTATTTATCTCTCTTCTATAAATAAGTAAGTAATTATTGCTTTATCCTGTTTTGATAATTTAAGGAGTAAAATGATTTCATGTCAATAAGTTGGCGGTGATTTGGTGATATTTTTCCTAACTTAAATTAACTATAGAAAAATGTTTTTGCTAAATTATTGATTAGTAAATACCCAGGAAAAGTTGTTTCGTTTGCATCCCACTTTTCACCTTTCGCGGCAACAGGGGGAGCCTTAAGTGTTTATATAGGAGAATCGTTCGCGTTGCTATGACGACGTGTTTATTAGAAAATAACAATGGCGGCATCCACAACGAGCAAAGCGACAGCTATTCGGCTATTATATATATATATATTGCATGAGTTCAACAGACAGGCAGACGGCCCACCTGATGGAAAGCGGTTATCATCGCCTATGGTCATTTGCAACACTAAAGGCGTTACAAATGCGCTGCTGCTCTCTTAATGCAGACTGAAACCTGGCCACTAATGCCGGAAGACTACTCAGTGTTGTTATGGCGGCATACTCAAGAGATTCTAGACCGGGCGTGATATTTATTCATCCAGACGGACAAATACCCTACCCACCTTGATGTGGGTTGTTTGGTCGCCTTTTATGACAGACCGCCCGGCTGCAGGAAATTATATCCTTTCACCGTTCCTGCTTCCTATAAACAATATATACTATATTTATCACTATACTATATTCACTGCCTATTTTTCATAGACATGTGAAGGATTAGTGTTAAGTTGTTAAGATTATTGTCAGCTTTTTCTAGTTTTATATTACATACATACATACATAACTTCACGCCAGTTCCCTTGCGGGGTAGGCACGAACAACAGAGCGCCATTTAGGCCCATTCTTACACACCTCACTTGCTTCTTTGACATTCATAACTCTTGTCATGCACACTCGTCTGTTCTTAAGGCTCCTGACATCACCCTCCGCTAGTACACGATCAATTTGATCATGGAAGGTGTGTCGTGGCCTTCCACGACTTCTGCATCCATCCACTTTTGCATTGTATATCTGTTTAGTCATTTTTTCATCATGCATTCTTTCTACATGCTACAGTTTTATATTATTAGTATAATTTTTATATTTTATTAATGTATCTCTGTTATATTACTTACGTATATATTTATAAGATACTGATTCGATAGTGAGAATAATGCAACATACCTCTGTTCTTATCAAACTGCTTGTCCATCCGAAGGTTGTCTGGAAGAAATCGCTAATAGCGATAAGACCGCCTATTGTATTGTAAAATTTTATTTCTGTTAACTGTATCTTTTAAAACACAATTCATTCATTCATTCATTCATATATCTACTATATTCTATGACTATGACGTCATATATCGTGATAGAAAGAATCTTGAGTGTTGACCCGTGTTGTAAGATAGCTGTGTGTCGATTTTCATCTAAATCCATTCTGTAGTTGTCGCGCTATGCACTAACGGATAGGTGGACGAAAATTCTAAAGTTGTATTTTAGTAATCTTCGCGGGCCCAATTCTGCTATTTCAATATCTTGGCGTTGCGAAGATATTCAAAGTACGATTCCATTGCGATAGTGCCAAAAAATCGTATTCTACTCAGTCTGCAATATTATCTCGATATCGTAGCGGCGGAACAACAGTAGATATAAATTGGTATTACCATTAGCAGAAATGAGTATTGAAAAGCTACCAAAAATTGTAAATATTTCTTTGGCGAGTTTTCGCTTATTAATATTTGTGAGCACGCCATTTAGTTAACGGAATACTGACATCAAGCAAACCTACAATTGAGACAATAGTGTCCGGCGATTTTGACGAGACAGTAATAGCAGAATTAGGATCCATGGTCCGAATGATTTTATAAGGTTTTTAAACCAGGGTTGGAATAACGGTAAAAATGTGATATCGTTATTTATGCTAATTTCAAATGACGGTAAAAAATAAATATCGTTATAAAACTTACCGTTATTTCTAGCCATTTTACCGGTAAAAAATATAAAGTCAATACTATTTATATAGTTAATTTTACCGTTATAACTATGTTTTGTTACCATCGTCGTTATCTTCCACTCGCAAAGATTGTCTAACAGCACTGTGCTAAGACCGCGCGTAACATTTAGAGGTGTGTCTGTCGATTGTTTCGATAATATGCAGTCGTAATAAAGCCAATTCTTAAAAATGGCAATGTCGCTTGAAATAACGTTAAAATTACCGATACGTGTAAAGCTATACATACGATTTGTAACGTTATATTATAACGTTAGAATCGTCAAAGTTACGGTAAAATAATATACCGGTATCGCAGTATATTTTTCGAAAATACCGGTAATTGCCTATATTTTTAAAGGTAAAATTGATAACGTTTTCATGCCCTGTTTTAGACGTAATGAACTAACTCGAATCATTTACATATTTATTGTTATAGATTTGGGATATATGCCAACCTTCAAACGAATTCAAAATATGTATAATAACAAAATATAGACACAATACCATATCAAAGGAACGCAGCTGAGAGAAATGCAATATTGTTGCCCTTTCAAAGTCTGCAACTGACGTGAACGGGTATTCAATTTTAAATCTGCCACTCCATTTGGCAGGAACATTAGAAATAGTACAAATAAAAACTTATTAGGGAAGATTTTATATAATATATTTGTAGAGGGATCGAGTTTTGCCGTTGCAATTCACTAACAAGTATACACGTTGTCGTCATGGCAATGCGTACGAAATTTTGCTTCCACACGTGCTAGTTTATAAAGAAAAACTAAAGTATCCTAAGTGTTTTTTTTTTATACCTGGAGTACAGAAGACAAGCTGGCAGCCCACCTGATGGAAAGGGGTCACTGTCGCCTATGGACATTTGCAACACCAGAGATGTCATGAACGCACTGCCGGCCTCGCAGAAATTTTATGATACCCTTTTTAAAAAACTCCATATCGTAGCGCCGTGGGAAAACCTCAGCCGGGAGCTCATTCCAAATCCACAAGGTACGCAAGAAACACGTTCTTGAGAAACGCTGCGTATAAGAGCGAAGGGGCTGAAAAAATGCGGATGAACGCGCAGCCGATGGCGAGCGGTGCGGTTGTAGAACGAAGAAGAAGGCATCGTACTGAACGGTTCCTTGGAACACTCCTCGTTATACAGTCGATAGAATACGCAGAGACGCGAAGTCTCTCCGAAGGCCAAGCGTATCTAGACCGTCTGTTAGTATGGGATCAGAACGACTCGACGTTGAATACAGTTTAAGGGGATTAAGCTGATAGGCTGGTGCTCCTGCCCATAAAAGTACACTGCTTTTTTTTATTACTGGAGTTTTTTTTTGCCAAAAATTGTGACAGAACCCTACGAGCAACTAACAAATCCCACTTGTTTGTCTTAATACGAAACAATGAATGCATCCAGTGGCCTCGAGTGTACACTGTCGTCGTTTGTTGTCCCCTCCATTAGTCGAATTGAACGAGCGTGCACTTTTGTTTGCAACGCACTGCACAGAAGTATTGTTGCCTGCTGTTAATCTGACATGCATGGTGCAAGCCTATCCTTATATTAAAACAAGGAAACCATTATAGCAAATATTTCTGACAATTAGCGTCTCTTCTTTGCGGCTGCTCGATGGCAATCGGTGTGGTTTTCGCTTCGGTATTGCCTTCTGGTGAGGTGTCCTTTTCTTCTTCTTCCTCTCTATGATTGTATTCCCACTCTTTTTTCTCTTTTATTTTTACTTAACTTACGGTTGTTCAATATTTAGCAAATGATGTTGGTGTTGTATTAATTCAAACTACTTATGTATGAGACTCATAACACTAAATTCTGTACAATACTGTTTGTTTGTCCAAATAAATAAAAAAAAAACCAAAACCTAACTATAGAAAGAAGAAAATATTTATTTTCAACTACGACATGCATAAGAAAAACAGGTTTTTATTGGAACGAAGTTCCTTATCGCGCGTTGTGAAAGGGGGCTAGACGGAAAAAATTCTTACGAAAAGTTGTCACGACACTTTTTGCTATAGTAAGCTATTGTAAGCTGTGCGGCGTCGCATGTTTCTCTGTCTGTCTGTCTGTCTCTCTCTCCCAATTCCTATTACAATTCCTTCACTAATTAATCGAAAGGAACTTCGTTCCATCCGGGTGTCCCTTGACACCTCTCAAATTTTTTTTTATTGCCAAAGGGTGGTGAACAGGTAGACAGACCATCGTACCTGACGGAAACTGGTCACTGCTATCTGTGGAGATATGCAACACCAAAAGAAGAAATTTAATAACGCCCTCTTAAATGACCCCATGTCGTAAGCGCAAAGGGTAAACCGCGGCTGGAAGTTCCATCCAACTCTTTACTTTATGCGGAATAAACTTTCTAATGAATCTTTGCGTAGTTGAGCATGGTAGCTCAAGGAAATTAGGGTGAACATCCCACCGATAGCGAGCAGTTCTGTGGTAAAAATTTGGCGGTGGCTCCAAATCGAACAGTTCCTCAGAGCACTCCCCATTGTAGAGACAGTAGAATACGCAGAGACACGCAGTCTCTCCGTAGGCCAAGCGATCGCTTTGCTCATTTCCTCCCGATAACGTAGCCACACCCAGTGAGTGGGGTGTTCGTGTCTCAGGGACACCCCTCTTTGTCGGTCTGCATCGAGGCGTCACGACAGTGATTAGATGTCGCAATCGGATTGCGGTTCCGTGATGCCTCGTCATGATGCGGCTGGACGCTGCTAGGTTTATTGGATAGTCTGGCGATCGCTGCTTGCAACTCCTTCTATTATCAGAAGCTTCTGTGTTGCGTAGACCGTTGGCAGTCCCACATACCCCTCGGAGACTTCCTTCGGGGTGCGAGGATATGCGCAAAAGCATACCTCCAGCGTTGCCACTAAAAAAGGCTAAGCGATTCTGAACCATTGCATGAATTCGTTCATGAACCAGATGACGTCTGAACAGGTGTCTTCTAGGTAAGCATGTTCCGCTTAGACTGCATTTTCATCTGACATCAGGCGCAATGTCAGTCAAACGCGAACCTATTAAATATTTAAAAAAAAACTCTTAAAGAAAATTCCATTAAAATGGCGTAAAGTATCATTATTAATCGTGTTAAATGATAACCACTATCGCTTATCGTAATATGCCTTCACACCCACTTAACATAAAATTTATCTGACAGTTATCTAATGTCCCAAGCTGTCGACGAACAAAAACGGGCGGTATATATTTTTTTATTTATTGCATGAGTTCAGTATACAGGCAGACGGCCCATCTGATGGAAATCGATTACTGTCGTCTATGGCCATTTGCAACACCAAAGGTGCTATAAATGCGCTGCTGCTGTGTAAAGGGAGACTGGAGCCTGACGGTTGTTATGACGGCATACTCTAGACCAGGAATGGTAGACGGGCAAATGCCCTACCACCTGGCTGTGGGTTGTTTTGTCGCCTCTTACGACAGGCCGCCCCAACGCAGGAAATTGTATAATTTCTCCGTTCCTGCACGGATACACTAGATATAGAGGATATGATAATATATGAATTGTGCTAGTTATAAGAAAATTTAAAATCTAATTAAAAAATAACCATTTATGTCATAACTACTCCTTGCTATCCATATCAGATGTTTTTTTATTTTTGTATATACTTTTGGTAGATGATTTTTATTATTGTTTTAGTGTACATTTTTAGTACGCCTTGTTATTATTATAACGGTAATTAGATTATTTTCTTTTGTTATGTCGTTTTCTAACTGAGTATGCACTGTTTACTACAACTCCATTAATTATAACATGCTTATGTTCAAAATTTATTTTAAAAAAGAGAAGAAAAACAATGTTTAGCTAGATGTGCTGGGGAGTTTCTTGCAGCTTCTTCTCCTTAACTGCAACAACACGTTGCGAAGCCATGTACATAGAATAGGAAGTAAAATTAAATTTTAACTTATATGTCGACGCCAATACAATAATTGAAAACAATCATAATTTATTTAGTTCCTATGAGTTTATTGTAATGTGAAATTAACGTAAAACGACGTTTTTATAGTAACTTCAATACTTAACCTAAAAATTTGTGATCAAGTGCACGTGCCCCGACACATGCTCCGAGCCCTGTAAATACGGCCGCACTGTCGACAGTCGGTCATTTATGCTCGAGCCGCTGTACGGGATGGACCTCTGTGGGTAGTCCTAACGCTCTTGGAATATACGACACCGACCGAGTACTCTTGAAATTCTATTTCGAGGACTCAGATATGGGTCATCACCAAAAAGCCAACAATCGTGACGTGAGCGTTGCTGGCGTCACACTCTTTAAAGATACCACGGAGGTTCCTCCTCCGTCATATATATATGACCTTCGAAAAGTGTTCTGCAATGGAGCTCAGATTAAAATATTTAGATTTGAATATTTTCTGAATGTTTTCAAATGACTGCGATAATGTTTTAAGAAATGTCTGATTGGTATTCATTCAGTCATTTGAAAACTGAGAGCATGACATTCTAATATGTTACCGTAATTATACTATTTTACTTGTAACAATGTTATGTGTAATAGTAATAGTAGTAATCGCTTTTATGTCAACAAGTCTGTGCTTCTTCCTTTATACAAATTTGATGAATTTTATTTGTCATTTAAGTTGTTGTCGCACTAGAACCAGTACCGTAAAGGCGATAAAGCAATTCAGTACTAAACTATCTGTCTCAGAGAGTAGACGTTATGGATTTTACTAATAAAGTCGTCATTGTTACCGGAGCTAGTTCAGGAATTGGTGCGGCATCAGCTTTACTGTTCGCCAAATACGGAGCTAAACTCACACTGATCGGTAGAGATAAAGAAAGATTGAACAACATCACCGAAAAGTGTTTTAATGCTCGAGGAATTAAACCTGTTGCCCTAAGGCTAGATCTCACCGAGGCAGGAAGCTGTGAAGCAGTTATAACGAAAACAATCGCTGCTTTCAACAAAATAGACGTTCTTGTGAACTGCGCAGGTAAATTTACTCTAGGATCACTTTTTGATGACAACATAGAAGCTTTCGACGATATGATGAGTATAAATCTTAGAGTACCATACAAACTAATACAGCTTGCTGTGCCATATTTGGCAAAAACGAAAGGGAACGTTGTAAATCTAACAACGACGAAGTTCACAAGAGTGAGACACGGGTTTATGGCGTATTCGATAGCGAAGAGCGGATTGGAGAAGATGACGAGAATCGCTGCGATCGAGCTCGCCTCCGAAGGTATACGAGTGAACGCGGTACAGCCAGGTTTGACACGAACAAATATACTGTCGAATCTAGCAATGAGTGAAGAAGAAAGAAAAGGAACGTATGAGAGAATTTCTTGTAATTTGAAGGTGATCGAACCAGAGGAAGTTGCTAAAATGGTTCTCTTTGTAGCAAGTGAGGTTTGTCCGAATCTTAATGGCGCAGACATGGCATTAGATGGTGCTACTTCTTTTATGTAATTGTATTGATGTTACGATGGAGATCCAGATCGTGCTTTCATACTCTTCGTTAGTGCTGTTGAAACACTTGGAACATGAGAACCTGTATTCGATACCCTGTATAAAGAGCATCGTGTGCATCTGATTTGTTGCTTAAGTGTTCACATGGCTGGTGTCTACTTCGTATAACTTAATGTGGAAATCCAACAAGGTGGAGTAGCCAGCTTTCTGGACACTACCCGTAGAAGTCGTTCTAGGTTTTTGTACTTTTACTTAAGGCAATGTGGATAGAATATAGGATGTCGTTTTAAGTTGTTACTGATATTATCTATATACAAATAAATAAAGTTGAAGTAACTGTTTGTAATGTCAAAACAACAGCTTTTTACTAAATGCATATAAAAGTATAGACAGCATTTATATCAAATGATCAATTTTTAAATAAATTGTCTGTTTGTTTGTCCCGGATAATCTCTGAAACGGCAGTACCGATTTTGACTGAACTTTCACTGGAATAGCTGATGTTGTAAGGAGTAACTTAAGCTACTTTTAAAATTAGGCTTCCGCTAAAAACAATTTCACGCGGACGAAGTCGCGGGAGTCAAGACAAAGCGCTTTATCTTTTCTGGTGCGCACTGCCGAAGAGTGAAATAGTTTGTCGGAGTCTGTTTTTCCTGAAAAATGCAATCTTGAAGTCTTCAAATCACGAGTGAATAGGTATCTTCTAGTTAAGCATACTCACATCGTGCTAACATCAGGTGAGACAGTGGTCTCTTTTCTTTCACCATATCCCAATTACTTGGGGTCGGCACAATATGTCTTTTCCTTCCACACTCTTCTATTCTGACATACCTCTTCTGTCACACCGCATATCATCATGTCATCCTTCACACAATCCATCCATCTTTTTTTTGGTCTACCTTTAAATTTGCACCCATCCATCAAACGCAAACTTATAAATCCATAAAAAAAAGTTTCAAACTCCTAATAGATGGCATCATGTGTCTTTCTTTACTCCGACAGGATGGAATCTTCACAGTGAGATTGTTGAAACATTGGCATATTCATCTCTATTGGTTTCCCGAACGGGGCAATCAAAATTTACATGCATAAAAAAAACAAATGTTTCAAACTCCTACTAGATGGCACATTGTGTCTTTCTTTACTCGGACAGGATGGAATCTTCAGAGTGAGATTGTTGGAACATTGGACCATTCATCTCTATTGGTTTCCCGAAAGGGGCAATCAAAATTTACATGCATAAAAAAATCAAAAGTTTCAAACTCCTACTAGATGGCACCTTGTGTCTTTCTTTACTCGGACAGGATGGAATCTTCAGAGTAAGATTGTTGGAACATTGGCACATTCATCTCTATTGGTTTCCCGAAAGGGGCAATCAAAATTTACATCCATAAAAAGAACAAAAGTTTCAAACTCCTACTAGATGGCACCTTGTGTCTTTCTTTACTCGGACAGGATGGAATCTTCAGAGTGAGATTGTTGGAACATTGGCACATTCATCTCTATTGGTTTCCCGAAAGGGGCAATCAAAATTTACATCCATAAAAAAAACAAATGTTTCAAACTCCTACTAGATGGCACATTGTGTCTTTCTTTAATCTGACAGGATGGAATCTTCAGAGTAAGATTGTTGGAACATTGGCACATTCATCTCTATTGGTTTCCCGAAAGGGGCAATCAAAATTTACATCCATAAAAAGAACAAAAGTTTCAAACTCCTACTAGATGGCACCTTGTGTCTTTCTTTACTCGGACAGGATGGAATCTTCAGAGTGAGACTGTTGGAACATTGGCACATTCATCGCTATTGGTTTCCCGAAAGCGGCAATCAAAATTTTGAAACATTTATACCAAACCCGGCTCTTTGAATATGCGGAATGTATGCATGCAAATGCAACGCATTCAGGATTCAATGCTTTGAACCTATGCATGGGAAATACGACGTCGTATTGACGTTTTGACGTATCCAACGCCCGTTGTGAATTCACCAGCCGGATCATACGATGGACAGTTATTGGTGCCAATCTCAGCGTGATGGCGATTGGGGATCGTCACTTTGCCGATTTGATAGATAGATAATACTTTATTGTACACCAAAGCATTAAGAAATGAAAGATGGTACAACGGGAAGCCTTATCGCTAAGAAGCGATCTCTTCCAGGCAACCCTTGGCAGGGATTGATAGATTTTTAATAATGTTGGTGGTGAAGTTAATAAATAATGATGAATAATAAATAAACATAGCACATATAAGCACAAAACAAAATAAATAAATATATATTACATATGATTTGATGTACTATTGGCATAGATCATTCTTCAAATAGGAAAATCTCACGACAATGTAGTTGCGCGAGACTAGATTGTGTAGAGACGGGAGTTTGTTGCGCTCCTGCTTCTGCTCCTTTAACAGTGATTAAAATTGCTTTGGAAGCGGTGGTAGACACATGACCTTCAATGACTAATCTATAAGATTCCTTTTTGGAATGTAAGCTTTTATGCTATATAAAATTATATAGTGCAAAATCGGTCCAACCGTTACAGAAATTAGCCGGAACAAACAGAGAGAGAAATTTTTTTTTAAATGATTTTTTGATATAAATACCGTTATTTACTTTCATATGCATTTAGTAAAAAGCTGTTAATTTGACATTACAAATAGACACTTGTATTTTATTTATGTGATATTTCTTCTATAATATTTAAGTATATGACAGCATTGTGACTGGCAAAGTCGGCGCCGGTAGACCGAGGCGTACTCATCGTGATCAAATTGAAGGTATTTTGAAGAAAAGTCAGATAAAAAGCAGTTTAAATAAGCGTGTATGTATGAAGAGATTAATGAAAGGTGTAGAAGCAAAAAGTGTTTGTCGGGATCGTAGCGAGTGGCGATCCATCGTTTCTGCCTACCCCAATGGGAAACAGGCGTGACAATATGTATTTATGTATATTTCTTCTGTTCGTGTAATTTAATTAACACCATTATAATCTTAATAAATTGAACTGTGTCAACTGAATTGTTTCCGGCACAATTGAATTTCAGCCGCGGCCCCTATCTGGTATTTTCAAAGTTTATAATAAGGAAATGCCTCAAAGGGAAGCCGCCAATTGCTCCCTACGGGCACGACAAAGGGACGGCTCTTAAATTTGCGTGACTTTGCCATAATACGGCTCATTATTGTCTATGTCTCTTTATCATTAAGCATTAATCAAAACTTAATAAATTTATCTTTACAGTTATTTTTGTCCGCGCAGGATCGGAGAAAGAATACAATTTCCTGCTGCCGAGCAGGCTGTCGTAAGATAAAATAACATACATACATACATACATACATAACTTCACGCCAGTTCCCTTGCGGGGTAGGCACGAACAACAGAGCGCCATTTAGGCCCATTCTTACACACCTCACTTGCTTCTTTGACATTCATAACTCTTGTCATGCACACTCGTCTGTTCTTAAGGCTCCTGACATCACCCTCCCACCCTAAGATAAAATAACGCTAGGTATAAAAGCTAGGTGGTAGAGTATTTGCCCGTCTGGATGGTTACCACCCCTGATTTGACTAAAATAATAATAATACCCGCAGGGGGGCTTTGTGGCGAAGCCTTAGGTGAGTAGCGACACCTCGTACCTGACTCCACTAAAAAATAATTTATATAATAAAAATAAAAATTGGCTCAAATAGTTAATTACATACATACATACATAACTTCACGCCAGTTCCCTTGCGGGGTAGGCACGAACAACAGAGCGCCATTTAGGCTTATTTTTACCTCACTTGCTTCTTTGACATTCATAACTCTTGTCATGCACGCTCGTCTGTTCTTAAGGCTCCTAACATCATCATACTTAATTACAAATAAAAATATATACAATTATACGAAAATTACATAAATAAAATATCAAAATTTATAATAATAATCCCCAAATGAAGCAAGTTACGCTTGTGTGTTATGGGTAATATACAACGGATTACTCTGGAGCCGATCCCAGACACTCAGACCATAGTAAATAACGGACAAAATTCGTTTCCGAAACTTACCGTACCAGGAATCGAATCCGGAACGTCTGTGTTGTAGTGAGCTAAGCCGGCAAAGACTTAGCCCGCTCAACCACCGCCACGTGAGGCAGTCTGTATGCCGCCAGAACAACTGTAAGTACGTGTTCCTTCATTAGTGTCCAGGTTCCATTCCCCCTTTAGAGAGCGGCAGCACATTGCTAGCGTCTTTGATGTTACAAATGTCTATAGGCGATGGTAACCGCTTTCCATTAGATGGGCTTTTGACTTTCCGCTCCCCTATTGTATATTTAATTATTCTGGTTTGATTGTAAGACCTCTGAACTTGTTGCTCGTTTTGCGTTCACAATACCCAGTACAAACAATATTAATCGTATTTCCATCAGTAACGATCTTTCGGGTTCTAATATCGTGTAATTGGCGAGCAGCGTGCCCGGTTTGTGATTTAAATGAATTTAAATAATGGATTGCAGTTATTTTGAGGAACGAAGTTAAATTGAGATGTTTCTATACAAGAATGAAAAAAAATAATACATTTATTAGGTCTTTAAACATAGCGAGACACAAAAAAATTTAAATCGGTAGTAAACAATGATGTAGGTGTGTAGTAATAGAATATATATCGTGATGGTACCAAATAGGTGCAGGTCATCAAAGGCCAGGCAACGAGTGTCTGACATTGTTGTATAATATAAATGAAACATATCCTATGTTTTAAGTTGAAACAAATCTAGCAAAATGAAAAAAAAAAACATCAAAATCGTTTGAGTAGTTTCGGAATTCATCGCGGTCAAACACAGTGACACGTAATTTATATATATATATATATATATATATATATATATATATATATATATATATGTAGGAATGTTAAGGATGTTTTATGTGTAACGGAACGCAAGTGTAGATCGAATGAGATGAATGAATGAAAGGTTTGATTGATTTTTGGAATGGACAGAGCAGGGTCGTTAGTCGGAAGCGAAAGAGGGTGGTAGAGTGCGTGTAAGACGAAGTTGTTGTTCTAAAGGTGTATTAAATTAAAAGAAGATTAAAAAGTGTTTCATTTCAAAGAAGGTGTTTTATTGAAGACGAGCCAATTTTTATAAACGCACGCACCCCCCCTCACACACACACACACACACACACATATATATATATATATATATATAGTGCGAATAATAATAAATTACGTAAATAGTCATACACATAATACACAGAATTACTATTAACATAATAATAATAATTAATACTAAGCGCATTAGAAAAGAATGTTGTACAATACAAATACAATAATATACATTTATCCAACTACTCTTACTAATTATAATACTGTCTAAACTGGTTTCGGTTACAACGACGAAGGAAGGAAGGAAAAGATGGCTTTTAGCAATAATGGGGTCTATTCGTTTGCCAAGAACTAATTGTAAACATGCTTTTTTATAT
The DNA here is from genome assembly GCA_019925095.2 of Dendrolimus kikuchii. Classification (NCBI taxonomy): domain Eukaryota; kingdom Metazoa; phylum Arthropoda; class Insecta; order Lepidoptera; family Lasiocampidae; genus Dendrolimus; species Dendrolimus kikuchii. Next base: position 11,599,166 of record CM034413.1, read on the forward strand.
TCTTTTTTTTTGCGAAGCTGACAAACTGTGACAAACACACAATATATCTGAAATTGAAATTTTTTGCTCAACCTGCAAATTTAAACTCAAATTGAAAAGTTTTTATTCAAACTAAATTCAACTGGAGAACATTTTGAAGGTCATAGAGATTATTTAAAAATTAAATCTACTTCTTGTTCTCTATACACCGCTTCTGTAAATCTCCAACTCCTCGAAAACTCCTCAGGAACACGTCTAACTAAAAATTCATTAATTTCATATTTGATTTATGACTATCTTAGGATTTTTTTTTATAAGAACAGAAGTATTTTATACAAACGATGAATAATTAATGGAGATTTGGCCAAATAGTGCACAACTAAAGTGAAAAAATTGGTATCGTAATAAAAAAAAAAATATTGCAGGAGATCAGCAGACAGGCAGATGGCCCACTTGATGGAAAGCGGTTACCATCGTCTATGGACATTTGCAACACCAAAGGTGCTACAAATGCGCTGCTGCTCTCTTAAGGGAGACTGGAACCTGGCCACTAACGCCGGAACACAACTCAAGGTTGTTATGGCGATATACTTTAGACCAGGAGTGGTAGCCATCCAGTCGGGCAAATGCCCTACCACCTGACGAAAACACTAATATGCATTACAAGAAGTCTCTAAATTTAACGCTGTCAGTCAAAATATAAACAAAATATATTCCAATTAGTCAAAGGAAGTATAAGAAGAAATTCAGTAAGAAAGAGAAATTTGTAAACCTTTGAAATACAATACATTTTTAATATCGCTTCAAAATCGTTTCTCATTACATGCCCAGTCACAAAGCTATCAAAATCTAATAATTTCAACTTTCGTATAGCTCCAAAGAATTGTGTGCTCTAAACTGAAGGATTTAAGTCAAAATTGGCCTACCTTAAGCATAGCTCCGATGACATAGCACCCTACTCGACTTGGATGAAAGCCAATAGATTAAGCCAGCGTAAGATGATCCCTCTCATTTGGTATTCGTCGATATACTTTCTAACGTGAAGTGATCAATCATACGGGCCATTTAATGCTAGTTTTCGGGAGATGTTTGTTCCTGGTCTTAATATCGATGTCGCCGAACAGTAATCTGGGTATGGTTTAATTATTTTTCACTTTTCAATACCTTTCAATGATTTATTGTTTTATTGATAATTTTATAAACTTTAATGAAGGAGTATTACTTATAATTAGTGGTCAACTATACTACTATAATCATAGTTTTCGCCAAGGCTACACTGTTAATTTGACTTTAATAATAAACAAAAGAGTATATATATATGCGTGTGTGTGTCAAATACATCGTAGTGTGTGTAATGTTTTTTTTATTTATTTCATGTCTTTTTATGCATAATAAAAAAAAAAGAAATTAACATTCAGTACTCCTTCTCTATATAAACTATAAGTGTTCGAAATTTCATACTCCTCCGTCCGCGCAATTTTCGTAAAAAGGGGTACAAAGTTTTTGCTTCACGTATTAATATAATGATATGTAGGAATGACCTGACACCCAGTGAAAAACATTATTTTAAAAAAGCTCTATAGAACTAGACAACAACAGAATTTTTTATTGCATGAGTTCAGCAAACAGGCTGACGGCCCATTTGATGGAAAGCGGTTACTTACCATCGCCTATGGACATTTGCAACACCAAAGATGCTACAATGCGCTGCTGCTCTCTTAAGGGAGACTGGAACCTGGTCACTAATGCCGGAACACAACTCGAGGTTGTTATGGCGGCATACTCTAGACCAGGGGTGGTAGCCATCCAGTTTAGACCAAATTATACAAGAATTAAAAAATTTAACGGGCTTATTTTTTTAAGGTTAGCTACGTGTTGATTGTTAAAGTAAACGTAGTAAGGAAGGGTGCTCATCTCGGTTACTGATGTGTGAAACCCGTTAATTCGTCTTGGACAACCGTGGTAGGTATACTGTCCGTTTTCCCAAAGTAGAGGAGACTTGCGCCTATCAGTAACACATTTATGGGCCGATATTATTTGATATCAGATACAAGATACTTTTGGAAATAGTACAGGAAATATTAAATACTCATTTATTTCCCATCCAGCGAGGAAACGTAGGCAGCCTTCTGGGCACCTTACCCATAGAAGACGGTGATCTAGGCTCAATATTCTACTTATAGTCTTGAGGGACTATGAGTAGAATACAATACAAACAAGTTAAGTTTTCTTGCATTGTATTCGATGATATGTTATTATAAAATTGTAAATACATCTTATTTTCTAAATATTTTTTAAATAAATTAATTTTTCGCTTTTTACACACTGTAAAACTTTATATTTTACTCGTCATTGAACTGTGACATTAATCGTATGCATATCAAAATAATATTATTTAATAAAGCGGTATCTACCTTAAATGTTTCTCTAATAAAGATACTTTCAGTGAATTATTAAAGTTTCTCTTTTGCAATACAGAAAAATAAAGTTGACGGTCTTTTAAATCACTCCATAAGTTGAAAGAAGTATAAATTTAATTTCCGCTCGCACACATCCGCTCCGGCCACGTATCGCTCGGCGACTGACGCTTCGATATCGTATCGACGCAGGAAATTTTAACTTTTGCACCGGCTACCTACAATGTGATTATTTTATAGTAAGTAGAAGATTGATTTTTAGCTTTTCTATTAATGAGGGGAATCTGCAATATTATGCATAAGTCATTTGTAACGTTAAATACGTGGATTAATATGATATATAGTAACAGCCCATAAGCGGCTCGGGCTTCCCACTATTGGGGAACGGGTCGTATACCGGCCACGCTTCTCCAAGGCGGCTTGGCAGGTTTGACACATCGGTTATCTAGATGTGGTTTGCTTGATTTTTTCGATGTTTTCCTAAACCGTTGCTAGCACGTGGTAATTGTTACACTATAAGCATATTAGGTCAGAAAACTGCCTAAGTGGTGGTGCATGCGTTTCGGCCAGGATTCAACACCGCGCCCTTTGAGTTCGGGGCGCGTCCTCTAGCCATTACGCTGCCACGACTTATTGTTGGATACGTAGTGGATCGATATATTGCTACATAATTTAGCAAGATTAAAACATTGAGAGCTCTGTGTACGTGATAAAATTAGTGATTATAGAAAATAGATATTATCATCGAAGATGCATCCACAAAGATTTTATCCGTGCAGGACCGGAGAAAGAACACATTTTCCTGCGGCCGGGCGGCCTGTCGTAAGAGGCGACGTAACAACCCACAGCCAGGTGGTAGGGCATTTGGCCGACTGGATGGCTACCACCTCTGGTCTAACGTATGTCGCCAAGAGAGCAGCAGCGCATTTGTAGCAACTTTGGTGTTGCAAATGTCGATAGGCGATGGTAACCGCTTTCCACCAAGTGGGCCGTCTGCCTGTCTGCTGATCTCCAGCAATAAAAAATAAAAAAAAATACTCAGGATATATGTAGGTTTTTAAATATTGGGTCCTACATACTGATTAAGGTGTTCTAAGTATATGTGTACACATGTTGTATTAAGTTTAATAGTAAACTAATCAACGAATCAATATAACCTTTCTTGCCGCTTGCGAAGCGGTGTACATAGATTTGGAAGTAAAATTAACTTATATGTATGATCTTAAGCTTCAATATATTATCCTAAGTTATATGAAGTAATGGTATTTTAAGTTGAATAAATTTAAGGATTGACCATTGAACCTGGCACCCATTTAGATCTCACTTCTTTTGTCGTTGAAATCAACAACCAAGGTATGTATCATAATATTGAACTTGGCTCTCTTTTCACATTTATGTTTTTGATGGGATACATCACGAATAAAAATATGATTACAGGATTTCGCATCGATAGCAGTTTTTATGACATAATTTCCTATTAGGCCTTTCTTAGAAAAAATATAATTAGGACGCAATATATAACATGAATCTATCCCATTTGAAATAGCTGGGCGCGTCATCGCCCTGTCGTGTTGTATTTATAAACACATTAGCGCAATCAGAATGATCGCTCAGCGGACGGAATGGGCATCACACTACTCACAGACATCACGGATGACAAGACAATGTAATTATTATGCCGAGACCCGGTATCGGTGTGGTGCAAGGTACGAGATCCGATAGTTCTTCTCTTAGTGTCGCGACACACTTGCGGAACGTACCGCACGGAAAGTTCGGCGCTAATCAGAACTCGACGTTAATTTCCGCTGTGTTATAATATGCCGCAATTTGGAAACGAGGTTGGCATTCAGCGTTTTGCTGTGCGGAAACGTAGTCCGACACAGCGCTGATTTTCAGTGCCCACCTCCTAAATCACTTATGGCATGCGACCTGTGCTAAACATTAAAAAAAAACAAAAAAATAATTATAAAAAACGTATAAATACCAAAGATTAAAATATAAAGCACAAGAAACAGAAAAATGTAGGTTGTAATAATAAAAATGAAATAATGAGTATAATTAAAAAATACTTATCCTAAGAAAAGAAAAAAAAGTAATATACAATCACACTAAATATTTACAATTTATTTAAACTTAATACCAATATAATATTTATATATATACACATATAACAAAGCTGTATTAATTTAGCTTATTTGCCTCAATACTGTGAATGTATACATTCTCGTGGTTATAGGTAACTTAAAAAACACTGCGTGCGTATTTAGGCGAATTTTCCGCGCGGTATGCTCCGCAGGTGTGTCGTTACGTTTAAATATTTAGCATAGGTCCCTGGTATACCTGGGATAATTTTAGTGTTAGTGGCTGTGTGACTGAGATATCATTAATTACGATAAACATTGTCAGTCAATTTCCTTATTATTGTTATTTTGATGTGCCTTTTTTTTAGCATTTACGAGCTTAAAACATGAGGAAAACTAAAAGGTGGAATGCGGAAAAAAATAGTTTATGTTTTAGACATTATGGCCAGGTTATCGGCTTAGTTACATTATTGGCCGGATCCTATGTCTTACTATTCATTGACTTGCCCTACCATCGGTTGAATTATGATATTACATGTATGGAGCTTATGTCAAATTTTAATTCATAGTTAGGCAAATGGACGGTCTTTAAGATATAGGAACGGGCCATATGATGACAATCATTATGAGATGTGTATGAATTTATGGGAGCTGCATACGTCTAGTCATCGCAGCGGACAACGAACTATTGGCTGGCGCAACACGGGAGCGCACATATTAATAGTTGCTCTATCTCGCTCGCACATCATCTGTTCGGCTCACGCATTGTGCTATATATTGTACTAGCTGCACGAATTATTAATATTTGTACTTGAGGTTACCGTTTCCAAAATAAATAAGTTCACATCAGCACGTAACAGTGAACACTACTCTCAGCCATTTGAAGTCTCATTTAACCTGTACATCTCGCTGCTACAAATTATTTTATCCCATATCCGCTTCAGCTCGTGACTTGCATAATAGGGAGTTAAAGATTGACATTCTGCTCCAGTTAGCTTGGCACAGTCGAAATATCGCTACACGTAAATAAAACCGATCGCCCATTGTCTTTCAGGGCACTCTGAATATCTTCGCATGGCTAACAGCGTTGATGGATTTAAACAAGCCCGCCTATTTATTACGACAATTATATCAAATGATTATGTTATTGTTGTCCCGGTTGTGTAAGAAAGTTTTGAGTGGGCTATTTTAATTGATTTTAATTCCGACTTTTCGGCCGCTTTTCAATAGCCGGTGATCACGGAAGACAAAGATGTCAAGTATCAAGGAGTAATGTTAAAGTTTCTATTTAGCCTACCACGAACTTGTTCATTAATTTTGTGTAAGGTTATTATTTACTCTATGGGAGCTTAATCTAATTTACCACCGCCTCGCAACATATCGTGGCTTGAAGAGAAGGAACTCTTCAGCAACATGCCTAGCTCTATTAATTTAAATCAAATCATACACCGCGCTTAAAACCGTTGAAACGTAATTTCGCGACTTTTGGCGACTAGTACACATAAGTACTAGTCGCCAAAACTTGAGAAAATAATTTGTATAATATTATAATACTTATATAACAGAGTGATACTGACATACCGAAGTAAGAAAGAGAGTTGGTCTGAAAGAAAGTGTCGGGGTGAAGGTAAGGAAAGGAATGCTCCGGTGGTTCGGGCATGTGGAAAGAATGCATGATGAAAGAATGACTAAACAGATATACAATGCAAAAGTGGATGGATGCAGAAGTCGTGGAAGGCCACGACACACCTTCCATGATCAAATTGATCGTGTACTAGCGGAGGGTGATGTCAGGAGCCTTAAGAACAGACGAGCGTGCATGACAAGAGTTATGAATGTCAAAGAAGCAAGTGAGGTGTGTAAGAATGGGCCTAAATGGCGCTCTGTTGTTCGTGCCTACCCCGCAAGGGAACTGCCGTGGAGTTATATATATATGTATATATATATATATATATATATATATATATATATATATATATATATGTGTATATATATATATATGTGTATATATATATATGTGTGTATATATATATATATATGTGTATATATATATATGTATATATATGTATATATATATATATATATATATATATATATATATATATATATATATATATATATATATATATGATACTGCCATCTTTCAGATTACAATAAGTACTGTTTTCTTACTTGGGGGTTGGTATACGCGTCTTCAATAAAATCCCGAATGAAATGATAATAGATCTACATGCATACATACATAACTTCACGCCAGTTCCCTTGCGGGGTAGGCACGAACAACAGAGCGCCATTTAGGCTTATTCTTACACCCCTCACTTGCTTCTTTGACATTCATAACACTTGTCATGCACGCTCGTCTGTTCTTAAGGCTCCTGACATCACCTTCTGCTAGTACACGATCAATTTGATCATGGAAGGTGTGTCGTGGCCTTCCACGACTTCTGCATCCATCCACTTTTGCATTGTATATCTGTTTAGTTATTCTTTCATCATGCATTCTTTCCACATGCCCGAACCACCGGAGCATTCCTTTCCTTAGCTTCACTCCCATACTCTCTTTCATAATAGATCTAGCCTTCAGTTAATTTAAAGCTAAATTGAAAAGTACTTTGCTTAGAAAGGGATACTACACTACTGAAGAATATTTAAATGACAAAACTGCATTTATATAGCAGCTCGCTCCAGCCTTTTATACTATCTTCTGTATAACGTTTATATTTTGCATAATACCTATATATGCTATAATGTCTTAGTATGTGATTATTGCGACGGTGACAATATTTTTTTGTTTGTTACAACTCCATTCATACTTTGAAAAGTAATTCTAATACAACTTCTATGTGTATTTAAAAAAATATAGCCTGAGATAATATTATTATATTAAGACGTGAAGCAAAAACTTTGTACCCCTTTTTACTAAAATTGCGCGGACGGGGAAGTGTGAAATTTCGCACACTTACAGTTTATATATAGAAAGAGTGCAAAATGATAATATTTTTAAAAAATTATTATAAAAACATAACACACACTACCATGTATTTGACACACACACGCATATATACTCAAATTAACAGTGCAGCCTTGGCGAAATCTGTGATTATAAAAGTTATAGTCTTTGACACTAGAACCTTAATAAGGTTCAAACTTATAATTTAAATTAATTATGGTCGAATTTCGACCACTGGGCGACCACTAGTATAAATAATTATGATGAAAAAATTTTTTTAAGCTAGACGTGTTGCTGGGCAGTTTCTTGCCACTTCCTCTCCTTTGAACAACTATAACACATTGCGAAGCAGTACATATACATACAGTACAATACATAGACTAGGAAGTACATTTAAATATTGACTTACATGTATGATCTTCAAAAAGTATTCTCCAATGGAATTTATTTTGAATAAGAACTTTTAATTTGAATTTACTTTGAGTCAAGGCTTGGAAACTGGTAAAAAAGTCACCGCGCGACACATCTACCAGATGTTGACGACTGTCTCGATGAAGCTTGTGCGCCTCAGGCCCTCAAGTTCTCAGGGTCTTTTCCCAAAAGCCGCAAATATTGCCAGGTGGAAGGGCATTTGCCCGACTGGATGGCTACCACCCCTGGTCTAAAGTATGTCGCCATAACAACCTTGAGTTGTGTTCCGGCATTAGTGACCAGGTTCAGTTTCCCTTAAGAGAGCAGCAGCGCATTTGTAGCACCTTTGGTGTTGCAAATGTCCATTAGGCGATGGTAACCGCTTTCTATCAAGTGGGCCGTCTGCCTGTCTGCTGATCTCCTGCAATAAAAAAATAAATAAAAAAATATGTAGATAATTCCGATGGTTTGGATATTTACGGTGTTTTGGAGTCTACTCTTTTTTCCAACGCAATTGATGTTCTTTTTTTGTTTCAGGTAAGTGTTAAATGCATAACTTCCTACGTTCTACGCAAGCAGGATTAATCTAAAGTAAGTATAGATTGTCTGGTCTGACTAAAATTGTAAGTTACAATACAATATTATGGTTTTTATTATTGCCAAGTCATTTGCATAAGTCGTGGTAGCGTAATGGCTAGCGCACGCGTCCCAGTCTCAAAGGGTGCGCGGGCTGGACTGCCGGAATGCATGCGCCACTTAGGCAGTTTTCTGACCCAATATGAGTATTGTTACAATTAGCTAACGGTTAAAGAAAACATCGTGATGAAACCTGCACATCGAAATAACCGACGTGTCAAACCTGCCAAGCTGCCTTGGACAAGCGTGGCGGGTATACTGTCCGTTCAGTAGTGGGACATTTATGGGATGTTATTTTTATGTCTCTAGAGACCACGGATCATAAGAATGGTCCGGACTTTTGGACGGTTTGCGTGGGGCCATGAGAAGGCAACGCGTAGAGGTCCCTTGACAAATTTAATGTAAATGTTGCGCGACACTGACCGGCGTTTATTCCTGTCTACCCCGTATAAAAATGCACCCAAGGACAAGCCCCGGCCAGTGTTGGGACTATTGTGGGAAATGAGATCAAAAAGTACCGGGCTATTGGGGTGAACTGCGAATGGAACTAGGGATCTGGGACTGCCCGTCGCAAGCCCTACGTCCAGCAGTGGATAGAAATTGGCTGAAGTAGAAGAAGAAGAAGGGAATGGATAGGAGGGATGGGACAGAAGGGTTAAACAGGAGGACTGAGATAGACGGAGTGATATAGGAGATTAGTACAAGCTGAAGGTTTACAATATCGTTTGCAACGAAAAACTTGTTTAAGTGCAAATGTGTGATATGAATTTTAAAAAAGAGCTGTATTTTAATTAAGTACATTCTTTTTAGATAATAATAATAATTTTATTGATACCAAATATACATATTACTTAATTACACAGACAAAAACACTGAGTATAGACATTATTCATTATAAAGTTTATACATACATACATACATACATACATACATAACTTCAACGCCAGTTCCCTTGCGGGGTAGGCACGAACAACAGAGCGCCATTTAGGCCCATTCTGACACACCTCACTTGCTTCTTTGACAAAGAAGTTTATGAGGTAGAATAATACCAAAACTAGGCCGAGCCTGTCTTTTAGGTGTTAGACCCTTCCCGTGTCTTAAAATCAATTATCAGGACTATTATTATACAGTGTAAACTCTATATAACGACACCGAAGGGACTGTGCATTTTATGGCGTTATAGTGAGAGAGTTGTTGTTAAATGTAGAGACGTCTGTTATTTTTGTCGGACGTCTTTTGCTGCACCAGTAAATTTTTGTTGTGTTTTTTTTACTTATTTTATTCATATCTTGCGATATTGAGGCATCTTGGTGATAAAGGAAGTACTTAGAAATTTCGGTATTTCGGAATTTTTAAGAAATTTCGGTATGCATGGTGCCGACAGTCGAGTTTATTACGGGCTAGGATAATCAAGCGATAAAACAACGTACACAACTGCGAAGCTTTTACTAATTTTGACAACTTAAAACGTACTTTTTATACTTGATTGTTGTCGTTATTGAGAGTGGGTGTAATCTATATAGAGTGTATCATTGTATGGAAGACAAGCTAAACCAATCAAAGCCAAGTGATTTCGACGCTTAGAGGAGTTTGTCGTTAAATCGAGTGACGTTACATGGAGTTTACACTGTAATATATATTATAGAGGGGTTGCTTTCGTACATAGCGTTTTAATCGGCAAGTATCAACTGAATTGAATTGAATTTACCATGTTATTTAGTTTGTGTTGCGTACGTTGCCAAGAGTTGAATGTTCTAACAAACTATAACGTTTGCAACTTTGTTTTCATTATGGTTCAGTCTCAACGATTTATGTACGTTTATTGCTGATTTTATTGTACGCCGTTGAATGTAAATGATTGTTTAAGCGCGTGTACTTTATACGTTGTGTCGATTAATTTTAAACGGTTCGTATAGAACTTGAAAGAAGAATACTGAAGAATGACAAATCGCCACGTTGAATCCTTAAGGCCTGGCCCAAACGGGCCACGGCAAGCAGTTTACAGATTTTCGAAGTGAAATTTCCATAGAATCGATGTGATTTTAAACTCGATGAAACGAAAAAGCGACACTAAGCCTGCGAGCGAATGAGATACGAGTTTTACATTGTGCAGCACAGATTAGGGAGTCAACAATACCGATTATTGAACATAGGTCCAATTTGGACCGAAATAAAACTGATAATAATATTATTTAGACTAAAATAGTGAAAAATTGATTGTGGTACTTAAGAAGTTTATTTAGAATTATAATATGTTGACGGATGTAGGCTAAAGGAAATATAATAAAACTACGTTTTAACGGTTTTAAGCGCGGTGATTTTATTTGATTTTGGTTTTTCCGACGTTTCGGCCACTTTTCAGTGGCCGTGATCACGGAAGACAAAGATGTCAAGTGTCAACGAGATACGATTTGCAACGATTTAGCATACCGCCAACCTGTTAATTTTAATTATTTAATTTTAATTTTGTTTATGGTTATTATTTACTCTATGGGAGCCTAATCTAATTTACTACCGCTTCGCAACATATTATGGCTTGTAGAGAAGAAGCGGCGCAAGAAACTCTTCAGCAAACATGCTTAGCTCTAATAATTTTATATAATATTAAAATGGGTGGAAGGAAAAATAAAAGTAATTATCAGTCAACGGAACACAAACCGTGTTCCGTTGTACGCAGAAAGAGCTCACAGTGTCTTGAGGTCTGGCAGCTGGTTTTTGCTGGGTTTTGGTTCTTAATAGTTTTGATGATTGGATCCCAAACAGGTAGTACTTGCCAACCATCTTCTCTATTGAAATTTGGGTGTTTTTTTATTTCAATAGCCTCACGCATCATTCTAGGTATGAAACGATTCTCTTTCGCGAGGATTTGTGGGTTATCGAATCTGATGTAGTGGCCGTGAAAAGTGGTCGAAACGTCGGAGAGAAAAAAAACCAAAATCAAGTAAAATTACCGCGCTTAAAACCGTTAAAACGTAGTTTTATTATGTATACAAGTCGCGAAAACTTAGAAAATATTAAAGGAAATATATTTATATTAATAATAGTTAGAGAAGAAGCACTTCTACTGCATGTGAACTGCACACACATTTTTTTTTATTACATGCTTTTATTTAACTTGCAATAGATGTACCTATGAATGTATGTAAGTTCGGGTGGAATCTTGCAAGTTAAATTTGACCAACTTCCCGGTTTCCGATTGAGCTGCAATTTTGCAGGCATATGTATATCGCGTGACAATGCAATAATATGGTACCATGGAGCTGATCTGATGATGGGAGTCGGAAGGTGGCAATAGGAACTTCTCTACTAAACAAGATAGACCCCTCGTGTTTGGGCTCGTTTTACTTGTCTTGGCTAGCACTCTGCGGCTACATGATATCCTTGATCTCAAAACCTTGTCTTTAAAAACCTTTTTAAAAAAGCTTAGTTTGATTATATCTTTCAGTCAAAGAAATATATTTGTACGTATGGAAAATAGAAAATTTTATTCAAAAACAACCCTTTCCCATGGTTTGTCGTTTGACATTCCTTCACAGACATGGATCCTTGCAAACTACAGTATGATTTGGTATAATAATCCAGGGTATGTTTATTTTTGTAAAATCAGTCGATTCAATTCCTTACAAGGGTAATTGATTTTTCAAAAATGTAATGCTACCACTTTGGTTTTCGTCAAAATCGGCCTCGAGACTCCTTTGAATGTTTTTCACTATTTAGCATCGTTTAGGATTTGACTCTTGGAGGCCCACTTGGAAAATTCACCTGTATGTATGTAATATTATGTATATATACATTAAATTAAATATTAAAATAAGCTAAGTCATACTAGCCCCCCCATCTAACAACAATTCAGAACCATTTAAACTAGGAAATACGTCGCTGGCAGCCAGACATATTAGCAATGCTACCTCTGTTGGTTCTAGGATCTGACCATTAGGCATGTTCATAGCTAAATCTTCATATGTCAACTGTTGCATACGATTTTTACGATTGAAATTTGCCAATATATTAGTCCTAGTCATGCCAGGACTTATGGTATTGATTCTAACTCCTTCTGATACCAGTTCAGGCGCTGCGTGCTTTGTCATAGTTTCTAAGGCTGCTTTGGAGATTATATACGGCAGGAAACCAGGCCTGAACCTCTTCGACATGGAAGATCCTATGTTTATGATGTTTCCCTTTGTTTTGACTAAATACGGTAAGGCTAGCTGAGATAGATAGTACGGTACCCTGAAATTTATATTCATGACTTCATCAAACGCTTCCATGGAACTATCGTACAGGGATGATTGAACAATTTTTCCTGCGCAGTTGACCACCACGTCTATTTTACCATACATCTCTATAGTCTTTGATATAACAGTTTCACAACTACCGGGTAGACTTAGATCCAATAACAGCCATAGTGGTACTAGTTTGTTTTTCGCAACACATCGTTGGGCTGTGTGCAACGTTCTTGTTTCATCTCTTCCAACTAATGTTAGTGTCGCACCGTATGAAGCGAAAGCGACTGCTGCTTCAGCGCCGATTCCTGAACTGGCGCCCGTTACGATGACGACTTTATCTGTGAAGTCTATTTTATGTAGGCCAGTTTGATTTGGTGTGCACATTATATCAAACGTTTATTCTTCTTTGTCTTTGTAATTCGTATTATCTGCCGGTTAGTATTTAATATTAGTTGAAATTGGTTTCACAAAATTATTTTTCTTTCCATCGTAAACGTTTATTATATCAGTATTATCATTAGAGAATTTAACTTTCAAAATAGGACTTTTCGGATATTAGTTTCGCAACTTTTATTAATATCAATTAACACATTTTTGCCATTATTAAAGACATCAGTATGTACACTATTATCTTACAAAATAGGATAATCCACTACCGACTTCTTTATACGTCGATTCTATATCGAATGCAGTATCAGACTGATTACTTAAATCGTTATCTGTTACTTTGTGAAAATGTTTGTTTATTTGTTGTATGCTAGTCATCGCTTATCATTTGGCCTTGGTATCCTCGACGTGTGTTCGTTAATAATTTCTTGTGTCCAGTCATATCTGTGTTTTCAGTATGATAAGTAATTTTGTGATAATGTTTTATTATTCAAGATTTGGTAATCATTATGTAACGGTTTAGTTTGTGAGGGTTTTGCTCAAGTTTTTTTATAATTCTTTACCTTAATATGTATTGTGGGGGTTGAAATAAGTTGAGTGGTGCGTCGATGATGGTTATACCCCGTTGGATAGGGTGACGCACCACTGGCGAGAGCCCATGCCTCACTCAATCGCCCGAGAGGGGAATACAATATGGGACGAGTTGTTGTACTCTTGCAGTATATTGATTTCTTCATTGTTCTTAATTTAATTTAGACTTAGTTTTTTTTTATCACATATAGGTTCGCGTTGACCATTATCTTGCTAGATTTGAGCGCAGATAGGGTCCAAGATCGAGCACGCTTACCTAGAAGGTTCTATTCACACGAGACTTGAAGAGACCGAAGTTGTAGGTTTCGGGAAAAACAGACTCCGGCAGTAAGTTCCACTCCTTTGCGGTGCGCATAATGAAAGTGGACTCAAAGCGCTTTGTTCGTATAGGTGGTATGTCCACCATATAGCGGTGCTGCATGCCAGTGCGTCTGATTATCCGATGATGGATGATGATGATAGTCTACTTGATGTAGACACAAATATTCTAATCAACATTAAATATTGTATTTACACGTTTATGAGATTGGACATTTTTAATGTTTTAGACAAATACCCAATCTTATCGGCAGCTTTAACAGTGATATCATCTATCTGTATTTACATAGCATCACGTTCATGTATTAATCATCCATAGTCTTTAACTGTGCAAATTATACATCAATAAATTGGTGGATGAAACGTGACGCAACATCTTATTATACCTATAATATTTTTTACATACATACATAACTTCACGCCAGTTCCCTTGCGGGGTAGGCACGAACAACAGAGCGTCATTCAGGCTTATTCTTACACACCTCACTTGCTTCTTTGACATTCATAACTCTTGTCATGCACGCTCGTCTGTTCTTAAGGCTCCTGACATCGCCTTCTGCTAGTACACGATCAATTTGATCATGGAAGGTGTGTCGCGGCCTTTTTTTTAATTTTTTTATTGCAGGAGTTCAGCAGACAGGCAGACGGCCCACTTGATGGAAAGCGGTTACCATCGCCTATGGACATTTGCAACACCAAAAGTGCTACAAATGCGCTGCTGTTCTCTTAAAGGAGACTGGAACCTGGTCACTAATGCCGGAACACAATACAAGGTTGTTATGGCGGCATACCCTAGATCAGGGGTGGTCGCCATCCAGTCGAGCAAATACCCTACCACCTGGCTGTGAGTTGTTTGGTCGCCTCTTACGACAGGCCGCCCGGCCGCAGGAAATTGTATTCTTTCTCCGTTCCTGTACGGATAAAGACAGGCCTTCCACGACTTCTACATCTATCCACTTTTGCATTGTATATCTGTTTAGTCATTCTTTCATCATGCATTCTTTCCACATGCCCGAACCACCGGAGCATTCCTTTCCTTACCTTCACCCCAACACTCTCTTTCCGATAATGGTTTTTAGTATTCTGAAATAATTTATCCGTCTATTTTCGTACATTACAGTCATTTTCCTCAGAAATTATTAGGTTTATATGGAAAAAGATTGCCAGGAAAGTGTAAACCACCCAAAAACAAAGCTAATGAATGTTCCAGTTTTGGCAAGCTGCTTACAGCAAGCACCCTAAACGTTGTCCAACATTAAAATATGCGAAATATACACGTGAATAAAAGCAACTGAAGTTTTTCATCAACGCCCTACAATACGAACGTTCTTGTTTCTTTTCTCGCAATCTCTTTTTTTGTGCTTTTCCGAATATTTTTCTTTACGTGTATATTTTTGATTAACATCAACTGTTAAGACTGCACTAGTATCGTTTGTTTAAAGGAGATTACATATTTTACCTTTTTTTGAAGATCCGTCTTTAGTGATAATACCTCCCGTTATTGTTTTATTTTATAGTTTATTATTTTTGTGCAATGTTTAGCTCTTTAAAGTCTGATTGCTGACCTCTCTATTCCATTGACATGTATGCCAGCCACGCTTATACAAGGCAGGTTGACAGGATTCATATACCGATGATTTTGTTATATAGATTTTCTTGCGATATTTTTCGTCAACATCATAAATTTATTAATTTTAATATACACTGTGCAAATAGCAGTTTTTACTTAAATATTGTCATTTATTTTGAAATCACAGCTGAAAACTTTACTTTTAATAATAACAATTGGAATTATATATTGTTTATTTTGAAACCCCGGACATGTTACGCTTAATTTGTAACAGAATTTTCTAATAAAATGTTTTTGTTTAGACAATAAATAATATTTTAATAAGACGACGCTGCACCATCTACTATTAAATTAGCACCATTCAAATTCGGACTAGTATCACTCGCTGCATACAATATAGTCTTTGCTATTTCTTCAGGCTCTATAATTACATTATTAGGCATTGCAGATGCAATTTTGGAGTACACCATATCGACACAATCGTCGTCTACGTTGAAATTCGCCAGTACATTGGTTCTGGTGATTCCGGGTCTCACGGCGTTCATCTTAACGCCCTCTGTGACTAGTTCTAGAGCACCTGCTTTAGTGAACCTTTCGAGAGCGTCTCGTATCATCGCGAATGGCAGGAATCCGGGTCTGACTCTCAACGGTGCCCCGAATACGTTGACGACGTTTCCTGAAACCAGAGTGTACGCTTTATTTTTTGTATATCGATAGATTAGGAGCTGTTTGTGCAGTAATAGAAGCAACATCCTGTCGAATTATTCAACATTAACTGGCAACATTCCTTTTCTTTATTAGTATTTTTTATACTGCAAACTTGATGCTAATGATTATAAAGTAGCAATTGTAAAACTTTTTGTTTCTAATTCCGTTTCCTTGAAGAAAATATACGCAATATTAATTTTTATTTATAAAACCAGTCTAAATTGTACATACAGTATACTTTGATTCTGAACATCCCCTTTTATTAGGTATTTGGCAGATTATATGTACTTCATGTTATAAGTATTAACATTGGTTTTACAAAATACAGGCTTCGCCTAGTTGGGGTTAATAGGAAATAATCTAGATACTGTAAATTATATTTTTTGCAAAAAAATACAATTATATTTTTCTTAAGCGAATGAACATGTTTTGCTGTATATTAAACGATATATTTAACAATGTAATAAGTGGTTTTATCGTCTTTCACGATTTTATTTCCGACAACTTTAAAATGGTTAAAAAATTTGGTAAGAGCAGTAGGTACTATGATCATTATTCCATTATCATCACTTTATGGATTCTAGTACCATATCGTTCATATGTACATAATGCTTTTACTTGCATATAATTAGTGAGTATTATCAATGTTAGCCCATGAGTTCAGCAGTAAGTAGGGTTTTTCAGTGTTACGATATTCACTGTACATTCGTAATAGTCGTCAATGTTTCTACTAATATATAGTTGTTTATTAATGTGATGTATATAGGTATATACCTTTTTTACGGTCTTAAGTGTACGGAAAAATTAATCGATTATCTTAATATTACGTAAATATCTTATGTTAATAATGCCGTTAAAGATAGAAGGAATCGAAATTTGCTCAAAAAAGCCTAGTATGTGCATAATATATACATATTTTTCTCGTGATACAGATGTTCTATTTATTTTCATAATTCATACGTCATGATTAAAGTTAAGTTCCGAGGCACAATATTCAAAGACACAATTCATACTATCACAAATGTCAGTTAGTAATGTATGTTTGTTTACCTTTAGTCTTCTTCAAGTGCGGCAAACACAGCTGCACCATTTTATACGGCAGTCTCAGATTCAATGTCATCAACTCGTCGAATATCTCCATGTTGTTATCAAACAGCGATGTTACAGACACTTTACCGGCACAGTTTATCAGCACGTCTATCTTCTTGTGATGTTCCACAGTCTTTCTCACTACTTCTTCGCAATTCGCGTCCATTGTCAGATCTAAGAGCAGACATAGCGGCTTGATTTGCTTGAGATCTTCACAAATTTTCGCGACTTGTAGCAATCTCGCTTCGTTTCTTCCTACCAGAGAGAGAGTTGCACCGTGCGAAGCGAAGAGTTTAGCTGTTGCTGCGCCTATACCCGAGCTAGCGCCTGTTACGAGCACGACTTTATTGGTGAAGTCCATCAGTGTTGACGCCTCGACGTCGTCCACAGTACTGGAGGCGATTTTGTAAACACGTTTTTGTGTCGATATACGTGCGGTTTTGATGTTGGCTTTTCCTGTTTGTACTGGTGGTTCTCAATATTTTATTTGGCGACATATTTTATGTTTTGAAATGTTTCGTTTGATTATTTTGAATTATGATATTTTTGAGTTATTAGTTTTCTCATTCTTCACGACTTTGAAAATTGTGTTCATTACATTTGTACCTATGATAGTTAGGAAAAGCTTAATGTGATATTTAATTTTATGGGATGCAATTCCAAAGTTTATGGAAGTGGAGCATATTATGATACTAATTAATTATAAAAAAAATGAGTTTTAATTAATTAATATACGTATACATTTATTATTCTAAATTCAATGTTAATTGAATGAATGAAAGTAGGATCACAATACGAGTGTATAATAGCATTGTGAATGGTAGATTTGGTGCCGGTAGACCACGACGTATGCACCATGTTCAAATAGAAGAAGTGTTAAAGATATTATTTCAAATAAACGTGCATGTATGAAGAGATTAATGAAAGTAAATGAAGCGAATGTTGTTTGTCAGGATCATCGCAAGTGGAGGTCCATTGCGTTCAGGGCAGGACGTCTGTCGGGCCCGCTAGTTTACCAAAAAAATTGTGTGAATTCTATTTGTTTACCTCTTTGTATTGTCGCTGTCCAGTCAAATAAATTCTTTGTTTCTTTCATTCCATTTTATCCGTGCAGGAACGGAGAAAGAATACAATTTCCTGCGGCCAGGCGGCCCGTCTTAAGAGGCGACAAAACAACCCACAGCCAGGTGGTAGGAAATTTGCTCGACTGGATGGCGACCACCCTTGGTCTAGAGTATGCCGCCATAACAAGCTTGTGTTGTGTTCCGGCATTAGTGACCAGGTTCCAGTCTCCCTTAAGAGAGCAGCAGCGCATTTGTAGCACCTTTGGTGTTACAAATGTCCATAGGCGATGGTAACCGCTTTCCATCAAGTGAGCCGTCTGCCTGTCTGCTGAACTCCTGCAATAAAAAAATCCTCTTTAAATATTTGACAACCACTGTCCGACGCAATGATGTAAGGCTAATTCACACCGCGGCCTTCACCTCTCCGCGGCCGATGTGCTCGGAACGTAATAATTTTAATAATCATTTTGACCGAGTTTTCTACGAGGTAGCACGATTTTGCATTTTAAGAATTCAAATGTTATTTTCTCGTATATTACAGTCTATTTTAAATAGAATGGTATGGGAGAAATTACATAAATAGAGAAATAAACAACGTGATTCTACATCATGAGATTATTATTAAATAATAACATGATTAAATATATAGATTGGTTTGGTATTTGGACCTACTTATGCAAAACAGAACCAATCCACAAACATGCCAAAATTGGGTTAAGGATGCAGAAGACTTTCAAAATGCACCTTCTATCGACTCAATAAAAATCGTAACGAGAAAATATAATATACAATATTCTAAATGTCTTTTCCAAAATATAGACATATTTTTATGTACGAAAATTTTTAATAAAAACGGCTTTTTCTCAAAACTGCCAGTATGTGGGTTGGTTCCATTTTGCATAAGTAGGTCCATTTGATTTGTAAGTTTCGGTTATTTTTTAATAAATATCGCACAATGAAAGTGAAAGTAGTTTTATTTTAGGAATGAATGATGATTCACACTTTCACATTACATGTATTATTATAATTCGCCACAGTGGCAGGCAAAGGCACCATGTCTATACATCCTAACATTTGAATAGGCAAAGGTCACAATTAGATGTGATATATATTGTTAAATAATCATTATATTATATTAATACGTGAAGCAAAAACTTTGTACCCCTTTTTACGAAAATTGCGCGGACCGAGGAGTATGACATTTCGCACACTTATAGTTTATATAGAGAAGGAGTGAAGAATGCTAATTTAAAAAAAAATTATACACAAGAAATATATTAAATCAATAAAAAAAACATTACACACACTACAACGTATTTGACACACACACACGTATATATACTCTTTTGTTTATTGTTAAAGTCAAATTAACAGTGTAGCCTTGGCGAAAGTTGTGATTATAGAAGTATAGTCTTTGACAACAGAACCTTAATAATGTTCAAACTTATAATTTAAATTAATTATGGTCGAATTTCGACCACTAAGCGACCACTAGTTAAAAATAATACTTATTTCGTGGGCAAGTTTAAGATAACGCTACAAATAATAAAACTACGTTTTAACGGTTTTAAGCGCGGTGGACGTTTCGGCCACTTTTCAGTGGCCGTGATCACGGAAGACAAAGATGTCAAGTGTCAACGAGTATTGTTAAATTTTTATTTAGCCTACCGCCAACTTATTAATTTTAATTATTTAATTTTAATTTTGTTTATGGTTATTATTTACTCTATGGGAGCCTAATCTAATTTACTACCGCTTCGCAACATGTTATGGCTTGAAGAGAAGAAGCGGCGCAAGAAACTCTTCAGCAAACATGCCTAGCTCTAATAATTTTATATAATATTAAAATGGGTGGAAGGAAAAATAAAAGTAATTATCAGTCAAGTTGGTTTGTGTTCCGTTGTACGCAGAAAGAGCTCACAGTGTCTTGAGGTCTGGCAGCTGGTTTTTGCTAGGTTTGGGTCTTAATAGTTTTGATAATTGGATCCCAAACAGGTGGTACTTGCCAACCATCTTCTCTATTGAAATTTGGGTGTTTTTTTGATTTCAATAGCCTCACGCATCATTCTAGGTATGAAACGATTCTCTTTCGCGAGGATTTGTGGGTTATCGAATCTGATGTAGTGGTTGGGTTTATCCAGCGTGTGTTACCAACGCTACAAGTTACGTTTTATGGCAGTGTCAGCCATACCGTCCTATTTGAAATAGACTTTATACTGTTTCCAAGCGTTTATTTTACTTTTGAAGCTTCCACCTCTATCAAGTTACATATTTATTGATAGTAAAGCCCACATGAAACAAATGACATAATTGTCTTACTTTAGTGTTTTAGGTGACGTAATAGTGATGTTCTGTGAGTCATGTAACCCCACAGACTATTATTAACATCGACAGTATACGTAAAAATAATTGATTAAAACTTATTTAAAAATAAAGTCGATTTTTATAACAAATCGAGCCGGTAACGCATTACTAATTGATCTATCGTTGAGCTGTCACAAGTAAAATGAATGCTTGGAAAGGGTAACACTATAGTGTTCTACAGAGGGTATGTGCATAAGGAAATCTTGGAACCATTTGCACCCGTGACTGAAAAATTGAGAAAAAGATTATTTTTTTATTGCATGAGTTCAGCAGACAGGTAGACGGCCCACTTGATGGAAAACGGTTACCATCGCCTATGGACATTTGCAACACCAAAGGTGCTACAAAAGCGCCGCTGCTCTCTTAAGGGAGACTGAAACTTGGTCACTAATGCCGGAACACAACTCAAGCTTGTTATGGCGGCATACTCTAGACCAGGGGTGGCAGCCATCCAGTCGGGCAAATGCCCTACCATCTGGCTGTGGGTTGTTTTGTCGCCTCATACGACAGGCCACCCGGCCTCTTCTCCGTTTCTACACGGATAAAATTGCCGTTAAACTAATTACAAAACTGCTGCTTTAATTTAATAATCTCTTGATGTAAAATTGCAAAATATGTGTCGTCACACTAGGATGGGACGACTGTGACGGATGTGACTAGCCGTGACAAGGATTGGGGAGAGGACAAAATATCATGAAATTCGTGTGACGTAATTTGTGGCTGGCCCCTTATCGAACTGAATACAAACAATAAAAAAGCACGTAACAACACCATCAATTTCGTTATTTCAAATTCAAATTTTCAAATTCAAAAGTTTTTATTCTAAATAAGTTCCACTGGAGAACACTTTCTGAAGGTCATACATGTAAGTTAAAATTTTTCTTTTTTTACTTCATATTCTATGTACACCGCTTCGCAACGTGTTGATGCTGTAAAGGAGAAGAAGCGGCAAGAAACTCCCCAGCAACACGTCTAGCGAAATATTGATTTTCTTTATATTTCATATTCTATTTATATCTCAAATTCTTTTTTTTAATAAGTATTGTACAGAAGTATGTTACAGAATCACTTTTTGAAGAATTAATGGAGTTGTAGCAAACAATGCATACTCAATAAGACCAAGAGAATAAAAGGAAAGAAAAATAATATTATATTTGCAAAGTGAAAATACCTGAAACAGTTCGATAAGGTTTGACGTGCAAACACATATAAATCAATGAGCTAAGTCGAGAAGACGATTCCACGCTGATTTATTGCCTCAAATTCCACGCGCAATTCGCCGCGATAAGCATTTCTCGTGTGTGTTTTTCATTATTTTCATGACGTACACAGTTTTTCTGTTACACTACACAATAACGAAGGTAAATAGAACAAAAATTGTGTATGTGTGTGGTGCAGTTCACACACAGTATCGACAATCTCACTCAGTATACGAAACACGATTATTTTTTTATTGCATGAGTTCAGCAGACAGGTAGACGGCCCACTTGATGGAAAACGGACGACGATCTTTTATTTTTAACTGAAAATTCACATCTAAAGTGGGAGATGATAAAAAATAGAATTGGTGTGCACGAAATTAGTAAAGAAAGAGAACGGTATAGTGAATTTCATACTTTATATAGTAATTTGAGAGATCATCCTTCAAGATTTTTTGGATATACGAGGATGACTGTTAACTGTTTCGATTACGTATTGGATTCAATAAGGAGTGAGATTTCAAAAGAAGACACAAATTTTCATAAAAGCATAAAGCCCGAAGAACGACTATTTGTAACTATAAGGTGAGTTAAAAAAAAAACATAGTTAATTATCATTTTTTATCAGGATACATAATAACAGTAATTCAAATTCAAACAAGGTTCGTTAACATTTTTTGAAAAGGCTTTTGGGAATGGGTTGTTTTAACTCGCCTCATACGACAGGCCACCCGGCCTCTTCTCTATGTCACCCTCGAACATAGACTTACACAAACTAAATACTTATCTATTCTTAAGTGCTATTTTAACTATCCTTAATAGCATATTGGCTTCTCTCGCTAGAGGGAACGCCAATATGCTATTACAGAGACCTATATCTAATTTATTTAGATTATAACGCTCAATATAGTTACTTCTTTCCACTTCGTTCCGGGTGCATTCCATTAGAATATGATAGACATCTTCAACCACTCCACACTCTGTACAATTTGATGAGGTTGTTTTCCCCATGAGGTGAGCGAATTTATTTAATGGAATGTGTCCGGACCGAAGCCTCAAGATAGTGACTACATCTGATCTGGCCATATTCAATCCTTCAAACCAAGGCGTTCTACTCAAACAAGGCTGTATTGTTTTGTACCAAATACCCTTACTCAGTGATCTCTCGTCAAAGTGCTCTTTCCAAAGTTCTTTACATTTATCTTTCACTAGTGTCAAGACATCAGCGTGATATGGTAGCCAATGCATAGTTATACCATTTGTAATAGCTTCTTTCGCAAGACGGTCAGCCAATTCATTGCCAGACAGGCCAACATGTGAAGGTACCCACTGTAAAGTAACATTTTTATTGGGTGGCATTTTATCAAGTAACCCTAAAATACGATATGCTATTGGTGTCCCGCGATAGTTCTTCGTACACTTGATAATATGTTGCAGGGCACTTCTTGAGTCCGTTAATATAACATAATCACCTCCTTCGAGAGAGCTAACATACGCAATAGCTTCCTCAATAGCTATTAGTTCTACGTTCATGATGGCGGTTTTTACCTCCAGCCTTATTTTAACGGATGTATTGGTTTGAGGATCATATATAGCCAAACCTACTCCTTCATTTTCTATAGAGCCATCTGTGTAGATTCTATAATAATTTAAATATTTTTCTGCCAAATACATTTCACATAACTTTCTTATATAAACATGATTATAATTACGTTTAGATTGCTTAAGAAATTCAATACCAGGTTTTATCTTCGATGTATCCATACTGTTAGCCCATTTATCTAATGAAAACATTTCATTTTTACAACTAGAATATATAAGTGTCCCTTTAAGTTGCTCGTGAACTGTGACTAATACCGGTTTGGATCTGTTTCTCCATAATATATTTTGACCTTGTACACTCAGTTCATTAATTGTATCTATTATATTGATTTCATGGTACGACTTTCTTCGTAACCAATATTTACCCGCAAGATAGTATCGACGAATGCTTAGAGGTGGAAGATGAAGCTCAGATTCCATAACATGAATGGCTGTTGATCGTATGAATCCTCCTATTACACGCATACATTGATTTTGTAGTCGGTCTAATTTAGATAAGTGTGTTTTGCAGCTATTCCCATAAAGAAAACACGCATAATCCAATTTACTCCTAATACAGGCTATATATAATTTCCTTAAATTACGAGGATGCATTCCCCAACCTGACCCAGCTAAAATTTTAAATATATTTATGAATTTAGATATTTTTTCTTTTATTTCATTAATATGCTTTGCCCAACGTAGTGAACAATCCAACCAGAGACCTAAATACTTAAAGTTATCTACTATTTCAAGTGTGTTATTTTTAATATTAATATTGACCAATTCTCTTAAATAACTTTTTCTAAAGATACATATTTTGCTTTTCATCGGAGCTATAGTCAAACCAATATCTGAAAGAATAATTTCCAATCTGTTTACCGCTAACTGTAATTCTTGGGCACCTTCTTGCACTACCTTACATGTAATATACAATACAAAATCATCTGCATATTGTGAGATGTTAACATTTTTGATATTTCGACAAGCATGAAGTGTTGCAACATTAAAGAGAAGTGGTGAAAAAGGATCTCCCTGTGCTAATCCTTGTTGCGTATTACGACAAAACGAAGACTTCTCTAATTGGATTTTGAGCTTCCTTTCTTTTAAGAAGGACCATAAATATTGGCACATCTGTTTACCAACCCCTATATTATCTAAAATATATAATAAATATGTGATGTTTACATTGTTATACGCGTTGTCAACATCGATGAAACACGCTATGGTAGTTTCTCTTTTTAAAAATCCCAATTGAATATGTGACACCAAGCAAGCTAAATTGTCCAAGGTTGATAGCCCCTTCCTAAAGCCAATAGTGTTAGATGCTAAAATATTGTTTTTCTCGACAAACCACTCTAATCTTTTGACTAGGATGCTGTGAAAAATTTTACAGAGACAGGAGATCATAGATATTGGTCGAAAACCGGCGCTAGTATGACTGTCGCGTCCAGGTTTTGGGATTGGAACAATAGAAATATCACGCCATTGTGTGGGCACAAAGCTAGATTTATAAAATTTATTATAAAGGGCTGTTAATATATCTTTTCCGTCCTCAGGAAGATTTCTTATCATTGAATAGGATACCTGATCGTTTCCTGGAGAAGTATCTTTTTGTCGCAAACAATTATCTAACTCCTGCCTCAAAATAATAGTTTCTAGTTGGTTGTTAGACGATGAAAAATTTGGGACATTTGAACATGCATAATCCGGAGTTAAATTTCGAAGCATTTGGTTAGCATCGTCCTCGTTTATGCAAGGTCTTGAAACTTTAATACCTTTAAACCATTTTAATCTACGCCATAATTCAGTTTGGGATGTACTACTATCAACTGATGAACAATATTCTTGCCAAGCTTTGTCTCGTTCATAGCGTATTGTGCGTTGTGCTGTACTGACTTTATTTTGAAGTATCACTAAGTTAGCTGGTGTGGGATTACGTCGAAATTTAGAAAGAGCTAATCTACGTTCGGCTACAACTTTAGATAGATTTGCATTCCAATAAGGTTTTGATAAAAATTTCGAGTCTGGGTTTGGATTTATCTTAATAGAAGGGATATGAATATCTGCCGCTGCGTTAATATAACAAAGAAAATTATCATACGAAGATTGAAGATCTTCTGTAATAGAAAAGTTTTTGAAGTCTCCTTTGAGCTTGTCTGAATATTTTCCCCAATCCGCTTTTTTGTAGTTTCTTTTTAATGACACATTCAATTTTGTATTTAGGTTAAATGTGATTTTAATAATAAGGTGATCGCTTCCCAGTGTCTCATTACAGGTAGTCCAGTTAAAATTTAGAGCAATGTCAGATGTTACGCAAGTTATATCAGGTGATGACTGTTGTAAAGCGTTATTTACCAACTTTATTCGTGTCGATTCACCATTATTTAAAACAATGAATGTATTATCCATGATTGCATCAAAAATTTGTGATCCTCTCTGATTGGAATTACTTGACCAAATTGAATGGTGTGCATTAAAGTCGCCTAAAATAATAGCTTTTTTGTTAAACATCGAAAATAAGAGATCCCAATCGCGTTGATTAGTATGAACTGATGGCGGACAATACAGTGACACTATGTATTCTATTCCGTTACAGTTATGTATCTTTATACCTACTATTTCTATGCCGGAGTGGATATTACTAAATCTTATCTCAGTTGCTTTAATGGATTTATGAACTAAAAGAGCTACACCACCATAACCATCGTATCTATCATTGCGGAAAATATTGTAGCCGTTTACCTTTGTTTGCATTTCTGATATTAACCAAGTTTCACTGAGCGCCGCAATATGAATTTTTTCTTGGCTTAAAAACTGTTCTAATACAATTAACTTAGGTTTCAAACTTTGCGCGTTCCATTGAATAATATTTAACTTAAGTACGTTTTTCTTAGTGTTATCCATTGTTGCATATAAAATCCATAATATTCTGTAAAATTGGCCAATCAGGAATGTAGTCTACCACCAAAAGAACCATCCATTCTATACAGTATTTAATAACCATCTTTATTTTAGTATGTATAGTTGCTCCTCTCATAAATATAGCTTCCTTTAATTTCTTCAAAAGTTCTTTAAAATTTACGTTTCTCTGTTCATTTCCTTCGTGTGGTTCTTCTTCCCGCTTGGAGCCTCCTGGGTTACTCGTAACGTCCATATATGACCTTTCATCACCTGCATAGGGTGAGTTCGGCCTTTGCCTCATTTTTTTTTTCTTATGGACAATATCTGGCTTAATTTTAACGACTTCTGCAAACGTTGGTTCATTATTTATTTCAGACGTGTTGGGTGGATCGAAGTCATCAAATGACGTCATAAAGTTAGATTTAAATTTAGTATCCTTGATGTCAATTGACTCTGCGCAGGGTGGGGGGACATATATAGTTAAAGCTCTCCTGTAGGTGCAGTTGAACTCTGCCATTATCTCTCGTAGCTTTTTTTCTTTTAAAAAAACTGAGCATGATGACTTAGCTAATGCCATATGGTTACCACCACAGTTAACACATTTAAATTGTTTCGTTTCACAATTGGTATGTTCACCAGCACATTTTGGACATACTGGTTTACTTTTGGGGCACTTTTTAGTAGAATGGCCTAGTCTCCAGCACTTCCCACATTGTGATACTCGAAAGACATAAGGTTCAACTTTAACGTTCGTTCCATGAATTGAAACATAAGCAGGAAGATATGAACCTTTGAAACAAAGACGAACCGCTTCACTTTTTACCCATCCATCTTCCTCTTTATTGCGTTGGTTAAGACGATAAGCGGACAATACCTCGGCATTACTTGGGCAACTTATGTTTTCTATGATTTCTTTTTCTTCCACATTCATCTCCACATTTCTTATTACACCAAATGATAGGTTTGTCTCCATAGCCCGACTAATTCTCCATCCTCTGTCTATTAATTCTTGGCTAGATTCTATTTTCTGGGCACTGGTTTCACTGTCGACGTCAATCCGAATTTTATAAGAATTCATAAATTTTATTCTGTTAACACCTATTACGCCAATTGATTTGAAGATCTTCGCCATTGCAAAGAGTTTGGGCAAAACTTCGTTAGACGTCACGTACATCTCAATTATAGCTTTAAGCTTTTTCTCTTTTCTTCTCACCACCGTCCAATCTTGTTGTTCATCGTCTTCTTCATCGCTCTCTCTGTCCCTCTTGGGTGTTTGACTCCGTGACATATTGTCATGCATTGCTCCGTCTATATTTTCTTGTTCTCCGTTATCCGTCATATTGTTTGTTGCCGTAAAACAAATAAGCGCATAATAACCGACACCCAGCTACGATAGCCAGGCGGCGGTGCACGAGAGTGCGTCCTAATAGGTATGCAGAACCGGTTTGTGCAACGAATATAGACGAATAATTAGACGCGGTCACCTCGTACGAATGCCGCGACGAGACTTATAATCAGTATATCTATGTAGTAAATGACACAATTGTAATAATCAAATGGAATATTTAGTCTCCTTTTATTAAAATAGACCATTAATAGAAAGATGGAGTCTTGGACTCTCGAAGTGAAGCCGGCTAAAGGATGCCGATCGCGCCGCAGTTAGTTAACTCTGTAGTACGGACGGATGAAGCTGGAAGTTTCCAGTGGATACATTTTTCTTCTTAGACCTCCCCAAGTACGCGCCACATATCCCGGTTTCCCGTCTTCCTCATCCATTCCCTGCCGGCGACCTTGCGCAGGACGTCAGTCCACCGGGCTGGCGGGCGTCCTACGCTACGTTTGTCGAGACGCAGTCTTCCACTCCAGGACTCGTTTGCTCCATCGGCCGTCGGTCCTGCGACTGACGTGACCGGCCCACTGTCACTTCAACTTGCTAACTTTGCGAGCCATGTTCGTTACTTTCGTTCTCTTACGGATGTCCTCATTTCTGATTTTATCCATAAGAGAAACACCAGTGGATACATACTCCACATGTTTACCACACAGACGTAAACCACGTGTATGCGACATAAGTACACGCACACAAGTTTGAAAAAATACTTCACTATAAAGACACAGAATATTTTTTTCTCAAACATGAGTATTTATATATCAGAGTATGCATGATGGTATAAAAGTCAACGTCTTGTTTGGCCAGCGAGGCATAGATATCTTACAATAATTAATTATAAGTAGAATTAAAATGTCCTAAAAAAATGTTATAATAATAAACCAAAACGCATGTCATTAAAAAATTGTGTATGCGTGCGTGCGCGTGTGTGTGTGTGTGTGTTTGCGTGAGCGTGCGTGCGCGCGTGTGTGGGTGTTTGTGTGTGTGTGTGTGTGGGTGTGGGTGTGTGTGTGTGTGTGTGTGTGTGTGTGTGTGTGTGTGTGTGTGTGTGTGTGTGTGTGTGTGTGTGTGTGTGTGTGTGTGTGTGTGTGTGTGTGTGTGTGTGTGTGTGTGTGTGTGTGTGTGTGTGTGTGTGTGTGTGTGTGTGTGTGTGTGTGTGTGTGAGAGAGAGAGAGAGAGAGAGAGAGAGAGAGAGAGAGAGAGAGAGAGAGAGTGCTTGCGTACGTGTGTGTGTGCGTGAGCGTGCGTGCGTGCGTGCGTGCGTGTGTCTGTGTGTGTGTCTGTGTGTGTGTGTGTGTGTGTGTGTGTGTGCAGTTCACACTCAGTAAACGGGAAACAAAAGCGTGAGACGGGGTGTTTGGGATTCTAAATTTCGTGACGTCACTTTTCATATATTAGGTTATAATATATTTAAGCTTTAAAACGCGAACTTTGAAATATTAACGAAAAACTTCAAGACATTTCCAACTCTATCTGTATGAGCATAGTGTTTAAATATATTGTATTCTATCTCATTCTCTGGCAGGCTTGCCTAGTCCTATAGATTTATGTGTTTGCCTCTTTTTAATGTCGCTTTTTCGTTCCACCGAGTTTCAAACCACAACGATTCTAAAGAAGTTTCACTTTAAAAAATTAAAATAACTATCACCATTTTTTTTTAGTTTTCGCGACTTTTATACATAATAAAACTACCATAACCATTCCGAAGCGGTGGTAAATTAGATTAGGCTCCCATAGAGTAAATAATAACCATAAACAAAAAACGAACATGTTGGCGGTAGGCTAAATAAAACTAATAATACCTATTGACACTTGACATCTTTGTCTTCCGTGATCACGTGAAACGTCGGAATAATAAAAATCAAATAAATTACCGCGCTGAAAACCGTTAAAACGTAGTTTTATTATGTGTACAAGTCGCGAAAACTTAAGAAAATATTACTTCTGCATACGTTACGTATCTCCACGATTTAAAAAATACTGACCCACTATAGTTGGGGGCCATAGGCTACAGTTTGGGAATCTCTGGCTCTGCCGGATAAATCACTTTAAACAAACATAATTACCCGATGAACACCATCTATTGTTTAATTATGGCAATAAATATCAAAAGTAAAGGGCTGCAAAGGGAATAATAATGGAGATTTATTACATGACATCAGCTCCGTGGGAATATGATATTTTCCTATCATATTTCATCTCGCCGTAATTACGTAATTCCCGGTAGTCTTGAACTGATTTAACATTATTTCTTATGGTGTTGTTCTAAATCCACGACACTCAACGTGCCGCCCACCGGGCTTTTGTGAGTGGCCCGCCTGACGTATTACACAGTTGTACAAAAAAATGGATTTGCATTAGTAACACCTCTGGTGTTCCAAATATCAATAGATGATTTAACCGCTTCTCATGACGTGGACCATCGGTCAGTCTGCTATGAATTTTAGTAGTAAAAAAACACCTAAATAAAATATAGTTGCGACCCGCGGCACTTCATAAAATACTGTGACGAATGTGCATAGCGGAATTTCGTCCCTTTAAGAAAATAGCGCGTAGCTGCTCCATCTGCCGACGACCTTTTCTTCCTGCATTGCGCGCAGCTGTTCCTCCTGATTGCGAGCTTGTACTTCCTGCATTATGCGCAGCTGCCAATAATACCCATAGATCTGGTTGGGGGACCTGCAAACTTGGTAAATTGATACAGGTGCCTTCTCTGGCTTCATTTGACTCCACAACGTTCACAATGCTTGCTTGGGCTTTCTGGTTCGAGATTATCCTGCTGCTGGGCGGCTGCCCTACCACGCGTGTTGATACCGTCTCTTGGCATTACTGACATTAGTAACCTTCCAATCCCACTTCTCAATTTCAGAATAGGTTCAATCAATACCTTTATGCGGCCCTTATAAAAAAAGGTTGAGTATAGCTGTTCTAAACGAATGAATTATGTAAACAACTATCTTTATGGATCCATAATATTAAAAAGCACTTGAGTAGTCCCTCTCAGAAGACGCCTGAAGCGGCCTATATACTCAATGCGTAGCGTTTCAATACGTCGTATGCCGCGTAAGCAGTCACTCCTGAGCATTCCGACATGAATATTACTATGTAATAATTTCTCACTTTATCCAATCTTGGTAATTGGTGGAATTACAAAGGCGTCTGCTCGCGTCTTAAATATTAACGTAACGGTTGCAACATGAAGCTATGTTTACATATATTATACATGTAGGAAGAGAAATTAGCATGGTAATAAATTTTAACCACTGCAAAGGATACCCGAAGTCAAGCGGAACTAAGTTAGGGCCCATGCATACATAATACTGT
This sequence comes from Dendrolimus kikuchii, assembly GCA_019925095.2. NCBI lineage: Eukaryota > Metazoa > Arthropoda > Insecta > Lepidoptera > Lasiocampidae > Dendrolimus > Dendrolimus kikuchii. Next base: position 11,630,355 of record CM034413.1, read on the forward strand.
TACGACGAACGTATTCGGAGAGTCTGTATTCCGTAACCGATCAGGTGTTTATATTATCTGTAATTCCTGTTGAAGGTTGTATTAATTGTTTGCTGTCATTTGTTTACGTTAGCTTTCTAAGCATTGAGATGTAATCACTATAAATTAATAATTGCCAATTCCCTTGTGTGTGAAGGTATGGCCGACCTTCGAGTAAGACATTATAAATCGTTTTATTGTTCCTTTTGCTTGGTATTAAATTTTTAGAAATTTGAGAATTCTAATAAATAATCTATGCATGTTTATCAAATTAAATTATTTATTTTATAAAAACATGGTACTTGGAATAATAGATGGTATAAAGACTACCTTTATAGCCTTTAAACTATACTCGCAATTGCTTCTTTATTCGTTGCACCAATACATATAATATCAACTTTATCGACATAGACATATTTAACATATCCTCATATAGCCTTAAAATTAAACTAAATTGAATATTGCAGTAATAAACCTTCAAAATGTTTTTTTTTTACAATTTTAGAAATTTGTAGTTGCGTAACTAACATTCCCACTGTTCTAAACACTTTTAGCATATGTAAGGTCGACCCGATGAGGCAGAGTTAGTTGAGTTTCAACTGTGAACGAGACGGTATTAAATGTTATATGTTATTATTCGGAATGGGAATCTGACACCGACAGACTTAAAACGTTTTATGATATTGTTACGAGTTAGCGGGACTCGAATTAAAATGTCGTTAGAATTATTATAGAGTTTATAAGAACTATACAAACAGTATAACACAGGTACAAATATGACCGAACACAACAAATCCAAACATAATGCAGAAGGTCATAATTTAATACAACGCGCAAAGTCCGTCATTATTAGATTCCCGAATGTACACACGTCACGCCCGTATCGTAGTTGTAGCTCAACTGACCCCTATCTCAATCAGGCCGTCATTTTATACTTCACAAAGGCAAATGTGCCCCCGCCCGGCAGTGTCGACATAATTTCCTAGATATAGCTTGTAATTGTAATCCGGAACACCTGGCTAATGATGCTCCTCAGCGAGTACAATAGGACAATGCGATGTTCTCTACAATAACTAGAAACGCATGCCAATAAATAAGTGAACAAAAGAAGACGATCATAAAAGGATTACAACTAGTTCAAATGCCGACAGGTAATAAAATGTGCTTTTACAGATCTGTACGTGGAATTTGTCTCTGTCGGGGCCTAAGTTGTAACAATATTATATTTTTTTATGTTTGTAGGAACTGTAAATTACGTGTGTGTACATCTAATAAAGTTAGTGTTTTTTTAAACGGAATTTAAATTCGAATCCCGCAATACGTAACAATGTTTTAAGTATTATAACTACGTAAGCATTTGGATGTTTATTTCATTTAAGACAAGAGTCTCTGTGAACACATAATGTATCTTCGAAAGCACTCTCTTTGTAACAAGACGAAGCTAATCCGTCATGAGAACAAAAACGTCGCCATGATGAGTTACGTGACAAATTATATCAAAGTTTGATAAGGGTTCTGCGTACTTTATTATGTTATCATAATTAGTATTTTAACAATTAAATAAGCAAGCTTTGTAATAATCCGGACTTATATCTGTACATATAATAAAACTGTAAAGGTGGAATTTCTGTACAATGAAAAAAAAATGCCAAAAACCGAGTCAGGGGGATGTAAGAAGTGAAATAGAACTAATTTAGATATTTTTCAATTTTTTTGTTTCTCTGTTTGTACGGGCTAATTCTCCGAAACGACTGGACCGATTTAAATGAAATTTTGTATGGTGGTAGCCTATATCCCTGGTCAACATATAGGATACTTTTGATCCCCAAAAATTAAAGAGTTCCCGTGGGATAGTTAAAAAAAGCTTAATTACTTAATCAGCTTTGAAGGAGTAATAAATACCACGCAGACGAAATCGCGGGCATCAGCTAGTTTAAATTTAAAAATATTGCAATATAGAATCTATCTATAATAAAACTAATACATATAAATAAATAAAAAACAACCTAACAAATATATTGTTACGAGTTGCAGGACTCGAATTAAAATGCCATTAGAATTACTATATATATAATTTATTAGAACTATACAAACACATATAACACAGGTACCTACAAATATAACTGAACACAACCAGTGCAAACGTAATGCACGATTCAATAACACGCGCAAAGTCCGTTACTAAATAGATTACCGAATGTACACAAGTCTTGCCTCGCGGCTGGTTATCACTCGGCTGACGATCTCTCCATTGGGTCATTGCTTTATACTGCACAAATACAATATGTCTCTCGCCCGCGTGGACTGAATTTCTTAGAATCACACCTGGCTAATGACTACCATAAAAGATTACAATACACAATGGGCTGTTTTTATAATTACAAATTTTAAACACAAAGTAAACAAAAGAAGTCCAAATGCCAAAAAGGTAATAAAATGTGTTTCTACAGACGCAGGTGTGAATTTGCCTTTTGTCAGCATTCAGGTCGTAACAATATTATTATACACTACATAATTAAGTTCGGTCAAGCACGACCAAGCCGCTGTCGTAGGGCAATTTATCTACAGGGCTGGCAGCAATACCTCGCTGAATACAGATACTAATTCTGTGGGCGAGATAAGCCTCAGCCTTTCAGTCGGCCATCCACAATAATTTATGGATGGATGGTCATGAAATTACCATAAAATTCGTAAATTTTATGACTTGCCCCTTCCCCGTCCTTGTCCACCATAGCTGGTCACATTCGTGAGACTCCTTCCCTAGTGTGACATCACGTATTTTGCAATTTTTAACCGACTTCAAAAAGACGAAAGTTCTCAAATCGTCTGTATGTTCGTTAATCGATTTCTCCGTTAATTGTGGACCGATTTTCAGTTTTCTTTTAATCGAAAGTTTGTACTCCCGAAGTGTTGTCCCATCGTCACCATGTCAGGACTTGATGAGTGGATTCCAAGGAATTAGAGAAACTCACGAAAATTGTTAGCCAATTTATACGCAACACGGTATCTCCGTCAATTGTAAACCAATTTTCAAATTGTTTCTTTTACTCGCAAGTGTATACTCCCGAAGTTGTCTCATGGTCACTAAGTCAGGATCTGACAAGTGGATCGGATCCCAGGGCAGCAGAGCATAATGCTTATATAAGAACACCGTGCGCCTATATTCTTGGAAAAAATCTTGTATACGCGTGTAGCTATTACATTTTCTACAGGCGCTAAATTTTTTATATGCATGTTACGCAATTTCTTCGTCAGTTGTGGATCGATAGTGAAATTTTTTTCTTTATTCGTAAGTATGTATACTCCCGAGGCGGTTCCATGGTCACCAAGTCAGGATCTGACGAGTGGACCCTAGGAAAATCGAAAGTTACCCTTATTAAAAACGCCGAGAGCCTGCATTAAAAAAAATGGTTCCAGGATTTCAACAATTCTAACAAAATTCTTAGACGTAAACTAAACATTTCGTTTTAAGGGGTTTATAATAATAACAGCCCATAAATGCCCCACTGCTGGGCTCGGGCCTACCACTATAGGAGAACGGACAGATTTACCCGCCACGCTTGCCCAAAGCGGCTTGGCAGGTTTGACACATCGATTATCTCGATGTGCAGGTTTCGTCACGATGTTTTCCTTCACCGTGCGTTTCGGTGAAACAAAACGAATAACTACTAATCAAAACGAAGTTTGGTATTAACTTTAGAAATATTCAGTGAATTAAGTAAACAATACCACAAAAAACCTGTGATTAGCAAGTACTGGGCCTAGCTGGATTCTACGCACGAAGGCGTCTGGTAAGTACTATCCCCACTCGTTGGCTTGTGATTCGGGCTTAACGAAAGCGGTTTGCGCAATTGACGCACGAATTACTTTACAAATAGAATTGAACCCAAATGTATCGAAATTATATACGGACGGTAACTATCTTCTATCAAGTGGGCGGTCTGCCAGTTTGCCTGCTTCAGGGAATCCAAAAAATTTGAATATGTTCTTATTGTGTTGATTTTGTTTTATTAGACTGCAACGTGTCGACTCCTAAGTATGGCTTCGTGTAATACAAATGACCATTAGTTGAACCCTGATACTGAATGAGCGAAATCGGCAATCATCAATCACCCCAACAGTCGAACGTGGCGGGATAATGACATTGATATAGTTGAGAGGAAATTGCTATACCGATTCTGTTGACCCTATATTTTTTATACAAACACTTGACCTGTGAGTGGGTTTTTTTTTACTGCATGAGTTCAGCAGGTAGGCAGACGGCCCACCCGACGGGAAGCGGTTACCATCGCCTATGGACATTTGGAACATCGAAGGTGCTTCAAATGCGCTGCTGCTCTCTCAAGGGAGACTGGAATCTGGCCACTAATGCCGTAACACAACTCAAGGTTGTTATGGTGTCATACTCTAGAGCAGTGTTCCGCAAAGTATGTACCGCGGCACACTGGTGTACCGTGGTCATTAATTGGTGTGCCTCGGAAAAATGAGGTTATGCTGCAATTTGAACATTAGGTTTGTTGATTAATAATAAATATTTTTTTGATGCTTAATAAATAAATCTTGATTAATATTACTTAAAAAATGTTTTTTATTTGTGGTGTACCTCCAAAAATTTTCGCGTTTCTAGATATACTTTAAACACAAAGAGTTTGCGGAACACTGCTCTAGAGCCACCTCGGTGGTAGCCATCCAGGCGGGTAAATACCCTACCAACTGGCTGTGGGTTGTTTTGTCGCCTCTAACGACAGGCCGCCCGGCCGCAGGAAATTGTATTCTTTCTTTGTTTCTGCACGGATAAAAGGTATCATCGTTTTACTTCATTTTATTTCAAAGGTAACAAACAGGCAAACGGCCCTTCTGATGAAAACTGGTTACTGTTGCCTATAGACGTTTGCAACACTACAGGCGATGCCAACGCGTTACCAACCTATAGGGCGGGATAGAGAGCATGAGATAGAAGGAATGGGATAGAGTGTGGTACACTGGAAGGGGAACTGGATCATCGGAACTCTCACTCACCTCACGAAACACGATCAGCCGAATGCCACCCGTTTCACATCGATATTCTGTGAGAACGTGATAACACAGCAATCGAGCCGGCCCAAAGAGCTGTTAACATGATTTCAGATGATTAATGACTAATGGTTAATTATCAATCGATGAAATGATGACTCTACCTCGTCACAATGGCTTCCAATTGAATATCGGATGCTTAATAACAAAAAATTGTGTGTGCGTGCGTGCGTGCGTGTATGTATGCAGTTTACACGCAGTAGAAGCGAACTTCAGAGAATATACTCACATTTAATTCTTCTCTAACTTTTATTAATATAAATATAATTTCTTTAGCCTACATCCGTTAATATATGAGTATTATTATAAGTCAAAACTTCAGTCTAAATTACACTTTAACTCACTATTATAGAGTTCAAAATTCAATGCTACGTTACGCACAATTTCCTTTGATCTACGTATAAAAGAATATCTGCCTTAATTATATACAGATAGAGCTAGAATTCATCTGAAATCGTTTAAGTTTTATTTAAATTGTAAATTAATATTAACTAACGGGTTAAGAGAAATGCGTTTTATTTCGAATTGAATAAGGTTGAATTTTATGTACTCATCTCTTTTTAGTGTCACTTTTTCGTTTCATCTATTTTCAAACCACAACGATTGTAAAGAAGTTTCACTTCAAAAAATTGAAAGTAGATCCACAATTGACGGAGAAATCGCGATCGCGTAGCAAATTTAAAAAGCAGTCGAATCGAGTACCTCCTCCTTTTGAAAGTCGGTTGAAAATAATGACGTCATCAAATGCGGAGCCTACAACTTCCAAGGCCGTGCCGACTCGTCAGTTGTGGATCACAATAGTTTTCCTTTTGATACGACCAATCGGAAGGTTATAATCGCCCGGCGGCCTTGGGTTGAGATTACTACGGAGTTTGCAGCCGCGGCGCTTTGCGGCGCTGACGTCACGTACGAATTACATCGGCGGATAGGGAAACTTTCGTACGGGGCTCAGATTGGATATCGTTATTTTCAATTGAAATTAATTGTTAGGCTAGTATACCGACTAGGTGGAATTATCCTCCGTCTCAAAGGAAGATCTTCCAGCGAGGCTATTGTTATGCCTCGCAGGCCGATGCACAACAATAGCGATAGGTACTGTAGCAGCGAGAGGTAGAGGTTAAATGATACTTCAGATGGCAGGGAGTAGTATTCACTGTCGAGTGCTGATGTGAACTAAAGTAAACTAATTTATTTTAGAAATAATAATAATTTATTTATTTAAAGACAACACAGTCCAATACAAATATACATACACGAATAAACAGTCTAATACAAATATTCACACTATAATGTTATTAGTAATTAGTTTTTTTTCCTTATGTCTATGTTAGTAATTAATGACTAGCACTGATTTAGTTCTTTTAATGAAGGACCAAATCAGTGGGCAGTCAAACTTATCAGCTATTCCCTTCAGGATGCTGTTGCTGCTACCACGCAATCTGCCCAGTAACGACGCTGTTTTTTTACGCCACAAAGCATCAAAGCCATCTATGTGTGCTTCGGCGAACATAGCCGACGCACTGCAGAAAGGCGGTCGCCTCAACAACACCCTGAGGGAATTATTGTATTGGACTCGTAGGGCATTGTAAGCTCTTTGGGTATATTTGAACCACAGACTTGCCTAGTACAGAGAGGTACAGTAAGCCTTAAACAACGTTATTTTAACCGTCTCTGTACACCGAGCAAATCTGCGTTTTATTTCAACATGTTTCCCCGGACTGACAACGCTCCACGTTCCCTATCCATGTCCACATTATCGTCCTGGACCTCGGTTACCCAATGCCCCAGATATTTAAACTCCTTAACTCTATTTATTGGAGTTCCATTGAGCAATAGAGGCGGGACAAATAATGGACACTTGGCCCCAGCTTTAAACACCATGTATTCGGTCTTTTTCACATTATATACCAAACCGTGAGATAAGGCATATGTTTCACAAACTGCAAGCATCTTACGTAATGCTGCAACCGATGGAGCTAGCAGCACCATATCGTCCGCATAGCTGATGTTATTTATGCATGCGCCGTCAATGGAACATCCGACCTGCAAGCTGCTGAGTTTCTCTATTAAATCATCAACATAAATGCTGAAAAGCAAGGGTGAGCTCAGTCCACCCTGTTGTACTCCGCATTCCAGCCGGTACGGATCCGATAGTTCACTTCCCCATCTCACCTCGTTTTCCTGACCAAGGTACCAGGATCGAATAAGCTCTATTAACTCAACTGGTAGATCCTTGTCTTTTAACTTCTGCCACAGAAGATCATACGATACTAGATCGAATGCTTTCGAGAGGTCCAAGAAACAAGCGTAGACAGGCGTCTCTCTGTCTACATAGTATTTAACAGTGTGCTTTAAACTAAGTATTGCCAAGTCAGTTGACAAGTCCGGCCTAAACCCGAATTGCGCATCATGCAGCATAACGTGTTTATCTATATAATTACTAATGACACTATCAAACACTTTTGCAATAATGGTAGCTAGCGAGATTGGTCTGTAATTTGCCTTGACAGACACGTCACCTGTTCTATTTTTTACAATCGGTACTACAATGGTTTAAAGTAAATCAGGCGGCAAATATGCATGATTCACACACATGTTAAACAACAACGCCAGTATCTGATTCAGGTGTGAACCCGCATATCGCAAGTGTTCCACACTAAGACCATCGTGTCCTGGCGATTTTCCTTTCTTCATTTTCTTTAACGCGTATTTTATGTATTGAAATGGTAACTGTAAGTACAAATATTAACAAATCGTACTGCTAGTACAATGTATAGCACAGTGTGTGAGCGGGACGGATGATGGGCGAGCGAGATAGTGGAACTATTAATATATGCGCTCCCGCATTGCGCTAGCCACTAGCCAGTCGTGCGTTGTCCGCTGCGATGACAAGACGTATGCAGTTCCCATAGTACATTTGTGACTCCACGAAGGCGCTACCAATGTGCTGCCGGCCTCGAAGGGTGGACTGGAACTTGCTGCTAATGCCGGAACACAACAGAAGGTTGTTATGGCGGCATGCTTTAGACCAGAGGTTTATTCAGTATTATTGGATTATGTTAGTCATGAGGAGGATTTTACGAAGTTACTAGCCGTAACCGCGACCGCTGAAAGAGCGAAACGCAAACTTTCAACTCTCAACCGACTAAAACTGTCGTCGGGCAAGCGAATTTAGCGAATCCGTTGCTCAGATGGAAAAGTTAGCAACTGCGATGTTAGTTTGCGGCTGAATCGTGACTTTGGTGACGGGTTAAAGTTTTGATTTTCAGTTTTGACTTTATTAGCCAAGGCTCGAGTATCGCCGCCGGGTTGCAATTGTGTCGGTTTTCTATCAGATACACTTTCACTGTGGTCTCTAGACCACGGATTATGAGATAATTTACTTTTGTCTTATTCTATTAAAACTTTACCTGGTAGTAAACTCAAAGGACGCGAGTTTGATCCTGGCCGGAACGCATGCACCACTTGGGCTGTTTTCTGACCTAATTTGCATATTGTTACAATTACCACGGGCTAATAACGGTGAAGGAAAACATCGTGATGCAACCTGCACATCGAGATAACCGATGTGTCAGACCCGCCAAGCCACCTTGGACAAGCGTGGCGGGTATATCGTCCGTTCCCCTATAGCGGAAGGCCCGAGCCCAGTAGTAGCACGTTCATAAGCTATTATTATTTATATTATATTGTATTAAAAAAGAAAATGATTTCTCAATCATTTTACGTTTGTATGAAATTTTATTAGTGGTTATATACCGCTTCCGATGGCCGATAGAGCAGACGAGTCCTGGAGTGGAGACCGCGTCTCGCTGAATGTAGTGTCGGCCGCCTTCCAGCCCGATGGACCGAAGACCTGTGCAAAATCGTCGGTAGGCGATGGATGAGGAAGTCAGAGAACAGGGATGAGTGGCGCCTACTTGAGGAGGCCTACCTTCAGCCGTAGACTGTGAATGGCTGACGACGACGATATACCGCTTCAATTACACGAATATTTAAAACACTTGACAGATCAGATAGAAAATATCCTTCGATAATTATATTATACCCTGATTGTATGTGCAAGTGAAACACTAACTGCTTCAGTCACGCAAAAGTTTTTTTTTCTGTTTAATTATTGCTAGTCTTTTATTTGGTGTCTGAAAAATTGATCTATAGACTGAGTTTCTCAATCACAGATAAAAGTAACTTCAATGATAAATCGCAACTATCGCAACATTTTTAGGCTTGGAAACTAGAGCACCTGGGGTCTTAAGAGAGAGGGAATGCAACAATCATTTACGTATTCCGTATTTCTTGAAATAACCAGCTATTACCGCTCGTTAGTAAGAAACTGCTAAACATCCACAAATTACATCACATGAATTTCATGATTTCTTGAGCCCTCCCCCATCCCTGTCATAGCCGGTCACATTCGTGAGACTCCTCTCTCCCTTTTTTTTATTTTTTATAGCACGAGTTTAGCAGACAGGCAGACGGCCCACTGGATGGAAAGCGGTTACCATCGCCTATAGACATTTGTAACACCAAAGGTGCTACAAATGCGCTGCTGCTCTCTTAAGGGAGACTGGAACCTGGTCACTAATGCCGGAACACAACACAAGGTTGTTATGGCGGCATACTCTAGACCAGGGGTGGTCGCCATCCAGTCGAGTAAATACCCTACCTACCATCTGGCGGTGGGTTGTTTTCTCGCCTCTTACGACATGCCGCCTGGCCGCAGGAAATTGTATTCTTTCTCCGTTCCTGCACGGATGATCCCTAATGTGACATCATCACATATTTTGCAATTTTAGATCAAGAAATTATTAAATTAAAACAGCACTTCCGTAATTAGCTTAAATAATACTGTTATGACTTTATGGGGGATTTTTAATATGTAAATTCGAAAACGCCGTTGGAATGATCACAAAGTTTATCAGAAGTACATACACGTAATTTACAGTTCTTACAAGTATAGCCGAATACAACAAAACCAAACCGTAGGGCGGAAAATCGTTATCACATAAATCGCGCAAGGTTTGTCGTTATAAGATACTCGCTCCGAAAGTGTACTAACTAGGTAACGCTTCGTTCGCAGTCAGAACACGACTAGCGCCTTTCCCGATTAACTGACCATCATCCAATTGTAAATTAGACATGGCATCCTAGCAACATGCCGCCCACTGGGTCTTGAAATTCTTAAATGGTCGGCTTAATGGCTTCTACGAATTCGCATGAAATACCAACAGAGGAAGGAAGGTTTTATGACGTCTTACGCCGGCGTGAACAAAGAGATTAGCGTGAACAATAGATCAGTCAAATTCAAAGGGGTAATGAAAACACCTGCCCAGAAATGTGACGTCACGAAATTTATCGTAGAACACCTCCCACCCCTTGTCACATAATGTCACACTTCGTCGACCGACCCCGCTCCCCCTCCCCACCCCTTAACGTGTGACGTAATTTTTTGATGGCCCCTTAGCGAAGTGGTCACCTCCTTCGACACCTACTGCTTGCTGTCATGAATATGGGAATAATGTAAATTAGCCATTAGGAATATATTTATAAACTATATAGAGTTTTTTAACTTCCAGACTGACTGGACTCAAAAAAGAAATAAAAATTATTAACTGAAATGTTCTAAAGTGGACGGGGCATTAAGCGTATTCACGGCGCTCGCTTCTAAAACCGTCCTAACCGCAGACTTTGTGGACACATTGCTTAGTTAACTGCAGTAAAAGCTAATTCATTTTACGTTGTATTTTATTGTTATTTTATCTCTTTTAATCTGTATAAATAAAAACGAATCGTAATAATGTATATGCGTTATGCGCGTACGTAACTTAAGAACGACTTTACCGATTTTGATGAATTTTTGTGTGTTTGAGTGAGTCCTCGAATTATTTAGAATTTAGATTCACAATTGGAACCGGTAGGTGGCGCTGGGATCGGGTCCTAGATTTTTATTTTTTTCAGGGCAGGACAACGTCTGCCGCGACCTCTAGTATCATATAAAATTATTAGAGGTAGGCATGTTGCCGGTGAGTTTCTTGCGGCCCTTCCTTTCTTTAAGTCACGACATGTTGCTAATCGGTGATAAATTAAATTAGACTTGTATAGAGTAAATATTTATAGTTATATAAATAAAAATTAAGTAATTAATTCAAATGAACGAATTGGAGGTAGACTAAATAATACCTCTAACATTACTCAGTGACACTTGACATCTTTCGTCTTCCGTAATCACGGCTACTAACAGTGTCCGAAATGTCAAAATAAAAATCAAATGAAATACTGCGCTTAAAACCGTTAACTCTTTAGCTCACTATTAGCACATATGTGTCCGCGATGAGAGTGCAGATCGCGTTTGTGCACGTGATCGTTAATTGTGTTGTTGTCTCACTCGGTTTATATAAGATTTGTATGATTTGTATGAAATGGGTATATTTTCTTGGTATATTACGAGATAGTGATAGTGTTAGTCTTGCGGCTTTTTGGTATATCGATAATAGTCTCAAGGGTTAAACGTAGTTTTAATTAAAATAAGGGCAGTCTACACGAATATAAAAATACTTAGTTTGATTTGGCGTTGAATAACCCCGTCTGAGTTTCGTTCGCCACCAAAGTAATTTAAGGTTACACTGATAGCCCCAGGTGTGCGGGCCCTCATTTCGTTACGTTCAGCATTCAGCGGTGTAATAAGTAACTTCACAAATGTTCGTTACATTAAGCACCCGGATTTTTATGTTTCAAGTTCAACAGGTGCTTTGGAGGTTGTTTGCCAATTTGAATTGGCAGCAGCGCTTGGTTTGTTGAAATTTTATTATTTTCACGATTTAGCAAGTCTCGCTTCGCTTTTTGATGTATTCTCTTCTTATTTTTATATTAGGCTCTGCAAGATTTATTTGTCCGGTCAGTGAAAAGTAACTCGGAATATTTAAGTTTAAGATATAATCTTCGAGCAAAAGACTTAACAAATTATAGGTGTTCAACTCGAGCCGTGCCCGCCCGCACATAAAGGCCAGAGAGGAGGGAAGCGTCCCGATCCGCGTGCCCCCTCTCACGTCGAGGTGAGATCGAGGAGCCGGAGAGACCCAGATCTCCGACTACTAAATGGTGAGGCCAGCCCGCAGAGAAGCCGGCCTCGGGATCGGACAGGGGTTTTAGTGGGTATCTCTAACCGCGGCGTAACAATAGCATCTCGCACGTGGGGTGCTAGTTTCACCCCGACCTGGCGAATCCCCCACACGGGCCTCGACCTTTTCCCCTCGTGCGGCTCACGATCCTCAAACGGATTTCCACTGTATAAAAAAAGGTGTACGACTCATGCTAAACGTGGGAGTTTTTGTGGCAGCTCGAGAAGAAAATTTCACCAAACGATTGATATTTTTAATTCACTTTTAAGCATTATAACATATGTCTTAAAAATATAACTACACACCAATCTATATAACACTTTACGTTCCTAATAAATATTATAGTGATAATATTAGCCTAAAATCTGGTCTTTACTGGAAACTCGATATCTCGTTTAATTTGGGACGCAATCTGTCTCCCGTATGTCATATTCTTAATGTCAGGTAATCTGAAACTAATGTACTGGACGAATTGATGCTGTGCGCACGTTCAAACCTATCGGATGGCATAGGTGTATTTATTACCGATACGTAATTATGACTTCGGGTACCTAGTGTAACTTTCTAAAGTTTCTATTGAAGTTTGAGAAAAGATGAAAGAATTAGGATACATTAATAAAGGGTATTCAATTCGGGAGAGTCGAAATGTAATTGATAAATAGCCAAGAAACACAATCTTTTGGATGGAAAAAGAAAGACAGGAGGACAACGTAGAAGATGAGAGGATAACATCAAAAGTGTAGCCGGACTACTTTGGACTATAGTTGCACAAGATAGGAACCAATGGAGGAACTTGAGTTAGTATAAATGTAATGTGACTCAATAATAAAGGCTATCTTTATCTTACAATAATTATATTGAATATGTTAGTCGTGGAAGGCCACGACGCACCTTCCATGATCAAATTGATCGTGTACTAGCAGAAGGTGATGTCAGGAGCCTTAAGAACATACGAGCGTGCATGACAAGAGCTATGAATGTCAAAGCAAGTGAGGTGTGTAAGAATAAGCCTATGGGAAAAGAAAAGGGCTGTTTTTAGGGTTTTCCCGGCAATTATTCGATTTTTTCTCGCCGTAAAAACCATCCTTGGACTTCAACGAACATTTCAAAAAAAGAATTGGCCAAATCGGTCCAGGCGTTATTGAGTTATGCGCTTATGTATGTATGTATGTTAGTATAGCATTTATAAACTTACTATATGGTTAGTGTTATGCTACCCGTAAACTATTTACATTTTTTTTTTTGTATAGGTTCGCATTTGACCACTATCTTATTTGATGTTGACTTATGACGTGGTTTACAATAGAGTACGCTTAACTAGAAGATACTTAGTCAGTCGTAACTTGAAAACTCCTTCATAGGTTGCATTATTAAGAAAAACAGACTCCGGAAAGTTATTCCATTCTAACACTCCATTCTTCAGCAGTCCACACCAGAAACGATAGAGCTAAGCTCTTTGTCCTGACTGATAGTGTTTCCACCATGTAACGATGGCTCAAACCAGTGCGTCTGGTTGTCTGATGGTGAAATGGGGGAACCAGTTCGTTAATTTCTAAGGAATATGCGCCGATGTGTATCTGATAAACGACCAACCTTGCGTCTATGCTGACTCTGAAGTCGAGCAATAAAAATTTTACTTCATCAATTCGTGCGGACCCAGTTATTTGGACCTAGATACCAAGGTCCGCGGTGATATTAGTACTACAGAAATAAAGGCACACGGTCTTAAGAAATCAACTTTCATTAGTTTCTTTGTGAGTCCTAATCGCCTCGAATTCATCCAGCGTCGCGACGGTGAACTAATGTCGTACGACGATATCATCGACGAATCCATAGTAACAGGCGGTTTAGAATCGATTAGCCTTCGGAGAGTCTTTGCATCTCTCTGCGTATTCTACCGCCTGTACAACGGGGAGTATGCCGAGGAATTGTTTGCTCTGGTGCCAAACTGCCAAGGCCTCACTTTTACAACCGTACTGCTCGCCAGCGACGGAATGTTCACCCACCCTCCATTTCCTTGAGCACCACGCTCAACTACGCAACGGTTCTATAGAACATTTATTTCTCGTACAACAATGACCTGAAGGGAACTTCCGTCGCGTTTTCCCCTTTGCGCTATGACATTGGGTTTTTATGAAGGGCGTTATAAAATTTCTTGGAGGTTCGCAACGCGTTAGTGATACCTCTGGTGTTGCAAACGTCCATAGGCGAGGCTTTCCATTAGGTGATCCGTCTGCCTGTTTGCCTGCTTCAAGCAATAAAAAAAGATAAAGTCCCCATGCGTACGAAGCTTTAGTGCAACATAAAGGCTTACGCCATTTCAAGTGAGCTCCGATAAGAACAGTGTTACATAAACACGTCCAGATATACTTATAACCCTTAGCACGCGACGGGCGTTGCGATCGCGTCACGCCGTTCGCATGCGGGACGCTTGATCCCCGGCAACACGCCCGTTGCGCGTGACACGAATGCGCGACGCTGATGCTATTTGGCTCTGTGTCGGATACAAGCATGTATTCATGAGGGATATGTATTTTTATTTTGCCGTTATTCGATTCTGGATGTGATATGGCCTCTGTAATAACAATTTTAATATTTACACGTCACAGATTCTTAGTTGTGTTTAAGACTTTAATAATTAATCTATTTTCGTGGGATCACATTTGTTGAGATGCGTTTGGAGACCAGAATAAAGATATTAAGGCGTTCTCGCCGATAATTTCAGGACTTGTAAAAATAATGTCATCATAATTTAGCACATCCTAAAAAAAATATATTATATTATGCATATTGTTAAAATTACCATGTGCTAAGAACGGTGAAGGAAAACATCGTGATGCAACCTGCACATCGAGATAACCGATGTGTCAAACCTGCCAAGCCGCCTTGGACAAGCGTGGCGGGTATACTGTCTATTCCCCAATAATGGGAGGCCCTAGCCCAGCAGTGGGACATTTATGGTCTGTTATTATTATTATTATTATAAAAAAAATATGGATTTTATGAACGTACAGAAACGATGATAATAAAAATATCTTTCTGGATTTGGCCGTGAAATACCCCATTGCTTATCATTATTCGAAGGCCATTCGTAGGTCAAATCTTCAAAAACAGCGTAAACAGATACTTAAAGTAACAAGGTAGGCAATAATGAATCAGCGTCCTTAATGTTGCAAATGTGGAGGCGACAGTATCCACTTACCATCAAGTGGACCGTCTGCCTGTTTACCTTTTTTTTAATTTTTTTTATTGCAGGAGTTCAGCAGACAGGCAAACGGCCCACTTGGTGGAAAGCGGTTACCATCGCCTATAGACTTTTGCAACACCAAAGGTGCTACAAATGCGCTGCTGCTCTCTTAAAGGAGACTGGAACCTGGTCACTAATGCCGGAACACAACATAAGGTTGTTATGGCGGCATACTCTAGACCAGGGGTGGTCGCCATCCAGTCGAGCAAATACTCTACCACCTAGCTGTGGGTTGTTTAGTCGCCTCTTACGACAGGCCGCCGGGCCGCAGGAAATTGTATTCTTTCTCCGTTCCTGCACGGACAGACAGTAACAGTAATTTTATAGGCAATAACAAAAAAAATAACGAAATGTAGAAATTTCCTACACAGAAATTCAAAAACCTACCATATACGATATCGTTGTTAAAAATTATTTTTATCTCCCCAATGAAATGGTTACATGCTGGTCGCCAATAACGGTAACATTGATTGCATTTTAGTTACCTGAATGAGGTATTGTTTTCAATTTAAAATCGTACGTTCAGCGAATCCAGGTTAACTAGGTAGCTGGCTTACGTTGGCATATGCGTTATTAAGGAATATTGTGCATATATGCACAAATGGCTTTGAGTGATTTATGTAACGCAAATGTGGGAGGTTGCAATTTGTCGTCATTTGCCGTGTGTAATAGCACTGTTTTGAATTGAAACACTAATTTACTTGTACTAATTGTATAGGACGAAGCAATTACGCGGAACTGATTATTTGTATTGTGGTTTTCTACTAGGGTCTGTTTAAAGACGCTGTCTTTACCACTATTATAATGAGCAGTAGTTCAAATTCAAAAGTTTTTACTCAAAACAAGTTCCACTGCAGAACTTTTTTGAAGGTGATACGTATAAGCTAACAATGAAGTCTACTTCCTATTCTATGTACATCCCTCCCAACGTTTTATTGTTGCTTTAAGAAAAAGAACCGGCACGAAACTTCAGCGACACGTTTATCTAAAAATTCTTTTACTTCATATTTGTCTATTTGAACCTCCTCTTTTCGAAGAATAAATGGAGTTGTACCAAAGCGTGCATTACAAGATGTACTAAAAATTCACAATGCAACATGGAATACGCAATGTTTGTCTCTATATGTCAGTTTAGTCGAGTCAGCGATCTCTTCCAGATATATTATGGCAGGAAAAAAGTTTATTATTTAAAAGAGTTTTTTTTGAAATTTCTAATAAATATATATACAAATAATATAAATACAAATGTGTATCAGCAAACACAAACACTGGTCGCAGCAAACAGAACGTCAAAACAACGCGATAAAATTGTGCCGTGACACCTCGCTCTCTGTCACAATTGTATCGCGCGACAATACATCTTGTCGCGACGTAATAATTAAACGTCGGGCGGGTCGCGCATCGACGGGTTGATTGTGACACGCCAGCTATTTCGGCGTGCTACGTAACTGGTAGTAAGTCAACTATAGTTGACTAATTGACGTTATTAGTCTAAGAGTTCTATTTTGGCTTTGAAAAGTTTTTACATTTGCAATTTATCGACTATCGAATACAATTTCCTGCGGCCGGGCGGCCTGTCGTTAGAGGTGACAAAACAACCTACAGCCAGGTAGGAGGGCATTTGCCCGACTGGACGGCTACCATCCCTGGCCTAGAGTATGCCGTCATAACAACCTTGAGTTGTGTTTCGGCATCAGTGGCCAGGTTCCAATCTCCCTCAAGAGAACAGCAGCGCATTTGTAGGGTGATGGTAACCGCTTTCCATCAAGTGGGCCGTCTGCCTGTCTGCTGAACTCTGCAAGGACAAATAACAGTCCCAAAACCTGAGTGTTGCTATAAAAAGCAAGGGTCTTTTTAATGAAAATGTTAAATTAATTTGCTTTCTGAAACGCGGTGGCTATAAGCCGCGCGCAGATTTGTCGATGACTACTTACTATTATTGTATTGTATTACTTATCATTATTGTATATACTTATGTAAAGTATATATAATAATAAATTAAAATAATCAATTTATTGCAACATAAATTTATGTAACCTTTTTTGTCAACCCTGCTAAGCATCGACGCGACATCGTGAGACTATCGGCAAACCTTCTGCGCAGGGGTAGTAATTCGGCGCGTGATGTAACTGGTAATAAGTAGGCAACTATATAGTTGACTAACTGATGTTATTAGTCTAAATACATACTATTTATCTGTTAGTAATGTAAATTACTCTTAACTTCAGCCTCTGTGTTACCAAAAACAAAGGTCTTTTTATTCTGAATAATCTAAAGCGCCAGCTATTTCAGCGTGCGACGTATTTTGTAATAAGTAAACTATATTTGACTATGTGACGTCAGTTTCTAGGTCTATGTTGACTTTGTACTTGTTTTTAAATTGCAATCTATTGGCTAGTGATGATGCCAATAACAGTCCGGCGACCACTGTGTTGCTACCAAAAGCATAAGTCTTCTTCATGAAAATGTTAAATTAATTTGTGATAAAGATAATTAACAGTAATTAAAACACATTAAAATATGAATTTTGAGCGGGTGTTTGTCTACGCTCTGAAGATATCTGTAGAATTGCATGAAAATTAAACAGGAGTCCTACAGGGATCAGTCTTAGGGCCTCTACGCCTCGTTCCCTGATAACTTAGACCAAACGAGCACTGCTGATGATACAGCCGTCCTTGCAAACAAACAAAAATCCGATTTGCAACGATTCCTTAGGGTTGACTAAGACGTCTACACATCATTGAATAGTGTAATTTGTTGCAAATATCGTTTGAGTGATGAGCCAAAATTATCTACCAAAGAAAAGCAATTTATAGTGACTATGACATGACGAAATTATACCGCGCTTCTATTTGGCTACAAGTTTGCATACGCTGGAAACTTTTTCTAAGTTTTAGCTCGAACGATATCGAGCTCGTTCCTCGTAGACTTAAACTAGTCGGATTTTAGAATGTCGCAAGAGAGAATGCATGTAACGTACCACTGTTTCGGGCACGGATGGAGGGTTTAACACTAGGGTTGCTATCGAAACGAAATATTCATGACTGGCAGAACCAGCGATACCTCCTTCATGTTACCACAACGATGACGCGTTTGTTGGTGACGCCAAAAAAATGCGACTCCAGCGCCGCTTTTTTGGCTATATTCATCTATACGACGGAAACGACGTCTTTTATCTGGGTAAAAGTATTATAAATGTTGACCGGGTGGATCTAAGCAAGCTCTGTGTTGCGTTTCATTTCATTAGTTGAGTAGTTTTCACGTGATGCTCAAGTTGAAAGACAATAATTCTAATAATTATATCGTCGGAATCTAGTGGTTCGAATTAGTCTTCCTGGTTGATTCTCTTTTTTAAGTTGATTATACAAATTTGACACTCGCGACAAATTTATAATATTATAGATCTTTGTAGTATTAGTAATTTGTTTTATTGTCCTTATTTTAGGCTTTCGAAGACATTTATACAAAGACAGAATCGTTATGCAATTGACATGTTCGTTTGTCTGTCCGTTTGTCCCTGTAAATAATAGCTATTTAAAAAAAATACTAGTGGCTCGTTCTATATCTTACTATTCAAATGAACGGTCAGTAAGATATAGGAACCGGCCCCAGGTCTATATAGACGAGACAGATTGCACACCTGAAGAAATATTATCACCGTCGTCTATGGACAGTTGCAACAACAGGAGGAGTCAGTCTTGCCGGTTAACGCTTGAAACGTTGTTTTGATTCAATATTGAAACTATTATTAGTGTCAACCCTATCAGGGGGAAGTGTAATCCGGCTCATGTGTGCACTCCGCCGTCCGATTCATTTGCATTCTGTTTTACTTCGGATTTGGTTTGCAATGAGAACTCTGCGCGATTGGTCCAACCTGCGAAAATAGTTTTTCGATTTCTATTTTATTAGTCTTCTGGCCTTTTGCATAAGCTAAAATGTGATAATGCCTGAAAATCTTATATCTGTGGACTTTGTGAATGTAAATGATTACAACGACATGCTCTCTTCGCTCGCTCGGTGTCCGCGCAATTGCTAGTAGTTAAACCGCAAATAAATAACTTCTTGACTACATCTCATTTGTGACAGTCAGTTTTGTTTTGTCGTGTCCGCTCTGAACTTTTTGGTGTAAAATTTGATGGTTCTTTGATTTGAATCAGTACTCTGGATTGTCCTTGTTCAAGTGATTATTGTTAAACGCCTGCACATTATTTTGATTGTAAAAGTTCACCAGGAACATTACAATTTTGACCTGACTACTAGTATAGGAGTCTTCAGACAGCAAGATCAGATTCTATATGACTGATCTCCCTGAGTCATCGCCTTGACCGGTTTTTAATGTTTTAATTAGTAATTGTGATTTTCTACCACTGTGTTATCAGAGTCCGCAAATGCCCAGGGTCACGAGCTAGAAGGCGGCTGATTTTGCCTCCCACAATCAAGATTTGATATCATAATACTAAAAATTTCAATAGCCACTCTCACATACTCATTTGCCACACTCTCAAACTCATGCTGTTGAGGGGCGTTATGGCCACTATGAGTAGGACTGTTCGATGCCATCACACTTTTGCAAATGTAACATATGCTAGAACAGCGGTTTGCATTAGTTAAACATTTCGTTTCACGGCCTGTTATTATATCTTACTGTTGAAAATAACAATTAATCTTCTTGGTACACATGTTTAATGAAGAGTTTTGGAAGTGAAACTTCTATATAGACGGGGTCTTAGGATTTTTCTGTCACGAAAAAGCGTTACGGCTGCGTGGAGGTGCGGCATAAATTTAGACTAGACGTGGTGAGAGGCGGCATAATTTTAGAGTATACTATGGATGCGTTTTTTGGTTCCGGATCGAATTCAGTTTCTTTGTTTGATAAAATTAAATATGTTTAAATAAAAAATGCATTCATTAAAATGTACCTAACCTAACCAAATCATAATGTGCAGTAAACCTGCGAACAATCGAAATATGTACTGGGACACATAGTAGAAGTGAAACTTCAACGGACAAGTGGCAAAACGAATCGCAACAAAATATTAACTTGAAGTTGTACGGGGAGATTGTTAATGTACTTGTTCAATTTGAAAACCTGCCCGTAAAACTTTAAGTTAAAACTTTGTTGCGATTCGTTTTTCCACTTTTCCGTTGAAGTTTCACTTCTACTATGTGTCGCAGTACATATTTCGATTTTTTTTTCAACACATCAGCACGAGGTTCTACTTCACGTGACATCTCAATTAACTACTTCGTTTTCACCTTATCGGAGGTAATGTTGACATTATTGTTTTATAATCCCACAATCAAGGGTCCATACTTGGCTGTAAGACCGCCTAAGAGAATAGCTGTAATTGAAAATTAAAAAAAAAATCTTCATGTACGTGGTTAATGAAGAGTTTTTTTGGAAAGACTATTTTTTATTTTCAACGCTTACCAACCGTCCATTTGCCTTACTATAGATTAAAATATGACATAAGCTCTATCAAGTAATGTCAAATTTTACTGGATAATTTCTTTTTTTTTATTGCCTGAAGCAGGCAAACAGGCGGACGGCCCACTTGATGGAAGGTGGTTACCGTCGCCTATGGACGTTTGCAACACCAGGGGCGGTGCCAACGCGTTGCCGGCCTCTAAGAAATTTTATAACGCCCTTCTTAAACGACCCCATGTCGTAGCGCAGAGGGAAAACTTCGGCGGGAAGTTCTCTCCAGATCATTGTTGTACGCGGAATAAACATTGTAGAGAACCCTTGCGTAGTTGAGCGTGGGAGCTCCAGGAAATGGGGGTGAACACCCCGCCGATGGCGAGCTGTGCGGTTGTAAAAGTGAGGCGTCGGCACCAGATCTAATAGTTCTTCGGAACACTCCGTTGTACAGGCGGTAGAATACGCAGAGGGACGCAAAGTCTCTCCGAAGGCTAAGCGATTCTAAACCGCCTGTTAGTATGGGATCGTGGACTATACGATAATGCAAAAATGCAAGGAATGAATAGCAAGATATAGGTACTGATCATTAGTATTGTTGCAAGCCGATACTAATCCCCTGCAGGTGTCTTATTGACCCTTTGAATTTAAGTGATCTATTGTTCGTGTTAATCTCTTTGTTCAAGCCGCCGTAAGACGTCATAAAACCTTCTTTCCCCTGTCGGTATTTCATTCGAACTCTTGGAAGCCATTAAGCTGATCGTTTAACGATTTCAGGAACTAGTGGACGGCATGTTGTTAGGAGGCCATATCTAATTTACAAATGGATGAGGTTTGGTCAGTCAAATGCGTCAATCGTGTTCTGACTGCGAACGAAGCGTTACCTAGTGCACTTTTGGATCGAGTATATTATAACGACGAACTTTGCGCGATTTATGTGATAACTATTTTCTGCCCTACGGTTTGGTTTTGTTGTATTCGGCTATAGTTGTAAGAACTGTGAATTATGTGTGTATACTTCTAATAAACTTTGTGATAATACCAACGGCATCTGTGAATTTCATCCTACAAATTCGTAACAGTATTTTCAATCAAGTTATTGAGATATCTACTTTTTCGATATACCTCTCCTACCCGGATCTCCTTCTACTATAAAATATAAACTAATACAGTAAATCTAACTTAACCGAGAGAAGTTAACCGAAACTATTCGAGACAGGAATAAAACTTAAACTTATTTAAGACTTAGCCCCAGGCACATGCGTTCCACTTTCCACTACTTTAATATGAGACATGCAACGGAAGAAAGTCCTTAATGCTTTGGTTATAGAGTTGCAATTGAGTTACAATGTGGATAAAACTTTGATGCAAATATAATTAGTGTATTAAGACTGATACCTAGGTCTGCTTTCATCTATTTGGACCTATTAAGTATCTACAAAAAAGTTACAACAGGGTGTGTACGCCCGCCCTGTTATAATGCTGGCACTAACTCTACCGTTCACACAATTTTGATTTTATTTGTACGGAGTGTTAAACTCGTATAAAACCTCTATTTCGCCGTTGCTGGCGAGTTAGAGAAAAATTATAAATATGTTTTAAATTTTGAAGTTCATGTTTGGAACGTTGTAAAAAAATGTGCACTATAATAAGTCAATTGTAAAAATCTGCAATGTAAATTTACCTAAAATATAATATTGTTGAATTTAAAATCCGGAGTTTCCTTGGAGTATCTGAAATACCACGGCACCTTGGTACCTAACAGCAATTTCTCCACGGAGCTTGTAGAATTTTTACTAATAGTAAGGCATATTAATGGCTGGTGAGATACAGAAACCGGTTGTAATGAATAATTAGTTTAAACGTATAAGGCACCCGGAAAACTTTCAATTTTTTTTTGTCAAATTTTACGTGTTTGTCAAATTATTTGACCGTATGCAGTTTTGTTTGATGTGTTTATCAAGAAACCTACGCGGTTGACAAACAAGTTTGAAGGTCAGCAGCAGTGTTTGTCAAATAAGAATAACAGTAGTAATATTACGGTCAAAAAATTCATATTGCATTTCATATATCTATATTATTTTTAAATTTTAAATCAGTCTCTGCTCCATCGTTTACTATTATTCTTTTTTACTAAATACGTCATGCTATTTTAAATGCTAAAAATTCTTTATCCATATGTATACGTATTATAAGCGTTCGGTTCGAAACGTCACATCACTACGAGGAACAAATCAATATCAGGGAGAAGTCTGACAAATACGTTTGAACCTGTACGCTATTGTTTGATGAAAACGTGAAGTTTGACAAACAAACTTGTCAAATGTTAATATACCCTTTAGTATGTCTACCGCTTCGGGGGCCTTCATGCATCAAGGGAGCAGAGGAGTCTTCACCCCTCTCGTCGAAGGGAGTTAGCTCTTCAGGGCCTTTCTCAGCCACTTTTTTTTATGGCAGGAGATCAGCATACAGGCAGACGGCCCATTTGATGGAAAACGGTTACCATCGCCTATGGACATTAGCAACACCAAAGGTGCTACAAATGCGCTGCTGCTCTCTTAAAGGAGACTGGAACCTGGTCACTAATGCCGGAACACAACACAAGGTTGTTATGGCAACATACTTTAGACCAGGGGTGGTAGCCATCCAGTCGGGCAAATGCCCTACCACCTGGCTGTGGGTTGTTTTGTCGCCTCTTACGACAGGCCGCCCGGCCGCAGGAAATTGTATTCTTTCTCCGTTCCTGCACTTATTGCGCTAGGATCGACGTGGGCGTAACTACGTTCTAAGTCTCATGCCTTTCCTGCCATAAGCGCGGGGCCGTTGGAGGAGAGCGGTTTTAGTGGGTATTAGCCATTTGGGCTCGAGTCTCCACACATGCCGGTTGATTACTGTTCGGATTGCCCCTTCTGGGAATGCCTCCATGATCGACTATGGTCTAATCCCTTGCAAAGGATCCGGTATTGTGCGTAAATAGCATTTCCTCCGCCTGAAAAAAAAAAAACCTTTTAGAATGTAAATTGATAAGAAGAATTTATATTAAATTTTAAGTGCAACTTATTGCCCCTTTAATACGCACTAGTGGTCGAAATTCGACCATGATTAATTAAATTATAAGTTTGAACATTATTAAGGTTTTGTTGGCAAAGACTATAACTTCTATAATCACAGATGTCGCCAAGGCAACAATAAACAAAAGAGTATATATGCGTTGTCAAATACATGATAGTGTAAAGTTTTTTTTTATTGATTTAATGTAATTTTTATGCACAATTTAAAAAAAAATTGAATTCGTCGCGTCATCTCTATATCAACTATAAGTGTGCGAAATTTCATACTCCTCCGTCCGCACAATTTTCGTAAAAAGAGATACAGAGTTTTTGCGTCACGTATTAATATAATAATATTATCTCAGGCTATTTTTTTTTAAATACACATAGAAGTTGTATTAGAATTACTTTCCAACCATTAATGGAGTTGTAACAAAAAAAAATATTGCCACTGTCACATACTAAGAATTCATAATGCGACAAATCTCCATAGATTCCTTAAATATTATGCAAAATATAAACATTCGTCAACATATTAGCATTCGTCGCGTTATCTCTATATAAACTATAAGTGTGCGAAATTTCATACTCCTCCGTCCGCGCAATTTTCGTAAAAAGGGATACAAAGTTTTTGCTTCACGTATTAATGTTACATTACAAATATACGAGCCACAAGTCACAGGGTTGGTTAATTCAAATATAGACACCGACACCGTAACTGTTGAAGCTATATATAGAAGAACAAATAGCCCAAACAACACGTCTAGCTTGTCTAAACAAGTAAATACGACCACTACTCCTTTGGCTCGATGTATTGTAAGGGCACTTCCAAACGGTATCAAATTAAAACGAATGGTCTGTTCTAGATAGGGCTGCCACCGGCCTATGTTCGCCTGGTTTGAATTTTTTTTATACATTTTCTCAATGTTATACAATTTATTTTTTTATTGCACGAGATCAGCAGACAGGCAGACGGCCCACTTGATGGAAAGCGGTTACCATCGCCTATGGACATTTGCAACAGCAAAGTTGCTACAAATGCGCTGCTGCTCTCTTAAGGGATACTGGAACCTGGTCACTAATGCCGGAACACAACTCAAGGTTGTTATGGCGGCATACTCTAGGCCAGGGGTGGTCGCCATCCAGTCGAGCAAATGCCCTACCACCTGGCTGTGGGTTTTTTAGTCGCCTCATACGACAGGCCGCCAGGCCGCAGGAAATTATAGTCTTTCTCCGTTCCCGCACCGATAGAACTGCACTTCGTTAACAGGGGTTTGATCCTCCGCTCCCCAGATGCTGGAGGACCCCTGTGATCTCATGAACGGCTGCGGCAACCCTAACGAAAGGCGTGTAGGGGTCGTGTATATTTGACTTTATCGTGAGCGGCGAAGCTGCGAGGTCGCATTGGGTCAATCCTACGCTGATAGAAACGACCTCTAGAGGGTGTAAGAAGTTTCTTTTACATCAGCCTCGTAATGGGCTGTTTAATAATAATCACGTAACATGAATGATCTCACGGAACGTGCTTTGCAGTTCATTTTCATTCTTATTTCAAGCATTTTACTTTTATCTACATAGTTTTTACCCGCGGTTACGCTCGCGTTAATGTGGATTAATTTTATCCCTTTTTATCCCTTGAAATAGTATTTTTCCCCGGATAAAAGGTACAAGTATGCCATTTTGAATAAATCCTTCGTTATGGCAAATTAACAAACCCGTGGTTATGGCAATCTAACAAACAAACACGCCGTCATGACTACGCGAACTAAGTTTTAATTTATTGCATGAGTTCAGCAGACAGGCAGACGGCCCAGCTGATGGAAAGCGATTACCATCGCATATGGACATTTGCAATACCAAATGTGCAAACAATGTGCTTTCGCTCGCTAAAGGAGAAGGGAACCTGGCCACTGATGCCGCCGGAACACAAGTCAAAGTTGTTATGGCGGCATGCTCTAGGCAAGGGGTGGTAGCCATTCAGATGGGCAAATGCCCTACCACTTGCCAAGATCCTGTTTGTTTTGATTTCGATGCGGTTTTCGTTGACCAGCAGCTAATTTCCGGACTTCATCTGCTGACATCTGCAGTACTTTTGATCCCGGGAATCCCGCGGGAACTTTCTTGGGAGCGGTTTAGAGTGTCTAGTTCAAAAAGAAATTGATTCCGATGCAATATTTCCACTGATTCAAATTCTTTCCGTAAAACTACTGATCTTTGCTACCCAACCAACGTGGATGAAGTCGTGGGCGAATCCTAGTGTTATGTATTTTCTTATGCTTATATAACTTTAAACAACTTAATCGTTTCTATGCTACTTCTTTTTGTACTAATGAATACTACCCCTTTTTACGAAAATTGCGCGGACGGAGGAATATGAAATTTCGCACACTTATAGTTTATGTAGAGAGGGATTGCAGAATTCTATTTTTTTTTAAATTATGCATAAAAATACATTAAATCAATAAAAAAACATTATGCACACTACCACGTATTTGACACACACACGCATACATACTCTTACACGCATACATACTCTTTTGTTTATTTTTAAAGTCAAATGATCAGTGTAGCCTTGGCGTAATCTGAGATTACAGAAGTATAGTCTTTGACAACAGAACCTTAATAATATTCAAAGTTATAATTTAAATTAATTATGGTGTAATGTCGACCACTTGGCGACCACTAGTTACTTTTACTATGCTTACTGCTTTATCTATATAGATAGATAAAGCAGTGAGCATAGTTAATCCTTACTACTCTATCATCGATGGTTTTGGGAGTTAGATGAAAATTAAGCGTGATACATACATATATACATACATAACTTCACGCCAGTTCCCTTGCGGGGTAGGCACGAACAACAGAGCGCCATTTAGGCTTATTCTTACACACCTCACTTGCTTTTTTGACATTCATAACTCTTGTCATGCACGCTCGTCTGTTCTTAAGGCTCCTGACATCACCTTCTGGTCGTACACGATCAATTTGATCATGGAAGGTGTGTCGTGCGTGGCCTTTTACGACTTCTGCATCCATCCACTTTTGCATTGTATATCTGTTTAGTCATTCTTTCATCATGCATTCTTTCCACATGCTCGAACCACCGGAGCATTCCTTTCCTTACCTTCACCCCGACACACTCTTAAGCGTGATACGTAACCGGGATTAACGCTAGAATGATAGTTATGAATCTGGTTAAACCCCCCGTCTGTATTGAGTGGGTCCGTCCAATTTTTTATCCCCAACAATGATGTATGTAAACTCCAGAGGATTCGCAATAAGAAATCTGCAAGTAATTTGAAGTTCATTAATAATTTTGAACCCGTCTGGCGTTACAAACCTTTTTTTGGGTAATTCGATAGATTTTTTTCGTAAAATTTGTTGTAATTTGCTTTTAATAGTGATTTGATCGATTACTTCTGTAGTAGATTACAGATATCTATATTTTAGATGTTATTTTAAAAATGATTTATTTTTGAAGTGAGACTTCTGCATAATCGGAGGGTCTTAGTATTTTTCTGTCACGAAAAAGCGTTACGACCGCGTGGAGGAGCGGCATAAATTTATACTAGACGTGGTGAGAGGCGGCATAATTTTGTAGTATACTATGGATGCGTTTTTTGGTTCCGGATCGAATTCAGTTTTTTTGTTTGATAAAATAAAATATTGTTACGTGCAAGCGGGGGTACGCACTTGGGATTGGAAAGAAACACCAGTTCTTTTAAGTAACGCCTTTATTGACTTACACAGCCGCACGTAATATACCTCTCCGCAGGGTTGCCCGCATGACTAACGATGCACTGCCCCGACGATAAGGTGAGTCACTCACAATACCGTCGCCGTTATTGCGTAGACCACCTCCTGCTACTGCAATGCTCACCTCCGATATTACCGCGTGTAGCTCGCTTCTGGTTCGTCTCTCGAACTACGCTACACTCCTCCTTCACTTAACTTTCCACTAAACGTGTCACTAAATTCACCATTTAACTCGTCGTTGTCCTATATTAAACTTCTCTTCCAACTCTTTCGTATCGCACTTGTCACTTCGCTGTCTTGAACTGAACTGAACTCTAAACTGCCCGGTAGGCGCGCCTTACGCTGCTTATATACCCGGAAGGATCTTCTAGAACCCATAATTTCGATCTTCTGTTCGTTATTCTTTTATTTGCTATTCATCCCTTTCTAACATCTATCTATCTCTGTCTTTTCCTTTCCGAACTTTCTATTCTAGAACTTTCGTTTATCGTCTATCCCTTTTTAACATGTATCTGTTCTTGATTTTTCTTTCCAGAATTTTCTACCTTTTTCTAGAAGTCTTGAGACCGGCTTACGCTGACAGAAAGTTCTACCCTCGGTCGCCACAATATGTTTCAATAAAAATGCATTCATTAAAATGTACCTAACCTAACCAAATCATAATTTGCAGTAAACTTGCGAAAAATCGAAATGTGTTCTGGGACACATAGAAGAAGTGAAACTTCAACGGACAAGTAGAAAAACGAATGGCAACGGATAACTGGCAAAACGATCCCAAAAAATTTTTTAACTTGAAGCTTTGCGGGCAGTTTTCAAATTGGACAAGTACATTAACAATCTAAGTCCATAGGCGATGGTAATCACTTTTCATCAGGTGCCGAACTCATGCAATAAAAAAAAATGGAAGTTAAATTGAACACTGACCGTTTCTGAATTTAATATTGACCTAATCCATCATAAGAAAATTGTTAACCAACTTCTTCGTAACACGATATCTCCGTCAATTGTAAACCGATTTTCAAATTGTTTCCTTTACTCGTAAGTGTATACTTCCGAGGTAGTCCCACGGTCATCAAGTCAGGTCTGATTAGTGGATCGTATCTCAGGGATATCCAACATAACCCTTATTAAAGAACGATGTACGCCTAAATTCTTGGAAAAGTCTTGTATACGTGAGTATCTATTACATTTTCTACAGGCGCTTAATATTTTATATGAATGTTCATCGATTTCTTCGTCAATTATTGTGGATCGATTTTGATTTATTTTTTCTTTATTCGTAAGTATGTATAAATTCTCCTTAACAGCAATAACACGTTCCGAAGCGGTGTACATAGACTAGGAAGTAAAATTAAATTTAACTTATTTGTGTAACCTTCATAAAATGTTCTCCAGTGGAACTTATTCTGAATACAAACTTTTAAATTTCAATCATTTTCGTTTCTTGCGATTTCCTCACGGTCTCTCAGTGTTCTCGCGAGAATGTGGAATACCCTTAATAACAAATTAGAGGATTCTCCGCAGGCAATAAGCGCGACAACACGAGAACGCGTTCTTCATCTTTGTTTCTCGCGCTTTCATCGCAGACTCGCAGTGTATATCGCGAGAATGTGGGGCACCCTTAATAATAAATTAGAGGACTATGTCCGCTTGCAAAGCTCGCGCCTAAACATACAAACACCTCATTATTTATATTCTTTTATTTTTATATTCACTTACGAAGCAGTACTTTGTTATAATTTCATGAGACATAAAATTAATGGTTTTTACCGTTTTATTGTCTTCTGTTGTTTCCTGGAGTGTTCTTTATGTGCACCGGAATAGGGGCTATAATGCCTTGAAAACGATGCTGACATGTGGTTGTCATATTTTTATGGTCGGCTAATGTCTACTGTTTATGATGGAAAATAATCTAGTGGAGCGTGATTTACATCTTATTTCTTTAGAGGCGGAAGCGATGTTTTTCTAACCGCCTTCAAAAAAGGGGGTAGTTCTCAATTCGTTACGCACAATTTTTGTATGAATGTCACATGATCTACGAATAAAAGAATATCTGCCTCAACTATATATTTCTTACTATTGCTGTTTTTAAACTCTTACTGTTATAACCATCTCAAACTATATAAATAATATGTATTTCATTTTTTTACAATTGTTGTACACATTTTTCTTTTTTTTATTATCTTTTATATGAATGGCCCTAGCGGAAGATCAGCGCTGGTTAACTTAACCAGCAACATGCTGACCTAGTACCAATTTAGAGCTACACTTGCTTGGTTTTTTTTTACTGCATGTTACATTGTAAATTTATTTATTTATATATACGTGATTTACATCTTATTTCTTTAGAGGCGGAAGCGATGTTTTTCTAACCGCCTTCAAAAAAGGGGGTAGTTCTCAATTCGTTATGTAAATATTTTTTTGTATGTTCTGCCATAACATTTTTGTTTCTGATTTTGACAATTATTTTTGCGTTGAATTCAGCGAAACTCCTGAATGGTGGTCCCATGTATATTTCATTGTTATTTACTTTGAAAGATATTCTAGAAAATTCATTAAAATCCGACGGAAAAAGTGTATGGAGTTTTTGCAGTTTTTCAATCACAAACATATCGAAGTGAAACTTCCTTAGAATCGTAATTTGAAAAACGATGAAACGTAAAAGTGACACTAAAATGAGATAAACACATGCAATTCAACCTTATTAAATTCGAAATAAAACATATTTCTCTTTACCCGTTAGTATTTATTCATTTTCAATTTAAATAAAACTTTAAAGATTTTAAACGAATTTTAGCTCTATCTGTATATAGTTAAGGCAGATATTCTTTTATACGCAGATCAAAGAAAATTGTGCGTAACTGTCAGTGCATTGAATTTTGAACTTTATATTAGTGACTTAAAGTGTCATTTAGATTGAATCTTTTGACTTATAATACTATGTTATTGGATGTAGGCTAAACGAATTATATCTATATTAATAAAAGTTCTACTGCGTGTGAACTTTACATATACACACACGCACGCACGCGCCCACGCTGACACGCACGCACGCATTTATTAGTTTCTGAACCGATTGTGATTATTCTTTTTGTGTTTGATTTAGTATAGCTTCAGGAAAGTTTCCTAAAATCCAAATTTCATTGCTGCTGGATACCATATCCATAACTTGAGAGTAAAAATTAAAAAAATATATAACAGAAAAGAAATCGACTTCAAGCGTAACTAAAAAGCAAAAAATAAATATTGTCTACAACATACTTAATGCCATGTAAACCATATGTTGAAAATTTGTTTATTGTAAACATCGTAAAAACTTTCCATAACTGTTTCATTGTAAATTGTAATATTTTATTTCTTTGTTTCAGGTGAGTGCATTGGCAAGAATGTCAAGCAAACATTCATATTAGAAATCAAGTAAGATATTCATTCATGAACAACCGTAGGGAGCAGGGCTTGAAAACCGGTAAAAAAGCTAACCGGTTACAGTCCGGTCCGAACCGGTCGCTTAAGTAGATAGGAAGTTTACTTTTCCGATTTGTTCTAACTTTAACCTCAATCAAACGGTTTTTAGTAACAAAAGTTCGTCATATAGATCCTGTCGAATGAACCGGTTTCGAACGTATTCGAACGGTTTTTGCCGCACACCTTCATAGCGCAACCCTGTGTTGTAGTAAGTTTTCACTCGCACACAAATACGTGTCGACAGAGATACGATAAGAATGTAATTCTCGCAGAATAAACCGGTTAATGAATACCGTCTATATACAATTGAGAGATTTTGAAATGATTATGACACAATTACCACATCATTAGAGATAAATATTGTTACTTAAAATTATGGTAAATTATAGAGAACTACTCTATACAAAACAGGCACTAATCACAGAATAAATAAAAATGTTACATTATTATTCAATTAGGGAAATGACCGATTGTATCGATTTTTAGAAATAAGAGGGTACGTAACAAAATTAATTATTAACCTTAAAAAGAAACTACAACTGCAACTAAATAAATGTAACACAAACGGTCGCCAATCATGTGGAAAATATAATATAATATATATCATAAGGAAATAAAGTGTAACATTCGCGCTGGAAACGACCAGTCATCGTGAAATTAAAGATTTTCCAGTTCTAAACGTATTGATGGTTTTCTTGTTCGTTGAGGCATAAATACCTACTATCTATACCAATTATATATGCGACAGTAGATGTGTTTGTTAGTTTTTATCTTTTAACGATTAATAGGCTAAAGAAAACTTCATGAAATTTGATGAAATTTGCTTTTAATAAATTTCATGAAATTTACAAAATTGAAAACGTTTACACCATATAATATGATATTAAAATAAACTATACTATGAATCAAACTAAAAATTAACTATATATGCAAACGTTAGTTGGAAACGTGCCTAAAAGCCTGGCTACATTGCCTCACTGTATGGCAACGCTAATGCGTTGCCCGAAGTATAAGACCAGTTTTTAGGTCACGTGAGACATCCAACAGACGTTTGGCTATGTTTCGATAAAGCTTGTGCGCCTCAGGCCCCCATGATCCCAGGGCCTCGA
The DNA here is from genome assembly GCA_019925095.2 of Dendrolimus kikuchii. Lineage (NCBI taxonomy): Eukaryota > Metazoa > Arthropoda > Insecta > Lepidoptera > Lasiocampidae > Dendrolimus > Dendrolimus kikuchii. Next base: position 11,662,607 of record CM034413.1, read on the forward strand.
CCCCAAAATCCGCAATGTGTTTTGCGGCGTTTTAGGGCCTCCCGTTGTGCAGGAGCTGTCGGCAGACATGCTAGTGGCTACAAGACGGGACGCTGCGAAATCATCGACGCAAGACGCTTTCCATACTAAGGGGCGATTCATCTTCCTAAGCAGCAATGACTAGTCGCAAAAAACTTAAGAAATATACTATGTAATTTTTTTATCATTTTTGTTTTGGCTTGTGGGGCGAAGATATGGTCTAGGATGGAGCATGCTTACCTAGAAGGTACCTATTCACACGAGACTCTAAGACAACCAGGATGTAAGTATCGGGAAAGACGGACTCCGGCAAGAAGTTCCACTCCTTTGCGGTGCGTGCAAAGCGTTTTGATCTTATAGCTGGAATATCAACCATATATCAGTGCCGCATGCCGAAGCATCTGGTTGTCAGATGATGGAATGGAGATGGCGGGATCAGATCGAAGCGCTCAACTGTACGCTCTTCAAAGTGTATCCGATAGAAAACCGATCTGATCGATATAATTTGTTAGTCACAGAGAAAAAGTATCTCAGGAAAATATTGGCCCCAACAATAAGAAGAGATTGTAAGGGGGGGCTCCGAACCAACTCCGAAATAGAAGCCTGACTCGGTCATGTAGGGCGACCAGTCGGCCGGCGACCGGTTGGTCGTCCCAAATATCGCTGGAAGGATAGAGTGGACCTAATCGTTTTACAAGCCCACAACTGGCAATGCATTGCGCAGGACAGAGGAAAGTGGCGTCCTCACATTTCCGAGGCCAAGACTCACTTTGGGCCGCTGAGCCAACGAAGTTAGTGAGATACTTAAAGATACAATGCCTACGCCTGAATTTATTTTTGTCAGCGAAATGCGACCTAAATAACAAGGAATTCCGCCTTTTCGATGAAAAAATATATTCTCTTTGGGAATCTCATTAGAATTGAATTGCGTTAATTTATTCGCCATATTAAAAGGCATTTATCTAATAAAATGTTGAATTGGTCCGTCGGGCTGTTACATTCGCTGCCAATATCGACGGCCTTATTAGATTGCCGTATTGGAAAATTTGTTTCTGTTAGAAATTTGATTTTGTTCGGATGAATAAAAAAATTGTGTCGCCTTTTTCTGTTACAAAAATATTTGTTAATTATTATTACACAGATCATTAGCCGTTGCCAGAGACTTCGCTCGCGTAGATTAAACATAGTCGTAGTTTGTGTAGTCAAAAAAGTTAGCCCGGTTTTCATCCTCTTATGAGTTGAATTTCCGAAAACGCCAATACACGTGTACCTGTATTTATAACCACAAGGAGGTACATTATTTTCATGCTTCTTTCTTTAGAAAATGATAAATTTTCATACAAACTTTCGCAGCCCCTTTTTCACCCCCTCATGGGTTGGATTTCCGAAAACGCCGATACATATCCGTGTAGGAACGGAGAAAGAATAGAAATTCCTGCGGCCGGGCGGCCTGTCGTAACAGGCGACAAAACAACCCATAGCCAGGTGGTAGGGTATTTGCCCGACTAGATGGCTACCACTCCTGGTTTAGGGTATGCCACCATAACAACCTTGAGTTGTGTTTCGGCATTAGTGACCAGGTTCCAGTCTTCTTTAAGAGAGCAGCAGCGCATTTGTAGCACCTTTGGTGTTGCTAATGTCCATAGGCGATGGTAACCGCTTTCCATCAAGTCTGTAGAACTCCTGCAATAAAAAAAATTAAAAAAAACACGTAACTTTTCTAACAGAATTTTATTTCGGTTCAAACTGGAATCATCGCTCTTATTGACTGTAATCTGTGCTGCACAATGTAAAACTCGTATATCATTCTCTCGCAGGCTTAGTCGTATAGATTTATATGTTTATGTCTTTTTAACGTCGCTTTTTCGTTTCATCGACTTTCAAATCATAACGATTCTAAAGAAGTTTCACTTCGGAAGGTGGCGCTTTCTCATTTCCGAGGCTAAGATCACAAGCGCACCAAAGTCGCTGATCCAACGGTGTTACTTAGCTGTTATACTATGACGTATAAATAATAAATAAATCTCTTTTCTTTCAATTGTATTTATGCAGTAAGGTTCTTATTAAGAACCTTAATGCTTAAATTCAATTTATACGACTACACTACGACTATACACTGGACAGAGATTTGTAGAACACCTCGCCATCCCTCCAACAATTCCACAGTATGAGACACTTAGCAAATTGGAACAACCGACAGCGGATTGAAGTCATTGATAAACTATTTTAATTAAAAAGGTTATGAATGACGAGAATTTGTTACATTATTGTTTATAAATTTTAGATAATATTTTATATAAAATATATTATATAATATATTATATTTTAATTTTGACATGTAATAAAATAAATCGAACACAGTGAAAAATCTATCGCGTCTGCCAACATGAAAAATAAAATGTAGTGAATACCGTACAAAATAGCTGCTAATCATAGTATAAATAAAAATATAACAACATTATTATTCAATTAAGGATATGGCCGGATTGTGTCGTTTAGAAATAAGAGGATATATAACAAAATTTATTATTAACCTTAGAAAGTAATATGCTGAGAACAAATATGGAAGTAAATAAATGTAACACAACTTATGCCATATCTAAAATTTTATATTATCCATCCATAGCTAAAATTTTGACCAAAAATTTCCAATAAGAAAACAAAGTATAGAAGTCCAGTTGGCCCGGGCTTGGAGTCCGTGTCGTCTTTCCAATACATAGTGTTTCATACCGACACAGAAATGCGAACACCTGCAGGTCGTAAAACGCGGTTTTATTGCCACCGTATTTAGGAATTCTTTTGTTTACTTTATGTTTAGAATTTGTAGTTTTTCTACATCTTATGAGGCCGTCATTAGTGTCGAACTAATTCTTGCTTGCCAGGTGTGCGGATTAAATCGGTGAACACGATCTTTTGTTCTATTATACAGTTTAGTATAAAACAATGATCGAACGGAGGGGTGAGGCAGCCGAGCGACGATTACGATACAAGCAAGACGTGTACATTCGACGAGCGATATAGTGACGGACTTTGCGCGTGTTATTGAATTGTGCATTACATTGGGACTTATTGCGTCTAGTTTTGTGTGCACCTGTTTTATACGTGTTTTTATAGTTCTAATAAACTCTATAGTAATTCCAACGGCATTTTAATTCGAGTCTCACACAGTACTTTACACGCGTGTGATTAAGTTTTTAACGGCACGCGATCTCTCTATCAACCGGTCTCAATACTCGATCAATAATCGTTTTATATTTCCGGATGTAATATGAAAAAAAGGATCGCTCCAACTCAAAGCAGTTGGAATGAATTCATTATGGTGGCCCTTGGTTATCAGATATTCATTTATTCCCGATACTCATATTGCCCCTTTTAAATATTAAATCGGGCAATAAAACGATTTTTGTGTCGAAAGAAAATTATGCTACTCCCTACGTAGTTGTTATTCGCTTTGGAAATGCTAATTTGCATGCTTTTCATGGTTTTCGGAATAAATAAATTATTTTAATTTACCTCTTTTTGTTAGGTTCCGTAGACAAATTGTAGTAGGGGAACCTCCTGTAGTGTCTTTAATATATTAAAAAAAATTATTCTCGAATATGTTTACATTCACATACATTAGAAACACATTTGAGTGTGGCACGGAAACCTCATGGGATTATTCGTGCCGCAGAGAGTCGTGAACTCACATCAAAAATAGGAGCAAGAAAGAGAGTTGGTCTGAAAGAGAGTGTCGGGGTGAAGGTAAGGAAAGGAATGCTCCGGTGTTTCGGGCATGTGGAAAGAATGCATGATGAAAGAATGACTAAACAGATATACAATGCAGAAGTCGTGGAAGGCCACGACACACCTTCCATGATCAAATCGATCGTGTACTAGCAGGTGATGTCAGGAGCCTTAAGAACAGACGAGCGTGTATGACAAGAGTTATGAATGTCAAAGAAGCAAGTGAGGTGTGTAAGAATAAGCCTAAATGGCGCTCTGTTGTTCGTGCCTACCCCGCAAGGGAACTGGCGTGAAGTTATGTATGTATGTATGTATGTATGTAAAAATAGGAGCAGAGGCGAGTAACTGTTATCATCATTTTAGTGTTTAGTTCTGATTTGATAATAAAAGCGGGGTTATCATCATTCTATTATATGATTTATAATATATATTACTAGCGGCTCGGTGCGGTTTCACCCGCGCTCTGTCCCGCTCCCGTGGTATATAGCGTCATGTTATATATCCTATGACACTCCCCGTTAACGTAGCTTTCTAACAGTAAAAGATTTTTTAAAATCGTTTTAGTAGATCCAGAGGTTACCACCCCCTACAACATCACAAACTCACAAACTTTACCTCTTTATAATATTAGTATAGATAAATAATTAATAAAATCTGATTGTAGTAAATGAATTTCCATTGTTCTCAATTCAAAGATGTTGGATTATTAATCACAATGTAGGATTCAAAATACTAGAGATATCACGATATGGCCTAATTAAAACACATAAGTGTAGCGTAGCAGATGTGAAGCGCTGAAAAGCCAAGGAATCCTCTTGGATCACGTATCTAATTATATATATGATTATGCTATGACTTTATAGTTGATTTATAGATGATCTCATATCAATAGTTTATAGAAGATATCTCCTCTGTAGGAGTTGTAGGAGTTTTTAAGTTGCAAGTCGCGCTCCTTTATATCAAATATATAGCTAGATACCGATGAAATATTTTTAAATTTTTCATAATAAATTATGTACTACCATATTTTGCCCGCGTTGGTTATATCCTTTTTTGCATTAAAAAAGGATATAACCAAGTGGGCGTCATTTTTTACTTATCTTCCACCCATTTTAATATTATATAAAAATATTAGAGCTAGGCATGTTGCTGAAGATGTCCTTGTACTGCTTCTTCTCTTCAACCCACAACATGTTGCGAAGCGGCGATCAATTAGATTAGGCTCCCATAGAGTAAATAATAACCATAAACAAAATTTAAATGAACAAGTTGGCGGTAGGCTACACAAAACTTTAACATTGCACATTGACACTTGATATCTTTGTCTTCCCTGATCACGGCCACTGAAAATAAATTATCGCGCATAAAACCGTTAAAATGTAATTTTATTAAAATTGACAATCAAAAAAGCTGCTTAATCGTATGATCGATTCGGCATAAAGCAGTTATCGGGGCGCCACTCTACGTCGGCGTCGGTCAGAGCCGATCACAAGTTGAAATGGGGTAAGTAAACGATTTAGATAAAACTTCAGCTCGACTCCCAGATGATGCGATGAGATTTTATTGGCATATCTAAAAGCGGCGGAGGTTTAACTTTATCGGCGTTTGGATAACGGTTTTATTGCGTCAGTCAGTCGATTCGCCAAAAAAGGAGGGTAGTTAAGAAGTCATGTCACATGTAAAGATATTATTTTTTATAGTGTACCTTTTATGTAAGTATAGGTATAAAATGTAAAATGTCTCTTTAACATCGGTTTCGTACACGCGAGATGATCTTATGATCTGTTTTCGTCTAAAAATGTTGTTAAAATTGGGATTATTGTTAGTCGTTCATATAATATTGTATTTTGTGACGACTAGTTGTATCGAAGTAAAGAATAATTTGTAAATAGTACACATATTAATGTTACAATTTGGGCCACCTGCATACCTGTAGACAAAGCACAGTTATTACCTGCCGCGGCGTTTGAGCTACTAACGTTGAAACTATTTATGACTGTCATCTTTTGTTTACTTTGTGTTTAAAATTTGTAATTAGAAAAACAGTTCATTGTGTATTGTACTCGTTTATGGCCGTTCGCAGGCATAATTACGCAGGTGTGCGGATTACGTTTTCTGGGAAATTGCGTCGACGCTTGCCAGGTAGACATATTGCATCGGTGCATTATAAAGCAATGGCGCAATTGAGAGAGAGTTAGTCGAGCGAGAACCACGATCAAGGCAAGACTTGTGTACATTCGGTAATCTATATAGTGACGGACTTTGCGTGTGTTATTGAACCGTGCATTACGTTTGTACTGGTTGTGTTCAGTTATATTTGTACCTGTGTTATACATGTTTGTATAGTTCTAATAAATTCTGTGGTAAATCCAACGGCATTTTTAATTCGAGTCCTGTAACTTGTAACTTTAAGTATAGCTAGCTCATTTGCACTATGCGGCTAGCCGGACCGCTGGCCGTAGGTAAGATAGTCTGTGCAAGTCTGATTTCGTTGATTCGTGATGCAGCTTACCACGTTTTAGATATTAATTTGTCTCGTGTAGAGTCTGTTTTTGGTTTTATAGCTTGAGTTAAGCACACAGGCAGACGGTCCACCTGATGTGTGTCCAATTATCACTGCCTATGGACATTTGCAACACCCAAGTTCCTACAAATGCGCTGTTGCTCACTTAAGGGAAACTGAAACCTGATCACTAATGCCGGAAAAGAACTCAAAGTTGTTATGGCGACATACTCTAGACCAGGGTGGTAGCCATCCAGTCGGGCAAATACCCTACCACCTGGCTGTAGGTTGTTTTGTCGCTACGACCGGCCGCCCCAACGCAGGAAATTGTATTCTTTCTCCGACCCTGTACGGATAAAAGCGGTTTGAATTGTGATTATAAATAGTCATTCATATAATACTGTCTTTCGTGACGACTAGTTGTATCGAAGTAAAGAATAATTTGTTAACATTACACATATTAAACGAGCGCTCATTTGCACTATGCGGCTAGCCGGACCGCTGGCCGCAGGTAAGATCGTCTGTGCAAGTCTGATTTCGTTGGTGTATGGCTCAGCTTCCACGTTTTAGTTATTAATTTGTCTCGTGTAGAGTTTATGTTTTACCTTGCAATTATCACATTATAAATGTGTCTCGAGGACTTGGCAAAGAAACGTAATCATTTCAAAATGGCGGTGATGTTTATGGGCTAACATTATAACAATGTCATAATTTATCCCTTGTATAATAATACTGTTACGAATGCGGGACTCGAATTAAAAATGCCGTTGGAATTACTATAGAATTTATTAGAACTATACAAACACGTATAACACAGGCACAAATATAACTGAACACAATCAGTTCAAACGCAATGCGCGATTCAATAACACGCGCAAAGTACGTCACTATATAGCTTATCGAATGTACACAAGTGTTGCCTTAATCGTGGTTCTCGCTAGCCTGACGATCTCTGCATTGGGCCATTGCTTTATAATGCACCGATGCCATATGTCTACCTGGCAAGCGTCAACGCAATTTCCCAGAAAACGTAATCCGCACACCTGCGTAATTATGCCTGCGAACGGCCATAAACGAGTACAATACATAATAGGCTGTTTTCTAATTACAAATTATAAACACAAAGTAAACAAAAGAAGATGGTCATAAAACAGTTTCAATGTTATTAGTTCAAACGCCGTGGCAAGTAATAAATGTGTTTTGTCTACAGGTATGCAGGTGGCCCAACTTGTGACAATATTTATGGATTTATATATTTAATTTACTCAGACCAGTAAATTAAATTACTGTCTATGTATTAATATTTTGGTCGAAATTTACATTTAGTTGTCCCCCAAATATTCTAGCAGTAACACCATTGAGACGTCTGCGTATTAATTTGAACTGACAAAAAGCGGCAGTGGAACACGTGTTGCGCGTCATGTCACAATATGTCAACGTTTTAACTAACTTCGCAAACTCACCGCTCGCGTCAAAGCGCACGTGTTACCAATTATCAAGACGATGCGGTTGCACTTTACGAAATTGGAATCGAATCAAATTGAACTCTAATCGCGTTGAAATAAGGTATCGAAAATACGAAATAGTTTAGAATAGTAATAGTTGGTACGTTTGCGGGGAATGCTTTTCGAGATTTATAAACATTGACCTATGTTTTGACATTCGGTAAGCGTGCTAATAATGATTTATTTTTGCGGCGGACGTATATCGGAATAAAATGTGTGCTAAGTCAATATAGCTTTTAAACTCGGCTGTTTAAAGGTCGTTGAAGAATTTTCGACGCTTTGAAATTTCTCCGCTAAGATTAATGTGGAAGAATGTTTGCTTAGCAAATAGTACTAATTTGTAACATATGAAAAAGCATGTTTTCGTGATTACTTTCTATTTCTACTGCCCGTTGAGTTGTAGGCTATTAGGATAATTGGTTGTTGTATTTTTTTTTATTTTCAGACTCGATCGAAAATAGCGATGGTTAGTTTAAAGTTTTAAACAAACTGCGTTTTTTACCTACGTTTAAATTCATTTATGTAAATAAACTTATTTCTAGGCCTTATATAATCTTATACTAATATATAAAGCTGAAGAGTTTGTTTGTTTGAACGCGCTAATCTCAGGAACTACTGATCTGATTTGAAAAATTCTTTTAGTGTTAGATAGCCCATTTATTAAGGAAGGTTATAGGCTATATAGCATCACGCTAAGACCAATAGAAGCGGAGCACCAATGAAGATTGTTTCAAAATCGGGGGGTTTTGAAAACAAATTTCACGCCGTCGCCGTCGCGGGCACAGCTAGTTATATCTAAAACTTTTGGTAATACATTTTGAATTATAGTAGTTAAAATTAAGGCTACAATTTCTTTTTGACGGCTGTTGCTGCATTAGACTCTAGGTCTGTATCGCGGCACCCAACACAATTTTATTATAGGAACTTAAATATAGTGGAATTATTCATTAATTAACCTATGCTACCTATGAGTGCGAAGGGACTGACCCTACCGGTTGGAGGAGCGAGACGGAATGCTCCTCCGTCTCAAAGGAAGATCTTCCAGCGAGGCCCATCTGCTATAGTTGAAATTTTTTGTATATTCTTTGTATGTTTCGGGAAACGTTTGTGACATCAATTATTGCACAGCACCATCTATTGGCTTGTAAGTGTTCCACTACAAGGGTGTGCGTGTGTGTCTTTGATGTGTGTGCCCCTAGTGTTATAGTCGATTTGGTAATATGCATTCTGTGTCGCTGTAGTTTAATGTTTTTAGCCATTTACTACTGAACTACATAATCTGAACTATTTATTTGTTAGTCCCGTACTGTTTACTTGGCATGACTATCGAAATTTGTGTGTCTTGGCGTGAAGTTCATACAACTCGATTCCCCATAGCCTACCTTTAAGAAACTAACGACCAAAACGTCGAAAGCGCCATGAATTTGTTGGCACTTACGTTTTTTATTTGTGCATATATTATTATTACTGTATTACTTCTATCTACTACGACTCTGTCTATGAAATGGCAACTCATAATGGGTTATGAGTGGTGCTACCAATGTGCTACCGCTCTGCGAAGGCGGACTAGAATCTGGCCACTGATGCCGGAACACAACTGACGGTTATTATCGCGACATAGTCTAGACCAGAGGTGGTAGTCATCGCCTCTTAGGACAAGCTCCTCCTCTTCCTGCACGGATAGAATAGCCCACCTGAAGGAAAGTGGCTACCGTCTCATACCAGACGTCTAAATACCAGGGGCTAAGACAATGCGTTATATATAATCCCTGGCACGCAACTTGGCCAAAGTCGTAAGATGATCAAAAGTCGTTTTTAGGTCTAAGAAAGAAAGAAAGATAAAGTTTTATTGACTTAAAAAAATACGACGCTATACATAAAAAACACATAATACATTCACAAAATTTTTACACAAAACACAAAAACATATATATAATAAATAAATAAGGCTTGTACGTAGAGTTTTTTAGTCAACTAGGTTGACAACTCAGCATTGTGCTGTATCGATTTTTTTTTTTAAATCCCGATATTGCGCTGATTTTCAGTGCATACACTTGACCCAATAACACCTCTATACATATTGTATGTCTATATATATAAAAGAAAGTCGTGTTAGTTACACTATTTATAACTCAAGAACGGCTGTACCGATTTGGCTGAAAATTGACGGGGAGGTAGCTTAGAACCAGGCGACGGACATAGGATACTTTCTATCCCGTTGGAACCGGTAGGTGGCGCTGAGATCGGGTTCTAGAATCCTCCTAATCACCTGGAACGATTTTGGTGATTATATTTTTGTGTGTTTGAGTGGGTTCCCGGACCATTCGCAATTGGAACCGGTAAGTGGCGCTGCGATCGGGTCCTAGATTTTTATTTTTTCAGACCAGGACAACGTCTGTCGGGGCCGCTAGTATATATATATATATATATATATATATATATATATATATAAGTTCGTGTACACATAAACACATACAGCATATACACAAATATATACATATAAATATTTATTATGCATAATTAAAAAAAAAATTGCATTCTGCACTCCTTCTCTATATAAACTATAAGTGCGAAATTTCATACTCCTCCGTCCGCGCAATTTTCGTAAAAAGAGGTACAAAGTTTTTGCTTCACGTATTAATATTAGGTTGGGGAAAAAGTTTCTTCGCATTTTATATAAAAATTCAAACGGTTTTTTTATAAAGTTTATTTACATTTGATTAAAGTATATAGGTGCCATTTTGTTGGATAACTTTTTGCTATCTTGTAGGTAGGGACGTGATCCCATTGCTATAAAAATTTTGGGGCTTCTGATCAAAAACCTGCGACAAGTGGTTTTGGCAGTCCTCTCGTGATGTTAACCTGACACTGCCTAAGGAATTCTGCAGAGACCGAAACAGGTGAAAATCTGAAGGTGTAAGGTCAGTACTATACGGCGGATGCATTAACACCTCCCAGCCAAACTCGTAATTTTTGCTGAGTGACTAAAGATGTGTGAGGTCTAGCGTTATCATGGTGAAAAACCACAGCCCTTCTGTTGATTAATTCCGGCCGCTTTCTCTAAACATTTTGCTTTAATCTCATCAGTTGTTCGCAGTACAGTTCAGAATCGATGGTCCTGCCTGGCGGTAACAGGTCATAATGAATAATGCCCTTCAAATCCCACCAAACACACAGCATCACCTTGTTGCGAGTTAACCCGGGTTTCGCCACAATCTGTGAAGCCTGACCGGCCTTTGACCACGATCTTTTTCGCACGTTTTTGTCGTACGTGATCCACTTTTCATCACCAGTTATCAGCTTCTTCAAAAATGGTTCAGATTCATTACGTCGTAGTAAAGAATCACAAATAAGTACACGGTTCATTAGGTTTCTTTCAGTGAGCTCAGGAGGCACCCAAATATCGAGCTTTTTTGTGTACCCAGCTTTTTTCATATGAGCCAAAACCGTTTTGTGGTCAATTCCCAGTTCTCCAGCTACATCGTAACTACTAATATGCCGATCTTGCTCCACTTTTTCAAAAATGGCATCAATTTTGTTCGTAACAAGGCGACCAGAGCGACGTGCATCTTTGATATCACAAAAAACGCCTAAACCAAATTTGCGCTACTCTCACAGATACTGCATTAGGTCCATAAACATCACAAATTTTTTTCGCGACTTGTGTTGCATTTTTGCCTTTTTTGTAGTAAAATTTTAAAATGTATCGAATTTCTTCATTACATTCACTCATTTTAACAATAAGAAAAACAAATGAAAATCCTTTTTTCCTAATTTGAATTTGGAATTGTCTTCTTTAAAATTAAAACTTTTTAATGATACCAAAACCAGCCAGATACAAATGGTATAGCCAAAGAGATCTTATTACAAGTTCATACATACTATATGCGAAAAGACTTTTTCCCCAACCTATTATATAGATTATTTTAGATCTTATTTGTTTGTATTAAAGTTCGAAATTGTATAAAGGTTCCTTGCGAAAAAAAGTCGTGTGGAGGGGGCATAACGTTTTATCCTTAGGTGACGATTTGTGTCAGTTAACAAGAACACCGTTCGGTTCGCCTTTCGTATTTAAGCCATAAAAAAAGGTTAAAAGCGTGATTACTGTTAGGAATTAACGCCATTTTACTTTCTCCTCGGTGATCCCTAAAACGTGCCGAATCTGAATACAATGACCGCAGTTGTCCGAAAACAATATCGAATCAGCGTCAGCCCTGTCTTTGTTATGCCATAGTATAAATGTTACTATCAATGAATGGCACCACACTTTTTATTACAAGCTTTTATTTAACTTGCAATGGATGTACCTATGTATGTAAGTTAGGGTGGAATCTTGCAAGTTAAATTTGACCAATTTCCCGGTTACCGATTGAACTGAAATTTACCACGCATATGTATATCGTGTGACAATACAATAATATAGTACCATGGATCTGATCTGATGATGGAGTCGGAAGGTGGTCATAGGAACTCCTGCACTAAACAAGATAGACTCGTCGTGTTTGGGCTCGTTTTACTTGTCTTGGCTAGCACTATGCGGCTACATGATAGCCAGGATCTCAAAAGCTTGTATTTAAAAAAGCTTATTATGTTTTCTTTGCCAGGCCGAGAGTCTCTGAACGTTAATTTAGTTATCGGCGATAATATCGAGCCTTTACCACCATTTTATCATAAGCGACATTTGGACATAAGTATATTTTTAGTTGAAAAAGATATCTTTTATATTGTTTTCAGACTTTCAGTTTTTGATTCGGTAGGGCCTAATCTAAGTAAAACTAAAAGTTTTAAAACATAGTAATAGTTTAAAACACCTTCTGCAACAAAAAATATACTTAGGTCCAAATGTCGCTTACGATAAAATGGCGGTAAAGGCTCGATATATCTATACAGATAAATAAAATTGAAATATCCGATTGTAATGTCAAACTAACAGCTTTTTACTAAATTAATATGAAATGAAAGTATATACGATACTTACATCAAGGTATCTATTTTTTAATTTTTTTATCTGTCTACCTCTTTGTTTGTTCCGACTAATCTCTAAAGTATTATAAGGAGTAGTTTAGGCTACTTTTAAAATTAGGGTTCCTTGAAAAATATTCCACGCGGGTGAAGTTGCGGGCACAGCTAGTCAATAATAACTTTTCTATCACGATTTTCTAACTGGCTTTGCTAGGATGATATTTAATTTTGTATCCCGCGAATTATCTTTTCTGAAACAATTACAAACTCTTTCGTAAAAGTCACTTAAAACTGTGGAGAGGGATTAAAGAAATGAAAAATACCACGTTTACGTTCCTAATTAAATGTTGATGTGTATAAAGTTAATGAATGACTAATAAAATGTTCGTAATAGACACCATTCAATGCTTTGATTATATATAAACAGCGTTGGGTTAATTTCAAATTTTACTCATTATGTTGTCCATTTCAGTGCGATCTGAGTCAGTTGCAGTCAGCATAGTAGCAAAATTGACATACACTGATAAATGTTACACACCATCATTTTGGTGATGAAAATGTAATTTTTTTTTGTTTAGTTTTTTATTACTTTTTGAGTTAATAGTCCCTAAAGCTGTTGTAAACAAATAGTAATCGCGGAAATAGGCTCGTAAGTCACCAATCCAGATGGATGGTACATTTATCATCAGGGCCAGGTGGTAGGGCATTAGGCCGACTGGATGGCTACCACCCCAGGTCTAAAGTATGTCGCCATAACAACCTTGAATTGTGTTCCGGCATTAGTGACCAGGTTCCAGTCTCCCTTAAGAGATCAGCAGCGCATTTGTAGCACCTTTGGTGTTGCAAATGTCCATAGGCGATGGTAATCGCTTTCCATCAAGTGGGCCGTCTGCCTGTCTGCTGAACTCCTGCAATAAAAAAAGGCCCCAATTCTGATATTACAATGTCGTCGTCATGGTCGACCACTAGCGTCACAGTGATAGTTTTTGTATGAAAAAAAGCCATCACGACGCTAATGTTTGACTATTACGATATTATAATAAGAAAATTGGGGTCTAAATATATGGAGTTCGAAAGAGATTGCACGTGTCATCCCCTGCATTCAATCTTCCACATCCGTGCGGTTTATATGTTATAGTGTAACTAGGGTTACCAACCGTACTTTAAAATAAAGTATCGTACTCTTTGTCACGTAGGTGTACTTTATAAATCTATAAGACTAGTAGAGTACGCTAAAATACTCTTTTTCACATAATGTTTACTTTACCAGTACCCGTGAGTATACTAGTGCATACCCACTGTGATAATCCAAATGCCGTATGTACGTACGTACGTAAGTACGAAGACATACCTACATAAAAAAAAGATGATACTCTTACGTATCAGTCGGTACTCTTATTTTACCTTCTATGAAATCAGATATTGACTATTTCTTCTAAAAAAAGTTGCCAAATGTGACTACTATTAGTAGTATATAAACTGTGCTTTCTTACTTTTGAGTTGAGGAGCGCCTTATGCTGTAGAGTACCCTTCGAACTGAGTTGGATATAATCGAAAGGATAAGTGCGATGACGGCTTGGAGCTGTTCTGGTTTTGATTTATGGGAGTACTTGAATGTTTAAGAGAGAAAGTAGTTTTTAATAAGAACACAGTCCTTAGAAATACCATTGTTTTTTTGTTGCAGGAGATCAGCAGACAGGCAGACGGCCCACTTGATGGAAAGCGGTTACCATCGCCTATGGACATTTGCAACACCAAAGTTGCTACAAATGCGCTGCTGCTCTCTTAAGGGAAACCGGAACCTGGTCACTTATGCCGGAACACAACTCAAGGTTGTTATGGCGACATACTTTAGACCAGCGGTGGTAGCCATCCAGTCGGGCAAATGCCCTACCACCTGGCTACCATTCGAAAATGTTACTTGTCTCCTCCAGGAATTAGAATAGCATAGAACAGAATAGAATATATTTATTGCGTAATGCATGTACAGAGATGTTACGGTTTTTATACTATCAATGCACATTGTTCCGTGCAGGAACGGAGAAAGAATACAATTTCCTGCGGCCAGGCGGCCTGTCGTAAGAGGCGACAAAACAACCCACAGCCAGGTATCTGCCCGTCTGGATAGCTACCACCCGTGGTTTAGAGTATGCCGCCATCACAACCTTGAGTTGTATTCCGGCATCAGTGGCCAGGTTGCAGTCCCACCTTCCTGGCCGGCAGCACTTTGGTAACACCTTTGGTGTTGCAAATGTCAACAGGCAACGGTAGTCCACTCTCCATCAGGCGGGCCCCCGGTTTGTCTGTTGTACACCAGCGATAAAATGAAATAAATTATTATATTAATAAACTATGATCAAAAAATACTACCTGTCGTTGAAATATGACATTAAAATTCTTTTATAAACATTTATATATTTTGTAGATATATATTTGTATGGTGTGTATGTTAAGTATATATCTATGTAATATATAAAATTTCTGCATATATATATCATTTATGTATTTTTTTGTAGACCACGGGCCATAAAAATGGCAAATGGACATTTGGAGGGCTTGCGTGGGGCCATGGGAAGGCCAACACGTAGAGGCGCCATGACAAATATAATCTAAATGTGGAGTAACACTGACCGGCGATTATCCCTGTCTACACCATATACTAATGCACCCAAGGACAAGCTCCGGCCAGTGTAGGACTATTGTGGGAAATGAGGATAAAAAGTACCGGGCTATTGGGGTGAACTGCTAGTGGTAGTAGGGGTCTGGGAATATGGGGACTATGGCGTCTGCCCGTCGCAATGTTCGGAGAACTCATTTATATATTTATTATTAAAATGTAAGAAGTTCGTACTATATGTTACGTATACAACCATCGCCATTATCATCGCAATTCATTCCTGGGGTTGTCTGGAAGAGATCGCTTTTTAGCGATAAGACCGCCCTTTGTACATAACTAGATATAATTTTAGTCTTCAAGTTCATGTTTGTATTGGTATACAATAAAGTGTTATCTATCTATCTATCTATATGTACAGATCCGACTAATATATTTGAAACTGACTTCAAGATGTTTTAGATAAAATATATTAATAATGATAGCTTTAGAAATAAGTTATTTTATACTTTTTAGTTTTTTAGTTTTTGAAGTCGATTTTTTTAAACTAAGTTTTTTTTTGTGTAAAGCTATGTATGGGTAGACGTACAAAAGGTGCCGCGCTCCTTAAAAAATATAGGTCCCAAAAAACGGGAACAAAAAAATGTTTGTAAAATGAAAACTACTGGGCCAAACTATGTCAAATTTTTAGGGGACCAAATGGCAGCTATTTCGCGTCGAACAAAAAAAGAATCACGTTAATCGGATCATAAATCTCGGAGTAATCGGTGACCATACATAAATTGGGAACCTCCTCCTTTTTCTGACGTAGGTTAAAAAGTGCATTTAAAACGTAGACAATTTATGTTAAATTATTTTTTTTAATTATTTATTTAATAAGACAACAAGATGATTACAACTTATTGAATTATACATAGCATAGAAAACCTCTGGGATTTATATTAGTGCTATGGATATGTACGTGCGTAGCACTTAACAATTTTAACATTAAATAAGATTTAAAAAATGCGTTTTAATAATATTTTCTTAAGTTTTCGCGACTTGTATACATAATAAAACTACGTTTTACGTTTTACGTGATCACGGCCACTGAAAAGTGGCCGAAACGTCGGAAAAACCAAAATCAATTAAAATTACCGCGCTTAAAACCATTAAAACGTAGTTTTATTAAATGCGTTTTAAGTTTATTTTCAATATTCTTTGATGTAATGCTTTCCATAAGCTCACCGGGTATTAGATATGACGGCGATGGTCGTTGTGAAGGAATGAAATAACCAGTGCATGTGTAATCTGTATAATTTCGTGTTTAAAATTTACATTGTCCAAATAATTTACACACTTTATGTACAATGAGATTTACAAGGATATAAATATGTACAATTTCCTGCGTTGGGGCGGCCTGTCGTAAGAGGCGACTAAACAACCCACAGCCAGGTGGTAGGGCATTTGCCTGACTGGATGGCTACCATCCCTAGTCTAAAGCATGTCGCCTAGCAACCTTGAGTTGTGTTCCGGCATTAGTGACCAGGTTCCAGTCTCCCTTAAGAGAGCAGCAGTGCATTTGTACCACCTTCGGTGTTGCAAATGTCCATAGGCGATGGTAACCGCTTTCTATCAAGTAGGCCGTCTGCCTGTCGGTTGAACTCCTGCAATAAAAAAAAATGAACGAGATATTTTTGCGTAACGACATTTCTCTCTCTAATCTTGTCTGTCAATTCAGTATACATGAAATATAGCCTGCCGGCCAGTAGGCGAGTGTAACGAGGCTTTGTTCGCCATAGATAGTGTTTTGGTCATAAACAAACATAGCGTTAATCCTAAGCCTGTGACCGCGTTTATTATCGATTTGAATGTACGAAAATAGATTGTCTAGACTCTAGACTACAACAGTGTGGGTTGCAGCTTAGCCGGCAAATATCATAACAGTATTTACTAATACAGATATACAATGCAAAAGTAGATGGATGCAGAAGTCGTGGAAGGCCACGACACACCTTCCATGATCAAATTGATCGTGTACTAGCAGAAGGTGATTGTCAGGAGCCTTGAGAACAGACGAGCGTGCATGACAAAAGTTATGAATATCAAAGAAGCAAGTGAGGTGTGTAAGAATAAGCCTGAATGGCGCGCTGTTGTTCGTGCCTACCCCGCAAGGGAACTGGCGTGAAATTATGTGTGTATGTATGTAATATTTACTATTAACTCCTTAAATAAGTTTTTGAGAGTTTCACAGTCTACCAGCTATAAGATAATATAACGATGTTGATTGTTAATTTTTTTTCAACAAAAATTTAAACATGAACTTTAAATATTTGCTACTGCATCTTGAAGTCGGTGCATTTTGCAATTTTGTTGCTGTTCTTTATGTTTGACTTGGCACCGACTTCAGGATATTGTAGAAAATATATCTAATTTGCTCTTTGGTTTGAAGTAAGTTTTGTGTTTGATAAAAAAAATTGTGTGTGTATGTATACAGTACACACGCAGTAGAAATGAAACTTCAGAGAATATACTCACAGGTAATTCTTCTCTAACTTTTATTAATATTAATATATGTAATTCCTTTAGCCTACATGCGTTAACATATTATAATTTTATGAGAGCTGCATACGTCTAGTCATCGCAGCGGACAACGGACTACTGGCTAGGGCAACGCGGGAGCGCACATATTAATAGTTGCTCTAATCTCGCTCGTACATCATCCGTCCCGCTCACACATTGTGCTATATATTGTTCTAGCTGACTTGTTTATATTTGTACTTAAGTTTACCGTTTCCAAAATAAATTAGTTCACTTCAGTTCACATCAGCACTCGATAGTGAATACTACTCTCTGTCATCTGAAGTATCATTTAACCTCTACTTCTTGCTGCTATAATTTAAAGTAAACTTCTTAAGTATCGCTTTAAATTTTTCACTGTTGTAGTCTGAAAAATATTATTATCAGATTCATTTCGGTCCAATTTGGACCTATGTTCAATCGTCTTTCTTATTGACTCTCTAATCTGTGCTGCACAATGTAAAAGGACTTGTCTCAATCTCTCGCAGGCTTAGTCCTATAGATTTATGTGTTTGTCTATTTTTAAAAAATGCCAATTTAACTTAACAACGCACGTATATAATAGCGACGCGTAGAGCGTCAGTCTGTTTGTTGTTCGGAACCGGATGTGTGATAGGAAACGTTCAACATGGCGCCGGTGGTCGGCGGTTTCCGTTTTAGACCGAGCAATAGTTGTGGGCGATTGTTTGTTCTCGTGTTGTTGATAGGTTTCGCTACTCCCATACTATTGTTACGAATTTGTGGGATGTGAATTTAAAATGCCGTTGGAATTATCACCAAGTTTATTACAAGTACACACATGTAATGCACAGGTCTTACAAATACAACCGAAAACAACAGTCCAAACCGTAAACATATTAAAATATTACATTTTGATTTTTTTCCATATACATAATTAGATTTCATAGATCATTATTTTATTTTCTTCGTTCTCTGTGTTTATGCCTTGGCAACTAGGTTCTTATGTCAGTCATAGTTTAAATATGATAATACTAGCTGTGCCCGCGACGTCGTCCGCGTGGAATTTGTTTTCAGAACTCCCCGATTTTGAAACATTCTTCATTGGTGCTCCGCTCCTATTGGTCTTAGCGTGATGATATCTAGTACTGAAAGAATTTTTCAAATCAGACCAGTAGTTCCTGAGATTAGCGCGTTCAATCAAACAAACTCTTCAGCTTTATTAATTAGTATAAGATTAACAGAAAGTGTGCTTTGTGGGATAGGTATTTTTTTCTTTATTTTTATTATTTAATTGTTTTGTTAGTGTATAATATTGTATTATTCTTTTTTTTAATTTTTTATTCATGTAATAATTTAAGGTTTCCCACATACTTGGGTGCTTATGGCACATGCGATTTTGGAGGTGGGCAATGAAAACCAGTGCTGTGTCGGAACATGTTTCGGCACAGCGAAAGACCGAGTGCCAACCTCATTTCTTAAATTGCGACATTCAATTTTTTGAGTGTAATATATTTTTTAATCTGTTTTTTTTTATTGCAGTAGTTCAGCAGACAGGCAGACGGCACGCTTGATGGAAAGCGGCTACCATCGCCTATGGACATTTGCAACACAAAAGGTGCTACAGATGCGCTGCTGCTCTCTTAAGGGAAACTGGAACCTGCTCACTAATGCCGGAACACAACACAAATGTATTGTGTGTGTCGCAATTTGAAATTGATATTTTCTTTCTTCTTTCTATATAACCTGACTAACGATCGGCGCTTCCAAGCATTCGTTTCCAATGGACAGGCACTCGATAAGGCTATAAGGCTAAAACGTTGGACGGTGTATTTTTAAAAATGTTTCACACGCGGACACTTTAATGGGGGATTAATGCATGCTCCAGATAAAGTTGAAAAGTGAACTCTGAAACGCCACTGAGCTGGAGTTAGCTCGGGCACTGGGATAAAGGAAATTTGCGCTGTTTTGCATGAAGTCGCCTGGAAATAGAAAAAGTAGATACCTACATGGAAGGTGAATTATTATTCAATCGGCAGACCAAGACACACACGTGACATGTCGAGCCTGTTATGGAAGAACGTCGAAGTGACAGAAATTAGGTAATTTTATTCTTGAAGTGAAACTTCTTTAGACACGTTGTGATTTGAAAATCGTTGAAATAGACCACCAGTACGAGGTAAAGTAATAGAATGCAACTATATAAACAATAAACATGTAGCTATATGCAATATTAGCTTCAATCCAAGATTGCGTCCGCGTAGAATAGTTAAAAAAGGAAGTTAAAAAAACCCCCCGATTTGGAAACATTCTTCATTGGTGCTCCGCTTCTATTAGTCTTAGCGTCATGATATAATATAGCCTTCCTCGATAAATGGGCTATCTACCACTGAAAGAATTTTTCTAATCACACCAGTAGTTCCTGTGATTAGCGCGTTCAAGCAAACAAACAAACAAACTCTTCAGCTTTATATATTAGTATAGGATAATACTCATTATACAAAATGTGAGCGCATAACTTGAGAACGACTTTACCGATTTTGATGAAATGTTGTGTGTGTGTTTGAGTGTGTCCCGGGATGGTTTAGATCCTCAATTGGAACCGGTAGGTGGCGCTGAGATCGGGTTCTACAATCCTCCTAATTACCCGGACCGATTGTGGTGATTTTGTTTTTGTGTCATGAAACAAAGTCTTTTAGGAATTCAGAAATTATGGTGGTACAAAGTTCGCCGGGTCAGCTAGTTACATATAATTATATGTATATTGCAGATAGTATTTCCTATTATTATATATTATCTATTCTTAATGAGTAAACTCCGAAAATGATATAGTGGTGTCACACAAGAGAAATGGAATAGAGGAGATACGGCGTTTCATACGCTAGTCGAGTGCGCAGCATGGGCACGACAGAGGTTCGAACTCGAGACAATAGTAGGTCCGATCGATTCACTCGGCGGTCTGGTGCAAGCCATGCTGCAGAGCGATGATCATTGGGTGGGTGCGTCCAATTTCTGCGAGGCTGTTATGTCTCAAAAGGAGGCCGCAGAACGAGATAGGGAGCGAGGTACAAGTGCGCATGCGCCTCACGGGTACCGACGCCAGTCGGGGTTCCGGAGGCGCAGATATGCGCATGACTTCCCTCCTTGAAATACCGCTGCAGGGGCCCTCTAGCATCTAGGAAGCAGAGGAGAGGAAGGAAGGGAATAGGAAGATCTAGGAGTCTTCACCCCTGTTGACGAAGTGAGTTTGCACTGCTTCCCGGGGCATTCTCAAGCACTGATGCGCTAGGATCAGCGTGGCCGTAACTAAGTTCTAAGTCTCACGCTCTTTGTGCCATAAGCGCGGGGCACATGGGAGGAGGGTGGTTTTAGTGGAGTATTGAGTTGGTCGGTAGGTTAGTTTCGAGTCTCCACACAAGCCGGTCGATTAGTGTTTGGCAGCCCTCAGGGGTTGTCTCCATAATCGACTATGGTCTAATCCCTAGCAAAGGAGCCGGTATTGTGCGAAATGCATTTCCCCCGCCTTAAAAAAAAAGGGGGGGGGGGGCAAGTAGGCGACCGGATCTCTCAGTCATCGTACGAAAAACGATTAGCTCAACCCTAACCGATTCTTCTTCTATTTCTACTTCGTACACTAAGGATCCGTGAAGTCGTGGTAGCGTAATGGCTAGCACACGCGTCCCAAACTCAAAGGGTGCAGGTTCGATCCTGGCCGGAACGCATGCACCACTTAGGCACTTTTCTGACCTAATGTGTATATTGTTACAATTACCATGTGCTAATAACGGTGAAGGAAAACATCGTGATGCAACCTGCACACATCGAGATAACCGATGTGTCAAACCTGCCAAGCCGCCTTGGACAAGCGTGGCGGGTATACTGTCCGTTCCCCTATAGTGGGAGGCCCGAGCCCAGCAGTGGGATATTTATGGGCTGTTATTAGTAATTTTATTATACTAAGGATCCATTCGCACGATTACGATTTGTGTTATTTACCGTATCGTCATCATTCACAATTCGTGATTTTATTTTTGACGGCGGCAATGGTTTTTAAAATGACGATGTTCACACGAATCACGAATCGACATACCGTCTTATAGAAATGTCATTCGTCGAAAAACATGAGTTGCTATTTTTTCTGTGACGGTGGTTCGTCCAAGACTGACCTCTGAATCATTAATCAACTGTGAACATTTATTCGGATATATTGACGAATCGTGAAAAAACTCATTTCCGTATGCAATTTATTACGAATCGTCAGTGACGGAACCCGCATCGGCTTTAACTCGTAAAGCATTGAACGTAACTATTCTTTTAACGACACTCCACTCAAAGTTAATCTCGAGAAATTGCATCAAATCTCGTATCTCTAGAAAGAACCACTTAAATGATTAAGAATGATACAAAAACAAACATAAACAGAACGACTCTCGCAAGCGTTATGGTGTGAATAAATGAAAGTGCTCTAGGAATAGTTTTGTGTTGTTGCAGGGGTCGCCAACCGTTGGTTAGTTTTTTTATATATATGTATATCTTGTTCAAAATATTACCCGTGCGCAGAAGCTTTGCCGATAGCCTTATGATGTCACGCGTCGATGGTCAGCAAGGTTGACAAAAAAGGTTACATAAATAATTATTGCAATAAATACTTTTTTTTATTGTATACTAGCTGGCGCGGCAAACTTCGTACCGACTCAGAATCGATAAATAAAAAACGTTGATTCCTGAACGACGGGTCGAACATCAAACGTTTGACATTCACAACCAAAAAAATGAAAATAAAAACTTCACTTTTAAATTTAATTTGATTTCTGAACTACTTTTAAATTTAATTGATTTCTAAACAACAGGACGAACATCAAATGTTTGACAGCTAGGAATAGTTTCCAAGGGAAAGCTAAATTGTTGTTTTTATTATATTTTAAGCATTTTTTTCATATTTACTCACCTTTTATACCTTCCCTGGACTTCCACAAATAATTCAAAACCAAAATTAACCAAATCAGTCCAGCCGTTCTCGATTTTTAGCGAGACTAACGAACAGCAATTGATTTTTCTATAAGTATATATAGATACTTACTTACTCCGTTGGCTCAGCGACCCAAAGTGGGTCTTGGCCTCCGAAACGAGAACGTGCCACTTTTCTCGGTCCTGTGCGGTTTCTTGCCAATTACTGGCTCCTAGCTCCGACAGGTCTGCCTCTACTCTGTCCTTCCAGCGATATTTAGGACGGCAGACCGGACGCCGACCTACCAGCCGTCCCAAATATGCTTTCCTCACGCTGCGATCCTCTCCTATCCGTTCTACGTGACCGAGTCAGCGGAGGCGGTGAGCTTTTATATATATAGATACTTTACATAATTATAAAGTAATAGTAAGTAATACATTACAGTAATAATAAGTAGTCATCGGCAAACCTTTTGCGCGCGTCTTAAATGCCCCGCTATTTCGGCGGTGCGATGCCTTCAATTATCTAAAGTTATTATAATTGATCGTGTACTAGCAGAAGGTGATGTTAGGGGCCTTAAGAACAGACGAGCGTGCATGACAAGAGTTATGAATGTCATAGAAGCAAGTGAGGTGTGTAAGAATAAGCCTAAATGGCGCTCTGTTGTTCGTGCCTACCCCGCAAGGGAACTGGCGTGAAGTTATGTATGTATGTATGTATTATAATATGAAAAACCGACTCATATACTCAGGTCAATAGAAGTTTTTGTTGTTCCTTTTTTAATGGTTGATACATACACATATAACTTCACGCCAGTTCCCTTGCGGGGTAGGCACGAACAACAGAGCGCCATTTAGGCCCATTCTTACACACCTCACTTACTTCTTTGACATTCATAACTCTTGTCATGCACGCTCGTCTGTTCTTAAGGCTCCTGACATCACCCTCTACTAGTACACGATCAATTTGATAATGGTTGATAGAAAGTACATATTTTATGCAGTATACATGTTTATTCGAATAAGTAGTAAAATCTGCTAAATACATGTGAATCTACAAACTATGAAGGGTACAGTAGACATAAGAAACGTACATTATTTTCGGTTTTAGGATACCTCGTTTCAATTATCATTTTAAGTATAAAATAAAATAAAAATGATACGTCGTAAATAAGTTTCACTTCGTATGTACACAAATACACGCATATTCTTTTTGTCTACATGTCTAAGGCAGCAAAATTGGAACAAAAAACTTTTTCACACATTTATGTATCAATCTGAGTGTTTTAATTATAGTTTTAAAATTATATAAGTAGAATAAACTAAAATAAAATTAATTTTAATTAATTCCCTTTTGCCAATTCTTACTCATATTAAGGTAGGTGAAGTGAAAGTTTGTCATATGTCCGACTATCTGATGCCACGATAAATGAAAAATAATAATAACAAATGTTACATTTATTTACGTGCATAGTTGTTCTTGTCATGTTTCTTTTTAAGGTCGATAGTTAATTTTGTTACATACCTTCTAATTTCTAAACGATAGAATCGGCCAGTTCCTTAATTGAATAATAATGTTGTTATATTTTATTTATTCTATGATTAGCACCAAATTCATTTTTTTTAATCAAAATAAGTTACACCGAAGAGCACTTTTTGAAGGTCAAACATATAAGTTAAAATTTAATTTTATTTCCTATTCTATGTACACCGCTTCGCAACGTGTTATTGCTGTTTAGGAGAAGAAGAGGCAAGAAACTCGCCAGCAACACGTTTAGCTAAATATTGTTTTTCTTTGTATTTCTGATTATATTTATATCTCAAGTTCTCTTTTTTTTTAATAAGTTTTATACAGAAGTATGTAACACTAATTATTTTTTGAAGAATTAATGGAGTTGTAGCATCTGTTTTGTATATAGTACTTTTCTAAATATTTCTCTCTAATATCTATATGTGTCTAATTGTGTAGATTATAATCCAAACTAGCTCAATTGTATACAAACGGTATTCACTACATTTTCTTTTCATGTTAGCCGACGCGATAGATTTGTACTGTGTTCGATTTTTTTTTTATATGTCAAACTTTAAATATAATATTTTATATAATATCTTATATAAAATATCATCTAAAATTTCCAAACAATAATGTATTAAATTGTTGTCATTCATAACCCTTTTAATTAAAATATTTTTTCAATGACTTCAATCCGCTATCGGTTGTGCCAATTTGCTAAGTTTCTTTCTTATACTGTAAAATTGTTGAAGGGATGGCGAGATGTTCTACAAATTTTTGTTGAGTGTGTCATTTCTGAGTTCATTGTATGTGTTTCGTTTGCATATATATATTGTCTATTATTCGAATAATCGATGTTTGAGTGTCACAGCTCTAGCGGTATCGAAGACACCAATTTTATGGTTGTCTAGCATGTCCTTATCCTTCATTCGTCGAGAGCTGTGAGTGAGTCGTTGGACACTACGAACCTTACTACACGCGTGTGCAAGTGAACATTAATTCCAGCCAAATCGAACAAAACTAATATTACTACAATTTAGAGGTGTTAGCAGCATCCGGTGAGTACTTGCTTATATCCTTACTGCTAAGCCTAGACTTCAAACATCGGTCGAGTCGGAAAAATATTTACAAAATCAGAATCGACATATCTTCCCATAATATAGCTACCGTCCTTTTGGATGTGTATGCTACAGTATGAAATATAAAATATAGAAGCCGTAAGTAAGGTTCTCTGACTATAAGTATAGTGACCAGTTCCTGTTATTTTATTACCATAAACCTTCTGAGTAGTTGCAAGTATTACACAAAGATACAAAAAGTACAATGTTGTTTTATCTTAATCAGCCACTTGCTGTTAGGTGGAGGGTGTCTTTATTTGGATCTGATAATTTAAAAAATGTTTCTCATCCCTGACTCTTGTAGTAGCAGTTAACTTTAGCGCCGTGTAAACATAATAAAACATATGCGATCTTGGTAGGGAACCGCAGATCTTGTCATTAAGACTATCCCTCCCTCCCCTCGCTCCCGTTTGAAGTTACCCGGCCCTTAAACGCTGGTTTGTGCCGACACTGTCAGCGGGTAGCGGTAGCGATTATATATTTTCTTTTATAGATATCTAGGTTATATAGATAAAGCTCTCGACCATACAAAGTCTTATGCCGATGACTTGGTTTTAAATTCTAGCCGGGAAGCGTATAACCCTTAAGCAGTTTTTCTGACGTAATGTGTGTATTGTTCTTTAACGTAATTAAATCTGCATATCGATCCACGTGTAAACTCGCTAATCCGCTCTAGACAAGCGCTGTGGTTGTACTTCCTCTCTCTTCTAAACATGGAAAGGACTGAGCTCAATAGTAGGTCGTTTATAGGCTGATTTTATTATTAAATCATATTTGTTAATTATTAATAATATATATGGTGCATAAATTTCCCCCTGCTGGGCTCGGGCCTCCCATTATAGAGGGAACGGACAGTATACCCGCCACGCTTGTCTAAGGCGGATTGGCAAGTTTTACATATCGGTTATCTCGATGTACAGGTTGCATTACGATGTTTTCCTTCACCGTTGTTAACACGTGGTAATTGTAACAATATGCACATTAGGTCAGAGAACTGCCAAGTGGTGTATGCGTTTCGGCCAGGGTCGAACCCACGCCCTTTTGAGTTAGGGACGGGTGCGCTATCCATTACGCTACCGCGACTTTCATCATATTTAGTGTAACCCGTCTGGGTGGTGGTTATTTCCGAATAAATTTGGTTAACGAATACTCCATTGTTTACTAAGGCCCGGACGTTGCGGTGTTGTGTTCCACAAGGTCCTTTCTGTGTCCTCCCAGTTTCTCAGGGGGAACGGACAGTATACCCGCCACGCTTGTGCTAAGCGCCTTGGCGGATTTGATACATGTATTATCTCGATGTACAGGTTTCATCGCGATGTTTTTGTCTTTCGTGACTTCACTTGCTGGTCCCCGGCGGAAGAACAGCGTTGGTCGTAGTTGGACAGTATAATTTCTGAGACTGGGTCCAGTTTTAATGCTTATTCGGTTACTATGTTTTAACTGTCTGACAATCATCTGCATTGTTTTTATTCTCAATAAAAAATATTTATTTCTTTTTAAGAATTGCTTGCTTAAAACTGTTACGTCACGTACTTGGAATAATTTATTGCTAAATAATTAGCAAGATTATAAATGAGTAGTCCATGTACGTGCCAAAATCCTCATAAGTGGTATCACGTCGGGGTCACAGTTATAATCATGCTTATTATTTATTTATTAAAAAATTATTAAGCAATAAATTATTCCAAGTACGTGACGTAACAGTTTTAAACAAGCAATTCTTAGAAAAAAAGAGATATTACAAAAAGACACACACATTTTAATTTTATATGTGTGGTGCGTCGATGATGTTATCCCGTTGGATAGGGCGCGGTACCTATGTACCGCTTGAAAGGGGAGTACAAAATAAGACGACGTGTATTGTACTCTCTATGTAATTATTGCTTAATTCATTTAACATTAAACTTAAGATTAAGTATATACAGAATTCTTGAAAACTACGTGAAACTATGTAAAACCTAAACATATTCGTAGATGCATTTCCGAAGGTTTTTCTGCAATGACAGATTTTGGCACGTAACTGAACTACTGAGTTATAACAAAAAAATAATTTGCGTCGTATAGAAAATATTTATAAAAACGCTTACAGTAAGACCCAACGATCTTCGCCCTTTGTGCCGCGTACTTGAATATTTGATGCTCTATGCCCAACTGATTTGTGTTCCCCTGGTATTCGCTTGTAAATAATAACAAGGGATTAATACTATATGGGCAGGGGAACAGGATTATCCGCTAAAAGTTAAGCTTGAGTTCAAACAACGTGGATGTAGAATGTAATGTTCTAGTTCTTCATACCGGAACCATCGTTATGGGGCTACTTAAATGGAGTTCGCTATATCACATGCGCTTTACCTCACTTTTGAAGATGTAAATTAACAGAATTTATCTTATACTAATATATAAAGCTGAAGAGTTTGTTTGTTTGAACGCGCTAATCTCAGGAACTACTGGTCTGATTTGAAAAATTCTTTCAGTTTTAAATAGCCTATTTATTGAGGAAGGCTATGTAGGCTATATGTCATCACGCTAAGACCAATAGGAGCGGAGCACCAATGAAGAATGCTTCAAAATCGGGGGGGTCTTGAAAACAAAATCCACGCGAACGACGTCGCGGGCACAGCTAGTAATTTATAAACCACTAAATAATTGGAAAAAGGTGAAAGAAAAGAGAGCGAGAGAAGAATAACTTTTAAACATATATTGTTACACGCCGACAAAAGTGAACACACACCTGCAGTTTATTACCTTTTCGGCTTCGTTTTGTTTACTTTGTGTTTAAAATTTGTAATTAGAAAAGTCGCCTATTGTGTATTGTAATCCTCTATGGTGGTCGTTAGCCAGGTGTAATTCTTGGAAAATTCAGTCCACCCGGTCGAGTGTTGTATTGTATAGTTTAGTATAAAACAATGCCCGAACGGAGGGGTGAGTCAGTCAAGCGACGATTACGATACGAGCAAGACGTGTGTACATTCGATGAGCTATATAGTGACGGACTTTGCGCGTATTATTATACTGGTTGCGTCTAGTTTTGTGTTTGTATAGTTCTAATAAATTCTATGATAATTCCAACGGCATTTTAATTCGAGTCCCGCAGTCGTAACAATATTTAAGCTTTATATTGATTAGTTACTTGAATTAACTAACCTATGTCCTCTTTTGTACCGCCGACGACGTGTTCCGTTTTCCAAAATAATCTTAACAACTATAAGATTTACGGAATAGCCTAGCAAAGTACAATTGCCGCATCAAGCTCTCGCAATCAAGCGATGTTGTGCATTTTTAACGGTTTAATCCGGGTGTCTGAACAGCCCCTTGCGAGAATGAAACTAAATAATTTCTGTACTATATTATTTAAGTTGCAATCTTCGGGTACTGAGGGTATTCTCTTTTAGAATTGTTGTTTTCTATCGTATTATAAGGAGCAGCTCAGGTGCGGTGTGCATCTTTTATTTGAACTATATTTGGCTGAGCTCATCCTTTGACGTTGTAGGAATGATGTTTTTAGTGCTGGAGTACCTACAGCAGACAGGCTGACAGATCACCTGATAGCAACTGGTTACCTTTGGAAATTAGTTAAAAAAACATGCCAGAACTGATGTTCAAGCATGAAGTCGATGACTTTGTTACATACTGTTTAGGGATAGTTAAAAAAGTAATACGTAGAAATAAGACTAGATAAATAAGAATACATTTGAAAATAAATAGATAAGTATGTTTAGCACAATGTATTAATAATAAGATGTAAAAGGCAAAAAGTCAATAAAAATATAGTTGTAGTAAATATTGTTACAACTTAGGCCCCGACAAAGACAAACTCCACGTACAGATCTGTAAAAGCACGTTTGCATTTGTGAAGTATAAAACGACGGCCTGATTGAGAGAGGGGTCAGTTGAACTACAACTACGATACAGGCGTGACGTGTGTACATTCGGGAATCTAATAGTGACTGACTTTGCACGTTTTATTGAATTACGACCTTCTGCATTACGTTTGGATTTGTTGTGTTCGGTTATATTTGTACCTGTGTTATACGTGTTTGTATAGTTCCAATAAACTCTATATCTCGTAACAATATATATAGATAAGTATGTATAGAAAAATATATTAATAAATAAGATGTAAAAAGTCAACAAGAAAAAGACAATAAAAAAAGGAAAAACACAAAAGATAAAAAAAAGAAAATATACACAAAAAAATGACCAAAAAAGATAAAAAAAAGCAGGACAAATTTTGTTCGTCTGGCGGAGACGGTATATAAAAAAAAAACTGATTACCTTTGCCATTACAGATTTGCAACATTAAATATGCTACTAACGTGCTACCGGCCTTGACAGGGGACTCGAACCTGGGCACCGATGCTGGAACACGACTCAAGATTCGTTTGCGTACCGGGCCGGAGTTTGTCTTACATTATTGTTACGAGTTGGGGGACTCGAATTAAAATGCCTTTGGAATTATTATAAAGTTTATTAGAACTATACAAACACGTATAACACAGGTACAAATATAACTGAACACAACCAGTCGCAAAGTACGTGGCTAAATAGATTGCTGAATATACACAAGTCTTGCTGCGCTTGTGGTTATCGCTCGACTGTCTCGTCCAACAATCGAGGCATTGCTTTATACTGCACGGATGCAATAGGTCTGCTTGTCCGCGTGACCGAATTTCCTAGAATCACACCTGTCTAATGACTGCCATAAAAGATTAAAATACACAATGGGCTGTTTTTCTAATCACCAGTTTTAAACGTAAAGTAAACAAAATAAGTCCAAATGCCGAAAATATAATAAAATGTGTTTCTACAAGGCTGCAGGTGTGAATTTGCCTTTGTGAGCACCTCGGTCGTAACATTATGTTTGCTGATACGCAGTTTACGCATTTTTTAGGACCCGATTTCTGGGCCATCTAACGGTCCCAATTGTGATTCTTAAACATCTGGGGGTCCACTCAAACATATAGGAAAAATTCATCAAAATCGGTCCAGGGGTTTTGGATGACTTCAGTGACATACACATGAACAGAAGTACTTTATCTTTATATATACACTAGCTTCTGCCCGTGACTTCGTCCGCTATACTATAAGGATACATGAAACAACCTGCCGTCAAAACACCTTCGAATCTGTCCATAATACAGCAGCTCCTTAACCGACTCCACCGTCAAACGGTGTACTGTTAAATAATCCAACTGAGCGAATAAGGTACACCTCGCTGAAAAGCGTTTAGGGCGACCGCAGGACCACGCGCTTTGAATATTTTAAACACCGCTCCGCTTGTTGTTTTTGGTGTATCGGACGGATCGCTTTAGACTAAATTAGGTGGAAGCAATGGCAGTGTCGTTAGACGAGTTCGAATTGCCTAGGGTCATTTAGTTGTTACATTTTTAGGGTTTAGTAGCTATTCGGACAAATGGCAGGCGTTGTAAAATTGTTTTGATGAAATGAAATAAAATATTCATTCGTGCATAAATGTTATTTTTTATTGCAGGAGCTCAGCAGACAGGCAGACGGCCTACTCGATGGAAAGCGGTTACCATCGCCTATGGACATTTGCAACACCAAAGGTGCTACAAATGCGCTGCTGCTCTCTTACGGTAGACTGGAACCTGGTCATTAATACTATATATACTCTAGACTAGGGGTGGTAGCCATCCAGTCGGGCAAATTCCCCACCACCTTGCTGTGGGTTGTTTTATTGCCTCTTACTACAGGCCGCCCGGCTGCAGGAATTTGTATTCTTACTCCGTTCCTGCACGGATAGAAATGTATTTGTATACAGGTGTTATTCCTAGAAATACATGGTTCAGTACATTTTACCAGTTCCAATGGTGTGCAAGTAAGCAGGATCTTAATCCTCATTAATTAAATAATTAGATCCTATTTATTTTATTAAGTACCTTTTATGTAACTTGGATAATATTTATAACCTTTATTTATTAATTACTTATAATAAAGATGTCTGGTTTTTTAAAATTATTATTTCAATTATTTAATGTCTTTAATTAAAATATTATTATTTAATTATGTATTGACGTCAATATTGGCGTCCGCCAGGGCCGCGTGCTGTCGGCTTTGCTGTTCATCCTATACCTGGACGATTGTCTCCAGAGAATAAGATTGATGGATGTTGGGGTGCGGATGAGTGATTTAGTTGTAAGCACCTTGCTTTATGCGGATGATGCCGTGCTTTTAGCCGAATCGCCATCAGAACTGCAAACAGTAGTTACAATGATGAAAGATGACTGTCAGGCGAGAGGCTTACATTTGAATGCGAAGAAAACAAAGGTTATGGTGTTTGAAAGAGAAGAAACCAGAACGAATGCAAGGATAATGGTCGATGATGTTATGCTGGAGCAAGTGAGTGAGTTTGTATATCTTGGATGTGCTTTTAGCAGGGATGGAAGGTACACCGCTGATATAGAAAGAAGAGTGAATTTGGGGAATAGTGTGAATGGAGCGTTAGGTAAACTTCTAGGCGCTAAGAACCTCAGCCAGAAGGCCCAGCTCGCCATACACAACGCGGTGCTGGTACCTACGCTCACGTATGGAAGCGAGAGTTAGGTATGGAAGAGAGAGCATGAAAGTAGAGTAAACGCGGTCGAGATGCGAGCACTGCGCAAAATCAACGGAGTGACGCTCGCGGACCGCGTTCGTAATACCGAAGTAAGAAAGAGAGTTGGTTTAAGATAGTGTCGGGGTGAAGGTAAGGAAAGGAATGCTCCGGTGGTTCAGGCATGTGGAAAGAATGCATTATGAAAGAATGACTAAACAGATATATAATGCAAAAGTGGATGGATGCAGAAGTCGTGGAAGGCCACGACACACCTTCCATGATTAAATTGATCGTGTACTAGCAGAAGGTGATGTCAGGAGCCTTAAGAACAGACGAGCGTGCATGACAGGAGTTATGAATGTCAAAGAAGCAAGTGAGGTGTGTAAGAATAAGCCTGAATGGCGCTCTGTCGTTCGTGCTTACCCCCCAAGAGAACTGGCGTGAGTTTATGTATGTATGTAATAATTTCTTTTGTCTTGTTTTAAATATATATTTCATGGTATTGTTTTTAACGGTTTTGGTAGTTTATGAAATATTGTAGGTGCCATTTCGTAAACACTTTTATCCAATAGTGCCGTATTATATCTACAATTCTCGATCGTTGCGTCCATGATTGTATCAGTGAATAAAAATTATAATTTCTATTTTCGATTTGTCATTATACTTGTATGGGTCCCGCTCTGCCGTGGTAGTTTGGTTGTTAGAAGGTCTAGAAAAAGGCGCAATTCTAATGAATATATGGTTTGTTGAGTTCAAAAAATGTTAGCGCAAGCCGGAGTGCATTTGCGAACTGGCTTGATACATAGTGTCAATAAAATTTGTTTCAAGTAGTGTCACCTACTATTCTAATATTTGCGTGCATTACGATTCAAGATTCTTTTTCTTTTAATAAATACAAAAGTATGTTGTACGGATTCTTTTCGAAGAATTAATGTAGCATTATATTTAACCGCTATTCGCTTTCAATCGGACAGAAGGTTAATTAAGGGCACACTGCCTGAATCTTTTAGTGCAGGGTGCGCGGAGAAGAGTTGCTTCGACTTTCGGTCGATACTATTTGAATATTCAAAATGTAATCTGTTTGTTGTAAATTAGATTCATAGTTCTCTGTACCCCCGCAGTGTTTGGGCGAGAGAGAATAATTGATTTAATTTATTCTTGTGCTCTTGTAGACTGTAACTTATTTAGGGAGAATCTAACCGGCGCCCAAGTCTGCTGTTATAATAATGTATGGATAGTTGTTCACTGACGTAATGGCGCCAGTGGACAACTATGTCTTGTTCATACATAAAAATGTGTGTGTGTGTGCAATACACACAAGGTAGAAAGGAAATTTCAGAAAAGTAGCCTACGAGAGAACGAGATGAATATAGAGTATCAGGATTATTAGGATATTTATAAGGTTTATTACTTTTGTAATATTTTTATCAAGCTCAAAAATTATTTGATATTTTAATACAAAATATTACATATTTAAGATGTAACACATAATATTATTCAGATTCCATGTTTTCACTTTGAACACAATAATACGAGAGGCTTATAATAATTAAAATAGGAAACATAGGCTCTAGTTTCAATTTGATCTATGAACTTCAAAACGTCAAAATATTTTTGCTCGACGCCCATAGCTCGCACAATTAGCAGCTAGGCGTCGGACGGAACGTGGGATTTAGAACCGGTCTTGGAGGCCGGAATCTTGCTCACTTGCTCATTCGCTTCATATTGCTCACATACAATAAGCACCAATACTTACTCTCTGTATTTATTTCTTCTATGTATAGTTTAATTGTAAATACCGCCAATAATAATCATACAGTCCAGTCCACATCGAGTTTTATTTTAAAAGAGGCAACTGCCACCAATAAAGCGTTATTGGCTGTTTTCTAAGGAGGGCTACGATGTACTATTAAAATAGATCACAATTAAAGAGCGCTCCTGCTATTTTTACTCGCGACATGAAACAGACGTTCGGAATTTTCGCTTTTGAGTTGGAAACTTAAAGCGGTAATTGGGAATTAAAGGCGATAGAAATTAAAAGAAAACGTGATAATTTTGTATTATTTTATTATACGAAACTACAATATGTAGTAAATAATACTCAATGGAATCTCGCGGGCCGATTTTAATGAAACCTAAAGCGGTATCATCAGATTTTTGAAAAAAAATCCCTTGTCAAGAATTGAACCTGTATCAAGTTATTGTCTTATTACGTGAACCAATAATGTATAGCTTGTGACGATCAATTTATATGTATACTAGCTGACCCGGCAAACTTCGTACCGCCTCAGAATCAAGAATAAAAAAGGTTGATTTCTGAACGACGGGTTGAACATCAAATGTTTGACAGGTAGGAATAGTTTCTAAGGGAAAGCGAAATTGTTGTTTTTACTATATTCCAAGCATTTTTTTCATATTTACTCACCTTTTAAACCTTCCCTGGACTTCCACAAATAATTCAAAACCAAAATTAGCCAAATCAGTCTAGCCCATCTCGAGTTTTAGCGAGACTAACGAACAGCAATTGATTTTTATATATACATAGATTATTATAATTATATTTTCAAAGATGAACCCGCTATAAGCTTATGTCTTGAACAGGCACTTCAAACAATGGCTACGTTCGAATTCCCGATGTCACAGTGACAAATGGCTGTCTATGCGCGGGATACGGCGGGTATCGATTGCCTATAGACGCGGCCGCTTCCGGGTGTCGCGGCGTGTATTTAGTGGGTGTTTAGCATCTGTTTGATGTGGGGATTTATTTAATACCAACGGCTATTTGCCTGAAATGATACAACTTTCACAACCGTCAATGACGTCTGCTCGCCCGCGAGGTCGTCTGCTATTTCCCTTTAAATTTTCACAACCGTCAACGACGTCTGCCCGTCCGCAACGACGTCTGCCCGTCCGCAACGACGTCTGCCCGTCCGCGGCGTCATCTGCTGTTTACCTGAAAATTCGCATTTTTCACAGCCGTCAACGATGTTTGCCGGAGAGAAGGGGATTTTTTTATAAAACAAACAAAAATTGCTTGAATTGAATTAAAATAATTATGTATCGATTATAAGTTATGACTTATACTTAATGCTCCTAGGAGCTAAGTTGGACAAACAATTCAAATCAAAGATACACTTTTCTCGCATTTTTTTCGGAAAACTTATTTATCAAATCATCCATAGCTGAAAGTTTTCAGTCAGTTTTCTAGATTTTCTGTCTCTATAGACATTAATGACAAGTCTGATAGCCGTTTCTGTTGGCCTAGCAGTTATTCTTAAAAATGGTACATACATACATACATACATAACTTCACGCCAGTTCCCTTGCGGGGTAGGCACGAACAACAGAGCGCCATTCAGGCTTATTCTTACACACCTCACTTGCTTCTTTGACATTCATAGCTCTTGTCATGCACGCTCGTCTGTTCTTAGGGCTCCTAACATCACCTTCTGCTAGTACACGATCGATTTGATCATGGAAGGTGTGTCGTGGCCTTCCACGACATCTGCATCCATCCACTTTTGCATTGTATATCTGTTTAGTCATTTTTTCTTAAAAATGGTATTAATCTATAAAAGATTGTGGATAACATTTTAAGAATTTTTACTTACTAATTGTCGGGGCCCTTGTCTGTCAATTTATATAGTAAAAAATGTAATTAATTCACGAGCGAAACGAGAACTCCGTTTAGGAAAACTCTTAATTGAAATACACAAGAACACGACGCTAAACATGTATTTATAAGCGATCAACATTTCTCAAAACCTTTAATCAAGCATGTGAAACCACAGTAGTATAAGCAACCAGCTTGGAAGAACTCCATGTTCAAATCGTAACCACACATGTCGAGGTCTACATGAAACGGTTGAAAGCGACCAATAAATTATTATAAAAATCATGAATCAAACAATTTCATTCGAATAAATCTTGAGTCTTGTTTACAGTGTTTCCTAATTCCGCTACTAAATCAAACTGAAAAAATTAGATTTATTTATGTGACAATCTAATTGTGTTGCCAGGTTTTATATCAAGAAATCAATACAGTGTAGCAAATTCGCAGCCATTTTTCTCAGGGCATGTCTATATGTATGAAATTTGACAGATAGTATAAGTAAGTAAATTTTGTCGCTTCGCAACGTCATGAGTTCGCAAAAAACAGAAAACTATAAGTAACCGCTGTACTAAACGTGTTACTGAAGATGAAATTTATTCTTAGTCGTTTGGGGTATTTATAAGTTTGAAAAATCATAACATCGTTTCATAATATATATATATATTTTTATAAGTCAAAATATACATACATAACTTCATGCCAGTTCCCTTGCGGGGTAGGCACGAACAACAGAGCGCCATTCAGGCTTATTCTTACACACCTCACTTGCTTCTTTGACATTCATAGCTCTTGTCATGCACGCTAGTCTGTTCTTAAGGCTCCTGAAATCACCTTCTGCTAGTATACGATCAATTTGATCATGGAAGGTGTGTCATGGCCTTCCACGACTTCTGCATCCATCCACTTTTGCATTGTATATCTGTTTAGTCATTCTTTTATCATGCATTCTTTCCACATGCCCGAACCACCGGAGCATTGCTTTCCTTACCTTCACCCCGACACTCTGTTTCAGAATATGTGGCTAAATATACGTTCTCAAAGCTGTAAAAATATGCCTTCTCATCCTAGCATTTGAAATGTGAAGTGGAAAATTTTGATAAGATTCAAGACATACAAATTATTTAATTTTAGTGGTTTTTGAGAATTGGGGCATTTTTTATTTACCACTACCAGCGCCCGCGTGGTGGTGGAAAATCGTTATATTTTGGTTAATTCACTCAAAATCTTATAAATTATAGCCTATGTGTTATTCTGATGTGTAAAGTTTCATCAAAATCCATTCAGTAGTGCTTGCGTGAAAGAGTAACAAACATACATCCATACATTTATACATCCATACATACATTCTTACAAACTTTCGCGTTTATAATATTTATAGAATACAGTATTTATATATAACAATACGTAAACAATCTTGTTTTTCTTTGAAGTCAGCGTCTTTTTTGTGTTGGTTTTTGACGAATTTATAGATCATGTAAAACAATATTTTCCTGCATTTCACTTGAAAGATTTCATTCATGTTTTAAGCTTGAATGCTAAATTGACATTAACATTGATATTACTGATGCCATGTAAACATGTAAAAAGTTAGTGAATAATTCAAATGTCTTCTTTCATTAGCCGAACTCTAAATAAAAGCAATAAATCCTCAACGTCCACCGAAATCTGATGGGCTGGCAACACTCTCCATTCGCGTAATATTTGTGTTCTTTTTTCATACGACACGTGCTAAGCAGTAACGATTTGTACAATTCGGCAAACGATGCGATTTTTAGACAAATGTGATGCAATTAGTTGGTTTTAGATTTGATTGTACAGTGTGGTTTTATTTTTTTTATTACATTTTTGTTTTGAAATTCTTCTCAAAGCACCACCCACACGTTCGTCGGCATGTTACAGTGGTACTATCTCCGTCCACGCAATTAGATTATGGAACGCTCACACGATCCGAGATCGTTCATCGGAGAGCAGCTTTAAAGAAAAAGAGCACCATCTGTCTTAAATTATGTTTATATTTTACATTGTACTTGCTGTCCCGACAGATGTCGTCCTGCCCTGAAGAAATAAAATTTAGAACCCGATTGCAGCTCCACCTACCGGGTCCAACTGTGAATTTGAACCGTTCTCGAATCCACCTGAACACACACAAAAATTTTCATCGAAATCAGTCCAGCCGTTTAGGAGTTCAGTCACATACACATGCACAGAAGAATTTTATATATAAAGATATTGTTATGAGTTTAGTGGGACTCGAATTAAAATGCCGTTGGAATTATTATAGAGTTGACTAGAACACAACAAATCCAAACGTAATGCAGAAGGTCGTAATTCAATAAAACGCGCAAAGTCCGTCACTATGAGGTTCCCGATTGTACACACATCACGCCTTGATCGTAATTGTCGCTGAACTGCCCTCCTCCCTCAATCAGGCCATCGTTTTATACTGCACAGGTGCAATATGCCCGCCCGGCAACGTGACCGAATTTCCCAGAATCAGCTTGTAACATCTGGCTAATGATGCTAATGAGCGAGTACAATAGGACAATGGTCTGTTCTCTAGAAACGTATACCAATAAATAAGTGAACAAAAGAAGACGATCATAAAGAGATTACAATTAGTTCAAATGCCGACAGGTAATAAAATGTGCTTTTACAGTCTGTACGTGGAATTTGTAAGTCTATATGATTTAGTTAAATCATCAAAATATTTTAGTGTACACAACCCTTTTCTTTACTGCATTCTCGCGAGATTCATACGTTTGCTGGAAGAAATCTCTTTTTAGGGTTAAGCTCGGCTTTGCATATCACCACTATTTTATAATTTTATATGTAACTTTTTGTATACAGTAAAGAGTAAAGATTCGTCCTGTCTCTAACAATTATATTATAAGCTAGCATGTGCCAGCGAAACATCGTTTGCGTTGCTATGACGATAACCTGTTTTAAGTGAATTGCAATGGCGGCATCACGAGATCCACCTCAGGGTAACAACGTAATTTTTCAAGACGAAAAGTACAAAACTGAAATAATATATCATACAATATACATACGGACACGAAACAGTTTTAAAATGTAATCTCATTTCTGCCTAAAAATCTTCATCGTCATTCTTCTCAAAGCAGCGATACCACAAAGCGATTTAGGCTATTTTCAGATCGCGTGAACGCAGGGTATCCAGGTTGAATTTACGAAAATGCCTCATACCTCCCAAAAAAAAACTCCCAAAACTAGAGAGAGAGATAACTCTTTATTGCACACCAAAACATACAATTACAAAAACAGACCATATTTACAATATTTTCTAGGCGATACAATAGGCGGCCTTATCGCTCAAAGCGATCTCTTCCAGGCAACCTAAATCAAAAACAAATTTGAATCAGGTGATGTAGGTGGTGCAGGAAAAAGGCAAGGGACACATAAATACTCAAACTAATTTAAAAAATAAATATACAAATACATACATATATACATAGTCATAAATATAATATACAAATACATACATACATACATACATAACTCCACGCCAGTTCCCTTGCGTGGTAGGCACGAACAACAGAGCGCCATTTAGGCTTATTCTTACACACCTCACTTGCTTCTTTGACATTCATAACTCTTGTCATGCACGCTCGTCTGTTCTTAAGGCTCCTAACATCACCTTCTGCTAGTACACGATCAATTTGATCATGGAAAGTGTGTCGTGGCCTTCCACGACTTCTGCATCCATCCACTTTTGCATTGTATATCTGTTTATTCATTCTTTCATCATGCATTCTTTCTACATGTCCGAACCACCGGAGCATTCCTTTCCTTACCTTCACCCCGACACTCTCTTTTAGACCAACTGTCTTTCTCACTTCGGTATTACGAACGCGGTCCGCAAGCGTCACTCCGCAGATTTTGCGCAGTGCTCGCATCTCGACCGCGTTTACTCTACTTTCATGCTCTTTCTTCCAAACCCAACTCTCGCTTCCATACGTGAGCGTAGGTACCAGCACCGCGTTGTGTACGGCGAGCTGGGCCTTCTGGCTGAGGTTCTTAGCGCCTAGAAGTTTACCTAACGCTCCATTCACACTATTCCCCAAATTCACTCTTCTTTCTATATCAGCGGTGTACCTTCCATCCCTGCTAAAAGCACATCCAAGATATACAAACTCATTCACTTGCTCCAGCATAACATCATCGACCATTATCCTTGCATTCATTCTGGTTTCTTCTCTTTCAAACACCATAACCTTTGTTTTCTTCGCATTCAAATGTAAGCCTCTCGCCTGACAGTCATCTTTCATCATTGTGACTAGTGTTTGCAGTTCTGATGGCGATTCGGCTAAAAGCACGGCATCATCCGCATAAAGCAAGGTGCTTACAACTAGGTCACTCATCCGCACCCCAACATCCATCAATCTTATTCTCTGGAGACAATCGTCCAGGTATAGGATGAACAGCAAAGCCGACAGCACGCAGCCCTGTCGGACGCCAATATTGACGTCAAACCAGGGCGACAGGCTGCCATCCAGCCGCACGCATGCCATACAGTCCTCGTAAGTGGACTGCACAGCACGCATCAGCTGGCCATCAATCCCATATCTGGGCAATATGTCCCAGAGGTCCTTCCGCACAACCCTGTCAAATGCTTTCTCTAGATCCACAAAACCGCAGAAAACCTTCCGACCCATAGCCAGCTGCTTCTCTACGATATTTCGGAGAGAGAAAACTTGATCCATACATCCCCTTCCATTTCTGAAGGTATACACTTTAGATGCTGTGCTGATCAAACTGATGGCCCTGTAGCTAGCGCACTCCATACGTGACCCCTTGCCTTTATACAAGGGCACGATGACAGCGCGCCTCCAGTCCTTGGGAACCTTTCCCGTCCTCCAGCACAAATTGCATAAGGACAGGAAAGCGTCCCGGACGCAGGTTCCACCATATTTGATCATCTCAGCAGACACACTATCGATACCTCCTGCCTTTCCATTTTTCAGACTTCTTATCGACCATTCGATCTCTTCCAAAGTGATCTCGGATGCTGACTCCTCGGAGTCCGTCACAGACTCAGACCTGGTGCCAGCATCCGGGATATTATCATACATTTCTCTAAAATATTCACTCCATCGCGCTAACACCTCTTGTGGGTGAGCAAGAACGTCCCCAGCTTTAGATTTTATTCTTTCCATTCTGGAAGCTGACGAACAACCCCGAGACTTCTTAACCTCTCTCCAAAAGAGTTTGGTATTCGCCTCGAAGTTCTCCGTCAGCTTCTCTTCTTCTTTCAATTTTATTCTTTCACGCTTCTCTTTCACTGAAGCTTTGGTTTCATTCTTGCAGAGGCGATAAGTTTCTTTCTTCATCTCTTTCATACTGTCATTCTGTTGCAAAGAAGCAACATAATCCAGCCAGGCTTTTCTCTTTCTCTCTACGCTGGATTTAATATCCGCGTCCCACCATTCATCACCTTTCGTTGTTATGTGCCTCTTTGCGCATCCACATGCTTCTTTTGCGCTTTCCACTATACTTTCTTTCATACTATCCCAGTCATTATCCACATCTAAGTCGGAGAAGTCCGCTTTTGCAAGCCTTTCTTCGACTAGGCGCGCATACATACTCCTTACACTAACATCTTCCAATTTTTCACACTTTATTCTTTCAAGCTCCCCGAAATTGGTACGCTCTCGCCAGTGTCTCCACTTCTTGAAAAGGCCCACAAACCGGCTTATCACCAGGTAGTGGTCCGTTTCGAGAGTTCACACCGACGGGGCCCTATCGTGCCCTGCACTAGTGTGAATTCCGGTCAGAATTGTGGCCCTCTGGGCCAGCGGGGATCGCGACGAGCACGCTTCTGACATGACCCCCAAATACAAATATATTATTGTATATGTATACAAATATATACATATACAATAATATATTACAAAATACATATATTATATAATAAATGTATTAGCATAATTATATTGTGTTAATCAGACATGGCTATTTATGGACAAATAGTGTTTTCTGAGTAAATTTCTAAATGTTGGTAAGGATTTGGCCTCTCTGACAGTAAGAGGTAGCATATTCCAAAGTTTGACAGCCTGCACTGTAAAAGAATTATCATAATAGGATGAAGTGTGTGCAGGTGTCATAAGTTTTCATTATACAGGAGTGAGAATGTGAGTATTTCCCCTATTTACCTAGCGCTGAATTTTTTCCCCAGTAATGTTCCCCAGCAGCATAATATTTTCACAAAGTGGGGATAAAATCCCCATCTGGAGACCCCGTGTGAATGTTGGAAAGTGCTATTTTTCTTTATAACAATTTATGTGTCTGCATCAAGACTGAACCTGTCCCACTGAACCCCTTGTGGGCGTAAGGCTCTGTGGCAACTTTGGACAGATGCTTTGCTTGCTGCGCAAGATGGTGTATGGTGCAATTTACAAGATGTTTCTCACTTTTAACTACAAGTAAATTCTAAACGATTTATAACAGCTGGATACATCTTCAGAATATTTTTAGCATTCTTATGAAATCATCATGTTCGCCGGTCCATCTCTGCGTATATACATATATGTCTTTGTATATCACGACTATATTTTTCGGAAACTACTAAGTCTAATGATGAACTTGTGTGGAAATATTTAATATTTTTATTTTGTTGAATAATAAAATGTTATGATAGGCTAGCTGATGCCCGCGACCTCGACCGCGTCACGACTCAAGTTTTTTTAACTATCCCTCGGGAACTCTTTAATTTTTCGCGATCAAAAGTATCCTATATATTGACCTGGGATATAAGCTACCACCATACAAAACTTCATTTAAATCGCTCCAGTCGTTTCGGAGATTAGCCCGTACAAACAGATAGTCAAACAGAGAAACAAAAAATTTGAAAAAATCGAAATTAGTTCTATTTCACTACTTACATCCCCCTGACTCGGTTTTTAGCATTATTTTTTTTCATTGTACAAAAATTCGACCTCTACAGTTTTATTATATGTATAGATAGTGCAATCTTAGCTGAGATGAATGTGTAGTGTATAAACAATAGATAAAGTGAGAAATTAGTACTTAGGGGATCTTTGAAAGTAACGCTCATTACTGTAATATTGAGAGGAAGAGGAGCAGAAGAAGCATGAAAGTACAATAAATGCAGTTGAAATGAGAGCTTTGAGAAGTATATGTGAGGTAAGCATGAATGATATGATACAGAATAGTGTAATAAGGGAACGTTGTGGATTGAAAGAAGATGTAATAACAAGAGTTGAAAAAGGAATGTTAAGGTGGTTTGGGCATGTAGAGAGGATGGATGAAAATAGAATCACAAAACAAGTGTATGACAGTATTGTGAATGGTAGAGTTGGTACCGGTAGACCACGACGTACACACCATGATCAAATAACAGAAGTGTTAAAACGAGGTCAGGTAAAAAGCATATCAAATAAACGTGCATGTCTGAAGTGAAGTTCATGAAAGTAGATGAAACGAAAGGTGTTTGTCAGGATCGTAGCAAATGGAGATCTATATTCTCTGCCTACCCCCATGGGAAACAGTCGTGATAATATGTATGTAGGATTATTTGGATAGAGGCAGTTGACTAAAACCGGTAGGTAATTTGTTACCGGTTCCCAGCCTTGACGACGTTTGATTATAACAAAATATCTAAAGTCGTAGTAAGCTTTTTTTTAGTACATGAATTTAGCAGACAGGCAGACGGCCCACTTGATGGATAGCGGTTACCATTTGTAATACCAAAGTGCTAACAATGTGCTGCTGCTCTCGTAAAGGAAGACTTGAAACTGGCCACTAATGCCGGAGCACAACTCAAGGTTGTGATGACGCCATACTCTAGATCAGGGGTAGTAGCCAACCAGACGGGCAAATATACTACCACCTGGCTGTGGCTTGTTTTGTCGCCTCTTACGACTTTCATTCTTTCTCCGTTCCTGCATGGACAAACGGATTGCTGCTTATGACTCGGGACACACAATGCTCTTTAAGACGGGCGTTTATTGTACTCCTAGACAG
The DNA here is from genome assembly GCA_019925095.2 of Dendrolimus kikuchii. NCBI lineage: Eukaryota > Metazoa > Arthropoda > Insecta > Lepidoptera > Lasiocampidae > Dendrolimus > Dendrolimus kikuchii. The sequence goes on from CM034413.1 coordinate 11,706,200, forward strand.
TGCACGGATGGGATTTCAAGATGCAAAGCCTCTCCTATTGTATTTCAGTCTCACTGTTGAGTACTAAAAGTTGTTATTTAAGATTTAGAAACGAACTAAGACCATTTTTAGAGCTCTAGATTCCTTCTGGCTCTTATAAGGTCATGACGTCTATCTGTCCGTCTATCTATGTATTTCGCAGTTTCTCGAACACGTTTGGTGTATATAACGATGATTTTTTTTTAAAGGAAAGCGTAATTTCGTATGCCGCATATGCAATATGTGTGCATATTGTTACAATTACCACGTGCTAACAACGGTGAAGGAAAACATCGCGATGCAACCTGCACATTGAGATAACCGATATGTCAAACGTGCCAAGACGCCTTAGACAAGCGTGGCGGGTATACTGTGTCCTTCCCCCCCCCCCCGCTACAATGGGAGGCGCGAGCCCAGCAGTTGTTTTGTGATTCTATTTTCATCCATACTCTCTACATGGGTCCTAACGCTCTAAAGGTCTACCGCGACGTCGCCAAACGTTTGGTAGACGTCACACGATACCAGAAGGCTGGCGTCTATTTCGCTCAAAGATTAAGCATTGCTACACAACGTGGCAACGCCGCCAGCCCTCTGGGAACGTCTCCGGTGAGTGACAGTGGTTTGGGACCAATAGCTTATCTTTAGATATTTTCCTCGTTTTTATTTACTTTTAGTTTTTTATATTGTATAGTCTGTATTTTATATTTTAGTCACATAATAAAAAAATGTGTTGCTACCATGGCTAACCACAATAATTCATTTAAATTGTAAGTTTGAATATCGATGTGTGCGTAATTGCGAAAAAGAGAAGAATAAAAAGTAAATTACGCAATTGCTCTGAAGAATAAATGGATTTGTAGCAAACGCCTGCCTAATTGAGTCTTTATTTTAGACAAAACTATCGATGCTTTTTCATGTAATGATACAGACATAGGTACATAATCTACCCGTATATAAATAAAATGAATCGTAGAAATGTATGTGCGCGCATAACTTGAGAACAACTTCAGCAATTTTGATGAATGTTTGAGTGGGTACCCGTATGGTTTAGATTCACAATTGGAACCGGTACGAGGCACTACAATCGGATCCTTGATTTTTATTTTTCTAAGGCAGGACAACGTCTGCCGGGACCGCTAGTAAATATATAAATGTGAGTTTTCTTTATGAACACTTCCTAAGGGTATCAAAGAGTTTAAATAATATAAAAATCTAAGAGGCGCTTCCTTGATTTCGTACAAAGGCGACACACGGCAAAATAAAACGAAATGTGTGCTGGGACACATAGTAGAAGTGAAACTTCAACGGACAAGTGGCAAAACGAATCGCAGCAAAAATTTTACTTGAAGTTTTACGGGCAGGTTTTCAAATTGGACAAATACAATCTGCCAATTAGGAGACTGCCAATAAAACTTCAAATTAAAATTTTGTTGCGATTCGTTTTGCCACTCGTCCGTTGCCATTTGTTTTTCCACTTGTCCGTTGCGATTCGTTTTTCCACTTGTCTGTTGAAGTTTCACTTCTACTATGTGTCCCGGGACACATTTCGATTTTTCGCAGGTTTACTGCAAATTATGATTTGGTTAGGTTAGGTACATTTTAATGAATGCATTTTTTATTTAAACATATTTAATCAAACAAAAAAACTGAATTCGATCCGGAACAAAAAAAAAACATCCAGTCTCCTCTAAAATTATGCCGCTTCTCCACGCGGCCGTAACGCTTCTTCGTGACAGAAAAAATCCTATATAGAAGTTTCACTTCAAAAAAATTGTCGTAATGACAAGACGGACTAAATATTGACAGCGCCTCTGCCAACCTCACAGATAGATGTTTGACGCGAGTATTTTTTTTTTTTTTTGATAGAGCCATTTAGGCCCCGTGCCAACGTAACCCGCATAAAAATGTCACCGCTTACGCGTAGCACATAATAAATTTTAATTAATCCCGCGATTAAAATAATTCGACGCTGAGTTATTCTTAATTGTTATGACTCAATAATTATGGCCGGCCTTAATAAAAAAATTGAGGCCGCCCGAGCTTCTGGTTTTTGTTTGAAAATTATTTTCTTTTTTGCATTTTCTTCTCTTGGAAATAGGCGTTGTATCTCGTCATTACGTGGACTTTATGTCTGTGTGCGAGCTTGGCATGAAAAAAAGTTATTATTATTTCCATCGTGATTTTTTAGAACTATGATAATAATAAAGTATTTTTCAATTCTCGTATTCGGATAGTACGATTGGAGTAGTCTCCCTCATCACAGAGATGAAAACAGTAATTTTCGTCCCTGGGAAACGATTTTCCCAATTGCGAGCCATAGCTAATAACAAGCGACTCATGTTCCAACTTTTTTACAGCGGCTGTTGTCGAAATTTTGTAACATCGCCTTATGCTTACAAATTACTTTTCACATAATCATTATTTAATTTACATAAATTTGAGCAAAATTTTGACTATCGTCAGTGACAAAAAATACTGGCCGATAGAATGCCACAGAACAAGAAATTTACTTGACGTTTCACATTTGACATATTAAATGAGTTCATCAAATTTAGATATGGGTTTAACGCCTGATTTCATTAGAGAAGTAGTTGTTTGTTTAACTAATTGTCTTGGGTGAAAGGCCTATTTAGGCACTTTCAACTCTCGTGTAACAGTCTACTATTAAAGCACACTCTCTTACATGCACATTGTTTTAGAATTTATTGTAGAATGTATCACCTACTCGATTGAGGGTAGCGTGAAAATTTTTAATATTCTCAAAGCGATATAAGGAAAATTGTATACAATCTCGGAGCGTGGAGATTGCATCCTGAGTCTGGAGAGACTCGCGTGATGCAATTTAGTTCGCGCACGTAGGTACTGCATATGTTAAGTTTCTATCTAATCTAAGAACTTTTTGTGCAGTACCTGCTAACCTTGTAGTTCTTTGTTGTCCGTTTTCTTTGTTCAATATGCCTTCGTGCAGTTTGTATAGACAGTGAGAATTGGGTTTTTAAAATAATATTTTTTTTAATAATTGGAAACATCATATATAATTTTTATAACAAACAATTTTTTTCGCTATAACTAAAAAGTTATATCAAATTTAAAATGAATTTTTGAACCCGAAGTACTCGAGTGCCGAAAACACGGCGAGCGCGCGTGTGACGACACTGTTATAATTTCTCACGTATTGTGTGTGCTATGAAGCCGCGTTGAATTAATACGAGAAATTGTAAAATAATAAAAATAAAATAATTTGTAAATTATTAAATTTATTTATTTATTACAATGATTATTATTTATTTTATAATTGTAATTCTAAAATTAGATTAGGCACCCATAGAGTAAATAATAACAATAACAAAATTAAAACTAAATAATTAAAACCAACAAGTTGGCGGTAGGTTAAATGTAACTTCAACAATACTCATTCGCCCTTGACATCTTTGTCTTGCGTGATCACGTGATCGTGAAACGACGTCGGTATAATCAAAATCAAATAAATTACCGTAGTTTTACAATTTATAATTATTTTTATTTATTTATTACATTTTTTAAACAACACTGACTCCGCACTAAAATCCAAAAAAATAAATATTTAACCGACCTCCTTTTTGTTCAAAAACATTTTGAAGTCGGTGCTAAGTAAAATATAAAAGAACGACAACAAATGTACAAGATATAGTAATTGTTATGTTTTGTTTAACCTTACTTTTTAATACTGCCATTAACTTGCTGTTAACTCTCAAATATAATAAAATAATAATATACCCAGTAGTTTTTGATAAAATTAACCAAAATTGCTACAGGATCTTTAAAAGCTAGCAACTTAGTACGTACACGATGTTTCAATTTTGTGCTACGTTTTGGGTTAAACTTAACATAAACTTATTCCCAGTGGGACGTCCGTTAGCGCGCGAATTAATTAACCTTGTTTAAAAGTTGGCGGTAGGTAGCCTCGGAGGGGTTTCCACGCTGTGGCAGCAATCGATTGGACGATTTTATAGCGTCTTCAACATCATGATGATGATACTGTCTGAATCGATTTCGGCTACAGCAACCGGTAAGAACTGTGCACATTAGATTACGCCGATGTATGTTTTCTGGACGCTTCTGAAGAACTTCTAAATGAACTCGAACGTCTTCAGTATTTGTGTATTCGCTTCATTTTTGGTCTGCGAAAGTTCGGTCATGTTTCTGCGTTTAGATCGCAACTTAAGTGGCTGCCAATACGTCATCGACGCGACCTTCACGTAGTTAGTTTTTATCCGTGCAGGAACGGAGAAAGAATACAATTTCCTGCATTGGGGCGGCCTCTCGTAAGAGGCGCTAAAACAACCCACAGCCAGGTGGTAGGGCATTTGCCCGACTGGATGGCTACCACCACTGGTCTACAGTATGTCGCCATAACAACCTTGAGTTGTGTTCCGGCATTAGTGATCAGGTTCCAGTCTCCCTTAAGAGAGCAGCAGCGCAATTGTAGCACCTTTGGTGTTGCAAATGTCTATAGGCGATGGTAACCGCTTTCCATCAAGTGGGCCGTCTGCCTGTCTGCTGAGCTCCTGCAATAAAAAATAAAATAAAAAAGTTATATTTTTGTGTAGAATCTTACATAACCCTCTTTCTCCTTCCTATCTTCGTCAACGTTTTGAATTCCCTCGTTTCTTATAGTTTATACATACATATACTAAGTTTTTACATCTCTAAACAATCCAATCCAAAATGAAACAATTTTGTTTTAAGTAATTTTAAACTTTATTGTTAATCATAATTTTCTGTGTAACAATCTGCTTTGTGACTTAGTTTGAAAAGGTAACATGTGCACGCGGAACAATAAATGAATCAATTTGAAAACTGGCGAACCTTTTCATACAAAGACTGTACAGTAACGCATATTCTATTTTAAGTTTCCTCCATGTAGATGCCGTAGTTTCAAATGAAATATTATCCGCAAGAGTTAACTTGAGACCTGAGCGGAATGCGCGCTCCCCTCCCGACGCTCACCTTCTTACCGCTCTCGCCATCGACGCGTACGATCGAGTCAGTACCTCGCGCTTACGTCCGAGCGAAGTCTCAAGTTAACTCTTGCGGGTTCTGCATATATAGACGGACAGTTGGACGAACGGAGATGATTATTTCATAAGCGTTTCGTTTTTGGTCACGTAACCGTAATAACATGAGACGTCAACGCAAAGGTCTTACGTATTTCGAATCTCCATGTCCAATCCACTGGGGGGGTGAATTGGGGGTGAAATGAGGAGGGGTGGTTACGCAAGGTGCGCCGGTTCCATTCCAACAAGTGGTCTGCGATGTATTGGTTTGACGTGTGGAGTACGAATGTACAAACGCTTGCAAGGAATTTGGGTAAAACAAATAATAAGACGCGTGGAATGAATAAATATCTAAGCAAATGATTAAAAAATGTATATTTGTTACTTGTAAGGCCGGTTTTTCATCATCAGATAAAAGTTATTCACTGAATAAATTATAACCGGACTGAATTTAGGAGTGAAACAATTCAACTGTTTTATTTACGCAACTATAATGTTAATTTGTTTGTGTTATATTTTATTCTTCGAGTAACTTTTATTTGATGATTAAAAAAATCGGCCGTTATACATTTATATTAATTAATAATCATTATTAAATATAGAATAGATAACACTTTATTGCTCATCAAATATAAATATATAATTACAAAAATGCACAATTACAATATTATCGTGGTAGAAACAAGTATGACAAACCTGCCAAGCCGCCGTGGACAAGCGTATACTGTCCGTTCTCCTATAATGGGAGGCCCGAGCCCAGCAGTGGAACATTTATGGGCTGTTATTATATTATATACTACATAGGAACAATAAGCGGCCTTATCGCTTGAAGCAACCTAACTTAAGTACTAATTTAACCTAATCTGGCGATAGAGGTGCTGCAGATTTTTAGGTAGAACCTGAACAGAAATACTTAAACAACAGGTGAATTAGCTTCGAGACGTTTAAGTTTTTAATATATATTACTTTAATACATACCTCACTTCACGCCAGTTCCCTTGCGGGGCAGGCACTATTTCTGATGCATTTTGTAAAACTTTTTGCTCTCAAGTGTACGCACGCCGTACGTACATCAATGAGGTCACACTTAATGCATGTCATTTGAATTTCTAAACTCGTTCTACGCTCACGTGTAAAGTGGAATTCGAAATATTATTATACATATTTTGGTTCGTGACTTTGCCTGTGTTTATATGATATATGTTTTGTCGAGTAGACACGTAATGAAATTCCACTAATCGTTTGGCAGAAACAGAAAGAACCCTTGTGGTATTTGTCATGTTAGAGGAAGAAAGAAAAGAAGACTTTATTTAATATTATGATTTAAAAAAATGTAGCATATTTGCAGAATATTCAAACGAATTTTATCAAAACGACCCGATGTCCGTCTGTCTATCTATCTTTGTGTTTTACGGTCATTGTTCTAAACTCAAATTTTCTAACTAATAAATCTACATACATCATTTTGATCTATCTTTGTGTTTCACAGTCATTGTTCTCAACTCAAATTTTCTAACTAATAAATCCACATACATAATTTTGATCTATTTTTGTGTATCACAGTCATTGTTCTCAACTCAAATTTTCTAACTAATAAATCTACATACATAATTTTGATCTATCTTTGTGTATCAGAGTCATTGTTCTCAACTCAAATTTTCTAACTAATAAATCTACATACATAATTTTGATCTATCTTTGTGTTTCACAGTCATTGTTCTCAACTCAAATTTTCTAACTAATAAATCTACATACATAATTTTGATCTATCTTTGTGTTTCACAGTCATTGTTCTCAACTCAAATTTTCTAACTAATAAATCTACATACATAATTTTGATCTATAATTGTGTTTCACAGTCATTGTTCTCAACTCAAATTTTCTAACTAATAAATAAATAAAATTGATAAAATTTAATATAAATTATGTAATCTATATACCAATATGAAATGCTGTAGTAAAATCGTGACTTGAGTTTAAAATTTAATTTTTGTTTCTCACACTAGGAAAGTATGCTCGATGTTACCTGATTTGACGGTTAGGAAGAGTACTTTTCGTCTCTGGTAAACGATTTTCCTTGCTGACAAAAAATTTTAAACCAAAGCGAGCTAGGTTCCCACTTTTATACAGCCACTGTGTTAAATTGTGGCATGGTAAAAATAAAATACTAACTGGTATAATACAACAGAAAAAAAATCGAAATGTGTACTGGGACACATAGCAGAAGTGAAACTTCAACGGACAAGTGGCAAAACGAATCGCAACGGACGAGTGGCAAAACGAATCGCAACAAAATTTTAACTTGAAGTTTTACGGGCAGGTTTTCAAATGGGACAAGTACATTAACAATACATACATACATACATAACTTCACGCCAGTTCCCTTGCGGGGTAGGCACGAACAACAGAGCGCCATTTAGGTCCATTCTTACACACCTCACTTGCTTCTTTGACATTCATAACTCTTGTCATGCACATATATATGAAATATAAAAAATACGCGTAACATAGTTATTATAATAATAATCATCGGCAGATAAAGACACATATTGTATATCCCCAAATTAAGAAAGTTAGGCTTGTGTTATAAGTAATATACAGCGCACTACTCTGGGAACCGATCCCAATCACCCAGACCATAGTAAATAACGGAGAAAAATCGTTCCGAAATTTACTATACCAGGAATCGACTCGAGATACCCGGAGTGCGTTTGTTTGTAAGTATGGTTGTTTCTATACTAATTGTTTGTATTTATTTGTTGCAGGACGTCGTACACACAATAAGTACACCACACGGCCAGGTTCAGAGGATCGTCGTGTTCAAGAAGAATGGCGTCCAGGCCATGGTTGAATATCCTTTTCAATAGAATTAATTATAAATATACGTTTGTATTGTTTTAATAATAACTAGCTGTATCCGGCAGACGTTGTCTCGTCCTTAAAAAATAAAAATCTAGAAACAGATTGCAGCGCCATCAACGGGGAACAATTGTTAATCTAAACCATTCTCGTATCTACTTGAAAAAAAAACCGAAAAAAATATTAATATCGGACCCACCGTTAAGGAGGTGTTCAGCGGCGCCACCTACCTGGTTCAAATTTCGATCTAAACCATCCCGAGACCCACTTGAGCACACACAAAAATAGTTCACCTAAATCAGACAAATGAAAATGAGTTTAAATGCAGTCACCATCGCCGAAATCGGCCGGGAGAGATCATAACACACGAATGACTAGACTGATGGTTTTTATTGATGAATATCATATTTTAATACTTATTATCCTATTCCGGACGAAGACAATTCAATTCCAAAAACACAAATTCATAAAAATTGGTCCAGCCGTTCTTGAGTTATAAATGGTGTAACCAACACGACTTTGCTATATATATATTACATGTAGATTCAGTACTAGAATAAGATCACAACATAAGAAAGGAAACAAATAAACTACATAGAGTTTGATTAGTGAGAGTAGACACTGAAAAAACGCGGCTAGAATATATCAGTATGGCAACTCCAAATTATCATAAAGTTTAAGTCTTCGTGACTAGTGCACATAATAAAATTACGTTTGACGGTTTTAAGCGCGTTATTTTTTATTTCATTTTTGTTATTCATTGACGTTTCGGCCAGTTTTCAGTAGCCGTGATCACGGAAGACAAAGATGTCAAGTGTCAGTGGGTATTGTTAAATTTTTGATTTAGCCTTCCGCTTACTTGTTCATTTTAATTATTGAGTTTTAATTTTGGTTGATGGTCGATATTTACTCTTGGGAGCCTAATCTATTTACCATCGCTTCGAAACATGTTGTGGCTTGAAGAGAAGAAGCGGCGCAAGAAACTCTTCAGCAATATGCTTGGTAATTTTATACAATATTTAAAAAAATAGATTAGGCTCCCATAGAGTAAATTATAACCATAAACAAAATTTAAAATGAACAAGTTGGCGGTAGTCCATATAAAAACTTTGACATTACTCATTGACATACATACATAACTTCACGCCAGTTCCCTTGCGGGGTAAGCACGAACAACAGAGCGCCATTTAGGCTTATTCTTACACACCTCACTTGCTTCTTTGACATTCATAACTCTTGTCATGCACGCTCGTCTGTTCTTAAGGCTCCTGACATCACCTTCTGCTAGTACACGATCAATTTGATCGTGGAAGGTGTGTCGTGGCCTTCCACGACTTCTGCATCCATCCACTTTTGCATTGTATATCTGTTTAGTCATTCTTTCATCATGCATTCTTTCCACATGCCCGAACCACCGGAGCATTCCTTTCCTTACCTTCACCCCGACACTTTCTTTCAGACCAACTCTCTTTCTTACTTCGGTATTACGAACGGGGTCCACGAGCGTCACTCCGCAGATTTTGCGCAGTGCTCGCATCTCAACCGCGTTTACTCTACTTTCTAGCTCTCTCTTCCATACCCAATTCTCGCTTCCATACGTGAGCGTAGGTACCATTACTCATTGACATTTGACATTATTGTCTTCCATGATCACGGCTACTGAAAGGTGACCGAAACGTCGGAATAATAAAAATCAAATAAAAAAATACCGCGCTTAAAACCGTTAAAAAGTAGCTTTATTATATCATAGAGTACTCGTACAATACGTAAGTAATACTATTTTTTTTTTAACTTTCGTGTAGTGGAACACTTACATGCCAATAGATGGCGCTGTGCAATAATTGATGTCGCAAACGATTCTCGACACGAACAAAGAATATATACAAATTTCCAACAATAATTGACGGGCCACGGCCTGCGAGACATGACAATAGCCTCGCTGGAACATTTTCCTTTGAGACGGAGGAGCATTCCATCTCGCTCCTCCACCTAGTCGGGACATCTCTAGATTCGTTTATCTCGTGATGCATTTCCTCGAAATTGGAAATCAAGCAGAACAGTACTTTCCGCACTGCACATTAATTTCATTTGATTCGATTTCACTGACTTGTCCATTTTCTCATTTCTAATATTAAGAACTGGTATAATATTTATAATAAATCAATTGCAGCCATAAACATTAATGTGTAACACTTTAAATGTAAAATCAATGGTTTATTTATCCGTTCCGTTTTACGGTGGAAGGGAATTGGAGCGGCTGCGGTCCGACTTCAAGCGTTTGTTTATATTATAAAGGCGGGTAACGGTTATATAGCGGTGGGTAACTAACCAAAATTGCAAAAACTTAGCCAACTGGCTAATAGTAGTCCATTAGCCTGCTGAAAACAATCTAATGTCTTTTTAGCTAATAGGTATACATACGGCTACGGCTGACGGCTAATCCGTAACATTGTCATGTTAAGGTTTTTAGTTTTTTTCGACAATCAATAGCCAGTTGGCGAAGCGGTTGACAACTTAGCCATAGCTATTTTGGGAACAACCGCTAAATAGTTGGCTTTTACAATAGCTGCCCACGTCTAATTTTAACTGCGGTTATATGGTTGGTACCAAAGATGGATGTATTTGAGCGATATTTTTTTTTGGAAACTACGCAATCGAATAAAATATATTGGTCAAAGCTGGTAAAAAACACAGAAATGTTCCTTGATCGATTTCTTTATATAAGTCAATAGATAAACAGATAACTATTAGCTCCCGAAGTAGTGAAAATTGTGTCGCCCTCTTTTAACTTATAAGTATGAAATGACAAATCCTGTTAAAAATCAAGGTAGCCTAGAGCTTAAAAATACTTTTATGGGTATATTACATAACACACACAAACACTTTCGTGCACAAACTCACCCATATATCACATATTACAAGTAAATTTTTATCCCGGAAACTATCCCATTTTTCTCGATAAAAAGTATCCTATCTTCATCCTCGGCCTCGAAAAAAAAAATATATACAAAGTTTCAACCAAATCGGTCCAGTAGTTTTTCCGTGGAAACGGAACAGACAGTCAGACAAACAGTCAGGCGGTCAGACAGACAGTCAGTCAGTCGGATAGACAGACAGACAAAATGACTTTCACATTTATAATATTAATACATACGTTAAATAAAAATTGTTCTGAATATTATCCGTTCAGTAGTGTTCGTTATTTTTTTTTATTTCTTTTGGTTTTTTCTCGATTATTTGCTCATTGACCCCAAATTTTGACTTCAGATTTGTGTACAACGGGAAAAAATACGCCAGAAAATTAACCCAGTACACACAACTGTTTTTTTTTTGTGGACCCTTGTAATTTATGACCGGTAAAAAGAGCGGATCGTTCCGCTGACATAGGGACCTCGTCTTCAATTATTGAGTGTAGAAAAATAAATGTCCATCTTATTACTATGTTGATAACAACTCCTTCTGTACTTATTATTAAAGCAGATTAGTTTACAACATCAACTCATACGTATATATATATATATATATATATATATATATATATATATATATATATATATATATATATATCTCTCTCTCTCTCTCTAACTAATAGTATTGCTTTTATAGTGCACGCTGTGAAACTTTGGATATTTTTTTATAGCAGGAGTTCAGCAGACCGGCTGGCGGCCTACTTGATGGAAAGCGGTTACCATCGCCTATGGACATTTGCAACACCAAATGCATTGCTGTGCTGTGCAAATGGAGACTGGAACCTGGTCACTAATGTCGGAACACAACACAAGGCTGTTATGGCGGCATACTCTAGACCAGGGGTGGTCGCCATCCAGTCGAGCAAATGCCCTACCATCTAGCTGTGAGTTGTTTTGTCGCCTCTTACGACAGGCCGTCCCAACGCAGGAAATTGTATTCTTTCTCCGTTCCTGCACGGATAAAAATATGCTGCCTCTTACTGTCAGAGAGGCCAAATCCTTACCAACATTTATAAATTTGCTCAGAAAACACTATTTATCCATAAATGGCTATGTCTGATTAACACAATATAATCATGCTAATACATTTATTATATTATAACTGTATTTTGAAATATATTATTGTATACGTGTATATTTATGACTATGTATATACCTATATGTATGTATATGTATATTTATTCGTTAAATTAGTGTGAATATTTATGTGTCTATTGCCTTTTTCCCGCACCACCTACATCGCCTGATTCAAATTCCGTTGCCTGGAAGAGATCGCTTTGAGCGATAAGGCCGTCAATTGTATAGCCTAAAAAATATTTTAAATATAGTCTGTTTTTGTATTGTTATATTTCGGTGTGCAATATAGTGTTATCTCCTTCTATTTTAACTTCGTACGAAAGATTAAATGAAATATTGCAATACTATCCGTGCAGGAACGGAGAAAGAATACAATTTCCTGCAGCCGGGCGGCCTGTCGTAAGAGGCGACTTAACAATCCACAGCCAGGTGGTAGGGCATTTGCCCGACTGGATGGCTACCACCCCTGGTCTAAATTATGTCGCCATAACAAACTTGAGTTGTGTTCCGGCATTAGTGACCAGGTTCCAGTTTCCCTTAAGAGAGCAGCAGCGCATTTGTAGCAACTTTGCTGTTGCAAATGTCCATAGGCGATGGTAACCGCTTTCCAACAAGTGGGCCGTCTGCTTGTCTGCTGATCTCCTGCAATAAAAAAAAAACTAAGTTTGTACATGACACAATAACAACAACAATAAAAATGCTTTTTACACCATCACTTTGTTGTCTTATATATTAAAAGGTAGTACAATGGCCGGCATTATTGCTTTAAGCAATCGCTTCCAGAAATACTAATGTTTGAGCTAAAAATACGGATACAACTCTAATGACGTCTACCCGCCTTCACGTCGCGCTCCCGGCGATGACGCGTGTTATTAATCTCGCCCCACCCGCGCTGCACGCCGCCGGACGCCATGACAGACTCATAGTCACGGCGTTTCTGCTTGGCGTTTGTCGTTATATTTTGGCCAATTAAAACCACGTTGTCATTACAAACAAGCATGTGCCAGTAAAGCTTCGTTCGCGTTGTCGTTACGACGTATCTGTCATCGAATTGCGACCGCAGCGCTACGTTTTTTGTTACACTCGTCTATCCCGCGGAAACGACATAATTTATCGGGTTAGAAAATATTCTAAGTGTTACATACATACATACATACATAACTTCACGCCAGTTCCCTTGCGGGGTAGGCACGAACAACAGAGCGCCATTTAGGCCCATTCTTACACACCTCACTTGCTTCTTTGACATTCATAACTCTTGTCATGCACACTCGTCTGTTCTTAAGGCTCCTGACATCACCCTCCGCTAGTACACGATCAATTTGATCATGGAAGGTGTGTCGTGGCCTTCCACGACTTCTGCATCCATCCACTTTTGCATTGTATATCTGTTTAGTCATTCTTTCATCATGCATTCTTTCCACATGCCCGAACCACCGGAGCATTCCTTTCCTTACCTTCACCCCGACACTCTCTTCATTCTAAGTGTTGACTCGGAATATAAGCTAGTTCGGTGTCGAGTTTCATTTAAATCGATTCAGTAGTTTTCACGTGATGCTCTAGCAGATAGACAGACATAAAAATCTAAGCGATATAATTTTCGAATCTGCTAGTCCGAATTAGCCTGATTCTCTTCATATTTTTAACTCTACAGATTCATTATATTACACAGACTAGCGGTTCCGGCAGACGTTGTCCTGCCCGGAAAAAATAAAAATCTAGAACCCGATTCCAGCGCCACCTACCGGGTCTAATTGTGAATCTAAACCATCCCCGGCCTCACTCAAACACTATTTTTTTTTACAACTTGGTTCACATTATTGAAGTTTTAGTAGGGATCCCTAATTTTTTCTAGTAATAAATATAGCCTATATTAATCTAGGATACTGTAGCATTCTAATGGTGAAAGAATTTTTGAAATTAATCCAGTAGTTTTCGAGTTTATTCTTTACAAACATATAAAAATACAAATCTTTCCTCTTTATAATATTTAGCATAGATAGATATAGTATGTCTGTATAGTGAATGCATTATTCTGACGTATAAAGCTATAGTACTGTAAAGTTTTATCAAAATACGTTCAGTAGTTTCTGCATGATGGAGTAATGAACATTTATCGTCACACACTACTTCGTTTCTAATATTATTATAGATACGATAGGAGTATGGATCGGACACAGATATTTCTTGAATGATTGCATATTCGAAAATACGTGTGTTATTGTTTTAAAAATCATCTTCGAAAATATCTCACTGAAAGATGTTTCAATACTTTCTGTTCGTTGGTTTTGACATACGCCGATGGTTGTTAGCTCGACGTGGATTTACGACCGATATTATATTCGCGTTGAAGTGTTTATTTCGATTTTTGAAAGTGATTTTATCGGCTCGGGGTCGAAGACCTTTGTTGTCTATATTTACTTATGAGTGATATTTAAAAATATACCAAACGGATGTTCGAATCGTTGAACATCTATAACATGATGCGTGATATCTAGTGTACCGTACACGGCGGGATCGGTGACCCGACGGCACAAACCTACAAGGTAATTTTTAGTGCTCACCTGCTACTCCAGCCGGCGGTGGGAAAGGGACCAAGGGGGAACACTAATCCGTCAGTGTTTGAAGGGCGCCCCTTGAGAGGAAACATAAAATATCATAGATTATAAGATTTTAACACTTCCTTGCTTATATATTTATGAAATCTGTTTATTTGTTAGAAATAATCCTCATCTTTTCCCAAGCATAGGTGAAACTATAAAACGCAATCGACGCGATAGTGACAGGCTTTGCATTCATAGTAGTAAAACTAGACTGATGCAAAAAAGTGTATTATGTATGGCACCAGTATTATACAAAAAATTACCTGACAATATAAAGAAGCAAAAATCCATATTATTATTTAAAGGACACTTAAAATTTTTTTTGATAATTAAATGCTACTATAAAATCGAGGATTATATAATTGATAAATTCTAATGAGTACTATATATTCTTATAACTATTGCTTTGCTTGACATTTAATATAATCTAATTTATTTAATTATTATAGTAATTATTTCAATAGTGATTGTAATGTTATTAGTTTCAATTTAGATTTAATTATAATATGTGAAAATTGCACGCCTAATAAGGCAAAATGTATTGAGCCACAATTACCACAAAAAAACACCTATGTACACATACATTTGTAGCAATAAATGATTAATTATTCTATTCTATTCTATCCTACTAAACTACTACTACAAGGGAAACACTAGGGGGATGGATAAAATGTCTATCCAAATACAACCACGCCTTGTCCTTTTTCGACACTACTACTTGCTCCCTTATGTTATGTTACAGTGACTATTGTAATGCTCCACTCACTGGCATATACGTAGAATTCTCAATAAATAATCAAATATTAAATTATATCACGCGAGAGCAATCAATCGGTGCGCCTTTTTGAAAATCCTCGGCATACCGTCTTTTCGACGCGATAAAAAAAGTGCCCTAGTATGAATCGCGTAACAAATTTATTAGTTTAAATTTGATTTATTTTGTTAGATTATTGTTCTATTTTAATTTTACTGACGGAATAATAATAGAGGATAGTTTGCATCTATTACCCCACAACTGGGTTCATTTCGTCGTCGCTTAGATATAAAAGCATGCGGCGCGGACGATGAGACAACATTTTCACTCTGACTTCGGTTGGGTGCAGACTCGCTCCGGCTTTGGTCCGATGCACGTGTCGTAGTAGTGTAATACTTGCAACAACTCAGAAGGGTTTATGGTAATAAAAGAACAGCAACTGGTCACATAGTTATAATCAGAGAACTTTACGGTTGTAACACATTTATTACACTAACTGTTCACACTCTACAAGCATTTTTAGAACACCTCGCCATCCCTCCAACAATTTAACAGTTTAAGAAACTTAGCATATTGGCACAACCGATAGCGGATTGAATTCATTGATAAACTATTTTAATTAAAGTGTTATGAGTGAAAAGAATTTAACACATTACTGTTTGGAAATTCCAGATAATATTTTATACAAGATATTATATAAAACATTATACTTAAAGTTTTACATGTAATAAAACAAACCGAACACAGTACAAATCTTATCGCGTCTGCCAACATGAAAACAAAATGTAGCGAATGCCGTCTATGTACAATTGAGAGATTTTGAATTATAATCTGTACACAATCAAAATTATTGTAAATTATAGACAACCACTTTATACAAAACAGGTGCTAATCACAGAATAAATAAAAATATAACATTATTATTCAATTAAGGGAATGGTCGATTGTATCGTTTAGAAATAAGAGGGTACATAACAAAATTAATTATTAACTTTAAACGGAAACCTGACAAGAACAACTATGCTACTCAATAACTTTAACAGTAGCTCTCTAGGGTGGCTAATTGTTGTGAGAGAATAATAATTTATAATTGTACTATAGGCCGACATTCTTCGTTATAGATTTAAATAAAACGGTTCTCAAAGTTCTACGTAAGCTTTTTAGACCGCGGCTTCGCTTGCGTTAAAAAAGAATATGCATGACATGAAGTGGGAATTCTTAGAAATGTCAAACTTGTTTTTTAAATCAAAGTGCCTAATGACATAGACCCGGAACGCCATCTAACGAAGGTGGAACGAACCATGAGTGCAACACATTAAAGTTATATTGTCATTATCGCTTCCATAACGATGTGTTTGTTAGTGAATTGAAAGGGTGTCGCAAATAAAACGCAATCGCAAAGCCATCTTTTACCTTAGAGCGCTACTATAACATGTGAAACCGACTAAATTCGAATTAAGAATGATCGTTCCTCGCTACGCCCGCTCGTTTTTATATCCGAGCGATGACGAAGCGAGTCGAGTAGTATAATCACAACTACCCGCAAATATTACAAAAGCATAATAATAGATGGCACTACTTGAAACAATGCTATTAACATTACATAGAAATAAATCGTATACATCTCATAGCTGTATCGAAACGAACTGACAGAAAATTTCCTTCACGAATGGTCTGTGACAGCTCTAAAGTCCCTGCTCCATCTGGGATGATGTATCAGTGACTGTGGTCAAATGCGTCTTGTTTATAGCGCTATCTGTCAATAATCTCATCTATCTTCGTGATATATCTGCGTCGTTGTACAAATATTTTAGTGACATAGACATTTTTCACTCTTCTAAACAAATATTTAAGTCATCAGTTGTTAGTGAAGTTATTAATAATAAATTTCAAAAGGAAGGTAAAGCTTATATTTAGGTTCATTTATTGCATGCATTTGTTCATTTATTATATGCATAGTTTTCCCATTAGAAGTGTCAGTATTATGGTAGATTGGATAATTAATTTTGGTGTGTTTAACTAACTATTATCTTATATATGTATTTCTTTTCTTTTTGTAGATCATAAGTATCCATTTTTGGTTTATATATATTGTTCGGTATCTAAATTTATGTAAGTGCTGTAGGGTACTTTTTAATAATAAATAAATTTATTTAGTTATTGAGAAAACCAACAGCGAATACACAAATATAATATAAAATAGTTTACAATAAAAAGTAAGGCCAATAACAGGTTTTCCTTATTAACTACCACTTTAGTAACAATTTTACAAAGCAAATGTTGAATTTAAACAAATAAAGTAAAGTAAAGTATATAAATAAATATTTGGCGTCATGCGACCTCTAGTGCTGTGCCACTTAAACTAGATACTGCAGAGTAATTGTGATATAGAGAGAGATGCTTACATCTCTCTCTGAGAAGCATAAATGTAGCATGGCTAAAGTGGAGACAGGTAACCGGTGTGACGTGCGACAAACTAATGCCACTGAAACTAAAATGTCAAATATATAAATCTGTCATACGACCAGTCATGCTGTACGGGTCCGAAGGTTGGGCCACTAAAGTGACAAGCCACAAATGTCTCCACGCAGCTGAGATGAGAATGTTGAGATGGATGTGTGGTGTTACAAGAATGGATAATAAAACTACGTTTTAACGGTTTTAAGCGCGGTAAATTTTATTTGATTTTGGTTTTTCCGACGTTTCGGCCACTTTTCACTTCACTTTTTGCGTACAACGGAACACAAACCAACTTGACAGCTAATTACTTTTATTTTTCCTTCCACCCATTTTAATATTATATAAAATTATTAGAACTAAGCATGTTTGGTGAAGAGTTTCTTACGCCGCTTCTTCTCTTCAAGCCATAACATGTTGCGAAGCGGTAGTAAAGTAGATTAGGCTCCCATAGAGTAAATAATAACCATAAACAAAATTAAAATTAACAAGTTGGCGGTAGGCTAAATAAAACTTTAACAATACTCGTTGGCACTTGACATCTTTGTCTTCCGTGATCACGGCCACTGAAAAGTGGCCGAGACGTCGGAAAAACCAAAATCAAATAAAATTACCGCGCTTAAAACCGTTAAAACGTAGTTTCATTATGTTTACAAGTCGCGAAAACTTAAGAAAATATTATAAGAATGGATAAGATGAGAAATGAGTACATAAGGGGGATCTTTGAAAGTTGCACCCGTGACTGAAAAATTGAGAGGGAGAAGATTAAGTTGGTATAGGCATATAATGAGAAAGGATGAAAGTCACGTGACAGAAAGAATGTTATACAACAAAATGGATGGATTGTGTGAGGGATGGTATGATGATATGTGGTGTGACAGAAGATGTATCTCAGAATAGAGAGGAGTGTGGAAGGAAAAGACTTATTGTGACGACCCCAATTACATACATACATACATACATAACTTCACGCCAGGTCCCTTGCGGGTTAGGCACGAACAACAGAGCGCCATTTAAGCTAGGCGCCGGCGACTGGGAGTTCATCCACACTTCCTCGACACCTGGAAGTTATCCACTGTACGTGGAGCTCGCTCTTTTATGCCATATGTGAGCAAGCTGTGGAATGAGCTCCCTCCCGCGGTTTTCCCAGAGCGCTACAATATGGGGCTCTTCAAAAAGGGCGTAAACAGATTTTTAAAGTCTCAACGAGGTAGGCAACGCATCGGCTCCCTTAGTGTTGCAGATGTCCATGGGCGACGGTAGCCACTTGCCAACAAGTGGACCCGTCTGCCAGTTTGCCTATACGCAAACATAAAAAAAAAAAAAAAAAAAAAAAATTAGGCTTATTCTTACACACCTCACTTGCTTCTTTGACATTCATAACTCTTGTCATGCACGACCCCAATTAATTGGTGAAAAAACGAGAGAGAACGATATCGCATCACAAATAACGCATTAAAGCCGTTGCTACACACAGATGTAGCTGACGCATAATAGAACCATAAATAAATTTAAAAGAAGTCATCGACGAAAGGCCGTCTGTTTATATATGCCTCAAAATTAAAACTATTAGACGTTAAATATGAAAATCGATAACATATATTGTATATATTTTGATTTGGCCAATCTGGTATACTTCGCGATGTATCATAACAAACATGGCCGCCGCGACTGAAGACCACTAAAATAACACATCTGTATTTAAAATAATAGTGATGTGTTAAAAAAATGTTTCAAGATATCGATAGTACTACGTATTAGTTTAAAAGTAAAATTACCAGTGACCATTGTTGAGGTTATTTCATTCATCGATAGAAATTAATTCGATTTTTATATTATAGTTTTTTGTATATGTTGACTTATAGTGGTGTAGACATCTCCCAAAAGTTTAGCCTTGTTGTCCTTTCTTTTAATACTTGACTTACGAAAAGTCTCCAATGCTTTTTACTTTACTTCAATTACTTCACGTTTTTGTAATGGAGTCTCACACATCAAACAATCTATTTAATTAGAAGCCAGTGATGGAATATACGAAAAACACTTGTTGGTGTAGATGAATAATAGTTTGCGGCGCTCGTACGCCAAAACTAATGATTGTACAAAAAAACGTTATAACAAAAATTGTAGTAAATTTACTCTAGTTTAGTTTTTCAATTTGTTTTTTATCCTAAAATGAGGCGGATTTGTCAAAAAACTGCTGTTAAACGCAATTTTTCCAATATGGCATTGGCAGCGCGAGCGCCAAAGGTACGAGATTTGCAAAGTTGAAACGCATAAAGAGCACTTCGTAATCTCTAAATGTACCTATTTTCAAAACCCTCGAAAAACTTCCTGGTAACCTCTAATTTATAGATATATCTAACTGGTCAGTAATCTGGTGAATCCACTTATCTGAAGATCTAGCACGAGGTCTCTTGCCTTTAACTTTCCCAATGACCACTAGTCTCTCCATATTGTCTGGGTTCTTTCGGGTTATGTAGTCAAAGTACATCAGTATCTACTGTCGGCGGCATACTGCTGATAACCTCTGGATGTCCAATCTTCTAATTACTTGGTGTCAGTTGCATAGAAAGACCTATAAAAAATGTAAAATAAAAATAAATATAAGAATAATGTAGAAAAATAATGTAAATAAATAAACAAACCGAAATTATATAATTTAACAATAATTAAAATATGGCAATCTCAATCTTTAATCTCTAATCCAAAATCGATATTTTCAATCCATTTCCTACTTTTGTGATTTCAATATTCGATCCACAGATCGTTTCGTCGATCCGTTTTACGAATCCATCGTTGGGAGGGCGATCCGGCATTTTTGGATTGCCACTTGTATGAAAGTGACAGCTACACGTTTTCAATAAACGATCTCTAATTTTGACAGATCCGTTTTTGACCTCAATCGATCTTTATTTGCGATCCCCCAATATTGAGAGATTCTTGTGTAATAATGGAGTTATTTGCGAGTGATGGTGATAGTGATTGAAATGTTACTTCAATTATGGGATTTGGATAGTAGTGACGGCGAACTAGAAAGAGCAGAGTCCTCAAAAATAAACTTCTTGCAAAGTTTAGAATAAACAAAACATCCGTTGAAATGGTTTTGAACGAAATAATGCCATTTGTTAGTGAAATCGAGGCGGTAAAGTGTTTTAATAATATTTACATTGCTTTATACATTAGATGACCTAAAATAATATTCAATTCTATTTTTAGAAACAACGGCTGTCCACCATTGCATCAACTTTTACTTAACTCTACGATTTTATGCATTGGGGACAATGCTAAATTCGGTGGCTGATTTTGTTGGTGTATCCCTATCAGCGGTATGTAGGATAGTGGCAGATATATTTGCTGCTATTGCTAGATTGTATGGCAAATATACTGTTCTGGACTACAGACAAATTTTATAATATCACTCGGTTTTCTAGAGTATATGGTGCCATTCATTGAAACTGAACTCAATATTAAGAGGTTGGCAATATTATATTGTCACTTCTATTTCAAATATATAACACAATTTTTACTGACTTGCTTGCACCTTTGTTAAACCCATCAACTACACAAGAAATCAGATACAATGAGGCCCACATAAAAACTAGAAATACAATTGAAAGGTAAAACTAACACTTAAGATTATTAGGTACTCATATTGCTTACCACAGGTGGGTACTTCCTTTACTGTTACCATTTGACCTATGCTTTATGTACATGTAAGAATTTTTACAACTATACATATAATAAAACTGTAGAGGTCGAATTTCTGTACAATGAGAAAAAATGCTATATACCGAGTCAGGGGATGTAAGAAGTGAAATAGAACTAATTTAGATTTTTTTCAAATTTTCTGTTTCTGTTTGTCTGTCTGTTTGTACCAGTTAATCTCCGAACTGACTGGATTGATTTAAATGAAATTTTGTATGGTGGTAGCTTATATCCCTGGTCAACATATAGGATAGTTTTTATCTCGAAAAATTAAAAAGTTCCCGTGGGATAGTTAAAAAACCGCACCACACAGACGAAGTCGCAGGCATCAGCTAGTTTAAAATATATTTCTATTTAAAATGTAAACATTCTTACATGTACAGGAAACATAGGTCAAATGGAAGCAGTAAAGAAAGTACCCACTTGTTTACTAGTAGGAAATAGCATTTCTTTTTTAATTTGAAAAATATATTTCTTTGTACAGGTGTTTGGAAACATTGCTTCCCAGTAATATCACTGACAATGCGATTGTCCTGAGAAAATATAACAAAGGTTATAATAGCTACAGCAGTTCTTCGCATCATTTGTAGGACCTAGTATTGAGGAAGTGGTCCCTGAAGTAGAGTTGTCGTGAGAAAGTTACTGTGACATCAGAAAATTTGGAAAATAATGTTACTCATAGAATAGATACAATTTCAAATTATTTTTAATAATACACATATATATTATACCTGCCTCTAAATATATATTATGTGTGTATAATATATTGAAATAAAAAGTTGCCTGTGTTAATGGAGATTGTAAGCTATGTTTGTACTACTGCTACACTTTACTGAAAATTCTTTCACCCATTTTGTGTTATTGACAAATAAACACTCACACAAACAAACTTTCACATTTATTTATATTTATAGGATTTGTAAATTGTTTAAAGTTCATGTAAATATGTGTTGTGATGATGGCTATTACTTAAATTATGCTAGATTTAAATGGAATAATGTCCAGGAAATAAAATATACAGATCATACTATAACATTGTTTAATTTCAACATAAAAGGTACATCATTACATATTATTAAAAACTTTTTTAATGTAGGTAATTCTAATAGCTACATTTAGGTTACTTACTATTAATATTTACATTCACATTATACACACAAACTTAAAATTAAAATATACAAATGTAAAACATCCTAGAACTTATTTTTTTTTTAATTAAAAACTAAATGAATTAATATGACTAAAACAAACAATTTTATACATTTTCTGCCTTCAAATTCCTTATCTCTAATTTTACTTGTCATTCTCTAATTTAATATTTTCAACCATACTCTAATAATTTTTTCTTGACTATATAATATTCTATAGCTTTATTTCTGGCTTCACAACCATCATCACTTTTTATCCTCCTGCGTTTGGCACCTGTGAAAACAAAATGTGATATAATAATCTGCATTTAAATATAATTAAATTCCTTCTAGAATTATATTTTATATGTAGTTTACAGAATCTTAATGTCATTGACATCTGCAATAGTTGTAAAATTGAGTCATTGAGGCTACTATATGTATGTACTCAGTGTGCGAGTTTCAATACACAGGGGGGGAATCAGACCTAGGATATCTAAGTTGTGACTCAAATGTAATAACACTTGTCCACAATAACTTATATTCTTACTAAACAGGGTTATTTAGTAGAACTTTAACAACCGCCCAACCAGGACAAACTTACTTGCACCATACTTAACAATATCTTATCTATAATTATTAACAAATATGTTGTTTTAAAAAAGTAATAAAACACACTTGTCCTTGTGGTTGTGTATTTAATTAATTTTATCACAGAAAATTGTTATTTATTCATAAATATGATGGGTAATTCAATAGATATTTAGTTACATAATGTTTACTTACCATTAAATTCTCCATTTTCTAGTTTTTCTTGCTACAAAACAAACTTTAAACTACCTAAATATCTAATACTTGCTTACAAAAACAACAACATTTTAATAATATCAAATTGACTGGCGTGAAGTTTATTTTTCTTAAGATGCTGTTCCGTTCCTATTCAAAGGTTTGAGTTACAGAAGAACAGAACGTGTGCTAAAATGTTTAATAAATCCCCTAAGGTTATTTATAAAATATATATTAATAAATATAAAAAATATTATGTTTATTCGTGAAATATACTACTTTGAATGTAAAAATTATCATCAAAATCTAAAGAACTCTTAACTAAAACTGCGTGAAACGAAACGTTCGGGAGGACACAAATTTATGACCAATCCCTTTTTTTTTGTGAGATTTTATAACCAGATGTTATATTGAAACGAGGATTTTGGATCGATCGATGGATTGGTTAAAATCTGGATAGATAACCATTTTAGGATTGAGATCGAAGATTGATTACGACCTGCAATGGCTTATTAGCTTAGGGTTGCCACTTGCTTGTGCCTGATATAGATTATTCCGACGATAAAAAAATAATTCGCTTTAGTATGGTATGGTTGAAATATGACATTTTCAACATGTACAATGGCGATAAGAAAATAGGGTGCAAACAATGAAAATCTATTAATCTCGTACTTGAAAATCTAATTACAAATAAAAATGCTATTATATACATCGGTCAAACATAAAAACGGAAGATAAAGTGTTTGTTCATGTATTTTTTATTATTATATAAGATTATGTTTTGCGTATGTTAGATTTGACCTTCCATGGTCAAATTGATCGTGTACTAGCAGAAGGTGATGTCAGGAGCCTTAAGAACAGACGCGCGTGCATGACAAGAGTTATGAATGTCAAAGAAGCAAGTGAGGTGTGTAAGAATCAGCCTGAATGGCGCCTTGTTGTTCGTGCCTACCCCGCAAAGGAAATGGCGTGAAGTTATGTGTGTGTATGTTAGATTTGACAGGCTTTTGTATTTTAATAAATAAATTATTTTTTATTGCCCTCTTTTAAACCAAAACCTCCCCTACTGTAGACTGTTCGGATACTGAATACCTCAGTATGGTAGAGGTTGAAAAATAATCCAATAACAAATAAACTTTTTAATTTCAGAAACACGTAAAAACTAAACAACTTTTCATATAGCAATCCATGTCTGCGAATCAGAACATATAATATAAACCTACTGATCCAACATTTGTAGTCTTCTCCTGTAGACATTAAAACTCTTTTGTGTTTGACCCATATCTATACTAATATTATAAAGAGGTAAAGTTTGTGAGTTGGTAAGTTTATGACGTTGTGGGGTGTAATCTCTGGACCTACTAAACCGATTTTAAAAATTATTTTACTGTTCGAAAGCTAGGTTAACAGGGAGTGTCATAGGCTATATAACATACATACATACATAATTAAGTACTAATTACTTAATCTAATATATAAAAATGTCGTGTCACGGTGTTTGTGGTCGAGCTTCTTCTAAACGGCTTAACCGATTTTAATGTTTTTTTTTGTGTATTTGCTAGATATGAATGAGAATAGGTAGTAAATTATAGATATAGGTTTATCCGTGCAGGAACGGAGAAGAAATACAATTTACTGCGGCCGGGCGGCCTATCGTAAGAGGCGACAAAACAACACACAGCCAGGTGGTAGGGCATTTGCCTGTCTGGATGGCTACCGCCCCTGGTCTAGGGTATGTCGCCATAACAACCTTGAGTTTTGTTCCGGCATTAGTAACCAGGTTCCAGGTTCCCTTAAGAGAGCAGCAGCGCATTTGTAGCACCTTTCGTGTTGCAAATGTCCATAGGCGACGGTAACCGCTTTCCATCAAGTGGGCCGTCTGCCGGTCTGCTGAACTCCTGCAATAAGGGATTTTTTTCTTTTTATGGCAGAACAAGGTTTGCCGGGTAAGCTAGTACAATAACAATATTACTTACAAATACATCTGACAGCCCTAACGCCGTCGTAAAACCCAGTGAAGTTGTTATACTTCGTATCTCGATCGTAAAACCGAAAAAGACAGCATATTATATTGGGATTAAGAAAGAAAGAGAGCACAGTCGAATCTTATACTAATATATAAAGCTGAAGAGTTCGTTTGTTTGATTGAACGCGCTAATCTCAGAAACTACTAGTCTGATTTGAAAAATTCTTTCAGTGGTAGATAGCCCATTTATCGAGGAAGGCTATAGGCTATATAATCATCACACTAAGACCAATAGGAGCGGAGAACCAATGAAGAATGTTTCAAAATTGCGGGTTTTTTTTAACTTACTTTTTTTTAAACTATTCCACGCGGACGAAGTCGCGGGCAGAAGCTAGTCTCCTTCATAAACTGTGCGTACATTTAACTGCTTATGTTTTATTCGTTTTTAGATAAGTATTCTAGAATGAACTGTCATCCGCACTCAGAATCATTAAGGAAAGATTACCTTTAAGATTCATTTAAGTATTTTGATATTAATTGTCGCTATCATATGAGAGCTTCATTTAAATCGGTCCAGTCGTTTCGGAGATTAGCCCGTACAAACAGACAGACAAACAGAAAAACAAAAAAATTGAAAAAATCGAAATTAGTTCTATTTCACTACTTACATCCCCCTGACTCGGTTTTTAGCATTTTTTTTTCATTGTACAGAAATTCGACCTCTACAGTTTTATTATACGTATAGATAGTGCAATCTTAGCTGAGATGAATGAGTATTGTATAAACAATAGATAAAGTGAGAAATTAGTACATAGGGGATCTTTGAAAGTAACACTCATTACTGTAATATTGAGAGGAAGAGGATAAGGTGGCATAACATGTCATGAGAAAAGATGAAAGTCACGTGACAAAAAGAATGTCAGACCAAAAAAAGAGATTTATTGTGTGAAAGATGATTTGTACGGCAGTGAAAGAAAGGGTGTAGCAGAAGAAGCATGAAAGTACAATAAATGCAGTTGAAATGAGAGCTTTGAGAAGTATATGTGAGGTAAGCATGAGTCATATGATATGGAATAGTTGTAATAAGGGAACGTTGTGGATCGAAAGAAGATGTAATAATATTAGTTGAAAAAGGAATGTTAAGGTGGTTTGGGTATGTAGAGACCCAACCTTTATATATAACCTATCCCTTTATCTCAACCCCCTATCCAATCCTAAAGACTGTTAACGCTTTAACCCCAGTGTTGTAAACATCCATCGGCGACGATAACCACTTTCCTTCAGCTGCTTTTATCCGTGCAGGAACGGAGAAAGAATACAATCTCCTGCGGCCGGGCGGCCTGTCATAAGAGGCGACTTAACCACCCACAGCCAGGTGGTAGGGCATTTGCCCGACTGGATGGCTACCACCCCCGGTCTAAAGTATGTCGCCATAACAACCTTGAGTTGTGTTCCGGCATTAGTGACCAGGTTCCAGTCTCCCTTAAGTGAGCGGCAGCGCATTTGTAGCAACTTTGCTGTTGCAAATGTCCATAGGCGATCTTAACCGCTTTCCATCGAGTGGACCGTCTGCCTGTCTGCTGATCTCCTGCAATAAAAGAAAAAGCTGGGCCGTCCGCTTGAGAGCCAACTTGGCGATACAAAAAAAAGTTGGAACTTTGGAACCTTACAAGTTTGTAATATAGTGCGTAATCCAGACAAAGTGTTGATATCAATATGAGTACAGAGAATGATACGTCATTTATGCATTATAAATTTTTCTTTATCTCTTTTTATGCTTTATAACCGTTGGGGCGGCCTGTCGTGAGAGGCGACAAAACAACCCACAGACAGACGGTAGGGTATTTGCCCGTCTGGATGGCTACTGCCCCTGGTTTAGTGTGTGTCGCCATAACAACCTTGAGTTTTGTTCCGGCATTAGTAACCAGTTTCCAGGTTCCCTTAAGAGAGCAGCAGCGCATTTGTAGCACCTTTCGTGTTGCAAATGTCCATAGACGACGGTAACCGCTTTCCATCAAGTGGGCCGTCTGCCGGTCTGCTGAACTCCTGCAATAAGGGATTTTTTTCTTTTTATAGCAGAACACAGTTTGCCTAAGATGGCCTAAATGGCGCTCTGTTGTTCGTGCCTACCCCGCAAGGGAACTGGCGTGAAGTTATGTATGTATGTATGTGGATGGTCACCATACCTGGTCTGGAGTATGCCGCCATAACAAGCTTGAGTTGTGTTCCGGCATTAGAGGTCAGGTTCCAGTTACAATTACGAATTGCGCGGCACATTGTTAATACCTAGTGTTGCAAATGTTTGTTGGCGACAGTAATTGCTTTCCACAGATAAAAAAATAAAAATAAGTAGCGAAGCGTCTTGCAGCCATGAGGCTTTCTTCCGCAACTTCTCAAAACTCATAATATTCAATGTAATACAATATATTTCCCTCTCTCCGTCCTTCTAAAGAAATCTATAAAACTTTTTACATTTGTAATTGGCCTTTTCTTTCGTCGGTTTTAGTAGAGTCGTATTCAAATTAGTTTGGAAATTGTGACGCCATATTGTTAATACAAGCGGCGACATCTGTCTTTCTAAGTCGCGTAACTCGGGTTATTGAGCTTTTCAAATTTGAAAATGGAACTTTGTATTTCGTAATAAGGTTGAATTATTTTTTAATTTGCTTCTTCGAGCATTAATTAAAATTATGTTTGCATTAACGTATTTATTAATTGAAGTTAATGAATTCGTCATTACGGTTTTGTTGAAAAATAAGCTACAGTAGAACTTCAGAAATATTTTCGCGAAAATTAATTTGCGCAATAAAATTGTGTTGAGTAAAATATGAATGTACTATTATGATGCATGAGACGGTGTTTTTAGCAGTACCGAAATTACACGGAATTAATTTCATTTTTTTATCTACATACTTAAGTAGGCACTTAGAACCTCTAAGTGATAATAATCTTTTCATTGCTTATGTATGTTTAGTTTAAGCCTTGATGAACAATAGTGTGGTAACACCATAGTAATACATTCGTATAAGTGTGTTTGATTTTTTTAGGTTATATTTCGAACAATACATTTAATAGTCCTTAACCAGATTGTCACAAATTTGAAAGTGTCGAGTCGGCGACGAGAGCAAAAGAAGCGCTACACGGCTGCGACATATACTCAGGGTGCTGCACATTGAAAATTGAATTCGCCAAGGTCAGTATCATTTATTTAATATTCTCACTTCATGTATGATAATTAAATGCGTTCGCGTATAACTAAGGGCTCCTTAGAGCTGACAATCGTCGAATGATTTTGTCATTTGGGGACGGAATCATAAGAAAGCATTCAATCCAAAATACCCCATATCTCAAAAACTACGTAATGGATATTGTTCAAACAAGTTGTAAGTATTTTTAAAGATGTACAAGTATGATTTTACTCAGATTTTTGGACGTCACAGTTTTAAAATTAGAGGAGGGACCAGACTCGTTTACGAATTTTGATGCGACATCTACTGACCTATTGAAAAAAATATGCGCCATCGTAGCTTCTTAGTAGATTATTGCGCTCGCGTTCTGAACTCGAAGAGTACGAATTGGAATAATTAGGTGCCTAATGTGCATATTGTTACAATTACCACGTGCTAACGTTGAAGGGAAAACATCGTGATGAAACCTGCACATCGAGATAGATAGTCGATGACCCAAACTCACCAATTATATTATATTGAAACTTACTGTTTTTGAGAAGAAAGGACCCCGTGATTGACAATAAATATTGTTGGAATCATTGCAAAAAAAATGTATTAAACTCAATAAATAATTGTAATTGAGTTTACTTATTACCGCCATCTACATCTTTTAGTGTATATCTCTCAAACGCTCGTGAAACCTATTGGAATGTATGAGATCTGACGCAATTTCAAAGCAAACACCATTCACGTCAGGCCTGGGGGGCTCTTCAAGTCACTCGACGCTCAAACGGATCGAGTTACTGACGGATGAACGGGCAAACAATACAGATTGTATACTCTCATATATCTACGTATATTTGTAATACCTCTTTGACTGCTGGAATGTTTATTATGAGAAATATTGCAATGACTAGCTTTATTCACCTCACTTTTCTTACATCTTCTCCAATTTATTTGGCGTCGGCACAATATGTCTTTTCCCTCCACACTTCTCTATTCTGACATACATCCTCTGTCATACCACAAATCATTATATCATCCCCTTCACACATTCCATGTATCTCTTTTTTAGAACTTGGAACAGTTCCTATATTCATTCTTTTCCTTACCATTGCTAGAATTTTTTTTTTCACATTAGGTGTATGGAGCTTATGTCAAATTTTAACAGATAGTAGGCAAATCAACAGTCGATAAGATATAGGAATGAATGGACGACAAGTATACGCTCGGGTTATCAGTTGAAATTCTGAAACCGTTCTTTTTACTCGACGTCGTGGAGATAATATTCTCAACATGGCTTATTATTGTGTCTCAAAACTTTTGTGTTCCAAAATAAAAGACTTTACTACCCTTATATCTATGGCTATCTTTATTCATACCTTTAACTACTATATTGCAATGCTTTCTCTTTGTTTCTTCATTTAGCTGTTCTGTATCAACAAATAACAACTTCTGTTTAAGAACTCTTTGAAAGTCATAGATAAATTACAAGACTGGTAATAAATTATGTAATCAAGTCAACCTTAATTGCAATTATCTACTAATGGGAAAAGGATAGATACGACCGGGTATGTTATACGGGTCCGAATGTTGGGCTACTAAAGTGATAGACCAAAAATGAGCTGAGATGAGAATATTGAGATGTGTGTGTGGTGTTACAGGAATGAATAAGGTGAGAAATGTGTACACACGGGGGATCTTTAAAAATGACAGAACAATTGAGAGGAAAAAAATTAAGGTGGTATGGGCATGTAATGAGGAGGAATGATAGCTACCTGAGAAAAAGATTCTTCGACTAGGAGATCAATGGATACGCGTGTAAAGGTAGGCCAAAAAAGAGATGTATGGGTTATGTGACATGATGACTTGTGGTGTGACAGAGAACGTATGCCAGAATAGAGGAGTATGAAAATAGGAAAAGGCATATTGTGCCGAACTCAAATGATTGAGAAAAGGTGAAAGAAAAGAGAGAAAGAAATAAAACTTTACTACTTAAATTAAACATTAAAGAGTTAGTAGGTAATTAAACATTAAATACTCTGTAGCCGTGCTTTCTCATTGGATTTCTGCAAACTTGACACCGCTCTGTGTCACGCATATGACGTCATGCACACGCGTTATCATGACACTTGCTAATTAAACAAAAATAAGTACTCCAGATAACGCCATTGGAAGTGGCATTATTAATATCCCGCTTTCAGTGTAACAGCGTGTACGACAATATCCCATTTATCGGGTACAAATAGGTTGTCCCCATTAAGGGCATATCCGGGAGCGATATCGATCATAAAGGGAGACCCTTATTTGTTCACAATGAGCCGCTTTTCCTTGCAGTACTTTGTATAATGGCCACCGATGATGAGACATTTCAGTACAGAAATTATTAAAAAATTAAATAAAATCTTTCATCATCAATCAACAGGAGCATATCAGGCCACGTACATTGAAATATTTCGAATAGGTGGAGAGCTGGTGAACAAACACTACTGTTTTTGTCAATTTCAAATATTTTGAAATATTTAATCAAAAATGTCCTTTAACACAAACGGATCTGAACGTATCTTTAAAAACATTTACAATAATTACGGAATGAAAATTAATAAATAAAAGTACAAGCAAATTACAGATTACGTACCTACCACATCGCTGACAGAGGAAAACGTGCCCACAATGCTAATTCACTGTGCGAAGTACAAACCTACCAATCTTCTGGTGGCATCATCAAAGAGTTTCCTGATAAATTTTTTTTAGAAACTGCGGATGATTCCCACGGACCTAGTGTCTCAACTCCATACTGCACAGATATGTAACCTCTTTTAAGTCTGAAATTATGCAGACTTTTCATCCCATGTTTTAAAAGTGAAAGGGAGTTATTTACATACTTGCTTTACCGCTTTGATAGCGAATATCTCCACACCTATCGATCCGAATAGAAAGTTCTCATTTAGAAGCATCATTATAATTTTTAAGATCAGTATATCGATACTCCACGCGCTTGTTAATTACGCGGAAATAAACTTTTCAACCCCTTAATTGCGTATGTGTCACGACTACCCCTAAGGTTTTTTAGTATTATATAAAAATACACCCCCCGCCAAATCCCGTCTAGTAGTTTTTGAGGAAAATGGTTGTTTAATCGTAAAATATATAGTCAGACGTACGAACGCGACTATTTGATAAGGATTTTCTTTTTAACAAGATGGCCGTTTCGGAAAAAATGGGCTGTAAAACAAAGTTGTACGAGCATAAATGATTAATGTGACGATCTGTATCACAATGGAGTGGACAGACATTGTACAATAGAGAAGGTGAAAAAAATAAACACTCCATCCTTTTGTGTGACAAGTTGAATAAACCTAAAATCGTGTTGACAAAAGACCTGGTGGGGCTTTGATAAATATTTATCGCGATTCATTCGTTCGTTTTTTACGAGGTAACAGTTCCGGGTCATATTTGGTTGTTTGTCATCATACTCTATTGGGAGCAAGATTTGTGAGAACTCAATTGTACTTAATGAAGACGAATAGAGAAAAGAGTTCAGTGCAGGTTGATGTCGCTGATTAATGTCATTATTTTATGGAAATCTTGTATAGTACGTCGTACCTAACCCCGTTGTTCGGCTAATCACAGCTCACTATCTGAGGTACAGTTCCTCAAGTTTGCGCCATATATTTCACCAAAAGTTTTCCCAATCCAGCACTTGTCGGCGACCTTCCACAGGTCGTTGATTCACCGGGCTGGAGAACGTCCGACACCACGTTTACCGAGACGCAGTTTCAACCCCAGGTCTTGTCTGCTCCCAGTGTTCTTTAGCTTGCTAACTTTGTGAGTTCTGTCGGTTATCTAAGTTCTTTAAGGATATGCTCATTTCAGATTTTGCTTATAACAGAGATTCCGGCCATTGTTTCTTGATCGACTTAGATTTTAAAAATCACTCCGCCGGCAATGTTTACCCGTCTCCTTGATAAGGTCAGTTAAGGGTTACAAAAAATCCTACCACTAAGTCACAAGTTATTGGAGTACAAATCTATTTGACCCGATTTAATAATCCTAAAGTTGATCAATAACAAAACTATTTAGTAACTATAAAAAATATCCTTTTTTTTAGTTTCGTACTTTTGGGTGCTCAGTACAGGCTGCTGTCCCTTATTTGACTTCTTACGTCGCCCTACGGTCAGAATTATCGTGCTCCCGAACTTCAGAAGTATTAGAATCTTTAAACCTTAGAAGAGACCTTTACACTTGTAAGTGTGTTCTACTCTTCGTCTAAATCTGATTTTATGCCTACATCGTTATTCTATCACCACACTATTAGCCAAAGTTTAGAAGATCATCTATACTCCTTGCCTCTTGGTACTCGTCCATTGTACGTAGCGCTGGATCCTTCATGCTCTAAGTGTGTAAGCTGTCATGTACTTCCTTCTACGGTATCTAGCGCAATATAATAGGAATATTTTATCTTAAATAAATGCAAATACATCTACTTCCACAGTTATTTAATAGCTATCTCTTGTTCTCGTCTTTTACGACTTGGATATAAGGCACCATGAATATATTTCGCTTCAAATTAAATTATAAATTCATTAGAAAAAAATCTCCACGCTCAACCGTCGTTCCTTCACTGGCGCCATTTTGTTTTCGAGATAAATTCAAAATGGCGCGTGCATCGTCGAGGCCTCGTTTAGTGCTATTGTTGTAGATAGGCGCTTTTTATTCGATTTTTCGCAGTTCCGCTCAAAAAGCTGGGTTGATTTTAAATATAGGGTTCAATAAATAAGATGGTTATTTTTTTACTATAAACTATTAGTGCTAACAACACCGTGCTAGCTCTGTGTCGAGTTTTATTTAAATCCGTTCAGTAGGTTTCAGCTAATGCTCTTACAGACAGATGACTGAGCAAAAATTTAAATGTTGCATTTTCGGAACGTGCTCGTCCTGATTCGACGAACTGAGTTTTTTTCTCTTTTTTAAATTCATTGTAGAAAAGACAACATGATTTTCTTCCATCTTCGGATGACAAGGCGCTCTAGTTTTCGCCAGCGTTCAAAGTGGAACCACCACCAGTGCGAATGAAATGTTTAGTCTCTACGTTCTTTCTGCATACGGCTGAGCTGTGGAATGCACTGCCAGAGTCCGTGTTTACCGAATAGTAAAATCCGGGTGTTTTCAAGTCTCGTATGGATAGGTATTTTCAAGGTAAAGCGTGCTCTATCTTAGACCGCATCATCAACTGACATTAGGCGTGAACGTGGTCAAACGCAAACCTATTTATTATAAAAAGAAGACGCGTCATACTGAACCCATATTATAAGCACTGCACACGCTTAGATGTGCGTTTTTTCTTCTCGAGTCTGTACTTTCATAAATGCACAGAGAAATTTAGCGCCTACCCGCATGCAATTGGTGTTTGCGGTTTAACAGTTTAACTGAGCGCCGTGTGAATTCTAATGGAAAATTTATTTTGAATATTGCATTGCGGAGTTTTATTGTTGAAATATGTTATTGTTGGAACATTTCACGAGTTTCATTTGATTTTGGCTGTTGATAGAATTATTGATTCATGATTTTGTCGTTATGGCAATGTGTCAAGTTTTATTAGTCAATCTATAGATTTCGCTGCGTGTTTACCAATATAATTCTCTCTCTCTCTCTCTCTATATATATATATATATATGTATATATATATATGTATATATATATATATATATATATATATATATATATATATATATAATATAGTGTGCATGTATTTCTATTTTCGTCCTTTTTGTTAACTCGTATGAGGTGAAGTTCTGTATGTTCTCTTGATATTTGCTACATAAAACTGGACAATGCAATGGAAAATGATTTCTGGGAATGACAATTGCCCGATAAGAAACATACCTTCGAGAAAACCTAGCCCTAAATCGCTCGTTCAGAAGCTTGGGGGGATAGTTTGCGAGCCGTATAGGCCAGATCGGGGGTAGCACTAGCATGCCCAGTCAGAACTCGTGCCATGCTATTGCCACTCCACAGTTAGGGATACCCACTAATACCCCTAGATGTTCCGCCCTGCATCTTATGTCAGAGCTGAACGGGAAAACGGGGTGACCAAACTCCGCGTGCCCTAGCAGGCAGGGCCTCGCAGACAGACCTCGTCCACTGCCGGGGGACTACTTCTATCTCCCGCGGCATCTTCCAGATCTCATCCGGGGTGTGGGGCAGTTTATAACAAAATTATAAACCCAAGCCAACATTTTGTCGATGCACGAACGGCGAAAGAATACAATTTCTGCGGCCGGATGGCCTTTCGTAAGAGGCAACAAAACAACCCACAGCCAGGTGGTAGGGCATTTGCCCGACTGGATGGCTACTACCCCTGGTCTAGAGTATGCCGCCATAACATCCTTGATTTGTGTTTCGGCATTAGTGACTAAGTTCCAGTCTCCCTTAAGAGAGCAGCAGCGCATTTGTAGCACCTTTGGTGTTGCATATGTCCATAGGCGATGGTAATCACTTTCCATGAAGTGGGCCGTCTGCCTGTCTGCTGACCTCGTGCAATAAAAAAAAATATCAAAACTACTGTTCTTTTAGGTATTTATCGAGGAAGGCTATTATAGGCTATATATCATCACGATAAGACCAAACTCTTACATCTCGCGGGCAGGAGCTAGTAGTTAAATATACATACATTACGCTACTTACAGTTTTGACTGTTTCAAAGATACGAAAGTAAAAATTAAGGAAACTCTTTGGACTTTTAAGGACTACCGTGTACAATGCTTAGTACCGCCTTAAACCGTTGCCTACATCTATTTCAAAAACATAAGGTTAAAATGGCATATTGTCACTGAGTTGCGAAATAAGTATCTCTATTGCAAAGTGTTCTTCCGCTTCCGGATTTTTCGGAAAACGAATAAAAATGAGGAATACTGGCAGTTTACAGACTCGTCTCGGTTACGGATTCAAATGGGAATAAAACAGGTAACAGGTTTCGAATTTGGAACGCTGTGCACATTTATTCGCGATAAGGACGTCGATGTGTTTGGACGTGTTTTGAAATTGACAGCATTTTTGTGACGCCATTTGCTGATTCATCTAGCAATGCACACACATCGCCTTATAACGAATGATTAATTAATTTTTCAAGTGGGCCTTCCAGAGCCAAATCCAAAACTATACGAAATAACGAAAAACATTCAGTCTCATCATCATTATCTTTTACATACATACATACATAATTTCACGCCAGTTCCCTTGCGGGGTAGGCACGAACAACAGAGCGCCATTCAGGCTTATTCTTACACACCTCACTTGCTTCTTGGACATTCATAACTCTTGTCATGCACGCTCGTCTGTTCTTAAGGCTCCTGACATCACCTTCTGCTAGTACACGATCAGTTTTATCATGGAAGGTGTGTCGTGGCCTCCCACGACTTTTGCATCCATCCACTTTTGCATTGTATATCTGTTTAGTCATTCTTTCATCATGCATTATCTTTTACATTTTTGAAAAGTCAATTATCCTTGTCAGGAATCGAATCGGCTAATTTTGAAAAAGTGTACATACATATGTTATTATACCAGATCGTAATGAAGCTTCTAAGGATCCAATGATGTGAAAAGATTTCAAATGGCACACTAACGTTGATTGATACCAATTTACTTTTCATAAAAATTGTCCCCATATTTGTCACTGAAAAAAAATCCTGTGATATACACAGACAGACAGAAGGAAGGAGGGATGTTATGAAGATATTTCCTTTTTTTTTTGGCAAAATGGCTACAGGCATGTGGAATGGCAGGCATGTGGAAAGAATGCATGATGAAAGAATGACTAAACAGATGTAAAAGTGGATGGATGCAGAAGTCGTGGAAGGCCGACACACCTTCCATGCTCAAATTGATCGTGTACTAGCAGAAGGTGATGTCAGGAGCCTTAAGAACAGACGAGCGTGTATAACAAGAGTTATGAATGTCAAAGAAGCAAGTGAGGTGTGTAAGAATAAGCCTGAATGGCGCTCTGTTGTTCGTACCTTTCCCGCAAGGGAACTGGCGTGAAGTTATGTATGTATGTAAAATGGCTACAGAATCCTAAAAAATTTGGTTATAATTTCTATCAAAAACTAAATATGATCTATTCGTGCAGGAATGAACAAAGTATAGAATTTCCTGCGTTGCGTTGGGACGGCCTGACGTAAGAGGGTGTGGTAGGGTATCTGCCCAACTAGATGGCTACCACCCCCGGTGTAGATTATGCCACCATAACAACCTTGAGTGGTGTTTCGGAATTAGTGGCCAGGTTCCTGCCTTCCTTTAGAGAGCAGCAGCACAATCGTAGTACCTTTGTTACTGCAAATATGCGATGTTAATCGCTTTCCAGTATTAGGTGGGTCGTCTGCCTGTCTGCCGAAATCATGCAATAAAAAACCCAACTCGCACGTGGCTACCCAATGTTACATACACGTAATGAAGATTTTTATTTACAAAACGAAATTATTTCAAATAATATCTCACTGTATTTTTCCCTATCAATCAGTAAATACTTCTGAAACACGATCAAATTCAATGTAAATATTTACAAGTTGAGATCAAAAGATCGTTTAGTATCAATCATGAGGATCGCTGTTTTATTTAACCTATGTATTTGATCTAGGTTTGTTCTGTGATTTTATTATACTGACTGTTACCCGCGACTTTGTGTTCATTTATTCAGTGCCGTAATCAGGGCGGTGCCAACGGTGCCCAGGCACAGCGCGTAGGCTTTTTTTTTTTTTTTTTTTTTAATTGCAGGAGATCAGCATATAGGCAGACGGCCCACTTGATGGAAAGCGGTTACCATCGCCTATGGACATTTGCAACACCAAAGACGCTACAAATGCGCTGCTGCTCTCTTAAGGGAGACTGGATCCTGGTCACTAATGCCGGAACACAACTCAAGGTTGTTATGGCGACATACTTTAGACCATACTTTAGGCTCTGGGGGGCTCAAGAATGGCCAGACCAGGCAGGACTATTGTTTTTTTCCGGTTTGCTCCTGATAAGTTTCCGCTGCGCCCCTAGTGCTCGATTCCAACGCATACGTACCTAACTGCCAGTATCGTCAAAAAACGTCTGTTAAATTAGACAAAACATCGCGCTCATTTTTTTGGCAGCGTACGAGCGTATTTACCAACACCAAGGTCCTTGTGCGTTATTTTATACCCTGAATGAAATAAACAAGGACTATACATAGCATTGCTCTAGCTAGGGTACCTATAATATCTAAAAAAAAAACAAAACAAGGGCGCAGTTATAGAAGCTCGCATAGGGCGCACAAAAGGCTATATTTACGGCATTGCATTTATTATTGTATTGGCCATACATTAAGGAATTCAATCACGTAACAATACGAGTGCCTTTCCTACCACACCTTTACAGTTCCTAATAACAGTCTCCTTATCTCATAATTCGCCAATTAAAAACGTCGTGCCACCTAGCGGAAGGCCCAGTCGTCGATCTATTACGGCAGATTACGGGCGCGTGCGCCACCCTCTTACATACATACATACATACATACATAACTTCACGCCAGTTCCCTTGCGGGGTAGGCACGAACAACAGAGCGCCATTTAGGCTTATTCTTACACACCTCACTTGCTTCTTTGACATTCATAACTCTTGTCATGCACGCTCGTCTGTTCTTAAGGCTCCTGACATCACCTTCTGCTAGTACACGATCAATTTGATCATGGAAGGTGTGTCGTGTTCTTGTAACAATTAGTTTAATTTAATTTGTCCTAAATAATATGATTTTATTTCTGTCTTTCTTACTATATATCAATCATCCTTCACACAATCCATCCGTCTCATTTTTTGGTCTGCCTTTGCACTTGTATCCAACGTTCTTCCATTTTGTCAATTGACATTCATCCCACGGCATTACCTACATACCACCTAAATCTTCTTCCTCTCAATTCTTTTTCTTAGGTTCTTATTTCTCACCTCATCAGTTCTTGTAATCTCAGCTAAGTGGAGACGTTTTTGTTCTCTGGTCTAAATCACTTTATTCCTTACCAAAAGTCTTAAGTGTGAATTTACGACGGCCTCTGTGGTTGAGCGGGCTAAGCCTTTGCCGGCGTACCTCACTGCAACGCAGAGGTTCCGGGTTCGATTCCTGGTATAGTAAATTTCGGAAACGTATTTTCTCCGTTATTTACTATGGTCTGGGTGTCTGGGATCATCGGCCCCAGAGTAGTCCGTTGTATATTACCCATAACACAAGCGTAACTTGCTTAATTTGGGGATATACAATGTGAGTGTTTGTCTGCCGATTATTAAAAAAAAAAAAAAAATCATATCTCTAACGTGAGATATTATAGGTTGGCAGTGCAAATTTTATACTCGCAAACAATCGTAACGTACGACAAAACATCCCATCAAGTTTCTGCCAAAAACTTCAGGTTTCCTCTTAGAGTGGAACAGCTCTCGACTTGAGCGCTCGACAGATTGTCTCTTCTGCTCTTTGTCTTAACAGTATACACGTTTGTTCAAGGATATTGACATATTCCAATTTTTTATTAGTTTTTTTTTTCATAATAAATGACACTTTAGTGATCACGTAAACTTTACAGGTTATTATTATAGTCTGCAATTTTTTAAATGTATTAAATACTATAATAGTTGTTTAATTTTATTATATTTATTTATTAACACACACAAACACTCTATCCTTACAGAATTCACCAATGCATTAGCGTGGCGCATAGAGTACATTGTAACATAGTCAATACTAATAACATATTATAATTATGATATGCAATTCTCTTAAAGTCACTGACTGAGTAGATAAACGTGTCAATTTCGAAGGTTGTATAATTGTATATTTATTTGGTAATGTCATGTTGTGTCATTCGGCTAATAAAATGTAGAAAATAATGTCAAGTTTATATCCTAATATTAAAAATTGTAGATTATTAATCGATTTTAAGCGAAAATTGTATTTGTGTTGAAAAGCACAACCTATTAGTGAAATGTGTCTTGTGCAGTTGCCACAAGAACTCCATGGTTTGGCGTCAGTCAAAATTCTTGTCTTGGCTTAGGCTTCTGTTACATTGGTGCGGCTATCGCCTGGTGACTTGTTACTTGAGCATTATTTTAAAACTCGAACGTTGATGAATATTTAAAACTAGTTAAACGAATTAATCGTGCAAAGCTCTGGATAAAAAGAAGGATACGTATTTAAATCACTATTTAGAGATATGTATTTGTATATATGTGTATAAAGTATATATCTATAACATCTGCATAATTTATGTATTTATTGTTGCCATGCGTATACCACCATCGCCCGTATCTTTTCAATTCATTCCTGTGTTTGTATAGAAGAAATCGCTTTTTAGCGATAAGGCTGACGAAGTTTATTTTGTATTGTACAATAAAGAGTTATCCATCTATCTATTTATACTAGTGGTCGCCCAGTGGTCGAAATTCGACCATAATTAATTTAAATTATAAGTTTGAACATTATTAAGGTTCTGTTGTCAAAGACCATACTTCTATAATCACAGATTTCGCCAAGGCTACACAATTAATTTGAGTTTAACAATAAACAAAATAGTATATATACGTGTGTTTGTCAAATATACGGTAGTATGTGTAATGTTTTTTTTATTCATTTAATGTATTTTTATGCATAACTAAAAAAAACTTAGCATTCTGCACTTCTTCTCTATATAAACTATAAATGTGCGAAATTTCATACTCCTCCGTCCGCGCAATTTTCGTAAGAAGGGGTACAAAGTTTTTGCTTCACGTATTAATATAATGATACATAACAACCTTGCAATACAAAGCTCTTTATTGCTCCAGTGCATGATATTAGAGGTGATATTCATTTTTTTCTAAAGCAGGAACCGTATAAGCGAATAATGCGTACCGTTCTCCGTTCACGACACTGTAAATAAAGTACGTACGTATTCTCTTAAACGTGAATGCACAGTGCCTTTATCTCGTGGAACGTGGCGCGCTAAATGCCCTCGATGCGATACCCCATTCGCCATTTGCAAACTGCCACTGCAGCGCAACGTGACTACGAGTGGGTGGTTTCCTTGCAGCCGCGTGTAATTTGCGCCGTTTATAGTTGTCGTTTGCACATTGGTATTGTGACGTAATGCTCGTTGTAATAATGCCCTATTGAAATGAAATTGAAGGTTTATTTGTACGAAACGTGGATACAAGGTCTTATAATAATACTAGCCGTTCCGGCAGACGTTGTCCTGCCCTGAAAGAATAAAAATCTAGGACCCGATTCTATTGCATCCTACTGGTTTCAATTTTGAATCTAAACCACCCGGGGATTCACTTAAACACACAAAAACAAAATCGGTCCAGAAAATTAGAAGGATCCTAGAACCCAATTCCAGCACCACTTTCAATTTTGAATCTAAACCATCCGGGGACCGACTCAAACGTACACAAAAGAAATCATCAAAATCAGTAAAGCGGTTCTCAAGTTATACGCGTACATACATTTCTACGATTCATTTTTATATATATGTGGGATTCGAAGACGCATTCCGACTCGGTAACCAGGCCACACATTATGTTTTCAAATTTGTAAGTCTGACATTGTAAATGTCACTGTCAGAATATAAAGAGGTAGTCCATGAATAAACGACGTAAGATAGTTTCTTTTGTTTTTCTTTAAATACATACATACATAACTTCACGCCAGTTCCCACGTAGGCACGAACAACCGAGCGCCATTCAGGCTTATTCTTACACACCTCACTTGCTTCTTTGACATTCATAACTCTTGTCATGCACGCTCGTCTGTTCTTAAGACTCCTGACATCACCTTCTGCTAGTACACGATCAATTTGATCATGGAAGGTGTGTCGTGGCCTTCCACGACTTCTGCATCCATCCAATTTTGCATTGTATATCTGTTTAGTCATTCTTTCATCATGCATTCTTTCCACATGCCCGAACCTGATGGATATACAAACTTTTTGTATATGTTAAATTTGAATTTAATATTAGAATGCGTGGCTGTCTTAAGTTGTTTCTGCCACCATTGAAGTAACACTCGAAAATATATCTCGTAACAACGTAGACCTCTCGTGGATTCATTAATCGCGACTTCTTAGCCCCCAACATTGGTTATGGGCCCAGGCAGCGCAAATCCATAGCGCTGTAATATTAACAAAAAGAATTCAGATTGGTGAATATTCAAAAGCCGTATAATTAATTGCGAAAAGGTGCAGAACGATGAGCAGTATGTCGATGCGAATCGAGCCCTTGGGCAAGGATAATTATGATAGCTGGAGAATTCAGGTACAAGCTCTGTTGATTAAAAACAATGAGTGGAAGTACGTTAATGGCAAAGTTCTCAGACCAGCTGAGATTAATGAAGCTGAACGCTGGGTGGAAGAGGACGAAAAAGCCAAAGCCGATCTGATTCTTTCGATGAGTGGAAGCGAACTTCGTCATATTAGAAGTTGTAAAACCTCCAGAGATGTTTGGCTGAAATTGGAGTCCGTATCGAAGGGACCCGCTAAGAAGGCTACACTTTTAAAGCGTTTAATCCTGCACAAAATGTTGGACTGTTAGACAACATTTGGATACTTTTTTCGACGACAAGCTTGTAGAATAAAGTACGTACGTATTCTCTTAAACGTGAATGCACAGTGCCTTCCAGAGATGCATCTCGTGGAACGTGGCGCGCTAAATGCCCTCGATGCGATCCCCCATAAAGCATCGCCATTTGCAAACTGCTAACCACTGCAGCGCTAACGTGACTACGAGTGGGTGGTTTCCTTGCAGCCGCGTGTAATTTGCGCCGTTACTGATAGTTGTCGTTTGCACATTGGTATTGTGACGTAATGCTCGTTGTAATAATGCCCTATTGAAATGAAATTGATATCGTAGAAGTAATTTATATTGTTTAAATAACCCGGAATATATATTTAATCTGTGATTCGAATACTGAACGTTGTTGGCACGAGCGATTATAATAAAAGATACTAGCCCGTTCGTGATTGCGATATTTGTGCAGACGTTGTCCCATAGCCCTGAAAGTCTAATAAAAATCTAGGACCCGATTCTATTGCATCCTACTGGTTTCAATTTTGAATCTAAACCACCCGGTATTCACTTAAACAAGCAGGCATACAGCGAAGACTGACCGTGCCTCGAACACCCACAAAAATAGCAGAACGAATCCAGAAAATTAGAAGGATCCTAGAACCTGCAATTCCAGCACCACTTTCAATTTTGAATCTAAACCATCCGGGGACCGACTCAAACTGGTAACTTTGTTGGATACCCGAAGGACGCCAAGGGATATCGTGTGTGGATTCCTGAGCGAAGGCAGTTCATGATTGCGAGAGATGTGAAATTTCACGAAAGTCTAAACACACGAAAGGACATCTCGAAGCAAGAGCCGAGCCTATTAAACATTATGAAAGGCGGCGATCAGGATTTCATAGAAATAGACTTTACAAAATCGAATGTTCCAGTTGAAAAACATAGACATGAAGCAGAAGAGATTGACAATATGCAAGACATATGGAGTGAATGTCAAGAATATCCTGCAGAGTATGACCGTGATTTCATCTAGACGATTACAAGTGGAACAACAAGCCGAAGAAACAAGGCGTGACACACTTGATCAGCTAAGGATGACGACGAGAGCTCCTGGTAGACCTAGAATATTACGCACAGGAAACGTAGGCCGACCGAAGAAAATCTAACCAAACGAGGGAAGTTGAGCGATCTGTAACTTCTACTGATGCAAATGAGGTTGAAGATTTTGCTGGTTCAACTGAGATCACCTTGAAGAATGCTTTGAAAAGTAAGGATAAACCTGATTGGGAGGAAGCTATATTATCTGAAATTAGAAGTTTAGTTCAGAAAGGTACATGGGAGATAGTAAAAAGACCGAAAAACAGGAACGTTGTAGGCTGCCGTTATGTGTTGACGACAAAACAGAACGTCGACAAGACTTTAAAGAAGAAAGCGAGACTTGTAGCACAAGGTTTCAGCCAGCGATATGGGGTCGACTATGAGAAAACCTTTGCACCTGTTGCTAGATTAGACACCGTCAGATTGTTAATGGCTCTCGCAGTTGAATTGAACTTGGAAATTCACCAATTAGATATAAACACTGCTTATTTAAATGGATCCTTGGATGAAGAGATTTACATGGAGATACCAGAACTATTAAGAGAAAGTTTAATTAAGCTTATGAATCGTGAGGGAGAAGATCCAATAGTTAAAAAGCGCGCACATATCATGCTGAATAAATTGGATAGTGGTTGCGATTCATGCTTATTGCGGAAATCATTGTATGGTTTGAAGCAAGCTGGACGTCAATGGAATCTCAAACTCAACAAAAAGTTGATTTCTATGGGATTGAAGCAAAGTCTGAACGAGCCATGTTTATACTTTAAACAAAGTGCAAATAGCCATTTGTTTGTATTGGTTTACGTAGACGATATTTTGGTGGCAAGTCAAGAAAGAGGTTTAATTATTAAATTTAAAGATGAGCTGTCAAGGGAGTTCGAATTAAAAGATTATGGTCAGGCAAAATATATTTTAGGAATAGACATACGGAGAAATAATAATGACAATGTCATTATTTTGTCACAACAAAATTATATTGACAATTTATTGAAACGTTTTTCAATGGAAAATTGCAATAAATGTGCAAC
Organism: Dendrolimus kikuchii; assembly: GCA_019925095.2. NCBI lineage: Eukaryota > Metazoa > Arthropoda > Insecta > Lepidoptera > Lasiocampidae > Dendrolimus > Dendrolimus kikuchii. The sequence continues at coordinate 11,750,404 of CM034413.1, forward strand.
GCCGATGGAAATTAATTCCAAACATAAACCAGAAGAAAAATGCGATGACGACGAAAGCGATACAAATTGGCCGTATCGAGAATTGATAGGTTGTTTGAATTACCTAAGCAATGCAACTAGACCAGATATTGCTAATGCGGTGAGTAAGCTAAGCCAAAAAGTCACGAATCCTGAAAAATCTGATTGGAAATCTGCAAAACGTGTATTACGTTACCTGAAAGGGACCATACAACGAAGTCTCGTATACAAGAGGACTAGTAATTGTATACAGGGTTTTTCGGACGCAGATTGGGGGAATTGTTTACTAGACAGACGATCTTATTCAGGTTATGCATTCATTTTAGGTGGTGCGTGTATATCCTGGCAGTCTAGGAAACAACGTAGCGTAGCGACATCGACTTGTGAGGCAGAGTACGTCAGCCTTTCCGAAAGTATGAAGGAGGCAGTGTATCTAAATAGTCTGATGAAGGAAGTAGGGCTCATGAGGTATGCTCGAGTGATTGTTCATGCCGATAACCAAGGGGCTATGTTTTTAGCTCAAGACCCAATGTTTCATGCGCGTAGCAAGCATATTGATATTCGATATCACTACATTAGGGAGGTTTTAAGGGATACGAACGACATTGTGTTGAAACATGTGCCCACTGAATCCATGTTGGCAGACGTGCTTACTAAGCCATTAGCTAGTGTTAAACACTACAAGTGTTTAGATGGTTTAGGTATTAAGTTGTGTTAATTTGTCTTCTGGATATTTTATGTAATTAAATTAAAATTTATAGGGGCGTGATGGATATACAAACTTTTTGTATATATTAAATTTGAATTTAATATTGGAATGCGTGGCTGTCTTAAGTTGTTTCTGCCACCATTGAAGTAACACTCGAAAATATATCTCGTAACAACGTAGACCTCTCGAGGATTTATCCCTGTCTACACCATATAGTAATGCACCCAAGGATAAGTCCCGGTCAGTGTAGGACCAATGTAGGAAATGAGAATAAAAATGCCGTTGGAATACTATAGAATCGATTAGAACTATACAAACACGTATAACACAGGTACAAATATAACTGGACGCAACTAGTATAAAAATCGTAAATGCGCGCGCTGTACTTGATCATTATTTGGCTGCGATATTATTTTAAAACTGCGATATCTCCTTAGACATTCATTGAAATCGGATGATGTAAATGGCACTTTTGTTTTAAATTAAATACTTGTGATGAATAACGTATTTATTTGAATAAGGATTAATATCATGTTTATAAAAACACCTTCGCAAATAATGCATTATTTTAGAACAAATTTGGTTAGTATAAAAAAGGTTATAGTGAACCAACCTTAAAGGATAGTCATATGCTGTCGCGGACTTTTTTTTAGGACTTGTAAAGGGGAAAAATTCTGTCACACATGATTTTTTGCGAAACTTTTAAACGGTTACGCAACGCACGCAGCGGAAGCTCTAAAAAAACCCGATTTTGAAACATTCTTCATTGATGCTCCGCTCCTATTGGTCGTAGCGTGACGATATATAGCCTATAGCCTTCCTCGATAAATGGGCTATCTAACACTGAAAGAATTTTTCAAATCAGACCAGTAGTTCCTGAGATTAGCGCGTTTAATCAAACAAACAAGCTCTTCAGCTTTATATATTAGTATAGATATGCACTTGTATTACAAGGAAACTGCCAACGCGACGGAATAACCAAACAACCAACTGAAATATTCGTAAAACATTCCTTTAACGCCAATAACTGTAGTGTAGTCGGGTAGCGCGACGCGGAAATATGTTGACGCAATGCGTAACTCGTCATGCAATGGATATTATGTGGCGTTGTAATAAAAGTTTGTTGTAAAGTCGTCTGTATGTTGTGAAGAACATAATAATCTATATAGTATTTTTGAAGTGAAACTTCTTTAGAATCGTTGTGATTTGAAACTCGATGAAACGAAAAAGCGACACTAAAAAGAGTTCTACACGAAAATCCATAGGACTAAGCTTGCGAGAGAATGAGATAGAATACTTTATACAGCGTTTCATACTACTCGGTCTCCTTTATGTGCGGTGCTTCGTAGCCTCCTCACTCTTGACTACTTAGCGTTGTATAGATATAATTTTGTTAGTTTTATCTGTGCAGGAATGTAATAGTAATAGGTGACAAAACAACCCACAGCCAGGTGGTAGGGCATTTGCCCTACTAGATGGCTACCACCCCTGGTCTAAAGCATGTCGCCATAACAACCTTAAGTTGTGTTCCGGCATTGGTAACCAGGTTCGAGTCTCCCTTGAGAGAGCAGCAGCGCATTTGTAGCACCTTTGGTGTTGCAAATGTCCATAGGCGATGGTAACCGCTTTCGATCGAGTGGGCCGTCTGCTGAACTCCTGCAATAAAAAAAAATTTGAAGGGAAACTTCTTTAGAATCGTGATTTGAGACTCGATGAAACCAAAAAGCGACACTAAACAGAGATAAACATGTAAATCTATATGACTAAGCGTGCGAGAGACTGAGATAGAATACATTATACAGCTACAGCGTTTCATACTACTCGGTCTGTATTTTGTGAGGTGCTTCGTAGCCTTCTCACTCTTGTCTACTAAGCGTTGTAGATATGTCCCGCCTCGTATATTCTGTGAAGTTTCACTTCTACTGCGTGTGAACTGCACACACACACGCAATTTAAATTTTTTTTAGGTTGCGCAGACGTTTCGGGAAAACACATAGCCCTCGTGATATCATTGTTCCTTTTTTACCGACTTCAAAAAAAGGAGGCAGTTCACAATCCCTCGTGGATATATATATGTAGCATGGTGCTTGTGTAGCAACAAGTTGTTGATAGATGGATTGTCAGACGAGCATTGTAATAATTATTTACTTTATTGTATTTTAATTAATATACGAGTTCGAAAATTTATAAATCATTTATTTAGTATACATACATACATGCATACATAACTTCACGCCAGTTCCCTTGCGGGGTAGGCACGAACAACAGAGCGCCATTCAGGCTTATTCTTACACACCTCACTTGCTTCTTTGACATTCATAACTCTTGTCATGCACGCTCGTATGTTCTTAAGGCTCCTGACATCACCTTCTGCTAGTACACGATCAATTTGATCATGGAAGGTGTGTCTTGGCCTTCCACGACTTCGATTTATTTAGTATCCTACATATATATCCCTTTAATTGTGAAGCTGGCAAATAGGCAGACGGCCCGGCTCATGGATAGTGGTTATCTTCGCCTATAGACTTTTGCAACACCAATGGGATAAAGTGGATGGCATAAGGGGTGAGAGTGATTAGGAGGAATGGGATAGAGCATAGAGCGGATGGGATATGGGATTGGAATAGGGGCATGGGATAGAGGAGGCCTGCTCCTCCCACCGGATCTCTCACTCATCGTATAAAACACAATTAGCTCAAGACTAACCGTTTCACGACGATATTCTGTATATGCGTGGTATCATACATATCGAGCTGGCTCTAAGAGCTGAAATCAAGATGATGATTAGAGCATGACGCTATCACGTAAAGAAAGTTCTCCTATTATGTTAAGCTCGGCCCCAAGATTTTCGATTTCATGGCGGACTCGGACCTTTCAATCTTCCATCCCCTTTCATCCCTAAAGGCCCAAAATCTTACGGAGAACCTTTACTAATGATAAACTATATACTTATATAATTGTTTGACCTCATTGACTGACATATCAACGCACAGACATGACTACAACATGCCTCTACAAGGCCAGTATTTCACGAGAATTACTTTCTTATTCTAACTGTCTCAACATGTTTTTATGTGCGACTGAAAACCTGCTGTACCACGTGACTGCGCTTTGAACCGGTTGAAACCGGTTTATTCAACAAAACCTGTTCAAAGAACTTTTGTTGTTCGCCAGGGTGTAGGGCATTTGCCCGACTGGATGGCTATCACCCCTGGTTTAAAGTATGTCGCCATAACAACCTTGAGTTGTGTTCCGGCATTAGTGACCAGGTTCCAGTCTCCCTTAAGAGAGCAGCAGCGCATTTGCAGCACCCTTGGTGTTACAAATATCCATAGGCGATGGTAACCGCTTTCCATCAAATGGGCCGTCTGCCTGTCTGCTGAACTCCTGCAATAAAAATAAAAAAATACCAAAAACCGGTTGATTTAGCTTAAAGTTCACAAAACTGAAAAGCTTAGGCTTTTACGGTTTGATAATTTGCACTGGATCCCAAGCACTTCTGTCAAGCGCTTACCCAATTTATTTTACTCAAGTTTTTATCCACTAGTGCGATTTTCGAAGATTTCCATATATTAAATTTTACTCGTCATTCATCTCCTTATATGCGTAAAAGTAGGCCACGCAGCTGAATTTTGGCATCCCCCAATGCGAGCGACGCCGTAGGCAGTTACTAGTAACAAATGGTATCGTAAGCAATAAAAATGTGTAGTGCGTGAAACAAATTCAATGTTCTCTCATAGTTTCTGGCAAGTTGTTCGAGTCACAGTACATTAGGTATGCAGTAGATCAAGTCTGTATTATTACACTTCCTATGCCAATACATGTTATAACTTCTATCATGATCGTTTTTTGCAACTTGGCTAAGTTTAAAGCAGTAAATTTTAAATCAAAATTCTGTGTGTAAATATTTGCAAAGTAGAATTTCTTTACAATATAATTGTCTTATTTATTTTGTCTATATCTAATAATAAAAATGTAGATTAAGACAGGCCTTAAGAACAGACGAGCGTGCATGACAAGAGTTATGAATGTCAAAGAAGCAAGTGAGGTGTGTAAGAATAAGTCTAAATGGCGCTCTGTTGTGCGTGCCTACCCCGCAAGGGAACTGGCGTGAAGTTATGTATGTATGTATGTATGTAAAAATGTAGATGGTTTGAGGCAGGTGAAAAATATCTGGGCGGCTAATCGAAACCAGCAGAATCCGAAAATGGAACTTTTAAAATTTTTGTATGACTGTCAGAGCGTCACATGAAAACTACTGAATGTATTCAAATGTAACTCGGCATAGAGCTAATTTATATCCCGAGTCAACACTTAGTATATTTTTTATTCCGATAAATGGAGTTGTTTTTATGCGACAGACGAATAAAGCGAAAAAGATGGCACTGCTGTCGCATTATTTCGGTACTGCTGTTGCAGTTCACTAACAAACACATGACGGTTGTCATAGAAACGCGAACGGAGATTCGCTGGCACAGCTATAATCGACGCCTACGTCTCTATCCGTCACACTTACAGGTCTAATCAGAGACTTAGTGACCCACCAGTATAGTATCGATTATGAAAAGTTATAGTTCTCGATAAGTAAGTGTGCACTAGGAAGAGTGTTTCTCCGTGTCCATACGTTTCTCTGCATAGTGCACCGATGATTTATGGCACCGCGGGCAGCGACTGTTTGAATGGACTATAGTACATACATACATACATAACTTCACGCCAGTTCCTTTGCGGGGTAGGCACGAACAACAGAGCGCCATTCAGGATTATTCTTACACACCTCACTTGCTTCTTTGACATTCATAGCTCTTGTCATGCACGCTCGTCTGTTCTTAAGGCTCCTGACATCACCTTCTGCTAGTACACGATCAATTTGATCGTGGAAGGTGTGTCGTGGCCTTCCACGACTTCTGCATCCATCCACTTTTGCATTATATAGCTATGGACTATAGTTGTACATATAATCCTGTTTGGTCTGCTGGCGTTGTACATGTACTGTGTCAAAGGTTCCAACGAAACCGCCTCAGGTCGAACAGCCGAAGAATATATTAAAATAGCTTACATTGCACAAATTTCACTAAAAGCCAAGTCGTTTGACGTGAATTATTGTTTCAACGGATAAAACTAGGCAAACCGTGAATACGCTCACCGGTGAATAAAATTTTTATGCTCTATGAAAGGGGGTCCTTAGTTATGCGAAACCTCTTAGTTGGATTTATTATAGGTCTTTCTTTCTTCGTACATATAGCATTTTCACAAATTTCTGTGCGATAAAATGCCGCGCTTAAAATCGTTAAAGCGTCGTTTTAATTCTTCGTACACGATTGACATTTTGACGTGGTAGAGCTATCCTGGAATCACTGTCTTGATTACAGACAGTTCTTAGGGTGCGCTCGATCGGTGTGATATCACGCTCTCTCAAAATATCTAAGTCAAAACTGTTGGTCATGAGCTAGCTAATCGTGTTTCGAACGATGAATGGGAGTTCCGATTGTCCCATCTCCCTATCACGTCTTTCCTATCCCGTCTTCCCAATCCCGTCTTTCCTATCCCGTCTTCCTTATTTCGTCTTCCCTATCCCGTCTATCTCATCTTCTTTATCCCATTCAACTATTCCTATCCACTATCCCATGTCTTCTATCCGATTCCTTCTGTTAGACCCCTCTATTCCATCCTAAACGCTCGCAACGTGTTGATTCAAATTAGATGAGCCGTTTCGCAATATTTTTTTTTTTATTGGAAACCATAGATATTTGAGTTTAAAAAAAATTTTTTTTATTGTTTCAGCCGGAAAGACTAAACGTGTTCAAAAATGATCAAGACAGTTGGGACTACACATGTAAGTATTTTTTTTATTGTTTGTAAGTTGTTGTGTTTGAATTAATACAATTAATTTACTTTACATCAATGATTACTTAACACTTGTAACAGATTTATTATTATTATTATCATCACCCGATTTAATTTACTTTCACCTCTGGCACAATAATTAGCCACTTTAGAGAGCAACCACGGCATGTGCATCGGACCAAAGTCGGAGTGGGACCGTCGACGATGACGGAACGAGCCGAGTAGGGGAGTAATGGATACAAACTACCCTCTTTTATTATTCTGTCAGTAAATAAACTCTTTGAAATAGTACCATAATTTAATATTATCAAGTGTGTATGTATAAAAGGATGGTGACGTAACACACGTTTTGACAGCAGCCTGAATGCCTGAAAACGTAGTTTTATTACGTGGAGTGGACTTTTTTGTAACAATTTATTTAACGTAATTTGTTCTAAATAATGTAATGAATGTCACAGAAGCAAGTGAGGTGTGTCAGAATGGGCCTAAATGGCGCTCTGTTGTTCGTGCCTACCCTGCAAGGGAACTGGCGTGAAGTTATATATTTATTATTTTCTTCTTTCTTCCTTTAAAAAAAGACATACAATCCCATTGAAAATCTCTCCATTTTTGAAGTTGGTTAAAATTAGAAACCTTAGGATTAACTCTTTAACGGAAATAACGATTACGAGATTACCGTACACGCCCCCGCCACATTCCGAGAGAGCTCTGCCCTTTTAAAATGCAAAACGGTCCGGCGTGCAGCCACAAAGTCCGGCGGACTCCGGAATCACTCCGGACAGTGGTTGATCCGGTTGGACGGAACGGTGCGAGCACCACAAAGCACCTTTTAAAACTATTTCCATTTTGAAAGTTAACAAAGGAGGACAGAAAAGTTCCTTCGGCTGTTATAAAGTGCGGGTCATTAATGTTCCTTTTGTACTCAAAATAGAGCAATTGGAGTTTTTGGCGGGAACTGAAAAGAGATGTTGTGCTGTGCAGTTTTATTTTCTAAAGATGTGTTAAATTACTCTAAAATGAACAATAGTTGTAGGATATTGATAGTTTTTGAGTAACAATTATGTGTTTTGTTAGAAATGTGAACTGTATAGTCAAATGTGGTCTCTTGAGTTGTCACAAGAACTCCGTTGAATGGCACCAGCTGATAACCTACAGTTCAGCTGAGCTACACATAGGCTTAAGAAAACGAAGAAACTTTATTGTAAACTAAGATCTGGCTTAAAGGCCTAGCTGCTGAGTCATAAACCTAAATAATAAAAAAATAGAGCAATTCAGACTTAGTAATATTCTACCAGTTTTTAACATTAAAAACAATGTTTCTCAAATTTGACACTTCGCTACGTTAACGTGGTAGAGCGTTGATCAGTGGCGTAGCTTGCCTTAGATGGGCCCTGTATCAAAATGTGTTGGGGGGTCCAAAGGAATTGAATTAAAATAATTATATATTGATTATAAGTTATGACTAAACAGATATACAATGCAAAAGTGGTTGGATGCAGAAGTCGTGGAAGGCCACGACACACCTTCCATGATCAAATTGATCGTGTACTAGCAGAAGGTGATGTCAGGAGCCTTAAGAACAGACGAGCGTGCATTACAAGAGTTACGAATGTCAAAGAAGCAAGTGACCTCACTTCACAACTTCACGCCAGTTCCCTTGCGGGGTAGGCACGAACAACAAAGCGCCATTCAGGCTTATTCTTACACACCTCACTTGCTTCTTTGACATTCATAACTCTTGTCAATTAGTTTTATCTCCATTTAAATTATTTTTTAATAATTTAAGCACTATGCGTGTACAGATAGAGTTGGAAATATTTTGAAGATTATCGTCAGTAGTTCAAATTTCGTGCTTTAAAGCTCAAATATAGTCCGTCAGTGGGGGAACTCCATACACCTCTCATTATATCCGTGTTTGAATAGTTACGTTGACAACAAATCAGTCAGTGAAGCTAGAACACCATTGAATTGTGTCTTCGAATTGTAGATGGCGTTAAATTCCGTTTAAAAAAGTTAAAAAACGAGCGGTGTATGAACTTACCCTATTGACGGACTTCGCCACCTTGACTATATTGTTACGAGTTGCAGAACTCGAATTAAAATGCCGTTAATATTATTATAGAATTTATTAGAACTATACAAACACGTATAACACGGGTACAAATATCACTGAACACAACCAGTGCAAACGTAATGCACGATTCAATAACACGCGCAAAGTCCGTCACTAACGTCTCGCTTCGCTTGTGGCTATCGCTAGACTGCCGATCTCTCCATTGGGGCATTGCTTTATACTGCACAAATACAATATGTCTCTCGCCCGCGTGGACTGAATTTCCAAGAATCACACCTGGCTAATGACTACCATAAAGATTACAATATATAATGGGCTGTTTTTCCAATCACAAATTTTAAACACAAAGTAAACAGATGAAGACGGTCATAAAAGAGTTTCATTATTATTATCTCAAACACAGTCAACTCTTCGTTGACCCCCCCCCCCCCTTAACGTGTAGCGTAAGTTATGGATGCCCCCTTATCCCATCCTGAAGGTCGGCAACTTGGTGGCTTCGCCTCTGATGCTGCGAATGTCCATAGGCGACGGTAAACACTTTCCATCAATCAAGTGGGTCGTCAGCCTGTCTACCTGTTACTCCAGCTATAAAAAAGTCTATATTCGTTACGAAATTGCATCAATAACTCTCACCGATTCGTCGTGTTGCATGCAAATGTATGCAAAACATATGCAGATATTGCAAATTTCGATGACGGGCTCTCGATGGATATTACCTATTGTTTTATTAAAGTTCCGCAGCTGTTTTCTTCGTAAGCGGTATCTGTAAATTTTCATCATGTCTGTCCTTCATCACCATACACAAAACAATCATCACTATAGAGCTCTTATACCCTGTCCAACAGTTTATTTTATAATAAATAATAATTTTAACGGTTTTATGCCCGGTATTTTATTTGATTTTCATGCCGACGTTTCGGCCACTTTTCAGTAACCGCGATCACGGAAGACAAAGATGTCAAGTGTGAATGAGTATTTTTGAAGTTTTTTTTAGCCTACCGCCAACTTTTTCATTTTAATTATCTAGTTTTAATTTTGTTTACGGTTATTATTTACTCTATTGGAACCTAATCTAATTTACCACCGCTTCGCAACATGTTGTGGCTTGAAGAGAAGAAGCGGCGCAAGAAACTTTTCAGCTAACATGCCTAGCTCTAATAATTTTATATAATATTAAAATGAATGGAAGGAAAATAAAAGAAATTATCAATCAAGTTGGTTTGTGTTCCGTTGCACGCAGAAAGAGCTCACAGTGTCTTAAGGTCTAGCAGTTGCTTTTTGCTGGGTTTGGGTGTTTGATGATTGATCGTATTGGATCCCAAACAGGTAGTACTTGCCAACCATCTACTATATTGAAATTTGGGTTATTTTATTTTTGACAGATTATCGTCATCAGATTTTATACATACATACATACATAACTTCACGCCAGTTCCCTTGCGGGATAGGCACGAACAACAGAGCGCCATTTAGGCTTATTCTTACACACCTACCTCACTTGCTTCTTTGAAATATTACATACATACATACATACATACATAACTTCACGCCAGTTCCCTCGCGGGGTAGGCACGAACAACAGAGCGCCATTTAGGCTTATTCTTACACACCTCACTTGCCTCTTTGACATTCATAACTCTTGTCATGCAAGCTCGTCTGTTCTTAAGGCTCCTGACATCACCTTCTGCTAGTACACGATCAATTTGATCATGGAAGGTGTGTCGTGGCCTTCCACGACTTCTGCATCCATCCACTTTTGCATTGTATATCTGTTTAGTCATTCTTTCATCTTGCATCATCATCTTGAAATATTACATCAGATTTTATAATAAATATAAATAAATTTGTGAGTAAATTTTAATCAATTCAGTGCAGCTATATATATCATTTGCTAAAAATACTGTATTCCGTAATAAATAAGCCATATAACCCACATGTCGATATTTGAAAATAAAATAAATGCAAAATTACGATATTTTCAAATGTAAACAAATGCCGTGTTATGTTATTTTAATTAAAACATTTTTTTATTATTATTATAGGTGTCATAACGATAGTTGGTAGTCTGTGCATTACATGATCCACAGAACGTAGTGACGTTCTACTTATCGCTGGAGTACAGCAGACAGGCAGACGGCCCACCTGATGGAAAGCGGTTACCGTCGCCTATAGACGTTTGCAACACCAGAGGTGTCACCAACGCGCTGCCGGCCTCGAAGAAATTTTATGCCACCCTTTTTAAAAAACCCCATGTTGTAGCGCTGTGGGAAAACCTCGGCTGGGAGCTCATTCCAAATCCCCACGGTACGCAAGAGAAACGTTCTAGAGAACCGTTGCGTACATGAGCGAAGCGGCTCAAGGTAGTGGGGATGAACTCCGAGCCGATGGCGTCTACTATTACGTAGCCTTCTGTAACAATGAAGCGTGACATTTGTAGCAGGTGTGCAAACGTAAGAGAAAAAAATTGTTGGTCATTATAAACAATTCATGGACTGCAAAGCACCGGGCCTAATTTTTTTATAAAAAGCCCTTTAGATCCGGACGGCGTGCCCCCCCCCCCCCCTAACTTGGGTATAATTTTATAGCTCTTTTTTCAGTCAGGTGTCTCTTTCTGAATTGCGATAGACTATGTTTTTTCGTGTTCTTTTCCGTCTCATTTGTAATTATATTAATAAATATTTTATAATTATTTATTCTTTATTATTTCCTACAATGTTTTTGCGTCTATTTTGTTTGTTAATTAAATGTTTTATATGTATATGAATAACAGACCTTCTTCTAACTATCTCCTGTTAATAACATTTGTTCCAAATAGTGCCACCTATTATTGTACTATTGTAATGTTTGCCGGTAATTGTGTTCTTTAATCAGAGGTAAAAGCGAGCGAGCGTAGTGACGAATGATCATTCTCACTTCGACTTTGGTCGGATGCACATGTCATGTCATGCATAATTTATAATTCATTGCACTTTATATCGGCATTCTTCGTTCGGAAGTCGAATTAAATAGTTCTTCAAGTTCTATGTATTATGCTGTATAAGTCCTTCACTAACGCTACTTATTGTACCTTAATCTACCTTCTCTATTTTTACCTCGACGTATCTGAATCTTAATTATATAATGCTTCGAAAGGAAGTATTATTAACTAGCGACCCGTTCCGGCTTCGCACGGATGGTTTATGGCTAATGTTTTTACACCTTGGGTTACATTATTGAAGTTTTAGTAGAGATTCCTAATTTTTTTCTAATAATAAATATAGCCTTTTTTATCCGTGCAAGAACGGAGAAAGAATACAATTTCCTGCGGCCGGGTGGCCTGTCGTAAGAGGCGACAAAACAACCCTAACAGCTAGGTGGTAGGGTATTTGCCCAACTGGATAGCTACCACCCCTGTTCTAGAGAATGCCGCCATAACAACCTTGAGTTGTGTTTCGGCATTAGTGACCAGGTTCCAGTCTCCCTTAAGAGAGCAGAGGCGCATTTGTAGCACCTTTGGTGTTGCAAATGTCCATAGGCGATGGTAACCGCTTTCTATCAAGCCGTCTGCCTGTCTGTTGAACTCCTGCAATAAAAAAAAAGCCTATGTTACTCAGGGCTAATGTAGCATTCTAATGGTGAAAGAATTTTTCAAATCGGTCCAGTAGTTTTTGAGTTTATTCGTTACAAACGTACGATAATATAAATATTTATCATATTAGTATAGACAACACGATAGGTCTCTTTTGCTAGGTAAAGTAGCTGTTGGCAGAGCGAACACACGACACGACCGGCTGCGGCCAATCTTTGTGAACAATAAATACCTCCTGCATTCACTTCCTCAGGCGTCGAGTACAATATATTGTTCAGATAAATTGCGGGTATCAACAAGAAACGATATATTTGTCAGAGGACGTGTTCGGTTTGGTTCCGGATCGTATTTCTGGAGATACATTTTAGACCATTAATTTAAAGACGGAGGCTCTTTGATCTTTGAATAGGATGCCGACTGATGACGCCGCAGTGCATTACGACTTACGATTACAACTCGGTATTAAACAATCCATTTTGTATGGATAAAATGAAATTGGCGCTCTGTTGTTCGTGCCTACCCCGCAAGGGAACTGGCGTGAAGTTATGTATGTATGTATGTAAAATGAAATTATTTCCAGTACCAGTTTCCATTGCATTTAACCACACAGACGCAAACTACGTACCTATATACGTACCTACGTACCTATTATACACATAGACCGAGATCCGGCTGCAAGATTACTACGTTCATGTGTTATTTAATTAAAATATAATTTTTATAAATAATTATATATGCGGGAATATATAATTGCTAGGTTGCCTATAAAAATGTGGCCGTTGGTATTTTTAAGTATAATAATATTAGTTTGATATTTTGAGAAAAAAAATCATTTTATATCAAATTGAAGCTAATTTATTTCTGTGTATGATGAAATACGTTTGCCAATCTAAAAGTGACCGCAAACAGTGGTTGCCAGCTGTTAATGATAAATTAGAGTGAAAGAGAGTTAACGCGCTACGCCTCCCTCGTTAGAGTAACGCAGCGTAGAGTCCCTCGTAGCGCGCTATCTTTAACAGCTGGAAACCCCTATTTGCGGCCACTATTACATAGGCAACCCTATTCTATGATACGCAGACAAAAATTAGCTTTAACTTGATATCTAATTTATTTTAAAAACAAGTGATAGAAATTTTTCCCAATACTTAGTATTATTTTAATTAAAAATACTAGCGGCCACATTTTTATAGGCAACCTAGCAAAAATGTATTCCCCCATATATAATTATATAAAAAAGTAGATTTTAATTAAATAATACATGAACGTAGTAATTTTGCAGCCGGATCTCGGTCTAATAGGTTATACGCACACAAGTTTAAAAGAAATCCTGCGCTACTGTTGGGGCTCGCCCGACTAGATGTAGGACATACATACGTACATAACTTCACGCCAGTTCCCTTGCGGGGTAGGCACGAACAACAGAGCGCCATTTAGGCTTATTCTTACACACCTCACTTGCCTCTTTGACATTCATAACTCTTGTCATGCAAGCTCGTCTGTTCTTAAGGCTCCTGACATCACCTTCTGCTAGTACACGATCAATTTGATCATGGAAGGTGTGTCGTGGCCTTCCACGACTTCTGCATCCATCCACTTTTGCATTGTATATCTGTTTAGTTATTCTTTCATCATGCATTCTTTCCACATGCCCGAACCACCGGAGCATTCCTTTCCTTACCTTCACCCCGACACTCTCTTTCAGAGCAACTCTCTTTTTTACTTCGGTATTACGAACGCGGTCCGCGAGCGTCACTCCGCAGATTTTGCGCAGTGCTCGCATCTCGACTGCGTTTACTCTACTTTCATGCTCTCTCTTCCATACCCAACTCTCGCATCCATACGAGGAGCCATAGATGGAGGAGCGAGATGGAATGCTCCTCCGTTTCAAAGGAAGATCTTCCAGAGAGGCTAATGTTGCTCCTCGCAGGCCTCTAGGCTCATCTGTTATTATTGAAAATTTCTATATATATTCTTTGTACGTTTCGGGAATCGTTTGCGACCTCTTTTATTGTAAAAAAAAATATATTATTTGCTTTTCAGTTCCTTCGGAAGTCGATTTAGTTTATTTTTTTTAATTGACATATAATAATAACAAAATGATTTTCAATCGCTCATACTACCATTCGTCTCTACAATCGCATGTGGTAAAAGCTATCGGCGATAAAAACACACGACACTCGACTTTAAAAAGTCGGTCAAGAACTACATAACAATGTATCAGAGGGGATGAGTTGTTCCAACGAGCCGTAAACATTTCCTACTTCCGATCGCGGACCCGGCGGGAAGCGCGGCCATTTTTAAAAATGGCGGTTTGTCAGTGGTTGTATGTTTTGAAAATGGAACGAGTCAGATTTAGTGTCGGGTAGGACATGATAACAAAATGAGTTTGTAAGAGTAACATGACATTTTGTATTGGACCAGTACAATATACAACTTAAAATGAGACGACGATACATTTGAAGCGATGCGGCCGGTGATTTGTCCCATTCGAAAGTTCTATTTCGAAAATGTTCGTTAAAAATCGGGTGTGATCGGTCTTGGTCAACTCATTTTACTAGCAGTCGTACTATGACATATCAGGTTGTCCCTCTTTCTCATGTGAATATCCGTAGAGATGTTATTGTACCGTTTGAGGCATGAATAGAAATCAGTTTAATTAAATTAATTTCGCAAAAAGCTCAAATGGTTGCCAATTCGACTTCGCCGTAATGCTCATGTTCTGTCTCTTCTTTACAACGTACTGTTTGATCCTAGAACCCCGTCTTATCTTAAAGAACGTTTTCAGTACTCTCACAGTGATTCAGGATACCGTTACATACTACGGAGATTTACGCAAGATCCTTCTCTGTTCAGGCTGTGCATCTTTGGAATGCTCTGCCGGCAGATGTCCGGATCTGCTAAGTCTATCCATTCCTTTAACAGACTTGTGAAGCAGCACTATCTAACTGTATAACGTGTTTATTGTTTGTTTTGTATGTCTATGTACGTATATATTGTTATAGCTATAATTATGTAACAATCAATGCCACTTTTCGTTGTAATTGTATAACTTGAGAACGACTTTACCGATTTTGATGAAATTTTGTGTGTGTGTTTGAGTGGGTCCCGGGATAGTTTAGATCCACAATTGGAACCGGTAGGTGGCGCTGAGATCGGGTTCTGCAATTCTCCTTATCACCGGGAGCGATTTTGGTCATTTTATTTTGTGTGATTGAGTGGATTTCCTGATGGTTTAGATTTGCAATTAGAACCGGTAGCTGGCGCTGAGATCGGGTTCTAGAATCCTCCTAATCACCGGGAGCGATTTTGTTTTTGTGTGTTTGAGGGGGTTCCCGGATTGTTTAGTTTCGCAAAAAGAACCGGTAGGTGGCGCTGAGATCGGGTTTTTTATTTTTTCAGGGCAGGACAACGTCTGCCGGGACCGCTAGTATATGTATAATAATTATTTTGTCTTATTATTAGTATCTATATTTCAAATGCACGCCGATGCCATCTTTGCAATTAGATCTTGTCCATCCAAAGGTTGTCCGTAAGAGACTGCTGTAAGCAATAAGACAGCTCATTGTACTACCATTTAGTATGTTTTTTTCTCTGTAATATTGGTGTACAATAAACAGTGTTGTGTTGTATTTATATATCTGACCTTTTAGTTTCGGTGGCATTAGTTTGTCGCTTGTCGCACCGGTATATATCTGACCTTTTAGTTTCAGTGGCATTAGTTTGTCGCTTGTCGCACCGGTATATATCTGACCTTTTAGTTTCAGTGGCATTAGTTTGTCGCTTGTCGCACCGGTATATATCTGACCTTTTAGTTTCAGTGGCATTAGTTTGTCGCTTGTCGCACCGGTATATATTTGACCTTTTAGTTTCAGTGGCATTAGATGGTCACGTGTCACACCGGTATATATCTGACCTTTTAGTTTCAGTGGCATTAGATTGTCGCTTGTCGCACCGGTATATATCTGACCTTTTAGTTTCAGTGGCATTAGATGGTCACTTGTCACACCGGTATATATCTGACCTTTTAGTTTCAGTGTCATTAGTTTGTCGCTTGTCACACCGGTTTATACCCGTCTCCACTTTAGCCATGTTACATTTATTCTTGCCCCGTACATCCTTGTCTATATCACCACGACTGTGAATATATGCAGTGAATTAATAGTATGACATAAGAACCGGTTATGAGCCAACATACCGAGAGTACGTTGGGACAATCTCCATGCAATAAAAAGGTCAGTATCCCGGCAAACGCGTAAAAGTGCAATTCCCCCCTCCATTTCTTGTAAAATTGGTGGAGTTTTGTAACTTCCCCCCCCCCCCCCCCCCCCCACTTTTTATGACCCACTGTCAGATAACCCCGTTTCTGTAAATGGGGGGGTAGTCAATATTGCCACCCATGGAGTCGTGGGAGCCGGAAGTGTTCCCGCTCGCTTCTCTCCGTTAAGTTCGGTGGCGGAATTTTTATTTTATTAGGTTACCTGTATGGCGGAAGTCGGGGTTTGTTTTTGTGATTGGCCAAAGAGGCGATGTTTTTTTTTTAAAGTATGTTTCTTCAATTTGCATAAAAGAAAAAAGATTGGTCAGCATCGTCTTGATTATCATTCGAACGTTAAATGTCAGTTGCGTTTTTCGGTCTTCGGTGCCTGGGGTCCGTTTCCCTACTTTTTGTTCTCCACATTGCACGATCTTCGGCATTCTCTATTCTCTATCGTCGATCACAGACGACCGTATCGAAATCGGTGAAGCAGTTTTCATGATTGACATGAATCCCGAACAAACAGTCAAGAAATCTAAAACAAATGCATAGTTTTCTCTATCGTTTATATAGTCTATACCAGTTGTTTTCTTTTAATAGTGTTACGACCTAGACGCCGACAAAGACAAATTCACACCTGCATACCTGTAGAAACACATTTTATTACCTTTCGGCATTTGGATTCTTTTGTTTACTGAAACATCGAAGCTCTGCCGCTCCTAGGTCTGACATAGTCTTAGTTAAAGTTCAAAAGGCATGTTTGCTGAAGAGTTTCTTGCGCCGCTTCTTCTCTTCAAGCCATAACATGTTGCGAAGCGGTAGTAAATTAGATTAGGCTCCCATAGAGTAAATAATAACCATAAACAAAATTAAAATTAAATAATTAAAATTAATAAGTTGGCGATAGGCTAAATAAAACTTTAACAATACTCGTTGACACTTGACATCTTTGTCTTCCGTGATCACGGCCACTGAAAATTACTGCGCTTAAAAGCAGTTAAAACGTAGTTTTATTATGTATACAAGTCGCGAAAACTTAAGAAAATATCATAAAAATGCTTTGGTCAAAAGCCGAAACTGGAATTTATTTCGGGTTTTGTCGAAAGGCCTTGGTCAAACCTAGAATAGAATAGACCAGTCATTCCGGGAAAAGACTGCATATCGACCTTTGACTATAATCAGGATATAAATGATATAGACATAACCTCAGAACAGCTAAATAAACTTGAGCGACTTTAGAATTTCTGTATAAGGTTCATATATGACCACGTTTCTGAATTTCGTATGAAGCTCAAGTAAGTGGCTTCCCATTTGTTTTCGTCGGAATACTGACATTCTAACTCTCCTTTATAATATACTATTCAATCCTAATAGTCCTCCTTACCTTAAGGAACGTTTTGAATTCCCTCGCCTCTCCACTTCTCACAATTTGCGCTCAGATACATATCGTAGACTCCTGACACCTGCACACACTTCATCCTTTTATGATAACTCTTTCACAGTGCAGGCTGTCAAACTCTGGAATGCGTTGCCTCTTATTGTCAGAGAGGCCAAAACAATTACCTACATTTCGGAACTCCCTTAGAAAGTACTATCTGTCTTTAAATAAACATGTCTAATATATTAAACATTTACTTATTTATCTTTTTGCAAAAGTGGATGGATGCAGAAGTCGTGGAAGGCCGCGACACACCTTCCATGATCAAATCGATCGTGTACTAGCAGAGGGTGATGTCAGGAGCTTTAAGAGCAGACGAGCGTGCATGACAAGAGTTATGAATGTCAAAGAAGCAAGTGAGGTGTGTAAAAATAAGCCTGAATGGCGCTCTGTTGTTCGTGCCTACCCCGCAAGGGAACCGGCGTGAAGTTATGTATGTATGTATGTATGTATATTTAAATTGTACAGTCCTATATTTTTTCTGCTCCACCTACATCGCTAGATTAGTTAAGAATTTATTTATTTTATGCTAGGTTACCTAGAGGAGGTCGCTTTTAGCGATAAGGCCGCCTGTTGTTTTGCCAAGAAGTATTGTAATTATGCATTTTGTTTTTGTATTTGTTTATTTTGGTGAGCAGTAAAGTGTTATCTATCTATCTATAAATAAGCCTTCAACATCGGAAGATGCAAAAGCGCCCGAAGGACTTAAAATAAATTACGCATTCGTTCTATTTCTGAAGATAATAGAATTAAAAAAAAATCTGTAATGTTCAGCTTAATGTAAACAATATTCGGTCGCCCAACCCCTTTTGTATTAGGAGTATGTTTCTGCCTACAATTGTGACGTGCAACACGAACGACTCGGTAAGCGAGCAATTTGTACGCCTATAGTTCGGCCTATTCTATGAGGCCGCATTTCGCATCTATCAAACTGATTTTAGTAATTACATTAATTTTCGAGGATTATACAATTAACGATTGGAATCGATGTACGAAGTCACACATCAAAATCAAAAATCATTTATTGAATAAAACATAATTCACAATTTTTGACACTCGTTGGTCCGCAAACTAGGTCGACCTGTATCTCGGGGACCTCCTTCCAAATTGATACAATTCCGATTGTGAAATTATCAATTACAGTTACATTCATCACACATCACCGAATCTATTAAAATAAAAATGTTCATTATTAAAAAAAATACTTTACGTTTTGTCTTTAAGTTTTAGAAAATGTACATAACCTATTTTTGTTTTATTGCATGAGTTCAGCATACACGCAGACGACCCACCTGATGGAAAGCGGTTACCAGTGCCTATAGACATTTGCAACACCAAAGGTGCTACTAATGCGTTACTGCTCTCTAAAAGGAGACTGGAGCCTGGCCACTAATGCCGGAACACAACTTAGGTTGTTATGGCGGCATACTCTAGACCAGGGGTGGGGTAGCCATCCAGACGGGCAATTACCCTACCACCTGGCTGTGTGTTGTTTCGTCGCCTCTAACTACAGGCCAAAAAAATACGATTCTTGCTTAAACTTTGCGTTTATACATCAATCTCCTTCCTGGTCACGTCACGTCAGTAATATTTAAGAAAAATATTGTTGATAAACATAACGTTGTC
Organism: Dendrolimus kikuchii; assembly: GCA_019925095.2. Taxonomy (NCBI): domain Eukaryota; kingdom Metazoa; phylum Arthropoda; class Insecta; order Lepidoptera; family Lasiocampidae; genus Dendrolimus; species Dendrolimus kikuchii. The sequence goes on from CM034413.1 coordinate 11,769,939, forward strand.
ATGTACTATTCTTCTAAAGGAATAAGCTAATAATAGTGTTTTATTTTGATACTAGCGGCCCGGCGCGGTTTCACCCGCGCTCTGTCCCGCTCACTTGGTATATAGCGTCATGTTATATAGCCTATCACACTCCTTGTTAACGTAGCTCTGTAACAGTAAAATATTTTTTAAAATCGGTTTGGTAGATTCAGAGATTACCCCGTTACAACGTTACAACGTCACAAACTCACAAACTTTACCTCTTTATAATATTAAGTAAGTATATATAAATTATTTTGATACTGTTACAAAGTTAGTTAATAAGTATTTATATGCAACTTTAAATGGGGCTTCTTAGAAAGGCTCGACTATAGTGAGATTATTTTTTTTTAGGGTGAAACTTATTATAATTCGAAATATACGGAGATGGCGTTAGTAATTATCCCATGTTATAACTTTCGCGGTGTAGTACACAACAATACTAGTTTGATTATATTACTTAGATTTATGATTTTATGTTTCAACTGTAGGAGCTAACTACATAAAAACTTCTTTAGAATTGCTGTGTTTTGAAAATCGATGAAACGAAAAAGTGACACTAAAAAGAGATAAACACATAAAATTAAACCGCATTTTATTTGAAATAAAACTTTAGTATTAATTTTCAATTTAAATTAAAACTTAGTATATATCAAATGAATTATGTTATGATTAAGGCAGATATTCTTTTATGCTTAGATCAAAGGAAATTGTGCTTAACAGTGCATGGAATTTTGAACTTTATGATGGTCACAGTAGTTAGTTATTAGTTTCAAATCACAATGATTCTAAAGAAGTTTCACTTCAGGAATGAAAAATTGGACGAACAAATTGGCTCGCCATTCGTACCAGTCGTAAGTGTTACTTGGTTAGTATTCATGGGCCCTGTCTTGGGCCAACCGTATTGACTGCTATTACCCGACCATATTTTATTCAATTATATGCAAAAGGCCTTCGTTTCGCACGCGACACTGTTCTTTGGGAGCGTTGTAGATAAAAAAAAAACTTTTGTTTCTAGGAGTTCTCGTAGTATTTTCTTCTGATTTTGCGACTGGTGCACATTATGAAACTACTATTTAACAGTTTTAAGCGTGGTATTTTATGTGATTTTTATTCCGACGTTTCAGCCATTTTTCAGTAGTCGTGAATGAATTAATGAATCATATTAATACGTGAAGCAAAACTTTGTACCCTTTTTTTTACCAAAATTACGCGGACGGAGAAGTATCAAATTTCGCACACTTATCTATACTAATATTATAAAGAGGTAGTTTACGAGTTTGTGGCGTTGTAGGGGATAATCTCTAGATCTACTAAACCGATTTTAAAAATTCTTTTACTGTTGGAAAGCTACGTTAACAGGGAGTGTCATAGGCTACATAACATGACGCTATATACCACGGGAGCGGGACAGAGCGCAGGTGAAACCGCGCCGGGCCGCTAATAGTTTATATAGAGAGGAAGCGACGAATGCTAATAGATAGATGATGTTATAAGGAGTAACTTAGGCTACTTTTATTTTAGGATAAAAAATTGAAATGCCCACGCGCACGCCGCAGTAGTTGCCACACTGGAAGTCAAATTAAATTAATTTCGCGCGGACGAAGTCGCGAGTAACAGCTAGTATTAAATAACGTAAAGTTCGTTTAAAAAATTGTGTGATTGATTCTTGGAAAAAAATCCGGGACTCCCCGAATATAAAGTGCAGCAGCATTTGAAAAAGGACTAAGGTGATTCCTTCACTTCACCAGAACGGTGAAATCGTATCGGAATCAGCCAAATTTTATGCACCCCCAATCACTTTAAACCACTCCCGGGAAAATTCTCTTGCGATTCCCGGGACAACAAAAACTACAGTGTAAACTCTATATAACGACAACGAAGAGACTGTGCATTTTGTGGCGTTATATAGAGTCGTTAAATGGAGAGAAGTATGTTAGTTTTGTCTGACGACTTTTGCTGCACCAGTAATTTTGTTGTATTTTTTTACTTAATTTATTCATACCTTGCGATATCGGGGCATCTTGATGATAAAGGAAATACTTAGAAATTTCGGTATGCATGCTGCCGACAATCAAGTTTATTACGGGCTAGGATAATAAAGCGATAAAAGGACGTCGTCGTTATTGAGAGTGGGTGTAATACTATATAGAGTGTATCGTTGTATGGAAGACGAGCTTTTTTTTGGCCAGGGAAAATCCGTTTGAGGACTAAGCCGCGACAGGCACAGAAGCCTGAGGGGATGTTCGCGACCTGTGTGAGTGTGTGGGATTCGCCAGATCGGGGGTGGCACTAGCGTGCCCGGTCAGAACCGGTGCCACGCTATTGCCACTTTCCAGGGATACCCACTAAAACCCCTGGTTGTTCCGTCCTGCGCCTTATGCCAGGGCTACGGGAAATGGGCTGCCCGACTACGCAATGGAAGACGAGCTAAACAAACCAAAGCCAAGTGATTTAGACACTTAAGGGAGTTTGTCTATAAATTGATTTACGTTACATGGAGTTTACACTATATATGTGTTTATGTGTTTAGCAAGTGAGGTGTGTAAGAATAAGCCTAAATGGCGCTCTGTTGTTCGTGCCTACCCCGCAAGGGAACTGGCGTGAAGTTATGTATGTATGTATGTATGTGTTTATCTCTGACCATAAGGTATATTAGCCTCACAAGTATAATGCATTAAAAATGTCTAATTTGTAAATTAAAACAATGTTGCATATAAAAATAAACATGGGTGTTCATTTATATGCATGCCACTTTATTCTAAAAATAAATCCCTCTCTAAAGACCTCTTATTATATAGCTGCGCTTATGAGTTAATTAAAACCTTAATTGTTCCGTTTAAATTAATTGTTCCAACCCCTTGTTTCATTAAAATAACTTCATACAAATCAAACGTAGGGCTTTAGGTACAGTGCTGCTTTTATTTTAATAAATTTATCTTAGATTTTAAAATGACGTGTTATTTCTTTATGTGTACATAGGCTAAGTTAATATCTATAATGTGATATGATCTTCATGAAGGTGTATTTTTATTTTTCTGATTGTATTATGGTTAGTATACTAACGATAAAAATAATCTTGTTGCAGTATTGATTTTTCTGTTCCAAAATTCATACAAAAATAATGCTTACAAGGTTTCCTGCATTAGGACTAGCCTGTATCGCGGGACATCGAGGTATGCGTGTGTAGTAGACGTACACTTGTATCTAATTGTAATAATTGTATCTAATGCACTAAGTTATTTTGTAATAAATATAGTGCTTGTGTGTGTAAGTAAAATATGATTACTCAATTTCTATAGTGGGGTGTTCCAAACATATGCGCGATGTAGGTACATACAGTCCATTCATAAACTGTTTATAGTTCGTATATTTTATTCATAGGTGAACATCAAACTTGTTGGAAAGTAATGCACAGTAAATCACGTCAGAAAGTTGTGAAAACTTAAGTGAAATATCAGAAAGATAATTTAATTTTCTATGAAATATTTAAAATAAAATAAGTTGGCATAGTCACTTTCATTGTTATGAACTGCAGCGTTCATCGCATATTTTAAGACAATTCGCAATACGCACAAAATATATAATTTCCTCTCACGCGTCGTATGTACCAACGGTGGTACATAATCCTTGGGTTAAAATTCTAATCGCATTTTTTTGCCATATAAGTATATGCATAGAAATGTATCAAATACGTTAAAGTATCACGTATCAATTTAAATTCACGCACCTATAAAATAAAGTGGTTGCACTGTACGCCCTATTTCCTGGTCTTTGTCTATATCTCGTCCCGCTCTAACCGCTTCAACCGTTTTATAATTAAATTTAAATATTCAACAAACAAAATCATAAAAGGGGGCCGGATGTCAAAGGGAAGCTGTATTGGCGCCCAACGTGGTACTCGGTCGAAATTAATGATGTGACAAATGTACCACCTGTGTCTATCGATAAATATGATATGATGTCATTTAGATAAAATAATGGTCACTGCCAAAGTAGAATGGAAAGATCTCGAGACCGCAGTCCAATAAGTTGGTCCGACCAGGGCCGCAATTCTGCTATTACAATCAGAATGCTCGACCACTGTCGTCTTAATCACTGTTATTTCATTAAAAAAATGCGTAACAAACCGGTTAATGCAGGTTTACATTATACAGCCACCGTCTGCCAAAGCTAGTGGAGGGGCTAGGCCATATTTTATACACGTAGCCCTATTATAAGCCGCAAGAAGGAACACTGACGGGTTTTAGTGCCTTTCCCCGACCGTGATGTGGCAATAGTATTCCTTGCTTGCGTTGCTAGTGCCACCCCAACGTGGCGAATTCGACGTTTCCCGCGGTGGATCGACATCAAACGGATTTTTCGCCGTAGATTTTTTTTTTAACTTTTTTAAACGTTTACACTCACACGTTTAGTGTCAACTATTGGGTTCGGAAACCCAATAGCTGACGCTAAAACCGATTATTACCTATTAAAAGTACGTACTTACGTACGAGCATGATGAGATTTTCGTAATCGGGTTTTAGCACGGTTTAAAAATAACAACTTGAGAATAATATCGATAAATCGCTAACCGTGTAACTCGCCACATCCCTACTCTTTTCATACCTCTTTACGGCATACAAAAAGAGGTTCTTTTCAACGGGCCATGAACAAGGCCGTCTCATTAAAAGTTATAATGAAACATTTGAGTTTTAAATAAACACAATTATGTCGCGGTAGGTATTGAGGGGTAATTAACATTGGCGTTTTACGATTATTGGTCCAGTGGTCGAAATTCGGCCATAATTCGTTAAATTTATTTTTGACTAGTATGCGGCCTGAAAAACTTTGTTTGCGCTGCCATGACAACGATATAAAGCCTGGCCATAATGTGTAGATCGTGAACAATTTTTTTTTCATTCTGGCAATCTTTTTTTTTCACCTTCTTTGAGTTGCCTAATAAAACTACGTTTTAACGGTTTTAAGCACGGTATTTTATTTTATTTATTTATTCCGACGTTTCGGTCACTTCAGCAACAGTGATCACGAAAGACAAAGATGTCAAGTGTCAATGAGTAATGTTAAAGTTTTCATTTAGCCTATCCACAACGTGTTACAAGAAACATCCTCGTCTTCCGTGGTCACTGAAAAGTGGTTACTGAAAAGTGGTCGAAACGTCAGAATAAAAAAACCGCACCCTAAACCGTTAAAGCGTAGCTTTGTTACAATATATCTAAAAATATAATCCTCTCGATGTACGTAATAGCATACAACGAGTTTGATTTCAGTGTACGTGATACAATGCATACAAATTGCTTATCAAATCGGGCAAACAGTTTACATAAGCGGCGATGGATAATGCACAGAGGGGGGAAAGTAGTTGGCGACTTTACGCATACGTGCTCGTGGAGTAATGGAAGTTTCTGGAAATATTTTGAAGGAGGGCTTCCTTTTAGGGGATGTGAAGTATATTTGTTTCAGAGAGCTTACTCTCAAACGCCTTTCGTCGTGCGTTTTCGTCCGATCGAGCCGAATGTTAAACGCTCGAACGAAATTGTTTTGTTTAATCGCCCACTAGATGTCGCTGTTCTGTAATGAAACGTGGTACTCTTTACAATTTATTATTTTATGTATTCTACCTAAGGTTTGTAACATTGTAGATTCCAATATCTGGGAATACTATTGAGGGTTTTTACACACTCCCACGGTATCCTGAAAATTACCCCGGAATCGCCCACCGAAAAATTCAATAAGACTTTAAAAAGAAGAAACATATGTATTAATTAAAAGCACTGCATAGATTCACGTATTTTACGAAGCCATTTTTAAAGCAGTACAAATTACAATACTTGACACCGTTTGAGTGCGACGGTTAGTTAGTATACAATTTTTATTTATTGAAGTGAAACTTCTTTAGAATCGGTCTGATTTGAAAATCGACGAAATGAAAAAGTGACACAAAAAAGAGGTAAACACATAAAATTAAACCTTATTTCATTCGAAATAAAACACATTTCTCTTTACCCGTTAGTATTAATTTTCAATTTAAATAAAACTTCAAAGATTTCAAATGAATTTTAGCTATATCTGTATATGATTAAAGCAGATATTCTTTTATACGTAGATCAAAGGATTTTTTGAATTATAATATTGCTACGAGTGCGAGACTCGAATTAAAATGCCGTTAGAATTACTATAGAGTTTATTAGAACTATACAAACACGTATAACACAAGTACAAATATAACCGAACACAACAAGTCCAAACGTAATGCAGAACGTCGTAATTCAGTAAAACGCGCAAAGTCCGTCACTATTAGATTCCCGATTGTAGTACACACGTCGGGCTTTGATGGTGGTTCTCGCTCGACTGCCCCCCCTCCCTCAATCAGGCCATCGTTTTATACTGGACAAATGCAATGTGCCCGCCCGGCAACGTGGACCGAATTTCCTAGAATCAGTTTGTACTTTATATCCGTAAAACCTCTCTAATGATTTCAGCCGCATGTGGCCGTAAACAATAGAACAATAGGCTGTTCTCTAGAAACGTTTTATCCGTGCAGGAACGGAGAAAGAATACAATTTCCTGCGGCCGGGCGGCCTGTCGTAAGAGGCGACTTAACAACCCACAGCCAGGTGGTAGGGCATTTGCCCGACTGGATGGCTACCACCCCTGGTCTAAAGCATGTCGCCATAACAACCTTGAGTTGTGTTCCGGCATTAGTGACCAGGTTCCAATCTCCCTTAAGAGAGCGGCAGCGCATTTGTAGCACCTTTGGTGTTGCAAATGTCCATAGGCGATGGTAACCGCTTTTCATCAACTGGGCCGTCTGCCTGTCTGCTGATCGCCTGCAATAAAAAAAAAAAAAAAACGTATGCCAATAAATAAGTAAACAAAAGAAGACGATCATAAAATAATTACAATAGTTTCAATGTTATTAGTTCAAATGATGACGGGTAATAAATGTGCTTCTACAAATCTGTACGTGGAATTTGTCTTTGTCGCGCGCCTAGGTTATAACAATATGTTGACGGATGTAGGCTAAAGGAATTATATTTATATCAATAAAAGTTAGAGAAGAATTATCTGTGAGTATATCCTTGAAGTTTTACTTCTCCTGCGTTTGATGCATACACACACAAACACACAATTTTTTTGTGTGTCAAACTGAAGTTTACCCAAGTAGTAACGCGAGCAACTCTCTAGTATCAGTTTTGACTTATTACGAACTAAGTTATTCAATAAACATAAATGGTTGTCAATATCACTAACCATACAGTTTGTATGCTAATATGAGTGACAGACGCCGAGGCGCCTCCACCCCATCGTGTCCTTGTAAATAATATGCTGGTATCTGTTGAAAAAATATGCGAAAAGCGTGTAACGTAAGCAATAAGCATATTATACCTATTCAGTTACATATGGGAAGCGATGAGGCAGGGACGTTTTTTCCGGTTCTTATTGATTAAAATAAACAGTCAGTCCAAAAAAATATTTTGTGAAGTGAAACTTCTTTAGAATCGTTGAAACGAAAAAGCGACACTAAAAAGAGATAAACACGTAAATCTATAGGAATAAGCCTGTGAGAGAATAAGATACGAGTTTTACATTGTGGAGCACAGATTAGAGTCAATAAGACCGACGATTAAACATAGGTCCAATTTGGACCGAAATAAAACTGATAATAATATTTTTTAGAAGAATATAGTGAACAATTGAAAATGATGCTTAAGAAGTTTCTTTAGAATTATGTGTACAATATTTTTTTGTACAATATTTTTGTACAATATTTTTTGAACAATATTTTTTGTGCAATATTTTGCTTTTGTAAAATATCCATTCTTATACTTACATACAGGTCAATATTTCAAGTGGACTTTACTTTTATGTTTGACATTCCTTCACAGAAATGGATCCTTACAAGGTACACACAGTTGGTTAGTGTTGTATATACATACATAACTTCACGCCAGTTCCCTTGCGGGGTAGGCACGAACTGCAGAGCGCCATTCTGGCTTATTCTTACACACCTCACTTGCTTCTTTGACATTCATAACTCTTGTCAGTTAGTGTTGTATTAGTGTTATATATTTTTTAAACAATTTTTTTCAAAAATCTTATTGTACCGCTTTATTTCTCATCAAAATCAACCACGAGACGCCTTGTCCATTGAATATTTTTCGCTATATGTAATAGTTTCGAATTTAGCCATAAGGACCCATTTGAAAAATTCACACAGAAATGCGGACGTAACTTTTTTTATCTTTTCATAACTAAACGGTTGAACCGATTTTAATGAAATTCGGAAAAAAAATATTGTAATCTGGGAAAGAATGTAGGTTACCATTAGTCTCAAAAAATTTAAGTCTAAGCAAATTATAGGTCTCTGACTGACGGTATTCACTGAACAGTTCAACACAAAAAAATGTGTGATTGCTTAGTGAAATATGCTTTTTGCAACTGCCACAAGACCGCCTACACTTTGGTCGAAAGTTATTTTTTCAAAAATCTGAATATGTCCCTTTTTACGAAAATTGCGCGAACAGAGGAATATGAAATTTCGCACACTTATAGTTTATATAGAGAAGGATCGCTGAATGTTAATATTTTTTTTTAAATTATGCATAAAAAGACATGAAATCAATAAAAAACACATTACACACACTACGATGTATTTGACACACACACGCATATACTCTTTTGTTTATTGTTCAAGTCAAATTAACAGTGTAGCCTTGGCGAAATCTGTGATTATAGAAGTATATAGTCTTTGACAACAGAACCTTAATAATGTTCAAACTTATAATTTAAATTAATTATGCTCGAATTTCGACCACTGGGCGACCACTAGTATGAATAATTGACTCTGGTATATAACACGCTTAATCAATAATATTTTCTTAAGTTTTCGCGACTTGTATACATAATAAAACTACGTTTTAACGGTTTCAAGCGCGGTAATTTAAGTAAGTACCACCTGCTTGGGATCCGATCATCAAAACTATTAAGACCCAAACCCAGCAAAAACCAACTGCCATACCTCAAGACACTGTGAGCTCTTTCTGCGTGCAACGGAACACAAACCAACTTGACTGATAATTTCTTTTATTTTCCTTCCACCCATTTTAATATTATATAAAATTATTAGAGCTAGGCATGTTTGCTGAAGAGTTTCTTGCGCCGTTTCTTCTCTTCAAGCCGCAACATGTTGCGAAGCGGTGGTAAATTAAATAATTAAATAGTAAATTGCGGAAACGTAATTTCTCCGTTATTTACTATGGTCTGGGTGTCTGGGATCGGCCCCAGAGTAGTAGCACGTTGTATATTACCCATAACACAAGCGTAACTTGCTTAATTTGGGGATATACAATTTGTGTGTTTGTCTGCCGATTATTAAATTAGATTAGGCTCCCATAGAGTAAATGATAACCATAAACAAAATTAAAACTAAATAATTAAAATGAACAAGTTGGCGGGAGGCTAAATAAAACTTTAACAATACTCATTGACACTTGACATCTTTGTCTTCCGTGATCTCGGCCACTGAAAAGTTAAAACGTAGTTTTATTACGCTCAGTCAAGTTTAAAAAGTAAGGCCTTTCTAGAATAGGGTCTTCTCCTCCTATCGAACAAGAATAAAAACCTATGTAATATGTATATGTGTAATATTATTCCATATCATCGATACTCGTCCTTCGTCATATCGAGTGGCTATCGACATATCTCTCCATAGATTCGCGATTTATTGGTTCGCATCGATATGTGATACCGATCTTCTTGTTGATTAATAATGTCGATTTATATTCTTATTCATTCATTCGTGATCGGATATGCGTATATCAATTTTCGTGTAATATATTCTCGTGGTGAGAAATTTATATTTCACTAGCTGATGATGCCCGCGACTTCGTCCGCGTGGTGCGGTTTTTTAATTATCCCACGGGAACTCTTCAATTTTTTGGGATCAAAAGTATCCTATATGTTGACCAGTGATATAAGCTACCACCATACAAAATTTCATTTAAATCGGTCCAGTCGTTTCGGAGATTAGCCTGTACATAGAGACAGACAAACAGAGAAACAAAATATTTGAAAAAAATCTAAATTAGTTCTACTTCACTTCTTACATCCCCCTGATTCGGTTTTTAGCATTTCTTTTTTCATTGTACAGAAATTCGACTTTTACAGTTTTATTATATCTATATTATATTATATGTTAGGATTTTGTTTGTTTACATTTTAAATAGATTCTTTATTATTTAGTTATAAATAATCCTACTAATATTATAAACGCGAAAGTTTGTAAGAATGTATGGATGAACGTTTGTTACTCTTGCACGCAAAAACTACTGAATGGATCTTGGAGATCGCGGGTCGCAGCTAGTCTGAAATAAACTGATATGCAGCGCGTTCCACTAGTAGCGCACAACGCTCAAAATACTCCGTTAGCCGTTCCACATGACCCATGTCAAGAGGTGGGTCGAATAACCGTTTCACTTGGGTTTACGATTGTAACGCCGGCAAGCGAGTGGAAAGGGGAAAAATCGCCGACGTGAACGTGGTCGTTGTGAGTCCCTAATGGAACGTAACCATGAAATCTACTTAAAGTCTGAGTTTTAATTACCTGGACTAAAAAGACAGCTGCGATTGGTTTTTTTTTTTATTGGTAAGTCGCAAGTGTGGAGCGGAGCATATTGTTGTATTTAAACTTTGCATTTGTTTTATTTATTTATTTTATTTATCTATAATAAAAAAAAATATATTACAAAATAGAATTAAGGCACCACTTAAACCTATGAGGTTTGCGTACGACGCAACACACCCTCGCAATTACAGGAAAAACTTATTCTATAAAAATACAAGATTTGTAATCATACATTGTAGCGTGTTCTCTTCATCTTCACACACACGCACACGCACACACACACACACACACACACACACACACACACACACACACACACACACACACACACACACACACACACACACACACACACACACACACACACACACATATATATATATATATATATATATATATATACTAGGTTGACTTGACTAGGTTCCAGTCTCCCTTAAGAGAGCAGCAGCGCATTTGTAGCAATTTTGGTGTTGCAAATGTCCATAGGCGATGGTAACGGCTTTCCATTAAGTGGGCCGTTTGCCTGTCTGCTGATCTCCTGCAATAAAAAATAAATAAAAAATATATACTAATTAATTAACACGGCGATTGTATTACTGCAACTATAGTTCAACAATCGCATACACGTTTTGACTTTACACCAGTATGACAGTGAGTCGGGTCTTCAGCTCTCCGTTCGAAGCCCACCATTTTTATTTTAGCAGTTATACGACCCTTCAAAAGCCTTCCATGTACATTGTGTTCTGTGTGAATTGGACACATGGCTATATGTTATCAACCCTCATCCGAGCAGCCGAATAAACTATCGCGCCATGTAACTCCACCCTTATGCAGTCTATCAATCGTTCAGTGGGCTAAATAGGGATGTGGCTTATCGGAAACGCGTGGATATATCCGCCGAGAACTTATACCATATAAATAATTCCTTCATTTACTCTTTAAGTGAAGTTATGTATGTATGTATGTATTTACTCTTTATTTTCTGAGTGAATTAAAACACAACTGTAAAGATGAAACACGTATATCACTATAGGTACATATATAGATAGCAGCATATGATGCAAGCGCCGACTACACCGCTGTTAAAAAAAGGTCTGACTCGCGATGTATTTTCTTAATACAGTTTGTATTTATAATTTTGCAATCTTACCGCATATTTTGAAACAAAATCCGGTGCCCGATCGGGTTATGAGTTGCTATTTAATCCACGTGTGGAAAGTCGCTAAGCGACCTTTTGGTAGGTAGTTAATTATTTATAGAGGCACTAGTATTAATATTTTTGAACAGAACGTGTAAATGTCAATTTTGACCGCTAATTTCTTAGTAATAGGCTATGTGGAAACGAGTTGTATGAAGTCCACGCCACTGATAGATAGACAGATAACACTTTATTGTACACCAAATTAAACAATTTTAATAACATTCATATTCACAATACTTTGTAGGCAATAGAAAGTATATCCACAGGGGCGGATATTACCGACTTGCACAACACTACTAGGCAATTTATTCAACCCATAGATGTCGAGCCGATAGCCATGAGGTATTCTCTTGTTCCCGTATATTAGGACTATCTGCAGATTGATGCATTAAGTTGGGAGTTAGACTTTTTTCAACACACTTGCTCATAAAGTGGCTCTATGGTCACCGCAATTAGGCACAGAATGACACCCATAATCAAACTGTGACCAAAAAACATTATAACTCACTAGTGAGTTATAGTTTTTTTTTTTAATTTTATTGGTTGAGTTGCTTTGTTCTTTAAAAAGTTTTTATTAAAAAAAAAAGATCGTGTTCTATAGAACAAATAAATTAATGTTCCTATTGCTTGCTCATTTCATGCAACTTCTTATTTAAATAGATAATTTTAACTCGTACGTGTTTAATAAATAAAACTTTCACTCATATATAACTTTTTTTATCTACTAAATAAAATGAGTTTTTGTTGTTATTTTATTCACAAGTGTGTTGAAAAACGTCGTATGATACACGTGTGTATTGATGATTACCGTCCTCGGCTCTCTTAAGACCCTCGCCTACGACTCGAGTCTCAATGGCGCCTCCGCGGTAATCACCAATGTTACACACTAGTACCATAATGTACTATTATTCGATTTCTTTCAATCTAGTTTTAGTATATTCAGAAATTTCGTATAGATAGATAGATAGATATAATAACTTTATTGTTCACCAAAACACGAATTACAAAAATGCACAAGACAGACAGCAGTTACATACTAGGTAAACAAAAGGCGGCCTTATCGCTAAAAGCGATCTCTTCCAGGCAACCTGATGCACTGAAAGGAAATTCTTAACTTATCTAATTAATACAAATTAATGAAAGGCTCGAGACGCCCAACAGAAGTGATAACTTAAACTAATCTGAGTCGAACTATTTAATATTGTAATTGTTTAACTTGAGAAAAGCTCAGGTTATTACTTAAATTTTATGTATATTAATATGATAATGTAAGGAAAGGTTATTTATAAATAAAATCTTATTGATAATAAAATATATTTTATTCTTAGTTATAATTCTTGAATATGTACATTAGAATTTTGTGTATGTACATTATTAGTATCATTATTTAGTCTAATTACCGAAATACGGCTAGCGCTGTGGGTTAGAGTGAGAGAGGAGGAGCCTGCCTACCGCTGCCGTGTGCGTGAGTGAAAGGGAAGCCAGACAGACTGGCGCCGTAACGCGTTACGTAACGAAGCGGTTTACCCTCCCTCCCATAAGAAGTTATCACTTCAAAAATAATGACATACATTGACAGCAGATTACAATTTAAGACAGAGTGAACTAGCACATATATTGTTGCGTAAGGTTAACATGTTTCCTGGAATGTGCATGCGTCTCGCGGGTACTGACGTAAGTCGGGGTCCCGGAGGCGCAGATATGCGTAAGATCTCCTCCCGTAATATCGCTGCAGGGGCCCTCTAGTATCTAGGGAGCAGAGGAGTCTTCACCCCTGTTGACGAAGTGAGTTTGCCTTTTCCGGGACATTCTCAAGCCCTGTGATACGTTAGGATCGGCGTCGGCGTAACTACGTTCTAAGTCTCACGCTCTTCCTGCCATAAGCGCTGAGCACATAGGAGGAGGTTGGTTTTAGTGGACTATTGAGTCTTCGAGTCTCCACACAAGCCGGCGATTTGACTCTGGAGCCCATTCGTGGTGTCACCTCTCCCTAGTAATCCCTAGTAAAGGACCCGGTAGTGTGCGAAATGCATTTCTCCGCCTTAAAAATTAAAAAAAAAAATATGTTTCCTGGGTGAATTTTTAATAATATAGCAAAGGGTTTAGCTTTTCTGCTGTCTATGGGTTCCAAAGAGTTTCAAAGTAAGACAGCCTGCGTGGCGAAGGAGTTGGAATAAAATGTTAGGATATTCAATGAGAAGCTGTATTTTGAAATTATTTGGTAAAAACTGATCTATATTATACATCGAAATCGTCTTGTCCGTCCGTTTGTGTATCACTTTTCTTTTACCTTCTTCAAGTTAGGGGCCATTCATACATTACGTCAAACGATAAGGGGAGCGGTGGGGGTCGACGAAGTATGACATTGTGTGACAAAGAGTGGGCAGGAGGAGTATTATGAATGTGATCAGCTGTGACAAGGTCAAAAAATCATGAAATTCTTGTGACGTTATTTGTAGATGGCTCCTTGTTTGACGTTGGCACAATATGTCTTTTATTGTCCTCCAGCACCTGGGGAGCGAAGGATACAACCCCTGCCGACGAAGTGTGTTTTCTCTGCTTCCCGGGGTATTCTCAAGCACCGATGCGCTAGGATCAACGTGGGCGTAAATACGTTCTAAGTCTCACGCTCTTCCTACCATGAGCGCGTGGGCACATGGGAGGAAAGTGGTTTTAGTGGCGTATTAGCACATAGGTTACCTCTCTACATAGAGGGAGGTACTTTGCTCAGTCACCACACATGCAAGAATATGTGAAGAATATTCATCTATTCTGGCATTTGTACGTCTTCTGTCACACCAGAAATCAACATGTCATCCTTCAGACAATTCATTCATCTATTTTTGGGTCTACCTTTACATTTCTTCCCATCAAGCTTCCAGTGTAACGTTCTTTCTGTAACCTGACTTTCATTCCTTCTCATTACATGCCCATAACACGTTAATCTTCTCCCTCTATGTTTTTTAGTTTCGGGTGCGATTTTCAAACGTACCCTCATTATATTCATATTATATGACGGCCTCTGTGGTTGAGCGGGCTAAGCCTTTGCCGGCCTACCTCACTACAACGCAGAGGCTCCGGGTTCGATTCCTGGTATAGTAAATTTCGGAAACGTATTTTCTCCGTTATTTACTATAGTCTGGGTGTCTGGGATCGGCCCCAGAATAGTCCGTTGTATATTACCCATAACACAAGTGTAACTTGCTTAATTTGGGGATATACAATATACGTGTTTGTCTGCCGATTTAATTTAATTTAAAATTCATTTCTCACCTTTTTCATTATTATAACACCACACATCCATCTCAATATTCTCATCTCAGGTGATTGGGGGAGGGGGGGAGGGGATGTTTTTGGTCTTTGAACCCGTATAATATGACCAGTTTGTGTATGTTTTTATGTTATTTTACACACAACAAAACGCACTTACAGTATAGAAGGAACCCGCATGCAAATGTTCATGGTCCTAGCTCCGGTAGTTTGGGCTTTGCGTTGATATGTCAATCTATCATTCAGTCAGTCAGCAGTGATTCAGTTAGTGAGCTAAGCAAATAATATATATATATATATATATATATCTCGGCTCATACAGCGGCGGCGGCGAGTAACACAATAATAATCTGAAATATTATAATAAAAGTTTATTACACTAGAATTATTACAATTACAATATTAAATGCACAGGAGCCTTAAGAACAGACGAGTGTGCATGACAAGTGTTATGAATGTCAAAGAAACAAGTGAGGTGTGTAAGAATGGGCCTAAATGGCGCTCTGTTGTTCGTGCCTACCCCGCAAGGGAACTGGCGTGAAGTTATGTATGTATGTATGTATGTACAATATTAAATGCAGCACAATAATACACAGAAATATTAGGACAACCAAGAGTTTCATCCACGCTTGTCAGATGTCGAGCAGCAATTTCCCTTCAAAGAATACTGCGATTATCGGACAGTCATTATCGACCACAACATACTATGCGCTCCTTGTCCAACACAGCCTTCGCTCAATCGACGAGCATAGAATGTCCCGTATTAGATAATTCCACCTCCTTTTATACTGTCGAACCAACAACACGGTATTCATCTTTTAACAATTTTGTACTCTGAAACTTATTATAAAGGTTATCAAAAATCCTAAAAACATTTTTGAATTACTCAGCAATATAAACCTCAGTGTATAAAAACAACCCAGTTTTATTAAACTAAAACACTGCTAAATAAAATCAAGTGCAGGTATTATAAGAAAAACATAAGTACCCTCAATTTAAAGTCACAATATGTTCTTAGCACGGCAAACACATACTTTCCATTTATGAAATACCTTCACATGACCTACCACGGCCATACCGACCTTCCATAATATGCAGCAATCTGCGACATATATATTATTTATTGCTGAAGCACAGCAGACAGGCTGACGGCCCAACTGTGATGAAAAGTGGTTACCGTCGCCTATGGACATTGGCAATACCAGAGGTGCTGCCAATGTGCTGCCGCCCTCAAAGTTGTCATGGCGGCATACTCTAGATTAGGGGTGGTAGCCATCCAATCGGGCAAATGCCCTACCGCTTAGTTGTTTTGTCGCCTCTTACTTTGTATTCTTTCTCCGTTCCTACACGGAGAAGAATAGGAGTATATGTATGGATAATACAGTTTATTAATGAATCAATATTCTTCTTCCATAGCACAAAGAAACTTATACGAGCTATGAGAAATTTACATTAATAGTTTAGTGGGATGACAGAATTTACTAAACAATGCATGAATTATGTTGCACGAGTTTCAGCGCTTCCATTATAAACTGACATTTCGATAATAATGATTTCCGCTGCTGTTTAATTTAATGTAAGCGAAAATAAACATTACACAAAGTTGAAGATGCAATGAAAAAAATAATTTTACATGTGTTATGCTTACGTCATGTATATTAGTGACTCATAAGGCTTATTTTACACTGTGATGCCGTCCACGGTTCAACCTCGGTCCGTTCCCAGTCCGATTTTATCCGTGCAGGAACGGCGAAAGAATACAATTTCCTGCGGCCGGGCGGCCTGTCGTAAGAGGCGACTTAACAACCCACAACCAGGCGGTAGGGCATTCGCCCGACTGGATGGCTACCACCGCTGTTCTAGAGTATGCCGCCATAACAGCCTTGAGTTGTGTTCCGGCATTAGTGACCAGGTTCCAGTCTCCTTTAAGAGAGCAGCAGCGCATTTGTAGCACCTTTGGTGTTGCAAATGTCCATAGGCGATGGTAACCGCTTTCCATCCAGTGGGCCGTCTGCCTGTCTGCTGAACTCCTGCAATAAAAACAAATATTCTTTAAACTAGAAAGAATCAGACATTATTTTTATAATGAACTGGCGGACCCGACAGACTTCGTTCTGTCAAAAAGATTTGGAATGTGGTAGTTTTTTGTTCCTATCTATTTTATAGCCGGGGCAAAAAATCTCCTGAACAGAACCGTCTTTCTGGTGATAGGGCGGTGTGTAGGGTTCAGCTCAGGTGACCAAAGTATCTTCGCTTGCACGAACTTTGGCCACTCTTCTGGGACCCACCAAAAAACCCCGACTGGGATGTCTGCCAGAGGGCTTCAAACTAAAGGGACAGTGAGAACCTAAAATTGACTCTACATTTTAGTTAGAAAACATGTGTATGGGAAAAAGAAAAGGGCTGTTTTTAGGGTTTTCCCGGCAATTATTCGAATTTTTCTCGCCGTAAAAACCATCCTTGGACTTCAACGAACATTAAAAAAAAAGAATTGGCCATATTGGTCCAGGCGTTGTTGAGTTATGCGCTTACCAGCACATTTTGCGATTCATTTTTATATTATAGATAAATGAATGAAAACACTTTATTTTTTATCAAAATTTAAAATTACGTTTATAAAAATTAAGTGCAATAATTATTGAACAAAGGGCGCCTAGCTTAAAGCGATATCTTCTAGGCAACCACCTAAACTAAAGAAAGTATTAAAATATGATAGTGGCGGCGAAGACCATAAATAATATAAACCTGCAGAACAAAAATAAATAAATAGAAACTTTACATACTATACAAAAATAAAAACATCATAAATACATACAAAATAAGCAGCACTGTTAGACCTGAGAGGACCAAAAATAATTATTAACCATGACCTTTAAAGAGGATACTGATTTAGCTTCCTATAATTAATAAAACTACGTTTTAACGGTTTTAAGCGCGGTAATTTATTTGATTTTTATTATTCCGACGGTTCGGCCACTTTTCAGTATCCGTGATCACTGAAGACTAACTACTGCTGCTACTGCTGAAAAGTGGCCGAAACGTCGGAATAATAAATATCTAATAAATTACGCTTAAATCTTTAAAACATAATTTTATTATGTATATTAGTCGCGAAAACTTAAGAAAATATTCCTTTAATTAATTTTCTAACATGCTTACATTTATATATACAAAAACATATTCGACTGTGGCACAGAAACCTTATGGGTTTATCCGTCCACATAGAGTCGTGTAAAATACATAAAAGTTATCATACATAGTGACATGTTGAAAATTAATTTACACAATATTAATTTTATATTAAAAAATAGGAGCAGAGGCAAGGAATTGTTATCATACTTCTCATTATCGTATCGCTTTAGTACCGTTCCGATATCACGCCGGTACCAGTTCGTCGGAAAGAATGTTTTTCCGAAGCGCGATCCGACCCTTCATGATTTCCACCGACAGTGTGAATACGCTTTTTTTCAACTCCAGACTAGAGTCCGTGAAACGAAAGAAGTCCCGCAGACGTGACACTACAATCGCCGTACTTAACTCTGCCAGAGTAATTGCTAATCCGTAAATTAATGTAGGTAATTATTGTTGGTGGTTGGAGCATGTGGAAAGAATGCATGATGAAAGAATGACTAAACAGATATACAATGCAAAAGTGGATGGATGCAGAAGTCGTGGAAGGCCACGACACACCTTCCATGATCAAATTGATCGTGTACTAGCAGAAGGTGATGTCAGAAGCCTTAAGAATAGACGAGCGTGCATGACAAGAGTTATGAATGTCAAAGAAGCAAGTGAGGTGTGTAAGAATAAGCCTGAATGGCGCTCTGTTGTTCGTGCCTACCCCGCAAGGGAACTGGCGTGAAGTTATGTATGTATGTAATTATTGAATAATACATACAGAATATTCCAAAACTAATGTCGTAAATCTGTTTCCGGGCTTCTTTACGAACAAAATTCGAACAAATAGTGGAGGTGCCACTTTAAGTTCCCTTTTTTCCTTGGGACTTATTTTGTGGCGTGGATTCTAGTTGTGTAGACACAACGAGATTTGATCCGACCGAGATAGAACCGTAAACGGCATCATAGTGTGTACCGAGCCTAATGTTTGAGGAAGTTTTATACTAACACACTTTAGCACTACTTCTTATACATATCTAACTAGTTACGATTTCATAAAGTATCGATTTCATTTTGTATCTTGCATAATATTTAATACAGATGACGCTGATATTGCAATTCTTGAAATAAAGAAATATTTTACTGTCATCTAATGTAGATTGATCGAGCACCAAGCCGTAACGTCAGCATAACATCACTAGTGGCCGATGTTCACTTGTCTTACTATCGGAGTTTTTGGTGGGAACTGAAAGGGGACATTGCGCTGTGCAGTTTTATTTTCTAAAAATCTGTAAAATTACTCTAAAATGAACAATAGTTGTAGGATATTGATAGTTTTTGAGTAGTAATTATGTGTTTTTGTGAGAAATGTGAACTGTATAGTCAAATGTGGCCTTTCGAGTTTTCACAAGACCTCCGTTGAATGGTGTGGATTGTAGCCTACAATACAGCTGCGCCTGGCTTAAAGGCCTAGTTGCCAAGCCTTAAACATTAGAAAAGAAATTTCTTACTATCGCTTCAAATCTGACATCAGCTCCCCATACAAGTAATATCAAAATTCAACCGATGGTAATCCAAGTGAATGAATACTAAATTATAGGAACCTGCCAATAGTCAACATAACGTTGCTACTTGGATGTCATGTAGTGTTGTCACAATGTTCCTGTTTTTATATATTAGCTAATAATAACGCTTGATTTGTAGTCAGTCTTTACAAATTAAATCCATTTTCAACATACTATAATCAGCTTGACATACAGAATCTGTACACAGCGTTGTGAAGAAGGTTCACCATGATTCAAGATAAATCTCGGATATTTTAATGTTTAAAAGAACTTTAGAGTAAACGCGGTCGAGATGCGAGCACTGCGCAAAATCTGCGGAGTGACGCTCGCGGGCTGCGTTCGTAATACCGAAGTAAGAAAGAGAGTTGGTTTGAAAGAGAGTGTCGGGGTGAAGGTAAGGAAAGGAATGCTCCGGTGGTTCGGGCATGTGGAAAGAATGCTTGATGAAAGAATGAATAAACAGATATACAATGCAAAAGTGGATGGATGCAGAAGTCGTGGAAGGCCACGACACACCTTCCATGATCAAATTGATCGTGTACTAGCAGAAGGTGATGTCAGGAGCCTTAAGAACAGACGAACGTGCATGACAAGAGTTATGAACGTCAAAGAAGCAAGTGAGGTGTGTAAGAATAAGCCTAAATGGCGCTCTGTTGTTCGTGCCTACCCCGCAAGGGAACTGGCGTGAAGTTATGTATGTAAAAGAACTTGAAAAATCAACTTTGAAGTTCAATTTAGTATTTATCTCTACATGACGCCGCTGACGATGTTTACATGGCAGATCTTGATTTATATAGTTAGTTATAAGTATTCTTCGTATATAGCTGATTTTTTGATATAATAACAAGAACAGTGACATTGTATTTGATGCAGAAATCACCAATCAATATTGTTATAATACAGCGATAGATTTAAGGTGAGTCTGGCGTCTATGATGCTGAGATGATGCACCACTGGCGAGAGTAGTTGTACTCTTGATGTATATTAAAAAAAAATATTATATCAGTCCCCTGTTTTCTATTCAAAAATAGGACCAGTTTCCAAATGTTACGTATATAGTACCGAATAGTTTTCGAGTAAAATGGCTGTGATAAACACAGACAGATAGATGGACAGACTTGTTAAAAAAAAATCAATTTTTAGCTATCGAATTCTAACATCAATTAGCATATTTAATTACTATGTTGCTGACAATTTGTTTTTGGAAACATAGTATTGGTGGCAGTTGCACCTCGGGTTTGTAAATGAAAATTCGACGTAATAATGGACTGTATGATTATTATTAAGTTATAAATGTACATTTAAAGAGTATAACAAAGAGAGTCGAGTACAATATAGCTGAGTGGCTGAATTGATAATTTTTCTTGATGTAGTAGTAGTATCAGTATCATTCACTTTTTTCGGCCTCCTATATCCCGCATTCCGTCCGACGCCTAGTTCCTAATCGCGCTAGCTATGGGCGTCGGCGGTATGCGGGGCGCGGAGTGTAGATGTGCTCCGGCGGGCGGGTCAGGGGGGTGCTCTCTGTCCGCAACACATAGAGATGTTTAATTTAAAACAATGGCCGAGTAGGTTTCGTATAGTGGTGAAACATTTACTTAGCCAACAATTTATGTGTGATTTGACATTATTCGCAGGTATATCGCTCGAGTGTTGAAGCATGTTATCTATGCTATAGCAGAAGAACATTGGGAATTATATCATCTAATAATAAAACGTAACTCTTAGTTCCTAAACGACTAGAAGGCGGCACTGGTCACTCTTGACTCGTTTCATGTCTTATTATTTTTTTGCAAATAAAAATGTATTGAATTTGAGACAGAGTTATTCTAAAAAATGTATTTAAAGTAATACAATGTCAAAAAGAGAGAAATAATAGTTTATACGGCTTCTAGTCATGAATGATTTGAGAACTTTTCTGAGTTACGTTTTATAATATATACGTTTGTTATCACTAGTAATATTCTATTATGCCTATTCATTACTTTATATGAGTGGACTTTTCAGGATAACAGAGAAACATGGTGAACCTACATTTGCTCGCTTACTGTACAACAATGCATATTATTATATCGATGAATTAATATTACTACTATTAATACTTTACTTTTATTACTATTTACTTACTACTTATTAATTAATTATTAAATCTTCCATGCACAATATAAATGACAAACACACTCTTTCAGAAACGGTATTATTATTTTAATGAATATGAATAACAGAGAAACATTCAGATAATAATAATTGTATTATTAATAATGCTGTAACAATGAAACGCACAGAAAAAACAGCATCAACATGAACACAGTAACACAAGAATAATAATCCAGATTTATTTTTCAAATTATAACACAATCAGATTCGATGTGTACGTGAAAAGTTATTTTTTAATATTTATCTTAATAATAATAATAATATTTTTCTTTGTAATAATTATTATTGTTTTTTATTTTCTTTTTGTAGCTTTTTAATAATGTAACTGATTTTTTTTTGGAAATTGGCATGCACTGTTTAAACGCTGTGCGTGGAAAGGCTAGAGTTTTTATCTTTTCATTTAACCGACTTTAAAAAGAGGATTATAAAGAGTGTGGTTTGTCTTTTATGTGTGCAGGGAAGTGGTGGGGCGGTGTGGTGCTGCCAGGTGTGAGTTTGACCTTTAGGATTTGATGGTAAGTTTGAATGTACGCACACGAACTCACACGACACTCACTTTTAGGGCTACAAATCTTTCAGAATTAATTTTATGAATGTCATTGTCAAAGTGGCAAAAATATATGCACCCATGCAAAGATTAAATCTTTAGAAATGACCTGAATTATTGTTTTTTTGTCATTTGATGCCATATTTTTATTAACTGTGTAATATATACACAGTACATGTTTGTATTATTAAGGTAATAAAATACTAGAATCGTTTTGTGGGGTACACACAAAATTTACAGTTTTTTAGTCCGATTGTAGAGTTTTCCGAGTGTAGAGAAAAAATTAATTTGGTGTTTTTTTTATATATTAATCTTGTGTCAATTAATTATTTAACTGATAGTGAAAACCGCTCAAATATCCGTTGCGTAGTTTGGGAGGAGTTAGCGGATATAAGAGATGCGCAAGACGACTTAATTTTCTACTATGCAAAGAAGATAGGGTAGACTATACGGTCTGCCAGGTGGTAGGGCATTTGCCTGACTGGATGGCTACCACCCCTGGTCTAAAGTATGTCGCCATAACAACCTTGAGTTGTGTTCCGGCATTCGTGACCAGGTTCCAGTTTCCCTTAAGAGAGCAGCAACGCATTTGTAGCACCTTTGGTGTTGCAAATGTCCATAGGCGATGGTAATCGCTTTCCATCAAGTGGGCCGTCTGCCTGACTGGATGGCTGCCACCTCTGTTCTAAAGTATGTCGCCATAACAACCTTGAGTTGTGTTCCGGCATTTGTGACCAGGTTTCAGTCTCCGTTAAGAGAGCAGTAGCGCATTTGTAGCAACTTTGGTGTTGCAAATGTCTGCTGAACTCCTGCAATAAAAAAATAAATAAAAAAAATACGGTTGTTGGCATAAATTATTGGCACCCTATTAATTTGTATTTTGTAGCGATACAATGATAATTATTATAAAAAATATTGCATGTATGGCTACTAGATAAAAAATATTAAGATTCCTTGACTTTGAATACGTTACCAGAGGGAAATCATTTAGGGGTAGAAGGGGGGTTGTCATGAATTAAAGTTAACTATTTATTTGGTTAAATACTAACGGTTTTATTCATATATACCTTTTTTTACCTTCCTCCTCTTTCTTTCTTTCTTATAAGAAAGAGGGTCTTATTTCTCTTTTCTTTTTATTTCTATCTGGTTTATATTTCAGAACTATGCGAGAAGGGTCTTTATTTTGTATTCTTAACTCTGTTACGTTCCTTACTGATACTTACATGTTTTGTTCTTATCCTAATATGTACATCTTATTCATATTAAGTTAGAGTGAGTTAGGAGGCTTCTTTATGGTTTTTAAAGAAGTATGTAATCTTACTCCTTCAAACAATGCGAAAATATTAACTAATTTCTTGAGGGTCGTCGTTATATCCGTGCAGGAACGGAGAAAGAATAGAATTTCCTGTGGCCGGGCGGCCTGTCGTAAGAGGCGACTTAACAACCCACAGCCTGGTGGTAGGGCATTTGCTTGACTGGATGGCTACTACCCTTAGTGTAAAGTATGTCGCCATAACAACCTTGAGTTGTGTTCCGGCATTAGTGACCAGGATCCCGTTTCCCTTAAGAGAGCAGCAGCGCATTTGTAGCAACTTTGGTGTTGCAAATGTCCATAGGCGATGGTAACCGCGTAAGTGGGCCGTCTGCCTGTCTGCTGATCTCCTGCAATAAAAAAAAATATATATATCTTAGGTTTTTCGGAACTGTTGCAAAAACACTAGGCTTTCCTCCTAATTTGATTTTAGTCTCGCTGCCGGCACTGTCAAAGAGGCAAGTGAGGTGTGTAAGAATAAGCCTAAATGGCACTCTGTTGTTCGTGCCTACCCCGCAAGGGAACTAGCGTGAAGTTATGTATGTATGTATGCCGGCACTGATCTCACTTGATTTTCGTTGTTGTCCGCAGTGGCAGAGGATGTCCAGCCCGTTCAGCGAAGCGCTCCCCTACTCCAGTCACCGCAGTACACTGGCGGAAGACCACAACCATACAGTAAGTGCCAAGGAATAATAAGTTACAATTAATTTACTGTAACATACATAACAAGCACTGTGAAGAAAAACGAATAATATATATATATATATATATGTATATATATATATATATATATATATATGTATATATATATATATATATATATATATATATATATATATATATATATATATATATATATATATATATATATATATAAAAGAACAAAAGGTTCATCTAGGCTAGACTGAGTACTTAAAACAATACTAGTTGGGTTTATATTAAAATATTAATATTGGCGCAGTAAAAGTGACACAGCCGACTTAGTTGACCGCAAGATGGCCGTCGATCGCTTATTGGGTATCGGCGAACACGGCAGAAACAAAATGAGTTGGATGCATTCACTATTGTCTAATGATTTTTAGATGTTCTATGTTTAAATTAAACGTGTAAATTAATAAATAGTATAAAAAAATTAAAAATATCAATATAAACAATGCAATAAATTGAATTAGTTTACTCGTAAATGTAATAATCTAATATATAAAATTCTCGTGTCACAGTTTTCGTTGCCATACTCCTCCGAAACGGCTTGACCGATTTTGATGAAATTTTTTGTGCTTATCCGGTATCTATGAGAATCGGCCAACATCTATTTTTCATCCCCCTAAATGTTAGGGGTAGTCCACCCCTAAATTTTTTATTTATTTTTTGGACAAACATTTATTTTTTTATTTTTTTAGGATACAGCAGCATTAAAAAATACATACAACCCTAAATTTTCACCCCTCTACGATCAACCCCTATTTTTTATTTGTTAATTATAAACTTTAATTTTTTGGCAAGATAGTTTTAAATCTTATTTTGTCATGACTTAGAATAAAAAAAATTAGTCTTTTAGATTCACAATTAGAACCGGTAGGTGGCGCTGAGATCGGGTTCTGGAATCCTCCTAATCACCTGGATCGATTTTGGTGATTTTATTTTTGTGTGTTTGAGTGGGTACCCGGATGGTTTAGATCCGCAATTAGAACCGGTAGGTGGCTCTGGGATCGGGTTCTAGAATTTTATTTATTAAAGGCAGGACAACGTCTGCCGGGGCCGCTAGTTATTTATAAAATTTGGAATATTTGTAACGTTCCGTCGCAACGTACATAATAATGGAATCATCGTCATCGTCGTCATGCGAGCGTTAAATCCCGGTTGCGGATCTTCGGGCAGCCCTTGTATTGAGAGACCATTGGTATGCGTGTCGTTCTACACAACATCAAGCCAGCATTTCTTAGACCTACACTTTCGACCGGGACCTGACGGCGGCGGCATGACTTGAAATTTGTCCCTCACGTAACTAGCCGGCTGCTGTAAAACGTGGCCGCACCAGCGCAAGCGATTCTTTTGTAGTTTGTCTGCACATAAAGATTGCAGCGGGCGCGAGAGTTCCTGGCGCGTTCCTTCGGCTTGACTCCACACATCCACCGCGGCATATTCACACCGCATATGGAATACTACTCACGTCTATGGGCCGGAGCACCCGCTTACTAGACCGACGCCCTCGACTCCAATCAGCGTCGCGACCTCCGTATCATCGACGACCCCATACTAACAGGCGGTTTAGAATCGTTTAGCCTTCGAAGAGACTGCGTCCCTCTGCGTATTTTACCGCCTGTACCACGGGGAGTGTTCCGAGGAACTGTTTGATATGGTGCCAACGCCTCAGTTTTACAACCGCATCGCTCGCCAGCGACTAGATATTCACCCCCATTTCCTTGAGCTCCCACGCTCAACTACTCAACAGTTATCAGTTTATCTGCGTACGACAATAACCTGGAGGGAACTTTCCGGGTTCTATAAGAAGGTCGTTATAAAATTTCATAGAGGTCGGCAATGCCTTGGCGATACCCCTGGTGGTGTAAGCGTCCATAGGCGACGGTAACCACTTTCCATCAGGTCATCAGGTCTTCAGGCAATTAAAAAAAAGTAATTTCCGTGACACGCAGTTATTATTTGTGTCCCTCGAGTACAGAGCACTTCACTGCCACACATAAGGACAGGGGGGGGACTGAACTCTGAATTTCAATATCTTGGCGTTGCGAAGATATTCGAAATACGATTCCATCACAATAGTGTCCGAAATTCGAATTCTACTAAATCCACAATATCTTCTCGATGTCGTCGAGGCGGAATAATGGTAGAAAATATTAGGATTACAATATTTTTTTATGTATAACGCTGTTAGTGTGGGAGGTTAGGGATTGAAAAGTTGAAAAATGCCTAATTCCGAGTACACGTATATCGGGGTAACCATCTAGAGATGGGGTAGAGTTATTATTACATTTGTATGTTACCCCCAGCCCTGTACTTCCTAGAAAGTTACTACACTCATCTCTGACACGCACAGTTTCAGGTCGCCATATATTCCTTATCAGAACAGTCAACGAGTTCAATAAATGAAGTAAGTTGGATCACGTGGATATTGACTTGCTTTTTAAAAAAAAAAATATTGCAGGAGATCAGCAGACAGGCAGACGGCCCACTTGATGGAAAGCGGTTACAATCGCCTATGGACATTTGCAACACCAAATTTGCTACAAATGCGCTGCTGCTCTCTTAAGGGAGACTGGAACCTAATCAACTAATGCCGGAACACAACTCAAGGTTGTTATGGCGACATACTTTAGACCAGGGGTGGTAGCCATCCAGTCGGGCAAATGCCCTACCACCTGGCTGTGGGTTGTTAAGTCGCCTCTTACGACAGGCCGCCCGGCCGCAGGAAATTTTATTCTTTCTCCGTTCCTGCACGGACAAAATGTTTTTCTAATTACAAATTTTAAACACGAAGCAAACAAAAGAAGTCCAAATGCCGAAAAAGGTAATGAAATGTGTTTCTACAGACGCACGTGTGATTTTGTCTTTTGTCGGCATTCGGTCGTAACAATATGTAACCTAGTTTTTATGATTACAGCTGTTAGCCCCCCAAACGCAATAAAACAAAATAAAAAAATACCATACAAAAAATGTACATTTCTTTGACAGTACACTGAATAAATTAAATTGGAATGTCCACAGTAAATAATGGATAATTCGTTTACGAGAGGAGACGGTGGATATGCTTTCATTCATTCTTGGGCCCAGATTGTATAAAGATGAGTGTATTTATGATTTTTTTTTTATTACGTTCATATTTTAGGTGATTGTAGTGGGTTTACTTATTTTGATTCAATTAATCTTGTGGTGTTAAGTGTTTTCATATTATTAATTGTTGAAATTCATTCACACAGAATAAACAAATAAAAGAAATGAAAATCGGTTCGCAATTGACGGAAAAATCGTGTAACAAACATACAAAAAAATATGCAGCTGAATTATTAAGTACCTCATCCTTTTTGAAGTTGAGACTAGAGGTAACTAATACGAACCTATGGGAACTGCATACGTCTAGTCATCGCAGCGGACAACGAACTACTGGCTAGCGCAACGCGGGAGCGCACATATTTATAGTTGCTCTATCTCGCTCACACATTGTGCTACATATTGTACTAGCAGTACGACTTGTTAATATTTGTACTTAAGGTTACCGTTTTCAAAATAAATCGGTTCACTTCAGGTCACATGCACTCTACAGTGAATACTACTCATATGCCATCTGGAGTATCATTTAACCTCTATGTGCTCTGAAAATTACTTAATTAAGTTTAAGGTCACGCCCTTAATTGAAAACATATTTACGTTGAAATGAATTCTGATTTAAACCCCTTTCGCTCTTTAGGACAGAAACCGCAATAATCTGTCCCTGGGTATGTTCAAAACCGCTTTTTCAGTTCCGTGATCCGTACCTACCGCATTAGGGTTGTCCCGATTTCTGCTCGAGTGACGCCGTTAGATGACAATTAGAACGGTTGCTTCAAAAGTTTGAGTGGATATTTAAAGACTGTTTCGGTGACAAGCTATAAGATATAAGTGTTAATAACACTTTGTTTTCATAAGTAGTGCCACTTATTATTGTACTGTTGTGTTAGATTATTGTTCTATTTTAACGAGTTTATTTACTGACTGAATAGTAATGGAGGGTAGTTTGTATCTATTACTCGACTTGTTCCGTCATCGGTCAAATATAAAAGCGTGCGGACGGCACGATGAGACATCACTTAACAGATGCCGGAGAGCCCTCGGCCACTCACCAATCGCACTACTGATTACAGACACAAGTAGCCACACAAGATTAGCTTAGGCGTGTTGCTGGAGAGTTTCTTCCGCCGCTTCTTCTCTGCCAGCTATAAACACGTGAAGCGGTAGTAAAGATAGACTAGGATCGGCTTCGAGAACGATCCCCCATTGTAACACTTCAGTCTGTTGGCTTAGCTCGTTCAGCCTCTCACGGCTTAATCCGATAGAGTCATCCCCCCCGCAGCGGTAGAGTTGAGGTCCTCGCAGGAGGTGCCTCCTCGAGCGCGTTGCTTCCGGTTTGAACGCCTCCGCTCCCACGGAGTCGGGAAGCCCACCAAGCCCGGTATCGCTGAAACAGCCATCTGCGGCTATTTAGCTGGATCCTGCACAAAAAATAAATTAAACAACATTCTCATTCCGACTTCGGTCGGGTGCAGGGATACACCCCGGCTTTGATTAAAAACACATGTCGTAGTAGCGCTCTAGGGTAGCTAATTATTGTGCGAGAAGTGTGAGTTAATTAAATCAACTATTTGTTATAAAATTTGCGGGGAGTTTTGATTAGTAATCGGACATAAAAGCGAGCGGGCGTAGCGACATAAGATCATTCTCACTCCGACTTTGGTGTCGGATGCACATATCATAGTAGCTCCCTAACGTGGCTAAATATTGTGCGAGAAACATAACTTATAATTAATTGTAGATTAGATCGGCAATCTTCGTTCTGAATTAGAATAAAACAGTAATCACAGTTCTACATGTTTCGTTATATAAATCCCCGCATTAACTATTAACATTAACCTCATTCTATCCGTGCAGGAACGGAGAAAGAATACAATTTCCTGCGTTGGGGCGGCCTGTCGTAAGAGGCGAATAAACAACCCACAGCCAGGTGGTAGGGAATTTGCCCGACTGGATGGCTACCACCCCTGGTCTAAAGTATGTCGCCATAACAACCTTGATTTGTGTTCCGGCATTAGTAACCAGGTTCCAGTCTCCCTTAAGAGAGCAGCAGCGCATTTGTACCACCTTTGGTGTTGCAAATGTCCATAGGCGATGGTTACTGCTTTCCATCAAGTGGGCCGTCTGCCTGTCTGCTGAACTCCTGCAATAAAAAAATTAAAAAACAACTAGCTAAACCCCGCCACATTTTGCTGTGGTAAAAAAAGAAAGTACGAAAAAATTATTTGAAGAAATAGTGGCATAGTCTCTTTCTTTTTCACCTTCTCCCAATTTTTTGGGGTCGGCACAATATGTATTTTCCTTCCATACTCGTCTATTTTCGCATTTGTAGCACCTTTGGTTTTGCAAATGTCTATAGCCGATGGTAGCCGCTTTTCATCAAGTGTGCCGTCTGTCTGTCTGCTGAACTCCTGCAATAAAAAAAAATAAAAAAAATCTGGAATACGTCACACCACAAATCATCTTCACACAATCTATCCATCTCTTATTTGGTCTCTACCTTTACTTTTTGCCATCAATCTTTGAATTTAACATCCTTTTTTGTTCTGACTTTCATCCCTCCTCAGTACATGTCCGTACTACTTCAGCCTTCCTCCTCTAACTGTGGCTCAATCTAATATTAATTAGGTATTAGGGAATTCTTGGATGTGCTTTTAGCAGGGATGGAAGATACACCGCTGATATAGAAAGAAGAGTGAATTTGGGGAATAGTGTGAATGGAGCGTTAGGTAAACTTCTAGGCGCTAAGAACCTCAGCCAGAAGGCCCAGCTCGCCGTACACAACGCGGTGCTGGTACCTACGCTCACGTATGGAAGCGGGAGTTCGGTATGGAAGAGAGAGCATGAAAGTAGAGTAAACGCGGTCGAGATGCGAGCACTGCGCAAAATCTGCGGAGTGACGCTCGCGGACCGCGTTCGTAATATCGAAGTAAGAAAGAGAGTTGGTCTGAAAGAGATTGTCGGAGTGAAGGTAAGGAAATGAATGCTCCCGTGGTTCGGGCATGTGGAAAGAATGACTAAACAGATATACAATGCACAAGTGGATGGATGCAGAAGGCGTGGAAGGCCACGACACACCTTCCACGATCAAATTGATCGTGTACTAGCAGAAGGTGATATCAGGAGCCTTAAGAACAGACGAGCGTGCATGACAAGAGTTATGAATGTCAAAGAAGCAAGTGAGGGGTGTAAGAATAAGCCTAAATGGCGCTCTGTTGTTCGTGCCTACCCCTCAAGGGAACTGGCGTGAAGTTATGTATGTATGTATTAGGGAATTCAACCCATCGACTACTCTTCGAGTTTTGATAACACAAACCCACGGAGGTTAAATTTTTGGACGCTGCCTCGAAGTGTCGTCACAGCTAGTATTTTTTTTAATTTAACATTATTTTCTTTATTAAAACAAAATATAACCGTACATAATGTATATTTAGCTGTTCATTTAAATCGGTGGTTCCCAAACTTACTATCTCGCTAGACCACTTTCCATATATTTCAATTTTGAGTAGAGCCCCTGCTTTACCCAATATAAAGTTTACGCAAGCGAGGCTAAATGATTATTATCAGGAAAGCAACATTAATTATAATTATGTGTTCCCTCGGGATAAATATGGGATACTATATATCTCGGAGAACGGGTTAGTTACCAAAGGATACTGGACTGAGAGTAAGCGAGTGAGCGAGTAATTTAATGTAATACTTGATTACGCGTCTTGAACATTTGTGTTCCAAAAATTCTCTCCACAGATAGTCGTTTTTATTAAAAGAGATGGAGGATACGCTTTTTTTTAATATTTATGGCTTGGAGGATACGCTTTGATGTATTTTTGGTCCAGATTATCAAAAGATGAGAGTGATCAAGATTTCTTTTTATTATTTTCATATTTTTTTTATAATTGTAGTGGGTGTAGTTATTTTGTATGTCAGATATTTGAAGATGTTTTACATTTTTAATAGAAAAATATAACACCTTTTTTTAGCCATATCTCAACTCATTACATTTCTTTGACCTAAAAGTCCTTGTCTCCTTTAGTTATTTAATTATATATTCTCTAAAGTACACCGTGGCTATTCTTTATGTATGACAATTATTTAATTTGTAGCAGCCAAAGTTATGGTCACGACCAGCAATGAGACTCCCATTATCTATACTTAATATTATAAAGAGGTAAAGTTTGTGACGTTGTAGGGGGTAATCTCTGGATCTACTAAACCGATTTTAAAAATTATTTTACTGTTGGAAAGCTACGTAAACAGGGAGTGTCATAGGCTATATAACATGACGCTATATACCACAGAAGCGGGACAGAGGGCGGGCGAAACCGCGCCGGGCCGCTAGTTACTTATATAGACATTCCAGTGGTGACTTTGAACAGTATGAAGCTAAATCGTATTACAAAGT
The DNA here is from genome assembly GCA_019925095.2 of Dendrolimus kikuchii. Classification (NCBI taxonomy): domain Eukaryota; kingdom Metazoa; phylum Arthropoda; class Insecta; order Lepidoptera; family Lasiocampidae; genus Dendrolimus; species Dendrolimus kikuchii. The sequence goes on from CM034413.1 coordinate 11,801,938, forward strand.
TTAAATATTTAGGGCATATTGTTAATGAAAATTTGAATTACGATGATGATACTGAGTGGGAGCGGAGTGCGCTAGCAGTGCGGGGTAATATGTTGATCCGGAGGCCTGCACGTTGTTCGACAGAAGTCAAAGTAACATCTCTTTTTATGCCAATAGAACAACTAAACCCTGAGTGATATTAGTGCCATCGGTGTTCCATATAATAACATCTTCAGGATGCCGCTGGGGCTGCCTCGATTTTGCAGTGCATCCATTATGTTCGCCGAGGCACATACTGATGACTTTTACGCCATTAGATGTAAGACAAGCCGCGTCTTTGCTGTTCAAAGTCCTAGCTAGCACCAGCAGTATCCTAAGAGTGTTCGCACAGAGAATGGACTCCCTTTTCCTTCGATGCTGGGTGAGATTACTTATTTAGTGTCGAGGGAGGTGTGACACCATTTTTTTCTGCTTGTGTGTTCTGTTGTGTCCGTCTAACTAACATAGATATAATGTTTGTCACTAACAAACAGATGTAATATCTGAAATGGAAATAAATAATTATTATTTTAAATTTTATGGACCCAACTTTATGTCATGAAATTAAATGAAATAAATGAAATGAATTTATTGATTTCAAAATATAATCTTACAGATTACTAGTTGAAAGTCGTGAGTCTACCACCGCTTCTAAAGCAATTTTAGTTAATGCTCCCCAGCAAGATATCTATATTTCATAATTATTATTCGTCCCTTTTTTAAATTTAGTTTATACTAATACAAGGTTTAGCAAAGTAATCTAAAAAAGCTGAATAATCGACCCCCGTGGGTCGATACGGGCCACTTTGAGTACCGACGATAAAAGCGAATAAAACGAAACTTTATAACACTTAGACGTAGGAAGCGTTTGTATTGCTCTTTTCATACATGTACCGAAGTGAAAACACTCCAGTTCCGCGCCGTGTTGGTTTTTAATAATTCATACGTTCAGCCGGTGTAACGGCAGGGGGCGGTTGCGACGTACTAGCCTTGTTGCTCTTGTTGTAACATGCCTACGTAGGTTGTGATGTTTTTATATGTACACCTTTAGGAAGGGACGGTTTGGGCAATTTCTAAATATTTAATTTTTGACGTTCTATTTTATAAGGTTTCTTTTTTCTTTTGGGTTTCGTACCCATTTTGGAAAGTACAGAACCTTCGTCCGTCTTTTCGTACCTATATCTTAGTACATCACTGTATTTTTGTCTTAAAAACTACTTGGCTTAAGGTACATGCTATTGCTCTACAAATATAAGACAAGTCTTTAATTTAGGAATTCATGGAATAAAAATGATGTGTTTCTCTGAAAAGACAAAGAAATGACATTCAAAGTCAATTCACATAAAATCCTATTTAAATAATATGTATTAAATACTGTTATTTAATGCTAATCACTTATCAAAAAACTATTTTTGTATCTACCGTCATTTGCAGATTTACCTATGTGTCACTTAGGTCGCGTTCCACTTCAATTGTCACATACTGTTTTATCGAACGTTATATATGCGTTCCTTTGGTAACAATTTCTAATTGTATATTTAATTTCATTACACACATATAGGGCCGCTTGTATAACGTTGCTTAAATTTACTTAAGAAATACAAAACGTATTTAGCACCCTTAAATACAATTAGCGTCTTGCACAACGCAAAATTTGCCGCTAAATATGTTTAAAGAACTGTCAATACGTTTTGTGTAAAACGTATTTAGGCAGTTTAATATGATTAACTAATTTTATTTAAAGGCGATCGTTACGCAAGCGGCCCATATAGTGTTATATATTTGTATGTATGTATTGCGTGTATATATATATATATATATATATATATATATATATATATATATAAGCCCGGGTTGTCTGGAAAAGATCGCTCTAAAGCGATAAGAAGACCGACCTTTGTTCTTGCCTTAATATGAAATGACAGTAAATTTACTATGTAGGTATAAGTCGTGCGCAGAAGGTCCGCCGATAGTCGCCCCGCCTGCTTCCTACGACTGGGACCGGGACTTGTCTAAGTAGAACTAGACGACCGCGGGTCGCGGATGTCGGAGGCGGGAGGGGTTGTCATCAGCAAACCTTCTGCGCACGACGTATATGTGCATGTGGTGAATAATAAAGAATTTTCTATCTATCTATCTTCTATCTATATTATTTAAAAAATCTAAAAATGCCGTGTCTGTACGTTGAAGGTTTTTATTTTATTTGGGTGGCTAACAGCTGTATTCTTCTTACAAACTAAAGTTACAGAGATAAGTAAAGATTAGCCATTTATAAGCCTCCACAAATGACAGAAGAATATATTAAGTTTGTATAATATAAAGTTTGATTAATTTCGCATTCACAGATGCTAGACTAACAACAAACAAATCAATATCCACATATTCCGGTTTGCTGAGTTTGTTAAATTCGTTAGCTGTTCTGACTAAAAATGAGTGGCGACTGAAAGCTGTATTTAAAAAAAAACAACAACTGGGATACACTATATAAACAACGATGGAGAACACGATGCATTTTTTTTCGATTTCTTGTCTGTTTGTTCGAGATTCACATAAAAACCACTGGGCCGGTTTCGATAAGGTTTTCGTAGATCGACAGTAAATTGTTAGACTTAAAATCCGAGCTACTTTTTATCTCGGGAATCCCGCGGGAATATTTCTGGTAATGATTGAAAATGGCCAAATAAAATAAAATCAAATTCCAATGTGATTTTTTTTTCACTGATCGATGACAAATTTTATGTAATAATTTATGTGATATTTTTGTCCCGGGAATCCCGCGGGATTTTCAAATCAAGCGTGAACGAAGTCGCGGGAATATCCTAGTGGTATTGTATTGTGTTTTTTGACACCGCCGCGCGCCGTTGCAATTCATTCACTGCCAGTCACGTGGTCATGGCAACGCGAACGAAGTGTCCTTGCCACTACTAGTTGACTAGTTGAAAACAAAACTGATTCAAACTTAATAAATTTATCCGTGCAGGACCGGAGAAAGAATACAATTTCCTGCGGCTGGGCGGCCTGTCGTAAGAGGCGACAAAACAACCCACAGCCAGGTGGTAGGGCATTTGCCCGACTGGATGGCTACCAACCCTGGTCTAAAGTATGTCGCCATAACAACCTTGAGTTGTGTTCCGGCATTAGTGACCAGGTTCCAGTCTCCCTTAAGAGAGCAGCATCGCATTTGTAGCACTTTTGGTGTTGCAAATGTCCATAGGCGATGGTAACCGCTTTCCATCAAGTGGGCCGTCTGCCTGTCTGCTGAACTCCTGCAATAAAAATAAAAAATAAATGTGCGGAACCGAGTGAGTCTTATATCAACTCACTCGGCGTTAGTTTTTTTTTTTTGTTATATTATTTTCAATTTGTCGACGGCACTCGACGAGTAACGCGCCGTGTGTGTATGGTAATATTTTTGGTGAAAAAAAAAAACATCGCTTTGTCTAACACTCCGCGCGTGATATATTCGGGTATAAATAAACGGAGGTTTTTTTTTTCTGGGAACGTTGGATGAATGCGTTTTTCTAAGTGCACACATATTTTCGGCGTATATTTTTCGGTGTGTTATTTTTCTCGTGAAACGGAACGTCGTATTGTCTGACACTTTTGTATATTGTATTGTACAGATTTTTTTTTTTTTGGGAACGTTGGATAAATGCGTTTTACTAAGTGCACATAAATTTTAGGCGTATATTTTGAAGTGTTATTTTTTTTTTGGTGAAAAGGAATTACATATCGCATTGTCTAATATTTAGTGCGTGATAATTATATTTCGGTTTGAATAAATGGGTGTTTTTTTTTTTGGGAACGTTGGAGTCGATTTAATTTTGGAAAGTATACACGTAACTTCACGGCTGTTCCCTTGGACGGCGGTTGGCTCGATGTTATAAAACTGAAGTTGCTTTTTAGACATTCATATCTAAAAGTGTGCACGGTTATTTTCTTAAGGCTCCTGAAAGTGGAGTTGGAGTTTTGGAAAGTGCTCATACATTTTTGTATATGTATGGAGTATATACCAAATTTCAGCATTATCGCTGTGGTGGTTTTTCGCTGAGAGCGTCATAGACGACGACATTATTATCGGCGACTCTGACCCCTCGCCGGTCACTGTCACGCAAGTGTGTTCATGTCCATTACCCCCTATATTTATTGTTTTGAAAACTAGTCTCAATATATATGAAACTCGAACAGAACAAACTGTGTCCGAAAACTTTATTACACCACGATGATACCTGAAACTATACGATAGTCGAGTTAATTGTTTAAAAGCATACACGTGGCCGGCTGTAATTGGACGGCGGTTGTCTCGATGTTATAAAACTGAAGTACCCTTTTAGTCGGAAACTAAAAGTGTTACGGTTATTTTCGTTGCCCCCGTGAATGTTGTTGTTATAGAAAATAACACTTTGCGGCTATTGCAGTTTTTTGAGGGGACAACTTCTTATTGGAGGGTAAACCGCTTCGTTACGTAACGCGTTACGGCGCCAGTCTGTCTGGCTTCCCTCTCTCTCGCGCATACGGCAGCGGTAGGCAGGCTCCTCCTCTCTTACTCTAACCGACAGCGCTAATCGTATTTCGGTAATTAGATTAAATAATGATACTAATAATGTACATACATAAAATTCTAATGTGCATATTCAAGAATTGTAACTGAGAATAAATATATATTTTATAATCAATAAAAGATTTTATTAATAAATAACCTTTCCTTTAAGTAATAACATAAGCTTTTCTCAAGGTAAACAATTTCAATATTAAGTAGTTCAACTTAGATTAGTTTAAGTTATCACTTCTGTCGGGCCTCCCGAGACGCACACGTTTTTTTTATTTTTTTGGGATTCCGTTGACGTTTGGGCAAAAACTGTTATCGTTGTACAAAAACATAGGATATAAAACTATGTTTTAACGGTTTTAAGCGCGGTAATTTATATGATTTTTATTATTCCGACGTTTCGGCCACTTTGCAGTAGCCGTGATCACGGAAGACAAAGATGTCATGTGTCAAGGAGTATTGTTAAAGTTTTATTTGGCCTACTTGTTAATTTAAATCTTGTTTATGGCTATTATTTACTCTATGGGAGCTTAATTTAATTCACCACCGCTTCGCAACATCTTGTGGCTTGAAGAGAGGAAGCGGCGCAAGAAACTCTTCATCAAACATGCCTAGCTCTAATTTTTTTTATTTTTTTTTATTGCAGGAGTTCAACAGGCAGGCAGACGACCCACTTAATGGGAAGCGGTTATCGTCGCCTATAGACATTTGCAACACCAAAGGTGCTACAAATGCGCTGCTGCTCTCTTAAGGGAGACTGGAACCTGGTCACTAATGCCGGAACACAACTCAAGGTTGTTATGGCGGCATACTCTAGACCAGGGGTGGTAGCCATCCAGTTGGGCAAATGCCCTACCACCTGGCTGATGGCTCTAATATGTTAGATAATATTGAAATGGGCGGGAGGAAAAATAATAAAACATAGGTTGTACAAATTTGACTCATCTACAATTTTATTATGTTATACGTACCCTCACCAAAATGAAATTAATAATGTGCTCGTTAATTTTTAATTACGTGCATATTGTATTACATCATATTATAAGGAGATTTGAAGTACGTTCGGAATGCCTCTTCAAACAACAAAGGATTTTAGTATTTGATTACGCACCTGTATAATAAGAATGTAAAATCATTTTCGCCTCATAAGCTCAACGAGTGCGTCTTTGTTAATACGAGTGCGTAAAAAGTAACTTAGCTTTTTTATGTTTGCTTGTAGGCCAACTGGCAAACGGGTCCACTTGATGGCAAATGGCTACGGTCGTCCATGGACATCTGCAACACTAAGGGAGCCGATGCGTTGCCTACCTTGTTGAGACTTTAGATATCTATTTACGCCCTTTTTGAAGAGCCCCATATTGTAGCGCTCAGGGAAAACCGCGGGACGGAGCTCGTTCCATAGCTTGCTCACGTACGGCATAAAGGAGCGAGCGCCACGTTCAGTGGATAACTTCCAGGTGTCAAGGAAGTGTGGATGAACTCCCGGTCGCCGGCGAGCAGTGCGGTGGTAAAATGGCGACGTAATGCTAACGGCGTAAAGCTAACTAGTGAAAAAAAAATATTTTAAATTTAGAACACGAAAAATCGCGTTCGAGAACCGTTCTGAACAAAACAATAATGCCACATTCTTCAATTTATGTTTTAAGTTGTTGTGAAGACCATCAAATTGTGGTTGGGCACATTGTTATGCTGACGGCGGTCGATGCAAACTATTGGTCCACATTTATGCTGACCACACTCACGGCTGCTATTCACGACCGACTTAGCTTTGTTATGCTATCACTAAAACTATATATAATTTCTACCAGGAAGCCTATACACAAAATACAAGAACAGATACACAATGTGAGTAAAAAATATACTACCTACATTTATCGTTAAGTAACACAAGATACACAGTACAGATATCGTAACTGCAAGGTATTTAAAAGTCAATAAAGATGATATCAATATACGTATCAATCAAGAGCATTGATAAACAAGTAATAAGTAGTATCAGAAACAATTTGTAAACAAGAAAAATCTTACTATAACTACAATGCAAATTAGACAGAAGGTAGTTGACACTCCGAATATAAACTTTACAAAAGAATCTCCATATACATGATTATATAACTATGTACGAAATCAATACAATAACAAACCAACGCTCTACATTTCCACAGATACTCACAAGAAAATATTAGTTACGATACAGAGAATTCCAAAATATACAATGTCACAGATCATGTACGTAAGATTAGAGATCCCAATGACATTGGATAAGAAATAAAAGATAATCATGTCCCAGAAGAGAAGGAGATAGGTAATACTTATATACATGAAGGAGATAAAAGAATATGCTGATTGAGATCTAATTCTGCAGATTCAGCATTGGCGACGATGCAGACTAAAAGCTGTAGTGAAGATACTTGCAGCCAGCACAGCCAGCAGTCTTGTGACCATTCCCAGAATGGTTTGTATCGTTTTCAAATGTGTGCTCCTGTACTTATTTTTTCTCGGTGTAATAATGACCATAGTTGTATTGCAGTAGGAAAGATGTTTTGTTAACAAGATAACCTTTTCAGATGTGTCTCCTTGCTTTAGCAAATCTTCTCACTAACTCCGTGAAGTTATTCGATTAAATAGATTCTCTTCTATGGCGTCGTAAGCTAAATACAGTTTATTGTTAAACGTAGGTCTACCCAAAATTACACCTCATATCAAGAGCTTTTGGAGAGAGCTTTTATTATCCAGCCTCTGCTGACGACTTTGAGCAGATTATTACTCCATAAGACTGAAAAATGTCCTCCCACTCTACGTTAAATAAGTTGCGGTTTCCACCCAAGTATTCGTGTGTCCTCTTTTGCTTTATTAATAAGACGAGATCTCCAGGGTCTTTTTAGTTAGCTATGGCATTAAAAAAATCCTTATTTTAAGTCAGTAATTCAACAAGGTGCAAATATTTTACCGAGATCGAAACATTTTATATTTACTTCTGTATTTTCATTTGTACTGTCCTAGAGTACTTACGCTCTTTTAATGCTCTCTTTGACTTTGTTCCTACATTGACCACCAGATTTAACCTTTATACTACAGAAGGGAGATCTAAACATTTTATATTTACTCCCGTATTTTCGTTTGTACTGTCCTATAGATCTTGCGCTCTTTTTATGCTCTCTTTGACTTCGTTCTCACATTGACCACCAGATTTAACCTTTATACTACAGAAGGGTGATCTGGTCAAAGTTCTATATCTGTAATTCAACAAGGTGCCGATTTTACCGAGATCTAAACATTTTATATTTACTCCCGTATTTTCATTTGTACTGTCCTATAGTTCTTGCGCTCTTTTAATGCTCCCTTTGACTTCGTTCTCACATTGACCACAAGATTTAACCTTTATACTACAGAAGGGTGATCTGGTCAAAGTTCTATATCTGTAATTCAACAAGGTGCCGATTTTACCGAGATCTAAACATTTTATATTTACTCCCGTATTTTCGTTTGTACTGTCCTAGAGTTCTTGCGCTCTTTTTATGCTCTCTTTGACTTCGTTCCCACATTGACCATCAGATTTAACCTTTATACTACAGAAGGTAGTTTATACTACTTTGGTCATAGTATGTGCATGTCTTGAACTCTAGCTGAAAATTGTAATAAAAATTAACTAATTAATGTTTGTCTGTATGACGTGACTAACTGTTGTGACTTTTCTACCTTTATTCACATGATTATTATTATCTGCATTCTCTTATACACATTAGACAAATTTGTTACAATAATTTGAAATATAACATTATAACATATATTATAAAAAAAGTATGATATATACACATATTGTACTTAATTAAATACAAATAAAACATACACACCTTAAACAGACTTTTATTTATACACCCTTTGCATGAAGTATTATCCTGTTTGTATTTGCAAATACGTAAGCAAGTAGTATTTAAAGTTTAATGTTTGGCTTTACCGATACTTGTCTGATCAAAGTCGACTTCGGCCGAAATATTGTGTTTCAGACAAATTTAAAAATTACTAAACTAATATTTAAAAAAAAAACTGACACTTTATCTCGACTTTGATGCAATACTAAACTACCTAACTAGTGCACCTTATTTTCAAAATCTAGTTATAGTTATACTTGCATCACTGCGAATCTAATTGCGATTGTAAATCTATACTGCGACTACAAATAATTTACTTTATTTATCAATATAATTATGCACTCGCGTTAAACATTACTTGTCGCTCGGTGCTCTTCGCACTTTCCGTATTATAAAGTGTGCGAGTGAGAAGGCCACTGTGACGTCACCTCCTTGAAGTGCACAGCTACGACGACGGATTATTTTCTATAATGATATTCATGTCTAGAGATGCCTCGAATATTCGGCTGCTTGTCGGCATTCTGCCAAATACCGAATAACAAATCTTGAAAAAAAAAACCGCACATATTGCTCGAAATTATATTATATTAAATTATATTAGCTAGTTTAACTACATTTTAACAGCGTTAAATGCGATTTTAATTAATTTTTATTAATATTACGTTTCAGCCAGTTATTAAAATGTGTGAATCAAACAAAAAAAAATCTCGCTTAAAACATAGTTTTAATTATTTGTACCTATCTTTCACGAGAACGTAAGAAAAAAAACTTGAGAGGTGTCAAGGGACACCCGGATGGAACGAAGTTCCTTTCGATTAATTAGTGAAGGAATTGTAATTGGAATTGAGAGAGAGAGACAGACAGACAGACAGACAGAGAAACATGCGACGCCGCACAGCTTACAATAGCTTACTATAGCAAAAAGTGTCGTGACAACTTTTCGTAAGAATTTTTTCCGTCTAGCCCCCTTTCACAACGCGCGATAAGGAACTTCGTTCCAATATTTCAGAAATGTTTGCTTCAATACCAGCTTGCTAGGCTCGAATTGGACATATTTTACGCCGAAAATGCGGTAGCCGAATGTTCGGTAATCGGCCAAATCACTATCCGTGGCATCTCTATTCATGTACGTTTGGTTTTTTTTTCAGATATGGACTACGGTAGTGGCGGGCCTCCGCCTCCGGGTATGATGAAAGACAGACATGGACCGCCACCGCCTCATCACCCGGTGAGTTATTTGATGTAGCAATACGTTAACGCTACCTACTTACATCCTTGTATCTGTTTTTTTTATTTTTTTTTATTGCAGGAGATCAGCAGACAGGCAGACGGCCCACTTGATGGAAAGCAGCTACCATCGCCTATGGACATTTGCAACACCAAAGTTGCTACGAATGCGCTGCTGCTCTCTTGAAGGGAGACTGGAACCTGGTCACTAATGCCGGAACACAACTCAAAGTTGTTATGGCGACATACTTTAGACCTGGCTGTGGGTTGTTAAGTCGCCGTTTAAGACAGGCCGCCCGGCCGCAGGAAATTGTATTCTTTCTCCGTTCCTGCACGGATAAAAAATCTGTTTAGTATTTATGACTATATTCATAAGAATTGGATCACTTCCAAAGCCGCAAAGAAGGAGGGAATAAACTGTCCTCGGAAGATCTCAACTTGTCAAGTTTGCGGCAACTACGAGTGAACTCGTGTATTGGTGTAGCGCTAAACCTTCTTGGTCGGATATCCACTAAAAACAGCCTGATGCTAGTAAGTAATTATGTTATGTAAGAATGAATGAATGAATAAATGTTCTTTATTGCATACATAAGTTACATATATAATAGGAGGTCTTATCCCCGCCGGTGATATCTTCGAGACCACCTTTACAATGATTAAAAATAATGGAAATAAAATAATACTTAACATAGACTATAAAAACAAACAAAAAAAAACAAGACGCCCGACAAGATCGCCAGGTGGCAGGGTATTTGCTCGACTGGATGGCGACCATCCCTGGTCTAGAGTATGCCGCCGTAACAACTTTGTGTTGTGTTCCGGCATTAGTAACCAGGTTCCAGTCTCCTTTAAGAGAGCAGCAGCGCATTTGTAGCACCTATGGTGTTGCAAATGTCCATAGGCGATGGTAACCGCTTTCCATCAAGTGGGCCGTCTGCCTGTCTGCTGAACTCCTGCAATAAAAAAAGAGGACCTAAAACGCCGCAAATATGCATCCGTTGGTAGTGGATATATATTTGCGGATTTTGGTGTCGAAACTCTCGGGCCATGGGGTCCAGAAGCCCATCGCCTTTATCGAGACCTATCAAAACGGTTGATAGATGTCTCGCGAAACCAAAACACTGACCTGTATTTTGGGCAACGACAACGTGGTAATGCGGCCAGCGGTTTGGATACGTTCCCAACTGACGTTGATTTGGGACCTATTTACTATTTGTAGTTTTTATCTTTTATAAATTTAGTTGTATATATATATAACGCGTGGAAGGCCACGACACACCTTCCATGATCAAATTGATCGTGTACTAGCGGAGGGTGATGTCAGGAGCCTTAAGAACAGACGAGTGTGCGTGACAAGAGTTATGAATGTCAAAGAAGCAAGTGAGGTGTGTAAGAATGGGCCTAAATGGCGCTCTGTTGTTCGTGCCTACCCCGCAAGGGAACTGGCGTGAAGTTATGTATGTATGTATGTATATATATATACATTATTAGAATAGGTAAATTATGTAAAATAAATTCGTGTACATGTAATAAAATTAAAAAAAACTGATATTGATACGCATGTCTTTATTGATTCCTAAACATTTTTAAGACACAGTCGTTGATGAATAGCTTAAATTCAAAAATTCTCTCTGTTGGGTCTTGACTTGAGAAAGGAGTGTTTTCCCATGGACGATTATATTATGTTGGTTTATCTCGCGTAGTGGCCAGCGAAGTTACGTGTCATCTAGTAAGATTAATAAATGAATAAATAGTCAATTTGGTCGAAATATTGAAAATTAATCAATTGTTAATTTGCATAATAGACACAATTAGCGTCGCGGCGTTAATTAATTAACCTTTATTGGTTTTATGTCGACCGGACGGGCGATTGTTCCAATTTTTCCCATAACGCAATCCACTTTGGTTAATTAAAACGCGCGCGTCGAACGTTCATTCCTTGCGAAAGTATGCCCTGTTTATTTTTGGTTAGGTTTCTTTCGTCTATTCGTTTGTATTGATTGTGGGTTATAGTATTTTTTATGACTAGTTTCGTAGTGCACTAGCTGTGCGCGCGACTTTAAAAGTAGCCTAAGTCAGTCCTTATAATATCAGCTATCTGCCAGTGAAAGTCGCGTCAAAATCGGCCTAGCCGTTTCAGATATTAACCGGTACAAACAGACAGACAAAACAGACAAAAATTTTAAAAATCGATTTTTATTATATAAGTGCCGTATATACTTTCATATGCATTTAGTAAAAAGATGTTATTTTGGACATTACAAACAGACACTTTAGTTTTATTTATTTGTATAGATTGTAAGTATATCTGCGTGTTACTTAATCAAGATAATTAGTATTCGCGAAAACCTGTAATTACAATAACTATATTAGAATTATTACAATGGTCAAATGACTTTATAAAGTAATGCAATAAAACAAAACTAAATTATAAATAAATTACACTACCAAAAAAAACTTAGAAATTAAATACTATTATAAACATATTTACAAGTAAAAGATGTAGCCCAGATCGCTGTCGGCGGGGAGCGTTCCCAAAATGCTGGCCGCCTTCCCACGTTGTATGGCAACGCCAGTCCGTTGCCCTAAATATAGGCCAGCCCTTTGGTCACGCGAGAGTCTCGATAAAGTTGATGAGCCCCCGTCGACAAACAAAACTTAAGTAAGAACTGATTCTACAATTATCAGATAAAAGTTATCCGTCAAGTAAATTATAACCTGGGTTTATTCGAAAGTGAAACTTCCTTGAAAAATTATCTAACTCATGGGAAAAGCCGCTTAAAAATCCGTTGCGTAGTTTAGGAGGTGTTATTGGATATACAGACAGACGCGGAAAGCAACTTCGTTTTGTACAATGTAAAGATAGTTAGAATTAAGTAACACTAACGCAACGCTGCTTCAAAAGCTGAAGCTCTCAAACGGCGCAAATATGGAACCTTAGGAAGGGGTTACATATTTGTGCCGTTTGGAATTGAAATATTAGGTCCGTAGGGTCCGTCGGCAAAGAGGCTCTTCAAAGAGATTTGCAAGAAACTCTTTGATGCCACCCGTGATCAGAAGGCTGGCTCATACTTCGCCCAACAAATAAGCATCGCCATACAGCGCGGCAATGCAGCCAGCCTTCTGGGCACGCTCCCATCTGGCAGCGATTTTTTACACAGTCTATAATCGCTTGTACTTTATAACTTAGTTTGTTTTAGTTTTTAAAAGACGATTTCTTATAATCATTTTAAATCATTTCAAATTGATCGTGTACTAGCAGAAGGTGATGTCAGGAGCCTTAAGAACGGACGAGCTTGCATGACAAGAGTTATGAATGTCAAAGAGGCAAGTGAGGTGTGTAAGAATAAGCCTAAATGGCACTCTGTAGTTCGTGCCTACCCCGCAAGGGAACTGGCGTGAAGTTATGTATGTATGTATGTATTTTAAATAACACTGAATTAAACTACCTTCAAGATAGCAGCACTAAAAATCACATAAACTCACACACATTTACGTACAATGTATACATACACAGAAATACACAATCACACACTGCACATCTGTTTGCACTCAATACACTATATTTCTGATTGTAATCTACTAGCGGCCCCGGCAGACGTTGTCCTGCTCTGAAAAAATAAAAATCTAGGATCCAATCTCAGCGCCACCTACCGGTTCAAACGGGATAAAAAGTATCCTATGTCCGTCTCCTGGTTCTAAGCTACCTTCCCACCAATTTTCAGCCAAATCGGTACAGCCATTCTTGAGTTATAAATAGTGTTAACTAACACGACTTTCTTTTACATATAGATACTAATATTATTGAGAGGTAGTTTGTGAGTTTGTGACGTTGTAGAGGGTAATCTCTGGATCTACTAAACCGATTAAAAAAATATTTTACTTTTCGAAAGCTACGTTAACAGGGAGTGTCATAGGCTATATAACATGACGCTATATACCACGGGAGCGGGACAGAGCGCGGGTGAAACCGCGCCGGGCCGCTAGTATATTATAATCAGAGAGTATATAATATATATATATCTACATTTTTTCGGGGAGAGAGGGGCTGGTGACCAGTAACACAGGATTTTTCTACTACTGAGACCACTGTCACCTATTTTTATTCATTAAGAACCTTTTCTAGCAATTACTTAGGTTATGTATTGTTTTGAGAGCAAATCAATAAAAATAAAGTAACACTGTAATCCTTATTTTCAGCGCGATGGTCGTGGCTACGGTCCAGAGGGCTATGGCGGCGAGGGTTTCGTCCCACCACCGCCCATGCACCATCCCAATATGCCACCACAGAATCAGGTAAGAATACTATCAGTCCATTCTATTTACTCCTGGAGAACAGGAGACAATCAAGAATATGATCAGCCCATAAATTCAAGCCTCTCCTTTTATTTACTCCTAGAGAACAGGAGACAAGCTAATGGCCCATCTGATGGAAAAGTGGTTACCGTCGCCTATGGATATTTGCAACATCAGAGGCATCACTAATGGGCTGCTGGTCTCAAAGACTAGACAATCCGGAATTGTTATGACGGCATCCTCCACGCCAGGAATGGTAGCCATCCAGACAGACAAATGCTGTGCCAACTTACCAACTAGTTGCGGGTTGTTTTGTTGCCTCTTGTGACAGGCCTTTCGGCCGCAGGAGTTTGTATTCTTTCTCCGTTCTTGTACAGACTTTTAGGTGAATAAACAGTATATAACAGTAATGTGAGTGGTAAAGTCCCACCCCTGGTCTACAGTATGCCGACATAACAACCTTGAGTTGTGTTCCCGCACTAGCGCCCGGGTTCCGGTCTCACTTAAGCAAACAGTAGCGCATTTGTAACGCCTTTGTTGTTGCTATACTGTCCATGGGCTATGGTAACCGCGTTTGCCTGTCTGCTGAACTCGTACAAGAAAAAATATATATTCTTTCTTCTTCTTCTCTCTATTTTAAACGCGATTACGTTTCGGCCCGGCCACTACCCTGACAATACAGGTTGCGTCCTGCATCAGCGACGAATGTGACGCGCGAATTTGAGAACGCGACTAGAGTTCAAACAACCACTTTGGTTCGACGGTAACTGATGTAGGATTGCCCTGTACTGACGACCGACACGACGTACAACGACTCGTAGCATGATTCGTATATCTTCATATATGGATCTTAGGAGATTATTTTGATACATCACAATTACGCTGTTTAATAATGATGCCTCAGTGAACTTCAGAAACGTCTTATTATTAAGGAGTATTGCCGTACAGCGTAGCAATACAGCCAGCCTACCGGGCACGCTCCCCGCTGGCAGTGATCTCCTACATAATTTATTTTAGTTTTAATTATTTAATTTACATTTCAATGTTGAATTTATACTACTAATTGCTGTTTAAGTCCACGCTAAATAATTTTTAAATAAAATTGAAAAAAAAATGATGAAGGAGGAAGGTCTTAAAAGGAAAGTAGGAAATATTTTAAACTAACCATCTATACACCGTGCGGTCCATCGGCAAAGGGTTTCTTCAAAGAAATTTGTAGAAACTCTTTGATACCACCCGTGATCAGAAGGCTGGTTCGTATTTCGCGCAACGAATCAGCATTGCCGTGCAGCGTGGCAATGCAGCCAGCCTTCTGGGAACGCCTTCCTCTGGCAGCGATTGGTTACATACTTTATATTAATTTATTTATAATGTAGTTTATTTTTAAGTACTTAGTTTAATTTATAATTCACTTTTACCGAAGTGATTCCTATAAACATAACTTTGCTATTCTAATTTAATAATTTCACACATAATTTGTCTAAAATTTTATCTCGTAAGAAAAAACTAGGCATACGTCTTTTGTTTTAGCCGCTCGTCGTTCTTCGCGCTTGTCTGTCGCTCGTAGGGACAAGCTCGTGGCCGGGCTGTTAGCCGCTAATCTACCAGGATTATTATTATTATTATTTGCGTAAATAAATTTAATAAGGCGAATCGTTGAAATGTTTCAGGGTGGTCCGCCGCAGCAGGGCGCTGTGATGATGGTGTACGGCCTCGACCCGCAGACAGCCAACGCCGACAGACTGTTCAATCTGTGCTGCCTATATGGGAACGTTGTTAGAGTGAGTATATTTAATCTATATATGTTTTTCCTTATATCCCTGCTACACCTGGTATAGTGTTAGTATTAGCGACTGTGTCACACGGATGTAGCCAAGGGTTTATTGCATTATTTGAGATGTGACTTACCTTACTTTTGTGACAAAACGTTTATTGTTAAATTGAGAGGAAAAAGATTAAGGTGGTACGGGCATGTAAGGAGGAGGAATGAGTGTCACGTGACAAAAAGAATCTTAACTTGTATATTGATTGGTGCAAATGTAAAAAAGGGAGACCAAAGAAGAGATGAATGCATTGTGTGAAGGATGACAAGGACATGATGATTAGTGGTGTGACAGTGGGGGGACGTATATCAGAATAGAAGAGTTGATGCCATTTTTTTTTATTGTAGTGTTACGACCTACAAGCCGACAAAAGTGGAATCACACCTGCATACCATAAACCATACCACACTTCCCTTTCCCCCATTTGGACTTCTTTTGTTTACTTTGTGTTCAAAATTTGTGATTAGTAAACAGCCCATTGTGTATTGTAATCTTTTATGGCAGTCATTAGCCAGGTGTGTCGAACTGATTCTAAGAAATTCATATATTCATTCGGGCAGACATATTGTGTCGGTGCAGTATAAAGCAATGGCTCAATGGAGAGATCGGCAGTCGAGCGATAACCAGCCGCGAGGCAAGACTTGTGTACATTCGATAATCTATTTAGTGACGGACTTTGCGCGTGTTATTGAATCGTGCATTACGTTTGGACTGATTGTGTTCAGTTATATTTGTACCTGTTTTATACGTATTTGTATAGTTCTAATAAATTCTATAGTAATTCTAACGGCATTTTAATTGGACTCCTGTAACTCGTAACAGTAGTATAGCTTTGCGTTTCACCACGATCTCGCCCTATGTGGAGCGAAGATGTGGTCTAGGATGGAGCATGCTTACCTAGAAGGTATCTATTGACACGGTACTTGGAAGACACCCAGGTTATAAGTATCGGGGAAGACAGACTCCAGCAAAGAGTTCCACTCCTTTGCAGTGCGTATGATGAAGCTAGATGCAAAGCGCTTTTGGAGAAGGTGAAACAAAAGAGATAGAGACCTTGGAATAACATAGCGATGTGCCTTAACAATTTTTTTATTAAGTCAATAGATACCGAAATATTAGCTCCCAAAGTCTAGGCTATATTCTTTTCTATTTTTCAGCAAAATCTGTTTATTAGTTTGCTTTTTTCTTACAAGCTTTTATTTAACTGCAATGGATGTATGTATGTAAGTTCGGGTGGAATCTTGTAAGTTAAATTTGACCAACTTCCCGGTTTCCGATTGAGCTGCAATAATATGGTACCATGGAGCTGATCTGATGATGGAGTCGGAAGGTGGCCATAGGAACTCCTGTACTAAACAAGATGGACCCGTCGTGTTTGGGCTCGTTTTACTTGTCTTGGCTAGCACTCTGCTGCTACATGATATCCAGGATCTCAAAAGCTTGTATTTAAACCTTTTTAATAAAAGCTTATTAAACAATCGGCAGACAAACATACATAGTCGGAAGGTGGCCATAGGAACACCTGTACTAAACAGGATGGACCTGTCGTGTTTGGGCTCGTCTTACTTGTCTTGGCTAACACTCTGCTGCTACATGATAACCAGGATCTCAAAAGCTTGTATTTAAACCTTTTAAAAAAAAGCTTATTGAACAATCGGCAGACAAACACACATATTGTATATCCCCATAGGCTGAAGAAAATGAAGAAACTATATTGTAATCTAAGATCTGGCTGAAAGGCCTCTAGCTGCCAAGCCATAAACCTAAATAAAAAATCTAGCCTCACAAACTTTCTCGTTTTTGATATTAATAGAATTATTCCTTACGTTTTGCAGATAAAGTTTCTGAAGACTAAAGAAGGCACCGCGATGGTGCAGATGGGCGACGGCGTCTCCATGGAGCGCTGCGTCCAGAACCTCAACAACGTCACAGTGGGCGACTACACTCTCACCTTGGCGTAAGTGTCGTTCTCTACCGACTTCAAAAAAGGAAGGAGATTCGCAGTTCGTCGACTAATCCTTTCGATTAGCATAGTAAATATACACTTAAGTTTATTTTGTCACCAGTTGGTTCGATACCCAGATGATGCAAGCAACTTAACAAAAAAAAAATTTGAATGCAGTTTTACTTACCTACTTAAAAAAAAAATAAGAACAAGCTTTTATTTAAATCTCTACAAACAATTTTTTTTTTTACATATAATCGACTACAATGCAAGAAAACTTAACTTATTTGTATTGTATTCTACTCATAGTCCCTCAAGACTATAAGTAGAATACTGAGCCCAGAACACCGTCTTCTATGGGTAAGGTGCCCAGGAGGCTGGCTACGTTTTTCTCAGTTATTTGCTCATTGGCCCTCTAGTCTCACTCAGATCAGATACGCCTAAGAATGGTTGTCTGACACCCAGCACACGCGACATTGTTTTTTTGTAGAGAACATTATGTGATTTGAATCATTTTCAGATTCTCAAAACAGGCGTTCCTTTCGGAGGTGATGAACCCCTACCCACTGCCAGACAAGAGTCCTTCGTTCAAGGACTACGTCGGCAACAAGAACAATCGGTTCTTGACACCGGCGTCCATACATAAAAACAGGATACAACCGCCGTCCAAGGTAAGCTTTTAGAATTCTCTAACCTATACCTATATCATCCTCGAAGACAGGTTGTCTTGATCATATAGCTCTTAGGGCCAACTCGATCGGTGTGATGCCACTCAGTCACAGAACATCAGCTTGAAACGGTTAGCCTTGAGCTCCTCGTGTTTCGTGCGATAAGTGAGAGTTCCGATGGTCCACTTCCCCTCCCTCTGTCCCATTCCCTATTTCAATTTCCTATCCTATCCCCCTATTTCAATCTCCGATCCTATCTCCCTATATCAATGTTTTATCCTATCCCTCTATTTAAATCTCCTATCCCATGCCCCTAATCTCCGATCCTGTCCCCCTATTTCAATCTCCTATCCTATCACCTTATTTTAATCTCCTATCCTATCACCCTATTTCAATCTTCTATCCTATCCTACCCCCTATTTCAATCTCCTATCCTATCACCCTATTTCAATCTCCTATCCTATCACCCTATTTTAATCTCCTATCCTATCCCCCTATTTCAATCTGCGATCCTATCCCCCTATTTCAATCTCCTATCCTATCACCCTATTTCAATCTCCTATTCTATCACCCTGTTTCAATCTCCTAACCTATCCCCCTATTTCAATCTCCTATCCTATCACCCTATTTCAATCTCCTATCCTATCACCCTGTTTCAATCTCCTATCCTATCCCCCTATTTCAATCTCCTATCCTATCACCCTATTTCAATCTCCTATCCTATCACCCTGTTTCAATCTCCTATCCTATCCCCCTATTTCAATCTCCTATCCTATCCCCCTATCCCATCCTTCTATCTCTTTTTCCTATACCATCACCCTATTCCATTTTCTCCTATCGCCACTATCTCATTCCTCCTGTCTGATCTCTCTCTCCCATCCTGGAAGCCAACTCGTTGCTATCTTGGCTGGCAACGAGTTGGCTTCGCTCCTGGTATTGCGAACATCCAAGATCTTAACGGAGCTGTCCTGGAACGGAAGCGCTTACAAAGATGTCTTAGTTATTTTGGTATACATTGTATCCCGAGTTGTATTTGGATCCTTGTAGTCCAAAATCGTATTCACGGACTCTGTGGTTGGGCGGCCTAAGCCTTTAACGGCTGTCTCACACTGCAACGCAGAGGCTCCGGGTTCGCTTCCTGGCATGGTAATTTCGGAAACGAATTTTATCCGTTATTTTTTTGGTCTGGGTGTCTGGGATCAGCCCCAGAGTAGACCGTTGTATATTACCCATATCGCTCGTCCAAGGCGGCATGGCAGGTTTGAAACATCGGTTATCTCGATGCGCGGGTTTCATCACGATGTTTCTCTTCACCGTTGTTAGCACGTGGTAACTGTAACAATACGCACATTAGGTCAGAAAACTGCCCAAGTGATGCGTGCATGCGTCCCGGCCTGGATTCGAACCCGCGCCCTCTTAGTCTGGGACGCGTGCGCTAGCCATTACGCTACCACGACTCGATACACGAGAGGTGAAAGTGACCTATTTAGGCACGAGATGGTTTGGCGCACGAACGTAGCGAGGGAGCTTATAATATTCGAGTGCCTAAATAGGCCTTCCACCCGAGGACAATCTGCTGATTTTTTTCGAACCTGCGCTCTTTGAGTGTGGGACGCAAGCGCTAGCCATTACGCTACCATGACTTGTGTATATAAATGTATGTAAGTATATATATGTGTGTATATGTAATATGTATATAAAGATTTTTAATGACTGCGTGGTGTTACTCTTCAACGGTGGATGTTTCAGGTGCTGCACTTCTTCAACACTCCGCCAGATGTCTCCGACGAGCAGCTGCTGCAGGTGTTCCAGGACTACGGGGTCACGCCACCTCACACCATCTCCAAGTTTCCACTGAAGAGTGAGAGGTATGTGGTGGCCATGTCTTTTAATACAACAAAAAATAGTATGTCATTATTGGGACAGTGACGATATTTTTCTGTTTGTTACAACTCCATATATTCTTTGAAAGTAATTGTAATACTACTTCTGTATATATTAAAGAAAAAAGAGTCTGAAAGAGAGTGTCGGAAAGAATGACTAAACAGATATACAATGCAAAAGTGGATGGATGCAGAAGTCGTGGAAGGCCACGGCACACCTTCCATGATCAAATTGATCGTGTACTAGCGGAGGGTGATGTCAGGAGCCTTAAGAACAGACGAGCGTGCATGACAAGAGCTATGAATGTCAGAGAAGCGAGTGAGGTGTGTAAGAATGGGCCTAAATGGCGCTTTGTTGTTCGTGCCTACCCCGCAAGGGAGGTTAACCTCGATTTTTTACGTCACCACTATTTTGTAGTTTTATACGTAGCTATTTTGTGTCCAATCTATACAAATAAATAAAATATAAGTGTCTGTTTATAATGTTAAAATAACAGCTTTTTACTCAAATGAATATGGTAGCATATATGGTAATTATATTTAAAAAAACACTTTTGTAAATATTTGTCTGTCTGTCTGTTTGTTGCGACTAGTATCTGATACGGCGGGACCGATTTTGATGGGATTGTCACCGGTAGATAGCTGGTGGTATAAGGAGTAACTCAGGCTACTTTTAAAATTAGGGTTCATCGATATAAAACGCACGCGGACGAAGTCGCGGGTAATAGCTAGTAAACAATGAGAAAGAGTCATTTACATATATAATGATTCCAGGTCCTCGTCAGGCCTCATGGAGTTCCAGAACATATCGCAGTCGGTGATGGCGATAATGGCCTGCAACCACGCGACCATACAGCATCCAGGTAAAAACCTTTGTTTTCAACCCCCCCCCCCCCCCACACACACACACACACACAACGTCCAACACAAACCAATCATTCCCAACCATTACCAACTCTAAGTCCGTTAAAAATAACCTTATTGCAAAAATTCTTTTGCTTAGATATAAGTATTTTTCATGTAGAATCCGAATCTTTCTATATCTTTCCACTAACTCTCCTCTAAATAAGATAAAAATGTATTAACAATAAGGATTTTTTTCTATATAATGCGAAAAGCAGTGAGAGAAAAAGTGAAATCAAATGAGATATTTTAATATTTTTAATAATCGGCAGACAGACACACAGATAAGAAAAGATATTGTATATCCGGAAATTAAGCAAGCTACGCTTGTGTTATGGGTAATATACAACGTACTACTTCTGGGGCCGATCCCAGACACCCAGACCATATAGTAAATAACGGAGAAAATACGTTTTCCGAAATTTACTATACCAGGAACCGAACCCGGAGCCTCTGCGTTGCAGTGAGGTAGGCCGGCAAAGGCTTAGCCCGCTCAACCGCAGAGGCCGTCAAAAGAATTGAAATATTTATTCTTGCATAAATGTAGTTGTATACAGGTGGTTGTTCTTAGAACCACATGGTTCAGTACGTTTTACCAGTTCCACTGGTGTGCTAGTAGTGTAGTGCCAGTGACTCTGACTAGTCACTAGTTAGAGACATCAGTGCTTAAAAACAAAAAAAAAACCTTTGTTTTCAAGGTTCTAATCTCTAAAGGTAAACACACACACACACACACAAAAATGTGTGTGTGCAGTTCACACGCAGTAGAAGTGAAAGTAGCGCGTTTCACTAATCTATTTATTGGAAGAGTTTTCGCGTTTCTATTCTTAGGTATTTCTATTCTTAGGCGTCTTTATTCTTAGTTTCTATTTTTAGGCGTCTTTATTCTTAGGTATTTTGACCCTTATTAGTAATAATTCAATGTATATTACACTCTAAATCACTAGCATAAAGTTCAAAATTCATTTTTTTTTTGAATCTACGTATAAAAGAATATCTGCCTCAAGTATATACAGATAGAGCTAAAATTCATTTGAAATCTTTTAAGTGTTGTTTAAAGTGAAAATTAATCCTAACTAACGGGTAAAGAGAAAAAAATGAGTTTTATTTCGAATTAAATAAGGTTGAATGTTATGTGTTTACCTCTTTTAGTGTCGCTTTTCGTTTCATCGAGTTTCAAATCACAGCGATTCTAAAGAATTTTAACTTCAAAAATCCGGCAATACATTCAAACGTATACTTGTACCGTCGTTTTAACCGAATTCGCATTACAGGCGCGAAATTCCCGTTCGTTATGAAGCTGTGCTTCTCGTCGTCGCGACAAATCGGCCAGGGGAAGGGCCAGACGCCGAACAAGGGCGAACAGAACGCGAACCCGAACGCGAGCACGAACGCGAACCAGCGGCAGAATCAGAACAACGGAATGTCGGAGCACGAATACTAGTAAGGTGTAAAGATATTATTAATTATTAAATTTAAATTATCGGTATGATGATATATGATTATAATATTGGCATTCCACATTCTCGCGAGAACGCAGGAAAACGCGCGAGAAACGAGAATGTGGAATGGATTCTTGTATTCTTTGATCGCGTTCTTGTAACGTTCTAGCGGTGAACTCGCGAAGGTTTTCGCCGAGAATGTGGAGTGCCCTTTATATGTAGATATATTGTTTGACTAAGACTGTGAGCGATTGCCTCGGAATGATTGTCGCGGACGTTGATGTCGCACAGAGGCTTTATATACCTTGTAAATTATTAAAACACCCTGTAAATACGCCTTTGTTTACCACCCGGACGTGGATCGTAAGGTCACGGTTCAATTGGCGCATTTTACAATTTATACATTTATAATATATTTTCTTTCTACACATTTTTTGTCGATTTAAATTAGCAATGGGCGATTCCGAAACGATTGAACAATCGAATGAATCGTAATCGACCCAAAATTTTAATCGAGTCAACAATCGA
Source organism: Dendrolimus kikuchii (assembly GCA_019925095.2). Classification (NCBI taxonomy): domain Eukaryota; kingdom Metazoa; phylum Arthropoda; class Insecta; order Lepidoptera; family Lasiocampidae; genus Dendrolimus; species Dendrolimus kikuchii. Next base: position 11,825,092 of record CM034413.1, read on the forward strand.
CTCGTTCCACAATCTAAGGAATCGAGACGTCTTCCAATAGTTTCGATTCGGAGGCCGGCCCGCGGACGTGACCAATCGTGACTCGTGATCGTAAATCGTGTCGAATCATGCCCGGTTTGAACATACTACTTACTACCCATTTATTTATAATTGTTTGGGTAAAAGAATAGGTGGTACCATGTAGGAATCCGGCATCATCGGCTCACCCGAGTCGTTTGCGATTCTCGAGTCAGACTCAAAACAATCGAGATTAATCGATATGTTTGAACAATCAAAACAGTCGAGTTAAACATCTCGTCGTCGACCATAGCTAATTAAAATCCATAAATGAAAAGCAAATACACTCTACGGTAGTAGAGATTTTAAATGCAAATCTTTGACTTATTTTTAAACCTTCGATTGTAAAGGATTTGCTTACTTAAATACGTTACGTGAAATTACTTTTATATTTTTGGTCAAACATCTTAGTCAAACAATATATATTTTATATTAAATATTTAATAAATATAAAGTGATGCTTTATTAATATCGATATGGTGTAGTAGAAATCCTACTACGTAATTTAACAACGGCGGCATTAAAAATAATTATAATAAAAAGTAAAAATCATACAGCTATAGAAACCGTGCTAAAATATAATATAAGCTGAGTGGCAGTCTTTTTTATTCATATAAAGCAACACAGTATACATAGATGTGAGTGAGACAAAAAATAACGTAATAGATGTCTATTGTTGCAGACAAGCCATAAGTGTAAATTACATTACATTATCTGACTTATACTATTTTGTTCTGATTATGCTATTAGTTCTAAATTTGTATTGTACCTGCAAAAGTAATATGCGTTTTTGAAGTTAGTACACGTCACTGCGCAGAACATAGTTATAAGGTTCATAGACGGAGCTGAGAGAGGAGTATTGCGCTCTCTCTCGGCCGCTATGCGGAATCTCATGCTATCTCTCTCTTTCGCACAACATACTGTCAGGCGTAACAAACAATAACACTTGACTGGATCCGCGCAAACACATGGAGTTAGCTTCTCTCCAGACGCATTTTAGTTTTGCACGTACTGTACAACTGTATACGTGTCCCTTTCCTAAATGCTTTTATTTTAATACGGTTTTTATAGCTTTACTTATTGTTACTATAAAATAACAATTCGAATAGATATTGAGTGAATTAAGTAACAAAACATCACTTTATGTTGAAATTATATAAATATTGATAGACGTATTAAGTTTGTAACGGCGGTGTGTTGAAATTTATTTTTCGTGGTTACGGATGGACTTCCGATTTTGTTGTTGTGTAACGGATTTATTTGTTGTACATGTTATATCACTCGTCTGTATATATTAACGGTCCACAATTCTCCCATTGTTGGGCTGGGGTTTGCCCATTTTTCGGAGAAGTGACAGTAAGCCCGGAACGCTTGTCTAGGACCGATATATGGAAATTACTTGTCTAGATATGCAGATTGTATTACGTTGTGTTTCTTTACCGTCAGCACGCGCTTATTGCAACAATATGCACATTCAGACGCAGATAAGGAAAATTGTCTAAGTGTTGCATACTTCGCGACCAGGAATCAAATCCACTATGCAATAACGACATTACAGATAATAAAAATTCAAACCGGTCTACCCTTAGATTCTTTTTCTTGAACCTTATTACAATATTGTGTAGCAGCATTCGTAGATTAAATATCGCCGGTATCAGTACAGAACCACGTCACTAGGTTTTTTTTTAAATTCGTCAAAATGGTTGCATATAGTAAGTACTTGTTAACAATTTGACAAAAAAATAACATAACCAAAAACTGTAGTTACAAGGTTCTACACTGACGCGCCAACGATATTTTATATATAGACCCGAGGTCTTCCAAGATAAATGATTATAACACACAGACTGACGGACGAGTGTAAAGATTTCATAGGAGTTCCGTAAAAATGGTTCGAAAGTGTTCGGTATGTCGGAATTGGCCATGATGGCCATCTGGAATATCATTATATCCATTTACTCGTGGAATTATAGATTGCAAATAGTTTAAGACGCAGAACACTGTAATAACAGGTAAATCCGTTACCGATGCAAAGTGATTTAAAAAAAGACATGTAATTGTGTTTAGGGGACGACGGACCAATGTTAAGTCGAGCGGAATTACATAAAGTTTTTATAGGTTGGCAGCATAGTCAGCGGTGTTGCCAGTACGTGCAATTGTAGTTTATTTTTCTGTTTTATTGATATTAAATATATTGGTATTGTAAGCCAAAGATAATTAATGTTACCGACTTTAAAAAAAAAATTAGTAGATTTTAATAATAATGAAAAAATATATATAGAGTTATAAGTTTATGTTTATTAGTTGCCCGTAATTTTTTGTGTTTGTTCGTTGTTTAGATGTAGATGTTTTGTAATTAAATAGTTTAATGCTGTAGATAATATTCGTTTAAACGATCCGTTGAATGATTTTGTACAGTGTGTGACTTTATTGAGAATGTTGTCGTTAAAAAAAAAAAGATTTAAGAGGTACAGTGATAAACCATTTGAATTAATAGACAGGAGTTTTTGGCGGTAGCTTGAATAGTGAGGTATTGCGCTGCAACTTTATTAAAAAAAAAACTTGGCATGGAAAAGAATACTAAGGAAAGTCAGTCTGCCGTAAAAAGTAACTCGCAACATGGGTTGCAATTACAGCTGGCTCCAGTGTTGCCAACTCTCGCTAGAGAAAACGTGCTGTGTCAACACCTACATTTCAATTAGGACGGTATGAGAGAAATTACTTAAATAAACTTCATGATTCTAAGTTTAAGATAGAAATACGAATTATGACGATGCACTGATACTTCATAACAGAAACTAAACTAACTTAAATAAGCTTTTTTTTAAATATTTTTAAATAAAAGCTTTTGAGATCATGGATATCATGTAGCAGCAGAGTGCTAGCCAAGACAAGTAAAACGAGCCCAAACACGACGGGTCTATCTTGTTTAGTACAGGAGTTCCTATGGCTACCTTCCGACTCCATCATCAGATCAGGCCCATGGTACCATATTATTGCATTGTCAGACGATATATATATATGCATGCAAAATTTCAGCGCAATCGGAAACCGGTATGTTGGTCTAATTTAACTTGCAAGATTCCACCCGAACTTACATACATACATACATAGGTACTACATCCATTGCAAGTTAATAAAAAGCTTGTAAAATAAAACTACACTATAAAATAAATAAAATAAAAACGTGTGCGTCTCGGGACGCCCGACAGAAGTAATAACTTAAACTAATTTAAGTTGGAACTATTTAATATTGAAATTGTTTAACTTGAGACAAACTTAGGTTATTACTTTGCGAAATACGGCTAGCGCTGTGGGTTAGAGTGAGAGACGAGGAGGCTGTCTACCGCTGCCGTATGCGCGAGAGAAAGGGAAGTCAGATAGACTGGCGCCGTAACGCGTTACGTAACGAAGAAGTTTACCCTCGCATAAGAAGTTATCACATCAAAAAGGCTTAAAAATTACTATAAAGATATTTACAGGTAAGAAGTGTAGTCTAGATCTCTGTCGGTGGGCAGCGTTCCCAGAGTACTGGCCCCATGTCCACGTTGCATGGCAACGCTGATCCGTTGCCCTAAATACAGTAGTAAGATTATTATAAAATAGTAACAGCGTTATTATGTTTTTATATAATTAAAACTAATATTTATTTCGTAGGAAAAGTTACGTCAGCGCAACAAGTTACGTTTTATGGATCTGTAATTTCATATCAGGTGCTACCAGGTGGTAGGGCATTTTCCCGACTGGATGGCAACCACCCCTGGAGCAGCAGTGCATTTGTAGCAATATTGGTGTTGCAAATGTCCATAGGCGATGGTAACCGCTTTCCATCAAGTGGGCCGTCTGCCTGTCTGCTGATCTCCTGCAACAAAAAATAAATAAAAAACAATCTGAAATAGTCTTTTCACTTCTCATATTCTGAAAGTACGCTTGGAGTTGCCCAATCACAGGGGTGAAAACAGCACTTTTCGCCCCTGGGAAATGATTCTCCCTGCTGTCAAAAAATTTAGAAAACTATGCAAACCATAGATAATACATGCGACTCATGTCCCGACTTTTTTTTCCGGGCGCAGGTAATTCGCGTCATGAATTGTAATAAAAAATATCAACAATTTCGTAACATCATTTTATAATTATATAATTTTTAATTTATTTATTTGAATTATATCAGTTTATTTACTTTCCACATATTCGAAATGAAAAGCAGAGTGTCCTCGGGTGGAAGGCCTATTTAGGCACTCGAATTATAAGCGCCCTCGCTACGTTCGTGCGCCAATCCATCTCGTGCCTAAATAGGTCACTTTCACCTCTCGTGTATCAATGTACTAATTTAAAGCCCTAGAGCGGGATGTATTTTGAAGAAAAACAATAACACATAAAATATGAATTACATTATTAATAATACATATTTGTTTCTTAAAGATAAGTGCGTAACAAGTGCGTTTTCTGTAACGAGAGCTCGCAACGCTGGTTAGCGCCAGCAGTCATTCCCTGTTTTTAAATAAATGAAAAAAAAACCTTAAATCAGTCATATATTGAAAGACCTAATTAGCTCCTGACGGGTCGTTGCACGAGTAATACAACCCGTGCATTATAAATATGTATAATTGTCTCTATGTTATTTATTTACATGGGCGAACGAAATAATATCTATATCTAGGATATGCCCGCGACTTCGTCTACGCTTGATTTGAAATTACCACGGAATTCCCGGGACACAAAATACCGCAACATTTGAATAAGAATGTAAGCTATCGCTTTAGTGAAAACTGTATCGGAATGAGCTAACTTTTAAGCACCCGAACAACTACGGACCTCTCCCGGGATAATTCCTGCGGGATTCCAGGGATAAAAATATCACACATTTTATTACAATAAATTTGCTATCGATCATTAAAAAATCAGCAGATTGTCCTCGGGTGGAAGGCCTATTTAGGCACTCGAATGTTATAAACGCCCTCGTTACGTTCGTGCGCCAAACCATCTCGTGCCTAAATAGGTCACTTTCACCTCTCGTGTATCGAGTCGTGGTAGCGTAATGGCATGCACCACCGCTGAGTCAGTTTTCTGATCTAATGTGCATATTGTTACAATTACCATGTGCTAACAACGGTGAAGGAAAACATCGTGATGCAACCTGCACATCGAGATAACCGATGTGTCAAACCTGCCAAGCCGCCTTGGACAAGCGTGGCGGGTATACTGTCTGTTCCCCCCTATAATGGGAGGCCCGAGCTCAGCAGTGGGACATTAATGGGTTGATATTATTATTATTATATATATTAAAAAATTACTGGTATTCGAAAATTCCCGCGGGATTCCTAGGATACAAAGTAGCGCAGAGTTTCACGTCTAAGAATTAGCTGTCGATCAGCGAGAGCTGCATTGAAATCCGGTCAATTTGGACAATTTAAAATAAATAAAAAAAACAAGCCCTTCGTTATGATAAATTTTTATAATAAAATTAAAACAGCAAATGAATGCATGAGATGCGAAGCTAATGATTCATATTCTTGCCACTATTTATATTAAAAAAGTTTTATTTTGCATCTTAATGTTGCCGGCCTAAAAAATAAATTTATAGCAAAATTTTATTTTTTTAATTTTCTAGTCAAATATTTCAATGCATCATTTTCAATGCAACTTTAGACTGATATATAAAATATTTTGAAAATTGTTTTTAATTTTTAACCCTTTTAAAGGCGTCTCTGTATATTTTCTATGCAATCAAAAATAGTAGGGACCATATATGTTTTATTGAATATTTCCATGTTTTTGTTATCTAAATGATATATATATTTTAAAAATATACAAAATTGTTTAATAGTAATTTTATATTTCACCCATACAAGATTTTTTATCATTTTTTTTAGTATGAATATGCATTTCATAACACTTATGACCAGTTATTAATACTCGATAAACATTATAAAAATACTATAATTTTTTATATCTTTGCTACAAATTCTTTAAATATATAAATACATACATAAACTCCCAGTTTATTTATAAATTGATAATGTATCCATATTCTTGTAAAATTGTACTTTTTAGGCAGCTATAAATGAAACCAAGTGTTGCTACATTTTTGTAAAAATATTTTCGCATTTACGCGTTGAGAGAATAATAGATATTTATATGTATTTGATACTTTATGGGACATCTTAAAATCGAAAAAAAAACGTGTTCGTCTCGGTACGTCCGACAGAAGTGATAACTTAAATTAATCTAAGTTGAACTCTTTAATATTGAAATTGTTTAACTTGAGAAAAGCTTAGGTTATTACTTAAATTTTATGTATATAGCGCTATGGGTTAGAGTGAGAGGAGGAGCCTGCCTACCGTTGTCGTATGCGTAAGAGTAAGGGAAGCCAGACAGACTGGCGCCGTAACGCGTTACGTAACGTAAGCGGTTTACCCTCCCATTAGAAGTTATCACTTCAAAATCTGTAACGTTATAGTAGATTTTTATATTTAGAAATATATTCATTTACAATACATAATGATTTGGTAAAGAAATAATATCAATAAAACTTTTTTTTTTAATATAATAACAGTAGGCATGTGTAGTTTGCGGCTGGTCGAGATGGCAGTTTCCTAGTGATGTGATGTCACAACCAGGGGCCCAATTCTACTATTTCAATATCTTGGTGTTGCAAAAATATTCAAAATACGATTCCATTGCGTGTCAATAATTAATTTCTACCGAATCCACAATATCTTCTCGATATCGTTGCGACGGAATAATAGTAGAAAAAAATTGGTATTACCATCAGCAGAAACGGTGTTAGCCGAAATGAATATTGAAAAACTACCACAATTTTAAACATATCGCGAGTTTTCGCTTATAAGTGTTTACAAAGTAGAAGTGGCGCGCTACGGGCGAGCCATTGTAGTTAAGGGAATACCGAAATCGGGCAAAACTATGATTGAGAAGATTGTGTCCAGCGATTTTGGCGAAATAGTAATAATAGAATTGGGCAAAAAATGGGAGTACAATTATTATCACCTTTTCATTTCTAGTAATATTTGCAAACACAGATCTATACAGTGTTCGATTGACAGGATACTTACAACAACTATTTTTCCTTTGCATGTCATCAATTTTCTAATATTTTTCTGGCTACTTGTCGTGCTTGAGAATAGATTACTGTTTTTTGGTGTTTACTCCTTAATAAATCGATGTTGGCGAATTGTCAGCCTATCAATGTTTTCTAACTATAAACACAAGTCTATATTATCATCAAGTACTCGGATTGATTTTACTATATTTACTAGAAGCGTTCACATCTTATTTTCATTAATTTATATTATTACTAGAGCTTTCCTTGTAAGCTACGCCGCGTGAAAGACCCTGAAACGTCGGAATAATAAAAATCAAATAAATTACCGCGCTTGAAACCGTTAAAACGTAATTGTATACTAGCTGACCCGACAAACTTCGTACCGCCTCAGAATCAATAAATAAAAAAACGTTGATTTCTGAACTACGGGACGAACATCAAACGTTTGACATTCAAAACCAAAAAAAAAAAATCTCTTTTAAATTTAATTTGATTTCTGAACGACTTAAATTTAATTGATTTCTAAACGATGGGACGAACATCAAATGTTTGACAGATAGGAATAGTTTCTAAGGGAAAGCGAAATTGTTGTTTTTACTATATTCCAAGCATTTTTTTCATATTTACTCACCTTTTAAACCTTCCCTGGATTTCCACAAATAATTCAAAACCAAAATTAGCCAAATCATTCCAGCCGTTCTTGAATTTTAGCGAGACTAACGAACAGCAATTGATTTTATATATATAGAGTAGTCGCGAAAACTTAAGCAAAATATTATGATATATCGATGACGATAAAAGTGGTCGATGCGGACACGTACAGCACTAAAACTAATTGTATGATGGTGCGGGACGTCACTCCTCCTCCTCGCCTCATACCCCCTTTGCCATGTTGACTTTTCGTGAATTTTACATATATTTTTGTCTCGAGATTGCTGTTATTTCTAACAAAATCCTTCGTAGACTCTAATAATTATTAGTATCTTAGCGTGCTTTTCCGTTCCTGTCATTATCGTATTAAGCCAAATAATACGCCAAACTGAAATAAAGTTATCACTTAGAATTTTAATCAAAAATATATATTTAATATATCATATAAACTGTATTTATAGACAAATACAAGATATATTCCTTTAAAAGAAAATATTGCTTTTTTGAGTGATAATTATTATAACACGTAGGTATATGTCATAATATCAAGTCGTAAGACATTTTGTGTAAGAATATATTAGTTGCAGAGAATACATTGATATGTAGCTTAGTTTAATTTTATTTTTCTTACCCATGCTATGTAATAATTATTTTAAGGATATTGGGCTAATTTTATAATTATTTAAAATGTTGATATTTAACTTACGGTGGGTGAGAAATATTTCAATTATCATCAGATACACTATAGTGTAAATTGTTGGCAACACCAACATAAAATGTTTTTTAACTAGCAACATTGTGGTTGCATTTTTGTTCTTCTTCCGTTTGGGTTGTAGCCGAAGGCAGACAGACGTTTTCGTATGTAAAGTGATTTTATTACAAGTTTTCACCAACTAACAGTGTTTCAACTTCTATGACTACATCGACCTGGGTATACTAGACCCACCACCATCAGCGTGTACCACACATATATAATATATGTGCGACGAGCTGCGCACATGTTGGTCCTTCGAGCCGGATTTGAACCAGCGACTTATGGACAACAAGTTGATTAAAAAGGACAGAAGAATATTTTAATATTTAAAATATATCTTTAAACTAATAAAAAAAATGTAATATAATATATAATAAACTTTAAAAATTATACATAAAAAATTGGTCCCAAACCACTGTCACTTACCGGGAACGTACCTAAAAGGCTGGCAGCGTTGCTACGTTAAATAGAAACCTTTAATCTTTGAGCAAAATTAACTCCAGCCCTTTGATCGTATGGTATTTCTACCTAGCGTTAACGATGTTAACATATTTCCATATATTGACTTGATATTTTCACATATTTAGGCAATACATTTTTCACCACTCGGGTAACTAAACTACAACCCGCAAGAGTTAACTTGAGACTTCGCTCGGATGACGTAAGCGCGAGGTACTGCCGCGTCGATGGCGAGAGCGGTAAGAAGGCGGGGGTCGGAGGGGAGCGCGCATTCCGCTCAGGTCTAAAGTTAACTCTTGCGGATAATAATTCAAGCTTGCAAATACATACGCTGCCAATCACTGTCTAAACCAATATCGGTTATAGTGTCAGTTATTATATTTATAATTGGTAGAATTCTGATTCCCGAGCAAGATACCTCGAACAAGGCGAAACGCTACCACGACAATTATAGGTTACAGCAATAAATGGGTAGGCCTGTTTTTCTATTTATTTAAACCTTTTTGTACACGGTTATACAAAAAATGTTCGACTTGATACTATGACCCAGTGCATACTGCAACTTAGTCTACATCACTATGATTAGATATAGGAACCTACGTCTTGAAAAATCAAAAACATGTGTAAAGAAAGGGCATGGTTTTAAATGAAAAATGAGCCAATTGTACCTTGTATATTAAAAAAAAAAAATTCGTGTGCGACTCCAATGTTTGAGTCGTATTTAGTGAATGTTCGTCAACAGCATGATGTGTGTTGGCAATTAAATAAATGTATGTAAAAAATGTACAGTCGTGCACAACCTGTCTAAATAATATAAATAAAAAATATTTTTCGTGATGATATTAAAAATAAAAATACAATGCAAAAAATAATTTGTGCTGCTTTAAAGCTTTATTAATAATTAGAGTTGTACTTAAATAGTGTAATGTAATGTAGATTTTAAATGTATAATAGATTAATTATTATAGGTCGTGCTCGACTTCGCAGGAATGCTTGTCCTGTTGGTGAATATTATGTCAATTTTTCGTATGTTTATTTAGCTGACTTACGCCTAAGGAGATTTTGTGAGCTCACATCATTTTAAATGTTTAGAGCAATTTTTAACTTACTATTATATTTTTGGATCTATAAATCTCAATTAATGTAATTATTGTAAAATTGTTCTGTACGGTGTATATTTCAAAAAATTATGTGAGCTTATAAAAGAAAACAATGTATCAATTATGCTTCAAAATTACATATCACAGTGACAAATAATAAAATAAATTAAGCGTTTAAAATTAAATACATATTAAATTACGAGTACTTTCCACAAAATGCCGTATAAACACACAGAATCAGTCTACTACTGCTCAAAACTTCTTTTTTAACAATTTTCTTTTTTGTGACCACTATGCATTTTTTTTTGTTTATTAATAATACTTTACTCTGTGTTTCTCTCTGTTATTTAATTTCGTTACAGACTTAAAATGGGTACCTAACAATTTTCATGTTTTGACCCTAAAAGTTAAAGTGATTCATTATATAGTTGTTATAGGAAATATACATAGTTGAACGCTATTTTTTACTTGCTGTATCATAATGAAGTATATATCATAAAATATAATAATATTACTTTTATTGTTAGAATATAAAAAAGGTTACCCTTTATGATAAGTTTCAATACTTATTGTTAGTATTGAAACTTTGTGAAGATTTTCATATAGACTTCAAAAAATAGTGTTTTAATAGCTATTACTTTTAATTTTGGTCAAAACATGAAATAAGCTATACATGCAAACTCACAAATAACTATTTGCTTCTAGCTAACGGCGTACCGGCGGAGCATACACACAAAACACATATCAAGATGGAAGGCAACACACAGACACACACAGGCACACCACAACGAGTGCAGGGGGTGATGGGGGGGCAGTTACCTTTGTCATTGGAACATTCTCTCATTAAAAAAAATATTATGGTTTAAAATTTGAATTTGACAGATTAATGACAGAATTTTTCACAAAGGTAACATCGATAATAATTCCTTACTTTACATTTTGTGATTTAGATCACTCTTATAAAGACATTAACGGTTAGTTCTCTTTTTAATTTTAATTTTTATGTCGATAATACACGATTGTCTATTTGTATTCACTGTCCTGATTTTTTTAACTTTCAATTTAGGAAGTTTTAATTTTTAAATAAATAATAATTAATATAATATAATAAATAACTAGATGTTTACATTAATCAGATGAATGATGCGGATATACACAATAGATGAACGCGTAAATGCTTTTTTTATAAATAAAAAGATTGCAAATTCAATTTTTAATATAAACATAACTTACTTTCTAATGGTATTGTACTAGTTTATCCACTGCTGTAAAAATGTTTGAGACCAGTAGAGTAAAACATGTAATTGCGTATAAAGGGTAGGGATATTCTTCAATAGCATTCTTCGTCACAGAGAGAAAAGATCTCTATGAGTCATCTAGTTTTCATTCAAAAAATGTCAAAAAGATTTACTTGCTGGTTTTTGTATTTTTCATTAGCATAGACAATCGCGTAATATTGGCATTAATTACACAATAACATGAATTCATACTTATTATAATATTATTATTAAAAATAACACATTTTACATTTCCATTTTATTTCTTTTTTCCTTTTTTGTTTGTTTATTATGTACGAAGCGATGCGCTACGTTCTATGCATTGTGCATTTTGTTTTATTATATTAGCTTATTAGTTATTAATTAAGTAATATTCCCATTTTGATTTCTTTGTAATTTAGATTTAATTTGATTTTACAGTGTCATTTTCAATTTTTCTTCGTATATAGCTCCATACATAAATATTTAGGGCTGGCGTCATGTGGAATATTCGACGCAATAAAGCATCCCATAGCCAAGATTTCCTATTTAAATTTCATATATAATTTAATTATAGGTATATTAATTTGGATAAAAATAATTTTGGCGGGTGTAGTAAATAGATATGCTGAAATAACGGTATGTGTGAGATTGTAAGACGGATAATTCAGACCATTATGGTTTTTGCGCAAACCAGGGAAATGCCGCACGTCGGGGGGCTTTTGTGTGTATCAGAGAAACACAATGCGTCAGGCCTGTCTATAATATATGAGAGACTGTTTAAAAATAAATAGTTAACTTTTGTCAATGATTCGTTTATATAATGCATGTTTTGAAGATGACACTGTTTTTACCGTTTTAGTGATGATTTCTAGTTATTTGATATTACTTGTGAGCAATATTGGTAGAAATGAAATAAGCTTTTCGTTTGTTATTCCTTATACGTCAAATTTTCAGTCTAGTTAGAAATAACGCGTATGAACATTTCACATGAAACGAATTAGTAATATATACATTTCTTATTTGACACTGAACTTCACGGTTGTTTTTTTTGTAAACATTACAGTTGTGAAAATGTACAAGAAATTAAAAAAAACTGTGGTATAATATGGAATATTTGAGTTTTATTTGTTTTACAAGCTTGGTGTGTGCATGATATATTCTGCATGTGCTGGCATTTAGCGATGAATTTTTCAAAATACTTTAAATGTTATAATTAATGAACCAAACTACTCTTATATCTAATCCAAGAAAACATTTAACTTTAAGTAATAGTTTAGCACTCTTTAGGCTAGTATAGTAAGTGTCATTGCAATGTCAATTATATTCGATTAGTGGAAAAAATTACAGTAAAAGTTTTTCTATAAATTTTTCTTAATGTTAAAATTATAGCAACTATTGGACTTGGGTTGATCCAAAACGCAGAAACGGCGAGGCGACTCTCTTAAATAAACCTTCTTTCATTATATTCAACTAAATTTCACCTTGAAGAGACATAAAGCTGCACTCAGAGAGCTTAACTAAGTTCAACTTAAAAGAAAATTTAAGAAAAATGTTAATTAGTGTGATTGATAACATTTTCATGAAATTATGCAACTCGTTTCGCGGAATCTACCGTGACTCATTTAAAAACTCATTCACATTCCATCGATGAAGTTGACTTCAGTGAAATTTGAATAAGCGAAAAATGCTTATGTTATAATACAGCTAACCTTTGTTTATCGTTGATGAACGTGGAATAAATTGTAATTTCATTTCGGAGTGCGGCAGTTTGTATTTTGAAAATGAAACCTCGCCTCGTTTGTTTGCAAAATTGACCCCTTAACTCCATAACATTAAGGCGTGGTTTTTAGTCGCTTATTTGTAATTTTTCTGTTGATAAGTCAATGCATATGAAGTTTTCATATCAACTTCTCAAAGCCCCGACTACCAGCTGGATATTGCAAAATCGGTAGGGATTTTTCTGTCACTATGCAATAATGTTCCACTCTCTATTTTGAGACATTGAGGACTGCCTTGATAATTAGTTTTAGTTTTCAATTAATTGAAAATTAAACATGTTGAAAATTCTTCTATACAATAATTTTATAATTGATTATTATAAAATTAATTAATATTATAAGCTAGATAATAACTGAGACAAAATAAACCCCGAGTGAAGATTGAACGGAACAATCCGGAATAAGTACTCACCCTTTTCTAACGATTTTTTGAGCAGCCATTGAAACCGTTACTTCAAATAAGCGACTAATAGCCTCAACTGAAGATAGAGGACTATAAGTTTTGTATAAACCTGCACGAGGATTAGTATAAGAAAATTTTGTCAATAATAAATAAAAAAACAACACCACGATTGCGCTATTTTGTCAGTACCATTTGGGTTTTATATTAGATATAGATGTGTGTATGGTGTGCCCTTTGTAAGTTGTCTATATTACTATTTATGAAGTCAATTAATACTTTATTAATTAATTTTGCATCCATCTTTGCTGTTTTTCAAATATGCTACATTGATAAATAGTACTATAGACATTTTTAAATAATTTAGATCTCTTAAATAGCTGAGTAAATGATTAATGAAGTAATAGAAAAATTAAAAATCAATGTTATCAGGTAAATAGATGCATATCTTTTTCTCTAGAAAATATTTTCAAATGGAAAACTAAATGTTTAGCTATAGGACATCGGTGTCGTACTAGAATATTTCTTTTGTGTTAATTGTACAGAGAATTATATATATGAATATGTGTGATGTTTTCTTCATTGCTTTCTTTTTAATGGACAGAATAACACAGCTAAAGTCATATATACTCTGAATTACACGGGTTTGAGATATTAAAATTTAAATGATATCGGATTGTAAAACTATAATGTTGTAAAATTAAAATATTAAAAAGTTACAAGTAAGAAAATTTAAATATCTCAAATAACACTTTAAAAGATATTACAGAAGTGAAGCTTCCAGAATATAACCTAAAAGTTAATAATGTAACACTCAGTGTGACTCACTCGAGTGAGTGCTCTTCATTATATGCAGAACACTTATTTACTGAGTGGTTCTATGGAAATCGCGCATGAGTCACTCATAACTCAGTTGCAGTTAGTTTCGTTTCGAAACATAAAGGTTTCACTTCAATATCAAAGAAATTGTCGCTAAAACGATGCTTACAAATAATATTACATGAGAACAGCACTCTGGTATTATTATTACATTTATATAATATAGTTAGGATACTATAAATGTAACATCTGTTTCTTTCTTTTAGACTTTCATTGTTAGGTCTTGTAGTTACATGGTAATACATTAAACATGTCAACACAACAAAATATTCTTTCATTTCAACACTTCAATAAACACGCAAATAAAGTGGTACCATCTGGCTGTGTGATTTAGTATTTGACATATTAAAAAAAAAAAAATTGTTGGGACGAGTTATAATTTCAACTCATTTGGGAAATGAAAACATTTCGGAAGGCAAATGAACGCCGTTTAGGCTTACAATTTAATATATCAGATATCAGAAATATCAGTAAAATATCCTGTCTCCAAATTGTTTGAAAGAAATATTTTAAAATTTATATTTAACTGTATGTAAAGATTATTAAGTTGAAAATTTTTTGGTTATTTTTATTGTATTTATGCCTTCGGCGTAGAACTTACGGTTTCGCAAGAAAATATTTGTTCAAATACAGTTCTAAAAATGGTTAAAATTTAGTATTTAGAGTGTCAAATTTAAAAAATATAACAGATGGTAACACTTGTGAACGTGATTGTACATTTGCAGCAACCTCCTAATACGACACAGTTTGACATTACAAAACTTTCTGGATTGTTTTGGAATTGAAATGACAAAAAACAAATGAAACATTTTATAGTTTTGATGTGATATAGCCAACTTTAACTCTAGCAGACGCGGGCCGGCTTTCTTCCGACATAATTATATATAACTTGTATTTACAATGGACGTAAGTATATTTTGTCTTTAATGGAACTTGGTCTCTTAAAAGTTCAACGTTACGAAAAATATATAAGTAGTAGCTGTGTTGCCTACTATAAAAAACTAATGAAGGTGCTTAAAATCTCAATTATGCTACAGCTACGCTTTAATAATAATTGGAATAAAGTATTAAAGTGCGAACAAAACAATTGTGCCATTATAGAAAATAATTAATTGCTCAAAATGAACATTCAGGATATATCACAAAATGACACAAAATATTACACATTTCAAGTATCAACAATATCACCACAAACTCCACCACTGGAATGTGTACATAGATAAATTATTAAAAAATAATGGCGAACATATTTGTTGATATTGTAAATAATATACGCCGAAAATATTTTTAGCTGTATTATGAAATAGGTAAATCAATTTCTAGCGAGCTGCACTTGAAAGCAAAGGATGTAAATTGTATAGAAATAAATAATGTTTTTGAATGAAGCGTCTTATTTTTTACATCATCGGACAAGCCATAATAGAGCTACACAGAACATACCTTGAAAATAATGATACAAAAAAAGAGAATAGACTTGTGTAGTTCATGGGCAGCATTCGATAAGCATAGACAAGTTAAGAAGACTTGTCTAACATTCTGGAATGCTAGGTATTAATTACCAGTGACATACGGTGCTGAGACATAAACACTTGCCGTGGAACTAGTGTTTTTTATATTTTTTATTGCAGGACTTCAGCAGATAGGCAGACGGCCCACTTGATGGAAAGCGGTTAACATCGCCTATGGACATTTGCAATACCAAAGGTGCTACAAATGCGCTGCTGCTCTCTTAAGGGAGACTGGGACCTGGTCACTAATGTCGAAACACAACTCTAGGTTGTTATGGCGACATACTATAGACCAGGGGTGGTAGCCATCCAGTCGGGCAAATGCCCTACCACTTGGTTGTGGGGTGTTTTGTCGCCTCTTACGACAGGCCACCCGGCCGCAGGAAATTGTATTTTTTCTCCGTTCCTGCACGAATGAAAAAAGTTTACAAAGGACTTGGCCCTATTTGTTAAGAGATCTTGAATTCATATAAATTGCACGAGTCACTATGATTTTTCACTATTTTGTAGAAACTTTAACAGTAAAAATATTTAACTCCTTGCTCCATATTTAAGAGAAATCTTAATTTTTCTAGAGCAATATATTTCTTAGAAAAAGTTCTTTTTATTTATTTTTTATTTCAAACATGGACATTTTTGCACATCAAAGTTCAAAACTAGATGGCGCTTAATAAAACTACGTTTTAACGGTTTTAAGCACTCCGCGCTTAAAACCGTTAAAACGTAGTTTTATTATGTATACAAGTCGCAAAAACTTAAGAAAATATTATTAGATGGCGCTCTTCGTCATTCACCATGGTTTGCTATATCTTGCTTTAGAACATTTTTTCTTGCTACAAAAAGTTTGCTTTTTGTAGCCACAGTGGCAGCATTATATAGGTGTCAGTCATTTTAAAAGTCAACAATATTTGCAGTTATTTAAATAATGAACTAAAGTGAAAAAATAAATGGCATTGCAGCCATCATCAAAAAAAAAGTATAAAGATGTTAGTCAATAAATACATAAAAGTTAATATACACACCATTATGTAATTGGAATTTTTATTCTGGGTTAATAAAAATAATAATAACAGCCCTTAAACGCCCCACTGCTGTGCTCGGGCCTCCCACTATAGGGGAACGGACAGTATACTCGCCACACTTGTCAAAGGTGGCTTGGCAGGTTGGACACATCTGTTATCTCGATTTGCAGGTTTCATCACAATGTTTTTCACAATATGCACGTTAGGTCAGAAAACTGCCTAAGTGGTCCATGCGTTTCGGCCAGGATTCGGATTCGCGCCCTTGGAGTTTGGGACGCATGTTCTAGCCATATTACGCTACGACGACTTAATAAAAATACTATAATTTTATTATCATAATACAACAAATTAATATAATATTTTAGAAAAATATTTGGGTCAAGTTCATTCCATTGTAGGATAGACCTAAAATGGGTAATCTCCTTTAAAGTCGCTTAATAGGCTATGGAGCGAGTTATGTTGGGTGGTTCTCCTATGGATAGAATCAGAAACGAGGATAAGAGAACAAAGGTAACCGATATATTTCGCATAATTAGCAAATACGGGACGCGTCCGTCAGCCGCAACTGATGGTCGCGTCCCGTAATGTGTGGGCACCTTCACGTTCCGTTTCATACGTATCAGCAATAAAACAAAATTCAAGATTGTTGGAGTTTTTATTTTTCTAAACACAAGATTTTTCCACCCCAATAATTACGTATTTCTGGGGAACTATCTATATTCTACGTAGTTCTTACGTTCTTGGTTTAGAAAAACATTATAAATATTTGCTATTGAAATCGATTAATATTTTTGTATTTTACGAAAATTTTTGCACACTAAAATATAGTCGTTTAAGTTCCCACCAAAAATTGTCTTTAAAGCTTTAATTATGTGAAAGTAAAATTCTGTGTGTAAAGAATATCAACGGAAATCACTAGCGGCACTTGCGGCTCAATGCAGAATCATTAAAAAACGTAATGGTGGCTGCACGTCGGACGCATTGCTGACAACGTTGTTGAAAAACTATCAGAAAACCTGCAAAAACAAACAAGTATGTAAAAAAAATATTTAACACAATTGAAATAATGCATAAAATATTATTGTAGAATATTGAGATTAACATAAGTAATTTATTAACATGGCGGCCATTGATCTTGTTAAATACGCCAAAATTAATACCGTTTCTATAGTAATTATTTTGATTATGGTGGTAGTAATTTTTACAATATTGGCTTACTAGTTACTGATAACCTGATAAAAATGTAAACAAGGTAATTACTAATCCAAAGGTACAGTTTTTAGGCTATTTGGGTATTTGCAAATAATTTTGTCTGTATTTTTTGCATTATGTAACAATGGATATACTATCGATATCATCAAGATATATCACAGTAAGTATTTTTCATTATAAATACCGTAATACATTTACCGTTATCGATGTTTAGAAATTGTAAAAAAAGCTTCGATTGAAGACAAAAATCCTTCACAAGTTTAATAAAGTTATCTACTGAATACACGATTAAGCTATCTAGACCAATGACCTTACGAGTGTCTCGGTTGTCTTATACTAGCTATATTAAATTTTTAACCTTCAAACATTGTGACATCGCAGGTCATTGATTTGTGAAAATATAAACAATGAGTTCATTAAATAAGAATCCATGAATTTTAGAGGGGATTTAAAGAGTGACTTTTGTCCTGGCAAGTTAAATTGAAAATTTCGTGAACCAATTTGCTGTTATTGATCTGAGATCCCCGCAAGCTGTGTTTGTTGTGTATTGTGAAGATGTTGTATTAGGGACAACAAATTAATAAACTCATTTGATATATGTAGATAAAGTTTATAAATAGAATCATTTTACAAGAGCTTAGCTTCAGCTTGTCTCGGTATTCAGCCACTTTTTTAACTACTGAGCCCAAATATTCATGATATCTCTAGTTAAAATGTTGTTTAGCAGCTATCAATAATTTACATACATACATAACTTCACGCCAGTTCCCTTGCAGGGTAGGCACGAATAACAGAGCACCATTCAGGCTTATTCTTACACACCTCACTCACTTCTTTGACATTCATAGCTCTTGTCATGCACACTCCTCTGTTCTTAAGGCTCCTGACATCACCTTCTGCTAGTACACGATCAATTTGATCATGGAAGGTGTGTCGTGGCCTTCCATAACTTCTGCATCCATCCATTTTTGCATTGTATATTATAAGTATATCAATAATTTGTACACATACATACATACATAACTTCACGCCAGTTCCCTTGCGGGGTAGGCACGAACAACAGAGCGCCATTCAGGCTTATTCTTACACACCTCACTTGCTTCTTTGACATTCATAGCTCTTGTCATGCACACAATCATTTATAATTGAAATATATACATTTTTGAGTAAGATGTGCATTTTTTTTAAGATTTTGTATTCAATATTCGCCTGAATACTACACAGTATTCAGCCAAATACCAAATGGTTAGAAAAGTGGCCAAATACAGAATAGAAGCTGAATATTTGTGGCATCTCTACCCCAAACTCCTCCATAGTGATGTTCCCTTACTTAACCTTTTACATATAACTTCTTCACATAAATTACCCATAGCATAAAAGTAACTTGCTTTATGGGAATATACAATGTGTGTATTGCTGATGTAGGGCTGCCCTTTGAGCATAACCAAACCAAACAGACTGGTTACCATTAACTGTAACTGTGACTGTTAACTATTTAAACGATGATTACAAATCAGTTGTGACATATGATGTCCGCTGTTATGGCCCTCTCGCTTTACTCGTATGGCTTGTGGGCTTTAGTCTGTGTTTTTAGATTGTTTTGAATATTTTTTACATTGACAACCAGTTTTTTTATGAATTTCTCATCTATGGAAGTATGATATTAGTATAATATTAGTGAAAAAAATAAGTAGGGTTATGTTTACAAACTTACAGTTGGATCAATCAATGTGACACCATGCTTTCATAGAATATCGATGTAAGATGGTTGCCTGGAGCAAATTGTGTTTTGTAGCCAAATGCACCACTTAAGCAGCTTTCTGACATATTGTTACGATTAAATAAATAAAATAAAAATAGCCTTTATTGCTGAAAAACAAATAAGAAAACCTAATCCGCTAATTGGTAATCGTGTTTTGCCTCCTTCTCAGCTTGTCCTTCGACAAAGGCCTCCCTCAAGCTGTTTGCTGCCCATTTTACCTTGTCTTTGCAGGTTCTGGACCACAGAGTTCCTGCTGTTTGTTTAAAATCATCCTCCCACCTCTTGTATTGTCTTCCTCTTCTCCTGTTACCATCTCTGGGGTACCTCTTGTTACGATTACTACATGCTAAAAATTGCGAAGGAAAATATTGAGATCACCAATGTGTCAAATCTGCCAAGTCACCTTGAACAAGTCTGGCGGCATACTGTCCGTTACTCTACAGTGGGACGCCAGCAGTGGGACATTTATGGGCTGATATTACTGTTGACAAAAAAATTAATATCTCAAGAACTACATGTTTCCCAAACGGGGTTACAGAAGGGAGAAGTACTCCGAACCCCTCCGCCCCTTTATTACTTTAAATTCAGTGACCACTAAGCTACTAGAGTTTAACCATGTATAGATTTCTAAATTAGACCATATTGACTGAAACATTGTCCTCTATTTTACTCTTACAATATGAACACAATTCACATTTCAGCATGAACCAATGTTGTTTAATATGCAATGCCAAAACTGGTGTGACGTTGAGGAGCTCTGCTATCATACTATTTGGAGAACATGTAAGTATAGTCATGTATTCATGTATTAAAACTGATTGTGGTATCCACTTTGGTAATGCAGGATTATGACTTTATATTTCTGTCTTCGAAGCCTATAAGATATAGAAATAAAACACACAAAAATGTAAGTTATTCTTTTTTTGTTTTCATCCATAAAACTTTCTTAGAAATCTGTTGAGATGTTGAATGAATGGATGAATAAAAATTCTTTTCAACACACTTGCTCATAAAGTGGCTCTATGGTCACCGCAATTAGGCACAGAATGACACCCATTATCAAACTGTGAGTAAAAAACATTATAACTCACTAGTGAGTTATAGATATTTTTTTTTAATTTTATTGGTTGAGTTGCTTTGTTCTTAAAAAAGTTTTTATTAAAAAAAAAAGATCGTGTTCTATAGAACAAATAAATTAATGTTCCTATTGCTTGCTCATTTCATGCAACTTCTTAATTAAATACATAATTTTAACTCGTACGTGTTTAATAAATAAAACTTTCACTCATATATAACTTTTTTTTATCTACTAAATAAAATGAGTCTTTGTTGTTATTTTATTCACAAGTGTGTTGAAAAACGTCGTATGATACATGTGTGTATTGATGATTACCGTCCTCGGCTCTCTTAAGACCCTCGCCTACGGCTCGAGTCTCAATGGCGCCTCGGCGGTAATCACCAATGTTACACACTAGTACCATAATGTACTATTATTGTTCACCATAACTTAAACCAAGACAATTTAATATGAATACATTTCCATTAGAACAATGAGCGGTCTAATTGTTATAGCGATCTCTTCCAGGCAACCTGGTGTACCCAGAGACATTAAAAGAAAAATTAAATAAAGTTTGGTCGTTTAACTAAATTAAAATTAATTCAATCATAATTAAATAAAAAACCAAAAAGTATATAATAACTACCTGACCTGTGCCCAATTTGCTGGGCATTAGAAAAAAAAAACTTATTATTAATCACAATCAAATATACCCTATGTCACTCAGGAATAATGTTGCTTTCCACTGGTGAAAGAATTTTCAAAATCGGTTTCGTAGATCCAGAGATTACACCCCCCCTCCCCCCTACAACGTCACAATCTCACAAACTTTACCTCTTTATAATATTAGTATAGATAAACTACTATAGATTTACATAATTAATGGGACAGTGATCAAGTGTTTGAATGTATAAATGGATGTAGCTTGTCTGATTCTCAAGTAAACAAAAGAATTTCCTACAAAGGTCGAAGTGTGTTTAGGTATGTAGGCAGAGATGTTTTGATTAAGTAAAACCCAGATACTGTGAAAATGGTCATTTATCATAAGGCTTCCTATGAATAGCAGTTTTGAGTTAAATTCTACCAATTAATTTTGATAAACTTAACCTTACTAAATGTTACCACATCAGATTTACCAAAAGGAAAGTATCCACAAATTTTGTAAGTATAGACAACTAACTCTGTAAAGGATTTAGGTATTTAGTTTGACAGCTCTCTTAAATTTACTCTTCATGTTGACTATTGTGCAGAGAGCAGCAAGGATGTTAAGGTTTTTAATGAGAAATACAAAAGACTTCAAACAACCACTCACTATACCTATAGTACTAATATAAACCTCAGAGATTTTCTATGCTATGTATAATTCAACAACATTCTATGTGTATTTTTGACGGCTTCTGTGGTTGAGTGGGCTAAGGCTTTGCCGGCCTACTTCACTGCAACACAGAGGCTCCGGGTTCGATTCTTGGTAGAGTAAATTTCGGAAACGATATTTTCTCCGTTATTTACTATGGTCTGGGTGTCTGGGATCGGTCCCAGAGCAGTCTATTGTATATTACCCGTAACACAAGCGTAACTTGCTTAATTTGGGGATATACAAGTGTGTTTGTCTGCTGATTATTAAAAAAAAAAGAAACAAGTTGTAACCTTTTGTTGTCTTGATAAATAAATTTAAAAAAAACTAAAATTATATTATACAACACTTTAGTTCGTTGCTATTTAGAATATTGTTCATGTATCTGGAATCCATTCTATAGTGTTCATTCTCAAAGGGTGGAAAAAATTCAAAGATCCCTTACCAAACACTTGCGAACATCTCGTCTGGAATCTCACACTGTTGCCCCTACTTTATGCGGGTGTCACATTTTAGAATGCAGACACTTAGCAATCGCCGAATGATGTTTGATGTTTGTTTTTTGCATAAACTCATCAACAATAGACAAATCTTATCCAAGACATAAAACTAAGTGTGCCTTGTCTGATTCCACGACATGCTGTTACGAAAATCTTCTACATTCCTCCGGTTAAGACCAACCTAGGCCTCAGCAGCCTTTTTTTTTTTGAGGCGGGGAAATGCCTTTCGCACAATACCGGGTCGTTTGCTAGGGATTGGACCAAAGCGATGAGAGGAAGCCACACCAGTGGCCACGAGAGTCAATCGCCGGCATGTGTGGAGACTCGAAGACTCAATACTCTACTAAAACCATCCTCCTCCCATATGCCCCGCGCTAATGGCAGGAAGAGCGTGAGACTTAGAACGTAGTTACGCCCACGCTGATCCTAGCTGCATCAGTGCTTGAGAGTGCCCCGGGAGAGGCAAACTCACTTTGTCAACAGGGGGATGACTCCTCCGCTCCCTAGATGCTAGAGGGCCCCTGCAGCGGTATTACGGGAGGAGATTTTGCGCATATCTGCGCCTCCGGGACCCCGACTGACGTTGGTACCCGCGAGACACATGCGCACCTCTATTCCTTTCTCGTTCCGCGGCCTCCTTTTGAGACAGGACAGTCTCGCAGAAATTCTTATCCGTGCAGGAACGGAGAAAGATTGTACGACCGGGCGGCCTGTCGTAAGAGGTGACTTAACAACCCACAGCCAGGTGGTAAGGCATTTGCCCGACTGGATGGCTACTACCCCTGGTCTAAAGTATGTCGCCATAACAACCTTGAGTTGTGTTCCGGCATTAGTGACCAGGTTCCAGTCTCCCTTAAAAGAGCAGCAGCGCATTTGTAGCAACTTTTGTGTTGCAAATATCCATAGGCGATGGTAACCGCTTTCCATCAAGTGGGCCGTCTGCCTGTCTGCTGAACTCCTGCAATAAAAAAAAAGAAATTTGCCGCACAAACCAACAGACCTGACTTGACAGCTGTCAATGTGTTAAAAAAAATTGATAAAGAGACAAATGTCGGTGGAAATAAAGGCTATTTTTATTTATTTTATTATTTTTAAATTTCAGACCAACCTCCCATCGGGCAGGAAGCTGCCAGAAGTAGTAAGCGAAATAATTGATAAGCCTGTTGTGAAGGACAATGTGCACTCTGATATAATATGCAAGAAATGCTCTAAGACGTGCAATGAGTATGATGCCTTGCAATTAAAGTAAGTGAAATATTTATAACTTACAGTATGTGCAACACTTAAATTTTCCATGTGAGATGTTTTTTCCGTGAGTTTCCTCAGGTCCAATGAAGGGTAAACTTTTACTACACATAACATAACAGAGGCGTAGCTACCGCCGTATCACTCGTATCAATGATACGGGGCCCGGAAAGTGTGTAAGCAAATGTTCCCAAAATGTTATCCACAATCTTCTATAGGTTAATAACACTTTTGAGAACAACTGCTGGGTCAACAGGAAAGGTTATCAGACTTGTCATTATTGTTGATAGAGGCAGGAAATCTAGAAAAACTGAAATCGTCTTCAGCTATGGATGATTTCATAAATAAGCTTGCCGAAACAAGACGAGAGAAGTTGTTTATCTAACTTAGCTCCTAGGAGCATTAAGTATTATAAGTAATAACTTATAATCTATATATACATACATAACTTCACGCCAGTTCCTTTGCCGGGTAGGCATGAACAACAGAGCGCCATTCAGGCTTATTCTTACACACCTCACTTGCTTCTTTGACATTCATAACTCTTGTCATGCACGCTCGTCTGTTCTTAAGGCTCCTGACATCACCTTCTGCTAGTACACGATCAATTTGATCATGGAAAGTGTGTCGTGGCCTTCCGCGACTTCTGCATCCATCCACTTTTGCATTGTATATCTGTTTAGTCATTCTTTCCACATGCCCGAACCACCGGAGCATTCCTTTCCTTACCTTCACCCCGACACTCTCTTTCAGACCAACTCTCTTTCTTACTTCGGTATTACGAACGCGGTCCGCGAACGTAATCTATATATAATTATTTTAATGCAATTTGACCATTTTTTGTTTCTTTTATAAAAAACTTTATCTTTCCTTTGGGCCCCCCAACACATTTTGGTACAGGGCACATCTAAGGCAAGCTACGCCACTGCATAACAATGTGTAAAATAATAATAACAGCCTATAAACGTCTCACTGCTGGGCTCTGGCCTCACATTTCATAGGGGTATGAACAGTATACCCATTGCGCTTGTCCAAGATACCTTAGCAGGTTTGACACACCGAAACTGCCTAAACAGTGTATGCTTTATGGTCAGGTTTCGAACCCGCGTCCTTTGAGTTTGGGACTCGTGCTCAACCATTAAGCTACTATGATTTATTTTCTTTTTAAATTTCATAATGATTGAATATGATAGAAGTAAGGTATGAAATAAAAACATACAAACTTTGAGAACCTCTTGCTCTTGGAAGTTGATAGTTGATAGTCTGTGCATTAGATTTTGTTTTTGTTTTTGTGTACTCTTTACCTGTGTAGACACAGGAACTGAGGATATCCAAAAATGAGAAGTTTTTTCGTATAAATTCGTATAATTCGTTTATACAATAAATCGTTACACTGGTAAATTTTTGAACGTATATAAAAAATGAAGTGACTTGAAGTTCGTAAGAGTGACATTTTATGTGTCACTGTTCATGTGACGTTTACGTATGTTGCGAATGTCGTTGTTGTTGTCGATGGCAACTATCCAAAAGGCCAAAGGTGTTGGAGCCAGAACCGAAATTGGCGTATTGTGTCTGAATAACCTGCAATCAGTCTGTACGACTGTCAGCAAATTTGTTGAGTGCATAGAATGTCCATGCGAGTGATGCCTCCCAGCAGAAATAACTTTCCATAAGGTTTGTGTCAGCTGGTTTCAGCTGTTATTGAGTTTCTAGATGACACACGTTTTTAGCCATGTCTCGGAGCTGGTGTTTAACAACTTAACAGCCGCCCTGCTAGCTCATTAGTGTGTTTAGATAGCCTGTCTTTGCATGTGCTACTGTAGCTTCGGATTTCCTCCCTTACAGTATTCATTTGTGTATTTCATGATTTGTAATATACCAAGGAACATTTGCTATGTTTCTTGTTTTTTATATTTTGAAATCTTTGTAAAATATTGAGGTTTGAGTCACTAGCGTATTCCCACAGTTGGATTCCATACATCTAACATGGGTTTAGTATACTCTTGTAGAATGTCACTATTATGTGTCGCTTGAAACAATGAAGTATGACATTTGTAGCACGAGAAAGTAACTGTCAAATAATGCCCAATTCGATAGGTGTGCAAACGTCAAAAGTGAAGTAAATTGTTATATAGGATATGTTATATAGGACAGTATTGCCAGATTGAAAAACAAACCGGCGAATGAAAACATCTTTCATTTACAGATTGTACGAGATGAGAAATGATATGCAAGAACAGTTCAAAACGTCAATACAAAGTTATGAACTAACATACAACAATTACACTACTGATGTTAAGAAATCATCAAAGAAATCGCAACAGAGTGTGATCAAAAGTGCACCTAAGAAAGTGGTGGTGCCAGCGTCGAAATTACAGCCCATACCACCAGACATGTACCTGAAAGTCGGGAAGTTGCCTGTGGCAACACACACCATCAACAGTGCCGGGAGAGTGGTAAGTACAACTTAAACTCTATATAACGACACTGAAGGGTCTGTGCATTTTATGGCGTTATAGAGAGTTGTCGTTAAATGGAGAGAAGTCTGTTATTTTTGTCTGACGTCTTTTGCTGCACCAGTAATTTTGTTGTATTTTTTTACTTATTTTATTCATATCTTGCGATATTGAGGCATCTTAGTTATGAAGGAAGTACTTAGAAATTTCGGTGTTTCTTAAAAATTTCGGTATGCATGATGCCGACAGTCGAGTTTATTACGGGCTACGATAATAAAGCAATAAAAAAACGTACACAATGTGCAGTTTTTACTAATTTTGGGCTTAAAAGGTATTTTTTACTACTTATTTTTTGTCGTTATTGAGAGTGGGCGTAATGCTATAAAGAGGGTATCATTGTATGGAAGACAAGCGCAACCAACCAAAGCCAAGTGATTTGGACGCTTAAGGGAGTTTCTCGTTAAATCGAGTGATGTTACATGGAGTTTACACTGTATTTGAATTCTATGATAATAACAGCCCATAAACATCCCATATATTATGGATATGTGGACTCAGTTTCAGTCATTGGGGTGGCCTGTCGTAAGAGGCGACAAAACGACCCACAACAAGGTGTTAGGGTATTTGCATGGACAGATTTTTTTTTAATTACAGCTATATTTTATGATTTATTATATTATATTATTTATATATTAGTGACCAGGTTCCAGTCTCCCTTAAGAGAGCAGCAGCGCATTTGTAGCACTTTCGGTGTTGAAAATGGTCCATAGGTGATGGCAACTGCTTTCCATCAAGTGGGCCGTCTGCCTGCCTTCTGAACTCCTCTGAAATGTCATGTCATTATTATAACTATAATAATATTTTTATTTCCTTTTATTGTGTCTGTGTTGTATTGAATATGCACTGTTTGCTACAACTCCATTAATTCTTTAAAAGTTATTCTTTACTGTACCATACTTCTGTATAAAACTTATAAAAAAAGAACTTGAGATATAAATAGAATAAGAAATATAAACAAGATCAATTTTTAGCTATACGTGTTGCTGGGGAGTTTCTTGCCGCCTCTTCTCTTTAACAGCAATAACACGTTGCGAAGCGGTGTACATAGAATAGGAAGTAAAATTAAATTTTAACTTATATGTATGACTTTCAAAAAGCGTTCTCCAGTGGAACTTATTTTGAATAAAATCTTTTGAAGTTGAATATTATATTTACAGTACATGGCGGTATCTATAGTCAGGAGTTGAAACACTGTGTTAATTACTAATTATAATTCATAACTTCCAGATACCAACATCGTTTCCGCACTTCAAAAGCATAGGAAATTCTATCATTACTACTACGAGTGCAGGAACGAACAAACAAACGGTCAAACAAGTGGAAAATATATATACAATAGAAGGCGATATAGATACTGTAGTCGCTAACAAAAGTGATATATCTGTCTCTCCGATCAAAAATAATGTTCTAACTTTCAATATCAACAATTTACCTAAGGTGAGCTATTTTTTCAGACAAGTCAACCTGGCAATAGGAGTGGGGTGAGAGAGATATTTTTTAACCTAATTTATGGAGGGTAGTATATTATAAAAATAATAACCCGCAGGGGGTTTTATGGCGAAGCCTTAGGTGAGTAACGACTCCTCGCACCCGACTCCGGGGCGCCAATGCAAGGCTCCTCCTCGGTGATTGCCTAAACTAGCCAGCACGGAGTGAAGATCGCTTGAACTAAAACTCAACCTCCAGGGGTGGATGTGATAAATGGCATAACGTTGAAAGTAGTTTCAGTGAACGTACAGTCCACCAGTACATATCCCTTAGTCACTTGTACCCATGTTGCGCCTCGCACTCATATTGCCCTTCGCACCCTTGTTGCCTCCCACCAATCGTGTACAGCATTTTTTGGGGCCCATGCTGGGAGTGGCGAGTCACCGTTTACCCATGTTTTTTATGTTCCCCGAACATTGCGATAGATGGACGCCATAGTTCCCATAATCCCAGACACGGAGTTCCACTAGCAGTTCACCCTAATAGCTCAGTACATTTTGATCTCATTTCCTGCAATAGTCCTACACTGACTGGGGTTGGTCCTTGTGTACAAACAAACAACAAAGCGTGTAAGACTAGGAAATTTTATATAATAAAATTCAAACAAAAATGATACAAAACTAGAGTCCGTAGCTGTCGTATAAGAAAAAACCTGTGGCATTCAGATACTTCGCCTTGTATTGGGCCACCCCTCTGCATTCAAGCGGGACATGAACGGCCGTCTCTTCTGCCTCCAGCCCAGCTCTGTACAGAGGGTCCTCAGTGGCACTATATTGAAAAGATGCATGTTAAAATTGCCATGTCCAGTGGCTGCACTAATAACTAATCTTAGCCGGCTTTGACTGAGCTCTAGAAACGCAAGTTGGCTCGGCGCATTGCCAACTTGGCTTGCCTGCATTCCTCCAGGTTGTGCTGTTATTACTTATTTCACTTATATTATTAAAATACTATTTCAGGACCTTCTATCGTCGATGCTGATATCGAAAATCGAAACTATCGCGCAAGGTTCTAGTGAAGAGAATTCAAAGGATGCTGAAGAAACAAATAATGAAAGTAACAATGAACAAAACGACATGGAGATTGATGAAGGTATGATCATACTCTATACCTTTATTTACAAACAAATAAATGTTTTTTTTTTTTAAAAAACCGGTACGAGCAAAACTTTTATGCGTCCTCGAAGTTGGTACACGTCATTGCGCAGTACACAGTTATAAGGTTCCCAAATGGAACTGAGAAGGGAAAGTGCAACAAGAGCGGAAACTCGCATGCCATCTCTTTCCCACAACACACGGCAATGTGTAATAAACATTAAAATTTGAGTGGACCTAAGAAAACTCACGGAAGTAACTTCACTTGAAGCGCAAATAAGTTTTGCGTGTACTGTATGACGAAGGTATATTATTAAAATATTATATATATATATTTTACATAAAAGAAACTTTAGGGGATACTGGTAGTATTTAAATAAAACACCGAAAAATATGGCTGCCAGGCTTCGGGGGTGTGTACACGGCATTGGAAAACAATTACGGCGGTTGCGCTCGCTTCGAACGGGGACTCGCGTGACACTGATTTTCAAATTGAGCCAATAGCACCGTGTGGCGCACCCCGTTTTTAATTTTCAGTATTCGCTTTATCTGTTGTGCCCGTGACGACGGACGACGGAGATTTGGTGTTGGAAGTAGAAGGGCTTAAGGTACAGTGTTTAGTTTAGTTTAGTAACTATGGTATTTTAAACATTCGTAATCTTATTGTTATGATTTGTGTAATACAGATTTGTCGTGAATTCCGGTAATTTATATGATGGAGATGGCTAACTCCGTTTAGTTATTATACCCTGTCGCAACGGTTTATTTTAATTTGACAGGTCGATCATTTATCTATTCGTGATGTCCTAAAGCTTTATCAATTCGATTTTATATGAAAATCGGACTTCTTGGACTTATTTGCCCGACTGGATGGCTACCACCCCTGGTCTAGAGCATGCCGCCATAACAACTTTGAGTTGTGTTCCGGCATTAGTGACCAGGTTCCAGACTCACTTAAGAGAGCAGCAGCGCATTTGTAGCACCTTTGTTGTTGCCAATGTCCATAGGCGATGAGAACCGCATTCCATCCAGTGGGCCGTCTGCCTGTCTGCTGAACTGCAATAAAAATAAAATAAAATAAATTGATCAATTTTTTACCGTGTCCAACGATTTATTTTCTTTTGGACGGATCGAGCGTTGATCGACTCGTGTTGCCCTAAAGCAGGGATTCCCAAAGTGGTCGATATCGACCCCTTGGGGTCGTAATCGGTTCCCCAGGAGTCAACATAAACGAAAACTGACTAAAACTAAAAATCGACCCCTATTAAATAACACAAGTTAATTATTTGAAACTTTCAAGATACTGTATAAGTTGTGTTACGTGTACTAATGTGTGTTTCTTTTTCAAAAAATAATTACTTATTTCAGTATTTTTTTACGTAATTTGTATTAATAATTATTAATTAACTTGATGTTTGGCTGAATTTTATGTCTATTTGTTAAATTTTGATGAGAAAATGGTGTCAAGTTTACTCACATAACCAACTGCAAAGATTTTTTAAGTAATCTTGCTATGGGGTTTGAGGCATCAGTTAATTTTGGAAGAGGGGTCTCTTGCCCAACATAGTTTGGGAATCCCTGCCCTAATGCATTACTAATTCCATTTTATATAATAATTAAGCTTGATTGTCAATAAATTTTTAATCAATTTGGTGCACTCATATCATTCGTTAAAAATATTTTGTTGCGTATAACCAAATAAGGGATGTAACCCTTATTTTGATATTTAAAAGTGAAATAAAACCAAAAGTATAACTTTTGAAATCTAAATAAATAACGTTGTTTTTTGCTTTTAATTAAAACATTTTCATTTCAAAACAATTAATTACTATTAAATTTTGACATGATGACGGTAGTTTATGCATTAGATGAATTCATAGAATGGCACTACTATGGCTACGTTCCATTAGGCACTCACAACGAACACGTTCACGACCGCGACTTTTCCCGTTTCAATTGCTTGCCGGCGTTACAATCGTAAACCCAAGTGGAACGGCTATTCGACCCACCTCTTGACATGGGTCGTTGAGCGCTGTGTCATCGAAAATGATGATGTCATTAGTGACGTTTTCGCCACGACCACAACGACCGCTGTCGCCTTGTGGAACGGCTAACGGAGCATTTTGGGCGTTGTGAGCTACTAATGGAACGCCCTGTATGTTGTCTGCAACATGAAATATGACAATTGTGACATGTGAAATTTACCGTCAAAAATGTGTAACACGTTGGGCGTGCAAACTTCAAAAGTAAAATAAATCGTTGGACAGGGTATAGGCCCCTTAAGATCCGTTTACTAAAAGAAAGTCTTTCTTCTCTTTCATATACAATAGAAAGAGAAAGGGAAGAACGACGACGAGTACATAGACGTGAGCATGTTGGAAAGTGTTGCCACATCCGGCGATGACAACTTCATATTGGGCAAGTTGAGGATACTCAACGAGGATGAGGTCCAAAATGTCGACGGGGACGACGATGATGATGCGCGTGAGTGGATTTCTTTCTTTTCGGAATCTGTTATATAATTTTTGACCGCCATTGTCGTGTTTTAATATATTAGATTAGGGGTTGCCTGGGAGGAGATCGCTTTAAGCGATAAGGCTTGTTCAAAAATTGTTGTGTAGCAGCGAGAGGTAGAGGTTAAATAATACTTCAGATGCCAGAGAGTAGTATGTCGAGTGCTGATGTGAACTGATTTATTTTGGAAACGGTAACCTTAAGTACAAATATTAACAAGTCGTACAGCTACTACAATGCATAGCACAGTGTGTGAGCGGGACGGATGATGTGCGAGCGGGATAGAGCAACGATTAATATACGCGCTCCCGCGCTGCGCTAGTCAGTAGTTCGTTGTCCGCTGCGATGACTAGACGTATGCAGCTCCGATAGTTGTATCTAGTTTTTAAGAACGTATAAGCCGCGCGCAGAGGTTTTGCCGATGACTACTTAATATTATTGTTTGCTTTATTATTTAGGAAGCTTGTTTCGGCGATTAATTTGATTTACGTGGACTTTTAGGAGTGTTAGAAAAATGTCGACACGCATCACGTTTTCAAGAAGACTTTTTATTTAGTGTTGCCACTCTATGAAAATATAAATTGCACAACCTTTTAGTGTTGCCATTTGAACAGTGGCGTAGCTTGCCTTAGACGGGCCCTGTATCAAAATGTGTTAAGGGGCCCAAAGGAAGGGTAAAGGGTTAAGTTTTTTCTATAAAAGAAACAAAAAATGCTAAGTTAGACAAACAATTCAAATCAAAAATACACTTTTAACTTAGTTGCTAATTGCGCGAGCTATGGGCGTCGGCGGTATGCGGGGCGCGGAGAGTAGGTGTGCTCCGGCGGGTGGGTCAGGGGGGTGCTCTCTGTCCACAATACTTATGTAAAGTATATACAATAATAAATTTATTGCAACAACTATTTGTGTAAGCTTTTTTGTCAACCCTACTGACCATCGACGCGTGACGTCATGAGGCTATCGGTAAACCTTCTGCGCACGGGTAGTAGTTTTAATTTTTGGTGAACAATAAAGTGTTTTCATTCATTCATTCATTCAATTTTTTTATTACAAAACTGGCAAACAGGCAGACGGCCCGATTACTGGAATGTGGTTAGCTAACGTGTTGCCAGCTTTTTGGAAAATATAGAGGGGATGGGATAAACGGGATGTTATAACGGGGATTATATGGGAGGATCAGATAGGAAAAATGGTATATTATGCTAGGTAGGGAAGGGAGAGTGAAAATAATGAATGTATGAATGAAATATAATAAACAATGTACAAAACTGGAAATATCTCATTCCCTCTATCGGGGGGTAGATTAGGAGGGCCAAATAGCCTCCGCCCTGGTGTTGCGACCTTTCATACGCGATCGTAACCACTTTCCAGTATGTGAGCCGTCTGCCTATTTGTAAGCTTCGCAATGAACATAGTGTTATCTGTATGTAGTTTCAAATTTATGACACTAATTTTATGGCCTACAAAACCCATGTGTTTTACAGAAGAATTTCACATTTACGAATCCGACTCGTACAAGGCCACGTGTTTAACATTCGCAACGTTTCGATTTTTCAGATTCGAACGACGGGTCCCAAATCGAGTTACAAGTTTCCGGTGACGAGGAGACAGCTAACGCTATCATAATGGCGGCCCAAGAAACGGGTAAAGCCAACATTATTTTTTTACCCCTTTGAGAACCAAGAGAATTGTATCGTCTCTTTTATTCTAATACAAATTCTATTTAGTTAGAGGGAGAAAGCATCAGTTCAACGTTCGTTTCAATTATCTTAGTATTTGACCACAAATTTGTGGTGGTTCCCAATTAGCCGTGTGTGACAGTTCGGCAACAAATTTGTGGTGCTTTCCAATTAGCCGTGTGTGACAGTTCGACAACAAATTTGTGGTGCTTCCCAATTAGCCGTGTGTGACAGTTCGACAACAAATTTGTGGTGCTTCCCAATTAGCCGTGTGTGACAGTTCGACAACAAATTTGTGGTGCTTCCCAATTAGCCGTGTGTGACAGTTCGACAACAAATTTGTGGTGCTTCCCAATTAGCCGTGTGTGACAGTTCGACAACAAATTTGTGGTGCTTCCCAATTAGCCGTGTGTGACAGTTCGACAACAAATTTGTGGTGCTTCCCAATTAGCCGTGTGTGACAGTTCGACAACAAATTTGTGGTGCTTCCCAATTAGCCGTGTGTGACAGTTCGACAACAAATTTGTGGTGCTTCCCAATTAGCCGTGTGTGACAGTTCGGCAACAAATTTGTGGTGGTTCCCAATTAGCCGTGGGTGACAGTTCGGCAACAAATTTTCTGGTGGTTCCTAATTAGCCGTGTGTGACAGTTCGGCAACAAATTTGTGGTGGTTCCCAATTAGCCGTGTGTGACAGTTCGGCAACAAATTTGTGGTGGTTCCCAACTAGCCGTGTGTGACAGTTCGCCAACAAATTTGTGGTGGTTCCCAATTAGCCGTGTGTGATAGTTCGGCAACAAATTTGTGGTGCTTTCCAATTAGCCGTGTGACAGTTCGGGCCACAAATCTGTGGTGGTTCCGTCTTAAGGGTTAACTTGATTCTGTTTATTTTCACCTAATCCCAATAATTTGGGGTCGGCAAAGTATGTATTTTCCTTCGATACTCCTCTATTCTGGCAAACGTAGGATGTCACACCACAAATCATCATGTCATCCTTCACACAATCCACCTGTGGGGGTTGATTAAGACGATGATGGTTACCCCGTTGGATGGGGCGACGCACCACTGGTGAGAGCCCATGGCTCGATCGCCCGAGGGGGATTACGAAATAAGACGAGGAGTTGTTGTACTCTTGCCGTATATTAACCCCTTTGAGAGGCCAAATTTAATATTATTTTTGGCCACAAGCTGCCGGCTGCCATCAAAATTGCCGCGCCAAAACCAAGAGAATTATATCGTCTCTTTTATTCTAATACAAATTCTATGTAGTTAGAGGGAGAAAGCATCAGTTCAACGTTCGTTTCAATTATCTTAGTATTTGACCACAAATTTGTGGTGCTTTCCAATTAGCCGCGTGTGACAGTTCGACCACTTTGTGGTGGTTTCGTCTTAGAGCGTTAAATCGTTGGACAGGGTATAAATGTTTTTTGTTACACGCGACAGGTGGCGCTTTCATAAAAGTGGAAAGCGGCGAGATGTACTGCGTGCAGTCGGTCGAGAGCAAGCGCCAGGAGGAGAGTGAGACGATCACCTCGCAGTCGGTGCAGATGGTCGCGCAAGAGGGGGACATGTTCAGGTGTCTGCTCTGCGAGAGGCCCAGGGAAGGTGAGTTGGGGCGACGGGAGAGGGAAGACGTTCTCGAACGTGAAGGGAGGAGAGGCGTACTCGAAGGCGATGGGAGGAAGCAACCTCGTAGGATATGAGAGAGGAGGGGGGGGGGGCTCCTTGTAGGTAAAGACGGTTGATTTCAACTCAAGAAGAGAAGAGAAGAGAGAATGTCCTCGTAGGAGAGAGAGAGATGGAGCATGTATTTGTAGGAGTGAGAGGAGGGGTGTTCTTGTAAGTAAAGAGTTGACTTTCACGTAGGAGATTACAGGGGACATCCTCGTACGAGAAGGTCGTGGAGCGGCGTCATAGGGGGAGAGAAGGGTTGTGTTCTCGTAGAAGGAGGTTCCTTCATAGGAGAAGGGAGAGGAACGTGGGAGAAAGAACGGGGCGTTCTTTTAGAAGATAGGGATATTGACGTATCTTAATATTAGTAAATAAAATAATATAAGAAACATCGTCAGGAGAGCGGTTTGACTGTTCCCAGACGGCCAAAAGCAGAAGAGGTTCGTCGGCGAGGCCGAGGCGATGATGCGCCATCTGAAGAGTGCGCACGACGCGAGGACGTACATCTGCCAGTTGTGCGGGGTCGTCATGAGGAAGCGCAGCGAATACACCTTGCATATCGGTGAGTGATATCAAAGAATAATAACTAATAAACAAAAAATGAATATACATTTAATATGTTGATAAGTCATAACTTAAATCCGTCAAAACATAGTTTTATTATGTGTGCTACTCGCGAGAACTTAAGAAAGTTCATATAATTTTTTATCCATCTGAGATATAAGATAGCTTTGCGACGAGTTCCATTTAAATCCGTTCAGTACTTTTCACGTGATGCTCTAACAAACAGACTAAAATTCTAAAAATTGTGTTTTCGGAATCTGCTGATCCGAATTAAACACCAACACATTTTTGTCGTTTTATAAACATATCGTACAAACTCGAACCATTTACATATTTATTATAGTATATATTATACAGTGTAAACTCCATGTAACGTCACTCTATTTAACGACAAACTACCTTAAGCGTAAAAATCATTTGGTTTTGGTTGGTTTAGCTTGTCTTCCATACAATGATACACTATATATAGCATTACACCTATTCTCAATAACGACAAAAATTAAGTAATAAAAATTACCTATCAACTTGCCAAAATGAATATTAGTACGTTCTATCGCATTATTACCCTGATCCGCCATAAACTCGACTGTCGGCATCATGCATACCGAAATTTCTAAGTACTTCCTTTATCCACAAAATGCCTCAATATGGCAAGATAAGAATGAAATAAGTAAAAAAAAAATACAACAAAATTACTGGTGCAGCAAAAGACGTCAGACAAAAAGGTTTTTATATACAAGCTTTTGAGATCCTGGATATTATGTAGCAGCAGAGTGCTAGCCAAGACAAGTAAAACGAGCCCAAACACGACGGGTCTATCTTGTTTAGTACAGGCGTTTCTATGGCCACCTTCCGACTCCATCATCAGATCAGCTCCATGGTACCATATTATTGCATTGTCACGCGATATACATATGCGTGCAAAATTTCAGCTCAATCGGAAACCGGGAAGTTGGTCAAATTTAACTTACAAGATTCCATCGGAAGTTACATACATACATAGATACATCCATTGCAAGTTAAATAAAAGCTTGTAAAAAATAACAAACTTCTCTCCATTTAACGACAACTCTCTATAACGCCATAAAATGCACAGTCCCTTCGGTGTCGTTATATAGAGTTTACAGTGTATCTTTATTCTATGGCACCCGCGCGACGAGTGTGAATCCATGTCGATAGCTCCTTAAGCGTCACACTCGTGACTGTTTCCCAGCGGAACACGCCCAGAGTCTGAAGAGCGAGTCATCGAACAAGTACCGGATGCACGAGTGCTCCGTCTGCCACAAGTCGTACAGCTCGCGGACCTTGCTGATGGAGCACATGAACGTGCACAGCGGGGACAGGCCCTACGTCTGTCACCTGTGCAACAAGTCGTTCGCGAGCAAGTACACGCACCAGGCCCATCTCAAGACTCACGCGGTGAGTGTGTACTGTACCCAAAACATTTGTGTTAACGCCATCTGTTTGTTTAGTAGCTGATTCTATGTACTCTGCACATTTACACTGTCGCATCAACTCATTCCCGGTGCTTTGATCCATTTTCCATTCTCGCACCGTATCTCTCCGCGCTAACTAACCTGTGATCGAAGTACGAGAAGTGCCAGGTGGTAGGGCATTTACCCGACTGGATGGCTACCACCCCTGGTCTAAAGTATGTCGCCATAACAACCTTGAGTTGTGTTCCGGCATTAGTGACCAGGTTGCGCATTTGTAGCAACTTGCTGTTGCAAATGTCCATAGGCGATGGTAACCGCTTTTCATCGAGTGGGCCGTCTGCCTGTCTGCTGATCTCCTGCCATAAAAAAAAAAAAAAAAACCAATTAAACTCTGTGATAACGTGATATAAAAAGTGTATGAAAAACCCAATGAACTCAAAAAACTACAGTCCAGCGACCCACACCTGTAAGTGAATCAGGTTAGTTTCTGTCTTTCCTTACTTTTCCTACAATTTGTTTGTTGTTATTGGTTAAAATTTGACATCTGTACTGATACTATAAAGAGGAAATTTTTGTATGTTTATAACGAATAAACTCAAAAACCACTGGATCGTTTTCAAAAATTCTTTCACCGTTACAATGCTACATTATACATGAGTAAAATAGGATATATTTATTACGAGAAAAAGTTAGGGATCTCTAATAAAATTCAGTAATGTAACCCAAGGTGTAAAAAATAAGTGTTTGAGCAGTTCCAGGATGTTTAGATTCACAATTAGACCCGGTAGGTGGCGCTGGAATCGGGTTCTAGACTTTTATTTTTTCAGGGCACGACAACGTCTGTCGGGACCGCTAGTAAACTATATACAAATAATATCAGCCTTTATTTTTATTGATAACTCAAAATGAAACAAATGAATAAATCGTCTATTTATGATCCCACTAAGATAGAATGAATGGCTGCGTGGTCTCCTCAAAATAGAATCATTACATCCATGATACAATTAAATGGTTCCATGTTCCCGTTAAGATAAGAGCGAATGTTTCCATGTTCTCGTTAAAATAAGAGCGAATGGTTCCATGTTCGCGTTGAGATAAGAGTGAATACTTCCATGCTGCCGTTAAGATTAGAGTGAATGGTTTCATTATCCCGTTAAGATAAGAGTGAATGGTTCCATGTTCCCGTTAAGATAAGAATGAATAGTTCCACGTTCCCGTTAAGATAAGAGTGAGTGGTACCATGTTTGCATTGAGATGAGTGAATAGTTCCATGCTCCCGTTAAGATAAGAGTGAACGGTTCCATGTTCCCGTTAAGATAATAGTGAATGGTTCCAGGTCCGTCCGCGTCCGTTCCAGTGCAAGCAATGCGGAAAGGCGTTCCTGACGACACAGAATTTGGCCCAACACGAGAAGACGCATTCCGGCGTCAAAGACTTCGTTTGCAACATTTGCAGTGAGTTTTTAGGATTTCATAGCCATTTTGGCAATAGCCTTCCTTTAAACATCGTCGATGTCCATTTGTCTATAGTTTGGGATAAGATGACAATTGTCTGGTTATGTGACATCGTCATAGCAGACAGACATGTGCGCGACGTTGAAAAACGGCTTTTCCAAGTTACTGATTTTTAAAAAGTAGTTCAGAAACTTGAACTAATTGTAATGCTTTTATGATCGCCTTCTTTTGTTTACTTATTTATTGGTATACGTTTCTAGCTATTGTGGAGAACAGCCTATTGTACTCGTTTACGGCCGCTTGCAGGTTGCAGAATTAGCCAGGTGTTGCGAACTACAATTACAAGCTAATTCTAGGAAATTATGTCGACCTTGCCGGGCTGGCACATTTGTATTTGTGAAATATAAAACGACAGCCTGATTGAGAGAGGGGGCAGTTGAGCTACAACTACGATACGGGCGTGACGTGTGCACGTTCGGGAATCTAATAGTGACGGACTTTGCGCGTATTATTGAATTACGACCTTCTGCATTACGTTTCGATTTGTTGTGTTCGGTTATATTTGTACCTGTATTATACGTGTTTTTATAGTTTAATCTTAATATATATAAATTATGTGTCACATTGTTTGTTTTGTGTGACATTGTTTGTCCGCGATGGACTCCTAAACTACTTGACCGATTTTAACCAAATTTGCACACCGTGTGCAGTTTGATCCGACTTGAAAGATAGGATAGCTTACATTTGAACCCGGTAGCTGGCGCTGCAATCGGATTCTAAATTTTATTTCTTCAGGGCAGAACAACGTCTGCCGGGACAGCTAGTAAACTATAATAATTCTAACGGCATTTTAATTCGAGTCCCGCTAACTCGTTACAATATATATGACAATTTAGATTACTACGATTAGTGACTTTTTGGAATTTTTGTCATCAAAGACCAATCAGACAGTTAAACTTTTACGAAGTTAACTTTTACAGAATAACTACTGGAGTATTGGATCGTTTTTGCTGTAGTTTTGTATTTAAGCATGTAGTTTTTGCACTGAAAATGGACATAAGATACTTTACATCCTGAAAGATGGGTTTTTTTTTTTTTTTTTTTTTATTGCAGGAGATCAGTAGACGGGCAGACGACCCACTTCATGGGAAGCGGTTACCATCGCCTATGGACATTTGCAACACCAAAGTTGCTACAAATGCGCTGCTGCTCTCTTAAGGGAGACTGGAACCTGGTCACTAATGCCGGAACACAACTCAAGGTTGTTATGGCGACATACTTTAGACCAGGGGTGGTAGCCATCCAGTCGGGCAAATGCCCTACCACCTGGCTGTGGGTTGTTTAGTCGCCTCTTATGACAGGCCGGCCGGCCGCAGGAAATTGTATTCTTTCTCCGTTCCTGCACGGATAAAAATAGTTTACAATATAAAATTACATAAACCCTCCGGGATCGAATAGCGAAATACACAAAAATTTAATACAATTTAACCTGTATGGAAAGAAAGAAAGAAAATGTTTATTTGAAGAATGTATAATGTGTAATGTATGCGACCTTAACGCTTGCACTTTAAACAGGAGCTACGTACTAGGGTTAGGGCTTAGGCAAATTTCTAGTTGCCTATAAATACAAAAATAGTATAATAAAAAAACTTGAGAGGTGTTAAGGGACACCTGTATACACTCAACAAAAATAATCGTCGCGACACCACACTGTTCAATGCGAAATAGAAGGACGAAACTAAAATAACCGGCTTGCTTTCTATGAGAGAGAGAGAGACAGACAGAGAAACTCGCGCACGCCGCACTGCTTACAACTATAGCAAAAAGTGTCTTTACAACTTTTGCTCTTAATTTTTTCCGTCTAGCCCCCTTTCGCGACGCGCGATAAGGAACTTCGTTCCAAAAATTATATACAATGCAACCAACGTCTTATACTACGTTACTATTTTTTTTTTTTAATTTTGTAGATAAAGCTTTTAGCACGCAGCACAATTTGGAGGTCCACGCCGTGGTTCACAGCGGTGAGAAGCCTTTCGTGTGTTCCGTGTGCAATAAGGGCTTCGCGAGAAGGGCCGAGTGCAAGGACCACATGCGGATTCATACGGGTGAGTTATTCAAAACTCTGCAGCAAACAAGCCGAAGAGTGGCCTTATAATATTACTATTACTGCCATATTTTCTAAATTCCTAAAATGACTTTGGTTCATGACACAAAAACAAAATCACCAAAATCCGTCCAAGTGATTAGGAGGATTCTAGAACCCGATCTCAGCGCCACCTACCGGTTCTAATTGCGAATCTAAACCATCCGGGTACCCACTCAAACACACAAAAACAAAATCACCAAAATCGCTCCAGGTGATTAGGAGGATTCTAGAACCCGATCTCAGCGCCACCTACCGGTTCTAATTGCGAATCTAAACCATCCGGGTACCCACTCAAACACACAAAAACAAAATCACCAAAATCGCTCCAGGTGATTAGGAGGATTCTAGAACCCGATCTCAGCGCCACCTACCGGTTCTAATTGCGAATCTAAACCATCCGGGTACCCACTCAAACACACAAAAACAAAATCACCAAAATAGCTCCAGGTGATTAGGCGGATTCTAGAACCCGATCTCAGCGCCACCTACCGGTTCTAATTGCGAATCTAAACCATCCGGGAACCCACTCAAACACACAAAAACAAAATCATCAAAATCGGTCCAGATGATTAGGAGGATTCTAGAACCCGATCTCAGCGCCACCTACCGGTTCTAATTGCGAATCTAAACCATCCTGGGAACCACTCAAACACACACACACAAAATTTCATCAAAATCGGTAAAGTCGTTATCTAGTTATGCGCGTACATACATGTCTATGATTCATTTTTATATATAAGATTTAAAAGTATTATGATTTTTGCTAGAATCTATATATAATATAAAATTCCAAACATGTCACAACATAAACAAGCTATAAAAAAAACAACTGGAATATACTATATAAACGATGGAGAACACTATACAATGTTTTTTACGTTACTTATCTGTCGGTTTGTCTGTTTGTTCGAGACTCACGTAAAAACTACTAGGCCGATTTCGATGCGGTTTTCGCTGATCGACAGCAAGTTTTTAGATTTAAAATCTGCGCTACTTTCTATCCTGGGAATCCTGCGGAAATTTTCCCGGGAGCGGTTTCAAGTTGTTCGCGTGCATTGAAATTAGCTTAACTCTTTAGCTTACTATCGACACATATGTGTCCGCGACGAGAGTGCAGATCGCGTTTGTGCACGTGATCGTTAATTGTGTTGTCGTCTCACTCTGTTTATATAGGAGTTGTATGAAATGGGTATATTTCATTGGTGTATTACGAGATGGTGATAGTGTTAGTCTTGCGGCTTTTTGGTATATCGATAATAGTCTTAAGGGTTAATCCGACACACGGTGTTGACTAGAATGATAGTTTACATAAAAAAAAATGCTATGGTAGTTTGTGTGGCTGTTATTTCAAGTCAAGTATACTATGGATGCAATTTTTGGTCCCGGACTGAATTTAGTTTTTTGTTTGATAAAATAAAATATGTTTAAATAAAAAAATGCTTTAATTGAAGTGTACCTAACATAACTAAATCATAATTTGTTGTAAGCCTGCGAAAAATCGAAATGTGTGCCGGGACACATAGTAGAAGTGAAACTTCAACAGACAAGTGGCAAAATGAATCGCAACAAAATTTTAACTTGAAATTTACGGGCAGATTGTTAATGTACTTGTCCAATTTGAAAACCTGCCATTTGTTTTTCCACTTGTCCGTTGCCATTCATTTTTTCACTTGTCCGTTGCGATTTGTTTTTCCACTTGTCCGTTGCCATTCGTTTTTCTACTTGTCCGTTGCCATTCGTTTTTCCACTTCTCAGTTGCTATTTGTTTTTCCATTTGTCCGTTGCGATTCGTTTTTCCACTTGTCCGTTGCCATTCGTTTTTCCACTTGTCCGTTGCCATTCGTTTTTCCACTTGTCCGTTGCCATTCGTTTTTCCACTTCTCAGTTGCTATTCGTTTTTCCACTTGTCTGTTGCCATTCGTTTTTCCACTTCTCAGTTGCCATTCGTTTTTCCACTTGTCAGTTGCCATTCGTTTTTCCACTTGTCTGTTGCCATTCGTTTTTCCACTTCTCAGTTGCCATTGGTTTTTCCACTTGTCTGTTGCCATTCGTTTTTCCACTTCTCAGTTGCCATTCGTTTTTCCACTTGTCAGTTGCCATTCGTTTTTCCACTTGTCTGTTGCCATTCGTTTTTCCACTTCTCAGTTGCCATTGGTTTTTCCACTTGTCTGTTGCCATTCGTTTTTCCACTTCTCAGTTGCCATTGGTTTTTCCACTTGTCTGTTGCCATTCGTTTTTCCACTTCTCAGTTGCCATTCGTTTTTCCACTTCTCAGTTGCCATTCGTTTTTCCACTTGTCCGTTGCCTTTCGTTTTTCCACTTGTCTGTTGAAGTTTCACTTGTACTATGTGTCCCAGCACACATTTTATGCATTCCCTCTACATGTCCAAATTACGTTAACATTGCTTTTTCAACTCTTGTTATTAATTTTAATTTATTACATATCAGGCGAGCGTCCGTTCGAGTGCGACATATGCGGCGCTCGTTTCACGCAGAACTCGAACCTGCACTCGCACAAGCGCGCCACGCACCTCGACGACCGGCGCTACCACTGCGAGCACTGCCCCAAGAAGTTCAAGAGGAAAAGGTGATGCCACGAACAGGGCGCGGGAACCGGTGATTAGGTTGAACCGGTTCCAGCCCAATCTAACGGTCTGCCAAGTCCAGCTTGGGTGTTTCTCTTATCCGTAACAGAACCAAGTGTGGTTTTTTTAACAACTCTACGGACTCGAGTTCCATACCCTTTTTCACAACTTAATTTCTATGAAAGTTTTTAGAGTTCATATACGCTTATTGTTTATTTTTGTTACTGTGTGTGACATTAATTTAGTGATTTTTATGTTGTAGTGTATACCTTAAGAATAACTTATTATATTAATTTATTCTAATTTGAATACTAAACTTATACTAATGTAGAGTGTATCTGTTACATGCTGGTGTTGTGAGGAAGTGCATGTGCAGTGTTGGCCTTATGTCTATACCTATATATATTATCTCAACTAGTGCTATGTGTGTTGTTTTTCATTTCTGTGTCTAGGTTATTAATTTTTAGGTGAAGTGTGTGTGTTTGTAATCCGATTTATTACTATTTAGATTGTGTAATTTCAGATTATTGGAGTACCACATAAAGGCGACGCACACTGGCGAGCGCCCCCTGGTGTGCAAAGTGTGCGGCTCCACATTTGTGTACCCCGAGCATTACAAGAAGCACGTTAGGATACACAGCGGGGAGAGGCCTTATGTATGCGAGGTAAGTCTAGTCCATTTCATGTCTTTACTTCTTTAGCTTTTCACACGGCTTCTGGTGTATTTGTACACCGATAGAAAGAAATATATACTAATACAGTTTTAT
Organism: Dendrolimus kikuchii; assembly: GCA_019925095.2. Taxonomy (NCBI): domain Eukaryota; kingdom Metazoa; phylum Arthropoda; class Insecta; order Lepidoptera; family Lasiocampidae; genus Dendrolimus; species Dendrolimus kikuchii. The sequence goes on from CM034413.1 coordinate 11,869,062, forward strand.
CTTTTTGAAGTGATAATTTCTTACGAGTGGGCAAACCGCTTCGTTACGTAACGCGTTACGGCGCCAGTCTGTCTGGCTTCTCTCTCTCTCAAGCATACGGCAACGATAGGCAGGCTCCTCCTCTGTCACTCTAACCCACGCTTTATATATATATAAAATTTAAGTAATAACATAAGCTTTTCTTAAGTTAAACAATTTCAATATTAAATAGTTCAACTTAGATTACTTTAAGTTATCACTTCTGTCGGGCGTCCCGAGACTCATACGTTTTTATTTTGTAATTTATATTAAAAATGTGGAAAACATTGTTAAAATAAGAAAATAGAAAAAAATAATAACTGCATGCATTTACAGCGAACATCACAATCGGCCGAGACTATAATGTCTCAGCACTTTTCTTATTATCCTAATATTAGAATTAATCATTAAAAATTAAGTAAAGGAACGGTAAAATGGCTCCCAGTAAAGAAAAACTTGATTATACACCCTCAGGTAACCGACCTGTGTAACCCGCCTTGGACAAGCATGGTTGGTATACTATCCATACCCTTGAAAATAGGTAAACCGAAACCGAGTAAATACTTTGTTATATTACAGATATGTGGCAAATCCTTCAATTCTCCGGACAATCGTAACACACATCGATTTACACACAGCGACAAGAAACTTTACGAGTGTTTCACTTGCGGAGCTGGTTTTATGAGGAAACAACTGTTGTACATGCATATGAACACTAGTGTAAGTCATATTTCTATATTGTAGCCGTATTTTTAATTAATTTGAACATATAGATAAATTTATGATACCTTATAAAATCTACATGTGTTAAAGTAGAACATGTATTGAAGTTGAAGACTGTTTAAACTTATAACTATGAGCAGGAATTGTCAAGGACTCGGAGGGTAGTAGAGAAATGTTAGAAGAAAAAGGTACAAATTAAGTTTTATCATTATTTAATGTAAGTAGATTATTTGAAAGCTACACTACGGCATTTAGCAACTTGATCCGATTACCTTCTAGATATTACAAATTAATAAGACCGTATCATCCACATAACTTGAAATTTTGCAGTTAGAAATAGTTTACAGAGATTACATGTAATAAAAATAATGTAGGTCCAAGTTCACTACCTTGAGGCATTCCAAAGGTAATGTGTAAATCTTGACTAACGTAATCGCCAGTTTTGATTAATTATGGGTTTAAGATTTCATACTTCTCTATGTAAGTAACATTTGAAGATTTTCAGCATCAGTTTGCTAATGCTAATTTGGTTAACTTTTTTTACAAATATAGGGAAGGAGACGGTGTCAAATGCTTTGCATACACCAAAAGATATTTTCCTAAGTGTAATGTTTGTTCTAGAATTTATCTAGACTTGAATAAAATATTAGATATCATATAGAGAGATCTTTGTTTACTTTACACTATAGATAATTGAAGCCAATTTAATGTCATATTGACACAAAATGTAGCACATCTCGTGTTTTAATACGTGATGTCGTCATTGGAGGTCAAACTAAATTCATATAATATGTATATTTCTTTCAAAGTGATTCTTTGTTGCTTTAACTAGATTTAAATTATGACCAATCTTCTAATATTTTTTTCAAAAGTCTAAGCTATAGAAGGAAAAGGCTATTGAAAGAATACATGTTATTTGCAATTCTTTCCACAGGGCCATCTGGCGGAGTCGATAGTAGTTAACCAGCCTCGTGTCACAAAAGCTATCGAAAATGTAAGTCATGAACAATCTAGTAGCTATTTAAGTTTTTTTAAACTATATTTTTATTATTGTTACTTATAGCATTATTCTTTCATGATTTTACTAAAATTTTATTTGTTATTTTGTTTAATCCCCAGACGACGGCAACACATTATATAGAAGACAACGGCAATGAGTATAAGTTAACAACCGAAGCTGACTCTGCAACGGTAAATAATTAATACTGTCTCTTTAAGTAACGTCCCGGTTTGTCTGTTTCGGACCTCAAGGTTCGCTTGTCTCTTTCACTTTGTGCGTGCTGTGACATGTTGTAATGTGACATCATATAGCTTTAAAACATAACTATGTTCTAGGGTGGTAATGTGGACCCCGGGGTCAATTGAACGGTTTTGATTTCAAAGTTAAACAATCTCAATGTGTAGCGGTCGCTGTAACCGAAATCGGTTTAGACGAATATTGTATTGTAAATAATTATTTCACTATCAGTCAATAATGATTATTGTAATTATTTTTTTGTGTATTTCAGATATTTGAAAGTGCTCAAGAATTAGTATTAGAGGGTCAAGGTAATTTAATTTTTTTTTAATTTATTCCCGGTTGTATCTCGTAAAAGGCGTGGATACACTTACGTGTTTGACACATCGGCTACCTCGATGTGCAGGTTTCATCACGATGTTTTCCTTCACTTTCAGACGTGATAATTGTAACTATATATATGCGCAGTCAGAAAAACAGCCTAAGTTGTGCAGGCTTTTATTGCCAGAGTTCAAACTCGACATATTTTAAATGATTTTTTTATTATGATAAATTCACTCATAATAACTTTTGATCTTTTTATGATAAGTATCGTTCTTTTCACTCATGATAAATTTCGTTCTTTTTACTTATAGATGGATTTCGTTCTTTTTCACTCACAGATAGATTTCGTTCTTTTCACTTATAGATGGATTTCGTTCTTTTTCACTCACCGTTCTTTTTACTTATAGATGGATTTCGTTCTTTTTCACTCACAGATAGATTTCGTTCTTTTCACTCTTAAAATAAGTTTTGTTCAATAACCAGTTTAACACTGAAAGTGATTTTATTTAATAAACATTTATATTTTCCAGATAAGAATGAGGACGATGATATACCAAAGTATTTTGTGACTACAGGTAAGAACATATCATTGTATGTATCAGTAGAGTCATAGCTCTTAATACAGATTAAATATATACTATATTTATTTTAATTCCAGCTAAATCAGGTTTGAACGTTTTACAAGAAGGCGAAGACGTTTTATTGAATTTGAGTAAGTGTCCAATTATTTTAATACTTTTAAATCTATACTATAATAAATCTGTAAATGGTTCGAGTTTCTAAAATGCGTTTAGAAATGTAAAAAAAATATCAGGATGGCTAATTCGGACCAGCAGATTCCGAAATTACAATTTTTAGTTTTTTTTGTCTATCTGTCCGAGTGTCACGTGAAAACTACTGAACGCATTTAAATGAAACTCGACTAAGATCTAGCTTATAATTCCGAGGCGTAACTCAGGATACTTTTTATCCAGATAAATGCTGTCGTTTTTTTAGAATGGACGGATTAGCAGAATAGATGGCGCTGCGATCCCGTTTTTATTCAATTCACTAACAAATACCTACGCAGTCATAAATAACATCTCATTCATTGTATTACTTCAAATGAGGTTGGCTTCGACTCGCCTCTATGTTTCGCTGCGCAGTTGTGTAGACTGCATGGACTTACGTTTCGTTGTTATTATTATATGTAATTAAATTACTAGGATATGCCCGCGACTTTGTCCACGCTTGACCTGAAATTCCCGCGGGATTCCCGGAACAAAAAATACCGCAACATTTGAAAACTGCGTCGGAATAAGCTAATTTTTATGCATTACAGATAATCTCGGAGAGCAGACTGGGGTGAGTGTGAAATTTTAATAATTTAGTAAAAATTTAGCTAAATTATATGAAGGGGTACCCGATTTTCCCTATAGGGGGGGGGGGGGGGGATGGCTTAGTTCTACCAAAAAATTTAGTTTTCGAGGTATTAATTTTTTAATGATTTTTGGGAACTCGCGACCACATCGGCATTAAAAAAAATATATATTTTTTTTAATAAAATAAATTAAAACGCAGTGACCGTGTAAAAGAAATGAATAAATTTACAATCGAATCTCGAAGCTATATTCCTAAAATCATATCGAGGGCTTCATAACGAATGGGCGTACAGACAAAAGTGCAAATTTTCACAAGGGGCAAAATTGTGAATAAAACAAAACCAGTTGATTGTATAATTTGGCTGAAATTTGGAATACCCTTCTATTTAGGTACACTTGCATACTGGTAAGACTTCCTAAATTGTACTATTTCATAGATTTTAGTAAACAACAAGAAAATGGCATTTTTAATAAAACTACGTTTTAACGGTTTTAAGCGCGGTAATTTTATTTGATTTTGGTTTTTGCGACGTTTGCAGCTGGTTTTTACTGGGTTTGGATCTTAATAGTTTTGATGATTGATTGAATATTAAGACCCAAACCCAGCAAAAACCAGCTGCCAGACCTCAAGACACTGTGAGCTCTTTCTGCGTGCGACGGAACACAAACCAACCTGACTAATAATTACTTGTATTTTTCCTTCCATCCATTTTAATATTATATAAAATTATTAGAACTAGGCATGTTTGCTGAAGACTTTCTTGCGCCGCTTCTTCTCTTCAAGCCACAACATGTTGCGAAGCGGTAGTAAATTAGATTAGGCTCCCGTAGAGTAAATAATAACCATAGACAAAATTAAAACGAACAAGTTGGCGGTAGGCTAAATAAAACTTTAACAATACTCGTTGACACTTGACATCTTTGTCTTGCGCGATCACGGCCACTGAAAAGTGGCCGAAACGTCGGAAAAACCGAAATCAAATAAAATTACCGCGCTTAAAACCGTTAAAACGTAGTTTTACTATGTATACAAGCCGCGAAATCTTAAGAAAATATTTAAATGGCATTTTTGCTTATACGCCCATTTGTTATGATGCCCCCTCGATATTAATGTCTAAATCATAATAAAAATTGTTGTTCTTTTTAGGTAATGTCGAACGATGAGAACGGTTCTACGGTGCGGCTGATTCAGATAAAACTGCCCGACGGCCATGACGGTTGGGTTGCTATCAATAATTAAAATAAATAATTAATTAATGACTAATTTTTACAATAATGCATTTTGTAATCGGCAGACAAACACACATACTGTATATCCCCAAATTAAGCAAGTTACGCTTGTGTTATGGGTTAAATATACAACGAACGACTCTGGGGCCGATGATCCCAGACATCCAGACCGTAGTAAATAACGGAGAAAATACGTTTCCGAAATTTACTATACCAGGAATCGAACCTGGAGCCTCTGCGTTGCACAGAGGCCGTCTATTTAATATGTTATGAGGAACGGAATAATTAAGTTTTGTTTGTAATATTATTTATTTAACGCTTAAAATTGATAAGTAAATGGATAAACAATAATTAATGTGATATTCTTTCTACCTTACTACTTATTTTCTTTCTGATACTAATATATAAAACTGAAGAGTTTGTTTGTTTGCTTGAACGCGCTAATCTCAGGAAGTAATGGTCTGATTTGAAAAATTCTTTCAGTGTTAGATAGCCCATTTATCGAGGAAGGCTATATATTATCACGCTAAGCCCAAATTTTTTTTTAAATATTCCACGCGGACGCAGTCGCGGGCAGAAGCTAGTGTAGAAATAAAATTGAATCATTCAATGTGCATGTTACGTCGTCGTTAAATTCAGTTCTGCGCTTTTCAACCACATTGATTCGACTTGATTGTTCGGTCTAATACAAGCATTAGCTTGTTAGATTCGGTTGAAGCGTGTAATATCCACAGCCGCTAACAAGAGTGACCCAAACAAAAATCCCATACGCAGAGCAAGACATAAAAATATATACAAGGTTATTTTATTAAACGTAACTAGGATATACCCGCGACTTCGTCCACGCTTGACTCGAAATTCCCGCCGGTTTCCCGGGACACGAAGTTTCGTAGCGTTTAAAAAAAGGATGTAAGCTCTCGTTGTAGTGGAAACTGTATCCAAATAAGCAAATTTTTATGCATCCGAGCAACTTCAAACCGCTCCCGGGAAAGTTCCCGCGGGATTACGGGGATAAAAATATCACACATTTTATTACATTAAATTTTCAAACGTTCAGTAAAAAAATCACATTGAAATTGTTTTTTTTTATTTGGTCATTCTAAATCATGCGCAGAATAATAAAAGCGTATTAAAAATTCCCGCGGAATTCTTTTTTTTTAATTTTTATTGCAGGAGTTCAGCAGACAGGCCGATGGCCCACTTGATGGAAAGAGGTTACCATCGCCTATGGACATTTGCAACATCAAAGGTGATACAAATGCGCTGCTGCCCTCTCTCTGGTGGTAGCCATCCAGTCGGGCAAATCCCCTACCACCAGCCAAATCCCAGGTTAAAAAGTAACGTAGAGTTGAAGTCTAAGAATTAGCTGGCGAAAACCGCATCGAAATCGACTCAGTAGTTTTTACGTGAATCCCGAACAAACTGACAAGAAATGTAAATAAAAAATATGCATCGTGTTTTCCATCGTTTATATAGTTTATTTCAGTTGTTTTTTTTTAATAGCTTCAATGTACAGACACGGCATGTTTAGAATTTTATAATATTATAGATGACATTGCCAATAGTCCATCCTATTTTTGCAAGTTTTTTTTTATCTTACAACATCTCTTCAATACTTTCTCTCTACGTTACCGTAGATAAGCAATCTATCAGTATGTCAAACAAAATAATTTCATTATAAGATGCGAGCTCGTTAGTGTTGGGCAGTATATGATTTTAAAATGAGTTTGTAAGAGTATCATGACCTTTTGTACTGAACTAGTACAATGTACCACTTCAATTGAGGCGAGGCGTTTTGTACTATTTGTAACATGCCTGTACATTTGTAGCGTAGCAGTACATTTGTACCGTGTCAGTACATTTGCAGTGTAGCAGTACATTTGTAGCGTAGCAGTACATTTGTAGCGTAGCAGTACATTTGTAGCGTAGCAGTACATTTGTAGCGTAGCAGTACATTTGTACCGTGCCAGTGCATTTGTAGCGTAGCAGTACATTTGTATCGTGCCAGTACCTTTGTAGCGTAACAGTACATTTGTACCGTGTCAGTACATTTGAAGCGTAGCAGTACATTTCTAGCGTAGCAGTAAATTTGTACCGTGCCAGTATATTTGTAGCGTAGCAGTACATTTGTACCTTGCTAGTACATTTGCAGCGTAGCAGTACATTTGCAGCGTAGCAGTAAATTTGTACCGTGCCAGTATATTTGTAGCGTAGCAGTACATTTGTAGCGTAGCAGTACATTTGTACCGTGCCAGTATATTTGCAGCGTAGCAGTACATTTGTAGCGTAGCAGTACATTTGTAGTGCGGCAGTACATTTAATTAAACAAATCATATATTATAAACTGTATTGTGTACATTAGAAGTAACTATTTACATGAGTCTTACTACTTAATTACTTAAACTAATAATTTGGACGACAACGTCACGTTGTCTTGTCTCGCAAATAATAGGCTTCCCTGGCGCGTGCCGTGGGAGCGATTGCGCGCGGCCTTACGGCGTAATGGTATATCTAAGACTGCCTGTCCTCCAGTACTCGGCTACGGGCGGCGTTCTGCGGTGCGTCGGAGTTCAATATCGCGGAAAGGAACGAACATTCCCGAGCGCACGTCGGCTGTATTTGCCTCGCCACATCAGCCCCCCCGGAGACCTTTAAGGTCGTAACCGTTGAGGGACTTTAACTCGCCTACCAGAACGAGTGACATAGTGAGGGTCGGTGTCCGATGGTTCGGAAGCTACGGGTGCGAGAGGATCAGATTCGTTAATTATATAAGCTGGTTTCAAGCGATCGATGGATACCGTGACTGTTTTTCCGCCGATGTCGATCTTAAACGTCTTCTCGGAGCGCTCAATGACCTTGAAGGGACCAGAGTAAGGTGGTTGCAGCGGTTTTCGAATGGCATCTTGCCTTAAGAAAACAGCGGCTGTGGAAGAAAGGTCTTTGTGCACAAAAGTTTTAGTATCCCCATGTCGAATAACTGGTGTAGGCTTTAAATCGCGAATGTGATTGCGAAGTCTAGATAGAAAGTCGCTGTAATCGGTGATTTCTGGCGCGGATGGCAGAAATAAATCGCCGGGCAGACGTAGACTTTCGCCATACACCAGTTCCGCGGACGTTGTGGCTAGGTCTTCTTTCCAGGCACTGCGAATGCCTAGCAGTGTCAATGGCAATACCTCGTACCAATTTTCGTTGTTGTGACACATAATAGCAGCTTTTAACTGACGGTGAAACCTTTCGACTAAACCATTTGCAGCCGGATGGTAAGCAGTCGTAGTTAAATGCATAGAACCAGTAATTCTTGAAAGCTCTTTGAATAGATGTGACTCGAATTGTCGTCCTCTGTCGGTTGTAATTTTCTTAGGACAACCAAAACGTGCAATCCAGCCACTTACAAATGCGTATGCCACTCTTTCCGCTGTTATATCTTCGAGCGGGATTACCTCAGGCCATCGCGAGAATCGGTCCACTGCGGTCAAACAGTAACGATAACCATGCGATATAGCCAGTGGCCCAATGAGATCAATATGGACGTGATCAAAACGTGAAGATGGAGGAGTGAAAGAATGGACAGGAGCTTGTGTGTGTCGTGTAACCTTCGACCGTTGACAGGCTATACAGGCTTTGGTCCATGCTCTGCAGTCTTTACGAATGCTCGGCCAGACGTACCTTTCTGTCATCAGTCGTATGGTAGGAGTAGCACCAGGATGACTTAAGCCATGGATAGAGTTGAAAGCTTCTTTGCGGAATTCGGGTGTAAGATACAGACGAGGTGTTGGAGTAGAAACATCGCAATACACTTTACATGCACTAGAGTAAGAAATTCTTATTTTCTGCAGGTCTAGCGAGGAAGAAGTGGTTAAAAGATGTCGTAACTCCGTGTCTGTCTCTTGAGAGCAAGCAAGCAAGCTTATTCAAACATGTGTCACCTGATATAGCTTCGATACGTGATAGTGCGTCAGCTACAATGTTATCTTCCCCGCATATGTACCGCACATCAGTCGTGAATTGTGAGACGAAATCGAAATGTCGAACCTGACGGGGGGAACATTTATCTGAAGCCTTACGAAAGGCAGCGACGATTGGCTTATGATCTGTCCAAATTGTGAACGGTTTTGCCTCTACCATGAAACGGAAGTGTTTAACGGCTTCATAGATAGCGAGGAGCTCCCGGTCAAAAGGACTATACTTGCGTTGAGCTAAAGTCAATTTCTTTGAGAAGAAAGCAAGTGGTTGAGAATTACCTTTTACTTTCTGCTGTAAGACTGCGCCAATAGCAATGTCAGACGCGTCAGTCACTAGCATTAGATCAGCGGTAGGATCAGGATGAGCGAGCAAAGTAGCGTTCACAAGGCTCTCTTTACATGTATTGAAAGCTTGTTCGAGCTCAGCCGTCCATGTGATCGGAGTATTAGCCTTAACGTTTGTACCGGAGAGGAGTTGGTGTAGGGGTGCTTGGTTTTTCGCGGCATTTGGTAAGTATCTCCTGTAAAAGTTGATCATACCAAGAAACCTTCTAAGTTCTTTCAGAGTTTTCGGTTGTGTGAAGTTCAGGACGCCGCTGACCTTTTCAGGCATAGGACTCGTGCCTTTAGCAGTAACCAAATAACCCAGAAACTCGACCTCTGAAACACCAAACACGCTTTTGCTACAGTTTAAGACAGCTCCATGGTCTTGTAGGCGCTGTAGAACTTGCTTGAGATGATCCTCATGTTCATCGTGATTATATGAAGCTATTAATATGTCATCTATATACGGAAAAGCAAAATCCAGGTCTCGTAGGATTTCGTCCATGAACCTCTGGAATGATTGCGCGGCGTTCCTCAATCCAAAGCTCATGAATGGAAACTCAAATAAACCGAACGGAGTTGTTATAGCCGTTTTCGGTATATCTGACGGGTTTACAGGGATTAAGTGATAAGCACGGACCAAGTCAATTTTGCTAAACACTTTGCAACCATGCAAATTGTGTGAAAAATCGGCTATATGGCGTACCGGGTATCTGTCAGGTATTGTACGCGCGTTAATACCTCTGTAATCTCCGCAAGGTCTGTCAGTACCGTCTTTCTTAGGTACCAGCTGGAGTGGTGCTGCCCAAGGACTGTCGGACCTACGTGCGATACCAGCTCTTACTAACTCCTCGAACTCTCGCTTAGCTCGGCGAAATCGGTCTGGTGCTAGTCTACGTGGTCGACTATACACAGGTGGACCAGGCGTAGTGCGGATGTAATGTAACGTTTTATGCTTGACCTCTCGCACCGTAGGTTCGCCAGACGGTCGCGTGACCTCTGGGAACTTCATAAGAAGCTTATGATAGCGAGTCGTACCCATGACAGTCTTAATTTGACACACGGAAAAATTTGTGGGTTTGACATTAGCTATAAGCGACGTAGTATTATCAATCAAACGGCTTTTTCTTACATCTACAAGTAAATTATAAAATGCTAAGAAGTCTACACCTATGATTGGTTTGGTTACGTCGGCTACTACAAAACGCCATCGGAATTTGCGATGTAACCCAAAATTTAAATTTAAATTAATCGAACCGTAAGTATTGATTGCTGACCCGTTTGCCGCATAAAGCTTATAGTCAGTCTTATTAGCAAAATTGTTACTAACAAAATTCTTATTGGATAAAGTCTTATTACACTTTACATATCTTATTGGAAAAACACACAAATCAGCTCCAGTATCAATAAGAAACTTAATATTAGTATTTCGATCGGTTACGAATACACGGCTTGTGTTAACACTATGACAGTCAGCGTCCGCCGCCATCAATGACTGCCTCTCTAGTTTTCCGATGTATAGGCGCACGGAGGACGGCATTTGGTTGCCTTTTCACGGAATATACGGTGATACCAGCAGTGGGCATCGGTGGCAGCACCCTCAGATTGCCTCCGAGAGCGTGGCCGCCATTTTTGACGGTTATTGGACTGCCAACGGGGACGGGTTCGCGTAGGCGATGACAACTGAGCGACTTGATTAGTTAACTCAGCTATGGATTTTTTTAAATCATCAATATCGGTGCTCGTAGTTGGTGTGGAAATCTGATGCACTTGTTGTTGACCAATGACGTCATTAACGTTGTCAGCGACTGTGGCTAATTCCTCTAGGTTGCTACTTGACTGTGATGCGACGATTATTTGTATATGGGTGGGTAAACGGCTCGACCACAAGGAACGTACAAAATCGTCGGGAACGTTCGGGCCGGCTAGATTTTATAAGTGCCGTAAAAACTGAGACGGCTTACGATCCCCCATGTCTTCGTGTGTGAGTAACTGGCGAAGTTTTTGTTCTTGTGAAGATGACAAGCGGTTTATTAGTTCCTTTTTTACTTTGTCATATTTGTTAGAGTCTGGAGGTTTATTGATAATGTCTTTAATTTCTGCGGCGTATTTAAACTCGAGATTGGATATCACATAGTTATATTTAGTACTGTCCACAGTTATATTGGCTAGAGCAAACTGTCCTTCAAGTTGCGTAAACCATAAAGCGGGTTCGTCAGGCCAAAAGGGTGGAACTTTTACTCGAACAGATTGCACAAAAGACGATTGTTCTTTGTTTTGTTCCATTGTAGTCGCACAAAAAAAAGGTCTTAAGAAAAAAAGTACTTACAATGTTCACAACACTAAAAAAAAAACTCACGAGAAACACGAAAAAAAAGGGCATAAAATGTGTGTTGCACTCGGGGTCACCACTATATTGGTGTCGGTAAAATTAAACAAATCATATATTATAAACTGTATTGTGTACATTAGAAGTAACTATTTACATGAGTCTTACTACTTAATTACTTAAACTAATAATTTGGACGACAACGTCACGTTGTCTTGTCTCGCAAATAATAGGCTTCCCTGGCGCGTGCCGTGGGAGCGATTGCGCGCGGCCTTACGGCGTAATGGTATATCTAAGACTGCCTGTCCTCCAGTACTCGGCTACGGGCGGCGTTCTGCGGTGCGTCGGAGTTCAATATCGCGGAAACGAACGAACATTCCCGAGCGCACGTCGGCTGTATTTGCCTCGCCACAATTTGAAGCATTACTTTGTTAGCTTTTCTACCGTATGAGTACATATGGATTTTGTACGGGACAAATGTACCGGCTCGTACGTGTCCGACGCAACTCTAGAGGCCGTATTAAATTATGTCCACTTCCATGCCATGAAGCAGGTGGAAGGATGTGGGCAGCGCGAGTATACAAACCTGTTTGAATATTTGATACTCGCCGCTTTCTTGCTCGCTGCCGTGGAAGTGGGCATAATTTAAACACACCGTGTCGCAGCGCAATATTACGTGTAAAAATGTAAATAATCCTCATATACTCATTAAATTGTTTTTATTTAAAAAAAACAATGTAGTTTTTATTCTTTTCCTTATTCTGTATTATGGTTTTCCATTTTTTGGTGATATATGGCTTTATCGTCAAAATTGTGATATTATACATTATTACATATATCGAAGGTTTCGTAACATATGGGCGTATACGCATAAAAGCCATTTTTTTTTGTTTATTAAAAACTAGGCATGGTACAATTTAGAAAGTCTAATCAGTATGCAAGTTGTACCTAAAATGAAGGGTATTCCAAATTTCAGCCTTATACAATCAACTGGTTTTGTTTTATTCTCTATCCGTGCAGGAACGGAGAAAGAATACAACTTGCTGTGGCCGTGCGGCCTGTCGCAAGAGGCGACTAAACAACCCACAGCCAAGTGGTAGGGCATTTGCCCGACTGAATGGCTACCACCCCTGGTCTAAAGCATGTCGTCATAACAACCTTGAGTTGTGTTCCGATATTAGTGACCAGGTTCCAGTCTCCCTTAAGAGAGCAGCAGCACATTTGTAGCACCTTTGGTGTTGCAAATGTGCTTAGGCGATGGTAACCGCTTTCCATTAAGTGGGCCGTCTGCCTGTAAGCTGAACACCTGCAATAAAAAAAAAAAACACAATTTTGGCCCTTGTGTAAAACTCCACTTTTGTCTGTACGCCTATTTGTTATGAAGCCCTCGATATATGTAATGACTATTTGCCTTTATTATCAAAATAATATAAATATTTATTAATAATGTCGTGTATAGTTTGCCGTGACGTCGCTCTAGGTTCAAGCGGAAGATCAGCGTTGGTCTAACAAATCGACACTTGCTTGCCTTGATCCAATTTTTAGGACTTAATATGTATATCTTCAGATACTCTGTGGTTGATTTCTCTTTTTTTATTGTGCTTTATTTATTACTTTTAATGTGTTTGTTTTACTTGTACATGTTCTAAAAATAAACCTGTTTTCTTTCTTTCTATATATACAGATCTACAAATACAATATATAACAAAAAATAAAGGAAATAAGCTTTTGAGATCCTGGTTTATCATGTAGCAGCAGAGTGCTAGCCAAGACAAGTAAAACGAGCCCAAACACGATGGGTCTGTCTTGTTTAGATAGATAGATAACACTTTATTGCTCACCAAATATACAATATCAAAAATACACAATTAGAATATTGTCATGGTAGAAACAATAGGCGGCTTTATCGCTTAAAGCAATCTCTTCCAGGCAACCTAACTTAAGGAATAATTTAACCTAACCTTGTTTAGTACAGGAGTTCCTATGGCCACCTTCCGACTCCATCGTCAGATCAGCTCCATGGTACCATACTATTGCATTGTCACGCGATATACACATACGCGCAAAATTTCAGCTCAATCGGAAACCGGGAAGTTGGTCAAATTTAACTTGCAAGATTACACCCGAACTTACATACGTAGTTACATCCATTGCAAGTTAAATAAAAGCTTGTAAAATAGAGTTTACTTTGGGATAAAGTACAAAAAACAAAACACTACTTAATTAATGTATTTATTTAATTAAAAATAAGGTACAAAAGGACTGTGATCCATTAACAATCAATACAATATTTTACGCTATACTTAAATAAATAGACACCTTGCAGTGATTTATTAATTACTTGAGTATATTTTGAGATAACTATTATGATACAAATTTGTTTTAAAGGACATTACCCTACTTGTTAGGAGAGTTGGCTTCATATAAAATTGAAATATTTTGCAGAAAACTCATCTAATTTGACTGACTAACAAACTGACCACATATTGATTCGGCGCATCGAAATATACAAAAGATGGGCCTGGTCGAATGTATAGACCATTTTATTGTTTGGTCCATACATCCTCAAATATGTATGTAAGTAAGTCATTCAACATAAATAAAAGTCAAGATTACAAAAAATACAATATATTATTGTTAAAGCCGAACCTCCACAGCGAACTAAACTAACTTAGGTTAGTTTAGCTCGCATAGTTGAGCCAGTTTTTCATACATGTTCGTCCAACGCAAACTATGCCAGCTACGCTAACTAAAATTTTTATCCGTGCAGGAACCGAGAAAGAATACAATTTCCTGCGGCTTGTCGTAAGAGGCGACCAAACAACCCACAGCCAGGTGGTAGGGCATTCGCCCGACTGGATGGCGACCACCTGGTCTAGAGTATGCCGCCATAACAACCTTGAGTTGTGTTCCGGCATTAGTGACCAGGTTCCAGTTTCCCTTAAGAGAGCAGCAGCGCATTTGTAACAACTTTGGTGTTGCAAATGTCCATAGGCGATGGTAACCGCTTTCTATCAAGTGGGTCGTCTGCCTGTCTGCTGAACTCTTGCAATAAAAAAAAAATATCCCAACTAGGTCAAACTAACTTAGTTGTGTAGGCCGATCCGAAGCTCCTCTCACCCCTTTGCGCTACCCCTCTGGCGCCTTTCGCCAGTGATGTTTTGTAGTGTGTGTGATCGTGCGCGAACAATGAAACACGTATTCGTACGTACACATCCATCACGTCTGATTAACTCGACACTCCAGCACAAACTGATCATCACTCACGTAGTTATAACTTATTTTTCGGTGGACGAACAACTATTTCCTAGTTTAGCTTAGCTTAGTTCCTAATTATTTTAGCTCGCGGTGGACGTTCGGCATAAAGGGCATCAGATTTCATAGTGGACTGAAAATAGGCAATGTCCTTTCAGTTGGGATTCAAATTGTAGAACTTTTACTGACACACAAGAGTGAGATTTTGTAACTTGAAAAACTCACATATCATACATAGGTGATATTTCGTTCGCACAATTCTTGCTTACAAATAAGAAATATCCTACAATTATTTTACATTTTAGAGCAATAATATATACATTTCGAATGTAAAATGTGACAGTGGTGTTTAGGGTTACCAGATTAACAAATAATATTTCGAAGAAATTCTATATGTTTAGAAAATTGAAAAATGTTGTGTTATATTTGAATAATTTAAAACATTATGCCAAAAACGTTTAAGGCTCGCAAAATTATAAAATTTAAAAAGTGTCGTAACTTAGTTGTCAATCAAATTCGCAACCTTAGAATCATAGAGACCTAATTAAAAATA
This sequence comes from Dendrolimus kikuchii, assembly GCA_019925095.2. NCBI lineage: Eukaryota > Metazoa > Arthropoda > Insecta > Lepidoptera > Lasiocampidae > Dendrolimus > Dendrolimus kikuchii. The sequence continues at coordinate 11,884,378 of CM034413.1, forward strand.
TTAAGTAATTCCATTTTGCACTTTATTTTTTATGTAATGTATTTAATAATAATAATAATAATCGGCAGACAAACACACACATTGTATATCCCCAAATTAAGCAAGCTACGCTTGTGTTATGGGTGATATACGACGGACTACTCTGAGACCAATCCCAGACAGCCAGACCATAGTAAATAATGGAGAAAATACGTTTTCCGAAATTTACTGTACCAGGAATCGAACCCGGAGCCTCTGCATTGCAGTGGGCAAAGGCTTTATCCACTCAACGACAGAAGCCATCTATATTTAAATCCAAATACTCAAATTTTTCATTCAGGTCCATGATTTTAAGGGTGCGAAATAATAGGGGTAAATGCGTTTTTGACTGGAATTGCAACACTGTCATATTATTTATTTCAGCTATTGCCCAAATTATCTCCGTTAATCTTAATAAAATATTTTATATTTTAACTGAATATTTTAGATGTTCTTAAGGGTTAAAAGAACATCTTGTCGTTTTGTAAACAAAACAATAATTGAAGACACGAGTGGACAAAGGGGACATAAACAATTGGTAAACACCGAGTGTAACAATATTATCTGAATATAATTTTATCTATGTTTTTAACTTTTCCATCATTTACTAATTCTAAAACCGAGCTTAAACAGCGTTGTTTTGTAGTGGAACACTTACAAGCCAATAGATGGCACTGTGCAATAATACAGGTCACAAACGTTGTCCGAAACATACAAAGAATATATACAAATTTTCAACTGTAACAAATGGGCCTAGGCCTGCGAGGAACAACTATAACCTCGCTGGAAGATCTTCCTTTGAGATGGAAGAGCGTTCTATCTCCCTCCAACCTAAATAAATAATATTAAATGTTCATTAGTTATTTTATTTTTTCTTCTGTGAAGGTGACGTTACTGCCTGGCACTAACGGAAGACCCGCGTTGGTTGTGATCAACCAGCATTTGCTGAGTTAGGGCCTGTTTAGAGTTAGTTAAGTTTTGGCTTTTAATAAACTGCTTATGTATACTTTAATAATTTTAAATAACTCTAAATAAACATTATTTTCTTTCTTTCTTCTTTCTTCTTCAACCGGTAGGGTCACCCCCTTCAGTTTTAAGGTTTGAATTAATTTGTATATACCTTCATTCGACGTAAAATTTTATATAACTCCTTGATCCATTTAGAGTCTTCAATTGTTTGTATTTTTTTTATAAAAAATATTTATGTATGATCTTTTTGAAAAAAAATAATATATACATGAATATTTTACACAATTTAATCCCTATGTATAATGGTAACTTCACCATGAAACTGAGTAATTCCAAATTATCTTGTAGAGGAAAAAGTACGCAGCGTACAAAGAAACAACTCGTTGTTTGATGTTGATTTAGAACAATTTTTTCCACCGACTTCGATTACAAGCCTAGTGTTCTACCACTTACATTTTGAAAAACTCCAGACTATTTTTTATTACAGAATCTTTAGAACTGAGTTTTGCACTTTGACGGTAACTTAAAAAATTTAATGGCATATTAGAATAATTTTAAAATAACATTCCAATCATCATGCTTCATACCGAATTCCTATATATTACTATACATTGTTATACCCTGCCATCGGTAGAAAGGAGACGGCGACTTTTGGCCCAAAGAAATGTAATGAGTTGAGATATGGCTACAAAAGGAAAAATATTAGACCTAAATTATATATAGAAGACTAAAAATACAGTCACAAATAAAATGAGTTGTCGATTATCATAATCCATTTCTATGAATGATTTTCAACAATTAATAATATGAAAACACAACACTTACGCCACTTTCCATGATTCCATTGCGAGTGTCCAAAATTCGTATTCTACTAAAGCGACAATACTTCGGTATCGTCGCGAGGGATTAATAGTAGAAAAAAAACAGTATTTGTTCGTGCCGCTTAATTTAAAATCCTATCAAATTATTTCCACAACTACCCGCTTTCCTAACCGCGTGATCCAATCACCTTTTTTCCATACCAGCAATCCTACCACCGCCATTTGGATACGCGTCGAGTCCCTGATACTGGGTTGCCGCGTTGACTATTAGCTTGTGGCCGCAGACGTCCGATCACCACGGCGGCCGTTCGAGAATGGTCGGCAAGCGCACGTTCCTAGTCGTCCCCCGCGCGTTTCCCTCCGCGCACACCTCGCCTCACCTCACCTCGGCACGTGCAATCGCTCGAGTGCGCTTATTATTATTAAATATTATATTTCGTTTAGCAGCTAAATGTGTGCTGTATTATAAAATATTAATCGACATTTTTACCAAATAAATACGCATTCCTTAACTGCAATTCAAACACACAACAGTATTTATTTTCTACCTGAAGACCTCCAAAAGTTCATTTTTATATTATTATAGTTTAGTTATTAGTGCCGAAATGAATCAATTGAAAGGCGACCAAAATTTTAATATTTTTTATCACGAATAAATTGTTATAAAGACAGATTGGCATGCCACGGGCACGCCATTGCAATTAACAGAATACCGAAATCAGGCAAATCTACAATTGATACTATAGTGTCCGGCGATTTTGACGCGATAGTAAAAGCAGAATTGGGCCCCTGAAATAATGTCAATTTTCTATCAATAGTAGGGTAGAAGGATGGTTAGTAAATATATAGGATTCAGCCACATATAGATATAAACGGTTCAAATCATGTTGAACATTGGTTTAGGGTTACTTAGTAGTGATAGCCGCCTCCTGAGGCTGGTCCGCTGCCGTATCCTTGACCTTGATCAGGGTACGAAGCTTCTCCTTCGTACGAGACCTGGAAAAGAGAATAATTACATTAAAAAATATCCATACTGTTTCCAAACGATTATTTTACTTTTGACGTTTGCACGTCTATCAAGTTACATATTTCTTGACAGTAAAGCCTACATGCAACAAATGACACAATTGTCGTACTTTACTGTTGTGGGCGACGTGATAGGGATGTTCTGTGAATCATGTATCGCACAGACTATTAAACCACAGACACTATACGTAAATAAATCGAAAGTAATCGATTTGAAACTAAAAAATGTTCTACTTTAAAGAAAAATTATCGTTTACTTTTTTCCATCGATTCGATTTTTTTTTATCGATTAAAACATATTCATAAATGAAGTCGGTATTTATGACAAATCGAGTCGGTAGCGCATTAGGACATTACTAATCGATCCGTCATCGACATGTCAAAGTAAAATAAGCCTATATATATATATATATATATATATATATATATAAAAGAAAGTCGTGTTAGTTATACCATTTTATAACTCAAGAACGGCTGTACCGATTTGGCTGGAAATTGGTGGGGTAGCTTAGAACCAGGAGACGGACATAGGATACTTTTTATCCCGTTGGAACCGGTAGGTGGCGCTGGGATCGGGTCCTAGATTTATATTTTTTCAGAGCAGGACAACGTCTGCCGGGGCCGCTAGTATATATATATATAGACACACATACATATATATATATATATATATATATATTAGTATAAAAAAAGAGGTTTCACTTGAAATATAGTATAAATATGTAAATAATATAATATAATATAAATATACGATCTAGAACTAAGAACACCTAGTTATAAAAGATATGACCAATGTCCCTGACTATGTTAGGGGTAACGCCTGGCCGAAGGACCAGAATATTAAAAAAAATCCTTGTAGTGTTGCCATTTGAATAATGGTTTAGTGTCATCTCGCGTACCATATCGTAGACACCGTTGGACGGGGTATAGGTGTAATTTTATCGTTTATCTATACATTCGTACAGCGCCATCTTTTAGCTAAGTAGGTGTTACTACAGTTTCACTGCTTTAGGGTATCCCGAATTAATAAATGATCGACCTTTCAAAAGTAAAATAAACCGTTGGACAGGGTAGTGTTATTTCATCGTTAATCTGTACTTTCTTACAGCGCCATCTGTTATCTAAGGTGTTACTACAGTTTGTTAACCATAACAGTTGGGTTAGTTTAGGTTAGAACCCCGGCCAATAAAGAGATACTTCACAAACTCACCCCAGCAGCAAACCATCGACATAATCGTGATTGATGAATTTCCGCTCACTTGTTGTTCTCGGTTGGGATGAGCTTGCTTTAAGGCCCGGTTCTAGCATAACCTAACCCGAGATACATATATTGGTGTCAATATTCATGATTCAGTATCTCCATTACGGAAGGACAGTCCCAAAGTAAATAAATTGGGGTAAATGCTTAGCAGTTCGCCGTACAACAATTTTTTTGTCATTTGACGACGGAACCAAGATTTTATTAAAAATAACCCCCCCCCATATCTTCAAAACTACTCAATTCTCCGAAACAATTTTCTCATTTTTAAAGTATTTTTTGGACTTAACTCTGTAGTAGCGAGAGGTAGAGGTTAAATAATACTTCAGGTGGCAGAGAGTAAGTATTCACTATCGAGTGCTGATGTGAACTGATTTATTTTAGAAACGGTAACCTTAAGTATAAACATTAACAAGTCGTACAGCTAGTACAATGCATAGCACAGTGTGTGAGCGGGACGGATGATGTGCGAGCGAGATAGAGCAACTATTAATATGTGCGCTCCCGCGCTGCGCTAGTCAGTAGTTCGTTGTCCGCTGCGATGACTAGACTTATGCAGCTCCGATAACTCCTTAAGAATCGATTTTCATATAACGACCCCGGTAGGGAAAATTATGAGTGAAATAATACAAGCGTTACGTTTGTGTATTATACAATTTAGTTAATGAAATAGTATCATAAATAATATCCATATCAGTGTAAGTAAGATAAGGCGCTTTAAAATTCGGTGGCATTCACGTGTTAGCATAAATTTTTTTCTTTGTGTTTATGGCTTGGCAGGTAGGCTCTTGCGCCGGAGTCATAGTTTAAATATGTTAATATTAACCAGAGTGATTTTTTTAGGATAGGTATTTTTTTATTGTTTTTGTTTGGGTATAGGTTTGTAGGGTATTGTGTGATTCTTATATGTTGTATTTTATTCATGTAATAGCTTAAGGTTCCCTAAATACTTGGGATCTAACGTTATATTATAATGTGATTTTGGAGATGAGCACTGAAGTCGGGCCATGTTTCGGCACAGCAAAACAACACATTTCTCATCTTTATCAACTGCAACCAACAGAACTATATATTTCTTTTTGCCTATATTTCCACTAGCACAATAGATAAAAATATTTTTTTATTTCTTATATTCTGAAAGTACGCTTGGAGTTGCCTGATCATAGGGATGAAAACAGTACTTTTCGTGTCTGCTGTCAAAAAATTTATTTATTTATTTAGGTTTATGGCTTGGCAGCTAAGCCTTTAAGCCAGATCTTAGTTTACAATATAGTTTCTTCATTTTCTTAAGCCTATGTGTAGCACAACTGAACTGTAGGTTATCAGCTGGTGCCGTTCAACGGAGTTCTTGCGATAACTCAAAAGGCCACATTTGACTATACAGTTCACATTTCTCACAAAACACATAATTACTACTCAAAAACTAACAATATCCTACAACTATTGTTCATTTTAGAGTAATTTTACACATTTTTAGAATATAAAACTGCACAGCACATCTCCTTTCAGTTCCCGCCAAAAACTCCCCAAAATTTTTTAAACTATGTGAACCATAGATAATACCTTCGACTTATCTCCTAAATTTTAATAAGAATATCAACAATTCTGTAACATCATTTTTTACTTATAAATTACTTTTCATTATATTATTATTTAATTTACATAAATTTGAGTGACAAAAAAATACTGGCTAGCAGAAAGCCACAGAAAAAGAAATTTACTTGACGTTTCATATTTGACATATTAAATCAGTTCATCAGATTTAAGTATGGATTTAACGCCCGATTTCATTAGAGAAGTAGCTATTTGTTTACCTGATCAGTTTTTATTTACTTTCCTCATATTCGAAATGAAAAGCAGAGTGTTAACCTCGAGTGAAAGGCCTATTTAGGCACTGTGACTATTCATGAAAACCATCTCATACCTAAATAGGTCGCCGTCACCTTTCGTGTACCATTTATGACTACTGAACATGTTTAGCATGACATTGTTTTTTGTTCTTACCTCTGCGTTGAACCCGTTCTTCCAGTCGGCTGTGTACTTGACGATCTGCGTCCTGCCGTCGGGGAGGGCCACTCGGTACTCCCCCTGCGTGACGTCACCGTCCGATATCGCGTTGTGGCTGTAATCGTTGCCATTCTCGTTGACATTGTAGGAGAAGTCGAAGGGCATGCCTGGCTCGTGGTGATGATGGTCTTCGTGATGATGATGGTCTTCGTGATGATGCTCTTCCTGTTGGAAAGAAGGGATTTTACAATCGAAATCTACGCTTAAGGGCTCTTGTACACACTAAGAAAAGTCGCTGGGTCTACGCAGGAATTCGTCTTGTTTCCATACATGTACTGTCCAGTTTATTAATATATAAAGCATTGCAAAGGATGTTCTAAAACGTGTCAGAAACTGGAAATTTATTTACGAAATTTACCATGTCAGGTATCGAACACGGTGACTCTTTACGGCAATGAGCTAGGCCTTTGCCTAGCTCATTGGTTGAGTTGGCTAAGCCTTTGCTTAGCGCACTCAACCATGGAGGTCGACTTTCATTGACATTAAGAAACATTGAATGATTAAATTTTTTCTTTTACATTAATCACCTGGTTTATTCATCCAAAATGAAGGACAGAAGTGAACCGTGTAAAAGTGAATTACACGGTTCAACCGAATTGTATCAATTCGATGGAAAGACGCAGAAAAGACACGACGTTCAATGAGATTGTTATTTATGATTTTACATGTAGTAATAATATATTTTTTTAATTAATGGCACAACATTTTAGGACTGAATACAAAACATCTGCAGAGTATTTTGACAATACAAAGTACGGAAGTCGGTTTCAGCATTCAAAATCAATCAAAACAAGCTTAAATGACTGCACAAAGCTGATATTACGTGCTTTTGTAATACGAATGAAGTCGCGGGTAATAGTTAGTTCCAAGTTTTTTAAGAAAAGGATTTTTTCAATCTATACACATAATATTTTCTTAAGTTTTCGCGACTTGTATGCATAATAAAACTACGTTTTAACGGTTTTAAGCGCGGTGAATTTGTTTTATGTGGCCGAAACGTCGGAAAAACCAAAATCAAATAAATTTACCGCGTTTAAAACCGTAAAACGTAGTTTTATTATATACACATAATTTTGGAATAAAGTGTCTGTAATAAAACTACGTTTTAACGGGTTTAAGCGCGGTAATTCATTTGATTTTGGTAATTGCAAACTGAAAAGTGGCCGAAACGTTGAAATAACCAAAATCAAATAAATTACAGCGCTTAAAACCGTTAAAACGTAGTTTTATTATGTATACAAGTCGCGAAAACTTAAGAAAACATTATAAAGTGTCTGTTCATAATATCAAAATAAAAATGTGAAAAAAATCAGGGGTGACAATTCGGACCAGGAGATTCCGAAAATACATTTTTTTTTCTGTCTGGATGTTCCGGATAATCTCTGAAACGGCTGGACCGATTTTGACGGGATTTTCCCTGACAGATAGCTGATGTTCTAAGGAATAACTTAGGCTACTTTTAAAATCAGGGCTCCGCGAAAAAAAATCCGCGCGGTCAAGTCGCGGGCACAGCTAGTATGTTAATAAAACTTATCAGCTACAATACTAAAGTAATAATTCACAGTCTTACAATTTTTGTTATCGCTAAAAATGCTGAACAATTCGCTCACTTGTTTTGTGGTAAGTACTATATTTTATTGCGAAGGCCGCAAACACGCAGAGGGTCATGCACTATTTGTACACTTGCTCTCAGTAGTTTGTTGTTGGAGTGCTGATGCTTTTTATCAGCCCTGGATCTTGTATTTTTTCAGGGGGGGGGGGGGGGGGCGCAAAAACTGAAAAATGTCACCCCCGCTCGCCTATATTTTTACATCAATCATCATCATCATTTCAGCCGTCAGATGCCACTGATGGACACGCGTGCATCTGTGCTTGACCGATGCCTACGCGCCCTCGAAAAGTAATTTATGTGCTTAAAGCACCGGACGTCTCAGTGGTCAAAGTTGCGTTAATGATGAGTTGCGTATTTGTCTGCGAAGTTTGAATTTGCCGCCCGGGCATGGGCCCTCGCTTGATCCCGAATCGAATTACCCGATAGGAATTCTCACTCACAGAACGAAATATGATTAGCTCATAGCTAACAGTTTCACGTCGATATTCTATCCTCCCAACGCCCCGGTTTTGCAACGCTTTCAAGAACTAAACGCCTAAAGTACTTAAAAAAGGTTTCAATGGCGAAAATTCATGACTTTGAACTTTAAAAATTGTACCTTAGAGTAATCTTACAAGCATGATTTTTTTTTTTGTATCAGGTGAACGAGAAGGAAAAAAGGACGAAAATAGGTTACCTTTTGGTAGGCCTTTGGGTCAAAACTAGACTTAAAACAACAAACTTTTACAACATCAATTTTTTTCAACTACCTTTAATTTTTTTTATTAATTATTGTAGTATTTACTATAAAACAATGCCCGAACGGAGGGGTGGGGCAGTCGAGCGAGGATTACGATACGAGTAAGATGTAGATTCGACAAGCGATATAGTGTCGGACTTTGCTCGTGTTATTGAATCGTGCAGATTGTAACAAGTAGTGTCTAGTTTTATTTATACGTGTTTGTATAGTTCTAATAAATTCTATAGTAATTCCAACGGCATTTGAAATCGAGTCCCACACTCGTAACAGTACCCCATAAGTTCACTATTTCATTAAAGTACTTTTTTTAGGACGTAATATCACACCGATCGAGCCGGCCTTAAATGCCGTAATCAAGATAAGGGTTTCCAGAATAGTTCTAACCGGTCAAAAAGTTATATCATTTTTTCACAAAATAATCAACAGAGTTGTAATGAAATTTGATATTGCAATTTGTACGTTTTCAGATATTCACGGTATATAACGTGTACTGCGTTACACATAAACTTAACAGACGTAAGTATTTCAAAGTAAAGATTACTGAATGATTAACGCCTCGTCTACAAATGCATTTACTTCTCTATTGGTTAAAATTTAATATAACTTCGACATAACAAATAAAGTTAATTTTCTATCAATAGTGTTAGATTTGACTGTATTTTAATTTAATTTCACTTAAATTAAGGGCTGATTATAAATAAAAAAGGCATGAAACGAACTGTAAATTGCGTGTATTGCTCTCAACGGTTGGAGGCGGAAGGAAGGGGTGGGAGACAAAAGGGATGCAACAACGGGTGGGGTTTTTAGTGTTGCTTGTGCAGAATCAGTGTTGCAAGTAAACTAAATATTGTGAAAGTTGGGTAATCCAACAAATAGTAGTAAATTCATAGCATGGAGAATAGCTAGCGTAAATATGGTGGAACTTGTAACCCTCATTTAAATCAGCCTTTATATTTTAGACTAGCTGTGCCCGTCGACTTCGTCCGCGTGGTTTTTCTTTTCACAGAACCCTAAAAAAAAGTAGCCCAAATTACTCCTTATAACATCGGTTACCTACCAGTGAAAGTCCCCTCAAATTCGCTCCAGCCATTTCAGAGATTAGCCCCTGAATATCAAGATAGACAAAAAAATTAAAAATTTATTTTTTAATATAATTTAGAGGCGACTTAACAACCCATAGCTAGGTGGTATGGCATTTGCGCGACTGGATGCCTACCACCCCTGGTCTGAAGTATGTCGCCATAACAACCTTGAGTTGTGTTCCGGCATTAGTGACCAGGTTCCAGTGTCCCTTAAGAGAGCAGCAGCGCATTTGTAACAACTTTGGTGTTGCAAATGTCCATAGGCGATGGTAACCGCTTTCCATCAAGTGGGCCGTCTGCCTGTCTGCTGATCGATCTCTTGCAATAAAAAAAATAAAAATAATATAAGCATCGTATTTACATTCATATGTATTTAGTAAAAATTAGAGATGTGCCGATTAAGACTTTGACCGACTAGCCGATTAGTCGGTTCTAAAGAGGCCGACTAGTCGGCCGATTAGTCGGCCAAGCCGATCACGGTTTCGGGCATTTCCGTGACGCTTCGTTTATAGCTGATTCGCGCACAAGTCGCAACCGCCGCATGCGAGCGTGTTGGAACCGTTTTGTTTATTTCACATTATTTCTTGATTTTTGCTTTTGTACGAGTTAGAGCCGGTGTTTTTGTGTAAAAATAAAAAAAAAAGTTTTATTTTAAAGATTATTAAACTGTTATTGTTCATTACAGTGAAAGAGCTCAATTAAAATTTAATCATCTCAAAATGAATGAATATTCTCATCAGTGCAGGAACGGAGAAAGAATACAATTTCCTGCGGCCGGGCGGCCTGTCGTAAGAGGCGACTTAACAACCCACACAGCCATGTGGTAGGGCATTTGCCCGACTAGATGGTCTGGAGTTTCCTGCCATAACAATCTTGATTCGTGTTCCGGCATTAATGACCGGGTTCCAGTCTCCCTTAAGAGAGCGGCAGCGCGTTTGTAGCACCTTTAGTGTTGCAAATGTCCACAGGCGATGGTAACCGCTTTCCATCAAGTGGGCTGTCTGCCTGTCTGCTGAACTCATGCAATAAAAAAATAAAAAAAACGTTGTTGATTAGCGACTACAAAGACTGTCGGCGCTCTTTGCCAAATAGTGCCGACTAGTCGCCGACTACGATAGTGGCCGGATAGTCGGCTTTAGCGACTAGTCGGCACATCTCTAGTAAATAGCTGTTATTTTGACATTATAAACAGACACTTCAATTTCATTTATCTGTATAGATTCGCGAGGATTAACAAATACAGATACACGTAAGTATTATAGATAATCCTAACTAATAATATAAATGCGACTGTAAGTTTGTTTGTGATTTATTCACGCCTACTATTTCAACTGATCGTCACGAAATTTTGCAAACACATTAGTCAGGCATAGAAAAGGACATGGGTACATTTTATACAGGAAAAAGGATTGTTCGCAAAGGATAGACGAATATAATCGAAGAGATGGCGCTCCGATCGCGTTTTATTGCCGCCACCGTTGCAATTCATCAACAAATACATCGTCATGGCAACGATAATGACAATATTATTTTAATGCGTTATTCTCATGATTAGTTCCACCTTCATTTTGTGGTGTAATATGTATTCAGCAAAGCGTGTTTTGAATTAAAAAAATACTTTTGACATTTCTAAGTATTGAAATATGAATGTATTGACAAAATCTACATTAACGCGACCGAAGCCGTAGGCAAAAGGTCGTAGTACGTAGACTTATTTTTTTATTGCATGAGTTTAGCAGACGGGCCTACCTGATGGCAAGCGGTTATCATCGCCTATGCACACTTGCAACACTAAAGGGGCTACCAATGTACTGCCGCTCTCTAAAGGGAGACTGGAACCTTGCCACTGTTGCCGGAACACAACTCAGGGTTGTTATGGCGGCATACTTTAGACTAGGGGTGGTAGCCATCCAGACGAGCAATCGCTGTACAAAAAAATTCAAACACTTCTTACAACAAACCGCCGCAGAAATTATAATTCTTTCTCTGTTCTTGTAATAACAAAATAATAGGCCATAAACATCCCACTGCTGGGCTCGGGCGTTATATTCATAGGGGAACGGAGAGTATACCCGCCACGCTTGTCCGAGACGTATTGACTTGTTACACACATAGCTCATCTCGATGTGCAGATATAATAACGATGTTTTCCTTCACAGTTAGCATATGGTGTATGTATCTAATAATATCAAATTATTATTAATAAAATAATATAATAATTAATCAAATTGAACATTCCAGCGAATTTTGTGCGCGACAAGTGTGGCGGGTATTTCGTCTGATCCCTTAATTAATATCCTAGTAATCACGAAAAACTGTTTTCAGTAATATTTGATAATTGCTCGCATAACTTTTTTTTTATAGAATATGGTGAAGTATTATCGAGTAAGTTGCCTAAATTGTTTTTTTTATTTTTTTATTTTATTGCTGAAGCACAGCAAACAGGCTGACGGCCCAACTGTGATGGAAAGAGATTACCGTCGCCTATGGACATTAGCAACACCAGAGGTGCTGCCAATGTGCTGCCAGCCTTGAAGGAGAAACTGGAACTTGGTCACCGATGCCGAGACACATGAAGGGATGTCCCTAATGGCTGGAGGAGCGAGATGGAATGCTCCTCCGTCTCAAAGGAAGATCTTCCAACGAGGCTATTGTTGTACCTCGCAGGCCTAGGCCCGTCTATTATTGTTAGAAATTTGTATATATTCTTACTAAGCATAATTATTGCACAGCACCATCTATTGGCTCGTAAGTGTACCACTACACACAATTCCAAGTTGTTATAGCAGCATACTTTAAACCAGGGGTGGTAGACATCCAGTCGGGGAAATGCCCTACCACCTGGCAGTGTGGCAATTGTATTTATATTAAAACATTGTTGGATTGTGTATTACGTATTACGTATTACTTTATTTTTTTTTGTTTGTAGGCGTTGAAATTGGTACGTAACATCTTTTATTTCTACTAACTAACTATAGGTTGGATTTTTTTTTTATTCCGCGTTACCAACACTGAAGGACAGGAGTAATGGGATAGATAGGATGAGTTATGGGTTAGGGAAGAGGAAAGTGGAACTCTCAGAAGTTTGTAGTGCCCGTGACGTCGTCCGCGTGGAATTTATTTTCAAAACCCCCCCGATTTTGAAACATTCTTCATTGGTGCTCCGCTCCTATTGGTCGTAGAGTGATGATATTAATCTATAGCCTTCCTCGATAAATGGACTATCTAACACTGAAAGAATTTTTCAAATCAGACCAGTAATTCCTGAGATTAGCGCGTTCAATCAAACAAACAAACAAACTCTTCAGCTTTATATATTGACAGCAAATCCGAATTAGAGATGTGAACATCCTTACCTACGAACTTACCAACCTATAGTGTTTAATGTACAATAATTCTAGATTACCAAACTACTCAATTAATTTTCTCTATGATTTTTGTACTAAATGTCATTACGCGTTCGTGTAATTTGAATTTGTCTTTTTCAGTTAGCTTAAAAAGTGGAATTATTAATAAAACGAGTGGAATTATTAATAAAACGAGTGGAATTATTAATAAAACGCCGACTCCAAAATTACCCCATTCCACTCGATGCACTACAGATATACCTATTAAAGGTAATGTATACTCCTTTGTTTCACTTTCTCCCAATAATTTGGGGTTGGCACTATATGTTTTTTTGCTTCTATAGTCCTCTATTCTGACATACGTCCTCTGTCACGACACAAATTATCAATTCAAATTCAAAAGTTTTTATTCAAAATAAGTTCTGCTGGAGAACACTTTTTGAAGGTCATACATATGAGTTAAAATTTAATTTTACTTCCTATTCTATGTACACCGCTTCGCAACGTGTTATTGCTGTTAAGGAGAAGAATCGATAAGAAACTCCCCAGCAACACGTCTAGCTAAAAATTGATTAACTCAAACGTTTTCTAAATAAATTTTATGCAGGTACATTATAAACTCCATGTAACGTCACTCGATTTAACAACAAACTCCCTTAAGCGTCGAAATCACTTGACTTTGGTTGGTTTGCCCAGTCTTCCATACAATGATACACTCTATATAGCATTACACCCACTCTCAATAACGACAACAATTAAGTTATAAAAAGTTAAGTTAAGTTGCCAAAATTAGTAAAAACTGCGCAGCTGTGAACGTTCTTATATCGCTTTATTATCCTAGCCCGTAATAAACTCGACTGTCGGCATCATGCATACCGAAATTTCTAAGTACTTTCTTCATCACCAAGATGCCTCAATATCGCACGATATGAGTAAAATAAATAAAAAAATTCAACAAAATTACCGGTGCAGCAAAAGACGTCAGAAAAATATCAGACTTCTCTCCATTTAACGACAACTCTCTATAACGCCATAAGCTGCACGGTCCCTTCGGTGTCGTTATATAGAGATTAGATTATTATACTTTTAGCCTACTTCTGTCAACATATAATAATTCAAAATAAACATCTTAAACTTTTTTTATAAGTAACGTATTCTACTTAAATGATTATTTTTGCTTTCTATTTCTGTCCTTCACAATATTTTAATTAAATATTATTAATTAAATTAATTATAATTAAATAAATATTGCTTGCAGTGAATACCTCATTTATCGGTAAGTGCAAAAAAATACCTATTGAAATACATAACTTCACGCCAGTTCCCTTGCGGGGTAGGCACGGACAACAGAGCGCCATTCAGGCTTATTCTTACACACCTCACCTGCTTCTTTGACATTCATAGCTCTTGTCATGCACGCTCGTCTGTTCTTAAGGCTCCTGACATCACCTTCTGCTAGTACACGATCAATTTGATCATGGAAGGTGTGTCGTGGCCTTCCACGACTTCTGCATCCATCCACTTTTGCATTTTATATCTGTTTAGTTATTCTTTCCGCATGCCCGAACCACCGGAGCATTCCTTTCCTTACCTTCACCCCGACACTCTCTTTCGGACCAACTCTCTTTCTTACTTCGGTATTTTGCGCAGTGCTCGCATCTCGACCGCGTTTACTCTACTTTCATGCTCTCTCTTCCATACCCAACTCTCGCTTCCATACCTATTGAAATGTTCTATATAAACAGATTTCAATAACCTTCTGACGAGCTTTATGTGAGCTCTCCTGACCAACAACAATGATGGACTCGTTTATTATTCATATTTTTTTAATTCTCTCATTTGTAAATTATTGCTTAATTAAGAAGTGTAAAATCCGTTGAAGTTTCACAGCACACATTCCGATTTATTTTTATAATGAACCAAATTGATGTTACGGCCCCTGGCCCTGAGGTGTTCGGGGCCACTTAGACCCCTTGTGATTTATAATTTAGTTTTATTATCAAGTTATAAAGTTAATCATTATATTTTATAGAAACTAGTATAGGTAAGTGACTGATTGATTGCGTCTCTGTAATGAGCTATCTATTGCTATAAGACAAGCCAAATCCTTACAATGCTTTAAAAATAAAGTTCAGAAGCATTACTTTTGTATTGTGTTATCCGTGCAGGAACGGAGAAAGAATACAATTTCCTGCGTTGGGGCGGCCTGTCGTAAGAGGCGACTTAACAACCCACAGCCAGGTGGTAGGGCATTTGCCCGACTGGATGGCTACCACCCCTGGTCTAAAGTATATCGCCATAACAACCTTGAGTTGTGTTCCGGCATTAGTGACCAGGTTCTAGTATCCCTTAAGAGAGCAGCAGCGCATTTGTAGCAACTTCGGTGGTGTAAATGTTCATAGGCGATGGTAACCGCTTTCCATCAAGTGGGCCGTCTCCCTGTCTGCTGATCTGCTGCAATAAAAATATTTAGATTAGAGTCTACGCCGGGTCAACCTCTAGCGCGTACCTCTTGTTTAAAGAGCAAGCGGTACAGGTTACATTGTATTAAAGTTTTATGTATTTTTCCTCGGAAGATTAACTTCATTTTACATCGCAAACTACCCAATCCTTCTCTGTAAACTACATAAATGTCAAAATTTGACAAATACGAAAAAGGACAAAATAGACATAAATGACAAAATCACAAAACCTATCCTACTTTCCGGGATAACTTTTACATAATCCCATCGTCCGGGATGAAAAGTGTCCTTGGCCAAATTCGTTCATTCATTCATTCAAAGCATATACAAACAGAAGTAGAGAAAGATAAAAGATAGTACAACGGGCGGCCTTATCGCTAAAAAGCGATTTCTTCCAGGCAACCCTTGCCAGGGATTCATAGGAGTTTAATGTTTGGTATTGTTTCAATAAATTTTATTGTACAATATATTATATGTTAGATTTTATTTTCTTTAGAGGACTCCGCAATAGTATCATTAGCTGATAATAACCAAGCGGTTAATGTCACAGGTAAGAAATTATCAATTTTAAATTGTTTATTCCTCGATCATTCGAGTTGATTTATGACCTTCACCTTTCTTCCCGTGGGGAGAGTTACAGACCACCCCAAGCAAAGAGAACATGAAGATACTGGGGGACAAAAAGTAGTTCTCCGGCAGTGGATAAGGCAGTTGGGCCACCACCTGCCAGGGCCAGCGGAGAGGCTAGGCCGTATGCCGTGGCCCTGGCATTAAGGGCGAAAGACAAACTACCGAGGGGTTTTGGTGGGTGTGGCGATAGCATCTTTAGTTCCGCCTACTGCCCAGTGTGTGAAGCTTTTTTTTATAGCTGGAGTACAGCAGACAGGCTGACGGCCCACCTGATGGAAAGCAGTTACCGTCGCCTATGGACGTTTGCAACACCCGAGATATCAGCAACGCGCTGCCGGCCTCGAAGGAATTTTATGACACCCTTTTTGAAAAACTCCATATCATAGCGCTGTGGGAAAACTTCGGCTGGGAGCTCATTCCAAATCCTCACGGTATACAAGAGAAACGTTCTACAGAACCGTTGCGTACATGAGCGAAGCGCCTCGAGGAAGTGGGGATGAACTCCCAACCGATGGCGAGCGGTGCGATGGTAGACAGAGGACAAAGGCACCATTCTAAAAACAGTTCTTCAGAACACTACCCGTTATACAGTCGGTAGAATACGCAGAGAGAAGCGAAGTCTCTCCTAAGGCCAAGCGTATCTAGACCGTCTGTGAGTATGGGATCATCAACAACGCGAACGGCTCGACGTTGAATATAGTCCAGGGGATTTCTTTATTTTTTTATTGCAGGAGTTCAGCAGACAGGCAGACGGCCCACTTGATGTAAAGCGGTTAACATCGCCTATGGATATTTGCAACACCAAAGGTGCTACAAATGCGCTGCTGCTCTCTTAAGGGAAACTGGAACCTGGTCACTAATGCCGGAACACAACTCAAGGTTGTTATGGCGACATACTTTAGACCAGGGGTGGTAGTCGTCCAGTCGGGCAAATAATGCACGGATTAAGTTGGTAGGCAGGTGTTCTAGCCCAAAGGTGTGAGCAGTACTCCGGCTGGCCAGGAAGCCTTCAGCAGCTGCCCGTCCAGGTAACCTAGGTCCCATTTCGCAAAGACGTGTGCCACCCATTACAGTCCACTAGTAGCCGCACCACACGGTAAGAAATACGATACGCTCTACTATGCCGAGTAGAACGTATCAATATATGCTCACCGACAATTGTTGACGGTCCGTGCTTGGCACACGACGATGGTGCTCGGTGACGGAACGGTCTAATGGGCATAGTCTTAACATTTTTCAAACACAAAGAAATTTTTCTTCCCGGATACTTTCCTAGCAATCTTATATATAAAATTCTCGTGTCACAATGTTCGTTCCCATACTCCTCCGAAACGGCTTGACCGATTCTTATGAAATTTTTATGCATATTCAGTAAGACTGAGAATCGGCTACTATCTATTTTTCAAATCCCTAAGTGATAAGGGGTGTCCACCCCAAACATTTATTTTTTTATTTTTTTAGGATACAGCATTAAAAATACATACAACCCTAAATTTTCACCCCTCTACGATCAACCCCTATTTTTTATTTGTTAATTATAAACTTTAATTTTTTGGCAAATTTTTTAATCTTATGTTGTCATGACTGAGAATAAAAAAAAATATATTACTCTTTTAGATTCACAATTAGAACCGGTAGGTGGCGCTGAGATCGGGTTCTGGAATCCTCCTAATCACCTGGAGCGATTTTGGTGATTTTGTTTTTGTGTGTTTGAGTGGGTACCCGGATGGTTTAGATTCGCAATTAGAACCGGTACGTGGCTCTGGGATCGGGTTCTAGAATTTTATTTTTTAAAGGTAGGACAACGTCTGCCGGGGCCGCTAGTATTCCTATAAAATTCCTTCCTATGAAGTTCCTGGCAACGTTCCTAAAAAACACTGTTTCAGTGCCAACATCTTACACAAAACACGAAGCTTACATCGCGCCGTTGCCCGACAACCTTATGCATTACGTCGATGACGAAAAATAGGCTAATCAAATGAAGAAATTTGAAAAATTAAATATAATATACGATAGAAGGCATTTTATTTCATAACCTTTCTTTTTATTGCAGGATTTCAGCAAACAGGCAGACGGCCCACTTGATGGAAAGCGGTTACCATCGCCTATGGACATTTGCAACACCAAAGGTGCAACAAATGCGCTGCTGCTCTCTTAAAGGAGACTGGAACCTGGTCACTAATGCCGGAACACAACACAAGGTTGTTATGGCGGCATAATCTAGACCAGGGGTGGTCGCCATCCAGTCGAGCAAATACCCTACCACCTGGCTGTGGGTTGTTTAGTCGCCTCTTACGACAGGCCGCCAGGCCGCAGGAAATTGTATTCTTTCTCCGTTCCTGCACGGATAGTATAGTAAGTATATCCTGCGAAATTACTTATGCTCGTATAGTAATATAATACTAGTGGTAGCCCGTGGTCGAAATTCGACCATAATAATTAATGTCAAAGACTATATACTTCTATAATCACAGATTTCGCCAAGGCTACACTGTTAATTTGACTTTAACAATAAATAAAAGAGTATATATGCGTATGTGTGTCAAATACATGGTAGTGTGTGTAATGTTTCTTTATGCATAATTAAAAAAAAAATAGCATCTGCACTCCTTCTCTATATAAACTAAAGTGGGCGAAATTTCATACTCCTCCGGCCGCACAATTTTCGTAAAAAGGGGTACAAAGTTTTTGCTTCACGTATTAATATAATGATTAAAAAATTCTAAACACGCCGTGTATGTACAATGAAGCTATTAAAAAAAAAACAACCGGAATTAAGATAACAATTTTTTTTAGATTTCTTGTCTGTTTGTTCGGGACTCACTGGTATACTGGGCCGAGTTTGAGGCGATAAAATAGAGACCAGACTTAAAAATTGCGCTACTTTATCGTGGGGATCCCGCGGGAATTTTTCTGGGAATGATTTAATAATAATAATAATCGGCAGACAAACACACACATTATATATCCTCAAATTAAGCAAGATACGCTTGTGTTATGGGTAATATACAACGGACTAGTCTGGGGCCGCTCCCAGACACCCAGACCATAGTAAATAACGGAGAAAATACATTTCCGAAATTTATTATACCAGGCATCGAACCCGGAGCCTCTGCGTCGCAGTGAGGTAGGCCGGCAAAGGCTTAGCCCGCTTAACCACAGAGGCCGTCGATTTAAAATGGCCAGATTGAAAAAAAATTACAAAAAGAGAAGAACCTACACCTGATAGCAATGAAAGAGTAAAGTAAGAGTAACCTAAATTATCTGCTAAAGAAAATTAATGAATGGGCGTAACTGCTTGAAGAGTCGTTGCTTACTTACCTCATGTGATGATCCAGAAGGCGGTGGTACATAAGCAGGTTTACTCGGAGGTCTTTGAGGAGGCTGCGACGGTCTGCTGGGTGGTGATGGTGGCTGAATTGAGAGATAAGCAAGTTAAGATTAAGAAGATGAGTGATAATATGGCTGAACCAGCACCTGCTTGATACCATCGCGAGACATATTTTTTAAAGAAAGAAGACGAGAGAGAAAGTATTTATTTAGGACAAGATAAAAAAGGCATACAAGATAATAGATCTAACAATGAATTCATCATCATCATCATCATCCGAGCGTTAAATCCCGGTTGCGTTCACTCCGACGCCCAGGGTCCGCTTTCCTTCTTTTTCTACTCCACTTCGCGCAGTCTTCAGTATCCCCCGTTTTGAGACCATTGGTACGCACGTCATCCTTCACAGCGTCAAGCCGGCATTTCTTGGGCCTTACCCTTCGACCGGGACCTGGCGGAGGCGGCATGGCTAGACCCATGTTCCCCACATACTTAGCCGGTCTCCGTAAAACGTGGCCATACCAGCGTAAGCGACCTTTTGCACTTTGTCTGCTATGTCACGCACATGAAGACTGCTACGGATGCGGGAGGTCCTGACACTGTCTTACCGCGTCACTCCACACATCCATCGTAGCATATTCGTCTGCGTGACACGCAGTTCTTGCTTGTGTCGCTCAAGTGCAAGCCACGCCTCACTGCCCTACAGGACAGGTCTAATGATGGATTTATAGCTCTGGTCCTTTCTTAATTGTGGCGTACTAAAAAGGCTCTTCCTCAGCATATTGCTAGTTTCACAACCAGCGTTGATCTTCCGCAAGTACCTCTAGTCTGGTTTTTTTAAATATTATTAACAACTCTACGGACTCGAGTTCCGTACCCTTTTTTACAACTTAATTTCCAGATATCATTTTTTGAGTTTAACACGCGTGACATTAATTTATCGATTTTTGTGTTGAGGTGTATGTATCTTAGGAATAACTTATTATATTCATTTATTCTAGTATTAATACTAAACTTATACTAATGTAGAGTGTATCTGTTACATGCTGGTGTTGTGAGGAAGTGCATGTGCAGTGTGGGTCTTATATCTATACTTACATATATTACCTAGTGCCATGTGTGTTGTTTTTTTTCTTTTCTGCGCCTGGGTTATTAATTTTTACGCTCTTTGTGTGTCTTGGTTTGTTTGTGAAGTGTGCGTGTAATGCAATGCGGTGGTAGTGCGCGTTGGTTTCAGTATGTGTATAAGTTTTGTCGTTAGTTATGTGTTTGTCTCTAGTCCTGTTGTCCTTTAGTCTGGTTACTTTTGCTACATCGGGTGAATATTTCAAGTGGGCGTTCAGGGTCTTATGCTACTCTATGCTAAATAGCGAAAAACACTCGGAAGGACTCTCGAGGCCGATTATGACGAAAACTAAAGTGGTGTAATTAGAATAAGAATACAATCTAGGTGCCTTCAAGTTTCGCGTGAACAAGTATCTTCGCGCAATGTCAGTCAAAGACGAACTTATTATATATGTATCTTAAATGAAGGTAGAGGTTAAATGATACTTCAGATGGCAGAGAGTGGTATCACTGTCAAGTGCTGATGTGAACTGATTTATTTTGGAAACTGTGACCTTAAGTACAAATATTAACAAGTCGTACAGCTAGTACAATGCATAGCACAGTGTGTGAGCGGGACGGATGATGTACGAGTGAGACTGCAAGTATTAATGTGTGCGCTGCGGCGTTGCGTTAGGCAGTAGTCATGGGAAAAATCACTCACCAAGAAGAAAAGAGTGATATATATCTTTTTGATACAAAGATATATATCACCCTTTTATATCTTTAACTCTTTATCTTTGCCGTGAATAGTGTCAGTATCAATTGCAGAATGCAGACAAGATGAGTTATTATCTGTATGTGATATACTATCAGAGCCGACAGGCGTACCTGTGGCAACGCAAAATATCTGACATTTAAATAACATACACGCCATTTAGATGGCCTTTGGCTTTTAGTAAATATTTTTGTAATTAAAAATATTTAGTCCATAATTCGAAATAAAAACTATCCTATGGCTCAATTTGGACTAAATTACACAGTATAGAAGATTCTTATAATATATCTATCTATATCTTCACGCCGTCATTACCCGAAGGTGCAGGCAGGGGCAATAATACTACGCTTGCGCAGTGCGCGGGCTAATCATTCTTTCTCTTTACTTTCTAGTTTCTTCTCATTCGGATCTATAGTCATCGCGTGGAACAGGAATGAACTAAAGAGTTAAAGATATAAAGACACATTTTGAACGTAAGTGATATACAGATCTAATCACTCTTCGCGTCGGATATATATCTTTTGAGTTAATCACTCAGGAGTTACACACCGCTACTAGCCAGTAGTGCGTTGTCTGCTACGATGACAAGACTTATGCAGCTCCCATAATATATTACAAAGTTTTTTTTATTTTTTTATTGCATGCACTTGATGGAAAGCGGTTACCATCTCCTATGGACATTTGCAACACTAAAGGTGCTACAAACGTGCTGCCGCTCTCTTAAGGGGGACTGGAACCCGGTCATTAATGCCGGAACACAAATCAAGATGGTTATGGCGGCATACTCCAGACCAGGGTTGGTAGCCATCCAGTCGGGAAAATATCCTACCACCTGGTTGTGGGTTGTTTTGTCGCCTCTTACGACAGACCGCCCGGCCGCAGAAAATTTTACTCTTTCTCCGTTCCTGCACGGATTAAAATAATTTTAAATAAGTCACAAAATATTTTAGTGTACACAACCCTGCCTTTTGTTTCTCCCCTTCGCGCTAGACTAATACGTTTGCTGGAAGAGAACTCTTTTAACCCTAAAAGGGTTAGGGAAGATTTATATTAGACCGGGCCGTGTCCGGGCCGGGGCGGCGCCGGAGCGGAGCCACTCCGTGCTGCACGTTTATATTACACCGGGTGCTAAACGGGCGATACAAAATGTATGTAACGTTTCAAATTCGTGCCCCGTCCGGGCCACGTACACGGCACGCCCCACACACGGCCCGGTCTAATATAAATCTTCCCTTAAGCTCGCCTCTTTACTTCACCATTATTGTATAATTTTGTATGTAACTTTTTGTGTACAATAAAGAATAAAGAATGGGCTCATTTTGGAATAATGAACAGATCTATATTATAACTATAGATCTATATTATATACTTTCAAGGATCAAGTTCTGTGAAAGAACGTCAAACGGCAAACCAGGGGAAGGGATTGTATTTGAACAAAATGTTCTATTTTCTAGATTTATTTTTCGCGGAACCCTAATTTTGAAATTAGCTTAAGTTACTCCTTATAACATCACCTATCTGCCAGTGGAAGTTTCGTCAAAATCGGTCCAGCCGTTTCAGAGATTGGATTCAGAATCTCCTGGTCCGTCCGCCTGTTTTTTTTTTCACATTTTTATTTTGACATTACAAACGGACACTTCAATTTTATTTGTGTATTTAGAGAAAGTTATAAGAACACAAATTAATTGGAATGTGACGAAAGAGAGAGAGAGATAACACTTTATTGCATACCAAAATATACAATTACAAAAACACCATATTTACAATATTTTCTAGGCAATACAATAGGCGGCCTTATCGCTCACAACGATCTCTTCCAGGCAACCTAAATCAAAGAAATTTGAATCAAGCGATGTAGGTGGTGCAAGAAAAAGGCAATAGATACATAAATACTCAAACTAATTTAAGAAATAAATCTACAATAAAAAAAAGAAACAAAACACAAATTTTTATCCGTGCAGGGACGGAGAAAGAATACAATTTCCTGCGGCCGGGCGGCCTGTCGTAAGAGGCGACAAAACAACTCACAGCCAGGTGGTAGGGCGTTTGCCCGACTGGATGGCTACCACCCCTGGTCTAAAGTATATTGCCATAACAACCTTGAGTTGTGTTCCGGCATTAGTGACCAGGTTCCAGTCTCCCTTAAGAGAGCAGCAGCGCATTTGTAGCAACTTCGGTGTTGCAAATGTCCATAGGCGATGGTAACCGCTTTCCCTCAAGTGGGCCGCCTGCCTGTCTGCTAAACTCCTGCAATAAAAAAAAATAAAAAAAACAAGAATATTTGAATTAGTGGAAGACATCTTTCAAATCCGGACAGAGTTTTTGGAAGAGGAACTCCTTAGAGATTTTAAGAACAATCAGGTGATTTGTAAAAAATACGTATTACAGTAATATTAGTTTCATTCAGAAAGCGGACAAGGTCACGGGTAACAATAATAGCTAGTATTTAAAACACGTCTACAAATAAAGCATCATAGGCGTGAAATTCTTTACTCTTTCTGACTCATCGCAATTGCATTCCAAACAATATAGAAAGGAAATCAATTATTTTAATTACACTAAATACCATATTAAAACGCGTGTAAAAACAAGTTCTTTCATACATACATACATTACAAACAATAGAACATAAAAACATGACGTAACGTGTCAAAATCATAATGGAATATTCACGGCCATTTGCACTCTAGCCTTAGAAAAAAATATTTTGACATTTCAATACTCACTAAGGTCTTTGTGTATTGTTTTAAATTGTTTTGGTTTCAGAACGTTCTTAAATCTGTGAGGTTTTTTAATCTATATTCACTTGAAGGGCTTATTGCTCTAGGGCAGGGGTTCCCAAACTTTTTCAGTTCGCGGCGCACTTAAAGATTTGTACTTTCTCTCGGCGCCGTAGCTAGTTGAAATTGGGTTTTTATTTTATTTCATTGCACGAGTTCAGCAGACGGGCAGACGGTCCACTTGATGGTTAGCGGTTACCATCGCCTATGGACATTTGCAACACCGAAGGTGCTACAAATGCGCTGCTGCTCTCATAATGGAGACTGGAACCTGGTTACTAATGCCGGAACACAACTCAAGGTTGTTATTGCGGCATACTCTATACTAGGTGTGGTAGGTATCCAGTCGGGTAAATACCCTACCACCTGCCACAATGATACTAATTGATAGACACAAAAATTGAGACATCCACAATATGAAGCTGAGTTTTTATATTTATATATATATATATATATATATATATATATATAAGAAAACATTTATTATTTAAGAAAAAAAGGAAATATGCTACCCTTGCGCAGAAAGTTTGCCGATAGCCTCATGATGTCACGCGTCGATGGTCACTAGGGTTGACAACGAACGGTACATAAATAGTTGTTGCAATAAATTTATTATTATATATACTTTATATAGGTATATACAATAATAGTAAGTAGTCATCAGCAAATCTTCTGCGCGCGGTTTATAATATAATGCAACTTATTCAATTTGACGTAGGAGCTTGATGATCTCCACATATTTTGTAACCGCGAATGCCTAAGTTTAGTTTCGGAGAAATGTAAACAGGAGCGCCTCATGGCGCCCCTGTTTACTCTCTACGGCGCACACTTTGGGAACCCTGCTCTAGGTTAGAGTGAGCTTTTGGCGGGAACTTAAACGGCGTACTTACTTGCGAGCCGTGACCGTTGCAGTTATTGTAACCAAAAATCAGTGTGTACCTGGCTCATGAGCTCGAGGCGAGCGGTACGCGGCGCGTACGCACTCTTGTGAAAATGAATTATTTATTATTAATATTTAAAAATGGAATCTTACAGATTACTTATTGAAAATCACGCATCTACCAACGCTTCCGAAGTAATTTTCATCACTGTTAGTAGAAGAAGCGGCGTATTAAACTGCCCAGTTTCATAATCAATATTATTCGTCGTTTTAACTTTCACTTTATAATTGTAACTGTAACAGTTGCACATTGCTGTAACCAATAATCATAGTGTGTATATGGCTCACGAGCGCAACGGGACCGGCTCGCAGTGAGCAGACACGGTTGTCGGTTTTTACCGCGACTTAAAGACCGCGGCAGTTGACGCCATCAAAGGCGCCGGCAGAATTCCGCGAAAAAGGGCGCTCACAGTACGCTCGCGAGCCACTTGCACACTAGAAGCTTGTTAAGCCGCGTACTCATCTGCGAACCGTACTGTAACCAAGCAGATACAGTAACACGTAAATGTTGTATGGCCACATACTGTGCGGTATTTTCTAAACTGTTGTAGGAGATTGTCAATTTTTGTTTATGTGATAAATGTGAACTGTGTAATTAAAAAAAAAATTGGGTTATATCTGTCTGTCCCTCTTAGATGAGCGACTTCCTGGAAGATCATGGCTGGATGGAGTAGCTATTTTCCCACTGTGACATACAAAAAACTTTGGACGTATTTCGAAGTGCCCATCAGTAGTAGTTCCAATAGCCCACTTTACCCACCCATCCCATACAACTAATTCACCACCATCTCTTCTATAATATAATAACAGCCCATAAACGTCCCACTGCTGGGCTCGGGCCTTCCATTACAGAGGAAAGGACAGTATACCCGCCACACTTGTCCAAGGCGGTTTGACAAGTTTGACACATCGGTTATCTCGATGTGCAGGTTGTATCACGATGTATTCCTTCATCATAGTCAGCACATGGTAACCGTAACAATACGCACGTTAGGTCAGAAAACTGCCTAAGTGGTGCATGCGTTCCGGCCAGGATTCTGCGCTCTTTGAGTTTGAGACTCGTGCGCTAGCCATTATGCTACAAAGACTTTTCATGACAATCTCCTCTTTTTGGTCTTAAATACTGGCAACATATTCGCTTCTGATGATGCAAACGCCTATAGGCGACGGTAACCACTTTCCGCTGGGCAGTCTGCATGTTAGCCAGCTTTACCATAAAAAAGGGACCAGTAGTAGAAGACAAAGCATTAGAAGTAGAAAATGTACTTACATTAGGAGGTCTTGTATCTGGGAAAGGCACTGAGGGTCTGTCATAGTTGTACCCTTTGCTGGGAGGCAGGTACTCGTTGATAGCTGCTGCCATAGCGACTAGTGTCGAAGCCACTATGCAAGATAACAACATCTGAAAATCAGAAAAGATTTATTTAAGTTGTGTAATACACAGAGATTTTTTTAATTTTTATTATTTGAGTTCAGCAGACAGGCAGACCGTCCACCTGGTTGAAAGTGGTAACCATCGCCTATGGACATTTGCAACACTCTCTAAAGGGCAAGGGAGACTGGAACCTGGCCACTAATGCCGGAACACAACTCAAGGTTGTTATGGCGGCATACTCTAGATCAAAGGTGGTAGTGATCCAGTTGAGCAAATGCTCTACCACCTGGCTGTGGGTTTTTGTTGCCTCATACAACAGGCTACCCGGCCGCAGGAAATTGTATTCTTTCTCAGTTTCTGCACGGATAAAAAATAATTATTTTAGAATTAGAATCATTCTTTAGTCAAGACTACGGTAAAAAGCCCCTCCACCCTCCTACGGAAAAAACGAAGGTCCTTGGTAACAACAAAATATACATAACTTCACGCCAGTTCCCTTGCAGGGTAGGCATGAACAACAGAGCGCCATTCAGGCTTATTCTTACACACCTCACTTGCTTCTTTGACATTCATAACTCTTGTCATGCACGCTCGTCTGTTCTTAAGGCTCCTGACATCACCTTTTGTTAGTACACGATCAAAATATAAAATTTAATTTAATTGTTCTCAAGTTCCCCCTAACAGAGCTATAAGCTTTGGTAGCTTAGTGGCTAGTTTAAGTCTTAAACTCAAAGGCCGCGTGTTCGAATTTTGGCCAGAAAGCATGCACCACTTAACAATTTTCCGAAACTAGCTTTAGAATTGTTAATTATGTAAGAACCAACACCTGCTTGACTACTGAACTTGGGGATATAAAATGTGTTTATTTGCCAATTTATAAACTACTACAGTTTATACCGTGGCTACGCCGCGTGTCAAACCCTAGACAGTAGTTTTATTTTACTTACATAAAAACTTTATTCAGTTCTTTACATATAGTACAAAAACATATATATAATATATATTTTTATAAACGAAGTAAGTATTTAAAACGATTAATAAGTAATTTACATACATACATACATAACTTCACGCCAGTTCCCTTGCGGGGTAGGCACGAACAACAGAGCGCCATTTAGGCCCATTCTTACACACCTCACTTGCTTTAAGTAATTTACATATAACCTAAATTAACTAAAACTATTCATACTAAGAAAGTGTCCATAAACAGTTTTCTTATTGTCTCTATTAAGGCGAAGACACTTTGTTCATGCGTTCTTTATTAAGCTAACACTAAACTTTAGTTTTGTTTAAAATATATAATAATAACAAAGAAGTAAGAGTCAAAGCCAACCTGATTTGAAGTAATATAATGACTAACACTCCGCAAAATTCCCGGGGGATTCCCGAAATATAAAGCATGGCCTTACTTAAATAAGGACTTAAGCTATTGTTTAAGTGAAATCATATCCAAATCAACTAATATTTATGCAATCTAACTAGTTCGTAACATACCCGTGGGTTCCCGGGACATTAAGTATCACAACACTTAAAAAAGAATATAAGCTATCGGTTTAGTGAAAACTGTTGGAACAAGCAAACTTTTATGCACCCGAATTTCAAACCGGGAAAATTCCCGCGGAATTTCTGCGATAAAAATGTCACACATTTTAATATATAAAATTTGCTAATGATCAGTGAAAAAATCAATTGAAATTAGATTTTCTTTAAACTAAATAAATTCCCAGGATAAAAACTAGCGCAGATTTTAAGTCTAAGAATTTGGTGTCAATCAGTGAAAACCGCATCAAATCCGGCCCAGTAGTTTTTACGTCCATCACGAACAAACAGACGAACCGACACAGACAAGAAATCTAGAAAAAGAAATTGCATTGTGTTCTACATCATTTATATACTTTATTCCAGTTGTTTCATTTTTAAATAGCTTCAATGTACAGACATGCATGTTTAGAATTTTATAATATCATAGATTATAAAACATCTCAAACAAAGTAGATTATAGATTACATTTTTTCCATTTAAGTGGTCCAGTAACACAATCGAGTATGGTTTACAGTGTGCCATCATAATGTAGTATGTTGTACACATTCTGACAGTACAAAAGGAAATAAATCAATGTGATTAGGGTTACCATTTACAAGTAAGAGGTCCTAGTAAAAGTTACATTTACAAGAATTTCAGGCGTTTCTATACTAATATTATAAAGAGAAAAGATTTGTTTTTTGGTATGTTATATTTACTTAAGTTTTCACGACTTGTATACATAATAAAACTATGTTTTAACGATTTTAAGCACGGTAAAAACCAAAATCAAATAAAATTACCGCGCTTAAAACCGTTAAAACGTAGTTTTATTATTTTTGTGTTTCTAATGAATAAACTCAAAAACTACTGGACCGATTTTAAAAATTCTTTTCCTATTCAAATGTTACATTATCCCTGATTAATATAGGGTATATAAAAATTAGAGGTCCCACCTAAAACTTCAATAATGTATTTATTTATTTTATACACACAATTTATAATTTAGTTTCTATTGGCCGCTATTTTGAATATTTTCATGGTTACTCTTGTAGTGTATGTGAATTAAGTTTTTGACAATATACACTGTTTTTTTAGTTCTTTACTGTTGAATACTGACTTCTTTTTTGACTTCAAAAGGATTGTTCAACTTTTTAAGTCCAATATTAGTAAAAAAATAAGTGAGGTTATGTTTATTAAAAAAATTGAAGATCTCCAGACCATAGGGGTTGTAATAGGGGTAAGTATGCCTCCCCCTTCCCCATCCCACCACCCCACTACTTAAAATTCGTGCACCGGACAGCTATAGATTTACCGATGTATTAGCCATACCATCATATTTCAGATAAGAAGCCCATAAAAAAGTTATTCAAATAAAATTGTTTAACTCGCCGGGTCCCTTTAAGTCAAATTATCGATATACCAAAAGCCGCAAGACTAATATCACTATCTCATAATATACCAAGAATATATACCCATTTCATACAAATCTTATATAAACAGAGTGAGATAACAACACTAAAACAATCACTGCACAAGTACAATCAACGAACATATATGTGCTAGAAGTATGAGGGGGAGTGTAGAAGACATTGTATGATAATTACAGTTAGTTTAATAAAGTGCACACCAGTTTATACACCTACCTATGTGTTGTCCAAAAGCAATACAATATGTTGTTGATGTTTAGCATTTTTTTTACTGTCCCATTAATTCATAAAAGAGAACACAAGTACTCAATTTGGTGCAGCCTTTAAGGAATGTATGGGAAGCATGCTAATGCCACTATTCAGATTAGGATGCTTAATACCAAACTCAAAGGTCCTAGAGTTTCTGAATTCTTGACAAACAATGGGCACAGAGCTTTCGTACAGGCAAAACATTTTAAGACCATTTGTGTGATTGGCTCTAATGACACTCGACATTGTATTGACTAGCCTGTGAACTTAAATTGTTTTCCAACCAAGGATGAGCACAAGAAACGCAAGTAGCTCCAGCTACTAAGGATGTACTACATAATTTGTGCTTATAAATCTTGTTTCCCTCTTCGTTTCGATACAACAAATTTAGGATAAATCATGCACAGCTCACACAATAGACAATATCACAAGGAAAGCTGTTCACTTCCAGTAGTACTTTATCTAATTGTAATTATCCAATTTATAGTTAATTATTATACAACCGCAGAAAATTAATTATAGGTTATGTATGCTTATGTTTATTGTTTTTTTATGTCAAAGTCATTGTGTCAGTACTTTTCGTGCGTTCGGAAACTTCATGTTTATATTTTTAAAAAAAACTTCTTGTAATTATCAACTTCCAATGTTTCTTTTTAAATATAATTTAGTTTTTATAATCAACAGTAACATAATTTATAATTTACAATATATAAGAAACTTAGTATTTTATTTTTCTATTTTCTATGAAACTGAAACAATGCGAAGTTAAAACATTGAAAATTACCCTTGTCTAGTTAAATAATAATCTGGATACTCTTGGAACTCACGAAAGAAGACTGAAACAGACGGTCCGGATAAGAATAAATCTGTACAAATCAGGATAAATGGTTATCCTAAACGCGAAATAGTCAACATCCACTATAAGCAATCTGCATACAATATACTTTATAAACATAATATCTATATATAGTCAGCAGATAAATATCCAACCAGCTATTGCTAGCGGCATCGCTCGCGTTAACAATATTTATGTATTATATTGATCAAATTATCACAATATTTATTCCTTTATATTAAAATTTAACTGATCTGACTGACGGTTTTGAATTATTTGTGGAAGTCCAGGGAAGGTTTAAAAGGTGAGTAAATATGAAAAAAATGCTTGGAATATAGTAAAAAAACCACAATTTCGCTTTCCCTTAGAAACTATTCCTATCTGTCAAACATTTGACGTTCGTCCCGTCGTTTAGAAATCAATTAAATTTAAAAGTCGTTCAGAAATCAAATTAAATTTAAAAGTGAATGTATTTTCATTATTTTGGTTTTGAATGTCAAATGTTTGATGTTCGTTCCGGTTAAGTTTTGACCACATTTTTTACTAAAGTTGAAACATTCTGCAATTATCATTCAGCTTTTTTATTTATTGATTCTGAGGCGGTACGAAGTTTGCCGGGCCAGCTAGTAGCATTTGTAATAATACTCGCCGTCCCGGCAGACATTGTCCTGCCCTGAAAATAAAAATCTAGGACCTGATTCTAGTGCCATCTACCGATTCCAAATATGAATCTAAACTATCCGGCGACCCACTCAAACACACAAATAAATCATCAAAATGAGTCCAGGAGATTAGGAGGATCTTAGAAGCTGATTCCAGTGCCACCTACCCGTTCTAATTGTGAATCTAAACCATCCGGGGCCACTCAAACATAGGTCAACAAAATGTGACATTCTGCGACAAGAGGTGAGAGGGGTCCTAAATTTTGTGAGGTCACATTTCAAAATATTTCCAACTCTATCAGTCTGTATGGGCATAGTGTCCAAATTATTAAAAATAATTTGAATGAAAATAAAACTAATTACCGACCTGCTGTTTTAATTTAACAATTTCTTGATGTAAAATTGCAAAATATGTGATGTCACACTATGGAGGGAGCAGCTGCGGCAAGGACAGGACAGGGGTCAAAGGATTATGAAATTCGTGTGACGTAATGTGTGGAGGGCCCCCTAGGACATCTATATAATAGTTTATTTAGCTTTTAGTACATTATCTAGATCATTATCATCTTTTGTTTCCATAAAACTATGGAAACAAACTACTGTATTTTGCAGATGCTTTATGGTTTATATGCGTTACGCTACGATGAGAACAATGCATAGCGTTCGATAGTGCAAGCAGGGCTGGATATACCTTAGAGCGGCCCTGGGGCACCATGAAAAATATCGTCCTATGAGAACTCGATTTTTAACATTTGGCATGAAACCAATAACTTCCTAATTTTGGAAAATCATTGATTTTTATTGCAGTAAGTTGAATTTTTTTTTGCTGACACTCCAAATTTTCGCCGCCCTTGGCACTAGCCCCTAGTGCCCCTAGTGTAAATCCATCACTGAGTGCAACGTCAATGTGCTGTATATGCGTTGCACACTTGCAAATAAGTAACAAAAAAATAATAATAATATAACGCAACAGATCGTTACGAAATTTTGCATATTGTCAGGCGTGTAAGAACATACACCTTTCATCCAGAAAAAAGGTACTATTCCCGAGGGATAGACGACTAAAGTCGAAAAGATGGCGCTCTGATCGCGTTTTATTGGTGCCACTGTTGCAATTCGCTAACAAATATATCGCCATAGTAACGACAATGACAGCGACAATTTTTATGTTAATTTTTTTTTATTATTGCTTGAAAATATATGTTGCTCTCATGGTTACCTTTACTAAGTGCGTTTCGGGTAATTTGAATATAAAAATAAGTTTGACATTTCTGAGAAGTGCGTCTGTGGTAATTTACATTAACGCAAGCGAAGCCGCTGGAATATTGTTGTATTGTGTGAATTCATTTTCAAAGTACATACATGCATACATAGCTTCACGCCAGTTCCCTTGCGGGGTAGGCACGAACAACAGAGCGCCATTCAGGCTTGTTCTTACACACCTCACTCGCTTCTATGACATTCATAGCTCTTGTCACGGCACGCTCGTCTGTTCTTAAGGCTCCTCACATCACCTTCTGCTAGTACACGATCAATTTGATCACGGAAGGTGTGTCGTGGCCTTCCACGACTTCTGAATCCAGCCACTTTTGCATTGTATATTTGTTTAGTCATTCTTTCATCATGCATTCTTTCCACATGCCCGAACCACCGGAGCATTCCTTTCCTTACCTTCACCCCAAACCTCTCTTTCAGACCAACTCTCTTTCTTACTTCGGTATTACGAACGCGGTCCACGAGCGTCACTCCGCAGATTTTGCTCAGTGCTCGCATCTCGACCGCGTTTACTCTACTTTCATGCTCTCTCTTCCATACCCAACTCTCGCTTCCATACGTGAGCGTAGGTACCAGCACCGCGTTGTGTATAGCAAGCTGGGCCTTCTGACTGAGGTTCTTAGCGCCCAGAAGTTTACCTAACGCTCCATTCACACTATTCCCCAAATTCACTCTTCTTTCTATATCAACGGTGTACCTTCCATCCCTGCTAAAAGCACATCCAAGATATACAAACTCATTCACTTGCTCCAGCATAACATCATCGACCATTATCCTTGCATTCGTTCTAGTTTCTTCTCTTTTATGTATTTTACAAGACTCCCTTTTTTTTTAAAGGGGAAATCCGTTTGCGAACACCCTGCCGCGCGGAGACGACGGCGGGGCAGTGTGGGACTCACCGGCCAGATGGGCTGCCGGAATACCCACTAAAACCCCTTGGTGTCCTTCTGTCGCCATATGTCAGGGCCCCGGGACGTGCGCGAGCTTTTCGCCGCGACCCCGACTGACGTTGACCCATCTCTGCGGTCAAGCCTCAACTGCTTCAATCCGTGATTGACAAAGGCGCTGGCGGAACATCGACGCGCCCACTACTCAGCGGCTTGAATGCAGGTGACGGCCTAGTGCCTCCGCTGCCGCACTTTACAAGACTCCTTGCGGCACAAATAAACACATGAGGTTACTGTACCACAGTCAAAATAATTTATTTAAAAAAATCTAGAGTATTTATAAAAGTATAATCAATAGATATATAATGCACAGTGCCGTAAATAGGGCGGTGCCACCGGTGCCCAGGAACAGGGTGTAGACTCTGGGGGCACAAGAATGGTCAGACCAGGCAGGACTATTTTTTTTTCGGTTTGCTCCTGATAAGTTCCCGTTGCGCCTCTAGTGCTAGATTTCAACGCATACGTGCCTACACGCCAGTATCATCAAAAACGTCTGTTAAATTAGACAAAACATCGCGCTCATTTCTTTAAAAAAATAGTTTTTATTTCCGAAATATTAGATAATTGGTGCACGAGCAGCAAGGCCTTGTGCGTTATTTTATCACCCTGAATGAAATAAATTAGGCCTATACATAGCATTGCTCTAGCTAGGGTACCTATAATATCTAAAAAAAAAACAAGGGCGCAGTTATAGAAGCTCGCATAGGGCGCACAAAAGGCTATTTACAGCACTGATAATGCATGATTTATTTTGAAATCTTAATTAACCTTACGTACTCACCTACTTTGAGACCAAATTAAAAAGAATATTATGTTTACCATATAATTACTCGTATGTTTTCTCATTACTTTGTGATTATTCGTTTTGATAAAACATAAAAAATACAGATACAAAGCAATTACCAGCCTAAATCAGACTTAATTTTGTGATCTCGCAACTGTTTTCTGTAATAATTACAATTACCCTATCACTGGACGATATTATACCGTGAGAAATATCAGATAACGAGGTAATAATTACGGGCTGTATAACGCAAAGCCTTTGCCCAATATCCGACATGGTTTTAAAAGTTCAATTTGTCAAAGTTTTTAGCGTGCTTTAAGATGCCCATTTTTATTTGTAGCCAAGAAGCTTACACTCAACTTCTTGAGTATATGCCACAAATGACAGGCAAGGGAATCTTAGTCTATACAGCCAATTTTGATGTCTGTCTGTCAAACTTTAAGTGTTGAACTACTACTCAAAAACTATCGATGTCCAACAATTATTCTTCATTTTAAAGTAATCTTACACAATTTAAAAAAAAAACTGCATAACGTACGTACAACGTCATCTTTCAGTTCCCGCCAAAAATCTATACGCGCATCTCCCTCGCTTTATGCCCGATTTATATTCGCACAGTATAGATGAGGTACAAGTTGGCCAAAAAAAAATTAAATATTAATTGGGGCGCCACTTACGCACACCTGTCTGAACTCTAGCAACCCTAACTTATATTATGACACCTGACGTATTATGACAAGAGTAATTTTGCTATTACTAACACTAACTACTAGTAACTTTTAGTATAACGTCCAACATAGTGCAAGTATCAGTAGAATTTTGTCAACATAATTATAAGATTATACTTAAAAATAAACTATACTTTAGACTTCACAAAAACTAAAACTAAATAAAAAGGGAAAATGCCTAAAGATAAGTTATTGGTCCCAAACCACTGTCATTTAACGGGAACGTTCCCAAAAGGCCGTCGGCGTTACAACGTTGTATAGCAACGCTTAATCTTTGAGCAAAATTATTAATTATGTAAACCAGGGCTTTAAAACTGCTTGTAACTGATTAACATGACAATCACTTGAATCAAAGACGCTAAACATCATTACAAACCTGTCATAGCGGTTCTTTGGTAAATATCATCGAATTATAAAGAAAAGATTTTTTGCTTCAAATCCCGCTACATATCCTTGGTAAACTTTAAAAATCACCGCTCACGTGAAAAGTCAAGTCAATAACAATACTTATATCCGTATTTAGTTATTTAAAGATTTTAGATTCGTGGCAATGTTAAAATTAAAATTACGTGGATAAATTGAACTTTGTTTATATTTCACTGACACAAGATAGAATATTGCCAGAAGGCAAAAAATTTAGTTCATGTTCTCACGCTATGGACAGGATGGATGATAAAATATATACAGGAGACATATACGCTTTCTTTCTTTTTAATTTATGGCTCGGCAACTAGGCCTTTAAGCCAGGCGCAATTGTATTGTATGCTACAATCGACGCCGTATAAAGGAGTTCTTGTGAAAACTCGAATAACCACATTTGACTATACAGTTCACATTTCTCACAAAAACACATAATTACTACTCAAAACCTATCAATATCCTACAACTATTATTGTACATTTTAGAGTGATTTTATACATTTTTAGAAAATATAACTGCACAGCTCAACGTCCCCTTTCAGTTCCCGCCAAAAACTGCCAAGCCAGGCTTTCATACATTCTTGGGCACAGGTTATAAAATAATGAGAGTGATTTTAATATTTCTAATTATTATATTGCTATATTTAATCATTGTAGTGGGTTTAGTTATTTTGAATAGATAAATCTTGTGGAGTAAGTGTATTCGTATTATTAATTATTGAAATTCATTCATATAAATCGATTATAGTAGCCGATAACTTATTTGTAACTTGTATTTTTAAGATTTCTCGTCTACCAAATAGAATTTAGGGCATTTTCTTGTAGAAAATATAAGCTTTTTTAACAAGTTCACAGCAGTACTAATTTATCTGTACTTTCCATTCCGGCGGTACGGGGCGGTTTAGACCTTGTACTAAAACTACCATTGTGGCGGCACGAGGTCTATTGAGCCCCGTAACCTTTTTGTTTTGTGCTGTCTTGTACTAGGTCAAAGTAACCTCGTATTCAGGTGGTAGGTATACCACGGAATTCTGGTTTAATATCACATTTTAGATATATATTCATCTTTTTTTTACACTAAACCAAATTGGTTTGGTTGGTCTGAAAGAGTGTGTCGGGGTGAAGGTAAGGAAAGGAATGCTCCGGTGGTTCGGGCATGTGGAAAGAATGACTAAACAGATATACAATGCAAAAGTGGATGGATGCAGAAGTCGTGGAAGGCCACGACACACCTTCGATGATAAAATTGATCGTATACTAGCAGAAGGTGATGTGAGGAGCCTTAAGAACAGACGAGCGTGCATGACAAAAGCTATGAATGTCAAAGAAGCGA
Source organism: Dendrolimus kikuchii (assembly GCA_019925095.2). Classification (NCBI taxonomy): domain Eukaryota; kingdom Metazoa; phylum Arthropoda; class Insecta; order Lepidoptera; family Lasiocampidae; genus Dendrolimus; species Dendrolimus kikuchii. The sequence continues at coordinate 11,920,837 of CM034413.1, forward strand.
GTGAGGTGTGTAAGAACAAACCTGAATGACGCTCTGTTGTACGTGCCTACCCCGCAAGGGAAACCAAATTGAAGTTATACCCTCCGCACTATAGAGAAGTCTATGATTTTCTTAGCCGCACGGCAAGTGAGACACGCTCGGGGTCACTTAGACCTGGTTTCGCAGTGTTATGTTCGTTTGATATGTTAGTATTAAATAGTTTTAAGTTAAACTCATTCAAATATTCGGGTCGTTTAAGTATTACGTCAAAAGGAAGGTTTGCACTGAAAATCAGCGTTGTGTCGGATATTAAGCCGGCACAGCAATAAGCTGAGTGCAAACCTTGTTTGCGGAAGATGCGGCGTACAAATTCTCAAAATATGTTTTTATTTTTAGGATACATGTTAGCAATGTAAGTATGTCGCTATTTCTTCAAGTAAATTTATTCTTTCTTTCTTTCTTTCTTTTCAGTGAACGTGTTAAGCCATATCTCAAATCATTACGTTTTTTGGCCCAAAATTCGCCGACTTCTTTGGAATCAAACGGTCAAATATATTGATTTATATTTAATCTTCATATCAAATATGGCTCCATATTGAATCAATCCGTGACCTCGGCTTTTCTTGTTTCATTGTAAAAAGTACACACATAAAACATATTACGCAGTCCATAGGCGTGTGAAAAAAAAAAAAAATGTTACACAGCGTATTGTTTTCTGGGAATTCGGTCATTCCATCTTAAATGCGAAATCGATTGAGAAAAGCATCTAAAGCTACACGAGACTTCATCATCATCGAGATTATTAATGAGACCTGCAATCAATGTAGAAAAATAATCACAAATCGACCAAATGACCTTCAATCGACCTTCCCTCCCTGCAGGAACGGAAAAATAATACAATTTCTAGCTGCCGGGCGGCCTCTCGTAAGAGGCGACAAAACAACCCACATCCAGGTGGTAAGGCAATTGCCCGACTGGATGGTTAACACCCCTGGTCTAGAGCATGCCGCCATAAAAACCTTGAGATATGTTCCGGTATCAGTAGTAGCCAGGTTCCAGTATCTTTCGAGGCCTATAGGCGACGGTTAGCACCTTCCATCAGGTGTGTCGTTAGCCAGTCTCCTGAACTTTAGTATTAAAAAAGTGTTTTACAACTTTTAATATTGGTAGTATTCCAACATCCTCGTGTGCTGTCCCGCCCAAGAATTACAAATAATATAAGAACCCAGGTATGTACGCACGTTTTCGTGACCGACCTGCCCTTTGCTTTACAACACTTAACCGCAGGACTGTCATGAAAGTAGACTTTTAAGAATGACAATTGTCTTGTAAAATTAACTAATAAAGAGGCCCATTTACTATCCTGTATGGCAGTTTGCCGCGTAATGCAGGATTATCTGTGTTGTTGAATCGTGCATTGCGTCCTGCAACGCAGAACAGGATACCTCTTGAGTCCTGCAATGGTCGGAGGTTGGTACCTCACTTACCGTATTGCGACATACAACTAACTCTTATTTACAACTATCCGTGCAAGAACGGAGGTACAACGTGATAGGGTATTTGCTCGTCTGGATGGTTACCACCCATGGTCTAGAGTATGTCGCCATAACAACCTTGAGTTGTGTTCCGGCATTAGTGGCCAGGTTTCATTCTCCCTACAGAGAGTGGCAAGCACTTTCGCTGTGACCAATGTCCATAGGCAACAGTGACTGCTTTCCATCAGGTGGGTTGTTTGCTGAATTCTAGCAATAAAATAAAATTTCTGGAGAATAGTACACAGATTGACGACTTGATGGAAAGTAGTCACCGTCGACTGTCTACATTGCACCATGGAATGCAACAATTTACTACCGGCCACGAAGGGGGGACGGAAATATGGTTACTGTTGCAAGAATACAACACAAAGTAGTTATGGCGGCATACTCTAGCGCTCTCATTCATAGACAATTAGAGTAAATTTGAACGCTTCTTTAAGAACCATATAGAAGCGTTCAAACTTACTCTAACTGTATTTTTTTATTGCCTGAGTTCAGCAGATAGGCAGACGGCCCACTTGATGGAAAGCACTTACCATCGCCTGTGGACATTTGCAACATCAAAGGTGCTACAAATGAGCTGCTGCTCTCTTAAGGGAGACTAGAACCTGCCGGAACACAACTCAAGGTTGTTATGGCGGCATACTCTAGACTAGGGGTGGTAGCCATCCAGTTGGGCAAATACCCTACCACCTGGCAGACAACTGTCTATGGAAAAGACCGTAGAACGTCTAAACCAAGGGACGTAGCCATTAAGACAGGTAAATACCCTATCACCTGGCTGTGGGTTATTTTGTCGCCTCTTACGATAGGCCACCCGACCGCAGGAATCAGTAGGTATTCTTCCTCTTTACCTGCAGGGTTAAAAGTGGAAAGACGAGTGGAGCTCACTTCGCTCAAAAGATTAGCCTTTGTATCTAGCGAGGTTAATGCTGCCAGCAAAACTGAAGACAATATTTTGTAAATAGCGGAAGACCAGCGCTGGTTGAGTCAACGAGCATCATGCTGAGTTAGGACCGATTTAAGACTTTATTTCACAGTTGTATTGTCTTATTTAGAAGTATATTTTGGTTTGTATCTAGTTCTAAATAAATACTTTTTCTTTCTTTCTTTCTTAAATATATTTTTAAGTTAGATTTACTTCATGTATTATTTATTAAAAGATTATTATATTATAATTTCATATTTGAATGGGGGCCTAATTTTGGTGATACATACATATATACATAACTTCACGCCAGTTCTCTTGCGGGGTAGGCACGAACAACAGAGCGCCATTCAGGCTTATTCTTACACACCTCACTTGCTTCTTTGACATTCATAACTCTTGTCATGCACGCTCGTCTGCTCTTAAGGCTCCTGACATCACCTTCTGCTAGTACACGATCAATTTGATCATGGAAGGTGTGTCGTGGCCTTCCACGACTTCTGCATCCATCCACTTTTGCATTGAATATCTGTTTAGTCATTCTTTCATCATGCATTCTTTCCACATACCCGAACCACCGGAGCATTCCTTTCCTTACCTTCACCCTGACACTCTCTTTCAGACCAACTCTCTTCTCTCAACTTAATTTTGGTGATCTTTTATTATATTTGGTGATGAGTCAAACTTTAAGCATAAGCCATTTAGTATTTAATATAAATAGGGTGGGGTCCATCGGCAAAGGGTTTCTTCAAAGAAATTTGTAAGAAACTCTTTGATACCATCCGTGAACAGAAGGCTGGTCCGTTTTCGTGCAACGAATCAGCATTACCATACAGCGTGGCAATGCGGCCAGCCTTCCGGGCTGCTTCCCTCTGGCAGCGATTTTTTACTTTTAAGTATTTATTCATTTATAATTTAATGTATCATATTCGAAATTGAATATCTATCTACATAGTACCTACTTAGATATTTTATTACACATATCTATATATATAAAAACCAATTGCGCTTCGTTAGTCTCGCTAAAACTCGAGAACGGCTGGAATGATTTGGCTAATTTTGGTTTTGAATTATTAGTGGAAGTCCAGGGAAGGTTTAAAAGGTGAGTAAATATGAAAAAAATGCTTGGAATATAGTAAAAACATGAATTTCGCTTTCCCTTGGAAACTATTCCTACCTGCCAAACATTTGACGTTCGTTCCATCGTTTAAAAATCAATTAAGTTTAAAAGTCGTTCAGAAATCAAATTAAATTTAAAAGTGAAGTTATTTTTTTCATTTTTTTGGTTTTGAATGCCAACCATTGACGTTCGTCCCGTCGTTCAGAAATCAACGTTTTTTATTTATTGATTCTGAGGCGGTACGAAGTTTGCCGGGTCAGCTAGTAAATGATAAAAAAAAATCGAACTAAATCTCACGCGCTCCTCACATGACGCGAAGTCTTTGATTTTAATGATTCATCTAACGTGGACAAAGTCGCAAACAAAGGCTAGTTAATAATAAACTATTTTTATTATAAATACGTTAACCAAATGTTAATTGTTCTACACGCTCTCTAACTGCAGCAATAAAATTCATAAGTTGTAGTATAAAGATTAAAATACTTAACTATAAGTTATGTAATGTTTTATAATGAATTTCTATCAGGGCTGCCATTTTAGTGCTTTTGAGGTAAAACCTGGTAGTTTTTAATATAACCTAGCTCCCAATTTTACTAGACAAC